>OX297857.1:5000000-10000000 GCA_946477585.1 Cheilosia urbana
TGACGCACGAAGGGAGTTTATCCGCACGGCGTTTTCCCCAGCTGCGGTGATGGTGACTTG
This sequence comes from Cheilosia urbana, assembly GCA_946477585.1. NCBI lineage: Eukaryota > Metazoa > Arthropoda > Insecta > Diptera > Syrphidae > Cheilosia > Cheilosia urbana. The sequence continues at coordinate 5,000,061 of OX297857.1, forward strand.
ATTGCACTGTAGGTGAATGTAGTAGATTTCGGTCAACACGTTGGGACCCAGTGAATGATTTTATACCTATTTTTTTTTTTTTTATAATTTTAGTGTGCCTTCCACTTTCATCCAAACTGTTCATCAGTATAAAGTGACTTCAAAGGAAATTGGCTTCCGATTTTGCTTCTAAGGAGCAACGAAAACTGTTACGTTTTGCAGCCCCTAATTCTGCAGTTCTTCAGGAGCGATTAAAGTGCACGACTGGGTCAAAATTTTGATTATAGTTGTTTTCTTATTTATTATTTTAGGTTGGTAGGTAAAAAGAGAAGCGTTGCTGGGAATAGTGTTAAATCAGGGCCCGACCTAGCTATTTCGCCGCTCTAGGCAAAAATAGTTTTTGCCGCCCTTAGGCCGCGGCTGTAAGTCATAACTTACAAACAGTTACAAAAAGAAAAAAGGTTATAGGTAAACCAACTAAACAAACATGTGGTTAAGATTAATGTAACATAAACAATACTTTCAGAATTTTTTAATGTTTAGGTATTTACCCTTTATTTCTCCTTCCGCTCAATGAAAAACATCAATTGTTTATTTTTTCAATTTAATTCAATTATATTAATTTAAACATTTTTTTAATATGATTAAAAAGACTTTAACGTCTTGAATTAATTATAGTTAAAGGTATATTTAGACTCATGGATCATGTAGGTAGATATTCTTACAAATAAACTAACTGAATAAAACCATTTTTTTAGAACATCAAACTCTTACTAGGTTCGCAGCTACTCTTAAACAATTTTTTTCGTACCACCTTTTGTTCTGAAAAATCTTTAACAATATCTACTAAATTCGAACTGTCGCAAATCGTGTGCTCTATCGAAATCATAGCCAATCCAGATAGTCTCTTTTGAGTCATGGTAGAGATAATTTTTTATTATTTTTAGTTTGGAAAAACTTCTTTCACCACTTGCAACCGTTACTGGCAAAGTCAAAAGAATTTTTAGCGCAATTCTTACATTTGGACCAAATCTTAAATCGGTTATAAGTTTTAAAACCTCTTGAGGAGACAAAAAAAAAAAAAAAAAAATAGTTGGCGCAACAGGTCCGGAGGGACCCTAGGTCTAGCTTCTGACAATCATTCGTTTTGTGTGAGTTTTTCATTTTTTGAACGAATGGAAGGGATCTACAATTTTATGCCGACTCCAAACGGCTAACTGAGAAACTCTTTCAAGACATTTATACTCTCGGATGTTTGTCAGACGTTCGCGAGAGGTAGCGCAGTGAAAAACAACCATAAGTTGGAATTTGGGTTTTTGCGGGATTCGAACCTGAGACCCCTCGCTTAGTAGTCCAACACACTAACACTAAGCCACTGCGACTACAAACTACTATTTAAAATTGAACATAAAACTGATAACTCCTCTGATAATACTAATCCATTTACATCCGATGAGTCCTCGTTGGTTAATATAGCCTCGAAGTTTTTGCAATGTTCCAATAATAAATTTTTTGGCTGAAGGGATTTATTCGGTTCAAAGTTTCATACCAAATTATTACAGAGCATACAAATCTAAGCTGTTTAATTTGATTTAACAATCCCAAAGCTTCGTCTCGTACAGAGGTATCCATATCTGTATTTTGGTAAACAGTAAGCAATGCATCATAGACTTGACCTATTTGATGTCTTAGTAGTTTTATTGCCTCAATTCGGCTTTCCCACCTAAGCGGCTTAAGAGTAATACCTCTTACATTTGTCAAAAGAATTGACCATCTCAACGTTTAAGAGGAAAAAAAAACACGTAGATCTTTTGCACGGTATTGAAAAAATTTGTAACTTCCATGGAAGACTTTGCCATTTCGTTAACCACTAAGTTTAGCGAATGTGTGCTGCAAGGAACATAAAATGCTCGTGAGTTCAAGTTTCTTATCCTAGCTTGCACCCCACTTTGAATACCTTTCATATAAGAATCGTTATCGTATCCTTGCTCTCTTATGTTCTTTAAGGACAATCCATGTGCTGATAGCTGTTCTAAGATAATTTCAGTAAGTTTTAGGTCTGTAGCTTTTTCGATTGGTATAAATTCTAAAAAAAACTTTCATTGACAACAGTTTTTGAACTTCTTGGATAGTATTGGGTTTGATTAATGGGAACATACCTAATGATCATCGTCATCTGCTCAGTTTTACTAAGATCTGGGGTGCAATCTAGTATAATGGAAAAATACTTTGACTTAGAGATATCTTTAAGAATATGACTTTTTATACTGTCTGAAATTATATTTATAAACTCATTTTGAATAGTTTTGCTTAAATAGATTGCTCGCTTCTCATCTTTCTTTAAAATTCTGCGTACATATTCTTGCATAACAGGATCAAACTCGGCTAAAACAACTCTACTAATTTTAGGAAATTACCATTATTATGCTCATACAAATCATCACAAGAACCTTGAAAGGCCAAACTACTTTTTGCCAACATTTTGATGATTGACACAATACGTAACAGAACTCCATTCCGGTGTTCCATTTCAAACTTAATTAGTCTTTGTGACTCGGCATCTATCGTTTGCGATGATTTAAGCCTATGTGAAACCAATGTTCGAACCCATTTTTTACAGCTTCTAAGTGATTTCTTGATGACTCATGAGATTTAAGAACAAAACCTACTTGCCGCCCCTCATTTTTGCCGCTCTGGGCAATTGCCCAGCTTGCCCCCCCCTAGATCGGGCCCTGTGTTAAATAAAATCAATTTTTGAGTCGGCTTTTGGGTAGTCATTTTTGACAAATAATTAAAAAACTGATTTATTCGAATTATTTGAGAAAAAACTAAGTACGGGATCGTGTTTAGAATACTTATTTTAGCTTTAGAGCCGTTCGTAAAATTTTGGCAGACAAAACAGTACCAAATATTACAATGTTTAGTTTGAAAAATACTATTGCTTAAATATTCAGCTGAAAACCGATTATAAGTTATTGTTCGGGAAAATTGGAAACTTGTTTTTTAGATCGAAATTGAAAATCGGGTTTTCGAGATATGAACAGTTTTTAAAAGCGTTTTCGGTGATTCAAATTGAAGACGCAATCACAAAAATGGATTTAAATTTTAAATCCGACGCTGAAAAGAGGAAGAAAAGAAAAAGAAGAAATATTTGTAAGCGTTTTTGTTAAATGAATAATGTAATTTATTTATTGAATAAATTTCAGGGAATTTGAAGCCTTACGCTTTCAAATTTTATTCTTTCATAGTTGGCATTCACTGTCAACAGGGAACTTCGGAAAAAATAAGTCTTAGTGTACGCTTTATGTCATCGGAGAATTTTGCCGAAAGTTGTATCGGAACGGATATCTCGAATGCAATTTCTCCGATTTCGTACGCGACTCAACCCCTGGGTTCTATGTAACTGCTGTGCAAAGTCCCAAACACCCACTAACTCAACATCCTTAAGGGCCTGCTGAGAGTAAGGAACTGCAATACGCCACCCGAAGCAAGCAAAATGCACATTTCATTCCACAGAAAAAGGAAACAAACAAAAAAAAAAAAAATAAACTTCCCACGACAGCATAAATAAAAACTAAATTGGCTTCGCGTATGTCAATTGCATAGGTAATCGATTCCATTTAGTTAAATAAAAAATGTAATCGTCCTATTAAAGGGCTATCTAAAAAAAAAAACTGGAAAAGGTCAGTCCCTCAAACTGCATTTTAAAACGCGATTTATCGCACTCACATCCAAATTATAGCGAATCACCTTCGAAGCGTGGAAAAAAAATGATCCAAAATGAATAAATCTCCGCTCTAGGATACATTCATACAAATATCCTATCAATTTTCGATTTGATTTGTTTTTGTTTCTTTTTTTTTCTCCCACCGCTTCCAGTTTGTCTAAGGGTGAAAAAAAGGACACCACAACACTCGGTCGCGATGATGTATCATTATCCCAAAATGTTTTTTTTTTTTTTTTGGTTCTCTCTATTTTTGGCTTACTCACATTTTATAATTGATTTTCTATGCAATCATTGAGGGGGGATGTGAATTCGGTTTAGTAAAAGGTGACATACGACAGTTTGATTGTGAAAGGATTGCTTTTCTGTTTCAGGAGATACTAATCGAAGAGTCAGAGTCAGAGTGCTGTCAGAGTGTCAGCGTAGGTTCACATAAGAAGCCGAAGGAATGGCTGAATGTTGCTAAACACAACAATGGACGAGGTCGGAAGAGAAAACAATATGCAGGTGTTAAAATCTTACAACAAAAACGTGCGCCAATGTCATAATCTCGTATTTCTCTGGCCTATGGAATCGCATTTTTGTGGATATCAACAATTGCTTGCACGTGCACTTTTTCTTCCTGAACGAAGACGGGTGTTCAGCTCAAGACGCTTATTGGTTTTGCTGCATTGAATAGGCGATAAATGAAAAGAAGCACTGTGCACAACTGGGTTGCGCCTTTTTTTTTCCAGTTCTACCTATTCGCTCACGGCCATTAACGGCGACCATTAGCCAAGGAGTATAGGCGCAGCGGCTTAGTGGTTAGTGTGTTGGACTACTAAGCGAGGGGTCGAGGTTCGAATCCCGCAAAAACCCAAATTCCAACTTAGGGTTTTTTTCACTGTGCGTCTGACAAACATCCCAGAGTATAACTGTCTTGAAAGAGCTTCTCAATTAACCGTTTGGAGTCGGCATAAAATTGTAGATCCCTTCCATTCGTTCCAAAAATGAAAAAACTCACACAAAACGAATGGATGAGAGAAGCTAGGCCTAGGGTCCCTCCGGACCTGTTGCGCCAACTATTTATTTATTATTAGCCAAGGAGCTGGTGCACCCGAGCGGTTGATACACTCAAATCTGCACGTTTAGAGAGTCGACTACATAAGGCATTTTGGCATCCAACAGTTGTTCGCATAGTTGTTGACAGGAAAGCCATTTAGGCGCCCTGCCCAAAATTCAATAACCATTACTGTCCACTTACGGGCCCTCCTCACGCTCTAAGCAACACAATAACCCACCTACTAATTGACTCTTAGACAGCAAACCAGGGGAACGGAACAAAAAAGAAAAAAACCTTAGCCATCGCACCATCATCAGGGTGTCAACTTGTAAATGATGGATTTGCGGATTAGTCTTCATGGCTTTGTGTTGCACGCCACACAAAATACAAAAAAAAAAGAAGGAAAAAAAATGTATATTGGTATATATGAAACCCCTAAGGCAGGCAACACGTTCACACAATAGCCCATTTCCTTTGTGCAGAGCCGGGGGAGGATGTGAGAGTTGTTGTGTGACGCAACTCTGGGGGGGGAGGGGGGTGAATTATATTACACGAGAGTCATTTTCAGACTCTTGCGTTAAACCATAAAGCATCTCGGCCTGCTTACACGGGATTGTTGTATTAACGTCAAGTCTACAGCACATTAGGTTAATCCTTTTCAAAGCAGAAGTACTTGCGTCTCGATATGGCCTTCTTAGGCTGAGTTCTGTGACAGCATGGCCAAGCCAAAAGTTCGAACATTCATTTGTTCGTTCTTTGAAAGGGATTTGGCTGTTTCTTTTTGTGTTCTGTCACATTATTGAAGTGGCGAATTTCAACAACAACAGCAACAACCAGGAGGGTTGTAATGGGAAATTGTTTGTCTTGTTCGATGATTATTTTTCTTTTCACAACTGGTTTGTGTTGTTTTTTTAGCTTTGAAACGGAGCACAGAGGGATGCGACGTGCGGCTGGATATAATAAAAAAGAAAAATGGAAAAATTGATGGATATTTTATTTATTCATTTTGTGGCACACCAAAGGATATATTGTTGTGTGTCATTAATTCAACCGACGAGCCACAAAACTTCTGACAGTATAAGTAATAAAATTGCTATTTGTAATACGCGGCTGGGGGGTAGTTTTGTTGCTTTTTAAGTGTATTTTCCGAACTCCAATTGAGAACAATAGGGTGTTCTTCGAAAATGATTAAACCTAAATTTAGAACAAAAAAAAAAAAAAAAAATTCCTCAATAACTTTTATATACTTTCATAAATTCAAATTTGGTCTCTCATATCTTGCCGTCATTCCGTGACAGATTTTATTGTCGCTGCTAGATAGTATAAGTGGAAAAAGTGTGAAGAAATAGAAAAGAGAAATTCATAAAAGTCGATCTAAAAATAGAATGCACTTCGCGCAGTATACGGTTGCATTTTGTAAATCGCTTTGACAGGAGGATTATCACCCATCATTTCTTTAGAGTAGAACATCACTGATGGCCGACACCAGAGAGTGTCATTTATTTTTTATTACTTTTTTTTTTCTTTCTTCAATTCGTCACCTATCCGCTGTTCACATAATTGACATTTGTGTCTAGAGTTTGTTAAACTAAAATGCAACAAGTGTTGATCGAGAAAAGTAAGACATTTGCCCGATGAAACTATGAAACATTGGACAAGATTTAAATTAATGTAAGAGGTAAAGAGAACTATTTGAAGGGAACACTTGGATTGAGACCAACTTGTTGCAAGAAAATGAATCCTATTATTATATATTACATCCATAACGAAGATTCGCCGTTGTTTCGAGGAGGTTCAAGGTGCACTATTGAGGCTTTTGCAAAACTGTGTGCGACACCACCCAAGCATAGAAGAAACAAGAACTTATGACAGGTACCTATTGTAATTGAAGATTTTGGTATACATATATGCCAGTCTACTGTCTGTATACGTGGCACTTTGTAAGACGAGAGCGCGATTGTTTCAATAAATGTCAAAAAATAAAAAATAAAAATGAAGTTTAAGCTAGGAAGCTATATCTCTCAGAAAAATGCTCCACCTATTACATAACTCTTGATCAGCGTTGTGCTGAAGTACCCGAGTTGCTCAAGTATTTTAGCTTTTGATCAATGCACCGAGCCAAAGAGAAATGGCTCACATTTGATATAAAGAAAACGTAATCAGGAAATGAGAATTTCATCGACTGAAAGCCGCCATAAAACAAAAGATTCACCTTGTGAACGCACCCATTAATTTTGCATTTATTTTTAAAGAAATTTAACACATTTAACTAATGTGGTTCAAACTTGTCGTGGAATGGCTCGGAAAATTGTTCAAGTCAAAAAATTTCTTCGGAATTACGCTGCTCCTGAGCCAAGTGTTTATAAAATGTTGGTCAGTTCTAGAAGTGATATATTTTTACAAGTTGCCTTAGATAGAACCATCTTTTCACTCCAGAGGCAGTCAGAAAGACAAGGATCTTCTATGGGTGTTGACTTAACTCTGGGAGTTTCTTTGTAAAATATATACATGCAACAGAAATTTGGACCCATCTTTCATAAAAAAAACAAAGCGAAAGCGAAGCCTTTCTAAGAATATTCAATATTCAAGTATGCGCAGCAGTTCCGTCAATTATCAGCATTGCCATTTAGGCCACCATTTTTTTTTTTTTCAAGGGTTGATGTATATTCAAATAATGGCTATTTAATATTTGTTTTTTCCAAAGCAAAGCAAAGAATTAAAATACTAGTTTTGTTTGACAATTGAACAAAGAGTAAAGATTTATTTAAGTTCAGTGGAAGAAGAGATAAGAAACATAAGTGTTGAGTTCATAAGGTTCAGTAAGTATCGAGGATATTAAATTCAAAGGTACAAAATATAGAAGTACACTCTATTACAACAATGGTCGAATCTAATCTTTGAAATCTATGAACAAGTTCCTTTCTAAAGCTACGTCCCCAACAAAAGACATAAGATAACGCCAAATTCGAAGTCCAAACAATTATCAATTCAATTTAAAAAAAAAAACAAGACCTTCGCATTGCGATATAAAACCTTATGCTATTTGATAGACTGTAAAATAATTAATATCCATCAGCACTACTGTACAAAGGCTATAAAACTCAAGTTTATTGCTAACTACTAGTTTAAGTATAGCCGGATGGAACAAAACGCATTAGACAAACAAAACTGTTTTTTCTGTTTACTTCTAAAATTTAAATACTCAGTTTTAAAAAACAAAGCATCCATCCGGCGTGGAAGCTCCCTTAATGAACGATCACGATTAACATCAAACAACAGTCCAAGGGGTTCATCTGCAATGACGTAAATCCTAAACAGAGTAGGCAAAAAACCAGAACATTGAGGCACGCCCAATCAACTTTATGCTCATGACATGAGAGTCGATTTATTTTCCTCTGTGTCAAAATTACGCCAGTCGCAATTACATTGGCATATCATAAAGTAGAGTAAAGTCGGGTAATGTGGACCACTCGGCTAATATGGACCACCAGCATTGCTCACTTCTTACAAATGCAATTGAGGCGAGTATTGCTTACGATTGTCCGCGACCTCCTTAAACTTACTTTAGGGTAGTTTCAGCAGTCAGAAGGAATGCCTCTCTGAGTTGTGATAAATAAAACAAAATCGAAGGCAGTGATCATTGTTTTTTCTTAAGTTTTTTTCCTTTTTTCATTAGTAAAATACATATTTTTTTATCCATTCCTTTTATAAATATAAGAAGTGAATATGTGTTCTTAAGTTCATATTAGTAATTAGTGTAACAAATCACGTTTTGCTGCAAAGTAATTTTCTTTAAAAAAAAAACGTGTTTCGGGTACTAGCAGCACCGACGTATCTTACGAACGAGATCACGCAGGTGGGAATGCTCAGCCATACCAACTCCGTCAAGGTATATAGAATAACATGGTAAAACATTGCGCATGTCCGCATCCTATCTCACTCGCACACTGATACGTCACGTGTATCACGCTGTTTTGACATTTCAGTGCAAGTTCAACGTTTTTTAAGGTTTTTGTGGAATATTTTTTAAACAAATAAAATTAAAATGGTTATATGTGCGATATTCGGCTGTAATAATAATAACGACAAGAATCGAAAACAAAACAAAGTTCCCGGGCGCGAAAAATTGTCGTTTTTCAGATTTCCCAGGGATGAATCTATGAAAAAAGTGTGGATTAAAAAGTGTGGTAGAAAAGACAAGTTTAATGCAAATAATGCATTTGTTTGCTCGAAACATTTTAACAGTGACCAATATACGCAAAACTTGAAACATGAGCTGCTAAACTATTCACCCAAAAACAGTAAAAAGCTAAAACAAAACGCTATTCCGACTGAGGAATTGCCTTTCACTTCCAAGGACTCTGACAATAAGCGCCAGGAGAATTATGAAAGGCGGAATACAAAAAAAATTGTGCGCGAAATTTTGTGAGTTTTAAGTGTGAACAAATCATAAATGCGTAATTAGTAGGTACCTAATTTAAAATTTGTACTTTTATAGAAAAACCCTTCCAAGTGAGCAAGTAACCCAGGACACCAATGAACCTGCGGCAATTATAACAGACATTGAAACTGAAGAAGCCGATGATAGTAAAGCAGCAGAATTCGAACGAAATGTAGACAAATCTACAAGCACAAAGGATTTGGAAGAAAGTCTTAGGACTGACAGGTATGTTTACAAACATATGTTTACTTAATTATAACACCTATTTTCTGCTTTCAATATATAGTAATGAATTGATGAATGATGGACTAATAAATGTTCCTAATACTGCAGACACGATAAGTTGTCCTGAAATAGACGAAGGTATTGCATCCGAATCAGTTATAACATCTAGCATGCTCTTTAGTTTAGTGGAAGAGGAAACTGAAATCGAAGAAGAATGTGGGTACGAGCCCAGCGATGATATCAGTGACTTGGAGTTCGATGCATTGGAATACTTATCAGGCTATATTCTTTATCGGTTAAAGTCGAAGATACCGAATCTACTGCAAAATTATGCTGAAGAACAACCGACCGGATCCTTCACAAGGACAGATCAAGTCAGCGAAGGTGGACTTCGAAAACCCAACACTGTTTTTATCGAAAAAATACGACTTCTTGAAAGTATTTTTAATGAATATAACTCGACTGGTCTAAAAACTGGACAAAACTACATAAAAACATTGTTAGACCTTGCCGAACCTATTGATTTAGATCGCGCGATCAAGAAGTTGTTTTTCCGGTGCAAAATGTTCTTTAAGATTCGAATTCTTAACAAAACACTTATTACGAATATCACTGCAAAAAAAAGAAAAATGAATAAAACGCTTAACTAAATGTAAAACTGATAGTATGTACTTGTTTTTATTTCTAATATTTTCGCAGATTATAAAGGACTATTTATACATTATGGTTATGAGGTTTGATTGATGATTGAAAGAATAAAACTGCGAATAACAGCTGCAAACATTAGATTTCTTTGTTGTATTGCTGTTGAAACAAGTAGTATCGTACCACCATCAGCTCACTTTAAAACAATTTCGCCACTATATCTTGCAAATCACATTTTTATTAATTAAAAATCCACAACCCTAATATAAAGCACATGAATGTGAACTAATTTGTTCTGAAGTGTCAAAATATGTGATACACGTGACGTACATGCGCAGAACTTAACCAATATTTTTCTCCGGAATGTCATACCATGTATTCTATATACCTTGCAACTCCGTAATGTGCATGGTTTTAGAGTACGTCAACAAAGATCGTTAGCAGCCCGGAACACGCTAATATACAAAGGATTTATTTTATTTAACTCACTACCAAACAATATAAAAAACGAATGCAATGTTAGACTTTTTAAAAGAAAATGTACAGAATTTATAAAAAGAAATAATTAAATTAACATCAATAAGACTGAAATTAGATAAATATAATATATATTATACTATATTATTGTAAATTATAAAGTATTTAAATACTAATAAAGAACTACTACTACTACTACATAAAAATATGGACCACGATAGCGGAGGGTAATATGGACTTATTACATACTACCCGCCGTTTTATTAAAAGGAGTCTGAAATTGATTTTTTTCACCTTAAGGCCATGGATTCGAGAAAAAAAAAAAAAACACCAAAGCAAGAAAAACGCAAGTCATGGAGACCGGACGATTTGAAAAACCCTATTAAAATGGTGAGGACAGGTTTTTGTGGCTATTTAAAAGCTTCAAAGTTGAATAATGTACACAAAAACTACTCATAAGAATGTTAAAAATTGAAAGTACTAAGAGTTCGACATTGGTAAATTTTAAGTTAGGTCGTAGACCAGTTTTTTCAAATACGTTTGAGAAATTAACTATCCACCATTATTGTTTAAAAATTGCAAATATAGCCTAGTTGATCCACTAAGGATTATATTTAATTTATCCTTATCTACTGGCGAGTTTCTTGACTGTTGGAAATATTCGCTCATAACTCCAATTTTCAAATCGGGTTCTAAGAGATATATCGATAATTATAGACCTATAGCAAAGCTGCAACTGTTTCCTAAGCTATTCGAGGCAGTTGTTAAAAAAAGGTTGTACTCAGTTGTTCGCAACTATATTTCTGAATTTCAGCACGGGTTTGTGAGTGGTAGATCAACCACTACAAACTTGGTTATTTTTACCAAGTACTGTCTTGAAAATATTGAAAAAACGTCTTCAAGTAGATTGTGTATATACTGATTTTTCAAAAGCCTTTGATCGCGTTCAGCACAATGTTCTTTTATATAAACTTGAACTTTTCGGAATTCATTCTAATATTTTAAAATGGATTGGCAATTATTTGACCAATCGTAAACAATTTGTTAAAATTGGTTCCGCGTTTTCGAATGAAATTCGAAATTTTTCAGGTGTTCCCCAAGGAAGTCATATTGGTCCTCTTCTATTTCTGCTTTTCATCAATGACTTACCCACTTTTGTATCAAGCTCAAAATGTCTTTTGTACGCAGATGATCTAAAAATCTACAAGACAATAATCTGTATGTCAGATGTCATAGCGTTACAAAATGATTTAAACCGTTTAAATGACTGGTGTGTTCTTAATGGCCTTTATTTTAATATTGGGAAATTTTCGGTTCTTACTTTTAGTAGAAAAAAGTTTCCTATATTTTTTAATTATAGAATACAAAACACTACACTGAATAGAGTTTCAGACCAGAAAGACTTGGGGGTCATTTTTGACACTGAACTAAACTTCTCATCGCATATTGACTACATAGTTGGCAGAGCTAATCAAATGCTGGGTTTCATTTTTCGAAACTCTAAGGATTTTAATGATCCATATACGCTTAAAACTCTCTATAATAAATAAATGTATGGACCATGTGGTCCATATTACCCGCCACTTTTCTTTTTTACCGTTTTTGAGTTACTTTAGTTTTTGTTTTTTTATTAATTTTATATGAAGTGAATTAATGTTTTTGTTGCTATTTTTTTAACAAAAAAAAAAAAAAAAATGAAATTTTTTTAAACAAACATCTTTAATAAAACCTTTACCGTTTGTGTTTTTTTAGGAAAAATGTGAATGGTGGTCCATATTACCCTACTTTATTCTATAGGTACCCAAGCCACCAAGCAATATACTGACCCTTAATTTCATATTTTAATGTCTTACCCCGACAAAGTTTAAACAATTTCAATACGAGCACATCCAATAAAACTCACATCTCCTATACTGCTATACTCAACATAAATTATTAATATGAACGGTACTTTAATGAACAGAACGCGATGAGATTAACCCCATCCCAGAGATATATCACAATCTCATCCATGCACTGACAGTAATTTGACATTATTTTCTTCCATCCGTGTCTAAAGACGATGCATTTTGAGGTGTCACACTTTTGTCCCACAAGAAAAAAATAAAAATAATAATAATTAATTTCCGCTCCCCCGATGATGGTGTTTCGCCTTGGGGGAACCCGAATTTGACGTTCAAGTGCAGCAGAAGCGGGAAGTGTAGTTTTTTTTTTTTTTTTTTCTGTGGCGCTCAAACATTGACTGCAGAGTTGGCCTTTTATAGCTGGATCGTCAACGAGAAGCAATAAATTTCGGTGGTTTGAAGTTTTTGGTTTGTTTGTGTGTGCGCTGTTTTTTTCTTTTTAGTACAAGGACCACACAAACGGCAATGTCTCTAAGTTTAGATGTGTCAAAAACACTAAAGTGTCACATAAAATACAAACAACGGCGACCACTGTCTCGAACTACACAAAACTGTCATGCTCATTGTCGTAAAGATTTCGCAACAATAAAAAAAAAAAAACGAAATTTTATGTTCGATCTAGGTCAGATGCTAATTAATATGTCAGATGACATCTTTAAATCATATATTTCCCCTCAAGTTATGCAGACAATTTAATTTATCATTAAATACGTTTTTATAACCCGTAACGGGCTAAAACCGTTCTTCTAAAGACAATAAAAACTCGAAAAACCCGTACTACACGCACCCCATGCAAATTAGAGGGAGAGCACAGGCAAACGAAAAAAAAAAACAACAAAAAAAACACACACACACACAAAATATGTTTATTCATAGCAAGGCAATAAAATCATTTTTAAGTACATACGCACATAATTCCCCCATTCAATTCTGTTCTGAATAAGGTCCACTAAAAGTGCATCAGTCTATTTTTGAAAAGAAAACAATTTAATATTTCGAATATGCATTTCTTCTTTCGGAATTGTCATCAAAACACTTAACTCTTTTGTCAGATAAAAAAAAAAAAAAAAATGTTTGAGAGGGGGGTTTGGGACTCGATCAATAAATTATATTATCATCGCATTCAGGATTGCTGATGGGAACTCTATGGAGAAGGAGATATTGCTTGTATCTTGGGATAAAGGAGAAATAACGTGCTGCCAAGTAAATTTTGAAAATGTGAGAAAAACATTCTAATGATCTTGGATATGTGTGGGAAGTTGACTGCCCCTTGCTTGTATCGTATAGAGACGGAGTTTTTGCTCAATTGATTGTATTGTTTTTTTTAGGTTTCCCATAGTCGTAGATGACGCCAACTACTGACAGCTGATACGTAAAATTTGCATTTCGATTCGGTTTCGAAAATTACTAACATCACCTTGTGATATATAAGGGAACTGTGACGTGGCTGTCACATAATCAAGCACTGTGATATAACGAAGGGCTAGTTTTCACAGTTTGCTTGAAATAACCCTCAGTCATAAGCTGCTACTTTTGATTTAATTCTTCGTTTTGTCACTTAATTAATCCATTTACGCTGATACTAATATTTAGTACTTTTTTTTGTGGGAGTCAAGAATATTCTTTGACACGCTTTGTCATCGAACTAATATTATCTTGAACTCGCATGTAACTAAATTAAATTAGCAAAAGACGAACACGACACACGAGTGACAGCTGTACCTTCCTACAGCTTTCGCTGTTCATACCAAATCGACAGGGATGGAACCGACTGTGTACGCTCGATAGTGTTTCGATTACTGCGATTGCCTCTTGCTTACATTGAAAACAAATAGAACCGCATGTGAAAAAAAAGTTAAAAAAAAAAAAAAAAACTACTCCAATACAGGGATGAAAAATGAACTTTCTGGACTGTAACTAAATCTTAGTTACGATTGTATTTTTTTGTATTTTTTCAATTCTCGTATACAAGTATGTATAGGAGAAAGTTATCGATTTCGTACAAAATTTTAGATGTTTTTAAATTCAATGTAAATAATATAATATTCTACAAGCTGACCAGGCGAACTACGTTCCGCCCAAATTCGTTAAAGTAATGAAAATAGTAATTCCGAACATTCACAATGCATGCTACTTAAATTTGTTCGTATCAGTCAAATACGAATGGCAAATCGATCTGAATAAGCAGAATCCGCGGAATTATAGTGTTTGTCTTCGAATTTTCCACTCAAAATTGTCGCTTATTGCATGATATTTGATTTGAGATTCTTCACAATCAAATCAAATGCGATCAGTTACAAGATTTCGGTGGATTGAGGTTGCGCACCAAAATTATAACTGAGCTGATTTCCAATTTCAAACTGTGTAGCGGTAAGCCCAGTACATCAAAATAGTTTAAAAATTCAACATTTTAAATAATTTTTGTTGTATTGGAATTTTCTATTTTTTCTAAGTGCGGTTCTCCGTACAAAGTTCTATTCTCCACCCGAGTTATGAGTGCACATACGGACATCAGTCACTTTTATATATACCGGTACCCACCCGGTTTTTCCCGTGCCCTTCGTATAAAATCCCGCCCAGATTTCGCAAAGTTTCAAATGTTCAATAATAATTTCAATTATATAATTTTAGATACCTATAACTAGCGTTTGAATTTTCTGTTTTTGATGTGTAAACATCTAAGCGCACGTTATTGGAATCTGGTGGAGTAATTCCACACATTTAACTTCCGGGGACAGGGAATGCGTCACTGTGTTTTATCATTGCATACGTTTTTATCATTGCATATATTTATGAGCTGGGGCATATTAATTACAGCTTTTTGTTGATGTGAAATAAAATTTTTCCATTTCGTCCTTGCACCGTACTCAGAAGAAATTTCAAGAATTCTGAAGGGAGATTATCATATTTTACCAATGATCATAAGCGGAGACTTCAATATCAATTTTGCAACTCCAGAAGCTCAACCATTTATTGATTTTATGCAAGATAAATTTAATCTTCAAATGAACTCCAACCGGAAAATTTCAACAACACGATATGGAACAACCATCGATGCTGTCTTCCAGCGTAATCTAGATAGATTACAGTCTCGAATGTTCATATCTTACTTCAGCTACCACAATCCGATTGTATCTATTCTACCGAAACTAGCACAGAACGAATAAATTATTGTTATTTCATAATATATCAAGAATACGGTTATTACAATTCCCTCTTTTCTCAATGACGTGTGTCAAGCCACGCACATACCGCACGCACGGTGTTTACAAATACACATATTTCGGGACTGTTGGATACAGTCGCACCAATTTTTTTTTGTTTGAATAGGAGTTGCTACAACCCGTTTTCCTATTCCGCTTATCTTTTACAAAGTGCCACCTATCGGGGCCAAAACTATCGAACTAACCATACCAAAATAGTGTCCTATCTATCCAACTGTAACGAACCATACAGAGCCACAAAATGTCATTGACATCGGTTAAGTGGTTTAGGAGATCGACAACAGCGCCATCTATCGAGTCCAAATAGTTCTATCTTTCAAACTGTAACCAACTATACACAGCCACAAAATTTCATTAAAATCGGTTGAGTGGTTTAGGGGATCGACAACCGCGCCACCGGAAAAATCCCAAAATTTACTGAAATTCATGTGTTTTTCACACAAGCATAACACACATTTACCTGTGTAGTATTAATATTGATGAACGAATACAAAAAAATTGTAACAGGTCATTGTATTAAATATGCATTGAGTGTAACTATGTATTTTTTCAAAATAAAAAAAATACTCTTTGAGGGTCACTTTTTCGGGGCGATTGTATTTTGTATTTTTTCAAAGTTCATTGTAACTTCAAAGTTACGATCGTAACGCGTTTTTCAACCCTGCTCCAATAGGGAAAAACGAAACTCGCATTATTCAGTACATATATCTACCGTCAAAGTGAACACACGCAAAGCTACCGTCAAAGTACACTTTGAATTAAAAGATATGCACAGAATTTGACGCAAGACTATACAACAACGTTTGAAGATATGTACTAGAAATAAAAAAAAAAATGTTTAACTTTAAAGTCCGTATCACCCAGTTGAAGTATTTATATGAATCAACCGAACTGTCAATAAAACTTCAAAAGGCGTTGCAAACAATGACTGCTTCACATTTCGCAATTCGAAAATTGAATTATTTAATCAATTTAAATGAAAAATAGAAACGATTCAAATCGTACTAGAACACTGTCAGGCATTGATTTCATAGACGAAATGAATGCGTCCCAGTTCGAACTGACATATATAATATATAAACATCGTAAGCGCAACACAATCGCACATTTTGATTGTACTAAAATAATTTGTTTTCCCCCATGTTATTACTATAATTCAACGCGACCTCTAACACCTAGCAGCCAGCTCCCTTATGCAGTCCTTATCTTTTGCATGCTTTAAAAAAAATGAACACATCACGTTGTGTTCACTTCACAGTCGTCAGATTCCGAGAATGCAATAAATTGTATGCGTCTTTCCAATTAGTCAGAGTCTCGTATTGTATATTGTTTCAGACGACTAAATTGTTTCATCGAGTGTCAAAAGGCTATCGGATGATGCGATTCGACAAGACTTACTATTTCGAACTATCAGATGCATCAATTTACAATTCGTCACAGGGATGGGTATTTTTCTTTTCGCAATAGAAAATGGATCAACCATTCTACTGTTGGGCAAAGAACAAAACACTCCAATCTGGGCTCATTATTCGCCCATTTTGCTAAGTAAATCACATTTCCTGTCGCAGTGTCACCCCAACCTGGTACGGGGACGAGCCTCTAATGAAACTAAACACTTTTTCGCAATCTAATTGTCCGAAATGTTATATGCAATTTAGGGATTTTGCTTTGCTTATTAACCCCCCATTGTGATGTGTCAACTGTGCGCTAGCAAGACTTTCTGCTCAATTTGTATTCACTTCCTGCACAATAGCAATAATAACAATAATTTCTGCCTTCGCTTGTGTGCGTGTATCTCTGGGTGTGGGTTTTTGCGCAAAGGAACCCCCAAAACAAAAGGCTCAGGCCGAATGTAGATGGTAAAATTTGTTCAGTGCTGCCTTAAGGACTTTGTCGTCATCAACGTCAGCCATCAGGAACAGAATTAGCTTCAACGCTATCGAGGGCGGGGGTCTGGGATCATGGAAACCGGGTCAGCCAGGGTGCTGTTCGATTCATAATAGAACTGATTGAGTCTTGTTGTTTCCTTGGGAGTACGAGCAATGAACCGAAGCTGAACCGTACCTCGGCGTTGTCGTTGTCGTCATTGAAAGCTGCGGAACGGGGAGGTTCATCAATCTTCATCCATTACTTGGGAAACAATAGGGGACTAATAGGAATTCTTTCTTTCGACAATTACCGAGTTTTCGTCCTTTTATTGTTATGCCAGAGTTGAATTACTTGTGCCATTGGATGGGGGACGTATTGTTCGGCTGATGAGATAGTCGAAGTTGTATGCTTGCTGGGCATAGTTTGTCTTACTTGATTGGTTCAGCTTGTTGAGATATTGAGAGTTTGTATGGTTTGTCATGGAGCCTAATTTTGGACAGCAAGTGTCATGCAAGGGACATTCGTTGCACTTTTGCGGGAATATAGGTACAGTACAGATAGAGGAGTGCAACCAAGAGCACCATCAGTGTGTAAGCAATTCCTGGGGCTTTTCTTTAGACTAAGGCCTAGTACGCAGGAACGCAGCTGTTCCTGAACGAAACTTTCCTTTATTCTCCAAATGGACAGTGAAACATCTGCGAAAAAGCAGCGGAAAATAATCTGTGGAGAGTTCCATCAGCGGCTACACAAGTAGCATTGTTACCAGCACTGGCTATTTTTACCTCCGATTTGGATGATCGAACTTTTCACTGGCTCCGTAAAATTGTCATTTGGGAATTATCCTAATTTAGTCTATTCACTTTAAAGTTTGGTGATTTTTAGGCTCCTTAGGTATATTTATAAAAAAGTGCATACTACAGTTTTCGTATAATTAAAGTTAATTGCAAATGATCCACATCGATTTTCATACAGTTTTGAGTTTGGATATTTTTGGTTCCAAAATTTCTCCATTGGGCTCCACATGATGTTCTGGACACGTGTTCGAAAAGAAAGTGGTGAATTCTACCAAGCATTCTACTACAATTACCCACTTTTCCGCCATCATTTCGCAGCATTTGCTAATTTTTATTAATTTAAAAAACGAGAGCTAGATTCCTAGATTTTTCGTTCATGATTTCATCACTTCTATATGGGAGTTTTCGTTCCGGAACAGCTGAGTACTAGGCTTAATACTCTGAACACTTCAGGTGGTCCCTTAAGTAGTACAAGAAGTCATCAAAGCATCATACCCGGTCACCTGTACCGACAGGAACGTTCGAAATAACTATATTGCCCCTTGGTTTGACGGGGAATGTAAAAGAGCCAGAGAGTTATCATTTGGTTGGTTGCGGGCATATAGGAAGTCATGTGACGGTTGCTTCAAAAACCAATATCTGCAGGCGAATATGGAATATAAAACACTGTGTAACCGAAAAAAAAAACAGCATTTTATGAAGCCGAGTCTAAGCGGGTAGCCGGTTGTAAAAGCTCGAAAGAATTCTGGAGACTAGTAAAATATTTGAACGGTAAAAACTTTACTATCCATTGCAATCTTAGCGCGAATCTTCTAGCTACGCACTTTAAAAATTTATTGAATCCTGTTCAGGAAAGAGTTAATTTCCACTATGCTCTTCCTGGGATTACCAATCAAATTCTGGATGCTGACATCACACAACAAGAGGTCATTTCTGCGGTGGCAAGGTTGAAGGACGGCAAAGCAGCAGGTTCGAATGGGATATCAGTTGAGTTTTATAAGTATGGCACAATGAAGGTGATTAACAGGTTAACATTAATATATGGAAACATATGGGAAACTGGCTTTATTCCTCAGGAATTCAGAGAATCTGTAATTTTTCCAATCCATAAAAAAGGAAGCTTATCAGAACTGTCCAATTACAGAGGTATTTCCTTTTTAAATGCTTCATACAAAATCTTCACCGTCATCTTACAAAGACGACTAAATAAATGGATTGATGATAATAAGCTATTAAAGGAGTACCAGGCAGGTTTTAGACCAGGCTATTCAACGATTGACCACATCTTTGTTTTAAAAAGCATTGCGGACTCTTTTCTCTGTAAAGGGAAGAAGTTGTACACGTTCTTTGTGGACTTTAAGGCAGCATTTGATACAGTGGATAGACAAGCTCTTATAGTTATTTAAGCTATATGGTATCGGTATGTCGCGGAAGTTTGGAAGGGTCATAGAAAATCTTTATGTGGACACAGTGGCGTCGGTTTGGAATGGTGAAGATATGTCTAGTTGGTTTAGAACGGAATCAGGTGTCAGACAAGGTTGTACAATGAGCCCAAGTCTGTTTGCGTTATTTATTGAAGACCTGGTAGACTTTCTACCTATAGCGGCATTGAATACGCAGGTCATACAATAAAGGCATTGCTTTTCGCTGATGACATTGTTCTTTTTGCATCAACACCTGAATCATTACAGTTAATGATAAACCGGCTGAGTCGATATTGTAGCATTTGCAACTTGATAATAAATTTAGAAAAATCCAAAATTATGATTTTCAAGAACGGAGGAGGCAGAAACTGTGCAAATGAAAAATGGTACTACAACAATCAATTAATTGAAATTGTTAATGAATTCAAATACCTAGGAGTTCACTTTACAAAGAACTTAAGTATGGACAGGCATCTGAAGGAGAAGCTGACTAAGGCGAAAAGTGCTATCAGCGCAGTATGGAATAGATGTTTTTACAACAAAAATATTGCGCATAGCAGCAAGTTCAGAATATTTGAAGCCGTATCGGGATCCATTTTACTCTATGCAGCACAAATATGGGGAGCAAAACAATATGAAACCGTGGAGATGCTGCTGCGATACTTTATTAAGCGAATTTTTCGACTGCCACCCAATGTGCCTAACTATATAATTATGTTGGAAACAGGCTTATCGCCTCTTTTCATTAGAACGCTTAAAATGCAAATAGACTACGTTCTGAAAGTTTTGAAGATGGGAAATCACCGGCTCCCGAAGATAGCGGCTCTCCAAGTCATACGTTCAAAAACAAGTTGGTTTGCTGAATGGATAAGCCTTGCTAGTGACTGCGAGATGGACCTCAATCTAGATGATATAACCAACTACGATGATTGAAAAAGAATGCTTTATCAGCTTATTTCTGCAGTTGACTTAAAGTGCAGAGAAACATTTTTGAACAACGCCACAGGATCGCTCCATAGGAACCTGTACTCTCGATTGAACCATAATCTGGAAGAGAAAAACTATTTTCGAGATGAAAATGGCGTCGACAAAATATCGATGATGGTCAAGTTACGTGGAGAACTCATGCAGTTAAACTTTATTCCACATAGAGAGGATTTACCCATCCTGTGCACATTGTGTAACATTGTCGAAAGAGAAGATACTTTCCACTTTATGGGAAAATGCCCTATTTTAAAAGAGTTTAGGAGGAACATATTTGGAAGCGATTTTCTGACCGAAAACCAAGTTATATCACTGCTCAACGATATGGAAGTTAAAAAGCTATTCCAATACTGTAAATTGGCGCTGGATTATAGAGAGCGAATTATTAATGAAAGTTTTTAGAAAAAAGGGGAAGAAAAAATATTTTTCGATGTTCGTGTTCGTACTTATGTAAAGTAATTATAGAATCTATTTTGATAAGATTTTATTTCACGGTAATGTAATTTTGTTTTGTCAACCAGGCAG
Source organism: Cheilosia urbana (assembly GCA_946477585.1). Taxonomy (NCBI): domain Eukaryota; kingdom Metazoa; phylum Arthropoda; class Insecta; order Diptera; family Syrphidae; genus Cheilosia; species Cheilosia urbana. The sequence continues at coordinate 5,021,318 of OX297857.1, forward strand.
ACGGCATAAAAGCCATGCTTTTTAATTTTTATGTAAACATTGTAAAGAATATTCTAACAATTGAAATCAAATAAATAATCCTATCTATCTATCTATCTATCTATCTAGTACAAGAACAGTTCTACATTATATCTAATGCATGCGTCCAAAGACTGAATTAGGCCATGGGTTGGTCATTTGTGAGTCGCCATGGAAATTGTCCTGAAGTCGAGCACCAGGCTATTTTACCACTCGGAGATCGATCACAGTCAAGATTACTCTACGAAAGAGTCCCTCTGTCTATCGACCCTTATTGAACAGGATTCACGCTTCCCAACGCCTGATGCATTTCCAACCAACTATCAGCCCATGCTCCCACCATATATCCAGCCACAGCTCGTGACAAACAGAATGCGTTCAATCATATTGCCATCCATTCACCAAGATGCGGCATCAACAATTATTAAACCATTTAGATTGAGTATTTTTTTCTAAATAAATTAAAAATGAATCTCATTTCTCATGTCCTCACACTGCCCTTCTCCTATCGACCATTGCTCGAGCACTGCTTGCAGAACAGAAATTCCTATTTTTATTAATTTATATTTGTCCAGAATTTGTCATAATTAATTCGTTTTGGAAATTACTTGTGATTGCTTCCATTTTTCAAGTTCTTTTTTCTCGCTTCGTTGTGAATTGTGATCCATTCTTTTTTGCTACATGTGTGCGTTCCTACTATTTTGCCACTCGATACAAAAAAAAAGAAAGAAGAAAAATCGTATACCACTCTAGGATGCTTAATAAAAATGTGAATATCCAAAAAAACAAAAAGCGAAAAAGATATCAAAACGGAATGAACAGATTGTTTACGTCGCTGGCCATTAAATGTGCGTGCACCATGAGTTATGAAGTCAATAAAATCGCTAATTTAAGTCGAAAAGTCGAAAAATTAAAAGGCGAGAATCGGGGGAAAACAAAACCGCATGTGTGTGAGTGGCTTTCTGTAGTGCTTGTTCTTCTAAGTTTTTGTATGAAGTTTATGGCTTTGTTTTCCCTCACAAAATGTGTGAACTTAGACGGGGATCTCTGGTCGGGCTCTCGTCACTGAATGGAGAGACACGACTTATAGTTGGTATCAGGGGGATGCAAACAACGATGCAAACGCCGATGCAGATGCCGATGCAGATGAACTAAATTCATTGTAGTAATGAGGCCCAGATGGATGTGGTGCATGAGCATTAACAGAGGTGTGACTAAAAAATATAATTTGATTGTAATTCCAAGCGCATTGTCATAATTAAGACGCACGGTGACGTTTATGTGGGCACAGCTGCGTCGGGTGAAGCCAAATAAATATCACCGACATCCAAGTGGTTGACGCAGGAAATGAAGTAGAAACTCCTATTTGAAGGCAAAAAAGCGGCATGTTATTGGGGAGTGACGGAGAAAAGAAATCCCAAACGGGACCAAAAATCACTCGACGAACTTTACGTTCGAAGCGACCATTTGGGAGCAATGGTGATGGAAAGGACTATTTAGTCAATGTACCGATTACCATCAAAGTCGAAGTCGCGACACGACTCGGCGGTTACAGAGAAGAAGAACTCGCAGTACTCTCTCCAGTTACACGCTGCTTTCGGTAAACAAACACAGAGTAAGTCTGACAGCTGTCTGACATCTGACTAGATATATATCTCGGTTTTGGTTGGCTGAAATCGGTCATTTGAGCATCAGCTGTTCCTGTTGACGTTTATGTAGGGGAAGCCGACGAATCTAGTCAAAAAATTCGTGACTGAGTAGTGAGTACTAAGTTGACTGTTCGCATGTGTAGCTGACGTAAGAAAACCGACGTTCCCGATCAATCTAGTTTTTGCGTTCAGGTTGCATATTATCCAGACCAATCAAGTCGACTTAAGATAACTAACGATTCTTGAATGTGCCCAATCAGACACAGCTGCCAAACTTACTAAAATTGCTCCTGCAACTGCACCAAGGTGCGTACATATAAATTAAAAGTGAGGCGCACATCTCTGCCTCCATCAAATTACTTGACTAGAGGTCGCGAAACTCTTCACTGCCCCATGTGCCAAATCGAATCAAACAGAAAAATGTAAACAGACGAATTTAAGTTCATTAGCTCAGCCGAGTCCTTTGAGAAGAAAGCGTTCCTTTCTTGTTACTCACAGAAAAAAAAAAGAGAACAAATTAAATAAAAAAAAAAACGACCATACGCTACGATGATAATGACGACAATTTTATTCCACCCACTTTTGGCGCACTTGCCAAAGGATCTCCAATGTCCCATCTATCACAAAATCAACACAACGGGGGAAAAAAAAGTAACAATCCAGGAATATGCACAAACTTTGTTTCTTCTTGTCTATATATATATATATATGTGTGTGTGTGTGTGTGTGTGTTTTTATTTTTTAATATAAATAAATTTATGAATGACATCGTGTGTATTTAATTTCATTCGTTTGTTCGTCCTTGCTGTGTATACATTTTTGGTCTTTTGTCCGCCTTGTTGAAAAATTCCATTTGTGTTCCTAAAATGATAATGGCTGCAATGATGATGATGTTGATCAAAGGATACCATCATATTATAGAGTACAGGACATGAATACAGCAAAAGGACGGCATCAAACAAAGAGCGAATATATATACAAAAAATAAGAAGGAAAAGTAACAAAACGTAAATCTCTGGCTATTTTTGCGTTTGCATTTTTTTTTCTGCTATATTCATTTTTTTTTTGTGCTTGTATTATTTTTATTTAGTTTGTTTGTTTTGGACGGTTTTTGTTTATTCGAATGCCATTTTGTTGAAGCTGCACAGACAGAGGAAAGTAATTAAGCGGCTGTCCTTTACTGTAAATTTGCTCTGCTAAAATTTGGCTGTTTGTGCTTCGACCGTTGGGTTGGCGTGTAATCAATTCATTTCAATAGAGTTTTCACTTAAATTTAATTAAAACAAAAACAAAAACAAAAAAAGGGACATTTCACATTTTTACAAATGAAATGCACGATTGTGGCCATCAGACAACCACGAATTGACACAAATTAGAGCCAGATGAACAAAGGCTAAAGTTCACTTAGTAATCGATGTAAACTTGTTCGTGTTTTAAAATATTTATTTTTAGTTGAACAGAGTTCGAATTCGAACAAATAGCATGACACATGACACTCAAGAAAAAAGAATAGACAATTTGCGGGAAAATATAAAAAAAAAGTAAACAATAGACAAATTTCTGTGAGATTTTATATTCTGAGGGACCTATAATTTTTTCCACTCCACAAAGAAGTTCATTCCTAAATTGACATCTCCAACAGAAACGTCAAACATCAGTAGACATTTTAATTAATAAATAACAGATCAACTGGTTCGAACAACGGGTCGTCGTATAGGTAGACGTATACGTAATATAAAAGTATGATACTTTTACATATGACAAATCGCCCACGATCGCATAGGCTATGCCTGCATTCCACGCGCGATGGAATGCCCGCGCGTATCCATTTATTGTGCGTTAATGTCACATAATAAATGGTAGCAACAATTAACTAGCTAGCTGTCTACGTTAATGCTGTTATTTCGGTCAATGTGGCAAATGGTTTGGTATATATTATCGAACTCTTTCAGTGCCCGCCGATGAGCCAAGTTCCGAGTTGTTCAAAACTTATTTCGGATATCTTAAAACTAGTTAATTCATTTAAATCGTTAGAAATAATTAAAACATTGTTTTAAAATGCATAAACTGGTTAAATACCTAATACCATAATATGTTTTTGAACTCTGGAACCATTTCACTTTTAATTTTTGTATTTATTACATACATATAGGGTCCCAAATACATATACATATACATACACAACAGTGAGGTGTGTATGGGGGCATGCTGCCCCCTGCAAACCCCCCTGCTTGGGGTCACTGTTGGATTTGGAGTAGGTGCAAGTTTTGGTATGTACAATTTTTCTTTTAATGAAAAAGAATCCAAAAGAAACTTTGCATATACCTATAAACTCGAACCCACTTCAAATCCAACAGTGACCCCAAGCAGGGGGGTTGTACTAGGAAGTACATTAATAGTTTTTGGAGTTATATAATTTGAATTATTGAGAATGCTGCGAGTGACTTTAATTCACATTCAAATAAGAACTAAGGCCACTTTCTAAAACGAGCTAACACAATATGACTTTAGTTCTCATTTGAAAGTGAAATAAGGCCATAAGATAATTAAGGCGTTGATTCGCATTTGAAAATGAATTAGCACCACTATGGCGTTAGTTCATATGGCCTTAATTCACGGAACCGGAAAATTGTTTTCACGAAATTCGTTTTAGAAACAAACTAAATGCAAGAGTAATAATTGGATTAAACGTGCTAAAGCCTAGTACGCAGCTGAACCGGAACGCAGCTGCGAAGAGCAAAACGAAAAGGAGAGCGACATTTCTCGTTATAACTTTTGTATGGGCTTTTTCGTTCCGAAAGCTGCGGACGAGGAAACCGAAAATGTTGTTGCGACTCGTTAGTTTTAAAATGAAATGTTAGGTATTGTATTAGAAAATTTGCCTAATAAAACATTTTTCCTATCGCGATTTAAATCGGCGGTAAAAATTTTGTTCTGTTTGTACATTTTGTTCTTTGACGTTATCAGTTTGGGGCAACAGGCCACAGATTGCATTTATTGAAGCAAACCACCGCGCCTATTATCCCTAAATCGTACCTAACCATCAGTGGAATAAAATATTCCTTCGGCTTATACCTTTAGTGGCATTCCAAAACAAGGACAGTTTTCAAAAAAGCTCTATGTACGAGGAGACTTGAAAATATTTAACGGCAGATAAATTGTTTTCGAGAACTGCAATCGATTTAGAAATCGCACATCCCTATGGCATCTACTGCCTTTTTGCGCAGCCCCACATCCCTAGCGAGGGCTGACACCAACAATTGTATAATGTTTATCTGCAATGATCCCACACATCGAAAATGTCTTCTTTTTTTTTGTTGTTGTTGACGCGAAACTTTTGTCAGAGCGAAGGCTAAGCTGAGTCGCACTTCTTGTTTTGCTTTGGCGCGAAACTTTCTTCAGAGCGAATGGAAAAGATCAGGTACCTGCTACAATCTACAATTGCTGGGCTCTTAGCATTGTATATTGAGACTCTATAGAGACATCTCTATATAGAATGCTCTGAGTACCCATTCACATTTTTGTACTGAAATCTGATTTTTTGTTTGTCGATCGGAAACAATAATATTCGCATTATCAATTGTTTACAACTTTCTCGTTGCATATCTTTTTTCCACAGGAATTTCTTATTCTGCAGTCTTCTTTCAGTGGAATGAGAGAATCTGACTCTGGCACTGGTGGGTTCATTGCCAGTGTTATGTATGCAACTAATATGTGCCGTATCACTCGAAGAATGTCCGCCAGTGCCCCTCCAGCAGTGAAGAATGTATGAAAAGACATGAAACTTATAATCAATTGCATGTATCTATTATCCTCTTTTGTTATAATATTAGCAACGATTCGACCTTTGGCGTGATCGTTGATCGAGGGCGAGGGCTGAGTCGCACTTGTCATTGAAAGTGTCACTTTTTGTTTTGTTTTTGAGAGCGAAACTTTTCTCAGAGGGAATGGAAAAGTACACCTGCTACAACTGCTGGGCTCGAAGTAACCGTCTCCGATTTTTTTTTTTAATCAGTAAAATACTTTTTGTATCCTAGCGAAGGCTGAGTCGCAATTGACATTGAAAGCGTCACTTTTTGTCTTTGTTTTGGCGCGAAACTTCCCTTAGAGCGAATGGAAAAGAATACCTACTACAATCTACAATTGCTGGGCTCTTAGCATTGTATATTGAGACTTATACAGAGGCGTAGCGTGGGTTGGAGCCGCCCGGGGCAGACCCAATTTGTGCCGCCCCCATAATTTGTTCACAGATTAAAAACATACCTTGACATTTCGAAATACATATCTCGAAAACAAAAATTCATTTCTATGGTAATATGGTCATTTCTACCTGAATAGACGGCTGAGTTTTTGTCTATATTATCCTAGGGTTAACATTATTTTGCAAAATCCATTCGGTATTTCTTTGTTTGCCTTTAGTCGTTAAATATTTCCTTTATTTTGCAATCCTGAATTTTAAATTCGGTTTCTTATTCCTCAAATTTTTCAATCATTGCGCGATTACTAATATTGGCGTTTTTATCTTTCGTATTTTTTTGCCAAAATGATATTAATAAATATATATAAATTATTTATTTAAAAAAAAATGAACTGCTCCAAATTGCAGCCCCTAGCAAAGTGCCGCCCGGGCCCTATATCCCCCCCCCCCTTGCTGTGCGACTGGACTTATTTGCACTTTACAACTTTCTCGTTGCATAATCTTTTTTCCACAGAAATTTCTTATTCTGCAGTATTCTTTCAGTGGAATGAGAGACTCTGACTCTGACACTGGTGGGTTCATTGCCAGTGTTATGTACCTATGCAACTAATATGTGCCGTATCACTCGAAGAATGTCCGATAGTGCCCCTCCAGCAGTGAAGAATGTATGAAAAGACATGCAATTTATAATCAATTGCATGTATTATCCTCTTTTGTTATAATATTAGCAACGATTCGACATTTGGCATGATCGTTGATCGAGGGCGAGGGCTGAGTCGCACTTGTCATTGAAAGCGTCACTTTTTGTTTTGGCGCGAAACTCTTCTCAGAGCGAATGGAATATAATAGTTACCTGCTAGAATCTACAATTGCTGGGCTCTTAGCTTTGCATATTGAGACATATAGTCTCTATAGAGACGTCTCTATATTTGCTTGTATCCTAGCGAAGGCTGAGGCGCACTTGTCATTGAAAGCGTCACTTTTTGTTTTGGCGCGAAACTTTTCTCAGAGCGAATGAAAAAGTACACCTGCTACAACTGCTGGGCTCCAAGTAACAGTCTAAGATTTTTATCTTTGCGATAAAAAAACTTTTTGTATCCTAGCGAGGGCTGACGGCTGAGTCGCACTTGACTTTGAAAGCGTTATTTTTTGTTTTTGTTTTGGCGCAAAACTTTTCTCAGAGCGAATGAAAAAGTACACCTGCTACAACTGCTGGGCTCCAAGTAACCGTCTCGGTTTTTTTTTTTTTAATCGGTAAAATACTTTTTGTATCACAGCGAGCGCTGGGTCGCACTTGACATTGACAGCGTCACTTTTTTCCGTTGTTTTGGCGCGAAACTTTTCTCAGAGCGAATGGAAGATAATAGGTACCTGCTAGAATCTACAATTGCTGGGCTCTTAGCTTTGCATATTGAGATATATAGTCTCTATATTTGCTTGTATCCTAGCGAAGGCTGAGTCGCACTTGTCATTGAAAGCGTCACTTTTTGTTTTGGCGCGAAACTCTTCACAGAGCGAATGGAAAAGTACACCTGCTACAACTGCTGGGCTCCAAGTAACAGTCTAAGATTTTTATCTTTGCGATAAAAAAACTTTTTGTATCCTAGCGAGGGCTGAGTCGCACTGGACATTGAAAGCGTCACTTTTTGTCTTTGTTTTTTCGCGAAACTTTTCTCACAGCGAATGGAAAAGTACACCTGCTACAACTGCTGGGCTCCAAGTAACAGTCTAAGATTTTTATCTTTGCGATAAAAAAACTTTTTGTATCCTAGCGAGGGCTGAGTAAGGTTGCCAGACGACCGGGACTGGCCGGGATTGTCCAGATATTCTAAGCGGTGCCCAGAGTCCCGGTGAAAAATGAATTGTCCAGTCAAAAGTCCCGACGAAACTTATTTTTCAAATTCCATGATTTATTGAAAAAAGTGTATGTATTTCCAATTTCATAAAATTACAAAATAAAAAAATGCAATCACTGTGAAATACTTTCAATTTAAAAATGTAAGAATTTGACTGAACTCATCCACTCAACGAAATTGCAATCACTTTCAAACATTGGCACATTTGTTTGAACAGCTTGACTCAATGCGATTCGATCGAAGTCCATTTCTCGCTCCAATTCTCGATTAAATGCTTCTTGCATTGAATGATTTGACTGTGGTATCCCTAATTTGCACAACGAATTGCCACTCACGAGCAGACACATATCCTCGATCAATATCAAAGCTTTGTTGCGCATTTCATCTGACATCTCCAGTTCATTATCCGATGTCACAGTGCGAATTCGATGCAAAATATCATCGGCGATATCATCTTTGTATAATCAAAGTATCTACTTCATTTCCAAAAGTTACTTAATGTAACATAGTAAACATTATTTATTAGAACAAAATTTTTAGGTATATTAAAAAAAAAAAACTTCAAAGTTGTGGACAACAACAATTTGCTTGGAAAATAATTAAAATAATTGACAACAACAATTGCTTTTAAAATTTGAAATATTTTTTTTTTATTTGAAGTGTCACTACTCGATTTCTATCCAGTTTCTTTTTTTTCAAAGTGTATTTCCCCATACAAACTTTCATAACCTCTTTCATCCCCTCCAAGTTTTGTTTTCGCGACAAAAAGTAAATAAAAACCTGATATACAGCAAAACGAACAAAACAAAAAAATAATTATGAAAATCGTCCCAGGGGTTATCGAGTTACATGATCATCGAGTTACACCCCGAAAGAATTATATATATAAAATAATAATAAAAAGAAGAAGAAGATAGAAGATAGATAGAAGATAGAAGAAGATAGATATGTTGTTGTCAAAGGCCGAAGCTCAGGCGCTAGGTTTGATTAAAAATACTTCGGTCAAAGGTCGAAATTGGGCTTTATTTCGGCCTTTGGCTGATGTATTTTTAGACCCTAGGAGCGACTGAACTTCGTTGTTTGAATATAACATTATATGAATATGAAGAGAAATGTGATTGAAATCTTTGTTTGTTTTTGTTTTTGTAATTCTTTTTTTGTTTTTTTATTGAAATAAATACGCTTATTTGCACATTAATAAAATAAATTATTTCCCTTTTTTCATTAATAAACAAAAATAAAATAGTCGAAATTTGAAATGTCCAGACGAGTCCCGGAATTTCAACATAATGTCCAGATATGTACTTATTTCGAACTGGCAACCCTAGGGCTGAGTCGCACTTGACTTTGAAAGCGTTATTTTTTGTTTTTGTTTTGGCGCAAAACTTTTCTCAGAGCGAATGAGAAAGTACACCTGCTACAACTGCTGGGCTCCAAGTAACCGTCTCGGTTTTTTTTTTTTTAATCGGTAAAATACTTTTTGTATCACAGCGAGCGCTGGGTCGCACTTGACATTGACAGCGTCACTTTTTTCCGTTGTTTTGGCGCGAAACTTTTCTCAGAGCGAATGGAAGATAATAGGTACCTGCTAGAATCTACAATTGCTGGGCTCTTAGCTTTGCATATTGAGATATATAGTCTCTATATTTGCTTGTATCCTAGCGAAGGCTGGGTCGCACTTGTTATTGAAAGCGTCACTTTTAGTTATGGCGCGAAACTCTTCTCAGAGCGAATGAAAAAGTACACCTGCTACATCTGCTGGGCTCCAAGTAACCGTCTCAGATTTTTTTTTAATCGGTAAAATACTTTTTGTATCCTAGCGAGGGCTGAGTCGCACTGGACATTGAAAGCGTCACTTTTTGTCTTTGTTTTTTCGCGAAACTTTTCTCAGAGCGAATGAAAAAGTACACCTGATAAAACTGCTGGGCTCCTAGTAACCGTCCTTGATTTTTTTTAATCGGTAAAATATTTGTAACCTAGGAGGGCATTGACACTTGATATTGAGTGAGCTTCTGTTGTAATGACAGCCAATTCTGGTACGTGTCGAGGTAACTAAGTCAGATTTATGCACTGAATTTGAATCTCCGGTCGCCAGTGATGAACGAAGAAGGCACAAAACGGAATTGAGCATATCCTTCGGCTAAAGCCTTTAGTGGCATTCCAGAACAACAACAGTTTTCAAAAAATCTCTATGTATGAGGGGACTTGAAAATATTTAACGTTAGATAAATTGTTTTCGAGAACTGCAATCGATTTAGAAATCTCACATCCCTATGGCATCTACTGCCTTGCTGCGCAGCCCCACATCCCTAGCGAGGGCTGACACCAACAATTGTATAATGTTTATCTGCAATGATCCCACACATCGAAAATGTCTTCTTTTTTTTTTTTTTGTTGTTGACGCGAAACTTTTGTCAGAGCGAAGGCTAAGCTGAGTCGCACTTCTTGTTTTGCTTTGGCGCGAAACTTTCTTCAGAGCGAATGGAAAAGAATAGGTACCTGCTACAATCTACAATTGCTGGGCTCTTAGCATTGTATATTGAGACTCTATAGAGACATCTCTATATAGAATGCTCTGAGTACCCATTCACATTTTTGTACTGAAATCGGATTTTTTGTTTGTCGATCGGAAACAAATATTCGCATTATCAATTGTTTACTCGTTGCATATCTTTTTTCCACAGGAATTTCTTATTCTGCAGTCTTCTTTCAGTGGATTGAGAGTCTCTGACTCTGACACTGGTGGGTTCATTGCCAGTGTTATGTATGCAACTAATATGTGCCGTATCACTCGAAGAATGTCCGCCAGTGCCCCTCCAGCAGTGAAGAATGTATGAAAAGACATGAAACTTATAATCAATTGCATGTATTTATTATCCTCTTTTGTTATAATATTAGCAACGATTCGACCTTTGGCGTGATCGTTGATCGAGGGCGAGGGCTGAGTCGCACTTGTCATTGAAAGTGTCACTTTTTGTTTTGTTTTTGAGAGCGAAACTTTTCTCAGAGGGAATGGAAAAGTACACCTGCTACAACTGCTGGGCTCGAAGTAACCGTCTCCGATTTTTCTTTTTAATCAGTAAAATACTTTTTGTATCCTAGCGAAGGCTGAGTCGCAATTGACATTGAAAGCGTCACTTTTTGTCTTTGTTTTGGCGCGAAACTTCCCTTAGAGCAAATGGAAAAGAATACCTACTACAATCTACAATTGCGTGATCGTTAATCGAGGGCGAGGGCTGAGTCGCACTTGTCATTGAAAGTGTCACTTTTTGTTTTGTTTTTGAGAGCGAAACTTTTCTCAGAGGGAATGGAAAAGTACACCTGCTACAACTGCTGGGCTCGAAGTAACCGTCTCCGATTTTTCTTTTTAATCAGTAAAATACTTTTTGTATCCTAGCGAAGGCTGAGTCGCAATTGACATTGAAAGCGTCACTTTTTGTCTTTGTTTTGGCGCGAAACTTCCCTTAGAGCAAATGGAAAAGAATACCTACTACAATCTACAATTGCTGGGCTTAGCATTGTATATTGAGACTTATACAGAGGCGTAGCGTGGGTTGGAGCCGCCCGGGGCAGACCCAATTTGTGCCGCCCCCATAATTTGTTCACAGATTAAAAACATACCTTGACATTTCGAAATACATATCTCGAAAACAAAAATTCATTTCTATGATAATATGGTCATTTCTACCTGAATAGACGGCTGAGTTTTTGTCTATATTATCGTAGGGTTAACATTATTTTGCAAAATTCATTCGGTTTTTCTTTGTTTGCCCTTAGTCGTTAAATATTTCCTTTATTTTGCAATCCTGAATTTTAAATTCGGTTTCTTATTCCTCAAATTTTTCAATCATTGCGCGATTACTAATTGGCGTTTTTATCTTTCGTATTTTTTTGTCAAAATGATATTAATAAATATATATAAATTATTTATTTAAAAAAAAGTAACTGCTCCAAATTGCCGCCCCTAGTAAAGTGCCGCCCGGGGTCTATGCCCCCATTGCTGCGCCACTGGACTTATAGTCTCTATAGAGACGTCTCTATGTAGAATGCTCTGAGTACCCATTCACATTTCTGTACTGAAATCTGATTTTTTTTTGTCGATCGGAAACAAATATTCGCATTATCAATTGTTTACAACTTTCTCGTTGCATACGTGATGTGCCCCTCCAGCAATAACAATATAATCAATTGCATGTATTTATTATCCTCTTTTGAAAGTGTCACTTTTTTTTTGTTTTGGCGCGAAACTCTTCCCAGAGCGAATGGAAAAGAATAGCTACCTGCTACAATTGCTGGGCTCTTAGCATTGTATATTAAGACCTATAGTCTCTATAGACACGTCTCTATATATTCTTGTGTCCTAGCGAACGCTGAGTCGCAATTGACATTGAAAGCGTCACTTTTTGTCTTTGTTTTTTCGCGAAACTTTTCTCACAGCGAATGGAAAAGCACACCTGCTACGATTGCTGGGCTCCTCGTAACTGTCTTAGATTTTCTTTAATCGGTAAAATATTTGTAACCTAGGAGGGCATTGACACTTGATATTGAGTGAGCTTCGGTTGTAATGACAGCCAATTCTGGTACGTGTCGAGGTAACTAAGTCAGATTTATGCACTGAATTTGAATCTCCGGTCGCCAGTGATGAACGAAGAAGGCACAAAACGGAATTGAGCATATCAGCATGGAAAAAAAATTGAGAATTTGGCTGACAGTAGTTGGTACTTGGAATGCAAAACAAATGTGATGCTGAAAGTTGCAGAATTGAAGCAATTTTTTGACGAGTTTCGATTGGGATGGGTTTGGTAAATGTTGATTTCTTTACTGTATAACGCGGTATGAAAGGTTACTTCTTAATTACGCCATTCCGCATGATTCATTTTGATGAGCGGAAGTAAACTTCCATCTGAAGTTCATTGCATATCAGCGACGTATTCTTCAACCGAGTGGGGAGGGCGGACAAAATCGATATAGGTACTCGGGTGCGAAAGAGGCCTTTAAGCCGCCGAGGTTGAGGGACACCCCAACCGAATTGGTTTTGGTAACAAAGTCCATGCCGAAATCGCGCAACATGAGCAAACGGTGGAAGGTGGTTTCATATGTTCATTTGCGCCTTCATTCTTGCCAAAGCTGATGTATACAGAACTTTCCGAATATCAGACTTCAGGTACCTGGTCTGAAAGATTCTGCTGCCGTACCTATCTCCATTTTTGTGCCGTTCGAGTACCTACATTGTAGGCCGTACTCGTACTTTTCAATATTCAAGCCACCGCGTAAGGTACCCGGCCCGTGCACCTGTTTCAAATTTCAGATCCCTCCCTAATATACCCAGCAAGAGACTACAAGCCTAGGCTATCTGTGAATGATTTACGCAAGCTGTTCCCAAAATGAACACAACCACCCACCCCACTTGCAATGAATCGACACTGTTTTGAATACACACACCATAGTAAGAAAAAAAAAACTGTTCAAAACAAGAAGCTACAGGATGCTTAATCGCCTCTAAGACTTCCACTTTGATGCTCTGAGCGAGATATGCGCCACTGTTGCGATTGTGCGAAGGGGTCTACTGCTTCGCTCTACAACGAAATATTACATAAATAAAGAAGTAATAATCGCGATCGCTAGATTTAGACACTAAACCACACACGCTCCTTTTCGGTCATCCGTGTACCGAACATGTGTGTGAACCTTACCTCAATTTGTAGTGCAATAAATTCGAGTATTTGATGATGTGTTCCATCGAAAGAGGAGGCCTTCTCACTTCGAAAATTTATTGCCGTTCAAATCATTTGAAAATGGTCTTCGAAGAGCAATCGGCAATCGCCCTCGCCTGCCTCAGACCGGCCGCGTTGAAAAGGAAGTGCGAGCAAATAATGTGGAAATGAAAACAAATTATAATTTTCCACGATCGCCTGTGTGTGAGTTGTAGTGTTTTGATTAGATTTGGGATACCCGTACCGTACGTACAAAAGGGCGCTTCATGCCTTTGTGTTGATTTTTTTTTATATCTCTGAATTGGGGTGGCCGGCGGGGGCCTGTGTGGTGTCAGGGGTTGGCAGCTGCACTGATTGGTGGTGGAGCTATCATCATATTGTTAGATTGTAAAACGAAACTAAAATGTTGGCAAAATACGCTTGTTTCCGCCGGTGCTGTGCTACTGTCGGGATCAAACGAAGTAATATTCCGGCACGATAATTAATTAAGTTTGCCTCTCGCACTTTCAATATAGACAGGCGAAAGAAAGGAAAATAATGAATGCGGGTATAAACAAAAAAACAAAACAGCAGCAACAACAGAAGAACTGCAGTATCTACAGTGGTGCGTCTGTTGTGTTTATTTAACCAGTCATCGATTAATGAGCTGTTTTCTGGCGATATTTGTTTTGATGTATTGATGGGATTGAGAAGAGAAGAGTAGAGTAGAGTAGAGTAGAGTAGAGTAGAGTAGAGTAGAGTAGAGTAGAGTAGAGTGTGCTAGCGGAATTGACACAAGTCGGTCGAAATGAATTTCTGCGAATCGAAATGAATACACACGTCGCTGGTAGACCGAGCTGACGTTTATTGGAGTGAGTATGTATGGTTAGCGGGACTATTGTTGGGAATGAAGTGGTACCAAATAGAAATGATTTCGAATCGTAGGTAGGAGGGCCCATTGTAACACAAACCTAGATGGAAGTTGAAAAAGGTCGTAGATCTAAAAAAAATCTAGTACATACTATTGAGAACTGAGCTATAGTTAGTTCATCATTTCAGTGCGGTTCGCTGTGTAGATGTGTACACTGTACAGTGGTCAGAGAAATGTGTTTTAAACCTAGGTCGGAGGGTCCATGGCAACACAAACCTATTAAAAAGTAAGACAAGTGCGAGTCTTAACATTTAACATTTTACCACTTTGGAAGTTTCTCTCGCGCAAACTATTCACTTTAGAAAAAAATGATAGAAACCTAAATATCATTTTTAAAGACCTATCCATAGATATCCCACACGTATGGGTTTGATGAAAAAAAAGTTTTTGAGTTTCAGTTCTATGTATGGGGACCCCCAAATTTACTGTTTTTTTTTTTCGTGTAAAATCTTGATGCAGTTCACAGAATACATCTACTTACCAAGTTTCAACGGTATAGCTCTTATAGTTTCGGAGAAAAGTGGCTGTGACATACGGACGGACAGGCAGACAGACAGACATGACGAATCTAATAGGGTTCCGATTTTTGCCATTTGGCTACGGAACCCTAAAAAGCGAGGTGGAAGGTCTTAGAATTAAAAAAAAAGTTAGCTGTCCCGCTGAATGTGGCCTTTTAAGACTGAAATAAGTAGGGGAGAGGTGGCTAGTTTAGGACGGGGGCAGTTTAGGACAACTTAAGAAAACGTACTACAAAAAAAAACTTTTTAATGCTTTAATAACATTTTACAGTGGCAACTCCACTTCAAAAAAACATCTGATGGATATTGAAACGATACCAACTTTAAAAAATAAAATAAAAAGAAAAGTGTGTTTCCAGACGACGGTTGTAATTTTTTTTATTCCTAGACGTAAGCATATTATTCTAACATTATGCTCAATTTACAAATTAAAAGTGTTCAATTATAATGTTTATATGTGTAGCGATGTTATTCAACCAAAATATTAACAATTTACATTGTTTTTAAAAAAATATGAAGTTTTTAGTTTTTTTCCCCCTCTCTGGGCACTTTTGGACAATGCGCGAGGGGAACTTTTGGGCATGTCCTAATCTTTTATCGCTTTGAACAATCAATTTCAGTGTGATTGTTTTTGGTTTTATTTGTTTAGGTTTATCTCTGCACTAATGGTAAGTAATTACAAGAAAAAGAAGGAAACCGCTCCTAATGAGCGTTTTTTTAGACATGTCCAAAACTGCCCCATGGTTGTCCTAAGGTGCCCCCCCAGAGGGGCAGAATGGGACACTTTAAAGAGATTTTTAAAATAAATAAAAAATATATAAATCATAACTATACATATAAGTTTGGATATAAGAGTCAAAGATAAAACAACATGTAATAATAATTTTCAAGATCCGAAGGGATACTCCGCTTTTTAATGGATCTAGAGCGATTTTTGTAAAAAGTGTCCTAAGGTGACAACCTCTCCCCTAAATATTGAGAATCGATTGGAATCACAGAAGATCCAAACCAAAAGATGCAACTTTAAAGCTAATAAATCTCCCAAATCCGGTCTTATGTCGAACTGGTGCAGGTCTTTGATGAATTCCGTGCGCCTATAATGCTTAACAAAATGAATCAAACCGAATCCTCCTCCAAGGGCTATGTCGGTAATGCAGTACACGACGGATATCACACTCACATAAGAACAACTCGGTTATAAGAAGCAGATTTTTTTTTTTTTTTTTTTAGAAGTTTCTTTATAACCGTCTTGGACTGCGCGTATTTGTATCCAGTAATTCAGCTCCCAATCAGTTCGAGTTCATTCAGTACCCTCTATTGAGATGTTTAAAGATTACGACACGTGCTACAAAAAGAAAAGCTAACCGGCAAAAATAGAAGCACCTAAGTTATGTAATTAAAAAAAGTGTCAAACTAAAAATGTCATTTAACTTGTGTTAGACATGTGCATAATTTACTGCAAGAGATATGACCAATATTAAAATAAAGTTAATGTACTAGATTCTCAACATCCTCGACCTCGCCGCTTACACCAAACGACAACTTAATGAACTGAAATAATGCGCTGAACCACTTTGGAACAATTTTCAGACAAATGCTATACTATAGTGAGGCAAACTTAAATCATTACCGGGCTTTTGGTGGTGAAACCTTTCTTGTCAAATTAGCAAGTGTGTTTTGCTTTTGTTTGCTTTTGCAAAGAACTCCAATCAAAATGCAAATTCTGTGCCAATAAAAAAAAAAAAAATCCTATTGTAAGTGATATTTTTTTCCGACAATTTAAATACAAAAAAAAAGTGCCACCTCACACATCCACCGAATTGAATTGACACAACATCCTTGAACCATAACCAACATCAACAATTCATTTCCAATTACATTTCCGATCTCAACCCCTTTTTGTTGTTTCGCATTCGCATTTACATTCACATTCGCATTCGCTCTTGGTATATTTTTTGTGGATGGAAAATTTATGAAAATGATTTAAAGAGACAAATTCGTCGTCGCCATCGACACATATCAAACCGCACACAGTCAGAGGTCACCCTTCATTTGTTATGCGCCCATAAATAAGAAATGAATGATTCGTGTGTCACATTATTTTATTTCGCATAAATATCCTTGTGTTGTGACGAGCGTCTGTCCTCTGGCTGAGGAGATGGGATACATGTACGAGAACGAGTATGTCTATACATATATTATTCGCGTAGAAGATAAGAAAGAAGAAAGGATCTACGGCAAAAGGGAAATTGCAACATCAAGTCAAGTTGGCACTCGGCTTTCAACTGTCGTCACCAGCGTACGTCATATACTTGAGATGCGTCACAAAGGAGCACGAAACACGAAACACCCTGTCCGCACACCTTATTTCCTTTTATCCTTTTTGAGGGATCAACCGCACAATAAAGTAAAACGCGGTGGATTAAAGCGACCACAACGGCGGCATAGGATTATTTTGTGCACAAGCCGCAACACAAAAGGATATCCCATCCCGTGTAAGACTAAAGGGGGACACTCCAAGGGAATCCTTTTCCTTTCCCATAGGGACTTTTTTTTTTTATTGTTATTATTGTGTCATGTCGTCACAACAGAATACAGAAACCGAGTAAGAACGAGATGTAGAGAGAGGATAATGGGTAAGAACAACAGAAGCACCAGGCATTTTGTATGCACTTGTGTCGCGCACTTGTTCTTTGGGGAGTTGTTTTTTTTTGCGTTGTGTTAGATTGAAGTCGGGATATTTTGTTGGATGCGCGACACCTTTAGTTGTGACGAATCGTCTTGGTAGTGGTCTCGCCTTTGGATGTGAATGAATATTCAATGGAATCATCGTTTTATTTGTTTTCGTCCTTTTTATTTATTTGTTTCATACGATGAGGAGCAAGACGAGCTAGAGATGGATGTAGATGGCTATGGCATGTCGTGCGGCAGAAGAGTGTCTGTTTTTTTTTTTTTTCTCATATAATTAATAATCCATTGACACTCTTTGCGGGATTCCTTTTGTCTGGGTGCGGGCAGAGTGACATTTCTCAAATATGACAGATGGCCGAGTGGAATTGTATTGAATGTAAGTTTGTAAAGGATATAAAAGTGGTCAGAGAAAAAAATTCAGATGACTGGGGCAAGTGATCTGACAATTAGCCTCGTGAGAAATGTGTCCTGGAAATAGGTTTCGTTAAATTACAGGCAGAACAACGTTCGAAAAACACACGCATATACCTACAGAAGAAAATACTGGGAAAAAATTACGCCAGATTTGAGTACAAATGGAAGCCGTGTGAATTACCACTTAGCTTCCCTAAGACGATCAACAACAAGAAGACACCCAACAAACACAACGCTCTCTTAACAGAAAATTGCAAGTTCGAGAAGCGCGCTATATAGAGAGGAATGACGACATGCCAAGGCTACAAAGGGAAAATGCACTGAGAAACTGGCAGATCGACTTTCCCACACGATGTGAGGACCAAGGCTCCGCTGCCGGCGATAAACTGCGGTCAAATCGCGACTTCCGTGAACGAGCTATACGTTTACGGAATGAAGGTGTCTATATAGGTTTTACTTATGAGCAAACAAGTTTCATTTGCCCTATTAAAGTACCTTTCCCAATTTGTTTTTGATGTCGAATACGCCAGCCTTCACTTTGATAGACGTTTTCTTTTTGTATTCAATTTTATTCTTTTTCTTTACTTATACTTTCGCCATAGATAAATTAATATACAGATGTCTCATCCTAATGTAAAAGAATGCTTCTACTTTTTGCGATCGTCCAACAAATGAAAAGTGAAAACCAAAACCCACCACACCTCATTTGAGAAAGATTGATTTTCTGTTTGTGGTTTTCTGTTTCAATGAATGCTACTTTCAGCTAGTGTTCCTTAGACATCGATATTCTTACATTTCGATAGTATCGATAGCTTCGGAATAAAACTATCGATATTATCGATAGTTTTATATGCTTACGATTTTCTAAGGACGTGGTGTAAATTTGTCCATAATTTATTAATAAAAAACATTTAAAAACAAACATATTTTATTCGAATACCGAAGCAGCTGTGGTGGTATTGGGCATTTTTATCTGTTAAAATTAGCCTGGTCATATGTGGCATTTAGGTCATTAGAGCATTTCAGATATATCCGAGCCCATTACATTCGGCCCTAGCGAGGTATGCCTCGGAACGGAAAATTCTCCGCCTCTTTCGGAGGCTTAAATTCCATTCGAGGTGTCCGACTTCGGAAAAGAAATAAACAATTGCAATGGCGCACTGCAAATCGAAAATCGAAATTCCGCAACCAATATCTGTCGGAGGATATCGGAACCTAGCTGCCAAAAATTTAACAATAAAATGCACTTCAACGTAATTCGCTAATATGCGTTACAAAATATCGGAACAATTCTCCGAACAGTTATTTCGAAGAAAACCTCGCATCAAAAATCCGAATCGCATAAAATCGGATATGGTCATACCATCGCTATGGCCGATGGTATGACCATATTTTGACACGTGAACTGTCAGAAATTGGCATTTTATGACCACTTGGCATACAGCCTAATCTTAACTTTACTTAAAGGCGCCTATTTTTATACGTAGAAAAGTAGTACTCCTATTACCTACGGAAGTACTTTTGACGTATGAATATCAGTACTTTACTTGAGTGTAAAGGCGCTGCATTTTACGCATCACGCATTACATAACCGAAATTCTCCTCACGGCACACACCTCCGCCGGCGTACAATCTCAATGCCTTATTGACAATACCAAAGGATGTAGATTATAAAAGGTTTTCCAATAGGAGGTGTTATTTTGGTATTCAAAGCAAAATGCCGCTTTGTGAGATAAATGATCGGAAGTTTATTTCATAATAAAGAGGAGGTACGCCGTTAATAAAGAAAAACAACATCAGCTAGATTACCACCACGAGCACGCATAGAGGACCATATACTTTTCATGAAATTTTCCATTACCAAATCGCAAAGTGGCTGCCCTATGTCCTCGATAGCCTCACGAATTTTATCTTTGAGGTCTTGAATTGACGCTGTGCTGTTGGCGTAGACCTTATATTTCACGTGGCTACAAAGAAAGAAGTCGCAAGGTGTTAAATCACAAGATCTCGGTGGCCAATTGTGATCACCTCTTCGAGAGATAACATGGTCCGGATGCTTTTCCCGTAAAAGATCAATGGTTTCGTTGCTTGTGTGGCATGTAGCGCCGTATTGTTGAAAGTATTCGTTGTCCAGATCAATACCAACCAACTCCATAAAAAAATCATTAATCATCTCTCGATAGCGCAATCCATTCACCGTAAATATTAATCCAACCTCATTATACGAAAAAGTAAGGTCCAATGACCCCGCCGGACTGTAAACCGCACCAAATAGTCACACGTTGAGGATGGAGAGGCTTCTCAACAATAACTCTTGGGTTTTCCGAGCCCCATATGCGACGAATTTTTCCACCAATTTCTGTATTGCGGTCCGACGACCAAAAAATGCTTTAGTTTTGCGAACTGTGACTGCAAGATTTTCACCATTTTTGTAGTGAATTTTAATAATTTCAGTGCATTGTTGAAGCGTGTATCGTTCCATTCTTACATAGTATTGGCGTAGATTTTACTTGTCAAATGTCAAAGAACAAAAGCTTCAAAAGTGACAGCTACCGAAATACCGGGTCATTCACAATAACACCTCTTATTGAAAACCCTTTAGAAATAAAGGCGATTTCTTTCTTTCACACTGATCAGTGTGCAAGGAAATTTACCTGCCCTCCTACCCCATACGGCAGCACTCTGCATACATACCTTTCGGCCTGTGCATAAACTAAGTATTAAATAGACCGCTCCGCCCACTTGAAGAGAGTTTGCCTACAAGCTGTTTTTCGTGTTGCTATGTGAGAAAGTATGTGTGCCATGTTAAAGTAGATTAGACGTACGCATACACTTGCGCATAGCAACCTGACAGATGACTGACAATTCATTCTGTGGTGAGATTGGAAAAATTCAAATAATATAAATAATCGGCCGTTATCGGGACGTGTTAAGAAAACGGTGGGTGTGGTGAATTTAGTTCCAGTTTTTATTTTTTCATTAAAACGAAAAATTTAAAGACTGCTTTTATTTTACCTAGGTAATCCATACAGTACATTTTGTTTACATTGTATAACGGAGTCGATGAACTATAGGGATAATTTGCAAAAATAAAATAAAATCAGTTTCTACAAATAATTATTACTTATTTTGAATTTACTGATAGCTATAAGAACTTCAAACTAAAGGAATTATTTAGTTTGAAATTATTTTCTATATCAAATTTTGTAATAAATTTAATTTCTTTGTTTTTTATTTAATATTGTTTTCTGTTATTACACGGAAGAAACTTCATGAAAAGATTATAACTCCAAAAATTGTACCCACTCAGCAATGTTCATAAATCTCTCTTGAACGCCAACATATTTTAAATTTTAATCACCCCAATCATTGAAACCGGCGGATGCTCTGCGGAGGGAGTAGTACCTGTTTTGAACATTTCTCCTATCATTGAAAACGCCGGTAGGTAAGTGAGCGGATGTCGGTAGCGAAGTTCACATTTCATGCCTATCATTGAAAACGCAACCGATCCGCGGTTCATACAAATGTTGTTGTTTTCAATCCGCATCAAAATCGATGCGGATCTCGAAGAGATAACACACATACACGCAATAAAAGTTTTATTTTTCGAAAAAAAAAGGATAAATTTAAAAAGTTTACGAACAGTTAATTGATCTTTCCGATTTAGAAAACAAACAACCCGTCCTCAGTTCCAGTCAATGATGAAAATGAGGAAAAAACATCCAGACATCTTTTCTTCGCATTCTAACACCTCTTCTAATGCTCCTAGTATCACTATTACTAGCAATTTCTTCTAAATTTAAGAAAAATACAATGCTATCCATGTTCGTACACTTTATAAAAACAAAATCGAATAAGAAAAGATTTTCATTTGACAGCTGACTCGCTGGACTACAAGCAATCGGTAACGCGGTTTTGCGGACCGATAATGTAGTCCATCCGCCGTTTTCAATGATAGGTTTTCACTTGTGAAGTGATCAACTGCGGATCGGATTGAATCCGTCCGCAGAGCATCCGGCGGATTCAATGATCGGCCTGAATATTCCTTATCAATTCTTCCCTTCGAATTCATATTGCCTTTTTCCTGTCGACATTCACTGGCAGAATAATTTTTCGACCAAAAAAACAAGAAACGAAACAGACACAGGAACAAAATTGTCTTCTTTTATTTCAACGAATTAATATTTCTCAGTTTATTACTTTATTTATATGTTGATTACATTAGATATTAGCCATTTTGCAAAATACATGTTTTCGTGGTGAAATAAAAAAAAACAAATTAAAACTCTCAGAACGCATCCATCAGCTGATAGAAACTCACCAAATACAAATAATCTCAGTCAGTGTTCTTAGCACGCTCTCTTCATTTTTTCCGCGAAGCGTGGGTATTTTCCCTTTTCATCGAACTCAAACTCCCTCGATTTGTTTATGCGAAAATGTTTCTTTTAAAAGTAAAATTTGTATTATTCGGAAAGAAAATCACATTAAATTAGCCTTCAGTATAAAAATTGCAGTTTGTTAACATTATAATGATTATTTCTTGGTACTGGAAACGGTTTGATAAAAGGAAATTTGCTTTTAATGAACATTTAGTGTGTTGCAATGTAGTTTGAATATTTTTTCGTCAGATTTCTCATATTTTTACAATTTTGATGCTTTATTACTGTTTTGCATGTAAGGTATTTCGGGCATTAACATTTCTACAAAAAGGTAGAAATACCACGATGTAGGATGACTGCTGAGTGTTATTATTTGATTGTATCCCCTCTTCTTAGAATTCTTTTTCTTTTTCTGCTTCACACGTATTCTGTATTCACGGATAGGAAATTAAAGAGGGAATTTAAGAGAGAATTCTTTTCAAAATTTGCGGGGGGAATCGGGTAGGTGCGAGGGAGCTGACGGTCTATTTAATACTTAGTTTATGGTCATAATTCAACTGAAAGTATCATTCATTGAAACAAAAACCACAAACAGAAAATCAATCCTTCTCAAATGAGGTGTGGTGAGTTTTGGTTTTCACCTTCCGTTTGTTGGACGATCGCAAAAAGTAGAAGCATTTTTTTTACATTAGGATGAGACATCTGTATATCTATTAATTTATCTATGCTTTCGCTCTAACCTTAATTGAAAAATGAATTTTTATTGGCTACTTTTCCGCTACTGACTTTTTAAAATAAATAAATAAACTCACTCCCAGTGTTTTTGGAAGAAAGTTGATTTTACATGAGAAACGAAAACAAATTCCGTCACGAAATGCTCGTTCACGGACGATGTGATTCGGCCGCTGATTTGAAAAAAAGTCTCTTCTTTTCGAATTGCAAACGTGAATTTAATTTTCATAAGTAACTCTAAACTTAATCAGAAAGTCAACTATACCCGTCACGCTTGACGCTTGCCCGCACTTTCGAAACCAATGCCCCTATTATGGAAGACAACTACAACCAAACCAAGGTTGTCCTTCTCCAATTGGGATTATCGATTACAACTAGTTGTCTGTCTATGGACAACCATCATCCTTTGAGTAGACAACTAATAAAATGGTTGTCTTTTCAGTTGTGTGTATTTATTATAGAAAACAACTGAGTTGTGTTAAAGTTGTCCTGACTCCTGAATATCAAAATCAGACAACTGCTTTTTATCAGTTGTGTTGGATTTGTTGAACGAAAAGGATCAGCTTTTTTTTAATGAAAAACTGACAAAAAAATGTAAGTAGGAATTAGAATAAAAAATGGATAATGGAATGTGTGTTTTTAAAGTTTAAAAGTCACAAAAACAGCGCAATTTGATCGGCTAATAGGCATTTTGCAAGAACAACCTGATCTGGCCAGGGGTAAAGGACAGTTTGGTTCAAAAAAAAAATTGAAGAATGGCAAAAATAGCTTTGGAGCTCAATAGAATCTGGCCACCTTCAAGTAGAGGAAAAGAATGGCAAAGGGTTCATTAATAATGCGAAATAAGACTTTTTCTACATACAAAATATTTTTGCAAGTTTGGGTACATTAGAAGGCCAACTTGAAAAGAAAACTGTCCAAGAATACCTAAGCAAAGAATTGAAACAAGCGGGGGTGGTCATAGGGTTGGTGGAGCTGCAAAGTTCGGTAAACGCAATTGGTTCAACCTTCGGCTTTAACCAGTCAGGGACAAGCCAGCTCTTCGAAGACGAGAATGCAAGCATCGAAGAGAATGTGCAACCGGAAGGTGATCGTAAAGATCCTGCGATAGCATCTAGATCCGCACAATCTTTAAAAGCACCTAACAGGAGGATACTGCTGAAAACTATTGAAGACGAGCGAATTGCCTACCTCAAAACTCAAACTGGGAACCAAACAAATATGCTATATATATAGATTTCGAGAGATATTCGAATCAGACCACCATTGTCGGGTCTCTTTTCGTCTCTCTACCACTATAAATCTTACCCAGAGAGACTTTCTGGATTTCTCCAGAGTTCTTCCCTGAGCTCAATTCCTAGTGTTAACGCTAGCATCTGTTTATGGGAGATCTGTTTCATCGATTGGGTCTCGACCCAATGATGTCCCAAGATCCTCATTCGTTTGCCAGCCAACGCCGGACATTGACACAGTATATGTGCCGCTGTCTCAGGTTCCTCCAGGCATAGTTTACAGGTATCATCCTCTCTAAGGCCCATCTTCCTTAAGTGATACCCGAAATTACCATGTCCTGTTAACAAAGCCACCGCCCATTTCAATGTTCCTCGACTCATGCTTAGAACCCTTCTTTGAGTGGAGCAGGTCGGCCACTTAATTGCCATTTTAGCCTGTCTACACTGTTCCACGGTTGACCACCTTCTCAGATGTTCCGCCGTGATCCATTTGTGAATGAGCTGTTCTACCATTCCTTTGCCAATTGAAGAGAATGGTTCTGGTCCCAGCAACTTTTCAGTTGACCCCTGTTTTGCAAGGGAGTCCGCCTTTTCGTTGCCTTCGATCCCTATGTGTCCTCGTACCCAAGTCAGTGTTACTTCATTTTTAGATGAACACTTATTGAGCTTAAGTACACATTCCAATGCCAATGATGTTGTGATGTTTGTTTGTTCCATGCATCTGATCACCGCCTGATTGTCCAGTGCTATAAGGATGTTTCTTCCCTCCACCTGACTCTCAAGCAAGTAGTCCAACGCATGCAGCAATGCAATCATCTCAGCCTGGTATACAGAAGTGTAATTCCCGAGGCTAACGTGACGGGCTAGTTCCAGCTCTGCTGAATAGATGCCGACACCCGCTCCGTCATCCATCATGTATCCATCTGTAAAAATCACTATTTCACCACTCCTTTTTTCTGGAAGTAATCCGTTCTCAATACGAGTTTTGTGATTCCTTTCCATAATACGCACCCTTGTTATCCCATCCATAGGCATGTTCAGCTCCCTAATCTCGTTTTTGACAAGTTCCAGGATCTTCCTATGTCCATAGATGGTACCACGATTGTGCCATTTCGCATCTCGATGCAAACGAAGTGCCGCTAGGGCCGCTGTTTTCTTAATAAATAAGTCTAGCGGTAAGATCCATAGGATCACTTCCAATGCGCATGTTGGTGTTGTCCTTATTGCACCTGTAACTCCTATACATGCTAAACGTTGGACCCTATCCAAGTGCTTCCTCACAGTTTTCTGGGAGGCTTTCGCCCACCATACAACCGAGGCGTAGGTAATAATGGGTCTAGTTATCATCGTATACATCCAGTATGCTGACCAAGGCGAGAGTCCCCACCTCTGTCCACATACACGTTTGCACTGATGTAGTACCCTTTTTGCCTTCCTGACCTTCTCCTCAACATGGTAGTTCCAAGTAAGTCTAGTATCTAGATAGACTCCAAGATACTTAACCTTCTTGGCCATTTTTAGTTCCGATCCGAAAAGTGTTAAGGGTCGAAATTCCAGATTTTTCAACTTCCTTGTGAAGATTATTAGATCTGTTTTCTCCGCATTAATGGAAAGCCCTTGTTCCAGACACCACCGTTCCACCACTTTGCTAAAAACAATAAGGAAAATCGAAAAAGTGAATTACAGAAACTAAGTTCTAAACAAAAAAACGGTCGAGATACAAAAGGCATTAGAACTGCAAACCAAAAAATAAATCAAAACTACTTTCCATTGTTTTTTTGTTAACTTATTCGTTTTAATTGCAAGTACCTACTTCGTTCGATTTCAATTTCCACAAATAAATTCACAAGTTTGACATTTAACAGCTGATTACGAATTTCAATATGCTCCCAAAAGATGGCAATTTATTTTCTAAAGACAACCGAAAAGAGTTGTCTTGCATAATACGAAAAATTTGTTTGGTTGTCTCAAAGTTGAGTTGTCATGAAGACAACACAACTAAGTTGAGTTGTCATGTCATCCATAATAGGCACTCAAATATCGCTCTGACATTGCGATCGCCTTCCATTGGAATCACATGAAAATAATCCCCACCACCGAAGCAGCCGCAATAATCGCCCCTAAGAAGCAATAATCCATCACACACGTAGACGAGTGTAAATCCCAGACAAAGGACCCACCGCCTTTTGCATGTACATAAAATAACAAATATATGCGCTTATATATTGAGACTAAGTATCCTTTTCTTTTGTGGTGGGCTTTATTATTTTGTTTGAAGGATTTTACACTTTGTGTGTGTGGCGCTCTATTTTTTGGTTTCATATTCGCACAACAAGCGTATTTAGGATGCTTTTGTGTAATTTTCCATCGCATTTGAATGGGAACTTATTAATGAAACTGAGTTGAAAGTATGTATTCCATGGCGCATCCTTTTTCAGGGTGAAATGGCAGAGAAAATTCTCGAAAACCAAATACCATCGCATTGGTGGGTGCAAGTTATTCTCCCAGGATACGGTTCCTAATGAAAATCGACATACATACACTCGATGGTTGTGTGTTTTGTTTAACTATTTCTTAGAGACATGTATCAAATTAGGTTTTCCTCACCGACTTCCTGTCAAAACAAGCATCTCCCAACGAGCATTGTCAGCAGGGGTATAAACGCTGAACTATATGTGCTCTGCTTTGTTGGGAAATGTCTTTCGAAATCGAAATGTCTCGATGTGTGTGTGTGTGAAATCACCGCGCTAACAAAGTTTCTGTCAAAAGGAAAGCAACGACGAATTGCTGTAGCTGTATACCGTGCAAGACGACTTTTTGATATTTTTTTGTTTTTCCTTCGGATAGGTATGCTAATTTCTGGTGAAAAGGAAAACTTTTTTATTTTTTTTTTACTTTTGGTATCTTTCTGGGCGAGAATAGTTTGAGATGGAAGTTAACCGTTTGCCAAAGTAAATATAGGGAGTGCCATCTCTGTGGTTGAGTCTTTTAATACTACAACATCGTTTTTATTAGGTACTCCCTGGATGATGATTTGGGCTTTCTATTTGCGAGTGGGTATTGGAATGTTGTGAGCTGCTGGCACCTATCGTATATATTTGTGCTGAAAGGCCAGTTCGTTTGCCCGATTTTAAGGGCGGATTTTGATCGGGTATAAAAGAAAATGAATATCTTTTCTTCCAAGTATGAGGTTAATAAGGCGACAAAAAGGTGGTAATCTATGTGGAACTGGGTTTATCTTTAAGCTGTGAAAGTATCATCAATTAGTGCATAGAAAAACTCACACAGTTATGATGTATAGAAGTGGAAAACCCATGCTTCCGGGGCTTAAGTCTTTGGAGAACTAACTGAAATGCACAGAAATATGTCCTGTAGGTTTTTCTCGGGGACATCCCTTCTTACTTACTTACTTAGGTGGCGCTACAGTCCGGGGTGGACCTGGGCCTCAACCAATACGCCTCTCCAGTTAGCGCGATCTTTGGCTAACTGCCTCCAGTTGCGCACTCCAAGTTGGTTGAGGTCCCCTTCCATTTGCGCGCGCCACCTAAGGCGAGGTCTTCCTCTACTGCGTTGTCCCTCCGGGTTAGAATCGAAGACTCTTCGGGCCCGAAGCGTTGGTGTCCATTCGCTCTACATGTCCCAGCCATCTTAGACGACTGATGCGTACTTTTCTGACTAGGTCGATGTCGCTGTACAGCTCGTAGAGTTCGCTGTTAAATCTTCTCCTCCAAAGCCCGTCAACGCAAACGGGACCAAAAATCACTCGAAGAATTTTGCGTTCGAAACGACCAAGGAGATCTTCATCCGCCTTTGATAGCGCCCATGCTTCTGCACCATAAAGCAGGACTGGGATGATGAGGGTCTTATACAGAGTTTCCTTAGTATTTCTCGACAAGGCCTTACTTATCAGTTGCCGTCTTAGGCCAAAGAAACAGCGGTTGGCAAGTGTGATTCTTCGTTTGATTTCTGATGTGATGTCGTTATCAGAGTTTATAGCGGAGCCGAGGTAGACAAAGTCCCTAACTACCTCAAAGTTATAGCTGTCTATCGTGACGTTCTGCCTGATTCGTCGATGTTGTGTGTCCCTTCTTGTTGACAGCATATATTTTGTTTTACCCTCATTCACCATCAAACCCATTTTTGCCGCTTATGTACTGATACTTGCAAACGCACCAGTGACAGCTCGCTGTGTTCTGCCAATGATGTCGATGTCGTCAGCGTATGCAAGTAGTTGCACAGACTTGTAGAAAATTGTGCCTCTGGTGTTGGCTTGTGAGTTTCGCACAATCTTCTCAAGAATGATGTTGAAAAACTTACATGACAGCGCGTCACCTTGTCTAAATCCTTTTTTGACATCAAAGGTCTCAGTGAGAGTGTTTCCGACCTTTATGGAGCAGCGAGCGTTCTCCATCGTCACTCTGCACAATCTGACAAGTTTTGAAGGGATGCCAAAACTAGACATGGCTCTGTATAGCTCGTCTCTATAAATGCTGTCATATGCGGCCTTAAAATCGATAAAAAGATGGTGAGTATCGATCTGGACTTCTTGGGTTTTTTCCAGGATCTGCCGTAGTGTGAATATTTGGTCTGTTGTGGACTTACCGGGCCTAAAACCGCACTGATAGGGTCCAATCAGTTCGTTGACATATGGTTTTAGGCGTTCGCACAGTACGGCAGATAGGATCTTATATGCGATGTTAAGGAGACTGATGCCTCTGTAGTTGGCGCAGTTTAGAGGGTCTCCTTTCTTGTGGATCGGGCAAACAATGCTGAGGTTCCATTCATCAGGCATACTTTCCTCTAACCAAATCTTGGAGATGAGTTGGTGTATGCACTCTACCAAGTCATCTCCGGCTGCCTTGAAGAGCTCGGCAGGTAAGCCGTCTGGACCAGCAGCCTTGTTGGATTTAAGCTTAGATATTGCTATCCTCACTTCATTTTGGTCAGGTGGACGGAAATCTTGGCTTTCATCTTCCAGGTTGAATGGCTCGTTCTGCCTGAAAGCGGAATTTGTGTCGCCTTCGCCGTTTAGCAGTCCGCAGAAATGGTTTTTCCATGTCCTCAGCACCGACTGTGACTCTAGGTTACTACAAGGTTTCCTTGTTCGTCTCTGCAGGTCTCCGTTCGGGTCTTGTTGGCATGACACGTTCTTTTTACCTTTTGGTAAAACTTCCGAACATTGTTCCTGGAGTTACACCTCTCTATATCCTCGATCGCGCGCTTCTCATGCTCTCTCTTTTTTCTCCGGAGAAGCCGATGTTCTTCCCTCCTTTTTTGCTCGTAGAGCTGACGAGCTGCTCTCGTCCTTCTATGCAGCGACGCTTCGTATGCACTTGGTTTTGCTGCATGTGCTTGCCGGCACTCTTCGTCAAATCAGGGGTTTTGAGGGGGTGGGTTGGTGAAACCGAGCACCGGGGACATCCCTTCGTGAGCGAGAATTTTGAACGATTGTACAACAAAGTGTCTGGGTTTTGCTGATGACTGGAAGTTTTTTTGTGGGGTCAATTCTGTAGCCGATTGCCATAAGCTACAGGTTGACATAGACGCAATTACGGATAGGTGTCATTGTAATAATTTGCAATTGAACTCAGGGAAATGTAAGGTTTCGTCATTATGTGGCCTATATTCTATGGTTACTCCATAGCTAGGCACTTAATAACTAGATCTAAGGAAATTAAAGACTTGGGCGTCACGTTTGATTCGAGATTAAATAAACACATAGACAGCACAATATCCAGAGCGAACTCTCTGCTTGGATTTATTAAAAGGAACAGCAAGGATTTTTCACACATACATACTCTTAAAACCTTGCATTGTTCTTAAGTAAGATCTGTGTTAGAATACTGTTCTTGTATTTGGTCACCAGTATATCAGGTGCATGTAAATCGAATTGAACGTACCTATACAAAAGTCTTTTTCAATATATTGCCTTCGTCACTTTAATGGGTCAGTAGAAATGCCCAGTTATGAAGAAAGATGTCGGATATTAACTTAAAGTCCCTGGAAACGAGAACACTTATTCAGGATATAACGTTTGTAAAAGACATCGCTTCTGGATGAATAAACTCAACGTTTTTACTGTCCAATCTCTCTTTTTACGTTCCGTTAATTCCATTACGTGAGCATGGCTTGTTTTATGAACCTAATCATTCTACAAGCTATGGAAGGAATGAGAGCCTTTAACAAGGTGCATTAGGAGTTTTAATTCAACATGCCTTGCAAGGACTTTTGAATAGTCACTCGAAATCAGTAGCTCAATGCGAAACATACCTCACAATGAGTGTTGCCAGGTCATAATGTTAAAATCTAGTCAAATTTGGCTGTTTGACTCGATTTTTTCGCTCCAAATCCAGTAAAAAATATCACACTATATTTAAAAAATACTTGATTCAATTTGATATTTAGCGGCTTGCGGGCGGTACTGTTTTTTTTTTCTGACAATTCAGATAGTCAAAAATATTACAAAATGGGTTCGTTTAACGAAAATGTTCGTTTTTAATGTTTAAAATGTTCGTTTGACGCTTACACTAGGTTTACATTGGGGGTGAAATTTGTTTCTAATTGTTTTTATTTAGGAAGTATAGAGTAAAAAAATAATAAATAATAACAGTCGGCTTTCCATTTAAAGGCGAAAAAATCCAGTAAAAAAAAAACAGTCGGCTGGATTTGATTTTTTTTCCAGTCAAAACCGAAAAATCCAGTCAAATATAACTGGAAAGCATCTGGAAAAACTGGTAACAATAGACTTAACTAGCAGAGTGTACAAAAAAAAAAAGTGTGTCACCATGTTAAAAAACAGAGTCTCCCTCTGTATTTTGAGCCGAAAAGCAGAAGTTCTTACTAAAGACGTTTAGCTAGCTGAGGGTTTCTAGGACCTCCTTAAACTGCATAGGCTTCACAAAGTCGACAGTCAGGACAAGGATAGGATTAAAGTTTAATTAATTTACAATCCACCATCAATGGGGTACCTGTATAAAACAGCTAAAAAGAAAAAAGTTAATTTCACTTATAATTTACCTCGACGCGACGATCACATGAGATCACGTCCCAAGCGAAATAGAATGATTTTCCAATAAAGCGATAAAGTGAGTGACTTCCTTCATGTTTTACGAGTGTGTGGGTGCGGGTATGCTGCTGCGATAGCAATCTTAAGTGGACCTCATTTAATAGCATCCACAAATCATATTTCACATCTGCCCGGCATACGTTTGTATATCAAAATCACAAATAACAACATATTTAAATGTACACAACATTTTTTTATTTTCTATTTTAGTTGAGTTTTCCTTTTATTTTTCCTTTTACTTCTCCACTGCAGACCAGTGTAGAGTGTAGTTGTTTTGCTTTTGTTTTGAACTTTCATCAGAGGATGAACATTCGCGCGAGATAAATAGAGATTTGATTTGATTCGGGAGGGTAGTATGCCCTTCCTTTTATACTCTCGCACACACAGATGCCACTTGAGAGGTGACATTTTTTTTTTGTTGAAGTGGAAATTGGACTGTTTTCAGAGGAGGAAATGCCTTTGCCATTGGTCTTGATAAATTACTTAATAAATCGCTCAGTGAAACCACAAATCTGATGTTTTACAAAAAAAAAAAAAAAATCATAATAATAACATTTTCTCCTAAAGGCGTGAGGTTAGTGAGGTGATTGCTTTTTATTTTATTTTATTAGTTTTTTTTTATTTAGGGGAGTAGGCCAGTTGCCACATGTCACATTGTGACAAAAAGCAGGCGGACCATATAAGCTGGTTCTGTTTTTGTTTTTCGAATTTAAAAGACAACTATTTGACTCTGACTTTGCGAATGAATGAATGAATACATTGTAGGGTGACCTATGAGGGCCCTAATCATGCAGCAACTTTTGAGACGATACCATCCTCGAAACTACAGACCTTCAAAGATAGCAACTAGGTTGAAAAAGTCCCAGTTTGATACCTTCATCTAGTACATTCTCCACAAATGTGTTAAAAACTTACGATAATAAAAAAAAAAATCCACCTGAATATATCTTATTTTGACCTTCAACATTTCCAAAACGATCTTCGTCTTACGTGATCTGACCCCAGGCTGTAAGGCTGACTTGCCGCGTTGAATGAACCTTATGTGATGAAGTAACAAAGACGCGCGCTCGTTTGGATTCATGTCACATAAACGACGTTGAGAAAACCAGTTCCTTGCAAATCTACGATATTATACTTTTTAAAGTTTCTCACTTAACAGTTCTGTATTAAGAAAGATGAAAGAGGTTTGCCTGTTTTTGAAATGCGAAGTGAGGCACAATTTACATCTGATATGTCTTTTTTTTTTTTTTTTTTTTTTTTTTTTATATATGTACTTCTCCCGGGAAAGGCGAACCTATAACGCTTCAACAGCGCCCCGAGATGCCTGCAGATGTATGTTTGCTCTGCACTTAAATTGCTGCAAATTGTAGTCTTCTGGAAATATATCCCCAGGAAGCGAGTTCCAAATTTTGCTTGTCCTGTAACAGAAGGAGTTTTGGAAAGTTGATGTCCTCGCGGTTGTCAAGTGTACTGTATGGTCATGAGCATTAGCTGCCTGTCTTGTTGGGCGCCCAAAAGTTGCATTTCGAGGGATAATGTCTTTGAGTTCCTCAGAACATCTACCATGGAAGTACCTATAGAACAAGCATAGGTCAGCGACTTGTCTTCTGTGCACCAACGGTTGTAGATTCGATGTGAGTGTAGGGTCTCCAATGAGTCGAACTGCTCGTCTCTGTATGCTATCAAGCAGGTTAAGTGAATGTTTTGGGGCCGAGCTCCATATATGGGAACAATATTCCAAGCCTTGTCTAACTTGTGCTTTGTAGAGAAGGAGAAGTTGCATGGGGCTAAAGAACCTCTTTGCTCTAAATAGGTAGCTCAACTTTGCGGACGCCGATTTTGCGATATAGGATACGTGGTGCTGCCATGTGATTCCTGAATTGACTGTGACTCCTAGAAGATGTATTGAGTCCTTTTGATGGATTGGAAGGTTATCCATTTGGATCTGAGGAACTGTTGATGCATTTTTTCTGGAAAATGTTGTGAGCTGTGTCTTGTTTGCATTAAATACAACCAAATTGTCCTTTCCCCACTTCAAGATTTTGTCCAGATCATCATTTAGAGAATTAATTTGTTCACATCTTGCAGATGCAAGCTCCATAAAATATGAGACGTTTTGAAGAAGGCCAGCTACGCAAACGAAATCGCGACAGGATTCACCACGCCTGAATTAAACGGGACTATAGAGGGGAGGTCTGCAACACCTTTGAGATGGCCTGCCTGTAATGCCATAAAGGAGGCAATAATAGCATTTAAAACCCGGCTATCCAGACCAAAGACAGTACTGAGACCCCTAACTCACAATCCTCTTGCAGGTGCCCCCTGTTTTTTTTTCAAATTCGCCATTTTGTATAAACTTACAAAAAATATAAAATCAATGCTGCCAACTGCTACCAACCATGGGGGAATGTGAAAGAGTTCGAGAATACCACATTTTAAGATAACTGAATGCTAGGTTGGTTATTATAAATTTTCAAAAGAAGATTAATGTAATTTGTTTGGTTAATAATACTATCTAAATGAGTTGTTTTATATACTAGAAACATATTAGGACTAACATTATTGTGTATTTTCCGCCTTTGAATATCATTAACTTCGATTTCATGTGTACATTTTTTTTTAATAGCTGAAGAAAAATTGCTCAAAATGTTTTTATTTTCCTACAACCATTCTGCAGTAATCATTTTTCATAAATATTTTCAGCAAAAGTGCACTTACTCCTAAAATAAAATACTATTTACACGTAATGAATAATTTCAAATTTAGGCCCCAATTATAGGCATACGTAAAATGCAACCGAAAAAGTGGGAACAGTATGAAAATGAGTTTTTTTTCGTTTCGGCGGTCATAGCGAAAAATCTGTCAGAAAAAAGTTTCCGTACTAAGGGCCGGTCTGTTCACAGCTGGTTAAAGCCTTGGTAGGTTACCACTGATTTAGCTTATAAATCAGTGATAACCAATGAGTGTCTTGAAAGTTTTTTCACTTCGGTCACCAAACCATAGCTTTGCAGAAAATCGTTCCATTTTTCCAGTTTATTTGTCATTTAGTGAATGACCGAATCCATGTTTTTTGTTTTTTTGTGTTTCGGGTCCATTTGTTTTTGATAAGTAATTTATTTAGGTAGGTATTTTATTATTGTATTTATTTTTACTAAACTTAATAAACACAAAAATTAATATTATAACCAAATTCTACAGGAATTTCTTAAGAACTAAAGAATGAAACTTTGTATTTGTTAGTGATGATTTTTTGAGAACAAAACCAAAATAAAGCTAAAACCAATAAAATGTATTACAAATTAACAGGCCTCATGTTAATTTATTCAACAACAATCGCAATTTTCTCGTTCTCTCAATATATAAAAAATCTTGAACAAACGAAATTACAGATAATCAGTGGTTAAATCTCATTAACCGCTCAAAATCAGGTGGTTATCGATTTCACTGGTTAACTAACCAAACTACTCATTCTCTGGTTAATATTTTGCTGAACAAACGCATTCGATGGTTATCAGCTGGAATAAACGATGATTAAAGATAACCAAGATTGAAGAAACCGGGCCTAAGACAATTACCTACAACAAACCAACCTCCACTGATTGGATTCCATCAGAAAAAAAGTTCCTGACAGGTGGAACAGTAAAGAAATGAAATACTTCAGTGGAATGATTCGGTTTTCTTTAGGGGAATTGACTGAGAAGTTGATCAGTAAAAGTTTTTCGTACGTAAAAATGAATAAATTATTTTTCTAGAAAATTTAAAGATCATTTACATACTTTTTTTTGATAACCTAATTTTATAATTCATAAGCAACATTTTAAGATTGAGTTAAACCACAAAGTTTAAGTGGTCAAAAAAAGCAAAAGAAAATTTTTACGGTTTGGTTTTACGGATTGCTATAACTGGGGCCTTAACGGACAAAATTCTATGAACGCTGGCAGCAACTTTGCCGACACCGGAAGTCACCGGAAGTTTTTGATATTTTTTGAGGGTGTGTTAGTGGCATTTTTGAAGTTTCGTGACATTTGTCAATACGAATTTCTATGTATTGTGGTAAATCAGGCACTATGTGACAGGCACTTAGTGAATCGGGCACTTAGGAAGTGTGGTGAATCGGGCAATCTGTTTCCGTCTTCAAGTTCCACTTCCAATTGGAGACTGGAATTGTATTGCAGTTTGTATTAGTTCATTCTAGAACCATCTAGAGAAGATATGGAGTATACATCTGGGATCTATCTACTTCTGGAAAATTCGCCGATAGGTGGCAGCGCGGATATAAAAGGGGGCGCGTTGACAACAGGCGTGCAGTTGATTTTTAACAAGCGATGGTGTTAATTTCGAAAGAGTAATCGGTTGTGAGATAAGTGTGAAGTAATAGAATAAAGCGATTGGATTGAGACGTTGAAGAATTGATTAAAGTGATATTGTTTTGGAGATAAATAAGTGAATATTTGGAAAGTGTAAATAAAGTGATTTTATTGGAACAGTTGAACAGAATAGTGTTTTATCTTTTCGAATCCCAGCCTGAATGTAACAGTATCAATACTAGCGCACTAAATTGTGTACACTCCATAAAAATAAAGCTTGTAGGCAAGGTAACGGGAGATCGGCCGAAGTCGGGGGTCTCAGTATTGTCTCAAGGTATATAGAATACATGGTATGATATTCTGCGTTGATTTTTTTTTTCGTCCTGCGCATGTACGTCACTCAATGACAAAAAAATCAGCTGTCACTTTTCAGTGGAATAAACTAAAAGAAATATGTTTATAAAATTGCACTTGAGGAGTGAAATAATGCAATCGGCGGAGCATTTAAGCTCATTTTGTTGGCTCCATGATGTGTTATGTTTACTTAAAAAGTTGTTATGAGCTTGCTATTGCTATGTATGTATAAGAAAAGGAGAAGTGTTGCTTTTTATTTCTGTAATCAAACGAAGATCTACTTGATAGTTTTTAATTGATTGTTTTATTCAGTTTCCTTTTTTTTGAATTTACATTTAAATGTGACTGTGCATTTAGTATTTTGATTTTAAAAAACATCTTGCAACGAAAGAATAATTATTTTTGTATCTCGTGCTCTAATGTACTATTTTTCGACGCGGTCAATGAAATGTTGACCAGTTTTAAGTGTTTTTCCATTTATTTCATTGAATACGTCCTCTAGGTACTTCAGATTTGAAGAAACTTGTCATTCGGTTTCTGAAGTCCTGCTTCAGACAGCTGATCGGTTCAAGAAAATGAGCTTGCTGGCTGGCAATAGCTGAGTAGCATATTTTACTTTCTGTCTTTTACCACGTTGTACTGAAAGATGCGTAGGAGTTAAACGACTCGCAATTTTGAGGTCAGCATTCGATTGAAGTGCCAGCAGTTCCTCGAGCGGTTCATTAGTCAAAACTTTATCTTCGATTAGGACTCCAAAGTCTAAAAAATGATTCCTTAAAAGTTTTATTAGATGTGGAGTATCAATGAATACATAAATATTTTTGTTGAGATCACAGGGATGCTTGAAAAACGGGTTGTCTTCAGTTATTTCCATAGTTTTCTATACTCTGTCCAAGAAAAATTGTCAGTACAGGCCTTATGGGAAGCTCTTTTTTCTACCAGTGGTGCCTGTAGTACTCTCACGGTACTCAAACACAGGATTTGCCACTGAAATAAAAACGAAACCACTGGCATTCCAAAGCATTTTGTTGTTGTAATTTTCCTGAAATTCGCATACATCCCTCCACAACCAGTCTGCCACGCAGCCGCGGGCAGAATGAGCACGATCGCTTGTGTTCGCTTGCTATTATCATCAACCAAAATAAGCAGTGTGAGTGACTGAAGCACATCAGAAAAGTGTTACCATATGACAATGTTAGCATATCATTAAGGGTTTTTCTTTGAATTTTGTCAAAGAACTTTCGGTTTTGGTGCTTTTTGGAGCTTTTTGGAGCTTTTGAGAGCGGCATATAATGTGGGGTGTTGCCATTCGGTTTTAATTTGTTTGTATTTCTGAAAGATCCAATAATATTCAGTTAAAACATATTTTTGAATGTTTTCTTTTAGAAAAAATGTTTATTCGTGAGGTGTTTTAATGCATTCATTTCATTAACGCAACAAGTGATCATATATGTGAGTTGTAGAGATATTGCAATAAATTAATAGTGATTACTAAGGCAACTCAACCGGATTCATGTAAAAGCATGGTATTTTAAGGGATAAAATTTGATTAAATATTTTATTATAGAAAACTAAGTACAAATTTTCAGCCTTATTCGTTAGGGCATATTTCTGTATGTTTTGGTAGGTACAAAATCAAATTTCACTTTGTAGAGCATATTTTTTACACTGAAATATCAAAATGATGAAGCAGGTAAACCTATACTGTTTATATTCGGTCGTTGGGTTTTACCACATCCGGTCACTCCTCCCCATTAAAGCAAATGCCTTGAAAGGATTTTATGATCCTTTTTTTGCTACTGTTTCCGCGAAGTTCTGCATTGACGGGTAATAATTTTTTTAACAAATATGTAATCTAGGTATTATGTCTATATTAAAAAAATGTATGTACACAAGTGCAGTCCTTTTAATCTGTTTAGGTATATGGCATTGCGTCGTGGTTATATAATTTTCAGCCCTATTGCGAAGATCAACTATCAATAGGTTGACGATTGACAAATTTATCAATTAACCCTGCAAAGATAATCTGCGTCAAATTGACTCATCCGAAAACAAATAAGAGTTCTATATTTTTTATTATTCCGAATAATACATTGCGCGTTCGTAACATCCCAGTCAGCACGAGTATCTATCGGTATGTGGACGTGTTGTTTAAGGAAGGTATCGTCCATTTTGAGTTATAACCACGCTGTGAGTCAAATTTACCCATGATTATCTATAGTGTGTTGCAAAATATGATTATCTTTCCAGGGTTAAAATTGATGTTGGTATTGCGAAAAACAATTGATAAATATATATCCTGTTAACTTAACTTTGACAGTTCTAAAATATTTTTGATTTGAAGAGTGATCGTTAAGGATTTTGCAAACAATTTAATTAAACAATAATTACGAGTGTTACAAATCTGTTAAATTTATTGAAAAATGTGTCATCAGTGGAATTTTCGAATGGCAAAATGTATATACATAATAGCCCTTAAGAAATAACAACAATAACAATTAAAAACGATGATGTTTAACATTTTCGTTCAAGAGCCGTCCTTATCAACCCCGAAATTGCGATTGATAGAAAAATTGACAACTACCAATAAAATTGTTCGAGATTGACATTCACAATACCGATTTGTCAACCGACAATTGCTGCACGTTCACAGTCGATTAACACTTTACAAAGTCTTCAAAGGATCTAAGTGTAGAAAAGAAATAACAAATTGTTGATGCAACTGAAAAATGCTATGGCCTTTTTAAAAGTAAATCGGAAGCCGTAGGAAATGCGGCTACGGTTTTTCCTGTTACGGAACAAACTGTATACAGGGTTTTAAGGGAAAAAGCAATCAAAGGCCACAATTCACCACCAAAGAAGAAAAATAATTCCGGTGTCAAGAGCAAGGTGGATGATTTTGACAAATGTGCGATTAGGCGGATAGTCCATCAGTTTTTTATGAATAATGACCTTCCAAAGCTAGACAAGATATTATTGGAAGTACAAAAAGTGAAAATATAACAAAACTAAGCAGATCCACTTTGCATACAATATTGCAAAAAGATCTCGGACTTAAATTCGTCAAACGTCAGCGAAAGAATTTGTTGTTGGAAAGAAGTGACATTATTTCTTGGAGACGAAGATATCTACGCGAATTAAAAAAAATTAGAGAAGAGAAAAGAAAGATTTATTTTACTGATGAGACCTGGCTAAATTGTAAGATGGTAACCCTACCAGTATTGCTCTCTGAGTTATGGCGAATTATCATACACACTACGGCAACCCTGTGAGAGCTTTAAAAAGGGACCGATTTATATAAGTCATTGCAACCAGACTGAGAGACAAACATCCTATCTTCCCTGTACTGACAATTTTTCTTGGACAGAGTATAGAGTATTCTGTTACTATACCACCCAAATCGGACACAATAGCCACAACATCATATCCGATTGCATGGAGCTTTTGAATTAATTTTGTAAAAATGATCGGTGTAAGATTGCAGTCATAATTATAAAATAGTGGTTGCTTCCAATACTCGAATATACCTCTTGCCATTATAACCTGTACATAATTTGTAGGGGCCAACAAAGTGTCGGTTTTTTGGTCATACTCGTATGATCTCTGAATTTTCATTTCGTTGGCCATCAATACGCAAACTTTTTGATACGGAGTCAAATCAGCGTTTTTCATCAATTTGAAAACAACTCTTAAGATGCCTGGGCTAATATCGATTTTTGCTGCCCATGCTCTTAAAGTTAACACGGCAGGAAGTGGATATATTTTTTTAAGAAGAAGCCTGTACGCTTTTGGGCCACTTGCGTATATGGCAATTGCTTGAGATACATCGTCTATTTGCCACCTAACACGTTTAGCTTTTTGCAACAGTTTCCTTTGCTAGAACTCTCTTGTGTTCTAAGAGTAGCTCCTCCAGGTCTGCTTGTGTCTTCAGAAGTCTAAATATATTTATATATTATACGAAATTGAAAGATGAACGGAGTAAATATTACCTTTCATAATCATCTTCTGTATTTGTTGATTTATCAATTGTCAGTGGTATTGGGGCAATACATGGCTCAGGACTCTTGGGGCTATCAGGAACGATTTCGTCGGAAATTGTATTTTCAACATTTTATTTATTGCTTTTCATGCAGTTCAAGAACTTACAATAATTCACGTAGAACTTTTTTTGATTCTCGTTTTTTTCTTTTTCTTTTTTCCCGCCCTTTGGACTGTTTTTCAAGAAATGGGAGGTTTTCTGTTGGTATGGCGTCTTCTTTAAGCTTTTTGCTACTTTTGGCTGAATAATTTAGGAGCTCGTGCTGGAGATTACGATAATAACACTCTGCAGAAAAATGCCTTGAACAAATTGCAGCATATTTCACATTTATTTTGTCTTTGCGACCACATTTATGTAACCATATTTTTTCGATGGTTTTGTCTTTTGGAAATTAAAAGAACTTGAACTTCTCAGAATTTTCACTTTGATTTCTCTAAAGCTTTTTATTAGTATTGCTCTTGCAACCGAGAATTGCACATTGTACCATATTTAGTTGCAAAATTTAATTCCGCGCGCAAAATTAACAAACAATGCACTAGTAAAATGTCCCAGTAAGAATTGTCACCCGATGACGTATGATGCTAGACAGAGATAGGATAAGCAAATGCGCAATATCATACCATGTATTCTATATACCTTGGTATTGTCTCTGATCAAGAGTGCAAAGGTCAATACCGCATTGAGTTGACTAATGACAAAGAATAGTAAACGAAAGAGCGGCGTCAAGAGAAGAGTTTAAAAAATTGCAATCCCAACAGCTTGTTGGTGTGTGTGGTGTCCTCAGCAATAAGTGACAAGTGGAATTCTTCACGACAGCAAAATATAGATTTCCTTAAACCCAACATCAATCCAAACGTTGATGCGATCTATGCCTTCTTTTAATTTTGCACCTATGCCCTACTCGTGGCCGCAGTGATATTGCAACTTGATTCCACCTCCCACAAACAATCTAATCTAATCTAATGCCCCCATTCCCATCGCTTTTACCAGTTTTTGTTACTCATATTCTGAGGGCTATTTAAAATGCAACAATCTTCCAGTATTTCTATCGCTACTCAGTTCAAAAGCCCATGAAAATTGTGAAAACTCAATTTCAGTTTGTGGTTACAGGGATGTTACAACATTTTTGTGCACTATCCTGCATCGATTTACGAACATGTCAAATTCGCAATTATCTACTGTCACAACGTTCAGTTTCATAATTCAGGGATGTATTTTACTCTTTAGTGGAAATAAAAAAACAAAACTAAGAAAATATGCGCACATCCTTCGCTTGAAAAATAATAATGTACTCTTAAAATCATATTTTGCACATATTTCAAAAAAGAAATAGGAATAAACACGAGAACGAAGAAGACAATAATGATTGCCAAGCAAAATATACAGCCCTTCGCAAAATATGCAAAAGAATGCACAAATGAATGTCGAGTCCATAATAGAGTGTACGACATAGAGCGGGCGCGTCTATTTTCGAACATAATATGACAAAAAGACGAAACAAATCTGCGTGCAAAATGTGACAGTTTCTCTGTTGCATGGAAATTGTTTCGTATCGTTGCGGCAGAAGCTGTACGAAAAGCGACTCACCCCACAGCCATCGTCACATCAGGTATCTACTACGAATTCATTCATACTTTTTTCAGATGTGCACCATCACTTAGCTAGAGCTCTTTGACTATCACGAATATCATAATGCTGATGATGATGATGATGATGATGACGAAGATGTAGTGACAATGACGGTGTTGGTAGGCGGCAGTGGTAGCGGTGGCAATAAAAACGTTCAAATTAAATTAATTATAAATAATAATAACTGCATTATTTAAATGCGGGAATACTTTGGCATCCCGCTACCCGCCACTGGGTATTGCCTGTTTGGCTATTTGGGCGGTGGGACGCGGCCAGACACGGAGCAGAGCATGCTATTTGAATGTATGCGCTATTGTATGTACCACTGACGCATATTCGCGTTTATTTTCAAACATTGTTTCGATTTTGCAGAAGCGTTTCTTTTTCAATGCTGCTATAGTTGGCTTCGATCAAGTGAAGGCCTGTGGGTGGATTGCGACGAGTAGGATCTACAATGTAAGGATTGAGAGGAATGCGTTTCTTTCTTAACGGCTTCGATTGGCACTAGTTACAAGTGTTTGAGAAAATGTCGAACCGGGATTCGAACTTTCGACTGAATACACGAAATATGGAAAATTAGTTGAATAGTGGTTGAAATCGCTTGTTCCCAGGCTTTTTCGTTAGCTGCTAGCTAGCGCTTCATCGATAAATGGAACGGAACCATGAAAATCGAAAGAAAAACATTTTTCAACAACAAACCTCTGACGTATGGTGTGCATCCAGATCCTATCCAGACCAATCTATTCGACTTAAGATAACTAGATGAATGTGCCCATTGCTAAAGCGAAGAACACTCACGATGCTAAAAAAAAAAAAAAAACAATTCCCACGAACAAGTCAGAGTGCGTGTCTGTCGTTCATGTCATTTTTATCAGAGACATAAAGAATTTCCTAGATTGGACTCACAAGATTTGTATGTAAATTTTGAGGTTACTTCAGATATCATAAATTGGGACGATAAATAAACTACAAACCATCCTCAACACATAAAGTCCACAGTCCTGTGCTTGTGGACCGACCTATTATTGATGTGTAAACATCTAAGCGCGCGTTATTGGAATCTGGTGGAGTAATTCCACACATTTTACTTGCGGGGACGGAAATGCGTCGCTGTGTTTTATCATTGCATACATTTTATCATTGCATACGTTTTTATCATTGCATACATTTATGAGCTAGGGCATATTAATTTCAGCTTTTTGTTGATGTGAAATAAAATTTCTCCATTTCGTCCTTGCACCGTACTCAGAAGAAATTTCAAGAATTCTGCAGGGAGATTGTCATCTTTTAGCAATGATCATAAGCGGAGACTTTAATATCAATTTTGCAACTCCAGGAGCTCAACCATTTATTGATTTTATGCAAGATAAATTTAATCTTCAAATGAACTCCAACCGGAAAATTTCAACAACACGATATGGAACAACCATCGATGCTGTCTTCCATCGTAATCTAGATAGATTGCAGTCTCGAATGTACATATCTTACTTCGGCTACAACAATCCGATTGTATCTATTCTACCGAAACTAGCACAGAACGAATAAATTATTGTTAATTCATAATATATCAAGAATACGGTTATTACAATTCCCTCTTTTCTCAATAAAGTGTATCAAGCCACACACATACCGCACGCACGGTGTTTACACATACACATATTTCGGGACTGTTGGATACAGTCGCACCAATTTTATTTCATTTCTAAATAACCAAATAGGATTGTGCCCTATGCTCCCGGAGGAGTTAAGGTATTGTTATCATCAACAGTTACCACGAAAAAAACAAGATATTCAAGTCACACCACCATTCGTTTATAAGAGTTCAATTTTTGGGACCCACCGCTTCCTTCTTTAATTTTGTCACAAGTTCGCACCGTGAAAATAAACGGCCTTACTAATAATCAAGCACTACTGTCGACAATAAGTTGGCTGTCAGCTCTATTAAAAATGTACAGCATTTGTGAAACCGTACCAATAAACAATTAGACCTCCACATATCCTAGTGCGACAACTTTTTTTTAGAATCTATTACATTTCCTTGTCATTGTTGAATTTGAATTCCATAATTTATTTTCGTTAAAAACAAGATCAACGGTTTATTTCACAACGAGGATTTCAATCTAAAAAAAAAAAAACTAATATAGGTATAAATTGCAATTAAACACGCCCAACAGATATCTTTCAAAGGCTTTTTGAGGCTTATTCAAAGCAAAAAACAAAAATCAAAATAGGAAATGCACAAATTTCCCGCTGATCTGTCAAATATCATGTGCAAATCAGTAATACCCTATCTGAGACGGTTATGAGAAGCCCAGAAATTGCTAACTAACTAACTAATACCATCGCAAACAACATCGGCTAACCCCCAACAAGGGCATCACAATGGGTCCACATGGACCTAAGTGGGGTACTGCCGGGTTCACTCTGGCGTATCCACCCATAAACCTAACCTAACCTAACCTAACCTACGAGGAGCCCAGTAGTTGTAGCAGGTGTACTTTTTCATTCGCCCTGAGAAAAGTTTCGCGCCAAAGCAAAAAGTGACGCTTTCAATGACAAGTGCGACTCAGCCTTCGCTAGGATACAAGCAAATATAGAGACGTCTCTATAGAGACTATATCTCTCAATATGCAAAGCTAAGAGCCCAGCAATTGTAGATTCTAGCAGGTACCTATTATCTTCCATTCGCTCTGAGAAAAGTTTCGCGCCAAAACAACGGAAAAAAGTGACGCTGTCAATGTCAAGTGCGACCCAGCGCTCGCTGTGATACAAAAAGTATTTTACTTACTTACTTAGGTGGCGCTACAGTCCGGGGTGGACCTGGGCCTCAACCAATACGCCTCTCCAGTTAGCGCGATCTTTGGCTAACTGCCTCCAGTTGCGCACTCCAAGTTGGTTGAGGTCCCCTTCCACTTGCGCGCGCCACCTAAGGCGAGGTCTTCCTCTACTGCGTTGTCCCTCCGGGTTAGAATCGAAGACTCTTCGGGCCGGAGCGTTGGTGTCCATTCGCTCTA
The DNA here is from genome assembly GCA_946477585.1 of Cheilosia urbana. Taxonomy (NCBI): domain Eukaryota; kingdom Metazoa; phylum Arthropoda; class Insecta; order Diptera; family Syrphidae; genus Cheilosia; species Cheilosia urbana. Next base: position 5,066,038 of record OX297857.1, read on the forward strand.
CATGTCCCAGCCATCTTAGACGACTGATGCGTACTTTTCTGACTAGGTCGATGTCGCTGTACAGCTCGTAGAGTTCGCTGTTAAATCTTCTCCTCCAAAGCCCGTCAACGCAAACGGGACCAAAAATCACTCGAAGAATTTTGCGTTCGAAGCGACCAAGAAGATCCTCATCCGTTTTTGCTAGGGTCCATGCTTCTGCGCCATAGAGCAGGACAGGGATGATGAGAGTCTTATATAGAATCTCCTTAGTGCTTCTTGACAAGGCCTTACTAATCAATTGCCGTCTTAGGCCAAAGAAACAGCGGTTGGCAAGTGTGATTCTTCGTTTGATTTCTGATGTGATGTCGTTATCAGAGTTTATAGCGGAGCCGAGGTAGACAAAGTCCCTAACTACCTCAAAGTTATAGCTGTCTATCGTGACGTTCTGCCCGATTCGTCGATGTCGTGTGTCCCTTCTTGTTGACAGCATATATTTTGTTTTACCCTCATTCACCACTAAACCCATTTTTGCCGCTTCTGCACTAATACTTGCAAACGCACCAGTGACAGCTCGCTGTGTTGTACCAACAATGTCAATGTCGTCAGCGTATGCAAGCAGTTGCACAGACTTATAGAAAATTGTGCCTCTGGTGTTGGCTTGTGAGTTTCGCACAATCTTCTCAAGAATGATGTTGAAGAAGTCACATGACAGCGCATCACCTTGTCTAAATCCTTTTTTGACATCAAAGGTCTCGGTGAGATTGTTTCCGACCTTTACGGAGCAGCGAGCGTTCTCCATCGTCATTCTGCACAATCTGACATCGTCTTTATCTTCTGTGGGGGCGTGAGCGCATATCAGGCTGATGTTGGCGAATTTAGCCTTGATGCGGATAGTTGTAAGGCGTTCACTAACGTGTCGAAAGCTCAAGACTTCTTGCCTAAGTCTGCCGCTTACAACAAATCCGCATCCAAATAGACGCTGCTTTTGTTCTCTGTAGCAGTCACCGTAGTAAATGTCACAGTTTTTCATCCTCCTTTTGCCCGGCCCATCCCACCGCACTTCCTGGATGGCGGTGATACCTGCTTTGTAGCAGTCTAGGGCCTCCGCTAGTTGTTCGGCTGCACGCGGTCTGTTCAGAGTTCGAACATTCCACGTGCAGATCCGAACGTCATTGTCCTTTTTTCGTTTTGCAGGGTCGTCAACAGTGAATCCGTCCTTATCCGAGGCTTTTGGTTGCTTCGCAACAGTGCTTTTTTTCCGTGGTAGGGTAGTTAACCCCACGCACAACCCCCAACCTGGAGGACCAGGCCCTTTCTGTAACCCCTTGGGCAAAAGGAGCCGGAATATTCCGGAGTCAGTAACCCGCTGCGGGGATATGAGAGCTGCCGTTGACCCATTAAGGGCTCTTCCGCCACCATCTCTATTTCAACACCCTGACTAGTGCTGAAAAAATCCTCAATGACCTCAGCTCCAAATACGTCGAAGTAGCTCATTGAGGTATCTGCCATGTTGACTGTTGACGCCACCGTTGATTCAGCCATGTGAATTCATCCGCCGTACGTCCTCTTTCTGAGGGGCTCATGTAAGACCTCTGAGACTCGATCAGGCAGTCATTCCGACAGAGCATTATAGTGTTGCTATTTTCTTCGTGTTCAACACTCGCGCTTATAAGTTTAGCAAGTCATGCCCGGAAGGACAAGACCAGTACCCGGTGGCTACCACGCGGAGGTAAAATAAGCACAATTGATGTGTATGAACAGTTACAACGACTGGGCATCGCCAAGTTGACGCCAATCAGTGCCTACCCTATTCATACAACACCCAACCACCACAAAAAGTATTTTACCGATTAAAAAAAAAAAAAAAAAAAAAAAAAAAAAAAAAAAAAAAAAAACCGAGACGGTTACTTGGAGCCCAGCAGTTGTAGCGGGTGTACTTTTTCATTCGCTCTGAGAAAAGTTTCGCGCCAAAACAAAAAGTGACGCTGTCAATGTCAAGTGCGACTCAGCCTTCGCTAGGATACAAGCAAATATAGAGACGTCTCTATAGAGACTATATCTCTCAATATGCAAAGCTAAGAGCCCAGCAATTGTAGATTCTAGCAGGTACCTATTATCTTCCATTCGCTCTGAGAAAAGTTTCGCGCCAAAACAACGGAAAAAAGTGACGCTGTCAATGTCAAGTGCGACCCAGCCCTCCCTGTGATACAAAAAGTATTTTACCGATTAAAAAAAAAATCTAAGACGGTTACTTGGAGCCCAGCAGTTGTAGCGGGTGTACTTTTTCATTCCCTCTGAGAAGAGTTTCGCGCCAAAACTTAAAGTGACGCTGTCAATGACAAGTGCGACTCAGCCCTCGCCCTCGATCAACGATCATGCCAAAGGTCGAATAAATAGACGCAATTGATTATAAATTTCATGTCTTTTCATACATTCTTCACTGCTGGAGGGGCACTGTCGGACATTCTTCGAGTGATACGGCACATATTAGTTGCATACATAACACTGGCAATGAACCCACCAGTGCCAGAGTCAGAGTCTCTCATTCCACTGAAAGAAGACTGCAGAATAAGAAATTCCTGTGGAAAAAAGATATGCAACGAGTAAACAATTGATAATGCGAATATTTGTTTCCGATCGACAAACAAAAAATCCGATTTCAGTACAAAAATGTGAATGGGTACTCAGAGCATTCTATATAGAGATGTCTCTATAGAGTCTCAATATACAATGCTAAGAGCCCAGCAATTGTAGATTGTAGCAGGTACCTATTCTTTTCCATTCGCTCTGAAGAAAGTTTCGCGCCAAAGCAAAACAAGAAGTGCGACTCAGCTTAGCCTTCGCTCTGACAAAAGTTTCGCGTCAACAACAACAAAAAAAAAGAAGACATTTTCGATGTGTGGGATCATTGCAGATAAACATTATACAATTGTTGGTGTCAGCCCTCGCTAGGGATGTGGGGCTGCGCAGCAAGGCAGTAGATGCCATAGGGATGTGAGATTTTTAAATCGATTGCAGTTCTCGAAAACAATTTATCTAACGTTAAATATTTTCAAGTCCCCTCATACATAGAGATTTTTTGAAAACTGTTGTTGTTCTGGAATGCCACTAAAGGCTTTAGCCGAAGGATATGCTCAATTCCGTTTTGTGCCTTCGTTCATCACTGGCGACCGGAGATTCAAATTCAGTGCATAAATCTGACTTAGTTACCTCGACACGTACCAGAATTGGCTGTCATTACAACAGAAGCTCACTCAATATCAAGTGTCAATGCCCTCCTAGGTTACAAATATTTTACCGATTAAAAAAAATCAAGGACGGTTACTAGGAGCCCAGCAGTTTTATCAGGTGTACTTTTTCATTCGCTCTGAGAAAAGTTTCGCGAAAAAACAAAGACAAAAAGTGACGCTTTCAATGTCCAGTGCGACTCAGCCCTCGCTAGGATACAAAAAGTATTTTACCGATTAAAAAAAAATCTGAGACGGTTACTTGGAGCCCAGCAGATGTAGCAGGTGTACTTTTTCATTCGCTCTGAGAAGAGTTTCGCGCCATAACTAAAAGTGACGCTTTCAATAACAAGTGCGACCCAGCCTTCGCTAGGATACAAGCAAATATAGAGACTATATATCTCAATATGCAAAGCTAAGAGCCCAGCAATTGTAGATTCTAGCAGGTACCTATTATCTTCCATTCGCTCTGAGAAAAGTTTCGCGCCAAAACAAAAAGTTACACTTTCAATGACAAGTGCGACTCAGCCCTCACCCTCGATCAACGATCACGCCAAAGGTCGAATCGTTGCTAATATTATAACAAAAGAGGATAATAAATACATGCAATTGATTATAAATTTCATGTCTTTTCATACATTCTTCACTGCTGGAGGGGCACTGTCGGACATTCTTCGAGTGATACGGCACATATTAGTTGCATAGTTACATAACACTGGCAATGCCCCCACCAGTGTCAGAGTCAGAGTCTCTCATTCCACTGAAAGAAGACTGCAGAATAAGAAATTCCTGTGGAAAAAAGATATGCAACGAGTAAACAATTGATAATGCGAATATTTGTTTCCGATCGACAAACAAAAAATCCGATTTCAGTACAAAAATATGAATGGGTACTCAGAGCATTCTATATAGAGATGTCTCTATAGACTCTCAATATACAATGCTAAGAGCCCAGCAATTGTAGATTGTAGCAGGTACCTATTCTTTTCCATTTGCTCTGAAGAAAGTTTCGCGCCAAAGCAAAACAAGAAGTGCGACTCAGCTTAGCCTTCGCTCTGACAAAAGTTTCGCGTCAACAACAACAAAAAAAAAAGAAGACATTTTCGATGTGTGGGATCATTGCAGATAAACATTATACAATTGTTGGTGTCAGCCCTCGCTAGGGATGTGGGGCTGCGCAGCAAGGCAGTAGATGCCATAGGGATGTGAGATTTCTAAATCGATTGCAGTTCTCGAAAACAATTTATCTGCAGTTAAATATTTTCAAGTCTCCTCATACATAGAGATCTTTTGAAAACTGTTGTTGTTCTGGAATGCCACTAAAGGCTTTAGCCGCAGGAATATTTGATTCCACTGATGGTTAGGTGCGATTTCGGGATAATAGGCGCGGTGGTTTGCTTCAATAAATGCAATCTGTGGCCTGTTGCACCAAACTGATAACATCAAAGAACAAAATGTATAAACAGAACAACATTTTTACCGCCGGTTTAAATCGCGATAGGAAAAATGTTTAATTAGGCAAATTTTCTTATACAATAACATATCATTTTAAAACTAACGAGTCACAACAACATTTCTGGTTTCTACCTTAAGCCTCGTCCGCAGCTTTCGGAACGAAAAATCCCATACAAAAGTTCCACAAAAAACTAAGAACGAAAAACTTCGCTCCCCTTTTCGAAATGATGGCGGAAAATTGGGTAATTGTACACAGTAGATTGGTTGGTACAATTCTCTACTATCTTTTCGCGCACGTTTATTGTCCGGGAAATTTACTTGCTTGCGAAAACTTGACATATGTACTGCAGTGCTGCCAGATTTTGTAAGAGGTGTGGAGCCAAATTGAGAAATTTTGAAGCCAAAAATATCCAAACTCAAATATGAAGATCAAAAATGCACAATCTTTTGTATTTCACACTGTTGGCAATACTGCTGTCAGCGCGACCGGCTGAATTAATCTGAGTCGATGCTTCAATAATGGCTGCCGGCTGAACATTGGAAAAAGTCAAAAGGCCGCCATTACTCTTTTTACATTAACATTTTTAGACAACGAGAAACACCGCAATACAAGTGACAAAAATATTTAAAGCGTAAAAAAAGGAATATTCCCAAGGAAAAAAACTAAAAAAGTAATATTTATAAACTTTATTAAAGTGTAACTCCTAATAATGTATCTTTTATAGGAATTTTGTAGTATTTAGAATATTTGGAAGACATTTGATAACAAATAAATACTACAAAATCTGAAGAAAAGGATTGATTTTTTTATTGTTTTGGAATGTTGTTACGAGGACAACAATTCTACAAAATTCTTTTTTAAACGCAAATAATAATCATGTGTGAAGAAAATAACGCCACTCCAAGAGGAAAAATTCGACAGTCCGAGCGAATCCGCAAAAGGATTTATGCAAAGGCGGGCTGCCCGCTGTGTCAAGAACCAGATAACGACGAAATGGTGGAATGTGATGACTGCAAAGAATGGTTTCATTTCACATGTACTGGAACCACAGAAGAAATTGCGACTCGGGAGTGGTCTTGTAAGAATTGCGCTGAAAACAAAATGGCTGCTGATGACGGTGCATCGTCAGTCAAATCATTGAAATCTACAATACAATCTAAACGTAGACTGATTCAACTAAAATTGCTTGAAGAAGAGAGGGCGATGCAGGAAAGGCGAGATGCAGAGTATCTAAGAAAAAAATTCCAACTTCTTTTGGAAGAAAGCAGCAGCGAAGACGAAGGGAATATACCGATCCAAAATCAAGGTCAGCCTAAAGAAAGGCCAACAGATGCAAACTTAGCTGAACAGCAAGTGTTAAAAATGTCCACGAATTTGGCAGAAACAAAACTCGCAACACAGCAGCATTCCAACGACCATGTGGCAAATATTTTACCATCGACATATTCGAATAAAATAATATCAAATGATACGACATATCGCACTGCAAATTCTTTGCAAACCTGCTACATTCCCACTCTTTGTTCAAGCAATGCAGTTGGTTCATCGCCAGCATTGGCAAGTGGAGGCTTGCCCGCACCACAAACCCAGGTAATATATAATCACCAATACAACACCAATACCCAAGTAGACATAAACCAGCCCATGGAACCACAACCACCCGAATTTGTGCAACTTACCAGTCATCAGATAGCCGCTCGACAGTCATTGGCAAAAGAACTTCCGATATTCAGCGGCAATCCAGAAGACTGGCCATTGTTTATCAGCAGCTACGAAGGAAGCACCAGGCTGTGTGGTTTCGGCAAAGAAGAAAACCTCATGCGCTTGCAGAAATGCCTAAGAGGAAAAGCGATGGATCTGGTAAGAAGTAGATTACTTTTGCCTGCTAATGTTCCAGGTATTTTAGCGACTCTTCGTATGATGTACGGACGCCCTGAGATCATCATCCAATCACTGATTGTAAAAATGCGAAATGAGCCTGCGCCCCGAGCAGATAGGTTAGAAACAATAATATCGTTCGCCTTATCTGTACAGAATATGTGTGCTACCATGGAGGCTTCTAGTCTTGAGGGACATTTGTCTAATCCAGTATTGTTGCAGGAACTAGTCGACAAACTACCAGCACAAACAAAGTTGAACTGGGCTGTTCATAAAAAATCATTACCTATAGTTAACTTGTCCAGTTTTAGTACATGGCTATTCGAACTAGCCGAGGCTGTGAGTGATGTCACACTTACGCCATCATGCTTTATGGAAACCAAAAATGAAAAACGTCAAACAAAAGAGAAAGCATATATTAACACACATGCTGAAAACCGACAAGAAAATTATACTAGCAGCGTAGGTCAAAGATCGAATAGCTGCAAAGTCTGCAATCAAAACTGTGATCGTGTGGAAAACTGTGACAAGTTCTTCAATATGAATCTGAGGGAGAAATGGGAAATTGTTAAGCGATTGCGTTTGTGTCGTACCTGTCTAGTACCACACTTCAACTCAAGTTGCCGATCACGTAAACAATGCGGCGTTCAAGGATGTACATACAGGCATAACTCAATGCTACACAAACAAAGATATGAACCAACCATTCAACCAGTTCATGCTATACCTCCAACTTGGCCTGATCAATTTCATCACAATTGCAACACACATAGATCTTCAAATCAGTCAATCCTCTTTCGCATCGTCCCTGTAATAGTATATAATGCAGAAATGAGTATAAAAACATTCGCTTTTCTGGACGAAGGATCATCGGTTACGCTGATGGATAGCTCGCTCGCAGCTGAACTTAATCTTACAGGACGTCCCGAGCCGTTATGTCTGAAGTGGACCGGACAAACTCATCGTGTTGAAGATGACTCGCTAGTTGTCACAGTTGAAATTTCTGCGACAACCAGTCACACAAGATATCCACTGCGAAATATAAGAACTGTGAAGTCTTTAAATCTGCCAGAGCAGTCTCTTGAGGTAAGCGATTTGGTCTCTAAGTATTCTCATCTAAAGGGTATTCCACTGGAATCCTATACGCATGCTATTCCGCGTGTTTTGATTGGATTGGACAACTTTAAAATGGGACTTCCTCAAAAAGTCAGGGAAGGTCATGCAAACGAGCCAGCCGCAACTAAAACACGCCTGGGATGGGTTGTGTATGGGAAAAGTGAGGTAGCACAATATCAGTTCCACAACTTCCATATTTGTGAATGTGAAAAGAGAGATGATACTCTTAATAAAATGATGAAAGAGTATTATTCACTGGACAGCTTGGGTGTGACAACGCCAAATAACATTTTGATACCACCCGAAGAAGAACGTGCGAGGCAAATGTTAGAGACCCATACGATAAAGAAGGGCAACAGATTTGAAGTGCCACTACTCTGGAGATACGATACATTTGAGATGCCTAACAGTTTGCCAATGGCTCAACGACGTTTCGACTGCCTCCGCAGGAAACTTTTAAAAGATCCAGTACTTGCAAATAAGCTAAAATTGCAAATGGAAAACTACATCGCAAAGAACTATATACGGAAACTCTCTGAAGACGACTTGAAGATGAATAGTGGTAGAGTATGGTATTTACCCATTTTCACGGTCACCAACATAAACAAACCTGAAAAGCTGCGTATAGTTTGGGATGCAGCTGCACGAGTCGATGGAGTTTCTTTAAACTCAGTGTTGTCAAAAGGTCCTGACCAGCTCATCTCTTTACAATCAGTTTTGTATCGTTTTCGGGAGAGGCCAATTGCAATTTGTGGTGATATCCGTGAAATGTTTCACCAAGTGCTGGTTCGCGAAGAAGACCAACAACTACAACGTTTCCTGTGGAGTGAGGATATTCAAAATTGTAATCCGAGTGTATACGTAATGCAGGTCCTAACGTTTGGCGCTACATGTTCGCCAAGTTGCGCTCAATATGTAAAAAATATAAATGCACTGGAGTATGAACAGCAATTCCCGAGGGCAGTCAAGTCCATAGTACAAAATCATTACGTCGACGACTTACTAGAAAGCGTAAATACGGAAGAAGAAGCAATCAAGCTCGCAAAGGAAATTAGATTTATTCATTCAAAGGCCGGCTTTGAAATCCGTAATTGGATTTCCAACTCTCCAAAGGTAATTCAGGCGCTTGGTGATGGACAACATGAAATGATAAATCTAAGCATCAGTTCCGAAGCAGAATCAACTGAACGTGTGCTAGGCATGTGGTGGTGCACATCCTCTGATTGTTTTACGTTTGTTTTGTCACCAAAAGAATCCTTTCGTCAACTCATCCATGGAAACACACGCCCCACAAAGCGACAAGTACTGGGTGTGATGATGACTATCTTCGATCCACTCGGATTAATTGCGCATTTCGTTGTATATATCAAAGTCTTGATGCAGGACATTTGGAGAGCTTCTTTAGGATGGGATGATCCAATTTTAGATGTTCACTACCAGAAATGGTGCATTTGGGTAAGTCACTTAAGAAACATCCATAATGTAAAAATACCAAGGTGCTACCTCAAGAAAGCTAAATTTGGAGAACATGACGACTTGCAGCTTCACGTATTTGTAGACGCAAGCGAGAATGCATTCGCCGCGGTCGCTTATTTAAGGGTTACCAGTGGCAACGAAGTAGACTGCAGCATAATATCTTCGAAAACACGAGTTGCACCGTTGAAAATGACATCAATTCCACGTCTAGAGCTGGAAGCTGCCAGACTCGGATCTCGACTGGCGAAAAGTATTGTCGAAGGGCTCTCCATTGAAGTTTCACAACAGGTATTTTGGTCCGACTCAAAAACCGTACTCAGCTGGATACAATCAGACCACCGCAAGTATCGCCAATTTGTTGCTTTCCGGGTAAGTGAAATACTTGAAATCACAAGTATTCACCAGTGGCGATACGTGCCCTCTAAGCTAAATGTTGCGGACGACGCCACTAAATGGACTGGTACGCCTAATTTCACCTCATCCCATCGGTGGTTTAGTGGGCCATCGTTTCTCCAAGAACCCGAAGATATATGGCCAAAAGATTCGACCGTTCGTGAAACCACTACGGAGGAGCTTAGAGCGCATGTTCTCCACCATTCAACGGATGGAATCCTAAAATCAAATGTAATCGAATTTGAACGGTTCTCTAGTTGGACAAGGCTTGTTCGAACAGTGGTAATGGTTTTCCGTTTCGTCTGGAATTTGACAGCTTACAAAAAACGTGTAGCAAAGCAAACTGGGTACATTGAAAAGGAAGAGTACCTTCAAGCGGAAAACTATTTATATCAACAAGCTCAATCCGAGTATTACCGCGCTGAAACAGATGCTATGATTAAAAACAAAGATACACCACTGGAAAACAAAAAATACCTAGACAAGTCCAGTTCCTTATATACACTGTCACCATATATGGATGAGAAAGGGGTTCTACGTTGTCGAGGACGTATTGACGCGGCTATTAGGGTTGAAAGCGGAGTGAAACGACCAATTATAATGCCCAAAGGTCATCATATAACGCGATTGATTGTTCGTTCGTATCACCAACGTTTCCATCATCAGAACAACGAGACAGTAATTAACGAACTGCGACAAAAATATTTCATATCACAACTACGAACCATCGTGAAAGCTGAAAAGAGAGAATGTCAAGAATGTAAGAATCGAAGAGCCTTACCGAATGCGCCAGAGATGGGCGAACTGCCACAAGCCAGACTGTCAACATTTACCCGTCCTTTCTCCTACGTAGGACTCGACTACTTCGGACCAATGACGGTGTCCATCGGAAGGCGTACTGAGAAGCGATGGGGCGTTTTATTAACGTGCTTGACCACTAGAGCAATCCACATAGAGGTGGCCAGTACTCTATCTTCGGACTCCTGCATTCTTGCCTTGAAAAGATTTATAGCAAGGAGAGGAGTCCCAATTGAAATACGATGTGACAATGGAACGAATTTTCATGGAGCCGAACGAGAGCTGCGAGAAACTGTTGAAATGTTCAACTCACAAATAGCTGAAAATTTCTCCAGCCCTCTGACAAAATGGATTTTCAATCCTCCAGCAGCACCTCACATGGGGGGGAGCTGGGAGCGACTGGTACAGTCGGTGAAGAAAACGCTAAAACAAGTTATGCCTGTTCGGAATCCCGCAGATGAACTACTTCACAGCATGCTACTAGAAGCTGAAAGAATAATAAATACCCGGCCGTTAACATACTTACCACTTGACGATGAAAACGATGAAGCACTAACACCCAACCATTTCTTGCTAGGATCAGCTAATGGGGAAAAACCGGATGGAATCCTATGCGATGATAACATCTTGCTTAAAAGGAACTGGCTCAAGGCTCAGCAATTCGCAAACAAATTTTGGAAAAGATGGATTCGAGAGTATCTTCCGACCTTGACTCGTCGCACAAAGTGGTTCCAGTACGCTAAACCCATCGAAAAAGGTGATATTGTGATAGTCGTCGACGAGGCCAGTCCTCGCAATACCTGGCCAAAGGGAAGGATAATCGATGTAACCAAGGCCAAAGATGGACAAGTTCGAAAAGCTATCGTACAGACGTTAAAGGGAATATATGAAAGACCAGCAGTTAAATTAGCCGTTCTCGATGTCCACAGGAATGGTAAATCGGTGGAAGCTTCCGATATACCAGGGGGGAGTGTTGGCAATACTGCTGTCAGCGCGACCGGCTGAATTAATCTGAGTCGATGCTTCAATAATGGCTGCCGGCTGAACATTGGAAAAAGTCAAAAGGCCGCCATTACTCTTTTTACATTAACATTTTTAGACAACGAGAAACACCGCAATACAAGTGACAAAAATATTTAAAGCGTAAAAAAAGGAATATTCCCAAGGAAAAAAACTAAAAAAGTAATATTTATAAACTTTATTAAAGTGTAACTCCTAATAATGTATCTTTTATAGGAATTTTGTAGTATTTAGAATATTTGGAAGACATTTGATAACAAATAAATACTACAAAATCTGAAGAAAAGGATTGATTTTTTTATTGTTTTGGAATGTTGTTACGAGGACAACACACACCACACTTATATTGATTAAATTGTTCTTAAGGACAACAATATTATTTATAAAAAAACAACGCAAGCTCGTAATTGAGATACTTCTCTAATTTCTATTTTCCAAATGTTACCAAAAAATAAGAAGATTTTGCTGGAATAATTTTTTGGCTATATTTTCCCATAAAAAACTTCCTATTGTGAGCTTCGGTAAATTTAAAATCGAGACTAAAATTTACTGCTGAGATGTGAAAGTCTGTTCAAAAACTGTATGAAAATGAAGTTAGCTCAGTTACAATTAACTTTAATTATACGAAAAGTGAAGTATGCACTTTTTTATAAGGAGCCTAAAAATCGCCAAACTTTAAATTTCAGAATTGACTACATTAGGATAATTCCCAAATGACAATTTTACGGAGCCAGTGAAAAGTTCGATTATCCAAATCGGAGATAAATAGCCAGTGCTGGTAACACTGCTACTTGTGTAGCCGCTGATGGAAAATGGAACTCTCCGCAAATTATTTTCCGCTGCTTTTTCGTAGACGTTTCAATGTCCATTTGGAGAATAACGAAACATTTCGTTCCGGAACAGCTGCGTAATAGGCGTAGAGGAGAATTCATTTAGCTAGTTCTCGAGATAAACATGGCTTTCTCAACGTTAACATTGGACCCTACAATTAGCGATATCCTGAGAACTTTATTTTTCTATTGCTAAAGCGATTCTTGAAAGTGTGGAGCCTTTGCGTTAGCGTCTCTTCTTCAATGGATTAGAAGCTACCTTTCTGGCCGTTCAATTCAAGTTGTGTTGGATGGTTTCAAGTCTGCAATTCACCATATAAATGCTGGTGTTCCCCAAGGCTCTGTTTTGTCTCCGACACTCTTTCTCATATTCATCAATGATCTCTTGTCTGTTACTTCTAATCCAATACATTCTTTCGCTGATGATAGCACCCTCAGTTTTTCATATTCGTTCCCTCTCTCACGTCCCTGCTTTTCGGCCGTGGATCTGGAATGGCGACGTATGCTAAACACATTAAATTCCGATCTTGACAGCATTATAAAATGGGGTACAATCAATAGAGTGGAATTTAATGCTTCCAAAACACAATGCTGCCTTCTATCATTAAAGCGAAACCTGAACCCTAACCCATTATCCATGAATGGGACTTGCATCGACGAAACCGAACGACTTTCCATACTTGGTATATGTGTCAACGACAAACTCCGTTGGAATGACCGCATATACGAAGTCGCCAAAAACGCTGCGAAATGTCTAGGTTTCTTAAATCGATGTAAGAAATACTTTACACCCTTCGACTTAGCTACAATATACAAGGCCTTTATTCGGCCTAAGCTTGAGTACAACGCTCATATCTGGTCAGGTGCACCAAAAACTTCATTGCACCTACTAGACAGAATTCAAAAGCGCGCGATAAAACTTATAGGTGATAGAAATATAGCGGAGTCTATTGACCCGCTCGAACATCGCAGAAATGTTTCTTGCCTTTCCTTATTTTATCGATATTTTCACCACCGATGCTCTGATGAAATAGCTAACTGCATTCCGCCCCTTCAACAATTCTCTCGCAACACCCGTCACACATCGAATGCACATCAGTTCACCCTTAAGCCCACCTTCGGACGTACTGTAAAATATAGAGATTCTTTTGTGAGTCGAACAACACGCATGTGGAATGCATTGCCTCACACGGTTTTCCCCTCTGATTACAGCCCACAATTGTTTAAGACCAATGTGCACCAGTACCTCTTCTCTATCCTCCCTATTAACCCTTCCACTCGTGCTGTACATTAGCACTATGAGGGAACAAAAACCCCTTGAGCACTAGTGAATTATAGAAAAAAAAAAAAAGCTGTCAAACTAAAGTTGATTATTGGTTAGGCCGAAAGTTTTAAAAACTGGAAGCTGGAGCCCATCGTTCGCCTTATTCCTTGCCTTCCATGATGTCATCCAGCAAAGACGGTGGAGATGTCGCTGCTGACGGTGATGGTTTTTTTTTTTTTTGCACTTGCCTAAGCTAAATAAATATTAATATTTTCTATACGCTCGGCTGTGCCATGTCAAACAATAAAAAAAATCAGTCCCTACAGCGATACTCGTGCAAAATTGTGTCATTGGCCAAAAATATCATTCCCAAACCAAATGACAATCACTTAGCAATTGAATAGCCGCATATACTCTGTCACTCTGTGTCTGTGTCCACATCATAGACTGTCGCTATTGTCCCCAGTCCCCACAAAAAAAAAAAAAAAAAAAAACACACTCACACTCAGTTGCTGTCGCGCAGCCAGTATCGATAAATTCAATTGTGAAAGATCCTTCGCTGGTGTTGTCGTTGGCCCTTGGCTTGCATTCCACGCGAATCGATGCAAGATATAGCTCGCGATATATTACTGCCTGCTGCCAATTGCATGCCACGATAATTTATTAAATTGAATTTACATCGGTTATTGTGTTGAGTCTCTTTGTTGCGCTTTCGTGTGTGTTTCGCTTGTCAAAGGACACCCAACATTACAGCGCATCGATAGCATTGTGTTGGCTAATTAAAATAAACAAGATGCCAATGAACAAATTAATAATAAAAACATATCTTGATTGCATTTATTTTGCACACCTCTATTTGTACTGAGAGGGAGAGTCAAGTCAAGTCATAATGGTTTTAATTATGATCACGCAAGCAAGGAGAGAGAGCTAATTATATCTTACGCAAGCCATCAGCACCACGCAGCGCTTTCGCTTTTGGTCGATCCTGGCTGGCTGCTGCTGCCAAGTGCATTCGTGCAAAAGAACTGAATGAAATATACGTTGTTTCACTGTGAAATGCGTGTCTTTACACCTCTCCCTGTCTGCCCTTTCCTATTCTTGGTGGAGTGTGATGCTCCGGCTCCGGTCCACGTCTTCGACGCACCCAACAACAGAGGCAAATACTTCAATCTCTCGGGGGAAAAATCAAATCAAATATGATTTTCATTCAGAAAATTCCCCCGGATTCATGCCATGGGTCTGATGATGAAAGCAACACACACACACATACACACTACACCATAAGAGATGACACTGAACAGAGCGCTTAGGAAAAGGAACAAAAGTGAAACTTGCACGATCATCTCCGCCACGAGTGCGACCCGAGTGATACCAATCATAAATCACATCCTGGAAACTATTTTCGCATCGTCATTCGGGTTTCATTTGCATTCGCACTGCCACAATGGCTATAATGCTGGGCAAATTCAAACTCGCAAAACGATACTTTCCCGGGGTTAAGCGAGCGATAACAATGTTAACACCATTGTCATCCGATTGTTTACTTAATTGTGGATAACGAGCGGAAAGACAGTCGTGTCTTTTTTTTTGCCCCGTCACTTTGGTTGATTTTTTTTTTTTGTCCTTTTGTAACTGGTATAGGGTTGCGTTTTGTGTCTGACGTGGTAATTTGATTAATGAGCTTATTATGCGCAAACGAAACGGATGATAACACCGTCGTCGTCGGGTACGTATACATTTGTCATCTAAAGTGTAAGGTTGCTCCCAACAGTGGACTATGGCTATCGGAACAGTTGTTTGTAGGGACTTGGGAGGTAGCCAATGCTATGTTCTGAATTAAAGCTCTTTTTCTATAGACCATTTAGGGCCGTTTTATTCACTCGAAGTTGAACACAACTTGGGGAGTTTGATATATAAAAATCCCCAAGTTGTGTTCAACTTCGAGTGAATAAAACGGCCCTTAGTCTTTTGCTCGTTTTTTTTTTCTTCCATTTTTAGGGTGTGCGCCATTTCCAGCTACAACTAATTTGACAGCCGACAATTGATTTGTGTTCGGTGCGGTTTGACATTCGTCATAACCAAGTGGTAACTGAAACAAGTGTCAAAGTTTATAACCTGTCAAATGGTTTGACAGTTGAAAATGCTATAGATGTTTCGACAAAGCTTGTAGTTATTCTCTCAAAAACAATAACTCGACAAAAATTTCCCAACTGAAATTGTCAGGGCTATAACAACTATGGAGAATCGTTTTTAATCCACGCTTCTCCTTTCAAAGCTTTGATGAGTTGAAACTGAAGAGCATTCGTTGCGGATTATGTGAAACAGCAGCATCAAGTCTGCAAAAACTGGTTGGAAACATCTCTCAATGTGAGGACAGAGATGTTGAAGAGGTAAATTTTATAGGTTCATTCGCGTACGCGGTTTAAATCGAACGCAATCGATATAAATCGATCGTAATCGCACAAAATCTATACACGTTCTCATCAAAATTGACAGAGTAAAAGAGAAAATTAGCAAAATAACGAGTAACGAAACGAGTAGTTCCCCTCTTGGCTCGAAACAGCTCAAAGAGTTTCAACCGGCAAGCGGCAACGGCAACTACTGATAAATATGTCAAATGCACGAATTTGACAAGAAACAAATTCAAAGCCCTACTTAAAAATCAATTGCAAAATCTGTGAAAATAAGGAAAATTCGGATACGGAAAATTTGGTGGAATGTAGTCCGAAGAATGTTTCATATGTTGCAAAAAGTTAACTTTAATATTTATTTGTGATATGGAATAGATGTCAAAGATGAAAGTGGCTCAAAGTAGCTGAGAGAGTTTCGCTCAATTTTTTTTAGTTTGACAGATGTTTAGTGTTTGGTTAAAAATTTATTTTTAAATCATGGGTTATTTTGACACTGACAGTTGTTTTTTGCTTGAAATCTTGACAGAAAGTCAGTGTCAAACCTCGGAGCAATGAAATGAGCCGCATTACGCTTGAACAACGTTGGGAAATATTGAAAACTTATTTCCAAAATGAGTGTGGTGAAGCCCAAACAGTGCTTTTTTTGAAAAGAAGTTTTGGCCGAAATAAGGCACCCACCGCGCCTGCTGTACGCAAGAAGTTTGTGCAAAAAGTTCGTGATACTGGTATGCTAGTGGACACCACTCCTAGTAGGTCCCCGTCTTCCCGTCGTTGTACGGTGCGCACAGGCGATAACGAGGCTGCCGTAGCCGAGTGTTAGTGGACCATTTTTCTTCGAAAATGAGCCTGGGAACAACGTTTCGGTCAACGGTGGGCGTTACATAGCCATATGTTAACCGACTATTGCTTACTGAAAGTGAAAACATGGATTTGGACCATGCCACACAGTCCATGCCACAGTCGATCTTTTGCGCATCAAATTCCCAAATCGTGTTATCAGTCGTCTTGGCGATATCAATTAGCCGCCTCGGAGTTGCGATTTGACCCCTTTGGACTTTTTTGTTTGTGAGAAACCGCGAAGGACCGACAATCCATCAACAAGGTCTTGGAAAATTGTGTATGACAGAATGCGCTACTGCGAAGCCAGCCGAGGCAGTCACTTGAATGACGTTGTGTTCCATAATTACCTAATGGGAATGTTTGCTCTTGATAATAAAGTAATAATAAAGGGTGGTTAAATGTTAAGGGTCGATGTTGAATGTAAACCACACCTAAGCGTCAAGTTTTTTTCTGCATTTCATTTGACATTTCTCAATTTCAGACTAACTCAATTTGAACCATGGAAAGATACACAATCGAGAAACGCGTTAAAGTTAGTCGTATTATGAAATTGGGCGTTCAAATCAAAATGCATATCGTGCACTTCGTGATTTTTTCGGTCAATTTAATCGTCCAAATGTGCGTACAATCGGAAAAATCGTGCAAAAATTTGAGCAAACCGGGTCTGTAGGAGATGTGAAAACACCAGTGTATGCTCGTACAGCTCGTGACTGAGTGTGAGAGTGACTGTTTGGTGGGGTTTATGGGCTGGCGGCATCATCGGGCCGTATTTTTTCCAAAATGAGGCCGGTCAGGCAGTTACTGTGAATGGTGTTCGCTATCGAGAGATGATGACGACCTTTTTATGGCCCGAATTGGAAGCTATGGATGTGAACGATATGTGGTTTCAACAGGACGGTGCCACTTGCCACACAGCTAACGAAACAATGGTTCTTTTGCGCGACAAATTCAATGGCCGTGTTATCTCACGTGGTGGCGATGTCAATTGGCCGCCAAGATCATGTGATTTAACACCGTTGGACTTCTTTCTTTGGGGTCATTTGAAAGAAAAGGTGTACGTCGATAAGCCGGCAACAATTCAAGAGCTAAAGGATGAGATATTTCGGCACATTAACGGCATAGAACCTCAATTATGCCTCAGCGTCATCGAAAATTTGGACCATCGGATGGAGGTGTGCCGCCGAGCTCGCGGCGGCCATTTGGCCGATATTTTATTCCATACATAATTGAACCATACCAGTATTATCATAATATAAATAAATTATAGTAATTTCCTAAATAATTTGTATTTTGTTCAAAATCAACATCGGCCCTTAAAACTTAGCCACCCTTTACATGAACAAAATTTAGTTTTGTTCATTTGATTGCATTTTTAAAATGAAACTTGTATTTGGCCCACCCTGTACGGTGTACGTGTTCAAAATTAAAAAGTGCCACATGCCCTCTCTCATTAAATACGAACTTGGGGTTCGGGCCTATATGGCTATGCGACCTTAAAATAGCTGCGTGTGCGGTGCGTGCAGCATATTTTCCTATATTTTTCTCGCGAAAACACACAAAAGTCAAAACGATAATATTTCTCAGTTTTCTCTCCTTTGTGGTTTTTGAAGAGATGACAACTACTGGCTGCAGGGACAAAATAAAGTCACTAATTGCCCACAATGCAAACAGTACACCCGCCGCCACCGCTGCATTTCCCATACCGCAATAGTGGAAATTTCGCGCGCCCACTCTTCGGCGGTCTTTGCGAGGACGGAGTAAGTCACCATAGCCACTCTCTGTTTCGCTTTAGAATTGTGAAATTCTAAAATTAAAAGGATTGTGCGTGTTCGTGTTGTATTTTTTGGATTTTGCGTGCGAATTCTGATTTTTTTTCTTTGCGGCAGGAAGAAAAAAACAAGCTAAATGTAGTGCGCTTTGCTAGATGGGCGTCCGCCGCGCGCCGTCTTGTTTATTTGAATTGTTGTTCCTTTGGTGAATTTCATTGAGTTTCTCGAGCGATCGCATCAATGAAAGGAAAACACACATACGCAGCGTATACACATGCGTCAAACTGGCTTCATCATCATCATCATCATCATGAATGAATGCCAGTGGCGGGGAGGTAGCGAAAAAAGAACAGCGGCCGGATGAATAAATGACAAGAATATGGAACTTGCCGTTTGTTATGAGTGCCAGCTGTAGTTGTGCGACAACCGGATGGCCGGCGGTGGGGTAGTGCGGGATATGTATATTATTAATGGATAACGTGCGGATTTTAACTATTTATTGTGAGGTGTTACAAGTAATAATAAAGTAGGCGTGGCAGTGGGTGTAATTTCAGTTTGGCATTTTCATCCAAGTCGGCTTTTTGTCTGAGATCATTTTTTTTTAAGGCAAAAATGTGCCTGCATCTCACTTAACTAGGGAACTGTGTGCGCCAGCGCGGTCACCTTGTGCCAAGATTAAATTTAATCTCAATTTTGGTTGTAGGTATATAGTATAAGACCGCGGATTTACTTTTACGGATAAGCCATTTCGGCGGTGAAAAATTTAAATAAAAATGTTAACTTGGCACCACTGGCTAACCGCAATAAAATTCAACCACCTTAAGTAGTTGAAAATATTTTACTTCAAAGTAATCGATATACCAAAAACTAAGAGTAGAAAAACTCGATACCATCACTGCTCTGTTGGTGTCCCCGCAACGTATATTTGACACAAGACAGTCCGGCGAACATTTCCCAGTCCCCGCTGGGCGGTTTCAAAAGCGAAAAAGAGAGCTTAAATTTTAAAGACAAAAATTGGGTTTTCAAGCTAAAATTGAGATCATTTTCCAAAAAAAAAAAAAAAAAATGACTGCGCTGCTCGAAATCTGCCCACTAACACAGATCGAGCGAATTTCCAGTTTGCCCAGTTTAAAAAAGCCCCTACACCTGATGACGGGTGTTATTTTTATTTTTAGCAAATATTTCCCACTTCTTCTTTTTGTTCAACAATATTGAATATGCACCTTAAGACAATTTCAACCACATGGGGCCTTACACAATCAGAAACTCTCACTTCATTTCCACTCCCACGCACCCATCCATCGGCATAATATTCGGCTTAAAACTGCGAATGCAAATTTAACAAAACTCTAAAATCTTACATATATTATATCTATGTAAAGATGTCGGTCTAATACGAACCCTACTTTCAATCACAGACACTAGAACATATTCCAGTCAAAAATAAAAGCACAAAAGATCAGAAAACAAAAACTCCTGCTACACTTTGCTCTGTACTAAAAAAATCTTGTAAAGTGTAACCCCTGTATTAATAAAAAAACGATATCCGCTCTCTAACACGTGTTTTAGCTGACAGACGGATAGTGACCTTATCCGTTTGTTAACTTTTTTCATTAATAAACACCTTTCATCTCCATGTTAGGCCCCAGTTATAGCAATCCGTAAAACCAAACCGTAAAAATTTTCTTTTGCTTTTTTTGACCACTTAAACTTGGTGGTTTCACTCAATCTTGGTCTTAAAATGTTGCTTATGAATTATAAAATTAGATTATCAAAAAAAAAATATGTAAATGATCTTTAAATTTTCTAGAAAATAATTTATTCATTTTTACGTACGAAAAACTTTTACCGAATCATTCCACTTCATTTCTTTACTGTTCCATCTGTCAGGAACTTTTTTTCTGATGGAATCCAATCAGTGGGGGTTGGTTTGTTGTAGGTAATTGTCTTAGGCCCGGTTTCTTCAATCTTGGCTAATCTTTAATCATCGTTTATTCCAGCTGATAACCATCGAATGCGTTTGTTCAGCAAAATATTAACCAGAGAATCAGTTGTTTGGTTAGTTAACCAGTAAATTCGATAACCAGCTGATTTTGAGCGGTTAATGAGATTTAACCACTGATTATCTGTAATTTCGTTTGTTCAAGATTTTTTAAGGACTACGTAGGTATTTTGACGTAACTGATATACAAAAACTTTTGAACAAAAAGAAAAATGTAAATAATAGAACGAAGGAATATATAACGCAAGATGGAGTGAACCAATAAAACCTTTCAGATCGGTTTCGTTGCAGTTTTCAACTGACACATATATATTGAATACACAACACGCCAAAACAATGGATGCATAGGATGAAGTAAGATTATTTTCAACATTTTTGCCCGATGACAGTTCTCATAAATTGAGATAAAGCACACGCGTTAGGAAAAATATTGAGAGAACGAGAAAATCGCCGTCGTATAAATTAACATGAGGCCTGTTAATTTGTAATAAATTTTATTGGTTTTGGCTGTGAACAGACCGGCCCTTAGTACGGAAACTTTTTTCTGACAGATTTTTCGCTATGACCGCCGAAACGAAAAAAAACTCATTTTCATACTGTTCCAACTTTTTCGGTTGCATTTTACGTATGGCTATAACTGGGGCCTTAGCTATTCGCTCTTTGTCACCTAACGCACGACAGCACTACACGGAATTGTACTAAATATTCTAGTACATCTGTCATATTTCGTCTCTCTTGCAGTTGTCGATTGTCGTGCATCGTGCTCAGAGATTTATGTGGTTTTCACCGATTCTCTCTCAGATTCTCTTTTAGACTTCAGAGTTCAGATTTTACGCGTCAAACGAACGTTAATGTCATGTGCAATGTGCACCTTACCGCAGGGATGAAAAATTAACTTTGTAGACCGTAACTAAATCTTAGTTAGGATTGTATTTTTTTGTATTTTTTCAATTCTCGTTTTCTTTGAAATATATAATTTGTATATTTAAAATGGTTGTGTCATGTTTTCCACATGGATTTAACAATCAAATTTTTGATAAAAATTTATTGGGAAGGTGATGGTTTCATTTAAAACAAATGGTTGTACCTACTTGCTCAGTTTTTAACTCAACAGTAGAAGAACAAAACTTTTTGAAATAAAAATTGCAGTAAGTGTCAAAGCAATTAAGACCTCACTTTCATTATTATATTTCTTATTACAATTTAAACCATGCATTTTTTTTTATATTATTTTATCAACGTAAACACTAAATTCGCCTATTCAAATTCCACGAAATAAATTTGGCGTTCCTTGATTTCATCATACATAAAGTATAAGTACATTCATAAATGTACTTGAAATAGCTATATACTAATTTCAAAGAATACAAATTAAGAGTTCACTAAAAACTCTCAATTTAACTTTGGCGAAGATACTTAATAATGATTTTTAAAGATCACCAACCTATTCCAATAACTATAAAAACAATTCCGAAAAGATTAACAATTTGGAACGGAAATGAACTTGTAGAATGTAGGTATCTATAAAACCTATAAAACAATAAGTATTAATTTTAAAGATGAAGGAAACAGTATTACTTCTCAATTGAGTCCGACGCCAAGCCCAATTTAAAAATAGCGATTTGTGCAACGCATGTGTTTATGTACAACAACAGAAATAACAGTAATACTTACCAGCTATCAACCAAACCCAGTCTCAACTGTCAACCTTCTGTGGTATTCGATTGGGCGCTCTCAGAGCAATTTTTATGTTCGTTTGAACAAAAAAAAAAAAAAACAATTTTTTTCAGATTTAAGAGCACTTTTGCGAATCTAGATCATTTTCTCAGATTTTCACATTTTCGTGAAGTTTTTCTACTGTAAAGAAAAGCATTACGTCGGGTGAATCTATTTTTGTAATTTTGTATTAGAAATCAGTTGGGACGCAAATTTCGAATGTTTTAATATAAAATTTAACCAGTGAATGGAAAACGCTTTGAAAAGTATTGAAGGTTACATAAAATTCGAATCAACACAAAAAAGGGCAAGTGATATTTTTACGTTCGAGTAGCCACACGAAACCTGGAATCTGAGAGCGAATCTAAAGAAGCCCAATCGAATACCACATTAGAAACTTTATAACTTCGCAATTTATTTTGTTGTTGGTTGACTTAAACTGCATTTACACTATCACGCACGCGCATTTTTGCACGAGACGGAACAGAGAGATCCGTTTGTCCGCAGTTAATGCTAATAAAGGCGTAGGAATGAGCTCACAAATCAGACGCCTTAGGTGTCATGGATGCTCTACCCATAATTATAGATACGTAAAGCGGAAGTTCCGGCAACCAACATTTCTGCAATCACATGAAAACATTTCTATTTCCGATTTAAAATATGTGAAATGAGAGTGTTAATTAGTTTCAGTAAATTAAACCAACGATTCATCAATCATTTATACGAAATAAATAAATAATTGTACGTTCATAACTTCCGGAAGTCATTTTGTTTTATAGGAAAACGAAATTTCGTACGCCATCGCTATAAAAATATCAACATGCATAGCTTTCCCATAATTCCTACCACCTAAACAAGATGGCCGACCAAAAAACGTATCACGTAGTTTAGTATTGGGCATCCCTTTAATTTTCCATGATAGGAATGTGTGACCGTGTAAATGCACTATTACGCTCACAGTGATGCCAACAATTTAAGGCAAAAAGTAGGGTATAGCTTAGGTGTTCCATCCTTTGTATTATTTGTAAGATACCAACTGCAAAGCACTTCACTTGTTTGTAAGGGGAAGTTTACGTTAGGTACGTTGTACAGTGAATTTAGGTGCGTTCGTAAATATAGCAATAATATGGATAAACGAATAAATATGTAACAGGTCATTGTATTAAATATGCATTGAGTGTAATTATGTATTTTTTCAAAATAAAAAAAATACTCTTTGAGGGTAACTTTTTCGAGACGATTGTATTTTGTATTTTTTCAAAGTTCATTGCAACTTAAAAGTTACGATCGTAGCGCGTTTTTCAACCCTGCCTTACCGTAGCAATTGAGACATCTTCAGATGATTTCGATTCCTAGGCTATATTTTATATTTAATTATTCCTAAATTCAAAATTTAGCTACACAAATTCCCAACCTAATAATAATCAAACATTTAACTTTTGTTGTTCGTATATTTCATTTAGCTCCGAAAAGGAATCGAGATTTTCTAAAATTTCTCTATGCTTCAAAAAGTTATCCGCTCTCTATACGCCGAATTCGGCGAGTTAAGTTATCCGCTCGTTATTTCATTTCAATGAAAGCTAACAGGCGTTTATTAATACAAATTTGAAGTTAACATGTGAGTTAACGCTAACTCGCCGCTGCTCGGCGTTTATTAATACGGGGGTAAGAGTTTAAAAATAGTAGTAGCAAAATAGTATATGCATTTAAAACTCTTTAATCACAAGTTACTGTACGAGAAAGTTTCGTTCGACACAGTCGTGCACTTTATTTTTGTGCCACTTCATGACTTGAAAAAAAAAAAAAAAAAAAAAAAAAAATCAAACAAAATTCCCCAGCAAATGCAAAACAATTCTCGTGAAATATTTTAAGAAACCTCCCCATATAAATAAAAAAATTCAATTTATCTATTAAATTTCAGAGGCAGCAATCGAATCTGACCGGCCCTCCTTGCGGCAATTCCCGAAGTATGACAAATTTGTAAATCTCTTTTTTAAATGTTATTAGATAGGTCCCACTGTGGCGCCACCAAACTCCCAAACTCCCCCGCAAACCGCTGGGGTGTCAGTGAGTCTTGTGTTGCGCTCCCTCCCTTGGTAGAATTCTTTTCAAATTTTTTCCATTTCTATCAAATTTGCTAATCAAATTTCAAAGCCAACGTGCACACAAAAGACTGTCGATGAAAATCGCATAAAAACGAGCAGAACGCAAGGAATAAAAATTGATACGATATTGTACCTTGGGGACCTGTTGTATATACGGATGAGGGTGTCGCGTCTCGTCTTGTGTTGTATCGTCTCTGCAGTAATTAAGGTAAAGGTTTCCTTTAGTTTTTCTGTGGAAAATATGAGAAAGAAAAAAAAAAAAATCATCGTTGTCAATCTGTCATCTACATTACCTCTCATGGGAGGAATGATGAAAGACAGCAGCGCAACAGCATTGACAGCGCAAGCAATTTTCTGCTGAATCGATTGGATTTTTGGCATCACATGGATACGGCCATGTATGACTGAGAGGAGGAGGTATTACTTGTATATTTGCCGCAAACGTAAACGTGCCGGCAATGATTTCTATTATTCATCTCGTGCACTAGTGTACGGGTGGTTGTGTGCGAGTGTGCAAGGATGCCAATGATGAGAGATGATTATGGCTGGAAGGAAGAAGTAGAATAACGATTACATTTTCAAGGAAACTATTTTCCATCACTTGATTTTCGCAATTTCCTTGAGGTTATGTTTACGTCGAGCCAAAGGAATTAGCTTGCTTTCTTGTCGGCTTAGTGGTTGAAGGAATGATGACAACCACAACGATGATTATGATGATGATGATGACGACAATTCTGATTATTATGCGTAACATCTCGGCAGACATAAAATGTCAGGACAATGCTAATACAATTGGGTGATTAAACTCCGAAGGATATACATGTGAGCCTGGAAGGATACACATAATTAGGAGGGTCTAATCATATTTCCGTCTATCATTATCCCGCCCAGTGCTGTTTCCTGCTTAATTATAGATTCTCAACAACTAAATAGTACCCGCTGCGAATGGACGACGAACGACCGTCGTTCCCTATCCACAAAAGGGAGCACTTTCGCCGAACGAGAGGCGATCCATTGAAAGGACTTCATTTATAGAATTGAATTAGAAATTCGTATTTCGAAATTCGAATGCGAGTATGCAGAGTAGTTTTGTTTGTTGTTCGAGAGGATACACACACAAATGAGTTTGACAGTTTGGGCGAATTGAAAAGGTCGCAAAAGTTTATATAGTTTTTGTCCGGGCCTTTGTTAGAGGCTGCATACAATTTATGCAATATTGTACTTAGGAGATGGATACTGGGCTTCTACACCTGTCGTAGGAATATCAATTAAAAATGGAAATGCCTTTCCCCACTGTTGGGGAGGTACCTTTTGGGAATGAATAATCTGAACCAGACCCAGTTTGGCGCGGAGCTACTTCAGAGAAGGAGTTTTTTTTAGTTCAAGGTAGTTGGGGAGACTATCAGACGGTCTCGTCGTCATGGTCTTGGTCACCCCTCACCCTAGGCATTCACCAATCGTGCGAAGTCATTTTGAGATCAGTCTTCAGAGGAAGTGCCCAGGATTAGGTAAAATGCGCACAAATGAAAAAGTCCTCAATCAATTTGAATAGGAAAAGCAACAATTGAATGGAATGAGATGAGAAACCGAAGGACTCGAATGTTATAGCTATACAGATGCACTCCAGACTTACCAAAAAGTTCAGTGTTCGCAGTAGCAAACTACTTTACCGACAACAAATCCAAGTTCATCGTACATACCTGAAAAAAAAAAAAACACCCACGGTTAATTCAATATTCCAATATTCAAACAAGTACAATTTAACCCCCGTTATAATAAAAAAAAATTAATAAAAATAGTAATATAACGGTCTCGAACAAACTTCAAACTTGACATTCAAATTGAATTGGTCTCAGATACTTTGACACAAGTCGATTAGGCGCACTCACATTCGTGAATTAATAATGCCTCTCGCTTGGTATACGTTCTCAAATCACTTGCGCGAGTGAAAAACAATTAAAAGGAAGACAACAACAAGTCAGAAGTTATTTTACGGTTGGTAATACCAGCCCTCGATTTACTATACTATACCCCAACAACCCCTACATTAATATGCAAAATAGGTAATTTCGAAATTACATAGGAACATCCTCTTGAGGAACGAGAGTACAACAAAACAAATTAGCTGGGTGGAACTTCAACTGTCTCAGTCTCTGTCAGTTGGTCCGCATCCAATACCATGGCATTTGGGTTCTTTGGTGTTTTTTATTTTTTTTTTTGCATCATGATTATACTAATAGGGATGAAGTTGATGATGATGATGCTAATGACGACGATGATAATACCTACACACCAAAGAATTAGGCAAATTGATGAGGGTAAGCTTGTTGTTTATGGCTATTATCCAATTCTCTTTGTGTATTATTTAAGCAGTTGTATCCTTTTTTCTCCACCGTTTCGTTGTTTTGTTCTGAGATACACGAGTACATACTGGTTTTAGTATAGATATATGTTGCTGCGTTTGAAGTTCAACCCTTCGTTGTGGGTGGAAAAGATTGTGGTGATTGGTAACCATTATGATATATGCAAGAGCATGGGCAGGAGCAAATCAGACAAAGATAATGGCTGATGGAAAGCGCAAATGTTGCAAAATATTCTCGCTAGTGGTTGACTACTCCATAAATAATCTGCCCTAGCGAGGTATCCGTCGGATTGGAAAATTCTCCGCAACGCATACTTTTTCGGAGGCTCAAATTCCATTCGAGGTGTCCGACTTTAGAAGAGAAATAAACAATTAATAAACAAATTCTGCAACCAATTTCTGTCGGAGGATATCGGAACCTAGCTGTACAAAATTTAAAAAAAAAAATACAACAAGAAAATCGGAGAATTTTCCGTTCCGACGGATACCTCGCTAGGGTCGAATCATTTTCTTTTAAGCTCAATTCGAGGCTGGGAATTTGGGAAAAACATTCAAGAAACTCCTAGGACCGAGAAGCATACTCGTAAATATCGAGACTGGGAAAGTTTTCCAGTCCTAGAAACGCCCATAAATTGAAAGTTTTCTTAAAAGGGGAAAGCGTTTTCCCGCGAATTGTAAATTCTTGCCGCGAACTGTCACACTTTATTCACAATCCACACAAAACAGTCGCGATCCACAAGCTCACGAATGAAAAATTCGTTCGAACTTAAACTGCATTTTGTGCACGAGACGGGACAGAGAGACGGGACCGTTTGTCCGCAGTCAGTGCTTTAATAAAGGCGTAAGAATGAGATCACAAATCAGGCGCCTAAGATGTCATGGATGTTCTACCCATATTTGTAGATACATAAAGCGGAAATAAACACAAGTTCCGGCGACCAACATTTCTGCAATCACTTGAAAAGATTTCCATTTCCGATTTAAAACATGTGAAATGAGAAAGGTAATTAGTTTCAGTAAATTAAACCAACAATTCATATCAGTTATACGAAATTAATAAATAATTGTCCATTCATTACTTCCGGAAATCATTTTTTTTTTATATAGAAACGCGGAATTTCGTAAGCCGTTGCTATAAAAATACCAACATACGGAGCTTTTCTATAATTCCTGCCACGTAAACAAGATGGCCGAACAAAATACGTGTCACATTTTTTTTGCGTGTTGCTGTCCCTTTCAGTCAGATCAGGCTAATTAGTTAGTATTGGGCATCCCTTTAATCTTCCGTGGTAGGATTGTGCGATTGTGTATATGCAGCATAAATAAACAATGAAATTTTTTCGCGGGTACCTGCGACTAAATAAGAGTTTTCATGTAAATGAAATGTTAGAATCTACGAATATTCATATGTATAGTCTTTAATTGAGGCTGAAAATTCCCACAACCTATTAGAAGCACTTATAACTTGCAAATTTGTTCTTTGTTAAGCTATAGTTGGCCTAAGCTTAGTTCGTTGCTTGAGCTAAATTTTAGCTCCCATACAAAATACCGTCCAAAATTTATCTGAGCTAAATCTAAGCGAACTCATTTAGCAGATTAGAAGATTGAGCTAAATAGTCAAACTTTTGTTTCAGAACATACTTCATGTATCTGTCACAATTTAGCATGTCCATTTAACGAGGCGGCGTATTTTCTCAAGCTAAATTTTCACAGATCATTGTGTTCTGTTGCGTTTCGTATTGCGAGGAGTGGGAGAAGTAAGCAAGTTTTTTTTAGGAATTACCTCATCAAGGAATACCTACCTAGGAAAAGGAAATTGTTGAAATCAGAGAGTGTTGAATTTTGGAAGTAACTTATTTTCAAAGAACAGCTGTTTTTTGTGACACTTACCCGCTGCGTGCTCTAAGTATGTCCAAATTTAGCTGGGATTTTAGCTAATGTTTGGACTTTGGAGAGCAGATAAAATTTAGTTTAGCTCGAGCAGCGTACAAAGCTTAAGTAACACTTTCATAGTAAAGGGTTTTCCAATAAGAGGTGTTATTTTGATATTCAAAGAAAAATGCCATTTTTTGAGATAAATGATCGGATGTTTATTTCATAATAAAGAGGAAGGTATATTAATAACGAAAAACAACATCAGCCAAATAGCCACCACGAGCACACATACAGGACCATATCCTTTCACAGTAACACTTCTTATTGAATAACCCTTTAGTATGGGCAAAGATAATGCAATACAGAGATAACTATTCAGTGGAAAGGCGGCTGTCTACAAGCTGTTTTCCAGAAAAATTCATGAAGTCACGCAATCATACTCCTTTCGTTTGTAGAATATGTGAGTTCATGAATTGGACTTTGATACAAGAATTTGGTATTCTCTAATGTGAAGTTCACTATTTTTTTTAATCGAAGCCTTAACAGAAAACAAACAAGTTCAATACGAAACACAATAAACAATTAAATTCCGCCATGCCCATAAAAGCTACATAATTTGGGACCGGCCATTAGCAACATGATTTTTTAGGGTTCCGTAGCCAAATGGCAAAAGACGGAATCCTTATAGATTCTTCATGTCTGTCTGTCCTTATGTCACAGCCACTTTTTCCCGAAATTCTAAAAACTATACTGTTGAAACTTGGTGAGTAGATGTATTCTGTGAACCTTAGCCATACTTAGAACTTGGAACCCCCCCCCTGTAACTTCTAAAATAAGGGAACGGTAAAACTAAAAAAAAATATATGATTTACATTACCATGTAAACTTCCACCGAAAATTGGTTTAAACGAGATAAAGTAAGTATTTTTTTTTATACGTCATAAATCGTTAGCCGCAATTTGCTTTTCATACAATCAACTCAAATATAAAAAAAAAAAAAAAAAAAAAAAATACACTATTATTAAAACGTCGATCAAAGTTACAACGAACTACAAGAACTTTTATGTTATACCAACGATGTGGATATTGCATTGGTAACAGAGACTTGGCTTAATTCTAGTGTGAACCTATCCACTTCTGTATTCAAATGTTATCGTGTTGATCGAACTACCAGCAGAGGTGGAGGTGTTGCAATATTAATACGAAGATCAATTCAGCATTCTCTTTTACCTGTTGTAAGAACAAAATACGTTGAAAATGTTTCAATTGAAATCAAATTAAACAACCAAGCAGGTCTTAAAATAACATGCGTTTCTTTAGAGAAAAAAACTGGCCTAAAAAGCGATTTGAGAAAGGTTATTAGCACTTATCATAATTTTTTAATGGGTGGTGACCTAAATTGCAGACATAGACAGTGGGGCTGCAATAGAGCAAACTCGTTTGGTAACATATTGGCAGATCTTTGTAATGCGTTTCGAATATCAGTTTTGTACCCCCCAAGCCCGACTTACTTCCCAGCTGGCTCTCGTGGTTGTCCCTCTATTATTGATTTATTTCTTACGAATGTTCCTAGTCTCATGTCTCAACCGATCTCCGTTAATGCCCTTAGCTTGGACCACAATCCTGTTTTTTGTCAACTTTTAAGTACAGCAGAGCGAAAGACCGAATATTTCCTGGACTTTCAAAATGCGAACTGGTCATTGTACAGATCTCAAGTTAAGAGAAAACTCCAAAATATTCCCATGAACCTTGAAAATATAGCTACAAACGAAGATTGTGACACGATATTAGAGAGTTTTTCCAAGCGGCCGATAGCGCTGTCCCAAAAATTGCTAAGAAGAGTTTTTGTCCCAAACTTTCCCAATATGTTCTTGGGCACGTCTAGTATCAATGAAACACCACAAAATGCATTTATTTCGATAGAACCCATTGAATTTGTAATAAGTACCCTTAAAGTAAAAAAAAACAGATGGACTTGATGGCATAAAAAATGTATACATTATACAGCTGCCTAAGATTGGAAAAAGGTTTTTAACTTTTTTAATAAACTCATGTCTAAAAATGCAGTATTTTCCCGATGCATGTTGCAAGTTGGTAAACCGTCCGAAAAACCTGAAAGCTATAGGCCAATAAGCTTACTTAGTAATTTAAGAAAATTTACGAAAAAATCATCAAAGAAAAAATATTAAAAATTGTTTCGGAAAAAAATATTTATCCTGATGAACAGTTTGGCTTTAGGAAGTTCCATAGTACTGTTCACCAGGTGCTTAGAATCTGCAATCACATTAAACAAAACCGCAATATCGGAAAATCTACAGGAATGTTGTTACTCGATATTGAAAAAGCATTTGACTCTGTGTGGCACAATGGTCTTGTCTATAAGTTACTTCGCTATTCTTTTCCTTCGTTCATATGTAAAATAGTAAAAAGTTATCTGTCCAACCGTCGATTTAGTGTGTACGTCAATAGTAGTGCTTCTAGTTCTAATTTGTTTAACTCAGGTGTTCCTCAAGGTTCTGTCCTCGGCCCGATATTGTACAATCTGTATATCTCAGACTTCCCAGAACTACCTTTATGTGATGTCGCTATTTATGCTGATGATACAGCAATATTTTCATCGCATGAATTTGGTCTAAATATTGAGACAAATCTAATCAATGCGATAAGAATATTAGAAATATATTACAATAAGTGGAGGATCAAGTTGAATGCTGATAAAAATCAGGCAATCTTTTTTACTAGAAAAAGGAAAACTTGTTTTCTTCCGAGCAATCAACTTATAGTAAATGGTACTCAGGTTGAATGGGAATCCTCAGTTAAATATTTAGGTATATCTTGACTCAAAATTGACTTTTAATGTAGGGGAGACCGGGGCTAGTTGACCCCAGGGGCAAGTTGACTCACTGCCATTTATTTTAAAGAGAAGAAATGAATTGCACTTCCATTCCTGTTTTTACATTCAATACCGAAACCTGTTTAGTCTCTCTTTATGTCTCGTCGCGAGTACATGTCATTCAAGAAATATTAAGGAAAAACGATTTTTTGCTACCGTAAGTAACTTTTTTTTTTCTCTCTTATTTTCCTCTTTCCGGCCGTTTTTGAGCGTCTGGCGCAGAATTTGTTTGCAATATAGTGTATCTATGTGTAAGTTGTCCATGCATGTCTTTTATTTTTTTTATTTTGTTTTTGCTTCTGAAAAATCTTGTTATCTGCCAGATGGTCGGGCGGGGTTAGTTGACTCATTTTCTTCGGGGCTAGTTGACTCAGTAATTTGTTCGGGATTTACAGGAAATGAGGACTTATAAAAGGAAAACAGCCAGAGGAGATACTCAGCAAAGCGTGATGGAACGAGCCTGTAGACTTGCTTTGATGGAAGTCCTCAGTATAAGGTCAGTTTCAAAAGAAGAGGCAATTCCGTACAGAGCCCTACAAAGCCCTATGTACGAAGGATCCAAAAGAAAAAGGACGAAAATCCTAGTAGTGAATTAAGTTTGGAAAAAGTGGGCTATTCAAAAACAAGGCAAATATTTTCCGATACAGAAGAGCAATGTTTAGCTGAATATTTAAAAATGATGAAGGGTGCAACGAAAATATTTTTTTAGAGTAACAATGTGATTAGCAAAACTCATCCTAGAATCAAAAGTAAGTCCCAAATATTTAAATACATCAACACTTTCAATTAGAAAACAATTATCACTACAGGTTAGATTATAACAAAACGAAGGAGACGAGAAACCAGAATAACAAATGCGTGGGTCAACTTACCCCATAACGTAAGTCAACTTACCCCGGTACCGGGGTTAGTTGACACAATCGAGGTGCTCTACTAAAATTAAGAAAATATTGTCCTCGTGTTGTTTTTTTTTAATTGAATAACTTTGTTTAGAAAGAACAAAGGATGCTTTTTTCAATGATATCTGAACTATCTTTATATCAGCCTTAGTTCAAGAGAAATAGAAAAAAAATGTAAATTTTCAGTCAACTAGCCCCGGTCTCCCCTACATAATACGCAAACTATAAGAAAGGTAAATATTGCGCTTAAGCTTCTTTATCCCTTCATTAACAGGAAATCACTTTTATCGGTAGAAAACAAGATAATCATCCACAAAGTTATTTTCCAAGCAATAATGATGTATGGATGTCCAGTTTGGGGTAATTGTGCTTAATGCCATATTAAAAAACTACAAACTTCGCAAAATAAACTACTAAAAATGATGCTAAATCTCCCATGGCATCACAACTGCTAATCTCCATGTTAAGGGCAATGTTGAATTGGTCTTCAATAGAATACAAAAACTTACCAATGCATTTATAAGGAGATGCGATTACTCAGATAATCCTCTCATTAACGAGTTGGCTTAATAAATTGCCACATTTTTCGTCTTTTGTGATATAACTGGTATTTCATACTTCTGATTGTTAATTTATGCTAACCTTAATAAGTGTTACTGATTCAAATGTTATTTGTTGTTTATATAATTTGCTCATTTATCTGTTAACTTATTTATTTATTTAATTGTTTTTATGTGTTTACTGTTTACTTATTTATTTATTTCTTAGTTTATCTATTTTGTTTTTTAATTATTTATTTATTTATTTATTTATTTATTTTGTTATTTAATTAATTATTTATTTATGTATGTATGTTTTTATTTATTTATTTATTTATTAATTTATTTAATTTTAATAACTTATTTATTTATTTATTTATTTATTCCTTCATTTATCAAATAAATGCAATTAAATCTTTTTTAAATTATTAACATAACAATTCAATTGAATTGATTCATATTTTACTCATTGCAGACACTTATGTTATATTTTTTCTTTAAATAGAGGTTTTTTTTTCTTTGGTTTTTTCCTCTAAACGCATTTTACTCAGAAGAGCCGATTTTATATCCAATAATGTTTCAGTAGAAAGATATCATTAATATATCACATCTCTGTAGTAAATATATGTGCGATAACAAAAGAAATGTATATTTTTATACCAATAAAAAATCTTATCTATATCTATCTTTATGTTATGTTACTTGATGCTACTGAACCCTTCATAGGCGAGTCCGACTCGCAAGTCGCAACTGGCCGCTTTTTGTAGCTCACACGTATTCAGAGGGGGTGGAAATTACCAAAACAACAATATAAACAACTGGGTTTCGGAGGGATTTAAGATATATCGTTTTTTTTTTTAATTATTTCAACTCTGGTAGTGAGCTCCACTTTCGGAGATTTTCGCATTCGGCTTTTCGAACATTCCCAAAAAAGAAAAACAGTAGCAGCTCGAACCAAACCAACAAAAAAAATAAAATTCTTGTCAATACATTTTATGAGTTAAAGTGGAATGTAATTTTTAAGTATAAATTAATATAAGTACATTGGTACAATGAAGTATTTTATTATTAATATTTTTATCCATCCAAGGAGTTTTTTGTGTGCTCGAGAGCTCGGTGTTTTCAGTCATCCATTTCGTATTGAGTGAAGCCATGCAAAACATACAGTAAGCTATAGACCACGCACAGGAAAATTGTTGTAAAGAACAATAGTATGAACTCTTCATCGCTTGCGATAAACGTCATATACAATAAGGTAAGCGCAAGGCTTATGGTAAAAATTGCGATCACCATTTTCGAGATTTTCTTTCGGAATGTGTTTAACAAAATACGTTGATCTGTGAAAAAGAAAAAAAAAAAACACGTGTGCACATTCAAACAAAAATGTAAAAAACAAATTTAGTATCTTTTGAAAATGTCACCATTGTGACCTGCTTAAATTTTAACCGGGCTCGCTAAAAAAGGCAGAATGCTATCAGGTGTATAAAAGAACTTCAAATCAAGACGAGTATTGTATACTCTCTAGAATTTACCTTCTCAAAGTGAAGGAAATTTAAGTTTTAGGAACAAAAATAATAATTCCCACAGAGATATTCACATTTACGTGCATTCATTCGTGTAAGGTAACTGGAAACTTTCTGGTGAAAAAAAAAAAAACTGGGCCAAAAACATTTTCAGTTTCGAGTTTAAATTTTTGTAGTTCACAGTGGCCATTCTGGTATTTGCCATAGAAATTTTGCAATTGTTAGATTCCGTTAATTTAAAGTCGAGACCAAAATTATTATTAATACCTATCGCGGAATGTCTGTGCGAGGGGTACTAATAACAAATAGACTCCAGGCTATATTTTTCGAACTCTCAGTAGCGATATTTTCCATACCAAATTGCATATTATGACCTACAAAATATTTAACGTGAAAGTTAAAAATTATTAGTAAGGCGTACTAAAAATAATAATTTCTAACCTTCACAGTCAATATTCTGTAGCACAATGGGTAGTTTTATGTGGAAAATTTCGCCATTGTGGGTTCAAAAAATTCAGCCTGGACACTAAAAATTATTATTAGTATCGCGGAATATTAGTGCGAGGTAGGTTTCAATAACATATCTAAAAAATTGTTATTAGTAAGGCCCATTAACTCAAATGTTACTGTTTTTAGAATTAAAGCAAAAATCCCATACCTACTTGACTTAGAGAACAAAATCGGAGCGCAAAAGTGTCGCTTCAGTGCACAACAACTGGGAAAATATATGCCAATTACAATATGGGAATATGGCGCACATGACCGTTTGAAAAACGATCAAAAACTTCGTCAAAAAGTCACCCATTAAAAAGGGTGAAAAAAAAAAAAAAAAAAACACACAACACAGCCCAAGAAATCTGTATCCCGTATGATGCGCACAGTTCTAGAAGTTGCCAAGCCAAATGTGGTTCATGAAAATTCCCCGTAAAATCCACAATTGTATCCTTGATTAAGGAGAAATTCAATTTCACAGCAAGACCCTAGATTTATATTTACTCACTAAGGACGAAAATTGAAATATTTAAAGCCAACGCATTGCGATGGAAAACAACACGGGGACGACGAATATGAAGAAGCTTGCAGTAATTATCTAGAACTGAAAACAAGCGTTTACCAGTTAACAGTCGGCTGCTTTGTTTCGGAAACTTCTCAAACTAACTGAAACTGAATAGCCAGCAACAACTACAGGCGTGTACTTCCGAGAAATTTAAGGAATCACTTTAAATTGACGTATACTACACATTAACAGCGGATGTAGCTATTTGTAGATTTCTCAGAAGACAAAAAAAAAAAAAAAAAACAAAAAAATACCCACGCAATGAAAAATTCCAAATATATTTCTACTTCTTGTACACTCGTAAACTTTGCTTGGAATTTAACTATCATTATAAAAAGCAGAAGACACTAGACACACGCAAAAAAAAAAAAACAATATCCCAGGATTAATAACTGAAATGTTCCTCTGCAGTTCGTACTTGTATTTAAACACAAAAAAAAACATAAACTCGAAACGAAAATTTCGACACAGGCAAAAACTCATTCACTCTATGGATCTTAAGCCAAGAAATCGAAAAACAAATGCACTACACTATGTGAATACCTTTTTAACAATTATTATTAATAAGAC
Source organism: Cheilosia urbana (assembly GCA_946477585.1). Taxonomy (NCBI): domain Eukaryota; kingdom Metazoa; phylum Arthropoda; class Insecta; order Diptera; family Syrphidae; genus Cheilosia; species Cheilosia urbana. The sequence continues at coordinate 5,102,036 of OX297857.1, forward strand.
AACAAAAAAGCGAAACAATTACCGACAACTTTATTTGGGAATTTCCCTCAACACAGATTTTGACCGACGCCGGATGCAGCTAGTTTTTGAATAACTCAAAGTTCAGTTCAGTGGCTCCTGCTTTGACTTCCTAAACGTTTGATATAGTTCTAGAATCGAAAAACGCAGTTTTTTCATCAAAAGTTATCGAGCATCGAAATATATAAACGCTGTCAGAAAATGTAAATGCGATTATCTTTTCCACTGTTACCACTGCGAATCTTATATTTTCCTTTGAGGTTGTTTTTTTTTTTTTTTTTTTTTTAAAGGAGTCTTATCTTAATAGATATCTGTCGAAATAATGAGGAAAACAATCATAAAAAGGAAGAAGCATTTGAAGTGTTTTTTTTTCGCCACAATTTTGCAGACAGTGATTTCAACAGTGACGTTGACGTCGACGGAACATTGGCAATGGTGAGAATAGTGGGGTTGATTTCAACTTCAACTGTTCGAAAATTACCAGTAAATAAGAAAATAAATAAAAACGGAAATATTTTGTCAATCCATTTAATGCAATTAAGAATAATGAATAAAGTTATACAAATGTTGTGGTTGAGGTTTATTTTGGATTATTTAAATGCCAAAATGATTACGAATTGCCAATATGAAGAAGAATAAGACAACTCCAATCATTGAACTGAAGACCTTCAGTACGGTTATGTTGTTGGTATGTCTGACTACATCGCATAATTCAACCAACAACATGAAGAGAAAGATCAGAATCACCATCATTTTGAACTCCTTTTAAGAAAATGCCTTAACCTGCGAAAAAATAAAAAGAAAACACAAAATGAAAATAATGCTGCCAGAAATGGTATTGATGTCTATATTAATAAAAACGACAGAATATTTTCCCTTTCATTAAAAAAAGAAGAAGAAATAGATCTGACAGCTTGGGTTGATTTTCACAATTTTTATTGCGAATCCTTTGAGGACTTGCTACGGAAATTCATTTCGTTTGAACTTCATTGAAAGTTCAGAAACGTCAACTCAACACCACCACTTTCATAGCGATGGCAACGCAAAACTACCATCAACATACTAACGATATGAACGTCAACAGTTAATACAAAAAAAAAAAACATTTGTCTCACTAGAAAGTTTTGTAATTTTTGAAAAATAATCGCACACATTACAGTCGGTAGTTTCCATGTGTCACAGCACAAAATACAATGAAATAATGTAACGAACCAGGAAAAAAGCTTTTTATTCTTAGAAAATGCATGCAACAGAATACGACGCCGACGCGGCGGCCACGCAAATTTCTTATACACAATCCATTCTTGCAGAAAGGAAATTCGATTTTTGAATTGATTTTTTTTTGGCGACAAATGAACAAATTCACTCTCTGTTAACTTAAACATTGCAAAGCGGAAAATAGTTGCAATCACTTGAAATCGACACAAAATTGTAGAAATAACTTTGGATAGGCAAAAGAAAAGCGCACACAAATTAAAACAGTACACGGCGCACCAATTTGGAAAGCATTTTTTCAAAATTATGTTAAAAGGGAAATATATAATAACTACCGGATGGTGATTGATATTGGAGGGAAGCTGCTTAAAATTTAAAAACTTGCACTGGTCACTGGTGAACTGCAATCTGCAAATAATGCTTGCTTTTAACTGATGGTGAGGGTGACGCGATGGACTTATTTACCCACGCAATCTAGTCGATATAATTTCGATTTCGATTCAATAATCGAAACACCTGACAAAAAGGAGAGCTTTATTTAGGGGTACCTGTATCGATAGAGTATCAGGGATGGCGCTAGTGCGGAACACGTTTTAGGTGAAGTGTGAGAATGTACTAGATTTTTTATATATTCATAGTAGCGATTGGATATGCTAGGTTATCGGTCGATATATGGACCATTTATTGGAAATTTATTTTATTAATCGAACAATAAATTACACTATTAATAAAAAAGCTAGCACCATTTTTTCTATTGCCTTCGGCTACTGGAAATTAATTGCACATATTATATATAAATAGGCAAATAGTTAACAATCACTTTCAATGCCTTAAGCCTCGCGATAAATTTTATCTGCCATATAAAAATGTCTACAAAGATAAAATTTAGCGAAGCAGTTTAGAAAAGCAGTGCGTGCGAACAGGAGCACGCTAGCTCGTTAACTTCATATAGATAGGCTGATGAAAATTGTCCACTCATTAACTCGCGAAATAAATATCCGGTACATTAAATCGAAGATAAAATTTGACATAAAAAACGGAGGAAGAGTTTGTGTTGTGTTTTCGTGGCGGAAAACGCAGAGAATATTTGCGTGAGAAATAAAAGAAAACACAAAGCCAAAACAGAGATATTATTCTGGAGATATCGAAATATTTATTTATTTATACATACCCATTCTAGAATAGCGAATTTTTCAGGAGGACTTATGCTTTCATTTGGCATCAAATGTCTTTTGGGCATGGTTGCCACTTGCAAAAAAAATTAGCAACCAAAAATGGAAAAAAAAGTTACCAAACCAAGCTAAAAGTTACCAAAAATCTGGAAAAATGATAAAACACGAAAAAATCGTACATATCGTCTTGAGCCAGTATGAATATGACTTTTTGGTATCGATTGATTTTTCTCTGATTTACGAACTTAATATAAGAAATGTCATGGTAGTAGAAAAATGCACCTATGTTTAAGTCTAGTATGCACTTTATGCAGAACACGTAAAGCCTCTCAAGTGGAATCCAATTTTTAATACAAATTTTTCTCCCCGAAATGTCAATTAACTTTCCACGTGAAAATATGAGTAGGCAGTACGCAGTTCGAGTGAAAAATAGTTACTTCAAAGACTGATATGGCAGACGCTTGAGTTTTATTGTCAGTCGCATTACATTTTTGACATTTCGGCGTGAAAAATTATTTATAGGAAATCGTGAAATTTATTTGAATTTCTGAAGTTCCCTTAAGTCTTCATAGAAACTAAAAGAAAACTGTTGATTCATATCAATTCATTTCAACATAAGTATTTTAAATTCAATTAGGTACATTATAGAACGTTACTTACTGAAGTACTAGGAATACTTTTAATTTTAAACGTAGTGGGCAGAAAAAGTAAGGCAGCATTTCCATGTAATGATATCGAGTTCGTATTTTTGATGCTCCTGTTCAAAAAGTTACCAAAACCAGATAAAAATTACCAAATTACCAAAAATTATGAACTAAGAAAAAAATTACCAGATTTGGTAATTTATTACCAAAGTGGCAACCGTGCGTTTTGGGTAATAATCAGTGTTACCGTTAACAAAAAAAAAAAAAAGTCACTAACTCGAACCTAAAAATCCACCAGATATGCTAAAATTTAAAAAAAAAAGTCACAGAAACAAATTTTCACTACCTACGAATGAAAAAAAAAAAAAAATATATTCAATTTTAACAACATTTTTGTTTTGAACAATATAATCACAATATTAATTATATAAAAAAAAGAAGAATTTCCTTAGAAAATCTGCAATTAACATATTTCTAAGATTCACATTTCAAAGAAAGGAAAACGAATTAAAAACGCAAACTTAAGGACTATTCACATGAGAGCGAATTGCGAACAGCGAACACGCGAATATTCGTGGTTTCTGACACTTCATTCACATGAAAACTTTTTTTGTTCGCAGATACCCGCGTATCATTTTCATTTTAAAAGGTTAAGTCCGAACGAATTTTTCATTCGTGGGTTTGTGGATCGCGACTGTTTTGTGTGGATTGTGAATAAAGTGTGACAGTTCGCGGCAAGAATTTTCAATTCGCGGGAAAATTGCTTTAATTGTTAATTTAGCTGTTTAAATCAATTGAGAGTAATGTTTATTTTAGACTAGATGTTAGATTAATTGAATATAATGGTTTTTTGATAGAACAAATACAAATCTTCAATTCATAAATGCAGTTAAATTGATTTGTTCGCAATTCGCCTATTCGCAGTTCGCTCTCATGTGAATGGTACTTTACTAAAGGACTATTCACATGAGAGCGTGCTGAAATGCGAACAAACCACTTTTGATGCTTTTGCACAAGCATGTTTTTGCAAAAAGTCACTAGAAAAGTAACAAGATTTTTTTTAGTTACAAAAAATTAATGTTTCTTATAAACTTTTGAAAATTCCACTAGATATAGCGACAAACTCACTTAAACGGCAACCGTGGTAATAATAGTTGTTGCACCATGTAAAGAGATTTTGGAAAGTTTCAGGATACATATGAAAGTTCTCCTTATGCTAGAAATTTCTAGGGTTGGCTACCAAATCCAAGAATTAGAAATAAATTACTTTTAACCGAAAATTGTGTTTTTTTTTTTAGCTTCAATTAATCTTACGCAGTGTTGCCGGAGAGAAATATTATAAGGGTGTACCGCAGCCAAAAAATGGGAGTATTTTGAAAGAAATAGTAGTAGAGGCATTTTTTAGCTTTAAAAATAAATGTGGGGACAACATTTTTAACTTTCTCCATTACGTAGTAAGAGAAAGATATTGTTTTCGTAGAAAATTTCGAGCTCGAGATGTTAATCAATTATGACATTACGATGATAGACCAACTCAAAAAAGCAGGTCGCAAAATTCTGTCCGGTCTGTCCGTCTGTCTGTCTGTCTGTCCCGCAGGCCTACAGCCTAAACGGCTGACCGGATTTCGTTCAAACTTCGGATTTGGAGTCTGTGGGCTCAGGGATCGGAGACGTTTTTTATTTTGCAAGGTAACCTCAATAGTAATGGTACTTCACATACAAACTGTTCGTACCAGTTTGATTTGCTCGAAAACGGCTCTAACGATTTGAACCAAAATTTATATTTAAGTTTAAGTGTGTGAGGTTATCATGACTACATACCTGGTTTTTGGCTAAAAATTCGAGTATGGGTGCTTTTGAAATTTGGACATATGTATCTCGAAAACGGTCCATACGATTGTTACAGAAATTAATTTTTAAGGTTGTATGGTCACTTCCAACTTAATGGCAAACTCAGTTTTTCTCGGTATTAAAGTAAAATCGATTTTTGAAAAAAGGCATTTTTTTTAAATTTAGTTTTTATTAGCTTACCAGAAAACGGCAATAAGGATTTTGACCAAAATGCAAACTAAGAGTAATACTGATGTTCTTAAAATTGTTGCGTCCTTAATTTTCAATTCTAATCACCAAAAACGCTTATTTTAAAAAAACTGCTCATATCTCGAAAATCCCATTCTTGACTAGCATACATCACGAAAAAACGTTTAAAGCTTGCATGAAAAAAAATCTAATCTAAAATTTTTTCGCAAAAGCAAAAGTTGACAACATTTTTGGAAAAAAAAACAGAAATGGTGCTGTAATTGATAGTGTTTAAGTTGAAGGAATTATTGAAACGGACTTATGCAGCATCTCTAACAAGTTCAACGATTATTTCACTTAAGTTTCTGAAAAATTAAAACCAGGTGTTGAAACAAATGCAGTTGTGTTATCCGTAAACGAGCATTATACGAGGATACATAACGAAGAAATTTCTTTTCTGTTCCAATGTTAGATCGATTTAGTTCCGTCGATGATCGGTTAACGCTTATACCTATACCTAAAAACAAAAGGCTGATGGCGATGTAGTTCAGTCCAAAACTGTATCAATAAAAAAAAGAAAAAGATGACTGGGTCTGGTACTTGTCACAAATCAGTTGCAAGTGAAAGGTTGTTTTAGCAGATATAGAAATGCACACAAACTTCTAGTTTGGAGCAGTTAGACCTGATTTTTCGAAGAAAAAAATAAAATGTTTGGTGTAATAAGTAACAGATGGCGCTGATGTGATGCATGCTGAATATTGAGGCGATTTTTCAAACGCGATACTAATACTCAGAGTTAGTATTAGTATCATCAGACTAGATTTTACAATGACAATCAACCCACCCACGAAAGGACGTAAGCTTTGGGTTGTACATTTTTCATAACGGACCCTATTGTAGGTGTATTGAAGGAGATTGTATGACGCACGAGGACTACGAGTAGATAGTTTTCTGAAATTATCCCCACAGTGATAAGGCAAACAATGGAATTCTGCGAATGTTCTACGAATAGCGTTTTTAGACTAGAGAATTTCAAAAGAAAACCAAGTCCCCACCTACGTCCGGATGCAGTTGTTTCTCCTACGCGCGAATCTGGGATTTAAATTTCAAAAACAAACACATTCTTTTGTTTACATCTGTTTTCGAATATGCCAATAATTTCAACGAGCGATTGTCGTCAATCAATTATTTTGCATATCAACTGCAAGCTCGGGCTCAGTAAATCTCGGACCTTAATAGCGAACGGTCTACGATTTCGAAGTTTTGCAACTTAATAGTTTAGCATCGGTTATCGGTTGTTATACTATTAAACTGCGATACAAAGTGAGAGTGTTTTTTGAATTCCGCCAGATGGTTTCGTACTCACTGTGATTTCTGCTTACAGATTTTTCATTCAGGCGTAGACTGGAACTTTTCTCATCAGCATGTACATCCTGTACCTGGCTATGGATAACGATCTGGAGTTTGTGTTCCTCGTCTTGATTATATTGATGGGCTATATGTTGCATTACTTAGGAACGATTTACCCGACTTTCTAATCTGCGGATTCTAGATATCATACATAGTTGTTGTGTGTGTCATCAGCATCTATCGATATGGTTAATAAATAAAACATATGCTAACCGAAAACAGTTGTTTTTAATTGCAATTTGCTAGAGAATCTGCACCAAACGCCAAAAGAGTTGCCAGCGTAGTGTACTTTGTGAGGGGCTGGATGGATTTTCGTTTTATTATCCCTCAATATATGAAGCAAGTTTTAAGTATTTTTGAAACACTTCGTTCTTCGAATGACGGAAGAAAACAGGTTTGCCGCTTATTTAAAAAAAATCACAAGAAGATGAGGAAAATTTGTGAAAACAGTGAAATAGGACTGGGCAGCTCTTTCGTAAAGAAGATGATGTAGAATGTAGTTTGAAGTAGGTATAGCTTGAAACGAGCGAAAACTCTTTCGAAAAAAAAGAAGAAATAAGTTCCAGATATTTTCAAACGAAAAAAAAAAAAAAAAAAAAAAGCAGCAGTTGAAATTACTTCAAAATACTTGCAGCTTGCAGATGACCTCAAAATGTCAAACGAAGGAAATAAATAGTTTTCGAAAAGGGAATAATTTTAAGTTCGAAATATTTTCAAACGCAAAAAAAAAAAAACAGCTGTGGAAGTAACTTCGAAATACTTGCAAATGACCTCAAAATGTCAAACGAAGGAAAAAAATATTTTTCGAAAAGATAATAATTTTAAGTTCGAAATATTTTCAAACGAAAAAATAAACAGCTATGGAAGTAACTTCGAAATACTTGCAAATGACTTCAAAATGTCAAACGAAGGAAGTAAATACTTTTCGAAAATGGAATAATTTTAAGTTCGAAATATTTTCAAACGAAACAATAAACAGCAATGGAAGTAACTTCGAACTACTTGCAAATAACCTCAAAATGTCAGACGAAGGATATAAATACTTTTCGAAAATGGAATAATTTTAAGTTCGAAATATTTTCAAACGAAACAATAAACAGCTATGGAAGTAACTTCGAAATACTTGCAAATGACTTCAAAATGTCAAACGAACGAAGTAAATACTTTTCGAAAACGGGATAATATAAAGTTCGAAATATTTTCAAAAGAAACAAATTAACAGCTGCTAAAGTAATTTCAAAATACTTGCAAATGACTTTAAACTGTCAAGCGAAGAAAATAAATATTTTTTTTTCGAAAAAGGAATAATTTGAATTTCGAAATATTTCAAGCACCTTTAAAGCTGGAAACTTTAAAGCAAAGGACAGGAAAAAACGATGAACACTTAAAAAAGAAAAAGACGAAATGGATCCAAAACATCTGGAAAAAGTTTACAACTTCAAACGTTGAACATAAGTTGGATTGCGGACATTTTTGGAAAACGATTATGAAGTCCGAAATATTCTTGCTTCCAAAGAAAAGAAAAAGAAAAAGAAAAACGAAAGAGAAGAAGAATTCGCCTCGAAATGTTAGCAAAGAGATACGAAGAAAAGGCATGCGAAAGGACACCATGTCTATATAGAGGGCGTTTTTTTAAGAGCCTTCAAATCGGCACAGACTTTTTCCAGCCAATAACCAATTTGCCAGCTTACAGCAGTTCTATCGCCATTCCATCATCATCATCAGTATAAACTTACGGTACATGGCCCCAACTAGTGATGAGCTAAGTAGTGATTTCGAAATCACAGGTACAACTGTGACTGTGATTTTCAAATCACTGTGATTTTAACCTGTGATTGTGATTGTGACTTGCGAACTCAGGGTAAGTACTGTAATGTCATGTTTTAGACAATTTTTGATAATATGACTGTTTTAGAGAAATATCTAAGCCCTATATTATTAGACAGTTTACTTATTGTCGGAAAATGAGTTGGGAAAATTTCATTTAATGTAACGAAATTGACCCAGCAAATTAAGGATTTACACGTATGTATTTAATTTAATGTATTTTGTACACTGCAACTCCAAGCTAATTTTAACTTAACCGCACTCTAAAGTTCGCGAACAATACTCACTTGTCCCTTCTCCCTTGCCCTTCACATTTAATTACAAAATTAAAGAAGCAAAATCAACAATCCAGCTCTGCATACCTAAAAATAAAATAGGTGTATCGCGGCCAAAATTACCCCAACAAGATCCTGTAGGAATATCAATCAGAGCAATAACCAAATAAACAGAAAACAAAAAGACAATCACTCCCACTCCCTCTAGTCTACCATCATAAATATCATACTTCATACATCATACTATTTCAAGTTTCCCTTTCCCCTCTGCTGCTGGCTGCTGCGTGCTGCCCTTACCTGTTCCTCTTCCTGTGAGTGCCTACCAGTGATTGGACTTCTACCACTTAAGTGGTATTTGTACCACTTTTTACACTTTTGGAAATTCTACCAACCTGAACTCGAAATCTACCACATTTTACTCATCGCTATTCGCTAATTATATTTCTTTTCCATCATTTAATTAAATTGAAAATTGTACCTATACCCAGACCTACTCGCCTTGTTTTAAACGACAGATGTGATTTTTAAAAATAATTTAAGTTAATAATATGAAATGACTGATTTATGTTTATTTTATTTCTGTTTTTTATTTTTTTATTATTACTATTTAATTTGTATAAATAAATGAATTATACCATACCATACCATTGAAAAAATGTTGTTCTACCACTTTTTGACACCTTTTTTTAAAGACTATCTACCACCGCTTCGCTTTTCTCAAGTCCCATCACTGGTGCCTACTTTCTTGTTGCTACTTGCTACTTTGATTCGCAGTTTCGCATTCTTTTCATTTGCCTTTTGATTTTGATTCTTTATTCTTGTGTGTCCCTCACCCTCGTGGCTCCTGCTCCTATACCTTATTTCATTGTTTCGCTCTTTGTCCTGTGATTCCGACTTATGCTTTTTGTCGTGAGTCGTGATTTTCAAACTGTGACTGCGACTGTGATTCTTGTGTGTATACCTACCCTCATTTCACTGTCTCGCTGCTTTACCTGTGATTGCGATTTGTTGCGACTTTTTCTGTTTGGCCTGCGTCGTGATTTACAAATTGTGACTGTGATGGGAAAAAATATAAAAAGGAAAGAGTGAAAAGTCGCAATCACGCTTTATTTGAAAGTCGATCACAGGTAGTGATTGCGATTTTGAAATCACTGTGATTAAATCACAGGTAGTGATTTTGTGCTCATCTCTAGCCCCAACTGCTTTTGAATGATTAGACTTCCAGCTTGTGTCTTATTCCAAGCTCAGCCTACACTCCCAAAGTTATACTTGACCCATAATCAGCATAAAAGTATAATTCGAACGAAATCAGGACCATGGTTAGTACCGTTATATTGTATTCCTTTTATGTTAAGTTGTGTAAAAACACGCCCCTCAAAACAGAGGTTAACTACAAAGTGGCTATTCGAAACACGGTACTACAAGGAACGGTCACCAGGTGAAAATCATCACAGCCTACATTCAAAATTTCACCGAAACAGAAATAGAAAGAGGTCCGCTTGAGCCCGTATAAGCTCTTTACCAACAGACGGAATCAGCAAACACTTTCATTACACACATCGAGTTCCAATGAAAACCTTACGGAAAATATGTCCACCACCCATAGAGATCAATTTCCTGTTTGACATTTGCGCAAATTTCCATAAAATCAATCTAGTTTTGTACCGTTGAAAAGCGGATTTCCGGGAATTTTAAATTCACGCGGCATACAAACGCAAACTCGTAGGTGCGCGCATTTTCATGTAGAAACTGACAACGAAGTTCCTGTTTTTTTTTTTTTTAGTTTCTCAGAAAGGATAGCGGAAGTTGTTGCCACAAGCACAAGATTGATTGATATATTAGCTTCAAACGAAGGAAGCAAGAAATTAAGTTCAGGCGGATAAGCTTTGGCATTTGGGTAAGCCCAGGTGTTGCGGATGTTAAAGTGTGACCGACTACTAGGCGGAGACAGTGGGGCTTACTAATAAACATTTTTAGTTTCGGCTTTAAACAGTGGCTATATTTTCTATACAAATTTCGCAATTGTGAGCTTCCATAAGTTTAAAGTCGAGTCTAAAAGTGGTTATTAGTAAGGCCCAGTGAGTTCTGGGAAAACTCTTAATCGACTGCTTTGCGGAGCGATTTGACGTAGTTGAACAGTTTTTCATGTGACATTAAGGGGCGATATTCGCACACTGGCTGCTCTGGAAAGACCCTTGAAACATCTCTGACATATAGCTTGAATAAATTCAATGTCCCCTCAGCAATATGTTAAGTGGACTTTTCCAACCAACTTCGGTAGGTAGTTATACCGTTCGCCCGCGAAATAAGTCCAAGCAGACGCGTATCTAGAACTCTGTTAAATTTTGTTTGCCATTTTCGCCTCCATCACATTGCATTGGATATTCTCGTTGCCACATTATGTTGGCGAAATTCAAGTCATTCACATTCAATGCGCGACTTTGTGCAATCCATTCATTCAAAGTGGACCGTCAGTTCGTCCTTATGTTATCCAACAACCACAAAAACAAAAATACCCCCACCCCCCACCTCCCCCGAAATAAGTTGAAAATTCGTGCAATTTGTATAGAACATCCCCCTCCGGGTTGTGTCCCATTGGCCAACGAGAAAAGAACAATAGCGCGCATAGACAATAGACTCGCGTCATGTTATCCAATCCGGAAAAAATGGAAAAGTATAATACAGAAAATCACTCCTCCCCAAGTTGATCCCCTGTGCTGTGTGCTGTGTATTAGTTTCTTTTATAGGGGTGGAGGAGGTGAATACCTATGAGCTACGACGACGACGACGACGACGATGGAGCCCAAGGATACATACCTTTTATATAAAAATACACAGAGGAGAAGCGAAGCATGGCAAAACGGAAAGCCCTTGTAGTAAATGAATTACAAAAGGACTACGTATCCCTATACAGGCACCCATTGCCATTCCCCACACGCGCGCCGGTCGGTGTATGGTTGCTGTAAACCTACTCTATTTCATAGGCAAGCAGACACAAGAGATATTCTCTGCATTAGAACCTAAATATGTACATGTAGTCGAGGGCACCCAGCTATAACGATAACCTATACAACACGTACTGCATGTTCGGTAGGCAAGTATATGTTGTATGCATATGCCTTTTCATGTCAAGGAGCAATATCCTTGGGAAATTGATGGAACAACATCGTGTGCGAGATTCAGACGCACGCTCAGCTCCTTCGTATGTGCGCTCCTGGCTGCTATACTGCTGCTATCATACTTAGGACGTTCCATATCTCCGTTTGGTGGTTGTGTTTTGTGTTATCCATCCTCAAGGAGAGTTCTCAAGTAAATTGTTAACGAAAGGGTAATACAATGTCTTCTGCTATTTGGTACTTGCCAGATGCCAGGCTGTCTGTATGAGAGTTATTTCTTACATTTGCTTCGTTTGTCCGATGGAGGATATAGCCAAGATGTGGTGGATCCTTGTAAGAAAATATCTACAGTGAGTGGGCGTAGGTATATGTGTGCAGTGTGCTGGTGCGATGGTTTGTTCTTCCTGCCAGCAACTTTCTCTGTCTAAATGTTTTTTTTTTTTTGTTTTCTTTTATTTATCTGCAACGTTTATACATAGAATGAATATTAATCCAACTGTTGTTGTGCTTGTATGGGGTGGATGAACACATTTTCCAAGGATATAACACACATTTATCCATTTAACAGTAGAAGTGCGCTTGAGAAATATAATCCAATTGCATCATTAGAGCTTAGAGCATACGGCAGATATGTGCGAGAATGGTGTTAAGTTTCCATATCGTATTTTTATTAATTGCTCTTGTATATTGCATGGCAAGAACGATCTCTTCCTCTTCTTAGTATACAGCGTTTTCAATTTTCAAATCTAACTTCAACAGAGCCACAATATTTAGGGAGAGAATTGCAGAAAGCCACAAAGAATAAAGGGAGCGACATCTAGTAGTTTCTTTTTAAATCCTATATTATTGTCACACTAACAGCTACATATTTGCCGCTCGAAATCTTGACAGAAAGTCAGTGTCGAACCTCACCTGAATGAAATGAGTCGCTTTACGCTTGAACAACGTTGGGAAATATTGAAAACTTATTTCCAAAATTAGTGCCAAACATGGGTTTTTTGAAAAGTAGTTTTGGCCGAAATGAAGTACTTACCCGCCTGCTGTACGCAATAAGTTTGTGCAAAAAGTTCGTGAGACTAGTATGCTAGGGGACAAAACTCATGGTCTCCGTCGTCTTACGGTGTGCATAGATGAGAATGTGGCTGCTGTAGCCGAGAGTGTGAGACTCATCATCATTGGACCATTTTTCTTTGAAAATGAGACTGGGAACAACGTTTTGGTCAACGGTGGGCGTTACAGAGCCATGTTAACTGACTGTTTTTTTTTTTTTTACTGCAATTGATACATTGATTTGGACGACTTCTCGGTCATGGAGGAAGACGCGCCATGCCACACAGCCCATGCCACAATCGATCTTTTGCGCACCAAATTCCAAAAAAAAATTTTTTTTTTCATTTTATTGCATTTTTTAAAATAAACTTGTAACTTGGCCCACCCTGTATATCTTGCAGTTTTCTCATCTGATATACTCTGACTGCAATGAGCCCTTTAGGCCCATGGAAACAGAACTAAATAAAAGAGAGACAATGTATTAAATGAATAACTGAATACAGTCCCATATAGACAAATGAGGAAATAATCAAACGGCCGGTGTAACGAAAAGTGAAACACAACACCTGCGCTTCACTAGCGCTTGGAGCAGAGTGAGAGCTAATCTAATGTCCAAACAAGTTAGCCTAAGCTGCGTTTTATCATGCTGAGGCCAGGAGTGGCCCAGTGGGTACCTCGCAGCCGCCTGACTTTCTGTCACACTTTAAGAGTCAGTGTAAGCTGTCCATCAAACAGAACGAAGTATTTTGCAGGATAATAGAAGACTCTAAATTAGATGACTTTAGTGGGAAATGGGCCTTGAAAAAGCTGCTTACAATTTTTTTTTTTTTATATACTTCTCCCGGGAAAGGCGAACCTATAACGCTTCAACAGCTCCCCGAGATGCCTGCAGATGTATGTTTGCTCTGCACTTAAATTGCTGCAAATTGTAGTCTTCTGGAAATATATCCCCAGGAAGCGAGTTCCAAAGTTTGCTTGTCCTGTAACAGAAGGAGTTTTTGAAAGTTGATGTCCTCGCGGTTGTCAAGTGTACTGTATGGTCATGAGCATTAGCAGCCTGTCTTGTTGGGCGCCCAAAAGTTGCATTTCGAGGGATAATGTCTTTGAGTTCCTCAGAACATCTACCATGGAAGTACCTATAGAATAAGCATAGGTCAGCGACTTGTCTTCTGTGCACCAACGGTTGTAGATTCGATGTGAGTGTAGGGTCTCCAATGAGTCGAACTGCTCGTCTCTGTATGCTATCAAGCTGGTTAAGTGAATGTTTTGGGGCCGAGCTCCATATATGGGAACAATATTCCAAGTCTGGTCTAACCTGTGCTTTGTAGAGAAGGAGAAGTTGCTGGGGGCTAAAGTACCTCTTTGCTCTAAATAGGTAGCTCAACTTTGCGGACGCCGATTTTGCGATATAGGATATGTGGTTCTGCCATGTGATTCCTGAATTGACTGTGACTCCTAGAAGGTGCATTGAGTCCTTGTGATGGATTGGATGGTCATCCATTTGGATCTGAGGAACTGTTGATGCATTTTTTATGGAAAATGTTGTGAGCTGTGTCTTGTTTGCATTAAATACGACCAAGTTGTCCTTTCCCCACTTTAAGGTTTTGTCCAGATCATCATTTAGAGAATTAATTTGTTCACATCTCTGATTGTGTGATGTAGCCGTATTCACAGGCCCATTGTTCGAGATGGAGGATATAAGAGTGCTGTCATCTGCAAAGCTGTAGATATTATTATTTGTCGATCCAAGCAAATCGTTGATGTGGAGAAGAAATAGAGTTGGAGAAAGAATAGATCCTTGGGGCACTCCTGCCCACACCATCTACAACAACTTGGATCGATCTTCCCAGAAGAAAATTTTGCATCCATCCGCAGAGTTGTTGTGGTAATCCGTAAGACGCTAACTTGCCTAATAGGGCTCTATGCCAGACTCGGTCAAATGCCTTTGATATGTCCAAGGCTACGGCTCTGGATTCGCCGTGTTGTTCAATTGATTGTGTCCATAAGTGCGTTACGTAGCTTAACAGGTCACCAGTGGAACGACGGCTCCTAAATCCGTATTGCCTGTCGCTTATTAATCGATGGCCTTCTAGATATTTGATTATTTCGACATTAATTGCCTTTTCCATTACTTTAGAGAGCATTGAAAGTAACGCTATTGGACGATAGTTTTGTGGCAGACATTTCTTCCCTTTCTTTGGAATAGGTTGAATGCGAGCGGTCTTCCAGCAAGAAGGAAACGTCTTCTGGGAGTACGACATGCTAAACAGCTTACAGAGTACAGGTGCAAGTTCTGGTGCACAGTTCTTGAGTACTATAGCCGGGATTCCATCGGGTCCCGTTGCCTTATTGCAATCTAGTTCTTTAAGGATGCGTTGAATTATTGGGAACCTATTTCCTTTGTATGTACTATATCATTAACATTCCAGTCAGGAGGGAGCGAGCTAACATTCCTAAAACATAGTTTTTCGTTAAGAAAAACACCACCGATCAGTTGGTCTTGATTGCCGATAAACATCCATGGTGGGCCAACTAGGACTGACTGATTTGAAATGCTTATATATTTTTTTTTTATTCATCGTTTCGGCTAAATTCTACATTTCAGGCCAAATGTCCAGCATTTCGGAATATATTTTCCAACATTTCCAAATGTTGAATTTCAGCAAAATATTGAATTTCGTCTCTGCATTTGTAAGTTTGTCAAATCGAACAAACCTCTTTACAAATACCGCACGTCATTTAATGGCTTTTCAACCCGCTGACTTAAATTCATGTTTAAATAAATATAGCTAAAAAAATAAATTCTTTAGGCTCAGCCACTTATGATTTCTTAAAAAAAAAAAAAAAAAACAGTAGGTAATATGTATGTAATTCAGACAGTAGCTGTCATTTGAATTGTTGAAATTTCAGTGGGAACACAAAATTGGATTGTTTTCCCGAAATGTTGAAATGTTAGGTATACGATTTTCATGAAATTTGTTCGGAAACATAATTTTCTTAAAATCCATGACTGTCCCTATTAATTTGGCAACCCACTGTATATACATGTATCTTAATGTTTCGCCGATAAGTATATACATGGGGTGTATAGTATAGTTTATAGAGGTAGCTTTTTTGTTATTTCCTTCCGATCATTTAATCCTTAAAACCGAAAGTTGAGACAAAAAAACTGAACAGTACTCAAAACCAACCTCTCAACTATCCATCAGGACTACTGACATTAATTGGTCACAAAAAACAAAGAAAAAAGAGCATAAAACTCAACCGCTCGTCCTTTCTGTCACATATTTCGATACTCATAACGGACACATTCGTTTATATGTTTCCTTTTAAGTTTCCTGTGATACTGTGCGCATATACATACACGCTCATTACTCATTCATCCGCTACAGTGTATCATTTTGATTACAATCACTTGTGCTATACAAAAAAAAAAAAGGATGAGGCAATTTTCAGACCGCTCTTCAATGAAAGGCAAACACAAAAGCAGGACCGCTCTCAAATTATGGACAAAAACGTACGTCCTGAATGTATTTTATTAATATATTGACATTGCTATAAGAACCTTAAAAAGGATAAAGGTCCTTTCTTCTATTAAAAAAAAAAAAAAAAACACACGAAAAGCTGTTCATCCCCCATTTCGCATGTGTATACGTACATCGGATGCATTGTATTGCTCGGGGTGAGCCCGAGCATTCAGCAATATATTAAATACGAAATGTTTTTGAATAAATAATCCAAAGTCCTTAATGACGTGCCGATGTGCTGATGAGACTGCCGCGCTGATGACGTTGACGATGAACGATGGGACGCACACAACAGAACCGGCTTCCGAAAACTCTGTGCGATGATGCTTATCAAATACTTCAACTTTTACACAATGAACGGGACTTTGGGTGAACCGGAGAAATTTGATTGTTATCGATGGGATTTCACGGCCTTAAATAGAATTGTATCGAAACTAATTACGACCGGCGTATCAGTACGAATTCAGATCAAGGGAGTCATCTTCGCGAGAGACGGACGTGCAAAACAGGACAGCACTTACAGATGGCATAGGAAGGGCTTCCAGGTTCGCAGTGGGATTTTTTTCGCACGCTTCTGTATAATACCGAAGGCGGAAACATATCGAAGACGATGAACCCAAGAAAAGTGGCAAAAGTCGGCAGACAACTCAACTATCGCTGTCAAAATACTGATTTGTTGTTGGCCCGAAAGTCAATTGTAGTTTTTTTGTTTGTTTATAATAAGCACGCGCTTTTATGACAACTAGGTTATGACAACATTTATAACGTAGCTTGAAATACACAGAGCGAGCATTAGGAAGATGGCCAGAGAATAGACAGATGTTGTAAATATACAAATCACCGCCACTTTGTTCGGGTTTTCCCATTCGAATCACGGGAATCTACTCACAGAAGAGAGTTTTTGAACTGTTCGCAAACGAAAACGAGAACTGACCGTCTTAAACGAAACTAGTCAATATTGGTAGGTATACTAAATATTGAAGACTATTGACTTTTACTTACATAAGATTGCCTAAGCCTCTCAGCTAAATCATGAAAAGAATGAAGCGGGAGTCACCCTGTCACTCTCTATCCACATCTAAAATGGCCACGGCTCTAACTCAGATTTTGAGAACCGATTAGTAAGGCTGACAGCCTTGGAAATGTAAAATATCAGAACAGGTTACTAAGTACGTCCCTAAAAACTGGGCGTGGCAAACAATATTTTTTTAAATGAATTATAGACATAATCATTGACAACCTTGAAAATGTAAAATATGCCAAAAAAGGTTTCCCAAGCACGCCCCCGAAAACTTACTTTACTTTAGGTGGCGCTACAGTCCGGGGTGGACCTGGGCCTCAACCAATAAACGCCCCCGAAAAGTAGGAGTGAAATATAGACAAAATCATTGTCGGTTCTAACTAAGGTTATAAGCGCTTTCTGCAGCTTTCGCCAACAAAGGCAAGGAGGACCGCAGGGCATGCGAATCTTTTTCTGGTTGTAGTAGGTACCTACCTTTGGTGGAAGTTGCTAAAAAGACTTTTGACCGAATTGATGCGTCTGTGATCGAGTACTACAGGAATTCATTTTGAAAATAATTCAATGACATATTAGATAGATAGATAGATAAATTCTTTATTTTCATGTTCTGTGAATGTACATTCATTGTGCCATATAAATTATGTTATACAGCTTGGCTTATTAGCCGTCTGCCGTTTAAACTTTAAATACATTAGCATTTTACAAATAACAAAGAGAGAATACGGTTAATACAAATTATTTCAAATCTAAGCTCGTGACATAACAAATTGAGCAAAGTAAAAGTAAAGAAAAATTTACTAAAAGTGTGCTATTACCTTGAATAAAAAGAAAACTAATTTTAAGTTATCAAAATAGAATATACATTTTGTCTATTGAAAGTAAAAGGATTGCAACTAAACAACAAATAGATTGAGAGGAGACAGAAGTCTTGTAAATGTACATAAATAGGCTTTTAGTTTAGCTAAAACAAAAATTTAAAAAGCGAAAACAAAATTCAAGTTTGTATGTATATACCTAGGCTTTTAGTTTGGCTAAAACAAAAATAAAACGGCATTTACATTGCTGCAAAAGAATTTCGATAATTCATAGCATGGACAACAAATCGAGTAAGCAATCTCCACCCACTACATCCATTAAGGATTTGAGCACTTTCTTCAAACGATAAATAGCTTTTGTCAAAGTATAGTCTACGGATTTCCTGCAGAATTGGACATGATGCAAGGAAGTGAAAGACATTCTCGTCTTGATTAAGGTTACATAGTGAACACCTGGGGCTTAGATCACTTCTATGCGGTCTGGAGTTCAGCTCTATCATTTCTGTACGAATTTTAAAGATCAAACTCATTTCCAGAACTGATAGCTTATTGCTAAAATAATTGTTTGCTCCCAAGGTATGATTAAGCTGCCTATAAACTGACCTGGTCGATGACTCTTTAGCTCTATCCAAGCAAAGCTTAAAGAGATTGTTGTCAACAGCAGAAATGCAATCGTGGAGAATACTCCTCCACTCCCAAACATTTCTCTCGTTCAGCTGAATAGATATATTGTTTGCTGCGGCTAAATCGTACCAGTCTTTAAACGGCGAGTAGTTACATCTGAAAGCGATAAGAAGGACTTTTTTCTGCAGGTTATTATTAGACCTTAGTATAACTTTGCTGATGTAATCTGCATTTGCCTTTAGGTTCTTTGTAAAAACGTAAGGTAGGCCTGATTCTACATGAATTGCATAGCTAGGTGTAGATTGTGGAAGCCTAAAGATCCTTTTGAAAAAATACCTCTGTATGCTTTCAATCTCATCGCGCTGTCGATAGCCATAAATTTCATTCGCGTAGCAAAAACAACTTTTAATTGTAGCATTGAAAACCCTAAATTTCGAAACAGGATCCACATGTTTATTTGAAAAGAACTTAGACCATATGATGTTAATTGCTGTTTTGGCTGCATGAGTTCTTTCTTTGATGTGAGGTCTTATATTGAGATTGTACGTTAATACAAATCCCAAGTACTTGAACTCATTTACAACCTCGATTCGGGTACCATCTAGTGACCAGACATGTTCTCTGCCACCACGATTTTGTGTTCTGAAGACAAGAATTTTAGATTTATCTGTGTTAATTTGTAAATCCCATCTGTCGCAATAGTTCTTTAATTTATTAATTTGAAGCTGGAGAGTATAGGGATTGTCAGAAAGGATAACAAGATCATCTGCGTAAAGTAACACTTTGACATCTACATCTCCGAACTTTATGCCTCCTGGGATACTGTCACACACGTCGTCTATAAAAAGAGAGAAAATAAGAGGGCTCAGAACACACCCTTGAGGAACACCAGAATCCGTAGGGAAAGTGGATGATTTTATTTTACCATTGCAGACCGATGCACACGTATTTGCAAGAAGTTGCTCGTAGATTCTAATTATTTTTGACGATAGGCCTATCGCAGCAAGCTTAAATATCAGTGACCTTCTATTGACGGTGTCAAAAGCAGCTTTGAGTTTGAGGTCCACGAAAAATACGTACAGTTTCTTTTTCTTCTCTATAAACCGTTTTGCAATTGTTGTTAGAACAAAAATCTGGTCCACTGTCGACATATTAGCTCGAAAACCGGCCTGGAAGATGCTGAGGACGCTATTCTGTTCCACCCAACTCACTAACCTATGGTAAAGAACTTGAGTGAACAATTTTCTTAGCGAACTGAGCATTGAGATACCTCTATAATTTTCGGGCAGAGAAGGGTCACCTTTTTTGAAGATGGCGCATATGTCTGAGGTTTTAAAACATTCAGGGAATGCCTCATCACAAAAAAAATTATTGAAAAGTTCTAAAATATATTCCAAAAACGAGTGGGTCGATTGCTTGTAGAACTCAGCTGGAATACCATCTGGCCCTGAGGCTTTATTGTTCTTCATTTTTTTTAGAGCTGCCAAAATTTCGGACATGTCTATCGTGGAGTCTTTATCAATGACATATTGCTCGCTCCAGATTCAGATCAGCTATGCTTACATTTTTATTGTTAAAATATTTTAAAAATTATGATCCTTATCCATTATCCCAAACAGGTTAAAGAGTATCAAACCAAAAGAAAATGCCTTGTACAACTTGAGCTGTAAAGAGGTATTTAAAAGGCAACCCATCAGAGGACAACCGAAAGAATTTTAAACGGCCAGAAATGACTGCAATACCCTCATAAAGCATGTCAGATTCTTATATGACCAAAAGTTGAGGCAAAAATACTACAATATCGCAAGTGTAGTAGAAACTTTTGGTCATTTGTAAAAAAATATTAAGAATTCGGCGCTCGATATTTCAAAGGCATTTGACAGAGTTTGGCATCAAGCTCTTTTGTCGAAAATGGTTGCTTATGGGATCGATGCGTCTCTTATTCAATTTCAATGGATAAGAAACTACCTTTCTGGCCGTTCAATTTAAGTTGTTTTGGATGGTTTCAGTTCTGAAACCCACCATATAAATGCTGGTGTTCCCCAAGGCTGGTGGTTGGGTGTTGTATGAATAGGGTAGGCACTGATTGGCGTCAACTTGGCGATGCCCAGGCGTTGTAACTGTTCATACACATCAATTGTGCTTATTTTACCTCCGCGTGGTAGCCACCGGGTACTGGTCTTGTCCTTCCGGGCATGACTTGCTAAACTTATAAGCGCGAGTGTTGAACACGAAGAAAATAGCAACACTATAATGCTCTGTCGGAATGACTGCCTGATCGAGTCTCAGAGGCCTTACATGAGCCCCTCAGAAAGAGGACGTACGGCGGTTGAATTCACATGGTTGAATCAACGGTGGCGTCAACAGTCAACATGGCAGATACCTCAATGAGCTACTTCGAAGTATTTGGAGCTGAGGTCATTGAGGATTTTTCAGCACTAGTCAGGGTGTTGAAATAGAGATGGTGGCGGAAGAGCCCTTAATGGGTCAACGGCAGCTCTCACATCCCCGCAGCGGGTTACTGACTCCGGAATATTCCGGCTCCTTTTGCCCAAGGGGTTACAGAAAGGGCCTGGTCCTCCAGGTTGGGGGTTGTGCGTGGGGTTAACTACCCTACCACGAAAAAAAAAGCACTGTTGCGAAGCAACCAAAAGCCTCGGATAAGGACGGATTCACTGTTGAAGACCCTGCAAAATGAAAAAAGGACAATGACATTCGGATCTGCACGTGGAATATTCCAACTCTGAACAGACCGCGTGCAGCCGAACAACTAGCGGAGGCCCTAGACTGCTACAAAGCAGGTATCACCGCCATCCAGGAAGTGCGGTGGGATGGGCCGGGCAAAAGGAGGATGAAAAACTGTGACATTTACTACGGTGACTGCTACAGAGAACAAAAGCAGCGTCTATTTGGATGCGGATTTGTTGTAAGCGGCAGACTTAGGCAAGAAGTCTTGAGCTTTCGACACGTAAGTGAACGCCTTACAACAATCCGCATAAAGGCTAAATTCGCCAATATTAGCCTAATATGCGCTCACGCCCCCACAGAAGAAAAAGACGATGCTACCAAAGAGTGTTTCTACGAGCTCCTCGACAAAACATATGAGCAATGTCCTAACCATGACGTTAAAATCGTCTTGGGTGATTTTAACGCCAAAATAGGAAAGGAGGAACTCTTTGGTAGCACAATCGGAAAACACAGCCTACACGACACCACGTCTGGAAACGGACTTAGGCTGATTGATTTTGCTGCGGGACGTAATGTTACCATAGCTAGCTCACGGTTTCCTCACCTCAATATCCACAAAGGAACATGGCGGTCACCTGATCATCAAACCGTCAACCAAATTGATCACGTTGCGATCGACGCAAGGCACTCCTCCAGTATTCTAGATGTCCGAACTTTCCGAGCGGCCAACATAGACTCGGACCACTACCTTGTTGTAGCCAAGGTACGGATGCGGATATCCAAGACGCCACAACAACGAGAAAATACTGTGAGGAGATTTAACGTTGGACGACTACAAACGCAACAAACCGCCAGAACCTTTGCCGATCGCGTATCCCTCAACCTCTCGAGAAGTCCTATGCTGCCAGCATCAAGTGCCGAAGACCAGTGGCGCCGATGCCAAGAAGCCATCAAAAACGCCGCAACTGATGTGCTCGGTTTCACCAGTCCACCCCCCCGAAACCCCTGGTTTGACGAAGAGTGCCGGCAAGCACATGCAGCAAAACAAAGTGCCTACGAAGCGTCGCTGCATAGAAGGACGAGAGCAGCTCGTCAGCTCTACGAGCAAAAAAGGAGGGAAGAACATCGGCTTCTCCGGAGAAAAAAGAGAGAGCATGAGAAGCGCGCGATCGAGGATATAGAGAGGTGTTACTCCAGGAACAATGTTCGGAAGTTTTACCAAAAGGTAAAAAGAACGTGTCATGCCAACAAGACCCGAACGGAGACCTGAAGAGACGAACAAGGAAACCTTGTAGTAGAGTCACAGTCGGTGCTGAGGACATGGAAAAACCATTTCTGCAGACTGTTAAACGGCGAAGACGACACAAATTCCGCTGTTAGGCAGAACGAACCATTCAACCTGGACGATGACAGCCAAGATTTCCGTCCACCTGACCAAAATGAAGTGAGGATAGCAATATCTAAGCTTAAATCCAACAAGGCTGCTGGTCCAGACGGCTTACCTGCTGAGCTCTTCAAGGCAGCCGGAGATGACTTGGTAGAGTGCATACACCAACTCATCTCCAAGATTTGGTTAGAGGAAAGTATGCCTGATGAATGGAACCTCAGCATCGTTTGCCCGATCCACAAGAAAGGAGACTCGCTAAACTGCGCCAACTACAGAGGCATCAGTCTCCTGAACACTGCGTATAAGATCATGTCTGCTGTATTGTGTGAACGCCTGAAACCTTTCGTCAACGATCTGATAGGTCCCTATCAGTGCGGTTTTAGGCCCGGTAAGTCCACGACCGATCAAATATTCACACTACGGCAGATCCTGGAGAAAACTCAAGAAGTCCAGATCGATACTCACCATCTTTTTATCGATTTTAAGGCCGCATATGACAGCGTTTATAGAGACGAGCTATACAGAGCCATGTCTAGTTTTGGCATCCCTGCCAAACTTGTCAGATTGTGCAGAATGACGATGGAGAACACTCGCTGCTCCGTAAAGGTCGGAAACAATCTCACTGAGACCTTTGATGTCAAAAAAGAATTAAGACAAGGTGACGCGCTGTCATGTAACTTTTTCAACATCATTCTTGAGAAGATTGTGCGAAACTCACAAGCCAACACCAGAGGCACAATTTTCTACAAGTCTGTGCAACTACTTGCATACGCTGACGACATCGACATCATTGGCAGAACACAGCGAGCTGTCACTGGTGCGTTTGCAAGTATCAGTACAGAAGCGGCAAAAATGGGTTTAGTGGTGAATGAGGGTAAAACAAAATATATGCTGTCAAAAAGAAGGGGCACACGACATCGACGAATCGGGCAGAACGTCACGATTTTGTAACGTACTGCTGCTTTGTCTAGGGTCCTTGCTGGCATGCTTGCACCCGCTCTCTAAGCTCGCCGGAGGGCGTGGGAGCTTGACCCTGGCACGTCACAAAAACCATCTCATGCCAGTCTTTCGCGCCGAGGTGATGTTGACGCTGCGAGAAATTGTTTCATTACCCACCTTACCTTGGCTGTCGTACTCGCCGTCACAGAACGTCACGATAGACAGCTATAACTTTGAGGTAGTTAGGGACTTTGTCTACCTCCGCTATAAACTCTGATAACGACATCACATCAGAAATCAAACGAAGAATCACACTTGCCAACCGCTGTTTCTTTGGCCTAAGACGGCAACTGATAAGTAAGGCCTTGTCGAGAAATACTATGGAAACTCTGTATAAGACCCTCATCATCCCAGTCCTGCTTTATGGTGCAGAAGCATGGGCGCTATCAAAGGCGGATGAAGATCTCCTTGGTCGTTTCGAACGCAAAATTCTTCGAGTGATTTTTGGTCCCGTTTGCGTTGACGGGCTTTGGAGGAGAAGATTTAACAGCGAACTCTACGAGCTGTACAGCGACATCGACCTGGTCAGAAAAGTACGCATCAGTCGTCTAAGATGGCTGGGACATGTAGAGCGAATGGACACCAACGCTCCGGCCCGGAGAGTCTTCGATTCCAACCCGGAGGGACAACGCAGTAGAGGAAGACCTCGCCTTAGGTGGCGCGCGCAAGTGGAAGGGGACCTCAACCAACTTGGAGTGCGCAACTGGAGGCAGTTAGCCAAAGATCGCGCTAACTGGAGAGGCGTATTGGTTGAGGCCCAGGTCCACCCCGGACTGTAGCGCCACCTAAGTAAGTAAGTAAGTTCCCCAAGGCTCCGTTTTGTCCTCGACACTCTTTCTCATTTTTATAAACGATCTCTTGTCTGCAACTTCTAATCCAATCCATTCCTTCGCTGATGACAGCACTCACTTTTCATATTCTTTCCAGGACTCACTTCCCTGCTCTTCGGCCGTAGAACTGGAACGGCAACGTACATATGTGAAGCTCATTAAATTCCGATCTTAACAGCATTTCAAAATGGGGTTCAGAAAATAGAGTGGAATTTAATGCTTCAAAAACACAATGCTGTCTGCTGTCTCTTAAGCGAAACTCTAATCTACAGTCATTATCCATGAATGGCACTTGCATTACCGAAACCGAAAGACTTTCTATTCTCGGTATGTGCGTTCATGACAACCAAGAATGCAGCAAAATGTCTAGGTTTCCTCAAACGGTGCATGAACTATTTTAACCCTTCTGATCTGGCTAGAATATATAAGGCGTTCATTCGCCTAAAACTTGAGTACAATTCCCACATCTGGTCTGGTGCACCGAAAACTATATTGCACTTACTGGATAGGATCCAAAATCGTGCGTTGAAACTAATCGGAGACACGAATATCTCTCATTGTTTTATCGTTTCTTCTACAAATAGTGCTCAAATGAAATTGCCAACTGCATTCCTCCCCTTCAGAAATTCGACCGCAATACTCGCCATGCTAGGAATGCCCCTCAGCTTACCATCCAGCCTATCTTCGGACGTATTATGAAATACAGAGACTCTTTCATAAGCCGTACAAACCGAATGTGGAATGCCTTGCCCAATTTACAGACATTTAAGACCAATGTGCATCGGTATCTCCTATCTCCTCTATCCCAATTTCCTTAATGCCCGCGCTGTGTAAATCACATAACACTATAAGAGTAGTCACAACCTCTTTAAAAACATGATTTCATTATTCATGATTTCATTATTCAAAATTTTAAATCTCTGAATCTATTGCTCGCTCACGGATGCGGTAATTCGACCCATGTTTGGAATGGGCGGCGGCAAAGGAGAGGCTAAAATCCTACCGCAGTCTTTTACCTTTATTGTTACCAAAGCTGAAATCAGCTGGAAAAAAAGCCAACTAAAAAAAAGATAAGAGATTGAACCAAAAAAAAAAAAAAAACTACCGGACCAGCTGGAGTCCCAACAACTCTCTGCAAGTGAGCTGAACATTTATTCAAACACGCGTAGAAGGCTGGGATTGCCCTTTTTGCATTTTGTTTCCGACTTCAATTTGTCATTTTTCAAGTAATCTCTTATCAACTTTAACACACCCTTAAATATTTAACCAATCAGTTTGCTGCCTATACTCTGTTCAATTTATATTTTCAGTACAGGTAAGATATGCTATTTGCCTTTCACCCTTACTATTATGGATTTTAATAAGCTGTCTCCATTTTAAAGCTCTCACATGGTTGCCATAGTGAGCACTATAAATTGGCATAATTCTCTCACAAATATCGGTAGGGTTACCAAGTACCAACTCTTTATTAAGAAAAAAGGGTTTAACTGCATATTAACAGATCCTTCAAAAATAAAAAATAATTAAAGGAGCACCTAAAAACTGTATGGCAACATCCCACATAACCAAATTCATTTATTCGCTCTCAAAAGCTTTAAAAAGCACCAAAACCGAAAGTTCTTTGACAAAATTAAAAGAAAAACCCTTAATGATATGCTAACATTGACATATGGTAACACTTCTCTGATGTGCTTCAGTCACTCACACAACACTGCTTATTTTGGTTGATGATAATAGCAAGCGAACGCAAGACGACCGTGCTCATTCTGCCCGCGGCTGTGTGGCAGACTGGTTGTGGTGGGATGTATGCTAATTTCAGGATAATTACAACAAAATTCTTTGGAATTCCAGTGGTTTCGTTTTTATTTCAGAGGCAAATCTTGTGTTTGAGTGCCGTGAGAGTAGCTACAGGCACCACTGGTAGAAAAAAGAGCTTCCCATAAGGCCTGTACTGAAAATATAAATTGAACAGAGTATAACCCAGGAACGAACTGTGTCCTTGAGGCTCGCTGCTTTTAGGACGTCGCAGGTTGTTTTCTGTGTTGTAGTGGAATGAAAGCGAAGTGCGTGCGTGTGATGTCAATGCAATCACTAGAGATTTAGTAAGTAAGGAACAATAGATTTGTGCGGGCCTCCCAATGAGAATTCATGAACTTCCAATCATTCAAAAAGGGTAAAAAGTGTGCAACTAGCCTTTAGCCACTTACAGTCATTCTAGCATCAGGCAGTTTTCCCACTATAATATTTCTGTCTTAAGCCAGATTCACCCGACTGAACTTAAGGCCGTTTATATTACATTTCCTGTCCGAAGTACTCGACCGCACAGAAGCCAATGGCAGCCCCGGAATTATTATTTCGGACGATACCCGGTCTCTTAACACTGTTTTGGTGCGAACCTCAAACTCTCCAGTTGGCTATCCTGAATCCTGTTGCTATAGTCCTAACGAGGAAAAACAAAAATTCCAAAAACACCATCAATCACTCTATTGGCTCTATTAAGTGCAAATAATGGAAAATAAATATTTTTTCGTTGCACTTAACAATTTACCAAATTCCGCAGAAGTACAAATAAAATATTATATCGTTTAAAAACTAAAAAATAAATTCAACGACGTTGGTTTTTTTTTCAATGCACACTTTTTCCGATTTCGACAACTAAATGGAAATTAAAATCTGTTCAGTGCCCCCCTCGATTCGATATGATTGATTGAGTTGAAATTTCTTTTATAGCTCAACAATATTTTTTTTTTTTGTATTCAGGCAGGACCTCAACACAAAGAATTGACTCGAATTGATTTTTTTTCCCGCGCGCATGTATATCAATTAAATCCGCAAAGCAAAAAAAAAAACAAAGAACTCCACATATATTTGAATTAATACTGAACAAAACGAATATATTTATATGTATGATAATGAACAATAACAGGATGCACCAGGATTGCAGCGGTTTTTTTATTTTCATATTTTTTTTTGCTTTTTGTTCTGCTTCCAATGACCATATAGTCCACAGATTTTCAAACATGCGGGGCCTCCGCCAACATCGACGAATTATTTATTGAATCAAATTGAATGGTGTTCCGAGTCCTTTTCATATGGCCCCGTAGATGTAATGTGTGCAATCTGTTGTTAAATAATAAATAATTGTAATTACATTTTTTAATTGATTTTTATCGGTTTCTCATTTTTTCTTTTTACTTTGCACTTGTTTGTATGGTTTTTATTTTAATACGGACGTCAGAACAGTTGCACCGCCTAGCGGTGTTGGAGAGTATTTTGTTGTCATTCTGTCGACTGTGTGGTGATGGAAGGGATTAAATGTTAATGAGTGGTAATTGGAATGAAATCCGTGATATTATCGGTTATTTGAGGTTGAAGGTAAATGGTTATAAATAAATTTACAAACTTCATAATTATATTGAATGAGATACGATTATTGTTCGTTAATTAGTGAAATGAACCCTCGGTGGTAGTGTGTGTGTGCGTGGAATGACAGGTGTGGGGAATTCCTCAATACGACCGAGGTACAAGTACAAAATATGAACTTTTCCCCATTTAAAGTCGCCTGCTCTATCTAATTTTGACGTTCATCCATCCTGCCTGATCTGGCGATTATCATTTCGCTCGCTGCGAGTTGCCCAAAAGAAGAGTTTGCCTAAGAATCGCCAGCGATACAGTTTCTTATAAATTAGAGAATTTGGCGAATGTCGTTGTAAAAGTTGCCCCAAACGTACACGGAGGAGCAGAGCCCGAAGATCAAGAGCTGTCAGTGTCTTGCCATTCGACTATCTTAGGAAAATTCCAGCAATGGATTTGCTCGGCGGCTCCTTGTCCAGTTGTCAATCTCGGGCAGTTACCGAATCGCAAAAGATAAGCCTTTGACGATGTCCTCGTTATTATCGAAAAAAAAAAAAAAAATACTTGTATAGTTCCTCATTTTGACTTTTAAATTGCGGACGAATAGCCCTGTTTGAGGACCCTCAACCCGCAACTCTTTTGCATGCGATCAATGAGGGTGCCGCTTGAACATTAAAGGTGCAGCAAGCGACAGAGGGTATGTTTCTACAACTCCACTCAGCCATGTCGAACTATTTAGAAATCGAAATCCTTTTGAAACCGCAGCTATCTGACATATTGAGCTCCTCAGTGCAATGAACCCGTTTCGCGACTCAAACCATCACCACCCGAGTACCTATCCTGCGCTCCTCAGAAGACGTAAAGCTTGCTCTGACAAATATAGGCCATTAAAACAATGAGCAGCATTCCCTGTTTACGATCGCATAGGTAACCATTGAATGCGCGAAGCTCGTATGTACACTGAGCACATGGAAGGAGACCCGTCTTACATGAACAGGTCGGACAATAATCTACTCTCATTCGCCATTAAAAAGCATATCCCGTCCATTTCAGAATAATATAAATAGAAAACGCAAAAGAGACAAAAAAAAAAAAATAATAATAATAATAAAACGCCACACCAAGGAGAAAAGGAATCCAGCGCACACTGGGGTATATAAAATAAAAGACTCCATACACAACAGTAATCCTTGGATCCTTCAAAGAAACACACACCCAACGTCAGTGCGCACCTAAACCCACCCACCAACCATCACCCGACCCGATACAATCCTGGAAACGCTTTTGTGAAATAAATGCCAAAGAATTCTTCTCTTCCCTACCACCTCATTCACATTCACAACATATACACGTGTATATGTTGTGTATGGATGTATGTGAACATTATATAACAACGAGGGCAACGAGAAAAAAGAAAATACTTTTTTCCATTTTTGTCTGTTTTTTTTTTTTTTATATACATATCCTTCCAACAAAATAATAAAGTAAGAACAAATAAAAAAAAAAAAATAATAATAATAATAATACGAACAAAAATGTATCTTTTCTTTTCTTTTTCCTCGCTCTCTTCTTGCTTTGTTGGCGCTCGTTCTGGGTTTCATTTTTATGTATATATGGCGAGCTTATATATACCACAGTGAAATGCGAGGAGTATATCCTTTCTTCTGGGGTTTTATTATTTCCATTTCGTTTTTGTTTTTTTGTTTTCATTTCTTTTCTTTTCTATTTTTCATAGTTAAAGCAAACTATGAAAAGAAAATCGCAACACAAAAAGAGAAAAGAGATGGATTGAAAAAAAAAGAAACATAAGAAAAAAAAAAAAAATCATTTATCTATAGAATGGGAAAAGAAAAGCTTTTTGTGTCCTTTTTCCACGAAACGAATGCACACGAGCTCATAAAAGAATAAAAACCTGTACTACAGAGTTCGGTGTGGCGTGCGTTCGAAATAGAAAATGCTATAGTACACCAGGTACAGGTACACACTGGAGAGGAGCAACACACTGGCGGTGGACTATGGAAATAATAGAAAGAACACTAACAAAGACTAACTAACGGATGTCTGCATAGCGTTTCCTTTTTATTTTTATTTTTATTTTTGTTTCTATTTCAGCAATCCTTGTTAATATGGGCTGCCGTCCTCGTTTGTTTTGTTGTTGTTTTATTTTCATCTACTCGTAGCTATATACATGTACTTCGCTTATAAGGTAGGAAAAACTTTTTGTTCTCTCTAAAGGTAGTTCCTATACCTATGTACGAATGGATATCATGAAAGGAATAAAGAGATGTTAGATGTCAAAAGGATACGTAGATCTGGCTGTTTTCTTCTTTACTTTTCTGTTGTATTCTTTCAAAGATTTTCCGAGCATTGGAAACCGAACTATGCTGTCAGTATATATGCGCCTTTTGAGAAAACCAGAGAATGAGTGCAGTCCTGTGCTTCGTTTTGCAAAAGCACACTTCAAACTGTGCTGAACAGGCGTGTGTTGTGTAGGGATTTTTGGAAAAAAATTATTTCACAATTGGCGTGGAAAATGTTAAAACATTTTGTGTATTTTAGATCGTCGATGGGTTTGTCTTGTTTGCAAGCGTTTTCAGGTGACTTGACTTCTAGGTATTTCAAAATATGACTTTATTGGAAGGACACTTTTAAGCTGGGTCGATTGAGACCAAATCATGAGTCGCCTATCGCACAGCAAAATCTACTTAAACAAAAATCACCAAACCTAAACTGGCTTGGGTAGTCGCTTGGTAGAAAGTGTTGCCAATTTGAAGAACGAACTTCTACTCAACCTCCAAGCTGTGTTCAATGTTAAGGAGGAACATCAGTTTGCTTTTGAAATTGGATTGAATTGAGCATCACATCGCTGGCAGAAAGCCGCACGGAGTGTTGACAGGGGGATTTTTGTCACAGACATTTGAACATTCGTGTGATCTGGTTCGCCATTGTTCGGGCATTGAATACAGTATTGCTCAGGACATTCGGTGATTAATGAAATAAGTAAGTAAATAAATAGTTGGCGCAACAGGTTCAGTAGGGCGTGGACTTGGAAAAATAGGTAATTTCCAAGAATTTATCGTCTGTACAAACAACAGTGAGCGAGAGACAGGGAGTTGTATTATGCAATTGATCACATCTACGAAACATTCTCATGTGTTAGCCGCGAATCATGTCCAACCAGGAATTGTATAGGTAATTTTGTTTTGCGTTAGATTGGCGAAGGAGCTTTGGTGCCATCCTATACCCCTCACAAGATGGTGGATACCAGTATTGTTATATCGTGGGATTTATCCCTTTTCGTGGGAATTTCGATGTCCGAAAAGCCTTTCGTGGGATAAAGGGATAAAGCACCAAATCGTGGGATTTTGAGGAATCTAACAAAAAACATTCAAACTATACATTTTTGCTGAAATTTCATGAAAACACCTTCATTTCAACATGATTATCAACACATTGAATGTGTATAAAAAACTTATCGTTTAAATAGTCTTTTATCGAAATTTCCTAGTACCAAAAAATAATCGTAATAATGTGATTTTTATACTAAAAGTTAATTAGTATTTAGTATTTAGTATTTATTAGATCTACGACAGAAATACATCAACAGATCGAGAAAGAAAGAAAAATAAATAAAAGTACAACAATAAATAGTAATCATCTTAATGCTAACAATACGAGTTCCTTAAATCTAGGTCTAGGTAAAACAATATCAATTTGATCGTATACAAGATTAAATAACCTACAACTATGCGTAACAGGCTCATTGGCCCCGTATAAAGTGGAGTGATGAACTTCGAATAACAATTGTCTGACTCTAAGAACCCTTTGGGGGGCATAAATACAAATAAGGGAAAGTAAGTTACTACAGTCAATAGAGGAACAGAGTAAATCTCTAACAAACATAACACAATGCATTTTACGGCGAACTTCGAGGGAATCAAAACCCAACAGCAAACATTTAGAGCGGTAAGAATAGTGAACATTGTCATTTAGAAAGAAACGACGTAGAGCATATCGCAAAAAGTTTTTTTGAACTTTTTCGATTCTATTAATATTTTTCAAAGAATACGGGTTCCAAACAACAGTACAATATTCCAGACATGGACGAACAATGCTTATATAAATGGCTTTGAGAGTATAAGGATCCTTGAAATCAGATTAATTTCTTTTCAGAAATCCTAGAGCCGAGTTAGCTTTTGACATTAATTTGTTAACATGTGGATCAAAGGTAAGTTTACTGTCGAAAACAACACCAAGATATTTAAATTCCACTACAACATTAATTGTTTGGTCTCCAAAACGATAACCGGGAATTAGTGCATTATGTGTCCTGTTATAAGACATGGTGGCACATTTGTCCATATTAAGATGCAGATCATTCAGTTTACACCATTCAAAAAAATATTCTAAATCTCTCTGGAACAGAAGACAGTCACTGAAACTAGAAATATTCGCAAAAAATTTTACATCATCCGCATACAAGAGACAATGACAAAAATTTAGAATTTTCGGCAAATCCTTACTATAATAAAACTGTAACTTTTTTTCCGGCTGTAATCTGTGGCTAAGAATAGATTCAAAAAGTACTGCACGAATTTGATTTCGGTTTTCACAGTTGCATAGAAAATTGTTCAGATTTGAACATAGGATATGTTTTACCATTATTCGCTGTCCGGAAGTGGAAATCTAAGCTGATATCTATGAAAAGTTGTAATTCTCGGATGCCTTCTAGCTCCTAGCTTCGGAATCACTCATCCAAATGAAATGGTATTTTTTTTAATACAAAGTTCAATAATGTACAAGGATTTTAAGATATAAATTATCTTTGTACGTTATCCTGAAGTCGAACAATAAGCAATAAACTATAAATTTAATACAATTGAAAAAAGCTAAATGTTCGATTGAAGCTAGATCGTTGGATTTTTCCAGCGTTGAGTGGAGGAAATTTTGTGTGTGTGTGCGGCAAAACCTGTTTCTCTCTCTATACATTTTCTGCGCTGCCGTGTGCTTCTCTTTTTTTATGCAACTTTTAGGCTTTGTGTTGTTTTTTTTTTTTTTTTTGCTCACGTTCTTAAATAATTATTAGTGAATAATGACAATGAGTAGTAGAGCGAATGTGGTGCATGGGATTGAGGGAGATAGCTATGTAATTGAGATTGAGGGAGTCACACTCAGTTGTTAATTGTGATTGTGATTTGTGATATTTAAAATGCGCTATAGTGATTCTGATCTTATTAGTGATACTGATTCACGTCCATGCTAAAACCTGTTTGTGCATTTGCAGTTTTTTTGCTTCATGTTTTTTTTTTCTCTTTTTTTAATTTGAACTTGAGGATGTTTGTGTTTGAGTAGTAAGTGAGCGAGTTGTTATGGGATTGAGATGGGGAATAAAATGTAACAACTTACAAGTGGAATGTAAATGAGATTGAGAGGGAATAATAGAAGTTAGCCTACTAAGGTATTTGTTTGGATTATTTTACTGGCAGTTTTTCTTCTCTTTTTTCGGGTAAGCTACTTTTTGTATAGCGCTAATTATTTTGTTTTAAATTTGAGAAGTGGAACTCTGGCGAAGCAAGGCGAGCACGGGTCAGCTAGTCATTAATAAAAATGAGAAAAAGGATAGCCCCAAGATGACTTCCTTCCGGGACACCAGACACAACGTTAATTTCAACCGAAACCAATTGTCCTATAGAAACAAGTTGTTTTCTGCCAAACAGATATGACTTAAACCACGAAAGTAATGGGCCGAAAAATCCGTAACACTTAAGCTTTTTTAGAAGGATATGCAAGTTAATTCTACTAAAGGCTTTCACAAAATCAGTGTAAACTACGTGCACTTGCTTGTGATTCTCAATGGAACCTAAGCAATAATTGGTAAATTGAACCAGGTTAGAGCATGTCGAACGACCCTTCCAGAATCCATGCTGAGAATCACTTATAAAGTTACTTAAGATGAATACCATCCGTTCTTTCACTAGGCGATCCAAAAGCTTAGGTATAATAGAAAGTTTAGAAACTGGTCTATAATTCGAAACTTGGTCCTTTTTCCCACTCTTAAAAATTGGAGTTATAAGCGAATACTTCCAATCATCAATGAATGTCCCACTAGCCAATGACTGATTGAAAATATATAGCAGGGGGTAGCAGAGAGAAATAGCACAAGATTTTAAAACAATAGGGTAAAAACCCAAGAAATCTGGAGTTTTACTGTCCTTCAAATCCTGTAAAGCCAACAATAATTCTGATTTGGTAAGTACCAGAGAACTTGATGCAGTAAAATCATGCAAAGAACCGAAATAATCCTCATTAAAAGAAATGAGACATGAGGAATCATAAATACTTTGAAAGAACGACGCGAACGTATTCAAAATATCTTTGGGATTACTGGATGATTTGCCTTGAAAATTCATAGTTGACGGAAAACCGACACTAGCCCGTTTGGAATTTATGTACGCCCAAAAACACTTTGGATTGGACTTTAGATTCCTTTCCAAGCGTTGAATGTAATTGTTCGAGAGGAACCTAGAAAGAAAAATAAATTCTTTCCTCAACCGAGCAAATAATTCATAGTCCGATAGAGATTTGCTCCTTTTAAAGTTTATATGAGCTCTGTTTTTGGCATTTTTTAAATTAATTAACAGTGATTTTTTTAATTGTAATACAAATTTTACTTCTAAAAACTGGATTTTGAGGCAAAAAAATATCGTGGAATTTTAAAAGGGATTTTGAGTACAGCGAAAAGGGAAAAAAGGGATAAATTACCACGCTTCGTGGGATAAATGAAGGGAGACGGCTAACAACACTGGTGGATACTATTGTGAAAACCGACAACGACAGCCAATTGAGGGCAAATTACGGATAGCAAAAAAGAGCAAGAAACAAAAAAAAGGAAACCGTTTTTAAGGATCCAAAGTCAGTGTGTATGTGTGTGAGAGAGAGAGAGAGAGAGAGAGAGAGAGAGAGAGGGATATAGAGAGAGATAGATAGATATGCAGACAGACAGAGAGAGAAAGCGCGATAAATAAATAAAGTGCACCGTGCACGACTGGATCGAACGATATTCATTATTGCTGTTTTCAGTTAAACTAAAGACAACTAAATTTAAAAAAAAACAGCTTTTTTCAAAAATCCATTATACGATAATACAGGGAAAAACTGAGTTTGCTATTAAGTTAAAAATTACCATATTAAGCTAAATAAGCTAACCGTACGGCCGGCGGTTAGTTGCAGAGCGACGTCGCTCAATCGCTCAGCTATACCAACACTACACTCATCGCAGACGCAGCCTTATTGTATTGTTCTACAATCCGTGGAGAAAAAAACAAAAACTACCCCCTACTCGATCTTCGATGGATTCCCATTTGAACTTCTCTCCATAAAGCTTTGTGCCCGCAATTCAAGTCAACAAATTTACACACATCCGTTTTGTTTTAACTACCTACCTACCTACTTTCACTTTTGCTGAACTCAATTTGCAAACCGTTGAAAAACTGCATAGACACAATTTTTTGTTGTTTCTGTTTACCTAAAAACTAGTTAACATTTTGCTACACAAACGTTGAAAAATACAAATAGATTTTAGCAAACAAAAAAACCGCCCCACACAAAAGCATAATCCTCGCAACCATCATAAACCACTCACCCATTTATACAGTTTGCAGGCGAAATATCCCTTTTGCATATGCGTATCGGTTGCTCCCTTTTGTTTCGATTGGTTGGGTGTACATTGTGCCAAATGAAGTCTCGAAACAATCTAACCAACCAACCACCCAGTGGATTTAGCTCCATCATCACCCAAAGCAACATACCTCTGCCACTTTGCTTACTCATATCATACACACACATCCTCCCGTTGTGGGAATTTTTCCTTTTCATTTTCATTTATGTAGATTGCCTTTGTGTGCCGTTGTCGTAGGGTGTGTGTGCGTATTAATCCTTAATTGGAAACAAATGCTAAATATCTGTGACGGTGTTGGTGATCCCGATTAGAATGTAATTGCAAAACGAATGACAGTCAGTTTATATTCAAAAAAAAAAAAAAAAATTTCGTAATTTTCCAAACTCATATGTGCTGTACCCATAATGGTGCCCTTTGCAATGGCTGGATCGCTCACTTTGCCAAGGGCATTGCTAGTTTTTATTGGCAGCGTATAATCACTTGAGTTGAATTTAGACCGAGGAGACTGAGGCGAAATCCATTTTCATTTATCTATCTATTTTTTTATGTTTTTTTGTCACGACTTGGCCCATGGCTGAAGGCGGAGGGATCAGCCCATGTTGCGAATTGGAAAACTTTTCGTGGTGAGCTTAAAAGAAAATTGCAATCTTGCCAGGCAGACCTGGACTTAATAACCAATAAACAATATGTTGACGTGATTGTCCAACAACTTTCTGATCACATATTGGAATCTATCGATGTTAGTGTTCCAAAAGTAGCTAAAAAACATTTTCGTTTTAAATTACCAGATCGAATCATTGAACTGATAAAAATAAGAAACACGCACAGAATGAACTGGCAACGATACAGGTTACCCTTATTCAGATCCCAGGTAAAACAGCTCAACCAAATAATCTTTGAACTCATCCAACACCACCGCAACAAAGAATGGAATAAAAAACTCAATTCTTTAGACAAAGCTTCAAAGCCTTTCTGGAACATTGTTAAAATTATAAAAAACAAGAACAAACAAATTCCTTGTCTTAAGCATAATAACACCACAAGTTTCACCGACATTGACAAAGCTAATATGCTGAGCATGCAATTTTCGCAAAATCATATTGTCTCTCAAGGCCTTGGTGATACAAATACAAATTTGCAGGTAAACAACGCTGTCCAGATGTTAAATGGCATCCATCCGGTAACCTCACCTAATGAGTTTGTTTCTGAAGAAGACATCATCTTTTTTTTAAGAAATTTAAAAACAAAAAAAAAACAGGAGGGATGGACAATATAAGAAATGTTTACCTTAAGGAATTGCCGAAGATAGGAATAAGATATCTGGCATTTGTTTTAAACGCATGCCTTAAAATGCAATACTTTCCCGATTCATGGAAAGTAGCTAAAGTAGTGCCGATTCCTAAAGCTGGGAAACCACTTGACAACCCAGAAAGTTATAGACCAATAAGCTTACTCAGTGGATTAAGCAAACTTTACGAAAGAATCCTTAAGGAAAAATTGATGCTGTTCGTAGAAGAAAATAAAATATTTCCAAATGAGCAGTTTGGGTTTAGGCGCCATCACGGTACATCTCATCAGGTACTAAGAATATGCAACTACATTAAAAGACACAGAAGATTAGGTAATTCAACGGGTATGATTCTACTTGATATTGAGAAAGCGTTTGACTCAGTGTGGCATAATGGTCTCATCTATAAAATGATCAATTTTAGTTTTCCCCCATATCTATGTAAAATTGTCCAAAGTTTCTTGTCAAATCGTTCCTTTAAAGTGTATGTCAATAATAGTGTTTCGAATAGTGTTAGTTTCCATTTCGGAGTCCCGCAAGGTTCTGTTCTCGGACCAATTTTGTACAACCTATATACATCTGGCTTCCCAAATCTACCGGAGTGTGAGGCTGCAATATATGCGGATGATACTGCAATTTTTTCGTCACATAAATTCGGTCTCAACATTGAGACGAATTTAAAAAATGCGGTGAAAATACTAGAACAGTATTACACAAAGTGGAAAATAAAGCTTAATATGGAGAAGATGCAAGCTATCTTTTTTACCAGGAAAAGAAAACCTTGCTTTCTTCCCACCAGTCGGCTAACGGTTAATGGACGTCAAATATCGTGGGAACCCTCTGTAAAATATCTTGGCATACATCTTGACCCTAAACTAACATTTAACGAACACATTACGAAAACATTAAAGAAAGCAAATATTGCTACTGAAATCCTATATCCCTTCATTAACAGAAAGTCACTATTATCGGAAGAAAACAAAATCATTATTTATAAAGTTGTCTTCCAATCTATGCTTCTATATGGTTGTCAAGTCTGGGGTAGTTGTGCTGAATGTCACATCAAAAAATTGCAAATTTCGCAAAATAAATTGCTTAAAATGATGCTTAATTTGTCCTGGCATCATTCCACTGCAGACCTACATATTAGGGCAAATGTTGAATTGATCTTCGACAAAATACGAAAACTCACCCATACATTCAAAATCAGATGTGATCTTCCGGATAATCATCTGATAAACGAACTAAATGCGGTATACCATTGGCTTAACTAATTCAACGTTGTTTATTTTTTTGATTATGTGTATTTAATAAATAATTCACTTATCTGTTTATTTCTTCGTTTATTTATTGAATATTTATTTATCTGTAAATTTATTTATTTATTAATGTATTCAAATGTTGATTTATTTATCTGCTAATATATGTTGTTTGTTAATTTATTTATCTATTAATTTATTTATTTGTTAGTTTATTTATTTGTTAATTATTTATTTGTTAATTTATTTATTTGTTAATTTATTTATTTGTTAATTTATTTATTTGTTAATTCAATTATTTGCTAATTTATTTATCTGTTAATTTAATTATTCGTTAATTTATTTATCTCTTATGTTTTTTGTTAATTTATTTATCTATTAATTTATTTATTTGTTAGTTTATTTATTTGTTAACTTATTTATTTGTTAATTATTTATTTGTTAACTTATTTATTTGTTAATTATTTATTTGTTAATTTATTTATTTGTTAATTTACTTATTTGTTAATGATTTATTTATTTGTTAATATCAATTGCCTTTTGATTCGTTAATCTATTTCTGTTAAGTTTTTAATCTTTTTTATATATAGCCTTAAATATTGTTTTTTTTTTTTCTTTGTAAATTTGAGGTTTTTTTACGTTGTTTCCTCAAAACAAAATGTTTATTTTTCAAAAATTTATATTTCAATATTCTAATTAAACTAATTGTTCAGTAGTAAGATTATTAGTATCATATCTCTGTGATTGTAAATTGTTGCGGCAACAAGCAAATGTAATATTGAACGTAATAAAAATATCTATCTATATTCCCAAAATTCGAAAGGGACTTGAAAAACTATCACAAAAACTAGCTCAAAATATAAAAAAAAATTGGTTCCAAAAAGAGCTCGATTGATTTGTATAGATCTTGTGGGTGAAAATCCGCAGGATTTTTCTGTAAATTTTAAAGGATCTTGTAACAATAATTGGAATTTAGATGCGTGGGTTCCACCAGTCCCGCGCTAAATGTCGCCTTATGAGGATTGCGCTGTATCAGCTATTTCAACAGACCCCAGTAGGAGTTGTTAAGCGGTAGCGACGTGAGCTACAAGGGCTAGTTGGATTCCATCCGAGGGAAAGTTCTTCCCTTTGAGTTGTATAGGTCACGACGGCATTTAAGAGAGTCCTATCCTAATACCGAACTTTTCGCAGAGCCTTGATATTTCTAAGCGCGATAATCTTGCAGCTACCCGAACAACAATCACCTCCTAAGGTGTCACCAATTGTGACTAGTTTGCAAATTTTGGCGGCAACAAAGTTTGCCTGAAATGTCCGCAGCACCCACTTTCAACAGCTTGAAACAGACAAGTCGCTGGAGTTTTCCAAATTTCGGCGGCATCAAATTTTGGCTCAAATATCGACTCAAGAGCACTCGCGCGCGCGTTATTTCTACAGTTTGGAACAAACAAGTCGCTGGGGTTTTCCAAACTTCGACGGTGACAAATTTTGGGAAAAAATATCTACAGCCCGTTTTTTTTTTTTTTAACAGTTTAAAACGAACAAGTCGCTTAATTTAATAGAATTTACTTGACCACCGGTCTTTGCAAATTACACACGATCTGTGGTGAACTGTAGCTCAAGATGAGCACTGTGGCAGCGACCACGCCCACTTTCGAATGAGTAAATTTATTATGAAAAACTTTACTCAACCATGACAGGGTAGCTAATCACTCGTCTAGACCGATTACACAGTCACGTTTTCACCCTTTTTACAATATTCTCTATTTTATTCTCGACTGTTGTTCAGGATTTTTTTTTTCATGCCCTTTGTTTCAATGCGAACCTGTGGCCCCCTCACACACCCAATAAAAGCACCGTTATAAGAGCTTGGAGGGTATGCAAAACAAAGGTCCTTGGTGGTAATTTATCCCGCATGCAATTCACAATAGAGCGAAAGAGAAAGTGAAAGAAATGAAATGAAAAAGGCAAGAAATGCATGTACCTATTATATATTTTAGTTCTTGGTTTTTCATTTCTTTTCTCCATGTTATCCTTATTGAAGTTTTCATTTCATTTGCTTGGGTTGTGTAGTTAAAAACGCTTTTACCACTATACCCGGAGCATAGAGTAGGAGCGGCAGTAGGGACGCTCCGACGGAAGACAACCCGTATCCTGAAATGAAAAATGTGTATTACGACAACGATGACGACAAAGACATACACAAGTACAATGATGCTGATGCTGTTCCCAGTTCATGGATGGTATCTGCCCATACCCAATTTGGTTGCGATGTAAAATGAGAGCAAGGATAAACGACAACGAAGAAAAGGACTGCCCGTTAGCTGGGTGAACTCCCCATCTTGGCTGAATGGAGCTTGACAATTTTTTCGTTGTTGTCCCGAGCTCTGCTATATATACGTGCAGGAGACCGAGGAGTAGCGTTATTTATATTAAAGACTGTAGCTAAGAGAATAGACACTTTGGTATGGGAAAAAAGGACCCATTCATGTGGAAAACTGAGAGTCGAACCAACCAACCAGAAATGCCGATAGACAATGGCATACAGGCTTGTATGTAAATGCCAGAACCCCTAAAACGATTGGCTCCCATTTGGCCCCGTCGAGCTCGATTGTGTCTGTTGGTTGAAGTTGCTTTTCATGGCTCCTATGACTGTCATTGGGGGTGTGTGTTGAAATGATTGTGTTGAGTCAGATTTGATCGTTATGTGTACGTGATTATGTACAAAGTTCAATGGGCAGTCGATATTATATCTCTCGGGATTCTTATCAAGCGTTTGCAAATTGTCCGTTGAATTGATTTATGATTTATGATTTTTCTACTAATCTATTGGGCCACTTATTGGTTTCTCTTTAGAGCATAGGTTATTTTGACACTGACAGCTGTTTCCCGCTCGAAATATTGAAAGAAAGACAGTGTCATACCTCCGCGGAATGAAATGAGTCGCTTTGCGCTTGGACAACGTTGGGAAATTCGGGAAAAACTTACCAAAGAGTGGGTTTTTTGAAAAGAAGTTTTGGCCGAAACCCCACCCACCGCTCCTGTTGTAGGTACGCAAGAAAAAAAAAAACATCTTTCGAATGCGAATCTACACAGAAATAAGTGTTTTAGGAATTTGTATGAATCTACGAAGCATATTTGTCAAACTAGTCGATTGGGAAAAACTGAATAAGAAAAAAAGGACCACATGATATGACGTATGACCAGCAGTTCTTTTCTCCACGGGCTGCTTACGCTCCACACCGACTATGGCACTCAATGTCATCCTTGGTCTAACGCCTCTTCAAATACATATTCAAACGGAAGCCAGACTGGGTGCTCACCGCCTGTTCCATTCGAACAACTTTGACCCCTATACCTATCATGGAGGTCATCTGTCCCTACTCGGCACCATTGAGCCTTCAAGCTCATTCAGCATGCCTCTTGATGACATGCTACCGAAATATGTATTCTATAAAAACTTCTCCATAATCATCCCCCCTAGGGAAGAGTGGGAGAAATATAAACCTAATCCATCTCGACTTGACATCATCTGGTACACAGACGGTTCTAAGATGGAATCAGGGACTGGCTCTGGAATATACGGTGAGTCAAACCAGGTGAACTTGTCAGTCAGCCTTGGAAAAAACTTATCCATATTTCAGGCCGAAGTCCTTGCAATCAACCATTGCGCTAGAATAAATCTAAGTTCTAACACACGTGGAAAAACCATATTTATATTCTCAGATAGCCAAGCAGCTCTCAAAGCTCTTGACTCATCTGTCATCAAATCCAAACTTGTCTTAGAAACTCTCTTAAACATCTATGAACTTTCTAAGAAAAACCTTGTCATCCTCCACTGGATTCCAGCCCACAGAGGATTTGAAGGTAACGAATCGGCTGACTCACTAGCTAAAGTCGGAGCTACCACTCCACTCATCGGACCTGAACCCTTCTGCGGAGTCAGCAAAAACCATTTCAGGAACTACATCAAGAACCAATCTCGTATAGAGTCTAACGAGATCTGGAAAAACACAGCTGGGCAGAGTTGCAACAGAAAATTTTTCCCCAAATTCTCCCCCAGAAAATCACTCTTCTTGATTAACCTGGATAAAAACAACCTGAGAATACTAACAGGAATAATCAGTGGCCACGGTCGCGTGAAAAAACATCTTTACCGCATTGGCGTTTCACCGGATCCCATCTGCAGACTGTGTCTCGAGAGTGACGAATCCTCTCTTCATATAGTCACAGAATGCCCGGCCCTTTGTCGTCTCAGGAAAAACGTCCTTGGTGACGAAATCATTGATTTAGCATCACTTGCTAATATACATCCAGAGAAGATCCTGGTCTTCCTGACGGTCTCTGGAGTGAAAATATGGCTCTAAGAACTTAACAGGGAAGGCACAATAGGCTCCTCTAAGAAGCCGCAGTGCCAGAGCTCATTGAAAGCTCTCCCGCCTCACAATCTTATCTTATCTTTTCTACACTGTATACACAAGAAGTCAAGCTATATATTATTAATAAATAAAAATCTCGGTGTTGAAACGTGTGGAAATATCCTTTTGCTTTAACAATTAAAACACTCCTTTAAAACTTCTGCGAAAATGTAGGGGAGACTGGGTACGGTTGAAACACAGGACGAATAGCAGTCATGCATCGTTCGTTCGGCGGTTCAGTTGTAAGACTGACTAGACTATCAAAAGTAAGTAGGTATTTTTGTTCGGTTATTTTTCATTTAACTGGGGTTTCTATCGATGCGAGATTGCTGTGCGTATTTTTTTGTATGCAGTAAAGAGTGTAGAGTGTAGAGTTCAGTATGGTGACTAGTTCAAACGTGTCAATGTTGTTTCGGTGTTATTGCGGCGGAATTACTATCCGACGATTTAGTACTCACAAGTGCAACGCTTAGGGAACTAAAACGTGAAATTGAGTCCCTAAAACCTAAGAAAACTCCTGGTTATGATTTGATCACGGGAGAAGTTCTCAAAGTTTTACCAAGAAAAGCATTAATTAAGCTTCTTCATATTATAAATGCCGCGCTCAGACTAAAACACGTGCCGAGCCAATGGAAAGTTGCGGAGGTCATAATGGTTTTAAAACCAGGAAAAACGCCAAATGAAGTAAAGTCGTATAGACCAATTTCCCTTCTTCCAGTTATATCCAAAGTTTTCGAGAGAATTTTACTAACGCGCCTACAACCGGTTATAGAATATAATAATCTTATTCCTGACCACCAGTTTGGGTTCAGAACCAAGCATTCCACGATTGACCAAGTGCATAGAATTACTGACGTAATTGAGAAAGCATTTGAAGAAAAAAAGATATGCTCAAGCGTATTCCTTGACGTCTCACAAGCCTTTGACAAGGTGTGGCATGACGGCTTAAAATTTAAATTACGACAAGTTCTTCCCGTACGCCTATATGATATTTTAGAATCATATCTCGGGAATAGACTCTTCCGTGTTAGACATGGAAACGAATACTCTGAGCTTAAGGAAATTTCGGCCGGCGTGCCGCAAGGAAGTGTCCTTGGGCCCCTTCTCTATTTGTTATATACTCGCGATATACCAAGAGAAGATGGCACTACTCTCGCTACGTTCGCCGACGACACCGCTATCCTAGCAGTAGGTAATACAATTGAAGAAACGACTGCAAAACTTCAAATCGCACTGAATAAGGTAAATGAATGGACGAGGGACTGGCGGATCGCCCTCAACGAAACTAAATCTATTCACGTGAATTTCACGTATAAGAAAACTAATGACTTGCCAATTTTCCTAAACTTGGCCCGAATACCCTTTGCAAACGAGGCCAAATACCTGGGAATGACACTCGACGCAAAGCTGAAAAAATATTTCCAGTTCCAATAGCAGACACTGCTTTTATAGCCGCTTGGCTGTCAATGAATATGGTAATATCTGTATTTGGTATTGCTAAATGG
The DNA here is from genome assembly GCA_946477585.1 of Cheilosia urbana. Taxonomy (NCBI): domain Eukaryota; kingdom Metazoa; phylum Arthropoda; class Insecta; order Diptera; family Syrphidae; genus Cheilosia; species Cheilosia urbana. The sequence continues at coordinate 5,146,172 of OX297857.1, forward strand.
AAACAGTAATATGGGTTCAAAAAAAGTTCCATCTGCTGAAAAAAACAATAAGTACCGTTAACGTCTCTTTTTCATTTCTAGCAGCAATTTGATACATATATGTTTTTGTAATCTTTTGGGGTTATAACCTTGCCAGTTTTTGGACAGATGCTTTCGTCACTATTTAAATTTAATTCGTTTAGGCTCATTTGTGATTTGCTCCAGACCAATGCTTTTCAAATATTCAATTAGTTCCTTAACATTTTAATATTGGTTCTGGATGACTGCTGCCCTAACCTTGCTGATGTTTAACAGATCGTGGACCTTAACAAGAAATCCACACTTGTAAAGATCGGCACACCACTGAGCAATCCGTTCCTGCTCTTCATTTGTCAAATAAGGATCTTGTCCCATTTTCGTAGGTTTTTCACCAATCTTTTGCCCTCTAACCGGTCATGTAATGTTGAACGGCATAAACCAGCTTTACACGAATGATTAACTGATTTGTCCCTAGGTATATCGCCTAAGGCATTAGCTATACTTTCTGCAACCACTTCTTAAAAAATGAGTTAAATTAAAATGCCTATTACGATAATTAGAGCTTTGAAAACCGAAAATAACATTCAAAACAATAAGTTGTCCGGAAATTGAAACTAATTTTTCAGTATCCGGACAGATATATTCTCACTTAGTATACCCTGTCCGAATACTGAAAACCTGCGAGAAAAACACAATTCCTTTTCTCTCTCTCATTAGAAACATACATAAGTATGTTTTATGAGCATTTAAACGAGGATTTGTATTTCCTCTCAAATTTTCAGTATCCGGACAGGTTGTCCGGATACCGAAAATGCTCTTTAATTTTAGTTTTAGTATCCGGACACTAAAAATTAGACCAAAAAAATAATTTTATTCTATTTTTTTTTTATTATGAAAGTGGGTTCTATTTAAAGGAAAACAGAGTACTTTCCAGAAGAATACGTTAAAAAATACTCTTTGAATAACTTACTTTTTGTAAATGCTCGCACTATTTTTTTGGTATGCGAAATGACAATAAAACCACACTCTCGGAGCTCAGCCACAACACTGCCGCTTAACTCTTACATTATGCATCTGATTGATTTCAAACTTCGTATGGATATAAGTGACACATAAAGGATTATATTATTGTCAATATCTGAGACTATTTATGTCTGATATACCTATTTTTTTCAGATAAACAACATAGCGTCCGGACACTAACACTGTCCGGATACTAGTGCCTCTACAGACTCATTTCTCTCAATTGATTTTTTGAATTTATTCCGACTCCGTCATATATAGCTGATGATGAACTAAGTTAATGTGAAACTTTTTATTCTACGGGATAATTTGCAAGTATTTTTTTCTATCCCCTAAGAATGGACAACAAATTGGTAAGATATTTTACGATCTACGGGGATTAGCCTGTTATGCCCTGAAGCAACGTTGGCAATCAAAACAAAGGCAACAACACGAAATCTCAACAATATTTACGATTTAACAACAGTCACGTCCCGCTCAACGTTGTCACCTACTTTCTTGTTATTTTTTTTTCCTTTTTTTTTTTGTGTGAAAATCAGCTCCACACAAACTCAATCTTTGCCAACAGAAATCTCCTTCAGACCCAAACAAAACCACTCATCTATATTTTATGTGTTACTTCGTCCTTTTTTGTTGTTTGCTACAAAAGGGGGCAGATGTACGTGCGACAATGTCAAAGCTTTGCTTATGCAAATTACTTAAGGAAGCAAAAATCTCTGTATTTCTATTAAGATGAAAGGATGCCACCCACATATAAGGTGTACATATTTAATCGAACCAGATACACGCGTACATACTCGGGCAAGGATTAATATTGTTATATGGGGATCTCTTTTAATATGCATCACGTGTTACAATGGAAAATATTTAAACTTACTTAGACCTATGACTTACCTGTGTCAATAAACGTTCTCTTATTATCTGCAGCTGGCGTATCATCTCCGTCAGTTTGCGTTCCTTATCGTGCACAGTGCCAACTCCGGCGTTATACTCCAGACTTGCCAAAAGTGAATTTGGCGATGGTGACATATTTTCACTGGAAATTAAAAAAAAAAAATCAAGATGAACCCATTATTTAATCGAATTAAAAAAAAAAAAAAAACCTATAATTGTTAACCTAACTGAAAGTGGAACTGCCCGCCAGTTGTCTTATCGGTTGTTGAGCATTTTTATTTTCAAAATTTAAATTTCCATAGAGAAAATTTCACATAATATATACCAACATAAAATAAGTGACCATCATAATTATCCAGCGATTTCCAGTTTTGCCAATCAATTGGCAGCACTTTGGTATTTTTACAATTCACGTACCTAAAAATAGCAATCTCAATTCTCAAAAGTGTCATCCGTACGGTCATTGTTATCAAAAAAAAAATTCTTTTCTTTTGTATTTGACTTCCTAAATGTGCTAAATATAGGCACACCCCTCTCAACGTGTTTTTCGGTGTGCGTATGAGTGTCTGTGCGTTTCTTAATTTAGCGATCACAGTGCGAAAGTTTATCGACACAAAACAATGAAATTTGGCGGATTTGCAAATTCAAGATAGGACGGCAGCTGGAGGGGTTAAAAAGTCATGCATTCAGAAAAGAAGACTTTCGGAACTATTTTTTAAGAAAATGTTATACATATTAGGCCATATTTTGGAATTGTTACCATAACTCAGCTCGCTCCGAGGTCATTGTGAGATGAAAGAGAAGTAAAGAGTTGGATAAATGTGACATGCAGATAGAAAGAAACTTCAATTGTTGTGTGTCGAAGTGCGCACAACTCTCGCGTTTAAGGTGAACATCGCAATGATCAAATTATGGCAATCGTTTACGGCGCCAATTTCACTGGGTAGCTGATGATTTGTTTTTTGAAAAAATGCAATTGAAATAAATTTTCTATAAAGTGTAGGGAATATTTATTTAGAAAACTGAATAACTAACTCCCGCAGGAGTGTTTAGTTCAAAGGTTTGTATTCCGAACACTTTTTCCAGTGACAGCCAATTTTACTGGGTAACTGATGATTTATTTTATTCAGTAAATTGCACGGAAGTTCATTTTAGAGAGAGAATAAATGAATATTTTAAAATACTACGCAGCTTGTTTGCCAACATACAATTCGAGGAGTCTTCAAATTGAAGCAGACCTTCCAATGTCGACCCAAGGAAGTAAGTGAACGAAAATTCGTACACTACGACTACAGCAAACAAAGCTTTGCAGACATCAGCAACTTGTATTTTTAAAGTATTACTTATAAATTTAATTGAATTGAATTCGACGTCCGTCCAACAATTTCACGGTAAACGAAATTCCAGTGCCGTCAGTATTTTCACATCGTAACGGCCCGTACAAACCAAAATAAGAAGAAAAAACGTCTGCGCCAAGACGTTCTGATTATGATATCAATATATATTTACACTTAAGAATGCGTGGCGTTCATTTATTGGTCTTAGCACAGATGATATCAATTGGGGGTGGTTATGGTTTTGGTTGGTACACAGGTGAAAAATGTTCCGCTATCTGCCCAGCATACCCTCTTGGAAACAGTTTTGCAAACGAACATTATATCAAGACAGATATTCTAATATTGGAATAAGAAGGAGGTGTATCCTTGGGCCTACGGGCAAGTGGCATGTTCGATAAGGGACAGCATTTCAAATTGGGCCAAGTTTCGAACTACATATTGAGATGGATTCTCAAAGTACTTGCATCCATATTTGAAGCAAACTGTGCTAAACAGAGGGCCAGTGATTGCTTTGCCCCCAATATACAACAGTTTAGCCCGTAAGTCAGAACTCTTCATGTAGTTCCATCCTCAATCTAGTACTGAAAATCCGAAAAGCGTACACAAGCAAACCATGCCGATGAAATGGCCAATGAACCGCATACGAGTATAATGAAAAACTAATCCGCACAGCCATACAGACTTCGAAGCCTTCCACAGCCACTGCGACACCACCACTCACTTGTTCACCATTAACAATTCATAATTTTGAAACTGCTAACCGCTACCGCCAACAATTCGGTTTCGCTATCATCATTATCCTTATCCGCATCCATCTAAAGCTTCAATATCATCACCATCGACACAGATACATGTACAGCCTCTTTTGGCCACGCTGTGCGGCGCTATGCCCATGACAAGGAAAGAGTGTGCGGACTTAGTTCGGTACACTTTCATTACAATATCGGCGAATCATTAACCTTTACCATTGCATTAATATTAAATCCTAGGGTTTGGGGCCAGCGTTTTTGGGGAGGGGGTTTGTACAATTTGCTACAATGTTCGCCGCCTCCGTTCGGATCGCCTCTTTATTACGATTATATTCAAAATGATGAAGATGATTCGATTCGAAACGAGCGGAGCTGTGTGTGTCTGCCTGCATTTCGGTTTATAATAATTCTAACTAGTGGTTATACTGATGATGATGATGTGGATGGTGGCGGTGCTGCTCTGTTGCTACTGCTGGGTGATGGTCGATGATTTGGCAGAGACCGTGTCTGACACAAATGGGAAGGCAACCTGATTTGGGAAGCTTCCGGTAAGGGCAATAAGGATCGGAGATACCATCAGGATATCTACATGTAATTTTCCTCGATTGCCATCATTTCCTAAACCATCGTAAAATTTCTTTCGGGCTAAGATTAATTGCTATTGGAATAACCGCCAAGTTTTTTTTTTTTTGTAACCGTGATGAGCTCAACAAGTTGTGCGTGCATATTATTATAAATAAAAAGTTGGCACAACGGGACTGCGAGAGACCCTAAGCCTAGCTTCTCACAACATTTTGGTGGGGTTTTCAATGGTATGCCGAAAGGATCGAAAAAGTGCTGCCAATTCGAAAAGAACCCTTCGGCTTTAAAAAAGGCGACAATTCTAAAACTAAAATGGGAAAATAACTAATCGACCTAAAAGCATTTGACAGGACATTTGCCCAGAATCAACAAATTCGAATACAAACAAAACTGTTTCAACCTCTAAAAACCCCTTTGTGTTTTTGCTCAGGAAAAATTCTACTCCCTCATTGGAAAGTTCGAAAATATTTTAAAATAATCGAACATCAACCTCAACGACGGAAAATTCCCCAAATTTTTCAAACATTTCAAATGCATCGTTTTTGGTAAGTTCGAAAATATTTTAAAATTTTCGAAAATCAGCACCAACGACAAAAACTGACACATTTTCCAAACTTTCAAATACTGTACTGAATTTCTTGATCAAGTGTCGCTTTTGGTAAAGTTCAACAATAGGTCTGTTCCTTTACTTTTGTAGTAAGAATGGAAAAGACTGCCAAATTTTCAGTGGTGGGGATAAATTCTCTCACAAAGAGAGTCACTTACGAAAAAGTAAGGGAACGCTTTTGTAGTAATCTATGAAAAATGACGGATACATAATTTAAATATTCAAAAAAGTGGTACGAAAAGTCGTTAAAATGTCTGATAAACTCGAGGAAATTATGAATTTACTAAGAAAATTAGTTATATCATCTACCCAACGATAAAAGTGATCTGGAATTAAACGAACTTCTTTTTGATGAATCCGAGTATATGGAAGAGTTTGTACTGATTGAACTACAAGCATTCGCGAAGAGGAAAAACGACACTGCATGAAGAATTGCATGGAAATGATTGTTCATTATTCCAGCGGGGAAGAATTTCGTCGCCACTTTCGACAGAATCTGAGGAGAACATTCAATTCTATTTTCCTGCCTGTTGATACAATTTTAATACGCAGGAAATCAAAAAATAATCCACTCATATGCCAAATGAAAATGAGACAAGAAACTTCAAATCAGCTGTTATTTGTAAAGTGACTGACAGCTTTTCATTTCTTACGCCAAGAAATTTGTTGAGTAAAAATTCGTAAGATTCTCACTGGAGGGGTAATATCTTGCTCTCTCGATGACGCTCTCTTTTACGAATTTTTCGAGTTAAGGAACGGCACTGAGTAAAAATTCGTAAGAATTAGTAAAAATTCGTAAGATTTAAAAGTAAAGGAACAGACCTAATATTTCAAAATATTCGAAAATCTACCCGAAAAATGGAAATTTGCTATTTTTTTTTTTTTTTGAAAGTTCAAAAATATACAACCGTTCAAATTCGATAATATGCTATATATCGGCTGAAGAAAAATTTAGTTGGCAGTGCGACAACTAATTTGAAATTAGAAAAAAAACGTACGAAAAACTCACCTCAAATTCGCAGATGTCGGTGAATTGCTGCCACTCTGTCGCATGTCTGTCACCGAATTGCTTCGCATTTTATTTGTCAAACGTTTGACCACATCGTCCATTGTGCGTTTCGATGGTGTCTCACTAAACACACTGCCACCGATGGGCCCGCCATTATTACTACTATTACTGCTATTTGTATTGGATTTATTGTTGTTGTTGTTGTTGTTGTTGTTGCTGCTATTATTGATATTGTAGTAATTATTGTTGTAATTTCTAGTATTGTCTAAATTATTGCTGTTCAAGTTGCCATCGTTATTGACACCACTGCACGGTTGTTTATTAGTATTGCTAAAATTATTGTTACAAAACTGTTGCAATAGGGCCGAATGTTCTTGCTCTTGCTGATCGTGCTGGTGTTGTTGTTGTTGTTGTTGTTGTTGTTGTTGTTGTTGTTGTTGTTGTTGTTGTTGTTGTTGTTGTTGTTGCTGTTGTTGTTGTTGGTGGTGGTATTGTATTTTACTATTAGCACTACTACTACTGCTATTGCTTTTTTGCAATAAATAATCACTTTCACTTTTAATTAGAAAATTACTAGGGACACTATTATTGTTACTACTAGACGATGCGCTGTGTAAATCTTGGTGTTGGTCTTCTTCCGCCTCCGCTTGCTGTTGACTAATTAATGCTGTTGTTATTGTTGACGAAGATGCTGACGAAGCCTTCTGATTATAATGTGTGGCCTCATCAAAGGATGTCATTTGTTGGTGTTCGGTATCTTCGTTGAAATTCTCACTTAAATTACTTATTAAATATAATTTACTATTGTTGTTAATGTTACTACTATTGTTATTGTTATTTGTGCTATCATTGTTGTTGTTATTAATGGAAGTGGTGAAATTGCCTTCTGGGTGCTTGACTCCCTTTGAGCGCTTTTTTGGTGGTGATGGTGAACAGTCGTCCGGCTCGGTTTTGAACTGAAAAAAAAGAAGACAAAATTCGTATGAAAGAATTCTTGGATGGCAGATCAATCAAATGGAATTGTTTTGGGGACTTAATTTAGGGTTTCGAAAGGACACAATTTGGAAAATTCACCTCGGTTTTCAATGGCTCTTCCCTTGTCGCAGCTTCTGTGTCTGTATTTGCATGCGCCTCCTCGTCAACATTTTCTGCATATTCTGCATCCATGTATGGAGCAGCTTCGGTGCTTTCAACTTCGTCAACAGCAATGCCCAATTCATCGTCATCCTCGTCGTCTGTTTGCTGCTGGCAGTCCCGTTTGCTCCATTCACTGGCACAACTGTTTGGAGTTTTCACTTTCATCAGTCCGCTGGCATCACAGTCGTCCACCGATCCAACACCAAAGTCAGCAGTCACTTCGCCATCTGTGGGACTGCTACTCAGACGACGACTACTCTCGCATGCGGGCTTAGTGTGCGCACAATTTACTACCTCACCCGACGGCGGTGCATAGGTTGCTTCCCCCTGACCCAACAGTAACAAATTTTTCACGTTACTCTCACTGAAACAGCTGTCCGCAACAGTGTTGCTGTTAATCTTTGGTGAATAGTTGTTGGTGTTGTTGTTTAAGTGCTGCTGCTGCTGCTGAGTCGGGGAGTGATTCTGTAGTGACAGGCCGCGCGACATATTAATCGCGTCATTGTCCTCGCTACCATCGAAGTATCCCCTCTGCTGTTGTTGAGCCGCAACAGCTACTGCTACCGCTGCCGCCGCCGACAGCGGGTTCTGCTGGTTCAAGTGATGGAAATATGGCAAAATGTTACTAGTTTGTGGATCAGCGTTGCTGAGTGTGTTAAAAATGTGACTAAGGTGGTCCTGTTGCTGGTGTAGCTGATGCTGGCTGACAAACCCACTGGTAAAGTGTGGAGACACCGATGGGGGACCACTGCTGCCACCGCCGCCCACTCCTCCGCCTTCGAACTTATTTGGGGGTGACTTTCTTTTCGATGACATGCTGCTGAAAAGAAACAAGCAACTAGAAGATAAAACTTTTAATTATACACATTTTTTAATCGTCGAAAAAGGAAATGAAATAACCCAACACAAACCCTCAGACAAAGGGGTCTGTCATATGGCCCCCTCCATACACCTTACACCTTTATGGAAACGATGAAACCATATCAACTGAGAAGGACAACCCCAAGTTTGCTTAAAACCTCCGCAGTTTGCTTCATTAAGAAGACGAAGATCTGCCGCACAGTCTACACACATATGTCCTGCATATCCTTCCACTTAAGTTTTCATCCCAAAAAGGAAATGAGAAAACGTTCTTCTTGCGCCAACTTGTGCCAAGAAATACCTTTCGCCGAATGTGTGAGACCACCCCGAAAACTATGCAAAAGTTGGCGGTGTAGATTTTAAGGCGGTATCCTGGGCTAGGCCTTCACTTCGAAGACAAATTAACAAATCAAATTAGAAGGAGGCACACAGAGAAAGTTTTTGCCCAAAACTATACAGTACCTATACACATATAGGGAGTGCGCGGGACGTGGGTATGTCGAGATTGCCGAGCTGATTTCTGTTTCTTGTTTTGTTTTCCCACTTTGTTTAAGGAAACTATTAGACGATGATGATGATGGCTGTGGAATTTTCAAGGAGCAGAGCGATTCACAGTGGGTATGGTAATGAAAATTAGAATAGCAATTTGCAATGTTTATTGAAAACGGTATGGGAGATGAAAGTTTTCCAATAAATGTCGAGAAAAACTTCCACAAAAGTTATGACATCCGAAGAGGCGAATACGCTCTCTGCTGGCGCTAATGCATTGGGCAGTCGTTCGAAGGGCGTCACCCAAATATGTATTTCCTTCCCAATACCAAACGAATGTGTTGATCTGTAAAATTCGCTGATACTTGAAAAGGAAAATCTTGCCTTCCCTTATTTTTGTGTGCATATACAAATTGCCCAAGTGCATTAAGTAAGGGTCTCTTGTTTGTACCCACCCAGAACTGCACTTCCACCTACACATCAGCCGATATCTACGCAAGACAAACCTCTTGCAGGTACCTAAGGTACCTATAAAGAGCACGTCGAAGAAGCAACCAATTCGGCCGCTGCGATGATGGTGCCATCCAACATTGCTCCAACTGTCAACAAAGCCCCAATCGGTACCATATTAGTCGCCCATCTTCATGGGTTGCTTATATAGCGAATGCCAGTCACTTACCACAGACTAGGTATGGGAATACAAATTTGTTGCTGCCACCGAACACCGAAACTACAGTCCTTAGCCTTTGTTTTCGAATTTTTTTTTCTTTTCTCCTTCCACCTTCACCACAATCCGTGTATCTACACAAAATTTATGTCTAATGACTTCCGTTTCCAAGCAAACGAAAAACTTCCCAAACAAAACACAAAACGAAAACACCCGAGTCCTCCAACATGTCTTGGTCCATTTATCATTCCAGAAGAACCCCCCCAAAAGAAACAACGAAGGGAATATGCTCAAAAGAATAAGAGAAGAAAAAAAAAAAAAAGCCAAAAATAAATAAATGCCAATTGCTGGCAGTCATCCGTCCGACGAAGGGCGTTTTCTTCTTCTTCTTTCCAGTTTGCCTCACTGTTGTTGCATAAATGGCAACGCGATGAACGGGAAGAATTGAAAAGCACTCATCGTTTCCTATTTCCGTTTGTTGTTGTTGAAAGAGTTGTTGGGTAGGTCATGGGGGCGCTTTGCCTCCCCCCTTTTTTCACTTCCCGAACATTTATCGATGTAAATAAATAAATCATTGGTTTTCCGTTTCCGTCTTTAAATGTAAATAATTTGTGTGCTCGAGAATGTGGTTCGCGTTTTGCACTGGCTGTAATACATTTGACATCGGCAACGATGTGGGCCACCAGAACGACCGATGCGATCATACATTTAAAACATCAATCAAAACGCTCTCTCTCTTTCAATCCACGCTGCAGTAAACATCTCAATTAAAACGATAAATCGTTTCACACACACACACAAGCGAAAACAAAAAATCTCCCAGCGCAGTTTGCGCGCACGAGCTGTGTGAATGTCGCCGCGCTTGCATCATAATTGAACGGGCGGCCGTGCGCCAACCGCACGCTGTCAACCGACAAAAATTTGTTCTCTCTGATTCCTATAAAAAAAAAACAATAAAAAGTCGAAAAAAAAATTCCCGATAACACCCATTTCATCAAGGATGGTGGCAAAACGATCGCATATCAATCTGACGGGTATTCACGCACAAACTAACTCAAACACACATCGGCCGTCGCTGACCAACCAACCGGGCATCCAATCCATGACGTTGAAGATCATCCCATTCCGATAAGCAATTTATGACCCATCAATCGAAGGATTAGGACGAGCACCATCCCGAGCGTGTATCGATAATTTATTTACGCTTTCGATTGTACTTTTTCTTTTTTCTCCGCTGCTTCTTACTCCTGTTCTTCGTGGTGTTTGTTTACTTCGCTTATTTGCTGTTGTTTTTGTTTTTTTGCTTTGCTTTCTGCATTGATTGTGGTGATCGATCTGTGCGATTATCCCCTTTTTTGTGCTCTTTTCATGTCTTGACATTGATCATTTGTATTTTGATTGATCGATTTGATCGATTGGGATTCGGGACAAGCAGGGATCAATGAATTGATCGGCTGAGGGAATATGACAGGGTTGATTATTGGGGAATTTTAGTTGAATGTCGGGAGACAGTCATCGCGAAAATTAAAAATTCTTGCCTTTTGAAAAACTTGCTAAAGGAATTTCTAACAAAACATTCGCAAGTGGGAAGGGTTTGCCTAGGGCACAGGTTGCCCTGTGACTATCATGACTTAAAAAAAAAAAAAAAAAAAATAACTTGTCATAGTTCTCGGGCAATTATTAGCTCTGTCCTACGCGGGCGCACCTGTTCAGTCATAATAAGTGAGGAAACGGAAACTATAATTTCCTGTCACCGAAGAAAGGCAATCTGCCCTTTATTATTTGTTGGAAAAAAAGCGTGAGTTCTGGCATTATACCTACTATTACTAGAGGGCGCCCAGTGGTAGAAAATCTACCATTAAATCGACCTGGCCTATACACAACATATTGGAAAACAAATTACAGACAACATCGCATCTCTGCTCTATCCCAGATAAGAAAAAAATAAAATAAGCGAACATGTTGTGCAGGTGAAAGTGGTTCTTAACTATTCCCCTCGCCTATTTATATTAAAGGAAGTAAACGACTTCTGTAGTAAAAGTCCTGAAGTCACACAGAGGAAGACACATGGCTTTCAGTACCACTGAAGGTTAGTTGTATCAATATTATTGACTTTTTCTTGAGAGTTTTTGCATGAAAGTCTTCGCATGGGAGTTATCGCATAAAAGTTCTCGCTTGAGATACAGTATCTAGCAGAAATCCATCTCATGATCAGGGGAAAAATGAAACTAATATAGTATTTTGCACTTTTGTAGTATATTTTAAAGCAAATATTTAAACAATTAAAGTCATATTTGAAATACAATTTGGGGAAAAAGTTTTTTTATGTCGTGAGATATTTCAGTTTCAGCAAAATTTATAATTTGGAATTGTTACGTAAAATGCGTAGGTACTTGCACAATAATAAGATTTGCATGTAGTTATGCTTTTTAGGGTTCCGTAGCCAAATGGCAAAAATCGGAACCTTATTAGATTCCTCATGTCTCTCTGCCTGTCCGTCCGTATGTCACAGCCACTTTTCTCCGAAACTATAAGAGCTATACCGTTGAAACTTGGTAAGTAGATGTATTCTGTGAATCGCATTAAGATTTTACACAAAAATAAAAAATAAAAACAGTAAATTTTGGGGGTCCCCATACATAGAACTGAAAGTCAAAAAAAATGTTTTCATCAAACCCATACGTGTGGGGTATCTATGGATAGGTCTTCAAAAATTATATTTAGGTTTCTAATATCATTTTTTTTCTAAAGTGAAAAGTTTGCGCGAGAGACACTTCCAAAGTGGTAAAATGTTTTTCATTTTTGGAACGAATGAAAGGGATCTACAATTTTATGCCGACTACAAACGGCTAATTGAGAAGCTCTTTCAAGACAGTTATACTCAGTGTTCCCAGGCAAAAATGTTAAAATCCAGTCAAATTTGACTGTTTGACTGGACTTTTTCTGTCCAAATCCAGTCAGAAAAAACAGTCAAACATTAAGAAAAAACAAATCCAGTCAAAAAAAACAGTCGAAAATGAAAACAGCTATTTTTTTTTTTTCAACAACATTTTTTTTTTTTATTTTATGGCTAATGAAAACCAAAAAATAAGTCGTACTTAATTTCACAGCACTAATTTCTTATACCTAGGTCAATTAAACAAATAAATAAATTATTAATTTTAGCTGGTAATGAATTATACCATTAAATTAAATTAAATGCAGTCTTCTGAGTCTGTGTCATTGCTTTCTATTGCTTCCATTTCTATATTTTGATGTATAGTATTCTTTCCAATTTTTTTTATAATTTCCTCAGGTATTTCAAAATTTGTACAACATGTTTTTTTATCTCGCAAATTATTTCTTATTGTCAAAATAGAGTTGGTTAACAATAATTGCATCCGATTTCGTTGCTTAGTTTTGACCAAATTTGACCAAAATAAAAAATAAACAAGATTCATTCAATTTGACTTTAGCGGCTTGCGGCTTGATGCCGCTGTTAGTGGGCTGTTTTTTTCTGTTATTTTACTAAATGGGTGTGTTCATTGCACTGCGCTCATTTACACTAGGTTTACATTGGAGGTGAATTTTTTTTTTAGAGTCAAAAAAATAAATAACAGTCGACTTGATTTCCGTTTAAGGACGAAAAAATCCAGTAAAAAAAAAAACAGTCGGCTGGATTTGATTTTTTTTTTTCAGTCAAAACCAACAAAATCCAGTCAAATTTGACTGGAAAACAGGCAAACTGGCAACACTGGTTATACTCTCGGATGTTTGTCAGACGTTCGCGAGAGGTGACGCAGTGAAAAAAAACCCTAAGTTGGATTTTGGGTTTTATGCGGGATTCGAACCTCGAACCCTCGCTTAGTAGTCCAACACACTAACCACTAAGCCACTGCGCCTACTTTTTTTTTTATTTTATTTTAAATTAAAAAAAAATAATTCTATATTTTTTCCCATTTGGGTTTTTCTGGCAAAAACCATAATACAAAAATCCTATTTATGTGAAATACTTTTGCCCTAGTGGAAACATGGGTTCAACTTGCATGTTGTTAACCTATTTTTGGAACAATCCCTAGGGTTTAGATTTATGCAGCTGCATGAATTCTGCTGTCAAAAATGTAAGTAATTCATATAAAGAAAATTAGAAAAAAAAATAAACTGATTTGTGAATGAATGAAATTTTTTTTTGGCGCCGAATATGAATAGAGAACAAGTTAAGCTGTCTAAAAAAAAACATACTCAACATTTATTCTTTTCAAATTTATTGTTATAAATTCATTTACAAATTGTTTCTTCTTGAAATAGTGCCACCCGGCGGCCATTAATAACACGCATTCACAGAGAGGGGAAAAAAAGCGCGGAAGAGGTGAGTCGTTCAAAATTTGTCGGGGAAAATCGGGTAGGTGCACGCAAGTTGACCGTCTAGATTGGATAGTCTTTGGCCAAGACCGTGCCAGGAATTATAGTCAACTTATTGTAGTAGATAAATGTGCCCATAACAAGAGAGCTCGGCAAAACATACACGGAAAGAATTGAAAATCACCAATTGCAAAATTTTGAGTTGCAAAACACGACCTTTATATTTTTCGCGAATCACAACGATTTTATCTTGAATTGCAATAAAATATCGTAATTTGATATTGAAAACGGCGAAGAATATCAAATACTGTTTGTTGCATTTTACGATTAGAAGTATTTAATCGTGCTTCTTTTATTTGTAGTCATTTGCGACATTTTTGGCGCAATTCACCACTTCAATAGGTACATTTTTCAAGCACCACTTTACAATCTCAAATTGCAAAAAATATTTCGTGATTTACCTCCACTGAATGATGAATCAACAAAATCTTATAATAACTTAGCACATCATACAAAATGTTGTTCGCAAATCAACACTATTGAGTTGCAATTCAAGACTAAATGGTTATAATTTTAAATGTAATTGGTAATTACCGAATTGTTTTTGCAATTCACAACCACAGTAATATCAAATTAATAACTTTTTGTGTCAAATTGCGATCGGTTATGACAATATGTATTTCACGTCCGATCGCATAATTGACACTGAGAAGTGTTGATTCTTTGAGGGTCAATATCTTCACTTTGTACAATTTCTAAAATTGCGAATAAAAAGTCGTGAATTAGCAAATCCTGAGCTAAGCTAAAATGAGACAAACTTTTCGTGAATCGGCGCTTATTTTTCTTGATTTGATCTTTAACTTTTTTCCGTGTATATTTGGCCAAAACTGGAAAAATGGTTACCCCGACAGTAGCTTATCGGTTGCGCCATCTACCGAGTGATAGTGTAGCATGAATCAACAAGTACACTGCTGACAGCATTTTTTTTTTTTTTTGTAATACAATACTACCTACACAAGTTCTATTTCTTTTTTAAAATATTTGCTCATTAAAGAGAAAAAAAAAAAAAAAAACTGATCACAACAGATATTATATAATATATCAAATGTCTTGACTGCCGAGTACAGAGGGCTCCAGTCCCTCAAACGCAGATTCTCCGTGCGGGTCAGTCGAAACATTCAGAAATTCGACAGCTCCACCAATATTCTTCGCAGGCGCACATCCTCGGTTTCTCGCAACCTATTTCCGTCTCAATTGATAAACAAAATTCGGGCGAAACTGCTGCATTTAAAAAAAAGAATTGCTCATTACACCTATTTGCACCTCTCTCATCTGTCAGAATTCTCAAACTGCACCGAGACTAATTTCAAATTCTATAAATATCCAATTGGGGAAAAGAAAAGAATTTTGAAAAAATACCAACTGCAAGAAATCAATTTCGAACAGAACAAATAGCTTAATCAGGAAACGGGTCATTTGTGATCAGAGCCGTGTCAACTTTAACATTGTTCCCAACAAGACATTTGACATTTGGAGCAGATTGTCATCCGCCCCGCAGTGAAAGTTATTTATGCTGTCATTTCGAAAAATTGTTGATAATAATTTTCGTTTTGTTCTAGACACAGAAAATACAAAATTTATACCTCCCCATGATGACGGGGGAGTTTATTTTTAAAATCGAAATCGATTCAAACGGAAGATAAAAACGAAAACAATAGGAAGGTGACACATTCGAGTAATGAGCCAACTTCGTGTGACAACGCGTTCGCTGTCAAAGTTTTTTTTTCTTTGAAATGAACGCACACAAAAGCCAGGCTCTGATGAAACAGCATCCTCAACATCCTTATTGTAATTTATTACCAATACCGATACGGATACGGACACCGATGACAGATAAACGATCTGATAAACATTTTTATTTCGATTGAAAGGCGTTTTTCTTCGTGTTTTTTTTTTTTTTTTTTGTAGGGTAGAGTTGCAAATCACACAGGTGCACACAGCCACCGGCATAGGTGTAGACAAAGTTGTGAACAATGTTTTCTCTATTTTGTTTAAGCATATAATTTGTTTGTGTTTTTTTTTTGTTAACATAAGTTATCATTGTGCACATTGTTGGCGATTTGCGTATAGTGGAATTATTTTCGTTTTATTGATGAAATATTTATGAATAATTTTCGTTCACAAATAGTTTGGCATATTGGTGGCTTCTGTGTTCTGTCCCGAGGGACAGTAAATAATAAACATTATTGCGGAGGCGGTCGCGTGAGAGGCTCCTTGTTTTCTTTTGTTTCTCTTAGAGCGCGACGAGAAACCTATTTAAACTGCTGTAGCTGTAGGTGACGGTGTTATGTAAGCGTTGACATTTTTGGATCATGTATGACGTATACTAAGACAGTGGCTAGAGTATGTAGATGCATTTGAAAAAGGTGGCCTTTGAGCGGTATGCGTGGGTGAAGGAAATGCTATCGGCCACAGTGGCAGGTGTCGAAAACCGGTGGAAACAGTACGTACGATCTACAATCGCGGAGAGACCTGAAAGTAGGAGCAAGTACAGTCACAGTCACAGTTGATGTTGAGCATGTCAGCAGAACAACTTAGGCAACCCAATCAGAAGAGGAGCTCGCAACTTTTTGGTGGAAGCTACGACTTATTGGCAAATGCAAGACTATGCCTACACCCTACACGTAGAGGCTCCTGGAAGAAATAAACATTTTTTGTTGGCCACTCGTTTTTAAATTTCGTATCTCGAGTGTTTACGCCAAACTCTAAACAGCTTAACTCATTTTTCAGATCATATCCAGGCTCTCGAGCCATCACCGAGGTAAAGAGGGTTCTTCTCTGTTTATGTATAGACTTAAGCCTGAACTACATCGAAACAAAAGTGGGAAAAAGTACAAAATAGTGAAAATATCGAAACTCATCGAAAACACACGCATATTTATATATGGCATCTAAATATAAGAAAAGTCTGAACTATGAAGCTAGAGAGCTTTTTTAGTTTACATTTCAAGTTTCCAGAAGCAATAATAAACAAATTTAGCCGAGCAAAGTGCAAAAAGAACTTTTCCTTGCGAAACTGTCAGGATTTATGTGATGAAATCGTGATCTAGCGGAAAATCAGGAACAAATTCTTTGAATGTTTTTGTTTATAGAGCTTTGCAACAAGTGAAAGCTCGAACACGCTCAAGCTTTGAACGACTGTGAAAATTTTAAACTGACAAAAAATTCACAGAGTGTAGTATATGATGGAAGAGTATAACCAATTCCACTTTTTTGTACTCTTAGTCCTCTACGCTATTAAATGATATTTTCATTGAAATAAAGAATTAAATTATTTCTATTATGTTCGGTAGTTCAATCAGTTTATATTTGTAAATACTTCAGATGCTGTGGGGGGATGGAAGCGCCGTGCAACCTATTTCTAGGCTGAAACCGGCGTTCTTCAAGGCTGCAGCTTGAGTCAAATTCTATTCGCGCTGCTGAAAAATGATATGTGGGAATCTTTGCAGGTTTGCGGAACTGTTTTATTTGGTGCTGGTTTTCGCACGAATAAACCTATGATCCTGCAACTTACGTCAGCAATTAACTGCCACCTCGGGTTTGCAAATCAAACTTTTGAAAGTTCAAGATATTTAAAAATAAAAAAAAAGCGATCAAAATCTCCGCTTTTGGTAGAAGAAAAAGCACTCTGCCCGTGAGGCGCATTTAAGTGGCTATACCTGCACGCAGCAACCTGCCAAATGTCAGAAATTTATGCGGCAATACACCTAGCAGGCAACCACACTTTGACAGTTCATTACACTCATCGGAGTGTGCTTCATGCGAAATATGCGTGAGAACCGAGACAGGCCAACTAATCGGTCCCGTCCATCCTTCCAAGGAAACAATGCAATGTCCAAATTAGATTATTCACCCGAGGATACGATGTTTATTTTGCGCCCCCTCCCGATGGCACCCCCCCATCCGCCATCATCATAATCCTGGACAATCTCAGCAGTAGGAGCTCGATGGCCAGCACGAGCACCACCAACAGCAGGTTTTGTCCCCTTTCGCGTGTTAGCTGACCTAGCATGCCAACCTGCAATGATTTTACACACATACAAACAACGACGACGTTGCAATTGCAACAGGGAGACGGGAGGGGAACACAAGGAAACACACAGCATACAAACTCTCGGCAAGCTTGGAGGTTGTTGGTGGATTGTGGTGCGCGCCGGCCACTACAGCCGCTGTACGCTCACGTCTGATACTTCACTTTGCGCACGCTCTTTGTGGTACCTGTCGAGAGATTAAAGCGTAAATTAAAAGAGATAATAACAATAAAAGGAGTGCATGCATGCATGCATGCACATATCTCTCATGGAAGTGGCGGTGGCGGTGGCCACTGCACATTTTGAATTATTTGACGAGGAGGCGCTGCGCTGGGCGCGGAGTCTCGTGGGGCGATGCGAACGCGAAAAGGAGATAAATTTAGCATAGGATACGACGACCGACGATGATGGTGTATTTTTGGGATTTAAGCTGATGACGATCGTAATGAGATGGAGAATGCGTGCGAGATGGCGAAAATGAAAATGCATTCTATTGCTAGGCGGGATGCGGCAGCGGCCTACTGTTGAATAATTGTGATGCGCGGCACTTGGGCGGGACACACTAATGGCAACGAGGGAGTTCCATTGAGGGGATATTCATTTTAATTTGATCGTTTTTATTCCTTCGTCTCGCATGTGCAGTGGTGTTTTTTATGTTGGCTGTCCTTAGACGATACTTGCCAGTTAAATTGCGTGCGTGTCGGATTTTGCTTCGCTTGTCTTTGAATATTGTTGTGTGGTGTTCGTTTTTTATCTATCTAATATCCATCACCTTCGGCAGTGTGCGACAATGCCCTAGCAAGTACATGACTTTGTGCTGTTAAATTCAAGCAACAACTTAACTGGAGAGTGAACTTGTCCTTAAATCTCAAAACCGTGGTCAATCTATTCAAATTATCGCTTAAAACACCCACCGAGAAGGTAACAACTTAACTGGTGCCCGACAAAATATCTACTTCTACTTGAAGTAACAACTGTAGTGGCTTAACTTGTGGCAAATTTGCACCGACTTAAAGACAAGGCAACTGTTCAAGTAAAAGCTTGAATTGCATTCAACGATGCTCTTCGATCTGGGAAAATGCATTGTGGCTATCATCTTTTGGCAGGCTGCGTTTCTACTGCAGCAACTATGTGTGAGTCCTGTCCAGCGCAATAATGGATGGAATGAAATCAGAAGTGGAAATCAGGCAGAACTAGATGTCGAGAGAAGAAGTAATAAAAAGTATGGCAAACTGGCGCCCAGAAAGGTGGTCTATTTTGAATGACAGTTCGGTTTAACCTTCTACGGAAGAGTTAGAAAGCAAACGCATCATGCGGAATTTTTTTTCTAGATCTCTATTGATACAATAGATCTTGTAGGTCGCAGTCGTTACACACGGCATTACAACTCTGCTCTCGCCTATGTATATATAAGATATGAACACAGACCGGCTTTTGGGTAGTCATTTTTGACAAATAATTTAAAAACTGATATATTCGATTTTTTTTGAGAAAAACCAAGTACCGGAACTTATTTGGGATACTTATATTATCTTATGTATTTTGATAAAAATCGTTAGAACGGTTTCTGTAAAATTTGACAGATAAAACAATACCAAATATTGCAATGTTTAGTTTGAAAAATACTATTGCTTAACAATTGTTCATTTTCAATTGCATTTTATGATTTTTAAAAACTTATCTAACTCGAAAATGGGTTTTTCGAGATACGACCAGTTTTCAAAATAAGCGTTTTCGATAAATCGAATTGAAAATTAAATACGCAATCATTATGGGAATAACAATTTTTTTCTAAGCCTGCATTTTGGTCAAAATCGTTATTGCCGTTTTCAGTTAGACTAAAGAAAACTAAAGTTAAAAAAAAAATACTTTTTTCAAGAATCCATTGAACGAAACAGAGATAAACTGAGCTTGCTATGAAAATTGGAAATGACCATACATATTACCGCTTAGAAATGAATTTTTGTTCCAATCGTATGGACCGTTTTCGAAATACGTATTTTCATAGTAAACATGTCGAAATTACCTTTCTTTTACGACTGATGCACTCGGCGGGAACTTGCCAAGATACCAATAATGAGAGTTTTGCTCAATTAGCCTTTCTCACTGGACGATCTGCATTGTGCATCGAGCAGGAGGGCTTTTCCTGCTCAACAAAGCTAGACCGAGTTGATAGGTAGATTAAATTTAAGCTAACACTACTTATAATCGAGAAAGCTTAAAAAATCGTACAGTTGGAAATGGCGACTTAGAACGCACTTCAAAACCAATGCAACTCACTTAAACGTGGCTTAGCAAGATCTGAGTTTGTGAAACTGCAAGAGTCACATTTAGCACAGATCTGCGTCATATGTACTCCCCCAATTCAGACATCATATAGTTCAACTAAAGTAGCATTTTATCCTGGATATCGCTATGCGAGAATACTAAAAAGGAATCGATAACTTTACTACCAGTAATTCAACAATTAAAACACCGTATACGAAAAATTCGTTACCAAGTTAACAGCTGACTGAGAAGAATCGGGCCAGTTACACTTGGAATCAAATCAGATTATACCAGTAACTTAACTGCACAGAAGCTAGTCAAACCATTGGGGAAGCTAAAAATGTCGGCAACTCTGCCAACACACCTAAACAAAAACCACTATGGGTCTAAGGTGCATCCAAAATAATCTACAGCATGCCAAAGCCGCTTCAGCGGTTTTAAGCCATAGATTAAATACGGATCACCTAGATGTAGCCTTTATCCAGGAGCCATGTTTACATAAGGACCAGATAAAGGGCCTCTCAGGTGAGTTACTCTACGATTCCGTAAATGAAGGAAGACCTAGAGCTTGTATTATGTTAAAACAAAATATAAAAACTATTCCAATTCCAGAACACACAAACAAAGACATGGCAGCGGCTATAGTTAAGCTATCCATCGAAAGGGGAAAGACAGACGCAGTCATATGCTCAGCTTACCTGGCAGGCGACTCCCCTGACCTGGAATTTCTATCACTGCAAGGACTTATGGACTACTGTGGCAGAAGAAGACTCCAGCTGATAATTGGTTGCTATGCAAATGCCCACCATGTAAACTAAAGAAGTGAGTCACTCTTAGAATTTATTTATAAAAACAATCTTGAAGTAGTAAATTATGGGAATAGCCCTACTTTTATAAACAGAATTAGGGAAGAAGTCCTTGACCTCACCCTATGCACCCCATTTCTAAAAAACTTTATTAGGGACTGGCACGTTTCTACTGAAACATCGATGTCAGACCATCGTCAAATCTGTTTTGACGTCAAATCGGATTCCCAAATTTATGAATTCTAAAGGCAGCCAAGATCCACAGATTGGGACACTTATAGCCTAGAACTCATGGATTCTACTACAAACTGCTACAAAAACACCAGCCTAGATATTGACAGCCTAGAACTTGGCTGCGAAAATCTCAATGTTGCTATTAACTCCGCCTATCATCAAGCTTGCCCAGAGAAAGAAAAATCAGGCAATTGCTCAACTCCCTGGTGGAGTAATAAACTCGCTAAGCTAAGTAAATCCTAAAGAATACTTTTTAACAGAGCGAAACGCAATGGAGAATGGGCTCTATACTCTGAGACATTCACAGAGTATAACCTAGAAATTAGAAAAGAGAATCATGGAAAATGTTCTGCCAAGATCTATCTGATACTCGAAGCAGTGGTCGTATCCACAGAATTCTATCAAAACAGCACACTAATCAAATTGAACTGATGAAAAATCAGAATGGGACATATATGGAAAACGGCATACAGACGCTAAAGCTCTTGGCCGAAACCCATTTCCCAAACTCTACCACGACACCAGAACCAGATTCACCCAATCATATTCTTCATGTAAGAAACAACAGACCAAAAAGATTGTACTGGAAAAGGTCAAAAGAAATCTTTCATGAAGACAAAATAAAATGGGCCATCAATTCATTTAGTCCATTTAAATCCCCTGGAAAAGATGGAATATTTCCAGCACTCCTCCAAAAAGGCAGCGCACAAATAACTTCGCTTCTCATAAACATATTTAGAGTAAGCTACGCATGGGGTTACATACCAAAAAGTTGGAGGGAGGTAACGGTTAAGTTTATACCGAAGGTAGGTCGTAGACCAAACGATCTTCCGAAATCTTACCGACCCATTAGCCTCACCTCCTTTTTCCTTAAAACGATGGAAAAAATTATTGATAGGCATATAAGGGATGGTCCACTTCACATAAATCCATTACATAAAAACCAATATGCCAATCAACCAGGTAAATCAACAACAAATGCTCTTCAGGAACTCACAACCAGAATTGAGAACTCACTCAAGAGCAAAGAGATTGCTGTGGGCTGCTTCCTTGACATCGAAGGAGCTTTTGACAACACCGAACATGCCCAAATATACAGATGCATCCATAACACAGGCGTAGATAGTACTACATGCAACTGGATAAAGAACATGTTTAACAGTAGAAACAAAAACTTACATTAGGCAATGACAGTATCAGAGTCACGGCTGCGAAAGGTTGCCCCCAGGGCGGTGTTCTATCCCCCCTGCTATGGTCTACCGTAGTGAACGAACTGCTAAACTTACTCAGTAACAATGGTTTCTATGTCCAAGGATATGCAGATGATATCAATTGCGATCCTAATCAGAGGAAATTTCGAAGACACAATCTCAGAACTCCTGCAGAGGGCACTCAACCTAGTTACTGACTGGTGCAAAAAAGTTGGTCTAACTGTAAACCCCAAAAAAAGCATCATAGTTGCTTTCACAAAAAGACGAAATCGAGGAAAGCTAAGAAGACCTACTCTACTTGGTGAAACAATAGAGTTCTCAAAAGAAGTCAAATACCTGTGTAACCCTGGACGAAAAACTCACTTGGAACTCTCACCTCATGAAAACCATAGGCAAAGCCAGGATCTCTCTGTGGACCAGCAGAAGTCTGATTGGTAAAAGCTGGGGTAAAAACCCCAAAATCATGCTATGGCTTTACACAGCCATAACAAGACCAATCGTCACTTATGCAGCTCCAGTATGGTGACAAAAAACTAAACAAAAGTCAACACAAGTCAGGCTCAATAAACTCCAAAGACTAGCTTGTGTATGCACTACGAGCGCAATGAGAACAACTCCCACTGCAGCGTTGGAAGTTATCCTAAATCTTCCACCCCTCCATCTTCAGATACAGAAAGAAGCTATGACAAATGCCTTCATGCTCATATCTGAAAACACCGAAAACTCCAAGCTCATCCATCCAGACATCGTTATGGAACTGAAAAAAGATGAAATACTTGGAAATACCATAATAGAAAACTGTCTACCGGAATTCAACTTCAGCTGAAACTTGAAAGTTACATTCCCAAATGGACAGAACTGGGAACAGAATAAACCCACATTTGCCAAAGATTCTCATGTATCTCATATACAGATGGATCGAAAACAGATGAAGGAGTTGGAGCTGGAGTATACGGGGTCGACACAAAAACGTTCATCCATAAAAGCATGGACAAATGCAACTCCGTATTCCAAGCAGAAATCTTTGCAATAGAACTATATCTCAGAGAAAATCTAAAAAAATCAATAACAAACAAGAACATATATATTCTCTCTGCTAGCAAAGCTGCACTACTGGCTAGCAATAGCTATGAAATCACATCAAAGCTAGTGAGGGATTGCCTACAATTACTCACATCGCTAGCCAGCACAAACAGAGTACACCTCATTTGGGTGCCAGGACATAGCGGACATGTGGGCAATGAAATAGCAGACATACTAGCCAGGAAAGGATCAGCATCTACCTTTATGATGCCAAGACCATTTTGTGGATTATCCCTTAGCACCGCTAAATTCCACATTAAAACCTGGCTGAAAAACTAAATCAAAAAATCATTACTGGACAAACACTGAAGGTAACAGACAAGCTAAAATGTTCATGCCAACTACTTCCCGTTCAAGAACAAAACAACTCCTAAACCTAACAAGGAGTCAGATTCGTACAGTCACAGGGTTCCTCACAGGGCACTGCCAAGTCAAAAAAAAATAAGGTAAGGCTTAAAGGTATAAAAATAGAGGCACTCCGGGAGTGCCGACAGAAGTGATAACTTGAACAATTACGTGTGTATTTTTTTTTAATCGTCAGGAAATATTTTATTGCGCAGGAAGTACTTTTAAATAAATGTTTTTTTTATTCATTATTATAAGCTTCTACTACAAAAATTATGTTACATTTTTCATTTTCATTTAAGTTATTATGAATTCCCCAAACAAAACAGGTAATTGAAATAATTTTGGTGACAATCAATTTGTCGCCGCCATAAATTACCACAGTAACGTATTCAAATAAAAATCATCGTAGATTAAGCTATTTATAAATTACCTACCCCTAAAAGTAGGCAATAGTATAACTAAAAGTATGCAATCGGTGTCGGTGTCGGTGTCGGTGTCGCGAGTTTGCTAGTTTTTGCCCATCCAAAAAGTGCCCAACGCGCCTTAAGAAGTTATCACTTCAAAAACACCTCATGACTATGGGAATAATACAAAACAACACTTGCAGACTATGCAACGAGGACGAAGAATCAGCAGAACACATACTGTGTCACTGTGAATGTCTAGTCAGATTACGTCAACACCACCTACCTTACCTTGGGGCAGAGGACATATCTGACAGCGCGCTCAAAGATCTACTAGGATTCACAACCAAGTCCAGTATCATGAGCGAGCTCTAATTGGAGGAAATCACAATAGGCCCACTCGTGGCCGCAGCGATATGGCAACTTGATTCCACCTCCCTCAAACAATCTAAATCTAAATTTAACTGCACAAAAACTACAATAGGTTTAAGGCGAAAGCTGAGTTAGCTGACTTTTGTGATTCTTCATAATCGAATAAAGAAACCCGTTTTAGGAGTATAAATAGAGGACTTAAAATATGTCGTTTTCAATATTCAATCGCTTCCACATTCGTCTGCAAATGTTGCACTGTCAGTCATCGATTACTGCAGAAAATTGCAAATTCGAATTGAGTGGGCCGATGGATCTATGGGATAATCAAACAATTAGGTAAGCACTTTGTCGACATGTTTATAGCAATCCATTTGCAGTAGCAACATATGAAAGCACTCACTGTTCATTCTTAAGTATGATAGGTATTCCAGATCATGTCTGATGTCCTGTCGGTCTGTCCTGACACTGATATTATGACGAACGACAAAAAAAAAAAAAAAAAAAAAAAACAATCTGCACTTGGTCCCATTTCGATTTCAGCTAAAATTGTGGGAACCGACTGGAAAACAAGAAAAGACCCATCCGGAGTTAAATAATTCGCGAGCATCATTAATGGAAATATTTTTGTCCAATTGCCAATACAAAAAATACCAAAAACTAAAAAAAAAAAAGAAAAACAAAAAAAAAATCCACAATTGCGTGTCTTCCTCTATTGCGCACACAAAATTCCATGTAATACGATTCGATTTCCTTTTCCCCATTACGAAACAAAACAGAAACTGCCACAAGAATGTACCTGTATACCATCAGAGACAAACGACAAGAAAACGACCAAAGGAAAACTACTTCTAAAACAAAATTCCTTACTTGTGTTGTGTATTGTGTTCGAAACCGAAAAGAAATGAAAGAAAAATCACAATTGCAAGCTGAAGCTGGAGCAAGTGAGGCGACCGATAGACGAAGCAAAGATCGACGCACTGCACCAGGCACTGGACCTGGAGCACCGTACCATATACACTCAGTTTCGCAGCCAGCACTCACTATCACTAGTCACTATATGCACAAAACAAAGAGAAAAAAAAAAAAAAAAATGTACATCAACTTCTCTGTGGAGTCGCGAACTTAATTAATTAATTTTTGATCATCATATCGTTGCCATCTCTAAGGCCGAATCTCTACATCAGGCACCGAACATGTACCACAAAGAGGAAAGGAGTTACACAAATAATAAAAGGAAAACAAGGAACAACCGAGAAGATACAACACGAAGTTGCGAGTGTAGGTGGGGGCTCCAAGAGGTGGAATACGAGATTTGAATCAGCGACAGGTTGTTCACCGCATTTAACATCTCTGAGATTGGGAGATGTGTGTGCCGTGTGCGCGCCCGCGCGGAGAGATTCTATTTATACAGAACGGAACACAACAAGAACGAATAATCAACCATGTTAGATCGCTCTTTCTCTCGTTGTGTTGTGGCTGTCTCAATGCGAGAATCAGGATGAGGATTTTTTTTTTTTTTTTTCCTTTTCATCATGATGATGATGACGAGACAAATCCCATCGATGAATGAACAGACACTGAGTGGAAAGATGAATGAATCGATCCAGATAGGGAAGTGATCGGTCAGTTGATGGTCGACTGATGGTCGGCGGTTGCAGTTCAGTTTGACCTTATTTCGGTTGAAGGCCTCGTCGTTTAAATGGAGAGAAGAAGTAGTATTGGGGAAAGAATAAATTTACCTTCAGCGAAAATAGTCTCGAGTTTAAATTAAATCGAGTTTATTTAAATTTGCATAGATAGCACTCTGGCCTTTTCTCCCAAAACACTCCACCCCCCCCCCCCCCCAACCCCACTTTTCCTTAACTCATGTGGTATCTGGTATCACAAAGGACCTAAGCCAATTTGGTCTAAAAGTGTCTTTCAAGACAGCTACCTTACCTACCGTTGCTTTTAAAAGTCCGAAAACCTATAACCATTGCAAATTGAATAACAAATTGCCTGGTAGTAGCGAAAACCGAGATTTAAATATCCCGTCCATGGCCTTGCCCTCGCCTCGCAACTCGCAAAATAAGTGCAATAATGAGAATATCTGCTCTTTAAAGTAAACTCCTGCACCAAATACAGCCAATCGTGGAGCACTCTCCTGCCAAGAGCATCAAACACTTTGTCATTCATACATTCAGCCAGTCGTAGAATGCATCGAAATTTTAATTACACATAAAACAAATGCCCCATGAGATCCTTAGCCATAAGTACTCGCATACTCGTACTCCTACCTACTTACCGGCGAGATATCGAATTGCATTCATCATAATTATTATATCAATGCAGCTCTCTACTGTTACCCAAAAGGGAAATGTAACTGAAACCCACCCACGTAATAAGAAAAAAACTACTCCAGCTTAACCCCAATCCTCCCTAATCTGTTACCCATACCACTGCTGGACGGAATTTTATTCGAGTCATGGGAATTTGTCTCCGAGTATCGAAAAGCCAACACAAAGCAACCGAGTGCGATCGAATCCATTTGTCAACAACAAAAAGGACGCAATCCTTATCTACGATTGTCCGTAATTTGCTTCCGAATGACTTCGACCATATGCGTGTGCGATGTCCACTTGGGTGCGAGCGAACCATGTAGTAATCCCCTCGTTATTATATCCTTACGACATCCCAACCGTGTTAAATCCAGGAACGAGACCATAACGATGCGAAATGAAATGAAGTGGCCACCAGAGATTCTGCTTAAATTATGAATCCGTATAATGTACTTTTGGTCAGTTGATGTCGCACAAGGACTGGCCGTGTTAAATCGAACGGCATCGATGGCATTGTTGGTCGGACCCAGGAGCGCATAAATCAAATTGTAATACGAGACGACACTCGCAGTTCGATCGATTTTTCGATTTCTATTTCAATTTCTGATGGTCATATCCTTATGGTTATTTAATGAAGACAGCTCATTGTGTCCTGATGTCCACTCTTTGATTCACTTTGAATTTCAAATCAACACAAAACGGGTGGTATCCTGTTCAATTTTATTCATTACATACTTTATTCATAGCAAAAGTCCTTTTTGCGCCCATTTTTACAACACAAGACCACAAGTGGATAGAAAAAAAAAATATCGCAGAACACAAACATCGAGAGAGAGAGGGAGAGAGGAGTGAAAAAAGGACTTTTAAGGGCAAAATGAGGGTTAATTTGTATGGAAAAGTGGTGCTCCACCAGTTCCAGTACGAACATCATCTGAACCCCGACGACCGACCGACGTCGAAGTCGTCAGCATGGTCGTTGGTCGTTTCACTCAAGTGGAAGTGGCCTCTGAAAAGGACATTACATCCTGTGCTCTTTTGTTGAAATAAGCGCAACCGAATATGATTTCTATTGCTATTGCTTCAACTGTTGTTATTTACTATTATTCCAGGATATTATAATAATCGACAAGGACATCAATGGCCAGGCAATCCAAATCCATGTCGGCTTTTTGCCTTTGCTGTGTGGTGCGGTGCGGTATGGTTTGGTCTCCCTTTTCAGTTGACCCTTTTGACCAAACACAAGGATATGTTGTTTTTCTAGTCGTACTCCACTATTAAAAGGAAATACACAACGAACATATGCACAATAATGTCCTTTGAAAGGAGACGCAGATTAAGGTTGGGGTTCTCGGCTCTTAAATAAATGATTTGGAAAACCGTTAAAAGCCTTTTGCATTCTCTACTACAAAAATTGCTCTATATCTCCCTCTCTCTCTCTCTCTCTTACTCTCTCTTCTTTTGCTGTGTGTGGGTATGCGCTTTTATGATGTGTTTGTAGAACCACCATCACCACCACCAGCACCAAGTACCATCAAAGAGAAAAATTCTTCTATATAGAAAAAAGGAAGAAAATAATGGACATAAAAGGACTCTATTAGCGGGGTCTATTCATCTTCTAAAAACGGATTGCAAAACAATGGGACAAACGGCCTTTTGGCAATTATTTAAGCGAGTACCTATAATGGACTTTTGTGTCCTGTTCTGAATGCAGGCATGTTTTTTCATGCACAGCGCACTGGAGGGTCAAGGAAATCAGCTCAATTGCGTCGTGTAAAACCTCGATGGGCGGGGGTCAAGCCTCTCGCATTCTGGGTCTTGGGGAGAGTCATCACAAAGGATCTTCCTAAGGCAAATCAGATGAAAGTCAGCGAAGATTCAACAGCCACCAAATACAAATGGTGAAATTTCTCAGATCATAGAACATATCAGTCGCCAACTGGAGGGTTACTGTTTCATATCATATAACAGCGAGTTACAGCAATCACAATAATGACAGAAAATACGTGGCTCAGTTTAGCAAAGAGACAATGTGTACCACACTACCAGTAGCGATTAGGTATTTTGTCGGCTGGCAATTCATTACAGATTCGTAAGCTGACAACGCACAGGGGTACAGTTTGCGGAAAGAAACTCTGCGGTAGTTTAGCTAAGACACTAAAGCATGAGGGTTGCTTAGAGGTTGCTTAGATGATGGCTCTTTGTTTGAAGACAGCTTTCAAACGGGACTGGACCGTGTATCTCTGGGTGTAAAAAAATTATATAACGAAAGTCTCGATTTAAAAAAAAAAACATTTTTCTTAAAAAAAAAGATTTTGGGATAGTTTAGCGAAGACACAATTTTCATGAAAGAAAAGCTGTCATTCTATTGGTTACTTATGTGGTATTCGATTGGGCGCTCTCAGAGCACTTTTTTTTTTTATCTCAGAGCAATTTTTATGTTTGTTTGGTACAAAAAAAAAAACAATCTTTTTCAGATTTCAGAGCACTTTTGGGAATCTAGATATTTTCTCAGATTTACCAACACAAGTGCGTTTGAGTTTGACAACTGGTGGAGGGCGTTTAGGTTTTCGTGAACTTGTTCTACAGCAAAGAAAGGTATTGCACCGGGTGAATTTATTTTAGTAAATTGGTTATGTATAAATATTTAATACCCTAGGGACTGGAAGGATGGAGTTATTGTTAAGATACCCAAGAAAGGCAATCTTAAGAACTGCAATTACTGGCGTGGTATTACTGTTTTGTCTGTCTTCCCGAAAGTAATGGCAACTATCATTCTCGAGCGGACAAAGGACAGGATCGAAAATACGCTCAAGAGGCATCAAGCGGGCTTTCGTAGTGGTCGGTCGTGTATCGATCACATCAACACCCTGCGTATTATACTCGAACAGTCAACCGAGTTTACGTCACCGCTCTAGCTTATGTTCGTAGACTTTGAGAAGGCCTTTGACCGAGTCAACCACGAATGGATCTGGAAATCCTTAGATAGGAGAGGAATTCCCCCGAAGATTGTTGCTGTTATAAAGGAGTCCTATCATGCCGCAAAATGCTTCGTTCTACATAATGGACAGCTTTCCGATGCTTTTGAAGTGCGACAGGGAGTAAGACAAGGGGATATTCTGTCGCCAATTCTCTTTCTACTGGCGATAGATGATGTACTGACTGCCACCGTAGGTACATACGAAAGACATGGTATCCAATGGAGACCATTTGAGAGGCTAAGCCACCTGGATTATGCCGACGATATCTGTTTCCTGGCAAAAACCAACAGCGGGATGAATGAGATGTGTCAATCACTGCAAGTGAATGCAGAGATGGCTGGTCTTAGGATCAATTGCAACAAGACCAAAATAATGCACACTGGCCGCCCGGCACATCAGCCCATTATTCTGAGACAGACGCCTATTGAGGAGGTCAAGCAATTTAACTATCTAGGCAGTTTTGTTTCATCCGAAGGAGGAACGGATCTGGATGTTAATAACAGAATAAATAAAGCCCGCAGCGCCTTTGGAATGTTATCCTCAGTATGGAACTCCAGTCAAATTTCCCTACGCACCAAGTTAAGGCTCTTCGAATCCAACGTCAAGTCCGTACTGCTGTATGCCTGCGAAACCTGGAAAGTCTCTACCTCCATCTCTAGAAGACTGCAGGCATACGTTAACCGCTGCCTGCGATACATCCTTAAGATCCGATGGCCGCAAGTTATATCTAACCAAGAATGGTGGCATATAACGCATCAAAACCCGCTGAATGCAGAAATTAGGCAGAGGAAGTGGCGCTGGATTGGCCATACGTTGAGGAGACCAAACGACAACATCGCGAAGCAATCCTTCGAATGGAACCCTCAAGGTAAACGGCGAGTTGGTAGACCAAGAACAACGTGGAAATCAACCGTATTGGCCGAAGCAGCAACGCAGCGTAAAACGTGGCCACAGCTGAAGTATCTGGCTGCAGATCGAGATGGATGGAAGAAATTTGTCGCCGCCCTATGCCCCACCCGGGGTTGAAGGATTCATATATAAATATTTAAAAATCAATCGAGACGCAAATTTCGAATGTTTTAATAAAAAATTCAACCAGTGAATGGAAAACGTTTTGAAAAGTGTTGAAGGCTACACATATTTAAATCGCACGAACATTATCACAAAAAAGAGCAAGTGACGTTTTTATGTTCGATTAGCCACAAGAAATCTGAAATCTGAGAGCGAATCTGAAGAAGCCCAAGCGAATACCACATTCTATTGTTGGTTGATTGTTGACTGTTATGGAATGAGGCATGGGGGAACAATGCATTTTGCTCTCTACAGCATGTACACAAACCACACGAATCTATAATATTTCTGTTTAGCTTTGCGAATTTGAAATCAATGTGAACTGAACGATTGTTTGTACAAAGTAATAAGGAACGACTTTAGCACAGAAGCAATGCATCACCGAAAGGACTTTCTGTGAATTTATGTCGATGAAAAATGTGAAATAGAAACCAATTGCAATAATTCCGCGATCAATGGTTCGAGTCTCAGTTATGACATTTCAAGATGTATGACAGTGCAGCATACAACTGAAACTATAGTCGCCTAGCACATTGACGCATGCAAATGGTATTTTTCGCTACGCGTTTTAACTCTTTCTTTCTATTTCTGCCGTCTTGTGATATAGCAAAGGCATGGCGGCGGCGAATAACCTCAAAAAACTGGTCTACGCATCATCATCATCCATTATCCATCGGTCCAAGATATGCGATTGTTTAGGAAGAGATGCAGAGTGGCGTGCACAAACAAAAATCACTACTTGTATGTATGTAAAATATGCGTGTTAGGCGAGAAGGTACTGTTGGCCATGTTCGAAGCGCGTCGCACAATTGTATTCCCGATTCAGCCATTTGGTTACAGGCAGAGTTGTGCGGCTAATAACTAATTATGCACCCTATTTCCCCCACCCCCCCCCCCCCCCACACGCTCTGGTGTAGGGTAGATTGTGGTTTGGTGGAACATATCTTTTTTGTTTAATTTTAAACGGATAACGAGTTTCATTCATTCAAAAATAGTTACATGTGAATGCGTCAGTTAGTGTTTTGACTTCGAATGTAACCAGATAACCGAACAGATAACTGTTGATGGGCACATTTGACAGGTAAAGTGTCGAAGGACTTCGCATTTCACACATTCACTTGAGAGAAAAGGAAAACTGTTTACTTCCATCTAAAGTTGGACAAATGTCAAAAAAGAACTTATTTTTTTTATATACTTATCTGTCAGATAAAGTGTAAGGGAAGAAGTATCCCCTTGAGGAAATTGTTTTTTTTTGTTTTTAACTCAGGTAGGTATCTACATATATCTTGTAGAAGTTCATAGAAATCACCAGCAAAAATCTACAGTCTGTGCAATAACTTTTCATGCCGCCTATCTGACAGATAAATAGTCAAGTGACCAAGAAAAATGTGTGCTTCAGCTGCTATTTTTTTATATAAGTTTGTGAGTGTCTGAACACGGGGATGCTCGTAGCGTATGCTGCCTATCTGACAGATTAAGACTCAAGTAACTACAATTTTATTTATTTACTTATTTGTTTGTTTGTCGCCAACGAACAAATAATCTTTCATAGACATAAGGCTATTTACGACAGTGTTAGTAGTTTTTCTATTTTCGATCTAACTTTCACCCTCCAGATAGATATTCGATAGATAAATTTCATGAAGAGCTAGTGAAGCGGCCTTTTTAGTCTTGCAGGCCAAATCAAGGCCTGAGAAATTTTCCATCTACACACGTCCCCCTGCAGGGACGGGGATAGAATAGCCCTGAGGTAAGGCATGCCTGTCGTAGAAGGCGACTAAAATCCAGCCAAAGAAGTAGTCTTAATGACGGTATGAGCGATTCTGTCTTGAGTTTAGTACTCCTGGTAGGGCCACCCTTGCCAGTAAACTCATAGCTGAAAGATGAAACTCCAGGAGAGTCTGATGCACATTGTGCGGCACACCGGTCAGCATCTGACTCCAGAGGGGGGACTGAAATCACCAAAGAATAGTTTTCCTTAACTTTTTACAAAAAAGGTATTAATATCAACTATGCAATGAATAAAACTAAAGGAAATAATACCCCAGATGGTACTCCAGATTTACTGGAAAATCCACTCTCTTCGGAGGTCGGCTCTACGGATTCTGGGGAGAGCCATTTATTGCGTTCAGGTAACCCTTTCGGAAAAAGCCGAAGGGTAACGAGATCACGACCCTCGGCATCTCAAACGTATCCGTGCGTCTCAAGGAGCTCAACGGCAACAAAAGTTCCTACTCCAGAAAAACAAGACCCAGTGAAAAATAAAAGCCTCAGGGACAAAAACGACGAACTTAAAACAAGGCTATCAAACATGGAACAGCTATGCGAAGAGCTTCGAATGTTAAAGACTTTGTTGCAAACAGACTACAAAGTAACGTCACTTAGGAACAATGCGTGGAAAGTCAACGTTAAGGACCTCGAAAGTTACCGTCTACTGTCTCGTAAATTAAATACAGACAGAGTTGAATGGTATTTTTATGAGAATAAGTCAGAAAGACATATACGCGTCGTGGCAAGAGTGTTACACCCGTCATCTTCGAAAAATGATGTAGTAAATAACTTAAGAGACAGACACTTTCGAATTATGGATGCCATTAATATCATCAAACGAGAAAAACAGAATAAAGACTGAAATGAAACTATGGTAAACCGTGGTCTTCCGCTCTTTATACTAACCTTTGATAAGACTGAGGACTTAAACAAAATGTATGATTCAAAAACAATCCTGAATATTGTTGTTTTAATTGAACCTATGCGTAAGAACAAAAAATTGGTTCCACAGTGCAAACGGTGCCAAGGATATAACCACACGCAAACCTACTGCCAGATAGAGCCACGGTGTGTAAAATGCGCCGGTAGTCATCTGACGACTGACTGCAATTCAAATAATAAAGCACCCGCGCAGTGTATTAACTGTAATGGTAACCATCCTGCAAATTATCGGGACTGCGAAGTAGCTAAGGAGCTCCAAAAAAGACGGACGCAATCGATGGTGCCACAGAAGCAACAAAACAACCCAAGGCTTAAAACCGTGTCAATCAGTACTTCGATAGCGACAAAGTTAGATAAGCCCAACAATAAAAAAAGAAAACGGGCAACAGAAATGCCATCGGACATCGTACATCAAAAAACAGATATGTTAACACACGCGCAAGCTGCAGCATCGTGTAGTGGACAAACTGATAATCCACCAGACGCTGTTTCCAATGTCTTTTCGATTATTCTGTCGAGACTTAAGGAACAAAGTAAAACGAATAAACTAATTGTATTAATAAACGCTACACTCACCGAGCTCGGACAAATAATAAGGAAACTTAAGCCCAAAAAAGCTCCGGGTTATGATCTGATTACGGGTGAATTCCTAAAAATGCTACCTCGGAAAGCATTAACTAAGCTTCTCCACATTATAAACGCCGCGATCAGATTACAATACATCCCGAGTCAATGGAAAATCGCGGAAGTCATAATGGTTCTAAAACCAGGCAAACCTCAACCCATCTCGCTTCTTCCAATTATTTCCAAAGTTTTTGAGAGGATATTACTCAGACGCTTACAACCAAGTATAGAAGAAAACCGTCTTATACCCGACCATCAGTTCGGATTTAGAGCAAACATTCGACAATCGATCAAGTGCATCGGATAACTGACGTAATAGAGAAAGCTCTAGAAGAAAATAAAATTTTCTCTGCCGTATCCTTGGACGTTTCGCAAGCATTTGATAAGGTTTGGCATGAAGGCCTCAAGTACAAATTAAGACAAATTCTCCCCGAACGGTTATGGAAAATTCTAGAATCGTATCTAGAGAATAGACTCCTCCGTGTCAAACACGGAAACGAATATTCGGAATTTAAAGAAATAAGGACAGGTGTGCCGCAAGGCAGCGTCCTTGGGCCTCTCATGTACCTGTTATTTACGCGTGATATTCCGCAAATAGAAGGTACTACCGTAGCCACTTTCGCCGATGACACTGCTATGCTAGCAGTGGGTACAACGACAAAAGAAACAAACAAAGTACCTATTACAAGGCGCGCTTAACCGGGTCTATGAATGAACAAAATCATGGGGGATCGCTCTCAACGAAACGAAATCGGTCCACGTGGATTTTACATATAAAAAAACAAATAACTTGCCTGTATTTATAAATGCGATACAAGTTCCGTTTGCAAACGAGGCCAAATATCTCGGAATGACTCTCGACACAAAATTAGAATGGAAACCGCATGTAAAGAAAAAATGCGAAGAACTTAAAATCAAATATAGAGAACTTTATTGGTTACCGGGAAAATATTCCAAGCTTACCCTCGAGAACAAGCTTTTATTATATAAGCAAGTGATGAAGCCTGTATGGACAATGGACATATGGTATACAGTTATGGGGCTGTACCAGCGATTCAAATCTAAACATTTTAAAAACTTTTCAAAACAAAGTGCTAAGATCATTCGTCAGTGCACCGTGGTACATTAGAAATGAAGATCTCGATAGAGATATCGGAATTTCCACCGTTAAGGACGAAACGAAAATATGCGCTTGAAAGCATAGAAATCGATTATTAGGACATTATAAATGCTCGGTCCGTAAAATTCTCGATGTCGTTCTCGTTTTAGTGAGTAAAAATCACACACTACTATGAGCACGCGCCGACTGTCCTCATAGTATCTTCTAGAAGATTTACACCTAGATTTTCTGGAGCGTTTTTTGAAAAAGCGAACAAAAACCAGGCACAGTTTTTTTTATGGTACCCACCAGATAAATGATAGTGTTCACACATAAGGCATCATCCAATCGCTTGCCAATCGAACGACAGTCCCTTGGTGTGTGTTTTTGTTTTGTCTCTTCCTCTTCGACGTGATAAACACTCCTGTTCTTGTTGTGTGCGCTGATCTGTTAGCTGCGACTCGGATTTTGCATGCGTGAGCGCTCTGTAACTGACTGCATGCATTTGAGGTTTTAACAATGTTGCCGAGCAGGTTGAGAGGTTGATAGTCGCATTTAAAAACAAAAACAAAAGCACGCACGCGAAATGAAATTTTAAATTGAAAAAAAAAAAAAAAAATAATAACAAGACTTCGCTGTGCACAGAAACGCCACACACACACACGAGTACAATCTGCGAGAAAGAGCAGGAACAAAATGTTATTAAGTATTTAAATTGCTCCTTTAGCTCAAGCGACAGTTGCTAATGAATCTGACAATAAAGTGGCTGGACAAAAAGGATCCCATTGAATGGGTTGACTTGTCGTTGGTCTGGTGGGTTGTTTGATGCTTCTTTCTGTTGGAGGAGGGCGGTGTGGCTGGTATAGGGTTTTATGTTTGATTTGCTGTGCGCCAATGTTTCGTATGACTTGGAATGTGTCTGATTTTTATTTATTTTTTCAAAGATGCGGGGATTTTCGTTCGCTACAATATTGGCCGGAGAAATAGGTTTGTATGTAAAATGCATTTGGCGACAGTAGGGTTTGTTTTAGTTGTTGTCCAATTTCATTCAACCGAAAACGTTAAGTGAATTGTAAGAGCTACTACATTTTTGTAAAGAAATAATATCGGATAGGACGAAAAAAATATCTTTTTGGGGGTCCGAGTTTTGAATTCCACTGCCCGTCTGTCAGTCGGTCAGTAGACCAAATCCGGTTCTGAACTGTAGCTTCGCGGGTATCCTATAAACTTCCTGTGTCTGATTAAGAAGAGTTTGAGGTTCAATATTGAAGATACTCCTTGGAAATTGGGACTATAAAATTATAATTTTCTCAAAAGCGTTTACAGCGATTTAAATAAAAATAAAATAAATAGTTGGCGCAACAGGCCCGGAGGGACCCTAGGCCTAGCTTCTCACAACCATTCGTTTTGTGTGAGTTTTTCATTTTTGGAACGAATGGAAGGGATCTACAATTTTATGCCGACTCCAAACGGCTAATTGAGAAGCTTTTTCAAGACATTTATACTCTCGGATGTTTGTCAGACGTTCGCGAGAGGTGGCGCAGTGAAAAAAACCCTAAGTCGGAATTTGAGTTTCTGCGGGATAGCGCAGTAGCTCAGTGGTTAGTGTGTTGGACTGCTATGCGAGGGGTCGAGGTTCGTATCCCGCAAAAACAGCGATTTAAATACACTTTAATATTTGAGCTTTCATGGACATGTCCAACATAACCGCGTACTCAGTTGTACGCTTTTGTTCCCCAAATCCAAAAGTAAACCCATTTCGCAAAAAAAAAAATGAAGAAAGAAAAAACAATAAAAGACATCTAAAAAATAAATGTTCGATAAATCTAAATGGATGCGTCTCGAGACTCGAAAAAAAAGACCGAACCTGATTATGTTGTTTATCACACACATTTCATCTCTGAAATGGGTACCTTCTTCATATACCTACTCATCTAACCAAATCGAATAGTTCCAACCAGAGTGACACATGAGGGCGACCTTTCGTTTAACGACGCATCTCATTTAAATACTAATTTCCGAACATTCAAGCTGTCACAGCATGCAAGACAACACGCACCAAGCATCACTTCGGCGTCGAATATAAAAAAAAATACAAATAAAAAGCAAAACCAATTTGACGAAGAGATTGCTGCCGAGATTTATGTGATGCTCTGATTTGTGAGTGTGTATCCATCCAGAGATAGTTTCTCTCCATCAACAACAGATCGACGCACAAGCACAATGCCGCAAAGACGGAAGAATATATGTATAGGTATATATTGAAAATTTAAATAAAACAATAAAATCCTTATCGGGCGATTTTGAATTTTTATCAATTGGCAGGCGAGTGGAATTCTGATGTTCATTGCCAAAAATCGAGAGCAGGCCCTCAAATTTGATCTAGATACGAGAGGAGGGGCTCTCGTATTTTTTTTTTTCTCTTGTTTTTTTAATCATTCATTAGGTGACTAACTACCTTAAGTTGTTTCGAAAAAACTGGTTGATTGATTGATTTTGGTTTAATAATAATAAAAAAAAATGGGTTAAAGCGAGATCGGGGTTTGTCTTTCTGCGAAAAGCAACAAAAAACAACGAAAAACTTTCTTTTTTAAGAGAGAGAGCGTACAATGGCTTTATACAGAGTTCAAACTATCCGATAGAGATAAAATGTCTCTTGCAAGGATTCCTACAACTGAAGGAATGGGCAAACGTATTGGCAAATTTAAAACCATGAAAGTGACTGCTTCGCCTTTGAAGAGCGTGGAACAGTATCTGCAACACGTACCGGGCCTAACAAATAACCACCTTATATATTGAAAGCGCGTTTGAAAATAAAGAATCAGTCATTGGAGTCTTCCTAGATATAGAAGGAGCCTTCAACAATATACATATACAAAATATCGTTGCCGCGCTAGCTATACACTGTAAAAACAAAATTATTAATAAATGGTTGGAACATATGCTAACAAATCGGGTAATCACGGGCTCACTGGGCAATGAATCGAGAAAAGGGAAAGTATTGACGGGTACACCACAGGGAGGGATTATATCACCACTCCTGTGGGTACTGGTTATGGATAACCTTCTACGATCACTAGAGGGCACTTGTGCGAACTGCGTAGCATATGCAGACGATCTAGCAGTCTTAATAACAGGTAAATATCTGAACACCATAGGGGAACTGATGCAAGACACACTCCGCAAAATCACAACATGGGCGGACTCAAATGGACTGGGCGTAAACCCAAGTAAAACTGAGATGGTGCTTTTCTCAAAGAAAATCAACATAAGTGACTTTCATGTCCCTATAATGGGAGGCATTAGAATGCCACTCCGTGATAGTGTTAGGTATCTTGGTCTAATCATAGACAAGAAACTAACATGGAGGAAAAGCTTGGAAGAACGAGTAAACAAGGCCAAAAAAGCGTATTGGATATGCAGGAGGGCTTTCGGAAAGTCGTGGGGCTTGAAACCGAGACAAGTCCACTGGATATACAACTGCGTAGTGAAACCCATACTCTTCTACAGCGTAGTGGTTTGGTGGCCGATTGTACTCAAAAAATACGCAATAGATATGCTTACCAAAGTGCAAAGGATGGCGTGTTTGGGAATCACAGGCGTGCAAGATCAACACCAACTGCAGCCATCGAAGCGATTCTCAACATAACACCTGTGCATCTAGAGGCGAAAAGACTAGCAGGCGCATCAGCATTAAGATTGCATGCACTCGGATTTTTCGACTCTCGAATGAAAATTGGACATCGTAAAATCATTGGCTCGATCAAAGAAATAACAGCTCTTATCGATGGACCCAGTGACTTAGCTAATACATCCATAGATTTCGATAGACACTTCGAAACTGTTTTTCCGTCAAGAGAATACTGGAAGCAAGCCAGCTCAACAAGAAATCATGGGGGAATAACAGTATACACGGACGGATCATATATAGCAGGAGAATCAGGGGCAGGCATATATAGTGCCAACCCAGAGATTCAACTAGCAACGCATTTGGAATCTTTCACTACCGTATTTCAAGCAGAGGTCTTTGCCATACTTAAAGGAGTGGAAACGCTTACGACGCTCCACATCTCGAGGAGACAAATTGATATCTGCTCCGATAGTAAAGCAGCCATAAGCGCCTTGAGGAACCCCGTCACGAAATCTTTTCTGGTACGGGAGTGTAAAAACAAATTAAACACCCTAGCTAGCAAGAACAAAGTCTCTCTAATTTGGGTACCGGGACACGAAGGCGTAACGGGTAACGAAAGAGCAGATGAACTAGCAAGGGAAGGTGCTGGGAAAAAAGGACAACCACCAGAAAAATAAATAGGCGTACCACTGACGACTATTAAAACAGCAATAAATCAACGAGCCAAGGTTGATTTTAAGAGATACTGGGAACACCTAGAATCATGCAGAGTGGCTAAAATAATGGTAGAGACACCAACCAATAAATTGGCAAATAGAGCGTTAAACTCTGGAAGAGCGCAATTAAGAATGATGGTGGGACTTATTTCAGGACACATCAACCTTAACAAACACGCTAATAGAATCGGCATTTCAGAAACATCGATTTGCCCAAACTGCCAGGAGGAAGAGGAAGATATAGAACACTTCCTCTGCCACTGTCCAGCTACAGAGAGGCTACGTAATAAAATTCTGGGAGCACACCTGATACCAGATCTTACATGCCTCAGAAAAGTGGAACTAAGCGACATCATGGAGTTCTCCAAGCGAACAAACAGATTCGCTGAAAACACAAGCCCTACACACAGTGACTAACCATAATTTAACCAGTCCCTTACCCCCTGTATCCCTTCATACATCCTAACAAATCGATTTTTCCGACCGTTTAAAGAATAAGAGGGGACCACAACGGGCCCACCAGCGGCCTCAGTGAAGAGTGTAAACCAACCAACCTTATATATTTGGTAGGTCACAATTGTGCAATTTTGTATGGGAAATTTTGCCTTTCGATCCTTTCGGATGGTCTACTCCGATTCAATCATAATTAAGAAATTTACACTCCAAAGGAACTGCTGACCTCCTGCGGCAACTGCGAGTATTTACCATTTTTTAATGGCGGAACTTGGGCTAGAGCTAGCAGGATAAAAACTGCTTTGAGTTGAGCCAGATCAGTAGAATTGGCTGTTCCAAGGTATATGAATAGAAATGGTGGACCATTGTGACTAAAGACTATGGCAGAGCATGTAATGTGATACCAGAAATGAAACTGAAACACTGCTTTTATTATGAAATTGTTTTATTTGTTTTCTTTGTTTTTTTCGACTGTTTTCTATAAGTTTGTTATTCATACTTCTTATTCTAAAATACGATCTACTTCGGAAAAATATAACTTCAACCTTCTTTTCACAGGCTACATTTGAAGACAATGTTAATAGTTCTTTTAAATAATGTTTGCAATAGACAATAGCATCTCCTTTATATTTGTTAAAAAATGATCCATTTTCTGCATTTCGATCATCAATTTGTCCGTGGGCTTTTTAAGAAATCCTTCACTCAACTGATTTATCCAGGTATACGATAAGTCTTGGGGAGTATTGACTATAGCGCTATCAACTGTTAAGTCAGTGTCTTTTTGATTTCCTCAAAAGCAATCGGTACGCTCGTGGACCTGATGCGTATATCGCAATTGCATTCGATATGTCTTCTTCCAACCATTTCACACGAGTCTAGTAGGGCATTCTAGCTTCCTGATTTGACATTTTGTAAACATCTTGTTCATAGATTTAATTATTTGCCCCTGCTTGTAATTATTTTTTCTTAGGCTGATGATCTCAGATTGTAATCTTTGGATCTGCGAAATAAGGCCCTAAAAAGAAAATGAAATAAGGCCCCAACAAATTATACAGGAAACAACAACAACGATTTTTAATAGAATTTGGGGTGTTATTTCCGTTTTTGGGGCCTTATTTCCTCATGAAAATTGGGGTCTTATTTCATTATGAAATAAGTCCCCAAAATTACTTTTTTATTATTAATTGTTACCCTTCCGATATGGAATGCGTATGCAACCCCCCTGCTTGGGTTTACTGTTAGATTGCGGGGTGGGTGCGAGGTTGAGTACATAAAAAATTCCTTTAATCTAAACTGGTTAATCCAATATCCAAAATATTAAATAAAAAGTAGTTTACATTATTTTTAATTTCATTATGAACTAAACCACAAATTTGGGGCCTTATTTCATTTTCTCTTTTGGGGCCTTATTTCCTACAGCCGTAATCTTTGCTGTAATCTACCAAATGAATAATAATAATTAAAAAGTGAATACATTACATTGCAAATGCGAAACCGCTTACTGTTCGTATGAAGGAGAATCGGTTTGAGTACTGGAATCAATAACTTGAGGTGGTGAATATGATTATATGCTTTTGGTGATTTCGGACTCCAATCTACCAAACAAAAAACAAATCAATAAAAATAAGATCAATACGAAATAATTCATTTTAAATGTTCTCCTTACTGTTCGTTTAAGGGAGTGAGAATCGCTTTGTGTACTGGAATCGACTAAAGTTGGTGCCAATTCCATAGTACATATTTCCATATTATTATTAGCTGCTATCTGTAGTGCGGAATTTGTAGAGACTTCATTGTCGCTTGGTGGTTGTGGTAGGTGGTTGGGTGTTGTATGAATAGGGTAGGCACTGATTGGCGTCAACTTGGCGATGCCCAGGCGTTGTAACTGTTCATACACATCAATTGTGCTTATTTTACCTCCGCGTGGTAGCCACCGGGTACTGGTCTTGTCCTTCCGGGCATGAGTTGCTAAACTTTAAGCGCGAGTGTTGAACACGAAGAAAATAGCAACACTATAATGCTCTGTCGGAATGACTGCCTGATCGAGTCTCAGAGGTCTTACATGAGCCCCTCAGAAAGAGGACGTACGGCGGATGAATTCACATGGTTGAATTAACGGTGGAGTCAACAGTCAACATGGCAAATACCTCAATGAGCTACTTCGACGTATTTGGAGCTGAGGTCATTGAGGATTTTTCAGCACTAGTCAGGGTGTTGAAATAGAGATGGTGGCGGAAGAGCCCTTAATGGGTCAACGGCAGCTCTCACATCCCCGCAGCGGGTTACTGACTCCGGAATATTCCGACTCCTTTTGCCCAAGGGGTTACAGAAAGGGCCTGGTCCTCCAGGTTGGGGGTTGTGCGTGGGGTTAACTACCCTACCACGGAAAAAAAAGAATTGTTGCGAAGCAACCAAAAGCCTCGGATAAGGACGGATTCACTGTTGACGACCCTGCAAAACGAAAAAAGGACAATGACGTTCGGATCTGCACGTGGAATGTTCGAACTCTGAACAGACCGCGTGCAGCCGAACAACTAGCGGAGGCCCTAGACTGCTACAAAGCAGGTATCACCGCCATCCAGGAAGTGCGGTGGGATGGGCCGGGCAAAAGGAGGATGAAAAACTGTGACATTTACTACGGTGACTGCTACAGAGAACAAAAGCAGCGTCTATTTGGATGCGGATTTGTTGTAAGCGGCAGACTTAGGCAAGAAGTCTTGAGCTTTCGACACGTTAGTGAACGCCTTACAACTATCCGCATCAAGGCTAAATTCGCCAACATCAGCCTGATATGCGCTCACGCCCCCACAGAAGAAAAAGACGATGCTACCAAAGAATGTTTCTACGAGCTCCTCGACAAAACATATGAGCAATGCCCTAAGCATGACGTTAAAATCGTCTTGGGTGATTTTAACGCCAAAATAGGAAAGGAGGACATCTTTGGTAGCACAATCGGAAAACACAGCCTACACGACACCTCGTCTGGAAACGGACTTAGGCTAATTGATTTTGCTGCGGGACGTAATGTTACCATAGCTAGCTCACGGTTTCCTCACCTCAATATCCACAAAGGAACATGGCGGTCACCTGATCATCAAACCGTCAACCAAATTGATCACGTTGCGATCGACGTTAGGCACTCCTCCAGTATTCTAGATGTCGGAACTTTCCGAGCGGCCAACATAGACTCGGACCACTACCTTGTTGTAGCCAAGGTACGGATGCGGATATCCCAGACAACACAGCAACGAGAAAATACTGTGAGGAGATTTAACGTCGGACGACTACAAACGCAACAAACCGCCAGAACCTATGCCGATCGCGTATCCCTCAACCTCTCGAAAAGTCCTATGCTGCCAGCATCAAGTGCCGAAGACCAGTGGCGCCGATGCCAAGTAGCCATCAAAAACGCCGCAACTGATGTGCTCGGTTTCACCAGTCCACCCCCCCGAAACCCCTGGTTTGACGAAGAGTGCCGGCAAGCACATGCAGCAAAACAATGTGCCTACGAAGCGTCACTGCATAGAAGGACGAGAGCAGCTCGTCAGCTCTACGAGCAAAAAAGGAGGGAAGAACATCGGCTTCTCCGTAGAAAAAAGAGAGAGCATGAGAAGCGCGCGATCGAGGATATAGAGAGGTGTTACTCCAGGAACAATGTTCGGAAGTTTTACCAAAAGGTAAAAAGAACGTGTCATGCCAACAAGACCCGAACGGAGACCTGTAGAGACGAACAAGGAAACCTTGTAGTAGAGTCACAGTCGGTGCTGAGGACATGGAAAAACCATTTCTGCAGACTGTTAAACGGCGAAGACGACACAAATTCCGCTGTTAGGCAGAACGAACCATTCAACCTGGACGATGACAGCCAAGATTTCCGTCCACCTGATCAAAATGAAGTGAGGATAGCAATATCTAAGCTTAAATCCAACAAGGCTGCTGGTCCAGACGGCTTACCTGCCGAGCTCTTCAAGGCAGCCGGAGATGACTTGGTAGAGTGCATACACCAACTCATCTCCAAGATTTGGTTAGAGGAAAGTATGCCTGATGAATGGAACCTCAGCATCGTTTGCCCGATCCACAAGAAAGGAGACTCTCTAAACTGCGCCAATTACAGAGGCATCAGTCTCCTGAACACTGCGTATAAGCTCATGTCTGCTGTACTGTGTGAACGCCTGAAACCTTTCGTCAACGATCTGATAGGTCCCTATCAGTGCGGTTTTAGGCCCGGTAAGTCCACGACCGATCAAATATTCACACTACGGCAGATCCTGGAGAAAACCCAAGAAGTCCAGATCGATACTCACCATCTTTTTATCGATTTTAAGGCCGCATATGACAGCATTTATAGAGACGAGCTATACAGAGCCATGTCTAGTTT
This sequence comes from Cheilosia urbana, assembly GCA_946477585.1. NCBI lineage: Eukaryota > Metazoa > Arthropoda > Insecta > Diptera > Syrphidae > Cheilosia > Cheilosia urbana. The sequence continues at coordinate 5,190,683 of OX297857.1, forward strand.
TGGCATCCCTGCCAAACTTGTCAGATTGTGCAGAATGACGATGGAGAACGCTCGCTGCTCCGTAAAGGTCGGAAACAATCTCACCGAGACCTTTGATGTCAAAAAAGGATTTAGACAAGGTGATGCGCTGTCATGTGACTTCTTCAACATCATTCTTGAGAAGATTGTGCGAAACTCACAAGCCAACACCAGAGGCACAATTTTCTATAAGTCTGTGCAACTGCTTGCATACGCTGACGACATTGACATTGTTGGTACAACACAGCGAGCTGTCACTGGTGCGTTTGCAAGTATTAGTACAGAAGCGGCAAAAATGGGTTTAGTGGTGAATGAGGGTAAAACAAAATATATGCTGTCAACAAGAAGGGACACACAACATCGAAGAATCGGACAGAACGTCACGATAGACAGCTATAACTTTGAGGTAGTTAGGGACCTTGTCGGCTCCGCTATAAACTCTGATAACGACATCAAATCAGAAATCAAACGAAGAATCACACTTGCCAACCGCTGTTTCTTTGGCCTAAGGCGGCAACTGATAAGTAAGGCCTTGTCGAGAAATACTAAGGAAACTCTGTATAAGACCCTCATCATCCCAGTCCTGCTTTATGGTGCAGAAGCATGGGCGCTATCAAAGGCGGATGAAGATCTCCTTGGTCGTTTCGAACGCAAAATTCTTCGAGTGATTTTTGGTCCCGTTTGCGTTGACGGGCTTTGGAGGAGAAGATTTAACAGCGAACTCTACGAGCTGTACAGCGACATCGACCTAGTCAGAAGAGTACGCATCAGTCGTCTAAGATGACTGGGACATGTAGAGCGAATGGACACCAACGCTCCGGCCCGAAGAGTCTTCGATTCTAACCAGACAACGCAGTAGAGGAAGACCTCGCCTTAGGTGGCACGCGCAAGTGGAAGGGGACCTCAACCAACTTGGAGTGCGCAACTGGAGGCAGTTAGCCAAAGATCGCGCTAACTGGAGAGGCGTATTGGTTGAGGCCCAGGTCCACCCCGGACTGTAGCGCCACCTAAGTAAGTAAGTAAGTAGGTTGTGGTAGGACCTTTTCCAATTCACTGACATCAGCCTGAATTTTGTTTGCAAAGTAACATTAATCAACACATTTAACAAAACAATTCATGTCATTGAAAATTCGTGTAAATTTAGATGATACCTTGTTCGTTTTTTTAGTCTTTCACTACGAGGTGTTGAAGATTTGTCTTTGGATTTGTTCTGCTTGATTAGCGGCAAAAGAAGCGAAGGTGCCACATTTAGTCTAAGACGATTCGCTTTAACTTTTAATCCAATTTCTTATAATAATGGATTCACTGCACAGTATCTAATCATTTGGGGCAAAATGATTTGAACACATACGAGCAGTACCTTTGTTATATTTGTCACTTCGGCCACACAAAAACACCCACTGCATACACAGTTTTTTTGTCTCTTGGAAACGAATAAAAACATATTTCCTTATTAAAATTTTTATTGATATTGTTTACATTATAAAATTGTTTAAAATCACTGTAGAAAACCAAAAACACAATTAATTAATTAAAGTAAACATCAGAAAAACACACTAGCTACTTTAACGCTGTAGTCACAATTGCCCGCCATTTTTTGTGTTTTTGACAGATACGCAGAACAGAACCAAAATATTTGCGCGAAGTATACTACCTTCTATTCATATACCTTGGGCTGTTCTTTTTAGAAGCTGACTTTGGCTTGCCAGGCCCAAAGTTTTGCATTCAAAAATTAACATTTGCAAGCTATTGTCTAACGAAACCGTTCGTCCATCATCATCCCAACTGTATGTAAAGAAAAATCTCCCCAAAAGAAGAAGACAGACAAAAAAAAAAGCACCAATCCTCCATAAGGACGACGACGGACGTGACTAAAAATAGAATCACTTTACATTGGGCGCCAATCGCTACCAATATTTGGCCAGGTGCATACAATGCAGTCTCCAATATTGAGCCTCCTCCCTCGCTAAGTGGATAAGTGGTTAATTGTAGATTAGGCATCTTACTTCATACCGCTCTCGTAGTCGTATTTCTTGTGTTGCGTTCGTGTGGCTCCTATGTCGTTGGGTTTTTTTTTCTGTATAGTAGCAATCGTTTGTATAAATCGACATATGCAAGTGTACGTATATAGGGATATAAGAGAATTGGTGTTCGTTTTGTTTCTCGTATTGTTCGCTGTCTCGAATTTCACCATTCGATGTTGCCGTTGTCGTTTGGCTGCTGCGTTGTAATCTGTGCTGGTGATTATTCTTGGAGGAAGCGAAGGATACTCTCCATATGCTCAGTGTCACAAAATAAGAAGAATTTCAAAAGATCCCCTTCCATCCTGTTTGCACCCGGTGTCTGTTTGTGTTGGTTTTTTTTTCTAGAGATCATTTGCTCTTTCCTTCGATTTTTTATCTAATTAAAAGGCTGTAAATGTCAATTGTTGGTTTTTGTTGTTGTTGTTTTTAGGTATGTTTGTGTTTCACTTCGGAGCACTAACTAAGAGACAGTTCACGAACGAAGATACAGATAAAATCTTCGAGCGGCTAGAAAAGTATATCAGCATAGCATGCGGAGTTTTCCTCAGAAAATTGAAAATATTCCTGCCAACAACAGGGTGTAAGCTCCGAGTGGCGAGTAACGAATGACCAGTGGCTAGGGTAGAGTGGCGAGGGGCGAGTGGCAACTGACGAGTGGCGAGTGGTGAGTAACGAGTGGCGACTGATGACTGACAAGTGACGATGTATAGGGCATAGCTAGAGAGGAGTCAAAATTATATTGACTGATTTCAAAATACCAACAAAATCCGGTCCTGAGCTCGATAGTTCCTCAAATATTGATTTCAAATCAGATGTCAGCAATCACATCCAAGATTCACATACCTTAAGGAGTTGGCGCGACGATCAATTTCAGCATCATAGAGGATGCGCCACAACACCCAAAAAAAAATATTTGACGTTTTTCTTAACAGCTCCGCGGATCACTACCAACGAGCCCCATCAGAAGTACCTTTTCACCGACTCCAAGGAACAGCTAAAATCTCCAGAGTTAGCGCAGTCGCAAAAAGCTCAAGGTGTCATTTGTATTTAAGCTTAGATTACGAGTGCCAATTTTTGTGGCAAATTTCGACAAAAATTTCCTCTTTCTATTGCCACTCGTGTGTCTCTCGTGAGAGTACACTACAACAGCCAGCTTGACCAGACGCTTGACAGGCGATAACACGTTGTGACACATTTAGGACAAGTGTTTACGTCATAATGACGTCGGCATGTCTAAATGACCCGTGTAATCTTAGCTTTAGGACAGTAGATCCGCGTCATTCTCATGACCTCATAGCCGAGTATGTTGGACCCGAAAATTGACATTTCCTAATTGGCGACTACATAAACAACTGCAACAGATATTCAGGACGAGGTTTTAATCTAACGAAGAGCCACTGTCGATTGTAGCGCCAAGGCCGTGCGATTTGACGTCCTTTACGGACTACACAGCTTGACAGTTGAGATGACTGGGTCGAGTGAGGCCAACCCCTTTACTGCTGACCTCTTGGTTGAATATTGTGGACAACCTCCATTCAAAACAAGACATTCTTCAACTGATTACATTCCTTTCGATAACTACCCAGCGTCACCGACCACAACCCAATCCACTTGCAACTCGTCTGCCGGCTGAAATTCTTCGCATGGAGGTGTCAGAATAACATTGTCTCCTGTCTTGTTTCCATCTGCCCATAATGTTTATAATCTCGCGCTCAGTCATTATGCTTGTTCGGCGATGTTGATGTCAATTGAGATCATGAATTCTGGCACCACCACCGACTCTTTCTCTCACATACGACAAGGACAATTGCCTTTGTCGAGGAGAAATACATGCGGCGGTGAAATTAAATTACAAAAACAAAACGACGTGCGATTCCCTATATAATACACAAACGAGACACTGGTGGCAGCAAGAAAAATCACATGCGACACATGTTGTGTGGCACATCTGGTAGACATGTGCTCGACTTAGCGATACACAGAGACAATGAAGACGCACACCAAGCCGAAACGACAGAAATCGAAAATCCAAAAACCAAACAACACAAAAACATAAATTGTAACAATAAAACTAAAGTAATGCGCCTGTTAGTTGTTGGTTGTTAGTTTGTTTGGCGGTAATTTAATGCTCAGTGCGAGCAGCATCTATGTTCTTGAAAAACATTGTTTGTGATACCTCCAGGAGGCTTGTGACGCGACGCACGGAGGGGACGCTGCGTTAAGTGAACGCATTACACTTGAATGTTGAATGGACGCAGTGAGTGAGGAGAACTATGGGATTTGCCTCTTATCTATGCCCGATGCGTGATGCGCGAATGGGCGAATGGTGTGCACCAACGTTTCGGTTTCGTTGCCTTTGTGTTCGCCTATATTAATGAGGAGAATGAATTGAAAACGAATTTAAGCGGCACTAGGTCTGGCGTGGAATTTCTGTAAAACAAACATTCGATTGGAGTGTAACAGCCAGCAGGAGCAGGAAGCACTTTAACAGGGTCAAAGGGAACGAGTTGGCATCAGTGAAAAAGAATGCGGCCGGGCGGATTTAACACGATTTATTGGCTCCATTGGTGGGATGTGTACCAAAGTATGATGTTCTTTTCAAAAGTATCGCTAACACTTGTCGTCAGGCCGGGAGGTTTATTTACTGGCAATGGGCACACCGTGTTGTCAATTGGGAGGTTTTTTGGTTCATCTGAGAATCCGTTCGATATTCGTACCAAGCATAGACCGAAAAAGGGGTCTTAAGAGTTTTATCCAAATAGTGCGCTTGCCCCCGAGTTTAATTAAAGAGGATACTTCTGTCCCTCAACCAAAAAGCAAGGCAAAATGTGGCAGAAAACCCAGTCCAAGTGGCAGTAAACACGACAAAAACTTTAAATTATGAACCGCAATGGACTTATTTAAGAGCTGTTCAGAAAATGGTTTATCAAAGTTTTGTTGAATTTTGTTTAATAAACACGTTCATTACTTACGTACTAGAAATACAGTCCGTAACATTTGGATAGCCTCACGCATTGTTTTTTTTTTTTGCAATCAAGTGTTACCGCTACTTCCTTCATGTAAGGAATTATATATTGAGTGACAAGGTAAGAGACTGCTTTCTGAGACTTGAGAGAGATTTCAGAAATTTTTTAAATGTAACGGAGCTTTCGGAACTAATTTTGTTTGCAGTCACTTTTTTTTTTTTTGTAACATTAGAATAGCCTCAATCACAGTTTAAGCGAAATTTTGGAAGCATGAGTGTCGACAAGCAATCGGGAAGTGATAAAACTGTTTTTTTTTTTTTTCTATTTTTTCTTTGTTTCTACTTTTAAAATGGGTAGACAAAACTCATTAACAATAACAGAAATTGCCAAAATAGAGGCCTGTCATGAGCATGGGCTATCTAACCAAGACAGGTGGAAAATCATTAGATTAGCTTCTTAATCCACCCACTCATTGAATAAATAAGGCAGGAAGCTGGATTAGAAGTTAGCCGAATGACCATAAGTCGGGTTATCAAAAGTGTTGGATACCTAAAGCGACTAAAGTTGAAGAAAAAACCTCCACTAAACAATGCGCGTAAACAACAGCGCCTTACTTTTGCAAAATATCACGTGGCATGGAATACTGATGGCAGCAGCAGTTCAGTAATAACTTTAGTTGCTCTTCTTTTCCAACTCTAGTAAAAGAAGACGGCACGCTATCAACAACACCTAAAGAAAAGGCAGATCTTTTCGCTAGCATGTTTTCAAAGAATTCCACCCTAGATTCTGCACAGCTAGAGTCACCAAATATCCCGAGGATACAATCATCGATGGCAGAAGTGAAATTTCGGCCTCGAATAATTCAACGCATCCTTAAAGAACTAGATTGCAATAAGGCAACGGGACCCGATGGAATCCCGGCTATAGTACTCAAGAACTGTGCACCAGAACTTGCACCTGTACTCTGTAAGCTGTTTAGCATGTCGTACTCCCAGAAGACGTTTCCTTCTTGCTGGAAGACCGCTTGCATTCAACCTATTCCAAAGAAAGGGAAGAAATGTCTGCCACAAAACTATCGTCCAATAGCGTTGCTTTCAATGCTCTCTAAAGTAATGGAAAAGGCAATAAATGTCGAAATAATCAAATATCTAGAAGCCCATCGATTAATAAGCGACAGGCAATATGGATTTCGGAGACGTCGTTCCACTGGTGACCTGTTAAGCCACGTAACGCACCTATGTACACAATCAATTGAACAACACGGCGAATCCAGAGCCGTAGCCTTGGACATATCAAAGGCATTTGACCGAGTCTGGCATAGAGCCCTATTACGCAAGTTAGCGTCTTACGGATTACCACAACAACTCTGCGGATGGATGCAAAATTTTCTTCTGGGAAGATCGATCCAAGTTGCTGTAGATGGTGTACCATCCAATTCGTTTGCTATAAATGCAGGAGTGCCCCAAGGATCTATTCTTTCTCCAACTCTATTTCTTCTCCACATCAACGATTTGCTTGGATCGACAAATAATAATATCTACAGCTTTGCGGATGACAGCACTCTTATATCCTCCATCTCGAACAATGGGCCTGTGAATACGGCTACATCACACAGTCAGAGATGTGAACAAATTAATTCTCTAAATGAGGATCTGGACAAAATCTTGAAGTGGGGAAAGGTTGTATTTAATGCAAACAAGACACAGCTCACAACATTTTCCAGAAAAAATGCATCAACAGTTCCTCAGATCCAAATGGATGACCATCCAATCCATCACAAGGACTCAATGCACCTTCTAGGAGTCACAGTCAATTCAGGAATCACATGGCAGAACCACATATCCTCTATCGCAAAATCGGCGTCCGCAAAGTTGAGCTACCTATTTAGAGCAAAGAGGTACTTTAGCCCCAAGCAACTTCTCCTTCCCTACAAAGCACAGGTTAGACCAGGCTTGGAATATTGTTCCCATATATGGAGCTCGGCCCCAAAACATTCACTTAACCTGCTTGATAGCATACAGAGACGAGCAGTTCGACTCATTGGAGACCCTACACTCACATCGAACCTACAACCGTTGGTGCACAGAAGACAAGTCGCTGACCTATGCTTGTTCTATAGGTACTTCCATGGTAGATGTTCTGAGGAACTCAAACACATTATCCCTCGAAATGCAACTTTTGGGCGCCCAACAAGACAGGCTGCTAATGCTCATGACTATACAGTACACTTGACAACCGCGAGGACATCAACTTTCCAAAACTCCTTCTGTTACAGGACAAGCAAAATTTGGAACTCGCTTCCTGGGGATATATTTCCAGAAGACTACAATTTTCAGCAATTTAAGTGCAGAACAAACATACATCTGCAGGCACCTCGGGGCGCTGTTGAAGCGTTATAGGTTCGCCTTTCCCGGGAGAAGTATATAAAAAAAAAAAAAAAAAAAGCGATTGGCGAAAAGTGATCTTTTCCGATGATGAAAAAAACCTAGATGGACCGGACGGATACAGTTAGTACTACTTTCATGATTTGCGAAAGGATACGTTTTTGGACCACTGCCGATTATTTTCCAGCATGACAATGCACCTATACACACAGCCGGCATAGTTAAAACCTGGTTGCAAAGCCAAAATATACAGCAACTATCCTGATGGCCACCTTACTCTCCAGATTTGAATATTATTGAAAATGTGTGGGGTTGGCTAACACGCAAAGTTTATGAAGGTGGGAAGCAGTACACATCTAAAGAGGAGCTCATTGAAGGAATCAAAGTGTCCTGGGCCAACATTTCATTAAATTTTTTTAAATCCTTATATGACTCCTTAAACAATCGTATTTTTGAGGAAATCAAAAATATAGGAGGTTGTACAAGGTACTAAAGTATTTGTATTAGTTACCAAAAACAAATAAAAAATGTTTTCTTAAAAAAATGATATATTTTTTCTTCTTTTTACTATAATTAATAAAAAAAAATTCACATTTTAGTGAATGCAAATAAAATTGGTTCCGAAAGGTCCGTTAAATTTAAAAAAAATTCTGAAATCGCTCTCAAGTCTCAGAGAGCAGTCTCTTACCTTGTCACTCAATATATAATTCCTTATGTGAGCATGAAGGAAGTATCGGTAACACTTGATTATAAAAAAAACAATACGTCAGGCTATCCAAATGTTACGGACTGTATGTGCTGGATTAGTTTTAAAGTTACAATTGGAATACACTCACCTGGAAGAAAAAGAGAGAAAAAGGAAAAATTATTAAACTGCATTTTTGTTTAAGGAACATTGTTTTTTTGTTTTTTTAAGTATATTTAGCATTTGATATCGAGAAAGCTTCGGCGAAAGCTTCGACATCGCTGGCGAGTTCGTCCGGGAAGAATCTCAGGCGATTTATCAGGATTGATCAGAAAAATTCAAGCACTTAGAGAAAGCTTCGACTTCGCTGGCGAGTTCGTCCGGGAAGAATCTCAGGCGTTTTATCAGGAATGATCAGAAAATTCAAACATTTAGAGGAAGCTTCCGCGAATGCTTCGGCTTCGCTGGCGAGTTCGTTTAAGAACGATAAACAGATTAACACTGTAATGGATTTCTTATTTTATGGCTTAAGTTCGAGCACAAAATATTCCCACCTGCAAATAGAGGTTTGGCAAATTTTACAACTCGTACAATTTCTTTTCGATTCGAGTCATCTTTTCAGTGGCAGCGTACATCGCTGAATCGCCACTGAAAAGAAAGTAGATAACCAAATGGAATCATACTCAATTGATCGGCATTGAAGGCAGCCAAAAATGCGAAAAAATCTGAAAAAATAATAGACAAACGTCTTGGATGCTGTTCGGATTTAAACTATCTCTCCAGCGAAGCGATGAACCGTTAAAGATTGTCATCTTAATATTCCATGTAGACCACTTATGTATGTGTATACGGCCTTTTACTTGGGTGCTGTCGCAAACGATTTCGCGTCCTTATTCCATCGAATGCCCACTCCCTCTCTGGAGGACGGTGATGTCTCTCACAGATGGGACCTATTTTGAGTACACGCTTCATCGCAGGCACAAAGTGAAATATAATCCACTTTCGCAATAATTTTGTTTTATAACTAGTGGTGCCAGCTTATCAATCAATGACTATTGCAATTATTTCCTCACTACTCCGCAATTCCATACCATCACTTCTCCTCAGACAGAATCGATCGAATCAATCGAACTTACTATGTAAACGCAAAAATGCGATATTCGTGGAATTTGTGTGCGCTACCATCGCACGGGATTACTGGGAATTTCAACAAATATTCAAATCGAAACACCAACACGCTCTAAGCTATCAAAGTTGAAGTGAGTATGCCAACAATATGCTCAGGGAATTTAATATTTAAAGTTATTGGTAAATAACTCCACTAATTGGACACGATTTGCTGTCAAGTGTGAAAAGTGTTGGCAGGTTTTTCTATAGTACTGTCGATTGTGTAATAAAGTAAAAATGTAGTGAAATAAAAACTGACAACCGCAAAAGCAATTTAAAAACTAAAACACATCCGAGTAGCAGGATAAACCGAAAGTGGTCTAGGTTAAGGGGAATACAAATGGTGTGACGAACATATACACACGGTTCCACTAAGCCCCTGGGACAAACTGGTTTCGTACTGACGAGTAGTGCGATAATTGCTCTAATGATGCTTCGTCACAAACCTCTGTTCTGCCTTGAGCCAAAAACTGAATCAGTGTCAGAAAGAAACTAGTGTAAAATGTTGTCCAAAGTCGAGCACGAGCGCCTATATGGAGAATGCCCTATTTATCCCGTCGTATCCAGTAGGTGAATTTTTGGAAATTCTACTCTTACGTCGCTCGACCCAGTATGGCAAGAAACTTTTCTGGACCGATCCGTGTAATGTTCATATTTGCAAAGTCAAAATCGTTAGAAAAATGCCCCTGACAAGGTTTTACCAAAACTGAATGAAGAAAACTCTCCGTGAGAAGATTTTACAAAAGCCAAATGAAGAAAACTCTCCGTGAAGAGATTTTACAAAAGCCAAAAGAAGAAAACTCGCCGTGAGAAGATTTTACAAAAGAAGAAGGAGAAAAGTAAGAATATTTTACAAAACAAGCGCCAAAAGAAGAAAAAACTCCGTGAGATAATTTTACAAAAGCCAAAAGAAGAAAACTCGCCGTGAGAAGATTTTATAAAAGAAGAAAACTCTCCAAGAGAAGATTTTACAAAAGCCAAAAGAAGAAAACTCTCCGTGAGAAGATATTACAAAAGAAGAAGGAGAAAAGTAAGAATATTTTACAAAACAAGAGCCAAAAGAAGAAAAAACTCCGTGAGATAATTTTACAAAAGCCAAAAGAAGAAAACTCGCCGTGAGAAGATTTTATAAAAGAAGAAAACTCTCCAAGAGAAGATTTTACAAAAGCCAAAAGAAGAAAAGTCGCCGTGAGAAGATTTTATAAAAGAAGAAAACTCTCCAAGAGAAGATTTTACAAAAGCCAATAGAAGAAAACTCGCCGTGAGAAGATATTGCAAAAGAAGAAGGAGAAAAGTAAGAACATTTTACAAAACAAGCGCCAAAAGAAGAAAAAACTCCGTGAGATAATTTTACAAAAGCCAAAAGAAGAAAAGTCGCCGTGAGAAGATTTTATAAAAGAAGAAAACTCTCCAAGAGAAGATTTTACAAAAGCCAAAAGAAGAAAACTCGCCGTGAGAAGATTCTACAAAAACAAAAGTGCTGCCTGGTGAGTCTGTTACTCTTTTTAATGGCATTATCTGCCCTATTTGGTATCCCTTAAGTGGCAACCCTGCATTTGTACACCAAAATGCTTGGAAAAACATCCCCAACAAGCACTTATAGAAGTGGAAAGTGTTGCCGTGCTGCCTATGCAATTATTATTTGCAATCTCTAGGTATTAAGCGATTAACGACCCCAACAACGTGGCCTACTACCCCAGGGTGTTGCCAAGATACAAAATACATTCCAAATTAATCTGTACTTTTCGTTACCTTCTTATCCACCTCGTTGTGATAATTCAACCAAAGCCAAACATAGAAAAAACTCACAGAAGAACATCGTGTAAACTACATGGAAAATAAATATTCAAACACAATGAACTTGCAAAGCAAAACAAACACTACATCTTCCACTGACTGTGACTGATGCTAGCAGCAGCTACTGCTGCACTTAATTAACGCGATCTACACACCACACCGATCGTCGTCGTCATGATCGTCTTTGGGTAATGATGATCCAGCTATCACTATAGGCTGGAGGGTGAGTGACAGGAGGCGCTTTTCACACAAACACACACACGCACTATGTAAGAACAATTACACCGCCCTCCCCACCCCCCATTCCCCCCTCACCAAACGCTTAGCAGAGGGAACAAAAAACTCATTTTTATTGTGTTCATGTTGAAAGATACGACCAGATCGGCCATGAAGTACGAAGAAGAAGTACGCGCCAGATACTTTCTTGCAACACTGTAGGGAGCTAATTGAATGCACTTTGGTAATGTTCACTCATCATTCATCAAACGTTCACCAACTATCCCACAAAACGAAAACGAGACGGCGAACAAGAACAAACAGACCATTTTTCCGTATCTTTGTATCTTTTGTGTATAAAACTCCTCCGGCTATAAAACCAAACAGTGATTGTTCGTCGAAGATTTTTTGTTGTTGTTTATGTTAAATTTGTGTTTGGTTTGTTCTTTTTTTTTTACTTTTGATTAATAGAGAAATGCGAGAACTGAATTAAGATACTTTTCATTATCTGTGTTTGTTTCTTTCTGTTGATTTTTTTTTGCGTTGCCGATTGCACAAACAATCGGGGGTATTGTAAATCTTTTAACCGAATGTACTACATTATGACAATGCACCCTTTGGCACATGTGAATCGCGAATAACAATGAGTGGATTGTCCTTCGATCGTTTCCTTCCTGAAAGACCCGAAGTCGAGGTCGAAGCCAAGTCTCTGGCCGAAGCGAAACATCGATCGAGACGATAGGAATATAGGATTGAACTGATTTATTTATCTGCAGTAATTGAGTGTCAATGTGTGTGATGTGTTTTGTGTTTGTGTTGCTTTATGAGTGCCATACGGTAGGGATCGAATTCGACGTCCAGCTCAGCTTGTTAGCTCGTCAACAGACTGAGGTTGTTCCCGGGGTCGGAAATAATCGAAACAACAGGCAGTTAGGCCGAGGTGATATTAAGTAATGTTTTCATTTGGCTGTTATGACTTGTGCCACCGACCTAGAAGGCGGGGCAGCGCACACTCTCTGCGCGCTGCAGTTGAGGTAGCAGCAGCCCCGCTGGCGGAAAACTAGTAACACAACACTTGCTCTTGGACAAGTGAATTGAGGTTGAGTTTGGTGTATGGAGCTCGGTGTTCGTTGGCTGTGTGCCTTTGGGGCAGCCTCACGTCAGTGGATATGTATGGACAAACTTCCTGGGCATTTCTGGTTTCTATCGCTTTTTTTTTTTTTTTTTTTTTTCATTCAATCGTTGACAAATCGATGTAGCGCAGGCCAGAATATATACAAGACGAAAGATCCTGTTCTGATCGGGAGCATCTTCAAACAGCTCACTCAGAGTTTGCTATGAAAAATGTCATTTGAGTTTTATGCGCATCGAATTGAATGAATCCCAAACAGAGGACATTTTAATTTAATTTAATTTAATTTAATTTTTAATTTAATTTTGGTGGGGGCAAACACCCCCATTTATTCGGCTTATTACAAGCTATAACATTGCTTAACTACTAACTTAAAACTAAGACTTACGAACTAAGATTTGTAAGGGAAAGAGTGGAGAGGAGATCGAGTTTAAGGCAGGCAGTGCTGCGGTTGAAATCAAAAAGAGGAAGCTTTGAGTTAACCTTCCGCAGCATACGGGTGATTGGTTCGTTGGAGCCATAAGAGGTGCGGTGAGTCGATATATAGAAAAGAGGAGGGCATCGCAAATTACGAGGGTTAGTGTTGAAGAAAATTGACTTGTAAATAGACGCGAGGTCGACAGAACCTGGGAGAAGTCGATGAATGAAAAGAATATCTGCTACGTCCCTGTGTTCAAGGGTATTTAAGTTAATGAGTTTGAGGCGGTCTTGGTAGGGGGGTAAGACGATATGGTCATTCCAGGGTAAGCCTCGAAGGGCAAATCGAAGAAAACGACGTTGAATGTTTTCAATTCTGGATACGTGAACTCGCTGAAATGGCGACCACACTTGACTGGCGTATTCGAGAAGGGGGCGAACAAAGGTAACGTAGAGGGATCTAGTCACGTAAGGGTTGGAGAACTCTTTGGACCATCGTTTGACAAAACCGAGTGATGAATTGGCTTTTAGATTTATCTCATCAATATGCGAACGAAAATTTAACTCCCTATTATACAAAATACCTAGGTCGCGAAGAGATTGTACGAGGGGTATGGGGTGACCAATAAGATAATATATTCGGGGTAGGGTCTGGATGCACTTACGCGATAAGGTAATAGATTGGCATTTCGCGATGTTAAGCTCTAAGCAATTTTTGTGGCACCAGATCGAAAAGTTATCGAGGTCTTGTTGAAGGAGACTAGAGTCTAGGGGTGAAAGAATGGTCTTGAAAAATTTGGTATCGTCGGCGTAGAGGGACAGGGAGGAGTGTTTGATGACCCTCTCAAGATCGTTTATAGTGAGGATGAAGATAAGCGGACCTAGATGGCTACCTTGAGGGACGCCTGAGGTTGCTAAAAAGGGAACCGAGAGGACAGATCTGAAACGAACACTATAGGAACGGTTTTCGAGGTAAGAGGATATCCATTTTAGTAATATGGGTTCAAAGCCTAGGGCAGACAATTTGAACATAATTAATTGATGAGACATCTTATCAAACGCCTTACTGAAGTCGGTTGCAATTACATCTACTTCGTTGCCATTCTCTAAAGCAGAGAGGGCAAAGGAGACGAACTCAACTAGGTTTGTAGTAGTTGATCTGCCTTTAAGGAAACCATGTTGGCAAGGGGAGATAATGGACTTACAACGAAAGCTTAAGGTTTCGTATAAAATACTTTCGAAGAGTTTGGGTATATGAGAAAGTTTAGCAATGGGACGATAGTTGGACACTTCGTTCTTTGACCCCTTTTTATGTATCGGGGTTATAAAAGAGGTCTTCCAAACCTGGGGAAATTCTCCTAGTGAAAGTGATAGACGAAAAAGATTAGAAAGGGGAAGGCAAAGGTTGGAAGAACATCTTTTAAGGAATATGGCAGGGCCGTGTATGAATTCGTCATTGAGATTCTGTAACTTATTTTCTATAACAGTAGGATCAAAATTTTGAGAGATAAAGGGGCCAAAGGAGAAGTTTAGTAAGTAATTGAAGTAAGAGGGGTCAGAAGCGTGTCGTGGTGATGCAAGTCTTACAGCCAGATATCCCTAGCCAGCAACTCGATAGACTCACAAATGCAGCAGAAAAACGGGCATTGCGGAATTTGGTATAAAATTTACGTCATTTGCGCTTTTACACACGTATTTACGACCAAAGGGCTGGTCAACTTGTTAGCTATTCAGCTGCATCTAAGTGGGGAACTTGAACATGAACATGTTTCGTGCTGTTAGTCTGTTGAACTTCTGAGGATGGCATTTCGGTTCGATCTTCAGCGGAGTTTTCCACTGACATCTGATATAAATCTGCTTTCGAGATGTGAAAGCTTTTCAACTCTGTAGTTCGGATATAGATCTCCTTGGTCGTTTCGAACGCAAAATTCTTCGAGTGATTTTTGGTCCCGTTTGCGTTGACGGGCTTTGGAGGAGAAGATTTAACAGCGAACTCTACGAACTGTACAGCGACATCGACCTAGTCAGAAAAGTACGCATCAGTCGTCTAAGATGGCTGGGACATGTAGAGCGAATAAACACCAACGCTCCGGCCCAAAGAGTCTTCGATTCTAACCCGGAGGGACAACGCAGTAGAGGAAGACCTCGCCTTAGGTGGCGCGCGCAAGTGGAAGGGGACCTCAACCAACTTGGAGTGCGCAACTGGAGGCAGTTAGCCAAAGATCGCGCTAACTGGAGAGGCGTATTGGTTGAGGCCCAGGTCCACCCCGGACTGTAGCGCCACCTAAAGTAAAGTAAAGTAAGTTCGGATATAACAATTCTACATCGATTCCATAGGATTATTTCACCTTTAGCCAATTTGCGGGAATCTTGCAGCTCTATGCCGTAAATAGAGTATTTGGAGTGTTTGACAGGATGTTATAGTAGAAATCGATTATAGAGACATCGATGGCAGTCGTTCCTAATTCGTACGACTAGAAACCCAAATGAGGACCCCCTACTAGAACTAAAACCACATATAGGAGGACCTACTACATTTTTCAACAACGCACAATGAGGAAACATCAAAATGGTCCCGCGCGAGTCCATCAATTAACTTCAACTTGCAAACGTGTGCCCCGCACAAGCTGCTCCTCCAAGTCTCAACCTAATGCATTTGTGCGAAAAAAAAAAAAAAATAAGAAAAAATACACATATTTAAAAATCAGGATATTCAACTTGTACCGATTGCGTAAAACTCTTAAAAAACTATGATTTGCGTTCTCATTTCGCAACAAAACAAGACAAAAAATACGAAATAAAAAACAACAACAAGACACCATGTACATAGTATGAGCCATGAACAACCTGCGACAAGGAAGCAAAGAAAAACACTCGAGCATCGAGCATAGACACAGCCCGTGCGTGTGTGTGTGTGCGTATAATCCGGCGTGTCTGTCCGCAGCTTTATCGCGCAATTCGCAAGGTGTTTTCTCTCTTTAGTTTGGTTTCGGTTTTTCAGTGTTTTTTGTTTTGTTTCTTGAATTTCTAGTCGCAATGGGTTTTGTTTTGGTTATAGTTTTGTTTTGAATTTGATATCCCTCGGCTCGTTCGCACATTTCCTACATTGAGTGACACGCATCGACCTGCTGCCTGATTGTGACGGTATGTGTAGCACTCTGCACACCGACCGCAACGGGCCGGACCGGACTGGAGCGTTCCCGTTCGATCGGATTGACTAGCATGTCATTGCGGGCATAAGAGCGAGAGGCACACACAATGTAACAGGTGCCTAATGGCAAAAACTGGTTACGCTTGCGGATGAGATGGAGATTAAGTGGAAATCGCATTGGAAACACCAAAACAACGCAACAGCGAAACCACCACCACCACCACCACCAACAGCATCATAAGCTCAGAGCTCAGACCTCAGAGCGAGTTAATAAAACCAAAAATTACGACACACGCACGAGCGTGTGCTGGTGCGTATGTGATCTAAAAGAGGAAGGCCAGCGGAGGAGTGCAGCAGAATATCTATGATAGAAACGGCGAAGTGAAGCCAATTGCAAAGTGCGATTTAATTTTATCCTTTATTTTATGCATGCGTAAATTAGATGATTTGATTTTCTTGCTCGGCGGTTATTTTTACATTTTTCGCGTTCGTTCGATTCCTGGTTTGAAGTGGAAGCGCGCGGGTTAGCACTGGATCGGTTAGCGAGCGCATGCGGAGGACACACATACGGAGGACTCATTTGGCCAGGCGGTGTGAGTGCACCTCCACATGGGTCGGATTTGTTGGCATTGCTGGATTCTTAATCCCTAAAGAGGGATCGAGTTCTTGCATGAGCTATTGCTTGTGCATGGGTCGCAACATGCTCAGTTGCGGCAGTACTGTGGGAAACTGATTATCGTTATTTAAGTTTTTGTGGGGGGGAGCTTCCTTGAATCAATCGCTGCTCTGGGATGTTATTTGTCCCAGCCATCGAGCACGATGATGTCGAACAGCTTATAGTCGATTGCTTATATAAGTCGATTGGCCGCACTGTTCATGGTTTGGGAACAGGACATTGGGTCAGTATGCGCGGCATCGATCATCGCGATCATCTCGCTCATTATGCGAAGACAAGTCGGTGAAACCTCGCTTGGTCATCGCAGCAGGGACTATAGAACTGTCATACGACAGACTTGACATCTGCCCAATTGTGCCCGAAACTTAAGAAGCTTCATCCAGATTGTGTGGACGGATATTTGTTTCGGCTTCATAAGCACTCAAAAGAGAATCAAGCACCGAGATATTGCAGGAGTACAGGGCCAGGGTCCGCTTCCTCTTCCGTTTAGACCTGTTCGCCTTTAAAAGGAAGGCAGGGTTTAAGGAGTTTTTCGGTAAAAGTCGGACCTCACCCATCGTCCCTTCATTTAACTAAAGTAGGACTTCATCTGCATCAGCAATGAGCACCCCTTGCGCTTCGAATCCCTCTTCCTGTTTCTCTTCCTTACGGTCTTATAGTCAGCGGATTGCGCTGATTCCGGTGCTGGCTCAGCAGACGATTCTCGAATCAAGCTATCAGAGACAGCACTTCGATCAGCTGCCCAAAAGTTTTGAGAGAGAATAAACGTCCCTGGTAAAACCGCTCCCAACTATTTCGAGAGGGAATAAACGTCCCGGGTGAAACCTCTCCGCTACTTATACCTAACTTTCAACAGCCAAGTCGCAGATCGCTTCCTAAGAGACGAGCACCGTTCCCGGACTGGAAAAAAAACAACAGATAAGTCCAAATTGTAAAACGTCCATCTTTGATCTGTTACTCCGTTCGAGCTTCCGTTCTACTTTCCCTTCAATTTAAAAAAAAAAATTGTTTCGTCCAAACCAAACCCAACTGACAGCCGCTGCCAATGCACACTCTGTGGACACTGACGAAATTCTGTGCCCAAGAATCAATATCGCATGGGGATGGCACTATTCGTGATGAAATCGAATACCCGCACATCACAATCCACAAATAAAGAAACTCCTTTTAATGAGCTGTCTCGAGTGAGCTCCATTCAAACCATTTATCACTATGCCCGATGCAGCCACATAGCTACGGCATTCACATACACATTTGAGCATGAAAAAAAGCAAAAAAAAAAAAAAAAAACGACACAGAAAGAAACGATCATAAACGCAAAACACTAAATAATAGAATAAGAGTTCTTTTGTTCTTGCATGCTGGAGAAAAAATATTCTCATTGTACTCTCGGCAGGGATGCGCATTTACTGAAATGTTTCGCGAGAGAGTTTGCATCGTTCCCAATCCCAATTCCAATCCCAATCACAGAGTCTGTGGAAAAAACAATTGAATACAACAGCCGACAACGTAAAAGACAAAACACCATTGTCGATGGCGATGAATGAAAGACGCCATTTAACAACGAACACATATTTGGGACAATGAAAGTGATAGACAGTCGGAGACGATGATCGCCGTTATGAATATTCCCCAAAGTGTATGCGTGGCAACGATCGCACAATAGATGGCTATTGTCTTTTGTATAGAGGCGTCTGAAAGCGTCTGAAAGCGTCTGTAAGCGTCTTTTACGAACTTCCGCTGTACGGCCATCTTGCCCCCGTACCTAATTTAAATATAGATGCCGAGGGTATGCACCGATCTGGATCCGTTTCGATTTTGTGTCGGTTACACCTGTCGAATAGGCTTTTTGAAATAACAACCACATCCGACTGTGAGCCTTGTGGTAGCCCATAAATTGCTCCAATGTAAACATATCTCTGCGCGTCTGGATGCGTCCCGTTATCGCTACACATCAATAATTGTACAAGTAACGTGCTTCGCTGTGCATCGGCGCAAAAAGACCATCAAAAATGTGCCTCCAACTCGAACTCCAACTCGATGTGTAGAAAAGGCAAAGCCATATAATGGCGCGTGCAAATGCGGTGGTATCTATGGCATTGCCCCTCGCCGCACCCCTTTTTGTTTTTCATTGAGAAAAATAGATGCCTCCACCGCACACGGTCGCTCTATCCAACTGCAACATCGATCCATCGACGGTAGATCGTTTGTTTTAGGATGAATGCGTCATATATGGTGTTACACTGGTGCTCCTTCTGTTGCCGTGCACCATACTCTACTCGTACAGGCAAGAGATCACCGATCTGTGCGCTGCCTGATGGCCGACTCTAGATGGTGTGCTGTCTCGTTGCAAAGCAATCAATCTGCTGTTGTTGCGATTGTATTCGATCGTATTGTGGGATTGCATAATGTGTGCGCGCAGACACTGAGAGTGACCCCAAAGAATGGGCGTCACGAGAGAGGGGACTCACTATGCAGCGCTCGATCGATGCTGATGATAGCCTCTCCAAATGCAGCAGCAAAATAATTACAAAAAGGAAAAGGAATGTGAAAACTGTGGAATTCTGCGCAGAGAAATATTTCTTTATTGTCTCGATAGTGAGCTCCTTCCTCCTTGTGAGATGATTTAATTGATAAAGGTTAATAGGGGGTAGACTGGTTGTTGCAAAACGAACTCAGACCTATAAAGGATCGATGAAGATGCATTTGCAAGCTTTCGTTGCTGGAGGGACAGGCAGAATAGATAAGAATTGAAATCCGCCCCAATAGCAGGGAGGATTTTTTTTCAAAAACCCAATGTACGACAATGCAGAGAAAAACTGAGTTCGCTTTTAAGTTAGAAATGACCATATTACCTTAGAAATGAATTTTTGTTACAATCGTATTGACCGTTTTCGAAATTGGTACATATGTCACCATTTCAAAAATTATGTTGTCAGATTTTTTAGCCAAAAACTGAGTATGCAGTCATGGTAACCTCATCTACTTAAGCTTAAATAGAAATTTTGGTTGAAATCGTTAGAGCCGTTTTCGAAAAAATTTAACTGGTAGGGTGATGGCCCCTTAGTTCAGGCCCCTCCAGTAGTCAGCCTCTGGAATACAAAATGAAGCGCAATAGTTAATCCTTTGGTCTTTCTTTCAAGCGAAAAATGTTGTTCCCCTGGCTAACATTTCTTCAATCCTGGTGCTGCTTCGCGCGTAAAAAATATATACTTGAGTACAGTTTTTATAAAGGCAGTAAACGAGTGGCATTCTAAAAAAATAAATAATGGAAGAGGTTTTGGAAAAGTGATACAAATACTAATCCATTTAAGTTATTTGCATTTTGTGATTATTGTTATTATATTGACAGTTTATTTTAACTATTTCTTAGCTTAAAATGTTAGAAATTAGTTTTGTTTAATAAATAGGAGGGGGTTCGACCTTATGAGACATTATTTTTATGATTATCCTAGACTCAGCCCCTCCGGCTGACTACTGGAGACTACGTTCATTTTTTTTTTTACAATAACTGAGTATGCAAAATGAAGGATGATGATCTGGACAAAATCTTGAAGTGGGGAAAGGACAACTTGGTTGTATTTAATGCAAACAAGACACAGTTCACAACATTTTCCAGAAAATATGCATCAACAGTTCCTCAGATCCAAATGGATGACCATCCAATCCATCACAAGGACTCAATGCACCTTCTAGGAGTCACAGTCAATTCAGAAATCACATGGCAGGACCACGTATCCTATATCGCAAAATCGGCGTCCGCAAAGTTGAGCTACCTATTTAGAGCAAAGAGGTACTTTAGCCCCAAGCAACTTCTCCTTCTCAACAAAGCACAAGACCAGGCTTGGAATATTGTTCCCATATATGGAGCTCGGCCCCAAAACATTCACTTAACCTGCTTGATAGCATACAGAGACGAGCAGTTCGACTCATTGGAGACCCTACACTCACATCGAATCTACAACCGTTGGTGCACAGAAGACAAGTCGCTGACCTATGCTTGTTCTATAGGTACTTCCATGGTAGAGGTTCTGAGGAACTCAAAGACATTATCCCTCGAAATGCAACTTTTGGGCGCCCAACAAGACAGGCAGCTAATGCTCATGACCATACAGTACACTTGACAACCGCGAGGACATCAACTTTCCAAAACTCCTTCTGTTACAGGACAAGCAAAATTTGGAACTCGCTTCCTGGGGATATATTTCCAGAAGACTACAATTTGCAGCAATTTAAGTGCAGAGCAAACATACATCTGCGGGCATCTCGGGGCGGTGTTGAAGCGTTATAGGTTCGCCTTTCCCGGGAGAAGTATATAAAAAAAAAAAAAAAAAAACTGTCTTTTTTTGTTTTTTGTTTTCCAGTAGTCAACCCCCCTGTACATTTACTAGAGAAATGGGGACTGACTATAGCAGACATGGTTCTTTTAAACGTTCTCCAGTTGTCAGTCCCCCCTTTTTATAAAAATGTGTAAATTAAATTGGGGCCGACTACTGGAGCTGAGGGGGCTGACTACTGCCAAATCATACCCTTTTCACTTATTTTCTAAATAGATTGCATTAGGTAGCTCATACATTTAATAAGCTTAGTATTTTCGAATCTACAGACTTCAAATATTCAGAAGAACCAAATACTTGATTACATACTTGAAGAATGAATTTTTAAGGACCAATCAAACTCAAAAGAAAGTTAAGGGGCCAACTACTGGGGCCATCACTGTTAATATTGAGGTTACCTCGCCCCGAACTATAATGGCCCAAACTGAAAATCCGAAGTTTGAACGAAATCCGGCACAGACAGACAGACGGACAGATAAATGGACGGAATTCTATGACCCATTTTTTGAGTTCATCTATCATCGTAATGTAAGAATTGATTAACATCTCGACTCTCGAGTTCGAAATTTTGTACGAAAACAATATCTTTCTCTTACTATGTAATGGAGAAAGTTACTTACTTACTTACTTACTTAAGGTGGCGCTACAGTCCGGGGTGGACCTGGGCCTCAACCAATACGCCTTTCCAGTTAGCGCGATCTTTGGCTAACTGCCTCCAGTTGCGCACTCCAAGTTGGTTGAGGTCCCGTTCCACTTGCGCGCGCCACCTAAGGCGAGGTCTTCCTCTACTGCGTTGTCCCTCCGGGTGGGAATCGAAGACTCTCCGGGCCGGAGCGTTGGTGTCCATTCGCTCTACATGTCCTAACCATCTTAGACGACTAATGCGTACTTTTCTTACTAGGTCGATGTCGCTGTACAGCTCGTAGAGTTCGCTGATAAATCTTCTCCTCCAAATCCCGTCAACGCAAACGGGACCAAAAATCACTCGAAGAATTTTGCGTTCGAAGCGACCAAGAAGATCCTCATCCGTTTTTGCTAGGGTCCATGCTTCTGCGCCATAAAGCAGGACTGGGATGATGAGGGTCTTATACAGAGTTTCCTTTATTTCTCGACAAGGCCTTACTTATCAGTTGCCGTCTTAGGCCAAAGAAACAGCGGTTGGCAAGTGTGATTCTTGGCTTGATATCTTAGGTGATGTCATTTTCAGAGTTAATAGCGGAGCCGAGGTAGACAAAGTCCCTAACTACGTCAAAGTTATAGCTGTCTATCGTGACGTTCTGTCCGATTCGTCGATGTTGTGTGTCCCTTCTTGTTGACAGCATATATTTTGTTTTACCCTCATTCACCACTAAACCCATTTTTGCCGCTTCTGTACTAATACTTGCAAACGCACCAGTGACAGCTCGCTGTGTTGTACCAACAATGTCAATGTCGTCAGCGTATGCAAGCAGTTGCACAGACTTATAGAAAATTGTGCCTCTGGTGTTGGCTTGTGAGATTCGCACAATCTTCTCAAGAATGATGTTGAAAAAGTTACATGACAGCGCGTCACCTTGTCTAAATCCTTTTTTGACATCAAAGGTCTCAGTGAGAGTGTTTCCGACCTTTATGGAGCAGCGAGCGTTCTCCATCGTCATTCTGCACAATCTGACAAGTTTTGCAGGGATGCCAAAACTAGACATGGCTCTGTATAGCTCGTCTCTATAAACGCTGTCATATGCGGCCTTAAAATCGATAAAAAGATGGTGAGTATCGATCTGGTATTCTTGGGTTTTTTCCAGGATCTGCCGTAGTGTGAATATTTGATCGGTCGTGGACTTACCGGGCCTAAAACCGCACTGATAGGGACCTATCAGATCGTTGACGAATGGTTTCAGGCGTTTACACAATACAGCAGACATGATCTTATACGCAGTGTTCAGGAGACTGATGCCTCTGTAGTTGGCGCAGTTTACAGGGTCTCCTTTCTTGTGGAGAAAGTTAAAGAAGTATAAGATGAAATTTGGATTTTTTTCCGTATTCGAACCTGAACCCCTCGCTTGGTAGTCCAACACACTAGCCACTAGGCCACTGCGCCTACAAATTAGCCATCGGGTGTAGGAATTTGAGGTTTCTTATGTACGAAGGAGAGAAATGGATGATCGTTAGAGATATTACCTACTGTCACTTCAGGCGATGTGTTTTGGCCATTTCGCGTTTGTATAGCTTCCTCCCTCTTCGGCTCATTCTGGCCAAAGGCTCATTTCCCTGTGGAACGCGTTCCAGGGGATGGAGACTGCAGTCTTAGTTTAAATCGACATATGGCGGTTGCACTCAGGTTTTCTCAAGCCAAGTGGACTTCAGCAGCCAATGGGCACATAGAGAAATACTGAAATCTGAAGGATTACAGCTTCAATTTCCAAACAAGTTCAACATTACCCAGTTCTGGGTAAAGTTTCGTTCTCTCATTGCTAATAGCTATATTTCGAGATGTGTCAAGTTCGAAATGCCAAAGCCTGAATGAGTTTCCATGTTTATCAAATTCGCTGTCAGAAAACGGATACTTAAAAACCGCTCATGTCAATTCAAATAAATTATTCTCCTCCGGAGTCATTTCCTTTTTTTTTTTTTTTTTAAACAACCGAAATAGAAAATTAAACAAAGCACACTATTAACAACAATAGACACATGCACACACGACACGCACATAGCCAGAGACCCACCCCTCGGAAGAAGAGATAGAAAGGAAAGACATCCGAGATTTACAAGAAAAGCTATATTAATCATTCGGGTCTTCCGAAAAAAAAAAAAAAAAAAAACAAATAACACCAACATGATCATCGAATAAATTAGGAAAATTGAAAAAGTATGTGAAAATATGAGCAAATAAACAGAGAGCCTACAACAATTATTATTAACTGAACGGCGGCGGCCGGCGGCATGCACTGCAATAAGAGGGTACTCCGTTCAGTTCAGTGCTGCCCCAGTGCGGTGCGGTGCGGTGCGGTATCATTTTGTTGGGGGCGGACGCGATAGAGAAGATCCCATAGCAGCCGCAATGATCGCCACCAATTTCCTTTTATCGAATGCGTATTTGTTTTGTTTACGATTTGCTTTTATTTCTTTCCTGTTACACACTCCGTGTTCCGTTGAGGAATTATTATCTACGAGGATCGGGAATGGTGTGCGGTGGCCGAGACACACGCGGAGGTGTCAGTAAAGGGCGGTTTGGCGGGGGGGCTTTTCGGTTATAAATGGTGCTTGCGAAGAATGTGTGATATATTTCGTGAACAAGAATTGAAAAGAGGAGAATGCTTCTCTCGGGCGCCCGCGGCATTAACGAATGAGAATATCGGAACTCTAATGCCGAATGACGAAAGCCAGATGGGAATTGGGATTTTTTTTTCCGGGGTGGCAAAATAACACAAGACACACAAAAAACCGAAGGAAAATCAAAATCAAAATCAAAATGAAAATGAAAATAAAACCACAACAAAAGGAAAATAAAACACACACTCCAACGCACATGTGTTGTGTGGCTGGGCGCAAAGTGATTTCTCATTCTCGTTTGCGTTGCGTCGGTCGGCGAGGGATGGGGAGGAAAATCCAAATCCAAATCCAAATTGAAATCCAAATAGCACGCGAACCAACAGTTCGTCAGAAAATAATTTGCTGCTTTGATCCTAATAATTAAGATAAGTCAAAAGAGCCAGTCACTTTGGTGGAGAAGATTTTTTTTGATTGTTTGTACAGCGTTTCTGTTTTGAAGTGCTATGGGAATTAATAAATTATGTGGGCGAATATAGATGCCACGGTTAGTGATGGAGTGTGGCAGATTGAGCATGAGATACACAGTCTGTACCGAGTTGATCATGCGTTATCTAGGTAGTTTCATGGAATCTGTTTGTAAGGAAGCGGAGTTTGTCTAAAAAACATGTTGCGCCGTACTAATAACAAATTTTAGTCCCGACTTTGAATTTACGGAGGCTCAGAATTGCAAAATGTATATGGATAATATAGCCACTGTGAACTACTACAATTTAGAATCGAAAATAAAAATATTTATTGCTAAGGCCCGATGTTTCTTATGAATATGGGTACTGTATAGAAGTCCCGTCAGATGCGGCCCCGAAATGGTGTCTTTGCGTTACATTTTAAAGTCAACAAATTGTGGCAGGCTCTCAAAAAGAGTGCGAAATTGCAACTTTAGTCGCAAAACTTACACGCTGTGGACCCCGATAACGACTCTGAGTGGAGATCCAACTGTATTGAAAAAATAGAATAATAACAGTTATTAAATAACTTGCCTAACGAGAGAGAGAGTAGTGCTATATTTATTTCGGGGCACTCCACTTCGAAAAAGCTCAACAATAGTCAGTAAAATTCGACAAATTCGGATATGCATAGTGGCAAACGTATCACGGAAAAAAGTTTAAGATCAAATCAAGAAACATAACCGCCGAGTCACGAAAATTTTGTCTCATTTTAGACCTTAGCTCAGAATTTACTAATTCACGACTTTTTATTCGCAATTCTAGAAATTGTACAAAGGTATGATATTGATCCTCAAAAGACGTGAATCAACGCTTCTCAGTGTCAATAATGCGATCGAACGTGAAATAAAGGGTGGTGAAGTTTAAGGGCCGATGTTGATTTTGAATAAAAAACAAATTATTTAGGAAATTATTGTCATTTCTCTTTATTATGATAATATTGGTATGGTTCAATTATGTGTGGAACAAAATATCGGCCAAATGGCCGCCGCGACCTCGGCGGCACACCTCCATCCGATGGTCCAAATTTTCGATGACGCTGAGGCATAATTCTATGCCGTTAATGGGCCGAATTATCTCATCCTTTAGCTCTTGAATTGTTTCTGGCTTATCGACGTACACCTTTTCTTTCAAAAACCCAAAAGAAAGAAGTCCAACGGTGTCAAATCACTTGATCTTGCCGGGCAATTGACATCGCCACCACGTCAGATAACACGGCCATTGAATTTGTCGCGCAAAAGACCCATTGTTTCGTTAGCTGTGTGGCAAGTGGCACCGTCCTGTTGAAACCACATATCGTCCTAATCCATATCTTCCAATTCGGGCCATAATAAGTTCGTTATCATCTCTCGTGAGTGGTGCAATTGTTGGGCACGACGACGAATTGAGGTGGACGGCTCTTCAGCCACACTATCGCGAACAGCAGCAATATTTTCTGCAGTACGAGCATGCACTGATGTTTTCACATCTCCTACAGACCTGGTTTGCTCAAATTGTTGCACGATTTTTCCGATTGTACGCACATTTGGACAATTAAATTGACCAAAAAAATCACGAAGTGCACGATATGCATTTTGATTTGAACGCCCATTTTCATAATAAGCCTCAATAACCTTAACGCGCTCCTCGATTGTATATCTTTCCATGGTTCAAATTGAATAAGTCTGATATTGATAAATGTCAAATCAAATGCAGAAAAAAACTTGACGTTTAAGTGTGGTTCACATTCAACATGGGCCCTTAAACTTTAACCACCCTTTACATATTGTCATAACCGATCGCAATTTGACACAAATAGTTATCAATTTGATATTACTGTGGTTGTGAAATCAAAAAAAAAAATCGTAAATTACCACTTTTCTTTTACAATTACGATTTCACCCCTTAGTAAATTGCAACAGGGGTTGATTTACTACTTCAGTAGTTGCAATTTACAAATTCTTAATCGTAAATTGCAACTTAGTATTTATTTTTACAGTTATAAAATTACAAAGGAGAGCCATCACACAATTTAAAGTACAGAGATATGATATGTTGGGTTGTATATCTTTCAACTGAAATAATCTTAAATATTTTAAGTACAATTTTATAAATTCAATTTTTTTGAAGGGAAACAACTAGAAAACCCTACATTTAGAAGAAAAAAAAATAAAAATAAAAAAATAAAAAAATTAAATAAATAAATAAATAGATAAATAAATAAAAACAAATAAATAAATAATTTAACGAATAAAAAAATTAACAAAAATACACAAATAAAAAATTAAGATATCTGGAAAAGAACATGGGTAAGTCAGTCTTATTATTGGTAATTGTTATTCAAATCATTTATTAGAGGATTATCAGAGAAGTTGCATCTGATCAAGAACGTTCCGACAAGTTTTCGAATTCTATCGGAGATCAATTCAACATTAGCTCTGTTATGTAGAGCAGATGTGGAGTAGTGCCAAGGGAGGTTCAACATCATTTTTAATAACTTATTTTGCTGAATCTGCAATTTTTTTAATATGGCAATCAGCACATTTTCCCCAAACTTGACAGCCGTATAACAAAATTGCCTGGAATATAACTTTGTGTATCAACATTTTATTCTCGTTTGACAATAAAGAATTCCTATTAACAAAAGGATACAGCATCTTAATTGCAATACCTATTTTATGTAATGTCCTTGCAGTATGTTCCTTAAAGGTTAGTTTACTATCAAGATGAACGCCTAAATATTTAACCACCGGTACCCAATTTATCTGATTACCATTTATTAATAAATGGTTCGACGGTAAGAAACAAGACTTTCTTTTTCTTGTAAAGAAGATAGCTTGGATCTTTTCCGCGTTTACTTTTATTTTCCATTTGCTGTAATATCTTCTTAATATATCTGCCGCATTTTGTAGATTCGTCTCAATGGTGAGACCAAACTCATGCGACGAATATATTGCAGTGTCGTCGGCATATACAGCGATTTCACATTCCGGTAAGGATGGGATATCTGACGTGTACAAGTTATATAGTACCGGCCCAAGAACTGAACCTTGGGGAACACCTGCGGTAATATCTAGTAAATTCGATGAACTATTATTGACATACACTCTGTAATTACGACCAGACAAAAAACTTTGAACAATTTTACAAAGAAATACAAGGAAATTTAAATCAAGCATTTTGTATAAAAGGCCGTTGTGCCAAACGGTGTCAAATGCCTTTTCAATATCGAGAAGTATCAATCCCGTCGATTTTCCTACGTCACGATTTGCCTTTATAGTATTGCAAATTCTGAGAATTTGGTGACAAGTACTATGATAACGCCTAAAACCAAACTGTTCATTAGGAAAAATATTTCGATAATCAATTATTTTTAACAATTTATCCTTGAGTACTTTTTCATAAATTTTGCTTACGCTACTTAGCAAACTAATAGGCCTGTAACTTTCGGGATTATTAGCTGGTTTTCCTGCTTTTGGAATGGGTACAACCTTTGCTTCCTTCCAGGCAGTTGGAAAGTATTGCAATTTCAGGCACGCATTTATTAAATAAGTTAAGTATTTAATACCAATCTTAGGCAGGTTTTTTTAAATAAATATTTCTTAAATGGTCCAGACCACCAGCTTTTTTAACAATTAAATTATCTGTTAAGTATTTTATATCTGCTTCGCTAACAAACTCAATCGCCGGTGTTTCCGCTGCGGTAGAGGTTAGTGTCTGCAGGGAGTTGGATACAAGTAAGTCTGTGTTTGCATCTCCTAGATGTTGTGAAACAGAATGATTTTTAGCAAATTTGTCGCGGAGTGCATTGGCTTTGTCAAGGTCAGTGTAATATACGTTACCGCCACTTTCAAGACAAGGAATTTGCGTATTTTTATTTTTAATAACTTTCACAATATTCCAAAAAAGTTTAGAAGCCTTATCTAATGACATAAGCTTAGAGTTCCATTCTTCATTGCGTTTATTATGAATAAACTTGACTATTTGTTTGTTGAGAAGCTTTATATGACTTTGAGAGATAGGTTGTCTATACCTTTGCCAGTTACGCCTATGCATATTTCTCAGTCGTATGAGTTCCAAAACATGCAACTTATTTTTATCAATTTGCAATTCATATTTTGCAATTTACGACTTCTCTACGTCAATTTACGTTTTCAATTTACATGCGCGAAATTATTATAAGATTTTATTGATCAAATCATCAAATTAAGAAATATTTTTTTCCAATTTGAGATTTTAAAGTGGTGTTTGAGGAATTGACCTATGTGCCAAAAATGTCGCAAATCACTACAAATAAATGAAGCTCGAATTAATACTTCTAATCGTATCATTCAACAAATAAAATTTTATATTCTTCGCCGTTTTCAATGTCGAATTACGAATTTTTGTATCAATTCAAGACAAAATCGTTGTGATTTTCGAAAAATATATAATTCGTGATTTGCAACTCAAAATTTTGCAGTTGGTGACTTTCAGTTATTTCTGTGTAGAGAGAGGGGCTAAGAGGATTGCACCCTCCGAAACTTCTATCCCAAGAGCTGAAAGAGATGTGAAAAATTCTTTGATCGATTCCATTCAATAGTACATATTTCATAGCCCAAAATTAAGCAAGTCTCAGCCCCAGTCTCTAGGAAAAAAAATCCTGCGTTCGCTACTGGCTTCAAGGCGTTCTATTTATCATCCACCGCTTCAGTTCACGTGTTTTCGGGAATTTAAAAGGAAGGAAAAATGCAATATGATCTTATCGCAATATTGTTGTGGTTTTACGTTAGGTTGTGATGTTAGCTTTACTCAGCACTACCCGAATTGTGGTTCACCATAAAGTCCGCTCAAAGATGTATGATGCGCATGCTCAAGACCACTAAAACAAAAGGAGATACTGAAACCCATGCGGCTATCAAATAAATGGCGCCCAACGCCGGATCATACCGATATTATAGCAAAATCGAGTAAAACTCTCCTAGACATAGGCCCACACCGACCGTCGTATGTTCTGAGTCTCGATCATACTCGTTGGCCAGAGGTTTTTTTTTTTTTATACATTTCCTTTGCCAAAGTATTTGGGGTAGTACATAAATCCTGTCGCTAATGCCGTAAATTCCCGTAAATTATTAAAATTACAAACAATTTTACAATCGCAATGTGAAATAAGAGAAGCCGAGAGAGGAAAAAAAAGCGACTGCCGACAACACCAGGTGTAGGCAAGTAATAGCCACTCTCATCAGTATCAGACAGTAATACTATTGAGGACTGAGGAGTACTTGCCCAACCTGCTAAACCGGGAGAGGGCAAAAAACTCAGTGCGCACTGTGCGCCGCCGTAACATAGTCACAAGTCACCGTGCCATGCCACACACCATATTCGTGCAGAATTTCGCACGTGTACTATGCGAGTGCTGCTGATATTCGCACATCCTATTTGACGCGAGCGCAGAGCTTCAATTCAATTACGCAACATTGCGGCACATAATCAATAAGAAGGGGGCTACAGGTTACTCAGATGGGTGGATGGACGATATGAAAATTGCACGCGTATACGTATCAAAACTATGATGGGGTCGGCTGATTTTTGTGTGTCCTGGTTTCTGGGTATCCGACATGAAACATGTTTCGTGGTAATTTCTGTGAAAGGAATGCATAAACAACGAAAAATTTCTAGCCTCATCGTATTTTTTCACACGCGCGCACTCACACATCCTGTCTGGGGCGAAGCGAAAGAAGAAAAGCATCCATCGGTCTTAGTTAATTATCATTCGCCAAGTTCCAGTTCCAGGGAAATGATTTACTTACATCCCCGCATCCGCTGTTTGGTTGTTTGACTGGGAGAACGAGAGCGGGACTCTAATGTTCGCAAGGCATACACCATATACAAGAAAGTTGGTGTAGTCGTACCCGTACTCGTACTCGTAGTCGTACTCGTACAAGTATCTA
The DNA here is from genome assembly GCA_946477585.1 of Cheilosia urbana. Taxonomy (NCBI): domain Eukaryota; kingdom Metazoa; phylum Arthropoda; class Insecta; order Diptera; family Syrphidae; genus Cheilosia; species Cheilosia urbana. The sequence continues at coordinate 5,221,314 of OX297857.1, forward strand.
ACACTTTTTGTTTTGTTTGATTTTGCTCCGGTTTGGCTGTGTTATGAGTATCTTTTCACATGGAAGAATTGCACCTTGCTGATGGACTAAACAATTGACTTAAGGAGCCCGGCTTCCTCTTGCTTTTCGCCCGTTCTTGTGCCATGCCGTGCCGATTGCGCGCAGATAATTTTCCTATTCGCATATGGCAAAGCGTTGTGTGTGCTCCTGCTGTTGCTGCCCAAGAGAGTCACATCTCGGTCGGTCCTCGTCTTCGGCGTCGTCGTCGTAGTCGTTTATGTGGATGAGCCACTCTGCCACATACAGCCGCAGAAAGAAAGAAAGACATTTGAAAAGCTGCATAGCAAGCCTACAAGTGATTACATCGAATAAAGAGAAGAATGACAGGTTTTTATCCAGTTTCGCACAAGATAATGCTTGCTTGATGTTGTTATTATTAGTAGTACTTCTTTTATGTGTTTTGCTTTTTATTTTGTATGAATCTACATATATTACTTGGCGTCCGGCATTTTGGCCGCCACTGGCCGTAGCAATAAATAGTTGATAGCCCGACACAGACACATGCACAGTGAGTTACTCGCACGAACATGGGACAATGTAAATTATCCATATATAATGTTCATAAATGCAGTCAAAGGTATTATGCCTGCAGCGTGGTTTAATTTGTGTGTGTATTTGTTTTTAAGGAGATTAGTAATCTTCATTTGGATAAGTTTCAAAATGTTTATTTAAGTTTTGGGAAGTGTCTGTTGTTATTGATCCGCATTGCAGCCAAAGCGCTTACTGGATATGGATGATGGTCAGGGCAATATTGGGCAGGCCCGGTTTGAGATACTGGTATAATAAGCAGAAATTCGATGCGGTAGAATTACGCCGATCAGCAGTTGACATTTGTACGATTTGAATGGCGCCCAATGCTGGGCCACTCCATACTTTAATCCATACACGTGTGAGACGAATTCCAAGCACTGCTTGACGTAAACCTGGGAAGAAGAAGCAGAGAGTTTTAAAATCAACACGACACAAATATACTGCTATGCAAAAATAGCGCCTCAGTTATCGAAAGTCCCTCATAACAAATCGACGTTCTAAATTTAAGGAAAAGAAATGTGCTCTTGCCTTTCGCAGAAAAGATCTAGAAAGGCACAAAACTAAATGGGTCGCAAAAAAAAAAGATCCTCAAAACGTCAGACGCCAATCGAAGTGAAAGCTTGCATGAAAGCTAAGCTGCAGAGAACTTTAACCGCAGCTAAACAAAAGTTCTACCACCACAACAAGCGATCAATATAATTAGAAAAGTGATCCACAGGGATGCAGGTAACATATTCCGCCCATCCTATAGATCGATAATCGATCGTGTAAAAGATCGATGAATACCCACGAAGGGACGTCCATTAGAAAAAGTTCCAGCATTATGCTAGTGATCAATTTAATTAGTCCAGTGATCCATATCCGACGCAAATAGAAAAGATCGACGAATGCCCACAAAGGGACGCCCTTCAGAGAAGGTTCTAACATACGTTAGTGATCACTGCAATTGGCAAAGTGATTTGCAGTAAGAGAAACAACATGTGAAATGGGTAAAGAACCTAGACAAACACAATCTGATATTTTACACGCTGATCAAGCATACAGACCTGAAGAGGAAGCAAATAAAGTTCGAACAGACCTGGCAATTAAAGACAGTTTCGGAGACTGGTCCAACTGTGCAATATTAGGCGTTTTTTATTATGCCGCATGATCCGTATCGATCATTGATTTTCATGGTTTACAACAACAGTTGGATCACGTATAATTTATAAAAGATCTTGAGGGCATAATAAAAAACACCTAATCAGAATGTACCTCAACTGTTAAACCGGATTAAACCTGCCACTAAGTACACTTGTATTTGTCACTATCCCCGAAACTCTTTTCGACAAAAGCAAAACATTTCAGACTGCATCCACTTTTAATTATTCCCCGTAATTAAGTCCCTTTGTTACGTTTCGATTGGGTCTTCTTCCTTTTAATTTACCTGAATATACAAAGAAAGGATTCACCTCACACAAGAGACGAAAAAAAAGGAAATATACAAAAATAAAACACATCACACTCTTTATCCTATTAGTGACCCAAGCTGGAAATAAATACAAAAGCCGCCTTCAATGCTAATGTGATGAAAGCCGCACACAACTTTGGCTGGTTAGTTCTTATGCTTTATTTCGTTATTTTTTTCCTTTTTTTTTGTATTTGTTTCTTGTAATTTGATTATATTTATTTTTATCTGGCTGTTGGGTATGGGTAGCATCAGAGAAACCCTTTTTTTTAGCGTCCTCTTCATCTTCTACTCTGCATGACATTGATACATGCTGCTACATTGGTGGCGACAAGTCTCACTTCCAATTGGACTGTATTATTTTTCAAGAGTGCAACATCACCGATTAACTATTTTTGTTTATTTTTACTTTCGTAAATCATGATTGTTACCTAGGATTACGAGCGTTCAAAGGACTTTGATTTGACTTATCGCGATTGAATAGAGGGGGTCCAAAACGAGGCAGAATAACTGAAAAGGAAATGCCTTATCGGCTGATGGGTGGCATGGTGAAGTAACTCAATGCAGTAAGGAGGGAGTCAAAGCCAGGCACAATTGCATCAAAAATCGCGTCCAAAAAATCCCGTTTAATAACGCGTCCGAAAAACTCGTCAAAAAACGCGTTAAAAATGAATCATGAAACGCCTCGGAAAATGCTTCCAAAAATCCGTCGAAAAAGCATTAAAAAACTGTTAAATAAAGTTGCAATACTACCGATCAGCATTTCTTACATTATTGTCAAGTTCGAACAATTTTAATAGTGTTCGGAAGAAAATTAACACGCATTTCGGACTTCAAATACGAACTTTCGCAAAAGCTATCCTACGACAGGGCTCTTTGGAACATCTTTCACCAAAAATTATTAGAATACTTAGGCATAAGTTATAGCTATCATTGAAATACATCATTCGAACAAATCAGTGGAATAATGGTTTAATTTTTTTGACAAGTCAGTTATAGCAATCATTGAAAAGTTGCTGTCAGTGGAAGGACCTGTCAGTGAAACTAAACAGAGAAAACTCCAAAAATCGGAAAGCAATTAAAACTGTTTATTAATCGGAATTATGGGATTGCATAAGAGAAATAAAATGTAATAAAATGTTATTATTATTATTGAAAATGCTCAGTTTAATAAAAAAAAAAAACAAAAAGTTGCAGTACAAAAGAACAACTTCCAATAAACAATTGCAGGTTTCGAGGTTGGAGTTGATCATTGAAAGCAAAACTGACAGCTGAGAACAGAAAGAGAATCGAACACATCAGTGAAGCGATTGGGTTCCAAATTAGAGGAACGAAAATCAGCTGTTCATTGAAATCAATTTCAATCAGTGAAATAATAAAAGTGGATTTAAGGAAAAGTTTTAATCAGAATAAGGTTGTTTTTTTTTTTCATTGAAAAAAAATTCCACAATTGATTAGCTTTATTTTGATACCAACTAAATCCATTATTGTTTGATTAATAGTCTTAAAATCGTAAATCAAAATTTTCAATGATGCATTTCAATGAAAGCTATAACTGGGGCCTTAGGCAGTGAAAATGTGTTCGAAAGATACCCTAATGCGTTCAGATGCACAATCATTCTTACGTAGACATTCGACGGGCTGTTTTTTTGCATGTTTAATATGTACAGTTCATTCTTTGAAAATATGTTTTGATTTTATTTTCAAACAATTTAAATTTCACAGAGATTTTTGAGTTTTCCCCCTATTTAAACCGAAATCGTTGCTTTTCCCCTCAATTTGGGATCATTGGCAGTAAGAAAAATCGTCTTCAAAAAAATATGAGGGATACACGGATAGTGGGTAAAGGAACTTATTAAACTCAGTTAATGGAACTACTGCTCAGCAAAAATGTACTAGGTAACTGAAAATGTCCAGAAAATTGAGAAAGCTATGAGGGAACCTTACTCAAAATCAGAGCAGTCATCAATAGCCAGTTCAAAAACTTTAAAAGCCAGTTTACAAAGACACTGTGACTTTCAATGACTTTAGTTGACTTCCGGTTGTTACGAGCTGGCCAACCTGTAAAACAAGCGACTCCCTTCAGTCATCTCCTTGTCGAAAAGTCACCAGAGCGGCGGCGAAACTGAATGATAACTGCATGGGTCACCAAAACTACAAGAAAATAATACACTACTTGGCAAAGCATCGACAATCTGCGAAAAGGTTTTCGAAATCTCGATTAAAACTTACTAAAGGGACAAAAAAAAACTCAACTTGGGTGTGCTTCTTGCCTTTTGAAACATGAGATGTAGGTATAAATCGCGCCGTGCGAAGGTTGCTTCCAAATCGATCAGTGATGTCTCCTCTCAAAACAAAATACTTTATTAAGCCCAACCACATTCAGAAAAGAAATGTGCGACATTATTGTCGCCTATCCCATCTAAAGAAGAACGCCTAAACGATTATCCATTCATTGAGCAAACACATAGTAAAGTCTGTGGTCTTATCGACCCTCCAAAGGTAAACAGAACAGACAAAAAAAAAATAACAAAAAATTCCACAAAATAATAGCTTCTTTGTTTCTGTCGAAAGCTTACCTACACCTAGCCTACGATAGATGGATAGATGGGAAGAAGGAAAAAAAAAGTCAATCTCACCACAAACAATTGTTTAGTCAAATTTACTCAAGCAATTTCGATCTTGGCCAGTCGTCGTCGTAATCACAAGGAATCACTGTCGCAGTCGTTCCTAACGCAATCAATCGTACAAAAGCGTAATCGAATAATTCGAATCGCAGCATCTCGCTGTGGCGGCTTTGTATGTGGATGCGTGCGTGTATGTGTTTTTCTGTAATAAATTTGTGTAAACACCATCGGATCGATGGAAAATACGCGCTTTAAGTACGCGTTCTTGTCGTCCCATTGTGTGTGGCGACATGAACACACATTCAACATATATGCGGAGGCAAATAGAGAAGCACATCGCGATCGCGAGTACGAATTAACAAAAAGCCAGAGTCCAACAGTGAACATTGTATTAAGCTGCAGGAACAACGACGACAACGACGCGACGCACGTCTATATGACACTCGACGTTGGTGTGTAGCTGCTGCTGGACTGTATGATGTGTTGGGCTGGCCACTGCCTCGAAAGTTTGTTTTCCGTTTACAGATTTTGTTTGCCTATTTGCTACCATCGTACGGATTTATCTTAAGTAGATAAACATTAGTAGAAAAAATAAAGAAATATGAAAATTGTGAATACGTTTGTCATTCGGAGGGAAACTCACGTAGGCAGTGGATATTTTGTTACGACTTGAGAGTACAATTGATAAGTCAGTCGATAGTGGGAAACTGTTCAACAGGTATAGTGGTCATGTGAGACTGCCTGTCTGGGGTTATGTTGTGACGGGATTGGACTTTCCGGGAGAGAGATGAATGACGGAGAGTCGTTTATGTAATAACCGGAAGTCAACTAAAGCCATTCAACGTCACAAATACGGGGTCCTTGCAAACTGGCGTTTAATTTAATAATCAAGCCAATGTACCTCGAAGCATTTTGTGCCACTAGAATATACAACAACAAAATAAAGTCAATCAGCGTCATAGGACGACAAATTAAATTGACACGTTCAGAATGATTAGTCATCAACCGAGCACTGAGTGAGTCCCGAGTGACATTTGATGCACGCAAATCGATCTTATAGTCTTTTAGATACTCGCTAGTAAAGCTTTAGTCATTCAAAGTCACAATAAGACAAATAAACTAACTTAAGAGGAATCCTACGTCAGCAAAGCCCTCTCGAAGATATGACATTAACAACTGAGTCAACCGACTAAGACCGCGCTAGCTTCAGAGGTGTATTGGCTGAGGCGAAAGTGGAATTTGAAAATGTTATTTGTTTCTCTGATAAGTATAGATACATGTTTGCCCAGCAAGGACGTCGATAGTTCCGCGGCGAAATCAATGCATCGTAGGACATGAAGCTGATCCATCTACTGCCTAAAGGCAACGTCTCTCTATCTCCATCTCTATCTCTATCTCTATCTCTATCTCTATCTTTATCTCTATCTCTATCTCTATCTCTATCTCTATCTCTATCTCTATCTCTATCTCTATCTCTATCTCTATCTCTCTATCTCTATCTCTATCTCTATCTCTATCTCTATCTCTATCTCTATCTCTATCTCTATCTCTATCTCTATCTCTATCTCTATCTCTATCTCCATCTCTATCTCTATCTCTATCTCTATCTCTCTATCTCTCTATCTCTATCTCTATCTCTATCTCTATCTCTATCTCTATCTCTATCTCTATCTCTATCTCTATCTCTATCTCTATCTCTATCTCTATCTCTATCTCTATCTCTATCTCTATCTCTATCTCCATCTCTATCTCTATCTCTATCTCTATCTCTATCTCTATCTCTATCTCTATCTCTATCTTTATCTCTATCTCTATCTCTATCTCTATCTCTATCTCTATCTCTATCTCTATCTCTATCTCTATCTCTATCTCTATCTCTATCTCTATCTCTATCTCTATCTCTATCTCTATCTCTATCTCTATCTTTATCTCTATCTCTATCTCTATCTCTATCTCTATCTCTATCTCTATCTCTATCTCTATCTCTATCTCTATCTCTATCTCTATCTCTATCTCTATCTCTATCTCTATCTCTATCTCTATCTCTATCTCTATCTCTATCTCTATCTCTATCTCTATCTCTATCTCTATCTCTATCTCTATCTCTATCTCTATCTCTATCTCTATCTCTCTATCTCTCTATCTCTATCTCTATCTCTATCTCTATCTCTATCTCTATCTCTATCTCTATCTCTATCTCTATCTCTATCTCTATCTCTATCTCATCTCTATTTCTATCGCAGGGCTGATGAATGCAAAAATCAATTGCAATACAAGAGTCGTGTCAAAGATTCTCAAAAATAAACGTACCTACATTTCATGCACATTAAAGAACCTGCGGTGACCTGCTTCAGATGGTGATCGCCCAATATTTGCGATTGTATTGCATTTCGACTGCATTTACTTCAGACCCAGCCAAGAGCGATATAATACAAACAGAAATACAACCCGCAACAGGTACAAAGTTGCATAATGTTGCGCGGCCGGTTAGAGCTGCCATATGCAGGCAGCAGCAGCAACAGCATCAACAAGTAGCTACACACAAACCCGCCTAATAGAAACTAAACCTCTCGCCTAGATAGTACAAACAACTACGCGACAGCATACACTGCAAGACTACTTACTCGAACGTACTACAGAGATATTAATAATGACAATAAGTAAATATGACGAAGTAAACCAGTTTCACACACTATACCCTTTTTTTTTTTTTTTTTCAAAATTTCAGTGATTATCGGCTTCTCGGCAGATATTATGTAATTTACTTGTGTACACTTGTTGTGTGTCGATGATTGGGCAAGATGGGGAGCGAAAAAAAAAATGAATTTCTTGGAACTTGGCTAGAGTCTGGTACTTAATTTCTATTAGTGTGTCGTTGCGTTTGTTTTTCGCTCTCAGAATTGAAAAGCGCAATAAATTAGTTTGCGCATTGATATCGATATTTGATTGCGCTGCAGGTAGAGGGCGTTATTAATGGACGGAATTTCTTATTGTCGTTTGAAAAACTATACTAATCGAATGACAACTATTCGGCTCTTTTATTTCAGATGGCTCCTTCGATCCGCAATGTTTTCCCAAGAAGTTAAGGCACCATCGATCTGTAATAATACTGCCGAGGCAAGTACAAATCGTACTTGAACACTGAGCTTGAAGACGTTTTTAACTGAGCTCTGTATCCTAGCCATTGCTTACTGAATATATCGAAATTTTGAGTCCCAATTATACAAATTCGGAAAGAGAATGGAATAGGATACAAGCAAACGATTTTTTCTCCGCCACGCCTACAAGCATGCCGCGACGAATGAACGATATCCCCAATTCGAACAACCTTCCACAAACTCTATTCTCTCCATTTTGTCCATAGACGACTTTCTTCAAACATGCGCCGGATAAAAGATATCCCCAATTCAACAGATTTTTCGAAAACTGCCAACTTTCCACAAACTCTATCCTCTGCATTTTGTAAGTAGACGAACTTTTTCTAACATGCGCCCAATAAAATCTACCCCAAATTCAATTCGAACATCAAATAATAGATTTTTCGAAAATTTTCGAATTTTTTCGAACTTTTCTCAAAATAGTGTGCAATAGAAAAATGTATGCATAAACCGTAATCTGAGCTGTTTTACCTGAATTTTGGACCTTCATATTTGTTGGCGTCTTATCGAAAGTGCTCAAAATTCAAACTGAAGTCCATTTAATGTGTTTCGCTGATCAAGATGATTTTTGTTATTCAACACTTATTTCAACATTTTCTCCTCATTCCAGGCTCGTTGTTATTTCACTGAATGACCGAGCCGCCAAATCCCCGTCTGATCGCAATTATAGGACATATCTAAGTAAGTCCATTAAATATTTTGCCGCCCGATTTGTTGGGTTTTTCTGGTTTTGTGATGTTTCAGATCGTTGATTTCGTTGATCAATAAATAATTTACGTTTTTATCCACCGTTCAATATGTAGCGCTGGATTTTCGACTGATTGCAAGAATTACACTGACTTTTGATTTATTTGCTGGGTCTTTCTTTGACAATTTCTTGCCATCCATCATGTGTACGTGTAAATGGACTGATCACTCATCGTTTGGTGTTGATTAACACTTTTCTTGATCACTTTCTTGTCCTCAACTATTTAAAGCGGTTGCTGGCTCTTCCTTACTTGCTGTCGACTATATCTACAACATGGGCGCAAGTGGATGCAAGCTTTTTGGTGAATTCAATCAGTCAGACAGTGAGTGACCTGATCAGTCCATATTTATTTCGAACTCTCTGATGGTGACCGTTTGAAAAACGTAAAAATCCCTCCTTGTCCCAAATGGGCGCAAAAACAACACTCGCGATCCAAACTGTCCACAACCTGATGTCATAGCTCAAGCAATTTGATGTCAATGCATCAGGTTGGGTAGGAAAAACAATCCACAGCCAGATTTAGCAACATCTACCCATCGCGCGCTGTCTTTCGTTGATAATCGTTTCCTCGTCGCCAAATGATCGCCATCAGTTATATCGATTCATCGTCCCCGGTCGCAGTGCAGCTCTTCATTCCGACTGATTTTCATTTCATATCTTTCTTGTTGGGGTTTTTTTTTTAAAATTTCTTTTCTGCATAATTTGTTTTGTTTCTTTGTATTTTCTATTTATTTATCACCTCGCAGGGAGATACTATACAGCCCCAAGTATATCCAGTTACCACTGATGATGAAGAAATCCTTTTCGCCTCCTTCTCGCATCTATGAATATGTATCAACCATACCGGCTGGGACATATCTATAGGTAGAGGTGCATTTGTTATGTTCCTCTCATTTGAGATTGGTTACATTAGGTGTATTGGGATGCGAAACGACTGAAGATGAGAACCAGATGAACCACCACACGGAGTAAAACCGAAAACATCGGGGCCGCAAACCTATCTACAGGTTGTAGATACTTTGCAAATGTGCAATGTGATGCGTTGTGATGTGTGGTGTGCCGCACTGTCTCACACAGTTCAAGATGTTGTTTTGTTTTGATTGTTTTTTTTTTTTTCGTTCGCATGCAAACCATTGGTAGGTACGTGCAGCTAAACTCTGGTATCTGTTGTCTTGTTTCACTTCAGAAAGATACTTTTTCATTTCGTGTTCGTTTATCAAAGCTAATTCGAAGAGCAAAAGGAGAAACAAAAATTAAATGACAGCCAAAACGGCTGCGATTCAGACTGCGACAGCGTCGAATCATCATACCCAATCTAGGCGTTGTATATAGAGAAGGTTGCAAAAGGTGCTGAATTAGACGAGTCCAGGGATTAATATTGCAAGCGGCCAAGTAGGTTCATATGGCAGCGCCAGCATGGAAATAAAAAAAAAATTGATTGTCGCTGGTCCGGCATTTATATAGTTTCTCTTCTAACAGATCGGGTTATATATAGTGTGGTTGTTTCTTTATAAAGTTACTCCTAAGAGATGGTAAACTGCGCGCGTACAGGTGGACTATAGGTACTCGTACCACTATCGGATTTGTGTTGCCGTACAGAATGAACGTGATACGTGCGAGTAGGTGTATACTGGCTTGAATTTCGCATATTTGCTCTGTTCTTTGTTGATGTGTCTGATTTGATTAGATTTGATGGTGTTTTAGTGGTGGCTTGCAGATGTCGCCTTTTAATGAGACCTACTAATTTTTTGCGTGTGTTATTTCTCCACCAGACTGGAGAGGTTGAGAGAAGCTCCTTCCCACTGATTTGAAATAGCCAGTTGCCTGCCGGAAGGGTCTTTCTTATCGCACATGAAAAAACAAAAACAAAAATTGGACAGACGCACAAATCAAAGCGTACTATCTAGCACCTATTTCGATGGATTTGGACACAGTTGTCAGCCCATTTTCAGGGCATGCGAAGACGAATGAGCGCCTACGCAAACTCCCAGATTATAAGAAGGGGCCACCACGATTCTTGCGATTTAAATAGGACCCGAATGTAAGAAAAAACGCAGATGCAGATGTTACAAGTGAGCTGTCAGCAGTTTATAGATGAATATATCCGACAATATAATCAGACTGACGTATTGCGCCTCTTGCGATATACAGCAGGCTTTTACTGGTTGTGAAAGTTCACGAACGAAAACCCCAGAGATTAGGCGAAGAATCACCTTAAGAGGCGGTTGCGCCTTCAGATTGGCCAGGGCCGCATTTAGAGGTCTCTAGGCCCTATGGCAACAAACAAGTGGAGGCCCCTGGCCCCTACTTATTTTTCAAATAAAATGCAATTTTTTTTTCAATCGATTATTCAATTATATAATTATATACCGAACAGTATTAAGAATGTATATAACTTTTATAAATTTAAAAGAAATTAAATTGAATACGCTAGCTATAATTATCAATAAGAAAAAAATTATGAATGAAAATATATATGTTACAAACATTTTTTGAGTTATATATACACACACACACTAAATGACTATGTAAACAAAATATAAAAATGGCGTAAATGAGCTAAATAAACTACTAACTAACTAACTAGCTAAATAATTCAATTATGCGAACCTTCCGAGCTTTGTTAGACGAAAAATCGTTCATTATTTCGTTGGAATCAAGTTATTTTCTTTTTTAAATAATTTCCTATTAATTTTAAGTAGAGCTCGAAAATATCTTCCAAACTTTTCATAGATCTTAATATTAATCTCAGTTGTTGAGAGTTTTAAAGGTGAACACATAATGACCAGTTTTTTATCACAGTATTTTTTTCTGTTACGCTCAGAGCGAGTTTTTTTTTATGGTTACGGTCAACCGCTGAGAGATATCACTGAGAGAAAAAAAAAATCTCATTTGAACATTTTTTTCGTTCGCTATTATCGTTAGTTAGTAGCGCATATGCGAAATTGCAATAGTAATTTGAATAGTCATTGTTTATCACTCGACTAAGGATGTTCAGTGCAAGTAAAAGTAACGATGGGCAGGAAATCAGATGAATACAGTGAAACAATTTTTTTATTTCTCATTCAGATGATGATATCCTAAGTATAAGGACATTTTCTTTGTTCGTAATAGCTATATGTTAAATAAAGAAAACAACTGAATTCAATACAAATTTGAGTTTTTTTTACTTATTTTCGAGGAATCTCATTCTTTGGTTGATCAATTGCATTTAGTTTTTATGGAAAAAATTAACTAAGGAGTGATATATCAAAAAAAAAATTTGACACAAATAGTTATCAATTTGATATAACTGTGGTTGTGAAATGCAAAAAAAAAAAAAATCGTAAATTACCACCTTTCTGTTGCAATTACGATTTCACCCCTTAGTAAATTGCAACATGGATTGATTTACTACTTCAGTAGTTGCAATTTACAAATTCTTAATCGTAAATGGCAACTTATTTTTATCAATTTGCAATTCATATTTTGCAATTTACGACTTCTCTACGTCAGTTTACGTTTTCAATTTACATGCGCGAAATTATTATAAGATTTTATTGATTCATCAAATTAAGAAATATTTTTTCCAATTTGAGATTAATACTTCTAATCTTTGTGCCTTCATAGACATCCATGGAGCGTTCGACAATACCTCCTTCGATGCCATAAAGAAAGCTATGATAAGGAAAGGCATTGCCCCACTAATCATAAAATGGGTTCTAAACATGTTAGAAAGCAGAATTATTAATCTGGAGTATGGAGGCTCACAAAAGACTGTTAAGGCCACTAGGGGCTGTCCTCAAGGTGGAGTACTTTCTCCCCTTCTGTGGACTTTAGTCATAGATGAACTCCTATTCCACCTCACACAATCGGGGTGCATAATACAAGGTTATGCAGATGATGTAGTAATCACTGTTAGGGGCAAACATGACTCCACAATATCGGAGATCATGCAAGGAGCCCTAAACTTAACCTATAGATGGTGTCAGAACAAAGGATTGACCATAAATCCCTCAAAAACAGTCATGATACCATTCTCAAGAAAGAGAAAACTAGAATTGAAACCGATCAAGCTAAATAACGAAGTTAGTTACTTATCAGGGGAGATAAAATATCTGGGAGTAATCCTGGACAAGACTCTCACCTTGAACTCACACCTTGATCAAGTCACCAAGAAGGCGACAAAGGCAATTTATATGTGCCAGCGTCTTCACGGCAAAACCTGGGGCTTAAAACCAAAAATGATCTACTGGTCATACAACACGATCATCAAACCAATGATCACCCATGCAGCGATATCATGGTGGCCAAAAACCGAACAATTAACGGCCCAGAAAAAACTAAACAAGATATATCGCTTAGCATGTGTTGGTATAACGGGGGCAATGAAAACTTGTCCAACTGCAGCCATAGGGGCAGTGCTCAGCCTTCTGCCTTTACATATTTCTGTAAAGAAGGAAGCGTGTCTCAGTGCCCTTAGGCTTCCTGATATATCAAATCTTAAAGCAGGAAATCTGACAGGACACCTTCGAGTATTACAAATGCTTCAAGATGATCCTATGATCAAAGTATCAGACACCATGCTTAAAAGACTTCGCTTCTCCAGAAAATTTAAGATAGTCATATCTGACAGGAATACCTGGAAAACCAACCAATTCGTAACACGACCAGGATCACAAATCTGGTACACCGACGGTTCAAAGATGGAAGATGAAGCCACCGGTGCTGGGGTCTATGGGCCTAGGTTCCAAAGAGCCGTAGCACTAAGAAAATCACCAGACATCTTTCAAGCGGAGGTACACGCCATAGAGATATGTGTCCGGGAATGCTTACGGAGGCGCACTAAAGGTGCTCGTATCTACATCCTCTCAGACAGCCAGGCAGCCCTTAAGGCCCTAAGATCGTTTTCGATCAGATCGAAGCTAGTCTGGGAATGTTTCAATCTCCTCGAAGAACTGGCAAAGGACAACAGAGTCACTGTTGCTTGGATACCAGGCCATGAGGGATTTGAGGGCAACGAACGAGCAGATTGTCTGGCGAGAAGAGGCGCATCACGCCTGCTCACCGGTCCTGAACCCTACTTCGGGTTACCTTTGAGTTACATACACTCAAAATTCAGGAAATGGGAAGATGATCAACTTGCTGAATACTGGACGGAATCAAAGGGACAGAGGCAGGCAAAAAGATTCATAAGCCCAGCTCGTAGTAAAGCAAAAAAGTTACTTGAGCTAAGCAAAGAAGATCTAAGGATCTTAACGGGTTATCTTACTGGTCACTGGCCACTAAGATATCATCTCAAAAAAATTGGACTTTCCGACGATGACACCTGTCGACTATGCGGAGAAGAGGAGGAGACAACGGAACACATACTCTGCGAATGTCCTGCTGTGGCAAGGGGCAGAGCGATCCATATGCAAAGGGCGATTTTAAGTCCTGCGGATATCGGAAACATGGAACCAAGAAGGGTGCTGAGGTTTATAAAGAGCCTCAACAGCTCCCTGGGTTAAATAATAAAGGCCAACACAATAGACCTATTCTGGTCGCAGTGTACAGGGCCTATAACTTACAATACAATACAATACTTCTAATCGTATAATTCAACAAACAAAATTTGATATTCTTCCTCGTTTTCAATGTCGAATTACGAATTTTTGTATCAATTCAAGACAAAATCGTTGTGATATGCGAAAAATATATAATTCGTGATTTGCAACTGAAAATTTTGCAATTGGTGGCTATGCAGTTCTTTCCGTGTGATAAACTAAATTAACATTTTTATGGTGCCGTGACATAAGCCCAAATTCGCGCGAATTTTTTACTACTATTTTCTTCAACAAAAAGTTGATAGCATATTCGATTTTTACTATTATTTTCTAAACTATGTTTCTATCATCTATGTAGGCGCAGTGGCTAAGTGGTTAGTGTGTTGGACTACTAAGCGAGGGGTCGAGGTTCGAATCCCGCAAAAACCCAAATTCCAACTATGGGTTATTTTTCGACTGCGCCACCTCTCGCGATCGTCTGACAAACATCGGAGAGTATAACTGTCTTGAAAGAGCTTCTCAATTAGCCGTTTGGAGTCGGCATAAAATTGTAGATCCCTTCAATTCGTTCCAAAAATGAAAAACTCACACAAAACGAATGGTTGTGAGAAGCTCTTATTTATTATTATGTTTCTATCAACTTTCGAATTTTGACTATTATTTTCTAAACTATATTTTTACTATTATTTTCTTCAACAGAAAGTTGATAGTCTATTCAAATTTGTACCCAAACTATGTTTCTATCGACTTTCTGTTGAAGAAAATAATAGTAAAAAATTGGCTTAAATTTCTTACTATATACTATTCCAACAGAAGTTCCTTAATTTGTTTCATTAGAGATCCTCATTCTTGGAGAATAAACTCATTTTTTGAAAGAATTTGGTAGGCGGATGGTTGGGCAAAATATCTACCTGTACCGTCTAAGGTATACTGAGAATTATTGGAAAAACTAGGTATTTAGGTATATGAGCCCGATGAGCCGTCGGAAATTAAGTGAACATATATTTTCTTCTCTCGCAAACTTATGTAAAATTTAAGACATAAATACATGCACAGAGATACATATATAATTTTTATATGCTTAGACATAAAAGAAAAGTGCATAATTTTTTAATTTCGTGCACTGAAAAAAAAAAGTCGGCGTCGTATTGATGAATGGCTTCCATCAACATGATATTCATGGATATGACGTACTTTTCATAAATATGATGAACAAATTCATGAAAACTTTTTGACAATTGATGAATCGTTTTTCAATATGATTAAAGTGAATTCATCAATTTTTTCAACAGGATTCTGAAGAGAATTTAGCGTATGTTTTTATGAACTACGTTCATTATTTCTTCAAAACATTTCATCAATATGACGAAAACACTTATTTTGATGAATTTAGTCATTTGTTCATCCAGTTGATGATTTATTCGTCTTATTGATGAATGGAATCATCATATCCAAGTACGATTGCCAAGTTTTGAATTTTTATCATATTGATGACGGCTTTTATTATATTGATGACAGCGTTCGTCAAAAAACAGACATTCATTTTTATAAGGAGAACGTTGATGTAAGCCTTCATAATATAGATGAACTAAATCGTTATATTGATGAAAAAAATTAAATTCACCATTATATTCATCATATTGATGAATGGAATCCTCATATTGATGAACTTCTTTCATCAGTTTCTTCAATGTGATGCACAGATTGTTAATTATGATGTATGCTGTAGGTGTACACACGCGATGTTGGTACAGCATTTATACTCACACACGCAAGATGAATCTTTTAATGTAGGTATATATGCGTAGATAATTATATGTCATTGCTCATCAAGCGTAAAGTATCTACACAGGGTGGCATAGAAGAAAATTGTGAATGCTTTTACGATGAACGATGAATATC
Source organism: Cheilosia urbana (assembly GCA_946477585.1). Taxonomy (NCBI): domain Eukaryota; kingdom Metazoa; phylum Arthropoda; class Insecta; order Diptera; family Syrphidae; genus Cheilosia; species Cheilosia urbana. The sequence continues at coordinate 5,237,312 of OX297857.1, forward strand.
TTAAAAGATTCGATATATGTGATTTAGAAATTTCATCACATAATTATTTATTTATCTTTTAATTAATGTTCCCCCAAAAGTATCCATTTGCATTTTAAACAATGTATTGACAAAAACTGCAGTTTATACAATTTAAAACAATTAATGAAGTGTGAAAAATTCAATGTTAGTGTAAGAATGGTGGAAATATAAAAAAAGCTATAGTCTAACTTCGATTATTCACATTATATAAAATGTTATAAATTTTGCATAAATAGCCTTAATGCCCTTAATACATTAATATATTTTAAGTATTTATTATGTTATCAGTATAATGAAACTTATATAATTAGAACCCATGGAGCGCCTCATTTACCCTAAAAAGAATGCAATTTACCTAGCCTTAATTAAAGATATGCAATTAATGTATAACTTTAATTCAGTTGCATAGATATATCTGGGAGGTGCTGACCAACCGATTTCGATTCAATGATTTTACTATGTTAACGAACGTTTCTCGACATAAATTGTTTGCTCTAAATATTCATAGCGACGTTTTAAAAGCTAAGTCATGAGTAAGACTATCTAATTTTCAAAGGGGCGTACTTTTCCGATATCTTGATATAGCTCTTTCATTTGTAAAAAGTAAAACGTAAATATCGATAAGTGTCGACATATACATACTTTTAAAAGGTAGGTTAAGCTACGTTTCCACCGAACACAAATCCCAAGATTAAGTACAAGAGGTTTAGAATTAATCCTGAAGTGTTTCCAACAAATTTTTCCATTTTTGATGTCTTTTCTATCATTTCTGTTAAAAGCAGCTCTGTTCGCTTTGTACTTTTGACACCTCGAGCTGTGGAAAGTGTGTTTGTTTTATTTCTAATCTCCCTTTTTATGAGATTACTTTTGTATGATAAATCTCGAGATTTATGCGGGATTTACGGAAATTTTTCTAAATCTCGCAGTTATTCTCCGGTGGAAACTTAGCAGTAGGGTCGATTTTCGACCACAAGCGAGACTAACGTTAAATTAATATGTCATTGAAATAAATCTACAATTATCATGAATTTTCTACAACTTCCTTTGGTTAAATATAGCTCGCTATATAATTATAACGTTGTTTAAGAATAATCTCAAAATGAATGTAATATTGTTAGGTATTTCACCAAACTTTTCTCATACATTGTTCTCTCACGCCTTAACATTATAAAATTCAACAGAATGGATCAATAAAATTATAACTAAATAACAAAAAACGCAAAAACACATTTAAAACACAATTGTATGCACATGCACCCTGTGAACCTAAAGAAATGCATATGGCAGGCAAATGGCCGTTCTCTGATTCTCATTGGGATCCATTATGAAAAAAAAAAAAAAAAAAAAAATTGTCCCAGGAGTGATAAAAGTAACTGAGAAATAAAATTTATTTTTATAAATCTTCAATATTTCTTGAGCGCGTGAGTTCTTGCCACTACACTTTATTGACATTCGTGGATAAACTGATTTTCGTTTGAATATTTTCCTTTCGGATGCGAAGAAATTCAATAGTTAAATTCACATAATATTACCATTACCATTTTCATGACATTATGCTCGTTTAAGTATTTTAGCATCCCCATGAAAGTGGGAAGGCTATATCTTTACGATTTATATTGGTGTCAGTATTTTTATTTCATGTTTTTATTTGTGTGAATAATCTAACAACTACATGAAAACAAATTTGACAGCACAGAAAGTGTGCATCATATTGATGAACAAATCTGTCAATATGATAAATACATTCATCACAATGATGAAATTTTCATAATATTGATGAACAAAGTTGACGAATGATGAACAACATCATATTGACGAAATCGGTTTCATCATAGTAATGAAAAAGTTCACTGGACTAAAATTGTTGATTTTTTCATCACATTGATGAACTTTTTCACTACTATGTTGTACCTTTTTTTTCAGTGTGCATGTTTTTGAAAACGGCGAAGAACGTTTTTTGTTGAATTTTATGATAAGAAGTATTAATTCAAGCTTCTTTTATCTGTAGTGATTTGCGATATTGTTTGGCGCAATTTACCACTTAAATAGGTCAACTTCTTAAACGCCACTTTACAATCTAAAATTGCAAAAAAATATATGGTGACTTACCACCACTGAATGAATGAATCAATCAAACAATATTTCTCTATTGGTAAAGGGATTTCGGAAAGTGTGGAGTCTAGCTGCCAGACTAAAGTTGAATATTAATAAGGTCGAATCCAGCATTTTGCGACTTCATGTGTCATGAGCAACTTTGTTAAGACGGTTTTGCTACCAGAAAATATTCCCAACAAGTAACATTTCAGACACATGCTAGGTAACATTTCCCATTTACATTTTTCGCAATTTGTGTTGAAAACTGTTATGGCCACACACTTTAATTACACTATTACGTTATTTCGCGAGGAATGAAAATGTAACAGCGACTCAACTGCGTCAAGTAAAGTGTCTACTTAGGCACAATACTTGACACTTTGGGCTGAAATTGTGTTCAAAGATGGTTTATAGGATTTTCGTCAAAAACAATTCCTACTTTGTGTTGCGCCTCTACTACTACTGCTACTTCGTTGTTTCGATACATAAGTTCCTAAATGGGATCACGAGCTGACACCAGAACGTCGCCGGGCCTAAAATGTGTATTCGAATGCTAGGTGGGATCTTAATATGAATGTAAAATAAAAAAAAAATCTTACCAGCTTTGCCAGTAGCCTTACCTGTAAGAAAGAGATTAAAAACTATCATTAGATCAAGAGTCGCAAAAAATGTTACTAAAACAAAATTTACTATGTAACAAAGTGCACACAAGGTTCAACATTCTTTAGTTATGTCATTTATACTCGTATAGGTTTGTTTTGGTTTTGTGTGTTCCTGTTGTTTCAGATTCATTTCACCTTGCGCGCTGATGAGAAGGAGAGAACAAAACCAAACAATCAGCCGAGACCCGAAACCAATAATGTTGAAGATGAAGCATTCACAGGCGAAGAGGCAACAACAATAAGAAAAGAAAAAAAAAAAATCCCCACCACCAAGAGTATAAATGGATTTTTATCAAATGACTGTTTTTAATAAGTCCATAAATTATGTGTGTGCATCCATGTGTGCGTGCGCGTACGAGATACATTCTGCGAGCGAAATGAATATTGCGAGCGTGAAAAATGAAAAGAATGGACAACACAAGTCTTTCAGTCGTTCACGCCATGGCAAGCACATGGGAAAACGACAAAATATATAAGAATTAGGTAGACCTCTGACTGAGTGCATCAGCATCATCATCATCATCATCATCATCATCATCATCATCATCATCATTATCATCAGCAGCAGCAACAGCAACAGCAGCAGCAGCATCAGCGTCATCATGTGCTGGTGGACTGGAGTTGTGCGGTGGAGGCCAGAACAAGGTGCAGAGGAAAATTGAAAATGACCATCGCGTCCATTTGGTCGAAAGGATACTTATCGCAAAATGTTGTTTGCATGCAAAGATTTGTGTGGTAGTTGTATGTGCGCTAAGCTATCTTTCGCGGATGAATAAATGAAAGAAAAAAAAAAAAACAAAACCAACAAGAAGAGCTAACAACAAACCCGTACCCGTCGTTCGTTGCTTAGTAATCCTGTGACGCAAGGGTTGATTTTCTCACACTTTTCCAAGCGGATTCCTGTTTTAGGCTTAAGGAAGTTGCTTCGATGGCATTTAGCCGCGTTCAAATGAGTAACGAGATCACAAAAATGTTCTCACATCGAATTGAGTGATTGTTTGAGAGCGGAATGGGTTCGTTGCGGATTGGATTGGATCAGCGTGTGCGCCGTATTGGACGTTTGCAATTAACCGATTTTGCTGAAGCTTTATATGGGCGCCCTTCAGTAGTCGTCGGGGGGGGGGGATACATCGACACGAAACTTGCGACGAGCTATTATCCGCTATTGAAGAATCTTCCCGAGCGGAATTTAGATTAAAAGCACAACAGAGTGAGTACAGGAGTACTTACCCCTTACTAAACCATGACCTAGCTATGAAAAATTATTTCCACGATCGGTTCAATGAAGACGAAATTTCTAACATCTTCAAGGCCAGAGGCGAATTAATTCGATTGAACTTCAGACCACATATAAGCGACGGGAATGAGGAATGCAGCTTATGCAACCTTCGACAAAAAGAAGACGTTTACCATTTTATTGGGACTTGTCCTATACTGAAGGAGATCAGGCCAGCTCATTGGAAGAAAGAGTCGTTGTCAATGGTGGAATTCACCAGAAGTCTAAATGGTGAGGACTGGAGCGTACTGGCTAGCTACTTAAAAACTGCAATAAAATACCGGGTTTTTAAATATAAGGATGTTATATTCGTTACAATAGAAACAACGCACTGGCGTTTGGCTGAGCAGGGGGGTCGTTAAACACCCAATCGTACCTCACTTTTGAAAGGCATCCTAAAGTGAACCTATAAAAAGTTTCTTGAAATTTAAGCCCCTACCTGTACGAAACTTGCTGATTTCTTGTGACAGAGGTCCTCTAGGGATATGTTGCGCTGATTATTTATTTATTTTCATTGTCGGTGACCCCCCTTGTAGGGGATTTTTAAAAAAATAAACGCACAGGCTATTACCAATTCTTTGAGTTCTCGAACTGAACAGTGTCAATATGGTCTTGGGAATATGCACCACTGGGTTATTTTACTTTTCTTTATAAAAATTGTTTACCCCTTTATTGGAGCGAGTCTTGTGATTACTCAAACGAATTTATCTAGTAAAAGTGGAATTTTTTGTCGCCTGAAATTGTTCTAGATCTAGCCTTGGACCTCTCCCATTCAATAACAAAAGATCTCAAAAAATTGCAGTACAATTTCTACACTGAAGGCTGAAGCTTTTTCACAGTGAAAAAATCCATCCAAGGAGATGAAACAACAACAGGAAAAAAATACCAAACCATCTACCAAAATCAATCAAAACAAATACAGATTATCCCGTATTGTATTTACCCACAGTGTGGCATCACTATACAACTGCATAGTCCGTGCAACCACTTGTCTCACGGTGCACGCATTTCAGAATGAAATAAAATCCTCAGCCTCCGACACAAAACACACATAAACTACAAACAAAATCCAAGAAAAAAAGCAAAAAAAAAAAAAAAAAACGAATGAGTGTCTGACTGATCTGATTATGATATAATCCAGCGCATGCTGTCGCATAATACGTTACAACAATAACTCCGTGCGCACAAGGGAAGCCATTAAAACAACGAAAAAAAATATATATAAAAATTCAAAAAACAAATCCAAACAGGAACAACACTACCCAACCAACACAATTGAGGCAGAGTAACTGCACAGGCAACAGCAGACGCATGCACCTAATGGCGTTCCTCTTCGATCGACTGTCTGTCTGCCGGTATCGTTTGAAGTTGCTAAAGGCACACTACTACGATATGCACTCTGTTGTGTCGGACGGGCGGGAGGGCATATGCATTCAACTACGGCACCGCATCATCACCCCAGAAGAGCATGCAGTCAGTACAGCGGATTTCATTTCAATACTATTAACCGAGGGGATATATAGATACATAGATACGCGTTGGTACTTCTTCTTTGGGTACTTTAGCGATCGGTTTTAATGATGCGACTTTTTGACATTTCTTACTCTTCTTATGGTTTACTCTTCTTCGGTTGCTCATCTCTTTCTTTGTCAGTCTGCGTAATTTTTGTTCGTGTTTCGGATTTTGGATAAAAAAAACCACAAGACAACAGATTTAACACTTGTGCGATTGAGTTTCCTCCCCGGGCGAGATGATTTTCTGTGTCATTCGGATGGAAGTTCATAAATTTACGTTTGATATACGTAAACAAATGGAAGTCGTAAAATTTCGACCGCTTTAAGATGAAGATAGTCTATCCCCGCACAGAAACAAAATAAAAAATCATAGACTTTGAGGAAGTTGGGCCTGTTTCTATGGCTGTGTAAGGTATGGTATGTGGTGCGGGCGAACGTTACGAACGAGTCTGTAGAGTGGTTTCATTCATTTTCACTGTGATTTCGAATAGAAGGGTCAGAGAAAAATTAAATAAAACTGGGCAGAACTCACTTAGATTGCCGTCCCGGAAATGGACAGAATTTTAAAAACGTTTATAGTATAGTAGAGGAACCCTTGGCGTAGGTTTACTTTTTTTAAAAACAGAGAGAGACTTACAAAATGATGCTGAAAACTGAATGAGCCTAATGCCGGAATGACGGTTTAAAAGGGTTTATATAGTACATGATTACTGCTCCCTATATTTATCGAAGGTAAGACAGACCACCAAGACAAGGACATTTCACTGAAGGCTGAGAAAAAGAAAGTAACATCTGTCGCGGTTGCTCTTTGAGTGCTCACGCGCATTTTAATAGTTACAGCGGATTCTTCTTCGTAAGAGTACATCCAACAATTCAATTTTTGATTTTGATTTACTTTTATTGTACGCAGTGCTCTACAGAGACATATCTCAAATCTTATATATTAAGGCGAAGGAAGGAAAATTGCGCGGTTGTGACGCTTGACGTTAAAAATGCCTTCAATTCGGCAACTGGTCATGCATTAGGAGATCCCTGGCCAGAATGGAAACACCGTACTATCTGCTGAATATAGTTGGTAACTACCTTACCGACAGGAAGTTGAGGTACTTTACTGACGATGGAGTTAAGTACTATAACGTTACCGCGGGTGTACCAAAAGGCTCGGTTCTTGGATCCCTCCTGTGGAACATAATGTACGACAGAGTTCTCTGACTAACGCTGCCACAAGGAGTTAAGGTTATTGGCTTTGCTGACGACATCGCTGTGGTTACTGTGGCCAAACATATCCACGAGATAGAGTCCGCCACGAATGAAGCAGTCACGAGAATCAAGAATTGGCTAGCGACTGCAGGGCTAGAACTAGCTGACCACAAGACCGAGACTGTCTTGATAACAAGCCGAAAGACTGTGGAATATGCGAATTTTCGTGTTGGGAACCAAACTACTAGGTCAAAGGAATCATGAATGTACCTCCGAGTAATGGTCGACAATAGGTTAAGCTTTAAAACTCACGTCCAATACGCCAGCAAGAAGGCGTCACAGATGCAAGCAGCCCTTTCCCGGATTATGCCAGAAAGATTATGTTGTCTAGAGTGGTTAGCTCAATACTTCTGTACGCTGCACCGGTATGGGCAGGGGCTCTTACAGCGAAGGAAACAACAAGGAAGCTCTCATCAGTACACAGGCTCTGCGCAATAAGAACAATAAGCGGATTCCGAACAATTTCGGACGAAGCAGCCTGTGTTATTGCGGGAATGATTTCCATCGACATTCTCGCTAACGAAATGCAAAGGATCTACCTTAGGCGAACTATCAACCGGCAAGCGGCCGTTACCAGTAGGATAAAGGAAGAAGAAAGGGCAACATCTATAGCACTGTGGCAAGCCCGTTGGGATAACACGAAAAAAGGCAGATGGATCCACAAACTGATCCCCACCATCGAGGTCTGGCTTAAAAGAACACGCGGGGGCTGCAACTACCACATTACGCAGTTCCTGTCCGGGCACGGCGGCTACCGAAATTATCTTTACAGATTCGGTCACGATAGCTCGCCTTTCTGCCCCGAATGCCCAGGAGAAGAAGAAGATACGGAGCACGTAATGTTCCACTGTAGGCGCTTTTCAGGAGGAAGAGCGAACTTACCTATTCCGCAGCTTCTTATAAACCACATGTTGAGGTCAAAAGACGACTGGTTGGAGACGTGTTCCTTTATAACGAGTGTACAAAATGAGATGAGAAGAGCCGAAAGACTAACAAGAGTCGAAGTGGCAGACGCAAATGGTTTAGCCTGAATTGCTAACCAGCCCCGCGAAGTAATACCTAGCAGTTTCGCGGGGAGAGTGGTAGAAGAATACACAGGGGTGTGGTTCAGTACGTAAGGCGCGTGGCACTGGAGAAACATATCCCACGAATCGTGCTTACCAGCTAGTACGGACTACTGGTATCTATGAAGATTACACATCCTTTGGACGCAACCAAAAAAAAAAAAAGGCGAAGGAAAATAGTTAAGAACCACTTTCACTGCCTTAAACACAACATACTCGGTTTTTGTTTGGAAGATAATGCCAATATGTTTTCTATAAGCCAGGTCGTAATAATGGCAGAATTTCTACCACTGGGCAAACTCTAGTAAATAGTAACAGAAGCAACCAAGTTTTAGGTTAGCTTATTTACATTTGTATAACCGTCTTCACTGATTTCGAAAATGTCTACACAGTCATTCGTTTCAGGTCAGTCCGCACAGTCTCTCATCAGTCATTACACAGATTACACATACTTGTTGCGTCAATTGCAAAAAAGACCCGAATTTTAATCACTTTGTAGATTAGATGGCTATGCCTAAACACGGTGCCGTGATAAAAAAAAATATCAAAATTCGGCTTTTTTTCGCTTTGTGAAAGAGAAATTCACGGCACACCCAAACAGAACCGACCATACAATTTTGTCAAAATACAACTACAGTAGACTTCCTGTATAACGAATGACACAATGTTTAATGTCATTCACTATATCGAGCGCTTTCGTTATATCGATAGATTTTTTACAATATTTTTGTATAAAAAGTAGTCATTAAAAAATGTACCTATTTATTTAAGCATACAACCACAACAACTTACACATACGTTCACATACGTTCGTTAGGTTAGGTTAGGTTAACGGGTTAATAGAGCAGGTAGACCCTACTATCCCCCACTTAGGTCCTTGTGGACCCATTGTGATACCCTTTGTTGGGGGTTTATCGTTGGTGCTGTAGATGGTTAGCACATGTCTCTCCTTCATATATCTACCCGACGTTGTCCAGCCATCCTGATATCCTCAAGAACCTGTAAAGATCAGAGAGTGTAATATCAGAAAGTTCTTCTAAGTCATGGAAGTAATAGCTTCCAAGTGTTCTCTTCCTCAAGTGACAGAGGCTCGGGCAGTGACAGAGGAAGTGAGGTGTGTCCTCATGAACCTCTTCGTCCCCGCAGCCTCTACATATATCGGCATCTTTGAGATTTAGTTTCATCGTGTGGTTTCTTAGAAAGTTATGACCCGTTTAAGCCCCTACCAGCTTAGACAGCGATGACCTGTCAAACTGTAGAAGTTTGATGGTTCGGCCACTGTCATATACTGGCCATAGCTTCCGAGATACTTCACGGGTAGTTAGTTCTTTCTACCTGTTATTGGTTTTCATACGAATCTTGTTCTCCACTCGTTCTCTGAGATTACAGAGTGGAGGCTTGATCGACTGTAGTGCTCTATCATGATCCATTGCAGACCCTTTTCTCGCCAGTTCGTCAGCAATCTCATTGCCGGCTTTGTCACTGTGTCCAGGGACCCAGCAGAGATTGGTAGCGTGCTGCGAGCAGAGAACCTTGAGCTCTTCGCGACAGCTGTGAACTAGCTTGGATTTTATTTCAATAGCAGAAATTGCCTTTATAGCCGCCTGGCTGTCAATGAAAATGGTAATATCATTGCGTGGTATTGCCAACAATGACACCCTTCGGGCTGCTTCCGCGATTGCCAGAACCTCTGCTTGAAAGACACTGCTGCTGTCAGGAAGCCTAATGGAGCAGTTTATATTTAATTCCTCACAGAATATACCGGCACCGGTTCCACAGTCCATCTTTGATCCATCTGTGTAGATGGATATCGATTTCCCCTTAGTGGGTTCGTCTGAATTCCATTCATCTCTGCTCGAAAAAGAGTAGGAGAATGGTCTATCAAAGTTCAGATGGGGAGACATATAGTCAGAAATGACAACGTTCCCAACGTATTTACTTAGAATATGTGCGTGGCCAAAATTGCATGGGTTCCAGGTATTAGTTTGACTAATCCTTAAGGCACTTTTGGCAGCAGATTCTTCCATGTAGAGGTCCAGAGGAGTCAAATTGAGGATTGCCTCCAATCCAGCTGTGGGTGTAGTTCTCATTGCGCTGGTTGTCCCTATACATGCTAGTCTTTGTATCTTTGTCATTGCCTTGAGATTGGTTGCCTTGCCCGCGGCTTGCCACCAGACTATGCTGCCATATGTGAGTATTGGCCGCACGATTGCCGTGTACATCCACAGGATTATTTTGGGGTTTGGTCCCCACCTCCTGCCGAAGATGCGGTTACATGCGTAGAAAGCATTAGCTGCTTTCTTCACTCTTTCATTGACGTTCGGCTTCCAATTAAGTTTCCTATCGAGGATCATACCTAGGTATTTTGCCCTATCTGTCACCTTTAGAGGTATTCCCTCAAGAGTTGGTGGCTCGAATTGTGGTATTATTCTTTTGTTTGTAAAAAGGACAAGCTCGGTTTTTTGAGGGTTAACCCCGAGGCCGCATTGCTTTGCCCACGTACTGAGAGTTCTTAGTGAATTCCCTAGCAGGTCGCTTATGGTTTGTAGGAATTTTCCTTGTACAAGCAAGACTACATCATCTGCGTATGCAGTCACCTTGACACCCATATTCTTAAATCTCATTAATAGTTCATTAATGACAAGTACCCAGAGTAGAGGAGAAATGACCCCTCCCTGTGGAGTGCCTCTAGCTGCAGTTACTCTAAGTTCAGTGTCACCTATTTTCGCGTTGATGTTCCTCTCGCTAAGTAAGTTTATAATCAGATTAGACATACGTTCGTTACATTGAACTTTAAATCGTGGACAAAGTTCGCTATATAGAAATTGTAATGTAAATGAAAATCATTCGTTTCATCGCAATTTCGGTGCATCGGATATTCGTTATAATGGTCGTCCACTGTATACCGATTTTTCTCATGTGAAACGTTGAAAACCAGTTTTCGACTCGACATTTGGCAAGAGTTTTCATTCCAAAAAGTTGTCACCATCTTAATCTAATTAAATCCTAAAAATTATTGACAAAAAAAGAACAACAAAATAAAACAATTTCGGACGCAATTTACCTGTTTTCATCTCGTTTCTTCCTCCCTATGAACGAGATATCTCCTCCATCTATGTCCGGGCCGTTTCCAAATAAATTTTCTCCCAATCAGTATACTATTTTACTTGGCCGATTTGTATTTTGTAACGAAAATTTCATGCGCGTCAAACGAAAACATCGCCGCGCACTTGCATACAAATTTGCATCTATCAACAAGAAAAAAAAAACAAAAAAGTCGTGTAAAAACGAACAGAAATACTATTATAGTTGAGGCGGCTCACAGGCTAGAGAGACTGTGGGGAGGAGGTTACAAATGCATGCACTGCCTCTCGATTGGAAGAGGTTATAATTTATTAGTTACTACCAGTTACTTTGATTTCAGCCAATTCAACATTTATTAGATTTGTTGCGCTTATTCAGATTTCTCATATTTTTTCACGGATTTTTCTACTTTTTGTAATTATTTTTCCGCGTATCTATGAGTTGTGCACAAATCAAGTTCTTAGTGCGTACGAACAAGTGTTAATAGTGAGGGAAACGACATTTTCCCGCTACACCAGTAAATATTGGAATATACGACTTTGGATTGAGATTTAATCGTTTCTAGTCTTTCTTTTTTTTTTTTTCTGTATTTCATAATCTTTTGAAAAGGGGGTATGCACATGTAACAGAGAAATCAGACACCATTGGCGAGTAGATTGAGTTCAGTGCATTGATTGCAGTTGCTGGTTGTTGTTTTTTTTTTGTATTTGTTTAGAGTAGCAGTTCCGAAGTCAACCTGAATGTGCCTACATTAGATGCAATGCGAATAAACACTTGCTGGATTTGGTGGCTGATGATATAAGGGTTGACGTTTCACGCTGCGGCTATAAGAACCAACGTTCGATGCATTTTCTTTTGCGAAGTGAAATAGTTTCTAAGAAGATTTAATTTATGCTTTGCCCTATAGTTATTGAGCACTTTGAATCAGCTGCTCTTGTAACGACTCTGCAGTCTGCATATGGGTAGACTCTGCTGCGGAATCAAATGAGATGTGATAACTCATCCTGGTGAAACAACTTACCCAATCTGTATGCATTTTTCACGCATAATTTTATGGCTTAATTCACGAAGAAAAGATTTCTGACAGATTACAGGTTTCACGGTGTATGCTCTCACAATTTATGAGTACCTACTGATTAAAATCCGATTTGCTCCTCAAGTGTCTTTTGGGAGGAATTAGGAAACAAAAATTGGCATTGAAAATGCCAAAATATCGTCGTCATCAGTGGGATATGCTTGTATACAAAGAGAAGCCTTGCGTCTCCCAGACCACTGTAGCGTCTTTCAAGCTGAAATAATGGCTATACGCGAGGCAGCCTGCAGACTTGCCTTGTTGGCGATAAACGGTAAAGCTATCGCCCTCTACATAGACAGTCAGGCAGCTATAAAAGCCCTGAATACACCAACAACCAGATCAAAGTTGGTAAAACAATGCCGGGAATCTCTCAATGAGATTGCGGACAGATGTTCAGTAACCCTGTGCTGGGTTCCAGGTCACAGTGACATTCCGGGCAACTGCAAAGCGGATGAACTAGCCAGACAAGGAAGCAACCTTCACTCAAACAACATTAGTGAACCGCACGCTCCTATGCAATCTATCAAATTCCTCCTATTCAAAGAGGCAATAAAGGCTGCAAATAAAAGGTGGAACAGCATTGACACCTGCGTCATATCCAAGCAAATCTGGCCAAAACTAGACGCTAAAAGGACTCAAAGACTTCTCTATGTAGGCAGAAACAGAATCAGCTCCGTTGTGGGGGCATTAACAGGACACTGCTTAATAGGTAGGCACGCCCGCAGACTGGGTACACCCTACAATGACTTTTGTAGGAGCTGCATGGATGAGGAGGAGGAGGAGACCGTTCTTCACCTTCTCTGCAACTTTCCAGCCCTTGCAAATTTGCGCAGGGCAAACTTAGGAGACTACTTCTTCGATGACCTCAGCGACTTGTCTAACACAGACATACGCTGTATCAGCAAATACATTACAAAGACCAAACGGCTTCAATGATCTCACAATATCATCTATTCTCTCTTAGACGGGCTGTCTGTGGATTGCTACCGAGGGGCAGACTATTTCGGTCGTCCCTCTTCGCACATCCGAAACAAACCGTCACTCGGTCAAACTCACCTTTTTGACCAAGCTGCAATACCCCCGCAGCATGCGTTTGTAGGCTGATGGCTATAATCACCACAAATACCGCGCTTTTTGCTGCATCCGCCCTATTCGATAAGTTGCCAGAGGACACAAGCGAGGGTTGTACTGATACGGTCACCACTCGCATATCCGAGGGCATACTGTCGACCGGTTACCTACTCCTTGACCAGCCTTAACAAATCTCCCAAGTAAGGGACACAATGAAAGGGCCGATTTATCAATCACCAATGGCGCATACGGCTGCGCCACCATGGCGAGACGTTATAGGATTACAGGCGAAGGGTACACTGTTTCGGCTTACCCGGCGCTTGTATCCGAAGACATATCGTCCAGTTAGTTATCCCCAATCTCCCCCTTCAAGGAGTTGTACGAGGATTATAGGCGAGGGGACGACTGTTTCGGTCACCCCTCCCCTATCCGAGGTTAAACTGCCCCTACTCTCTACACGAGACGTTAGAATTGTTCTTTTTGGACAAAGAAGACAAAAGTCACAGGCACAAAGAGAGCATTTACGCCCACTAGTATGTCCGGCCTAGAACACTCTGGCTCCTGTCACTTAAATAATTTCAACAAATTTACATATACGTTCGTTATATCGGATTGCAAGTTCTTATTGAAACGTAAACGGAAAAGCATCAATGCTGAGCTCAGATCGGAAGGCTAAATTCGACCGGAAGTACAGGGTGGGCCAAACATAAGCTTCTTTTTAAAACGCAATAAAATTAACAATTTTTGTGGCTTCGCAGTAGCGCATTCTGTCACACACAATTTTCCAATACCTTTTTGATGGTTTCGGGCTGTAACTCACGGATTGCTTGAATGATATTGGCCTTAAGTGCTTGAATCGTTTTCGGATTGTGGGCACAAAATCGGTCTTTCACGGTTCCCTGCAAAAAAAATCCGAAGGGGTCAAATCGCAGGCAGCCAATTGACATCGCCAAGACGATTGATAACACGATTTGGGAATTTGGTGCTCAAAAGATCGATTATTGCATGGGCTGTGTGGCATGGCGCGCCATCCATCGTCCAAATCCATGTCCTCAATTTCAGTTAAAAAAAAAAAAAAAAAACGGTTAAAATGGCTCTGTTACACCCACCGTTTACCGAAACGTTGTTCCCAGCCTCGTTTTCGAAGAAAAATGGTCCAATGATGCCACCACTACACAGCTGCCACATTCTTTCTCGTCCGTGAGCACCGTACGACGACGAAGACCATGAGTGTTGTCCACTAGCACACCAGTCTCAGGAACTTTTTGAACAAACTTGCGTACAGCAGGCGTAGTACGGGTGCTTCATTTCGGCCAAAACTTCTTTTCAAAAATCGCACTGTTTGGGCTACACTTTGGAAATAAGTTTTCAATGTTTCCCAACGCTTTACAAGCGTAAAGCGACTCATTTCGTTCCGCGGAGATATTATATTGACTTTCTGTCAAGATTTCGAGCGGCAAACACTCAAACAGCTGTCAGTTTCAAGATAACCTACGATTTAAAAAGAAACCACTAGATGGCCCACCCTTTATTACACCTATTTTTTTATAAGACAGACAGACCTGAGTAAATTTACAAACGCGATCTCGATAAGTTTCAGTTCTCGAGATGACAGGAAAGACGCGCATCCCTCGCGAATATCAAAACGACTGGCTTAGACCTACTGAAACGTGACTCGGGTCCCGGCGGTAAAGGAAGGTTGCAGTGCTCGAAACGGATATGTTAGAATTTAGCAAGGATTTTTTTTTAGTATTTCCATCACATGGGAACTCACAAATCAAAGTCTGTCAAACTCTCAGAAGTTGACACTCACATTCCAGGGGTTGTGCTATGCGCATCGAGTACTACGTGACTAAATGTGTTATTGTTTTGCTGTAAAAATCCACAAAATTCAGTGACTCGTATTACTCGCTCACGCGGATGCGGTAATTCGATCCCGGCTCAATTGCTGTGGCAACTTTTCTTTTAAAATTTTTATCCATCATCATCGATTTGTTGCTATGCTGCATTTTCAATTTCACGCTCCCCCTGAGACTAAATTTGTCTGGAGGAACTAATTTCTTTGCTTCCCTTCCCAACAAATGGCTCTGCCTGTCTACCTGTCAAACATTGCACTACTCTGTATGTGTGTGTGTGTGGATAGGGAGCTTTAGCGAATCTCGCTTCCTATTCTATTGTTTTTGTTGCCTGTCCAGTCATTGTCCATTCAAACATATGTCTATCTGTCAACAATAGAAACTTAGACCATAACCTCCGACTATTTGTAGCTGGCTGATCGCTTCCTTTGAATTAATCCCAGAAATGCGGGACTTTGTTTCCTTTTTGTTTTTATTTATGTATCTAGTGTTTAAATTGATTTCGGCATCTCACAATGTGATTGCGCTGCGGCGCGCCGCGGCAGCGACCAATACGATGTTCATTGGGCTTCTGCTCTCTTTTGGGCAGATTCACCTGGTCTTTGTCGTTCTCGTCGTTGTCGTCGTCGTATGCGGTGTCGTTGTTGTTTGTTGCAATTTTTAGACATACACTTGGACAGACAGACAGACAAACTGCCATGCACACACACACACACAAACACACATGTGGACTGCAGGAGATAGACAACCTCAAATCGTAAGAAATGCGCGTACCAGAGACAGAGAGTCGAGTCGATCGCGGCTGCATTCAATTATTCTTCTTCGTCGATTTTTCGACTTGGATTCGTTTATTATAGAGACCATCATCCGCTACTTGGGCTGCAGCAGCATCAGCATCATTATCATCATCGTCATCGTCATCATCATCAGCAGCAGCATGGTAAACTTCGTGTACCAATATTTGTTTGTATCTCTCGCTACGTCAATTGTTGCGCACGCGCGTTTTGTATTAGTTTTTTTTTTTTGGTTTGCCTAAGGCCCATTATTATGCCATTGTTCTTTCAGTGTTTCCCGGTTTCAGTTGTTTTCGTTTGCTGTTTGCATCTGTAAAAGCTGTAGTTGTTTGTTTTTGTTTTGTGTTCTCACGTAGTGATGCTTGAATGATGACATGAGCTGCAAACTTTTTCTGGGATTGAGGAAACCCAACAATTGCGGATTTTTCCATCAGAAGACTATATGAAGTTGAATCACATTATCCGTAAACGAGGAATGTGTGACGTAAAATGTATTTGTTTCGGCTGTTTAATGACCGATCTAGAAAAGATATATTTGCAGGGAACATGCTTGAACTCTGCTCTCGACAGGAGATTCACTTGATTGAAGTGCAAGCCCCGACTGGGTTACTTTAGGAGGTTGAACCCACACCATTTGAGCATTTCTCTTGGGGCTATATGTAAAGTAAGATCTGTGGGAATATAGTCACAAGATTAATTCAAAACATAAAGGACGAAATGTAAACGTTTTTCACTGGAGGTACATCCCAAACTAGCCTACAAACTCGGGAACAATTTTGACACATGCTATGTCCATTTGTCGAAATTAAAAAAAAAAAAACTGGCCCTATGCGGCCCTATGAGCGAATATAAATCGTACATAACGTTCATACCCTTAAAATCCTGATTTACTTGGTTCATTTGCCTTTTGCCGTGTAAATATTTTTAACTTTTCTTCGAAAATGAGACAAAAAATCGATCACTCTGTAAAAAAATTGGTGCGACTGTATCCAACAGTCCCGAAATATATGGATGTGTAAACACCGTGCGTGCGGTATGTGTGTGGCTTGATACACGTCATTGAGAAAAGAGGGAATTGTAATAACCGTATTCTTGATATATTATGAATTAAAAATAATTTATTCGTTCTGTGCTAGTTTCGGTAGAATAGATACAATCGGATTGTGGTAGCTGAAGTAAGATATGTACATTCGAGACTGTAATCTATCTAGATTACGCTGGAAGACAGCATCGATGGTTGTTCCATATCGTGTTGTTGAAATTTTCCGGTTGGAGTTCATTTGAAGATTAAATCTTGCATAAAATCGTTTGGTTGAGCTTCTGGAGTTGCAAAATTGATATTGAAGTCTCCGCTTATGATCATTGATAAAAGATGATAATCTCCCTGCAGAATTCTTGAAATCTCTTCTGAGTACGGTGCAAGGACGTAATGGAGAAATTTTATTTCACATCAACAAAAAGCTGAAATTAATATGCCCCAGCTCATAAATGTATGCAATGATAAAAACGTATGCAATGATAAAATGTACGCAATGATAAAACACAATTTTATTTCACATCAACAAACAGCTGAAATTAATATGCCCCAGCTCATAAATGTATGCAATGATAAAAACGTATGCAATGATAAAATGTTATTATTATTATTATTATTATTATGCCCACGCCCTCACTCCCCGTCTAGACCGCGCGTGAGACGGACCTTTTATTTATTTATTTATTTATTTGTTTATTGTTTCTAATGATTTTCTTTTCACTAAATTCATTATCATTTGTAAAGTATATTTTGCTTTATTTTTGAGAGTGTTTGAGTGTGTGACTAATTATTTGGCTTAAAAGGCCATTTATTTATATTATTTATTTATTAATTTATAATTATATTTGGTTGTCTGATTTTATAAATTTTAATAATTGCTTTTTAAAATTGTTAACATTTGTAAGTGTTTTAATTGCATTGGGAAGGTTGTTGAACATATTTATTCCCTTGAACATCACGGTGTTTTGAGCGCGCACTGTGGATTTAAACTGTGGTCTAAAGTTGTGTCCTCCTCTGAGGTTGTATGGTTGACTTTCACTTATATATTTTAAATTGTTAGTGAGATATTCCGGCAGCAAGTCATTTTTCATTTTAAATATAAATACTAATACACTAAATTTAATTTGTTGCCTAACATTCAGCCACCCTAGTTTGTCCAACATATCTTTGATGTGGGTTAACCTATGGCATTTAAGTATTACCCTCATCGCCCTATTCTGGAGTTTTTGCAATCTCGTTAGGTCTGCTTCTGTTGAAAGATACAGAATTGAAGTGCAGTACTGAAAATGAGGTCTTATAATAGCATTATAGATTTGTATTGCCGTCCTTTTCGAGATCTTCGTTCTTAGTCTAGCAAAGAAGTATATTTTTTTAGACACTTTTTTACATACGTAATCAATATTAGCTTTTAAATTAATTTTATTATCTATAACAACTCCAAGATATTTAAATTCATTGACAAGCTCTGAAAGCTGATTCTTTCTCCATCTATGTTAACATTTATATTTTCGTTACTATTCATACACATACATTTGGTTTTACTAATATTCAATTTTAGTTTATTAATTTTCAGCCATTTACTTAAAGCTTGTAGATCATCATTGATTTTATTTACGCAAACTTCGGTGCAATTTCCACTTATAACCAAAAGCGCATCATCCGCAAACATACACAATTTACTATTTTTAACAACCGTGTCGATATCGTTAATGTATATCAAAAAAAGGTATGCCCCCAAAACTGAGCCCTGTGGCACTCCTACACTTACTTCGCACGCATTAGCAATATCATTATTGACTACTGTTCGCTGTGTTCGACCGGTTAGATATGATTTAAACCATTCAAGCTCGTTTTCTTTTATTCCGTACTTAATTAGTTTTTTTACAAGGATTTCCCGATCTACCGTCTCAAACGCCCGCTTGAAATCCAGAAATACAGCTACAATCACCTTCTTTTTATCAATCTGATTTTTCCAATCTTCAATCACCCAGTTTAAGGCAGTTTCACACGAGTATCCCTGTCTAAATCCCGACTGGTGTGCCGTAATGTATCCATTTTCCTCTATATAGTTTCTGAGTTGTTGTTCCACTAGCTTTTCGAACAATTTTTCATACAAAGGTAGCATATTAACTGGCCTAAATTCTTCAGATAGACACGTGTTTAGAACTTTTGTACGCAATGATAAAACACAATTTTATTTCACATCAACAAACAGCTGAAATTAATATGCCCAGCTCATAAATGTATGCAATGATAAAACACAGTGAAGCATTTCCGTCCCCGCAAGTTAAATGCGTGGAATTTCTCCACCAGATTCCAATAACGCGCGCTTAGATGTTTACACATCGAAAAATAATCAATTTCGAACAATCGAATACTTTCGAAAAATCGCCAGACCCTCAGAAAATATAAATTTTCTTTAATTACTGAGTTGGGGAAGCGAGGAGTAACAACGATTCTCGCTTGTTTGGGATTCACCCTAACAATTTCTGTTGGGAAATTATGTCGAATTTCAGTTTGTGAATTGTTGTTTTTTCGAGGGAACAACTCTTGACAACAACTTGTAGACACAGTCACTTTGGTAGGAATGATAGCTATTTCGAACTACTATGAATTAGTGGTGTAATTCGAAATAGCTATCATTCCTACCAAAGTGACTGTGTCTACAAGTTGTTGTCAAGAGTTGTTCCCTCGAAAAAACAACAAATTTTCTTTATTTGCGGGGTTTATTCACCATATTCTAATATCCTGATATCTGCGTTTTATGTTTCCAATTCGAAAAAACCTCAAGAAATACATTTTCTCAATTTGCTTGATTTTTGTAGATGTAGTTTGGTTTTCGTCGGAAGCTAAATGAATTTCGAAAATCTATATATTTATTTCGAAAAAAGCTCACAAAATCAATTTGTGTGGCATGCTTAAGCTTTCTTCGAAATATAGACTCGAAACCGAGGAAATCGACGAATTTCGAAAAATATTAACCATTTTTTATGGTTCATTTTCCATTAACGAGGACCCGTGATATTAGGTTTTTTTTTCCAAAAATCCAGAAATTTAAGGACTCATTCTTCGCTCTCTCTGTCCAAAGTTGTGCATTATCGGCCGACTGTGGGCGCAAGGGAAAAAATCAAAGTACATTGTGTAAAGTATACACACACAATTATTTACCCTGCACTGATCTTTGACGTTTTCCCTCATATCTGTTGGCTTTCCGAAAACTAATATCGCAATTCCCTTCGCACATATACGCATTACACACACATGGAGAAACGAATTTGCAAATATTTCCCATTTAATAAATGCGAACAATGTCCTCCGAACTAGTGCCAACACTGTGCGCGCATAGAGCTCGATTTATTACTGATCGATTTGATTCCTGCACTGTATGCATTTTTTTTTCTCTAATATAAAACTGTACTAAGGCGACGACGAAGATAAACAAGTTTCATTGGGGATATCGCAAAATTATATTATTAATTGCGAGCAAAATACACGGCCACTTGCATTTCCGGCTTCACATTCATCTGCACATGCGACACAGTTGTAGAATAAAACTAATCGATTTGAATGAATGCAATTTGCTCGCATCTAGGGTGGAGACAGATGCAACAAAAATTCTAATTGCGGGATAAGTTCCGTTAAAATGTTTGTCTTTTGTTGCAACAATTGAAGGAGAATGTCAGACCATTTCGTTTTCGTGATCTTGCGCGGCGCTGTTGGACAATGTAGCTCTGCAACAGGTTCGCCGCGCGCACAGATTGAACAAAATATTATATGAAGTCGTGTTAATTAAAAGCTAGTTTGCTTTGTCTGCATAAGTGGTGGAAGGATGCGGCCGACTGGGCCGTGCGAAAACAAAACCAACAACAAAAAAAAAAAAAAAAAAAAGGAGAAAATATGCAAAAATGACAGAACGAAACTGGACAAATATAATAAATCCTACAAAACTAAGATAAATAGCGTATTACTGTAGGGTCGTCTCTCAACAGGTACACCCCACTATAGCAGCGCAGACCTGGCCAGAGAATCATCTCATCGTCTTCATCTTGTGCAAGTCGCGCAGTCGCGCAGTCCCAGTCGTCGTTTTCCGTCCTCGTCATCATTATCGTCTTGGTCGTCGTCGTTTGAATTGTCGGTCGTCGTCGTTGTCGTTTCTCCTTCGGGTATAAGACTCATGTGCGCATGCGTGCAATAATTTTAAATCTTTGAGTGTAATAAATTCCAATTGAACATGAAATGTTCATCTGATCCCATTCATCACTTCGTTGCTGAGGTTTTTTTTTTTCTGCTCATTTTCCACCCATCTATACCACCGCACCACCGCCAGTTAGTTAATCTCTGTTGGTCGTTTTTCGGGCGCCCTTTCACTCCCATTGGGGATATGGATGTGTCCATACCTTCCTAGAGGAAGATCGAGATTCACTTCATTATTGCTGAATTGTGTGGCGAAGATGGCCCTTTTGCGAATGCATTGCCCCTGTTTCCCTCCTCGTGTTTGCACGTACTTTGCACAAAGTTGATGGTTGGGCTAGATGATTACCGAGTGGAGTCTCTCATTCCATAGGCAAATGTATCAATTTCGAATCAATTTAGTGAGCGGGCGATTTACGAGGACGAGATCGCAGGAATATGATTTCCAGATGTGTGTGCTGGATAAAGCTTGCAATTGGTGGATGTAATTTAGCCTTATGCTATGTCCCATCTTTAGGTGGCTTTTTCAATTATTCGCCTTTCACTTGGCTGTATTATTTGATTAAGAACTTAAGTGCAGAAGTAATACCTGTTGGTATTGATGTCTATCTGAGAGAAGTTCTTTCCAAAAAAGAAAAGTTGATCCTAATTAAAAAAAAGTATTTCCATCTGCACAATAATTAAGTAATTTGTTACAGAAGCGGTCGGAGAAAAAACAACCCAACAAGGCGTTGTTTTTGGCGGAATGTCTTTAAAAACCATTCTAGTCCTTTATACAAGTTGCATCAATTTTTTTGCACTTAAATAATACGTTCGGTATTACATTGCGAGCCATCTTGTTTCTACCCACTGAACGAATTCCGAAAGAGGAGCCAACTGACTTCATTTGAATTCATTTGACTTCATTTGAATTCATTTGACTTCATTTGAATTCATTTGACTTTGTTGACTTTAACCGACTTTAAAATCTTCTCGAGTCCCCAATTGCTCTCTTAATCGACCAAATAATATGGTTACACTTTCCCGCATGATGTTTCTCAAATCATATTGAAAATATAATCATCATCATACTACAGAAAATAAGACAAACGAATAGGACTTGACCCTATTTCCCAATTGGCTTTTATTGATTTTATAATATTATATGGCCAAGTGAACTCCTAGCCACGGGCTCTATAACAGAAGGAGTGATTAAAGATGCATCTCTTAACCAAATGTGATCTCGAATAGAGGAAGCATTTTTCCGCTTCCACGGAAAGGACCTGTATAAACAGACTGACCTCTTCTGTTTGTTTGAATATGGTCGCTTGTTTGTGAATTCCAAAAGGCCTTTGTTTGGCTTTAATTGACTCTTTTTTCCGACTCTTATTGACTTTATAATGGTTTAAGGCCGGTCCTCGAATTTTTGAGTTCTTCAAATGCCTTATCCATAGTACTCATTTAAATAGGAAGCACTTTTAGTCTTCACGATGTAAACTGTACAAATCCTCTTCCACCACAAGTCTATAGACGATAAGGTCAAAATAGGTCGCTGAGCGGAAGGAAAAGTCCAAAGCTTCATGGATCTAGTTGAAAGACTTGATTGCTCGTAAAAAACATCTCAACTTGCTTGCAACAGTGAAAACGACGACTTGTATTCAACAGAACTTGTGGAATTACTTGGCGAAAAGTAACACTTACTGTGGTTAGGTTAGGTGGCTGACTTGAGAGAGGTCCTTTTTGATAACACAAATGCAACCAAACACTTAGCTTAACCGAACAACCCAGATGTTTCTTTTTTGTCAGATTTATATCAGTAATTGTTTAATTTTTAACTTTCTCCATTACGTTGTTTTCGTATAATGTTGCGAACTAGAGATGTTAAACATTTCTGATATTACGATGATAGAGGAACTCAAACAAGTGGGTCGCAAAATCCGGTCCATCTGTCTGTCTGTCTGTCTGTGCCGATGCCTACAAATGGGTTTACCATGACTGCATACTCAGTTATTCGCTAAAATATCAAATACCAGTAGTTTCGAAATGTGGACACATGTATCTCGAAAACGGTCCATACGACTGTAATAAAAATGAATTTCTAAGGTAATATGGTAATTTCTAACTTAACAGCAAACTCACTTTTTCTCTGTATTAGGTATCGTACAATGGATTTTTGAAAAAAGTAGTTTTTTCTTCGATTCCTTCATTTTATGTACGGTTGCTTCTGAACTTTTTACCTACCTACCAATTGACTCAATCCAACTTTTTATGAACGAGAAAGTTTCGTGCGACCTAGTCGTGCACTTGATTTTTATTTTTTTTTAACATTTAGCTCAAGTGGTATAATCCCTACAAAACAGTTGCTGTAAGTACAGAGCTTAGCTTAAAGCACCCCGAATGAAAATAAGGAAAAGAACAGGTCCCCAAACCTATGGGCATTCAGAAAGAGAATTTCATTTGAAAGAGAAGTTCATATTTGATTGTGGAATGGGAAACTTGGTATACATACGTGCGATGATTTATGGGCCATTTAGAAGCAACGCAATCAATCCCGAAAAAAACCCAAATTCCAACTAATGGTTTTTTTTCCACTGGCGCCACCTCTCGTGAACGTCTGACAAACATCCGAGAGTATAACTGTCTTGAAAGAGCTTGGAGCTTGCCGTTTGGACTCGGCATAAAATTGTTGATCCCTTCCATTCGTTTCAAAAATGTACTATTTAACTTTTTATTTAGGCTCTGCGAAATAAGGCCCCAATGAAATAAGGCCCCAAAAAATTATACACGAAACAACAACAACGATTTTTAATAGAATTTGGGGTGTTATTTCCTTTTTTGGGGCCTTATTTCCTAATGAAATAAGACCCCAAAAGAAGAAATGAAATAAGTCCCCAAAATTATTCTTTTATTATTAATTGTTACCCTTCCGATAGGGAATGCGTGTGGGGGGGGCATGCTGCCCCCTGCAACCCCCCTGCTTGGATTTACTGTTAGATTACGAGGTGAGTGCGAGGTTGAGTATATAAAAAGTTTCTTTAATCTAAATTAGTTTATCCAATATCAATAACAATATTAAATAAAAAGTAGTTTTCATTATTTTTAATTTCATTATGAAATAAACCCCAAATTTGGGGCCTTATTTCATCGCAGTGGGACTTATTTCATAGTTGAAATTGGGGTGCTATTTCATTATGAAATAACACCCCAAATTTGGGGCCTTATTTCATTTTCTCTTTTGGGGCCTTATTTCCTACAGCCATTTATTTATTATTAAAAGCAACGCGGAAATGGTAAAGGAAATAAAACGCTCATTTCTGCGGTCAGTTTCAAATAGAGCCTTTCAGTTAGGAAAGTATGTTAACAGAAAAGCTGTGACTCAAGTTCAATGGCCGACCTCAGAAAAGCTTTCCAAATACCCCGGCATAAAATTTTATCATGAAATTTAAGCTCAAAACAAGTGGTAAAGCCCCACTCGAACTTAAGCGCCATCTAGGAAAGAGTGTTTTCGACTCTCGCTACGTTTTTGATATGTTTATATAATTTTTTTTTTTTTCGAAACTGCTGGCTCTTCAGCGAGGAGAGTGATAGGAAGAGAGTCGACGGTTTTGACCTTAATGTAGATATCCCATCGGAGTTCAGCTACCCCACGGATCTAACAAATCTCTTTCTCATAATGGAGTCGACCAAATGACAAACGGTCCGACCAAAAAAAAAAAAAAAAAAAAAAACTAATAACAAAGAACAACTCTGCATAAAATCCACTGCTTCATTTTGTGTGTTGTTTAATGTGTTCCTTGTTGCTTGTCCTCAAAACGCATCACACACAACAGACAACACACCCCAGCAGACGAAGAACACATGGGGAAACAAAAGCCAGCAACAACAAGAAATACTAAACTAAATACTCGGGTGAGAAGTTAAAGCAACGCTCAAAAAGATATTTTAAGAAACAAAACACACACGATAGGGAGTAACAAGAGAAATAAAACACTCACACACACCCAAGAAAAAAAAAACGAAATTTGAGTATAATGGACTAAAAATAAGCCAAAAGACAAAAGACTCAGATGCTCATCTTCTCGAGAGCTGAGACCGGGAACGTAAAGGCGGGAAGGGAAGGAGAAAACAATAAAAATGTTATCCTTAATTTGTTTATCCTTTTGTCTTATGTCTCCTTTCCTCGCTCGCCGCGCAACAAAAACAACACAAGTCTGATTCGGATTCGCATTCGGATTCTAAGTTCCTGCAGCTACATATATATATTATACGCCAGGCCGAAGACCCTACAGGCCAAACACTGTGTGGAATGTCTTTGGTGTAGTCGTCCTCGTCATCGTCACAGGGCGCTAGAGAGATTGAAATAATTTTCTTAAATTATGAGACTACTTAAGCTGGGGGGAAAAAAATTAAAAAAACCCAAGCCACAACGAAAGCCATCCAAGGAACCGGACAAACAGAAATGCAAATCTACAAAAGATGCTAATGTGATGTTTCTGAGCCCATCCAGGGGTCTTAAATACTTTCGCGATCGTCGCGCAAAGCAGACGGAGAGCGTGTACAATGATTACGTGGATGTGGTGTTGTATGTCGAGCTTGTTCTTTTCACTTGTTCTTTTGTTTTGTTGATGTTGTGAGAGATGTTGCTGCAGCCAAGAGACCAACAACAGCCGCACCAAAAACCATACCATGACAGGAGTTATACAGAGAACGGGTGGTGGAATTTTAATTGTTGTATTGGCGGTCAAGTGGCATCAGGACTATGGTGGGATTTTTATTTATTTTTCTTTTGTTGTTTTGTGCTGCGAATGGCTTCGGATTGAATTGAATGCGCCTCTGCAGGATACAAACAGGTACAAGAGCGGTTTTCATAAAAACCTGCATTCATCTCATGCGACTAACTGCTTTCAGTGGTCTCATTTGTAATTCGTATTTCTGCGATAATCGGATAATGACTTACGAATTGACCCCGAATTTAAATTCCACAGTTCGGACTGGGCTAAACATTGAACATCCTTCGACGCCGAAAAAAAGACTTTCCGCAGGTGGTCGCTTGTAGAAAAGTTGCCTCGATTCAGTCAACCCCCGTAGTGATAGTCTCCTAGCCGCCAACACATTGTTCAATCTGGCTCTTCAAAAAAGCCAAAACGACCGATTGACAGCTCGTTCTGTACCATATTTGTGAAGATTTTTGACACCACACGTTCTTCCATGTTCTTATTAGACGAAAGCGATTAGTTCATTCACAAATCTGACAAATGACTGTTTGGAAAAAAAAGGGGTCTAACGGAAACGTGAACAAAATGTACCTTTAAAAGTGCGTGAATTCATTTGTAAGTCGATAGATGGTTCTCAACTGATCTGACAGAATATGTAAACAATCAGATATTGAAAGGGGGTTTCACGCAGTAGAGCTTGGTTAAGGCTGTTGATTAAGAATCTACCAGAACTTGTCGAAATGACCGATCGAAAAAAAATGTGTCCCTATTTACGATGCGATGTGGTCGATTGAGCCTGAGCGTCGGATTGCCTCAATCGCCTCTAGATCAAAAGGTCTGACCGATCGCAACAGACAGTGCTATTGCTTCTCTGATCGAAAGAACAAAAGATTGGGGATTAGAAGATCGAAAGATCGGAGATAAAAATATAAAAATATTGAAAGATCGGAGATCAAAAGCTCGAAATATCGAAAGACCAACAGATCCAAGATCAAAAGATCGAAGTTCAAAAGATCTATAGATAAAAAGATCGAAAGATCGAAGATTAGAAGATCAAAACATCGACAGATCGAAAGATCGGAGATCAAGAGATCGGAAGATCGAAAGATCAAAAGATTGAAAGATCCAAGATCAAAAGATCGAAAGATCGAAGCTGAGAAGAACAAAAAATCGACAGATCGAAAGAACGACGGATCGAAAGATCGACAGATCAAGATATATATATCAAAAGATCGAAAGATCAAGAGATCAAAAGATCGAAAGATCAAAAGATCGAAGGATCAAAGATTAGGCGATCGAAAAATTTAAAGATCGAAAGTTCGACAAATCGAAAAATCGAAATATCGGAAATCAAGAGATCGAAAGATCGAATGATCGCAAGATCGGAACATCGAAAGATCAAAAGGTCGACAGATCGCAAAAACGCCGGATCGAAAGATCGACAGATCGAAATATCAAAAGATCGAAAAATCAAAAGATCGATAGATCAAAGATTAGGAGATCAAAAAATCTAAAGATCGACACCCTACCACTTAAAAAGTCGATCTCTTCCGATGAGAGTACAATCGACAGGGTTGACCAAACCGACCAAAGCATCAGCAAACAAAATTTAACAAAACTTAATATACTCATGTCGTATAAGTCGTGTAAAAATCAGAATTAGTCTGTTCCAACCCAATACCTAACCATTCTATTTGTCTAAGATCTCATGTTTGCCATCTCTTCACAAAACCACCACCAACCAGTCCTAAAAACCATTCACATCCCCCCGCTTAGAATACAATCACTTAAACTAAGAAAGAAAATAAAAATGATTGCTGTACCAATTGCCAACTATTTTACAGCAATTATTTTGTGTTAAGTTTAAATTATAAAACAGTTTCTTAAGCTTACCTTAAATCCAAGCCCGTTTCCACTAGATACAGCATAAAAATTGAATTTTCCTCCCGCAATCTATCTCGCTTATGTGAAAACACTTTTTAAATTCGCCTTTTGTTTTGTTTTATTAACACACAGTGTAAAAACGCACTAATAGCACTTCCATGAAAAATGTCATTGAATTTATTAAATTCTTTTTAATTTTAAATTAATTTTTTTAATGTAGGTATTTATTATTCTATTCTGTTGCAGGTTAGTTGCAATGCACGATTTTGACTAGTAGAATATTCTGACTTGACTCAAATGGCACGGAAAAGTTTCGCACAAACGCCAGCGTAGAATTTTATTTTATTACTCAATTTTATTGACTTTTTTTTGGTTACTTAAGCGTATGTTTTAAGGGGATTTTACCAAACACGCGACAGCTCTGAAATGAGAAGAAGGTGGATAGTTTTGAATAAGGGAAACAAAAATACAAATACATTTGAAAGAAGTAAAAGCATTTAAACACCCAAAACTATATAAATAAAATATTTTTTTTTTTTTTATATATAAAATATTGAACTGTCCTATGCAACAAATACTATCTATAATCAGGTTTCAAAAACATCTTTGGACCTTGAACAATAACAGAACAGCAACTTTAGTATTCTCGAGCATTTCTGCCAGTTGGATGTCAAATGATGAACCCCTTTAAGTGACGGAGTGATTTTTAGTACACGCATTCCCATTGAACGCAACAGTTATTTAAAATACTAGCTATACATCTTGAGAGCTTTAGCTCTGAAATATGGGAAATATGGACTTCGATCGACAGTGTACAATTTGACTGAAAACAGACATTCGCCTAATGTTAGTTTGAGGAAATATGTGCCCGCAAGTTATTCAATAAGCAACAGTTGTTTATCGATATTTTGTAACGTGCTGCTTGCCTTGTCTAGGGTCCTTGCTGGCATGCTTGCACCCGCTCTCTAAGCTCGCCGGAGGGCGTGGGAGCTTGACCCTGGCACGTCACAAAAACCATCTCATGCCAGTCTTTAGCGCCGAGGTGATTTTGACGCTGCGAGAAATTGTTTCTTCACCCACCCTACCTTGGCTGTCGTACTCGCCTTAACAGCCCCTTAATTGGCATCTTCTCCTTCCTTTATTTCAGCGACATCCTTCCCTTTCCAAACCTCCTCATCCTCATGAAAGTTGGCCACTCCTTTCAAGTCGGGGAAATTGCCCTTGATGCTAAGGATTCGGTCGTTGGCGAAATATCGCAGGTTCTGGCGGGTCCACTTAAGATTAGGTGAGTCATGTACCAAGCAACGGTTCTGCCAAAACTCCTCAATTCACACTCAAAATCTACACCCCTTTCTGTTGTCCTTTCGAGGGAAACACCGCATACACCTCCTCCTGCAATTGACCCAATTTGGTGATTGCTACTATA
Source organism: Cheilosia urbana (assembly GCA_946477585.1). Classification (NCBI taxonomy): domain Eukaryota; kingdom Metazoa; phylum Arthropoda; class Insecta; order Diptera; family Syrphidae; genus Cheilosia; species Cheilosia urbana. The sequence goes on from OX297857.1 coordinate 5,266,314, forward strand.
CAACAGAAAGATCCAAATTGTGCGTGCCGCACAGCCACCGCCGAGCAATAAAAAAAAAACAACAACAACAGAAAGCAAAAGATACAATCTCCGACAAGTGCTTTACCCGACCAGATAGCGAAGCACCACCATACCAACCAACTACCACTGTATCCACGTGCGTGTGGCTTTGCGCGACTTCATACCGCACTGAGTATGTTACTATTAACAAGAACAACTGAAAACAGCGTCGGCGTCAGCAGCGACTTTTCCCGAGCACGTGCCTTAAGGTCAAAAAAAAAAAAACAAAAAAAAAATAAGCGAATCAAAAAAAAATTGCAAATATACCGTAAAGATACTTGCACTACACAAAACACAACTACTCATAATGAGCACTGTGCATTTGGTAAGTGTTTCGTTTTTAGTCAGCGCTCGCCGAAACTACTTCACATAACACGAAGGACACTTGATGCCGACACCGACACGCGCTTACCAGGGCTACTACGTCCGGCGTGCTGCTTTGGTGGTGGTTATATCGATGGTGATGAGGATTATAGTGGTTTAATGGTTGGCTGGCTATTTGGCCATCAATTATGAATGAAATGTTCATTTCGTTTTTTTTTTTTTTTTTTTCCCCAGAAGGATTTTCGTAGACTGACTAAAATCAGCTGTCTGTGTCGGAGGGATGTGAGCAGAAGATGTCCGGGGGAGCCACAGGACTGGAGGATGTTTTATGACGGCTGGGTGTGCGTTTTTAATTTACCAATGAAATTGTATCAATTGTGCGATATGCACTTGAATTGCACCGCTTGATTTGCACGGACTTTCGCAGGAGTTCAACAATTGATGGAAATCAGTATAGTGCCAGGTTGAGGGGAAAAACGCCAATTTTGGCCCCATTTAAAAAGAGGAAAAATCAAAAATCTTTGTGAAACGTAAAATGTTTTAAAATATAATTAAAAAGTACATTTTCATTCTGATATAGTTTTAAAGAACGAATTGTTTATATAAAGCATGAAAGCATGGCGCCCTAACAAACCTTGGCATCACTCTATTATTAATTTTTTTATTTTTTTTTTTTGTCCATAAATTTCTTCCATTTTTCGTTCATTATTTTTTAGACAACGTTTATAATTATTCTCTTAATGTTCTATTCTCTAAAAAAAACCTTTAAATAAACCAAACGCGTTATTTATTTATTTATTAATTTTATTTTGTTTTTATTGTTCTTTATCACTGTGAAATTTGCCGAGCAACAAAATAGAAACGTACGCAATAAAATGAAATTAAATAAAAAATTACCTCAACTAACGAGTGAATGACGAATGATTTTTCATTCGAAACATTAACAAAAAGTGGACACAAATATAATTTTCCTAACCAGCTGGGGCTGGATCTTCTTGCGAAGATGTCGGTGGTGAGCTCTCCGCCTTTAGTGGAGACTGGCTGCATTTCATCCCATTAATTGGAAAAGTTTTAAAAAACAAGGTATCATCAGTACTAGTGCGGGGATTTTGACAATTTTTTTGACCCTCATAGACCCTCTCACCATCTCTGAAGGTTTAAGTCGCTCTCACATTGGGCAATTGTCTGCCAAGAGCCATCACTCGTTTTCTTCGAATATTGTGTTGCCCAACAACAGCTCAAAAGACTGCACAATTCGGAAGTGGGCTGCATTGGTTTGTCCAACAAATTACAAATGTACCTTGCAAAAGGGAGGCGAAGGGATATTGTTTAAAATTTGTCCAACTGTTAGATTGCTCTCAGCTAGCAAAGGACCGGGCTAGTTGGAGAGGCATGTTGATTGAGGCCCCGGTTCACCTCGAGCTGTAGCGCCACCTTAGTGAGTGAGTAAGTAGAAAGCTCGCAGAGAGTGAATGCGTCAATTTCGAAAATCGCTTCCACTTAACGCCAACAACGACTCCGAACTCGGCGCCAATAGAGTGTCAAACTTTCATAGCACACAAATGATGTCCTCTCTGTTTTTGATCAAATTGTTTTATATGACGTGATCCGCACAAACCGTCTCAATTAAGTGATTGTCTGCACTTAACGCCAGGAAATATCAGTGGCAAATGCGGTAGCTGACACACACTGAAAATTACATAAATACCCTCCATTTGCATGCAGTGCATGACTGCGAGATACTTGCATGGCTATAGAAGAGAACATTTTAAATGTTGCCCTCCCGAGCATATCCTGCATTTGAGGTCAAAAATAAACTAACCGCCGCACGCCGGATATTAATGTCCCAGAAATAGATCTAAATAACAGGAGGAAGAAGGTTGCGCGATATAAAAGTCGATAATGAGGGCAAAAACAGATTAGGTATTCAAACACCGTTCAAGGACATGCGTGGACAATGGCACATGGATTCAATCGAATCCTCTTAACACCTATCCTATGGGCGGAAGAAAAAAAAACTCACAAAGCAAATGTACGAGTTTAGTCCGTAGTCCATTCAATCTTATATTCCATTATGTGAAACTGAAAGGACTCATAATAAGGTTAACGAACGAAACATTCGACAACAAGTGCAAAAGAAAAAAAAAACACAAAAAACGAAAGAGTGTTTGTATTATCCATGCGATAATGGGACCAGCGAGTGTCATAGACGACGAATCCTCACAGCAAATCCCTAATGCCAGGACAATAGTCTAAATGAGGTTTTCTCCCACCCATATGACGAACAATGATGCTGACTGATTCGCTTTGTGTGCCATCTACATTATGACAGATAATTATGGGGCGTATTGTCTATGCTGTTGTCGCTGTCGCACGTGGCAACAGGATTCACCATTTGTTTCAGGTAATCACTCCTATTCTCTGGTATAAGTTCGTGTTCGCAGAACTTTTGCACACCAAAGTAGTCCAAGTGAGAATTAACTTGACGGTAGACGGAAAATGGGAAATTTTCCCCTGATAGACATAATATTTCTTGACAGAAACCCCGGTTGAGTGCTGTTTCACTTGATTATGTTCAGAAATACGTGCAGCGAGCGCCACTGTTCTCTAAGCTAAGTCATTGATTTTGAGCCTGAAAGCGAAAGTAGATATGCGCTAAGAATCATTTGAGCGACTGTTTAAGTCGTGATTAAATTCAGATTAAGTCTGAATTGTGTGCAGAAAAATAATTTCATAAGCCGAGTTTAAATTTTTAAAACTGAATAGGGGTGTGTAAGGACCAAAAAATATTTGAGCTGCTGTTTAAGTCGCGTTTAAATTGGGGTTAGGTCTAAATGGTGTTGAAATTGGCTTCGAGTTGGATGCAAGTCAGTGAAAGCTGAAATGAATTTCAATAGTTAGACCAAATGGGCTCAGAGTTGATTGTGGGGTCCATCAGGGCTGTATTTTTTGGCCTGCTTTGTTTCATATTTCTAAAGTTTCAGCTTGAGTTGCAAAATGTCGAAAATTTTACGATATGCATGCAGCCTATTTCAAAGAACTATTTCAACTGAAAAGTGCAGGACCTGTCAAGGCTATGTACCTGTTTTTCTGGGGTCTATTAAATCTGATGACATTTGCCCGTCTTTTTATTAAACATAATCACAGGAGCGTTCTCCTTTTCAGGTTCGTGGCAAATATCAAATGCAAAGGAGTTCCAAAGATGTCCATTCAGCTGACAGTTTGACCTGACAAACATATTAGCAATTTATTTTAAGAGAAATATCTTCGCACGACAAACCCATTATGTAGAAGACAGTTTTTGAGATGAATTTCCACCAATTCACCCATTAGAATTTGTCGATATCCAAACAGAGGACCAATTGCCACAGCGATAAACAAAGACACCTACAGTCTGTTTCAAAGAACCTGTCATAAGCTATTTGACATATTTTTTCAAAGACTGGTTGCGGACATCTGTCCTTTCTCTAATTAGAAGGAAGATGTCTGTACAAGGCATTCCCTCTCGTTTCTGCCATCGTAAGAAGTTCCCAGAAATACGCAATATAAAGGGAGAGCGGTGTTGGAAACCATCTGGTAGGCACATGTGATGGCTGTCTATTGTTAGCCTAAGATGCACTTGAGTATAGAATTGCTACAAGCAGTATGATGGTTACTATAACGTCCAAATGAACGTTAAGAAACCTTCGAATGGATTTTTTTTCCATTGCAAGCCTTTCTGTGGTAAGCTCCATAGTGTGATGTGTCAGAAAAGCAGGATTACGTGGACTTAAGTTAACTACGTGACCTTTTTGTTCTAACGCAAGTCGTTGATGCATCAAAAATATCACAGAAGCTCATGGATTTTCGCAGGCTGTACGTTCAAACCCAATTCAAGAATTAGGGGCAAACTTCTACAAAGCTTAAGCTAGTGTCAACGTAAGCGTAATCAAACGGAAGATCCTAAAACACCAAAAACATCAAAAATACAGAAAACACAAAATCCATCCATAAATGTGCTCTTCCCAGCTATAACAGCAAATCTGCCATTCATTAGAGGAAAAATTCCCCTTTATCGAGCTACCTGTCAAACAAATGCCACAAATCTGAGAAATCCCAACTTAATTTCCTGGAACTTGCAACTTTGACTGCGGCTTCTAATATACCTACAATTAATTATTGATCGCTTTGACTGGGACACTTCTTTCAACACCTCGCTACTTTCAGAGAACTTTTAATACGATTGGTTTTTGCATATAACGAAGAGTGTCTCTCAACTGGAATGTCCTTTCTCGATTCCAAGTATTTTGCTGGAAATTCTGACAACTTTCTATGTGCTTAGAAATTAAAATGAAATGTGTGGTGTTTTTCGGTATAATCGACACTCATAACTGTCGAAATGCCCCCATTTTCCTAGAATATACCTCGGCACTTGCACTGCACTATTGACTCTGTAAATCGGACAGCTCGTTAACTAATATTCTCGTTGCTTTTCCTGAAGCTTATTTGATCAAGTCGCAAATGAATTCGGGGAAATTTCGCTCGCTGTAATCGAGTCCGCAATTCGTTACAATTCAATAATCTGTCAAACAAAGTTGGCTTCCGGTTTTTTAGTATTAGTATTTGTATTTTGCTTCTTAAAAAGATACTGTACTTGTAAGGAATTAAAATATGCTGACCTGTCAGATTTCCCATGTAAGTATGTAAATATAAATATAATTTAAAAGTTACTCGCTATAATTGAGGCAGAAGTTTGTTTCAAGGCGCAGTTATCTGTCAAACGTTCGCTTGTGATAGGTATGATGTCTGAATATTTTTGTTTTCTAAACTTTAACTCGAACCGTGTTAGCTGATGCAGCATTTTCTTTGAAATCAGTAAAATGTTTAATAAAACATGCGAATTTGAATGTTGCACGCTGTTGCTCGCTATTGGTCGCATTAAAATTCGCCATAAATTCTGTTTTCGATCAAAATGTCATAGGTATATCTTTAAATACATTTTTCACTAAATTCCCTCAATCATAATGTGTTTCGTTATAATTGAAGCAACAATTCTAAGGTGGGCGGTAGAAGGAGTACAAGTCAAAATTTGGTCAAAATGAGATAAGTACGCCATTCCACTTTAAAATCGAAATGTCATGTCTGGAAAAAGCAGTATAAGTCTATTGTACACACAAATCTCTGTAAAGGGCAGTGGTGAATTTAATATAACTTTATGAGACATAATTGTGGGAGGTTAAAAGAGTATAAGTAGACTTATACTATCTATTTATTATGATCAAAAAAAAACTTCTTTTTTTTTCTTCTGGCAGCTAATATTTCTTTGACTTGTACTCAAATGACCAAATAATTTGGTTATAACTACTACTCGTTTTTCTTTCTCAGTTGTTCCATTTATAGTAAGATATCTTTGCCTAAAAGGTAAGAGATCTTATGTCAATTTTGTACAATTTTCAGGAGAGCAATTTTAAGCTCTAAGCGGTGCACTACAGTTGATGACTGTAAGCTGTTTTAAAACAGTTATAGCTTCCTCATTATTTGAAATTTTTTCACCTGGCTTGGCTTAAGAAATAGAGTAGGAAAACAGAATTCAATAAACGTTAAATAGGTCAAACAACCTACGTTCAACACACAAAATTCAAAGTTCTCAGTTATTGTTAAAAAAGATAAAGTTTTCCAAGACTAGCCGGGCTGCAAAAATGGTAGCACTTGCAGTGAGTGGTTAGTGGTTAGGTTAGCCAACACACTTAGACCATTACAAGTCCCTTGTGATACCACATAGATCAATATCTATTCTTCCTACTCGTTGAACCAGTTGGAGCTTCTGATGAAGCGTAGGATATTTCGAATGTCTGTGTTTTTTAGATCGTTCAGATCACTAAAGTAGAACGCTCCCAAATGAAGTCTTCGCCTTTGTGAAAGAGCCGGACAAGTACAGAGAAGATGGACAAGTTTCTTCCTCCTTCTCGTAAAAACAGCTTCTCCAAAAACGGTTAGAGAATACGCCAAGCCTTTTTGCATGCCTGCCTATGAGACAGTGTCCCGTGATGACATCTATTGTAGCTTTCTATCAAGGGAGATCAGATATCTAGAACGTTTTAGATCAGCTTTGGCAAAATCTGTTTTGTCGCTAGACTTGTCCAGAACCCATACTACAACCCGAAAATTGTATTTTATTATTTATACTTTGTCTACATACATCCAAAGTAAAGAGGATTTAATGACCAGATTAGCTATCAAATGACCAAAATGTCAGGATTATCACTATATGATCAAAATTACCAATATGGTCATATTTGCCTTGATGGTCATTTAAGGCATTTGTTATTTTTAACCAAATGTTGTAGTAGGTTTCCACAAAAAACGAGAACGAAAACGAAAATAAATCACAATTCCACGAACTCAAACACCGATGGGAACAAAATTATTCTAGTTCCTTCAAAATTGCCAGCAATTCCATAACGAAATTTCAATAAAGTGAATATGGGCATATAGAGGTTTATGCTGGCATTCGTGCTTATTGTCCGATGAAACTATATGCTATTTGGGCAAATTTTTCTGTCAAAATCAGCCTGGTCATATGTGGCATTTAGGTTATTAGAGCATTATGAGATATCCCCATTCGTTGTATGACCATATTTTGACAGGATAACTGTCAGAAATTGTCACTTTATGACCAATTGGCATATAGTCTATATCCTTTACTCGTGTTCTTTATAAATACCTACCTAAATACCTATAAAATATATAAAATAAAATGTATTTGTTTCGATTTTGTTATGTTGTTTAATTATTGATTTTTACAGCATAAGTCACTTTTCGAATAAAATGTTAATGATCAAATTAGTACAAGTCACCTTATTTCCTTATTTAATACAAAATATGAAAAAATACGATTTATATTTCTGAGTTCGACATATAAACACAAATTCAAAATTTAATTAAAACAAAAAATCAAGGATTGAAAGTTTTATTAAGTTTTTTCCGTCTCCTGAAAAATTACAATTTTTGACTTGTACCCCTTCTACCGCCCACATTAGAATTCGTTATAAACAGGGCAATGTTCATCAAACGACATTTTTTACAGCGAAAAGCAGTGCAAACTCTTTCGCATTCATCATTACCTACTGTTTACGTACCTACCACAATTCGTTATACTTGAAGGTACTCGTTACATATTCAATTGAAAATGTTCGATTATGTTTAGCCGCTGTCAGGGAATTCCACTATACAGATATAATTTCGACAAAGTCACTAAAAAAAACCCGTCAAGTAATCAATCTAAATCTAAAGCCCCTGCCACATGATTCTGCGATCTAATTCACAAAAGTGTTTTAGCGTCGGCAAAACACCATTCGATGTTTTTCACGTTTCTTTCCATTTGGCTTGTCACATTTTTAATTTGAGCGATTTTGTTGCATTTTATGACAGTGTTTCTGTGGGAAATGTAAAAGATTTACCGAGTTTAATAAAATTTATCAGTTCGAAGACAGACTATGTTTCGCATGGTTACAATGTCACTTTCAGCTGTGAGGTTAGGTTAGATAAAATTGAACTGTCACTTTTGGCACATTTGCAACAAAATAAAAATGCACTATTCACATCAATTTGTTACTTTATCCGTAATGTAATTAATGTAACGTAATGGATTTAAATGGTATAGGTACCTACTCTGATTCAAAATGGACAAAGCGATATGTAACTTCGAACTTTGACGCTTTGCAAAAAAAAACAGAAATTCAATTCAAATAGTTATTTGTCTACACTAACCCAATGCAATAGATGTTTTTAGATGGTCTTAACATTTTCGAGATAAGACACAATTCTACTGTCAAATTTTACATTTTTTCCTGCAAACTAAACATATTTCAACGTGTCAATTGGATTTTTTTTTATGCAAATTTGTCACCAAGGGGATGCTCCTCAATTTATTTATATATAAATATTCAAAATTGCCGCTTTAATAATGCGAATCTTAGTGAGTAAGTCTTCAATAAATTTTATCTGTCAAAATAGACACTTTCTATACCGAACCAAGTTGTTTCCTTTTTAAAATCTATTAGTCGCTTCCTTTTAAAATCTATTAAAGGATTTCGCCGATTAAATGACCATAAAATGAATCACTGCAAGTGTCAGATTTGACAATAGAATCAAAGCCCATACCCACTTCGGCAAGTTTATATTCACTGGATAGGTATTTATAACAAAATAAAATATTATTTGGAAACTATAAATTTGTCATTTTTGACACATCATGTGTAACTAAAGTCCGCAGAAACGTCATAACCACCTACTTCAAGAATTTCGTTTAGCCGCTTAATAGGTTACACCGCGCTGTAAAAAGATAAAATTAGACATTTATTTTGAGTGCTAATGTCCAGCTGTCAGATTTGACACTAAACCATGCTACTATATGGATTGAAAAATTTAGGGCCCCAAATGGATTTACTGATATTTGTCACTTTTTTTTCAATTCAAACAGAAAACCTTCACACCTCCCTCCATGTGCGGTGATTGTTGTAAATTTGTTTAATTAGAGCCTCTACTGTCAAATTTGACACATTTATTCAGAAATTCTGGCGAAAAATGGTGTAGAAGTACAAAACAATGCCCCTTTTGGTACAACTCAAATTAAAAATCACCTGCCACGTTTGGAAATAAAAGAAATAAAAAAATCCAAAATTTAAAGTTTCTTCCACTATAGGTATATGAAATCTACTTAAGAACGCAATCAATGCACTGTCAAACAAATATGGGTCACTTCTTTAAATATCAGGTGGCTATAGGCTGCAACCTACTCTTGCACCCTCACCCCAACACACTTTTCGTTTTTAAACACCACGCTACACTAGGTACGTACCTATTCTTCTTACACTGACACTCGTTATCAGTAAACACTTGATCCACTCGGGTTGAATGATTTTCTTTTCTATTTTAATGACATTTGAATGCGATTCCTGGGCTGTGACTATATGACTCTGCGTGCTGCCACTTTTTAAACCACAGATGCGAAAATTGGAATAAAAAAAAAAACAAAAAAAAAACTGTGATGAGAGCACTTTGCACTTTGGGTAGGGTGTAGGGTAGGTACACTGGACAGTCACCGTCGACACTGCATTTATGTGAATTTACCGATTTTACACAAGCTCCCGTGGTAACTGAACACACTCGCGCGAAAACAACGACCGTTTAGCAACTAAGTTGTGTTTTTCTAAATAAACACACAGAGATTTTTCCAAAACTAACACATCACTCTCTGGTATGCGGGTTGGTAGGTTTTGCGAATTTGTTTCCCTGTTTTTTTTTTTTTTTTTTTTGAAAATTCAATCGTTCCACTGGCAACAACACACAACGTCCTCATCATCAGCGATTTGCAATCTCAACACAATACCATTAACTCGGCATCTCTCATTAGAAGAAGAAGAAAAAAAAAAAAAAACGACAACAACAACAAAATTTAAACTCTTCCTCGCTTATTGTATAATGCAGTGTTGCGCTGCGTGCGTGCGTGCAAGCGTGTATATCTTCAACAGTACAACGTCCGCCACCACAAAACACTTAAGTCTTCCTCGTCGACGTCGTCACCACGAGACGCCGGAGACAACAACAGTATAGTGTGTACGCGTAAAGTTACCAAACAAAATGCCAAGGAAAAAAAAATATCTCAACAACCTCTGCGCAGCGCGGTTCGACTGCTACTAGCGATTATCATGAACGGCTGCATGGCATGGCACACAAATTCGCCGGCCGATGAACTCCCTGTCAACCTCATCAGTCTAAGAGCAGCAGCACCAGCAGCACAGCATCTCTCATCTGTGGATGCTGTGAGCTGTGAGCTGTGAGCTGTGTTGCGGAGGATGAATCTTCCAATTCCTCCAACAAGCAGAGCCAGAGAGCGAGCGCCGCACCCCAGCCCAGAGAGAAAGAGTGTGCAGTGTGTGTTGTGTGTATGACGACGGTAATGCATTTGACATGCGTCAGATGTTGTTGCTTGGTTGGCTGAGGCCCGAGACATGGAGCCGGTGTTTGTTTTTGTTTCAACATTCATTTCCTAAGGCTGACGACGACACGGTGACACAGGTGCAACAATGAACTCTGAGTTGAGACAAGCAATTCACTCATCACGGTCACTCGATTCATTTCGCCCATCGCCCATGTGTGTAGTGTAGCGATAGTGAGGCTCTCGCGTGCGCGGAGATTACTTTGTTTTTGCTCACCAGTCACCAATGGGGAATTTTTTTTTTTCTCAACTTTTCCACTGAGTAGAAGGGATGTGTGTGATTTTCTTGGAACGCCTACCAGGTTTTTTCTTACACTCTACTGGCCACGCCCTCCTTATGCAAATTGTTGGTGTACACGCTCATTTCTATTGTCACTGCTCGCTCTCTGCTTGGCTGTGCTGTAACAATCGGCGACATGGTAGTAGTTGTTTATAGTGCCCGGTGCCCGGTGCCCGCACCCGTGCCCGTAGCATAATTGTTTCAGTTTCGCCTTGTTTTTCCAAAAGAGTTCATTTGGCGGGTTCATTGTGAGCCCGTCGATAGTTTTTTTTACCGTCTTTTTGTTTCCTTGCCAAATAATAATTGGCGCCAAAAATTAAGAAAACTGTGAAAACCCATAGCCCCCCTCCCTCCCCTCCCCCCCCCCCCCCCCTACCATCCTCGAAAACCATAGTTTTAGTGGAGCATAACCTTCCCCACTTAAGTGAACTCCCGACGATGTTCATTGATTGGTAGCTGTGTTGGTGTGTGGATACAATTCGAATTCAATTTTCTTCCACACACCATTTTCCTTTATTTTGGGTTCTTGGGATTTTTTTTTTTTTTTCTTTCATTTTTTTTGTGCTGTTGTTGTGTGCAACTTAAGATTATCGTATATTCGGGCTGGGATAAGCGGCAAATTCGAGCAGAGAGAGCACGAGCTATTGCGGTCGAGCGCGGTGTCGGTGTGCGTGATGCAAACAGAGTGAACGATTGGTGTTTAGGCTCGAGTCGAAAATATAACAATTGCATTGTTATTTGCTGGGAAACGGTATTGGGGGCGGTATTGTTGGTGGGATGATGCAGGAACCGTGTTCTATTGTTTGGTGGTTTCGTTTTCGGTTTCGGTGTTTCGAGGGTGATTTTAACGAATCAGAGATCTGCAGTCAGTGTATGTGCGGTTGGCTGGTGGTGTGGGAAATTTCTATGTACAGGTTTTCCTATATCTCTTCGGTTTATTTTTACTGTTTAGTCGAAATTCAAATAATCTTCATGTATGTAGGTACTCATGTACATGTACCGTACCTACCACCACCTCGCACAAAATTGTTTGAGATGAAATTTATTTTTGGTGGCATAGGTAGGTAGGTAGGGGAAGGTTGTAGCATCTAGGTGCCTATATTTGCGGTCATGATAACTATTTGACAAAAGCTGGTAGGTACCTACCTACCTATTACAACCTGAATGAGATGGCCACCTTAAGTTATGGGCAAAACAAGGCAACAAGTCGGAGATTGTGCCAATGAGTCTCAAATTTTTACATGCTGACGTCACGAAATACGGCAATTTGCTGGTCACTCGTGTGTCTATCGTGACAAATAAAGTCATAAAGACGTGGGTATTTCAAAATTTGCCACAAAAAATGGCACATGTAATCTTAGCTTAAGTCTTACTTATTATTATTATAATTAATTAACATAAAATATTAAATATAGCTAACATAGGTAATTTTTTTGAGCACTAGCTGCGAGGCCTTCGGCAGCTCCCAGAATGCTTTGGCCCTTGCCATATCTGAGCACAGAAAGGAAGAAACTTAACAGTGGAAATGTGTTTCGACTAGGTACCTATTCGTAGTTTTTCAAAAAGACACCAAATAGGTATACCAGCGAAGCAGTGGCGTAGCGTGGGTTGGGGCCGCCCGCGGCATACTCGATTTATGCCGCCCCTAATAATTTTTGCACGCAAAAAAAAAAAAAAAGCTTTGTCTACGATTTCAGCCAGTTGTACATACACATATGTATGTCATTCAACTTAGTAAAATTTCTCGTATCGAGTAATGGCACTTTTAAAATTTGGAAATATTTAATATATAGGGTAGAGGCACTAGTCTGGAGCATTGGTCTGGAGCAAATCATAAATGAAATAGTGACGAAAGCATCTGTCCAAAAACTGGCAAGGTTATAACCCCAAAAGATTACAAAAACATATTTGTTTGTTTGTTTATTTGTCAACAAAGTACTAGGCCTTTTTTAGACATGAAAAAATATAATAAAATGAGAGACAAAAATTAAGAAAAAAAAATGAAGTAAATAAATATAATTTAGAAAAAAAAAAAACAAGTACAAAACTAATTACGAACTGAGCAATACAATTATAACTGGAAATAATTAAACAAGATGGATTTTATTAATGGCATTGTCATATTAATGTCAATTAAAGACGCACATTCATTATACAATAACATTAAACCATTTAAAGAGGAGGATCTTCCGTAATTCGTACGAGAACGAGGAATATAAAAGAATCTGTTATTACGCAAATTAAGTGATGGAACATTAAGACCCACAAGACTTAAAATATCAGGACAGTGAATCTCCCCAATAAGTATTCTGTGAAGAAAAACAACTCTTGATACCTTTCTCCTAACCTCAAGAGACTCGAGCCCAATAAGTAGTAATCGGGCTGAGTAAGGGGGTAAGTTATTAAAATCCGACCAAGGTAGACGTCTGAGGGCAAACCTGAGAAATCTTTTTTCAATTGCTTCGATTCTTACTATATGAGTATTGTAGTATGGACACCAAACAATAGACGTATATTCCAGCAGCGATCGAACAAACGACAAATATAAAGTTTTCAGCGCATAGGGTTCGGTGAACACCCTAGCATAACGTTTAAGCATTCCCCATGCTCTATTGGCTTTATTTGTGATGTATTCATAGTGGTAAATATAGGATAGTTTACTATCTAACATAACACCTAGATCTTTTATCAAAGATACACGCGGAATAACACTACTTATGAAGGAATACGCGTGAATGAAAGGTGAGGAACGACGGGAAAAAGTAATGACCGAACATTTGCTAACATTAAGGGACAAGTAGTTTTTATTGCACCACAAAACGAAGTCTTGGAGATGTGCATTCAATCTATGAAAACTATTCGGATCATTACATGAAGAATATATTTTAAAGTCATCGGCAAACATCAGGATATTGCAATGTGGAACAAATTTGACAACATCATTAACGAATAAAATAAATAAGAGTGGGCCTATATAACTTCCTTGTGGGACACCAGATGTTACAATGATTTCTTTGGATAAGTGTCCTCGAAACTTTACAAACTGGTATCTGTTACTTAGATAGGATGATAGCCATCTAAGAAAAACTGTAGGAAACCCTAAACGTTCAAGTTTGTAAAGAAGAAGTTTGTGATCAACTCGATCAAACGCTTTACTGAAATCAGTGTAAATGGCATCGACCAGATTACCCTAAGATATCTCACTAATAACAAAATTTGTAAAAAGAAGAAGATTCGTAGCAGTGGATCTGTTTTTTACAAAGCCATGTTGGTTATTGCAAATTAAATTTTTACAGAAAAAATTTAACTCATCAGTCACCAACTCATCAAACAGTTTAGGAATGGACGATTGTTTACAGATCCCTCTGTAATTTTCAATATTATTTTTCCTACCGGATTTAAATATTGGTACTATAAAAGAATTTTTCCATAGGGAAGGAAAGATACCTGTCTTCAACGATACATTGAATATGTGGCAAAGTATGGAATGTAAAGAAAGGGCACACATTTTTAAAAAGCCTGCTGGAATACCATCGGGTCCAGGATTAAAATTAGGGGCCAAATTTCGAAGTTTACTCAGTATCATATCTTCGGGAAAAGCGATGTTACTAAAAATAGAGGAATGTGATGCACCTAAATAAGAAAAAAAAGTGTTCATCTAAAACAGAACTAGGATTCGAATATACAGATTGAAAAAATTCTGCAAAACTGTTGCAGATAACGCGGGGATCATCTATTGACCGATCATCATAGGAGAATGAAGCCGGAAAGCCATCACTATTCTTTTGTAAATTAACAAAATTCCAAAAAAATTTTGGCGATAATTTGATTTTGGATTCGACATCATTGATATAAGCCGAGTAGGCATGGTATATAGAAGATTTAAACTCGGTTCTGAGATGACGATATAAAGTATAGTCATCATTCGACATACTCGACCGCCACTTCCTATATATGTACCAAATTGCTGCTGGAAATGAAAAAGAGACGTTTACGGTGCTAAATGTTTTTTTCAGCAGACGGAACTTTTTTTGAACCCATATTACTGTTTCCATTTAGCAATACCAAATACAGATATTACCATATTCATTGACAGCCAGGCGGCTATAAAAGCAGTGTCTGCTATTGAAATAAAATCGTAGCTAGTTCGCCGCTGCCGCGAAAAGCTTACGGTTCCCTGCTCGCAGCACACCATTCGCCTCCGCTGGATCTTGGGACACAGGGAGAAAACCGGCAATGAGATGGCCGATGAACTAACAAGAAATGGTTCTGCTATGGATCAAGCTCGGGCGATTAAGTTCATCAAACCACCACTTTGCAATCTCAGAGAGAGATTGAAAAATAAGATCCGAATGAAAGCCAATAACAGGTGGAAAGATTTAACCACTTGGGAAATAACACGGAAGCTATGGCCGGAATATAATCCTAGTCGAACTAGCAAGCTTATCCGGTTTGATCCTGATTAACAGGTTACATCTTCCTAAGAAACCACACAATGAAATTGAAACTCAAAAATGACGATATATGCAGGGGCTGCGGAGACGAGGAAGTACACGAGGACACACCTCACTTCCTTTGTCATTGCCCGAGTCTCTGTCACTTGAGGAACAGAACTGTTTCGGGGGGGAGATGACGGTTCCAGAAAATTTCGCCGATTTTCTGTGGTTGCGCTGGTCTCTCGGGTTTTGTGGGGTTTGCCAATTGCCGGGTGCAATTGGGAGATTTTAATTGGGTTGAGTAATTCAATGAAAAGAAAGAAATGTGTTGTGGGTTGAATCAATGTCGGGTTGACTTTTATTTCTCGATACAATAGGTCTTACCTCTAGGCGGGTTGGTAAAAGAATAGGAAGCGATTAGGGCTTACAGCAAAAAGCTTAATTCAAAAAAACAGGAAATAGGGAACAAAAGAAGGAACCATTTTGGGGAATTTGCAGAATTGTTTTGTAGCGACATCTATAAGTTCAATATAAATTCAAAAAGAGTTATACTTCATAATTCGTCTGAACAAGAACACTGGGAACTATTACTTCCATGACGAACATGAACTTTCTCATGTCTCACTATCTGATCTTAACAGGTTTCTGAGGACATCGGGATGGCTGGACAAGGTCGAGTAACTGTGAAGTAACACTCATCACCGCCAACAACATCGGCTAACCCCCTTCAAGGCCATCACAATGGGTCCACATGGACCTAAGTGGGGTGCGGTAGGGCCGTATCCACCCATAACCTAACCTCTAACCTAACTGTTTCCATACTTGCGTCCTCCAAAAGACATTGTTGACAGCATGCCAAAACCATGGTTTTTAGGGTTCCGTAGCCAAATGGCAAAAATCGGAACCCTATTAGATTCGTCATGTCTGTCTGTCTGTCCGTCCGTATGTCACAGCCACTTTTCTCCGAAACCATAAGAGATATACCGTTGAAACTAGGTAAGTAGATGTATTCTGTGAACCGCATTAAGATTTTATACAAAAAAAAAAAAAAAAAACAGTAAATTTTGGGGGGTTCCCATACATAGAACTGAAACTCCAAAATTTTTTTTTCATCAAACCCATACGTGTGGGGTATCTATGGATAGGTCTTCAAAAAAGATTTTTAGGTTTTTAGTATCATTTTTTTCTAAAGTGAATAGTTTGCACGAGAGACACTTCCAAAGTGATAAAATGTTGGTCCCCTCCCCCTATAACTTCTAAAATAAAAGAGCGATAAAACTAAAAAAAATATATAATGTACATTACCATGTAAACTTCAAACGAAAATTTTTTGACCGAGATCTGGCGAGTAGTTTTTAAAATATCGATCAAAGTTACAACGAACTACAAGAACTTTTATGTTATGTTACTTGCTGTTTCGGAACCCTTCAAGAGCGAGTCCGACTCGCACTTGTCTTACTTTTTTCTGATTAATAACGTGGAACGACCTGTAATTTTGTTCGTAGATGGGCACAAGTCGCATCTAACCCTGAGAACTCATAGTGAGTTTACCAATAACCAAATAATTGTTTATATGCGTTGCCACCGAATACCACCCACATCATGCAACTGGCCGACGTTAGTGTTTTTAAGCCTTTGAAGTCCAATTGAAAAAAAAAAACAATCGTGAATGGGAATCCAAAAATTTGAGACGGGCTTTAACAAAGAGAAACTTCTGTCCCCTTTTGAATGACGCTATTGTCAAAAAAAAGATACGGTTGCTACCATACAAAATGCATTTAAAAGATGTGGCTTGTATTCCTTTGACCCATCAGCTATTTATTATACGAAATGCGCTTAAAACAATGTGGAGAGATTAAGAATAGCTCAAACTCCAGAATTATTCGATGAAGATTTCTTTGATTATACGAAAAATGTAACAAATCTAAGTTCTAAAATATTTGATTTCAACCGTGCTGATTTTACTGAAATCAATTGGTTTTTTACTGCCTTACCGTGGAATAACTTTCTAATAGAAACTAACCTCGATCTTGCGTATAAAGCTCTTATGCACCGTGTTAAATATGCACTGGAGCAATTTGTTCCAAAGAAACAAATTAAGTCAAACTCAAATCCTCCTTGGTTTAATAAAAGATTATCCAATTTAAAAAATCGGAAAACTAAAGCATATAAAATGTATAAAACTAATAAAAGTAACTCATTCTTTCTTTTGAATTACTTGCATACTCTTCAAGAGTTTGACACTCTTAACAAATTTCTTTATAATAGTTACGTTTAATCAACTGAGGCTAAGGTCAAAGTAAATAGTAAACATTTTTGGACCTTTATTAATAATAAGAGAAAATGTATTGGCCTCCCAAACTGTATGCGGTACCTTAAAGAATCATCTAGCGATACCGCCACCATTTGCACATTTTTCGCGAATTACTTCAAGTCAGTATATTGTTCATCCTCTCCCAATTGTCTTCTAAACGGTCGCTGTTTAAATCAGGTTAACATAGGAAATTTGCAGATAACCCACTCGGAAGTCTGAGGTGCTTTAACTGGCTTAGATGTAAAAAAGGGTGTAGGTCCAGATGGGATCTCTCCTAAATTTTTGAAGGAATGTGCATCATCACTTGCAGAACCTTTATGTATTATTTTGTAATATTTCCCTTAGCACCGGAAATTTCCTTAACGAGTGGAAAGTGTCTTATATATCACCTATTTTTAAGGCTGGGTCTAAACGAGAAGTTACAAATTATAGGCCTATATGTAAGCTATCAGTCATCCCAAAGATTTTTGAAAAGATTGTTTGTGATAAATTAAACTTCTTTGTCAAAGAAATTGTATCCGACTCTCAACACGGCTTTGTCCAAGGCAAATCTACTGCCACAAACTTAGCAATACTATGCGAAAAAGTTGTAAACAACTTTGAACTTGGCTGTCAGACGGATATCATTTTTACTGATTTTGCTAAAGCTTTTGATAGAGTAAATCATGCTGTGTTGATCCATAAATTACAATGTATTGGTTTCGACTCCCCTATGTTAGACTGGATATCGACGTACTTACGAGACTGAATTCAGCACGTTAAAATCGGTGAATGTCTCTCAGAGCCTATTTATGTAACATCAGGTGTTCCGCAAGGAAGCCACATTGGTCCCTTACTTTTTGTCCTTTTTGTGAATGATATTCCAAATTTTATTCGAAATTCGACATGTCTCTTATTCGCTGATGACTTGAAAATCTTTCACTCTATTCAAAGTGCGGAAGATTGCTTGCTTCTTCAAGAAGATCTCAACAGTTTAGCTAGATGGTGTCAACAAAACCTTCTAGACTTAAATGTAGCAAAATGCCAAAGCCTTACTTGTACAAGATGCTTAAATTTAATATCTTTTAATTATAAAATAAATAATGTAGAGTTAGAAAATGTGCTTGTAAAAAATGACCTTGGAGTAATTTTGGATACACGGCTCACTTTTAAATGTCATATAAAGCATTGTCAATAAAGCATTTAGAATGCTAGGCTTTATTAGGCGTAATACAAAAGAATTTTCTGATCCTTATGCGCTGAAGGCGCTTTATTTTGCATTGGTAAGATCGGTTTTAGATTATTGTAGTAACGGGTGATTTTTTAGCTGGTTTGGTTTTGGCAACACTGGTTTTGACAGCTGTCGTGTGTTTAGTACCTTGTGTCACTGTCAAACAGCTTCAGTTTGGTTTGCAATTTAACCATGGATCGTCTTACAAATAAACAACGCTTGCAAATTATTGAATTTTACTATCAAAATTCGTGCTCGGTTCGAAATGTTCATCGCGCGCTGCTTCCATTTTATGATCGGCATTTTCGACCTTCTGAGCAGTCTATTCGGAAGATTGTGACCAAATTTCGCACCAAATTTACTTTGTTGGACATTAAACCACCAACACGTTTACGTACTGTGCGTAGTGAAGAAAATATTGCGGCCGTATCAGCTAGTGTGACAGAAGACCGCGAAATGTCGATTCGGCGCCGTTCCCAGAAGTTAGGCCTTTGTTACAGCACTACGTGGAAAATTTTGCGGAAGGATTTGTGCGTAAAGCCTTTTAAGATACAGCTTGTGCAAGAACTAAAGCCAGCCGACCTACCACAACGCCGAATTTTTGGTGAATGGGCTCTTGGAAAGCTGGCCGAGGATCCGCTTTTTTATCGAAAAATTGTGTTCAGCGATGAGGCTCATTTTTGGTTGAATGGGTACGTAAATAAGCAAAATTGCCGCATTTGGAGTGAAGATCAGCCAGAAGCATTGCAACAGCTACCAATGCATCCCGAAAAAGCCACTGTTTGGTGCGGTTTATGGGCCGGCGGCATTATTGGGCCATATTTCTTCAAAGATGATGCGAATCGCAGCGTTACTGTCAATGGTGAAAGCTACCGAGCGATGATAACAAACTTTTTTTCGCCCGAAATGGAAGTTCTTGACTTGCATGATATGTGGTTTCAACAAGACGGTGCCACATGCCACACAGCACGCGAAACAATGGCGCAATTGCGAGGCGAGTTTGGTGAACAGTTAATTTCACGTTTCGGGCCGGTCAATTGGCCGCCTAGATCGTGCGATTTGACACCATTAGATTATTTTTTGTGGGGGTATGTCAAGGCTAATGTGTATAGGGACAAGCCCGCTTCGATTGACGCACTGGAAGCCAACATCCATGCATTCATTCGTGAGATACCGGCCGATATGTGTGAAAGAGTATGCCAAAATTGGACTCAGCGGATGGACTACCTGAGACGCAGCCGCGGTCAACATTTGCATGAAATTATCTTTAAACATTAAATTGCAAGGTTCAGACTATCGATTCAGATAAATGTTTCATTCATTTTTTTGAATTTTTTGTGTTTTTTTTTTTTAAAAAGTTCTAAACCTCTTAAAAAATCACCCGTTATAATCTGGAATCCGTATTACCAAAACCACTCCAATAGGATAGAAAGGGTGCAAAAATGTTTTACCAGGTTTGTTTTTAAAAAACTAAGGTGGAATATTGAAACTCCACCCTATATAACAAGATGCCTTCTTTTTAATATGCTAACTCTTGAAAAAAGACGAAAGTATTTTAGTATATTGTTTATAAGAGATATAATAAATTACCACATTAAATGCCCTTATTTACTTAGTCGGATAAACTTTTATTTTCCCACGAGAATCCTGCGTATGAGATTTCATTTTTATGTTCAATTTCACAGAACAAACTACCTACGGCAGTAATGAACCAATTGAACGTTGTAGCAATGAATTAAATTCTGTAATTAACAATATCGATGTTTTTGAAATCTGTTCAAGAAATTCTTTTAAAAATCAATTAATGTCTCTTTTGAATCGGAGTAATCAATAATCTTTGCTATAATAATAGTTTTAAGTATATATTAAATAATTAGTTTTAAGTTGTCTAAAAGAGTTTTGTGTAGCTCAAATTGACATAATAATAATAAATAAAATAAAAATAAATAAAGAACAATCGACTAAAACATCAAAATTAAAGATTGCTGTCGATGTGATTGAGGCATTGTCAGAACAATTAACAAATGTTGGAGTTGATACCAATATCGTTTTAGAAGTTATCATTATTTTAATGTGGGTACATATACATATTTATAAGTTAAAGTACCTATATTTTATAAAATAATATATTTTTTTAATCAAATAAAGGCAAAAAACGACTTAAACTTCATATAAACTTTTCTGTCCGGATATTAAAAAAAAAGTGTCCGGAAACTAAATTCTGCTGTCCGGATACTAGTGCAAATCGAACTTTTTTGAATTTATTTTTTATAAATATTCAGAACGTAACATTCGAAAAAAATTTTAATGTATTATTATTAATAAATATCGCCACTTCTTCAAACATTTTATTTTGTTGCGTTAGCTTTAATATTGACCGAACTGTTGGAAATCAAAGTTACCAAATACGTTAAATGTCCGGATACTAGTGCCTTTACCTTATATCTCGAAAATGGTCTATAGACTAACTCAAAATAAAAGTATACCTACCTATCTGCGATGTTAGCACACATCTATATAGTAGGACTTGCATATTATGTAGGGAGAGTGTCTCTATTAATTACATCAGACCTCTAGTACCAAGAAAAGCAAAAAAAAAAAAACTTATTCACACGAACTTCAGTCTACAGCGTTCAGCTATACATCGTTTACAGTACCTACATTAGGTTAGAGTGGCAGGCCGCCTCAAGTGCAGCCTCACTTAGGCCAAATTAGGCCCATTGTGTTACCACAGGATCTATATCGACTCCTTATCTACCCGTTGAACCAGCCGGAGCTAAGAATGAAGCGATGGAGGCAGTTGATACCTATGTTTGCGAGTTCGCTGAGATTGTCGAAGAAATATTCTCCGAGGTATAGTTTTCTACGGAGTGACAGTGCTGGACACGTGCAGAGAAGGTGAAGAACAGTATCCTCCTCCTCCTCGTCCATACAGCTTCTGCAGAAATCATTTGAAGGGAGGCCTAATCTGAGAGCATGTCTCCCTATGATGCAGTGTCCCGTGATGACACCTACTAGAGTGCTTATTATGGGTCTTTTCAGTGTAATGAGACTTTTTGAGCGCTTGGAATCCAGCTGAGGCCAGATCTGTTTCGAGGTGTGGCACGTTAAGCAGCTAGACCACCTGCGATTAGTAGCGCTTAATGCGTTTTGTTTAATTAGGAGCTTGCAAGTAGCAAGAGGCATATAGAGACTCCTTTTTTCTGGTAGAGTCGACATAGTAGTGCCTTGTCTGGCGAGCTCATCGGCGATGCAATTACCTGGAATGTCTCTATGGCCCGGCACCCATATAAGGTGAATTTTGAATTGTTTCGCCATCTCGTTCAGAGATAGTCGGCAATTGAGGGCAGTTGTTGAATTGAAGACGACAGAATCCAGGGATTTAATCGCGGCTTGACTGTCGGTAAAGATGGTGATATCCTTTACAGATATTACATTATACCGAAGCCACAACAGGGCCTCTTTGATCGCCATGACCTCCGCCTGAAATACACTACAGTGATTAGGAAGGCTGAATGAGATTTTACAATTTAGATCATAGGAGAAAACACCCCCCCCTACTCCTGTTTCAGTTTTGGACCCATCTGTATAGAAGCAGACAGACTCCTTGCGGGGTACTATTTCGTTCTCCCAGTCACTCCTGGAGGGTATGTAAGTTTCGAAGTTCTTTTCGAATTGAAACTGAGGGAGGGTGTAATCAGTATCTTTTGGAATGCATTCCAATGTATTTAGAATAGATGAGTGACCAGTTTGGCGACTGGTCCACAACTGAATTGCTTTCATCCGAGTGGCTGCATTTGCTGCCACTTGTTTGCAATAGATGTCCAGCGGTAGCAAGTGGAACATTACGTCCATGGCCGCTGTTGGAGTGGTTCTAAGGGCTCCACTTATGCATATGCATGCCGTTCTTTGGACGCGGCTAAGCTGATTATGATGGATGGCCTTTTCGAGGGCAGTCCACCATACAATAACGCCATAAGTGAGTATAGGTCTGATAACGGATACATATAGCCAATATGTAATTCGAGGCTGGAGTCCCCATCTGCTTCCAATGGCTTTTTTATAGCAGTACAGAGCCGTGGTGGCTTTGTGAACTCTCCGCAGGATATTGGGTTTCCAGCTCAATTTGCTGTCTAAAACTAGGCCTAAAGAGCTAGCCGTATTGGTGAGCACCAGGAGTGTGCCGTTTAGTTTTGGGGGTACAAAATTGGGAATTTTGTATTTTCTTGTGAAGAGGATCAGTTCAGTTTTCTGGGCATTGACCGCCAGACCGCATTTTTTGGTCCATTTAGAGAGCTTAGAGAGGGCATTCTGCATGAGATCTCTAAGCGTGTTTAGGTGTTTTCCTGAGACAGCGATGGCAACGTCATCCGCATAAGCAATTACTTTGCACCCTTCCCCCTCCAGTATTAGTAGTAGTTCATTCACCACTAGGTTCCAAAGAAGAGGTGAGATAACGCCACCTTGAGGCGTACCCCTACTAACGAACCTCCGGACCGATGCATCGCCCAGCTGTGAGTTGATAAACCTGTTGGTGAGCAACTGGTTGACCAATTCGCCAATCAATTTCTCAATTCCAAGGCCCGTCAGTGCGCCGAGAATTGCCTCTGCTTCGACGTTGTTAAACGATCCCTCAATATCCAGGAAAGCAACCAATGTGAATTCTTTGCAATCGAGAGATTTTTCGATGGTAGATACAAGTGAGTGAAGGGCCGTTTCAACCGATCTCCCTTTACTATACGCGTGTTGAGACTTTGACAAAAGATTTGAGTTGACACTGCAACGTATGTGGATGTCTATCAGTTTCTCTACATTCGAAGGATGGCGCAGTAGAGAAAGGGCGCGAGTGCGAGATGGCAAATGGAAAAGGACCTATAAGTAACCTACCAAAGTGACTGTGTCTACGAGTTGTTGTTAAAAGTTATTCTCTCAGAAACAGTAAGTAATTCATAAAACTGAAATTCGACAAAAATGTCCCGACAGAAATTGTCAGGGTCAACCACAACTAGCGAGAATCGTTCTTACTCCTCAATTCCCCACTTAGCAATTAGAAAAATTAAGCGTGCAAGACTTGAGACAGCTGGCTAGAGATCGTTCTGGTTGTTGATTGAGGCCCAAGTAAGGTAGGTCAATAAGTAAGTCTACTAACCCGCGAACTATATGTATTCTACCACCCTTAGGAAAGACTTTTCAAAGTAACGCGTTCAGCTTCCTATGAGTATTTTTTGCTTCTCTTAAAATGAGGCACTTTTCAAGCACTTGACGACAGACTACGGGACCATGGGCTCTTCTAATCATTTCCCAACAATTTGGGAAAGGAAAGGGATTTATCCATTCTACCGTGGCCCTATTCTGAGTTGAGCTCGCTACATCCATGGGAAAGAATGGAAAAGCTTGTGTCCCGCAGTTGACATTGAAAGGTATAAAAGATCCCAACATCTCTCGATAAAAAACAAATCCAAGTACTCGTCGGGGTTAAAATAACTGGAGACTGAATAGGTTAGGTTTTGGGTAGGTTGAGTGGAGTTTGTGAGTTCTTCACAAAAGACCAGGCACCGTAGCGGGCTCATCGCCATTTTAGTCATTTACGAATGACTTCTGAAGAAGTTGCAGAGACAAATAGGAAACAGAAGTCACATCAACAGATCGGAACCGTTTTGTTAGTTGTTTGTTCCATACCATGTTGGCTTCTGGGTAAAAAGCTTGTAGATCTTGTTTTTCAATGATGACGTTGGCAGATCTATGTGTGCAATCTAAGTCTGCAAGCCTGTTTGCAAGTATCGATATATAAGGAAGCCGAGTCGCCAATTTCAGTCAACATCAACACATAGCGGACCAGTAGTCAGATCCTGCAGAAGCTGCTGTTCCAAATTTCGACCATTTTCGAATGTTCAAATGCCGAAAAATACACAAATTTTAACTCAGGGTGTTTTCCACTGCGCCACCTCTCGCCAACGTCTGACAAACATCCGAGAGTACACTCCGGTTCACTCGAATACAGGCAACGATGTCATAAGACAATTATCTTAATTTTTTACAAAAAACGAGGAATCAAAGTGGAACAAAAATGAAAGAATATAGATCTGAAATTTTACAAGACCAAACAATTACAAAAGCTCTTGACAGTGAAAGGAAACCGGACTATAACCTGTTTTTTTTTTAAAAACTGTCGAAAATGCAAGCAATTAAATCGGTTCACATGAATAAAGGCAAAGACAATAAATAAGAGAAATATACACTTTTTGCATTTGTTTATTAATTTTTTTGATAATTAATATAAAATAAGTATAAATTAAAGAAGTCAGTAATGTGTATGGCCTCCTTTTTTGGAAATAACCTCATAGATGCGGTCTGGAAGTGAGTCGTACAGTGACTTGATATAATTTAGTGAAATTTCGGACCAAGCTAACTTAATACCCCTGAGAAGTGATTCTTTATCGTTGTACTGCTTTCCTCCTTCGTAAAATTTACGGGTAAGTCAGCCCCAAACATTTTCTATAATGTTCAAGTCTGGTGAATATGGTGGCCAATTCAATAATTTTACGTTTTGGCTTGCAACAAATGACTTTACTATACGATCTGTATGTATTGGTGCATTGTCCTGTTGTAGAATCCAAGGCAAGGATCCAAATAACTCGTTAAACTTACGAAAAACAGATTCGAATATCCCTTTGTAGGTAATTCCCGTCATTTTTGTGCTCTGAAAATTTAACTTGAATGCTCCATAATAGCTGATCGCACCCCAAACCATTACTCCACCCTCTCGGCTATGATGACGGGTTAGAACCCGTTCTTCTTTCCTTAAATCATGAAAGTAGAAGTTATACCCATCCGGTCCATCCAGATTAAACTTCTTTTCATCCGTGAAAATAAACATTCGCCAGTCATTCTTAAGAGTACTTTGTCCTATAGTCCAGGCCATGTTTTCTTTTGCAAATTGCATTCGAAGCTGCTTACGCAAAGCATTGAGAGGAGGTTTTTTCATCAACTTTAACCGCTTCAGATTGCTGTCACTCAGAATAACACGTCTAACGGTGGAATTGCTGGCATTTACACCGGAACGGAATTCGATTTTTGATATTGAATCACTGGAATTAGAAGCGCAGCGAATGATCTTCCGCCTATCAGCTGCTGAAATCACTGTAGAAATTCTTCCTTTATATTTTTTTCCATAAGAATCCGGATTCTTTAAATAATTGTCAACAGAAGTTGGACTTCGACCAATTTTTTTCGCGATTTCGCGGTTGGAACAACCTTCAGAGTGGTACGCATCTATTTTTCCTTTTTCGTATGCAGTTAAAGAGTTTCTTTTGCCCATTTTTGATAACAACTGCACAAAACTTAAATTATTTACTTCAAACTTCACTCTACAATAATTTAGCACAGATTTTTCTAACAAAATTTCATGAATGCTTTTAATTTCGCAACTGCCTTTATTCAAATGAACCAATTTGTTTTCCTGCATTTCCGACTCTGTCTACGAATTTTGATAAAGTCCCGTTAGTTTGTACAGTAAAATGATCTTCGTTAACGTATTTTCCTGAGCATTTCTCAATCTGTTATTTTCACTCCCTGTTGATAATTTTATACCAAGTTTACAGTCCAAAATGCTCTACTTCAGGAAATAAAAGTGTTGCCTTTATTTAAGTGAACCGGAGTGTATAACTGACATGAAAGAGAGCTTCTCAATTAGCCGTTTGGAATCAGTGACATAAAATTGTAGATCCCTTTCATTCGTTCCAAAATGAAAAACTCTGACTGAAAAAAACTAGACTTAGGGTCCCTATGGTCCTGTAGCGCTAACCTTTTTTTATTTTATTTTCAATCTGACTTTGTTCAGCTAACTGGCTCGCTATAACCCCTCCCACCGTAGTCGTGCTGCCATTGCTGGTTTACATTTTCACCGATGAACATGTACCTGCTTGATTGTTAAGATAGGTACTCTTTTATTGCTGTCAAACTGACCTGGACCCAACGATTACCGACAGTTCACCTAAGCATGGCCACCTACCTATACCTGGTAGAATATATTTTCTACTATAACTGTAGATATCCACCCGCTTGTATTTGCTCGTTCCCAACAGGTATACGTGTCCCTGACGAAGGACGTATGCCTTCATTTTTTGCATCAGCTACATTTCTTAAAAGATCTGGATCCACACGCAAACAACTTTATTTGGAATTGATTTCACGATGAAAAATACGCCCGCATCCTAGCCCCCAAAAAAGTGGAACCCATTATTTTCGAAGGTACGTTTCTAGTGCATCCCTGGAAATATAGCCCCCGCAAGAATGCAACCAGCTCGGTGTACATTTTTGGTAGCTCACCCCTTCCCCGACTATCTGCCTACTTGTGGAAAATCGAAGCTGTCATGTGTCATCGTCAAAGAACAAGTTCAGTTAACAGAGGAAGCGCGCTGCTGGTTCCCCAGTGTGCCACCAGCCACCCCATTGAGGCGGCAGGAAGTTAAAATAAATTAAAAACAAATAAACTCTCGATTAAAGTGGAAAGTAGATTCCTGTTTTACGGGCCAGAGAAATGATGAATTAGTAGCTCATTATAATGGTAATTATAGCTCGTCGCTTCTTGCTAAATAAAATGGCAAAAATATTGTGGGCTTGTGGTATGGCTGGCCGGTGGGCCCTGCTACACACAACAACAACGACCACCACCACCACCAGCAGCACCGGGGTAACAAAGCAAACATTCGGATTCGTATTCGGAATCCAATGACACTGAGTGTATATTCCTCTTCCTTCCTTGAACATGCATGGAACTAGCTGTAAGCTGGGAAACCATGCGGATGCATCGTCGCATCGTCGTTGTTTTTGATACTGCTGGTGGTGGTGGTGCTGGTGCTGTTGCTGATGATGTCGTGTCGCAGTCGTTGTTCACATCGCCGCCCAGGAAGCAGATACGACGAACAGGAAAATCACGACCAATAAACGCAGGGAGGGCACCAGCACCGGCCCCGGCACCCAGCAGCACCAGCAGCACAAGCAACAGCGGCGGCGGAACGGGGACGCACCGCCTCTGAGTAGTGGTTGTGATGTGTGACTTTTATTAGGATATGAGAACTATAAATTGAACCGGGCAACCGGAAATCCAGGGAACAGGTGCCCACTGCAAATGATATGCAACAGAGCCTGGCGAATGGCGTTCGCATTATAGAATTCGCTACGTATAGGTATAGTTTGGCGTATACTATTTGGCGAGCGCCCTCGCGCTGTATATATATATATTTATATATGCGAGCGGCGTGCGCGTCTCCTTTTGTTGATCGGCGGCGCGCGCGTTTCGATGCTCTGGCTTAATTTGGATTTACATATTATACGAATAGCGAAATGCGGATGCGAGCGAAATTCCCTAGATACCGACGCCGCTGCGCGCAAACAGCATGAGTGTGCACGCTTTGAACTGATGTGATGGCGCGGTATACTGAAGATCATCATGGTGATCGTGATGATGAGGACAACGATGATGGACGAGGGTTTCTTGCATTCAAAACGAACAAAATTGGATTAATTCTCTTCCCGCGACGCATTCCTGTCTTTGATGCATAAATTTCAGAATAAGTAGAACTGATTGCTACTCGATTTCCTTTTTCGCCTTGTGGTTAGGGAGCGACGACATGGTTTACCTCTGGCTCTTTGAGTGCGCGCTCCTCAATCACCTGTTTTCTTGTGAATGGATTTTTTTTTTTTTTTTTTTGTGATGATCTAATGAACTGGCAGAATTGGAAGAGTGTCGACTTTAGGTGGGCATACGCACTTTTGGAAAGCCGACTTTAAGTTGACGCATGTCCTTTGTTTTGAATAGAGTGGCGGACACAATGGACCCATAACGTATGGTCTAAGGCTAAGATAATAATTTTGACATGGTGCGACTTCATTATGACGGAAGCACTCGTCCTAAATATGTCATTTCTTGTGATCGCCTGTCAAGCGTCTCGTCATGCTGGCTGTCGCAGCGTACTCTCACAAGAGACACACGAGTGACAAGAGAATATGCGCATTTTTGTGACGTCAGAATGTCAAAATATACCACGAAAAATTACCCATGTAATCTTAGTTTAGGTGAAGCTGTGGCAACCGCCACAAGAGCGCCCATTCACCTAACTTAACTTTTGCATAGAGCTCTTCGAAAAAAAAAAAACACTTTGCGTCCTTATAGCCAGAGAGGAGTAAGATGAACCAACATTTTCCACCACACCTCTACTGGAGAAGGGACAGAGCACTTGAAACGATGGTAGGAGCTCCGATTTAAGGTGATAACCGCTATCTAGATCGCAACAAAGAACGTACGTTGTAAAATAAATAAATAAACAGTTGGCGCAACAGGTCCGGAGGGACCCTAGGCCTAGCTTCTCACAACCATTCGTTTTGTGTGAGTTTTTCATTTTTGGAACGAATGGAAGGGCTCTACAACTTTATGCCGACTCCAAACGGCGAATTTAGAAGCTCTTTCAAGACAGTTATAATCTCGGATGTTTGTCAGACGTTCGCGAGAGGTGGCACAGTGAAAAAAACCCTAAGTTGAAATTTGTTTTTTTTTGCGGGATTCAGACCTGGAGCCCTCACTTAGTAGTCCAACACACTAACCACTAAGCCACTGCGCCTACACTTTCGAGATATAACCCAAGTAGAAATTGATGGTTATAGTGGAGGCGCTGATCCTACATTTCGGAATGTTTCCGTAACAGTAACAGTGTGTATAGGCTCTCAAAGTGCGTACTGTGTCCAGTGTAGGATGGAACGCTGACCAAAGTGGGGAATCAGTTTTACCTCTTTAAATTACTATTTCGGGAAACACACATAATGGTATTTCGGCTATGCTTTGTAACCAAAGTGTGACCGAATCTTAGTGAGCTGTCAAATTTGTTTTCATGTGTGTGTATGTTGCTTCACATGAAAAAGAAAACGTGAAATAGAAATACTGCGATAGCAATGTAAAACGTGCACACATAACCCATCTTCTTTAATGGGGATGCTAAAATACCTAAACGAGCATATGTCATGAAAATAGTAAAGCAGGTAATATTATGAGAATTTGATAATTGCATTTCTTCGTACCAGAATGCAAAATATTCAAACGAAAATTAGTTTTACCACAAATATTAATAAGTTGTAGTGGCAAAAACTCACGCGCTCAAGAAATATTGAGTATTTAAAAAATTAATTTTATTTCGAAGCTAGGTACTTTCATTTTTCCATGGACTATTTTTTTTTTTTTTTTTTTGACAATGAATCCCAATTAGAAGCAGAAAGCGACCACTTGCCTGCCATTTGCATTTCTTTAGGAGGGAGCACAGGGTGCATGCACATACATTGGGGAACCCTTTTTTTTGCGTTTATTATTATTAAATCGTAATAGTGAAATGATTTATTCTTTTAAATTCTGCCTTTTAGAGTATATGAGAACATGCAAAAAAGTTTGGGGGGAATAATAAGAAACGGATTTGCAAATTTTAAAATATTTTCGCGTCTAATTTTTGGTACTGCTATTCTGGTTTGCTAAGACCGACATAATAAAGTTAACATGTTTACCTACATGTAGGAAATACAATTTAATATATACAACGTTTGTTGTCCATATGTACGGTGACCATCCGTCCTTTATTTAAAAGGACAGTCCTTTATTTTTAACTCCTGTCCTATATTATTTTCTTTTTAATAAAGGACGGATTTTTTCCTTTATTTTTGAAACTGTCCTTTAAAACACCGACTGAAAATTGTTTGCATTTAGTTGATAGTTAAAAATATTACGTATAATGTGCACACATTACTTGAAATTGTGTTTACACCCTCAGTGCTTCAGAGTGTGTATACCTTAAATTTCAATTTGTACCTAACGGGTTCTAGTCCACCAACTGAAGAGTATTTTCAATCAGGAATAACGCTTGGAGCAGTGACAAATCACAAATGAATTTATACGGTTAAACCTATTCTTATTACTAAATGTAGTTTCGGAAAAACCTGCTAAGAATTTAGAGGTTTTCGTAAAATGAAGAAAAAAATGAATATGTTTTTAAATCTATCCGCCCTTCTAAAAATTACGAAAAGTCAGTCTGGCTAGGATATTCGGCGAATACCGGATAGGTAAAATGAAATACCTATAAAAACAAGAAGTCGACTGAAAAAGTTTTTTCTTTTATTATATTATTGTTCTTAAATAAGTAACAAAATTTGTACTTATAATTATTATTAATTAAAGGCAGATTATGATGAATAAAAATAAGTTTTTCTGCATTAACCGGTAAAAGACGGTTGCATTTATTTCCATATATTAAGCCAGCTTCAGAAAACAGTCTCTCGCTGTAAACGCTGCTACTTAGTGATGAAAGATAGACCTTAGCGAATTTTACATCGCTATGAATGTATTCTGCTCTTGACAGTATATTCGGCCGCCGGGTATTCGGCTATCCGGCCAAAGTGTATGCCGAATATCCAGTATCCGGTATTTTGCAAAATCAATATCCGTTACACCTCTAAATAACAAAGAAGAAGGAAGTGGTTGCATACCTCTATATTTTAATATATCTGAACTAGCACTTAAATTCATAACAATAACTTCGTTCCTTTACGCAAAAGTTGGGCAGAAGAGAACCAAAAAGAGGGAGCAAAACATTTCCACTCCATAAAAAACCTACGAATATTAGCCCAAGAAATTTCTTTGGGCTAGTTGGTTATTGCTGACAGATGGTTGTCAAATCGTTCAAATTCTAATTTGTAACTGACTTTTTATTTAATTTCATTTATATTTATTGCATGTATCGCATAAAAATAGATGTAAAAAACAAAAGAATTGTACTTTTTAATTTCTGCAACAAAAGCAATTCAAATCCAAATTTTTCAAATTTGTGTTTTTTTCTACTGAAATTCGAATATTGCCGCCTAGAAAAAATTCACATTTTTCAAATTTGTGGTTCAACGCGTTCCTTTTCTTTTTGGTTATATTTAATTTCAGTGAGCATCTTCTCTCGCAATGAGAGAAATGTGACATATTGCCAATAGTGAACCAGAAAGTAAGGGAACAGACCTAATAATACTGCTAAAAAAAATGAATTCTTTAGGTTCAACCATTTCTGATTTTTAAACAGAAAAAAGATCAGTAATCAATTCTGAAACTAGCTTTCATTTGAAATATTTAAGTTTCATTGGGAACGCAAAATCGGATTTCGAAATTTTTTTCCAGAAATGTTAAATTTAGGTGCGGTGTAAATGTACTTTGTTGTTCGATTAGGCAGCAGAATTTTAAAATCTCAGCTCAACATCTGAAAAGCCAAAAATGAAAACGAAATTACCGTTTTTTAACAAATGAATTATAAATACAAAAATATTGGAATCAAAATAATTATTGTCCTTTATTTTTTTTCGGCGAATATGGTCACCGTATCCATATGGGAATATTTTCTTACAAGACCCACCCCTCATACGCATTCACTTGGTGGTTTAAAATTGTTGTACTAAATCGCTGCAGAAAGGTTATGATATTTCTACCATTATTTCATTTTATATTCGTATAACATGCTGTTTATTAAAAAATATTGGTACCATTTGATATAGTGTGAATGATAGAAGTTAGAATATATGTATATTTTTTTTTTTAACTTTTTATTACAGTCAAATATAATTATTTCGCACTTCATTAATTGTTTCCAATTCAATCTGCTTGAGTTAATGTGTAGTAAAATCAGAAAGCATTCTCATTTTTCTCCTACAATACTATTGGAACGTCGGAAAGCAGCGCAGCGCACAAACTAAAAGTACAATGAAAAGTTTATTCGATGTTGCACTACAACGGCAACCAATTTTCAATACACCTTTTAAAATGAAAAATAATTCTTTAGGAGGAAAACTCATGAAAAGATATACGTTTCCCAAAGTAATGAATTCTCTAAATTACATAATTTCCATTCTTTTTAGATAGATTCATTGTTCATCATAAAACCATTCACGGTGTTTTTTTTTTTTTTTTATGCCACCCTATATTCCCTTTTACGCTTGATGCGCCATAGTTATAGAATTATCCATGCACGCCTGGTTGGTAACAATCAGTGGTCACAATTTCGACTGTGCGCAGTCGATTTGCGTAGCTGTTAAGTGGTAACATTAAATAGTAACCTCACAGTTTTTGTGTGTTTGAAATGTTACAGTAAAGGACATTTGTATCTTTGAGACACGCTATGGTCACAAAAATGTCAAATCGTTACCATCTTATTGGAATGGAGTTAAGCGACACAAAACCGAGTCGAATATACCGTTTGGTGACTATAGTTTAAAGTAAATGTGGATAAGAGTCACAAATTTCTACTTGGGAAGCTGTTTTTAAAATTAGCGTTTTCGGTGATTCAAATTTAAAATTAAGGCCACAATAATTTTGGAAACATAAATTTTACTCTAACTACTCATTCTGGTCAAAACCGTTATCGCATTTTCTTAGAAAACTAAAGAAAACGAAATTAAAAAAAAAAAACTTCTTTTCAAAAATCTATTGGGTCGTATGAATAAAAACTAGCATTTGCTTGAAGTAAAAGGTTTTAGCAAAGTAAAAGCCCTTAGCAATTGCTTTGAATCGGTTTGAATAAAAACCTATTTTGCTAAAGTAAGTTCGAAAATTCGAACATAGCTTTTACTTCGCTGCAATTGTACTTGCCTTGCAATTTCTGTCAAACCTGACCAGTAAGTTTGATTTTTTTAATTTTCCTTGAGATTCTAACGACTTTTTTTGGAAATTGAAATAAAAAAATGAAATTCAGAAATATGATTGCAATCTATGGCTCCAATTGCACCTGGAAATATGATTTTTGTTTGCCCAATATGTTGTTGATGTTTTATTTCTTCTTCAGGTGCCCATGACAAGAAATAATTGATTTTTTTCACAGGTATTTTGATGATTTTCCTGCATGAACAAAACTTAATTTAACTATTTATAAAACCATCGAAAATTCACATTATACTTGCTTTTTTTTTAAATGTGCGTACAAAATATTCAGCAAAAGGTCTGAGTCAACTAAATAGCAGACTCAGGATTTGCATAGCATTTGCTTTGTTTATTCATACCGATCTGAGTAAAAGGTCAGTGCCGCAGCTTTTCGAACATGTCAAAAGTTGGAACTAACTCAAATTGGTTTTTATTCATATGCAAAACGTAGCAAATGCCTCGATCTTGACATTTCTCTTGAGTAAAAGCAATTACTGCGGTTTATTCATACGACCCATTGTACGATAATGGGTATGGTACGTTTCGCTTAAATCGTTGGGAAAATTGACGTTTCATCGGGTAGGCGAAATGATCAATCTGGGAAATAGTACAACGTCGAAACGATATTTCGTTGAAAAATTTGTCGACAACAACATCAGCAAATTGCCAAATGATTTTGCGAAATGATCAAAAACGCTAGAGGAGATATAAAAAACGAGTGGAAAATTGTTGATTCTATTTTAGGAAAGGGTAATAGTTCTAAATCAGTTGATGTTTTGGAAGTAAATGGTGTTCTTTTATCTGATCATACTAGCATAGCTAATAAATTTAATGAGTACTTCATTGAAATCTCAGAGAATCTAAAGCCTTCTGCAGAGTCAAATACTATTTGTAATTGTGGTGCTTTACAGGAAATGGTGGCAGTAAGACGTCAGGTTAACAGTTTTGTTTTTAATACTATTTCATCCGAAGAAATATTTACTCTTATAATGTCTTTAAAAAACAAAAGCTCTTGTACAAATGATGGTATTACAAATGTGATTTTGAAAAATGTCGTCTTTAATATAAGTGATATACTTTGTTATTTATTTAATCATTGCATAAGTAATGGATGTTTCCCAGAATCTCTAAAATGTGCAGAAATTATACTTATTTTTAAAAAAGGAAATCACAAGGATATGCGTAACTATAGACCTATATCTCTACTTTCTACTTTTTCTAAACTTTTTGAGAAGCTACTAAAATCGCGTATGGTCTCCTTCTTGGATAAACAAAATTTCCTTTCTAATAACCAATTCGGATTTAGGTCAGTTAAATCCACAGAAGACGCTATTCTTAAATTATGTACCCAATTGCATGATGGAATACTTAATTTCTAAATTTACAATGGCTCTTTTCCTTGACATGACGAAAGCGTTTGACATGGTGGATCACAGTTTGCTATTAGATAAACTATATAATGCTGGCTTTAGGGGATTACTGCATGATTGGTTTCGCTCCTATCTTACAAATATGAAGCAAGTAGTCGGTATTAATGGAAGTTTTACCAGTTCTCGTACAACTAAGAATGGTGTTCCCCAGGGCTCTGTTCTGGGTCCACTTTTGTTTTTAATCTATATTGAATCTCTCTTCAGTCAGAATTTCAATGGGCTACCTACTGCGTTCGCTGATGACATAGCTTTCTCTTATCAAGGATCATCACAGTTCGATTGCATTATAAAAATTGAGGAAGATCTGCAAAAACTAAGGCAATGGTTTACATACCACAAACTGATTGTAAGTGAGAAAACCAAATTAATGGCCTTCCAATTGTCGGGCAATGTTCTTACCGTTTTTAATGTGTTTTTTTCATTCTCACGACTGTGAAAGGTTTTCTTTACCTATACATGCTTGCGGCTGTACAAATTTTAATGAAAATATATCATGTTCCAGTCGATGCTTTAAAATAGAATCAGTCAGTCAATATAAATATCTGGGGGTGCTTTTTGATTTTAATTTGAACTGGAAAAGTCATACGCAATCAGTTA
Organism: Cheilosia urbana; assembly: GCA_946477585.1. Lineage (NCBI taxonomy): Eukaryota > Metazoa > Arthropoda > Insecta > Diptera > Syrphidae > Cheilosia > Cheilosia urbana. The sequence continues at coordinate 5,301,648 of OX297857.1, forward strand.
AAGCTCAAATGATGCGGGTGGCACGAAAAATGTATCTTCTAAGGCCGTTCTGTTCAAAAAAAAGTTTTAACTATGATTTACTATGGTCTTGCAAATTCTAAGTTGCAATATGGTATTACGAGTTGGGGAGGTTCTTATGCGAACAGTTTTTGCCCGTTACTTAAAGCTCAAAAACATTTGATTAGATTACTCTGTGGCAAAAATCGTTTTTCTCATAGTTTTCCCTTGTTCAGAGAATTGCGTATTCTGCCTTTAAGATATCTTTATGTTTTCAAAGTTCTCAGAGAATTCTTTAAGCAAAGTGGTAACACTCCTAATAGAAACTCAAGACTCTACAGCTTACGTGTTAATAACCTAGCACTAGTTAATGTTCCTATTGCACGTAGAACCAAATTTTCTCATTTTTTTACTACAACAGCGCCAAAAATGTTTAATATTTTACCGATTGCTGTTAGAAAAAATCACAATTTTCACTCATTTTTGAATAAAGTAAAAGATTGGCTATTTACTATCGAATACAATACTATTGAATCATACTTTCGTTCTGTGTCGTAATAGTAGGTACTAATAATTACATTTCCTCTAAGCTTGTATCCAGTTTCTTTTTAATTCCATATATTCTCCTTCCTTCTTTTATTTTTATACTAGCGTGCCCGGCGAACTTCGTCCCGCCCAATATTGACTTTTTGACTAAAATAATTTGAATTTGGAACATTCACTATTCCACCAGAAATAATTTTTTTTGATCCAAAATATCTTTTGACAAAATGCGATATCACTGTATATACTACGATCAAATCAAAATTGTTTTAAAAAAATAACACTCCCCGTACAAAATGTATGGAAAAACAATTTCTACAATTCTCCAATTTCCCTTTCAAATTTTCCATTTTTTTTTTTCGTCGTATGAACCTTCCTTAGGCGTAGACAAACACAACAAAGAAAAGATAGCTCAAGCCTGACGATCCGTTCTCGAGTTCCCTCATATGAAAATTTTTGTGGTAGGTGTTACCATCTCTGAGATTGAAAGGGAGATGCACGGAAAATTCAAGACGCTTTAATACGAATGGCAAATCGTTCTGAATAAGGGGAATCCGAGCAATGAGAATGTTTGCCGTTAAATTTTCAACTCGAAACCGTCGCGTGGATGACATTCAATTCAATTCAATTGACATTTGATTTGATCTTTCACCATCAGATCAAACGCGTTCCGTTACAAAGTTTCGGTGTATTAACGTTGCGCAGCAAAATTATAACTGCCCGGAACATCCAAAGAATTCAAAAATTCAACTAATCCCCATAAAGTTTTGTTTTCACGACAAAGAGTAGCATAGTATGTCTTTCCTTGGGCACTTGCGAATTTAAACAAAAAATCATAAAAATCGCCCAATCCGTTCCCGAGTTATGAGTGCATATCCGGACGTCAGCCTCTTTTACATGTAGTTGTACCCACTCAGATTTGCTCGTACCTTTCGTATTAAGTCCTGCTCAGATTTTGCAAAGTGCTTTATTTGGACAATGTCCATTAAAATTTTTAATTATACAACTTTAGAAATAGCGTTTGGTTTTATTTTTTAATGAGAAGTGCCACAACCTGTTTTCCTTTCCCGCCTATTTTTGTAAGGTACCAACAATAGGGTAATTATCCTCTCTGTCAAACTTGAAGCAACCGTACCCACCCCAACAATTTCAATCGTCTCAATAAAACTGTTTCGGAAAGTCGACAACAGCGCAACTTATCGGGTCGAAAAGTATCCTATCTTTCAAGCTGGAACCAACCATACACATCCACAAAATTTATTTGAAATCGATTTAATGTTGTTGAACAATATTGATATGCAGGGAAATCTAACTTTTCGTAAATATCTCCCAGCGCCACCTATCGGGTCTAAATTTTGGCAAAAGCTTTCTATTTTTTAAGTGTTATATAAATCGGTCCATAAATAAGAATTTTCAAAAAAGCGACCCCAGCGCCCCCTTAAAAAAAAAAATAAATAGTTGGCGCAACAGGTCCGGAGAGACCCTAGGCCTAGCTTCTCACAACCATTCGTTTTGTGTGAGTTTCTCATTTTTGGAACGAATGGAAGAGATCTACAATTTTATGCCGACTCCAAACGGCTAATTAAGAAGCTCTTTCAAGACATTTATACTCTCGGATGTTTGTCAGACGTTCGCGAGAGGTAGCGCAGCGGAAAAAACCCTAAGTCGGAATTGGGTTTTTGCGGGATTCGAACCTGGGACCCCCGCATAGCAGTCCAACACACTAGCCACTAAGCTACTGCGACTACAGCGCCCCCTATAGGGTATAAAATAAACATAAACCATCGGGAGCACCACACAAACATATGGTGTGAATATAAGGGGAATAGCTTCAGTGGTTCAGCCGTTATCGTCGGTCATACATACGCACGAACGTTTTTATATATTAAGATTTCAAAACTCAAATTTTCAACCATACCGAGTTTTATAGTTCACTTCACTGTTTATACTGTTACATTTGGGCTGGGATTCGAAAAGATAAAACACTATTCTGTTCAACTGTTCCAATAAAATCACTTTATTTACACTTTCCAAATATTCACTTATTTATCTCCAAAACAATATCACCTTAATCAATTCTTAAACGTCTCAGTCCAATCGCTTTATTCTATTACTTCACACTTATTTATTTCACAACCGATTACTCTTTCGAACTCAACTATCGCTGGTTAAAAATCAACTGTCCATCTGTTGTCAACGCGCCCCTTTTATATCCGCGCTGCCACCTATCGGCGAATGTTCCAGAAGTAGATAGATTCCAGATGTAAACTCCATATCTTCTCTAAATGGTTCTAGAATTAACTAATACAAACTGCAATACAATTCCAGTCTCCAATTGGAAGTGGAACTTGAAGAGGGAAACAGATTGTTACCAGGTGCCCGATTCACCACAATTCCTAAGTGCCTGATTTACCACAATACGAATGGGCAATGGCACTATCATTACATTATAATTGTTAATTATTTATTTAATAGAAATAGTTTAAATATTGATTTCTTATAAATATCAAATTGTCATCTATACGTCATTACATAGCTGTCATTATACGTCAATTACGTAGCTGTCATTTGCGTTTTGTTATTCCAAGTCTGATTCTTTTTTGTTATACCACGTTTTATAGTGACTGACGTTTCATGTCAAGTCACACGGGAACGCTGTCGAACGGGATAAAAAGTATCTTATGTCCGTCTCCTGGCTCTAAGCTACCTCCCTACCAATTTTCACCCAAATCTGTTCTGCCGTTCTTGAGTTATAAGTGGTGTAACTAACACGACTTTCTTTTATATATATAGAATAAATGTACTCCATATCAGTTTATCAGCTTAATTGTTAAATTTCACTCCTGCGAGTCACTTAACACTAACTTTAAATAGTTACAGAGTGATTACTATTATTCTTCCTATATTACTGAATTAATGTGTTGTATGAATATAGTATTTAAGATGGATGAATAAAAAACAATACAATACAATACAATACAATGATTTCAAAAAAATACGAAAGATAAAAACGCCAATTAGTAATCGCGCAGTGATTAAAAAATTTGAAGAATAAGAAACCGAATTTAAAAATCAGGATTGCAAAATAAAGGAAATATTGAACGACTAAAGGCAAACAAAGAAAAACCGAATGAATTTTGCAAAATAATGGTAACCCTACGACAATATAGCCAAAAACTGAGCCCTCTTTTCAGGTAGAAATGACAATATTACCATACAAATGAATTTTTGTTTTCGAGATATTTCGAAATTTCAAATGTACCGTTATTCGATTTCAGAAATTTTACCAAGTTTACAAAGGTATTTTTTGTAATGTGTGAAAAAATTATGGGGGCGGCATAAATTGGGTCTGCCCCGGGCGGTTCCAACCCACGCTACGCCACTGCAGCCTCATCTTCTATCTAAGAAACTATAAACTACGAGAGAAGGATTCAACGTTACCTGACACCAGCGAAACTTGTTGATTGGAGTCGGAAAAATTACTTCCACGAACCAACGACAGCTACTCCCAAGTACAATAACAATAAGTGTATAATCTTCTGGTTTATATTCATATAATATTATATTTATATCGTAAAAATAATGAAACAAACCTACACCTACGAGAGGTTTTTTTTTTTTTTTTTTTTTGTCAGTTAAAATTTATGTTCGAAGACAAACCGCGACGGACGAGACGATTTTGTTTTACGGCGAAATAGAAATCGATCTCGCGACGGACGACTTGTCTTATCTCAACTTTCAAATTCAGCCGGCTGAACTAAACTACACGCAACGACACGCACTATCCCGTTAGTTGAGAAATTATTACCGAGAGAAAATAAACCGAAATTGACAAACGAAAATTCACTTATTTTACAAGAAAAAACACTTATTTTACAATAAATTTAGAGAAAACAAACATTCAACATTTGATTGCATGGAAAGCAAAGATTCTTGTAATAAAAACACAATAAAAACACCGGATAAATTGAATACTTTCGACAGAACAAATCGCGAAACCGAACCGAACTCGAGAACACTCGCGCACACAACAACTGTATCGAGTACTAGTCAGAAAGAGACTATAGCTCTCCGCTGTTGATACTATAGTACTAGAATTTTGGGAATGGTAATAGAGTTAGATTTGGGTGTTGCCTAAAAACGATTACATTTTACGTTCCAAAAGTGTGGGGGCATTTTTTTTTTTTTTTTTTTGTAGTAAATATTTTTCAATTGACTAAAAGAATACATTTTTATCGTTTTCAAGGGCAAGATCGATTTGGTCATCACTTTGGCCAGAAGTATTGTTTTCCAAATTATGTTGCAGTATAGGAAACATTTCAATTATAATTATAATTGAATGGATGTGAAGGGCTGTACAGCGACATCGACCTGGTCAGAAAAGTACGCATTAGTCGTCTAAGATGGTTAGGACATGTAGAGCGAATGGACACCAACGCTCCAGCCCGGAGAGTCTTCGATTCCAACCCGGAGGGACAACGCAGTAGAGGAAGACCTCGCCTTAGGTGGCGCGCGAGTTACATGTGGGACAAACGTTTTATTCAAAAAAATACATTATTATTGGACCAATAGGTCTTTAATTTACAAGAGTACAATTAACACTGAGCAAAATAATGAACATTATTGATAATGAGACCTAATTGCAAAAGTGAATTCCAAGAACCAATTCCGATGAAAGGAAATGCAGCAGACGCTAGGTCATCAGTTCTTAGGTCACCTCAGCAGTACATTAGCTGGAATTGGATACAATGCTTTATTAAGTATTTATCGCCTACGTTGCAGGTTATCAAACTGGTTGGTGTTGGTGACGTAACTCGCGCAAGTGGAACGGGACCTCAACCAACTTGGAATGCGCAACTTTTTTTTTTTTTATATACTTCTCCCGGGAAAGGCGAACCTATAACGCTTCAACAGCGCCCCGAGATGCCTGCAGATGTATGTTTGTTCTGCACTTAAATTGCTGTAAATTGGAAATATATCCCCAGGAAGCGAGTTCCAAAGTTTGCTTGTCCTGTAACAGAAGGATTTTTGAAAGTTGATGTCCTCGCGGTTGTCAAGTGTACTGTATGGTCATGAGCATTAGCAGCCTGTCTTGTTGGGCGCCCAAAAGTTGCATTTCGAGGGATAATGTCTTTGAGTTCCTCAGAACCTCTACCATGGAAGTACCTATAGAACAAGCATAGGTCAGCGACTTGTCTTCTGTGCACCAACGGTTGTAGATTCGATGTGAGTGTAGGGTCTCCAATGAGTCGAACTGCTCGTCTCTGTATGCTATCAAGCAGGTTAAGTGAATGTTTTGGGGTCGAGCTCCATATATAGGAACAATATTCCAAGCCTGGTCTAACCTGTGCTTTGTCTTGCTTGCATTAAATACAACCAAGTTGTCCTTTCCCCACTTCAAGATTTTGTCCAGATCATCATTTAGAGAATTAATTTGTTCACATCTCTGACTGTGTGATGTAGCCGTATTCACAGGCCCATTGTTCGAGATTGAGGATATAAGAGTGCTGTCATCTGCAAGGCTGTAGATATTATTATTTGTCGATCCAAGCAAATCGTTGATGTGGAGAAGAAATAGAGTTGGAGAAAGAATAGATCCTTGGGACACTCCTGCATTTATAGCAAACGAATTGGATGATAAACCATCTACAAAAACTTGGATCGATCTTCCCAGAAGAAAATTTTGCATCCATCCGCAGAGTTGTTGTTGTAATCCGTAAGACGCTAACTTGCCTAATAGGGCTCTATGCCAGACTCGGTCAAATGCCTTTGATATGTCCAAGGCTACGGCTCTGGATTCGCCGTGTTGTTCAATTGATTGTGTCCATAAGTGCGTTACGTAGCTTAGCAGGTCACCAGTGGAACGACGGCTCCGAAATCCGTATTGCCTGTCGATTATTAATCGATGGCCTTCTAGATATTTGATTATTTCGACATTTATTGCCTTTTCCATTACTTTAGAGAGCATTGAAAGCAACGCTATTGGACGATAGTTTTGTGGCAGACATTTCTTCCCTTTCTTTGGAATAGGTTGAATGCGAGCGGTCTTCCAGCAAGAAGGAAACGTCTTCTGGGAGTACGACATGCTAAACAGCTTACAGAGTACAGGTGCAAGTTCTGGTGCACAGTTCTTGAGTACTATAGCCGGGATTCCATCGGGTCCCGTTGCCTTATTGCAATCTAGTTCTTTAAGGATGCGTTGAATTATTCGAGGCCGAAATATCACTTCTGCCATCGATGATTGTATCCTCGGGATATTTGGTGGCTCTAGCTGTGCAGAATCTAGGGTGGAATTCTCTGAAAACATGCTAGCGAAAAGATCTGCCTTTTCTTTAGGTGTTGTTGCTAGCGTGTCGTCTTCTTTTACTAGAGTTGGAAAAGAAGAGCAACTAAAGTTATTACTGATTGCCTTTGCCATGGACCAGAATGCGCGTGATCCGCTAGGACATCCAATCACTTTGTTAGTGACTCTTTCGCTGTAAGTTGTCTTCGCCGATTCAATAATTAGGTTGCATCTATTTCGAAGAATTGTAAATTCAGATCTTTTTAGTTCTGAAGGGTTTGACCGCCATTCACGGAAAGCCTTGTTTTTCGCTGCGGTAGCTCGCTTGCATTCTTTCTTAAACCACGGTTTATTTGAAGCTAATTTTTTGATGCAATGTGGAATATAAAGTTCCATACCGAGTAAAATAATTTCGGTTACGGCTTCTGCGCACATATTGACATCAGTATCTCTAAAGCACATATCAGCCCATGGCAACGAAGCGAAGAAATTACGCAGCTCGTCCCAGTTAGATTTACTATAATTCCAAATCGAACGATAACGATCCTTTTTCGCTCCTATTGGTATCGGTATAGAGAGGATAGCAGATATTAGAGCATGATCCGAATTCCCTAAGGGAGCAGACACTTTTATTTCATAATTATCTGGCTCTGTTGTGAGAAACAGATCGAGAGTGTTTCCGTAATTTGTTGGATTGTCTGGAATTCGCGTGGGCTCATCAATGAGCTGAGTGAAATTGCAGCAAATGGCGAAGTCTTCAGCTTGTTTCCCTGTCTCGTCCGTTCGGTTAGAATATCGTAGCCAATCCATGTTATGGGCATTGAAGTCACCAAGTATAATAACTTCAGCGGTTGGATGATGAATTTGTATCCAGTCTACCTTATCGGATAAATGACGAAATAATTTAGATGGTTCGTTATCGTTTGGTGAGCGGTAGAGGCAGCAAACGAATTTGGTACAACTTTGTAGAACGACCTTTAGCCATATTATGTCGAGATCCATAGGTTCCATCTCTTCTTCTCTTACACACGCCAGATCTTCTCGGGCAACCACACAAAGTCCCCCCTTATATCGAAAACGAGGATGTAGTTCGTATTCTGGACATTGAAGATATGTGTAATCAGTTGTTGAGTTTATTTGAGTCTCTGTTAAAACTAGGACGTCTGGCTTTTTTTCTTGCAGATGCTGGTGCACACAGCTGACGTTGACATTGTTGAGTCCTCGAATGTTGCAGAAATCTGTTGCTAGCTTTCTTCTGTTAGTGTTTAGTCTCTTTTGTCTTTGTGTTCGTTGATGTCTGACGTCATGCAAGTCTTGTGGGTGATTATTTGCATGTTGAACCCCCTGAGATAGTCCCCCCCGGAGATCCGAATGGGAGACTAGTTTACCTCCGGAATTCTTTATCTCAGGAAGTTGCATCATGGCTTTTGTGTCCCATCCGTGTTGCACCGGCCCATCTGCCAAACTCCGAAACGAAGTCAAGACTACTTCACGGAGCCTATAGCATGATGTGGTGGTATCTCACCGGGCGACAGGTGGATGGGTCCCTGTCTACCACCTGATTAATTAAAAATCTCGTAAAAGACTTTTCAACTCTATAACTAGGTACTCTACATGTGCACGCGATCGGAAGCGACCGTCAAGTAGACTCGCCCACTTCCCAACTGACTGAATGCGCTCTCATTGGCAATGACGGAAAACTTAACGAAACTGTAGCTGGTCATTAGCATTAAGTCATTATGGTTGGACGAAATAAATCCCCAGTTTTCACAATATTACCAAAGGGGTTGTAAACAACAATTTATCTTTTTTAGTGTAGGTACCCAATATATATACTGACAGACTTCACAGCACCTGTCAGTAAATGTATGTATGTCACCCTGGGCGCCGTACTTTTCTGCATTACTTTAGTAAAAGTTCTCACCAATGTAAAGGATGGTTAAGCTTTAAGGGTCGATGTTGATTTTGAATAAAATACAAATTAATTAGGAAATTACTGTCGTTTCTTCTTATTATGATAATATTGGTACAGTTCAATTATGTATGGAACAAAATATCGGCCAAATGGCACACCTCCATCCGATGGTCCAAATTTTCGATGACGCTGAGGCATAATTGAGGTTCTATGCCTTTAATGTGCGGAATTATCTCATCGTTAGCTCTTGAATTGTTGCTGGCTTATCGACGTACACATTTTCTTTCAAAGAAGCCAAACGGTGTCAAATCACATGATCTTGGCATCGCCAGCACGTGAGATAACACGGCCATTGAATTTGTCGCGCAAAAGACCCATTATTTCACTTATCGTCCACATCCATATATTCCAATTCAGGCCATAAAAAGTTCGTTATCATCTCACGATAGCCAACACCATTGACAGTAACTGCCTGACCGGCCTCATTTTGGAAAAAATACGGCCCGATGATGCCGCCAGCCCATAAACCGCACCAAACAGTCACTCTCACACTCAGTCACGAGCTGTACGAGCATACACTGGTGTTTTCACATCTCCTACAGACCCGGTTTGTTCAAATTTTTGCACGATTTTTCCGATTGTACGCACATTTGGACTATTAAATTGACCGAATTTTCAATTTTCATAATGAGCCTGAATAACTTTAACGCGTTGCTCGATTGTGTATCTTTCCATGGTTCAAATTGAATTAGTCTGAAATTGAGAAATGTCAAATCAAATGCAGGAAAAAACTTGACGTTTAGGTGTGGTTCACATTCAACATCAGCCCTTAAAACTTAACCACCATTTACAATAGTCATTCCAGGTGTGAGTTGCAATCAGTGGGACTATGGAACACAATTGGTTCACTGGCTTTCACCACAAATCAACGTAAAACTAAAGTAGATGTGGAATTGCCTTTGTTTTGTTAAATGAGCATAAATCGCGCAAACAAGCGAAATCATTAATTTGCGTGCAGAATGCGATGGCCGTCCCGCAAAATATCAATTCTCTAGCCAGGGATGCCCAAAGAAGATTCCCTGATTATGTAACTCTGATGGTCGCTGCCAACAAAAGTCAATGCAAAAGGAAAGCGGATAGGATTCGCTTTGGTGTGTAACTAGCATCGATTGACGGGCCCGGCGACTTTGTGGTTAGCCGACATTTAAATTTACTACTGTTCGGACTTGTATCCTTTCTGTGTGTTTGTCATCGTCCATGCATCAATGCAACTGGCCAATGTCAAAGATGATGATGATACTGATTGCCATGGTCATGGTTGCGCAGTACAGTGGCGTAGCGAGGGGGGGGGGGGGGGGGCAAGGGCGGCAGTTTGCTAGGGGCGGCAATTTGGAGCAGTTATTATTTTTTTTTTTTTATATATTATTTATATGTATTTATAAATATAATGTTGGCAAGTTCTGGTTAGAGAGCTATAAGCGCCTACTGTACCACTTTATAAGCTCTTACAATTTAAGAGACGTTGAGTACGATGGCAAGCGTAGTAGGAGTTTCTGTTTTTTGGTCTGTTTTAGTGATTACAACTAATGTTCCTGATAGATCGATATCCTTATACGAGTATAAGGGAACGTACCCATACTACGTAGCCTATTTTGTTTTAGATTTTCGACCCCTCTCTCCCCTCGGTGACCACTCGTAGTATGAGCCCAGAATCTATCTCTTTTGGATTTTTTTTTTTTTTTTGTGTTGCTTGCATTGACAAGGAATCCTTATAACATTTAATAAAAGCTTTGTACAGCCGATCGGACAACGACATTATTGTACTAGCACGAACTCTTGTTGACTTGCTTGACAACTTCACTGAACTACAAACTGTCCGACAAACAGTGTCTGTTTTCAATCAGCTGTTCGGTATATGTGCGTCAGCGCTACCAACTGCGAGTTTAAAAAGCGCTATTTAGGATAGATTGTAAGGCGGGAGAGCTTTCAATGAGCTCTGGCACAGCGGCTTCTTAGAGTAGCCTATTGTGCCTTCCCTGGTAAATTCTTAGAGCCATATTTTCACTCCAGCGACCGTCAGGAAGACCAGGATCTTCTCTGGGTGTATATTAGCAAGAGATGCTGAATCAATGATTTCATCACCAAGGGCGTTTTTCCTGAGGCCGGACATTCTGTGATTATGTGAAGAGAGGATTCGTCACTCTCGAGACAAAGTCTACAGATGGGATCCGGTGAGACGCCAATGCCTAGAAGATGTTTTTTCACGCGACCGTGGCCACTGATTATTCCTGTTAGTACTCTCAGGTTGTTTTAATCCAGATTAATCAAGAAGAGTGATTTTCTGGAGGAGAATTTGGGGAAAAATTCTGGTGCAATTCTGCCAGATCTCGTTAGACTCTTTATGAGATTGATTCTTGATGTAGGTAGTTCCTGAAATGGTTTTTGCTGACTCCGCAGAAGGGTTCAGGTCCGATGAGTGAAGTGGTTGCTCTGACTTTAGCCAGTGAGTCAGCCGATTCGCTACCCTCAAATCCTCTATGGGCAGGAATCTATTAGAGGATGACTAGGATTTTCTTAGAAAGTTCATTGATGTTTGAGAATGTTTCTAAGACAAGTTTGGATTTGATGACAGATGAGTCAAGAGCTTTGAGAGCTGCTTGGCTATCTGAGAATATAAATATGGGTTTTCCACGTGTGTTAGAACTTAGATTTATTCTAGCGCAATGGTTGATTGCAAGGACTTCAGCCTGGAATATGGACAAGTTTTTCCTAAGGCTGACTGACAAGTTTACCTGGTTCGACTCACCGTATATTCCAGAGCCAGTCCCTGATTCCATCTTAGAACCGTCTGTGTACCAGATGATGTCAAGTCGAGATGGATTAGGTTTATATTTCTCCCACTCTTCCCTAGGGGGGATGATTATGGAGAAGTTTTTATGGAATACATATTTCGGTAGCATGTCATCAAGAGGCATGCTGAATGAGCTTGAAGGCTCAATCGTGCCGAGTAAGGACAGACGACCTCCTTGATAGGTATAGGGGTCAAAGTTGTTCGAATGGAACAGGCGGTGAGCACCCAGTCTGGCTTCCATTTGAATATGTGTTTGAAGAGGTGTTAGACCAAGGATGACATTGAGTGCCATAGTCGGTGTGGAGCGTAAGCAGCCCGTCATACAGTTTCCGGCTATACGTTGGACTCGTTCTAGCTTTTTAACTGTGGTGACTTCGTTTGTCTTCGTCCACCAGACCACGGCGGCATAGGTAACCGCTGGTCTTACGACGAGCGAATAGAGCCAGTATATCATCCGAGGCCTAAAACCGCAGTTTTTACCGCAGACTCGACGACAGATCCATAGAGATCTGGTGGCTCTGTTTACGGTACATTCAATCTGCTGGTTCCACGATAGTTTACTGTCATGGATAATTCCCAGATATTTGGCTTCTCGAGAGAATTCAATGGTTTCGCCAAACAGGGTAGGGCGAATCAGGAGATCAAGTTTCCTCCGTCTAGTAAAGGGGACTATAATAGTCTTGTTTGGATTAACAGAAAGACCTTTTTTATACCCCCATCTCTGAACAACTAAATAACTACCCTACCACGGAAAACCAAACATGTTGCGAAGTAACCAATAGCCTCGGATAAGGACGGATTCACTGTTGACGACCCTGCAAAACGAAAAAAGGACAATGACGTTCGGATCAGCACGTGGAATGTTCGAACTCTGAACAGACCGCGTGCAGCCGAACAACTAACGGAGGCCCTTGACTGCTACAGAGCAGGCATCACTGCCATCCAGGAAGTGCGGTGGGATGGGCCGGGCAAAAGAAGGATGAAAAACTGTGACATTTACTACGGTGACTGCTATAGGGAGCAAAAGCAGCGTCTATTTGGATGCGGATTTGTTGTAAGCGGCAGACTTAGGCAAGAAGTCTTGAGCTTTCGACACGTAAGTGAACGCCTTACAACGATCCGCATAAAGGCTAAATTCGCCAACATCAGCCTAATATGCGCTCACGCCCCCACAGAAGACAAAGACGATGCTACCAAAGAGTGTTTCTACGAGCTCCTCGACAAAACATATAAGCAATGTCCTAAGAATGACGTTAGAATCGTCTTGGGTGATTTTAACGCCAAAATAGGAAAGGAGGACATCTTTGGTAGCACAATCGGAAAACACAGCCTACACGACGCCACGTCTGGAAACGGACTTAGACTGATTGATTTTGCTGCGGGACGTAATGTTACCATAGCTAGTTCACGGTTTCCTCACCTCAATATACACAAAGGAAAATGGCGGTCACCTGATCATCAAACCGTCAACCAAATTGATCACGTTGCGATCGACGCAAGGCACTCCTCCAGTATTCTAGATGTCCGAACTTTCCGAGCGGCCAACATAGACTCGGACCACTACCTTGTTGTAGCCAAGATACGGATGCGAATATCCAAGACGCCACAAAAACCACAAAAGCCAAAGATCGCGCTAACTGGAGAGGCGTATTGGTTGAGGCCCAGGTCCACCCCGGACTGTAGCGCCACCTCAAGTAAGTAAATCTCTGAACAACGGATAAAGCGTATTGCAGTATTTCTGAGACCGTGCTTTTGAATTTACCAAGGGCATATCCTACGACATAGAACCCTTGACTTGTCAGGGACTGAAGTAAATCGTCAAAGGCAAGGGACCATAAGAGGGGCGAGAGGACACCCCCCTGAGGACACCCTCTGGTTGTGAGTTTTTTTTTTTTTTTTTTTTTTTTTGTTACTGAAGGTGAAAATCTCGAAAGACACAGTGGGGTTAGAAACCCAGAGTAGTGTGGGACTCTAACCGCACTAAAAACACCTCCTTAATCATGACCAATCAAAGAAAGATCGACAAATGATTTTAGTTTCAACGTTCAGTTGTGTTTGAGAAGGTATTACAATTTGAATACGGGTTCTCATTATTTAGATTATAAGGTCGTGAGGTTTAATTCTCAATCTACGAATATTGTATCGTACATTTAAGACGTCTTCTCTTTCAGGATTAATATGCATCTGCAGACGCTCATTGTGACGAATTGCGTACTTTTTAATTACCTCCGTTACAAGATCAGTCTGCAAATCACGATGCAAGTCATTATTTCTAATATACCATGGGGCATTTACTATTCCCCGAAGGACTTTGTTTTGGAATGTCTGTATTCCTTGTACAACCCCATAATTGGACACCATATGTCCAAACAGGCTTCAATATCTGGTTATATAATAAAATTTTATTCTCAATGGACATTTCCGAGTTATGTCCTAGCAACCAATAAAGTTTTCTATATCTAATATTTAACTCTTCTACTTTCTTTTTCACATGTTCCTTCCATTTCAGCTTAGCATCTAGATTCATACCCAGATACTTAGCTGTGTTAGAACAAGGAACTACTTGGTTATTAATAACCACCGGAACATTTATAATTTTTTTATTTGTAAAATTGATATGAGTGGACTTTGACTCATTGAGTCTAATTCGCCATCGTTGTGCCCAATCACATATTTCGTTAACTGAATTTTGCAGCTTTTCTGTTGATTTAGTCACGCATCTATCAGTTGATAGAAGAGCAGTGTCGTCTGCGAATGTGGCTATTATCGTGTCGTTTCTATGTGGTATATCACTAGTATACAATAAGTAAAGGGTTGGTCCCAGAACACTTCCCTGTGGAACTACTGCTTGTATTTCTTTAAGTTCAGAATACGCTGAACCATAACGAACTCTAAAGAATCTATTTGAAATATAAGATTTAAGTATCTCATAGTATTGTCTAGGTAGTTCCCTATGAAGTTTATACTCTAAGCCCTTATGCCAGACCTTATCAAAAGCCTGAGCAACGTCTAAGAACAATGCAGAACAAACTTTTTTTCTTCTATTGATTTTTCTATAATATTTGTTACACGATGTACTTGGTCTATTGTCGAGTGCTTATTTCTAAACCCGAACTGATGGGTGGGAATAAGCCTTCTCTGCTCTATGATTTTATCTAGTCTTTTAAGAAGCAGTTTCTCAAAAATTTTGGATAGTACAGGTAAAAGTGAAATTGGCCTGTAAGAGGTGACTTCTGATGGAGGTTTACCTTGTTTAGGTATAACTATAATTTCTGCTATCTTCCAGTGATGTGGAACATATCTTAGCTTAAAACAAGCATTAATTAAAAGCTTAAGTTTAACCAATGCTATGAAGGGTAGTTCCTTCAGGATTTGGGCAGTTATTAGATCATAACCTGGTGATTTTCTATTAGAGAGCTCATGAATACATGTGCTGATCTCTTTTAGCGAAACGTAAGTGATTACGTCCTCATCAATTCTATCAGAGAATTCAAGGCATTCGCCTGCCACGGTAGGTGGAAAAGGTTTAAAAACATTTGTCAAATGTTCTGAAAAAAGTTTGACCTTTTGTTTTGGGTCGCCGATCCATTTCCCATCAGATGTTCGTAACGGGGGATCTTGCGTTTGAGGTCTTTTTAAATATTTGGCAGCCTTCCAAAGGGAGTAGTCTGTGACTTTGTCAGCAGTTAAGTTGGAAAGGTATTTAGTTAGGGATCTGTTCTTAAATTCACTAATACTCTTTTTAAGTTTATTATTAAGTCTATTTATCGCCGGGATATCTTGTCATTTGCAATTTTCTCCGGGCTCTTCTCTTTTCTAATATTAGTTCCCTAATTTCTATGGGATATTTTACCGATGCTTGTTTACGTTGCTCACCAGTTGGTGTACTATCTTCTGCTGCCTGTTGTATATCGGCAATGAATTGTTCCACTTCGATGTCAATATGCCTTGTTGTGACCAGTGGAGATCTAAGGTTTATAAAACCTTCTAGTATTTTTTTAAAATTACACCAGTTTGTTCTTTTGTTGGTAAGTCTTCTTAATCATTGCTTATCTGCTCTACTAACATGCCGTTGACCGTTAAGATTACGGGTGTATGATCCGACGACAAATCATCACTGCTTTCAACTTTAAGTTCTTTTCTATTGATTCCTTTCGTAATGAAGAAGTCAATAAGGTCTGGTATTTTTGATGGGTCGGATGGCCAATAAGTAGGCGATCCAGTCGAAATAAAATTACAATTAAAATTTCGCCCTGTTTTGTAAAGCTTCCTGCCTTTTGTCGTTACTAATATAGACCCCCAGTAGGTGTGTTTTGCATTGAAATCACCTCCAATGATAAAGTTATTACCTATAGAGATCGAAATAGGTCGTTAAGATCTTCCTCTGTAGGCGAATGTCTAGGTGGACAATATATAGCAGCTACGTTAAATTGCTTGTTTCTAGTCAGAATGTTTACTATCGCTACTTGCATGGTTTGTTTTCCTATTTTGGGCATTTCATAGGGTTTTAAAATACTTTTTACAATTACAGCACTACCTCCCCTGGCACTGTCAGAAGGATGGGGAGAGTGGTAACAGAGGTACCCAGGAATTCTAATCGTTGTTTCCTGTTTGAAGTGGGTTTCAGAAATCAGGCAGATATCAATGTCTTCATTGCATAAAAATACCTGAAATTCAGAAATGTGTTGGTGTAAACCGTTTGCATTCCAGGTTGCGACTTTCAGATTTTCAATCATTGTTATTTTGTTGATTTTTTCCTTTGGACACGTCTTTGGTTAGAAGTTTAATAACTTTATCTTGATTGTCCAATCTTTGAATAATAGTAGTAAGCATTTCCTTTACTGATATTTCTTCTTCTTTACGTGTATTTTTCACAATTTGGGAATACGATTTGTTATTAACTACTGGCGTGTTTATTTTTGTCGCAATTGGTATTTTGTCTTTTTTATTATTTTCGACATTTACCTGTTTCTTGTTTGTATTTTTAAGAGGGTTCTGTTTGTGTTTGGCAGTACCTCTCTTTCTCTTTTCTTGATATTCTTTTGCTGCCGGACAGCCTCTATAATTAGCTGGGTGGTTTCCGTGGCAGTTGATGCATTTAACTTTCTCTTCTTTTTTTTTGTGGACAACTATTTGTTGAATGTTTTCCTTCCTCTGGTTGTGAGTGCCAAAAAAAAAGCGCTATACACTGCGCGCTATATTCGAATTTAGGTTGAAAAAATATGAGATTTCTCTCGGTAAAATCGACTACGTGACAAGATACTGAGCCACCCCCCGCTCCCGTGACTGACCGTAGTATTTTAAAAACTCCGAACCAAGTTTACAAAGGTTTTTTTTTGTAGTGTGTGAAAAAATTACGGGGGCGGCATAAATTGGATCTGCCCCGGGCGACTGCAACCCACGCTACGCCACTGGCGCAGTGTCAATGTTGTAACAAGGGGCGGGTGCGGGGGCTAATCGTATTCATGTACCCATACCCATACTGGGAGCTGTGTTGATTTGTTGTGCGATTGTCTCCACAAAGGATGCCCTCACCATATATTTGATTTGAATTAATTTGATACATATGGAATGAGATTTTTCTATCGTCTATCCGAGTAATGATATAAAGCAGAAGCTGGCAAAATAAATAAGGACACATACCAATACTCATTAGTACTCACACTTTGCATTGCAAAAAAAAAAAATACAAACACAACTTACTTGAGCTCTGGGTGTTTCTCCCATAACTCTCCCGCTTACACGTGCTCTGCTACAATTTATGCAGAAACATTTAATTTTAAGTGCAGTTCGTCCAAGAGTAACAGCATATATATACATACGTCAACTGACAAGACAAACTTGAGTTTCTTTATTTTTAATTGAAAGGATTCAGGACGAAGTTAATCATAATAATAAGGACCCATGAGCCGAGATGGCGGGTGATATATATTTTAATGTGCCGACATTTTGCAAATGAACGTGATAAATATTTCTCGTTTTTAGTGGGTGCGGCGAGGAGGTCATATATAGATGCACTTCGTCCTTTCGTTGGTCTTTCTTTTTAATCGTATTTCCTTGATGACAGTTTGTGGGCTCTATTATTCGATGGAATGAGGAAGCACTTGAAGATTAAACCAAGAAATGTTAATAGTTTTGCAGTGGCGTATACTTTAAATGGGGTTAAGGGGTTCATTGTGAGTTATGTCTAAATAATTTAACTAGTCAGTAGCTGTAATTTCGTTAGTTAAAAGTACTGAGTCCAGTCACCAGCTCTGTCACTCTTTTAACTTTAAAATTAAGTTGTAAATGCGGAATTCCAACAGTCGTTGTTGCTTTGCCTTCGTATAGTTTTGTGGGTGTTCTTTAAAATTTAGTACTGATGACACTTCGAGATGTACTAAATGTACTAAATAGATTCGCCAGTCGCCATTCTAATAATTGGGGTTGCAGTATAGATAAAATTTAGTACTGATGACACTTCGAGATGTACTAAATGTACTAATTAGATTCGCCAGTCGCCATTCTTATAATTGGGGTTGCAATTTTTATAGTTGGTTTGTGGCCACTTTCTTGTGAGTACAAGTACTAAATCCAGTGACCGCCAGTCACTTTAATGTCACGCTTAGTGGACGTGTTCCGGTGGACCCTGTCAATCTTCGATTTACGACCACTTCTGTACCACTAAGGTCGTCCTCCACACCTGTTGCTGTCCTTCTGGATATTATCATGAGCCTCCTCCTTTTATATGCGATCAATGACCAAGCAAATGAAAAAGCATATTTATGTCAAAAAGTCCCCTTCGGCAAGTCAAAGAAAATCCTTACAAATCAAAGTTTCAATTAATCAAATGGATTGGGCAAACTTTGCGCTTAGAAAATACCGCATTGCACTGGCGATATAAATCAATGAACTGCACCGATTGTTCCAAGTTTCATTTGACGTTTACAGTGACACATTTCTGCAACTCCAATTCTGGAACTTCTCACCACTTGCAGGCAGTTCAATTGCAATTTGAACTCATGCTTTTGGCGACGCGGTCAAAGTCAATAGCAGCAAACACCCCACCACACCGGTTGCTCGAAATGTTTTGTCAAATTTGCCAAATAAAAGAAGGACTGCCAACATCCGTTCTAGATTGACAACGCACTGAAACATACACCGCCGTCATACACACACAATCCGATTGCTCTCTCCGAGTAGTGCGGGTTCAATCATATTGTCTATGTGCTATATCCTCTGAGTGAGTTATAAATAAAATAACTTTTCGAATTTTGTGTGCGCTATTCGATGAGATGTGCCAAAAATTTGTCCTCCTCTTCTCAGGTCTCAGCACACAGTGCTCGGTGCGTATACCAGAAAACACGCACATCATGTCACTCCCAATGATGTCTCCAAGTAGTTAGTTACTCCACTATGTCTATACATGCAATAGCAACAACAACAACAAAACTGAAGCAACATCAAAAAAGAAAGCAAAAAAAAAAAAAAAAAACAAGATGCATCCTAAGCACACAAAATATCGTATAAAGTCTGCAAATTATCTACCGGATACGTTGGGGGGCGCTGCAGACGCACTCTGCTGCTAGTAGTGGTGTTTCTGACAGATTGTTTGTGACAATATTCCGCCGAGGAATGAATTAAAACGACGACGCGAACGACAACGACTCCGCGGGACAAATGAACAAAAAATAAAATAAAATAAATAAAGAAACCAACAAAAAGCGTCCATACATGCAGATAAAAGATACTTTTCCAACAGAATGCGTGTATTTATGCAAAACGATAATTGCACCAGATTGAAACCAGTATATGTGATATTGATGTGCAATTAAGAGTACGTTTTGAAAGCGGGTCGGAAAATTTTACAAGCCAGAGGGGGCCGGACAAAGGTGAACGTAACGAAGGCAAATTCGGCTCTGCATATATACGTGTGGAAGTGACAGAACTAAGGACTGAGTTTGTTGGAAAATGTATTTTTCATTTGCCGAGGACTTGAATCGTTCAACCTTTGTAATTTTTTATATAAATACATACCAAAGAGAATAGGTTTGTCCAGTATGCGGCGCAACCCATGCAGACCTTGGTGTGGTGTAGCAGTAGCGTATTTCTGCTTCGGCAGTTCGACAACCCTGTGCGCCATTTTTAACCTATGACATGTCATTTTCTAACCGTTCAAGTCGCCAGGGCTGAAACGTTGTGCCCAGCCTCATTTTCGAGGTAAAGTGGTACAATGCCAGCACTCCACAGCAGCCGTCTTTCTACGGGGACCATGAGTGTTGTCCACTAGCATACCAGTCTTGCGAACTTTTTGCACAAACTTTTTGCGTACAGCAGGCGCGGCGGGTGCTTCATTTCGGCCAAAACGTCGGTTCAAAAAATGCACTTTGGAAATAAGTTTTCAATATTTCCCAACGTTCTTCAAGCGTAAAGCGACTCATTTCGTTCCGCAAAAGTATAATGCTGACTTTCTGTCAAGATTTCGAGCCGCAATGTCAAAATAACCTATATGATTTTAAAAGAAACCACTAAATGGCCCACCCTTTAGTTCGATGTTCTCTGCCGGTGAGGAGTAGGTATACTGACTTTCTGTTAAGATTTCGAACGGGAAACAGCTATCAGTGTCAAAAGAAGCTATGATTTAAAAAGAAGCCACTAGGTGGCCAAACCTTTATATAGAGACTATATATGTAGAAGATCTCTTTATTATAAACTCTTCAAGCCTTCACAAGTCACAACTCTCTTCACACTCTTAGCCCGCTCCTTCATTTAGGAGTATACAAAATATATACAATTACCGCCTCATGTGCGGTATCACAAAGGACCTAAACGAATTTGGTGTCTTTCCTAACCTACAATAACATTACGATCCAATGGGAAACGCAGTAAAATGATAGATAGATAGATAGATATTTAATTTATTTCTTCAAAATCTATTATGAATATATACACAGACAAAATAAAACATCAATGGTACAATGATAATAGATTAGAAAAGAAAAATGAGACATTCTGTATTTTACAAATTGAATAATAAGAAAATAGTGATGAATGCCACTTCAAAGGGCCTAACAATACAAGATACAATTATGTGGGTGGGGTGACCCTAGTTAAACAATGTTCAAATACAAATTTAAACAGAACAGAACAAAATAAGAGGCAAGTTACAATTACTGAAGCTAAAATATTCATTAAAAAAACCAACTAAAAATATTCATTAAACAAAAAAAAAACAAAGAAATCATAAAAAAAATTAAAAATAAAACAATAAAAAGTAGAAAAACTATTAAAAGTAAAAAGTAGACCAGAATATCAGTAGTTAGACCAAGAAATCGGCAATAAGTGATTCTAAATTACCATAATGAAAGTTAAAGAGCCAGCGTTTTACATTTTTAAAAAACAATCCAGACATTGATATAGTCCTGATCGATAGTGGAAGTTTATTAAACAAGCGATAAGAAGAAACAGTATAAAAATTACGAAAGGCATAGGTACGAAAATTGGGTACAGTTAACATATTAGAAAAGTTTCCACGTAAATTATACGTTGAAATTAGACGAAAATTACGGTTACCAGACTTCATAAAAAACATTTTCAACACTTTGAAACAATATAAATGACGAACGGGAAGAATTCTCAGCTCACAAAACAAGGGATAACTAGGATATCTAACAGGTTTACGACATATTTTTCTTACGACATATTTTTGCAAAATTAATAAAGGTTGTATTTTATTAAAATATGCACCTCCCCAACAAGCAATACCATATTGCAATTTAGAGTGAAATATTCCGTAGTATATAGTCTTTAGGAGTATTTTGGAGCAGACATTGCGCAGGTAGAAGAAATGTCTAAGTGTATATCGAAAGTACTGCCTTAAGGATACCACATGATTGAGGAAACTCATCCTGAATCAATAGTTAAACCCAGATATTTAAAAACATCCACTTGTTCAATTGCAAAACACTTATCACTACATACTATACACAATTACAATTATACAATTTATATCTTTGGCATTCTGGTGCATGGAAATATACATTGGGTTCCGTCTTTGGTATCGAAGACAAACTATAAAACATAATTTTAGTTTTGGAGCTTATAACTTATTTGTGCTCAGCGAACCATTTTCTCAATAGATTGAGATCCCAGTTTATGTCCGAGATTAAATCTAAAGGACAACTGCAACCATAGGAAAAACCAACATCATCCGCAAAAGCAGTAGGTGTACCTTTAAAGTTGAGTGAAAGAAGTGAGTTAATATAAACTAGAAACAAAATAGGTCCTAAAACTGAACCTTGGGGTACACCTAAGTTTAAGAACCTAAATTCGCTTCTTATGTCGTCAAGCTTCACTCTTTGCGACCGGTTGCCAAGATAAGACCGAAACCACTCCAATATGAAACCACGAAAACCAGCTTTATCTAATTTCCTCAATAGCAAGTTATGATCAACCATATCGAAGGCTTTGGTAATGTCGATAAACAAACCAGCTGTATATTTTTTACTATCGAGGTTTGACATTATTTGAGAGCAGAACTGTAGCAGTGCGTCTTCAGTTGATTTTCCTTTTTGAAATCCAAATTGCAGTGGACTAAAAAATGAATTATTATTTAGGTAATTTACCATTCTACTTTTAATCAGTTTCTCAAAAATTTTACTGAAGACAGGAAGAAGTGAAATTGGCCGATAATTAGAGATTTCCGTAGCGGCACCTTTTTTCAACAGTGGGACAACATCAGCACATTTGAGAGCTTCGGGGAAGACACCGGAAAAAACACAACGGTTAAAAATATTTACAAGAACATTCAGAACAGAATAAGCAATTTTTTTAACAATGAAACTGGATATACCATCAGCACCACACGAATTTGATTTTTTAAGAGAACCTATAACTTTTAAAACCTCGAGAGGAGTTATGGGCTGATACGCAAAACTGTTTACTTCAATATCTTCAGTATAACTAAGATTGGATGAACAAAGTGAACATATTGGTGTCATGAGAGATGGCTGTACACTTTTGGCTATATCGGTGAAATAGATGTTAAATTCATTAGCAATAGTAAATTTATCAGATACATCGCAATCATTGACTCTGATAACAGCAGGTTTCTTAGTGGAGGACGACTTATTTAGAATACTATTCACAATTTGCCATTCGTTTTTTAAATTCCCATTTGCAGAATTAAATTGTGAACGATAAAAATTATCCCGACAGATTGGAATTTCCCTTTTCAGATCAGCGCACAACATCACATATTTTCTTTTTAAGCTCAGATTTCTGGGGTACTTATAACGGGTGATTTTTTAAGAGGTTTAGAACTTTTTTAAAAAAAAAAACACAAAAAATTCGAAAAAATGAATGAAATATTTATTTGAATCGATAGTTTGAACCTTGCAATTTAATGTTTAAAGATAATTTCATGCAAATGTTGACCGCGGCTGCGTCTCAGGTAGTCCATCCGCTGAGTCCAATTTTGGCATACTCTTTCACACATATCGGCCGGTATCTCACGAATGAATGCATGGATGTTGGCTTCCAGTGCGTCAATCGAAGCGGGCTTGTCCCTATACACATTAGCCTTAACATACCCCCACAAAAAATAATCTAATGGTGTCAAATCGCACGATCTAGGCGGCCAATTGACCGGCCCGAAACGTGATATTAACTGTTCACCAAACTCGCCTCGCAATTGCGCCATTGTTTCGCGTGCTGTGTGGCATGTGACACCGTCTTGTTGAAACCACATATCATGCAAGTCAAGAACTTCCATTTCAGGCAAAAAAAAGTTTGTTATCATCGCTCGGTAGCGTTCACCATTGACAGTAACGCTGCGATTCGCATCATCTTTGGAGAAATATGGCCCAATAATGCCGCCGGCCCATAAACCGCACCAAACAGTGGCTTTTTCGGGATGCATTGGTAGCTGTTGCAATGCTTCTGGCTGATCTTCACTCCAAATGCGGCAATTTTGCTTATTTACGTACCCATTCAACCAAAAATGAGACTCATCGCTGAACATAATTTTTCGATAAAAAAGCGGATCCTCGGCCAGCTTTCCAAGAGCCCATTCACCAAAAATTCGGCGTTGTGGTAGGTCGGCTGGCTTTAGTTCTTGCACAAGCTGTATCTTAAAAGGCTTTACGCACAAATCCTTCCGCAAAATTTTCCACGTAGTGCTGTAACAAAGGCCTAACTGCTGGGAACGGCGCCGAATCGACATTTCGCGGTCTTCTGTCACACTAGCTGATACGGCCGCAATATTTTCTTCACTACGCACAGTACGTAAACGTGTTGGTGGTTTAATGTCCAACAAAGTAAATTTGGTGCGAAATTTGGTTACAATCTTCCGAATAGACTGCTCAGAAGGTCGAGAATGCCGATCATAAAATGGAAGCAGCGCGCGATGAACATTTCGAACCGAGCACGAATTTTGATAGTAAAATTCAATAATTTGCAAGCGTTGTTCATTTGTAAGACGATCCATGGTTAAATTGCAAACCAAACTGAAGCTGTTTGACACACACGTCAGCTGTCAAAACCAGTGTTGCCAAAACCAAACCAGCTAAAAAATCACCCGTTATTAAATATGTATGGTACAAAGATAATCAAATTCTTGCTAGGAAGGTGGAGGGTGGTAAAGTCATTTCAATCAGATCTTTTAATGATCTTGCACTGTTATAGTGCACCTTAAGAGTAAATAATAATACTAAAATGCAAACTAAACTCGAAAATGATCTGATAGATGACTTTTCCATCCCCATTCTTAACATCAGTTCCAATTGTGATAATGATTTTCTTAATAGTAATGATAAACTTTTTATTGTTCACCAGAATATTAGAAGTTTAAGAGAAAACTTTGCAGCTCTTGTTACGCACATTGATACGTTCGCGTGCATTCCAATTCCAGATATTGTGTTTGTCTCTGAAATTTGGATCTATGACTTTGAAGTGGGAGATTATCATATTCCTGGGTATAATTTCTTTGCTAAGACGAATGAAAGTTACGCGGCAGGTGGTGTTGGTCTTTTTATAAAAAATGAATATAAGATTCTAGATGTTTTGCGTCTTAATTTCCTAAGTGCAGATGTAATTAAAGTTTCCATTGAAATTAACCATGTTGTGTTTGTCTTTTTGTGTGTATATAGACTGCATTTGTTTAATGTTTCTTTGTTTATTCGAGAATTTTCTGGTCTCTTAGATAAAGAAAAGTCAACAAATTTATTTATTTTGGGGGATTTCAATTTAAATATTTTGGAAACAACTGACATGGTTTCTAGTTATTTGGCATTATTGGCATCACATGGCTTATATGTTGTTTCATTAATGAACCTACTAGGACTGTATCGGGAAAATGTTTAGACCGCATCTATGGACGTTCTTGTAATGTGTCTTTGAAGAATTGTAAAAAATGTGTGTTAGATTTGATGATAACTGATCATTCAATGACAGGTCTTTTAATCGATATTGCAATAAGCACACATCATAATCCAACGTATTCAAAAAGGTTAATGAAAATCAAATTTAATGACCTCAATAATTATCTTTTGTATGAGTTTTGGGAAGATGTATATGAATGCAGTGATGCTTCAACTTCCTTTTCAATATTTATGGAAACACTGAAGAAACACATTTCGATCTGTTCCTCTTCTTTATCCCCGAAACGCATGGTTAAACGACTATAAAGCCCTGGATCTCTAGGTACTTATTAAACAAAGTTAGAGGAAAAAATAAACTAAGAATCCAATAAGGGTGATTTTTTAGCTGGTTTGGTTTTGGCAACACTGGTTTTGACAGCTGACGTGTGTTTAGTACCTTGTGTCACTGTCAAACAGCTTCAGTTTGGTTTGCAATTTAACCATGGATCGTCTTACAAATGAACAACGCTTGCAAATTATTGAATTCTACTATCAAAATTCGTGCTCGGTTCGAAATGTTCATCGCGCGCTGCTTCCATTTTATGATCGGCATTCTCGACCTTCTGAGCAGTCTATTCGGAAGATTGTGACCAAATTTCGCACTAAATTTACTTTGTTGGACATTAAACCACCAACACGTTTACGTACTGTGCGTAGTGAAGAAAATATTGCGGCCGTATCAGCTAGTGTGACAGAAGACCGCGAAATGTCGATTCGGCGCCGTTCCCAGCAGTTAGGCCTTTGTTACAGCACTAGTGGAAAATTTTGCGGAAGGATTTGTGCGTAAAGCCTTTTAAGATACAGCTTGTGCAAGAACTAAAGCCAGCCGACCTACCACAACGCCGAATTTTTGGTGAATGGGCTCTTGGAAAGCTGGCCGAGGATCCGCTTTTTTATCGAAAAATTGTGTTCAGCGATGAGGCTCATTTTTGGTTGAATGGGTACGTAAATAAGCAAAATTGCCGCATTTGGAGTGAAGATCAGCCAGAAGCATTGCAACAGCTACCAATGCATCCCGAAAAAGCCACTGTTTGGTGCGGTTTATGGGCCGGCGGCATTATTGGGCCATATTTCTCCAAAGATGATGCGAATCGCAGCGTTACTGTCAATGGTGAACGCTACCGAGCGATGATAACAAACTTTTTTTTGCCTGAAATGGAAGTTCTTGACTTGCATGATATGTGGTTTCAACAAGACGGTGTCACATGCCACACAGCACGCGAAACAATGGCGCAATTGCGAGGCGAGTTTGGTGAACAGTTAATATCACGTTTCGGGCCGGTCAATTGGCCGCCTAGATCGTGCGATTTGACACCATTAGATTATTTTTTGTGGGGGTATGTTAAGGCTAATGTGTATAGGGACAAGCCCGCTTCGATTGACGCACTGGAAGCCAACATCCATGCATTCATTCGTGAGATACCGGCCGATATGTGTGAAAGAGTATGCCAAAATTGGACTCAGCGGATGGACTACCTGAGACGCAGCCGCGGTCAACATTTGCATGAAATTATCTTTAAACATTAAATTGCAAGGTTCAAACTATCGATTCAAATAAATATTTCATTCATTTTTTCGAATTTTTTGTGTTTTTTTTTTTTTAAAAAGTTCTAAGCCTCTTAAAAAATCACCCTTTACATTGTTGCTGCTATTTCTGTTGGAGCTCTCATCAATTCCAGTTATGTCGGCGCAATTGCACGCAAGAGGTTTGAGCCCCTCAAATCTAGCGATCGATCTGTGCACTCCTGAACCTGTGAGCTGCAACTGGGGAGCTACAAAGTTTCCCATTTATCTCGCAGTAGGGTTGTGAGTAGAGGTACCCTTATCCTGGTACTCGCAAATGAAGAAACTATAAGTTCGACAACTGGATTAACTCACATAATGTGCCTCTGCTCATCAAATACGATTTGACATTTTACCATTAGTGGTAAAACGTAGACACTCTC
This sequence comes from Cheilosia urbana, assembly GCA_946477585.1. NCBI lineage: Eukaryota > Metazoa > Arthropoda > Insecta > Diptera > Syrphidae > Cheilosia > Cheilosia urbana. The sequence goes on from OX297857.1 coordinate 5,328,580, forward strand.
CGCTCGGCCTTGTGCTATAATAATCTCTTCATAAGGATGTGTACCTACACATTGTATGAGCATCCATCGACCAAGCATAATTAATGCGATACGATTGCTATGCCAAAACGCTAGGCACGAGCATAATTTATACTCGTACCTATACAAATGCCTGGAGGAAACACACGTCCTTGCTCATTTGACGTATCAGCCGAAGACACAAAATAGTCCGTGTACTGTTGGTCTAATTGGTGTGTACGTTATACAGGTATGAGTACGAGACACCTACCTGTGCGAAGGATTGTTGGACAGATTATTATTATTACCAAAGATGGCTGTCATGCTCGAAGACGCACACTCACTGGGAATATACTATACGCATCGTCTGTGTATTTGCTGGTTTGTTTGCTTTCCCAAAAAAAAAACAAAAATACTGCGCTCCAGGGGGAGGGTATATCCTTTGACATAAATATATGTATCCCTTTGATGAGCGAGAGCGTATACAAATAAATACACCCATGCGATTATTATGTTATATTACTTTTATCATTTGAAGGAATAATATTGGCAAAAGGATACACACATTATTATCCTCTTGTGCAGGAGTGTGTGCCGGTTGTTTGCTTGTTTGTTTCCATCACGCAAAAGGATTATTCATTATTAATGGTATGAACGGAGAGGAGTGAGTATGAGTATACGGTATACCACTCCTAGGGTGGATTATATATGCACGGCCAACTGTGTGTGGGATAGGCCAAACTGTTTGGGGTTGATGCGGCGAGAGAGATCTTCAATACAAAACGGATTTGTGGAATGGTAATGCTATATTGGGTATCCAATCCACTCATAATGGATGTAAGTAATTATGTTGTGTTTACAGCTTAGAAGGGTTACCAAAGTGGACACAGAACAATAATTGAAATGGGTTATTGAACAAATTCGTTCTCTTCATCACAAGAGTACGTGTGCACATGTGTATTAGGTATATAGGTATTTATATTTATATGCCATCTATTTCTGGATCACATTTGCTCTCGGACGATGGCCGTTCACATTGAGATTGGATAGACAATTTTCGCAATTCCTGCGGATCTGTCGATTGCACATCTAGTGCACATCATGCTCGCTTCCATTTGGTTTATTTCCCGTCCTGGCTCGAGCTGCCCAAAGTTATTCATCAATGAATGGCAGAGGTGTAGTGGCGGGAAACGGCTACAACAGCAGACAATCAACAGCGGCAGCCCCAACTGGCCGGCAAGATAAAAGCCACTTCGCCGCCTATTGTCCTTTGAGCTTGTCTATCGTTCAGAGAACATAGTTGTCCTCGTAATGTGTATCACACTGTTATCGCGCACGTTAACTGATGTTGCAAAGTGTCGTTGCCGTTGTCGTTGTCTTTGTGGTTGTCGTTGTCGTTGTCGTTGTCGTTGTCGCGTCGTCGTTAAGGCTTCTTCTCTTGCCCGCCAAAGTTCGACTTCGGATACAAACGTTTTTCCGCACTCGCTTATGTAGTTACACGAGTTCAACTTCTGTTTTCATACCTCGAAGCAACCCTTGTTAGCGATTATAACAACAAAAACAACAGTAACAAGAGCAGATAATGCATTCAGGCGCATAGACAATAATAAGATAGCTGGCCAAAGGAGGGACAAATAAAATAAAAGTCAGCCGAGACAATTCCTCGGATTGACACTGTGTCTATACGGGACTGTCTGAAACTGCTTCATTGTTTTATTGTGAACACTGGACAGTAGTGCCGGGACACTGCTACTACTACCTATATATAGATCTGTAGATGTAGGTGTAGGTATATAGCTGGTGCCTGTGGTGGCTGCCATATTAGCCAAGGGTCAACATGCATACTAATTTGTTTGTATTGATTCTTTGCATATGGGCTATGCTTAGAAGTTTTCGTGTTTAGATTGACAAATGGGGCGTTTGTGTTTTTGGTCACCTGTAGATTGATGTAGGCTAGGCATACATATACATATGCAGGTGCACAATGATTGGAGGGAGATAATGGGCACAGGAAGTGCGTTTGGGTTAAGGCTTCGATGCACTAGAGTTAGGTACATAGTGGAGGGACGGCAGTTGTATCATTATTTGAATTATCAAATGCTCTGACAATGGGACGGGTTCAAAGTCAAATCAGTCACTCAAAAATTGCGGAAGCTTGACAATCCACAGTTCGTGTATTTTATCTAGTGTTACCAAATCGATGAACGATTGGCGTCTATCTTCTGTCAACTGTCTTCTTTTTTTTTGTCTTCTTTCTTGTGTCTTCTGTCTTTTGTCTTCTTTTTTTTTGTCTTCTTTCTTGTGTCTTCTGTCTTCTGTCTTCTGGATTCTGTCTTTTTGTTTTGTCTTCTGTCTTCTGTTTTTTTGTTTTGTCTTCTGGCTTCTATCTTCCGTCTTCCGTCTTCTGTCTTCTGTCTTCTGTCTTCTGTCTTCTGTCTTCTGTCTTCTGTCTTCTGTCTTCTGTCTTCTGTCTTCTGTCTTCTGTCTTCTGTCTTCTTTTTGTTTTGTCTTCTTTCTTGTGTCTTCTGTCTTCTGTCTTCTTTTTTTTTGTCTTCTTTCGTGTGTCTTCTGTCTTCTGTCTTCTATCTTCCGTCTTCCGTCTTCTGTCTTCTGTCTTCTGTCTTCTGTCTTCTGTCTTCTGTCTTCTGTCTTCTGTCTTCTGTCTTCTGTCTTCTGTCTTCTGTCTTCTGTCTTCTGTCTTCTGTCTTCTGTCTTCTGTCTTCTGTCTTCTGTCTTCTGTCTTCTGTCTTCTGTCTTCTGTCTTCTGTCTTCTGTCTTCTGTCTTCTGTCTTCTGTCTTCTGTCTTCTGTCTTCTGTCTTCTGTCTTCTGTCTTCTGTCTTCTGTCTTCTGTCTTCTGTCTTCTGTCTTCTGTCTTCTGTCTTCTGTTTTTTTGTTTTGTCTTCTGTCTTCTGTCTTCTGTCTTCTGTCTTCTGTCTTCTGTCTTCTGTCTTCTGTCTTCTGTCTTCTGTCTTCTGTCTTCTGTCTTCTCTCTTCTGTCTTCTGTCTTCTGTCTTCTGTCTTCTGTCTTCTGTCTTCTGTCTTCTGTCTTCTGTCTTCTGTCTTCTGTCTTCTGTCTTCTGTCTTCTGTCTTCTGTCTTCTATCTTCTGTCTTCTGTCTTCAGTCCTCAGAGTTTGGTCCGGATTTGGAGGCAATCTCCAGGCTTTTCTCGTTTGCGATCCGGATCCGAAGCTAATTCGCTGTCTGATCTAAAAAAGCTCAGCGAGGATACCACACCTTACATGAGCTTCTCACCATACTCATAATTGCGACCGTTTAAGACTGCGTTTAAATTATTGGCTCAGTCAGCAATGCACACTATCCATGACCTCTTGCGACACTAATCACAGCCATAGTTATTTCAAAAAACCGCCGTTTATCCAAAGGACATCCTCTATAGCCCTGATACCAATGTTTGCTGCTTTCTAAGAGGGTCGTAAATTTAAATTGTAGGTATATCTGCTCTGAGAAATAATACGTTTCAGGTTGCCCCACACAGCAGACAGGATAAAATGCGAATCGTTAAAAAAAGGAAGAAGAAAAAAAAAAACAACTTGTGATATCAAGTAGTTATACGCTCCTTCAAAATTATTTTAATTAACTCAGTCATGCGGCAACGAAGACCGTCCCCCTCTTAACTGGGTCTGCTATTGTCCCAACCAGCAATAACATCTCGACTCGACTCGAGCTCCCCCCACCGGCAACTCATATAGGTATAATTAAAAGAAAGGAAACAAATTACAAATACACCCCCCCCCCCCCCCCACACACACACACACACCACAGGACACAAAATGTCAAAGAAAAGAGCATGCTTTCTAACGAACGCGGGCAGTGAAAAGAACAAACAAAAAAAAAAAAAAACGAATACCTACGGAGAATACAATTTCAAATCTAATAATGAAATAAAAAGCTTTTGAAGCCACATGAGCGCGAGGACGATGATAGAGAAAGTACACTCTGGTTCGCACACTTTTTCTGCGCTGCGTTGTTCCTTTCTTTGTTTGGTTTATTGATGCACACGTGTGTAACGCGCGGTACTCGAGCTGAACACAATGCTCGCTCTGTAACAATGAATCGGAAACTAGCACAATGTGTACTTGACTTCCCGCAGGATATGAAGGATTTCATCAGGAATACGTATGTATACTCATGGCCTTGCTTTCTGACCTAGATCAATACGCGATGACGACGCGACGGGGTGATTTTCCCCTTTCTGCACTGGGGAGTAATTTGAGCCTAAATATACGCATCATGATCGTGATTCATTCCGAGGCGCAAACTAAGCTGAGACAAAAAGGAACGCTTGCGCAAAATAAATCACTTAATTACAAATGAGATATCAAATTTTTCTCGACGACGACGTTCTTCCCATTACCATCCATCCGTGCAACATAGATGCGGATACGTGACACAAACTCCACACATTCCACATGGAGATGGATATCTCTTTTAGGACAGGGGGAGTGCAGGCAGGGTAGCAGCGCGTAGAGACAGTGATGACAATTTTTGGTTTTGTTGGCAGCGGATCAGGCAGCCAAGCGACAAAACTTACTCGACTGTTATGAGAATGACTTTTCCCAAATTTTGACTTCTTTCAGCTGAACTCTTGTCTTTTGTTTCGCACCTGTTTTTTTTTCTGTCACTTTGCAGTTGCGATGTGTGAAACGCTTAATGCAAATCAAATTTAATCGCCAACTGGCTTAAGTTCGATTACTCACATGCGACCAACCAATGGAACTCCCCTTCACCAACGAAGATCGAGTTCCGTTGAGTATTTTGTGAAAATGTGCATTCTAAATTATGTCTGACAGCGGCTACATCTGACATGAATGTCTTGGATTCTGAATAAAATCTGACAGTTGGCATTCGCAGCAAGAATGTTGCAGTTGCAGTTCACCCCATGAACGCGCCGAAAATCCTGGAAGGACAGCTTTTACATGTTAAGCTGTCAAAAGTGCAATGCAAAGTGTCTTAACAATCATACTAGCGTTAGTTGTCACGTTGGCAAACACCGAGTTACGTTCACAATGGCGAGGCTAGCTTTGCGTTAAACACTGTAATTTGTAAGGTTGAGGTTACCGGTTTACTGCGTTCAACAAGTGGCATCACCGACTGCAGACACCGGCTGGCTATGGCTACCCTCGCACGCCACACAGAGAAAGATGAAGAGGACACTTTAGGGCAATTAATTTCGAAAACGTATGGACAATGCCATTTTAATTTTATTTTTGTTTTCGTTGTGTATATAGCAGCGGCGCGCAGAGCTCTCGCCATACTACACGTAATCGGCGGGTCTGCAGGATGATGATTCGTTTCCATTTGTCTCTAAATGTGAAATGCGATCTTTGATGGCCGTCTCTTGTCGCGTTTGATTTCCGATCGTTAGTATTATACCTTTCGTTAGTTGTTGCTCTAGCGGTCGGTGTCCTTCCTCACCTTTTGTTTGTGTCTTTCCAACCTCTGTTTGGTGTTAGTTCTGCTTCTCTGATTTAGATGCGTGACATCATTTGGGATTTCCTGCTATCACATGGATTACAACACTGTCTCCGTTCTGAGTCATTATCTGCATATAATGGTGACTTTTAGGTTCACCCCGCATTTTTGTCGATGCTTTTCCATCATCTTAATGAATTTATCTACTCAGCTGGGGAAATAGAAAATAAACAAATAATGTGAACAGGTAATTGTGCACCTTGTTAGCATGTCACCATCTCACCAATCCGTCCAACAGATACAACCTGTGTGTGCGTGTGTTCTCTATACTCGAGCACCTGATCCGTTGATGCAGAATAAATGATTAGTTGGGATCTCTCATATCTTGCCTCTCATTTCATTTCACTGAGTGTGTGCATTTATTCAAGTTCTATGCATCTTTGCGCATCGTCTGCCTTTGTGAGATGTTGCTATTCACCTGATTTTAATCTGCGCTAATGTCCAAGCAGGTTTCACACACGGTAGACGGACGGTATACTCGTATTTTCAATATTTTCTCTTTCGCTTTACTGGAATAAGATTTGAGTCACGTTGTAAGGTAATTAATAAAAGTACATGTAGCTGAAATAATATACTCGTAGGTAGGTAAGTTCGTTTGGCAGCGCGCATATTCGCGCAACATTGTGCGTAAAGTTAATCGGTTCTTATAGTTGTAAAATATAGAAAGCTGTGACAGTTGACAGAAAAATGTTATCGGACGAGCCACGAGCGGTGGTGTGCACTGAAAAGACTGATATGTATATGATTTTCTAGTTTTTGGTCTGAGCGAAAATTTAATGCGCGCAAACTGAAAGTAGAGTCACAACAAGTTGGTGTCAATTAAATGGACCCAGTCAATGGTGGACCCAGGTTCTCACACGCAGCATGTAACGCATAATGCAACTGCGAGATGATTGATCGAACAGTATGTGACGCGAGTATGTGGTGCGCATATTGTCGATCGGTGGTGGGAGCTACATATATATACAAGAATCTGGTTCGAAATATCAAAATGCGGTTGCCGCCTCGCTCAAACAACACTGTAATTTGTCCAAATGAGTTGGTATATTTTATTATGACAGTTCTGTCACCGAAATTGTCATCAGAAACATTTTGCTTCCGATACGAACGTTTTCGCCAACATCTTGTGGAAAGTATCCGCATACAGTACAGGGCCTAAATCTGGAGGAGAAGCCTTTTTATACCTATGACGAAGTCTCTTCTATCAGGCGCATCACCGGGTCTTGTAGCGCATTTCACAGAGAAGATAAGAATGCTTCTACAGGCACATACAGCCTTATGCATACATGTAACAAGTCGCATTTCAGATTTGTTATTCTTTTGTTTCAATAAATGCATAACCAAGGGACTGACTTATATGCACTTATATGTTCGATAGAAATACCTCTCTTTCTATCGAAAATACCTTGCCAACTATTCAAAAAACTTGACCCGATATTGTCAATCTTTTGTCAAAGTACAGTGCTGGTAGATCTTGTGTATATATTGCTCTCAGCTCGGTAATGTCAATTTTCCTATACGTCAGCCATATACGCCAACTGCCAACTTAGTACTCAGTCACGAATTTGTTGACTAGATTTTTGGACTACCTCTCCATAAACGTCACCTGAAAAAGCTGTTCATGTGACAGATTTAGGATAATCAAAACTGAAGCTGAGATTACCTACACGTGTCATTTTTTCGTGGCAAATTTTGATCACAGGGGTTTGATCCCCCCGAAAATCTTAACAAGTGCACTTTTTTAAAACGAGAATTGAGCAAATCCAATATGGCCATTTACCTAAACGCAAAAGACTCAAATCAAAGCCAGCATAGCATTGACGTTTTTCAATTTAAAGTAACTAAGCACCGTTACAGAAATGTTCTGTTATATAGGAGAAACAAAGGGATTATATGGTGTAGGATTTCTACTGAAAAAGGAACTAAAAAAACTGTTGTTAAACTTTAGCACACCGGGTTGACGTTGATGGCGAAAAGGTGCAGTTAGCAAACGATAAGTTCGTTGTATCGAATGCTATTGGGACAGTTAGACTAAAACTGGATACAGGTGACATCGATCTGCAAAATGTTTTGTACATTCCAGAACTACAAGGTAGCTTTATGTACTTACTTAGGTGGCGCTACAGTCCGGGGTGGACCGGGGCCTCAACCAATACGCCTCTCCAGTTAGCGCGATCTTTGGCTAACTGCCTCCAGTTGCGCACTCCAAGTTGGTGGAGGACCCCTTCCACTTGCGCGCGCCACCTAAGGCGAGGTCTTCCTCTACTGCGTTGTCCCTCCGGGTTAGAATCGAAGACTCTTCCCTGCGTTGGTGTCCATTCGCTCTACATGTCCCAGCCATCTTAGACGACTGATGCGTACTTTTCTGACTAGGTCGATGTCGCTGTACAGCTCGTAGAGTTCGCTGTTAAATCTTCTCCTCCAAAGCCCGTCAACGCAAACGGGACCAAAAATCACTCGAAGAATTTTGCGTTCGAAACGACCAAGGAGATCTTCATCCGCCTTTGATAGCGCCCATGCTTCTGCACCATAAAGCAGGACTGGGATGATGAGGGTCTTATACAGAGTTTCCTTAGTATTTCTCGACAAGGCCTTACTTATCAGTTGCCGTCTTAGGCGGTGCCGTGAAATAACGCCGAGCGAAATAACGCCGAATTTTGGAATTCGGTGTTATTTCACTTTGTGAAAGCGAAATAACGCCGATTTTCCTTGTTCGGTCTTATTTCATAAAAAACAAAACTCGGGAATTTTTTCTAATATGGAATATAATAATCAAGTATCTGCGGATTTAGAAAGTACTTGTGATTTATTTGCATCATTTTTTGAGAGTGCATACGTGGATCATTCTACTGCAATTATTCCAGAGAACGATAATTACCAAAATTCTGTCTCTAATGTAATTTTGGGACATCTTTTTTTATTTCTAGTGAAGATTTAATTGAAGGAATTTCAAATCTTAAACCAAGTTTAGTGTCTGGCTCGGATGGCATTCCATCTTTTTTAATTAAACAATGCTTTTCATTAGTTGAACCCCTTCAAATAATATTTAATTTATCACTTTCAACAGGAATTTTCTTAAATGAATGGAAATTTGCTTTTATAACTCCTATTTTTAAAGCTGGTCAAAAACATAAAATTGAAAATTATCGCCCAATTACTAAACTTTGTGCTATACCAAAACTTTTAGAGCTTATAGTTAAACAGAAAGTGTATTTTTATATAAAAGAATATATTTCTCCATGTCAACATGGGTTTGTAAGTGGTAGGTCTACAACTACAAATTTATCCCTTTTTACAAAACATGTATCGGATGCTTTAGAGTCAGGTTATCAGGTGGATGTAATTTATACTGATTTTCAAAAAGCTTTTGATAGTATTTTTTAATAAACTAAAGAAAATTGGATTTCACTCCGCTCTTCTAAAATGGATGTCCAGTTATTTATTAAATAGAAAACAAGTTGTAAAAATTTTTAACTGCAAATCATCAAAAGTAATAACTGTTCCATCTGGTGTTCCACAAGGAAGCCATCTTGGCCCACTACTGTTTTTAATATATATAAACGAACTACCATTAATACTGAAAAATACAACTGGTTTATTATTTGCAGATGACTTTAAAATATTTTCCACAGTGAAAAACATGAATGATTGTATTAAGATACACTTAACATAAGTAAATGTAATGTCTTATCTTGTCATCGATCCGAAGTTGTTGTTCTACATGAATATAGTATTTCTAATACGTCTTTAAATAGACTATCAGAAGTGGAAGATCTTGGAATAGTATTCGACGAAAAGTTGAATTTCTCCTTGCATATTGACTTTATTGTTGCAAAAGCAAACTCAATGTTAGGTTTTCTTAAAAGAAATTGCTCAGAATTTTCCAATCCTTTTGCAATTAAAGCTGTCTATACTTCACTAGTCCGTCCCCATTTGGAATATGCTTCAGTCGTATGGGATCCACAGTATATAGTTTCAAAAAATAGAATCGAAAAAGTTCAAAAGTCTTTTACGAGAATCTATATATTAATACGGAGTTGTCTAAAACGTGTTTCCCCCCTTTTTTCCTATTATAAGTCACATAAATATGCCAACACTATATATATTTGGGTAGGGGACAATACGTAGAAGTACACAATACAAAAATTATCCACAAATTATGAATTAAAGCAGGTAAATTTAAGCGAATTGCATGAAATTACAACAACAACAACATGGCACCCGCGTAAAGTTAATTCGCAGTTTTTCTAGAATGAAAAACGTGAAATGCAGTTCGATAGACAATCGTTTGTAGCTGTTTGTAGTGAAATTCTTTTCGTTTGTAGTTCAACCGTTTGAAAGTTAGAACCATTTGAAAAAACAAAATCCCAATCCCTTAAAACCGTGTTATTTCTGAAACCGCAGCTAGCAAAGTGATAAAATTTCTAAATGCTATTTTCGAAAGTGTTCGACATTACTAATCCAATAAAATTCAAATTGTACCAATCGGCCAAACGGTTTATGATTTATATGAAATTTAAGCAAAATGTTGGCTTAAGGTCCCCATAACTCTAAAAATGTTGAACAACAAACGATGAAACTTTGCATATCTATTCTATGCACCCTTTTCTACCTGTAACATAAAATAGAAGACAGCCCGCATTACTGGACACTTTTTATTCGCAATTTAAGGAAAACCTAAAATGGTTTCGATTGCCTATTTATAAGCCCTCCGACATTTCCCCTTCACTTCCCCTTCAAAAATTAACTTATAGAATAAATTGGTCGAATTTCGACCACGGGGCGACCCCTAGTTTTAATTAAACAATTAAATTGGAATTTGTCCGAAATGCCGCGATACTCAGCAAGATGCGCTTTAATTGGCCTAAATTCTCTGCAAAATCGCCGGCTTGTAAATTGTATTATGTTTGTGTATGATATACTGTCTTACCATATTAAATGCCCTCAGTTACTTAATCTTTTAAATATTTATGTTCCAAGAAGAAATATTCGTAGCAGACAATTGTTTTATATTCCCTTACACAGATATAATTATGGTTCAAATGAACCATTTTCAAGATGTATGCGATTATTTAATGAACTTAAATTAAATTTAGATATAAGTCTTGAAAGAAATGTATTTAAATTATTATTAATTGAAAATGTTAGGTTAAGCTAAGCAATCTGTAAGAGGTAACTCGATAGATGAATGAATAAATAAATATAATATAATATAATTTCACTTTGCTAAAGTGAAATAAAGCCCAGTCGGCCTTATTTCGCTTTGAATTTATAAATACATTTTAAATTTCCTCCTCTGTTACTTCAGCATTTGGAATTTGAGAAAATAGTAGTTAAAAATCGCGCGAATTTTTAACTATTATTTTCTCAAATTTTCCTTCTAGTTATTTTAGAATTTGAGAAAATAATAGTTAAGAACTCGCGCGATTTTTGAACTATTATTTTCTCAAATTTCCCCACTAGTTATTTCAGCATTTAGAATTTAGTTAGGTAGGTATATATAAAATAATAGTTGCATCTATTTCTGCAAATTTAAAATATACTTTATATATAGTTCTCGGCAATTCTGAAAACATTTGCTTCGGCCTTATTTCTCAAGCAATGTTCGGCATCAAACGAAATAAAGCCGAATTTTAGAATTCGGTGTTATTTCACATTCACAAAGTGAAATAACGCCGAGTTTTCGAATTCGGCGTTATTTCGCTCGGCGTTATTTCACGGCACCGTCTTAGGCCAAAGAAACAGCGGTTGGCAAGTGTGATTCTTCGTTTGATTTCTGATTTGATGTCGTTATCAGAGTTTATAGCGGAGCCGAGGTAGACAAAGTCCCTAACTACCTCAAAGTTATAGCTGTCTATCGTGACGTTCTGTCCGATTCGTCGATGTTGTGTGTCCCTTCTTGTTGACAGCATATATTTTGTTTTACCCTCATTCACCACTAAACCCATTTTTGCCGCTTCTGTACTAATACAAGCAAACGCTCCAGTAACAGCTCGCTGTGTGCTGCCAACAATGTTAATGTCGTCAGCGTATGCAAGTAGTTGCACAGACTTATGGAAAATTGTGCCTCTGGTGTTGGCTTGTGAGTTTCGCACAATTTTCTCAAGAATGATGTTGAAGAAGTCACATGACAGCGCGTCGCCTTGTCTAAATCTTTTTTTGACATCAAAGGTCTCGGTGAGATTGTTTCCGACCTTTACGGAGCAGCGAGCGTTCTCCATCGTCATTCTGCACAATCTGACAAGTTTGGTAGGGATGCCAAAACTAGACATGGCTCTGTATAGCTCGTCTCTATAAACGCTGTCATATGCGGCCTTAAAATCGATAAAAAGATGGTGAGTATCGATCTGGTATTCTTGGGTTTTTTCCAGGATCTGCCGTAGTGTAAATATTTGATCGGTCGTGGACTTACCGGGCCTAAAACCGCACTGATAGGGACCTATCAGATCGTTGACGAATGGTTTCAGGCGTTCGCACAATACAGCAGACATGATCTTATACGCAGTGTTCAGGAGGCTGATGCCTCTGTAGTTGTAGCTTTATGTCCGTGAGTAAAATAACAAAGCATAATTTTACCGTGGATTTCCATCAAAATGTTGCAGTTGTTAAAAATTCTCAACACTCGGTTGTGTTAAAAGCCTATAAGAAAAGTGAATTGTATATTGTTAAGCCTCAAACTGAATTTCTTTCTTACCGACACAGCGTTAAGAACAACACGATGGAGAAATGGCATCAAAGATATGGACATCTTAATACGATTAAATGATGATGGAAGAAATGATGGCGGATATTTTTACGAAGAATTTGGCCAAAACTAAGCACCTGAAGTTCTGTTCGATGTTGGGCATCCCAATAAAATAAATTTGCTGAATAACAACATATGCATTGTGGGGGAGTGTTGTTAAACTTTAGCACACCACTGTGCTTCAACTGTACATCAAAGCAACTGTTGCATTCAATTCCTCTTATGTTTTCTTTTACTATTTAACTAAGAATATGTATCGGTCTCTATTGAACTACCAACGAATAAACTACTCAATTGTCTAATCTATTGATTGCCGCTCGTTTCATTTACTAGCTGTTCAATATAACAAATACAAATACTGGACGTGCAACTATCAAGCGAAAGACTAAGCAGTATAACTCTAAAAATACAAAATTCATTCAAAATTTACTATCATACAAGCATATGTTCCACCAGAAAAAGCGTCAGAAGGGGAAAGAAATAACTTTTATGAAAAACTGGAACATCTATATAAAAAGACGAAAACTGACATTATGTACATTACTGGAGATTTCAATGCTAAAGTTGGAAAAAAAAACCGGACGAGATGAACCAGTAATTGGACCAAATGGTTACGGACTAAGGAATGAACGGGGAAAAATATTATTCAAATGGCTAAACGAAATGAACTTAGTGTGTGCAAACACTCTTTTTAAAAAGAAAAAGAAACGGAAATGGACATGGAGATCACCCGATGGAACTATACTAAACGAAATTGACTTCATTCTAACAAATAAAATAAAAACATTATCAGACGTATCAGTTATAAACAAATTGACATATGAAAGTGACCATAGAATAGTTCGTGCAAAATTAAAAATTGACGACAAAAGTTTAGGACGCAACACTCATACCCTACATATACCAAGAAATATATCAACAGAAACTGTCGCACTCTACAACAGCAGTGTTGACATGCATATAAGACAAGCTATCGACATAACCAATATGCATTTAAATATTCAAAGCAGTTATGACGAACTAGAATCCATTATAAAAACAACTGCAAACAAAATATTAATGGAGACAAGGCCCAAAAAAGACACAAAAATTTCAAACGAAACAAAAGCACTCATTGACAGAAATGAATTAAATTTGGGAAATGACGAAAAAATTGAGCTAAATAATTTAAGAAAAGCTATAAGAACCAGTACGAAAAAAGATATTGGCCCTTAGAAATAAAACAATTTAGAGACGACTTTTGCCAAAAATTCGACTCTTGCTCTAAATTGCTAGAAATAAAGCATAAAATTCCACTTTAAGTTAGGAAATAGTTAGATTCGAGTCACCCCAGATTAAGTCAAATCTAAAGTGACATCCAAGTCATATTTTTCCGAAATAAATATGTCAGACGATGATATTTTCAGAGATATTGAAATTTTTCAAAATATAAGGAATTCAAGAAAACGAAAAGCATACCGAAAAAGATTAGATCCTTTCGAGTATTACACAGATTCGGAGTATGGGGTAAGAGATATTGAATACGAATGGTTTAAATCATATTTAATAGATCGCGAACAGATAGTTAAATTTAATAATGAGCTGTCCAGTCCATTAAAAACAGAAATAGGAGTTCCACAGGGGTCCATATTAGGACCTCTTTTGTTTTTATTGTACATAAATGATATCAAAAATGTTGTAACAAATTGTCAAATTAAGTTATTTGCGGATGATGGACTCATGTATGTCGAAAGTAATGAACTTAGTGAGAGTATTACTAAACTTTTAGAAGATATTCATAATATTAAAAAATACCTAAACATGAATAAACTCAAATTGAATATAGAGAAAACTAAAATAATGGTATTACCTAGAAATGATGCATTAAATAAAATTGATGATTTTGAATGTGTTAATGAGACGAAGTATCTAGGAGTAGTAGTAGATAGTAACTTAAAATTTAAAGCGCATTTTGAAAACATCTGTAAAAAAATTTCCATGAAAATCGGTTTCTTTCGCAGAATAAGAAAGAAATTAAGTATTCAAATGGCAATAAAAATATATAATACCGTCATCAAACCTCATTTTGAATATTGCCCCACAATATTATTAATGGGGTCTGCAGGTATGATACACGTTATGCAAAAATTACAAAATAAAGCAATGCGATCAATTCTCCATTGCAATAGATACACTTCAATAAGGATAATGTTAGAAATGTTAAAATGGCTGACTATCAAGCAACATATAATAATGAGTACTATGCTATTTATATTTAAAATACAAAATAATTTATTGCCAATGTATTTAAAAAGACGTTTGTCGACAAGAAATAGCTCACATGCATACAACCTAAGAAATAACAATGATTTTAACCTGCAGTTATTTAGAAATAATAAAACGCAAAATATGTTGTTCTATAAGGGTATTCAAATTTTTAACAAATTACCGAATGAGGTAAAAGTTGAATCCAATGTTAATAAATTTAAGCAAGCTGTAATATTATTTGTAAAAAACAATTATTAAACTCAAAATTGCAACACGTAAATTATAATTATAAATAATGAAATGTAAAATTGAAAAAAGTGGCATTATTGCTAAATAAAATGAAATGAAATGAAATGAAAAGGAACTACAGGTAATATAAAATAAATAGGAAAACATATAACATGAATATGAACGTTATTCTCATTTATAATACAGGTTTGATAAAGAGACCGTTGCATATATAACCGGCTTAATAGAAAACGATATTAAGCCTAGGAGTCAAAAAGGTTTTCCAGTTCCACCCCATAATATCATGGTTCTTATAACGATACGCCACTTTGCTAAAGGTAGTTACCAACTTGACACGGGTAAGCATTTGAACTGAACTTGAATTCACTGATGAACGTTACGTTTTCTTAGCTGATGTGCATGGCGTAAGTCAAAGGACAATTAGTACTGTGATCCGAAAAGTATCAGCAGCATTAGCAGCAAAACTTCCCCTATTTGTGAATTTTCCACAAAACAGGGAAGAGATGAGGAAAATTAAAAGCAATTTTTATAATAAATTCGGGTTTCCACAATGCTTAGGTGCCATTGATTGCACCCATATAAAAATAAAAAACCCTGGAGGAGAACTTGGAGCACGGTATCGGTGCCGTAAAGGCTTCTACTCGCTTAATGTACAAGTAGTAGTTGATGCCAATAGCAAAATTCTGGATATCGTTGCTCGCTGGAGAGGAAGTGCCTATGATTCGAGAATTTTTAACTCATCATCTTTAAAAATCAAACTGCAACAGATGAACCGTATGGGAGGCATTATACTTGGAGATGGTGGTTATAAGCAAACAAACATCGTAATGACACCCTTCCGAATTGATTCGCAACTAAATTCGGCAGAACGAAAATACCAACATCATCACATATTAGCCAGAGGAGTAGTGGAGAGAACATTTGGGCGAATAAAAAACTGTTTTAGAAGTTGTTTCAACGGCTTTCAATGTGATTTGAAGGTAGCAAAAAATGCAATAGCAGCAATAGCAGTTCTTTGGAACATTGGCAAAGAAAGAAATTGTTTTACATCGGAAGACTCATTTCTTGACAATCGCAAGCATTAAAAGATGAAAATACCACAATCACCATTCTAATCCTAATGATAACTTGTATAATTTTCAGAAACTGAAAACGCCATGAACGACCAAACCCAAGAACAAATGGAAGATTCCAATACACGCACAGGAAGACAATTTAGAAATAACTTTATTTTAAAATATTTTTCAAGGTAATAAAAGGAAACAAACAAAAATTAAATTCACTCGTCATTGCTGTTGTTCTTCTTTTTCAATTTTTATATTGACCAGTTCCAGTTTTCTAAGCTGCACTTTTTTCTTAAGATCAAATAACTCAGCTTCGTGAGACACTTCCGAGTCTATTTGGTCAATCCTTTTTTGCAACAGCTGCTCACTTAGGCTTATTTTTTGCCTTTTTATGGAAGGAGGTTGATTTCTTTCTTCCACTTCTCTGAACTTAAGTTCAGCCACATCTTTTTTCTTTGCATCTGTGTCAACAGCTATAGCCCCTAGATGTGCATCGCTGTCAAAATCGGCACTATCCTCTTCAAAGTCTATTGGAGTAATCTCTTGAATAGCATAGTCCAATCCATCGGGTTCCTCAGGTTCATTTCCGCCGCCGATAGCATTTAATTCTCTTTTGTAAGCCGAAATAATTTGAACGGGCATTCGTTTTTAACCGTCCCCATTGTGCTTTCAGCTTTCCTATTGGGAATTCCATGCCGTAAGCTTTTAAATCGTCCGAAATCTTTTTCCATGCTTCGTTCTTCTTTGCAATCATGTTCATGTTATTTATTTTGGAATCCACCACTGCTGCGTACGGTGCTAATGTATCCTTTAAAATCTCCTTTTCCTCCCATGTCCAGTTGCGTTTCCTTTCGCGTTTCTGAGAAAAAATGATTACGACAATTTTTTTCCTGTATTCAATCGCAATTCGACTTACCTTATCCATTATCTTTTTTTAAAACGTCTTACATGGATTTAAATAACAATTTAAATACATTTGAATTTTATCTGTCAAATTCAAATCAGTTGGAGTTCACAATGGTGAAATAACAGAATTGATTTACAATAGCGAAAAGAAGTTGACTTTTCTTAAATTTGTCTCATTTCTACGAAATACTAGATGGGACTTAGGGTTAACTGACAAGAGAAGACTTTAGAGCAGAATTTATTTTTTTCTATTTCTAAGGGCCATTGACTTATACAACGAGACGACAATTAAAAATATACTGCAGAACACTAAGTCAAAGGAATGGATAACTTCGATGAGTAAAAATAATAAGCAAATAACAAAACGAAATTTAATAAATGAAACAGCAACCTGCTTCTTCGAAAAACTATTTAGCTCAACACAATACCAACCTGACGAAACAAATATTCAAAGCAGAACTACAATCTTAGATGATGTCCCATTATTTGAACTTGACGTTATAAAGAAATCCATTGACGAACTTAAAACAGAAAAATGTCCGGGAAATGACGGTATTTCAGCAGAAATGTTAAAATATGGAAAAAACACACTATCCCCAATACTGACCATTTTATTCAACGCCATTTTGAATAGACAACAAATTCCGAATCAATGGAAACACAATACAATAATACAATAACATCGATACTTTTTATGTAGGTAGCAAAGACGATATTAACAACTACAGACCTATCAGCCTTATATCAGCAGTATATAAACTAAC
Source organism: Cheilosia urbana (assembly GCA_946477585.1). NCBI lineage: Eukaryota > Metazoa > Arthropoda > Insecta > Diptera > Syrphidae > Cheilosia > Cheilosia urbana. Next base: position 5,346,047 of record OX297857.1, read on the forward strand.
TATGTAGTCGCAGTGGCTTAGTGTTAGTGTGTTGGACTACTAAGCGAGGGGTCTCAGGTTCGAATCCCGCAAAAACCCAAATTCCAACTTTGGGTTTTTTTCCACTGCGCTACCCCTCGCGAACGTCTGACAAACATCCGAGAGTATTACTGTCTTGAAAGAGCTTCTCAATTAGCCGTTTGGAGTCGGCATAAAATTGTAGATCCCTACCATTCGTTCCAAAAATGAAAAACTCACACCTCCGGACCTGTTGCGCCAACTATTTATTATTTTTATTATATAAACTATTCTCAAAGAGTATATATCGGACCATCAAAACCGGACTAAACAACAAACAGCCACGGGAACAAGCAGGATTCAGGGAAGGATTCTCTACAACGGACCATCTACAGACCATAAACCAACTGATTGAAAAATGCAACGAGTACAGACAACCCCTATATCTCCTATACATCGACTTTAGCAAGGCATTTGACTCAATAGAACACAACAAAATATGGACGGCTTTAGAAAACCAAGGGTATCATGATTTATACATCAAAACTCTACATATAAGAAACATATATAAAAACAACACTGGACAGATAAAAACAGAAAGAACAGGACGAATGTTCAGCATCTATGTGCACACGATGCCTTAAACGCTGTATTAAACGCCTTTTCTAGTGCATACGCAATTGTGTCCAGTTCTGCACCCGATTCAATTTTCAGGTGTGGTATATTAGGAAGTTAAGAGTTTAGTACCTGACCGAATTTCTTCCAGTCAATTCTTTTTGGATTTCTATATGGGACTGGAGTATCTACCTTGATACTGAGATCGAAGAGAATCCACTCGTGGTCCGAAAATGACAAGTTGGAGACTCTCCAATTCGCAATCCTAAGTATGTCATTGTTTGTTTTGAGTGTAATATCTAACACTTCTTCCCAGCCATTATAGTTTTCCGTGCTTGGAAAAATAAAGGTAGGGGTGTTACTTACATTACATACACATAGATTGGCAGTTAAAAGAAAGTCAAATAAAGACTCACCTCTTTCATTTGTTTCCTTGCTACCCCATAGATGGTGTCTGGCATTGGCATCGCAACCACTAAGCAGATTCTCTTGCTTCGCGTGTATGGCTGCTGTGAGCTGATGTACTTCTTCTGGCGGTGATGGCTTATCGTGCGCCAAGTAAGCGGATGAAATAAGAGTTGCTTTGCCTTGGGTGAGTTCTAATTTAACGACGGATAAATCGCCCGAGCTAAAATTGGGACATAAGAAAGCGTTAATGTATTTTTTAGCTAAAATGCATGTTCTTGGCTTACCAACGTCACTTTTGTAAGAGAGGTTGTAGTTGTTGTCTAAGAGGCCCGAAATGGTCGTATTCCTGAGCCAGGGCTCTTGAATGATGTCAGAAGATTCTCAGATGCAAATTTCGAGTGCAGATGGTCCCTCAACACCTCGGTGAAGGTTCTGATAGCCTGAGAAGTGGATGGGAAGACGTGGAAGTTCGTTAGCCTATAGGCAATCTTCGACTTTTTAGAGGCGTGAGAGGTCTCATCTTGGGACCTGTTTCTTTTCACGCTCTCTTTTTTCTGTTGCGATTGCTTCGGATTATTTTGGTGGTTGACGTACTCGTCGACCACCTTTTGGTATTTAATCTTGTCTTCCTTGTCCCTCTCGTGTGTCGTTCCAGTCTCTTCGTTATTCGCAATCTTAGCAAGAATAAAGACAGCCCTGGTATATATTGACTTTAAGATGGAGCCGGAGGACTTCTTGAATTTGGCTGGTGCTCCCAGTTGTGGCTGTGTTATTTTTATTAGGTATGGCTTTTGGAAACTTTGGCTGGTATCCTCGGCCCCTACTGTTGCCGTAGATTTGGATGAGGTGGTTGGTTGACTGCCTGAAGGAGTACTATGGCTGGTGCTTCTTAGGCTTTAGGGGTCAACTACTGTCTCCTGGCTGGAGGCTTGTATATCCTCCTCGGAAGAGGTCACTGAAAGGGATTCTTCCTTTTTTGTTTTTTTATTGTCATTTCCTTTTTTGTTTAATTCTACGATTTTTTTCATTTTAATTTTGGTCCCACGAGTATGTTCGGAAAGGAAAGTCCATCCCGGCATAGCCGACTTACCGAGATAAGGCACTTATTACAACCGATCTTGCCTGAGCGTCGGAGGGAGCTCGTACGCGACTGGTTTTACCCCCAGCCTTTCATCCTTGGGTACGGTTTGCTATCTGCTCACACCACCACTGGATTTAGGTTGATTTAAAGGTTTACTCCTACCTCAAACTAATGGATCACGACGAACGATTGAGACGTTAGCGTAAATCCTTAGCTGACACATACTGTTTGACCGGTTAGCCATTTTCAGGCGGGCGCCCACGAGAAGGACTGAAGAATGAGGATTTGTGCCCAAGCCCTTGTTCAGTCCAAGCTCCAAGAAAGTCGTGGATTCATTTTTCTCCGTCTTTTTGTCTAAAAACCTTTCTCGGCTGCGTCGATAACTCTCCACACAAGAAGAAAAAAATGTCTGTATATTTGACATTTGAAATTTTCTGTCATTTTGACAGTTCCGTGGCAATCTCCTAAGCCGACTGGCAGTAAACAAGCGACGCGTTTCGGCCGCGCCCCACCCGAGCCGCCCGCCCCCCCTTCCCCCCGCGCCGATAAAACAGCTAATTTTAATCTATTAATATAGTAATTTATATATCCACAGGTATTTCCATTCTTGTTTGTCCTCTTGGCTAAGAAGTCAAAGAAGAGTTACACAAAACTGCATAGCCTTCTCAAATGTTAAATGCAAAAATTGTACTAGAATGCGCTTTTTTAATTGCATGCCCGCATTACCGTGCAAATAAATTTCCTTTAAATATATGCGCTTCGATTACGACTAAGCCAACTAAGTGGATAAATAGTGAAACAGAAGGTTCTTTAAAATGTTTGTATTTAGGAAATTAAATAATGTTTCCTTTCACTCCATATCAAGGTGCAGAAGAGGCGCAAATTTTAACCCCTTTGAGAGGTATATTCCTCATTTTATTGCATACATTTATATGTTTTCTGACAAATTGCTGTATAGAAAGCCAACATTACAAGAAGGACGACAGCGAGTTGTGTTATATATTTACTCCTTTACCAAGATTTTCCTTGTCACTCTGAAAGTCTAAATGGAATGTAAAACACGAGGTAACGTTTGCTTTTTCTTTTATCCATTCTTTTGCCTTTGAATAACGTGTGTGTATGGGTGTGGAGGATTTTCGCCCGCAACTGTTGTGTGCAAATCGCATGTAATTTGATTTCATGAATTATAACCTCAACTGATGTGTTTCGTTACTCATAATGATGACACGACCGTGACTACGACTACGACCGACACCGACGACGTAGCAACGAAGATGATGATGACGACGATGAAAGCATTCTTACGGATGATAAAGCATAATTTTCCACATTTGTGGCAATTTTCTTGGCAATCTTTTACTTTCTTCTGCAAAATAAGTGAGAGAGATAGGATTTGTGTGTGTTTTTTTTTTTTTTTAATTATTTTTTTAATATTCTCAATTCACACACACACACGCGCAGGAGAATGATGATGATGATACGTATGGCATGCGTCACCATCTCTATTTGATTTGACGAAAATCGTCTAAATAACGATAAACGATTTAGTGTTGCGTTTTGATTTTAATTGGATGCCCGCGTTTGAGTTTCATTTAAAGGCCGTGAGGCGACACTGACAAATGCTTCGAATTGTAAGGCGAAATTAATGGATTTGAAATAAACGCCGGGTAAGAGGGGAGGGATAATCCTTTAGTGTGATCAAAAATGCCATATTACCGGTTGAGCTTGTCCCTTTGTAGGTATGACTAGAAGTTAGAGCGTAGAGTTGGCCTCAATGGGTACTTAAGACATGTACCTCAGTGGGTATTGGGGATTTATGCTGGGGGACGTTAAATTGCCTTATCTTGAATATTGCTCTTTAGTATGGTGTCCTATATATGCAAATTCTATAACACGCCTTGAAAGGATACAAAAATCCTTTACAAGGTTTGTTATAAGACAAATGAAATGGAACCTTTATATAATGCCCTCTTATCCAACAAGATGTGCCTTAATAGGATTAGATGCTTTAGAAAAAAGGCGAAGTGTTCATTGTATGCTGTTTATTCATGATGTTTTCTCTATGTCCCGATTTACTTCAACATTTCAGGTTTAATGCACCGGAACGAATTCTTCGAACAAGAAACATTTTTTTTTCGAGCCCTAAACATTCTTACAACTACGGCCTTAATGAGCCAATAACGAAGTGTATAACAAAGTTTAATTCTCTTTGCAATGAAATAGATTTATGTGATGATAGATCGAAATTTAAATTATCCTTATCGAATATAAATATGTCCTAAATGATAATAATACTGAATATTTTATATAATTTTTTTGTACTTACTTACTTACTTAGGTGGCGCTACAGTCCGGGGTGGACCTGGGCCTCAACCAATACGCCTCTCCAGTTAGCGCGATCTTTGGCTAACTGCCTCCAGTTGCGCACTCCAAGTTGGTTGAGGTCCACTTCCACTTGCGCGCGCCACCTAAGGCGAGGTCTTCCTCTACTGCGTTGTCCCTCCAGGTGGGAATCGAAGACTCTCCGGGCCGGAGCGTTGGTGTCCATTCGCTCTACATGTCCCAACCATCTTAGACGACTAATGCGTACTTTTCTGACCAGGTCGATGTCGCTGTACAGCTCGTAGAGTTCGCTGTTAAATCTTCTCCTCCAAAGCCCGTCAACGCAAACGGGACCAAAAATCACTCGAAGAATTTTGCGTTCGAAACGACCAAGGAGATCTTGATCCGCCTTTGATAGCGCCCATGCTTCTGCACCATAAAGCAGGACTGGGATGATGAGGGTCTTACACAGAGTTTCCTTAGTATTTCTCGACAAGGCCTTACTTATCAGTTGCCGTCTTAGGCCAAAGAAACAGCGGTTGGCAAGTGTGATTCTTCGTTTGATTTCTGATGTGATGTCGTTATCAGAGTTTATAGCGGAGCCGAGGTAGACAAAGTCCCTAACTACCTCAAAGTTATAGCTGTCTATCGTGACATTCTGCCCGATTCGTCGATGTTGTGTGTCCCTTCTTGTTGACAGCATATATTTTGTTTTACCCTCATTCACCACTAAACCCATTTTTGCCGCTTCTGTACTAATACTTGCAAACGCACCAGTGACAGCTCGCTGTGTTGTACCAACAATGTCAATGTCGTCAGCGTATGCAAGCAGTTGCACAGACTTATAGAAAATTGTGCCTCTGGTGTTGGCTTGTGAGTTTCGCACAATCTTCTCAAGAATGATGTTGAAGGAGTCACATGACAGCGCGTCACCTTGTCTAAATCCTTTTTTGACATCAAAGGTCTCGGTGAGATTGTTTCCGACCTTTACGGAGCAGTGAGCGTTCTCCATCGTCATTCTGCACAATCTGACAAGTTTGGCAGGGATGCCAAAACTAGACATGGCTCTGTATAGCTCGTCTCTATAAACGCTGTCATATGCGGCCTTAAAATCGATAAAAAGATGGTGAGTATCGATCTGGTATTCTTGGGTTTTTTCCAGGATCTACCGTAGTGTGAATATTTGATCGGTCGTGGACTTACCGGGCCTAAAACCGCACTGATAGGGACCTATCAGATCGTTGACAAATGGTTTCAGGCGTTCACACAATACAGCAGACATGATCTTATACGCAGTGTTCAGGAGACTGATGCCTCTGTAGTTGGCGCAGTTTAGAGGGTCTCCTTTCTTGTGGATCGGGCAAACAATGCTGAGGTTCCATTCATCAGGCATACTTTCCTCTAACCAAATCTTGGAGATGAGTTGGTGTATGCACTCTACCAAGTCATCTCCGGCTGCCTTGAAGAGCTCGGCAGGTAAGCCGTCTGGACCAGCAGCCTCGTTGGATTTAAGCTTAGATATTGCTATCCTCACTTCATTTTGGTCAGGTGGACGGAAATCTTGGCTGTCATCGTCCAGGTTGAATGGTTCGTTCTACCTAACAGCGGAATTTGTGTCGTCTTCGCCGTTTAACAGTCTGCAGAAATGGTTTTTCCATGTCCTCAGCACCGACTGTGACTCTACTACAAGGTTTCCTTGCTCGTCTCTACAGGTCTCCGTTCGGGTCTTGTTGGCATGACACGTTCTTTTTACCTTTTGGTAAAACTTCCGAACATTGTTCCTGGAGTAACACGTCTCTATATCCTCGATCGCGCGCTTCTCATGCTCTCTCTTTTTTCTCCGGAGAAGCCGATGTTCTTCCCTCCTCTTTTGCTCGTAGAGCTGACGAGCTGCTCTCGTCCTTCTATGCAGCGACGCTTCGTAGGCACTTTGTTTTGCTGCATGTGCTTGCCGGCACTCTTCGTCAAACCAGTGGTTTCGGGGGGGGTGGGCTGGTGAAACCGAGCACATCAGTTGCGGCGTTTTTGATGGCTTCTTGGCATCGGCGCCACTGGTCTTCGGCACTTGATGCTGGCAGCATAGGACTTCTCGAGAGGTTGAGGAATACGCGATCGGCATAGGTTCTGGCGGTTTGTTGCGTTTGTAGTCGTCCGACGTTAAATCTCCACAGAGTATTTTCTCGTTGTTATGGTGTCTGGGATATCCGCATCCGTACCTTGGCTACAACATGGTAATGGTCCGAGTCTATGCTGGCCGCTCGGAAAGTTCGGACATCTAGAATACTGGAGGAGTGCCTTGCGTCGATCGCAACGTGATCAATTTGGTTGACGGTTTGATGATCAGGTGACCACCATGTTCCTTTGTGGATATTGAGGTGAGGAAACCGTGAGCTAGCTATGGTAACATTACGTCCCGCAGCAAAATCAATCAGCCTAAGTCCGTTTCCAGACGTGGTGTCGTGTAGGCTATGTTTTCCGATTGTGCTACCAAAGATGTCCTCCTTTCATGCTTAGGACATTGCTCATATGTTTTGTCGAGGAGCTCGTAGAAACACTCTTTGGTAGCATCGTCTTTTTCTTCTGTGGGGGCGTGAGCGCATATAAGGCTGATGTTGGCGAATTTAGCCTTTATGCGGATCGTTGTAAGGCGTTCACTTACGTGTCGAAAGCTCAAGACTTCTTGCCTAAGTCTGCCGCTTACAACAAATCCGCATTCAAATAGACGCTGCTTTTGCTCCGTACGGTGCAGTCACCGTAGTAAATGTCACAGTTTTTCATCCTCCTTTTGCCCGGCCCATCCCACCGCACTTCCTGGATGGCGGTGATACCTGCTTTGTAGCAGTCTAGGGCCTCCGCTAGTTGTTCGGCTGCACGCGGTCTGTTCAGAGTTCGAACATTCCACGTGCAGATCCGAACGTCATTGTCCTTTTTTCGTTTTGCAGGGTCGTCAACAGTGAATCCGTCCTTATCCGAGGCTTTTGGTTGCTTCGCAACAGTGCTTTTTTTCCGTGGTAGGGTAGTTAACCCCACGCACAACCCCCAACCTGGAGGACCAGGCCCTTTCTGTAACCCCTTGGGCAAAAGGAGCCGGAATATTCCGGAGTCAGTAACCCGCTGCGGGGATGTGAGAGCTGCCGTTGACCCATTAAGGGCTCTTCCGCCACCATCTCTATTTCAACACCCTGACTAGTGCTGAAAAATCCTCAATGACCTCAGCTCCAAATACGTCGAAGTAGCTTATTGAGGTATCTGCCATGTTGACTGTTGACGCCACCGTTGATTCAACCATGTGAATTCATCCGCCGTACGTCCTCTTTCTGAGGGGCTCATGTAAGACCTCTGAGACTCGATCAGGCAGTCATTCCGACAGAGCATTATAGTGTTGCTATTTTCTTCGTGTTCAACACTCGCGCTTATAAGTTTAATATAATTTTAATTAATAATTTTGTTTAAACTGTAAATATTGAATCCCAGTCTGTTAGAGTTAAGCTCGGTAGATGAATAAAGAATAATAATAATAATAATAAAATATAATGACAAACAGAGTTCACCTCATTTGGGTAACAAAATAGCTGATGACCCACCGAGGGAAGGATCAACGCCAAGCTGCTTGATGATATGCACATTACGGCAGAAAGTTGTTTCAAAGAAGACACGCATTTATCATACCAACAACTTCTCAGAGTAGAAAACGAATCAACTAACCACTAGTCGTATTAACCTAGTCGCAGGATTCCTAGCAGCAATATGCAACGAGAATATTTTGCCACAGCTCGCGTCAGCCTACCTCTGATTAGTTGTCCTCCTTATTAATATGTTGCCAATCCAAATAGATACGAAACACAAAATATGCCCAATTCGCACCGGCAGTCTACTGATAAAATCAGAACCAGGCAAGAGTCAAGTAACTAAAATTGCAATTGAATAAAAAAAAACAGCTGCAGGAGGAAAAAATATCCCCCCAAGAAGGTAAAACAGCAACTAGAAGTCGAAAAGCTGCAAGACAATCTACAACCCGCTGTGTAAGAGTCGCCATCGCAAGTCGTCGTGCCAAGGTATAAACGTCTACCATCTATATGAAAAATTCCAACTCCGAGAAAGTTGGTCCTCTGTGTTTCCTTCAGAAACACACACGTATTATACACTCATCCTCCGGTTGATGGCTGATGGCTGCTGGCTGTGCACCTGCAAATGTTTAACGACTACTGTGACGAGCATATCCATCCATTGACTGCTTTGTAATTTCACTCTATTCCGGGATTTGTTTTATTTGCATAAAGGGTGTATGCACACAATTATTATTTTTTTATTTTTTTATTTTCTCATCATTCGTCCTTTTGCCATACATCGAACTTCGCATGCTGCGGTATTTGTTTACTGTAATTTTTAATTTCCTTTTGAAAGAAAATAAAAAGTCAAATTACACGTAGCTTTTTAGGGTGTTCCTTGACACATGTTTTTTTTTTTTCTCTCTGTCAAGTGGTGTACAGTGACACTTTGGCGTGCAGTTACATATTTTGTAATGTGCCCTACATGTATGCCATGATGCGAGCATATACTGGCTGTGTAAAAAATCATTGGCCGTCAATCAGTGTTGTTAGCACTCTCTCTTCATTTATCCCACGAAGCGTGGTAATTTTTCCCTTTTTTCCCTTTTCACTATACTCAAAATCCCTTTTAAATCCCATGACACTTTTTCATCTCAAAATCCAGTTTTTAGAAGTAAAATTTGTTATACATGGAAAGAAAATCACGGTTAATTAACTTTTAGTATAAAAATCACAGTTTGTAACATTATTACGATTATTTTTTGGTACTAGAAAATTTTGATAAGAGACAATATTTATATAAGCAGTTTTTTATGCACATTCAGTGTGTTAATAATCATCGTGAAATGTAGGAGTTTTCATGAAATTTCAGCAAAAATTTATAGTTTTAATATTTTTTGTAAGATTCCTCAAAATCCCACGATTCGGTGCTTTTTCCCTTTATCCCACGAAAAGGGATAAATCCCACGATATAACAACACTGCCGTCAATTGTCCGGAATGGCAAATTTTAGGGGCGGGACAAAATTATTCTTTTAATTTAATTTTATATCGAATTTAATGCAGTTTGAAACGACTTTTCATCTATTCATTTTTATTCGGCCGGCGGAAAGAAAATCACATTAAATTAACCCTCAGTACCTATAAAATTCGCAGTTTGTTAACGTTATAATGATTATTTTTAATATGAATATTATCTTGTCAGACTAATGATATTCCCACAGTTATGATTTGTTTTTTCCTTTTACGCACGGAAAGTTTTTCGCAAATCGAAATTCCCACAAAAAGGCAGAGATACTGCGTTGTAGGAACACTGCTGAGTGTCAGTTGATTATTACCTACACTTCCCGCCTTTTTTTTGTAACAAAAGTGTTACACTTTTTAATTGTTTTATAATTTTACTAGCTGTGCCCGCAACATCGTACGCGGCGTGAGACTGTGTAATTTCCAATTAAAGAGATTTGCACGTTTTCTCAACGGCATATTTGTTTAAAATCAGCAGTCTAGCTAAAACAAAGCAGTGAACATTGTCAATGTGAAACAATAAATCAAACAAATCTATTTACCTAAAACACCAATGTAAGATAATTAAATTCAACAGCGTATGCGTAAGTACTAAAGTTCCACTTCCTTACTGTAGGTATCAACGTAGGTAAATATCAAAACAACCACTAAAACAAAAGCCTTAACCGTAATTTGTATCTACACCCACAATAAATAAATCAAACAACATAATTCACCTATATCCTCTTTACTTGTTGAATTCTTCAATTCTTTAATGTAAGTATCAACGTAGGTACTATAACAATCATTAAAACAAAAACCTTGAACTCAATTTCTGTATCCACCACCACACGTCATCATCATCAGCCATCTGCGCATTTCCTCAGAAACACATTGTTGCTGTTTTTTTTTTTTTTTTAAGTGATAACTTCTTTAGGCGCGTTGGGCACTATTTGGATGGGCAAAAACTAGCAAACTCGCGACACCGACACCGACACCGACACCGACACCGACACCGACACCGACACCAACACCGACTCCGACACCGACACCGACACCAACACCGACACCGAAACCGACACCGACACCGACTCCGACACCGACACCGACACCGACACCGACACCGACACCGACACCGACTCCGACACCGACTCCGACACCGAAACCGACACCGACACCGACACCGACTCCGACACCGACACCGACACCGACAGACACCGACTCCGACACCGACACCGACACCGACTCCGACACCGACACCGACACCGATTGCATACTTTTAGTTGTAAACTTTTGTACTATTGCTTACTTTTAGGGGTAGGTAATTTATAGCTTAATCTACGATGATTTTTATTTGAATACGTTACTATGGTAATTTATGGTAGCGACAAATTGATTGTCACCAAAATTATTTCAATTACCTGTTTTGTATGGGGAATTCATAACTTAATTTTACCAGGCTTAATTCCGACATATTATATCCACGATTTTGGGTTTGTGCACATTTACGGCACAGTAGCTTGTGTTATAATTACCGAAACAAGAAATAGAAAACTGTGGTAAACTTGCCACCCTAAGAGTACCTAGGTATACTATATAAATAATTGTAATATTCATGTCGCCTTAGTGTATACTGTAAAATATGATTAGTAATTTTTGTGTAAAATAATGAATATAAAACTACAATTGATGCCGTACCACGAGATCTAGAGCATTATCAATGGCGATGCGGCAAGACAGAAAAATATTGTTGTCTTTTCTCGTTCTTCTTTCTTTTCTTTTGTATTTTTCGGAAAGAAATTCATATTCAATTAAGCTTCTGTATAATTATTATTAATTTATTCGTTCTGTGCTAGTTTCGGTAGAATACAAGTAGATACAATCGGATTGTGGTAGCTGAAGTAAGATATGTACATTCGAGACTGTAATCTATCTAGATTACGCTGGAAGACAGCATCGATGAAAATTACTTATATATGCTAAAGATAATTCTGCATTACTTCAAGATAAAGTTGGGAAGAGATTTGATGATATTCCAATCATTTTGAGTGGGGATTTCAACATCAACTTTGCAGATGATAAAAACTACCATTAATTGAATTTTTAAATAGCAAATTTGATTTAACGATGAGCAATGATCGCAATCTTAGCACGACTAGACATAAAACTACAATTGATGCCATCTTTACAAGATATTTAAATAGATTCGAATCAAAATTGTTTGTTTCCTATTTTAGTTACCTACCATAAACCTATATAGTATCCGTTTTCAAATATAATGATAATAATGATGATGATGATGGAAGAGTTTGAAGTTGTTGATGAAATTTCATAAGTGTCATTGGTATTCATTTCAAAGAATACCCATTAATTTTTAAATTTAATATTTCATGTATCTGTAAATTTATACATTTTAAGCAATAGATTGCAATTTTGTATGTAAAATAATATGTATTATTTTTGATGTAAAATACCGCATTAAATGAAAATGAAAAATGTAACATAATTTTTGTAGTAGTAGTAGTTTATAATAATGAATAAAAAAACACTTTATTTAAAAATACTTCCTGCACAATAATATATTTTCTGACGATTCGAAAAATACACACGTAATTGTTCAAGTTATCACTTCTGTCGGCACTCCCGGAGTGCCTTTTTTTTTTTTCATATGAACGTGCTTGTGCGATGTGCGCCACCAAACCACCCCCAAGCAGAACAACGATCAAGAACCGCGGCTGCTGATAATATTCGATTTGACAAAATAAATTTATTTTTTTGGTGTTAGATTTTAGGTTGTAGCTCAGCTTCTAGAGGACATAGAAAGCTGATTGATGGCTTGAAATAACGATAAAAGTGTTGGCTCTCCTAAGTATTTTGTTTTGTTTGCATTGATTAAGAATTATTTAAATAATGGCGAGTTAAAGGCAGTAAAGTCAGAAAAAAAACACATTTTGGTCAAAAACGCTCCAAAAAATAGGAATGGCAATGAAAGGAATAGCCTATATGTTGCACAGAATCTTAAGAAACATTTCAAAAAAAGTTTCATCGAAATCTGTGCAGTAGTTTTCACGCCATTAGGTAACAAAAAAATTGCCTACAGTTTTATTGTAATTATATTTGCCTTGAGAGAGAAATGCCAAAACAGGAATTGATTAAACAATTTTTTTTTGTACCAAGGGTAGGTGAAAATCTTCCAAAGACACTATGAGAATAGCAAGCGCGTGCTCAAAGTAGTGTCAGATTTTTACTGACTAAAAACACCACCCTTCGAAGAATTGTTAGATACCTACTGCAACTAAGATATAACTTATCAAGCAATTTTTCTATAACGAAATAACAACTTTTGACACTTTTGTTATACTTTCAAATGAAAGATCCTGCATGTTCCGCAATTTAGACGAGGTTAATCTTATCTTGCCAAGTCGAACGGTTTCGTCCTTTGTAGTCGGCGCAATAAATTGTTCTCGTCCGAAATTTGTCGGACTGTATTGTTGACATGTCCGATTAGTCGGTTTTTATGCTTTCTCGCGAAGCTCCTAATTTCAGCTTCAATTGTTGGAATTCCGAGATCCCTGTGGATTTCGTCGTTTCTAATATACCATGGAGCTTGTACAATTTCTCTAAGCACTTTATTTTGAAAAGTTTGTATAATATTGGCATTTGTTTTCTTTGTACCACCCCAATTTTGTATACCGTAGGTCCAGAACGGCTTTAGCACTTGCTTGTATAGAAGCAGTTTGTTTTCGGTACTGAGCTGGGAATATTTTCCGAGTAGCCAGTACATTTGTCTATATTTGTTATCGAGTTCTTTACGTTTCATTTTCACGTGCGAATTCCATTTCAGCTTTGCGTCGAGTGTCATTCCCAGGTATTTGGCCTCGTTTGCAAAGGGTATTCGGGCCAAGTTTAGGAAAATTGGCAACTCATTAGTTTTCTTATACGTGAAATTCACGTGAACAGATTAAGTTTCGTTGAGGGCGATCTGCCAGTCCCTCGTCCATTCATTTACCTTATTCAGTGGGATTTGCAGTTTTGCAGTTTTGTATTACCTACTGCTAGGATAGCGGTGTCGTCGGCGAACGTAGCAAGAGTAGTGCCATCTGCTCTTGGTATATCGCGAGTATAAGCGATAGAGAAGCGGGCCAAGGACACTTCCCGAGATATGATTCCAGAATATCATATAGGCGTACGGGAAGAACTTGTCGTAATTTAAATTTCAAGCCGTCATGCCACACCTTACAAAGGCTTGTGAGACGTCAAGGAATACGCTTGAGCATATCTTCTTCAAATGCTTTCTCAATTACGTCAGTAATTCTATGCACTTGGTCAATCTTCGAATGCTTGGTTCTGAACCCAAACTGGTGAACAGGGATAAGATTGTTGTCTTCTATAACCGGTTGTAGGCGCGCTAGTAGAATTCTCTCGAAAACTTTGGATATGACTGGAAGACGGAAAATTGGTCTATACGACTTTACTTCATTTGGCGGTTTTTCTGGTTTTAAAACCATTATGACCTCCGCAACTTTCCATTGGCTCGGTACGTGTTTTAGTCTGAGCGCGGCATTTATAACATGAAGAAGCTTAATTAATGCTTTTCTTGGTAGAACTTTGAGAACTTCTCCCGTGATCAAATCATTACCTGGAGCTTTCTTAGGTTTTAGGGATTCAATTTCACGTTTTAGTTCCCTTAGCTTTGCACTTGTGAGTATTAAATCGTCGGATTGTAATTCCGTCCCAATTAAACTGTCGTGTACCGCCCGACCATTGTACGGTTTAAAGGTTTCTTCTAAATGGGCGGCAAAAACGTCCGCTTTTTCCTTATCTTCCCTTGCTCATTCATTTTGATTTATTTTAATTGGCGGCGCGGGGATTTTGGGCCTTTTGGTGTCTTTTACAGCTTTCCAAAGTGAATAATTGGAATCTTTTTTCGCCGTTAAACTTTCAAGGTAAGAACCTATCTCACGATTTTTAAAGTCCTCAATAGCTGTCTTCAACAAACTGCACAAATAATTCAAATGGGTTTTATGTTGCGAGGCGCGACTCTGTTGCCATAGTAGACCGTATTTGGCCGGCGTTTTCCTTGGATTAGGCGTATTATTCCAGGAAGCGAGCTGTGCGATCTCAACGAAGGGATCTACTTCAACCTCAAGTTCATAGGATATCGTAAGTGTAACGCTCAGTTCAACATTCTCTTCAATTTCGTTCCTAAAGCCTTCCCAGTTAATCTCGCTGGCTCAAGGTTACTAGTTTTACGCTCAATGTTAAAATAACCGGTAAATGATCAGATGACAGATCAAAGCTCTCTTCAACTTTAATGTGGTTGGTAGATATTCTTTTCACGACGAAAAAATCGATCAAGTCAGGTCGGTTTGCCCGTCGAGTGGAAATCGCAACTGTACTCCATACCTGCCCCATAGAGCATTCTTCCTTTTCGCGAGATGTATCTAGAACCCCAACCCCAGAACGTGTGTTTCGCATTAAGATCGCCGCCAATAATGAAGTTTGGTTTGAGCGATTCAAGCAAGTTAATAAAATCACTTTTTCAAGCGCGGTACACGGTGGACGTGTACGAGTACGCTGACTATTTTTTATTTGAATCGTGCACAGTTGCATAGTTTCAAGCTCTATCTTCAGGTCTTCGTATTGGTTCAATGCAGTCTTTGATAAACAATGATGATCCACCTCTCGCGTTTCCCGAAGGTTGACAAGCGTGGAAGTCATTATAGCCTTTTATTTTTAAACTCGATCCCTTTTTCACGTGAGTTTCAGAAATCAAGCAAATGTCAAGATCTTTCTCGCGTATGAATATTTCCAACTCGTCGAGTTTTTGTAAAAGTCCGTTTGCATAGTGTATATTTTTAACATTGGTCTTTTATTTATATTTTATTTGATGTACGCGTTTTCCGTGAATTATTTTCGAGCTTAACCAAGCGGTCGAGAATAATTTTATTTATTTTGCTTTGTTCTTCAAGTTTCTGGAGAATAAGTGAGAAAACATGTGAAACAGGGTCCGGCGAAGTTTCAGCGTTTTTTGCTCCTTCGGATGCCGTGGCCTGAGCGTAGGTCTGCACTCTGGCTGTCCACTATTCGCCACTATTGGCTTTCCTGATTTTAACTTTAACTTTCTTTTGACAACAGAGGTCTAGGGCTTTTCTGTTGTCTCTCTTTCTTTGAAATTATTACGCTCTTGAAGCGGAGGCTTTATATTGCCTACTACCTCCTGGGCGGTCTTACGCCTTGTCTTTGTTGGCGGCTTTGTTTTTATATTTTGTGGCTTAAGGAGCGCAACGCTCCATTTCTGCAACTCCTTAGCTACTTCACAACCTCTATAATTTGCCAGGTGCGGGTGCTTTCCATTACAGTTGGCACAGGTAGCGGAGGATAGTTTATTTGCTCCACAGTTTTAAGGCGCATTTCACACATCGCGGCTCTTTTTTGCAATTAATTTGCGTATGATTAAATTCTTGGCAACGTTTGCAATGTGGAATTATTTTTAAATTTCTGCGCATGGGCTCGATTTTTACCACAATATTTACTATGGTTTTAATTCGGTAGATATCTTCAATATTGTCAGACCTATATCGAAGGTAAGCATAAAGAGCGGAAGTCCACGCCTTACCAGGATATCCTTATCTTCTTCCGTTTGCTGTTTCTCCTTCTTGATGATATTAACGGCATCAAGAATTTTAAACCCTTTAGCTTGAAGGTCGTTTATAACCTCTTCTTTTTTGCATGAGGGTAGGAGTCGCCTTGCTACAACACGATGTGGCCTTTCTGACTTTATTTCGAAAGTATACCACTGGATCTTCTCAGTATTTAGCTTTTGGGACACTGCCCGGTAGTCTTCGTGGTTATCGACGTTAATTTTCCACGCATTATTCCTCAAAGATGTAACCTTAAATTGCGATATTAGCGTTCCTTTAAGGAGGCTGTGCAATTTATTATACTCCGTTACCCCAACGACGTTTATTGGAGGCGGTGCGCGAATATGCCCTCGGAGTTGTTTTTCTTGCGGTACTTTACGCGTTTGTTCTTTTAAGGGCTCGACTTCAGGCGAAGAACCGGCTCTCCTTTTCTTACTAGGTCTTTTTTTAGTGACCCAACTCGTTTCGCGCGCTAGCTCTTCTTCGTCGGTGTGGTATTCCCGACTAGCCAAGCGTGGTGGAGTACATTCGCGTTCTTTCTGCAAATGGGTGTTCCTTAGAACCTTATTTTGTTCTTTTAGCAGTTCTATCTCTTTCTTAAGATCTTGATAGAGCAGATCCCTTTCCTTAAGCTTGATTCGGAGTTCTTTATTTTCTTCCTCAAGACTTTTATCTTTCACTGAGTCCTGTTTTTCACGCGCTAGCGCTCCCGGCGGACTTCTTTTCCCGGCGTTATTCGATCTTGTTGGAGGAGATCGAGATACCCTTGAGCTTTTAATAAAAGGGTTAATAGATTGCAATAAGCGGCTCTCCCCAGAATCCGTAGAGCCGACCTCCGAAGAGGGTGGATTTTCCAGTAAAGCTGGACTGCCACCTGGGGTAGTTAATCTTTTCGTTTTGTTCATTGAATTTTTTGTATACACCATTTCGCTCGGTATACGGAGGTTGGATTTTAGTCGCCTTTTACGACAGGCATGCCTACCTCGGGTATATTCTAACCCCTACCCAAAGGGTACGCTCAACCATGACGCAAGAGAGGTTATCAGACCTGGCCCTAATTGCAATTGAGCACAAAGTTTGCGATAAAATAAGTTATTCAGATATAATAAAAGATTTCGCAGAACAAAAACTGCGACGAAAAATTTAATTTAATAGAAATGAAAATTAAAATTTATACAGATTATTAATGTCCCTTAGGTATAATGTTTTATTATATTGTTACATTCAGGCTGGGATTCGAAAAGATAAAACACTATTCTGTTTAACTTTTCCAATAAAATCACTTTATTTACACTTTCTAAATATTCACTTATTTAAGTACCAAAACAATATCACTTAAATCAATTCTCAAACGTTTCAATCCAATCGCTTTATTCACTGTATTTCTTTTCACTTATTTATCTCACAACCGATTACTCTTTCGAACTTAACACAATCGCTGGTTAAAAATGAACTGCAGATCTCTGTTGTCAACGCGCCCCTTTAATATCCGCGCTGCCACCTATCAGCGAATATTCCAGAAGTAGATATATTCCAGATGTACATTCCAATTCTTCTCTAGATGGTTCTTGACAGATTCCAGTCTCCAATTGGAAGTGGAACTTGCAGGGAAACAGAGTGCCCAATTCACCACAATTCCTAAGTGCCTGATTCACTAAGTGCCTGATTCACTAAGTGCCTGATTTACCACAATATTAATCCTAAATGCGACAAGTAATTGAAAATTTAATTGATCATTTTTTATCTATGTTTTTAATGTAAAATGTAATTAAGTGTAATTTGTAATTGTAAGTGATAGGCCCTGTACACTGCGACCAGAAGAGATCTATTGTGTTGGCCTTTATTATTTAACCCAGGGAGCTGTTGAGGCTCTTTATAAACCTCAGCACCCTTCTTGGTTCCATGTTTCCAATATCTGCAGGACTAAATAATTTTAAATGAAAATGAATTAAAATTTGTGTGTATTTTTATTTTTCATTGAAAAGGGCGTCAAATTATAGTTTGCCCAGGGCGGCATAAATGCTGGATCGGGCCCTGACCTCAGACAGCTGTCAGAATTACTAAAATAGATACGTGAACTTCGATTTAGTTTGTCAGTTGACAATTGAGTTTGATTAAAATTAATTATTGACTGTATTTTAAGTCGTTTACTTAAGTCCTTGTCTCTGTTGCGTTTATTGCGACCGATTTCATGCACACCACCCTATGCCTATATTTTCCCTATATTTACTTCAATTTCGTTCCTTAATTCCTCTTTGGTAGTGTTATAAACCTCGCATATGTTTGCTCAATTATTTTTCTGATTTCCTACAGCTCGTCGTCGCAGGAGTCACTCCTTCCAAATCCAATTTGAAACAACAGTGAGAAGCTGTGCCGGGCCAGCACAACACACGTCTATATACACGAATTGAAAAATAAAAATTCCGAAAAGGAAATGATGGAAAAAAATCGCCAATTATACCCCCACCACCGTTATTTTCAATTTTTCCTTTATGACGTTGTGTGTAATTGTTTTTCTTTTTCTTTTTTCTTTTTCAAAAAAACATTTGGGTGGGTGTTTTTTTTTTTCGTCTACAATTAGCTAACCTGTCGATTGCACGAAATGAAACATCAATCTGCTGAGAGCAAATCAGATAGAACCCCTCTATAAAGGCACACGCGGAACAACAATATGAACGAATATCCGGTTCCCTGGAAACAAACAGATATAATAATAAATTGCGTGCAAGCCTGTACTTAGAGGTGGAATTTATTTCTCCCAATGGTCAACGCGAACGTACATACCAAAAGATGGAGATGCCTTTTCTATGAATTATTGAATTATGAAATTTAATATTATTTTCCAATTTCGAATTGGCGAAGGGTTCGATACATAAATCGGTACTGAACGGCAGTAGTACGGCGAAGGGGTTATATTTATTTCTAAATTTTTTATATTACCACAACACAAGCGTGTGCGCCGTTCCTCTTTTTTCGTGTGTGTGATTGTTTTATTATTTGCGGGACACACTCCGCAGAGGTCTTTTTGGTGGATGGCTTCTTGTTGTAACTGACATTAGTCGGTTTGGCCTTCAGCAGGTGGATATGATGAGCATAGTTCGGGCCTGGTGCTGGTCACCCTTAGCAGTGCTGATGGGTGGGGGTGGGTTTTTATTTTTATTCACAAGAAAATACCACCATCATACGGTGGTATGTATGTTTAGGTTTTATTATTATTATACCGTAGCCAAGTTCGGATGAGGGACGAAATTAACACATACAAGAGGGACCCAATCGAAGTTATGATTAGTCCCAGCGGGGATTTATCCTGCTACTTTTGGTGTTACTGTTTGCATGGTGGGTTTTTTTTTACGGTTACTTTTTTTTTTTGGAAAAAACTAGAGGGAGACTTCAGTTATTATTATTTCATGAACATAGCTTGCTCTTTGTTCTATTTTGGATGGCTGCCGTGTGATGAATAAGAAAATGCGCGTAGGAATAAGCCTCGAGCGGGACCATTGGTATTGCGAGTTTCGTTTTATTTAAGAGGCCCAATGGAAGTATGATATTTTAGGGGACGAAAACAGTCAGTGGAAGCCAGCATATCGCAGAAGCATTGTTAAATTTCTGGAACAAATGGAAGTCACTATAGACACATTTGCTTCGTTTTACAGCTGCACCATTACCATTTTTAGGGTTCCGTAGCCAAATGGCAAAAATCGGAACTATTAGATTCGTCATGTCTGTCTGTCTGTCTGTCTGTCCGTCCGTATGTCACAGCCACTTTTCTCCGAAACTATAAGAGCTATACCGTTGAAACTTGGTAAGTAGATGTATTCTGTGAACCGCATTAAGATTTTATACAAAAATAAAAATAAAAACAGTAAATTTTGGGGGTCCCCATACATAGAACTGAAACTCAAAAATGTTTTTTTCATCAAACCCATACGTGTGGGGTATCTACGGATAGGTCTTCAAAAATGATATTTAGGTTTCTAATATCATTTTTTTCTAAAGTGAATAGTTTGCGCGAGAGACACTTCCAAACTGGGAAAATGTTGACGTAACTGCGTCACTCAAATGTGTCTACTTAGGCACAATACTTGACACTTTCTTTGGGCTGAAATTGTGTGTGTTCAAAGATGGTATATGGGATTTTCGTCAAAAACAATTCCTACATTGTGTTGCTCCACTTCCAAAACAAAAATCGAACTGCTAACTCGTTGTTTCGAAACATAAGTTCCTAAATGGGATCACGAATTGACACCTGAACGTCGCCAGGCCTAAAATGTGTATTCGAGAGCTTCTTGGACAGTTAACTACTTTTCTAATGCAACTACTCTTCTGAGCCGCTTGCGTTATAGGAACGTCCTTCCCGAGGGAAGTATCAAAAAAGGATCGCTCTACCCACTATACCTACTGTCAAAGGAATAATTTGTTTTTTTACACAGAGGGCGGGCATTCCTTATGTGGCGTGTATCCAATATGCTCAGCTGTGGCAATTTTTCCCTGGAAGCTTGTTCGTCGATGTCAGATGTCAGCTCCGACAACGACCCGTATTGCTTTAAGTAAGCCCACACTGCGAACAATGAATCCGATGCTCACATTGCGCCCGAAGCGTTCCATTTAATCAACGAGGCTAAGCGACACATTCAAATTAAGTGTGTATGTGCAATGAGGTCCTCGCTGTCGCTCAACTATTATATAAAACGTAAAAACCAAACAAATCACAGAACAAGCGCTCGCGCGTCTATTAAACCCACCGAACAAGTTGCAGGTTTAGGAACCTGTCTTAAAGCGGACCACTAAAATCTGGCTACAAGCGCGTATGTCTCCTCTAACTAGACACGCATATATGAAGGCGCAGATGAAATTGATGCGGCTGGCGATGATGGTGAGATGCGCATTGCATCTATACCCGCGCTGGAGCTGCATATGCATATCGGTTAGGCTGTTTCTGTTGGCCATAGTCACTCTCTAATCCGACGCGGACAATAGCATAATGAAATAGTCGGTAACCAGTTCCTCTATGGCCGATTTTATATAATATATTTTGTTCGAAGGAAAGCTGGCGGACACAGTGGATGAAACAAAAATAGTTTCAGACTTACAAGCACATTCCTACACGTGGTCATCATCCCATTAGGGCTAAGTGGATCAAAATTAAATCAAACTTGGCCCATCAAACTACCGTATACACAGGACCGAGTGTAATTTCCTACCAGTACAATGGCCTCGCAATTACCACCATGTATGTATAATTGGAGGATTAGAGGAGTTATGGCGACAGAGGTGGTGCGATTATATATCCTGGCCAAATGTCAATAAAACTAATTTTATGCGAGGGTGACTTGGTGCTGGGACCAACTGACATGCAATTGATGCTCTCAGTAGTATGGAGCGTCAAGTGTACGGATATTTTTAATCAAGAACTCAATCAAAAAGCACCGCAGTTTCCTATTTTTGTGTCAATTATCCCTAACCGTATGTGTAAGTGTGAGTTGTAACAAAAGCGATATGAGTAAGGAAGAAGCGTATTTTATGATGATGGTGACGTGGAGTTTTTTTTTATGATAGCCTATTCCTATTTGGGAATAGTGGTATAAGTAAATTTTTGATTAAATGAAAGAGAATGGATCTTATATTGATAAATGTTTTATTTATTGTCGGCAATTATGTAGGGAATATAATATCAGGTAAATGTCCGCCTCTGTTAGTCTCACAAATGCGAGTCCTTTTGAGCACATTTTTCATTACATTCTCACACATTTCACGGGGTATTTCATTAATTATTTCATCACGAATATTTTGTTTGAGTTGCTCAAGCGTTTCTGGTTTGTTTGCATAAACCTTGCTTTTCAGATACCCGCACAAAAAGAAGTCCGGAGCAGTCAAATCAGGCGACCGTGGAGGCCAATCAACATCACCATTTCTTGAAATAACTTTTGTGGAAAGAGGTCTCGCATTGTAATCCTGGCTGTATGCGATGTGGCACCGTCTTGTTGATACCACATGTTAATCAAGCCCAAAGCATGAAGTTGTGGCGTTAAAAAGTTTTCAATCATGTCACGATATCGCTCCCCATTCACAGTTACCGTTACGCCGTTTTTATTTTCAAATAAGTATGGTCCAATGATTCCTCCTGACCAATTTGCACACCAGACTGTAACTTTTAATGGATGCAAAGGTGACTGATGAATAATTTGAGGGTTTTCCATTGCCCAGAACCGACTATTCTGTTTATACAAATATCCATTCAAATGAAAATGTGCCTCGTGTCGTCACTCATTATGATTTTTTCATGAAAATCGGGGTTGTCATGGGCTAGCTGTAACATCCTATTGGCATATGTACGGCGGCGTCAAAGAACTTGTGGAAGAAGCTCTTGTGTCAACTGAATCTTAGGTTAGGTTAGGTTAGCGGGTTGGCAGAACAGGGGAACCTGTACGTGCCACACTTAGATCGATGTAGATCCATTGTGATGCCCTAGGGGCTTACTGCCCCCATACACTGGAAACCTATGAAAAACCTACGGATTAGAAAACCAGTCCGTTTTATTTACAAATTTTAGTAGGTCGTTAATGGACCTATTTGGGAGTTCCTCTAAATCCTCGAAGAAGTAACTGCCAAGGAATTTATTTCTTATGTGACAGAGTGCTGGACAGTGACAAAGAAAGTGTGGGGTGTCGTCATGCACCTCCTCATCGCCGCATCCTCTGCACAGGTCATCTGAACTGATTCCCATCTTCTTGGTATGGTATTTCAGTGTATTGTGTCCGGTGATAATGCCCACAATGAAGGACAATGATTTCTTGCTCAATTGTAGGATTTTCTCCGTTTTCTGTTTGTTGTAGATTGGCCACATTTTCCTGGTTATGACACAGGATTCTAGTTTGCTCCATCTCTCAATAGTCGCC
Organism: Cheilosia urbana; assembly: GCA_946477585.1. Taxonomy (NCBI): domain Eukaryota; kingdom Metazoa; phylum Arthropoda; class Insecta; order Diptera; family Syrphidae; genus Cheilosia; species Cheilosia urbana. The sequence goes on from OX297857.1 coordinate 5,369,060, forward strand.
TTTAGTATTCTGTTCCCAATCGCCTGTCTGAGATTACAGGGTCGGCCTGGTTTAGTTCAAGGGAGGATCCATTTCTTGCCAGCTCATCAGCTTTTTCATTCCCAGACACACCTTTGTGCCCAGGGACCCAGCATAGTCTTACGTTGTGCTGCGCGCCGAGAACCCGCAGCTCTTCGCGACAGCGACTTACAAGCTTTGATTTTATCTCAGCGGCAGCGATCGCTTTTATTGCCGCTTGACTGTCAATGAAAAAGGTAATATTATCTGCATGAGGTATTGCCATCATTGCAACGTTTAGCAGCTGTTGTCACTGCCAATACCTCAGCTCGGAATACGCTGCTGTGGTTGGGTAGTCTGATTGAACTGGATAGTCCGAGACGTTCCGAGTAGAATCCCGCGCCAACGCCAATTTCCATCTTTGATCCATCCGTGTATATGGGTATGGTTGGTCCAATGGATGTTGGTTGGTCCTCATTCCATTCGTCCCTGCTGGGGAAACACGTGGTAAATGGTCTTCTGAAGTCTAGTCGGGGAGTGATATAGTCCGTGCATATATTATTGCCCGCGAATTTGTTTAGAATTTGTGCGTGTCCTGTTAGGCTGTGTTTCCAGTTTTTGGTCTGGCTTAACCGAAGGGCGCTGTTTGCAGCAGATTCTTGTACAAAGAGATCTAGGGGTTTGAGATGGAGTATAGCCTCTAGACCAGCTGTGGGGCTGGTTCTCATTGCCCCCGTGGTGCCAATACAGGCCAACTGAATCTTAAATGGAAACAAATGCAAATCCTTCTGCAAAATTGTCGCCAAATTGTTATTTGAAGACCAAGCTCCTGAGCACGGCGTCGAATTGAGGTCGATGGATTGTTTTGAACACTTCCTTGAGCAGCAGTAATGTTTTCAGCCGATCTTGCAGTACGTTATGGTCCATGCTTGGGCCTACCTACAGACCCTCTTTCTTCGAAATCATTCACTACACGATAAACGATTTTAACGATTAAAACACGTTGGTTTATCGAATAATTTTCCATAATAATTTTGCCACGTGTCTACTTCACGACTGCCAACTATGAACTGTCAAGACTAATGTTTGCCAAAATGGCGGCAAAACAAAGTAGTATACCTATACCTTCTCCGCGGACACCCTGTATTTCTTATTGGGAATCGTTATTGGTGCTAAAAACGTCTCAATTAGGAATCGCGTTTGAATTGTGTTGAGCAGGAATTTCTATTTAGGAATTAGTTCTTTTTGCGGGCAAAAAAGAAAAACGTAAAAAAGTGTAAAAACTGATCAAGGTGATTATGACCAAGGAAAGAATTTAATTTAATTTTGTTTGCAGAGAAGTTAAAATTGCAGTTCAGCGTGACAAACATTTTTCTGAAGCGGACGGAGGTGGTTTATAAAACAACCAAAAAGCTTTTAATTCATGTGCCTGAAAATAGAAAAATAAAACTCCACAAATGTCTTTAAAACTAAAATCCATTTATTACGCATAGTATCGTCGCTGTATGTAACAAAAACTTAAAAAAAAAAAATGGTACCCTGCTACTATATATGAATTGTGTGCACGAACACACATCTCCACATATTTTACACGCTGCGGACAAAATGTTTCATTGAAGAAACAATTTTGACACAATAACGTACCTGTGGAGATACAAAAATCGTAGCTAGGAATATTTACCTAGCATGTGTCTAAATGTTACTTGTTGGGGATATTCGTTGGTAACAAAACCGTCTTAAAGACATCATGACACATGACACATGAAGTCGCAAAATGCTCCTTTGGGCTGCGATGAATTTGGTCAGTTAAGCAATTTGAAGTTTCCCATGACACACTGTGCTGATTAGCGAGATTACGAATCGAAGCAACTTATGGAGCCCTCGTATGAGTTTTTGCTTCAGGTCCACGTTCAAGGTTCTCATTGTCGTTTTCGCATCACATGGAGAAAAATCCACTCTAGTTTTGTAAAATGCTTGAAATGGGGGCGTTTCTCCCAACAGCCATATTGTCTTACACTGCAAAATCCTTTCATCGTATCTGACTATCTGACAGCATACCTATTCAAAATGCGTGCATATCGTAAGTTCACATCCTTGACGCTCAGTTCGGGAGAAAATACGCCATGCACACGTTGCCTCTATTGATTATGTCAACATTTACACCCCTATTGTGAAGATCAACTATAAATCGGTTGACGATTGACAAAATTTATCAATTAAAATTGATACTGGTATTGCGAAACGTAAGCCCACAAACTCAAAATCCCAAGTTTGAACGAAATCCGGGCAGCCGTTAAGTTTTTCGCAGTCTCAAAAACTATTCTCCTTAATAATTTGTTGTGTGTGTGTGAGGGCACATGAGTCTCAACCTTTTTTGATGCCCGACCCAGTTTTGTAGATCACAGTAGTTCACTTTTTGTAGTATATAGTTAAGGATTTTTTCACCAGTAACCCGGATAATTTGACCCGGAATCGGGCCCTAAGGACACGATTCACGAGACTTCTCCCCAAATTGAGATAAAAAAAAAAAGCAAAACAGAGATATCTAACTAGCACTTATCAAACGCTTGCATAATGTGAGACTGACTTGGAGGAGGTGACACTAGTTGTTGTAGGTACTTTATGTGGTATTCGTTTGGGCTTCTTCAGATTCGCTCTCAGATTTTAGATTTCGTGTGGCTAATCGAACATGAAAACGTAACTTGCTCTTTTTTTATGATAATATTCGTGCGATTCGAATATGTGTAGCCTTCAACACTTTTTAAAACGTTTTCCATTCACTGCTTCAGTTTTAAATTAAAACATTCGAAATTTGCGTCTCGATTGATTTTTAAATATTGATACATAACCAATTTACTAAAATAAATTCACCCGATGCAATGCCTTCCTTTGCTGCAAAACAAATTCACGAAAACCTAAACGCCCTCCACCAGTTGTCAAACTCAAACGCACTTGTGTTGGTAAATCTGAGAAAATATCTAGATTCGCAAAAGTGATCTGAAATCTGAAAAAGATTGATTTTTTTTTGTACCAAACGAACATAAGAACTGATCTGAGAGCGCCCAAACGAATACCACATTACCTTCGCTAGGATAGGATCTTTGTTTTAAGTCCTACAACAAAAACAAACAAAAATGGACCAATCTTCAGAATTTTATATTTCTGTCGGTGTAGCGGTTGGAATCTATATTTTTTCATGGACCGAAGTGGAAAAAACCGGGGCTTTAAGTTTTATCGTGTTCACCAGGAAAATGATAAAAAAAAACCTGGCGAATCCGGCCTTACGGACGGGTAGTTCACATCCTTGAGAGACACAACATTTCACTGGTTGTCGTCTGCAATGCAATAACAAGGACACCAACTGGGTGACAATCTTCGCTTACTTCCTTTTCACAGGACTCGAGCTTACATCAAATACTACAACCATGGCTAAGAAAATTCTAGGGGAAATTTCATTCAAATCGCATCAATGGGAAAAAAGAGAGCTTTCGAAGCAAACTTACCCCCTCGTACAATTGCCCAACACTTAAAAAACGCAATTCAGACTTTGCAACTTGATTACTACATAATTTCTGTTGTACGATTTTCATTTTATTTAGTATTCAGAAATTAAAATAACAAATGCCATTTATCAGCAGGGGTGAATGCCACACATTGGAGCAGTATAGCCTCCAAATATGCTAGGATGTTTGTCGTGTAAGAACGAATTTGTCTTCCTCTACATTTGACTGCTCTCTCTTTGTATACGGTTGACGTAGGTGCGAGATACTAAGTTCCACGAGTCCATAAACCGATCCATGCACATCGCTATACATTTCTGCAGAAAGAAATACCAATAACACTTCTATTAGATGCCCACCAAGCGCAAACAAACCTGTTCGGATGAGTCTAATGATGATCCTGGCTTACTGATGCATTTCTTGAAGCATTTTTCTGTCATTTTCTACCATCATAAATGCAACATTTATTTAGCCAGTTTTCGTTTTCTATTTTCATCAAAAATAATTTACTTACCGTGATGAGTTCTTGGGTGTTTGCTACGGCGATTTGCTGCTGAACTTGTTTCATAAGTTCGCCTTTTTGTGCGGCGTTGAGATTTTCCAGCGCTGCCATTCTAAAAGGGATTATATGCTAGTTGTACAAGTATTGTTAGAATAACTGAAGTTTCAGTGAGAAAATACAAAATTGCTTTGTATTTCAAACTTTTGTTGAAGTTACAACACGTTTTGAGGGAAAAAAATCTTAATTTGCTGACAGCCGAAAACGAGAGTAATCTTATCAGAAAATTCCGAAATGTCAAAGTGTACAACGAATGTAATAGAAGAGTTTCTTAGGAATGTGTTATGGGTGTGATATCGAAAAATTTTGTTTAGCGAGAATTTAGAAGAATTCTCTTGCAATACGATTCAGTAGTAATATTTGGAAAAAAATATAGGTTTATCACATTTGCTTCATTGTTATTGTACTCCGTGTAGAATCCATACGGAATAGTGTATACACGTAGTAATGGAATCAGTATCTATTTCGTTTGTGTGTTTTCCAACCAATGTTAGTATAAATTTGTTGCCTTTTTTCTATTCTTATAGCGTTATGTCACATAAAATACAAAAAAAAAAATCGAACTCAATGTTGTTGACCCAACATAAATGTCTTTTAAGTTATTACTAAGTTCTGGAATAGAAATGCCCATTCATTTAATACCGCATTATGATAATTTTGTCAGACCTAAGCAAAGTAAATACGAATTCACATTGCATCTACACCTTAATCCACGAGTTTAGTACAATCCATCATGGCCGCCAGCTATAACTATTCTTTGTGGTCCGCTACCATCTTCGTCTTCGTTTAACACCTACAATTAGCTACCCCAAACACAGGAGCAAGCAGTAAGGAACTTAAATTTGTTGTATTTTTGCATTCGACTGGCATTACACGCGCTACCCGTAAAAAAGTTCTTAGCGCTGGAAAGAAAAATAATAAACACGCTTAATTTATTACTTTCCTCGTGCCCATCATGTGTGTAGTTTTAGTAATTTATTCGTGGTCTATTAGAGTACAAGAAAATTATCGAAAAGTGAAAAGTTCAACGCAGAACTTTTGATTCCAATCATTTCACAAAAAAATATATAAATTTTATTACATTTTTTTTTCTTTTACTTCTACCAAAGAGTCTCTGCAGTGTCACTACACCAATACTACTACTCCGCTGAATACGCGACAACTTTCCAGCAATCCCACACAAATCCCAAAAAGAGACAACTAACTACAGTGTTTTTGCTTGTCACAAAGGTAGTTGGTTCGTTCGCACTTAAATAATAAAAAAAAAATCTATCACTACGGCGCGGCCGACATTTTTGATACGCAAATTGGTGTGTTTTGCTTACAAATCAAAGGTAAAAATATGTGTTTCACAAAAATAAATCCCAAATAAATTATTCAAAATAACTCGGTTGGAAGAAAATAAACATAAAAAACCGAATTACCAGTACCAGCTCGAGGTTTTTTTTTTTTTCTTCATCTAGTGCTAGTGCATTTGCCTAGAATGTGTTGAATTTCGATGATTTATGCATTTTTTCCTTAAAAACAACCGCGAAGGTAGAAATTTGTGAAGTTGAGCGCTGTTGAATATGTGTGTATGTGCATACCTTTGGGAAAAAATAACAAAACAATACGAAACCGTAAAGTTGAGCCAGCGAGTTTAGTATATTCTTAAAATAAACAAAAATTTTTTTTGAAAAATTAAACACAATCGAAATATTTACCGGAGCAGTGCAATTCGGGGCTTCATTTGGACGATAAACTCCCGCAAGGGAGGCGTACATAGTGGATGAAACAAAAAGTATAAGAAAACCGCCCGACAAGAAGAAACTATAAATAACCCAGGGAAATTGGCGAAAATGAATGCAACCACTATTGCTCCTTGGAAAAGGTAATTTTTCTGTATTCTTTTCATTTTATTTTCATCATCATGAGGAAGTGGGGGGCACACTTTGAATAATAAAAGATAATTATTGGTCCTCTTATGGGGGCACTGTGGCTGACCAATCACCATATTGTAGAGCCCTCTTTGATTATGGTATCCCAGTGTGAAAACGGACTTGGGTTTCATGAAATTTCGTCCTACTACCTGCTTAGGGTGACACCAATTAGACTGCTTATAATCTCACAGTAGGGCCATTTTCAAGTGGGTTGTGCGTGCGACTTATTATCCTCTTACGGCGATGTCACGAATTGGAATCTTTCTGGGCCGCCAGTTTGGTAGACTATTGACAGACAGTGGTGTGGTTATAATATTCTGATAAGAGGTCTGAAATGCAAGTTTGTAACATCCCGATATCCATTCTAGCGTGGAAGATCATCATTGACTTTGATGTCATCAGCTCAATTGGCCGTTTGGAGTCGGCATGAAATTGTAGATCAATTTCATTCGTTTCAAACTTGAAAAACTCACACAAAACGAATGGTTGTGAGAAGCTAAGCCTAGGTTTGAGAGACGAAAAGAGACCCGACAATGGTGGTCTGATTCGAATATCTCTCGAATCCATATACTTTACTTTACTTTACCTCGACGTCATCAATACGATTAGAACAATTACCCGTTCCGTAACCCTTAAACTGCGTGGTAGGAAGCCAGCTCTCTAGTGGTAGTAGTAGTTTTTTTTTTTTTTTTTTTTTGGCGGAGGTTGTTACTATCCGATGGAACACTCAGGCACAACTACTGACAAACAGACACCTTACATTTATGTACTTAGTTTTCCCGTCTTTCGAAGAAAGATGAGAAGGAGCTTCAGTGATGAAGAGCGTAGATGTTCGGCACTCACCACGTCAGGCCCAAAGATCCGCCACCTGATGCGAGCAAAGGCAGGACAGCTACAGAGGAAGTGCTCCGCTGTATTGTCATCCTCTCCACAGGCAGGACAGATGGTGGAGACGCTCAAGCCCAAAACATTTAAGTGTTTGGTAAAAGCTTGGTGGCCCGAAAGGGACGCCCACAAGCAGTCTACAGTCGCTTCTTCTGAGAGACAGAAGGAAGGCCGCCGACCTTTTGCAGATGTCCGGACGCAGTCGTCTGTCCACACCCAGCACAGCCACGCCACCAACACTCGTGTTCGCGAGAAACCAAAGTATCAATGGATGACTTAACCACCGATGTAGGCAGACCCAACGCAGGTTCAGGTCCTAAGAATTCTTCCTCTGAACCCAGCCTGGCAAGCTCGTCAGCGATCTCATTTCCCTGGATACCAGTGTGACCTGGGACCCAAACATGATACACTGTACTTAGCCTTCCGAACAAGTTCAGAGAAAGCTTGAGTTCGAGCACTAATTAAGACGAGGTAAGAGGGTTAAGCAGCGCTTTTAATGCAGCTTGACTGTCGCTGCGAACGCATATACTCCTAGCCCTCCACCTATTTGTCACAATATAGCGCATAGCCATAAGGATAGCGAAAATCTCCGCTTGGAAGAAAGACGCATGGTTTCCTAAGGGGTTGTGAAGTATAATGTTCTCGCTTTCCACGAGGACTCCAGAACCAGACCCCATGTCCGGGTAAAAATACGATGGCATTCTTTCCCTGGCTCAGAGTCTGGCCCAAGCCATTATGTTGCCTGAGGAAAGTTGACGTGGTAGTTTTGTCGCAGTAGGATTTCTGGAGTCATTGCGTCAGAGGGCATATCCATAAGACCGGGGTCAAAGGATAATCTCGCACAAGTTCTTCAAAATTCCAATGCGCGTGGTACCAAAAGTCACCTCTCTTTAACCGAGAGATGGTTTTCAGCGTACACCCCATGATAAAAATATCAAGGGAGGGGAGGTTCATCATAGCGTCTAGAGCGGAGCCCGGTGTGCTGGGGAAGGCTCCTGTGCAGCCGAGACAAACCGTTCTTTGAAGCATGTCCCAACGACTAAAACCTCGATCACATTTCCCGCAAAATTCATCCATTGTAAAGTAATTATCTCTTTACAGAGAATAAAAAGATAAATTCCGCGTATTTTTTACTTTTCTTATTCGCTTTAAAGTTTTCACGTCTGTTGCACTTGAGTTTCACTCGTACCAAGTACAGCAAAAGTTGACTGCGCTTTATCGGTTTTCGATTCAACATGCTGGGACCAAAGAAGCTTTCTATCGAGGATTACTCCCAGATATTTGACTTCATCGGAGATCGGAATAGTGATACCTTTTAACACAAGCTGAGCAGACCAGTGACCTTCCTCCTTCTCGTGAAGAGAACAACAGTCGTTTTAAGAGGATTCACTGAAGTCCATTTCTTGTGCACCAGCCATCGATCAAGCCCAAGGATCTCTGAGCCCGAGAGCCGACAGTCCCTAGGTCATAACCGACATACAGAACGGCGACATCATCCGCGTATGCTTGAGTATAGGTTCCAGGAAGATTGAGAAGCGTTAGCAGAGAGTCAACTACCATACACCATAAAAGGGGAGACGGAATACCGCCTTGAGGGCAGCCCCTGTTTACCCATGTCACGACGCATTTGCCACAATCAATCAACGTCCTGTACATTAGCAATAGCATTGCTTTTATCCACAACACCAATGTTTCATCTATACCATGATGTCCGATTGCATTGCACATGCTATCAAAAGTCGCATTATCAAAAGCAACCTCAATGTCGACGAAAATGCCCAACGCGTACTCCTTCCGATCAAGAGCACGTTAAATTTTGAATTATAAATCTCCGTGTGCCAAATAAACAAATCAAATCAAAAAAAAAATAATTCCTACCAACAAGGTTCTGAAGTGCAGTTTCACAGGATTTTCCGCGCTGATGGAGCATTTTAGATACTTGCGGCTAAATAGGTGTTGATGTAATAACTAAGTACAGCAACCAGTTGTTCGCTGAATTTCGTTAAATGGTTGCAATCTCCAAAAGCCAGTGACTACTACGTCCTGTTTGAACATGCCACTTTAGGTGAGGTATTCCTCTTTCCCAATATTTGCACCAGTTTCGATTTGCAGAATGCATACTGGTGAGTAGTGTGCCGGAGAGTTTGATAGCTCCACACAGCTCTTTGAAGAGTATTTTGATAGTTTTAATAGCGGTCTTGTTGCTCTTATTTCTATCTATTGTACCTCTAAGCCAACCATATCCAATGATGGGTGCTGAAACTGGTCCTCTATTTACCGCGGTCCCTTTTAACGTGTGCTTCTTCGGTAAACTTCTTCTGTCAAACATAAATTAACACGAATCTCATCGTCATCCTAAGCTAGTTCCACCATCTACGGAATTTCTTGGTGTCGGTGTCTCCCTCAGATTGCGTCTCACCCACTGCTGCTACAGTACGTTACACAAATAGCTGGTTATGCCGTTTTTGGCACGACTATGGAAGACATTTACAACCTACCAGTTGTCTGTCAAAGGATTACCCACCAAATTCTATGTCCATTCAGTTTATCTTCATTTGTGTTGTATGTAACTTTCCGGACGACTGAACTGAACTCTTTTGATTAAGTTTAAGTTCGATAGTCACTGACAGTGGTAAAAAATATCCATGGTGGCGTTTGTTTGCTTGTTGCTGTTCATCATTTAATCTATTTTTGAAATATGCGCTTTCGCTGGAGTGTTGCCAAGCTAGGGACTTAATATTCCACTTATACCTCCAATCGCTGTCAAACTTAGTCTGGCTTTCCTTGAATTTTGCGGTGGCCTTTGTTAAAACAAACATCCCACAACTACAAAGCGAATTGAAGTACTGCATTCAATGGCTTTCTACGGACATTTGCTGTGTTGCTTTTTCATTGGTCTTGGGTTCTGGCTGTCAGTTCTCCCTTAATCTATAATGCCCCCAGTTTTGGCTCTCGCTCCCATGTGTTCTTGTGGATATCTTGGTTTGCCAATGACACTAAAATCGTTTCCAGTTAGCCGAAATGGTATCCACCTCCACCTAGGACACCTAAAGCAGCTCAAAGTCTTAAGACTCAGCAGGATGTAAAGGGTCTTTCATTAAGCGTTTCCTATCTTTAAATTTAATTAAAACATTTTTTTTGAGATGATATCTTAGTGGCCAGTGACCAGTAAGATAACCTGTTAGGATCCTTAGATCTACTTTGCTTAGCTCAAGTAACTTTTTTGCTTTACTACGAGCTGGGCTAATGAGTCTTTTTGCCTGCCTCTGTCCCTTTAATTCCGTCCAGTATTCGGCAAGGTGATCATCTTCCCATTTCCTGAATTTTGAGTGTATGTAACTCAAAGGTAACCCGAAGTATGGTTCAGGACCGGTGAGTAGGCGTGATGCACCTCTTCTCGCCAGACAATCTGCTCGTTCGTTGCCCTCAAATCCCTCATGGCCTGTTATCCAAGCAACAGTGACTGTGTTGTCCTTTGCAAGTTCTTCGAGGAGATTAAAACATTCCCAGACTAGCTTTGATCTGATCGAAAACGATCCCAGGGCCTTAAGGGCTGCCTGGCTGTCTGAGAGGATGTAGATATGTGCACCTTTAGTGCGCCTCCGTAAGCATTCCCGGACACATATCTCTATGGCATGTACCTCCGCTTGAAAGATGTCTGGTGATTTTCCTAGTGCTACGGCTCTTTGGAACCTAGGCCCATAGACCCCAGCACCGGTGGCTTCATCTTCCATCTTTGAACCGTCGGTGTACCAGATTTGTGATCCTGGTCGTGTTACGAATTGGTTGGTTCTCCAGGTACTCCTGTCAGATATGACTATCTTGAATTTTCTGGAAAAGCGAAGTCTTTTAAGCATGGTGTCTGATACTTTGATCACAGGATCATCTTGAAGCATTTGTAATACTCGAAGGTGTCCTGTCAGATTTCCTGCTTTAAGATTTGATATATCAGGAAGCCTAAGGGCACTGAGACACGCTTCCTTCTTTACAGAAATATGTAAAGGCAAAAGGCTGAGCATTGCCCCTATGGCTGCAGTTGGACAAGTTTTCATTGCCCCCGTTATACCAACACATGCTAAGCGATATATCTTGTTTAGTTTTTTCTGGGCCGTTAATTGTTCGGTTTTTGGCCATCATGATATCGCTGCATGGGTGATCATTGGTTTGATGATCGTGTTGTATGACCAGTAGATCATTTTTGGTTTTAAGCCCCAGGTTTTGCCGTGAAGACGCTGGCACATATAAATTGCCTTTGTCGCCTTCTTGGTGACTTGATCAAGGTGTGAGTTCCAGGTGAGAGTCTTGTCCAGGATTACTCCCAGATATTTTACCTCCCCTGATAAGTCAATAACTTCGTTATTTAGCTTGATCGGTTTCAATTCTAGTTTTCTCTTTCTTGAGAATGGTATCATGACTGTTTTTGAGGGATTTATGGTCAATCCTTTGTTCTGACACCATCTATAGGTTAAGTTTAGGGCTCCTTGCATGATCTCCGATATCGTGGAGTCATGTTTGCCCCTAACAGTGATTACTACATCATCTGCATAACCTTGTATTATGTACCCCGATTGTGTGAGGTGGAATAGGAGTTCATCTATGACTAAAGTCCACAGAAGGGGAGAAAGTACTCCACCTTGAGGACAGCCCCTAGTGGCCTTAACAGTCTTTTGTGAGCCTCCATACTCCAGATTAATAATTCTGCTTTCTATAACATGTTTAGAACCCATTTTATGATTAGTGGGGCAATGCCTTTCCTTATCATAGCTTTCTTTATGGCATCGAAGGAGGTATTGTCGAACGCTCCCTGGATGTCTATGAAGGCACAAAGAGCCGTTTCCTTTGCTGCCAGAGTCTTTTCAATCGTCGTTGTGAGGCTGTGTATGGCAGTTTCGGTAGACTTGCCGGCTTGGTATGCGAACTGGTTCGCATGGAGTGGGTTACCTGTAAGGAACTGATCCCTTATATATTGGTCTAGGACTTTCTCCATGGTTTTTAGGAGGAAGGAGCTAAGGCTGATGGGGCGATATGATTTCGCTTGTTGTTCAGATTTCCCACCTGCCTTTGGTATGAAAACCACCTTGACCCTTGTCCAGCTCAATGGTACATGGCTTAGAGATAAGCTGGATCTGAAGATCCTAATTAGTTGAGGAACCAGTAGGTCAATACCCTGTTGTAGTAGACAGGGGTAGATGCCATCGGTTCCCGGTGATTTAAAGGGGCTAAAAGAAGAGATCGCCCATTTTACCTTGTTTCTCTGAAAATTTTTTCCAGATAGACTATAATCCCATTTTGATACAGTGAGATCCTGGTGCCTCATCGGTACACATGGGGTTTCTATGTGAATGCATTCTGGGAAGTGCGTGTCGAGAAGAAGTTGGTAGGTTTCTTCATGGGTAGCTGTAAATTCACCATTGTGCTTTTTCAGAGAGCAGATGCCGTTTGAGTGCTCGCGGGCAAGGACTTTTTTGGAGTCGTGTCGCTGCAGGGAGATTCTCAATGCTCTCGCAGTGTTTCCTCCAAGTCGCTCGTTTTGATTTTCTCAATTTTACGTTGTAATCAGTAAGGGCTGTTCTGTATTGGCACCAATTGCCATTGTTCTTAGCTCTATTGAACAATTTTCTTACTGTGCTCCTAAGAGTTTGAAGTCTTTTATTCCACCATGGGACATCTCTTCGTATTTTCCTATTTTTAAGGGCACAACTGCTTTCATATGCGAAGGTTATATCTTTTTGGAGCTGTTCGGATTCAGTTTCCAGCTCCGGAATGGTCCCTAGCGGAATTGAAGAACGATTTAGTTCTGATTCAAGGACTAACCGATAGGTTTCCCAGTCGGAGGATTTCGGGTTCCTGTAAACTGTGTTTCTTTCGGAAAATGCTTCCAGGTCGAATCTGATGTGATTGTGGTCCGACATGGATGCTTCTCCGGAAACATGCCAGTTTGTGGAGATATTATATATAAATGGACTTGCCAAAGTGAGATCTAGAACCTCTTGGCGAATCGCATTTATGAAGGTTGGTTCTACACCTCTATTTACCACCACCAAATTGTTAGCACAAATATATTCAAAAAGGGACTCACCTCTTTTGTTTATGTCGGTGCTCCCCCATGCCGTATGGTGGGCGTTGGCGTCACAACTGAGGATCCACTGCAGTCGCCTTTCCTCACAATATTTTATCAAAGCCGCTACTTCTGAAGTTGGTGCTTCAGAAGTGTCTCCAGGGAGGTAGGCAGAGGCGATAACGACCGTCAAATCAACATGATTGTTAAAAGTCAGCCTGGAGTCAATAACAATACCTAAATACTTTATTTCGTCAACTCTTTCCAACAAAATATTATCAATACTCAAGTTCATAGAAAAACTAGTACTATCGTTTAAGATCATACACTTGGTTTTGTTTGTGTTTAGTTTCATTTTGTTTTGACAGAGCCATTCGTATATGTTGTCCAAATCATGTTGAATTTTTCTGTAACACTCTTCAGCATCATCAGCATCAATAAAAATCAGTGCATCATCCGCAAACAGCATTAGTTCAGAGTATTTTAACACGCTTATCATGTCATTTATGTAAATAATGGGTTATGTTGGCTTTGAGGGCCGCTGTGGTTCGTGGCTAATGCGCATAGACGTGCTACTTCAGAAAAACCCACAAGAGCAAGCCCAAACGGGGTCAAATCGCATGATCTTGGTGGCTAGTTCACATCACCTCCACATGAGATGACCATGCCCTCGAATCGCTCGTGCAGAATTCCCAATGTGCCGTGAGCTGTGTGGCACGTAGCGCCGCGCGTCCTGATGAACCACATGCCGTTGGTGTCCATATCATCCAATTCAGGCCAAAAGAAGTTAGTTGGTAAGTTGACGGTGATGGCCTGGTCAACCGATTACGCCGGCCGCCAGCCCAAAATTCACAACCAAACAGTGACTTTTTCGGGATACCATTGGTCAACGTACGGGTGTTGATTTATCGTTTACTGAACCAATGGGCTCATGTTTATCCACCCGGCCGTAGTCAAATAGGCGAAGCGCGCGCAACGTTGCCTGAATAGAACACACACTTTGATAAAACAATGTTATCATTTGCCACAGCTGTTGAACGCTATGTCCGTCCATGTTGATCAATGACATTATTTCATCGCCTGGCGTTCCTTTTACGAGTTCCCAATCCATGTTCCACTTACGCTGCTGTTGCAGCTAAATAGCTATATTGCAGAAGAGGGCGATTTTTCCATCATAACGTCAGTTATTTCACACGGCAGACATATCGCCTGCGATTCTCAGATGAACGAAAGCGAATCGCGCACTTTGCGCAGAAGTATCGCCTGCGATTCTTAGATGAACGAAATGCAAATCCCGCACTTTACTGGGTTGTATTTCAATGAACCTAAACAAACTGGTAAATTCGCGACGGTATACAACAATCAGAAGTCCAAATGTATTCCAACAACTCGGCCCATATATTTATGTGCGGCGTAAACCCAAAGACCAACAGTTCAGAGTGAGTCCTCTCCACTTTTAAAAGGAAAACGCTTGTAAAGCTGTGACTCGCATTTTGCAAATTCTTCTGTGGCATGATGAAATCCGTGCCGCCTTCAACTTTTTGTTTGTTTGTTTCTACTCGTACTCCTCTTGAATCAATAATGCTATCTTTGTTAATTGCTTAATCCTTTCGAAGCTCAATTGACAAATACGGCGGCCTGATAATGTCAAAAGCCTGCTTTCATTCGAGCAAGTACAAGAGTCGCATAGGTTGAGTGTGATTGTTCTTTTTGATATTCACGCTTTCCCACCACCACTACAGCAGTACTACTCGCGATGGCAGAGGCGAATTCGCCTCTTTGCCGGTACCCAACAAGTGCACACTTGTGCTGCGCACTTGTGCAAATTTTGATCATAATTAAGCTAGTGTCATGGCGGCGGCTCATTTGCAATCCCTTCAATGAATATGGTAAATTCTAAGTGGTACTTTCTACTGCTTCCTTGGTCCTTTGGATTTTATTCACTTTGACGTCGAGTGCATTTGTTAGATGTGGTTCCTTTGTAATTTGTTTCACTTTGAAAATTATTACTTTGAGCTTAGAACTCCATTCGTGTCATATTCGACTCTTACGACTACTTGAGAAATTGACGAACCACGCCGCTGCCAACTGTCAAGGATATGCTGATGACATAGTAGTTATTGCCAGGGGTAAATTTGAGGAACCATAATTTTGGGTGGGGGTCATCACCCCCCATTTATTCGGCTTATTACAAGCTATTACATTGCTTAGCTACTAAGATTAATGTAAGGGAAAGATTGGGAAGGAGATCGAGTTTAAGGCAGGCAGTGCTCCGGTTGAAATCAAAAAGGGGAAGCTGTGAGTTAACCTTCCGCAGCATACGGGTGATTGGTTCGGTGGAACCATAAGAGGTGCGATGAGTCGGTATATAGAAAAGAGGAGCGCATCGTAAATTACGAAGGTTAGTGTTGAAGAAAATTGACTTGTAAATAGACGCGAGGTCGACAGAACCTGAGAGAAGTCGATGAATGAAGAGAATGTCTGCTACGTCCCTGCATTGTTCAAGGGTATTTAAGTTAATGAGTTTGAGGCGGTCTTGGTAGGGGGGTAATACTATAGGGTCGTTCCAGGGTAAACCTCGAAGGGCAAATCGAAGAAAACGCCGTTGAATGTTTTCGGTTCTGGATACGTGAACTCGCTGAAATGGCGACCACACTTGACTGGCGTATTCGAGAAGGGGACGAACAAAGGTAACGTAAATTGATCTAGTCACGTAAGGGTTGGAGAACTCATTGGACCAACGTTTGACAAATCCGAGTGATGGGTTGACTTTTAGAATTATCTCATCAATATGCGAACGGAAATTTAACTCGCTATTATACAAAATACCTAGGTCGCGAAGAGATTGTACGAGGGGTATGGGGTGACCAATAAGATAATATATTCGGGGTAGGGGCTGGATGCACTTACGCGATAAGGTAATAGATTGGCATTTCGCGATGTTAAGCTCCAAGCATTTTTTGTGGCACCAAATCGAAAAGTTATCGAGGTCTTGTTGAAGGAGACTAGAGTCTAGGGGTGAAAAAATGGAAAAATTTGGTATCGTCGGCGTAGAGGGATAGCGAGGAGTGTTTGATGACCCTCTCAAGATCATTTATAGTGAGGATGAAGAGAAGCGGACCTAGATGGCTACCTTGAGGGACACCTGAGGTTGCTAAAAAGGAAACCGAGAGGACAGATCTGAAACGAACACTATAGGAACGGTTTTCGAGGTAAGAGGATATCCATTTTAGTAATATGGGTTCAAAGCCTAGGGCAGACAATTTGAAAATGATTAATTGATGAGAAATCTTATCAAAAGCCTTACTGAAGTCGGTTGCAATTACATCTACTTCATTGCCATTCTCTAAAGCAGAGAGGGCAAAGGAGACGAACTCAACGAGGTTTGTAGTAGGTGTTCTGCCTTTAAGGAAACCATGTTGGTAAAGGGGATGATGAACTTACAATGAAAGCCTAAAGCTTCGTAAAAAAATACTTTCGAAGAGCTTGGGTATATGAGAAAGTTTAGCAATGGGACGATAGTTGGTCACTTCGTTCTTTGACCCCTTTTTATGTATCGGGGTTATGAAAGAGGTCTTCCAAACCTGGGGAAATTCTCCTAGTGAAAGCGATATACGAAAAAGATAAGAAAGGGGAAGGGAAAGGTTGGAAGAACTTTTTTTAACGAATATGGCAGGGACACCGTCTGGGCCGGGTATGAATTCGTCATTGAGATTCTGTAACTTATTTTCTATAACAGTAGGATCAAAGTTTTAAGAGATAAAGGGGCCGAAGGAGAAGTTTAGTAAGTAATTAAATTAAGAGGGGTCGGGTACGAAAGAGTTATCGGCAAAAGATTGTTTAAAATAGGTAAAATAGGTAGCAAAAAGGTTGGCAATGGTGAGTGGATCTGTTGATGATTTGTGGTATTATACAGGGTGTCCGCCGGGTGTCCGTGTCCGCCGGGTAGGTATACTACTTTATTTGTTTATAATTTTTGATTAAATGAAAAAGAATAGATCTAATATTAATAATTTTTTTATTTAATGTCGGCAATTATGTATGGAATACAATATCAGGTAAATGTCCGCCTCTGTTAGTCTCACAAATGCGAGTCCTTTTGAGTACATTTTTCATTACATTCTCACACATTTCACGCGGTATTTCATTAAATTCATCACGAATATTTTGTTTGATCTGCTCAAGCGTTTCTGGTTTGTTTGCATAAACCTTGCTTTTCAGATATCCCCACAAAAAAAAATCCGGAGCAGTCAAATCAGGCGACCGTGGAGGCCAATCAACATCACCATTTCTTGAAATAACTTTTGTGGAAAGAGGTCTCGCATTGTAATCCTGGCTGTATGCGATGTGGCACCGTCTTGTTGATACCACATGTTAATCAAGCCCAAAGCATGAAGTTGTGGCGTTAAAAAGTTTTCAATCATGTCACGATGTAACATCCTATTGGCATATGTACGGCGGCGGCGTCAAAGGTCTTGTAGAAGAAGCTCTTGTGTCAACTGAATCTTAGGTTAGGTTAGGTTAGCGGGTTGGCAGAACAGGGGAACCTGTACGTGCCACACTTAGATCAATGTAGATCCATTGTGATGCCCTAGGGGTTTACTGCCCCCATACACTGGAAACCTATGAAAAAGTCCAGTCCGTTTTATTTACAAATTTTAGTAGGTCGTTAATGGACCTATTTGAGAGTTCCTCTAAATCCTCGAAAAAGTAACTGCCAAGGAATTTATTTCTTATGTGACAGAGTGCTGGACAGTGACAAAGAAAGTGTGGGGTGTCGTCATGCACCTCCACATCGCCGCATCCTCTGCACAGGTCATCTGAACTGATTCCCATCTTCTTGGTATGGTATTTTAGTGTATTGTGTCCGGTGATAATGCCCACAATGAAGGACAATGATTTCTTGCTCAATTGTAGGATTTTCTCCGTTTTCTGTTTGTTGTAGATTGGCCACATTTTCCTGGTTATGACACAGGATTCTAGTTTGCTCCATCTCTCAATAGTCGCCTTTAGTATTCTGTTCCCAATCGCCTATCTGAGATTACAGGGGGGAATCATTACTGTGGTGTCGGCCTGGTTTAGTTCAAGGGAGGATCCATTTCTTGCGAGCTCATCAGCTTTTTCACTCCCAGACACACCTTTGTGCCCAGGGACCCAGCATAGTCTTACGTTGTGCTGCGCGCCAAGAACCCGCAGCTCTTCGCGACAGCGACTTACAAGCTTTGATTTTATCTCAGCGGCAGCGATCGCTTTTATTGCCGCTTGACTTTCAATGAAAAAGGTAATATCTGCATGAGGTATTGCCATCATTGCAGCCCGTTTAGCAGCTGTTGTCACTGCCAATACCTCAGCTTGGAATACGCTGCTGTGGTTGGGTAGTCTGATTGAACTGGATAGTCCGAGACGTTCCGAGTAGAAACCCGCGCCAACGCCAATTTCCATCTTTGATCCATCCGTGTATATATGGGTATGGTTGGTCCAATGGATGTTGGTTGGTCCTCATTCCATTCGTCCCCGCTGGGGAAACACGTGGTAAATGGTCTTCTGAAGTCTAGTCGGGGAGTGATATAGTCCGTGCATATATTATTGCCCGCGAATTTGTTTAGAATTTGTGCGTGTCCTGTTAGGCTGTGTTTCCAGTTTTTGGTCTGGCTTAACCGAAGGGCGCTGTTTGCAGCAGATTCTTGTACAAAGAGATCTAGGGGTTTGAGATGGAGTATAGCCTCTAGACCAGCTGTGGGGCTGGTTCTCATTGCCTCCGTGGTGCCAATACAGGCCAACTGAATCTTAAATGGAAACAAATGCAAATTCTTGTGCAAAATTGTCGCCAAATTGTTATTTGAAGACCATGCTCCTGAGCATAAACAGCATACAATGAACACTTCGCCTTTTTTCTAAAGCATCTAATACTATTAAAGCACATCTTGTTGGATAAGAAGGCATTATATCAAGATTCCATTTCATTTGTCTTATAACAAATCTTGTAAAGGATTTTTGTATCCTTTCTAGTCGTGTTATAGAATTTGCATATATAGGACACCATACTAAAGAGCAATATTCAAGATAAGGACGTACTAGAGACATATAGACAGACTTAAGAGCATATGGGTTCGAAAATTCAGCACAAATGTTCGCTTAAGAAATCCAAGCATCGAGTTTGCTTTTTTGACAACATAAATCAATGTGAAACGAAAATGCAAGTTTCGTGTCAAAAATCACACCAAGGTCTTTAATTTCGAGATTTCGAGAAAGGCTGGTCCCGGAAATTGTATAGTCATTATCATTAAGTACAGGCACTAAACCATGGTACACAGAAAAAGAAAAAATATTTTTAACACGAATAAATATCTTTAGGTCATCGGCATACATCAAGCAGTTAGCGCTATTAAGCAATGAAGAAATCTCATTAATAAATATATTAAAAAGTAAAGGTCCTCAGTGACTACCTTGGGGGACACCAGAAGAGACCTCAATTAGCCTAGAATGAGATGAACCAATCTTTACGTACTGCTTAGCATCGAAGGAATGCCAAATGATCTTAATTTGCTTATATGCCATGACATACCTTGTCAAAAGCTTTCTTGAAATATTTTCAGCCGATCTTGCAGTCCATGCTTGGGCCTATCACCTACAGACCCTCTTTCTTCGAAATCATTCACTACACGATAAATAGTGCGTTTTGTTGGCACGTTGTTTCTCCCAAAAATTTCACGTTACTTTCTCATCTTCACAGTAATCAATGATTGATTTTGATAAAATGTTTTAACGATTAAAACACGTTGGTTAATCGAATATTTTTCCATAATAAATTTGCCACGTGTCTACGTCATGACTGTCAAGACTAATGTTTACCAAAATGGCGACAAAACAATGTA
The DNA here is from genome assembly GCA_946477585.1 of Cheilosia urbana. Taxonomy (NCBI): domain Eukaryota; kingdom Metazoa; phylum Arthropoda; class Insecta; order Diptera; family Syrphidae; genus Cheilosia; species Cheilosia urbana. Next base: position 5,388,853 of record OX297857.1, read on the forward strand.
GTATACCTTCCCGACGGACAAAGGGGACTTGAAATAACTCGGCATTGTTACGTAACGACTGGGCTTAGCCTAAGTCCGGCAAAAACAACAATAGTACGATTCACGAGGAAGAAAGCCGATAAGGTTATCAATGAAGTTAAATATCTGGGACTAAACCTGGACAGCAAACTTGGTTGGAAAAAACACAAAGAATCTTTTCAGATGCGTTATCAATCTTATTTTATTTTTTCTTATTGTTGCAGTTGCACTCAGACGCTACCAAATGTCGCTTTTTTTTGTATATATTATTTGATATTTCCACCCCCTCTTTCTGCACCTGGTTCAGAAATCGAGGTTGCAACAATGGCGAACGATTGTACTAGAATGTGGTGAACGAGATTACGCATTATCCAAAACCCCTTTCACATAATAATAAAATAAATATTCGACTTCTGGAATTATTTGACCAATCCTACCATTAGCTGACAGCTACCTCGCTTTGAAATTGTTTCACAGGTTTTATTTTTTTTTTTTTTTTTTTGTTGCTACAAAGCAACTCCACTGCCATTTTCAACAATGAAGCGAGCTTGTGTGTAAATAAATTGCATTTCTGTTTACTCGGTTTATCAATATGCCAATCCACCTTGCAGTGCTTTGTGCGTGGTGGGTGGGTTATAGGGTGGTTATGCAGCTGGATACATCGTCGACTTAATTCAACTGTTTCCTGAGGCGTTTTTATACTACGCCAGCTGTCGATTTTTGGTTTGTTTGACTAGGAAGGCGTTATGCCGTCATAAAAGCAACAGTATAAAGAAATACACGGCAGCTTTTGTGCCCAAATTGCAACTTATCCTCTTTTTTGCATCGTTTTTAAAGCTTGTACATGTTTGGTGATGGATAAAGTTCGCTGCGAGGGTGGTTACACTCCTCTGGCGACTTTGTTATACAAAAATTTACAATCGTTTCTCTACCTTGGAGTGCGCCATTGGAGGCGATTGACTACACAAATGGCTTGAGGTCCGAGCTCACACCCAAGACCTCCGGCTCGCGCTTCTATACCAAGTGGGAAGGAGTCATCATCATACTTCTTTCTCTTCAGCCGTTGACGCTTTAGTTATCAGTTATCAGGTTTCCAACCAGTTGCCCGCGATGTTGATCATAATATGGCTTTTGAGAATCTACACTTGACACGTTCGGTCTATCCTCATACGTTTTATCTCGAAACTTTATGGCCATGTAGTGCTAGCCCACAGCGCCCGCAGAGTAAGTATTTGCTGTCTCTTGTCCAGACCTCAATGGTGGCGATCAGATATGGCAGAAATGCCTTTTTTTTTTAATTACTATGAATTTGTTACGTCTGGTACGTAACTGAGGTAGTTAAGTAGTTAACGTAGCCAAATGTAGCGCTAACTGTCAAAATGTAATAAGCGTTTTCATATCCAACCGTCAAACTGACATACTGAGAAATTCCACATCTGTTCCGCTTTAATTTCTATTGAAATTAAACTTTTTCTAAGTACATAGAACATGTAACAAGTACAGGTAGTAAACGAAACAAATCAGGCGGGTATTTCACTCGATTTACTACGCGTAGATAATTGAGTAAATTACCTCACGTAAACTATTCTGCCATCTCTGGTGGCGATCAGTTTTTGGCTGCATCTACATTTTGGCGTATCAATGTGTGCGTAAACCAAGAGGGAATATGTGCCAGCAGAAATTCGTGGTTCAACAACAGAATCGCACTTGCCACATTGATTTCACTTACGGGCGTAGTTAGTCTTCACTCTTTCATTGACATTCGGCTTCCAATTAACTTTCCTATCAAGGAAAATTCCCAATTACCTCGCACTATCTGCAACTGTTTGGGGTTATTCCCCCCAGAGTTGGTGGTTCGAATTACGGTTTGATTCTTTTATTCGCGAACAAGACAGTTTTCTCTCGATTGCCGCATTGTTTTGTCCACGTGCTTAGCACTTTAAATGAGTTTCCTAACAGGTAGCTTATGGTCGGTAAAAACTTTCCCTTAGTAAGTATAACTGCATATTCAGTTACTTTGACTCCCATGTTGTTGAATTTCATAAGTATTTCATTAATGACAAGTAACCAGAGTAAGGGGGAGATGGCTCCTTCTTGTGGAGTGCCTCTCGAAGCAGTTATTCTTAGGACAGTGTCGCCTCATTTCGCGTTGATGTTAATTGCACTGAGCAAGGTCAAGATCACATTAGTAACAGATTAATCTACATTCGTTATGTGGCTGGTGTTCCCTGCCTTCGGAACGAAGACAACCTTGACTTCTCGCCAGGCTCTGGGAATATAGCCGCACTCTAAAGTGCGAATGAAAATTCTTTTAAGGACCTGTATAATGATCGTCTTGGCTTTCTGAAGCCGCATGATTAGAAAGATACCATCGCATCCAGGGCATTTGAACGGCGGGAATAGAATGGATTGCCCAGATTAGTTTTACTTCAGTTATGTGTTCACCTGGAACTGTTGCTGTTACGGTATAATCTAAGAGACTCTTAATCTGAACCGGACCTAATTGGTCCATGGTACATTCCGGAAAATGATCGCTAGATTGTGTACACGTTCCATTACAGTCTTTCAGACAACATAGGACTGAAGATTCTTTGCACAGGATTTTCCTGAATCTGACTGATTTGGTGGTCGTTTCAATATCGCTACAGAGCGTACGCCATGTTGTGCGTTTAGGACTGGGTATGAGTCTTTTAAATTTCCTTTGGCCGATTTAAACAGAATTACTGCATCCGTGAGTGAGCCATACGTCACTGAATTTTGTGAAATTTACAAAAAAAAACAATAACAAATTCAGTCACGTATTACTCGATCGCGGTAATTCAACCCCAGGTTCAATACGTGCCCACTCAGACTGCGTTCCTACTTTTGACTCTCACTTTGCACTTTGATTTAGTTTTTAGATTTAGTGGCGCGCTCATCCACTTCTATTACACATTTGCAAGTGTCACTCAGTTAATATAATTTGATTTGTTATTCTTCCTTTGCAGGAGAACATAGACGGAACTAGAGCATTCGCAGAACTTGTTGGGTAGATTCAAAAGCACTGCGGCAAGAATGATGTTCACAAATGATATAAAACATCACCAACTAACGATATCATTCAGCCACAACAATAACAACAACATCATCATCACCATTGCGACAAAATTTCGTAAAGAAAAAGTCAACATTAATGCTGAAAACAGTTTCATACACCAGCAGTTGTCTGGATAGAAGAACATAGAAGTGAGCATAGTTATAAAGTCGTAGAGAATTGAGAACTAGAACGCGATAAGTCTTCAATTAAAGCAACAAAAGGTGAACATTCCAGCGACACAACCTTTAGCTATGAGCACATCATCATCATCAACAACATCATCGAGTGGTAGTAATTCATTATCATCTTCAATATCATCTTCTTCGGCGTCTTTGCAAACGGGAGGTGGAACCACATCAGTGGTTGGATCAGTAGGCACTATAGCATCAATAACGGCAGCAGCAACACCACCACCACAGCAAGGAACTGGGCCGCCACAAGGGCAAGAGAGTGGGGTAGCAGCAGCGACACCCCAAAACCAACAGCAATTACCATCAGGAGAAATTGTAGTATCTGGATGCGAGGGTTCAATTGGGTTGAGTGGTTTGCCATTAGCAAACGCCATCATCAACAACAACAACAACAACAGCAGCAGCGAGGTAGTGGCAGCAATTTTGAATCAGAATAGCAACAGTAACAGTAGCAACAGCAGTGTGAACAGCTGCAACAGTACGAACAACAGCACGGGAAGCAACAACAGTACCGCTACGATCGCAACTAATAATAAAATCAGCAATTGTATGTCATTGGTTGCTCCGCTAACGCCTTCGTCACAGTTCAGTGGAGGGGGAGGAGGTGGTGGCAGTGGCGGCAATACAGCCGAAGGTGGTGTTACCAATCAGAACAGCAACGACGGCTTGAGTGCCGTTGGCGGAGTTGCTATCAACAATAACAACAACAACAACAATAGCAACAGCAGCAACAACAATATCAGCAGCAACACGAACAACATCAACAATAACGGTGGCAACGGATCACCAGGAGGTGGTACTGCAGTGAATATTGTTTCGTTGGCGCAATTGAGTCAACAGGATCTGTCGCCGGCAGCGCCCACAAATGGAACGGTAGTAGGGGGTGAGTCTTTTTATTGTTATCAAAGTATTATCCGTTTTAGTTACGACTTGTAACAGTAGGCTCCTTTAAGAAGCCGCAGTGCCAGAGCCCCTTGAAGGCTCTTCCGCTTCACAATCTATCTATGACTTTTACTTTATCCACTTGCGTCTGTATCAAGTTAGGTAAGGTCTGAGTAGATCTGTAAATTAGGGCTTCACCGAAAAGCAGCGCATTGTGGCCTTTGGTGGTTGATCGTTTTGCAAGTCACAGCCTTCTAAGCCATCAGGAAGGTCGTGATTGTGCTTCAGAAGGCCTTCGAATTTCGCTTCTTGGTCGCATCATTTGAAGCCATCCATTTTTATTTGCTAATTTGTGTTTTATGTCGCCCGACAGTACTTGGCACCGCAATAACCACAAATGCATCACTGACATCAGGCAGCAGCGCAACTGGAGGATCATCATCAATTACAACACCAGCTGCAGTTCTCTCATCTTTATCGACTTCATTATCTTTAGCATTGTCGTCATCCTCCTCTTCATCGTCATCGTCTTCGTCATCATCATCATCGTCATCGTCTTCATCTTCATCGTCGTCATCATCATCACAAGCGGCTTCACCGCCACCAATACATCATAATCCACATCCGTCGATCACCCCACCGATATCAGTTTTGCCAAAACACAATGCCGGAGGTGGCACGGCGGTAACACATCCACTATTGATTGGCTCAGTCTTACAACAGGCGGCGGCAGGGTCAACAAATCAACTAGTTTCATCTCATCTCAGCACCGGCAGTGGTAGTGGTGGTGGCGGCAGCAGCAATCAAGACATTGCCAAAATGAATGTTACACCGGGAGGAGGGACCGCACAAGGAGGAGGCAATGGAAGTACAAGCCAAGGCGCCACCCCACCACATGGGTTGAGCAGCAGTACAGCAGGTCCGGCATCTGTTGGACAAGCATCGTCAGCATCATTATCACCATCACAACAGCAGCCAACAACACCGTTAACTGTCAAAGAAGAACTGCACCAGCAACACACTCCGCCCACATCAGCGATTCGATCAAGTGGGACGCCAACAAGTATGTTCGGTGGTAAGTAGTTGATTCCTCTATTTGGGTGTGACGCAAGTAAGTACAAATAATGTGGGTCTTGCAGATCCTATCAAAAAAGTAAAGCTTGAAGAAGACGTGAATGCCGGCGAGAACGGAGGCGGGAGCGTTAGTTCCATCCCATCGTTTGGTGATCCACACAATTCGCCCGGCGGATGTTTGGCATCGAATTCATCTAACCTTGGCGCTGGTTCAATGGCAATATCAACTGCCGGCGGAAGTGAGAACAGCAATGGCAGCAATGGCAGCGGCGGTGGTGGTGGCAGTGGCAGCATGGGGTCAAACACGGTCCAGCCAATGCAGGTTGGCGGCGACAAAAACGAGAACATGGACGAAAGTTGTAAGTACGATCGTTTCGTGAAAGTTCTCTTAACTGTTTCTCCTTCAAATTGGATTTTAGTTTTCTCAGTTGGTGCGGTGAAGGACGAGCTGATGTCAACCGAGAGCGGAATGCAAATGTCCCTCGGGTCGCTGGGCAGTGTTAAGAAGGAGGAACCAGTTGATATGTCACCCGACGGCTTTGGCCCGCTGACGAGTACTATGTCTGGGCCAAGTATGTCGGGAGGAATGAACTTGGGTCATTCTCCGAACCTGATGAGTATGGGTGCGGGAGTTACAGCTTCCGGTGGATCCGGCAGCAGTGGAAGGGGTGAGTTAACAGTTACCTAACAGAATCGACGAATGTATTTGATATTGTTTTCTCTTTTCAAGGATCCAATCAAAACAGTCTCAGTGACCTAGGGGGTGGCGGTGCAAACACAGGCAACATCCTACCGCCGAATATGGCTGGCGGTGGAAATATGGGCAACATCGGTGCTGGTGGTAGCAGTGGTGGACCTGGAGGAAAACCGCCAGCTAGTGGCGGTGGTCCTGGGAGCGGTAACTCTTCAATGGACTACACGCAACAGCAGAATCATATCTTCGTTTTTTCCACGCAGTTGGCTAATAAGGGCGCTGAATCTGTAATTAGCGGACAGTTTCCGACAATAATCGCATATCACTGCACACAGCCGGCGACAAAGAAATTTCTCGAAGAATTCTTTCTGAAGAACCCGATGAAGCTGTCAAAGATGAATCGACAAAGCTCGGCAGGCGGCGGCCCAGGCGTTCCATGGGGCAACCCTGGACAGAATAACAGCAACATATTGGCGAAAATGGCGCAGCAGAGCAACAAGTCAGGGCCGAATAGCACTGCGACCAGTGGTAGTGGTGGTGGGCCCGGTGGGTCTGCGTCGTCTAACAATAGTCAGGCGACTGCTGTCATGGATGTGAAGCCACCGACGGGTTTTCCCGACGATCCGCTATCTGGCGATAATGATTTGATGCCGTGGGAACAGTCAACTGTGCACCTGGGACTGGAAGTGATCGCGAACGGCAACAACAGTGGTCCAAACAATAATCGCGGCGGCCCAGGAAGCAATGCTGGACCTGATCCAAATGCGATGGATAGCAGTACTTCACCCTCGGGTCCACAGAGATCTTGTAGCGCTACGACGCCGCTCAGTGCTGGAATTCAGCAGAGTCCGACAAAGATGATGACATCGGGAGGGCCAAACTCGCCCGACAGCATGCAACCGTCGCTGCAGGGTGTGAAAGTGCCCGACGAGAATCTGACGCCACAACAGAGGCAGCACCGCGAAGAACAACTGGCCAAATTAAAGAAAATGAATCAGTTTCTATTCCCTGAACAGGGCATGGGCGAGTTTGTTGGCGGGCCCCATATGAGCGGTGTGGACCCTGTAACAGGTGCACTAACTGGCCCCGGTGGCCCAGGTGGAGTTCCAGGAGCTGGGGTTTCTGGAAAAATGATGGACGTTGTGCCACCGGGTGGTGGTGGAGGTGGCGGCGGAGGCGGACCAGTAAATATGCTGGGCGACGCTTTGACCGGTGGGCCTGGAGGTCCAGGTCCAGGTGGGCCAATGCCGCCAAATATGAACGTTCGCGGAAATGTGATGGGTGGAGTCGGTCCACGTGGCCCGCTGGGTCGTTCATCGCATCCGCAGGGTATGGGCGGTCCTATGGGACCCATGGACGGTTCAATGATGATAGGACCTGGAGGACCACACGGCGACATGGGCGGCATGCAGTGCGGAATGATGATGTGCAATCAGCCTGGCGGCGGGGGTCCAGGAGGCGGCCCACCTAACATGGGCATGGGTGGCGGAATGGGAATGGGCGGCATGGGCCCAATGAATCCCTGCGGAATGGTGATGGGTGGAGGTCCCGGGGGCGGTCCAGGAATGCCACCTGGAATGGCGCAAATGGAATGGTCCAAGCTGCAGCATCAGTTTTACGAAGAACGCAAAGGTAAGAACCCACCGGGCATGGATATGATGAGTATGTGCCGTCAAATGTCGGCTGGCAATGGGCCGTTAATGGGCGGCCGTAGCGGAATGGGTGGCGTTGGTCACATGTCAACGGGAATCGGAGGCTGCGGCGGTGGTGGTGGTGGCAACAGGTCACAGGGACCACCTCCGCCTTACCATCAAACACCGCGTTCAGCGTCAGTGCCGATAGCGACGCAAAGCCCAAATCCCGGCAGTCCGAATAACCCCACCTCGAATCTATCACTTCCATCGCCACGGACCGGCGGTGGCAGCGGCGGATCGACTCTGAACTCGCCAGCCGGAGATTCGGGCTCAAACAGTGGCCCAGGACCGAATTGCAAATCGCATATGCCGTACAAGCAACAGGACTCTCCATTGACACCAGGCAGCAGTAATGCGGGCGGAGGAAATGGCCCCGGACCTGGTCCAGGCGGCAGTGGTGGCGTCCAATCATCCGGCCAGAATTCTGGCGGCGCTGGAACCGGCAACAACAGCAACGCTGGCGGCGGTGGAAATCAACAGAATAACAACGGTAACGCATCCAGATCTTCGATGAGTCATAGCAGTAATCCTAGTACGCCCGTCTCCTCGCACATGTCCCCCAATACTAATCTGAAGGATCACGAATTAGGCGGCGGAGGATCAGCAGGAAATGCCAACAGCGGAAATCAAGGTACGTCTAAAATCTCTGTGTGCAATGGTCTTTTCGTATGATTGTGTTGGGCACTCCTCATAAATTGAACTTTGGGTTGCTGCATCTCATCCCATCTTTCTCTCTCCTTCTCTCTCTCTATCCATTTGCAAGAGATTTCGCTACTAAAGAGATGATTCTGTACTTCTGTAGTTTTTTTTTCTAACTTTGATCCACCGGCGTTACACTCTGTTTTTTTTTTTTTACTACTTAACTCTGTTCCTTCTTATATCCAAGGTAAAGACATCGCAGTTAACCTGATGCCGGTGCCTTCGCCACAGCAAATTCAATATTTAAACACATTCGAAGGTCAAGAGTTGACCATACAGAAACAACCGAACACGACAGTCCTAAGGGACTCATCCAATACAGTGGGACTAATGTCAGCTTCGTAAGGAACTTGCCTTTTATTTTGTTAATTTTTTTTTTTTTTTTGCTAAAGTTTTCTTCTTTTTTTATTTTTTATTTTTTGTTTATCAGTCCCGGGAATCATAGATCTTGCAACAATAATAGCACGTCGAACAGCAATTCGGTGAATCTGTCTTTGGCTGCATCACCGTCAACAATGTGCGATCCAAGATATGCGCAATCGCAGACAATGTCCTCTGGATCGGCAGCGACGCATCATAATCATAACAATAACGGTAGTAATAGTTGCCTCAGTTATCCGCTAATTCCGTCGAGTCCTCATAATACGAATTCGTCGATAGCAACGAATTGTAGTAAGTTTTTAGATATAATTTTCTCTTTCTCTAGAGGATGGTGGAGGCCATTGTTTTTTTTTTTTTTTTTTTCTTCTCTTTCTCCTGATCAGTCTGTGCCTGGTATTTCTTTGAACCATAAATGGGTCTTTCATTTTCCAATTCTATCTATTGTAAATACGTAAAAATGTAAGCATCAAATTTATCGTCAGTTAGAAGTAGATATAGCCACGGCAGTGAAAGTATGAAGACAAAGAGCTGTAAAAATATAGGACTCGGCTTCTATGCGACGAAGACACTGTTTCTGAGGGTGTGATCCGCTATTACGCGGAATGATTTAGGACCTATGAAGGTTGCTGCTGCTTCCATTCGCGGTCTGCTATTGCCCCACATAGGCAGATACCCGGCAGAGGGTCACCTTGTTGCTTACGTTCTGCATACCGCTTTGTTGTGTGACTGCTCAACTAGTGGATTCATTGTTGAAAGTTGCTTAGAAAATTGAGTTCTTATTTTATAATATGGTCTCTAGGAAAGGTCAAGAGTGGTCGTTTTTTGAGTAGCGCATCGTATTGTTTCGATGACTGCGCTCGCCCAAGCTGTCGCTGCGTTCCTTTGGTTTCGTACCTCCTAGCATTGCTCAACTGATGGACTATAAGAATGAGCGGAACTGAACAGCAAATAAACAGAAACGCGTCCAAAAAACTTGACAGCATGCCTGCAACCTAAAGACCATTCTTTGCTACAGCAGTAGGACTTACTGTATGACTTTGAACTTTCACTACACACACTTTGAGGGCATCTTTGAGGTGCAGCCTGCAATAGAGTTTCTGCCTAATATTCATTGGTATATCTAAGTTGTCGGAGTTGCTGGGTAGTTCTATGGGCAACTGGTGTTGGCTCTCTAACACATTACTTAACACAGCCAAGATAAAGTTCTTTTCTAATAAATGCAACTCTATTTAGGTGACAAAAATGCTCGTCTCAATACGTCTACGAATCCGAGTCCGCAAGGTTCGCGTACTCCGAACATGGGCGATCCGACAAATCCATCTAGCATAGACTCTAGATTCCCGCCCGTTAGTCCTGGCATGAATTACTCTGGTGGCGGTGGTCCCGGCGGACATGGACCTGGATCAGGCGGAAACAATGGACCGAACAGTAATCCAAGTCAGCAGCAGCAGCAACAACAACAGCAGCAGCAGCACCAACAACAGCAACAACAGCAACAACAACAACAGCAACAACAGCAACAACAACAGCAGCAACAACAACAGCAGCAGCAGCAACATGGGCTAAAAATGGGTGGATTCCTAGATGGCAAGTGTGGTGAGGTAAGTTTGTGCACAATTTTTAGAAGCTTGTCAAGTGTTATGCTATACTTGTTTTTATTTTCTGTTTCACGCTTAGCAATCACCGGGAACACAATGCGGAAATTTCTGTGGCCGTACGGATAACTTACCCTTGAATCCGAACAGCAGTCGACCGCCGCCAGTGAAGACGTCACATTTCGATCCTATCTCATCGCTTGCACAAATGTCGCAGCAATTGACGAGCAGCGTGTCGAGTTCGTTGAATGGTGGTCCTGCAGGCGGTGGATCTGGTGGACCGGGCGGTGGTGGGCTGATGAGTTCCGGATTTCCGAGTCACGAGATGCAGATGGGTGGAATGCCCGGTAGCGGAGGACCACACGGTATGGAGAGTATGATGAGTGGTCCTGGACCTGAGAGTATGGATCACTGCGGTATGGGAGGCTTGCCGCCACATGTTCTCGGTGGTCCTGGTGGACAGTATGGAGGTATGCACGGGGGAAATGGTGGACCTGGTGGTGGACCGATGGTCGGCAGTCCTATGGGAATGATGGGGGGCCCACCGATGGGATCGCGAATGCTGTCGCCTAAGATGAGCGTGGGAATGGTCGGTTTTCATGGCGGTCACGGAGGAATGGGTTTACCACCACCGTCGCACCGGATGATGGGTCGAGCTGGAATGGGCGGATGCCCTTACAACGGAGCTAATATTCAAGTGAAAGCAAGTACACCGAATACTATACAGTATCTGCCAGTGAGGCCGCAAGTCAGCAATACGAATCCGAGAGTACCGCCCAGTTTGGAGTTTCTGCAGCGTTTCGCAAATCCGCAGATGTCGCCGATGGACGTGGGGGGAGGCGGTCCAAACGGCCCGGGCGGTCCTGATGGTAATAAAATGCAACAGCCAGGCGGTCCCGGACAGGGAATGAATTTCTACCAAAATTGTAACCAGATGGGTGGAGGCGGACCAGGCGGTGGACCAGGTTCGGGCGGCGGCATGAGTACCCACATGGACACGAGCGGCCCCGATGGAATGATGGGAATGGGAGGTCCACCGGGAGGTATGGTTGGTGGCCCTGGCGGACCGATGGGTGGTGGAATGAATCCACAAATGATGCGCGGCATGAGACCAATGCGTCAGCCGGGCGGCGGCAGTGGAATGTTGCGCATGCAAGGCCCCAATCCACACATGATGGGCGGTGGCGGTGTTCCCGGCTCGCAACATCATCCCTTCGGCAATGGTCCACCAAATCTAGTTGATGGTGGTCAAAACGGTCCCAACGATCCGTCGAACATGTTCCAGAGTAACCAGATGTTTGGCGGACCACCGGGTCCCAAAGGCAGTCCAATGGGCCATGGAAATGGCCCCAATGGAGTTCCCAATGGTCCTGGTCACGGTGGCGGACCTACGTCTATGGGCGGTGGTCCACCTGGTGATCCCTCACAGTCCATGCAGTCGCAACACAACGGACCTGGTGGTCCGTCAAATCCCGGAGGTCCGGGAGGTCCTGGTGGGCCAGGTCCCAACTATAAGTCGTCTCCATTCGTCGGCCCATCGACAAACGACCTAAAGTACGCTCAGCAGTACCACAACTTTCAGCAGCAGCTGTACGCAACCTCAACCCGCAGTCAAATGAACTCACAGCTTGGCGGTCACAACGGTCCGCCTGGTGGACAAAACGTCGGCCCACCCGGTATGCCGCCCAATCAAAATCCCTCGTTTTTCGTTTCAAAATAAAGCGAAAGTTTGAAACTGGATTGAATCACCATTTGCCATACCATTTAATACACTTACAGGCGTTCGTTTAAAATAGTTGTAATACGTTAAATTAATTTTGTATCAAATTTATGTTTTATTAGTTGTAATCTCTGTAATTAATTAGTTGTCTTACGAAAAATTTAGTTCTTTAAGCAAAGGCCGAACCGTTTATCGGGGCAAGGTGGACGCCTTGTCCTTTTGTTTGTCTTGTCAAACATATTTTTTATTTGTTACCTATTATTATGTTACATGTTCATTTTTATTTTATTTTTCGTCTTTTTAGAATTAGGACTATACTATTCAAGTAATTTTAATTCATTTTAGTGTGTACAACAAACGAAGGAAATTCGATCGGTCGTTTTTTTTTTTTTTTTTTTTCTACCCTTAAGTATATTTTATATTTTTGTTGCGTGGCTGAGAGAGCGAACGAACGTGAGCGAGAGAGCAATGTCAATAACCCATTGTAAATTATTATAAAACCACAAAATACATCTTTGTACTGTAGTAGATCGAGAGGAACGTAGTAGAAAAAAGAAAAGTGCAAACTCATATTTAGTTGACAGACTAATTTATTTTCTATTTAATTTTTTTTTTATTATTATATACTTAGAACAAACTATGTGAATTTGTGCGCCCCGACATGTATTAGAAACAAATTAACACGAGAAGTTTTTCGATTCAAATTCTATATATATATATATATAGATTTTATAATTAGCATAAAGTTTCATCACACTTAACTTAGTTTTTATTATTTTATATAACATAGTTTTGATCTAGAGTATGTTTTAAGTTCTTAAATGAGAAAAAAATTGGTCGATACAAGATACAAAATGATTATTCAGATGTTTCAAGAGTTTATTGTAAAATATAAATGTAAACAATTTATATATACAAATATATATATATATATTTAATGAGAAAAACAAAAAGTAACCCAATACAAAAGAGTAAATGTACATTTAACGAAAGCTGAAAAATGCTATGAAAAAATTGATAATAAATTATAAGTACAGTATGTCATGAAAATAACTGAGGCGGTGTTTTTGTTTTGATTTTAGCAGGTGAGTTTTTGCGCTTCTATTTTACTCACGAAACTTGTATTCCAATGCGTTTGTTGTTTGATCGGAATACTGGGCTGGGATCGGCTAAGGTGATAGATAGTTGATTGTCGTTGACTGCAATTCAAATAATAAAGCTACCGCGCAGTGTATTAACTATAATGGTAACCATCCTGCAAATTATCGGGGCTGCGAAGTAGCTAAGGAGCCCCAAAAGACGGATGCAATCCATGAAGCCACAGAAGCAACGAAACAACCCAAGGCTTAAAACCGTGTCAATCAGTACCTCGAAACCGGCAAAGTTAGATAAGCCCAAAAATAAAAAAGGAAAACGGGCAACAGAAACGCCATCGGACCAGGGTTGAAAACGCGTTACGATCGTAACTTTTAAGTTACAATGAACTTTGAAAAAATACAAAATACAATCGCCCCGAAAAAGTTACCCTCAAAGAGTATTTTTTTATTTTGAAAAAAATACATAGTTACACTCAATGCATATTTAATACAATGACCTGTTACATTTTTTTTGTATTCGTTTATCAATATTATTACTACACAGGTATATATGTGTGTTATGCTTGTGTGAAAAACACATGAATTTCAGTAAATTTTGGGATTTTTCCGGTGGCGCGGTTGTCGATCCCCTAAACCACTCAACCGATTTTAATGAAATTTTGTGGCTGTGTATGGTTGGTTACAGTTTGATAGATAGAACTATTTGGACTCGATAGATGGCGCTGTTGTCGATCTCCTAAACCACTTAACCGATGTCAATGACATTTTGTGGCTCTGTATGGTTCGTACAGTTGGATAGATAGGACACTATTTTGGTATGGTTAGTTCGATAGTTTTGGCCCCGATAGGTGGCACTTTTTAAAAGATAAGCGGAATAGGAAAACGGGTTGTAGCAACTCCTATTCAAAAAAAAATGGTGCGACTGTATCCAACAGTCCCGAAATATGTGTATGTGTAAACACCGGGCGTGCGGTATGTGTGTGACTTGATACAAGTCATTGAGAAAAGAGGGAATTGTAATAACCGTATTCTTGATATACCTATTATGTAATAACAATAATTTATTCGTTCTGTGCCAGTTTCGGTAGCATAGATACAATCGGATTGTGGTAGCTGAAGTAAGATATATACATACATTCGAGACTGTAATCTACCTAGATTACGCTGGAAGACAACATCGATGGTTGTTCCATATCGTGTTGTTGAAATTTTCCGGTTGGAGTTCATTTGAAGATTAAATTTATCTTGCATAAAATCAATAAATGGTTGAGCTTCTGGAGTTGCAAAATTGATATTGAAGTCTCCGCATATGATCATTGGTAAAAGATGATAATCTCCCTGCAGAATTCTTGAAATTTCTTCTGAGTACGGTGCAAGGACGAAATGGAGAAATCTTATTACACATCAACAAAAAGCTGAACTGAAATTAATATGCCCCAGCTCATAAATGTATGCAATGATAAAAACGTATGCAATGATAAAACACAGTGACGCATTCCCTGTCCCCGGAAGTTAAATGTGTGGAATTACTCCACCAGATTCCAATAACGTGCGCTTAGATGTTAACACATCAAAAACAGAAAATTCAAACGCTAGTTATAGGTATCTAAAATTATATAATTGAAATTATTATTGAACATTTGAAAATTTGCGAAATCTGGGCGGGATTTTATACGAAGGGCACGGGCAAAACTGGGTGGGTACCGCTATATATAAAAGTGACTGATGTCCGTATGTGCACTCATAACTCGGGGGTGGGATTGAGAATAGAACTTTGTACGGAGAACCGCGCTTTAAAAAAATAGAAAATTCCAATACAACAAAATGTTAAATTTTTAAACTATTTTGATGTACCGGGCTTACCGCTACACAGTTTGAAATTGGAAATCAGCTCAGTTATAATTTTGTTGCGCAACCTCAATCCACCGAAATTTTGTAACTGTTCGCATTTGATTTGATTGTGAAGAATCTCAAATCAAATATCATGCAATAAGGGACGATTTTGAGTAGAAAATTCGAAGACAAACATTATAATTCCACGGATTCTGCTTATTCAGATCGATTTGTCATTCCTATTTGACTGACACGAAAGAATTTAAGTAGCATGCATTGTGCATGTTCGGAGTTACTATTTTCATTACTTTAACGAATTTGGGCGGAACGTAGTTCGCCTCGTCAGCTTGTAGAATATTATATTATTTACATAGAATTAAAAAACATCTAAAATTTTGTACGAAATCGATATCTTTCTCCTATACATACTTGTATACGAGAATTGAAAAAATACAAAAAAATACAATCGTAACTAAGATTTAGTTACAGTCCAGAAAGTTCATTTTTCATCCCTGCATCGGACATCGTACATCAAAAAACAGATATCCTAACATACGCGCAAGCTGCAGCATCGTGTAGTGGACAAACTAATAATCCACCAGACACTGTTTCCAATGTCTTTTCGATTATTCTGTCGAGACTTGAGGAACAAAGCAAAACGAATAAACTAATTGTCGACAGGCTAGTTAATCTCGAAAGTAATATTTCGAAACAGAAAAACAACCAAATATGAAGCGAATGTTTAAAATACTTGCGTGGAATGCCAACGGTCTTTGGCAAAAACTCGGAGAGCTAGAATTGTTCTTAAGGGAAAAAGATATCGATATATGTTTGATATCAGAAACCCATATAAAGGAGAAATCAAATCTAAATATCAAAGGTTACATTCGGCCCTAGCGAGGTATCCGTCGGAACGGAAAATTCTCCGATTTTATACGATTCGGAAGATTTTTGCTGCGAGGTATTCTTGGTGCCGTGAAATAAGGCCAAGTGAAATAAGGCCAAATTCAAAAATTTGGCCTTATTTCGCTTTGTTAAAGTGAAATAAGGCCAAATTTCTACGTTTGGCCTTATTTCACTTTGACAAAGTGAAATAAGGCCAAACGAATTCACTAATCTAAAGTGAAATAAGGCCAAATGATTCAATTCGGAAAAGTACGCAGGCAGCTTATAAATATTAGGAATAAATCGTTTCCAAAAGCTCCAGCTACGCCAAAGGAGGTGTCGAACCTATTTAAAAGTGAAAGCGTAATGTGTAGTTTTGGGATGTCACGATATAAAAATAGCGAACCGTTTTACCGGGGCACAGTCGTTGAGGAAACTTTTTCTTATTCGATTTTTTTGTCTCCGACCATTGCAACTGCAAACCATAAGTTACGTGGCGCAACTGCCCGAAACTATCTTTTGGATGGCACCTTCAGTGTTGTTCCATCTTGCGGCTATAAGCAGCTTTTAATTGTACACTTCGCCCATGACGACCATGTAAGTGAACATTATTTATTTGTGTTTTAAACAATTTTTTTATCAGTTTCTTTTAGCGTACACATACTCAGGCATTTAGTTTTTCTTATTGAAAAAAAAATAATAGCAAAAAATTCGATATGGCTACATGAAATTTGGCCCCAATGAAAAATTGCCCCAAAACAAAAATGAAAAATTGCCCCAAAATTGGGGCGTTTTTTCATAATGAAAAATGGCCCCAATTTCAAAATGGAAATATCGCCCCAAACAAAATGAAAAAAGGCCCCAAAATATAAAAATTAAAAATCCAAAAATGAAAAATAGCCCCAAACTGCATTATATAGCTTGAATATTAGTTTTTATTAGAAAATAATTTATGAATACACTTCAATAGTATCGTCAACATTTTGTCTACAACAAGGACAACTATAACTGTCATTTCCTTCCTAGGACTACAAAATTCGATTTTGTAGTCCTAGGAAGGAAATGACAGTTTTTTCATAATGAAAAATCACCATTAAAATTTAAAATGAAAAATGGCCCCAAAATATGAAATATCACCCCAATAAACAAAAATTTTATATATTCATTTTTGTTGTTGGTTTTCATATAAATTTTTGGGGCAATTTTTCATTTTTGTTTTGGGGCCATTTTTCATTGGGGCCAAATTTCATGTAGCCATCGCGAATTTTTTGCTATTATTTTTTTTTTCAATAAGAAAAACTAAATGCCTGAGTATGTGTACGCTAAAAGAAACTGATAAAAAAATTGTTTAAAACACAAATAAATTGAAACTTTTTTTTTTTTTTAAACAACAACTTATATGTAGTTAGTTATTGGGCAAGTAATAGCAAGAATTTCGAAAATTCATTTCAGGTTTACCCATTCATTTACATTCTCATGACAAATAAAACAGAGCAAGCGTATCTTCATGTATTTAAATATATTGAAGCAAATTTGTTTCAATTGAAACCAAATTCGTTTGTGTCAGATTTTGAGAAGGCTTTGAGGAACAGTCTGAAAAATGTTTACCCCATGGTTAAATGCACTACATGTTGGTTCCACTACTGTCAAGCACTTAGAAGAAAGGCTTGTAAAATATCAGCATTTGTGGAATCACTTAATAAAAACAAGGAAGCCAACCGACTGTTTCGAAAGTTGTTAGTTCTTCCACTTTATTCATTTCAAAATTCTTAGGATGGTAATTGATTTATGTCGGGTAAGCTAAATTAAAACTAATAGAAAGTGAAATAAAGCCAAATTGGCCTTATTTCACTTTGACAAAGTGAGATAAGGCCAAACGTAGAAATTTGGCCTTATTTCACTTGGCCTTATTTCACGGCACCGGTATTCTTCGGAACAACTGTTCGGAGATTTGTTCCGACATTTTGTAACGCATATCGGCGAATTGCGTTAAAGTGCGATGAAGTGCATTTTATTGTTATCTATCCTTCGATACTTTTCTACACGTTTCCCATTCACTGGCTAAATTTTATAGGTATTAAGACCTTCGAAATTTGCGCCCCGATTGATCTCTAAATATTTATACATACCTACCTAAATAATTTACAAAAATAGATAAACCCGAAGCAATGTGTTTTTTTGCAGTAGAAAAACATTACACAAACGTTAACAAACTCCACCAGTCGTCAAATTCAAACGCACTTTTATTGATAAATCTGAAGCAAATCTAAGAAAAAATCTAGATTCGCAAGAGTGCTCTGAAATCTGAAAAGATTGCTTTGTTTGTACCTACCAAACAAACATAAAAAGCTACCTATTTAGAGCAAAGAGGTACTTTAGCCCCAAGCAACTTCTCCTTCTTTACAAAGCACAGGTAAGACCAGGCTTGGAATATTGTTCCCATATATGGAGCTCGGCCCCAAACCATTCACTTAACCTGCTTGATAGCATACAGAGACGGGCAGTTCGACTCATTGGAGACCCTACACTCAAATCGAATCTACAACCGTTGGTGCACAGAAGACAAGTCGCTGACCTATGCTTGTTCTATAGGTACTACCATGGTAGATGTTCTGAGGAACTCAAAGACATTATCCCTCGAAATGCAACTTTTGGGCGCCCAACAAGACAGGCTGCTAATGCTCATGACCATACAGTACACTTGACAACCGCGAGGACATCAACTTTCAAAAACTCCTTCTGTTACAGGACAAGCAAACTTTGGAACTCGCTTCCTGGGGATATATTTCCAGAAGACTACAATTTAAAGCAATTTAAGTGCAGAGCAAACATACATCTGCAGGCATCTCGGGGCGCTGTTGAAGTGTTATAGGTTCGCCTCTTTCTTTTTCGCGTTATACTTATCCCATGCTTCGGGTTCTACCCTCCTCATGGCGTGATTGAAGGCCTTCCACACATCCTTCTTTAGCTTTTCAAGTTCCCGACACCACCAAGGCGCTGGATCTTGTTTTTCCACTAAGGTAGGTGTGCAAGTCACTCGATATGCATCTTCAACAGCTGATTGCAGATGCTTCAGCTGTGATTCTACATGCCAAGTGTTTTTCGGTATTCCGAATCCTGTTACATTCAGTTTTTCCTCCAATACTTCAAGGTATTTAGTCCTATCCGTATTCTTCGGAATTCTGATGTATTTCCGATCTTTTTTTCTTTTGGACCCGTAGCGAACATCAAATGAAATGGCTCTGTGATCCGATAATGTAGCTTGATGCATTACCCTCCAATTTGATATTTTTTCAATTATCTGGCTACTGCACAGGGTAACATCGATCACTTCCTTCCGCCTCACATCCACGAAGGTTGACTATGTTCCCCTGTTTAATATAGCTAGATCCTTGCATGATACAAATTCGAATAATGCTTCTCCTCTGTAATTATCGTTGGTGCTGCCCCACACTGTGTTATGTGCATTGGCATCACAACCAATTATTAAGTCCTCATTCCTGTTCCTGCATGCATTCACCAAAGACTCTAACTCCCTTGTCGGAGGAGGATCCGGAGAATCATACGGCAGGTATGCAGATGCTACAACAAAAGTTCCCGCACCTGAACCTACTCGTACTGCTGCAAGGTCTGGGGCACACAGATCCGGCAATTTATATGCCTGAACTCCGCGCCTCACCAGGATACAGGACCTAATTCTTTCACTGGTTTGCGCATAATGCAATTCAGCCATGCTATTTGGGAGTCCTCTAATCTTTCCTCGAAAGATCCAAGGTTCCTGTATGAGGGCTATATCAAACGAATCCCCATCAAAGCATTTAGTCATCATTGCTGATGCTGCTTTGCTGTGATGAAGGTTCAATTGAATCACCCTGATCCCATATCCATGGTGTCTATCACTTCGTCGCCCTACCAGGTGGCTCAAGATAAGATTAGACGGTATGCCAAGTGGTCATAAAATGCATACAATGTAATCGACACATCTTATATGCCCTAATGACCTAAATGCCACATATGACCACGCTGATTTTGACAGATAAAAATGCTCAAATAGCATATAGTGTAATCGGACAATAAGCACGAATGCCAGCATAAACCCTATATGCCCATATGCTGTTTATTGAAATTTCGTTGTGGCATTGCTGGCATTTTTGATGTAACAAGAATTATTTTGTTGTCATCGGTGTTTGAGTTCGTGGGATTGTGATTTATTTTCATTTTCGTTCTCCTTTTTCTGGAAAAATAACAAACATGAAATGAAAAAATAAAAAATGCCTTAAATGACCACCAAGGCAAATGTGACCATATTGGTAATTTTGGTCATATAGTCTAATATACAGTTTTGATAATCCTGGGATTTTGACATTTGACAGCTAATCTGGTCATTTGCCTGTTGGCATCATATGCATAATTGGAATACAGTCTAATCTTTGCTTTAGCAATTTTTTTTTTATAATTTTACTCGCGCTCAAGGGGTTATGAAAAATGAATACCCTTATAATGCGAGGCACAGCGCGGCATTCAAGTTTTTTTTTTTAAGGAAGAGAAAGAGGGATAGGAAAGAGTTTGTGGCGCAGTGGATATTCTCCACGAGTGGCGTCCTAATAGCTAGGGGAGAATTGTTGATATTTGTGTTCGCTTATAATTCACTTAAACTTATTATCAGTTTTTATTTGTGAAAAATGTTTCGTGGTACTGGCTCGGATTTGAACACGTAACCTCCCACTCAACAAGCGAACACTCTATCACTGCGCCACGGCCACCCTTTTGCTTTGCTTTGAATCGGTATGAATAAAAACCTAGTTTGCTAAAATAAGTTCGAAAATTCGAACATAGCTTTTACTTCGCTGCACGTGTACTTACCTTGCAATTTCTCTCAAACCTGACCAGTAAATTTGAATTTTTGAATTTTCCTTGAGATTCTAACGACTTTTGTGGAAATTGAAATTAAAAAAAATTAAATTTAGAAATATGCAATCTATAGCTTTTTTGTTTTATTTCTTCTTCAGGTGACAAGCAATAGTTGATTTTTGTATGTATTTTGATGACTTTCCTGCACGAACAAAACTTAATTTAACTATTTATGGACAAACCATCGAAAACTCTTACTTTTTTTTTGTGTGACAAAAGGTCTGAGTCAACTAAATATCAGACTCAGAATTTGTATAGCATTTGCTTAGTTTATTCACACCGATCTGAGTAAAAGGTCACTGCCGCCGATTTTCGAACATGTCAAAAGTTGGAACTAACTCAAATTGGTTTTTATTCATACGAAACGTAGCAAATGCGTCGACTTTGACATTTCTCTTGAGTAAAAGCAGAAAATAAAGGCCTCGTCAGATTTGGATTATAATTCGAAACACCCTGTAGACAAATCGTACGAGCAGTTATTTGTTACGGTCGTGTTACGATTTTCGGTTTATTTTTATTTTTATTTATTTTTCATTATGAGTTGATTTATGTCGTTTTCGATTTGGCTTTTTATGTGGTTTTCCATTGGGACCACCAGAAATCTTTTTCAGATCTCAGATTTTACTTTTACTGATTTTTACATGGAACGCGCAACGAAATTGACCTGTTTTTGTAAATGGATTAGTGCGTTAATTGACAACAATATCAGCTGTTCAAATTGCATTCGTTTCTGGCAAAATCGCAAATGGATATCGACCTCAAAAATGTTTTCCTTGTTGTAGATAAAAATGAAGTATTATATTTGTAGTCTTCAGATGACGAGGGAGATAATGAAGATAATAATTCCTACGAAATCATATCCATAGCTATTTGTGTATTTTGCTATTTTGGTTTTCAAGAAACTTTGCGCATTTCTCTCGAAAGCAAACTTCTTAAACTGACGTAAAACAGCTGTGCAAATTATATTCGCGTGTGTAGATCTGAAAAAATATCGAGATCTGCAAAAAGTGATCCGAATCGAAAAAAAGATTGATTTTTCTGCCCAATGGAACGTGAAAAGTGATTTAGATCAAAAAAAAAAAAAATGTTTGATCCCAATGGAAAACCACATTAGATTTTGATCTGAGATTTCAGATTTCTGCTGCCAAATTGAACATGAAATCCAAATTTTATTGGTTTTTGTTTGTGTATAAAAAAACATTTTCACTTGCACTGGAAATGCATTTGAATTGATTTTCACATATTTATAATTACGCATTTCGAAGTAATTTAATATAAAAAATCGGCACTATAGGTACCTACGCGTAAAATGAATAATTCAGCTAAAAAAGCAATCCTTCCAACGATAAATAATTCGTAATCACCAGCTGTCGGTCATAAACCTTGGGTTAGGGAAAGTACATTTATGTGTAAATCTGAGAAAAAATCGAGATTTCTCAAAAATGCCTCAGATCAAACAAAACGATTCTTTTTTTTTTTTGTTTTTTTTTTTGCAAATCAAACATGATCAGAAAAAATTATCTTTTTCTAAATCGAAAACGACATTAAATTGAACATTTATATTTTTTTATTTGCACACTTCAGGAATCTATTTCATTTATCTAGTACATTTGGTGTACGATCAAACTTACCACGACGCCATGGCCTCTCCCGTCCACGATTTGATCAACATACTACATTCCACATACTTCATTCTTCGCAAGCGTACTATCTACTATATGCTTGTATTGATGCGAGAAAAATATCTGCTCTGCAACCATATCAGCTGTCTTGTTACCATGCCAACGAGAGTTGCTGAGTAGCATATACCCACTTACATAAAAACGCCATGGATCTCGAAACAATTTCAGCAAAAGGCAAGACTCTGATGACAGGGATGTGTCAAATCATTTTAAATTTTTAATTACAAACTGAAAAAAAAAAAAAAAAAAAAAAAACAGTTTGATTTTCAAACAAAGCGTGCGATGCGGGGAAGTCGCGTTGCCATTGTCGCAATATCGTGCTTACGCTGGACATCTACATTTTGTTAACATCTGTTTGAATTTGACGGCTGCCCGTATTGCAACGCATGCCCGTGCTTACGCTGAACACATCGTTAGACAAACAAAACATTTTTTCTGTGTGTTTCTGAAACTTAAATACACACATTTAAATACGCGCGCCCATGAATTAAACAAAACAAAATAAGGCGTTTTCCGATGTGGAATTAAATATTTCCCAAATTTCAAGAATCTGATTTATGGAATCCGAACGTTTCCGGAATGATTTTCAACAACAGTATCAGTCTTTCAATGAAAACATGTAAGAACTATTACCAAATAGACTTTGACAGTTTATTCAATATGAACAGTATTTCACGGATTTAAAATACAGCCTGGCAGCTTCTCTCGACTGCCGATTACTCCAAGATCTTATGTCAACACATTATAAGATTATGAACGCTTGAGACTGTCAAATGATACACAATATAACAATTGTAATATCACTTTGGCTCAAGTTAAGTTGGATTACTCTATTAAACTGTCAAAAAGGTATTCGGCTGCAGGAGCTAACAAAATATAATTTTTTTTTATTTGCTAACGTTCTTTTTTTGCTTCGAATAAGCAGAAAGTTTATCAAACTGCGCTTTCGGTGGACAGGTTTTTGACAGAAAATGCACTCAATTTACTCCCTAAAGTACTAGGTACTCGAACCAACTAAAAACGCCTGAACCCAGCTCACCACAGCATGGAAAAAAACCGGCTATGCCACTCTACCCATTCAGCAATATCCATCGCACGAAGAACACACACACCTTTGCAAATGTTTTATTTGTGCTATTTGACAGCAAATGATAAAAGTTCACCATTTGTACAGGTTCTTTAATCAGAGTTCCGCACTTTCTGGGTCGCAAAAATAGCTGCCACGAATGCTGTGTCATATTTGAGAGAGCAAAGCTGCAATTTTTATTAAAACACTAAATTCGATAAATTCAACAAATAACTAACACTAAACAAAGTAACAAATGGTGATAAATTCATAAAGGAAAAGAAAAGAAAAAAAAAAAAAAAACAAACAACACGAGACTTTCGGGTCTCCAAAGCAAATTCAATTGAATTTTCCTTTTAAGTAAATTAGAGACGACTTAAAGGCGAGGGCAAAAAAAAAAAAAAAAAATCGAAAGTAGAAACTTCAAGATAACAAAATAAAAAAAAAGTGAAATACCTAAATGAACACGCGTTTACTAATGTAAAGTTAGCTAAAATCGAGAAAAAAAGTGAAATTTACACGAAAAGCATTCAATAATTCCTTCAATTGTGTTGTAATATTATCAAAGGGAAAGGAATCGCGTGTGTGTATGGTTTTATTTCAGTTCTGTCGGTAAAGGTTTAATATCTCGTGTCTCGCCGAATCGAAATAGTAAAAAGCCTTATTTTCTGTTACGGTACTTGGGTTGGCTTTTTTTTTTAATATTACAGTCAGATCAAACCCGGAGTTGGCCAGGTTATAATCTAAGCTAAAAAACAAAACTCAAATCTCTGAAAGCAGACGACGAACAAACCCAAAGTGGGAACGTAATCATTTCGAGAAACGAGAAAACTCATAAATTGCATTCTGATTTCTTGTTATAATATTTGGTAAGTGGATGGTTGGTGATATTTTATAGTGTATACGTTAGGTAAGGGGTCATATTGAAGGGGAATATTATCGTATTTTTGTTCAGCTTAAATTAATGTGATTTATTTCATTCTACTTTCGTTTTTTCTGGTCGTTTTTTTTTTTTTTTTGCTGCTGCTGCTACCGATTTAATGACTGTAATAATGTAGTCGCCTAGTAGGTTGTATGGTGGCTTTCGGGGCACCCAAGACAACGTGTTTCATGCGTATTTCATGTGAAGTTTGCCACACATGGTAAATTGGTCGTGGACATTTGCGGATGTGTAAGGTTACTTAACGCGAGTGGTATAAAGAGTAAACAGTGCGATACAGATGCACACACATGCATAAAACATTCGAATCTAGTACAATTTTTGTTTCCTTTGACATTTCGTGGTGAAATATGGTGGAATGGTCACAGTCAGCGTTGCCAGTTTGGGGGCTTTCCCCCCAGATCTAGGGTTTTTTTTTGATTGTTTAGGGGGAATTTTTAACTGCGTTCAACTTTTTGTTTTTGTCCCTTTGTATTGTTTTATTTTCTACTACAAGGGTTAGTGGCAAATTTTATACCTGGGATGTGGCAACTGGAGTAGTAGTGCATCTACCACTTGAAATTTATTGAAGACTGAAAGGGAAGCCTTCAGTTTCGATTCAAAATAAGGAACAGGTTTGTTGCGTCCACATGTAGGGAATGGCTAAGAATTTTGGTTTGCAACTCACAAACACAGGAAATGTGTTCTTATATGAAAACCGTGAATGGGCTTTATCAATTGGAAAGTTTCCGTACCAATAAGCAATGGTATCGCCTTTCTCTATTCTGCACATGTGTCAGTTCGTGGTGGTATTCATTGGCCCCATTCGAAGTGCCAAATATCTGGTGAAGGACAACGGCATTTATGTATTATCTGGCACCGGTGCCATGAGCACAGCTAAAGGAATGCACGTGCTTTGTATGTCCGACTTTGGCCACTCATTTTGTCTATGAGATTGTTGTTTTGAAAACCAGTTTCTTGATTTGCTTGGTAAATCGCTGCTTCCCCATTAACATGTCATTACGACGAGATTATGAACAGTAGGAGTTATGAAATGCTAGTAAACTTCGTAACGGCAAAACAAAAACAAAAAAATTATCGGTATATATATGTCTCAGCAGCTGGAGCGCTTTAGTTATTTTGCCACGAGCGTAAGATGATACGTATGGTATAGTTCCCAAATTGAATAAATCGAACACTGCGTGCTATTGACCCTATGGCAGCGGACGCTATCAATTTCGGCCTTGAAATCGATGGCTGGTGGTTGCGACTTCAAACGGGTTGGTGTATGGGGTCAGATTCTGTAAGGCGAAACGATCAAACGTTTTCGTGCGCACGAATGATTTGCCCTATGATACACAAGCAAATTTCTTCAAATCTCTGCTAGGAAAGGCAACTTTGTTCTTAATTTTTGTTGGTAATGACTGAAGGCTGCTTGTCTTCCCCGTTGCTCTTCGCTCGGTACTCATCCCTTGTTTCTCCTGAATTGTAGTGCAGTTGTGTCGAATATATTGCGACTTGGACTACTTTCAATGTTGTCCCTGAACTCTTGAATCTTTTAACTACCGCCTTTTTGCGTAATGTCGTTTCCTGTTTCATATTGTAACCATTATACAATGACTATCCATTGACGTCGGTATTCCATCTATCAAGTGTGTTCGACATAGCACCTGCTGCAACAGACTCATTGGTGATATTCACATGTGGCGTGGTTTACTGTTTACACAGCACCGACTGTATGCACAATGATTTTTATTAATTTGTGTCCGTTCATGAGAATGTGTGCTGAAAAATGTTATCACACTGATGAATTGAATGCGTCCGACTTGGATACCACTTTTCACGCGATGCGATATGCTCTTTGAAAAGGCAATCTGACGGAGCTCTTTGATTGTATGTTGATGGGAACCTAAACCGACTCATGGTGTTGTCCCAAAAGCATAACTGCGCCAACTATTTGTTCATTTTGTTGGTCACCGCACGATCTACGCAACGCATATGCACTTTTCCGTAGAGTAACGCGTCCACTATTTGTTTATGAACAGAGTTCGATTGCATGGCAATTTCTAAAGATGCCCGGATTACATTTTTCTGCGCACATTTTCGAAACACGACAAATCAAGTCTATAATATAGCAAATATGGCACTTTTGCAGGCACTCTGCGTTTGGATACTGTTCAATCTATCCAACTTCGACTTAACAGTAACTGATCAAAAACTTTCTTCTGAAATCCACTGCACTAATACACCCGGGGATGTATTTTTTACAACCAAAGCCTTTGAAATTATATCAGAAATTCCCTGCATGTCCTGAACGTACAAAAATTCAACTGCGACTGAGGTGTTATCAGTCGAAAGTCGACTCCTGCAACTCGAGTGTATAAACGTATGTGGGTAACGCCGACGCCATGGCGAATATGCATCACAGGACTGCGTAGGTGGAATTCTGGGAAATTGTGCATCCTATAATTCATTAGTGGACAAGCAGACATGATTTCGCAAAAAGTGTCTTCTCCACCCAGCGTGCGCAATTATGTTGTTTACGATAGTAGTAAACAGACTCCTTGGAGTGTTTTCAGTAGAATTTTCTCATGTGTAAGGCAATCAACTGTTGTTCTTTGCAGCAGATTCCATTGTTAAAGGTTAAACGAGTATGTTATTATGATCTCTATCTATGTATCTATGAATCGCCTATAAACACCCTTTCACAAGTAAATTCTAGGAACCTACACGACGCACTTGTCTTATCTGCTTGCGTGGTATATTGTGTGCTCTTTTGTTTGTTTTTATCTCTAAATGGATGGGGGGGGGGGGGGGGGGGGGGAATCATATAGAGCCGTGAATGGCTTGTTTGTGGAGGAAACTTGTAACGGAGTACGAGGGTTCATATTCGGGGTATTTATTTATTTTTAAAGTGCGTAGCGGGAACAGTCGTAGTCGCGAAAGCTAAATAATCGCCCGAGCGGAAGAGCTAAATGCGAATGGAAAGATGATTGTGATGTAAATCTCTTTCGTTTCGTTTCGCATCTGGTTTTGACATTGCAACGGCTTTAAATCAAAAAATGTAAGCTGTAAGCGTGTTCACACGCGGAAGAGCAATATGCGAACACATAAAACAAGTGTATGCCACTGGCTATAGATGTTTTTTACATAATAATGTTGTGGCAACAAGAAAAAACAGCATAAGTCGACTTGTGTGAATATTGAGTAAACGTTACGATCGGACGCACCGTAGACCGTACCCTTTTTCCAAATTTTAAATATTTTTTTCATTTGAATATCTATTACGGTTGCTGGGTTATCAGTGAGGAAAAAAAAGGATAAGTCGTCTTTCCACATCTAAAGTCAAACCTTTAACCTGCGCTCCTGAAAAGTGACTAAAAATGACTTGTGCTGTTTTTCATTGTGGCCACAGAATGGTCAACGTTACTAGTTATATTCGCTGAGCGGGCGACTGGCTTTTGAATAACAAAATCTAAAACGAAGGTCTTTCTGTACAGAGGCGACCAATGGAGAGGGATTTTTATACTAACCTCTCTTTGGTTTGTCGGACAACCGCTCTTCGGATAATTCCTTCAAAGATGTTGCTCTTGCAGCACGGAAGCTAACAATTATCTGTTGCCATCTTCCATTGCTGTCCGAGTTCCGACCTCCGAGGCGGTTTTACTTAATCTTCGCTTTGGAAATTCTGAAACTTATCTTAATACCATTCCTATTCAGTGACTAAATTATTGATTTGTACACGCAAATGGTCAAATTTACTATTTTTTTTTTTTGCTATTTATTGGCATTTTTTTTTAATTGACCTACTCTGGTAGATATATTTATTTTCGTACATTTGGTGTGAAAAAAAGCAAAAATCTCCTTTATTGGAATAAAAATTGACACCAGAAGT
Organism: Cheilosia urbana; assembly: GCA_946477585.1. Lineage (NCBI taxonomy): Eukaryota > Metazoa > Arthropoda > Insecta > Diptera > Syrphidae > Cheilosia > Cheilosia urbana. Next base: position 5,417,165 of record OX297857.1, read on the forward strand.
AAACACTGAACATCGACTGAAATTTACATATCTAGTAACACACGGTTTTGTGTTGTGGTTTATTTGAATGCATAATAGAAACAATTTGGGCAATTGTCTGATAGGTGTTAGTTTAGAATATCAAATCGATGAAAACTTGTGATTTATTCAAAGCGACAAACTGACATTCTATCATCCATCGCTTCAAAATTTGAACGGTGGTGACATCCCATAACCAGCAAAACTCGAATATAAGGCGAAAGCTCTTTTTGATGTAATAGGCTGAATTCCAAAACGCAGTACTACTGCATTACTGATTAATCAAGCGTTCCAAAACGCCACCGATTACTATGATGTAATGCATACTTTTCCAAAACGCAAAACGAATCAAATGCGCAAACAAAAGCAAGCCGGGCATCGTGAATGATTACGTTTGTTTGACGTGGGCCCTAGTGCGCACTAGTGCGCACTGGGTTAACCCTTAAGTGTTCGATATAGCACTGAACTCACCGTGGTACTGAAAACCTGCATTCGACATGACTTCTATGGCGCCCTAGTTGTGCCCTGAACTGACCCCAGTTAATTAGTCGGAGCAAGAACTCAGTGCTGAGTTTCACTGTCATTTCGCTTGCTTTTTTTTATTTTTTTTGGATGCGCCAAAGGATGTCGTAATCTTCTAAAGATGCGGTAGCCCGTGCTACCAACGTGCACGATTCGCAAACCCGAATATTCGATGCCAGGAGTGCGCCTACGTACTAATCGACACCACTATTCTATTCACTACTTCGCGGGGCTGGTTAGCAAATCAAGCTATTTATCCTGTTTCACCTGCTGCTGAGGCTTCTGCTGCTTCTGTTGCTTTCCTTAGCCTTTCTATTCTCCGCAGCTTATTTTGTAGAGTTGTAATGAAGTCACTTATTACCGTCCATTATTACCTCTTCCGACTGCAACATGTGGTCGATGAGTAGCGACGGGCTGGGCAGAGTGATTCTCCATGCAGCGAAGCGTGTGCAATAAAACACTGCATGCTCCGTGTCTTCATCTTCTTTTTGGCATTCGGGGCAAGATGGTGAGCTGTCGTGTCCAAATCGGTGGAGATATTTGCGGTAACCACCAGGCCAGACAGGAACTGCGTAAGATTGTAGTTGCAGTCTCCATGCTTACGACTTATCCAGTTTTGGATTGTCGGTATTAGCTTGTATGTCCATCTGCCTTTCGTTGTATTTTCCCAACGAGTTTGCCACATAGCTGCTGACGCTGCCTTTTCTTCATTTTTGATCTTCTTTATACCACTGGCGTCGGGTTGGCCTAAGGCTTTTCTATTATATACCCTCAACATCTCATCTGCAAGGATGTCAATGGGGACCATTCCAGCTATAACAAAGGCGGCCTCGTCTGAGATGGTTCGAAAGCCGCTGATTGTCCGTAGCGCGCAGAGTCTATATGTTGACGATAGTCTCCTTTTGGTCTCCTTGGTCCTCAATGCCTGCGCCCAGACTGGGGCCGCATACAATAAAACTGATGTGATGACTCGGGAGAGTAGTAGCCTTTTTGCGTATCCAGGTCCTCCGATGTTAGGCAGTATGCGCGAGAGAGCTCCCTGCATTTGCGACGCTTTCTTAGTTAATTAGTTCACGTGTATTTTGAACTGGAGTTTGTTGTCCAGCATTACTCCAAGGTATTTAACCGCATCTTTGGACCTGATTGTTTGGTTGCCGACCCGAAAATTGGCAAACTCTACAGTTTTCCGACTGGTTATGAGGACAGCTTCTGTTTTATGATCGGCTAATTCCAGTCCGGCGGTGGCTAGCCAATCTTTTATCCGGACAATTGCTTCGTTTGTAGCTGATTCAAATGTCCTAATCTGCTTAGCAACTGTCACGACGGCAATGTCGTCGGCGAATCCAACTACCGTTACTCCCCCGGGTAGCGCTAATCGTAGGACTCCATCGTACATGATGTTCCACAACAACGGTCCCAATACCGATCCCTGTGGAACTCCTGCAGTGACGTTGTAGTATTTTACCCCTTCTTCTGTATGGTATCGCAACTTCCTGTTGGTAAAATAGTTCGTCAATATACGCAGCAAGTAGTATGGTGTATCCATTCTAGCTAGTGATCTTCTAATGAACGACCAGTTCGCAGAGTTAAACGCGTTTTTAACGTCCAAAGTAACTACTGCACAGTACTCCTTTGTGCCGTATAGCCATCTTTTTCCTTCGATAGCACCTTTTGCTATATCAACTACTGCTCTTATGGCATCAACAGTAGATCGCATTTTTCTGAACCCAAATTGGCAAATTGGGCGATAGGACGAGGGTTCTCCTGGGGGCTTCTTTCCTTTTGGTAGCAGGACCAAATGTTGCATTTTCCAATTTTTAGGAAAGGTTCCCTCTTCAAGGTACCTTTGCATTGTCGTAATGAAGAGGTCTGGTCTCTTTTTTATGGCCGCCGTTACTGCCTTATTTGGGATGCCGTCCGGTCCGGGTGCCTTGGCGTCACCTATCTTGCTGCATGCCTTTAAAAGCTCTTCCAAAGTAATTGGTGGGATGTCCGCTGGACTGACCTCTCTTAAGATGTTACACATAGTAGCTGGTATTTGGGGAAAAAGATGCTCTACTATGGACCTCAGCATTATTGGACATGTTATTGGAGGATTCCTATAGCCCTTCAATTTTGTCATTACCAATCTGTATGCCGAGCCCCATGGGTTAATGTCGGCTTCCTCACAGAGACGTTTGAAGCATGCGTTTTTGCTCTCCTTGATGGCTCTATTTAAGTTGCTTCTTGCCATTTTAAAAGTGTCCAGGCGTTGTTGGAAGTCTGGTCTCCTTCTTGATCGCTGGACTTTGCGCCGGGCTAGGAGGCATTTTGTCCGGAGTGTCCTTATCTCTTCGTTCGACCAGTAGCACGGTGCTGCCTTTCTTTTGTTTGATCTTCTAGGCATGGATGCATCGCACGCTATGGTGATCAATGTTGTAAGGTGATGTGCGAGGGTCTCCGCTGTTCCACTTATTGGTAAGTCTCCGTTTAACATCTCTTCGAATGCATCCTTATCGAAAGATCTGTCGTTCCATTTTGGACCCGTAAGTTTTGGGAACAAGGTTGGTTTCATTCCTTTCATTTCCATTATTATAACTTGGTGGTCGCTGTGAGAATACTCCTCGCTAACCCTCCACTTTATGGTTTTTTGGATGGAGTTACTCACAAGGGTGATATCGATGATAGACCCTATACCAGCTTTCCGATAAGTATTTGCACGACCCTTGTTAGCAATGACTATCGATAGGGGAGCGAAAGTTTCCAGTAGCGCCTGTCCTCTAGTATTGGTGAATCTGCTGCCCATTCTGTGGCCCACGCATTAAAGTCGCCTCATTTCGCTTGCTGTTATTCAATTGTTGTGATATCGTGATAAAGGTAAATACAATAAATTTGATATTCAAAAGTTAATTGTTTGAAAAAAAAAAAAACACGTTTATGAACTAAAATTGTATATTATAGGAAAATGGAATGGAAAAAAGCTGGAATCAGAGCTAAATAAATTTTCTAAATCAACATCTATATTCCAAACACTTTTATTAACTATTTAATTATGGAAATCGCAAGATCAGAACTAAGTGCTCTCATTTTTAACAATAAACGGAAAAAATTTTTATCTTGTTCATACGTCGTTCACTAAAAGGCAAATATTTTTCAATTTCAAAAACTGAGAATCTTCAGGGCAACATATTTTGTGTTCGATATAGTAGCCGAATATTCAGGGTTGTGCAGGGTTTTTGGCAGACATGAAAATCAGCTGACACTTTTCAGTGCGCACTAGTGGGCACTAGTGCTAGCCACGTCAAACAAACCTATTATGATGCAAGTGACATTATGTTTGAACGGCCAAATAAATAAAGGGTCGAATCGCGTCCTCATTTCGCATTTCGTGACGGAATTTGTTTTATTTCATATGTAAAACCAACTTAAATCCGTGAACGGGTAGCTCGTGCACGGAATTGGCGATTCGGCCCCAAGATTCATCGCTGAATCGTAATCGAATAACATATTTTGTAATAATTTGATTTGATTTGCAATAACAAATGCAAAGCAGCGTAAAAGATTTCATGAACTGGCATCAGAAAAGTAGTGTGCATTCACAATACGAAGTTTTTTGACGTTTTGGAATTCAGCCATACTTTCCATTTTATTGGACATTTATCAGGGTTTGTCATATTCCAATTTCTGTATTTCAAATGACATAAGTTGAAAAAAGCTATCAACTTCAATTAATTTTTTTTATTTGTGAACGACGAACGGTAGAAAGCTTATCACGTAAAACATCATGTGCTTCTTCGTGCTGAAGCCTCGGTGGATTTGTTTACCATTTTGTTTCGTCCTTGCCGGTAAAAAAAAGTTACGCGCAAGGTGTTACTGATTTCTTATCATAGATGTTTTCAATTTCTTCTTCCTATTCCTCGTCATCGGCTTCGGAATTGGACTGCCATTGAGCTACGTCTACCTGTCCCCCACCGATTTTAGCATTAGAGTTAACATATTTTTATACAGGAACCTAATCTTCATCATTAGACTTACTTTCAAATCCATCATCAAGATCTGTCTCCGAATTAGAACAGGGGGGTTATTCCCAAATGCGCGGCGGATCGTATCAATAGCGATATGTACCTAAATTTCGACCGTCTTCACCTTTGCTTATTCTCAAATGGGAACCAGATTATTTTCACATGATTTTGAAAATACTCTTGCTGATTTTCGAAAGACAGTCAACGTATGATTGAAAAAAATAGTGTGACAATAATGGAATTCTCGATTGAAGAAAAATATTGCCTTTTCTATCAAAAGAGCAAATCTATAAGTTGCTTTCTACGTTGCATTGAAGAAAAAACGTGCACTTCCGCAAGCATTACCGGCTCCATCCAAAATAGCGCCCTGTGCAAGATTTACAGAAAGCGCCCGCTTTTTATAACCTCACACATGCATAGGTCTTTTCCACATCATCCAGGAGATAGACTTTGAATGCATTTTTTTTTTATTGAGTCCTCGGAACTAACTTGCTATTGGATGATTTTCGTTGATAACTTGAAATTGAAAAATTCCTATTATTTGTTTTTGAAGTTGCAACATTGCAAGTGACGTGAGTTAATGCATAAGAAATAATTCAGCACGGGTGTGATGGATGTTCTATTTTGGGCTTATTTGAACAAGCTTTGACAGTATTTGCTCGCGGAAGATAAAATTATTTTTTTCTTTCCTAGCAATGCGCCGCCCAGAACTTGGTGCATTTGCACATCTTGCACATATGGTTGGCCCGGCCCTGTCCGCAAGCCAATTCGTAAAATGACAGTATAATCCGGGATATTTTGTTTTATAGATTTGCGCTGAATTCCAAAAACAGCAGCTTGTCAAATGTCATATTAAAATATTTGTTCTGTGGTTAGAGACAAATTACGCCACGTGATTCGAAGTTAAGCGAGCAAATGGCGCGGATGTGGGATATTGAAATTCAAATCGAAGAAACTGGAAACAATTTTTCAACAAATATAAACACGAAGTATTGAATTTTGTAAGAAATAATTATTAAAATAAGTGGCAGGTATTAAAATTGTTAAATAGGTAATTTTTGCTAAATAAAAATTATTCATTTATTCATTCATTCATTCATTAGCCAGACCTAGGGTCAAATTAAGTTTGCCATATCAGTCTGCCTTCGAAAGCGAGTTTCGTCGCTTCCTTTCTTTGACGGCGTCCCTCTTTATTTGCATTTTTTAGGGTTCCGTAGGCAAATGACAAAAACGGAACCCTTAGTAGTATAGATTCGTCATGTCTGTCTGTCTTTCTGTCCGTCCGACCGTTTGTCACAGCCACTTTTTTCCGAACTTTTCAGATCTATACTGTTGAAACTTGGTAAGAGACACTTCCAAAGTGGTAAAATGATGGCACATGGAAAAAGTTGTCAAATTGAATTTTCCACACACACCCCCCGTATACCGCGCGGTATTGCGCACATACCGGCCTCCGTATTGTGGTATAATTCCCGGATAGACTGTCGGACGTATCATCTCGTCGCCAACATTCGAAAATAATTACCCAGTCCGCATAGTAAGGCAGGCGGAGTGGGCGTCATTATGCGGACTCATAGAAGCATCTCATTAATTTAGCGAATTATCTCCATCGACCTGTTGTTGTCCTGGCAATGCATCATCCCAGGGCAACTGTTCTGCGCTGACCTGCGCACTATAACATATGACAGAGATGAAAGGGATGAAGCCACTCACAGCAGCTAATCAATTCGAAGCATTGGAAAATCACCGGCAAAACAACGCGCCGTTTAATTTCATACAATAAGCATGTGTCTGTATGCACTGGCATAATGATATCCGAACGTAATTATAACTGGTTGTCAACAAAAGAGCTGGGATATGATCCCTTATCAAATATGAAGCTCAATCTGCACAAAGAACTGAGCAGGAGACACGCAGGGGGTGTGCAGTGTCCAGTGTGTACACTGTGTTGAGTGCTGCTGATATGGACGCCAATTTTCCTACAGTCGTATGAGGGAGAAGTGCTGTGATTTTGTTTTTCTACTTTTTTATCCGTGCATTGTGGCCATGGACTGTTGTTTTTTATTTTTTATTGGTCACTATCTGAAAGCCATTGTCAAGATTCGCAGCGTTGGGGAAATTAAATGGAAACCTTGACGATGCAGTCTGCCCTTAGAAATTAGAAGTAACTTCGTACGGAGGCGCTATCCATAGCAGGATTGAAATCCATGGGTATTTGCAAGAGCGGAATCACTCTCACCAGGGATATATGCGCCAGACTTGTCTACGAGTCGTATAAAAAGTGCTCTGAGAGCGCCCAATCGAATACGACATAAGTAAAACTATTATATACAACACGAACACAGCCCAACACTCGATATTGAAATGGAATCCACCTTAGGCTACCTGACATCTGGCTTAAACCGGAAGTATTGTAAAAATAAGTATTTAGGCCACGTTAGGAATTGTAATTTTTATTGTGTCTCTGTTGAGTGGTCTCAAGCGACTGACATGTAATCGTTCATGCCGCCGCTGAGAGAGGTACAAGGCACAGCTGAGTTAACTGAATTACTGTTACACGCTTTTTTTTTTTTTTTTTTAAATTACCTTAATTCTATGTACAATATTTGCCTTTATATTTATCGTTATTTTAACATCTCTAATATCTAATGTGTCACCGGATTGCCGTAGCGCTCCGGGGCGATGACTACTGTTCCTGATCTGGTTACAATGTTTGGCCGGTTACTTACATTTCCTTCGCAGTCATCGATTACGCCGTCGCTATGATTGTTTGACGCATCGCCATCGATTGAATGACGATTATCGACGGTCGCAAAAGCTTCATCACTTCTTAAACTTGTTGTAGTATTTAATGCATTTTTTATACTAATGCCAGCGAAAAACTCATCATTTAATAAATTAGTTGGCGTGCTATTTAGTGATTTTCTTATATATAGCCTTTTTCTTCTAAATTGGTTACCCTCATAATCTTTTACAATATAAGATCTATCGTTAATGTTTTTTGTACAATGTTACCATATAACCAATATTTTTCTGCTTTCCTAAACATTATATTATCGTTCAATTTCAAACTGGATAGGGGTTTGGAAGTTCTATTATAATAACTAGATTGAAGCGTCCGTTTGTCATCAATTCTTTTTAAAATTTCCTGCGCGTTAAATTCATGGGGCTTTAAATTGCTCGTCGTCGTAGGAACTTTAGTTTTGACCTCCCGCCCCATAAAGAGCTGAGCAGGTGACAGCAACATATTTGCCAACGGTGTAGCGTTATATTCCAATATTCTATAGCTAAAGTCTTCTTTCTGGCACTCGTCATAACATTTCTTTAATATTCGCTTTCCTATTGCTACACCCTTTTCGGCCAAACCATTACTCCGTGGATAGCGCGGGCTAGAAAATGTAAGTTTAACATTAAATTGGTCTGCAAACTCTTTAAATTTACGGCAATTAAATGGATTGTTATCGCAACGAATCTCAAAAGGAAAGCCAAGTTTCGTAAAAAGTCTATCCATTAAAACATTAATTATGTGTCCTATTGATTTGTCTTTTAGCCGTTCGACACATAACCAATTTCAATATGCGTCAATTACTGCCAAGTATGAAGCCCCACCATGCTCAAAAATATCTATCGCAATTTTTTTCCATGCGAACTCAGGTGACGCATGATGTTTTAGTGGTTCTTTTGGGTTGTTATACCTGCATATCCGACACCGTTGAACTTTCTCCTCTATTTACTTTGAGATACCTGGCTAGTAAAATAACCTCCTTGCACGCAACCGAGTTTTTTCAATACCTAAGTGAGGAGCATGCAACATTTCAATGACCTGAGTTCTAAACTTTGTAGGCACAATTAACTTATTACTGAAAAAAAGAATCCCATCATTGACACTTATCTCATTCTTAATTTTGTAAAATTTCTTGCACTCCGAATTTAGTGACTTGTAATTTGGCCATTCAGCCGTATGAAACTTTAAAATCTGACTCAAACACTCATCGTTGAGAGTTGCCTCCTGATAACTTAATTTGTTTCTTTCTGATATACAGACCCGGTTGACAAGGCTATGTACGACATAATTAATTTCGGGCTTCTCTAACTCCGCGGCACTAACGTAGGCCCTTGACAAACAATCAGCTAACAATAACTGCTTACCGGGCACATATTTCATTTTAAGACCCGGATTTTTTAGCAAGAACATAAACATTCGTTGGAGCCTAACTGTTACTTTGTCTAGTTCCTTTTTCACCAACGTCTCAAGAGGTTTGTGGTCAGAGTGAACTTCTACTTCACGACCATGAATGTAAAAATGAAATTTCTCACATGCGACTACAATGGCAAGTAACTCTTTCTCAATTTGAGCCCATTTTTGTTCACTTGCCGATAAGCTTCTTGACGCAAAAGCAACTGGTTGCCCTGCTTGCAGAAGGACACAGCCGACTCCGTCCTTAGAAGCATCAGCTTGTATGACTAATGGCTGCTTAAGGTCAAACATTCTCAGAACCGGTGCTTGGCTTACTGTTTTTTATGTTCCGCTTGCCACTCCCACTTCTTTCCTATTCTAGTTAGTTCTCTTAGTCTGGTAGTAATGATAGCTAAATTAGGAATATATTTCGCTAAATATTTGCATAAACCTAGGAATCTCATAAAACTTGTCCTGTCTTGGGGTGGGGGCATTTCAACTATAGGCCTAACATACTTCCCATCTGGTTTTATGCTCCCAGCTGAAATTGTGTGGCCCATAAATTTAACCTGTTTCTGCCTGTATTGAAGCTTTTCTTTATTAAATTTGATGTTGTTTGCCCTTGCCCTTTCTATGACCTTTGCAAGCGCACGATCGTGATCCTTGTAGTCTATGCCCGAGACAAACAAATCGTCTAAATATATCTCGACTCCTGGTATATCTCCGAACAATTGGACCATCTTTCTCATAAACAGCTCAGGCGCACTGCTTATACCAAACGGCACCCTATGCCACTTAAATCGACCAAAAGGAGTGATGAAGGTTGTCAGATCTGAGCTCGCATCATCCAATTCCATCTGCCAGAATCCATTCTTTAAATCCATCACGGTGAACACGGATTTATTCGCAAGACGGCTAGTAATAGATTCTGCTGTCGGAATCGAAAAATGCTCACGGCGAATGCAGTCGTTCAACGGTTTCGGATCCAAGCACAAGCATAATGACCCATCTGATTTCTCTATAATCTGCAAATTATTTACCCAATCTGTTGGGTGCTCGACCGGACTAATAACACCATCCCTAACCATTAATTGTTACTGAGCTTTAAGACGATCAAGCAAACTGAATGGAATTTTCTTTTTGTACGTGAGTACTGGTTTGGAATCAGGCTTTAATTGTATGTGACATGTACCTGGAATGCGCCCTAACCCTTCAAATATAACATTAAACTGAACAATAAATTCTTCTTTGGAACACGGTATTTTGGTACTTATGACAGAATGTATTCGCTTAATAAGATTTAAAGTTTCACAATCGGCACGACCCAAAATGGGCTGAAATTTACTGTCAACTACTTCGAAGTCAATTGGAACAATTCCCTCCTTCACATTTACAACACACGGCAATGTTATCTTTCCATAAGAACTGATTTTATTATTGTTATATGCGAACAAAAATTTTTTCGATTTATTTATTAAACCCTCATATTTCATTTCTTGAATATACTTCCACGGAATACAACTAACATCTGCGCCAGTGTCCAGTTTGAAATTGATCTTGACATTGTTGAATTTTAATTCTTTATACCAGCCAAATAGCCCTACACGTCTACAATCAGAAATGTATTTTAAATCAAAATTATTTTCTAGTCGATAAAAATTACCTTCATTAAAATATCTTAGATTAATTGAATTAATTCCGCGCTTCTCTGCTGTTTGCGACGATTCCGGAGTATCCCTTCCCCTTTCCTCGTTGTTGTCCGACTCGTATTCAACAGCATTTACCCGATTTCTTGACCTTCGATCAAATTTGTTTTTGCAAACTGCTGCAAAATGGCCTTTCGTGGGAAAGGAAAAAATGTGTTGTGTATGCTATTGAATGAATCGTATGTGGTGCAATATGAGATACTAAGTGTGTCTAAGATAGATAGAAGAATAGGGTATGATGTTCGTTGTTCGCTGTACAATTTATTTATAGAGTAATAATAATATCTTTGAATGTTTATTTATTTATAAAGTAATAATTTGTATGCTTAAAACTAAACAACTACCATTCCACAGCGCTCACATGATGACACATTCCTAGAGCGATTCCCGTATGACTGCTTAGCCGTTCTCTTTGCCAACACTTTAATTGCCTCCACTTTTGGCTCGTGCTCCTCAGCAGACAACAACTTGATGTTTTCTTCGGACAATTCAGCGATTTTACATTTTGTGATGATTTCATCCAATGTATCCTGACTTGACTCTCGCAATTTTTAGCGTAGTTTCTTGTTATCAAGCCCAAGAATTATGTTGTCTCTAATCATTCGGTTGACGTACGATTGCCCACAACCAACTGCTCCACACAGAAAATCACAGTATTTCGCTTGGTTCCGTATTTCGGTCTCAAATTCAACAAATGATTGATCTTTTTTCTTCATTATGCAACCAAATTTGTAGGTTTCCATTACCACATTGCGACGCTGTATGCAATATGCTTCAAACCGTGTCATAACTGTCGCCAAAGTTCTCTGTCGTTTTGGAAGTGCGAGTGCATTATAAATCTCAATGCCCCTTCTCCAATATGGTGTAGAAACAATACCACCTTTACTGACTCCTCAGCACCGTTCTTGTCTGCTGCAACCAAGAATATTTCGAATTTTTGCTTCCACATTGGCCAATTCTTTGCGGGCTCATCAACGTTCATTTCACTCGGGCCTCTAATACTTTTGTCGGCCATTTTCACTCACTAATAAAATTTATAACAGTGCAAAAAAATCAAGAATTTTTTTTTTTTTACATCTGACACCATGTAAAAATAAGTATTTAGGCCACGTTAGGAATTGTAATTTTTATTGTTTCTCTGTTGAGTGCTCTCGAGCGACTGACATGTAAAATGTAATCGTTCATGCCGCCGCTGAGACAGGTACGTACAAGGCACAGCTGAGTTAGCTGAATTACTGTTACAAGTATAGGCTGTTTTTTTTTTTTCAAGTATGCGTGTGCCCCTTTGATTAACATGGCACAAATACATGAATTCAAACTGGGCTACACTCAAGGTCAAATTCAGCTTGTAGGCATTTTCTCTTTTTTGGCTGAAGCTGTCAGTCTATTTCATATTTCGTATATGACAGGAACACACAGCACTTATGCGAATATAAGGAGGAGTTTGAAAATTCACTCAGGCAGAACGAAAGCGAGATAAAAGCACTATTGGAGGCGATAGAAAACAGGTACACACAAAGGTTGGAAGAAAAAAGTCAGGAAATATGTAAGAGAAGTATTACGGAAATGAAAAAAATGTGCAATGTTGCTGAAAACTTCAGGAAGAAGGACGATAATATCTACAATGAGCTAAAGAAAAACAACGTCAATGTATGTAATGAGGTAACAAAAATGTTTGGTGGTAAATAAGCGATGGCGGGAAACCAAATGTCATTTGCAGAGGTTGTCAAGAATGCCAGTGACAGGTGCCAAGAAAAAGTGCTACCAACAATGCCAAAAGAGTTGTCACTTATTATAAAACCAAAACATAAACAAAAATGTACTAAAACAAGGGAGGATTGGAATGAAAAAGTAGATCCACGAGATTCTAAAATATCTAATATTGAAAGCACACATAATGGGATCATCTATATATTAATACGGAGTTTCCTATAACGTGTTTCCACCCATTTTTCCTATTATACGTCACATAAATATGCCAACACTATATATATTTGGGTAGGGGACAATACATAGAATGGCACAATACAAAAATTATCTACAAATTATCAATTACAGCAGGTAAATTTAAGCGAATTGCATGAAATTACAACAACAACAACATGGCACCCACGTGAAGTTAATTCGCACTTTTTCTAGAATGAAAAACGTGAAATGCAGTTTGATAGACAATCGTTTGTAGTTGTTTGTAGTGAAATTCTTTTCGTTTGTAGTTCAACCGTTACAAAGTTAGAACCATTTGAAAAAACAAAATCCCAATCCCTTAAAACCGTGTTATTTCTGAAACCGCAGCTAGCAAAGTGATAAAATTTCTAACTGCTATTTTCGAAAGTGTTCGACATTACTAATCCAATAAAATTCAAATCGTACCAATCGGCCTAACGGTTTATGATTTATATGAAATTTAAGCAAAATGTTGGCTTCTAACTTAAGGTCCTCATAACTCTAAAACAGTTCAACTTCAAACGATGGAACTTTGCATATCTATTCTATGCACCCTTTTCTACCTGTGATATAAAATAGAAGACAGCCCACATTACTGGACAGTTTTTATTCGCAATTTAAAGGAAGCCTGAAATGGTTTCGATTGCCTATTTTTAAGCGCTCCGATATTTCCCCTTCAAAAATGAACTTATAGAATAAATTGGTCGAAATTCGACCACGGGGCGACCCCTAGTTACTATTGAAAGTGAAGACGCGAATGAAAGAAATAAAATTGAAAACGCAATTGAAAATAATATGGGTGTAAAATACGAAATTCGAGTTCTACAAAAAATTAAGCCAACTATTTTGGTGACGAATATGAGATTTAAAAGTACTGAAAATGAAATCATTGAAAAATTAAAAAAATCAAAACAAGGAAATATCGAATAGAGAAATAAAAGTAGTAAGATATTATGAAAAAAAAAAAAAAAAAATGAATATGATAAGTTACAATGCATTAATCGAAAAAGACGCCGAGTCATTCCCAAAAGTACTAGAGAAGCAAAAGGTCAACATAGGATGGGAACAGTGTAAGGAATTTGATGGAGTGGACGTTCTGAGATGCTTCAAGTGCAAGGGTTTTAACCATAAGTCAACAGAATGCAAAAAAATTGATGAGACATGTTTAAAATGCTTAAACAATCGTAGAACCAGCGAATGCAACAAGGAAATAATAATGAAATGCATAAATTGTGTGCGTGCTAACAAGAAGTTAAGTCTGGGAATTGATGAAACCCACATGACATTTAGCAAATTATGCCCTGTGTATTTAAACAAACTTGATACTAAAAAGAAAAGAAGTGGATACTAGCAATCCGATAACTTTAAAGGTATATACATTAACATACAAGGCTTATACAATGTTCCCACCAACGTAATTTAGCCAAAATAATTTATAAATCACGAAACGCGTCCCCACTGAACTTTAAGTTATTCAGTGTGACATTTACGCCAACTTTGCCATATCAGTGATGGGACTTCTAACACTTAAGTGGTATTTCAACCACTTTTTACACTTTCGGAAATTCTACAAACCTGGGGCCCTACTCTGTATTTCGTTCCGAAAGGCAATCCTATTCGAAAGTGCTTTTCGTTCCGCTTTTGATTTTGTACTCTGTTAAATATTCGAAACGGAAAAAATAGTACTTAATACTTTTCCCTTTTACGGATTGGTGTTTTCAAGTCTCGAACTATTTCTCATTACATTTGTCAAGTCTCGAATTATTTCTCATGAGATCTGTCAAATCAAGAAATCAAAACAAATAACAAACAAGCCGGATAATAACAAATTACGATTTTTAAAGACAAATTAAACAAAAGAAAATGGATTGGTTGCACTTTGGATGAAACAAAACATTATACGGGTCAAATTAAACATTATGGAAATGTGTGATAAAAAATAAAATGTTATTGGTGGGAAGAATTTAGTTCACTATTTAACTATTGTTTATTATTTAAATTTTGTACAGAACTTTCGCCTTTCGAAGAACGTTTTTTTGCATGTTTTAAATGCCAAGATAAACTGTTTGCTCCTTTAAGATCAACTGCAATTCCAGCCATCTTATACCTAACTTTTACCTTAAAGTTTTTAGGGCAAGGAGGCTATAATGACTAGATATTCCCTTGGCATGGCACAATAAAAAACATCAAGGTGTATTGCAAAGGTGGATAGAAAAAATATTGCGTCCAAAACACATCAATTTTCTAAAAAAAACTTACAATTTAAAACATTCGTAGTCACTTCCGTGATCACATTTGTTGTAGAAACAAATTTTCCGTTTTCGAATGTCAAAAGAGTTGCCAGGTACGAAAATTCCACTATCGGAATTGTCTATCCGAAAGTAGTAGATTTCAATCCGTTTTTTGAAATAGAGAGTACAAAATATTCGTTTTCGGAGATTTTCACTATCGGAACGAAATACAGAGTAGGGCCCCTGAACTCGAAACCTACCACCTTTTAACAAAACTATTCGCTAATAATATTTATTTTCCATCATTAAATTGAAAATTGTACCTACTATACCTATTGCTACCCGCCTTACTTTTACCCATACACACTCAGCTATCAGTATTTTTCTCGAAGAATTGCATCAGCAAAAACTTCTAGTCCAGTATACACCATTTACTGCGCCAATACTTCATTATTTGACTGTTTTAGTGCGAGGGTGTTTTGCTAAGTTTTGATATTTTGTATTTAATGATGAGTTGAATCTATTCCATTTTTTCTCTAGTTCTTTCAAAATTTTAATTCAAAATTTAAAAGCTGCCAGGAACTTCTGGAGACCGGGGGAGATTTTGAACACCCGAATTTATTGGTAAAATATACTTCAAAATATAAATTCGCAGACGGTTGCCATACGAAGTAATAATTAAGTTTTTTGTTTTGAACAACAAATGTGATTTTTAAAAATAATTGAAATTAATAGTTAGAAATGACTTATTTATATTTATTTTATTTCCGTTTTTTTTATTATGTATTACTATTTCATCGGTATAAATAAATCATGAATGAAGTGCTGAACATAATAGAGGTATGTTCAATTTTTTTTGTGTGGATTTGCGATGACAGATACGTAATTAAAATTTAAACACGTCTAAATCACGTTAATCTTAAAGCCTAGTATCCTGCTCGCGCTTAATTTTATCTCCCATACAAAAATGTCTACAAAGATAAAATTTAGCGAGGCAGTTTAGCAAAGCAGTATCCTGTTCGCACGCTAAATCCTTAACTTTATATAGATGGGCCGATGAAAAGTCTCCACTCATTTAGCCGGTACATTAAATCGAAGATAAATTCTGACATACAAAACGGACGAAAGAGTTTGTCTTGTGTTTGCTACGATTTTTTTTTGGTGGGAAACGCAGATAATGTTTTTGTAATAATTAAAAGAAAACGCAAAGCCAAACCAGAGATATAAACATAAATAAAGCGAATCGCATTTCAGGGAGGCTTATGCTTTCATTTGGCCTCGTCTTTTGGGTAATAACAAGTGTTTCACTATGGTAAGGAGATTGTGGAAAGCTTGAGGACACGATATGTCGAAGTTCTTCTTATAATTTCCAGGTTTCTTACGTCTTTCAAGTTTGAAATTCGAAAATTCTATTAAAATTACGTTTACTGATATCTGTCATGGTACTCGTGCTTCATAAACATATGGGTTTTGTCCCATCTATCTTTGGTGTGGAGAAACGAAGTGCAAACTATGGGCGCTAAAATTTAGCGCGAGCAGGATACTAGGCTTAATAACGAAAATGTATGATAAATCACGTAATTTATGAGATGATTTAGCGAAATCAAGTGGATTTAGCTAAATCACGTTGTTGGGAACATGGTATAAAGTTCGGTGAGGACAAGTTCCGTAGTTTATAAATCAGTTCGGCTAAATCACATTGGCGGGAACGTGGTATTAATTAACAATTTTGATGAGTTGGAAATATTATCGAAAAATAAAGAATATGAGTTTATTATTCTATCCGAGACACACGTAACAGACAAAATAGAGGAAAATGAGATAATGACTGAAGGGTTTAAAGTGAGATCGTATACCTCAAATTCAACGCGAACTGGGGGTACTACAATTTATGTTAGAGATCACTGGAATATTACAAAGACGGTAAAAAAGCGGCCGACTACAAAATGTGGTTCCTAGAATGCAAATGTAGGTAAAGGGTGGTTAAGTTTTAAGGGTCGATGTTGATTTTGAATAAAACACAAATTATTTAGGAAATTATTGTCATTTATTTTTATTATGATAATATTGGTATGGTTCAATTATGTATGGAACAAAATATCGGCCAAATCCGATGGTCCGAATTTTCGATGACGCTGAGGCATAATTGAGGTTCTATGCCGATAATGTGCCGAACTATCTCATCCTTTAGCTCTTGAATTGTTGCTGGCTTATCGACGTACACCTTTTCTTTCAAATAACCCTAAAGAAAGAAGTCCAACGGTATCAAATTGACATCGCCACCACGTGAGATAACACGGCCATTGAATTTGTCGCGCAAAAGAGCCATTGTTTCGTTAGATGTGTGGCAAGTGGCACCGTCCTGTTGAAACCACATATCGTTCACATCCATATCTTCCAATTCGGGCCAGACTGCGGCAGATTCGGGGATTATTCGTATTTCCAATATCTCAAATTTGATCAAGCAACGCTAACCTACTGGCAACCGCCCACATTAAACAAACTATATTTCTCACAAATCTCCTACCACCTCATAGTCGTTCAATCCCATTCCAATCCAATCAATTCGAAATAATCGCAAAAATAGCAATAATAAAATAAAATACTGTGTAGTCACAGTTTTCTGCGAATAAAGAGGAAAGAGCTTGGAATTTGAGAAGCACTGCATACAGTCCCTCCGTCTCTGCTAATATCAACAGAAAGTAGTAGTTGACGCCCGAGAGGATCGATTAAATTGTTTGTTTTCGTTTCTGGAAATGGAATTGTTGGAGGATATGGTTTCGTTTTCGTTTTTCTTTTGACACTCTATTTTATCGTAGAAATAAATTGAATTCACGACAAGGGATCGCACTTCGCAGTCAGAAGCAACCAACAACTCGGCGAGTTCACTACGTACATTTTGAAGGTGTAGTTCGATCGAAAGTGAATTATAACTCTTTTTTTTAAATACAAGTGTGTTGTTTATTTGATTTTTCATTCTATTACTGTAACCGATTTTAGTGAGTAAGTATTTTTTTTCTTATTCAAATACAAGGTTTAGTACAAAATGGTGGGAGACAGAAAATAGTTTGACAGCCGGAAGTTTACAAAAAATGTAATGTGATCGATTGTTGTTCTCATTAGGCCTTTTTTTTATTATGCTCACATGGTTTATCCAACACTGACTTAAAATCGGTCTTGCACTGTATCAACACTAACATAATATTGCGATGCCATTGCCCGCGTTCCACTGCCCGCTAGATGGATGAACAGTCATGTCAAAATCCATGTAAAACAATTGAAATTTCCCCATTTGCGCTAGACGTCTAGCACTTTTTGTGAAATGTCTTTTTTTTATATGGAGTTTGACATGTCACTATTCATTTAGCAGGTAGTGGAACGCGGGCATTAACTCACTTTGCGGATGTGAGAGCTGTCACCTGTCACCATCTGACTCCTGTCCCAAATATATGTCTTGCTTGTGAGTTTGCCATTCCAAAATGCTGTAGCGAGGTATCCATCGGAACGGAAAATTCTCCGATTTTATACGATACGGAGAATTTTTTTATGCGAGGTATTCACCCCTATCGAGGTATCCGTTCGGAACTCAAATTGCGTTCGGAGAAGGAACAAAAAACGCGTTCATTTCACATTAAGTTATTAGTTGTCGGAGAGCTTCGGAAAAAATTTACCTTGTAACTGTAAAGCAATGCGACAAGGCGCGATACATGACGTCGGAGAATTTTTCCGAAAGTTGTATCAGAACGGATATCTCGATAGGGGTGATTCTTCGGAACAACTGTTCGGAGAATTGTTCCGACATTTCGTAACGCATATCGGCGAATTACGTCAAAGTGCGATGAAGTGCATTTTCTTGTTAAATTGTTGACAGCTAGGGTCCGATATACTCGACCAGAAATTGATTGCGGAATTTGTTTACGATTTGGAGTGCGTTACGGTGCGTCATTGCAATTGTTTATTTCTCTTCCGAAGTCGGACACCTCGAATGGAATTTGAGCCCCCGAAAGACTATGCGTTGCAACGGATAGGGCCGCAAACCTAAGATTTCACTTCTTTGGGACAGAAATAAAAGTCACGTGTCTAAATTGTGAAGCCTTTATTGACATTTGACAAGTTTAAACAATGATCGTCCGACAGTTTGTGCACAATCGTCAATTTTCTTGAACAATTATTATCTATTTTTGTGTCGCTAACTATCGCGTATTACAGTTCCAGTGCTGTTCTCATTAGACCCCTTCGTCTCCAATTCTAGTAAATCAGAATCAGTGAAACAACAATAAACTTGATTTATAAAGAGAACGCGACGGATCACAAGACGAACGATTAAAAATGTTTGCCATTCATTCCATTCCCATTGTAGATGTAGATTCCCCTACTCGAATCAACATCACAATTTCACTCAACTGTGCTGTGTTGTGCGTTCAACTCTGTGTCTATACGTTTATTGGAATGCTGGATAAGGTTCGCTTTGCTGTGACATGAATAACTCCATTCCAAGTGAAGCAGAAACTCCCCTCCGTCGGCATTGAGAGAAGTTTTTGTGTTTTCTTAAAGAATTTTTATTTATTTTAATAAAACGAAATTTTACAAAACATAAAACCGAAAACATTGACCCCTAAGTGGATTTTAGCCGTGCTCAGAGTGCAACAGCCCCTCCGCGACATGATACTCAATCCAGTATTTGAATTGGAAATGATAAAATTTGGAAACTCAGATAGGTAAATGTCGCCCAGAATGACGCAAGTGCCATTGGGAAACGTAAAAGCAAGTGTTATTTAAACAGTGCTCGTCTGCCGATTAATGTCGTATTCGATTGGGCGCTCTCAGAGCACTTTTTTTTTGCTCTCAGAGCAGTTTTTATGTTCGATTAGCCACACGAAATCTGAAATCTGAGAGCGAATCTGAAGAAGCCCAAACGAAGACCACATAAAACTGATGCGTATTTGTCCATAGTGCAATGTTGTACCCTATTCGCTTCTTAGAGTTTTATCAATTAATCGAGGTGGGCGCGAGGTTTGGGGAGCCAGAACCATATGCTGCTAAGTGGCTAGCACATGTGCAATCTTCACCGCCGAGAACTAGTTCGATAATGCAAAAATATCGTTTGAAGTTTCGAGATTACAGGTCGGTAACTAATTGTATTTTTTTTTTCTTGTCTTTATTCATAAATTTAACCTTCAAAAAGTTGTTCAATGAGTGCGTAAAGAATCAGTTTCTGGCAACAACACAATCTTGTTTTATTTTTCCATTCGAATTATGGGGCGGTAGGTGGGCTTTTTTTTTTCTTGGATTTCAGCATTCGGAAAGCAGATGTTTGTTGGCCTCGATCGCTTTCTGTCATGTCGCTGTCAGTATGAATATTTGGTCATGTCAAACATATCCACTTTCAGGGGTGTAATCGATTTAGGATGTTAGGTGTTTTCTTTTTGGGTTCGATTTCGAGGTAGATATTGAAATCCTACTCCGTACTTATTTTGTCTACCATCAATTATTATTATTTTTATTACTTATTTATTATAAAGTAATAGATTTAAAGAACCTAGCTGCGGAGACTATTGGCTCTGCGGTACTTTCTTCGGACAATTCAGTTAACCGATCTTTTAGACATAGTTAGACATAGCTCAGTTAAGCCGGGTCGACTGTATTTTAAGTTTGTTTCATTTTTTTTTACTGCGCCATCTCTTGCAAACGACTGGGAAACATCCAAAAGTCTGTCAGTAGTGAGAAAGCTTCTCAATTATCCATTCCGATTCGCATAGGTTTCTGTTTGTGAATTGTGGAAAACGAGGTCTTGTGCTGTATATTTTCTTTTAAATTTAATTATATATGGTATTACAACGCGGACTGCAGCCGTTTCCACTTTGACAGATAATTTCCCTTTGACCTCCGTGTTAACAAAATTTATTTCGACATCATTACAACGGCTTTTTGTGTCTCTAAATACCGCTGTTACTGCTCTAGTCCAAGATTTTATTTTGCCAGTTTTTTCCTGATTGCTCATGAGCTTTTCTTAACCCATATTACATTGCTTCATCGCTATCGTGTTACTTACATTTTCTTTTCGGCTTCTTTTCCAGAATTATGATAAAACGAGGAAACAAGACACCAAAACACAACTAAACAAAAACAAAGTCTAAACAATATATCTTGAAAGGAACTTAACTGTAACGTACCCACTAATCTAGTACTTAAACAAGGTAAGCTATATATTAAAACTAAAAATGTGCATAAATAAATACCTATCACCTTCACCTACCAACAAATGCATTTTGTTTTGTTTTGTTTTCTTTTAATCTTCAACAGAATTTAAGTACAACCAATACGAATATAACCTAAAAGTGCGCTTATCATCCAAACCAAGAACATCCCAAGCAACATCAAACAAATCCGCAGTCATTTTATAAAGAATTTTTGCACACCGCAGCAACTTTGACGAAAAGTAGAACGACTTTGAAAACAAGAACATCTAAACAAATTTTAGTTATCAAACTTGAAACTATCAAACATAAAAAGACAAACAAATTATAACAACAATAACAACAGAACGTCAGAAAACAGCATTAAAACACTTTTAAGACTACAAAGTTGTCCGAATTTAACAATCTGTATCAAAAGCAGCAACAACAACCGATTGCTGCGCAAGAAGGGCGAATAGGATATATACCATCTGAGAGAGGAGTATTTTTAACGCCGATCTACTATATAGCCGGTAAGTGTTAACAGAAATTATTTAAATAATAGGAGTACCTAAGTTTATATTGCAGTAATCAGTTTTCTATTGTAAGTTGATTTTGTAATAGAGAACTATGTTATAGATCATAGAAAGCATGTATTCCAAAACTTTGACAGTTTCTGAAAAAAAAAAAAAAAAAAAAAACAACTAGAAAACTTAACAATTCAAAACAATAGCAAACTGATTAATTCTTCTTTGATTTTTGCAATTCAGATTTTGTTTATTCATCAAACATACACGAGTATTTTGGTAAATTTTTCTTAGAGCCAAAGTAGGTCTTAAATTAAATTTCACACATCACTTTGAAATTAAACTTTCAACATAAAAAAAATCTATTACATTATTTAAAAAAAAAATTGCGAAAATTCCGAATCAGAATACTATCCAAAAACCACTTTCGAACAAAATTGCTACAATCACCAATGTAGTTGTATTTACCTATTGTGGGAACAGTGTGCTGGTGTGGTGAGTATGGTAAGTATTGATTGAGCGAGCTGCTTACATGAAATGAAAGAGATAACGTACTTCTTATCTACTCTTGTTTGTTCTTTCATTCCTGCTGTTAATGGAAACGGTATGTGGTCTTACTCCATTTTGTTGTCCCTCTTTTGTGGTTACGCACGAATAAATTAAACCTGCCGATGTAGGTATGTTCTTAAAAATAAATTTGTTTTCAGTGCTACCACTTTACCTAAAATTTGTGAAATTATATTTTTAATGGATAAATATTTATATTTTTTATGATCTAATTATATTGTTATTTGAATCTAGTTTAGTACGTTGGGACATACGGTTTTAGTCGTTGTGCTAGGAAATTACATTTGCTTTTATTAAACTTTTTGTATATACAATTTGACTTAAGGCAAGGTAACAAATGGTGGTGAATAGTTGATATTTAAAGGTGTTGGCTCAACAACAGGGGCCCAACGGTATACAATGTCTGTTTTCTTAAATCTATTTTACATATACATATTGTGTTTGTCTTGTCGGATTCATACTCGTAGTATGCATCGTTGTCAGTCAACCCTCAGGGTGTTCAAGTCCGGTTTTTGATGTTCTCGTGTTTTGAGATGGTTGGTCATCTTGGTATTATCCTCGATGGTGGGTTGTCTCCGTCGATTTGTAAGTGCTAGGAAATGGCCTATTGGTGGTTAAATAAATAAATAAATAAGTCCGTGCCAAATTTTAGGTGGACTAGAAATTCGCAAAAAAAAAAAAAAAAAGAATTGCGAAATAAGTCCCAATTTATGTCTTCGCAACATAAAAATTATGAAATTTGCAATTCGATTTCCTCTGATAAATTCTGGTACAATATGATTCCACTCTATCCACAAAATGTGATTGACTTTTTGCTGTTTTTTCTATTGACGCTTCTCAAAATATGAAAAGTAGTAGCACTGACTTCGCATTTAAATCATGTTGCCACTTGCAAAACAAAATTGGAACCAAAAATGGGGAAAAAAAAGGTACCAGCTACCAAAAATCTGGAAAAATTATAAGGCACGAAAAAATCATACCGTCTTGAGTCAGTATGAATATGACTTTTCGGTATCGTTGGATTTTTCTCTGATTTACGAACTTAATATGCAAAAATGTCATGGCAACGGAAAAGAAAAAAGAAAAAAGCATATATAGTATTCTGTATATAGTGAAATCCAATTTTTCGTACAAATTTTGGCAAAGAAATGTGAAAATTAACTTTTCCACGTGAAAATATCAGTAGGCAATAAGCAGTACGCAGTTCGAGCGAAAACTAGCTGCTTAAAAGATTGATTTAGTAGACATTTGGGTTTTATTGTCAGTCGCATTAAATTTTTGACATTTCGGCATGAAAAATTTATAGGAAAACGTGACATTTATTTGAATTTCTTATATTTCCTTATGTCTTGAGAGAAACTAAAAGAAAAGGGTACTTATCAAATCATTTTAACATACGTTTTTTTTAAATTCAATTAGCATTGTACATTGCAAACATGAACTTTGCCAGACTTTATAGGCAGTTAAGCAACGGCTACTGTATTAAATAAAACAAATAAAACGTAATTCACTAAATTACAAGTAATACTTTTAATCCTTTTCCTGAAAAATTAAGGCAGCATTTGCATGTGATTATATCGAGTTCTTCTTTTTTGGTGCTCCTGCCTCAAAAAGTTACCAAAACCATATAAAAATTACCAAATTACCAAAAATCAACAACTAAGAAAAAAGATACCAAATTTGGTAAAATATTACCAAAGTGGCAACCGTGATTTAAATCGATTTCTTGGACCTCTATCTCTCTCTTTTCATCAATGTCGCGCATAGCCGGTCAAAAATCAAAACCCTTTATTGCACGCATGCTGGAGTGAAATAAAACATACAAAACAAATTGCACTAGTTCGTACCTACCTAAAAAAAAGAGATGACAGTGGGGAAATGAAGTAAAGCAACAAATCGACTAACTGAACGATGGAAAGGGAAGGAAGACTTTTTTTTTAAATTCAAATCACCCTCCACCATTAAAATCGACAGAGACGACATGATATCCACAAAATTGCATTGCATTTCGAACTTGTGCATTGGTCGTCATTCGTTACAGTTGCTGTCTTCATAATCATCGTTGTGTTCTTCTCGTTCGTATTTTTTTTTCATACTATGTGTGTTCTTTATCGAACAGCGAAAACAATTTTTGTACATTACTTTAATTTCTTTTTACAACTTCATTTATTGTTAATTAAAACCTTTGTTATCTGTTTAACATAGAAAAGAAAACACATTAATATTCGGTGTCCTTGGAGAGATGGAAAAACTCTTCTATCTCCAAAGAAAAATCAAAAACTATGTTTTTTTTTTGTCACAGATCAAAGAATTTTTTTTCGCAACTCGTCGATAATGAGTGCTGCACTATGTGATTTTTTTTATTTATTTATTGTGTGAAAATCGAATAGTTGGCGAAAAATTAAAATACTACTTCCCCCCACCATTCGATTGTGAAAGTGATGAATAACTTGCTTTGAAGGAAAAGGGACATTTTTTACGACGAAAATGCTTGCACTTTATTATTCATTAGTGAAAATGTAAAGGGTTCCTTATTTATGCGGTGACATTGCTCGGTGGAAAGAAAATATTAAATGCAAAAGTTGGAATAAAAAAAAAGTTTCACTTCCTCCCAAAGAGAAATTGTAATTTACAAAACGCTTTGTATTTGTTACATAGACGTCGTCAGTCGATCGCGTATATAATGTACATTTCGCAATGAAAAGAAAAAAGAGCTATACAGTTTCGGTTTTGTTTGAAACATGATTTAGAGTGGGACAGCGTAACTATGAAACAAAAAAAAAAAAAAAAAAACGAACGGCAGAAACTGCTCGTGTAATGAATAAAGCAGTGAAAAGAACAGAAAATTAGTGTTTTTGTTACATGGATGTTGCTGTGCTATGTTTTATGTTCATCTTCATATGTGCTGTGCAGTTATTTAACGGAATTGCCTGTTCTTGCTAATTTTTCCACTACCCTGTTGTCGTGTTCCCCCGAGGAACACGACAAGTGTACTCTACTTTCGTTTTGAGTTTGAGTAGTTTGAGTTCTTGAAGTAGGAATTTATTGGTTAGAAAGAGAGGCATAGGAAATTGATGTTGTTTTTTTTTTCTCTCCCTCCTTAAATATGAAAGTATAAATCTGAAGCGAAAATAACAAAAGTGCAATGGACACGTTGAATTGAAAGAAAATCATCCATCGCAAGGGCTAGGGGTTATTAGTGAAAATGAGCCAGAAATACAAGGTGACTGCATTCTCATTGACGGAGTGTGAGAAATGATTTTTCTTCGGTGTCATGGGAGGGAAAAGTAATAGATTTGTTGGTGCACACGTGTGTCCTTTTAGGATTAACTGAACGCGGTAGTGTGCTTCGAGTGGTGATTTAGAACGATATCTTTTGCTTTTGACATCGATTGGTTGCAGACTTCGTATGTGCTGTTGGCCTTTCACAGTTATGTGGGTTACTTA
This sequence comes from Cheilosia urbana, assembly GCA_946477585.1. Lineage (NCBI taxonomy): Eukaryota > Metazoa > Arthropoda > Insecta > Diptera > Syrphidae > Cheilosia > Cheilosia urbana. The sequence continues at coordinate 5,442,481 of OX297857.1, forward strand.
CCTTTTGTTACAGCAAATGAGGTTAACATCATCTGTTGGATTTTAAGTATACATGTTTTCTGCTAAACTGCAGTTACACTCGCATGAACAGTGAGCCGGTGCAGATGTACATAATAGTCTCTTGTAAGTTAGGTTAGTGACTTTTTTATCTTTTTAATAAAGAGGTTAACTAATTTTTGGAAATTGTGTCTATATGTACATACGCACATCTGGAAGAGAGCATTGACCTATTTAATCGTTTTAATCGATACGGTAATCAAACTTTCCACTTGGACTTCTGCTAGTGGATTAAGAATGCAAAACATCAACCTTTTCTGTGCAAGTGGCTGAATTTCCTTCGGTGTGTGAATAATGGCCTAGCCATTTGCACACTCTCAGCCGGTTGAGGTGCAAAGAAAGTTTGTGTGGAGGTAACTTCGGGCTACCATCTGCAGATGCAGGTATACATTTAATCTCATTATCCTAATTACGAGGACTTGGATTTGGTCTTTATTATGCTCATTCATTCATTCATTTTCAATGGCCGCTCTTCCATTAGTAGGGTCGCGGGTGTAGGATGCCGAAGTGGACCCTCCATAGCTCCCGATCTTCCGCTACCGACTCGATCATTAGGGGCAATCCCCAAACGGGGCGAGGAGAGATTTCGGACTTCATCTAACCATTGGGTTTTCCTAGGGGACACCTGATGGCGGATTCCATAGCACCTATATTATCTCTGACCTTTAATCATCGAATACTGGGTACAAGCTACGGCTCATGGCGCAACCGCAAGTGGTTCCTTAACCGATTTCGATTTAGTACTTGTCTGTCAGTTAACAGCGTGTCCAATTCAGAGCCAGTACCTTTTTACTAGGGATGATACGGAGCTTCGACTCCGAATCCGATATGTCGGAACTTCCGGTTTAAATTGCACCTCCGAATCCGACTTCGGTTCCGATATAATCACATCGGAGGTTTATCGGAGCACCATCGGTGACTAGGCGACCGATGAACATGAACAACAAAGAATTATCGAGTTGCGACATTTTACAATACGACTGTCTTTTCACTCTTTTGTGTATTTTACATAACTAGGCGGGATTTGCATTGAAGTTGAGAGTGCGTGCGTCAATTTTATATTATTTTCTAATTTTATATTTTAATAATTTGTGTCTGCGACTCAGCGTTACCTTTGGGGACGCTTTAGCATCCTTTTGACTCTTTTTGAACGCCCGGACTTCAGGACTCATCCTTTTTGAAAATCAGTAAAATCGTACTCCTTTTCTGTAACTTACTTATAAACTTCTTTACCTGAATTTGCAATATATGTAATTATAACGAATAAAAATAATGGCGTTTTTTGTTGTCATAATAAGGGTATCCAAACTCGAAGGTCGAAGTCCACTGAGCGCGCATTAAGAAAGCCTAGATCAAAATGGGACTCTTTTTTGACTCTTTATACAAATTTTCAGAGGTATTACTTTTGGACTCTTTCTGAAAATTTCCAGAGGTAACGCAGACTCTGCGTGCGACCTCCGCCTCCGACTCCGATTCAACTCCGACTCCGCGGAGGTTGGTATGAAGCTTCCGACTCCGACTCCGGTAAAACCACCTCCGTAACATCCCTACTTTTTACACCAACATGTTCTGGAACCCAACAGAGTAGGTAGTGTATTCTTCTCAGTGACGAACGGTTATTTCCATTGCTAGGACGTAGATTTGCAGCATAACAAATTCCTCTTTTAAGCAATCTGCATAACTGGGTAAAATTTACTTACGACAGTGGACAGTACTGTCTGACTTTAAATTGTCAGAATCATGCCTCAGCTTCACATAACAAGCACAAGGCACAAGGATTTGTTCTTTCTTTAACAGGGGGTGGCTGACAACTGGAGAACGTTTAACAGAACCGTGTCTTTTATAGTCAGCCCCCATTTCTCTAGTAAATGTACAGGGGGGCTGCATCCTACAGCTATCGAAATTCGGCCTTCCCTTGGAGTTTGATTTCAGGTCTGTTTGTTGACTTCTTCAGTGAACAACCTCTCAAAATTGTGGTAGTGGCCTCTCACAAAATAAGGAAAAAGCTGAGCAACACTGTTGCAATTAAAAGAAGTAATCACAAAGAAAATATTAACTCGTTGCAGCCATTTCAAACTCTAGTTTACCGAGTCTGGTTGCTGATGCGTTATGTTTGAGTTTTTATTGACCTTAGCTAATCAGGTGAACATTTTATTTTGTTTCACTTGCCATTTATGGACAAATAATAGTCAAGAACTTTCCTACTGAGTACTCTGGTGATTTTTTGGTTAACGTAAAGGGTTGTTAAGTTTTAAGGGCCGATGTTGATTTTGAATAAAACACAAATTATTTAGGAAATTACCGTCATTTCTTTTTATTATGATAATATTGGTATGGTTCAATTATGTATGGAACAAAATATCGGCCAAATGGCCGCCGCGACCTCGGCGGAACACCTCCATCCGATGGTCCAAATTTTCGATGACGCTGAGGCATAATTGAGCTTCTATGCCGTTAATGTGCCGAATTATCTCATCCTTTAGCTCTTGAATTGTTGCTGGCTTATCGACGTACACCTTTTCTTTCAAATAACCCCAAAGAAAGAAGTCCAACGGTATCAAATTGACATCGCCACCATGTGAGATAACACGGCCATTGAATTTGTCGCGCAAAAGAGCCATTGTTTCGTTAGCTGTGTGGCAAGTGGCACCGTCCTGTTGAAACCACATATCGTCCACATCCATATCTTCCAACTCGGGCCATAAAAAGTTCGTTATCATCTCACGTGAGAGGTGCAATTGTTGGGCACGACGACCAGTTGAGGTGGACGGCTCTTCAGCCACACTATCGCGAACAGCAGCAATATTTTCTGCAGTACGAGCTGCACGAGCATGCACTGGTGTTTTCACATCTCCTACAGACACGGTTTGCTCAAATTTTTGCACGATTTTTCCGATTGTACCCACATTTGGACGATTAAATTGACCGAAAAAATCACGAAGTGCACGATATGCATTTTGATTTGAACGCCCATTTTCTTAATAAGCCTGAATAACTTTAACGCGTTGCTCGATTGTGTATCTTTCCATGGTTCAAATTGAGTTAGTCTGAAATTGAGTAATGTCAATTGAAATGCAGAAAAAAACTTGACGTTTAGGTGTGGTTCACATTCAACATCGGTCCTTGAAATTTAACCACCCTTTAGTAGAAGTCTTTAGTTTAGTTCTTGTGTTCATATGAAGTCTGTTCCACTTAACACGACGAAGCTAGTTGAAACTACTTTTTTTTTTATGAATCCGAATATGTGGAAGAGTTTGTATTCGTCAAACCTCAACGTTCAAGGACAATATTCCACTTGGTTTATGACTCGCAAACATCAAACAATCAGTCTGCTGCAGGAGTTAAAGTTTTGTAGTAGAACTCTCAGTGAAAAGGTTATCTCTTGCACATCCGATGACGTTCTGTTTTCTGGGTATTTTACTTTTTCATCTGTTCGTAGGCGTTATCTCTCTTTTCTTACCAGAAAAAAAAAAAACCTATAATTACATGTGAGTTCGTTAGAAAGTAGTAAAAATATATAAATAAATTATGTTGAAGCGCGACTGTAGCATTCTGGAGCCAAAAGTTTGCGCGTTTTTAACATAGGTACCTTTACTAAGGACGCGATTCGGAAACTAGTTTTCGCACACACCTTCATAGTCAATAGTAATATTATGTACCGGCGGCGCATTGTGATAGGTAGCGGATGTTTTTGTAATCCATATCCATGTGGCCTTCACTGATTTTCAAAACAAAACGAAACACACGATAATCAGCCGGCGACTTGCAGACTGAGTGATAAGAACCAGATGCTCAACACACTTGCACATTGTTTGTTGAAAAAAGAAAATCCTCTCATTGTTCTGCGAATTCTCTATCGAAAGTTAATTACATTCTCATTGTTTAAGGTCGACAGATTTCTCGCCCTCAGCTACCTGAAAAACGGAAAGCAACTGCCCTTGGCGATTTAAGGCCCGTTTGAATGACAATTTTGTAGTTGTTTCCTTGTCCTTTTGTAAATGCCTTCTCTCTACGAGTGAATCATTTCAAGAGGACTCCCAGTGGAAGTAATTTCATTTGCGAAAATGCAGCCTTTCCGTAAAGTAACTGTTTCATTTTATTTTAGAAGTGAAAGAATTAATATACAAAAGACTTGAAGTGAATATTAAAGTAAAAGTTAAAAAAAAAAACAAAAAGATTAAAAAACAAAACGAGTGTCGTCAAGGATAAACCTTTTCTTTTCAAAGAAAAAGGCAACGTTGATGCGGATACAAATAAAATTCTGCTGCAATAAAATCAAAAAATGTTAGCTGAATCAAACAAGTGCATCAACAACAATTTAAATCAGACTCCAACACAACAAAAGCAACATCAACAAATTAACGACGAACAAAATCATCTGCCCATACTCAACAAATATAAAACAAAAAATTCAATCAACCTAAGCAATAGCATCAACAGTTATAAAATATCAACGCAGCTGTGTAGCATACGCCGGCCGCAGCACCAAGAAAACCTATGCAGAAATTATTTGTTGTTTAAGAAAATCCATAAAAAGGACAACTCGAAAAGCAAAAGGCTCCAATCGTCCTGCTGCTGCTGCTGCACATCACTAAGTGTTATTAATAATTATAACTGTTGACGGCAGAAAACAAACAAACAAACAAAATATTTATACATATTTATATCAGGAAATTCGAGAAAGCAATTCCAGTATCTAACTCAAAAATAAGCAAATTCTTAGCCTAAAGTTTATCGAATTTGTATTATTAATTTTTCTTAATCCTGTTTTTTTATTTTTTATTTCTGTTTTTAATTTTATTAGTTTACAATTTGTGTGGGTTCTGCAAACTCTTCTTCGCATATTTTATATTCATAAACGGAGACAGAGAGCCATTTCCCTTACCCACTTGTCGAAACGAAGTTGGTTTTTTTTTTTCTTCTTCTTAACGCGAAAAAAATCAAAACAAAGGAAGAAAAAACAAGTAAAAGTGTGCAACAAACGAACAACAGCAATAAAAAAGGGAATTTTTATGTGTTTGCGTGTACTTATTTATAATTATACAAAATATAGTGAATTAATAGCGAAAAACAAAGTAAATCTATAGAAGAAGATCGTAAATAGCAATAAATTCAACAAGAAGTTTATGAGAACTCGATGTGTTCAAATAACTAAGTAGTAGCTAGTAGTTTAGTAAGTCGATCAATCGAAAATAAAAATCGTACGTATATATATATATAGTAGCATAGCATTTGTATTAAACAAAAAACCAAAAAAAGCAATCGCGCCGTTTATATTGAGACGAATACAAACGAGAAAGATACATCAAGCCTTTAATAAGAAGCAATATTTTAGTAATTCCAAGCAAATAATTCCAAAACAATCGAAACAAGATGGTCTCCCGTTATATGTCGAATTATAGCATCTCCAGTATTGCTGCTGCATCGGGCGGCGGAAATGGTACAAATCAGGGGCATCCGGTGGGTGCACCCATGCCGCTAAATGTGGCGATGGCTGCAACAGTACCTCAACTGACTGTGATACAACAACAACAACAACAACAACAACAACACCAGCAGCAACAACAACATCAACACCAACAGCATCAACAACACCAGCATCAGCAGCATCAGCAGCATCAACAACAACAGCAGCAGCAGCAGCAACAACAACAACAGCACCAACAGCAGCAGCAGCAGCAACAACAACAACAACAACAACAACACCACCAACACCAACAACACCAACAACAACAACAACAACAACAACAACAACAGCAGCAGCAACAGCAGCAGCAACAGCAAGTTGTCCACCATCATCAACAGCAGCAAATTGTCACATCTTCCGGAACACATCAGCAACTAGTGCTGAATGGCGGCGGGGGTAATGTGTCTGCCGGGGGACAACATCAGGGCCAAGTGCAATTGTCGCATTCTCCACATCAACAGCAGGCCGAATACCATCCCATTGTACAGCAGCCGTGCCTAATGCACCCTGCGGCGGCAGCTGCAGCAGCAGTAGCAGCGGCGGCAGCTGCCGCTGCTGCAGGCTCCCCTGGACAACCAGGTGCTGGACAAATTCCACATTACCGCTTTATTCATCCGCGTGAGTTATTTGTTTCATTAAATTAAATTTTATTACTTTTATTTAAATTAAACACTGTTGCCATTGCAATGCATGTTGCACGCTTAAGCTGGCGTCACAAAAAAGAAGCCACCGTTCGTGGGCAGATTTTAATCACAATTAAATTCTTTCTAGATGAATTCCTGTAAACTGTTTACAATTTTTTTTTACTTTGTGAGTTCTGAAAAATACGCTTAAGCCTCGAGTGGCAAACACCCCTATTTGTATGACAATGTGGCATTCATGGAAACTTCATTATAAATGTGATTTGTGCGTCAACTGAAAAGAACAGTGACTTTGGTCAGACTGACCATTTTTTGTGTACACCTTCGTGCTGCTCCTTTCGCACTGGTATTCGTCATAAATAGTAATGTTGACACCTCTTGGATGAACCCAAACCCCAGCATTCTGCAGAACCCGCAGCTATACAAACATTCTTGTTTTTGTGTCTTGTGTCACATCTGTAGACGTTGTTTCCAAAATCTTTTTATAAACTACTTCCATATTGAAACTCGAACCCCATATTGAGCTTGCAGAACCCCAAGACTGTTCTATTTCTTTGTCCTTGCTTGTTATGTCACACACTCGTAGCTCGCATTTCGGCGAACATCTCTGTCTTTTTTGAAACGTCGAATAACCACCAGAGTAGAGTGCCCTCAATATTCTTGTTTTCTAACTGCAAAAATCAAATAAAAATATCAACAAACATTTCTAAAACCAATAACGAACCAAACTAATGAGCACTCTCTTTCTGTTTTTTTTCTTCTTTCATTTCATCTGCGCGCTTTTGATCTTTCCATCTGGATGGTAATTTGCTTGCAGGATCAGATGGTTATGTAGCAGCATCATCGGCGGGTTTCCAAGCACCCCAACAGAGTGGGCCATCACCACATCAAGGTCCACCCACAGTTTTACGCGGTATGCAATCAACGGCACCGCCAACACCACCACAACCAGATCTAAGCAAGATGCAACCACCTCCGCCACAGCAATTGGTAAGTCTGAACTAGTCAAATTTTCAAACACTGGGACCGTTAAAATTATATTTTTTTCTTTTTAATTTATCGTTATTATTACTAAACAAACCGCCGCGCTCTGTCTGTCTCTTTGTCAATGTTTACAAGGCACAACTTATGGCATTTAAATCTCCTGGTAGACACTTCTTATTTTCTTTATCTCATTCATTTGTTATGTGTTTTTTGTATTTAAATTATTTTCTATTTTTAAAAGAAAAAATGATTCAGTTAAGGAGTACTTTTTGGTTTTTTGCTGTTGTTCTTTAAATAATAGATATGCTAACTAAATCTGGTCAGGCAAAAAATTATTTTATATTTGAAATTATTTTTAGTATTGTTGGCAGGATTTGGATTTTTGTTATGTTCTTTCTAATCACACGAGATTGTAATTTTTTGCCAAACTGAATAGGGCTAAGTTAAGGTTATGTATAAGTCAGCTTAAGGATTGGTGATTTATCTGGACAAGTATAATGAAATGATATAATTGTTATAAACGGTCCCTGCAAGTCCTCACTTAATAGCCGTGATTCCCCCACAACTACTCTTCTGCTCCGTGTATTCCTCAATCGATCCCCTTCTTCTTTCATCTTCAGCTGCAGCATGAATTTCATCGCTTTTTTACTGCCGCTTCCGTTCTTTGGGACAATAATTGTCTCTAATTATCCCCTGCTGCGTCCTGCGTCAAAGGTTGGAATTCTTCAGTCATCTGCAGAACTCTCGCTGTAAAAGCTGTCGCTTTCATTTTGTTATCATGTGGCTCTGTAATTATCTCACCGATTTATTTATCACATAAAACAATATAAATTGAAAAAAAAAAAAAAATGGTCACATGAGTTACATAACATAACATTGCCATTTCGGGCGGCAGTATCCTTTTCGGATGAATGCCATCCGTCTATCAGTCGTATGGGACCTGCCGTCGATCACATATTATCAACGCGTTCGGCGCACATTGCTTAATTTGCACTTGCTGAAGTGTTCCACTTCCATCACCAATCAGTTGACAGTATTTATGTTCATAAAGTTGTCATGCAATCATAATGGGTTCACGAGGCCCTAAGTGGGTCTCCCTGCATGGTTGCCACTGGAAAGTCAGGGAACGCAAATTTGGTAAGGAATGTTAGGGAAAGTCAGGGAATTTCGAGTAAAGTCAGGGAAAATTCAGTCTGTATTATTTATAATATTAAACAAATTAAAGTCTACCCAACGTTAAAAATTGCAGTGCATGAAAGCTGTTCTGTCAAGTATTTACGCGACTGGGAATTAATTTTATGCCTCTCAACATTTATTGATTGTGATTTGTTTCAAACAAAAAAATAAACTGTATGTATGTAATTCATTGATCTCAACTACTATCGTTAAAATGTGCTTTTTTTTTTTTGCTATATTTGTAAAATTAGGTCAGGAAAAACTTCAGAACTGGTCAGGGAAAGTCAGGGAATTTTTTTTTTTTATTAATAGTGGCAACCATGCCCTGCTCTACCTACCCGTTTACCTAAGTTTACATCATGCAGCCTTTGGCAAAGCTTTCCAATTGTTAAATTACTTTGGCCACCGCATTTATTCACCTGATGCAACCTCAGCTGTTCTGGGAAAATACCACTACCGATCAAAATTCGAACTTACTTTGTTGAATTAGCGGAAGTTTTTTTTATATTAAATAAAAATAAATAGTTGGCGCAACGGGTCCGGAGGAACCCTAGGCCTAACTTCTCACAACCATTAGTTTTGTGTGAGTTTTTCATTTTTCAAACGAATGGAAGGGATCTACAATTTTATGCCAACTCCAAACGGCTTATTGAGAAGCTCTTTCAAGACAGGTATACTCTCGGATGTTTGTCAGACGATCGCAAGAGGTGACGCAGTGGAAAAAACCCTAAGTTGGATTTTGGGTTTTTGCGGGATTTATTATTTAATAGCCACTTTTAAAACCCCCTTAATCGAAATACATTATGACGCAATTCCAACGGTTTATCGTTTACAGTGTTAAACTGTGGAACAGTTTTAAGACCTGTCAAATGGTTTCACTTTGCGATTACACTCTCTGACAAAGAACTACATTTCATTTGCTGTCAAACTGACTGTTGAAAATGGTTTCTTTCGGTCCAGTGATCGTCTCCAGACTAACTTCGTGCGTCTTAATTGGAAAACCCATTCTAACTCACAGTGGCTCTAGGTAACAGTGTTTCTTCAGTCGAAAAAAAAGTGCTGCCAAATACCTCTATTCTATTTTCGTTTATCTAAATTAAGCGAGCAGTTGCAAGTTCCGAAGAACTATGCCATGTCAAATTGGAGTGCATTATACGAGATTTAAGGGTAGTGAACCTTATAACATGATCCATGAGTCTGAGCTCGGTTTTACTGATAATATCATTTTTCTTTTTCATTAAACATTGATGTAACTATGTTTAGATGTTTTATTTTTTATTTTTTTTCTTAAATGACATAAAAATTCTTTTTTCTATATACTTTAGGTTAGTTTATAAGTACCTATTATATTCCAGTTTTATTTCGTAATTTATTATTATGACCTAGACCATTAAAACCTTTTAAAAAAGCCCACAAAATTGTGAGGCATTGGCACGCAATTCGTACGTATTTGGTTTTTATTTTCACTTATTTTATAGAGTATTTCTTAAAACAATGGATGATTATCAAACACACCTACACTTGTTACGATCGTTTGTAAATTTTCTTTCACAAAAAACACTTCGGAAAATTTAATTAATCTTACAATTAAATGAATAGGTTCAGGTAAGCCCAAGCTGTCTGAATTTTGAAGGTAAGCAACGAAATGTCAAATTTAACTCGAAATCGCTCGACCTCAATATACAAATAACAAAATATATCTTTGCGGGTATATGTATGAAAAGTTTTGACGTTTCCCAAAATTGACAGCAAGTTTTCGATAGATGTCAGTTACAATATACAAATAGCAAAAGATATCTTTCGGGAAATATGAACAATTTTGACGTTTCTCAAAACTAATATCAAGTTTTCGATTGATGCCAGTTACAGTTTTGTTGTGTGCACAGTGTAAATTCAGAAACATCAAACATTTGCGCAGTGATGCGGTATCGCTGCTTATTTGCTATGCTGATGCGATGCACAGTTTATGCTGATGAGCTAGTGATTGAATGTATCGTTTGAGTTTTAGAACGCATTGTTTGTGAAAAAAATAATATAAAGATTTTAAAAAAAAGTTATAAATTTGTCTTTCAAAGCATAGTAATCTATTGATGAAAATGTTTATTTACTTATTTTTCTTTCACTTCCGGCATTTTCTTACTTTTTTGCCGACGAATCGACAGCGCATCAGGTATTTCTGTGATGCTTTTTTGCGTTATGTTTGCGCATCAGTTTGATCAACTTTGCAATAATGAACACTTGACGTTGAAAGTGATGCCAAAAGTTTGCATTAATGAACATTTTGCAAAGCATCATAAGCATCATGATGCGTTACTGAATTTACACACAATTTTAACACAAACGTTGCCGCGCTCGAATAAGATAGGAATTCGAAAGGCAAACAGTGCAACCTTGTAAACACCCACTGCCTTTATTTCTTAAACTTTTATTACCTGCCTCAAAATTCGCTCGAGGGTAAACTTCCCCTATTCGAATTGGCTGTCTGTTAGTTATGGCACGGTTCACATTGACCAATTACCACAAATTAGCCACGGCCTATGAGTTTGAAAAGTAGAACTATAATTTCAATACAAGTTTACATTTTTCAACGACATAACTGATACAGTGTTAATTTAGTTAATTTAAATGAATTTGAATAAACTGTAAACAAATGTAGTGAAAAAAAAAATTGGTGCGACTGTATCCAACAGTCCCGAAATATGTGTATGTGTAAACGCCGTGCGTGCGGTATTTGGCTTGATACACGTCATTGAGAAAAGAGGGAATTGTAATAACCGTATTCTTGATATATTATAAAATAACAATAATTTATTCGTTCTGTGCTAGTTTCGGTAGAATAGATACAATCGGATTGTGGTAGCTGAAGTAAGATATGTACATTCGAGACTGTAATCTATCTAGATTACGCTGGAAGACAGCATCGATGGTTGTTCCATATCATGTTGTTGAAATTTTCCGGTTGGAGTTCATTTGAAGATTAAATTTATCTTGCATAAAATCAATAATCTGGAGTTGCAAAATTGATATTGAAGTCTCCGCTTATGATCATTGGTAAAAGATGATAATCTCCCTGCAGAATTCTTGAAATTTCTTCTGAGTACGGTGCAAGGACGAAATGGAGAAATTTTATTTCACATAAACAAAAAGCTGAAATTAATATGCCCCAGCTCATAAATGTATGCAATGATAGAAACGTATGCAATGATAAAATGAATGCAATGATAAAACACAGTGACGCATTCCAGATTCCAAAAAATGTATGCAATCACAGTGACGCATTTCCGTCCCCGCAAGTTAAATGTGTGGAATCACTCCACTAGATTCCAATAACGCGCGCTTAAATGTTTACACATCAAAAAAATATCTCTGTTTCCGTACTGCTGTGAAGTTTTCAGATTTAAAAGAGCGAGGGAAGATTTTCTCTGTGAGTGCAAAAGTAACAACGTAAAACTAATCGAATTTGTACAAAAAGTTTGCACAACTTTTTAGTTCTCAAGTCGTAAACGTCAGTTCAGATTGTCAAAATGTACCATTGCAATTCGGAGGTTGGTTCTGTAGTTTTTCCTCTCTTACTAAGAGCGCCACTTGCGAAAACGTAGTGGAACGCTTTTCTAGTTTAAAGTGGTAGATTGTGGAAAAATTACGAAGATTTCATTATTAACTGTGGCGAAGAAAAATCCTTAAAAGTAACTATCGAACTCGCAGCTCCTGCAAGGAGTAGTCTCTTTCTCTGTCTCGGGCTTTGGATGTTTATCATGAGCCTTGAAAGTGCAGTAACAGTTTTCCACGACCTTTTGCATACATACTCTTGATCGTATTTAAAGCTTAGACGTGCACCAATAATTACTCCAAGGTACTTAATAGACGGCTGAGATACCACTTCATGCCCTCCCACTCTAAATGACCTCGTTTATCGTACTTTTCTACTTGTAATAAGCACTGCTTTCGTCTTGTGCTCTGCAAGTTACAAACCGGCTATATCTAACTATCTTACGTACAGTTGCAACAATCTGTCTCATTACAGTGCAGTGCTACATCTACTATCGTTTTGCCACAACCACCACGGCGATATCGTATGTAAAGCCGATAGTTGAAGCCTCTCGTGGAATCAGAGAGAAGGACTCTGTTTGCCAAGTAGCTTGATATAATTTTACGCAGATATTCTGGTATTTAAATCCGGTTAAAGACAGCTCATGATGCGTTCCCAATTCGCCGAATTAAACGCGTTTTTTTACGTCCAGGGTTATAGAGGAGCAGTATTTCTCGGTTTCTCCTTTCCTACGTCTGGCCTTTATAGCGGTTTGGGCTTTCGTTATTACCGCGCTACGGTAGATTTTGACTTACGAAAGCCGTATTGGTGTTCCGATAGGCCACCTGCTATTTCAATTGCTGGCTGTAGCCTGTTGTAAATTATACGCTCGAGAATATTACCAATCGTGTCTAGTAGACAAAAAGGACGAAGAGATGATGGTTCGTTTGAATTTCCTTTCCCTTAGGCAATAAGACAAGTCTTTGGCCCTTCCAAGGTTGAGGTTCTTACAAGCTTCGAATACTTCTTCGTGTGTTATGATGGGTACTCATCTCTCTGATCTCCTGGCGAAGAAATAGAGTCTTAACTATTTGTCGTAACAATACTGGGCACGTCGGCGAGATTGCATTCGGGGACCCTTTAGCCTCATCGATACGATTTTATAATCGTAAACCCCAGACATCGTTATTGAGTTCTTCGCAGAGTGTTCTAAAACCAAGACGCTAACTGTTCTTAATCGGTGTTTTAAAACTGAGTACTATGTTTACAGTTCGCATATGTGACTGACGTATGAGAAGTGGTATTTCCGACCAAGTTTTTGGGGTTCATCTAGTCCAGACCAATCTAGCCGACTTAAGATAATTAGATTTTTTAATGTACCGAGTTGTTTAGTTTAGTGTGAAAGTTTTACGATATGTCACCTGTTGCATTTTTACAAATCTATCTCTACCCTTGCGCAAGGACCTCCATACCGCACACAACGCCGAAAGTTGGTGTAATCGAAAAACAAACTGTCTGGTGGACGAGTTAGGAAGCAAACATGGCATGCCACACTTGATTTGATTTTGATTTCTCATTTGATATCCCCTTATTTCGTTGTTAATTTGATTTTGGAAAAAGCCTGCCAACATTTTTTTTTGTACAAAATTCAGATTGGAAAAAAAAAATAAATAAAAATAGCAAGAGCAAAACAATCTGTCAACATGTGTGTCTTAACTATGTGTGTTGTAGATAATGTCAACGAATAAAAAGAAGAAGTATCCGCAACACTCGTCGTCATCATCATCGTCTTCGTCGTCATCGTCCCAGCAGCAGCAGCAGCAGCAGAGTCATCCATCTCAGCAGCAGCAGCATCAACAACAAAATGCAGTGGCAGCCGCTCAGCAACAATACAACAAGACTTATGGCGGTGCATTGTCACTGTTGAAGAGTAACGCCTCAGTCACGAATCCGAATGGCGCCTACACTATTGCCAGTCACAGCAGCAACTGCCAACTAAATGCGAGTAGTGTCATATTCGGTGGTGTGAACGGCACATCTTTGAATGGCACCGGCCTACCTGGTGCCAATGGTGGAAGTGTTAACGGTGTTGTCAGCTGTCGGGCTGGTGGCGATGGTGTAGGCAGTGCTGTTGCTGGTCATGCAAAAAGTACCGTTATTGATAGGAAATTCGATATACAAATCAAAAATAAACTAATCAATAGCAGTACATATCAAAAGACAGCAGAGGTAAAGTCGTGTTTAACACGTTCAATTCTGTTGTTACTCTCTTGCTTTGGTTTTGTATTGTTCATTTCTATTAGTATATCTATTTGGATTTTGTGTTTAGATAAAAAAAATTAAATGAAAGCACAGCTTCTTCTTCTTTGGTTAAGTTTTCCATTTTTAAGGTTTTTTAATGGTCTAGTTGTACACCTAAGTTTATGATTTTATCTTAAGGGTTTTTTTTTTTTTTTTTTTGTTATTGCTGTTGTTAATGTTGGTGATTTGAAGAGACATTCTTTCAGTGTGCGTAATAGCTAATAGGTCGTTCGTTTTGTTTTATTTTTAGTTTGTGCCTGCAACCGTTAATAATTCGACCGGCAATGCACGTACGAATCAACAGAGCGGCATCTATCGCGGCGCTGCCTCAACGTCAGCACCTCGTGGTACCACACGACATGTGCCAGCTGCCATTCCACAAATGTTCCAACAACAAATCCATCAGTCGGTCGTTGTACCGGCATATCAGACGTTTGCGCCCAGACAGCCATCCTACCAGCAAGGGCCATCGTTCTCTTATGCAACACAGCCGCTTCAGGCGAGTTATCATCACAGTTACCCATATCAATATTATCCGAATTCAATGATACCCGCAGCGGCGCAGTCCCATCAGCGGGGCCCATCGGGCGTGACGAGTGCTATACCGGTACAGACTGGTCCGAATGGTCCACTAGGTGGTCCAAACGGTACACAGGCACAAATGCCATTGCCAGCCGGGACTGTGTTGGCTGCGCCTCTGTCCGGTTCCGCGGCTGTACTCGGCGTTGCCCCGGGTGGGCAGCAGACCGGCCCAACGATGGGCGGTATTAATCCAAGAAAAAAACGAAGACACGCTTTAGATATTATTAATCCCGAAACGAATAAGAATGTTTTAGACGAATTGGAAACTACAAAGGTGAGTACTTGCCTCGGTTGGCATGGTTGCTGTTATACATATTTTTGAACTGCGTCACCTTGTTTCCTCCGCAGTCTGGACCAAATTCCGATTTAGACTATCAAGATCAGTTGGCAATGAACGCGCCCGTAGTTGATCTGGCAATGGTCGCGGCGGTAGCTGGTGTCTCTCCACAGGACTTGAGTGATTCCAGTAAGGGTATCCCCGCAATTCCCTACACAATTGGTAAGTACTAAAATTTTCTCTCTGCCTTGCATTTGTACTTGAACTTCTATTTGCTTATTTGCAGACATGATGCAACGTACTATGCCAGCATGTCCAATGAACGATATTATGGGCCAAACACCAATTGTGTCGGCGATGTCCGACGGACCATCGGTTGAGATTCGTCCAACAAACCAGCAGCCAAAGCGAAAGAAGTAAGTACACTGCATACCATGTTCATTTTTTTTTTTTATAACTAAGTCAAGCCACAATCTGCTGTCCATCCGTTTGCTAATTACGTGTGTATTTTCCCCTTGTCTTTACAGCAAATCTATTCCGATAATTGCACCCCCAGATCACAAGGATAACAAATCGCAAAATGGTAAGTGCGCTCTCTTATTTTTTTTTCTTAATTCGATAAACATAATCATAATTAACTGGAGTTTAGTCAAAGCTACAAGTGCCAGAAGGTCTAATGCATTTTTTGAAAGCATCTTGCAGTTTCGACTAAATTGATTACCCGCAACCACGAACAGTGGTCGCGCATTGCACCTAACAATTTATTGTGATGATTTTCTGCTTAAAAGACTTCTGATAATAATTTTGTGGAGGTAATTACGTTGAATTTTAAACTAGAATCACGACTTGAACGGACAATGGAAACATTTTTTTTGGCAATATGTCCGGCGCAATGATTTAGATTTCAATTTAGTTGTAGAATCACTGCGGTGACTTAGAGTAGCACATTACGTTTGCCAGATAGGTAGAGATCGAATGTGTTTAGGTAACTTCGAAGTAGTGTAGAGACTTGGTATGTCAAGTAGGTTCATTTGGGCTTCATCTGTGTGTGATCCATTGTCACGAAAAAGTTGCGTATTGTTGATGACTATCCGACCAGTTCGAAGCAATTCAACTTATATAGACGTTAACTTGACCTATGTAGATTTCTCAGGCTTAGATAGTAAAAAGAACTACTGACCTAATTGTTTACTTCATTCCCAAAAAAGAGAATTATATTCTCGCCGCAAACGATTAGTAGTTGCTCATACCTTTTTTGAATTTTGCCTTTCCTGAGAAGCTCCTCTAGCATTACGTACAGTCCCAAGTGGATCTAATTTTTATTTATTCTGTGATATGCCGATTTAAAGGTTTTTTAACCCAAATTCTTATAACATAATGTGTAAGTATTCAATTAAAATAAATTTAATGGAATGATATGAAAAATTACACACAAAATGGCTTCAAGTTGCATAAATAAAACCGACAGCTGAATGGATGAACTGGAAGAATCAATTTGTGGAGTATGACAGATGTACCTCATTGGCTCGTTCGTTTTATTGTGCTCATTCAAATTCATCAATAGAACACTGTCATTCATGGTAATTCTTGTATTGTTTGCCGACTTTATAATCAACAGAAGACGCCTTTGTTGCTATGGATCATGTTTTGCCATGTTCCGCTGTAGCAATCTAAACTAATGGCACTTGCTACCCATTGTGGCACCTGGGACATCCGCTTAACCCACGTGTCATCATGTTGGTAGTGTCTATGTTCTCTCAAGTCCCAGATATTTGACACTGTTACCAAACTCAAGTGGGGTTCCATTCGTTTTAGATCAAGATCAAGGTAACTTGATCTTTCCGGCGCATGAAAACAGCTTAATTGTAACTGCCGGTGCAGAGTTCATAGCACAAATGAGATGGTCTACAAGTGGTGCTCAGCATCAACTTTTAACTTTGTGTGACAGAAATGTGTGACCGTTTTAGAAGCCGACTTGTACTTTTCGCGTTTTATTGTATGAATCAGGGGAGAGTACGTTCGAAAGTGAAAAAGGCCACAAGATGTGGGCACAAAGTTCAACACATTGCCAATATCGTCCGGCATCTTAACATCTATCTAAAAAAAAAATAAAAAATCAGTTTATAATAAATTTCCTAAATCGTGAACATGTTTCCCATACCAACCAAGGCCCTTTTCTGAAACGAATTGCCACTGCATTTGAACGCGTAAGTTCCGCTTTAGCGCATAACGCTGAAAGTTGAACGGTTGAAAGTTCATCTTCCTGAGTCCTATTTAAAAAAAAAAATAATTAGTTGGCGCCACAGGTCTTAAGCTGCGACTACACGGTCATTTTTTTTTGTGTAATTTGTGGTGCTCTGACGTAAGAATCGCGTCACAAAGCCGTCATTTAAATGCCTAGGAAAATGGCGGACCAAATGGCATGAATTTTTGCCATTTAAATGGTGATCGCTCTTAAATGGCGCTTAGGACAAATGACAGAACTTTTCGGATGATGCGCCATTTAAATGTCGGCCTCCAAAATATGACCAGGCACGAAACTTATGCCCTGCCATTTTTCTATGCAAATGACAAATGACGCAGCATTTAATACGATATCTTTACTTCATGGCGAAAGGACGTATAAATAATTAATAAACTGGTTTTTATTTGTTTTGTTGTGGTTGTGTTGTTCGGTACCTATTGAGAGAAATATAATACGAACCGCCGCGTCACCTTAAGTGCCGACAATTTGGACTAATCCGTCAACTGTGTTGTGAGTTTGAATACACAATGTACAACAAAGTCAAAAAAATTAGGTAAAACACTGAAAATAGGATTGAATCAGGATAGGTAAATTAGGCACTCGTGGATCGACGAAGAGGAATCGCGTTTGATTGTGACGGTGCAAAAGCAACGGGAGCTCAGTTCCAGAATACAAACTTAAGTATGTCAGGCAGTGCTTTTGGTGCTGGCAGGGCGCCTAAAGAAAAGAATAACATTTTATTCGAATAAATATGATTATCTCTAGATTAGAGTCGAATCATATTTGTAAATAGCGTTGAGAACTTCCAGAATGATGCACGTTATCGTTGGCTGCGATACGCAGAAAATGAATCGCAGCGATCGAAAATTTTCACCAGTGGCCAGGTAGCACAGTGTAATCACCAGTCGTGCTTCCGCTGAAACACTCACTCTCTCGCATATTTGTCTTCTGTTTTTCGATGTGTGGCTTCACCACCAACAAATAATCGAATTGACTGGCTGACATACGAAGGACATTGCGATATAGTTCAGGTTCTTCTTCGCGCAATTCGAGCAGTAATTCATCACAAAATTCACTCTTCTCGCGACGGCTCAACCACCTCTTTTGCCGAATCCTCCGCTTCGTCGAGTCGTCTCGTAATCAAGATCGTCGTCACTGCTTTTCAGTACAGACGCTGCCAAATACGCCGTCTCTGCAATTTCCACCATCATCGCAAAATTCCTTTTCGACATTTTGTATTTATTATAATTTTTTTTTTCACTGCTATTTAATTTAATAAAGTCTTCGCCGAGAGAAAAACACCAAATGGCAGTAGCTATATTTTTGTCATTGGTAATTGCCGTCTGATCGCAAAGCATATAAATGACGCGAAATTGAAATAATAGGAAAGGTGACATTTGCCATTTTGATGAGGCATGTCATTACCGTGTGATCGCCATTTTTTCGCTCGACATTTAATGGCATCCCAACAGAAAATTCTAAATGACGCGAAGTGTCCGTCATTTGATTTTGGGACAAAATGACGATGATAGTCATTTCGTGTAATCGCCATTTTTTCGCAAATGACAAATGACGAATCGTAGCTTAAATGTCTCTCTAATGCGACATTTTTTCCTGACGTCAGAGCGCCATTTAAATGACACAAAAAAAAAAGACCGTATAATCGCAGCTTAAGTCATAAGTCCTACTCGAACTCATACGTTCGACTTAAATGCTTCAGCGCATAAGTTTCACTATTCTGCTGGAACGTTTTCTTTCGACGTAAATTTAGAACACTAACTTAGTTGGCGCTACAGCCTGGGCTCAACCAATACGCCTTTCCAATTAGCGTTTCGTCTATGCTTCTGGGCCATAAAGCAGGACTGCGATGATGAGGGTCTTGTATAGGATCTTGCCTTCTTAGGCCAAAGAAACATCAAGTGTAACTTTTCGCATGATTCCTGCTGTGGTGTCATCTTCAGAGTTAATAGTGGAGCCGAGGTCGAAAAAGTCCCAAACTGCCTAAAAGTGTAAGCTGTCAATCGCGTTCTGTCCGATGTTGTCCCTCACTTCATGTTAACAGGATATAATTACAACCAAACCCAGGCATGGCTCTGTATAGCTCGTCTCTATAAATACTGTCATATGCGGTCGGTAGTAGTCTTAGCCGGTCTTAAACTCAACTGGTACTGGTCAATCAAGTCGTTAACGAATGGTTTTAGGCAATCAAACAGAAGACAGAATCTAATGCAATGTTAGGACCAGAGACAATACTGAGACCCCCAACTCACAATCCTCTTGCCGCTGGCCCCCTCAGTTTTTTTTCAAATTCGCCATTTTGTTTTCCTATCGGTGTTATGTCTATTTAGAATCCGTGTGACATGTAAAAACATACAAAAAATATAAATTCAATGCTGCCAACCGCTACCAACCATGGGGGAATGTGATAGAGTTCGAGAATACCACATTTTAAGATAACTGAATGCTATTGGTTGGTTATTATAAATTTTTAAAAAACGATTAATATAATTTGTTTAGTTAATAATGCGATCTAAATGAGATGTTTTATATACTAGAAACATATTAGGACAAATATTGTTGTGTATTTTCTGCTTTTGAATATCATTAACTTCGATTTGATGTGTACATTTTTCTTAAATAACTGAAGAAAAATTGCCCAAAATGTTTTTATTTTCATACAACCATTCTACAGTAATCATTTTTCATAAATATTTTCAGCAAAAGTGCACTAATTCCTAAAATAAAATACTATTTACACGAAACGAATAATTTCAAATTTAACTGACAAAATTCTATGAACGCTGGAAGCAACTTTGCCGACAGCGGAAGTGGGACACGCAAGGTGCGAGTGTGTTGGTGAGTGACAGTTGTCAATACGAATTTCTATGTAACAATACTAACGCACTTAGCGTGTACCACCCCATAGAAATATAGCTTGTAGGCAAGTAACGGAAAATCGGCCGAAGTTGGGGGTCTCAGTATTGTCTCTGGTTAGGACCACTGGAAAATGTCAGCTGTTAAGCCGTCCGGGCCAGCAGCCTTTTTGGACTTCAGCTTGGCATTTATCTTCCAGGTTAAATGATTCACTCTGCCTGACAGCGGAATTTTCGACGTCTTCTCCGTTTAGCAGTTTGCCAAATTGGTTATTCCGGCTATACGAATTAACTGCAAAGGAATTAACTACAAATGAAATATTTCCTAACGAAGGAACTTCTAATAATAAATGCAATAACTTCCAACTGTTGTAATAGTTCTCAAGCAAATTGACATAAGTCCCAATCCAAAGTGGAAGTAAGCCCAAACATTTACGAGTTAATTCATCATGAACTCATATATCTAATAAGAAAAGATGATAAAGTCCCAGAGTGATGGAAACAAAAATGCAGGCAAAATGCTATTTCATATTGCTATTTTAAGACGAATGAAATAACTCCAAACATAGATGAAATAGCTCCCAAAGCCGTGCTGATGAAATAAGTCCTAATTTGCACTTATTTCATCTGCATGACTTTGGGAGTTATTTCTTTGTGAAATAACTACTTTTTTTATAATTCACTAGTGCTCAAGGGGTTTTTGTTCCCTTATAATGCTAATGCACAGCACGAGTGGAAGGTTTTTAATAGGGAGGATAGAGAAGAGGTACTGGTGCACATTGGTCTTAAACAATTGTGGGCTGTAATGAGAGGGGAAAACCGTGTGAGGCAATGCATTCCACATGCGTGTTGTTCGGCTCACAAAAGAATCTCTATATTTTACAGTACGTCCGAAGGTAGGCTTAAGGGTGAACTGATGTGCATTCGATGTGTGACGGGTGTTGCGAGAGAATTGTTGAAGGGGCGGAATGCAGTTAGCTATTTCATCAGAGCATCGATGGTGAAAATATCGATAAAATAAAGAAAGGCAAGAAACATTTCTGCGATGTTCGAGCGGGTCAATAGACTCCGCTATATTTCTATCACCCATAAGTTTTATCGCGCGCTTTTGAATTCTGTCTAGTAGGTGCAATGAAGTTTTTGGTGCACCTGACCAGATATGAGCGTTGTACTCAAGCTTAGGCCGAATAAAGGCCTTGTATATTGTAGCTAAGTCGAAGGGTGTAAAGTATTTCTTACATCGATTTAAGAAACCTAGACATTTCGCAGCGTTTTTGGCGACTTCGTATATGTGGTCATTCCAACGGAGTTTGTCGTTGACTCATATACCAAGTATAGAAAGTCGTTCGGTTTCGTCGATGCAAGTCCCATTCATGGATAATGGGTTAGGGTTCAAGTTTCGCTTTAATGATAGAAGGCAGCATTGTGTTTTGGAAGCATTAAATTCCACTCTATTGATTGTACCCCATTTTATAATGCTGTCAAGATCGGAATTTAATGTGTTTAGCATACGTCGCCGTTCCAGATCCACGGCCGAAGAGCAGGGACGGGAGTCGGGGAACGAATATGAAAAACTGAGGGTGCTATCATCAGCGAAAGAATGTATTGGATTAGAAGTAACAGACAAGAGATCATTGATGAATATGAGAAAGAGTGTCGGAGACAAAACAGAGCCTTGGGGAACACCAGCATTTATATGGTGAATTGCAGACTTGAAACCGTCCAACACAACTTA
Organism: Cheilosia urbana; assembly: GCA_946477585.1. NCBI lineage: Eukaryota > Metazoa > Arthropoda > Insecta > Diptera > Syrphidae > Cheilosia > Cheilosia urbana. The sequence continues at coordinate 5,464,348 of OX297857.1, forward strand.
AATTGAACGGCCAGAAAGGTAGTTTCTAATCCATTGAAGAAGAGACGCGTCGATCCCATAGGCACGCATTTTCGACAAAAGAGCTTGATGCCAAACTCTGTCAAATGCTTTCGAAATATCAAGCGCAACAATCTTCGTTTCACCAGAGTGGTGGAGAGATTGGTTCCACTTTTCGGTGAGATAAGTCATCAAATCACCAGTGGACCTGCTGCTACGAAAACCGTATTGCCGGTCATTGAGAAGTTTTCGTGATTCAAGATATTTCATAAGCTGACGGTTTATCAGCGTTTCCATGACCTTGGAAAGAATGGACGTAAGTGCAATGGGTCGGTAGTTGGTGGGTGAAGAAGAATCGCCTTTTTTTGGAACGGGCTGGACAAATGCAGTTTTCCATCTACTCGGAAAGAGTCCAGAAGAGTAGGACAGTCGTTTGAACGTTCTCATAAAACTAACATGACTTACAAACTGGAGCAGCCGCATCTATGATTTCCCATATTACCTGTCAAAAATAACATATGCGCACTAAACGCACTCATAAGATATGTCAGTCTTCTTCAAACTTCTCCAATGGAAAAGCATATGACTGGGGACGTTCAAGTGTCTAGTTTAGTACCTAGGTCTGACTGACTTTGATCTGTCCCAGTTTTGAGTGGTCCAAAACGTTCACACGAACAACCTGTTTAGTTGACGCTTATTGAAGGGTAACCAACGAATCTAGTCCAGAAATTCATGACTGAGTACTAAGTTGACGTAGGTAAAGTGACGTTACCGACCTAGCCCAGACCAAACTATTCGACTTAACATACGAACTACATTTTTTTTTTATGTTCCCACTACTTGCTCCAGTTGATAAGTCATAAATAAATTTACTACCTACCGCTTTCGTTCTCACGGAAAAATTATTATTATCATCTCTATGATCTGCCAATATATTTAATTTAATAAATCGCGTACAAATTCACGTGGGAGGTTGTAAGATTTCGGCTTGAATTAAGAATCTTTTGCATGATAAATGGTAGTTCGCCTTATGCTTGTCAGACTTTAGAGAAAAAAAAAAAAAAACTCCCAGTCAATAGCCACCTACTCGAGGTGTACTTCAGATACTAAAAAGTTGCAATCATAAGCCAGTTTCATTACCCTTAAGCTTGACTAATTAATTAGTATTACAGTTGCACCAGCGGTTTTTCTTCATCTCTTACCCTTCACCGGGCTGTCCATCTGTTCCATGCTACACCCCGCTTTTTACCGTCCGCTAATGCCATATGAAAAGTTATGCACACTTTGTTCGCGAATTTGCTCTAATTCGCACTAACTTGGCTCCACTCATGTGGCTATATCTAGTGTACATTTTTACTGACCGTCATTTACTTTAAAAAAAAAAAAAAAAAAAAAAATCGTCAATGTTATGCAATGTTTCGTCGGCTGGCATTCCAATACTTTCACATTTTTGTCGAGCAATAAATGTCGAAAGATACTGGTTTTGTTATCAGCGCATATTTGACAGGCCCATTCACCTGGTAACGAACTAGATCGCACCACCGAATACGGTTCAGTGTTACTTACTCCACACGTATAACTCTCGATATGGCAGGGTTTCAACCACACATGCAATGCACAGCAGTGAACACCGTCCCATAAAGAGAAAGAGCGAGTTAACCCGCCGTGGTAAATATGATCGTGGCAATATAATGGACATAATCGCATCGATACAGCGAACACACTCGCAGACGAATAAATGTATTTAATGCAGTTGGAGGTCTCGCCCATAAACTAAGTATTAAATAGACCGTCAGCTCCCGCGCACCTAACCGATTCGCCCCGCAAATTTTGAAAAGAATTCTCTCTTAAATTCCCCCTTAAATTTCCTATCTGTGAATACGTGTGAAGCAGAAAAAGAAAAAGAATTCTAAATAGAGGGGTATAATGAAATAATGCCACTCAGCAGTCATCCTACATCGTGGTATTTCTACCTATTTGTAGAAATTTTGAAGCCCGAAAAACCTTACGTGCAAAACAGGAATAAAGCATCAAAATTGTGGGAATATGAGGAATCCGACGAAAAAACATTCAAACAACATTGCAACATACTAAATGTCCATAAAAAGCGGATTTCCCTTTATCAAACAATTTTTAGTACCAAGAAATAATCATTATAATGTTAACAAAGTGCAATTTTTATACTGAAGGTTCATTGAATGCGAATTTCTTTCCGAATAATACAAATTTTGCTTTTAAAAGAAAGATTTTTGCATAAACAAATCTAGGGAATTTGAGTTCGATGAAACGGGAAAAATACCCACGCTTCGTGGGAAAAATGAAGAGAGAGTGCTAAGAACACTGACTGAGATTATTCGTATTTGGTGAGTTTCTATCAGCTGATGGATGCGTTCTGGGAGTTTTAATTATTTTTACATGTACATGTTTTCGTAGTGAAATAACCACGAAAACATGTACATGTTTTGCAGAATGGTTAATAACTAATGTAATCAACATATAAATAAAGTAATAAACTGAGAAATATTCCTTCGCTAAAATTACATGACATTTTTGTTCCTACAATTATTGTGTCCGTTTCGTTTGTTGTTTTTTGGTCGGAAAATGATTTCGCCAGTGACAATCGACAGGGAAAAAGCAACAAATTCAAAGGCAAGAATTGATAAGGAATATTAAATTTTAAAATTATGTTGCCGTTCAAGGGAGACTTATGAACATATCTGAGTGGGTACGATATTTGAGTTGTAATCTTTTCCGTGTGTACGACTGAAGCGTTTTCCAATCGCCAACCGAGAATCTTTATTTTGACGAATCGTAATAGTGAGATTCTGGTTGTTAATTTATGTTATTCGCGGACAATGTTTGAACGTAATTAGCGAATCTAGAACAGCGACTATGAGCGAAAGCGACAACGAAATAAAAGATCGGTTTTGACCACCAATGTGGGTTTTCAACGACTAAGTACAGCTTTTTATTTTTGGGGGTTTCTATAACATACGTGTGTACCGATATACTTTTATTGTTGTACATTTTTAAAGCTTTATTAAAATCGGTACTTCAAAAATATGGAAACTGGTATAAAATAAGGCGCGAGGTTTGAATTTGTGGTGAACAGTTGAATAAGTGATGAGCATTTGAATTGGAGGTGAGTTTGCTCCAACACCGTGTAATAACAAAAAACAAAAATAAATAAAAAACAAAGAAACTTAATTTATTACAAAATTTGAACCAATTGAACAATGGAGTCAGCCGAGAAATTCTGATGACCAACCAATTTGTAGTTGAAAATCGATTCATCGTATGACAAACAAATATTTCTGGCAACTTTTTCACATTTTTTTTTTTCTAAATGTTCATTGCACTTTAATACCAAAGATGTCTTATAGCTACAACCAACGAAAATGAGTTTATTTTTTTAAACTGTATGGGAAAGAACAAAAATAAAAATTTATAGCTATCAGTAAATTCCAAGTAATTATTTGTAGGTAGATACTGATTTTATTTTATTGCAAATAATCCTTATAGTTAATCGATTTCCATTGTTCACAACCAGAACGTAAACATCAGTACGATATGGAATACCTAGGTAAAATAAAAGCAGTCCTTATAATATTAGTTTTAATGAAAAAATATAAATTGGAACTAAATTCACCACACCATACTCACCGTTTTCTTAACACGTCCCGATAACGGCCAATTATTTGAATTTTTTCCAATGTCACCACAGAATGAATTGTCAGCCATCTGTCAGGTTGCTATTTGCAAGTGTATGCGTGCGTCTAATCTACTTTAACATGGCACACATACTTCCGCACACAGCAACACGGAAAACTCTTTTCAAGTGGGCGGAACTGACGGTCTATTCAATACCTAGTTTATTATCTCGCCCATCCCAGTGTTTCTCTTTTCACGTTGTTTCCGAGAAACACAGACGAGATAAACGAACCAAAGAAATTAAAAGAAAAAAAAAAAATCCGTCACTTGACCTTCATGTGGGGATTTTCGTTTTCCTTTTGCGGCTGTCATTCCGAGAATTCTCTCCGTGCATAAGATCAGACAGACATACATTTGTGTTAGTGGTATTGCCCATGTGCGTTGCTGGTCGAAACAAAAAATTAACCACATAGACGCGACCGCGATTCAAAGTGGGCGAAATATAATAAAGATTAGATTAGAAATTGACTAGGCCGTCTGATAGCATGATAGGATTCCGATAGGGTTTCTTGCAAGAAAACGAACGTATTCTGACGTAGGTTTGTGTGGTGTCACAGTGTGGGGCATTCCCAGCTTGGTCTTGGTTGCTGTCTTTGTTTGTTATTTTGGAATAACACCTTTCACACATTTCACATTTGTGTTAACCAAGTTGATTGTTAACTGCTGTTTTGTGTTTCTCCACTTGGGCTTATGGGTATTTTGTAGCCACAACGGCAATATTTTCAGTGGACGTCCCCGGGAAAGGCGAACCTTCAACAGCGCCCCGAGATGCCTGCAGATGTATGTTTGCTCTGCACTTAAATTGCTGCAAATTGTAGTCTTCTGGAAATATATCCCCAGGAAGCGAGTTCCAAAGTTTGCTTGTCCTGTAACAGAAGGAGTTTTTGAAAGTTGATGTCCTCGCGGTTGTCAAGTGTACTGTATGGTCATGAGCACTAGCAGCCTGTTTTGTTGGGCGCCCAAAAGTTGCATTTCGAGGGATAATGTCTTAGAGTTCCTCAGAACATCTACCATGGAAGTACCTATAGAACAAGCATAGGTCAGCGACTTGCCTTCTGTGCACCAGCGGTTGTAGATTCGATGTGAGTGTAGGGTCTCCAATGAGTCGAACTGCTCGTCTCTGTATGTTATCAAGCAGGTTAAGTGAATGTTTTGGGGCCGAGCTCCATATATGGGAACAATATTCAAGGCCTGGTCTAACCTGTGCTTTGTAGAGAAGGAGAAGTTGCTTGGGGCTAAAGTACCTCTTTGCTCTAAATAGGTAGCTCAACTTTGCGGTTGCCGATTTTGCGATATAGGATATGTGGTTCTGCCATGTAATTCCTGAATTGACTGTGACTCCTAGAAGGTGCATTGAGTCCTTGTGATGGATTGGATGGTCATCCATTTGGATCTGAGGAACTGTTGATGCATTTTTTCTGGAAAATGTTGTGAGCTGTGTCTTGTTTGCATTAAATACAACCAAGTTGTCCTTTCCCCACTTCAAGATTTTGTCCAGATCATCATTTAGAGAATTAATTTGTTCACATCTCTGACTGTGTGATGTAGCCGTATTCACAGGCCCACTGTTCGAGATGGAGGATATAAGAGTGCTGTCATCTGCAAAGCTGTAGATATTATTATTTGTCGATCCAAGCAAATCGTTGATGTGGAGAAGAAATAGAGTTGGAGAAAGAATAGATCCTTGGGGCACTCCTGCATTTATAGCAAACGAATTGGATGATACACCATCTACAACAACTTGGATCGATCTTCCCAGAAGAAAATTTTGCATCCATCCGCAGAGTTGTTGTGGTAATCCGTAAGACGCTAACTTGCCTAATAGGGCTCTATGCCAGACTCGGTCAAATGCCTTTGATATGTCCAATGCTACGGCTCTGGATTCGCCGTGTTGTTCAATTGATTGTGTCCATAAGTGCGTTACGTAGCTTAACAGGTCACCAGTGGAAGGACGGCTCCGAAATTAGTACAATTTGAGTCACAAAAATAAGTCATTCTCCGAAGAGGAATAACCGCTGTTACCTTCATTTATTTCTATTCCACTTAATCACAGCTGATGACTTAGGAAAGACATTGTGGGCTCTCGGAAATTTAAGTATTTAGACGGATAAAAAAACAGGTTCTTTTGACAGCAGATTAATCACGGAAGGGAAGTGTTTCCGTTATCTGTGATGCTGCCAAATCTCTATGCATCAGATATGAATAGTTGAATTCTCTGCAGTGAACTTGTAAATTATGTAATTCGCAACGCAAGTCACACGCTATTTGTGCTGTTTTCATTGACAGACAGCGGTAAATCTCAATTAATTCTGAACAAGGGCGACGTACAAGGTACAAGTATGTATCTAGTTTACTAAGTCTGACAGCTGTCTGACGGGATTTATCTCGGCTTATGGCTAAAATCGGCCATATGATCAGCTGTTTCAGTTGACGTTTATGGAGGTTAAGCCGACGAATCTAGTCAAGAGATTCGTGACTGAGTACTATGTTACCAGGTTGCATATGTGGCTGACGTGGTAAAAAGTGACGTTCCCGACCAATCTAGTTTTTGCGTTCAGGTTGCATCTTATCCAGACCAATCTAATCGACTTAAGATAACTACATTCTGGAATGTGCCCGATGATAAGGATAAAAAAGTCAGTAGGTACTTCAGTTGAACTCTAGTACACTTCTGTCCAAGGTGTGAGTGTATTTAATTAATCTAACATCGAATCTACAAAAAAACCTGAGTCTTAATTGATTTAAATAGTAAAATTTGCAATTACACCATTTTTCCTGCGAATTGAAAATTCTTTCCGCGAACTGTCGCACTTTGTTTCCCAATCCACAAAATACAGTCGCGATCCACAAGCACACGAGTGAAAAATTCGTTCAAACTTAACCTTCAAAAGTTAAATTGAACCGCGACGAAGTTTTCATGTGAATTAAGTGTCTACGATTATTCGCTTGTTCGCAATTCGCCATTCGCTCTCATGTGAATAGTCCTTTAGAAGGATTTTCGATTGCCTTAACTGTGTATAGATATTTATTAGCAAACATACAGTTTCAGACACTCTCTCTTATACAACCCGCTGCACTTCCATCAGAAATGAATTTTCAAACCTAGCTTATGTTAACTTGTTCCTGAGAGAATTGTTGCAATATCTTTGGGAACAATCTCTTAGCAGTGATAGCCTGGAAGCTGTTGTTCTTATTCAAGTGAAAACTTATCCATTTCTTAATTATTTTCGCCTACAACTACAAGGCAAGCCAATATGGTGTTGCTTTCTCTGTGACGCGACCCATTGTCTGAAATGAAGTTGTACAAGAAGCAATACTGCTTCACAAAACCACTGTAAGGCTACTCGATGTGTGTCAAAATGTAATCTGTTCAAATGATTCTGATTCGAAAGGCGTTTACCAAGATATTGGGGACGTTCAAGTATCTAGTTTAGTAATGCACTATTCACATGAGCGCGAATTGCGAACAAATCAATTTAATTGTATTTACGAATTGAAAATTGCTATTAGTTCTACCAAACAGGCAATATATTTAAGGCCCCAATTATAGCCATACGTAAAACGAAACCGTAAAGAAATTCGTTTGCTTTTTTTTTGACCGCTTTAACTTGTTTGTTGAACTCAATCTTGGTCTTAAAATGTTGCTTTTGAATTAAAAAGTTAGTTTATCAAAAAAAAAAAAAAATTGCAAATTACCTTTAACTTCTCTAAAATAAGAATTTATGAATTTTTACGTACGAAAAACTTTTTCCGATCACGAAAAAATTAATCGGCCCTAGCGAGGTATCCGTCGGAACGGAAAATTCTCCGCAACGCACACTCTTTCGGAGGCTCAAATTCCATTCGAGGTATCCGATTTCGGAAGAGAAATTAACTATTGCGATGGCGCACCGCACCGCACTCCAAATCGTAAACAAATTCCGCAACCAATTTCTGTCGGGGGATATCGGAACCTAGCTGTCAAAAATTTAACAAAAAAATGCACTTCATCGCACTTCAACGTAATTCGCCGATATGCGTTACAAAATGTCGGAACAAATCTCCGAATAGTTGTTCCGAAGTATACCTCGCAGCAAAAATCTTCCGAATCGTATAAAATCGGAGAATTTTCCGTTCCGACGGATACCTCGCTAGGGCCGAATAAATTCTTTTTCTAGAAAATTTTAAGGTAATTTCTAAGTTTTTTTTTTTTTTTATAAAATAACTTTATAATTCATAAGCAACATTTTAAGACCAACATGTTCAACCAACAAGTTTAAGTGGTCAAAAAAAGCAAAAGAATATTTTAACGGTTTTGTCTTACGTATGGCTATAACTGGGGCCTAATTAATCTTCCATCTAATCTAAAAAAGAACCTCAGTCTCAATTGATTTAAATCACGAAATTTAAAATAAAAACAATTTCCCGCGAATTGAAAATTCCTGGCGCGAGCTGTCACACTTTATTCGCTTGTTAGCAGTTCGCAATTCACTCTCTTATGAATAGTGTTGCTCCTGACAGCTGTCTGACTAGATGTATCTCGGTTCTGATTGGCTGTAATCGTTCATATTATGAGCAGCTGTTTCAGTTGACTTTTATGGAGGGGTGGCGACGAATCTAGTCAATAAATTCGTGACTGAGTACTAAGTTGACAGTTCGGATATGTGGATGACGTAGGAAAATTGACGTGACCAATCTAATTTTTGCGTTCAACTTCCTAACCAGACTAGATTCTTGAATGCGCCCATTGTGCGTCTAAAAATCATATATGTACGAACTACGAACAGATGCGCTGACGGCTGTCGCCTGAGAATTTAAAATACCAGCACTATGCGTACCTCTCTCCGGAAGTAACACATGAACAGAACTAATGTTATGTCTCAACCGCTAGAAAATTAGGAGCAACTTGGTAGCATCTGCATGCTCTGTTTGCTATTTGACAGTTCTCCACTATCCCACACTCTAACGAGAAAAGCGAAAGATAAAATAAACAACACAACGACTAACCACGAACCACAAGAGCAATACAAGTCGAGCAAAAAAAAAAAAAAAATGAAAGAAAAAGAATTGAAAAAAAAAGAAGAAAAAGAAACGAATGTGTGCCCCCTCTCACCTCCCACTGCACTATTTTTAATCGATTCATTCATCCACACACACTCTGACTTGTTATGCGGGGGGTTAAACCTACCTCATATAATATCTGTTCTTTCTTTCAATGCTTCGGATTCGGATCTTCTTGCTTGGCTCTTCGTGTATGTGTGTGGTTTTTTTTTTTTTTTTTTATGTCATTTGCATATAGCAACAGTGATTTATACACTTGTCTCTGCTGGCCTGGGTCGCGCCGTCTCCCTTCGATTTTTTTTTACCTCATATTGTTCTGCTTTTTGCTTTTTCGGCTTTTTATTCATTTTAACGCTTAGCGGCAGCAATATGATTATTTCCCCAACTGCGCGGCGCCGATTGCGTATAATAATTGTTACGTTAGCCGCGCGAGGAGTGACGGCATGGTCGTTTTTTACCAGTTGCCTTCTTTATTTTTCTTTTCTTCCTCTTCTCTCAGTTTACTCGCAGCCAAATTGTATTTTATTTAATTTTAATTAATTTATTTAATTTTTTACAAAAAAAAAAAAAAAAAAAAATCCATAAAACAATCAACAAAATAAAATGAAATTTATTTAAAAAAGGCCAAGCACAGAAAAAGAATATGCAGTGTGCGGTGGGTTGCGTATGTATTTGCTGTGCATGAGGGGATAATAATACACTGTCGTCGCGCAGCGGACTAATAATATTCGCGGACAGAGTGCTAGTCGGATTTTAGCCAGATTTTTATCCGTTTGCGCACATTATGTAACTTAAAACCGAATATAAGTCAAAGCAGATCCAAATCAAGACTACATTGTCACAGTGAAATAGTGCATATTGTTTTTTGTAAAAGAAAAAAAAAAAAAAGAAAAATCCTGCGCCGCCCTACTCGTTGATGATTAGAAATGTGGTACGACAACGAAACGGCCCACCTCCGCGTTGTCGTTTCGCTGGTGAATAACAGAAAATTTCTATTCTAATAAAAATAAAATGTACGTCAACTTCCTTTTGACATACTCTAGTTGAGACTTCAGATACATCCGCAAAGGCATTGGAATGTCAGTCATTCGCCGCTGCCGCGTGCTCGTTTGCATCATTCTCCGAACACGATCGAACTCCGCATAATTACCAAAAGCAGTGCGTGTGCGGTGTGTCTAACACTCACAGGCTATTTCAAGTCAAAAGTGGGACTTATTTTTATTATATCCATTTTCGAAATTTGCCAATTAATCTTTTCGGGTGACGTTTCCTTCAGGCTCGTGCAATGAGGCAATTGCGTTGAATAAAGTCGCTTGACGGAAAATCTTCACTTGGAATATTGATGACCTATGAACACCGTACAGTGCCTTAGATCGAAAATAATTTCGCTTAAGATAACCTTTCGCCAGCGACGCATTGATTGCTGTTTATTTACGTACAAATCGTACTCCCTTGAGCTTTAATTTTATTTTCCATTCGCCATTCGTCTTGGTTGTTTCTTTTTTTAATTTGTTGGAGTGCGTTTCCATCATCCATTTGGAATGATGAGTCAAAGTGATGATGATATCTGATGAAGGAATTTATTTGTCTATATGATTGGTATGTACCTGTGTGTTGTTTGGTCGAAACAGAAAAACATTGCTGTCGTATGTCGACGCTATGTGCATTACGAATTTTCGTTCAATATCGATGTTGACCACCCACGTGGGAAGTATCGAGAAATCAATACTACACTTCATCGCTATGTTTGGAAAATACTTTGCGATTGGGGATGCCTTTTGTTTCTTCCTATGCGGCAGTTGCGTTGATAACTGAAAATTTAAGTCGAAAGAAAGAAAATGGCAGTTGTATTTCACATCGACTGCGAATATCCTCTTACGGAAGATGACAGTTTGACAACCAATTCAGAGTCTGTAGTGCTGCAATAACCAAAAATTACAGTACGCCTTGACGTCGATTGTCATAGTTGCATGGAGTTTCAATGATTCTTAAACTACAGATGTACCTTGCGTTGAATAGTTCAACATGGAATTCCAAGTGATAGCGGTACCAATGACAGTTGGATACAAAGTTGCATACTGAAAATGACAGTAGTTGTCTTCGAATAAAGATCGATTCGACAATTGAAAAACAACTCTCAGAGTTGTAGTGTCATAACTGTTGTTTTTTTAATCAGTTTGACAGCAATTCACAGTTATTGTGGTACACGTCAAGAAAGTGACAGTTAGTTGTCCTATAGGTACATCAAATATGAGCATAGGTCCACTCTCTTCGACGATATTGCTGAATACTCAATTCAAAGTTTCAATGTCTCAACTTGGAGGATATAAGTGAAAACTTTAATGAATGTGGCAGTCAGTTTTCGCCTTTTAAGATTTTCTTCGACTGAAAATTCGTTTGATTGTGCGTCTACGAACGGGTCGAACAAAACGCAACAAAAATCAGTTAAGCTTCAGACCTCAAACTGTAAAATGATATTTGATATTCCACTAAAATTGCTAACCCAATGGGTCGTGCCCAGAGATGGCAGAAATCTCTTCTTTTTTGTTTCTTTTTTTAAATACTAGATTTTTTGCATCTGCTACGTAACTGCGGCAACTAAGTAGCCAAATGTAGTAAAAGTAGGGCTAATCGCAATTCTTAGCTTCAGTAAATCGTAACTAAAATTCAAAGCATTTGGATGACGTTTACGCACTGTATGTGTATACTGTATGCCATACTTGACAATAATTGTTTTAAATTGTTTTTCGAACAATTGCATATTTTAAAGAAAGCAAAACCAGCTGTCAGTGAAAGCTACTCAAAAGAGTGTCAACACCCAGTGCGCTTATTAACAACATATTCACCCCTATCTAGGTATCCGTTCGGAAAAAAATCCGATACGAAAGTCAAATCTGATCGAAACTCAAATTGCGTTCGTTGTATCCGTTTAGGAACAATATAAATGAAGCATATAAACGTGTTCATTTCACATTAAAATATTCCGTAGCAATTAGTTTTCGGAGAGCTTCGGAGAAAATGTGCCGTTTAGCTGTCAGTAAGTAAAGTGGATGATCAAATTATTACGGCCACAGGGAAAAACATAACTTTTTGAAAGATAGATCAACATAACTTTTGTGTTGTATATTTTTTAAGCTTTATTTATTTTTTAATATTAGAAGAGACTTATAAACTAATAAAATAACATAGTTTTATTAAAATAGAGTACTTTAGTAGAGAAAAAAATTATTATTTTGGTACATTGCCTTTTGCCGCTATAAAAGCCTTAACCCTTTTTGGCATACTTTCGATGCATTTTAAGCAATTAGTTTTAATCAGGCCGATCATTGAATCCGCCGGATGCTCTGCGGACGGATTCAATCCGATCCGCAGTTGATCACTTCACAAGTGAAAACCTATCATTGAAAACGGCGGATGGACTACATTATCGGTCCGCAAAACCGCATTACCGATTGCTTGTAGTCCAGCGAGTTAGCTGTCAAATGAAAATCTTTTCTTATTCGATTTTGTTTTTATAAAGTGTACGAACATGGATAGCATTGTATTTTTCTTAAATTTAGAAGAAATTGCTAGTAATAGTGATACTAGGAGCATTAGAAGAGGTGTTAGAATGCGAGGAAAAAAGATGTCTGGATGTTTTTTCATCATTTTCACCATTGCCTGGAACTGAGGACGGGTTGTTTGTTTTCTAAATCGGAAAGATCAATTAACTGTTCGTAAACTTTTTAAATTTATCCTTTTTTTTCGAAAAATAAAACTTTTATTGCGTGTATGTGTGTTATCTCTTCGAGATCCGCATCGATTTTGATGCGGATTGAAAACAACAACATTTGTATGAACCGCGGATCGGTTGCGTTTTCAATGATAGGCATGAATATTTTCGTTCCTATGCCCTACTTCGATAGGGCGTTCGATCAATGCTCGCTTATTTGTAATTTTTTCCTTGCCTATTTCTCTCTTCATCAGTACCCAAAGATTTTCTATGGGGTTAAGGTCGGGACAGTTTCCCGGCCATTCCAGAACCTCGACATTTTTTTTCTGCAAAAATGCAGTCACTCTTTTTGCCTTGTGGCAAGGTGCAGAGTCATGCATGAAAATAAAATTGCCATTTGGGAACCATTCCTGCACTTGCGGCAACATTTTCGAGGATAAGACCTGAATGTACTGGTCTTGACGCATGGTTCTTTCAACAATGTAGAGCCGTCCAGTTCCTTGCCCACTGATGATTGACCAAACCATAATGCTTAGAGGATGTTTCACACGTTCTACTATGCATTCCTTTTTATATCTTTCGTTTGCCCTCCTCCTAACAAACTCGGACCTATCCGACAAAATCTGAACCGTTGATTCATCGGAAAAGCAGACCTACAAAAAAAAAAAAAGACGCATGCCAGGAAAATCGTGAAAACATAACTCCGAAAGATAAAAAAAAAACCTATTGAAAGCCGACACAATAAGTTCTCACCTTAAGCCAATCTTCGGATGTCCAGTCCTTATAAGCCTTAGCCCATTTAAGGCGTTTTTCCATCATCGCCTTTGTAAGGAGTGGCTTCTTTGCTGGACGGCGGCAAGCAAAACCCATATCTTTCAGGCGACGTCGAACTGTCATATCAGAAATCTCAATTAATGACTCCTGGATCAAACTTGTTAGAATCTTACGTGGTTTCTTCCTATTGTTAATACAAATCTGTTTAATTTTGCGGTAATTTCGTGGCGTTGTAATTCTTTTTCGCCCAAACCTTCCGGCTCTCATAGACGAAAGGGCAGCATTTTCGTCTATGTATTTTTTTTATTTTGTCCACAGAGGACTTTGCCACTCCTGCAATTACGAATGCTCAGACGCTTGAACGGCGTCTTTACCAAAAGAGCTCTATAATAAATTCCAGACACAAACTGAATGCACACAAACTTAAAAATAAGTAAACACACAGCACTTTTTTATCACAAATACCGATTCCGAAACAGCAACCTTTGATTTTTCGTAAAAAAAGAACGTTAAAAAGCCCAAGAAATGGAAAGCTCAGGCTATAAAAAAATGAAGCATCCATTTTGAAAGATGGCTGCCACAAAAATAAGCACTGCTAAGTGTTACCACTTATTAGCCATAAATCTATTTTAAAATAAAATAAGTCTATTATAAGGGTTATAGAATTCATTTATTTGCACTAAATCCTTAAAAAATGATATTTTTTATGGTGGCTGTAATAATTTGATCACCCACTGTAAGTGGTATAACGCGGTTCCACGCAATGCGACAAGGCATCGGAGACCGTCCGAAAGAGTATGCGTTGCGGATAATTTTACTTTGCGACGGGTACCTCGCTAGGGCCGAACACAATTGTAAAATTGCTACCACTGGGCGACCTCTAGTGATTAAATAAAGTATGAATCTTAGTTCCTTTATTTCTTCTTCTTAGTTTAATTTCCTTCCACTTGTATCACGGGCACGATTTTTGCATGCGTACATGTACATTTTTTCGGATCTGTTTGATTTTTGGCAGCACCGAACCTATCGCATTGTCCGTGCTTGTTATGTACACAGCAGAGATAGCAGAGTAGTTTACGAGCATTTGTTACATATTCTATGTTCTAAGAAAAAGTTTTATTTTAATAGAAATCAAAGCGGAACGGATTTTGAATATTTCAGTTTTTCGGTCGGATCTGACAACGCTAAATACATTTTGACAGTTAGCTCTACGTTTGCTACATTTGGCTACGTTAACTACTTAACTACCTCAGTTACGTAACATACGTAACAAATGTAGTCATCTCATCATCAAATGTAGCCATCTCTGGGACACAGGATCAGTGGTTGTACCAGCTTTGCTTTTGACAACCGAATAGGTACTACCCGAGAAACTGTACTCATACCACATATTCCATTCTACGCATTGCGCTTTTGGAGTACGTATTCTAACGGGTGATTTTTTAAGAGGTTTAGAACTTTTTAAAAAAAAAAAAACACAAAAAATTCGAAAAAATGAATGAAATATTTATTTGAATCGATAGTTTGAACCTTGCAATTTAATGTTTAAAGATAATTTCATGCAAATGTTGACCGCGGCTGCGTCTCAGGTAGTCCATCCGCTAAGTCCAATTTTGGCATACTCTTTCACACATATCGGCCGGTATCTCACGAATGAATGCATGGATGTTGGCTTCCAGGGCGTCAATCGAAGCGGGCTTGTCCCTATACACATTAGCCTTGACATACCCCCACAAAAAATAATCTAATGGTGTCAAATCGCACGATCAAGGCGGCCAATTGACCGGCCCGAAACGTGAAATTAACTGTTCACCAAACTCGCCTCGCAATTGCGCCATTGTTTCGCGTGCTGTGTGGCATGTGGCACCATCTTGTTGAAACCACATATCATGCAAGTCAAGAACTTCCATTTCGGGCAAAAAAAAGTTTGTTATCATCGCTCGGTAGCGTTCACCATTGACAGTAACGCTGCGATTCGCATCATCTTTGAAGAAATATGGCCCAATAATGCCGCCGGCCCATAAACCGCACCAAACAGTGGCTTTTTCGGGATGCATTGGTAGCTGTTGCAATGCTTCTGGCTGATCTTCACTCCAAATGCGGAAATTTTGCTTATTTACGTACCCATTCAACCAAAAATGAGCCTCATCGCTGAACACAATTTTTCGATAAAAAAGCGGATCCTCGGCCAGCTTTCCAAGAGCCCATTCACCAAAAATTCGGCGTTGTGGTAGGTCGGCTGGCTTTAGTTCTTGCACAAGCTGTATCTTAAAAGGCTTTACGCACAAATCCTTCCGCAAAATTTTCCACGTAGTGCTGTAACAAAGGCCTAACTGCTGGGAACGGCGCCGAATCGACATTTCGCGGTCTTCTGTCACACTAGCTGATACGGCCGCAATATTTTCTTCACTACGCACAGTACGTAAACGTGTTGGTGGTTTAATGTCCAACAAAGTAAATTTGGTGCGAAATATGGTCACAATCTTCCGAATAGACTGCTCAGAAGGTCGAGAATGCCGATCATAAAATGGAAGCAGCGCGCGATGAACATTTCGAACCGAGCACGAATTTTGATAGTAAAATTCAATAATTTGCAAGCGTTGTTCATTTGTAAGACGATCCATGGTTAAATTGCAAACCAAACTGAAGCTGTTTGACAGTGACACAAGGTACTAAACACACGTCAGCTGTCAAAACCAGGGGTCGAATCGCGTCCTCCGTGATCGAGCATTTCGTGACGGAATTTGTTTTTGTTTCACATGTAAAATCAACTTAATTCCGTGAACGTATAGCTCGTTCACGGAAGTGGCGATTCGACCCCAGTGTTGCCAAAACCAAACCAGCTAAAAAATCACCCGTTATATGTCAACTGATGAATTCATATACACTTTAAACGAGAAATATTAATTAGTTCTTTTATATGCCAGTTAAATGTCGGATGTCTACTTGTGAAGATGCCGGAAATCAGAAATTCTGATTGTATTTTGCTGACTGAAGTTGGTTACGATGAGAGAGCCCTGCTTCGGTTTGTTCTAGGTGGAAGAACATTTTTGAAATCAAATTTTATTTCATTTTTACATCACTCACTCCTCATTTGTTTCTGCGTGCAAGATTTGTTTGCTTGTTACATGGAATGTGCATACGAGCACGAGGAAAATATTGTTCGCTCTTGGAATTCCGCATGTTCTGTAAATGATGTATATCGTTTGAATCTCATAATGTTCTTAGTTGGATTCCAGATGCCGGAACATTATTTGCAATTTACAAAACACACTGCGGATGTGCACCCATGAGGGAAATATTGTTCGCCCATCGAATTCCGCATGTTCTGTAATTGCCAGTACATCATCGTTTGATGAATCTCGTAATGTTCTTAATTGCTACATCCCAGCCAGCCTTGCATCGTGAATTTTATGGAATACTGCGCGCCAAATTAAAGCCCCAAACTCGCGTGCCTTGTTTGCTTCGAAATATGTCCGTTCTGGGTTTTTTGAGCGTAGCCAAAGTGTGGATTTCTAATTGCAGAATAATAAATATTTTATTTATTTCTGTTCATGAGATCATCGCTATGATTCACTAGATAGAAACTTGTGCTAATAAATAGTGAAGCAAAATTGTTTGAATGTATTTTTTTTTTTTATCGAAGAAACGATGCGCCATTAAGTTGCATTCACATGAAATACTTAACTTCACAAAATGAGAACAAACAATATCGGAAATTAGACATCTACATAAGCAGGTATCTGAACTGTTAGTTACTGGTTTTCGTGCCGTCCCCGAGTTTGATGCGAATAAAACGCGAAGGGTTGTTGGAAAATTGTTGACAAATTTCAACTTCGATTCTTCAATCGAGCCATACGAACTTTGCGTGATGTACTGCTGTTTCAAATAGTAGTCTTTGAATGACTTTTAGTTCAACTGTTAGCATTTCTTCTGCACCTATCGAAACTACTCCCAACCCATGTTAGGAAACAGGAGTACAAGTCTGGTTAGCGGGAACAGGATTTCCTCAACTGATTATACATAAAGAACTGCTTTCTCTAACCGTTGTCGTTTTATTTTGAATTTAGAAACCACTTTGTGATATTTGACAATTTTTATAAACAAAACTATAAATAAAAGGAAGAAACAAGAATTACCAAAAACTAAAACTTCATACGCTTATAACAATTCTCAAGGAAGATATATATATAAATGCAATACTAAATAAATAATATTACTCATAATCATGCAATATAGTTTGTAAAAAAAAAAAAAAAAAAACACTTAAATACATATCCGAATGAGAGGTATGCACACTTCGATGAATATTCATATGGACTTCATAAATGAAAAGGTAAAGAGGTATTTTTAAAAGTTGTATATTAAAACCCTGATTTTGTATCGTTATCGCATTTAGTTCATAAGACCCTGAGGATGGCGATGGACCCGTGACGAGCTCACATTTCCACTCAACCTAACCTAGTTCATAAAACGCATCTCATCTCATGTAAGTCGTCTGCAGTGTGCCCCAGAAATTTAAAGGGGATTGTTAACCAAGTTTTAGCAAATCGATGGTTGTCTATTTTTGGTTTGTTTTATGATCTTGCGTTGATCGCGTCTGAAAACCTTCTTTGTATCTAATGGACTTTTACACTCTGAACACATCAGCAAACATCTTCTGGTGTTGGGAAACTAACTGCGCGCCGTTTTACTGCAACAGTTAAAGCCTAGTACGCAGCTGTTCCGGAACGAAATTTTTCGGTGGTCTCCAAATGGACAGCGAATTGGCAGTGTTACCAGCACTGGCTATTTATCTCAGATTTGGATACTCGAACTTTTCACTGCACTGGCTCCGTAAAATTGTCATTTGGGAATTATCCTAACTTAGTCTATTTATTAACTTTTAAGTTTGACAATTTTTAGGCTCCTTGGTATTTATGAAAAAAAAAAAGAAAAAAAAAAACATCAATTGCGAAAGTTCTCTTTTTGTATAACTAAAGGTCATTACAAATGAGCCAACTCCATTTTCATATAGTTTTTGAACAGACTCTCATCTCAACAGTAAAATCATCTCACAAGATATGCATGAAAATTAAAACACACTGTCCAAGTATGCAGGAACGCCCCCTTCCAGCAAAATGTTTTTTTTTGTTTTTTTTTGTTAAAATTTGCAAATGGTAACTAGAAAAGTCTTTTAAATACGACTTGGGTTTTTTTTTTTTTTTTTAATTTAATATTGTCATCTTACAGAAAGTTTGAGTTTGGATAGGTTTTTTTTAATTCCAAAATTTCTCAATTTGGCTCAATTTCTCAATACCTCTTATAAACGCTGGCGACACTGCAGTACAAATGTCAAATTTTCGCAAGTAATTATGTCGTTTTCCATTGGTTTCACTCGGGGATCGACTCAATCTGAAATCCAATGGAACAAGAAAACTGCTTCTGGTTGAATCCACAAAAGTATTGGTGAAATGCCAAAAGTTAATCTACGGCAGCTGTCATCTGACTTGTATAAAATACATAAATTGCACTTGTGTGAGTGCTTCTTGAGTGGATTCTGACTTCAAATCGAGAAGCGAAATTCTCTTCTCAGAATCAGCAGAAGAGTATTTTTTGTGCCAATGTAACAGTTTCAGAAGCGAATTTTTCGATTCCGGACTCTCCCGGACGCTTCTTTTTGCCCAATGGAAAACGACATAAATGTCCCGGACAATAAACGTGTGCGAAAAGAGATTGGAGAATTGTACCAAGCAATCTACTTCAATTACCCACTTTTCCGCCATCATTTCGCAGCAGCTGCGTACTGCAAAACAAAAAGGAGAGCGAAATTTTTCGTTCATGTCAGTTTTGTATGGGATTTTTCGTTCCGGAACAACTGTCTTCAGCTGCGCACTAAAAGTTGGTTGAAGTCGCTTTTCACTTGTGCTTTCCCTACTGCGTTGTACTTCTAGGTTCGAATGGAATGCTACGTGCTTGTGTGTCCCCATCCGCAGCATCCATCCGCCCTACATGTCCTGTCCAAGCCACCTTAACCGATTGTTGCTATATAGCTCGTATAGTTCGTCCTTTTCCCCTTTATCGCAAAGGTACCGAACATTTTACGAAGAATTTGCTCTCGAAGCGACCGAGCATATCTTCGACCGCTTTTTTTGTACCGTAAAACAGCAGTGACATAATGTGTAATCGTAGCTTAATGCCCAAGAGACCTTCTATCTTTTCGTGTAAGACTGTCGTTGAAAGACACCTAAAGTTCTCTTGTGCAATTATAAGTTGCTTGGAGGTCCATTTGGAGCTCGCCTCTTCTTCTGTTTCAGCTTGTTCTGGACCTTTTCTTGATAATACACCATTTTGTCTGCAATTCCTTCAGGTTCAGCAAAGCGATACCCTGAGCTGTTTAAAAACAACCTTCCACTTTACAAAAGCAATGACTCATAACCGTGGCCGTGCGCTTGTTGTTAGCCATGCCCGGGTAATCCTGAACATATACATGGTTATACGAAATCTGTGAGGCATTAAAACTGCGAATTTGAGATATAAGTTCTCATCCAGCTGCGCTTTTCGTGTACATTGCGGGGAAGGGGCAAGTGATTCGGCAGAAGCATGTCGAACAGATTCAAACTACACAACGCGTTTTCGTTAAACACAATTAACAGCGAGGTATTTGCCTCCAGTAAAAAAATTTTATGAGCGAAATATATTCATCGCATATCTAAAAATAATCCCCACAAATATGATTTGTGAATCTCGCCGCGCACGATCACACAGACCCCTTTCGCCAGGGCGCCAATTGGTACAGTTTCTTGCAATTGCACATCCCTTTCGTACGAACTGTGCTGTGTGTTCTCATGTTCTACAACGGAATGGCCTGCATACTGAGTGCACCAGATGTTGTTGTGCATTTATTCAGAGAGAATTTTGAGAGCTCATGCGATTTTCCAGCAACTGCTAGAACGGACATTTGTGCACACAGTGGCGAAGATATATTGAGAAAAGAGCTTCTGCGCAGTAAACGAACTGGACAGACGCAGACGATGTAGTGGCGGTGTATATAATCTCGCCAAAGGTCGACCCGATGCCTCAGTTCGATTCAGATATCGACAAAGTGTGAACAGTTAACTCTCGTATAACAATCGCCTTGAACAAACATTTCTTATTTATTTGTATTTTTTATTTTTTTTGTGAAATAGATCAGGAGGATGTTTTGCTTTCTGTTGAACTGGTGTTCGTCGGCAGATAAAGAATGTACTTTCCTTCTTGTTAATTTGTTAGCATAAGCTTGTTGTTCATTTGAAATGTTTTTTATTTGTGATAGGGCAACCGTTTACACCTTTTTGTTTCTTCCTTTTAATTACAGCAAAGACTGGTGAAGATATCCCTAATAAAGCAATAAAAGCCGAGGTATTCGATACTCCAACTGAAACATTGTCTGTGATCACTGCAGAACCATCATCATCGTCCAACCAATCGACAGCCGAAACGACAGCACTGAACCCAGAAGCAGCAGCCGTGACACCTGAATCCGTATCAATAGATTCAAATTCAAGTAATGAAAACGAATTAGCACTTATTGAAGAACAAGCGGCAGCTAACGCTAATCATAATAATAATAACAACAATCCGTCGTTTACAGGAGTATCGGTAGGAACGGAAACAACAGCCGAGGAAACAACATCGTCCATTAACAGTAGTAGTAGTTTACCCCCAACCGCATCGTCGTCACCAACATCAACGCTATCCACACTATCGTCAGCCTCATCGCCCACATCTTCGTTATTGCAACAAGCTGAAGGCGAAGCCGACGTATCATCTTTATCAGCATCTGAAACGACAGTCACATCGCAAGATTTGGCTGTGCAAACGCAGGATATTGCAACTGACACAACAATTGACAGCAGCAATAACGAAATCACAACTGAAACAGTTGCAGTGGCAACAACAACAAGCGATCTGCAACAGACGCTTGAAAGCATGAAACTAAGCGAACCAGAAATGAATGTCGTCCATGCTAACACACAAACCTTGCCCGATGATGTGGTGGAATCGTCGGCAACACCGCCGCCAGCGGTACAGAAATCCTCATCGGTGGCCGCCACCACAAATGGCAAGAAGGATGCGGCGCCAGCCACTGATGTAATCACTTCCACCACTGGAAAAAACACAGAGAACCACAACCTTAACAATAACAAACTAAACAAATTAAATGATAGCCTAGATAACAATATAAATAACAATAATAATAATACTACCGTTAGCAGTAGTAGCAAAACAGATAACAACACTAGCAGTAGTAAAAAGACAGAGTCACTCGATGAGACGGATCGCAGTGCCGCGCCAATCACAAATACCACCAGCACCACAGTAACCAGCAGCGATGTTGTCGCAGCAAAACCAGTATCAGCAACAACATCAGCTCCACCAACGATAGATCTTATCAATAACAACTCAAAGGCAGCAACAATAATAGTTAAAGATACTGAAAGAAGTAGCCTTAACAATAATAATCAAGCCACAGTTCCAGTTCCAGCAGCAGATGCACAAATCGCAAACGGAGAGACTGACGCGACTGTTGTTGTCGCCCCCGTCGATGATCAGGTGACACCCGAAGTGGTAGCGCCCGGCAAATTGCAGCCAACTGCTGAACAATCGGCAGCCATTCAAGCCGCTATTCAATCTCTAATCAATTACAACGAAGGACAATGGTCACCACATAACCCGACTGGTAGGAAACAGTACGATCGCGATCAGCTATTGCAGCTACGCGAGGCCAAGGCGTCCCGAATATCGCCAGATGTGAGTACAATCAATGCTTCGATCCTGCCGCAACCCAATCTGTTGCCATCATTTATGCGTGGCAACAACAACAACAAACGCGTACAGTCGATGGGTGGAATCGGATCGATGGGCGATCGTTCCGGCATGGGTATGGGTGGTGGCATGGGTGGAGGTGGTGGAGCTGCAGGCTACATCAACAAACAAGCCTCGATGTCTGGCGTGAATGCACGCAACAGTGCCAAGGGTAGTAGGACAGCCATGATTCATGTCAACTTGTCTCTCAATCAAGATGTGAAACTGAATGAGACCGATAACGCGTGGCGACCGCGCGTTCTAGTCTCCGAGGCGACCAGCGAGGGAGCTCACGATAGTGAAGATCTGAAGCGTCGTGTCCGTGGTATCCTCAACAAGCTGACTCCCGAGAAGTTCGACATGCTGGTTGAGCAAATAATTAAACTGAAAATCGACACCAACGAGAAGGTGAATGACGTAATGGAGCTTGTCTTCGAGAAGGCCATCGATGAGCCAAATTTCTCAGTATCGTATGCACGCCTCTGCCAGCGACTTGTGGACGAGGTGAAGGCCCGTGACGAGATGAAGACTCGCGACGAACGCTCAATGGAAAGCGGCACTCGCGACAATCTGAAACAATTCCGCACGTCCCTGCTGGACAAGACGGAGAATGAATTCAATGAGAACGTCACGAAACGTGCCGCCAAGGAGAAGAAACTTCAACCGATTTTGGACAAAATTAGCGAATGCAAGGATTCTGTCGAGAAACTGGAACTGCAAGCACAGCTGGAAGAGGAGGAGCGCAAAATTCGCCGTCGCTCCGGTGGTACTGTACGTTTCATTGGTGAACTCTTCAAGATTTCAATGCTAACGGGCAAGATTATACACTCGTGCATTGATTTGCTGCTAGACGCTAAATCTGAGGACAAGTTGGAGTGCCTCTGCAAACTGCTGACGACAGTCGGTGAGAAATTCGAAAAGACACCAATAGCCGTGAAGGATCCGTCGAGATTGTACAATCTCGATAGCACAATGAAGCGCATGCAAGCCATCGCCTCTAAAACAGATAAGGACGGGGCGAAGGTTAGCAGTCGAGTTCGTTTCATGTTGCAAGACGTGATCGATTTGCGCAAGAGCAAGTGGATCTCGAACCGTGGTGAGACACCAAAGACTATGGAGGAAATCCAAAAACAAGCAAAGACCGAACAAATGTCCACTCAGTACATGAACTACAGCAGTATGATTGGTGGTAGCGGAGGCGGCATGGGTGGCGGCGGCGGTGGTGGCGGCGGTAATGGTCAATCATCTAGCGGTGGAGGAAATATGAAGAAGGACGACCGACGATTTGGCAGTAACAATTCCTATGGCAACAACCGCGACGGCAGCCGAGGTGGTCGTGGTGATGACGGTGGATCGATGCGTCGTCAACAGAACCAGGGCAACAATATGGGCGGCAACGGAGGCAACTCAAATAACGGCGACGACACATGGCATCATGTGCAGACGGGCAAGGGCAACCGTTCAATTGGCGCTGTCGACACAAATAAACTTGAATCAATGGTAAGCCGGTACATATAGATTAAAAGGGGAACAGCTACTCAAAAATGATGTGCTTTGTTTCAGCTCAATCACGATGTCGATATGGGCACAAAGAAAATGGGTGGTCTTCAACAGTTCCTGTGGAACAGCAGTGGAGGTCAGTCGCGAACAACAACCAACACAACAGCGTCGAATTCATTCGCTGCCTTGTCGGCACTGATCGATTCGAAGAGCAATAACGAAAGGAACGACCGTAATGATCGCAACGATCGTAACGACCGTGGTGGACCAAGAAAGGGCTCTTATAATAAGGGTTCCATGGAGAGGGATCGCTATGATCGAGGTAATTTACTACACACACTCGCCTTTGAACATGTGCATTAACTCTTGTCTCGTTTAGGTGTCCATTCTCGTGGTGGTTCAGCACATGGCTCACGTGAAAGTTCCTCATCGCGTAACAGTCAAGGTCGTGGCATGATGAATGCTTCCAGTATGCAGAAGGCAGCTAGTCATAATAAGAATCAATACCAATCGCTGGCGCCCAGAATGCAGGGCAAGGTAAGTACCCACACCACCTCTGCAAAATGCAAATATGAATTCCAATGAAATTGTTTCCATTTGCAGTCGGGTCTGCCACAATCATCCACAATGTCTTCGTCACAGTATCAATCGATACCGCAGTCGTTGTTGGCACAAGCGAATTCCACATCGGCAGCCGCACTGTCGCCAACATCTGAATCGGAAGCATCGACTGTAGCGCCCGTTGCTGTGTTCGATGAACCCACCGATGCCGAACAAAATCTTATCAAGTCGGCAATTTCTGAAATGGTCGAAATTGCGGCCAATTCGAAAACTCTCAGCCAGGTGGTTCCGTGCTTGACTAAGTTCAAAGAGAACCTACGCTCGTACTTCCTATTCATGATACTAGCCGAATATTTGCATTTGGCGAATGTGGGCCAAGTGCAACGCCGCTATGCAGCCAGCATAGTTGCATTTTTCTTTAAGCGTAACCTCATATCATTGGATCACTTTAAATTGGCCTACGAACATTTCTGTGAGCTCGCCAGCGAGTTGATCCTCGATGTGCCTGAACTGTGGATGTATATATTTGAATTTTCTGGTAAGTTTTCACACACAACTCTCGCATGAAACCCGTCGATCTAATGTGTTTTCGCTTACAGGTCCATTGATAACCAAAAACATTATTACTATCAAAGACTTGTGGAACAAAGAGTTGGCCGGCCAACGGTCAACGCTAGGAGCTAAGTTCCTTAAGACGTTCCTTGTATATTGCACCCGTGAAATTGGTCCAGACTTTACACGCAGCATGTGGAAGAATTCCAAATTGAATTGGACCGACTTCATGCCGGAGGCCGAGGTCGCTCAATTCATTGAATCAAATGTAAGTATCCTTTTGCTTCTTTGTGTGATAACTATGTTATAGCATTTTTTTTTTTTCTTTTCTTTTAGAAACTCGAATTCGTGGAGAATGCGTCGATTAAACCAAATATTACCGTCACTGAAGATAAGGGCCGTCTCTGCGAAAAGGTCGTGGAACGTGTTGAACACATGCTCAAGGATGGAGCTCAGGCCGACGCTATTAATGATTACATTAGTGTAAGTTTAGCTGCGTACTTTCAGTGCGATTTCAAAGAAACTTACCATATGTGTGTGTCATCTTTCTTCTTGAACAGGGCAACATTGTCGTTGTCGATAAGCAGTTTATGCGAGCCCTAACTACAACCGTGTGCAACTTTGCGATCACGTACAAGGATGGCACGTATAAACTTGAGCCGACGACGTTCCAAAAGATTTGTATACCAATTTTGACACGTTTGATGGAGTCGAACGAACAAATTAGGTTGGAGTGCCTCTATGCCATGCAATTGCTGTGCAATCGCTTGGAACACCCCAGAGGTAAGCGCTCACGATGTTTTTTGGTCCAGCTTACAGGCTTTAATGTTGAACTTTTTTTTCGTTTTATTGCAGGCCTTCTTAGTGAACTATTTGGCGAGCTATATGACGCTGATGCTATTCAACAAGAAACATTCTTGACCTGGCGTGATTCGAAAGAGGAATCACTGGCTGGAAAAGGTAAGTGAATTTGGCTGTTTTTCTGCACCAAAAGAGCGAGTTTATCGATGGTGCAGAGTAGATATTGAAAGTATACGGAAGGGGACTGCTATGATTGTCGATCGATGATATCGATGACAGCTTCGTTAGCAGCTAGATCGTCGTGCATTACCTTTTCCCCGGTGGCAATTGATCCGTTTAGTTGCAACTGTCTTTCAAGGAAGACGAAATAGTTGAGCTTAATATATGCAGAATTATATGGAAATTCTTCTTTAAGGAAAATTAAATCAAGGAATCCTCTGCTACAAAATAGAGACTCCAAAAGCTTAGCTATATTTCAAAATTCTTTTGGCAATATAGATCTTAATGATCGAAGTGCCTTTGCATCACTGTGACGAGTCAAAAGCTAAACAAAAATGTATATGGTATGTATCGATCGCAGAAAGACTGATTATACGATCGATCTGTTTGAATATCCATTCGCGGCACCGCTTCTTAGTGGATCTCCTGATCTGATACCACAAATCGCAGTTATCTCGCAACAGTTTATATGGCGCTCTTTCTAAATATCCATCGGATAAAGGTGGAACGCAACAATTCCTATGCAGGAAAGGGCCTTCCGCTCTAGCAGTTGGTGCGATATGCTCCTACGTTGACGAAATTAGAGTCGTTGTTCGTCTTTTTCCGAATGCTCCATGGCCTTGTAATAATTACCGCTGCTAAATGCATAATCTATTGATCATGGCTGACCCGCCATTTCGTCTTGTGCAGCGATTTGTTAACTCAGTAAGTTGATGCCAAGATGGACCCGAAATCGCTTCGAAAAGAGCCCGCGTCTCCATATTTATTTGTAGCATCAAACCAATCACCCGCCAATTAATTTATTTTGATTTTTTTTTTGTCGGTTTTGTTAATTTCTTTTCATTTGTTTTCTTTTCCGTTGGTTTTTCGTAAATTTCAGGCGTCGCTGTCAAAGGACTGAACCCGTTCTTCAATCAGCTACTTACCGCTGAAACGAGTGATGAAGCTAATTAACACGAAATCCAATTGAGATATTGTCTCTCGTATTTGTACTAAACCCAAGCAAACACCACTTACACACATAAACTCTGAGGAGAGCAGTGAAGGAAACCATTTAAACATTTTTTTTTTTTTTGGATTCTAAATCAAAAAAAATAAAATATATATACATATATATATGCATATATCTCTTATTCCTTTCACACACACGCAAATATGTACCACATCCAATTCTCTAGAAAACAACAACAAAAATGGATAAAATATTGAACTTTTTGTGAGAGAAACTAAATTAAAAAGCAAAAAAATGAATTTTGTTATATTTATACGTGAAAAAGAAAAAAAAAAAAAAAAAAAAAAGATAAAAAAGAAGCGAAAACTATAACTGCAATTATTATTTTTATGTTATCGTTTTAAAAATATAATAACAATGAACAAAAAAAAAAAAAAAAAAATGCAAAAGCATGCAAAAAAAAAAAAAACAGGACCTGTAGAAAAGTTGATCACACTCAGTTACAAAGGTAAATACTTATACAACTCGGGACTCAGTTTACGTTCTTTTTCTCTCAATATATTTGTTTTTTGTTATACTATAAAGATTATTTCTTGTTATATTAATATATAAGAAGGAGGCGAAACTATGTTTTCCCCTTAACTTTATTTTTTATTTTTCATTTTAACCCACTTTAAAGTAGAAATGAATTTTTAGTTTTCTAGTTAGGGAAAATGTAATCAATAATAAACAAAACAAGAATAATAGGCGTTGAAATTCATTTTTCAAGCAAAAACAAAACTGTCGCGTACATCATAACATGCGTGTATTTGCAACTTCACTTCAAATGTAAATAAGAAAAAAAGCAAATTATATATACAATAAGGAATAAACTGACTTTTGGTGGACACATTTTTATTATTATTATTATTATCAATTTTTTTTTTTTCTTTTTTTTGTAATAATATTGTTTGCTGGAAGGGTAAAAAGAAATTCACACGTTGTTACAATTCGTTAAGATGATCGTTAGTTTTTTTTTTTTTTTTTTTAATATTTTTTGTTCATTTTTTTATGATTTTTTGTTTTCCTCACTAGATTAGATGAAATGCGAAACACCGTTTTCGCTGTAGAGTCGACAAACTAATATAACTCAAGTTGAATGCAATGGAGATAATCCAGTTGTTGCATTTTTGCTTTTGGTTGTCGGGAATTTAATTAATCTAAATAGAAGGTAAACAACAAAACAGAAACCCTTTGTGTGCATATGTAAATGTGCATGCTGATTTTTAAATAAATATAGCTGCAACTAATATTCTTTCGTTCCCCTCCCCTAATTGTAAATAGCTGATAGTTGTTGTAGAAATAAAATTTGTGTTTAAAAAAAAAATATAAATATAAAATAAAACTCTACTAAATAAGCGCGAAATTGGAGAAAGAAGTTTAAAAAAAAAAAACAAGTTTCTTTAAATTAACTTAGATTGAGGAAAACAATATATATAAATATATTTTTGTAAAAAAATTTTTAGTTTTATCTTAGCATAACTAGGATTATGTATGTATGCACACATCTGCGCCTGAGCCGATTACACAATGAACTGCAAATTAGTTTACGTTTTCAATTACTACATAGATACATGATTTTTGTTTTAAGGTCCAACCACATATATGCAAATAATGTGTGTGCATAGAAAATAACTGGCGTACGCTATACGATATGTATATATAAGCTAAACAAACGCAACAGCAAAAAATAAAAAATCCAAGAGAAACCCCACAAACTTTTCGTCGTAGAAGAATTTGACTCGTTTCCAAGATTAGTTTTCTGCTTTAATTTGTCCTTAGGTTAACACTCGTATATACATTACTCTCCTTGTTTGACTCTCAATTTTTTTTTTTTTTTTTTAAATGTGTATTTGTATATACAGGCAAAAGAAAAAAATAGAAACACTTTTTATATTGCAAATAAAGTAAAAACTGGGAGAGAAAAAAAAAAAAAAAAAACACGGGCTTCTATATAGTAACTGCTACTGCTGCTAAATGAAATTTTCAACTTGTAGGAAAATTTAACACAAAACAATATTAATATGGATTTTAAATAATATTTTTGTTTTAATTATTCATTTTTCTTTGTTTGTTATTATTTTAATCAGAATTTATAATAAGGTGAGATATTAACGTGTACACATGCGCATGTATTTTTATATATGTATATATATATCAACGCACTACGTGTGTGTATAGATGTGGATATATATATAAAAGTATATGATTAAAATAAAAAAAAAACTAAACATAAAAAAGAAACTAAAATAAAAAAAAAAAGCAAACAAAAACGATTTTTTGTCGGACTTTTGAACAGAAAGAGAATTAATTTTCATCCGAAGTTTGATTTGTAATCGAACAGAGCTCAAATAGCAGCACTCTAAAGAGAGCGGGAGAGACACATACAAACAGCGAGTGTTGATTTTGTTTTTTTACGGCTTGAAAATTCGGCGGGGTACGATTGTTAGATTGCGAATTGGATCCTGGATTGGTGAAACATTCAGATTCAGACCAGGGGCCCTACTTTGTATTTCGTTCCGATAGTGAAAATCTCCGAAAACGAATATTTTGTACTCTGTATTTCAAAAACGGATTGAAATCTACTACTTTCGGATAGACAATTCCGATAGTGGAATTTTCGTACCTGGCAGCTCGTTTTCGAATGTCAAAAGCATTCAAAAACGGAAAATTTGTTTCTACAACAAATGTGATCACGGAAGTGACTACGAATGTTTTAAAATGTAAGTTTTTTTTAGAAAATTGATGTGTTTTGGACGCAATAT
Organism: Cheilosia urbana; assembly: GCA_946477585.1. Lineage (NCBI taxonomy): Eukaryota > Metazoa > Arthropoda > Insecta > Diptera > Syrphidae > Cheilosia > Cheilosia urbana. Next base: position 5,493,797 of record OX297857.1, read on the forward strand.
TTTTTCTATCTACCTTTGCAATACAACTTGATGTTTTTTTTGTGCCATGCCAAGGGAATATCTAGTCATTATAGCCTCCTTGCCCTAAAAACTTTAAGGTTACAGTAAGGTATAAGATGGCTGGAATTGCAGTTGATCTTAAAGGAGCAGAGAGTTCATCAAAAAACGTTCTTCGAAAGGCGAAAGTTCTGTACAAAATTTAAATAATAAACATTAACTAGTGAACTGAATTTTTCCCACCAATAACATTTTACTTTTTATCACACATTTCCATAATGTTTAATTTTACCCGTATAATTTTTGTTTCATCCAAAGTGCAACCGAATCCATTTTCTTTTGTTTTATTTGTCTTTAAAAATCGTAATTTGTTATTATCCGGCTTGTTTGTTATTTGTTTTGATTTCTTGATTTGACAGATCTCATGAAAAATAGTTCGAGACTTAACAAATCTAATTAGAAATAATTCGAGACTTGAAAACACGATTCCGTAAAAGCGAAAAGTATTAAGTACTATTTTTTCCGTTTCGTTTATTTAACAGAGTACAAAATCAAAAGCGGAACGAAAAGCACTTTTGAATAGGATTGCCTTTCGGAACGAGATACAGAGTAGGGCCCCAGCTGTCCCCGTTTACTGATGAAACTATCTATTTGGATGGAACCAAAAGGATGGTTATATTCATGTTATTAACAAATGGGATATGCTTCTCGAAATACTCGTGTTGGTTCTTCCTGGACCTGGGGTTAAATTACCGCATCCGTGATCGAGTAATACGTGACTGAATTTGTTAATGTTTAATGGTAATTCAGCCTCAGGATAAGGTGCATTCTTTTAACTAACGATTGTTTATTAACATTTTGGAACCTGATATTAGGCGTTTTTTATTATGCCCTCATAATCTATATAAATCATTGATTTTCATGGTTTACAACAATAATACGAGATCTAACTGTTGTTGTAAACCATGAAAATAATGATCTTCTATATGGATCACGCGGGCATAAGAAAAAGAAAACGTCTATTGTTACTATGTCAGAGTTGCAGTTCACCCGCACGCATGTCCAACAACAACAACTTGCAAAGCGAAGTAAAGCAAACCGCAGCCTTGTTCATTTAGTTGATTTCCCCTTCTTCGAACAGTCACAACTCTCAAACAGTTAATGGGAAATTTAAAAGCTGCACTACCCACAAAAATCGAAGTGCCCGCATCTCGGAGCGTTATGTTTCCCAAAGGAAGTACCTCATTAAAAAGACAGCCTGATCATGAATAGTTAGGCCGCTTTATTAAATAGAGCACGAAAGTCTTCTTAGACTATAGAATCATGTCAAATCAAATAGTAAACAAAAATAATTTCAGCACTTTCCTTTGAAACGCAAACGCCAAGGATACGGTTGGGTAGTCTTCTCCTTATTGAAGTCTGGCGGTAGCCGGCGGCTTTGTTGCTCTTTCACGGTTGCCAACACGGTACATTTGGGACGAAGTCTTTCACCCCTATCGAGGTATCCGTTCGGAACTGAATTTTCTCCGATCTGTACGAAGCCGGAGAAATTCCATTCGAGGTATTCGTTCCGATACAATTTTCGGAAAAATTATCCGATGACTTATAGCGCACCTTGTCGCATTGCGTGGAACCGCGTTATATCACTTACTTTTGACGGCCACACGGCACATTTATTCGGAAGCTTTCCGACAACTTATTCACCCCTATCGAGGTATCCGTTCGGAACGGAATTTTCTCCGATCTGTACGAAATCAGAGAATTTCCATTCGAGGTATCCGTTCCGATACAACTTTCGGAAAAAAATCTCCGATGGCATATAGCGCACCTTGTCGCATTGCGTGGAACCGCGTTATACCACTTATTTTTGACAGCCACACGGCAATTTTTTCCGAAGCTCTCTGACAACGAATTGCTGCGGAATATTTTCATGTGAAATAAACGCGTTTATATGCTTCATTTATTTTGTTCCGAAACGGATACTTCGAACGCAATTTGAGTTCCGATCGGATTTCACTTTCGTATCGGAATTTTCTCCGAACGGATACCTCGATAGGGGTGATTGTTGCGGAATATTTTAATGTGAAATGAATGCGTTTATATGCTTCATTTATTTTGTTCCGAAACGGATACCTCGAACGCAATTTGAGTTCCGATCGGATTTGACTTTCGTATCGGAATTTGCTCCGAACGGATACCTCGATAGGGGTGTTTGTCTTTCCCAATGTTTCTTTGCCCTTTGTCCTTCCCGACGATTTCTCAGTCCCGAACAAATAACTAAAAATAAAGTGCACGACTGGGTCGAACAAAACTTTCTCGTTCGTCAAAAGTTTTGTTGGTTGTTTTCTTATTTTATTAGATAGAGGTAGGTAAAGATCTGAGAAGCAATGCTAGGTAAAAGAAACGGTTTATGAAATATAGAAAAAGGAATACATAGGGTTGAATAAAATTCACTTTTAGTTTTTAAACGTTAAAGCTCTAGAAGCAGACAATTTTTGCAAATTCTTGTTGGAGAGTTATAATAAGCGCCTACTGTTCTATTTTATAGGTTTAACACTTTACAAGTTTTTGAGTACGAGACAAGTGTAGTAGGAGTTTCTGTGCCTTGATTTTGTGCGGTTTTTGTCGCAATTGCGCTAGGGAACGTTCCGAATCGGATTTGAATGTGTGAGTGCACCGCGCGCTGGACAAGCGTGACCGTCGTGCAAAAATTTTACACTTTTTCGAGGACTCTAATACAATTTTTTGGTACTTTTTCCCTTTTTTTAGTTGCAAAAGGAACTTTGCAAATTCTTTAAACAACTGTGATTTCCAAATAAATATTCTTAAAATGTGAGGCGATTGAGTATCACATTACTATTATAACGTAAAGTGAGCCTATAATTGCTAAAAATTTCGTGCGAAAATTCTAAATTTGCAGAGTAGCTTTAGGCCCCAGTTATAGTCATACGTAAAACAGAGCCGTACAAATTTTATTTTCCTTTTTTTGACCACTTAAAATTGATAGTTGACCTCAATCTTGGTCTTAAAATGTTGCTTATGAATTATAAAATTAGTTTAGGTAGTCAGAAAAAGCAAAAGAAAATTGGTGCGTTTTCGTTTTACGTATGGCATTTGGACCTCAGTAATATTTCCCTTTATTGTTTCACCGCCCTGAGTGTTAAAGAAAAGTTATAAATTATAGTTTAAAAAAAAATTGATATTTTCGTAGAAATTTTCATATATAAAAAAAGCTTAAAAAAAAAACACATTAAAGATTTTTTTAAGATATTTCAAAAAATAGATGCAATTCGTTTTCGAATGACAAATTTTAAAATGAAAACCTTAAAGCCTTGACTTTGACTTATAAATATGTAGTAATTAATTAAATATTGGCTGTAAATATATCAACTCATATTATTTATATCTACATTTAAAGATCTCGTTCGTTTTGGTTTTAAAATGTCGCAAAAAAAGATGCAAGACACAATATTTAACAAGTATTTGCTCGTTTTAACCGCAAATAGTGTTGTGATAGGGAACAGCGTTATATTTTAAACATACTTTTTTTTAAATCACAGTATTTGAAAACTCTCCGAAGTGTCTTTTCCAACTAACAAAAAGGAACAAATTAGCAACAAATTGTATCAGGGTCCTCGGAAAAAGTACCAAATTGTCGCACAACGGTCACGCTGTTGTCAGTTGTTCTCATCCGACATCCTTCTCGCAACCTAAATAGGTTGCGTAATGGAAAGCCCGCCTGGAATTTTCAGGAACAAGGCTACAATAGAACAGGAAATATTGGAAGTTGTCAGTTCTCGACATCACGCACACATTTATAGAATCCGCCTATACGTGAAGCCTTTCCGCAACCGCAATTGCGACAAAAACCGCACAAAATCAAGGCACTGATTTTTGGTCTATTCGGGAATGATTTTCTTTTTGACTGGAATAGGTAAATGACGCTGATTTAAGTTGTCAATAATTGAATACTTCCAGATAGATCGATATCTTTACATATAAATATGTACCTTTATGCAATAATTCAGAGATTTGTTTAAATTTGTATATAATATCACGATGAAGGTGGGTGGGTGTGCAAATGAAGTATGATATAGATATTCTGTGCCTTGATTTTGTGCGGTTTTTGTCGCAATTGCGCTAGGGAACGTTCCGAATCGGATTTGAATGTGTGAGTGCACCGCGCGCTGGACCAGCGTGACCGTTGTGCGAAAATTTGACACTTTTTCGAGGATTCTAATACAATTTTTTGGTACTTTTTTCCTTTTTTCAGTTGAAAAAGGAACTTCGCAAATTCTTTAAACAACTGCGATTTGCAAATGAATATGTTTCAAATGTAACGCGGTTGCGTATCACAATACTATTTTAACGTCAAGTGAGCCTATACTTGTTAAATATCGTGCGAAAATTCTAAATTTGTAGAGTAGCTTTAGGCCCCAGTTATAGTCATACGTAAAACAGAGCCGTACGAATTTTCTTTTGCTTTTTTTGACCACTTAAAATTGAAAATTGACCTCAATCTTGGTCTTAAAATGTTGCTTATAAGTTATAAAATCAGTTTATCAAATTCGTTTTTCTAAAATAAGAATTTATAAATTTTTCAGTACGAAAAACGTTTTCCGATCACAGAAAAATTAAATTATAATTTTTCTATAAAATTGAAAGATAATTTACTTATTTTTTTGATAAACTAACTTTATAATTCATAAGCAACATTTTAAGATCAAGATTGAGGTCAACCATCCAGTTTAGGTGGTCAAAAAAAGCAAAAGAAAATTGGTACAGTTTCGTTTTACGTATGGCATTTGGACCTTAGTAATATTGTCCTTTATTGTTTCATCGCCCTGGGTGTTAGAGAAAGGTTATAAATTATAGTTTAAAAAAAAATTGATAATTTTCATAGAAATTTTCATATATAAAAAAAAAAATTAAAAAAAAAAAACAAACAAATTATAGATTTTTTAAGATAGTTCAACAAATAGATGCAATTCGTTTTCGAATGACAAATTTTAAAATGAAAACCTTAATAAATAATAAAACATTGGCTGTAAATATATCAACTCATATTTATATCCACATTTTAAGATCTCGTTCAATTTAGTTTTAAAAAGTTGCACAGAAAAAAAAATGCAAGAAAAAATGCCTTTTCTGAAGCTCTTCTGTAAATTTAGAATTTTCTCAAAATATTTAACAAGTATTGACTCGTTTTAACCGAAAATAGTGTTTTGATAGGGAACAGCGTTATATTTTAAACATATTTTTTATGAAATCACAGTTTTTGAAAACTCTCCGGAGTGTTTTTTTTCAACTAACAAGAAGGGACAAATTAGTAACAAATTGTATCAGGGTCCTCCAAAAAAGTACCAAATTGTGGCACAACGGTCACGCTGTTGTCAGTTGTTCTCATCCGACACCGACATCCTTCTCGCAACCTAAATAGGTTGCGTATGGGAAAGTGCGCCTGGAATTTTCAGGAACAAGGCTACAATAGAACAGGAAATATTGGAAGCTGTCAGTTCTCGACATCACGCACACATTTATAGAATCCGCCTATACGTGAACCCTTTCCGCAACCGCAATTGCGACAAAAACCGCACAAAATCAAGGCACTGATTGTTGGAATTGCCTATTTTAAGGTGCATATTCAAAAAGGTTGAACAAAAGTAGAAGTGGGTAATATTTGCTGAAAATAAGTTTTGCGTTGCTGTTGCATTTCTAATGGCTGTTGCAATTTTAATTTTAAAGTGCGATATTGAGTTTTAAAAATGTGTATATATGAACAGAGATCGGCTTCTGGGTAGTCATTTCTAGATTTCTTCTGATATTATCGTTAATACGAAATCCGGGTAGCCGTTTAGCGTAGGCCTGTGGAAGGACGGACACACAGACTGGACAGAATTTTGCGACCCACTATTTTGAGTTCGTGTATCACCGTAATGTCAGAATTGATTAACGTGATTGATGACGAGGACAATCATGCTTATTTTGACATTCGAACGAATAGCCAATTCATACAAATGCCTCTATTCGTTCGAATGAACTCTGTATATTTTGATAGACATTCGTTAGAATTGGCTATTGTTCGAATCTCAAAATAAGCATGATTGGTTATGCGAGAAAATATTTTTAGGTTATATTTAGGTAGTAGGTAGGTACTAAAATACGAGTTGGGTGTGCAATTTATTTCAGTTGGAAAATTAAATCTGTCCCAATGTTAATTTCTCCGTCCCATTCTTTCGGTATATTTGTCTGAAGCTATGTTTCAAGTTGGCAACCGTGTGCTCTTTTTTAGCTTTCACTTTTTATCAACAAATAGGCCAAATAATTTTCGTTTCCCAATAATATTCTGAAACAAGTCAATCCTTCTTCATATTCAGCATAACCAACAAAAGTCGTCCGTCATTAACCCATCCCCACACAAACCAATCTTTCAATTTTCGCATTGTCAAAAATCTTGATCAGCTACCAGGCACCCAGCAATTGTAGTCAGTGATGCCAGATCGGGGGATTTATCCCTTTTTGTGGGATTTTCGCACTTCAAATAAGCTAAAAGGGTAAAAGGGATTTTTCAAACCTCATAGTACAAAAAAAGGGATTTTACTTTTTGGTCAATTTTTGTTCATAATTTGGTTGTTTCATTAAGAATACAAAAATTAGTCAACCTAAGATCAAATTAAACATTATCATGTTTATGTAAAAAAAAAAAATCATTGAAAACGTATCTTAAGATGTATTTATTTTTGTTAGCTTGCATAGTTAGGTAATGTATAATGTAACTTGTATTTGGTAATAAGAAAAAATACTAAAAGCCCGATTCTGGTAAGCCTCACTGATACGTCACAAGTCACAAAACCCTCACAAGGTGAGGTGAAATTAATTCATGAGGCTTTCGTATTCTGTCAGCACACTCTCAACTTGCGAGGCTCACAAAAACAATCGAAACTGTGATATCCTATGGAGCAGGTCACAAATTTGAAAACCAGTTATAACGGCTCATAAGTGACAATATTTGTATTGGATGACACTGGTACCCTATTTCAACATACTTAATGACCCGAAATTCCATTTCATGCTATATTTATAATCATTTCAGGAAATATAGATATTTGTTGGGGCATTTGATTTGTGACAAATGTCGGAAATAATTATTTTTCTTCAGTTCTAAAATATTTCTGTGTTAATAAATATTTCGCGTGTTCGCGAATCACAATAAACCTCACAAGAAATCAACCTCACAAGGTCTTGTGACTTGTGAGGGCTCCCAATGGCAGAATCTGGCTGTAAATTTAATGAAATAGATGCTTATTTTAATTTTATATTTCGTGGGATAAATTTGGGATTTTTGAAATTTTGGCGAGGGATAAAAGGGATTTTTTGGGTATAACCGTGGGATAACCTGCTTCTAAAGTCTGGCATCACTGATTGTAGTAGGTGTACTTTTCCATTTGTCCGCAGGAAAGTTTCGCGCCAAAACTAAATTTGACACATGACACTGTCGATCAGCTGAATCGCCTCTGTCAAGTGCGATTCGGCGAGACTCGCTAGTGATGTGCGATAGAGCAGAAACATAGTAGTGGCCGTAGAGATGTGCAATATATAAATGAGCAATGGTATGAGTGGTTTTTTTTTTTTCTTTTTATTTATAACTATGATCTACAAAAATTTTAGTTTTTTATTAGACCTTTTTTATTATGTGAGTATAATAAAAAAGGCCTATTGTTATCAACAACAGTAGGTATGCAGTGTCAAATAAAAACGTCAAAAAAGTGCTCCCCGGTGACAGAACATACACCCGCTGCTCCCTCATTTGTACATAGATATTCCGGAAAAACTAGCTACTGCTAATGGTTAAATGGCCAGCGCGCTTTTGTTTACTGCTAAATTATGAAAGAGATTAGTAAAGTAAATATCCATTATTAAGGAATAAACAAATCTGTAGACAATGTAATGATCGTGACAAATAGGGAAAAATTAAATCAAAAAAGACCTAAAAAAACTTGTAGCCCGACGAAATCATCAAATCGCAACCGCACAGGTGGTGTCTGAAAAAAAAAGAAGACAAAATTATAGGTGCATAGTTGTATAATATGTATTCTCAACTAAAGCAATTTAATTTAAATTAAATGAATGTGTTGCTACGCTTCGCCATAAAACTGTAAGCAATGGCAATTTAATAATGAGGATTAGTTGAAGGATGCCTAATTACTTATAAAGAACTGCTCAAAACTACTGTCAGTTCAACACTTTGACTGCCATGGCTATCATATATGATAGCCATGCCGACCAGTGAAAGAATTTACATTAAAATTTCTTGAGGTGCCATGGATCCTATTAGATAGCCAGGACTAAGTTCGTCCTAAAATTTAAGGATGCATTGGCAATATGGCATTTATTTATTGTTTCATTTGTGCTAAATAATGGAAATAACCAAATATTTTGTGTTGGCACCCCAAGAAATTTACCCAAAATTGCATTGGCAGTCAAAATGTTAACTGTTTAACTGTAGCATACAAAATGTTCATATACATTAATTAACTTACCGATCGATTGGAAAGGGTTTATTACTAAAGGTAAGATTAGATTGTATGCCAACTGGTCATAAAATACCAATTTCTGACAGTTCTCCTCTCAAAATATGGTCATACAACGTAATGGGCATATCTCATTTGCTCTAATGACCTAAATTCCACATATGACCAGGCTGATTTTGACAGATAAAAATGCCCAAATAGCATATAGTGTAATCGGACAATAAGCACGAATGCCAGCATAAACCCTATATGCCCATATGCGCTTTACTGAAATTTCGTTGTGGCATATTGCTGGCATTTTTGATGGAACAAGAATTATTTTGTTGTCATCGGTGTTTGAGTTCGTGGGATTCTGATTTATTTTCATTTTGATCTGTCAAAATCGGCGTGGTCATATGTGGCATTTAGGTCATTAGAGCATATGAGATATGCCCATTATGACCATATTTTGACAGGAGAACTGTCAGAAATTGGCATTTTATGACCACTCTTGGCATACAGTCTAATCTTACCTTTAGCTTAAATCATATTTGCTCTATTACGTTTTTACGTAGCGAGCGTTGAAATTACTGCCAAAATGACAGTGTTTGTTGAGGAATTCTGCATAAAAGGGAATGCTCTACAGTTAAAAATCCTGGATTATAGAATAGTGACGATGATTTCTTTGATTTCATACATCGTAGAGATAAACAATAGATTTTAACATTTAACATGCGGGAAGGTTTTTATTGCCTGAAACGTGAATCAAAAAAATTAGGACTGTCTTCTCGTAAGAAACAGTCTCGTCACCACCTGCGTGTGTGTGCGAAATTCTATCTGTGCGAAGCCGCAGAAACTCCGTGTAAAAAGTACTCCTTACCAGCATGTATTACGAAATTTCGCGTTTTTTTTTTTAAGTCATTTCGTCCCAAATATGTCATCTTTTCATTATGTAAAACTTAAAAAATTCAATTAAATTAAACAAAATTTTATATAGATTTCTTTTCAAATAAATTTTACCTCTCCTTTCGATTAAAATAATAAAAAAGAAATCAAAATTTTCACAGTGACGCTGATATTTTGAAAAAAAAAAAACACTAGGACATTTTCAATAAAATATACATCAACATATTTTTTGTCTCCGACCGGTTGATTATATAAGCGATATTTATCTAGGTATGTCTAAAATATTATAAAAAAAATATCTGCGAATTCATATATACGCATTTAAGCAAATAAATTTAAATTAATGCCTCAAACTCAGAATAAGCAATGTGGAAAAACAAATTCATAAAATTTATATTCACCAAATAAGATCGATACAAAATCTACATTATGCATTTAAATACATAATATATATAAACTGACTTTAATAATGTAAAAAAACAAACATCAAATTAATGCCGTTAGTTTTTATGTTAGAAATTAAGATGGATTATTCATTTTTATTAACTCCACTAAGCAAAACAACAAATTATAAATATAACAATAAATAAATATAAAATGACTATGGTGGATCTTTTTGCTAATAAAATCGTAACTTAAGGTGCATTTGCATAAGAAAGTTGAAATGAACTCTAAGCTCTAAAGTAAATTAAAAAGCAAGCAATAAACAAAAACGAAACAGAAAGAATGATCAAATCTATCCAACTAGATATTTAACAGATTTTCTGCGCAGCGAAAAGATGCTGAAAGCAAACCGTGTAGAAGATATGAAAACTGCAGTAATAGATTTTTATTAGAAACAAAATAACACAACTGTAACCAAATCGGGATTAAGTGAGTGATGAACTTAAGAGTCGAAACTTATAGAACAACTAAAGCATGTTTTAAAAAAAAAAATCGAGGATATTATTAAAAGATCAAAGAGAGAATAGCCGAGGGAGAAAATTGCATATACGAAAATTGTTCGATAAAAACACTATGTAAATAAAAATATAAAAAGACAAGAAAAAATATGTATGTTGTGTTTTAATATAAATGGAATTTCTTATGTTGCAGAAAAGGATTGAAAGAACGCGCCACAAAACGCGTCAAAAGACTCGCCAAAAACACATCGAAAAACGCCTCAAAAATGGATGAACAAATGCGTCGAAAAAAACGTATCAAAAATGCTTTAAAATACTCGCCAAAACCACGTCGAAAAGCGCAACAAACGGTTTGAAAAAAAAAAAATCAACAACGAGTATTTCGTGTAAATTCAGTAACGGCCAACTGTTCATTAATGCAAACTATTGGCATCACTTTCAACGTCAAGTGTTCATTATTGCAACGTTAATTAAATTGATACGCAAAATAACGAAGAAAAGCATCACAGCCAGTGATGCCAACCCGAAACGAAGATTTTATGCCTAAAGCCTAGTATCCTGCTCGCGCTAAATTTTAGCGCCCCTAGTCTCCACTTCGTTTCTCCACACCAAAGATAAATGGTCGCTAAATTATTATTAAACATGATATAGATGGGACAAAACCCATATGGTTATGAACCATGAGTACCATGACAGATATCAGTAAACGTAATTTTAATAGAATTTTCAAATTTCAAACATGAAAGACGTAAGAAACCTAGAAATTATAAGAAGAACTTCGACATATCGTTTCCTCAAGCTTTCCACAATCTCCTTACCATAGTGGAACACTTGTTATTACCCAAAAGACGAGGCAAAATGAAAGCATAAGCCCCCCTGAAATGCGATTCGCTTTATTTATGTTTATATCTCTGGTTTCGCTCTGTTGTTTGGCTTTGCGTTTTCTTTTAATTACTACACAAACATTATCTGCGTTTCCCGCCAAAAAAAATCATAGCAAACACAAGACAAACTCTTTCCTCCGTTTTGTATGTCAGAATTTAAGGCTAGTACGCTGCTCAAGTGAAATCCAGTTTTTCATACAAATTTTTCACCGCGAAATGTCAAAATGAACTTTCCACATGGAAATTTCACTTGGCAGTACGCAGCTCAAGTGAAAAATTGCGCTTCAAAAACTGAGCTGTAGGTGGCATTAAATTATTGTCCGTCGCATTAAATTTTTGACATTTCGGCGTGAAAAATGATTCGTAGGACGACGGTTAAGAAATTAATTTCAATTTCAGATGTTTCTTAAAGAGAGTACTGCATTTTTCGAACTTCTTTTACCATTTTTGCATTGAATATAGTACCATAAAGTTAGGCGTACAACAAGTTGGTGGCATGGATGACCTTTTTGATGAGCAGGGTGCCTCAGTAAATTGTAATTGTTTTGCTCTAGATAAGCATACAGATTTTTAATCGGCGGTCAGATGGATTACATAAAATGCTTTATGGATACCTACTAAAATGGCAATTTAGTGTTTTCATACAAAAAATGATTTGTTCGCAGCTCCCAGTTCCCTTTTGTAAAGGCGACACGGCGGATGCTGCAGTTGCGTTATAAAATTGAACACGATACTCTTTTTATGCATTTTTATTACTATTAATGAATGAATGAGAGTTACTTTAATTAATAATAAATCCTTAAATTTTATTGTGGCATTCGATTGGGAGCTCTCAGAACACTTTTTATGTGCGTTTGGTAAAAAAACAAAAACAACCTTTTCCAGATTTCAGAGCGCTTTTGCGAATCTATAGGGGTATTCACGATTCGGTGTAACAGACCTAGTAAAATTGCGAAATTTTATTTTATTTTATCAGATCGTGAACACACTTTTTCTTATCTATAGCAAAACTGAAGCAAATGCCCGATCCAATTTGACAATTGACATTTGTTCTGAAACAAAACTTTTAAAAGGCGAAAAAGAAAAACGATTCTGTTTATTGGAAGATAATGGAGACAAAATTATGTTAATTAATTAATATTACCTAATGAAAATTATGATTTTCCCTTCGGCGGCACTTTTTTTCGTTTTCCATTCTCTTTATTTTTTCCAATTTAGCGAACTGTCAACTTGATGAGGCTACTCTGTTGTATTTTTCGGTTGCAATAGGGGCAAGGCATAGATAAAGTGCAAAAGTGTAGCGAAATTTTATTCAGTATATTTTGTTTTTGTAGTGCGAAAAAAAGTTGCACTTTCGCACTTTTGCAATGATACAAGACCAGTTGCACCGGATCGTGAATACCCCTTATATATTTCTCAGATTTACCAATACAAATGCGTTTGAGTTTGTTTTATTCTCTACAGCAAAGAAAGTAATTGCATCGGGTGAATCTATTTGTGTAATTTATTTATGTATAAATATTTAGAAAACAATCTGGACGCTAATTTAGAATGTTTGAATGTAAGATTTACCAGTGAATGGAAAACTCTTTGAAAAGTGTTGAAGGCTACACATATTCCAATCGCATGAATGTTGTCACCGCCAACGCAAAAACACATTCGTTCGAGCAGTATGTTTGGCTCTTTCCTTTTTTTTCTTTTCTTGAAGATCTCGCTCTGGCGTACTTTTTCCTTTTCCCTCTTTTTTACTCTCTCCTTTTTAAGATTGAAATACAGATTGAAGTTTATTACCGAAGGCATTGAGATTTTAATTTTTTTTTGGAAAAATAGCATTCGATATTCCCCGACAAATCGCTGGCTGAGAACACCCCCATTTAGAGAAATGTCAATGCAAAGATTTACGTGGCTGATTTTTAGTTAAAAAACACATAAGAGATATCTGTTAAAAATAAATCTAGATCGAATATTGAGATAAATTGTATACTTATTCTTCGCTTTTACTATATAAAAATCATTTTATAGGCGGTTTTTAGTTTTGACATAGGACAAACATAGAACTTCTTTGAGTATTATTTCAAATCATTAGACATAATAATGTAATAATGTTCTATGTTCAATGCCAATGAACAGTTTGTTCAAAAAAGTTCTTTGTCATTGTACTGTGGGTATTTTGGTACGATCTCAAATTGGATACAATGTTCTATGTTGACATAGGATTTTATAACACTAGCGTATCATCCGAAATATCAAGAAGTTGTAAGTTTCTTTCGGGTACAGAGCTGACACCTTATTATTATTAGATTGAATTTTATACATTTCTTGTAGCCAACGAAACGTAGAACATTTTGGTATAATTATACAACTTTTTTTTCATTTCTTCGACATAGAACATTACAGTTCTCAGCCAGCGAAATGTCAACACAAAAAAGGGCAAGTGATGTTCTTATTCTTATGTTCGATTAGTCACACGAAATCTGAAGAAGCATAATCGAATACCACATAAGAAACTTTTGCAAATAAGAATACAGCAGTTTTCGAATTTTCTAATACAATGAGTTTCAGTAATCACATCAATATAATTCCCGGATCTTTCAAAAGGTGCGGTATACTCTCTATGCACTCTTGATTGTTAGAATGTGTTACACTTGTCTTATGTAAAAATCGGATATTATTGCCAAAAATTAAACACTAGGTACTACTAGAACCTATAAACTACAATAAAACAAAGTTCGCAATTTCTTTCCTCCATCTGTTTTCATTTTAAGTAAAATAAGAGTGCAAAAAGTATGTTTATTTTATACTGTATAGCTATCCTAAAAATAAGACTTTTCAGCTCGGTCACCCTGCATTAATTTCTCTACGAAAATCTCCAAAAAAATATTTCACTTTCGATTTCACAGCATTTTTTGGAGAGCAGTGAAAATTTCACTTCACTTGAGCAGCGTACTAGACTTTATCTTCGATTTAATGTACCGGACATTCATTTTAGCGTGCGAACAGGATACTGCTTTGCTAAACTGCCTCGCTAAATTTTATCTTTGTAGACATTTTTGTATGGGAGATAAAACTTAGCGCGAGCAGGATACTAGGCTTAAGTGAAGTAGAGAATTAGAATATAAGCATGACGCACAGTTGTTAATAAAATTTACTTATGCGACTTTGATCAAAGACCGTACCAGATTTACCAAATTCAAATTGCATTTCTATGAATTGATGGTAAAAAACAGTTCATAAAAAATTATGCCTTTTACCTAAAAATTATTCCTCAATGCCTCAAGCATTGGAATTATGCCCAAAAGGCATAATTATGCCTCAGTTGTCATCGCTGATCACAGCACAGAAATAACAGATGCGCTGTTGATTCGCCGGCAGAAAAATGTGGGAAGAGAAAGAAAAGTAAGTAAGTAACAATTTTGTGAAAATATATTACGCTTTTACAGACATTTTTTTTTGAATTCTTTATTTTAATTTTTCTCACAAACTATGCATTCTAAAACTCAAACGTCCGTATTCAATCAGCAACGCGTCAGCTTTAACTGTCCATAGCATCAGCATCGCAAATAAGCAGTGAAGGCGCATCACTGCGCTAGTGTTTGACGTTACTGAATTTACATTTCTCACTCAAGATCAGCATGCCTTATGCCCAAAACACATGTGCAGAATTTCTGGACGCAGTGAAGCATGCAGTACTGCAAGCAAAACACATGTGCAGAAAATTGTTTGACATGCATGCATCAGCTACTGTCATTCGTCGACTAACCAGCTGATTTGTTTGAAAATTCTATTAGTTTTTCTTCCATTTTTGTGTCAGCCGCAAAATATTTGAATTGAACGTCAACGCAATGATGCCAAATCCGTTCAATTTTAGTTTTTTAATTTTCTGTGGTGGCACTGTCTTCTGCAGTGGATTTAGAAATAGCGACAACTTGCAGTATTGCAACGCATGCTGAATTTACATGTGTTCACTCCCATTAAACGTTTTAAACGTGTGGGTTCTATTTCCACTGCATGCAAAATTCTGCACACGTGTTTTGGGCATTACGATCGCTAGACTAGACAGATAACATGGGTCGAGCATGTAGCCAAGCTCAAGTAAAAAAAACGACTGATTAAAGTATGCAATGTTCTTTCAACAACGGAAATGATATTTGGCTGATATTCACCCCTATCGAGGTATCCGTTCGGAAAAAATTCCGACACGAAAGTCAAGTCCGATCGGAACTCAAATTGCGGTTGAAGTATCCGTTTCGGAATAAAATAAATGAAGCATATAAACGCGTTCATTTCACATGATCCGCAGTAATTCGTCGTCGGAGAGCTTCGGAAAAAATGTGCCGTGTGGCTGTCAAAAGTAAGGGGTATAACGAGGTTCCACGCAATGCGACAAGGTGCGCTATATCGCAGGTTGTATTGGAACGGATACCTCAAATGGAATTCTTCGGATTTCGTACAGATCGGAGAAAATTCCGTTCCGAAGAGATACCTCGATAGGGGTGATTGTGATTATGTACACTTTCAGGACCCGATTCGCCAGGGTTTTCACCATTTTCCTGGTGGATACGATACTATAGCAAATGCCTTAAATGACTACCAAGGCAAATATGACCATATTGGTAATTTTGGTCATATAGTCTAATATAAAGCTTTGATAATCCTGGCATTTTGGTCATTTAACAGCTAATCTGGTCATTTGCCTGTTGGCATTCATATGCATTATTGGCAAACAGTCTAATCTTAGCTTTAGTTCCAACTCTTGACATGTTCGAAAAGCGGCGGCACTGACCTTTTACTCAGATCGGTATGAATAAACAAAGCAAATGCTATGCAAATCCTGAGTCTGCTATTTAGTTGACTTAGACCTTTTGCTAAATATTTTGTACGCATATTTTTTACACAAAAAAGTAAGGAATGTGAATTTTCGATGGTTTGTCTATAAATAGTTAAATTAAGTTTTGTTCGTGCAGGAAAATCATCAGAATACCTGTGAAAAAATCAATTATTTCTTGTCATGGGCACCTGAAGAAAAAATAAAACATCAACAACCTATTTGGCAAACAAAATTCATATTTCCAGGTTCAATTGGAGCTATAGATTGCAATCATATTTCTGAATTTCATTTTTTTAAATTTCAATTTCCACAAAAGTCGTTAGAATCTCAAGGAAAATTCAAAATTACTGGTCTGATTTGACAGAAATTGCAAAGCAAGTACACGTGCAGCGAAGTAAAAGCTATGTTCGAATTTTCGAACTTACTTTAGCTAACTAGGTTTTTATTCATACCGATTCAAAGCAATTACTAAGGGCTTTTACTTTGCTAAAACCTTTTACTCAAAGCAAATGCTAGGTTTTATTCATACGACCCATTACTTATTTTTTTTTTTTTTTTATATACTTCTCCCGGGAAAGGCGAACCTATAACGCTTCAACAGCGCCCCGAGATGCCTGCAGAAGTATGTTTGTTCTGCACTTAAATTGCTGCAAATTGTAGTCTTCTGGAAATATATCCCCAGGAAGCGAGTTCCAAAGTTTGCTTGTCCTGTAACAGAAGGAGTTCTTGAAAGTTGATGTCCTCGCGGTTGTCAAGTGTACTGTATGGTCATGAGCATTCCCAAGTAGAAATTTGTGGCTCTTATCCACATTTACTTTAAACTATAGTCACCAAACGGTATATTCGACTCGGTTTTGTGTCGCTTAACTCCATTCCAATAAGATGGTAACGATTTGACATTTTTGTGACCATTACGCGTCTCAAAGATACAAATGTCCTTTACTGTAACATTTCAAACACACAAAAACTGTGAGGTTACTATTTAATGTTACCACCTGGTTACCACTTAACAGCTACGCAAATCGACTGCGCACAGTCGAAATTGTGACCACTGATTGTTACCAACCAGGCGTACACGGATAATTCTATAACTATGGCGCATCAAGCGTAAAAGGGAATATAGGGTGGCATGGAAAAAAAAAACACCGCGAATGGTTTTATGATGGACAATGAATCTATCTAAAAAGAATGGAAATATGTAAATTAGAGACTTCATTATTTTGGAATACGTATATCTTTTCATGAGTTTTCCTTCTAAAGTATTATTTTTCATTTTAAAAGGTGTATTGAAAATTGTTTGCCGTTGTAGTGCAACATCGAATAAATTTTTCATTGTACTTTTAGTTTGTGCGCTACGCTGCTTTCTGACATTTCAATAGTATTGTAGGAGAAAAATGAGAATGCTTTCCGATTTTACTACACATTAACTCCAGCAGATTGAATTGGAAACAAATAATGAAGTGCGAGATAATAAAATAATTATATTTGATTTGAAAAAGTTAAAAAAAAAAAAAACAATATTCTAACTTCTATCATTCACATTATATCAAATGGTACCAATATTTTTGAATAAATAATATACGTACCTATATAAAATGAAATAATGGTAGAAATATCATAACCTTCTGCAGCGATTTAGTACAATAAAATTAAACCAGCCAAGTAAATACGTATGAGGGGTGGGTTTTGTAAGAAAATATTCCCATATATGGACAACAAACGTTGTATACATTCAATTGTATTTCCTACATGTAGGTAAACATGTTAACTTTATTATGTCGGTCTTAGCAAACCAGAATAGCAGTACAAAAATTAGAAGCGAAAATATTTTAAAATTTGCAAATCCGTTTCTTATTATTCCCCCCAAACTTTTGTGCATGTTCTCATAATATACTCTAAAAGGTAGAATTCAAACGAATGAATCATTTAAATATTACGATTTAATAATAATAAACGCAAAAAAAAAAATTTCCTCAATGTATGTGCATGCACCCTGTGCTCCATTCTAAAGAAATGCAAATGGCAGGCAAGTGGTCGCTTTCTGGTTCTAATTGGGATTCATTGTCAAAAAAAAAAAAAAAAAAAATAGTCCATGGAAAAATGAAAGTACCTAGCTTCGAAATAAAATTAATTTCTTAAATACTCAATATTTCTTGAGCGCGTGAGTTTTTGCCACTACAACTTATTGATATTTGTGGTGAAACTGATTTTCGTTTGAATATTTAGCATTCTGGTACGAAGAAATGCAATAATTATCAAATTCTCATAATATTACCTGCTTTACCATTTTCATGACATATGCTCGTTTAGGTATTTTAGCATCCCCATTAAAGAGGATAGGTTATGTGTGCACGTTTTATATTGCTATAGCAGTATTTCTATTTCACATTTTCTTTTTCATGTGAAGCAACATACAAACACATGAAAACAAATTTGACAGCTCACTAAGATTCGGTCACACTTTGGTTACAAAGCATAGCCGAAATACCATTATGTGTGTTTCCCGAAATAGTAATTTAAAGAGGTAAAACTGATTCCCCACTTTGGTCAGCGTTACACCCTGCAGTGGAAACAGTACGCACATTGAGAGCCTATACACACTGTTACTGTTACGGAAACATTCCGAAATGTAGGATCAGCGCCTCCACTATAACCATCAATTTCTACTTGGGTTAGCAGCCTGTCTTGTTGGGCGCCAAATAGTTACATTTCGAGGGATAATGTTTTTGAGTTCCTCAGAACATCTACCATGGAAGTACCTATAGAACAAGCATAGGTCAGCGACTTGTCTTCTGTGCACCAACGGTTGTAGATTCGATGTGAGTGTAGGGTCTCCAATGAGTCGAACTGCTCGTCTCTGTATGCTATCAAGCAGGTTAAGTGAATGTTTTGGGGCCGAGCTCCATATATGGGAACAATATTCCAAGCCTGGTCTTACCTGTGCTTTGTAGAGAAGGAGAAGTTGCTTGGGGCTAAAGTACCTCTTTGCTCTAAATAGGTAGCTCAACTTTGCGGACGCCGATTTTGCGATATAGGATATGTGGTCCTGCCATGTGATTCCTGAATTGACTGTGACTCCTAGAAGGTGCATTGAGTCCTTGTGATGGATTGGATGGTCATCCATTTGGATCTGAGGAACTGTTGATGCATTTTTTCTTGAAAATGTTGTGAGCTGTGTCTTGTTTGCATTAAATACAACCAAGTTGTCCTTTCCCCACTTCAAGATTTTGTCCAGATCATTATTTAGGGAAATAATTTGTTCACATCTCTGACTGTGTGATGTAGCCGTATTCACAGGCCCACTGTTCGAGATGGAGGATATAAGAGTGCTGTCATCTGCAAAGCTGTAGATATTATTATTTGTCGATCCAAGCAAATCGTTGATGTGGAGAAGAAATAGAGTTGGAGAAAGAATAGATCCTTGGGGCACTCCTGCATTTATAGCAAACGAATTGGATGATACACCATCTACAACAACTTGGATCGATCTTCCCAGAAGAAAATTTTGCATCCATCCGCAGAGTTGTTGTGGTAATCCGTAAGACGCTAACTTGCCTTATAGGGCTCTATGCCAGACTCGGTCAAATGCCTTTGATATGTCCAAGGCTACGGCTCTGGATTCGCCGTGTTGTTCAATTGATTGTGTCCATAAGTGCGTTACGTAGCTTAACAGGTCACCAGTGGAACGACGGCTCCGAAATCCGTATTGCCTGTCGCTTATTAATCGATGGCCTTCTAGATATTTGATTATTTCGACATTTATTGGCTTTTCCATTACATTAGAGAGCATTGAAAGTAACGCTATTGGACGATAGTTTTGTGGCAGACATTTCTTCCCTTTCTTTAGAATAGGGTGAATGCGAGCGGTCTTCCAGCAAGAAGGAAACGTCTTCTGGGAGTACGACATGCTAAACAGCTTACAGAGTACGGGTGCAAGTTCTGGTGCACAGTTCTTGAGTACTATACCCGGGATTCCATCGGGTCCCATTGCCTTATTGCAATCTTGTTCTTTAAGGATGCGTTGAATTATTCGAGGCCGAAATTTCACTTCTGCCATCGATGATTGCATCCTCGGGATATTTGGTGGCTCTAGCTGTGCAGAATCTAGGGTGGAATTCTCTGAAAACATGCTAGCGAAAAGATCTGCCTTTTCTTTAGGTGTTGTTGCTAGCGTGCCGTCTTCTTTTACTAGAGTTGGAAAAGAAGAGCAACTAAAGTTATTACTGATTGCCTTTGCCATGGACCAGAATGCGCGTGAGCCGCTAGGACATCCAATGACTTTGTTAGTGACTCTTTCGCTGTAAGTTGTCTTCGCCGATTCAATAATTAGGTTGCATCTATTTCGAAGAATTGTAAATTCAGATCTTTTTAGTTCTGAAGGGTTTGACCGCCATTCACGGAAAGCCTTATTTTTCGCTGCGGTAGCTCGCTTGCATTCTTTGTTAAACCACGGTTTATTTGAAGCTAGTTTTTTGATGCAATGTGGAATATAAAGTTCCATACCGAGTAAAATAATTTCGGTTACGGTTTCTGCGCACATATTGACATCAGTATCTCTAAAGCACATATCAGCCCATGGCAACGAAGCGAAGAAATTACGCAGCTCGTCCCAGTTAGATTTACTATAATTCCAAAACGAACGATAACGATCCTTTTTCGCTCTTATTGGTATCGGTATAGAGAGGATAGCAGATATTAGAGCATGATCCGAATTTATGGAGGGGAAGCCGACAAATCTAGTCAAGAAAATCCTGCCTGCATACTCTACTCAGTTGACATTTTGAAGAGTCAAATTCAAAATAAACAGAGTTGCCGTTCAGAATTCTGAAGAGTCGAAAAAAGGGCCGGTGAGAGAAAAAGGTGTCATTTCGCGAACTGCGAATAGGCGAATTGCGAACAAATCAATTTAACTGTATTTATGAATTGAAAATTGCTATTTGTTCTATCACAAAACCATTATATTTAATTAATCTAACATCTAATCAAAAAAAAAAAAAATAACAATTTAAGCAATTTGCCCGCGAATTGAAAATTCTTGCCGCGAACTGTCACACTATATTCACAGTCCTTACAAAACAGTCGCGATCCACAAACCTGCGAATGAAAAATTCGTTCGAACTTAACCTCTAAAAATGAAACTGATACGCGGGTATCTGCGACCAAAAAAAGTTCTCATGTGAATGAAGTGTCAGAAACTACGAATATTCGCGTGTTCGCAGTTCGCAATTCGCTCTCATGTAAATAGTCCTCAAAGGTACTCTGCAAATTTCGAATTTTCGGACGATATTTAACAACCATTAGTTCGCATAACAGTGTAATAGGGTTGCAATAGGCAACCGTGTTGCATTTTAAATGTACTTATTTGAAAATAACAATTTTTTAAAAAAATATAAAGGGCTTTTCGGAATAAGAAAGGGCAAAATCAAACAAAGGTAACGCTGACCGCGAGAATACAAAAACTTAGTCACCGCGCTCGGATTCTTAGTCACGACGAATCTAGTTGACGTTTTACATAAACTATGTATCCGAACGTGTTCGGATTGTTCGCATGAAAAAAAAAAAAAAAAAAAAAAAAATAGATATCGATAAATCTGATAAAACCTGTACACATAATATCCGCTATATCCTATATGCCAACAGAATGGGAACCATGTCGATACTGCGTGATAATTACTCTCTTACTATGTTCAAGTAATAAAACAATTTGAAGGTAGCAACAAAAAAATCCGCTTGACAATACGGCACTTAAACTGGGTACGGGTGGTTACCTATCACGAATTTTTTTTACGACTTATTTCGTTATCCAGCCTTAGACTGGTGTTCGCCAGGCGCGTGATAAACTATTTATTATTTGTTAATAATTTTTATCAGCGTTTTTTTTTTATTTTACAAGCAGTACGTGCGCTGATTAATATTTTATTTGATTCTTGTTTTTGAAGGTGTTGAAGAATTTGGTCTTTAAAAATAGAAATGTGCCATTTGAATGACAGATGACGGACAAGTGATATCGATAGTTAAGTGATTGTTATTGAAATAATATTCCTAATCGGTATGTTATTATGATATTAAGTTTGGGTAGTTATGGGTGGCTTAGAATCGTAATCACTAAGCGGATGGCATGATTTAGTGGTTTTCACAGTTTAAGTGGTTTAAGTCGCTAAAGACTTTGGCATAACTGGTGGTCTTATTATTTTGAGGAACATTTTAAACGTATATACTTAAATCACGGATAGAAGTTGGAATCGTTGGACTTATCGGCCTAGCACAGATCTTATACATATTCAGCAAAAGCAACATCCCCAAAAGATCTGCTCAGAAAATACGATATGTCCGTTTTAATATACCTATCCACCAGCGCTAAAGAAATATTTCTGTCATATCTACGTAAGGAGGATGTTCATCACTTCTGTATCTAATAAACTAAGAACAGCATCTACTCATCTAATCCCTCTTGGGCCTTTACAAACTCTAAACTAACGTCATACCAAATAATTTATTACCTCGTCTGCAATATAATCGTTGCTCTGGCTTATCGCACCTATTCACTGCGAAATGATTTAATCTGTTTGTACGTCAAAAATCATATCATTGAAATTATTTAAAGAGATTTTCTCACACTTCTAGAATTAAGACTCGTATTCTCCACAGGTGACAATGCCTAGTTGGAACGTGCCTCTAATTGCAAACGACAAATTAATTTAGTAAATATCGCATTGAGAATACCGTACTTACTTGCGTGCAAATAGGTCTAAACGCAGACGGTATTACGTGCCACAATTAACCAGATACACAAGTTGGCAACCAAATCGCTCGACACTATACAACTCCTGTACTAAGTATCCATCATAAGAGTGGTGTTCACCATGCGGGCGCTAGTAAATTATTCGCGAAATATATTTTTTTGTCATGAAGTGTTCATGGCCATGGTGTGATACGAGTACGTGATTTATATTGCTTTGACAGACTAAGCCGCCAAATTTCGCATTGAGGACACGACACTTAGGTTTTGTTGGCATGCGGCCAACTTGTATCTTGTTGTATTTCGGAACAGGTGATGAAACAATATTCAAGAATTAGCTGTCATATGACTATAAATGTACATCATGAACTGGGTTCGTCGTGCAGACCCTACAACGGTCGCGAAAATATGTTATTAGTTAAGCCAAGGGCTACAAAAAATATATGTCAGCGATTGTGATACTTTCGAGTTGCGATTTAGATTAAGTTTCAGTTATAGATTGGGTTTGTTTTTATATACCTCCGACTTACGATCTCAATTATTCATAGATAAACAAATGTCAGGAATGCCTGGGAGTAAAGTAACTAACTAACTTTTAAAAATAGGTCGGTTGCCTTACTTTCTGGTTCAATATTTGCAAAATGTCACTTGTCTCTCATTGCGAGAGATTTCGCTCACCGAAATGAAACATAGAATATAACCAAAAACAAAAGGAACTCGTTGAACCACAAATTTGAAAAAAAAAAAAAAAAAATGTCAATACCTTTGTGGTTTGTATTAAAGATCAATTTAAAAAGAAATTAAAAGTTTCAATTCTTTTGCTTCTTACATCTATTTTAATGTTATACAAGCACAAAATATAAATACAATCAAATGAAAAGTCAGTTACAAATTAGCATTTGTACGATTTCACAGATAAGATCGAAAAAGCATTCGAAGAGAAAAATGTGTGCTCTACAATATTTCTTGATATAGCACAAGCTTTCGATAAAGTCTGGCATAAGGGACTGATCCATAAATTACAAAAGCAACTGCCGGAGCAGTATTCAACAATTCTGGAGTCATATATAACAGATCGATTCTTCAGAATTAAACAAGAGACAGAGTACTCAACATTAAGAGGAATTAAAGGTGGTGTACCACAAGGTAGTGTGCTAGGTCCAGTGCTATACCTTCTGTTTACTAGCGATCTACCTGATAGTGAAGAAACTACTATAGCAACTTTTGCAGATGACACTGCTGTGCTTGCTGTCGAAATTGCAACAGAAAAGCTCCAAATGGCAATAAACGGTATTTCAGAATGGACCAAAAAGTGGCAGATTAGATTGAATGACCTTAAGTCAGTCCATATTAATTTTACGTATAAAAACGTACCACACATTCCAGTATACATTAATAACAATGTAGTGGAATACTCAAATACAGCTAAATATCTGGGCATGACCCTAGACGCTAAACTGCGTTGGAAAGCGCATGTAAAGAAAAAGAGGGATGAGCTGAACATGCGATACAGTAAAATGTATTGGCTTATTGGGAGGTACTCATCCCTGTCCATTGTCCAACTACAATAAATTACTGCTATACAAGCAAGTCTTGAAACCAGTATGGACCTACGGGCTCCAATTGTGGGCATGCACATGCCAATCAAATTTACAAAAAATTCAAGTCTTCCAAAATAAAGTACTAAGGAACATAGTTAATGCACCTTGGTACATACGCAACGCTGATCTACATAGAGATCTAAATATTGAAATGGTTGAAGATGAAGTTAAAAAGGTTGCCCAAAGGCACAGAAGTAGGCTTCATAACCACGTTAACGTTGAAATTACAGAACTTTTAAATACTGACAATGTAATCAGAAGATTGAGGCGGGTAAAACCCCTTGATCTATAAGAGTTAGCCAAGGCCAAGAGATTAGGTAATATCTTCAAATAAAAAAGTTTCGAAATCCAACAAACGGCGGATTTTTCTTATGAATTTTCCAAATATTTTAAAAATAAAATGCCGATTAGTCGAACGACTAGGTGCAATCCCATTTCGGGATGACGAAAGTCAGTCCCTCCCGGGAGGTTTTTTAGAGGTTGTTCGAGTCCCTCACTATTGCAGAAGCATCCCTCGCGTACTTGCTCTGCAATGTCTTTCGATGATTTTTCCTTCCAGCAAACCCCCAAACAAAACAAAAAAAAAAAACAATTTTAACGATTTGACAACCATCTGTCAGCAATAACCAACTAGCCCAAAAAAATTTCTTGAACTAATATATTTGCAGTTTTTTTTATGGGAAATGTTTTTGTCTCTCTTTTTGGCTCTCTTCTGCCCAACTTTTGCGTAAAGGAACGAATTTTGACTAAATTTTTGCGAACGATAATCAGGAAATTTTCAAAATATTTTTCAATATTTTTATAAAACTCCACTTTTCCTTACGATAATTTAGTACAATTTCGATATTGTTTGACCAAATGTATATATTTGTTTTTAACCAGGTTATATTAGTTGTAAGATTGGACCCTTAATAACGGGTGATTTTTTAGCTGGTTTGGTTTTGGCAACACTGGTTTTGACAACACTGGTTTTGACAGCTGACGTGTGTTTAGTACCTTGTGTCACTGTCAAATAGCTTCAGTTTGGCTTGCAATTTAACCATGGATCGTCTTACAAATGAACAACGCTTGCAAATTATTGAATTTTATTATCAAAATTCGTGCTCGGTTCGAAATGTTCATCGCGCGCTGCTTCCATTTTATGATCGGCATTCTCGACCTTCTGAGCAGTCTATTCGGAAGATTGTGACCAAATTTCGCACCAAATTTACTTTGTTGGACATTAAACCACCAACACGTTTACGTACTGTGCGTAGTGAAGAAAATATTGCGGCCGTATCAGCTAGTGTGACAGAAGACCGCGAAATGTCGATTCGGCGCCGTTCCCAGCAGTTAGGCCTTTGTTACAGCACTACTTGGAAAATGTTGAGGAAGGATTTGTGCGTAAAGCCTTTTAAGATACAGCTTGTGCAAGAACTAAAGCCAGGCGACCTACCACAACGCCGAATTTTTGGTGAATGGGCTCTTGGAAAGCTGGCCGAGGATCCGCTTTTTTATCGAAAAATTGTGTTCAGCGATGAGGCTCATTTTTGGTTGAATGGGTACGTAAATAAGCAAAATTGCCGCATTTGGAGTGAAGATCAGCCAGAAGCATTGCAACAGCTATTATTATTTTTTGTGGGGGTATGTCAAGGCTAATGTGTATAGGGACAAGCCCGCTTCGATTGACGCACTGGAAGCCAACATCCATGCATTCATTCGTGAGATACCGGCCGATATGTGTGAAAGAGTATGCCAAAATTGGACTCAGCGGTTGGACTACCTGAGACGCAGCCGCGGTCAACATTTGCATGAAATTATCTTTAAACATTAAATTGCAAGGTTCAAACTATCGATTCAAATAAATATTTCATTCATTTTTTCGAATTTTTTGTGTTTTTTTTTTAAAAAAAGTTCTAAACCTCTTAAAAAATCACCCGTTATTTGTTTGTTGATTGAAAAAGTTTTACTAAGAAACAATTGACATTTCATTGTAAGAGATCATAAAAATTGCGATTTGTTGATATAAAAATTAGACCACGCAGTGAATTAAAAATAATTATTTAAAACGCTTCACGATTCTACTTTTTACTACGTCGTTAAAAACAAGAGTAATTTATTATTTCAAATATGATCGATGGGAAAAAGAAAGAGTTACTAAAGCGTGTTCACAAAAACAAGTCTTAGGAAGTGTTTACATTCAATAAATTATTTCTATCGATTGCTCGTAACTTTGTGGAAGGAAAGTGCCTTGAATGCAGACATGGGTTTTGGCATTTCCATTATTAAAGCAATCCATGCTTGGCCATCATTTGAAATTTGTGCTTCATTGCTTGCACTGTTTTTTTTTTTTTTTTTTGTAGTGACACCTGAAACTTGGCCATTTCGCAAGGCGTTAGATTTGGCATTACACAATGGGCACATTTAAGAATCTAGTTTTCTTAAGTCGACTAGATTGGTCTGGATAAGATGTAGCCTGAACGCAAAAACTAGATTGGTCGGGAATGTTACACATCCTACGTCAGCCACATATGCGAACTGTCAACTTAGTACTCAGTCACGAATTGCTTGACTAGATTCGTCGGCTACCTCTCCGTAAACGTCAACTGAAACTGCTGCTCATATGACCGATTTCACCCAATCAGAACTGAGATACGTCTAGTCCGACAGCAGCAGTCAGACTTACGAAACAAGATACTTGAATGTCTCCAATCAAATATGAGAACAACTCAGTTGTCAGCTGTTAAACTGAAAAAAGCACCCTTTGGTTACTTCTATCGTGCACTCGTTGAACAATTTTGACATTTACACATGTTTTAAGTACACTTTTCAACAAAAATGCAGAGCTTTTGTCGATTTTGTATTGCACAAGAAAAGCTGTCAATCATGTGAACTTGGTCCGACGATTTTCGCCGTCCACTGTGGTTACAGAACGAGACACGATGTCATATCAATGCAATACATTCGCATGGAATCTCTAAACAAAAGCAAACAGAGAGCCATGTAATTTTATAACTGCTTGCTTGCCGGTATCAACAAATCGGGCGCATATATGTAGACCAGCCGATGGTATGGTATAAGCCAAACAGTGCTCTGGCTCTGCGCTCTCTGCGGTTAAAAGTCGCAGTCGCACCAGCACCACCTATCGGTTTCGGTTGTATCGAACATGTCGTCAGGCAATGCTCTGCCAGCGTTGCCACTTCAAAATGAGAGTAGATTGTAGATTGGATTTTTCCGCAGTGGATTTTTTATTATACAAAAAACAAAAATCAATATTGCTTTAAACTACGTATATAAATAATCATTTTAAAGTTTTTTATAAACCGTCCATTAATTAAATTAAAATTTTGAAAATACTATAAAGGCCATGGAGAGTATGAGGGTGTCCAGACATTATTCATTTTCTTACAACAGATTTCAAGAGTATTTAGGTTCAGTTTGTTTCGTAGGTTATTCTTGAATTGGCTTTCAATCGAAAACTTTCGCTCTGCAGCAGCACTATGGTCTAAACAATTTTACTTTTTTTTTTGTGGTTTTCAATAAATATTAATCCATGTTTAAAATTTCAGAATCTCGTTAGTTCAGCAGAAAACGAGAAATTCAGAAATGATATCCTGAATGACAGCAGCCAAGTTGAACTCATTTCAAAAAGGAATGTGGCCAATTTCAAAATAAGTTGACTTCATTCAGACGTTCTTTGCAGCGGTTCTTTGAATGTCAGTTTTGTACAGTTGTCTAAGACAAGGTTTATCAAACAAAAAAAGTGCAGTAGATTGGATTTAGTGGCAGCAGATTTATTTTTTGCGAAAAGTGCAGATCTACTGCTATTGCAGTAAAGTGGCAACGCTGTGCTCTGCTTACTTTACTACTCTGATCTGATGCCTCGGTTTTAGTGAAGTGAGTTTGAGTAGCGACTGATGACTGTTTGACAAGCCGTCTCAGTGCGGTTGCTCTACCCCCACTATAAAGGCTAGAAACACCTGTGCAATGATTCCATTCTGTGTTTAATTGAGTTCGAATGTTGTTCACTGCTGTCGATCGGTCTAAATGAATCGAGTGCGTTCGTATCGTCAACGTCGTTGTCTACCATTGTGTTGCTGTTGAACTAAACCTGTTGTCCGCATTTTTATTTATTTATCCGAGTCCGAGTGCCTCTTTAAAGCAAGAATGTGTAAAGTAAAAGTTTAATATACAACTTCGAGATTAACAGAAACAAAACCCGCATCTGAAATAAGCTATTCGAAACATAGGTGTGGTGAATTGTAGGTGCAGGCAAACCTTATTTCAATATCCACATGCAGTTAGTTTTGGGAGCTTGTGTTGCTTTTTGAATTGTACGAGGCGCGAAGGACGACGTGTTGGAATTTGTGTGTGGGTGTGTGATTGCGCGCTTTTTTCGGTTAACGGTGTTTAATAAGCGGAGACGTGCGTAACAAGTAACGACACGGTAGCAGTCGAAAAAAAAAAAAAAAAAAAATGAATCAATCAGAAGTAAACAGCTTCCTGCTGTGCCTGTCACGTATGGCGGCAACGGGAGCCACAGCGGACAATGACCACCACCACCACCATCATCATGATCATCATCACGATGGTGATGATGAATTCAATTTAACATCTCGCGAAGCAGGCGATAGGCATAATCATGATCACGAGCACGATGAAAACGTGCATGCGGCGTTGGTGGCCAAGGGAACTGCCATGGCCGTGCTCTTCTGCGCTACAACCATCTGCGGAGCTATACCGTTTCTATTGAATCGATACTTTAAATGGACTGACAACAACACGAATGCCCGATCAGCAACGGTAGTCAAGTGCCTGCTGTACTTTGGTGGCGGGGTGTTGCTGTGCACCACTTTTATGCATCTGCTGCCAGAGGTGCAAGAAACTGTGGAGAGCTTGCAGGAGTGTGGAACACTGCCAGAGTTGTCATTCTCGCTGGCTGCTCTGTTGATGTGTGTGGGCTTCTTTGCGATGTTCCTAATCGAGGAGCTTATTCATGCGTACATTCACAACCATCGTAAGACGTTGGAGGACGAAACAGCAGCCGCTTTCGAAAGAGGACATAGCATACGCAACAGCTACCTTATGCGTAGCTCTAACAAAGATCAGCAGAAAGAGGACAACGTCCAGGACAAGGAGAACTTAACTAATAGCAATGGCAATACATTGACAAAGCTGTCAGTCCGGGACCTGCTGTCGAATGACATGGAAAGTCAAAAGTATCGAACGGCCGTGGAACCGACAGCGCCATCATCACCAACCAACAATCAGTATTCATCACAATACGACAAGAACACCTCTCACACTCATGCGCATATTCATTCGCATTCCCATTCGCATGATCACCACGGCCATAGTCACCTGCCACTTGACAATGGCGATGATCTGATAGCATCCTCACTGCGTGGTTTACTGATTGTGCTGGCCTTGTCACTGCATGAACTTTTTGAAGGCCTCGCCATCGGCCTGGAAGGATCGGCCAGCACTGTGTGGTTTATGTTTGCAGCTGTTTCTGCGCACAAACTCGTCTTGGCTTTCTGTGTTGGCGTAGAACTAATTGTTGCCCGTACACGGACGCTGCTCTCCGTTGTCTATATTGTGACATTTGCCATTGTAAGTCCCATCGGCATCGGCATCGGCATATTAATTAGCAATCAAGACACATCCGCATCCAGTATTCCATCAGCTATCCTGCAAGGACTAGCCTGTGGAACTCTGCTCTATGTCGTCTTCTTCGAGATTCTGTCCAAAAACCGAGCCGGCTTGTTGGCTTTCTTGGCACTATTTATCGGATTTGGTGTGATGTTTGGACTGCAACAAGTTGGTGAGTAAAATTTCTAGTTTTCCTCTCAAATTGTTTCTTTGGCCCAAACTAACACACTGTTTGGAGAGAATATAGCGATAAGCGATAATCGGAACCCTAGGTTTTTTTAGAGGCATAAGCAAAAGAGGTGTGCAACGAGATAAGAATTTTTGTTTAACGCTAACGAATGATATGCTGGGACCGTAGCATGACCGTTGCATAATTCCAAAAAGTCGCACGAAAATGGGTGAAAGAGAAAAAAAGGGCCATTTCAAAATTGTTGAACTTTATTTAACAAGCATTTGTTCGCTAAGCAATAACAGCGTTTGAAGCACCTGAGCCAAAATAGCCAAAAAATGTTGGCAGGCTCACAAAAAAGTGCCAAATTACAACTTTATTTCCCCGCTTTTAATCTGAAACGAATGACGTTTAAAAACTTTAGCAGACTTGTTTCACTTTCCCATTTCCGTACAATTTGTGAAAAATTTAGAGCTCCATCTCTTGACATGTGTCAAATCTCAGGTTGACAGTGGAAACATTTCGCTGACAAAACGGAGAAAACGTGTTTTTTCTAATTAAAATTGAATTTCCAAAAGCATTAACTCCAATAATAATTGAAAAATCATTAGGAATCTTGTTCTGCGTCTATGGAAAATGGAATGTCAGATCAAAAGCAGACAATAATGACAATAGATTCATTCGCATACGCCGCATACGCGAATTTAAATCAAAAGCAATCGATATAAATCGACTGCAATCGCACAAAGTCTATACACATGGTATTAAAAATTAACAAAGTAACGAGTAAGAAGCAGCTCCTCTCTTGGCTCAGAGAATGTTCTCTGTTGAATGTTAGTTATAAATTTATTTGTGAGGTGAATTCGATGTCAAAAATATAAGTTGTTCAAAGAAGTTCGTATAATCTATCCACGAGTATATTTTCCGCTCTATTTTTGGATTTTGACAAATTTTTAAAGCTTGTGCTCGGGAAAGTACGCGAATAGACATTTTAGGAACCTTGTTCAATGGAAATTGGAATGTCAGGTCAAAAGCAGACAATAATGACAATAAAAAGCCCGCTTTAAAAATTAACTAACCAGCTGAGCAAATGTCACTTGAACACAAACACAGGACAACGACCGACACACAATAAGTGGAGAGAATACCGTTTGTATATATCGGTCACGCTTTCAGGACTTGATCCATAAAATCACATTTTAATGACTCAACAACTTCTCAACGACTTCTTCTTCTTCTTCCATCTCATCAAATGTTTGTGTTTTTTTTTTTGTGTTCGGTTTCATACAATCTCGAATTGCTAAATTGCGTCTTGGAACCCATTGTCTTTCTTTATAAAAAAACAAAAAACAAAAACAACCAACGAAGATACCAAACAAAGGTGATATCAGAAGTTATTGACTGAAATGGAAAGAGATCTGCGTTCCGCAGGTAATAATTGATTAATCATCACTTGAAAATATTTATCAATTATATATAAGGCGTAAATAATAAATT
Source organism: Cheilosia urbana (assembly GCA_946477585.1). Lineage (NCBI taxonomy): Eukaryota > Metazoa > Arthropoda > Insecta > Diptera > Syrphidae > Cheilosia > Cheilosia urbana. Next base: position 5,525,461 of record OX297857.1, read on the forward strand.
GTCTGGGATGTGCCCTTGAGAAGTAGTGCAGCAGTGATGCAACAGAAAATAGGTGTGCTTCTTGCTTGTCGCTCTAAACAGATTGTGCTATTTCCATTTCGATAGTGTAAATGGGCGTGTTAGCCGGAATTTTAAAATTTCCCTGTCATGATTACGGCTATGAGCACGACTCGATCTGACTATCAATTTTTATAAATCTCGACAAAATAATTAACAATACGAAAAATTGCAATTCTGCCACAGTGTTCGTGACAGCGAAGTAGTAAATATTTATTTTCTTTTTGCTCAAGTGGTGCTAATCAAAGTCGGATAGGTTCGAAAATACAGCCCATCTGCGGGGCTACGCTCAAAACTGTAGTTTACTAATGTGGTATGTGGTATTCGATTGGGCGCTCTCGGAACACTTTTTCTTTTGGTACAAAAAAAGCATTTTTTTCAGATTTCTGAGCACTTTTGCGAATCTAGATTTTGCTTCAGTTTTTGCGGTTATAGGAAATTTAGTACAGAAAAATCAAATTAATGTTTCCTCACATAAGCGGAATTGCTGTTATAAAAGACTGGGCACATTCAGGAATCTAGTTATCTTAAGTCGACTAGATTGGTCTGGATAAGATGTAACCCGAACGCAAAAACTAGATTGGTCGGGAACGTAACTCTTTCCACGTCAGCCACATATGCGAACTGTCAACTTAGTACTCAGTCACGAATTTCTTGTGATGTGATGTCTTGAATGTGACTAAAAGTTTTCGTTTTTCCTGGCAAATAAAGGTTGGTTTAGTTTTAAGGGCCGATGTTGATTTTGAATAAAATACAAATTATTTAGGAAATTATTGTCATTTATTTTTATTATGATAATATTGGTATAGTTCAATTATGTATGTAACAAAATATCGGCCAAATGTCCACCGCGACTTCGGCGGCACACCTTGATCCGATGGTCCAAATTTTCGATGACGCTGAGGCATAATTGAGGTTCTATGCCGTTAATGTGCCGAATTATCTCATCCTTTAGCTCTTGAATTGTTGCTGGCTTATCGACGTTCACCTTTTCTTTCAAATAACTCCAAAGAAAGAAGTCCAACGGTGTCAAATCACATGATCTTGGCGGCCAATTGATTTCTTGCACATTTCTTGCCACCATTCTGACCATTGACGACGCTTGAAATGGTCAAGAGGCTTTAGTTCTTGAGTCAATTGTACCTTGTAAGCGCGTAAATGCAAGTCTTTATGCATAATGTTCATCAACGATGAGCGTGAGTGGTGCAATTGTTGGGCACGACGACGAGTTGAGGTGGACGGCTCTTCAGCCACACTATCGCGAACAGCAGCAATATTTTCTACAGTACGAGCTGTACGAGCATGCACTGGTGTTTTCACATCTCCTACAGACCCGGTTTGCTCAAATTTTTGCACGATTTTTCCGATTGTACCCACATTTGGACGATTAAATTGACCGAAATAATCACAAAGTGCACGATATGCATTTTGATTTGAATGTCCATTTTCATAATAAGCCTGAATAACTTTAACGCGTTGCTCGATTTTGTATCTATCCATGGTTCAAATTGAGTTAGTCTGAAATTGAGAAATGTCAAATGAAATGCAGAAAAAAACTTGACGTTTAAGTGTGGTTCACATTCAACATAAGCCTTAAATTAAACCACCCGTTACTTGACATTTCAAATTGAAAATATTCATGCGTACAGGATACATCAACATTGAACGAATTGGAACATCAAGTGCCCCATTTTTGATGCTGTGAAATGTCATTTCAAAACATAATGCTTCAAAACATAGTGCTTCACTTTTTGACGTTTCCATATTTGGACAATTTATTCAAGAACTGTGGCAGTACTTTCTGGGTCTGGTGGCAACTACATCTACCGGTGTATGAAGGTACTCTCATGTCTTAAATAACACCTAAGATCAATGTGAACCGATCCGCGGCCTTGCTTTAATGTACATCACGTCAGCGGAAAGCATAATTGGTCTAAGTCACAAAAACGAAATTTTACAGGAGACAATAATTTGGTTTCAAATTGAATAACTGCCATACTTATTGGCTAGTTCACTGCTCATGTAAATTTTTTTTAATCCTTTTTGCAATTCTGTTTTCAAAAATAAAAAAAGCTGCTTTATAAATAAATTTTTACTATTTATAAAAAATTTTAAAAACAAAAACCTCCAAAATGGACATAGAACAACTCCCATACAAGTGTGCATTCCCGTAAAAAAAAATGGACTTAGAACAAAAAATGGTAGTTAGAACAATTAGAAACGTTGTTGTAATGAAAGTGATGACTCACCTCTGCATTGCTGTGTTCTATGTCCAACTTCGAATTAAATTTTAATCAAAAAAATATTATTTCTTATTATCTACTCAGACAAAAAAAAAAGGGATAACATTAAACAAAAATGTATTTATTAAATTAATGAAAAATGAAAGCTTAGCAAAAATTACAGTTTTTTCTGTCCAGCGCTTACTTGTTTCCCCACATAATTTAAATATGCTTTTCCTTGCTCACGTAATTGTTTTTTTATTACCTTTTTCCATTTCCCGGGTTTTCTTTTCGGTGGCGCACTTGTGCCTGCTACATTTCGTGGAAAAAGTAATGGATCTGGATTACTATCTGAGTTTCCTACAGTATCTCCATGTGGTTGTGAGGATTCACCTTCAAAGAAAACTAAAAACAAATTTGAAGCCAATAAAAATGTTAATTAGCACCTATTTTCTTCGTTTTTTGCAGCTTCTTCCACATCTTCGTCCTTATCAGACATTATGTAATCCATAATTCTATATATAAAAAAAAAACTTAAATAGTTAAGCCTAACTCACAAATATTAAGAATCTTAATTCATACGCTTGCAGTGATGGTGACAAATCTATATCCGAAGAGCTCTCAGATGTAGCAGATGGAAATATTTCTAAAAGATTAAATGAATATTTTATGTTTACAATTTTTTTAACAGGCCCTATATTTTGCTCTTATTTTACTTACTTATTTTCCGTACCCATCATTGTTTTGTAATTTAATTAACAAAATGCACAAATAGACCTTCAACATCAAAAGCAAATCACGCCCACTGCCATTGTCAATCAATTTTCCTGGTAACGTATTTTTGTTAGTTACAATTACGTTTGAAATTTTAGCAATGTATACCTCGATTACTCGTTGGAGATAGACCAAATGAGAATTCGTTGTCACTTAGAACAAAATGGCCTAGCGAATCGTATGCACAGTATTTAATTCCCAATTAGTCTAAGTGATATTGTAAATTGGACTTAGACTATTTTGGAATTTTTTTTTTGAAACATGAAAATGTATAAAAAAACGTTCCACTCCATACAAAAATGTCACTTTGAACGATTTGGAATGAATTTCGCTTGAAAAATTTGGCACTTAGAACAAAGAGGTTATAAAATATCTGCTGAACCGAAAGAGGTAGACCAAAACGGATTTCAGATTCAGAAAGAGCACACTCAAATTAGGAAAACTGCATCATTACCTGATTTTCGATAAAAAGTGGATATAGAACGATTTTGCTTTCCGCTGACGATTCAGTAGATATATTCCAATCGAAATTATAAAGGTTATCACTCGAGACGCGAAAGTTTATCTAATCCGATAATTTTAAAAAGGTTATCGCACTCACCAAATAAATTTATCACTCACACAAAACCAGAACGAATTTCCTGGCAGATTGGTGAACCTCACAAAACAGTACAGAACGAATTAAAGATACTTGCTTTCTTAGACCGACTCCTAATAGGTAAATCGAGAATCCTTCTCTCTTCTTCGGTCTCTATCTACTAATAGCGAAGTTAGGTTAGGTTATAATAACAAAGTTAACAGCACAACTGACCAAAAATTAAGGGCAATGTGATTATGCACATCTGCCCCATAAAAGTGCATCGTATTGTGTCATCTCGGTATATGTGTACTAACATACCTACATTTAATTCGCACTTAATCCGTCAATGAGATATCTTCTTGCCTTCTTTAATGATCATCGGAAGACACCAACTTTGATGGTCTGGTCATCCCTTAATTTGTTTCTGTTGCTCAACAAATCGCCACATTCCACAACACACATGTTCTATTCAAATTAAAAGTCTAAGTGGGCATTCTTGAAGAATATCTGGAAAAAACACCGAGAAACCTAATGCTAAGAAGATCGCACACTCAAGCATCTCAAACTGAATGAAAAGCAAAACCCGTTTGACAACAACATCTTCTTTTTTATGCGTGTCAACATGTCGTGCAAAGCAGCATGAAAGAAAATCCAGAACAACAATAATAATTATTAACATTATCATTATTTTGCTTGTAGCGTTTATGACAGCTCTCCATGGAAGGCTGACTTAGCCCAGAAGTTGAATAATAAAACAATAAATTTGATAACATGTACTTTCTCTGTGTGGCGTTTAATATGACAGCACTCTCACTGAAGGTAAATGTTGCCGACAGATCAGTTCGCCACAGCAATGCAAAATATGAAAGCGTACGAAAGGTACTTCTGATCACAAGCAGCACACCAGATACAACACAGATAAGGTGGCTTATTGACCTTATTTGATTTATTGGTGCGTCTAGTCTGAGTCTGAATATAGGGTCAGTTCGCGAGCACACATCGAACGCAAACCCACTCCATATGTGGGAGCGACAGGAAGCCCAAGTCAGTTGTGATTTGATTTTACTGATAGAAAAAACAAATAAATCACAACCACACGTGTTTCAATTATGTTAAGCTATTCAAAAGATAAGTGATTCACACATCGCTTATGCATTAAAGCGTACTGAAAACGTTTCATGTAGACGATTCACTGAGCGTGTCTACTTGGTGTTTAATTAGCAATTCTCATTCAGAAATGTAGTCTGTGGGCAGAAGCAAAATCCAACATGGAATTCGATCGTTAAAGAAATGGATCGTCTGTCGTTGTTGTATATGAAGGAATTTTGTTCTAAAATTAGAGTTAGTTCTGGTTTCTGACATCTTAATGTTCAGGAATCTAGTTAAGTAATTCTGACAGCTAACTTGATAATGTGTGTTAAATTTTATTGGCTAATGTGGTTTTCCATTGGGACCACCGGAAATCTTTTTCAGATCTCATATTTTACGGTGCTCATGGAACGCGCAACGAAATTGATCTGCTTTTGTAAATGGATTAGTGCGTTAATTGACAACAATATCAGCTGTTCAAATTGCATTCGTTTTTGGCAAAATCGCAAATATACATCGACCTCAAGAATGTTTTCCTTGTTGTACCCAGATACAAATGAAGTATTATTGGTGGTTTGTAGTCTTCAGATGACGAGGATCGTATTCATAGCTATTTGTGTATTTTGCTATTTTAGTTTTCACGAAACTTTGCGCATTTCTCTCAAAAGCCAACTTCTTTAACTTACGCAAAACAACTGTGCAAATTATGTTGGTGTGTTTAGATCTGAAAAAATATCGAGATCTGCAAAAAGTGATCCGAATCGAAAAAAAGATTGATTTTTTTGCCCAATGGAACGCGAAAAGTGATTTAGATAAAAAAAAGATTGCTTTTTGGTCCCAATGGAAAACCACATTAGATAGGGCACATTAACAGAGAAGCCGACAAATCTATGAAAGAACTTCGTGACTGAGTACTAAGTTGACAGGTTGTATATACAGTTTGCCCATTATAATCTTTACTAAAAACAATATTCTGAACAATGATTGGGACAACTAAATATACCCGCAATATTCTATAAGCTCGTGCAATACCCAATTAAATTTATAATAAAGAATAATGTACTAAAAACTAAAAATTTAAGCAGCCACGCGCACAGTACAGCAGGCAGAAAATCTCGCCTTACTTTCAATCCTCTGAAACTTACCTAGATTTGCAGCCAAATCGACCAATTACAGACTGTTGACTGTTGAGGCACATGCATTGAACGCACAGGCCCCGGGCGGCACTTTTCGGGGCGGCAATTTGGAGCAGTTAAATTTTTTTTTTTTTTTAAATATATAAAATTAAAAAACAGATTCTTTTTTCAGTCCAAAGAATTTATCTACAAAGTTTATTAACACTGCTTCTCACAGTAGGAGAAATCAGACATCGTCGCAGAGTGCGTCTCCCCGTCGAAATAATGGTGATTCTGATTTACAAAATGAACTAGTCGATACTTTTTGCTTCTCTAGAGTAGAGTGCACAGACGTTTTGGAGAGTTTTTAACTATAAAGTCAAAAGCAGTGGGAATAGATGGCGTACACCCAAAGTTCATCTAGGCCATTCTGCCTATTTTACTGCCTTATATAACGCACATTTTTAACACAATTCTGACTACGGGTGTTTTTCCTGATCAGTGGAAAATAGCAAAGGTAATACCTATAGCAAAAAGTCCAAGTAGTAATGACTCCAGACCCATCTCAATACTACCATTTTTATCAAAGGTATTTGAAAAAATTGTTCAAAAGCAGATCAATTGTTTTCTTCAAAGGACTAATATTTTATCACCGAAGCAATCTTGTTTTTTGTGAAACAACACAGTTGTTCCACAGCGCTTATAACATTTTTAGTATTGCTGGATTTTTCCAAAGCTTTTGACACAGTTGACCATGAAAATCTTTGTAAAAAGCTGTCAATGCTGTTCAACTTTTCGAATTCCGCCACAAAATTGATGAATTCATACCTATTTGGCAGAAAGCAAGCTGTCATGGTAAATCGAATTCTTTCCAATTTCCTTCCTACCTCTACAGGCGTTCCACAAGGCTCAATTCTTGGTCCGCTATTATTTTCTCTATATGTAAATGAACTTCTTCAAACGGTATATGAAACCTCTATTCAAATGTAAGCAGATGATGTCCAAATGTACCAAAGCTGTCCTCTTGGACTAGTTGAGGATTGTGTATATAATATAAATGAGGACTTAGCTAAAGTCTTATTTTACGCTCAAAGTAATGGCCTCTATTTAAACCCAAGTAAGTCTAAATGTCTTATTATTTCTAAAAAACCTGTAGAACCTTCTTACTTTCCAACAATCATACTCGACGGTGCTACACTAGAATATGTTGAGACTGCAAAGAACTTGGGAATGGTGTTTTACCAGAATCTTACCTGGAACACGCACATAAATTCAGTCGTTGGAAAAGTTAATGGAGTGCTTCGTACGTTGTGGACAGCGCAATATTATACTCCACAAAAAAAACTGACTAATGCTTGCTAAAACACTCGCAATTCCTGTATTGATATATGGTTGTGAAATATATGGCAACTGCGACTTCAATAGCAGGAGAAAACTTAATATAATAATAATATCGCTAGATATTGTATACGGTCTGAAAAGATATGACAGGATATCGAGTTTCGCAAAACCCATATACAATCTTTCATTTGACAATCTTATCCGATATCGGACTTTAGTCTTATTATTCAGGATAATGCAGTCACATCAACCCTGCTATCTTTTCAACAGATTGCAACCGTCCTCATCAAGTAGATCGCAACAACTTACACAATTTCGTGTCTCTTGCTTAACCTCTGAACGTCAGTTTTTTGTAAATGTCACTCGGTTATGGAACTCTCTACCGCGTAATATTAGGCGAATTAGGGATACAAAGTCTTTTAAAAAAAGAACTCGCGGCACATTTATCGTTTCCTTAAATAATGGGGTTTTGTTTTGTTTTCCTTGTTTTATGAGTTGTTTTGACCAAAGCAGAGTGTTTATGTAGAATAATATAATGTAGTAAATAAAATATGTATACCGTTTTTTTTTTGTATTTTATTTTGCAAATTCTTTTTTATAAATGAAATCTCAATTAAGAATAATAAAGAGGAATGCTTTTCTTTTTAAATATTTGTTAAGCTTAATAAAATGTTTATAAGCTTAAATTGTTTTAAAACTGAAGCTTATATTAGTTTATAAGATATTGTATCTTAAAATGCAAGCCTGCAAATAAATAAATAAATAAAAAAAAAAGAAAAAAAAAATCATTGTGTTGCTTAACAACAAAATCGAATGAACGCTGCTCTCTAGTATGCAATGCAACTACATTTTATCAGAAATTAAACAAAAATTATAAAATAGTAAACAATGTAAACTGATGTGCTCGGTTTCACCAGCCCACCCCCTCGAAACCCCTGGTTTGACGAAGAGTGCCGGCAAGCACATGCAGCAAAACAAAGTGCATACGAAGCGTCGCTGCATAGAAGGACGAGAGCAGCTCGTCAGCTCTACGAGCAAAAAAGGAGGGAAAAACATCGGCTTCTCCGGAGAAAAAAGAGAGAGCATGAGAAGCGCGCGATCGAGGATATAGAGAGGTGTTACTCCAGGAACAATGTTCGGAAGTTTTACCAAAAGGTAAAAAGAACGTGTCATGCCAACAAGACCCGAACGGAGACCTGTAGAGATGAACAAGGAAACCTTGTAGTAGAGTCACAGTCGGTGCTGAGGACATGGAAAAACCATTTCTGCAGACTGTTAAACGGCGAAGACGACACAAATTCCGCTGTTAGGCAGAACGAACCATTCAACCTGGACGAAGACAGCCAAGATTTCCGTCCACCTGACCAAAATGAAGTGAGGATAGCAATATCTAAGCTTAAGTCCAACAAAGCTGCTGGATCGGACGGCTTAACTGCCGAGCTATTTAAGGCAGCGGGAGATGACTTGGTAGAGATCATACACCAACTCGTCTCCAAGATTTGGTCAGACGAAAGTATGCCTGATGAATGGAACCTCAGCATCGTTTGCCCGATCCACAAGAAGGGAGACTCTCTAAACTGCGCCAACTATAGAGGCATCAGTCTCCTGAACACTGCGTATAAGATCATGTCTGCTGTACTGTGTGAAAGCCTGAAAGCATTCGTCAACGATCTGATAGGTCCCTATCAGTGCGGTTTTAGGCCCGGTAAGTCCACGACCGATCAAATATTCACACTACGGCAGATCCTGGAAAAAACCCAAGAATACCAGATCGATACTCACCATCTTTTTGTCGATTTTAAGGCCGCATATGACAGCGTTTATAGAGACGAGCTATACAGAGCCATGTCTAGTTTTGGCATCCCTGCCAAACTTGTCAGATTGTGCAGAATGACGATGGAGAACGCTCGCTGCTCCGTAAAGGTCGGAAACAATCTCACCGAGACCTTTGATGTCAAAAAAGGATTTAGACAAGGTGATGCGCTGTCATGTGACTTCTTCAACATCATTCTTGAGAAGATTGTGCGAAACTCACAAGCCAACACCAGAGGCTTAATCTTCCATAAGTCTGTGCAACTGCTTGCATACGCTGACGACATCGACATTGTTGGCAGAACACAGCGAGCTGTCACTGGTGCGTTTGCAAGTATTAGTACGAAGCGGCAAAAATGGGTTTAGTGGTGAATGAGGGTAAAACAGAATATATGCTGTCAACAAGAAGGGGCACACGACATCCACGAATCGGGCAGAACGTCACGATAGACAGCTATAACTTTGAGGTAGTTAGGGACTTTGTCTACCTCGGCTCCGCTATAAACTCTGATAACGACATCACATCAGAAATCAAACGAAGAATCACACTTGCCAACCGCTGTTTCTTTGGCCTAAGACGGCAACTGATAAGTAAGGCCTTGTCGAGAAATACTAAGGAAACTCTGTATAAGACCCTCATCATCCCAGTCCTGCTTTATGGTGCAGAAGCATGGGCGCTATCAAAGGCGGATGAAGATCTCCTTGGTCGTTTCGAACGCAAAATTCTTCGAGTGATTTTTGGTCCCGTTTGCGTTGACGGGCTTTGGAGGAGAAGATTTAACAGCGAACTCTACGAGCTGTACAGCGACATCGACCTAGTCAGAAAAGTACGCATCAGTCGTCTAAGATGGCTGGGACATGTAGAGCGAATGGACACCAACGCTCCGGCCCGAAGAGTCTTCGATTCTAACCCGGAGGGACAACGCAGTAGAGGAAGACCTCGCCTTAGGTGGCGCGCGCAAGTGGAAGGGGACCTCAACCAACTTGGAGTGCGCAACTTGAGGCAGTTAGCCAAAGATCGCGCTAACTGCAGAGGCGTATTGGTTGAGGCCCAGGTCCACCCCGGACTGTAGCGCCACCTAAGTAAGTAAGTAAGTAACGCTACGCCACTGGTCCGAAAGTTCAGCGAAATCAAACTCAATACAGAATTGCCTTTAGAATGCAATGAATTTGGTAGACGCTCTTGGAAAAGTGTGACTGTTACATAACTGTTCATAATTCGCCACAAACTAGTTGGTAAACAAGGCTGTGGAGTGTGGAGTATGCACCTCTCTCTGCAGATCTCTCGCGCTCGAATTGCTTTTAGAAATTCTATTGTGGTTTGTGGCTCTGTGCAAATTGGAGTTGAAGAAGTAAATAATTTAAATTAACTTGTCAACTTTCCGGAAAATGAATTCGGACAGTCATTTTCAATTGCTTGACACAAAAAGTAAGAGTGAGTGTATTTTATTTGAAGAAAGATTCTTGGTTTGCATGGGTTTTGAAAAATTGTTTAAATACTGTAAAAAACATGGAACCCGATTTGGGAAATAGTGTATATAATTTACGCATGGGCATACTCTCAAAGCAGCACTGTTACTGGGTTTTTAGTCGTTTAGACTTGCATGGACTAGATTTACACTAAAACTAAATTAAAAGTGACGTCCTCGGCCGTCACTTTATACAAGTCAGCACAATTCGAAATGTCAACGTAGTGCCTACTCAAATGTATGGGGAAACTCATAAAGCTAGTTTAGAAGGTCTAACAGCTGACTGTCTTGACATGTCTCAGTTTTGATTGGCCTAGATTGGTCACATGAACAACTTTTTCAGTTTACGTTTATCGAAGGGTAGCCGACGAATCTAGTCAAAAAAATCGTGACTGAGTACTAAGTTAACAGTTCGTATATATGTGGCTGACATTACCGACTGGTTTTTGCGTTCAGGGTACATATAGTCCAGACTTAGGCAACTAGATTTTTGAATGTAGTCTAATACTTGGTTTTTCGACAAAAACCCTGTAAACTTCAATCTAAAAAAAAAACAAATTTAGACTTACAACAACCACCCGTTGCCAACATCAGTAAACTAGAGTCAAGACATATAAAACTGTCAGATAGCATTTTTCACTCGAAATTCGATTCAGGAAATGAAATAAATATGGGTAATTCGAAAATAATATAAAATGAAAAAAAAAAGTAAGCAACTATAAAAATCCCCGTTTTATGCAGAGTCCAAAACAAAACGACAGTGACGGAGAAATTTCACAGAGAAAAAGAACCCGAATTGGGGTTTCCCCTCATCCGTTGGTAAACCACTCTGTTGAGTAAAAGACACGTTTTCGATTGATGTTTATTTAGTGTGAAATTGGATACAATTAATTAACGGGAATACCTATCCAATCTGAGGTTTTTCGTGGAAGAGCTCTGTTTAGATTGTGATTGGCTGTATGAGTACATCAGTAAACATCGTTCTATAAGATTCCATTTGACAGTAAATTGAACTCATTTCAATATTCGATGTGCATGAATTGGAGCACTAGCACGTCTCTAATTAGCGCTTCAGGTTGTGCAATACCTACTCCACAAATAAATTAAAACATGACCTCGTAGATATTGACAAATAACTCGAGTGTGTATTTGCTTGCAGGCGATCTCTTAATTATGATTGCATTTTACACAATCTCCGATGAATCATTTCACTTGAAATATGGTCACAGAAAAGGTTACAGTTAGTCTGTAGTGAATTTTGTGATACCCTATTACCCTTCATCGATAATGTAATGACACTTTGCACTGGGTTCAAATTGCAACAGGCGGTGTGCCATTGAGGTATGATCTGAAATTGTGTTTCTTCAGCTAAGATTACACGTGTCATTTCTAGTGTCAAATTTTGACATGCCGACGTCATTATGACGTAAACAGTTGTCCTAAATGTGTCACTACGTGTGATCGTCATGCGTCTGGACACGCTGACTGTCGCAGCGTACCTACTCTCACGAGAGACACACGAGTGGCAATAGGAAGAGCGAATTTTTGTGACGTCAGCATGTCAAAATTTGCAACGAAAAATGAGGTGTCATCTTAGCTTTAAATCTTAAAAGAATGATGTCAGTTTATGTGACAGAAATAAATTGACATGAATACATTGGCGGAATTATCGATTACATTTCAGTGAATTATTTGTAATTGAATAGCTCGATTGCACTCTTATCAATGTTATCACATTTCTTATTGGGCAATAGGCACTAGGGTATCAAGTGCTTGTGTACAGTCATACCAATGCCCTTTGGGCAGTAATGATAACCACCAGTTATCTTCGATTGCAGTTAAAGTGAATGACAATGCCCGCTAGATTAATAGCGGCAACTCCATATAAAAAAATAGACATTTTACAAAAGTTGCTAGACATCTAGCGCAAATGGTGAAATGCCATTTTTTTTTGTATGGAATTTGACATGGTCGCTATTCATCTAGCGGGCAGTGGAACGCGGTAATGATTGTTCATTTCCTATTGTGACCATTTCTGACAGATCTCGCTGTCATATCCTGTATAATTGACATATTTCACATATTCATGTTGTAATAACCTCAAATTTTACCAAACTCTATAAATTATTTATTATAGTTAATTGTTGTGTAGCTTGCTTATCACCTAACTGCTTAAAACTGTCAAGTGTAAAGGGAGTTATATCTGATCCAGAAGCTTCTGCATAAGTAACTCTTTGCCGCAAATAGTATACAATTTCACTATACCCTATGACAAAAAGAAACACTACAACAAAAGAAACGAAAAAAAAAAACCTGTACTAAACAGCTACCGATACTTTGTCGTTGTGTTATGTCTGCCTCTTGTCCCACCATAAGGTCAACATGTTTGATGTTGTATCTCCACCTTTCCTTTGCGGCCGATAACGACTAACGGCGTACAATTTATTAACGCCAAGCGTATATATATAGTAGAGCTCAGAGACAGACGAATACGGTATAATAACCATCCTTTGGATTGTCAATCATTTCACTTTATTCCAGCTGGTGCAGTTATTTCCAGCAATATTGCGAAATTTTGTTTTGTTCAGTCAGCGAAAGGCTCGTTTTGACTCTCTTTCATTAATACGGTAACGGGTTTAATATGTTTAACACAGAAACTGGGGTCTTGAAACTATGTGAAAATAGTGGGCATTGAAATGAGTCGTGTGCTTTTATCTAGAGTAGGTATCCGTAGATCAATTATTGTGGCATTGTCAGTCAGTATGAACCATTGCAAGCAGAGACAATACTGAGACCCCCAAGCCCCAACTTCGACCGATTAACAGTTAAATTGTACGCTCCCAAAAAGTTTAGGTGGGCTAGTATTGTTGCATAGAAATTCGTATTGACAAATGTCAAAAATCCTCTCAACCAACACATTCGCACCTAATCTTTTTACATTTCACTGTGGGCAAAGCAAAACGGATAGGAATTGGCGTACACGGATAGGACAACAAAATGGCGGATTCCTGGCAAAAATTGAGGGGGCCAGCGGCAAGAGGATTGTGAGTTGGGGGTCTCAGTATGATTTGTTTATGATTGCAAGTGAGAATATTTTTAAAAGTAAAGGGTTTTTCAACAGGGACGCTACAAAAGTAGAGCGACAGGGACAGCAAACGACGCCGAGTTTCTTACCGCTCTTTTGAAATTTCTCTTCAGTTTGCCATTTTATGATGGAAAGATATACGAGCCAATAACGAGTCGAAATTAATAAAATTTACTACCGAAATTCGGAGTCAGTGGCCTCAACGTTAAGAGCGCTACGTCCAATTTATGGTCGTCATAATCGTCCTAGCAGATCAACAATTGAGCGTCTATTGGAAAATTTTGAATCCACAGGCACAGTACAAAATGTTCTCGTGCCAGTGAGACAAAGAAGTGCCCGTAGTGTCGAGAATGTTGCTGCCGCTGAGGCTACAGTTGAAGAAAGCCCAAATGTGTCTCTCACACGTCGTTCTCAAGCGTTGGGCATCTCTGTGACGTCGTTGTGGCGAATTTTGCGAAAAGATCTTGGCCTACATCTTTACAAGATTAAATTGACGCAAGAACTGAAGCCGCTTGACCACCAGAAGCGTCGTATGTTCGTGAATTGGGCTGAGCAACAACTTGAAAATGATTCGGATTCAGCGATGAGGCTCATTTCTGGCTGAATGGCTTCATCAATAAACATAACAAAATATGCGGTATTGGTCAGGCAGCAATCCACACGTACTCCATGAGTCATCATTGCATCCCGAAAAAATTACGGTTTGGTGTGGTTTATGGGCCGACGTTACTGTGAATGGGAATCGCTACCGTTCAATGATAACCGAATATTTGTGGCCCCAATTGGATGATATGAACTTGGAGGACATGTGGTTCCAACAGGACGGCGCCACAAGCCACACAGCGAATGTCAAAATCAATTTATTGGAAACCCAGTTTGGAGAACGTGTTATCTCACGAAATGGTCCAGTCGCTTGGCCGCCTCGGTCGTGCGATTTGACGCCGTTAGATATTTCCTGTGGGGCTACGTCAAGTCTATGGTCAATGCCAAAAAGCCAACGACGATTGATGAACTTCGTACGAATATCGAACGTGAAATTGCAGCAGTATCGGCCGATTTATGCTTGAAAACCGTCGAAAATTGGGTTCAGCATCTGGACTTCTGCAAGCGTGCCCGTAGTGGATATGCAAAAGAAAACGAGTTCCATACATAATGGCATCGAACGTACTTTCACAAGAATAAAATTTCATTGATATCCAAAACCGTTTTTGTTTTATTTAAAAAAAAAAACTTTTGTAGCGCTCTTATTGAAAAACCCTTTATATAGGTATTTGGAGAAAAATCACATCACAAATGCGACACAGAATGGAGAAATCTAGTACTTAAAATTCCAATTCAGCATCAAATTAAGTCGCGAATTCACCCGATTTTATAAAAAATAAATATGTTAATGTTGGCGTATTAGGTCTGTAGGGACCTATGCCTAGCTTCTCAAAACCATTCGTTTTGTGTGAGTCGCTATCCATTCATTTTTGGAATTGATATAAGGGAGATCTATAATTTTATGCCGAGTCCGATTGAGAAACACTTCCATGACATTTATCCTCTCGGATGTTTGTCAGATGCTCGCGAGAAGTTAAGCACTGGAAAGGAAAACATTAAGTAGTAATTTGTGTGTTTTGCGGTAATCGAACCTGGGACCCCTCACTTAGTAGTCCAGAACACGAGAAACTAAGTCGCTGCGATTACAAAATTGTTCTCTTTGGACTTGCTAAAAAATTGAAGCTAGGCTTGATATTCGCACTTCGTTTGCTTGAGTTCAGAACACGAGCCACTAAGTCGCTGCGATTACAACATTGTTCTCTTTGGGCTTGCAAAAAAATTGAAGCTATAGGCTCGATATTCGCACTTCGTTTGCTTGAGTTCCCCCGGAAGAGGATGTCGTTCGCCGACAAGTTCATATTCAGAATATACGAATAGATTTCTTAAAAATTTATGATATAAATTCGAGTTCTGTGCGAAGAACATTCCGCACGATGTAAAAGCCTTTCCGACTCCATCATTTTACAAATTATTAAGTTTTAGTCGCTTATCCAACAGCAACAAGTACGTTCATTTCGCCGCCAAAAATATACGATGCCCTCTACATTTTCCAATCTTGTCTATGCCAACAAAAAATGGTATATATTCCATTGGCGTCAGTAATAACGAATTCATCGTTCGGTCGATTGCCTCTAATAGCTTACCTCCAAAGTTAGCTGATTGAAAATTTTACCGGCATAATAGAAGTGTCTTTTTGTATGCCAACACATTAGCTTATCATCGAGACGGCGTAACTTTCTGTTTCGACTAAATCCAGTTCAATACGAAACGTCAAGGAACGCTAAATATGACCGCGCATGCCATACTCATGAAAGCTACGACAGCTCATCTTTTCGTGTCGCGTGTGGTTGCTTTTTGCACCTTCTTCGTCTTTTCGTGTGTGTCTAGTTCTATATTATTTATATTTTTTCGAAACGTGACTTAAATTTTAAGAAATCTCCCACACGATTTCTGGTGGCAATGGTCTGTCATCTGTCTCTATGACAGACACATAGTCTACAGTGTGTACAAGAATTAAAACGTCTGGCTGAGTTGTTTATTCATTTAACATGGAAATGTCAATAAAGACTTGAAGGCGTATGATATTTTTTATGTTCTGTCAAAAGTCACAACATTTTACTACAAGTCATATGACATTTGACATCGCTGTCATAATCTTCTTCCACTGGCTGAAATGTTCCTTTCTACGTACAGTGCAATATAAACTACTGGGAACTTGTTAATATATTCCAAGGTCGTCGTTTAATTTGCCGCTTGGTAATAAAAATATCGTACTAAACATGCAGTCAATTGTGAAACCTATAACTAACCACCTAAACTAATTGAAAAACAGAAATAGATTTCCTAAATAACGTTTGCAAAGTGAAACCCAGTTGATGATTAAACGATTTCAGTTTCTGTGGAAAAAGAAACAGGTTTTTTTTACGACTACCAAAAGGCAATGAAACGCATTTAATGAACCATACAGAACGATAATAGAGGAAGCCTCACTGTAGATCGGAAAAGGTGTTTCTCTCTATTTAATTTTGTTTAAGGTGCTCACAATCCGCAGTCTTTTTTTCTTTCTGCATCATAGCTATTTGTTGGCATAAATTGGTTCCTTCAATGGCAGCCTTTTTGACTGCACATAAAGCCGACATTTCGATTGTACCTACTCATCTGGCTGGTGCGTAGTGAGAGTGAAATAAACCACCAATCTAGTTTTCAAGTTCTAGTACAGAAAAATCTAGTCGACTTATTTTTAAATAAACCCATTCTAAATATATAATGGAGTAGGTGTATTAAATGAACCAGAACTCATTTAGAAACCTGTCCAAATCTCTTTTGTTTAAAGCAGAGGTAAGAGAGACTGAGATCCCCATCTTCGACCGATTAACAGTTATTTGCCTACAAGCTAAATTTTACGCTCCCAAAAAGTTTAGGTGCGCTAGTATTGTTGCATAGAAATTCGTATTGACAAATGTCAAAAATCCTCTCCACCAACACATTCGCACCTAATCTTTTTACCTTTCACTGTGGGCAAAGCAAAACGGATAGGAATTGGCGTACACGGATAGGACAACAAAATGGCGGATTCCTGGCAAAAATTGAGGGGGCCAGCGGCAAGAGGATTGTGAGTTGGGCAGTGTTGCCAGGCGATTTAAGTGAAATTCCCCATCACAGACCTTTAAATTCCCCTTTTTCCCCATTCTTCGTGGTGGTTTTCCCCATGGATTCCCCACAATCTAAATATTGAGTAAACTGACTGCTTCTTACAAATTTTTCACCCAAGTTCCAATATAAAAACTGAATCTGATCTAGTAAGAATGAACTTGTGCATATTGAATATGGCTTGTTGACGTGACGGCGAAAAACGTCACAATGCATGGAATGCACTCACCCACAGCAAATATCCCACAAAGGAAATTACTGTAAATAGAAAACGTCAAATGAATTATAATAATGTTAAAAGTAGCAGTGGTTTTATTCTATTGCGGTCTAGATCTTATACATTTTTTGCCAATAAATCTCAGTCATAGGTATACGATTATAATGAAACGCGCTACTTGCGTACGAAGCGTTGAACCATTTTCCGAGCCATTCCACACAAGAGACAGTTTTTTGTAGTTACAAGAAAAATCATTGGGTCCATTCACTTGGCTAATATTTTAACCAGTTATGGGGTATTTCGCAACAACGTCAGTGTCAAATAAGAAGAAAAAAACAAGTGACAGCTGAAAAACTGATAGGAGAACAAAACAGATTTTATATGGCTGTAGCATAATTATGTTAAAAATGTATTGAAAAGTAACAGATGAGAAGTTCAAGATATATGAGCCATTTCTCTTTGGCTCGGAGCATTGAGCGAAAGCTTAGATACTTAACCCTGGTTCTATTTAAAAGGCAATGGGGACGTTCAAGCTTCTAATTTAGTAATCCTGACAGCAGCCATCTGACTAGATGTATCTCGGTTTTGATTGGCTGAAATCAGTCATATAAGCAGCTGTTTCAGTTAACATTTTTGGAGGGGTAGCCGACGACAAGTCAAGAAATTGTGACTGAGTACTAAATTGACAGTTCGCATAATGTGCTTGAAGTAACGGGTGATTTTTTAAGAGGTTTAGAACTTTTTAAAAAAAAAAAACACAAAAAATTCGAAAAAATGAACGAAATATTTATTTGAATCGATAGTTTGAACCTTGCAATTTAATGTTTAAAGATAATTTCATGCAATTGTTGACCGCGGCTGCGTCTCAGGTAGTCCATCCGCTGAGTCCAATTTTGGCATACTCTTTCACACATATCGGCCGGTATCTCACGAATGAATGCATGGATGTTGGCTTCCAGTGCGTCAATCGAGGGGGCTTGTCCCTATACACATTAGCCTTGACATACCCCCACAAAAAATAATCTAATGGTGTCAAATCGCACGATCTAGGCGGCCAATTGACCGGCCCGAAACGTAAAATTAACTGTTCACCAAACTCGCCTCGCAATTGCGCCATTGTTTCGCGTGCTGTGTGGCATGTGGCACCGTCTTGTTGAAACCACATATCGTGCAAGTCAAGAACTTCCATTTCGGGCAAAAAAAAGTTTGTTATCATCGCTCGGTAGCGTTCACCATTGACAGTAACGCTGCGATTCGCATCATCTTTGAAGAAATATGGCCCAATAATGCCGCCGGCCCTTAAACCGCACCAAACAGTGGCTTTTTCGGGATGCATTGGTAGCTGTTGCAATGCTTCTGGCTGATCTTCACTCCAAATGCGGCAATTTTGCTTATTTACGTACCCATTCAACCAAAAATGAGCCTCATCGCTGAACACAATTTTTCGATAAAAAAGCGGATCCTCGGCCAGCTTTGCAAGAGCCCATTCACCAAAAATTCGGCGTTGTGGTAGGTCGGCTGGCTTTAGTTCTTGCACAAGCTGTATCTTAAAAGGCTTTACGCACAAATCCTTCCGCAAAATTTTCCACGTAGTGCTGTAACAAAGGCCTAACTGCTGGGAACGGCGCCGAATCGACATTTCGCGATCTTCTGTCACACTAGCTGATACGGCCGCAATATTTTCTTCACTACGCACAGTACGTAAACGTGTTGGTGGTTTAATGTCCAACAAAGTAAATTTGGTGCGAAATTTGGTCACAATCTTCCGAATAGACTGCTCAGAAGGTCGAGAATGCCGATCATAAAATGGAAGCAGCGCGCGATGAACATTTCGAACCGAGCACGAATTTTGATAGTAAAATTCAATAATTTGCAAGCGTTGTTCATTTGTAAGACGATCCATGGTTAAATTGCAAACCAAACTGAAGCTGTTTGACAGTGACACAAGGTACTAAACACACGTCAGCTGTCAAAACCAGTGTTGCCAAAACCAAACCAGCTAAAAAATCACCCATTAGAAAAAGTGATGTTCCCGACCAATCTAGTTTTTGCGTTCAGTTTGAGTCTTATCCAGACCAATCTAGTCCACTGAAGATAACTAGATTATTGAATGTGCCCAATATTGGAGTGAAGTATTGAAATTTAATTTTTTTTTATTTTCTCCACATTTCGTTCTGAAAGAGAGAAGATTCCCCTTTTCCCCTTTCGCATATTTTTTTCTTGAAATTCCCCACAAAAAGGGGAATCCCCCACGACCTGGCAACACTTGGGGGTCTCAGTATGATTTGTTTATGGTTTAAAGGACGCTGCCGATCTATCGTAGTCCGATAGTGCCTTAACATTACTGTGAGCGACAACTTTTCAGCAACATACAGAAATGATAAGTGAAATGGATAGAGGGTTTTCAATTGGAATTTTTTGTTTTAATATTAGTACAATTTTTCTTTCTACCAGTTTTTTTTTTTCGATTGTAAAAATCTGTTTGTAAGATCTGTTTGTTTAATTTTTCTTAGCCTATTACAATCTCTTTGGTAGTTTTAAAGGCACTTTCGTACATACACTGTCAAGACAGAGTGTGGGCAAAACCCAGGCTCCCGACTACTTACACGTGCTTCATAGTTTAGATATTCGTGGGATGTGTCACTGTAGATTTCAAAATCTGTGTAAGCCTACATAAATATATATAAAAAAAGAAAAAAGAAAAAAAGATTCAGCCCTTACATTCGGCACTTCTGTGCATTTGTTAGGTAACATTTCCTACTTGCGGGGCAAGACACTATTCACGCCGCGTCGAAACTGGTTTCCGACATTCAGTGGAATAAAATTAAGAAGCAATGCACGGGTGCATGTCTGGTCGACTTTGAGAAGGCCTTCGATACCGTATGGTTGGAGGGGCTCTTTTATAAGCTGACTAGAATGGGCATTCAAAAGCCTTTGCCATAAGCATGTCATAGATCATACACAGCAAAGAAGTTCGTTGTCAAAGCTGGCAACGTAACTTCGAGCAGGGTTTTTGAAATTAAAAACGGCTTACAACAGGGAGCAGTGAATTCTCCGGTCCTGTTTAATATTTATACAAGTGATCTGGTGGGTTCCCTCAGACACGCTATAGCGTACGCAGACGATTTAGTGGCGTACAGGTCAGGACCAAAAATCGAGGTCATCAACATCCTTCTGCAGCGTGACTTCGAGCAAATTAAGAGGTATTGCGATGATTGGAAGTTGAATATCAATTTCCAAAAATCGGAAACAATCCTGTTCAGAACTCCTTTGGCTGGGGCCTATAGGGACACCAGAAACAACTGGAGAAAATTAACAATTATTGGACAGCAGGGACGACCATTGGTGGTGAAAAACGTGGTCAGGTATCTCGGCATCCGGCTCGACCAGTATCTGTATTTTGACAAACATATAGATGCTTGTCTTGCCGGGGCTAAGAGGGCCTCCGCTCTGACAAGGCGACTGTTTCGCAGCAGTCAACTTGACTCCAGGGTGAAGGTCATTTGCTACGTGGGCCTTATAAGGCCTATCATCGCTTATGGCTGTCCCATGTGGTTCAATATAGCGCCGTCCTATATGGAAAGGATTCGGGTGTTTGAGAGGCGATGCCTCAGGGCCTGTCTAGGGTTGTTTAGAACTCCCGAGTCTCAGTACATAAAATACTATCCCAACAGGACCTTATACAATGGGGCCCGACTGAATAGGATTGACAATTTCCTTATTAAGGTGATTCGGAGGCACGTTGCTAGGGCGATGGCCAGTGATAATAACCTGATCTCAGGGGCTTACTACCCCAATTTAATGTACCACGAGAGTACGCTTCGGTCTGGCTTCATACCGCCTGAGGCATTTCTTCATGTAGACATGAAAGGGTGAGTCCAGAAAAAAGATGGTGTGCCGGTATTGTACCACAGCCACCGCGGCGCGAGGGATAAGCGGCTCATCTACGACGGGTACGCCGCCAATGCTCAGGAGCTCCTCCGTTTTAGTACCGCAATTGCGGAACGGGACAGGGTCGATACGGTAAAGCAGTTCACCGAATTTTGGTGGCTTGAGGAAGAAGTAAGGTTGGATACGCTCTCCCGGGCCGGTGCGCTACTTACGTAGCATCCTCCTTAGTTTAAGCTAGATTTAAGTTGGTAGGTTTAGGGTTAGAGTAGGGGGTTTTTGAGAGGTGCCGGGCTAGCCAACATGAAAGAGTGCTTCCGAGACTTGACCGACGCTTATGGCCTCGGTGGAGGCTCGGCGGCGCGGATGAACCCTTGTTGGCGGCCGACAGGCAACCAAAGACGCGATCAGGATGGTGACCAATCGATAAGATTGCTCACCACCCTGATTATAGGTAGGTTAAGTAGCTTAGGTAGAATTAAGTAGTTTTAATAAAACAAATAATAAAGATTCCAAGTTTTCTAAAGTTTCTTGGAAATTAAAAAACAAAACAAATCATAGATATACATAGATTTAAGGCCGAAAGGCAATAATTTTAAGCATATTGTTAAGTGTAGAGCGCTCGCTAAGAGCCAGTAAGCTAGAATAAGATAATGTTAGTTTTAAATTAGATTTAGTCGTTTTTGTCTAGTATGTAAGTTAATGAAATAATTAAATAAAAATGAATTTAAAATGAATGAAATGAAATTTCCTAATTCATATACAATAAGAATATCTACATGTAAACAAATATAAAATTAGCGTAATGTTCTTGATTTGGTCATCTGTTTGGTTGCTGCCTGAACTCTAGCCACTTATCACGGCCATTGTTCAATGTCCTTTAGCGAAGACATTTCTTGTATAGACAAATATGAGTCGTGAGATTTTCTTAACTGGGTCTTTCTTCCGGGTCAATATGGACTTAATTTTCTCTGCAAACCTCTTTTTCTCAGTCGAATTTGCATACAGCGCTGCACGGAAAAAGGGGTTCAGTAAACGAATCGCTGCCCGGCTCATCATGAACAGGGCTGTCGCAGTGTTAATAAAAACAAACTCTCGGTGACACGACGTCATACTATAATAAATTCAACCGATAATCCAGTTTTGTGATAAATCATATCTGACGCTCTTCAGCTCTTCAGTTCTTCAAGAGAATCTATACCTAATCAACTAGGCACCTGAATGTGCCTACCTGTCATGTCGAAAAGTGTGTTGCATATTGCATATTAAGTATGTACTCTGAACTCAAGGCAAAATCGTCGCTTGATTCAGACAAAATAGCAAGCACTTTGTTATTTTAGACATGAATATCTTTCACATCACTGGGATTATTGACAACGTCAAAATGAAAGCTAATTTGCTTGAGAACTTGAAAACCAAATAATCAAATGAAACGCTGAATCTCACACCCCGCATCTAATGAACACATATCTCACCGTATCAAATGAGTTATTCAAATAAATAAGAAAGATCAAGAAAATTAAAAAAAAAAACGTATAATATTTTGGTGTTTTCTTCGATTTTCTTCAACACAGATAATACATAAAGTAAATAAACAAATGCAAATTTGATTAGATCGCCATGTTGTGAAGGAATCAGCGTGCATCAAAGTACTCAAATAATCACAGTAGAAGTCGGTTTTTGGACGACACCCGTCCACGGGTTCACCATTTGGTCTCTGCGCAATCCACAAGAGTAATCGTGTGAACGTGTTACCCATCTCAGGAAACCAATCTGGCTGTCACAGAAAGCTTTTAATTGGGACTTCAGGAAAAAGTTCTGACAAATTTATTACGAAATCTTCATTTTGACGAAAATTCATCTCTAGGTGTCAGTTTGACAGAGCGAAACATTCTTTCCATTTGCTGACAATACTTTAAAATTCATTAGACCCAAATTAAATGATTTCCATTTTGGTTTCGTAGTTTCTGTTTTTGGTCTGTCAATAGCACGCCATTTTGTTTAATAAATTCAGAATATAGTTAGAATAAAGAAAATAAACTTATCATATTTTATGTCGTTTCCCGTTGGGATTTTCAGCTTTTGCTGTCAAATTACAAATTTTTCATGCCCAATGGAACATAAAATTAAATTTTTCTTTCTTTGCATTTAAATTGTAATTTGTGTTTATGAAAATCCATTCGATTTATGTTGATTCCATTGCAGCGGCCGAATGTAATTTTTTTTAATAACACACTTTAGTTTGACAAATGACAAATGTTTTCGAGTTAGTGTAAGTAGGTGTAAATTTTGCTCAGAAATCGAGATTCGCAAAATTGTTTTTTTTCTGAAACTGACCCTGCTTTTTTTTATCGGCAACGGAAATTAGATTTCCTTATTAGAGAATTTGACAGCAGCCACAGTTAATGTCAAAATGTGTCCTTTTTGACCCCGAAAATGTTCAAAAGTCACCGGAAGATTTATGACACTGATGCACATTTATTTTGTTCTGTTTTTGCTTTTGCCATCAGGTTTTTTATTTTCTTTTTATTTGCGCGAATTCTGTATTTTTCCATTCATTTAACTTAATAATTGCATTTTTCGACGAACTTCGTGAGTCGTTCATTATCATCCGTCTATGACAAAGTCTTTTTCTTCTTTACTTCGATTTAATGCAATTAATTAAAAACCCAAATGGTTGTTAATTGAAAAAATGTGTCCTGCTATATGACATTTTTTTGGTTGATTTAATGCTGCTAATGGGTCGTATATAAAGTCCAGGTCGTGCGCAAAATAAGGAAAAGCACGTGGCAAACTAGCTTTGATGTAAATATTTACTTTCAAATGAATACGCGTGAATTGAGTTTTGAAAACTTCTCAAAAACACAGCCGGCCATACATTCGATGTTCGATATAGAAATTATCACTAGTACGTTAGATGGATCAACACGTTTTGGCGCTAAATAGGTATTTTCTAGGTAATCACCGGAAAGATTGTACAACTGTCCGTTGTTAATGTTTACCCAAACTCGCGGAACAAATTACCTAGAATTTTACAAATGGAACGTTGCTAATTATTTATAAACTTTACTTACATGCAATTGTCATAATTATTTTTTTTTTATTAACTTTATTTCATCTTAAAGCTATATATACAATATAAAGGTATACTTAATTCAAACATTTAAAAAAAATACGACTTAAGCTTAAAATGAAATAGTTAAGTACATTCCGTTGTCAGATGCTGACAAGAGGTGAATGTACGATTTGTATTTAAACAAATAAATAGAACATTTATCGATGGGGATGCGATAAGATTAAGAAGTAAATCATTTCAAAGATATCAATTATAAAACGCGAAATATAATTTTTGATTAATTTTTTATATAGAAAAGAGGATGAAAATAGATAAAAAGTTGCAATCACACTAATGGATTTAGTAGGTCACCAATTACCGCGTAGTTTAATGAAAATAACCAATATTTAACGCTTTTAAGAAAAACGGATTCAGTTCGCTCACATCTTAGGATTTCAGGCAAATTATTAAACAGACGGGGTGCAGTAACTATATAGAAGCGAGCAAAATGAGATCTATTGATTGTGGGTACATGGACGAGATTCCTGGCATTGACACGTAAATTGATGCTTTCATAAACCCTTGAACACCTTGTAAAAGTATAAATGCCTTAAAGGAAGAAATCCAAGGCTTTTAAACAAATCAAAGCTGGGAGTTCGACGGTTAGCTCTACTAATAATACGAACAGCATGTTTTTGTTTTATAAGCAAAGGCTCTATTTTATTTAAATGTGTACCTCCCCAACAAGCTATACCAAACTGAAGTTTGGATTTAAGTAGACCATTATAGACAAGTTTTAAAACAGGCAAACTGCAGTATTGACTAAGAAGATAAATCTGCCTAACGACACCATTCAGATATTTTTTTAAAGAAAAAGTATGTTCCATCCAACTGAGCTTAAGATCTAAGGTAATACCTAAATACTTAAAACTGTCTACACGGTCAATTTCAAAGCAGTCGGAGGTGCAACTTGTGAGTGAATCAAAAGAGGGTAAATTATGATCATGTATACAAGGAGTAACTAGACGGAATCTGTTGCAATTGGGCGAATGGTATTGAAGTGGCATATTGTCACAGATTCTACCCATTAAATTAAAGGTCATAAACTTGGTTTTATTACTAACTAGAGTGCCCGGCGAACTTCGTCCCGCCCAAAATTGACTTTTTGACTAAAATAATTTTCACTTCTACCTGAAAATAATTTTACTAATCCCAATCCCAACTATAGCTTTCGACAAATACGATCTCACTGTATACTACGTTCAAAATTTAAAAAAAATAAAAAATCTCCGTAGAAAATGTATGGAAAATCAATTTTCACAAACTTTCCAACTTCCCGTTCAAATTTTCCAATTTAGTCGCCGTATGAACCTTCCTTAGGCGTACAAACGCAACAAAGAAGATTAACGTGTCGGCCAACCATACGCTTTTTGACTAAAATGTTCTCAGTAAGCGGATTCCGTGGAATGAGAATGTTTGTCTTTGAATTTTTTTCTCAAGGCCGTCGCTTGAATTACATTTGATTGGGGATCCTTCACCACCAAATCAAACGCGTTCTGCTACAAAGTTTCGGTGCATTGAGGTTGTGCAACAAAATTATAACTCAGCCGAATTTCAATTGTAAGCCCGGAACATCCAAAGAATTCAAAAATTTAACTAATCCCCATAAAGTTTTGTTTTCACGACAAAAAGTAGCATATGTCCTTCCTTGGGCCCATGCGAATTTAAACCAAAAATCATTAAAATTGAAGGATTGGTTCCCGAGTTATGAGTGCGCACATACGGACGTCAGTCTTTTTTATATGTAGCTGTACCCACCCGCCTCTGCTCATACCTTTCGTATTAAGTCCTGCTCACATTTCGCAAAATCCTTTATTTGGACAATGTCCATTAATAATTTTAATGTTTCCACTACCCGTTCTCCTATCCCGCTTATGTTTTGCAAAGTACATCTGTAGGGTCCGAAACTATAGTATACCAGACAGTATTAACTGGGTTATAAACACTTCTTTCGGTGGGAGAGTAGAGTTCAGAATTAGCAAATATTTTTGGGTGGGAGAGTAGAGTTTAGAATTAGCAAATATAATACATACCAATAGATAAAGTAAGTTATTCTTTAACTACATTCTATGTAAGTACAAAAATAAATACGTTAAATGTCGGATTAAATCCTCGTTCTTCGATAATATCTGCCCCAAATGACGTCATTTGGAAACAACCATTGTATTTTTGAGTGTTTGCAAGAAAGTGGCGTGATTCTTGTGTTTCGCCACAAAGCAATGAATACAATGGCTCATGTGGCGGAGTCAACAACGGCAATTTCACTTTACCATTAAGGCAGCATAATCCAGCCGTTTCTCCGGAAAACTTTAACGCACCACAATACTCACAAACAACGTCCATTTGCCCAATGCAAACGCTAGGATGCAAGCTGTAATCATTGCTGCAATCGTATCGAAACCCTGCTCGATTCAAATCAGCACTTGTTAAATATCTTGTTCTGCGTCGCAAATTATCTATTTGTTGACCTCTGTTGTTCGCTCGACGATTCCGCATTGCCAACCGAGCTGTTTCACGGGCTGCTTCACTTTGCTCTCGTGATTGAGAAGCACGAAGTCGAGCCATACTATCGCGGCGCTGTTCACGTGCAATTTCTTGTTCTTCTTCAGTCCTTTCATTTGCAGTATTTCGTATTCTTCTTGCATTACGGCTTTGTCGGGAAAGATTCGATCGTCTTGCTCGCGGCATTATTAATTAAACTTTACTTCACTTCAATTCACCTATTATTATTAATTTATTTCAAAACTCAAATTTTCAACCATACCGAGTTTTATAGTTCACTTCAATGTTTATACAGTTACATTTGGGCTGGGATTCGAAAAGATAAAACACTATTCTGTTCAACTGTTCCAATAAAATCACTTTATTTACACTTTCCAAATATTCACTTATTTATCTCCAAAACAATATCACCTTAATCAATTCTTAAACGTCTCAATCCAATCGCTTTATTCTATTACTTCACACTTATTTATTTCACAACCGATTACTCTTTCGAACTCAACTATCGCTGGTTAAAAATCAACTGTCCATCTGTTGTCAACGCGCCCCTTTTATATCCGCGCTGCCACCTATCGGCGAATGTTCCAGAAGTAGATAGATTCCAGATGTAAACTCCATATCTTCTCTAGATGGTTCTAGAATTAACTAATACAAACTGCAATACAATTCCAGTCTCCAATGGGAAGTGGAACTTGAAGAGGGAAACAGATTGTTACCAGGTGCCCGATTCACCACAATTCCTAAGTGCCTGATTCACTAAGTGCCTGATTTACCACAATACGAATGGGCAATGGCACTATCATTACATTATAATTGTTAATTATTTATTTAATAGAAATAGTTTAAATATTGATTTCTTACAAATATCAAATTGTCATCTATACGTCATTACATATACATAGCTGTCATTATACGTCAATTACGTAGCTGTCATTTGCGTTTTGTTATTCCAAGTCTGATTCTTTTTTGTTATACCACGTTTTATAGTGACTGACGTTTCATGTCAAGTCACACGGGAACGCTGTCGGACGGGATAAAAAGTATCTTATGTCCGTCTCCTGGCTCTAAGCTACCTCCCTACCAATTTTCACCCAAATCTGTTCTGCCGTTCTTGAGTTATAAGTGGTGTAACTAACACGACTTTCTTTTATATATATCTCGACTGAAAAGGTAAAACATCTTAAGTCGACTTAAGATGTGGTCGACTTAAGATGTTTTACCTTTTCAGTCGAGATATAGAAGACTAGCTGACCCGGCAAACTTCGTTCCGCCCAAATTTGTTAATGTAATGAAAATAATAATTCCGAGTATGTACAATGCGCTTGCTAATTTATGTAATTCGGCCAATTAAAATGCTTCATTCAAAAGTTATATTAAATGCAAGAGAAATAAATAATAATAGTTTCAATCAAACCGCAACGATTTTGACGTTTCGACCAACCTTCCGCTAAATTGACCATGTGAGAAACATTGTAATTCATTTCATTTATTTATTTATCACCAAAGAATAAAATCTTTCATAGATATAAGACCACAAAAATTAAAATTTAAAGTTACATAAATAAGATACAAAGTAAACGTAAAGCAAAATAACTATGACTGTACATTCTCAAGTAATTTTCTTTTTATAGAGGAAACTGGCAAGTTGAAATCGATTAAAATGGCATTTGCATTATATGCTGACGTTAAACCATTAATTGATGATGATAGACCGTATTTTGTACGAGAGTGGCCTACTCTAAAAAATCGAGAGTTCCGTAGGTCGAATGAAGGAACATTAATATTTAGAAGACTTAGGATGTCCGTTGAATCAATTTCTCCTATGAGAACCCTATGAATAAAGACTACTCTGGCTACTGTTCTTCTAACTTCCAGTGATTCTAAATTAATTAATTTTAACCTAGATAAATAAGGGGGTAAGTTGCTAGAATCAAGCCAAGGAAGTCCTCTAAGAGCGAATCTTAAAAATCTTTTTTGTATAGATTCAATTCTTGTTATATGAACTCGATAATATGGACACCACACAATAGAGGCATATTCTAATATAGACCGCACAAAAGCGATATACAAGGTCTTGAGAACATAAACATCCGAGAACTCACAAGCATATCGCCTTAACATTCCCCATGTTCTATTTGCCTTGTTTGTGATGGACTCAACATGGTAGGTAAATGAGAGCTTGGTATCTAAAAACACACCCAAATCTTTAATTAGATAAACACGGGGAATGGCAATACCATCAAAGGAATACGTAAACATGATAGGAGACTTACAGCGAGAAAATGTCATGACAGAACACTTCGAAATGTTTAAAGATAGGTTGCTTTTAGAGCACCACAGATGAAATTTCTGAAGATGTGAATTTAAAAGTTGAAAAGGACGATTATCATTACCTGACATATAAATCTTAAAGTCATCCGCAAACATCAACAAAAAGCATTCAGGTAAAAATTGACTGATGTCATTTACAAACAGGATAAAGAGTAGCGGTCCAATATGACTTCCTTGGGGGACGCCGGAGGTTACAGATATATTTTTCGAAATATGTCCACGAAACTTTACATTTTGGTGTCTATCCGAGAGGAAGGAGGAAAGCCAATTTAAAAAGAAGACTGGAAAACCCAATCTAGTAAGTTTATATATCAACAATTTATGGTCAACTCGATCAAAAGCTTTGCTAAAATCAGTATAGATAGCATCAACTTGGTTACCTTTACTGATTTCAGAAACAACGAAATTCGTGAATGCTAAAAGATTTGTTACAGTTGACCTCCTTTTAACAAAGCCATGCTGATTATTGCAAACAAGGGACTTACAGTAAAAATTTAATCTTTCGGTAACAAGGGAGTCAAACAATTTTGGTATAGAAGATTGCTTACATATACCTCTATAGTTTTCAATTTTATTTCTCCTTCCAGACTTAAAAATGGGAACTATAAAAGAAGTTTTCCAAGCAGATGGGAATGTGCTAGTACGTAAAGACAAATTAAAGATATGGCATAGAATTTTATGTAAAGGAAACGCACAGTTTTTAAGAAAAATAGGAGGAACTCCATCTGGACCAGGGTTAAGGCTAGAATCCAAAGACACTAAAGTTTTGAAAACATTGTCTTCAGAAAATTCCATATTATTAAAAAGAGTAGTATGGGAACCATCAATATAATCAAAAAATTGCTCATCTATCAACGAGTCATGGTTCGAATATACTGATTGGAAAAAATTGGCAAAGTTATTACAAATAGTACCGGGAGAATAATCAAGATGTCCCTCAAAAGAGAGTGCGGCTGGAAAACCATCACTTCTGTTTTTTGAATTGATAAATTTCCAAAATTTATCAGGCCTAGAACTAATACTATTCTGTATTTCATTTACATATATAAGGTATGCATGGTAGAGAGACGTTTTTAGCTCAGACTTTAGCCTTCGAAATATAGTGTAGTCCTCATTCGCCTGACTAGAACGCCATTTTCTATATGCTCGATTTTTTAATGTTTTTAGGTTGCGAGTAATTTCATTGTCCCAGGGACATGAATTAATACTATTTTTTATGCGTACAACAGGCACATATTTGAACATAACTAGATTAATAACGTCATATAATTTAGAGCAAATGTCATTAATATCTAATGACAGATAAGGATCCCAGTCATAATTATTGAGCTCTGCACAAATATCACTATAACTGGCATTTTTGAAATCAAATCTGAAGGATTCACAATTAAAAGTTACGTTAAAATTCAATTTACAAAAAAGGTTTAAAGAAGGATGATATGAGTCTTCCGGAACTAGAGGAGTGAGACTCCTGGACACAAGAGTTTCGTCACTGTTGTTGGTAAAGATGAGATCCAAGGTACGATTCATCATATTTTTGATGTGATTCACCTGTAGTAGACCGAGTGAGTGGAGCCCATCAACAATCAAAGCACCAATCGTAGATAAAGAGTTGACAGGGCTCAGATATGTGCAGTCCAAATCACCCGATGTCCATTGAATATTTGGTTGATTAAAATCACCAAAGATGTAAATTATATCCGTCGATGATAAAAGGTTCACAATGAAGCGGATAGCGTCAATATATCTAGTTAAAACATCTAATTTCGTACTAGGTGGAATATAGATACAGACGATGTATATTTTAGCGTTGAGTGTCAGGTCAAAACGGCTGCAACAAATTTCGATGTCATTATAATCGCTGAGGTCAACTTCTATCGCCTTATAGTCTTTAAGAATGGCTATAAGCGCACCACCAAGCCGCTTGTAAACACTATTTGCTGATGATCGATCACAACGGTTTACATCAAAGTATGAAGGAAAAATGATGGAGTTACTGAATTCATCGTGTAAGCCAGTCTCCGTAATTATAATAATGTCATATGAGCAACTATAAACATTTATTAGGAACTTTGGGCACTTTGTCCGTAAGCCCCTTACGTTCTGGTAGAAGAAGGCAATTTCCTTAAGTTTTTTGAAGAGGAGGATTGATCATTATTCCTGCTAATCCTATTATTCCTGTTAGTAAACTCCTTAACAAGAATGTCCCTTGGCCAAAATCTTGGATTTAAAAGAGTTTTGCCAATAGAAGGTGGAGCAATTAATTTAAAAGAGGCCGAGATCCGGCCAGGTATATTATTTGCTGTTAGGCATAAACATCTAATGCTGTTTGTGTCAACGCCCTTATTATTGATATAATTAATGATATCAGTGGACTTAGTGCCGTATTCCAAGCGTGACAAAAACACTGCAAACGGAGGTGGTACAATCCTTAGAGCACAGGCGTCATTATCATTAATATCATTGGATGACGGAGTATTGACATCAAGTATAGTGTTGTCGATCAAATTAATCGGATCTACTGTACTAGCAGTCGGGCCAAAATTGGTGGCAGCAGGTAAGGATCCTGATCCTGAGCATGAGGGCAAAGCACTGTCATCGGGAGTGATTTCGATTGCAGTACGAAGCGACTCACCCGAGTACGAGTTTGAACGAAGTACTCTTTTTTGTTGAGGAAGTTGAAGGCTAGCAATTTGCTTTTGTTTTTGCTGTTTGAGCTTATGCTTCTTTTGTTGTTTATGCAGGCTAGAGTTGGTTGAATGTGTTAGTGTCTGTTGATGTTCATTAATCTGCAGATCATGGTGTTCAGGACCTTGATGAGTCTGATCTTGTTCAGAATGTTTTTGATGTTGTGAATGAATTAATTGTTTATCAAGTAGTTGTTGTTGAATGAGTTGTAGTTGTAATTGTGACTCTTTTAATTCATTCTGCTGAGTCAATATGAATTGTTGATGCTCACTGACAGGCTGATTTTGTTGCAGGAGACGGTCTACGTTATTAAAACCCTTTAACATTTCCTGTTGATTTAGGGGATTAAAAACTAGAACATCCTGAATTTCCAAAAACATATTTGACAAATTGTTAAACATCTTATGCAACTTCATAATCTTCCAGTGCAAAACATCAGTCGATATACTACGGTGTTTTTCACAATAAAAACAAAGGCCAGGCGTTGAGACAATTTTATCAATGTCTTTCCCTTTTATGTTTATGCATTTAGCATGAACAGTTTCAAGGCATATAGCGCAAGATAACTTAACATCATTTGATGCATTTTTGCATACAAAGCAGTCGGAAGTACTCATACTTATTATTTCCACCAAATGAGCACGCGGGAGAAGATGAAATAATTTAAATATGTATTTTGAAAATATAGATCTGGCAACTCCCCAAGCAGAACAAGTAGGTATAGCAACCAAAAAGCTCAGCCGATAATGTGGTTGGTGAAATAGATGAGATGTGGTGCATGTAGAAGATAACAATAATATTGTGGTGAGTATCAATCTTGCTGTAACGGCAGAGCATACACCAAAAGTAGAACTTACACAGAAGAAAGAAGTAGAGAGAGTCCGGGTTAGTCCGAGTGTTAGAGAAGAATGAAGCCACTATTCACGCTCAAATGCAGCCGTTGTCGTAGATGCAGTTTCCAAACATGAAACGATAACCGTATGAAACATTCAGTGTAGGCCGGCAAAAATGCTTCATAAGCAGAACATCCACTAATAATTGAACTCACCAGGCTAAATGAGTCCGATGGCTTGAATTTGAATGCGATAAAACGAGATGGATTGAATAAAAATCACTCACGATATAAGCACTCAGTAAAAGAAAGCAAAGCAAAAAATATGAATATATGGCTTTATAAGTTTTTAACGATTTTAAGAAAAATTAAGAGCAATATAACTCGCGAATAAAAGCAAACCACAAAACAGGTTAATGTAGTTTGAATGAAACGCAGGATGTATTTATGTAGGAAGATTTATATATATAAATCATATGATAATTGAGGAGCGAAAAAGAAACACAGGCAAACTTTAAATTGTTTACAAAGGTTTCAAGATTGATACTACAAATGCACAAACATCTACAAATGCACAAACATCCATCCATCCATCCAAATGCACAAACATCCATCGATTTTACTTGCAACAAATTATTTGCCATAGTGAAAGCGAGACGCACAGGAAGTCTAAGTCGCTTAAATATGAATGGTAAATCGTTCTGAATAAGCGGAATCTGCGGAATGAGAGTGTTTGCCTTTGGATTTTCCACTCAAAATCGTCACTTGCATGGCATTGGATTTGGGATCCCTTACCACCAAATCAAACGCGTTCTGTTACAAAGTCTCGGTGCATTGAGGGTGCGCAACAAAATTATAAATGAGCCGACTTTCAATTGTATAGATGTAAGCCAGGAACATCAAAAGAATTCAAAAATTCAACAAACCCCCTTCGGGTAGGGGTTAGAATATACCCGAGGTAGGCATGCCTGTCGTAAAAGGCGACTAAAATCCAACCTCCGTATACCGAGCGAAATGGTGTATACAAAAAATGCAATGAACAAAACGAAAAGATTAACTACCCCAGGTGGCAATCCAGCTTTACTGGAAAATCCACCCTCTTCGGAGGTCGGCTCTACGGATTCTGGGGAGAGCCGCTTATTGCAATCTATTAACCCTTTTATTAAAAGCTCAAGGGTATCTCGATCTCCTCCAACAAGATCGAATAACGCCGGGAAAAGAAGTCCGCCGGGAGCGCTACCGCGTGAAAAACAGGACTCAGTGAAAGATCAAGCGAATCAAGCTTAAGGAAATGGATCTACTCTATCAAGATCTTAAGAAAGAGATAGAACTGCTAAAAGAACAAAATGAAGTTCTAAGGAACACCCATTTGCAGAAAGAACGCGAAAGTACTCCACCACGCTTGGCTAGTCGGGAATACCACACCGACGAAGAAGAGCTAGCGCGCGAAACGAATTGGGTCACTAAAAAAAGACCTAGTAAGAAAAGGAGAGCCGGTTCTTCGCCTGAAATCGAGCCCTTAAAAGAACAAACGCGTAAAGTACCGCAAGAAAAACAACTCCGAGGGCATATTCGCGCACCGCCTCCAATAAACGTCGTTGGGATAACGGAGTATAATAAATTGCACAGCCTCCTTAAAGGAACGATAATATCGCAATTTAAGGTTACATCTTTGAGGAATAATGCGTGGAAAATTAACGTCGATAACCACGAAGACTACCGGGCAGTGTCCCAAAAGCTAAATACTGAGAAGATCCAGTGGTATACTTTCGAAATAAAGTCAGAAAGGCCACATCGTGTTGTAGCAAGGGGACTCCACCCCTCATGCAAAAAAGAAGAGGTTATAAACGACCTTCAAGCTAAAGGGTTTAAAATTCTTGATGCCGTTAATATCATCAAGAAGGAGAAACAGAAATCGGAAAAAGATAAGGATGTCATGATAAGGCGTGGACTACCGCTCTTTATGCTTACCTTCGATAGGTCTGATAATATCGAAGATATCTACCGAATTAAAACCATAGTAAATATCGTGGTTAAAATCGAGCCGATGCGCAGAAATTTGAAAATAATTCCACAGTGCAAACGTTGCCAGGAATTTAATCACACGCAAATGTATTGCAAAAAAGAGCCGCGATGTGTGAAATGCGCCGGAAATCATTTCTCCCAAGACTGTGGAGCAAATAAACAATCCTCCGCTACTTGTGCTAACTGTAAGGGAAAGCACCCTGCAAATTATAGAGGTTGTGAAGTAGCTAAGGAGTTGCAAAAACGGAGAGATGCGCTCCTTAAGCCTCAAAATAAACAAACAAAGCCAACGAATACAAAGCGTAAGACCGCCCAGGAGGTAGTAGGCAACATAAAACCTCCGGTTCCAGAGCGTAATAATGTAAGAGAAAGAGAGACAACAGAAAAGCCCTCGACCTCTGTTGCCAAAAGAAACGCTACTGAAAAGTTACCATCAGTAAAGCCATCGAATAGTGGCCCTCGGCCAGCCAGAGTAGTGCAGACCTACGCTCAGGCCGCGGCATACGACGGAGCAAAAAACGTTGAAACTTCGCCGGACCCTGCTTCACATGTTTTCTCAGTTATTCTCCAGAAACTTGAAGAACAAAGCAAAATAAATAAAATTATTCTCGATCGCTTGGTTAAGCTCGAGAATAATTCACGGAAAACGCGTACATCAAATAAAATATGAATGAAAAAATAATGTTAAAAATATGCACTTGGAATGCAAACGGTCTTTTGCAAAAACTCGACGAATTGGAAATGTTCATACGCGAGAAAGATCTTGACATTTGCTTGATTTCTGAAACTCACGTGAAAAAGGGATCGAGCTTAAAAATAAAAGGCTATAATGATTTCCACGCTTGTCACCCTTCGGGAAACGCGAGAGGTGGATCGTCATTGTTTATTAAAGACTGCATTGAACAATACGAAGACTTGAAGATAGAGCTTGAAACTGTGCAACTGTGCACGATTCGAGTAAAAAATAGTCAGCGTACTCTTAGAATTTCATCTATCTACTGTCCACCGCGTTCCGCGCTTGAAAAAACTGATTATACTAACTTGCTTAAATCGCTCAAACCAAACTTCATTATTGGCGGCGATTTTAATGCAAAACACACGTTCTGGGGTTCTAGATATATTTCGCGAAAAGGAAGAATGCTATATGGGGCAGGTATGGAATATAGTTGTGATTTCCACTCGACGGGCAAACCGACCTACTGGCCAACTGATACTTCAAAAATACCTGACCTGATCGACTTTTTCGTCGTGAAAGGAATATCTACCAACCACATTAAAGTTGAAGAGAGCTTTGATCTGTCATCTGATCATTCACCGGTTATTTTAACATTGAGCGTAAAACTAGTAAATAACCTTGAGCCAGCGAGATTAACTGGTAGAACAACTAACTGGGAAGGCTTTAGGAACGAAATTGAAGAGAATGTTGAACTGAGTGTTCCACTTACGACACCCTATGAACTTGAGGTTGAAGTAGATCGCTTCGTTGAGATCGTACAGCTCGCTTCCTGGAATAATACGCCTAATCCAAGGAAAGCGCCGGCCAAATACGGTCTACGATATCCTCCCGAAATAAAAGAATTGGTCAACGAAAAAAGGAAGGCGCGTAAAAAATGGCAACAGAGTCGCGCCCCGCAACATAAAACACATTTGAATTATTTGTGCAATTTGTTGAAGACAGCTATTAAGGACTTTAAAAATCGTGCGATAGGTTTCTACCTTGAAAGTTTAACAGCGAAAAAAGATTCCAACTATTCACTTTGGAAAGCTGTAAAAGGCACCAAAAGGCCCAAAATCCCCGCGCCGCCAATTAAAATAAATCAAAATGAATGGGCAAGGGAAGATAAGGAAAAAGCGGACGTTTTTGCCGCCCATTTAGAAGAAACCTTTAAACCGTACGATGGTCGGGCGGTTCACGACAGTGTTATTGCGGCGGAATTACTATCCGACGATTTAATACTCACAAGTGCAACGCTAAGGGAACTAAAACGTGAAATTGAATCCCTAAAACCTAAGAAAGCTCCTGGTTATGATTTGATCACGGGAGAAGTTCTCAAAGTTCTACCAAGAAAAGCATTAATTAAGCTTCTTCATATTATAAATGCCGCGCTCAGACTAAAACACGTGCCGAGCCAATGGAAAGTTGCGGAGGTCATAATGGTTTTAAAACCAGGAAAACCGCCAAATGAAGTAAAGTCGTATAGACCAATTTCCCTTCTTCCAGTTATATCCAAAGTTTTCGAGAGAATTTTACTAAAGCGCCTACAACCGGTTATAGAATATAATAATCTTATCCCTGACCACCAGTTTGGGTTCAGAACCAAGCATTCAACGATTGACCAAGTGCATAGAATTACTGACGTAATTGAGAAAGCATTTGAAGAAAAAAAGATATGCTCAAGCGTATTCCTTGACGTCTCACAAGCCTTTGATAAGGTGTGGCATGACGGCTTAAAATTTAAATTACGACAAGTTCTTCCCGTACGCCTATATGATATTTTAGAATCATATCTCGGGAATAGACTCTTCCGTGTAAGACATGGAAACGAATACTCTGAGCTTAAGGAAATTTCGGCCGGCGTGCCGCAAGGAAGTGTCCTTGGGCCCCTCCTCTATCTGTTATATACTCGCGATATACCAAGAGAAGATGGCACTACTCTCGCTACGTTCGCCGACGACACCGCTATCCTAGCAGTAGGTAATACAATTGAAGAAACGACTGCAAAACTTCAAATCGCACTGAATAAGGTAAATGAATGGACGAGGGACTGGCGGATCGCCCTCAACGAAACTAAATCTGTTCACGTGAATTTCACGTATAAGAAAACTAATGACTTGCCAATTTTCCTAAACTTGGCCCGAATACCCTTTGCAAACGAGGCCAAATACCTGGGAATGACACTCGACGCAAAGCTGAAATGGAATTCGCACGTGAAAATGAAACGTAAAGAACTCGATATCAAATATAGAGAAATGTACTGGTTACTCGGAAAACATTCCCAGCTCAGTACTGAAAACAAACTGCTTCTATACAAGCAAGTGCTAAAGCCGGTGTGGACCTACGGTATACAACTCTGGGGTTGTACCAAGAAAACAAATGTCAATATTCTACAAACTTTTCAAAATAAAGTGCTTAGAGAAATTGTACAAGCACCATGGTATATTAGAAACGACGATATCCACAGAGATCTCGGAATTCCAATAATTGAAGCTGAAACAAAAAG
Organism: Cheilosia urbana; assembly: GCA_946477585.1. Taxonomy (NCBI): domain Eukaryota; kingdom Metazoa; phylum Arthropoda; class Insecta; order Diptera; family Syrphidae; genus Cheilosia; species Cheilosia urbana. Next base: position 5,563,517 of record OX297857.1, read on the forward strand.
CTTCGCGAGAAAGCATAGAAACCGACTAATCGGACATGTCAACAATTCAGTCCGACAAATTCTGGACGAGAACAATTTATTGCGCCGACTACAAAGAACGAAACCGTTCGACTTGGCAAGATAGGATTAACCGCGTCTTAATTGCGGAACATGCAGGATCTTTCATTGGAAAGTAGCCTGTCAAAAGTTGTTATTTCGTTATAGAAAAATTGCTTGATAAGTTATATCTTAGTTGCAGTATCTAACAATTCTTCGAAGGGTGGTGTTTTTAGTCAGTAAAAATCTGACACTACTATGAGCACGCGCTTGCTATTCTCATAGTGTCTTTGGAAGATTTTCACCTACCCTCGGCAAAAAAAAAAAAAAAAAAAAAAAAAAAAAAAAAAAAAAAAAATCCCCATAAAGTTTTGTTTTCACGACAAAAAGTAGCATATTTCCTTCCTTGGGCCCATGCGAATTTAAACCAAAAATCATAAAAATTGAAGGATCGGTTCCCGAGCTATGAGTGCGCACATACGGACGTCAGTCTTTTTTATATGTAGCTGTACCCACCCGGATTTGCTCATACCTTTCGTATTAAGGCCTGCTCACATTTAGCAAAGTCCTTTATTTGGACAATGTCCATTAATAATTTTAATGCTTCCACAACCCGTTCTCCTATCCCGCTTATGTTTTGCAAAGTACCATCTATAGGGTCCGAAATTATAGTATATTTCGGTAGAGCTGTTTCGGAGATCGGCAACAGCGCCACCTAAAAAAAAAAAAAATAGTTGGCGCAACAGGTCCGGAGAGACCCTAGGCCTAGCTTCTCACAACCATTCGTTTTGTGTGAGTTTTCATTTTTTGGAACGAATGAAATGGATCTACAATTTAATGCCGACTCCAAACGGCTAATTGAGAAGCTCTTTCAAGACAGTCATACTCTCGGATGTTTGTCAGACGTTCGCGAGTGGTGGCGCAGTGAAAAAAACCCTAAGTTGGAATTCAGGTTTTTGCGGGATTCGAACCCCGACCCCTAGCATAGTAGTCGAACACACTAACCACTAAGCCACTGCGCCTACCTAACCCAACAGCGCCACCTATCAGGTCCAAAAGTATCCTAGCCTTCAAGTGGGAACGAAGAATATACATCCACGAAATTTCATTGAAATCGGTTGAGCAGTTTCGGTGATCGGCAACAACGCCACCTATCGGGTCCAAAATTTTATCTTTTAAGACTGCCTAAGCCTGAAATACACCAATACGAACAAAACAAAAGAAGAATCATAAAATTTGGCCCAGTAAGAACATTTTCCTCGGTTTTGTTATTTGTGCCGGAAATCGAATGACCATTTTATTTACCTATTTAAAATTGATTAAAAACTAATTTGGAGTTTTCGTCAAAAAATTGTATAGCTAAATGAAATATGAATTACGGAAATGTCAAATTCAAAAAATGTAAACAACCAACGCCAACTATATTACTACAATTAAATTTAGTGTTGTTGATACAAAATTGATGTGCAGTGAAATCTAACTTGTCGTAAATATCTGCCAGCGCCACCTATCGGGTCCAAATTTTGGCAAAAGCTTTCTATTTTTTTAAGTGTTATATGGTGTAAATTTGAGCCAAATCGGTCCATAAATAAGAATTTTCAAAAAAGCGACCCCAGCGCCCCCTATAGGGTCTAAAATAAACATAAACCATCCGGAGCACCACACAAACATATGGTGTGAATATAAGGGGGATAGCTTCAGTGGTTCAGCCGTTATCGTCGGTCATACATACGCACGAACGTTTTTATATATTAAGATTACCAGTTTATGAAATCTAAACCATCTCCGCAATAAATCAAGATCATAGTTTACATCTACATGTAAGCTAAAATAGCACTTACCATAATATGACAAAGCAGTATCATCGGCAAAAGCTGTAAGTTTTCCCTTGAAACGTTGAGTGAAAAGCGAGTTTACAAAAATTAAAAACAGAATAGGACCCAAAACAGAGCCCTGTGGAACACCTATGTTTATAATAGTTTCTGCACTCAAACAATTGCGAATCCTAACCTTCTGACTACGATTTAGTAAATAAGAAGCAAACCAGTCGTAGATAAAACCTCTAAAACCAGCATTATAAAGTTTTTTTTAGCAGAATATTATGATCCACCATGTCAAAAGCTTTAGTGATGTCGATGAAAAGCGAAGCAGGAATATAAGAATCGTTTAGACTACTATATATTTCAGAACACAGCTTTAATAAGGCATCTTCGGTAGATTTTCCACTACGAAAGCCAAACTGAGAATCACTGAAAAAACAAGTTTTATTTAAGAAAGACAGCATTCTTGATTTGACACCTTTTTCAAAGACTTTTGAAAAAACGGATAAAAGGGATATTGGGCGGTAATTGTTTAAAGACATGGTGTCACCTCTTTTATGTAAAGGGATTACAACAGCTGTTTTTAATGATTCGGGAAAAATACCCTTTTGTATACTAGAATTGAAAATATGACATAAAACATCTGAGACAAGGAATGATATATTTTTTAAAATATTACTTGAAAACGGATCACATGATGTTGAATTAGACATTTTAAGAGATTGTATGATTGAGTGTACTTCATAGGATGAAAATAGTTCAAAGAAAAAACTTTGTCTTTGCAAAGGGTCATGAGAAAGAACAGTTTCACATGGACAATCGGAGTAATTACTTGTTGTGGTATCACGTATAGTCTCTGTTACACTGGATAAATAATTATTAAACGCAGTGACAACTTCTAAAGGCTCAGATATAGTCGTATTATTTTAAGAGAGAACGATATCCGCGTTTGGTTTGGATTTATTTAAAATTTCGTTGACAACCTGCCATTCCTTTTTGGAATTACCAATATTACGCGCTAACCTATTCTTATAATAACTATCTCTTTGACGAGGTATTTCAGTTTTTAGTTCCTGACAAACCTTATCGTAGTACCTTTTCAACCTGGAGTTGTTGGGATGTTTTTGTACACGCTTATATAAACGTTTTTTGTTTCTGATTTTACTAAGTAGAGAACCAGACATCCACTGCTTCAAGGGTTTAAGACTGTTACTCCTTTCCGTTTGTATACTCGCGCGAAGTAAGTGCAATTGGAGTTTTTTAAGAAACAAATCAAAGGCAGTAGATGGATCCTGTTCTCTATAAACTTCATCCCAAAATTCAAAGATTAAAGCTGACTTGAGAGTAGGAAAATCTATTTTTGTAAATTTGTCATTCACATATTGTTTTAATCTGGGGATCCTAAGGTCAAGTTGGATGGTAGTTAAGCTGTGGTCACTTATTTTTAGGTCATGTAAAGCCGTTCTATATTTAGAATAATTATTTCTATGCAGCCTGATAAAAATATGGTCCAAGCAAGTGCTTGTATTTTGAACCACACGCGTAGGATGAGTCATCAGACTTTCGAGACCAAAGGAAGACATAACGGATAAAAAATTATCAACTTCATTTGATCTAGCAATAAGGTCAATGTTAAAATCCCCCAGAATTATAAGATTTTTACACACCACATTGTCAAGAAAGCCAGTCAAATCACCCAGGAAGGCATTAACTGAACAATAATTAAATCTGTAAACACCGACAAAGCAGTATCGAGTACCAGAAATCTCGCAACAAATACTAATCAAATCAAAACTGTTAAGACTAAAACGCTCAACAATGTTCGGCGCCAAATCGCTTCTATAAAACACTGCGACACCACCAGCAGAATAAAAATTATTACATGCTGCCTTAAATGTAAAGTTAGGTTTGGAGTAATTTGAAACTTCATCATCAAAGATCCATATTTCAGACAGAAAGATGATATCCGGAAGGTGATCTAAAGATGCAATCGTATCGTATAGATTATAATAAAACTGTAGGCAATTTTTCTGTTACCTAATGGCGTGAAAACAACTGCACAGATTTCGATGAAACTTTTTTTGAAATGCTCCTTACGATTCTGAAAAACACATAGGCTATTCCTTTCATTGCCATGACTATTTTTTGGAGCGTTTTTGACCAAAATGTGTTTTTTTTTTCCGACTTTACTGCCTTTAACTCGCCATTACTCAAATAATTCTTTATCAATGCAAACAAAACAAAATACTTAGGAGAGCCAAAACTTTTATAGATATTTCAAGCCATCAATCAGGGCCGGCATTCTGTAAGGCGAAAACGTCTACACGTTTTCGTGCGCATGTAACATCAAAAACGAAAGAAATTCTCGTGGCCGCGAAAAAAAACAAACGAACTCATTTTTTTTGACGTTTTCGGTTTTTTTGCTTCATGTAACCCTAAAAACGAACAGATTTTATCGTCTCCACGAAAGAAAACAAACGACAGCTATTTTGTTGACGTTTATCATTTTCGTTTTTATTCTAATTGAATTTGGTGGTTTTAAGATTGTGCTGAATATTTTATTAGATATGTTAGCAAATTATTATTTTTTGACCAGCGACAGCGAAGAAAGTGAAGTTGAAATTGAACATGTGAACTTAAGAAAAATTAGATAAAGTTTGCGGGATTGTTCCAATCCTCTCACATTACCTGACAAAAGGTTAGTTAAAAAGTTCGTTTTTCTATTTAGTTTTGTGCAACGTTTTCGATTGAACAAAGCCGCCTTTAAGTATGTGCTGGACAATATTATTTTTGCATACAGGTACACGAACGACAAACGTGCCTCCTATTTTAAAACTTTCCGCAACATTAGAAGTACTGGCTGGAGGAGGATCCGCTTCGTAAACAATCAAATTCCACTTTAAAAATATTTTCAATTGTCAGCTGTTCGTTGTCAAAACAACTTAACGAAAATAAAACGACATACTGAGACTGCCAAACTATAATTTTGCTGTCACACAGTTTCTCAAACCTAAACGAATGTGAAGAAAAAAACGTAAGGAGTTACATGAAGCAAATTTTCGCTATCGTGTGATTTCTATCGTTTCTTGAAAAGCGAAATCGTTTTTCGTTTCGTTTTTTACAGAATCTGGCCCCAGCTTTCTATGTCCTGTAGAAGCTGAGCTACAACCTAAAATCTAACATTAAAAAAATAAATTTATTTTCTGAAATGGAATATTATCAGCCGCCGCGGTTCTTGATCGTTGTTCTGCTTTGGGGTGGTTTTTGGTGGCGCACATCGCACAAGCAAGTTCATATGAAAAAAAAAAAAAAAAACAACCACAACGTGTTTCTGAGGAAATGCGCAGATGGCTGATGACGTGTGGTGTGGTGGGGGACGTATGGTGGAGGTGGTGTAGGTATATAGAAATTGAGTTCAAGGTTTTTGTTTTAATGGTTGTTGTAGTACCTACGTTGATACTTACAATAAAGAATTGAAGAATTCAAGAAGTAAAGACGATATTATGTAGGTGACTTATGTTGTTTGATTTATTTATTGTTGGTGTAGATACAAATTTCCGTTAAGGCTTTTGTTTTAGTGGTTGTTTTGATATTACCTACGTTGATACCTACAGTAAGGAAGTCAAACTTCAGTACTTACGCTGTTGAATGTAATTTTCTTAAATTGGTGTTTTAGGTAAATAGATTTGTTTGATTTATTGTTTCAATGTCGACAATGTTCACCGCTTTTTTTAGCTAGATTGTTGATTTTAAACAAATATGATGTTGAGAAAACGGTCAAATCTCTTTCATTGGAAACCACACAGTCTCACGACGCGTACGAAGTTGCGGGCACAGCTAGTATGAACTAAAAACGTATCAACATTTTTACGCATGCTACGGATATTTTGGTGAACTACAGAAAGACCAGAAAAATCCAGTTTGTTTGAATGATCAATGCAAAAACAATTAAAACAATTATCAGAACTTGAAGAAGAAAATATATCACTTGAATTAATCTGAGAACTATTTGCTGAACTATTTGAGTTAATATTAATCATAAGTTAAGAATATGTAGGTATATTATAACGGGTGATTTTTTAAGAGGTTTAGAACTTAAAAAAAAAAAAAAACACAAAAAATTCGAAAAAATGAATGAGATATTTATTTGAATCGATAGTTTGAACCTTGCAATTTAATGTTTAAAGATAATTTCATGCAAATGTTGACCGCGGCTGCGTCTCAGGTAGTCCATCCGCTGAGTCCAATTTTGGCATACTCTTTCACACATATCGGCCGGTATCTCACGAATGAATGCATGGATGTTGGCTTCCAGTGCGTCAATCGAAGCGGGCTTGTCCCTATACACATTAGCATTGACATACCCCCACAAAAAATAATCTAATGGTGTCAAATCGCACGATCTAGGCGGCCAATTGACCGGCCCGAAACGTGAAATTAACTGTTCACCAAACTCGCCTCGCAATTGCGCCATTGTTTCGCGTGCTGTGTGGCATGTGGCACCGTCTTGTTGAAACCACATATCATGCAAGTCAAGAACTTCCATTTCGGGCAAAAAAAAGTTTGTTTGCTCGGTAGCGTTCACCATTGACAGTAACGCTGCGATTCGCATCATCTTTGAAGAAATATGGCCCAATAATGCCGCCGGCCCATAAACCGCACCAAACAGTGGCTTTTTTGGGATGCATTGGTTGCTGTAACAAAGGCCTAACTGCTGGGAACGGCGCCGAATCGACATTTCGCGGTCTTCTGTCACACTAGCTGATACGGCCGCAATATTTTCTTCACTACGCACAGTACGTAAACGTGTTGGTGGTTTAATGTCCAACAAAGTAAATTTGGTGCGAAATTTGGTCACAATCTTCCGAATAGACTGCTCAGAAGGTCGAGAATGCCGATCATAAAATGGAAACAGCGCGCGATGAACATTTCGAACCGAGCACGAATTTTGATAGTAAAATTCAATAATTTGCAAGCGTTGTTCATTTGTAAGACGATCCATGGTTAAATTGCAAACCAAACTGAAGCTGTTTGACAGTGACACAAGGTACTAAACACACGTCAGCTGTCAAAACCAGTGTTGCCAAAACCAAACCAGCTAAAAAATCACCCATTATATCAAGTTTACAGAAGTCCTCGAAACTAGTTATTTTGATCGCCTTATCTCCTTCTTTTTTTCTGATGAAAATGGATGAATTACGGATCCAAACATACTGGCACTTTTTATCAAATCTCAATTGTTTTGCCTTTTGCAAAAGAGATCGCGTAAACAAAGTGAGAGAGTCGTTGATATAGATTGTGCCTCCGCTGCTGTTTCCATATATAATTGTCATCGACATCTAATGCAAATGTGTGAGCAAAGCTCAATCGAAGGTTTGACTTCTTCATAGGGTCTCGTCTGACATTATAAGAAAAGCCAATAACCTTTGTGGCTCGTTTACCACTCGGTTAAGAAAAAAAAAACCTAGAGGCACTCCGGGAGTGCCGACAGAAGTGATAACTTGAACAATTACGTGTGTATTTTTTGAATCGTCAGGAAATATTTTATTGCGCAGGAAGTACTTTTAAATAAATGTTTTTTTTATTCATTATTATAAGCTTCTACTACAAAAATTATGTTACATTTTTCATTTTCATTTAAGTTATGAATTCCCCAAACAAAACAGGTAATTGAAATAATTTTGGTGACAATTAATTTGTCGCCGCCATAAATTACCATAGTAACATATTCAAATAAAAATCATAGTAGATTAGAATCTGTTTATTTTTTTGATATCTAGATGTCGCTCCTTTCGTTAGAGAGAATCATATACCCAAAGGTATGCAATGCAATTACCCCTTAATGTAAGTGTCGCATATGCAAAGACATCGATCTATCACGAACAATAAATACTTCCAATCATTGACAACTTAACCCAGCGTCATTAATCAATTCCAGTCAAAAAGAAAATCATTCCCAAACAGATCAAAAATCAGAAATTCCTACTACTCCAGTACTCCTACTTGTTCTCGTACTCCAAAAACTTGTAAAGTTTATAACTCTCTAACAAGAACTTGCGACAGTTGTCTGTTTCTAGAGTTTCGACTTTTTCTATATTTCATGAACCGGTTCTTTTACCTAGCGTTGCTTCATGAATATTACAATTATTTGTATAGTATACCTACTCTTAGGGTGGCAAGTTTACCACAGTTTTCTTTTTCTTGTTTCGGTAATTATAACACAAGCTACTGTGCCGTAAATGTGCACAAACCCAAAATCGTGGATATAATATGTCGGAATTAAGCCTGGTAAAATTAAGTTATGAATTCCCCAAACAAAACAGGTAATTGAAATAATTTTGGTGACAATCAATTTGTCGCTGCCATAAATTACCATAGTAACGTAGGTATTCAAATAAAAATCATCGTAGATTAAGCTATAAATTACCTGCCCCTAAAAGTAAGCAATAGTATAAAAGTTCACAACTAAAAGTATGCAATCGGTGTCGGTGTCGGTGTCGGTGTCGGTGTCGGTGTCGCGAGTTTGCTAATTTTTGCCCATCCAAATAGTGCCCAACGCGCCTAAAGAAGTTATCACTTCAAAAAAAGTCAAAATCTTGGTACTATTTGACAGATGAAGTGGTTGACAATATTGACAATGCTGTATTTTGACAAAAAGAACTTGGCAGAACTTGAAGTGGAGGTCAACAAGTTGTTTTCAGTTTCCGATTTTGAAAAGTTGCTAATTTTTGAACGAGCAAAAGAAATACGCCACTTTCTGCTCGGTAAAAAGTCACACTTCTGTCAGACGCTTTTTGATGTGTTAATAATGTTTTTCTCTAAATAATATTCAAACAGTTGGTAATTATTGAAACAAAATAGGAGTTGAAAATGCAAAACTCAACTGGGAGTAGCACTACGCGGCTTATTTTTCCATTGAAGATTTTTCCAAAAAAGACGCGTCCGGAATCGAAAAATTCGCTTCTGAAGCCGTTCCATTGGCACAAAAAAAAACCTTCTGTTGATTCTGAGAAGATGTTTTCGCTTCTCGATTTAAAGTCAGAATACACTCAAGAAGCACTCACACAAGGGTAATTTATGTATTTTATAAAAGTCAGATGACAGCTGCCGTAGATTACTTTTTGACATTTCACCAATAGGGGAGACTGGGTACGGTTGAAACAATTTCGCTTATACCGTCCATACCATTGCCGTTTATAAGCTAAGCGGTGATCAAGTTATGTGAAATGTAGGAGCATGGTTCTATGTATAAATGTAAAGTGTTTTTTAAGTATTCGGTGTAATAGTTTGCGTAGTACATCATATTTAAACAAAAATGAAAATTTGTTTCAACCGTACCCATACCAGGGTCGGTTGAAACAGTTGTTGGGGTCAGTTGAAACATGAACATAATCTTCCATTGTTACATATTTAATTAACTTTTATTATAAATAATAGTTTTGTTTGACAATATTCATCACGTCATTGTTTTATATAGAAAAAAATAAATAAACAGTATTTCTAAGCAACAAAAAATTAAAGAAAAAAAAAAGAAAAAAAAAATCTTATTCATTAAATTAATTGAAAATAAACAAAAGGAACATTACATTAATTTCGATAATACAATCGATAAAATTCAGTTGTCGGAATATTCCGAATCACAATTGTGCCAAACATAACTATAGCAACCTTCTGTGCACTCTTTGTGAGCCCACATTTAACTGGTGACACATTTGTATCCAACTTTCACTAGATCTGCTCCCTGAATACGTTGACAAGCAGACAAGGCAATAAAACTCCTCTTCTTCTGAATAAAAAAATAATAATAGAGCACTGGAATGCTGCATTATTATTATTTTTTTTTTTTACTTTCGTAACTTTTATTTTCTTTTTTACACCTTCCAACCATTTCTTAGCTTGGTTAGCTGGTTTGTTACATGATCCTTTTTTATTTGTTCTTTCTGTGGTGTATCGGTGTATATTGTAGACTTTCTGGTTCTTCTAATTTCGTTAAAATATTATATAAGAATAACAAAATAATTAAAGACATTGTTTCAACCGTCCCCCGAAAAATTGTTTCAACTGTCCCCAACCCTCCCTTTAAGTAAAAAAAATCTATAAAGCAACGAAAACAACACTGACATGTTTAAACTAGTCATCATGATCTACTCTAGACTCCTTACTGCATACAAAAAAAATACGCACAGCAATCTCGCATGGATAGAAACCTCAATAAAATGAAAAATAACCAAACGAAAATACTTACTTTTGGTAGTCTAAATAGAACATAAGCTCTCACTCACAACTGAACCGCCGAATGAACGATGTATTACTGCTATTCGTCTATGGACTTGTTTTTGCTTCATTCACCCCTAATACTCATAGACGCTGCGCGTATGGCTCACGAGATATTCGTGTTGTTTCAACCGTCCTGTGTTTCAACCGTACCCAGTCTCCCCTACTTTTGTGGATTCAATCAGAAGGAGTTTTCTTTATCCATTGGATTACAGAATGAGTAGGATCCCTGAGTAAAACCAATTGAAAACGGCATAATATAGACAAGTTATAAAAAAATGGCAGCCACTGCAAGGAAAGTGTCATCCCGCTGTCACGCTATAGTGTGATATATATTAATCGATCGACATTCAAAATAGAAACACTATCTTTTATATATAACCTCTGCGCAACAGGTACTTAAAATACATAAACAAAGCAAAAAAAAAACTGATCTATAAACAAAGATAACTTCAACAGCACGCAAACACTGCAAACGGCAATTTGCCACCAATCTGGACAAGACAATTCATTCCATTCAAGGTTAATGTTATTATTATTTTGCAGTGTGGACAAACGTTTGCGTATCCGCAACAGCACCGGTAATCAGTGCTAAAAGAATGCACAAGATGGCAGTTTAATACGCACTGAAAGACGTCGTCGTACACGTAATGGCTGCATTGCATATCTCTATTTAGTTTTCATTACTGCTGCTTATCTATTATTCGATTATAGCCTAGCAGAAGGTACCAATTTGTGATTAGAAATGATTAGAAGCAATCTTCGACATTGCATTCATATCTTATCGCTAATGAATAATAAGTTCTTTGATTGCTTAACTTGTGTAAAGAAATACGATAGCGATTAATTTTTTTGAAATGAAAAGACACAGTGACAGTACGTACTTGTGGGGAAGATAAGGCATATTAGCACAAAGCCGGTCGCATTACCATAAACCATACATTATACTATACAGAGTTGCCATCTTGATTAAAAATCGACTCATTTTGATACGAAACTAAATTGCATTCTCTTATTTTCTTGCAGCTGCTGGCCACGAGCACAGTCATGGCTGTAGTAGTGAAACAACTGCCACCACAACAGAAGGACATACCCACGAAGATGATGATAGCCATACCCACGCCCCGACACGTAGCTTAGAGAGCCAATTGCAAATTTTGCGTGATGCCTCAGCCAGCCTTAAGGACATCATACAAAATACCAATAAATAACCAACTCACATCAAAAACGAAATATTCTTCAAGCGATTGCCATGTTTTCTTGTATGTAGTAGTATATGACTGTATACTTTATTCAAAAAAAATATTTCTTACCTTTGTATCCTTTGTATTTATAGGTATATATGTATAAAATAAAACACATGTATTTTGTTAAGTGACAAAATAAAAGAATAGAGAGAAGAGTCCTTCATCATTAAATGAAAATGTTTATTTTTATTTTTATTATATTCGATGTTGTTGTGCGAAATAAATGCAACGTTTTATGTTTAAAAAGAAGTCTTTATGTTCGTTTTACGTGTTTACAGTTAAACTACCGAATACGCAGCGTAGTTGGATATTCCACAGAGATTTTTACCTTTCTTTATTCGCATGTAACCGTCTTCGCCCCAGTGTTCGCCCCACCAGTTCTTAAGAATCCAGTAATCTGGACCGTAACCTACGACGAGCATGGCATGATTTACGGAGTCCGAGGAGCAGGCGTCATCATCATAAATGCCATCACTGTGGAGAGAGTTTATCAGTCGAAATGTAATAAATTCTAATCCGTCGATCAAAAGATTATAATAAATTTTCCCTGTCATACCTGTACAGTTGAAAGGTCTTCGGCGTGGCGTTGAGCGACACTGCAACCGGTCCAACATGGGCAACTGCTGCCTGAATAGCATGTTCGTCTTTTGCTGGCAGAATCGCCCAGGAAGTAACATTCACCACAGCGAGTTCCTTCACAAACTGGCATTTACCTTTCTGAGAAATTCCCATTAAAGACCAGTTATAAGGAAAAACAAAAAAAAATCATTAAGACGACATATACGAACCTTAGCCGCGTACTTATAGTCCACGTTTCTCATGATTCCGCCACAAGACTCAAGGTATTTCAATGTGTTCCTCAAAGAACCACCGGTACAGCCCTGATTGCCAAACGACACACTGCAGTCAACAATTTGTTGCGGACTCAAGCTTAGAATCTTTCCAGTTCGCTTGAAGACCTGGCCCTCAATGCTCTGAGCTATGCTGTATGCATAGCATGAACCACAGCTCCCCTGATTATTCGGCCTTGTAATGAAACCCTTCTCACGCCAGTCTAAGCTCTCTGGGATCCTATTCATTAGGGGCGATCCAACAATGTCTGATATAAGGTCCAGGGCTGCAAACCGCTTGCTTCGCACGAGACGAAGGAACTTTTTCAAATACGACTGGTTGTTCTAAATCAAAGGCATCTATTTATCTTGCAAACAATTTGAGTGTATATAATTGATAACTTACAATATCGGATAGAATGTTCGGCCTTAGGCGATACGAACGCTTGCCGCGTTTATATTCACGATTGTGTTCGCGAATCACGGCCAAATTTTCCTGATAGGCGATCCTCGAACGAAATTCCTCGAAAAAGTGCGGGTAGCTCTTGTTGACCAAACCCTGGAGAAGACAGGACATTATTCATCATTCGCCAATTGTGGTCCTGAGGCTAAATGTTTTACTTACCTTGAATTCGTTAAAGTTATCGTATTCTATCACTCGGCCATCCTCCTCAAGGAAACCCATCGCCAGATGTACTACAATCACCGACACCAGAGTCCTGTGCCAAAACTTGAAAGGCATTTCCAAAAAAAGATTAAAATCAGTTGTGTTGACTTGTGAAGATCTTTCGCCGTACTAAGCCGACCGATGACCAATGCACTGTGTGTGGAAAATATTTTTTTATTTTGAAGCATCAGCACTTTGGCCAGGTGTTGGCAGTGAAATTTCAAGAATTTCCGTCGTAACAAGAAGTAGACTTCAAATTTCTCTGCTATTTAAATTATGACTGCGGCAATGTACTTGTACAATAGCTTCAGTGTCAATTTGTTGCAACATTTCGTTTCTGTTGAACTTGATGTAGTCGTAGAGACTTTCTATACCTACTTTTTGTAAATGTTTTATTACATTACGTTGGTTTTGATTTTAATAGTTGAAAATCGTTTCTCCGCTTGTCAGCAAATGTTATACTCGATCTCCCGTAGTGCAACGAAGTTGTTTCGCGCACTTTGCAGCTTCCAGTTGACAATGGAAATCTAGGATGGTCAATTAACAAACTAATTAAGCATTTGTTATAAGAGTGCCTAGATCATTAAATCAGAACCGGTTGAATTAATTTCCATTCGATGCATAGCCCTTTGTACGATATAGATGAACGTACTACGTAGTATGCGCCTCGTTCAAGGTAATTTTCCACTCACTCTCTCATAAGCTTTTTTTTTTGTTTGTTTAAAGAAGGCACATAAATTCATAAGTTCATATAAGGAGATCACCCAATTTCGCTTCGCAGCTGGATTGCATATCAAGTGCACAAACCTCTGGTCTGCCTTATCAGTTTCGTTACCGACTGCAGTTTGCACTTTGTCACCTGTCATTTGTCAAAGTCAACAGATTCAAGTCGGGCGAATGTTTATATTTAAAACGTGTACTTGTTTGTAAAACATGCAATCGGAGTGATAAAATATAAAAGTGCGATTCCGTTAGATAATTAAGATCCCATGAACATGTAAGTGTAACTGGCTTCAGCTGAAATCTGATAGAAAAGTGAGAATAAGTGTAAAAGTAAAATGTGAAAAAGCGAATTGGGCTTCCGTAAAGTGTGGAAATGGTAGGTAAGTGAGACAACTTTGATTGCAAAAAAAAAGAGCCCTGTCTACTGGTTTTATTGAATTGGTTTTTTTTTTACTATGTTTTTAAAACGCATTAACCAAATGTTCGTGTTGTAGGTGCGATTTGGAGTCAGAATATTCTTCTGATCATCAGAGTTTTGAAATGTGACATTTACCAGTGCCTTGATTTTGTGCGGTTTCTGTCGCAATCGCGCTAGGGAACGTTCCGAATCGGATTTTAATGTGTGAGTGCACCGCACGCTGGACCAGCGTGACCGTTGTGCAAAAATTTAACACTTTTTTTCGAGGACTCTAATACAATTTGTTGGTAATTTTTCACCTTTTTTTAGTTGAAAAGGGAACTTCGCAAATTCTTTAAACAACTGTGATTTCCAAATAAATATGTAAATACCTAGTTAGCGCAACAGAGCCAGAGGGTACCGGATCTAACGGGTGATTTTTTAAGAGGTTTAGAACTTTTTTAAAAAAAAAACACAAAAAATTCGAAAAAATGAATGAAATATTTATTTGAATCGATAGTTTGAACCTTGCAATTTAATGTTTAAAGATAATTTCATGCAAATGTTGACCGCGGCTGCGTCTCAGGTAGTCCATCCGCTGAGTCCAATTCTGGCATACTCTTTCACACATATCGGCCGGTATCTCACGAATGAATGCATGGATGTTGGCTTCCAGTGCGTCAATCGAAGCGGGCTTGTCCATATACACTTTAGCCTTGACATACCCCCACAAAAGATAATCTAATGGTGTCAAATCGCACGATCTAGGCGGCCAATTGACCGGCCCGAAACGTGAAATTAACTGTTCACCAAACTCGCCTCGCAATTGCGCCATTGTTTCGCGTGCTGTGTGGCATGTGGCACCGTCTTGTTGAAACCACATATCATGCAAGTCAAGAACTTCCATTTCGGGCAAAAAAAAGTTTGTTATCATCGCTCGGTAGCGTTCACCATTGACAGTAACGCTGCGATTCGCATCATCTTTGAAGAAATATGGCCCAATAATGCCGCCGGCCCATAAACCGCACCAAACAGTGGCTTTTTCGGGATGCATTGGTAGCTGTTGCAATGCTTCTGGCTGATCTTCACTCCAAATGCGGCAATTTTGCTTATTTACGTACCCATTCAACCAAAAATGAGCCTCATCGCTGAACACAATTTTTCGATAAAAAAGCGGATCCTCGGCCAGCTAGTGCTGTAACAAAGGCCTAACTGCTGGGAACGGCGCCGAATCGACATTTCGCGGTCTTCTTTCACACTAGCTGATACGGCCGCAATATTTTCTTCACTACGCACATTACGTAAACGTGTTGGTGGTTTAATGTCCAACAAAGTAAATTTGGTGCGAAATTTGGTCACAATCTTCCGAATAGACTGCTCAGAAGGTCGAGAATGCCGATCATAAAATGGAAGCAGCGCGGGATGAACATTTCGAACCGAGCACGAATTTTGATAGTAAAATTCAATAATTTGCAAGCGTTGTTCATTTGTAAGACGATCCATGGTTAAATTGCAAACCAAACTGAAGCTGTTTGACAGTGACACAAGGTACTAAACACACGTCAGCTGTCAAAACCAGTGTTGCCAAAACCAAACCAGCTAAAAAATCACCCGTTACAATTTTATGCCGAGTTTAAACGGCTAATTGAGAAGCTCTTTCATGACCGTTATACTTTCGGATGTTTGTCAGGCGTTGCCGAGAGATGGTGCAGTGGAAAAAACCTTCGACTTGATTTTGTTCAAATGATTTTATTTTATTTTTTCAATGGCAAACCAAATTCAATTGTTAACTAACTTAAAGGTTGCTTTTTCCTTAAATTGCCAAACGGATTCAAATTCAGAGCCACGCATATCGCGCTAATTTTTCAGCTGGCTGTAGATTTAAACCATCTCGAAGGCGGAGTCTACTAAAGGTAGATAAGTTGGCATACTGACTGAACTGCACCGATGGGTCAGCCAAACTAATAATAAAGTTGCCTGAATAATAAGAAAAGTGCAGTAAAAAATCAGCCCAACAGTGATACAATTTTCAGAAATGGAATCATTCTAGGCTTCATACACGGTTAAAAATGTGGGTTTAGTTTAATACCCTTGCAGTCCGCAGTAATGCAGATCAACGTAATACAATAAAAATTTATTTTCAATATTTCGTATTTATTAATCTTTTTCTGGAATATTTTTATATTAAAATTTAAAAATTGTTTCTTTTTTTGCTGATTTTAATTCGAGTTTTCTTCATTTAAATCTCGAAAGCTTTAACATCCAGTATTTTAGTTCACATTGGAGTTACATTCACATCCAATGAGGATATTCTTCTTACCCGTAAGTAACTTAAATTTGAATGTATTCTTCTCAGAGGTTTTTGGTCTTTAATTTGTGGTGT
Organism: Cheilosia urbana; assembly: GCA_946477585.1. Lineage (NCBI taxonomy): Eukaryota > Metazoa > Arthropoda > Insecta > Diptera > Syrphidae > Cheilosia > Cheilosia urbana. Next base: position 5,579,894 of record OX297857.1, read on the forward strand.
GCAGAAATGTCCCTAGTGGATTTGCTCTTGAAAGTATGGGCGGTCCAGTTGTAATACAGCTATTACACAAAGAGAAATAAGTAACTGACTTAAATCAGGCATAAATAAGTTCTCCTTCATTTAAAAGCCTAGAAGAATCTTGTTACGGAGCCATACTTAGGGACATAAAGATAAATTAATTTGGTAATCAACATTTCCACACCTGAAATATTTACCTGGAAAGAAAAAAAAAAACAAAAACAAAAATAAGAAAAAGGTAAACAAACTCTTACATTGGAGTTTGGCCGCTCAACCGCATTTCTAATATACGCGTTGAGAGGACAAACTACAATGAAAGGAATATAAACTTACATGTGCAATAAATTAGACATTCCTAATCTGAAAAGAAAAGAAGATGAATCAATAATAATTACCATGTTTCCGTCCATCGGTTGCACTTCCCGAGTGGATTTTGACGTTTTGTCTTGTCAGTTGTCAATCGTTTATTCGTCGTTAAGTTTTCTCTTCGTTCCATTTCATTGTGTTCCAAGTTAGTGGATAATCGCAAAGATGAAGTTGAAAATTTAAGTTGTTTTTTTTTTTTTTTTTAAATTACGTTATTTTTCTCTATGTTAGGCATCGTTACTTTATGTATGTTATCAGGACAGGATTTAGGAGATAGGACATAGGAAGACAAGACTGATTCAACTTGGCGATTAGGAATTAAGAGACCCCTCGCTCTCATTCCAAAGGGAAACAAATTTTGACAAAACGAATGGGAAATGAAAACAAAAGGAAGAAAAGAAAAGAAGAAGAAAAACAGGGTCTTCGGAGATTTTGGGAAACAAAGGAAGGTGTAAAACAAATGCAAAATTGGCTTGCTGATAGGCATTGCTGCTATGTTGACGGATTTAAACATTTGATAACAAATCCTTGATAATCGAGGAGGGAAAATGAAACATGGCAACCAGTCCAATATATTAGTTTGGTTCGACAACATCCCCAACCCTAATATAGATAGCAAATATGCCAAAAAGTCTAGACTTTCGTTTGAGCTGGTCGGAACAAAAAGCAAAAATATGACTTTTGTTTTGTTTATCACATGAATTACTTTCGTTGAAATATAGCTTTCGTTTTGCCGAAACTCAGATAAAAACTTAAAGCTTCATCTAAATAAATTAAGGGCACGAACCAGTTTTCATTAATGATCGATTGAAGCGCCAAAGCTTCTGTGGGATACTGGTACAACATTTTTATTGGATTTCTTGGCGCTACTATACACTGAGGGAAAATCCACGACCCGAATTAAAGTACTTTTAAGATTATATTTAGAAAGCACACATTTTAATGAAAATTCTTACAATTCAAACTGATTTTTCTTTATTCAATCAAAAACATTTTAATCTAAAAACATGCGAAGTTAAATTAACGCAGTGATTCTAACTCTAAAAACATTTAGGTTCAAAGAAAGAAATAAAGTGTTAAAAGTGGATCAACTTTTCGTCATATACTGCATACTTGAATTAAGGGTTTTCAGAGTAAATATTACTCTTACTCTCTTTTGTTTTGTAAGCTATTACAGACTTACAGTTCCTACATTCTCAATCTAAGAATGCACAGAGTAAAAAAAAATATTCTGAAGTACGTACATACTCACATTAAGAAAGTTGGATTTAGTATGAGTCAATTATTTCTTGTTCCTAAATTACAGTTATAATCCATCCTTATACCTACGTATTCTCTTATGAGCAGATGCAGAGTGAATATAATTTGTTTACTCTATTAATTCTCACTATTACAGATACGTTATTATGTTATAAATGTTAAGAGTAAAAGTAATATTTTGTGCTATCAAATTTACTCCGTTTAAGAGTAAACTAAGAATGTGTTGAATTAAATCAAGTATGCAATTTTAGCATTTAAGGGTGGAACGTGTTGATAGTTCAATTTTAATTGAATTCGATCTTCGATCTCTTCAGCTCATTCTGTCTTTGTTTTCGTGTCGCGTCGTGTTGTGTTCGTACCAGTCCAATAGATAACAATAATTTTGGTCAGTCTAGTGATTTCATATATGTACTTGAGAATTGTGAAAATAATAATAATAACGAAGTAGATAATAAAAGACTTTTAATCTGTTAAAGGAGTTAGATATTGAATATATCTACAAATATTTATTGGGTAAGTACCTTTATCATTGACCTGTAGCTCTAATTTGCAAATCAAAAATATTTTTTTTTAATTTAGCTGGCAATATTACATTTAATAGTCTTCCATATCTTTCTAAAGACTACTTGTTGGTGATTCCACATGTAGGATTGAGGGCTGAATTTCGGCAAAAGCTGTTTATAGGGAAGAAAAAAGTGGTAAGTATCTAGATATTTATATTTTTTTCTTGAATAAAAAAACATTTTTTCCATGTCTTTCCTTTTTAGCACAATTTTGACGACGACACTATATCAGCGAGCTCAAAGGTGAGTGCCTGGCTCAATACGGAAGCCGATGGGAAGGAGAGTTCTACCAGCCAATATGCATCAAGCATCGCTTCTTGTTGTTGTTTGGTAAGAAAAAACATTTATTCAATATACCTACCTAATGAATATGAAATGTTTTGTTTTTAAAATTTTGTTAATAAAAAATAAAATTGTTTATAAAATGAATGTAGTTTTTTTTTTTTAAATTTACATAGCAGGCCCGTTTTTGAAAGGTTTGTATTAAGAGCGTGCTTCTTAAATCAATAATGCTTTGTTATAGAAACAAGAAATATAATTACTACCTTGAGAACGTCAAATCAATCTAACATGGATTGTTTTCACTTAAATTAAGAAAGGACGTTCCAAAATCAATAGCAGGCGGTCTAATAATAATCAAAATCATTATCACATTAAAAATGACTAGGATATTAAAACAATAATGATTATATTTATATTAAGTACTTATCGTTCTTAATTCAATAATCCTGCGCTTTAAAAATAAGAAAATATCGGTATCAATTTATGGACGTATCATTACTTGAAAAGTTCTTAAATTAAACAGGCGAATTTCACAAGTAAGAATGCCGTGTTACCAGTTTCAAACCGCCGTACTTGATTTAAGCACAGATCGGATAGCGATGAATATGACTCGAAAATTGATTAATTTAAGCGTGTTCTTGCTTACTATCACTCTATTTTTCTCTCGGTGATAGGAATGCATATACTACAAAGATAAAATACACAAAATATACAGTGTTGTGTGAATGCTTCTTGAGTGGATTCTGCTGACCTCAAATCGAGAAGCTAAATTCTCTTCTCAGAATCACCAGAAGAGTATTTTTTGTGCCAATGAAACGGTTTCAGAAGCGAATTTTTTGATGCCGGAATCTCCCGGACATTCCTTTTTTTCCAATAGAAAACGACAAAAGGTTTACTAGGAGTAGGTATGGTCAATTTCGCCCTGCCTAACGCAACTACAGTAAAATAATATTCTGTATTCTGAAATACTCGCTGATGGAAAAAATTAATTCTTCTTCCGTGGTTATAAAAAAAGTAGGTGTAGGTAGTGTAGGTTAGGTTAGGTTAGGTTAGGTTTTTGGGCTGACGAAGCGGGTGACCCTCGCTTCGCCACACTCAGGTCCTTGTGGACCCATTGTGATACCCTTTATTTGTGGGGCTTAGCCGTGTTGTATTTCGGCCTCGTTTCCTTCTCCTTATTCGATGTTGTCCAGCCATCTTGATGTCCTCATAAACCTGTGAAGATCAAAGAGTGAGATATTTGAGAGTTCTTGAATGTCTTGGAAGTAATATCTTCCAAGTGTTCTATTTCGCAAGTGACAGAGGAAGTGAGGTGTGTCCTCATGCGTCTCCTCATCACCGCAGCCTCTACAGATGTTGTCGTCTATGAGGTTTAATTTCATTGTATGGTTTCTTAGGAAGTTATGACCTGTCAGAGCACCTACCAACTTAGACAGTGATGATCTGTCAAACTTCAAGAGTTTGTTGGTCCGTCTTTTGTCATATTCAGGCCAAAACTTCCTTGATATTTCACAGGTTGTTAGTGTCTTCCACCTGTTATTGGCTTTCATTCGGATCTTGTTTTCCACCCGTTCTCTGAGGTTACAGAGTGGTGGTTTGATCGATTGTAGTGCCTGATCATGGTCTATTGCAGACCCCTTGCCAGTTCGTCTGCAATCTCATTGCCGGCTTTATCCCTGTGTCCAGGAACCCAGCAGAGATTTATATTATGCTGCGAGCCAAGAGCTTTGAGCTCTTCGCGACAGCTGCGAATTAGCTTTGATTTGATTTCAGTAGCCGAAATAGCTTTAATGGCTGCCTGGCTATCAATGAATATGGTAATATCATTACGTGGTATTGCCCTCATTGACACCATACACGCCGCTTCCATAGTTGCCAGAACCTCGGCCTGGAAGACACTGCTATGATCAGGAAGCCTGATTGAGCGGCGTATGTTTAATTCCTCCGAGAATAGACCGGCTCCAGTGCCATAGTCCATCTTTGATCCATCTGTGTAGATGGATATAGATTTCCTTTTAGCGGGTTCGTTTGTTTCCCATTCCTCCCTGCTCGGAATGGAGCAGGAGAATGGCTTGTCGAAATCTAGGTAGGGAGACATGTAGTCAGAGCTAACATCGTTCTCTACGTATCTCTTCAAAATCTGCGCATGTCATGTAGCATTAGGATTCCAGCCTTGTGTTTGGCTAATCCTGAGTGCACTTTTGACGTCCGATTCTTGCATATATAGGTCCAGGGGGAGCAAGTTGAGAATGGCCTCCAACCCAGCGGTTGGTGTCGTTCTGATTGCACTGGTTGTTCCTACACATGCTAATCTTTGTATTTTTGTCATTTCTTTCAGATTGGTTACCTTGTCCGCGGCTTGCCACCAGACTAAGTTGCCATATGTGAGTATCGGTCGCACTATAGCCGTGTAGTGGCTCGAATTGCGGTATGTTCCTTTTATTTGTGAATAGCACAAGTTCGGTTTTTTGGGGATTGATTCCCAGACCACATTGTTTTGTCCACAAGTTGAGTGTACGTAGTGAGTTCTCCAACAGTTCGCTTATGGTCGATAAGAATTTGTCTGTCGCAAGCAATACTACATCGTCTGCGTATGCAACTACTTTGACCCCCCTGTTTTCAAGTTTCATTAGTATTTCGTCAATGACAAGAACCCAGAGTCATGGGGAAATGACCCCTCCTTGCGGTGTACCTCTTGAGGCAGTAACTCTTAGGTCAGTGTCACCTAATTTTGCATTGATATTCCTTTCATTGAGTAGATTCATGATCACTTTAATGAGTGATTGTTCAACGTTGGAATTTTGTAATGCCCTTTTCACCGCGCATGTTTTGACATTGTTAAACGCCCCTTCAATGTCTAGAAATGCGGCTAGTGTATATTCTTTGTCTTTTAATGACTTCTCTATAACGCCAACGACTTCGTGTAGTGCTGTTTCTACTCCTTTGCCCTTTATGTAAGCATGTTGTGTAGTGGAGATTAGATTGCTATCTATCCGACTGCGTATAAAGACGTTTATCAATTTTTCGAAGGTTTTCAAAATAAAAGATGTTGGACTTATAGGTCTAAAATCCTTAGCAGTGGTTTGGCTAGCTTTCCCTGCTTTTGGGATGAAGACAACCCTCACTTCCCGCCAAGCTTTCGGAATATAGCTTAATTCCAAACTGCGCGTGAAAATCCTTTTAAGAACCGGAGTGATGATGGTCCTTGCCTTCTGGAGCATAATCGGAAATATCCCATCGACTCCAGGGGATTTGAAGGATGAGAAGGTATCAATTGCCCAGTTTATTTTGTTCTGAGTGTTATTTTGACTTGGGTCACATCCTGGAAAGTGAGTCCGCAATAGGAGACTAAGGGTCTCTTCACAGGACTGTGTCCACGTCCCATCATCGTTTTTGAGATATCCTGGGACCGTGTGTTCTTTTGATAAAATTTTTCTAAGTCTGGCTCATTCTGTGGTGTTTTCAATATTACTACAGAACGTTCGCCAGGTTGTGCGTTTAGCACTTGCTATTGCGCTTTTGAATTTCCGCTGACCATCTCTATATAATATCCCAATCTGTCTGAGAATTTATGGCCTTCGCTGTATTGAAAAGAGCTCTAGTTTTCCTCCTGATCTCTAGGAGATCTTTCGTCCACCATGGTGGAGACTTCCTGTTCTTTATTGTTCGCAACGGACAGGCTTTCTCGTATGCATCTTTCAGAGTTTTATTTAAAATTTCTGTAGGTAGTGTAACTTGTTAATTAAAAAAAGATCACTCAAATCACAGGTTGGATATTCTGTGTGAGGAATAGGTATATCCGCGAAGCCACCTGCAACAATCCTCTCACATTAAATTCATCCTAATCCGGTTCGCCATTTCATGTTTACATTTGCAACAGACAAACATCAATTATCCACGCATATGTTTCGAATCAAAACAATTGCTTAACCCTTAAACATTTTGAATGCATAAACAGTGCGTCATATCTGTATGCGGAACAAATTACAACTCAAATTATCAATATGAGCTTGAAGTATTTTTATTATTTAACATCGTGTACCTCAGGTTGCGCCCACTTTTTATCCTGTTCAAATCACAGTGTATCAAATATGACTCGACACACAATTAATACGCCGCGCGGTAATAAACATTATTACCCGTCATTACAATAGTCAGGAAAAGGGATATTAAAGCAACCCCTCTATGAAGAAAAAATCTTACCATCTGTGTGTTCAGTGTTCACCCCACTTCGCTTCCACCACCAAAAGAGAGAGAGACCACGCCGACGACGATGATGATGATGATGATTATGATTCGTATTACAATTTCTTTATGATAATCGCACACAAAAAGTTAAAACACTCGTAATTTTCATTTCACGTTATTTGCACATTGAATTATCCTCATTGCACCCTGCAATCAAATTTTGTTTAATTTGTGGTGCCTCTGGTGCGTCGCTGGTGGAATTCCTGAAGGCGACAGGGAGGATATAGAGGCCCTTAGGCTTTCTGAATGCCCCTTGGGTAGAAGTGCATAAATTTGATCGGTTGTGGATTAAATTAAGGGCTCAGTAGTTTGTATTTCTTAGGTATATAGGTAAGTACTTTGTGCAAAGATGAATGACATTAACAAATGTTGCGAATTACAAAGCCGGATGGGCGAGGGTTTGCTGGAAAGCTTTATTTGTGTGTTTTACATAGTCGGATTCGGTCATGTCCGTTAAAGACTAAGGCGCCCAGTTCATAGAATCGGTTGCTTTCATTAGGTCGACGGATCCGTCTATATTGACGTATTCATCGGAGCGCATAGTGAACAGTCCCATATAACCAGCGTGACCGCGGCAGAATTCTGAAAAGTCCAATGAGAAAAAAAGTGTCATTTCTGAAGCTATTCTTAAAATTCCGAATTTCGAAACTTTTTTTTAACAATCATTGGGTCCCTAAACCTATAATAATGTTGCGGTAACTGATTTAAATTTTGAGGGTTTTTATTTGAAAATAACAGCAATTGGCGTCTTTTCCAACTAAAAGAGGGGCCAAAATGGCGAAAAACTGTGACAGGCTCTCAAAAAAAGTGCCGAAGTGCCAAACTTTAGTTGCACAACGGTCAGGCTGCATACGGTGACAGCCAATGACAGTTCTCATTCTCTCAAAATTTCCACCAATGAAAGTGCTCCCTCTCACACTCTGCCAACTGTCATAGTGTCAACTGTCAAGTCGTGCAACGGACAAAGAAGTTTGAAGTACATTATGTCTATTCGCAAACTTTCCCGAGCCAAGCACATAAAAATTAGAATCTGTCAAACTCAACAAAATTGAGCGAAACTCTCTCAGAGACCTGAAAAAATATCTCAAAGCAGGGCTACCAATGTAATTCATATGTAGTAGATCTACTTCATTTATTTTTTTTTTGTATATGCCTCTGCTACGGGCAACTTGTTTCTACTTCGTTTGTCTCATTTTTATACAGATAACTATCAAAATTTCATTTATACGTGTTATATTGATTAATTTATGGAAATCAAAAAAAAGTCATTTGTTTGATCTGAATGCACTCTTCACAAAAATCTACTACAATTTGCCTTCAGTTTGGAGGAAGATTATGTTTAAGGCGCTTCTACCGCATTATAGCAGTGCAGCAGCCGAAAGACGATTTTCAGATTTTAACAATGTAAAAAAGGACCGCTTTTTTCATTTTACTTATAAGAGAGTTTTTTTGTTTATTATCTGTTACACTTTTTTTTAAATCTACTTCGTTGTTTTTGGGCGATGTGCTACGCTTTCTGGGCTTAACACTGGCAGCCCCAAAGTACGCGGATAGATTTCGAGAAACTTTCATCATTGACATCTAATTTATGTCACAAATAAATAAATATAACTTACCTTTTGCAACCACCATTTATTTATTGTTATTTTATTTTGTTTATTGTCACAGATTTTATTTTTGTGCGCAATTGATTTTAAAGGCGAATTTTGAATTTTGTTCCTATAAACTTTGTGTATTTGACAAACTTATAAGTATTTTCCATTTCAAATTCACTGAGCTGTTTTCGAGCCAAGAGAATAACTACTCGTCACAAGTTATTTTCCTATAATTTTCTCTTTTTTTGTCATTTTTGATGCGATACTTTGGGCGATTGCGATCAACTTAAACCGCGTTCGCAAATGAACCTAGTAAACCTATTTTATCCGCTTTGACTTTTCAGTTTGTAATATAGGTATCACGCGAGAAACCATATCTGATCACAACTTTCGTTCGTCACCCTTCGCCTGAGAGTAGTCGGACAAATATTTGGCTTCTGCAACGGGCTATTGAAAAAACATCACTGGTCTTGAGCTTACCTTTCTCTTGCTATCGTGTACGCACTTCGGAAGAAATAATTTCGAAACACAATTCCTTTAAAGGGTTATTTAACTCAATAAATATTTTTTTAATTAATAATTTTTTTATTATTATTTTAATTCGACTATTTACAATATAATTGCATTTGTATTCTTCTCTTAAAAACGGATTCTACGCCCATTCGATTAAATTATTTAATTTAAACATTGAAATAACACCGAAAAAAAAACTGTACAGTAGCGTTATTATTAAATTAGCTGAGTCTTAACATCTAAAGTAGCTTTAAGCGTATCAGTAATCATTATCGGTTAAGTGACTAGAATATTGATAGAAGTAGTTGTGTGTATATTCAAAAATTACCAAAACAAATACAGATTTGTTAATGCTTAAGTTTTTGCTGGTTTCATAATTTCGTTTTTTGTTTCTTGCGACACAAGTGGAATGGTGTAACATTTGTATAAATACTTCTTCTTTTTTTTCTATATAATAATATTGACAATAAATGAAATAACAATAATGAATATGTATTATAAATAGCAAATGGTAATTTTTGGGCTTGACTTTACTTGGATCGTTGATAAAAGATAATCGTTATATATAGATTTGTGTAATATGTAATAAATGTATGTGTTATTACAAATACTAAATGTTTTGTTAGTATATTTGGATAGATGTTAATAATTCGACCCTAAATAGTAGTTAACTTTAATTCTCGATAGATTCTTGAATTTTCTTTTATTTTTAACAAATGAATTGCATCAATAAAGCTTTCTATAAAGTGTTTGCTATTTAAATGTGTTTCCGCCCAGCAGGGATGGTATTTTTGTTCGACTTGACAGTTTGACGGATAAATTGACAAGAGTTTTGTAAATATTGCTTTGCACGTCAAGTGTATAGGAAAATAGCGCACCCCGATTTGTTTGCTGAATTTTGTTACAGCTAAGACGAAGTTTGTAGAAAATTAGATAAAAATATAAAAATTTAATTTTTTTTTAAGCTGTGCAGGGATTGGTTACTGCGGGGATAGTCGAAAAAGCGCATAACTGGGGATAATCATCCCTGGAATTAGAATCTCTGTTTGCTGTTAGTGTTTTGGTGACAAAAGTCGACGAATTTTGATCTGAGAATTTGAAACCTTTCGAGTGCTTAAAAACGGAGTTGGATATGTCAATTTTCCAAAGAAGAGTGCATCACTTCTTTAACTGTTGAATATTTAGGAAAATGGTGGCTCATATAGCAAACTCAAGTTGAAATCATTTTAGGGTAAATGGATCTCGCTAGTAGCTCAAGGGCTAAGGCAGATATCTCCGTGTTCTGATGGGTTTTACCGACTGAAAGGGACTTACTGCCGATTTTATTGTCCCACGAAGAGTGACAGATAAAGGAAATATCTGCTTGGAATATTATATAGGCCTCGTGAACTCCTACTGCAATCCAGAATGGACCTAGCATTTATTCAAAATTCATTCAATGTTATGTCAGCTCTCGTAACATGTTTGCTGACACGCTACAAAGAACGGGGGCGTTCAAGAATGTAATACAGAAAAAAGTGACAGCTCGCTGACTTAATGCATTTCAGTTTTGATTGACCTATAAATCGCTCACATGAACGTTAATGTTTATGGATAGACAGCCGACAAACCTAGTCAGGAATTTCGTTGACATTTCGTACATACAATTATAAACAGCATAAATGACATTCGCCTTAATTTGAAAGTTTAGCGTTTTAGCCTACTCTCTTGACGCCTGACATGTATCAAGTTGCACAGAAGGTATGCGTTTTGTAGAAATGAGGTTATTCCTGTTGCTGCTTCTCATTGATTGTTTCTCCTACAGAAACTCAATTCTCTTTTATCTCCCTCAATATGTGTCCAAATCTCTTCCACTTTATTCTACATTTATTCCCCGCTTAAGACGACATAACGACATTTGTCAACTGTGCGATCTTCGATTTTATTACTTGTTATACCTATACTCTCTCTTTCTCTTGATATGTGTCATGATATAGAATATGCTTTGTAAATTTCTTCTTCTTCTAATCAGTCGCCTGATATATATCACGATATAAAATAAAATTCAAATCACTCTAGCAAACACCGTCAAATAGCAAAACCCATCGTCGGCGGCCTTAAACTAATTTACAATCTAACTAATCGACTGTCATTTCCTACTGATATAATTTATATAACAATATTGCATGTACAAATTTCATTGCAACTATATGAGTATTTTACGTTTTTCGAGCACAACTATAGTGCAGACGTCAGACCTACCCGACACCATTCGTCTGGGTCGGCGTCTCATGACCGTGATGTCGAAATGCCTGAAAATGTTTCGTGATATCATGATGGTGTCGATGGAAAGCCGCCGTAATTGGCAAACGATGATGACTGTTGTATTCATTTGGTGGCCGGTTAAATGACAGCCGAGCGACGCTCCAGAATTCATTGTTGACACACGGCGGCACTGTTTGGCCAGCGTTTACCACTATGCTACTGTTGTTGCTGCTCAGAAATGCTGTATTGTTTTTGGCATTGCTACTGCTCGATATTGCACCAAACAAAATATTACTGCCGGCGCTATTGACATCAGCTGTCAAACTTCCACTTACCAATGAGGCTGCTCTCGCTGGTGACAGCGATGTAGAACCATTAGCAATGGCGGCCGCGGCAGCAGAAGGTATCGGTGGTGCCAGCTGTGGTGACTGTTGCGATGACTGTTGCTGCTGGTGCTGGTGCAGCTGATGATGATGGTGATGACGATGATGACCGAATGCCGAGGCGAGTGCTGCGGCGACATTTCGTTGTTGCTCCGGACTGCAATTTGGTCGTTGTTCTAGATTTGTCGTTCCTGGTCCCGGTGAACCGGATAAAATCACTTCCGGCGTACTGGATGTCGACTTATTGGCCAGCTGATAGGAGACATGCTGTTCGCTGTTGATCGACGAGGCTGGCGAGTGGGAGAGTAGCGATGACGTGGGCGTTTGCATGCGACAGCTTTCTAAATGATGCGACGATTGCTATATGCCAAGGGAAGAGAGTTTTTTTTTTTAATTGTGAAATTGTGAAATTATTAAGTGTTTTGCTTTGATGGATATGGATTCTGGATGTTTCAAAGGTGTCAAATAGAAATCTCTTTAAGTTCATTTACTTCCCCGCTGTCGTATATATCTTATTTATATCTCAGACCCTTAAGTGTTTCAATTTCAATTTAGTTTAGAGACGAACGAAGGACAATGACAATTTCCCGAGACTGTCATTTTTGATTTGCAAGAGTAGTAGGGCCGCTTTAAGTGAAATTCCCCATCACAGACCTTAAAATTCCCCTTTTTCCCCATTCTTCGTAGTGATATTCCCCATGGATTCCCCACAATCAAAATATTGGGTAAACAGACTGCTTCTTACACCCAATTTCCAATATAAAAAACGGGGTTGAATTACCGCATCCGTGATCGAGTAATACGTGAATGAATTTGTTATTGTTTTGTTTGTAAAATCAACAAAATTCAGTGACCTATGGCTCGCTCATGGATGCGGTAGATAAAAGAATGTTGTTTAGTAACAGCTGAGAAATTAAAGTAATGGGAATTGTGCCCTTTTTAGCAATAGTTGCACAAAACACTACTCTTGCCATTATAAAGCAACAAATCCCCTACAAGTTTTTTTTTTGACATTTGAACATCTTTGGAAGGATGGGCTTCGCGAAACACTCTATTGTTATTGTGACGCCATTCAGTCGAGTAAATTCTCATTTCCTGATGATTATAAGTTCTTTTATTTTTCAACATTTTTCTCTCTTTTTTTTTTTTTTAAGAAAGCGAAGTTTAAATTTTGATACAAATGCTAGCCATTTCTTTTTGTCTCGGAACATTGAGCCGGAGCTAAAATACTTGAGCCAAATGACCCAGTTATTTACTTCAGCACAACATTGGTTCCATTTAAAAAGGAATGGGGACGTTCAAGCATTTAGTTTAGTAAGTCTAACAGCAGGTGTCTGACTAGATGTATCTCGGTTTTGATTGGCTGAATCGGTCATATGAGCTGCTGTTTCAGTTCACATTTGTGGAGGGGTAGCCGACGAATCTAGTCAAGAAATTCGTGACTGAGTAGGTACTATGTTGACAGTTCGCGTATGTGGCTGACGTATAGGGAAACTGACGTCCCCGACCAATACGGTTCTTGCGTTCAGGTTAAATCTTATCCAGACCAATCTAGTCGACTTGAGATAGATTTTTGAATGTGCCCAATATTGGCGTTAAGTATTGATATTTAATTTTTTTTCCTCACATTTCGTTCGTTATCAAATTCTTCATTGAAATCCCCTACAAAAAGGGGAATTCCCCACGACCTGGTAATACTGAGTTGGAGCCCTTGAAAAGTGGCGTGCATATTGTTGGCGATACGGGTGCTGGTTTTCACTTGCAGAATTTAAATTAGCCAAACATTTGGAATCGTACTGAAGGTTGTCTTTCTCCTGTCGGTGTTGTTGTAGATGCTAGGTTCGCAAAAATTGAATAAGTAGGTTAAATAGCTGCACAAGGCTATTCAATAATCGAATAGAGCTTGCATTCAACACAAATACGCTATTTTTGTAGTCGAATTGACTACATTTGCGACTTGCAAGGTGTGCGAAACTGCAGACAGTTAGCTAAAGAAGAGGCTGGTTATAAAAAAACATCCAGGCCCATTGTGGTTTTAAGCGCCTCTGCTGATTTCACTTGAAGCCGTGTCGGTAGGACGACTTTGCTGATGTCAAGGGGGAACTATTGTCAGGATTGACGTCAGATTCCGTAAGGCGAAAACATTTCAAAAAGATTTGTTCCAAGTTGCAGAAGTAAATCGATCGTGCACATACGAAACCTTTTAAACGTTTCGTCTTACTGAATGCCGATCCTGGTTTGGCTTTGGCTTTGGCTTTGATCACTATTTTTGAATACCTATAGCTTTAGGCGGCAGAATTAAAAGCGGAGTCTGCAAAACATCCTAGAGATTTCGTCTTACTAGACTGCCTTTTGTCACTGGACGCTGTACATAACTCTATACCTATGCAGCAAATACTAGTGTATGACAAAGTTTCTAGAGGACACCGCGCTATGCTATTGTAATATTCGAAGTGTTGTCCGCTGGTCCCTTTTGCACTCTATGAACGAGTTTCTCTGGATCCTCTGCGAGTCTTTCATATGTCAGATACTCCCTAATGTCTAAGAAAACAACAACAGCCCTCGACAGCTCATTATGCTGCATTCTCGCAGCTTAAATATAACACTTGCTTATGCACATGATTACCTACGGGCGTAATATGGTGGGAAAATTGCTCATCCGACTGTGAAATAATTGAAATCCCAAACAGCATTATTGCTAAATTATACATTGTCTACCCCCCATAACGGCCTGCCAAAGGATCCCATCCAAACACACACACACACTCACAAAAAAAAGAAACAACTAAGGCCAAAAATAACCAACGCACAGCAATTCAATTTACTATGTAAATTGAGATTAAGGTAATTCAATTTTTGGTTTACTCTTTCAGTGAGCAGCATATTGAGCGATACAACAAATCCTCTTTCAGCCAAAGGACGACCTACTTCCCCCCTCCCTCCCCCCATCATCGGCTCCTCGTTTTAACACAGATGTACCAAGAGACAGCGAGAACAACATACAAAAAAAAAAAAAAACAACTTCACACACAAAATTCAATTAAAATGGATACACTTCGCTTCGAAACAACAAAAGCAGGACCAGGGCACACAGACCGAACAAGCGAAACATCATAATTATAGTCATTTAAAATCATTCGCATTGACACCCGCATTCAATTTAAATTTACCATCAACATTATTCAGCTCACTCATCACCAGTGCCAGTAGGGACGGATTCGGAATTTTTCCATTTACCGTTTTACATAAGCCCCCCATCGCATCGCCCGTTGAGCGGTCGCAATTCTTTGTGAGTAACAAGGAGACACGAGACAGCTTTTAAAGTCGCCTCCCTCGGAAGAATATGCTCCAGATTTCTTGTACAAACCCAGAGCCATACACATTTCTATACACACACGCAAAGCGAAAGTAAAAGAGGATGTGGCAATGGCAAATCACCGAAAAGTACACACCCTCTCAATGAGAATTCGTATGGCAAAAGAAAACAATAAAATCCAACCCAAGGATACTGTTGTCTCGTTTTGCCCCAAAAGAAGGAAACCCTGAACCAATTGGATGGATAGTCTTCTTCTGTGAACGGAGCAATTTTAAATTGGAAACGAACAACTATTGCACTCCGGCGAGTACGACTACGAGTACACATACCCGAGGGTTCAGCAAGGACGATTGGATTTAGCGGTTGTACGCTAACCAGTAAAATTAATTAACTGGTGTGTTTTGATTGCAAGTAAAAATTGGATTACAATTGAAAATTAAATTGAATGTAAAGCGAGGACCTGCTGGAGCGTAAATAACGTAAATTAATTTTCCTGTCCCATAGTCCCAGCGAACAATGTCCTCGTGTGTTTGTGTGCAGATGTAGTTAGTTAGGCCCGTATCGCCGTGAACGTAGCTATAGGTGTGCTTCCAGATTGATGAAATATTCATCTTTTAAGTAGGTAGGTAGGGAAATGTGGTTTGGCCTATTCGTTTATGGGTTTTTGTTTCGCAGTTGGAACTTTGGGTCTACGACAGGTAGGTAGGTACCAAACATAATTGATTCCTATTTATACGTGAGAGTGTTTTATGAGCTGATGTTGCTCGCGGCTCGCATTCAGCAACGATTTTAAAATTCATAATGTGCTGCATTTAAGTAGGTAGGTAGGTACCTACTCCTTTCTTTCGCTTGCTATTTGCATGTTGCTTCGCTACTGCGATTGCTTTTGCTGTGGGCGCTTCGGCGTTTATTGTCGTTGATTACGTTGTGGTCGCAGCTGCTGACAACGCTCAATTTAATATCGTTTTTTATTGGGATTTACAGATATTGCTCTCGGATTTCCGATTTTCCATGCCCAATGGCACAGTTGCCACTTGAAAATAAAGTTTATGTCAAAAATTGGAAATAAAAATGACCAACTGTAGCTTAAATAATAGACACTCCGGAAAAGAATAGATACCTACCAATTTAATGACACCTCACTCTTAAAATCGATCAAGCCGTTTGGGCTACAGGGCGTCACGTATGAACGTACCTACATAGGATACGCGCGAAACACATAACCCTCCCTGTGTCCAGTCGGGTAAAAAATTAGTCTTCAAAACGAGTCGTTTAGATTCGTTTTCCACGATAACACCACGCAAAACGACTTCCAATCGTTGGATTGTTGAAACAAGCACACCTTTTGCAATATTCAGCAAATTCAGCAAATTCAGCAGAACAGCTGACCAAACAAATGTCACAGCTCACAACCTAAAATCATTTGCCACACTTAATTGATGGGCTTATATTATTTTTAAATGCTCTGAATTCATTTTATTTGTTAATTAATGCGATCGCAATTTAACCCAAACTGCTTTTGATGTCGCTTTGAATGTATCTGTCTCAGCTGATGAAATTGAAAATTGCTACATAAAGCGTAACCCAGCAAATAGAGCAAAATCTAACATCTTATGTGTTCACCTGTCGTCTACTGAGACCAAGCAGACGTTTATGAAGGGCAAACGATCGGCAAAGAAAACTCTAAATACTTCGGTGTTTGGTGCTGGAAGCAGTAATAGTATTTTTAGTAATGATTATTTCAATATATACACTAGCCCCTGTATTAATAATAAAACGATATCCACTCTCTAACACGTGTTTAAGCTGACAGACGGATAGTGACCTTATCCGTTTGTCAACTTTTTTCATTAATAAACACATTTCATCTCCATGTTAGCTATTCGCTCTTTGTCACCTAACGCACGACAGCACTACACGGAATTGTACTAAATATTCTAGTACATCTGTCATATTTCGTCTCTCTTGCAGTTGTCGTGCACTCGTGCTCAGAGATTTATGTGGTTTTCACCGATTCTCTCTCAGATTTTCTTTTAGACTTCAGAGTCAGAGTTCAGGGGCCAGATTCTGTAAGGCGAAACGATCAAACGTTTTCGTGCGCAGGAATATTTTGCCCTATGTTACACAAGCAAATTTCTAAATTTCTTCGTGCAAACGAAAGCGTTTTTCGTTTCGTTTTTTACAGAATCCCACCCCAGATTTTACGCGTCAAACGAACGTTAATGCCATGTGATCTGGATCTACTCTTGTGAAAAGGAAGATTTCAATATACCTAATTACATTTTTTATCCTATTCCAAATGATTCTTATGCAGCAGGAGGGGTTGGCGTCTTTGTTAAGGATGCCTATGTAAAAGATTCTTGTGAGCCCAAAGTAGCTTCTATTAGTGCCAAAAGTGCGGATATCCTAAAAATCCCTTGTTTTATTTCGAATATAACTTTAAATATTGTTTGTGTATACAGACTTCAAAATAATTCTCTTGGACGAATTTTCAGCTATATTAAACAACGAGAAAGCGGCTAATCTCATTATCATTGGCGACTTCAACATTGATATTCTGAGCTCTAATGCTGTCGTGGAAAAATACGAAGCCTTATGGGCAAATCATGGGTTGGTTTCCTTTATAAAGGAACCAACCAGACCAATCTCTAACACTTGTCTTGACCATGTGTTTGGTCGCTTCCAGGTTGAAATCAATCAATGTTCAGGTCTAAATCTCGATTTAAAAATTACCGATCACTGAATGACAGGTTTAATCTTTAATAACTTAATAAGCAAAAATGCTTCTACCAGTTCTTCCAAAAAAATAACTAAAATTAATTTTAACCTTTTAAATGGAAAACTTTTGAGAGAAAACTGGGATGACACATATGCCGAAGAAATATGCCTCTCTGGCATATGAATCATTCATTAAAACATTAAAAAAACATATTAATGACTCTAGCGTATCGATGAAAAAAAAAAAAACAAATCTCAACTGAAACTTAAACCCTGGGTAACAAATTCACTTCTCAATCAAATCAAGCTGAAACAGAAACTACGTAGTAAAACCTATAAACACCACTAAATATTACTTTAAAACATCGTTACACTCATTTATGTAAAAAAAAATTAATAAAGAAATCAGTTATTGTCGAAATAGATACTTTGAAAACAAACAAAGAAGTGCTCATGGGAACATCAAAAAAGAATGGGAGGTAGTAAACTGCATATTCAATTGAAAAACAAAAAATCATAACATATCCATTACACTCGAAAAAGATAACGTTATCGTAACAGATCCTGTTGTTGTTGCAAACTAGTTTAACGAATATTTCTCCTCAATATCGAAGAAGTCTTCCTCTTGTGACTTTTTAATGTCTTAGCTTAGCGTCTCAGTGTTTGAATCGCACATTTTGCAGTAACAGTTTCGTTTTTAATCCCATTTCGGGATTAGAATTATTAAAAATTATCAACTCACTAAAAATCTCAAATTCTGCAGGTGAGGATGGAGTTTCCAATTCCACCCTAAAAATAATAGCGTTCAATGTGGTCGATATTTTGGCTCACATATTTAATTTAAGCATCTTTTCGGGAGCCTTCCCCGAATTGCTGAAACGGGCCAATGTCATACCTGTCTTCGAAAAGGGTAATAGAAAAGACAAAATGAACTACAGACCGATTTCCTTACTCTCTGTTATATCCAAAATTTTTGAGAAAGCGATAAAGTGTAGAGTTTTAAAATTTCTTACTGACAATAACTTTTTTAGCGAGAATCAATTTGGGTTTAGAGAAAACCTTTCCACCGAAGATGCTCTACTTGATTTTTGTCAGTATATTTATATGGGCCTTGATGTAAAGAAAACTTGCGCCGGTCTCTTTGTAGATATAACCCGATGGAATCCCGGCTATAGTACTCAAGAACTGTGCACCAGAACTTGCACCTGTACTCTGTAAGCTGTTTAGCATGTCGTACTCCCAGAAGACGTTTCCTTCTTGCTGGAAGACCGCTCGCATTCAACCTATTCCAAAGAAAGGGAAGAAATGTCTGCCACAAAACTATCGTCCAATAGCATTACTTTCAATGCTCTCTAAAGTAATGGAAAAGGCAATAAATGTCAAAACAATCAAATATCTAGAAGGCCATCGATTAATAAGCGACAGGCAATACGGATTTCGGAGCCGTCGTTCCACTGGTGACCTGTTAAGCTACGTAACGCACTTATGGACACAATCAATTGAACAACACAGCGAATCCAGAGCCGTAGCCTTGGACATATCAAAGGCATTTGACCGAGTCTGGCATAGAGCCCTATTAAGCAAGTTAGCGTCTTACGTATTACCACAACAACTCTGCGGATGGATGCAAAATTTTCTTCTGGGAAGATAGATCCAAGTTTTTGTAGATGGTGTATTATCCAATTCGTTTGCTATAAATGCAGGAGTGCCCCAGGGATCTATTCTTTCTCCAACTCTATTTCTTTTCCACATCAACGATTTGTTTCGACAAATAATAATATCTACACTCTACAGCTTTGCAGATGACAGCACTCTTATATCCTCAATCTCGAACAGTGGGCCTGTGAATACGGCTACATCACACAATCAGAGATGTGAACAAATTAATTCTCTAAATGATGATCTGGACAAAATCTTGAAGTGGGGAAAGGACAATTTGGTTGTATTTAATGCAAACAAGACACAGTTCACAACATTTTCCAGAAAAAATGCATCAACAGTTCCTCAGATCCAAATGGATGACCATCCAATCCATCACAAGGACTCAATGCACCTTCTAGGAGTCACAGTCAATTCAGGAATCACATGGCAGAACCACATATCCTATATCGCTAAATCGGCGTCCGCAAAGTTGAGCTACCTATTTAGAGCAAAGAGGTACTTTAGCCCCAAGCAACTTCTCCTTCTCTACAAAGCACAGGTTAGACCAGGCTTGGAATATTGTTGCCATATATGGAGCTCGGCTTAACATTCACTTAACCGGCTTGATAGCATACAGAGACGAGCAGTTCGACTCATTGGAGATCCTACACTCACATCGAAACTACAACCGTTGGTGCACAGAAGACAAGTCGCTGACCTATGCTTGTTCTATAGATACTTCCATGGTAGATGCTCTGAGGAACTCAAAGACATTATCCCTCGAAATGCAACTTTTGGGCGCCCAACAAGACAGGCTGCTAATGCTCATGACCATAGAGTACACTTGACAACCGTGAGGACATCAACTTTCCAAAACTCCTTCTGTTACAGGACAAGCAAACTTTGGAACTCGCTTCCTGCCTGGGGATATATTTCCAGAAGACTACAATTCACAGCAATTTAAGTGCAGAGCAAACATACATCTGCAAGCATCTCGGGGCGCTGTTGAAGCGTTATAGGTTCGCCTTTCCCGGTAGAAGTATATAAAAAAAAAAAAAAGATTGGTTTAAGTCTTACCTCAAGAATAGGTGGCAAAAAGTAAAAATTGGGAACATTGTTGGCGGCTCTGAGACAATTAATCTAGACGTTCCACAAGGATATGTTCTTAATTTATTTAAACTCAGGGTTCAGCCTTCCTTTTGTAGGTAGGCTGAAGGCTTTTGCTGACGACTTCGCGTTTGCATATAGCTGAAAGAATTTCTTCAACTTACATGCTGATGTTAACCATAATGTACATCTATTAAGGCTATGGTTTGTGCAACCATTGAGTTTATTTAGTAAGGTAAAGCCTTCTGCAAAAAGGAAATACTTGTAGAGTGAAAAGCACCTCAAGAGTGAGAGGCACGAGGAACTCACTTTAATAAGGCACCTCAAGAGTGAGAGGCACGAGGAACTCACTTTAAAAAAGCACCTCAAGAGTGAGAGGCACGAGGAACTCACTTTAAAAAAGCACCTCAAGAGTGAGAGGCACGAGGAACTAAGTTTAATAAGGCACCCCAAGAGTCGCTCACCCATGCCTATTCTATAGGTACTTAAATGTTAGATTTTCCTCGAAATGCAACATATGAGCGTTCTACACGACATACAACCAATGCATTTCACTTTCAGTACACTTAACTACTCCGAGGACATCACTTTTTAAAAAACTCTTTTAGCTACAGGACAGGTGAACTTTGGAACTTGCTTCCTGGAGACATATTTCCAGAGAAGTACAATTTAAAAGCATAGAACTAACACCTGCCTGCAATCATCTCGGGGCACTTTTAAAGCTTTATTGGTTTGTTTATTAATTTACTAATTTTCTCTTGTTGCACTATGCGATGATATAAAAATGATGCGATGCAAATCATTATTTCTTATACTAGGAATATGAGTATAGTTATTTTATTATAGAGGCATTGCTTTTGGCGAAAAAAAAAAATATATTGATTTCAGAACAATGTCCTTGAAAAGAACACACGTATTTATGTTTGTAATGACATAACACAGCAATCTAGCTATTCGATTTTGTTAAAAAATCATCCCTTTTGTAAGAAAGTCAATCCCCTTCTCAATTTTTCGGGAATAAGACAACCACAGAGAAATCGATACAAAAAGGTACAAAACATATATATATACCTATATTCATTTCCTGCGCCTCAAATCCCGATCGAGTTCAATTTGAATGAGTGGAGTGGTTTCTGTTAGCACTCACTCTCTCTACACAAATTTAATTTTGTCGAATATGGTACTGGTAGCGACATCTATTACGAGAGTTGGAAAACCAACATGATTCCTCTATGTGTATAAACTCAATGGTGCAACATAGGTTATTAGTTAGCAGTAAGACGAAGCTCATGTTCTTCAAATTTACCGCCAAGGGATCTCCGGATGTTGATATTTTGTTTCATGCAGCTAGTTTCCGTAGATTTAGCTTGCTATGTTGTGGATGCAGTATCCTTTATAATGAAAATGTCGACTGTGATGCTAACTGTTTTTCTATTGAAATAGTGAAGAACTATAAATACTTAGGTGTCATTATTGACCAAAATCTAAGCTGGTGTGATCACATCGCTAGTTTAAAACAATATTTGCTATCCACTTTGCGAAGCTTCTACAAACTTCAAAAGTACCTCTCTACAAGAATCTTAAAAAATATTTACTTTGGAATCTTCCATTCTAAACTACAATATGGAATAACCTGCTGGGGTGGTACGCATGTAAATAAAATCCAACAACCAACTGTACTTCAACAATATGTAATCAGAAAAATATGCTTTTCATCCCGCTTAGCCAATACTTTAGCTCTTTTTAATAAACTGAGAATTCTGCCAGTTAGACATTTGTTCTATTTTAAAGTTAATTTTTTTTTTTTATTACAGGTGGGTACTTACAGAGTCCCATAAATGATAACCATAACCTTCGAAGCAATCTTAGCTCCTTGGTCAGCATACCACCTTTTCAGCATACCACCTTTTCTCCAAATTTAAGAAGCTTTTACACAATTGTATCTCGTAAATTATTTAACACGCTTCCCTCCTGAAATTCGAATCATTGGAACTTTGAGAATCTTTTTATCTAAAGTAAAACTGTGGCTTTTGAACATTGACCATAATGAAATCGAAATCTTGTTGCATTTCATCACCTAGTCAACTCTATAATTGAGATCATCTTAAAATTGTTTCACTATTATCTTCTGTTTATCATTGTTTTATCCCTTTTCCTCTTGCTAAATTGTACTTACTGTTCACCCCACTAAATTAATTTAAATAATGTGACATTACCTCTATTTTTCTTCTTTAAATGAAATATGTTACTAACTATTCTCTTAATTTTTGTTTGGATAAATTTGAATTTGTAATAATCACATCCACTATTTTAAACTGAATTTTGAGAATAAAGAAATTATTAATAATAATAAATAATAATAAAAATTTTAAAAGAAATTTGATCTGCCAAAGATCACATGCACTTTCATAGGCAAAGGTTTACGAGGCTGTGCAAATGAGTTGACCCAACTTGTTACATAACAAATTGTTTTTTCGCTTTTACTCCTAAAAGATTATGTTTTATAATTTATTGTGAAAGCTGTTAATGTAACCAATAAACTAAACTAAACACAACTGCATGGTGAGCACATTTAAGTATGACCGAGTTGAAGTGTCAGCTATATTTGTCACATAAGCCTATTTTGGTTATTTCCTTAAGCATTAACTGAGCTTAAGCGAGTGTCAATAATGGATGCAAGTCCACTAGATACTCAAGTTTAGTGAACTGCATGAAAAGGACCTCTAATCCCAGCATATACGGCCATAACAAATCACTTTAAATGGAATCGTACTTTGTCAGCTCGCGTTGTGGTCTACATTTCTACATGGTAATGGCTGGTTTTCTTACCTAGTTTATGAGGAGTAAGTTTGCTTGTCGAAAAGCAGATCCTTAGGCAGATGCTAACAAAGAAAACGAAACTGCCTGTATAGAAAGAAACTATTTAAATGGAGTCTTTGGCTTAAGTCAGCTCGCAGTAGGATTTGCTTGAAGAAATGTAGATCATTTGGTAGATGCTGACAAAGAATGTTTTTGTAGGTACGTCAGTATTTTATATAAAAAAGTCCTGTTTACGGAAGAAACTTGAAATTTGACAGACGGAAATATTTCTGAAAAAACCGTCGTAAATTCGACGAACACCGGCAGATTCGAGTAAACATAGTATAAGAACACTACTCACCTCCTTTTTCAAGAGTCCCTTCCACGTGAGTTCATCGCTCGAGTTGTCCACCTCAATCGGTGCATCCAGCAGGCTGTCACTGTTCTGATGTCGAATTTCGTTGTGGTCGTCCTTGCGCATTAGTTTCATGCGCTGCTGTTGGTGATCGAAGAGTTTCTCCTCCTCCTCGGTCGTCTCGATGTCAACCATCTCGTCGTCGGATGAGAAACACTCTTTGATCAGAGGTGTAGCTGGCGGTGGTGGTGATATGGAATTCGCAGTCGAAGTCCGACTCAGTTGCTTCTGTTCGTTGTCGTAGGACGTTGCTGCGGCGGCAGCAGCAGCAGCTGCCACTGCTGCCACTGTCTCTAAGGCTAAGGTTGTTGTGGCGGTCGAGTACGAAGACGCCGATCGATTCACCTGAATGACAGGCTTGAACGCCGAATTGTTATAGAATCCTGAAAGTGACTTGACTTCGGGCACGGTTGCCGTCGGGTAATTATTGTGTGGCGGCGAACCGAATCGCTCAAGCGATCCGGTGGGTGATGTATTGCTTCGATTGTTCTCGGGATTGGTCGAACTCGTCAGAGTTTGGTCCTGTGTGGGACTTGTGGTCACCGTGGGCGCATTTGAATTGCCGCTACTTCCGAAAATAAACGATCCGGCGCTGCCCTTTATCCATGGCAGAGTACAGTTGGGGAAATGGAAATGACTGTTGGAGGCCTTGTTTTGGGCGTGCGCGTGCCACATGTAGTCCATCATGAAATTCCTGGAAAACGGTAAAGTAATCTCTGTCGCTGCAGTTCCGCAGGGGATTGATGCAATTTGATTTGTCGCTGATAAAGCGCCAGTACCGCCAGCATGATGCTGATGGATGTTAATGGGTCTAAGCGGAAATTGCCCAATTGAGGCGGGTGTCACGGGACCACTTCTGCCCGGTGAGCTCTCTTTTAAACGTTTCGGCGACTGTGCGGCTATCGACGACGAAGACGAAGATGATGACGACGAAGTGGATCCAGCGGTGGCAGCTGTAGCTGCTGCTGCTGCCGCCGCCGCCGCCGCCGCTGAACCAGCCGCTGTTCGCGAACTTGACGAGTTCGCCGTTGTCATCAAGCGTTTTCTTGTCCCGCCATTGAACATCGCCTTGACATCCTCCCACGCGTGGGTGATTTCTTCCGGCGGATTGCCACTCAACTTCATGTGTCGCCTCCACGAATTGAAATTTGCCGCATCCGGTTGCACGTACTTATCGCCCGGCCCAATTCGATGCGAATGAAAGATAAACTTGTTCGGCGAGAAGAAAAGACCACAGTATGAGCATTTTATGCACTTAGCTCGCGACGAGTTATACCGCGATGGCAAAAACGAGCCACGACAACCCCAAGCGCACTTGTGGTGAACACTGAACGCAAAGTCATCCGGCAACCGAGGCGGGGCATTGTCGCCCAAAAACGACTTACACAATCGTTCCGCTTCCCGCCTGGTTATCATCCCACACCGTCTGGAACTCACCGGCATAGCACCAGCTCTTCGCAGGATCTCCAGCTGCACGGGCGTACACTGAACACATGTGATTCCCAGTGCAACCCTTCGATTGTGTATCTCATTGTAGCTAAACTGCTTGAGCAAAGTGTTGGAGATTTGCGCTAAGCACAGACGCTCCTGCAATTCGATGTACAGCGACACGATGGGAATTCCGTACAGCAGAACGGTGCTCACCTAAAAATAGAAAACAAACGCACAAAACCAATTGAGACTCTCTGCCGAATCAATAAAGTGGCCAAATAAATCAGATGTAAGTACGTGCTCCTTTGCTAATCTGCTCACGTTCTCAATTATTTTCCACAAATTGTATAATCAAAACGACGTAAACTTTAACAAAAAACAAAAAAAAAGCAACCCCTTTGTGCTTGAGTTTAAGTTGGCGTCCCTGGGGTACGATTCATTCAATGGCAGATAATATTCGTTCCTAAGTGTGTGCCAAAGTGTTTGTTTTTGTTTTTCATTTGGGTTGCGACGCCTTTCGTGTAACCTTTGCAAACGGTCTTCCTAAGGTCATTGGTTGTGTAATAAAAAAAAAAAAAAAAAACCTCAGGTGGTTATAATGGGTACAGTTCGACGGTTTTGCTGTGGAAGTGCAGCAAGTCCACGATGGACCCACCTCCTCATATCGTTACCGGTAGATTTCTGGCTATCCCTATAGTTACAAGCCTCGTTGAAGCGTCTTATTTGTAAAGAAGAAAACACATCCCGCTATCGGAACACTGTTTCTACGAGCGTATTTCTACGAGGTAAGTATGTACAGTCTAAATCGTGTGCAGGGCTATAGAGGGAAAATCTTTGGTGGGAGACTTGGTTAAGCACAGCTAACAGCTTACACATTAAACCAAGTGTGCAGTTCCCACAACAAGTCAATTAATTCATGACGGGACATTGATCCAAGCACAGCTCCATAAGAAGATTGCCAGTTTGTTAACCGTATTTTTTTTGGGAAAGAAAAACGTGTAACATCTACCTCGTATAACTGCGCCGATGGTAATCCCTCAAAAAGTATGAGAAATAATGGAGAAATTGAGATATTTTCGAGGCTCAACAGACTCAACAGACCATCTGAGGCATACAGGCTAATACCCTATTCACATAGCGCACCGAAAACCGTGTTTTTGTCGAAAACTCGTCGATGCATTCACACCGAACACCAACCAGTTTTCGTTTGACGTTTCAATCAGCTGTGAGACACTAATCGGGAAACTTCTGTGTAAATTATTTTGGCTTCAAATTTCGATCGCATTTATTAAAAAGTAAAATGAATTCAAAGCATTTCAAAATAATAGTAGCCCATCAATTAAGCGTGGAAAATGATTTTAAGTTGTGACATTTGTTCGGTCAGCTGTTCTGCTGAATTTGTTGAATATTGCAAAATGTGTGTTTGTTTCAACAACCCAGGGATTGGAAATTCGTTTTGAAAACTGAAGTGGAATTGTTTATGTTAAATGTCGCCCAAATCGATCAGCTGTGCTTATCGATTCTATTCAAACACTAGAAGCAGCTGTTAACCGATATAACGAGGAGCCCAGTGAAGGAATTGCCAGCGGTGGAGAACCTATTATATAATTTTTTTTTTTTCTATATTTATTTTTTTGTATTTTCTTTTTCTTTTTCTACTCTTTGTATGACTCTTTTAGCTTATTAGTCTTGCTTTGGTCTTTATATTAATTAATTAATTATATTACTTAATTTGTTCTTTATTCTTTTTCTTTCTTTTGCTTTAAACTTTTTTTTTTTTTTGTGTTTTGCTACCCGCATCGCTGTAAACATGAATAGTACACTGCATTCAATGTTAAGAGTTTTCGGCAAACAAAGCGATGGTCTTAAGATTTGTCATTTTAACGCTCAAAGCTTGTACGCGAAAATTGATGAGTTTCGGGATCTGTTCGAGGGATCCAATACTGATGTCATTTGTGTTTCCGAATCTTGGTTGACTGATCACATTGAAGATTTTATGTGCTGTCCCAGGGGGTATAGAGTTTTTCGTACGGATAGGAAAGGTCGTGTTGGGGGTGGTGTGGCGATATTTGTAAAGGAACATATTAAATGCAATCCTAAGATTCGATCGGCATTGTACAGTAGCATTGAATACGTGTTTATTGAGCTAGTCGGTGATGAAGGTAAACTTTTGTTGGGTACAATTTATCGGCCTAATAGTAGCGTGGACATTCGTCCCTTCATATCTCTGATGGAAGAAATTGCTTGTACATGTTCTAATATTATCGTTTGTGGTGACTTTAACTGCAACCTTCTATTAGATAAAAGTCTTATTGAAAGTATGAGCATGTTCAATTTGCGGGCTGTTAATGTTACTTCACCAACTCATTTCGGAGGTGCTATACCCACCCTTTTAGATGTGTTTTGGGTGAGTGACTTTCAAAAGGCTTCTTTTTATGATCAATTATCGGCTTCTGTTTTCTCGAAGCATGATTTAATTTACTTAACCTACGACTTTGCTGTTACGATCGTTAATACGTTTACATATCGAGATTTTCGTAACAT
This sequence comes from Cheilosia urbana, assembly GCA_946477585.1. Taxonomy (NCBI): domain Eukaryota; kingdom Metazoa; phylum Arthropoda; class Insecta; order Diptera; family Syrphidae; genus Cheilosia; species Cheilosia urbana. The sequence goes on from OX297857.1 coordinate 5,607,337, forward strand.
TAACTACCCTTCACTAGAAGAACATGCAATAGGCATACGCTGGGACTTTGTTTATTGCTTAACATCACCAAATCAACAGGTCGAATTTCTCAACGAAAACATCAAAAGACTTTTCAATCATCACGTTCCTTTGAGAACTAAAATCTTTAAGCCTAAAGAACAGCCGTGGTTCACTGCACATATTCGCCAACTCATTAACCTACGAGATCAGGCTTATAACCGTTGGAAGCGTTTCCGCCTTGAGGAGTTGCGGCAAACTTACCGTTCTCTTCGAAACCAAGTTGTAATGGAAATTAGAAATTCAAAGTCCCAAGTATGTCTGAACCAACTCAATCCCTCTCTTGGCTGCCGTAAAGTGTGGAGTAATCTTCGTAGCTTTGGCATCGCTAAGCCAAAGTCGAGCCGCTTTGAAAATGTTGATTGTAATGCTCTTAATCGGCAGTTTGCATCCTTTACCTCTAATCTGTTGAACTCAGGAAGATACTCACAGAGGTTTTTATCAAACCAAGCAGAAACTATATATCCCTTTTTCGGTTTTAGAAATGTCAACTGTGCTGAGGTCGTTGAAAGCCTCCTCTCTATTAAATCTTCCGCAACTGGACTCGACGATATAAATCCTCGATTCTTAAAGCTCATATTACCAATCCTTATCCCGTACATTACCCATATTTTCAACTCGATTCTTACATCTGGTGAATATCCGTCGCAATGGAAGTTGGCTAAGGTAGTACCTATACCAAAAAATGCAAAGGGTACCGAATTTAGACCCATTTCAATAATACCTTTTCTTTCGAAATCGTTTGAAAGGATTTTGCAGAAACAAATGAACCTATTTCTTGACCACAACAATCTGATGACAACACTACAATCGGGTTTTAGGAAGGGCCATAGTTGTATAACCTCCTTAGTGAACGTCATCGAAGATTTACGGCAAAAGATGGATGAAGACAAGGTGACCTTTTTAGTGTTGCTTGATTTTTCGAAGGCATTTGACACTGTGGTTCATGCAAACCTGTGTGATAAGCTGCGTCAGCTATTTAACTTCTCACACGATGCAGTCAAACTAGTTGCTTCGTACCTTTCAGGTAGAAGGCACATTGTTCAAGTGGATGACGTTCGATCGGATGTCATTTCGATCCCAAATGGTGTCCCACAGGGATCCATTTTGGGCCCACTGCTATTTTCAATGTATGTCAATGATCTGCCATCTATCATTAACCAGAGTAAGGTTCAGATGTATGCCGATGACGTGCAGTTGTACTTGAGTTCTGATCTCGGTCTTATTGAACATGGTGCTGCCTGTGTTAATGAGGATCTTGAAAATATTGCGCGCTGGTCTGAAAGGAATGGTCTTTTGTTAAACCCTGCAAAATCTAAATGTCTTGTCATCTCAAGAAATTCTTTGGACTTATCATACTTTCCTTCCGTGATTTTAGACAATTCTCCTATTGAATATGTTGAGACGGCCAAAAACCTTGGTATGATCTTTAACCGGATATTAACCTGGGATAACCACATTAATGTTGCGACCGGTAAAACCTATGCGGTTCTTCGAACATTATGGGCAACTAAAGCTTTCACTCCCTTAAAAACTCGTCTCATGCTAGCAAAAACGCTGGTTATACCAAAATTGTTGTACGGGTGCGAAGTTTTTGCCAATTGCAGTTTTGTCAGCAAAAGAAAACTGCAGGTCGCTTACAATAATACCGTTCGCTATGTTTTTGGACTAAGAAGGTACGACAGCGTGTCGCACTTCTCAACATGACGTTTGACAGCCTGCTACAGTTCCGCACTTTAACCTTTCTCTCAAACATCCTGATAACACGACAACCTCGCGGTCTGTACGAGAAACTGGTCATGCCTTCCTCAATGAGGTCTAGTCAGTTGATTCCCCCGCGTTACTTTTCCCTTACCTCTGAGCGTCAATTTTTCATTTACTCTATTCGTCTTTGGAACTCTTTACCGCGTACTATTAGAAGAATTAATAACACAAGAAGGTTTAAAAATGAATTAAGAAAATATCTTGCATTCTCGAATTTATCTTAATTGTTATAATTATTAGTTTTAAGTATTGACCACTTAGTTTAAATACATAATATTTTTGAATTATTTCGTCTTCCTCAGTAGCTTTTTCCTGCAGAATATAGCTTATCACTAGTTTATAAGATATTATATCTTAAAGTGTATAGGCATTACAAAATAAAAATAAATGAAATGAAAAATGAAATGAAATGTGTATAGGAAAACTTCTGTTTTCGATTAAGTTTTCGAGTGTTTTACGGCTCGGTGTGAATAGGTTATATGAAAGTCAGTCATATGCTAAGATGTTTGAAGAATACCTACCATCGGCGAACTAGCGAAGAATTGCATAATCTGCTACTGGACACCCCGTTTTAACCTCAACATGTCAAAAAATAACTAAAAAAATAACTAAACCTCTTGCAAATAAGTTTGTAATGTCTTGATCTGGTCCAAATTCATTCACACCCAAAGATAAATCTCATGTACAACGATTGACTGCAGTTCAAATAATTAAGCTCCCGCGCAGTGTATTAACTGTAATGGTAATCATCCTGCAAAATATCAGGTCTGCGAAGTGGCTAAAGAGCTCCAAAAAAGACGGACACAATCTATGAAGCCACAGAAGCAACGAAACGGAACACTTCGAAAAGACAAAAGGTAAGAAATCAATAAAAATGGAAAACGGGCAACAGAAACGCCATCGGACACCGTACACCAAAAAAACACATGTGCTAACATTAATTTCGAAGCACCAAGCTCTGAAAGAAACACCTACTTGCACAAAAGACTTTCGAAATAACGTTAGGTTGGGTTGAGTTTGCTGGTGAGACCGCCACAAAAGAGCCCATCGCCATATCCCCGGCGAATAAGTAACATTTATGTCAACAAATTAGCACGTAAAAGGACTTGGGTAAAATATGTCTTATACGAACCGTCATCATAATAAAAATAGTGATAGCCTTCTCTGTGCCACGCTTGTGATAAATCAAAAAACACCCTTTTCAACTGCCTATGTGTAGGTAACCTATACCCATAATAAAACATCAATCACTTACCTGATTTGGTTTCGGTGAAGAAGCCATCGACGACGGCAGGCCATCAATATCTTGGTGTCGTTGTTCCTGCTGATGCTGATGATGTTCTATATGAGCCTGTAAGTTGTGTGCTTGTTGTGGCTGGTGGCCTTTTGACGGTTCATTGATCCTTTTTATAAAGTGATGATTAGGCGATGTAATAGATGTGCCATCCGAAGGGCATGTGCTGTTCGTTTTGTTGTTATTGGCGGCACCTCCGCCACCCACCATCGTTGCCGTCGTTTCCGATGATAGCTCCATCATTTTGCATGCCTATTTGTTTTGTCTTTCGACTTCACCAGCTTAAGAGGGCGGTTGTTGTAACCTGTAACCAAAGCATAAAAAGGAAAACACTATATAAGTGAATGTCACATTTCAAGTGCTTGCATCAGGGAATCGTGTGGATAATTTCTCCCGAGAGGAGCATTACAATTAAAGTGGCTACAGTGTAGTTGAGTGTGTATTCAAGGACAATCCCCGGGAAAGCAATGTAATTTAAATTCAATTATAACCGTATAATCACCAGCTTAACCTAATTAAAAATGCATGCTTCATTTAATTTGTGTAAACAGGACTACCCCGAGTCCGTTCAGTATCTTTGGGATGTGTGCCTGTGTGTGTGTGTGTGTGTGTGGAGTTAACATCAGAGAGAGTGAGAGAGGAAGTTCGGCTGCGTGTGTGAGTGCGGGGTTGACAGATAAATATGCGAAATGAAAATGCGACCACTGACGTAATAGTGTTAATTATATTTACACAGCTTTTCTGCTTATTTTTCTGTTGTGCTATTTTTAATGGCATTTTTAATCTGCTACTGTAAGTGGATGTAAGTGGATGTGCCACTGGTGATGAGTAAACGTGGGAATGGCCACTGAGTCAATATGCCACGAGTGCGGGCTCGGGGTGTCACACATCTGCAAGAATATTTTTTTTAGAAGTATAGGTCAATGTGGGCAATTGTAAATAATTAAATTTTTTTTTTTTTAATTTTGACTTCAGTATTAATAATGTATTAAAACATTTTCACGAAGAAATTTGACGGAAATATTTAGATGAAAATATGAAATAATGGCAATTCTTTTGTATAAATATAAAAAAAAATATATTTATTGGCGAACGATTAGATGAGTAATCACTAGACGCGATTTTATGATCGTCCAGCAGAAGTCTGCTAAATAGTGTCTAAAGTTAACAAATAAACTCTACAAACCTCGGGACTATTGGTTTAAATTTGTGTTTTCTTCCGGTTACTGTGTTGTAAGGCTATAAATCCACCATTTCCTTGATTTCATTGACCTTTTAGTGAAAATCAGTTCGCGCTGACAACATTTTGATTCTGCGTTGTCATTGCCCTACCACTACCATCATCATCTAACCGGAATTTCTCTCAAATCATGTCCGCTCCTAAAACCAGACAGACATCTTCAAAAGGCCTGCCATCAACGCCCACTCAACCTGTACAATCAGCTTCATCTGGACCAAAACAGCTGAGTGATTGTAATGCTCCTCTCACAGCCAAAATTCTCGACGAACATCTCAAAAGACAGGCTGCCACATTGCAGCATGGGTTCACTAATGCAATCTCCAAATTACAGAAGGAATTTCTATGCAAATTAAACGAAGTGAATGCAATTTGGAATCGACGTTTCGATGAAATGAAAAAAAATATCAACGATCGCATTGATGAGCTTGAAAATGAGACCAACACAGCACTACAGTCGCAAAACGCTGAGATTGTTGCTCTTCAACAACGTTGCAATGCTTTGGAAAGGAGGGAAGTTGCCTGTGATGCAGTGCTCTTCGGGATACCTGAACTCCCAAACGAGAACCTTGAAAGTTTATTTGTGCAACTCTGTCACACTATCGAATGTAAGCCGCCTCCATTGCAAAACATATCTTAATATATAAAAACGTTCGTGCGTATGTATGACCGACCATAACGGCTGAACCACTGAAGCTATCCCCCTTATATTCACACCATATGTTTGTGTGGTGCTCCGGATGGTTTATGTTTATTTTAGACCCTATAGGGGGCGCTGGGGTCGCTTTTTGAAAATTCTTATTTATGGACCAATTTGACCCAATAAAAGTATTTGCCAAAATTTGGACCCGATAGGTGGCGCTGTTGCCGATCTCCGAAACAGCTCTACCGAGTTGATTGAAATTTGTAGATGGGTAGGTATGGTTGCTTCAAGATTGAAATATACTATTCTTTCGGACCCTATAGATGGTACTTTGCAAAAAATAAGAGGGATAGGAGAACGGGTTGTGGAAGCATTAAAATTATAAATGGACATTGTCCAAATAAAGGACTTTGCGAGCAGGACTTAATACGAAAGGTATGAGCAAAGGCGGGTGGGTACAGCTACATATAAAAAAGACTGACGTCCGTATGTGCGCACTCATAACTCGGGAACCAATCCTTTAATTTTTATGATTTTTGGTTTAAATTCGCATGGGCCCAAGGAAGGACATATGCTACTTTTTGTCGTGAAAACAAAACTTTATGGGGATTAGTTGAATTTTCGAATTCTTTTGATGTTCCGGGCTTACATCTATACAATTGAAAGTCGGCTCATTTATAATTTTGTTGCGCAACCTCAATGCACCTCAAATCAAATGTCATGCAAGTGGCGGTTTTGAGAAAAAAATTCAAAGACAAACATTCTCATTGCACGGAATCCGCTTATTGAGAACGAATTTTTACGTCGTGTACTGTAAACCATTTTAGTCAAAAAGCGGAAGGTTGGCCGACACGTTAATCTTCTTTGTTGCGTTTGTCTACGCCTAAGGAAGGTTCATACGGCGACAAAATTCGAAAATTTTAACCAGAAATTGGAAAGTTTGTGAAAATTAATTAATTCATTTTGATCGTAGTATACAGTGAGATCGTATTTGTCAAAAGCTATAGTTGGGATCAATAAAATTAATTTCAGGTGGAAGTGAAATTATTTTAGTCAAAAAGTCAATTTTGGGCGGGACGAAGTTCGCCGGGCACGCTAGTTTCGTATAAAAAAACGAAACCGCAATATCAACGCCAAAACATCTCCCATCGCCATCATGCTAAAATTCAACAACACTCTTGAGCGAAATGCAGTTCTCTTATCAGCTGTCAACTACCGGAAGAAAAATGCAACTGCTGAACTACGTCTCCAAAATATGGGTATTGCATCGGAAAAAAGCTGTTATCTCAACGAGAACTTAACAAAACAGGCTCGCTTTCTCTTAAACAGTGCTCTCGACCTTAGACGAAACAAAACAAACAACTTTTTTCTGTCTATGCGATGCATGGACTTGTAGTCTAAGAGCTACTGAACGTTTTGCTAACCTCATCGTTAAATGAGAAATTTATAAATATTATTGTTAATTGGATTCTTGTAATCGCAGAAATCGCCGTCTGGCACCCTCGAGCTGGGGCATTTGCAGGGGGCAGTGCCCCAAAGATGCCAACAAAAAAGTGATCGATTACGTCATCGTCTAACGGCTGATTTTTTGTCAGATAATAGTACTCGTACCCAGAAAACATTTTCATATAATGCCAGACGTTTTTGATGGGCCTTTAAGGCTGCCAGACGGTCTTCAAAATGCAAAAAAATCGCGTCATTTACGTCATCGCTTAATGGAAATTTTTTTTGTTATTCAATTATACAAGTATCCCTGAGTCCTAATATATAGTTGCCAGACGAAAATTCCGGGTCTTTCGCCCTGCCAGACGCAGGGGAAAAACGCATTATATACATTTATTCCTCTAAAATGCTGAACAAAATACCTCAAAATCTTAAGATTTAGATAACTTTCGACCATGAAATTTTGAACAATTACAGACAATTGGTTACATAATTATTCACAGTTTTCAAATTAACCATCAGAACCTCCCATACCCTTTGAAAAAATAAAACTTAAATTTTTTTCATTTTAATTCACAGAAATTGTAGTAAATTTTATATAAAGAATTTGTGGCTGCGATTGAAGTTGAATTACGCGACTGTTATACCAAATGTTTAGTGGCTTGTGCTTATATATAATAATAGAAGTAGCTCCGTCATGCCATTTTTCTCAGCCATTTCTGAATACTGCGCCCTCTATGAACACTTAATCATTTGCGGGGATTTTAATCTGGATCTTCTAAAATATGACTCACTGGCCTTTCAATTAAAAGACTCAGTTGCTTCAGTAGGAATGCATCTAGTAAACACAACTTACCCTACACGTTTTGCGATGAATAAAATACCCAGTCTTCTTGATCTTATAATTGTTTCGTGTTCGTCGCTCGTTCTCTTGTTTGACCAACTTTCACCTGATGTTTCAGACCATGATCTATTTTTTTGTTGTTATGACATCAATTTTTTGAAAACCGGCATCCCCGACACTTTTACTTATAAAGACCTTAATTCTATTGATGCTAATGTCCTTCAAGCCGCGACTTTATCAGGTCCTTGGGAGCAATACCGCCTGACTGGCGATCCAAACGAAAAAGTAAGACTGTTTCAGACAATACTACTAAAATTGTATGATGAATGTGTGCCTACGAAAACAGTGAAAGTTCAGAACAAAGCATGTCCTTGGTTTACTTCGGAGGTGGTCCGCTCTATCAAGACGAGGAACAAATTATACAGTAAATGGAAGCATAGACCATCTGATGTAAATTGGTCCGCTTACAAAGTGGCTCGTAATTACTCAACCAACGTCCTGCGTACGTCAAAGAAAAACTTTTATGCTTCTAAACTAAATTCTTCCCTTCCTGCTAAGAAACTTTGGAGCAACCTCAGGACAATCGGTATGTCTGTTGGAAGGAATAACTCTCTATGTGCTCTGGATCCAGATGAATTGAATAATTTTTTTCTGGGTGATGATCCCACTGCTGGTGGCTCTACTTGTAATCCAGTAGACTGTGTAGGCTCTGTAACAATGTTTGAAAGTTTTGAAGTAGCAACGGAAGCTGAAATTACTCAATGCGTTACAGCCATAAAGTCCAATTCGGTAGGTGAGGATGGCTTTCCAATTCGATTTGTTAAACAAATTTTACCTGAAATGGTCTCCCATCTAACCCATGTAATTAACTGGTGCATAATTACGTCGACTTTTCCACAGCTTTGGAAATTTGCAAGAGTTTTGCCAATAGCAAAGAAAACAAATGCAGCTTCCCCTGTTGATTTTAGACCGGTTAGCATTCTACCTTGTCTATCAAAGGTTTTCGAAAAAGCTCATGGCAAAGCAGATAGCGAAGCACTTGTCACTAAACAAATTGTTGTATGCTCAGCAATCTGGTTTTAGAGCTAACCACAGTTGTGCTACAGCTATGGTTAATCTTTTTGAAGAATTAAGATAGGAGTATGACAGGGGTTTTGTTTCGTTGCTATGTTTGTTAGACTTTTCTAAGGCTTTTGATAAAGTTAATCATAAACTTCTGTGTTGGAAGCTTAAGAATTACTTTGGTTTCAGTGAAAGAGCAGTAAAATTGATTAGGAGTTTTCTCTCTGGGGAACGTTTTTCACTGTTGAAAGAAATAAAGCAGGGAGTGCCTCAAGGCTCAATATTAGGTCCGATTCTCTTCTGCATGTTTATTAACGACCTTCCAACAGTCTGTATCCATACTTCAGTACATCTATATGCTGACGATGTCCAACTTCATTTAGGGAAGCCTTCTAGCAGCCTCAATGAACTTGTTCTTCTCATTAATGAAGACCTAAAACATATAACAACCTGGTCTATAGCCAATGGGCTGCTTCTAAACCCAGCAAAATCTCAAATAATACCCATTTCAAAAAATAATTTCGACCTTTGCCTCCTTCCTGATGTTTACCTTTATAATGACAAAATTAAAGCTGTGGACTCAGTCACTAGTCTAGGATATATTATCAACCGTAAATTGTCCGGTTACAATCACATAAACGTGATAGTGGGTCATATCTACGGATGTCTGCGCAAATTGTGGATCAGTGCATACTTTACTCCTCAGGAAACAAGACGAAAGCTGGTACTGTCTCTAATCTTACCCCTCATAACATATGCTGAGGTGGTCTATAGCAGTCTTGACTCTTCGTCCCAGCGAAAACTGCAAGTTGCTTTCAACGACGCAGTGCGTTATATCTATGGCATACGTAGATATGACCATATTTCGGTGTTTGCTAGAAGTTTGCTTGGTTGTACTTTGGAAGAGTATATCAACGCTAGAAATTGTATGCTTTTGCACAAAATTATTTTAACTCAAAGTCCGTCTTATTTATATAACAGACTCAATTTTACTCGCTCCTCAAGAACCATCAATCTAATTCCCTATCGTCACAATAATCTTTACTCATCACGCTTATTTTTCATTCGTGCTATAAGGCTTTGGAACACTTTACCCTCTCAATTGAAGAATATTTCAATGAATCCAACCAGTTTTAAAAGTGCAATCTTGCAACATTTCTCCTACTTGTCAATTTAAACTCTTTCCCTGACTATCCACTCCCTTTTCTTTTCTCTTTCTCTCTTTAAGCCCGCGTCTATTCCTATCTCACACTTAGATTTAGATATATTGTTATTCCGATTTAGATTTAAGTATTTTTTTGAATTTATATAACTGATGTGTAATTTACTAAGTACTATAAAAGATCATATCTTAATGTACAAACCATTTAATAAATGAAATGAAATGAAATGAAATACAAAAGATTCGCCTATTGTTTTTTGGCAGTGAGAAATGTACACAAAATGAATGAATGAATTATTGTTCCCGAGAATTTCCATATAAATTTAGGAGTTATTACAGATGAAAAAACTCCAAAGTGTTGGGACCTTTTTCCTCAAGTTTTGCAGTTATAGCACCTTTTAGTGTTCGGAATTATTAAATAAAGAAATCGGAGGCTACCTACACAATCTGACAAAAATATAGCCTCCGACTGCCAATTAGTTATACTTGAAAGTGTCTTGTTTTAAATAAAATAAATAAATAGTTGGCGCAACAGGTCCGCAGGGACCCTAGGCCTAGCTTCTCACAATTATTCGTTTTGTTCGAGTTTTTCATTTTTGGAACGAATGAAAGGGATCTACAATTTTATGCCGATTCCAAACGGCTAATTGAGAAGCTCTTTCAAGACAGTTATACTCTCGGATCATTGTCACACGTTCGCGAGAGGTGGCGCAGTGGAAAAAAAAATCCTAAATTGGAATTTGGGTTTTTGCGGAATCCGAACCTGGGACCCCTCGCTTAGTAGTCCAACACACTAACCACTAAGCCACTACGCCTACTGTGTCTTGTTTTAATCTTTTTAAACCTTTTTTGCAGTCAGTAGTGTTTTTTGCTTTTTTAAGTTAACTTTTTTATTTTTTGTTTTTTTGTTTAATTTATATTCTTATTATAATTATTTAATTATTTGTTTCCACTCCGGAAAAGAATACCAATTTAATGACACGCGCGAAACACATTACCCTCCCTGTGTCCAGTCGGGTAAAAGGCCTATTACTACGATTATTTGTTGGTAGGCTTTTTGGACATCGAAATTACCAACAAAAGGGGATAAATCCCACGATAAACAACAATGGTCGCTGATGAAGAACTGATGCACTGATACGAAAATCGTCAATTTACTTGAGCGATTGGTTGTGTCTATCAGTTGACCTTGTTATAGGAGCGGGACTAGGACCAGACTATTCACGGAATGGACTTAGCATTCAAAGCTCTCATCGCGCCTGTCTTCGAACCTGCATTGGAGGAGTAGACGAGAAGGGCTCCTGCTAATATTTCTACGCGTAGCACTCTAGTCCAGAATCCCACAGGCCTAACTTACAGCCCATGAGCTACTTCCTACCCCAGTTAATTAAGAAACGCATACCTCCCTAGACCTACCTATGAATATCTTTAGAGCCTTCTTGTTTTGACTTGACATCAACAAGCTGCTGCCAGCGTGAAAGCTGGCTGCTCAATTCGGTGTTTTCAATGTTTATCTCAGCAGAAGTCTGTTCTGCATATGACACCTCGCCCGCCTTCCGTTCAACTCACTTTCTCACGTCATTTGGGACATTTTTATTTCTCTGTTCTCGTTTTTTTCCATTAATCGAAAAGCACCCACACTCTGGCAGTGTTTTGTGTTTTTTTTTTTGTTCCTTTTCCGTCACTGGAAACAATTTTAATCTGACATTTCAATTAAGCTTTGCAGATAAATAATTAAACCAATTCGAGCAAACAATAGCTTTTGTTGTGTTTTTGTCTTTCGTTTTGTCGTGCTGACATCCTGTACGGGGTGGAAAGGATTACCTTAAAGTTGAATAATACGCTCAGAAGTTTTATTTTCGCCAGCCGGAGAACGAACCAATCGACCGATTTCGCCCAAAAACCATAATACTCACTCGACCCGGCTTAACTCTCGTGAAGGGATGTACCATGCTATACTATACTTGGACAATAGTATAAAGTGAAACGTTGTATCTCTCTGCAAGTCTCAATTGGACGGACTTTTGTTCGAATAATGCCAGTGTCAGTGTAAGAGGAAAAAATATATGTATATATCGGGTAGGGGTTGTGTTCAATACATCCATCCGCAGACAGGATAAACAGAACAAAACTTGTGCACAAGTGGTGGAATTTTTGTTTTCTTCTATTTTTTTTATACCGATGTTTGAGACTTGGAGAGGTGGTTGAGTAGTAGTCGATTCAAGCCGTATGTGGTTGGTTCCACAATGTCCCATAGCACATGTCATAAATTGATTACGACGAAGAGGGAGAAAAAAAAAAAAAAAAACACTGAGGAGGGTATAAGAAAAATTCAGTTGAATTGGACAGTTTGATACCCCTGGGAGTGCATTAGTGCAACTGGTGCTAAATTGAGGCGGATTAAGGGTTACTATTGATTTAGAGAGTGAATTTGATTTCGAACTATACCAACGCAATTATGCACTAGTCCAAAAAGGATCAAGACTTGGAAAAGCTCTAAAAATGAAGTTGAATTTTTTCTTTGACCTCCAAGATTGATCATTTTTCGTTTATCGGACAGGGCAGCGCAGGTAATGCAGTTCGGAAATCATCTGCGGGAGTGTTGTCCAAAGAAATCGAATCTACCGTCGCATTGCCGAGATCGTTTTCTCATTCCTCTTTCCAACGTGGGAAGTTGTCCGAGTTTAATTCATTTAGAAATTACATATAGGCACTGTGGCCAAAATCAGTATTTGAAATCATGCTAAGTTCAGTAAAAGCATGTTTTTTTTTTTTGTATAACAAGTGCTGAAAATCATGCTAAATCTTTTTTTGAAATCAAAACCTTCTAAAAACCCGAAAAATTAACAAAAAAAAAAAAACGTTAAAAAAAGAAGATATAATTCACAAAAATAACATTAACTTATTCAGTGGCGTAGCGTGGGTTGGAGCCGCCCGGGGCAGACCAAATTTGTGCCGCCCCCCGTAATTTTTTCATACACTAAAAAGACCTTTGTAAGCTTGGTAAAATTTTTGGAATCGAATAACGGTACTTTTGAAATTTCGAAATATCTCGAAAACAAAAATTCATTTCTATGGTCATATTGTCCTTTCTGACTGAATTGCAGGCACAGTTTTTTTCTATATTATCGTACAATAGATTTTTGTAAATTTGGTTTTCTTCAGTTTTCTAGGGAAACGGCAATAAGGATTTTGACCAAAATGAATCACCGAAAACGCTAATTTTGAAAACTGCTTATATCTCGAGAACCCTAATTTTGATTTCGATAAAACTCTAAAAACCAAGAAGTAATGCTTACATCCCGAAAAATAACTTTTAGGTAGGCAGTTTTCAGCTATATAGTTAGGCAATAGTATATTTTTTAAACTAAGCATTGCAAAATTTGGTACGGTTTTGACTGCGTAATTACAAAAACGGGTCTAAAGATTTTGATCAAAATGCATAACTAAAGATAATACCCGTATTTCAAATAAGACCCCTTACCTAGATTTCCTCAAAAAAATCGAATAAGTCAATTTCTAAATTATTTCTCAAAAATGACTATGCAAAAGCCGATCTGTGTTGATATTTTTGAAGTGATAACTCCTTTAGGCGCGTTGGGCACTATTTGGATGGGCAAAAATTAGCAAACTCGCGACACCGACATGTATAACAGCGACACCGACACCGATTGTATACTTTTAGTTGTAAACTTTTATACTATTGCTTACTTTTAGGGGTAGGTAATTTATAGCTTAATCTACGATGATTTTTATTTGAATACGTTACTATGGTAATTTATGGCGGCGACAAATTGATTGTCACCAAAATTATTTCAATTACCTGTTTTGTTTGGGGAATTCATAACTACGGTGACCATATTCGCCGAAAAAAAATAAAGGACAATAATTATTTTGCTTCCAATATTTTTGTATTTATTTGTTAAAAAAAAAAAAGTTAATATCGTTTTCGATTTTGGCTTTTCAGATGTTGAGCTGAGATTTCAAATTTCTGCTGCAAAATCGAACATCATAGTACATTTACACCGCACCTAAATTCAACATTTCTGAAAAAAAAATTCCGAAAAATTCGATTTTGCGTTCCCACTGAAACTTCGAATGCGAGTTTCAGAATTGATTATTCATCTATTTTTCTGTTTAAAATCAGAAATGGTTGTAGAGGTATGCAACCACTTCTTTCTTCTTTGTTATAATAACTTTTCGTTCCATATTAAAAATTTTAATAACTTGAAATAATTGATTTGTTCTGTTTTTTTTTTGTTCATGTTAGTCAGCGGACTGATAAGTCATCGTCTTCGATTTTCCAAAAAGGTTAATTTTCTGGATAAAAAATCAATTTCTTTTTGTGATCGATATTGCTTTTGGGTCTACAGGAAAAAAAAAAATAAAAAAATAAAATGTGGATAGATTTAAAAACATATTCATTTTCATTACGAACACCTCTAAATTCTAAGTAGGTTTTTCCGAAACTACATTTAGTTATAAGAATAGCTTTAACAGCATATACATTCATTTGTGATTTGGCACTGCTCCAACCTCCAAGAGTTATTCATGATTGAAAATACTTTTCAGTTGGTGCACCGTGTACTACTGAGGGTGTAAACACAATTTCAAGTAATGTATGTACATTATACGTAATATTTTTAATTGCACTAAATGCAAACAGTTTTTAGTCAGTGTTTTAAAGGACAGTTTCAAAAATAAAGGACAAAATCCATCCTTTATTAAAAAGAAAATAATAAAGGATAGGGGTTAAAAAGAAAGGACTGTCCTTTTAAATAAAGGACGGATGGTCACCGTATTCATAACTTAAATGAAAATGAAAAATGTAACATAATTTTTGTAGTAGAAGCTTATAATAATGAATAAAAAAAACATTTATTTAAAAGTACTTCCTGCGCAATAAAATATTTCCTGACGATTCAAAAAATACACACGTAATTGTTCAAGTTATCACTTCTGTCGGCACTCCCGGAGTGCCTTTTTTTTGGTTGCGCCAAGGATGTGTAATCTTCATAGATACTAGTAACCCGAGTGCTACTAGCATGCACGATTCGCAAACCCGAGTGATCGATTCTAATGTTTCGCTCAGGACTCCTTTAAACTCAGAGGTCTTAAAGTATACCTGCAATGTTGTGTGTGGGTGGGGTCGGGTGTGTAGAGAGAATGTCTGAACTAATTATATTAGATATCTCTTATACCAACAAAAGCAAAACTATAATTACTTATTCGCACTAACTCCGTTTCCAGCAAAACATCGCTTACAGTAACATACGCACACCCAACTTCTAACGAGAAAAGAGAAAAGGGGTATTTTCGAATGCAGATGTGCACACAGTGTTTAATTTGTGTTTAAAATTTCTGAAAAATGTAGTTCCATACTAGGGAGCAGCGGTCATTGGATTTTGTTGTTAAGCAACACAAGGAATGTCTGATTACTTACTGTGATGCAGTGTCCGTTTTGTCAATTTTATAATTTTTTACAAATTAAAAAAAGAAAAAAAAAAAAAATTAACCGCTCCAAATTGCCGCCCCTGGCAAAGTGCCGCCCGGGGTCTATGTCCCCCTTGCTACGCCACTGAATTTATTGTGTTTGGAAAGTTGATTGCAATCGCAAGTTTTCTGAATTCGTTGAATGGCTGTGTTTACTGTCAAATGAGAATTGTAATGGCTTGTTCACACTATAATAAACCTGCTAAATTTAACAGGAAATATGCTTAATTGGTCACACTGCGTATAAATAGAACCAATCGACTTATTCACGCAGTCATTTTAAAACAAATTTTTGGCGATTCGTCTGGGTCTAGAAGGTGCCATGGTGAGGAAATGAGTTTAAAGTTAAAAGTTAAAGTTAAAGGCCTAAGTGGAACACCATAGGTGGCCAAGAAGAGAATACTGTTTGAACGAAATGGTCGAAGGCCAAAGACAGACAAATTGCGAATCATATTGTAATACCTTATCAGAGGCTGAAATCTGTTAGATTTTTCGCTTTGGTGGCCTAATTTCACTGGGGGCCACTTACAAGCGAACGTATTTTTTCACACGACGTGTGATTTTCCAATTAATTAAAAACTCTGATTTAGCTTACGGAACAATATTAATTTTATTTAACTCATGCTTTCTTAACACAAAAACAGGCGTCTGTCCGCCATGACTACCGATCTAAGAATCATACAAGTCTTACATGGTTTGGTTTTTTATGTATGGGCCTTGATTTATTCGCCCCCTATATTCGCGTCTGAGAATTACATATTTATTATTCTTTAATTACGTTACTACCTTCTCTTTCTTCCGGATGCAAACCATTTAGTTCGACTACTCCTCCAGTCGGTACAAAATTGTTGCTTGAAAAAATCTACCAAAGACTGTGTGAACTCTTTAGTTCATTGAATAATTATTATCTTCCAGAAATCCATCTAAGAAAATCTTAAGCCAAGTTAAGCACAAGTTTGATGTCGTTCTATACGACACTAATAGGACTACCTCAGTTAAAAGAATAATGTGTCTTTCTGTGAGTAGAGAAAGACCAAGGAAATCTTTGGCTGTGGTCCGATTAGTGTCGTAGAACGACATCAAAACATCAAACTTGTGCTTAACTCGGCTTAAGCTATTTGATTTGATTTCTTAATTTTGTATATTTAATACTTAATATAAAACATCTCACAGCCAGTGTTGTTG
The DNA here is from genome assembly GCA_946477585.1 of Cheilosia urbana. Classification (NCBI taxonomy): domain Eukaryota; kingdom Metazoa; phylum Arthropoda; class Insecta; order Diptera; family Syrphidae; genus Cheilosia; species Cheilosia urbana. The sequence goes on from OX297857.1 coordinate 5,623,522, forward strand.
TGGAATTTTTTCCCATTTCTCAAACTAATCAAAGACATCAAACCTGCAGATGCACTTGAAGGATACTGAATGTTTGAACCGATGGAAAGGAACTAAAGCAGGTATTTTGATTTTTTCTTGCCAAACATAAATAGTTAATTTGACATGATTCATAAGTAGTGTTGCTTGGCCGTGGGAAATTTAAATTTTCTTGCAAATTTTAATTACGATCTCATTGGGAAGGCTGGAAGAAAATGGGTCGCTTACAGATTTTTACCCTGAGATCCTCAAATGCCAATATGTTTGTTTGTACTATAAAAAATTGCCTGCTTTTTTTATGCTTAATGTTTAGTGGCCCAATAAATAGTTAAAACAAAGTTGCTGTTTACAAAGTAAGCCAAGTTGACTGATGAGACTTAATTTCACACAAAAAAATCTAACATCAAATCGACAGTAAATATTTTGAAAAAAGAGAAAAGTCTAAAAAAATGTTTTTTAGGGCTCCTGTTTGAAAATCACTTAGGTATTGGAGATATTTAAAAATAGGAATTTTTAATATTTGTTAAAAAAAATCCAACACTCCCTTAAATTTCATGTGTAGGTATTTACAAAAAAAAAAATCGCCCAACTGGTCCGATCACAACCGCATCATTTGTGTGAGTGTCTATTTTTTGGGAATGAAAGGTATCTACAATTTTAAGGTTTTCCAGGAAAGTTATAGCCCTGGATTTTTGTCAAAAGTTCGCCAGAGGTGGCGCTGTTTAAAAACCCTATATATATATTTCGAGAGATATTCGAATCAGACCACCATTGTCGGGTCTCTTTTCGTCTCTCTACCACTATAAATCTTACGCAGAGAGGCTTTCTGGATTCCTCCAGAGTTCTTCCCTGAGCTCAGTTCCTAGTGTTAACGCTAGCATCTGTTTATGGGAGATCTGTTTCATCGACTGGGTCTCGACCCAATGATGTCCCAAGATCCTCATTCTTTTGCCAACCAACGCCGGACATTGACACAGTGTATGTGCCGCTGTCTCAGGTTCCTCCAGGCATAGGTATTATCCTATCTAAGGCCCATCTTCCTTAAGTGATACCCGAAATTACCACGTCCTATTAACAAAGCCGGTTGTAGTCGCAGTAGCTTAGTGGTTAGTGTGTTGGACTGCTATGCGGGGGTCCCAGGTTCGAATCCCGCAAAAACCCAATTCCGACTTGGGTTTTTTTCCGCTGCGCTACCTCTCGCGAACGTCTGACAAACATCCGAGATTATAACTGTCCTGAAAGAGCTTCTCAATTAGCCGTTTGGAGTCGGCATAAAATTGTAGATCCCTTCCATTCGTTCCAAAAATGAGAAACTCACACAAAACGAATGGTTGTGAGAAGCTAGGCCTAGGGTCTCTCCGGACCTGTTGCGCCAACTATTTTTTTTTTTTTTATTGTTAACAAAGCCACCACCCATTTCAATGTTCCTCGACTCATGCTTAGAACCCTTCTTTGAGTAGAGCAGGTCGGCCACTTAATTGCCATTTTAGTCTGTCTACATTGTTCCACGGTTAACCACCTTCTCAGGTGTTCTGCCGTGATCCATTTGTGAATCAGCTGTTCTACCATTCCTTTGCCAATTGAAGAGAATGGTTCTGGTCCCAGCAACTTTTCAGTTGACCCCTGTTTTTCAAGGGAGTCCGCCTTTTCGTTGCCTTCGATCCCTATGTGTCCTCGTACCCAAGTCAGTGTTACTTCATTTTTAGATGAACACTTATTGAGCTTAAGTACACATTCCAATGCCAATGATGTTGTTATGTTTGTTTGTTCCATGCATCTGATCACCGCCTGATTGTCCAGTGCTATAAGGATATTTCTTCCCTCCACCTGACTCTCAAGCAAGTCCAACGCATGCAGCAATGCAATCATCTCAGCCTGGTATACAGAAGTGTGATTCCCGAGGCTAACGTGACTGGCCAGCTCTGCTGAATAGATACCGGCACCCGCTGCGTCATCCATTATAGATCCATCTGTGAAAATCACTATTTCACCACTCCTTTTTTCTGGAAGTAATCCGTTCTCAATACGAATTTTGTGATTCATTTCCATAATACGCACCCTTGTTATCCCATCCATAGGCATGTTCAGCTCCCTAATCTCGTTTTTGACAAGTTCCAGGATCTTCCTATGCCCATTTCGCATCTCGATGCAAACGAAGTGCCGCTAGGGCCGCTGTTTTCATCTTCCTTGTGAAGATTATTAGATCTGTTTTCTCCGCATTAATGGAAAGCCCTTGTTCCAGACACCACCGTTCCACCACTTTGAGCGCATTCCTCATGATATCTGCGGTGACGTCTATGAAACTGCCTCTGGCGATTATTGCTATGTCGTCGGCATATCGCGCTGTGTGAATGCCAGTCGCCTCAAGTCTGTCGAGAAGAGAGTTCACATTGATATTCCACAGTGTAGGTGAGGGAACACCACCTTGTGGGCAACCTCTGCTAACCCTTTCTCTGAGTTTTGAGGTTCCCGTCTGAATATTTATCTCCCTTGTGTTCAAGATATTGTCCACCCATCTTACAACCAATGGGTTAACCCTACGTTTTTCCAAGGCTTGTTTCAGACTTTCAAAGCATAAATGTAGTTAAACTAGAGATGTAGTTTTTTATTCCGGGGATGTAATGCTGTGAACCCTCGATCAGTAGTCTGACATTCTAAACACTGTGTCATTGCGTCCACATCTTGTTAATGCCTCAGTCTAATTTCAACCACTTTAGCAAAAATGTATTACAAGCACTTGCTGGGACGGCTTTATTTTGTTCACGTTTTTATTCACTCTAATGTCATTGAAGCCTGCACGCAACGCTTTGTTTTCCTAGGGATGTCTCCATTTATTATTCATTGACGATTGTAACATATCTGTTATAGTTTTCCTTTCCTTTGGATACGGGATAAAACTGTATATTTTTGTCTGAGATTAGTACCCTAATAACCTATCAGCTGTGAGACACTAGTCGTGCAACTCGGTGGCGTAGCGTGCGTTGGAGCCGCCCGGGGCAGACCCAATCGCGGCATGGATTGTACATAGATCGTAATTTTGTTCACACACTAAAAAAAAAAAACCTTTGTAAACTCGGTACAATTTCTGAAATCGAATATCTTTCATTTCGAAATATCTCGAAAACAAAAATTAAAAATTAAAAAAAGGATTTTTTTTTTAAATTTGGTTTTCTTTAGTTTTCTATGAAAAGAGCGATAAAGATTTTGACCAAAATGCGTAGTAAGAATAAAATTTATGTTTTCAAAATTATTGTGGCCTTAATTTTAGATTCGAATCACCGAAAACGCTAATTTTATAAACTTATTATGTCTCGAAAACCCTAATTTTGATTTCGATAAAACTCTAAAAACCAAGTAATGCTTATAGATAGTCAGTTTTCAGCTAGTTAGGTAATAGTATTTTACAACATTGCAAAATTTTGTACGGTTTTGTTTGAAAGGTTTTTTGAAAAGCCGATCTTTGTTCATATACATTCTTAAAACTCAATACCGCACTTTAAAATTAAAATTGCAACAGCCATTAAAAATGCAATAACAGCAGCATAGTCAACAGAATCAGAAAATCCAAATTCATTTTCACCCACACACATATTATGAAGAGAGAGTGTCTCAACTAATTGTATTAGATACCTCTAATACCAACAAAAGCAAAACCAAAAATACTTATTCGCACTAACTCCAGTCTCCACTTATACCTACATCGCTAACAGTTACATACGCACACACACACAACTTCTAGCTAGAAAAGAGAAAAAGGGTATAGCGTTCATTGGATTTTCTTGTTAATCAACACAAGGAGAAGGAATGTCTGGTTACTTACTGTGAACCAGGGTTAATGATGCTGGTAAACTTTGTAAATAAAATAGTTGGACTGGAAAAAGAATCCGTTTTGTCAATTCTATAATTTTATATATTTGAAAAAAAAAGAAAAAAAATTGACTGCTCCAAATTGACGCCCCTATCAAAGTGCCGCCCGGGGCCTGTGCCCCCTTTGCCCCCCCTCGCTACGCCACTGGTGGAACTCCTGTGTAAACTATTTTGGCTACAAATTCGGCTCGCATTAACAAATAACAAAATAAATGAATTCCGAGCATTTAAAAATAATATTAGACCATCATGCTTCATTTGTTTCGAAACATAAGTTCCTATACTCGGTTCAATTTATATTTTCAGTACAGGCCTTATGGGAAGCTCTTTTTTCTACCAGTGGTGCCTATAGCTACTCTCACGGCACTCAAATACAAGATTTGCCACTGAAATAAAAACGAAACCACTGGCATTCCAAAGAATTTTGTTGTTGCAATTTTCCTGAAATACGCATACATCCCACCACAACCAGTCTGCCCCACAGCCACGGGCAGAATGAGCACGATCGTCTTGCGTTCGCTTGCTATTATCATCAAACAAAATAAGCAGTGTGAGTGACTGAAGCACATCAGAGAAATGTTACCATATGTCAATTTTAGCATATCATTAAGGGTTTTTCTTTGAATTTTGTCAAAGAACTTTCGGTTTTGGTGCTTTTTAAAGCTTTTGAGAGCGAATAAATGAATTTGATCATGTGGGATGTTACCATACAGTTTTTAGGTACTCCTTTAATTATTTTGTATTTCTGAAGGATCTGTTAATATGCAGTTAAACCATTTTTTCGTAATAAAGGGTTGGTATTTGGCAGCCCTACCGATATTTGTGAGAGAATTATGCCAATTTATAGTGCTCACTATGGCAACCATGTGAGAGCTTTAAAATGGAGACAGCTTATTAAAATCCATAATAGTAAGGGTGAAAGGCAAATAGCCTATCTTCCTGTACTGAAAATATAAATTGAACAGAGTATAAATGGGATCACGAATTGACGCCAGAACGTCGCCAGGCTTAAAATGTGTATTCGAATGCTACTTGGGCTATTAAGTGTGGAAAATGATAATAAGTTGTGAGTTAACATTTTTTCGGGCAGCTGTTCTGCTGAATATTGCAAAAGGTGTGTTTGTTTCCAAAACCCAAGGGTTTTAAGTCGTTTTCATGGTGTTTTCGTGAAAAACAACTTTTGAAAACTGAAACATGTACGTGAAAACTTCTGTTCGATTAAATTTTCGAGTGTTTTCAGCTCGGTGTGAATAGGATAGAAGAACCATGAATTGGAAATCCTCTTTACCATTACTTTTCGTAAGTTGAAGACCGATTTTCCTCGCGTTCTAGTGTTCGTTTATTTGCCACACTTTACTGACTGAGAATAAATATCGAAAAGCTGTCAAAAACTGACGAACAGTTTGAAAGCTATCACTCCGAGTCAAAAAACTCAACAGCCTTCATATCGCATGACTGATATGTAGAAGCGTTCCTATTATACATGCATTTTTGCGATCACTTGTCAAGCAAAACTAGATAAGTGTCAAAGAACTGCCAAACATGAGACGTCAGTTTGACGCAGTTGTCACTATTGGAACACAGCCAGCAACATCCATCTTCTGTTGCGTCAACCATAAATGAAAGGATTTCATACATTTTCTCGTTCGCATCACACTTTAACTTTCAAAAGAAACGTCAGTTCATTGCCTGGCAAATTAAATAATTATCCCACAGTGAAACGAACAATTAATAGATCGCCACACAGGATCTCAACAAATTTGCCAAATCATTTATAACTCCAACTGGGCAAAAAAGGAAAAAAAAAAAAAAAAAAAAATACCCATATGCATTGACATGTCTAAACAGATTTCATTAATCCCTCTGGGACAGCAACAAGGCTTGTCAAATAAAAAAAAATTTAACAACCCTCCAGCAAATCCTCTTTCATGTAAAATCTATGCCACCGGCAACATTAACTTGTATATGTGTCCGATTATATGTTTCTCTCTTTTAAGCTGGATATTCCCCAATGGGGACCGCGTGCATGCTAAGTTCTTCTTTCGTTGTGATGTCATCCCGAATTGACAAATCTTCTTTTAAAGTTTAAAAGCTATCCAGCCGTGAAATCGAAACGAAATTCTTCCATGTTCCATCGCATGGCGGAAAATTTAAATAATGAGTCAAGTCTTACGGAATTATCCAACGTGTTTCGGTGGACACCATGGCCGATGCCGATGGAAGGACGATTGCACCTCATATAATTAAAATGCCCACTTAACGAAAATTTAAGCCGGAAATACCTACATGAGTGTTCAATGGCAATAATCTGGATTACGCATGTAGTCATTAATTTACTGCTATAATGGGGTGGATGATGGTGGCACAAATATAAAATGTGCGAGTAGGGTTTTTTTGTTCTCCCTTTTTCGTTCTCTGTCCCAAGTGCCTTGAATCAAGTTAGCACACCCCCATTTGTGACACAAACAATTTCATAAGTTATCCAATAAAACTTTAACTACGACAAAAAGAAAAAAAAAAAAAAATGTTTTCTCTTTCCTCATTGTTTTTTTCCTGTTACTGCTACTGTTAACTATGTCGTTTTTCTGTTACAAGGATCTCTCCTTGGGGACGCATACGTACACTAATCGGAATTAATTCGGAATTTCATTGCTTGCGCTCAAGTAGAATTTCAATTGAACCTATTTTCTGTTCTATAAGATGCTCGTTCCGAAGATAACGGGGGATGATGGTGTCGGAGTTTGGGAAAAATTATTCGAATGGGTTCGTTTTTTCTCTCGTCCTTCAGTCTTCAGTGTAGCATTGCTGCACTTGGGATGGTATTGATGCTGTTTTGGATGGTTAATTTTTATTTATATCTTGGATGAAGGAATCTCCTTAGAAATATTTTTTTTTGTTAAATGGAACGTATTGACTGTCGAAAAATTTAGTCAAATTGCATTTGGAAAATCGCGCTCATTTGACTGCTTATTTCTATATAAAGGTTCTTTAATTAGCGACTTGACAACTTCATAATTTCAGTGTGAACGCACCCTTAAACCGATTACCAAACTGTCAATGTCAAAATCAGAGACAAAACATACATGGGGGCCTAACCCAATTTGGAATCCTCTTGCCGCTGGTCCCCTCAATTTTTTTTTTCAAATTCGCCATTTTGTTTACATATCGATGATATGTCAATTAAGAATCAGTATGACATGCAAAAACATACACAAAATATAAAATCAATGCTCCCAACCGCTGCCAACCGCGGGGGAATGTGATAGAGTTCGGGAATACGACATTTTAACATAACTGAATGCTAGGTTGGTTAATAATATAATTTATTTATAAGTTAATAAAACTAGATAGTTGAGATGTTTTATATACTAGAAATATACTAGGACAAACATGGTTGTGTATGTTCCACTTTTGAATATCATTAACTTCGATTTCAAGAGTAGTTTTTTTTGTTAAATAACTGAAGAAAAATTACTCAATTTTAAAAGTCTTTTCCGCATATTTCACAATAGATTAATCGCGGGAGGGGATTTTAATGCCAAGAATAAATATTGGGGATCTAGGTTAACAAATACTAGAGGCAGAGAATTATATGAAACTATTAAAGAAGTCGGCGCCAAATATCACTCAACGGGGAAACCTACCTACTGGCCTACAGATAGGAATAAAACCCCAGATCTTGTTGACTTCTTTATAACCAAAATTATATCTTCAAATAAAATAAATATAGAAGAAGGTCCTGATCTTCAATCAGATCATTCCTCAATACTTCTTACACTTGGCGATAGAATAATAATAAAAGAACATAGCCCTAAACTAGTTAATAGACTGACTGATTGGAACCACTTCAGGCAGAAGATGGAAGAATATATACAACTATCATCAGCTATTCAAACGGAAGATCAACTAGAAGAAGCAGTGCAAATATTTACACTGGATATACAAAAAGCTGCATGGGCTGCAACTCCCAAAAGAACAAAGAAGATTAAACAAAACTCTTATCCTCGTGAAATATGTGAAATAATTACAGAAAAGAGGAAAGCTAGAAAACGTTGGCAACAGACAAGGGCGCCAAGCGATAAAACCACACTGAACAACTTAAATAATAAGCTCAGAAAATCTATAAGAGAATTTAATAACGAGTCTTTAAAAACGTATCTTACCAGTCTTACAAATGATGCTAGTACCGACTACTCGCTCTGGAAGGCAACAAAGAAAATGAACAGGCCAATAGCTCACATTCCGCCAGTAAAAACCAAAGAAGGTAACTGGGCAAAAAGCAGTCAATAAAAAGCAAATACTTTTGCAGAGTACCTTGAAAACGTCTTCAAACCTTATGAAGATAAAGATTATCAAGAAAACGAAGAAAGGTGCAACAGCTTAAGAACTTGCCAAAGAAATCAAAGAGGGCATAAACATAAAAAAAGCCCCAGGGTTCGATTTAATCACAGGGAAAGTTTTAAAACAATTTCCTCGAAAAGGTTTAAAAAAGCTAGCGCAGATTATAAATGCTGCATTTAAGTTGAGATATGTGCCAAGCATGTGGAAGGTCGCGGAGGTAATAATGATACCAAAACCAGGTAAACCACCTAGCGAAGTAACCTCATATCGCCCAATATCGATACTACCAATGTTGTCCAAGCTATTCGAAAAAATGCTGGCAAAACGTCTGCAAAAAATAATTGATGAAAAATTGCTAGTTCCAATTCAATGTTTAGAAACAAGCACTCTACAATTGATCAAGTGCATAGAATCACAGACAAGATCGAAAAAGCATTCGAAGAGAAAAATGTGTGCTCTACAATATTTCTTGATATAGCACAAGCTTTCGATAAAGTCTGGCTTAAGGGACTGATCCATAAATTGCAAAGGCAAGTGCCGGAGCAGTATTCAACAATTCTGGAGTCATATATAACAGATCGATTCTTCAGAATTAAACAAGAGACGGAGTACTCAACATTAAGAGGAATTAAAGCTGGTGTACCACAAGGTAGTGTGCTAGGTCCAGTGCTATACCTTCTGTTTACTAGTGATCTGCCTGAAAGTGAAGGAACTACTATAGCAACTTTTGCAGATGACACTGCTGTGCTTGCTGTTGGAGCAACTGTCGAAACTGCAACACAAAAGCTCCAAATGGCAATAAACGGTAATTCAGAATGAACCAAAAAGTGGCAGATTAGATTGAATGACCTAAAGTCAGCCCATATTAATTTTACGTATAAAAACGTACCACACATTCCAGTATACATTAATAACAATGTAGTGGAATACTCAAATACAGCTAAATATCTGGGCATGACCCTAGACGCTAAACTGCGTTGGAAAGCGCATGTAAAGAAAAAGAGAGATGAGCTGGACATGCGATACAGTAAAATGTATTGGCTTATTGGGAGGTACCCATCCCTGTCCAACTACAATAAATTACTGCTATATAAGCAAGTCTTGAAACCAGTATGGACCTACGGGCTCCAATTGTGGGCATGCACATGCCAATCAAATTTACAAAAAATTCAAGTCTTCCAAAATAAAGTACTAAGAAACATAGTTAATGCACCTTGGTACATACGCAACGCTGATCTACAAAGAGATCTAAATATTGAAATGGTTGAAGATGAAGTTAAAAAGGTTGCCCAAAGGCACAGAAGTAGGCTTCTTAACCACGTTAACGTTGAACTTACAGAACTATTAAATACTGACAATGTAATCAGAAGATTGAGGCGGGTAAAACCCCTTGATCTATAAGAGTTAGCCAAGGCCTAGAGATTAGGTAATATCTTCAAATAAAAAAGTTTCGAAATCCGACAAACGGCGGATTTTTCTTATGAATTTTCCAAATATTTTAAAAATAAATTGCCGATTAGTCGAACGACTAGGTGCAATCCCATTTCGGGATGACGAAAGTCAATCCCTCCCGGGAGGTTTTTTAGAGGTTGTTCGAGTCCCTCACTATTGCAGAAGCATCCCTCGCGTACTTGCTCTGCAATGTCTTTCGATGATTTTTCCTTCCAGCGAACCCCCAAACAAAAAAAAAAAAAAATTTTTTTATTTTCCTTCATACAACCTACATTTTTCATTTTTCATAAATATTTTCAGCAAAAGTGCACTTATTCCTAAAATAAAATACTATTCACACGTAACCAATAATTTCAAATTTAAAGGACAAAATTCTAAGAAAGCTGGCACCAACTGTGCCGACAGCGGAAGTGGGACACGCATGATGCGAGTGTGTTGGTGAGCCGGAATTTTTGAAGTTACGTGACATTTGTCAATACGAATTTCTATGTAACAATACTAACGCACTTAGCATGTAGGCAGGGCCGTTTTTAGAGTTCTGGAGGCCTCGGGGCAACAAAGGAGTGGAGGCCCCTTGGCCCCAAATTATTTCTCAAATAAAATGAACAATTTTTTTCAGTCTTACTTACTTACTTAGGTGGCGCTACAGTCCGGGGTGGACCTGGGCCTCAACCAATACGCCTCTCCAGTTAGCGCGATCTTTGGCTAACTGCCTCTAGTTGCGCACTCCAAGTTGGTTGAGGTCCCCTTTTTTCAGTCGAGTTTTCCAATAAATAATTTATTGTGAAACCAAGTATAGATTCTTTTATTATTTAACGAACATATAAATATAATCGGAAACAAGAATTATCTAAAATAAAATTTTAGCGTTAACGAACGGAAATTTCCGAGCTTTTTTCGCCGAAAAATCGTTGATGATTTCACTGAAATCCAGCTCCCGAAGCAAATCACTTTCAATGCCCAGGAGAGTAAGCTTTGATAGACGGTTTTGTCCCATCGTGGTTCGAAGCCTGTTTTTTATAATTTTCATTTTTGAAAATGAGCGCTCTCCAGTGCAGTTTGATACCATCAAAACCAAACACATTCTCAATACAATTTCAAGGTTTGGGAATGTAGCTCTGAAATTTTGATCTTCGAGAATTTGGTAATGAAATAGTTCCGGAGATTGGTCTTTTCCATAGTCTTTTTTGTATGAGTCGATTAAAGATACAAATTGAACCAACTCATAACCAAGACCAGGTTCTAAATCATCCTGATAAACTTTTACCAATGCCTCTGCTGCAGCGTGCAAATTTTCAACATCCATCTTCTCGATGTGATTGAGAAATCCAAATCTCGAACGTACAGCTTCATAGGCATGCAATCTTTCGGTAAGAGAAACGCATAGCTGGTCGACCCCTGGGATAAAGGCGGACACTTTGTATTTTTCCTTCGTTGACAGATTTGCGTCTTGTGCTTTCCCGTAATCGAGTGGATTCAGCCTTACGTTTCTCGTTCTGATGCGTGATTGTTCGTATTCGTCTGTCTGAGATATTTTTTTGGCAGCTTCCTCGTATTCGTTTCTTTTGGATTCCACGAATGATACATATTTAAGCTAATGTAAATTACGTTGCTATTCCGCTACAAAAAGTAAGTAGACTAAAAAAAAATCTTACGTACGCACACAGAGAGTTGAGATTGTTTTGCCCGCCGCGCTACCCTCGTGCAAGCGCGTCATCGAAAATTGCAAGTGCTTATCAGGGCCATTTGAGATTTTGATATTTTACTGATTGCCTGATTACTTACTTACTTTAGGTGGCGCTACAGTCCGGGGTGGACCTGGGCCTCAACCAATACGCCTCTCCAGTTAGCGCGATCTTTGGCTAACTGCCTCCAGTTGCGCACTCCAAGTTGGTTGAGGTCCCCTTCCACTTGCGCGCGCCACCTAAGGCGAGGTCTTCCTCTACTGCGTTGTCCCTCCGGGTTAGAATCGAAGACTCTTCGGGCCGGAGCGTTGGTGTCCATTCGCTCTACATGTCCCAGCCATCTTAGACGAGTGATGCGTACTTTTCTGACTAGGTCGATGTCGCTGTACAGCTCGTAGAGTTCGCTGTTAAATCTTCTCCTCCAAAGCCCGTCAACGCAAACGGGACCAAAAATCACTCGAAGAATTTTGCGTTCGAAACGACCAAGGAGATCTTCATCCGCCTTTGATAGCGCCCATGCTTCTGCACCATAAAGCAGGACTGGGATGATGAGGGTCTTATACAGAGTTTCCTTAGTATTTCTCGACAAGGCCTTACTTATCAGTTGCCGTCTTAGGCCAAAGAAACAGCGGTTGGCAAGTGTGATTCTTCGTTTGATTTCTGATGTGATGTCGTTATCAGAGTTTATAGCGGAGCCGAGGTAGACAAAGTCCCTAACTACCTCAAAGTTATAGCTGTCTATCGTGACGTTCTGCCCGATTCGTCGATGTCGTGTGTCCCTTCTTGTTGACAGCATATATTTTGTTTTACCCTCATTCACCACTAAACCCATTTTTGCCGCTTCTGTACTAATACTTGCAAACGCACCAGTGACAGCTCGCTGTGTTGTACCAACAATGTCAATGTCGTCAGCGTATGCAAGCAGTTGCACAGACTTATAGAAAATTGTGCCTCTGGTGTTGGCTTGTGAGTTTCGCACAATCTTCTCAAGAATGATGTTGAAGAAGTCACATGACAGCGCATCACCTTGTCTAAATCCTTTTTTGACATCAAAGGTCTCGGTGAGATTGTTTCCGACCTTTACGGAGCAGCGAGCGTTCTCCATCGTCATTCTGCACAATCTGACAAGTTTGGCAGGGATGCCAAAACTAGACATGGCTCTGTATAGCTCGTCTCTATAAACGCTGTCATATGCGGCCTTAAAATCGATAAAAAGATGGTGAGTATCGATCTGGTATTCTTGGGTTTTTTCCAGGATCTGCCGTAGTGTGAATATTTGATCGGTCGTGGACTTACCGGGCCTAAAACCGCACTGATAGGGACCTATCAGATCGTTGACGAATGGTTTCAGGCGTTCACACAATACAGCAGACATGATCTTATACGCAGTGTTCAGGAGACTGATGCCTCTGTAGTTGGCGCAGTTTAGAGGGTCTCCTTTCTTGTGGATCGGGCAAACAATGCTGAGGTTCCATTCATCAGGCATACTTTCCTCTAACCAAATCTTGGAGATGAGTTGGTGTATGCACTCTACCAAGTCATCTCCGGCTGCCTTGAAGAGCTCGGCAGGTAAGCCGTCTGGACCAGCAGCCTTGTTGGATTTAAGCTTAGATATTGCTATCCTCACTTCATTTTGGTCAGGTGGACGGAAATCTTGGCTGTCATCGTCCAGGTTGAATGGATCGTTCTGCCTAACAGCGGAATTTGTGTCGTCTTCGCCGTTTAGCAGTCTGCAGAAATGGTTTTTCCATGTCCTCAGCACCGACTGTGACTCTACTACAAGGTTTCCTTGCTCGTCTCTACAGGTCTCCGTTCGGGTCTTGTTGCCATGACACGTTCTTTTTACCTTTTGGTAAAACTTCCGAACATTGTTCCTGGAGTAACACCTCTCTATATCCTCGATCGCGCGCTTCTCATGCTCTCTCTTTTTTCTCCGGAGAAGCCGATGTTCTTCCCTCCTTTTTTGCTCGTAGAGCTGACGAGCTGCTCTCGTCCTTCTATGCAGCGACGCTTCGTATGCACTTTGTTTTGCTGCATGTGCTTGCCGGCACTCTTCGTCAAACCAGGGGTTTCGGGGGGATGGGCTGGTGAAACCGAGCACATCAGTTGCGGCGTTTTTGATGGCTTCTTGGCATCGGCGCCACTGGTCTTCGGCACTTGATGCTGGCAGCATAGGACTTCTCGAGAGGTTGAGGGATACGCGATCGGCAAAGGTTCTGGCGGTTTGTTGCGTTTGTAGTCGTCCAACGTTAAATCTCCTCACAGTATTTTCTCGTTGTTGTGGCGTCTTGGATATCCGCATCCGTACCTTGGCTACAACAAGGTAGTGGTCCGAGTCTATGTTGGCCGCTCGGAAAGTTCGGACATCTAGAATACTGGAGGAGTGCCTTGCGTCGATCGCAACGTGATCAATTTGGTTGACGGTTTGATGATCAGGTGACCGCCATGTTCCTTTGTGTATATTGAGGTGAGGAAACCGTGAGCTAGCTATGGTTACATTACGTCCCGCAGCAAAATCAATCAGCCTAAGTCCGTTTCCAGACGTGGTGTCGTGTAGGCTGTGTTTTCCGATTGTGCTACCAAAGATGTCCTCCTTTCCTATTTTGGCGTTAAAATCACCCAAGACGATTTTAACGTCATGCTTAGGACATTGCTCATATGTTTTGTCGAGGAGCTCGTAGAAACACTCTTTGGTAGCATCGTCTTTATCTTCTGTGGGGGCGTGAGCGCATATCAGGCTGATGTTGGCGAATTTAGCCTTGATGCGGATAGTTGTAAGGCGTTCACTAACGTGTCGAAAGCTCAAGACTTCTTGCCTAAGTCTGCCGCTTACAACAAATCCGCATCCAAATAGACGCTGCTTTTGTTCTCTGTAGCAGTCACCGTAGTAAATATCACAGTTTTTCATCCTCCTTTTGCCCGGCCCATCCCACCGCACTTCCTGGATGGCGGTGATACCTGCTTTGTAGCAGTCTAGGGCCTCCGCTAGTTGTTCGGCTGCACGCGGTCTGTTCAGAGTTCGAACATTCCACGTGCAGATCCGAACGTCATTGTCCTTTTTTCGTTTTGCAGGGTCGTCAACAGTGAATCCGTCCTTATCCGAGGCTTTTGGTTGCTTCGCAACAATTCTTTTTTTTTCCGTGGTAGGGTCGTTAACCCCACGCACAACCCCCAACCTGGAGGACCAGGCCCTTTCTGTAACCCCTTGGGCAAAAGGAGCCGGAATATTCCGGAGTCAGTAACCCGCTGCGGGGATGTGAGAGCTGCCGTTGACCCATTAAGGGCTCTTCCGCCACCATCTCTATTTCAACACCCTGACTAGTGCTGAAAAATCCTCAATGACCTCAGCTCCAAATACGTCAAAGTAGCTCATTGAGGTATCTGCCATGTTGACTGTTGACGCCACCGTTGATTCAACCATGTGAATTCATCCGCCGTACGTCCTCTTTCTGAGGGGCTCATGTAAGACCTCTGAGACTCGATCAGGCAGTCATTCCGACAGAGCATTATAGTGTTGCTATTTTCTTCGTGTTCAACACTCGCGCTTATAAGTTTAGCAAGTCATGCCCGGAAGGACAAGACCAGTACCCGGTGGCTACCACGCGGAGGTAAAATAAGCACAATTGATGTGTATGAACAGTTACAACGACTTACAACGATTGCCTGATTGGAGTGAGCAAATATAGGTCGATGATTTATGTTAATATTTAATTTAATGATGTTTGTACAAAGTACTGTAGGTATAAGGTAAAAAAAAAGGTAAATCGCGAAAAAAGTATGAAAGAAAAAGTTGTTTTAACTATTCTGAATTTGAAATTTTGTTTTCCGAAGTCTCTATTGTGGGGGCCCCTCTTTTGTGGATGCCCCGGGTCTGTAGGCCCGGTTGCCCTCCCCTAAATCCGGCAATGCATGTAGGTACCACCCCATAAAAATATAGCTTGTAGGCAAATAACGGAAAATCGGCAGGAGATGGGGGTTTCAGTATTGTCTCTGCTCAAAATATTGTGCAAAATCAGCATTTTCATAATTTTGAAACACAAAGAAACAACGGGCCGTTGGCTGATACTACTCATGGCCGATAAGGTATAAGCAGAACTTAAATCGGTATGAGAAGTATCAACAAACGGGCTTACGAGCGTTAACGCCAATTTTCAATCTTTGAATTTTTGGTTAAACGGCTTCGTCAATAAGCAAAATTTGCATTACTGGGCAGGTGAGAACCCTCATGTGCTTCATGAAACAGCACTTCATCCGCAAATAGTCACTGTTTGGTGCGGTTTTTATGCCGGTGCGGTGGCGTTATTGGGCCGTTTTTCGCTACAGAGACATGTTGGAATGTTATTTCTTCGAGCAATTGCATGATTACAAGACGGTGCCGCAAGCCACACAGCGGGTGCAACAATCGAGTTATTAAAGTCTCAGTTCGGTGAGCGTATATTATCTCGAGAAACGGACCCGTCGATTGGCCGCCGAGATCTTGTGACGTAACACCTCTAGACTTTTTTATGGGGCTATATTAATTCACTGACCTATGCCAACAAGCCGGCGACTTAAGGGGAGCTCAGAGCCATTATTAACCGAGAAATAGCGGCCGTATCAGCCGAAATGTATGACCTAGTCATTGAAAATTGGGTTCAACGTATCGACCGCTGCATACGTTCCCGTGGTGGACATAGGAACGAAGTCGCGTTCCATTCATAAATCTTTTAATAGTAATTCAAGCCAGTAACATTTTTTTGATGTATCTCAAGTAGTTTGCATTTAATTTAAGAAATAACTTGTCAAGATGAAAGACCAAAGACACTTTACAATCAACTGTCAGTGGTTAGGACTTGATAAGTGGTCCGTAGCTGATAGGGATGATTACTGCTCTAGTATCTATGTCCGGTGTAGAAATGACTGCGGCCATCTATCTCACCTTTCCCTCACTCATGGTGGTATCGCAAAGAATCCTTAGTGTGTTGGACTATTAAGCGAGGGGTCTCAGGTTCGAATTCCGCAAAAACCCAAATTGCAACTTAGTTTTTTTTTCCACTGCGCCACCTCTCGTGAACGTCTGACAATGACAAAGATTCGAGAGTATAACTGTCTTGAAAGAGCTTCTCAATTAGCCGTTTGGAATCGGCATAAAATTGTAGATCCCTTCCATTCGTTCCAAAAATAAAAAAACTCACACAACTTGAATCGCTATGAGTATAGTATCAGCAAACGGGCCTTAGTAATGTTTACATTCATAAGCTGAACCTAAAGATAAATTCTCACTGAAACCACAATACCGACTTTCCGCAGGTCCCTGCCTAGTTTTACGCGACTCCTTAAAATGCAATTTAAGATCTCTCGCCTTTGAGGCTACCAGCTTCAAGTGGAAGTCATCCAACTAGACAGATATACCGCGATGCACAGGGCGGCTATCTCTATACACGGTGTTTGTTAAAAACATAAGCTTGAAACCTGAGGGCATTTCTAAAAACGTGGCACGCAAAATTGTCAGCTGCAAATAGGACCAAATCGGCAGACATGGATGTCTTTTAAAAAGCGTCTTGAATGCAGTTTGTTATACAAAAATATATGAACTTGCAAATGAAGGGTGGGACATCTAGTGGTTACTTTTTAAATCGTAGGTTATTTTGATACTGACAGCTGTTTTCTGCTCGAATCTTGTCAGAAAGCCAGTATCAACGTTGGGAAATATTGAGAACTTATTTCCAAAGTGAGTGCTGTGTGGCAGAAACAGTGTTATCAGCCGTCTTGGCGACGTCAATTGACCGCATCGGAGCTGCGAATTCTCTGGATTTTTTTTTTTTTTTTTTTTTGTGGGGATCCGTGAAGGACTGATGTTATGCCAACAATCCGAGAACGTTTCAAGCGCACTTAAGGCCAATATCATCCAAGCAATCCGTGAGCTACAGCCCGAAACAATCAACAAGGTCTTGGAGTAACAGGGCTGCCAGCCGGGCAGCCACTTGAACGACGCCGACGTTGTGGCCCATAATTAATGGGAATGTTTGCTCTTACTAATAAAGCATACCTATGTGTTATGCATGAAAAAAATGTAATTTTCTTCATTTGCTTGCATTTTTAAAAAGAAACTAGTATTTGGCCCACCCTTCAAATTTCGGGTAGCTCTATTTTTCTTAAATCGAAGAGAACCAAAAAAAAAAAAAGAAAAACAACTTAAACAAGTTACTGCTCATCAAGTCAGTCCAGGGAGTTTCAATAATTTCGACACTGCTGAGCAACTTTACTCAAAAAATTAAATTAATTTAAAATAAAATATTTTATTTGCAGTTAAAATTCCGAAGAAAGTTACACCTACCTTATTCGATGAATTAAAATCCAACTTCCTGCTTCGGTATAATCCTCGAATTCACTTTCACACACTTTTCTGTAGATATTTATATTTATGGTACATATATTTCTGAATCACTCCGTATTCCCCGATGTGCGTATTCTACGTATAGGTATATTTAAATATGTAAACATCATCACCGCACTAATGCACACGGCCAACATCCGTTAAACTTTTGCTAAAATTCACAATCACAATCCGAATAAAAAAGTGAAAATCCATATCAAATCTTCGTGATCAGAAGGAATTCCTTTCGAACGTTATGCCGTCACGTTTGGTCGGCTATCAGGCCACCACTCACTCATTCAATGCTCACTATACAACGGTTGAGAGCCGTTTGAGCGCCGGATTTAAACAATTGTCAGGCAGGATATCGAAAGCGCCACATAAAATAAAGGGACCGAAAAGGTGGTAAAAAAAAAACATTCTCACACAATATTGAAACAAAAACAATCAACGTATGCTCCTCACGAACCCTTATCGAACAGGGTGAGTCTCGTAGTCCTAAGCACAATTCAAAAAAAAAAAAAAAAACGACAAGGAAAAAAAAAAAAAAACAAAAATGTGGGACGGATCATTGTTATCCTGGATTTGTGTGCTATCGTTGTTTTTGGTGCTCTGCCAATTATTGTCACCGTTGGCATCCTGCCAGCCAATCAGATTGGATTCAAGTGTTAGGGTTGTTTCCCAAAGCCCTTCTATGTCTTTTTTTCTTTGGACATTAGCCGTATGAGCGAGTGCGATAGAGACGACTAGCTAGGCTTTGTGGAATGTGGATTGTGAATATGCGGTGTGCCAAGGCCAACCCCTCGAGGCGATTCTCGGTTAAAATTCTGCTGAACAAGTGCGCACGACTCGAGTGCAGCAGTGGCATAGTGTGCGGTCGGGTTTTTGTTGGGCAGAAGACGATGTCCCGCTAATTGATTATTTAAATTTTATCAACCCCAATTCTGGCCGGTCGTATAGAATAAGTTAAGTCTTTCGAAGGGAACTTATTGGGCTTTTCTTGAAGTTTGATTAATTTGTTTGCTCGTTTTTTTTTTACCGAGGGTAGGTGAAAATCTTTCAAAGACACTATGAGTATAGCAAGCGCGTGCTCATAGTAGTGTCAGATTTTTACTGACTAAAAACACCACCCTTCGAAGAATTGTTAGATACTGTTACTAAGATATAACTTATCTAGAAATTTTTCTATAACGAGATAACAACATTTGACAGGCTACTTTCCAATGAAAGATCCTGCATGTTCCGCAATTTAGACGAGGTTAATTTTATCTTGCCAAGTCGAACGGTTTCGTTCTTTGAAGTCGGCGCAATAAATTGTTCTCGTCCAAAATTTGTCGGACTGTATTGTTGACATGTCCGATTACCTAGTCGGTTTTTATATGCTTTCTCGCGAAGTCTCTAATTTCAGCTTCAATTGTTGGAATTCCGAGATCCCTGTGGATATCGTCGTTTCTAATATACCATGGTGCTTGTACAATTTCTCTAAGCACGTTATTTTGAAAAGTTTGTATAATATTGGCATTTGTTTTCTTTGTACCACCCCAAAGTTGTATAGGGTAGAGGCACTAGTATCTGGACAGTGTTAGTGTCCGGACACTATGTTGTTTATTTGATAAAAATAGGTAGGTATATCACACATAAATAGTCTCAAATATTAACAATAATAATAATCCTTTATGTGTCACTCATATCCATACGAAGTTTGAAATCAATCAGATGCATAATGTAAGAGTTAAGCGGCAGTGTTGTGGCTGAGCTTCGAGAGTTTGGTTTTATTGTCGTTTTGCATACCAAAAAAATAGTGCGAGCATTTACAAAAAGTAAGTTATTCAAAGAGAAGTTTTTAACGTATTCTTCTGGAAAGTACTCTGTTTTCCTTTAAATAGAACCCGCTTTCATAGTTTAAAAAAAAATATAGAATAAAATTATTTTTTTGGTCTAATTTTTAGTGTCCGGATACTAAAACTGAAATTAAAGAGCATTTTCGGTATCCGCACAACCTGTCCGGATACTGAAAATTTGAGAGGAAATACAAATTATCGTTTAAATGCTCCTAAACCATACTTATGAATGTTTCTAACGAGAGAGAGAAAAGGAATTGTGTTTTTCTAGCAGGTTTTCAGTATTCCGACAGGGTATACTAAGTGAGAATATATCTGTCCGGATACTAAAAAATTAGTTTTAGTTTCCGGACAACTTATTGTTTTGAATGTTATTTTCGGTTTTAAAAGCTCTAATTATCGTAATAGGCATTTTATTTTAACTAATTTTTTAAGAAGTGATTGCAGAAAGTATAGCTAATGCCTAAGACGATATACCTAGGGACAAATCAGTTAATCATTCGTGTAAAGCTGGTTTATGCCGTGACCGGTTAAAGGGCAAAAGATTGGTGAAAAAGCTACGAAAATGGGACAAGATCCTTATTTGACAAATGAAGAGCAGGAACAGATTGCTCAGTGGTGTGCCGATCTTTACAAGTGTGGATTTCTTGTTAAGGTCCACGATCTGTTAAACATCAGCAAGGTTAGGGCAGCAGTCACCCAGAACCCATATTAAAATGTTAGGGAACTTATTGAATATTTGAAAAGCATTGGTCTGGAGCAAATCATAAATGAGCCTAAACGAATTAAATTTAAATAGTGACGAAAGCATCTGTCCAAAAACTGGCAAGGTTATAGCCCCAAAAGATTACAAAAACATATACCAAATTGCTGCTAGAAATGAAAATGAGACGTCAACGGTGCTTATTGTTTTTTTCAGCAGACGGAACTTTTTTTGAACCCATATTACTGTTTCCATTTAGCAATACCAAATACAGATATTACCATATTCATTGAAAGATAGGCGGCTTTAAAAGCAGTGTCTGCTATTGAAATAAAATCGAAGCTAGTTCGCCGCTGCCGCGAAAAGCTTACGGTTCCCTCTGCTGGATCCCTGGACACAGGGAGAAAACCGGCAATGAGATGGCCGATGAACTAACAAGAAATGGTCCTGCTATGGATCAGGATCGGGCGATAAAATCCATCGAACAACCACCACTTTGCAATCTCAGAGAGAGATTGAAAAATAAGATCCGAATGAAAGCCAATAACAGGTGGAAAGATTTAACCACTTGGGAAATAACACGGAAGCTATGGCCGGAATATAATCCTAGTCGGACTAGCAAGCTTATGCGGTTTGATCCTGATTAACAGGTTACAACTTCCTAAGAAACCACACAATGAAATTGAAACTCAAGAATGACGAGGAAGTACACGAGGACACACCTCACTTCCTTTGTCATTGCCCGAGTCTCTGTCACTTGAGGAACAGAACACTTGGAACTATTACTTCCATGACGTACATGAAATTTCTCATGTCTCACTATCTGATCTTAACAGGTTTCTGAGGACATTGGGATGGCTGGACAAGGTCGAGTAACTGTGAAGTAACACTCATCACCGCCAACAACATCGACTAACCCCCTTCAAGGCCATCACAATGGGTCCACATGGACCTAAGTGGGGTGCGGTAGGGCTCGCTCTGCCGTATCCACCCATAAACCTAACCCCTAACCTAATTGTTTCCATACTTGCATCCTCCAAAAGACATTGTTGACAGCATGCCAAAACCATGGTTTTTGCTGATTAAAAACGTGGAACGACCTGTAATATTGTTCGTAGATGGGCACAAGTCGCATCTAACCCTGCGAACTCAGTGAGTTTACCAACAACCAAATAATTGTTTATATGCGTTGCCACCGAATACCACCCACATCATGCAACTGGCTGACGTTAGTGTTTTTATGCCTTTGAAGTCCAAATGAAAAAAAAAAAAAAAAAACAATCGTGAATGGGAATCCAAAAATTTGAGACGGGCTTTAACAAAGAGAAACTTCTGTCCCCTTTTGAATGATGCTATTTTCAAAAAAAAGATACGGTTTCTACCATACAAAATGCATTTAAAAGATGTGGCTTGTATTCCTTTAACCCATCAGCTATTTGTTATACGAAATGCGCTAAAAACAATGTGGAGAGATAAAGAATAGCTCAAACTCAAACTCCAGAATTATTCGATGAAGAACAATCGACTAGGTTAGGTTAGGTTGAAATGGCTGTCGGCTAACTGGTTAGGTTAGTCGACACACTTAGACCATTATAAGGTCCCTTGTGATACCACGTGAATCTATAATTCATTCCTCCTACTCGTTGAACCAATCGGAGCTTCTGATGAAGCGTAGTAGATTTCGGATGTCTATGTTTTTTAGATCGTTCAGATCACTAAGGTAGAAAGCTCCAAAGTGGAGTTTTCGTCTCTGTGAGAGTGCCGGACAAGTACAGAGAAGATGGAGAGCAGTCTCCTCCTCCTCCTCGTCAAAACAGCTTCTGCAAAAGTCGTTAGAGAATACGCCAAGCCTTTTTGCATGCCTGCCGATAAGACAGTGTCCCGTGATGACACCTATTGTAGCACTAATATGCTTCCTATCGAGGGAGATCAGATGCCTAGAACGCTTTAGATCCAGCTTTGGCCAGATCTGCTTTGTCACTAGACAAGTCGAGCCGGTTGACCACCTAAGATTTGTTCTTTCGATAGCGTCCAGCTTTATTTTGAGTTTGCAAGTAGCGAGTGGAATACCTAAGGAATCCTTAATTGGGAGCAGAGGTATCGTAGTTCCGTGTTTGGTGAGTTCATCAGCCCTGCAGTTACCTGGAATGTCCCTATGCCCCGGCACCCAACAAAGGTGAATGTTGAACTGCTCCGCCATCTCCCTGAGAGACGAACGACAGTCTTGGGCTGTTATGGAATTTGTGGAAACTGATTCCAGGCACTTGATAGCGGCTTGACTATCAGAGAAGATACGGATATCTTTAGCAGATATCACGTTTTCCCTTAGCCAAAATAAGACCTCTTTTATCGCCATTATTTCCGCCTGAAAAACGTTACAGTGATCAGGAAGACGGAAGGAGAGACTAAGATTAAGTCTATTAGAGAAGACACCGCCACCAACACCGTCCACAGTTTTCGAACCATCTGTGTAGAAGTGGATCGATTCATCATCCACGGATGCTTCCTCTTCCCAGAATGATCTAGTAGGAATGGAGACCTGGAAGTTTTTATCAAATTGTAGTTCTGGTGTGGTGTAGTCGATGTTTACTTGGAAGGTTCCTAATGTTGTTGAGGATAGCGGCATGGCCAGTTGTTTTGCTTGTCCATTGTGAAATAGCTTTGAGGCGTACGGCTGCCGAAGCTGCCGTTTGCCTGCTGAAGATGTCAATGGGTGTCAGATGAAACAGGATGTCAAGTGCAGCGGAGGGGGTGCTGCGAAGAGCTCCGCCGATGCACAAGCAAGCCGTTCTTTGGACTTTGCTTAATTTATCGCGATTAATCGCTTTTTCTAAGGCAGTCCACCAGACAACCACACCGTACGTGAGTATAGGTCTTATGACCAACAATCGACTAAAACATCAAAATTAAAGATTGCTGTCGATGTGATTGAGGCATTGTCAGAACAATTAAGAAATATTGGAGTTGATACAATATCGTTTTAGAAGTTATTATTTTAATGTGGGTACATATATTTATAGTAAAAGTACCTATATTTTATAAAAAAAATATTTTTTTTTAATCAAATAAAGGCAAAAAACGGCTTAAAATTCATATAAACTTTTCTGTCCGGATACTAAAAAAAAAAGTGTCCGGAAACTAAATTCTGCTGTCCGGATACTAGTGCAAATCGAACTTTTTTGAATTTATTTTTTATAAATATTCCGAACGTAACATTCGAAAAAAATGTTAATATATTATTATTAATAAAAATCGCCACTTCTACAAACATTTTATTTTTTTGCGGTAGCTTTAATATTGACCGAACTGTTGGAAATCAAAGTTACCGAATACGTTAACTGTCCGGATACTAGTGCCTTTACCCTACCGTAGGTCCACACCGGCTTTAGCACTTGCTTGTATAGATGCAGTTTGTTTTCGGTACTGAGCTGGTAATTTTTTCCGAGTAGCCAGTAGGTAGGTACATTTCTCTATATTTGATATCGAGTTCTTTACGTTTCATTTTCACGTACGAATTCCATTTCAGCTTTGCGTCGAGTGTCATTCCCAGGTAATTGGCCTCGTTTGCAAAGGGTATTCGGGCCAAGTTTAGGAAAATTGGCAAGTCATTAGTTTTCTTATACGTGAAATTCACGTGAACAGATTCAGTTTCGTTGAGGGCGATCTGCCAGTCCCTCGTCCATTCATTTACCTTATTTAGTGGGATTTGCAGTTTTGCAGTTTTGTATTACCTACTGCTAGGATAGCGGTGTCGTCGGCGAACGTAGCAAGAGTAGTGCCATCTGCTCTTGGTATATCGCGAGTATAAGCGATAGAGAAGCGGGCCAAGGACACTCCCCGCGATATGATTCCAGAATATCATATAGGCGTACGGGAAGAACTTGTCGTAATTTAAATTTCAAGCCGTCATGCCACACCTTATCAAAGGCTTGTGACTTGTGAGACGTCAAGGAATACGCTTGAGCATATCCTTTTTCCTTCAAATGCTTTCTCAATTACGTCAGTAATTCTATGCACTTGCTCAATCGTCGAATGCTTGGTTCTGAACCCAAACTGGTGGCCAGATGTAAGGATTTTTCACTGAATGGGGAAAATGGGGAAAAGTGCTCTTACAATGGGGAAAAACGACATACACGAATGTGTATTAATTTTGCATCATTTAAAAATAAATTCCGAACATAAAAACACCACCACGTTTATAGAATCTAAACGTATTTCGAAATGAACTCCACTCAAATGTGTCCTTTTCACATTCAGTTCATTAACTGCAACCCCTGTGCAGATTTAATATCAGATCTCACCGAGAAGTGGAACCAATCTCTCCATCACTTCGGTGAATGGAATCGAATCGAATTTCAAAGGCATTTGACAGAGTTTGGCATCAAGCTCTTTTGTCGAAAATGCGTGCTTATGGGATCGATGCGTCTCTTATTCAATGGATTAGAAACTACCTTTCTGGCCGTTCAATTCAAGTTGTTTTGGATGGTTTCAGTTCTGAAACCCACCATATGCTGGTGTTCCCCAAGGCTCAGTTTTGTCTTTGACTCTCTTTCCCATTTTTATAAATGATCTCTTGTCTGCAACTTCTAATCCAATCTATTCCTTCGCTGATGACAGCACTCTTAGCTTTGCATATTCTTTCCAGGACTCACGTCCCTGCTCTTCGGCCGTAGAACTGGAACGGCAACGTATGTTAAGCTCATTAAATTCCGACCTTGACAACATTTCAAAATGGGGTTCAGAAAATAGATTGGGATTTAATGCTTCAAAAACACAACCCGAAAACAAAAACCCGAATCTACAGCCATTATCCATGAATGGCACTTGCATTACCGAAACCGAAAGGCTTTCTATTCTCGGTATGTGAGTTCATGACAATCTTCGTTGGAATGACCATGTACACGAAGTTGCCAAGAATGCAGCGAAATGTCTCGGTTTCTCGCCATGCTAGGAATGCCCATCAGTTTACCATCCAGCCTATCTTCGGACGTACAATGATATACAGAGGCTCTTTCATATTACTAAAATGGATCCTCTTACCTCGAAAACCGTTCCTATAGTGTTCGTTTCAGATCTGTCCTCTCGGTTCCCTTTTTAGCAACCTCAGGTGTCCCTCAAGGTAGCCATCTAGGTCCGCTTTTCTTCATCCTCACTATAAACGATCTTGAGAGGGTCATCAAACACTCCTCCCTATCGCTCTACGCCGACGATACCAAATTTTTCAAGACCATTCTTTCACCCCTAGACTCTAGTCTCCTTCAACAAGACCTCGATAACTTTTCGATCTGGTGCCACAAAAATTGCTTGGAGCTTAACATCGCGAAATGCCAATCTATTACCTTATCGCGTAAGTGCATCCAGACCCTACCCCGAATATATTATCTTGGTCACCCCATACCCCTCGTACAATCTCTTCGCGACCTAGGTATTTTGTATAATAGGGAGTTAAATTTTCGTTCGCATATTGATGAGATAATTCTAAAAGCCAATTCATCACCCGGTTTTGTCAAACGATGGTCCAAAGAGTTCTCCAACCCTTACGTGACTAGATCCCTCTACGTTACCTTTGTTCGCCCCCTTCTCGAATACGCCAGTCAAGTGTGGTCGCCATTTCAGCGAGTTCACGTATCCAGAATCGAAAACATTCAACGTCGTTTTCTTCGATTTGCCCTTCGAGGCTTACCCTGGAATGACCCTATCGTCTTACTCCCCTACCAAGACCGCCTCAAACTCATTAACTTAAATACCCTTGAACAACGCAGGGACGTAGCAGATATTCTTTTCATTCATCGACTTCTCTCAGGTTCTGTCGACCTCGCGTCTATTTACAAGTCAGTTTTCTTCAACACTAACCCTCGTAATTTGCGATGCCCTCTTCTTTTCTATATACCGACTCACCGCACCTCTTATGGCTCCAACGAACCAATCACCCGTATGCTGAGGAAGGTTAACTCAAAGCTTCCTCTTTTTGATTTCAACCGCAGCACTGCCTGCCTTAAACTCGATCTCCTCCCCAATCTTTCCCTTACAAATCTTAGTTTTTTTTAAGTTAGTAGTTAAGCAATGTTATAGCTTGTAATAAGCCGAATAAATGGGGGTGTTTGCCCCCATCAAAATTAAAATTAAAATCATAAGCCGTACAACGCGAATGTGGAATGCCTTGTCCAGCTCTGTCTTTCCTCCCCAGTACAATTTACAGACATTTAAGACCAATGTGCATCGGTATCTCCTATCTCCTCTATCCCAATTTCCTTAACGCCCGCGCTGTGTAATCAAATCATTATAAGAGTAGTCACAACCTCTTTACTTAGGTGGCGCTACAGTCCGGGGTGGACCTGGGCCTCAACCAATACGCCTCTCCAGTTAGCGCGATCTTTGGCTAACTGCCTCCAGTTGCGCACTCCAAGTTGGTTGAGGTCCCCTTCCACTTGCGCGCGCCACCTAAGGCGAGGTCTTCCTCTACTGCGTTGTCCCTCCGGGTTAGAATCGAAGACTCTTCGGGCCGGAGCGTTGGTGTCCATTCGCTCTACATGTCCCAGCCATCTTAGACGACTGATGCGTACTTTTCTGACTAGGTCAATGTCGCTGTACAGCTCGTAGAGTTCGCTGTTAAATCTTCTCCTCCAAAACCCGTCAACGCAAACGGGACCAAAAATCACTCGAAGAATTTTGCGTTCGAAACGACCAAGGAGATCTTCATCCGCCTTTGATAGCGCCCATGCTTCTGCACCATAAAGCAGGACTGGGATGATGAGGGTCTTATACAGAGTTTCCTTAGTATTTCTCGACAAGGCCTTACTTATCAGTTGCCGTCTTAGGCCAAAGAAACAGCGGTTGGCAAGTGTGATTCTTCGTTTGATTTCTGATGTGATGTCGTTATCAGAGTTTATAGCGGAGCCGAGGTAGACAAAGTCCCTAACTACCTCAAAGTTATAGCTGTCTATCGTTACGTTCTGCCCGATTCGTCGATGTCGTGTGTCCCTTCTTGTTGACAGCATATATTTTGTTTTACCCTCATTCACCACTAAACCCATTTTTGCCGCTTCTGTACTAATACTTGCAAACACACCAGTGACAGCTCGCTGTGTTGTACCAACAATGTCAATGTCGTCAGCGTATGCAAGCAGTTGCACAGACTTATAGAAAATTGTGCCTCTGGTGTTGGCTTGTGAGTTTCGCACAATCTTCTCAAGAATGATGTTGAAGAAGTCACATGACAGCGCATCACCTTGTCTAAATCCTTTTTTGACATCAAAGGTCTCGGTGAGATTGTTTCCGACCTTTACGGAGCAGCGAGCGTTCTCCATCGTCATTCTGCACAATCTGACAAGTTTGGCAGGGATGCCAAAACTAGACATGGCTCTGTATAGCTCGTCTCTATAAACGCTGTCATATGCGGCCTTAAAATCGACAAAAAGATGGTGAGTATCGATCTGGTATTCTTGGGTTTTTTCCAGGATCTGCCGTAGTGTGAATATTTGATCGGTCGTGGACTTACCGGGCCTAAAACCGCACTGATAGGGACCTATCAGATCGTTGACGAATGGTTTCAGGCGTTCACACAATACAGCAGACATGATCTTATACGCAGTGTTCAGGAGACTGATGCCTCTGTAGTTGGCGCAGTTTAGAGGGTCTCCCTTCTTGTGGATCGGGCAAACAATGCTGAGGTTCCATTCATCAGGCATGCTTTCCTCTGACCAAATCTTGGAGATGAGTTGGTGTATGCACTCTACCAAGTCATCTCCGGCTGCCTTGAAGAGCTCGGCAGGTAAGCCGTCTGGACCAGCAGCCTTGTTGGATTTAAGCTTAGATATTGCTATCCTCACTTCATTTTGGTCAGGTGGACGGAAATCTTGGCTGTCATCGTCCAGGTTGAATGGTTCGTTCTGCCTAACAGCGGAATTTGTGTCGTCTTCGCCGTTTAGCAGTCTGCAGAAATGGTTTTTCCATGTCCTCAGCACCGACTGTGACTCTACTACAAGGTTTCCTTGCTCGTCTCTACAGGTCTCCGTTCGGGTCTTGTTGGCATGACACGTTCTTTTTACCTTTTGGTAAAACTTCCGAACATTGTTCCTGGAGTAACACCTCTCTATATCCTCGATCGCGCGCTTCTCATGCTCTCTCTTTTTTCTCCGGAGAAGCCGATGTTCTTCCCTCCTTTTTTGCTCGTAGAGCTGACGAGCTGCTCTCGTCCTTCTATGCAGCGACGCTTCGTAGGCACTTTGTTTTGCTGCATGTGCTTGCCGGCACTCTTCGTCAAACCAGGGGTTTCGGGGGGGTGGACTGGTGAAACCGAGCACATCAGTTGCGGCGTTTTTGATGGCTTCTTGGCAACGGCGCCACTGGTCTTCGGCACTTGATGCTGGCAGCATAGGACTTCTCGAGAGGTTGAGGGATACGCGATCGGCAAAGGTTCTGGCGGTTTGTTGCGTTTGTAGTCGTCCAACGTTAAATCTCCTCACAGTATTTTCTCGTTGTTGTGGCGTCTTGGATATCCGCATCCGTACCTTGGCTACAACAAGGTAGTGGTCCGAGTCTATGTTGGCCGCTCGGAAAGTTCGGACATCTAGAATACTGGAGGAGTGCCTTGCGTCGATCGCAACGTGATCAATTTGGTTGACGGTTTGATGATCAGGTGACCGCCATGTTCCTTTGTGTATATTGAGGTGAGGAAACCGTGAGCTAGCTATGGTAACATTACGTCCCGCAGCAAAATCAATCAGCCTAAGTCCGTTTCCAGACGTGGTGTCGTGTAGGCTGTGTTTTCCGATTGTGCTACCAAAGATGTCCTCCTTTCCTATTTTGGCGTTAAAATCACCCAAGACGATTTTAACGTCATGCTTAGGACATTGCTCATATGTTTTGTCGAGGAGCTCGTAGAAACACTCTTTGGTAGCATCGTCTTTATCTTCTGTGGGGGCGTGAGCGCATATCAGGCTGATGTTGGCGAATTTAGCCTTGATGCGGATAGTTGTAAGGCGTTCACTAACGTGTCGAAAGCTCAAGACTTCTTGCCTAAGTCTGCCGCTTACAACAAATCCGCATCCAAATAGCCGCTGCTTTTGTTCTCTGTAGCAGTCACCGTAGTAAATGTCACAGTTTTTCATCCTCCTTTTGCCCGGCCCATCCCACCGCACTTCCTGGATGGCGGTGATACCTGCTTTGTAGCAGTCTAGGGCCTCCGCTAGTTGTTCGGCTGCACGCGGTCTGTTCAGAGTTCGAACATTCCACGTGCAGATCCGAACGTCATTGTCCTTTTTTCGTTTTGCAGGGTCGTCAACAGTGAATCCGTCCTTATCCGAGGCTTTTGGTTGCTTCGCAACAATTCTTTTTTTTTTTCCGTGGTAGGGTCGTTAACCCCACGCACAACCCCCAACCTGGAGGACCAGGCCCTTTCTGTAACCCCTTGGGCAAAAGGAGCCGGAATATTCCGGAGTCAGTAACCCGCTGCGGGGATGTGAGAGCTGCCGTTGACCCATTAAGGGCTCTTCCGCCACCATCTCTATTTCAACACCCTGACTAGTGCTGAAAAATCCTCAATGACCTCAGCTCTAAATACGTCAAAGTAGCTCATTGAGGTATCTGCCATGTTGACTGTTGACGCCACCGTTGATTCAACCATGTGAATTCATCCGCCGTACGTCCTCTTTCTGAGGGGCTCATGTAAGACCTCTGAGACTCGATCAGGCAGTCATTCCGACAGAGCATTATAGTGTTGCTATTTTCTTCGTGTTCAACACTCGCGCTTATAAGTTTAGCAAGTCATGCCCGGAAGGACAGGACCAGTACCCGGTGGCTACCACGCGGAGGTAAAATAAGCACAATTGATGTGTATGAACAGTTACAACGACTGGGCATCGCCAAGTTGACGCCAATCAGTGCCTACCCTATTCATACAGCACCCAACCACAACCTCTTTAGCGCGTGTTAATTCGCCGCTCAACGTTTTCTATAACTTTAACCTTAAATATTTTTTTTATGTATTTTGCTTTTATTGCTTACTATCAATCTGCCTCGTAATGTGGGTAGCTTCAAACAATTATAATATGTAAGACTCTGTTATTTATGAATTACATATGCGGCTTTTTAAATCTATTCATTTAATTCAACTTATTAGTTGTTTATTTTTTTATTAGTTTTACAGTATCTTACATGAATTTATACAAATTTAAACTGAAAGACTTTGAATATATTACTTTCCTTGTATATTTAATATTCAGTTTTTACCTTGTTTGTATGTATATAACTACCATATACAACAATGTGTTTTATGGATTACATATATTGCTCCTCTAACGTATTTTGATTATGTAAATGTAATATTAGATTTTAATTTATTGTTATTAAAGAGTAAAGACTTGTTTTTGTTTTACCTGGATATTAACTTTAAAGCCAACGTATAGTGAATTAGTTATTTATGTTTGAAAATTCACGTGAATTTTGCATTACCCCCTCAAAATGTCTTAATAAAAGAAAACAACATTTTATTATACCTATTAAAAATTCATATTTAGGTACTTTTCTTCAATGAATGAAATGGGGAGAAAACGGATATGAAATGGGGAGTTTTTGTAAAAATGCTCTCCAAAATGGGGAATTTCGGCAAAAAAAAATCTAGAACCACTGGGTCAGGGATAAGATTATTGTCTTCTATGACCGGTTGTAGGCGCGTTAGTAAAATTCTCTCGAAAACTTTGTAGGTATATGACTGGAAGAAGGGAAATTGGTCCATACGATTTTACTTCATTTGGCGGTTTTCCTGGTTTTAAAACATTTATGACCTCCGCAACTTTCCATTGGCTCAGCACGTGTTTTAGTCTGAGCACGGTATTTATAATATGAAGAAGCTTAATTAATGCTTTTCTTGGTAGAACTTTGAGAACCTATCTCACGATTTTTAAAGTCCTTAATAGCTGTCTTCAACAAATTGCACAAATAATTCAAATGTGTTTTATGTTGCGGAGCGCGACTCTGTTGCCATTTTTTTCGTTGACCTTGAATTAGGCGTATTATTCCAGGAAGCGAGCTGTGCGATCTCAACGAAGGGATCTACTTCAACCTCAAGTTCATAGGATATCGTAAGTGGAACGCTCAGTTTAACATTCTCTTCAATTTCGTTCCTAAAGCCTTCCCAGTTAGTTGTTCTACCAGTTAATCTCGCTGGCTCAAGGTTACTAGTTTTACGCTCAATGTTAAAGTAACCGGTGAATGATCAGATGACAGATCAAAGCTCTCTTCAACTTTAATGTGGTTGGTAGATATTCCTTTCACGACGAAAAAATCGATCAAGTCAGGTCGGTTTGCCCGTCGAGTGGAAATCGCAACTCCATACCTGCCCCATAGAGCATTCTTCCTTTTCGCGAGATGTATCTAGAACCCCAGAACGTGTGTTTCGCATTAAGATCGCCGCCAATAATGAAGTTTGGTTTGAGCGATTCAAGCAAGTTAATAAAATCACTTTTTTTCAAGCGCGGTACGCGGTGAACAGTAGATAGATGAAATTCTAAGAGTACGCTGACTATTTTTTACTTGAATCGTGCACAGTTGCATAGTTTCAAGCTCTATCTTCAGGTCTTCGTATTGTTCAATGCAGTCTTTAATAAACAATGACGATCCACCTCTCGCGTTTCCCGAAGGGTGACAAGCGTGGAAGTCATTATAGCCTTTTATTATTAAGCTCGATCCCCTTTTCACGTGAGTTTCAGAAATCAAGCAAATGTCAAGATCTTTCTCGCGTATGAATATTTCCAATTCGTCGAGTTTTTGTAAAAGTCCGTTTGCATAGTGCATATTTTTAACATTGGTTTTTTATTCAAATAAAAACGGATGAGGATCTTCTTGGTCGCTTCGAACGCAAAATTCTTCGAGTGATTTTTGGTCCCGTTTGCGTTGACGGGATTTGGAGGAGAAGATTTAACAGCGAACTCTACGAGTTGTACAGCGACATCGACCTAGTCAGAAAAGTACGCATTAGTCGTCTAAGATGGTTAGGACATGTAGAGCGAATGGACACCAACGCTCCGGCCCGGAGAGTCTTCGATTCCAACCCGGAGGGACAACGCAGTAGAGGAAGACCTCGCCTTAGGTGGCGCGAATTAAAACACTTGTTTCTTACTTTTAAAATTAAACAATATTTATTTGGAACTATGTCCTTTATTATTGAAATACTTTTTACTAATTCTAAAAGGAGCTTAAGGCTACTATGTAGTTACAATAAGACTGTTGATAAATTCATCATACAGTCGTATTTATATACTTTTCTTATCTATCTACAAGGAGACCCAAGCGTACAATCGTCTTGCTTGATAATGAAGAAGAGATAATATTCCAACATTGTATACAAACGATATTATCTCTTTTACATATGTTATCATTGTAGCGTTGTGTGCAAGACTGTACTAGAGACTAAAGATATCATTGAATACAAATAATGTTATCTTTTTTCTCAATATGTTTTGCTATGGATACTTAACTCCCCCCCTTGTTAAACGAAATCGTCCCGATTTTTCGACGCTATTTTTAACATTTCTCTTTCATAAGTTTTGTTATATGCGTCAATCTTTTTTTGTTTTTGACGATCTGTTATACATTGTATAGTTTTTATCATTACGTACGTAAATGCTAGAATAACAATCAGTGTTACAATTGTGTATATAGTTGATAATATCGGTTTTTCTTCAAAAGGAATAATTAGTTTTTTTAAAGTATCTATGTTATCGAATTTGTACATTGTATCTTCTTTAATTATTTGGTCGATGTAAGACTCTGAATTATGATTTCTTAATATAACTTCTTTAATTTGCTTATGCATGTTTTTGTATATTTTATCGTCTAGATTTATAGTATTTTCATAAGTAACTAAGTTTATACCATTAATTGTTTGATTATTTAACTTATGCTTACCGCTTAATAACATAACACCGGATTCAATTTCTAAGTCGTAATCGTATTCTTGTTTAATGTTGCATTTTGAAGTTATATTCTTTAAAAGTGGAATAAGACAATTTTCTTCTTCAAAGTTAATTTCACAAATGTTTTTACTTAGATGATTTTGACAATTTCTTGTTCTTAAATAAGTTTGGTTACATAAGGCAATTGTTTTATCTGTAATGATTTTTCCATGTTTTGAATTTAAAGGTGTTACTTTATACAATTTACATGATTTAATTAGAACTGGATATTTATATATTGTGATGAAGAATTCATCAGTTCTAGCTAATAATATTTTAGAGTACTCAAGTATATTTATTATGGGTACTTGAATTATTTCATGTTGAATAATATTTTTAATGTCATCTAAGTCTAGGCTTTCTGATAAATATTCATTATTTTTTGCTGCATTAATTGTTCTGGTCAATAATAATAATTGTTCGTACACTTGTTCTATTACTAAATGTTCTTTAAGGCTCTGACCTTCGAATTGTTGCAAAATTTGTTCAAATCTAGAATTTATAGTTTTTTGTTTATTATTGTTTTCTATGAGATTATTTATACTCGTTTCTATGTTAACTAAGTCATAATGGTCAGGATTACCAAACACATATTTGAAAGCTGTTCCTAAAAAGTTAATTGATCTAGTATGCCTAGTATGTTCTTGTAATTGGTCTGCTAAATTCTTAATTTTACTTAACCAAATTTTTTCTTCTTGTGTAGGTTGATATTTACTAGTTACGATATTTACGTAAGGTTGAAATATCGAAGTCAGGTTGGTGGCATGTAACAAATAAGTTTGTTCTTTGAATAAATACACGTCATCTGTTTGCGTAAGTATAAACTTCTTGTTTAATAACTCAGTTATTTGAACGTTTCCTTGCCCTTCTTGACTCTGTACAATTCCTAGTAATGTTAGGAATATTAATATTTTCGTCATCTGAAAAATGATAATTCTTTATGTTATCCTTGTGAATTTTTATTCCTTCTTTAGAGATTACAGTGTCTCCTTTATCTTCTTCTACTATTCTTGTTATGTATCTGGCGTTAGATTTCTTTCTAAGACCTGTGATTCTTACCATTATCTTATCTCCTTTTTTATACTCTCTGTGTCGAGTTCCTTTATTTAGACGTTCGATCACTTTTTTGGATGCTGAGTTTAGTTTATTTATTATAATTTCACTATTGCTATATTTATTTTGATTAAAGAAAATGTCTCTAGGTTTCAAACCGGTAACTGAGTGTATAGAATTATTTAATTCACGCACTGTTCTAAATATTTCTTCGATAAGTCTTGTTTTATTCTGAATTGTGAATATTCTAGACAGTTCAGTTATTGTACCGTTTACACGTTCTACCTGACCGTTCGCTGTCGATCTGTATACTGGAGTTTCTACTTTAGTTATGTTGTATTTCAAACACATTTGGTTCACCATTTCTGTTTTGAATCCCTTCTCGTTATCTGTCATGAGTCGTTCACATTTTGGGAAATAATTAGATAAGACCTCTTCCATAACGTCGTACAGTCTGTTTCGAGTTTCGATTTCCCGAAGGATTGTATATTTAGAATACTTATCTACTGTTACAAGGAAAGTATACTTGTCGTTGAAGTATATGTCCATATGAATGTGTGTTCCCACATGTGTTGGTATTTCTGAATTATTCAGAGGTTCTCTGATAGGTTTTCTTTCATATTTTCCAAATAGACATGCTATGCATTTTCTGTTGAAACTCTTTGCTTGTTTATTTAGATCGGGCCAGTAATATTTCTCTGAGATTTCTTGTATATTGTTACGTAACCCTCGGTGTGCTCTTTCGTGAGTTACCCTTACAAGTTTTAGTTGTTCCTCCAAATTTGTCACGTCTTGAAGTTTTCTTGGTGTGAATATAAATCTTACTAGTGGGAATTCTTTTTTTATGTTTTCACCATATTTGTATATGTTTTCAAATTTCGTATGCAAAGCTACAATCTTTTGGGGTTGTATAACTTCTTTCATCTGCCTTAGTAAAGAGTCTTTGTCCTTAAACTTTATTATGAGTCTTATTTTGTTACTAAAATAGATTTGTGTTTCGATATTATTTGTTATATCTTCAATAAGTTCGAACTGTGCAGTGTATGCATTAAAAGGCTGATTCACAGTTTTTATTATATCATTAGAAGAACTTTCAGCTGAATGTGCTGTTTCTATGGTAGAAGTATTTATGCGTTGACGTGATAATGCGTCAGCTACAAGATTTAGGTTTCCTGGTTTATAAACTAATTTTGCTCCAAAGTCTTCAATGATTCCCTTCCAACGTTTCAGCTTTGTGTTGGGATTTTTTTCTGATACAGAATATATAAGGCTCTGGTGATCGGTATATATGGTTAAGTCTGCTATACCATATATGTAGTTTCTGAGTTTTTGTAAGGACCATATGATCGCTAATAGCTCTTTCTCGTTTGTGCTATAGTTCTCTTCTGTCTTACTCAGTGTTCTTGACAAGAAGTGTATAGGTTGCTTATTCTGACTTAGTACGGCTCCAATAGCTATGTTGGATGCATCAGTAGTAAGCTCGAATGGTTTACTATAATCCGGTTGAAAAAGTTCGACTTGTTCTTTCAAATAATTTTTTAAAATTCTAATCGCTTCTAATGCTGAATCATTCAGATTTAACTTAATATTTTTACTTTGTTTTTTGTTTACTTTACCGTTATCTCCTCGTAAATATAATGTCAGGGGCTTGGCTATGCTTGCGTATCCTTTTATAAACTTACGATAGTAACCTGTAAGACCTAAAAATCCTCTCAAATCCTTTACCGTTTGTGGGACTGGAAAATTTTCTATAGCTGCTATTTTCTCAGGGTTCGTAGTGATTCTACCATGTCTGATTATGTGACCTAAGTATTCTACTTCTTCTTGAAAAAACTTACTTTTCTCATCAGATATTTTTAATGTGGCTTTATTGAGTACGTCGAATACTTGACTTATGTGCTGTATATGTTCTTCCTCAGATGAAGAATATATCAATACGTCATCAATGTAAACGTGTACGAATTTACCTACAAAGTCTCTCAAAATGTCGTCCACGCATCTCTGAAATATGCTTGGTGCATTTTTGAGCCCGAAAGGCATTCGTTTAAAATGATATTTTGCGCCATTTATAGCAAAAGCTGTTTTTTCTTTATCATCTGTTTTGATTTTAATTTGGTGGAAACCTGACTCCAAATCTAATGTTGTAAAGTACTTGGCTTTACCTAAATTTTGAATTGTCATGTTGACATCCGGAATGGGGTATCTGTCTGTTACAGTGTGAGCGTTAAGTTTTTGGAAATCAACAACCATGCGCCGTTTTGGTTTTCCTTTTTCGTCCAAACCTTTTTTAGGTACTGTCCATATGGGACTGTTATAAGGACTATGGCTTTTTTCTATTATATCGTCATGTAAGAGTTTCTGTATTTCTTTGTTTACGAATTCGTTATCTGCTATGGGATATGGATATTGTTTAACATAAACCGGATTATCATTGGTCGTCCTAATGCTTGCTTCTATAGTATCTGTAAAGGGTAACGGTCCTATGCTGTTATTAATCTTCATCAGTCTATCTATGTCTGCTTTATAAATATTATTTTCCCCAATTATGTAATTAATTTTCTGAATAGATTCGACACTGCTTATGGTAGTTAGAGTCATATTACTGAAATTTATTTCCGCGTTTAGAACTTTAAGTCCTTCATATCCTAATATCATATCAAAAGACTGAATATCCTCTAATTCAAAAAATGTTATATTTTTCTTTAATATCCTAACTACTTTCTTTGTATCTACCATAGAATAACCATGCATTGTTTTTATTTTTATAGGTTTAATTTTAATTTTTTTGCTAGAATCGCATTTTCTATTAATGTAATTATGGGTTGCACCAGTATCAATAAGAATTTTATAAATTTTCTTAGAAATAGTACTAGTTAAATTTAAGCAGGGCAACCCGTCTACTAGTTTAAATGATCTATTCTTATGTTATTATTTACCATACATTCCGTTTCATCTGCTTCTGCATATGTACTGCTGACATCGTCTCTGCGTTGTTGTCGGGAGTTATTTACTCTCTGCTGCTTGAAGTTCTGCTGATAAGATCGTTGCGGTCTGTTGTGTGTGTTGAAACTCCCGCTGTGTTCACGTTTCGCTGGTGGATTATATACATCGGGTTTGTATTGATTCCAATTTTGTCGCTGTGCATGTACAATTTGTCTCGAGTTTATCTCCATCGGCTGTGGTCCTTGATTGTGTTGCTGCATATTATCGTATTGCTTCTGGGGTTGATAATTCGTTGTTTGGCTCGAATAATTTGGTCTTCTTTCGTTTCTGCGTTCATGTGGCATATTTTTGTGGTGCTTATCCTGAGTGAGATGTAAATGCCTGTGCACATTATCATGTTCTATTCTGCGAGCAATTGCGAATGCGTGTTCTAGATCATTTATTGTAGCTGAATATAATGATCCTCTTGTAAAGTTGTCACTCATACCATCAATGAATATACGAACTGCGTCGTCGTTAGCATTTTTAATTAGTCTGTCGATTATATTCGGCGGATCACCTGACATAGTGATTTTTGATATTATTAAATTGAGATTTTTATTTATCTCGTCGTGGTATTCAGACAGTGTGCTTCTTTTTTGCGTGATGGCTTTCATCATGTCTTGTAGCACGTATAGAGGTTCTTGATTAGAGTACGTATAATCTAATCTGTTACGTATCGCCTCAAAATTAAAAATTGTGTTATAATTAGTTAACACATTCGCGGCTGCACCCTGTATTTTACTTTTCACTATAGTCAATGCTGCTGCGTACTTACTGTGTGTTTTGAAGTTTTTAATGCTGTCCATTAATCTGGATGCTTCTTCGCGCCACGACCGATAATTTGATTGATCGCCGTTGAAAATAGGTAGGCTTTTAAATGCGTCTAACTGTATTTCACTACCATCTGTATATGTGGTTCTTATTTCCTCTAGCACAGGTATGTTTGGTACTATGCCTAATCCAGATTTTACTTCATTTAGTTTTGTTTCTAAATTAGTGTTTATTTGATTTTGGTTAGTTATTATTGCTGCTAACCTTGCATTCTCTGTGCGTGTGTGCTCTAGGGTTTGTGTTACTGTGTTGCTCCTGGTTTCTAAAGCTTCTAATCTTGCCATTAATACTGCGAGTTGTTCCATTTTGAACTCGTGTCTGTTGTCGTCGAATTTGTGTGTTTTTTTTCTCCACATATACACTTTCACTGAATTGCTTTGCTGCTTCGTACGAAGAAGCTATATTTGTACCTGCTATGCTAGGTAATTCTTGTAACCGGTAACGCGAGTGTTCTGTTTATACTAGATTTCACTACTTGTTCCCGAGGTCCGCTCGATTGAAGTTAAAAAGTATATTTAACCTCCTGGCAGGATCGCCAATTAAAACACTTGTTTCTTACTTTTAAAATTAAACAATATTTATTTGGAACTATGTCCTTTATTATTGAAATACTTTTTACTAATTCTAAAAGGAGCTTAAGGCTACTATGTAGTTACAATAAGACTGTTGATAAATTCATCATACAGTCGTATTTATATACTTTTCTTATCTATCTACAAGGAGACCCAAGCGTACAATCGTCTTGCTTGATAATGAAGAAGAGATAATATTCCAACATTGTATACAAACGATATTATCTCTTTTACATATGTTATCATTGTAGCGTTGTGTGCAAGACTGTACTAGAGACTAAAGATATCATTGAATACAAATAATGTTATCTTTTTTCTCAATATGTTTTGCTATGGATACTTAACTCGCGCTCAAGTGGAAGGGGACCTCAACCAACTTGGAGTGCGCAACTGGAGGCAGTTAGCCAAAGATCGCGCTAACTGGAGAGGCGTATTGGTTGAGGCCCAGGTTCACACCGGACTGTAGCGCCACCTAAGTTAGTAAGTATGTACACTGTACAAGTGTATAAACCATGACAATGGATAAACGGTCTTAGTTTTCAAAAGGCTTTATTGAAGAGCAGAGAGTGCAAATTAAATATAAATATGAATATTCCAAACAGAAGTATTTTAGAACATTTAATCAATGTCTTTGAATCCGGAAGAATTTGTAACTTTGATCTAAAACAAATACGAAGACATTAAGTGACTACGATGAAGTGGGGAAAAAACTCCAAAGATTATACTCCTAAAAAAAAATACTGGATTGACTGTTTCAGACTAACTACAAGGTTTCTTTCAAACCATGTAGAATTTTTGAACGTAACATAAATAAAATATATCAATCAAACACTTTATCGGATATACTGAGCGCCACAAAATTAAAAAAATACTGTTACGTGCTAAAACATTAAAAATTGGTTCGTTAATTTTATACATCCACAGTTGTAAAGAAAAATTGAACCACTCTGTGAACAATTAAATTGCGGCAGACCTTTTTTACAAGATATTATTACAATCGTAATATTTTACCTGTATTTAAAATTTTCCTTTAATTCCTTCCTCTGTCAATGCCTTTTTCAAAGAAAATCTTACTTCAGCCTGAGATTTAGAAACACGCTGTGAAGCTTGGAAATAGGCTTGGAAATTTCTTTATTAGGCTTTATTTTGTTTTCTTGCTTTGTTTTGGTCGTTCAGTGTGGGCGCGAAGAAAAGTTTTGTTTGTCTAAGGCGTTTTGCATGCTATTCGCGAAAGATGGTTTATGTACCTACTACCTACCTACGGTCTACCAATATTAGTGAAGTTTTGGCTTTAGGAAATAAGGCCCCAAAAGAGAAAATGAAATAAGGCGCCAAATTTCTCTTCTTGGGCCAGGCTAATACGGACGGTGGCTTTCATTCTTCGCTTTGTGAAAAACTGCCGACTTTCTGCTACAGATCGACGAAAAACATTCGTCTCGTCGTCTGAACTTCTTTCGGCCAAACAAGCCTGTCTTCGATTTGTGCAGGAGGAGTTAAAAGAAGAAATCACCGCTCTAAAATCCAAAGGCGCGGTTACAAATCGTTCGAAATTGTCGTCTCTAGCTCCTTTTCTCGATAACGTAGGCTTGCTACGCGTTGGTGGACGAATAATGAATGCTGTCCATGTTCCGTTAACGATAAAACATCCAAATGAAATAACACCCCAAATTCAAATACGAAATAAGGCCCCACTGCGATGAAATAAGCCCCCAAATAAAAAGAAATAAGGCCCCAAATTTGTGGTTTATTTCATAATGAAATTAAAAATAATGAAAACTACTTTTCATTTAATATTGTTGATATTGGATAAACTAGTTTAGATTAAAGGAACCTTTTATATACTCAACCTCGCACCCACCCCGCAATCTAACAGTAAACCCAAGCAGGGGGGTTGCAGGGGGCAGCATGCCCCCCCATATGCATTCCATATCGGAAGGGTAACAATTAATAATAAAAAAATAATTTTGGGGACTTATTTCATTTCTTCTTTTGGGGTCTTATTTCATAATGAAATAAGACCCCGATTTTCATTAAGAAATAAGGCCCCAAAAAAGGAAATAACACCCCAAATTCTATTAAAAATCGTTGTTGTTGTTTCCTGTATAATTTTTTGGGGCCTTATTTCATTTTACTTTTGGGGCCTTATTTCGCAGAGCCTGTCAGGTAACGTAATGTCGTTTGCAGAGATTTTAGTGGAGCCTAGGCTTACCTAAGCTCTTCGGACATTCTAATTCTGTTCGATTCGTCGATGTTGTATGTCTCTCCGTCTACGCATTCATCGATATCAATTCTACAGACTTGTGAAAAATTGTGCTCCTAGTGTTGACTTGTGAATAATTCCTTACACATTTTTTTCAAGTTGAAGAATTGAAGAATTGAATTAAACTTCACCAGCACAACACCTAAGTCCATTTTTAGCATATTGATCAGATTGTCTCTTCATTTAGGGAATAGTGAGTAGTCGCAGTAGCTTAGTGGTTAGTGTGTTGGACTGCTATTCCCAGGTTCGAATCCCGCGAAAACCCAATTCCGACTCAGGGTTTTTTTCCGCTGCGCTACCTCTCGCGAACGTCTGACAAACATCCGAGAGTATAAATGTCTTGAAAGAGCTTCTCAATTAGCCGTTTGGAGTCGGCATAAAATTGTAGATCCCTTCCATTCGTTCCAAAAATGAGAAACTCGCACAAAACGAATGGTTGTGAGAAGCTAGGCCTAGGGTCTCTCCAGACCTGTTGCGCCAACTATTTATTTTTTTTTGAGTAAACTGTCCTTTGAAAATTTGTCCTGCTGTGGACTTATACTGCCTCTAAAAACGGACGAAATGTAACACTAAACTGACAAGTCCTAACCCACGCATCAAATTGCCTAACTCTATACAAGGCTCCTGCTAAATTATTCAAAATCGACAGTTGTTATAATCATTTAGCAGCCCTTTTCCGTTTCATAATCATAACACTCGACTCGATGCAGCCCCACCCCCGCTTTCGATTATCCAGCACCCTCATCAGCAACCACTTCTGATTCCAATGACTTAACTAAACGACTTGTTTCAATTTCCTAATTGTGTTTACCTATTTGAAAACATATTTTCACTTTCACCCGGTGCGGTGGTGGTGGCGTATCAATTTAGCTTTTCACTCCAAGGCGATTGCACCCTTCAAGCAAATATGCTCGCGACCGCTATCAACCAGCAACCCCTTTTGCTGGCTCTAGAAAATGTCAGTTTTCGGTAGCTGGGTATGTGTTTTGTTTATTTGTTTTCGTTGTGTTTGCTTATCTTTTAATATAGGTAACTAAATAATCGTTGGTGGCATAGCGAAATTCGTTTCATTTTTTTTTCTATTCTTTTATACTTCACGGCCATTATTGCTGTTTTTTATTTGTTTGTCATAAATAAATAATTCTTCAAATGTTTGGAGTTGTGAATTAAATTTGGTTTAGCATTCGAGTCCCTGGAGTGACATTACCTGGGATTGTTGAAAAAGTAAGCTGATGACCTTTCACAAGTGGGTGTGGGTGGTGGATTTCATAGTTCTTGACTGGTCGCTTATGACTTTAGGGACGCGCTAATTCATATTTTTATTTAAAGGCGTTTGCTATCAATGGTTGAAATATTTATGGAAGGTTATTCGACGAATCGAGTTCGCATATGCGTGACTGACTGAGGACTGACGGAAAAGTGATGTT
Source organism: Cheilosia urbana (assembly GCA_946477585.1). Classification (NCBI taxonomy): domain Eukaryota; kingdom Metazoa; phylum Arthropoda; class Insecta; order Diptera; family Syrphidae; genus Cheilosia; species Cheilosia urbana. The sequence continues at coordinate 5,665,865 of OX297857.1, forward strand.
CCCGACCAATCTAATTTTTGCGGTTAGGTTATACCTTACCAATGTAGTCGACTTAAAATAACTATTAAATTGTTGAATGAGACTACTCGCTCCATCGAATACGTCAATATTGACGGATCCGTCATCGCAACTGAAGTAACGTAATCCGTTTCCGCCCAGGAAATAAAGGCCAGCGAATCTATAATCTCTCTCTGATATTGTGTCATTGAGAGGTTTCAAGGCTTTCCACTATTGTATGGGGAAAATATGTGCATAATATCATTTTCAAATAATAGCGTCGGAAAGTCATTGTAATCTTTTAGAATTATTTTATTGAATTTACAATAATTAATAAAGTTTGTTGGTGTCAAGCCAAGCCCAGCACAACCTTCTGGTTCTCGGTAATAAAAAATATCCGTAACAAAAGACAAAAGAAGAGTATTTCTTGCGAATGTCAATGTTGAATAGCGCTAAATAAAAGAACGCACGCGGTCGGAACACTTTCCAATGAAATGAATTGGCTTTAAGAACACCCCCAAGTCAATGCAGTTCATTGGGAAGTGTTCTGAACCCTCGTTTTTCCTTCGTGTAACTTACCACGATGAAAATGTCGATTTTATTCAGTAATTGGTTTAAGAGTGCTTTCTCACTGAAAGTTTGAAGTTGTCAAGTCGTTAATGAAAGACTCTTTCCACGCTTTTCCTGGTGAACACATTCCTAAAATATATTTTAAATCAACTCAAATGAAGTTCAAGGATTGAAGCCAAAGGTCTCGGTACCTAAAAAAAGGCGTAGCGCTATCTATGTACAATTGTTAATCCAAAACCTTCTTTATTCTCTGAACAGAAATTAACAGCCCGATTCTGGCAAACCTCACTAATACCTCACAAGTCACAAGACTCTCACAAGGTGAGGTGAAATTGATTTTGTGAGGTTTTCGTATTCTGACAGCACACTCACAACTTGTCAGGCTCACAAAAACAATCGAAATTGTGATCTCCTTTTGAGCAGGTCACAACTCAGAAGTCACGAATTTTTCGGTGTCATATTCTGTGAAAAAATATAAATAACGGGTGATTTTTTAGCTGGTTTGGTTTTGGCAACACTGGTTTTGACAGCTGACGTGTGTTTAGTACCTTGTGTCACTGTCAAACAGCTTCAGTTTGGTTTGCAATTTAACCATGGATCGTCTTATAAATGAACAACGCTTGCAAATTATTGAATTTTACTATCAAAATTCGTGCTCGGTTCGAAATGTTCATCGCGCGCTGCTTCCATTTTATGATCGGCATTCTCGACCTTCTGAGCAGTCTATTCGGAAGATTGTGACCAAATTTCGCACCAAATTTACTTTGTTGGACATTAAACCACCAACACGTTTACGTACTGTGCGTAGTGAAGAAAATATTGCGGCCGTATCAGCTAGTGTGACAGAAGACCGCGAAATGTCGTTTCGGCGCCGTTCCCAGCAGTTAGGCCTTTGTTACAGCACTACGTGGAAAATTTTGCGGAAGGATTTGTGCGTAAAGCCTTTTAAGATACAGCTTGTGCAAGAACTAAAGCCAGCAGACCTACCACAACGCCGAATTTTTGGTGAATGGGCTCTTGGAAAGCTGGCCGAGGATCCGCTTTTTTATCGAAAAATTGTGTTCAGCGATGAGGCTCATTTTTGGTTGAATGGGTACGTAAATAAGCAAAATTGCCGCATTTGGAGTGAAGATCAGCCAGAAGCATTGCAACAGCTACCAATGCATCCCGAAAAAGCCACTGTTTGGTGCGGTTTATGGGCCGGCGGCATTATTGGGCCATATTTCTTCAAAGATGATGCGAATCGCAGCGTTACTGTCAATGGTGAACGCTACCGAGCGATGATAACAAACTTTTTTTTGCCCGAAATGGAAGTTCTTGACTTGCATGATATGTGGTTTCAACAAGACGGTGCCACATGCCACACAGCACGCGAAACAATGGCACAATTGCGAGGCGAGTTTGGTGAACAGTTAATTTCACGTTTCGGGCCGGTCAATTGGCCGCCTAAGATCGTGCGATTTGACACCATTAGATTATTTTTTGTGGGGGTATGTCAAGGCTAATGTGTATAGGGACAAGCCCGCTTCGATTGACGCACTGGAAGCCAACATCCATGCATTCATTCGTGAGATAGCGGCCGATATGTGTGAAAGAGTATGCCAAAATTGGACTCAGCGGATGGACTACCTGAGACGCAGCCGCGGTCAACATTTGCATGAAATTATCTTTAAACATTAAATTGCAAGGTTCAAACTATCGATTCAAATAAATATTTCATTCATTTTTTCGAATTTTTTGTGTTTTTTTTTTTTTTTTAAAGTTCTAAACCTTTTAAAAAATCACCCGTTATAATGGAAATAGATTTGATTCTTGTTCATCCTTTGGAGTCTTGAAATCACGGTTCCGTTGTTTATCAAGTAACCGAAAGCTTCATTACGCACATGAAAAAGTTGCCTACATTACATACGCATGTGCCATTTTACACAATATTTTACAGGAACATAGAGTTTCTTATGTTGAGACAACATTGGTGCAAGATGATATGCAAAGCACTAGATTGATTGTTGATTGTTGACAGCAATTTAGATAGATAGATTCAGATGAAAATTCAAGTGACTATATGAGAGAAGGAAAAAGAGTCCGCCAAGCCTACGTAAACTCCCTGCAAGACCAAGTCGAACATATTTAAATAAAATAAAAGCATGATGTTATATTTTGTATTTTATTATTATATATTAATTTGTATATACTGCATAAAATTTGGTTCATTAATATGTTGGTCGAACCAATGTTTTTTATTTTATATTCAACAGCTGATTCCTTAATTAACAAAGTGGACTGGCTTGGTGGTAAAATGTTTTGCAGCGATTCCTCGAAATAGTCTGACTGCTCTTCAATCACTGCAAACGACCGGCTTGGCACTGATTCCTCCAAAAAAAACCATACTATGGAGCACATCATCATCTGTTTCATTCTCAATATCCTTACAAAATTAAAATAGTTTATTACAAATAAAATGAATAAAAACTAGGTATAACATGGGATGGTAAAGATGAAGCATTGGTTTTAGTACTCTGAATGCCAAATGTTTTTATTCCTGCACGACCATCGATAGAAATCGTGGCAAAGGCTTCAAGTGCCCTCTCTTCAAACTCCTTCATTTTTGTTTTGAGAGGAGGACCTCCAGTAGCCAGTCCGTGCACTTTTGCCTTTCGTTCTCGAGACCGTAGTTGATGCTTCCAATGTCCTAACGTCTAAAATATATTCAAATTATACTCATTAGTAGAGACCGGATTATATGCATTTGCATATGCATTCGCATATTATGCCCATTCTCACATGTTATGGCATATTTTACTTAAAATCTATTGATAATGCATATTTTCTTTAAAACCCTAGGAAAATAAAAATTCAAGCGAGACAAATTAGGCCGATGTTGTTATTTTGTCACAATAGACTACTGCGACACCATTTTTTCTAGGCAATTACGCATATGCTCGGTTATTGCATCAGTTTATTTTTGTATTCTCTTGTGCAAAGCTAAGGCCGCTTCCACACCGGATGGAACAAAACTCTTTTTCTGTGTGTTTCTGAAATTTAAGTACACACATTTAAATACGCGCGCCCACACTCAATAAGGCAAAACAAAGCAAGAAAACAAAATAAGGCGTTTTGTTCCATCCGGTGTGGAAGCTCCCTTAGTTTTTCTACTATGCCCCTCGAAAAAAGAGTATAACTTCGTGTATAGCTGAATATCCTTAATCATTGACGTACGACGGAAAAAATTTATATTATAGAGTTTGCGATAAAAATATTTCGTGTAAAAGAAAGTTTCAAATTGACCAGAATGTCAAGACGAGTCTTCATGTTGCAGGATTGCGAAAGAAAGGCCCACGACAACAACTTCTAACAACGGCAAGTAGCAGTAACTCACTTTTAAAAGGCAAAAAAAACAATTTAGCATGGACTTATGTGAAGCAATGCTGGCAAGTAATATTCCTCTTTACAAACTTACAAATCCTTCCTTCAAAGCTTTTCTGCGAAAATATTGCTTGAATCAAAATATACCAGACGAATCAAAACTACGTAAAAACTACATACCAACAATTTACCTACATATTCTGGAAGAAATACGCGATGAACTCAAGGATAGCATCATTTGTATTTCAGCTGACGAAACTACCGACAGTTGTGGCCGTTATATTGCAAATTTAATGGTCGGTGCATTAAAACTAGAGCCCTCTGCTTCCTATTTGGTGGCCTGCAAAGAACTTGAAAAGACAAATCATTCTACGATCGCCAGATTTCTGAATCTGAGGGTATCAAAAAATTGTTTCCTGAATCTTCTGCAGATGAAAGAGTGTTTATATTCCTCTCAGATGCTGCTCCCTATATGATCAAGGCAGCCAAAGCCCTCCAAATGTTCTATCCTAATTTGATCCATGTGACACGCTTTGCTCACGGAATACATCGACTCGCTGAAGAAGTACGATTCACATTTGGAAATGTAAATAAGCTAATTTCATCAACTAAGAAAGTGTTTCTTAAGGCACCTGCTCGCATTAGAGCCTATAAAGAAAAGCTAACGAATGTATCTTTACCTCCTGAACCAGTTGTAACTCGATGGGGAATGTGGATTGAAGCTGTTCTGTTTTACAATGAACATTTCGCGGCCATCAAAGGTGTTGTAAATAGCTTCGATAGTACGGAGGCTGTGGCAGTTTGTCAGTCAAAGGAAGCATTTAACGACTCTAACATAAAAAAAAAAACATAGCTTTGATATGCACACATTTTTCTCTCATACCACCAAGTATTAAAAAGCTCGAAACTCAGGGCTTAGCGTTGACTGAATCTATTCAGATAATAAATAAAATCCGCCAAATGAGCTCCAAATTGCCAGAGACATTCCCAAGAAAACTTAAAGAAAAGTTTGAGAACATTTTGAACAACAATCCAGGCTTTGAAGCGTTGTGTCAAATTCATAGTTTTTTTTTTTAATGGAACGGGTGAGCTTCTGCCAACAACAATAAGTGCTAACATAGCACCCAAATTCAAATATTGCCCAGTCACCTCAGAGGATGTGGAAAGGTCCTTTTCCACATATAAAAATATTTTAAGTGATCCAAGACACAATCTAACCACCGAACATTTGGAACAGTACATGATTGTTCATATTTTCAAGACAAACAAAATGTTAAATAATTCTTAATAAAAAATGTAATTCAACTATGTTACTCCGCCATATTTTATATTAGATTTAAAATTAAAATAAAAACTATTTGCTATTTTTTTATCATATAGCTGATGTTGCATATTTTTAGCATTTTTCATGCATATTTGCATGCATATTTCAACCTTTTTATGTTGCATATAATCCGGTCTCTACTTATTAGATACTTTTCTTACTGATAACGCTTACTTCCTTCCACTTTTTAGATGATCTCGTTGGACCCTGCATTGAATTCAATGCGTCTGCCAATTGTGCCCACAAAATGTTCATCCTTTAGGGATTTGTTGGATCGTTTTTATTGGACTATATCTCCGGGTGGTTACGTAAAAATGATACAAATTATTCTAGTTGCTCACTAGTAGTTCTTTGATGTGGCCGATTGCTTACTTCTAAAATGACATATATGTACCCTGTTTTTATTCCCATAATGCTGAAAAATATACATTACCTTCCATTACGTTTCAATAATATTTGCACAGTGACGCAAAAACAAACAAAATTATTTTATGAATTTTTAAATTCTGAGGTGATTTTCACAACAAACCTCACAAGGAATCAACCTTGTGACTTGTGAGGTCTCACACGGCAGAATCGGGCTGTAAAAATATGACTTTGGCTATTAAGTAGAGATATATGGACAAAAGGGGATTCCGATTTGACAGCCCTCTCTACGTTGTTTGCCTAACATTGCATAAGCCCACTGAAGGTCTTAACAAATATAAAATGCCTGTAGGCATTTCCAAATTCCTTATATTGCCACAAGTCCCCAGCCCGATGCAACTCTTATCCCATTTCATTACAATGATGTGAGCACATGCTTCTCTGTAATCCGTTTCCGCAGGCAGTTCCATTGATGGTATTACAATACTAGGAGCTGGCCAACGTCAAGCCATAATCACTATTAATCATCCAAAGTGAATTGACCGTTGCAGGTGTATCTCGAATTAACCATCACTTTCAATAAAACAATTACAATCGTTGTAACTAATTCTGTGGCAAAAAATAATTCATTAATCGACTTGGACATTATGTGTACCTGTATGCAGTGTCCTTTTGAAATGTGGCAAAACAATGCGCCCCCACCCATTTGCTACACCCATACCCCTCCGCCCTCCGCCCACCGCCCTCCTTTTGTGTAGGAATCGTTTTCTTGAACCATATCGATAAATATTTGACTTTCCCAGGCGGGCAAATGTCACTTGATGCGTGAATACACAAACATGCGTTCCATGCAGTGGCACACACCCTACGAAAGCAAAAGCCAGAGTGTGTACCTTGGCAAACAGGCGACTGTGCTGGTAAACAACAGTAACATCATCCTCTGTCTAAATCGATTCGAGGATACTCCCTCTCTCTGGTGGAAATAGGTATGGACTTCAGCTGTGAAGCAATCAAGTGAATTTCAAGTTGCTCACAGAGGCGTTGCAAACGTGAGCTTAATTCAATTGAAACGATTAAACAAATTACCTACCGTAAGCGACATACTTGTACCCTTACCAAACAAAGATGTGCATTAGATTGTAGTGGGGTGAAGGGGGGGTGGGTGGTTAAAGGGGAGGCGGCAGCGCGCACTTAACAATTGATTTGAACGTTAAGCGTAATTACTTATCATGTTCAGCGGAATCCTGCATAGGAATACGGCGAAACGGTGACTGTGGAGACACACTTGTTACACCTTTTTCTTAAATGTGGCAGCGCACTCGCTCGGTCTCGGTAGGTAGTTAATTGAATTTACTTTGTCTGTTGGTCTGATACTGACTGCTATTACACATTAGGGGTGATGGTAATTAACTTTTTTCTTTTCATGTTTTTCGTCCCCGAGTGAATGGGAGTGTGTAAAGTGTAACTAAATGGGATCTTTATGGAACCCATAACGTTGAGTATGGAATTTCCTGGGCGAGGCAGGAGAGATAGACTTATGAGTGCGCCGAGTTATTTAAGGTAGGCGAAATATTTCTAAGAGCACATCACGAGCTATGTTTGATTTAAGCACAAATTTGTTTCCGAAAAAATTAAAAAGCTTTTTAAAATTTATTAAAAATAATTCAAAATCAAGTTAAAATTTTTGAAAAGATTTTCAAAGACGTACATTTTTTTGAACCCACAAATTTGATAATAATAATTTTCTTTAACCTCTTCCGACTGTATTTTTACTTAAAAAAAATGCGTCCTCTTTTTTGTGATTGGAAAAAATGGTCACCGTAACTTTGGCCGACATCCAGGGCAAGAAAAACCAGCTTGCCTCTTTGAGAGGGCCATCAGTTATATCGAAAGTGCCCTTGACGTATATAGACTATAGTGGCCGCGCGTCATTTTTCATTTCGTTCATTAACACCTACCCTTTACAGAATAAATATAAACAATTAAACAAAATTGTTCACTTGTCCTCCAAGTCCTAACTACCATCTAGTCCTAGTGTATTTCCCTAATCGTGCCACCCTCTTGCCAAATCATGATTCATACAAAACGAAATGCTAACCTGCGACAGCAATACTTTCCACTCATTCCGCTACTAACATCAAAATTAAAAAAAAGTTCCCAATATCCACTTATCCATTAAGTCGTAACCAAACTTCAGTAAATTTCACTTGAAACTACCCCGCTAGACTGCGACCAGCGCCTGCGAATGCGACACGAGCGAAAGCAATACTTTGCATTTCCACTCATTCGCGAACATCAACTCGTTCAGATGAGTTGGGAACGAAATGTATCCATCAAAAATAAATGCACTAATGCTCCGCAAAAAACCACACCTCTATACTCTCTTTGGATTTCGAAAAAGCGTTTGATAGGATTGGTATCCATATTATTCTTGATAAACTAAGAAATTGGTGTGTCGGCCCTAGAATTTACAGATACGTCAAATCTTTTCTAACAAATAGCAATTTTTATGTTAAAACCAACAACGTCTTTTCGGCAGCATTTGATCTGCAAAACGGTATTCCCCAAGGCTCCTCAGTATCCGTAGTTCTCTTCATTATTGCTTTTGATGATGTAAGTCACATTTCGACAAAACATAAACTCTTAGACCACTGTCTATATGCCGACGATATATACATTTTATGCAAAAGCCGCGAACTCAACATAGCCAGCAATATTTATAAGAACGCTCTAAACGATATTTTGGAATGGTCTGCTATCTCTGGCGCAAGGTTATCCATTCAAAAATGTAAAATGCTTCATGTTTGTCGTGAACGTCTCTGTCCACAGTTAAACTTAAGCTTTAATAGAATACAAATAGAAAATGTTAGCAATTTAAGCATCTTAGGGTTAGTTTTTAATAAGAAGTATAATTGGAAACAACATTGTACAGAAGTTAAAAAATCTCTAGTTGCGAGGACTAATATAGTGAGTTACTTAGCTAGTAAAAAGAGCAGCGTACACATTAACACGTTAACTAATATATGTAACATGCTAGTTCTAAGCAAAATTAGCTATGGCTTGTATAACTATGGTTACTGCCCAAAATCAACCCTTAATATCATCAAGCCCTCCTATCATCATGCATTTCGAAGAAGTCTTAATGCCTTTCGTACTACCCCAATCAAGAACATGTTAGTGGAAGCCGGGCTTCCCAGCATCGAAGAACGGAGGGACGCCATTATGTCAAAGCTACTTCCCAAACGTATCTTTTCAAAAGACCCTATTATTGACAACGATATCAAACAGCCCAAAAAACAACCAAACCAATCTCATCAACGATAGCCACCATGCTCCAAAAAGCAAAACAAATGGAGATTCCACTAATACAAATGGGTAAAGCCCCCACATACTACCCCCCATAGTTTATTAACCCAAAATCGTTAATACTGACACTCTATGCGTACAGTAAAACAAATACCGACAACGCAACATACCGGAGATTGTTCGCTGGCCTATCATCGGACCTAAAATCAGACGGCTATGGAAATTAATATTCACCGACGGCTCAAAAACTAACGTATCAACTTCGTTCGCACTAACATTTGAGGACGGTTACATCCTTAGTATTGGCATCCTACCAAAATATTGTTCGGTGTTTACCGCAGAAGCTTTCGCCATTCTAAAAGCGATAAATATGTCGTCTGCACCGATAGCCTCTCAGTGCTCAAAGCCATTAGTAACCCCAACAATAATGCACACATCGTCGCGCAGATAAGAGACAACATCCTTAAATCCCAAGGCAAATTAAAGCTTAGGTGGATCTCCGGGCATGTGGGTATCCAAGGCAATGAACAGGCTGATGCTGCTGCCAACGCCGCCAAAAACACACCAGTTCATAGCTTCAATATATACAGCAAGTTAGACCTTCAAAAAAACATGCACCAAACCCACCACCAAAAACTTCTCAACGACTGGAGGCTTATACCGTCACCACTACAAAAGAATCAATTCAGAAAGAATTGACTCTTTTAGAATGCGACTGCGGATGGGTCATACTTCTTCGGTTACCCATCAACATCTACTCAAGAAGGACAACACCCCCCCCCCCCCTACACCACCTAATAAATACATGCATAATAGTTAAAAATAAACTTAAAAACACCTCAATCTATGAACTGCTATAAAAATAAATCACGAAAATATCAACGAAATTAACCAACTTTTAGAATCCGTAGATATAAGAGTGTAAAATCAAATGCAATTCCATAGAGCTAATAGTCCTCGCAACTATGCTCGTTAATTTTATCATTACTTGTTAATTAAACATAATAATAATAATAATAATAATAATAAAAATAATAATAACAAGATCAGTTGGTCTTAAGATCAACACAACACCAACGGCCAGTCAACAGCGCAACATCAAACCGTCATGGCAACGCCGACTTGAAACCAAAATCTCACTGCTACGAGCTAAGCTAGGTCGCCTAACCCAATATAAAAATGGCGTTAGGTCACGGCATTTGATCAGCAAGGTCAATGGTATCGTGCGCCCTCGCTCACTTCAGGAAATGACACACCAGGAGCTAGACGTGCTGATTGACAGACTCACCCAGAGACTACAAGTAATGAGCTCCCGCCTGAGAAGATATCTGACCAGTCAGACAAGAAAAACGGACAACAAAAACTTCCAAAACAACCAACGAAAGTTTTACGCTGAACTGACCAGCAATGACCAACACAATGTCCAACAAATACCCGATGTGAAGTCTCTCGAAACATTCTGGCGAAGCATATGGGAGAACCCCCAAACTCATAATCCTCAATCCATCTGGTTAAGCACAGCGCTGGAGTATCCACAAATGAACACCTCTCCAATCAATATAGATGAATTGAGAAAAACGCTGAGGAAAAGCAAGAATTGGAAAGCGCCGGGTTCGGATGAACTTCAAAATTTCTGGCTAAAAAAATTCACTAATGTACATGGGCATATTGTCAGAAATTACAACCGAATTTTGGACAAACAGTGCCAGATTCCTAATTTTTTCACAAAAGGAAAAACCTTTCTAATCCCTAAGGATGGAGAACCGGACAATCCAGCTAACTATAGACCGATAACTTGCTTGCCAACCTTATACAAGGCATTGACATCCATTATTAGTGATCGAATCTGGCAGCACTGTGAAGTACATAATATCATCCCAAGCGAACAGAAAGGATGCGCAAGAAATTCAAGAGGATGCAAAGAGTTGATCACCATTGACGCTATCGTTACCAACAACTCAACTCATAACCAGCGTAACCTCAGTGTAGCTTACATCGACTACCAAAAGGCGTTTGATAGTGTCCCGCATTCCTATCTATTAGAAACGCTTAAGATTCACGAAGTGGACCCTAAATTGATATCATTTTTCACAGATGCCATGAACAATTGGAAGACTACTGTTAATATGGGAGGATTAAGAACAAGGGAGATATGCATAAAAACAGGAATTTTCCAAGGTGATTCTTTCAGTCCTTTGTGGTTCTGCCTTGGTCTAGCTCCACTAAGCAGAATCCTTAACGAATCATCGGATGGATATCGTATCAAGATTGGCGATCTGCAAAGTAACATCACTCATCTCCTATACATGGACGATTTAAAGTTATTCGCAAGGTCCAGACAACATCTTACTAGCCTGCTTAACATAGTCAGAAACTTCAGCAATGATATTCACATGAAGTTTGGATTCGACAAATGTAAAGCTGTTGAAATGGTTAGAGGAAAGATCATCCGAACAGAGGGTTTCACTTTTGATGAAGGAGTAATATCGATACTGGGGGAAGAAGAGAGCTACAAATACCTCGGCCTTCAAGAAATGCGTGGAATTCAACATAGCAGGATGAAACACCACATTAGGACTCGTTTTAATGACAGAGTCAAACGGCTATGTAAAACCAAGCTCAACAGTGGTAACCTCATAAAAGCCATCAACACATACGCTGTCCCTGTGTTAACATATTCCTTCGGACTCATAAAGTGGAGCCAAACTGATCTGGAAGATATAGAACGTAACCTAAGATCAGCGCTGACATCTTACCGTTATCACCACCCCAGAGCGGCAGTACAACGTGTGTATCTGCCCAGAGATGAAGGAGGTCAAGGAATAATAGACATATACAGCCAACACTTTGTGCAAGTTGATCAGCTGCGACAATATTTCGTCGAAAACCATCAGAACAATCACAGATACCATATTTTAATGCAGCTGGATAAAAATGTTACCCCACTTAAATTGGGTGACATGGAGTTTTAACCGAGCAACAACATCCGCACGGTCCCCAGTACTATAGAGCAATGGAAGTGCAAACCAATCCATGGGAAATACCCTCATCACTTGGGTGGGAACGGGATAAGCAAGGAAGCTTCAACGATCTGGCTGCGCAGAGGTCAACTGTTTCCTGAAACGGAAGGATTTGCTATCGCTATTCAAGATGGTATTGTCGCAACAAAACAATATCGACGGGCAATGTTACACGAAGACATAGATAATTTATGTCGTCGTTGCCGACAGGGGATAGAATCCATCGAGCACGTAATAAATGGATGTATAACTTTAGCAAACCACGACCATCTCAAGAGACATAATGATGTAGCTAAAATCATACACCAGGAGCTTGCCATGAGATCCAAATTCGTCGAGGGTAAGAAACCATACTACCAGTACGAAGCAGCTGAGGTTCTAATCGACTCCAACTTTAAACTGTACTGGGATCGAGCGATGACCACTGATCATCCAATTTTAGCGAATAGACCTGACATAGTCTGGATCGATAAGGCCTTAAAAAATGGATATATCTTGGATGTAGCAGTACCACTCTCTATTAACATCAACAGAACCTATGGAGAAAAAATCGGAAAATATGTTGAACAGTCGCATGAGATCAAACAACGAGAAACGCTAAATCAAATACGTGTGGTCCCTATCATAATATCCAGCACAGGAGTAATCGAACAAGCTGTTATTGACGAACTGAAAAAATTAAAGTGCGAACATCTTGTGCACGAAATGTCGAAAGCAGTTCTGCTGAACACCTGCAGGATAGTTCGAAAGTTCCTGGAGCAACCATAATAAAAGTACCGATACGACTTGGAAATTGTAATTGCCGTCGTACTCGGTGTAAATGGACCCCAGCTCGCGCGGTATCTGGGGGGGAAAGAGGCGTGGAAATATAATAATAAGATGAAGTTCAAAACTTTTGGTTTACAAAATTTGCCAACTTTTCTCACCAAAGGAATAACTTATTTGATCCCTAAAGATGAACCCCTTGACAACGCTGCCAACTACAGACCGATTAAATGCTTAACAACATTGTATAAAATGTTAACTTCCATCATTAGTGATCGCGTCTGGAAACATTGCGAGACACATCACATCATTCCAACGGAACAAAAGGGATGTGCAAGAGGATCTAGAGGATGCAAAGAATTAATAACCATCGATTCCATTATTACAAGAAACGCAATAAAAAAGCAGCGCAATCTAAGTGTAGCATACATAGATTACAAAAAAAAGCTTTTGACAGTATCCCTCATTCGTACCTACTCGAGGTTTTAGAAATGTACGGAATGCATCCAAAAATTATATCGTTTTTCACAGATACTATGCGTAAATGGGGAATATTTCAAGGTGATACATTTAGTCCGCTGTGGTTTTGACTCTGCTTGTACCCACTTAGTAGAATCCTTAACGAGTCAACCAATGGATATCGTATAAAAGCTGGAGATTTACACCACAGCTATACACACCTTTTGTATATGGATGATCTTAAATTATTTGCACGATCAAAGCACCACCTCTCTGGACTCCTTGATATTGTTAAAAACTTTAGTGATGATATATCTATGGAATTCGGGTTTGGCAAATGTAAATCAATAGAAATCGTTAGAGGAAAGGTCATGCACAGTGAAGGCTTTACTTTCGACGATGGTTCAATCGGTTCTCTGAGCACTGAAGAAAGCTACAACTACCTCGGCGTTCAGCAAATGCGTGGCATACTACATAGTGAAATGAAAGATAAAATTAAAAAACGATTCAAGGAAAGAATTAAATGTCTATGTAAAACAAAACTGAACGGTGGTAATCTTTCAAGAGCGATTAATGTTCTTGCTATTCCTGTTCTTACGTATTCCTTTGGGCTTTTAGAATGGAGCAATACCGACCTTGATGAGTTAGAGCGTATGATACGAACATCCATGACGTCTTACCGATTTCACCATCCGCTATCTGCTAAAGGAAAGATTGTTTTTGCCGAGAGCTGAAGGAGGACAAGGAGTATCTAACATCCATAATTTGCATTACATACAAATTGAAAAAACTCCGATGCTTCTTTTACAACTGCAGTGAACAAGATAGCAGATGTCTTGCATTAATCCAATCGGACAGAAATTATACACCCATGCATCTAGGCGATCATGAATTTCAGCCATCAGCACACATACGTTCCAATAGTGAAATAATTGAACAATGGAAACATAAGGCAATTCACGGAAAATATCCTGCCCAAATTCAGTTGCAGGATGTCCATAAGGAAAGTACTACCCTCTGGCTGCAGAGAGGCCAGTTGTTTCCTGAAACTGAAGGATTCGCCATAGCGATTCAAGACGGCATCATTGCAACTCGTCAGTACAAGAAAGCCATTTTACATGAAGCCATAGAAAGCACCTGTCGTCGATGCAGAGTCAAGAGTCTCATCGAATACATCGTGAACGGATGCTCGGCATTAGCAAACAACGACTATCTTCAGCGGCATAACAATGTAGCTAAAATAGTCCATCAGGAATTGGCACTAAGATCCAAACTACACCCAAAAAAAAATGTAATTTCAAATTGATATTTTTGTCATATCAACTTCAATTTCATGCGAAAATTTCAAAAATTGAATAAAAACGTATTTTTCTAATATTAAAAATATCAGATTAATAATTTTCATGGCAGATTTACATTAAAAGCTTACATTTTTTGAAATTACGATTTACATTCCCATATCAATAAGCAATATCAAATTTTGTATGATGTTCTGTAACATAATGTTTACAAGATTTAATGTCAATTCTACATTACGCGTATTGTTGTGATGTTAAAAATGTAAAATTGATAAGCTTTAATTTTAATATACTTCACAAATTAAAAACCAATATGATTTAATGTGTTTTTAATATTGACGAAATGTACTGTTTATGTGAGACATGTAAAAATAAGCCGAAGCCCCAAAATACCGGTACCCTAAGGTGCAATTTTTGATATTACCAACATATTTGATATGAATAATGTAAAAAGGCAGTTGCTAACGAAATAAACGAGTCTGAAATTGAAACTGCAGTTACACTTGCAGTTGTTTACTCGTAGCGATCGGTTTGTTTGTAGAGTGTTTTCCGTGTTAACTTTTAATTTAATGTGCAATTTTGCAATTTGTGTAATATTTAGTGTTAAAACAAAATCTGTAAAAACACAGTGATAATAAACATCAGTTCGATTAATTTCGTGAATTTGTGTTAAAAAAAAAAGCTAATGGATGAATATCAAGACCAGTTTATTTTTGCAGACATTAGTGAAATAATAGAGGATGATGATCTCGGAAACCCTCAAAGTTTTCCGGATTCTTTGGAGGTTGAATCCGTAGAATCCCTTCCGGAAGAATCGTGTATTATTTGAGCTGTTAAGGGAATTTCGATTGGAGTTAGCTTTTACTGCTCTTTTGTGTAAGTTTTTATTACGTATTTTGGTAATCATTAGAACTTTATCGTGTAAATCATTTAATTACAGAAACCCAGAAATTAACCCATTATGTAACCGTAAAAAGGCAGTCTGGGCCTCTGAAATACTTATGGAGCTATCGATATGAATCGAAACATAGAGAATTTATAGATCACGATCAGTTTTACTCTGTAGGTTCCAAAAGTATCTCCTTGAAAATAATAGCTATTGCCGACTTTAAAAGTCCTCCAATTCATGTTTACTATTTTCCAGATGGAACATGTTTAATAAGAAATAAAATATTTTAAAATAAATTGTTATTAATTGTTTTATTACTGAAGTACAAAGTCGTCTAAAACTATTTTAGTATTATATATATATAAAAAAAAAAAAAAATACAAAACCTTATTGCAAAATAAGTCAACTTATGAATTAAGGTTTGAAATACACCGCTTGGACAAAATTAGAACATCGATGTTTAAAATAAGTAAGTAAAAATGAATATTGATTTTACATTTCTAATATAAAATTGATTACATTTATTTCATATAAATTACAAAATTTTAATATCAAAACTTAAATTATTCTTATCAGAAATAAATGAAATCAAATGAAATTAAAAATGTCTAATATCAAAATTTAAATTATTCTTATCAAAAATAAATGAAAGCTATATTCATTTTACGTTTTTATTATATCGATTACACAATTTTAATATCAAAAATCGATGTTCTCAATATCAAAAGTAAATGCGTATCATATCAATTTCACATTTTTAATATTAAAATATTATAAAATTCTAATATCAATTCCACATGAATTCATTGTTAAAATTACATTCGAAACGTATATGAAATTAATATTGGAGTCATATCAGAATTGATATTTTCAACATCAGCTCGATTTTGTCAATGAAAAATATCAATATTACGGCTGTTTTTTACAATTTTTTTTTTCGGTGTAGTAGAAGGGAAAATCCCATTCTACAAATACCAAGCCACCGCTGTCCTATTAAGCTCAGACTATAAGCTGTATTGGAATAGGTCTATAACCACTGACCACACAATACTGGCAAATAAACCTGATATAGTATGGATCGATAGAAGAAACAGAAATGGATACCTGATAGATATAGCAGTGCCCCTAACGACTAATATAAATCGGACCTTCGCTGAAAAAATAGGGAAATATATAGAACTCGCCCACGAAATTAAAGAACGGGAAGCATTAAGGACAATACGTGTAGTACCAGTTGTGATTTCCAGCACAGGGATTGTTGCAAAAACTGTTGTCGATGAATAAAAAAAAAAATTTGAAATGTGAACATCTTTTACATGAAATTTCGAAAGCTGTTATCCTAAGCACTTGCAGAATTGTGCGAAAATTTCTACAACAACCGTAACAAAATAGTACCGATATGACTTGCAGCCGAGACTGCCGTCGTATTCGGTGAAAATGAACCCAAGCTCGCGCGGTATCTGGGGGGGAAAGAGGCGTGGGATAATAATAATAAAAATAAATGCTCTAAAAAAAAGTATAACGCACATCGTACCCACTGTTCCGTTCTCCTCATTTGTAAACGAAATCAACTATGACTATGGGTTTGTATGGCGTGGAAATGAAAGCATGAGAGAAAGCATGAGAAAGCATGTTAATTTTCGCGTTCTACTCGTTCTGGAAGGCTATGAACGAAATGGCAAATTCGTATAGGATGTTTTGGCTGGGTGGATCGGATATTCTGGGTAGCGCCTCAGGACCCTTGGCCCCCACTTTTAAAAATTATCAAAATCACCCCCTTTTTCAATTTAAGTATAAGATTTTATTCTTTATTAAACGAAAAAGACACACATATGGAAAGAACGGTTTCATAATGAAAAAAACTGTTTTTGTTAAAAGTAAATGCCTCTGGTTTTTTTTTGAAGTGATAACTTCTTTAGGCGCGTTGGGCACTATTTGGATGGGCAAAAACTAGCAAACTCGCGACACCGACACCGACACCGACACCAACACCGATTGCATACTTCTTTAGGCGCGAATTAAAACACTTGTTTCTTACTTTTAAAATTAAACAATATTTATTTGGAACTATGTCCTTTATTATTGAAATACTTTTTACTAATTCTAAAAGGAGCTTAAGGCTACTATGTAGTTACAATAAGACTGTTGATAAATTCATCATACAGTCGTATTTATATACTTTTCTTATCTATCTACAAGGAGACCCAAGCGTACAATCGTCTTGCTTGATAATGAAGAAGAGATAATATTCCAACATTGTATACAAACGATATTATCTCTTTTACATATGTTATCATTGTAGCGTTGTGTGCAAGACTGTACTAGAGACTAAAGATATCATTGAATACAAATAATGTTATCTTTTTTCTCAATATGTTTTGCTATGGATACTTAACTCCCCCCCTTGTTAAACGAAATCGTCCCGATTTTTCGACGCTATTTTTAACATTTCTCTTTCATAAGTTTTGTTATATGCGTCAATCTTTTTTTGTTTTTGACGATCTGTTATACATTGTATAGTTTTTATCATTACGTACGTAAATGCTAGAATAACAATCAGTGTTACAATTGTGTATATAGTTGATAATATCGGTTTTTCTTCAAAAGGAATAATTAGTTTTTTTAAAGTATCTATGTTATCGAATTTGTACATTGTATCTTCTTTAATTATTTGGTCGATGTAAGACTCTGAATTATGATTTCTTAATATAACTTCTTTAATTTGCTTATGCATGTTTTTGTATATTTTATCGTCTAGATTTATAGTATTTTCATAAGTAACTAAGTTTATACCATTAATTGTTTGATTATTTAACTTATGCTTACCGCTTAATAACATAACACCGGATTCAATTTCTAAGTCGTAATCGTATTCTTGTTTAATGTTGCATTTTGAAGTTATATTCTTTAAAAGTGGAATAAGACAATTTTCTTCTTCAAAGTTAATTTCACAAATGTTTTTACTTAGATGATTTTGACAATTTCTTGTTCTTAAATAAGTTTGGTTACATAAGGCAATTGTTTTATCTGTAATGATTTTTCCATGTTTTGAATTTAAAGGTGTTACTTTATACAATTTACATGATTTAATTAGAACTGGATATTTATATATTGTGATGAAGAATTCATCAGTTCTAGCTAATAATATTTTAGAGTACTCAAGTATATTTATTATGGGTACTTGAATTATTTCATGTTGAATAATATTTTTAATGTCATCTAAGTCTAGGCTTTCTGATAAATATTCATTATTTTTTGCTGCATTAATTGTTCTGGTCAATAATAATAATTGTTCGTACACTTGTTCTATTACTAAATGTTCTTTAAGGCTCTGACCTTCGAATTGTTGCAAAATTTGTTCAAATCTAGAATTTATAGTTTTTTGTTTATTATTGTTTTCTATGAGATTATTTATACTCGTTTCTATGTTAACTAAGTCATAATGGTCAGGATTACCAAACACATATTTGAAAGCTGTTCCTAAAAAGTTAATTGATCTAGTATGCCTAGTATGTTCTTGTAATTGGTCTGCTAAATTCTTAATTTTACTTAACCAAATTTTTTCTTCTTGTGTAGGTTGATATTTACTAGTTACGATATTTACGTAAGGTTGAAATATCGAAGTCAGGTTGGTGGCATGTAACAAATAAGTTTGTTCTTTGAATAAATACACGTCATCTGTTTGCGTAAGTATAAACTTCTTGTTTAGTAACTCAGTTATTTGAACGTTTCCTTGCCCTTCTTGACTCTGTACAATTCCTAGTAATGTTAGGAATATTAATATTTTCGTCATCTGAAAAATGATAATTCTTTATGTTATCCTTGTGAATTTTTATTCCTTCTTTAGAGATTACAGTGTCTCCTTTATCTTCTTCTACTATTCTTGTTATGTATCTGGCGTTAGATTTCTTTCTAAGACCTGTGATTCTTACCATTATCTTATCTCCTTTTTTATACTCTCTGTGTCGAGTTCCTTTATTTAGACGTTCGATCACTTTTTTGGATGCTGAGTTTAGTTTATTTATTATAATTTCACTATTGCTATATTTATTTTGATTAAAGAAAATGTCTCTAGGTTTCAAACCGGTAACTGAGTGTATAGAATTATTTAATTCACGCACTGTTCTAAATATTTCTTCGATAAGTCTTGTTTTATTCTGAATTGTGAATATTCTAGACAGTTCAGTTATTGTACCGTTTACACGTTCTACCTGACCGTTCGCTGTCGATCTGTATACTGGAGTTTCTACTTTAGTTATGTTGTATTTCAAACACATTTGGTTCACCATTTCTGTTTTGAATCCCTTCTCGTTATCTGTCATGAGTCGTTCACATTTTGGGAAATAATTAGATAAGACCTCTTCCATAACGTCGTACAGTCTGTTTCGAGTTTCGATTTCCCGAAGGATTGTATATTTAGAATACTTATCTACTGTTACAAGGAAAGTATACTTGTCGTTGAAGTATATGTCCATATGAATGTGTGTTCCCACATGTGTTGGTATTTCTGAATTATTCAGAGGTTCTCTGATAGGTTTTCTTTCATATTTTCCAAATAGACATGCTATGCATTTTCTGTTGAAACTCTTTGCTTGTTTATTTAGATCGGGCCAGTAATATTTCTCTGAGATTTCTTGTATATTGTTACGTAACCCTCGGTGTGCTCTTTCGTGAGTTACCCTTACAAGTTTTAGTTGTTCCTCCAAATTTGTCACGTCTTGAAGTTTTCTTGGTGTGAATATAAATCTTACTAGTGGGAATTCTTTTTTTATGTTTTCACCATATTTGTATATGTTTTCAAATTTCGTATGCAAAGCTACAATCTTTTGGGGTTGTATAACTTCTTTCATCTGCCTTAGTAAAGAGTCTTTGTCCTTAAACTTTATTATGAGTCTTATTTTGTTACTAAAATAGATTTGTGTTTCGATATTATTTGTTATATCTTCAATAAGTTCGAACTGTGCAGTGTATGCATTAAAAGGCTGATTCACAGTTTTTATTATATCATTAGAAGAACTTTCAGCTGAATGTGCTGTTTCTATGGTAGAAGTATTTATGCGTTGACGTGATAATGCGTCAGCTACAAGATTTAGGTTTCCTGGTTTATAAACTAATTTTGCTCCAAAGTCTTCAATGATTCCCTTCCAACGTTTCAGCTTTGTGTTGGGATTTTTTTCTGATACAGAATATATAAGGCTCTGGTGATCGGTATATATGGTTAAGTCTGCTATACCATATATGTAGTTTCTGAGTTTTTGTAAGGACCATATGATCGCTAATAGCTCTTTCTCGTTTGTGCTATAGTTCTCTTCTGTCTTACTCAGTGTTCTTGACAAGAAGTGTATAGGTTGCTTATTCTGACTTAGTACGGCTCCAATAGCTATGTTGGATGCATCAGTAGTAAGCTCGAATGGTTTACTATAATCCGGTTGAAAAAGTTCGACTTGTTCTTTCAAATAATTTTTTAAAATTCTAATCGCTTCTAATGCTGAATCATTCAGATTTAACTTAATATTTTTACTTTGTTTTTTGTTTACTTTACCGTTATCTCCTCGTAAATATAATGTCAGGGGCTTGGCTATGCTTGCGTATCCTTTTATAAACTTACGATAGTAACCTGTAAGACCTAAAAATCCTCTCAAATCCTTTACCGTTTGTGGGACTGGAAAATTTTCTATAGCTGCTATTTTCTCAGGGTTCGTAGTGATTCTACCATGTCTGATTATGTGACCTAAGTATTCTACTTCTTCTTGAAAAAACTTACTTTTCTCATCAGATATTTTTAATGTGGCTTTATTGAGTACGTCGAATACTTGACTTATGTGCTGTATATGTTCTTCCTCAGATGAAGAATATATCAATACGTCATCAATGTAAACGTGTACGAATTTACCTACAAAGTCTCTCAAAATGTCGTCCACGCATCTCTGAAATATGCTTGGTGCATTTTTGAGCCCGAAAGGCATTCGTTTAAAATGATATTTTGCGCCATTTATAGCAAAAGCTGTTTTTTCTTTATCATCTGTTTTGATTTTAATTTGGTGGAAACCTGACTCCAAATCTAATGTTGTAAAGTACTTGGCTTTACCTAAATTTTGAATTGTCATGTTGACATCCGGAATGGGGTATCTGTCTGTTACAGTGTGAGCGTTAAGTTTTTGGAAATCAACAACCATGCGCCGTTTTGGTTTTCCTTTTTCGTCCAAACCTTTTTTAGGTACTGTCCATATGGGACTGTTATAAGGACTATGGCTTTTTTCTATTATATCGTCATGTAAGAGTTTCTGTATTTCTTTGTTTACGAATTCGTTATCTGCTATGGGATATGGATATTGTTTAACATAAACCGGATTATCATTGGTCGTCCTAATGCTTGCTTCTATAGTATCTGTAAAGGGTAACGGTCCTATGCTGTTATTAATCTTCATCAGTCTATCTATGTCTGCTTTATAAATATTATTTTCCCCAATTATGTAATTAATTTTCTGAATAGATTCGACACTGCTTATGGTAGTTAGAGTCATATTACTGAAATTTATTTCCGCGTTTAGAACTTTAAGTCCTTCATATCCTAATATCATATCAAAAGACTGAATATCCTCTAATTCAAAAAATGTTATATTTTTCTTTAATATCCTAACTACTTTCTTTGTATCTACCATAGAATAACCATGCATTGTTTTTATTTTTATAGGTTTAATTTTAATTTTTTTGCTAGAATCGCATTTTCTATTAATGTAATTATGGGTTGCACCAGTATCAATAAGAATTTTATAAATTTTCTTAGAAATAGTACTAGTTAAATTTAAGCAGGGCAACCCGTCTACTAGTTTAAATGATCTATTCTTATGTTATTATTTACCATACATTCCGTTTCATCTGCTTCTGCATATGTACTGCTGACATCGTCTCTGCGTTGTTGTCGGGAGTTATTTACTCTCTGCTGCTTGAAGTTCTGCTGATAAGATCGTTGCGGTCTGTTGTGTGTGTTGAAACTCCCGCTGTGTTCACGTTTCGCTGGTGGATTATATACATCGGGTTTGTATTGATTCCAATTTTGTCGCTGTGCATGTACAATTTGTCTCGAGTTTATCTCCATCGGCTGTGGTCCTTGATTGTGTTGCTGCATATTATCGTATTGCTTCTGGGGTTGATAATTCGTTGTTTGGCTCGAATAATTTGGTCTTCTTTCGTTTCTGCGTTCATGTGGCATATTTTTGTGGTGCTTATCCTGAGTGAGATGTAAATGCCTGTGCACATTATCATGTTCTATTCTGCGAGCAATTGCGAATGCGTGTTCTAGATCATTTATTGTAGCTGAATATAATGATCCTCTTGTAAAGTTGTCACTCATACCATCAATGAATATACGAACTGCGTCGTCGTTAGCATTTTTAATTAGTCTGTCGATTATATTCGGCGGATCACCTGACATAGTGATTTTTGATATTATTAAATTGAGATTTTTATTTATCTCGTCGTGGTATTCAGACAGTGTGCTTCTTTTTTGCGTGATGGCTTTCATCATGTCTTGTAGCACGTATAGAGGTTCTTGATTAGAGTACGTATAATCTAATCTGTTACGTATCGCCTCAAAATTAAAAATTGTGTTATAATTAGTTAACACATTCGCGGCTGCACCCTGTATTTTACTTTTCACTATAGTCAATGCTGCTGCGTACTTACTGTGTGTTTTGAAGTTTTTAATGCTGTCCATTAATCTGGATGCTTCTTCGCGCCACGACCGATAATTTGATTGATCGCCGTTGAAAATAGGTAGGCTTTTAAATGCGTCTAACTGTATTTCACTACCATCTGTATATGTGGTTCTTATTTCCTCTAGCACAGGTATGTTTGGTACTATGCCTAATCCAGATTTTACTTCATTTAGTTTTGTTTCTAAATTAGTGTTTATTTGATTTTGGTTAGTTATTATTGCTGCTAACCTTGCATTCTCTGTGCGTGTGTGCTCTAGGGTTTGTGTTACTGTGTTGCTCCTGGTTTCTAAAGCTTCTAATCTTGCCATTAATACTGCGAGTTGTTCCATTTTGAACTCGTGTCTGTTGTCGTCGAATTTGTGTGTTTTTTTCCTCCACATATACACTTTCACTGAATTGCTTTGCTGCTTCGTACGAAGAAGCTATATTTGTACCTGCTATGCTAGGTAATTCTTGTAACCGGTAACGCGAGTGTTCTGTTTATACTAGATTTCACTACTTGTTCCCGAGGTCCGCTCGATTGAAGTTAAAAAGTATATTTAACCTCCTGGCAGGATCGCCAATTAAAACACTTGTTTCTTACTTTTAAAATTAAACAATATTTATTTGGAACTATGTCCTTTATTATTGAAATACTTTTTACTAATTCTAAAAGGAGCTTAAGGCTACTATGTAGTTACAATAAGACTGTTGATAAATTCATCATACAGTCGTATTTATATACTTTTCTTATCTATCTACAAGGAGACCCAAGCGTACAATCGTCTTGCTTGATAATGAAGAAGAGATAATATTCCAACATTGTATACAAACGATATTATCTCTTTTACATATGTTATCATTGTAGCGTTGTGTGCAAGACTGTACTAGAGACTAAAGATATCATTGAATACAAATAATGTTATCTTTTTTCTCAATATGTTTTGCTATGGATACTTAACTCGCGTTGGGCACTATTTGGATGGGCAAAAACTACCAAACTCGCGACACCGACACCGACACCGACACCGATTGCATACTTTTAGTTGTAAACTTTTGTACTATTGCTTACTTTTAGGGGTAGGTAATTTATAGCTTAATCTACGATGATTTTTATTTGAATACGTTACTATGGTAATTTATGGTAGCGACAAATTGATTGTCACCAAAATTATTTCAATTACCTGTTTTGTATGGGGAATTCATAACTTAATTTTACCAGGCTTAATTCCGACATATTATATCCACGATTTTGGGTTTGTGCACATTTACGGCACAGTAGCTTGTGTTATAATTACCGAAACAAGAAATAGAAAACTGTGGTAAACTTGCCACCCTAAGAGTACCTAGGTATACTATATAAATAATTGTAATATTCATGTCGCCTTAGTGTATACTGTAAAATATGATTAGTAATTTTTGTGTAAAATAATGAATATAAAACTACAATTGATGCCGTACCACGAGATCTAGAGCATTATCAATGGCGATGCGGCAAGACAGAAAAATATTGTTGTCTTTTCTCGTTCTTTTTCTTTTAAAAGTAAAATTTGTATTTTTCGGAAAGAAATTCATATTCAATTAAGCTTCAGTATGATTATTATTTATTTATTCGTTCTGTGCTAGTTTCGGTAGAATACAAGTAGATACAATCAGATTGTGGTAGCTGAAGTAAGATATGTACATTCGAGACTGTAATCTATCTAGATTACGCTGGAAGACAGCATCGATGAAAATTACTTATAACGGGTGATTTTTTAAGAGGTTTAGAACTTTTTTAAAAAAAAAAACACAAAAAATTCGAAAAAATGAATGAAATATTTATTTGAATCGATAGTTTGAACCTTGCAATTTAATGTTTAAAGATAATTTCATGCAAATGTTGACCGCGGCTGCGTCTCAGGTAGTCCATCCGCTGATTCCAATTTTGGCATACTCTTTCACACATATCGGCCGGTATCTCACGAATTAATGCATGGATGTTGGCTTCCAGTGCGTCAATCGAAGCGGGCTTGTCCCTATACACATTAGCCTTGACATACCCCCACAAAAAATAATCTAATGGTGTCAAATCGCACGATCTAGGCGGCCAATTGACCGGCCCGAAACGTGAAATTAACTGTTCACCAAACTCGCCTCGCAATTGCGCCATTGTTTCGCGTGCTGTGTGGCATGTGGCACCGTCTTGTTGAAACCACATATCATGCAAGTCAAGAACTTCCATTTCGGGCAAAAAAAAGTTTGTTATCATCGCTCGGTAGCGTTCACCATTGACAGTAACGCTGCGATTCGCATCATCTTTGAAGAAATATGGCCCAATAATGCCGCCGGCCCATAAACCGCACCAAACAGTGGCTTTTTCGGGATGCATTGGTAGCTGTTGCAATGCTTCTGGCTGATCTTCACTCCAAATGCGGCAATTTTGCTTATTTACGTACCCATTCAACCAAAAATGAGCCTCATCGCTGAACACAATTTTTCGATAAAAAAGCGGATCCTCGGCCAGCTTTCCAAGAGCCCATTCACCAAAAATTCGGCGTTGTGGTAGGTCGGCTGGCTTTAGTTCTTGCACAAGCTGTATCTTAAAAGGCTTTACGCACGAATCCTTCCGCAAAATTTTCCACGTAGTGCTGTAACAAAGGCCTAACTGCTGGGAACGGCGCCGAATCGACATTTCGCGGTCTTCTGTCACACTAGCTGATACGGCCGCAATATTTTCTTCACTACGCACAGTACGTAAACGTGTTGGTGGTTTAATGTCCAACAAAGTAAGTTTGGTGCGAAATTTGGTCACAATCTTCCGAATAGACTGCTCAGAAGGTCGAGAATGCCGATCATAAAATGGAAGCAGCGCGCGATGAACATTTCGAACCGAGCACGAATTTTGATAGTAAAATTCAATAATTTGCAAGCGTTGTTCATTTGTAAGACGATCCATGGTTAAATTGCAAACCAAACTGAAGCTGTTTGACAGTGACACAAGGTACTAAACACACGTCAGCTGTCAAAACCAGTGTTGCCAAAACCAAACCAGCTAAAAAATCACCCGTTATATGCTAAAGATAATTCTGCATTACTTCAAGATAAAGTTGGGAAGAGATTTGATGATATTCCAATCATTTTGACTGGGGATTTCAACATCAACTTTGCAGATGATAAAAATCGACCATTAATTGAATTTTTAAATAGCAAATTTGATTTTACGATGAGCAATGATCGCAATCTTAGCACGACTAGACATAAAACTACAATTGATGCCATGTTTACAAGATACCTATTTAAATAGATTCGAATCAAAATTGTTTGTTTCCTATTTTAGTTACCTACCATAAACCTATAGTATCCGTTTTCAAATATAATGATAATAATGATGATGATGATGGAAGAGTTTGAAGTTGTTGATGAAATTTCATAAGTGTCATTGGTATTCATTTCAAAGAATACCCATTAATTTTTAAATTTAATATTTCATGTATCTGTAAATTTATACATTTTAAGCAATAGATTGCAATTTTGTATGTAAAATAATATGTATTATTTTTGAGGTAAAATGCCGCATTAAATGAAAATGAAAAATGTAACATAATTTTTGTAGTAGTAGTAGTTTATAATAATGAATAAAAAAACACTTTATTTAAAAGTACCTACTTCCTACACAATAATATATTTTCTGACGATTCGAAAAATACACACGTAATTGTTCAAGTTATCACTTCTGTCGGCACTCCCGGAGTGCCTTTTAATTTTTTTTTTTTTCTGGATGCCCTTATTTCGGCTAGGTTCCGAAAGTTGAAATTTGTGTGCGGCAACACTGATTCTCAGACCAATTACTTTGTCATCATTTCTTCTAAAAACCTTAGAGAAACTGATAGACATCCACATACGTTGCAGTGTCAACTCAAATCTTTTGTCAAAGTCTCAACACGCGTATAGTAAAGGGAGATCGGTTGAAACGGCCCTTCACTCACTTGTATCTACCATCGAAAAATCTCTCGATTGCAAAGAATTCACATTGGTTGCTTTCCTGGATATTGAGGGAGCGTTTAACAACGTCGAAGCAGAGGCAATTCTCGGCGCACTGACGGACCTTGGAATTGAGAAATCGATTGGCGAATTGGTCAACCAGTTGCTCACCAACAGGTTTATCAACTCACAGCTGGGCGATGCATCGGTTCGGAGATTCGTTAGTAGGGGTACGCCTCAAGGTGGCGTTATCTCACCTCTTCTTTGGAACCTAGTAGTGAACGAACTACTACTAATACTGGAGGGGGAAGGGTGCAAAGTAATTGCCTATGCGGATGACGTTGCCATCGCTGTCTCAGGAAAACACCTAAACACGCTTAGAGATCTCATGCAGAATGCCCTCTCTAAGCTCTCTAAATGGAGGAAAAAATGCGGTCTGGCGGTCAATGCTCAGAAAACTGAACTGGTCCTCTTCACAAGAAAATACAAAATTCCCAATTTTGTACCCCCAAAACTAAACGGCACACTCCTGGTGCTCACCAATACGGCTAACTATTTAGGCCTAGTTTTAGACAGCAAATTGAGCTGGAAACCCAATATCCTGCGGAGAGTTCAGAAAGCCACCACGGCTCTGTACTGCTGTAAAAAAGCCATTGGAAGCAGATGGGGACTCCAGCCTCGAATTACATATTGGCTATATGTATCCGTTATCAGACCTATACTCACTTATGGCGTTATTGTATGGTGGACTGCCCTCGAAAAGGCCATCCATCATAATCAGCTTAGCCGTGTCCAAAGAACGGCATGCATATGCATAAGTGGAGCCCTTACAACCACTCCAACAGCGGCCATGGACGTAATGTTCCACTTGCTACCGCTGGACATCTATTGCAAACAAGTGGCAGCAAATGCAGCCACTCGGATGAAAGCAATTCAGTTGTGGACCAGTCGCCAAACTGGTCACTCATCTAATATAAATACATTGGAATGCATTGCAAAAGATACTGATTACACCCTCCCTCAGTTTCAATTCGAAAAGAACTTCGAAACTTACATACCCTCCAGGAGTGACTGGGAGAACGAAATAGTACCCCGCAAGGAGTCTGTCTGTTTCTATACAGATGGGTCCAAAACTGAAACAGGAGTAGGGGGGGTGTTTTCTCTTATGATCTAAATTGTAAAATCTCATTCAGCCTTCCTAATCACTGTAGTGTATTTCAGGCCGAGGTCATGGCGATCAAAGAGGCCCCATCTTTACCGACAGTCAAGCCGCGATTAAATCCCTGGATTCTGTCGTCTTCAATTCAACAACTGCCCTCAATACAATTACAATTACAATTTCTTTATTTGAGTCTTAAATAATCAATACATTTGTTTTTGTACTTAAGGGATATACCAATAAAGCCGACTTATAAATTTATGCCTGGCTAACTAGCAATATTATAGAAAATAGTCCCGTAGGCTTTTTAATCTTTATACATAAATACGATACGTTTTCGCTATATGCTTGCTCCCGACATACTTAAATCAGTTGTTATAAGTACTTAAAATTATGACTAGATACAATATACATTTAAACAGAACATAAACGAAACAAAACAAAACCAACTAGTGCCATGTGCAATCGATTTTAGATTAAGAAATAATATTTTTATCTTAGTTTAGAGTTCGAGTTAATCTGCTTAATGAATAATATAAAGTTCTTATACTATCACAAACAGAATCAAACCCTTTAATTTGTGAGAATAACATTACGTATGAAGATAATATGCGAGCATATATAAGCGATTGAGATAAACAAGTTGTTTTATTGAGCGTATAGAGTGGCATATTTTAGGCAAAAGATATTTAAGTTAACCTCTCAAATTAGCCCGCGAAGCTTTAATATAAAAAGGTAACAAAAGACTTCTACTAACATCTTGTTCGATATGAATGAGGGATCTTTCATTAAGGAGGTTAAATGGTGAAAGATAGTAATTGTCGTCCAAACATATGTTTGAGTCCCATAAAGATTTAATTAGCGCATTTGGATGAAATTCTATGCGTTTAAGTTTTCTTAGAGAAAGATTGATAAGGTATGTCATTAGGGGCGTTACCTTGCATGTTTCATACAGTAACTTATTCGGGTACCATTTCTTATCTGGTCTTCTATACTTTCCACAACAGAATCTAAGGATTTTTCGCTCAAATTGTTCTAATTCTTTGGCTATTGTGGGCGAAATAGTGAACCACGCACAGAATCCATACGCCAATATGGGTCTAATAAGTGAT
The DNA here is from genome assembly GCA_946477585.1 of Cheilosia urbana. Taxonomy (NCBI): domain Eukaryota; kingdom Metazoa; phylum Arthropoda; class Insecta; order Diptera; family Syrphidae; genus Cheilosia; species Cheilosia urbana. The sequence continues at coordinate 5,695,153 of OX297857.1, forward strand.
TTATATATAAGTATCTTTGTGTTTGAATGTAGTGCTTTTGACTGTAATAAAGATTTTAGTCTGGCAATAACAGCTTTAGCTTTTGTTAGAGTTTGTCTAGCATGTTTATTAAAAAGTAACCGATTATGAAAGTACACACCCAAGTACTTCAATTCTGACCGCAAGGGAATGGAGTGGTTATCGATTTGCAAATTCAATGTTTTACTTTCTTTAACAGCTAAGCGATGGCCTTTACCACTTGCGTTACGAAAACAGGTTATGCCGCATTTTTCCGCATTTATTTGTAGACCCCACTTTTTGAAATATCCCAGCAGCAAAGGAAGTTTTTCCTTGATTTTATTAAGAGCGTTTTGAGGTCTCGCATCGCTAGCTAGTATCAAGGTATCGTCTGCATAGAAGATTTCGCCGAATTCTCGTTGAGCATCTAATACACTTTCATGTGGGAAATCATAAAGAAATATGATAAACAGAATTGGTCCTAGAATAGATCCTTGCGGAATACCCGATAGCACTGGGAATGTTTCTGAGTACTCAGAGTGAATAGTAACTGAAGAAAAACGATTTTGTAGGTAGCTATAAAGTAATCGAATAAGCCACGCAGGAAAGTTTAATTTGATTAGTTTAAAAATCACACCTTTATGCCACAGAGAATCGAAAGCTTTTTCAAGGTCAATATCTAGCGCAACTGTACATTTTTTATTCCTTAAGTTTTGGATAATATTATTGGTTAAAAGGAGTATTGCATGTTCGGTCGAGTGTTGTTTTCTAAATCCAAATTGCGTTTTTGGAATCAAATTGGTGTCTTCGCAGATGATGTTGATGTGATCAACTAATACTTTTTCAAACAATTTTCCTATATTCGACAGCAGTGATATTGGACGAAACTCTTTAATTTCTTTAGCCGATAATTTTTTTGCTACTGGCAAAAGTTTGGCTTGTTTCCAAATTGTGGGAAAGTATCCATTGTTAATACAATGGTTAAACAATGAAGACAATATTGAATCAAGTGTATGACAGCATTTTCGAATAATAAAGTTAGATATACCGTCAATGCCTGATGAACGCTTGTTATTAAGATTGGCTCTAAGAACTTGTACTTTATAAGGATTGGTAAAAGGTGGAGTATTTGGATTAACCGAGGGATGTGATGGCGAAAACGTTGTGATGGCTAGATCATTTTCACTAGCACAAAATTCTGTAACGGTTGACAGCACTTCAGAAGTTGAGTTGTTATCGAAATAAGGTATTTTTTCCAAATAAAGAGAGGAAAAGAAATCTTTAAACGTATTAATCTTAGTCTCAGTGTCAACTAGTTCAACGCCATTATGTGTGAGTATGTCTTTTGAAATATCGGTACCAAAAAACTTTCTTCCTGTTATTCTGTCAATCTCTTTAATTCAGTTGTGGACCAGTCGCCAAACTGGTCACTCATCTATTATAAATACATTGGAATGCATTCCAAAAGATACTGATTACACCCTCCCTCAGTTTCAATTCGAAAAGAACTTCGAAACTTACATACCCTCCAGGAGTGACTGGGAGAACGAAATAGTACCCCGCAAGGAGTCTGTCTGTTTCTATACAGATGGGTCCAAAACTGAAACAGGAGTAGGGGGGGGTGTTTTCTCTTATGATCTAAATTGTAAAATCTCATTCAGCCTTCCTAATCACTGTGTGTATTTCAGGCGGAGGTCATGGCGATCAAAGAGGCCCTGTCGTGGCTTCGGTATAATGTAATATCTGTAAAGGATATCACCATCTTTACCGACAGTCAAGCCGCGATTAAATCCCTGGATTCTGTCGTCTTCAATTCAACAACTGCCCTCAATTGCCGACTATCTCTGAACGAGATGGCGAAACAATTCAAAAATCACCTTATATGGGTGCCGGGCCATAGAGACATTCCAGGTAATTGCATCGCCGATGAGCTCGCCAGACAAGGCACTACTATGTCGACTCTACCAGAAAAGGGGAGTCTCTATATGCCTCTTGCTACTTGCAAGCTCCTAATTAAACAAAACGCATTAAGCGCTACTAATCGCTGCTTAACGTGCCACACCTCGAAACAGATCTGGCCTCAGCTGGATTCCAAGCGCTCAAAAAGTCTCATTACACTGAAAAGACACATAATAAGCACTCTAGTAGGTGTCATCACGGGACACTGCATCATAGGGAGACATGCTCTCAGATTAGGCCTCCCTTCAAATGATTTCTGCAGAAGCTGTATGGACGAGGAGGTCCTGTACGTGTCCAGCACTGTCACTCCGTAGAAAACTATACCTCGGAGAATATTTCTTCGACAATCTCAGCGAACTCGCAAACATAGGTATCAACTGCCTCCATCGCTTCATTCTTAGCTCCGGCTGGTTCAACGGGTAGATAAGGAGTCGATATCGATCCTGTGGTAACACAATGGGCCTAATTTGGCCTAAGTGAGGCTGCACTTGAGGCGGCCTGCCACTCTAACCTAACCTAACCTAACACTGATTCTGGGTGGGCAAATGTCATTAACATTTTTTTGAACAAATCTAGAATATAAGCAATTTTTCGGTGAATACAAAATTTAGGAAAAAAATAAATCGAATGAACTGAACGCGCCTTCACTTTTTACTCACGCGTCGCCACTGATAGACCTACTGTTCGGGTGGAGGTATTTCCACACGAGAACTCGGGGAAAATTCGATTATTTTACTTTATTCGTGTTATTTCCCAGTTCAGTTAAAGTTTTATTAAAACGCGGAAGACCGACAACTTCTGCGATCGAGGGAAATGTCTGGCGAAAACGAGTTTTAAATGAAAGTCACTTCGGTATGACTGTATGACAATGAATGAATCCAGTTTTTATTCTTTCTCTCTTACGATACATTACAGTGTACAGCTTATACTAAGCTACGTTATACAATTTAAATACCTAATTTAAAAATATATGGCGAACCTTATTCAGGCGCGAAATTCAAATTTGTATTTCTTCTTAGTACAATAATGGAATGGAATGAACATTGGAACATTAGTGTTGTGACTTTTTATATTAAAGAAAATCGATTAATTTTAACATATGACCGAACACCTACTTCTACCTGTGGTGTCTGTAAATTGTTCCCTATATAGTCAATCAAAAGCCAGCATCATTTAATGCGCTGGTCCAGTAGAACCTATTTTCAAATCAATGACTTACCACAAATGGGAACCCCCGCTATCGCATAATAGGTATACCTACTGGCTGCCTAATTAAATCATGTCCCGAGAGCACAACCAACCCCGAACCTAATTTGACAATCGAAACAACGGGTGCAAAGGGTATCTCTCGAAAAAAAACCCCTCCAAGTCACAAACAACCAACCGCAAGATACATTTGCGCACTAATCATAATCACCTTGACGTGATTAACTATAGGCAGGCCCATTGTCAGCCGCAATTGCAAAGAGTTATAAACACAACCCAAGCAAAGGACACCCATCCTTGCTGCGGGTCTTATCTGATTACAACCCTTAACGATTTAAATAGTTGAGTAAATTTTACAACATGTCGCACACAAAGTCGCAAATAATAATCAGCGTTGATAGAGCAAGGATTGCGGTTACTGGTGACGTGCCTATATAAGGTTGTCACGGAAATTTTGCACAAGGAATAATCACGTGACGTACACGCGCGCATATGCTAGATATACCATATACGACCGTGCAAAAGGGAGAGTATACCATCATCAACATCCCCTAATGATGTCATCAATAACAAATCAATGTAATGTCTCCAGGGGGGACGAAGCGGGCACAGCAAACATTGCTCCTTGTAAATGTGATTTAATGGGACCTTTGGTAATAATTCAACTCTTGATGCGACTTATTAAAAACAAAAAAACTCGTTGAATTAATTTTCAATCGGCAATTGTAGTAAGCATTCATCTGAAGTATGTACTGTGTCTATGCTGGGATTAATCTGGCATACAAATAGAAGTATATGAAGGTATTTATGTAGAACATTTTGTTGCTGCTGCTGCCTTCTGGAGATCAAACGTTTATGAATTAATGAACTTGTATCTAAGCGAGCGTTGAAATCTCAGATAATTGGACCCGGTGTTGTATTCCATATTGTTAATTGGCCTTCGTTGTTAGTTGCTAGTATCTACTTGTCTGGGGGTAATTGTCGCAGATTACCTGTTTCTAAAGGGAAGGAACGAATTGGTCCATAAACGAGATTCTGTTTTCAATTTATTTTACTTGCGTAATTTCTTTCGGGTATTCAGTAAGAGATCGTGTATATTTTGACATTTATATACGTCTTATAAAACGATGAAAATGAGTACAGTGGGCGTACATGGTTTACAATTTTAGAGGCCTCACTTACGTACTTTCACTTTTACCTACCACAAGGAGCCTGTGGTTCTGGACCAGTTATATTTATAATTCTACCAGAAGAGACATGACTAATGCCTTTTTTGGAAACGTTTTCAAGCATGAGTTGAGCTTGGTTTTGCCTATTTCCTATCGGGCCAACAAAGTCTCATCGCCCATATTATTATATCAAACAAATTTTTAACTTTCTCGATTACGTAGTAAGAGAAGGATATTGTGTTCGTAAAAAATATTCCGTCCATCTGTCCGTATTTCCCGAGGCCTACAGCCTAAACGGCTTCCCGGATTTCGTTTAAACTTCGGATTTGGAGTTGGGAGGCTAACAGTTCGGGGCCGTTTTTGTTTTGCAAGGTGACCTCAATATTATTGGTACTTTCTATATAAAATGTTCATACCAGTTTGATTTCTTCCAAAACGGCTATAACGATTTCAACCAGAATTGATATTTAAGCTTAAGTAGGTGAGGTTAACATGACTGCGGGTATAACGGGTCTTTTTAAATTTGGACATATCTCGAAAACGGTTATGCGATTGTAAGAAAAATATGTTCCTACGATAAAATAGTCATTTCTAGCAAACCCAGTTTTTAGCTAAAAAAATCGAATAACCAGACTTTTGAAATTTGAACATATGTATCTCGAAAACGTTCCATACGATTGTAACAAAAATGCATTTTTAGGTAATATGGCCATTTCTAACTGAATAGCAGCTTCAATTTTTCTCTGTATTATCGTTCAATGGATTTTTGAAAAAAGGTATGTTCTTAAAACTTGGTTTTCTTTAGTTTACCTGAAAACGTTAAGAACCATTTCGATCAAAATGCATATACCTACTTAGAGTAAAATTGATGCTTTCAAAATTTGTGCGTCCTTAATTTTCAATCTGAGTCATCCAAAACAATATCTTTACAAACTGCCCATATCTCAAAAACCCCATTTTCGTTTTTTTTTTTTTTAGTTTAGTGATGTTTACTTAGTAGATAATAAATACCATTTTACAAAAATGTTTATAATGGAATTTTTTACAGACTTTCGAACTTCAAAAGCCAAGTAATGCCTACACCCCAAGCAATATTTAATGCTCAATTTTCAGCTTAAGTATTTTCCAAATTAAACATTAAAAAACTTCTTACTTCCTTTTTTTGTATAATTTTACAAAAAAACCGCTCTAACGATTTTGATCAAAAAAAATATTTAGGATAATAATGTCAATAAAAATCCCATACTCAGTTGTTCTCCAAAACTTCAAATAAATCTGATTTTGTAACTATTTCGCTATAATGACTTCCCAAATTACGATTTGTGTTGGTATATTTTGGAGCTTACACAAGACTCCCACTTCAGTTTTTAATTGCTATAATGCATTTAAAAATAATATTAGCCAATTGAATTGAAGTGTGGAAAATGATTTCAAGTTGTGAATTGTGACATTTGTTCGGTCAGCTGTTCTGCTGAATTAGCTGAATATTGCAAAAGGTTTCTTAGTGTCAACAACGATTGAAAGTCATTTTGGTTGTGCTTTCGTCGAAAACGACTCGTTTTGTAAACTGAAATATGTACGATAATCTTCTTCGATTTCATGAAGTTTTCGAGTATTTTCGCGAATGGAGTATTTGGGAAACATGCTATTATTCCATTATTTCTTTATTTAAGCACAATGATTCTTAAAATTACTTTAACTTACAAACTTCTTGTTACTATCCAGGCACCACACTCTAGACGCAACCTTCTGCTTCCGTGTCTGAATCGAAAATGCAAGATTGCGCAAAACCGCTACCGCTTAAGACCACGGAAATTAGCACACCATATTTAATCGAGTTCGTCATTTAATAAATTGTTCGAATAGCTTGATTTATGGTTGGGTATTAACGACGCGTCAGATGTGTCGCCACTGGTATAAAGCTACGATTACGCATGCGACCTTTTATGTCAAATGTTGACATTCCGACGTCATTATGACGTAAATATTTTCCCTAAATTTTTCACTACGTTTGATCGCCTGTCACACCCGTCTAGTCACGCGGGCCGTCGCAGCGCACTCTGACGAAAGACACACGAGTGGCATCGTAGCTTAAAAATCTCTAAACTTTTCGAGCTCACAATGGCGAAATTTTCCAAACAAAACTGCATATTGTGACCTACATGATGTGCAGGTTGAAACTGATTTTAATGGTTGTTTTTTTTTTAACAATATGTTTTTTTTGTATTTTTTCAATATTCCACACGCCCGTAGTCATAGCCCTCAATTAAGGAATGAGGCAACCTTTGAAGTGCTAGATTTCCGACTGCCCAAATGTAAAAAAAATATTATTAATGGTACTTCGCAGTAACATTTTCCGCTTTAAAGTGCAATTTTTAATTTAAATATAAGTATAAATATCATATACCTACCGGTATACCTCATGAAAAATAATTAAATACATTTTTTGGTACTAGATTATTTTGTTTGGGCATAGTTGCTCGTTATACTGCTTTAGCATTATACATTTTTTGATTAAATTTGGGTTTTCTAAAAGTTATTGCGCTGTACTAATAACAAATATTAGTCACGACTTTAAATTTACGGAAGCTCAAAATCGCGAAATATGCATGGGAAATATTTATAACAACCGTGAACTACTAAAAGTGTTTATTGGTAAGCAAAATTGTTTTTTAAAGTTGAAATGAAATACAGAACAAATAATTTTGGGTTTTTTTTTCCCGTATCTTTACTTTTCACAAAACAAAATGGAGAGAGCCAGTGACAGTTCAACATCTTGCTCCTAGGTACATTACTTCTAAGTTATGCCAATTCACTGTTACAATTTGGTTACTACATATTCATATATTTTTGAATACAAAATAATTCGTAATGAACATCGCAATCAGAACTGTTCATATTTATATGTTCTTTCAACAAACATAGACAAAGAATGGTGAAATAAGGGAAATTTCAGGGTTTGCTGGGGAAATTCACTCAAAACAGCTGGTAGCACTACGTGCACGGGCGCAATTCCCTCTCTTCATATCGTCGGCTTAATACCTTTAATTGATTGTTAAATTACGTATACTAGTGTCGTGTGCCGGGTATTAATTTAATGTTTCATCGTCTTGTCACTATGTAGTGGCAGCGTTCTCGAAAGCTGTTCCTCGCTTTCTTGTTTGCGGTCGTTCGTAATTCCTTCACAATTGATGGGCGGATGTTGGACTTTTTAAATGGGCTGAGTGTCTAGCATTTTAGAAAAGCCGGATTGTAGCAGCATTTGCCGTCTAATTGGGCAGTAATAGCTATACCACAGGAAGACGACTCACCCGCATAGGTTTGATTTTGATTCCGTTCAGGTGTCGTAATGGGGTTGTCGTTGAATATTATGTTGGCATTTACGCGCAGGATAAATCGAAAGAGCACGGCATGCAAAGAGGAAGATGAAAAGATGCTGGCGTGGAGCGGGGGACATAAGCTGTTTCTGGGTAATGTACGATGAAGCGGCCACATGTATTTATACCTACCTCAGTATGAATATTTCTGAAAAGGATCACTCGGTTCAGGAGTTCAGCGGTAATTATAAAAAAATGTTAAGTAGTACAACAACCATCTCTGTCCGTGAGTGGGCGATTGAATTTGGTGAAGGACTTTTGTGGGGACAAATTGTTTTCCAATACTTAGTACTTCCTACCTAATAGTGAGGTCCGTTGATATTTCCGTTTTCTATATATGAAATTTATTGTTCTTTATGCACGTATTTCTATGAGCCTGTGCATTTTTAATCAAGCACAAAACCGCGAAATCAATTTGCTTCATAAAAATTGCAAATAACTCTCTCTGCCTCGGAGAGATCACACATCTGCGAACGGGCATAAAAATGGCAATTACCGACGACAAACAAATTTATATATTCCTTCCGAGTTGTAACAATGTAGGAATAGGTGTCGGTGTCGGTGTCCGTGCATTGTAATAATAATAAAACTGTCCCGCCTACTTTTTGTGGACCATTTGCCGCCACTTGCCAAAAAAAAAAAAGAAGAAAAAATAATAATAATAATTGCCTGCACGTTTGCTCACACAACACACACCGTCCAACGTCCAAGGACATTCAAATTTAGCTGTTCGCCTGGACAGATTCTGTTTGCTTTACCCGCAGAGGGATCAATTGTGAATGAAAAAAATAATATAAAAATAATCCTCTCCCCAATTTGGACTGTGGCAGACCATTCCCTGCTGGGCATTTGTAACAAAAATGTAAATATCTTTATTGCAATTTTATTATGACTCGGAGGATTCGTCGTAAATCATTTATGCACTCCATTATTATCGACTGTCGATTGAATTCAACTCGAGCCCACAGTTCAATGCACGTGCAAATATATTGCCGATGAGACATGAGACAAGGGCGAGCAGAACTAAAATCCAATTGGAATTATGTGCTAATAATGTTGCTCAATAGAGTGAATAACGGACAAATTATGATGTCCCATTGAAAATTGGTGTGCGCTTAGTCTTTCAATTTGCATGTGTGTAGGAGGGTGGGTTTGCCTTTGTATTTCAATAAAAGGATTATGGTCACGTCACACTAAAGGTGAGGTCTTGATTTTGCAAATTTTGAAATTGCACTTGTGAGCTTCCATAAACTTAAAGTCGAGTCTAAAATTAGTTATTAGTACGGCGGAGTGACGCTTTTGCAAAGTGTAATAATACCAAATGCTAGAATTTGGCCTTACCTCACTTTCACAAAGCGACATAAGACCAAATTTCGAGATTTGGCCTTATGGCGCTTGGCCTTATGTCACGGCACCCTTCTTACACCCAAGTTCCAATATAAAAACTGGGGTTGAATTACCGCATCTGTGATCGAGTAATACATGATAATACTGAATTTGTTATTATTTTGCTTGTAAAATCCACAAAATTCAGTGACTTATGGCTCGCTCACGGTGGCGGTAATTCGGCCCCCGAAATGTAGCTAGAATGAACCTGTGCATATTGAATATGGCTTATTTTCCAGTCAAATACGATTATATAGGTAATGACACCCGCTACCTGCGTACGAGGAGTTGAGCCACACAAGAGGCTCATAACTTATTTAATTATTTATTTCTTCATCAAATTAGAACATTCACTGCTCTAGATAGATTACTTAATACAAAATTTAAATACTTAAATACTACCACCAAAGCCTAAAGTTAAAATTAATTTATTCTTAAATGAGTCTCTACTGAGATCAAACTCGAACAAACTACTATAATTATTAGATTCTCTTAAGCATCTGGTAACTGGTTCATTACAACCATAGTTAACTCTATGATATGGAACATAAAATAAAAAGCGATTTCTAAGCACTCTAGATGGAGCATAAAAACCAACTAAAGATAAAAGAAAAGGGCAGTCGATATGGTTGTTTATCAATTCCCGAATAAACATAAGTGAAAAATATTGCCTACGCTTAAAAAGAGGTAAGATACCAAATAATTTGCATCTTGTCTCATACGATGGCATTTCGATATTCCAGCGTAATCTACGAACGGCAACTCTAGTAAAACGTTTTTGAATCTTCTCATTTCTACTGGAATGTACGTCGTAAAATGGATTCCATACTATACTACAGTATTCAAGATTAGACCTAACAAAAGCAAAGAATAGACATTTAAGAGTATGCGGATCATGAAAGTCTTTAGAATTCCGCAATATAAAACCCAGCATAGAATTACTTTTAGCAACCAGAAAGTCAATATGCTTACAGAAATCGAGTTTTTTGTCAAATATGACTCCCAGGTCTTTTTTAAAGGAGATAACAGACAGAGGGATATTATCGATCCTGTACGTGTATGATACTGGGGAGAGGTTACGACAAAATGACATGCTTTGACATTTAGAGACATTAAGGCGAAGGTGATTATTATGACACCATAAAAGAAAGTCTCTTAAGATCTTCCTGCAAAAGTATGCACTCATGTTCAGACTGAATATGCCGGAACACTTTTACATCATCAGCAAACATCAGACATTTTGAATTCAAAAAGAGATCAGGTATGTCGTTAACAAATAAAAGGAAAAGTAAAGGGCCCAAGTGACTACCCTGAGGCACTCCGGAGGTGACATAAACTGGTGATGAAAGTACATCCTTTATACGAACATACTGAATGCGATCCGTGAGACAGGAGCGAATCCATTCTAGAAAGTTGGAATGAAATCCCAATCTCTAAAGTTTTGAAATTAAAGCATGGTGATTAACGCTGTCAAAAGCTTTGGCAAAGTCAGTATAAACTACATCACATTGTAAACCTTTCTCAAGGTCATTCATCACCATGTTACAAAATATTGCGAGATTTGTGGAGGTTGATCTACCAGCCACAAATCCATGTTGCAAATGAGAGATTATTCCCTTTACGAGAGGTGAAAGTTTCTCATAAATAATTTTTTCAAATAGTTTAGGTATAGGCGAAATTTTGCTAATTGGCCGATAATTGGTAATATCGTGCCTAGAACCTGATTTAAAAATTGGAGTTATGAACGAGTTCTTCCAAATTTTCAAAAAATTTCCCGTCCGCAGAGACAAGTTAAACATTAAACAAAGAGGCACAGAAAACGCATAAGAACATTTTTGAAGCAAAATTGGCGGGATGCCCTCGAAACCAGGATTTGCATCTAATTTTAACAAGGAAAGAGCAATTTGAACATCTGGAATTGAACATTCTAGGCTACCAACATTTAAAGAATTACAAGACATTGAGGTTTCATTCGAAACACTAGCTGGGGTAGTACTACTTGAATAAGCAGATTGAAAGTTTTTTGCAAACATATTACAAATGGTCACAAGGTCAGAAGAGGATACATTATTAAGTCTCATGCAGTTAGGAATACCATTAGATTGTGTTTTACTGTTGACGAAGCTCCAAAAACGATTACTATTAGTCTTTAAATTAGATTCAACAAAAAGAACGTACTGTCTATAAAGTAATTTATTAAGAACATCAAATTCTTTTTGAAGCTTTCGATAAACTAACAAAAGTTCCGGATTATTGTTACCTTTTCGGAACTGCTTATAGGTCTTATTTTTTCTATTATTTAAATTCACGATCCTTTTATTGAACCAAATTGGTTTATCGCCGGATACAATCTTTACTTTAGGTGTAAACATATCGATTGCCACTTTAACAGTTTCAACAAATAAATTAAAAGAATTATTAAGATTAGCATTATTAAAAACATTAAGCCAATCAATTCCTTCAAGATAGTTAGAAATATTATTGTAGTTGGCTTTAGCATAATTATAGTTATAATTCATGACAGAAGGACTAGGTCGAAGATACTCGTAAGATTCAAATTGCAATGATAAGGCTATATGAAAAATAGAATTAGGAAAAAGTGGAATCATAGAGTTATTGATATTAAGTTCAGAATCTACAAAAACTAAATCCAGAACATTATTGAACTCATTGGCAAAATGATTAATCTGACGAAGATCAAACTGGGCGAGCGTATCAACAACTTCGCGTTCATAGTCCAAGTTAACGTTAAAAGGAAAAAGTCTACATTCTTCATGATCAAATGACCAGATTAAATTAGGTAAGTTAAAGTCACCTAACAGGATAACATGCTGTTGGTCATCCAAATTATTTAAAATTAAGGAACAATTATAGACGTGCGCTTTATATAATAAATAAGAACTCCTTGGTGGTATATAACTTACAATAATTACAATAACTTCAGTACCAGGACTACATTTAATTTTAACTGCAACTTGGTCCACATCGAGAGTTGATGGAGGTATGAAAACTTCTTCGCTGCGTAATGATTTCCGCACTGACACCAATACTCCTCCACCCCTTTCACAGTCAGTACGAACGGGACAACGGTTTTTACGGTAAACTTCGTACTGTTCCTTGTTAAACATTTCTTCGTTATGATGGTCCGTAGTTAGCCAAGTCTCAGTAAAAACAATTACATCATATTGCTCAGATGATGAGAACAGCAAGACATCACGCAATTTCGTTCGAAGACCACCAGTATTTTGGTAGTAAAGGTTGAAGTTTAATGGAGAAACATAGATGGGTCTTAGTTTTTTGGCTGAGCCTTCTTGATACTAGGTCTGTTCACAAATTCTTTTACAAGCATATCCTTTGGCCAAAAATTTGGATCTACCAGTAATTTCCCAGTTTGTTGAGGCGATAGAAGCTTAAAAGACGATGACAACCGACCTGGCAGGTTATCCGCTGTCAAGCTGTGGCACTTTATGTTCTTGGTATCGATACCTTTGCTAGCAATATAGTTCAGTATATCACTACTCTTAGTACCATACTCCAGTCGAGACAAAAATACCGCAAAAGGTGGTGCTACTGTTTTAAGAGAACAGTTCGTAATAGGATCATCACTTATTCTTTGTTGATTAATCGTAGTATTGTTAATACAGGATGAAGTGGATGGCCTGGATGATAATAAAGTAGGAGATTTAACTTTTGAAATTTCCACTGAAGGGACGACAACTGGTGAGGTTGCATTTGATCGTAGGATCCTTTTTGGCTGAAGTGGCTGAATCTCTAAAATGGGTACCACTGAGAGATCGCTGCTCAGCTCCTGAGGATCAATACTATTATCAATAACGTTGGCTTCATTATTCGTTTCCTTCGGCAAAAGTTGTTGATGTTGGCATAATGGGCTCAGTTAGTTCAACATGAGGTCGTTGGACCTAGGCAGTAGTTGTTGTTGCAACTCATTATTGACAATTGTAAAGTTGTGCTGCATACTTTGTGCATTTGCAGAATCGAAATCAAAAATTGGTTGTACCTCGGAGAATATTGTTTCAATAGTTTTTAAATGCTTTTGCAATTTTACAATTTTCCAGTGAAGAACATCAGGCTGTATATTGCGATATTTCACACAGTAAAAACATAGACCGGGAGTACTTATGATTTTATCCACATCCTTCCCTTTCAAGCCTATGCATTTTGCATGAGCAGATTCCGCACGAGACGCTTATATCACCCGTGTTCTTCATACATACATAACATCCAGAGTTAGTCATGATGGAGATGAGGAAAAATGCTCGGCGAATCAAGTTGGTTGGTGAAAATGATGAGATGTGGTTCGTGTAGAAGATAATGATGGTAAAAGTGTGGTGAGTATCAATCTTGCAGTAGAGGCAGAGCATACACTAAAGTTGAACTTACACAGAGGAAAGAAGGAAATCCAGGTAAACTCCAAGTGTTAGAGAAAGATGAAATCAGTATGAACACGGTTCAGTAACGTAAGAGGGAGTGAGATCACCAACGTTTGTCAGAGATGTTGGACTGCACAGTGCACAATGCACTTTGGGGAAAATGAGTTAAAAATTGATTTAACGGCCAATGTAAAATGAAACAAACATATGTGGCAATTTAATATGGGTTATAGAGAACCACTCAATTAGTTCTTCTGATTGGATTTCAGACACTATTTGACAATTATAGATAAAACTACAACTCGCGGAAATGATACGATGTAGGGAGAAATTTTATAGATTTCGAGCACTTCACAAGTTGAAATTTATAGGCAAAGGTTTATATTATTATATTTAATAACAATAAGGAGCAAAGCTAAACACAGGCAATCTATATAACCAGAGTTACCAGGACCAGAGTACCACTTCGGACAAATATACCGAAAGAATGGGACGGAGAAATAAACATTGTGACAAGGATTGAATTTTCCAACTGAAATAACAAATTTTAAAAATTTTATAAATTGCACACCCAACTTGTATTTTAGTATGTACTACCTAAAAATAATCTAATAAATGTTTTCTCGCATAACCAATGCTAATTGTGTACGTTCTGTACATTACCCTTTTTCCATTACGTAGTAAGAGAAACATATTGTGTTCGTCAATCAATCACGGTTATCAATTCTGACATTACAGTGATACTTACTTACTTACTTAAGGTGGCGCTACAGTCCGTGGACCTGGCCCTCAACCAACAAGCGTCTCCAGCCAGCACGATCTTTGGCCAGCTGTCTCCAGTTTCGCACGCTTAGTTGGTTAAGGTCCCCTTCCACTTGCGTGCGCCACCTGAGTCGCGGTCTTCATCTACTGCGCCGTCCCTCGGGTGTGGATTCAAAGATCTTCCGGGCCGGAGCATTGACGTCCATTCGCTCTACATGACCCAGCCACCTCAGTCGTTGGACCTTCACTCTTCTGGCTAGGTCGATGTCGCTGAACAGCCCGTACAGTTCGTCGTTGTATCTCCTCCTCCATTCACCGCCTATGCAGACGGGACCGAAAATTACTCGAATAATTTTCCTCTCGAATTAACCAAGAGTAGCCTCATCCGCTTTTGATAGAGTCCATGCCTCTGCACCATAAAGTAGGACTGGGATGATCAAGGTCTTATAAAGGGTCACTTTAGTTGTTCGAGAGTGGGCTTTGCTACTCAATTGCTTTCTTAGTCCAAAGAAACAGCGATTGGCAAGAGTGATGCTTCCTTTAATCTCAGCGCTGGTGTCATTGTCTGAAGTCATAGCGGAGCCCAGGTAGACAAAGTCCTTTACCACCTCAAAGTTATATCTGTCTTTGGTGACATTTTGTCCAAGACGTCGGTGTTGGGTGTCCTTTCTTGATGACAGCATATACTATGTCTTCTGTCTTGCCCTCATTGACCGCCAAACCCATCTTTGCCGCTTCCGTCTCAATGCTCACGAACGCGCCAGTGACATCACGTTGCGTTCTGCCGATTATGTCGATGTCGTCGGCGTAAGCGAGTAGGTGGACGGACTTTTGGAAGATAGTACCTCTGGTGTTAGCGGTTGAGTTTTGCACTATTCTTTCAAGAACGATGTTAATGAAGTAACACGACAGCGCATCGCCTTGTCTAAATCCTTTTTTGACATCGAGGTCTCGGTGAGTTCTTACCGACCTTAATG
Source organism: Cheilosia urbana (assembly GCA_946477585.1). Classification (NCBI taxonomy): domain Eukaryota; kingdom Metazoa; phylum Arthropoda; class Insecta; order Diptera; family Syrphidae; genus Cheilosia; species Cheilosia urbana. Next base: position 5,710,377 of record OX297857.1, read on the forward strand.
GAGCAGCGTGCATTCTTCATTGTCATCCTGCACAAACGGACGAGTTTGGCAGGGATGCCAAAACTAGACATTGCTCTGTATAGCTCGTCTCTATAAATGCTGTCATAGGCGGCCTTAAAATCTATAAAAAGGTGATGGGTATCGATTTGGACTTCCTGGGTTTTCTCCAAGATCTGCCGCAGTGTGAATATTTGGTCAACGGTAGACTTTCCTGGCCTGAAGTAACACTGATAGGGACTAATCAGGTTGTTGACGAAAGGCTTCAGGCGTTCACACAACACGGCAGATAAGATCTTGTAGGCGATGTGAAGAATACCTTTACCTCTGTAGTTGGCGCAGTTCAGAGGATCTCCTTTCTTGAGGATCGGGCAAACAATGCTGAGGTTCCATTCATCGGGCATACTTTCCTCCGACCATATTTTACAGATGAGTTGGTGCATGCTCCTAACCAAGTAATCGCCTGCCGCTTTGAACAGCTAGGCTAGGCCATCTGCTTCAGCGGGTTTGTTGGACTCAAGCTTAGATATGGTTATCTTCACTTCGTCCAGGTCGGGTGGACGGAATTGTTGGTCTTCATCGTCCAGGTTGAATGGTTCATTCTGCCTGACAGCGGGATTTTGTTCGTCATCGCCGTTAAACAGTCTGCAGAAGTAGTTCTTCCATACCCTCAGCATCGACTGCGATTCTACTACGATGTTCCCTTGTTCATCCTTGCAGGCTTCGATTCGGGCTCTGTTTCCTTGGGAGGTTCTTTTAGCTTTTTTGAAACAGTTCGCAATCGTTTGATTTTTGACGTCGTTGGATGTGCCGGACAATTATCAACAAGCAATAAGATTTTTCGCCCTGCGCTTAAAAACGACCTATCTAACTTTAGAAGCCATTCTTCAAAAAGTTGTCCAGTCATCCACGCCTTGGAGTTTGCTTTATATTCGACGGGTAACCACTTAACGCCACGAAAGCATCGAGGCTTATTACTTTTTCCAATCAAAAGAATTTTTAGTTTTTCTGAACCATCCATATTAACTGCCAACATTAACGTTACCCGTTGTTTGCCATTTTGCCTCCGTGGCACTGCTCGTTCTTGAAAGTCAATGTTTTGTCTGGCAGGCATTTAAAAAATAATCCTGTTTCATCAGCGTTCAAAATATCCCGGTCATTATACTTTTCGATTAGAAACGGCAAAACGTCAGTTTTCCATTTATCGCAGTCCTTATCGCGAACCAGTGTTGTTATGGATATTGTTTGAGAATCGTATATTTTCACGGTTCAAAATCGTATTTGTCGTATTTTCTAATTGTACGAGTACAAAAAATGCGTTTAAGAGCGTAAAGGTCATATTGTACTTTATTTGAATAGTGAGATATCGGACCACACATCCTTAAATCACACAATGGGTCGTATGAATAAAACCTAGCATTTGCTTTGAGTAAAAGGTTTTAGCAAAGTAAAAGCCCTTAGCAATTGCTTTGAATCGGTATGAATAAAAACCTAGTTTGCTAAAGTAAGTTCGAAAATTCGAACATAGCTTTTACTTCGCTGCACATGTACTTGCCTTGTAATTTCTGTCAAACCTGACAATTGACAACTGTCAACTGTTTGTTTATTTTGAATTTGTATTCAGATTTTTGTGGAAATAATTATACCAAAAGCGAATAATAAAAAGAAAATCTTGAAATAAATAAATAGAAAAAGAAAAAAATATGCTGAGCGACGAAGAGGAATATTTGGACGAGCTTTATGGTAAGCATAAGTGCAACTATATTCAATTTTTAATTGACTCTTCTGAATTTTATCAGACGATGAAGAACTTCTTCCATCTACCTCCTCTACTCCAAAGAGTGACCAAAATGAATTGCTGTTCGTACAGGCCATAGAAGCGGTTGGAAAGATTTTGCTAAGCAAATCGCAAACTCCGAGTATCAAGACTCAAAAAAAAAAACGCTGCGCTTAAAATGTGTGATTTTTTATTGCGAAAAAGTTAAATTTTGTACACGCCAGACAAAATTATTAAAAAAGTTGCAAATTTAAAGCAAAGGGTAAAGAAGAAAGCTGACATGAAGGCAACGGGAAATATACCCATTCGTTTGAAGGAATCCGAGCAACTGTTGTTAAACTTACTTCAGGCTAAAAGTAATCCAAGCATTACTTGTATCGAAAGTAAGTATTTCTTTTTACGTAGATAATTATACATGTACATACATAAATGAGCAATTTAATTTTTCTCGTTATATTCTTTTAAAAATACAGGTGGATTTGAGATAGGAATTCCTTCCACTTCTAAAAGGGAATCTTCAGATGTGGAGGAAGTTGTAGTATCATCCACACCGCCGCAATCGTCGGCCAAAAGACGTCGGATATCTGCAACGGTAATTTAAAATTTCTTTTAAGTGATTATTACAACTCGTTCTTTTGATTTTTTTTTTATTCGTAACAGAGCACTACGACTGATCTACAAGCAACTGTTCTTCAAAATCAACTAAAACTGATAGATTTGCAGAACGAAATGCTAAAAGCACAAGAAGCAAGAAACCAAGAGGAGCATGCAAAGAAAATGGTTGTTTTGAGCATGAAGGAAAAACTTTTAGCAGCTAAAATAAAAAAATTAGAATGAAAGTAATGAATAAGGATGTTTTTTTAATTTTAAAAATATTATCACAATAAATCACATCTAAGTATATTTGTTTTGTTTTACAAATGTTTACCTAAATAGCTAGCAATATTGTTTCGTCTTCTTTGTCCTTGTCTGAAAGCAGTGTCGTTATTTTCTAGCACTCCAGACACTAAATCTTCCATATTTAAAACTGGCTGTTCTGGTGATTCGAAATCTGGATCTTTTAAATATTTAGCTACGTTATGAAGCACAAAGCAAGCTACAATCATTGAAGGTATTCTTTCTGTTGCCATTCGTACTTTTGATTGCAAAATTGGGAATCTTTGTTTAATTTGACCGAACATACGTTCAATAATACATCGTTCACTTTTATGCACTTTGTTATAATTTTGTTCAAGTAGGGTCTGAGGATTCCGATATGTTGTCATAAGCCATGGTGTTAGAGGATAACCTTCATCACCCAAAATAATCGCGCCAGCAATGTTTCTCCTTAACACGGTTTGAATATTTGAATTTCTCCATATACGTGCATCATGTACGGATCCACTCCACTTACAATTAACACTCGTGAACTTTTCATTACCATCACATGTTGCTTGTACGTTAAATGAAGCAACATTCTTACGATTAATATATTCATCGCCGTGTATAGATGGTTTTTTTATTGCAATGTGAGTGCAATCTATAGCTCCAATTGCACATGGAAACATAAATTTTCTCTGCCAAATCGCTTGATGATTTTTGATTTCTTCCTCAGTTGTCGGAAAATGTATCCAATCATCGGCTTTTTTAACTATTTTTTGACACACATACCAATAAGTTAACGAAACAGTTGACTGATGAACACCAAGATCTTCTCCAACACCAACCTTAATACATATATTGTTCACTTGTTAAATCGTGAATTTTGAAATGTTTACCTGAAAGCCAGGATCTCCTAAATACCTTAGGAAAGATTTCATTTTCTGGATATTTGAAAGAGCACCGCCACGCGTCTCAAAATTATCATTTAAAAAAGTATTAGCCAGAAAGTCCACATTTTCACGCGTGAAACGAAACATTTGCTTGAAGTTATTATCGTCACCAATTCTTCTTTGTTTATACTCTTTTTTATTAGCACGAACGTTTACAACAAGAGGTAAAACAGGTATAATGTGAAAACTTATCGCATCCATGTTTTGTTTGGTTTTCCTGCACGAAAAAAAAACTTAATTTAACTATTTATAGACAAACCATCGTAAATTCACAATACTTAGATTGTTTTATGTAAAAAATGTGCAAACAAAGTATTTAGTAAAAGGTCTGAAGTCAACTAAATAGCAGACTCAGAATTTTCATAGCATTTGCTTTGTTTATTCATACCGATCTGAGTAAAAGGTCAGTGCCGCCGCTTTTCGAACATGTCAAAAGTAGGAACTAACTCAAATTGGTTTTTATTCATACGAAACGTAGCAAATGCTTCGGTTTTGACATTTCTCTTGAGTAAAAGCAATTGCTACGGTTTATTCATACGACCCAATGCCTTAAATAAAACGCATTAAGGACTTTGTCATTAAATATTTCGCCAGTTAGAAGTTTTGCTGAATACCTCTGCTTCCATTTATCAAGCCAACCTGTGCTTGCCTTAAAATTATCATCGCCAAATCGCTTCGCAAACTCCATCGCTGTATCCTTCAATATTCCTCCAGATATGGGCATGTTTCGGTTTCTAGCTGCTACACATTTTCGGATCGCACGAATTTAAACACAAAAAAGATTAACTGACGTTTTTATGTTCGATTAAACACAAGAGATCGGATATCTTAGGTCGAATCTGGGGCCGAATTACCGCATCCGTGATCCAGCCATACGTCACGTGCGGTAATTCAACTCCTGATTAAGCCCATTCGAATACCACATATTATTTTAACCAACGCCTTTCGACAACCATTTCCTGCAAATAATTAACCTAGATGGAGCGCAAAGCGATAAAGCGCCCACTTCACGGAAAGCTTAACTTTCCCGTAATCAAATTTTTGTGCTTCCACACCCCGCCATCTATTTAATCTTTTCCCAACGATGGGTTGCAACAATTGCTATGAAATAATGTGGTGAGTTGGGACACCAATTCCACCACTTTTCGGCTCTTGCTATCTATCGCTTGTCAACGCACTCAACCTTACCTCACCTGAATTTGTCGTCGCATCCAATCCAACCAAAGCCAGTGTTCAATTTGACTTCCCATCGAGTGGGTTGTCATCGTGTAAACGCGGAGTGACAGCGTAGTTCGCCGTTGTTATCGCGTTTATTCGGCTGAAAATAAATAATAAATTAAATCCTTCGTGCATGTGTGCCCATAGTGTGTGTGTGTCATTGTTGATTGTTTATTTGACGATTGAATATGAAAAAGAAATCGTATACGAAAATAAATAAACAACAAAAAGTTTAATTTTCTCTACGTAGGTAGGTATTTTCTTTTTTTCTTTGCGCCACCATTGCCCCTGTGTATTTTCGATTTGTTTCATTTTTTTTCCTTCTTTTGTTTTGTTATATGTATATCCTCGGCAAACATAAAACGACGGTGGAAAGTTTTTTCGTATATCTATTTGTTTGTCCTGTTTTCTTTTTTATCATAATCCGAGTGTTATTTATGTTTTGCACTAATTGAAGAAAGCATAAAGAATCGTGAAAAAAAAATGTTTATCTACAGAAACTAGAGTGAAAAGTGACAGTCAAGAAAGAGCGAAGCGACCGAGAGAGGAAAATATGTGAGTGTTTTTTTCTTTTCTTTTGTTAAATAATGTTACATTCTCTGTACAATAGGTTTAATTTGTGTATTATTTAGGAAAATTCGTCCAGCAGATAAAAAGGCGAGCAAAACTACCGCAATAATAACTGAAAATTAAACATGTTTGACATGAATTCATGAATTCATGAATTCGATTTGCATTGCAATCATATGGGAAAATAAAAACCAATGAGATATGTCATGTCAATAGTCTCTGGGTTGAGCGTTGCCAGTCCGTCGGTGTTCATTTTCTGGATTGCTGCTGTAAATCTGGGCCTTAAAAAGTGAACTTCTCTACTTGGTCCTCATTTAAATTGCCCGGGTTGCGCACTTGAAGTTGCTTCTTGAGGTGAGGCCTTCCTCTACTGTGTTGGAACCGATGACTCTGGCTGCGGGCGTTAACTTCAAAAATACATGCGACAACACCTTACCCGTTCAACTAGGTTGGCTTCGGCGGATTTTCTGTCCACGAATCGTTCTTTCCAATGGAGGTCTTACGTAGAATATCCATTATCAGCCGTTACCAGGATCTTTTTCGATCGCTTTCGATTGTGATGTCGTTTGGACGCAGTGTGGACAAAGTATGAGCACAGGGGTGGGATTCTGTAAAAAACGAAACGAAAAACGCTTTCGTTTACACGAAGAAATTTGCTTGTGTAACATAGGGCAAGATATTCCTGCGCACGAAAACGTTTGATCGTTTCGCCTTACAGAATCTGGCCCCAGACTTAGGGCTATTCGATCTTGGAACAGGATATACCTACTTATTGTGCGCCCTTGTTAAGCCGATTATGTTTCACTTAGACCTGTTTGCTGATACTACATAGCGATTTAAGTTCCACTTAAAATCTTATGTGACAGTTAAGGTATGTTAGCAGAACTTAAATAGCTATCAGTAAACGGGCCTTAAACGCCAGATTTTCCTCTGCCCTATGCTATTCAAAAACTGTCCCTCATAAGCTGGCTTTCTCGCTTCCTCGTAAGCAGTTCTTTCGAGTGTGCCACGTTTAAGAAGTCATACCAGAGCGAACTGCCTCGCCTTAGCTTTGCATTTGACATCTAGGGTTTCAGCGACTTTGGTGCAGCAGCGAACTTTGTTGAGAACGTTCTTTGTTTGGCAGAAGTGTCAGCCGTGATTCTGAACACTTGATGTCATTGCCGGGCTTTAAATCAGCAGAAAGTTTTTGTTGGTTATAAAGTGAACATTTGATCCAACTGTGTTGTTAAAAATAAATAAATAAATATTTGGCCCAACAGCTCCGGAGGGACCCTAGGCCTAGCTTCTCACAACCATTCGTTTTGTGTGAGTTTTTCATTTATGGAACGAATGGAAGGGATCTACAATTTTATGCCGACTCCAAACGGCTAATTGCGAAGCTATTTCAAGACAGTTATACTCTCGGATGTTTGTCAGACGTTCGCGACAAACAACTGTGTTGTTAGGGGGAAAAATATAGACAGTTCGGCGGATGGGGGCTTGTATACGCTGTTAACGAAACGGCTGCCTCGGTGTGGGTCTTTTTTCATCAGGAAAACATTCGTCTGATGAAATTTAAGGAGTCTGCCGATGGATGCGTTGTTTTGACAGGCTCAACTGCACCTGCTTTGATAAGCACAGGGGGAAGATCGTCAACCTAGTCCGTCTTTAGGTTAATATTACTATCCTCTCTTCGTTTTGACGGAAGTTTTGTGTGTGATCGGCTTAGTAGAAGTATCCATTTAACCTGACAGCGGGATGTTCGTCTTTGTAGAAGTTTGTCCCAGGTTCTCTTTGCCCGCCCTCACACTTTACCATTTTGTCTAAACTTCCGCACGTTACTCCTTAAGTAGCGGCTATCATGTTCGTTCTTTTTAATCCTAAGAAGCCGCCTTTATTCCAGTCACGATTGCTCGTAGACCGCTGGACCAGCAGCTCGGTTGCATCTCCTTTTGGTGCGTTTCTCAGTCGACATTTGACTTTGCTGTGATGATGGTTTTTTGACAGTTTGCCATTCAAAAGGTCCCATTATTGTGATGCAACGATCAACCGGATACCCTTGACTGACCATGAATGAACCTTACAGCCTCCAGAATGCTACTTTCTTTTCTTTGCAAGAAACTTATTGAAGGAAGTGTGCAAGACAATCAATAATTAAAAAAAATCCAGCCTTAAGATAGTCAGCGCCGTTTGCTAGTACGACTGAGCGGTACAAGTTCCACGTAAGCTCTTCAGTGGCAATATATGCCCTGCAAAAAGGAAGTTTATCACAACTTTCGGAAAAATTATCCGATGACGTAACGGACGCACTATAGCATGGCGTTGAACCGCGTTACACGAACACTTACTTTTGGCAGCTAAAGTTAAACGTTAAATTTTTCCGAGAATAGTTGCGGAATATTTTAATGTAAAATGAACGCGTGTATATGCTTCATTTAATTTGATTTGAGTTCCGATCGGATTCGCCTTTCGTACCGGAATTTTTTCGAATACCTGAGAATCTGTCAACGCACGCGCACGTCAACGCGACATTGTGAATTGGGCATAAATGATCCGAGTAAATGCCTGAATGCAGTAGGATATACATCTCCAGCTACAGGTTTTAAAAGTCCGCCAACTCCTGCAGGCATTAAATTCGTATGCAACATTTGACAGGAGCAAGCCGCAACAAGTCATCATCATTAAAGTCATTCGCAAACTTATACACAATCCAGAACTATCTGTGAATAAACTAGATTTAGTCGGCTCTCGAAATGACGCCGTTCCGACCGTCGTCCTGCGATTTACGCTAATTTTCCAGGATATTCATTTTTTTTTAAAGCCGAATTTTGGGCTTGGGCTTGTAAGAAAATGCGTACACCAAACGCACTCAAAGAAAGAGCACATGACGTGTTTCTGACATCAGCGCTTCGACTGTGTCAACTGAGAAAACCTTTGGTTTGAAAAATTATCTAAACTTAAATTTTTTTAATTAGCAGATTCTGCTATTTATAATTGTTATAATAAATAAAACAAAAAGTTGGCGTAACAGGTCAGTAGGGATAGGGACCCCTAGGCCTAGCTTCTCACAACCATTCGTTTTGTGTGAGTTCATTTTTGGAACGAATGGAAGGGATCTACGATTTTATGCCGGTTCCTAACGGCTAATTGAAAAACTCTTTCAAGACAGTTATACACTCGGGTGTTTGTCAGACGTTCGCGAGAGGTGGCGCAGCGGAAAAAAACCTAAGTTGGAGTTAGGGTTTTTGCGGGGTTCGAACCTGGGATCCCTCGCTTTGTAGTCCAACACACTAACCACTAAGCCACTGCGCTTTACACAATTTTAAAAACAACTTCCTACAGAAAGCCGCACGACTTCTTATATCGTTTAAAGTAGCTTACAAGATGGCGGTCGCTGTCACAGATTTTCAACTGTCACAAAAGAGTCTCCATAAAGAAATAAGTACGACATTTAATAACTGAACAAAATTGAAATTTTACCAAATCATCTGTCATTTTTAGCATTCCCTGTAAATTGCATCATTATATAATATTTTTATTTCTTGTGTCATTCCCACTCCTGGCAACACCTGCACAAACTCAGTGAACTTGGTACGGACAGGTTCACCGTTCACTTCACGCTCAATTGCTCTTCGCTTTTAGCAAATTGAATTTGGTACCATTACCGTTACCATTGTGTTGCTGATGTCTGACGCGACGCCTGTGCCCTGCCAATGGCAATTTACCGAAGAAAATCAATTTCGTCAGGCGTAATTTCAAAACCTTGTCGCTTGTTTAAACCCTTGCGAATTTCGAGAAATTCAGGAAATTCAAGAAATTCTCAAACGAAAGCGCTGGTATAATGCAACAATGGTTGCGCTGTCATAGCAACTGAATAAATTCATTATGTAGGTACTTGTTGTGTGTACGTAGCTATGTATAGCATCGCATAGGTACCTACTTAACATTGGATTCGTGGTGCGCGCTGCGCCATTCCTCCCCCACTTGAGAGGTTATCCACACGCATTCTATAAGAGTAGATGAATTCAATGCGACGAACAAAAAAACCGTCGAAATCCTGCGATCTAAACAAGGTTTTTTTTCCCTGCTAATTACCAACGTATGTTGGGATGTGCGACGAAAACGCCGCAAAAATTCAGTTTCGGTTCTTATGACAATTTACCTACGTCACGTCTGTCGTCTCTCGTGTCGTGACTCCTGTCGGCGTGTTGCGAGCGGTTATACGTTTATTTTCAGTTGAACCCTTTGTAGGCAGAAACATGTTTTTGTGGAAGACTACTAATCGGTTCTCCAGGGAGCCAGCTCGGAGTTTATAGGTAGATAGATGGAACTTTATACTGTTCACATTGGCCCTTCGTCAGTATTGTCAAAGATGGCAAAGGCGTACTCTCACGAGAGACACACGTGTGACAATAGAAAGAGCGAATTTTTGTGAAACGTAAGCATGTCAAAAATTTGTCACGAAAACTGACACGAGTGACACGAACACCTGCTACCTTTTTAGCTTTAGTAATCGATCGTGACTATGCTGGGCTGTTAATTGAAAGAATCTTATGTGCTCTTGCGATTTACTTGAATTGAAATCTAAGGGGTATTCCCAAACCCCTTAGATTCATGTTTTCGCACATCCCCTGACCGATTTGGATAAAGAAAGAGACGACGTAATCTGCACTCCGAGGAGTCGAAAGATCGACTTTTCATATCTCGAGTCAGCATCCTATTTTCATACCTACAATAGTCCATGGTACCAGTTATTGCATCAATCTTTGTCACACCGACAGCACCTATACCATTTCCGGTGGCAACAACTGTCAGATCCTGCAAATCCATTAACAAAAAATCAATATTATACACATATGCTATTCCCATGGGAAATCCAACGCGACTCTTGCCGTGTTTTCCATCCCTGTTCGCTATCTTTTATGAGCCATAATAATCGCATCCTTTTTTTTTCTCGTTTTTTTTTTTTTTTTTTTTTAACCAACTACTACCTGTTTGTGTGAAAGGGCGTGGGGGGGGGGGCGTGGTCCTGATGAAACTACCTAGTTATGAAGCGTGGTTCCTGCATTATTAATGCGATGCTGCCGCTGTGTTTTCGTCCAGGATATTCTTATTCACCACCACCATCATCCGCTTTTTGGATTTCAGATTCATTTGAATGTGCCTTGGACAGGCAATAGAATTGCGTCTTTGACCGCATATAGAGCTGTACGATTGCTTTGGGTCATTCGAATTAGGACACGCTGTGATGGCTCTACCTATGTGTCTGGCACTCTCTCTGGCTCTGCTCCGTTGCTATTTTCCCTCGAAATTATAATGCACAGTGAATGCGATGAAAGGAGGCCTTTCAAATGCGCTATCTTCCATGTAAATCGGGTTAAATTGTGACTGCAAAGTGGGTTGGGATGGGGACAACCTCAGGCGGTTTTCGGTACACAAGAAAATTATTCAAGTCCCCTGTGAAGAGAAAGAGAGAGATTGGCTATTTCTATAATAGAATCAAATACAGTTGCAGGTTCTTGTGAATCCCTTTTGGGATTGACGCGGGGACGCATTTTCCAATTGAAACCCCTACAACCGTGCACTGCCTGTGCCTTTTCAATTTGTCCGTGGGTATTTTTCCCAACACAACTAATTGATTTACAGCGAAGCAACAACATACGGGTAGCAGCAGCATATTCCCACCCGAAGGATACGGGCGATCAATTGCGCCCGATTCACCCATCCATTCTAATGCAGCAAAATGCGCTCCGCATAAATTCTAAAGCACATCTGCTTATGTGTGCATGAAGCAGCCTTGGCGCTGATGCAGGATGTGGAAATTAAGTTCTAATGTGACCGTTTGTTCCATCACAGTTCAACTGCGTGTAATTTTGAACAGTATTCTATATAAATGCATCGGATGGGTAAGGCAACCGATACTCGTACTCGTTTTACTTATTCCCACAAGTGCGGATGATGATTATGTTTGTCGACGAATAGCATCGCCTTCTGTGGAAGTAGTTGGAATCACAAGGATCGCGTCAAGAGGCCCGGATCATCGTATACCAAATATCTGCATGGTGTTGGTACCACCTCTAAGGGGTCGACTTACATTCCAGCTGCATTCGAGCTTAAACAGAAAAAATTGGGCTAGTGGGTTCGGACAGACAGACAGACGAAAACTAAAAAAAAAAAAAAAAATAAATAGTCCGGAGAGACCCAAGGCCTAGCTTCTCACAACCATTCGTTTTGTGTGAGTTTTTCATTTTTGGAACGAATGGAAGGGATCTACAGTTTTATGCCGACTCCAAACGGCTAATTGAGAAGCTCTTACAAGACATTTATACTCTCGGATGTTTGTCAGACGTTCGCGAGAGGTAGCGCAGCGGAAAAAAACCCTACAAAGGCGGAATTGGGTTTTTGCGGGATTCGAACCTTGAATCCCCGCATAGCAGTCCAACACACTAACCACTAAGCTACTGCGACTACGACAGACGAAAACTACGGAACCTAAAAAAGACTCTCATCGCAATGGCGAAATTTCTCAAAAAAAAAAAAAAAAATACATACAAAATATATAAGGTGAAGGCTAAAAATGATTATTGGTGAGGCCCACAGAATTGAGAAGTTGTGAGAAGTTATAGGTCTAGAGGTATTAAAATATTCATGCAACATTCCCATTCTAATTCTAATGCTCTTGTTTCCATTAAGACATATGTTTTACAAAGAAAAGCTTAACTTAAACCTAATCTTTCAAACTGTCAACCAACCACATGTGAAATTGAATTAACCTAACCTGGGATTGTTAATTCAATAAAGTTATACCCTTTTCTACATCGTTTGGACATCGCTCTTATTATTTGAAATTGTTCAGTATTCTTAGCAAGAGGCAATCATAGGTTGGGTTCGATTAGGTTATGGAGGGTTTTCACAAGAAATTTCATCACTCGGAGGTCATTTGTGAGGGGATTTAGTCTGAGTGAGTCTGAAAAGCTGAAACACACCTAAATCCCCTCAACATGCAAACAAATTCATGCAAAAATGCTTGTCAAATTTTTTTATAGATAGATAGATAGATATTCTTTATTTTCATGTATATACCTAGGCTTTTAGTTTGGCTAAAACAAAAATAAAACGGGATTTACATTGCTGCAAAAGAATTTCGATAATTCATAGCATGGACAACAAATCGAGTAAGCAATCTCCACCCACTACATCCATTGAGGATTTGAACACTTTCTTCAAACGATAAATAGCTTTTGTCAAGGTATAGTCTACGGATTTCCTGCAGAATTGGACATAACGCAAGGAAGTGAAAGACATTCTCGTCTTGATCAAGGTTACATAGTGAACACCTGGGGCTTAAATCGATTCTATGCGGTCTGGAGTTCAGCTCTATCATTTCTGTACGAATTTTAAAGATCAAACTCATTTCCAGAACTGATGGCTTATTGCTAAAATAATTGTTTGCTCCCAAGGTATGATTAAGCTGCCTATAAACTGATCTGGTCGATGGCTCTTTAGCTCTATCCAAGCAAAGCTTAAAGAGATTGTTGTCAATAGCAGAAATGCAATCGTGGAGAATACTCCTCCACTCCCAAACATTTCTCTCGTTCAGCTGAATAGATATATTGTTTGCTGCGGCTAAATCGTACCAGTCTTTAAACGGAGACTAGTTACATCTGAAAGCAATAAGAAGGACTTTTTTCTGCAGGTTATTATTAGACCTTAGTATAACTTTGCTGATGTAATCTGCATTTGCCTTTAGGTTCTTTGTAAAAACGTAAGGTAGGCCTGATTCTACATGAATTGCATAGCTAGGTGTAGATTGTGGAAGCCTAAAGATCCTTTTGAAAAAATACCTCTGTATGCTTTCAATCTCATCGCACTGTCGATAGCCATAAATTTCATTCGCGTAGCAAAAACAACTATTAATTGTAGCATTGAAAACCCTAAATTTGGAAACAGGATCCACATATTTATTTGAAAAGAACTTAGACCACATGGTGTTAATTGCTGTTTTGGCTGCATGAGTTCTTTTTTTTTTTAATTTTTATGTCACTACACCCTGAGGTGGTTGGGCACATCCTCCCACTCTATCTGCGGTTTTTAAAAAATGCAGCCAGCTATATCGCGAATGAGGGGACTATTTAGCATGTACCTATATGCATTGCTATGGGTAGCCAAACCTTCTTTTATCATTCACCTCGTCTAGTTACTGTGGCGTATCTTTTTTTTTTTTTTTTTTTTTCAAACGCATCCGGTATCGCAATGACACCCCACTATAGATAAAAAAGAAAAATTAACCTCAAAACGAAGATATACAAGATAAACATATTTTTTGTCGGGGGCGCACGTTCAAAACGCACCAGACCTCGAAAACTTGAACGCGTCAGCTTTATGCTGCTGCAACCAACGGTGAAGTAGAATTATTTCACGCTACAGCGCTCGTAACGTACCGCACATGGTACATTCACTTGCCAATTGCCATCGCCTCTCTGTAGTAGCCCGCTCCCGTTTCTTCCACTCGGGTTTAAAGAATAGCAATTACTTTGCTCTAGTTTTTTTTTTACACACATATTAAATATTAACGACCTCTAATTCAGTCTGTAGTCTGAACACATTTTAATAGTAAGGACTATTTTATTGATCACAGTGGGACGACATCCTGAAGGTTTTTTTTTACTAATCGCATCGGATTCCGCTGAACTCTACCATCCCTCATTCGGGTATCTTGGTCACGAAATGTTTATTAGCTGATCCGTATTGTGTGTTCGATATCTAAGTAGACCGCTGTCATCGTTATCTTGTTGAGTGGTTGTCTGGCAGTGGTTTAGCATTAGGGGTCAACGAGGAGGTATACGGGTATACCCCATATGAAATTCCGCATTTTGAATATCTGAATTGACTCATAGTTCAGCCTGGTCGAAAAAAAAAAATAATAAACACAGCCACACAGTGGCAGGGAGATGTATACCTATCCATATTGTATGATGGGCAGCTAGTTATTGGGAAGAGCAATGTCACTCTCAAGCTGGGACGGATAACCTTGATGGAGCTTGAATTCGAGGGCCACACTCAATAAAGGGGATGACTTTTTTTATTTTTAAAAATAAATGGCAAGGGATCTTTCGGGGGAGTGTACTTAACAATTTAGAGATTTCTTTGTTCTGGGGGGAATTATATGTGACTAAAATGGCCATTTGTTTCGATCGTTCAAGACGGTCCCTTTTGAGATTTAGTTTAGTTTGGTTTAATAACGTTTATGTAGTAGTAAATACAATTTTCAGGAACTTTGTGATTAAATTTCAGCTCGCATATTAGAATTGAGCTGCAGGATCGATTAAGTAAACGCTTTCCAAAAGGCAACATAGGTTGGTATGAATAAAACGTAGCAATTGCTTTTACTCAAAGGAAATCTCAAAAACGAAGCACTTACTACGTTTCGCATGAATAAAAACTCTTTGGAGGTAACACTAATTCTTGACGTGTTCGAAAAGAGGCGCCACTTACCTTTTACTCAGATCCGTACAAATAAAACGTAGCAATTGTTACGAAATTCCAAGTCTGCTATTAACCTGACCTGGCCTTTTGCTAAATATTTTGAATGGACATTTTTAACATAAAGCAACGAAAAGAGACCGGACAATGGTGGTCTGATTCGAATATCTCTCGAAATCTAACATAAAACAATCTAAGCCTTGTGAATTTTCGATATTTTCTTTATAAATAGTTGAGTAAAATTCTTCTTGCACAGGAAAACCAACAAACTGCCTATGAAAAAAAGCAGCAACTATTTCGTGTCACGTGAAGTATTGAGCATAAACTAAGTACTAAATAGACCGTCAGCTCCGCCCACTTGAAGAGAGTATGCCTACAAGCTGTTTTCCGTGTTGCTATGTGCGAAATTATAGGGTAGAGTCGCCAGTTGCCGGCCCCTTAAGGACTTTTCGACATAAAATATAGCACAGTAACCACAAATATTAACACTTTCAAATAATTCTTGAAATAAATAATTCTTTATTGAATTCTTCATCGGTAAAATAAACTGAACATTAATTGGTTTTTGCAACAAAACATTTAGATTTTTGTAAAAAAAAGTCATTCTTTCCAGTAGTCGGCCCCTTGGTTCCCATTTCCGACCAGCTGGTGTCCCATATTCGGCCACCCAGTAAATAAAGGGCTTTAATTATTATTATTTTTTTGATTTAAATGTTTTACTATAAAAAATATTAAAAAAAGTAATTTGTATCAATAAAAAAAAAATAATAAAAAAAAGATTAAATTAGTTTATTCCTCTTTTGAGGGTTAAGCTACAAAAAAAAAAAACGAAAATCCTTAAATTTAATTCAGGTAAGATTTTTTTTTTTGTTAAAGCTAATGGGAATTATTATAATCAATTTTTTAATACGCTGTAACACTGTATCTAATAATAAACAAATGTTTATAATTAAAAAAAAAAAAAATATCACAGTTTAGACAAATAAAGTCTTCGAGCTCGGCATCTGCAAAAGACATGGTTGAAAGATTTGTACATTGGAGATGAAACCAATTTTCGTAGTTATCACAGCCTATATTCTTAAATTCGTCTTGTTCCACGTCCGTTAGGACATTTTTGGACAGCTTCCTTTTTTCAACTTCGGCGGTTTTAATTTTTTTATTTTCTTCGTCTTTTTGGAACATTTTCCAAGCCTGAGATGAAATTGACCTTCTTTCAGATATTGAAGAAAAGTTGCTCCTCGCATCATTCCGCTGTCCGTCTTGCCAAAAACCCATTCAGGCTACTTACTTTGGACTGATTTCAGCCAGTAGGGAGATCGCTGAAAAAGTCATCAGAACAGTAAAGTTATTTTTTTCATTTGCTGCCTTGACTTCGTAAAGATTTTTAATTCCTTTTGGGGCAATGACATTTCTAGTTTTTGGAGCCATCCCGTTTCATCGGCATTAAATATTCTATAAGAATCCCCAGGTATGTCTAAAGCATCTTCTTGGGAAAACTATTCTTTGTTAATCATTTTCTTATTCCATCCTCTGTTATTTGAGCGCGGCTTTAAATACAGTTTCAGGGCCTAGATCGGAATGGCGTCACAACAGACCGTAGTACCATTTCTTAACGGATTTGCTGTCCTTGAAAGGATTTTTGGGGCCTTCTTCTTGAAGAATATCCTGCACCGTTTTCAAGACGTTTAAGGAAAGCCGAATTTCGATAGATTTATAATTCAGTTTTTAAGCTTATTTTCTCATGCAGAGAGCACAGGACAGGGTTTAAATTTCCCAAGGTTATTTAAGGTTATTTTGTGAATTCGATCCTGAAGAGTCATCCTTGGAATCGTAAACCTTCTTGCCGCTGTCCTGATTGCAAGTTTATTTTCACGGATTTCAAATAAAGCTTGTTCTAAATCGGTTCCTTTTAAGGTACAGAATAACGCGGCTTTTCTGTTCCTTAGCATGCTTCTCATTTGCCCGGGTCATATTTAAGTCGCTTAAGACAAGAATTTGAATATCTTAGAATCAAAAAGTTAATGGGAACCTTTTAAAAATTTGTCTTGGACCTAAGATAAAAGATGGGGCCGGAGTTAGGATACGTGTGTCCTTTCGAGTTGCCTTATCCGACCGGGGCTGGCCGACAACAGGCAACCGCGTTTATTTTGGTGTCCTATCCCCGGCCACTTTAAAAACAGCAATAAATACAAAAATTGTTCGCATTTAAAAGCTAATTTTAATTAAAAATAATATATTTTTTTAGAAAAACAACATTTGAAAACACTTACCTACCCACACAGTTTCCACACAAAATACTTATTCCCGACAGCAATTTCACTATCGCTTGTAACAGTAAATTCACGCAAAACCTTCACCAATGCAAAACGAGGTAAAAGAGTTCATTTCTTGACAGCGACAGAAAAAATGAAACAAGACTTGTGACAGATTCAGAGAGGAGTTAAAGAGAACAATATAAGACAAAAATTCATGTACCAATTCACTAGTTACAACGATTTTTCTGAGAGGTGGCCGAAAACTGGAGGCGGCCGCAATTAGGCGACTCTACCCTATGTGCCATGTTACAGGAACAATGACAGATGACTGACAATTCATTCTGTGGCGACATTGTAAAAAATTCAAATAATTCAAATAATTGGCCGTTATCGGGACGTGTTAAAAAAACGGTGGGTATGGTGTGGTGAATTTAGTTCCAATTTTTATTTTTTGTAATTAAAACAAATATTAAAAGGACTGCTTTTATTTTACCTAGGTAATCCATACAGTACATGATGTTTACATTATAGTTGTGAACAATGGAAATCGATGAACTATAGGGATCATTTGCAAAAATAAAATAAAATCAGTATCTACAAATAATTATTTGGAATTTACTGATAGCTATACATTTTTGTTTCTGTTCTTTCCCATACAGTTAAAAAAGAAAACAACTCATTTTCGTTGGTTGTAGCTAAAGTGCAAAGAAAATTTAGAAAAAAAGAAATACATACCTATATATAATTTAAAAAAAGTTGCCAGAAATATTTTTTTTTTTGTCATACGATGAATCGATTTTCAACTACCTACAAATTGGTTGGCCATCAGAATTTCTATACATTTTTTTTATTATGTCCTATTAATTGAAGGTTGTATATAATTTTGGAAGGTAAAATTTCGAAAATAAATCTGCACCAAAATAGTATAAAAAACAACAGGCCGAATTTAATGGACAGAAAAAAAAGTTATTTTCTAAATAAACATTATTCATAGTTATTCTCGGCTGACTCTATTGTTTTCATTTACCTATTGCTTTAGTTGGAAATTATTTTCTATATCAAATTGGTTCAAATCTAGTAATAAATTTAATTTCTCTGTTTTTGATTTATTTATTTTTTTCTGTTATTACACGGAAACTTCATGAAAAGATTACAACTCAAATAACCACTCAGAAATGTTGATAAATCTCCTTTGAACGCCAACATATTTTTAATTATAATATTCCTTATCAATTCTTGCCTTTGAATTTGTTGCCTTTTACCTGTCGACATTCACTGGCGAAATAATTTTTCGACCAAAAAACAACAAACGAAAACAGACGCAATAATTGTAAGAAGAAAAATGTCTTATTCTATTTCCACGAATGAATATTTCTCATTTTATTTCTTTATCTGTATATTTATTACATTAGTAATTAACCATTTTGCAAAATAGGTACATGTTTTCGTGGTGAAATAAAAAAACAAATTAAGACTCCCAGAACGCATCCATCAGCTGATAGAAACTCACCAAATACAAACAATCTCAGTCAGTGTTCTTAGCAGTCTCTCTTTATTTTTCCCTCGGAGCGTGGGCATTTTTGCCTTTTCATCGAAATCAAATTCCCTCGATTCGTATATGCAAAAATCCTTCTTTTAGAAGTAGAATGTTTATTATTCGGAAAGAATTTCACATTAATTTTACCCAGAGTATAAGAATTGCAGTTTGTTAACATTATAATGATTATTTCTTGGTACTAGAAATTGTTTGATAAAGGGAAATCTACTTTTTATAGACATTTAGTGTATTGCAATGTAGATTGAATGTTTTTTCGTCAGATTCCTCATATAACCACAATTTTGAAGCTTTATTCCTGTTTTGCACGTAAGGTTTTTCGGCCATCAAAATTTCTACAAAAAGGTAGAAATACCACGATGTAGGATGACTGCTGAGTGGCATTATTTCATTATACCCCCTCCATTTAGAATTCTTTTTCTTTTTCTGCTTCACACGTATTCACGGATAGGAAATTTAAGGGAGAATTTAAGAGAGAATTCTTTTCAAAATTTGCGGGGGGAATCGGGTAGGTACGCGGGAGCTGACGGTCTATATAGAACTTAGTTTATGGTATTGAGTATGGACTATTTGGCTAATATTTCGTTCAGATTAAAATGTTTAGAAAGGTATATTGGAGACGAGCGCTTTTAGGTTGACAGTTCAAAAACCTTTTGGTAATTTGTTGTTCTTTTTTATTCAATTGGCTGGCGTGTCAACAAATATTTCCAACAAGCCTCTGATCTGATACAATTCCCGGCAATTGAAGAATTAATGAAAAATCAACAACCTAATATTTGGCAAACGAAAATCATATTTCCAGGTGCAATTGGAGCTATAGATTGCATTCCTATTTTTGCATTTCATTTTTTTAAATTTCAATTTCCACAAAAGTCGTTAGAATCTTAAGGAAAATTCAAATTTACAAATTTACAGCGAAGTAAATCCTATACCCTTCGCATTGGACATATTGATCATACCCATTTTTATAATAATACAGTACAGATTTTTTCAACATTACTGTCAGCTTTCATAGCATTTGCGGAAAATGACCTGGATTAAGGTTAAGGTCGTAATTTGTACGTTTGCTAGTTTTGGAGGTCTTTCCACGATAATCGCCTTAAAAGTTACGGAATTAGTTCACCTGTAAAGTGAACTCGCGCGGAGAGTGACATTGTCCCTTTGTAAACCCCCCCAAATGCGTGAAATTCATCAGTCTTGTGCACAATTCGTGAGTAGCCCATTACACGCTACTAATGCAATTAGCGTCACATATCCCATGGCTAAGACTGAAGCGTCTCAGTCAGCGATAATCGCTTTTACTCGCGCCTCTAACTATGTTTTGTTTTGTCTCTATCGCCTGTTCCATTCATAACTCTAATTGAAATATTTTCCCCCTATTCACAGAAAAATTCGAAAGACCACATCTCATCGCAGAAGCCAAGCCAGCAGCGATCACCAGCATCAGTCGAGTCAACAACAAACCAATATAACACACAGTTAAATTTAACACAGCTAAGCCACCACCAAATAATAAATTAATGTACCTCATCTGTAAACTTAAACACAATTAATAAGACAACATCGTAATTAAGGCAAAAAAAAAAAAAATAAGAAAAAAAAAAGGAAGAAATACCGCACAAGAGTTCTTCTCCGTTACAACGCAGTCGGTTTTTGTTTGTTTTTGTTTTCGAGTTTTAAAACGTCACAGCTTATAGTGCTGAGAAAAATTGGTTACAACCATGAGAATTGCTCCAGTTTGCGTGTGTCCCGTGTGTCTGCGTAGATGAAACTCGACAAATCGTAGTTCTGCCAAATAACAGAATGCATTCGAGTCTAAGGAAGAGGAGTTAATACAAAACGAAGCAAAACACAACTCACCACAAACAAGAGGAGCTGAATGCAAAACATGAAAAAGAGTAAAATGAAACCAGGATGTTCTGCAGGGATTTTCTACGACGACCACGACGACAGTGTGAGTTGAATATTATTTTTTATTACTTCTATTCCGATAATATAATATGTATTTACAAACGCACAATGGCGAAATTTGAAATGTTCCATATAGAATTTAAAACTACCCATTATACCTGACGAATTGTAAAAAAATTAAGCTCGAGCTCAAGTCTTATTACCAAGACCAAAATTCTTTGGGCCATTTAAATCTCCTGGACCGGATGGTATAATACCGGCCGAACTTCAGAGGAACGCTGACCTAATCCTCCCTTGGGTAACTGTAATTTTTAAAAGTTGCCTGGATTTTGCTCATATTCCCAAGTTGTGGACAGAAGTTAACGTGGTGTTTATACCTAAGGCTGGTAAAAGCTCACACGTTAACCCCAAAGATCTCAGACCAATTACTTTGTCATCATTTCTTCTAAAAACCTTAGAGAAACTGATAGACATCCACATACGTAGCAGTGTCAACTCAAGTCTTTTGTCAAAGTCTCAACACGCGTATAGTAAAGGGAGATCGGTTGAAACGGCCCTTCACTCACTTGTATCTACCATCGAAAAATCTCTCGATTGCAAAGAATTCACATTGGTTGCTTTCCTGGATATTGAGGGAGCGTTTAACAACGTCGAAGCAGAGGCAATTCTCGGCGCACTGACGGGCCTTGGAATTGAGAAATCGATTGGCGAATTGGTCAACCAGTTGCTCACCAACAGGTTTATCAACTCACAGCTGGGCGATGCATCGGTCCGGAGGTTCGTTAGTAGGGGTACGCCTCAAGGTGGCGTTATCTCACCTCTTCTTTGGAACCTAGTAGTGAATGAACTACTACTAATACTGGAGGGGGAAGGGTGCAAAGTAATTGCCTATGCGGATGACGTTGCCATCGCTGTCTCAGGAAAACACCTAAACACGCTTAGAGATCTCATGCAGAATGCCCTCTCTAAGCTCTCTAAATGGACCAAAAAATGCGGTCCGGCGGTCAATGCCCAGAAAACTGAACTGGTCCTCTTCACAAGAGAATACAAAATTCCCAATTTTGTACCCCCAAAACTAAACGGCACACTCCTGGTGCTCACCAATACGGCTAACTATTTAGGCCTAGTTTTAGACAGCAAATTGAGCTGGAAACCCAATATCCTGCGGAGAGTTCAGAAAGCCACCACGGCTCTGTACTGCTGTAAAAAAGCCATTGGAAGCAGATGGGGACTCCAGCCTCGAATTACATATTGGCTATATGTATCCGTTATCAGACCTATACTCACTTATGGCGTTATTGTATGGTGGACTGCCCTCGAAAAGGCCATCCATCATAATCAGCTTAGCCGCGTCCAAAGAACGGCATGCATATGCATAATTGGAGCCCTTACAACCACTCCAACAGCGGCCATGGACGTAATGTTCCACTTGCTACCGCTGGACATCTATTGCAAACAAGTGGCAGCAAATGCAGCCACTCGGATGAAAGCAATTCAGTTGTGGACCAGTCGCCAAACTGGTCACTCATCTAATATAAATACATTGGAATGCATTCCAAAAGATACTGATTACACCCTCCCTCAGTTTCAATTCGAAAAGAACTTCGAAACTTACATACCCTCCAGGAGTGACTGGGAGAACGAAATAGTACCCCGCAAGGAGTCTGTCTGTTTCTATACAGATGGGTCCAAAACTGAAACAGGAGAAGGGGGGGGGGGGGGGGGTGTTTTCTCTTATGATCTAAATTGTAAAATCTCATTCAGCCTTCCTAATCACTGTAGTGTATTTCAGGCGGAGGTCATGGCGATCAAAGAGGCCCTGTCGTGGCTTCGGTATAATGTAATATCTGTAAAGGATATCACCATCTTTACCGACAGTCAAGCCGCGATTAAATCCCTGGATTCTGTCGTCTTCAATTCAACAACTGCCCTCAATTGCCGACTATCTCTGAACGAGATGGCGAAACAATTCAAAAATCACCTTATATGGGTGCCGGGCCATAGAGACATTCCAGGTAATTGCATCGCCGATGAGCTCGCCAGACAAGGCACTACTATGTCGACTCTACCAGAAAAAAGGAGTCTCTATATGCCTCTTGCTACTTGCAAGCTCCTAATTAAACAAAACGCATTAAGCGCTACTAATCGCAGGTGGTCTAGCTGCTTAACGTGCCACACCTCGAAACAGATCTGGCCTCAGCTGGATTCCACGCGCTCAAAAAGTCTCATTACACTGAAAAGACCCATAATAAGCACTCTAGTAGGTGTCATCACGGGACACTGCATCATAGGGAGACATGCTCTCCCTTCAAATGATTTCTGTAGAAGCTGTATGGACGAGGAGGAGGAGGAGACTATTCTTCACCTTCTCTGTACGTGTCCAGCACTGTCACTCCGTAGAAAACTATACCTCGGAGAATATTTCTTCGACAATCTCAGCGAACTCGCAAACATAGGTATCAACTGCCTCCATCGCTTCATTCTTAGCTCCGGCTGGTTCAACGGGTAGATAAGGAGTCGATATCGATCCTGTGGTAACACAATGGGCCTAATTTGGCCTAAGTGAGGCTGCACTTGAGGCGGCCTGCCACTCTAACCTAACCTAACCTAAGCTCGAGCTAAACTAATGCCCAATTCACAACAATTTTGTAAAATGAAATACTGCTTTGAAGCAATTGCGCGTTGAGAAAGTAGAATACGACAAATTAGAGGTTCGATATAGAATATCGTTAAAGTTCTCTCGTCATTTCTTTTCTTCATTTATGTAACTGCTCGGCGTGTGGATTGGCTGCTTTCTGGATGACCTTTTACATCTGAAGGTATTATTATTATAGAGTTGACATACTTCTCAACTTCGATGGGCTATGCCAAGGGATTAGGCTCTGATGATAAATTATTCTTTACGAGTCTTCTAAGAACTTGCGTACCATTTATTATTATTATTATTATTATGTGCAAGCGGTTGTTGTACTGCGACCTTTTGGTCTACTGTACCCCCTTCTTACGCCCTTAGTGAAGTATATTTCATCATAAAAGTTCCCCTCACAGTGTAATTCATTTCAGAATCATTTTAGAGGTTCGTGTACTCTGGTTTCTCCTTGGCGGAAGAAATCCGTCCTATATAGCAGATTACGTGGTAAGAGAAAGATATTGTATTTGTATAAAATTTCGAAATCGAGATGTTAATCAATTCTGACATTACGATGATAACTCAAAAAAGTGGGTCGCAAAATTCTGTCCGTATGTCCCGAGGCCTACAGCCCAAACGGCTGCCCGGATTTCGTTCAAACTTCGAATTTTAAGTTTGGGGGTTACAGTTCGGGGCCGCACTTTTGTTGTTTTGAAAGGTAACCTCAATATTAATGGTACTTTCCATATAAAATTTTCCTACGAGTTTGATTTGTTCAAAAACGGCTTTAACGATTGTAACCAAAATTCATATTTAACCTTAAGTAGGTAAGGTTAACATGACGGTGTACTAAGTTTTTTTTTTACTAAAAAATCAAATATTTGGAAATCATAACTTTGGATCATCACTTCACGGCTTTGCTTAGCAGAACGGTCGGAGTTGTGTTTTTTGTGTCTGTTTTTTGTTTTGGGGATGAATTTTAGGGTTGATATGTGCAACATTCGTGGGCTGCGATTGAATTTCTTCTCTGCGTACGTCCATGCTGCTGAATATAAACCACCTGTTTTGGCACTGGGGGAAACCCAGGTAGGTGGAAACTCTGACATATCAGAATTTGATCTGCCTGGGTATCGCCTAGTGCCATTATTCTTCTTACATCGCGGTCTCGCCATCTATGTGCGTAATGATGTAGCCTACAAAACTCCTGTCGATTATGGTCAGTGTTCCAATCCGGAATTTAATTTCAAATGGCTCAAATTCCATGTCCGTAGGAAAATAATTCTTTACTGTTTTCTTTATAGAATTTGACAGCAACTCGACTTGTAACGAGTTCGATGTGCTGTCTGATTCCATAACAAGAATTGTCTCCCTGTATCCTCATACTGAAATCGTCATTGCAGGTGATTTCAATATCCACAATTCTGACTGGCTTCGACATTCTGGACAGACAACACCCGAAGGAATTTATGTTCAGATTTTTGCTGAGGTAAACCAATTAACCCAGCTTGTAAATGTGCCAACACGTGTACCAGACATTGACGGTCAGAGTGCCAACACACTGGACTTGTTTCTCACCTCCCACCCTAATAAATACTCCATTGAAGTATTATCGCCTCTAGGCTCGTCAGACCACTGTACCATATCAGCTAATTTCTCGTACTCCGACCACAAAGTTAAAGAAAAAACTGCGAAAAGAACCGTATGGCAATACGAGAAAGCCAACTGGAGCGGACTTAACAGCTTCTTTAGGAGTTTTAACTGGTCGTTATGCTTCCTCGATAACAACGTGGATGACGCCGCTGATATGGTAACAAATATAATCACCTTAGGTAAGAAATCCTTTATCCCAAACAGGTTAAAGAGTATCAAACCAAAAGAAAATGCGTGGTACGACTTGAGCTGTAAAGAGGCTATTAAATTAAGGGAGTTGAGTTTTCGGTCTTACAAAGCCAACCCATCCGAGGAAAACCGAAAGCCGGAAATGACTGCAATGCCCTCATAAAGCGTGTCAAATTCTTATATGACCAAAAGTTGAGGCAAAAAATACTACAATCTCCCAAGGGTAGTAGAAACTTTTGGTCATTTGTAAAAAATATTAAGAATTCGGCCTCGTCAGCAATCCCAACGCTCATTTCCAATGACACTCCAGCTGTCAGCTCTTTAGACAAAGCTAATCTGCTCGCTGCACATTTTGCAGCCAGCTCTATGCTCCCAGATTGCGATTTGTCTGCATCTGCACTCGAGTGCGTAGAATTTACCATGGGACCAATCCATTTTCGCAATCGTTCAGTCGCAAGAGTACTTTATGATCTCAACATAAATAAATCCGCTGGTCCAGATCGTATCTCCCCCATCGCTCTGAAAAGGTGTTCTTCCACGATGGCAAAACCACTGCGTAAGCTTTTTCATCTGTCCTATTCTTCTGGACTCTTTTCGAGTAGGTGGAAAACAGCATTTGTCCAGCCCGTCCCTAAAAAAGGTGAATCTTCTTCTCCCACCAATTACCGACCCATAGCACTTACGTCCATTCTTTCTAAGGTCATGGAAACCCTGATAAACCGTCAGATTATGAAATATCTTGAATCACGCAAACTCCTCAATGACCTGCAGTACGGTTTTCGTGGCAACAGGTCCACTGGTGATTTGATGACTTATCTCCACAAGAAGTGGAACCAATCTCTCCATCACTTCGGTGAATCGAAGATTGTTGCGCTCGATATTTCAAAGGCATTTGACAGAGTTTGGCATCAAGCTCTTTTGTCGAAAATGGTTGCTTATGGGATCGATGCGTCTCTTATTCAAAGGATTAGAAACTACCTTTCTGGAACGGCAACGTATGTTAAGCTCATTAAATTCCGACCTTGACAACATTTCAAAATGGGGTTCAGAAAATAGATTGGAATTTAATGCTTCAAAAACACAATGCTGTCTGCTGTCTCTAAAGCGAAACCCGAATCTACAGCCATTATCCATGAATGGCACTTGCATTACCGAAACTGAAAGACTTTCTATTCTCGGTATGTGCGTTCATGACAACCTTCGTTGGAATGACCATGTACACGAAGTCGCCAAGAATGCAGCGAAATGTCTAGGTTTCCTCAAACGGTGCAAGAAATATTTTACCCCTTCTGATCTGGCTACAATATACAAGGCGTTCATTCGCCCAAAGCTTGAGTACAATTCCCACATCTGGTCTGGTGCACCGAAAACTATATTGCACTTACTAGATAGGATCCAAAATCGTGCGATGAAACTAATCGGAGACACGAATATCGCGAATTCTATCAATTCACTTGAACATCGTAGAAACGTTTCATGTCTCTCATTGTTTTATCGTTTTTTCTACAAACAGTGCTCAAATGAAATTGCCAACTGCATTCCTCCCCTTCAGAAATTCAACCGCAATACTCGCCATGCTAGGAATGCCCCTCAGTTTACCATCCAGCCTATCTTCGGACGTACAATGAAATACAGAGACTCTTTCATAAGCCGTACAACGCGAATGTGGAATGCTTTGCCCAGCTCTGTCTTTCCTCCCCAGTACAATTTACAGACATTTAAGACCAATGTGCATTGGTATCTCCTATCTCCTCTATCCCAATTTCCTTAATGCCCGCGCTGTTTAAAAACACTATAAGAGTAGGCATAACCTCTTTAGCGCGTGTTAGTTATAAAAAAAAAACGGTACTTTTAAAATTTGGACTTATCTCGAAAACGGTTCATACGATAACGAAAATTCATTTCTAGGTAATGCGGCCATTTCGAACTGATCAGCAGCCTCAGTTTTTCTCTGTAATGACTTTTTTTTCAGAAATCTAATAAACGGATGGATTTAAAAAAAAAGTAATTTATCAAAAATTTAGTTTTCTTTAGTTTACCTGAAAACGGCAATAACGATTTTGACCAAAATGCAAACTTAGAGTAAAATTGATATTTTCAAAATTATTCCGTCCTACATTTTCAATTCGAATCAACGAAAACGCTAGTTCTAAAAACTGCTCATATATCGAGAACCCTATTTTTGATTTCAATAAAATTAAAAAGAAGGGGCTTACATTCCGAACAATACTCTCTAATCAGAAGTTGCAACAATTGCCTGTCACCAGAGTTTCAACTTACAAAATCGCACATTGTTATTTGATATATACTGCCAGCCATATCAAATGAATAACTCAAAATTGGATTTTATTTAACACTGTTCTCAGATTTTTACATACCTACCTACCTAATAAAATCAGAAAACAACTAATCAAACTTTTGATCAACGAGAAAGTTTCGTTCGACCCAGTCGTGCACTTTATTTTTATTCCGTTTCGTTGTCCAGAGCGTGTGAGGGAATGATGCCCACACGCAGTGACTACCCTACAGAGGCTGGACTAATTTCATGCATTTTTTGCCCCTTTTTCTCTCTATCCTCAATGAGACCACTTTTCCAAAATTGTCCAGACTACCCCATTATTCAGTATTTTGCAAACAAAAAAAGTAACACTTTTTGTAAGAAAAACGAAATTTTACGTATTTTAATACTTCACGAAAATAATTCATAGTTAATTGGGATCTGAATCGGTCCTTTTTCTATCAGCTATTTTCATAAGTCTAGCCATTTAGCCATAGCTTCCATGTTCAATGCAGCAATTGGTTTTTTTTTTCTGTGCCATTGTGGAAAAATTGGTATTACCCTTTTTGTATGCAAATCCCCTCTTCTGCGACTTTTTCAAAATCTTTGAAGCCAGTCCTGTACAGAGGGCTTATATTCTTCGCGTTGGCGAATATTTGGAAACAACTCACAGTAAGTGGTTTCGCCTAGAACTGGAATTGTAACAGTTTATAGAAATGTCAACGCCTCCGTAACGCCACGGAAACCTTCGCTACAAGTTAGAACCACACCAGTGGGTGGTTATTTTTAATCAAAAACAGAGACATCTCCGCACACAGCCCGTTATTTAATCAAGAAACTAAATAAATTCCATTTGTTCCATTTCCCTTTTAGTCTCCGCATTGACCACTGATTAAGATCAATTTAACTATACACTGGCATTCCTCTCGGACATGGCTTTTTCAATGATATTCGAGTATAAGAAAAAGTTTCACTTTAATGTCGCCTTTGGGTGGATTTCTAAAAACTAAATGTATGTTTTGTGGCGCGGATTATTCCATGACACACGCATACTCGTATATACAAAAATTAAACGTGTTCCGGTAGGCACTCCTTGGGCGATTTTCTTTTCTAGTTTGCGAGTTGATTCTCTCCATATTTATGCTATGAAGATTAAGGTAGCAGTGGCAGCATCTTTCAAGACCGATTTCCACCAGGGCGTGTGTATGCACACACATACGTTGCGTTGCAGTTGCTCGTGTAGTGTTAACCTACTTTTGGTCGTCGTCTCCACCACCGGCGCCGCCGCCAATCGATTTCCTAGACTTCTCTGACATTGGAAATGATTTTTCTCTTCGGATCATCATTGTCTTGAGTTTGAGGCCTACTTCAATTGAAAGTTTCACGTCTGGCCAGTGGCAAGTGTTTGGCTCTGCCTGTCGAAGGTGAAAGCCCCGTCAGTGCGGCTGACATTGAAATGCTACCAAAAGGGAAATGAATCTTTTTTTCACATATTTAAATGCGGTGGTGTTTGGATATCAACATACAACCAGAGTAATTGGTCTACAGCAAAAATCGGAATCGTACAAGTGTTTCAGTGACAGGAGAAAAAGACCTTGAACTGGGAAGGCTGTTCAGTTTCATACTTCCATTATTCAATGGGGATTAGAAAATGGTTCAAGTTCTTTTTGAATAGTGAGAGGATTTCCTCAATGCGGTGGGGCAGGATGTGTGTTCTAATGTGGTTGTGAGTTTTTTAATTGAATTGGCAGCAGCGTGACCGTTGTGTGAGTATAGTTGTAATTTGGCACTTTTTTGAGAGCCTGCCACTATTTCTTTTAGCTATTTTCGCCCTTTTTTCTCATTTGCCCTTTTTTCTTCCTTTTTCTCGGGACTTTTCAGTATTCTGCAGCGGTCTTGCTGATAGACGGTATAGTCGGACCGCCACTGGGACCCTAGGCAGTTTCAGATGTTCAGTAAGATGTAGATGTACTTGGTGCAGTGTGCTGATGATGCGAGGGCAATTTCTATATTCAACACCTGCCTCGCCCACTTCCTACACTGATTTCTTGTCGAAATTCATGTTTTGTTTATACTACAAAACTGCACCTTGCACCGCATTCGTTCCAGTGTCACGCGACGTCGACTTCATGCCAAAGAAAGCTACTACCACAGAAACACCCTTTTTGTGGTCTCTATAATTTTCGACTCCTTTTTCGATCAGCATAACTATAATACCTTCGAAAACAGAAGTTTTTCTATATACAGGGTGTTCGCCGGGAAGGCATACTACTTTGTTTTGCCGCCATTTTGGTAAACATTAGTCTTGACAGTGCCAAATTTATTATGAAAAATATTCAATAAACCAACGTGTTTTAATCGTTAAAACATTTTATCAAAATCAATCATCGAATACTGTGACGATCATGAAAAAATCATAATGAGTAACGAGGCATATTTTCATTTGAATGGATATGTGAATAAACAGAATATTCGGTTCTGGGCAATGGAAAACCCTTAAATTATTCATCAGTCACCCTTGCATCCATTTAAAGTTACAGTCTGGTGTGCAATTTGGTCAGGAGGAACCATTGGACTTTACTTCTTTGAAAATGAAAACGGATACAGCCAGGATTACAATGGAATTACTGCGAGACCTCTTTCCACAACATGCTATTTCAAGAAATGGTGATGTTGATTGGCCTCCAAGGTCGCCTGATTTGACTGCTCCGGACTTCTTTTTGTGGGGTGGTAGTCGAAAATCGATCACACAGTTTTTACATTATCATCATATAAATAAAATTCGTGTAGCAATATTTGACTTGTAGCGAATTTTACTATCTGTCTTTAAATAAACAATTCGTAATAAGTACTGATCGTATTCGGGTCAATGCTGGAACAAACATTAGTATTTAATATTGTACTAAACTTTTTTAATGTTGAAAAAAGATTGTACTAAAATGAAAGAAAATGTATGTAGGTACCTCTTGCATTTTGCTTCATGTTTCTGTATTTTTATATATATATATTATATATATATATTTTTTTTATATACTTCTCGAACCTATAACGCTTCAACAGCGCCCGAGATGCCTGCAGATGTATGTTTGTTCTGCACTTAAGTTGCTGCAAATTGTAGTCTTCTGGAAATATATCCCCAGGAAGCGAGTTCCAAAGTTTGCTTGTCCTGTAACAGAAGGAGTTTTTGAAAGTTGATGTCCTCGCGGTTGTCAAGTGTACTGTATGGTCATGAGCATTAGCAGCCTGTCTTGTTGGGCGCCCAAAAGTTGCATTTCGAGGTATAATGTCTTTGAGTTCCTCAGAAAATCTACCATGGAAGTATCTATAGAACAAGCATAGGTCAGCGACTTGTCTTCTGTGCACCAACGGTTGTAGATTCGATGTGAGTGTAGGGTCTCCAATGAGTCGAACTGCTCGTCTCTGTATGCTATCAAGCAGGTTAAGTGAATGTTAAGCCGAGCTCCATATATGGCAACAACATTCCAAGCCTGGTCTAACCTGTGCTTTGTAGAGAAGGAGAAGTTGCTTGGGGCTAAAACACCTCTTTGCTCTAAATAGGTAGCTCAACTTTGCGGACGCCGATTTTTCGATATAGGATATGTGGTTCTGCCATGTGATTCCTGAATTGACTGTGACTCCTAGAATAAGGTGCATTGAGTCCTTGTGATGGATTGGATGGTCATCCATTTGGATCTGAGGAACTTTTGATGCATTTTTTCTGGAAAATGTTGTGAGCTGTGTCTTGTTTGCATTAAATACGACCAAGTTGTCCTTTCCCCACTTCAAGATTTTGTCCAGATCATCATTTAGAGAATTAATTTGTTCCCATCTCTGATTGTGTGATGTAGCCGTATTCACAGGCCCACTGTTCGAGATGGAGGATATAAGAGTGCTGTCATCTGCAAAGCTGTAGATATTATTATTTGTCGATCCAAGCAAATCGTTGATGTTGAGAAGAAATAGAGTTGGAGAAAGAATAGATCCTTGGGGCACTCCTGCATTTATAGCAAACGAATTGGATGACACACCATCTGGATCGATCTTCCCAGAAGAAAATTTTGCATCCATCCGCAGAGTTGTTGTGGTAATCCGTAAGACGCTAACTTGCCTAATAGGGCCCTATGCCAGACTCGGTCAAATGCCTTTGATATGTCCAACGCTACGGCTCTGGATTCGCTGTGATGTTCAATTGATTGTGTCCATAAGTGCGTTACGTAGCTTAGCAGGTCACCAGTGGAACGACGGCTCCGAAATCCGTATTGCCTGTCGCTTATTAATCGATGGCCTTCTAGATATTTGATTATTTCGACATTTATTGCCTTTTCCATTACTTTAGAGAGCATTGAAAGTAACGCTATTGGACGATAGTTTTGTGGCAGACATTTCTTCCCTTTCTTTGGAATAGGTTGAATGCGAGCGGTCTTCCAGCAAGAAGGAAACGTCTTCTGGGAGTACGACATGCTAAGCAGTTTACAGAGTACAGGTGCAAGTTCTGGTGCACAGTTCTTGAGTACTATACCCGGGATTCCATCGGGTCCCATTGCCTTATTGCAATCTAGTTCTTTAAGGATGCGTTGAATTATTCGAGGCCGAAATTTCACTTCTGCCATCGATGATTGTATCCTCGGGATATTTGGTGGCTCTAGCTGTGCAGAATCTAGGGTGGAATTCTTTGAAAACATGCTAGCGAAAAGATCTGCCTTTTCTTTAGGTGTTGTTGCTAGCGTGCCGTCCTCTTTTACTAGAGTTGGAAAAGAAGAGCAACTAAAGTTATTACTGATTGCCTTTGCCATGGACCAGAATGCGCGTGAGCCGCTAGGACATCCAATCACTTTGTTAGTGACTCTTTCGCTGTAAGTTGTCTTCGCCGATTCAATAATTAGGTTGCATCTATTTCGAAGAATTGTAAATTCAGATCTTTTTAGTTCTGAAGGGTTTGACCGCCATTCACGGAAAGCCTTGTTTTTCGCTGCGGTAGCTCGCTTGCATTCCTTGTTAAACCACGGTTTATTTGAAGCTAATTTAATATTCAAGAATATTTTTAAGTTTTTGCTCAAATGCACTTGAAGTGGTTGCAGCTGAATTTGATGATGCTGCAGTTGATGCCAGAAACTCGATTAAGTAAAGAGTAGTTGACTTTCGGTTGAAATCTTGAAAGACTAATCCCTTATTTCTTAAAAGAAAATCGCGAAAAAACAGTAATGAAAATATCTGCGCACAATTAAAGGCATATTTTCTCTTACATTAGACTCATTTTTGATGAAATGAAATTGGTAGGTAATGCTTTTATCCACTTTGTCATTTTTTACCATTATTTATAAAAATAAATTATAAGCACCCGCCAAATCTACCTGTTATGGACTTCACTTGAGAAGAAAGGTTATTCCGTTAGAAGTCTATTAAAATGTGATTCTACAAAAGATTTCTGCTAACCTTTTAAATAGTAGGTTCCTACCAACTCAATTCTAAATCAATTCTTATCACAAAACTCAAATGTTCATCCATACGCCATACCACATTGGAGAAGTGCAAATTTTCCCAAATTTCCCTTTTATCAGGGGTGGAAAAATGTATATCTACTCTTTGTACACGCCAGGGACGACGCTATTTTGAAATCAGTCTACAGTCTTGTGTCGATCGGCGATCGATAGACAATTTCGGAAGCAGGGGTATATTAATTGTTTGAAGTGCACAATTAAGTTTGGACTACACAAGTCCGTCCGAACTTAATGCAAGTTTACAGGAGATATTTAGCTCTCTTTGCGACAACAAATCAATCTATATTAATCTATCAATTAATATACCCTTACCTCCGAAAATGTCTCTATCGATTGACACAACACACAAGACTGATTTCAACACAGCATCGTCGCTGCCGTCGGCGTGTGCAAGGAATACACATTTTTCAACTCCAGAGGAAAGGGAAATTTGGAAAATTTTGCACATCTAAAATGTTTATGGCTAATCAGGAAATCGAATGTGTGAATCGCGAAGGCGAAATGTACTTTCATTCATCAAACTAATCCAATCACTCCTGCGCGTATTCTCTTCTCTTCATCAATCGCTTTACACACACCATTCCATTCTCCCTCAAGAAGGTATGGGTTGGGTATAGAGAACAAAGTTTACGCAATAACAGCATATAGCAACATTCTCTGGGTGAAATTCTCTTTTGGAATTTCTGATTCACATTCATACAGGAACAGGAGACAGAACTTCGTCCAAGCGAAAGAAAAATTTGACTAATCGAATTAGAATTACTCTGTCGCAGTTTCTCTTTTCTCTTCCTTCGCTTGACTACCACCATCATCTCATCTGTGATACCGGACGCAGAGATTGCGAAATATTATCTTTCTTTTGATGCCTACAGTGTTGTTGTTGTAACCAAGTTAAAGCAAAAACTTTTTTGAAATAATTATTCTTTTCAACCGATCTATGAGTGATCTTCTTTAAGTAGGGTTGACACGTATCTCTGAAAGAAATTGTGTGGGTGATTAATATAAATAAGTAGCTTATAAGAGACAGAGAATACGTATCTCTTCCTTCGCCTAACTACCACCATTCGTCGGTGACGCCGCCCGCAGAGATTATTGTTGTTGTTGTATTCATATTAATTTAAAAACACTATTTTACCTATTTTGCAAATCCTTTTTGGAAATTATAATATTTTTCGACCGATCTATGAGTGCCACGCTTCAAATTGGTAAAAAAATAAATCCAATTGGTATTCATTTAGTAGGTTAAATATGTTCTGAAAGAAATCGTGTCGGCGATTAATATATAGATAAGTAAATTATAAGAGACAGAGAATACGTATCTCTTCCTTCGCCTAACTACCACCATTCGTCGGTGACGCCGCCCGCAGAGATTATTGTTGTTGTTGTAATTTAAAAACACTATTTTATATATTTTGCAAATCCTGTTTTGAAATTATAATATTTTTCGACCGATCTATGAGTGGCACGCTTCAAATTGGTAAAAAAATAAATGGAATTGATATTCATTAAGTAGGTTAAATATGTTCTGAAAGAAATCGTGTCGGCGATTAATATAGATACCGCGTGAAATGTATGAGAATGTAATGAAAAATCTGCTCAAAAGGGCTCGCTTTTGTGAGACTAACAGAGGCGGACATTTGCCAGATATTGTATTCCATACATAATTGCCGACATTAAATAAAACATTTATCAATATAAGATCCATTATCTTTCATTTAATCTAAAATTATAAACAAACAAAGTAGTATACCTTCCCGCGGGCATGGGAACCATGATGGAACGATGTTATGCGAAATTCGGAAACGATTCAAGCACTTAAGGCCAATATCATCCAAGCAATCCGTGAGCTAAAGGCATACATTTAATGCGTTTAAAGACGCCTGGCAGGGTGAAAGCGGTGCGTAAAACATCTGGGACCTCCTTTTTTGTAATCAGTTGACCTGCTCTATTGTTTAAGAGAGGACTTAAGCGCTTATAAAAAAAAATCCATATTGCGGGAAAATTCACGTTTTTAGGTTACTATTACTTCCCTCAGCTGCGACAAAATCATGCCAGACTTAAATTTTTGACATTGTCTAGTGAAGTGCTTCAAACTCATGCTCATGCAGCTGTGGGCTCTTGGTCTATTATGTTTCGAAACAAACGAAGCATGATGGTCTAATCATATTATTGTTAAATGTATTACCAAAATAGTTTACACAGAAGTTGCACGACTAGTGACTCACAGCTGATTGAAAAGTCAAACGAAAAATATTTGGTGTTCGGTGTGAATCGACGAGTTTATAAAATACGGTATAAAAAGAAAAGAGCAAATATCTCGACTCGACGAAGCGTTTAGGGCCCAGATCAGACATTTTTCCACAACAAGTCCCCAAGAATACTCATGCTCATAGTTGGGAACATAATCCCCTTCCTGGCATCGGCTAAATATATAGCGCAGAGCATGACTATTCTCGTCGTGCAGTCTGTCACCAGCGACAAGCAACGATAATAATCAGCGCAACGGAATTAAGTCGGAAATTTGTGTTTTTTGTTCATTTCAAAAGTCACATCACAACTAGTGCACTGAGCAAAAGCCCAGCTAGCTCGGGTCTCTACCATCCCAGCCCACATATGCTGCACGGCAGTGTGTGCTGCATGTAGCTCCGACCTGCGACTCGTTCAATGGTCATCATCATCATCGATGTGGCTTGGCTGGGCGAAACTCTTGCGGGCAAAAGTGGATCGTTTTTATGCTCGCTGGCCGTTACCGGCTTGATGTGGATCATTCATCTGTGCAGCAATTTGTTTGTGTGTTTGTTGATTTCTAATTAAGGTATTGAGTTGTGTTATGGGGGACTCGCTTAATGGCTCAGCACAGTATATGCCCACACACACAAAAAGTGGATCATTACCATTAGGAACTGATTCACTCAATTGCAATACAGTGTCGTCATTTCACTTTCCGAACCTGGGAAGTGCAAAAGAATCTCATTTCCACGGAAGAGGAATGTCGGTTATCCGTTTATATATTGTTTTGTGCCTGCTTACACTTAATCACGTTTCGCTTTGTTCACGGTGATCAATATAGGATTCGGTGTGTCTCCTCCTCTGCTATATATGCCATGGGCTGTGACATAGGAAATTAAAAATCAATATCTCCACAGGACGGTGAATGTGGATTGTGTACTTAGATAACGGTAGTGGCGTCTGCTTCATTGTCAAAGCACATAACAAGAATCTGCTGAAGGGGAATATAAGTGCACTGCCGCCTTGAAACGTTAATCGCTTTGAAAGTATGTGTAATCTGCAGAGATGGGTCAGAGTATATCTATTATGAGTAGAGACACTCTCGATTTTTTTCGTTATCAGTCCTTACGACCTTACGTCTGTGTCACACAGACACTAGAAGTAGATGGATATAAAAAGTACTGTATAAGAGAGGGATAAAAGAGGACAAGCTTTTTTTTGGAAACAGGCACAGGGTGCTCCTTTTAAAAAAGGCAACCATTAACTTGTCATACATTTTTATTAAAAATTAAAAAAGAATTACATGTGTGTTACGCTAAGATATTTTTGCTTGTTGTTGGCTTTTTTGATAATTCTACACGGTTAAAAATCCTGGCGTTAAATTCAATATTTTTGGGGTTGTATATAAGTCCACGCCGAAAAAATATTAAAATTTAATATTTTGCATATATTAAAATTAAACAACTAATAAAAGATTTATTAATTTTAAATAATGTCTGCTATTACAAAATATGATTGAAATATTCATTTTTAATATAGATGGAACTGAGTTTCAATGCCGACGTATTTAAATTAAATCCTTATTTATATTGAAAAATACAAGAATTTTAATACATTTGTATTCGAATTAAATAAACTGCAGATTGAAACATAATACAATTTTATTACATTTGAATACCTCTTTAGATTTGATTTAAATATCTATGGGATATATTTTAACACCAAAAATATTTTATTTTAATACAAATTTTTATTGATTTTAAATATTACAATAATATAAAAATTGTCAAGCGTAGTCAAATTCCGGTGCCTTTTATCCCCTTGTAAAGTAATCCTATAGAGTGCCACTGTGCTCCCTTACGTAGGTTTATTTTTCCAAACCTTTAAATGAAGGAGAACTCATGTCAATGTCTGAATTATCTTATCAATTATTCAGTTAATTACTTACTTTTTGGTATATAATAGTTATACATATTTCTGACGCAATGATCTGGAATCTCTAGACCGCCCTTATCTTAGCAAATCTACTAGGAACATCTCTGCGCTTCACAACTAAAAGAATATAAAGCAATTATTACGACTTCTTACAAGAATACTTTGAAATTAAAGTTACTTACTTCTTAGAATAATATTCTTATTGGATATTTCAGCCTTTTTACTAGTCTGTATATTTAAAACATTTTTCTTTTAAATAAATTTTATCCAAATCATCCAATCTATTGAGTAGGACGCTTAAACTAACTGTAAGTTCTTAACCAAGCGACAAAAAAATATACATATTCGGGTTGAAAAGTAATACCAATTTAAATATATTCAATTTAGTTCAGATCCTGTATTAAAACCAAATACATATGAATTGAAGTTGATGGTTTTAAGAAGTTCGTATTAAAATGTAATCAGAGTAGATGTTATATTTTAGGTCAACCTTAACTTAATTCTAATAAGTTCTTGATTGAAATATGATTTTAATATAAACTGGGTAAGATTGTAGTACAAAAATACTGGATTTTAATCTTTCGAGATTAAAGTTCAGAAAATTCGTATTAAAATGAGCATTTAAATGAAAAATTATTAAATTTAAATACATACCTAAAAAATATTACCGAAAAAGTTTAATAAATTGGAAATATTGAAATCTAATTTTTCCTGTGTTGCATAGACCTGTAATATTGCGGAGGTATTAAAAAACACCCTCATATTTTTAACCGTGTATTAAATTTTTTGATAATGTGATACACTCGAACACGTACATAGAATTTTATACGAAATTCTTTGTTTTGATTTTTAAAGCAAAAGTAATCAAATTCTTCACATGGTTTTCCACAATTTTTGCTAATTCGGTAGGTAACATAGTTTTAGTTTGCTCTAGATTTAGATTTAGATTGTTTGAGGGAGGTGGAATAAAGTTGCCATATCACTGCGGCCACGAGTGGGCCTATTGTGATTTCCTCCACTTAGAGCTCGCTCATGATACTGGACTTGGTTATGAATCCTAGTAGATCTTTGAGCGCGCTGTCAGAAATGTCCTCTGCCCCAAGGTAAGGTTTACCTAGGTGGTGTTGACGTAATCTGACTAGACATTCACAGTGACACAGTATGTGTTCTGCTGATTCTTCGTCCTCGTTGCATAGTCTGCAAGTGTTGTTCTGTATTATTCCCATAGTCATGAGGTGTTTTTTGACTTGGCAGTGCCCTGTGAGGAACCCTGTGACTGTTCTAATCTGACTCCTTGTTAGGTCTAGGAGTTGTTTTGTTCTTGAACGGGAAGTAGTTGGCATGAACATTTTAACTTGTCTGTTACCTTCAGTGTTTGTCCAGTAATGATTTGCTTTGTTTTTCAGCCAGGTTTTAATGCGGAATTTAGCGGTGCTAAGGGGTAATCCACAGAATGTTCTTGGCATCATAAAGGTGGATGCTGATCCTTTCCTGGTTAGTATGTCTGCTATTTCATTGCCCACATGTCCGCTGTGTCCTGGCACCCAAATGAGATGTACCTACCCTGTTTGTGCTGGTTAGCGATGTGAGTAATTGTAGGCAATCCCATACCAGCTTTGATGTGATTTCATAGCTATTGATAGCCAGTAGTGCAGCTTTGCTATCAGAGAGAATATATATGTTCTTGTTTGTTATGGATTTTTTTAGATTTTCTCTGAGACATAGTTCTATTGCAAAGATTTCTGCTTGGAATACGGAGTTGCATTTGTCCATGCTTTTATGGATGAACGTTTTTGTGTCGACCCCGTATACTCCAGCTCCAACTCCTTCATCTGTTTTCGATCCATCTGTGTACCATACATGAGAATCTTTGGCAAATGTGGGTTTATTCTGTTCCCAGTTCTGTCGATTTGGGAATGTAACTTTGAAGTTTCGGCTGAAGTTGAATTTCGGTAGACAGTTGTCTATTATGGTAATTCCAAGTATTTCATCTTTTTTCAGTTCCATAACGATGTCTGGAAGGATGAGCTTGGAGTTTTCGGTGTTTTCAGATATGAGCATGAAGGCATTTGTCATGGCTTCTTTCTGTATCTGAAGATGGAGGGGTGGAAGATTTAGGATAACTTCCAACGCTGCAGTGGGAGTTGTTCTCATTGCGCTCGTAGTGCATACACAAGCTAGTCTTTGGAGTTTATTGAGCCTGACTTGTGTTAACTTTTGTTTAGTTTTTTGCCACCATACTGGAGCTGCATAAGTGACAATTGGTCTTGTTATGGCTGTGTAAAGCCATAGCATGATTTTGGGGTTTATACCCCAGCTTTTACCAATCAGACTTCTGCTGGTCCACAGAGAGATCCTGGCTTTGTCTATGGTTTTCATGAGATGAGAGTTCCAAGTGAGTTTTTCGTCCAGGGTTACACCTAGGTATTTGACTTCTTTTGAGAACTCTATTGTTTCACCAAGCAGAGTAGGTTTTCTTAGCTTACCTCGGTTTCGTCTTTTTGTGAAAGCAACTATGGTGCTTTTTTTGGGGTTTACAGTTAAACCAACTTTTTTGCACCAGTCAGTAACTAGGTTAAGTGCCCTCTGCAGGAGTTCCGAGATTGTGTCTTCGAAATTTCCTCTGATTAGGATCGCAATGTCATCTGCATATCCTTGGACATAGAAACCATTGTTACTGAGTAAGTTTAGCAGTTCGTTTACTACGATGGACCATAGCAGGGGGGATAGAACACCGCCCTGGGGGCAACCTTTCGGAGCCGTGACTCTGATGCTGTCATTGCCTAATGTAGCGTTTATGTTTCTACTGTTAAGCATGTTCTTTATCCAGTTACATGTAGTATTATCTACTCCTGTGTTATGGATGCATCTGTATATTTGGGCATGTTCGGTGTTGTCAAAGGCTCCTTCGATGTCAAGGAAGCAGCCCACAGCAATCTCTTTGCTCTTGAGTGAGTTCTCAATTCTGGTTGTGAGTTCCTGAAGAGCATTTGTTGTAGATTTGCCTGGTTGATAGGCATATTGGTTTTTATGTAATGGATTGTTTTAAGTTTGCTCTAAATAGCTTGCTACTGAATTTTGTTCTCTTGCCAGAATTTCAATTGATTTTCTTAAATTATCACACTCTTTTTTTAAATTAAATTAAATACCTCTGCGGTTTCATTGAAATACGTCTGTGTTGATTGCTGTTTTGTTGATGCTCTCTGCGTTTCTTCCGCCGGGACTTCAAATATATGCTCAACTGGAATTCCCTCACTAATGGGCTCAATTGAATTTTTCGCAGGATTGTCGAAAAGATCAGCCTGTATACTTTTATTTAAATGGTCATCTGCTTTCGCTTCTATGGTTGGATCATTCACTTCTTCCACGAGTACGTCATAAACCTCCAGCGCTCGGGTATCTTCATTAATGGGTACACTCTCTGTTTCCCTTGGTGTGACTTCTGAGTTTTCTCCAGCAATTTCATGAATTTCGCCTAGGTATTAAAAACAAAAATTCAATAACTTATTTTATTTAATTTTCCATTCGATCTTCGTTTATACCTTCGTTCATATTGGAAACATTCTTTAAACTGAATAAGATTATTATTTCTTTAAAAAGTACGGATGAAAGCGAAACGAAAATTAAGAATTCCGTAAAAAAAAAATTATGATTTTAAGCAAGTTTTCCTTATCTCCGTAAATTACGTTTTGCTTACCCTATCACTATTTTTCGGTACAGAAAAATATTTGACTCCCAAATTTTGTTTTTTCTCTCCACCGCCAGGCCAAACACTTTAAACTAGTTACATTCGTCGCTGTTCAAGAAAACCGGCATAACTCAAAAAACTTGATTTTTCAGGAGAGCTGTTTAAAGTTTCTGAGTTGCAGACATTTTCACACTTTTAATTTTTTCAAGTGACTATCAATCTTTTTTTTTAAAACTTCATTTGATAGGGCCAGCTCCATTATTTTATCTAATGGAAACTAAAAAAAAAAGTTGAAATAATATATATTAGGTATTACAATTTTAGCGTTTTTGCATCCCTTTCCAACTTAGGTCACTTTTCCCGAAAAAAGCTTTTGTATATAGTGAACTTTTTTATTGAATTGTATTTAGTTCATCTTGGATCGGACAAAGAATAACAAGAACACAAACAGTTAAAACGAAATAAAATCATAATTTATTCTCAAAAAAAAAAAAAATTTTACAAAGTTGAAAAACTATCCGATTTTATTCTTAAAACTTTGGAAGTGAATCAAAACTATTTTATAAGTAAGCTTAATAGTTCACAGTCTTTGCTTTTTTGTACTTTCTGGTAACATCAGTTTATAACAATAAGATTGCGTTTCTTAGCCTAAAAATAAAAATTCACATTTCTTGTTCAGATTTAAAATAAAAAAAGAAAAATTTTAGAGCCATCCTTAAAGCTACAAATTCTCATAAAACGGACTGTAGTATTGCGTTTGCCCGATCCACAAGAAAAGAGACCCTCTAAATTGCGCCAACTATAGAGGCATCAGTCTCCTTAACACTGCGTATAAGATCATGTCTGCTGTACTATGTGAACGCCTGAAACCTTTCGTCAACGATCTGATAGGTCCCTATCAGTGCGGTTTTAGGCCCGGTAAATCCACGACCAAATATTCACACTACGGCAGATCCTGGAGAAAACCCAAGAAGTTCAGATCGATACTCACCATCTTTTTATCGATTTTAAGGCCGCATATGACAGCATTTATAGAGACGAGCTATACAGAGCCATGTCTAGTTTTGGCATCCCTGGCAAACTCGTCAGATTGTGCAGAATGACGATGGAGAACGCTCGCTGCTCCGTAAAGGTCGGAAACAATCTTACCGAGACCTTTGATGTCAAAAAAGGATTTAGACAGGGTGACGCGCTGTCATGTGACTTCTTCAACATCATTCTTGAGAAAATTGTGCGAAACTCACAAGCCAACACCAGAGGCACAATTTTCCATAAGTCTGTGCAACTACTTGCATACGCTGACGACATTGACATTGTTGGCATTACACAGCGAGCTGTTACTGGAGCGTTTGCTAGTATTAGTACAGAAGCGGCAAAAATGGGCTTAGTGGTGAATGAGGATAAAACAAAATATATGCTGTCAACAAGAAGGGACACACAACATCGACGAATCGGACAGAACGTCACGATAGACAGCTATAACTTTGAGGTAGTTAGGGACTTTGTCTACCTCGGCTCCGCTATAAACTCTGACAATGACATCACCTCAGAAATCAAGCGAAGA
This sequence comes from Cheilosia urbana, assembly GCA_946477585.1. NCBI lineage: Eukaryota > Metazoa > Arthropoda > Insecta > Diptera > Syrphidae > Cheilosia > Cheilosia urbana. Next base: position 5,752,596 of record OX297857.1, read on the forward strand.
ATCACACTTGCCGACCGCTGTTTCTTTGGCCTAAGACGGCATTTGATTAGTAAGGCCTTGTCAAGAAGCACTAAGGAGATTCTATATAAGACTCTCATCATCCCTGTCCTGCTCTATGGTGCAGAAGCATGGACCCTAGCAAAGACGGATGAGGATCTTCTTGGTCGCTTCAAACGCAAAATTCTTCGAGTGATTTTTGGTCCCGTTTGCGTTGACGGGATTTGGAGGAGAAGATTTAACAGCGAACTCTACGAGCTGTACAGCGACATCGACCTGGTCAGAAAAGTACGCATTAGTCGTCTAAGATGGTTAGGACATGTAGAGCGAATGGACACCAACGCTCTGGCCCGGAGAGTCTTCGATTCCAACCCGGAGGGACAACGCAGTAGAGGAAGACCTCGCCTTCATTATAAGTAAATCGTTATGAGTGAACGGTCGAAAATCATACATACCAAGATTATAACTGTAGGTGCACAAAAGTGTTCAAATGGTCTAATTCAAAAGCCGAAAAAGAGTTAATAGGTTGTTACCAAAGTTTTATATGGAAAATCGATTTAACTCAAAAATAAAAATTATCAAAAATTATTTCTCTAAGAATTGTGAAAAATTATTTTATGGAAAAATGGCATAAATCATTAAAGTGTCACTGCAGAAAACAAAAGTTTAGATTATTTCAGGAAAAGTGGCACAATTCGTTTTAGTGCAGAAAAAAAAGATTAAAGTCATACTTACTTTTTCTTGAATAGCAGTCTAACAAAAAAAAGTCCGTTTTTCTCTAAACTATGAAGCAGATCAACACGCACAACTCAAAATATGTCACTTTTCCGCACAAAACACTGGCCCAACCACTTTGAACATCTGCACGCTACTGAGTTATACCTTTATTGCACATAAAATAGGAGAGAAAAGAAGTGAAAAAAAATTGACACAATATCCATCTAGCGGCATTTTGAAGAGCTAGAGTTATGTCGATTTTACAAAAAAATAGAGAATTTTTTTCTCATTCGAGTGGCATTATTAACTCAAAATTCGTATTTTTTGAGTTATGCCGGTTGTCTTGAACAGCGACGATATGTTTTCCCATTTCTTCTTGCAATATTTTTATATTCAAAAAACAGTTTAACTTTAACTTTATCACTTATTCTCTTATTTTTGCACTAACACGCGTCACCCCGTAATGTTGTTTCTTGACTTGTTTCGCAGCACTGATAAGAATGCAAGTCAATACGCCTTTGGAAATACATTATGAAAAAACGTAGGTAAGCACCGCCTACCCCATCTTATAGCAAAACCAGTGTGACCAATTACCATAGAAACTAGCAAATAATGAGTCAAATAATTTTTATTGTTACTGGGCGGAACACAGCATTGCATTATTTTCAGGGAAGTCAAAGCAAAGAAAAAACATTTATTTTCATATTTTCTTCTGAATGGCAATTAAAGATGTTCCTTAATTAGGCGTAATTAGTGCAAAAAAAAAAATCACTAAAAACCAGCCATAAAACCATTTAAAAAAGCAAAGCAGGTAGCACTGCACAAAGTGAAATGATACACACACCGATGATCAAGTCGTGGCGCCTTTAAAAAAGCATTATGAAAAAACCCACGAACGTTCGTCTTACGAAGCGCTCCGCATAAAGTGGTACAGGCACAATATAGTGTGTTCCCTTTTTTTACTGGGGTTTTTGTATAAGGGTTGAAACAGATCCGTTCGCGCTTCTCCCACTTATTGTAGGTTTTTTTATGGATTTTTCTTTGTGGTAGAAGGAAATGCATATGTGGAGAGAGTGTCTCTACTCATAATAGATATACTCTGAGATGGGTAATCTGTTTGGTTTGAATTGTTGCTTTGTTTTCTTTTTAAATTGCGCTTCAATACTCCAGCCAGAAGGAGCTTGACATGTGAGTAGCTGATGGGTGCGACGCGAATAAAAAGTAGCTAAGGGGTAACTGGCTACTAAATTGTTTGGTTTTTATTAGGAGGATAGGTTCGGTATGCAATAGGGTTTGCTATGTCAGCAGCATGATTAAGCATTTTCAGTTTTGGGGGGGATTTCCAAATTCCGTTGATAACAAACTTCACTTGTATCCAAACACATGTTAGTTTCCCGGCAACTGGTCCAATGTGTGCTGTGCTAAAATTCACACTCTCAACCATTCTCTGTGGTCAGCATGTCTCACTTACCTAAGTGGTGGTTTAGTCCGCCAGTCTGTCTGTCAGTCAGTCTGAGCTATTGGTCCAAGGTTCAATTCCCCCCCAAATAAACGGAAGTATAAAACTGTCGTGGGAAAATACAATTCAGCCGTTTCGGACTTACTTACTTACTAAGGTGGCGCTACAGTCCGGGGTGGACCTGGGCCTCAACCAATACGCCTCTCCAGTTAGCGCGATCTTTGGCTAACTGCCTCCAGTTGCGCACTACAAGTTGGTTGAGGTCCCCTTCCACTTGCGGGCGCCACCTAAGGCGAGGTCTTCCTCTAGTGCGTTGTCCCTCCGGGTTGGAATCGAAGACTCTCCGGGCCGGAGCGTTGGTGTCCATACGCTCTACATGTCCTAACCTTCTTAGACGACTAATACGTACTTTTCTGACCAGGTCGAGTCGCTGTACAGCTCATAGAGTTCGCTGTTAAATCTTCTCCTCCAAATCCCGTCAACGCAAACGGGACCAAAAATCACTCGAAGAATTTTGCGTTCGAAGCGACCAAGAAGATCCTCATCCGTTTTTGCTAGGGTCCATGCTTCTGCGCCATAGAGCAGGACAGGGATGATGAGAGTCTTATATAGAATCTCCTTAGTGCTTCTTGACAAGGCCTTACTAATCAATTGCCGTCTTAGGCCAAAGAAACAGCGGTTGGCAAGTGTGATTCTTCGCTTGATTTCTGAGGTGATGTCATTTTCAGAGTTAATAGCGGCTCCGAGGTAGACAAAGTCCCTAACTACCTCAAAGTTATAGCTGTCTATCGTGAAGTTCTGTCCGATTCGTCGATGTTGCGTGTCCCTTCTTGTTGACAGCGTATACTTTGTTTTACCCTCATTCACCACTAAACCCATTTTTGCCTATTCTGTACTAATACTAGCAAACGCTCCAGTAACAGCTCGCTGTGTTCTGCCAACAATGTCAATGTCGTCAGCGTATGCAATTAGTTGCACAGACTTATGGAAAATTGTGCCTCTGGTGTTGGCTTGTGAGTTTCGCACAATTTTCTCAAGAATGATGTTGAAGAAGTCACATGACAGCGCGTCACCTTGTCTAAATCCTTTTTTGACATCAAAGGTCTAGGTGAGATTGTTTCCGACCTTTACGGAGCAGCGAGCGTTCTCCATCGTCATTCTGCACTATCTGACAAGTTTCGCAGGGATGCCAAAACTAGACATGGCTCTGTATAGCTCGTCTCTATAAATGCTGTCATATGCGGCCTTAAAATCAATAAAAAGATGGTGAGTATCGATCTGGACTTCTTGGGTTTTCTCCAGGATCTGCCGTAGTGTGAATATTTGATCGGTCGTGGACTTACCGGGCCTAAAACCGCACTGATAGGGACCTATCAGATCGTTGACGAAAGGTTTTAGGCGTTCACACAGTACAGCAGACATGATCTTACACGCAGTGTTAAGGAGATTGATGCCTCTATAGTCGGCGCAGTTTAGAGAGTCTCCTTTCTTGTGGATCGGGCAAACGATGCTGAGGTTCCATTCATCAGGCATACTTTCCTCTAACCAAATTTTGGAGACGAGTTGGTGTATGCACTCTACCAATTCATCTCCGGCTGCCTTGAAGAGCTCGGCAGGTAAGCCGTCTGGACCAGCAGTCTTGTTGGATTTAAGCTTAGATATTGCTATCCTCACTTCATTTTGGTCAGGTGGACGGAAATCTTGGCTGTCATCGTCCAGGTTGATTGGTTCGTTCTGCCTAACAGCGGAATTTGTGTCGTCTTCGCCGTTTAACAGTCTGCAGAAATGGTTTTTCCATGTCCTCAGCACCGACTGTGACTCTACTACAAGGTTTCCTTGTTCGTCTCTACAGGTCTCCGTTCGGGTCTTGTTGGCATGACACGTTCTTTTTACCTTTTGGTAAAACTTCCGAACATTGTTCCTGGAGTAACACCTCTCTATATCCTCGATCGCGCGCTTCTCATGCTCTCTCTTTTTTCTCCGGAGAAGCCGATGTTCTTCCCTCCTTTTTTGCTCGTAGAGCTGACGAGCTGCTCTCGCTTCGTAGGCACTTTGTTTTGCTGCATGTGCTTGCCGGCACTCTTCGTCAAACCAGGGGTTTCGGGGGGGTGGGCTGGTGAAACCGAGCACATCAGTTGCGGCGTTTTTGATGGCTTCTTGGCATCGGCGCCACTGGTCTTCGGCACTTGATGCTGGCAGCATAGGACTTCTCGAGAGGTTGAGGGAAACGCGATCGGCATAGGTTCTGGCGGTTTGTTGCGTTTGTAGTCGTCCGACGTTAAATCTCCTCACAGTATTTTCTCACTTCTTACTATACAATAAGTTTATTTGAATTTGGCTTCACAATTCAATGTTGTTTGTAAGAGGCGATGTGAACGACTCCTGCCGAATGAGAACCCGTCAACAAGAGAAGTCAAAAAGTTATTTAGCACAAATGGAATAGCAATAGTACTCGTACAAGTAACGGAATATTAAAGAAATTATTTTCACTTCTCAGACGACCTTTCAATAACCACACACTTATGACTTTTATTTTCCTTCTCGTTTCAGATCTAGATAATCCTGCTATGCATGGTGCTGTGATATATCAGCCTTTCTTTTATACTGAATTATAAAAAAAAAAAAAAACAGATAATTAAATTAGAAAAAAAAACAACGATTCGAATCGAATAATTAAATAAAATTTAAATAAAAGAAACGGGGAATGCAAAATATAATTAAATTATTGCCTTGGAGATAAAAGAAAACAAAAAATACAACAAATATATATATTTCGTTAGAATATGGGGGCAACAATGGGCAAAAGTGGGGGAAATTTACTGGATTCATTGCCTACACAGGTAAGAAAAGCCTGCCCACTTGTGTTTTTTTTTTATGTGAGCAAATTGTTTTCTTCCTTTGAAGGGGACTCTGCACGTAGTTATGCTCGGACTGGATTCAGCGGGGAAGACGACAGCGTTGTATAGACTTAAATTTGATCAGTATTTAAATACGGTACCAACGATTGGATTCAATTGCGAAAAAGTAAGTAACATTTTTATTTGGAAATGCATATAAGTTGTCTAATTTCATACGTAAATATTCGCTAATCGTCGTCAAGCGCCTGTTGAATTTGTTTACGATTGAGACACCAAATAGAGTTGAGGAAAAAACGCTGATTTCGAGTCTTTAAAAATCAATCCAGCTTAGATTCTTTGAAAATGATTTTTTAGGCGATGATTATGACTACTGGCAATTTGTTTGTCTGCATTTGTATTGTGTGGCAATATGGAACACATTCGGACATCCGGCTTTCCATCCATCCATCCATCTTTTGGTTGCAGAGAGCGTGGATTTTAAGTTTCAAATTTTTGTTATTTTGGGAACAAAGGTAACGAAACGAATCTTCGGACACTTTGAGGTGTGTCACAGATGCTAATTTGTGATCAGAATTTTGTCAGAAATTTCTTAGCTGTAATTAGAAGTCGCGGCACATTTTTTGAAAGCCCAAATTCGGTTTTGATGATTAGTAGTTACCGCTTTAGGCCAACTTTCGGCTATAGTGAGCCATTCTCATCGGCAAAAATCAGTGCGCCAAAAGATGTTTTCTTGGACGTTTTTGAGACATCCTTTCTGGGGCGCTTTTCAGAGCGTTTTCTGAAGTGCTTGTCGAAGCTCTTTGTGGCATTTCCGATATGCGATTCTTTTAATTGTACACTCCTACCAACTTCGGTCAAAGGTATGCATTCAATTGGTGAGACACTTTGGGACTTTGATGTCAAATTCTAACCGGTGGATATTATTACTTCGCAATAAATGTGCGATTTCGGGGATCGTTCCCTTCAGTCTTTGGTATTTATAAAAACATCTTCCTTTATCATTTCAGATCCAAGGAACAGTTGGCAAAGCGAAAGGAGTACACTTCTTGGTTTGGGACGTTGGAGGTCAAGAGAAGCTTCGACCGCTTTGGCGCAGCTACACAAGGTTAGTACACATTGTTGGTTGTACAATAATAATAGAAAAAATTAATAATCTCTTATTTTCTTTGCAGATGTACAGATGGAATTCTTTTCGTAGTCGACTCAGTCGATGTGGAACGAATGGAAGAAGCTAAAATGGAACTTATGCGTACAGCGAAATGTCCTGACAATCAGGTAAAGTCCCGAGTAACTATTTATCTTGGTTTCGTTTTTTAACCCGCCATACATGCTTTTGTTTGATTAAGGGCGTTCCTGTTCTCATCTTAGCCAATAAACAAGACCTACCCGGCGCCCGAGATCCCAAAGAGCTAGAGAAATTTCTAGGCCTACACGAACTTTCACCTCTATACCCAAGTCTGAATCTGACCTCATTAAGTTCCAGTTCATCCTCGCATGCGACCAACACAACAACGCCAAATTCTGGACAAGCACCTAGTATAACACCGACGTCACAACAACACTATCATCATCATAAGTCAATGAGTCAGCAAATTTCAACATCGACATCAACATCATCGGCGCTGTCCACAACGAATGCAACAACCAAAGCCGCAAATTGTGATATCACCTACCATCAGCAACAGCATCAGCATAATCAGACATCAATCACAATCACCCAGCAAACGCCAACAGCAAATCCCCATCACAAGGGTAGTAGTGGTGGCGGATCCCAGCTACAGCAGCAACAATTCAAAGGTTGGTATATACAGCCAGCGTGTGCAATAACCGGCGAGGGTCTCCAAGAGGGCTTGGAGGCTTTATACGATATGATCGTAAAGAAACGCAAACTCACTAAGGCGAACAAAAAGAAACGGTAATGTGCTAGTGGGAAGGGCGGGCGGCGCGCTCCACTCAGCACCACAACAGTGTGCGAATGGGGCGTGTTTTATTGTAGATATTTTCACATATATATTTATATAATTGATATTACAAACACAAAGATTGATATGATATAAGTTTTTTAAGTGTTTTTTCGTTGTTTAATCCGGGGCACAAAAGAAATCGATTATTATCCTTTCACACTCACCCAAACACACTCATCCCTGTATGTATATTCTAGATTTTAAATATTATCCGTCCACCCTCTGTGGGCGGTTTGTTGTTATGAGTTGAGATATTTTGTTTCGGATACCAAAGCCCTTAGATGTTAAAGTTGACAGAAATTCCCAGTATAATTTTCACACTTGGAAGGGATTTTTCCTCCGAATGGTATAGCACTTTATAAATCTAGAGACCAAAATCTATTTGCACTCTCTGCTCTCCCACTCCCTTTCAGTCTTCCTCAACAATACACCATCAGAAACTTTTATTCACATGTTTCTTTTTGATACGATTTATTAAACAGAACATTACGAGAGAATAGATTTACAAAAGCAAATGAAAAGAGAAAAAAAAATCAACAAAATACATATAGACAAAGTAGGCTCTTCACGACGCCCACTTTGACCATGTATTCATATTAATAAAATTTGATATTAAGCCGAATGTATGATTAACAAATGAATTGAACTATATACGTGAAAAGCGTTAAATTGTAAAGTTACTGCACAAAGGGCCTTATTGTTTTTCACACATCTTTGTGCGAGACTAAGTAAATGGAATTCTGGGGTTGATTTAACGCATCCGTGATCAGTAATACGTGACTGAATTTGTTATTCTTTTGCTTGTAAAATCCACAAAACTCAGTGGCGTATGGTAGATCACGGATGCGTTAATTCGGCCCCTGATTGAGGTATATGGGGAGCGAAATATTTACAGATCAGCTGAACTTTACTTACTACTTTACTGACCATACTAGTATTCTTCGAGATCTTTACTCACCATACGACGAATTTCCCCTTTTTTGGCTGCAGATGTTGCTGTGCGTATTGGATATTGCCGTGGACCCCTCAGTTCGGTCTTGGATCGTACAGCAGATGAGGGCACTAAAATGCTAAACTTCATGCTATTTTGTGTGATACTTGTTCGGTTGAAATCACATTGTGTGCGATTACTACAAATTTCAAGTAACCACTAAATAATTTATGTTAAATGTTTTGCTCTACCGCGTGAGCTTTGATGAATCGCATCCTTCCTCCGCTCGGCGTTCGCGTCTAAGCAAATAAAAACCGCACTGAAGCGGTCTTTGGGTCGTCCGAGAAAAATCCTGGTACGGAAAAATGTTCAAGACCTTGCAAAAATCACTTAGGGGATATTTTGAAAAGAAAAACGTCTGGTTGTGACAATTTTTTGCTTGTTATCTTGCCCTCAGAGTCGTGTCAGACAAATAAAGTCCTTCGTATAGCTAATTCAGTACCGAATACATGAATATAATAATTATAACCTTGATGTATTTCTTTCTGTTTCAGAGTATGTTTGTTTTCTTTTTCTTACTTTACACACTCAGCCCTATAAAGAGTAAAGTGTATATCCTTCCCTATCTGTCTTTCTCCTCTATATACTCTGCGCTTTGATGTGATTCCTATTCCTATTCCTATTGCTTTGCCCAAAACAGAAACACTATCTTGAACATTTCTTCGCTACTTTTGTTTGTTAAACTTTCTTTTTTGTTGACTACGTAGTGTCCTTTTATATGATGTAAAGAAAATTAAATTAAAAATACTATATACATGCAATATTTATATATATATGTAACACAAGAATAAATTTATTTCAATACTATATTGGTATCTATACATATATTTCAAGTGCTTATCTTGTTTTATTTAATTTCATCTGATTTTTGTTATTTAGTGATCTTTTTAAGGAAAATTTAAAAAAATAACAAATCGAAGAAAACAAAACAATACAAAAAAAAAAGAAAACATATATAAAAGAAATATTTAATAAAAACTTAAAATTTGAAAAATCATGGTGTTTGGTAATTTTACTTCGAGAGCGCTTGACATGAGCAGACCCTTCGGGGTACGCGTGCAACATACACACGGTAAGATTGTTCGCTACCAGCCTGTCCCTATGGAGTGCACTCTGCGATAGAGTTGAAGATGTTCCATGCAGAACCACTGACGTCCATGCGCTGCAAAGTTACAGCCATCTTAGCAGCGCAGAATCTTCTTAAAAGTATTAGCCGAGTGCAAGACGAAGAAAATAGGGGTCCTGACACTGGATGTGCTTTATTGAACATCTCTATCTCAGCAAAGCAAAAGGCGTTTTTCTTTTTTAGTTCAGAGCACAATCTGAACTGTTATACAAAAAGTTTGTGTTTCTTTTTTAGCTCAGATACATCAGAGCTCGAATTTGTGTTTCTTTTTTCGTTCAGAGCATGATCAGAGCGCGCTCTATGAGCTCAGAAAAAATTGACTGAGCAGGCTGAGTAAAAAGTTGATTACACATATGCATTCACACTTCCAGTCGTATTTGATGAAAAAAAAAAAGGAACAACAGAAAATCATCAGAACGAACTAATTGACACTTCCGAGATTCACACTAGCATTGACTTACTATTGTCGTTTTCCATTGGGCAAATCGAAAAATTCGCTTCTGAAACCGTTCCATTGGCACAAAAAATACTCTTCTGGCGATTCTGAGAAGAGAATTTCGCTTCTCGATTTGTAGTCAGAATCCATTCAAGAAGCACTCACACATGTGCAATTTATGTATTTTATACAAGGCAGATGACAGTTGCCGTAGATTATTTTTTGGCATTTCACCAATACTTTTCTGGATTCAATCAGAAGCAGTTTTCTTGTTCCATTGGATTACAGAATGAGTGGATCCCCGAGTGAAACCAAAGGAAAACGACATATAGAGTATAGAGTATAGATTGCTATACTCTGTCCAAGAAAAATTGTCAGTATAGGGAAGATAGGCAGCCCTATTGCGAAGATCAACTATCAATTGATATTGATACTCATCAATAAATTTCTTTAAATGGTATTGCGAAGATCAATTATCAATTAAGTGTTGATCGACTGTGAACGTGCAGCAAATGTCGGTTGACAAATCGGTATTGTGAATGTCAATCTTGAACAATTTTATTGGAAGTTGTCAATTTTTCTATCAATCGCAATTTCGGTGTTGATAAGGACGACTCTTAAAAGCAAATGTTGAACATCAACGTTTTTAATTGTTATTGTTGTTACTTATTAGAGGCTATGTCACGGCTGGTGACTGGTGGAAGGGATGCGAATTTAACCTGCACGAACCGAGCTCAAATATATATGAAGTTGAGCACGTATGTTGCCCCTTCGGAGAAGACTCAAAAATACAACCTCGTCGCAATTATAATGTGGAAGGTTTATTTTTCACTTGTTGCTTCTCCTAAGGTTAAAGAGACAATGAAATTATAAAGCGTGGCAACGTTTGACATTTGACAGATGACAGGTAGATAAACTATGCGGAATTCATGATCGAGGAGACTAAGGTCTGTTTACATCGATGCGTTTAGATTTTCGGAATCGCAACATCCCAGCCCCCGTGAATCACTCCTTCATGATTCACCAACTTCCAGTTTGGCCAGCTTACAAGCAGGCCTTTTGAGCACTCCAATAGAGGTTTGTACTTCCGCGGAACGTACTTGTCCGTCCCTTCCCGGATGCACGTTTATAACTCTGTCACGTCTCCAGCAGCTTCTAGCCACATTTGTATCACAAATGATCACCAAGTCCCCAGTTTCCAGCGGTGTCACCTTAGCGTACCATTTAGTTCTTCGCACTAGATCCGGTAAGTACTCGGCAACCCATCTGTGCCAGAAACGATCCTTAAACGATTGAGCGATTCTCCATTGTTTACGCAGACAAATCGGGCCAACTGCATCCGGTCCTGGCGTTTGAGTTGAATTCGCGCAGCCAAGAATGAAGTGGTTGGGAGTGAGCGGATCCTCGTCTTCCGATGCCAGAGGCAGTTGTGTAAGTGGCCTTGAGTTCACTATGTTTTCTGCTTCAATCAATACGCTGCGCAAGGTTTCTTCTTTAGGAACCACATCTTTTAGAGCCACATGAACTACCCTCTTGACGGATCTCACCAGCCTTTCTCAACAACCACCAGCACTGGGATTTTAAAGGCAATTAAAAACCCATTCAATTCCCTTCGATGATAGAAAATCCTGAATGGCTCCATGATCGAACAAGTCCAGTTTCGATTTTAATTCTCGATCTGCGCCGACGAAGTTTGTTCCGTTGTCGCTACGGATACGCACGGGTATACCTCTTCTGTTCACGAAATTCCGAAGGCAAATGATAAAGGCGTCTGTTGAAAGGTCTACGGATATTTCCAGATGGACTGCTCGTACAGTTAGGCACGTAAATAACGCTACCCAACGCTTTTCTCTTCGTCGTCCAATTGCCACCAGGAATGGTCCCATGTAGTCCACACCCGTAAATGTGAAAGGCCGCACGAAGGGAGTAAGGCGATCCACAGGAAGTTGACCCATCTGTGGCGCTTTAGCTTTGGCCGAATTATTTTTACAATATTGGCATTCCCGGACCAACGTCTTAACCAGGACGCGCAAATGGGGAATCCAATACTTCCGACGAACTTCACATACGATGGTCTCAGCATTCTGGTGGAAAAATAGCTCGTGAATCTCCTTAACGATGATTTTCGACAGCCAGCTTTCCCTTGGAAGTATAATTGGACGCCTTGTTAGGATGGAAATGCACGCAGCAGAATCGATACGGCCAGATAGTCGAATTACGTAATTTTCGTCCAAACAAGGTGTCAGCTTATACAGATGGCTTGATTTTACGACTTGCTGACCTGACTTTAGGGCAGCATATTCATCAGTATAGTGATGCCTCTGTACCATACGGCAAAGAACGATTTCGGCATATTGAAGTTCGCTAGCATGTAGTAATTTGTGTTTCGGCGGCTTTCGTGGCATACGCAGGAATCGAAGTATCCAGGCAGTGACTCGTTTCAACTTTAAAAAATTTGAAAATTTAGTAATATCAATTACAGGACTACTTACATGGAGTATTCTATGTCGGTAGTCGGCTCGAAGTTCCTCATCTGGCTTGTGAGCCAAGCTGGCATCATAGTTCAGCTCTGAAGGCCATTCTGACTCATTTTCTGAGAGAAAATCTGGTCCAGTAATCCATCTTCCTGTTGGCTGATAGCGTGGTAGTTATTTAGCTCGAGTAGCAACGTCGGCAACGTTAAACAGCGTAGGAACCCAACGCCATTCCCTCGGATTAGAAAGCTCCGAGACTTCTGCGACTCTGTGGCCCACGAAAGGCTTATATTTTCCTGGATCGCCGGACTTGATCCACGAGAGGACTGTTCTCGAGTCACTCCAAAATGTGCACGTTGCTGGCTGCATGTTGTGTAACTGTAAAATACTTCGTCTAATGCGCGCTCCCAAAACTGCGGCTTGTAACTCCAGGCGTGGGATGGACATCAGTTTAATCGGAGCACATCTAGTCTTCCCCATTACGAAAGCAGTGCGGATGTTATTGTTTCGATCCACAATCCTCCAATATCCGGCAGCAGCGAATGCCTCCTCGCTTGCGTCAACAAAAATGTGCAATTGAACGACTACAATAGCGCACATTCCAGATAGGTAACATCGCGGTACACGCATCTCCTCGACAGCAAACAGTTTCTGCATCCATTTCTTCCATCTGTGGTATATGTCGGTTGGAATTTGTTCATCCCACTTCGTGACCGTTCTCCATAATGATTGCAGCATTAGTTTGGCGTGGACCGTAAAATCAGCTAGAAGTCCAAACGGATCATATATGGACATCAGAATGCTGAGGCATTCTCTCTTCGTAGGCCAATGTACGTCGCTCGAAATTTCATGGCTGGACTGATTGAACTTCAGGCGAAATGTGAAGACATCTTCAGCTGGAATCCAGTACATGCCAAGCACTCTTTCTAGCTTCCTGTCAATGTCCATGTTGGCTGTTGAATCCGGGGCACTCTTTTCTTGAAGACGATTTAGCAGTAAAGTTGAATTTGAAGAGAATTTGCAGAGTCTGAAGCCTCCACTTTGATGGATTTTTATAACATCGCTTGTTACCGAAAATGCTTCATCTTCATCGTCAAAACTGCAGACCAGGTCATCGACGTAGTGATTATATAGATAGATAGATAGATCAATTGCTTCGTAGGCCTTAGGTGCCTTACCAGCGAATCTCATAGCATTAATGTTTTTGATATATTCTGCGGAGCACGGCGAGCATGTAGCACCGAAGACCATCACCTGCATAACATAATGTCTCCAATGTATCACTTCCATTTCTTTGCCAAATAAATCTCTGCGCGTTTCGATTCTCCTTTCGCATGATTATTTGGTGGAACATTTCCGCAATATCGGCACACATGTTGTACTTTTATCTTTAGACTGAGAAGTACTACTCTCAGTTGGGTCGTTCGTTACCTTTTAGCGTTGCACTGTAAGTCCAAATTGAAACAAAACAACAAGAGATCCGTTTTTTCAGTTTTATTCTTAAATGTAGCACTTAGGATAATTAACTTTATTATTATTCACTTACTTAATTATAATTATTTAGGATGGCGTAGTAAAAGGTTCGGGATGGGATAATGATATAGAACGGAAGTAGTAAGAACGAGCCAAGCGACCGCGTGCACCGAAACCTGAGTTTTTGCTTGAAAGCGACAGCTACGGACCGAGTCGAGAATTAGTAAATGAAAATGACTGCAAAAAAAACTGAGTCGAATAGATCTTGACGTGACCCGCGTGACTGTTGAAACCAGAGTGTCTTAAGAAATCGAAAGCCGCGTCATAGTCATACCCATTGCCCAATATCACTCGCCTCGATTGATTCATTCAATTCGAGGTTCGATGAACGAAGAAAGAAAACAAAAAGAATAGGGAATTACGGAAGGGAATTCCCGGGCAAGTTCAAGTCAAACGTGCGACATAAGCATAATGAGTTGATTGACTTGGGTTAATAATTGGTTTGGGCACTTACAATTAGTTGCGCAATGGAAATGAAGGAAAAACCATAAATAAGCATTGTTTATTTGGGTCGGAAGTGTTGGGCATTGACGCTGGAAGTGGCAAGCTGAAATAGCTATTAGTGAGGATGTTTATTTGGGACAATCAATATATTGTTACAAAGCTGCAACATTGATCGTAGGGTTAAACATCTTGCATACAAAGGAAAAATGGTAAGGAGGTTGTAAAGTGCTTGGTATGCATCAAGTGGTGCACTTTACCACACCTCCCCCCTTAATAACGAAACTTGTACCTAGGATTGGTACGAGTTTCGGTTGAAGACACAGAAGATGACGGACCATTATTGGTTTGTGTTTTCGGTATCAAAAACGCCGCAACTGATGTGCTCGGTTTCACCAGCCCACCCCCCCCGAAACCCCTGGTTTGACGAAGATTGCCGGCAAGCACATGCAGCAAAACAAAGTGCCTACGAAGCGAGAGCAGCTCGTCAGCTCTACGACCAAAAAAGGAGGGAAGAACATCGGCTTCTCCGGAGAAAAAAGAGAGAGCATGAGAAGCGCGCGATCGAGGATATAGAGAGGTGTTACTCCAGGAACAATGTTCGGATGTTTTACCAAAAGGTAAAAAGAACGTGTCATGCCAACAAGACCCGAACGGAGACCTGTAGAGACGATCAAGGAAACCTTGTAGTAGAGTCACAGTCGGTGCTGAGGACATGGAAAAACCATTTATGCAGACTGCTAAACGGCGAAGACGACACAAATTCCGCTGTCAGGCAGAACGAGCCATTCAACCTGGACGATGAAAGCCAAGATTTCCGTCCACCTGACCAAAATGAAGTGAGGATAGCAATATCTAAGCTTAAGTCCAACAAGGCTTCTGGACCGGACGGCTTAACTGCCGAGCTGTTTAAGGCAGCGGGAGATGACCTGGTAGAGAGCATACACCAACTCGTCTCCAAGATTTGGTCAGACGAAAGTATGCCTGATGAATGGAACCTCAGCATCGTTTGCCGATTCACAAGAAAGGAGACTCTCTAAACTGCGCCAACTATAGAGGCATCAGTCTCCTGAACACTGCGTATAAGATTATGTCTGCTGTACCGTGTGAACGCCTGAAACCATTCGTCCACGATCTGATAGGTCCCTATCAGTGCGGTTTTAGGCCCGGTAAGTCCACGACCGATCAAATATTCACACTACGGCAGATCCTGGAAAAAACCCAAGAATACCAGATCGCTACTCACCATCTTTTTATCGATTTTAAGGCCGCATATGACAGCATTTATAGAGACGAGCTATACAGAGCCATGTCTAGTTTTGACATCCCTGCCAAACTTGTTAGATTGTGCAGAATGACGACGGAGAACGCTCGCTGCTCCGTAAAGGTCGGAAACAATCTCACCTAGACCTTTGATGTCAAAAAAGGATTTAGACAAGGTGACGCGCTGTCATGTGACTTCTTCAACATCATTCTTGAGAAAATTGTGCGAAACTCACAAGCCAACACCAGAGGCACAATTTTCCATAAGTCTGTGCAACTACTTGCATACGCTGACGACATTGACATTGTTGGTACAACACAGCGAGCTGTCACTGGTGCGTTTGCAAGTGTTATTACAGAAGCGGCAAACATGGGTTTAGTGGTGAATGAGGGTAAAACAAAATATATGCTGTCAACAAGAAGGGACACACAACATCGACGAATCGGACAGAACGTCACGATAGACAGCTATAACTTTGAGGTAGTTAGGGACTTTGTCTACCTCGGCTCCGCTATAAACTCTGATAACGACATCACATCAGAAATCAAACGAAGAATCACACTTGCCAACCGCTGTTTCTTTGGCCTAAGACGGCAACTGTTAAGTAAGGCCTTGTCGAGAAATACTAAGGAAACTCTGTATAAGACCCTCATCATCCCAGTCCTGCTTTATGGTGCAGAAGCATGGGCGCTATCAAAGGCGGATGAAGATCTCCTTGGTCGTTTCGAACGCAAAATTCTTCGAATGATTTTTGGTCCCGTTTGCGTTGACGGGCTTTGGAGGAGAAGATTTAACAGCGAACTCTATGAGCTGTACAGCGACTCGACCTGGTCAGAAAAGTGGGCATCAGTCGTCTAAGATGGCTGGGACATGTAGAGCGAATGGACACCAACGCTCCGGCCCGAAGAGTCTTCAATTCTAACCCGGAGGGACAACGCAGTAGAGGAAGACCTCGCCTTAGGTGGCGCGCGCAAGTGGAAGGGGACCTCAACCAACTTGGAGTGCGCAACTGGAGGCAGTTAGCCAAAGATCGCGCTAACTGGAGAGGCGTATTGGTTGAGGCCCAGGTCCACCCCGGACTGCAGCGCCACCTAAGTAAGTAAGTACTTTTTTTTTGTGTAAAAAACGTGCGTACAAAATATTTAGCAAAAGATATCACTCAACTAAATAGCAGACTCAGAATTTGCATAGCATTTGCTATGTTTATTCACACTGATCTGAGTAAAAGGTCAGTGCCGCCGCTTTTCGTACATGTTAAAAGTTGGAACTAACTCACTTTGGTTTTTATTCATACGAAATGTAGCAAATGCTTCGACTTTGACATTTCTCTTAAGTAAAACCAAACCAAAACTCCTTTCTGCCTTATTTGGTTTTGGCGAATCGGAAAAAATACACCAGTCTTCCATTCGGCGTAATTTTGATTTACTAGCAGCAGATTTAGAAGCAACTCCGAGTAGGTGGAACAAAAAGTGAGTGAGAACAGCGAGTGAAGGGATTATTTACAGACCTATTGCGAAGATCAACTATCAATCGGTTGACGATTGACAAATTTATCAATTAAAATTGATGTTGGTATTGCGAAAAACGATTGATAAAAATATAACCTATTGTGAACATAACGCCAAAAAATAAGGTTATTGTGAATGAAAACTCAACTTTGACAGTTCTAAAATATTTTTGATTCGAAGAGAGCGATTGTTACGATTTTTGCAAGCTATTTAATTAAACAATAATTACGAGTGTTAAATCTGTGAAATTTATTGGAAATCGTGTCATCGGTGGAATCATTTTTTGATGATGACGAAGACGAGACAGAGTACGCGGAATTGGCTGCAATACGGAGGAGTTTGCGAGTCGCATCTAATCCTTTGGAACTGCAAAGCCGAAGGTAGCTAATTTAATTTCCAAGGAATGCTTTTGAGTTGCATTCGTTGATTTGTTGGAAGATATTGGACCCAAACTTAAACCGATTAATTGCAGCTCTGCTTGGTCTCGCGCCCAAAATGGATAAAATTCACTACACATAGGAAAAAATATCTATATATATATCTAGCTTCTAATAAATAACAACAATAACAAATAAAAACGTTGATGTTTAACATTTTCTTTTAAGAGTCGTCCTTATCAACACCGAAATTGCGATTGATAGAAAAATTGACAACTACCAATAAAATTGTTAAAGATTGACACTCACAATACCGATTTGTCAACCGACAATTGCTGCACGTTCACAGTCGATCAACACTTAATTGATAATTGATCTTCGCAATACCATTTAAAGAAATTTATTGATAAGTATCAACTATTAATTGATAGTTGATCTTCGCAATAGGGCTGTTATTGTTTACTTGTAGTCCTTTTTTCATCTCCATGTTTTTCTGGTAATAAAAATAAAACACAACCTTCGTTTTAATTTTTTGTATTTATTTCTTTCTTTTTTATTATTATATTATTATATTATTTCTTCGATTTTTTTTACAATATATTTTTTATTTTGCCGTATTCGTTATCCGAGTTGCTCTACGAAAACGCACAAGATGTAGCCTTCAACATAAGTTAGAATTACTTTTAGAAGATAGATGATCATTGAAATGTTGTTACCGCGCGCCGGGCGGATCGTCCAATGTCACACAATCCCACGCCCAAATAGGTTACCAAACAACTAGCCAACTGTCGAAGTTGGTAGGGCTCAACCTTTCCAATGAAGCCTAGCCCATGAATGATTAAACATATTGCCGAATCCCGCGCCATCCTTAAAAGAGCTTTAAGTTAAAGTGCACTCACGAATTCAACGCGTCCTTTTTATATGGAAAAAATATCAGTAGAGTTATTATGCAGAAGCACCGTATAGACGCGAGATGTTTATGGAGGGCTTGTTTGAAAGTGAGCTGCATTCGACCTCTTTTTGCAAATACATTTACTGACATTTAGAAAGCAAACAGCTTCAATAATACATAGGTAAACTCTTTTCGTTTTACGGGTTAATAAACATTTTCTTCTCTTTAATAATATCACGTAAGAACTTACTTAAATTTAAATAAAATACAAAAATTATACAAAAAAAGTTCATGCATTGATTTGCTTTGAATTTAATAACAGAAAGTAACACATTCAGCTTTTTGTTCAACTCTTAAAATGCATAGAACCACTAGCTTGAAACTGTAATGCGAAAACCATAAAATACATGAATGCAAATAATGTCTTAGATTTGATTGCTTTTATAATATTTGCGGTTGTAGTATATCGTATGTAGTTTTAGTTGCATAATAGCTACATTTGTTCTAATCGATTTTAAGTCACTGTGAATGAGTTGCTTTCAGAACTTTTGTCATACATACAGTCTCTGTCTGAATGCGACATTTATATCATTTTTTAGTTTTCGTAAATTATTATTAGTATATAATTATATTTTTTGTTTTTCTCTACAAACTACGTGAATGAACTTCGTAAATACGCACATGTATGTAATTGTAATGGATTAATACTACATAAAACAAATGACATTAATTTAACAAACAGATGCTTAGTATTATATATTTTGTTTTTTGTTTTTTTTTGGTTTCTTCTTGTTCGTTTTTCTTCCTGTAAGTATAATAGGTTGTGTTGCCTTTGCTTGCATGTGATCGCCATGCTTTTTTTTTTTATAAATACTTTTGTTAATATTTATAAAAAAAACTAATATACTGATAGAAAACATGATTTTGTTTGAATAATGCATTTATACGAGTAAGTGGAGGTTTTAGGCGTTTTTTTTTTTTGTTTTTGTATAATAATTAAGTTTTGTGTTGAAAATTGTTTACTCAATGTCGTGGAATCGAAGGATAGCGCGGCCAGGAATTTCTGAATTGCAAAGCTTTTGTATAACGTCAGCTGCTTGATCGCAAGGAAAAACTGAATGCGGCGGTGGTTCAATCTGTTGAAAAGAGATATAGGAAGTGTACAAGGAGAAAGAGACTTTTGAAGTAAATACCAACCTTATGGTTTGCAACTAATTCGACGAGATCGTGTAACTGCTGGACGCTGCCGTTCGAAATTGGTATAATCTCTTGTTGGTTCTCGCTGGAAAGGCGGGCGAATTTTGGTAGCAGCTTCTCGGCAACCTCCTCGCTGATGAGGACAACGCCACCCTGAAACAAATGAAGATGAGAACTATCTTATTATATATATGAATATAAGTAAAAGATGCCATTTTCCCATGTCCGAGCGCCATTCATAACAAAGTCAAAGTCTTATAGACAGTCTGAAAAGGCTTCCCTACAACAAGATTCCTGAACTATGAAGTTCACATTATTACGAAGGCCCTTTATGGGTCAACCCATATAGTATATATACGGTCACACGCATGAAATGTGCTAGTCCTATTATGACCGTGACATGCAGGAGTTCAATGTTATCGCACCTTCACTTAGTTTAGATTAGAAACTGAGAAACTACTATACCAAAGGAGCAGCATTAAACCTCATCTGTGCTTTGTCCATGATC
The DNA here is from genome assembly GCA_946477585.1 of Cheilosia urbana. Classification (NCBI taxonomy): domain Eukaryota; kingdom Metazoa; phylum Arthropoda; class Insecta; order Diptera; family Syrphidae; genus Cheilosia; species Cheilosia urbana. The sequence goes on from OX297857.1 coordinate 5,772,338, forward strand.
ACTGATCTGAGCTGTTGCTGTTGGGTTCGAATTGATTGGCCTCGTATACGCTCTGTTCGGAGAGTTAGGCCGCATTCCAACTACAATAAATGTATGGCAAGGACAGCTTTAAGGGGATTTCTGAAATTAATTCACATTTGGACAAAGGAGTAAATGCCAGAACATTGTGTGTCAATTGTAAACACGGAGTTTCTCATTACAAATGCGTAGACTTTGCATTCTACTATCCTTCCTGTAATTGGCGAGCTTCGCAATAGATAATCTTCTGCATAGCCTGACGTTCAGTGGCAATCGGAACAGAGTTGAAGGCGATACTGAAGCACTAAGCTGGTGCTGGGTAAGGACTGCGATTCGGAGCTTTACTTCTATTTATGGTTTATATCGATGGAACAATCATAAGCATATCTTGCATCCAAAGGAAGTCAAGGGCCCCACTTGAATTTCGTAAAGGACTTGCATTTTTTAACAAACTTACCTTCGACAAGCAGTTCATTGACCGATGAAGACTCCTCGATGTGGTGCCGAAATCGATAACCACATCGACTGCACCGCCACAAACGTTCTTTGTCCTCTCAATCAACTGGGGCTCATACAGGCATTCGTCCCACTGGACCACGCCCACACTGAAACACATACATATTGCAATTATATCAAACCCAAACAAAATAAAAAACCGATCGCACTCACTTTTCAATTTCTGTAGCTAAACGGAATCCCTCATCCCTCAAGCTGGCCACTGTAATGTCCACCAATTTGTTTGCGCCCGATGTAGCAAAATGGTATGAAGCAATCCGTACTGCCCATAATGCCAAGCCCCCGGTACCAACAATCAATATCTTGCATTTGCCATCCTTCTCATTGCGCTCCTTCAGAATTTGTGTGACCACCGAGTGAGCCTTGAATACAGCATTCATAGCCAACAATGCGCCAGTTGGCAGCATTGCTGCGACACTAATTGGCAACGCATCCGGAATGGGAACAATAAATTTCAAATCGGGAACAACCATAAGTTCAGCATAACCGGATGGAGTCTCATCGAATGGATATACGATAACGCGTTGGCCAATGGTCAGGCCGCAGTCTGGATCGACTTCATCGCCCAGGCATTCAATAACACCAGCCACTTCAAAGCCAGGAAAGAGGGATCCCTCCCTGATACCCTGATGAGCTGGGGACGACTGTTGGGCTACTGTTGACGGTGTTGGATTGTAATCACTCAGTTCAGACGAAACGGACGACATCGATGTGATCGATGCGGATCGATTGCGTTTGTAGCATGCACCGGCGCAGACAATCTTTATGCGTGCACCCTTTGATGGTGTATCCTGTATCGGTACAAAGAAATTGAAAACGCAATTCCGAACACCCGGTCCGGGCGACTCGATCGACACCTGACGGCAAAGTTTGTTCATTTTGAACTGTTCGCTTCTGGAAAGAGAAGAATGGAGATTTTATTAAGCGTTTTGTTGTATAATTTCCAGATGAGGTTGCTGCTTGGATCCGGTAAAATATTCAAGGAACTGTTACCGAAAACTATAACTTTTTTCCTAGTTAAACAGGCAGTACCTTTTTTCTTTTTAAAGATTTGTTTTGTAGACGAAAACAAACCAAAGATATTAAAAGAAATAATTTTCACTGGCAAGTATCACTTCGGAGAATCGATTTATTTTACACATTTATTTCATCATCTACACTGATCGGTTTCAATTTTCAATCTGACAGCTGACTGACATTAGGCGTTTTTCTTTTTTAGTTCAGAGCACAACCTGAACTGTTATACAAAAAGTTTGTGTTTCTTTTTTAGCTCAGATACATCAGAGCTCGAATTTGTGTTTCTTTTTTCGTTCAGAGCATGATCAGAGCGCGCTCTATGAGCTCAGAATTAATTGACTGAGCAGGCTGAGTAAAATGCTGATTACACATATACATTCACACTTCCAGTCATATTTGAGAGAAAAAAAAGAAAAAAAAAACATGAAAAACAGAAAATCATCAGAACTATCTGAGCACGCTCGGTTCATTGCGCGCTCATATAGATCGTGCTCAGTTCAATGCTCAGCTCTGAACTAAAAAAGAAAAACGCCTTATGTCGTTTACCATTGGGCAAAAAGAAGCGTCCGGGAGAGTCCGGAATCAAAAAATTCGCTTCTGAAACTGTTCCATTGGCACAAAAAATACTCTTCTGCTGATTCTGAGAAGAGAATTTCGTTTCTCGATTTGAAGTCACTCAGAATCCAAGAATCCACTCAAGAAGCACTCACACAAGTGTTATATGAGTCAGATTTTTTCACAAAAAAAAAACACATATCAAGATAATTACTGTCGTTTTCCATTGGTTTCACTCGGGGATCGACTCAATCTGAAATCCAAGAAAACTGCTTCTGGTTGAATCCACAAAAGTATTGGTGAAATGCCAAAAAATAATCTACGGCAGCTGTCATCTGACTTGTATAAAATACATAAATTGCACTTGTGTGAGTGCTTCTTGAGTGGATTTTGACTTCAAATCAGTGTTGCCAGGTCGTGGGGGATTCCCCTTTTTGTGGGGAATTTCAAGAAAAAAATATGCGAAAGGGGATGTATAGACCAATACCAACGATTTATGAAAGTCTTGTTAAAATCGGTAAATATGTTAAGGCGTGAATCGGTGAAAAACGAACAGAATTTTAAGGCTTAATTTTTATATATACCTAAGCATAGATTATATATACTCGTATATATTTTTTTTTTTGTAATAAATACAGTCATTTGTTTGGTTTTGTGACTAATAAATTTGTATAAGATGTTTTTACTTTTTTTGTATTTTATATGGGGGACCCTTTTTTTTGCTCGGGACCCTTTTTAATCCCCTTTTTGAAATTTTTCAGCGGCAACACTGAGACGGACCTGAGGACTGCCGGGACTGTCGAAAGACGGACCTGAGGACTGCCGGGACTGTCGAAGGACGGACCTGAGGACTGCCGGGACTGTCGAAGGACGGACCTGAGGACTGCCGGGACTGTCGAAAGACGGACCTGAGGACTGCCGGGACTGTCGAAAGACGGACCTGAGGACTGCCGGGACTGTCGAAAGACGGACCTGAGGACTGCCGGGAATGTCGAAAGACGGACCTGAGGACCGCCGGGATTGTCGAAAGACGAACCCGTGAACCACCGGGGCTACCCCACGCCCACCCGAAGGCCGTACCGTTAACTGAGGATCCAGGACCTGTGAAGCCGTACCTGCTGCCGTTATAATAAGATAGGGTTGTATAATTATCAGTAGCATACTAAAGTCATTTGAATTGTTGTAATGTAACATAATTTACCGATTAAAGTAATTTCCTTATATTGTATAATTGTCTAGTTTTGGAACATACACATTGTAACCGATTGAAAAGTACACCGTAGATAATAAAGAAACTCCTTCGATAACCCAAAGTTCGTGTTTCTTTGGTAAAAAACCTTGGCGATCCGGCGAGCGAACCTCGGCCCAGATAAAAAGCACATCACAAATTCCTCAAAAAAGTGGCCTCCCGATTGACATCAAGTCCCTGCATAGGATTTTCAAAAATCCGTGCGATCCTTTGATATTTACAGGCGCGTATACTTAGGAAATCTATGCAGGACTGGCAGCTTGTAGGCAAATGTACCGTTTCTGCTCTCAGTTGCCATCTAGTTTGTATCATCTTTGGCCGAAAGACTTGTTTTGTACACGAAAACAGTACAAACAAACTAAAACAAATAATTTTCACTGGCAAATATCGCTTTAGAGAATCGATCAATTCTCAATCAGTAGTGTAGTAGTGAACAGAACAATGTATTTTTACACTGGTATTTTCCGCTTTTGAATATCATTAACTTAGATTTCACGAGTAAATTTTTCTTAAATAACTGAAGAAAAATTACTCAATATGTTTTTATTTTCCTACAACCATTCTGCAGTAATCATATTTCATAAATATTTTCAGAAAAAGTGCACTTATTCCTAAAATAAAATACTATTCACGCGTAACGAATAATTTCAAATTTAACGGACAAAGTTCTATGAACGCTGGCAGCAACTTTGCCGACACCGGAAGTCACCGGAAGTTGTTGATATTTTTTGAGGGTGTGTTGGTGTGTTGAAGTTTCGTGACATTTTTGTCAATACGAATTTCTATGTATCAATACTAGCGCACTAAATTGTGTACACTTTGTACAAGTATTGCTTGTAGGCAAGGTAACGGGAAATCGGCCGAAGTTGGGGTTCTCAGTGTCTCTGCTGAATATGTAACAAAGCGATTACCTCGCATGAATCCGAAAATGATCAGCCGAATCAGGTTTTTTGTTTTTGTAACAAGGAAGACCAAAACAATCGCACTCATAGTCAGCGATGCAAGTTGTGGGGATTTTTCCCCATTTTGGGGAATTTATCACTGAATGGGGAAAATGGGGAAAAGTGCTCTTAAAATGGGGAAAAATGAAATACACGAATGTTTATTAATTTTGCATCATTAAAAAATAAATCCCGAACATAAAAACATCACCGCGTTTACAGAATCTAAGCGACTTAGCTCTAAACGCATTCGAACTGAACTTTAGTGAAGTGTGTCATCTTCACATTCAGTTCATTAACTGCAACCTCTTTGCAAATTCAATATCAGATGTCAAGTTCGCCGTTTCATTCGCCATTCAACATTTTCTATAACTTTAACTGAAGTACCTTAAATATATTTTTATCTATGTACATTTTTAGTTAATAATTTACTTTCAACCTGCCTCGTAATGTAGGTAGCTACAAACAGTTATAATATGTAAGACTCTGATATTTTTGAATTACATACGCTGCTTTTTAAATCTATTCATTTAATTTTACTTATAAGTTGTTTATTTTCTTATTAATTTTTCAAGTAGGTACCTCTTGAATTCATATAATTTTAAACTGAAAGACTTTGAATATTTTCCTTCTATATTTATTATTCATTTTTTACCTACTTTGTATATATATACGACAATGTGTTTTATGGATTAACCATATTGCTTTTCTAATGCATTTTGATTGTGTAGTATTCAATTTTAATAAGATTCTATAATTATTTGTTATCATTACTTTTTATTAAAGAGTAAAGACTTGTTTTTGTTTTACCTGGATATATTAACTTTAAAGTCAACGTATAGTGAATTCATTAATTATGTCTTAAATTCACAGGAATTTTGCATTACCTCCTCAAAAAAAAAAAAAAAAAGTCTTGATAAAAGAAAACATTACACCTATTAAAAATTCATATTTACTTTTCTTTAACGAATGAAATGGGGGAAAAAACGGATATAAAATGGGGAATTTCGGCAAACAAATTTTGTGTTCTTTGTCAGTCCAAAGCCAACAAGAACACTCAGAGAAAAAAATCCTATAAAAAATCAAAACTACGCCCATTGATTTTATAGTACGTAAAATAATAGGTTTTTCCCATTAACGTAATAGTTCTCATATGATTTTGTCCCATTATTAAGAAGCAAAAGAGATACTATTCAATTAAATAGGTATACGTTTAATGTAATAGTAAATTTACTTTGATATTAAAAGTATTAGCCTATTAGCGGCAATAGTAAAATACCTTAAGTTTTCAATATTGTAAATGTTATTAATAATAATCTACGATCATATAGCTCAAATGGTATAATACTTTAGATTTTCAGCTTAACTGGAACTAATGGTATTCGAAATATTGAGTCAATAAAAAAAAAAAAAAAAAAAAATATAGAATACGATTGATTTTGTCTTTCGATTCCAGCCAAACATGAAGTAAACAAGAACTAAGTTTTATTATTATTATTTTTGTAAAAATATTGAATTTAATTTAATGTGTTTATAATAAAAGCTTTAAGCTAAAAACGAAAAAAAAAAATGTGTTTACTTATTCATTTTTAAACAGGCTTAATTTTATTTTCAGCAAGGTATTGGTCTTAATATTTTTCAAATGTAAGTATCGACTTGGGTATTTGATTCAATTACCTATATGAACTATTGTTTTTATAATAAAAACTATTTAAAGCTGCATCATACGAGTTAATAGTACTTTAATTAATGTGGAACAATAATAGTTTTTATATTGTATTCACATTAAAGAGAACCTATTAAAATAATGGGACATCTTATTACTTTGAAGTTGGATGCACCATTGATTGAGTATTGAAAAACTAATTAAAACTATAATATACGGAGAATTGATTTAATAACATTATCACATTGAGTTAATAGTACTTCTCCTATAAAATTAATGTGAAACAATAATAGTTTTAATATTGCATTCACATTAAAGGGGAGCCTATTAAAATAATAGGACATCTTATTACTATTTAATCGTATGCACTATTGGTTTAATGTTATAAAATAATTAAAATAAATATCTAAAAGAACTATAGATTCAATAGTTTTTGAACTATACTAATAATAGGAAAAATCACATTGACTAATTTTAATAGCAAAAACATATTAAAAGAATAGGAATTCATATTAAAATTATAGTATTTTTCTCTGAGTGAATGAGACTTAAATGTTATTGTTTTGCTTTGTCCGAAACAAAATCGATTTTGTAATTATTTCTATTCTTATGTCGTTTTCCATTGAGATTTTCGTATTTTGCTCTCAGATTTCAGATTTTTCGTGCCCAATGGAACATAAAACGAGATTTTTCTTCCTCTGTGCGGTGGTGCGTGTTTTAAAAGTCAGCTGTTCTTAAATTGTAATTTGTGTTTATAAAAATCCATTCAACTTATGCTAATGTAGTATTGCAGCGGCCAAATGTAATTTGTTCTCTATTTTTCGTAGACTTCTCGTCTAAAAACGTCAGTAAACCCACTTTAAAGTTTGACAAATGACAAATGTTTTGATGTTATTGCAAATAGTTGTGAATCTCGCTCGAATATGGAGATTTGCAAAATTCCTCTGACTCTCAAAAGAACATGAAATCTGACAGCCAGCTGATTTCGAGAGCAGAAAAACTGAAAAACAATGGAAAACGACATTAGATAGACGGAAAAACAGCAGCTGGCAAATATACTACCTGAATCTGAAGTTATGTGCATCTTTCTTTTAAAGACGCATTAATTTATTAATTAAAAACGGCTTACAACAGGGAGCAGTGAATTCTCCGGTCCTGTTTAATATTTACACAAGTGATCTGGTGGGCTCCCTCAGACACGCTATAGCGTACGCAGACGATTAAGTGGCGTACAGGTCAGGACCAAAAATCGAGGTCATCAACATCCTTCTGCAGCGTGACTTCGAGCAAATTAAGAGGTATTGCGATGATTGGAAGTTGAAAATCAATTTCCAAAAATCGGAAACGATCCTGTTCAGGACTCCATTGGCTGGGGCCTCTAGGGACACCAGAAACAACTGGAGAAAATTAACAATTATTGGACAGCAGGGACGACCATTGGTGGTGAAAAACGTGGTCAGGTATCTCGGCATCCGGCTCGACCAGTATCTGTATTTTGACAAACATATAGATGCTTGTCTTGCCGGGGCTAAGAGGGCCTACGCTCTGACAAGGCGACTGTTTCGCAGCAGTCAACTTGACTCCAGGATGAAGGTCATTTGCTACGTGGCCCTTATAAGGCCTATCATCGCTTATGGCTGTCCCTTGTGGTTCAATATAGCGCCGTGCTATATGGAAAAGATTCGGGTGTTTGAGAGGCAATGCCTCAGGGCCTGTCTAGGGTTGTTTAGAACTCCTGAATCTCAGTACATAAAATATTATCCCAACAGGACCTTATACAATGGGGCTCGACTGAATAGGATTGACAATTTCCTTATTAAGGTGATTCGGAGGCACGTTGCTAGGGCGATGGCCAGTGATAATAACCTGATCTTTACTACCCCAATTTAATGTACCACGAGAGTACGCTTCGGTCTGGCTTTATTCCGCCTGAGGCATTTCTTCATGTAGACATGAAAGGGTTAGTCCAGACAAAGGATGGTGTGCCGGTATTGTACCACAGCCACCGCGGCGCGAGGGATAAGCGGCTCATCCACGACGGGTCCGCCGCCAATACTCAGGAGCTCCTCCGTTTTAGTACCGCAATTGCGGAACGGGACAGGGTCGATACTGTAAAGCAGTTCACCGAATTTTGGTGGCTTGAAGAAGAGGTGAGGGTGGATACGCTCTCCTGAGCCGGTGCGCTACTTACGTAGCATCCTCCTTAGTTATAAGCTAGATTTAAGTTGGTAGGATTAGGGTTAGAGTAGGGGGTCTTTGGGAGGCGCCGGGCTAGCCAACATGAAAGCGTGCCTCCGAGACTTGACCGAGGCTTATGGCCTCGATAGTTTTAAGCAAAACCAATAATAAAGATTTCAAGTTTTCTAAAGTTTCTTGAAAAATAAAAAACAAAACAAATCATAGACATTGATAGATTTAAGGCCGAAAGGCAATAATTTTAAGGATACTGTTAAGTTTAGAGTGCTCGTTTAGAGTCAGTAAGCTAGAATAAGATAAATGTTAGTTTTAAATTAGATTTAATCGTTTTTGTCTAGCATGTAAGTTTATTTAAAATTCTCAATAAAAATGAATTTAAAATGAAAAAAATGAAATGACGCATTAATTTGAGTTGAGTATTTGATTGACGCTTGCCCGGTGGATATGTGGTAAGCAAAGGGTTGGTGTCAACTCTCAGGGAATGCTTAAAATATGTTGTCCTCCAGTGGCGTAGCGTGGGTTGGAGCCGCCCGGGGCAGACCCAATTTATGCCGCCCCCATAATTTTTTCACACATTAATAAAAATACTTTTGTAAACTTTCTGGGATCGAATAACGGCACTTTTGAAATTTCGATAAGTCGAACTTCGATCACTCAAATATTTAATAACTCGAATAAAATTGGTTGGCAATAGCGCCAAGACTAAAATTTACATGTAATCTTTATTTGATAACTCGAACTTCTATTACTCGAATGTCTTGATAACTCGAAGAGATTGTTTGGGGTCACCTTCGATAAGTCGAATTCTGAGGGGGAATTCCCAAATTCTGCGTGTTTTTACAAGTTCGTTTTATAATGCATCACTTTCGGGGGCACTGTGTTTGTATGTTCCTAGTATAGGTACATACCATGTAGAAATTCGTGATTTTCGTATATGTGAGTGATAATTGACAAATTTCTTGTTAGCAGGGGTTAGAAGACATAATTTTTATTACGATATTGGTTTGAATTTTTGAAAAATAAGAGGAAGACAAAATAAAATTTGGAGGATGATTTGACTCAACCACCTTCAAACGAGTTGGTTGCAAAGTCATTAAACATTTTGTGTTTATATTTAAAGACTAATTTATATGTTCCTTTCCTGTACTTTGTTTTCTTATAACTATATTCGCAAACAAATATGTACATATTAATTTATATCAATTTTGTATTTTACTTGATAGCTCGAAGTCTTGATAACTCGAATTTTTTTCGTGGCAAGTGATGATGGTTCGAGTTATCGAAGTTCGAATGTATCTCGAAAACAAAAATTAATTTCTATGGTAATATGGTCATTTATACCTAAATAGAGGGCTCAGTTTTTGTCTATATTATCGTAGGGTTTGGGTTACCATTATTTTTTCGGTTTTCATTCGGTTTTTCTAGTTGTTAAATATTTCCTTTATTTTGCAATCCTGAATTTTAGATTCGGATTTTTATTCCTTAAATTTTTCAATCATTGCGCGATTACTTATTGGCGTTTTTATCTTCCGTATTTTTTTGAGATGATTTTTGATCATTTCGCAAAAATCATTTGGCAATTTGCTGATGTTGTTGTCAAGTAATTTTTCAACGAAAAATCGTTTCGACGTTTTACTATTTCCCAGATTGATCATCTCGCCACCCCGGCGAAACGTACCATACCCATTATCGTACAATCGATTTTTGAAAAGAAGTTTTTTTTTTTAATTTAGTTTTAAGAACAAGAAAATGCAATAACGGTTTTGACAAGAATGAGTAGTTACAGTAAAATATATGTTTCCAAAATTATTGTGGCCTTAATTTTAAATTCGAATCACTGAAAAGGCTAATTTTAAAAACTGCTTATATCTCGAAAGTGTAGGCGCAGTGGCTTAGTGGTTAGTGTGTATAGGACTACTAAGCGAGGGGTCCAGGTTTGAATCCCGAAAAAAAAAAAAAAAAATTCTAACTTAGGTTTTTTTTTTCACTAAGCCACCTCTCGCGAACGTCTGATAAACATCCGAGAGTATAACTGTCTTGAAAGAGCTTCTCAATTAACCGTTTGGAATCGGCATTAAATTAAAGATCCCTTCCATTCTTGAATGAAAAAAAAACTCACACAAAACGAATGGTTGGGAGAAGCTAGGCCGTGGGTCCCTCCGACCTTGTGCGCCAACTACTTATTTATTTTATTATATATCCAAAACCCCAATTTTAAATTCGATAAAACTCTAAAAACCAAGTAATGCTTACATCCCGAACAATAACTTATAAGTAGTCAGTTTTTAGCTAAATAGTTAGGCAATAGTATTATTCAAACAACATTGCAAAATTTGGTACGGTTTTTTCTGCGTAATTTAAAAAAACCTTTTTAACGATTTTGATCAAAATACATATTAAACATAATATAGGTATTTTAAATAAGATCCCCTACTTAGTTTTTCTCAAAAAATTCGACTAAATCAATTTTTTTAATTATTTCTTAAAAATTACTACCCAAAAGCCGATCTGTGTTCATATATTTTTTTAAAACTCCGCACTTCCATTAAAAATGCAATAGCAGCTAGGTAAAACTTATCAAATATTGTCCACTTTTTTTTTCTTTTTTTTCAACCATTTTGAATATGCTATGCATCTTAAAATAATTCCAACTACTTGGATCGTTACACAATCAGAAAATCCCACTTCGTTTACACCACCACAACGTCGATCGGGATATTCAGTTTATAGCGTCTAATGCAAATTCAAGAAGAAATCTCTGGATTCTTAGATATACCTACTCGTATCTCGAGCATATATGTAAGGATATCGATATATCACCAACACTACTTGCAATCAAAAAACAGAAACTCCTACTACGCCTGTAAACTTGTAAACTGTAAGAGCTAATAAAATAGAACAGTAGGCGCTTATAGCTCTCTAACCAGGACTTGATAAAATGATATTAATAAAAATATATAAATTATTTATTCAAACAAAAAAAATTAACTGCTCCAAATTGCCGCCGCTAGCAAAGTGCCGCCCGGGGCATGTGCCCCCCCCCCTTGTTACGCCACTGTTGTCCTCGGAAGACGAGAATCCTTTACCCTTTACATCGAACACTTTGTCGTTTGAAATGTGTGTGCTTCTGTGTGGCACAAGTTGGGTTCTCTTGGAAATATTTTTTTATAAAATAAAATTTATTTAATCGACGAAAGGAGTTCCATTGGTACCGATCGTTCAATACTAATGGCTTCTTAATGGGCGCACTTTTATAATCGAGAAACCAAAATAAGAAACAAAAAAAAAACATTTTACCGGTAAACGATGAGAACTTATTTCAAAATTCAAAAGTTTAAGAGCCAGTGATGCCAGACTTTTCGGACTGAATTGTAACTGATTTGATTACCCACGATCTGGCCTGCTAAGAGCAATTATTATGTTCGTTTGGTACAAAAAAATTAATCTTTCTCAGATTTCAGAGCACTTTTGCGAATCTGGATTTTTTCTTAGATTTCCTTCAGATTTACCAATACAAGTGCGTTTGAGTCTGACAACTGGTTGAGTTTGTTAACGTTTTCGTGAAGTTTTTCTACTTCAAAAGATCAATCGGGACGCAAATTTCAAATGTTTTAATATAAAATCTAACCAGTGAATGCCAAACTTTGGAAAGTGTCAAAAAAAGAGCAAAGTGACGTTTTTGTGTTCGATTAGACACACGAAATCTGACATTTGAGAGCAAATCTGAAGAAAACCAATCGAATACCACATAATTCTGCCCACGAATTCGCCCCATTTCGAATTTATATGCCTGCCAGGAATGGGCATTCTAAGTGCAATTGAGATTCTATTCGTTTTCTCAAAGATGATGACTGATAAATTACCCCACAATAATTATTAAACACATTCGACATACGACCCTCAAAACAATTTCAAATCAAATCTTTGAATACAATCGATTTAAAAATAATACACCGAATACTAATTTGTCCAACCTTCCACTCTATTGCTTGCTTAGTCATCTATTACAAAAACAAAAATTAAATAAATACGAATTCTTTAGAAAAGCCCTTGAAAAGTGTTCATTAATCTTCGGCATTCTTATTAATGTTTACATTATTTAGATTTACCCATTTGTATGTTCAAATATTCCCACCGGCATATTGCTGATCTGTACTCTTTGTTGGGTTCCAGTTTTTCGTAACCGTTCAACGTTTGATATTGAAAACGTTCTCACTAGTCAGTATCAGTAATCACACTTCACACTGCACGTTGGCAGGGAAAATAAAAATATTTTTTTATATATATACGGTTCAAATGATTTTTGCAACGAAATTAATTTTTTCGGGTAACACTTTCGATTTCAAAAATTCCAAGTTTGCACTCACTTGCGTAAACTTCCAATGCAACCTCACGATTGAAATTTTAAATTCTACTAAAGTGTATTTGCAACAATTCATTTCACTTTATACTTCACTCCGTCCAGCAACAACCTAAACTGAAACTGACTCAAATTAAACCCATTTGCCTGCCATTTTATATTATAAGAGAAGAGGAGAGTCGAATGCGTGCAAAGTACACGAAGAGAGCTAAACGATATGGTACACTGAAAAGAAAAGCATTGTTAGTTTTATTGTAGATGGGAGGATTTTCTGTTTGAAAGCTTTGGTACCAATGTCAGAATTGAAATTCGAGGACGTTTTTTGTCTGCGATATAGACAGAGAGATATAGCCAGTTACAAGAGAGCGAATTTCGTACATTTTTGAAATTTCCCCGTTTTCGGTGGCAGCAATTTGGAGTAGATTTGCCCCAAAAAGGGAAGTAGATTTCTTAATCATAGTTTTCATAGCGTTTGTAATAATTTCTTCCCATATTTGGCTAAACCTTTTAGAACAGACGGACAGGAACCAACATTAAACCAAACGTATCAGCTCTTTAAAAGAAAATTATAGGAAAACAGTAATTAACGTCAGAAAATTGTAATAGATTGTGTTTAATTGAAGTTTGATGACATTTTTTAGAGTATAAAACATTTCGTGTGTGGCTTAGTGTTAGTGTGTTGGACTACTAAGCGAGGGTCTCGGGTTAGAATCCCGCAAAAACCCAAATTCCAAACTTATGGTTTTTTTCCACTGCGCTACCTCTCGCGAACGTCTGACATCTGAGAGTATAAATGTCTTCAAAGAGCTTCTCAATTAGCCGTTTGGAGTCGGCATAAAATTGTAGATCCCTTCCATTCGTTCCAAAAATGAAAAACTCACACAAAACGAATGGGTGTGAGAAGCTAGGCCTAGGGTCCCTCCGGACCTGTTGCGCCAACTATTTATTTATTTTTTTAAATTTTTTTTAAGGAGATATTTTAATAAAATTGAAGCGGATTAAATAAGGGATTTGTAAAGTGAAGTAGAAATAAGGAATTTCACAATAGTGGGGAGTAGGGAGCAGATTTAAATTCTGTTTACAAAATCGATTGTAAAGTTGTATCGCTGTTTCTGATTGCAATTTATAGTTTGAGATCATTATAAGGCCTCTTGTGGTAAACCTTGACCATTGTTTCCTGCTAATCGTTGTGCGAGTTTTAGCTACTACCGGAGCGAAACAGTTAAAAGACTTAATATCTGCTCCAAAATGGAGTTTTAATTCGAGTCGCATAATGTGTAATATAATGCTTTAATGCTTTTACACTGAAAATACCAGTTTCGAAAAGAGGATAAAGTAATAGACGATTGAATGATAATTTGGTATCAATGGAAATTAAGTTAAATGTATACGTGGCTGTCAAGATGTCCATTTACCTAGATCTTTCGCATGCTGAACAGCTTGTTCAGTTGACGTTTATGGAGTGTAGCGCACAATCCAATCAATGGAATAATAATTTTGTATCACTGGACACATTAAATCAAATGTATTCGTGGCTGTCAAGTTACCGTGACATTAAAATAAGGTTATTTATATTTCGAATTATGTATATTGGAAGCCATATTGGACCATACGTCAAACAACTCAACCGCATGTTTGTCAGATATAAAAGAGGTCAAACATTTTTTTCCGTGTACACACTTGAGTGACTTTTGTACAAGAGCCAGAGGAACCACCCAACAAAAAAACAATAACAAATTTTATTCAAAATCAGATCAGATCCATGATAAATCAATACCACTGCACTAAAACAACCCAATGTTTTGGAAACTGCATTGAAAATTGGAATATAATTAAATTAGTAAAGTACGCATTCCACCCACCCACTTTTGGACAGCCTGGGTTACGATAATGTAACTGTTAGGACATAATAAATAATCTTTAAAAAATGCGCAGCACTGGAAAAGTTATCTATTCAGGTTGAATTTTTTTTCCATTTTTACGACGCATTTGTAGCGATTTTTGCCAGTTTTGTTAGGCGTTTCCGAAACATCTGTTTTAGTTCCTTTTTGAAGTGCTTCTTGCTGCGAAAACAATCGAAACGAATTCCTACCTACCTGCACCTATACCACTTGTGTTTTCAATTGTTGTCAGCTTTTAATCTATTGAACTTTTCAGTGTATAGTGTCCCAATTAATACCTTTTTGATACAATTTAAACAATCCAACGAGTTAACTTTGCATCCCTGCTGTTGGATCAATTAAAAGCTCTAAACACTTGCACATGACTGTGCACTCAGATCTGGCTAGAAACATCAACAGATCAAAGTCCACGAGAAGAAATAAATCAATATATGGAAGTGAACTCGCTCCTGACGCGATATGCACCCCAAGAGTAACAAAATTCAAACAACATAGGTGTGCATAAATTACACTTTCGTATCTATCAGGTAGAATATCACTCTCCGCCCGTACGTGCCCGTCACATTTTATATGATTAGCATTGAAACATGTTCTAAGCTCTAAGCTGTTTGAAATTAATACAAAATGTTTTGCATATGTGTGAAGCTACAGCAGGCATAAAGCCAAAATGCAAAGATACACAGCTATCAGCGACAGCTGTTTTTTTTTTTACAGAGTGTGTGTCTGGGAAAAAAAAATGTAAACAAAAATCTCAGCCGAAACCATCGTGATCGTCACGCATGTAAACAATGATCACTCACACTCATACTTGGCGTGCTACGATCTGTGCTGTGCTGAGTGCTGGCTGACTGCCTGGAGCGTTGGATTACTCTCTTGTAGTTTTTGTTGTATTGTAACTCGCTTGGCTTGGCTTCTGGTCTTCTGGAACAAGTACACGACATGAACATGTGCGATATGAGTACATACTCTACTTATCTTTTGTTCTTAAACTGGTAGAGGCTGCGACTCGATCTGAACAAGGTCCTCTAACCCTCTCTTGTCGTGAAGCTATTCCCATCGCAGATCCCCAGGTTGGAAAGATTAAAAAAAAAAAAAAAAAAACACGTTCAACAAAGGCAATCTTGTCGCCGTCATCCCCTTATTTTGGGTTGGATTTGTTTGTTTGGCGAGCTATTTTTAGGAGCTTTCTTCATATTTGGAAGTACTATATACAAGTTAGTCATGGTCGTTAAATTGTTTTGTTTCAATAAACTAATAGTTAACCTAGCTCCTCACAACCATTAATTTTTGGGACGAATGGAAGGGATCTACAATTTATGCCGGTCGAGTCCAAATGTCTAATTGTTTTGTTTACACAGATTCAATGGTGACACAAAAAAAAAAAATTGGAACAGGGAAAACCGCGCGATTATATTTGTCATACATAGAGGTGTTCACTGATAAAATATACCTATGTGTCACATTTGGGCTTTAGCATTTCATAAATGTTCAATTTGACGAGGGGGGTGTACGCTTTCACATGTGAATGTGACAGCTGACGGGAACAAACTAATGTCGTTTTCCATTGGGACCAAAAATCAATCTTTTTTTTTATCTAAATCACTTTTCACATTCCATTGACAGAAAAATCTATTTTTTTTTTCGATTCGGATCACGTTTTGCAGATCTCGATATTTTTTCAGATTTACACAATAGGTCTGTTCCTTTACTTTTAAATCTTACGAATTTTTACGAATTCCTACGAATTTTTACTCACTGCCGTTCCTTAACTCAAAAAATTCGTAAAAGAGAGCGTCATCGAGCGAGCAAGATATTACCCCTCCACTGAGAATCTTACGAATTTTTACTCAACAAATTTCTTGGTGTAAAAGTGAAGTAAGTAAGTGAGAAGTTGGGTGCTGTATGAATAGGGTAGGCACTGATTGGCGTCAACTTGGCGATGCCCAGTCGTTGTAACTGTTCATACACATCAATTGTGCTTATTTTACCTCCGCGTGGTAGCCACCGGGTACTGGTCTTGTCCTTCCGGGCATGACTTGCTAAACTTATAAGCGCGAGTGTTGAACACGAAGAAAATAGCAACACTATAATGCTCTGTCGGAATGACTGCCTGATCGAGTCTCAGAGGTCTTACATGAGCCCCTCAGAAAGAGGACGTACGGCGGATGAATTCACATGGTTGAATCAACGGTGGCGTCAACAGTCAACATGGCAGATACCTCAATGAGCTACTTTGACGTATTTGGAGCTGAGGTCATTGAGGATTTTTCAGCACTAGTTAGGGTGTTGAAATAGAGATGGTGGCGGAAGAGCCCTTAATGGGTCAACGGCAGCTCTCACATCCCCGCAGCGGGTTACTGACTCCGGAATATTCCGGCTCCTTTTGCCCAAGGGGTTACAGAAAGGGTCTGGTCCTCCAGGTTGGGGATTGTGCGTGGGGTTAACGACCCTACCACGGAAAAAAAAGAATTGTTGCGAAGCAACCAAAAGCCTCGGATAAGGACGGATTCACTGTTGACGACCCTGCAAAACGAAAAAAGGACAATGACGTTCGGATCTGCACGTGGAATGTTCGAACTCTGAACAGACCGCGTGCAGCCGAACAACTAGCGGAGGCCCTAGACTGCTACAAAGCAGGTATCACCGCCATCCAGGAAGTGCGGTGGGATGGGCCGGGCAAAAGGAGGATGAAAAACTGTGACATTTACTACGGTGACTGCTACAGAGAACAAAAGCAGCGTCTATTTGGATGCGGATTTGTTGTAAGCGGCAGACTTAGGCAAGAAGTCTTGAGCTTTCGACACGTTAGTGAACGCCTTACAACTATCCGCATCAAGGCTAAATTCGCCAACATCAGCCTGATATGCGCTCACGCCCCCACAGAAGATAAAGACGATGCTACCAAAGAGTGTTTCTACGAGCTCCTCGACAAAACATATGAGCAATGTCCTAAGCATGACGTTAAAATCGTCTTGGGTGATTTTAACGCCAAAATAGGAAAGGAGGACATCTTTGGTAGCACAATCGGAAAACACAGCCTACACGACACCACGTCTGGAAACGGACTTAGGCTGATTGATTTTGCTGCGGGACGTAATGTTACCATAGCTAGCTCACGGTTTCCTCACCTCAATATACACAAAGGAACATGGCGGTCACCTGATCATCAAACCGTCAACCAAATTGATCACGTTGCGATCGACGCAAGGCACTCCTCCAGTATTCTAGATGTCCGAACTTTCCGAGCGGCCAACATAGACTCGGACCACTACCTTGTTGTAGCCAAGGTACGGATGCGGATATCCAAGACGCCACAACAACGAGAAAATACTGTGAGGAGATTTAACGTTGGACGACTAAAAACGCAACAAACCGCCAGAACCTTTGCCGATCGCGTATCCCTCAACCTCTCGAGAAGTCCTATGCTGCCAGCATCAAGTGCCGAAGACCAGTGGCGCCGATGCCAAGAAGCCATCAAAAACGCCGCAACTGATGTGCTCGGTTTCACCAGTCCACCCCCCCGAAACCCCCTGGTTTGACGAAGAGTGCCGGCAAGCACATGCAGCAAAACAAAGTGCCTACGAAGCGTCGCTGCATAGAAGGACGAGAGCAGCTCGTCAGCTCTACGAGCAAAAAAGGAGGGAAGAACATCGGCTTCTCCGGAGAAAAAAGAGAGAGCATGAGAAGCGCGCGATCGAGGATATAGAGAGGTGTTACTCCAGGAACAATGTTCGGAAGTTTTACCAAAAGGTAAAAAGAACGTGTCATGGCAACAAGACCCGAACGGAGACCTGTAGAGACGAGCAAGGAAACCTTGTAGTAGAGTCACAGTCGGTGCTGAGGACATGGAAAAACCATTTCTGCAGACTGCTAAACGGCGAAGACGACACAAATTCCGCTGTCAGGCAGAACGAGCCATTCAACCTGGACGATGAAAGCCAAGATTTCCGTCCACCTGACCAAAATGAAGTGAGGATAGCAATATCTAAGCTTAAATCCAACAAGGCTGCTGGTCCAGACGGCTTACCTGCCGAGCTCTTCAAGGCAGCCGGAGATGACTTGGTAG
Organism: Cheilosia urbana; assembly: GCA_946477585.1. Classification (NCBI taxonomy): domain Eukaryota; kingdom Metazoa; phylum Arthropoda; class Insecta; order Diptera; family Syrphidae; genus Cheilosia; species Cheilosia urbana. The sequence goes on from OX297857.1 coordinate 5,790,823, forward strand.
AGTGCATACACCAACTCATCTCCAAGATTTGGTCAGAGGAAAGCATGCCTGATGAATGGAACCTCAGCATTGTTTGCCCGATCCACAAGAAAGGAGACCCTCTAAACTGCGCCAACTACAGAGGCATCAGTCTCCTGAACACTGCGTATAAGATCATGTCTGCTGTATTGTGTGAACGCCTGAAACCATTCGTCAACGATCTGATAGGTCCCTATCAGTGCGGTTTTAGGCCCGGTAAGTCCACGACCGATCAAATATTCACACTACGGCAGATCCTGGAAAAAACCCAAGAATACCAGATCGATACTCACCATCTTTTTGTCGATTTTAAGGCCGCATATGACAGCGTTTATAGAGACGAGCTATACAGAGCCATGTCTAGTTTTGGCATCCCTGCCAAACTTGTCAGATTGTGCAGAATGACGATGGAGAACGCTCGCTGCTCCGTAAAGGTCGGAAACAATCTCACCGAGACCTTTGATGTCAAAAAAGGATTTAGACAAGGTGATGCGCTGTCATGTGACTTCTTCAACATCATTCTTGAGAAGATTGTGCGAAACTCACAAGCCAACACCAGAGGCACAATTTTCTACAAGTCTGTGCAACTACTTGCATACGCTGACGACATCGACATCATTGGCAGAACACAGCGAGCTGTCACTGGTGCGTTTGCAAGTATCAGTACAGAAGCGGCAAAAATGGGTTTGATGGTGAATGAGGGCAAAACAAAATATATGCTGTCAACAAGAAGGGACACACAACATCGACGAATCGGGCAGAACGTCACGATAGACAGCTATAACTTTGAGGTAGTTAGGGACTTTGTCTACCTCGGCTCCGCTATAAACTCTGATAACGACATCACATCAGAAATCAAACGAAGAATCACACTTGCCAACCGCTGTTTCTTTGGCCTAAGACGGCAACTGATAAGTAAGGCCTTGTCGAGAAATACTAAGGAAACTCTGTATAAGACCCTCATCATCCCAGTCCTGCTTTATGGTGCAGAAGCATGGGCGCTATCAAAGGCGGATGAAGATCTCCTTGGTCGTTTCGAACGCAAAATTCTTCGAGTGATTTTTGGTCCCGTTTGCGTTGACGGGTTTTGGAGGAGAAGATTTAACAGCGAACTCTACGAGCTGTACAGCGACATCGACCTAGTCAGAAAAGTACGCATCAGTCGTCTAAGATGGCTGGGACATGTAGAGCGAATGGACACCAACGCTCCGGCCCGAAGAGTCTTCGATTCTAACCCGGAGGGACAACGCAGTAGAGGAAGACCTCGCCTTAGGTGGCGCGCGCAAGTGGAAGGGGACCTCAACCAACTTGGAGTGCGCAACTGGAGGCAGTTAGCCAAAGATCGCGCTAACTGGAGAGGCGTATTGGTTGAGGCCCAGGTCCACCCCGGACTGTAGCGCCACCTAAGTAAGTAAGTAAGAAGTGAAAAAGCTGTCAGTCACCTTACAACTAACAGCTGATTTGAAATATGCGTTGATTATTTGTTGACTTTTTGCTTATTAGAATGGTATCAACAGGCGGCAAAATAAAATTGAATTCTTTAAGATTCTTTTCGATATTGGCGTCGAAATTCTTCGTTACTGTAACAAGGTACAATCTCTTCCATGTAATTCTTAATGCAGTGTCGCTTTTTCCTCTTCTCGAATGCTTGTAGTTCAATCAGTACAAACTCTTCCACATGCTCAGATTCATTAAAATAAAGTTAAAAACAAATGATAGAACTAATTTTCTTAGTAAATTAACAAATTCCTCGAGTTTATCAGACATTTTAACGACTTTTCGTACAATTTTTTGAATATTTGATTTATGTATCTGTCATTTTTCATAAATTACTACAAAAGCGTTCCTTAACTTTTTCGTAAGCGTCTCTCTCTGTGAGAGAATTTATCCCCACCACTGCCATTTTGACAGTCTTTTCCATTCTTACTACAAAAGTAAAGGAACAGACCTAATACCAACATACTTTACACAGCTGCTTTACGTCAGTTTAAGAAGTTTGCTTTCGAGACAAATGCACAAAGTTTGGTGAAAACCAAAATAACAAAATACATAAATAGCTATGGATATAATTTCGAAGGAATTATTATCTTCATTGTCTCCCTCGTCATCTGAAGACTACAAATCACCAATAAAACTTCATTTGTATCTACAAAAGAGAAAACATTTTTCGGGTCGATATCCATTTGAGATTTTGCCAAAAACGAATGCAATTTGAACAGCTGATATTGTTGTCAATTAACACACTAATCCATTTACAAAAGCAGATCAATTTCGTTGCACGTTCCATGAGCACCGTAAAAACTGAGATCTGAAAAAGATTTCTGGTGGTCCCAATCTAAAACGACATAAGAAATTGACGTTCAATTATTAGGATTGTTTGGAATGATTGGATGATAGTGTAGTGCGCACTGAGAAGTGTTGCCTAATTTTCACGCCTGTCAAAATCGAACGGAAAATATGTTGCCCTGACGTCTATCAGTTTTTGATATTGAACAATATTTATCTTTTTCTGAACGAATTATGAAGAAGATAACATTTTTTCCGTTTATATTGTTAGAAATGAGTGAATTTATTATTGTTTTGCTTGTAAAATCCACGAAATTCAGTGACATATGGCTCGCTCACAGATGAGGCAATTCGGCCACTGATCTTGTGCTTTCCATAATGGAAATAGTTGATTAAAGTGTTTGGAATTTAATGTCGTTTCATTCTGTTATCCAATGGAACAAGAAAAGTGCTTCTGATTGAAACCACATTGGTATTGGTGGAATGCTAAAAAAATAATCTACGCCAGCTGTCATCTGACTTGTATAAAATTAAAATACTTAAATTTTACTTGCCTGAGTGCTTCTTGAGTGGATTCTGACATCAAATTGAGAAGCGAAATTATCTTCTCAGAATCACCGGAAGAGTATTTTTTGTGCCAATGGAACGGTTTCAGAACTCAGAAGCGAATTTTTCGATTCCGGACTCTCCAGGACGCTTGTTTTTGATTTTAAAAATTGTATTAGCTCTGTATTCAGCTTTTTTCCATTCCATTTGTTGTATAATATTAACTTTTATTTCATAACGTTATTGTTTTCAAACAGTTCGCTTTTGAATATAAAATTTATTACATATATTCACCTGTCAAAAAAATTAAGGACAGCAAGCGATATAACAGCGAAACTCAGAACTGAATTCTTGCCCCGACAAATTAACTGGGGTCAGTTTAGGACACAACAAGGGTGCCCTAGAAGTCATGTCATATACAGGTTTTCAGTACCAGGGCGAGTTCACTACTAAAAATATCGAACACATTATAGTTAACTCAGTGCGCACAAGGGCCACTTCAAACACTGAGTTGACAGTTCGGGTATGTGGCTAACGTAGAAAAAGTGACGTTTCCGACCAATCTGGTTTTTGGGTTCCGGGTTCTTCTTAGCCAGACCAATCTAGTCGACTTAAGATAACTAGATTCTTGAATGTGCCCAGTCACCACATTTAGGCGGCCATTAACTTTGGTATACCATCAGGGACAGTCCCCAAATGGGTAGACAAAAGATGCAGCATTTATTCTAACAATGTCATTAGGCAGGGACTACATATCAAGTGTTTGAAATAAAACGGGACCGGGACAGACGTTTGTCCTGACCAAACCAGATCAAACACATTCGATCGGAGAAGTAGCTCAGCATAACCTTACACGCATTCTCTTCCGTAAGGTCCATAATGGTATCCTAGCCTCTAGCTAGGTCTCACATTCATTCGTCGGAGTGAGCTGGAGAGAGTAAGGACCCTACCGATCGTAAACACACCCTCAACGTCAAATGAAGTACGCGCTGCACAGTGCATCCCATTAATCAGGAAGGCGATATCACCTACATATGTCCATGACAAAGCAAATAACCCATTTAAAATGGTAATTTCAAAACTCCATATTGACAGACATGCTGCCTCTTACGCGGTAGATAATAATAATATCGACGCACAATATTTACTACCTCAAGCGACGAGAAAAACAATCCACTTGAGACCTTGCACGGGGAGAGTGTTTACTAACGAACATTTTACTTGAAATCTAAACAAAGCCTCAACTTCCACACACATGGCACAGGTTCTATTTGCCCCCCCCCCCCCCCAAAATTCTAGAGAGGCCCCTTACATCATATCAATATTTATGGTAGTATTTTGTAGCAATTCGAGAACGTCTTGATAAGAGTCAGCCCTTCGGTGTTTCTATCTGCGATTGTATATTTTTCAATCCAAATCGAAATCACGCATTTAATTAGTGACCGCCACAACACTTCAAAAAAAAAAAAAAAAACATGTAAACAAATCGCCGACTAATCAAATTATATTGTAAAATCAGTTGTCAGTAAAATTGTAATTCTTTGTTTATTTTTGACTTGCTAAGAGGTTCGGTCGTTTGTTGTTATTGTTCGACATTTATGTGCCCCACACACTCGCTATCGCTATATTGCAAATTCGAATCTCTCCACTGGAATCACAATTTCCTTGCCAGACACTCGACGACAGCCGCCTGTGTTCCGTATATTTTATGTTATGTTGACCCCGGAAAATCGAGACCGCTGAAATGAGGAAATATATATGTACATCATACAAATGCTAATAAATGTCGTTTTGTTCGTTCGAACATTTCTACAACGAGTAATGGAAGTTCTCTTATTTATGTCAACATTATTAGAACAGATAACAGAGTATTCCATTGGTAGATGCAGTATGCAGATGCAGATGCCTTCGGTAACACGTGCCGTGCACAAGATAAGTCAAAGTGTGACGCACGAGAAAATGCACTCGAAGCACGTTTCGTGATTTTACTTTAAAATACTTAAAAATGTACGTTGCCAATACAGACAGCAATGACATTCGAAGTCATTTCCTCCATTCAGTTTTCTATTCACTGGGCCTTAAGCTAGGCTGCTCCAGGCAAACTAAATTTTATCAGCTCTCCAACTTTTCTCTCCAAACATAAGCTAAGATCCCAGCTAAATTTTGACATAGGGCACGCCGCAGATAAGTGTACATAAAACAGCTGTTCTTTGAAAATAACTTACTTTGATTTCAATCAATTCCGATTGTAGGTACTTCTCGTCGAGGTATTTATTAAAAAGAGCTCATCCTTGCCTAGGTTAGGTTAGGTAAGGTGGCTGTCTAGAAAGACATACTTAGAGCAAATTCGTTTAGGTCCTTTGTGATACCACATGAGTTAATCATCATCCTTGCTAATGCTTACTTCTCCTATTCCCCGTAATACAAAACCGAAACACAACACAACGATCTGTCGAAATTTAGCCTGAGAAATTGTGCCGCCTCATTAAATTGGCACGCAAAATTTTGACAGATACGTAGTACGACAGACGAAGTACGTTTTGAAACAAAAGTTTGATGTTATAGCTCGAGCAGCGTACCACTCAGCTAAATGGGTTCGTTTATATTTAGCTCAGCTAAATTACTAAACTTTACTAATAAAAATTTGTTTCGAATTTAAATTTAATTAGTTCACAATGACCACACCATTTCCATACAAATTAGGGCTAAAATTTAGCTCCAGCAGCATAATAAGCTTTACTTATTAAAATTTGTTTCGAGACTAAATTTAATAAGTTCACAATGGCCACACAATTTCCATACAAATTTCGCAATTGTGACTAAAGTCGAGACTTGAAAAAATGTATTATTAGTACGGCGCGCTGTCATCTTTTTGATTTTTGTCGAGGATAGCATTTTTCGAATTGGAAAAATCGAAGAATCGAATAGATCCACAAGACCACGAATGAAAAATTCCTTCGAACTTAAGGCTGGTACGCAGTTCACGTGAAATCCAATATGGTGGTGGTAGGCTATTTCACTTGGTTTCAAACTCAACTTTAAAACTCTTTTAGACGTTGATTTCATCATACAAATGCTTGAACAGTTTCCGCGAAAAGTGAATGCGTTTTTGAAACAGTTCCTTGATATATCGAAATCAATTTCACGGCCTTTAAAGTGGCGTGTTCACAACTATTTTAACAGTCATTAAGCCGTACTAATCACAAATTTTACTCTCGACTTAAAATTTGTATGTAAAAATGTGAACTAATAAAATTTAGAGTCGAAACTAAGAATTCTCATTGTCATTGATGGATTTAGCAGCAAGCTTGAAAAAAATTAAACTCAACAAGGGATGCTCTATTCCTTTTCAATTTGAAAAGAAGATGCACATTACAAGCCAATGTGGCGTACAACCACGCACATTGGACAACTTGTTATCTAACAACAGTCGAGAAGAATCCAATATGTGGAAATGACGCACTCAATAACCTTCACTTCAAAAATGTGTGCACATCACAATAGGTGGCTGTATCGTCCCCTCCCTTCATACGGATAACATGCAAAGCAAATCTGTCAAACATTCTGAAGGATATACGCTGTGCCTCCGATAAATGAATTTTCTTCTTGCAATCGGAATATTTCAATGACAGCTGTTAACTTCATTGCGCTTATTTCAAAATATCCACCCATGATGACAATCTAGGTCCGTCAATTTGAATGACGTAGATCCTTCTCCATTTATCAAACAAACTCTTAATCTATCGAGTTAATAAGCAACAGTACCATCATTACAACGTCATACAGTGAGTGAACGAGTTCTTCTCAATTTATTTACCCGATTACACTGCACTTGGGTATCTTCTTCTTTTAAATTCGCCTTATGAATACCTACATTTGCTTTGCTGATTCTTTGCATACACTCATGCCTGTCAATTTATTTCAATGCGACAGCAATTCATAAAAGGAATGTGCTTGGCCGCAGAATTATCATAAATTGAATTTAATAGAACAAAATTCACTTAACTTTCATTTGATTAAATCATATAGTCCAAGAATTGACTTGTTGTCATTCGTTATTTATTTTAAGTTAAATTTATTTATTTATTTTTTAAGCAAACTCAATTTAATTACCTACCACAATCGAATGGCAATGACAATGAAGTTGAAACGAGTTAGCAACTTGAACCAATAAAATGTGGCGAATCGCCTCGTTTCTAACGTTGACAAGCTGTGTGAGTGGACTTTAGTCCAAGGGAAGATGAAAGCAGCATGACAGTTGTGCGATTAAAGTTGCAAATTTAGGCACTTTATTTAAGAGCCTGCCACAATTTTTTTTTTGCTATTTTTTACCTTTTTTTAGTTGCAGAAGGCCCTCCAAAAGTTTTTCAAATGCTGTTATTTCCAAATAAAAAACCTTTAAGATTTAACGCAGTTGCCTGTCACAACATTATTATAGTATTTAGTGAGCCAATGCTTGTTAAATGTCGATCTTTTTCTTGCGACATTTTAGAATTCTACAGCGGCCACGCTGCATGGAAGTACGTAATTGGCAGCAGTGTTGTTATATCATGGGATTTATTCCTTTTTGTGGGTTTTTGGATGTCCGAAAAGCCTTTCGTGGGATAAAGGGAAAAAGCACCAAATAGTGGGAATTTAAGGAATCTAATATCTAACCAAAAGATTTGTGAAGAGATTCCTTGCTCTCTTTGTTTTCGAAAACCCGACTGACTTTGTTAGGAAAAGCAATACGATTATCTATATGACGGAGGGATGCATTTCTTAAGAAGACACGCTCAGGCTATAAAGGCACAGTAGTCGGATTAGTTCTATGAAAAATTATATAGAAAGAGAAAGGTGTTAGAAAATCGAAAACATGTGATAGAAGAGAGGACATCGGTAACAAATGTAGAACCAGTAGACCCAGTAAGTATGTCTATTTCAAAATTCATAAGAAAACTATTAAACAGTTTACGGGATACAACGGAGTAGAAGCTTTTGAGTAAAGCGGTGCGAAAAGTAGGCAAAACTACAAAATTACTTGCAGGTGTTAGAAACTGGAATCTGCAAATAGCCACCTCTCATAAAGAATTTTCAATGTTTTGAATAAAACAATAGAGCGAGCTAAGCGGTTTACCCACAAACAATCCTGATAGCGGACTTTTGTAAAACTAGAAACCAGAAACTAATACCATACTGCAATTTTGATTGGAATATTCCAAAATATACTGTTTTTAGTGTTCTATTATTACAGTATTTTTTAAGACAAAAGCTACGGACAGTGGAGCAAAAATATTATTTCAAATTTGAAATATGATCGGACCTTAATTAATTTCTTACAGTCTTGAGTTATTTACATAAACTTAATGTCCATGCAAAAAAAAACATCAAAATCGCTTGAATGAGCTAAATAAATAACAAACAAACGATTTAAACTGTTTTACCTGTTCAATTTTAAAAGACTTAGTTCCACAGGATATTTGGTCATTAAACAACTTCCTTACAGTTACAGTTACCAACGTCCTTACAGGTGCCTGTAATGTGGTACCTTTTTGGTCATGTCATGACGGATTTATTACAATTTAGTTCGTGAAAAGATTTCATAGTCAGGAAACTCTGGCATTCTTGAGCTAAAGTTCGTTACTTTGGTTTTGTTATTGACAACAAGCTGGTGGACAGTAAACCATATTCTCGGAATGTGAACATCCTGATTTATATGGGCCCTTAAGCTTAAAGGGTTATCTGACTCCTGACTGATATGCAATGCCAAGACCGTCTGCAAAGGCTCTTACTTTCCCTATAAACGGTTGACTAAATAGGCAATTCATATAGATTAAGAACAGTATTGGACCAATAATAGAACCCTGAGGCACACCTATGTTTATAGAGCTACTTAAAAAGTTTCCTATTTTAACTTTTTAAATTCTGTCCTTCAAATTAGACTCAAACCAATTACGCATAAAGCCTCAAAATCCTGCACCATATATTTTGTGGAGGAGAACATTGTGGTTAACCATGTCATGTAACCATGTTTTTGTGAAATCAACGAACAGACCAGCGCAAAGTGATTTATATCATTATATTAATACGTGAACGTTAGAGCTTTCCGTACGCTTTTTTAGTATTTAGTATGTAATGAGGAGAATGAAAACTTATGTCACTTAAAGGTACTGTGCCGTAGATGTGCAAAAACCCAAAATCGTGGGTATACGTCGCCATTAAGCCAGGTAAAATTAAGTTATGAGTTTCCCATACAAAACAGGTAATTGAACTAATTTTGGTGAGAATCAATTTGTCGCCGCATAAATTACCATAGTAACTATTCAAACTATTCGTAGATTAGAACCTGTTTCCGATGGAACAGCTCATTTACTTATTTTTTCGATATCTAGACGTAGCTCCTTTCGTTTATAAAATCCGTTGGAGAGAATCGTTTACCTATAAGGGTATGTTATCTACCTGCCCCTAAAAGAAATCAATTGTAAGAAATTAATTCAGGGGCATTATGCCCGATTCATATTATATTAATACGTGAACATCCGACCGAATAATTCCCCATACAAAATGCTTACCAGTTAATTGAATTGGTGGCATTCAAAATGTCGCCGCCAAATTCCAATAGTAAAGTATTCAAATATACCTATATCATCTTAGATTAGAACCTTTTTTTTCGAAGGAATGCAATATGCGTACCCCTAAAAGCAAGCAATTGTAGGCGCAGTGGCTTAGTGGTTAGTGTGTTGGACTGTTACGCTAGGGGTCGAGGTTCGAGTCCCGCAAGAAACCCAAATTCCAACTTATGGTTTTTTCACTGCGCCACCTCTCGCGAACGTGTGACAAACATCCGAGAGTATGACTGTCTTGAAAGGGCTTCTCAATTAGCCGTTTGGAGTCGGCATAAAATCGTAGATCCCTTCCATTCGTTCCAAAAATGAAAACTCACAAAAAACGAATGGTTGTGAGAAGCTAGGCCTAGGGTCCCTCCGGACCTGTTGCGCCAACTATTTTTATTTATTTTTTTTTTTTTAAAGTAAGCAATTGTGTACCTACATTAGTGTAATTCAGGGGCATTATATCTACGAGGTGCTGACGATGCGACGCGAATGAAGTTCATACTTACCTACATACATACTATGGAAACGAACATTTTTCGATATACCTAACTTTTTTGCTCTAAATGTTTATTGTGACATGATGTGACATCTTAAAATAGGCCTGTTTTTTGAGCTTCGATCTCAGCAAAGCAAGGTAAAGTAGGATTTTCAGCACGCAAATACAACAACTACTATGAGTTCCCGAATTGTCAAGTAGAAAGTAGTTGTTATAATTGCGTGCTGAAAATCCTACTTTACTTTGCTTTGCTGAGATCGAAGCTCAAAAAAATACACCTAATGTTAAACATGAGTAAAAGTATTTTTAAAGGGGAGTATTTTTTTATATTTTCTATTGATGTCCCTTTTTTGCCGTTTAACAGCCGTAACAGACTGTTAAACGGCGAAGACGACATAAATTCCGCTGTTAGGCAGAACGAACCATTCAACCTGGACGATGACAGCAAAGATTTCCGTCCACCTGACCAAAATGAAGTGAGGATAGCAATATCTAAGCTTAAATCCAACAAGGCTGCTGGTCCAGACGGCTTACCTGCCGAGCTCTTCAAGGCAGCCGGAGATGACTTGGTAGAGTGCATACACCAACTCATCTCCAAGATTTGGTTAGAGGAAAGTATGCCTGATGAATGAAACCTCAGCATTGTTTGTCCGATCCACAAGAAAGGAGACCCTCTTAACTGCGCCAACTACAGAGGCATCAGTCTCCTGCACACTGCGTATAAGATCATGTCTGCTGTATTGTGTGAACGCCTGAAACCATTCGTCAACGATCTGATAGGTCCCTATCAGTGCGGTTTTAGGCCCGGTAAGTCCACGACCGATCAAATATTCACACTACGGCAGATCCTGGAAAAAACCCAAGAAAACCAGATCGATACTCACCATCTTTTTATCGATTTTAAGGCCGCATATGACAGCGTTTATAGAGACGAGCTATACAGAGCCATGTCTAGTTTTGGCATCCCTGCCAAACTTGTCAGATTGTGCAGAATGACGATGGAGAACGCTCGCTGCTCCGTAAAGGTCGGAAACAATCTCACCGAGACCTTTGATGTCAAAAAAGGATTTAGACAAGGTGATGCGCTGTCATGTGACTTCTTCAACATCATTCTTGAGAAGATTGTGCGAAACTCACAAGCCAACACCAGAGGCACAATTTTCCATAAGTCTGGTGCAACTACTTGCATACGCCGACGACATTGACATTGTTGGTACAACACAGCGAGCTGTCACTGGTGCGTTTGCAAGTATTAGTACAGAAGCGGCAAAAATGGGTTTAGTGGTGAATGAGGGTAAAACAAAATATATGCTGTTAACAAGAAGGGACACACGAAATCGACGAATCGGGCAGAACGTCACGATAGACAGCTATAACTTTGAGGTAGTTAGGGACTTTGTCTACCTCGGCTCCGCTATAAACTCTGATAACGACATCACATCAGAAATCAAGCGAAGAATCACACTTGCCAACCGCTGTTTCTTTGGCCTAAGACGGCAACTGATAAGTAAGGCCTTGTCGAGAAATACTAAGGAAACTCTGTATAAGACCCTCATCATCCCAGTCCTGCTTTATGGTGCAGAAGCATGGGCGCTATCAAAGGCGCATGAAGATCTCCTTGGTCGTTTCGAACGCAAAATTCTTCGAGTGATTTTTGGTCCCGTTTGCGTTGACGGGCTTTGGAGGAGAAGATTTAACAGCGAACTCTACGAGCTATACAGCGACATCGACCTAATCAGAAAAGTATGCATCATTCGTCTAAGATGGCTGGGACATGTAGAGCGAATGGACACCAACGCTCCGGCCCGAAGAGTCTTCAATTCTAACCCGGAGGGACAACGCAGTAGAGGAAGACCTCGCCTTAGTTGGCGCGCGCAAGTGGAAGGGGACCTCAACCAACTTGGAGTGCGCAACTGGAGGCAGTTATCCAAAGATCGCGCTAACTGGAGAGGCGTATTGGTTGAGGCCCAGGTCCACCCCGGACTGTAGCGCCACCTGAGTAAGTAAGTAAGTCCCTTTTTTGCTTATAAAAAGAAACACCATAATTATCGAAAATTGTGTTATACGCTTTTTAGTACTACTTCAGTTTCGAGGAGGTACTGGTTTGCACCACCCACAAGCAAAGAAAAAAAAAATCTATAGAAGAATGGTCTTTAGTTTTGTCTGTGATCGCGACAAAAGTGATTTCAAACAGTTCTTCAGCTTATGTTTCAATTTTTTTTTTTTTTTACATAGAAATCGTAACAATTTCAAGCTCTTTACATTTCATTTTACATTATGCATTTCAGGAGATTGTTGTAAAGTGCTTTAGGCTTTAACTCAAATGCATAGTTATTTTTGTTGCTGCTGCGAACAACACCCTTATAAAAGGTATGATCGATTTTCGACCACAAGCGAAACTAGTATACATGAATGAGCAAAACTCCAAAAGGGCATCGTCTGTAGAGAGCCTTTCCCTAAACTGAGAAGCGTGAAGAAATCTTATTTTTGCAAAATAGTCCAGTCTCTACTCTTCTCTAATAGCTTTTTCAAAAATATTTAAGATTAGAGATAGTGAAGAAATTGGTCTGTAATTATTTTGTACCACTTTTGCTTCCCTTTTAAAAAGAGGTATAACATTTGCGTGCTTAAGTTTTTGAGGAAAAATACCTGAACAAATACTTAAGTTGAAAATATATAAGCAAGCTATATTTTTAAGTGTAAGATTGGAAATACCATCATTTCCACCAGAACAAGAGTTGCTGAATGATAATAAAAAAGAAGCTACTATTACTTACAACTAACAGTATCGTCGGCTATTTAGGAACTAGGTTAGGTTAGGTTAGTTGAAGTAGCTGTCAGCTAACTGGTTAGGTTAGTCGACACACTTAGACCATTATAAGGTCCCTGGTGAAACCACGTGAATCTATAATTCAATCCTCCTACTCGTTGAACCAATCGGAGCTTCTAATGAAGCGTAGTAGATTTCTGTTTTCGTCTCTGTGAGAGTGCCGGACAAGTACAGAGAAGATTGAGAGCAGTCTCCTCCTCCTCCTCTTCAAAACAGCTTCTGCAAAAGTCGTTAGAGAATACGCCTAGCCTTTTTGCATGCCTGCCGATAAGACAGTGTCCCGTGATGACACCTATTGTGGCACTAATATGCTTCCTATCGAGGGAGATCAGATGCCTAGAACGTTTTAGATCCAGCTTTGGCCAGATCTGCTTGTCGCTAGACAAGTCGAGCCGGTTGACCACCTAAGATTTGTTCTTTCGATAGCGTCCAGCTTTATTTTGAGTTTGCAAGTAGCGAGTGGAATACCTAAGGAATCCTTAATTGGGAGCAGAGGTATCGTAGTTCCGTGTTTGGCGAGTTCATCAGCCCTGCAGTTACCTGAAATGTCCCTATGCCCCGGCACCCAACAAAGGTGAATGTTGAACTGCTCCGCCATCTCCCTGAGAGACGAACGACAGTCTTGGGCTGTTATGGAATTTGTGGAAACTGATTCCAGGCACTTGATAGCGGCTTGACTATCAGAGAAGATACGGATATCTTTAGCAGATATCACGTTTTCCCTTAGCCAAAATAAGACCTCTTTTATCGCCATTATTTCCTGAAAAACGCTACAGTGATCAGGAAGACGGAAGGAGAGACTAAGATTAAGTCTTTTAGAGAAGACACCGCCACCAACACCGTCCACAGGTTTCGAACCATCTGTGTAGAAATGGATCGATTCATCATCCACGGATGCTTCCTCTTCCCAGAATGATCTAGTAGGAATGGAGACCTGGAAGTTTTTATCAAATTGTAGTTCTGGTGTGGTGTAGTCGATGTTTTCTGGAAGGTTCCTAATGTTGTTGAGGATAGCGGCATGGCCAGTTGTTTTGCTTGTCCATTGTGAAATAGCTTTGAGGCATACGGCTGCCGAAGCTGCCGTTTGCCTGCTGAAGATGTCAAATGGGTGTCAGATGAAACAGTATGTTAAGTGCAGCAGAGGGGGTGCTGCGAAGAGCTCCGCCGATGCACAAGCATGCCGTTCTTTGGACTTTGCTTAATTTATCGCGATTAATCGCTTTTTCTAAGGCAGTCCACCAGACAACCACACCGTACGTGAGTATAGGTCTTATGACCGAAACATATAGCCAGTGAGTGACGCGGGGCTGCAAACCCCATTTGTTCCCTATGGCTTTTTGCAAGAGAAAAGTGCCAGTGGCCTTCTTAACTCTTTCTTGGATGTTAGGCTTCCAGGTTAACTTCCGATCAAAAATAAGGCCTAAGTATTTAGCTTCATTTGAGAACGTCAAGCTAGTGCCATTTATAGATGGGCGGTCAATGTGTGGAATCTTATATTTCCTAGAGAAGAGGACAAGTTCAGTTTTGTGAGGGTTTACGCCCAAACCACAACTGTTTGCCCATTTTATTAGCTTGTTAAGAGCGTGTTGTAGAAGTTCTTTTAAAGTGTTAAGGTACCTTCCTGAGACGGCAATAGCAACGTCGTCCGCATAGGCAATCACATTGTAGCCTTCCGCCTCCAGGGATATCAGCAGTTCATTCACCACTAAATTCCAGAGAAGGGGAGACAGGACACTAAATAATTACAGTATGAAGGAAGCTCCTCAGATCCACCTCAGACCTCAAACCAACAGTGGAAAAGAAATCATTACAAATTTTAGCTGTTTGTAAGGAATAGATGCAGAACTTGATTTCTTTTAAGAAAAGTCGATTTTCATCACTGTGTCAGACATTACAGAAAATTACTTTTTTTTTACCGGCTGAACGCGGAAGCCAATCCAATCGACTTTCCCGAAACTCTACTTGTGATGTTTGAAACAAACAAAAAAAAAACAACTTGTGTTGTGCAAGCTGTTTCCCACCTCTATGGGGGTTTCTCTATCACCTCTTTCTATATGGTATCGCAACAATATTCGCAAAGGAGCTTCCCGGGAAATCAAAGCTACATATTTGAAAATACGCTGACCATTGTATTTATGTACTTTAGCAATCCGACTATTGTGAAGCGCATGCACTTTATGGGCAGTGGTTGTGCGACAGGATGTTCATGCGGCATATATCCGCTTGGTTGGGTTATAGTTTATAATCGGCGGATGGGATGATGGTTATTGATTTGTGCAAAACAGATGTCTATGGGAAGGGGGTGAATCAGTAACATCGGTATCTTGTCACACACATTTAAAAAAACATATAAAATTTACCCACTAAGCTTAATGCGAAAATGCGCTTTTCGTACATAGGTACAATTGAAATTTATTAAAGTGATTCCTTGGAACAAGTCCCAGCCCAACCAGTTCATCGAAATTCGACACGTTTGTTGGCTTTGCTGGCTATGATATTTTCAACACATCTTAATGGACACATTCAAAAATCTAGTTATCTTAAGTCGACTAGATTGGTCTGGATAAGATGTAATCTGAACGCAAAAACTAGATTGTTCGGTAAAGTCACCTTCCCTACGTCAAACACATACGAACTGTCAACTCAACCGGGATACATTAAGTAAGACAGCTGTCAGAGGTACTACACTTGAGTCTTGAACGTGCCGAATGACTATTTTCAACGTACAGCGTCACTACTTCGGCGCGTTGTTTCGTTGTGATGCAATTCAAAAAAAGATTTTTACTGAAGTCAAAGTAATTCAATGTTTACACTTTACATCCCGAAATAAAAAATAAATGGCGCACATTGTATCTATATAACTTTATAATTAAATCAAACACACCTTCATTCACGGTTGACTTCAGCAAAAAGATGATTTTACGCCGCATTATTGCAGAGCCTGAGTTCAAGCACAATCAGGAAACAAAAAAAACTAAAATGAGCAAAAATCTACTACTGTCATCTGTCAAACAACCTTTATGTCTAGAAATGCAACCACTATGATGAGTCCTTGACGTTTTCAATGTAAATATACTGGGAACGATCAAATAGTTTAGTAAGTCTGACAGCAAAGTTAATTTATCTTTTGTTAACAAAAATTGCAAATTACCTACTTGAATCTTTAATTTTACTTTGTTCTTAGTCGACACGACAGTGAGAATTTACTTAAGTGGCGCTACAGTTCGGGGTGAACCTGGGCCAGTGAGAATTTATTTCACATTAAAAGGGAAATAAAACGGGATCATGATGTAATCTCGAATGACAAAATCTCGAATGCTAAAAATCTCGATTTTTTTTTTTAATCTCGAATGCAAACATTTCGAATGTACAAAAATCTCGAATGCACAAAAATCTCGAAAAAATCTCGAAAATAAAAAGTGAATTCGAGATTTGTTTTTTCTAGTTTAAGATCTAAAATTCGTATAAAACATAAAATTGTATGTTATGTTTATTAAATAATTTATTCATCTTTGAAAAGCAATCACAACAATAAACAAAAATAACAGATAATTCATCATAACAAATTAATAATTTCAAAATCGAATATATACATAAATACAACTAACTAAACAAAGTAAAAAATATCGAAACAATACAAAAAACTCATCAAAAAATAATAAATAAATAAATAAAATAAAAATAACAGCTGATAACTAGCGCCCATCATGGACAATGTAGGTACTGCACGTGGTTGATTGTTGTTGAGAGAATAGGCGTTTTTTAATTTCCTCAGATGATGTGTATAGATTATTGATTTTCATGCATTACAACAACTATGGGTTCATTTACAATTGTTGTGTTGCATGTAAACCAATGATCTATATAGATTACCTGGGGAAAATAAAAAATAAGACACCTAATAATTGTAGCAATCTCGAATTAATATTAATTTTTGAGACAATGGTAACATTTTGCGCGCGCAAATTCGAGATTTTTGTTATTCGAGATTATGGTTTCTAGATTTTTGCTTTCGAGATTTTTTTAATTCGAGATTTTTTTTTCGAAATTTTTGCATTCGAGATTTTAGCTTTCGAGATTTTTTTTTTCGAGATATCGTAGGTAACTTAAATAAAACGCCTCAATGTTTTCGGAATTTATTTCCCACCTTACATGGGAACTAAGTCCACTTCGCGAAAGTGTTTTTATTTCCCACTAGATGGGAACTAAGTCCCTCTGGGGAGGAACTATAAACGTATTTCCCTGCACCAATATGAACACCTAGTTCACTTTATTCCCCGAGCGCGTGTTTCCACTGGAAAAAATCTGGTAAAAGTGTGCCTGTTGTTTACTTTTGGCTTGTTAAAGCTTGGTAGGTATACGCTCGTCGCACTATAATTTGAATGGGACTTTCACAAGATCATCAAAAGCTTCGCTCAAAGTGCGCTCCAGCCTTAATGGAATATTCGTGCTAATAAACAGTGTACGGGACCAACATTGATTGGCAGTTCCATTAAAGTTATGAAGGATATATCAATATTTTTTTTAAATACTAAACAAATTGTGTTGCCAAAATCATTATTTCAAGTGCAAAATCACCCAGCACTTGTACCGAAAGTAAATCAAATCAACTCTAAGCAAAAGTATCACCCCCACGCGTGCCACTGTGGTTGCAGCGCGGGCTAGATATTAATAATCTTTAAAAATAGCATCAAAGTGCTGCAAAAAGTCGAAGGCCAAACATATTCGACCTACCTGCGGTCCATTATTTCTTCTGAATAGTTTACGAGTTCTCCTTGTCGATCCCAGTTAAGAGGCACAGTAATATAATATATACACAACACTACACGCGAAACTCTGCTCTAGGACACTGGGTTACACTACTCTTGAAATCTAGATAATTATTATCACTGGTGTGGTCGTATACCGAATAGAGCTCGGAGAAGAGAACGATAAGCGATCGGTTCCAACAAACAGCGCACTGTTTCTGTAACGCAGATTAAAATTCCAATTGAATGTGTCTGTCCGTGTTTCGGTTTATGCAGGCACTCGACACGCCGGGCTATTCTCCTCACACACTAACGCACAAACACACACACACACGCGCACACATGTTTACAGCGTCTATGTCTTATTTTATTATTATTAAATTCATTTTTATTATTTTTTGTCTTGTTTCATACATTTTATTGCCAAACGCCATGCGACATAATGTGAAGCCGGCAATGAGAATCATCATCATTCTCTTTGTGGGGGGCGGGCAGGCGGGCACACATGCAACAGTTTCGCGCAATTGTTCTCTACTCGCTTGGAGAAGACGACAAGAAAGTGTTGTGTGACGATGACCCTTATTAATTCCTGCCTTCCGGGGGCCTTGCGAGTTGCGACTTCTGCGAGTGTGCATTGGGGGTGTGGCGGACTGACCGAAATATTTTCCTTTATTAACCACCAGCAATTTATTCAATTGTTCGTTTAAAAAAAAAACTGTCTGTCTACTCTTTGTCAATTACTTTGACATTGTTCTTGTGGCTTAAGACGGGAATAGCCACACAATGAAAGAGCAATGATTCTAGCATGCGAGCGGGTAAATTAAATTCAGCCGCCATCGTGATCCTGAGATTAATGCGACCCAAGAGTAAGGCAAAAGATGTGTAAAAGTAGGTGGAATCTTCTTTTTTTTCACTAAGCTAAGTCGCTTTCGTTGTCGATCCTCAATTCAATGACTGAATGACGCATTTGCGCAGTTTTTAAATTGCTGATAATGAGACTAAATGAATAAGCAAGAGCTCGGGCAAGAAGGTCAAGGCTGCCTGCTGATGTTCTAATGACGTGTCGTTCATACTAGTTGCAAAGGACCGCTAATGCGCGGGATATGAATACTGTGTCAGGAGTTTCCGAGAGGTGGCGCAGTATAGAAAGTGAATTAAGATGCCGTTCCGAGAGGTGGCGCAGTATGGAAAAAGCCTCACCATGTAAAGGGTCTTTTTCTTTCATTATTTCATTTCATTAAGGACTTCAACTTTTTTTTTAAATAAAATGCAAGCTACTTGAGATATTTAAAAAAAAACTTCATTGGTGTGGCAACACTGTAAAATTTAAAGATTTAACTAGCAAAAGGAACAATGAGAACTGCCGGTAGTAGCTCCCCACCCATTCTGTGTATCCCTTTTTTACTTGATCATTCATGTGTACAGTCAGTATTGTCATAAACAAATCATACTGAGACCCCCAACTCACAATCCTCTTGCCGCTGGCCCCCTCAATTTTTGCCAGGAATCCGCCATTTTGTTTTCCTATCCGTGTACGCAAATTCCTATCCGTTTTGCTTTGCCCACAGTGAAATGTAAAAAGATTAGGTGCGAATGTGTTGGTTGAGAGGATTTTTGACATTTGTCAATACGAATTTCTATGCAACAATACTAGCGCACCTAAACTTTTTGGGAGCGTAAAATTTAGCTTGTAGGCAAATAACTGTTGATCGGTCGAAGTTGCGGGTCTCAGTATTGTCTCTGGTATTGTTTTTGACTTTGCTCTGATCGGTTCGTAGTCGGTTGTCATATCGAATAAATAAGTGACTATTATCATCTCGTATATTCTATATTATATTAATAAAGTGCTAACAAATATATTTACTCGTGTTTTACTCGGTACAAAAGGAATTTGCTTAAATTGGCTTAAATTATTACACTTCGCGTCAATTGAATAAGCACAAACATTTTCTAAGCTACGTTGTCCATTTTTTAATGATATATTAATTCAAAAGGTTCTGAAAAAATGGACAACATAGTCAAAAGTGCCCATCGTCGAAAGTACCCTACCCTACCTACAGTGTATATCTATATATTAATCGCCGACACGATTTCTTTCAGAACATATTTAACCTACTAAATGAATACCAATTGGATTTATTTTTTCACCAATTTGAAGCGTGCCACTCATAGATCGGTCGAAAAATATTATAATTTCCAAAAAGATTTGCAAAATAGGTAAAATAGTGTTTTAATTTACGTCGAATACAACAACAACAATAATCTCTGCGGACGGCGTCAGTGACGAATGGTGGTAGTTAGGCGAAGAAGGGATACGTATTCTCTGTCTCTTATAAGTTACTTATTTATATTAATCACCGACACAATTTCTTTCAGAGATACGTATCAACCCTACTTAATGAAGATCACTCATAGATCGGTTGAAAAGAATTATCATTTCAAAAGAGTTTTTGCTTTACCTTGGTTACAACGACAACACTGTAGGCATCAAAAGAAAGATATTCATGTCGATTACAGAATCCGCAAAAATGTATTCCCGGGGAGTTGACTCGATCCACGGCCTATTCACATCCGCGATAAATGTAATTATCAAATCCGCCGGAAGAACAACATTGCCGATCCGTAACACTTACTTATCATTTTCGAACTATCTTATAGATGCTGTTAGTTTTTGGCATTTAGGGCGGTATTCACCGACCAATATTAAACTAAGGGCGGTATTCATCGACCAATATTGAACTAAGAGCTTCGTATTCACTGGTTAAATTTTAAGTTAAAACATTCGAAATTTGCGTCCCGATTGATTTTTAAATATTTATACATAAATAATTCATACAAATAGGTTCACCCGATGCAATGCTTTTCTTTGCTTTAGAACAAATTCACGAAAACTAGTTGTCAAACTCAAGCGCACTTGAATTGGTGAATCTGAGAAAATATCTAGATTCACAAAAGTGCTCTGAAATTTGAAAAAGATTGCCTTTTTTGTTTGTACCAAACGAACATAAAAACTGCTCTGAGAGCGCCCAATCGAATACCACATAATAATCGATTTAAGAGCGCTTGATAAATACCGCCCTTAATGCCAAAAATTAAGCAATTTAGAATTTTTAACAAAATACAGCAAAAGTATTAAAGTAAATACGGTTTTAAACGAAATAAGAAATAGAAAAATAATGGATTCAATTTCTTTTCATTTAGTTGCTCGAGAGCATTTTTGTGGTGGAACGGGTGATGGGACAATGTTCGGGTTTTCACTTTCGGCATCGAATTCATCCAAAATGTCCATTTCAATAGTTTCATGTTCGTTTAACACATCTCCAGAACAGGCGGGTGCAGAAGAGTCAGAGATAGCTATTGTTGGTGCTTCGCGTTTTCTTCTTCTTCTTTTTTTTTTTGCGAATCCGACATCTAATGTTTGAGAACGCCATGAACAGCATCTCTTAGACCAACCAATCTTCTTCCAGTGGACTAAAAAATTGCTCTTCGCTGGCTGTACCACCCGTCGCGTAAAGCGATCGCTTGTTGTTGGTTAAATTATTTTATTGACTTATAAAGTCTAACCAAACATATCGAAATTTACAGAATCAATCAATTTATTTTACAATTAGTATACTTATAAATATTTTTTTTAAACTTCCTTTTTTCCATTCCGAGACTTCTTGAAACGGAAAGAAACCCAAAGAATTCAAATAATTCAATAAATCCGGCGTTTTTTTTATTTAAAATTCAAAATTTTCACAATAACCGGCTCTCTCTCTTCATTGCCTCACCCACCTTCTGCACGCTGCATAAAACTAAAAATCATATTCAAAAACTTAAATTGGTGCTTTTCATTTTTTGTTTATGTTGCATCCGCAATGATTTTGCACGCTGCATAAAACTAAAAATCATATTCAAAAACTTAAATTGGTGCTTTTCATTTTTTGTTTATGTTGCATCCGCAATGATTTTGGCGCGGATTTAAAACGTTCAAAGTTATATACAGTGTGGATGGGCTGCGTATTTCATAATCTAAACAAAACCAAGCTACGTAACCGACATCCGTTCACTTTTTACAGCGGATTCTATTTATAATAGCAAAAACTGAAAAAAGTTGTCGGAAGCCATCCGCAGACCATTCATCGGATTCTGTAATAGGGGTGAATATTTCGCCTTCGCTATCTCTGCGTCCGGTATCACAGATGAGATGTTCTAATTCTAATTCGATTAGTCAAATTTTTCTTTCGCTTGGACAAAGTTCGGTCTCCTGTTCCTGTATGAATGTGAATCAGAAATTACAAAAGAGAATCACACCCAGAGAGCAGAGAATGTTGCTATGCTATATGCTGTTATTGCGTAAACTTTGTTCTCTATACCAATACCTTCGTGAGGGAGAATGGAATGGTGTGTGTAAAGCGAATGATGAAGAGAAGAGAATACGCGCAGGAGTGATTGGATTAGTTTGATGAATGAGTACATTTCGCCTTCGCCATTCGCCCAGTCGATTCTCTGATAAGCCACATTTTAGATGTGCAAAATTTCCCAAATTTCCCTTTCCTCTGGAGTTGAAAAATGTGTATTCCTTGCACACGCCGACGGCAGCGACGATGCTGTGTTGGAATCAGTCTTGTGTCTTATGTGTTGTGTCAAACGATAGAGGCACTTTCGGAGGTGAGGGTTCATTAATTGTTTAAAGTGCACACAAGTTTTTGTTTAGATTGATTTGTTGTCGCAAGACCCTATTTTGTGTCGCAAATAGAGCTAAATATCTCCTGTAAACTTGCGCGTGCAAATTTCAACTAACTTTTTAATCAAAATAAACCAACCTTTTGTCAGGTAATGTGAGAGGATTTGAACAATCCCGCAAACTTTTTCTAATTTTTCTTAAGTTCACATGTTCAATTTCAACTTCACTTTCTTCGCTGTCGCTGGTCAAAAAATAATAATTTGCTAACATATCTAATAAAATATTCAGCACAATCTTAACACCACCAAATTCAATAAGAATAAAAACGAAAATGATAAACGTCAACAAAATAGCTGTCGTTTGTTTTCTTTCGTGGAGACGATAAAATCTGTTCGTTTTTAGCAAGAAAAGCGAAAACGTCAAAAAAAAATGTGTTCGTTTGTTTTTTTTCGCGGCCACGAGAATTTCTTTCGTTTTTGATGTTACATGAAGCAAACCGTTCGTGCGCACGAAAACGTTTAGACGTTTTCGCCTTACAGAATGCCGGCCCTGATTTCAAAACAGCGTCGTCCGTGGCGAATACCAAGAGTACCTATAGATATACATTTTTCCACCCCTGAGAAAAGGGAAATTTGGGGAAATTTGCACTTCTCAAATGTTTATGGATGAACATTTGAGTTTTGTTATAAGAATTGATTGAGAATTGAGTTGGTATGAACCTACTATTAAAAAGGTTAGCAGAAATCTTTTGTAGAATCACATTTTAATAGATTTTGACGGAATAACCTTTCTCCTCAAGTGAAGTCCATAACAGGTATGGCTGCACCATGGCTGGTGCTTATAATTTATTTTTATAAATAATGGTAAAAAATTACAAAGTGGAGAAAAGCATTACCTACCAATTTCATTTCATCAAAAATGAGTCTAATGTAAGAGGAAATATGCCTTTAATTGTGCGCAGATATTTTCATTGCTGTTTTTTTCGCGATTTTCTTTTAAGAAATAAGGGATTAGTCTTTCAAGATTTTAACCGAAAGTCAACTACTCTTTACTTAATCGAGTTTCTGGCATCAACTGCAGCAGCATCAAATTCAGCCGCAACCACTTCAAGTGCATTTGAACAAAAACTTAAAAATATTCTTGAATAAAAAATACAGAAACATGAAGCAAAATGCAATAGGTACCTACCTACATTTTCTTTCATTTTAGAACAATTTTTTTTCAACATTAAAAAAGTTTAGTACAATATAAGCTACTAATGTTTATTCCAGCATTGACCCGAATACGATCAGTACTTATTACGAATTGTTTATTTAAAGACAGATGGTAAAATTCGCTTCAAGTCAAATATTGCTACACCAATTTTATTTATATGATGATAATGTAAAAACTGTGTGGTCGATTTTCGACCACTGGGCGAACCTAGTCTCTATAAAACGTGATATTTTCCCAAGCCTCTTCCAAAACCATTCTGGGATGTGATCGGTCGTACTGCCTCTTTATCCAGTGCCTCGAGTATTGTTGGCGACTTTATTGCATAAATGGCATCCGCTACCGTGGGACTATTTTAGACCCTACCCAAAGCAGTGGATCTGCCATCCACAGCGATATGTTTCGGATTAGGCATCGCAGAGAAATGTTTGCCCCCGTCTGTGTTGGATAACCTTCGCATTGAACTGAAGTTCACCCTCTTGGGTTTCGACTCCTTCAGTAATTGTCCACTTACTTCGTCTAAGATGGCAGATGGTCTGTCGGCAAAGAGAGACCAGATGGGCTTTGTTTTTAATTTAAACATAAACGGATGTTCGTTAACGAATACGAAGATTCGGCCCATTTATTGGAAAAAAGACTTCCAAATAGAGTGCGCCATACTTACGGTGACCATACGTCCTGTATTTCCCGGGACAGTCCCGTATTTCAATAGCCTGTCCCGTTTTTTTTTAAAGATTTTTTTTAAGAAATACGGGACATACATCCCAACATACATTCAATTTTTTGTTATTTTTTGGAAATTTGTGTGCTGTTATACATTTTCACTTTTTCTGTCCCGGGTTTATTGGCTCTTCAAAATTATGGTCACCGTAGCCATACTACTGAATTCTACTGCGTAAAAACTTGAGTTGAGAAGGGCGTTTCGTGTCTAGACATGGCGACGAGGACGCTCCTCTCAATTGAAGTTTTTACGCAGCAGAATATTTCTATGCAACTCCAGAGTAACTGGTATCTAACTGGACGTGCGCCAAAGCAATCCCAAAACCCTTGAAAATGCAAAATAAATAAATATAAATAGGTATCACTTCAAGATAAGATTTTCTTGTTATAAAAAAATCCAAATAAACAGCAACACCCCTTTGAAGGTCAAAATTCGTTGCTTTCTACGCCCAAGGTCATAGAATCTAACAAACTTTCGCCCAGCAGTGAGCCAGTAATACCAATGCCATCGTTTCAAGATCCCTAGAAAACTTCGCTCTCTAGCTCTATCAACCCCACAAATGAGTACGACAGAAAACAATAACAAAGGTAGCGGCCAACGTCCGACTGCCAACGACATCCGCGACGACGCCGAATCTGTGCACGCCATCAGCGAGTGCTCCGACGGGTGGTATATTCTTTTGTTTTTATTCGACACTACGTTGTTTACTCGATATTACAACTGTAGTATACAGATATCTGGGGTATACACAGCTTTTCCAAATGGCACGCAGAAAGCACATGATAATGTGGAAAATTATATTTAATTTTTTTTTATAGAGCTTTCCCGGATAAATCAGATTTTGCACAAAAATACGAATTTGTTGTTACTTACGGCGCGCTTGGTGTTTCTCTTAACTGAAATGTTTGCTGCCAACAAAACGAGAAACAAATCAAATGCAGTCAACAGCCTTTCCGTCTTCAAAATATAAATGACTTTCACTTGTTTTATTGTTGTTTGGGGTCGTTGATATATATTTTTATTTTTTTGATGCACTTTTGTTGTATATTTTTTCGAAATTAATAAATGAAGGCAGATTTATCGTTTTTTTTTTTTTATTAAAAACAGGAGAATTTATTTATTTAAATATATTTTCTTTGTCCTGCTTGCGAGTACGGAACGATCAAATCACTTGAATGTTCTTTAACGCGACACAATCACCAACCGATGTAAACAGAAACCGAATAAAGTTTGACTTTGAATTCTCCTTTTTCGGTGGATGAATATTATGCGCCGCTGTTTGAAGGTACAGGCAAACACGAGAGCAGGGGGATATCCTTTTTGTTCCAGTGGCTTGCCGTTGCCGGTCGTGTTGTGGCTGTTGTTATTGTTATTGGTCGGGGAATGTTATTGATTGTTGGCACTTTTGGAGTAGTTTTTCTAGTACTATAGTGGGGTAGGTTTTTTTTTTTTAATTTCACACGGACATAATCATGAATTGATTGGTGGAAATTTTGGGCTGAGGTCAGAATTGTTAGCCACTTCACAGAAGAAGTGATTTTTCAGAGACATTTTGGCTGTTGCTTAGCAGCGAAAATATTGAGGCAGATATGAGAGACTAATTTCGAGAGAAAGGTACAAAAGTCGTTCCTATTTTAGTACATTGGTCTGCAGGTGGGCGCGATTTGCATCAAACTTCATTAATTTTATTCAAAGAGAAAAGTAAAAGAAAATTTGTACCAAATTTACACAGAAGGTTTGGGATTTTTGGGTTGATGATTTGATAAATCAGTCGCTGTACAGCGACATCGACCTGGTCAGAAAAGTACGCATTAGTCGTCTAAGATGGTTAGCACATGTAGAGCGAATGGACACCAACGCTCCGGCCCGGAACGTCTTCGATTCCAACCCGGAGGGACAACGCAGTAGAGGAAGACCTCGCCTTAGGTGGCGCGCTCAAGTGGAAGGGGACCTCAACCAACTTGGTGTGCGCAAGCAACTCGAGGCAGTTAGCCAAAGATCGCGCTAACTGGAGAGGTGTATTGGTTGACGCCCAGGTCCACCCCGGACTGTAGCGCCACCTTAAGTAAGTAAGATTTAATAAATTGAAACAGCAAGGATAAGTGACTGCGTTTTTTTCCTTTGACAAATTTTGGCTTAGTGAACTTTTTCGACATTACAATTCTGGATTTACAAATTTTGTCTTCATTTTGTCCCCATTTTGGGTCTTCAGTCTGTAGCTAAGACGAGTTTATGAAAATACTTGAAGAAGCGATCAAAATTATTTACCTAACAACGTAGGATATTAAATCGGACGCTTTTGCTAGTGGTGAACTATTTTAATCACTTGTTTGTTTCATTCTTGGGTAAGCATTGCATTCGTCCTAGAAAAAAAAACTAAGACAAAAGAACGGCTATTAATGAGAACCTGGACCCAGTGCTCCCAGATTGGGATTGAGGAAAAGCGTCAATTTTGGCGCTTTTTTAATGAAAAATGGGAAAAAAGGGACAAGCTTAGAAGTGGGAAAATATAAAAATGTTTCCGAAACGCAAAATGTTTAAAAATAAAACGTATTTTCATTATGAACAAATTTCAAAGAATGAATTGTTCATATTAAACATGAAAGAAAACAGACCATAGAAAAGGAAATTATTGTAAGAAATGTATATTTTTATGTGATATGCTTATTTTCGGCCTTTTAATAAAAAGTTACAGTTTTTAGGTTTTTATTATGTAAACAAGTGCAAATTTCACTTAAGGGGGAAAAATGAGATATTTTTTTTTTGAAATTTAGTGTAAAACTAAGGCTTTTCCTGATAAAAAAAAGGGGATAACGCGCTACCTATTTATTTATTTAAGTATCAGCTTGGTGAAGGCAATGACTTCTCATGGAAATGCTTATAAAATTAAAGTCTAAAGCATAAATTAATAATTAGTTGGCGCAACTACTAAGGCCTAACTTCGAGCAAAGATCGATTTGTGTGCGTTTTCCATTTTCGGGACTAATGGCAGGAAGGTCCAAACGAATAATTGAGAAGCTCTTTCACGGCAGTTACACCTTCGGATACTAACATTGGGGGCGTTTTTTGTTTTGTTGGAAAATTATATTCTTATGATCCCCTCTAATTTTTCTTTTTATACTCGTATATAGGTACTGCAGCTTTGTTGGAAAATGTAAAATATTTTTAAAAACTACGCACGCATTTCTGAAAAAGGAAAGTTTGTTTGCGCAATTGCTTTTCAGAAAAGAATTTTATATTGAGATCTAAAGGAAATGTGTGACAATAAAAAAAGACATTTACGCCAACAAAAAATTAGTTAATTCATTTTTGATCAACTTCATCTTTGTATGGTTTGTTTTCCTACCGATATCCTATACAACGCCCTTTCACTTTTCGGAACAAAAATATGTAACAAATAGAATGGTACGAAGAGCACGCGATGGCAACTTCGAATTGGCTTACCTTTTTCTAGCGTCGATATTCACGTGCTTTGCATGCGGCTATCACGTGACTCTTCACCACCATTCACCCTACTACACAGTAGAAATCCAAACCATAAAATTATAACATAACTGTCTGCCCACCAACCCGCTGCCACCCGACTCGTATGTCGTATAAAGTTGTTAGGGGATGAAATCTCCATTTCAATGATGGATGTGGGATACGCCAGCATTTGATGTGCCCATGATTTATGTAACGCGTATTATGTACAATTGTACACCTACCTATATTTTTAATTTTTTTGTTTGGTTTTGCACAGAAAAGATACAACTTTTAGATGTAACAAAGAAAAAGCATTGCTATATTTCCACTTCATGTTTTGTGTTTTTGTGCTGTATTTCGGTCAACAACTCTTCTTTAGTTGGGTACAGAATTTTCGTCTTAATTGCTTTGACAGATAAATGCTTTCTTACTCCCACTATGAGTTAAAAAGTTTGTTTTTTTGTAATGTCCAGCAATGAGCCCTTATTACAAGTTTTTTCATAGTGCTTGGAGATTTGCATAATATCTACTCTCCACTCACTTTCGACTTATCTTGAGCGGCACTCTTTTGTATATACATTTTGTGGACTGCATAAAAAGTTATTTTTATATAAGCCACCGAAATGATAAAAAGGTTGTAGGACATTTAAAACAAAAAATAAGTACATGGCGCAATGTCGTAGACAAGATTTGATTTAGAAGAAGAAGTCTATTCTACATTTCTTTTCCAATTTAAAGAATTAAAAAAAAGTTACAATGTCACAGTCATTCAATTGGAATGTCAAGTGAGTGTCTATAGTCGGGGAATTCTTGATTAGATGTGTCGACTGCGCCTCTATAGACGTCAACTTAAAAAGCTATTCTCGTGATCAATTTAATCGATCAAAATTTCAGACAAAGCGAAATATGGATATGAGTAGAGTAGGCTTAACCCTTTGCACTTCGAGCTAAAATTAAGCGAAGCTAAGTACAAGTTTTCACGAGGTTTCCTATTGGTTCTACCTACTTTTTTGTTTACATGTATAGAATAAAAGGGTAGACGAAAATTTTATTCGGGTTAATAAAGGCTCTTTCATTAGCGACTTGACAACTTCAAACTTTCAGTGTGAATGCACCCTAAAACTGATTACCGAACTGTCAGTGTCAAAATATTTAGTAAATTTAACATCTTCATTGTGGTGAAGTACACGAAGGAACAACGTTTACGCATAATTGAAATTTACTAACGAAATTCCGAGTCGGTATGGTCGCAACTTTAAGGTCGTTTGGCTGATACTGTTCATAGTAATTTTAAGTGGAACTTTAATAAATAATGTGAGGGTTTGTGACATAGAAAAAGTAGCCCATAAAGTATAAGTATAACTAAAATCGCTATGAGTAGTATCAGCAAAACAGGCCTAAGAGTGTTAAAGCCAATTTCCAAACTTCGAATTTTTGGTTAAACGGCTTCGTCAATAAGCAAAATTTGCGTTAGTGGATAGGTGAGAACCCTAATGTGCTTCATGAAACAGCACTTCATCCGCAAAAAGTCACTACTTGGTGCGGTTTTCATGCCGGTGGCTTCATTGGACCGTTTTTTTTGTTTTTTCGTCGATGAAAATGACCGTCACGTTAGGTGTGGTAAATGCTATTGGCTGCAGACACATGTTGCAACGTTATTTCTTTGAGCAATTGCATGAAATTGACATAAGTGATTCCAACAAGACGGTGCTTCAAGCCACACAGCGGGTGCAACAATCGAGTTATTAAATTCTCAATTCGGTGAATTGGAGAGACGGGCCCGTGGATTGGCCGCCGAGATTGTGGGACTTAACGTCTCTAGACTTTTTTTTATGGGGCTACATTAAATGATTGGTCTATACGGAAACAAGCCGGCGACGTTAGAGGAGCTCAGAGCCAGTATTGAACGAGAAATAGTGGTCGAAATGTGCGGCCGAGTCATCGAAAATTGTGTTCAACGTATCGACCTACATTCCCGTGATGGACATACACTTCGCTTCAACTGAATAGGCACAAACATTTTCTAAGCTACATTTTCCGTTTTCTCAAAACCTTGTGAATTAATATATCATTAAATCATGGACAACGTAGCTAAGAAAAGGTTAGTGCTTATTCAGTTGAAGCGGAGTGTATGAACGAATAAACGTTTTTCCGCAGCAAGTGTGATATGTATGTTGGAAATGTTGGCGTGGATCACGCTATATAAGGCTAAGACTACAAAATGGGAAATGGAAATGCAGTTTTGCTTCTTTTGTTTTGTGACACAATTTTTAATGAAATTCCTGTGAAAAGATGAGTTAGTACGTGGTCTATACCCCCTTTAACAGTGATGTGCATTCGTAAAGGACTAAAATAAAAATCGAATACCCTTTTCACACCACAGCGAACAATAACTAGTTTTCGTTTGAAGTTTTAATCAGCTGTGAGACAGTAGTCCTGAAACTTCAGTGTAAACTGTTTTGTTTACAAATTTTGATCGCATTATACAACAAATAAAATGAATTCAGAGCATTTAAAATAATATTAATCAATTAGTGTTGAAAATGATTTTGAGTTGTGAGTTGTGATATTTGTTCGGTCAGCTGCTCTGCTAAATGTTGCAAAAGGTGTGTTTGTTTCAACAACGCAACGATTGGAAGTCGTTTTCGTGATGTTTTCGCGGAAAACGACTTTAAACGACTCATTTTGAAAACTGAAATATGTATGGGAAAACTTCTGTTTTCAATGAAGTTTCCGAGTGTTTTCGCGAAAACCAGGTTTTTGGCTCGGTGTGAATAGCCGAGCATAGAAAAACTAATTGCATCCCAATCAAGACACGGACTTATACCGCAACACCAGCGTTTAATAGTAAAACATTTGCACACACACACATATGCGAGGAATTTGCTAAATGGCCTGCGCTCAAGTAAATGCAGAAAAAAAACTGCATTTTTTAAATTAACACTTTTATTTGTAGGTATGCATTCCCGCACACATGCACGTTCTTATATAAACTTCAACCCCTCTCAAGTGTAGTTGCAACGCTGCACATAAAAGCCATAGTGCTATAACGATTTTTGTTTAAATAATTCTAGAGGAGAAATTATCAGGACATGACTGTGTATGGTATGCAGCGGCAGCGCTCTGACCCGGGTATTGATGGAATAAATATTAAATGGCTGCCTGAAAGTATGCTTCGTAAATTTAGTTGGCATCTGCAAATGGGCAAGCGCGAGTTAAGTATCCATAGCAAAACATATTGAGAAAAAAGATAACATTATTTGTATTCAATGATATCTTTAGTCTCTAGTACAGTCTTGCACACAACGCTACAATGATAACATATGTAAAAGAGATAATATCGTTTGTATACAATGTTGGAATATTATCTCTTCTTCATTATCAAGCAAGACGATTGTACGCTTGGGTCTCCTTGTAGATAGATAAGAAAAGTATATAAATACGACTGTATGATGAATTTATCAACAGTCTTATTGTAACTACATAGTAGCCTTAAGCTCCTTTTAGAATTAGTAAAAAGTATTTCAATAATAAAGGACATAGTTCCAAATAAATATTGTTTAATTTTAAAAGTAAGAAACAAGTGTTTTAATTGGCGATCCTGCCAGGAGGTTAAATATACTTTTTAACTTCAATCGAGCGGACCTCGGGAACAAGTAGTGAAATCTAGTATAAACAGAACACTCGCGTTACCGGTTACAAGAATTACCTAGCATAGCAGGTACAAATATAGCTCCTTCGTACGAAGCAGCAAAGCAATTCAGTGAAAGTGTATATGTGGAGAAAAAAAACACACAAATTCGACGACAACAGACACGAGTTCAAAATGGAACAACTCGCAGTATTAATGGCAAGATTAGAAGCTTTAGAAACCAGGAGCAACACAGTAACACAAACCCTAGAGCACACACGCACAGAGAATGCAAGGTTAGCAGCAATAATAACTAACCAAAATCAAATAAACACTAATTTAGAAACAAAACTAAATGAAGTAAAATCTGGATTAGGCATAGTACCAAACATACCTGTGCTAGAGGAAATAAGAACCACATATACAGATGGTAGTGAAATACAGTTAGACGCATTTAAAAGCCTACCTATTTTCAACGGCGATCAATCAAATTATCGGTCGTGGCGCGAAGAAGCATCCAGATTAATGGACAGCATTAAAAACTTCAAAACACACAGTAAGTACGCAGCAGCATTGACTATAGTGAAAAGTAAAATACAGGGTGCAGCCGCGAATGTGTTAACTAATTATAACACAATTTTTAATTTTGAGGCGATACGTAACAGATTAGATTATACGTACTCTAATCAAGAACCTCTATACGTGCTACAAGACATGATGAAAGCCATCACGCAAAAAAGAAGCACACTGTCTGAATACCACGACGAGATAAATAAAAATCTCAATTTAATAATATCAAAAATCACTATGTCAGGTGATCCGCCGAATATAATCGACAGACTAATTAAAAATGCTAACGACGACGCAGTTCGTATATTCATTGATGGTATGAGTGACAACTTTACAAGAGGATCATTATATTCAGCTACAATAAATGATCTAGAACACGCATTCGCAATTGCTCGCAGAATAGAACATGATAATGTGCACAGGCATTTACATCTCACTCAGGATAAGCACCACAAAAATATGCCACATGAACGCAGAAACGAAAGAAGACCAAATTATTCGAGCCAAACAACGAATTATCAACCCCAGAAGCAATACGATAATATGCAGCAACACAATCAAGGACCACAGCCGATGGAGATAAACTCGAGACAAATTGTACATGCACAGCGACAAAATTGGAATCAATACAAACCCGATGTATATAATCCACCAGCGAAACGTGAACACAGCGGGAGTTTCAACACACACAACAGACCGCAACGATCTTATCAGCAGAACTTCAAGCAGCAGAGAGTAAATAACTCCCGACAACAACGCAGAGACGATGTCAGCAGTACATATGCAGAAGCAGATGAAACGGAATGTATGGTAAATAATAACATAAGAATAGATCATTTAAACTAGTAGACGGGTTGCCCTGCTTAAATTTAACTAGTACTATTTCTAAGAAAATTTATAAAATTCTTATTGATACTGGTGCAACCCATAATTACATTAATAGAAAATGCGATTCTAGCAAAAAAATTAAAATTAAACCTATAAAAATAAAAACAATGCATGGTTATTCTATGGTAGATACAAAGAAAGTAGTTAGGATATTAAAGAAAAATATAACATTTTTTGAATTAGAGGATATTCAGTCTTTTGATATGATATTAGGATATGAAGGACTTAAAGTTCTAAACGCGGAAATAAATTTCAGTAATATGACTCTAACTACCATAAGCAGTGTCGAATCTATTCAGAAAATTAATTACATAATTGGGGAAAATAATATTTATAAAGCAGACATAGATAGACTGATGAAGATTAATAACAGCATAGGACCGTTACCCTTTACAGATACTATAGAAGCAAGCATTAGGACGACCAATGATAATCCGGTTTATGTTAAACAATATCCATATCCCATAGCAGATAACGAATTCGTAAACAAAGAAATACAGAAACTCTTACATGACGATATAATAGAAAAAAGCCATAGTCCTTATAACAGTCCCATATGGACAGTACCTAAAAAAGGTTTGGACGAAAAAGGAAAACCAAAACGGCGCATGGTTGTTGATTTCCAAAAACTTAACGCTCACACTGTAACAGACAGATACCCCATTCCGGATGTCAACATGACAATTCAAAATTTAGGTAAAGCCAAGTACTTTACAACATTAGATTTGGAGTCAGGTTTCCACCAAATTAAAATCAAAACAGATGATAAAGAAAAAACAGCTTTTGCTATAAATGGCGCAAAATATCATTTTAAACGAATGCCTTTCGGGCTCAAAAATGCACCAAGCATATTTCAGAGATGCGTGGACGACATTTTGAGAGACTTTGTAGGTAAATTCGTACACGTTTACATTGATGACGTATTGATATATTCTTCATCTGAGGAAGAACATATACAGCACATAAGTCAAGTATTCGACGTACTCAATAAAGCCACATTAAAAATATCTGATGAGAAAAGTAAGTTTTTTCAAGAAGAAGTAGAATACTTAGGTCACATAATCAGACATGGTAGAATCACTACGAACCCTGAGAAAATAGCAGCTATAGAAAATTTTCCAGTCCCACAAACGGTAAAGGATTTGAGAGGATTTTTAGGTCTTACAGGTTACTATCGTAAGTTTATAAAAGGATACGCAAGCATAGCCAAGCCCCTGACATTATATTTACGAGGAGATAACGGTAAAGTAAACAAAAAACAAAGTAAAAATATTAAGTTAAATCTGAATGATTCAGCATTAGAAGCGATTAGAATTTTAAAAAATTATTTGAAAGAACAAGTCGAACTTTTTCAACCGGATTATAGTAAACCATTCGAGCTTACTACTGATGCATCCAACATAGCTATTGGAGCCGTACTAAGTCAGAATAAGCAACCTATACACTTCTTGTCAAGAACACTGAGTAAGACAGAAGAGAACTATAGCACAAACGAGAAAGAGCTATTAGCGATCATATGGTCCTTACAAAAACTCAGAAACTACATATATGGTATAGCAGACTTAACCATATATACCGATCACCAGAGCCTTATATATTCTGTATCAGAAAAAAATCCCAACACAAAGCTGAAACGTTGGAAGGGAATCATTGAAGACTTTGGAGCAAAATTAGTTTATAAACCAGGAAACCTAAATCTTGTAGCTGACGCATTATCACGTCAACGCATAAATACTTCTACCATAGAAACAGCACATTCAGCTGAAAGTTCTTCTAATGATATAATAAAAACTGTGAATCAGCCTTTTAATGCATACACTGCACAGTTCGAACTTATTGAAGATATAACAAATAATATCGAAACACAAATCTATTTTAGTAACAAAATAAGACTCATAATAAAGTTTAAGGACAAAGACTCTTTACTAAGGCAGATGAAAGAAGTTATACAACCCCAAAAGATTGTAGCTTTGCATACGAAATTTGAAAACATATACAAATATGGTGAAAACATAAAAAAAGAATTCCCACTAGTAAGATTTATATTCACACCAAGAAAACTTCAAGACGTGACAAATTTGGAGGAACAACTAAAACTTGTAAGGGTAACTCACGAAAGAGCACACCGAGGGTTACGTAACAATATACAAGAAATCTCAGAGAAATATTACTGGCCCGATCTAAATAAACAAGCAAAGAGTTTCAACAGAAAATGCATAGCATGTCTATTTGGAAAATATGAAAGAAAACCTATCAGAGAACCTCTGAATAATTCAGAAATACCAACACATGTGGGAACACACATTCATATGGACATATACTTCAACGACAAGTATACTTTCCTTGTAACAGTAGATAAGTATTCTAAATATACAATCCTTCGGGAAATCGAAACTCGAAACAGACTGTACGACGTTATGGAAGAGGTCTTATCTAATTATTTCCCAAAATGTGAACGACTCATGACAGATAACGAGAAGGGATTCAAAACAGAAATGGTGAACCAAATGTGTTTGAAATACAACATAACTAAAGTAGAAACTCCAGTATACAGATCGACAGCGAACGGTCAGGTAGAACGTGTAAACGGTACAATAACTGAACTGTCTAGAATATTCACAATTCAGAATAAAACAAGACTTATCGAAGAAATATTTAGAACAGTGCGTGAATTAAATAATTCTATACACTCAGTTACCGGTTTGAAACCTAGAGACATTTTCTTTAATCAAAATAAATATAGCAATAGTGAAATTATAATAAATAAACTAAACTCAGCATCCAAAAAAGTGATCGAACGTCTAAATAAAGGAACTCGACACAGAGAGTATAAAAAAGGAGATAAGATAATGGTAAGAATCACAGGTCTTAGAAAGAAATCTAACGCCAGATACATAACAAGAATAGTAGAAGAAGATAAAGGAGACACTGTAATCTCTAAAGAAGGAATAAAAATTCACAAGGATAACATAAAGAATTATCATTTTTCAGATGACGAAAATATTAATATTCCTAACATTACTAGGAATTGTACAGAGTCAAGAAGGGCAAGGAAACGTTCAAATAACTGAGTTACTAAACAAGAAGTTTATACTTACGCAAACAGATGACGTGTATTTATTCAAAGAACAAACTTATTTGTTACATGCCACCAACCTGACTTCGATATTTCAACCTTACGTAAATATCGTAACTAGTAAATATCAACCTACACAAGAAGAAAAAATTTGGTTAAGTAAAATTAAGAATTTAGCAGACCAATTACAAGAACATACTAGGCATACTAGATCAATTAACTTTTTAGGAACAGCTTTCAAATATGTGTTTGGTAATCCTGACCATTATGACTTAGTTAACATAGAAACGAGTATAAATAATCTCATAGAAAACAATAATAAACAAAAAACTATAAATTCTAGATTTGAACAAATTTTGCAACAATTCGAAGGTCAGAGCCTTAAAGAACATTTAGTAATAGAACAAGTGTACGAACAATTATTATTATTGACCAGAACAATTAATGCAGCAAAAAATAATGAATATTTATCAGAAAGCCTAGACTTAGATGACATTAAAAATATTATTCAACATGAAATAATTCAAGTACCCATAATAAATATACTTGAGTACTCTAAAATATTATTAGCTAGAACTGATGAATTCTTCATCACAATATATAAATATCCAGTTCTAATTAAATCATGTAAATTGTATAAAGTAACACCTTTAAATTCAAAACATGGAAAAATCATTACAGATAAAACAATTGCCTTATGTAACCAAACTTATTTAAGAACAAGAAATTGTCAAAATCATCTAAGTAAAAACATTTGTGAAATTAACTTTGAAGAAGAAAATTGTCTTATTCCACTTTTAAAGAATATAACTTCAAAATGCAACATTAAACAAGAATACGATTACGACTTAGAAATTGAATCCGGTGTTATGTTATTAAGCGGTAAGCATAAGTTAAATAATCAAACAATTAATGGTATAAACTTAGTTACTTATGAAAATACTATAAATCTAGACGATAAAATATACAAAAACATGCATAAGCAAATTAAAGAAGTTATATTAAGAAATCATAATTCAGAGTCTTACATCGACCAAATAATTAAAGAAGATACAATGTACAAATTCGATAACATAGATACTTTAAAAAAACTAATTATTCCTTTTGAAGAAAAACCGATATTATCAACTATATACACAATTGTAACACTCATTGTTATTCTAGCATTTACGTACGTAATGATAAAAACTATACAATGTATAACAGATCGTCAAAAACAAAAAAAGATTGACGCATATAACAAAACTTATGAAAGAGAAATGTTAAAAATAGCGTCGAAAAATCGGGACGATTTCGTTTAACAAGGGGGGGAGTTAAGTATCCATAGCAAAACATATTGAGAAAAAAGATAACATTATTTGTATTCAATGATATCTTTAGTCTCTAGTACAGTCTTGCACACAACGCTACAATGATAACATATGTAAAAGAGATAATATCGTTTGTATACAATGTTGGAATATTATCTCTTCTTCATTATCAAGCAAGACGATTGTACGCTTGGGTCTCCTTGTAGATAGATAAGAAAAGTATATAAATACGACTGTATGATGAATTTATCAACAGTCTTATTGTAACTACATAGTAGCCTTAAGCTCCTTTTAGAATTAGTAAAAAGTATTTCAATAATAAAGGACATAGTTCCAAATAAATATTGTTTAATTTTAAAAGTAAGAAACAAGTGTTTTAATTCGCGCTTCAGATTTTCTTGCTACGAAGCTATGCCTTTTTTTTCAAATAGGTTCGTACTCGATAAAGGCTTCGTTAATAATTTAAACAGTAATCGAATCAAAGTGCTGGGCTTGATGCTGATAACGACTGATTGACAACGATTGAACAAAGTACACTCAAAGTGAAACTCTAAAGAAGTAAACTTTTAGCTTAATGTCTTTAAATTCCTGAAAAGCCGTTTTTCCTCGAAATGTTTCAATTGTATTTCATTACATTTGAACGAGGCCATCATATTGGTAGTAGTATTTGGTATACTCATTTCAGTATACCAAGTTGAATTTTACATAAGGTAGTTACGTATGTGGCACATTGAAAGAGGAATTTTATTGCCTGGAAAGCGACACATACAACTGAATTACGAAGCAGTTTTTGAACGTCGAGAAGGAGATACTTTTCGAAGTACATATATTAGGTGCAGTCTAACCAAAAACCCCTATTGCGTACTATGCGATAGAGTGGACACGAAATTGCATTCCGAATGGCGTGTACTTCCAATCGAATGAAGTTTATATGGATATTTAGGTTAAGTTGAGGTAGGCAAAGGTTTGTAATCTCAAAAAATCAATACACAACTGTGCCGTACTAATATTATTTGCTATAAGCTATATGTGAATTATAAACAGGCTAGTATTGGTTTTCCTTCAACCATGAATTTTCAAGGTCAATCATCCAATAATCCCAGAGCCATTTTGAACATGTTCGCATCGTATTTCGAAAAGCATTTATGATTCCTCAAGGCTATAACTTCTTTTAAGAATGATTATTTTGATTCTTTGAAGGCATTTTCTGCCTCAAGTTCTCTTATTTTTAAAATCAAAGCATTTATTATTCCTCAAGGCTATAACTTCTATGGAGGATGATTATTATGATATCGGAAATAATGCGGACACTGAATAATTTGAAGAGCAGTAAAAATCCTGGTTTCTTGCGTTTTTACCCTGATGTCCTACAATCTTGTGCCGATTCTCTCAGTTTCACCCTACTCTCTTTCTTCAATCAGTCTTTGGCTACTGGGACTTTTATTGATGTGATGGAAGTATTCGCTTATAACTTCCTTCTACGAGTATAAGACTCGGCCCTAGAAAAAAAAGTTTCTAAATGCATCAACAGGACTTTGGAGAAAACAAAGGTTAAATGTTGTAAATAGCTTTTATGAATATGTTTCAATTCAATTCAAACTCTACTTGTTTTCAATTGAAGTGAAAAAACCCTTAACCCTTTTAGTTTACATTTTATTTGTTCTAATAAGATATATATATTTGGTAAAAGTCTTGTAGAGTTTTGAAATAATTAAAATATGTGGTTGTTAAGAAATAATTTATGTAGAAAAACACCTTATTGCGACGAAAAATCTGCTTATTTTGAAAATATTTAGTGGAAATGAGCCGTTTATTTACAAACACAAAGTGAAATGTCAAACAGGCGGCTTGCGGCTAACTTTTTGAGTTCGGAGACCCAAACCATACTGAACTAATGAAGTCATAATAGGGCGGCGACAAGTTGAAAGGCGGGACATTTTGCGGGACACTTTTCATTGCGGGACACTTGCACCACAAAAGCCTAACATCGGGACGTCTGGCATCCCTACGTAGCAGCAAAAAAGAAGACTGTCTCCTAAAAAAGAGGACGAATGGTCACTATGTGTTCAACAATGCCGATGGCTGGTGACACTTGACAATCAAGCCTCTAAAAACTGAAATTGTAGGTGAGAATATTTTACAGGTTCCTGATTTACTATCTGGTCACTACAGAAATACAATTTGCCGTGGATGGACCTTCATCTAATAGTTATAACCTGATTTGACTTTGTGACCCCCTTTGAACCGTTATTGCCGACAACTGGATGTGCCAATTTGACGACCAACCGGAAAAAAACTATTCCAAGTTTTTGTTAAAATCAATTCATACAAATACAATTGGAATTAAGTAAATCTGGAACATTCTTTGCTCAAAGTCGCATCAATAATTTTTTGTTTTTACAACTGTGCGTTATGCTTGAAATTTATTAGATTTACTCACCAAACCCAAACCTTGGTTTACAGAGATAAAAAAAAAAAAATTAATTACCTATCGATCGACCAATATTGCACTGCAGTTGCAGTTTTTATGAAAAAATCTTACTTTTAAATTACGGCTCTGCGAAATAAGGCCCCAATGAAATAAGGCCTCAAAAGAAAAATTAAATAAGGCCCCAAAAAATTATACAGGAAAAAACAACAACGATTTTCAATAGAATTTGGGGTGTTATTTCCTTTTTTGGGGCCTTATTTCTTAATGAGAATCGGGGTCTTATTTCATTATGAAATAAGACCACAAAAGAAGAAATGAAATAAGTCCCCAAAATATTTTGTTGTTTATTAATTGTTACCCTTCCGATATGGAACGCGTATGGGGGGGCATGCTGCCCCCCTGCATGGGTTTACTGTTAGATTGCGGGGTGGGTGCGAGGTTGAGTATTTAAAAAGTTCCTTTAATCTAAACTAGTTTATCCAATATCAACAATATTAAATAAAAAGTAGTTTTCATTATTTTTAATTTCATTATGAAATAAACCACAAATTTGGGGCCTTATTTCTTTTTATTTCGGGGCCTTATTTCATCGCAGTGGGATGAAATAACACCCCAAATTTGGGGCCTTATTTCATTTTCTCTTTTGGGGCCTTATTTTCTACAGCCTTAAATTACCTTTGGTATAAAAATAGCAGTTTGTTAATATTATCATGATTACCTTTTTGTACTAGAAGTACTAAGCGATTTAAATCAGTTTTTTGTATATACATTTATGTGTTGATTATCATGGTAAAATGTAGATACATATTTTGAAGAAATAAAGAAAAAAAAAAATAGTTTGAATGTTTTTTGCAGCTTTTTCTTTTTGCCCACGGAAGGATTTTAAGACAACAAAATTCCCGAAAAAAAGAAGAAATCCGATGACAGTTTTGCTCTAATGCTCTCAATATTTCCACCAATGAAAATGCGTCCTCTCACGCTGTGCCAACTGTCAATGGGTGCGACGGACAAAAAAGTAGAAAAGCTGCTTATGGGTCACCTTCTATAAGCTACTATATATTCTATTAAACTGTCAGTCGAAAACGTTGCCGCAACGGACGCGACGGATTCTATGGGTTGGAACCTTAACTCCTCGAAAATGAGTATACAAATATGAAATAGAAGACATTTTATAATTTTGGCAGCTGCAAGACATTTGGGAAGACATTTGACATAGAAAGCCTGTGCAAATTTGACAACTAAAGTACGGGATCTTATTTCCAATACTGATATTATCTTTAATATGTATTTTGATCAAAATCTCTAGAGCGGCTTTTGTACAATTTGGCAGAAAAAACAGTACCAAATATTTCAAAAATTAGTTTGAAAAAAACTATTGCTTTACTATTAAGCTGAAAACTGAGTATATGTTATTGTTCGGGGCGTAAGCGTTGGTTTTGGGGGTTTTGAGTTATGAACAGTTTTCAAAACTAGCGTTTTCGGTAACTCGAATTGAAAATTAAGGACGCAATAATTTTGAGAATATATGTCCAAATATTCGCGAAGTGCTAAGGCAGAAGAAATGTTTCCTTTATAATTTTTTGCGTAAGAAGACGGGTTTTCTAAATAATGGCTGATACAATGATCACTTCGCTTTATTTTTCGGGCTATAGCACGGCATAAAAGACCGTCAGAGCAATAAACGTCTATTCTTGCCCTTTCCTAGTCTTTTAAACATTTTTTCTTGTCCATTTTGATTAACACTCAATCAAGAACAATTACCTTATAAAATTTACCACTTAAATCGAAAAAATGTGTATTCAATTCACAAACAACGTTCACTGCTTCTAATCTAATGACCCGATTTATTTCCGCATATTCTTTACTCTCTTTTTACTCGCTCTCCTAGCTATAGACTAAAGAAAAATGATTTTAAAAGTCTTCTCCGCATATTTCACAATAGATTCATCGCGGGAGGGGATTTTAATGCCAAGAATAAATATTGGGGATCTAGATTAACAAATACTAGAGGCAGAGAATTATATGAAACTATTAAAGAAGTCGGCGCCAAATATCACTCAACGGGGAAACCTACCTACTGGCCTACAGATAGGAATAAAACCCCAGATCTTGTTGACTTCTTTATAACCAAAAATATATCTTCAAATAAAATAAATATAGAGGAAGGTCCTGATCTTCAATCAGATCATTCCTCAATACTTCTTACACTTGGCGATAGAATAATAATAAAAGAACATAGCCCTAAACTAGTTAATAGACTGACTGACTGGAACCACTTCAGGCAGAAATTGGAAGAATGTATCCAATTATCATCAGCTATTCAAACGGAAGATCAACTAGAAGAAGCAGTGCAAATATTTACACTGGATATACAAAAAGCTGCATGGGCTGCAACTCCCAAAAGAACAAAGAAGATTAAACAAAACTCTTATCCTCGTGAAATATGTGAAATTATTACAGAAAAGAGGAAAGCTAGAAAACGTTGGCAACAGACAAGGGCGCCAAGCGATAAAACCACACTGAACAACTTAAATAATAAGCTCAGAAAATCTATAAGAGAATTTAATAACGAGTCTTTAAAAACGTATCTTACCAGTCTTACAAATGATGCTAGTACCGACTACTCGCTCTGGAAGGCAACAAAGAAAATGAACAGGCCAATAGCTCACATTCCGCCAGTAAAAACCAAAGAAGGTAACTGGGCAAAAAGCAGTCAAGAAAAAGCAAATACTTTTGCAGAGTACCTTGAAAACGTCTTCAAACCTTATGATGATAAAGATTATCAAGAAAACGAAGAAAGGTGCGAAGAAGACAGACCTATTAGGCCGGTAACATCTAAAGAACTTGCCAAAGAAATCAAAGAGGGCATAAACATAAAAAAAGCCCCAGGGTTCGATTTAATCACAGAGGAAATTTTAAAACTATTTCCTCGAAAAGGTTTAAAAAAGCTAGCGCAGATTATAAATGCTGCATTTAAGTTGAGATATGTGCCAAGCATGTGGAAGGTCGCGGAGGTAATAATGATACCAAAACCAGGTAAACCACCTAGCGAAGTAACCTCATATCGCCCAATATCGATACTACCAATGTTGTCCAAGCTATTCGAAAAAATGCTGGCAAAACGTCTGCAAAAAATAATTGATGAAAAATTGCTAGTTCCAATTCATCAATTTGGGTTTAGAAACAAGCACTCTACAATTGATCAAGTGCATAGAATCACAGATAAGATCGAAAAAGCATTCGAAGAGAAAAATGTGTGCTCTACAATATTTCTTGATATAGCACAAGCTTTCGATAAAGTCTGGCATAAGGGACTGATCCATAAATTACAAAAGCAACTGCCGGAGCAGTATTCAACAATTCTGGAGTCATATATAACAGATCGATTCTTCAGAATTAAACAAGAGACAGAGTACTCAACATTAAGAGGAATTAAAGCTAGTGTACCACAAGGTAGTGTGCTAGGTCCAGTGCTATACCTTCTGTTTACTAGCGATCTACCTGAAAGTGAAGAAACTACTATAGCAACTTTTGCAGATGACACTGCTGTGCTTGCTGTTGGAGCAACTGTCGAAACTGCAACACAAAAGCTCCAAATGGCAATAAACGGTATTTCAGAATGGACCAAAAAGTGGCAGATTAGATTGAATGACCTAAAGCCAGTCCATATTAATTTTACGTATAAAAACGTACCACACATTCCAGTATACATTAATAACAATGTAGTGGAATACTCAAATACAGCTAAATATCTGGGCATGACCCTAGACGCTAAACTGCGTTGGAAAGCGCATGTAAAGAAAAAGAGGGATGAGCTGAACATGCGATACAGTAAAATGTATTGGCTTGTTGGGAGATATTCATCCCTGTCCAACTACAATAAATTACTGCTATATAAGCAAGTCTTGAAACCAGTATGGACCTACGGGCTCCAATTGTGGGCATGCACATGCCAATCAAATTTACAAAAAATTCAAGTCTTCCAAAATAAAGTACTAAGGAACATAGTTAATGCACCTTGGTACATACGCAACGCTGATCTACATAGAGATCTAAATATTGAAATGGTTGAAGATGAAGTTAAAAAGGTTGCCCAAAGGCACAGAAGTAGGCTTCATAACCACGTTAACGTTGAACTTACAGAACTTTTAAATACTGACAATGTAATCAGAAGATTGAGGCGGGTAAAACCCCTTGATCTATAAGAGTTAGCCAAGGCCAAGAGATTAGGTAATATCTTCAAATAAAAAAGTTTCGAAATCGTACAAACGGCGGATTTTTCTTATGAATTTTCCAAATATTTTAAAAATAAATTGCCGATTAGTCGAACGACTAGGTGCAATCCCATTTCGGGATGACGAAAGTCAGTCCCTCCCGGGAGGTTTTTTAGAGGTTGTTCGAGTCCCTCACTTTTGCAGAAGCATCCCTCGTGTGCAATGTCTTTCGATGATTTTTCCTTCCAGAGAACCCAAAAAAAAAAAAAAAAAAAAATATTCTTTACTTAATTTACACTTTGTCTTCAAAGTTCCGTTAGCTAAATTTCTCCTATACACAAATTTAATATTTTGTTGTTAACAAAATAGTATCTCATATGCCATAGTCGTTTTTTTCTAATCCATCATGTAAATATCGAGTTTACTTCTCATAAATGCCTGCTCCTAATCTTATGACTTGCAGTGTACGTTCACGTCTGTCCAAGTCCAAACACCATCACGCAATACCTGGCCATATACAAATGTACTACTACATTAAGGTTTTATTACTATCCATTATCCATACAAGTGTCTAGCCCAAGGCAGTGTTGGCAGGTGAAGTGCATTCATTTATGCATATAGCCTGGATTACCAGTATGTGTCCAGCGAAATATGAAATCACTTAGAAATGACAGACAATGCGATTTCAAACACCACAGAGGATAGGTATTACGTATATCTGTAACATTACATCCATGTCCTTTTAAGGGTCGCTTATTTGACTTTTTCTTTTCGTTTTCAAACCGGAATATTTACCACGTCCTGGTCGAAAGTCCGGCAACTAGCCTTTGTCGGTGAAGTGTGAAGCCTGAAGCTCAGAGAATGATAAAGTAAACAGTTTCAACTTCGTGTAGCCTGTTATTGAAAGGTTCAACTTGTGCGGGTTAAACAGGCAAAAGTGAATGTGAAGTAGAAAGTGCTTGAAGATGGGCAGCTTTTGTGGTCCTGCTGAAGGCTCCACTTTGAAAACATCGCAAAACAAACAAAAAACACAATCTGTGCCAGTGTTGTGATGAGAAGTTAATTTGCAATTTTTTAAAGGGTTCTTACTCCAACCAAAACTATTATGG
Source organism: Cheilosia urbana (assembly GCA_946477585.1). Lineage (NCBI taxonomy): Eukaryota > Metazoa > Arthropoda > Insecta > Diptera > Syrphidae > Cheilosia > Cheilosia urbana. The sequence continues at coordinate 5,835,636 of OX297857.1, forward strand.
GTTCAGGTCCCAGATGAGATCAACACGGCACAGAAATAAATATTTAAGCAGAAGTGAAAAATATTGAAAATCTGCAAGGAAAAAAACAGTTACTTTTCGACTTTAGACCCCAATTTAACTGAGTGTAAAAGAATACGACTTCATAGGTAGCCTCAGCGCATCAGACACTTACTCACAGACCATCTGTGTTCTTTCAATGCTACTAAAAATTATAAACAAATGGAAAGCGTTCATACTAAATTGTAACTTTGTAAGTCTTCCTCGGTAGGTAAGGCTTCCAACTGCGCATTCAATGTTGAAAATCGATTAAACGCAACAAAAAAGAAAAAAAAAAAACTCCTTTTCATACAAACTCATAGTTCGACCAGTATAACTTTATGTAGGTATATCCTCGAGAAGCGAACAAGATGCTGCCATTGCATTCGAATAAATGCTTCAAACAAAGTCGTATAAACAAAAGCTTACTTCACTCAAGTGGTAGTTATGTATAGGGATCAAACTCCTCGTCAAGTGTCAGTGGGACTGTGCGCTATATGTACATGGCGATGGTAGTGGTAGCCACCAACTTTATATACAGGATACTGGAAGGTATCTAAATATAATTGAATTTCATGGAATTCCGCTTCGCCGCACTAGTCGCATTCCATACAAGTTCTCGAAACTCTAGAAATTCCAACTCCGACAGCCTCTTCCAGCACGCATATACTGGAATTATATTCCGGTATGCCAGCACATTTATATAAACGAATGTTTGAATTCTCAAATGCGCGCCTCTACCCTTAAGTCGCAAGTGGTATTTTGTATATACGATTCGAAAACGACCGCCGGAAGTAGGGGGGGGGGGGGTGCAGGCATCTCATCCTCAGCGCTGGAGACGAATGTATATGTGTACCATATACAAAGCTTCTTAGATAATGCATCCAAGTTTTCGCAAACTTCTAATGGTATATGGTGAATAACAATGCGGTGATATGTGGGGGTGTCAGCCATATTTGTATTTGTTGGGTTGTGTGTTTTTTTTTTTTTTTTTTTTTATATAAATTTTTACTGCCGAATTTCGAAACCAGATACCCGGATAGCTGGGAGGTGATTATATGCCAGACAGTTGCTGTTGCTGACTCAATCATCGTCGTTGTCGTTGCTCTGCTTGCTTTTGACGTCCTACTTTACCTTTGCTGGACATTTTTTATCCTCGACAGAATTCGACAAAGTGGACAAAAAAAAAAAAAAAAGCAGATAGTCAATCAGTGGCTGATGGATTGTGATAAAAGATTCTGATATGGAATCAAACTCGCACAAAATAGTTCAAATTTCAAAACAAACCGAAATCGATAAGCAATAACGAATTTTTTTTCTACCCACTTTTATTAAGTACCTAGCTTCCTTTTAAAGCTGTCGTTATAGTGATTGTGAATTATTTTTCTATTTGGGTACAAAAAATGAATATATATATATCTTAATATAAGTACACACATCTACTTGGTGTAAGTATCTTACGTAAGAGTTGTCCTTCGTGCGTGTGTGTAAAAGGTGAAAGTTTTAATTTTTGGTGTAATTTTTTTTGTTTTTTCTTTTTTTTTTTCTTTTTCTTTTAGATGGATCTATTGTTGACCACATGATATATAGTTTTTGCAATAAAGCTCTGATGCACATAGTCGGTGCACGCATTAGCCTATGCGATGCACTTTGATGTCCTTTGTTTGAATGCATGAATTCGATCGAAAACGCAATAGTGGCGGGGGCGGCAGCAGCGGTGGAGGAGGCGGAGGCGGAGGCGGAGGCGGAGGCGGAGGCGGAGGCGGAGGAGGAGTAGGAGGAGGCGGAGGAACTGGAAGTGGAGGTGGAGTAGGTGTAGGTGTAGGTGCAAGTGGAGTAGAAGGTGGTGGGTGCGGAAGTAGCAGAGGTCCGGGGAGCCAGCGTGGACCCATCGGTAGCAACGTAAGCAGCAGCGGAAGCGGCAGTAGTAACGGCGCGTGTGGGGGCAGTGACTTAGTAGCGTCGCATGCTAGTAGCGAAGGCTCGACAACCGACCACAACAACCACCACAACCAGCAGCACCACCTTCATCATTACAATCGCCACCACCACCACCACCATCACCAGCCGAACATCTTCAACTTCAGCAATTTGCACACGAGCAGTATCGCTCAGGACGAAGTGATCTACCCAACAAACGGCCATCAAGCAATCGGTTCCATTGTAGTCTTAGAGGGCGGCTACAGCGTTGGCGGTGTCACCAGCCACACGACCTCGACAACGACGATACCCAGCTCGAAGGTGGCTCTGGGCGGTGCTGCCGGTGGAATGGCTGCTGGCGTCATTGGTACCGTTGATGGCACCGAAACGATGGCCAATAGTCCGTCGGGAATCGGTTACATCAGCAGCAACAACAGCGGCAGTGTATGTGCGCTGCCGAGCGTACTGCCGCATATCACTACCGGCTCGAATCAACATCACAACATACCGCCGCCACTGAGTAACATCATGATCTTGAGCGGAGCAGCTGGTGCGACAGCCACCTCAGGTGGAAACGGTCCAACAAGCGCTGGGGGTGTTGCCTCTGCCATGGGCATTTCCGGCGGTCTTAGTACAACAATGGGACCGAGCAGTGCTATTAGTGGTGTACCACCGATTGGCTTGGGCATAGCCACCGGTATTGGCAATAAAATGCTCGGTCGAAAGCAAAGCCTAAAAGGTGAACCATTTCTAGCTGACTACGGTCCCGAGGAGTCGCTAAACGAAAGCACCGATATCGAGTGGGTGAATAAACTGTGGGTAAGGCGACTGATGCGCTTATGTGCCTTAGTCTCGTTAACCTCAGTTTCCTTGAACACTCCAAAGACTTTCGAGCGGCATCCGCCCCTACAGTACTGTACCTTTGCGTCCGATGGTGCTGTGACGGTGCTCTTTACAGCGGAGATGATTGCCAAAATGCACATTCGGGGTGTACTGAAAGTGAGTACCTAAATATTGATATCATATCTTCCCATATACCTAGTTCCTGTAGCTAAAACTGATTAAAAACATGTCCTATATGCGTTCAAAAAATTGTATAATATCTTGTTTCCCCTCTTTCGTTTTGCTTACAACCAATTGCATGCCCAGGGTGAGGTGCCATACCTAAAGGACCACTGGTGCCAGTTCGACGCCTCGATGGTGTTCTTCCTGTGGGTGTCGATCATACTACAAGTATTTGAGGTCCTCGAGTTTGTGCCAAAGTAAGTTAACACCCATTAAATAATTACACAAAGAGAAAAAAAAAAAATAACGAAAAATCGATATTTTGCGCGAGTGAAATAGATATCTACAGGTAAACTCATCCTTTCCAGCTCCCTATTTATCTATACACACACCAAAACACGCAAAACAATAGACACAAGTACAATCGAATGTCGAATGTTAACTGCTACCCGGTATACACATATTTCCTATGAAAGGGGGTATATATATAATCCTATCCTTGCTGTTTAAGGCATCACTTTTTCCCGCGCTTAAGGCAAAAATTATTCAGAGTTAAATTTATTGTTGTTGTGCAAGGTCGCTACAATTAAAATTTCATTATTCCAAGGATGCTCTCTCGAAAAGGCCGATTGACAGCGGTGCTTAGATTTAGTTCCCTTCGATTATCATTGGCAATAACTTACCAAGAAACACCGCTATCCCAATTTATGACGCATTTCGATAAGTTTCTATTCGGATTTTATTATTGCCAGTGAACACATGAAATCGTTAGCAAAAATCGAAGTGAAGAAAATGCAACCCCTGTCGGCATATTGCTGCGCAACATTCATTACACCAACACTCCCGTGCAAGTATAACCAAGGCGGGGAGAGGGGGATGATTCCCTTTGCATTGCATCTACGTTTTAATCTGAAATATCCCGTTCGTTGTTGTTGTTATTTTTTGCGATTTTATTCCTAGTTAGTATTTTTTTGCAAAATTATGTTCGTAATTGTTTAGATAGTCCACATAAATATTTGTAACTAACTCAACATGTATACTTACGAGGACTTTTTTTATGCCACAATGAGCCCGTAAACCAATGGCTTTAGGATAGTAGTAGAATTTTGATCGCACTGTAATTTCCATTTAAACACAGTCATGCTGATGTGATTTTGTTATCATTTTTGTGTGATTATTAACGAGCACTATTTCGAATATAATTTACAAGAAAACGCGTTACAGATAAATTAGTCTGACGTAGAAAGAACTTGCGTACTACCAGTCCAACCTGCAAAGCCTTTCAGAGTATTTCACCTGATGTGCATCATTTGATTCTCTGATATATGTATAGAGTCGGAAAAGATATTTTAGGGGATGAAATTGGAAGGATAATTATAATGACACAACTGGTTACACTTACGTTTACGGTTACTGGCATACAGGAGCTGTGTGTATTTTATGTATTTGAAATTAGGATATTCGTGGTGAAATGGTACACCAAGATGAGCGCAAATCCAATGCCAGTGGTTAAATTGCCTGTCGCTGGAAAATGTGCTGCCAAATGAAAATTTAAAAAAATAACAAACAATTTTGTTTCATAAGGGTTATTAGGTTATTTAATTTTTTTAAATACTTAATTAGTAACCGTTTTTTTTAAACTCAAATTGAATGATTGTTTTGATGATGGAATATATTTTTTGCTACAATTTTGAAGTTATGAACTTCAGCATCGGATTGTTTGAAACAGTGCAAAGTTTCATTGCAATTTCATTATTAAGCATCACTTTTCAAATGCGAAATTTGGGTGACCCTTTCACAAGGAGAATTTGTCGGATACTTGCTTTGAAAAATGTTTATTTTGAAATATAATAGAAGCATTTAGAATGAGAAGGTGTTAAGTGACAAACATTTAAAGTATTTTGTCCATAAATTTCTCTATAAAAGCAATTGGAAATCGGTAATACGAAATAAAAGTAAATAGAGCACATATTATTTTAGACCATAATGACTTCAATTATTAAACATTATGATAAAGGGTCCTTTTTTTTACAAATTATGACCTCTAAATCCTTTAAATGAAAACAATATTTTCCAAAACGTCACTTAACTGGTCAACTACCGTTTTTTCTCTTCTTCTATCCCTTTTCAGCGTTCCTTCTTGCATAACTAAAGAAAATGAGTAGAGTAAGTGCTGCAAATATGGCCCACCCTTAGCATTTTTTTAAATAAAACCATAAATTTAAGTCTAATTCATTTATTATTATTTTAAATAGTATTACAAATTATTTTTATTTCAGTTTTTAGAAACTTTAATTAAAAAAACAAACATAACTATACTCTGTCCAAAAAAAATTGTCAGTACAGGCCTTATGGGAAGCTCTTTTTTTTTACCAGTGGTGCCTGTAGCTACTCTCACGGCACTCAACCACAAGATATGCCACTGAAATAAAAACGAAAGCACTGGCATTCCAAAGAATTTTTTTGCTATTATCATCAACCAAAATAAGCAGTGTGAGTGACTGAAGCACATCAGAGAAGTGTTACCATATGTCAATGTTAGCATATCATTAAGGGTTTTTCTTTGAATTTTGTCAAAGAACTTTCGGTTTTGGTGCTTTTTGGAGCTTTTTGGAGCTTTTGAGAGCGGCATATTATGTGGGGTGCTGCCATTCGGTTTTAATTTGTTTGTATTTCTGAAAGATCCAATAATATTCAGTTAAAACATATTTTTGAACGTTGTCTTTTAGAAATAAGGTTTATTCGTGAGGTGTTTTAATGCATTCATTTCATTAACGCAACAAGTGATTACTAGGGCAACTCAACCGGATTCATGCAAAAGCATGGTATTTTAAGGGATATAATTTGATTAAATATTTTATTACAGAAAACTAAGTACAGATTTTCAGCCTTATTCGTTAGGGCATATTTCTTTTGGTAGGTATAAATTCATATTTCACTTTGTAGAGCATATTTTTCATACTGTAATATCAAAATGATGAAGCAGGTAGACCTATACTGTTTATTTTCGGTCGTTGGGTTTTACCACATCCGGTCACTCCTCTCCAGTAAAGCAAATGCCTTGAAAGGATTTTATGATCCTTTTTTTTTGCTACTGTTTCCGCGAAGTTCTGCATTGACGGATAATAATTTTTTAATAAATATGTAATCTAGGTATATATGTTTATATTAAAAAATGTATATAGAGCTGCACAAGTGCAGTCCTTTTACCACCTGTTTTGATATATGACATTGTGTCGTGGTTATATAAATTTGTATTTTAATTGCCTGTTTGTGTATATAAGGCGGAAACAATGGTTGTTATCTCAATCGCGGATAGTGCATCTAAGCAAGTGGTTAACTTTATTGTGCATATGAAGAAACAGGAAGCCGTAGGAAATGCGGCTACTGTTTTTTTTTTTGTTACGGAACGAACTGTATACAGGCTTTTAAGGGAAAAAACAATCAAAGGCCACAATTTACCACCAAAGAAGAAAAATTATTCCGATATCAAGAGCAAGGTGGATGATTTGGACAAATGTGCGATTAGGCGGATAGTCCATCAGTTTTTAATGGATAATGACCTTCCAACGCTAGACAAGATATTATTGGAAGTACAAAAAAGTGAAAATATAACAAAACTAAGCAGATCAACTTTGCATACAATATTGCAAAAAGATCTCGGACTTAAATTCGTCAAACGAGCGAACGAATTTGTTGTTGGAATTTATTTCGTCCAGCAATATTTTTATTTTAAATTGGAAGTTGGTAACCCTAACAGCATTGCTCTCTGAGTTATGGCGAATTATCATACACACTACGGCAACCCTGTGAGAGCTTTAAAAAGGGACCGATTTATGTAAGTCATTGCAACCAGACTGAGAGACAAACATCCTATCTTCCCTGTACTGACAATTTTTTCTTGGACAGAGTATAAAAGTTAAAAACAAAAACTTAGAGGAACTCTATAATTTAGTTTTGAAAAAAGTGTGTTAAATATGGCCCAGGGTGGGCCTTCAAAGATCCCATTATTTTGTTGTTGATAGCCGATATGGCTTTCATCACGTCCTCCTTCCGCCAAGTCTGCCGTGGTTGTAGACTTTGTTTAGACATCTTAGCCTTCAAAAAAAAAAAAAAAAAAATTAAATTAAATTAAATAAATAAATAAATCAAATTTCAATCAAGAAAACGTTTCAAATATGGCCTACTTGGTCATATTACCAACACATGGGGTGGGCCATATTAAACACATTTTAATTTTCAACACACTTCATAAACTTTCTTTTAAATTTTAACATCACACAAATAAACAAAATATTTAACATTATTTAATTTTAGAAAAAAACTTACCAATTAAGCACAGAATTTTATGTAAAAACACTTAAAAAAAACTTACCAAAAAATTACAACGAAAGTATAGAAAACAAAATGCCCCGTATATCTTCCACACCCGTCGCACCACACTCACCACAAAATACTAAGGCTAAACCGAGTTGAACGTGTTCGCAGTGAATCATTTTTTATTTCGCTGTGGGTTATGGTTTGGGCCATATTACCTACATTGGGCCATATTTGTCGCACTTATTCTACCCTTCTCATTCTTAACGCTTCATAATATAATAAGACACAAAAAGGTGGGGTTCACGGGTCTTGAGGCTCAAAAAGGGGCTGGCACACGTCCGGCCTTTTAGCGACATGCCGTCCAAGTCATCATCATCATCATCAGGACCGTAACCGCAGGGACCCTAGGGCTGGCGTTCTTCATTTTTGAGACTAATGGAAGGGATCTACAATTGTATACCGAGTCTAAACGGCCAATTGAGAAGCTCTTCCATATGACACTTATTCTCTCGGATGTTTGTCAGACGTTTGCGAGAGTTGGCACAGTGGAACCTGGGACCCCTCGGTTAGTAGTCCAAGTCATACAGAGAAATTCCAAAAAAGTATCCCTTTCGGGAGTAATTATTGTCTTTTGTGTATCTACCTTCTGAGAAATTTTCTTCTTCGAACCGGAGTAAATTCCCCGAAGTGGAAGTGGAATTATTAATTACTCGTTACTTTGCTTATTCTCTCTTCAACTGAGATTTTTCGCAAGCAGGTGTTGCGATTTGCGAACGATTAATATCAAGTACCTACGTTCGATACAAAATGAGTACAATAGGTTAATTGAGTTATTGTGAAGTGTTTTCCCCTCCGGTATAGGGTTCTCTATAATGTTTAAGTGCACCAACAGACGTCGTATTCTTCGTACTCGACCTAATGCAAAGTTCTATCTAAATGGAAGGACTTAACTTTGGCTTGTTGACAGTAGAACAGAAAATTCAATGGAAAGGCTTGAATAGAACAAAACAATTTTTCTTCTTTCAAGAAGAAGAAGAGCATAATAATTATTAGAGGTTGTCAAAAAATGAACACGTCAAAGGAAAAAATAGGTTTGTTTGAAGTGGCTAGCACTGGTGTCCAATAGTGCGCACTGAGAAGTGTCAGCTAATTTTTACGCCTGTCAAAAACCCTGCACAACCCTGAAAATTCGGCTACTATATCGAACACAAAATATGTTGCCCTGAAGATTCTCAGTTTTTGAAATTGAAAAATATTTATCTTTTAGTGAACGAAGTATGAAGAAGATAACACTTTTGTCCATTTATTGTTAAAAATGAGCGCACTTAGTTCTAATCTTGCGATTTCCATAATTCAAATAGTTAATAAAAGTGTTTGGAATGTTGATGATGCGTTTGAAATTTTATTTAGCTCTGATTCCAGATTTTTTCCGTTCTATTTTCCTGTAATATACAATTTTAGTTCATAAACGTAGTTGTTTTCAAACAATTTACTTTTGAATATCAAATTTATTGTATTTACCTTTATCACGATATCACAACAATTGAATGACAGCAAGCGAAATGACAGTGAAACTCAGCACTGAGTTATTGCCCCTACTACTTAACTGGGGTCAGTTCAGGGCACAACTAGAGCGCCATAGAAGTCATGTCGAATACAGGTTTTCAGTACCAAAGTGCTACATCGAACACCTTAGGGTTAACCCTAAGGGGCCACTTCAAACAAACCTAATAAAATATAAACAAAAATAGTGATGCCAAGTTGCCTTTGGGGCGCAAACACATTTTATAAAACAAAAGTGTTGGCTGAAATCGAAACAAAGTAGAGTCGAATTGCGTAAATCGTGTAGGAGTGAAAAGTGGGTTGTATGTAGCTCAACCCTAATCCAAATAGCTATGACGCAAGCAGTTTCTTGACGAGCATTGCATTCACTTCATCTGGTATTTCGTTTCAATCAGAGACAATACTGAGACCCCCAACTTCGGCCGATTTCCCGTTACCTTGCCTACAAGCAATACTTGTACGAAGTGTACACAATTTAGTGCGCTAGTATTGATACATAGAAATTCGTATTGACAAATGTCACGCAACTTCAACACACCAACACACCCTCAAAAAATATCAACAACTTCCGGTGACTTCCGGTGTCGGCAAAGTTGCTGCCAGCGTTCATAGAATTTTGTCCGTTAAATTTGAAATTATTCGTTACGCGTGAATAGTATTTTTTATTTTATGAATTAGTGCACTTTTTCTGAAAATATTTATGAAACATGATTACTGTAGAATAGTTGTAGGAAAGTAAAAACATTTTGAACAATTTTTCTTCAGTTATTTAAGAAAAATATACGCATGAAATCGAAGTTAATGATATTCAAAAGCGGATAATAGACAACAATGTTTATCCTAATATGTTTCTAGTATATAAAACAACTCATTCAGATAGTATTATTAACCAAACAAATTATATTAATCGACTTTTGAAAAATTATAATAATCAACCAATAGCATTCAGTTATCTTAAAATGTCTTATTCCCGAACTCTATCACATTCCACCATGGTTGGTAGCGGTTGGCAGCATTGATTTTATATTTTTTTGTATGTTTTTGCATGTCACACGGATTCTAAATTGACATAACACCGATAGGAAAACAAAATGGCGTATTTGAAAAAAAACTGAGGGGCCCAGCGGCAAGAGGATTGTGAGTTGGGGGTCTCAGTATTGTCTCTGGTTTCAATCCCCACAATGAATGAGAATTTTTCTTACCCAAGGTAGAAATCACAGAGTGTGCAAAAACAAAATATGCAGCCCCTCTCGGCCATCGAAATATGTGCGGTGTCAAGTTACAAAAAAAGAAAAATTCAAAATATGTTCACCTATGTGTGCATAGATGTAATTTGCGTCACGTCAGCAATATTAACTACCCGCTATAATATAATAAATATGTCATTGGAGAACAACAATGCGGCATCCTTTTCTCTCCCGCGCATCTCATAAGAAGTAATAGCGGGTGGCCAATAAGGAACATACACAAACAACCCAGTCCTGTCCCAATTCGATACTCTGGATTCTGGAATAATGCAGTCACTTGCCTCTTGTGCTGCATACGAACAGTCTCTAAATTGTGTATTTTCGCTATTCGAAAAAAAAAAAAAAAAAAAACTAACAAGTGATACATACTGTACCAAGTGCATATTTCCAAGTGAAACCTGCTTCAGTTATCTTTTCAATTCGGCCGTTTTAGCAATAAATTAGCGCCTACTTTTGTGCGATTATGTTTCCCCAGCCCAACGTCAGCATGAAAAAGAAAAAATTGACACATCAGCCGCAGCCGTATAGAGACCGTAGGGGTATATATTTTCCGGAAGCTTCTTTGGGACATTTTAAAGAAATTTTCTAAGTTTTGGCGTGAGGTGAAAGTAGTTGCATCGTAAAAAATTTTTAAGTCACAATATTTCATTGAATCCAATGTGAAGTGAGTCCTTTCTATACTTAAGTTTTTTGGACATCGTGGTGTTTTTTTTTCCTCATTACTACAATGACCTTTTTTAAGTATTGCCATTTCTTCGCGGCTGGTGCGGAAATTTACTATCGAAACTCGGAGAAAAAGGTGGTTACATTTTTGGATATTAATTTTTATATTTATTGTCGATTTTTGAATGTAAATAAAAGGGCTTGGTGTATCCAGCTTCGCGACATACACGAATGCAACATGTAACCATATGACGCACACATATTTTGCATGCCCTGACAAAAGAGCTGATTCCTTTTTTTTTTTTTTTTTTTTTTTTATATATACTTCTCCCGGGAAAGGCGAACCTATAACGCTTCAACAGCGCCCCGAGATGCCTGCAGATGTATGTTTGTTCTGCACTTAAATTGCTGCAAATTGTAGTCTTCTGGAAATATATCCCCAGGAAGCGAGTTCCAAAGTTTGCTTGTCCTGTAACAGAAGGAGTTTTTGAAAGTTGATGTCCTCGCGGTTGTCAAGTGTACTGTATGGTCATGAGCATTAGCAGCCTGTCTTGTTGGGCGCCAAAAAGTTGCATTTCGAGGGATAATGTCTTTGAGTTCCTCAGAACATCTACCATGGAAGTACCTATAGAACAAGCATAGGTCAGCGACTTGTCTTCTGTGCACCAACGGTTGTAGATTCGATGTGAGTGTAGGGTCTCCAATGAGTCGAACTGCTCGTCTCTGTATGCTATCAAGCAGGTTAAGTGAATGTTTTGGGGCCGAGCTCCATATATGGGAACAATATTCCAAGCCTGGTCATACCTGTGCTTTGTAGAGAAGGAGAAGTTGTTTGGGGCTAAAGTACCTCTTTGCTCTAAATAGGTAGCTCAACTTTGCGGACGCCGATTTTGCGATATAGGATATGTGGTTCTGCCATGTGATTCCTGAATTGACTGTGACTCCTAGAAGGTGCATTGAGTCCTTGTGATGGATTGGATGGTCATCCATTTGGATCTGAGGAACTGTTGATGCATTTTTTCTGGAAAATGCTGTGAGCTGTGTCTTGTTTGCATTAAATACAACCAAGTTGTCCTTTCCCCACTTCAAGATTTTGTCCAGATCATCATTTAGAGAATTAATTTGTTCACATCTGTGACTGTGTGATGTAGCCGTATTCACAGGCCCATTGTTCGAGATGGAGGATATAAGAGTGCTGTCATCTGCAAAGCTGTAGATATTATTATTTGTCGATCCAAGCAAATCGTTGATGTGGAGAAGAAATACAGTTGGAGAAAGAATAGATCCTTGGGGCACTCCTGCATTTATAGCAAACGAATTGGATGACACACCATCTACAACAACTTGGATCGATCTTCCCAGAAGAAAATTTTGCATCCATCCGCAGAGTTGTTGTGGTAATCCGTAAGACGCTAACTTGCCTTATAGGGCTCTATGCCAGACTCGGTCAAATGCCTTTGATATGTCCAAGGCTACGGCTCTGGATTCGCCGTGTTGTTCAATTGATTGTGTCAATAAGTGCGTCACGTAGCTTAGCAGGTCACCAGTGGAACGACGGCTCCGAAATCCGTATTGCCTGTCGCTTATTAATCGAAAAAAGACTCGAACTTTGCTTTCTCTATCAGTCTAATCCAAGGCTTTTCGAATAGATTGTGTGACGTTGACATAAGCTTTAAAATTTTCCCACTAATGTTTCCGCTACTGTCCAACCAGCTACCACCTTTTTGGACTAAATTTACGAACTGTATTTTTCCTTTGTTTATAATAAAAGAAGGTGAATGAATGTTGGTGTTCTTGTCATATTCACGATGACAGGTGGAAATATATATTTTTTTTTTAACCTTCCAATGAATAGTTTTTTGAAAGGCTTTTTCTTATCGAAAGCTTCCCTATTGAGGGTTGAGAAGTCAATTCATTTCAATTCATGTTTCGTTTTCCGAATTAAGTGTAGTACGGACCTCTTCCGAAACGAAATTTTCCGTTGCTCTCGAAATGAACAGCGAAACGTCTGCGAAAAGGCAGCGGAAAATAACTTGTGTAGATTTCCATCAGCTGATACACAAGTAGCAGCGTTATTTATTTTCAATTTGGCTCCTTAAAATTGTGATTTCGGATTTATCGTAATTTACGCAATTCACTTTATTTAGTTTGGCGATTTTTAGGATCCTCAGGAATTTATAATTCTATTGCGAAACCAAAAGTTTCTAAAGACATAACGTCTTTTTTTAGATTATTGGGCATTTCCGATTTTGATCTAAGATTTTAGATTTCTGCTGCCAAATCGAACATTAAATCCAAATTTGGTTTCTTTTGTGAGTTGGCCGCAAAAACACATATTTGTCACTTGCACTGGAAATCCATTGCAATTGATTTTCACACATTTATACCAACCCATTTCGAAGCATTTTTTTTTTTTTTGTTTCTTTAAGATTGCAAAATGGAAACTAAAAAAAGTCTCCCAATTAGGAGTTTGTGTTGTTTTTTTTTTTTTCATTCAATATTACCAAAAAGTGTGCAGTTTTATATTTCATATTTGAGTTTGCATATTTTCGGGTTCAAAGTTTCTCAATTTGGCTCCACCCTCTTATGAAAGATGGCAACACTACAGCACAATTGCCAAATTTCCGCTAGCAATTAATGTCCCGGACAATAAACGTGTGCGAAAAGAGAGTGGAGAATTGTACCAACCAATCTACTACAACTACCCACTTTTCCGCCATCATTTCGAAGCTGCTGCGTATACTGCAAAACGAAAAGGAGACCGAAATGCTTCGTTCATAATTTCGTTGTGTCACTTTTGTATGGGATATTTCATTTCGGAAGAGGTCCGTACTTCGCTTTAGCATCGCTTTTTCTAGCAACAAACAATCTGCCTGCCGAGAGAATTGTGAATTGAATGCAGCTGAATTGTGCTACAAGCCATTTCAATGGCTCATATTTTTGAAAAATAAAACTGCATTTACACCATGACGCACGCGCATTTTTCCACGAGACGGGACAGGGAGATCCGTTTGTCCCCAGTCAATGCTAATAAAGGAATAAGAATGAAATCAAAAAATTAGACCATAATTATAGATACTTAAATCGGAAATAAACTAAACACTTGAAAACATTTTTATTTCCGATTAAAAACATGTGAAATGTGTGTGTTAATTAGTTTCAGTAAATTAAACTAACAAAATGCATCAGTCATTTACACGAAATAAATGAATAATTAACCATTCATCAACTCCGGAAGTCACTTTGTTTTATACAGAAACGCGAATTTCGTTAATAATCGCTTTAAAAATATCAGCATGTGGAACTTTCCTATAATTCCTACCACGTAAACAAGATGACCGACCAAATACGTGTCATGTTTTTTATGTGGTATTCGATTGGGCGCACTTAGAGCACTTTGCTCTCAGTAGAGTTTTATGTACGTTTGGTACAAAAAAAAATGAATCTTTTTTAAATTTCAGAGCACTTTTGCGAATCTAGATTTTTTCTCAGATTTGCTTCAGATTTAACAAATTCAAGTTGCGTTTGAGTTTGAAAACTGGAGGGGTTTAGGTTTTCGTGGATTTGTTTCTACACCAACGCATTTCATTGCATCGAGTGAATTTATTTTTGTAAATTATTGGGACGCAAATTTCGAATGCTTTCATATAAAATCTAACCAGTGAATAGAAAACGCTTAGGAAAGTATCGAGGGCTACACGCAGCGTGACCGTTGTGCGACTAAAGTTGCAATTTGATACTTTTTTTGAGAGCCTGCCTTATTTAGAATACTTCTAAATTATTATCTTTAATATGCATTTTGGTCAAAATCGTTAGAGCAGTTTTTGTAAAATTTGGCAGACAAAATAGTTGCAAATATTGCAACAGCTTAAAAAATACTATTGCCTTACTACTTAGCTGAAAACTGAGTGTTACATATTGTTTGGGATGTAAGCATTACCCATGCTTTTAAAGTTTTATCGAAATCGAAAATGGCGTTTTCGAGATATGAGCAGTTTTTTTTTTAAATTAGCTTTTTCGGTGATTCGTATTGAAAATTAAGGATGAAATAATTTTGAAAACATCAATATTACTCAACTATACATTTTGGTCAAAATCGTTATTGCCGTTTTCGGGTAAAATAAAGATAACCAAATTAAAAAAAAAATGCTTTTTTTCAAACATCTATTGTACGGACAAAAACTGAGTTTGGTATTAAGGTTAGAAATGGCCGTTTTACCCTCTGTAATGCATTTTTGTAACAATCGTATGGACCATTTTCGAGATATTTTTAAATTTCAAAAGTGCACTTATTCGATTTTGTAGCTAAAAACCGGGTTTGCAGTCATTTCAACCCCATTTCTTAAAACTTTAATATCAATTTTGGTTGAAATCGTTAGAGCCGGTTTCTAGAAAATCGAACTGGTATGAACATTTCATATGGGAAGTACCATTAATATTGAGGTTACCTTGCAAAAAAAAAAAAAAAAAAAAGTGGCCCGAAGTGTAATCCGAAGTTTAAACGAAATCCGGGAAGCCGTTTAGGCAGTAGGCCTCGGGAGATACGGACAGATTGACGGAGTTTTGCGACACACTTTTTTGAGATCCCATATCATAGTACCGTCGAAATTGATTAACATATCGAGTTCGAAATTTTATACGAAAATAATATCTTTCTCTTGCTACGTAATCGAGAAAGTTAAAAACAAAAAAAAAAAAACATGGCGACACCGCATTCGAATCAAAGCTTCGGGTATCTGCAAACTGCAACATCTCAACAACAAAGT
This sequence comes from Cheilosia urbana, assembly GCA_946477585.1. Classification (NCBI taxonomy): domain Eukaryota; kingdom Metazoa; phylum Arthropoda; class Insecta; order Diptera; family Syrphidae; genus Cheilosia; species Cheilosia urbana. The sequence goes on from OX297857.1 coordinate 5,851,156, forward strand.
GACTTGACAAGCACACGACTTGACTTTGTTTAATGTTTTTCTTTTCAGATTTTCCTACTTGTCGATAATGCGGGCCCCGCGGCCGCTAATTATGATAAGATTTCTACGAGTCTTCCTCAAATTCTCGATGCCAAAGAGCCGAATTAACCAAATCTTTAAGTATGTCGCACAGCATTAGGCGGTTAATTTGTAAACAAATTATAACTATTATTTTGTTTGTGTTCGTTTTCTTAAATTTAGACGATCGAGTCAACAAATTTACAATGTTACGTTATTCTTTTTGTTCTTCATGTCGCTGTATGGACTTCTGGGAGTGCAATTCTTTGGCGAACTGAAGAACCACTGTGTTCTGAATACAACCGAAAATGGTGATAAGGATCATAAACCGTACACGATTCTGGTGATTCGCCTTCAAAGTTCTAGTTTAGCATTTCGGTCTCGTTTCTTCCCGCAGATATCTCACAATCAACTCGCTTGCTATTCCGGATACATTCTGTTCTATGGATCCCGATTCGGGATACCAATGCCCCCCAGGAATGAAGTGTATGAAGATGGATTTCCTCAGCAGTTACGTAATTGGTTTTAATGGATTCGAAGATATAGCCCGAAGTATCTTTACTGTTTACCAAGCTGCATCGCAGGAGGGATGGGTCTTCATAATGTATCGTGCCATCGATTCGCTGCCCGCATGGCGAGCCGCCTTTTACTTTAGGTGAGTCTGTGTACAGTTTGTCGATTGTTTACATGTATATATCTATGTCGTTTGGGTCCCACTAGTACAATGATCTTCTTTCTGGCATGGCTGGTGAAGAATGTGTTTATCGCCGTGATAACCGAAACATTTAACGAGATTCGCGTTCAATTTCAACAGATGTGGGGGGCGCGCGGTCACATCCAAAAGTGTGCCGCCTCACAAATACTAAGCGGCAACGATGCCGGCTGGCGACTGATCATGATCGATGACAATAAGCACGGTGGCCTGGCTCCCGAAACGTGTCATGCGATCTTGCGGTCGCCCTACTTCCGTATGCTGGTTATGACGGTGATTCTCGCGAATGGAATTGTCACCGCCACGATGACGTTCAAGCACGATGGCAGGCCGAGGCATGTTTTCTACGAGAACTACTACTACATAGAGATGGCGTTCACGTTCTTCTTGGATTTGGAGACGCTCTTCAAGATGTACTGCCTCGGCTGGAGGGGCTACTACAAGCATTCGATTCACAAATTCGAGCTGTTATTGGCCGCCGGGACAACGTTGCACATAGTACCGATGTTCTATTTGTCGGGTCTAACGTATTTCCAGGTATTGCGGGTGGTCCGTCTGATTAAGGCGTCGCCAATGCTCGAGGGCTTCGTGTATAAGATCTTTGGGCCGGGCAAGAAACTCGGCTCACTGATTATCTTCACCATGTGCTTGCTGATCATAAGCTCAAGCATATCGATGCAGTTGTTCTGCTTCTTGTGCGAATTCACAAAGTTTGAGTCATTTCCCGAGGCCTTTATGTCGATGTTCCAAATTCTGACACAGGAGGCTTGGGTCGAGGTTATGGACGAGACAATGATTCGCACTAGCAACACGCTGACGCCATTGGTGGCGGTGTATTTCATACTCTATCATCTGTTTGTCACTCTTATCGTGCTGAGTTTGTTCGTGGCGGTGATCTTGGACAACTTGGAATTGGACGAGGACATCAAGAAACTGAAGCAGCTGAAGTTTCGCGAGCAGAGCGCTGAGATTAAGGAGACTCTGCCGTTTCGTCTGAGAATCTTTGAGAAATTTCCAGACTCCCCACAGATGACTATCTTGCACAAGATACCAAACGACTTCACCCTACCCAAGGTGCGAGAGTCGTTTATGAAACAGTTCGTCATGGAGCTCGAAACTGATGATCCGTCCTCGGTGGTGGAGAACTGCAAGCGACCGATGTCCGAGTGCTGGGAGTCGAATGTGGTGTTCAGGAAGCAAAAGCCGGTACGGATTATGAACAAGACGCCAAAGGTTAGATCCGCTGGCAGCAGCCTGCGCAAGTTGGCGATAATACACATAATCAAGTGGGTTTGTTAAGTTTTATGGTGCTATATTCTTACTCTCTACAAAGGTGTATTTTCAGTGACTCAAACAATCAGCGTCTCATGTTGGGCGATTCGGCCATGTTGCCGGTGGTGGGAGCGAAGAGTGGTCTCAAGCCGCAGGGCACTATCACCCACACCAAACCGTGGAGAGTTGACCAGAAAAAGTTTGTTACAAATATATGCCAGGGGGACAGTTTTGAGCGGCTCTAACAGATTTTTTTTTTTTTTTGCAAAGGTTCGGATCCCGTTCGATTCGGCGAAGCGTACGTTCTGGTTCCATCAAACTCAAACAAACCTATGAACACCTAATGGAGAACGGCGACATAGGTGCCGCGTCCCGGGTGACATCGTCGCGTGCGCGCCCCCACGATTTGGACATTAAACTGCTGCAAGCGAAACGTCAGCAAGCAGAGATGCGACGAAACCAACGCGAGGAAGACTTGCGAGAGAATCACCCATTCTTCGATACGCCGTTGTTCTTGGTACCGCGAGAAAGCCGCTTCCGCAAGGTATGCCAAAAAATTGTCCATGGCCGCTATGATGCCCGCCTGAAAGATCCGCTAACCGGAAAGGAGCGAAAAGTTCAGTACAAAAGCCTACAGTAAGCCCCCTTCAGACTATATAATATGCAATGTATATGTGATTTAAGCATTTGCCCTTTGTATAGTAACTTTCTTGGCCTTGTTACCTACCTCGATTGGGTGATGATTTTCGTGACAACACTCTCGTGCATCTCGATGATGTTCGAGACTCCGAGTTATCGCGTTATGGATCACCCGGCGCTACAGATAGCCGAATATGCCTTTGTGGTCTTTATGAGCCTCGAACTAGCTCTTAAGATTCTAGCTGATGGCCTCTTTTTTACACCGAAAGCTTATATAAAAGACGTTGCCTCAGCTCTTGATGTCTTTATCTATATCGTTTCTACATCATTTCTGTGTTGGATGCCAAAGAATGTGCCGACAAATTCTGCACCTCAGCTGCTGATGATACTGCGATGCGTTCGACCATTGCGGATTTTCACACTGGTGCCGCACATGCGAAAGGTCGTCTATGAACTTTGTCGCGGCTTCAAGGAGATTCTATTGGTATCGACACTGTTAATCCTTTTAATGTTTATCTTTGCCAGTTACGGAGTGCAACTGTATGGCGGACGTTTGGCGCGCTGCAACGATCCGACGATCAACAGGCGTAAAGATTGTGTGGGCGTTTTCATGCGGCGCGTCTTTGTGACTAAAATGAAGCTGATACCCGGTCACAATGAATCGTATCCATCGATGTTGGTCCCGCGGGTCTGGGCGAATCCCAGGCGATTTAATTTCGACAACATTGGCGATGCGATGTTGACGCTCTTCGAGGTACTCTCATTTAAGGGATGGCTAGATGTGAGAGATGTGCTTATAAAAGCTGTGGGACCGGTTGGTTAAAGTCATCCCATCTCATTGAGGGCGTGATGTTCTTATACTGTTGTTTGTATTTTAGATACACGCAGTTTACATTCATATCTACATTTTCCTTGGCTGTATGATTGGATTAACATTGTTTGTTGGTGTCGTGATTGCCAACTATTCCGAGAATAAAGGTACAGCGCTCCTGACGGTGGATCAGCGTCGTTGGTGTGATCTGAAGAAGCGACTCAAGATCGCACAGCCCTTGCATTTGCCTCCGCGACCGGATGGCCGAAAGATTCGTGCATTTACCTATGACATCACTCAGCATATAATCTTCAAGAGGTGCATAGCAGTTGTCGTATTGATAAACAGTATGCTGCTGTCAATAACCGTAAGTATAGTAGTCGAATTACAAGCGCGCCAATCAGCATACATTTCTGCACTTTAATTGAAACATAGTGGATCAAGGACGAGGTGCATACGGAACGTCTTGTCATTGTGAGTACGGTGCTGACGTTTGTGTTCGTCATCGAAGTCGTTATGAAGAACATTGCCTTCACGCCGCGAGGTTATTGGCAGTCGCGAAGGAACCGATACGATCTGCTAGTCACAGTAGCCGGAGTCGTTTGGATTTTCCTACAAACCATACTGAGGGTGAGTGCTGACTTAATAAATCACCGTCTCCTTGATAAACGGTTGATTTTTGCATTTCAGAGCGATCTATCCTACTTTATTGGTTTTATGGTGGTTATCCTCCGGTTCTTCACCATCACTGGCAAGCATACAACACTCAAGATGTTGATGCTTACGGTCGGCGTGTCCGTGTGCAAATCCTTTTTCATTATCTTCGGCATGTTTTTGTTAGTGTTTTTTTATGCCCTTGCCGGGACAATCCTCTTCGGGACTGTCAAGTATGGCGAAGGTATTGGACGACGCGCGAATTTTGGATCGCCTGTAACTGGCGTCGCCATGCTCTTTCGCATCGTCACCGGAGAGGATTGGAATAAAATCATGCACGACTGCATGATACAACCGCCTTATTGTACGCCTGGTCTCAATTACTGGGAAACGGATTGTGGAAACTTCACTGCAAGCCTGATATATTTTTGTACGTTCTACGTGATAATAACGTATATCGTTCTGAATTTGCTAGTGGGTAGGTGGTATATCCCTTGTCAATAAATATATCGATCATGACGCATTTGGCCGGCTGCCTTCTTCTAGCTATCATCATGGAAAACTTTTCCCTATTCTATTCGAACGAGGAAGATGCTCTGCTCTCGTATGCAGACATCAGAAACTTTCAAAACACCTGGAATGTTGTCGACATACACCAGAGGGGTGTGATTCCGGTGCGTAGAGTCAAGTTTATACTACGCCTACTAAAGGGACGACTGGAATGTGATCCACAGAAAGATCGACTCTTATTCAAATATATGTGCTACGAACTGGATAAGCTGCACAATGGAGAAGATGTCACGTTTCACGATGTTATCAAGTAAGTTGCCAGTGCATACCTTGAAGGACGCAAATTGAATTGCATTTTTCTCCCCGCCTCCGAACAGCATGCTATCGTATCGTTCTGTGGATATCCGTAAGGCCTTGCAGTTGGAAGAGCTTTTAGCTCGTGAGGAATTCGAATATATCATCGAAGAGGAGGTAGCAAAGCAGACGATTCGCACATGGCTGGAAGGGTGCCTCAAGAAGATACGCGCGCAAAACGCAAGTGTAAGTATTTTTTTTGTCTGAATATTTACAACTTATGCTAGTGAAAATAATTTGCTTATATTCTCCTTGCAGAGACAGCAAAATTCGCTGATCGCTGGCTTGCGCGCGACAAATGAACTTATGATGCGGTCCACTCTTGCCGAAGAGAAAGCCAAAGAAACAGCAACGGCAGCAGCAGCAACAGCAGCTTCGGAGAAGGCAGCCCAGGCCGCAGCCGTTCCAACCGATACCGCTGCAGATGACTCCCATATGGAAACAACAGTCTCACCGGAGCACGCCGCCCACGAACGTTCATCTATTGTGTCTACGTCCAGTCAACCGACTATACAGCCAGAACAGCAACAACAAGTACAAAAACAGCAACAATCAATAACACAGCAATCGCAACGTTTGCCGGCAAGTGCAGCTATTACCGGAGCAACGAAGAAACAACAACTGATTCGATCCGATTCGACGGACAGCGCTTCCGGTAGAAAATTCCTTGCACCGAGCTCCTCGGATCCACAGTCTCGTTCCGAAAGGGACCGATACATTAGTAATAAGAAAAAAGGTGACAAAAAGCCACCAGCCTTAGCGTCTAGCAAAACTAACCTTAATCAGTTCAACGACTTTGCGTTGCACCATCCATCCATTACGAACAATCACCACCACCATCATCACGACCAGCTATCTAAGTCATTTACCCATCATCAACCGCATCATTTTCATTATAACAATCATCAGGTTCAGGCTCACAGTGAAATGGCAGCACACAATGGGCAACTTCAACAACAACAACAACAACAACAACAGCACCAACAACAACAACAACAACAACAACAACAACAACAACAACAACAACAACAACAACAGCCACAGCAACCACAACCACAACAGAAACCACAACCACAACAGCAACCACAGCAACAGCAACCACCGCAACAACAACAACAACAACAACAACAGCAGCAACAACAACAACAACAGCAACAACAACAACAGCAACAACAGCAACAACAACAACAGCAACAACAACAGCATACTATGGCCAATACCGGTGGCTCTGGAAAAACGATACCGTTTAACAACCAAGCGAACGTAGTATACGAAGTGCACGATTGGTGGCAGGAACAGGTAATTTGTGCCCAAACAAGCGACGATGAGTTTTAGTTTCGCTACAAGGAAGACGAATACTGCTACGGCCAGGTGTGGCCTAGCCGTATTTATAAGTACGATCATATTAGAATAAGTTAAAAAGTAAGCCAGGCTCCGCAGTGCCTGGTGTCTTTCTTGCTAAACGTTCGATATGCTGTTGCCACTGCTACTGAAGTCATTGCTATCAATTTAGTAATTTCAATAACGTTGCACAACACTTTTTCTCGTAGATATAGTTGTCGTTCAAAATACAATAGATACTTCCCTTGTAATATACCCCTTTATACGTACCCCATTAGGTATAAGTTAAGCGTAAATCTAACCGCGACAAAGTAACATTGAAACTACTGACATGCGCCCGAATTTGACATTTAAGCAAACTCGCTTGACTATCACGTCGATTGCACGTAATTGACGTGATAGTTTTGATAGCACTGTTGTCGATTTTTTTTTAAGTAGATACAACTTTCCAGTCCCATTACAAAGCTGACGTGTTGGTATTAGTATCTCGATAACAGTGTCGCGCTAATGTCAGACTTTGTGGAACTGTTTTATATAAATAGTTATTGCGTTAACTCTTCGATACAATTGTTGGGTGCAAGGTCCACGCAACTTTAATTTAAGAGTTAAACAATTTGGATGCGACAATGTCATATTTCACATGCAATGCTCGCATCGACTCGAATTCATTCAAACAAAATCCGTATATCTCCGTATTTCATGTAACATTTCAATTGCAAAATCGAAATATCTCCCCTTATTATTTCGATAGCACTGTCGAGTTTTGTAGTTCGCATTTAGTTTATCATAAATCATGAATGAATTTCGCATTCACTAGATTATCAACTACGTAAAGCGCTAGTGTTTCGATAACTCTGACATATAGTCAAGCATAGCGGAAGAGTCTTATAAATCGTATATATCGTCGTAATTTTTCGTTTATTAATTGTCTTATCACATTCACAAAAGCGTTCGATATTGGCAGTATTTCGACTTCTTACTCGCATAGTAGCTACCTCATAATTGTCCCATAAATTGAGGGTGTTTGACGATTCTAAAATATCATTATTTACTGATACAGCAAAGAAATCGAATCCAATCACTACCCGTTATGCAATATTCCCCTATAGCACTCAAATACCTCTACTGTCATGTAAATTGTTCGTTATGGACGTAATACTTCTTTGACGTTAGGCAAAAAGGTCTTAAGTCAGAAACTGCAGTTTTTCGTAAGACCAAATTAAAAGTAGTTTAGTTTAGTCTTAACTAAGTTAGTTTAGTCTGACTTATTGCATAAAGACTAAATTATTACGATGTGAAAAAGTTGTGCTAGACTTAAGTCGTTAATACCAAACGAAATAGAAACAATTTGAGTTAAACCCAATACAAAACCCAAAATTCATTTTTTGACTTATGAACTTTTTGCCTAACGTCAAAGAATTTTGCAACGCATTGATTTTCTTTTAATGATAAAGTTAAAATTCAAAAGGAACCATCTGCTGCGTGACTCTTGCGGTTACTGCATGTAGATCTTATTCACAATAAGCAATATACATGTTAAACAATCGACTCTAGCCGTACTATAATATATAATAATCAAAAATAAAATCGTTACAATAATCTCGATAATACTGACGCGCATATGTCAATCTCGTTTGCCCAGATTGTGTTCTAAAAATCGAAACCCCTCAAATATAGAGACTAAAAGCAGCTTTCTGATGCTTTATTAGGTTTGTTTGACGTGGCTAGCACTAGTGCCCACTAGTGCGCACTGAAAAGTGTCAGCTGATTTTCATGTCTGCCAAAAACCCTGCACAACCCTGAATATTCGGCTACTATATCGAACACAAAATATGTTGCCCTGAAGATTCTCAGTTTTTGAAATTGAAAAATATTTAGCTTTTAGTGAACGAAGTATGAAGAAGATAACATTTTTTCCGTTTATTGTTAAAAATGAGAGCACTTAGATCTTGCGATTTCCATCATTCAAATTTCCATTCCATTTTCCTATAATATACAATTTTATTTCATAACGTAGTTGTTTTCAATCAATTCACTTTTGAATATTAAATTTATTGTATTTACCTTTATCATACGATATCACAACAATTTAATGACAGCAAGCGAAATGGCAGTAAAACTCAGCACTGAGTTCTTGCCCCGACTAATTAACTAGGGTCAGTTCAGGGCAGAGACAATACTGAGACCCCCAACTTCGACCGATTAACAGTTATTTGCCTACAAGCTAAATTTTACGCTCCCAAAAAGTTTAGGTGCGCTAGTATTGTTGCATAGAAATTCGTATTGACAAATGTCAAAAATCCTCTCAACCAACACATTCGCACCTAATCTTTTTACATTTTACTGTGGGCAAAGCAAAACGGATAGGAATTGGCGTACACAGATAGGACAACAAAATGGCGGATTCCTGACAAAAATTGAGGGGGCCAGCGGCAAGAGGATTGTGAGTTGGGGGTCTCAGTATGATTTGTTTATGGTTCAGGGCACAACTAGGGCGCCATAGAAGTCATGTCGAATGCAGGTTTTCAGTACCAGGGTGAGTTCAGTGCTAAATCGAATAGTATAGGGTTAACCCAGTGCGCACTAGTGCGCACTAGGGCCCACGTCAAACAAACCTATTATCGATAAGACCGGCGCGAATGTCAAACAAACGAACATAGTAAAAAAATCCACTTTATGTGCGGTGCAACAATTTGACATTATTAACCGAAAGTTCGCTATAAAATGTTCGTGCTCGATAACCTACGAGCTCGTTTATCTATACCTATTATTTGTAACTTTCATTATCGAAAAGTCGCCTGGTGTCAAACAAACGATCATAGTCCAGAATAAATATGAACTTTATGTGCGGTGCAACAATTTGACATAATTAACCGAAAGTTCGCTATAAAATGCTCGTGTTCGATAACTAAAGCTCGTTTACGTAATATTTGTAATATTCATCGTCGCGTGATGGAGTAAAAACGCCGATAACGCTAAACAGTTTTATAACTCCACCTCGTATCATTTTTAAATCGCAAAATGGAGACCTGTACAAAGTCGCTATAAAATCGAACAGACGACGCCGTTTATATGTACGTTCTTATTAAAAATTACCTACTGTGGAACTTAGGCGCACGTCAATAAAACAGAAAAGTTTGCGCCTTTATGACCGTAAAAAAGTAATTAAAAAACAAAAAAATGCCCTACTCGTCTTCAACATAAGCAACGTATAACTACCCGAATCAAGGCATATATAATCCTAGTAACTGTCGTAAAATATATCACTCTAATCCAGGGGTGGGATTCTGTAAAAAACGAAAAGAAAAACGCTTTCGTTTGCACGAAGAAATTTGCTTGTGTAACAAAGGGCAAAATATTCCTGCGCACGAAAACGTTTGATCGTTTCGCCTTACAGAATCTGGCCCCAGCATTTTGACGTTCGAATAGCAACAAAACAGCAACACAAACTCGCATTTTAACCAGTAAAGAACAGTAAGAACTGCGCGCAAATCACACACATAATCGAAACCTCTCGATCATCTCCATTTGACGTACTACACTAATGTGATTGTCAGTTATTTCGTTTCAACCATATTCCCCTTGATCTTAAATTGCGTGGATAAAGGCGTTCAAATGCATCCAAACGTACGTCTTTTTCGACTCAATATAAACTACCCCAATCCAAGGAACGACACGACGTGACATGACGCACACGTTCATTCTTTCATTTGTATCATATTCCCCTTCTATTGCATAATTAAAAGTGATCTTAAGAATAAAATGTAATCCAATATGAAATATGAATATGAAAGCAATATGAAAGTAGACATATTTTGAGCGGTTATTTACTTTAATATGTATAAACATTAAAAACGCACAATCAAAGTTTCTATCTCTGAACTATCACGTCGATTGCACGTAATTGACGTGATAGTGCCGACAATACCGACGGGCATACGATCAAATGTATATCTTATGAGTGCATCTTTTTTAGTGTGTTCCACACGAAATTATAGTGCGTGCAGAATACAACTAATTCCACTGAAATTGCTGGTAGCGAAATGTGAGAGCGAGACTAATTTGCATGACCTATATTGTTACTGGATTCAGATTTACCAAATAAATATCTATTAACAAAACATCTTCAAATTACACGTCGCATACAAAGGCGATGTAGTAATTTCGAAAAAAAAAATAAAAAAAATAAAAAAAAAATATCAACATGCATTTGCTGCATAATTTTTGTCACAATAACATCGATACCCATCGATTGAGGTGTAAATTTCTAGACTTTGACATCCAAAAATATCAATCACATTCACTGACTCCCACATCGTGTGAATAACCTTGAGTTTGTTGAAAAGCAAGAGCACTCTCTTGCGTCATTGGTATAACCACGTGGTCTAATTTGTATTAGTAGTCACTCAAATATACTTTACTAAGCAGAAGGATATTTTTTGTCACAACCAAGATTTTTAATATAATACCACTTATAATCTCAGAATTGTATCAACTTTCAATATAAGAACATAATGTAATTAAACACGAGACAAAATCAAAACCAGTGAAATTAGCATCTAAGGTTTATTCAACATACCGACAATGTTATAGCGCATGTTACAACATTCCATATTGTATATTCAAAGAAATTCTATAAACAGTTAAATAATTGAAATGTTACAAAGATTAGAACAATTTATATATTGAAATGTTACAATCGAAAGAAATTACAAAATATATATTAAGCAACCAGTTACCTTAAAAGAAATGCAACTAGGGGTTACCATAGATTTTAGGGCTGGAGAATATACAGTACAACCCTGCATAATAGTACATTAAGTTTATAATTATGTAAGTATCTTAAAAGGTTAAGAAAAATATGTGAAATTAAAACAACTCTTCTTAAATAGTATTGACGTTGTCTATGAGTTCAATTTAGATTTAAGGAAAGCATTCATCATAACAATCAAATTAAATTCAATAAAGATATCATATGAACAACAGTGTACGTTTTTTTTTTTTTTTTTTTCATTTTGCGTAAAGAATGGTGAACACACCCGATGAGCATTTGTTTTTTTTGTTCAAGTAAGTAAATGGAAATTGACATCTGCCTGAGAAAATGCGGCCAAAAATGTCGCCAACAATGGTGCTTGAACTCGCACCATAAAAACTTCAAAAGTGGCCACAGAAAATTATATTTCTGCTTAAAATTGCGGCTTAGACAGTACAAAAACGGCTTTTTTCTTCTTTTTAATAAACGCTTCGAAAGTTACCTATAAAAAAACGTTAATTTCCCGAATCGAAACGAGTTGAAGAAAAAGCCGAGACTTTAAAGAATGCAAGAAAACTTTATTCGTCCGATTCGACGAAGCACAAAACTAAGACTAAAATTCATATAATATGAGAAAGAGTAAGAGGTATGAATACAACATACTTTTTTTTTATGTTTGTTCTGCATTATTTGTTCTGCACTTAAATTGCTGCAATTTGTAGTCTTCTGGAAATATATCCCCAGGAAGCGAGTTCCAAAGTTTGCTTGTCCTGTAACAGAAGGAGTTTTTGAAAGTTGATGTCCTCGCGGTTGTCAAGTGTACTGTATGGTCATGAGCATTAGCAGCCTGTCTTGTTGGGCGCCCAAAAGTTGCATTTCGAGGGATAATGCCTTTGAGTTCCTCAGAACATCTACCATGGTCCATGGAAGTACCTATAGAACAAGCATAGGTCAGCGACTTGTCTTCTGTGCACCAACGGTTGTAGATTCGATGTGAGTGTAGGGTCTCCAATGAGTCGAACTGCTCGTCTCTGTGTGCTATCAAGCAGGTTAAGTGAATGTTTTGGGGCCGAGCTCCATATATGGGAACAATATTCCAAACCTGGTCTTACCTGTGCTTTGTAGAGAAGGAGAAGTTGTTTGGGGCTAAAGTACCTCTTTGCTCTAAATAGGTAGCTCAACTTTGCGGACGCCGATTTTGCGATATAGGATATGTGGTTCTGCCATGTGATTCCTGAGTTGACTGTGACTCCTAGAAGGTGCATTGAGTCCTTGTGATGGATTGGATGGTCATCCATTTGGATCTGAGGAACTGTTGATGCATTTTTTCTGGAAAATGTTGTGAGCTGTGTTTTGTTTGCATTAAATACAACCAAGTTGTCCTTTCCCCACTTCAAGATTTTGTCCAGATCATCATTTAGAGAATTAATTTGTTCACATCTCTGACTGTGTGATGTAGCCGTATTCACAGGCCCACTGTTCGAGATGGAGGATATAAGAGTGCTGTCATCTGCAAAGCTGTAGATATTATTATTTGTCGATCCAAGCAAATCGTTGATGTGGAGAAGAAATAGAGTTGGAGAAAGAATAGATCCTTGGGGCACTCCTGCATTTATAGCAAACGAATTGGATGATACACCATCTACAACAACTTGGATCGATCTTCCCAGAAGAAAGTTTTGCATCCATCCGCAGAGTTGTTGTGGTAATCCGTAAGATGCTAACTTGCCTAATAGGGCTCTATGCCAGACTCGGTCAAATGCCTTTGATATGTCCAAGGCTACGGCTCTGGATTCGCCGTGTTGTTCAATTGATTGTGTCCATAAGTGCGTTACGTAGCTTAGCAGGTCACCAGTGGAACGACGGCTCCGGAATCCATATTGCCTGTCGCTTATTAATCGATCGAAGAATTGTAAATTCAGATCTTTTTAGTTCTGAAGGGTTTGACCGCCATTCACGGAAAGCCTTGTTTTTCTCTGCGGTAGCTCGCTTGCATTCTTTGTTAAACCACGGTTTATTTGAAGCTAATTTTTTGATGCAATGTGGAATATAAAGTTCCATACCGAGTAAAATAATTTCGGTTACGGTTTCTGCGCACATATTGACATCAGTATCTCTAAAGCACATATCAGCCCATGGCAACGAAGCGAAGAAATTACGCAGCTCGTCCCAGTTAGATTTACTATAATTCCAAAACGAACGATAACGATCCTTTTTCGCTCCTATTAGTATCGGTATAGAGAGGATAGCAGATATTAGAGCATGATCCGAATTCCCTAAGGGAGCAGACACTTTTATTTCATAATTATCTGGCTCTGTTGTTAGAAACAGATCGAGAGTGTTTCCATAATTTGTTGGATTGTCTGGAATTCGCGTGGGCTCATCAACGAGCTGAGTGAAATTGCAGCAAATGGCGAAGTCTTCAGCTTGTTTCCCTGCCTCGTCCGTTCGGTTAGAATATCGTAGCCAATCCATGTTATGGGCATTGAAGTCACCAAGTATAATAACTTCAGCGGTTGGATGAGGAATTTGTATCCAGTCTATCTTCTCGGATAAATGACGAAATACTTTAGATGGTTCGTTATCGTTTGGTGAGCGGTACAGGCAGCAAATGAATTTGGTACAACTTTGTAGAACGACCTTTAGCCATATTATGTCGAGATCCGTAGGTTCCATCTCTTCTTCTCTTACACACGCCAGATCTTCTCGGGCAAACACACAAAGTCCCCCCTTATATCGAAAACGAGGATGTAGTTCGTATTCTGGACATTGAAGATATGTGTAATCAGTTGTTGAGTTTATTTGAGTCTCTGTTAAAACTAGGACGTCTGGCTTGTTTTCTTGCAGATGCTGGTGCACACAGCTGACGTTGACATTGTTGAGTCCTAGACCTCGAATGTTGCAGAAATCTGTTGCTAGCTTTCTTCTGTTAGTGTTTAGTCTATCTTGTCTTTGTGTTCGTTGATGTCTGACGTCATGCAAATCTTGTGGGTGATTATTTGCATGTTGAACCCCCTGAGATAGTCCCCCCCGGAGATCCGAATGGGAGACTAGTTTACCTCCGGAATTCTTTATCTCAGGAAGTTGCATCATGGCTTTTGTGTCCCATCCGTGTTGCACCGGCCCATCTGCAAAACTCCGAAACGTAGTCAAGACTACTTCACGGAGCCTATAGCATAGTGATAGTGTAATTCATTGGTACAGTAAGAAGAGGAATTGTATACATTCTAGTTAGTTTAATTTTTAACATACCTAAACGGAGATAGAAATTCAAAATTGCAATGGGGCAAAAAGTAACCACCTGATAAAAAAAAATTAAAAGGCACTCCGGGAGTGCCGACAGAAGTGATAACTTGAACAATTACGTGTGTATTTTTCGAATCGTCAGAAAATATATTATTGTGTAGGAAGTACTTTTAAGTAAAGTGTTTTTTTATTCATTATTATAAACTAGGTACTACTACTACAAAAATTATGTTACATTTTTCATTTTCATTTAATGCGGTATTTTACATCAAAAATAATACATATTATTTTACATACAAAATTGCAATCTATTGCTTAAAATGTATAAATTTACAGATACATGAAATATTAAATTTAAAAATTGATGAGTATTCTTTGAAATGAATACCAATGACACTTATGAAATTTCATCAACAACTTCAAACTCTTCCATCATCATCATCATTATTATCATTATATTTGAAAACGGATACTATAGGTTTATGGTAGGTAACTAAAATAGGAAACAAACAATTTTGATTCGAATCTATTTAAATATCTTGTAAAGATGGCATCAATTGTAGTTTTATGTCTAATCGTGCTAAGATTGCGATCTGCTCATCGTTAAATCAAATTTGCTATTTAAAAATTCAATTAATGGTAGTTTTTATCATCTGCAAAGTTGATGTTGAAATCCCCACTCAAAATGATTGGAATATCATCAAATCTCTTCCCAACTTTATCTTGAAGTAATGCAGAATTATCTTTAGCATATATAAGTAAATTTCATCGATGCTGTCTTCCAGCGTAATCTAAATAGATTACAGTCTCGAATGTACATATCTTACTTCAGCTACCACAATCCGATTGTATCTACTTGTATTCTACCGAAACTAGCACAGAACGAATAGGTTAGGTTAGGTTAAGCTTAATTGAATATGAATTTCTTTCCGAAAAATACAAATTTTACTTTTAAAAGAAAAAGAACGAGAAAAGACAACAATATTTTTCTGTCTTGCCGCATCGCCATTGATAATGCTCTAGATCTCGTGGTACGGCATCAATTGTAGTTTTATATTCATTATTTTACACAAAAAATACTAATCATATTTTACAGTATACACTAAGGCGACATGAATATTACAATTATTTATATAGTATACCTACTCTTAGGGTGGCAAGTTTACCACAGTTTTCTATTTCTTGTTTCGGTAATTATAACACAAGCTACTGTGCCGTAAATGTGCACAAACCCAAAATCGTGGATATAATATGTCGGAATTAAGCCTGGTAAAATTATTATATGAATGAATTCCCCATACAAAACAGGTAATTGAAATAATTTTGGTGACAATCAATTTGTCGCTACCATAAATTACCATAGTAACGTATTCAAATAAATATCATCGTAGATTAAGCTATAAATTACCTACCCCTAAAAGTAAGCAATAGTACAAAAGTTTACAACTAAAAGTATGCAATCGGTGTCGGTGTCGGTGTCGGTGTCGGTGTCGGTGTCGGTGTCGGTGTCGCGAGTTTGCTAGTTTTTGCCCATCCAAATAGTGCCCAACGCGCCTAAAGAAGTTATCACTTCAAAAAACAACGAATTTTCCATCGATGTTGTTTCGGAGAGCCGAACGTCGAAAGCAGAAATGGTCCATTCCCTTGATTTTTAATTACTTTTAAATTAACTGCGGACAGGAGGGAGACCTGCGGTAAGAAACATAAGAAACAATTTTCTTCTCTTTTTTTTTTTTTTCTTTTTGTAATCATTTATGAATTTGTAATAATTTTTTCAGAAATTAACCTTTTAAACCCCAAGACTGTGTCCGGTCCCATTCAGGGAATTTACAAAGACAGATATCGTGCTTTGCTAACACGTCTTATAATTGAGAACTGTAAACGCAACAAATCTACATCTACAAATCTTTCTGAGTTAGGCCCTACTTATAGCCATACGTAAAATGCAACCGAAACAGTTTTTTACGTTAAGGCTTTCGTAACAAAAAATCTGTCAGAAAAAAATGTTCCCTACGTTAAAATATTATTAATATAAAGACCGACAACTTAGCATTGACACCAAGTTCGGTCCTCCTGATAACAGAATGGCCTAGCTGTCTCAGAATTGATCCAGCCTGACCAATTCTGGAATAAGACCCAGAGATACTTAATCTTCTCCAGTAACATGTAGAGTGCATTGAACAGGCGTTCTGGAGACCACCATTACCTCAGATTTTTTCACATTCACCTGCATCCCAGCTTCAACACATACGGCTACAAACCTATCGAGTGCGCGCTGAAGTTCGGTCTGGGAGGCGCCAAGAATGACCAAGTCATCAGAGAAGAGAAAATGACTTATCCTTAGGTCTCGCATTTGAAATCGTTCTTCGTCAAGGCAGCGCTGTAACATCCAGTCCATATAAGTAATGAAAAGGAGAGGAGGCAAAACACACCCCTGACGAAGTCCAACGCCCACGGTGAAAGGTATTGATTTAACGCCGTTTACCCGGACGCAGCTTCTACAGTTTCTGTAAAGAGATTGAATCGCTCTGAGAAGTGAACCCTGAATTCTTTACTCCTGCAGTACACTCCAGAGTTTACTTCGAGGGACTCGGTCGTATGCCTTTTCCAAGTCTACAAAACATGTGTAGACAGGTGTAGCATACTCCCGGGCCTTCTCAAGTACCATTCTGAGAGTAAACAACTGGTCGGTTGTGATTCTGTCCGGACGAAAGCCACAAAATGCTTCGATGATATTCCACTTCCTTCCTCTAAGTCGGCGGATAGTCTGCCAAAACACCTTGCTTGCAGATCTGTGATCACGGTCTATTTTTTCACCGAACTCCTTCCAAGACTGTTCTTTGGCTATCTTAACAGCCGATTTGCAAGTTCTTCGCGCCTCCGCGTACCGGTTTCGAGAAGCTGAGTCCCCCAAGTGAATCCACACCTTGAAGGCCTTCTTCTTCTCTCTGATGGCTTCTTGAACTCCGGGAGTTTTAAACCACGCTGTTCTTTTCTCACCATAAGCCGCCACGCCGACTTCACTCCGCAAACCTCTCCTGCAGAGGCAATGATTGCTGTTGAAAACGACGGCCATTCTTCCTCTACATTCAATGGAACAGTTGGAATGAGTTCAAACCTCTCAGATACCTGCCTTGCAAATTCTTCCCGTACCTCATCGTTTTGTTACCACCCCCTCCGAATGCGTGTAACCCTCCTTGGTTTACGCTTAGGCAGGACGGGTATTTTTTCTTTGAGATACAATTTGCACAGCACAAGGTGGTGATCAGTTGACAGTTCCGCCCTTCTCAAAACGCGAACATCACAAACCATTTTTTTTAATACACGACGGTACCATAAAAAACTCTATCAGCGACTTCTGCTGAAGACTTTGACGGTACCATATGTATTTGTGGACATTTTTGTGAGGAAAGAAGGTGTTGCACAGAAAAAGTCTAATGTCTTCTCTCCGTTCGCGTTTTGGTCAGGGTAACCATTCCTTCCAATCACGCTGCCCCATGTCGATACATCAACACCCACGTGAGCATTGAAGTCATCCATCAGGATGCAAGAATCCATATCTACAACCTTTTCAAGGGCTGCATCAACTTCACCTAAGAAGGCTGCATACTCCGACTCCAGATTCGGTGCATACACCTGTACTAAAGCTAGAGTTGATCTTTCAAGCTTAAGCCTTACGATCGCAAACCTTCCTCCTAATGGTATCCACTGCAATACTCTGCCTGTCTGCCTGGGACTTGTGAGTATCCCCACTCCCGCCTGAGCAGACATTCAAGGTGCTACTCCCGACATGAAGAGCTTCCACCCATCCGAAAGGTCCACGGTTCTAAAACCTCTTTGCTTTGTTGAGGAGACACCAACTATATATAGTCGATATTTAACAGCCTCCCCAACTAGCTCCAGGTCTTTTCCTGTGAGCGAAGAGATGTTCCACGTGCCTATTCTAAGTCGATGCCGTTGTCGAAAAACATTGAGTCCACTTATGCCCCTATTGGTGCATAGCGCATCCACCCTCTGACCTCCATAATGGTTTGCGGGACCATTGATAGGAAGCTCGTAGCCATTTCGGGTTAATCCCGGCCGACTGCCGAGCTTGACGAGCCGACCACCAGACGCTCACAAACTGCCGCCCTTCAGAACTGGCTCCAAAGGGCGCCCTATTCTGACAGGCTTGGCAATATCCGAGGCTCGCTTTTTCGTCTTGTCATCATGGGTGTTGCCCGCCCCCCACCACGACGAGGTTAGCTGCATGAGGGGGCAAACAGTAGTTTGAGCAATAATTTTGTCGTTTGCTTAGATAAGTCATCTTCGGTTGTGATTCATTGATTATTGATTGACAATTTTGTTTCGGCACGCAACCATCTCCCACACAATCTTTTCAGACGCTTTACCAGAATATCAGAATTAGGTAATAGGTATAAGAAAATGAAAGATTCAATTGATTTCCCGCCAAAATGTGCCAGTCATGAGCAGTGCTATTCAGCATTTGGCTGTAAACCCCTTCAAATAACTGCGTTGCGCTTTCACTAACTATATGGAGGGGCGACAGCAACAAGAGCGTGAAGGGTTACCATCTGAAGTTCTTCCAAATTGTAACGCTGTTCCTATTTCCTCTTTGAAAACATACAATATTGAAATTTGAATTATTAGAAATTATCCGTTAATGTACAAGATATATTGTAATTTCGAGTTGTTCTAAGTTGCGCTAAAACATTCCACCCCTTCAACAATTCAACCGCAATACTCGCCAAGCCAGGAATGCCCATCAGTTTACCCTTCAGCCTATTTTCGGTCGTACTCTGAAATATAGAGATTCTTTCATAAGCCGTACAACACGAATGTGGAATGCCTTGCCCGGCTCGGTCTTTCCCCCTCGGTACAATTTACAGACATTTAAAACCAATGTGCATCGGAATCTCCTATCTTCTCTATCCCAATTTCCTTAACGCCCGCGCTGTGTACTTCAAAATACACCATAAGAGTAGTCACAACCTCTTTAGCGCGTGCTTATTATAAAAAAAAAAAAAAAAAAAAAAAAAATGCAATTGTAGTACAGAAATTCCAATCCGTATTCGAATATTTGAGGCAAAATAAGTTTCTTGGTGAATGTAGAAAAGGCCACATTGATGGACTAAATGCCATTACGCAGGGGAAGTATATGTTCGCGACCTACTAATATACAAACGTCTGGCGGCTGGAACGGGTTCTTCTTCAACGAACTTTCATACAATAAGCCAATCAAAGACTGACAGAACTTCGTCGCGTATTTTTAATTCGTTTGTCTGACAGCTGTCTTAAGATAACTAGATTCCTGAATGTGGTCAATTAGTGTATAAAAATATTGGGAAAACCCGTGAAACATGGCAACTCTAAAACCAATTTCTCTGCTGACATAAAATTACAGACTTATCTAAAAATAGAACACCTTACATGATGAGAATTCACACCCACGAACAATGTGAACAATGTTGGTAAGCATATACCAAGGGGAAGAGAACAGCATCATATCGAAAGTGGAAGAAAATCTGCGTCGAGGAATGCTGTCAACAAGCTGAAAATTATATAATTGTCATACGCATAAATTCTGCATTTGTTATGTGTCAGTAGTCAGCTATAGGATTCTCTACCCACTTTTCCATTTATTAATAACGTCATCTGCAATCCCATGTCCACTGACATCTTATATCTATAATGCAAGCCAGACACTTGTTCGCAAATAATCAGCAATGCTGCTTGGCGTTGTATTTGAAATTTTCATCAAAGGGAACATTTTCCAAATTTAGTGAAATCTTTCAATCACACTTTTATTTTGAACCATCACGTTTTAACTGTAACGGATTTTCCTATTCGCAGATGTTTTTAAAAGCAGCCGAAAGATGCCGACACTTTCTATGGGCAATACTAGAATTTCTTTACAAACCGGCCAGACACCCTTCGTCGGTAATGAACACGAGCAGTTCATAACAGTGTTGTTAGGACTCTTTCTTCATTTTTCCCACGGAACTTGGTCATTTTTCCCTTTTTTCCCTTTTCAGTGAAGTCAAAATCCCACGAAATTCCCACGATACTTTTTAATCAAAAAATTTTTTTTTTTTTTATTAAAAGAAAATCACAATTCAATTGCAAGTACCTAATACAACTACGTATTAATAATAAAATAATATCAGAGACAATATTTAGGTACTAGATATATATTCATACTTCAATTACTTATAAATATTTGCGTTCATAAGTTTGTAATGACTTTTTGTTGGCTTGTAGCTAATGCAGTTTAAATTTTCATTCTGGAAGGATGATCTTATTACGCACAATGCATTTAAAAACTCCGAGCCTATACGGTTCCTTTTCTTTGTTTTTATATCGGTTATACCAATGAAAATATTCGCTCGGCTTCTGCATTTGAATGACGCATACATAAACAGTATTTGACGAGCTTGATTAAATTTGGAAAACATTCTGTTCCATCAATTTTTTTCATTTCAGAAATTTGTTTCCCAAATTCGTTTACTGTAAGACTTTTTAAATTGAGTTTGTCAATGTTACAAATTGAAGATGATAATTCCGTCTATTCATTATCGGCTTCAAATGTATCTAAGCCTTTAACTTTACTCGTCAAGTCAAACAAGCTGTTGCAATTGCAACGTTTTCTTTGATCTATATCAAGAGATACATTTGGATCGAGGAATTCTAATTTATTAATGAAACCATCGTTTAGTGGAAGCCTTTTTAAAATTTCGTTAATAGCTGTGCAATAAAATTGTTGACAATTTTGAATAACATCATAAGCGTCATTTTGATTAAAATTTAATTTTAAAAATTGCTCACATTCCTGTCCTAAGTATACCTCATTCAAAGGTAGTAGATATTCTGTATAATCTTTACTTAGAAGTTCAAGATTATCTAAAGTAATTGGGTTTAAAATGTTTTGTGCCATATTTCTTAAAATTTTTTTTGATTCTTTCCCCAAAATGTGAATAAGAGTATCTCTTCCTTGAAATAATTTATTAAAATCGTTGAAGAACTTTAAAACGAATTTCAAAAAATAAAAGTAACTTTTGATTTTGTTATCAATTAGCATATCAAAAATCTGTTTAGACTTAGTACTTTTATTTTCGTTCATGTCTAAAAGAAAAAAATGCTGCAGAACAGTCCAATTCTCAAGAATTCTTTCAATACAGGGTTGCATTGATAACCACCTAGTTCTCGAAGGATTTAAAATGTTCCTTTTTTCAATTTTAAATGATTCTTGAAGCTCTTTTAAAATTGCTGCGCTTTTCGGACTCTGTGACATGAATGTAGATAAATCGTGCATTAAATTTTCACAACTTTCAGGAATTTTCCTACAAGCTTTGCTTGAAATCAGTGCAGATGAATGGCAAATACATGAAAAAAGTTCTATGTTATTTTGTTTTTCTTTTAGTTTTGTAAATACTGAATTATTTTTGCCAATCATTACAGCAGCGTTGTCACTGCCAAATCCAATTATATTTGTGATTGGAATATTTTTGTCATTAAAGCAATTTTCAATAGAGCTAAATAAAGACTGAGCACTAGAGTCCGCAGCTTCAAGTTCGACTAGTTCTAGAAGTTTTGTCTTAGTCTGAAAATCCGCATTCACATATCTCACTAAAATGCACAAATTCTTTGAGCTGGAAATGTCAGTGCTTTCATCTGCTAAAACAGAAAACATATTGTTTTTTAAATTTTCTATTAAATCATCAGTTTCCACTTTTGCTATAACATTAGAAACTATTTTAGTGCACTTCTGTCTTCCTAAACTAAGATCTTTAACAATTTGTGAGTCCGAAATGATGTCCTTGAGGACAGGAATAAAATGATCTAATATATCGAAAGCTTATTATGTTCGGCAAAAAAAGCAGACAATTTGATTTCGGCATATTTCACCTTTGATTGTTGCTCCTTTTCGATTGAAAACATTTTCGAAATCGATGGGGTGGAAATGTATGCTTTTAAACAATCCAAATGTTTTTCTGATTTGTGGTGTCTTAGAAGTTCGCTTTTCCCACATTGAAGATAACAATTGCACGCTTTACAGAATGTTTTTTTTGTCATTTGTAGGCACTTGTCCTAACCATAATTGAAATTCTGGAATTTCTAGCCATTTTTTTTGGAATATTTTAGACATCTATTAAACAAAACATATATTAATAACAGATTCGTATGGAGCAATCAGAATACAAACCTTTTTTTTTTATATATTTCATGGAAAGTTGAATTTGATATGCACAATTGCACAGCGACAGCAGAAACACAGAGAATCAAAATAAACAAAACACAAACTAGGTGCAATTACAATTTAATACGGCTCTACGCTCTACGTATAACGGTCTAGTCACGCACAAGTAAAACAAACATCAAAAAAGTAAATAAAAGTTAGATGCGCTGTCGCTGCGCCGTCAGATTGTTTTTGTACTAGATTTTTTTGTTAAGAGGCTATTTACATGAACTCTTTTTATTTGTGTTGATAATTGTTGTGAATTGTAATAGTTTTGATGAAATTTCGGGAAAAATCTATTTTGATTTTTTTTTTTTGTCAGATTCCTGAAAATCCCACGATTGGCAGCGAAATCCCTTTATCAGACGGAACGCTTTTCGGACATCGAAAATCCCACAAAAAGGGATAAATCCCACGATATAACAACACTGGTTCATAATATTCAATGATTATGTCGCTCAGATTGTCCAGATTTGTTTAGTTTTTTTTTTTTTTTTTTTTTTGTATAAGAAGACTGACTTCCGCATTTTATTTTACATTTTAAATTCATTTTTATTTGTATCTTTAATTAAACTTACATACTAGACAAAAGCGATTAAATCTAATTTAAAGCTAACATTTATCTTATTCTAGATTACTGGCTCTTAGCGAGCACTCTAAACTTAACAATATCCTTAAAATTATTGCCTTTCTTTATTATTTGTTTTATTAAAACTACTTAAATCTACCTAAGCTTCTTAACCAACATTACCTGTAATCAGGGTGGTGAGCAATCTTATCGATTGGTCACCACCATCCTTATCGCGTCCATGGTTGCCTGTCGGCCGCCAACAGGGGTTCATCCGCGCCGCAGAGACTCGATCGAAGCCACAAGCGTCGGTCAAGCCTCGGAAGCACTCTTTCACTCTTTCTTCCGCATTCAAGCATTTGTGCCCGAGGAGAATTCAAAAACCGTGTTTCAAATATACCAGCACATCATGAAAGAACGACAGGGTTATTGCCGTTTGAAGTTGTCCCTTGTTCAGCTGGAAATATCTCAACAGGAGGAACAAGAATAATGTTCAACGGAAGTAGTTGTAAAGGGTGGATGGCCGATGTTGAATGTGAACCACACCTAAACGTCAAGTTTTTTTCTGCATTTTATTTGACATTTCTCAATTTCAGACTAACTCAATTTGAACCATGGAAAGATACACAATCTAGCAACGCGTTAAAGTTATTCAGGCTTATTATGAAAATGGGCGTTTAAATCGAAATGCATATCGTGCACTTCGTGATTTTTTCGGTCAATCTAAAGAAAACAAAGACAGAAAGAAATGGTGTACGTCGATAAGCCAGCAACAATTCAAGAGCTAAAGGATGAGATAATTCGGCACATTAACGGCATAGAACCTCAATTATGCCTCAGCGTCAGCAAGTAGAAAATTCTGCCAAAACTGACTATCTAATATTTTTCCTATAAATATGCAAAGCATTTAAAAATGTTGGTTGAATATCTGCCTTTATGCACAAGAAATTCAGGAAGAACTGACCAACTGCGTTTTCCCACGAACTATGTTTTTGCAGTTAGTCAGTTTTGCTAGTATACCGACGATATGTATCCCAGACTCTCAATGAGTAGGAACTACCGGACCGCATGAACGTTCAGCGTACAAACTGAAAGTAAAACGCGTAATTTTTTGAAATAATAGGATACCATCGATAGCATATAGAAAATGTATGCGAGAAACAGATTAACGCAGCAACAGCAACTTTGACAGAACCTTTAGAACCAATGTATTTTAATTACTTTAAACACATTAGCACAGCAACATCGACAGCGACATCAACGTTAGAGCCAATCCTAAATTCGCTGTTGCTGTTGCTGTCGCAGGCAAAAAGCTTTGGAGGGAAACAGTTCATTCAGGGCAATGAATCGTTGATCGCATAGATATTGCTATTGAAAGATATGTCAGCCTGGTAGTGATGACGACTGGCTGGCACATTATTAGAATTTTCATAACCAACAAGAGGGGACTTTATAGAATTAAAATGGCACGAGCTAACAAGTTAAACTTTAGAGTTCCGTTATTTTTGTTATTTCGACTCCATCGACGTTATTGTGAGAACTCCGCGAGCTGTCACTCGCACATAAGCAAAGCACTCTATCAGTTGGGTGTGGGCAACTGTGGTGCCTTGTGAATTTATTGTTGGAACGAGAATCCTGCAATATCAATTAACTCGCAAAAAAAACATTACAAAGGAATATAATAAATGCTGATCTACATAGATATCTATATATTTAAATGGTTGGAAAAGAAGTTTACCAAGTTAATTAAATGCACATGAATAGGCCTTTTAACCACGTTAGCTTAGAAATAAGCAAATTATTAAATACAGACAATGTAACTAGGAGATTAAGGCGGATACATTTTTTTGATCTAAACAAATTAGCTAAGGCAGAAAATTCGACAAACAATTTTTCCTTTAACAATTTTTAAAAAATTCATAAATAATTGGTCGATTAGTCGAACGGCTAGGTGCAATCTCATTCATACTTACTAGCTCTGGAATGCCTTTCAATGATTTTCAATTCCAGTTTCTGTTCATAAAAATTGTAAAAATTTTCAATTAAATAACGTCCGATTTGTAATGTACCTAATAAATTAACAGTGCATACAAATTATACATATTTTCAAAGATCCGTGTATTAATTTTTAGATTCACCCTGCTAAATAAAAAAGGTCATGAATGCCATCATATTCTTGTTCACCTTAATTATGTTATAAGTTCCAAAAACGTAGTATTCTCTTAGAGAAACATCTGAAATTTGAATAAATTTCCAAACCGTCACTCTCCGAATCCTTTTCAGGTTGAAATGTCAAAAATTTAATGCTTAAGAAACTTTTAAGCCGTTCGATGGTCAAGTGCTTAATCGAAATACTTATGCATCAGACAGACGAACATCTGAAAATAATATAGTTGTAAACGCTACACTCACCGAGCTCGGGCAAGTTATAAAGAAACTTAAGCCCAAAAAAGCTCCGGGATACGACCTGATCACGGGTGAACTACTAAAAATGTTACCTCGGAAAGCATTGACCAAGCTTCTTCACATTATAAACGCTGCGATCAGATTACAATACATTCCGAGTCAATGGAAAGTCGCGGAAGTCATAATGGTTCTAAAACCAGGCAAACCACCGAATGAAAAAAAGTCTTATAGACCCATCTCGCTTCTTCCAATTATTTCCAAAGTTTTTGAGAGGATATTACTCAGACGCTTACAACCAATTATAGAAGAAAACCGTCTTATACCCGATCATCAGTTCGGGTTTAGAAGCAAGCATTCGACAATCGATCAAGTGCATCGGATAACTGACGTAATAGAGAAAGCTCTAGAAGAAAATAAAATTTGCTCTGCCGTGTTCTTGGACGTCTCGCAAGCATTTGATAAGGTTTGGCATGAAGGCCTCAAGTGCAAATTAAGACAAGTTCTCCCCGAACGGTTATGGAAAATTCTAGAATCGTATCTAGAGAATAGACTCTTTCGTGTCAAACACGGAAACGAATATTCGGAATTTAAGGAAATAAGGGCAGGTGTGCCGCAAGGAAGCGTCCTTGGGCCACTCCTGTACCTGTTATTTACGCGAGATATTCCGCAAACAGAAGGTACTACCGTAGCCACCTTTGCCGATGACACTGCTATACTAGCAGTTGGTTCAACGACCAAAGAAACAAACAAAATATTACAAGGTGCGCTTAACCGGGTCTATGAATGGACAAATTCATGGAGGATCGCTCTTAACGAAACGAAATCGGTCCACGTGGATTTTACATATAAAAATACAAATAATTTGCCTGTATTTATAAATACGGTACAAGTTCCTTTTGCGAACGAGGCCAAATATCTTGGAATGACTCTCGACACAAAATTAAAATGGAAACCGCATGTAAAGAAAGAATGCGAAGAACTTAAAATCAAATATAGAGAACTTTATTGGTTACTCGGAAAATATTCCAAGCTTACCCTCGAGAACAAGCTTTTATTATATAAGCAAGTGATGAAGCCTGTATGGACATATGGTATACAGTTATGGGGCTGTACCAGCGATTCAAATCTAAACATTTTACAAACTTTTCAAAATAAAGTGCTAAGATCATTCGTCAGTGCACCGTGGTACATTAGAAATGAAGATCTCCATAGAGACCTCGGAATTTCCACCGTTAAGGACGAAACGAAAATATGCGCTCGAAAGCATAGAAATCGATTATTAGGACATATTAATAGCTCGGTCCGTGAAATTCTCGATGAAACAAATTTATTGCGGCGACTACAACGAACTAAACCTTCGGACTTAGCCCGATAATTATCAACCGCGTTAAAATTGCGGAACGAGCAGGAACTTTCGCCGGAATGTTGCCTGCCAAACGTGTAACTTCGTGATAAAAAAATTGCTTGATAAGTCATAACTTAGTTGCAGTACAAAATGAATTTGCAGGAGGTGGTTTTAGTGAGTAAAAATCTCACACTACTATGAGCACGCGCCGAGTGTCCTCATAGTGTCTTCTAGAAGATTTCCACCTACCTCGGAGAAAAAAAAAAAAAAAAAAAAAAATTTAATGCGGCGGACAATTAAAACCAAGTAAAATAGCTGTAGAGAGATTTTAGTATCGCTAACTAACTCAGTTTTTGAAGCGCCATTTTTGAATATATTTGACGGAAAAACTATCCTAATCATATGTTAAAAATGTAACAAACCTATTACTGTCTTAGTTTGTCAGTGTTTGTGAGGTAATTATTTTGATTTCGGTATCAATAGGGCTTTACGATGCTTGTCATGTAGAAATTTCACGTTGGAAAATTGTTGGGGTGTCTGCCTCGTTGTGCTTGTATACGAAGGTAAAATCATTGCTTTTCCGAAGCATTTGAAACGAAGTATTTCAATATGTTAAAAAAAAAAAAAAAAATGTGCGTACTGCTTTTGTCTTAAAATTATGCGCAAAAATCTTGAATATGCTGCTCTGGTTGTTTCTAAAACGACAGCACTGCTTGCAAGTCAGCGCGTATTTTTTTTTATAGAACAGGGTATCATCTATCGTGAGAGTACATTCGCTCACTATTTCACATTCACATCATCCTGTGTACATTTTGTCCCTGTGTAGAGTGGTATATTGAGAAGAGGAAGTAAAATCTAAAAAGGGTTGGGGGGAAATTCCGTTTTCTCTGAGATTGCTGCTGGAGGGCATGTTCGCCTGGTATTCCGTGACAGCATTTGACACATTTTTCCCGTTTCTCGATGACCTAGATTTTTTTTATAAAATTTTATTTTGTACAGCGATGGATTTTAGGTCCTTCCGTTTCTTTTTGTATAGGGGTGTGGCTTGACGCCGGCGCGTGCTGTTGGAAAATTTCTCGTTCGAAGCGAAATTTTCATAGAACGAACGCATTTGATGTTTTCACAGTTTAGAGCTCACTATATTTTCGATTTCTCATGTATCCGGGTTCCATAAAAAACCGCAAGCAGTAGAAATACTCTTTATGATTTTGAAAGTCATTTTGGATGGCATGGTGGTGGTATTGGCGGGGGTGGGTTGGATGTGGGTGCGGTGCGAAAAGAGGGTGTGATTACTCTTTGGAGTGTCCAGTGTGACAGTCATGTATTTTCAAATACATTGCCATATCCCGTTCCCCACTTCCTGGATATAACACGGCCCTTGCAAAAGTCATTGAAGAACTTGATTTATTTGTGTTGGGTGCGAATGGTGTGACCTGATCCAGCTTGTCTTGTTGCAGACATTTGATTATAAAGTATCAGGCTATCAGCTAAGAAGCCAGCGTCCCTGGGTTCATACGTCACTATTTGCCGATTTGAGGGTGGGACATGCGCAGTTTCCTCTTGACATGTTATAATTCATTCGTGGTCATTGGGGAGGTGATGTCACTGGCAGAGTAGTCTCTCAGCTGTTTGCAGTGGAGTTCCCCTCTAAATGTTAAATGTCGCCCTTGTAAATTTCTCATGCAGCAATGCAAAATGCATCCTGCTCTGCGTCTTCACCACTAAGCAGTTTAGTTTTCCATGAAGCGGTAGAGATGGTTGTTCAGGATTGTTTGACCGCATGTTTTGGACATTAGAATTTTAGCTCCATCACCGTTTGCAGAAGTAGTCCTTTTTATTATGAAGCTCAACTGCTTTTCCATTATGGCGTTCCTATTTATAGTCTTCTATTTGACCAAAATAATATAATAATAATTTTGTAACTATGCTAGAACTTTGATAGGTGATTGCAGTCATTTAAAAAAAAAAAATATACTGCTGTCATGATCACCATTTTATTATAGAGTGAGATTCACATTAGATACGAGATCCGTTGGTTACATAAGATTGGAGGCCGTAAACAGCGTCTTTCCGAGTGAATTATAAAGACGTTAGGGAAAAGTTTTCGAATGGTTGGAGCAGTTTTTGAACAAATCAAGCTGGTATAAACATTTTATATGGGAAGTACCATCAATATTGAGTTTACAGCACAAACAAAAGAAACGGTCCCCCAAACTCCAAATCCGAAGTTTGCACGGAATCCGGGCTGACGTTTAGGCAGTAAGCCTCGGCATAGACCGACAGACAAAAAGACATAATTTTGCGACCCTCTTTTTTGAGTTCGTCTATCATCGTAATGTTAGAATTGACTAACTTCTCCAGTTTCAAATTTTGTACGAATATAATATCTTACTATACGTAATGGAGAAAGTTTAAAATATTAAGATGGAATTTGGGTTTTTTTGGGAATCGAACACACTGAACACTAGGCCACTGCGCCCACAGCTTAAGAGTAGGACTTCCAAATTATAAACGCGGACATATGTTTGGTTTTCCGAATACTATAAAGCGTGCGGCAAATAAATAAAACAGCCCTAGAGCAACTTTGATGAAATTGTTTTTTTTATAAAATTTACAGATAAGGTTGGTGCCTAAGTCCAAAAAATTATTTTTGCTTTTTTGAAAGACTTGTTTTCTAAATTAAAATAGTTCAAAGATATTAAAAAAATAAATAGTTGGCGCAACAGGTCCGGAGGGACCCTAGGCCTAGCTTCTCGCAACCATTCGTTTTGTGTGAGTTTTTTATTTTTGGAACGAATGGAAGGGATCTACAATTTTATGCCGACTCCAAACGGCTAATTGAGAAGCTCTTTCAAGACAGTTATACTCTCGGATGTTTGTCAGACGTTCGCGAGAGGTGGCGCAGTGAAAAAAACCCTAAGTTGGAATTTGGGTTTTTGCGGGATTCGAACCTCGACCCCTCGCTTAGTTAACGGGGACTGCGCCTACTCAAAGATATTAGAACAAGCAATTTTCACTATCAATTATAGCTGTGGAGGATCGATTGAAGCATTTTAAAATACATGTAACACACATTTATTTCGTCCTGGATTTTCATGCTTAATTTTGAATCATTTAGTTGTGAACTGAATGAAGAAACTTTACACTAGGTTACTCATTCTTAAGTATAAGTTACTCGGTGTATCTTACGTTCACGGGTCACAGAATGCCTACAAGATTAATTTTTCTGGGGAAGCTCATTTTAAGGTTATAAAAAAGGATATTATAACGAAATACAAATAAAATGGAATTTTAAAAAATCCCCAGATTTCCCACTCCCCGTCGACAAAAAAAAAAAAACCCTAAAACTGGGGGAAACACCCCCAAACTGGCGACACTGACTCAATGACACAGCAAAAGGCAAACTGGTTAACACCCCTCAATCGATGGAGGATTACTTTCACTGCTCATGGCCTCTTGGAAGTGAATGTATACAATATTTGGTTATCATTCATGCCTGTTGGCGGGCGGTTTAATTGCAGACGTCGTCCTTTCAAATATCAGGCTGTCAGGCTATAATGAAGTTCCTCCTCTCATTCGCTAAATATCGCTTTGCTGTTGCCCCTCAGTCGAGCTGTGAATGCCATCGGATGACCGCACTTATCGGGCGGATATTGGGGAAATTTGACAAATCATTCAAATTGTTCTTTGATTCTCGAATGGAGGTATCAGGCGCTCTGTGTCTCCCGCCATTGAAATCTGTGCTACTGCTGTTCTAATGTGAAGCGTACCCGCTTGTTAGGGAATACCATCCTTTTCGCCGTGGTGGTGTTGCTGGACGGTAATGCCACCAATTGGAGGAAATTGATGTGTACGGAGCTGCTGGACTGGCGTTAGTTTATTACCAAATTTCGGTATCAGGGCACCAGCCTCGGTACCCGAATTATGAAATGGCTTTTAACTATCGACGATTAGTGCTGACTTAAGATACTTGCCGGATATTCTGATTCCCGAGTGGCTCACGAAATGCTTGAGACAAATTTTCGACCAATTCTTTTAGTTTAGAAGGATAGACAGACGACCGATTCGATTGCTTTGAGGAGAACCAAAAGATGCATCTTACAAGGAACACCATAAGACGTTACCCAGTAGCCGGTGTCCCAACATATCATCACATTAACTGAACAACTTGGCGCTAGAACATCTCCAACTATCCCGAAACTCCAGGTCGACCCGGTTTATTATACAAGTGCAGCACACCATTTCCAATGACGACGGAGTAGATAAATTTCGTTCTAATATTCAATATTCGCAGGATATTCATAAATGCGAATAGGAGTGTGCGAATAATGTCGATGCATACAGTTCCGTGACATTCAATGAACTCTTTGAAGAAAATCTGGGTGCTCTCTCATGAAACAGGAGCTAATTCCAATGCTCGTCGGTGATCTGGGTGCCGCGGGGCGGGCATAGCGGCGGTCGCTATTTGGTATCTGTTTGCGTGTGGTTTCACGATGGATTTTGGATGCAGCATGAATTTGATTTCGAATGAAATTCAAAATTTAATGTACAAGTCCCATAAATGCGTTGGGCTCTATAAACGCTGATTAAATGGGATAACGGAATACGTTTATTCGTAGAGACAAATTGAACGTGTTTTGTTGCTGTCGTCAAAGAGCAATTCATTTTTGGATAGACTATAGATTTGTCTGGACTGGTGTCCCTATTCTCTAAATAACCAAATTCGTGTGACAAAATTTATCGGCAACCACTGTAACAATGTTTTCAATCTGCTTGTATAACGTCACCACAATTGTTTGCTTTACCCTGAGCAAATTCACCAGAAGACATGAAGAACGAAGTATGTCAGAATAGAAGGTCCCACTTTTAATAATTTTAATCAATATCTATACATATAATAAAACTGTAGGCATTTTCTTTGTTACCTAATGGCGTGGAAATTACTGCACACATTTCGATGAAACTTTTTTTAAATGTTCCTTAAGATTCTGAGAAGGACATAGGTCATTCCTTTCATTACCATGAAAGTAACTTAGGAGTGCCATTTGTTAGTTATTTCAAGCCATCAATCAGCTTTCTATGTGCTCTAGAAGCTGAGCGCTGGAAATGGTGGCATGGATGACCTTTTTGAAAGAAATTGTGTCGGTGATTAATATAAATAAGTAAATTATAAGAGACAGAGAATACGTATCTCTTCCTTCGCCTAACTACCACCATTCGTTGGTGACGCCGCCCGCAGAGATTATTGTTGTTGTTGTAATCATGGTAATTTCAAAACACTATTTTACCTATTTTGCAAATCCTTTTTGGAAATTATAATATTTTTCGACCGATCTATGAGTGGCACGCTTCAAATTGGTGAAAAAATAAATCCAATTGGTATTCATTTAGTAGGTTAAATATGTTCTGAAAGAAATCGTGTCGGCGATTAATATATAGATTAATGAATGAATGAGAGTTACCTTAATTAATAATAAATCCTTAAATATTATTGTGGAGGCTCTCAGAGTACTTTTTATGTGCGTTTGGTACAAAAAACAACAATCTTTTCCAGATTTCAGAGCGCTCCAGCGAATCTATATATTTTCTTAGATTTACCAATACAAGTGCGTTTGAGTTTGTTTTTTTTTTTTTTTCTCTACAGCAAAGAAAGTAATTGCATCGGGTGAATCTATTTGTGTAATTTATTTATGTATAAATATTTAGAAATCAGTCGGGATGCTTGTTTGAATGTTTGAATATAAAATTTAACCAGTGAATGGAAAACGCTTTGAAAAGTGTTGAAGGCTACACATGCTCCAATCGCACGAATGTCAACACAAAAAGAGCAAGTGATGTTCTTATGTTCGATTAGCCACACGAAATCTGAAATCTGAGAGCGAATCTGAAGAAGCATAATCAAATACCACATAAGAAACTTTTGAAAATAAGAATACAGCAGTATTGGAATGTTCTACTACAATGAGGTTCAGTAATCACATCAATATAATTCCCGGATCTTTCAAAAGGTGCTTGATCATTAAAATGTGTTACACTGGTCTTATGTACAAACCAGATATTATTGCCAAAATTAAACGGTGCAGGGAAATAAGTCCCCAGGAACTAAGTCCACTGAGGAACTTAGTTCCCAAGGTGGGAAATAAATTCCGAAAACTCGGAGTGGTTTTATAAATAAATAGTTGGCGCAACAGGCCCGGAGGGACCCTAGGCCTAGCTTCTCACAACCATTCGTTTTGTGTGAGTTTTTCTTTTTTGGAACGAATGGAAGGGATCTACAATTTTATGCCGACTCCAAACGGCTAATTGAGAAGCTTTTTCAAGACATTTATACTCTCGGATGTTTGTCAGACGTTCGCAAGAGGTGGCGCAGTGAAAAAAACCCTAAGTCGGAATTTGGGTTTTTGCAGGATTCGAACCTTGACCCCTCGCATAGCAGTCCAACACACTAACCACTAAGCTACTGCGCCTACGGAGTGGTTTTATTTCCCTTTTAATGTGAAGTAAATTCTCACTGTCGACTAAGAACAAAGTTAAATTAAAGAGTCAAGTTGGTACTTTCGCAATTTTTATTAACTAAAGAGAAATTAAATTTTAACTGAGGCAGAGCAATATATGTAAAACATTTCAAAAACGAAATTCGGTTTGCAGGACTCTGAAAGTAATCACAGAAAAATCTACGCTCACCATGACCGGTCGTGCGAATTTTTTACTTTTATTTTCTAAAATTTTCGAAGGCTAAAAATGCCAATTTGTTTTCTCAAATAACTTTTTTGTTTTAGCTTTCGAAACGTTTAGAAAATAAAAGTAATAGATTCGTGCGAATTTTTTATTTTTATTTGCTAAAATTTTCGAAGGCTAAAAATGACAATTTATTTTCTCAAACAACTTTTTTGTTTTAGCTTTCGAAAATTTGAGAAAATAAAAGTAAAAAATTCGCTTGAGTTTAGTCTCGTGGACTTATGTCCCTGCGCCAAAAATCACGGCAATTTTCCTTTGATTATTTTCAGAGTCTTGCTAATTTCGAAGAGAGTATTTTGTCATACAGAATAAAACTTAAAAAATTCAGCTTGCAAGACTCTGAAAATAGTAAAAGAAAAATCGCCGTGATTATTTAAACAAAAGTGTATCCAATTCTAAATGTTGGAAGTTAGTTCCCTCTTCTTATTTTTGAATGTGTACTAAGTTCCCATAAGAAAGTGAACTTAGTTCCTACCTTACATGGGAACGAAGTCCACTTCACGAAAGTGGTTTTACTTCCCACTAAGTGGGACCTAAGTCCCTCAGTGGACTTAGTTCCCGGGGACTTATTTCCCTGCACCCATTAATTTCTCCACGAAAATCTCCAAAAAAATATTTCACTTCCGATTTCACTTCACTTGAGCAGCGTACCAGGCTTGAGGAGCTAAACTCCAAAAACTGTGTAGTCTGTGGTGTCTGGTGTTTTCTCCAAATTAAGTAAAACGAAAGAGAAGTATGCGTCGTAAATGTGTACGTAATCAACAGCGACAATGTGTTTCTGAGGAAATGCGCAGGTGGCTGATGAATGATGACGTGCGCTGATGGACGTATGGTGGTGTATATAGAAATTGAGTTTTAAGGTTTTTGTTTTAATGGCTGTAATAGTACCAACGTTGATAAGCGTTGCCAGACGTCCCGGTTTGCCCGGGACGTCCCGGATCTAAGACAGAATTTTTGTTGTCCCGGGTTGCGACTAAAATTCATAAACAGAAAAACTACTGCATCATCTTTTATTACATTTTCCAGACTTTAAAATTAAACAGGAGCAGTACGAGAAACGATAACGAAAATTCGCTATATGGAGCGAGTGCGTGCACCACAACCTTATTAACGTAAACATATCAGCTGGCAGTTTTTTTTTTTTTTTTTTGTTGACATTTCAAGATTATTTGAAAATAAATTCGTTTCAAAATTTGTTCTATTACACTTTAGTCTCTTTTACACGCAGCTGTCTTTTTAGCCTCATTTAATGTACAAAAAAAAAAAAAATGAGGAAAACATGAGAGAAAAATGGCGTATCGTATGGGCTTAACAAATTCTTCTTAACATTTTCAACCAAGTACACCTAGCATATAGGAACGGGGACGTTCGGATTCCTAGTTTCAGTAAAACGTCAACTAGATATGTCGGGACTAGGTATAGGTATCCGGAAGCGTTGGCTATACAATTTGAATTGTTTTTATATTTTCGCGGTCAGCGTGATTTTGCCCTTTTTTATTTAGAAAAGTCTCTTCATACATTTTTAAACATTTTTATTCTGAAATAAGTACATTTAAAATGTGACACGGTTGCCTACCACAACACTATTATACTGTTATGCGAAATAATGGTTGTTAAATATCGTGCGAAAATTCTGAATTTGCAGAGTAGCTTTAGAAATGACACCTTGTCGGCTTTTTCTCTCACCGGACCTTTTTTCGACTCTTTAGAATTCTGTAGCGGCCACTCTGTTTATTTTATGTTTGGCTCTTCGAAATATCAATTAAGTTCGCAGGCAGGATTTTTTTGACCAGATTCGTCGGCTTCCCCTCCATAAATGTCAACTGCAAAAACTATACACGTGACAATTTAAACTCAAATCCATCTAGTCAGTCAGGTGTCAGACTTACTAAGCTAGAATCCGAACGTCCCCAATGTAATTTTTTTAAATTGACAGCTGTCATTCAAATGAAT
Source organism: Cheilosia urbana (assembly GCA_946477585.1). Classification (NCBI taxonomy): domain Eukaryota; kingdom Metazoa; phylum Arthropoda; class Insecta; order Diptera; family Syrphidae; genus Cheilosia; species Cheilosia urbana. Next base: position 5,886,751 of record OX297857.1, read on the forward strand.
ACATTTTTTTTTTTGTCCTGGGAGAAATTTAGAAATCCCGGGTTTTTTCCATATTCATGCAATCTGTCCCGTCGAGCTGCGAGCAAAATATGGCAACCCTAGTTGATACCTACAGTAAGGAAGTGGATCTTTAGTACTTACGCTGTTGAATTTAATTTTCTTAAATTGTTGTTTTAGGTAAATAGATTTGTTTGACTTATTGTTTCACATTGACAATGTTCACCGCGTTGTTTTAGCTAGACTGTTGATTTCAAACAAAAATGCCGTTGAGAAAACGGTCATATCTCTTTTATTGGAAATTACACAGTCACGCCGCGAACGAAGTTGAGGGCACAGCTAGTAAAAAAAATAAAAGCCCCATCCATCCATTGACTGTTGTGTACAATGTAGATATCACACGCCTAATGCTAGGATTAGTTCAATTTCATGCCCCCCCCTCCATCCATTCCAAATGTCGTCATCCTTTCCGACTGTGAATGCCAATCGATAATTTCGTCACTATTGCAACTGTTAGTACCAGGTGTCCAAAATAATAAGCAAGTGGAATTTCTTAACAAAACGCACCACCAACTGCATGAACATTATGTCGCCACTGCACTGACAGTAGTGTCAGCGTCACACCAGGTGCCCAAGCCAGTATTGCAAACTCAGGTATGCGTTATAAAAGTATAAAAGTGAAAATGGAAAATAGAAAATTCCTTTCATGCTTTTTTTTGTTTTTTTTTTTTTTCAACCCCCCAGTATCAGAAGAAGCAGAAGTTATTCTAAAATAGATACAGAACGCAGTTGGGAGACAACAGGCAACCTTTCCTGCATTTTACCCAAGCCAACATTTCAATAAAAATATTTCACATTTGAATATAGGAAACCATGCGCATAGGATCTGATATCCTGATACAAGAAACTGGTACATCTGTTGGCCACAGTCTTTCAGTCATTTCTTACAGAGGTAAAATATATAAATAAACTCTTAAAAGATGCAAAGGCTAAGGCCCTAGTTAGAGCCATACGTAAAACGAAGCCGTAAACATTTTGTTTTGCGTTTTTTGACCACTTAAACCTAATGAACTCAATCTTGGTCCTAAAAATTGGCTTATAAATTATTAAAAAGTTAGTTTATCGAAAAAAAAAGAGAGCAAATGATCTTTAAGCTATTATCAGGTCATTTCCAGCTCATTGTCAATATTGTCAGATCTGGCAATCGTCTGAACATAGCTTGAGAAATTACTTTAAAGTGAAGTGAACAAAACGAAGGACCTAACAATAAAAAAGACACCAAAAATTTGGCTCTACACTGTGCCTGCGCAGAGCAGATAACTACAATTCAAACATCGTGTGCCAGGCGATTAATGGCTTCCGCACGTATCATGGGATACAAACAGGGTTGCCGTTAACTCAAAAAAAAAGTCACTAACTCGAATTTAAAAAAAAAGTCACTAGAAAAAAATGTTTACCTACCTACACATGAAAAACAAAATATTCAATTTTAACAACATTTTTATTTTTAACATTTAGTCAAAAACTTACAATATGTAAATAGATTATGTTAACTTACAAAAAAAAAAAAAAAAAAAGTCAGTCTACAAGTTACAATAAAAAAACAAAATATGTAGTTTTTAAAATCACTACAAATCACATTCACATGAGAGCGAATTGCGAAAGTGCGAACACTCGAATATTCGTAGTTTCTGACACTTCATTCACATGAACATTTTTTTTTGGTCGCAGATACCCGCGTATCAGGTTCATTTTTAAAGTTTAAGTTCGAACGAATTGTTCATTCGTGGGTTTGTGGATCGCGACTGGATTGTGAATAAAGTGTGACAGTTCGCGGCAAGAATTTTCAATTCGCATTAAAATTACTTTAATTGTTAATTTAGCTTTTTAAATCAATGGAGAGTCATGTTTTTTTTAGACTAGATTTTAGATTAATTAAATATAATGGTTTTGTGATAGAAAAAATTGCAATTTTCAATTCATAAATACAGTTAAATTGATTTGTTCGCAATTCTCCTATTCGCAGTTCGCTCTCATGTGAATAGTCCTTTAGATCTACGTTCAGAAACCTGGGAAGAAATTTATGAGGAAGGTAATGCTTCTAAGGCTTATGATTTGTTTTCAGCATTTCTTCAAAATTACATAAGTAGTTTCACATTTACTGTTGTTCGTAAAAAATTTGAAAATAGGTTAAAGCCTTGGATTACTTATTCCCTTTTAAGAAAAATTAAGCTTAAAAATAAATTAAGAAAAAAGTGCTTCAAACATCCTAATAATACAGCGCTAAAAACGCGTTTCAGAACATTGAGTAAGGAAGTTAACTATGATATAAGGAGAGCTCGGAATAGATACTTTTACTCTAAAGTTAATGATGCGCTTGGTAATCCAAAAAAGGAATGGATGGCTATTAATAGTATCATTGGTGGCAACTCTCCCAATACCTCTAAAGCTATACGCTTATGTAATGATGGCATAACTATTGAAGATCCTTCAACACTGCTTTCGCAGATGATCTTGGGATTGCATACCACTCGGATAGTCCTCTAAACTTAAGCGCGGATATAAATCATGATGTCCACCTTCTGGCATTGTGGTTTTCAAAACACAAACTAGATGTCAGTAATAAAACTAAATTAATGCACTTTAGTCTATATATGCAAGAGTCCCCAAGGTTCGAAATTTTATTTCATGCAAACAATTGCGAAAGGACTAATGTCTCAATTTGTACCTGTGAGGTAGCCCCAAAGACAATGTTGTTTGAACAGGCATCTTGTAACCAGCGCTGTTTTGAAATTGAAACAGTTAATCAGTTTAGATACTTAGGCATAACTTTTGAACAAAATATGAGTTGGTCCAAACATATTTCGATTCTGAAGCAATATTTACGATCTGCATTACGAAGCTTTTATCGCCTTAAAAAATTTTGTGATAATAAAACTCTAAAAACAGTATATTATGGAATATTTCAATCGAAAATGCAGTACGGAATAACTTGCTGGGGCGGGGCTTACCAAACAAAGATTGAACCATTAATTGTTTTGCAAAAGTGCGCTATAAGAAAAATATGTGGGGTCCGTCGTCTAGCTTCTTCTATGGTTTTGTTCAGAGCTTTGAAAATTCTGCCATTGAAACATTTGTACTATTTTAAAGTTTCAAAAATATTTTTTATGAGAGGTGGTTATTTACAAAGTCCTATTTCTAATACTCGTAATTTGCGAAGCAATTCAATTAATGTTGTCGTCATTCCTCCTTTCCGTACAACTATACTCAAAAACTTTTACTCCGTTGTGTCGTGCAAACTATTTAATAAACTTCCTTTAAATATCAGAAGAATAAGATCCTTGTCTCAATTCTTAAAATTTGTAAAAGCGTGGCTTCTTGGTTTTCATCACGAGGAAATTAGGGTTTTGCTGCCCTATGTTGTCTAATTATCTAGGTACAGATATTGTTTTATTGCTAATCTTTTATATGCTATCTATTTACGTTTTATGCTATCTTTTTGCGTTTTCTTTTATAACTAAATAAACAGTTCACCCCACACATTAAAGTTACTTTTTTTTATGAAGTAACATTATCACTATTTATTATTATATAAATATAAATGTAGTCGCAGTAGCTTAGTGGTTAGTGTGTTGGACTGCTATGCGGGGGTCCCAGGTTCGAATCCCGCAAAAACCCAATTCCGACTTAGGGTTTTTTTCCGCTGCGCTACCTCTCGCGAACGTCTGACAAACATCCGAGAGTATAAATGTCTTGAAAGAGCTTCTCAATTAGCCGTTTGGAGTCGGCATAAAATTGTAGATCCCTTCCATTCGTTTCAAAAATGAGAAACTCACACAAAACGAATGGTTGTGAGAAGCTAGGCCTAGGGTCTCACCGGACCTGTTGCGCCAACTATTTATTTTTAAATATAAATGTCACTACCTATTCTTATTTCCTTATTGTTATTGTAGATTAACTAAAAAACAAAGTTTGTGAAATCAAGAATAATGAATAAATAAATAAATAAAATAAATAAGATCGATTTCATCTTCATCACTTTCATTTACCTCAGGCATTCTTAAAATTATTTCTTAAAAGAACATTTTTTAGAATTTCGTAGGTATTCATGACAACTTTTAGTTGATTTCTGATTAGCATTATTGAGTTCAAAGTTTTTGCTGACATTTTATTTCTCAACTTATTTTTAACTATGTTCATCATACTAAAAATGCGTTCCACTTCGGCATTTGAATGTGGAAGCGACATTACTGTTCGAGCAAGTTGGAATAATGTTGCAATTTGCAAGTGTCAAACTCGAATACCATGGATGTAACATCAACAGGGTCGTAAAAATTAAAAAAAAAAAACATGTTTTTGCAAAAAGTCACTAGAAAAGTAACTAAATTATTTTAGTGACAAATATTTTTTTTTTTTTTTTTTGAAAATTCCACTAGATATAGTGACAAAGTCACTAAAACGGCAACCGTGGATACAAATAATATTCAAGGCGCATCCCCTGCATGCAGAAGGACGCCATCCTGTTAGCTGACTTCTGTTAGGTATGTACGCGTACGACACATGTATTTAAAAACACGTAATATGTTGTATGTCCAGGAGACCATGATGCAAGCAGGAAACTCATTATGCCATAAAGGTAAATAGATACATTGTGTAATTGAGGGGTAGGATATTTATTTGAATGCCAGCTAGGTAAATAAATTACGATTGCTTTGAAGTGGGCCCTGGGGAAGGGGGCCTCGGCTCAAAAGTAAATCAAATCACAAAGCTGGCTGCATATTCTTCTGTTTACCGGATACTTCATGTAACGTTTTAAATAACTACTTGTCGTGCTGTCCAATTAGATAGCGGGATCTGCCCCTAATAACACGAAATTAATATACATCGATGGGGAATGCATTAATGCATTAAACTATGAGAAAAACTCCTATACACACAACATTTCGATATTTATCAACACCAGGCGACCAGGAAATCGCAGGGCGTGTGTGGTCGCAAGTGCATATATGCAGTTAGGAAGAGAAGCACTTACCTTTCGAATATCACTTATGCAGCATGAAGCGGAAACCAAGAAACAGATGAGTGAGAGAAACCGAACAAATATGGTGAGTGTCCCAAAAACCCATGCATTAGTTAAATTTCAAATGTCTAGTTTACTCGTGGGCGTAGTACGGAGTGACCATAAAACTTTAAATCTCACACCAACGACTCTGAACCAGCCTCCTCGTAAAGGAGTGATAGACGTCGCACTCAATCCATTTTATGTTTTATCCTAAAATCATGACACTGATTTGATAGTAGGTCTAAGAATCTCTCCGTTTTCTTTAGTGGACGTGCGAATTTTTATGTTAATCTCAGGGCTGAGCTCGGTTCTAATCTTTTCGCAACCAATTACAAATAATCTACAGGACAGACTTTTGCATTGCAGGACTACCTCACAATGTACACAATAGAGACAGAAGCAAGTGATACAATTGTACGGGACTTGTTATGTTACATTCTCCAGGGCTGGGTAAACAGGAATTTCTGTTGGTATCCCCAATTCATCTTAGGAATTTGTCGATAGCACTCCTACTGTCTATATCATGATACAGAGTTGTGCAGAGTCAAATTGAGGTGCGTTCAGTGGCAAAAGTTGAAAACATAATTTTCGGATAAAGATTGGGTGGGGGTCAAAATTCTGGATAGGTAAAAATTCTTTGTACAAAATTCTGCTTTTCCAATAGGGTGTCCCGTCAAATTTTGCTGAGTTCATTACAGGAAAAATAACATAAAAAATATTCAAGGGTACTTTTGGGCCTCTACCGGCCGTTGAAGTTTTGGAAAAAAATGTTGTTTTCCCTACATTTTTCTTTTTCAAATTTTTTTTAATATTGCTTACATTTGTAAAGTTATAGCATATTCTCTCAAATCAAATGTGTTTTTGGTAGCATTTGAGCACTTGAGAGGTTATTTTGATATCTCTTAAATGCTGGAATCAAAAAATACATTTGTTTTGTCTTAACCACAAAATTCTATATGTTCACAAAGATAGGTAAATTCGAATTTTTTAATTTAAATATTAAAACATGTAAGCAAAATGAGTTCCGGACTCCATCTCCGAGAGTTATTCTGTCCTCTTTTCGATCCCTTTATAGTGAACTAGCTGACCCGGCAAACTTTGTTTCGCACATATTCGTTAATGTAATGAAAATAATAATAGGCTGAAAAAAAAAAAGTAAAAATGCGGCAACACTGCAATTTTTGCCTTCATTAATGTAAAAATACTGCATTATCTTTGCATGAGGGCAAATAAGCATTGCGTTCATATAAGCCAAATGGCATTCAAACTGCGATCAACTCTGCATTGAAATTTGTTTTGTTGCCTAGTTGCGGGAAGATGGCAGGAAAAAAATGTTAGTAAAATAAATGAAATTTAATAAATTTATCCAAAATAAATCAAGTTTTTTTTTTATTTAAAAGTTCAAATATATTATTTGTGTTTTATAGGAATGAAAGTGAATCCATGCAAAGTCCCATCCCCGATCCCATACCCGTAAACTTTTATTTTCACGACAAAAAGTATCATAAATGTCCTTCCTTGGGTCAATACGAATCCACGAAGCACGATCCATTCCCGAGTTATGAGTGCACATACGGACGACAGTCTCTTTTGCATATAGCCGTACCCACCATACCAAAATAGTGTCCCATCTTTCAAACTGTAACCAACCACACACAGTCCCAAAATTTCATTGAAATCGGTTAAGTGGTTTAGGAGATTGAACACAGCGCCACCTATCGTGTCCAAAATAGTCCTATCTATCAAACTGTATTTATTCAAATCGGTTGAGGGGCTTATGATATCGACAACAGAGTCACCTATCGGGTCCAAAATATCTATCTATCTTTCAAACTGTAACCAACCAAACACAGCCACAAAATTTAATTGAACGGTTGAGTGATTTAGGAAAAAAACAAAAAATTACTCAAATTCATGTTTTTTTTTCACGCACGCATAAGTTTTCCGATTCCAGCGTACAACTACAATTTTTCAAAATGTTGAGAAAACTGAAAAAAAACCGACTGGAAATTCGAAAAAAGTGATTTGACAACAAAATGTATTTCTCTTAAGACAAAAAAAAAAAAAACATATTTAACAGTACAAATATGTTTTTTTTTGCACCATTTTTTGTAAACAAATTACACAAACATTCCTTTACCAATTGCAACCAAACTTCACAAATGTCATATAAATAGACCAATACCAAAGATGTGAGGAAGTTTGGTTAAAATCTGTAAATGCGTTAAGGCTTGATTCGGCGACAAAAGAACACAATTTTAAGGCTCAATTTTTATATAACACAGCGTTTCCGGCGAACTTCGTCCCGCCCAGTATTGACTTTTTGACTAAAATAATTTGAATTTTGAACATTCACTATTCCACCAGAAATTTTTTTTTTTGATCCAACATATCTTTTGACAAATGCGATCTCACTGTATATACTACCATCAAATCAAAATTGTTTTAAAAAAATAACACTCCCCGTACAAAATGTATGGAAAATAAATTTCTACAATTCTCCAATTTCCCGTTCAAATTTTCCATTTTTTTTCGTCGTATGAACCTTCCTTAGGCGTAGACAAACACAACAAAGAAAATATAGCTCAAGCCTGACGATCCGTTCTCGAGTTCCCTCATATGAAAAATGTTGTGGTAGGTGTTACCATCTCTGAGATTGAAAGGGAGATGCACGGAAAATTCAAGACGCTTAAATACGAATGGCAAATCGTTCTGAATAAGGGGAATCCGAGCAATGAGAATGTTTGCCTTTAAATTTTCCCCTCGAAACCGTCGCTTGGATGACATTTGATGTGATCTTTCACCATAAAATCAAACGCGTTCCGTTGCAAAGCTTTGGACAATGTCCAATGTCAATACAAATTTTTAATTATACAACTTTAGAAATAGCGTTTGGTTTTATTTTTGAATGATAAGTGCCGCAACCCGTTTTCCTATCCCGCCTATTTTTGTAATGTACCAACAATAGGGTAATTATCCTCTCTGTCAAACTTTAAGCAACCGTACCCATCCCAAAAATTTCAGTCGTCTCAATAAAACTGTTTCGGAAATCGACAACAGCGCCACTTATCGGGTCGAAAAGTATCCTATCTTTCAAGCTGGAACCAACCATACACAACCACGAAATTTCATTGAAATCGATTGAGCAGTTTCGTAGATCGACGATCCAAAATAGTGCTATCTTTAAAGACTGCCTAAACCTGAAATACAACAATACGAACAAAACAAAAGAAGAACCATGAAAATTGGCTCAGTTGTTATGAGCATTTTCCTTGGTTATGTTATTTGTGCCGGAAATCGAATGGAAATGTTATTTACCTATTTAAAATTGATTAAAAACTAATTTGGAGTTTTCGTCGAACAAAAACAGCTAAATGAAATATGAATTACTGAAATGTCAAATTCAAAAAAGTATAGACAACCAACGCCAACTGTATTATTACAATTAAATTTAATGTTGTTGATATCTACAATACTGATATGCAGGGAAATCTAACTTTTCGAAAATATCTCCCAGCGACACATATTGGGTCCAAATTTTGGCAAAAGCTTTCTATTTTTTTAAGTGTTATATGGTGTAAATTTGAGCCAAATCGGTCCATAAATAAGAATTTACAAAAAAAGCGACCCCAGCGCCCCCTATAGGGTATAAAATAAACATAAACCATCCGGAGCACCACACAAACATATGGTGTGAATATAAGGGGGATAGCTTCAGTGGTTCAGCCGCTATCGTCGGTCATACATACGCACGAACGTTTTTATATATTAAGATTAAAAAAAATCATTTACCGTCTGTAAGAGATGTAAAAAAGTATACCTATGCTTTTGATCCAAAGAAATCTTAAAACAGAATACGGTGAAAAATCCCTCTAATTCCGAATTGTTTATTATAGTGAGTGCATGCAGATATCGAACAGATTTTGAAGAGGGCTTCAATTCCAATTGTGTGCCACAATCAAATACTAAGACTTATTTAAATGAACTTCCATAAATATATGACTCTAAAAAGATACCCAAGTATGAAAAAATGCAAACTATCACAATAGAGTACAAGATTTCATAACATTTTCTAGTACAAAATTGTTTGACATTGCCTCATGTAAATTTGATAACTGCCACTGTACAAAGAAAAAAAATGCCTAGTAATGAAAGGGTATTTTTGGAGGATAAGTGTTGATTACCTAGATACGATTAAAATGCAAAAGCGTCTAGATCGAAAAGAACGTAGTGCATTGAATAATCTTGCCCCTCCAAGTTTACTCCAGAGAGTAGATCCAAACGAAACAGACGAAAGAGTGGAGCCAGTCAAGACAGTAAGGTCACTACTTTGTTCTTCAGAACTTTCAAAGTCTTCTTCAGATCCTTCCATGTTTTCAGATAAGCTCAATTTGCTGGTCCAACCATCTGTAGCAAGAGTTTTCGATCGATATGGAGTATCGGAACGATCTGCCCCAACAGTCGCTTCAGCGGTTTTGCACGATGCTGGACTCGCAAATAACACTGACACAAGGCTTGTAATCGACAAAAATAAGATACAGATACTGAGCTTTGTCAAAATCAAGAGAGCATCTAAGAAGCCAATACAATGATGCCATTCCTAAGAATATTTATCTTGACGGACAGAAAGACAAAACCCTTGTTTCAGATCAAAAATATAAACGTCATTTTCGCAAGGAGCTCTTAGAAGAACATAACAATATTTCTCCGATATATTATACAGGGGAAGAAATATGCAATTCAAAGATTCATTTTATAATTTTTAAGGGCTACATACCGCGATACTAATTATCATTTTTAGTGTCCAGGCTATATTTTTTAACTCACAATGGTGAATTTTTCGAAATACAAAATTGCATATTGTGACCTACAAAATATTCAGTCTCAATGTTAAAAATGATTATTAGTATAAGGTCCATGCCATAGACATTATTTTCTAATATTAATGTCAGACAACTCCTCCACCTATCTTAAAAGATGTGCCTGATGATGAACTTTCATTGCTTGCAAATGCAACAGAGCTCAGAATACCAGATATAAAACAAAATTGAATCTAGAAGTCGGATGCCATCTCTTAATTTCAAAAGCCAATTTTCAATAATTTAAATTTTTTTTTTTTTTAAATTTAAAATTGTTGATTATACGCAAATGAATATTTATTATTTTAATTTAGTACCAAGTTATATTTGTGTATATATTTTTGAAATAGTAATAATATTTTGTACAAATAGAAAAATTGAAAGATATTAGCGCCTTGGTTACTCTTCCCTGTCCTTCAATCGTCGGTAGAGGCCCAAAAGTTATGCCGTAATCAGAAAGTAAGTACACATTCGGAATATTCTCGTCAATACGCAACTTTTGATACCCCTTTCGATGAGATTTTCCACGAAATTTTTTTCTTCATACAACGACGGGACAGCCTATTTTCCAAACCTATTTTTTTTTTGTATTGTTTGCAGAATTTTGTAAATTGTAAATCTTAATTTTTATTTGTAGCCTTATATGTCGTGGAGGAGAGGAAAAGAATGTTTTTTTGTTTGCGTTTTTCGCCCACATTTTGACAGTTTTGTTGAATTCTGTTAATTTATTCGGTTATCGCATTTATGTAACAAATTTTGGAGGAGAGCAATTCATTGCGCTGACTACAAGGAACGAAACCGTTCGTGTAGGATCTTTCAAAGTAATATGTCAAACGTTTTTATTTCGTGATAGAAAAATTGCTTAATAAGTTTTATCTTACTTGCAGTATCTAACAATCTTTCGAAGGGCGGCGTTTTTAGTCAGTAAAAATCTGACACTACTATGAACACGCGCTTGCTATTCTCATAGTGTCTTTGGAAGGTTACCTACCCCCGGGAACAAATTTTATGTAATATGACGATGACGAGCCTATTTCGAGATAGGTATACTTATGGGAGACTGAGGATAATGAGCGAATGAAGCTTATGCGGGTATTCGATTGGGCTTCTTATTCAAATTCGCTCATAGATTTCAGATTTTGTGTGTCTAATCGAACATAAAAACGTCACTTGCTCTTCTTTGTGTTGATATTCGTGCGATTTTATTTTCTTCCAAAGTTAAGTTAACTATCTTTCTTTTAACATGAACTGCCCGGTTTGAAATGACAAGATAGATCGCAACGATGCAACAATAATTCAGTGCGGTGATTGTAAAAGTCTGTTCCACGGTTCGTGCGCTAACATTCAACCGGCAGATTTAGATTATGTCACAACCAATAATCTTGCTCATCGCTGTGACAAATTTTCTGTTTTGCGTCGCAAATCACTATAACAACCAATACCACCAACATCTGTTTCACAACAAAAGCAGCAAAAATCTACATCAAAGTCAGCAGCATCAGTTCCAGTAAAGTGTACGTCACATTTCTCGCAACCTGAAGAAGTGCCTCCTAAAAACACAACACCGAAATTGCCGGCTGCCCATGCAACAACAACAACAACTAAAACGCCGGCCGCCCATGCAGATATTGCATCACTTTCGTCTCAATGTGTAGCAGAATCTTCACATGGCACAGAGAACGTCAGTATGTCAACGGTTCTCTCTACTTTGACCGAAAGTTCATTAACCTTGCAACTGCTTTACTCCGAGATTCTCGACTTGAAGAAAATCAACAGTAATTTTCTCAGCACAATACAGAAGCTTAAAGAGGAAAACCAATCGTTGCGTATGAACTATGAAGGTGGCGAGTTTTGAGGGCAGGGTGAACTGGAGAGAGCAGAAGCAACTGGAGAATGTTGTTTAAATTGTTGGTGTTCCTCACTTCAATAATTCAAATGCAATCTTTGAAAAAGCTCTAAATATAATTGTTTTGAATGATGACATAGGACATACAGAAATTTTATGTTAAGCACGCTAAAAAAGTTAATCGTACGAGTACAAGGTACAGGTACAGCTACAACATCTACTTCAAATGAGGACGGTGGTATTCTCTATGTGCATTTATCTTCACCCATTGCCAAGCGGAAAGTGATGGAAAGCAAAAAAAAAAAAAATACAAGGAAAAAGCTGAAGCTGAACTCATCGCTCTTTATTGCTGGTAGTAGTAGTAGTTAGTAGTAGTAGTAGTAGTTTAAATATTTTCATCAATGATAGCTTAACAAAATACTCTAGAGCTTTATTTATGGCAGCTAAAAGATGTAAAAAGGAGAATAAATTCAAATAGGTACGTATGGTTCAGATCAGAAACTCTCAGATTTTAATGAGGAAATCTGATAGTAGTGAGGTTGTTGTCGTAAGATCCTTTGGAGATTTAACTGCGCTTCATCATAAGCTGTCGAATAAAATTTGTAGTTTCCAAAATGATCCGTCTTTCAATAGAAATACAGATTGCAGTCCTTACTGCTTCTATGATAGCGTTGATAGTTTTAAGTACCTTGGTGTTACTACTGACCAACATTTGAACTGGTCCGTGCACATTTCTCTTTTGAAAAAATATCTTCTTTCTTCTACTCGTTGTTTTTTTCGTCTTAGAAAGTATTGTTCTTCTGACACAATGAAAATGGTTTATTATCGCTTATTCCATTCTATATTGCAACATGGACCCTGCAGTTGGGGATTGGGGTGGCGCCTATTTTAATAAGCTCCAACAATTAACAGTTGTTCAAAAATCTGCCATACGTAAAGTTTGTAGCTCTTGTCGTTTAGCTCACACTATGGACCTGTTTAGGTCGTTGAAAATTCTTCCTTTGCGTCATTTATATTATTTCAATGTTCTTAAGGTGTTTTTAATGAGAGGCGGGTATCTGGAAAGTCCGATTTCTGACTTTCGCTGCTTGCGAAGCTAACTTCTACTCCATTGTTTCTCGCAAACTTTTTAACTCCTTGCCATTTTAAATACGGTCCATAACAAATTTCCGCACGCTTACAAAACTAACGAAAATTTGGCTCCTTGGATTCAACCATGATGAAATCAAAATGCTGTTACGCTATACTGCATAGTAATAAAAATATATACATAGATATAAAAAGAATTAAATATTGCTTTTTCTTTCTTTCTTAAATTAGTGTAATTCTATAATCTTAACTTTCGTCCTTTCTTTTTATCCACCTTTGTACACCCCACAAAGTAAAATATATCTAATGTGACATCATCTCTATTTTTCTCAAATATAGATGTCACTAACACTATTCTGTATGAACTAGCTATTTTTAAATCTTGCTTTGCTTTTTTATTATATTTGTTTTTACATCTATATCTATACTTATAATAAAACTGTAGGCAATTTTTTTGTTACCTAATGGCGTGAAAACTACTGCACAGATTTCGATGAAACTTTTTTTGAAATGTTTCTTAAGATTCTGTGCAACATATAGGCTATTCCTTTCATTGCCATGCCTATTTTTTGGAGCGTTTTTGACCAAAATGTGTTCTTTTTTCTGACTTAACTGCCTTTAACTCGTCATTACTCAGAAAATTCTTAATCAATTCAAACAAAACAAAATACTTAGGAGAGCCAACACTTTTATAGTTATTTCAAGCCATCAATCAGCTTTCTATGTCCTTTAGAAGCTGAGCTACAACCTAAAATCTAACATGAAAAAAATAAATTTATTTTCTCAAATCGAATATTATCAGCAGCCGCGGTTCTTGATCGTTGTTCTGCTTTGGGGTGGTTTGGTGGCGCACATCGCACAGGCACGTTCATATGAAAAAAAAACTGCGCGGTGTTTTCTCCAAATTATGTGAAACGAAAGAGAAGTATGGGACGTGAATATACATATGTATATTGAATCAACAGTAACAATGTGTTTCTGAGGAAATGCGCAAATGGCTGATGACGTGTGGTGATCAGCGTTGCCATGAGTGCAGATTTTCAACATTGCTGCATATTTTTAAAAACCAGAAATCTGCGCTTTAGATTTTGTCTGCATCCGCAATAATTATATTTTGTTCTTTTTAACAAATTTTAACATTTGTTGCACACTTGATTTCGCTGTATGCTGTCATTTTCGTATTCAGCTTTTTTGTTTTTTGTTTTTTTTTTTGTTATTGTTACATATCTACATAAAAAAAAAAATTGTGAAGGAAGATTTTTCTATAGAAATCTGCATTGCATTTTTTTTTTGTCATAATTGCAGATTTGTAAAAACATTTTTATGACAACATTGGTGATGATGGACGTATGGCGGAGGTGGTGCATATAGAAATTGAGTTCATGGTTTTTGTTTTAATGGTTGTTATAGTATTTACGTTGATACCTACAGTAAAGAATTGAAGAATTCAAGAAGTAAAGACGATATATGTAGGTGAATTATGTTGTTTGATTTACGTATTGTTTTGTTGGTGTAGATACAAATTTCCGTTCAGGCTTTTGTTTTAGTGGTTGTTTTGATATTACCTAGGTTGTACCTACAGTAAGGATTGAAGTGAAATTTTAGTACTTATGCTGTTGAATTTAATTTTCTTAAATTGGTGTTTTAGGTAAATAGATTTGTTTGATTTATTGTTTCACATTGTCAAATCTCTTTTATTGGAAATTACACAGTCTCACGCCGCGTACGAAGTTTCGGGCACAGCTAGTACTTGAATAAAGAATTAGTTGAATTGAATTGAATTCAAATATGTGTAGCCATTTTTCCATTTCGAAATATTTATACATAAATAATTTACAAAAATAGATTCACCCGATGCAATGTCTTTCCTTGCAGTAGGAAAACTTCACGAAAACGTAAACCAACAAACGTAGTTGTCAAACTCATAAACGCACTTGCATTGGAAAATCTTAAACAAATCTGAGAAAAAATCCGGATTCCCAAAAACTTTTTTTTTTCGCATAAGTGTTCTAAAATCTGAAAAAGACTGTTTTTTTTTTTGTAACAAACGAACATAGAAAGTCCTCTTAGAGCACCCAATCGAATTCCAAAAACCAAATTAGTAATAGGTAATCGCTGTCAACCTTCACCTTATGTAAATATTTTGAAGGTTACAATGTGCAATTTAATTTTATACAGAAAATTTCGCCATTGTAAGTTTGAAAAATCTAACCTGGGGTCGAATCGCCCCTTCTGTGTGTTATGTCTTAAGGGAATGAATTAAACACCACGAGCATTCGGCTTAAACTGACTTACTTTATTTAATAAAAGTTCTTACAACTAACAAAGCTTATGCTAAGACAGAAACTGTCTGTTATGTACTTACATAGCTACATAGCTTATTCTAAGAGAGAAACTGTCTGTTATGTAACTTACATAGCTACATATATATCACTGTGGACGAGCTATACATTGATGGAATGAAGTTGATTTTACTTGTAAAACATAAACCACTACGCAATTCGACCCCTGGACACTATTGAACAGAGTGACAATATTGATTCTGGAAATATATTAGTCCCCATGAAGGGAGTTTCGAAATATGCTTAAACATTGAATCCTTGGTAGAAACAAAACGGAAATAAGATATAACAAAATATGGGAACATATGCATCAATCATTCATTAGGGATGAATGAGAGGGACATACAACTTGTTGTCGAACGACTTTGCCAGCTCCTCTAGTGCCTGGGCTTTATATCAGAAGATACTTCTTCCTCCACCTGTTCGCCTAGTTATGAAATCCAGAAAATCTTCACTAAAGTGACTAACATTTCCGAAAAGCATTTTGTGCAACTGCGAGGAGCAGATTTATTCCACAAGTTCTGCTGCCTGAAACACTTGCCATTGCCATTGCCACTGTCATGGGTGCAGTGGAGGATGCAGACTCCAGAAGTGCAGACAGCTGCAGCCTGCAGTATGGGAAGTAAATCTCTCTGTAGATGATGAAAATCATAAAGCATCCCTTATTAATGCTCCTGGCCACCTGGTATGAAAACTGTGAATCTTAACGAATTTTAGTGGACAAGTCAGATCCAGATGCACTGTGTTCCCGTATTGTCTTTCAAAATTGTTCATCCGGCGAAAATGGGCACGATTTCTGTTTATCGACTGTTATGTCGAAAAGTTCCCGTCTGGAAAATGCGTCAAGTAGTGGTTGTTCTCATTTTCTGGGTAACAATAAACAATTTAATGTCAAAAATTTCTCCATTGTGAATCAATAAAATTCAATCTGGATCCTGGAAACTTAAAATTATTATTACTGCCGAGCAATAATCTGTTTAAAATTGACAGCATATGTTCAGCGATGAGGCTTTTATTACCCTGCATCTCCATTTCTAAGGATCTTTAATGAAACTTAGCTCACAATAGTAAATTCTATATGAATATTGCCCTCCTTTGAAGTTCGTACAAAATATGTAAAGTGATTATTATTCGTTATTATAGTTCGTACAATCTAGCATGGACAGTAAAATAGACTATTAGTATCGCCCTTTGACTTTAGCGAGGAGAGACGTCTCTAAAAGTAGTTGGATCGGGTGCCTTTCAAAAGCGACCTTATCTTCACCTCGAATTTTAGATTATTTTATGTATAAAAATAGCAAATTCTTGGCCACAGTGACTTCGAAAAACTCAAGCTGAACACTAAAACTGATTTTTAGTACCGCGCAAATTTCGATGTCATGACGTGTTGCTGTAACAAAAAATATAGTTCTTGATTCGATGAAGATAACATCCTTGGACCACAGGCATGGAAGTACAGGGTGGGCCAAATACAGGTTTCTTTTTAAAAATTGATAAAATGAATAAAATTGAATTTTTTCCAATTATTATGGAATTATTAGCAAGAGCGAAAATTCCCATTAATTATGGAACACAACGTCGCTTCGTTCAAGTGACTGGCTTCGCAGTAGCGCATTCGGGCTGTAGCTCACAATGATATTTGCCTTTTAAGTGCTTAAATCGTTTCCGGATTATTGGCACAACATCGCTTCCAAATCGAATCGCAGCTCCCAGGCGGCCAATTGACATCGCCAAGATGGCTGATAACACGATTTGGGAATTTGGTGCGCAAAAGATCAATTGTGGAATAGCGCACCATCCTGCATGAACCAGAGGTAGTCCAAATGCATGTCTTCAATTTTAGTAAAAAAAAGTCAGTGGCTCTGTAACGCCCACCGTTGACCGAACCGTTGTTCCCAGCCTCATTTTTAAAGAAAAATGATCCAATGATGCCACCACTCCGCACAATCCGCACCAAACTCTCACGCTCTGTGGATATCTTTGAGCACCAAGCACTATACGACGACGCGGACCATGAGTGTTGTCCACTAGCATACCAGTCTCATGAACTTTTTGCACAAACTTGCATACAACAGGCGCGGTGGGTGCTTCATTTCGGCAAAAAATTCTTTTCAAAAAACCCACTGTTTGGGCCACACAGCACTTACTTTAAAGATAATTTTTCCATTTCACCTTTTGTATATGAAGCATGATATGGTCTACATATCGACATAACCTTTGCGTCATTGGAAACACAAACAGATCACAAAATACCAGGTGAACAGAAGTGGTGGCAGATATGCATCAGCGAGATTATTCGCATGTATATAGTGAGATGCAGCTTTGCCTCTTCTTTATTGCAGACTAGCTGTGCTCGCAAATTCGTACGCGGCGTGAGACTGTGTAATTTCCAATAAAAGCGGTGAACATTTTCAATGTGAAACAATAAATCAAACAAATCTATTTACCTAAAACACCAAATTAAGAAAATTAAATGCAACAGCGTAAGTACTAAAGTTCCACTTCCTTATACTGTAGGTATCAACGTAGGTAATATCAAAACAACCACTAAAACAAAAGCCTTAACGGAAATTTGTATCTACACCAACAACAAATAAATCAAACAACATAATTCACCTACTTTAATTCTTGAATTCTTCAATTCTTTACTGTAGGTATCAATGTAGGTAGTATTATAACAACCATTAAAACAAAAACCTTAAACTCAATTTCTATATACACCACCATACGTCCATCAGCGCACGTCATCAGCCATCTGCGCATTTCCTCAGAAACACATTGTCGCTGTTGATTACATACACATTCACGTCGCATACTTCTCTTTCGTTTCACTTAATTTGGCGAAAACACCACGCAGTTTTTTTTTTGCGATGTGCGCCACCCAACAACCCCAAAGCAGAACAACGATCAAGAACCGCGGCTGCTGATAATGTTCGATTTGAGAAAATAAATTTATTTTTTGCATGTTCGATTTTAGGTTGTAGCTCAGCTTTTAGAGGACATAGAAAGCTGATTGATGGCTTCAAATAACTATAAAAGTGTTGGCTCTCCTAAGCATTTATTTTGTTTGCATTGATTAAGAATTGTTTGAGTAATGGCGAGTAAAAGCAGTAAAGTCAGAAAAAAAAAAAAAAAAAAAAAACAATTTTGGTCAGAAACGCTCAAAAAATAGGCATGGCAATGAAAGGAATAGCCTATGTGTTTCTCAGAATCTTAAGGAACATTTCAAAAAAAGTTTCATCGAAATCTGTGCAGTAGTTTTCACGCCATTAGGTTACAAAGAAAATGCCAACAGTTTTATTATATGTATAGATTGCCAATTCATATGGGACGACGCGATGTCACACTTCAAATATAAATGACGTACAAATTTTACTCAATCTACAGAAGTTCCCCTTGGTGTGCATGCAGTGGCATCCATCCGACAACCATCGATTGGAGCTGGTGGAAAATATATGACAGTATGTGAAGTAATGCCCACATGAATATTTTAATGCGGCAGCATTTGTGAAGGGTGTAAACTGTAAATCCACCCTTTAGGAATTCAAACATCAAAATGCCATTTTTCAGATTCAAGTTCAATTTATTTGCAGCATGAAGTTGTTTTACAGAGTTAATAATTATTTAGTTTATGAAAAGCAGCGAAAGAAGTTATTTTGGCAGCCCAAAGAAAAGAATATTCGAAGTGAAGAGCACGCGGTGGCTTATAGCTTGTATAGCACCTATTCCTGTGCCAGGACGGATCTTATTGCACACGGTTTCCTGACACCCAAAATGCTAATTGTTTTCGTGCAAAAGTAATACCACAATATGTACCTGCATGCTACCCTTTAGAGAGCGAACGATACACTGACTATTTCACAATAGAACTCGCAAAATTAAACAGTAATAAAGAAAAAAAAATCCAGTTTGGAGTGCACTTACAGCGGAAATTGTCAACCTGTTGCCGGCTCCAAACAGCCATGTGTAATGTGTATTCTCCTTTCCCCTCTTTCAAAAGACACAAGATTCGCTTTGAATGAATAGGTTGTAGGTAGGCAATTGGGCTGCATGTGCATAGGTCGGCAGGATTTGCAGGGGAGAGCACATCGGCGTTCGGATATTTGAGAACACTTCTGAATTTTCATAGTTTCCTGATACCGGAATCAGCAAAGTTGTCAATTGTTATGCCCCTAACGCCCCTGTCGCGAAGTCGAGTGCGGGTTCGAGCGATTCGCACTAAGTTCACTTCGAGTCCTCTTGAAATATATCTCGTTGGCCGAGCTGGAGGAACATTGGCTAAAACCCACGAGGACGAAAGTGAATGTTTGTATAGGCAGTTTATGTCAATGCATTGGAAAAGATTAACCGACACTTCTGTCGTGTTAAGAATTGACCTGGAAGTGACATTTTTTTCTTCAATGAAACATAGAAAACATATGGAAAGAGCACTTCTAGATTTGATCTTTTCGTAGAAAGGGCAATTCTTTTCTTCAATCGAAAACGACATAAGACAACTTTGACGTGTCCCAAACTCACAAAAAAAAAAAAGTGTACATCTTCTGTGAAAGATCAATAGTAAATATAATAAATAAAATCGACTTAAACTCGTTCTATGATGTGGCCATTTTTCTTGAACGTCGAATTGTGTTTGCATACGACAATAATTGACAGTTGTGAAGCGTAAGGTGTGCGGTTTATCTACGGGGGAGCCAGACGCATGAGTGCATTTGCATCTGCACTTAGACTATTGTATGTAGATGTTCAGTGACGTCTTAACCAGGATTAAAAGGACTGATGCAACAATACACGTTTTATACTTTAGGTATCTGCAGAAGGCTCTGTTCACCTAGTATTCCTAGACCCGTTTGACACATTTTTTAAATTTATAATGTCACAGAAGTTCATGTCAATATCAAAATTTCTATGGAGCAAAGATGAAGGGGAAAAATAACGTGTCCTAGTCAGGTATTTTTTTTTTTTTTTGTTTTTATTATTATTTTCACCCCCATCAGAAGTTCACTGTGGTAAACCCACAATATAATTCATGGAACTCCTGTACAATCATGACAAAACAGAGTGTTTGGTAGTAGTAGTAAACAACCACAACAAGACGCGGCCGAATATATTTGCCGGCCTAAATGCTACGATTTGTAAAATGTATCAGGCTAACAGAAAGTAAAATCGATCGAATACACAAGACGTATTCCCTCAACAGGGTAGGTATTGAAATTCAGAAATGGCATGTTCACGTCATGAACAACGCCATTTAAAATATTCGTATCGTATTCGGCTCTCATGCAATCGAAAGTATCTCCCATGGACTATGATGATGCTTGTCGCAAATTTTAATTGGCCTGATTGTCAATAGTACCGAAATCCGTGTTAACCTCTTTCGCGTTCATTCTAAGCTGGAGGATGATATGCTGGGATTCTCATAAACATTATACTGAACTTTTGGACATGTTTGGGGGTGGAGAAATGGTGTACTACCTACCCAAAAGTTCAACTACAAAATGGAAATCGTACTGTGGGGCCAATCTATTTTGAGTCTGCGTTTCTATGTTGAGGTGTATGACGTAACCAAGTATTGGCTTTGTCTACCAAGTGAACATGAACAACTTCTGAAAATTCAACTTTTCTGCAAGGAATCACTGGATAGTAACATTTTACGATGTGCATGAAATTTCAATACATGGAAAACCAACGGGCCGAATATATTGTGCGTTGCTGTCCGGGCCTAAAATCGTGGATTTTTAAAACGTATCAGGTCAGCATGAAATTGAAATCGTATCCGAACTATACGTACACCCGCTCGCATGTGTCCAGCCTCGTTCCAATAAAACAGCCATCTACAGACTGCGCACGCGCAGGCTCACATACAGTACACAATTCATTCGACTACGAGCAATTTAAATGTATTTTGTGTGTATAGACGGTTATCATTGAGAATAGGAGCATTTAGAGAAACGCTTTTGAAACATTCCTAATTCTCAATTAGTCTTATTTGTAATATCTTTCCATATTAAGCCAAGTTCACTGGGGTAGATGGGGGTTAGAGTTTTCAGAGTAGTTATACGTAACAAGCAGCTCTTTCGAATGAGTGAAAACCAGTGTTGTTATATCGTGGGATTTATCCCTTTTCGTGGGAATTTCGATGGGATAAAGGGAAAAGGCACAAAATCGTGGGATTTTGAGGAATCTAACAAAAAACATTAAAACTATAAATATTTGTTGAAATTTAATGAAAATTCCTACGTTTCACGATGATTATCAACACACTGAATGTGCATAAAAAACTACTTATATAAATTATTGTCTCTTATCAAAATTTTCTAGTACCAAAAAATAATCGTAATAAGTTACAGTTTGTAACATGTGATTTTTATACTAAAAGTTAATGAACCGTGATTTTCTTTCCTTGTATTTATAACAAATTTTACTTCCAAAAACTGGATTTTGAAGCGAAAAAGTGTCGTGGGACTTAAAAGGGATTTTGAGTACAGTGAAAAGGGAAAAAAGGGAAAAATTACCACGATTCGTGGGATAAATGAAGAGACAGTGCTAACAACACTGGAGAAAACTGCAGTAACGTCCTAATGAAATGCACTCCTTAGAATATGATACTGATTAAGGAGACTACTGATTGTGATGGGTAAATGGTGCATTGCGCCAGTATGCCAATTAAATTCAATATAAATTTTAATATACGAATCGTTGAAAAGCAAAAAAATATGAATTTCCCAGCAAACCCGGCGATTTACATTTTAATTGTCCATTGTCTTCTAGAACAAGATATTCATTCACCAAGCTGGTAGTAGGTAGATTTTTGAATGTGTCATGCTGCACAGATAGAGAAACTGCGATTATAAAATGATTGCATATTCGTAGGGGTTTATTTGTTTTGAAGTTTCACTTTCACTTTGAACATCTGTTTGTTTGACATTTTTTGTGTAGACACAGGATTTGAAAGATATTTAAATTTTATAGTTGCTAAATTTCGAATCTAAATAAATAGAACCCACAAGATAATTACGTAGCAATATTATTGACTCACCTGTACTTTATAGAGTTCTTTCAGATGGATGTACCTCTTTGTTGGACTTCCAACATTGGATTAGTCCTAATAATAAAAATACTAAGCTCTAACCAAACGTTTTATTGAGTACAAAATTCTTTGGAAAACTTACAAAAATAAAGAAAGAAACACAAATAAAACATTTAAAATCTAGCTAATCGATCTCTCCTAGAACCTGTACACTCCTGACAGGATTCTTCGGTGTGCTATTGCGCTGTCGGAAGCCGAGAAAAGCCGCTGCTGCTGTGGATGATGGTTGTGACGACGATTGTTGCGGTGATTGTGCCGATCCGAGATACATGTACTGCGGCGGTAGCATTGGTGGACTCCTGGTCATTGACTTTGGTTGAGGCTGCAAGTGCAAGGCCAGCAGCAACATTCGAAAAAGCAACTCTTCGCGTACATTTGAAGGCAGTAAGCTGAACTGGGATGGTTGGCCATTTCTGGTCATAGCACTTTCGATATACTTTGGCTCTCTAATGTTCTTGTAGTATGGAGTTTCGGGGATTTGCGGAGCCTTTGGCATGTCGTAATAGTAGTTGTTGTCTCCGTTATACTCGGTGGAAGAGGCATATGGCACAGGCTCCTGGGAGGCATGCAAACGTCGTTCTCTCAAGACCAAAAGTTGCAGAAGAAGGTCGAAATCTCGAACGGTAAGGGGCTGGTATTGTTGCCGATGCTGCTGTTGTTGCTGTTGTTGCTGTTGTTGCTGTTGTTGCGGCATGTATATCGGCGACGGACGATACATTTCATCCTGATAGCTATCTGAGGGCGGATATCTTGAAGTGAACAAATTTTGGTTTCCCGGCAATGGTTGATAGTAGTTTTGCTGATGATTTTGTTGGTTTTCGTACATAAACTGGGGAGATGTAGGTGGTGACTGCGACATCCTTTGGATAAAGTCCTCATTTGTCCATTTATGATTGGGATAGGGGTTGACGTAGGCATTTCGATTATAAGCTGGCATCTCGTCGATATCCTCGTTGGTGCGTATTCTTGCATAAGGAATGCTCTTGTATAAGTTTCGCTTCCGCTGTTCGACATGGTATGGGGTAGTTTCATATGATCTAGGTGTCGTTGTCGCTTGCTCTGAGTTTGTCTCAATCTTGAAAGTCGGCTTCTCTAGAACAACGTTTACCTGAGAGGTCTTCTGCTGTTGTGGTTGTTGTTCCTCAGAGAAGTTTTCTATAACCGGCTTAGTGCTCGTGTCATGTTTCCTTTCTTGCTTACTTTCAGTGACGATCGTTGAACGATATTTTTGCGCCGACAACAACGGAACTGGACGAATGTTGACGTACGCCCTCGACGCCGGTGTCGGTATGGATGTTGCATAGACAATGGTAGTTGTAGGTTCACCCGTTCCGTAATCTTTGGCTGTGGCATGCAAACTGGTGGGATGCGCAAACGGAGATGATGTGGATGTTGAAGAGGAAATGCTTCCTGGACCGCGTACCTTACGTGGAATTGCTTGAATCACGGCGGACTTCCGAGGCGGTATGAATATCTTTACCGACGAATTGAGCTTTTCATTGGGCTCGTCGCCGACATTACGTGTGCTGTTGTTGTGCTCGTCGGGATTGTAACCTGACGCATGTTTTACCGTATCATAGAGCTGACGGTTCTCGATTTTAATACTCTCTTGGGCAGTTGTATCTTCAAAAGGGTTGGTTTTGTTGTCGTCGTCGTCATTGCCCATGTAGGGGTAGGAGCTGAAGTCAACCGATACGAGATGAGTTGGCATTTCATTTGGAGAGCTGGCAATAGCAACTACCACTGTCGTACCAAAGAGCATGAAAAGCATCTGTAATAATAGCAGAACACAAATACAGAAAGATATCAATGGCAAATATACAGCGACGAAGTTTGCGGATATTCTTAATAGTGAGCCTATGGATACGATGTTCCTTCTATCAGCAAAAACTAAAATGCGTAAAATAAGTAAAAAATTTGGATGTTTGGTTTACCCGTAAATGTAAGTTAGAAGAACAGTCCTTCAGTTGTAGTAGGTCTCACGTTCCTCTGCCAATGCGAGTGGCGAAGCGCGCTTGGATCTATCAGAATACTTTCACCTTCGGCAAAAACATTGAAAATTTTCCAAAAAAAAAAAAAACACATCTGCTGCATGTCATTGTTAAAATCAAGTAAAAACAACCAGCGGTTTAAGCAAAAACAATAGGTCTGTTCCTTTACTTTTAAATCTTACGAAATTTCACTCAATACCGTTAAAACTCAAAAAATTCGTAACAGAGAGTGTCATCGAGAGAGCAAGATATTACTCCCCCGCTCTTACAATTTTTTACTCAACAAATTTCTTGGTGTAAGAATTGGAAAATCTGACAATTACCTTAAAATTAACAGCTGATTGGGAATTTCGTGGCCCATTTGGCATAAATGTGTTCATTTCCTACATAAGGCCGCAAAATAAAATTGAACATTCAATTTCCTTAATCCTTAAGATTCTTTACGAAAGTAGCGACGAAATTCGTCCTCGCTGTAAGAAGGGTCAAACTCCTTCACGTAGTTTTGAATGCAGTGTCGATTTTTCCTCTTTCCTCTACTCGCATACTCGGATTCCTTAAAAAGAAGTTTGATTAATTTCAGACCACTTTCATCACTAATTTTCATAGTTAATTAGAAAAATCCTCGAGTTTATCAGACATTTTTACAACTTTTCGTGCCACTTTTTTGAATAGGTACCTATTTGAATTATGTAGGTAGCTTGTCGTTTTTTTATAGATTCTACAAAAGCGTTCCCTAAATTTTTTGTAAATGGCTCTCTCTGTGAGAGAAGTTATCCCCACCACGCCATTTTGACATCTTTTCCATTCTTACTACAAAAGTAAATGAACAAACCAATAGTTTTGAGTGACAAGAAGAGAGTCACAGACAAGACTCTCCCCCCTCTACGGGCTTGTTGAAGACAGCTATTAAGGACTTTAAAAATCGTGCGATAGGTTCTTACCTTGAAAGTTTAACGGCTGAAAAAGATTCCAACTATTCACTTCGGAAAGCTGTAAAAGGCACCAAAAGGCCCAAAATCCCCGCGCCGCCAATTAAAATAAATCAAAATGAATGGGCAAGGGAAGATAAGGAAAAAGCGGACGTTTTTGCCGCCCATTTAGAAGAAACCTTTAAACCGTACGATGGTCGGGCGGTTCACGACAGTGTTATTGCGGCGGATTTACTATCACTCACAAGTGCAACGCTAAGGGAACTAAAACGTGAAATTGAATCCCTAAAACCTAAGAAAGCTCCTGGTTATGATTTGATCACGGGAGAAGTTCTCAAAGTTCTACCAAGAAAAGCATTAATTAAGCTTCTTCATATTATAAATGCCGCGCTCAGACTAAAACACGTGCCGAGCCAATGGAAAGTTGCGGAGGTCATAATGGTTTTAAAACCAGGAAAACCGCCAAATGAAGTAAAGTCGTATAGACCAATTTCCCTTCTTCCAGTTATATCCAAAGTTTTCGAGAGAATTTTACTAACGCGCCTACAACCGGTTATAGAATATAATAATCTTATTCCTGACCACCAATTTGGGTTCAGAACCAAGCATTCCACGATTGACCAAGTGCATAGAATTACTGACGTAATTGAGAAAGCATTAGAAGAAAAAAAGATATGCTCAAGCGTATTCCTTGACGTCTCACAAGCCTTTGATAAGGTGTGGCATGACGGCTTAAAATTTAAATTACGACAAGTTCTTCCCGTACGCCTATATGATATTTTGGAATCATATCTCGGGAATAGACTCTTCCGTGTTAGACATGGAAACGAATACTCTGAGCTTAAGGAAATTTCGGCCGGCGTGCCGCAAGGAAGTGTCCTAGGGCCCCTTCTCTATCTGCTATATACTCGCGATATACCAAGAGAAGATGGCACTACTCTCGCTACGTTCGCCGACGACACCGCTATCCTAGCAGTAGGTAACACTATTGAAGAAACGACTGCAAAACTTCAAATCGCACTGAATAAGGTAAATGAATGGACGAGGGACTGGCGGATCGCCCTCAACGAAACTAAATCTGTTCACGTGAATTTCACGTATAAGAAAGCTTATGACTTGCCAATTTTCCTAAACTTGGCCCGAATACCCTTTGCAAACGAGGCCAAATACCTGGGAATGACACTCGACGCAAAGCTGAAATGGAATTCGCACGTGAAAATGAAGCGTAAAGAACTCGATATCAAATATAGAGAAATGTACTGGTTACTCGGAAAACATTCCCAGCTCAGTACCGAAAACAAACTGCTTCTATACAAGCAAGTGCTAAAGCCGGTGTGGACCTACGGTATACAACTCTGGGGTTGTACCAAGAAAACAAATGCCAATATTCTACAAACTTTTCAAAATAAAGTGCTTAGAGAAATTGTAACTACAAGCACCATGGTATATTAGAAACGACGATATCCACAGGGATCTCGGAATTCCAACAATTGAAGCTGAAACTAGAAGCTTCACGAGAAAGCGTAGAAACCGACTAATCGGACATGTCAACAATACAGTCCGACAAATTTTGGACGAGAACAATTTATTGCGCCGGCTTCAAAGAACGAAATCGTTCGACTTGGCAAGATAAAATTAACCGCGTCTAAATTGCGGAACATGCAGGATCTTTCAGTGGAAAGTAGCCTGCCAAAAGTTGTTATTTCGTTATAGAAAAATTGCTCGATAAGTTATATCTTAGTTGTAGTATCTAACAATCTTTCGAAGGGTGGTGTTTTTAGTCAGTAAAAATCTGACACTACTATGAGCACGCGCTTGCTATTCTCATAGTGTCTTTGGAAGATTTTCACCTACCCTCGGTAAAAACAAAAAAAAATTTTTTTTACAGACGAGACGACAATCATTAGCGGACCCCAATCTGCTGATATAACCCGAATTGTGAGGAAGTTTCATGCAATTTAGTTCAATTGTGAAACCTGTTATGACGTCTTTGATGTTAAAAAAGGAACACATTTTCCACAGCCAGTTCAAAAAGGAGAAATAATATTCAATCCCATAACAATGAGCCCTTATTTGAAGTCCCTGGTCAATGTAAAAATTGATATTAAATCAGACACATCAATCCCAACCGCAGATCGCATAGGCCTTACGCATGGCTTCTTAAATTGCTTTCTATTATATACTTATACTACATATATGTACATGAAATTGGTTCAATATATATTTAGATTTATACCAATTTTTCATGTAGACAATGCAAAGTTAACCTCCACCACTTTGAACTTAGAAATATACGAATAATGACGGTAGACTCTAGAATATCAACAATAATCACCTTCAACCCATCATCGACAATGGGAATTGGCAAGAGGCGCTAATCAAATTTAACATATTTCTAAAAAAACAAAAGTTAAACCTTGGACAGGTATTAATTTAAGACCAACTAGATCACAATCAATCCCACAAACAACGCCTCGATGTTCTTCTCAGTTGTTACCTCATCAACGACAATGAAAACATGTTTTGTAACCACATGTCACTGTGCTTCGGCTGATACAGCATCGTGAGAACTTCTGTGAGATTTCTCACATATATTTTGCACAATTGCCTGCTGATGGTCTAGTACGATTCGTACCGTGGGATATGAGGTAATTCTTACAAGAGCTGACTAGCATACGTTTGGCGAGATGAGATAACCATCAGCAAAGGCGCGCAAGTGAATGCGGATAAGAAATGGCTAAGTAGATGAAGTATGCGAGACATATACCGACACTATATGGAAATCGTCCATGGGGGAATCAGTGTTAATTGTTACACCTCAGTTACATCATGATGCAGAATTTTGAAAGATTTTCGTTGTCATGAGGGAAAAATTAAAACAAGCGATGTAGCTAACAACTGTCAAACTATTGGAACATTTTCTAATGACGTTTCCGATTGAAGAAAAGTATTGCCCTTTCTATCAAAATATCAAATCTAGAAGTGGTCTTCTATGTTTTCTAAGTTCCATTAAAGAACAAACGGCAATTCCAGGTCAATTCTTAACACATAAATAATGTTCGTAAGTGGGATACACTTGTACTGTCATCAAATATGTCATATTGTGAACGCATTCTTCATTGTATTAGTTACTTTAGGTAGATTTTCGTTCTCAAGAAACACGTGTACAAGTGCTAAAGAGTTTAAATTTACCAGATTGATGCATTGATAATACAGTGCGACCTCAATAAAAGCAACTAATAGAAATTTGGGCAGTTGCTTTTATTGAGTTTGTTGCAATAATCGAGTCAAAAAATTGTAGGTGCCAAAAATGAGGCAACAAGGCAAACACCTCAGAATAGTAAAAAAAAAAAAAAACTGACTTGCACTGGTAAAGCGACCGAAACTGATCATTTAATTCGTAGGTATTAGAAATAAAAAAATCAAATTTCATTGTTTTTAAAAAAATATCTACAAATAGCGAACGAAATACGAGCCAATAGTTGCTTATATCGAGTCACCTTTTTTTGAGGAGTTGCAATTACTGAGTCAACAATGATAATATTTAAGGTGTTGCTTTTATCGAGGTCGCACTGAACTACGTTTTTGAGAATCTTGAGTTGGCTGGAAATGCATTAACAACTTAGTAGGTTCAACCATTGATCGGCATTATGTCATGAGGGAAATGCGGAAATTTTTTTTAAGCATCGTCCCAGCTATAGGCCACATTACACATTTGGACCTTGCTAATAAACATTTTAAGCTTCATATTTTGTAGGGGTCAATGTTTTATTAGTACATGTCGGGTAGGGCTTAACAACCGAATATAGAAACTTTCGTGACATATATTGCTCGTTCAGAGATGGAATACCACAACCGCAAGCAGTGTTGCCATAAAAATATTTGGACAAATCTGTAATTATGAAAAAAAAAAAATAACAAAAAATACAGCGAAAGTAAGTGTGCAAAAAATGTTGAATTAATTTTTTAAAAGAGCAAAATGTATTATTGCGAATGCAGACAAAATCTGGAGAGCAGATATAAGCTCGAAGACGAGAAGACCCTATATGGGTTGTAGGAAATAAGGCCCCAAATTTGGGGTGTTATTTCATAATGAAATAACACCCCAATTTCAAATATGAAATAAGGCCCCACTGCGATGAAAGAAGGCCCCAAAATAAAAAGAAATAAGGCCCCAAATTTGTGGTTTATTTCATAATAAAATTAAAAATAATGAAAACTACTTTTTATTTAATATTGTTGATATTGGATAAACTCGTTTAGATTAAAGGAAATTTTTATATACTCAACCTCGCACCCACCCCGCAATCTAACAGTAAACCCAAGCAGGGGGGTTGCAGGGGGACAGCATGCCCCCCCATACGCATTCCATATCGGAAGGGTAACAATTAATAATAAAAAAATAATTTTGAGGACTTATTTCATTTCTTCTTTTGCGGTCTTATTTCATAATGAAATAAGAGCCCAATTTTCATTAGGAATTAAGGCCCCAAAAAAGTAAATAACACCCCAAATTTTATTAAAAATCGTTGTTGTTGTTTCCTGTATAATTTGTTGGGGACTTATTTCATTTTTATTTTATTTTGGGGCCTCATTATCTATCGTGAACTAAAATCTTATTCACGGATGATTCGGCAAAATGACCACATATAACCACGTATATTTTTTCATCACATTTATAAATCAGAATAGAGTAAATGAAAAACTTCAATTCAAATAAGTTTCCACTTTAAATTTACAAAAGCTCACAATAGCGAAATTTGTATGGACAAAAGGCACTGTAAACTGTACTTAAATTTAAAGGCGAAACTTAAAATGTCTATTGGTAAGATCCAATAACGACTTCAAAATACATCACTGGCGTTTAGCTATTCACAATAACGAAATGCATTAAGATTCTTGTCATTTGTGAGTTGAATAAAATGGAAAGTGTGTACTGAAACTTATTAAACCGCACCAATTATCATTTTAAGTGGGCGAAGTTTTAGACAAACTCACAACCTGCACTTTCATACCAAACTGTTTACTGTGACCTACAATAAATAAAATCTGAAGGCAAGGCCCACTTCTATTAGTACGATCCGTAAATGTCCCATTTTCATTTCGTCGTTTTATTTATAAATCACAATTTTGTTCGCTGTGTAGATTTGAAATCTAGCGTTTTATGCAAGCAAGCTTTAAATGAACCTATCACAACGTACGTTTTGGTCATAGGAACTTTTTGATAAGAAAAGGACTTTTTGCAGACGCAGTGTTTTCTGATACTTAACCACTTAGTAAAAATATATAACCACATTCACACGTATCACAGCGACAGAAACATTTCACAGAGCCAATTACTGTTTCACAGTTCTTAGTAGTTTGTATTCCACTTGTCACTTATTTTTTTTTCTTACATATATTATAGAAAAATATGTACCTTCAGTGTAAAACCGTGCGTACGCATGTTGCTCTCGAAATAAAAACAAAAAACAATTACGAAGACAGCTCTCAATCGAAATCGAAACTAACTGCTATGACGTTTCAAATACATTTGAGATGAATTTTTGCAATGTATCGCTTTATATTCTTTATACTCTATTTAAATTTGTTTTGCGGCAACCGCCAAAAATTCACACACAATCTTCAATGGAACAATGTGTTTGAATTGAATTTCCCACGCGCGGGCGTGGAACTTCGAAGAGATAGGTAAGGTACACACTTCCCTTGTATACCGAACCGACACCCAACTTAAGACAAAGCGATACGCGCGTCCATGACTTACAAGGAAAAGCGAACGCGCTTCGCATCAAGACACCAAAAGTTTTGTACCAAAGGCTTTTGCATCCATCAGAGACTACTCTGTGTTTATATGGAAATTAGTTGGTTTCCCATAGTTTTGCCAATCGGTAGACGCGGTACGTTAGGCGAGTTGTCAGTTAAAAATTGTAATTCCGACTCTTGTCTAGGAACTTACGTATACTAATGTGGTGATAGGAAAGTCATTCACTTCAGCGTTTCGGTATGTATGTCGGAAAAATCTTTTAAACGGTATTTTAGTCAGTTCAGGTTCCACAAAATAATGAAATCTATAAATAACTGAAAAGAAATCATTCAGAAAAAAACTCATTATTGTTGCATTAGGAAATCCTCTTGCACATAAAAAACGTGCACCTGAGACGCGTATTTCACGTACTTTTCCCACACAAATTTGCATACTCGTCCCCTGTAAATTCGCATACCTATCGTGCCGACGAGTCCTAGGAAGTTTGTCAAATCGTCCTGTATGCATTCGCATGAACCTAATCTAGAAGTGTAAATTTTGTCTTTCGCAACCGATGCTGATAAAGAATGTTTACCGCTTTTGACTATCAAATGCAGTTGCCCTCGAACAAAATCTTCTTTCCACCAATTTGCAGATGGAAATTCGAATCGCCTATAGTTTCCTTATTCTTTTTATGGGTCTAAATATTGATTGAAATAAACACCTGCGAGGACCTCTTTAACTTAGCTTTTAGTTCTCACTACATAATACAAAAGAAAGGACATGAAACGCATGAGGCACCCCCGGTATGAAATGTACCTACTGATTTATCGTAGTTTATCTGAACTTAGCTAGATAGGAAGGTAGGTAGGAGTGGCGGTTTAATTAAAAACCCAAGTAGCACTATGTGCCGTTTTGTTACCACAACTCATTTGACCCGTTTGTTAAAGATGGATGCTTCGAGACCTCCTCGAGGAGTCGAAGAAGGGTTTACCAAAAGATCGCTGTCTGGCTCTAGCTAGTGCATAGCATAGGTAGTGGGAGAGGGTTTCTTTTTCGGCCGCGTCATTGCAGCTCCGGCAGTGTGTATTATCTGGGATGCCTAATCGTACAGCGTGGTCTCCTATAGGCCAGTGGCCCGTGGTTATCGCTGTTATTCTGGAAATATCTTTTCGTGACTTGCTCAGAATTTTTCATGTGGTAATTTGGCCACATCTTTCTGGAAATGATGCATTTTGTAAGCCCGTTCCATCTAAGGTTGGCCCTCGATTGGAATTCTGAAAAGATCTTTGCTTTGACCACTCCGAGCGGAATATGAACCAGTACTGCAAGAGAACAGTGAAGGGCTGAGCCCTGCCTGGCCAGTTCGTCAGCGTGTTCGTTCCCACTGACGTTGCTGTGAACTGGGACCCAAATCAGGGTAACCTGAAACTGGTCAAGCGAGGCCAGCTCTTTGCTGCATTCTAATACCAATTTTGAGGTTATATTGACTGAGCCGATAGCCTTGATAGCAGCTTGACTGTCAATGAAAATGTCTATCTTTTGCCTCGGAACTAAGTTTGTGTGTAGTTTGATTTGACGGCAGGCCTCGCGGATGGCAAGTAATTCAGCCTGAAAAACAATTGCTGTATCCGGAAGTCTAAAGGATTTTGAGATGTTTGGAGACTACACCCGCACCTACCCCACAGTCCATTTTAGAACCGTCTGTGTATATTGTTAAACTCGAGTCTCTGTTCAACCGTCTCTCTTGCCAATCTAATCTTGAAGGGAATTCTGCTTCAAAATGTTTAGTGAAAAGCATTTTGGGAGTAATGAAGTCTGTTGATGGTGGTACAAGTTAGCCTGGTAGAGAAAGCAAAATGTTACTATATGGTCTCGCAGACAAACTCTCTGAGTCTAATCGCGCTATGTGCTGTGATGAAAATGACTCTCACTTGCTTCCATGAATGGGGTACGTGGTTGTTGAGTAGGCAGCTCCTAAAAATCGGCGGTAGCTATGAAAGTGCTATGTCTTGGCGCGGCGATTTGTATGGAGCGAAACTGTGATAATGGATGTTATGTTTTCCCAGGCGCCGGATTCCGAGGGTTATGATTCGTTGCACTCTGTGCTATTATCCTTCCACCCTGGGAAGTGTGTTTTCTTTAAAAGTTCTAAGGATTCTGCAGTTGACTCTGTCCATGCTCCATATATCCTCCTAAGAAGAGTGCTCTTGGAGTGCTCTTTGGACAGAACTTATTGTTAGCTAAAAAAAAAAAAAAAAAACTACAACCTCCCCGACGGGGAATTGAACCCCGGTCTCCCGCGTGACAGGCGGGGATACTAACCACTATACTATCGAGGACTACGGGGATGGGAAGCTGTAATGTAATTAAAAGCCGCAAATCGAAAACGTTATAATTTTATTGTGCTTCTAATTATACAAAGCAAAGTACCAGATCGTTCGCTGGTTTACAAAGACGAGATGTTGACTGGGTGGCTGCTAGAACAAAAGTGAGCCAGCCAAAAACCTCGCATATGCAATTGCAATTTAATAGAAAAACTACAAGAACTGTAACGGCAATGCTCTCACTGGTAGCAGACTTAACGAACATCACAAGTTGTTGTTTGTTGAATGATAATGAGTGATGACCAACGGCACTTGCATATGCGAGCAACAAGAAAAACAGCGGAATTTGAATTAAAGAAACAAATATAGAGAACTTAGTCAACTATAGGGTATGTTACATTATGTTAGGTTGGTTTTCGAAAAAATATAAATTCTAAGTTTAAACAATTTATGTAATCAAGCAAATCAATTGATTAATATTTAAAAAACGAGAATCAATAAATAGGTTCCTAAACATTCCGGCCCCGCTGAAGGCATTCAGCAGATAGGTAAAATAGCTAGTTTGACGATGGGGCGCTTAAAACTTCCATTTGCAGTACGCAGCGTCACTACTCTAACGTGACCATCCTTTCCTAGGTGAACCCTTTCAATTCTTCCTAAGGCCCAGTGTGAGGGTTGTTGGTTAGGCTCCTTGATGACGACCAGATCTCCAACTTGAAATTCCCGCTTCGCTTCTCTCCATTTTGGTCGTTGCTGTAGAGAGGTCAGGTAATCTGTTTGCCACCGTCGCCAGAACCCCTGCATCATGTTCTGTACAGCTTCCCAACGACCCAAACGATTAGCTGGAACGTCCAAATAGTTAGGTTCGGAAACAGCAGTGTACGGTCTACCTATGAGAAAATGAGAAGGCGTTAGTGGATTAAGGTCAGAATCTGAAATAGCACAAAGGGGCCTAGAATTCAGAAGGGCTTCAATTTGAGCTAACAACGTGGACATTTCTTCAAAGGTAAGAATGTTGGTTCCAATGACCCGACGAAGATGTTGCTTTACCAACTTGACGCCAGCTTCCCATAGCCCACCGAAATGAGGACTGTGCGGAGGAATGAATTCCCATTTTATTCCATCGGATGCCAAAGTCTCCGCTACCCTTTCATGATGCTCACTTGATTGAACCAACCGCGACATCTCACATAGAACACGAGCAGCTCCTTGAAAATTTGTTCCATTATCGGAGTACATCACGCTGCACTTCCCACGTCTCGCAATAAATCTTTTAAGAGCAGCCAGAAATGCATCTGTTGTTAGATCAGTTACCATCTCGAGATGAAGCGCCTTTGTTGTCATACAAACAAATAGTGAGATATACCCTTTTATCAATTTCGGCTTCCTTCCCCTGGACAAACGTAGTGTTATCGGGCCTGCATAGTCGCACCCTGTATGCTTGAAAGCAAAGGATGGGTCCAAGCGGGACGACGGCAAATTTCCCATTAACTGAGATGACGTAGACTGACGCAAACGAAAACATGCAATGCAGTCATGAACAATTTTCCGGATCAAATTCCTGCTCCCGATTATCCAGTATTCCTGTCGAATTAATGCAAAAAGCCCGGAAACGCCAATATGGAGATATAATCTGTGCGCATCCAATAAAATAAGCTGGGTCAAACGATGTTGTTTTGGCAAGATAATGGGGTGTTTAATAGCGAAGGAAACATCTTTAGCGTTGGCGATTCTTCCACCCACTCGCAGTAGTCCTACTTCATCAATAAAAGGCGATAACAAGCATAATTTGGACCCCTTTGAAACATTTTGAGATCCTTTCAAAGCATGTATTTCAGCACTGAAATCGATTTGAGACCACAACAGACAAAACTCCTTAGCGCGTCGAAACTCAGCAAAGGAAATATGGCCTCGAACTCGATCTCTGGATGACATTCTGCAATTATTGATAAAACGGAAGACCAAACAAACAATCCGCAGCAATTTTCTCCACGATGAAACATTATTGGACAAGTGTTCTAGAAAATGTCGATTCGAAGACGTAATGTTCACCACTACTGGATTATTTCTCACTTCAGGCAGATCTTCCAACAACGCTGGAGGAGTCATGAGCCGCTGGCTTAAGTCTTGGTATAACCAGACTGGACCTTTCCACCAAAGATCCAACTCCATGAGTTTTTCGGGCGCGATTCCTCTAGAAGCACAATCAGCAGGGTTTTCTGCCGAGCAAACGTAGTTCCAAACAGACCGTGGCAACGTAGACAGAACCTCCGATGTACGATTCGCTACGAAGGTGTTCCAGCGTCGGGGGGAAGAAGAGAGCCAAGATAGAACAATTTGCGAATCCGTAAATGCTGACATTCGAAGGGGATTAGTATCTAACGATGATCGAATAAGCTCCATTAAACGACACAACAGCACAGCACCACAGAGTTCAAGACGAGGGATAGAAATTTGCTTAAGGGGAGCCACACGAGTTTTAGCTGCTATCAATCGAACCTCAATTTCACCCTCAAGAAAACTTCGACAATACACCACCGCAGAGTATGCCTTTTCTGATGCATCGGAGAATCCTATTAGCTCAAAGCAATTAGAATTTAAAGTAAACCTTCTGGAAATCCTAAAGTTCTCAAAACAGGATAATTCTCCGCGATAGGTTCTCCATTTATCGGCTACGTCAACTGGTAAGGGATCATCCCAACCGATCTTAGCAACCCACAGCTCCTGAAACAGTATTTTAAATAAAATAGTGGAAGGAGCCAAGAAACCCAAAGGATCAAAAATCTTTGCAACTTCGGAGAGTAGTTTCCGTTTCGTAGGCATCAGTAGTTCATTAGAGAATGTTATCTTATAGGTGAAAATGTCATGTTGAGGGTTCCAAACAAGACCGAGCACCTTGGTCCATTGGGTTGAATTGTCCAAATCCAAAGAGACAGTCTCCATACAGTCCGTCTCGCTCAAAATTGACCAGCAGTTCGAGCTCCACTTGCTCAACTCCAGGCCTGCACACGACAACATATCTACTAACTGTTTTTTAAGTTCCAAGGTCTCAGACACTGAATTCGATCCCGTCATTATGTCATCTACATACATATCATGTAGAATCGCGTGTGAAGCAATGGGAAATTGATGTTTATAATCCAATGCCAATTGCTGGAGCACTCTCATGGATAAAAACGGAGCAGGAGACGTACCGTACGTAACGGTACACAACCGATAATGGGCAATTGGTTCATCAGGAGATTCCCTCCAAACAATACGCTGATAGTCCCTGTGTTTAGGATGCACCCAAATCTGCCGGAACATTTTAACGATGTCAGCGCAAAATACATATTTATGTAAACGAAATCGAATGCATACATTAATGAGATTGCGCTGAAGGGGGGTTCCTATGTGCAGCATTTCATTCAGGCTACATCCCTTGGAATCCTTATGCGAGCCATCGAATACAACGCGAATCTTATTAGTAACGACCGCATGGTGCGGTAAATAGAAAACACCCCCCGAAGTAGGTTCTATTTTGTCTTCAGGAATGAGCTCCATATGTCCTAGGTCACGATAAGTCATCATGAATTTTACATATTCCAATTGAAGACTTCTGTTACGAGAAAACCGACGTTCCATGGCGAATAATCTAGATAACGCGCCCGAAATAGTATTGCCAAATTCTACGTTATCTTGTCGAAACGGTAATTCGACCATGTACTTATTATCTGGGGCACGAGATAGTGTTTTTGAGAAATGAACATCGACAATGTCCTCATCACATAAAGTAGAAGATATGTGGGGAACTTCTTCAATCTCCCAAAACGACTTCAAGATCACGTCAAGATCAACCCCTGCGTGCAGCGAAGTAATGGATTGGTCTGGCATACAACCTGTAACAACCCAACCAAATATGGTTTCATGGGCTATTACACTTCCTCTCTCATCTGTACGATGGCCATTTTTAAGGATACTCCACGCTTTGTCCGCTCCTAACAACATATCAATGGGACCTGGGGTATGAAAACCGGAATCAGCCAATTGGACGTTTTGAAGGAGAGATATATTGCGACAATCGAATGAAAAGGCTGGAGTTTGCGATGTTATTTTGCTTAAAATATAAGCCTCAACTTCAAGAGTTTTTGACGAATCGAATCGAGAACTCAATGTCAGATTTACCGCACCATGTGTTACACCTGCTTCAACAGACGAAATTCCTGATATTGGCAAACGAGCGTGGCAACGACGAAGACCTAGCCGCTTTACCAAAGATTCTGTCACAAAGGAAACCTGTGACCCGGTATCAAGGAGAACACGAACGAGTTGGGGATTTCTGAAAACATCCAATACTTTCACAACAGCAGTTGGCAAAATGCCAGATGGACGAGCATCATTTCGCATATGATTGCTTATAATTCCTTGCTGCACCGACGACGACGACGTGGGTTCAGAAACGGATACAGCTTCAGCATTGGTAGGGTTTGTAGAGCGACAAGGATTATCGATGTGTACTAAACTGTGGTGTCGAGTGTTACAATATGAACAACGAGCTTTAACTCGACACCGAGCCGACGAATGTTTAGTACCGAGACAATTATAACACAACCCTTGATCCCTAACAAAAACACGACGAGAACTAATGGCCATTGATAGAAATTCACCACACTGGGGAAGAAAGTGTTCACCTTTGCATTTTGGACACGATGGTTTCACTACGTTCAAGCTTTTTATGTTCGAGTTCACACGAGGGTTTTTAGAAATCCGAGATTTCGATTCACATGCTTCTAACGCGTTGCACCGAACCTCTAAAAAGTCTATTAGGTCTTGAATTGTAGACGCTTCCGAGTTTTTGCTTTCTAGAGCCCATGCCTTACGCGTTTCGATATCCGTTTTACCGAGTAACAGATAAATAAGCCACGGATCTCTGCCATCCGATTCTAGTGCAGTTAAACCGCGAATAA
This sequence comes from Cheilosia urbana, assembly GCA_946477585.1. Taxonomy (NCBI): domain Eukaryota; kingdom Metazoa; phylum Arthropoda; class Insecta; order Diptera; family Syrphidae; genus Cheilosia; species Cheilosia urbana. The sequence goes on from OX297857.1 coordinate 5,924,969, forward strand.
CTTCATCTGCGTTGTCGACTAACTTCCGTAAATGAAGACCGTCGGCCGAAATGACATTGGGCAGTTTTAGAAAACTTTCGATATAGGCATTAATTATATAGAGAGGTTTATCGTACCGATTTTCTAGTTTTTCCCACGCTTGTTCATAATTATTGTCCGAAATTTTCAAATGGTTTAGCAATTTCGCGGCCTCATCACGCAGGAAAGACTTTAAGTACCGAAACTTCTGCGAACCGGACAAATTTTTGCGACAGTCAATTGTTTTTAAAAACATATCCCGAAATCCAGGCCACTCGCGATAATCACCCGTAAACGGCTCCAGTTTCATTGGAGGTAGCTCAATATCGGCACTGGGTATTGGTTGCGTATTGGAACTAGCGGAAACCGTTTTCTCCAACTGTTCAATTAAAGCCGCCTGCGAATTAACCAAAAGGTTCATCGAATTAACGGAAGGGTCCTCACGAACTGGAGGCACATCCCGAATAGCCTTCATGAGTTCACTTTTTGCGTTAATATATTTTATTTCGACAACTTCGAAATCAGATTCTGGATCGCCATAGCCATCTTCATCACGAAACGTGAAAAGTTCCGTTTGGTTTTGACAAAAGTCTTGCCACGAGCTTTCCAAACGTTCTAACCGGACTTCCAAAACCGTTTTGTCTGTACCGACGGGAATCTCTTGCGCAAAATTATGAGCACGTGTAATAGCACCTTTTATATGCCCACGAGCTTGTTTCAGAACTTCCATTTTCCCTCAAATACCGACCGAGTACCAGAAAAAATTACAGAAATGAATCTATCAGCAACTTCAACCACAGAGCAACAATCGTATCAGCAATCCCAAGGTCAAGCAATAGACAGGAACAGACGGCAAGAATACTAATTCTAATGGTATTACCTGTGTTACCTTAGGGATGTCGCTAGCAACCACCAAACAAACGAAATATCCGCGCAAGAAGGACCAATTTTGTAATGTAATTAAAAGCCGCAAATCGAAAACGTTATAATTTTATTGTGCTTCTAATTATACAAAGCAAAGTACCAGATCGTTCGCTGGTTTACAAAGACGAGATGTTGACTGGGTGGCTGCTAGAACAAAAGTGAGCCAGCCAAAAACCTCGCATATGCAATTGCAATTTAATAGAAAAACTACAAGAACTGTAACGGCAATGCTCTCACTGGTAGCAGACTTAACGAACATCACAAGTTGTTGTTTGTTGAATGATAATGAGTGATGACCAACGGCACTTGCATATGCGAGCAACAAGAAAAACAGCGGAATTTGAATTAAAGAAACAAATATAGAGAACTTAGTCAACTATAGGGTATGTTACATTATGTTAGGTTGGTTTTCGAAAAAATATAAATTCTAAGTTTAAACAATTTATGTAATCAAGCAAATCAATTGATTAATATTTAAAAAACGAGAATCAATAAATAGGTTCCTAAACAGGAAGCATTAAAATTTATGTAGCTCCAACACTTTTTCCAATTTAGCAAATTTTTTTTTTTTTTTTAATGGGGTGCCTTTCGAAGATTCTATCGTTGTTGGTCGTCTTCCACTGATGACTACCGACTTCAAAACCCAAATAAAAATGAAACCCTTCGTGGCCGAATTTTCTTTGAAGGCAGTTTTTCAATTTACCGAAGAAACATTCGCTGTAATGAGAAAACATATCTCGTTGCAGCAATAGGTTAGGCTAGGTAAAAAAGGGGTATGAGATAATTAGATCTCATACGGCACTAGGCACCATAAGGGCCCATCGCGATCCCTGGGGAACCAATTGCAGTAAGCAACAGTGAACAAAACCTAAACAATTTCCCTTGAAAAACAATTAATCTCCTTACAGAAATTGAGTAGCCCTTTGAAATTTGTGTGGTCAATCTCCTCCAGCTGTTGGAAAAAGTACCTACCTAAAACTTCCTTCGGTTGCGAGATACTGCTTCGCATTCACACAGTATGTGCTTGATATCCTCATCAAGTGTCCGTGTTTGTCAGTCTAAGTCTTTTTGAATGTTTTCTTAGAAGACAGTGCCCTGACAGGATTCCAACCAATGTTTTGAGTTATTCCCTACCTAATTTTAGAATTTCCCTAGTTTTTTTGTTGTTGAGTTGTGGCCAAAGTGCCTTGGAAACTTTATGTCCGGTGATGTTTGACCACCTTGGATCAGCCTTCATTTCGGTTTGGTTTTTGATTCTACCTTTTAGTATACCCAGAGGTGGTTTGGGCCTTGCTTCCACTTCTGTACCTAGTTCCCCTCCTTTTCTCGCAAGCTCTCCAGCTTCCTCATTTCCTGCTATACCGCAATGTCCTGGCACCCAACACAGTCTTACCTGGTTCTGACTGCATAATGCCTTGAACATTGTGCGACAGTCCCTGACTATTTCGGAATTCATGTTAGGGGATTCCAGTACCTTGAGTGAAGCCTGGCTATCGATGTAGATAGCAATATCCCTTCCAGATATAGATCTCATCTGCAAATGCCGCCTTCAGAACGGCTGAAACTTCTAATTGAAAGACGCGAGCCGTCTGTGTAAATTGCTATTTCACATTGTTTGGTGACCTTGTCTAAATGCCACTCATCCCTTTCTGGATAAGATACATCGTAGGGAATATCGAGATCAACCAAAGGGAAGATTTCAGTGGGAACAGTGTCCGAAATTGCCATCCTTGAAGTAGCCTAGAGCATTGAGCCTTAAGGCGCTATTTCCTGCTAGTTGTTTTATATGTAAATCTAATGGAATAAGATGCAGAAAAATGTCTGGCGCTGCTGTGGGAGTACTCCGAAGTGCACCCGTTATAGCTACGCATGACGCCCTCTGCACGGTCGCCATTTTGCCCACGATTGTCTTCCTTTTAATGGCCCTCCACCACACTAGTGCGCCATATGTGAGTATGGGTCTGACTACCACCGTGTATAGCCAATGCATCATAACAGGTTTCAGACCCCAAGTCTTACCAACCATTTTCTTGCAAGTAAAGAGAGCATTATATGCCTTCGTTGCAGCAATCGTAATTACACAAAATTTAAAAATCTATTTTCTATTTGTTTGGTGGATGTTATCGAAAAACGATTATTACTACAGTCAATGGAATTCCAGCAAGCGATTAACCCCATGTGGAATTCTTTCCTCTTGAATAAGTTCCAAATGCATGGACGAAATTAGTAAAAATATAAAATATTGCACAGCTGAAGACACCAACGCAATTCTAATATGATTGTCATTAGGTTCATTCGTATACGCGGTTTAAATGGAAGGCAATCGATATAAATCGATCGCAATCGCACAAAGTCTATAAACGTACTCATCAAAAATGGCAGGAAAAGAGAAAATTAACAAAATAACGAGTATAACGAGCAGCTGCGCTCAACAGGCAACTACTGATAAATCTGTCAAATGCATAAAGTTGACAAGAAACAAATTCAAAATCGGTCTTAAAAATCAATTCCACCCAAAAATATAATCTCTGAAAATAAAGAAAATCCGGTGGTTCTCCTAGGCCGTTTGATATGTCACAAAAATGCAAGTTATGACTTTATTTGTGATGTGGATTAGATGTCGAAAATATAACTGGCTCAAAGTAGCTCGTAGTGTATCGCTATCCATCGTCACGTACGTGGTACTTTTGGGTAGGTATATTTTTCGCTCTCTGAGAGATGTCCGCTCTATTTTTGGATTTTTAGTGCTTGGCTCGGGAAAGTACGCCATAAACCTAATGACTAGACATACATAACTACGTAGTTACTCGTTACTTGTTATTATAAGTTATTACTCGTTACTTTTCTAATTCGCTCCTGTCCCCTGTCTGATTTAATTGAATTGGGCTTGATCCAAATACGCTTTTCGCCATACCACTCCAGTTCTCACCCAACAAACAAACAATGAACACACTCATGTTTAGCCAAGAGTAGCTAGTTGTATTCGTTACTTTGTTTATTTTCTATTTTTTGATGTGTAAACATCTATGCGCGCGTTATTGGTATCTGGTGGAGTAATTCCAAACATATAACTGCTGGGACGCAAATCACCCGTACAATATGCAATGCTAGCTGAATGAAATTCCAATGAAACTTTCATTTCCTGTGTAACAGCAAACCTGTATTTTCCACTGCATAATGTTAGGAGTGTTTGTTGATATGTAAACATCAGCAACAGCGAATTTTTGACAGCTTTAACGTTGACTTCGCTGTCGATGTTGCTGTGCTAATGTGTTCAAAGTAATTGAAATACATTGGTTCTAAAAAGTTGTGAAAGTTACTGTTGCTGTTGCTGTGTTAATCTGTTTCTCGCATAACGAAAATGTCGTAGACCAGGACCCGTACAATATGCAATGCAAGCCGAATGAAATTCCAATGACACTTTTATTTACTGTGTAACAGCAAACGGGTATTTTCCAATGCATAATGTTAGGAGTGTTTGTTGATATGTAAACATCTAAGTGCGCGTTGTTTCGCTGTTCGATTTCACTGTTTAATACACTGATTATAATTCATTCAGTTGTGACTCCTTAACCTCAACTGTCATCCAACTCGCATCTGTAGGTACCTACATGCGTTTCAATAGTAAAACGCAGAAAAATACAGGAAAATACGTAATTGGTACAATTCCATATTTCTGACAATAATGCAATGTTTTGCCGTCAATGAAGATGCATTAAAATATTTTCAGATATGGGAAAGACAGATGCAGAACGTGAAAAAAGATAACAGGGCGCGTTTACGTGCAAGTAAACCTCTGAAACCTCAGGACGATTATCATCTTTTACCAATGATCATAAGCGGAGACTTCAACATCAATTTTGCAACTCCAGAAGCTCAACCATTTATTGATTTTATGCAAGATAAATTTAATTTTCAAATGAACTCCAACCGGAAAATTTCAACAACAGGATATGGAACAACCATCGATGCTGTCTTCCAGCGTAATCTAGATAGATCACAGTCTCGAATGTACATATCTTGCTTCAGCGACCACAATCCGATTGTATCTATTCTACCGAAACTAGCACAGGACGAATAAATTATTGTTTTTTCATAATATATCAAGAATACGGTTATTACAATTCCCTCTTTTCTCAATGACGTGTATCAAGCCACACACATACCGCACGCACGGTGTTTACACATACACATTTTTCGGGACTGTTGGATACAGTCGCACCAATTTTTTTTTCTCTCTATTTGATTGGATTAACTAATATAAATGACAAAATGCGATCCAAGTCAGAAACCCACCAAAACACTTTCCATACTCGAGAAATTAATGTACACGCACAAGTTTACCTTTAACATTTCACTTATTTATTTTCTTCTGTTGGAATTGTGTTTTATTTTTTTCTATCATCCTGATTCGAATTTTTTTGTTTTTTTGTAAGGAATTTCTTCACTTGTATAATTAAACTATACAGTTACGGTGTATTGTAATACTATTAATTTACGAACAAAATTATAAAATTAAAAAATACAAAAAAAACGAAAACACATCGTATACAAACGAGTATAAAGGAACAAAAACAATCACTTAATGGGATATTTAGGATACATGGCGTTTGTTGTCTATTTCTTTTCTTTTTTTGCGCTTATATAACCATCCACTTTTTGTATCTAATGTTTAGAATTAAGTTATATCTTACATTCATCTAGTTATATTTTTGTTTACTTTGGAAGTACACAAAAGTCCTAACTTCTTGGTTAAATATCCTACTAAGAAGTTCAAATATGTATTTTTTTAAATTGTGTTTGTATTGCTAAGTTTTACACATTAGTTTTTCTGTTTTAATTTATTCGTTATGTTAGTACTGTTTTTTTTTTTTTTTTTTTGTAATAGTAAGCTAAATTCTTTTATCAATTTTTAATACTTATGTATGAAGCACCACTTAAGAAAGTAGATTTTTTTTTTAATAATAAATTCAAAAAATAAACACTAGTTGTTGGCTTATTTTTAAATGTTATTTGATTTCATTTCATACTTAATTTAACTTTGATTTAAAGTAATGATAAGGTTTTTGTTTAATGTCGTTTTTGGTTTAATTTAATTGTTTGATTTACTTTTGCCAAAGATTAAGTTTTTTATAAATATGAATACATTGGAGTACGTACAGTTAGGTGTGGGTTTCGATTATTTACAAATTGAATTTTGGGCTTCAACGGGGAATTGGCGTATAAGAGAACGACCGAAGTTTGTGTTTTAAATAATATCGATTTTTTGACGCGTAACAAAATTCTGAGCCACTTGTTAAGGTGTGTCCAGAACAACGAAACATACCATAAACATTTAATAAATGTTTCATAAATATTTCATAAACATTTCATAAACATTTATTGAAACTTGTTTATGAACTATTTCATTGGTCTTGACGCCAATGAAACATTTATGAAATGTTTGTGAAATGCTTCGCAATTTTCCATTCGTGAAGGGAAATTATTTTTTGTTTCACAAGTTTCCGGGCAGAAAGTAGGAATTGTTTTTTGAATTAGCTTGAATATAAAATAAAAATTACAAAAAAAATCATGGAGCAATGAGGAGTTTATCTATTCATTTAATTAAATTATTTGAACTAAATCAATTTTATTTATTTTTTATTTTTTGTATGATAAGAGCGAATTGCGAACTGCGAACAAGCGAATATTCGTAGTTTCTGACACTCATTCACATGAAAACTGTTTTTGATCGCAGATACCCGCGTATCAGTTTCATTTTTAAAGGTTAAGTTCGAACGAATATTTTATTCGTGGGTTTGTGGATCGCGACTGTTTTGTGTGGATTGTGAATAAATTGTGACAGCTTGCGGCAAGAATTTTCAATTCGCGGGAAAATTGCTTTAATTGTTAATTTAGCTGTTTAGATCAATTGAGAAGCAGGTTTTTTTTTTTTTAGATTAGATGCTAGATTAATTAAATATAATTCGTTTTTGGTTGAAAAATATCGATTTGCAATTCAAATACACTTAAATTGATTTGTTCGCAATTGGCCTATTCGCAGTTCGCGATCATGTGAATAGTCCTTTAGAGATCGTCATTATTGGTGCAGAAATGGATAAAAATTAAACATTTCATAAATGTTTCATCGGCGTCCAGACTGAAAGAAACATTTAAGGGATGTTAAATAAATATTTATAAAATTTTCTGAAGCAAATCGGAAACATTTTATAAACATTTAATAAACATTTATTAAACAAATGTTTCACTGGTCTGGACACACCTTTACAGTTTCAACGCACAGAATTATATGAAACATGAGCGATTTGATATTTTTTTATAGAAATAAAATACGCGTATCGTATAACTTCCCAGAGCTGGCAACGGCTTCTCATGACACTTGTGCGCGCATACCATTTCTTAAAATTCAGTCAGTTCGTCACAATATTAAGCTTGACAGTTGATTGTTTCTTTTGACTAAGAATGAGAAAACAATAAAGAAGTAGGCCACAACAATGTAAAGTGTAGTTTTGCGATAAAATCAGAACCTACATCAAATTGCAAGTCAAAAAAGTACTAGAGGGTATTGTAAAAAATGTCACAGACAATATAAAAAAAAAACAAGCTAAAACTTCGGTCCTCTAACTGCGGATAACAAAAAGAGATAGCCTTACTTCAAAGCTTATTTCATATTTTCTAAGGAATTAGTTGAAAGATCCTCTGGCGTTGATTTGACGTCAACACCACTGTCCATGCCCTTGCCGAGATTACTTGCCGCATGCTCCAACAGCATATCCGATGATGGAACAGAATCGGTCTGTTGATGATGATGTTGTTGCTGCTGCTGAAGATGATGGTGTTGCTCCAAGTTTTTGGCCAATGCCAAGATACTGTTGGAACTGTTATTGATTGCACTGCGACATCTACGTTCTAGATTTGACAGTAGAATTTTCTCATTCGTTGAGATGAATTTATTACAATGGGTTGCTGTTTGCATATTGCTGTTCGGTTGCATTTGTAAGGATCTGCTCAAAAGGCATATACTATTTCATTTGAAATATTTTTTTGTTCTATTTTCCGGACTTACCTAGGATCGTTGTCATGGGGTGACCGTTGTAAACTTAGATTCCGATAAGTTTCATGATTTTGGCGTAGCAACTGTGCGTTGACAGTGATTGCTGCAGCTTCCTCTAGTGAGACAGGTGGGCATGCCCAGATATTCTAATAAAAAACGAAATGCAATTTAATTAGAAAATGCCAGATAGGCATTCGGAAAAGCCAACTTCGTGTTATAAGATAAGATGTCCAAAATGAAGCTCAATGAAGGCTGTTCCAGTTTAGATTTTACTGCCTAAACACTAGTCAAAACATATACAGTGACCACCACCCGCGCTCTATTGAAAAGTAGATGACGAACGGTACAGTTCAAATATTTCGTAGGTCACAATTAAGAGGTTTTAAAATTCGACTGAGCATTAAAAAATTAATGTTAGTAATAAGTATGTGACTGAATAGATTTTATTACTTGTCAAGAACTGTCATCAGTGCATTATTAGTACGATGTTTCGAATTCCATAACCGGGCTATTATCTAAATTTTTCGTCTTAAATTAAAAACACTTCTCCAACAAATTTACCTGTAAACTGGGCGAGAAATTTCCATTTCCGTATGTGGGAGAGTTTGACATTGATTCATGAGATGCGCTCCTATTTTTGTTGTAAAGAAACATTATTTGATCAGAGATATCGCTTACAGTTTTGTTATATACAGGGTGTGCCAGAAGTGATATTTTTTCCAAGTCTTATTAAAAAAGGGGATATTATAATTATCCGCTTTATGACATTAATCGAGTTTTAGTTTTTCAATTTATTTTGATTAAAATAAGTCAAGAAATCAGCCACACTGGCGACACCGTGTATGTTAATTTTAATTAAAATTTGTCTAGAATTTATTATTCGAAAAAGAATTATAAAATTTTATTCAGAAAAAAATGTTTTTAGAATTAAAAAAATGTGAAAGAGAAAAGTTCAGGTATCAAAAAAATGAGATCAAAAAGTATTGAAGTAAGATACAAAATTGAAAAGTAAAATTTAAAAAAAAATACATTGACTACTAGATATATTGCAAGTGATTAATTACGAAAAGTGAAACACTTATGAAAACAAATTTGCAAAATGACACAAAATGATTTGAAAACGCTTACCTTGTTATTTTTGCTTTGATCTTTCGACTGGGGTTAAAAGTAAATAAATAGTTGACTGAAAAGGTTCATATAGCGGTAGCTTCTCCAACTTTTAATAAGTTAGGTTTAATTATTGTGAAGGTAAAATCCCTGGATCGTATTTAAAAATGAACTCATAACATCAATGCGGGTACCTAATCCTCATCCAACATTGGAGTTTTAATTGTCAAAACCAGTAGGGTAGTGTTCAAAATAATATCAAATTTGGTCAAGATGTGACATTATTTTAATATTTGTAACATATTACACAAGCAGGTATTTCGCTGATAGCCAAACAATTTTCACGAAAGGTTGCATATAGGTACCTTGTATACTTGTGTCATAGATTTGCACTGCTTTCTAAGAGCAAAGCCTAACGCACATATTAGCTGACTCTTACTAATCACCAAAATGCGTGATGGAACATTTCCACATTTTACTAAGTCGACTAAATTTCAATATTTTCACCGGATATTGACACATTTCTCAACACTTGCAACTTCCTTTTGTCTTACATACGTAAGTAAGCTTGAATTCGTATATGCCGATTCGAATTGCAATACGTCTAAACAAAGTCATCCTCACAAGAAGTCGTAATGTTTATTAAAAAAAAAAAACAGAAAGACTGTTGGCACATTCCACTCATATCCATATCTATTTTGTTTGCCACAAATATGACACGTAACTACAAACTCCAATGTTACCACCCAAATGGTTGTTTGACATTTCTGTGGCAATAAGAAAAAACAGCATTCAGCCCTATTGCGAAGATCAACTATCAATCGGTTGACGATTGACAAATTTATCAATTAAAATTGATGTTGGTATTGTGAAAAAGAATTGATAAAAATATAACCTGTGAACATAACGCCAAAATTAAAGTTATTGTGAATGAAAACTCAACTTTGACAGTTCTAAAATATTTTTGATTTGAAGAGTGAGCGTTAAGGATTTTAAACAATTTAATTAAACAATAATTACGAGTGTTACAAATCTGTAAAACTTATTGAAAAATATGTCATCAGTGGAATTTTCGAATGGCAATATGTATATACATAATAGCCCTTAAGAAATAACAACAATAACAATTAAAAACGATGATGTTCAACATTTTCGTTTAAGAGCCGTCCTTATCAACCCCGAAATTGCGATTGATAGAAAAATTAACAACTATCAATAAACTTGTTCGAGATTGACATTCACAATACCGATTTGTCAACCGAAAATTGCTGCACGTTCACAGTCGATCAACACTTTGTTACTTGCGTCCTGTCTGGGTCTGTGCTGGTATGCTGGTCCCGGTCCTTTTGCTCGCCGGAGGGCGTAGGATCTTGACCCAGGCACGTACAAAAATTCATGCCAGGCTATGCGATAGGTGGTCATTCGCTTGCGAGGTATCATCTATACCCTCCCTACCTTGGCTGTCTCACTCGCATCGACAGCCCCTTAATTGGCATCTTCACTCTTAAATTTCCAGCATCATCCCCCCTTTGTTCACCACTTCCTCACCCTCTCATAACCCCTTTTAGTGAAAACTCATTTTATGTACTAAATATACGTTCATGACTCACAATAATCCATTTTATTTAAATCAAATTCTTGTCATTCGTTATTAAATTACTTTACGTTGCTTTCTTATTTAGATTCTAGTTCAATTAAGCTACTTTAATTCGAAATCCGTATATATTCTTATATCTATATAACTTCCGCGGATTTGGGCTTCTTTACCGTCTTTTCACTAACACAAACTATTTAAGTTACTTAAAAACGCAATGGTCCCCGCCCCGAGATCGATATTATATGTATATATATACTAATTGATAATAATAAAAATATACGTCAATGACTTACCAACTTTTTTTACCGCAACTGACGATGAAGTGGCCACTGCATCCTGGTCGCTCCTTCGGTGCACTATATTCACTTTTAAATATTATATATATAAATGACAATATCAATTACTCTACCCTATTATTTTACTTTACTTTACTTATATTGGTTTATATATGCCATAGGCTTATATATGGATTTCACTTCAATAAATTTACAATTCAATAAAACAATCAAAATCAAAAAAATTCAAGCAACTTTCGTTGGCAAAGAAATGAAAGTAAAAAAAAAAGAAATAATAAAAAAAATTTCCGTTATCCCCAGTGGGATATGAACCCTGAGTAGCCATCGCTAAGTTCGTCACCGCTACCGATTGCGCCGTTGGGCTATTATGCAGTTGGCAGCCAAACGGTTTTTTTCTGGTGGTTGCAGTTTCGGCTATGTGGTTTCCTCACTGGGATATTCTTGGGGAACTTTGGTTTAGCTGCTCGCTTCGGATAATTTCCGGGATAATTAGGATAAATCCTTCTTCCCACCCAATTCGGAGTTTGATGGGTAGCGATTTTTTGCTACGCCGTCTACTCAGACAATTTTTTCTATTTCTAATTATTTCTTTATCACCTGGATCACTACCACATCACTCTCTACATACCCTTTTTTCTTCCTTTTTTTCCTTGTAGAAATTTTCACTAAAATTTTATTCTAATCACTGACTACTTGTCTTAGAGGTAGAAATTGAAGTTTCTGTTCGAATTTCGGTGCACCGTTCACTATGTGCGAGAAAATACTGTGAGGAGATTTAACGTCGGACGACTACAAACGCAACAAACCGCCAGAACCTATGCCGATCGCGTATCCCTCAACCTCTCGAGAAGTCCTATGCTGCCAGCATCAAGTGCCGAAGACCAGTGGCGCCGATGCCAAGAAGCCATCAAAAACGCCGCAACTGATGTGCTCGGTTTCACCAGCCCACCCCCTCGAAACCCCTGGTTTGACGAAGAGTGCCGGCAAGCACATGCAGCAAAACAAAGTGCCTATGAAGCGTCGCTGCATAGAAGGACGAGAGCAGCTCGACAGCTCTACGAGCAAAAAAGGAGGGAAGAACATCGGCTTCTCCGGAGAAAAAAGAGAGCATGAGAAGCGCGCGATCGAGGATATAGAAAGGTGTTACTCCAGGAACAATGTTCGGAAGTTTTACCAAAAGGTAAAAAGAACGTGTCATGCCAACAAGACCCGAACGGAGACCTGTAGAGACGAACAAGGAAACCTTGTAGTAGAGTCACAGTCGGTGCTGAGGACATGGAAAAACCATTTCTGCAGACTGCTAAACGGCGAAGACGACACAAATTCCGCTGTTAGGCAGAACGAACCATTCAACCTGGACGATGAAAGCCAAGACTTCCGTCCACCTGACCAAAATGAAGTGAGGATAGCAATATCCAAACTGAAGTCCAACAAGGCTGCTGGACCGGACGGCTTAACTGCCGAGCTGTTTAAGGCAGCGGGAGATGACCTGGTAGAGAGCATACACAAACTCGTCTCCAAGATTTGGTCAGACGAAAGTATGCCTGATGAATGGAACCTCAGCATCGTTTGCCCGATCCACAAGAAAGGAGACCCTCTAAACTGCGCCAACTATAGAGGCATCAGTCTCCTGAACACTGCGTATTATAAGATCATGTCTGCTGTACTGTGTGAACGCCTGAAACCATTCGTCAACGATCTGATAGGTCCCTATCAGTGCGGTTTTAGGCCCGGTAAGTCCACGACCGATCAAATATTCACACTACGGCAGATCCTGGAGGAAACCCAAGAAGTTCAGATCGATACTCACCATCTTTTTATCGATTTTAAGGCCGCATATGACAGCATTTATAGAGACGAGCTATACAGAGCCATGTCTAGTTTTGACATCCCTGCCAAACTTGTTAGATTGTGCAGAATGACGAGAAGAACGCTCGCTGCTCCGTAAAGGTCGGAAACAATCTCACCGAGACCTTTGATGTCAAAAAAGGATTTAGACAAGGTGACGCGCTGTCATGTGACTTCTTCAACATCATTCTTGAGACAATTGTGCGAAACTCACAAGCCAACACCAGAGGCACAATTTTCCATAAGTCTGTGCAACTACTTGCATACGCTGACGACATTGACATTGTTGGCAGAACACAGCGAGCTGTTACTGGAGCGTTTGCTAGTATTAGTACAGAAGCGGCAAAAATGGGTTTAGTGGTGAATGAGGGTAAAACAAAGTATACGCTGTCAACAAGAAGGGACACACAACATCGACGAATCGGGCAGAACGTCACGATAGACAGCTATAACTTTGAGGTAGTTAGGGACTTTGTCTACCTCGGATCCGCTATTAACTCTGAAAATGACATCACCTCAGAAATCAAGCGAAGAATTACACTTGCCAACCGCTGTTTCTTTGGCCTAAGACGGCAATTGATTAGTAAGGCCTTGTCAAGAAGCACTAAGGAGATTCTATATAAGACTCTCATCATCCCTGTCCTGCTCTATGGCGCAGAAACATGGACCCTAACAAAAATGGATGAGGATCTTCTTGGTCGCTTCGAACGCAAAATTCTTCGAGTGATTTTTGGTCCCGTTTGCGTTGACGGGATTTGGAGGAGAAGATTTAACAGTGAACTCTACGAGCACTACAGCGACATCGACCTGGTCAGAAAAGTACGCATTAGTCGTCTAAGATGGTTAGGACATGTAGAGCGAATGGACACCAACGCTCCGGCCCGGAGAGTCTTCGATTCCCACCCGGAGGGACAACGCAGTAGAGGAAGACCTCGCCAAAGGTGGCGCGCTCAAGTGGAAGGGGACCTCAACCAACTTGGAGTGCGCAACTGGAGGCAGTTAGCCAAAGATCGCGCTAACTGGAGAGGCGTATTGGTTGAGGCCCAGGTCCACCCCGGACTGTAGCGCCACCTAAAGTAAGTAAGTAAGTTCACTATGTGCACACTGAGACTTTCAAATCGCAATTGTACGCTATTTTCGCCTTTCGTACTGTGCCTGCACCGAATAAAGGTATTTCCCCATTTCTTCCAAAGAGTGTTTAAATTTGTTTGCGAGAAACTAACGGCAAACTTTTCTCATCGAGACTCAGTTTCTCTAAGTATAACACTTTCTGGAAGTGTTTGGATTTTTTTGGCTATTTTGTTTGTTAACAACCCTGCTGTATCGACAGCTGTCTGACACTCAACCACCTTATCGCAACCTAAAACGTCATTTCCCTACAGCTTCGCATGTTTGCTCGGTTCATTTTATTTCTGTGAAATTTAATTTCGTAACAACTTAATTGATAATTGATCGTCGCAATACCATTTAAAGAAATTTATTTTTGTTTTAATTTAATTTGTTTTTATTTATTTATTTATTTTTATATTGATAAGTATCAACTATCAATAATTGATAGTTGATCTTCGCAATAGGGGTGATTTTTTTCCTGATTCATAACCTAGAAACCATAAAATGACAAAAGATAATCAAAATTTAGAATATTAACTCAATTTTGACATAAGTCGAATTATGCTGTTCTTCCTTGTTGCCACAGATTTTATACGATTACAATCGGCGCATAAGTTATCATAAGTCGACTAGGTTGGTCTGGACATGAACGCTAAAACTAGATTGGTCGGTAACCTTACTTTTTCTACTACAGCCACAAATAAGAAATGTCAATGTCATACGAAATGTTCTTATATTGCCTTTACATGGAAATTAAAATAAGAAAAACTCACTCTTTTGTGTTCTGAGTCGACCTCCACTCCCGCAGTACATTCAGTCGTATCAACATTCTTTCTGTCACATTCGTAGGTGACGACATTCAAATATTCCCTGGATTGTACGATTAAATTGAATCCAACCATTATGTACCCTATGAAAAGGCAATGGCTTTATTTCAAAAGCAATCTAGTTGCAAAAACTGTGGTTGTTGTTTTTTTGTTTTCTTTGTTTTTTGCTATAAGTCACTTCTGCTAGTTTGTTTATGGTCTTGTTGTGAAAATATTGGCCCCCAACTCTCAGTGTATTGTGTAAACAACATGTCATCGCCGCAACTGTGCTAGTGCAATTTCTTGCCAATAACTTCTTGGCGTTGGATGTGTGTTCGCAGCTCTCTATAACTGTGGCGAATGCATTCCTCTCGAGTACAAATGGGCAAAGAACGCTTGCATACTAGACAATTTATATTTACAAATCATTAATTGTGTTTAGATTACTAATTTCCAGTGGACGCGTTGAATATTGTAAATGTATACACGATATCAAATTAAACAAACCAAACACACACAGCACAACAAAAATGTAAACAACAGTTGTCCGTATTGGCAAAATTGATAAATACAGGAAATAGAATGATTGGCGGTTGGAATGAAGATGTTGGACTGTACTCGTTGGAAGGCAACAAACTTCAACAATTGCTGTCAAATCTGCGTTCAAGTGTGAAATTCGGAAATTGGTTACAACAAAAAGAACTATATCTGTCCGGCATATTCCATGTAATCGGGTCCTAAGTAATATTAGACTACAAATGTTTTTTTTTTTTTTTTTTTGCGGTTGTTGTTATTTATATGACTTAACTTCCTAGTTCAATTTTAGACTCGCACTTGCAGCAAATTTGTGACAAATGTCAGTTAGGGTGCTGACAGTAGTTTACAGTGAAACCAGCCGCATTTATGAAACTGCAATTCAGTCATAAGTAAAATAACAGATAACAGCTGTCAGTGTCAAATTAAGCCAAAGTGTTGAATATTTGATAAATTTGCTGTACGCTTTGACAGTAAGAGAAATAGCTAAAGATTCACTTACCTTCTTTCGTCAGATAGTGGGAAAAACCACATCATTTCCAAATAGCCGACCGTTGGATATGTTCTGTCTCTGTTTTTTGTTCTTAATACATAAATGAAACCACATTAATATGAGGGAAAAAAGCATTCCATTCTTACTGCGACTGATAGTTGCAGGGTAAAAATCCACCACCAATCATATTATTACTACTTCCTGTCCTACCGATTCCACTGCCATTGTCATTATTGCATCCACCACCAACACCAACTCCACCACTGATATTATTTCGACACGAATCCCGATCACGATCACTTGCTGATGATGATGATCTTCCGCCGCCAATTCGACTGCTGCCACCGACTGCGCCACTTAAGTCAGTCATATTGTTAATGCCATTGCTCATTGCCTGTGAGTAGTTGTTGTTATCATTGTTATCGCCAATGCCGGTAGTTAAATTTGTACCAACACCACCGCCGCTGCTTCCCCCACTAGATGGTGCTGCTGTGGCACCATTTTGTGAGTTCGGCGACGATGATGGCTCATACTTCCGAGGTCTACCTCTTGATAGATGACGACGTTTCACAAACTCATTGTCGTCGACCATCCAGAATGATCCAAAGTCGTCCTCGTAGCGCACAAAACACTTGTGCAATGATAAATTCGTTCGAATGGCATTCTTTGACAGGAGGGGTGTGGATTGTAATCAGATTTGATATTTTTTTTTTTTTTTTTGTAAATCAATTTTTTGTGGTTTTGGTGGTAGGGATTCGTCGTTTGTTTTTTTTTTTTTTTTTTTGAGTAAGTATTATTTATGTAACACACATTTAAGTAGGAGGGCACAAGGAAAAATAGAACAAAGATGAAAGTATTCAAATGAACATACATAGTAATAAACGACTCAATTGAAAGAAAAACGTACTATATTTTTGTTTTTATATTAATATAGTATTATTATTGTAAAAGCTTATTGAAAATATTACCTATTTAAAGTTAGTTATCAAAAATATGTTAAGATCTTAATAGAGTTTTAAAAAAAATGTCAAAAAGGAGATTTCGAAAATAGTTGTAAAGGATTTAAAATAGTTTAAAAGATTCTAAAAATATGCAGAAAGGCGAGGGAAGCTTTAAGTACAAAATTGAGTTCAAAAGAAATTCAAAAGAAGTTCAAAAACAGGTCGATAGGAAAATATTTACAAACGGGGGAAGTTGAGCTTAGAAAAAGATGTGAAATTTAATAAAAGTTGACAAAAATTCAAAACATGCGAGAAGATTGTTGGAAGATACCAGAATCAGTTATACATGTGACGAATACTGTACGTTTTCCTGGTGGGCTCAATTAGGCTACAAAGGGAAAACGAGTTTACTTATCATTACAATTTTTACAGATCCATGCGACGGCAAATGATCCAGAGTTATGGAAGCTTCACTAAAACATCTTACTCCTGCAGTCAGATGTGAAATGTACCAGAGGGATGTGGTCTGGCACAGACGTTGTTTTACGAACTATTTAACATCATCGGCACTTGCCAACTATAATTTGTCGTAGGTCACAATAGATGATTTTTTGACATACAAGAGATGAAATATTTTTTAAAGAGTTTTTAAAGCTTTTGTCACTTTAACTGATTCTCGGTATCCATTGAAAAAAGTGCTATTCAAAATAGTCTCTAAAGTGTGATTCACACAACAAGTGCTACGTGATTTAAAAAAAAAAAGATAAGTCCAATATATTAGTATTTAACAAAAAAAAAACATGCATTAAGTTAAAAAGTTGAATTTGGATGAGAATATTAGAATTAAAATAATTTAATCAACAATTATATATAAATATTATTATATTGAATATTCATCCACTCACAACATTGACATTGGTAACACTTTTGGTCATTCACGATTATCACGCGTTTAATTTTACTAAGCAGAATATGATTCTATATATTTTTAACTGTTCGGTATTTAAAAATTTTATTAATTAAGAGCAGTACTTATAAAATTATATTTACTCACAGTGGGGATACTTTTCATATAAAATTAAGCTTTGCGACCTATACAATATTTAGTACGAAGCCTAAAAACAGTTATAATAAACAAAAACTTCGGAGCTATTTGGTTTTACTAGTAACGCGCTTTGCGAATATGATGTTTAATAAATTAAGAGCATAACGAATGCCAGTTTGGCGTATAAGTTATTTAAATCTTACTTCTACAATTAAACAAAACAAATGACACTTGGAAAGCAAACAGAACTAGAGAGATAATATGACAATTCTGCGTTGACTTTATTTGGAACTTAGGTCTTAGTCTTGGAATAAAAATACAAGATACAGAAGACCTGTTAACGTGGCCGAATTAGGGCAAACCAAACTGAGCCAAGTCAGCCATAAACATCAACGAAAAGTTGGATATGATATGATAACTGTTATCCCGGCAGATTTAACAAAGAGTGTTGAGCCAACCATAAATTAAAATTGACATTAAAACAACTAACTTTACAACCAACTTTACAACTCTCGTTTACGCCAAATGAAAAAAATATATGCTGTCCACAAATCGTATTCGGTAGAGACATTTATGGAGGACAACATTTTTTTTCCGCTTTTCAGCCAAATGCGGTACATTTTTCTTTTTCACATATTAACACAATTTGTAAGTGGATTTTAAAAACCGTTTGCACACTTTTTGAATACTTTTTCTTAATTTGTATTTTACACTAAATGGTATTTAAAAAATGCGCCCAAGTTAGACCTAGACCTGAGAGACGACATTCCATGGGAAGTTTGAAGCTTTGGATATCGTTCGGTCGTTTGACGTCACTGTGCACGCATATTCCTTTTTTTTTGCACATTCCTGTAGTTTTAAAGGGACATTTGAATATTTTTCTACAGAAAACGCCTGACCATAATGGGGCATTTACACCACGGTCACACATTCCTATCACGGAAAATTAAAGGGATGCCCAATACTAATCAGCCGTCTGACTGAAAGGGACAGCATTACCTAACACGCAAAAAAACGTGATACGTTTTTTGGTCGGCCATCTTGTTTACGTGGTAGGAATTATGGGAAAGCTATGCATGTTGATGTTTTTATAGCGATGGCTTACGAAATTTCGTTTTACTATAAAACAAAATGGCTTCCGGAAGGGATGATACATTTATTTATTAATTTCGTATAAATGATTGATGAATTGTTGGTTTAATTTACTGAAACTAATTAACACTCTCATTTCACATATTTTAAATCGGAAATAGAAATGTTTTCATGTGATTGCAGAAATGTTGGTCGCCGGAACTTCCGCTTTACGTATCTATAATTATGGCTAGAACATCCATGACACCTTAGGCGTCTGATTTGTGATCTCATTCCTACGCCTTTATTAGCAATTGACTGCGGACAAACGGATCTCTCTGTCCCGTCTCGTGCAAAAATGCGCGTGCGTGATAGTGTAAATGCGGTTTAAGTCACTTAATGTGTCTTAGTAGTTTTTTTAGTTCGTGTAACGAGTTCAAGCCAAAAAGTGCAGTAAAATCAATTATGGACGGAAAACACTTTTTCACAGTTTTGTGTTTTTTTGTTTGAAATTTTGATTTTGTTCATCTGGGGTTGTTTAGGGCGGTAAATATTGATGAAAAATTAGCAAAAACAAGGATTAGTAAATAGAAAAGTACGAAGAACGTTTAAAAATACATTTTTCTGACAAAGCTATCTGTCAGTGACGCAGATATATTTGCAAATTAACGTAGTCCATTTACCAGAGACATTACTGAGACCCCCAACTTCGACCGATTAACAGTTATTTGCCTACAAGCTAAATTTTACGCTCCCAAAAAGTTTAGGTGCGCTAGTTTTGTTGCATAGAAATTCGTATTGACAAATGTCAAAAATTCTCTCAACCAACACATTCGCACCTAATCTTTTTACATTTTACTGTGGGAAAAGCAAAACGGATAGGAATTGGCGTACACGGATAGGAAAACAAAATGGCGGATTCCTGGCAAAAATTGAGGGGACCAGCGGCAAGAGGATTGTGAGTTGGGGGTCTCAGTATGATTTGTTTATGCCATTTACTACTGAAATCTATCATCATCTCATCATAATTATACCTCTTTCACAGACGTCGCTAGGTAAAGGGCCCAACCCATAGAATCCGTTGCATCCGTCGCGTCGTCGCATTCGTCAATATTAACGCATTCGACGGAACGAGCAGTCCCATAGAATCCGTCGCATACGGTGACAGGCAGTATTTTGAATACTTCATCATTATTTTGTCCCACGAAATGTGGTAATTTTTCCCTTTCCATCATATTAAAAATTCCCTTTTACATAATTCTCTTGATAGGTGTTTTTTTGTGAAAAAATCTATCTTTTAAAAGTAAAATTCATTTTGTACGGAAAGACTATCACATTAAATTACATTTGGTATAAAAATCACAGTTTGTTAATATTATTATGATCACCTTTTTGATACAAAAAAATCTTGCTAAAAGGCGATTTAAATAAGATCTTTTTTAATGTGGTGTTTACATTGTTTACAAATGTAGACATATTTTTCTATGAACATTTACAACATTTTGTTTTTTCTTACGTAGACATATTTTTTTATGAAATTTAAAAAAAAAAAACCTAGTTTGATTGTTTATTACAACATTTTGTTTTTTCTCACGGAAAGCTTTTCCGGACACCGAAATTCCCAAAAAGAGGTAGAACTTCCACGATATAAGAGCACTAGTGACAGCCTATGACAGTTTCTCTTTCTCTCTCAATATTTCTCTCACGATGTGCCAACTGTCAACGGGTGCGACGGACAGAAAAGTAGAAAGTAAACCTATTTTATCCGTCGCATCCGGCACGTGCGCTGCTTATGGGTCACCTTCCATAAGCTACTGCGTATTCCGTATTCTATTGAACTGTCAGTCGAAAACGTTGCCGCAACGGACGCGACGGATTCTATGGGTTGGGCCCTTAATAGTGCGAAAGAAGTTTTCGGAGAAAGAAAACCATATCGAAAGAAAAATACAAAGAGCCTACCAAGTAAAATGAGAAAGAACAACCATCAAGAAGGCAAATACTGACAACTAAACGAATCAGCAGTCGAAATATGAACATCATTTGATTAATAAAAGCCCCCCTCCACAGATGTCGCTCCGAGCGCAATAGAGCAAATTGAGATTTTAGAGAGATAAAAACTGACAGCAGGGTGGGTACATCAAATTAATAAGGTTAAATTACGCGCAGACCTTAACTCGGACATTGTGTTACTGTTAGTAATTTTGATAGTTTAAGAAAAAAATACACTCAAAGCGCCTTGTAGTTAGTTTCACGAAGAAGTTAAAACAACGCTCGACGCACCCATATAAAACAAATTTAAAACTACACACAAATACAGTCTCTCCGTATAAATAAACTACAAAATAATGAAACTCACCACTCGCACACAAAGCCACACATACATAAAAAGTTTTTGAAAAATATATGGAAAAAGAGTTTCAAAAGTAAAAAGTGGAAAATATGTCTAAAATTATTTTTGTTTTTTTTTTTTTTAATTCAAAGAGATGAAAAAGAAAATAGTATTTTAAAAGAGAATATTCTGGCGGATATAGGGATTCTCGAGTGTATTTGATGGTTTGTTGAACGTACCCAAAATGTGGATTTCCAGTCATAGCTGCTGCGGCCGCTGCATTTGACCTCTGTGGTCGCCTCTTATAAAACTCTATCTCGTCAACTGTCCAAACCGCACCTTTAACATTCTCAACTCGCATGAAACACTTATGTAGCGATAAATTATGACGAACTGCATTCTATTTGTTTGGTTATTTTTCCCGTTTACATACATGTATATATATTTGTATTTATTTGATAACTCAAAATTATTTATATGGTATAAATGATAGAAACTAAGCACATACAAAACGAAAGCAAGGAAAATTATAGAGCAAACAACAAACGCTTTCAACATCACTCAAACGCGCACCCACTCCATGACATCTGACATTAGTTGAACAATCACACATGGTAAATGTTAAATTTGTTAAGAATGTGGTCTCTGCAGTTTGTTATCGGGAACAGTCATCAGAAGAGCTGTTAAGACACGCTGCTACACTTGAAAATATTGCACGGGATTTGAAAGGATTTTTGCTGGATTTTTGTTTGTATTTTCTAAACTACATAAAGACTAGGGATATTTATGTAGAGTATAGCTTACGATGTTGCTTATAAGTAGAAAATAAATAATTAAAGAGTACTAACCTTCCATGTTGCCGCATTTCGCCGAAAGTAACAAAACGTATTTTGAAACCAATTGTATATTTCATTTAGAGTAAGTTGCTTATCGGGTGACTCGATTATGGACTGAAAGAGAACAACGAGCATTTAACTGAGAAGAATGTATATGTGACTAGATTTGGTTACGAAAAAAAGACATATCAGTAGTCACTACTTGCAGAAGAAAGCCGAAGCGCTGCGAGCTCCACTCACTCCTGGCAATCAACCTACTTGTCTTATTAAAGATGCATATGTAAAAGGAGGCCGAACATCAGCATTTTTATAAAATTCCCGATTTCGTTGTATTTCTGAAAAAAGAACAAAACGAATAATTTTATTTTTGTAAATTAGTTGGGCTTTCAATTTTGTTCGGGGTCATTTAAGAATTAGATTTGACTATGGGGACGTTCAATATCTAGTTTAGTAAGTCTGACGTCTGACTAGATGTCTCTCAGTTTGGATTGGCTGAAATCGGTCAGATGAGCAGCTGTTTCAGTTGACGTTTATGGAGGGGCAGCCGACGAAGTTAGTCAAGAAATTCGTGACTGAGTTCTAAGTTGACAGTGCCGACGTTTCCGACCAATCGAGTTTTTGCCTTCAGGTTACATCTTATCCAAACCAATCTTGTCGACTAAATATAACTAGATTCTTGAATGTGCCCATAGTCACCTTTGACTGTTTATGTATATCCGAAATCGACTTGGTGAACTTATTCGCGCGGAAGTCGAACATGAAAAATAAAAAATAAAAATTTGTAATAGTTCCCCTCTAACCTACTATTGAATGGAAAAAAAGTCCTAAGATCCTCAGAAGAATCGTGTCAGCATGGAGCAAAGGATTCCACGACCCAGAACCAATATTAATCCGTCGTAGCTGTGTTCAAAAAGAACACAAACATCGACTTGAGAAAGTAAAAAAATAAATAAATAAATAGTTGGTGCAACTGGCCCGGAGGGACCCTAGGCCTAGCTCCTCACAACCATTCGTTTTGTGTGAGTTTTTCATTTTTGGAACATATGGAAGGGATCTATAATTTTATGCCGACTCCAAACGGCTAATTGAGAAGCTCTTTCAAGACAATAATACTCTCGGATGTTTGTCAGACGTTCGCGAGAGGTAGCGCAGTAGAAAAAAACCCAAAGTTGGAATTTGGGTTTTTGCGGGATTCGAACCTGAGACCCCTCGCTTAGTAGTCCAACACACTTACACTAAAACACTGCGACTACGACTTGAGAAAGTACCAAACTTTAAAATTAATAGACCTTCCATGATCTCATTCAGTCATCTATACAAATAGGTCCGCAAATATACAGCCTTAAAACAAGCATTAACTTGAAGTGTTTAAATAACAATCACTACAAAATAATGTACAACATCCGACTCTCTTCCTTTCAAACATTTTCAATTTCCTGATAACGTTTCCGATACATTTATAGTTTTAAAAATGTATCATAAATCGAGTGTGTGTATGCACAGTGCCGCCTTTAGGGTGGTGGAAACGGGTGGTCTCCCGGGGCGCCGGCATCTGGAGGGCGCCAAAGTATACAGGACACTGCGCGCGCCAGCTTAACTTCACTGAATTTGAATAGCTTTTTCTATCTCTATGGAGAAAAACTAAATTCAGCATATTCAAGACCCAATAATTATTTTACTGAAGTGAATGCAATAATAATAGTCCATTTCATTTCACTTCAATCTTAAAAACTTGCTATCATCGTTCAGTACCTAGTAACGTAGTGAAATCATTTCAATTTTGACCTGACCCCGTTAGCCCACCAACCTAACATAGTCAGTACTGAGGGGTAATATCTAATTTAATTAACTTCAACAAAATGGTAAAACTTTGGATAAAACTTAATAGCTATGTAGTTGAAATAATGTGGTTATGTTTTATTATTTCGCATTCCAAAATTGTACAGTCTTATCAGAGAATTTGCTGACAAAAAAGCTAGAAGAATAGGATTTTAGTTGTTTCTTAATATTTTTGTTTTTTGTTTTGTTTTCATTATGTTTCGTGACAAATAATATAGGTAAATATGTTACACAATTGAAAAAAATTTAATTAATGAAATATAAAAGGGCGCCAAATACATGACTCATACAGGGCGCCTAGATCGTTAAGGCCGGGACTGTGTGTACCTGTACATGTTTATTTAATAATGACACAATAATTCTTGTACTGAACGAAAAACAGCTTAATTGAATCCTCTGCCTAATATCTATCGCTGCGGTGGAAAGGAACAACAATTTTATATATACATCAACAAATTTGTAATTTTTTTTTACATTGTATTTTTCTCCACTCCACGGGGCATTGCCGTGCAGACATTTTACTACCACGCTTAAGATAGGGTGGAATACAATCTGACACGTACACACAATATTTACCTAAGACGGCAATTTTTTTGCATCTCAATTTCGAAATGCAAATTAATCGCAAAACAAAAAGAAACCAACAAACATTACAAATCACTTTGAAGATAAATAATCAAAAAATGTTAATTAACCACATTCACGGCGAAAGTAGACCAACTTTTAAGGACTTCACTGTCATCGTTCCCTACTCCAAATCAAAGTTAACACACCAATTTCTCATTCCCTTTTGCATACCTTTCCTATATCATTCCACCGCTCACAGAGAATTGCTGATTCAATATTTTAATTCTTAGAATCCAATCGCGGCATTGTGTCATTGCACTCAATATCGTAAACTCGCAATAATTATTCTACATTTAACTTTTGCTTACTATTATGATTACCTTAGCTTATTGTAATTATGTCAACATATTTCTAAGAAATCCAATTGTAACAATAAATTGCTGTATAATTAGTTTAAGGTAATGGCGGTCAAACCCTTCAGAATTAAAAAGATCTGAATTTACAAAGAGAAAGAAAGAGTCACTAACAAAGTGATTGGATGTCCTAGCGGCTCACGCGCATTCTGGTCCATGGCAAAGGCAATCAGTAATAACTTTAGTTGCTCTTCTTTTCCAACTCTAGTAAAAGAAGACGGCACGCTAGCAACAACACCTAAAGAAAAGGCAGATCTTTTCGCTAGCATGTTTTCAGAGAATTCCACCCTAGATTCTGCACAGCTAGAGCCACCAAATATCCCGAGGATGCAATCATCGATGGCAGAAGTGAAATTTCGGCCTCGAATAATTCAACGCATCCTTAAAGAACTAGATTGCAATAAGGCAATGGGACCCGATGGAATCCGGGGTATAGTACTCAAGAACTGTGCACCAGAACTTGCACCTGTACTCTGTAAGCTGTTTAGCATGTCGTACTCCCAGAAGACGTTTCCTTCTTGCTGGAAGACCGCTCGCATTCAACCTATTCCAAAGAAAGGGAAGAAATGTCTGCCACAAAACTGTCGTCCAATAGCGTTACTTTCAATGCCTTCTAAAGTAATGGAAAAGGCAATAAATGTCAAAATAATCAAATATCTAGAAGGCCATCGATTAATAAGCGACAGGCAATACGGATTTCGGAGCCGTCGTTCCACTGGTGACCTGTTAAGCTACGTAACGCACTTATGGACACAATCAATTGAACAACACGGCGAATCCAGAGCCGTAGCCTTGGACATATCAAAGGCATTTGACCCAGTCTGGCATAGAGCCCTATTAGGCAAGTTAGCGTCTTACGGATTACCACAACAACTCTGCGGATGGATGCAAAATTTTCTTCTGGGAAGATCGATCCAAGTTGTTGTAGATGGTGTATCATCCAATTCGTTTGCTATAAATGCAGGAGTGCCCCAAGGATCTATTCTTTCTCCAACTCTATTTCTTCTCCATATCAACGATTTGCTTGGATCGACAAATAATAATATCTACAGCTTTGCAGATGACAGCACTCTTATATCCTCAATCTCGAACAATGGGCCTGTGAATACGGCTACATCACACAGTCAGAGATGTGAACAAATTAATTCTCTAAATGATGATCTGGACAAAATCTTGAAGTGGGGAAAGGACAACTTGGTTGTATTTAATGCAAACAAGACACAGTTCACAACATTTTCCAGAAAAAAATGCATCAACAGTTCCTCAGATCCAAATGGATGACCATCCAATCCATCACAAGGACTCAATGCACCTTCTAGGAGTCACAGTCAACTCAGGAATCACATGGCAGAACCACATATCCTTATCGCAAAATCGGCGTCCGCAAAGCTACCTATTTAGAGCAAAGAGCCCCAATCAACTTCTCCTTCTCTATAAAGCACGGGTTAGACCAGGCTTGGAATATTGTTCCCATATATGGAGCTCGGCCCCAAAACATTCACTTAACCTGCTTGATAGCATACAGAGACGAGCAGTTCGACTCATTGGAGACCCTACACTTACATCGAATCTACAACCGTTGGTGCACAGAAGACAAGTCGCCGACCTATGCTTGTTCTATAGGTACTTCCATGGTAGATGTTCTGAGGAACTCAAAGACATTATCCCTCGAAATGCAACTTTTGGGCGCCCAACAAGACAGGCTGCTAATGCTCATGACCATACAGTACACTTGACAACCGCGAGGACATCAACTTTCAAAAACTCCTTCTGTTACAGGACAAGCAAACTTTGGAACTCGCTTCCTGGGGATATATTTCCAAAAGACTACAATTTGCAGCAATTTAAGTGCAGAACGAACATTCATCTGCAGGCATCTCGGGGCGCTGTTGAAGCGTTATAGGTTCGCCTTTCCCGGGAGAAGTATATAAAAAAAAAAAAAAAAAAAAAAATAAGGAAGTAGAATTAAGAATAAAGCGTACTTGTTGTTGACACCCGAAGGTGCACTTGTGTTTTTTTTTTCATCTCCAGCGACATCGACGCGATAACTGGCGCCCGAGCAGTTTAAAAATAAAGTCCGATTAACTACCGGTAAAAAGACGTTCACATAAGAACTCGTCAAGTGATATTTACAAAAGACGTTTCATAAGAACACGTCAATTGACATTCGCAAAAGTTGTTCGCTGATATTTACAAAAGACGTTATATAAGAACACGTCAAGTGACATTCGCAAAAGTCGTTCACCCAAGAACACGACTAAAGTGACTACTAACTGAAGTCGTTCACATAAGAACACGACTAAAAGGAAAAAAACAGTACATCTAATAAAAAGTGCGTGACAGTGACGTTTAAAAATACACCGTTCACATAAGAACACGGTTAACAATAAGAACACGTACCATAAAACAAGCAAGTGCCTCACTAAAATACACCGTTCACATAAGAACACGATTAAAGGAATAATCTGATACAACTGTACCGAGTCAACTGTGGCGGAAACCGTATCACGAGTAAGCCGAAACCAGCCAAAAGGGAAACCTACGGACCATCCGATGCAACTCCAACTTGAATAATCGCCTACAGCAAATCGAATGTAGAGTTAGCCCTCCCGATCCTCACACTCGAGCACTTTCGACCCCTCAAACGGAGAGGACAACAAAGTAGTGACAATAGAAGATGAGCTAGCCCTATATACTGACGGTTCAAAGATGGATATCGGTACAGGAGCGGGCATCTTCAGCGAAGCACTGAACCTGCGAGAATCATTCAGAATCAGCGATAATTGCAGTGTATTCCAAGCAGAGGTAGCCGCTATCACCCAAGCGGCGAAGAACCTAAAGAGACGACACGTCGTCGGCAAACAAATCACCATCTACTCTGACAGCCAAGCGGCCATAAAAGCCATGGAGTCAGTCGTGGTGAAGTCAAGAGCAGTAAGTCACTGCAAGATTTATCTGGACGAAATATCACAAGCCAACGAGGTGACCCTATGCTGGGTACCAGGGCATATGGATATTCCGGGTAATGAACAGGCGGCTGAGCTTGCAAGAAACGGGTCGAAAATGCATGCATCTATGGCCCTCAAATCAGTAAGAACTCCGCTAAGCACGCTTGCAAGGAAGATTGACATTGAATCCTGGAGTAGAACTAACCTACGATGGACCAATCTCATTACCTGCAGGCATACTAAAGAACTATGGCCAGAGGTGAGCAAAAAGAGATATAAACGTATGATCGGACTAAGCCGCAAAGATATATTCGCATACTCACGGGGGTCATTACTGGACACTGTGCGATAGGCGTACATGCGGAATGGCTGGGGATACTGCATAATGATTTTTGCAGAAGCTGTAGGGACGTAGAAGAAATAGAATCTGTTCGCCACCTACTTTGCGAATGCCCAGCCCTTAAAAACAGCAGACAGAGAATTCTCAATAGTTACTTCTTCGATGACCTAGAGGATCTGAAGAATGTTGATCTCAAAGTACTCCTGAGATTCATACTTAAATCTGGGTGGTTCTAGGAGATAGACAGACTTCTTATCAGTAGTCACTAACTCTTAGGAAGAACTAGAGGATCAGGTTACAACGGAGCTTTAAGAACCCATGAGATTCACACTAAATCTATGTGGCTGCAATACAAAAGAGTTATATTTCTTTTTTCTCGACAGGCTGCACTGGATGGTTCCCGTAACTGGACACAATGGACCCAACTGATGGTCTAAGTGAAGCTGTGGCAACCGCCACAAGAGCATCCATTTACCTACCTACCTACCTCAAACGGAGAAAGATCTGCAAGAAATCAGGACACTTCTTGATTGCGTTAAAGATTTGCAAGTTTTTGACGGAAATCCCGTGCAATGCATCTCATGGATCCACACTGTGGAGTCCATCCTTAGGGACAATGAAATTGTCAAATCAAAGCCAATTTATAGGGCAATAATCCAACACATCAGATAAAAAGTAAGAGGTCCAGCTGATACAGCACTGATATCCTACAACATCTTTGATGACGATTGGTCAATGATTAAACAATGTCTGTCTTTATATTACGCGGACAAACGTGATGTGCGCACTCTACAACATGAGCTCAATACAATGAGCCAGCAAAGACTAAGCATAGACGAGTTCTATGATAAGGTCAATCATCAGCTTTCTTTACTAAAAAAAAAAACTTAAAACCGAGGATCACTCGGAAGAAACCATTTGATAAACCATTAGATATATTCATCAGAGGATTAAATGGTGACGTCTCTAGGATGCTCGTCATCCAGAAACCCAAGACATTGCCGGAGGCATGACGTGTCCTCGAGTTTCAAAACCTCAACTTCAGAAACCTTCCTATCCATAACAGAGGTATAGGTAACACTATTTCAGCACCTATAAGCCAAATATTCACAAATAAATACCAGCAAAGGTCTAGGATGCCAACTACAAAATACAAAATCGTATCTATAATACACCCCAGCATGCCGAATACAACCCCATTCAATATAATAACCCGCCCCCAAGGCCAACCAATCCAAAACCCCCTCAGCCGATAGAAACAGACCAGTCAGTGCAAACGCGACCGTTGAACTACATAAATCGACCCGCAAATAACCTTGGGCAGCGTAGATATAACGATTCCGAAAATTTACCAAGAAAACAACAGCGCCTCTTTGCAACTGATACCATCGAGGAATCGGGAAACAACCAAGAAGATCCGCTCGATGAGGAATACTTCCATGCCTATGAAGAAGCAGACTACGAAGAAGAAAATTGTGAAGATTGTTGTGATGAAGTAAATTTTATAACGCAAGCCTCTCTAGCGTACCATACATAGAGTACGTCACTGATGGCAGAATATTATATATTAAAATTCCTAATTGACACTGGGGCTAACAAAAATTTCGTTTCTGATAGAATTGCAACCAACAGTAAGCCAATAAGCACACCATTTAAAATACAATCCGCAGGCGGACAACTGGAAATCACTCGAAAACTAAACGGTCCTTTTTTCAGAAGTATGGCAACAATACACCAATCAATTTCTATGTTCTGCCAGGACTAACGTCATTTGACGGAATCATAGGCGATGACACTCTAAAGGAGCTCGAAGCTCGAAGGAGCTATGAGCCCTAACATCAAAATACACCTTTTCCAAAAGAAATCAACGCAATTTAACAACATTCAGATTAATTCCGACATAGATAATGATATTCAAGTTGTATTAACTAAACACAAACAATTATTTGGAACCATTCCCGACAGTGGAAATATAGACACTAACGTCCTAGCAGAAATCAAAACCACATCTTCTGAACCAATCTACACTAAATCTTACCCTTATCCTGCTAATTTAAGAGCAGAAGTCGAAACCCAAATCAACACAACACAAATACAACTCGCCACTTTGGATAGTCCCAAAAAAGGCTAACGCTGCAGGCGAAAAACAATATAGACTGATATAGATTGATTTTAAACGACTTAATGCGGTAACGATCCCTGATGCGTACCCCATACCCGACATAACAAACACTCTAGCAAGCTTAGGAGAAAGTAAATATTTTACAACGCTGGATCTTACATCCGGTTTTTATCAAATCAAGATGAAAGATAGCGACATTACGAAAACAGCTTTCTCTACGGCAAATGGAAAATATGAGTTCACTCGATTGCCATTTGGACTTAAAAACGCGCCCGCTATTTTCCAGCGAATGATTAACGATGTTTTAAAACCTCTTATAGTAAAAACATGCTACTTCTACATAGACGATATAATCATCTTCGGAAAAAATAAAGAGGAGCATATCAAAAATCTCGACGAAGTTCTTTCACTTCTTGAAAAAGCCAACTTAAGAATTAATTTGGAGAAATCCAAATTCCTAAAATCCCAAGTAGATTTCTTAGGATACATAATTACTCAGGATGGAATTCGTGCTGATCCCAGTAAAATCTCTGCAATCCAAAAAATTTCGCCACCCCAAAACCTCAAAGATCTCAAAAGCTTCCTCGGCTTAGCATCTTACTACCGGAAATTCATTCGAGATTTTGCTAAAATAGCAAAGCCTTTGACTAATATAACTAGAGGATTAAATGCTCAAGCAAAAGCAAATCAATCGAAGAAAATAGAAATTCATCGTGATGATCAAGCCATTAAAGCAAAAAAAAAAATGCTTATGTCATCAGACATTTTAATCTTTCCGAATTTCGACACACCATTTATCCTTACGACCGATGGCTCTAACCTTGCCATTGGAACTGTCCTTTCGCAAGGCGAAATGGTCAAAGATAAGCCTGTTACATTCATATCAAGATCCCTAACCTAAACGGAAGAAAACTACTCAACAATTGAGAAGGAAATGCTAGCAATAGTAACGTCCCTCGATAAGCTTAGAACTAACATCTACGGTGCAAAAAGCATAAAAATTCTTCCAGACCACCAGCCATTAACCTTCGTGTTAAGCAATCGAAACAATAACGCCAAGCTTAAGAGATGGAAGGCAAGAATTGAAGAATTTAATTATTTTTTAATCTACAAGTCGGGTAAAACGAACGTGGTCGCCGATGCCCTTTCACGACTCCCTGTTAAACTTAACATCTTATCTTTGCAAACTCATGTGCAAGGCCGTATCTAGGGGGGGGATCACAGGGGTTTGAACCCCCCCCCCCCCCCCCCCCCCCCCCCCGAAATTCTTAACAAGTGCACATTTTTAAAACGAGAACAGAGCAAATCCAAACAAAAATTATCCAATTCGGCCACTTACCTAAATGCAAAAAGGTTCAAATCAAATCAAGCATAGCATTGACTTTTTTCAATTAAAAATACCTAAGCACCCTTACATACTACACAAGAATACCACAAAAATAAAATACACTTTAAAAGAAATACCCATGTGCAGAATACAAACTAAACGATGGTAAAAAAATAGTTCAAGCCATAAATTCAGCAGAGCTTTTTGCAGTTTTAGCAGATGAAACTACTGACATTTCACGAAAGGATGTCAATATGCGTTCGCTATGTTGATTATAAAGACGACCTTTTTATTTTACGAGAAGATTTTTTGGAATTTCTTCATGTAGAAAGCACTACCGGACAATACTTAGCAAACAAAATTCTCTCTGCATTACAAAATTTGGAAATAAATTGCCGCAACTTAATTGGACAAGGGTACGATGGTGCTTCCGCTATGAGGGGTAGTTTTAAAGGTGTCCAAGCAGTTGTACGGGAGTCTTACCCAGAAGCATTATACGTTCATTGCAGTGCACATTCATTAAACCTCGCTTTAGGACATTCTTGTCAAATTCAGCCTATACGTAATATGATTGGCATTGTAAAATCGGTTGGAATTTTTTTTAAATTATCCGCAAAACGAACATTCTTGTTGCAGGAAAACATTAAAAAAAATTACCCGGAAACTAAATGGAAGAATTTAACGGCTATGTGTGAAACTCGATGGGTTGAAAATCATGACGGATTATTAAGGTTCAAAAAAATTTTTAAAGGCATAGTGGATACCTTGGATGTGTTGAGTATTGATAAGGACTCTGAGACCTCATCTAAAGCGTCTTGTTTTTTAAAATCAATTTTGGCCAGTGATTTTTTGATAAGCTTGTGCTGCTTAAGTATTTTGTTTTCGTATACACTACCATTGTGTAAAATTTTGCAATCCGCTTCGTGTGACCTATGTAGTATCAGCTCTGGACCACGTAAAGCTAGTTTTAAGTACGTTTCGAAAAATACGAGAAGATGTTAGCTTAGAATTTAAAGATATTTTTGAGAATGCGCAATGCCTTAAAACTTTTTTAAGAAACTCTACCGGAGTAGATCGATTAACTGGTTTAGCCTTAATGTCAATTCATCGGGATATAAACATAAATACTGAAGAAGTAATTGATGTGTTTGCAGCAAAGAAGGCCAGGCGACTAAATTTAGTTTTATAAAATAATTCTTTACTTACTTTGTTATTTTGAATATAGCTATTTGTTTTTTAAACTGTTCCTACTTTTGTTATAATTACCTACTAGTTAATAAAAAAAAAATTAAATTTGAAATTTAAGATTATTTTATTTTCCTCAATTGCTTCCAACCTATAAAATAAAAATCTATTTTTTGAAGATCATATCCCCCCCCCCCCCCCCCCCCCCCCCCCCCCGAAATATTTTTCTAGATACGGCCTTGCTCATGTGATGTTTGTTGTTCTAATAAGTATGACCGACACCCTCAGAAGCCCGAACTACAGCCCACTCCAATTCCATCATACCCAACAGAAATCTTGCATATGGACATAATAGAAATAAAACAAGAGAAATTCATAACATGTGTGGAAAAATTCTCTGAATTTACAAAATTTGTTCATATCAAAAACAAATACGTACTACACGTACGAGACAAAATTATTAAGCTATACTTCATTTCTTCACCGTTCCCAAAATGCTTGTCACAGACAACGAAAGCAGTTCTATTAGTCCTATAATATTAAACTCTATTGGAGGACTTTGGGTAACCGTCTACCTAGCCCCTCCGCAAAAGCGAAAGCGAACAGTAGGACTAGACAACAACGTTACAATATCCACAACAAATGGGAAGAAAATCCATAAATCACACCTCAAAAATGTACCCTCTATTTCAGATTAAACATCAACTTATGGACGGAAGCAACAGTTAACATCTACGATTACAGAAGCCCGCTTGTTGCAATAAAACAAGGAACAGGCAAAATAATCAATGGAAACTACAAAATTATACACTCAATAAATCTCACCATCTACGAACAAATAATGGACAACATCAAAACGGACATACGGCATAACATACCTAAAACAAGTGCGTACTTACCTCAGTTAGAACTTCAGCTTTCCAAAATAGAAAATCTAATGGGGCAACTCTTGGAAAGAAGGCTAAGAAAAACAAAGAGATCAATAAACTGGATAGGCTCTGCCTGGAAATGGCTAGCAGGTAACCCAGACGCAACAGATGGGGACAATATTCTTGCGAGAAACAATGAACTGATTAATGTTACGGAAGAAGGAGAAGCTGGAGGGGAAAGAGACGGCGATACTGGCGTTGACGGCGATACTGGCGTTGAGGGGAGGAAATAAGAAGAAAGAAGGTATTGAGAGAGAGTCGAGAAAGGAACCGAGAAGCGAACGGACGTACGTTGTGAAGGCCAAGAAATAAAATATATAAAAAATAACATAATTCGTAATAAAGAAGTAATAAAACCTTTTAAACTTTTAAAGAAGTAATAAAACCTTTTAAACTTTTAAATTAATAATAATAATAGACAATACACTATAAACCAACACTTAAGTAAAGTAAGCAATACCTTGATAGAAAAATACAATAGAATAGTTGAAGAAATAAATACTAACCACACAGGGAAATATGAATAAATACTTAATAGTTAGCAGCCTGCTAAAAGAAGAAATCGGAGAAATAGTTCTAGCAGGACAGCTTGCAAAAAAGGGTACTGCCAACTCAAATTTGCTAAACAAAGCCGATATTGCTGATGTACTATCAAAAACGGAAATGAAATTCAAGCCATCGAATATTCTGAACCCATGATGCTAGTTAAAAACTCACTTCCCTTATACGTAATCTGCTTACCGCTGACAGACGAAGCAATATTTAAAAATATTGTAATTCGGTCAACGGTACAAAATAACAAGAAAGTATATCTAAACTTTCCCAATCTCTTTATTTCACAGTCAAGAAAATTCGGTATAATGGAAAAATGCATCGAAATCCAAGACGAAACAATCTGCCAAATAAGTCAACTTTAACCCTAGAAAGCTAACGTTACCAGACTTCCATGAAAAGCTAACCATTCGTCTTTTTGACGACCATTTAAAAACATTTTTTTTTAAATAAATTATTAGATTTTATTCAGTTTCTTAGCATAAATAAGAAAAATAGGATATAGGTAAGACGTAAGAGACAATTATAATAAAGAGAGTCGACCGGCTACTGAGTTGGCGCGAAAGCACGTTACGTAAGTCAAATAATAAGGAAGGGAAAGAAAAAAATTGATTTTATGCTCGTCGTTTTGACGAACGTTAGCTTTCTATACTCTGTTCAATTTATATTTTCAGTACAGGCCTTATGGGAAGCTCTTTTTTCTACCAGCGGTGCCTGTAGCTACTCTCACGGCACTCAAATACAAGATTTGCCACTGAAATAATAACGAAACCACTGGCATTCCAAAGAATTTTGTTGTTGTAATTTTCTGAAATTCGCACACATCCCACCGCAACCAGTCTGCCCCACACTCGCGTGCAGAATGAGCACGATCGTGTTGCGTTCGCTTGCTATCAAGGTATATAGAAATAATGGTATGATACTGCGCATGTCTATTTCTATCTCTCTCATATAAATTTACGTCACCTGTATCGTGTTTTGACACTTACTTAGTGGATTTTTTGGCGGCAAATATATAAACATTTGTTTTTGTGATTATTTGGTGTACATTTAAATTAAAAATTATGGTGATTTCTGCTGTATTTGGCTGCAATAGTAGCAATGACAAGAGATTAAAAATAAATAGACTAGAAAACGAATGCGAACAGATAAAATTCTTTCGATTTACTAAGGACAAAAAATTTCAGAAAGTTTGGCTTTTCAAGTGCAGTAGAAAAGACACATTCAACACAAAAAATGCATTTATGTGCTCCAAACATTTTACCGCTGACCAATATCTACGAAATTTAATGCATGAAATGCTTAATTACTCCCCAAAGAACAGCAAAAAGCTAAAATCGGATGCTGTTCCAACTGAAAATTTGCCTTTGTCTGTAGTCGATATCGACAGTAAGCGCCAAAGAGGAAAAATAAGCGAGATACAAAAAAAAACTGTCGACGAAATTTTGTAAGATTAATTATTATAAATAAAAACCTCAATTGCTAACAAAATTGTTCCCTACAGAAATATTTCCGATGGAACAGGGCTTGAAAATCTTCAAGAAACTCCAACAACTGCAGATATACAGGAAGCATCAGCGGAAGTAATTGTGTCAAGAGTCGACAAATCTACTAACACCGAGAATTTAGGAGAGACACTTATGAGGTAAAATATTATTAATTGATAGAATTTGTTTGGCATTAAGTTAAATAACATTTATAGTACACAAATGGATGAGTTAATTCAACAAAATAAGAGTCTAATGAAAGAAGTTAATTTTCTTAGACAGGAAAGTAAATGCTATGCATGAGATTTTTACGCCTGGGCAACGAAGGAAGTTGAAAACAAGAAACAAAAGGATTAAATGGGAAGTCAACGACATATCTTCAGCCATTGCAATTTATTCAAGCGGTCCAAAAGAGTATAGGGTTTTATTGAACAGAAATTATCCTCTGCCAGCCGTTGTTACATTAAGGGTGGGCATCAAAAGTTCGAATTAACCCTGGTATTCTCAGCTCTCTGCCGCCTTAAATCCAAGATTCCGAATTTGCTGGAAACGTATTGCGACGATCAAGAGTCTGGATCTTTGACTTGGACGGATTAAGTGACAGAGGGAGGATTGCAAAAACTGAATTCAAAATTTATAGATATCCAAGCAGCTTGACAACATTTTTGACGAATATAATTTAACTTCATTGAAAGTCGGTCCGAATTATATAAAACACTTCTTATTATTGCCGAAAAGATTGAACTAGACTGTGAAATAAAAAAACTGTTTTTTCCGCTGCAAAATGTTTTTCAAAATTCGTATATTAAACAAAGATATGTTGAAAATATAAATTCAAGAAAAAGAAAATGGAATAATACTATACATTAAATATAAATAAGCTTTCATTATTGTTTTTTGACGAAGAATGTTGATATTCTTTATTGTATCAGCCAGTAGCTGCAGTAAAGTGGGGTTATGCTTCCTTTTTTATGAAATGATCATAATTTCGCCTGAAGGAAGAAGAAGTATTACTAATTTAAATAAAGGGTGATTTTTTAGCTGGTTTGGTTTTGGCAACACTGGTTTTGACAGCTGACGTGTGTTTAGTACCTTGTGTCACTGTCAGACAGCTTCAGTTTGGTTTGCAATTTAACCATGGATCGTCTTACAAATGAACAACGCTTGCAAATTATTGAATTTTACTATCAAAATTCGTGCTCGGTTCGAAATGTTCATCGCGCGCTGCTTCCATTTTATGATCGGCATTCTCGACCTTCTGAGCAGTCTATTCGGAAGATTGTGACCAAATTTCGCACCAAATTTACTTTGTTGGACATTAAACCACCAACACGTTTACGTACTGTGCGTAGTGAAGAAAATATTGCGGCCGTATCAGCTAGTGTGACAGAAGACCGCGAAATGTCGACTCGGCGCCGTTCCCAGCAGTTAGGCCTTTGTTACAGCACTACGTGGAAAATTTTGCGGAAGGATTTGTGCGTAAAGCCTTTTAAGATACAGCTTGTGCAAGAACTAAGGCCAGGCGACCTACCACAACGCCGAATTTTTGGTGAATGGGCTCTTGGAAAGCTGGCCGAGGATCCGCTTTTTTATCGAAAAATTGTGTTCAGCGATGAGGCTCATTTTTGGTTGAATGGGTACGTAAATAAGCAAAATTGCCGCATTTGGAGTGAAGATCAGCCAGAAGCATTGCAACAGCTACCAATGCATCCCGAAAAAGCCACTGTTTGGTGCGGTTTATGGGCCGGCGGCATTATTGGGCCATATTTCTTCAAAGATGATGCGAATCGCAGCGTTACTGTCAATGGTGAACGCTACCGAGCGATGATAACAAACTTTTTTTTGCCCGAAATGGAAGTTCTTGACTTGCATGATATGTGGTTTCAACAAGACGGTGCCACATACCACACAGCACGCGAAACAATGGCGCAATTGCGAGGCGAGTTTGGTGAACAGTTAATTTCACGTTTCGGGCCGGTCAATTGGCCGCCTAGATCGTGCGATTTGACACCATTAGATTATTTTTTGTGGGGGTATGTCAAGGCTAATGTGTATAGGGACAAGCCCGCTTCGATTGACGCACTGGAAGCCAACATCCATGCATTCATTCGTGAGATACCGGCCGATATGTGTGAAAGAGTATGCCAAAATTGGACTCAGCGGATGGACTACCTGAGACGCAGCCGCGGTCAACATTTGCATGAAATTATCTTTAAACATTAAATTGCAAGGTTCAAACTATCAACTCAAATAAATATTTCATTCATTTTTTCGAATTTTTTGTGTTTTTTTTTTTAAAAAGTTCTAAACCTCTTAAAAAATCACCCGTTATATATAAAATGCACATTTTTACCATCATATTCACTTGGTACACAAAACTTTATAATTATTCTTTATTTCATTTATCTAGAGTCCAAAACTACACTTGGCGATGTATAGCAAAGTAAACAAAGCAAAACGTCAAATTTCACGATACACGTGACGTAGATGCGCAGAACGAAATAAAATTTCAACTCGGAAGAGCATACCATTTATTCTATATACCTTGGCTTGCTATTATCATCAACCAAAATAAGCAGTGTGAGTGACTGAAGCACATCAGAGAAATGTTACCATATGTCAATTTTAGCATATCATTAAGGGTTTTTCTTTAAATTTTGTCAAAGAACTTTCGGTTTTGGTGCTTTTTAAAGCTTTTGAGAGCGAATAAATGAATTTGATCATGTGGGATGTTACCATACAGTTTTTAGGTACTCCTTTAATTATTTTGTATTTCTGAAGGATCTGTTAATATGCAGTTAAACCATTTTTTCTTAATAAAGGGTTGGTATTTGGTAACCCTACCGATATTTGTGAGAGAATTATGCCAATTTATAGTGCTCAGTATGGCAACCATGTGAGAGCTTTAAAATGGAGACAGCTTATTAAAATCCATAATAGTAAGGGTGAAAGGCAAATAGCCTATCTTCCCTGTACTGAAAATATAAATTGAACAGAGTATAGGGATGCAACTTCCAATTCCAATATAAACCAATTGTTGAACTTATAAACGAAAGCACACTATTCGTAACAAATTATTTCGGAAACCTCACCTATGGACTATGGTAGAAATAATAGAAGCCTTAACGGCACATTCCTAATAAACTTCCATAATGAATCTATCGAGATAGATAATACCAAGTATACAAATTGGGAAAGTAAAACCTACCACTTCATACCCCCTATATTGCAGAACAATCTCACAGAAGGTGATAAAACATTAGACCTTCAGTACCTTCATAAGCTTCACTTGGACAATGTGCAAAAACTAGCTATATGTCATTTCATGCTGGATTTCTAATAAGCTCAAACCTAATCATCCTGCTAATCAGTCTAACGTTCAATCTTGTATTACTCCTTTGCCTAAGACGTCAAACAAGACAAAAAGTTATTAATATGAAATCTCAAATCTCTCCCTTTGAACCCATTAAACTCAATTTTTAATCTGCGAGACGCAGATGCTTAAGAAGGGGGGAGTTAACACACCATTTCCTCATTCCCTTTTGCATACCTTTCCTATATCATTCCACCGCTCACAGAGAATTGCTGATTCAATATTTTAATTCCATTTTAATTCTTAGAATCCAATCGCGGCATTGTGTCATTGCACTCAATATCGTAAACTCGCAATAATTATTCTACATTTAACTTTTGCTTACTATTATGATTATGATTACCTTAGCTTATTGGAATATGTCAACATATTTCTAAGAAATCCAATTGTAACAATAAAGTGCTGTACCTATAATTAGTTTAAGGTAATATAAGGAAGAAGAATTAAGAATAAAGCGTACTTGTTGTTGACACCCGAAGGTGCACTTGTGTTCTTTTTCATCTCCCGCGACATCGAGGCGATAACTTCAATGACAAGTAGAAGTTTCTTTTCAGAAATGTTTCAATATATACACAATACACTAGAGTTCATCGGCAAGAACAAACACTCCACCTACACATTAAATCCTGCAACCTGCAAGTATTCTACACCATTGGCCTTATAAAGTGGACCCGTACAGCATTTGACAAATGATAGCCCTTGATATGCAGCTCTATTGCGAAGATCAACTATCAATCGGTTGACGATTGACAAATTTATCAATTAAAATTGATGTTGGTATTGCCAAAAACAATTGATAAATATATAACCTGTGAACATAACGCCAAAAATAAAGTTATTGCGAATGAAAACTCAACTTTGACAGTTCTAAAATATTTTTGATTTGAAGAGTGATAGTTAAACAATAATTACGAGTGTTACAAACCTGTAAAATTTCTTGAAAAATATATCATCAGTGGAGTTTTCGAATGGCAAAATGTATATACATAATAGCCCTTACGAATAACAACAATAACAATTAAAAACGATGGTCAACATTTTCGTTTAAGAGCCGTCCTTATCAACCCCGAAATTGCGATTGATAGAAAAATTGACAACTACCAATAAAATTGTTCGAGATTGATATTCACAATACCGATTTGTCAACCGACAATTGATGCACGTTCACAGTCGATCAGCACTTAATTGATAATTGATCGTCGCAATACCATTTAAAGAAATTTATTTTTGTTTAATTTAATTTGTTTTTATTTATTTTTATATTGATAGGTACCTATCAACTATCAATTGATAGTTGATTTTCGTAATAGGGGTGATGGTTTATGGTACATAATAGCAACCACTGTAGAGCTTTTGTAGCTTTCAATAAAGGCTTTTCGCTTCACTTCATCCTTCGCACACCCGCTCTTCTATGACTCGCTTAAAATGTGCTCTCTCCTCTCTCATAAAAGAACACAGCAGATGCACCTGCAATACTTATTATCAGGCTAGATCAGGATCTCTAATCTCTAATGGATATTGGCTATTGAGATACTGCATGAGTATGATTGTCAATTTGTATTTTCGGTTTGCTTGCGGTTAAACCATGGTTCACATTGTTTGACTCAAATGTGTGCGTAGAATCTGTTGCGTTCCATGCCAGGATCGACTTATATAAATTTTCTTGCTCAAATTCACAGAACATGAACAATATGAACATCGATATCATTTGATCTTAAATTTAAGGGTTTTATATTATTATTGGTGGCGCTGGAGAGCTTGCGTGAACTGGAATCTAGTTGTACAGTCATACACACTCATACATATACACCCGATGAAAGCTCTTAACACAACGCGGCAGGCATCAGGGTACGGTTTCCATAGTCAACCCAGCTCCGGCTTAGGTGCATGTGTATATAAATATTATTGCTATTTTGTTTTCTCCCCCATACCATCGCCATAAGAAACGCGTATGCATGTGTGTGCGTTTCATATGAAATATGATGGAGCGAGAGGGAGTACTATTGAAGTAAATGGTTGCGTCAGTGGAATCTAGCCATTCACTTTGATTTTGTATAAGCCGAAGTAACAACACGAATTCAAATTCAGCGAAAACAGTGGAACATAGCAAAAGAGCCAAAGAAAGATAAACAGAACAGCAAAACAGTTATCCAAGTGAGAAACATTTCAAAGAGAAAAAGGAAAAGAAGGAAAAAAATGTAAGTGCTTCAGTTAGATTTCCAATTAAGTTCTAAAAATAAAACAAAGCAAATGGGAAAATCGTACATAGCGCGGGTTGTACTTGTACCTATTTAATGAAATCAAGCTTCTCCTCTGTCAGCTCAAATCGAACTTATGGTGAGGGTGGAGCCAGGGTTTGGACTTTACTGCAATTGCAGTAGATCTACTGCAATTTTAAGAAAAAAAATAATAAAATCTACTGCACCACTGCGCTCGACTGACAATTTACCTACTGCAATTTATGTGAATCTCGGAAATCTTAAATCAAAATTGAATATAGGTAGGTATCTTCAGTGCCGGCTCCAGCCAAACTAGCGCCCTGTGCAAGACTTACAGAACGCGCCCTTTTTCATATTTGCACACATGAATAGGACTTTTTCACATCACCAAGGAGGTAGACTTTCAATGCGTTTTTTTTTTTATTGGGTCCTCGGAACTACCTGGCCATCGGATAATGTTAGTTGATAACTTGTATCTAATTGAAAATTTTGTTTTTGGAAAATGATGATCCCGAATTTGCATTGGACCCTTTAAAACTATTCTCTATAAAACTCATCAGATAAATTTTCCCAATTGTTAGAAGAGAACTAAGATACTTCTTCTCCTGGCCCTAATGTGTTTCCTACCTGTATCTCATCGATATTATGTAAATTACTTGCATTAGTTACATTTACCCTATCTGCATGTTCCTCGCTGCGTTTTAAGAATTTGAGGAAATTTTTGCTTTGTTTTTTATTATCGGATTCACAGATTTCGCCCCCAGACTTTTTTTTTGTTCACATTGGAAGAAGGAAAAGAAAAACACTATTATAAAATAATAAATATCTAATATGGACAGTGAGTATTGGCTACTGGGAAGAGGTAGGAAAATTATTTTACAATAGTAGTGGTTAGCAATTAATTTTCAAAACAAAAATTCCTCTAGTCAAAAGTCAAATATTCCTTATGCAGAGCCGCCTGCGCAAGAAGAATTCCACTAATCGTTCATCCCTCACAGCTAAAAGCTTTCCTTTTTTGACAATCAGCGTTGCCACAATGTTACAAGTGTAACAAAAGTGTTACACTTTTTAATTATTTTATAATTTTGCTACAATGTTACTTTCTTTTTCGCTTTGTTACTTTTTGTCCCATTAAAATTCTTTTTTGTTTTTCTCATTAAAAATATTGAAAAGTTGAACTGGCAGCACTATTTTCTTTCGAGCAAACTTCTACGAATTTCTGTCAATGTATTTGTTTGTTTACACAGAGAAAAAGTTTTGCAAAACGTTAAACTGCGAGTGGGAATGGGAATGGGAGCGAACGAGAAAAGACAACAATATTTTTCGGTCTCGCCGGGTCGCCGTTAACAATGTTCTACATCTCGTGGTAGATAAAGTTTGTGAAATAGAAATTAAATCTACCTACTTCAATGGTTAATAATTTTCAGCCCTATTGCGAAGATCAACTATCAAACGGTTGACGATTGACAAATTTATCAATTAAAATTGATGTTGGTATTGCGAAAAACGATTGATAAAAATATAACCTATTGTGAACATAACGCCAAAAATAAAGTTATTGTGAATGAAAACTCAACTTTGACAGTCCTAAAATATTTTTGATTTGAAGAGTGATTGTTACGATTTTTGCAAACAATTTAATTAAACAATAATTACGAGTGTTAAATCTGTGAAATTTATTGAAAATCATGTCATTGGTGGAATTATTTTTTGATGATGACGAAGACGAGACAGAGTATGCGGAATTGACTGCTATACGGAGGAGTCTGCGAGAAACATCTAATCCCTTGGAACTGGAAAACCGAAGGTAGCTAATTTAATTTCCAATGAATGCTTTTGAGGTGCATTCGTTTATTTTTTGGAAGATATTGGACCCAAA
Organism: Cheilosia urbana; assembly: GCA_946477585.1. NCBI lineage: Eukaryota > Metazoa > Arthropoda > Insecta > Diptera > Syrphidae > Cheilosia > Cheilosia urbana. The sequence goes on from OX297857.1 coordinate 5,968,158, forward strand.
CTTAAACCGATTAATTGCAGCTCTGCTTGGTCTTGCGCAGTCAACAGCAACAACAGTGTCCCTTATTCTAAGTGAACTGCTAAACGCGTTATGGAAAATTGCATGTGCCCAAAATGGATAAAATTCATTACACATAGGAAGAAATATCTATATATATATATAGCCTCTAATAAATAACAACAATAACAATTAAAAACGTTGATGTTCAACATTTGCTTTTGAGAGTCGTCCTTATCAACACCGAAATTGCGATTGATAGACAAATTGACAACTATAGGTACCAATAAAATTGTTCGAGATTGATATTCACAATACCGATTTGTCAACCGACAATTGATGCACGTTCACAGTCGATCAACACTTAATTGATAATTGATCTTCGCAATACCATTTAAAGAAATTTTTTGATAAGTATCAACTATTAATTGATAGTTGATCTTCGCAATAGCGGTGTTTGTTTCGTTTTTTTTGTTTGTTTTTTTGTTTGTTAAACACAAATTGGACAGGTAGGTCAAAAAAGAGCTTTTTTAAAATGTGATAAAGAGTTCCTAATAAAGATTTTTTTGAGTTGAAAAACGATGATTTTATTATTAAATTTTTTTCCAGTTTGTTACAATTTTTATCCATTTGTTACACTTTTTGAACAAAATTGTTACACTTTTAAAAAAGCTTGCGGCAACACTGTTGACAATAGACTTTCAAGTTTCAATTCAAAGGCACTGCAGTATAAGAGAATACTATATTTTCATATACAAAATTACAATCAGCGTTGCCACAATGTTACAAGTGTAACAAAAGTGTTACACTTTTTAATTATTTAATAATTTTGTTACAATGTTACTTTCTTTTTCGCTTTGTTACATTTTTTCCCATTAAAATCCCTTTTTGTTGTTCTCATTAAATATATTGAAAAGTTGAACTGGCAGCACTTTTTCTTTCGAACAAACTGACCAATTTCTGTCAATGTATTTGTTTGTTTACACAGAGCAAAAGTTCTAAAAAAAAAAAAAAAAAAAATATATAGTTGGCGCATCAGGTCTGGAGAGACCCTAGGCCTAGCTTCTCACAACCATTCGTTTTGTGTGAGTTTTTCATTTTTGGAACGAATGGAAGGGATCTACAGTTTTATGCCGACTCCAAACGGCTAGTTGAGAAGCTCTTACAAGACATTTATACTCTCGGATGTTTGTCAGACGTTCGCGAGAGGCAGCGCAGCGGAAAAAAACCCTTAGTCGGAATTGGGTTTTTGCGGGATTCGAACCTGGGACTCCCGCATAGCAGTCCAACACACTAACCACTAAGCTACTGCGACTACAAAAGTTCTGCAAAACGTTAAACTTCGAGTGGGAATGTGAATGGGAGGGAACGAGAAAATACATCAATATTTTTCTGTCTCGCCGCGTCGCCGTTGACAATGGTCTACATCTAGTGGTAAATAAAGTTTGTGAAATAGAAATTGAAATCTACTTCGATGGTCAATAATTTTGTTTTTTTTATTTGTTAAACACAAAATGGACAGGTAGTAAAAAAAGAGCTGTTTTTTAAATGTGATAAAGAGTTCCTAATTAAACAATTTTTGAGCTGAAAAACGATGATTTTATTATTACAATTTTTTTCCAGTTTGTTACATTTTTTATCCATTTGTTACACTTTTTGAACAAAATTGTTACACTTTTAAAAAAGCTTGCGGCAACACTGATTACAATATACAAACTACACTACAAATACAAAGCTACTCATTCTCTTTGGAACTGTAAGTAAGAGAAACTTGTTATACTCTTTTTCGTAGATGACAAAAGAGAAATTAAAAAATCCCATACATAATGTGCAGAATCAAAAACCTGCACATTCTACACATACGATTCCGTAGGAATGATTTTTTTTTGTTTGACTTTTTTCCTATGAACATTTTGCGATTGAATGTGCAAAAATAAAACCTGCACATACGAGGAGAAACTTTTTTTGTTTTGTGATTTTTGAACTTGATTCTCTTTGAAAATGTAAGTAGAAAGTAAAAGGTAAGTGAACTTGCATAGATAGGTCTAGTGGGATTTTTTATTTTGCGATATTTTGAGTTAGATTCTCCTTGAAGTTGCAACATTGGTAGTGATATGAGTTAATGTGCAAAAAATAACTCAGCACAGGTGCGATGGATGTTGTTATTTTGGGCTTATTTGAAGAGGCTTTTTTGTTTTGTTCGCGCAAGACAAAACTAGTTTTTCTTTCCTAGCAATGCGCCCCCAGAACCTGGCGCCCTGTGCATTTGCACACCTTGCACATATGGTTGGGCCGGCCCTGGGTATCTTCACATTTTTGTTTATTAGTATATTTTTAAGAACCCATTGCAAATAATCAGTTACTGGAAGCACTGTTTATTGTTTCTGCAATCCATTACAATACATTTAAGAAAAAATATGCATGCCATCTCTTTTTCACTGCATGAACTGATACTGAAGTCAAGTCTCAAGTTTGCCTTTCTCTTTCTCTGTTTCTAAATGTATTGTTCAAAGATAATGGAATTTAAAAGAGATGGATATCTTTCCAGTGGAAAGGCGGCTGCCTACAAGCTGTTTTCCAGAAAAATTCATAAAGTCACGCATACATGTTAATTTCTATGATAGTAGTAAGTGAGTTCGTGAATTTACACGCAAGATGGCGGAAAGTTGGTGAACTCACCACCGAAATTCATAAAGTTTTCAAATGCCCTGGAAGACTGGTTTGGGCATGATCACTAGGAAAATTTGAATTTTGACGGTTGGCAGTTAATTTACTTGCAGTGAATATTATAATTAATACGTTTCTAACACTTTGACACTGCCTTTTATCAAGCATGGTCAATACAGTTACGAATAACAATTAAAATTCCATTTTTATTAACAGAGTAATTAAAAAATTTTCTCGTAAAATTGAGCACAAGCAAATTCAAATTCAGTTAATATGAATATAAATTTTAAATACAAAATGGATAACGTTTTAGTCAATTAGTAATCTTTCAAGGCTGTTATAATTCGGCATGAAATGTTTGTATTGTTTATTATTTATTATTTCAAAATTTCAAAACCTCAATACTTCGTTTTTCTACATTTTAGTACTGCACGTAAAAATAAATTATAGTTTTTTTAGGTTAAATATCGCAATTTGTAATGTTTATTATCAACATTTTTATAATTTTAACCCTAGTACACCAACCACTTCTTAAAATAACGGGTGATTTTTTAAGAGGTTTAGAAATTTAAAAAAAAAAAAACACAAAAAATTCGAAAAAATGAATGAAATATTTATTTGAATCGATAGTTTGAACCTTGCAATTTAATGTTTAAAGATAATTTCATGCAAATGTTGACCGCGGCTGCGTCTCAGGTAGTCCATCCGCTGAGTCCAATTTTGGCATACTCTTTCACACATATCGGCCGGTATCTCACGAATGAATGCATGGATGTTGGCTTCCAGTGCGTCAATCGAAGCGGGCTTGTCCCTATACACATTAGCCTTGACATACCCCCACAAAAAATAATCTAATGGTGTCAAATCGCACGATCTAGGCGGCCAATTGACCGGCCCGAAACGTGAAATTAACTGTTCACCAAACTCGCCTCGCAATTGCGCCATTGTTTCGCGTGCTGTGTGGCATGTGGCACCGTCTTGTTGAAACCACATATCATGCAAGTCAAGAACTTCCATTTCGGGCAAAAAAAAGTTTGTTATCATAGCTCGGTAGCGTTCACCATTGACAGTAACGCTGCGATTCGCATCATCTTTGAAGAAATATGGCCCAATAATGCCGCCGGCCCATAAACCGCACCAAACAGTGGCTTTTTCGGGATGCATTGGTAGCTGTTGCAATGCTTCTGGCTGATCTTCACTCCAAATGCGGCAATTTTGCTTATTTACGTACACATTCAACCAAAAATGAGCCTCATCGCTGAACACAATTTTTCGATAAAAAAGCGGATCCTCGGCCAGCTTTCCAAGAGCCCATTCACCAAAAATTCGGCGTTGTGGTAGGTCGGCTGGCTTTAGTTCTTGCACAAGCTGTATCTTAAAAGGCTTTACGCACAAATCCTTCCGCAAAATTTTCCACGTAGTGCTGTAACAAAGGCCTAACTGCTGGGAACGGCGCCGAATCGACATTTCGCGGTCTTCTGTCACACTAGCTGATACGGCCGCAATATTTTCCTCACTACGCACAGTACGTAAACGTGTTGGTGGTTTAATGTCCAACAAAGTAAATTTGGTGCGAAATTTGGTCACAATCTTCCGAATAGACTGCTCAGAAGGTCGAGAATGCCGATCATAAAATGGAAGCAGCGCGCGATGAACATTTCGAACCGAGCACGAATTTTGATAGTAAAATTCAATAATTTGCAAGCGTTGTTCATTTGTAGGACGATCCATGGTTAAATTGCAAACCAAACTGAAGCTGTTTGACAGTGACACAAGGTACTAAACACACGTCAGCTGTCAAAACCAGTGTTGCCAAAACCAAACCAGCTAAAAAATCACCCGTTATTATAAATCCATTCCTGTAAAAAACTAAGTATTGTCAATAAATAATTTCACATATAAAAGCAGTTGTTCCTTCCAGTCGGACTAATACAATTATGGAGATATACGAAAAATCGTATATCTTACGAACAGATCTATATGATGTGGCACCGCGTATGGTGAATACAACATTAAGGGCCGGTCCATTCACAGCTGGTTAGAGCCTTGGTTAGGTTAGTTACCACGGATTTAGGTTAACCCATGATTATAAATCATTTAGGCCCGGTTTGTTCAATCTTGGTTATCTTTAATCATCGGTTATTCCAGCTGGTAACCAGAGACAATACTGAGACCCCCAACTTCGACCGATTAACAGTTATTTGCCTACAAGCTAAATTTTACGCTCCCAAAAAGTTTAGGTGCGCTAGTATTGGTGCATAGAAATTCGTATTGACAAATGTCAAAAATCCTCTCAACCAACACATTCGCACCTAATCTTTTTACATTTCACTGTGGGCAGAGCAAAACGGATAGGAATTGGCGTACACGGATAGGACAACAAAATGGCGGATTCATGGCAAAAATTGAGGGGGCCAGCGGCAAGAGGATTGTGAGTTGGGGGTCTCAGTATGATTTGTTTATGCTGGTAACCATTGAATGTGTTTGTTCAGCAAAATATTAACCAGAGAATCAGTAGTTTGGTTAGTTAACCAGAAAAATCGATAACCAGCCGATTTTGAGCGGTTAATGAGATTTAACCACTGATTTTCAGTAATTTCGTCTGTTAAGATTTTTTGTGCTAACCAAAAAAAAATTGTTGTACAATATTGTGCGAAAGAAAAGTAAAATGAAAATAATAGAATTAAAGAATGGTTTCAGTGACGTTTGCAACTAACATATTAATATAATACACAACACGCCAAAATAATGGATGCAAAATATGAGGTACGATTATTTTTGGCCGATGACAGCTCTCATAAATTGAGGTAAAGCACACGCGATAGGAAAAATATTGAGAGAATTAGAAAATTTCGTTTGTCGTTGAATAAAATAAGATGAGGCTTAAAAATTTCTAACAATTTTTTTTAGTTTTGTTTTTATTTCGGTTTTGTTCTCAAAAATTTTCTTCACAAAAACAAAGTTTCATTCTTCAGTTCTTAAAAAAAATTATAAAATACATAAAATATCTACCTAAATAAATTACTTATCAAAAACCAAAGGACCCGAAAGAAAAAATGAAAAATGTAACCATGGGTTGTGCCAATCTATGATTGACAAATAAACTGGAAAAATGGAACGATTTGCTGCAAAGCTATGGTTTGGTGACCGAAGTGAAAAAACGGTCAAAAGACACTCATTGGTTATCACTGATTTATAATCATGGGTTAACCTAAATCTGTGGTAACCTAACCAAGGCTTTAACCAGCTGTGAACAGACCGGCCCTTAGTCATTGACAAAATCCATGGTTATATATATCCTTTTTTTTTGTTTTTTTCTTCGGGTCTGTTTGTTTTTGATAAGTAATTTATTTAGGTAAATATTTTATTAATGTATTTATTTTTTGTAAACTTAATAAACACAAAAATTAATGTCATAACCAAATAATACAGGCATTTTTTTAGAACTAAAGAATGAAACTTTGTATTTGTGAGTCAATAAGCAATTTTTTTGTGAACAAAACCGAAATAAAGCCAAAACCAATAAAATATATTGCAAATTAACAGGCCACACATGTTGATTTAATCAACGACATTCGCAATTTTCTCGTTCTCACAATATTTTTCCTAACTCGTGTGCTTTATCCCAATCTATTAGAACTGTCATATTCCAACAATATTTTGAAAATAATTTTACTTCATCCTTTGCATCCATTATTTTGGCGTGTTGTGTATTCTATACTTATGTGTCAGTTGAACACGTCAAAGAAACGGATGTGAAAGATTTTATTGCTTCACTCCATCTTGCCTTATACATTCCTTCATTCTTTTATTTGTATTTTTCTTTTTTTTGGCACAATATTATACAAAATGTTTTCTACGTCAAAATGAATACCTACGTAGTCCTTAAAAAATCTTGAACAAACGAAATTGCAGAAAATGAGTGGTTAATTAAAAAGATGACCAAGATTGAATAATCCGGGCCTTAATATATTCAAAAATAACTCACCACACTAAATTTTGAATGGTGGCCGGTCATTGGTCGATTTTTTTTTCTTGTAGCTCAAATGTCACACGTATTCACAGACAGGGATTGAAATTACAAAAACAACAATGTAAACAAATGAGTTTTGGGGGGATAGACGTAGGAAAGATGTCCATCTCTTTTAATTCTATTATCTTTGTTATTGCTGTTGTTGTTCTGCTCTGCTATCAGCTGTCGCTTTTTTTATGTTTAAACTAATACATTTATAAACAAACTAGCGTGCCCGGCGAACTTCTTCCCGCCCAATTTTGACTAAAATAATTTGAATTTGGAACATTCACTATTCCACCAGAAATAAATTTTTTTGATCCAAAATATCTTTTGACAAAATGCGATCTCACTGTATATATTTACTACGATCAAATCAAAATTGTTTTAAAAAAATAACACTCCCCGTACAAAATGTATGGAAAAAAAATGTCTACAATTCTCCAATTTCCCTTTCAAATTTTCCATTTTTTTTTTTTCGTCGTATGAATCGTCCTTAGGCGTAGACAAACACAACAAAGAAAAGATAGCTCAAGCCTGACGATCCGTTCTCGAGTTCCCTCATATGAAAATTTTTGTGGTAGGTGTTACCATCTCTGAGATTGAAAGGGAGATGCACGGAAAATTCAAGACGCTTTAAAACGAATGGAAAATCGTTCTGAATAAGGGGAATCCGAGCAATGAGAATGTTTGCCTTTAAATTTTCAACTCGAAACCGTCGCGTGGATGACATTTGATTTGATCTTTCACCATCAAATCAAACGCGTTCCGTTAAAAAGTTTCGGTGCATTGACGTTGCGCAGCAAAATTATAACTGCCCGGAACATCCAAAGAATTCAAAAGTTTTGTTTGCACGACAAAGAGTAGCATAGTATGTCTTTCCTTGGGCACTTGCGAATTTAAACAAAAAATCATAAAAATCGACCAATCCGTTCCCGAGTTATGAGTGCATATCCGGACGTCAGCCTCTTTTACATGTAGTAGTACCCACCCGGATTTGCTCGTACCTTTGCAAAGTGCTCAGATTTTGCAAAGTGCTTTATTTGGACAATGTCCATTAAAATTTTTAATTATACAACTTTAGAAATAGCGTTTGATTTTATTTTTTAATGAGAAGTGCCACAACCCGTTTTCCTTTCCCGCCTATTTTTGTAAGGTACCAACAATAGGGTAATTATCCTCTCTGTCAAACTTGAAGCAACCGTACCCATCCCAAAAATTTCAATCGTCTCAATAAAACTGTTTCGGAAATCGACAACAACGCAACTTATCGGGTCGAAAAGTATCCTATCTTTCAAGCTGGAACCAACCATACACATCCACAAAATTTATTTGAAATCGATTTAATGTTGTTGAACAATATTGATATGCAGGGAAATCTAACTTTTCGTAAATATCTCCCAGCGCCACCTATCGGGTCCAAATTCTGGCAAAAGCTTTCTATTTTTTTAAGTGTTATATGGTGTAAATTTGAGCCAAATCGGTCCATAAATAAGAATTTTCAAAAAAGCGACCCCAACGCCCCCTATAGGGTATAAAATAAACATAAACCATCCGGAGCACCACACAAACATATGGTGTGAATATAAGGGGGATAGCTTCAGTGGTTCAGCCGTTATGGTTACGGTGGCCATACGTCCCGTATTTCCCGGGACAGTCCCGTATTTCAATAGCCTGTCCCGTTTTTTTTTAAAGATTTGTTTAAGAAATACGGGACATACATCCCAACATACATACAATTTTTTGTTATTTTTTGGAGATTTGTGTGCTGTCATACATTTTCACTTTTTCTGTCCCGGGCTTGGCTCTTAAAAATATGGTCACCGTAGTTATGGTCGGTCATACATACGCACGAACGTTTTTATATAATTCAAAATCTACTGCAAAAAAAGTTAATCTACTGCACTTTTTTTTTAAGATCTACTGCGAAATTTTATAACTGAAGTCCGAACCCTGGGGTGGACCGTAGGCCTGAACACACGTCGGCGGTGGTGGGCGGTCGGTGCATGCAAAATTAAAGATCCGATTTTTTCTTTAACTGTGGAATGACAACTCAACTCATCAGATGCACCTGCAAGACGAATAGTTCTTGCTCGATACACGGGCGGGCCGGTTTCCATTGCATGAAAGCAAATTTGTTGGCAGTTCCCTGCACCATCAATGTGCCCATTCAGTAGCACATTATCAATGGTGTTATAATTTGTTCTTGTGGGGACCCAGGATCAGGTCAGTAAGCCACACGTTGCCGTAACCCCAATTTCCTCGAAAATGTCTTTCCCGAAGGTTCTGCCCAATTTATTTGTGGACCTGTCGATCTATTTCTCTTGCATACAGTCACCTGATCGGTGGTTAAATTTTCCATTCGAATGTAGATTTGGACCCACCCCCCAAAAGCAGTGCTACAATAGGGGACAATAGAATAAGAAATATTTTGCATTTATTGTTGCTCAGTTTCTGAACTGAAAAATGTTCTGCCTAAAAATAACTTCTGGGGTCGAATAATGTCGTTCGTGAACGAGCTTTACGTGACGGAATTTTTTTGTTTCACGTCTAAAATCAACTTAATTCCGTGAACGTTCACGTTCACGTTCGTAATGATTCGATTCCAGATAAATCTTTTTTAACTAGTGTTGAATTACCTCATCCGTGATCCTCAAAGAATTTTGTGGATTTAACATGCAGAACAATAACAAATTCAGCCTGTAGCACTCGATCGCGGATGCAGTAATTCAACTCCTGATCTAGATCGAGATTTATCAATATATTTCAATACCAAATTAAAAAAAAGTACGTTTCTGTATCTAATATATATTTTTTTGTTTTTGTTTTTTTTTTTTTTAAATAGACTAGGACACAATGGATGCCCAAAAAATTGAACTACCCTCTACCCCAACGACATTGAGCGATATTACAGAAACTGACCAAGCTGGTAAGTAGCTATAAATTCAACTCTAATATAAGAACCAAATTTGAATAAGTAAAAGTAATTCTTGGACACATCCATTTTCTAAACCGATCGTTATTGGTTTACTAAAATTTTGAACTATTTCAAATCTATTTGCTTTGCCTATATCTATGGTCTTAAAAATATTTCTGCTTTTATTTGTATGGGTATATACAATTTGGATTTTTTGTTTTTGATTTTTGCGGAACAGAGACTCGGAAATGCGAATTGGGCGATAGGCCATCCACATCCAGTGGGCTAGGAGGATATACTGGCCCAGCTGAAGCGGGTGTGTAGCTATATAATATTCAAAAGTTTAGCTAAAAGAATTTTTTATAATATAATTGTTTAGGAATGAAGTCCAAATCAAAACAAATTATAATTACATAAACTTGCAAAACAACACAAACCATACCCTATAACACTATTTACATACATACACATTAACATATCAAGTCATAAATTGTATACATAAAATACTGGTTTTGTTACGCGCGCTCTCTTTAGTCAGCTAACGTAAATCTAGCATTGATTACTGTTTGCTCCCGTGCCAATATTAATTTTTTCTATTTGTCTTAAAACCTTACTGTAAACTACACTCTCGCTAGCTGGTACTTGATATACTTGGTGTCATTCGCTAGTACACAGTCAACGAGATCGGTTGCTGATACATCTCAATGGTTTTTTTTGGCTAATGTTCTTTTGTATTACACTTAATAAATTTTATAACGTATTCAAAAACAGAATTTTATTTTACACACAAACACAATACACAACACAATATTTGGAAAAACCAACAAAAAAACACACAAGGGAAAGTATACAATATTCGCCAAATAAAATTCTAACATAAAATTTAAATTTACACAATCATACACATACAAATCATTTCACCTAAATCAAAACATAAATTGGTCCTTCGAGCCGGATTATCAGAATTATCAGTGAAATTTTGGTAGACATTTTGCCTAATTTACGTATAAAGTGTCGCGAATCTCGTGTTTCACAAACGCATCGATTTACATATAGACATACATATTTATTACACTTGACAATTAGCAGTACTTTATCGCGTGTTTGTTCAAAGCATATACCTATATATATAAGCTACGTGCTTTAACGCAGGCAATCACGTGTTAAAGATCCGGTATTTTTTGGTCATAGGCTATTATTGCTTACGGTTTAAGCAGCGGTACCTTTTTTAACAAAGCCTTAACGGACAACATTCAACAGTGAATACTTTAATACGGGTAATCCTCTAGCTAAAGTGTATTGCTAAAATACTTTGAAAAGGTGTTATATCCCTTATTTTAAAACAATTATAGACATTTTTTCGAAACCATGAATAAGGTCATGGCAAAGCGTGGTCGTGCTAAAGGCTGCATCACACTCGCCGCAGCCTTTGCGAATAATGTCAACTCTGACACAACCTTAGCTAACCTTGAATTTCGTCTCAAAAAACTCGATGAAGCGTGGCAAGAATTCGTTACCTTGCAAGATCAACTATTAGAATTTATCGACGCCGAAGGCTATGTAGATCGGGAGCCTGAATTTGCCGTTTATGAGGCCAAGTACTATGAAGCGCATTCAATCATTTCGGACGCGATACTCAATTTAGAAGAAAAGCATGCCGAAAATAACTCTCTCGACCCTCCAGCTCCGCCCTCGGTTGACTCAGAACTTGCCACCACTTCCAAGTCCGTAAAGTTGCCTTATTTAACAATAGCCCCATTCTCAGGCGATTACAAAGACTGGCCAACTTTCCGAGACATGTTTACGGGAACAGTTGATTCAAACACAACTATAACGTGTACGCAAAAACTTCAATTTTTAAAATCGTTCCTCCGTGGCGAAGCTGCAAATCTGCTCAAACATATTTCGTGTTCAGAGAACAATTATGTCGAAGCATGGGACCGATTAGAGAAAAGATACGACCAAAAACATTTAATCGCACAATCATTCATCCATTCGTTTATATCACTTCCAACATGCACTATCGCGAATCTTCAATCACTTCGGAAGATAACTGACAGTGCCGATGAAGCGATACGGGGTCTTAACGCGCTAGACATGAACAATCGAGATCCATGGCTTATCTATATTCTTGTGCAAAAGCTTGATCACGAAACAAAACGAGCTTGGTCGGAAGAAGTTGGCACACGCGATGACGCCACCATAGACGAGTTCCTCGATTTCCTTCAGACGCGATGTCGGTGTCTAGAATCGTGCATCTCGTTTTCTCGGTCCAAGCAACCTCCTCGTGCAGTTCAAACTCATCTCGTTGAAGCATCGTCCGGCTGCCCAAAGTGTCAAGCCGATCATACCTTGTCACACTGCCAAGACTTTAAGACATTAACTATTCCCGCTCGTCGCGAGTTCGCGAAAAACAAATCGCTTTGTTTTAATTGTCTCCGCAAGGGACATGCATCTAACCAGTGCCGGTCAACCTTTCGCTGCCGCCAGTGCAATTCACGCCACCACACCTTAGTCCATCCTCCGCAAAATCCAAACACCGAACCATCACCTCAAGCTTCTGTCTCTGAATCACCCCTCGTAGTTACACATACTCTCGAATCTAACCATCGTTACACATCCATCCTACCTACAGCTGTAGCTCAGATTCAGGACAAAAATGGCAGTTACCAAACCGTCCGCGTTCTTCTCGATTCGGGATCCCAAGTCTCGTTTATAACCGAGCATGTAGCTCAACGCTTGGGATTACCACGCCAACGTTCTCGGGTTCCAATTATCGGAATCGCATCCACATCTGCAGGGGTCACCAATGGATTGGTCTCCCTTGACCTAGTTTCGTGTTATAGTGCTGACTCAATTCACATTAGTTGCTACGTTCTACAAAACATTACCTCTTCTCTTCCGCCATGTTCCATCGATACTATTCCTCAAAATTTCGCATCCCTTGAACTCGCTGATCCCCACTACAATGAACCCAGTTCCATCGACCTTTTGATAGGAGCTGATAAAGTATTCAACATCATCACAGGGTCAGCTAAATTTGACCCTAAGGGAAGTCTCACCTCCATTCCAACTATTTTTGGTTGGGTGATAGCAGGCCGCCATCCCCAACATTCCTCTGTAACCACATGCTGCACCCGGTTAGACTATGAACTAGAGTTTGACCTAGAACGATTTTGGAGGTTAGAAGAAGTGTCCAGTGAACCACCGTTGTCCTTAGAAGAGCAACTTGCTGAGGAAAATTTCGCTAACAACCACATTCGTCGGCCAGATGGCAGGTATGAAGTGCAATTGCCCTTCAAACCCTTAACTCAATTAAACTTCGGAGATTCCCTTGGCACAGCTCTCACTCGTTTTCATTCAATCGAACGTAAATTCAATACGAACAGTGAACTGAAATCCCAATACGCAGCCTTTATGAATGAATATATTTCACTTGGGCATATGGAAGAAATTCCGCCCAATGACATTTTCCGATCCGATAAACATCAATCAAGGTATTATATGCCTCATCACGCTGTTTTTAAAAACGACAGCACTACGACTAAAATTCGAATTGTTTTCGACGCATCTGCAAAAAGTAGTAACTCCAAATCACTCAACGAAACCCTTCTCGTCGGTCCAACTATCCAGCGCGACATTTTCTCCATATCCTTAAGATCTCGTCGACACCTTTATCTCATGACAGGAGATATCGAGAAAATGTATCGTCAGATCTGGGTTGCCCGACACCACACCGATCATCAGCGGATTGTTTGGCGTGAAAACGCAGAAGAACCGTTGAAGCATTATCGATTGCTAACGGTGACATATGGAACATCAGCTGCACCATTTTTAGCAGTTAGAGTTTTGAAACAATTGGCAATCGATTCAGCATTGACCCATCCACTTGCATCTGCAACTCTGCACAACGACTTCTATGTTGATGATGTCATAACCGGTGCGGACACAATTGAGGATCTCATCACACTTCACACAGAGCTAGTTGATTTGCTAAAATCAGCTGGATTTAACCTACGTAAATGGTCCACCAACTGTTGGCCATTGTTAACCTCGTTACCAGATGATCAAAGAGAACTGTCACCAACTGATTTTGAAGAGTCCAATTCAATTAAGATTCTCGGTTTGCAATGGTGTCCTTCCAATGATTGTTTTTCGTATAAGGTCAGGTTAAGTCCTTCGAGGTCCTGCACTAAACGTCGCATACTGTCGGACGCATCGCGCATATTTGATCCGTTAGGATTCCTTGCACCTATTGTAATCGCAATAAAAATCTTGCTTCAGGAGCTATGGAGAAACCAAATCAAATGGGATGAAGAAGTCTCAGAAGGCCTGTCTCATCAATGGACCACGATTCGAAACGAATTGCATCTTGTAGAATCATTTTCCATTCCTCGAATAATGCTCTACAATAAGAAAAATTGGGAATTGCACGGCTTTTGTGATGCATCTCTGGATGCATATGCAGCAGTCGTCTACTGTCGCAACGTAAGCCCAGTCAACTCCGTTTTAGTCACGCTTGTAGCTGCAAAATCGAAAGTTGCCCCTTTAAAGGTTCTAACACTTCCCAGATTGGAGTTATGTGGAGCTTTACTACTAACCCGTTTGCTGAACAAAATTAAGCTATCGTTACAGGAACCAGACAGCAAAATATTCGCTTGGACAGACTCATCTATAGTACTGCATTGGTTATCGGCCCCACCCAAGAAATGGTCAGTGTTCATTGGAAATCGGACGTCCGAGATACTGTCATCGATTCCTTTCAAGTCTTGGAACCATGTTCGATCGGCTTTCAACCCTGCGGATGCCGCTACTCGAGGGATGTTACCGTCTACTCTATCGGATACTCACATTTGGTGGAAGGGACCACAGTGGTTAAGTGAGGATCGAAACAAATGGCCTCAATCACAATACCAAAAGGAAGACATTGACATAACTCAACTGGAAGAAAGGAAGGTATCTTCACAACAGGTACTCGTAACACAAATAAACACAAATAGCTTACCCGTGCTCGAAGATCTTTTGCATAATTCCTCTAACTGGCTACGATCGGTACGCGTCACATCATATATATTTCGTTTCGTTCAAAACTCTAGACCATCTAAATATACCCGTAAAGGCTTTGCCCTCTCAACAGAAGATCTTCAATTTGCAAAAACTCAACTAATCAAATGTGCACAAAGATCCTTATTTAAAAATGAAATCGTTCGTCTCAAAACCAATTCGGAACTACCATCAAAAAACAAACTTTCGCCTTTATGCCCTTTCCTTGACCCCGTCGGTATTCTACGCGTTGGCGGGCGATTAGAACATTCGAACCTAAGATATTCCGAAAAACACCCTATCTTGCTTTGTAAATCCCACCCAATCGCTAAACTGATCGTCGAGTATGAACATAAAAAACATCTACATTCTGGCGCTTCGCTCTTATTCGCAATAACAAAACAAAACTATTACATACTCGGATGCAGAAACCTAGTTCGAAAGGTTGTGCATGATTGCACTACGTGTTTTCGTCAGCGCCAAACCACTACCAATCAACTGATGGCAAATCTCCCCAGTGAACGGATAACATACTCGCGGCCGTTCAGCAGAGTTGGCTGCGACTATGCTGGCCCCATCACTCTTCGTATCAATGTAGGAAGAAATCCGAGATTCGTGAAGGCGTACATAGCCTTATTCGTCTGTTTTGTAACCAAGGCTATACACCTCGAG
Organism: Cheilosia urbana; assembly: GCA_946477585.1. Classification (NCBI taxonomy): domain Eukaryota; kingdom Metazoa; phylum Arthropoda; class Insecta; order Diptera; family Syrphidae; genus Cheilosia; species Cheilosia urbana. The sequence goes on from OX297857.1 coordinate 5,983,466, forward strand.
CTCGTTGGAGACTTGTCCTCAGTAAGTTTTCTTCAGGCATTGGATCGCTTTGTCGCACGACGTGGGAAGCCATACGAAATTTGGAGCGACAACGGCACCAATTTTCACGGCGCAAAACGAATGCTAGATGAAATGTTTAAACTCCTGTACAGTCAAAATCACAACACACTCGTCGCAGATCATCTATCAAAGGATAATATACAATGGAGATTTATACCGCCATCGTCACCTCACTTTGGTGGCCTATGGGAATCCGGGGTTCGATCTGTCAAGCTGCATTTAAAACGCGTCATAGGTGAAACAAAACTCACTTATGAAGCAATGTACACCCTGTTGACAAAAATCGAAGCCCTACTTAATTCTCGACCGATGTGGCAAACATCTGATTCTGATCCCCTTGCCCTTTCACCTGCTCACTTTTTAATTGGGGAAGCATACACTTCTGTTCCCCAACCTGAAATTTATAACCCTGTTGTAAGCATGAAAACTAATTGGTCACTTTTGCAGGCAATGTTTCAAGGTTTCTGGAAGCGCTGGCATAGCGAATATCTTACCTCTCTGCAGCAAAGACCAAAATGGAGAAATTCGCAACCCAACCTGGAAGTCGATGATGTTGTCCTACTCAAGGAACCCAGTCTACCCCCATCTAAGTGGATCCTCGGACGAATTCTAAAAACTCACTGCGGAGCAGACAACAAGTGTAGAGTTGCTACCATACGTACAAGGTTCGGAGACTATGTACGACCTGCTGTTAAGGTTGCTGTGCTGCCCACTTCTGAAAGGCCATAGGCTTTCAGGGGGGGCTGGATGTTTAGGAATGAAGTCCAAATCAAAACAAATTATAATTACATAAACTTGCAAAACAACACAAACCATACCCTATAACACTATTTACATACATACACATTAACATATCAAGTCATAAATTGTATACATAAAATACTGGTTTTGTTACGCGCGCTCTCTTTAGTCAGCTAACGTAAATCTAGCATTGATTACTGTTTGCTCCCGTGCCAATATTAATTTTTTCTATTTGTCTTAAAACCTTACTGTAAACTACACTCTCGCTAGCTGGTACTTGATATACTTGGTGTCATTCGCTAGTACACAGTCAACGAGATCGGTTGCTGATACATCTCAATGGTTTTTTTTGGCTAATGTTCTTTTGTATTACACTTAATAAATTTTATAACGTATTCAAAAACAGAATTTTATTTTACACACAAACACAATACACAACACAATATTTGGAAAAACCAACAAAAAAACACACAAGGGAAAGTATACAATATTCGCCAAATAAAATTCTAACATAAAATTTAAATTTACACAATCATACACATACAAATCATTTCACCTAAATCAAAACAATAATTATATATATTGTAGTACGGATAATTAAAAGATTTATTCCTCGTTTTCTTGGTTAAATTTTATTATTTTCCTTCACGTGTGCTTTTTTGGCTCGTGTTCTTTTCTTCTTCTTCTTATCATCAATGGCCGACACCAACCTGAAGTTGGCTGCCATTACAATAAAACAGTCTGCCACTGAACACGTCCACAACTGAATAGTGGACGAGTTCAGTAACAGTTTGCTTATGTTACTACATCTCGGCCAGTCTGACAATTTGATTGACCACAATCAATACCATAACATTAATAAGTAATGATTCACAAGAAACTTAAATCAACTCAACATAGCTTAATCTTAACCATAACGTTAATAAGTAATGATTCACAGGAAGCTTAAATCAACTTAACATAACTTAATCTTAATTCAACTTAACATCTACACATTGAATGACACAAATGTCATGGGTTTACATAATAATGAATAACAATTAAGACTCTCTTCTTCTTTTTTTTTTTTTTTTTTTAAGAGAAATCTTCTCTCCACAGTCGGATATTCTTGGCCTCTACTATACCATCATATGGCAACTGAGTTATAGGACAATTTTCTATATCACGTATGACATACCTATCATGTGGCAGGACTCTGTGAATGACATAAGGTCCCTTGAACTTTTGAATGAGTTTCTTATTGGTACCGATTGTTGTATCCACATTTTTTATTACTACAAAATCACCCCTGTCATAAGTACGCGCAGGGCGGTGGTGCTCCTTGAAGTACCGGCAATTATACTCTTGAACCTTTCGTGACTCCTCTGAGGCCGATTCCCTGATGGCTATAAGATCTCTTTCACCTCGGTTCAAACCCTTTTCCTCAAGAAATTCTGTGAGTTCGTCTATCACTGGTCCCCGCTGATCAACTCCGAACAGTAACTTACTGGGTGTGTCATGTGTTGACCTATGAATCGTATTATTAAGTGCGTATTCTACCTGTGCCAATGTCTGGACCCAATTAGAATGCTGCAGTGGTTCGCTAAGTTTGGCTAACATTCGTCCCAGCACTCGGTTGACTCTCTCAACCTGCCCATTAGCCTGAGGTGAATGGACAGCAACCTTAACATGCGCAATATTTCGCTCTAATAGGAATGAACTAAATTCTAAAGAAGTAAAACAAGTGCCCCTATCCGTAATCACTCTAGAAGGTCTACTGTAATATTCAAAATATCTTCCCAGCGACGCGCACACCTCCCTGGTGCTGGTCGAGATCACCGGATAGAGCTTGACGAATTTTGTAAACGCATCAACAACCAAGAGGACATGCTTTCTTTTTGATGCTATAGACGGAAGCGGTCCGAAGTGATCCAAATGAATGGTATGAAACGGGACCGGTTTCTTAGGTATACTGAAGATATTACACTCACGCGCCTGTGCAGGGGATGAATACATTATGCACTTTATACAATTCCTAATGAACTTTTCGATCTTCCTTTGCATATTGGGGAACCAATAATGCATCCTCACTTGGTTGTAACACTTTGAAACTCCTAAGTGACCAATCTTCTCATGCACTTGACGGATAAGGTTAGTCTCAAGCTCGGAAGGGACGTACATACTTAACTTATCACCACGGTCTTTTCGGAACACTACTCCGTCTTGCAAGACATACTGACTAGAGTCTTCAGAACACAATTTCTCTCTTAATTTTACGATAATAGGATCACGGCTTTGAGATGCCCTTAATTGAAAATCAATGTCTTCCGAATTCACCACCGATATCATAAAACATCTGCTTAAGGCATCAGTATGACCCATCTTTGATCCACTTCGGTGTTTGACCTTATAGTCATAATTTTCCAGCTCAAGGGCCCAACGAGCTATTCGCGGGTTTACACTTTTCTTGTTAAGTGTAAGCGTAAGTGAGTTACAGTCAGTCACCACTGTAAACGGAATCCCCTCCAAATACACTCGGAAACGCCGGAGGGCAGAAATAATGGCCAAAGTTTCCAGCTCAAAACTATGATACTTGGCCTCCTGAGCAGTAGTACTTCTGGAAGAATAAGCCACCGGATGAAACCGTCCATCATTCTGTCTTTGAAGGAGGACAGCTCCATATCCCAACGAACTGGCATCACAATGCAATTCCGTCTCACGGGTCGGGTCATAAATGGCTAACACTGGCGAAGAAGTCAGACAATCTTTCAATTGTTGGAAAGCTCGTTCGCATTCGGCTGAGAAAATATAAGGTTTGTCTTTCTTCAAAAGATCATACAGTGGTCGAGCTATCCTGGAGAAAGAATTCACAAAACGCCGGAAGTAAGAACTTAACCCCAGGAAGGAATGCAGTTCCTTACTATTCTTAGGGACTGGATACCGATGAATGGCCCTCAAGTGGGAATCACTTGGCTGAATACCTTGCTCAGTCACCTGGTACCCTAAATACTCTATGGCTGAAAATGCAAAACGACACTTAGAAAATTTTAACTCAAGACCATTCTCGGCTAAACAACGTAAAACTTGTCTTAACAAGCTTAAATGGTCAGGTAAATTTTCACTGGCAATAACTATATCATCCATGTAAATGACAATCTGTTTAGACTCTGTCAGTTTACGAAAAATGCGTGAAATAAATCGTTGGAAAACACTAGGAGCGTTCTTGAGGCCAAATGGCATCTTTAAGAATTCATATTGGCCTGTTGGGGTCACGAAAGACGTAAGGTGAGTAGAATCTGATGAAACCTTCACTTGGTGGAAGCCACTCTTAAGATCCAGAAGGGTGAACACTTTTTTTCCCGAGAAATATTCGAGACAATCCTCAATCAGGGGAAGAGGGTAATTATCCCTCACCGTATACTTATTCAGAGCACGATAGTCGACACACATTCGTATTTCTCCAGATTTTTTCTTAGTCAACACAATAGGGGAGGCATAGGGGGAATCGCTGTGTCTTATGATCTTACGATCCAGAAGATCTTTAATAATTATGTCCACTTCTCGCTTTTCTGCAAAGGACAACCGTCGAGGCGGGCAAAAGAACGGTGTGTCCGTCAAAAGTCGAATTTGCATCTCGTAATCCAATGGTGTCACTTTTGATTTATCAAAATTCACATAAGTGTCATAGATAATACTACGCACTGTTTCAGAAGAAACTCGATCAAGCTCAGGCCCCACCAGAAAGTCGTCTCTATTTTCCCATTCTATGTTTAAAATTTCATGCCCTGTCTCATAATCGCCTAACCCCTGCGGACAACAATCGTTACCAGCTAAATTAGTTTTTTGTATTTTCATATTTGTCTTATCTACTGGACTATCATCACAAAGTCCTGTGCCACTTACAATGGGTTGTATGAATGACTCTGTTGCTCTGTTTGTGGAAACGGGAAAATAAGTGCACAAATACGTATAGTTTAGTAACAAGTGTTTATCAGTATTCATAGTACAAATTGGTTCTGAAGAAATCACATTTCTATGGCTACCCATTCTTAAGCTAATGTCAAACATTTGAAGTACATCCCGACCGATAAGCAGAGGCATAAGTGTAACTTCATCTGGAATAATCATAAGTGACACTTTTTTTGTTTTCTTTTTAATTTTGAGATAACAAGATAACGTACCGTATGTATAAATTTTGATGTCCCCAAGTCCCCGATAATTAGAATACGATAAACTGCCAACTCTGATTTCTTCAGGCACCATGGATCTTCGAATAAAGCTAACCGGACTACCGGTGTCAAGAAGACAATTACATTCAATAAAGTTTGTGCACTTAGTTTCTCTTACAATAAAAGCAATGCTTACCAACTGAATGGAACTCAAGGATTGTCCAATGTCATCGTCATCGTAATCATCATCTGATGCGGCTCCTGATTGGATTTTGTTGACAGCACTCACTTGCCTTCGGTTCGGCGCCTTCGGACACAGCTTGTAGACATGACCCGGATCTCCACAGCGAAAACACGATCCAACCGGTCTCTTTTCCTTGGGACAGTTCACGGCTATGTGCCCATATGCTGAGCAGTTGAAGCACCGGACTGGACTCTCTCCAGATACTGCTTCGAACTGTTTCTTCGGTCCTGGTATGGCCGCAGTCACTGGCTTAGGTACACTACTACTGCTTCTGGCGGCTGTTGTTGCCTTCATGATACTCCTCTTCTCATAACGCGGCAACAGACTCTTCAGTTCCTGAAGCGATTTTGCTGCGTAAAGGATGGACACTGTTGATGATGTGTCCGCAAGCCCATCTATGATGTACTCCATTAGGTCAGCTTCGTCAACATCAGCATATGCAGCGATTTCCTGCATTGATAAGACGTAATGAAGAAGTGTTTCATCTCGTCGGCGGGTTCGGCGACTCAGCTGTTTGTACACTTCTTGCCGAGTCAACCGTTTATCAAACTCGGCTATCAGAAGGTTCCTCAAATCATCCCAGGTGTTCACTCGGATCGTCCTCAGAAGCATTTTTGCTGTACCTTTCAGCAATCTTCGTCCGCACACATATTTGCACTTGTCATCACATCCGAGGGATTGAGTCACGTCCTCATAGTCAGCAATCCACTTTCGAACACCATAGGAGTCATCGCCGGAAAAAGAAGAGACCGCATTCTCAATGTCGCTGAAGTCTACTCGCCTGGTAGGTAATGAATCAGAATAGGATTCATCTAGCTCTCTGCGGAGGTCTGCGATGCGCTTGCGCCTTTCTAGGCGAATCAACAGTTGTTGTTCTTCGATATCTGAACTAGTGCTAGTGGTAGCACACACTGGTACATTGCTGAGGGTTGAATTAGGATTCGGCGTGTTAACTTCAGCGGAAGTTGTTGCGTTCGCAATGATCATAGGTGCGGGTACGCTGGCGGAATGTGCGATAATTTTCTTAGGTGATGCTGAAGTTTCGTAGGCGGAGGACGTCTGGGTTCTGGAAATTATTGGGGCTGAAGTTCCGCTCGCTGAAGTTCCACTCACTGTAGTAGGGTATGTTGTCAGTGGCTCCATGGCCAGGTCATCATCCGAGCTCTCAGAATTGCCTCGTTCATCCGGTAGTTTGCTTTCGCTCAACTCTTGTTCGTACAATGCACGCAGCTGGGCCACTGTTGCGGAAGGTGGTACTTCAATTTGCGCAGCGTGAAGTGCCTCCTGCAGTTGAGACTTCGTTAGTTTGGTTGACATTTTAATAATCTCACCTAATCTTGTTTCTTTATGGTCATCCACACTTTTTTCTTTTCGATTAGTGTGGTACCCCACATCTGACGTTGTAGTACGGATAATTAAAAGATTTATTCCTCGTTTTCTTGGTTAAATTTTATTATTTTCCTTCACGTGTGCTTTTTTGGCTCGTGTTCTTTTCTTCTTCTTCTTATCATCAATGGCCGACACCAACCTGAAGTTGGCTGCCATTACAATAAAACAGTCTGCCACTGAACACGTCCACAACTGAATAGTGGACGAGTTCAGTAACAGTTTGCTTATGTTACTACAATATATATATTTTAAAAGATTTGTGCTCTTACAATAATTTTACATAATTTTTGTTTTCTTTCCCCTCTTATCTACAAAATAGAGAAAATGGCTCTCGAAAAATCAAAACGGGGCAAGAGGACAACTAATCCAAGCCCTGGCGAACCTAGTAAGTACATAACAATACAAGCAACTTGAATAGTATTTATTAATTGAACCAATTGAATGGGGTTTTCATTCGCCTTTGACAGGGTCCATATATCAAGCAGCTCTGGAATAAAACCATTTTTCATTCATGCAATCAAGTTTGCATACCTTGTATTATATTTGCATTTTGCTCTTCCTTGTGAGTTTTGGCGAATCGCAGCCGATTTGCTAACTGACATTCGGCCTTACCAATAATCAATTTTAGTCTGGCAGTTCATACAAAGCCTCCGCAAACTTTCAAAAATCCCTTTTCCAATAAACAAATAAAGATGCCAGAATATCGCTAACTGTAAAATTAAGACTAGTCCACAGCCATAGCCTTGGACATATCAAAGGCATTTGACCGAGTCTGGCATAGAGCCCTATTAGGCAAGTTAGCGTCTTACGGATTACCACAACAACTATGCGGATGGATGCAAAATTTTCTTCTGGGAAGATCAATCCAAGTTGTTGTAGATGGTGTATCATCCAATTCGTTTGCTATAAATGCAGGAGTGCCCCAAGGATCTATTCTTTCTCCAACTCTATTTCTTCTCCACATCAACGATTTGCTTGGATCGACAAATAATAATATCTACAGCTTTGCAGATGACAGCACTCTTATATATCCTCCATCTCGAACAATGGGCCTGTGAATACGGCTACATCACACAGTCAGAGATGTGAACAAATTAATTCTCTAAATGATGATCTGGACAAAATCTTAAAGTGGGGAAAGGACAACTTGGTTGTATTTAATGCAAACAAGACACAGCTCACAACATTTTCCAGAAAAAAATGCATCAACAGTTCCTCAGATCCAAATGGATGACCATCCAATCCATCACAAGGACTCAATGCACCTTCTAGGAGTCACAGTCAACTCAGGAATCACATGGCAGAACCACATATCCTTATCGCAAAATCGGCGTCCTCAAAGTTGAGCTACCTATTTAGAGCAAAGAGGTACTTTAGCCCCAAGCAACTTCTCCTTCTCTACAAAGCACAAGTTAGACCAGGCTTGGAATATTGTTCCCATGTATGGAGCTCGGCCGCAAAACATTCACTTAACCTGCTTGATAGCATACAGAGACGAGCAGTTGGACTCATTGGAGACCCTACACTCACATCGAATCTACAACCGTTGGTGCACAGAAGACAAGTCGCTGACCTATGCTTGTTCTATAGGTACTTCCATGGTAGATGTTCTGAGGAACTCAAAGACATTATCCCTCGAAATGCAACTTTTGGGCGCCTCACAAGACAGGCTGCTAATGCTCATGACCATACAGTACACTTGACAACCGCGAGGACATGAACTTTCAAAAACTCCTTCTGTTACAGGACAAGCAAACTTTGGAACTCGCTTCCTGGGGATATATTTCCAGAAGACTACAATTTGCAGCAATTTAAGTGCAGAGCAAACATACATCTGCAGGCATCTCGGGGCGCTGTTGAAGCGTTATAGGTTCGCCTTTCCCGGGAGAAGTATATAAAAAAAAAAGAAGCTAGAATTCATTTTATTTGTTATTGCGATCAAAATTTGTAACCAAAATAATCCACACAGAAGTTTCCCGATTAGTGACTCACAGCTGATTGAAACGTCAAACAAAAACTGGTGGGTGTTCATTGAGAAAGAATTGACGAGTTTTCGACGAAAACACGGTTTTCGTTGCGGTGTGATGATATCGAGGGATGTTTTTATTTTACAAGAATAGAAGAACAAGATATTGTAAGAGCTATCATTGATATAAAATCAAAGGCAGTCGGTCTCGATGAAATACACCCTCTCTTTGTGAAAATAATTTTGCCACATATACTTCCAGTTATATCCCATATTTTTAACACAATCATTCTAACAAGTTCCTTTCCGCAGATTTGGAAGGTTGCGAAAGTAATACCGATTCTAAAGAAAGCAGCTTCTCGACTTGCGAATCCCGAATACCGACCTATCTCAATACTTCCATTTCTGTCAAAAGTTTTGGAAAAGATTTTACACAAACAAATGTCACTCTTTCTTAACAATAGCAAACTTTTAAGTAAATTTCAGTTTGGTTTCAGGGTAAAACATAGTTGTGTTTCAGCTGTACTTAAAGTTACCGACGACCTAAGGCATTCTATGGACAAAGACCTTGTATCTTTTCTCGGACTGCTGGACTTTTCTAAAGCGTTTGATACAGTTAGTCATAAAATACTTATATCCACAATGAAGAACTATTTTCGGTTTTCCAACTCTGCCGCCAAACTGATGCACTCATACCTCACAAATCGAAAACAGGCAGTTGTCCTAAATAGCAACATGTCTAACTTCCTAAAACTTTCCTCTGGTGTGCCTCAGGGTTCAATACTTGGCCCTTTGTTGTTTACAATGTTCATTAATGACCTTCCGCTAGTAGTTAAAAATTCTCACCTGCGCATGTATGCTGATGATGTACAAAGCTCGAAGATGATCGAAGATTGTGCTGACAAATTAAATAAAGATCTGAAAAATATTACGTCCTGGTCAGAAGAAAATTGTCTCCAACTTAATCCAAAAAAGTCTAAGTGTTTGATTATTTACAAGAAGAAACTTGACCTTAGCTATTTTCCAAGAATATATTTAGGAAGTTCAGTACTTGAATATACAGAAAAGGCTAAAAACTTGGGTATTTGGTTCGATTCTAACCTTAGTTGGGACTATCATATACGGTTGTCAATTGGTAAGATCTATGGTTGTCTACGAAACCTATCTTTATCCAAGCATTTTACCTCTCAACGTATCAAAATGCAATTAAATAAAAATAAATAGTTGGCGCAATAGGTCCGGAGAGACCCTAGGCCTAGCTTCTCACAACCATTCGTTTTGTGTGAGTTTTTCATTTTTGGAACGAATGGAAGGGATCTACAGTTTTTTATGCCGACTCCAAACGGCTAATTGAGAAGCTCTTACAAGACATTTATACTCTCGGATGTTTGTCAGACGTTCGCGAGAGGTAGCGCAGCGGAAAAAACCCTACAAAGGCGGAATTGGGTTTTTGCGGGATTCGAACCTTGAACCCCCGCATAACAGTCCAACACACTAACCACTAAGGACTAAGCTACTGCGAAATGCAATTAGCCAATTCAATTATTATGCCGATCATAACATATGGGTGTGAAATAACTGCGAAACAAGAAGAAATTTAACTGTGGCATTTAACAACGTCATTCGATACATATATAATCTTAAACGCTTCGATCACATATCAAGTTACTCGGAAAGCATATTTGGATATAGTCTGTATACATATCTCAAGTATTGCGGACTTAAGACGTTAAATAACATAATAATGAACAAGGAACCATCGTATCTTTATGAAAAAATAAGTTTTGCTATCTCTACACGATCATTAATACTTGTAGTTCACCTGCACAAATTCAGAACGTCAATTTTTTGTTCGTGTTATCAGACAGTGGAATGCCCTACCCCTAAATATACGAAGACATCGCGGTACAAAATATTTCGAATACGTTTTATTCAGACATCTAGTCTATCTATTTATTTATTATTATATTATTATTTATATTATATTATTTCTTAATTTATTTCATTTTTGTTTTCCTACGTTTCATTAATTGTTAATTTTTAAATTAAATAATGTAGTTTTTCGTATAGTTTTGAATTGAATATGTTCACTTATTTGCCTAAATCTAATTGTTTAATGTAATTAATTTCATTCGTTTAGCTTAAATAATTAATTAAAGTACCTTTTAACTTTTGCCACAAATGGACTCCAAGTCCAATGTAAAAGATATTTTCCAAGTCAATAAATGTAAATGTAAATGTGAATAGGCTATTACGGAATATTCCAGTATGATTCGAATTTTATTTGCTGCTCCATAGTCGGATTTAGTTCGCCAGCAAAAATTTACATTCGTCTTTCTGTCACACTACTTCTGAAAATTCTAATGAAACCCCATTCCGATTCCTATATTTTCTACATATTTTGCGCACGATTTGCTTCAACATCACCAGCTAATTATACAGTTTGGTATTTTTTTAAATTTTTCCTCACAGCCAAATGCATAAAGTCAATGAGTACATGCGAGCTGAAGGCTTGTCTCAGAGCCCGGAACCTGAAGACTTCGGGTAAAAAGCCGGCAATGAGAAATCGACTCTTGGCCGACATTCAAAAACTCAGCCCGACCAGAGAAGATCTCATGATGGAAAGCACAGTATTCCAGCAAGAGCGTGACTCTCTTCAATTGCGCGTCGTTTCATTAGAGGCGGATAACCGAGAGTTACGCCGACTGATTGAGGCAATGAATGGAAAATTCTCCGCACGCCTTCAGGGTAACCAGGAGTCATTGGAGGAATACTTTTCCTCCATGGTAGCAATGTCGGATGTTCTTAGTTTGCCTCTAGAGAAAACATGTGACGCGATAATAGCTGGCCTACATAATATTGAATGCAGGAACACACTGTCCGGAGTGAAGTTTTCCTCAACAGGTGAACTATTTGAGAGCTTAAAAACTTTCGAGGCTCCGAGTCCGAGTACTCTCGCAGACGTGCGGCAACGACATAGGCAGCAGAGGCGCTACAACAAATGCTTTCGCTGCAACAATCGTCATCCTCTGGGCCAACAGTGCTGGCAGCTCAATGAACGGTGGTAATTTATATATCAATCATAAAACATCTGTCTACTTTTAAGAAAGTATTTTTCTCTTTAATAAAATATGTATATATGCATATGTGTGGAATAATTTTTGGTTGCTGTTCGACTGAAATGATGGAAGATAGAAACAGGTAAGGCGATTGAAAGGGAAAGGATTTTTCTACCATCATTCAAAGGGAAATATTCAGATCTTCCAACAGACAGTCGCAACAAGTGGACCTTTTTTATTTATCAACCCACAAAGTGTCAGAGGCACATTGCCTGCAGTTTTCCAGAGGACGAGCAGTTTAACTAAGCACTCGGATTGCAGCTGAAATCCCTGGCCTTCAAAAGACAAGGACAAGTATTGATGCAGTTTCAGGAAACTGACTGAGAACATTCCCTCGAAATGTGCCATCTAAGCGTCGTATCTAGCATTACAGCCACCTATTGATATCGGGTTGAACAAAAAAAAACGTTGCCAACCCACAGTGGCACAATATATCGACTCCTATCAGTCGTCAAATTGCATTTACATCAAAACAAAGTACGATATCCGACTTGACGACTGGCCTTCCTTTCAAACATTTTCAGTTCCCTGATGGCAGTTCCGACACATTCCAACAATAGGTATAACGCATAAGTAACATCTCTCCTCGCACACGCTATAGTTTTGAACATATACTCGTATATTATCATAAATCGAGTGTATACGCGTTTGTTTAAAATTATGATTAATAACACAATAATTCTTGTACTCGCAGGCGGCAAACAGCTTGGTTGTATCCCGCGCCACTTAGCTGCCTAATATCTATCGCAGTATTGGGAATGATACAATCTGGAGCCGAAATCTGTGCGGCGCGAGATGTTCTTCCCTCCAAACCCCTACCCCCCCCCCACCTCCCATCCGGCACACTCATTGTCTGCAGATATTTTATTGCAACACTGAAAATGGGTATGCAGATCAATGTTATTGTTTTATTTTACTTTTCTTGCATCTAAAAATCTATCAATAAAACTGCTGAAATGTAAATTTATTTGACGAACGACAAAACAAAAGGAAACCGAACCAGCAATAACAAATCACTTGGAAAATAAATAAACAATAGATGCGCATGGTCGGGGTTTTATTTTGTTTTATTTAATTATTTTTGTTGATGTTTTGTTATGGCCAAGGAATTTCATACATACCATAGGATGCTTGTCGATATTATGTACGGCACAATCAGGTTGTAGTTGTTCTTATATGGATATATGGTACGGTTGGAAGGAGATGCTTTTTTTTTTCAATGATGGAAAGCTTTTGTAGTTAAGCTTGACGAGCATTTAATCACCCTTGGCAACCGGCTAAGAAAATATGGATGCTGCGCAGTCCTTGGTAAGTGGTAACTAACAGGGTTCAGGTAAATACACCGGTACCGAAGGGAGTGTGGTTTGGACAACGAAAGGAAGTTTTTCAAGTGGCAATTTGCTTATTTATAATTTTACACAAAAACTTGTTTATATAAATCTCTGTCAACTGCATTGGTTAGTTTCAATTGTTTAAGTGTGGTTATAGATGTTTGAACAATAAGAACTGTTAATGTAAAAAAAAGAGTCGGTGGTTTCTATTTTGTGACCATTCATTTAACACGACCGAGCTGTCAAAATTAAAGGTGCTGTTCTTCTTAGTCTTCATGATTGTACTGTAAATCTGTAAATTTTCAAACGCGGAAGAACTGTGACTGTGAAGTCAATCTAATGCTTATCCTCTGTCAGTTTGTTTTTTTGCGAGGAACTAGTATAGAATGTGGATTTTACATACTGCATTATTAAATTTCATTATATCGAAGAGTTATCTATATTAGTTTTCGTTCAAAACTAATTAAATTTCAATTGCATAAAAGCTGTTGGTAGCTATACAATAGAATAAAACGAATATGCGGAAGCGACATCTTACTTACTTACTTAGGTGGCGCTACAGTCCGGGGTGGACCTGGGCCTCAACCAATACGCCTCTCCAGTTAGCGCGATCTTTGGCTTACTGCCTCCAGTTGCGCACTCCAAGTTGGTTGAGGTTCCACTTGCGCGCGCCACCTAAGGCGAGGTCTTCCTCTACTGCGTTGTCCCTCCGGGTTGGAATCGAAGACTCTCCGGGCCGGAGCGTTGGTGTCCATTCGCTCTACATGTCCTAACCATCTTAGACGGCTAATGCGTACTTTTCTCACCAGGTCGATGTCGCTGTACAGCTCGTAGAGTTCACTGATAAATCTTCTCCTCCAAGTCCCGTCAACGCAAACGGGACCAAAAATCACTCGAAGAATTTTGCGTTCGAAGCGACCAAGAATATCCTCATCCATTTTTGCTAGGGTCCATGCTTCTGCGCCATAGAGCAGGACAGGGATGATGAGAGTCTTATATAGAATCTCCATAGTGCTTCTTGACAAGGCCTTACTAATCAATTGCCGTCTTAGGCCAAAGAAACAGCGGTTGGCAAGTGTGATTCTTCGCTTGATTCCTGATGTGATGTCATTATCAGAGTTTATAGCTGAGCCGAGGTAGACAAAGTCCCTAACTACCTCAAAGTTATAGCTGTCTATTGTGACGTTCTGTCCGATTCGTCGATGTTGTGTGTCCCTTCTTGTTGCAGCGTATACTTTGTTTTACCCTCATTCACCACTAAACCCATTTTTTGCCGCTTCTGTACTAATACTTGCAAACGCACCAGTGACAGCTCGCTGTGTTCTGCCAACGATGTCAATGTCGTCAGCGTATGCAAGCAGTTGCACAGACTTATGGAAAATTGTGCCTCTGGTGTTGGCTTGTGAGTTTCGCACAATTTTCTCAAGAATGATGTTGAAGAAGTCACATGACAGCGCGTCACCTTGTCTAAATCCCTTTTTGACATCAAAGGTCTCGGTGAGATTGTTTCCGACCTTTACGGAGCAGCGAGCGTTCTCCATCGTCATTCTGCACAATCTAACAAGTTTGGCAGGGATGTCAAAACTAGACATGGCTCTGTATAGCTCGTCTCTATAAATGCTGTCATATGCGGCCTTAAAATCGATAAAAAGATGGTGAGTATCGATCTGGTATTCTTGGGTTTTTTCCAGGATCTGCCGTAGTGTGAATATTTGATCGGTCGTGGACTTACCGGGCCTAAGACCGCACTGATAGGGACCTATCAGATCGTTGACGAATGGTTTCAGGCGTTCACACAATACAGCAGACATGATCTTATACGCAGTGTTCAGGAGACTGATGCCTCTGTAGTTGGCGCAGTTTAGAGGGTCTCCTTTCTTGTGGATCGGACAAACAATGCTGAGGTTCCATTCATCAGGCATACTTTCCTTTAACCAAATCTTGGAGATGAGTTGGTGTATGCACTCTACTAAGTCATCTCCGGCTGCCTTGAAGAGCTCGGCAGGTAAGCCGTCTTGACCAGCAGCCTTGTTGGATTTAAGCTTAGATATTGCTATCCTCACTTCATTTTGGTCAGGTGGACGGAAATCTTGGCTGTCATCGTCCAGGTTGAATGGTTCGTTCTGCCTAACAGCGGAATTTGTGACGTCTTCGCCGTTTAACAGTCTGCAGAAATGGTTTTTCCATGTCCTCAGCACCGACTGTGACTCTACTACAAGGTTTCCTTGCTCGTCTCTACAGGTCTCCGTTCGGGTCTTGTTGGCATGACACGTTCTTTTTACCTTTTGGTAAAACTTCCGAACATTGTTCCTGGAGTAACACCTCTCTAGATCTTCGATTCGCTTCTCATGCTCTCTCTTTTTTCTCCGGAGAAGCCGATGTTCTTCCCTCCTTTTTTGCTCGTAGAGCTGACGAGCTGCTCTCGTCCTTCTATGCAGCGACGCTTCGTATGCACTTTGTTTTGCTGCATGTGCTTGCCGGCACTCTTCGTCAAACCAGGGGTTTCGAGGGGGTGGGCTGGTGAAACCGAGCACATCAGTTGCGGCGGTTTTGATGGCTTCTTGGCATCGGCGCCACTGGTCTTCGGCACTTGATGCTGGCAGCATAGGACTTCTCGAGAGGTTGAGGGATACGCGATCGGCAAAGGTTCTGGCGATTTGTTGCGTTTGTAGTCGCCTAACGTTAAATCTCCTCACAGTATTTTCTCGTTGTTGTGGCGTCTGGGATATCCGCATCCGTACCTTGGCTACAACAAGGTAGTGGTCCAAGTCAATGTTGGCCGCTCGGAAAGTTCGGACATCTAGAATACTGGAGGAGTGCCTTGCGTCGATCGCAACGTGATCAATTTAGTTGACGGTTTGATGATCAGGTGACCGCCATGTTCCTTTGTGGATATTGAGGTGAGGAAACCGTGAGCTATGGTCTGTTCAGAGTTCGAACATTCCACGTGCAGATCCGAACGTCATTGTCCTTTTTTCGTTTTGCAGGGTCGTCAACAGTGAATCCGTCCTTATCCGAGGCTTTTGGTTGCTTCGCAACAGTGCTTTTTTTCCGTGGTAGGGTAGTTAACCCCACGCACAACCCCCAACCTGGAGGACCAAAAGTCTAACACACTTTATGAAAATATTCATAATTACAATGAGTGGATACTTTCAATTCATAAAAGTCTACATAAGCAAAGGGATAACTATAACATTGCAACAGCGCCCCGAGATGCCTGCAGATGTATGTTTGTTCTGCACTTAAATTGCTGCAAATTGTAGTCTTCTGGAAATATATCCCCAGGAAGCGAGTTCCAAAATTTGCTTGTCCTGTAACAGAAGGAGTTTTTGAAAGTTGATGTCCTCGCGGTTGTCAAGTGTACTGTATGGTCATGAGCATTAGCAGCCTGTCTTGTTGGGCTACTACTTTAGCTCAATTTTAATGATTTTATCATACTGCCAAAGCATTTTTTCATTGGCATCATGTACCTTTTTGGTTCAGTGAATGTTGTAGTTCATTAAGTTGAAAACCCCGGCACAGCTATGTGGCAATTGTGAATGCAGCAAACAGTGTTTCTGTTCTCCTTTCATAAGAATAAGTATCAGTGACTATAATTTTGTTGATATTCATAGAGCTGTCAGTACTGCGGTACATTTTTTTGGGCGCGATTGCTCTGTCAGTGACTAATCGATACGATGCCGCGCGTTTTTGTGAAATTGTTGAGCGCAAAGAAACTGTCAGTAACAGAATAATGTTATTCAAACCACAACTGAATACTTATTTGTCATTTTGAGAAACTTGCTTTTGCATTTCTTCTTTTTTTGATAAAAAGTATTTAGTGCTTAAAAGTATTCGTCAAAGTGCAATCTTAGTTCGAATTTGGTCTGGCTATCTTCTTATTGGAACCATGGGACATAATAAATGAAATTCAGAGTTCGTTTACAATAGAATCAACTTTTCGAAATTAATTCGAAACTGAGATATTTGGTCAATTCCTACCTACATAACGATGATGGAGAAACGTTGAAAAGTAGGTCCCACTGTAAACAATCTAAGTAGGTACTGTAATCCAATCTATTCAAATGTTTTTTGCTCTCCTTCAGCATCAAAACATTAAACATCTATCGGAAAATAATAAAAGACGACAAATGTATGAGTACGCACACATGACACATGAAATCGACAATAGAAATGACACTCAAGATGCGATTAGTAGACTCGAAGTTGTGAAACGCATGATGGGAAATCATAAGTGGATTTCTTCAGCGAATGCATAAAAAATGTAAATAGAACAAAGAAGAGTTGGTAGATTGAAAAAGAGGTTATCAAGATAAGCATCCACTTCAGAGTGGACCGTATTTTTTCAAAAAAAAACAAAAACAAATCGGATCTCCTTAGGGCAATAAAATCGAGTAGGTACCTATAGATAATTTATACCCAAGTGAAATAAGAGATGCCTGTCAACTTAAGAAAATGAAGGACATTTCCACAATGTCATTAGTTAATTAGTCAGCGTTGAAAAAATATTGGTATGTGACTTCGAAATATGGTTCGTTCAGAGACCTTTCTTAGCGTACCTACTGAAGCAAATTCCATTTCACATGTTAGAAAATTTACTAAAAAAAGGACCGTGGATAATTGCATAACGAGGCAGGCACAAAATCAGATACGCTATGGAAATATCTCGGTTCATATTCAGACGCTCGTAAAATCCAAGCATATGTTTTTTTTTTTTTTTTTTTGAAATTTAATTCCAGTCAACCATGCAGCAATCGCATAAAAGTCTCCAAACGTCTGCATGAGTCATCAGTCAGTCAGCCAGGCTCCAAGTGGCGGATACATGAAACTCGTAAAACTCAACCGAAGAGCAATTCTCAGAACTTGCTATTTTTAAAGTCGCACACACACACGGACACAGCACACCCTAAAACCCACGATTTATTTTTCTTCTTCTGCGTTCGTTGCCGAGTCTCTAAAAAAGTCAAGTGTTCAGTGTTGCCCGATGAAATATCTGAAAATCTTGTTTTTCCGAAATAAAAAAACCTTTTTTTCGAGATTTTTTTCAAAATATATGTATGTATCTATACTTTCAATAAAACTTATATTTTATTTAAAGATATATATATATACTTACATACCTAATACCTAAATTACATTAATATCCCTTAAAAAAAAACTGTTCAAAAAATGTATATGGTTTTTTGAAATTTTGGAACGTATTTATATATGACATATAATTTCATAGCTTATGTAAATGAAGGCCATAGCAATTCGGTTTATTAAAGCGCAATAAATCCTTTGTACAGATTAAATTTTCAACTGTTTAAGTACTCAAATGATTACGAATTTCTGATTTACCTATTTAAATTTACAGCAAAAAATATTCCTTCAACATTTATGCAGTGGAGTGTGAAAGCGATAAAATTTGTTGAAATTCATGTTGCTAGAGTCGATCGAAGGTTGGCACAACACAATTTGTGCATGAGCTCTGCACACTTCACATAATAATGGAATCAATAGAAAAGGTTGTTTTAATTTGTTAGATATAGAAAATTCTCAATCTCGAAAATCTTGAAATTTGATGAATTTGAGGTAAAAAGTCTTGTACATATTTTTGAGCTCAAAAATCTTGAGAAAAAGATATATCTTGTAGTCTGGCATCACTGCAAGTTATCTGAAATCTGATTTGCGAGAGCGAGCAGTATGGACAGAGACAGAGATGATTGAGCATTTAGAATAATTAAAATTCAAGTAAATAAGAGCTCAAGAAAAAGCTTCGAGAGAGCTTTTGTGTCTGTGTTTGTGCCTGTCTCGCTGGCTCAGTTCGTTTGCTTGTTTGTCGCGCAATAGAGTAGTTCGAAATCAGTGTAAAAATTAAAAATTTGAATCCTCAAATCGGGAATCGGGAATCAGCGAATCATTTCCCAGCTCAGATAAATGAGCTGTTGGCTCTTCAGATTCAGAGGACCTTCTCGCTCTCATTAGTAGTACCTACGATTGAAATGAATTTGAGACAAATATCGCTGCTGTGAAATATTATCTATAATCTGAGTTCAGAAACTAACAGTCTAAAAAATATTCTTCGTAAAGTACTAAAGTGAATTTTTGTGATCAAATGACCGGTTTGAGTGATTTTTGTTGGTTCTTCCTCAGAACTTTTTAAACCCAGACACTCGTGCACTCAGTGTTATTTGAATATCAGAGTTGAAAGAAAGGCAGACTTTTACAAATTCTGCTATATAAAACTTCGCGCTTTTCATTCTCCAGTTAGTGTTTCAGTCAAGGCCGTATCTAGGGGGGGTATCACAGGGGTTTGAACCCCCCCCCCCCCCCCCCCCCGAAATTCTTAACAAGTGCACATTTTTAAAACGAGAACAGAGCAAATCCAAACAAAAATTATCCAATTCGGCCACTTACCTAAATGCAAAAAGGTTCAAATCAAATCAAGCATAGCATTGACTTTTTTCAATTATATTTTTATAATTTTTTATAATTTGTTATGTTGAATATAGCTATTTTTTTAAACTGTTACTACTATCTATATATATAAAAATGGATCTTGGTTTGTTCGGATGCTTAAAATTCGAAAACGACTGGACCAAATTGGATACTTCCTTCTGCGGATTTGTTCGTAATTGCTCCGCGAAGGTTTAGGAAAAAAAAAAAGTTGAAAAAATTAAGAAAATAGCGCGGAAAATTAGAATATTAAAGTTTGTATGGGGAAATACACTTTGAAAAAAAAATTAACTGGATAGAAATCAAGAAGTGACACTTCAAATAAAAAAAAAATATTTTGAATTTTAAAAGCAATTGTTGTTGTCAATTATTTTAATTATTTTCCAAGCAAATTGTTGTTGTCAACAATTTTGAAGTTTTTTTCTTATACCTAAGAACTTTGTTCTAATAAATTATGTTTACTATGTTACATTAATCATTACATTTTGAAATTAAGTAGATAGGTACTTTGATTATAAAAAGATGATATTATGGCCGACGATATTTTGCATCGAATTCGCACTGTGACATCGGATAATGAACTGGAGATGTCAGATGAAATGCGCAACAAAGCTTTGATTTGACGCATTTAATCGAGAATTGGAGCGAGAAATGGACTTCGAACGAATCGCATTGAGTCAAGCTGTTCGAACAAATGTGCCAATGCCGATCTATATATTATATAAAAATTAATCCCTATTTCGCTTGGTCACGGCATCACGCGTGAACGGCTGGACCGATTTCGCTAAATTTTTTTTTTTTTTGTCAGGAGAAAAATGTTATGAAAGAAAAAGTTAAGAAAATTTCGCGGAAAATTAGAAAATTTAAGAATACTAAACCACCATATTAAATTATATCTAATGTAACCATAGCGCTTTTACAATTCAAACTTTTTTAATGTAACCTTATGGCGTTGGCATAACAATGACAGAATCCGTGCTGCAAATATCGTCAACGAGGATGTAAACAAAATAAATATCGTTTAAAACAGATGTTTCGATCGGAGTTATTATATTGATAAAATACATATAAAATAATTAATTTATTATTTTTAACAAGAACTGAATTTCTTAGTGCACATCGTCGGAAAATCCTCAACATGTGGCGTTTTAGGCGTATGTCGTTTTTCAGTTCAATTAAATTTTCTTTAATAATAATCTTCTTAATTCATATCTATAATTCTTTCGGGATGAAACTCGATGATGATGATATAACTCGATAGCCACTGGGTAAATTTTTATGATTCTTCTTTTGTTTTGTTCGCATTGTTGTATTTCAGGTTAACGCAAACCTAAAAGATAGGATTTTTTACCCGCTATATGGCGTTGTAATCGATCTCCGAAACCACTCACCCGATTTCAATGAAATTTAATAGATTTATATTCTTCGTTCCCGTTTGAAGGATAGGATACTTTTGGACCTGATAGGTGGCGCTGTTGCCGATCGCCGAAACAGCGCTACCAAGTTGATTGAAATTTTGTAGATGGATATGGTTGCTTCCAGTTTTAAATTTTGGATAGTTTTTGACCTATAGGTGGTACTTTGAAAAACATAAGCGGGATAAGAAAACGGATTGTGGCACGTCCCATTCAAAAATAAAATCAAACGCTATTTCTAAAGTTGTATAATGAAAATTATTAATGGACGCTGTCCAAATAAAGCAATTTGCGAAATGTGAGCAAGATTTAATACGAAAGGTACGGGCAAAGCCATACAAGTGATGATTTTAAGGGGAAAATTCAAAGGCAAACATTCTTATTCCGCAGATTTCGCTTATTAAGAACGATTTTCCATTCGTGCGACTTCTATTTCCCGTGCGTCTCGCTTTCGCTATGACAAATAATTTATTGCAAGGATAATCGATGGATGTTTGTCAATTTAGTGAAAAAGTAGAAGGTTGGACGACACGTCAAAATCATTGCGGTTTGATTGAAAAAAATCAACCTTGCTATTCATCATTTATTTCTATTGCATTTAATATAACTTTTGAATAAAGAATTTTGTCGAATTACATAAATTAGCAAGTGCTTGGTGCATGCTCGGAATTTATTAACAAATTAACAAATTTGGGCGAAACGAAGTTTGCCGGGTCAGCTAGTTGTTATAATAAATTTGAAATTTAGGATTATTTTATTTTCCTCAATTGCTTCCAACCTATAAAATAAAAAGCTATTTTTTGAAGATCATATCCCCCCCCGAAATATTTTTCTAGATACGGCCTTGGTTTCAGTGTCCTGCAAAGTGAGTTTGAACCCTAGTACCTAGAATATTTTCATTAATATCTTAACGGTCGGGAAGCTTGACACACTGGCTCGTTTGTGGAAAACTGCCCACGCAATCATTTTTCTTATATTTTCTTTATGAAATGAAATATATGGATTGAACATTGTCTCTTGTTATCTTTCACAGTAGAAATGAGGAGGTATTTGGCAAATGCGAAGGCTGCGGCTGGTAAATACAAATTCAAAAATAACAGGTTAGTTTTTGAATACGGTTAAAAATAATTGCTTTTCGCAGAAAAAAAAGAAAAAACAACGAATGACGACAGCACTACTGAAGCAGCTACTTCTGTCCCACCAGATGCCAGTTCTGCCCCATCAGATGCCAGTTCTGTCCCATTAGATGCCAGTTCTGTCCCATCAGATGACAGTTCTGTCCCACCAGATGCCAGTTCTGTCCAACCAAAATCCAGTTCTTCCCAAGGAACGTCAGGTCTTAATCCTATCCCAGCCAGAGGAGATCCTATCGACGCACCTCAAGTTGGTTGGACTTCGGAGCCACAATCTATAATTCTATTCCGATCAGATACAATTCGGTCCCCATCAAAAGCAAATCGAGATTTATCTGCTTCAATGGAAGCTCAACCATTTCAAAATTCGGCTACTTCTGGTGGAAATACACCTCAATTTCCTATTTATCGAGCCGCAATGACCAGACCTCAAGTTCCATCAACAAGAGGTAAATATAATTTCGTTGTCTTAAAAAAAAAGAAAAAAGTCAAACTCCTCAACTCGTTATTGTTACATTTTACAGCCAACCTACAGATGAATATGCCTAACCCTTCCCTTGGGGCTCCGTTAGCACCAAGTCATAAATACACGACCTCCCTACCTTCCACAGGTGAAATGTGAATATTCTTTTTGTTTATTTTATAACAGACCCAGCCAATCGGGACAACGCCCCAAGAGGTAAGTCACTTGTCGAATGTCATGTGCCATTCGGGAACTTTATTATATAAATTTTTTTTTCTCAGCTGTATTCAGTGACAATACCGCACAAGGAGGTAAGTATTTTAACTACGTTATTTTCGATGATATTATTGCTTCATTCGAAGTTATCGAACTCGAACAGTTATTGACATCTACTTCAATCATATCTTTTTAAATATCTATAAAATATATTCATTCGTTATCGTTCTCTTTTCCGCCACACAGCAACAGCAGGTGAATCCACACAGCAAGCTGTGCCTGGATCTGGATTAGTACCGAATCCAATGGCAGTTGATGATGGTCCAAGCGGTAAGTTACATTTGACTATGTGCATTCTATTTTACAGCAGGGAACATTTCAGTTCTGATTGTTTTTCCCAAAAAAAAAAGTAATAGATTGAAAATAATATTGTGCGAGTTTTTATTTTTTGACGCATATATTCTGACAGCTGAATTGCGTTTTGACAAGCTTTCAATGACGTCTCTGATGTTTGTCAGAGGCATAATATGGCGCAATGGATACAAATTTAATATAAAATTTGGGTTCGAACCTTAAGCCCAACGCACTGACCAATTCGCCCACAGACATATTGGATTCACTTATAGCAGATGCGGTTGAGGAAAACGTTGACAGTTTTTTTGTTTCCGGAATTAGCATTCTGTTTAGATTTGAACAGTGCAAAAAATAAATACATATAAAAGATTTGTTTGACGTGGTTATATCACTGGTGCTCACTAGTGCGCATTGAGAAGTTTCAGCTTATTTTCACATCGGTCAAAAACGCTGCACAACCCTAAAAATTCGGCTACTATATTGAACTCAAAATATGTTGCCCTGAAGACTCTCAGTTTTTGAAATTTGGCGCACTAGAGCTCACGTCAAACAATCCAAAAGAGACAAGAAACGTATCATTTTTGCCATTTCACTAGTCGGGGAATTAAGCGAATCAAAGAAAGAGATCAAATTAAATCTGGAATATTCACTTTCTTGCATTTAATTTCACACTTCTCCCTACTGCGTAGCCATTAAATGCAAAGGGTCATTCTGATAGAAAGGGGTTTTTCCGACGCACATTTTAAATTCACACTTTCTCCACGGACATCTATTCATACGAGACCGAATATCGAATATTCCCAAATTTTGAAATCTTATTTATGTGGTATTCGATTGGGCTTCTTCAGATTCACTCTCAGATTTCAGATTTTGTGTGTCTATTTGAACATAAAACGTCACTTGCTCTTTTTTCTTTTTTGTGTTGATATTCGTGCAATTCAAATTTGTGTAGCCTTTGATACTTTTCAAAGCGTTTTCCATTTACTGGTAAAATTTTATATTAAAACAAACATTTATACATAAATAATTTACAAAAAATAGATTCACCAATGCCTTTCTTTGCTGTAGAAAGAATGCACGAAAACGTAAATAAACTCAACCAGTTTTCAAACTAAAACGCGCTTTTACTGAAGCAATTCTGAGAAAAAAATCAGATTCCCAAAAGTACTCTGCAATCTGAAAAATATTGTTTCTTTTATACCAAACGAACATAAAAAGTGCTCTAAGAGCGCCCAATCGGATACTACATAAGTAGCTATTATTTATTTATTTTTTTTTTCTGTCGTAGCAAATTTTAAATTCGATCTGTAAGTTTCGGCTCTGCGAAATAAGGCCCCAAAAAGAAAATGAAATAAGGCCCCAAAAAATTATACAGCAAACAACAGCAACGATTTTTAACAGAATTTGGGGTGTTATTTCCTAATGAAAAAGAAGAAATGAAATAAGTCCCCAAAATTACTTTTTTATTATTAATTGTTACCCTTCTGATAGGGACTGCGTATGGGGGGCATGCTGCCCCCCTGCAACCCCCTTGACGGGGTGGGTGCGAGTTTGAGTACATACAAAGTTTCTTTAATTTAAATTAGTTTATCCAATATCAACAACATTAAATAAAAAGTAGTTTTCATTATTTTTAATTTCATTATGAAATAAACCCCAAATATGGGCCTTATTTCATTTTCTCTTTTGGGGCCTTATTTCCTACAGCCGTACCTAAGTTTCTAGTTTGAATTTATTGAGATCAAGCTAGATCAAGTTTCATTGTAAAAACGCGCATTTCGAAAAAAAAATCTGATAGTTTGGAAAGCCATACGCAACTCTTTAAACAGTTTTGCTTGCTACTCAAACGTCAAACAAAGTCCCTTAACAATCTCATGTTTTCCATTCACAGGCAGCCAGCCAGACGGAGTATACCTACTTGTACACAGCAGGCGACTAATGCGGACGGTTAGTTATGTATATTTGAAATGATAAAACTGTAAATTCGAAAATGTTTGTACTCAAATCTGTTTCTGGTTTTAGATGCTAGAAACCTGCTCCGTGATCTATGTCAAATCGAAGCTAGGGTGGCTAAATTGAAGGAGCAAGTTCAACCAGTAAACACGAAGAAGCAAACATACGATGCCCATTTGCTGGCTCAATTCAAGAAACGCCAACAACAGCCTAACGAAAAGCTTATGAGCTACTTATCGGCAAAGCGTGAGCTAGCGGCAATGCTGAACCTGCCAATTGAGGAATTTAGACATCCGCTAATATTTGGCATGCATAATACGGAATTGATACGTGCCGTATGTTGTGCGGACGTTTCTTCGCATAATGAACTGCTCCAATTAGTCCTGAAATTTCATAAACGGCTGGGGCCTTCACCAAATGCACGATTTTGCGAAAATTGCTGGTTAGTCGACCACCGCAGAGAGAATTGTCCTTACCCAACGGGACTTGTTTTGTCATACTATTGTCATTATTGCAAAGTTGCTGGTCACAATAATCTGGAGTGCAACTTTTTGAAAAACTAAAACTTGGACAAAAAAAAGACAGTAATAGATTTTAAGACTTTTGAAATATCATAAACTAAATTAATCACTTATACAGCACGACTGTAAAATAATCGTCTATCTTAAATAAATGGAAATTCGGTTCGAAAAAAAAACTCCGAACCAGACAACGTAAGGCCTTCGCAGTTCAGTTTTTATGTGAATATCTCTGTCACATTCAAGTATAGACTTGTTGCTTGAAGTATGATTATTGACACCCGAAATGAATTTCCCAAAAGAAGAAAAAGCTCCTTCGAAGATTCATTCATAGACTAATTTTCCCAGGTGCATTGGAAAACTCTAAATCGCTGAATATGAATGATAAATCATGGGCAATTGTGCGTTTGTATAATAAGCCTGTCAAATTTAAAAACAAATCCACATAACTGCAAATCAAAAATAGTGCAATTATGTTCAAAAAACAAAAACTATTATTCTTACCTTGTTGTACATCTAGGCCGGCACGTTCCAACATATAAGGGAGACCTGTTGTCAATTAGTTTTCAAAAAAAAAATCCAAATAATGAAAACTAAGATCTTAACGAAAGTAAAATAAACGTGCAAACCGCCTCAAGTTCGCACATGTCCAAGGACTGCTCTCATAAACAATATATCATGTGCGAAGCACAAGTTTCAAATAAAAGTATTGTTTCACAAAAAACTTACCACCTGCTATTGATAATGGATTCTTGTCACTAATTCGTTTCCTAATCGATGATATGTTTGAGTTGTTTAACATTGGTGAACTAATTGATACCGGCATAACCGGATTTGTTAAATTCGGTGGACACGGCAGATTATATGGTCCGTCATTTTCCTGCAAGTAAACAGAGCAGAACTTAGGGAAACGTGTCAGTTGTTTCGAGGGTGGAGTAACTCCTTTTGTTGAATATACCTTACACTCCCTTTTGTCGGGTGACAAAAACTGCTTCGCCATGTACAAATGGTGCATCATTGCTTGCAGACGGTCGCGTTCCTTTTGTAAATGGATCTCGAGTTGGGAGACAACTTGCATTTGAACGCGCGCCTGAGCGGTGGAACGATCGTCTAAGCTGTGTTCGGTGTTGAGGTGTCTGAAGTTATGCAACAGGTTGAGATTATAAGGAAATTCTTATTCGAGTCGAATTTTTTTATAGAAGGTCTTGAGAGAGAGAGAGAGAGAGAGAGATAGACATTGGAATGGAACTCGACATAGAAATTTTAAGTGACTGATATTTGGATCTGAAACGTATGGTGGAATGTTTTACTGCTGATGGCTTACAGTCCGGATACGACCTACACCAATATCCCTCTGCAGTAAGCTTGGCGGTAGTTCCACGTGTGTGAGTAAAAGGTAAAGTAGAAAGTTGACCGGGCTGAAGCATTTGTGCTTCAGTAATTTCATTTCAGTGGAATTTCAGTGGGGGGCAATACCCCCATATATTTGCTTAATACAAGCTATAGCTAACATGTAAGAACTTAAAACTAAGATACTTAAAACAAAGATACTTAAAACTAAGACATAAAAGCCTTAAATCTTAGACTTATAGATAAGGAGAATGGTGAAGGAGATCAAGTTTGAGGTGGGCAGAGCTGCGGTTGAAATCGAAAACTGAAAGGTTGGAAATAACCTTTCGCAGCATACGGGAAACCGGTTCATTGGAGCCATATGAGGTACGATGGTTTGGTGGATAAAAGAGCCGAGGGCAACGTAAGCTACGGGGGTCTGTGTAAAAGATTATAGAGTGGTAAAGAGACGCGCAATCGATGGAGCCGGAGAGAAGACGATAAATGAAAAGAATGTCTGCAGCGTCTCTGCGTTCCTCAAGGGTATTCAATGGGTATTCAATTTTATGAGATTGAGCCGGTCTAAGTAGGGTGGCAGAATAAAAGTATCGTCCCAAGAAGGCAGACCTCGAAGGGCAAAACGAAGAAAGCGACTTTGGACGTTCTCAATTCTGTCTGCATGAACTCGATGGAAGGGAGACCACACTTGACTAGCGTATTCAAGGAGGGGGCGAACTAAGGTGATATAGAGAGATCTAGTCACGTAAGGGTTGGAGAATTCTTTAGACTATCGTTTAACAAAGCCAAGTAATGAGTTGGCTTTACCGATTATTTCGTCAATATGCGAATGAAAATTTAGCGCCATATCATACAATACGCCAAGGTCGCGAAGAGAATGAACGAGAGAGATTGGTTGACCGTGGAGAAGGTAAAGTCGGGGAGGGGGCTTGTTGCGTTTGCGAGATAGGGTAATGGATTGGCATTTGGTGATGTTGAGTTCTAAGAAATTTGTGAGGCACCAAGTCGAAACACGGTCAAGGTCTTCTTGAAGGAGGTAGGAGTTTTGAGGTGAAGAGATGGTTTTGAAGATTTTGGTATCATCCGAGTAGAGAGAAAGAGACGAGTGTTTGATGACCTTCTCCAGATCATTTACCGTTAGGATGAAGAGGAGGGGACCTAAATGGTTGCTTTGTGGGACACCGGATGTTGCTAGGAAGGAGGACGACAGTGCGGACCTAAAGCGAATGCTGTAATACCGGTTTTCAAGGTAGGAAGATATCCATTTTATCAACATAGGTTCAAAGCCAAGGGCCTACCACATGAAGTTTGAAACCCCGCTAGCTTGGAAAGGACTAGAGTCAGTCAGGTTATCTAAGAAAAGGCATTCCTTATTTGATTTGGCATTTGAAGCTATGAAGAAAGATTTATCGTCTGATGGAGTCCAGTGCAGCTGAGGTAGATTACAATCGCCGAAAATGAGGATATTGTCAAACGAGTCAGATGAGTCGAATAATTTGTCAATCGCGTCGATGGCAAGTTGGTATGATTCAATAGGTTGGGCTGGTAGAACATAGAAGCATATAACGTACAGGGACCTCTGGGGGAGTGTTATTTTTATTTAAACAAAGTCAAGTTTTATAGATGAGGAAGTAGCAATAGGGGATAAGTCAAGGCTATTATGGATGGCCAGTAGAACGCCTCGACAAGGAGAATCGTTTAAGGGGCGAATATTTTCGTCATCTCGAAAGACATTGAATGAAGGGGGAAATAACTCTTGGCTCTTTATGTCGGGGACTAGGTTTGTTTCAGTAAGGGCATATATATCGAAAGGAAGAGCATGAGATTGGCGATGAACAGCACTGGTTTTGGAGCGCAGGCTTTTTACATTCTGGTAATAAAAAGTAAGAGGAATTTGGTTTGGAGATGATGGGTGAAGAGACGGCGGGATGGACACATTAGGGACGAAAAAATGAGTTGTGGTCAACCCGGCTCCGTTGGATGTGTGATATTCTTTTGGAGTGAACAAAGTTTCCATATGCAGTGAGGTCTTCCATTACTCTTTGTGGTGGTATATTAAAAGACTCGTGGAACTTGGTGTAAATGTTCCTAAGACTGGTAAGATCGGTAGGGAGACATTCCTGTTGGATTGAAACCATGACGCTAGTTTTTTGTCTTACCCTCGTAGCAAACTGAGTCAGATTTGTCATGAAGATATGCGAGAAAGAGACGAGTATTCTCGTAAGTCTTTTTTTTTTTCTCTAAACCTAGAGAGTGCATATCGACATTCTGTGAAATCAAAGGTTTGCTGGGATAGTTTACCAAGGGGTGGCAAAAGGGGATCAAGAAAAGGGATAGTAGTGGTAGTCGTTGTAGTGCAAGGAATAGACAATGACAAAGTAGATGAAGAGGGTTTAGCTGAGGTATTGGATAAGTCATTAGATGTATAAGATGTGGGATTTATAAAAAGGGAACTAATGAAATTAGGGTACTTAGCACCAGTAGTTAAATCAAAATTCGGGAAAGAATTGTTAGTCGAGGGTTATATAGTAGATGGGGTAGAGGAGGTAGTGTTAGATGTTGGAGTAAGTCTAAAAGAGACGCGGTTACGCGGGGCCATAGACAGTTTAGACACATTTAAGGAACTAGAAGGTGGATTGTTAGGGATATGGGTAGGGGGGGCAAAATTGGGAAAAAGCTTGGTTTTAAGGCTCCAATTCGGGTCAGGTTTAGGACGAGAATTGGGAATAGGTCTTGCTATCTTATTACTAGGTTTATTTTTTTGTGTGTTGATTTTATTATTGTTAGATGGGACAGATTTTGCTAACTTGTTGGCGGGTTTTTCCGTCCACTTGCTTATACTCATCTTATCAAGGTTGAGAATATCTCCAGCAGACCTTATGAATAACCATTCATACTTAGTGGGGAGGTCTAATTTGAATTCACGATTACTTTTATGGTTAAACATTTTGCAATGACTAATAGTGATGCCATATCTTTTGGTGAAAAATGTCTTAATCCAAGAAATAGCTGCATTTTGAGGGGCGCCTTTGATGAAGAGGGTGGTAAGGTTTTCAGACTCCAGTTTATCGAGTCTGATTTGCCAATCGGAGTGTGTCCATGTAGTCCCAAAATGTTTTATAAGCTTACGTGGAGCGGCGGTGGGAGGAGCGGGTATAGTGACGGGTGCAGAAGATAATGAGAGCGTGGGAATATCTGACGAATTGGGCGGTAATGGTATAAGCCGCACTGTTGACGATGCTTTAGGTGTTGCTATTGTGGTAGTGGTTGTTGTTGTTGTTGTTGTTGTTGTTGTTGTTGTTGTAGTCGACGTTGTTGGTGGTTGCGGCATCGGCAGGAGGCGAGGTGATGGGCGTGAGACAGAACTGGCTTCGCTATCCAATATTTCGGCTAAGTAGTATTGTACTGCGGATCAGGGTGATGCTGACTGACTGAGATATTATCGATTTTACAGCAAAGTATTTCAATCCTATTTTGAATGTCAGACATAGCTGTCTGGGCCGCAGTAAGTTCGTCGCCGAAGTAGCTTATTCTGTCGAACATTACCTCGAATATTGGATCTGGTTGCCTCAAAGACGGTTGTTTGTTTGAAGTGGATTGGAAGTGGATATCTAAGTTTTCGCGCATGGAGTTTATGGAGTTGCGAGCTTCCTCGTTGCATTTATTTTCTGCAGAACTGGTTGCCTTAAACTCAGCTAACACATTATTAAGCAGGAACACGCTCTTTTCGTCTTTCTTAGATTTGTCTAAATTCGACTCGATCAGACCGGCTAGTTGTCTCTCGATGTTGGTGAGTTTGGATTTTATTAGGTCGATGGTAATCTGAACAGAATTTCCAAGATCATCAACACATCTGACACTACTTTCTAGCCATTCTTTTGTGCAGATATTTTTTAAAAGATTCATTAGACTCACTAAGACACTTTATTGCTAAAAGCACGTGTGATAGCAATATGGTCTTACACTCATCACAAAAGTAAAGAAGGTTGCCCGGAAACTCTTTGATAAACACACTGTTTCTTTTATTCAGGCCGACACAAATGGCATGGAATGTTTTTCCACAATTTCCATTGCAAGCAATCCAGTCGGCATTGATATCATCGATTGCGCAATTTGAACTTCCGCACGACATAGCAACCGAAAAAAAGAACCAAATAATGTCAGGAGTAATGTGGGTCACAGATTTTACTGTTTTATTTATTTACTTTTTTTTTTTTTTTTGAGCACGTTTGCGAAAATTAATAAGCGCGGGTGGGTCAGAAAAATTGCTAACAGGTAGGCCAACTTTTCAAGGTCCATATCGATGTACGACCAGAACAAACCGTGTTGAAGACTACACAAAAAGCTATCCGCTCAAAATTTAGGCTTTTGACAGAGGAATTCTCTTGAGGGTGGATGCCATTTTTGGAATTCACTGCGGAGCCTCAAGTCATCACTTCAAGTTTCACCAATCCTTTGTAACGTTTTCTCGACAGCACTCATGCGATGGAAGTCTTTTTTGCTGGGAACACCCATCATTGCCCCGTCAGCATTAATATTGAAAAGCGCTCCACTGACAGCTGGCCGAGTTTTTCGAACTATGTCAAAGTCAGCGAAGAACGCGAATGCCAAAATGCCTATACAGCCATTTAGAAGATCGTAGCTCAATCGGGTCCGTGTGAGATCTTTTCTGACATCAAAACAAATTTGACAGACATCCTTAGTTATTGACGTTTGGTTCTTTCGTTAAGTGGTTTATTACGCATAGGTCTCCATTACCGTTTCAGATACTAAAATGTTCAAACATGCGAACACTTTTGAGCAGTCACTAATACTAATAGAAAATTTGAAAGCTACTTTAATACGGTTTCAAAAACGAGCCAGGGCATTTTCCTTTAGCTTTTTTTCCCCGACTTCATAAGGGAACCGAGAAAGATCTTCAGTGATGAGAGGTTGGTTCCGTCTGGATTTTTACAAGTTATCCTATCTACAGTCATCACGCTTAGGACTTAAGTTAATCAAGTGGTAGGCTGTTTATAAAGCTACTTGACCTGCAGTCTATATGCTGATAACAACAGGAAATTTACTTCTATATAGGTAGGTAGATAGCTGTTTTGAAGGCAACATCTAGGGCTTACTTGCAACCGCAATAAAGGTTCATTCCGCCCACTTTTATGCTGGGCTGTTTCTGTAGGCAGCCTAATCGTCATTTCAGCCTTTTGATGTAGGGAGTTTTTCAAGACAGAGAGTTTTCACCTCTTTTCACTATATTTGCGGTGGCTAAGCGATTATGAACTAGGATATGCTGACTCCCATCGCGATCCATGTAAAACCTGCAATACAAAAAGCTTACTCTATCTAAACGATGAAGGAAGTATTTTTCATGGAATTTTCTGTGATTTCGCGGTACTTTATTATATTCGAGGAAAGATCACATTTATTTTTAAAAATATACCATTCTAAGAAGAGCCAACAGACCGCACCAAGCTGTGAATTTTTTCGGCCTTTTGATAATCTCTTCGCTTCGCTCCCAATTCGACAATTTCCCCTAATTGACAAAATCATTAACATATAGGGTTGCAAGTCCCGAACTATGCCATTTAAAGGGATTCTTATGCCTTCTAAATTATATGCCTCGTACGTCTTGTCCGATGGGACAAACCTACTACATCAGATCGTGGAAGATAGCACTCGGATATCTAGGGCTTTCTTGTAAAAAGAACAAGTTCTGCTTTAGCTTATACATAGTCTTCGAAAGCAACCTCTACAGTTTTTTTTTTTAGAGAAATTGGAAATGTTGCATCTTTTGCAACACTGACCCCTATTGAACTCACTCTGTTCAACTGTAAATTTCCAGTATCCAGTTTCCTTTGTAACCGAAATTCTAACAGCAATTTGTCCAAGGAAGCTGTTTATATGTTTGCAACAGCTTAAGCTTAACAAGTCAACGTTACCTGGGTAAATTCTACCGCGAAGGGACTATACCACCTCCACCCACAATCTAATCTAAAAGGAAGCTGTTTATGTTCATACTTGCAGCCTTTTTGCGAACCCAATTTGGAATGCCTTGTTCATAATAATAGCACTTTGATTAGATCTACGCAGTGCATAAGTGGAAGCTTTTTCTATATCTAGAAAGACCCCCAGACCAAGTTCAAGGATTGGTGTTTGAATTTTTTCATAAAGGGTTTTTTTTTTTCATTTGCCTGTAAAATCGTTTCAAACTGATTAGTTGCCAGCTTTGGATATAAAAAACTTTCCGCGATAGGTACTAATAATCATTTTTAGTGTCCTGGCTAAACTTATCGAACTCACGGTGGCGAAATTTTGCATATAAATTAACCAATTCTGACCTACAAAATATATAGTGTAAAAGGTTAAAAATGGTTATTAGAAAGGCCCTTTTACTTCACCCAGGTATTGGTCTATACCGCCTTTTCTAAGGCTTATCCTTGAAATTTTCATTAGCTCTTCGACTTGCATTTGATAGCGTTTTGAGATTCCATTAAAATTTGTTTTGATGTGAGACTCTAATTCCTTTCGATTTGAGCCAGTTAAAGAAAAGGTCCTTTTCCCATGAAACATATTCTTGTAGCATTCTTGTAATAAACGAACATCTTCTTAGGCTCTTATCCAAAAGATGTTTGCTTATTTTATTACTCTAAAGATGTTTTAAAACTGTAAAATAGCCTTCTGCGGAAAAAACAGCTTGAAAATAACTCAGCAAGTGGTTTTCCCATATCCACTTTGTTTTACCATTTTAAGGTGAAACTTGTTAAAAGCTACATTTCTTTGTAAGAGTTTGATTCCTTCGGGTGGTCACAATGGGCGATTTTATATTGAAAATTTCGCCGTTGTTAGTTAGTCAAAAACTACACTAAATATGATTACTAACATTGCTAGCAGCTAGCACTGGCAAAAAGATTCAGAAAGTATTTTTTTTTTTTTTTAATTCAATTCAATTTATTTTTTTTTAAATTTAACTAGAGAGTAGTACAAGAACAGTAAAAAGATTTGAGGTGAGTATTTGTTGCTTTTTTATTCAAAGTATGCCATTACGGCATTTTTGATTTTAGTAGCCCCAATTATTTGTTTCGTTGTTGCCGGTAGCGAGTTTCAAAGCCTGGTGACATACACAAAGAAGAGACGCGAAGAGTTCAGATAGCTAGAGGATGGTATTATAAGATTATGTGTTCTAGAGGACTAACCAAATTGAAGTTTTTCAAAAAGATACATGGGGGATCTGCTGTTAATAATTTTGTGCATGAATACAAGACATTTAATATCGAGAAACTGCTGAAACGTACAACCAAGAACCAGTTTGTGATAGTGTGAAATGTGTTCATATCGACGTAGCCCATACCCGTACCTAATCAAATCATTAAACGCAACAAGCAACTTGTGCTGAGAATGGGAATCAAGCTTGCAGTAAACTATATTAGCATAATCAATAATATGTATAAATAACGTTTTAATTAACCTAAGCCTAGAGTCAACTAGAGTAAGACTTGAGGATAACCCAAGTTTACGCAGCCCAGCATATATTCGCCCAGTAACGTAGTTTGTGTGGTCGACGCGACGGCGGAAAGAGAGCGATTTAACTTGAAACCAAGGTTGGTGACAGTATCTACAAATCTAAGTTGCTTATTATTTAAGAATACAGGCGACAACTGATCGGTATCGCAATGTTTCTTAGAGATAAGAATAAGTTGGGATTTGTTAGGATTTAGATCGAGTCCATTGCATAATGACCAGCGGAATATTGCCGACAAATCTTCGTTTATTCTAACAAGAACATCCTCAACGAGCCCTATTGGTCGCGACAAGTAAATCTGAGTATCATCAGCGTAGAGATGAATGTTCACTTTTTAGCATTCTTTAGGTTAGTCGTTGATGAAGATGCAAAAGAGTATAGGTCCCAAAACTGATCCCTGTGGTACTCCTGCAACCAATGATCTAAACTGTGCTCGAAAACCAGATTGAACAGGGGATAGCAAACAGTGTTGATTTAAATAGCTTGAAATTTGGTGTGCAAGAATTTTCTCCAAGACCTTTGACAAACAGGTTGGGTGTCAGATCGCCCAAAACCGAATAGCCCAAAATGCAAAAAAGCGAAAAAAATGTCAAATCACCCAAAAACTTTTTTGGGCGATTTGATATTTAAATTTTTTGGGCGATTTGACATAATGTCAAAATGCCCAAAAAGATAATTTTGGGCGATTTGGTGTTTCGGCAATTTTAGTCGGCCCTGTGTCAAATCGCTCAAAACCAAATCGCCCAAATCTGAAAAAATGTCGCATCGCCCAAAGAAAAATGTCAAATCGCCCAAAGTAGAAATGGGCCCGATCTGAAAGTAAGTAATGGGAAAAAAACACTTTGAACGGAAATGATGTAATTAAATGTGTTTTGTTATCGTTGGGACTTAGTTTTTGTTGTATGCTTATGCGCGAGGCCAAAAGGGGGCACGTGCGCGGCGCGGCGCGGTCGGGCGACGCGCCGCCACCCCACCGCAAAGCGCGTCGCGCCGCCCCCATCCCCGCGGTGGTTTTCATAGTATTACCTTTCACAAACATTCACAAACATGATTATTTAAGTAAATTTATGTTCATTTACATACCTTTCGTATCCAAAACTTCTCATAATAAGCCAAAAAGCTGTCAAAATTATTGGAAATTTGACATTATGTTAAATCGCCCAAAAATGAAAAATGTTAAATCGCCCAAGAATTATTTTTGGGCGATTTGACATTTTTCTTCATTTTTGCAATTTGGGCGTTTTGGTTTTGGGCGATCTGACACATGGCTATTTTTGCATTATGACAAAACGCCCACTCTTTTTGGGCGAAGTGACATTTTTAAGTTTTGGGCGATTCGGTTTTCGGCGATTTGACATCCAACCGACAAACAAGGTAAAATACTTATTAGTCGGTTGCCGCAGATGGCTGAGGTATTTCGGAACCGGAATGACTTCCGACTTCCTTCCAAATATCAGGAAAGGTAGACCACGTAATACAGAAATTGATGATTTGTGTGAGACAGCTTAAGATATGGGGTAATATCATATTCTCAAAGCGAAGAGGTACCTACTCCATCCTCACCTACAGCATTGGACTTTAGACAACGAATGGTATTTATAACATCAATTTCTGAGACGACTTCAAAGTTAAATTCATAGCAAAAAAAAATAGTTGGCTATCCGGAGTAAAGCACGTACTATTTACAGATCTGGTAAGAAATGCATCGTTAAGGTCGTTTACATTCGGCACTCTATCAATAACGGCCTTTTTCCCAACTTTAATGGAGCGTAAATTGCTTAGAGGTTTGGTCAGTACTCAGTTTTGATAGAAAATATTTTTTTTTTTGCTCTTCTTGTCACGAACGTTGAGTAGTTACGAGCGCGACAAAAAATCTCCCAATTTAGACTTGAGGGCCTAAGATTCTATCCGGCGTGTAATTTGTTACGAGCTTTCATGGCACTGTGAACTTCACGTGTGAACCACGGGCATTTTGTATTCCGTATTGCAACAGTTTTTAATGGAACGTGCCTGTTAAAGAGGTCAACCAACAGGGTTTGCATATGATCTACTTTTTCATTAGCACATGAGGAATAATAGCAGTCACGCCATGGGAGAAGACTTTCACTCAGTTGCAAAATATTGTTATCTACAGAGGAAAAGTCTCTAAATTGGAAAGATGATGGTTTAGGGGAACGGGATAAGTCAACATTGTATGCGCAATATATTAAATCATGGTTCTATATGCCGACTAAGGACAGCTGATCGTGAAGTAAGACATTAGAACGATTTGACACCATAAGAACGTCAAGCAGACTGGGAGGAGCATCTGGAGCAAATCGGGTAGCAAACGAGTTATATTTTGCTTGTGTAATTTTTTTCCGAACTGCAATCTTTCGCTGTTGCATTTTTGGTTTTTCGTTTAAACTGCTCCCTGACAGTAGTATGAGGCGTTTTTCAGCATTCGGCTCCTCTTAAAATATTTCTCTAACTATCCATGCATTGCAGGTGCTTTATGTCGAAAAAAAATCGTTAAGTAAAGGGTGGGCCATTTTGTGGTTTCTTTTTAAATCATAGGTTATTTTGATACTGACATATGTCTGATAAGGGATTGGCCATCTAGAAGTTTCTTTTTAAATCATAGGTTATTTTGACATTGACAGTTGTTGGATAAAGGGTGGGCCATCTAGTGGTATCTCTTTAAATCAGGTTATTTTGACACTGACAGCTGTTTGCCGTTCGAAACCTTGACAGAAAGTCTGTATCATACCTCCGCGGAACGGAATTAGTCGCTTTACGCTTGAACAACGTTGGAAAATATTGAAAACTTATTTCCAAACAGTGCGTTTTTTTGAAAAGAAGTTGAGGCACCCACCCACCCTTTTTCATTTCGGCGGCTACCCTAACAATACAAGGCCAATATCATCCAAGGCCAAAATCATCCGTGAGCAACAGCCCAAAACCATCAACAAGGTATTGGAATTAGGAGTGACGTAATGCGCTATTGCGAAGCCAGCCGAGCCAGTCACTTGAACGACGTTGTGTTCCATAATTAATGGGAATGTTTGCTCTTACTAATAAAGCCGTAACGCATGGACAAAATTTAATTTTGTTCATTTTATTGCATTTTGTTTAAGAAACTTGTATTTGGCCCACCCTGTATATACACCACCTAGCGGAGCTCCACTAAAAATACCGTCAAACAAAGTTCGGCGCGCATTTCTGTTTGACATTAGTACCCCTATTTGATCAAGTTCACCCTGATGCTAGAACGATCACACACTTTTACACCTTTTACAAAGCACCTCAAAGTAATTTCTCAATAATTAATTAAAGTATACCCCTCAGTAAGCTCTCAATAAAAAAAATGCAACTGCAACGAATCTGTTGTCTTATACGTTTTGGTACAAGCAAGCTAGTTTTTATCTAAAAAAGATCCTCATTTGCCAATGGTTTTGAAGTCCCCTGCTCAGCAGAAGGTCTGTCCTCGGATTTGGTCCTGTAAATCATAGAGGGATCTCAGATTCGGTCCCCGAGAAAACACATTTTCCATCTTGGATATTTGTTTCGCTTCTGAGAGTACAACAACAACTGTACAGAAAAGGCTCCTTAATTCAGATAAATTAAAGGATGTAGATAGGAAAAAGAAAGAAAAAACTCACCCAAACGAGTGCTAAGTCTGTTGCTTATTTTTATTTATTTTTAACGCGAATAATCGACCGTAGCGAACAATAAACAATTGCGATGGCGCACCGCACTCCAAATCGTAAAAAAATTCCGCATCCAATTTCTGTCGGAGGATATCGGAACCTAGCTGTCAAAATTTTAACAAAAACAATGCACTTCATTGCACTTCAACGTAATTCGCCGATATGCGTTACAAAATGTCGCAACAATTCTCCGAATAATTGTTTTGAAGAATACCTCGCAGCAAAAATCCTCCGAATCTTATAAAATCGGAGAATTTTCCATTCCGAAGGATACAATATTTTTATAACTGAATGTGTGTAACTATAAAGTCCAGTTTAAAGTTCGTACATTCATTTTAGAACGTTTATCCTTTGTTCGGCGAAAATAATTTACGAAGATTAAGAGCGAGTTCATAATTAAAATATTAGTTTCATTCGCGTACGCGGTTTAAGTCGAACGCAATCGATGTAAATCGATAGCAATCGAACAAAATCTATACACTTTCTCATCAAAATGACAGAAAAAGAGAAAATAAGCGAAATAACGAGTAACGAGTAGTTTATCTCGAGGCTAGAAACAGCTCAGACAATTTCAACTGGCAGGTACTGATAAATATGTCAAATATACACAAATTTGACAAAAAGCAAATTCAAAATCCGTGTTTAAAATCAGCTGCACAGAAAAATTAAATCTGTGAAAATAAGACCGTTTCATATGTTGCAAAGAATTAAGTTACATATTTATTTGTGACAGGGATCAGATTTCAAACATGAAAGTGGCTCAAAGTGGCCCGAACTCAATCCATTTATTTTGGAGTAGGTATATTTTCAACAGTCTGCGAGAGTTTCGCTCAATTTTTTGAGTTTGACAGTAGATTTCTAGATTTTGGTTCGGGGAAGTACGCGAATAAACCTATTCTTATGGAAAAAAATATTGATTCAATGCAATTATGAACAGAAATACTGCTGCAAGTTTGCAGTAGGTAGTTTTGAATTTCGAAAAAAAAAGAGTTCAAATATTATCACAATTTTTGTTCACTGTCGTTCCTTTTAAATATAAATAATATATTTAAACTTTTAGCTAAGAAAAAAAAACCTTCATTTACTTTGGATAAACCTATTAAATTTTCATTTATTTAACTTAACTTTTTTTTCCCTGCCTTCTTCCTGCATCTCGCAGGATCGCAATTTGACTGTCATTTTGCTTATAAGAATGCAGATGACAACTGCCGTCATGTAAAGATAATGCAGTTTTTTTTTTACATTAATGAACGCTAAAAGTGCAGTGCTGCCGCATTTTTACTTATATTTTAGTATTTATAAAATCAGCCTAAATG
This sequence comes from Cheilosia urbana, assembly GCA_946477585.1. Lineage (NCBI taxonomy): Eukaryota > Metazoa > Arthropoda > Insecta > Diptera > Syrphidae > Cheilosia > Cheilosia urbana. The sequence continues at coordinate 6,022,819 of OX297857.1, forward strand.
TTGAAAACACAAAATCGCTTAATTAAATTCGTAGTCCGGGACATAGACTAGATACATAAATAAAAGGGAAATCGTATATAAACACTCTATATGCTGTAATTTGTGTATATTTGTGTTATTGCAAAATTCCTTATAATTGTAAGACTTACCCAGCACAAGCCCATCTGAAAACTTACCTTTTCGTTCCGTCGAGAAAATCTCCTCAAGGGTAGATGATTTCAATAAAGAACGCAATTCTTTGGCACGTGTATTTAAAAATCAAATTGTTTAAATAAAGTACCATCGAATTAACATGACAGTAATTCAATGGAACTTTAATAGTTAATAAAACTGTTATTTGGATATTTTTCTGTGTCTTAAATGCTGGGAATTGCATCTCTTTAAGGAAATCAATTTTTGTTAAAGTAAATATTTAATAAAAATATTTCAAAACAAGAGAAAATAAATCAAAAAATGTTAGTAAAACGCATAACCGAAACGTATTAAATGTATTTTTATTTATTATTATTATTATTATTATTATAATTTTTTTTTTTTTTTTTTTTTTTTCAACATAATAACATTTGAGTGTAGTGCCATCCACCCTTGTTTGGATAAGCCCTCTTTGTCGTCTCCACGAGCTGTCAAATTTGTAAAAATAATTAGTAAAACATTGTTTCCACCTTTGGCAGACTTTCAGAAGACAATAATCTGTAATTGTCCCTGACAGCTGTCATTTCACAGTTTCTAAGATAAGTAACAGTATTTGCAAATTCGGAAACATGCATAAAAGCTGGTGACATTTAGGTTTCTGACATTTCCATTCTATTGACCACGCGCAATCGAATGTTTTCGCAAAGTGACAGCTGTCAATGAACTCTGCTAGTTGTGGACGAAATTTAAAAGCATATCTGTCAAATAAAGTGGTGGCGCAATTATATCGCGGAAAGAATTTCCATTGGCATTGTCACTTTCAACAACTGTCAAAGTTTTAAAGTATGGCGACAATATTCATGCGACTATTATAAGGCACTCTCGAGCTTGATATCCGACAAGGTCCCTAAAACTTATTAATATTTAATTTATTATTATTTAAGCATGGCCTCCGATGTGATGTGTAAGTAAACAGTTGTTAGTAGAATCCTGCAGAGGAGAAAGTAAGCAAAAACGAAATACCAACACCGCCAACTCTACCTCTCTCAACTCTTCTCAAAAACGAATTCAGTGGCGAAAAAGGCATCCTTTTTAGAACATACTTACTTAATAAACGAGGGCACATCATCGAGCACCAGCTCGCAACCGGGCCAACGACAGACTCCATGTGCATATAAGGGATGATAATACTTCTTCGCGTTGTAGTCGTCGATCAGATGATTCCTTGATCCTGTACCGCCAGAGCCCATATTGCCAATGGCATCGATAATTCCGCCAAGACCCACCATACAACCGGACTGATTCGCTGTACTCGAATGCGGATGATGTTGCTGGTGCTGCTGATGTTGATGTTGATGTTGATGTTGCTGGTTCTGGTGCTGTTGTTGTTGCTGGTGTGGGTGCTGCTGCAGTGGTGATGGCGCGAATGCTCCCGAATGGTGATTGCCTGGAATTAGAGGATAAGACGGAATGTTGGCAGCGTTTTATAAAATGCATTACTAGACGCGATAATTTCGCTGGTTGGTGTCTCCGTTGACCACGTTGAGTCGCCATTTCCTGCGGTTGTGGACGCAGCATGCCCGTTGCTGGACGGCGTGTGCTGCTGGTCGCGATCGACGTCGGCTTTTATTTCCGGCGGACTGCTGCAGCGAACAAAGTCACTACTGCTGTTACTTTTGCATTTGAGATCATCGGCTTCGTTGTTGTTATTGTTGATATTTGTGGCATTGTCGTTGATATTTGGTATATTGTTGTTGGGAGCGGTTTGGCTGTTATTGTTGTTGCCTATGGGACTGGCAGCGTCATGAGGCGACAGTCTTTGGCCATCTTCGTGCGAGTTTATCATCATCATACTTAGATCGTCGATCGAATGATGTTGGTGTATTGATGATGTTGGCGATTTCGGTGAGAGTTGCTGTTGCTGGTGATGGTGATGGTTGTGATGCTGATGATGCAACTGATGGCTGGCGTGATGCGAGGAATGTGCATTGGGATTGGAAGCATGACCGCCATGGCTAGGATGCTGTTGCATGTGATGATGCGACGGCATCTGATTATGCTGTTGTTGTTGTTGTTGTTGTTGATGATGATGATGATGCTGCTGTTGTTGATGTTGGTGCTGCTGCTGTTGTTGCTGTTGTTGCTGCTGCTGGTGGTGGTGATGGTGATGATGTGCACCACTTTGCTGGTTAGTATGGTGATTTTGGGCAATCACTGACATGGGATTGATGGGCGACATCGATCGGTGGATTTGTGACTGAAAATCTAATTGCAAAGGTTTTACAAACCCTTGTGAATAAAACAACAAATATTAACGACACAGTAAGAAATTACCAACGCGCCGTGCTGCAACTAAAAAAAAACTCACCCTGATGTATCAGATATTGCCTCTGCACCAATTGCAGTTGCTGTATGAGCTCCTGCTGCTGTATACTCAAGTGGTGTTGCAATTGCATGGTGGAAAGATTCGTTTGTTGTTGCTGCTGCTGCTGGAACTGAGCGAAAGCTTGCAGTTGAAAATGGCTTTGCTGATAAAAATTGCTGCTTATGTTTTTCGCGAAATCCTTGTAGTCGTTGTCACAATCCATAAGATTTCGTTGATAGACCACAGCTGAAGCAGAACTGTCATCATAACCACCAAAGATGTTGTCAATGAACTCGTCCTTAATCGCTGTCGCTGCTTTGCTGCAGCTATTCTCCGAATCACTGTCGACCTCTATTTTTATTAGACAATCACTGGCACTTGCCTTGCTGTCCAGATTTGTTAACGCTGACGCCCTTCTAGGCCGTTCTAATTTGTAAATATTTCTACCACCGGTCTTGTGTTGCTTGAGCAAGTGAGCTTGCTGCAGTAAATTCAACTGTAGACGTTCCTGCAACTGTTGCAATGTGATCTGGAACTGTTCGCCACTCAAATGGAAGTAAAATGGCGACAAAGATGGCGACGGCTGCGACGATCTACACGATTCTGCTGGTGTATTGTGAAAGAATGACCTGGGATGTTGCTTTTCATGCGGTAGCTTATTGTGCACTTGTCTCTGCTGTCGATATGAAGTTTTTCGGCGAATTCGACTGCGTTTCTGTGATTTCTTCTTGGAAAATGTTGGCTCAATTTGTTGTGAATGCAGTCGTTTCATTCCGTGTTCTGAAAACGATTAAAGGGTTAAGTGTTAGTATAGGAATGCGGCGAGCAGTTAGTTGTTATATTAAAATGTGGATTTTTGAACTTGATTTTGAACAGATGACATTGTTTGGTTCGAATTCAGAGTTCTAGCAGAAATTTACCTGCAAACGGGCGACGATAAAAAGAGCGTCTCTGTTTAAAGCTTAGTACGCTGCTTGGACTAAATTTTCGCTCCCATACAAAATTCAAACCAAAATTTAGCTGAGCAAAATGTACTTCATGTAACTCTCAAAATTTAGCGTGCCCATTTAATGGGGCGTTACATTTTTTCAAGCTCAACTTTGATAGGTCGTTCTGTTCTGTTCTGTTTTTCTGTTGCGTATTTGTATTGCGGAGAAACCAAAGTCAGAATCGCAGTTAACTTTAAGGAAGTAGCGGCCATCATTCTTTATTTTTTTTTTTTTTTACATTTTGATCTTCTCTCTCACTTCCGTGTACATTTCTTTTTTAATAAAGAAAGGAACACATTGGAATTACATACACGGAAAGAATTGCAAAGTCACTAATTGCAAAGTTTTGAGTTGTAAGTCACGAATTATATATTTTTCGCAAATCACAACGATTTTGTCTTGAATTGATACAAAAATTCGTAACTTGACATTGAAAACGGCGAAAAATATCAAAATCAGTTTTTAAATATTGCGATTAGAAGTATTAATTCGAGCTTCATTTATTTGTATTGATTTGCGACATTTTTGGCGCAATTCACCACTTCAATAGGTCAATTCCTCAAACACCACTTTAAAATCTCAAATTGCAAAAAATAATTCGTAATTTACCACCATACTGAATGACGAATCAATAAAATCGTATATCTAATAATTTCGCGTAGTCGTAAATTGCAAAATATGAATTGCAAATTGATAAAAATAAGTTGCAATTTACGATTAAGAATTTGTTAATTGCAACTACTGAAGTAGTAAAAGTAAAAATGTTGCAATTTATTAAGGGATGAAATCATAATTGCAACAGAAAAGTTGTAATTTATGATTTGTTTTTTTGCAATTCACAACCACAGTAATATCAAATTGATAACTATTGCTGTCAAATTGCGATCGGTTATGCCAATTTGTATTTCTCGTCCGATCGCATTATTAGCACTGAGAAGTGTTGATTCACGACTTTTGAGGGTCAATATCATCACCTCGTACAATTTCTAGAATTGCAAATAAAAAGTCGTGAATAAGTAAATCCTGAACTAAGCTCTAAAATGGGACAAACTTTTCGTGATTCGGCGCTTATTTTTCTTGATTTGATCTAAAAAAATTTCCGTGTACCTATAGCTTAAAGATTTCTTTGGCTAAAGTATTTTTACGGGTGGGGTAACATAATGTCCACGGACATATTGTCCATGGAGGTTATTTCTGTCCCAAACAGACATTATGTCCATGGAAATTATGTCTTATTAACAAACAGACATAATGTCCAATCTGAAACGGTTACAAGATCCATGGACTTTATGATCGGATCAAAGTCTAAATGCAACTATGTTCCGGCTGCTATGTAAATATATTCGAAAACACAAAAAAAAACAAAAAATGGAAAATTTTAAAGTAGACGTAACTCCATTGACATTAATCTGTTTGTTAATAAGACATAATGTCCATAGGCTAATGTCCATTTGAGACGGAAATAACGTCCATGGACATTATGTCACCCCACCATTTTTTTCAACGCTGTAGAAAATAAGGCCCAAATGAAATAAGACCCCAAAAGAGAAAATGAAATAATACCCCAATTTCAAATATAAAATAAGGCCCGACTGCGATGAAATAAGGCAAAAAAATTAAATAAGGCCCCAAATTTGGGGTTTATTTCATAATGAAATTAAAAATAACGAAAACTAAATTTTATTTAATATTGTTGATATTGGATACACTAATTTAGATTAAAGGAACTTATACTCCAGCTCGCACCCACACTGTAATATAACAGTAAACCCAAACCCCCCCTCCCCCCCCCCATACGTGTTCCATGTCGGAAGGGTAACAGTTAATAATTTTAATTTTAATTTTGGGGTCTTATTCATAATGAAATAAGACCCCAAATTTCATTAGGAAATAAGGCGCCAAAAAAGGAAATAAAACCACAAATTTTATTAAAAATCGTTGTTGTTGTTTCTTGTATAATTTTTTGGGGACTTATTTCATTTTTATATTGGGAACTTATTTCATTGGGGCCTTATTTCGCAGAGCCTTTTTTCGAACTCCAACAGCATCAATGGAAATGTTACTCTTTTGAGTTCAATAAGTTGACTCTGTGTTTAAAAGCTGTCAATGAGGACCTTATTTCATTGGCGCCTTATTTCGCAGAGCCTTTTTTCGAACTCCAAAAGCGTCAATGTTACTCTTTTGAGTTCAATAAGTTGACTCTGTGTTTAAAAGCTGTCGATGGGGACAAATGAGTAAAAACTGAGAAGTTCCACTAGGTAGCAATGAGTGATTGAAGCCAAGTTTATAATAAATATTCCCTTTGTAAGCCGCTTCTAAATGGCACAGATTTCCCAACCGAATTTGAGAGGCAGCAAAGTGCTTATAGTTCTACTCGAGTAGAAATTTCATTTAGAAAAGGAAAAGTTCCACTGACTTGCACGGGGTCCGTGCCACAAAAGAGAAGTACGTACATATTTATAAAAAACAGAATTCGGAAGTTGTGTCAAATACTTAATTATACATAAAAGCAGCTTAGAATAAAAGCAGATTCAAATAAAAGCGCCTAACTAGACTCGCACGGTTCGTGTAAAAAGGTTTCATTTGAGTTAGCACATTGACAGGTTGCCGATATATAAAAATCACTGTCCGGCGAAGGTGGCGAATAACAAAAGTGAAATCTGATGCAGACGAGACAAAACGACATCAGCCATAAAAAAAAAATGCGGCTGATGTCGTTATCATTGCTGGAAAGACTTGAAAAACTTCGAAGCACTGCTGGAAGAACTATCACCCATGGCCTTTTCTAGAGAAATTTCCAGAAGACTGAGAAATCGCACAACTAGGTCAGGAACTGATGCGGGAATGGGAGTAGGACTTAGAACGAAATATTCTGAATCAACGAGCAAAAGTACGGGCATCTTTCAATCAGACATGCCACAGATAAATGCGTTAATGTCTACCTCGACCTTTCCTTTATCTTCAATTCGATTTTCGTGAAAATCCCTGCGAAAACGAACAAATATACAAATATTAAAGAAAAACCGTGGCCTTTGGTGGTTGGAGTCTAGCTCTTTTGGGAATGCTTTTCAGAAGCAACTTCATTCCAATTAAAATACATAAATAGTTGGAGCGACCCTTGTTTCTCGCAACCATGTAAGTTTTTTTTTTTTTTTCATTTTTGGGCCGAATTTTATGCTGGATTTGAAGCTCTTTCGTGACAGTTTTACTCTCGGATGTTTGTCCTTCCTTTGCAGTGGGAAAAACCTCAAGATGTAATTTGTGTGTTTTCCGATACGGCCGGCTTTCCACGCACCCGAGGTAAAATAAAATATCCCCAATCTGAATGCCAAACACTATACACTCCAATGACAAAAATGAAACTCTACAACTTACCCTAATGAAGGAAAATATTCCCATGCAATTTTCCAGGATTCATACGTAAACCGCAACAGCACAAAACATTTAAAAACAGAAAAACAAACAAATCTATTCAAATGAAATCACAACAACTGTAGAGAACATCCTTGTTGGTAGGAGATTTAATTTCTATTGCACTTAAAAACACTGACACTCTGTTTAAAATGGAAAAATGATAGGTGGCCAACCTCCGACACAAAACACAATACGAAACACAACAATAACAAGGAGAAAGGACAACAGCCTCGTATACATAGCAGTATGCACTGTTTGTTTGTTTTGCAAAATAGATACTCTTTACTCTACTAACAAGTGTCTAGACTCACACACGCACGCAGGACGAAACAATGGAAGTAAATTTATCCCAACAAAAAAAATTAAAATATATATAGATAGATATATACTCCAATTGATATGTGTATATGTGTATAGGGAGTTGGGTATGAGCTCAGACGACAATGACGCGACGACGACAACCCACCCACCCCACTGGGCCGAATCGAAAATACAGCACAACAACACACAGCACGATTAGTAAATCATCGTCCTTGCTGAAGTATGCTCCTCCGGAGGAAACCACAACACCAACGAAGGAATTCAAATTCCCTTAATCACCCCCGTAACGGTATGCAAACAGCCGAACGCAACGCTTTTGCTTTGCCGAACAACAACGAGTATCCTTTTGGTGTAGGATTTCACGAGAAATATTGTGCGAGTCAGATTGGGGTTGGACACATCTATCCCGACGACGACACGGACGTCTGAATCAAATTCCAATAGCCTTTCGTCAGATGGATTTGTATTTACCACGAAGATTAGAAGGGGGGTTTTTCTTCTTCTTTTTCTTTTCAATGAGCACACGTCCGAATATGCTGCACTTTTGTCGACGATTTACGCGCGCCAATTGATTTTCGATTGCTTGCAAAAGGAGTCGCTCACTCGCGACAAAATGTTCGAACGCAACTCGCACAACTGTACGACGAATGCCGCACGCCCGCACTGTTCGGTCGGTTGTTCGTACGATCGTCAATGGAACCAAAATAGATGTGTTTCTTTCTCCTCTCGTATCTTGTTTATCTGTGTAGGTAAACAAAAACCGCACATGGATACCATCAATACGTACGTGTGCGGGCCGAAGGGGGGGGGGGGGGAGGGGGCGCAGGCACAGGTGCAGCAGCAGCAGCAGAGATTTGCTGTTCATTTTTGCCCATGCAATGGTGATGGTGGCAGTACCGGCCGCAGAGATACCCTATGCGGAGTAATTTTTGTTGTTTCTATTTTTTATCTGTATAGTACACAATAATGCGAGCAAAATATAAGAACTGGGTGGAATGGGAGAGAAACAGGAACAGAGAGTAGACTGCCACCCCCGAAAAGTAGCTGTCCGAGGGAGGTGCAGATTCTCACTGTTCCAAACGTCAAATGATAGGAAGTTGCCTGTCTACAAAAACTTCAGGAGGTCCTGCCGGGTCTTGGCAGGGTCAATGCGCGCAGTGGAAGTTCTCGGTGTATATCTATCGATGGGGGGAATATCATCGGATCGGATAAATCGCCGTTAATCACAATGCAAGTTTAGTCATACAGTAGAGAGGTGATTAACATGAATGAAATGAACACAATAGGCGTCTCTATTTTTTAGTTCAGAGCAGAACCTGAACTGAAGTCTTCCCATACATATTTCAGTTATCAAAACGAATCGTTTAAAGTCGTTTTCCACGAAAACACCACGAAAACGACTTCCAATCCTTGGGCTGTTGAAACAAACACTTTTTTTTTTTTATATATAGTTGGCGCAACAGGTCCAAAGGACCCTAGGCATAGCTTCTCTTAACCATCCGTTTTGTGTGAATTTTTCATTTTTGGAACGAATGCAAGGGACCTACAATTTTATGCCGACTCCAAACGGCTAATTGAGAAGCTCTTTCAAGACAGTTATACTCTCGAATGTTTGTCAGACGTTCGCGAGAGGGGACGTAGTGGAAAAAAACCCTCAGTTGGAATTTTTGTTTTTTGCGGGATTCGAACCTCAACCCCTCGCTTAGTAGTCCAATACACTAACCACTAAGCCACTGCGCCACTAACACATACACATACCCTTTGCAATATTCAGCAAGTTGAGCAAAACAGCTGACCGAGCAAATGTCACAAAGCACAACTTAAAATCATTTTCCACACTTAATTGATGGGTCAACCAACATACAATTTTAAATGCTCTCAATTCATTCACTTTATTTGTTTTTTAATGCGATCGTAATTTGTAACCAAAATATTTTACACAGAAATTTTCCGACTTGTGTTTCACAGCTGATTGAAACGTCAATCTAGTTGGTGTCTGTTGTGAATGCATCGACGAGTTTTCGGTGCTGTGTGAATAGGGAATAAACACACAGTTGACCAGTTGTGTGCATAGATCGGATGAGGACGATTCCCAGCTCCCAGGGAAGCACTTCCATTTTTATCTAAAACTTGTACTAATAACAAATTTTCTTCTCGACTATAAATTTACGGAACTGCAAAGTCTGTATGGAAAATATACCTACCCATTGTGAATTACTGAAATTTAAAGTCGGAACTAAAATTAGGTTAACCTATTCTCTTAAGCGGTTTAAATCGAAAGCAATCGATATACACGCACAAAGTCTATACACGTTCTCATCAAAAATGACAGAAAAAGAGAAAATAAGCAAAATAACCAGTAACGCGTATTCCTCTCTTGGCTCGAAACAGCTCAGACAATTTCAACCAGCAGGTCAAAGTCCGTCTTTGAATCTGTTGCTCAGAAAAATAAAATCTGTGAAAATAAGGAAAATTTGGTGGTCGTCGATTTTCTCTGAGACTCAATTTTCTGAGTTTGACAGATTTTTAATATTTGGTTCGGGAAGTGCGCGAATAGACCTAATGTTTATTGATACAGCCCACGACTTTGAATAAATGACAAGCTTTACTTGCAAACACTCCTTGTAAACTTCCCTTTCCAGCCTAGATTACTCCGCTTGAACTAAAACCGCACACCACTGTCGGTCGCTATTATGATCTCTTTTTGCGTACCTACCGACTTATTACTGCCTGTGAAACACAAAACATGTTGCAATAAACTGCACGGAGCAATATCCCATTTTCTATATTTATTATTTATTATTTACTCAGTGCAGTATTATACAAATAAAAACCAGCCTCAGATTGACACATCACAATTATTCACAAGTACATCAAAACAAGGCCAAAATATGCCAAACAACAAATTGGAGGCAAAATAACAACGAACACTATTTGTTCAGTAAAAAAAACACACCACCTTTTCTTCCGACAAACATTTTGTTTACCAAAAAATAAGTAAAACAACAACAGTCATCATCATAGTTAACAAATACCTACGCGCGTGTTAGATTTTAAGACCCCTTGCGAGAGCCGAGTTCTTTGCGACACACGTCTTGTCTGTTTGCTGCCGGAATACACCGTATAATGCTTGAATAGGAACCTATGAGTATGCGTTATGTCTTTAAAAAAAAAAAAAAAATAATAACAAAACAAACAGTAAATACAAAACACTCACACCGATGGTAAACAAAACAGCAAACAAATTTATTTTCACTTCGAGTTAACCAAATATCTCTAAGACGACACGGGGTTATGACAGTACCGCCAGAGATTATGGACGTAGCTTACACGAATCGCTTTGCTATGGGAGGAAAATGGTAAATTCCATGCAACTCCTATAGTCATATAATATGTGCTACTTTTATTGAACGAACATCGATGTCTTCCTACTTTGGCGTTTTGGCTGACCCTGACATTGAGCACATTAAAGAATCTAGTTATCTTAAGTCGACTTGATTATGGTCTGGGCAGGATGTAACCTGAACGCAAAAACTAGATTGGTTGGGAACGTCACTTTTCCTACGTCAGCCACATATGCGAACTGTCAGCTTAGTACTCAGTCACGAATTTTTTTAACGAGATTTGTCGGCTAAAGAACTATTACATTAAGTGAGTCGACAACTAGATGTCCTCACAATTGCCACCCCTGCACAATCATGCGGTAGCTGACGCAATAAAAACTCACTTCTGTTTCTGGCGTAGGTAACATCGCATTGCCTTCTTTTCTTACGGCCATATTATTCAATCCGGGTGTAACTCAGGTTTAAGTTAATTTTACACCCGACCATTAATCCCATTTTTTTAAGCCCGACAATTTAAACTTAAGTCCATATTATTCACTGAAAAACATGCATTAAACCCGCTGGGTTAAAGATGGATTTAAATGCGGATTTAAAAAACTTTAACCCGTTTTTAATCCGGTTTAAACCTACATAATGTTAAATTTCACAAATAATGACATTTGTTTTTTGTTGTTTATCACATTTTACGGGAAATTGTTTTTGGTTTTTAATTTTTATTAAAATAAATTGAAAAATTACCTAAAATGAAAGGTGTCGGCAAAGTGAATGATGAGGACTACAGCAGCCGTGATCGCGAAATTGAAAGTCTGTCACCCGTCGACGATGAACAGATAGAGAAGACGGATGAATCAGATTTTTATTTTTCCTTTTTTAATAAATTAATAATAATAAAATAATTAATTCAAAAAACTATTAAATTAAAAGATGAAAAAAAAAAAACGCAACACATTTTCTATATTTTAATTATATTATCCGCTGACGACGAAGACATCAACATTTCGTCAATATCGAGAATGAAATCCATTTTTTCCGCGTATTGATCCTTTTTTTTTTTTGATTTTATTTCAATTTGTATTTCCTGCCTCCTGCAAGCGAAGAAATGTCAAAAATGTGACCTAAACAAAGGAGTGAATAATATCAAATTGTGTTTTAATCCGAGTTAAAGTACTTAAACTGGTCTCCGGAGTGCAGTTTAAATCCAATCGGATTAAACGCTGTCAAGTTTAAAAAAAATGGGTTTATGTTCGGGTTTAACTACTGAATATTATGGACTTGGGTTTATTTTTTGGGTAACACTCACTTTAACCCGGAATAAGAGAGTGAATAATATGGCCGCTATTGTTTAACTTACTTAACTTATTAAGGTATAACTCTCTTAAAAAAGTAATTCCTTTTGTGAATTTCATTACTAAAATAAGAAATATTTTCGAACAAACACGCACTTTTAAAACTAGACAGCAGTAAAGGGGCAATATCCGCGTTCCACTGCCTGTTAGTGGCATGTCAAACTCCATATAAAAAAAATGTACATTTTACAAAACGTGCTAGATGTCTATTCATCTAGCGGGCAGTGTAAGGCGGTTATTGAACTGTCGTTCAACTTGCACACGCGCACCAATTTATTTTGCAGGATTTTTGATTTGACAACAGTCGAGCCAATTGCAGAAAATATAAGTTAAATACAATCCGCGGCGCGCATAAATGAGGCGCTTAAGGCAAACCAAATTCTGGCAACCCTGATACGGTTTGTGGCAGAATTTTGAGATCCTTCGCAATAAATTGAGCTTGCCCCAGTATGGTTGTGTGAGAAGAGTTAGAAATGAGTAATAGCAATTCACGTCGGAATGTTTTACTTTCTCAATAAATCGTTCGCAATTTGGAATAATTCAAAAAGTCAAGTCGCCTTGGCATTATTAAAACTGCTATCTCCACCAAAACAGAATCGCGATTGATTTTGAGAGACTATTGACTGAATATTCGGTTCACACTATCGTCGACAAGTTAGACTCTGATCAATGTCATTGCCCCTTTGTTCAAATGGCAAAGCCACAGAAGCCCAGTTTCAACCATTACGATCCTTTTCGAAATCTGCCTACCCAATGTAACATATTTTAACAATTGGCAAGCGAAAACTCAAACAAAATTCTTCTTTTTTTGCAATCAAGAACTAGAGTTGAAGTTGACTTAAATTCGCGACAAAAAGCTCCGCCTCACATTGCCAAACGTCAAATGTGGTTATCCTTAGGAAACACATCGAATGACTCATCTTTCCTGGTCAACATACTTGCTATTCAATGCGTGGCCACCAAAATGTAAGGTTTAAGTTAAAAATATGTATCACAATCGCCAGCAAACAGCTCAAAATTATGAAATATCTAAGCGATGATGATTTATCCAAGAAAGAAAATAATATGCGCCGAGTGCGATTGTGTTTGCCCACACATCTGCGTGCGGCTGTTATGTGAAAATAAATTATTTGAACAACAATCTAACAGCAATAAATAAAGGCGCGAGGAAACAAAACAACGTGAAGGAGAGAGCGATTTTTTTTTCTTCGTTTCCTTCACATTCTTGGGTTTTCACAAAAAAAAAATAAAAATATGGAATTATGGAAAACAAACAAAATGTCTCTTGCGCGTTGTGGTAAAGTAAGCAAACAAATATGAAAACAATTACTATACACGATGTTCCGTCAACAACAATTACATATTTGCAGTAATACAAAAATGCCAGAAGATAGCGCGATTCTTGGACTATATACGGTGTGACTTTTATTGACCCTTATTATGTGTGCAGTGCGGACCATCACTAGCGGCTAGTTGCGCTGAAATTTGCAGCGAGAGACGGCAATTTGGTGCAGACTTCAGACTCGTACTCGTGTCTTGTATTTCCATTTCGGTGCCTGGTGTCGTACTGTATGTTTGTTTATTTGTGTTTACATGCTGGATTGGAGTTTTTATTGATTTTAGCCCGAGTTGGCAAACACGTAGAGCCTTAGACGAGAACGTCTTTGGATATATATTGAACATTGCGCGATACTAATAATAAATTTTAGTCTCGACTTTAAATTTACGGTAGTTCACAATTGCAAACATTTTATGAAAAATCAAGCCACTGTGTTGTCATTGTCACTTTTAGTGTCTATGCTAAATTTTTCGAACTCACACATCAGCGATACCGCACTTTACTTCAATTTTGGAAAAACGAATGAAAATCTGATCCCTACTTCGCACTATTGTTACATTCTTCTTCTTCTTTTGGAAATCCGCTTGAATTTAAATACAAAAAAAAACTCAAATCTATTTTCATGTACCTAAGCTCATATTCAAATTTCAAAAGAATAAATTGCATCAAACTTCACTTTAAACACAACATTAGGACTGTTCGCGTACTTTCCCGAGCCAAACACTAGAAATCTGCTATCAAACTCAAGAAATTGAGCGAAACTCTCTCAGACTTTTTAAAATATACCTCAAAGTACGTTGATAATGATACACTTCGATCCACTTTGAGCCATCTTTGACATCTATTTATTTATTTATTTAATTCATCTACAAGGCAAATAATCTTCACAGATTTCGCAATAATAATAATATACATATTGAATAAGTATAGTAATCCAAAAATAAATTATAAAAATTATATTGTTAAAAAATAAGAGAAGAAAACAAAAAAAAAAACAATAAGTTGGCATAATTAAATGAATTTAGAAGATAACACATCAAGAGCATTGCGTTTAAAGCTATCCCGATTTGAGGTCAAATCCAAGGCACTATCGACCGAGTTGAACAAATAGATACACCGAGTTATGGGTTCAGACAATCCATAATTAGTTCTATGTGCAGGAGGGAAAAATAAATTTCGTTCTCTAAGCGTTCTACTTGGAGCATAGAATGGTAAACTAGAAATGAGTTCACTACAATGAATTCTATAAGTGACAATATCCTTTAGAAACACCAAGGACTGCATCTTTCTCCTTATAACGAGAGAACTAGCAATAAACAGCGAGCTTTATACGAAGGCAGTTCAGAATCCCTATTGAATCTCCTCAGAGCAAGGCGAGTGAAGCGCTTTTGAACTCGTTCAACTCGGGAAGATTGAACATCATAAAAAGGATCCCAAATAACACAACAGTATTCTAATCTGGATCTAATTAAAGAACAGTAGAGAGTTTTAGGAACAAATGGATCACGGAAATCTTCTGAGTTCCTTTTAATAAAAGCAAGTAGTGAGAAGGACTTAGAGACGATGTAGTCAATATGTAAATTAAAGCTTAACTTGCTATCGAAAATAACTCCAAGATCTTTAATCTCAGATGCTCTAGTAAAAGGAACATTCCCAGCCACATACGAATGAATCAACGGACTCTGTGAACGAGAAATCGAGCAAACCTTACATTTGGACAGACTGAGCTCCAAGTCGTTTTCAGAACACCATCGCAAAAATAGGTCAATCTCGTATTGAAATAATACGCAATCTGAGAGGTGGGCGACTTTAGAAAATATTTTGAAATCATCTGCAAATAAGAGACATTTACACTTTTTGAAAAACTTTGAGATTTCATTCACATATAGTAAAAATAGTAACGGACCTAAATGGCTTCCCTGAGGAACACCTGAAGTAGCCGTTACCACATTCGAAAGAAAACCATCGACTTTAACGATGAGTTTCCTACTTAGAAGGTAAGAAGAAAGCCAATTTCAGATGTTTGAATGAAACCCAAGTTTCGCTAATTTCCGTATCAATAAAAAGTGATTGATTCTGTCGAAAGCTTTTACGAAGTCAGTAAATAACACATCGACCTGCACACCACTTTCCATCGAATTCAAACAAAATTTGGAAAAAAAGGACTAAGTTTGTCACTGTAGAGCGACCGGTCACGAAACCATGCTGCATAGGCGATATATGCTCCTTCACAATAAAGTTTAATTTATCTTTAACGATTTTTTCAAAGAGTTTAGGGATAACTGATAGTTTGCTAATAGGCCTGTAGTTTTCCACTAGGTGTTTGTGGCCGCTCTTATGAATGGGCGATATATAAGCGATCTTCCACTCATCCAGAAAGACACCTGAAGAAAGTGAAAGATTGAAGATCAGTTTTAGAGGGAGAAAAAGAGTAGAAGAGCAATTCTTTAGGAGAGAAGGATGAAGCAGGTCAGGACCAGCACCTTTATTAATGTCTAAATTATTTAGAGCAAGAAGAAGATCCTCATCAGAGAGCTCCAGATCGCCAATATCAGTAATGGAAGTGATATGGCTAGAGCTGAAGTTGATTGCATTACTAGCAGGTTTAAAATTAGAGGCGAAAAATCTAGCAAACAGCTCGCAGGTAGATTCGCCGCCGTTCGACACAACGTTTTGAAACATCATTTCTTTTGGAAAACCAGACGATTTACGTTTCGAGTTATAATGAATCCAAAAGCACCTACTGTAAGCTCTGATACGAGATTCGATAGAGGAAATATAGCTGCGATAGAGAAATCTATTCAAGAAACCGTATTCCTTTCTAAGGCGAAGAAAATTTTCATTATCAGCACTAGAACCAGATATTCTCATTTTCTTAAAAGATTTTTTTTCAATTCAATTCAATTCAATTCAATTTATTTGCAATAATCTTAACACAGAAAGATACAGTATCTTCTAAAATTGTGCAAGCTTCAATAATGTATTAATATGTTACTGTAGAAAAAAATAGGAGAGAACAAAGCCTAAGTTCAGTAGACAGAATTACATTAATAAAAAAATAAGAAATTGGGTTTATAGATAAATCACCAAAAATTCGATGTAATATATTCCTAAGACTAAATTAAAAAAGAAAAGAAAAGTACAATGAAAACAATAATAAAAAAGAATTAAAATTATTGGAAATAATCTTCATCATCACTAGCTCACATCGCCTCCAGATGCCGCCTAAGTCTGCTCTTGAACTGAGATGTACAACTTATTACTCGAATGGATCGTGGTAGGGAGTTCCATAGCCTAATTGCGTTTACTAAAAATTGACGCTCAGAAATTAAATAGGAGAAACGTACTGGCGCAAGACCAGAGGTTCTAGATCGCTGAGTGGGTATCATATTGTAAAGATAGAGTGGTTGACAGGTATGTAATACATTGTGCAGTAGATTTATTGTCCTAAATCTGAACAGATTTTCCAGCGAAAGGCCATATATAGATTTCGAAAAACTAGAAACATGGTCATACCTCCTTAGTCCGTAAATGTATCGTGCAATACTGTTATATGCAACATTGATTTTTCGTTTATGTTCAAAGTCACAATTTCCATATATTTCACAACCAAACAATAAGATTGGCATGACTAATGTCTTGGCTAGTATTATCCGTGTCTTAATGGGTGTAATTTTTTGAGTTGTCCATAACAATCGGAGGCTCCCATATACTTTTCCTAGCGTCAACCTAATGTGGTTATTCCATGTAAGATTTATTTTTTAAATTCTGTAAATGGCTAAGCCGAGCATTAAACCAAGGAAGCTTGGAGACGGATTTATCTTTACCAATAGGCATATACATCATACATACATATATACATCTCGCACGCATGTAACAGTATAAGTTTAAAGTTATTATAAATGTCACTGAGATTTAACCCCAAAAAGCGATCTTGCCAACTAATTTAACGGAAAATATTATTTAAACCTTCATAATTAGCTTTTTTAAAGTTAAAGACTTTAACATTATTATCACATTTAACGTTATAAAAATTGTAAGATTCAAAACGAATTTTAATGGCTTTATGATGAATCGAATTTGCAAGTAAAGGGAAAATATCACTGTCTAAACTTATTATGAACTCGTTTACAACAACAAACACGAGATCAAGAATTCTATCTAACTCATTCACAACATTATTGATTTGATAAAGAGAAAGTGAGGATAACGAATCAACCACTAGCGACTCAATATCATTTCTTATATTGTAGGCCGTCAACAATTTATCGCTTCCTGTCGTTCTCCACTCGATATTACCAATATTAAAATCACCAAGAATAACTGGCGATTGTTTAGAATTTAATAAATTACATATATGGGTGATATTAGACATCTAGGTACTCCATATCACAAACAAATATTAAACTCAACTTTTTGCAACATATGAGAGGTTCTACGAGAACATTCGACGACAACCGATTTTTTTTTTTATTTTCACAGATTTGATTTTTCTGTGCAATTGATTTTTAAGAAGGACTTTGAATTTGTTTCTTGTCAAATTTTTGCATTTGACATATTTATCAGTAGTTGGCGGTGGAAACTCTCTGAGCCGTTTCGAGCCAAGAGAGGAGCTGCTTGTTACTTGTTATTTTGATAATTTTGTCTTTTTCTGTTATTTTTTCATGAGTACATAGCCTTTGTTCGACTGCGATCGATTTATATCTGACTGAAGCCGCGTACGCGAATGAATTAAAATTTTCTGACGTTTATTATTGTTTTCCTTTTAATTTTCTGTCAAAGAGGCGCTAAACGTTTGGTTTGGTTTTATTTCCTTTCTGTCTGTTCTGAAAAGTTTAGCCAAATACTTGAAAGAATTATTACAAAACGCTATGAAAACGATGTTTTTGAAATCCACTTCCCTTTTCTTGAATCTACTTCACTTTTTTTTGTCAAATCTACTACCCTTTTTTTTTAAGTGGTAACCTGGTAGCGCTGATCCACAGACGGTCGCGCATGTCATAACGAAAAAAAAAAACTGATACTACGATGCGACAAAAATCAAAGCACTGGTGATATTTATTTATTTATTTTTATATTTGTCAAACAAGTACTAGGCCTTTTTTAGACATGAAAATAAAATAAAATGAGAGACAAAAATTAAGAAAAAATGAAGTAAATAAAGATAATTCAGAGGAAAAGCAAGTGCAAAACTAATAAAGAATTAATTAAAATTAATTAAAACTTGAAATAATTAAACAAGATGGATTTTATTAATGGTATTGTCATATTAATGTCAATTAAAGACGCACATTCATTATACAATAACATTAAACCGTTTAAAGAGAAGCCTCTTCCGTAATTCGTACGAGAACGAGGAATATAAAAGAATTTGTTATTACGCAAATTAAACAAGACTTAAAATATCAGGACAGTGAATCTCCCCAATAAGTATTCTGGGGAGAAAAACAACTCTTGATACCTTTCTCCTAACCTCAAGAGACTCGAGTCCAATAAGTTTTAATTGGGCTGAGTGAGGGGGTATGTTATTAAAATCCGACCAAGGTAGACGTCTAAGGGCAAACCTGAGAAATCTTTTTTGAATTGCTTCGATTCTTACTATATGAGTATTGTAGTATGGACACCAAACGATAGACGCATATTCCAGCAGCGATCGAACAAACGACAAATATAAAGTTTTTAGCGCACAGGGTTCAGTGAACGCCCTATTGCTCCAAACATCCTATAACGTTTAAGCATTCCCCATGCTCTATTGGCTTTATTTGTGATATATTCATATTGGTAAATGTAGGATAGTTTACTATCTAACATAACACCTAAATCTTTTATCAAAGATACACGCGGAATAACACTACGCGTGAATGAAAGGCGTGAATTTACTAACATTAAGGGACAAGTAGTTTTTATTGCACCACAAAACGAAGTCTTGGAGATGTGCATTCAATTGATGATTGGAAAATAATGGAAACGATTGGCAAATGGAAACAATGGCACTTTCATTGTAGATTATAGATAAGGTTCTTGACCAATTTGATTGTTATGTGTAATTTATGGAAATGCTTTTTCCGTCGGATTTTTTTGTCATAAGCGTTTGAATGAAACTAGATTAGCTCATCCCGACGTTCCGGCATTGCTGTCTTTCTCACGGTTTCTTTATTATAAAATATAAATTATTAAGAGATACAAAAATGGAGATAACGTGTAATTACTGAATGGGGAAGCGAGGAGTAACAACGAGTAACAACGATTTTTGGGGTTGGCCCTGACAATTTCCGTTCGGAAATTTTTGTCGAGTTACTATTATAGTTCTGAATTCTCGTGTAACTTACAATGTTTTGAGAAGTACTTTCAGTTAAAGTAATTGATTGAGTGGCCGCATTTTTTTAAGAGCAGTTCATCAATTAAATCAAAAATTGCAATTCAGTGAATGTGAATGCGAAGAACGCTGTAAGTTGGTCTGAAAGGAATCCACGGAAGCACATTGCAAGGAGACTATTTTTACCCGAAAGAACGAAAAACCGACGGGTCGCAGAACTCTATAATATCCTTAAAACGTTGAAGTCTAGTCCAAGCCGATTGGGATTGATGTGTCTCTCAAAAAAAAAACCTGACAAACATCCCTGGGAACGGACGTCTCATTGACATTGAATAATCCCAAAAATTAAACTTCCCAACGTCTGTCACAAGATGGTCGAAATTAATCGCGCAATTTCACGACTTCACCGAAAACTTCTCAACAGAAACAAACACTTTAAAATGGTCTCTCCGTCGGTATCTACTATTTTTACTCGTTCACAGAATAAAACAATTGAAATGAGCACTTTTTATTATTTTTAAATAAACAAAAAATACTTCACGACTCCAAATATATCCAAAAAATTCGGTAAACAAATTATAAATCTGAGCGAATTTAAAATTGCCGACGGAAAATCCGAATTTTCGGGCCAAGAAAATTATTTTTAATTTTACAGAATTCCAAGCCACACTCACCTCTTCTTAAAGTCAATTAGCAGTTCCATGGGGCTTTTCTCGGCTCATCCAAGGCGTAACAATTTCGATTTTCTTCTATATCAATTGAGTCCTTAATTGTACTAGTTGCGTTCGGAAGGTAATTTAATTTATATGGTTTATTTTATTTCACCGCCATTTGGCGTTTTGTTTATTATCTGGCTGCACCGAGCCTAGACAACATTGCCAAGAAATATTCAGAAACACAGTGTTCCAACTGGTGTGCGACGAGGCACAAGGACTACTCTTTGTTATGGTGTACAACAAAAAAATAAATAAAACAGGAGAACAAAAAAAAAACCGTCAGCTAGCACTTGGTAGTTTGTTTTATTATTCGCTTTTTTTATATATGCGTATCCTTAGGTGTATTATTTTCGTTTATTTATATCCTTGTGTTTTTGTTTTATTTTTGCTTGGTTTAAGTTTCACTTCGATTGCAGCGACGATATACTATTGCAAGAGAGTCGGCACAGAGGATGCACAAAAAATGCAGATCTATGTACAAGCAGCGCACAAAAACGTATACAGGACGATGGTGGGGGTGTAGATCGGGTGTACTCCTTTTTGTAAATATTTGTGTAATATAAAAAAAATATATCCGTTTTTATATTATACATATGTATGTAACGTAATAAATTCACTTCGTTTTGTGTATATATTTTGCGTTGTTATATATTACTTTTATGTTTTCCTGATAGCCTTGTAGGGACGTTTGGAGCAATAATCTAAACTACACGTAGTAGCGCTTCCCGTAAGCGATATACCAGTGTACTAGCGCGGCAAGAACAATTGCATCGTTCCTCTTTACTAGAGCACAACTTTATCAGTATACGGAACAAGAAACAAAAAAAAAAAACACGAGAAAACATCGTTCACAACAAAAATGGGAAAAAAGGCAAACATACGAACGCAAAAAAAAACCGACAAAAAAATCAACCAACACGAAGAAGTTAGAAAGGACTCTGGGTCTGGCACTGGAACTGGGACTGGGACTTTGCACAGTATAAACAGGGTGTGCAGCAGTTCCGTTTGCATAGTATGTGCGAATTTCCCCCGGCCTCGTCATCGTTATTACTTGTTGTTTCTCCTTCTGCTGCCTTGACTGTTTTCCTTTACCTCTTTTCATCGTTTATTTTTGCTCCCACAGTGCAGCGCGTGCTCCCCCCGCTTGTTTTATTATGTTGCTTCAGCATTTAACTTATCCACCAGCCACCACCCTGCTCTGCATCCAGTGCATAGAAGTTTTCGTTGGTTGGAGGCGATATAGGCGCTGCTGCTGCTGCATCGCCACCACCCAGCGCACCGTCCATGTCGTTGTTGCCGCCGCCGCAACCACTGCCGTCGCTTCATCCTCCACAAAAGTTTGCTATATCTGAAGCAGCAACATAAACAGGACTGCCTCCTGCTACAATACTAACAACTCCCAAGCACCTTCACCATCACCATTACCATTACCATCGAAGTGTAGCGGTTATATTGCAATTTAGGGGGTCTGTCCCGTCTCCCTCTCAGTACACATACTTTGCACTTTGCACACAGAACCACCCAACCCCCCCCCCTCCCCCACAGCCGTTGATGCCCATCGCATCGGGCGGCAAACTAACAGAGAGCACACATAGGACTGCCCAAAATTCCCAAACTAAAAACAGAGGCGAGGACGAAGAGCACGAAAACAAGGAAACTAAAAACCAGTAAGACACAACACAACGAATAGCGATAAAGAAAATTGTGTATGCACACTGCACAGCCACTTTTCGGCAGGATAGGTATAAGTTTGGTGGTCGCAAGAGGCATCCTGCTTTTATCGGAGAGCCACCACATTGCAGCACCCATCGTACCCACCACCCACCCACCCCCATGCACATTCAGTTTTGCACAAGTGTTGGTTTCTGCTCGGCTATCTCTGTGGAGTTGTGTCAAAATCCGTTTCTCAGTTCAATACTTATTTGGGAGCACAGCAGAAAACGAGTAAAAAAAATGCAACAAGCTGCATAGCACTGTGCAGTCGATCAGTGGTTCAGGTTTTTTTTTTTTGAAGTGAAACTTTTTATGCAACTTCCAACAAGGTTGCGTTAAGCGTTTAACGCTAATAAAAGCATTGGATACTCAGATGTGAAGCTACCGCTAACGCTTCAGAGTATGCAATGGTGAGTGAGTTTATTTTTCTGACTTTACTGCCTTTAACTCGCCATTACTCAAACAATTACTAATCAATGCAAACAAATCAAAATACTTAGGAGAGCCAACACTTTTATAGTTATTTCAAGCCATAAATCAGCTTTCTATGTCCTCTAGAAGCTGAGCTACAACCTAAAATCTAACATGAAAAAAATAAATTTATTTTCTCAAATCGAACATTATCAGCAGCCGCGGTTCTTGATCGTTGTTCTGCATCAACACCCGGACTTGAACACCCTGAGGTCAACCCTGACAACGATGCATGCTACGAGAATGAATCCGACAAGACAAACACAATATATGTAAAATAGATTTAAGAAAACAAACATTGTATACCGTTGGGCCCCTGTTGTTGAGCCAGCACCTTAAAATATTAACTATTCACCACCATTTGTTACCTAGCCTTAAGTCAAATTGTTAATACAAAAAGTTTCTGGGGTGGTTGGGTGGAGCACATCACAAAAGCACGTTCATATGAAAAAAAAAAAAAACTGCGTGGTGTTTTCTCCGACATGTTTTATGCGACATGAATGTGTATGTAATCAACAGCGACAATGTGTTTCTGAGGAAATGCGCAGGTGGCTGATGGACGTATGGTGATGTATATAGGAATTGAGTTCAAGGTTTTTGCTTTAATGGTTGTTATATTACCTACGTTTGGGTAGAAGAAAATAATTTGCTAAGCGAGTTTCAAGCTGACTTTCGCGCAGGCTACTCAATGATCGACCACCTTTTCTCGATTCAAAATATTGTAGACCACTATCTTGAAAACGGAAAGAGTTGTATGCAATATTTATAGATCTGAAAGCTGCCTTTCACAGTATTGATAGAGGAGCACTTTATTATTAATTACATATATTAGGCATGTCCTCTAAAATTTTAAATGTATTAAAAAATCTATATGAGAATACAGTATCGGCAGTATGGGATGGTGAAAAGATATCAGAATGGTTCCAAACAAAAAGCGAAGTACGACAAGGATGTCTATTATCTCCATTATTGTTCGCATTATATATCAATGATATAGTGGAATACTTACCAAACGGTATTCGAATTGCAGGACTTATAATAAAATGCCTTCTTTACGCCGATGACTTAGTCTTGTTTGCAGACTCCCCTGCAAGCCTTCAGCTTATGATAAATAAAATGAATAGCTACTGCAAACTGTGGAATTTGACGATAAATACAGCGAAGTCCAAGGTAATGATTTTCAGAACCAGAAGAGGTAGGCACTGCAGAAATGAGAGATGGGTTTTAAATCGAGATGTTATTGAAGTAGTATAGGAATTCAATTATCTGGGTATGATACTTACTCCAAAACTTAATCCCAAAAAGCACTTGCAGAATAAGCTTACAAAGTCAGTGGCTGCAATAAACTCAACTTGGAAAAACTTATTCAGGAACAAAAACGTTGCGCATAGTGTAAAATTTAAAGTTTTCGAAGCTGGCTTAATAT
Organism: Cheilosia urbana; assembly: GCA_946477585.1. Taxonomy (NCBI): domain Eukaryota; kingdom Metazoa; phylum Arthropoda; class Insecta; order Diptera; family Syrphidae; genus Cheilosia; species Cheilosia urbana. The sequence continues at coordinate 6,046,711 of OX297857.1, forward strand.
TTATAATGACTAATGGATCACAAGTATGGGGACACCAGCAGTATGAAGAGGTAGAAAGACTGCAACGATTTTTCCTCAAAAAACATTTAGTTTACCTAAGTCAACGCCAAATTACATGCTTCTTCTTGAAACAAGCCTTCCACCCATATTTCTGTTTACATTAATAATGCATTTTCAATATGTAATAAAAGTGCTCACATATGATGATAATCGCCTCCCAAAAATACTTGCAATGCACAGCATACAAAAAAACATCAGCTGGTTAAAAAAAATGAAAAGACTTATTCCTGCTTGGTGGAGTTCCATGGTTTTCCTCAGATATAGAAGGTGCTCATCTAAGGGATAAACTAATGAGCTTTCTTGAAATATTGGATAATAAATTAAGAGCAGATATAATTGAAGAGGCAAAAGGTTCCACACGAAGATCTCTCTACCCGAAACTGGAATATAATTTAATTATTCGTTGACTAACTGAGCTTGCATGAAATCTCCATAATTTTTCGTGTAAGGGGAGAGCAACTAGCTTTAAATTACAGACCATATCTAAATGACCGAAATACTTTTTGCTCATTGTGCAATTTGCAGGAACAAGAAACTTCTTTTCACTTTCTATCGATTTGCCCAATTCTAAAGGAAATAAGATTTGTACATTTTCAAAAAACAGTACTAAGTGAAAAAGATTCCATAAGTATTTTAAATGGAAAAAAACTGGAAACAATTTGCCCAATATTGCATAGAAGCACTAAGGTACCGAAAAGAGTTTATTGATGAATACTAAAAGATTTTAGCCCATTTCGCTAAGTTTCCCTTTTATACTTTTATACTTAAACTCCATTTTCTTTCCATCAAATAGAAGATCCTATGTACATAAATGCTAAATATAAGCAAAACAATCTACCTATCTAATTGTTAAAATAATTATTATTTGGTTTTTGTTATTTTAAAAATAATTGCAAATACAAAATATTATTGTTAAATTAAAAATGTAACCTCAAAAAGAGAAAGTTGGCATCTGGCAGACGGTTTCAAACCAAGCCGAAATTTAGTTTTTTCTTTTGGAATATTGTAAAATTTGTATATGAATTCAAAATTCAAATTCTTATCTATCTATATATCTACCTAGTACCTTCGTTGATACGTCGATTCTCCACTCGAAAATGATAATTAAAAGATGCGATCAATTGTAAATTGTAAGCAATGTTGATAAAGTTTGTCTTAAAGTTTGTCTTAAGGAGTACACAATGGTTGCATTCCTGGACATAGAAGGCGCTTTCAACAACGTTGACTCATCTGCAATCGCTGGTGCACTGGCTGCTCTGAACGTGGATGCCTCACTTGGAGAGCTGATCAATTTGATGCTTAATAGCCGAATTATCAACTCAAATCTAGGTGAGACATCGGCCAGAAGAGCGGTCAGTAGAGGAACTCCACAAGGTGGCGTCCTATCTCCCCTTCTCTGGAACCTGGTGGTGAATGAACTGCTGATATGCCTGGAAGCGGGAGGTTACAATGTGATTGCCTATGCGGACGACGTTGCTATTGCCGTCTCAGGAAAGTACCTTAACACAATAAAAGAACTCCTACAACACGTTCTTAACAAGCTAATAAAATGGGCAAACAGTTGTGGGTTGTGTGTAAACCCTCACAAAACTGAACTTGTCCTCTTCTCTTGGAAATACAAGATTCCACACATCGACCCTCCATCTATTAATGGCACCAGATTAACATTCTCAAATGAAGCTAAGTATTTAGGCCTTATTTTTGATAGAAAGTTAACCTGGAAACCTAACATCCAAGAAAGAGTCAAGAAGGCCACTGTGGCCTTTTCTCTTGCAAAAAGGCTATAGGGAACAAATGGGGCTTACAGCCTCGTATCACCCACTCGCTATATATCTCGGTCATAAGACCAATACTCACGTACGGTGTGGTTGTCTGGTGGACTGCCTTAGACAAAGGGATTAATCGCGATAAACTAGGCAAAGTCCAAAGAACGGCTTGCTTGTGCATCGGCGGGGCTCTTCGTACTACCCCCTCTGCTGCACTTGACATCCTGTTTTATCTGACACCCATTGACGTTTTCAGCAGGCAAACGGCAGCCTCTGCAGCCGTACGCCTCAAAGCTATTTCACAATGGACCAGCAAAACTACTGGCCATGCCGCTATCTTGAACACCATTAAGAACCTTCACGAAAACATCGACTACACCACACCAGAACTGCGGTTTGATAAAAACTTCCAGGTCTACATTCCTACTAGATTATTCTGGGAGGAGGATGCATTCCTGAATGGTGAATCGATCCATTTCCACACGGATGGTTCCAAAACAGTGGACGGTGTTGGTGGTGGTGTCTTCTCTGACAGACTAAATCTTAGTCTCTCCTTCCGTCTTCCTGATCACTGTAGCGTTTTTCAGGCGGAAATAATGGCGATAAAAGAAGTCTTATCTTGGCTAAGGGAAAACGTGATATCTGCTAAAGATATCCGTATCTTCTCTGATAGTCAAGCTGCCATCAAGTGCCTGGAATCGGTCTCCACAAACTCTATAACAGCCCAAGACTGTCGTTCATCTCTTATAGAGATGGCGGAGCAGTTCAATATTCACCTCTGTTGGGTGCCGGGGCATAGGGACATCCCAGGTAACTGCAAGGCTGATGAACTCGCCAAACACGGAACTACAATACCTCTGCTTCCAATCAAGGATTCCATAGGTATTCCAATCGCTACTTGCTAACTCACAATAAAGCTGGATGCTATCGAAAGAACAAATCTCAGGTGGACAACCGGCTCAACATGTCTAGCGACAAAACAGATCTGGCCAAAGCTGGATCTAAAACGTTCTAAGCATATGATCTCCCTCGATAGGAAGCATATCAGTGCTATAATAGGTGTCATCACGGGACACTGCCTTATCGGCAGGCATGCAAAAAGGCTTGGCGTATTATGCAACGATTTTTGCAGAAGCTGCTTTGACGAGGAGGAAGAAGAAACTATTCTTCATCTTCTCTGTACTTGTCCAGCTCTCTCACAAAGACGAAAACTCCACTTGGGAGCGTTCTACTTCAATGATCTGAACGATCTCACAAAGATAGATATTCGAAATCTCCTGCGCTTCATTAGAAGCTCCAACTGGTTCAACGAGTAGGAAGAAAAAGTATAGATGTCTAAGTGTGTCGGCTAGCCGACAGCCACTTCAACCTAACCTAACCTTGTCTTAAAGAAACAATATGATTTCGCTAAAAATCAGTTTCTCCCCTTTCCTATTTTCATTTCCACATTAGGTACGAAGTTTTACTTCTTCCGCGCGGAGGGACTCCACACACTATTTTCTCCTTTGCTACGGTCTTCTACGTCCTCTCTTTTATAGAAAATTGCTCCCATGGCTACAGCATTTTGCTCTCTTTTCATTTAATTGAGACGCCTAATCGGTCCTGCATTTTCGTCAATATCGAGCTGATTATTTGAATTTAGTCATTTGACAGTGGTCCTACAGACAGAGACAAGCCGAGGATGAAATCAAATTCAAAGATCACTTGAAATAAATTTCCAATATAGCTTATGGAAGACAAATCGTTGGAATTTTTAATTCTGATCTAAAATTTAGAGCTTCTACGAAAATCAAAAATAAAACTAGCAACCATCGAAAAGAGAATCTTTGTCGAAATTAAATTTCTTAGAATCAAGAAAAACCAAACCGACCCCTTTGTCGGATATTGCTTGCTTAGCCAGGGTGCTTAATAAACAACGTAAGATCCACAATACCCACACTCAACCCAGCTGTCACCCATTGTATAGAAAATTGAAAACTCCATGCGACAGAGAAACACAGAAACGAGCAAGAGAGGAGAAGGACTCGCATATAAAACGAATAAAATATTGTATGTGCTACATACCAACTTTGCATTCAGATTCAGAGTTTGCCTGCGATTCTGGGGGTTGCAAATTAATACCCCAACACACAATAGACACATATACAACCAGACGCAGATTCAGTTGCTCATATTGAAGGCAAAAACATCAAAAACAACTATTATAGCACAATTGGTAAAGGAGAAATACGTGCAGGCAAAAACTATTGCAAAGAAGGAGTATAGGATGGTACGTATACACAGTACAGTAGACAGGACCCACACTCAGGCAGGGTAGTCGCTGTATATCTAAAAAGGAAGTTTAGCAAAACAATGTTGCATGGCGATAACCAAAATAGGATATTTGCACATATAAAGAACAGCTTCACCGGAAGACTGTGCAAAGTGTTGGCCGTAATATGAAATGCACTATGGGTATATGTCTGAATTTTGAACGTGAGCTCCCAGGAATTTGTCTTCGGCCATTAGTAATCAATGTAATTGTGAGTAGTTGCAGGTTCGAATACCGAAAGAAACCAAACTCCAACTTTAGGTTTTTTTCACTGCGCCACATCTCGCGAACGTCTGACAAACATCCGAGAGCATAACTGTCATGAAAGAGCTTCTCAGTTAGCCGTTTTGACATTGGACACTTCATAAAATTTTAGATCCATTCGTCCCAAAGACTAAAAACTCACACAAAACGAATGGTTGTGAGAAACTAGGCCTAGGGTCCCAACGTTCCAGTTCCTGTTGCGCCAAATAATCATTTATTTATTATTATAATAGTTCTACAATGGGATGGTCCTTGCTCTTGGCAGGCACCCAAAACATCTCCTGAAGTTCGCGTGAACAGCTATTCCAAATATTTTGCGATTTTTTTATCGGTGAACCTTTTGGGACTGGATCTTCATTTTGATCTTATTTGGGTCAGTGATCGCAACTCAGCGAAGCAACAGACTTAAACGTCAAAGGATTACGATCGATCTTTGAGTGGCTCGATCAGTGTTGCACAATTTTATCATTCGGCGACATGCTAATGCATTTTCACAATATCCAAGGATTCCACCATCATCCGCAAACATATGTTGCGCTACCCTATGCAGAAAGGAATTAACCCTCCACAGTAATCTGAATCTGTGTGTATGGGATTGCATTTGGGCAGAGGATATACTATTCCACCCCCGCCACCCAGTGCCTTCTTGTTTCTTGTATCTTGCGATGCTCTGCTTTATGTATTTTGTATTTATGTTTATTGTTGTTGCACTGCATGTACACAAATTCATGCGCAATAACTGCGACACCCAAGGAGATGTACCTTACCTACCATAAATCCAAGAAGCGCTATACTTCCCCTGCTTTTGCAAGGGTGCAACAAGGAAGGATTATCCTCCTGGGAACTATTAGTTTGACGGTTTGTTTATATGCATATACAAGAGCACATGCATTCTCTCTAGGAAATAACTATTATTGTATACAAGAAATAACGATACATAAACAACAAGGACTATAGTCGGTTGGCGCACATCTATACCGACACAGCTGCACACATTCGTAAACTAGTTTGCGAGTTGCTCGCATAGTACACCAAGAACCAGGAGCAGTGCAATTTAAGTCAGCACCCAGCAGGTGTTGGATACAGCAAAATCCAATGTATTTGTGTGGGTGCCTGATGGCAGCCCCGCAGTAACAGTATACCCGGTATGTATTGTACAGGCTGCTTTGCGCGCCCCAACCAACACCATCCACTTTTTGTCTATTGCTTTCGTGTTTAGAGCTTGATTGTAAGTTCTATTGCTATTGCTGTTCCCTCTTCGCGGTTGTGTTCTTTGCTGTTGATTTGGATGCATGTGGTTGTCCTTGCAGTGCAGAGGATGAGGACGATGTAAAAGAACACAACCATGGCGCAGACGGTTGGTTCGGGCCAAGCAATCTTAATGCTAATGTAAACATACAGTCTATACAGTCATACAGTCTGGTGCGGAAACTTGGACATGGGTGTTATGAAGATTCTTACGGCAATCATTTGTGAAACTGATTGTTAACATTTTTTTAAGTTGCGTAAGTTTTTGTAAAGGCACATTCTATTTAACAGGGGAAATACTTTCTCTTACTGACACTTGTCCAAAGATCTACCGATTTCGAGCGAAAACAAATGATTTTGACACAACATGCACTTGAACCAAGGTACATCACATTGTTCTAGCTTTGGTTTTTGAAATTGTATATTTAAAACGAGCATAAAAAGTCACGTGCCACGTAGAGTCGCATCTTAATCAAGGCAAAATTGTCTTTATTTTGACAACAGAAACATTAAAAACTGTTACAGTTACAGGACTTTAACTTCGTGTTGCATTGTGTTACAAAATAGCACAGTTTGAAATCGAATATGCCACTATCCTGATGTGTGAAACGAAATGCAATTAACTGGTATATGCCCAAAACACATGTGCAGAAATTCTGCACGCAGCGCAGAATGCAGTGCTGCAAGTAAAACACATGTGCAGAAAATTATTTGACATGCATTGCATCGGCTACATCGGCTACTGTCATTCGCCGACTAAACAGCTGATGTGTTTATGTGTTTTTCGAAATTTGTTTGCTATTATAATCGTGGAAAATGAAAATTGAGAAATACAATAAAATTCGCAAAATTATAGCTTTTATCGGTCTACCAGTCGTACTGGAAGTTTTTGTACCTGTGCCAATTAGCTGAAATGAAGAAAATAAGTCGCGTATGGACTCGGTTCATTTATACTGAAAATGAAAGACAACTTCATGGATTCTTCAATAAACTCTTTCTAGTTATAAAAGATAATGATTCTGATGAATTCAGAAAAGCTACGCGAATGGGAGTAAATGAGTTTATGCTACTTCTGCAATTAATTGAAAAAAGAATACAGAAAAAAAACTTTATCCGACAGTCCATAAGTCCAGAATGCAGATTGGCTATAACATTGGTTAAGTATTTGAAACATTGTGGAAATAATTATAAATTTAGTAACTCATTAAATTTCAGATATTTGGGTCACGGTGTTTGCCGGCAAATGTTGGCCTGGTCCTTCCGTGTGGGTGTTTCGACAATACGTAAAATAATTTTAGAGACCTGCGAGGCTATATGGGATGAACTGAAAGGAATTTATTTGGTTCCTCCAAGCGAAGCAGAATGGGAAAAAATTGCAGACGAATTCTTTGAGAAGACTGGAATGCCGCATGTAGTAGGTGCTATTGATGGGAAAAATGTTCAAATAAAGTGACCTCCCAAATCCGGATCCCTTTATTTCAACTAAAAGCAATATTTTAGTATTGTGCTACTAGCGTCGTGTGACAGCAACTACATGTTTACTGCCGTTGACATTGGAGCATACGGAAGTCAAAGCGATAGAGGTGTACTGAAGGCGAGCAGTTTTGGAAACGCTATTTTAAGAGAGACGATCAACATTCCCAAATCTAAACCGTTGCCGGAAACGAACATAGAATTTCCCTTTTACTTTGTTGGAGATGCGGCTTTTCTCTCAAAAATAATATAATGAGACCATATCCTGGAAGGAATCTTACCCATGACAAGGAAAACTTTAACAAAAAGCTGTCCAGGGCTCGTGTTCGCATTGAAAATACATTTGGAATTCTAACGGCAAGGTGGCGAGTGCTGACGAATTCGTTAAATATTCTTCCAGAAAATGCAGAAAAAATAATTAAAGCCACCATTGTTTTACATAACTTTGTAAAGTTACATGACAATCATAACTACTGCCCTTCAAATTTCGTCGATCAAATATCGGAAGACGATGAACTCATCAAGGGAAGTTGGCGACAAGAAGTAAGTCCCTTGCGGCAAAAAAAAATATTTATTCGATTCAATGCCTCAAGAAATGCATTTGCTATGCGAAATTTTTTGAAAGACCATTTATCTAATTGAGAGTACCTATACCATGTTGTTTCTATATTACTTTGATTAAAACAATACAAAATTTCAAACAAATATATGAATTATTTATTGCTCACAAGAATAAATACATACTTACATTCTAAGAAAAACATCAAATTAGTTAAAACAGAGAAAACAAAAGAAAGATAAATTGCATTCACGAGTACAAAATTGAGTTAAAACACTCTAACATTTTAATTTGCGCGGACAAATTAGCTTCATCTGTTTGTCTTGCGAGCCCTTCAAAGAAGTGCTGAGCCATCGATTTTTTGGGTTCCTGTTCTTGAAATGCGTCTTTTGCCAAAAGAACCATTTCCGACATTTCCTGTTTGGCTTCTTTTAGCAATTCCTCGATTGGGTTGGTTTTTTTTCGATTTCGCAGGAGGAGATGTTTTGTCGTTGTCCTCAAAAACTTCATCCAATCCAAAGCCATCGTCTGACAAAAAAGGATCGGAAAACGATGAAGTAGATGGACGCTCGCAAAATGAAGAATTGGATGGACCTTCCGAGTATGTCGACGTAGATGGAAGTTTCCAGAAGTGCTATTAATACAAAATATTCAAATGTATACTTGAATTTTCAAATCGATTCAATTATTAATACTTACTTGTCGTTAGCAAAATCTACTTCTTTAAGGAACATTAGATGATCCATCTACCATCTTTAAAACCAAAACATAAACAAACACGATCAGCAAATGTCAAAAGCCGATGATGCCAAATACTTGAAACTGCATTTTTTTTTTTTTTGTGTTGTGGTACGTTTGAATTTTGCAGCGAATTTAGAAATAGAGATATCTTGCAGTGCTGCAGTGAGTGCAGAATTTACGTGTGGCTATATCCATACATGTGTATTCTAATCTTGCTGCGCAGTGAATTCTGCACATGTGTTTTGGGCAATACGTATACGTACGTGCAGCACTGTTTGAAACCTGGTGTTTTTTGCAGATATTTCATTTGGATGGAGTTAAGGATATTTTATTTAGTTTAAGAAAAACATATTTTGTAAGAGCCAATTTTTGTAAAGGGTTTGCAGAATGAATGAAAAAAATAAACGTATAGGGTTACAAAAAAAAATAAGCAGAAGTTGACTTGACAGCTTCAGCTTATGCTGAAACTTACTGGTGATGTGATTGGAAATTAAAATTACTAGTAAAATGCAAACTGAAAGTCGAGACACACAACATTTTATACAAATCAAGCACAAATGTGAGTGGAACTGCCTTTTTTTTGACGCATTCGTCTACTCTACTTTATTTTGCTGTGATAGTTGTTAAGAAAAATCACTCCTAGTCCTGCAAATTCGAGAAAGAAAAATCTCCCAAGAGAACCACACTTCTTAAGGTAATTGTCTGCCTGTAAACTTATGTCTTTTTCCATTGAGACAAAAAAAGTCCTTTTTTCAGAGTCAGCAATTTAGCGAATCTCGATTTCTGAGCGAGACTTATACCCTGTTCTCATCGATTTATTCACAACAAACACCAACTAGTTTTCGTTTGACGTTTCAATCAACTGTGAGACACAAGTCGGGAAACTTCTGTGTAAACTATTTTGGTTACAAATTTCGATCGCATTAATTAACAAATAAAATGAATTCAGAGCATTTACAAATTTATGTTGGCCCATCAATTAAGCGTGGAAAATGATGTTAAGTTGTTAGTTGCTCAACTTGCTGAATATTGCAAAAGGTGTGTTTGTTTCAACGACCTAACTATTCGGTTAACTTTATGTTACCGACGACAAGTTCCGGCAATCAATATTTATGCAATCACTTGAAAAGATTTCTATTTCCGATTTAAAATATTCCAAATGCTCGTGTTAATTAGTTTCAGTCAATTAAACCAACAAAATCAATCAGTTATACGAAATAAATAAAAAATAATTGTCCACTCATCACTTCCGGAAGCCACTTTGTTTTATAGTAATTCGGAATTTCTCTAACCATCGCTATAGAAACATCAACATGCGAAGCTTTTCTATAATCCGTACCACGTAAACAAGATGACCGACCAAAATACGTGTCACTTTTTTTTGCGTGATAACTAATGATGTCCCTTTCAGTCAGACGGCTATGTAGTATTGAGCATCCCTTTAATCTTACGTGCTAGGAATGTGTGATGGTGTAAATGCAGCATAAAACAAAACCGATTCGTGGGTACCTGTGAGCCGGTGACTAAAAAAAGTTTTCATGTGAATGAAGTGTCAAAATCTACGAATATTCGCTTGTTCGCAATTCGCTCTCATGTGAATAGTCCTTGCAGCGATCCCCGTTTTACTTTTTGCAGCCTACACTGTAGACACGAACACCATACCTATGCAAAGTCGATTTGGGAACTTTTTCACCCACAAAAATAAGTAAAAAAAAAAAAAACAAATGCAACAACTTCCTATCCATTGGAAAAATACAAAACTCAAACCGCCAAGGAATTCATGGGAGAACGAGTTAAACAGCACGACGCCGACGGGGGGGAGAGAGCCCCGACAAAAACTGGGGTAAGGAATACAAAAGCCCATAAGAAGCGCACACACACCAATGCATATAAAAACAGTAAAGCTAACAGTAACAACACAGTAGAAGTACAAACATCCCAGTTGCTAGCAGAGCAGCAGAACAGAAATAGCTCAATAAAAGGATAGTTGCAGCGCGCAGTGCAACCTAACCCAACATCAGGGAGACAGCGGCAATATCTGCGCCTAGTGCACATCTGCATATGTGTGGGTTCTTTACTGCTGTTATTATTATTGCACACAAAATATTCTGTATATACTATATACCCAGCAACACTGACAAATAATAATTAACAGTTGGTAGTGTGGGTTGTGTGTGTTCCCGTCAACCGATTCTTTGTTTTGCTTTTTGTTAAAGTTTTACAGCCAAACTGCATCCTCGACTTGACTATGCTATCATGTTGTGTGTTGTTGTATGTACATTTATATATATTTATATATTTTAGTGTTTATGCTGAGCGAATGAAAGAGAGCTATGGCAGAATAGGTGCAGCTGGAGCGTTCTTAGGTTTTATGTACGCCCTTTCTACTATTGTATATTTTCTACTTTTGTTGATTGTTCTTAGTTTTTTTTATTGTAGCGGTGGTATAAAATAATTCACATGAAATCTGTTGTCAGTTAGAATGGGAGTATTGTATTGATTTTTTTTTTTTTTTTTGTGTTCTATCCTGCAACTATGGAAGGAGGAGACTTTAATTCAGAAGAAAGCCAGGAAATTGGATATGGTGAATGTGGGTGCGCGGGTGAAAGTATAGATAGAGAAAAGCAATTATATACAAAATTTATTATTAAATATTCAGGATGACAGGCTTGCCTCGGTTGACGGTTCTATAGTTGACATTATTGGATAGAGATGGCCATGGGATATGCATTTTTAATGGCATAGAGTTGACGTTGTACTCTATAATGAATAGGAAATGGATTTGCTTTGTTAAGTGTGTTGTACCTATAGCGCATCAGCTTCTTCTGCACCTACGTAAGAGTCCATCAGCTTTCTTTATCTTTATCTACAGCGACATTCACATTGGTACTTTGCTTTTTGAAATGACTGAGTCTAAAGATCAGTGATGCAGTTTGCTTGCACCCTAACGAAAATTGCCTGCCATTACTATTTTTGTTTATCGGCCCTATGGAGGTATCCGTCGGAACGGAAAATTTTCAATTCTCCGCAACGCATACTCTTTCGGAGGCTCAAATTCCATTCCAGGTGTCCGACTTCGGAAGAAAAATAAAAATAGCGATGGCGCACCGCACTCCAAATCGTAAACAAATTCCGCAACCAATTTCTGTCAGAGGATATCGGAACCTTAGGTTAGGTTAGGTTAGAGTGGCAGGCCGCCTCAAGTGCAGCCTCACTTAGGCCAAATTAGGCCCATTGTGTTACCACAGGATCGATATCGACTCCTTATCTAACCGTTGAACCAGCCGGAGCTAAGAATGAAGCGATGGAGGCAGTTGATACCTATGTTTGCGAGTTCGCTGAGATTGTCGAAGAAATATTCTCCGAGGTATAGTTTTCTACGGAGTGACAGTGCTGGACACGTACAGAGAAGGTGAAGAATAGTCTCCTCCTCCTCCTCGTCCATACAGCTTCTGCAGAAATCATTTGAAGGGAGGCCTAATCTGAGAGCATGTCTCCCTATGATGCAGTGTCCCGTGATGACACCTACTAGAGTGCTTATTATGGGTCTTTTCAGTGTAATGAGACTTTTTGAGCGCTTGGAATCCAGCTGAGGCCAGATCTGTTTCGAGGTGTGGCACGTTAAGCAGCTAGACCACCTGCGATTAGTAGCGCTTAATGCGTTTTGTTTAATTAGGAGCTTGCAAGTAGCAAGAGGCATATAGAGACTCCTTTTTTCTGGTAGAGTCGACATAGTAGTGCCTTTTCTGGCGAGCTCATCGGCGATGCAATTACCTGGAATGTCTCTATGGCCCGGCACCCATATAAGGTGAATTTTGAATTGTTTCGCCATCTCGTTCAGAGATAGTCGGCAATTGAGGGCAGTTGTTGAATTGAAGACGATAGAATTCAGGGATTTAATCGCGGCTTGACTGTCGGTAAAGATGGTGATATCCTTTATAGATATTACATTATACCGAAGCCACGACAGGGCCTCTTTGATCGCCATGAACTCCGCCTGAAATACACTACAGTGATTAGGAAGGCTGAATGAGATTTTACAATTTAGATCACAAGAGAAAACACCCCCCCCCCCCCCCCCCCTACTCCTGTTTCAGTTTTGGACCCATCTGTATAGAAACAGACAGACTCCTTGCGGGGTACTATTTCGTTCTCCCAGTCACTCCTGGAGGGTATGTAAGTTTCGAAGTTCTTTTCGAATTGAAACTGAGGGAGGGTGTAATCAGTATCTTTTGGAATGCATTCCAATGTATTTAGAATGAATATCGGAACCTTGCTGTCAAATATTTAACAAAAAAAAAAACACTTCATCGCACTCCAACGTAATTCGCTGGTATGTGTTCCAAAATGTCGGAACAATTCTCCGAATAGTCGTTCCGAAGAATAACTCGCAGCCAAAATCCTCCGAATCGTATAAAAATCGGTAATCGATAACTCGCTACTGCCGTATATATTTGTTTCGTTTAAAGGCTTCACTCATGCGATGATTTATCGATGACATTTCTAATTATAAAAAAAATATTCAGTTCTATTAAAGCCTACAATGTCTCTCAATAATTATTATACTTCGTATTTCAGAAAATTTTCTTAAAAAAACATTTCATTCAAAATATGCTTTGAATAATCAAGGACTTGCCTTCACATTTATTTTAACTTAGACATGATCCTGCTACCGACCTGTTATACCAATTCGTTCATTTTATCGAAGTTTGTTTAAAAAAATAACGCCGATTTGTTTGTTCTGCGAAGGCCAGTAGAACGGAAAACAAACCGCCTTCAACTACTTTACAGAACTCGAACGCTTCCAAACAAATCTTGCAGAGTGTCCCAGATGTGCCAATTTAATTTGTAAACAATGTTAAAAACCTGGGGTCAGATTCTGTGAAACGCTTTCGTACGTACAAACGATTTGCTCAAAGTTGCCGAGGTAAATCGTTCCTAAATATCTACGAAAACTTTTGAATGATTCGTCTTACAGAATGCCGACCCTGATCTCGCTTTCCTTTGTTACCCTTTCATTGAGGCCTCTGCATGATGGTGAATTCGGTTCAGGCCAAGTGTTTATCGTCCGGCTGGCGCAAAAGTTCGGCGTTCGGCCAATAGACGGCAAATCCGAGTGCATGTCACTTCCTGTCAGGGATAATACAATAGAATCTTTCCAAGAGAAAAGCATTCGGAGAAATGACTGTTGTAATTCTAAGTATTCCAGGAAGGACTTAAAACAGGCTGAAGATGAGTTAAAAAAAAAAGAAATCGATCTATCACGAACACTACTTGCAATCAGCGCTCTGCCGATAGTACTACAATAGGAGTACTGTACTCGTTTTTCGTCAGCCGTACTCCGGTACTCCCCAACGTCAAATTGTACTCCTTTTTTTAATTTCGGATTGAACTATTTCTATTTTTGTCTTGACATTTCTATACCTGGTAAATTGCAAAACAAATTATACGTTCCGTATATTTCTTTAAAATCAGTTTCCATTTTGTTACATTTACGTCGAACACACTCTTGCGGATCCTGGAAATTTTTTTTTTCTTATTCCGACGAAAGACGGATCCGAGTGGTAGGTACAAGTTTTGCCGAACCAGTTGTTTGTTAAGAATTCGGCTACCAAACGTTGGAGAGTCGACGTTGAAGGGCCACCGCGTCTATCACGGACGTACATACTTCTTTTGATACCTACTAAGCTCAGTGACTGAATAATAAACACCAGATTAGAGAGACTTTACCAAATCAGCATGGCCAACATCGAAACAGTCCAATTTTAGTTTTGTACTCCACAAAAAGTTCTATTATACTCCCCAATGAAATTTTGAAACGGCAGCACTGCTTGCAATCATTGACAACTTTAACCAGCGTCACTTATCTATTCCAGTCAAAAATAAAAACATGCCCTAGTAGGTCAAAAACAGAAAATCCTACTACGCTCGTCCTGTACTCAAATATCTTGTAAAGTGTATAGGCGCTTATAAAATAGTACAGTGGGCGCTTATAACTCTGTAACCATAACTTGCGAAAACTGCCTGTTATTGAGAGCTAAAACCTATAAAAGCTCACATTGTTATTTGCTATGTACCTAGTGCCATATCGAATGAATAACCTAGTTTTATTTAACACTATACCTATTCGTTTCTTTCATATACGGTGGCTTCTGAACTTTTTACCTACCTTCTACCTACCAATTGCGACCCAGTCGTGCACTTTATTAATTTTTATAAAAGTAAATCTAATAGAATATTTTTAAACTGGGGCGTACGTGTTTCATACATAAATTCTTTACTCCCGAAGCGCAAGGTGCTATCAGGATTGCGAATGACATGCAAGAGGTTGTCGAGATGTTCCTACTTATTCTTTCATAGGGATGCTCTCAAGAGTCTAGAGCCCGATTTCTCGCAAGCACAAGTCAAACGAATGTGGTTCGTTTTGGTGGTTTGCCTTCATTTAAAGCTACATCCATAAACTACACAGGTTTGTCATATTTGCACATCTGACGATGGCTGAATAACACCCTTTTAATCTTATTTTCAAGTGACTCGCTTGATTGACTTTTAATGGAGGTCTACGAATGGTTTTGATTACTAATTCTGATCAGAGGTGGTAGAAGCCGATGTTAAAGTCCCTCGACTTTTAGACATCACAGTCGATCACAACCGGGACACCCTTTAACCTACGGTTTCCAGAACATCTCTTTTAAAGAGTACATATATCCTCTTTTTTGTCCGCGATCTATTTAACACTTTCTTTTTCCGCTTGGCTCTTTTTTTGTCCTCTTTATTTGTTCTGTCCTCTTTTTTAATATATATCGGGTTTTTCAATAAGAGAGTTTTTCAAGTAACGTGCCGGTCTTGATCATCACGGAAGAAGTACGGCCCAATGACGCCGTCGGCCCATAAACCACACCAAACCGTAATTTTTTCGGGATGCAATGATGACTCATGGAGTACGTGTGGATTGCTGCCTGACCAATACCGGATATTTTGTTTATTGACGAAGCCATTCAGCCAGAAATGAGCCTCATCGCTGAAGATGATTTTTCGATGAAAATCCGAATCATTTTCAAGTTGTTGCTCAGCCCAATTCACGAACATACGACGCTTCTGGTGGTCAAGCGGCTTCGGTTCTTGCGTCAATTTAATCTTGTAAGGATGTGGGCCAAGATCTTTTCGAAAAATTCGCCACAACGACGTCACAGAGATTCCCAACGCTTGAGAACGAGGTGTGAGAGACACATTTGGGCTTTCTTCAACTGAAGCTTCAGCGGCAGCAATATTCTCGACACTACGGGCACTTCTTTGTCTCACTTGCACGGGAACATTTTGTACTGTGCCTGTGGATTCAAATTTGTCCACTATAAATTGGACGTAGCGCTTTTAACGTTGGGGCCACTGACTCCGAATTTCGGTAGTAAATTTTAATAATTTCGACTCGTTGTGTCGTTGTTGGCTCGTATATCTTTCCATCATGAAATGGCAAACCTTACTGAAGAGAAATATCAAAAGAGCGGCAAGAAATTCGTCGTTTGCTGTCCCTGTCGCTCTACATTTGTAGCGTCCCTGTTGAAAAACCCTTTATATACATATATATGTATAAATCAATTTCAATATAAAAAAAATTCCCTCGTTTTAAAACTTTTCAGTACGCCCATAAAAATTAGCAGGTAGCACTTTCCCGATGTAATTTATTCTGTGTTTCACCCACCCAGCGTTGCCAGTTTGGGGTTTTTTTCCTAAAATTTGTGTTTTTCTTTTTTTTTGTCGACGGGGGGAAATCTGGGGGGAGATATTGATTAGGTTTTTTTTTTTTAAATTCTATTTTATTTTTATTTTGTTATAATATCCTTTTTGGTAGCCTTACAATTTATAGGCATTCTGTGAACGTAAGAAACGCGTAGAGAATCTTCTTTATAAACAAGAATTTCATCAAATTTGCGTAAGTGCTGTGTATATATTTCCCTCAAACTTTAGCGTATTGAGAAAACCAAATGGATTAGTGGTTAGAGTGTTGGACTACTAAGCGAGGTCTCAGGTTCGATTCCCAAACAAAACCTAATTCAATCTTAAGGTTTTTTTTTCCAATGCGCCACCTCTTGCGAACGTCTGGCAAGCATCCGAGAGTATAACTGTCATGAAAAAGGTTCTGAATCGTAAAGTATGTCCTTTTTTTCGTTTGAAATATACGGACACCCTACTTTAACCCAATCACAATTTGCAGCTACTTCACCTGTGTTTCAGCAGCTTTGGGTGTTTTCATAAACGTCTATCTAACTAAGATCTGCGTAAGACGTGTTCATAAAGTTAGATTTTTTATGGAACGAACGCAGATGAATTGCAGAAGATATTTTCGTAAACGTCGTAAATGTCATCAGCGTCTGGCAGATTGTGCATCCATATTTTTTTGACTGCAGAAAGCAAAGAAAGAAACTATTGTGATGATATTTTTGATTTTTGTCTGACGTTTATGAACATTAAGTGACGACTTAAAATTGCACTAAAGCAGGCCTGCACACGTGCTGCAGAATAAGTGTAATGCAACAAAAAAGAAAGACGATTGTACTAGCGCAGATTTTCGACGTTTATGAAAACACCCTTTGTTGCGGTATGCCTATCAATACTTAATTTCTCAATTTGCTATCCGAAATATTCCAACGTTTCGAAAACTCTTCAACTCTTCCCTCGTGTAAAACACACAAAAATCGATAACAACCAATAATTAGAATTGGCTCAACTTAAAAGGCTTGACTGTTGAGCGTCGACCTACTTATATTTCTATTACTAAGCTAAATCATGAGCAGCGACACTTAAATATACATTTCACTGACTCTAAGAGATATATCTATCTAGGTTTGATTTTGGGGGCGCTTTAACGCATAATACGAGTTTTTTTCAATGATTGTTATAAATTGCTTGGGAAACTTGTATTTAAATCTTTTTGAACTGCACTGGTGGCTGGAACTATTTATCCCAGATTTAATCCAACTGCATTCGGAGATATAACTACCAATATAGAAAAGGAATAAACGTTTTATTAAAAGGGTTATCGCCCGCCAGTGGGTGCTGCATAAGAAAAACAAATTGGAGGGTGGCTGTCAGCTTCGACCGATTTTTTTAGCTGTTCCAATTATTTGAGTGGATTAAATAAATAAATTCTTGGTCATGATGTGGATTCTAGAAATATGAAACATGGAAATGATTATTTGTGCAAAACTGCTTAAGATTTTTAAATCAGTTGTGATAGTTGCGACTAAACATGCGTGGGACATAATTTTTTTCTCCATAAATCGAACAGACGGCTGGCTGCAAGTTATTTCTTAGACGGACTTGGGTTTCTGGTAAAATTGCATAAACTCTGAGGAGCATCAAGCATGAATATTGGGGTTCCATGTAAACGCCACGAGGGCTACCAGGTTCGATTCCGGAAATTCCATCTAAAAGTTTTTTTTTTTTTTTCATTGCGCCACCTCTCGCGAACGTCTGACAAATTTTTCAGTTAGCGATTATAGGGCGTAAATTTGTAAATCCCTTTCATTTGTCTAAGATTCACGCAAAACCGAGGGTTGTCAGAAGCAGAAGGTTCACATTGACAAAGTGTGATAATGCCGAACATTGTTTGGGAATAAAGCCGAAGCAAAAAAAGAAAAAGAAAAGAAAAACGCCTTTAGAAGAGTGGTAAATTATAATGTAAAACCATCATTATGACGTAAACAAATGTCATAAATATGTCACTACGTGTGATCGTCTGTCAAGCGTCTGAGTCTGATCACGCTGTCTCGTACTCTCACCCTCACACTGCAGCGTACTCTCACGAGAGATACACGAGTTAAAAATATTTGCAAAACTATGAAACCTGTGGTCAGATTCTGTTTTCGTGCGCACAAATGATTTGCTCCAAGTTGCAGAAGAAAATCGTTCATGCTTTGATCTTTTCGCCTCACAGAATGCTGACCTAGATTAACGCGATTTTGTAGTCAAATTTTCATTGCCTAGAGCATTCCAACTAAGGTAGTTAATTTAGTTCTGATTAACCATAGCGTAGCCATAACAAAGCCACTAGAGCTGAAAGTTCTCCTTGCGGAAAACTGAGCTTTATATTGTCGATCTCCCGAGTTCAGAGATTCAGTTTAGCACGTGAATGTTAAATGAAACAGCGCTAAGCTTTCCTCATAAAACCAATTAGCTTCGGAGCGAGCTAGCTTAAAAATGAATTGCTTTAGTAAATCATACCTGCAAAAAAAACAAAAACCTTAAAATATTTGTACTTAGTGTTGCTTAAGACAGATGTATAGAATAAATAAAAAAAGCTGAGTAAACGGAACGCAGTCATTCAAAAATATGAAATAAACACAAAATACTGCCCCAATACTGTTCGTACCAAGCGAGCGGTGACTAAATGAGGGTAGACCAGCCAGGAGAAGATTCAATCTCACTGTTTTACTACAACAACCGCCCACTTTGTCGATTTTTCAACCCACAGAGAACAGATTGACAGTTCAGTTTCATATATGAATTCGCAACGGATTGCATAAAATGTTGTCAACAATAGTTGTTAATAGGTTAGAGCTTTTTCGAGATTTTATTCAAAAGTTCAAAATTCACCAGTGTCACGGACGGACACTATAACACGTTTCCAGGAAGCGCAATCAATGGGCGAATGTCACCTCCCGCAAACATTTGCGAATCGAAATTTCAAATAAATTATTCCCGAAACGATGTGCTCGTATACTTCTTACAACGGTTAGAAAATTGTCAAAAAAGGGCGGGGCTCGTCTGATTTTAAAAGAATTTCGCTTGCTGTTAGTCATGTTTTAGAGGCGCGGCTTCCGCCAGAGAGTACACTTCCTTAGGGTTGAAATGAGAAACACTACCACTTGTAAAGGCATGCACTTTTTCCACTGCACACAATCGTAGAAATAGTGAAGCGATAGTTATAAGGACGACGTGCAATACATGCAAGTGCGCGCTCTGCAAAGTAACAGGGATGGATAGTGGGTGCTGGGTGTTGTTTCCTATCCATTGAACATCAATTTTAGTCTGCAATAACTCGTTGGCTACAAAGGTTCTTCTGTAAATTGGACAACAAAAAAACCACATCAAATGTTTACTGAAGCAGTTTTATTGATTATTTTCGTATCCCTTGTATGTGAAGAGATGGGATGCAGTTTAAATTGTGATTTTGTAAATTACAAAAGAGTTTTTAGTGCCGTCGGCGAGTGTAGATGCACTTTGTGAGAAGACAATTACATTTGCTACGAAAAAGCTTGTACAAAGTCGGTTCACTGAAAATGACTGCGGAAGGTTGACTAATTGAAAATAACTATGTTTCCACGAAATGCCATTTTAATCAGTCAAAGAATTATCAATTGCATTTAAAAGGCCCCCGACCAAATGCAAATATTTCCTTTGCATCCTTTCGATTCATGTTACTTCAGTAGAATGGTATATGTTTGTCGGGTTTTATTTTTCTCTTTTCTCCTTGCAAAAGAAAAAGTTTCAAGACTCACAACAAAATACTAGAGCCTTTTTAAACAAAGCGAAAGTTACAATTTTTGACTGTGCAAAATCTTAGCAGATCGTCACGTTGGCAGTGCAATTGTGCACGAATTATAAAAGCGATTTTGATGCATTTGCCTTACGTCAAAGCCAAGGGCCTTGTTATAGCATCGATGCCACTGGTTTTTGATACTTGATTCATGGGATTTGAATGAGAAAATCTTTCCAAACGTCATCGTTCCATCATGTCATAAACAAAAATGACTTGTTTATGATAGAACGATTAACTGTATCACAAAAAACCGCTTCAAAATTACCCTAAAAAGGGTTCAAAGAACACGCAAGAAAACGTCCCTAAAAAACTGTCCAAAAATGCACAACAAACGCTACGAAAACTTCTTTGAAAATGACTCGGCAACGGGTTGCAGCCCAGTAAAAAATTTCCTAAAAAAAAAACCTTACACTCACACTAACACATTTGTCACTTATCTAACTTAAGAGTGCGTTTTTACGAGACGTCAAGTCTGTGGTGAAAAAGAGAGAAAAACTTACATTTGGCCGCTGCAATGATCAACATAAATTGAATGGATTTTTATAAACACAAATGACAGTTTAAGAACAGCTGACTTTTAAAACATGCACCACCACAAATGCAAAGAAAGAAAAAATTCGTTTTATGTTGCATTGGGCACGAACAATTTTAAATCGGAAAACGACATAAAGGTGATTTTCCAAAATCCCTTTCGCATACCCTCTCAACCCTGAGACGAAATTTCAGACCTTAATTTTTCATGGCTAGAGCGCCTATTACAAGCAGCGTTGCCACAATGTTACAAGTGTAACAAAAGTGTTACACTTTTTAGTTATTTTATAATTTTGTTACAATGTTACTTTCTTTTTCGCTTTGTTACATTTTTCCCCCATTAAAATCCTTTTTTTGTTTTTCTCATTAAAAATATTGAAAAGTTTAACTGGCAGCACTTTTTTCTTGCGATCAAACTTCTACCAATTTCTGTCAATGTATTTTTTTGTTTACACAGAGCAAAAGTTGTGCAAAACGTTAAACTGCGAGTGGGATTGGGAATGGGAGGGAACGAGAAAATACAACAATA
Organism: Cheilosia urbana; assembly: GCA_946477585.1. Classification (NCBI taxonomy): domain Eukaryota; kingdom Metazoa; phylum Arthropoda; class Insecta; order Diptera; family Syrphidae; genus Cheilosia; species Cheilosia urbana. Next base: position 6,067,732 of record OX297857.1, read on the forward strand.
TTTTTCTGTCTCGCCGCGTCGCCGTTGACAATGTTCTACATCTCGTGGTAAATAAAGTTTGTGAAATAAAAATTGAAATCTACTTCGATGGTCAATAATTTTTTTTTTTTTTGTTAAACACAAAATGGACAGGTAGGTTAAGAAAGGGCTTTTTTGAAATGTGATAAAGGTTTTATTTTATTATTACAATCTTTTTCCAGTTTGTTACATTTTTTATCCATTTGTTACACTTTTTGAAGAAAATTGTTACACTTTTAAAAAAGCTTGCGGCAACACTGATTACAAGTGCGCTTCAGGCAGACGCTGTTAAACAAAAAGCAGACTTAGTCTGGAGCAATACTTCTCCTTTGAGTCATTCATATCGAAAATGATGTTTAAAGGGTATCCAGGACTAATGAGTTTACTTTCTAAATTCTAATAATTCCTATTTTTCAATATTCAAAAAATGATCCTTACATTAGTTTGTGGCGATCTGTGGATGGTTCCCTTTTGTTCCTAATGGAAAATAACAAGCAGTACACACACAATTGCAAATTATAAAATCTGCAAAATAATTCTGCTCTTGGCGAGGACTGCGTACGAATATGGAGCAAGTTTTTAATAATCACTACCCAATGGCGGTTATTGTAAAAAAAAAAATGCACCTACGGTTTGCAGACTGAGTTCAAATCTGCTGTCGTCCACTGAATGCTAGTCGCGCTGATTCATTCTCTTTAATTACCTATATTTTATAATTATTACATATCCCCGTGAGGCGTGAGGTAAGTCACTCAACCTAGATTCATCCCTATACGACAGATACAGAGGTACTTTGTTTGTACACTATTCGGGATCTCATCTCTGCAAGTGAAATAAACCCCAACTGCAAGTGAAATAAACTGCTTGCTATCTATGCGAATATTGCACCCTAGTGTAGTTGCTGTTTTTCTGCGGTCCTGGTTAGCCCTGCACCTGCACACAAAAGATACACAAAACAAAACATGTGTTTGATTCACTCACTCTTCGATAAGTCTTATGCGAGAAACAGATTAACGCAACAGCAATTTTTTTTTTTTTTTTTTTTAACCGTGGGTAGGTGAAAATCTTCCAAAGACACTATGAGAATAGCAAGCGCGTGCTCATAGTAGTGTCAGATTTTTACTGACTAAAAACACCACCCTTCGAAGAATTGTTAGATACTGCAAGTAAGATATAACTTATCGAGCAATTTTTCTATAACGAAATAACAACTTTTGGCAGGCTACTTTCCACTGAAAGATCCTGCATGTTCCGCAATTTAGAAGCGGTTAGTCTTATCTTGCCAAGTCGAACGGTTTCGTTCTTTGTAGCCGGCGCAATAAATTGTTCTCGTCCAAAATTTGTCGGACCGTATTGTTGACATGTCCGATTAGTCGGTTTCTACGCTTTCTCGCGAAGCTTCTAGTTTCAGCTTCAATTGTTGGAATTCCGAGATCCCTGTGGATATCGTCGTTTCTAATATACCATGGTGCTTGTACAATTTCTCTAAGCACTTTATTTTGAAAAGTTTGTAGAATATTGACATTTGTTTTCTTGGTACAACACCGGCTTTAGCACATGCTTGTATAGAAGCAGTTTGTTTTCGGTACTGAGCTGGGAATGTTTTCCGAGTAACCAGTACATTTCTCTATATTTGATATCGAGTTCTTTACGTTTCATTTTCACGTGCGAACTCCATTTCAGCTTTGCGTCGAGTGTCATTCCCAGGTATTTGGCCTCGTTTGCAAAGGGTATTCGCGCCAAGTTTAGGAAAATTGGCAACTCATTAGTTTACGTGAAATTCACGTGAACAGATTTAGTTTCGTTGAGGGTGGTCCGCAAGTCCCTCGTCCAATCATTTACCTTATTCAGTGCGATTTGAAGTTTTTCAGTCGTTTCTTCAATTGTATTACCTACTGCTAGGATAGCGGTGTCGTCGGCGAACGTAGCGAGAGTAGTGCCATCTTCTCTTGGTATATCGCGAGTATATAGCAGATAGAGAAGGGGCCCTAGGACACTTCCTTGCGGCACGCCGGCCGAAATTTCCTTAAGCTCAGAGTTTTCGTTTCCATGTCTAACACGGAAGAGTCTATTCCCGAGAACTTGTCGTAATTTAAATTTTAAGCCGTCATGCCACACCTTGTCAAAGGCTTGTGAGACGTCAAGGAATACGCTTGAGCATATCCTTTTTCCTTCAAATGCTTTCTCAATTACGTCAGTAATTCTATGCACTTGGTCAATCGTGGAATGCTTGGTTCTGAACCCAAACTGGTGGTCAGGGATAAGATTATTATATTCTATAACCGGTTGTAGGCGCGTTAGTAAAATTCTCTCGAAAACTTTGGATATAACTGGAAGAAGGGAAATTGGTCTATACGACTTTACTTCATTTGGCGGTTTTCCTGGTTTTAAAACCATTATGACCTCCGCAACTTTCCATTGGCTCAGCACGTGTTTTAGTCTGAGCGCGGCATTTATAATATGAAGAAGCTTAATTAATGCTTTTCTTGGTAGAACTTTGAGAACTTCTCCCGTGATCAAATCATAACCAGGAGCTTTCTTAGGTTTTAGGGATTCAATTTCACGTTTTAGTTCCCTTAGCGTTGCACTTGTGAGTACTAAATCGTCGGATAGTAATTCCGCCGCAATAACACTGTCGTGAACCGCCCGACCATCGTACGGTTTAAAGGTTTCTTCTAAATGGGCGGCAAAAACGTCCGCTTTTTCCTTATCTTCCCTTGCCCAATCATTTTGATTTATTTTAATTGGCGGCGCGGGGATTTTGGCCTTTTGGTGCCTTTTACAGCAGCAATTTTGACAAATTTTTAGAGCCAATGTGTTTTAATTACTTTGTTGAACACATTAGCATTAGCACAGCAACATCGACAGCGACGTCAATGTTAGAGCTAATCCTCTCTTGCTGTTGCTGTCGCTCTCGCTGTGTTAATCTGTTTGCTGTTTCTCGCATTAAGGCAGAGAGGAGAGAGAGCAGTAATTCTCTCTCAGAGATGGTGTACGTTACGTTCTTCACACGCCAAACGAAAGCTGCTATCAAATACGATTTTTCCCAAATTCATCAAAATTAAGGGCTCAGCGCATAGAATCCGTTGCATCTGTCGCGTCGTCGGATTCGTCAATATTGACGTATTCGACGGAACGAGCAGGCTATAGAATCCGTCGCATACGGTGAAAGGCAGTGTTTTAAGTACTCTATCATTATTTGTCCCACGAAACGAGGTAATTTTTCCCTTTCCACTGTACTCAAATACCTTTTAAATAATCCCCTGGATAGGTACTTTTCTGTGAAAGAATCTTACTTTTAAAAGTAAAATTTATATTATACGGAAAGATAATCACATTAAATTACATTTGGGATAACAAAAAAAACAGTTTGTTAATATTATTATGTTAACCTTTTCGTATTGGAAAATGATTGTACTAAAAAATCTTGCTAAAAGGCGATTTACGTCAGTTTTTTTAATGTACATTTATTTATTGACTATCATGGTAAATGAGTTTGAATACAGCTTTTTCTTTTTGCCCACGGAAGGCTTTTAAGACAACCACGATATAAGAGCACTGGTGACAGTTTCTCTTCTGCTCTCAATATTTCCACCAATGAAAAGGCGTCTTTTCATGCTGGGCCAACTGTCAACGGGTGCAACGGACAGAAAAGTAGAAAGTAAAGTAAGTAGGAAGTGCGCTGCTTATTGGTCACCTTCCATAAGGTACTGTGTATTCTATCAACCTGTCAGTCGAAAAAGACGCCGCAACGGACGCGACGGATTCTATGAGTTGGCCCCTTTAGGATGTTGATAAAACTCGACATCATTGCGCCGCACTAATAGAAAATTTTAGTCTCGACTTCAAATTTACGGAAGCTCACAATCAGCGTTGTTCCGAAAAATTTTGGAATCGAGTGATTTTCCGAGCTATTCCACACAAATGCATCAAATGCTATATTCGAAACGCACAGATATAAACACAAAAAAGAGCAAGTGACGTTTTTATCTTCGATTAGACATCTGAAATCTGAGAGCGAATCTGAAAAATACCAATCGAATACCAAATTACTTAAACCCGAAACACAAATCAATGGATCAGCATGGTAGCCAATGATTTCTTATTATTTATAACAATATATTTCTGTTTAACTAGTTGGGTCCATTTTATCAATGGTTATTTCTCTGCTGAAAAGGTAAACTATCTTAAGTCGATGTAAGTGAATTTTTAACAGTTTAGTGCAAAAGATTCCCCTATTCAATACGCGTAGTTGTACCAAACCCTCGTCCTTGTATCTGCATTGTATCCCGAGTTATTATAGAAAATAAAAATCATCTTAAGTTGATAAAAATGCGTATTAACATTTCATAAATTATCTTAAATCCACATAAGATGATATACTACTTGTAAAAAAATCGTCTTATTACAGTTAAGATATTTTGTTCAAAATATAATTAGCATTTCCTGAAAAGCCATAATATCTTATGTCGATGTAAAATTGTTTTAGTCAAAATATAATTGGCATTTCCTGAAAAGCTAAAACATCTTATGTCAATATAAGAGTGTTTGCTCTGTGTAAGTTACTAAAAATTGAGTACCTAACTCGACTTAAGATAAAATGCATGTGAAATGTATATCAAATGTATGAAAAAGTAAATTATCTTAAGTCTACTTAGGATGATTTCAAAATTAAAAAAAAAAAAATTATCAGATTTATGTCGACATAAGATATATTACCAGGTGCAAAAGGCGAACCGTTACTATATTATAGCCAGTTTAAGATGTTATTTCAGTGCAGTGCAGACAGCAGTCAGAATGGTTTATAGTCTTTATAGTGGTCCTTAGTGTCTATAAAAAGTGATTTTGGTTACAGGGCATCAAATTTAAAGCTAATAACTATAACGGTGATTTGTTTTAGAATAAGTTTTATAAATAATAAGTAGTAAAAATAATTTTATACATAATTCAGAAAAGCAGTGTTGTAATAATACAGAGTTAAAATAATAAAGAATTCTGGTTTATCATACTACTTGCGTGTTTGTTAGAACGGTAATTTATATTATTATTACTAACAATATTATACTAGGTAATACGCATATATATTCTTAAAACGTTTCAGAAGCTATGTTTAGCAAGAAATATTCTCGTGGAGCTGCCATTCTTCGAATGGTTAATGCTAAAAAACAGGAGGAAATGAGAAAAGATAAAGTAAATTCGACTGTTCAAAACAATTTTTCCATGAAAGAACCAGACGTTTCGGAAGCACCAACGGCTCATGGTCTTGAATTTTTAGCAGACGAAGTTTTTGATGATGACATAGATGATCCAAGCTACTATCCCTATTCTACTGCAAGTTCCTCTGAATCTGAAAAGGAAGAGAATGCTGAACAAAACTTGTTTCAGATGGGCCAGGAGATTGAAAAACGGCTAAGAGAAGATCTAGAATCATCTGAGCAAGCATTATTAACGAATAATAATAATAATAATCTAGAAAAAGGAAAAGGAATACTGGTAAGGAATACGTAACGAAAAATGGAAATATTATTAAGACAAAATTGTGTAAGGAACTTCAAAGTTGCCGGAAAAAGTGTAAAGATCGAGTTTCACGTGATAACCAACATACTATTTTTGATGCATATTGGGAACTTGGAAGTCATAAGATAAGAGTTGAATATTTAAGTGGGTTAATAGAATCGAAACCCAAAAAGTCAGAGTGCCTACAAAGACAAGAAGGAAATGGTCGAAATAGGACTCATTAAAATTGTTACTTCTTAGAATGTCAGGGAAATAGAACGAACGTTTGTCAGAAATTATAAATACAATAGTAAAAAAAAAACATCAATCCGACTCAGGCGTCATTTCAATTGATCAAAGGAGTCATATAAATCCTGGAAACAAAATTCCGGAAGAAAAAATTAATGAGGTCCGTCGTCACGTCAACAGTTTCCCTTTATACGAAAGTCATTATACTCGTGCATGCTCTTCTCAAAAATATATAGCAAGCGACTTAAGCGTAAAAAAAATGCATGAACTCTATTCTGAGTCTCATATAAATCCGGTTTCTTATACCAAGTACTTTCCACTACGGGTATTAAAATAAAAAAAACCAAAGACGGACTGCTGCAACAAATGCGAGATTTTTAAAATAAAGATTGCTTCATCGCGAAATGAAGTCGAAAAACGGGGCTATAAAGAACAACAGGAGCAGCACCATAAAGATGCAGACGATGCATACAAAGCTAAAAAAGATGACAAAACCGTTGCAAAAACAGATTCGAATTATAAGGTGCTTACTTTTGATTTACAAAAATGTTTACCTACTCCGCATTTGGAAACATCAGTTTCATTTTATAAAAGACTTTTATGGACATATAATTTGACTGTTCATGACTGTGTCACCGGAAAGCCAGTTTGTTTGATGTGGCACGAAGCTATTGCCAAACGCGGAGGCAACGAAATCGCGTCCTGTATTATGAAATACTTAAAAAGTGTTCGAAATAATTGCAAGCACCTAACCCTGTACAGCGATTCATGCGCTGGACAAAACAATAACGCATTTGTTTCAACTATGTTTATGACATTTATGCAAAGTGAGACAACAATAGAAACAATAGATCATAAATTTCTTGTTCCGGGCCACACTCACATGGAATGTGATGTAGACCACTCCATCATAGAGCGTAAGAAGAAAAGAACACATACCCAAATACACCATCCACGAGACTGGTATTTGTTTATATCTACCGTGGGGTCGAAGCATGTTTTTGAAGTGGTAGAAATGGACCAAACTATGTTCTACAATTTTTCAGCTGCCCATAAAGACAAGTTTTGTTGGAGAAAGGCAAATGAGAGTGGCGAAATATTCAAATGGAGCAGTATTAAATGGCTCAGATATTCAAAAGAATTTGGACGACTATACTACAAGACCAGCTTGAGTAATGACAAAGAGTTTAAAGTATTAAACGTTAAAAAAAAAGGGGTATTAACAAAGTAACAATAACCGACCTGAAAACATCTTATAGCGGGCCTATTAACATAAGTTCAGCAAAGAAGAAAGATCTGGTGGACATGATAGATTTAATAAATAACAATTACCATAACTTTTATTTAAACTTGCCAACCGACGATGGACCAGATATCCACCCTGACTTAAGCGAAGAAAGTGATGAAAATTAGTTTTATTTTGTCTTATGTAATGTAATTGAATTAAATGCAATTTATTTTCTATTGTAAGGTTTATTTTTAATGTTTGCTAAAAAGAAGTATTTTATTTTAAAACTTAAGTTTTTAAATTAAAGAAGTACAAAACATCTTATGTTATACCATAGTTTCATTAAACAAAATACAGACATTTGCACTTCATCTTAAGTCGATTTAGGAACTGAAATCGATATTTTACGAAATTCGCTAAAGTATCTTATCTCAACTTTAGATTCCATGAGGAGCATACACGCGAAAGGTAAATCATATTAAAAAGCAATTGGCCTAATATCTTGCTTATTTTATAAAATATAGTTTTGAAATGTATCTAGGAAAAAAGAATATAAAATTTCGCTTCTAGAAAGTCCTTGCTTGAGAGTTAATAGTTAAAGGTTTTTTTCAAATCACGTTTTTTTATGTTTTTTCGCTCCCCTGAAAAACTATGAAAATGGACTTAAGATAGTTTACCTTTTTAGCAGAGATTTTAAAAGAGCAACGTGTCAGCAACTGGACAAATACAAAATTACGATGCTGCCCCCGCCCTGAGGAATGAGAAATGCTGTCCATACAAGGATGTCCACTGTGTAGAAATAGTACAGCGATTGTTACAAGCACAAAACTACGATGCTTTCCACAAAGCAATTGGATTTTTCTTTTCCAGCCCGCGCCCCATTGCATGCATGGAGCTGCACTCAAAGATAAACTCATCACCCGCCGATTTATCATGCTCGCCTGGTACGAGTATGCCAAAATACTGATGAAAATAATCAGTACGTTGGCGTGCAATGCAGTGTTGCCATATTGGGCGCTTTGTCCTATTCTGGGCTATACTTTTTCTTAGAATTTTTTTCCATGAGCGGCCAACACAATTTTGGGCTTATGTTGTTTGTTTTATTCACAAAACTAAAAAAAGAAATATTTTCGAACAAACCCGCACTCTTAAAACTTGACACCACTCTTGCAGTCAAGTGATATCGAACAGTCGTTCAACTTGCCCGCACACCAATTTTCTTTTGCCGGCATTTTGATTTGACACATGCCACAAAAGGCAATAACAGAAGATAGAAGTCAAATAGAATTAAAAAGTGAGATAACAAAATGTTTAACGATTTTGGACTTCTTTGGGGCAACGGCTAAGTCTTTTTAAGGCTTGGGCGCTTAAAGTAAACCAAACTCTGGCAACCCTGCTGCAGTCTGGACAATAAAAGAGAAAGTTATGTGTCCACAAGTTTCACAAATTTGTTTCGGGGAAAGTTTCACGTAAGGTGTTGGTTATCTGCATAACGTAAAGTTTAATGACTCTTCGATTTTCACCTATGCTCTGCATTACTCGTACGTACTTAAAGGGTAAGAGGACAAAGCTCTTTCGATTGTTTCGGAGTTCGGTCCATAGGCCTGTGCACACAACAGTGGCGTAGCAAGGGGGGGGCAAGGGGGCATAGGCCCCGGGCGGCACTTTGCCAGGGGCGGCAATCTGGAGCAGTACATTTTTTTTTTTTTAATTTGCAAAAAATTATAAAATTGACAAAACGGACACTGCTTCACAGGAAGTAATCAGTCATTCCTTGTGTTGCTTAGCAAAAAAAAAACATACACACACACACACACACAACATTCCAGGTATACTTTTCTATTGTGTTTTATTTTGCTCAAAAGAAGTGAATTGTTGAAATTATTTTATGCATTTTTAAGATGATTGAAAAAAAGAAGAAGTGGGCAATATTTGCAAAAAATAAGTTTTGCCTTGCTGCTATTGCATTTATGATGGAAGTGCTGAGTTCTAAAAAAAAAATATACACAGATCGGCTTTTGGGTAATCATTTTTGAGAAACAATTTAAAAATTGTATTGTATATAGAACAATAATATATAAACAGGATTATCGTGTGCACTGCGCGAACTCGTCAAGCGCCCTTGAAAGTCAGATACGAACTGCGATCTTAACTCAATACGTCTGACCCACTTGACGAGCTGCATTGTGCAGTCCTATACTAATACTATCATACCTTTGAGCAGGAGGGATTTCCCTGTTCAATGAAGCTATACCAAAACTACAGGTTAACAACTCGGCCATCCTGTATTGCACTGTCCTCAGTGCACCTAGCTACACTATTCTGTTTAAGCACTCAGCCCTTTATAGCACTCAGCCGTGGCACTCAGCCCTTTTTTGCACTCAGCCGTGGCACTCAGCCCTTAATCGCACTCAGCCGTGGCACTCAGCCCTTTATCGCACTCAGCCGTGGCACTCAGCCCTTTATCGCAATCCGCCGTAGCACTTAGCCTCAGGTTTAGAGATCCTCAGAATTACTCAAGGAACAGTCAGAACCAAAAAGTTCATCCTTATTCGGCGGTAGATTCCGGGTCAATACCTTGCCTCAGAGTTAATCGGAAAATTAGCAGAACTCCACTGTTCAGTCACTTCCCCAATAACCTCTAGACTAATACTTTCGGGTTTAGAGATCCTCAGAATCACTCAAGAAACAGTCAGAACCAAAAAGTTCATCCTTATTCGGCGATAGATTCAGGGTCAATACCTTGCCTCAGAGTTAATCGGAAAATTGTCAGAACTCCACTGTTCAGCCACTTCCCCAATAACCTCTAGACTAATACTTTTGGGTTTAGAGATCCTCAGAATTACTCAAGGAACAGTCAGAACCAAAAAGTTCATCCTTATTCGGCGGTAGATTCAGGGTCAATACCTTGCCTCAGAGTAAATCGGAAATTTGTCAGAACTCCACTGTTCAGCCACTTCCCCAATAACCTCTAGACCAATACTTTTGGGTTTAGAGATCCTCAGAATCACTCAAGGAACAGTCAGAACCAAAAAGTTCATCCTTATTCGGCGGTTGATTCAGGGTCAATACCTTTTACGTCACCTTTTCAATTCTTGTCTTCACTACTTAAAGACCATTTCAACACATTCTTCGTTTATCGTATAGGCATTGGAGGCAGCTATTCAGACGGCCCACCAATAATCAACCTTAACACTCAGGGAAAAACTGCATCCTAGATTTTAATAGCAACGTATTAAAAACTAGGTTGCATACATTTTTGAAAAACACATTTGAATCAAAGTAAAAACAATTTGATTCAAACACGAACAGCGTTTGAGAAGGCAGGTAAGTATATAATTCATTTGAATTGATAATAGAACTACTTCGATTCAAATTTTTGAACAAAATAACCGAAAATATTTTAAATCAAAGTGGAAACGTAATAAAATACTAAAAGTCTCTTATTTCAATAGCAACGTATTTAAAAGTAAGTTGTTTCATTTTTACAAGACGTATTTAAATCAAAATAAAATATATTTGATTCAAATACGAAAACAATTGAGAAAACAGGTAAGTGCATAATGCATTTGAATTTATAATGGAACAACTTCGTTTACAATTATGGAATGGAATAAATGAAAATACTTTAAATCAAAGTGGGAACGTAATAAAATACTATAAGTATCTTATTTCAATAGCAACGTATTGAAATGTAAGTTGTTTCATTTTTCCAAGACGTATTTAAATCAAAATAAAATATATTTGATTCAAATATGAAAACAATTGAGAAAACAGGTAAGTGCATAATGCATTTGAATTTATAATGGAACCATTTATTAAAAAGTATTATTAATTTTTTGCATTTTAAATCAGAAAACAAACAGCATTAAGACTTTTGAATTAAATTGAAAACGTACTCATTCCAAAATTAAAACGGCCTAGTTTAATGTCTTTTTGTATGCTAAAGTGAGTTTTTACTTAAAGGATAATCATTTTCAAATCAAACATACTGACAAGCCAGCAATGAAAATCATGTTAAAATCGCTGTACAATCGACCCAAAATAGTTACACTCAGCAAGAATTTTATTTTATTCAAAATAAAAACTAATTACAATCCACCCATTTGTTGTATACCGATTTCAGCGCCATCTGTGGAATGTTTTGACGACCTATTTAATGCATATTGACGATATCTGAAAATATCTAAATGATTGGTTGAGCTTAAGCCATTAAAAAGTTATTCTCCGCACACCAACGATTATACATTATTCTAAGTATACAAGGGAACTATATTTTAAATGAATTTGGACAATTTTTGATGTTTTTTTTTTAGAAAATTTTGCATACAAAATGGTACCAAATAAATACTCCAAGGTTCGAGAAGTATCTAATTTAATACCTTTTAGAGCCTATGTGCTGCGGTGAATAACATTTTAAATCAAAGTGCAAACGTATTAAAATAAACCTATCAAAGTGGGATCATTTTTAAATTAAATACACATTTTATCTTTTTTTCCTCGGAGCATCGAAAAAAAAACTTCGTCTTTGATTTTAATAGAAAATACATTAAAAAGGAAGTTGCTTATAATTTGTTTTGAAAAAGATTTTAGTGGTTGCAATATTGTTTTTATTGGAACTACGATATTGAGGTTTACAAGAAGGTACTATGTGAAAGGCAAAGCAATATATAGATAGATATTTTTGGAATACGAATCTATAAAATATACAGTTCAAACAATATCGGAAACAAAATTTTTTTGACAAAACTTCCAAGGTTCGGAAAGTACCTACTATTCTTCAACTGTTAAGCAGAAAACTGAATACACACGATTGTTTAGGGGATGTACGAACGTATTTTCGAATATTTAAATTCTTATCGAATTCGAAATGGAGTTGTGTTTTTATTTGTATTTTTTATTTTTATAGAATGTCTATAAACTACAGAAAACCAAATTCTTAAAAATGCCTGTCATTTAAAATTATATGATAATACAAAAACTGATTTTGCCATCAAATTACTATTTATCATTACCTTAAGAATTGATTTTTGTTGAAATATAAATACCAGTTTTTAAAAGTATCGTCATATTCGCATTATTGGAAAATAATCAAACATGTCTAAAATCTTTATATAGAAAGTAGCGTTAATATATAGGAGCTAAAATGGAAAAAATGGGTTCGCACACTAAGCCTACAAACTCTAAATAAGAAGTTTCAAACAAAAAGAGCTTGTAGCCGTTTCTTTAAGTTCCATATCAATATCTTTCTCTTACAACGTATACGAGAAAGTAAAAAAATACAATTCAGTACAAAATAATACGATTTAAACTAAGATGTGTACACTGTACACAGCTCATTTTTCATTCCTATCGACACCACACATTCTATTTCAGTTCAGTTTCAGTTGTCGGCGAGTGTGGTGCAGTGGTGTGGTGGTGGTCAGTCCGTTCGCGTTAAAGTAAACTAACACAAAAAAAAAAAAAAAAAAAACAGAAATCTATGGTAAGTGTCTTTTAATAGTTTTAGTTTTATTATATAATTAAAATATATTAATGCGCAATTGTTTACGTGGTATAGCTTTCATTTAGCCAAATATTGTTCTTGCAAAAACAAATTATTCTGTTTGGTATTGCAATTCGGCGAAATACATATTCATTTGGCTTGACGGCACGTGCGGCTCATATCAGTATTTTCGCATTCATTATTTTCGTGGTATAACTATATTAATATCCTATCTGTTTTATGGCTTAGAAAATATATTAAAATCTCAAATACCAATTTTTTTTTTGCAAGAACAAATAACTTTTTGTCTGCGATTTGGCGTCATAATGCGACGCCATATTTTTTGCACTTTTCATATTTAAAGTGAGTGCGAAAGGGAAGGTATTCGTACTATCGTTGCAATCTACCCTTGTAATATGTGAAACAAATAGGTCTGCCATTTTCACATTTTTTTCGCGTAAAGTGCGCATTTCGATCAAAATTAAATTAATCAGTCAGAAAGTTTTTCTTTGATGGGTTGTGATCATGAATATAAATGTGTAAACCTATTTGTTACATAATGTACAACGCAGAAAATACACGTTTTTTTTGTAGTCAGGTCGTCGCTACAATGCAGAAATAGACCAGCTAAATCATATTTTAAATTCAGTAGATCGATTTTTATATTTGAAAATGTATTTACTCCTAAACTACATATTTTATGAAACACCTTGGCGTAAAAAACATTCATATTATTCGTTTGAGCTGTATTTTAACGGCACTAGATTTTTGAAAAAAAAAAAAAACATTTTTATTTTAGTTGATTTTTGGACTTTCGATTATTGTGCACACATATTTTGAGTGTAGAAGGAGTCTGTATTTATTATTTTTTATAGGATAACATAAAAATGGATATCCAAAATTTTGCACTTATAAACAGCACAATATTAAGCCCCGATTTCGAATTTATTCAATTGGATGAAAATGGTCAACTTTTAGATGAATTGCTCCAACCAGCAGATGAAGACCAAAAAAATTGACTCAATTACTGAAAGAGTTTAACCTTGAGTCTGTTATAAAAGTCAATGCGGTTTGGGAGCCGTACCTAAATACAGTATTGTCGAAACAACAATATATTTAGTAATGTTTGTCAAAAATGTATAACTAGTTTTATATGCATTTGTCTTTCGATCGTGTATAAAACTTGAAGTATTTTTCTTGTTCCTCTTTATAATTTTGGATTGAGTGGAACCAAAAAAACACTTTGGCACTAAAAAAAGTTATATTTAACCCTTTTTATTATGTACTTATTTAGTTGTTACTATACTTCTCATTCAGATAAGCGCATTACTTACCACAGTTTGCAATATCTATCCAAAGAGGACATTAGAGATGCTATTCGAAACATTGCGAAGAGGGCAGAATTTAGAGAAAAACTTTTTTTTTGGAGAAAAGAACAGTTAGGTAGTTATCAATATACCTTATAACACATTGTATGTCAAGGGTTATATTTGTTATTTTTATTTGTATTACACCTTAGTATGGGAAGGATGACGAAACCATTTCCCTCAATTCGAAAGTTGGCGATTGGCAAAGCAAAACCGATACTTCAAAAGAAATAATTTTTCAACCCAGACATTCTAAAATTGTAAGTATTAAACTAAATGTGGTAGATAGATATTTAAGTAATAAAAATATTACAATTCATATAGAATCTTCGAGAACTAAAATTATCCACAAATGCTGAATTTTTAAAATCTTGGCCGAAATTCCCGGACTCGAGGGACCTGGTGAAAATTTAATTAAATTTAAATAATATTTTAACTCATAGCTATTTTTTGCAGATAAACATAGACTTTACGCTTTAATACCCAAAAAAGCAACAACTTTTATTTGCTAAATGGGAGGACTTCAAAATAAATATTAAGAAATATTTTAAAGTCAACATCCACAACGAAAATTGCAAAAGAAGGTTTTCACTTTTGAAAACAACCCCAGAGATTGGAAAAGGTAAATATAAAAGGAAACAATACAGACACGCCTGATATAAAACCATTTATTTCTTAGATTCCGAAGACTATCTCTTGACAACGTTGTTGAACTCAGTCATTCCCCCAGTATCCAGGTTCAAAGATAAGGCTGGCAGCAATAAAAGAAAGGTGAATATAAGCGATGCACAAGAAAGTTTCATTCTGAGGCTTTCTTTGATAACGAACTATTCCGAAAAGAAAGAAGAGCTGATAAATATTATAACGTAGGACTGACTATACAGCCTTTCATTATTGTCGTTGGGGCAGACGAAATTAATTTAAATTCTTTACTTTACTTTGTAGAAATTCGATTCATTTATAGAAGCACTTGACATTTGCTTCACAATTTTTCAAGTTCTTTCATTGGAGTATCCCTTAGCATGTCAGCCCTGTTGGGTTTTTTATTCAAAAGTACTTTTATAATATAGAAACGCAATACGATTTACAATCACCCAACATAACATCCCTATTAAGTTATATGAGTTCGTTTAAGTAGTACAGGTACGTTTTACAACTGTATGCACCTGTTTCAAATGCTGCAATCATTTTTATTAATTAGGTACTTTATACAAATTTGATTCTTTTATAGAAGCACCTCCTTGTACGTCACCTTGATTACTTTATACGAATTCGGTTCATTTTTAGAATAACTTTTGTTTTCTTATATAATACAGTTGTATGCATCTGTTTCAAATGCTGCAATAATTTTTCTTGTACTGACCTTCACCTTGATTACTTTATACATATTCGATTCTTTTTTAGAATAACTTTTGTTTTCTTTTATAATACAACTGTATGAATCTGTTTCAAATGCTGAAATAATTTTTCATGTATTGACCTCCTTCTTCGTAGTCGTAGCATATAAGCCCTATTGGGTTTTTCTTAAAACAACTATATATACATGTTTTATGCTGCAATCAATTTTCTTGCACTGACCTCCTTGTACGTCATCTAAAATACGATCACTTAATACCGCAAAACAATGACTTGCAATGTAAGCAAAATAACTGCAACCAAGTATTTTCCAATTATAACGTTTTTCGTCGTCATTTAGACAATTTGCATAAATCCTCAGAAATAGAAAAATTTAAAACTGTTTCCGGATGCAAAAATATTTCTAATTCAAATAACAACACTTTGGATGTTGATGTACATACAAGTCATTCCAACAGCTCATCGCATGTAAAACATGAAGTTATTTACGATGTTTATGTTAAAATTTTGAGCGAGCTTAAAGTATCTGCCATTAATTTATCTCTAAAGCTATACGCAGGTACTTTTTACTAAATAAACAAAATCAATTCTGTCACTTTTTTAAATGAATAGCTCGTATGAATTATTGTGTAAATTACTTAAAATCATTAATATACAACTAGGTACATAAAATGTTCAAAATATCTAACAAGAAATTTCAAGCCTAATAAATTAGGAAACAATTGAGTAATGTAATAGTAAAAGGCAATTGTAAACAAAAATCACATTTTTAATAAGGAAAAGGAAAAAACATTTGTGAACTTCCTTTTAATAAAATTAAAGAAGTTGTCGTTATATAAAGAAATCGTTTTTTATTAAATCATTTGTATCTCTCTTGAATGAATTTTTCTGGGTCCATCTTTAAAGTAAAGGGTAAGCTAATGTAAGTCAATATTTGGAATTAAAATGGATCATTTTATGTAAATCAAAGTAATTAATTATTAATTTAAAGCATAGATTTTGTTATATTTAATGTGAAAGTTCATTAAATATAACAAATATCGTGTTTGAAATAAGATTGTTTATGTTTTGATTTAAACAGATTGCAACTAAATTCAAAGTCGATTCATTTTGGTTCTTAATAAGGATTACTTTCATTCAAAGTCGACGAGCATTTGAACTAAACGGAAGTCACACTTAAATCAAAGATAAAAGTGATTAAAATCAAGTGTGAGTAACATAAAATCAAGCTCGTCTATGACATTAATTGAAAGTCAAATTGCCTTTGAAATAAGGTTGTTATCGTAATAGATTTAGGTGGATTCTATTTTGATTTAAAAACATATCAACTAAATTCAAAGTTGCTTCACTTTTGTTTGTAAAAAGGATTACTTTCATTCAAAGTCGACGAGCATTTGAAGTAAACGGAAGTCACTCTTAAATCAAATATAAAAGTGATTAAAATCAAGTGTGAGTAACATTAAATCAAGCTCGTCTATGACATTAATTGAAAGTCAAATTGCCTTTGAAATAAGGTTGTTATCGTAATAGATTTAGGTGGATTCTATTTTGATTTAAAAACATTTCAACTTAATTCAAAGTTGCTTCACTTTTGTTTGTAATAAGGATTACTTTCATTCAAAGTCGACGAGCATTTGAAGTAAACGGAAGCCACACTTAAATCAAAGATAAATGTGATTAAAATCAAGTGTACGCCATTATGAAAACCTTTTCAACTACGTCCTCAATTTAAAGTTGTAATGTATTTGATTTTAAGTGTCTTTTCATTAAAAAAATATTTTAAGTTGCACTACTTTGATTTAAAAATTTCCGTGTTTGGTCCCAAATCGTTAACGTTTTACTTTGATTCACACTGAAGGTAACAGACAAGCTAAAATGTTCATGCCAACTATTTCCCGTTCTAGAACAAAACAACTCCTTAACCTAACAAGGAGTCAGATCAGAACAGTCACAGGGTTCCTCACGGGGCACTGCCAAGTCAAAAAACACCTCATGACTATGGGAATAATACAGAACAACACTTGCAGACTATGCAACGAGGACGAAGAATCAGCAGAACACATACTGTGTCACTGTGAATGTCTAGTCAGATTACGTCAACACCACCTAGGTAAACCTTACCTTGGGGCAGAAGACATTTCTGACAGCGCGCTCAAAGATCTACTAGGATTCATAACCAAGTCCAGTATCATGAGCGAGCTCTAAATGGAGGAAATCACAATAGGCCCACTCGTGGCCGCAGTGATATGGCAACTTTATTCCACCTCCCTCAAACAATCTAAATCTAAATCTACTTTGATTCAAAGACGTTTTTTTTGATTCTAGGTTGTTTTTTGGCTCAGTGAATCAATGTCTGGCAGTTCTCGCAAATAACTCCACACTTTACCAAAATTGCTCCACCAATAAAAAAAACACAGTTGACAGCATATATCCAACTCCAGGGCCAAATGTTAATGGCGAGAAAGACATGCTCATCTCGGACATTACCTAAATAAATCCTCCCCCAATGTCATTCTGAAGACGAGCACCACCCAACCGTCCAAAATCACGGCATCAAACTTCGCAATAGGAGCTAATTCAAACACGCTGTTGTTCAGCCTGAGTGGTTACAATTATAAAGCAAATTGTAAAGGATCTCCAACCCTACTCGTTGCGACACAAAAATGCAAATGGTTTCCAAGTCCAACAAACACAAATTCGCACAAATATATGCAAATAATTTTAAAATGTTGCACCCCTGTTTAACTTCCAAATACCTGAAGCATACACCTCTGTGTCTCTCTCTGTTCTATCCTGTTAACAGCTAGCTCATGTTTTTTTTTTTCACCTAATCGTTTGCAAGCAACGAATGGATCCTCGCCACAAAGGCAATTTCGCATAAGTTTGGGATATTTCCAAGACCTTCTTGACAGTCGTCGCAGAAACAGAAACAGAATAAAACATCTGATTACTCAAGCTTGGAACGGCTTAACCTGAATACCTCCTCTTTTCAACAATTCTCAGAGTCGCCTAAGACTCAGATACATATGTGACTGCAACGAAACCCTTATCAAACTGCTTGCAAAAGGATCCCGTTTACCGAGAAAAAAGATCTCTGATAAATGGCTGGCGTGAAAAAGCCGACCTCACGCGAAATGCAGATATAAGTAAAGAATTGTCAGCGCTCAGCAAAATACAAAAAAAAAATTAGGAACCTCTGTAGGAACAACAGGTAGTATGTTTGAACTCATGTAGGGGGAAAAATGACAGCCTTAGTTCATATAAATGTGCGCCACAGCATTATATTTTTCTGCGAGCACCCAAAATTCTGTCGGTTTCTAAGTTTCCCAACAAGTAACCTGATCCACACATTCTCTCAAAAGATCAAACTCTATTTATTTTCTAACCTCCATTATACTTTGGCAAGCACTGTCCCGCTGCATACCGAAATTCAAAAACGGAAGCGATACGCTCCCAAAACGCCACGTGATATTTCTAAAATGAATTAGCAGGCCATTACTTTCTAAAATTCATTTTTACTTGGAAAAATTGTGATCTTCAATCACCAATAAGGTTTGATTTGCATCAAATTATTCCAATAAACAGTGTTCCGCTATTGAAAAACTTTAAAGGATCCTACAACGACACAAATGCAATCATCAATCAGTCATGAAGCATTAGAAATCAGAGGAAATAGTACTATATAAGGTACCGAAAACTGTTTCCGAACGAGCGACAGAGCACCACTGACCCGCACATGACACCCGACAGATCAGCGGATACCCCGTGGCCTCAAAAAGCATTGGAAAGATATCCGTTGGGAAAATTCAACTGCAATTCATGCATTTCTTCCCCTTAGAAAAAAATCCTCGCTGTGAAAGAAATCGCACCAACCCTGCTCTTCACGAAAACAAATTATGAAGTTATCTTTCCCATCGGTTGCTTTCAATGTTTTTATTGCACATCACTTACCCAATCTGAGGCATAGCTCACTCAGATATTTACCTATGTGCGGACTTCCAAATATCTAACGCACAACTCAGGATGACCCTTTTTTTTTCCTTGCCTTAGCCACTCGATCGAGAAGTTTTTTTTTTTTTTTTTTTTTAGGTATCTTGTACCTACACACATTACCAAACACTTGGTATCTATTATACCCTTTTTTTTTTTTTTGCCAAGCACCGCACTAGCTTATTTTTTACTTGTTTATTCTTTTTTTCGTGTGAACAACAATTATCGCGCACATTCGAACACAAGGGTTAACACGGTTTCTTAAAATTTGTATCTATTGCACTAGATACCACTACCAGGCGCTTAACACACACTCGGGAATCATATCCCACTTCTGAAAATATAAACAGGATTATCGTGTGCACTGCGCGAACTCGTCAAGCGCCCTTGAAAGTCAGATACGAACTGCGATCTTAACTCAATACGTCTGACCCACTTGACGAGCTGCATTGTGCAGTCCTATACTAATACTATCATACCTTTGAGCAGGAGGGATTTCCCTGTTCAATGAAGCTATACCAAAACTACAGGTTAACAAATATAGAAAAAAACTGAGCCTGCCATTCAATTAGAAATGACCATGGGTCATAATTATGAGTAAAGTGTAGCAATTGCTTTTATTCAAGCGAAATGTCAAAGTCGAAGCATTTGCTACGTTTCGTATGAATAAAAACCAATTTGAGCTAGTTCCAACTTCTGACATGTTAGCAAAGCGGCGGCACTGACCTTTTATTCATATCGGTATGAATAAACAAAGCAGATGCTATGCAAATCCTGAGTCTGCTATTTAGTTGACTCAGACCTTTTGCTAAATATTTTGTACGCACATTTTTTACAAAAAAAAAAAAAAAAAAAATAAGCAATGTGAATTTTTGATGGTTTGTCTATAAATAGATAAATTAAGTTTTGTTCGTGCCTGTGAAATAATCAATTATTTCTTGTCATGCAAAAAATATTGAGTGTGGACTATTAATGGCTAATATTTCTTTCAGATGCAAATGTTTAGAAAGAATAATTTCTAAGGTATATACGAGATCTGGACTTTTAGGTTGACAGTTGAAATGACCGGCGTGTCAACAAATATTTCCAACAAGCCTATGATCTGATACGATTCCCGGCACCTGAAGAAGAAAAAAAACATCAACAACCTTTTTGGCAAACAAAAATCATATTTCCAGGTGCAATTGGAGCTAGATTGCAATCATATTTCTGAATTTAATTTTTTTTTTTAAATTTCAATTTCCACAAAAGTCGTTAGAATCTCAAAGAAAATTCAAAAATTCAAATTTACTGGTCAGATTTGACAGAAAGCGCAAGGCAAGTACACGTGCAGCGAAGTAAAAGCTATGTTCGAATTTTCGAACTTACTTTAGCAAACTAGGTTTTTATTCATACCGATTCAAAGCAATTGCTAAGGGCTTTTACTTTGCTAAAACCTTTTAATCAAAGCAAATGCTAGTTTTTATTCATACGACCCCATATTACCTTAGAAATGAATTTTTGTTTTCGAGATATTTCGAAATTTCAAAAGTACCGTTTTTGGATTCCAGAAATTTTACCAAGTTTACAAAGGTGTTTTAGTGTATGAAAAAATTACGGGGGGCGGCATAAATTTGGTCTGCCCCGGGCGGCTCCAACCCACGCTACGCCACTGGCACACAAACACAAGGCATATTGTGTATCTTTCTGTTCACCTGATATGGCTTATAAAGCAAATTTTCAAAGTTTTCAAGTACAGGGTGCAAGGAGGCTTCTTAACGTTCGCCTCTAAGAGAGTTGAATAGTTCTTCTTTTTTTTTTTCAGTAATGCTCTTCATTGCATCCATGAAAATTACATGTGACTAAGTCCGACAGCTTGCAACTGCTTTAAAAATTCTGTTTTCAAATTTCTGCTTTTCAAAATTCTGCTTTACAAAATTCTGCAAACAACAAAAAAGTTTGGAAAGTGTTCAAAAGCGCGAATTTTGTAAAGACAATCCTCTCACTTATTTATGCATAAAATGTAGAGAATTTTTTTGTTTAACATTGCAGTGTTGTTTTAGACAATTACTCTTCCAGGCAAGTGTTTTTTGCTATCCCTTCGTGAACGTGTGTTGATAGTGTTATACTCATAATGAATGCTTCAATCGTTAAATCCAATAAAAGGAAACATAAGTTGTGCGTGGATGGACGGGGATGGCGAGAAATTGAAAAAGGAAAGGAAAAACAAACAAAAAATAAGAAGAATTCTAAAAAAGAGAGCAAATCTTAGCCAAATTGGTTTTCTTAAACGAATATAAAAAAATGTAGATTCGTTTTGTTTCTTAATTTTTTAATAATTACAAATTTGAAATAATTTTCTTCTTCTGGATATTTTTCTTGTAATTTATTTATCTGTAATTTATTGATTAAAATTTGATAAGCAGAATTTCTTAAAGCAGAATTTTTGTGTGAGGAGACAGAATTTTGAACGGATCCCCATGCGTGTTGGGGTCGAAATTCTGGATGGATCAAAATTCTTTCTACAAAATTGTGCTTTCAAAATTCTGTTTTCAAAATTCTGCTGAGGATTGGAAAGTGGAAAAAGCGCGCGCTTTTTAACACTTTCCAAACTTTTTTGTATTGTTTGCAGAATTTTTTAAAGACAATCCTGTCACTTATTTAAGCATAAAGTGTAGAGACATTTTTTTTTTTAAGATTGCAGTGTTGTTTTAGACAATTACTTTTCCAGGTAGAGTTATCCCTTCGTGAACGTGTGCTGTGATAGTGTCATACTCAAAATGAATGTTTCAATCGTTAAACCCAAAAAAGTGAAAGATAAGTTGTGCGTGGATGGATTTGGATGGGGAGGAATTGAAAAAGAAAAGGACAATTATTAAAAAAACAAATAAGAAGAATACTAAAAAAATAGAGCAGATCTTAGCCAAGAAGAAAACCAAAGACCAATATTTCTTAAACGAATATCAAAAAATATAGCTCTCTCTAGCTTTATTTGGTTTCTTAATTTTTTTGGTAATTTTAAATGTGAAATAATTTGCTTCTTCTGGATTTTTTTCTTGTAATTAATTTATCTGTAGTATATTATTAAAACCTGAAACTCATAATATATCATAATACAAACGTTTTTTTTATTCATGATCGATGAACCAATATGAGTTTTTTTAAAAGCAGAATAAGCAGAATTTTATTGCTTGAAATTTGAAAAGCAGAATTTTGTAAAGCAGAATTTCGCTAAGCAGCATTTTTGTGTGAGGAGACAGAATTTTGCAAAGTAGAATTTCGACCGGATCCCTTCTTATATACCTTAGAAATGATTCTTTCTAAACATTTGCATCTAAACGAAATATAACCCATAAATAGTCCACACTCAAAACTTTTCGCGTGACAAGAAACAATTGATTTTTTCACAGGTATTTTGTTGGTTTTCCTGCACGAACAAAAACACAGTTAAATATTTTTATAGATAAACCATCGAAAATTCAAATTGCTTCCTTTTTTTTTTTGTGTAAAAAATGTGCGTACAAAATATTTAGCAAAAGGTTTGAGTCAACTTAATAAAAGGAGACTCAGAATTTGCATAGCATTTGCTTTGTCTGATAAGTTTTATTAAACCGATTTGAGTAAAAGGTCAGTCAGCCGCTTTTCGAACATGTCAAAAGTTGGAACTAAATCACATTGGTTTCTATTCATGCGAAACGTTGCAAATACTTCGATTTTGACATTTCTCTTGAGTAAAGCAATTTCTAGGTTTTATTTATAACAAAATAACTTTACTTTTTCTTATAAAACTCGACAAACCAAGTAAAAGACGTCCGCTCATTATACTGCATCAGGATATAACGGGTGATTTTTTAAGAGGTTTAGAACTTTTTTTAAAAAAAAAACACAAAAAATTCGAAAAAATGAATGAAATATTTATTTGAGTCGATAGTTTGAACCTTGCAATTTAATGTTTAAAGATAATTTCATGCAAATGTTGACCGCGGCTGCGTCTCAGGTAGTCCATCCGCTGAGTCCAATTTTGGCATACTCTTTCACACATATCGGCCGGTATCTCACGAATGAATGCATGGATGTTGGCTTCCAGTGCGTCAATCGAAGCGGGCTTGTCCCTATACACATTAGCCTTGACATACCCCCACAAAAAATAATCTAATGGTGTCAAATCGCACGATCTAGGCGGCCAATTGACCGGCCCGAAATGTGAAATTAACTGTTCACCAAACTCGCCTCGCAATTGCGCCATTGTTTCGCGTGCTGTGTGGCATGTGGCACCGTCTTGTTGAAACCACATATCATGCAAGTCAAGAACTTCCATTTCGGGCAAAAAAAAGTTTGCTATCATCGCTCGGTAGCGTTCACCATTGACAGTAACGCTGCGATTCGCATCATCTTTGAAGAAATATGGCCCAATAATGCCGCCGGCCCATAAACCGCACCAAACAGTGGCTTTTTCGGGATGCATTGGTAGCTGTTGCAATGCTTCTGGCTGATCTTCACTCCAAATGCGGCAATTTTGCTCATTTACGTACCCATTCAACCAAAAATGAGCCTCATCGCTGAGCACAATTTTTCGATAAAAAAGCGGATCCTCGGCCAGCTTTCCAAGAGCCCATTCACCAAAAATTCGGCGTTGTGGTAGGTCGGCTGGCTTTAGTTCTTGCACAAGCTGTATCTTAAAAGGCTTTACGCACAAATCCTTCCGCAAAATTTTCCACGTAGTGCTGTAACAAAGGCCTAACTGCTGGGAACGGCGCCGAATCGACATTTCGCGGTCTTCTGTCACACTAGCTGATACGGCCGCAATATTTTCTTCACTACGCACAGTACGTAAACGTGTTGGTGGTTTAATGTCCAACAAAGTAAATTTGGTGCGAAATTTGGTCACAATCTTCCGAATAGACTGCTCAGAAGGTCGAGAATGCCGATCATAAAATGGAAGCAGCGCGCGATAAACATTTCGAACCGAGCACGAATTTTGATAGTAAAATTCAATAATTTGCAAGCATTGTTCATTTGTAAGACGATCCATGGTTAAATTGCAAACCAAACTGAAGCTGTTTGACAGTGACACAAGGTACTAAACACACGTCAGCTGTCAAAACCAGTGTTGCCAAAACCAAACCAGCTAAAAAATCACCCGTTATCATAATGAGAATATTCCTCTCCCCTTTTTACGTTCTGCGTTCGATCGTTGTTAGTGTTGCCGTGGCGTTACAAGAAGTTTGTTCAATTTGACATACTTACAAATGCAGCGACGAAATTCAACATTTGGAAATTTTGGAAAATATATGGCGAAATACTGGACAGTCGGCCTGGAATATTGAATTCAGCCAAAACGATGAATTTATATGTACTAAAACTAACGAAGCCCCAAAAAAAACGTTGCTTAAGTTCGAAAAATTTGTATAAATCAGATTTTCCTGTGTAAGGGCATTTTCTGTACTGCCACTTTTTATGTAACAAAGTTTAAGAATTAGTGAAAATAATGAAATCCTCTCCTCGTTCAGCTGCCGAGAGCTTTGTGCACAGTTTATCTCGAAAAATTTCTTCACAGCCACGGAAATCAGAGCGCACGCATCATAAGGACTTTAATTGGGTGTATAATATGCGCCTTATGCTTAGCATGATATGCGATTTGCAGTCACAAATCCGTACAAACCAAGACCAACCCTTATGCAAAAAGTGCTTTTAGAATCCGGCGCGGCGTCCAGCTAAAACCACAAGGACGCCAAGAAGTATCAGTGTTGGCCGTTACAACTTCTGCATAAACTGAAGAAACGACTGCTCTCGACTATACACCATCTTCTGCACGAGATTCTCGTTTTCGACAGATGGCTGAGCTTTGAGATGGAAAGGGAAGCTATTTAAGTTTTGGAAAAAAAAGTCCCTCGTTGCATATTGTGAGCCACTTTTCAGGGGGATAATCATTTAAAATCTCAGAAAGATGGTGATGTATGTTGAAGACGTGTAGGAATAAACCTAGAAAAAGTATCAGGAGTTGCTTTTAAGTACGCTAAACGCATATGGCGGATAGCAAAAAATCTCCCCACGACAGAACAACTGACCTTAGCTATTCAACCAGTTGTAATGTTGGCTGGTCCTGGGCGCCAACGTTACTTTTTTTTGTGAATTACCTTTGACATCCCACTAGTTTAGGCTATTGTGCCTTCAACTAAACCCCTTCGGCAGTTTCCTGCACACAAGGCGAGCTTCCCAATTTGACTTAGTTTCACCAAGGAGATCGCAGATAAAACTTAGTCTTGGCTATTATGTGTCTAATGTGGTAATCATTTCATTCATTAAAAGGAGTCTCTGTTTATACTACAGAAAGTTGTTATTGAATTATCCACTTCGATATCGATACCCCGAAATTATGCCTTATCTCTTATCAGCATTTTCGCGTGACGAGGGTAAACGACCAAACACTTCAAGTGTTTTGGGTTCACTTGCGTACAATGCTTAGTTGACACTTTTAGTGTCTTATGCAAGTGCACCCCGGCCGTACCCACGATCCAATATCACTTTGACAATATGCACAATTTTTGTATTCATTGCCTCATGCACCGAGTGTGCCATCAGAGTAATATGACCCTGTCCATTCATGTTTCGTTCCATGAGTGTATGTAGTTCATACCGCTTTGATATTTGAAGCAATGTTGGGTACAATTATTCATGAGACGGGTTCTGGGTATCATATATCGAAGTAGATTTGTGGCAATTAATTAAGTGGCCGCTGGTGCGATACCTTCACACTACCCTTCCTGGGGAAAAACGAAAAAATAATGATACAACTTGATTTCTTCTTTAACGCGTCACTTTTACAATACGGGAGTCATTAGTTGTGCATATTGAAGTTAATTTATTGTTGGTTTCGTTGTTACACATTTTCTTGTTGTTACTTGAGACTAGATATTTTTAATTACAGAAGATTTTCTAATTTCAGAAAAATAAAAGTTTGGTTTATGGGTTAAATGTAATTACCAAAATTATTATTTATTCTTACTTTTATCAACAACTTTACTTATTTTTGCTTTACAATGTTAACTTATTATATCGCTTATTTATTAATATCGAGATACTATAGCAAATGGATTAGTATTATTTTACTAACAAATTTACTTATATTAAGGCTTATTTAATACATATTTCCTATTTAATAATTTTTATCATAGTTTTTATCTTTACAAATTTACTTATTAAGGGCTTATTTTATAATGTTTATTTTACAAATTAAATTTATTTTTATCAGTTTTTTGTGATTATTGTATTTATTGTCTTATCTTTATTTTAGCTTAACATAAATAATAAAAAATAAAAATTTTCCTTAGTTTATTAGCAAATTAACTTATTTTTTTATTGCTTATTTATATGCTAGTGTTGTGATCGAGAAAAAAGAAAAAGCGTTTAGTAAGTAAATTATTAAATGGCAGACAGCTTTATTGAAGAGGCAAAAAAGGTAGAGGCCGGAAAAAGAAAGAGACAATACATAACGTATAAAAAGAGATAAAGCAAGTTATTACATTAGTGTGCTAGGCTTATATTTGAGAGTCAGATTTATAGATTTCAACAGCTAGTTTAATTATAAGGCCTTTTTTTATTCTATACATATGCATATGGGTATAATTACGGGACTTTGTCCCCTTTTTTGTAATAAGGAGAATAAAAAACTAAATAGTACATGTTTCTAAAAGTTTTAAATATTTATAAAATCGTTTCACCCTATTTTTGTGAACTGTTATTCACATTTTTTGCTCAGATTTTTTATCACCGTCTAATAAGCTGGGTGGAAAGTAATAATCGACTCAGTATTTTTCAAGGGGGTTTCCGAGCTGGACTTTCGACGATCGAGCAAATATTTTCTCTAGTCACAATAGCCAATAGATTCTTAGCAAGGAAAAGAAAGTTGTACGCATTTTTTGTTGATTTTCAGACGGCGTTGGATACCGTGAACAGAAATTCACTTATTTATAAGTTGAGCTCAATAGGTGTATCAACAAAGTTCCTACAAGTTTATAAGAAACTCATATGCAATACGTCAGCATCAGTTTGGAATGGAAATGAGAGGTCTTACTTATTTGAGACCGATACAGGTGTTCCTCAAGGCTGCGTTCTCAGCCCTATTCTATTCGCGCTTTTTATTGATTATGTACACGAATACTTGCCTGGTGGTGTTTCTACGGGAGACACCGTCATCAAAGTCTTGCTTTATGCTGATGACCTCGTTATCCTTACAGATAATCCTCACACGCTGCAACTGCAGATTAATAAACTGAAGCAGTACTGCGATAGCTGGGAACTGAAAATTAACACTGAAAAGTAAAAAGAAAAATGTTGACATAGCATCTAAATTTAAAATATTTAATGCCACCATTAACGCCTGCCTTTGTTATGCAAATCAAATTTGTGGGTTTAAGAAAATCGAACAGTTTGAAAGCCTACAACGCTTCTTTTTTAAACGTATCTTTAAACTTCCCACAACAGTCCCTAACTATGCCATTTACGTACAATCAGGAATTCCGGAAATCTATTATAAAAATCTGAAAGCAAACGCGGACTACGTGGTGAAGGTAAGAAAACGGTGCAACACCAATCTTCAGAACCAGCTACTAAGATATGCTTTTCGCTGCAAATTAACGCCTTTTAGTGACTGGTTCGATCTGGCAGCAGAATATGGTGTGGAACTAAACTTAACCCTGGAAAATATCAATGACTGCCAATATAAATTTTATGATCTCATAGCGCAGATAGACGAACGCTTTTATGAGAACTGCCTGAACAGGGCGCAAACCTCCGACTCTAGGACCATATATAGAACTCTAAGCCATTCTTTGGAAACAAATAATTATTTTTGCAATGAGTTAACAACCTACGAAATCAGCATAATCTTCAAAATCAGAACAGAGACTTAAGGCCTAAATTTTTTACCGCGAAGACAGGATCTTCAAAGAACATGCAGCCTCTGCAATTTAAATGTACCGGAAGGCGTTTTTCATTTCCGCGCAGAATGTCCTATACTCCTCGAAATTAGGAGACTTTATTTCTCCAAGAGTTTTCCCACACTTCAGGAAGCAAAAGAATTGTTGAAAGGTCTTTTTGGTTGGAAGTGTCTTTCCCAATATAGCATACATGCCTACAAGTATCGCAATAGCTTTTTGAGTTTGTGATCTTCAAAATTGTACAATATTAAAACAGAAAAAACTGAAACACAATCATACAGTCAGAATTATTTTTGTATAATAATAACACTAGTTTACATGGTTTTTGTCCTAGAAATGAAAAGTGTTTTTTCTTATCATTTGAGATGCACCGAGTTAATAAAAAAATATGAAAAAAATCCAACACGTCAAGTTACCAAAATATTTATTATTTTTGCTTTACAAAGAAATGCCTACCAAAATATTTGAAAAAAATTAAAAATTAATCCCTTTAGCTTTTTTCTTGTATTTATTTGAGTCTGTGTCTCTTATAACAGACCAGCAATAATCACCTAACATGGCTTGGTCCCAGTACCCTTGAGAATTTTGTTCAAAAAATTACTAATCCTGATGAAAACGCTCTTTCGTTCGTCGCTGACTTCTCCAAGGTTTTCAGGGAAGATATCAAGGTGTGAATGAAGGAAATGAATTTTTAGAGACATGCTGACACCCATTCGTTGAAAATTATGTAATAAATCAGCAATCAACTGTCTGTAATTTTCATTTTTGTTGTTGCCCAAAAACTCTTTAATAACATGTCGTAGTAAATTCCAAGCAGATCTCTCAGTATCCGAAAGACTGTTTTCAAATATCTCATCTTTCAACATTTTTTTGATTTGTGGTCCAATAAAAATACCTTCTTTCAGTTTCGCCTCTGAAAGATTAGGAAAAATTGAGCACAAATGCTTAAAAGCTACGCTAGTTTTATCTAAAGCCATGACAAAGTTCTTGAAACTTGATTCTTGAAACTTGATTCTTTGACGTGATAAAAATAAAACAAATATATGTTTGCGTTTAGTTTTTGTCACTAAACAAAACGATATGAAATTCACTGGAAGGGCATGAAATTTTTTATATTTTGTAAACTAGTGTAATTAATCAATGTTTTTTTTTATTATATTCATTTTTTTAATTTATAAAATGTATAATAAATAAAGCCATGCTTTTCTCTTTATATAATATATAAAACTATGTACTTTATCATTGAAGTTATTTAAATAAAGAATAATAATAATAATAATAATATGTTTAGGAATCATAAGGATTAAAGTTTTTGTTTCATTTATTATGTATAATTGTTATAGTTGGTATAAGGTACAAGTCTTTACTTAATGCGATGTTTTTGTTATGTTAATTAATTATTGCCAATCGTTCATTATTTACCCTATCTAAACCAAGTGTTAATATTAGCCGTTATCGTTCTCTCTTTGATTATTCCTTCTTAGTTTTTTTGTTATGTCACCGTCACTTCACAAACATATTAACGGAGTGCACGGTCTCTTTTCGCTTTGGTCATTCAACGAGGTAACACTTGCATAATAAAATCTATTATAACGTTGATAAGAAATTCATTGGTTTTGGCGTTGGTTTTTTTTTTGTTCTCGTCGTCGATGCTCGGGCATAAATTCGCTGCTGTACAACCAATTGCCTTTTAATTCAAAACATTTATTGGTCCTTCTAAGCCAGATTTTGAACATTAATCGTTTCGGTACGTGTAAAACCAATTTACTGCATATTTCTTGTTTGTGCGAAATATTGAACTTAATTGCAAAGCACGTGGTGAAAGTCATTTGATTTCCCCACATAATATAATAATTATTATAATAATTACAAATTATTCGTTTGAATCAAATACCTTAAATCTAAAATTGCTTAATTATGAATGCTATTAAGACAAAACGGGGTCATGCAAAAGGGTTACTTACGCGGGCGTCAACATTCGCGGAAAGCGTCGACGATCGTGTTTCGCTTGAGCTGCTTGAATTGCGCTTGCAGAAATTGGAAGAAGCGTGGACGGATTTCGATTCATTAAGCAATCAGCTTTTTGAATTCTCTGGTGAAGCGGATTATTTTGATCCCGAAACAGATTTTGCGGAATATGAGTCCAAGTATTTTGTGGCTCAATCGACTCTTGCGAAAATTATCCGCGAAAGGAAAGTTACCAGCACACCTGTCTTGGTCGAATCTTCCATCGAAAAATTAGCTACCCAGCAAGCATCCTTTCTCGAGAAATTCTCTGCGCCGAAGGAATCGTCTTCGATTACATTGCCTAAGTATAGTGTTCCGCTATTTTCTGGAGACTATAAAGAGTGGCCATCCTTTCGGGATCTATTTCTTGGTTCCATAGATAGCAATAAAAATTTATCTATAACCGAGAAATTTCACTACCTCAAGTCTTTTTTACGCGATGAGGCAGCAGATTTAATTCGGCACATAACCGTATCGGAAGCCAACTACGTAGATGCATGGGATCGGTTAGAAAAGCGGTATGACCGCGCCAGCCTAATAATTCAATCGCATATACAGTTTTTTCTATCGATACCCAGTGTAAGTTCAGGCAATAATAGTTCCATCAACTCGCTTCGGAAACTAACCGACTCTGCCGACGCTACAATACGAGGTTTGAACGCTTTAGGATCTAGCAGCAGAGACCCTTGGGTAATCTACCTGTTGCTGCAAAAGCTCGATCATGATACCAGACAAGCATGGGCAGAGGAAGTAGGATCAAGAGATGATTGCACAATTGATCAGTTGATATCATTCTTACAATTACGTTGTGATGCTTTGGAAGCTTGTCAATCGCTTTCTCGTCCAAATCATTCGCGCGGTAAGGTATCCAAGGCCATACACTCTCATTTCGTTGAATCTAAGAAAACGTGCCCTAGTTGTAAATCGGATCATACGTTATCGAAATGTCCCCAGTTTCTATCGCTAGACATTAATACACGTCGTACCTTTGTAAAGGAAAACTCTTTGTGCTTTAACTGCCTACGTCATGGGCATTCTTCGAATAGGTGTCGCTCGAACTTTCGTTGCAGAACTTGTAGCTCGCGTCATCATTCGCTCGTCCATTCACATTCTTCTCAACCATCGTCGACAAGTCCTGAAAATGTTCCTGAAAACTCATCGTCATCGTTAGATAACATGCCAACGACGTCACAGTTATCACTTTCGCATTGCTCAGCCATATCTCCAGGAGACAATCCGCATAATCTGAGTCAATTTAATCAAACGGTATTGCCCACTGCTGTTGTTCGTGCTTATGATAAGCAAGGTGCTCTACAAAATATTCGTTTGTTGCTGGATTCCGGATCACAAGTATCCTTTGTTACCGAACAGACAGTTCAGCGGTTGGGAATTACTCGGAAAAATGCTCGTATTCCTATCGTCGGTGTTGGTGCAACATCAGCTGGTACAACAAACGGTGTTGTAACCTTGAAACTGTTTTCTCGTTTTGCGCAGGAGTTTGTGGAAGTTAATTGTTATGTTATATCTAAACTTACGTCACTAGTACCTTCCTCGGTCGCAAACATCCCTGATGCTAGTATGTTCTCTTCATTTACATTAGCTGATCCGAAATTTAATGTTCCTGGGCATATTGACGTGCTCATCGGTGCGGATATGGCTTTCAGCGTATTTAGTGGCTCTGCCATACAAGGCCATCGGGGAATGCCCAATCTTATACCAACTATTTTCGGCTGGGTAGTTTGTGGAAATATGTCAAATCTCATTTCATCAAGGAATAATAGCATAGATTCTTTCTGCACTCAATTAGAGAATGTACCATCTTTCGATCTCGAACGCTTCTGGCGACTCGAAGAAATTCAACCTGAACATAGAATGTCTGTTGAAGATCAACGCGCCGAAGATATCTTTGTCAAGAGCCACTCACGTTCACCTGACGGCAGGTACATCGTAAAATTACCTTTCAAATCCGATGAGGAAACAGATTATGGCAGCAGCTTAAGACTCGCGTTAAACCGTTTTCAATCCATCGAACGTAGGTTCGCGTCCAATCCGTATTTGAAAGATAAATACAAGGATTTTATGAACGAATACTTGAGTCTAGGCCACATGGAGGCGGTACCCGTCGATGAGGTTGATGTGTCGTCAAGCAGCTGTTACTATCTGCCACATCATGCCGTCATGAAACATGATAGCAGCACGACCAAGGTTCGTGTAGTTTTTGACGGTTCGGCTAAATCCTGTGGCAATCCATCTCTTAACGAATCTCTTCTTGTTGGCCAGACTTATCAACGTGATCTGTTCTCAATTTGTATTCGATTCCGTCGACATTTGTATACCATATCTGGAGATATCGAAAAAATGTTTCGGCAAATTCGCGTGTCTAAAGACCATACAAATTTCCAAAGAATACTTTGGAGAAATTCGAATGACCAACCTATCAAACACTATCGGCTTCTGACCGTCACTTACGGCACTGCGTGCGCTCCGTTTTTGGCAGTACGCACACTCTATCAACTCGCACTTGATTCGAGAGATTCATATCCTCGCGCAGCAGAAGTACTGTTAAATGACTTCTATATCGACGACGTGATGACTGGTGCTGATTCGATAGAAGAAGTCACGTCTCTACGGTTAGAGCTTGTTAGCTTACTTCGATCGGGTGGATTTAACCTTCGAAAGTGGACCACGAATTGTTGGCCACTACTTCTTAGCCTACCGGAAGATCAACGTGAGCAATCTCCAAGGGAATTTGAGGAATACAGCTCCGTAAAGTTACTCGGTCTGCAGTGGTCGCCGGCAAAGGATTCTTTTTCTTACAAGGTCAACTTAAGCGATAACTTATCGTTAACTAAGCGGCAAATTCTATCGGAGTCTTCAAAAATATTCGACCCAATTGGGTTTCTAGCTCCAGTCGTAATTGGGATCAAGATCCTCTTTCAAGAGCTCTGGCGAAATAAGTACAAATGGGATGATGTTATATCATTAGAGCACTCTAAACAGTGGAGCTGCATTCGTCAAGAGCTTCCGGTGCTAGAAACTTTGACTATACCACGAGCCATGTGGACTTGCAAGACTAACGTGGAGCTTCACGCCTTTTGTGATGCATCTCTAGACGCTTACGCAGCCGTGGTATACTGCAGAAGTGTGGATGAATTTGGTAACATAACCAGCACGATCGTTGCTTCAAAAAGCAGAGTAGCACCTCTCAAAGTCGTTTCCCTCCCTCGTCTCGAGCTCTGTGGAGCAGTTCTACTAACCCGGTTAGTAAACAAACTTAAAACTTCTTTACAATATAAAGAAATACAAGTTTTCGCGTGGACTGACTCCGCCATCGTTCTTCACTGGCTCTCGTCGTTGCCAAAGAGATGGTCGGTATTTATAGCGAATCGCACATCAGAGATATTGTCGTCAATACCAAGGAAATCATGGCATCATGTGCGATCCCATCATAACCCTGCTGACTGCGCCTCTCGTGGTATTCTACCTACTCATTTAATTAAAAATGAGCTATGGTGGTACGGACCGTCATGGTTGCAGAATGAACGAGCTCAGTGGCCAAATATGGAGTATTCGACTACGGACATCCCCATCGAACAGTTGGAAGAAAGAAAAAACCCTCCTGCCACCGTATTAGTATCGAAAATTAACACTTCAAATATAATCGGTGCTTTAATAAACAATTCGTCTCGATACATTCATCT
Source organism: Cheilosia urbana (assembly GCA_946477585.1). Lineage (NCBI taxonomy): Eukaryota > Metazoa > Arthropoda > Insecta > Diptera > Syrphidae > Cheilosia > Cheilosia urbana. The sequence continues at coordinate 6,101,547 of OX297857.1, forward strand.
TATTCGTGTGCTTGCGCGTGTATATCGGTTTATAACAAACTCGCGTATGAACTCTGTTTCAAGACACCAGCGGTGGTTGTCTTCCGAAGAACTTATAAACGCAAAAACGAAACTGATCAAATTTCATCAATCACAATGTTTCTCATCTGAAATAAACGCTATAGTGAAAGGTGAAGTGCTTAAAAGGGGCAATAAGCTTGCAGCCCTAACTCCCTTCTTGGATACTTTCGGAGTCCTTCGCGTCGGTGGTCGTATCCAGGATTCAGACACTTATTATTCCGCCAAACACCCCATTATAATCAATAAGAACACTCGGTTCGCGAAACTTATCGTCGAACACATTCATAATCGCCATTTGCATGCAGGTGTATCTCAAATGTTTGCTCTTCTTCGACAGGAATATTACATAATCGGGTGCCGTAATCTCCTACGTAAGGTGGTTCAAGAATGCGTTACTTGTTTTCGATTTCGAAAGACTTCTTCCGCGCAACTCATGGCTAATTTACCAGCTGAGCGTGTTCAGTATTCGCGCCCTTTTAGTAGGGTAGGTGTAGATTACGCTGGACCCATAACTCTACGGTTGGCCAGGGGACGAAACCCTAAGTTCGTAAAGGCCTATATTGCACTTTTCGTTTGCTTCACAACCAAAGCAATACATTTGGAGTTGGTCGGTGACCTTTCTTCGTCCGCCTTTCTCGCTGCTCTCGATCGTTTCGCGTCGCGTCGGGGCAAACCTGCAGAAATCTGGAGCGACAATGGAACAAATTTCCATGGTGCAAAGCGCAACCTCGACGAAATGTTCCAGTTAATCATCAGCCAACAACATAATGCTATTGTCGCAGATCATCTTTCCAGGGACAGCATCGCGTGGAAGTTTATTCCCCCTTCCTCTCCTCACTTCGGTGGATTGTGGGAGGCGGGAGTGAAGTCTACCAAATTCCACCTAAAGCGAGTTATTAAGGATCATCGCCTAACCTATGAGGAGATGTATACGTTCCTTACTCAAGTGGAGGCACTATTAAACTCACGACCTATGTGGCCGACATCGGATATGGATCCCATAGCCCTAAGCCCTGCTCACTTTTTGATTGGTGAAACCTATACATGTGTTCCTCGTCCAGAAAATTATAAACAAAATGTTAGTCCCTTTATTAATTGGTCTCTTTTACAGACACTCAAACAAGGATTTTGGAAGAGGTGGCATGCTGAGTATTTGACTTCTCTACAACAGCGCCCAAAATGGCAAAATGTGAAGGCAGACCTGAAGGTTAATGACGTGGTAATGCTCAAAGATCCGAACCTTCCGCCATCTAAATGGATTCTCGGACGAGTCAAAGAAATCCATCCTGGTAGAGATCATCGTGTTCGAGTAGCTACTATTTCTACACAAACTGGCGATTATGTCCGACCCCTTGTTAAACTAGCACCGTTACCCTTTTCTGAAAAACCTGCGTCTTCCAGGGGGGGCTGAATGTTTAGGAATCATAAGGATTAAAGTTTTTGTTTCATTTATTATGTATAATTGTTATAGTTGGTATAAGGTACAAGTCTTTACTTAATGCGATGTTTTTGTTATGTTAATTAATTATTGCCAATCGTTCATTATTTACCCTATCTAAACCAAGTGTTAATATTAGCCGTTATCGTTCTCTCTTTGATTATTCCTTCTTAGTTTTTTTGTTATGTCACCGTCACTTCACAAACATATTAACGGAGTGCACGGTCTCTTTTCGCTTTGGTCATTCAACGAGGTAACACTTGCATAATAAAATCTATTATAACGTTGATAAGAAATTCATTGGTTTTGGCGTTGGTTTTTTTTTTGTTCTCGTCGTCGATGCTCGGGCATAAATTCGCTGCTGTACAACCAATTGCCTTTTAATTCAAAACATAATAATAGTCTATGTTTCAGATCAATGATGTAATCATCTTAGTTATACACGGGTTCTATCTGCTTTGTTAAGTTTGATGATAAGCTGCACTGTCTACTTGCAAGGAAGAAAGCCCCAAAGTGGTTTAATAAAATTGTCAAACAATCGCGGGAGAAAATGACACTTTCTCCAGCCTTTAAGTTCCTTCGGTTTATAGACTTTCAAAGTGCAGGCTAACATGAAAAAGAAAAAGGTTTAAGGACCTTTTATAAGTATTTCCTGGTATCGATGTTGAAGCGCAGCAGAACAAATGAACGTCATAAGGACGACGTTCTCAACCAACTTTACAATTTCTATGTTGAAAGCTGTCCCAGCAAAGCATAAACAAAAAAAAAAAAATTGGCGCAACAGGTCCGGAAGAACTCTAGGCCTAGTCAGACGTTCGCGAGAGGTGGCGCAGTGAAAAAAAAGCTATAGGTTGTAATTTAGGTTTTTGCGGGATTCGAACCTCGACCCGTCGCTTAGTAGTTCAACACACTAACCACTGAGCCACTGCGCCTACAGCATCATTATTAACTTTAAAAAATCGCAAATAAAGCTGTAAAGGAGTGTTTCGGCGGGAATCAAATAAAGTAGAGTTTAAATAAAACACGTCTTCTTCCAATGGTTGTCGAAATTCAAGAGACCACTCTTCCATCTTTATTGGCGGAAATTACAAAAAACCAAAAAAGAACCATTTTGACGATGGTCAAAGCGCCATTCCTATGTAAGATTACAAATTATGCAAGGGCAAGTAATTAGATTGGCAACTGAACAAGGAGAAAGGAAAAATGTACCTCACGTACACACTCAAGGCACTTCCATCCCTAACAAAGAAACTTAATGGAGAACGAGTCGTCGAAGGATTGTATAACCGGACATACAAGTCTTTCTGTAGCCTGCCTTGAGCTATCCCTAACAGTAAGTCTATTTGAGCAGAAAATTTTTCCCAGAATCTGCAGATTCGATCGATGGAAAAAATCTCATTTGGAGGGAACTCTCGGCGATATTGCTTAGAACATTTTTCCTGTAAATACCAAAAGACATATGCTATACATTTGTAGAAAAGGCACTGCGGAGGGGTTGATGCATGTAGCTAGAAAACGCAACAACATAATAGGCTCCCCTGATGGACATTAAATGGGAAACAGGACATAGGACATAATTATAACGATAGTTTTTAACAAATTTTCAAGAAAATTATACTGCGCCGTACTAATTTTAGTCTCGACTTTAAATTTACGGAAAATATAGCCACTGTGAACTACTAAAATTTAGAGTCGAAACTAAAAATGTTTGTTGGTAAAGCCCACTGTTTCTCGTCCTTTTTAAATTTGAATTTAAGCGCAGAAAGCATTTGGACATATTGCTTTTTGAAACTGAAAACAACTTTGCCGAACTTTGGCGCGAGTTAAAGGCGTTTATAGCTTTTGCATGGTCATAGTGATAACAGATCGTGGGGATTTATATTATTAGCTTTTATATTATGTTAAAGCTTCTACGGCGAAGGAGAGGTGGGTTATAAGTTCACAATTGATGTGGGTCAAAAGTCCATTGTGCACTTATGACTTGTGGACTTATGACCCTGCGCCAAATATTTCTTTTCTTATAATTTAGTTTTAAGTTATTCCAGTCGCATTTTGAATTAAGTATTATTGAACTTTCAGTCAAATTATCAATAAATAATGAGTCGTAATGATGACACTTTTTCAAAGCTGTTTTAAAATTTGGCGAATTCAAGCAGTATCTGCCACTATTCAGCGAATTCGTTGCCTTCGCCAATAACCTCTGATTTGAAAAGGCTAATTTAATATTAAAATTGTTAATTTAGATATTCAATATGGTGCAACAGTGCATTCTTGGTTGCCCTTTTTTCAGTGATGCGCAGTGTTAGTAAAATTATCCCGACCAATTTAAGTTGTTTTCCGAATTACTTGTACATTATATCGAAGTTTGTATGATTTTCAGAAAATAAAATTGAATTCCCTCTTAAAATGTTCGCCTTCGTCGTTTATCTTATTCGTAGGACTTAATTGGGAAAAAGTGATTCGATATTTATCATTGGTGAGGCGTATTATTCGCTGGTGAATTACTGTGAAGCAACACTCTATTTTATTTAGTTATCAACTAGCGATTAAATGTAGCAAAACTGAAGCAACCTACGCGAATTCGCTTACCGATTGCTCTTAGTGAGAAATGTGAATTGTCGAACAAAGACCTCTTTTGATCATCCTGTATCAGTGTTCCCAGACTTTGAAGACTATATTCCCCTTTTTTTATGAGCTAAAAAAAAATAATGCTTTTAGTTTATCCCCAAATTCGAAAAAAAAAGTTCCCCTCGTAAGGCGCTTTTCCCCTTAATCTGGGATCACGGTTCTGTATTCGAAATTGTTTAGTTTCGTGTCTTGTTTGGATCAGCTTGGTTCCTATTTTTATACCGACTGGCTCGCCTCAAAACCCACTAGGTAATATTATATACAAAACGATTTTACTGCACGATTTTTGTTAATTTAAAGCCGAGAGTTTTGTGATCTGGTAAATGGTTTATAAATATTGAACTTCTTGCCAATCTATTTTAGAACGACATCGACGGAAAAACGTTTTCCAGCAACCTGGTTAATCGATGCTAAATTTGCTGCAGTCGTGCAAAGCCTGAGGCAAAAAATTCCAGATAAAGAGAAAACTTTCAGAGCAACCAAGCACTTGGCTAAATTAAAAGCATGGGTAGCCTAATGGGCACTTTCCACCAATGACGTAGGAACAAAAGGATATTTTTCGTCATTCACGTGAGAAAATTAAAGCATAAAGTCTGGCATCACTGGGATGGGACATGAAACGCTACACGGTCAAAAATCCTAGCATTAAATTTAAAAGTTTTGGGGTTGTATATAAGTCCACGCCGAAAAATTATTAAAATTTAATATTTTGCATATATTCAAATTCAACAACTAATAAAAGATTTATCAATTTTAAATAATGTCTTCTATTACATAATATGTGTGAAATATTAAATTTTAATATCGATGGAGATGGGTTTCAATGCAAACCCTTATTTAAATTGAAAAAATACAAAGTGTAATACATTTGTTTTCGAATTAAATAAACTGCAGATTAAAATATAATACTTTCAGCTTAAACTCAATACTTCTTTTGCTTTTTATAAACCCGTGGAATATTAAAATATAATACAATCTTATTATAGTTTAATACATCTCTAGATTTGATTTAAATAACTATGGGATATACTTAAACACCAAAAATATTTTATTTTAATACTAATTTTTATTGGTTTTCAATAGTACAATACATATAAAAAATTGTCAGGCGTAGGCAAATTCCCGTGGTCTTCTATATCCATGGAAAATAATCCTATAGAGTGTCACTGTGCTCCGTGTTGTAGGTATATTTTTCCAGACCTTTAAATGAACGAGAACGCATGAATGCCTGAAATATCTTATTAATTATTCAGTTAATTGCTTACTTTTTGGTTTGTAATAATGTAATAACTATATTTCTCAGGCACTGAAGTTGAATCTCTAGACCGCCCTTTTCTTCAATTGCAAATCCACTGGAAATTTCTCTGCGCCTCACAACTGTAAGAAAAAAAAAACAAATATTATGACCTCTTACAAGAATACTTTGAAATTAAACTTACTTGTAAGAATAATATTCTCATTGGATATCAATGTAAATATCTCCCTTTTTAAGCTTGACTTCATTTGTTTTTATTTTTAAGCATTTAAATAAAATAATTATTGAATTTAAATATTAAAATATTACGGAAAAAGTTTAATAAATTGGAAATATTAAAACCAATTTTTCTTGTGTTGCATAGACCAGTAATCGCAGTATTACTTTAGGTATATTATATATTTACTATTAGGTATTGAAAAACACCTCCATATTTTTAACCGTGTAGAGAGACTTCTCAAAAAAATTAAGCTACTCGAAAGCTTCAAGTTTTCGTCATTCACGTGGGAAATTTGTAGCATGAACTCTGGTATCACTGGGATGGGACATGAAACGCTAGAGAGACTTCTCAAAAATTAAGCGACTCGAAAGCTTTACAGTTTAAGAATGGCCATTTTTCGTCATTCAGGTGGGAAATTTGTAACATAGAGGCTGGGATCACTGGCTAGAAACTTGCCAATATTTATAAGAGACTTGTCAGTTTTTAAGAGTTTACAATTTAGTTGTAACTTTAAAATTATCCGGTTATTTCCGAAACAACCAACTACTGTTACTAGATGTTAGCCTACAGCCCTATCAATGTCGAAGAATGTGCTTAAGATAAGATATCCCATGTCCCATATCTGTAATATTTTCTGCATCTCGCATTTGACAATACACACGAATTCAATGTTGCGAACACAACTGACGAGTTGACTGACTTGCAGCATTTGTGCAGCTGATTTCGGCACGCCATCTAATGCGCACGTTCGCAAATACACAGCATTCTGCCTCCGCCTGGTATTCTTTAAACCTCCTCGTTCTAAAATGTCCTCATTTCAGTCTCTGCACAATTTGTAGGGTAAATGGATGCTTGTATGGAACTTCTCAGAGTTTCACAGACCGCCGAAAGGTTACAGCTTCGCGATTTGAGTAGCAGGAGAACATGAGAAAATGCCATCAAATTGACTAAGTGACTGTGATACTCTGCACTTTAAAAAATTCTACTGTTAAAAACAAAAATAATGTCTCATTGTGAAACCGGCTTCCGCACAAAGGAAATCCCGCGAGTACCATAGTCGATACCAGAAGCACATGATTGCAACAAAGGATACTTTTCAGCAATACTAAAAATTGCTTATAACTTTCCCTTTTGCAATTTTCTACATATGTATATCAGCAGAAGCACTTTCCCTTGAATGCAAACCACCAGGCAAGCAGCGGCGTTCAAAAGGATTTAACATTTTTCGTGAGATGCATGCGTTTTCGTTTTTGAGTTGGTATGGGTGATCAAATTCAATTCATAAATTATATGACGAACACGAAAGTTGTTTCGTGAACTCCTTGGAGGGGTAGGAGCAGATTTGGAAAAACAACGAAAGAAAATTGAATGACCGATGTCTGATGTCCTTTCAATTGAGTTACCCCACCCCGGGTTAGGTTAAACTTGGTAAAAGATTCTTCATTCAACAGATGGTGAGTATAGCGTGATGCAAGAAGTCATCACACACAACAGTTAGTAAATATTGGTGGGTCTGTTTAAGCAATTTATGTCCTTTTTTGTAGACGTGCTTTGTGTTTGCCTGGAAGTCACTCCAAATGCACTCTACAAGACACGCGCCCCTCAGTTGCAATGCAATCTCTACAATCTCATGGCGAAAATATCTCAAAAGTCGCCTTGTCATCCCCATCAAAGCATTCCCAACAAAGCATACAAGAAAGCATCCCACTAAGCCGCCGCAACAAATATTTGTTTATTATTTTGCATCTGCATTTACAATAAATTGCACGTGGCATTATTTATTGATGGGGCTACAGGAAGCTCAGCAATTATACTGCATTTCTGTATAGTTTCGGACTATGCTAGTAGAGGTTCAACCTCATACCCACCTACCCCATCTCTTTTTCTCAAATCACCCCTCCAATGGCAGCTCTGTACATGATATGGTGGTCTGTCTTTTTTTAAATATATTTAATGTGTACAGGACTCCGATGCCTGAATACTGCATGCAGTAAACAAAAATCTTCTCCCAAAGGACGCTTACAACGTTCTGTGGGCGTTTGAGTAATACCCTGCCATTTTAGATGAGATGCATTTCTGTAAAATGTTTTCAAATTTCTTCTGATTACTGCTGCTCCCCCATTCGATAAATTTTTACGCGCATGCAAGCCAAAATTAACTAAATATTCAGCGCTGCTTCCCTAGAATTGCAGGGGAAGTTTAAAGAACAGATTTTTGGCGCCACAAATAATCGCAAATATTCGAGCAAACGCATATGTGTTAGGCCGCAATTACCTGCTGTACTTTTCTGGTCGCCTGCTTCCTCGATGTCCAGAAATACACCTTTTATATGGAATTTAGGTCAAACTGGCAGTAAATCGGGCCAGGGGTGCACGGCTCTCTTTGCAGGAAGGGGAAGGAAGGGGTATTTCCCCGCTGCTTAATGCGGGGTATTTCCCCTGCGCTGAAAGGGGTCGAATCTCCTGTGCTGAAAGGGGCACTGCCGGAGGGGTGAGATCATTTCCCCACCATCAAGTTTACCCACGTTTCAAGCTACATAGCCAAAAGTCGGACTGGAATCCATATATTATTAGGCGCCCAGACGCAAACAGCAAGCAAACGCGCCATATATTTTCCAGTACAGTATATGATGGGTGGGTCTTGCGTACCTAAACTTTTGCCATGCGTTGTCCCGGACGTTCTTGCATACCATCTAGTGGATATTTGAAAGGAAAAAGCACATGGTCGCAGCTGCCCGTGGTTAGCTATGGTTGTTGTACAAGCCGAATTCCATGGTTAGCCTGTACACCGGGAAAATTCAGTCACTCTTATTATAGTAGTTGACTGCCGGTGCATTCTTGAAGCAATTGTACGAAACTCACAAGCCAACACCAGAGGTACAATTTTTCAAAAGTCCGTTCAACTACTTACCTACGCTGGTGATATTGACCATATTGTGAGAGCGCGGCGAGCTGTCAGTGGCGCATTTGCAAGCATCGAAACGGAGGCGGCGAAAATGGGTTTGGCTGTTAATGAGGACAAAACGAAGTATATGCTGTCAACGAGAAATGACTCTCAACATCGGCGACTCGTACAAAACGTCGCGATGGGCACATACAACTTCGAAGTAGTTAAAGACTTCGAAGTAGTTAAAGACTTTGTATACCTGGGATCCACTATCACTTCGCAAAATGACATCGGCGCAGAGATCAAGCGAAGAATCACGCTTGCCAATCGTTGTTTCATCGGGCTAAGAAGGCATAGAAGTAAAGCGCTCTCTCATAGAACCAAGGAGATATTGTATAAGACCTTATTAATCCCGGTCCTTCTTTATAGTGCAGAAGCATGGACCCTAGCGGATGAAAATCTTCTGGGATGCTTTGAGAGAACGATTTTTCGAGTATGGAGAAGAAGATTCAACGACGAACTATACGGGCTATACAGCGACGCTGACCTGGTCAAAAAGCTTAAAATACAACGGCTGAGATGGCTAGGACACGTGTAGCGTATGGACAACAACGCACCAGCCCGACGAGTCTTCGAGTCCATCCCTGAGGGACAACGCAGCAGAGGAAGACCCCACCTTAGGTGGCGCGCACAATTGGAGAACGACCTCAACAAACTTGGTGTGCGTAACTGGAAGCAGCTAGCGAGGGACCGAGCTGGCTGGAGGGACTTGTTGGTTGAGGCCGTGGTCCACCCCGGACAGTAAGCGCCACCAAAAGTAAAGTAAGACTGCCGGTGTTTTCGGTGGTGTGTCACTTTGACTTTCAAATAACGCTGAGCCACTTTACACACAAATTTCGTAGTACGAACACCAGGCCAGCAGCAATTCCAAACAGCAGTAGCAGAGACAAACTTGAAGGAAAAACGAAAATATAAATATGTATAGATTTTAAGGGGCAAATGCAAGAGAAGAATTTCAACTGCAGAGAATCTGTGTGGGTGATGGAAAACGCGGTTCTGGTTGTAGTTGTAGTTATTTCTCCAACAAGTTTTTTACTCTGCTGTCACTGATTGAAACCAGGGTTGAAAAACGTGTTACAATCGTAACTTTCAAATTACAATTGACTTTGAAAAAAAACAATCGTCCGAAATAATTACTCTCAAATATTTAAATTTGAAAAATAAATCATAAAATCACTCAATGGTACCTAGGTACGACTTTTGGCATAAAACCAAAACTTATTATAAATTATGAGCAACAAAGCATTTAATTTGACTTTAAGTTAGGAAATAGTTTAACTGGAGTCACCGCTATTTAATTCAAATCTAAAGTGGCATCAAATCCAATTAGTTGAAGTTCCCACTGTGGTGACGGGTGAGTTCCAAGCTGCTTACTGTCAATTGAATTAGTAAAAAAAAAAAAAAAATAGTTGGCGCAACAGGTCTATACAGAAACCCTAGGCCTAGCTTCTTACAACCATTCGTTTTGTGTGAGTTTTTCATTTTCAAATGGTCAAATGGAAGGGTTAGGGGTCTACTCGCGCATTTTTTTTTTTTTTTTTTTGGCAATTTATCATTTCGCCATAATCATTTCCCAATTTGTTTTCTTGCATTTACGTTATTTCGCGTTTCATCAAATCGCAATTTTCGTTAGGCAATCTTTCATTTCACTTTGTAATCGTATCGCAAGAACATCATTTCGCATTTGTCATCTCGCAAATTTTTATCTTGCTTTGTGATTTGTTCACAAAATTCGCCGCGAAATTTCTTATCATGCACCTTACTTACTTACTTACTTAAGGTGGCGCTACAGTCCGGGGTGGACCTGGGCCTCAACCAATACGCCTCTCCAGTTAGCGCGATCTTTGGCTAACTGCCTCCAGTTGCGCACACCAAGTTGGTTGAGGTCCCCCTCCACTTGAGCGCGAGTTAAGTATCCATAGCAAGACATATTGAGAAAAAAGATAACATTATTTGTATTCAATGATATCTTTAGTCTCTAGTACAGTCTTGCACACAACGCTACAATGATAACATATGTAAAAGAGATAATATCGTTTGTATACAATGTTGGAATATTATCTCTTCTTCATTATCAAGCAAGACGATTGTACGCTTGGGTCTCCTTGAAGATAGATAAGAAAAGTATATAAATACGACTGTATGATGAATTTATCAACAGTCTTATTGTAACTACATAGTAGCCTTAAGCTCCTTTTAGAATTAGTAAAAAGTATTTCAATAATAAAGGACATAGTTCCAAATAAATATTGTTTAATTTTAAAAGTAAGAAACAAGTGTTTTAATTGGCGATCCTGCCAGGAGGTTAAATATACTTTTTAACTTCAATCGAGCGGACCTCGGGAACAAGTAGTGAAATCTAGTATAAACAGAACACTCGCGTTACCGGTTACAAGAATTACCTAGCATAGCAGGTACAAATATAGCTTCTTCGTACGAAGCAGCAAAGCAATTCAGTGAAAGTGTATATGTGGAGAAAAAAAACACACAAATTCGACGACAACAGACACGAGTTCAAAATGGAACAACTCGCAGTATTAATGGCAAGATTAGAAGCTTTAGAAACCAGGAGCAACACAGTAACACAAACCCTAGAGCACACACGCACAAAGAATGCAAGGTTAGCAGCAATAATAACTAACCAAAATCAAATAAACACTAATTTAGAAACAAAACTAAATGAAGTAAAATCTGGATTAGGCATAGTACCAAACATACCTGTGCTAGAGGAAATAAGAACCACATATACAGATGGTAGTGAAATACAGTTAGACGCATTTAAAAGCCTACCTATTTTCAACGGCGATCAATCAAATTATCGGTCGTGGCGCGAAGAAGCATCCAGATTAATGGACAGCATTAAAAACTTCAAAACACACAGTAAGTACGCAGCAGCATTGACTATAGTGAAAAGTAAAATACAGGGTGCAGCCGCGAATGTGTTAACTAATTATAACACAATTTTTAATTTTGAGGCGATACGTAACAGATTAGATTATACGTACTCTAATCAAGAACCTCTATACGTGCTACAAGACATGATGAAAGCCATCACGCAAAAAAGAAGCACACTGTCTGAATACCACGACGAGATAAATAAAAATCTCAATTTAATAATATCAAAAATCACTATGTCAGGTGATCCGCCGAATATAATCGACAGACTAATTAAAAATGCTAACGACGACGCAGTTCGTATATTCATTGATGGTATGAGTGACAACTTTACAAGAGGATCATTATATTCAGCTACAATAAATGATCTAGAACACGCATTCGCAATTGCTCGCAGAATAGAACATGATAATGTGCACAGGCATTTACATCTCACTCAGGATAAGCACCACAAAAATATGCCACATGAACGCAGAAACGAAAGAAGACCAAATTATTCGAGCCAAACAACGAATTATCAACCCCAGAAGCAATACGATAATATGCAGCAACACAATCAAGGACCACAGCCGATGGAGATAAACTCGAGACAAATTGTACATGCACAGCGACAAAATTGGAATCAATACAAACCCGATGTATATAATCCACCAGCGAAACGTGAACACAGCGGGAGTTTCAACACACACAACAGACCGCAACGATCTTATCAGCAGAACTTCAAGCAGCAGAGAGTAAATAACTCCCGACAACAACGCAGAGACGATGTCAGCAGTACATATGCAGAAGCAGATGAAACGGAATGTATGGTAAATAATAACATAAGAATAGATCATTTAAACTAGTAGACGGGTTGCCCTGCTTAAATTTAACTAGTACTATTTCTAAGAAAATTTATAAAATTCTTATTGATACTGGTGCAACCCATAATTACATTAATAGAAAATGCGATTCTAGCAAAAAAATTAAAATTAAACCTATAAAAATAAAAACAATGCATGGTTATTCTATGGTAGATACAAAGAAAGTAGTTAGGATATTAAAGAAAAATATAACATTTTTTGAATTAGAGGATATTCAGTCTTTTGATATGATATTAGGATATGAAGGACTTAAAGTTCTAAACGCGGAAATAAATTTCAGTAATATGACTCTAACTACCATAAGCAGTGTCGAATCTATTCAGAAAATTAATTACATAATTGGGGAAAATAATATTTATAAAGCAGACATAGATAGACTGATGAAGATTAATAACAGCATAGGACCGTTACCCTTTACAGATACTATAGAAGCAAGCATTAGGACGACCAATGATAATCCGGTTTATGTTAAACAATATCCATATCCCATAGCAGATAACGAATTCGTAAACAAAGAAATACAGAAACTCTTACATGACGATATAATAGAAAAAAGCCATAGTCCTTATAACAGTCCCATATGGACAGTACCTAAAAAAGGTTTGGACGAAAAAGGAAAACCAAAACGGCGCATGGTTGTTGATTTCCAAAAACTTAACGCTCACACTGTAACAGACAGATACCCCATTCCGGATGTCAACATGACAATTCAAAATTTAGGTAAAGCCAAGTACTTTACAACATTAGATTTGGAGTCAGGTTTCCACCAAATTAAAATCAAAACAGATGATAAAGAAAAAACAGCTTTTGCTATAAATGGCGCAAAATATCATTTTAAACGAATGCCTTTCGGGCTCAAAAATGCACCAAGCATATTTCAGAGATGCGTGGACGACATTTTGAGAGACTTTGTAGGTAAATTCGTACACGTTTACATTGATGACGTATTGATATATTCTTCATCTGAGGAAGAACATATACAGCACATAAGTCAAGTATTCGACGTACTCAATAAAGCCACATTAAAAATATCTGATGAGAAAAGTAAGTTTTTTCAAGAAGAAGTAGAATACTTAGGTCACATAATCAGACATGGTAGAATCACTACGAACCCTGAGAAAATAGCAGCTATAGAAAATTTTCCAGTCCCACAAACGGTAAAGGATTTGAGAGGATTTTTAGGTCTTACAGGTTACTATCGTAAGTTTATAAAAGGATACGCAAGCATAGCCAAGCCCCTGACATTATATTTACGAGGAGATAACGGTAAAGTAAACAAAAAACAAAGTAAAAATATTAAGTTAAATCTGAATGATTCAGCATTAGAAGCGATTAGAATTTTAAAAAATTATTTGAAAGAACAAGTCGAACTTTTTCAACCGGATTATAGTAAACCATTCGAGCTTACTACTGATGCATCCAACATAGCTATTGGAGCCGTACTAAGTCAGAATAAGCAACCTATACACTTCTTGTCAAGAACACTGAGTAAGACAGAAGAGAACTATAGCACAAACGAGAAAGAGCTATTAGCGATCATATGGTCCTTACAAAAACTCAGAAACTACATATATGGTATAGCAGACTTAACCATATATACCGATCACCAGAGCCTTATATATTCTGTATCAGAAAAAAATCCCAACACAAAGCTGAAACGTTGGAAGGGAATCATTGAAGACTTTGGAGCAAAATTAGTTTATAAACCAGGAAACCTAAATCTTGTAGCTGACGCATTATCACGTCAACGCATAAATACTTCTACCATAGAAACAGCACATTCAGCTGAAAGTTCTTCTAATGATATAATAAAAACTGTGAATCAGCCTTTTAATGCATACACTGCACAGTTCGAACTTATTGAAGATATAACAAATAATATCGAAACACAAATCTATTTTAGTAACAAAATAAGACTCATAATAAAGTTTAAGGACAAAGACTCTTTACTAAGACAGATGAAAGAAGTTATACAACCCCAAAAGATTGTAGCTTTGCATACGAAATTTGAAAACATATACAAATATGGTGAAAACATAAAAAAAGAATTCCCACTAGTAAGATTTATATTCACACCAAGAAAACTTCAAGACGTGACAAATTTGGAGGAACAACTAAAACTTGTAAGGGAAACTCACGAAAGAGCACACCGAGGGTTACGTAACAATATACAAGAAATCTCAGAGAAATATTACTGGCCCGATCTAAATAAACAAGCAAAGAGTTTCAACAGAAAATGCATAGCATGTCTATTTGGAAAATATGAAAGAAAACCTATCAGAGAACCTCTGAATAATTCAGAAATACCAACACATGTGGGAACACACATTCATATGGACATATACTTCAACGACAAGTATACTTTCCTTGTAACAGTAGATAAGTATTCTAAATATACAATCCTTCGGGAAATCGAAACTCGAAACAGACTGTACGACGTTATGGAAGAGGTCTTATCTAATTATTTCCCAAAATGTGAACGACTCATGACAGATAACGAGAAGGGATTCAAAACAGAAATGGTGAACCAAATGTGTTTGAAATACAACATAACTAAAGTAGAAACTCCAGTATACAGATCGACAGCGAACGGTCAGGTAGAACGTGTAAACGGTACAATAACTGAACTGTCTAGAATATTCACAATTCAGAATAAAACAAGACTTATCGAAGAAATATTTAGAACAGTGCGTGAATTAAATAATTCTATACACTCAGTTACCGGTTTGAAACCTAGAGACATTTTCTTTAATCAAAATAAATATAGCAATAGTGAAATTATAATAAATAAACTAAACTCAGCATCCAAAAAAGTGATCGAACGTCTAAATAAAGGAACTCGACACAGAGAGTATAAAAAAGGAGATAAGATAATGGTAAGAATCACAGGTCTTAGAAAGAAATCTAACGCCAGATACATAACAAGAATAGTAGAAGAAGATAAAGGAGACACTGTAATCTCTAAAGAAGGAATAAAAATTCACAAGGATAACATAAAGAATTATCATTTTTCAGATGACGAAAATATTAATATTCCTAACATTACTAGGAATTGTACAGAGTCAAGAAGGGCAAGGAAACGTTCAAATAACTGAGTTACTAAACAAGAAGTTTATACTTACGCAAACAGATGACGTGTATTTATTCAAAGAACAAACTTATTTGTTACATGCCACCAACCTGACTTCGATATTTCAACCTTACGTAAATATCGTAACTAGTAAATATCAACCTACACAAGAAGAAAAAATTTGGTTAAGTAAAATTAAGAATTTAGCAGACCAATTACAAGAACATACTAGGCATACTAGATCAATTAACTTTTTAGGAACAGCTTTCAAATATGTGTTTGGTAATCCTGACCATTATGACTTAGTTAACATAGAAACGAGTATAAATAATCTCATAGAAAACAATAATAAACAAAAAACTATAAATTCTAGATTTGAACAAATTTTGCAACAATTCGAAGGTCAGAGCCTTAAAGAACATTTAGTAATAGAACAAGTGTACGAACAATTATTATTATTGACCAGAACAATTAATGCAGCAAAAAATAATGAATATTTATCAGAAAGCCTAGACTTAGATGACATTAAAAATATTATTCAACATGAAATAATTCAAGTACCCATAATAAATATACTTGAGTACTCTAAAATATTATTAGCTAGAACTGATGAATTCTTCATCACAATATATAAATATCCAGTTCTAATTAAATCATGTAAATTGTATAAAGTAACACCTTTAAATTCAAAACATGGAAAAATCATTACAGATAAAACAATT
This sequence comes from Cheilosia urbana, assembly GCA_946477585.1. Lineage (NCBI taxonomy): Eukaryota > Metazoa > Arthropoda > Insecta > Diptera > Syrphidae > Cheilosia > Cheilosia urbana. Next base: position 6,117,644 of record OX297857.1, read on the forward strand.
GCCTTATGTAACCAAACTTATTTAAGAACAAGAAATTGTCAAAATCATCTAAGTAAAAACATTTGTGAAATTAACTTTGAAGAAGAAAATTGTCTTATTCCACTTTTAAAGAATATAACTTCAAAATGCAACATTAAACAAGAATACGATTACGACTTAGAAATTGAATCCGGTGTTATGTTATTAAGCGGTAAGCATAAGTTAAATAATCAAACAATTAATGGTATAAACTTAGTTACTTATGAAAATACTATAAATCTAGACGATAAAATATACAAAAACATGCATAAGCAAATTAAAGAAGTTATATTAAGAAATCATAATTCAGAGTCTTACATCGACCAAATAATTAAAGAAGATACAATGTACAAATTCGATAACATAGATACTTTAAAAAAACTAATTATTCCTTTTGAAGAAAAACCGATATTATCAACTATATACACAATTGTAACACTGATTGTTATTCTAGCATTTACGTACGTAATGATAAAAACTATACAATGTATAACAGATCGTCAAAAACAAAAAAAGATTGACGCATATAACAAAACTTATGAAAGAGAAATGTTAAAAATAGCGTCGAAAAATCGGGACGATTTCGTTTAACAAGGGGGGGAGTTAAGTATCCATAGCAAGACATATTGAGAAAAAAGATAACATTATTTGTATTCAATGATATCTTTAGTCTCTAGTACAGTCTTGCACACAACGCTACAATGATAACATATGTAAAAGAGATAATATCGTTTGTATACAATGTTGGAATATTATCTCTTCTTCATTATCAAGCAAGACGATTGTACGCTTGGGTCTCCTTGTAGATAGATAAGAAAAGTATATAAATACGACTGTATGATGAATTTATCAACAGTCTTATTGTAACTACATAGTAGCCTTAAGCTCCTTTTAGAATTAGTAAAAAGTATTTCAATAATAAAGGACATAGTTCCAAATAAATATTGTTTAATTTTAAAAGTAAGAAACAAGTGTTTTAATTCGCGCCACCTAAGGCGAGGTCTTCCTCTACTGCGTTGTCCCTCCGGGTTGGAGTCGAAGACTCTCCGGGCCGGAGCGTTGGTGTCCATTCGCTATACATGTCCCAGCCATCTTAGACGACTGATGCGTACTTTTCTGACTAGGTCGATGTCGCTGTACAACTCGTAGAGTTCGCTGTTAAATCTTCTCCTCCAAATCCCGTCAACGCAAACGGGACCAAAAATCACTCGAAGAATTTTGCGTTCGAAGTGACCAAGAAGATCCTCATCCGCTTTTGCTAGGGTCCACGCTTCTGCGCCATAGAGCAGGACAGGGATGATGAGAGTCTTATATAGAATCTCCTTAGTGCTTCTTGACAAGGCCTTACTAATCAATTGCCGTCTTAGGCCAAAGAAACAGCGGTTGGCAAGTGTGATTCTTCGCTTGATTTCTGATATGATGTCATTATCAGAGTTTATAGCGGAGCCGAGGTAGACAAAGTCCCTAACTACCTCAAAGTTATAGCTGTCTATCGTGGCGTTCTGTCCGATTCTTCGATGTTGTGTGTCCCAAATTGTTGACAGCATATAATTTGTTTTGTACAAAAATTATCATGCACCTAATAGATTGTAAAACAAAACGCGAAATTGCAAAATGTGAACAATTCACAACGCAAAATATAAATAATGAAAAGGCGAACTAAAATCTACTAACAATGTCCATATGAACATTAAATTATGTAATATACTAGCGACCCGCCCCGGCTTCGCACGTAGGGTTCAGCCTGCGTTTGCAATTAAGTTACAAAAGCTTAATGACGAATTCTTACCCGGCCCAGATGGTCTTCCAGCCATTTTTCTTAAGAAGTGTTCTTCAAATCTCTCGCTCCCACTTTCTGATCTCTTTCGTCTTTCTCTCTCAAACGAAGAATTTCCCCAGATTTGGAAGACCTCGTTCATTACCCCGATACACAAAAAAGGACCAAAAAATGAAGTTACCAATTACCGCCCAATTGCCAAACTCTCACATATACCCAAACTTTTTGAAAGTATTTTATACGAAGTCTTAAGTTTTCGAAGCAAGTCCCTTATTTCACCCTACCAACATGGCTTCCTGAAAGGTAGATCGACTACTACAAATCTCGTCGAATTTGTATCCTTTGCCGTCTCAACCTTAGAGAATGGCAACGAAGTCGACGTCATTGCAACTGACTTCAGCAAGGCCTTTGATAAGATTTCACACCAGTTAATTCTCTTCAAATTGTCTGCCCTCGGATTTGAACCTATATTGATAAAATGGGTATCTTCCTACCTTGAAAACAGGTATTATAGCGTTCGCTTTAGGTCCGTACTTTCGTCCTCCTTCTTAGCAACATCTGGTGTCCCACAAGGCAGCCATTTAGGTCCCCTTCTACTCATCCTAACGGTAAATGATCTTGAGAAGGTCATCAAACACTCGTCCCTCTCTCTCTACGCAGATGATACTAAATTCTTCAAAAGCGTCTCTTCACCTCAAGACTCCTGTCTCCTTCAAGAAGACCTCGATCGTTTTTCGACCTGGTGCCTCAAAAATTGCTTAGAACTCAACATCCCCAAATGCCAATTCATTACCCTATCACGCAAGCGTAACAATCCCCCTCCCCGACTTTACCTTCTCCACGGTCAACCAATCTCTCTCGTTCATTCTCTTTGCGATCTTGGCATATTGTACGACAGGGAGCTAAATTTTCGCTCGCATATTGACGAAATAATTCGTAAGGCCAATTCATCACTCGGTTTTGTTAAACGATGGTCTAAAGAATTCTCCGACCCTTACGTGACTAGATCTCTCTATATCACCTTAGTTCGTCCCCTTCTTGAATACGCTAGTCATGTGTAGTCTCCCTTTCATCGAGTTCATGCTCACAGAATTGAGAGCGTCCAACGTCGCTTTCTTCGATTTGCCCTCCGAGGTCTGCCTTGGGACGATCCCTTTATCTTGCCACCGTACACAGACCGGCTCAATCTCATTAACCTGAATACCCTTGAGGAACGCAGAGACGCTGCGGACATACTTTTCATTTATCGTCTTCTCTCAAGCTCCGTCGATTGCGCGTCTCTTTACAACTCTATTTTCTTCAACACAAACCCCCGTAATTTACGTTGCCCTCGACTCTTTTACCCATCAAACCACCGTACCTCATATGGCTCCAATCTCCCGCATGCTGCGAAAGGTTAATTCCAACCTTTCAATTTTCGATTTCAACCGCAGCTCTGCCCACCTCAAACTTGATCTCCTTCACCACTCTCCTTATCTTTAAGTCTAAGTTTTAAGGCTTTTCATGTCTTAGTTTTAAGCATCTTAGTTTTAAGTTGTTAATTTAAGCCTAAATGTAAGTTTTAGCTTGTATTAAGCCAAATATATGGGGGTATTCACCCCACTGAAATTAAGCGGAAAAAATGTAATTATTTACGACATCACATTAGAAACCTCATAAATAACAGTTTTTCTCCACTATTTAATGGATGTTATTATACATATAAACCTTCCTCTTCAATCACTCTATCTATTAAAAAAAACGCATCAAAATCCGTTGCGTAGTTTTAAAGATTTAAGCATACATAGGGACATAGGGACATAGGGACAGAGAAGGCGACCGTGCTTTATACTATGTAGTGATAATAAATACAAATAAAAATAGTTTTATTGCAAAACAACTGTGTGCCAAGTGTCATTTTGTCGATTACATAAATAAAGACAAAGAATAACGGGAATTAACAGTAAGCGAAACATAAGCGAAATGGAAAAGGGCGAGAAAAACATTGCGAAATAATTACGATGCAACACAATTTAAAGAAGAAATGGAAATTTGCGAAACAACTATTGCGAGATAAACTAAAGTTATTTCGATAAATGCAAAATAAAATTTGCAAAATGAATTTTGTCGAATAGACCGGCACCCGAATGGAAGGTACCTAAAATCACTGTTGCCACATTTGTGACCAAATTAGGCCATTATTTTTTCTCTTGGTCAAATTGTTATTTTTTACGAGTATACTCGTAGTTGGCAGTCAACGTGTTAATTTGTTAAATTGAACGCACTGATCACTAATGCACGAGCACTGAATGTACAAACCAGAGACAATACTGAGACCCCCAACTTCGGCCGATTTCCCGTTACCTTGCCTACAAGCAATACTTGTACGAAGTGTACACAATTTAGTGCGCTAGTATTGATACATAGAAATTCGTATTGACAAATGTCACGAAACTTGAACACACCAACACACCCTCAAAAAATATCAACAACTGCTGCCAGCGTTCATAGAATTTTGTCCGTTAAACTTGAAATTATTCGTTCCGCGTGAATAGTATTTTATTTTAGGAATAAGTGCACTTTTTCTGAAAATATTTATGAAAAGTGATTACTGCAGAATAGTTGTAGGAAAATAAAAACATTTGAACAATTTTTCTTCAGCTATTTAAGAAAAATGTATACATGAAATCTAAGTTAATGATATTAAAAAGCGGAAAATACACAACAATGTTTGTCCTAATGTGTTTCTAGTACATAAAACAACTCATTTAGATAGTATTATTAACCAAACAAATTATATTAGTCGACTTTTGAAAATTTATAATAATCAACCAATAGCATTCAGTTATCTTAAAATGTCGTATTCCCGAACTCTATCACATTCCCCCATGGTTGGTAGCGGTTGGCAGCATTGATTTTATATTTTTTGTATGTTTTTGCATGTCACACGGATTCTTAATTGACATAACACCGATAGGAAAACAAAATGGCGAATTTGAAAAAAAAACTGAGGGGGCCAGTGGCAAGAGGATTGTGAGTTGGGGGTCTCAGTATTGTCTCTGGTACAAACCAGAGGTAAGAGAGACTGAGATCCCCATATTCGACCGATTAACAGTTATTTGCCTACAAGCTAAATTTTACGCTCCCAAAAAGTTTAGGTGCGCTAGTATTGTTGCATAGAAATTCGTATTGACAAATGTCAAAAATTCTCTCGTTGTTAATTTTACAAAGAAATTTATCAATTTAGTCTTTATCTTTGTGTCAAATTAACAAAAAAAAAAATTGTAAATAATATCGAAGTAGTTTGTCAATTCAGTTATTGTAAATATTTTGTTAAATTAGCAGCAAATATTGTTGATTGTAGAGAAATTATTTGTCAGTACTGCCGTTGTGTTTTGTTGAATCTATGAACAGATTGTTGGTTACATAGCAACATTTTGTGAGCTCCAGTATGTATGTCTATAATAAAATAAATAGTTGGCGCAACAGGTCCGGAGAGACCCTAGGCCTAGCTTCTCACAACCATTCGTTTTGTGTGAGTTTCTCATTTTTGGAACGAATGGAAGGGATCTACAATTTTATGCCGACTCCAAACGGCTAATTGAGAAGCTCTTTCAAGACATTTATACTCTCGGATGTTTGTCAGACGTTCGCGAGAGGTAGCGCAGCGGAAAAAAACCCTAAGTCGGAATTGGGTTTTTGCGGGATTCGAACCTGGGACCCCTGCATAGCAGTCCAACACACTAACCACTGCGACTATATGTCTATAATATGGTTGTAAAATAGATTAGGTATTACCTAAAAAATGATACGCAAACCAAATACCTAAGTTTAATAATTAGATTTATTAAAAAAAGTAATTATACAAATTTAATTAATTCATAAAATAATAAATCATTATATAATATTACAAAATGTGTCTTCCTGCATCCTTGCATGATACTCCTTCCACCTCGTCTTATGTCCTAATTATCATAAAGGCATTCTGGGAATCTTTAATAGAACATTTTATATGGACTCTCGTAATCGCCTTCGTTGGTCACTACTTGCTGGTCAGGTCAGTATAAAAACTGCACGCAGAAAAAAAAAAAAAAACACCGCGGCAAATCGACCATCTATTGAGAAAGTGAGAAAAATGCGTTTGTTGTAATAAAAGTGTTTGGTCGATGAATTAGTTTCCAATTTTAAATTATATACATATATATATTAGCGCTAACTTCTTTCACTTACCTTTTAAATATTTCCATATGAGGCTTTCTTTTACTGATGAAAGGCTTAGTTAACAAATCCTTATCCATTTATTTATTTTAAAATGTTTGTTTAATTTACTTTCACGTTACCTTTATGCGCACTAACAAACTTTCTGCTTCACGTGTGAAATATAAATGACGCCATCATCGCCATCTATTCAACACGTGTGTTGTCAATTCAACAAAATTACTGTCATATCTACAAACATTTTTTTCATTTCGACAAGATTTTTGTAATATAGATAATCTGTATTTTGTTTGGCTAACAAACATTTTGAATAGGTTTTGTCAATTTAACAAATATACACAAAACTCGTTTTTGGTTCTGTTTTTATGGATATAACAAAAAACTTTGTTAATTCAACAATAAAATTGTTCAATTCCTACAATATCGATTTATTAAACTGAAAACTGTTTTTTGTTAATTTGACAAAGTTGTTTTTCAGTAAATGTTTTATCCGTTTGACAAAATATCGTTCAAATTGATAAAACTTAAGTTGTATTGATAAATTTCATTTGTTATTACAACAATTTTTTTTCAGTTCAACAAAACTATTTTTGTTGAAATTTAACAACAGAATTTTGTCAATATTACCTAGTTTTTTATTTTATTTATTTATTTATTTTTTATTTTATTTATTTTATTTATTTATTTAAGTGAACAAAAGTGGTTTGTTCAGTGTATGCAACAATACTAACGCACCTAAACTTTTTGGGAGCGTAAAATTTAGCTTGTAGGCAAATAACTGTTAATCGGTCGAAGTTGGGGGTCTCAGTATTGTCTCTGCTTTTTACCTTTCACTGTGGGCAAGGCAAAACGGATAGGAATTGGCGTACACGGATAGGACAACAAAATGGCGGATTCCTGTCAAAAATTGAGGGGGCCAGCGGCAAGAGGATTGTGAGTTGGGGGTCTCAGTATGATTTGTTTATGTTACAAACACTAAATGCAGTAATTTTGACAATTTATTGACTATATTCAGAGGGGATAAAAGACCACGGGAATTTGCCTACGCTTGACGACTTTCTATATGCATTCTAATATTTAAAACCAATACAAATTAGTATTAAAATTAAATAATTTTGGTGTTGAAACATATCCCAAAGATATTTAAAGCAAATCTAAACAAGTAATAAAGTATAATAAAATTTGTAGAGCGTAAGTCTCTTCCCCTTTAATAAAAGAAAGACGTCGGGTGTTCGTTTGATTTATTATTTTATTTTAAGAAATGACTTTGAAAAAAAACGTGTAATGGAAAGAATTTTTTTAGTGAAAAAAAGAGGAAGAGCCAGGAATCGCCTTACTCGTCCCACACTTTCTTCACCTTACTATGGCAGTCAAATATAGTGAACCCTTCTAGGTATGGCCTTGAAGTGGAGCACTTTATTTGCATTGCGTACCAAAACTGAACTGATAATAAGGTGACTTCTGTGGTGCCTTTTAAACTCCCAGAAGAAAGCTTTTACAAAGGTTGCTTTTGTTTTAATAGAACTTTACATTTAAAAATTTACATTTATAAGAGATTTATATTTATAAGAGATTCACATTTATGAGAGGTTAACATTCATTTTGTATCTATATAATAATTCTAGTGCTGTTAAAATTTGTATTTCATTTTAATATTCAATTTGAGGTGAAAGTAATTATTACATTTTAATCTGCAGTTTATTTAACTCGAATACAAGTGTATTAAATTTGTTTAGTTTTTCAATATAAATGAAACCCATCTCTATCTTTATACAGTACGCCCTCGGTAAAAGCAACCCTCGATAAACGCAATACCTCGGTTAAAGCAACACCAAAAATTTTACCAGTAGTAACTCAGTAATTGCAACTTTTCAAAAAACTGTGACTCGATAAACGCAACTTTCCATCCATGCTCTTATTTCATTTAATTTTTGTTTCGTTTTTTTTGTGATTGGTTTTACTGTAACTGGGCAGTTATTTTACAGCTACTTCTCGCAGAATTTTAAACACATAGATCGTAGGTGCATTTTTTTTTTTGCATCATACAAGAATAAGAAAAGGAGGGGAAAATGTTTCGTATTTCTTACCATAGTTCATGTGATTTTCTCGCGGTCGGTAATTGTTTTGATTCGTGTAATAAAGAAATCATGGCTATAGTAAAAAAAGTTCCCAAAGGCTGAGATTTTAACCAAATTGAGTAACGGTGCATCAGTAAAATCGCTTTGTGAAACATACAAGTGCAACAGTCAAGCATTACTTACTTACTTAGGTGGCGCTACAGTCCGGGGTGGACCTGGGCCTCAACCAATACGCCTCTCCAGTTAGCGCGATCTTTGGCTAACTGCCTCCAGTTGCGCACTCCAAGTTGGTTGAGGTCCCCTTCCACTTGCGCGCGCCACCTAAGGCGAGGTCTTCCTCTACTGCGTTGTCCCTCCGGGTTAGAATCGAAGACTCTTCGGGCCGGAGCGTTGGTGTCCATTCGCTCTACATGTCCCAGCCATCTTAGACGACTGATGCGTACTTTTCTGACTAGGTCGATGTCGCTGTACAGCTCGTAGAGTTCGCTGTTAAATCTTCTCCTCCAAAGCCCGTCAACGCAAACGGGACCAAAAATCACTCGAAGAATTTTGCGTTCAAAGCGACCAAGAAGATCCTCATCCGTTTTTGCTAGGGTCCATGCTTCTGCGCCATAGAGCAGGACAGGGATGATGAGAGTCTTATATAGAATCTCCTTAGTGCTTCTTGACAAGGCCTTACTAATCAATTGCCGTCTTAGGCCAAAGAAACAGCGGTTGGCAAGTGTGATTCTTCGTTTGATTTCTGATGTGATGTCGTTATCAGAGTTTATAGCGGAGCCGAGGTAGACAAAGTCCCTAACTACCTCAAAGTTATAGCTGTCTATCGTGACGTTCTGCCCGATTCGTCGATGTCGTGTGTCCCTTCTTGTTGACAGCATATATTTTGTTTTACCCTCATTCACCACTAAACCCATTTTTGCCGCTTCTGTACTAATACTTGCAAACGCACCAGTGACAGCTCGCTGTGTTGTACCAACAATGTCAATGTCGTCAGCGTATGCAAGCAGTTGCACAGACTTATAGAAAATTGTGCCTCTGGTGTTGGCTTGTGAGTTTCGCACAATCTTCTCAAGAATGATGTTGAAGAAGTCACATGACAGCGCATCACCTTGTCTAAATCCTTTTTTGACATCAAAGGTCTCGGTGAGATTGTTTCCAACCTTTACGGAGCAGCGAGCGTTCTCCATCGTCATTCTGCACAATCTGACAAGTTTGGCAGGGATGCCAAAACTAGACATGGCTCTGTATAGCTCGTCTCTATAAACGCTGTCATATGCGGCCTTAAAATCGATAAAAAGATGGTGAGTATCGATCTGGTATTCTTGGGTTTTTTCCAGGATCTGCCGTAGTGTGAATATTTGATCGGTCGTGGACTTACCGGGCCTAAAACCGCACTGATAGGGACCTATCAGATCGTTGACGAATGGTTTCAGGCGTTCACACAATACAGCAGACATGATCTTATACGCAGTGTTCAGGAGACTGATGCCTCTGTAGTTGGCGCAGTTTAGAGGGTCTCCTTTCTTGTGGATCGGGCAAACAATGCTGAGGTTCCATTCATCAGGCATACTTTCCTCTAACCAAATCTTGGAGATGAGTTGGTGTATGCACTCTACCAAGTCATCTCCGGCTGCCTTGAAGAGCTCGGCAGGTAAGCCGTCTGGACCAGCAGCCTTGTTGGATTTAAGCTTAGATATTGCTATCCTCACTTCATTTTGGTCAGGTGGACGGAAATCTTGGCCGTCATCGTCCAGGTTGAATGGATCGTTCTGCCTAACAGCGGAATTTGTGTCGTCTTCGCCGTTTAGCAGTCTGCAGAAATGGTTTTTCCATGTCCTCAGCACCGACTGTGACTCTACTACAAGGTTTCCTTGCTCGTCTCTACAGGTCTCCGTTCGGGTCTTGTTGCCATGACACGTTCTTTTTACCTTTTGGTAAAACTTCCGAACATTGTTCCTGGAGTAACACCTCTCTATATCCTCGATCGCGCGCTTCTCATGCTCTCTCTTTTTTCTCCGGAGAAGCCGATGTTCTTCCCTCCTTTTTTGCTCGTAGAGCTGACGAGCTGCTCTCGTCCTTCTATGCAGCGACGCTTCGTAGGCACTTTGTTTTGCTGCATGTGCTTGCCGGCACTCTTCGCCAAACCAGGGGTTTCGGGGGGGTGGGCTGGTGAAACCGAGCACATCAGTTGCGGCGTTTTTGATGGCTTCTTGGCATCGGCGCCACTGGTCTTCGGCACTTGATGCTGGCAGCATAGGACTTCTCGAGAGGTTGAGGGATACGCGATCGGCAAAGGTTCTGGCGGTTTGTTGCGTTTGTAGTCGTCCAACGTTAAATCTCCTCACAGTATTTTCTCGTTGTTGTGGCGTCTTGGATATCCGCATCCGTACCTTGGCTACAACAAGGTAGTGGTCCGAGTCTATGTTGGCCGCTCGGAAAGTTCGGACATCTAGAATACTGGAGGAGTGCCTTGCGTCGATCGCAACGTGATCAATTTGGTTGACGGTTTGATGATCAGGTGACCGCCATGTTCCTTTGTGTATATTGAGGTGAGGAAACCGTGAACTAGCTATGGTAACATTACGTCCCGCAGCAAAATCAATCAGCCTAAGTCCGTTTCCAGACGTGGTGTCGTGTAGGCTGTGTTTTCCGATTGTGCTACCAAAGATGTCCTCCTTTCCTATTTTGGCGTTAAAATCACCCAAGACGATTTTAACGTCATGCTTAGGACATTGCTCATATGTTTTGTCGAGGAGCTCGTAGAAACATTCTTTGGTAGCATCGTCTTTATCTTCTGTGGGGGCGTGAGCGCATATCAGGCTGATGTTGGCGAATTTAGCCTTGATGCGGATAGTTGTAAGGCGTTCACTAACGTGTCGAAAGCTCAAGACTTCTTGCCTAAGTCTGCCGCTTACAACAAATCCGCATCCAAATAGACGCTGCTTTTGTTCTCTGTAGCAGTCACCGTAGTAAATGTCACAGTTTTTCATCCTCCTTTTGCCCGGCCCATCCCACCGCACTTCCTGGATGGCGGTGATACCTGCTTTGTAGCAGTCTAGGGCCTCCGCTAGTTGTTCGGCTGCACGCGGTCTGTTCAGAGTTCGAACATTCCACGTGCAGATCCGAACGTCATTGTCCTTTTTTCGTTTTGCAGGGTCGTCAACAGTGAATCCGTCCTTATCCGAGGCTTTTGGTTGCTTCGCAACAATTCTTTTGTTTTTTTTCGTGGTAGGGTCGTTAACCCCACGCACAACCCCCAACCTGGAGGACCAGGCCCTTTCTGTAACCCCTTGGGCAAAAGGAGCCGGAATATTCCGGAGTCAGTAACCCGCTGCGGGGATGTGAGAGCTGCCGTTGACCCATTAAGGGCTCTTCCGCCACCATCTCTATTTCAACACCCTGACTAGTGCTGAAAAAATCCTCAATGACCTCAGCTCCAAATACGTCGAAGTAGCTCATTGAGGTATCTGCCATGTTGACTGTTGACGCCACCGTTGATTCAGCCATGTGAATTCATCCGCCGTACGTCCTCTTTCTGAGGGGCTCATGTAAGACCTCTGAGACTCGATCAGGCAGTCATTCCGACAGAGCATTATAGTGTTGCTATTTTCTTCGTGTTCAACACTCGCGCTTATAAGTTTAGCAAGTCATGCCCGGAAGGACAAGACCAGTACCCGGTGGCTACCACGCGGAGGTAAAATAAGCACAATTGATGTGTATGAACAGTCACAACGACTGGGCATCGCCAAGTTGACGCCAATCAGTGCCTACCCTATTCATACAACACCCAACCACCAACAACAGTCAAGCATTAGCGGAATAAAAAAGAATGAAAATTTGCTTAACAAATTCGTATCTAATTCTGAGTCCGCACCGGGAAAGCGCGTAACTTTAAAAGCCTGCGAGTATCCAAGGATGGAAAAAGCCTTGTAAAATTGGTTCAAGAGGCAACGCAGACAAAACGTACCCATTTCCACAGAAATCCTTAAGTCAAAAGCATGTATGCTTCACAAGAAAATTAAAGAAAGACTAGGAAATTTTAATGCCAGCAATGGCTGGTTTTCAAATTTCAAAAAACGGAATGGAATCCGAATGCTTAAAATTTGCGGAGAAAAGCTGTCAAATAAGCCAAAACTGGTGGAACCATTTTTAATTAAATTCGAAAATAAAATTAAAGAGCTCGACTTGTTACCAGACCAAATTTACAATGCGGACGAGTCTGGCCTATTTTTTAAGCTTATGCCAAACAGAACGTTTGTGGGTTCTAAAGAAGCTACTGCTCCTGGTAGAAAAGTGAGCAAGAATAACTTTTCTTGCTTGCACTAATGCGTCTGGAACGCACAAAGTGAAATTGTTCGTTATAGGAAAAGCTGTTAATCCAAGAGCATTTAAGCATTTCGAAAATAAGCCCGTCGTTTACAAGGCCAACAAAAATGCATGGATGACACACGAATTTTTTAAAGAATGGTTTCATTCAACTTTCGTGCCAGAGGTAAAATTATTTTCGAATTGATTTTGTAGAATTTTAAAATTGTTTTCTTTTTTTCCTTGGTTTAGGTAAGACAGTTTCTGGAATCAAAAATTTACCAAAAAAGGGTCTACTTCTATTGGACATCGCGACGTGTCATCCAAAAGACGGGGAGATGACAAGTGATGATGGTAAGATTGTTACCATGTGTTTGCCAGCAAACTGCACCGCTATTATTCAACCAATGTACCAAAATGTCATCAACTTGACAAAACTGTACTAAAAAAAAGGACTTTTGGCACACTTAGTCGGAAGCCAAGGTTCAGATTTGGAGAGTAAAATAAAAGCTTTCAATTTAAGACATGCCATATGCCTCCTGGCTACTTCGTGGGACAAGGTTAAGTCATCGGCTATACAAAAATGCTGGAAGCCTTTAATGTCTCCTGACAGTGAGTGGGATGAGGAGGATGAGCTGCCGTTGAGGATCATCAGCGATAAAATCATTAGTGACCGCGAAATGATGACATCCATTAATGACTTGCTTCAAGATTTATTTGCCACTGAAACTTTTGTCACCGAGGAATTAAGCAATTGGATTGCCGAAAACGATATCGAGCAAGTGCCTGTTTGCACTAATCTAGAAGCCGAAGAAATCGAGAGTGAAGAAGAAAGCACAGGTGTAAGTGTAAGTCCTCCACGGCAAAAAATCCAAACAGAATATACTATCCAAGCATTTAGTATTTGTCTTCAATGGGCTGAAGAAAACTCGGTTCCACTAGAAGATACCTTGACTCTTAAAAAACTGAGAGAGCTGGCCGTTGACATTAATATATCCTCAAAGAAAAAGCAAACGAACATTTCCCAATATTTTAAAGCAATTTAACCAAAAACTATATTAACTGTACTACATAATGTATAAATATTTTTTTTTAAATGACTTAAATTATATTCCTTTTCTTTTCTTTTACGACGAACAATATTCTTTTATTTTTGATACTATGGTTTTCACTTTAAATTCTAATTCAAGGCACATTTTTTTTGTGACTCGGTTAAATCAATTAACGCAACTGCTCGAATTTCCATCGGTTGCTTTTACCGAGGGCGTACTGTATTTTAATAGCAGACATTATTTAAAATGAATAAATCTTTTATTAGTTGTTTAATTTGAATGTCAATTAAGTAATGATTTTAAGTTGTGATATTTATTCGGTCAGCTGTTTTGGTGAATTTGCTGAATATTGCAAAAGGTGTGTTTGTTTCAACAGCCCAACGATTGGAAGTCGTTTACGTGGTGTTTTTGTGGAAAACGACTTTTGAACGCTTCGTTTTGAAATATGTAGGTATGCGAAAACTTTTGTTTTCGATGAAGTTTTAGCGTGTTTTCGGCTCGGTGTGAATGGGGTATCGTATAACACCGATTGCGACTCCATCTGTAATATTCCTCGTTGTAGATCTCCCCTCTTCGGGTCTTGTACTTGTCGCTTTTATTTAACCACTAGCTGCTTGTGCGATGTGCGCCACCCAACCACCCCAAAGCAGAACAACGATCAAGAACCGCGGCTGCTGATAATGTTCGATTTGAGAAAATAAATTTATTACTTTCATGTTAGATTTTAGGTTGTAGCTCAGCTTTTAGAGGACATAGGAAGCTGATTGATGGCTTGAAATAACTATAAAAGTGTTGGGTCTCCTAAGTATTTTGTTTTGTTTGCATTGATTAAGAATTGTTTGAGTATTGGCGAGTAAAAGGCAGTAAAGTCAGAAAAAAAAAACATATTTTGGTCAAAAACGCTCCAAAAAATAGGCATGGCAATAAAAGGAATAGCCTTTGTGTTTCTCAGAATCGTAAGGAACATTTCAAAAAAAGTTTCATCGAAATCTGTGCAGCAGTTTTCAAGATATTTGGTAACAAAGAAAATGCCTACGGTTTTATTATATGTATAGAAGATAGATGTATAGATGTCGAGTCGTTAAAATCGACGAACCTGAGTCTGTCAAACTCAGCGATTATGGCAAGGTTGCAAAAAAATAAAATAAAAATCATATCCCAATAAACGCATAAGAGATGTAAAACACTCTCAACCTATAACCGCAAAAAATATATTCAGAAATGCTTATTGACAAGATGGAGTATCCTCGGCAGTTTTTTCTACAACCTTTGTGATTGTGAGAGAAAATTCATCTGAATGTTCGTCTGAATGTCCGAAAAACTACCCGGCGAACATGAATATTAACAGCGCTTCGACTCTACCTGAATCAAAGATGCTGATCGGATACTTTTTACTATGCACCAGTTAGCAACTGTTAAATCAAATATAATTTAAATGTGCGTCTCCACTTTCGATGTATCTCTTACTGGGTGTAAGCGATTTTTCCTGTTTACTATTTCCAAAGGCAATCCCTTATCGAATCTGTTTCGTCTGCAAAGGAGTTCTTTGTACGGCTGCACTGCCGCCCCTTTTCGTTATATGAACTAGCACTATTTCTATGTTCCCCATCACGGAATGAGCACAGTTCCTACAGTTACAGTCTGTTATCAGACTCACAACGTGTACGCGCGCGTTCGTCATTCCAGAATTCAAAATCCATTTTTCGAATATTACCCCACCAGGCAATCATAGATGCCAGTATAGATGTACGGAGCAACTCCTGCGCATGTCCTTCTAAAATCAAACCAAAACTAAAGCCCCAACAGATAGCAAATTGTCCGTGGGAATTTTCATCTGAAACCCCCAGTCGGATGTCAGATGGTCAGATGCTCGTGGTTATTGGTCGTGAACGGGGTGAACTCCTTCGAAAAGTCCATTCCGATGCTAAATGAAACAAGCGACTAGGTCACCAGACTTTGAAGTAAACCTTCAATACTTTGAATTTCTTTAACAGACCACCGCACCGAGACCGAAAGAGGATCGAATGTCCAGCTTCTATCCCTGTAGGAAATACAATTTTTCAATGAATTTCAGTAGCAAGTACTAGGCCACCAAAAACTGCAGAAAGGAGAACTGTGTACTTCAGTTTCGGCGCATGTTCCCACCAAAACTCTAAGTATAGTTGATTTCTTTAAGTCCTGTCCATAGAGTCGTGGCTGTCCTGTCGTAGGTACAGAACAACTCCGAAGCAAAAATTCCAGAATAATTTCCCAACAAGATTAATGAATGAAGTAGCATTAGATCTCACAATCACATTGAAGGGATGCTGCTCTCCTAATGTTGCAACGGAGACCTGACACAATTTCCGACAAAGCTGTGCAACCAAATCGATTCGTCTTTCCCATCTAGATATTTGAACCAATCCTTCTACAGGAGTACACGAATGGAAATGGAAATGGCAATGATTTATTTACTATAAAAGGACTCACATCCAGCAACTAAAATAACCAGGGTAGAAGAACGCGATTCTGCGCTTACAAAAAAAAAATGAGGGAATAAGTATAAGCAATCCATCAATGAAAGTTTTTGAAAACAAGAAAACGCGCCCCCATTGGGATATTCAATTTGGACTTCAGGTTGTAGCGCTGCAGTTTGTGATGGAACGAAATCCAGCTATTAAATATGAAGTCCTAGTTACTGAATATTTCGTGGGCACTGATAATAATTATTTCATTTACAGTTAATACTCGCAGGTGGACAGATATCTTCTTCTTCGCTACATATGCTGCGAGCTTGTCACACTAAAGACGGTCACAGTTGTTTTTAATATACAGTTTTTGATACCCTGCCTGATGTGAAACAAACCCACGATAAAATTGATGCGGCGAATGCCTCGTAACTCCGTTTATCAGAAAGGAGACTGTTCAAAAAATGTAAGTTGCAGATGTCAGTGAACTTGGCGTGCGAGTAGAATTTTTAAGACCCGTTTGTTGATACTGCTCATAGCGATTTAAGTTCTACATTATCGACTACTTTTTCTAAGTCACATATAATTTTAAGTGGAACTTAAATTGCTATGAGTAGTATCAGCAAACGGGCCTATACTCTGTCCAAGAAAAATTGTAAGTACAGGGAAGATAGGATGTTTGTCTCTCAGTCTGGTTGCAATGACTTACATAAATCGGTCCCTTTTTAAAGCTCTCACAGGGTTGCCGTAGTGTGTATGATAATTCGCCATAACTCAGAGAGCAATACTGTTAGGGTTACCATCTTCCAATTTAAAATAAAAATATTGTTGAACGAAATAAATTCCGTTTATCTTTTTAGTTTTCCGTTTTCTAATATTCGCTTCTTTTAAAGGGTATCCCCAGTAGGCCTAATCGCTTGAAATGAAAAAAAGTACAGGTAGGTACACAAACAATTAGAATACAAAATTATATAACCACGACGCAATGTCATATACCTTAACAGATGGTAAAAGGACTGCACTTGTGAAGCTCTACATACATTTTTTAATATTTGGCACATCCCAGCTCATTGATCTATCGCGAAACACAAGCGCTGCTTTTTCCTTGAGGCATTAAGTGGTGGTTTTTTCTTAAGGTTCAGGTGCTTTAAGTGTTTAGCACGGCGAATTATGCGGGTAACAATGGATAAGATGGCCTTAACATTACTTTCTCCCTAGTTTTAGCTGCCGATAAAGCTGAATTTGACGTTATTCTAAGGATAATTCGCGTTTCGTGAAGTGTTAAGGCAGAAGAAATGTTTCCTTATAATTTTTTGCGTAAGACTACCGGTTTTCTAAATAATGGCTGACACAATGATCACTTCGCTTTATTTTTCGGGCTATAGCACGGCATGGAAGACCTTCAGAGCCATAAACATCTATTCTAGCCCTTTCCTCCACTGTTGAACATTTTTTCTTTCCCATTTTTATTAACACTCAATCAAGAACAATTACTTTATAATATGTACCGTTTAAACCGAAAAAAAATATATATATATATTTACTAAACAAAAATCGTTGATTTGTTCACTGCGTCTAATCTAATGACATGATTTATTTCCGCGTATTTTTTATTCAATTTACAATTTGTCTTCAAAGTTCCGTTAGCTTAATCTCTCCTATACACTCATTTCATATTTTGTTGCTAACTAATAGTCTCTCACTTGCCATAGTCGTTTTTTTCTAATCCATCATATAACGGGAGAAATATCGATTTTACTTCTCATAAATGACTGCTTCTAATCTTATGACTGGCAGTGTATATACCTAGATTACATATTTGTTAAAAAATTATTACCCGTCAATGCAGAACTTCGCGGAAACAGTAGCAAAAAAAAGGATCATAAAATCCTTAGGTTAGGGTAGGTTAACGGGTGGATACGGCAGAGTAAACCCTGCAGTACCCCACTTAGGTCCATGTGGACCCATTGTGATGCCCTTGTTGGGGGGTAGCCGATGTTGTTGGCGATGTTGTTAGTTCCTTCTAATTACTCGACCTTGTCCAGCCATCCTGATGTATTTATGAACCTGTAAAGATTAGATAAATTAACATCTGAAAGTTCTTGTATGTCATGGAAGTGGTATCTTCCAAGTGTTCTGTTCCTCAAGTGACACAGACTTGGGCAGTGACAGAGGAAGTGAGGTGTGTCCTCATGCACCTCCTCGTCTTCGCAGCCCCTGCATATATCGTCATTCTTGAGTTTTAATTTCATTGTTTGGTTTCTCAGAAAGTTGTGCCCTGTTAGGGCACCTACCCGTTTATGCAGCGACGTTCTATCAAACCGCATAAGCTTGCTAGTCCGACCTGCATTATACTCCGGCCATAGCTTCCGTGAAATTTCGTAGGTAGTTAATTCCTTCCACCTGTTGTGGGCTTTCATTCGAATCTTGTTTTCCACTCTCTCTCTCTGAGATTACAGAGCGGTGGATTGATCGATTTAATCGCCCGATCTTGATCCATAGCAGATCCATTTCTTGCCAGTTTATCATATCATAAAATCCTTTCAAGGCATTTACTTTACTGGAGAGGAGTGACCGGATGTGGTAAAACCCAACGACCGAAAATAAACAGTATAGTTTTACCTGCTTCATCATTTTGATATTTCAGTGTTAAAAATATGCTCTACAAAATGAAATATGAATTTATACCTACCAAAACATGCAGAAATATGCCCTAAAGAATAAGTCTGACAAATTTGTACTTAGTTTTCTATATTAAAATATTTAATAAAATATTATACCAAAAAATACCATACTTTTGCATGAATGCGGTTGAGTTGCCATAGTAATCACTATTAATTTATCACAATATCTCTACAACGCACATACGATCACTTGTTGCGTTAATGAAATGAATGCATTAAAACACCTCACGAATAAACCTTATTTCTAAAAGACAACATTCAAAAATAAGTTTTAACTGAATATTATTGGATCTTTCAGAAATACAAACAAATTAAAACCGAATGGCAGCACCCCACATAATATGCCTTTCTCAAAAGCTCCAAAAAGCACCAAAACCGAAAGTTCTTTGACAAAATTCAAAGAAAAACCCTTAATGATATGCTTTCATTGACATATGGTAACACTCTTCTGATGTGCTTCAGTCACTCACACTCACACTGCTTATTTTGGTTGATGATAATAGCAAGCGAACGCAAGACGATCGTGCTCATTACGATCCAATCCGGAAGAAAAACATCAGAAGTTCAAGACTCTATGAAGAAGCCAAAATCTTACCCCTGGAAAAGTATATGGTCACACTTTTCCAGAAAATACTAAGGAATACCTCCAGTCATCCAAACCCTCTAGTCCGAAGAATTGCGGACCTTCCACACATCCCAGAGCATCGGTACCTTCATGTACTGGCTCTGCTTAACGAGGAGTTATTCCCAAGCGACACAGACAGGACAGCCCTGCCCTTCTACGAATTGACCGAGACAACCCACCATCGAGGATAATTCCAAGATGACCAACCATCTCAAAACACAAGAACATCAACACCCGGACTTGAACACCCTGAGGTCAACCCTGACAACGATGCATACTACGAGTATGAATCTGAGAAGACAACCACAATATATGTAAAATAGATTTAAGAAAACAAACATTGTATACCGTTGGGCCCCTGTTGTTGAGCCAACACCTTTAAATATTAACTATTCACCACCATTTGTTACCTAGCCTTAAGTCAAATTGTATATATAAAAAGTTTAATAAAAGCAAATGTAATGAAATGTAATGTACGATCGTGCTCATTCTGCCCGTGCCCGCGGCACGAATTTCAGCACGAATTTCAGGAAAATTACAACAAAAAAATTCTTTGGAATGCCAGTGGTTTCGTTTTTATTTCAGTGGCAAATCTTGTGTTTGAGTGCCGTGAGAGTAGCTACAGGCACCACTGGTAAAAAAAAAAGTTTCCCATAAGGCCTGTACTGACAATTTTTCTTGGACAGAGTATAAGTGTAGGAAGGAAGGTTCTCCAATTCGGGTCAATGAACAGATTAGTTTTGGTCGTATTCTGGTTGATGCAAAACTTACCACCACAAACCAAACTGTTACTATCGTATAGTAGAGATTTTCTCTGCTTATACTTACCACATAAAGCAAACTGCACTGACTCTGACTGCCGTGCCCGTGGGCATGGAGATGTATTCATGAACAGCGTTGCCACTTTGCTGCAAAAGCAGTAGATCTACTGCACTTTTCGCAAAAAATAAATCTGCTGCCACTAAATCCAATCTACTGCGCTTTTTTTGTTTGATAAACCTTGTCTTAGACAGCTGTAAAAAACTGTCATTCAAAGAACCGCTGTCTGAATGAAGCCAACTTATTGTGAAATTGGCGACATTCTCTTTTGAAATGGCTGCTGCTTGGCTGCTGTCATTCAGGAATCAAATCTCTGTCTCTGTCTCGTCTATGTTTCTGTTATTTTCTCGATTTCTGCTAAACTAATTGGATTCTGTCTCTGAGAGCTTATTTTAAATTTTAAACATGGATAAATATTTATTGAAAACCACAATAAAAAAGTAAAATTGTTCAGACCATAGTGCTGCTGCAGAGCGAAAGTTTTCGATTGTAAGCCAATTCCAAAATAACCTACGTAACAAACTGAACGTAAATACTCTTGAAAATGTTATTTATTGTAAGGGAACGAATAATGTCTGGACACCCTCAGACTCTCCTTGGTTTTTATAGTATTTCCAAAATTTTAATTTAATTAATGGACCGTTTTTAAAAACTATTAAAGCGATTATTTATATAAAGGGTTTTTCAATAAGAGGTGTTATTTTGCTATTCAAAGAAAAATGCCTAATTTCAATGCGTTGTTGAAGCGTGTATCGTTCCATTTTTAGTAATGGCGTAGTTTCTACTTGCCAAATGTCAAAGAATAAAAGCTTTAAAAGTGACAGCTACCGAAATAGCGGGTCATTCACAATAACACCTCTTATTTTAAAACACTTTAAGTAGTTTAAAGCAATATTGATCTTTGTTTTTTGCATAATAAGAAATCTACTGCGGAAGTGCGGAAATATCCAATCTACTGCATTTTTTTTAATGATCTACTGCGCTCCTCTCTTTTTGAAGTGGCAACGCTGTTCATGAATGTATCCGTATCCATCTGTAATTGGATGGTGGGAGAGCGCAGGCCATCTTCGTCTGCATGAGCGACATTTTAAGCGAAGGGGAATCCACTGTAAAAATTGTTTCTATAGACAACTATTAAATTAGGGACAAATTCAGCGGTAACGAGTGAAACATTTCACAGTGAGTAATTAAAAGCGACTCTCTCTCTCTCTCTGCTCGATTTTTAAAAGAGGAATGCCACTCCAGGTCCAGGTAGATATCGGAGTAAGCATCCTACCCCAGCTCATGCTACCCTGATAGCCAAATAACACAAGCGATAGCTATTAACGTAAAAAATATGATGATTCATAGAACTCCTTAAGACTGACTAATGGTATCCAAAAGGACACCACCACTTTAAGTTGAATAGTTATCCCATTGAGGAACTGCAGGCAAGGCCCGCTGGAGCTAAAATTTGTTCGTACTGGCATAGGTGTTCCTCCCTACTCCCCGCCGCCTTTGGCCATCACATCTCTACTTCGAGAACCCTCCTCCTACCTCTCCTATATCGAATAGGCGATGCAAATGCAATCGCAGTTCGCATGCACTCCCTCGCATGCGATCCTGATATATGATTATGGAGAAAGGTACCGACACATTTGTTCTGCCCATTTTGACGAATTGCCACGAGAAACTAATGTTGCCGGTATTAGGTGGAATCTTTGAGCTCCGGCAGCAGCAATCAAACAAACTTATTCCGCCCGATTTCATGAAGCTTCTCAATCGCGTTCTTCTTGTCGACCGAATGAAACGAACCCGCAAAGTTAGCAACTGTGAATGGAATAGCCACTCCCCCAGTAAAATATTTGGTACTTTGGCGAGAAGTACTCCAGTAGGTAAGGCAGTCCAAAAGCAACTTTACTGCGTTTTATGATTGCCTGGTACAGTCGAACCCGTTTAAATGAAATGAGAAAAAAACGTTACTTTGATTTCAATTAACCGGGTTTTTCATTTAAACGGACTTCGGAATAAGCGGATCCGACTGTAGCAGACTTTTATAAATCGTAGCTTTTAAATATTTTCCTGAACGAGACTCTTGTTTGAGCTAAGAGGCGGTGGCCAAAGTCCTACTGTCAGAAGTGTCAGAAACCACGAATATTCGCGTGTTCGCAGTTCGCAATTCGCCCTCATGTGAATAGTCCTTTAAAGGTTAAGTTCGAACAAATTTTTCATTCGTGGGTTTGTGGATCGCGACTGTTTTGTGTGGATTGTGAATAAAGTGTGACAGTTCGCGGCAAGAATTTTCAATTCGCGGGAAAATTGCTTTAATTGTTAATTTAGCTGTTTAAATCAATTGAGAGTAGTGTTTTTTCTAGACTAGATGTTAGATTAATTAAATATAATGGTTTTGTGATAGAACAAATAACAATTTTCAATTCATAAATGCAGTTAAATTGATTTGTTCGCAATTCGCCTATTCGCAGTTCGCTCTCATGTGAATGGTCCTTAAAAATGAAACTGATATGCGGATATCTGCGAACAAAAAATGTTTTCATGTTAATGAAGTGTCAGAAACTACAAATATTCGCGTGTTCGCAGTTCGCGTTTCGCTCTCATGTGAATAGTCCTTTACGGTTGCTGGGTTATGAATCAGGAAAAAAATGCATAAGTGGTCTTCCCACATCTAAAGTCAAACCTTTAACCTACGCTCCTAAAAATTAGCTAAAAATTACTTATGCTGTTTTTCCTTTTTGCCAGAGAATTGTATCGAAAGCTAATTGCACTTTTGTACTCATTTGTATCGAATTCGTTACAATTGTATTCACTTTTCCATCCCAGGCCCACTGCCAACTGGATTCGTTACTGACTTTTAAAAAGAGGACAGGGGAATCAATCAACATCAAGTGTAATTACATCTGCAACGGCATAAGAACAGTTTGAGAAAGGGGTAGAACTGTCATTGCCATCGCCACACGCACTGCAAGGGAATGCTTCAAGTAAGCATGAGTTAATTTTGTAGGCACAATCCTCAACATGAGAGCGCGATGATATTGGCACCACTGTTGCAAAAAGGCTTACTATTGTACTGATTTCTGTACTATTTGACTTTTCCGAGTACGCAAGTACCACTTCTCAATTTTGAGTACTATTTGTACTATTTTTGATTCTTGAAATAAATCGAAAATAATAAGGTAATTTCAAAAATTTAACACAAATCCATAATATAATATTCCATAATATTCAGTCACTAAATCCCAACATAGATTATTTTTTTTTAAACATGTCAGCATTTAATCCGATTGAATTTAAATTGCACTGCGGAGACCAGTATAAGTACTTTAAGGCCCCAGTTATAGCTTTCATTGAAATGCATCATTGAAAATTTTGATTTCCGATTTTGAGACGATTAACCAAACAATATTGGCTTTACTTGGTATCAAAATAAAGCTAATCAATTGTGGAATTTTTTTACGAAAAAAAAAACTTAATTCTGATTAAAACTTTTCTTTAAATCCACTTTTATTATTTCACTGATTGAAATTGATTTCAATGAACAGCTGACTTTCGTTCCTATAACTTGGAACCCAATCGTTTGTTCCAATGATGCATTTCAATGATAGCTATAACTGGGGCCTAACTCGGGTTAAAACTCAATCTCACAATAGTGACATTTCTTCGGTCAAGCTTAGTACGCTACTCGAGCTAAATTTTCGCTCCCATACAAAATTCTTTCCAAAATTTATCTGAGCTAAATCCAAGCGAACCCATTCAGCTGAGTGGTACGCTGCTCGAGCTAAATAATCAAACTCTTGTTTCAGAATGTACATACTTAATGTATCTTTCAAAATTGATCGTGCCAATTTAAATGGGGCGGTACATTTTCTCAAGCTAAATTTTGACAGATCGTTGTGTTCTGTTGTTTAATTTCAATTTTGTATTGCGGGGAACTGGTAAGCAAGGACGGTTTTTTTTTTAATAAATACCTCGACGAGGAGTACATAGAATCGGTTATTACACTTTTTTCCAGTTTGTTACATTTTTTATCCATTTGTTACACTTTTTGAACAAAATTGTTACACTTTTAAAAAAGCTTGCGGCAACACTGGTTGTAATTGTGATTTAAAATGCGTTATAGTGATTCTGATTTTATAGTGATTCATGTGCATGCCAAAACCTGTTTGTGCAATTGCACCTTTTTTGCTTTATGTTTTGCTTTCTGTTTTTTTTTTTTAATTTGAACTTGAGGATGTTTGTGTTTGAGTAGTAAGTGAGCGAGTGTGGCGCATATGGGTTATGGGATTGAGAAGGATGGGGTATAAATTGTAACAACTAACAATAACAAGTGGAATGTAAATGAGATTAAAAGGGAATATTAGAAGTTAGTTAGTTAGGGAAATAAACGTTGGAACTAATCCTAAATCTTAAATATAATTGAAAAATGAGTTACAATTTTAATTTATAAAATCCTTAAACATCAATTCTAAGATACACTCGAAATATTTGGAATCTATGTTTAAGGATTTTGTGATTGGGGATTTTGGTTTTGGGGATTTCAGGTTGGGGATTTTAGTTTTGGAGTTTTCGTACCCAACCCCTGAAAGAAATAAAATAAACATAAATAAAACAAATAGAAAAAGGTGTAATTGTAATTATAATTATAAAAAGTAATAAAAAAATAAACCATACATGTGAGAAAGACCACCAATAAAATTACAGGGAAATACCCTAATAAGCTTTGAAAATTGTAACATAATAATAAATAACGAAATCTTTGAAAACTTTAAGCAGATAAGAAGGCGACACTTCAGCATTGATACTAATGTATTTCAAATTCCTCTTATAAATCTGTGGCAAAAAGGAAAAACAACATTAGTCGACTTATGTCGAAATTGAGTTTTTTACACCATCGTATGCGAAATATTCCATTCTTTTTGCCATATTTTTTTTGTATTTTTATCTGTTACGGTTTTTGAATTATAGAAGAAAGAAAAACATTTACGTCGTACTACGCACACGGAAAGGTAAACATTCAAACCGCTCCCCTGAAAAATTGTAAAAAGTGACTTATGCTGTTTTTCCTTGTGGCCACAGAAATGTACCATTAGAATTATCCGAAAAATAAATCCGAAATATAGATAATCTAGAAGAGATTCACGAAACAGCATATAGTCACTCGAAAACAATTATTGTAATTAATACGAGTATTAGTAGTATCATAATTATTGTAACTATTATAGTATACAACTTATATAAAAAGTGTTATAAACCCTGTAGTTTGACCCAGGAGAAGCCAAACCTTAAGGAGGGGGGAGTTACAACATATGAGACCACCCCCGAAGAAAAGATGGACCGCTCAACACATGGCACGAAACCCATGTTATTAAACAGATTGCCTGCATAAAAAAGGACGCACCCAGAGGCATAAATACAGGAGACGAGGGCCATCAGTAGGTAGTAAAGAATAGAATGTAAGAAAAATACGCAATAAAGGGAAAAATAAAAATAAAGTAATTTTGTATTTTTAGTGTTATTAAAAAACAAAAACTAAAACTCATGCGAGGGAGTGCATGCGAACTGCGATTGCATTTGCATCGCCTTTTCGATATAGAAGAGGTAGGATGAGGGTTCTCGAAGTAGAGATGTGATGGCCAAAGGCGGCGGGGAGTAGGGAGGGACACCTATGCCAGTACGAACAAATTTTAGCTCCAGCGGGGCTTGCCTGCAGTTCCTCAATGGGATAACTATTCAACTTAAAGTGGTGGTGTCCTTTTGGATACCATTAGTCAGTCTTAAGGAGTTCTATGAATTATCATATTGTTTACGTTAATAGCTATCGCTTGTGTTATTTGGCTATCAGGGTAGCAGGAGCTGGGGTAGGATGCTTACTCAGATATCTACCTGGACCTGGAGTGGAATTCCTCTGTTAAAAATCGAGCAGAGAAGGAGAGAGGGAGTCGCTTTTAATTACTCACTGTGAAATATAGCACTCGTTACCGCTGAATTTATCCCTTATTTAATGATTGTCTATAGAAACAATTTTTGCAATTTTTTGGATTCCCCTTGGCTTAGAACGTCTCTCATCATCATGTCTACTATATAAGGGTATGGTTTGTGTCTGGTGGCAAATTTTGCATTAAATAAACTAAGAGCTCTGTTCATTGACCCGAATTGGTCAACCCTACCTGCTCTTTAGACTCCTCATATTTATATTAATATTAATTTCGTTATAATGTGTGAGAATGAGGAACACTAACTGGCCTTAAATGGGTGTGCATGGATACGGTGACCATCCGTCCTTTATTTAAAAGGACTGTCCTTTCTTTTTAACCCCTGTCCTATATTATTTTCTTTTTAATAAAGGACGGATTTTGTCCTTTATTTTTGAAACTGTCCTTTAAAACACCGATTAAAAATTGTTTGTATTTAGTTCATAGTTAAAAATATTACGTATAATGTACATACATTACTTAAAATTCTGTTTACACCCTCAATGCTTTAGTGCATGTATACCTTAAATTTCAGTTTGTGCCTAACGGGTTGTAGTGCACCAACTGAAGAGTATTTTCAATCATGAATAGCTCTTGGAGCAGTGACAAATCACAAATGAATGTAGGTATACGCTGTTAAGGCTATTCTTAGTTATAACTAAATGTAGTTACGGAAAACCCTACTTAGATTTTAGAGGTTTTCGGAAAATGAAGATGTTTTTAAATCTATCCAGCCTTCTCAAAAATATGAAAAGTTAGACTGGCTTTACCATTCACACTCTTTATTCAATAAAGAAAAACAGTTTACATATTTTTTTCTGTAGACTTAAATAATGTGTTAATGTTTTTTGGAAAACGAACATAAAAAGCAATACCGATCACAAAAGAAGTCACTGAACGAAAAAGTGATTATAACAAAGAAGAAGGAAGTGGTTGCATACCTCTATATTGAGTCAGCAATATATTTAACATAGACAATACTGAGACCCCCAACTCACAATCCTCTTGCCGCTGGCCCCCTCAGTTTTTTTTTTTTCAAATTCGCCATTTTGTTTTCCTATCGGTGTTATGTCAATTAAGAATCTGTGTGACATGCAAAAACATACAAAAAATATAAAATCAATGCTGCCAACCGCTACCAACCATGGGGGAATGTGATAGAGTTCGAGAATACCACATTTTAAGATAACTGAACGCTATTGGTTGATTATTATAAATTTTCAAAAGTCGACTAATACAATTTGTTTGGTTAATAATACTATCTAAATGAGTTGTTTTATATACTAGAAACACATTAGGACAAACATTGTTGTGTATTTTCCACTTTTGAATATCATTAGCCGTATTTTATTATCAGCCATGATCTATATAGATCATCGATTTACATGCAATTACAACAACAGCACATGATCCTGCTTCTCATCGAGATCATGAATGATGATCTGAAAATTATTTCTACTATTTCTCGCTGCGTTGTTTGGCGCTGTTTGTTTCATTTTTTAATGTTGGTGTGCCTGTAAACGATAGCCAAGCCACACGTTGCCAGACTAAAATATTCAACACCATTCATAACAAGCAATCAACAAGCATATTTTTCACATGCGAATAAATTTCCCGTCCGTATTTCGAGCAAAATATTTCACAAACATTTAAGTAAATGTTTCATAACCATTTATTAACAAAAAAATGTTTATGAAATATTTCGCATTTTCCCAATCGTAAATAATTATTGTTTCACAAGTTTTCCTGTAGAAAGGTGAGAGTTGTTTTTTGTTGTCTTCTTTTATCATAAAATACGAATTTCCAAATAGTCTTGGAATAATGAAAAATGGAAACTAGTAGGCTGTATAAATTTAAATTATTTTCAAAGCTAATTATTGGGAAACACATTTCTTTTTTATCACAAAATAGTACAAAGAAATAATGTAATTGCAACAATTTTCGTCGATTTTTTTTGTAACTAACTTCAGTTTGTTCATTTGGGTTTTCGTGTTTAAACCGCTGTCATTTACTTCGTCTTAGAATTCCAATTACCGACGAGAAGTGCAAACTGCGGTAATATTATCATTACCTACATTTCAAACTGATTGTAAACCATTTGCTTTTAAAAACAAAACGCAACGTATAAGGTATAGCGGAAGCGGTGTTGTTGTTTTCGAGCCCCTGGCCATGATAATAATTAAAAACATTTTCATAAATATTTAATAAATACTTCATCGGCGTTTTCAACGTCAAAAACATTTCCGAAATGTTTGACAAAAAAAAGTTTCTGAACAAATCTTTCGCTGGTCTGGATACACAGTAATAAGCCAAGAAAAACCCAAATATGAACTAGCCGCGAAATATTGTTTATTTGTTGCATATTTCAACTTACAATTTTAAATTAGTTTTTAAAAAACAATATCGAAAATCAAAACTACTCAAATTTGACTCAAATGGTAACACCTTCGACAAGCAAGTGAAATGTCATGTCCATTGAAATCATGTTGTGACGTCACGCTGCACCGAATGTGTGCAATATGGCTGGTGGCAGTATGAAGTTTGTCTTCATGTTGCACCGAATGCTTGCAATATGGCCCGGTGGCAAAGTGAGGTTTGCCATACTCATAGCAACTGTAGCCACAACTTAAAAATAAAATTCTTCAATGATCCGTATTGTTTTATTATCGTGATCTGATCCGGATCAGATCACGCTGATAATAAAATACGGCTATTAACTTCGATTTCATGTGTACATTTTTCTTAAATAACTGAAGAAAAATTGTTCAAAATGTTTTTATTTTCCTACAACTATTCTGCAGTAATCATTTTTCATAAATATTTTCAGAAAAGGTGCACTTATTCCTAAAATAAAATACTATTCACGCGTAACGAATAATTTCAAATTTTACGGACAAAATTCTATAAACGCTGGCAGCAACTTTGTCACCGGAAGTTGTTGATATTTTTTGAGGGTGTGTTGGTGTGTTCAAGTTTCGTGACATCCCAGCAAACATTTTATTCAGTAAAACTGAAGAATCACTTTATATTCAGTAAAAATGAAGAACATACAATCATATAACATTCATTTATGTGAACCAAATCTGGTTTCAGATTAAAACGAATACTGACATTCGATTTTCATTCACATAAATGAACAAAAATGATTATGAGCTAGCTACCTCAAACAAATCATTTAAATGAATCATAAATGATTGGAGAAACATTCACTAAAATGAATATATAAGCATGCATGTCAGTGGCGATTCCTCTCAGTTAGCTAGTTTAGCGGCGCTAAACCAAGAAAATATGCCAAGAAAATAAATTCTTTGAAATACATTTTATACGCAATATACAACAAATGACGAAGTTAAAATTATTATGAAGATTAATAATTGCAACAAACAATGGAATACTAAATAATAAAACTATCTACATTATTTCCAAATCATATTTTCCTACCCAAACACACAACACATTCTCCCATACAAAAATGTTCTCTTAAAATTTTCTTTAGCGTTAAATATTGCGATACCATATTACCTGCATACACACACACAGTGCACACGCACAATCCAAAACTCCCTTAAAAAATGTCTCCCGCTTGTAGGATTTTAGCGCAAGAAATTGCGCTACCAAATTTCATACAATCTATATGAGGGTGTTTGACTACCAGTCGAAGCAAAGCCCAGTTAAATAAGCAGAAGGGATAGCGCAAACAATTGCGCTAAATCCAAAGTGGATTGTAGGTATTGTATTGTAATGTGTATTGTGTAAGCAAAGCAAGCACATTGTTTGCGTTCTCTTTTCTTCTTTTTTTTTGTACTTTCGTATGTTTCTCTTTCTATGGAAATTGCAGTAAGCTAAGAATCTTAAAAGTTAAGTGCGAAATTTTGTAATTTATTATTTTATACCTATTTGCGTGGATTATAAATGTGAGTAAATAATATATTTGTGGTGCTTTCTTGTTTTTTTTTGTGAGAAGTGTGATGGAAGTAATGCAAAGGGAGAAAAGTAATTTTATATAGATCATAGTGAAATATTCATAATGTGACAGTTATTGTAAGATAGACATTAGTTTTGTTTCATTCCATAGGTACAAAATTTTGTCGATAAATAAGGGAAAATTACTTTCTCATATTTCAAAGCAAATGCTATGTTTTTATTTGTTTGTGTCATATTATTTGAATAGAAACATGTACCTAATTATTAAGATAAATAATAGGTTAGACATAAAATGCAATCTGCAACAATAACTGCTAAAACAAAATCCATAATTGAAGATCTACAAGGTGGGCCAAAAGAAGTCATCCGATATTGTTTGGCTCTCATTTTTTTTTTTCTAAATAAAACATCGATTCTGTTTTTTGATTATGTTTGTTTGAACTTTTCGAGTTTTATTGGTCAAGTCGAGAAGATTATATCGGCCGTCACAATTAATTGCCATACGGGCTCGTTTTATGGCATTTTTCATCACTTCGGCGAGAATTTCGGGCGACAGATTCTCGCACTCGTGTCGAATGTTGTCCTTAAGGGCTTCTAGGGTCTCGGGCTTGTTCACGTAGACACGGGACTTCAAAAAACCCCACAAAAAAAAAAAAAGAAGTATGGAACGGTTAAATCGGGCGATATTGCGGGCCAGTGCAAATCGCCAAAACGAGAGATGGGGCGACCCGGGAACGCCGCCTTTAGAATATCGGTTGTGGCTTGCGCAGTGTGTGCCGTAGCTCCGTCCTGTTGGAACCACATGTCCTCCAGTCCTAATTCGTCCAATTGCGGCAGAAAAAACTCTGTTAACATGGCCCTATAGCGCGCGCCGTCCTCTGTTGTCGTGTGACCAGCGGCGTTCTCGAAAAAAATGGCCCCATGCACCATGCAGTAACTTTGAGCGGGTGTAATGGCTCCTCGTGCATTACTCGTGGATTTTTGGTGCCCCAGAAGCGATAGTTTTGCTTGTTCACGTACCCGCTGAGGTGGAAATGAGCCTCATCGCTCATTATGACTTTGGTCAAAAAATCGAAAATTCGAAATTATTCCGCGTTCTTGGGGAGTGCATCGCATGGCTTGCTCACTTGTATTCTACATCTGTCTAGTCCACAAATGTCAAAACAGATTTGACATTGGCGGACATTTGCAAAAATAAGAGCATCTTCCAATAGGGTGATCTCTTTTGGTATTAGAGAAACCATTTGGAACGCGATCGTCGATCGTGCCCAAAGCTATCAGGTTTAAAATCATCGCATAAGGACCGTAATAGAGAGTATAATAGACACTTTAATGAAAATCAGTATTCCCTTGACGCATATGTAATTGAAAGCTACCCGAACATATTATTTGAATTCACTGAATTAAAGAACGAATTGACTGTTTTTCTATGAAAATACAGACTCTGTACAGCCAACAGGTACAAAAGGAGTTTTTGGAAGAGCTGAAAGAAAGTGAGGAATTTTACAATGGAATTTAAATGGATTTTTTTATAGTTTAAAAAAAAAAAAACTATTTTCTATTTTTTATTTTTATTTTAAACTTCCCCGGAACACGTAGCTAACCCATTGCTTAAGACAAGGAATCGCCACTGATGCATGTATTCATTTTAGTGAATGTTTCTCCAATCATTTATGAATCATTTAAATGATTCAGAAATGAAGACGGATTTCTCAGGAAATTGGATTCAAATTGAATCATAAATGAATTCATATCTGAAGGATATCTTCATTTTACTGAATCATTTATGATTCATTTTTGAAGAAAAATGTTTGCTGGATTTGTCAATACGAATTTCTATCACGGTTGCCACTTTGGTAATAAATTACCAAATCTGGTAATTTTTTTCTTAGTTCATGATTTTTGGTAATTTGGTAATTTTTATCTGGTTTTGGTAACTTTTTGAACTGGAGCATCAAAGAGACGAACTCGATATCATCACATGGAAATGCTGCCTTACTTTTTCTGCCCACTACGTGTAAGGTTTAAAAGTATTCCTAGTACTTCAGTAAGTAACGTTCTGTAATGTACCTTATTGAATTTAAAATAATTATGTTAAAATGAATTGATATTTGCCAACAGTTTTCTTTTAGTTTCTACGAAGACTTAAGGAAACTTCAGAAATTCAAATAAATTTCACGATTTCCTATAAATTATTTTTCACGCCGAAATGTCAAAAATGTAATGCGACTGACAATAAAACCCAAGTGTCTGTCATATCAGTATTTGAAGTAACTATTTTTCACTCGAACTGCGTACTGCCTACTCATATTTTCACGTGGAAAGTTAAATTTGACATTTCGCGGAGAAAAATTTGTATGAATAATTGGATTCCACTTGAGAGGCTTTACGTGTTCTGCATAAAGTGCATATAGTAGGCTTAAACATAGGTGCATTTTTCTACTACCATGACATTTTTTTATATTAAATTCGTAAGTCAGAGAAAATTCAAACGACACCAAAAACTCATATTCATACTGGCTCAAGACGATATGTACGATTTTTTCGTGTTTTATCATTTTTCCAGATTTTTGGTAAATTTTGGCTTGGTTTGGTAACTTTTTTTCCCATTTTTGGTTGCAAATTTTTTTTGCAAGTGGCAACCATGATTTCTATGTATCAATACTAGCGCACTAAATTGTGTACACTTCGTACAAGTATTGCTTGTAGGCAGGGTAACGGGAAATCGGCCGAAGTTGGGGGTCTCAGAATTGTCTCTGATATTTAATATGTCTGAACTAGCACTTAAATTCATAACAATAATTTAGCTAAAAAAATTAATTCTTTAGGTTCAACCATTTCTGATTTTTAAACAGAAAAAGATCAATAATCAATTCTGAAACTAGCTGTAATTTAAAATGTTGAAGTTTCAGTGGGAACGCAAAATAGGATTTCGGAATTTTTTTCCAGAAATGTTGAATTACCGTTTTTTAACTAATAAATAATAAATACAAAAAATATTGGAAGCAAAATAATTATTGTCCTTTATTTTTTTCGGCGAGTATGGTCACCGTATGCATGGAGCGTATTAGAGTTCATTACAGTGAAAAGATGTGCTCCCTTTAAATTACTGACACAACTTACTTTTACTACTGACACTCGTTTCGTTATGGTCTTTGCAAATCGAGTGTTGCTAAGGCTTACGAAAAAGCATTTGGCACACATGTTCGCCAGCAGGATTCTCAATTAATTTTTGTTCGATACCGAATGCATTTCGAGTGGGAGTCAATTTTACTTTAAAAGCCACTCCATTACATTACATACTCGTATATCAGGGCAGCAGGCAAAGAAACATAGGCACAGAGGGACGTGTTTTCCCTTCTCCTTAAATTACAATCATGTCTGCATATGCAAGATATTCAAGTACATAGATGTCGTAGGCGTAGCGCGTAGGCCCCTGCAAATACATTGGAGGGGTGTTGCTAATATCTGCGGCTGCTAAGGCGAACTTGGTTAATTCTGGAGGAGCAAGGCAGTCGAATGTCGCCATTAGGCGCTCAGAAAATGAAGATGTTTGGAAACTACGATTTTTCGAAAGCTGTCATCAGAATCACAAAAATGAGTAGGGCTATTCGTGAGTTCATTTACGTGTATGTGCAATTATTTGTGATGTATGCTTGTCTTCATAAGGAAGGACATGCAAGTTGGTTACCTCATCTATCAGGCCGATACCTAATAAACAGCTGACAGCAACAGACTCTGTTGACAGGCGCTTTAAGTGAATTAAAAAATTATAGCACTAGGCTTTAGGCTAAACGCAAAGGGGATTTTTTTTTTTTTCTTGAAATACACTTAAAAATACCTACGAAATTAATGGGTGCGTTCACTTGGCGAATATTTTAACTAGCTATAGGGGTATCTCGCGACAACGTCAGTATCGAAGAAGAAGAAAAAAAACAAGTGACAGATAAAAAACTTGCAGGAAAACAAGACAGATTTTATATGTTTGTAGCATATATTCTCGTTCTTTTTTTAAGTTTTCAACATGTTTTTTTTTTTTTTTTTTTCAATGAAAGTGAAAAAAGTGAAGTTTTGAAATGTGAACCATTTGTCTTTGATTCTAAACATTGAGCCGGAGCTAAAATGCTTGAGCCAAATTACCCGTTTGGGTACTTCAACACAACCCTAGTTTCATATAAAATGGAATGGGGACGTTCAAGCATCTAGTTTAGTAATTGCGTTTTTCATTGAAGATCCGACAGAATTGCCGCGAAATTCAGAATTGCTCTTTTCAATGAAATTCGTTGCGGAATACTTTTGTTGTATAGTGGTAGACATCATTATGTGAGATTTGATATTCTGTTGCTACTTTTTTGTTGTTTTCCAAAATAAATATGAATGTTTAAATAAGCCAAGTCGATTTATTTCAATTAAAGTTTACATTCGACGCTAAATTGCATATTTTTGGAGTGCAATATTTGCAATCTGACATTTTGATAACGTGTGTTGGTGAGTTCAGGGCAATTCTTTAAAAATATGCCGGAAACGTCTGTCGTGTTAACAATTGACAAGGAAGTGCACTTTTTTTTCCAATAAAAAATAGAAAACATAGAAAAAGCACTTCTGGATTTGCTCTGTTCTTCAATCGAAAACGCCATAAGTCTGACAACAGCTGTCGACCAGATGACTGGAAATTGGTCATTGGTCATCGGTTGACGTTTTTTTTTTAGAAAAATCATCTTCTATGTTCCATTGGGCACGAAAAATTTGAAATCTGAGAGCAAAATCTGAACATCAACTTTTAAAAACTCCTTCTGTTACAGGACAAGCCAACTTTGGAACTCGCTTCCTAGGGATATATTTCCAGAAGACTACAATTTGCAGCAATTTAAGTGCAGAACAAACATACATCTGCAGGCATCTCGGGGCGCTGTTGAAGCGTTATAGGTTCGCATTTCCCGGGAGAAGTATTTATATATAAAAAAAAAAAAAAAAAAAAAACATGGAAAACGACATAAGCGATTCGCATTTTGTTCGCTACGAGTTTACAACAAAAAGATTTCCTTCGCCGATAAATGTATCCTGTGAAATTGTTGACGTTGTTGTGGCGAATGTCAATGGAAGAATCGCAATAATAAAATTAAAGCCCGTTTGCTGATACTATTTATAGCGATTTAAGTTCTATTTAAAATCGAATGTGACAGCTTATGCGGTAAAAAAAAGGAGTCTATAAGGTATTTAAGTAGAACTTAAAGCTATGAGTGGTAACAGAAAACGGGCCTAAAAGACTTTTGGCCAATATTTGCAAGAAGCTACACATGGAGGCAATAATTTTCGGCTACTGTCTACTAATTTGATTTGAGTTTGATAGCGTACGAATTACTACCTACTGTAAAACCTGTCAACCGTACACCCTTAGAAGTTTCTTCAAAAATATAAATAGAGAAGCATCGACGATATGTTGGGAAAACGTTCTTTTGACAGATGTATCACAAAGAATTGTGAATAGAAAAATGTGTGCCCTACTTTAGCACAAAAGTGCAGTGGCTTTCTGTCAAAAATGAATTTGCCATGCGCATACTTCAGAGTCCAGACAGTATGTATAGATGCCATTTCGAAAACACAGTTATACACACAATTATTCGAAGACAACATCTTCTGGCCACTAAACACTTGAAACCACCGTCGACATTAAATTACGCGTTTTTCACATTGCGATTTAGAAACAACTGACGAAATGTCCCTGTCTAAGGATCAATTGATTAAACTTATGCAAGAGTTAAGCAACAGGGTACGGGAAGAACTGGTATATACGGTAGGCCTTAACGAAGGACACGAGTACGAATTTGCTATTATACCGGAAAATTTTCTACAACTACCAAACCACCTCCGGAACACCGTTTTGATTGAAAGGCTACCTATAGTTAAAGACTGGCCGGAGCTCTTTATCAAGACAGACCACAGTACGTATACATATTGATATTTGTTTCTTGAAGTATAAACTCTTGTCTATTAGGTGGGTACTTCTTGCTTGTCTCACAGAAACCATTTCCCAATGAGATCCACCCAAGAGATTTGTTTCCACCCTCTCCCTGTCAGGACGCGTCCAATTCATCAATTTAAAATAAAAATTGCATCTAATATCGCCCACTGCTGCTGAATGGGCCAAATATATTTTTAAGTATTTTATCTACGTGTATAAATGTGTATTGTGAAGAAAATATGAAAATAAAGGCAATTTATTAAATGCCACCATATATTATAATATATAGCAGGGCCTTTCTCTTTAATCATTTATAGTATTTTTTTGGCTTGCATTCCTCGTTTGACTGTAGTTGGCTCAAAATGTAAGCATTTGCAAATGTAAGCACGGTCTCCTTCAATGAAGTAGCTGTCTGAAACACTGTTGCAATTGCAACTCATCTTTACAAAGGGTGGTTTTATTTTATGCGAGAAACAGATTGACACAGCGACAGCAACAGCAACAGCGAATTTAGGATTAGCTCTAACGTTGACGTCGCTGTCGATGTTGCTGTGCTAATGTGTTCAAAGTAATTAAAATACATTGGTTCTAAAAAGTTGTCAAAGTTCCTGTTGCTGTTGCTGTGTTAATCTCGCATAACGCGAGAAACAGATTAACACAGCGACATCAACAGTAGCACTGCATGTGTCCGGAAGGGCCATATGTAGGTCCAACTCGTTGGAGTATATACCTGACCCCGTACCCTCACTGGTTTTGGATCCGCCAGTATATACTGAGATCTCCCCTCGAAACTAAGTTTCTATACCACTCCTGTCGGTCAGGGTACGGCACATCGAACGGTGTGTCAAAATCAAGTGTACCAAGACTTTCATCAGCTTTTCCCGAGAATGATTCCTTTAAGATAGTACTGTGTCCTATCCTACCGTTTTTAAAAAGCCCTGCATTAGTGAGCCGTAGCGCACTATTACCTGCTATTGGATGTAATTGTAAATCCAGTTGTGAAAGATGCATAAACGCTTCCAGTGCAGCCGTTGGTGTGGTACGTAAAGCACCCGTAACGGCAATGCACGCTGTACTTTGTACCCAGGTCAACATTTCCCGTACATACTTCTTGTTCGCGGCTTTCCACCAGACAAGAGCCCCATATTTAAATATGGGCCTTATACTACCATTATTATATAGCCATTGCGACATTGAAGGCCTCATGCCCCATTTCTTACCTGATGTTCTCTTAGAAATGAAGAGAGCATTGCGGACTCTTTCCTGGACGTTAAGTTTCCAATTTAGTTTCGTATCTAATACCGTACCAAGATATTTTGCGCTTTCCGAAAGAGCAGGTTCCACTCCAGCAAGCCTGGGCAGCTTGAAGTATCTTGTATTTTGTACTAAATAGTACTAGTTCTGTTTTCTCCGGGTTGACTCTTAGTCCACACCCTTCATCCCATATTCTGAGCCTCTTGAGGGCTGTTTCCGTAAGTTCAATAAACGTGTTTAGGAATTTTCCTTGAACAATGATAACTACGTCATCCGCTTAGGCGATGACTCTGAATCCTGCACTGTTTAGTTCCTTAAGTATCTTATCTACGACCAACACCCAGAGGAGGGGGGAGATGACCCCTCCTTGGGGGGTACCTCTAGTAACAGATTATCTTATAGAACTGTTTCCGAGAGTGGAATTAATATTTCTCGTCGAGAGCATTTCGCATATCCATTTTGTAATGCGTTGCTCGACATTTATCTTTTCTAAGGCGCTTTTGATTGCATCTCTCCTGACATTATTAAAAGCCCCCTCAATATCAAAAAAGGCAACTAGTGCAAATTCTTTCTGATGAAGGCTGCCCTCTATTTTACCTACTACTTCGTGTAGAGCCGTGTCTACTGATTTACCCTTTAAATATGCATGCTGAGCATTACATAAGGTTCCGTTGCAACACTTACTTCTTATATAAATGTCAATAAGCCTTTCAAGTGTCTTGAGGAGAAATGACGACAGACTGATAGGTCTGAAGTCTTTCGCTGAAGTATGGCTTGGCTTACCCGCTTTAGGAATAAATACCACTCGTACTTCTCTCCATGCCCTAGGTACATAGCCTAATCGCAGGCAGTGTATACAAATATTTCCTATCATGTTCATAACATGTGCCTGGAGCCCATTGAAGCATAGCCGGCAGGATGCCATCAGGGCCAGGTGCTTTAAACGGAGCGAAGGACTTCATAGCCCAACGCAGTTTCGTCCCAGTAATGATATTATCAACCCTTTTATCTATTCGTGCGCCAATGTTAGGTCCATGAGGTACCGGAGCCATTGCTGCACTGCTTCCTGGAAAATGGGCTTCAACTTGGCTTCCAGAACCTCCTCGCTGCTTTCAGCCCACGAACCGTCCGATTTCTTAATGAAGCTAGGGACGGCCGCTTCCTTGGCTAGCATTTTACGGAGCCTGGAAGCCTCGCTAGTCGTCGTCCCCTACAACCTTAGCCCTATTATAGAAATGTCTAACTTGCCTTATTTTGGAGTTTAACTCCTTATTCCACCACTGAGGCTGGGATTTCTTGGTTGGTTTTCTGAGCGGGCAAACTTCTTCGTAAGCCATATTCATAATCCTGCCTAAGTTATCAACCGCCTTGTCTAAGTCTGATGAAGTGTCAATGAATGGTACTTCATTTCCTACCTGATGCCTGATTATAGATTCATACCTATTCCAGTCAGCCTTCCTGGAGTTCCGATAACTATTCGTAGCCTTGCTGTGGAAGCTTATTTGAAAGCGAATCCACTTATGATCCGATAGGGATGCCTCTTCTAAGACCCTCCATTTCTCAATTGTGAGGGAGTCTGTTCCGTACCACAAAACTTGGTTTGTGTAGAGTAAGGAACAACACGAGTCAGTTGTTAACTAGATCGCGACGCGAACACTTGGGTTAGTAGGAGAATAAAGAGTAGAAGTATATAAGACTGTGGTTTCATTTCGCACGGACATTACATGGTGGCAGCGGTTAAAGCAGAAATTAAGGAAAAATGCCAGATAATGAAATAACTCAAGCAACATCGAGCCAATTTACGGTGCAGGCACCATCCCCCTTTTCCTTTATGCCCGAGGAATGGCCACGGTGGAAAAACAGATTTACAAGATTTTTGATAGCGTCCGGGCTGTCGAAAAAAACAGAGGAAGAGCAGGTAAACACATTGATTTACATAATGGGCGAACAAGCCGAGGATATTTTCCTATCACTCGCCATTAGCGACGCAGAAAAAAAAAAGTATGCGGAAGTGTTGAAGGCCTTCGAAAATCATTTTATAGTTCGACATAATATTATTTATGAACGGGCAAAGTTCAATTCGAGATGTCAGGAAGAGGGAGAGAAAGTCGAAAAATTTATTACCTCTTTATACATATTGTCCGAGAATTGCAAGTATGAAAATTTGCGAGACGAAATGATCCGAGATCGTATTGTTGTAGGTGTTCGAGACAAACGGTTGTCAGAGAGGCTTCAATTGGAGGCGGAGCTTACACTTACAAAAGCCATTCAAACTGTTCGACAAAGTGAAGCAGTTCACAAGCAACAAAAAGAAATCGCCGGTTCTTCAGCTCTGTGTGCGGTGAAGAGTCACAAAAAAAACGCGTCGAGAGAGTTTATCGCTACCAAACAGCCAGCAAAATTCTTTCAGAATTCACAGCCGTGCGATCAGTACAAACGGTGTAACGGGTGCGGTGGGAAACTGCATGATAAGGAGAAATAGAAGATTTTCTCCAAAAATGTGACATCTGCATCCAAAATAAAACGCACAGACACGAGCCATTACATCCTTCCGTAGCCCCAGAGCGTCCTTGGCAGGTGGTAGCAATGGATCTGTTCTCGCTGAAGGGAAAAGAGTACTTATTGATAGCAGATGCATACTCACGATACCCAGAAATAGCCCGACTGGAGAGTTCAACATCAGCCAACGTTATCAATCATATTAAATCGATCTTTGCCAGACATGGGATCCCCGAAATGGTACGTTCCGACAACGGCCCCCAATTCGCATCATTCGAATTTAGAAAGTTTTCACAGCAATGGAACTTTTCTCATATCACTTCGAGCCCGCGATACCCCAAAGCAATGGCTTCATCGAAGTGATGGTAAAAGCAGTGAAAACACAGCTGAAAAAAAGCAGCGATCCATATCTGGCGCTTATGGAATACCGCAACACACCAGTCTCAAGCGGTTATACCCCAGCGGAACTGTTAATGGGACGGCGAATAAGAACTCTTCTGCCTACAACCAGAGCCAACCTACAACCTAAAGCAATAGATAGGGAAAAATACCATGAAGTAGAGGAGAGAAAACGAGCAAAGCAGTCCGTAAGCTATAATAACTACCACGGAGTTCGAGAGAGAGAAAAATTTAAACCTGGAGATGCCGTTTGGGTTCGTAACACAAATCAATGGGGAGCAGTAATCCAAAAAAGTCCGTTTCCAAGGTCCTATATCATAAAAACACCAACAGGATGCATTCGCCGTAATTCATTTCATCTAACAAAAGCACCTACAAATGAACCAAGAGGACAAGAATTAGAAATTCCACCACCGAATTTGTTTAGCAACGATGAATCAGCCAATTACTACAATAAAGAAGACGCTGGGGAAAAAGAGAATGCAGAAATGACCTATCCAGCCAGAGGCAATACAGCTCGAGAAGATGCCCTATATCCGGTAAAAGAGGATACAGTTTCAGAACAATCTTCCGAAGTTCAAGAAGAACTGAGCAGCAAATCTGACACACCGTATGTGACAAGAACTGGCCGTGTGGTAAATCCACCTGTGCGATTAGGGTATCAAAAAAAAAAAAAAAAAAAAAACATAATAATCATGAAATACAAATTTGAATTAATATTAAGTGAATACATATTAAATTATATTATATCCCAAAAAAAAAAATGGGGGGGGAGATGTAGAGTAAGGAACAACACGAGTCAGTTGTTAACTAGATCGCGACGCGAACACTTGGGTTAGTAGGAGAATAAAGAGTAGAAGTATTTATAAGACTGTGGTTTCATTTCGCACGGACATTACAGTTTGTTGCCCTTGTTGCATATATTAAGTTTAGTCGATAAGATATTATCAAAAAGAAACTCACCTCTTGCGTTAATATCGCTGCTGCCCCATTGCGAATGATGCTCATTGGCATCACATCCCAAGACGAAAAGCCATTTATCCCTGCTCGTCAGATGCCTTAACTTGTCGGGGGGTACTACCGTCGACTCGTAGGGAAGGTAAGCCGATATCAGGCACAATGGTTTCCTTCCTATTTGTTCGCAAAAAACTGCAACCAGATTTCCATCACTGAAATTATTCAAAAGAAATGCCCTTATGTTGTTTTTTAATAGGATACAAGCCCTAATTTTACCTTCATTAGCTTTTAAGTAAAGCGTGTAATGCCTTATGGAGAGACCATGAATCCGGTTGTTTTTGTTGATTCAGGGCTCTTGTGTCAGTACGGCTGAAACGTCATGTTTGATTACATATTCAATCAAGCACGCCTTCGCAGCCCTACTGTGCAAGTTTATCTGCATCGTCTCCATCGTCTTGAGGTTCTGCTACCTCCGCTCCCTTGGTCATGACTCTTATCATGACCTTCCCCATGCTATAGCGTACCATCCGCTTGTACTTTTCAAGGGCTGGGAGCGTATCCTTATTTAGGCTTTGCAGGAAGTGCTGGCCAAATTGCCTTCTAGGCCCTGTTTTCTAGACCTTTCACGTGTCGGCCTCAAGTTCCCTATTTGGGATGTGGAGAAGGCCGAGTAGTTTGACGGGGTATATGTACGGCAGCGGAACCCAAACCCAGGCCTTGGGCGGAGAGTACTTTGCCAACTCCGCCACGGTTACGCATTTGAGTTGTGCTCCGCTCCATACCTCGCCAACTCCTAGCACAAACCATTTGAGGAAGCCGACGGATTCCTTGTTCCCACAAGCTACAACCTTGCGATCGCCATCCCATCCAGTGCCGTCAAAGAGAAGGTTACCACTCTCTGTGGTAACATCTTCTTCCACAAAGCGTCCTGAAACCTCTCTTCAACAGCGAGCCACTGTTCCAGCCTTCACCTTGTTAGTTGCACTCGGCTCAACGACATCGTCGAATCTACTCCTTTTGCTTAGGAGGATCTCTCCGACCCCCCCAGGCACGGCCCCCTCTCACTCCTTCTTGCTTTTGCCTAGCTGAGGCTAGCCCACTAGTGGACGCCTGAGCTACTGCCCTAACTTCGACCGTTGAAGCTGCCGATTTTTTGGCGGCCTCGGCGGCTATATTATTCCCTTGGCCCTTTCAAGCTGTTTTCTGTCCCAGGCGCTAAGTGAACTGATGTCACATCCCCTGAACTTCTCTACTTTGCGCTTCGCACTCTCGAATTTACGTCGGGCATTGCGCATCATTAGCTTATTCAGCTGGTGTGCGTTTGTGTTCGTCCCTGATTGTGCGACTGCGGGAGATCCAGAAGCAGCAGAGTACTTGCCTACTGCGCCTCCAGTCCCCTACGTCGATTTTTGCCCTTAGGGATTGCAATGAGAGTACCAGCCAACTCATTGCTGTCCCTATTAACTAAGGTGAGTGTACTAGTAAACTCACTTTTGCCCTGTTCAGTACTGGTGGGAGTACATGCCTTCCCACCGCATACCTTATCTACGGAAGTGAGAGTACCAGCCACCTCACTTCCCGCTAAGTTAGTGTCAGTGAGTGTGCAATCTGCATCCTCACTGTCGCTAGCTAGCAATACCTCCTTTAGTACCATCTCCAGGCCGGAAGTGGTTCAGATTCGCAAGAATCCTCTCCCAGTTCCATCGCCGGCTTTGTGGAGTCCGTTCCCTCCCTTCTCGGAATAATAATTCCTTTTTTTGTGTTTTTGAGTTTATGTTTTAAGTTTTTATTCACTAGTTCCCACGAGTAGAGTCGGAAAAAACAAGGTCGACCCAGGCATTGCCGCTGTGCCTTGCCAGGGCTAAATACAACAGACCCTCGCCATGGCGTCTGAGGGAGCTCGTACTCGACTGGTTTTACCCCCAGCCTTTCATCCTTGGGTACGGTTTGCTATCTGCTCACCACTGGAATTAGGTTGGATTTAAGGGTTTACTCCTACCTCAAACTATGGGATCACGACAAACGATTGAGTCGTTAGCGTTAATACTTGGCAGACACTAACCATTTGACCGGTTAGCCATTTTTAGGCGGGCGTCCACGCGAAGGACTGAAGAATGAGGATTTGTACCCAAGCCGGTCTAGGAAAAGACATTTCTTAATTGATTTGGAATGGGAAGCATCACCTAACGGCCGCCAGTGCAGTTGAGGTAAATTACTTAAGTTCGCCGAATAAAACAGATAATAAATAAAGGGGTCGCTTCTTTAGTAGGGATGATACGGAGCTTCGACTCCGAATCCAATATGTCGGAACCTCCGGTTTAAATTGCACCTCCGAATCCGACTTCGGTTCCGATATAATCACATCGGAGCTCGGAGGTTTTTCTGAGTACCATCGGTGAAGAGGCGACCAATCCCCATGAACAACAAGGAAATATCGAGCTGCGACAATCTTACAATACGACTGTCATTTCACTTTTTTATGTATTTTACATTAGTAGGCGAGATTTGCATTGAAGTTGAGAGTGCGTGCGTCATTTTTATATTTTAAAATTTTGTATTTTAATAATTTGTGTTTGTGTGCGACCTCCACCTCCGAATCCGATTCAACTCCGACTCCGCGGAGGTTGGTATGACGCTTCCGACTCCTACTCCGACTCCGGTAAAACCACCTCCGTAAGCCAGTGTTGCCAGAATTTCAAAAAAGAAAATGCTAGTTTGGAGAAAAAAATATGCTAGAACGTATGAAGACAAAAAATAAAAATGCTAGACAAAAAAAAAAGTGTTTTCACCAGTTTTTTTAAAAAATATATATAATTTTGTCTTTTTAACTTCAAATTCATCTGAATGCATTTTTTTACTTATCTGTATAATATTGAGTTAGGAATTTCGACCCTAAAAATACCTATCTCAGAAAATAAAAAATAAAAAAATCATGTTTTTTTAAACAACGAATTTTATTTTTACTAAACTTTAAAGTAACAGTCTTCAGAAAAAAAAAAAAACAAAAAAATATCAACAGTTACTACAGTGGGTGAATTTGTTGTTTGACATCCACCAAACCTAGATAAATAAATCCTTCACAACATGTGTCAATTAATAAGCCCATGTATCAAAGGGCGTGGTAGTACCCAGCGAAGTTCTAGCACTTCACCCTTTTTATAGAAACAAACTCAGGCGATTTTTGACCCTCCTCTATCTTCAGTATCAATGAAGTCAGAATCTTCAAATTCGGAATATTTGCTAAGTTGATCAAGCACAATCGCCTCAGTAAACTTTTTAGCATAAGTGGTTCCTGAAATATAGGGCTTCAAGAATCA
Organism: Cheilosia urbana; assembly: GCA_946477585.1. Lineage (NCBI taxonomy): Eukaryota > Metazoa > Arthropoda > Insecta > Diptera > Syrphidae > Cheilosia > Cheilosia urbana. Next base: position 6,161,924 of record OX297857.1, read on the forward strand.
CAAAAACCGTAACTGACTGACTGACAGATCATCAAAATTATGGAGTACTCCCTGACATCGTGAAATCTTCTAATTTTGCACAGCGGTATGTCTTGTGGGGCAATCAAAGGTATAAATGAGGTTTCGTTATAAGGGGACGTGGTATTCATCCACTTTCTCAGAATTGTTGTCAATTATATGGAGGACTTCCCATTGCTGTAGAATAATGAAATTTGGTTTTATATTCAACGCTATTGTCATTTTGAAAATGCACATGCAACTTCAAAGTTCATGACTTTTCTAAGAACTTATTACTGACTGAAATTTGGTGGGTTTACTTGGCAAGTTTTCTTTCTATAACGCCAAACTCGAAAGGTTTTAAAAACTTGATCAGTGAAACCACCAAATTTTAATCAATAATGATAAAATAAAAAAATCTCTCTCTTAATTTGTAGTTATTTCAGTATTGTTCTACTTCAAATATTTCGTATTAAACCTTAATAAAGCAGAAACTTAGTGTACTTTTATATGTCGGTACTTTCCACGACTGACTTTGTTACATAGAGGTTTTTTTTTTGTAGAAGAACTCTCGGTTCTTTTTTTAACATTTATGTTTTTTGGTCTGATACTTATATCCACGTACCCATTAGACACGATTAATCGTACTCACACATTATCCGTTCGCACGTTTCACATTTTATATGCATGGGAAAGTGTTGGGAAACAGCTTAAACTTCTATGCACTGTATATCTGCTTAATGTACACGAATGACAAAAATTCTAGAGCAAATATCGAAAAATACAAAAATAAAAAAAAAATGCTAAAACAGCATCTGGCATTTTTCTTTTTTAAAAAAATACTTTCAAGTTTTCGAAAATGCTAGATATAGCATTAAAAATGCCAGAATGGCATCACTGTCCGTAACATCCCTACTTTAGATGCCACTGACAGGAAACCAAATTAAATGTTAGAAAAAACTGCTGTCAAAAATGAAAACAAAAACAAATCCTTCCTGTTCGATTACAAAATACAAACCACAGAAAATGTTGTGTATGTGTATCTCCTACAGGGTTGGCAAAAGCTACAGCTTGCCTTGTGGGATAGGTCGTGTCGTATGTATGTATCTCCCTATGGCAGTGATAATTTTTGACATTTAGGAAAAGTTGAAAAATCAATAAGCCCAACGTAAACAAAACCGGCCAGTGCCAATATGAACTGACAAAAACTTGGTAAACTGATTCTGAGTCAATTGGAAACATTTTGAGACAATTCTGGGGACTGTGCGTTCCAACTAAAACGGGGCGGAAGCAACAATGTCAAATGTTTATTATGTGTACGAGCCCAGTATGTAACCACAAATAAAAAATGTCATCATTCAAAAATGGCCATAGCAATGCATCCTTCAATCACAAGGAAGCTTTTTTATGGAAATGTACTGTATATTCTAAGTAGGCATACAATTGCAGGACGAAATGAGAGTGGTTCCTCGTCCATCTAATGAGAGACGCGCAAAATACATTTTCTCCAGCTATGGTGGCATTTAATAAATTGCCTTTATTTTCATATTTTCTTCACAATACACATTTATACACATAGATAAAATACTTAAAAATATATTTGGCCCATTCAGCAGCAGTGGGCGATATTAGAAGCAATTTTTATTTTAAATTGATGGATTGGACTCGTCCTGACAGAGAGAGGCTGGAAATAAATCTCTTGGGTGGAACTCATTGGGAAATGGTTTCTGTGAGACAAGCAAGAAGTACCCACCTAAAAAACAAGAGTTTATACTTTAAGAAACAAATATCAATAGGAATACGTACTGGGATCTGTCTTGATAAAGAGCTCTGGCCAGTCTTCAACTATAGGTAGCCTTTCGATCAAAACAGTGTTCCGGAGGTGGTTTGGTAGTTGTAGAAAATTTTCCGGTATAATAGCAAATTCGTACTCGTATCCTTCGTTAAGGCCTACCGTAGATACCAGTTCTTCCCGTACCTTGTTGCTCAACTCCTCCAGAAGTTTAATCAATTCATCCTCAGACAGGGACATTTCGTCAATTGTAAGTAAATCGCAGTGCAATGTGAAGTAATTTAATGTAGACGGTAGTTTCGAGTGCTGAGTTGCTAGAAGTTGTTGTCTTAGACAGATTTAATTGTGTGTATAGTATAAAACTCATAAACCATAAACTAAATATTAAATAGACCGTCAGCTCCCGATTCCCAACGCAAATTTTGAAAAGAATTCTCTTTTAAATTCTCCCTTAAATTTCCTATCCGTGAATACGTGTGAAGCAGAAAAAGAAAAAGAATTGTAAATGGAGGGGGTAAAATCAAGAAATGACACTCAGCAGTCATCCTACATCGTGGTATTTCTGCCTTTTTGTAGAAATTTTGATGGCCGCAAAAACCTTACGTGCAGAACAGGAATATAGCATCAAAATTGTGGAAATATAATCAATCTGACAAAATAACCTTCTACATTGAAACAACTAAATGTCCATAAAAGGTAGATTTACTTTTGTCAAACAATTTCTCTACCAATAAATTAATATTATTATGTTAACAAACTGCAATTTTTATACTGAAGGTTAGTTTAATTTGAATTTCTTTCCGAATAATATAAATTTTACTTTTAAAAGAAAGATTTTTGCATAAGCAAATCGAGGAAATTTGAGTTCGATGAAAGGGAAAAAATTCCCATGCTTCGAGGGAAAAATAAGAAGGGAGTGCTAAGAACACTGACGGAGATTATTTGTGTTTGGTGAGTTTCTATCAGCTGTGGGATGCGTTCTGAGAGTCTTAATTGTTTTTTGTTTTTTTTTTATCTCACCACGAAAACATGATTGTATTTTGCAAAATGGTTAACAACTAATGTAATCAACATATAAATAAAGGAATAAACTGGGAAGTATTCATTCGCTGAAATAAAATAAAACATTTTTGTTCCTCAATTATTGTGTTTGTTTCCTTTGTTTTTTTTTTTTTTTTTGTCGAAAAACTATTAAACAGGAAAAGGCAACGAATTCAAAGACAAGAATCGATAAGGAATATTAAAATTTGAAATATGTTGGCGTTCAAGGGAGATTAATGAACATTACTGAATTTGTACGATATTTGAGTTGTAATCTTTTCATGAAGTTTCCGTGTAATAACAGAAAAAAATAAATAAATCAAAAACAAAGAAATTAAATTTATTACGAGATTTGAACCAATTTAATATAGAAAATAATTTCCAACACAAGGACATAATAAAAAAAATGTATAGAAATTCTGATGGCCAACCAATTTGTAGGTATTTGAAAATCGATTCATCGTATGACAAAAAAAAAAATATTTCTCGCAACTTTTTTTAAATTGTATATTTTTTTTTCTAAATTTTCATTGCACTTTAGCTACAACCAAAGAAAATGAGTTGTTTTTTTTTTAACTGTATGGGAAAGAACAGAAACAAAAATGTATAGCTATCAGTAAATTCCAAATAATTATTTGTAGATACTGATTTTATTTTATTTTTGCAAATGATCCCTATAGTTCATCGATTTCCATTGTTCACAACTATAATGTAAACATCATGTACTGTATGGATTACCTAGGTAAAATAAAAGCAATCCTTTTAATATTTGTTTTAATGACAAAAATAAAAATTGGAACTAAATTTACCACACCATACCCACCGTTTTTTTAACACGTCCCGATAACGGCCAATTAATTGAATTATTTGAATTTTTTACAATGTCACCACAGAATGAATTGTCAGTCATCTGTCATTGTTCCTATGTGCCAGTGTATGCGTGCGCCTAATCTACTTTAACATGGCACATATACTTTCGCACATAGCAGCACTGAAAACAGCTTGTAGGCATACTCTCTTCAAGTGGGCGGAGCTGACGGTCTATTTAATACTTAGTTTATGCAATGTTGCCAAGTCGTGGGGAATTCCCCTTTTTGTGGGGAATTTCAATAAAAAAATAATCGAAAGGGGAAAAGGGAAAACTTCCCTTCTCCAGAACGAAATGTGGGGAAAATAAAAAAAAATATTCACCCCTATTACAGAATCCGATGAATGATCTGCGGATGGCTTCCGACAACTTTTTTCAGTTTTTGCTATTATAGAATCCGCTGTAAAAAGTGAACGGATGTCGGCTACGTAGTTTGGTTTTGTTTATGTGGTATTCGTTTGGGCGCTCTCAGATCACTTTTTTTGCTCTCAGATCAGTTTTTATGTTCGTTTGGTACAAAAAAAAAGCAATATTTTTCAGATTTCAGAGCACTTTTGCGAATCTAGATATTTTCTCAGATTTACCAATCCAATACAAGTGCCCTTGAGTTTGACAACTGGTGGAGGGCGTTTAGGTTTTCGTGAATTTGTTCTAACGCAAAGAAAGGCATTGCATCGGGTGAATTTATTTTAGTAAATTGGTTATGTATAATTATTTAAAAATTAATCGAGACGCAAATTTCGAATGTTTTAATTTAAAACTTAAGCAGTGAATGGAAAACGTTTTGAAAAGTGTTGAAGGCTACACATATTCGTATCGCACGAATATTATCACAAAAAGAACAAGTGACGTTTTTATGTTCGATTAGCCACACGAAATCTGAAATCTGAGAGCGAATCTGAAGAAGCCCAAACGAATACCACATTAGATTATGAAATACGCAGCCCATCCGCACTCCATATAACTTTGAACGTTTTAAATCCGCACCAAAATCATTGCGGATGCAACATAAACAAAAAATGAAAAGCACCAATTTAAGTTTTTGAATATGATTTTTAGTTTTATGCAGAGTGCAATTTGAGAAGGTGGGTGAGGCAATGAAGAGAGAGAGCCGGTTATTGTGAAAATTTTGAATTTTAAATAAAAAAACGCCGGATTTATTGAATTATTTGAATTCTTTGGGTTTCTTTCCGTTTCAAGAAGTCTCGGAATGGAAAAAAGGAAGTTTAAAAAAAATATTTATAAGTATACTAAAATAAATTGATTGATTCTGTAAATTTCGATATGTTTGGTTAGACTTTATAAGTCAATAAAATAATTTAACCAACAACAAGCGATCGCTTTACGCGACGGGTGGTACAGCCAGCGAAGAGCAATTTTTTAGTCCACTGGAAGAAGATTGGTTGGTCTAAGAGATGCTGTTCATGGCGTTCTCAAACATTATATGTCGGATTCGCAAAAAAAAAAAAAAAGAAGAAAAAAACGCGAAGCACCAACAATAGCTATCTCTGACTCTTCTGCACCCGCCTGTTCTGGAGATGTGTTAAACGAACATGAAACTATTGAAATGGACATTTTGGATGAATTCGATGCCGAAAGTGAAAACCCGAATATTGTCCCATCACCCGTTCAACCACAAAAATGCTCTCGAGCAACTAAATGAAAGGAAATTTAATCCATTATTTTTCTATTTCTTATTTCCTTTAAAACCGTATTTACTTTAATACTTTTGCTGTATTTTGTTAAAAATTCTAAATTGTGTAATTTTTGGCATTAAGGCGGTATTTATCAAGCGCTCTTAAATCGATTATTATGTGGTATTCGATTGGGCGCTCTCAGAGCAGTTTTTATGTTCGTTTGGTACAAACAAAAAAGGCAATCTTTTTCAAATTTCAGAGCACTTTTGTGAATCTAGATATTTTCTCAGATTCACCAATTCAAGTGCGCTTGAGTTTGACAACTAGTTTTCGTGAATTTGTTCTAAAGCAAAGAAAAGCATTGCATCGGGTGAACCTATTTGTATGAATTATTTATGTATAAATATTTAAAAATCAATCGGGACGCAAATTTCGAATGTTTTAATTTAAAATTTAACCAGTGAATACGAAGCTCTTAGTTTAATATTGGTCGATGAATACCGCCCTTAGCTTGATATTGGTCGGTGAATACCGCCCTAAATGCCAATAACTAACAGCATCGATAAGATAGTTCGAAAATGATAAGTAAGTGTTACGGATCGGCAATGTTGTTCTTCCGGCGGATTTGATAATTACATTTATCGCGGATGTGATTAGGCCGTGGATCGTGTCAACTCCCCGGGAATAAATTTTTGCGGATTCTGTAATCGACATGATTAATTTTCAATACTTCACTCCAATATTCAAGAATCTATTTATCTTCAGTGGAGTAGATTGGTCTGAATAAGATCCAAACTGAACGCAAAAACTAGATTGGTCGGGAACGTTACTTTTTCTACTTCAGTCACATTATGCGAAGTGTCAACTTAGTACTTAGTCACGAATTTCTTGACTTGATTCGTCGGCTACCCCTCTAAAAATTTCAACTGAAACAGCTGCTCATATGGCCGATTTCAGCCAATCTAAACCGAGATACATCTAGTCAGACGGCTGCTGTCAGAATTACTAAACTAGAAGCTTGAACGTATTTGACACTGACGTTGTTGCGAAATATCCTATAGCTCAAGGTATATAGAATAACATGGTAAAATATTGCGCATGTCCGCATCCTATCTCACTCGCACACTGTTACGTCACGTGTATCACACTGTTTTGACATTTCAGTGCAAGTTCGACGTTCTCTTAAGGTTTTTGTGGAATATTTTTTAAACAAATAAAAATAAAATGGTTATTTGTGCGATATTCGGCTGTAATAATAACAACGACAAGAAACGAAAGCAAAACAAGGTTCCCGGGCGCGAAAAATTGTCGTTTTTCAGATTTCCCAAGGATGAATCTATGAAAAAAGTGTGGTAGAAAAGACAAGTTTAATGCAAATAATGCATTTGTTTGCTCGAAACACTTTAACAGTGACCAATATGCGCCAAACTTGAAACATGAGCTGCTAAACTATTCACCCAAAAACAGTAGGAATTGCCTTTCACTTCCAAGGACTCTGACAATAAGCGCCAGGAGAATTATGAAAGGCGGAATACAAAACAAAAACTTGTGCGCGAAATTTTGTGAGTTTTAAGTGTGAACAAATTATAAATACGTAATTAGTACCTAATTTAAAATTTGTATTTTCAAAGGAAAACCCTTCCAAGTGAGCAAGTTACCCAGGACACCAATGAACCTACTGCAAAATTATGCTGAAGAACAACCGACCGGATCCTTCACATGGACAGATCAAGTCAGCGATGGTGGACTTCGAAAACCCAACACTATTTTTATCGAAAAAATACGACTTCTTGAAAGTATTTTTAATGAATATAACTCGACTGGTCTAAAAACTGGATAAAATTACATAAAAACATTGTTAGACCTTGCCGAACCTATTGATTTAGATCGCGCGATCAAAAAGTTGTTTATCCGGGGCAAAATGTTCTTTAAGATTCGAATTCTTAACAAAACACTTATTACGAATATCACTGCAAAAAAAAGAAAAATGAATAAAACGCTGAACTAATTGTAAAACTGATATGTACTTGTTTTTATTTCTAATATTTTCGCAGATTATAAAGGACTATTTATACATTATGGTTATGAGATTTGATTGATGAATAAAACTGCGAATAACAGCTGTCAGCATTAGATTTCTTTGTTGTATTGCTGTGGAAACAAGTGGTATCGTACCACCATCAGCTCACTTTAAAACAAATTCGCCACTATATCTTGCAAATCACATTTTTATTAATTTAAAATCCACAACCCTAATATAAAGCACATGAATGTGAACTAATTTGTTCTGAAGTGTCAAAATATGTGATACACGTGACGTACATGCGCAGAACTGAACCAATATTTTCCTCCGGAATATCATACCATGTATTCTATATACCTTGCCTATAGCTGGTTAAAACAGTCGTCAAGTGAATGGACCTAATGACTTTTTTTGTTACTACAAAAAACTTCCTCGTACGCAAGTAGCGCTTTTCATTATAATCGTATACCTATGACGGATTGGAAAATAAGTCATGTTCGCTTTTCGAAGGGTAGAGTGAAAACAGTTGAATCCTGAGATTTATTGGCAAAAATTATATAAGATCTAGACCGCAATAGAATAAAACTACTGTTCCTTTTAACATTATAAAAATAAGTAAACGTTTATACAATACAATAATTTATTTGACGTTTTCTATTTACTGTAATTTCCCTTGTGGGATATTTGTTGTGAGTGGGTGCATTCCATGCATTGTGACGTCGTTGTTCGCCGTCACGTCAACAAGCCATATTGAATATGCACAAGTTCATTCTTACTAGATTTCAGTTCTTATATTGGAACTTGGGTGAAAAATTTGTAAGAAGCAGTCAGTTTACTCAATATTTAGATTGTGGGGAATCCATGGGGAATACCACCACGAAGAATGGGGAAAAAGGGGAATTTAAAGGTCTGTGATGGGGAATTTCACGTAAAGCGCCTGGCAACACTGATGCTTATGTCCCGAATACCTTCTCCATTCATATGGGGTTGAAATTGAAAATACTGCGAGCGGACAAAACAAAACAAAGTAAATGTTGAGGTTGGAGTTGGCAAATGCAGGCTGCCTATCGAAATCGAAAAACAGAGTAGCTGGAGCCATCTACATGAAGAAAAAGAATTAAACTCGATGTGTACCATATTCTACATCTGTATATTTCTCTTGTCTGTGCTTTGACAGACAGGAGACAGCTTGCAATTTTCTGCTACGGTGGGGTACACAATTTTGTATTCACTATTTTTTATGAAACATCCGTCTTTTTCGAATTTCGTCGTTATTTCTCTATTTCTTTTGAAGGGTTTATCGGGCTGATATTTTATTACTCTGTGTGTATGCCAGGATTATCATCAATCATTATCAAAACTGTATATTAGACTATATGACCAAAATTACCAATATGGTCATATTTGCCTTGGTGGTCACTTAAGGCATTTGTTATTTTTTCATTTCATATTTGTTATTTTTCCAGAAAAAAGAGAACGAAAATGAAAATAAATCACAATCCCACGAACTCAAATACCGATGACAACAAAATAATTCTTGTTATAGGGTTTATGCTGGCATTCGTGCTTATTGTCCGATTACACTATATGCTATTTGGGCATTTTTATCTGTCAAAATCAGCGTGGTTATATGTGGCATTTAGGTCATTTGGGCATATGAGCCCATTACATTGTATGACCATATTTTGACAGGAGAACTGTCAGAAATTGTCATTTTATGACCACTTGGCATACCGTCTAATGGGGCATTTACACGGTCACACATTCCTATCACGGAAAATTAAAGGGATGCCCAATACTAAACAGCCGTCTGACTGAAAGGGACAGCATTACCTAACACGCAAAAAAACGTGATACGTTTTTTGGTCGGCCATCTTGTTTGCGTGGTAGGAATTATGGGAAAGCTATGCATGTTCATATTTTTATAGCGATGGCTTACGAAATTTCGTTTTCCTATAAAACAAAATGGCTTCCGGAAGGGATGAAGGTACATTTATTTATTAATTTCGTATAAATGATTGATGAATTGTTGGTTTAATTTACTGAAACTAATTAACACTCTCATTTCACATATTTTAAATCGGAAATAGAAATGTTTTCATGTGATTGCAGAAATGTTGGTCGCCGGAACTTCCGCTTTACGTATCTATAATTATGGGTAGAACATCCATGACACCTTAGGCGTCTGATTTGTGATCTCATTCCTACGCCTTTATTAGCAATTGACTGCGGACAAACGGATCTCTCTGTCCCGTCTCATGCAAAAATGCGCGTGCGTGATAGTGTAAATGCGGTTTAAGCTTACCTTTACAAACATATCTGCATTAGCTCAAAAATTCATCAAATACTATAGGTAGCGTTATGTCAAAATGTTGTTGCCTTATTCAAAGTCAAATGCCTGATGCTCTTAACGAATGTGCCTATGCGTATGCGTAGAAGCCGGAATAACATATACTTTGCTCAAACAAATTGGCACCAGCTATACAAAAAAAAACAAATTGACTTAAAAAGCAATTTACTTATTAACAAATGCAAATGGAACCCACAAATAGAAGACTAGATGGTGCAGAAGGAAATAATTCGTCGCCAAAACACATTCATCGGGTTGTCTACAAATTTTAATGTAATATGCTGCCATTTTTGTCTCTTCAGTTATAGTTATAGGTAGTTTATTACAATTTGTGTGTAAATGCACATGCGATTTAATCAGGCGGCGCTTCTATATTGCGTTTTATGAGAGAGGAAATAATGTTGGGTCTAAGATTTTTTGATAATTGTTGGATTTTGTAGGTGCTGTACATTTACAAAATCTAGTACGTAAAATGAGACCGTCGAAAAATGCAATAAGTTAAATATCGCACATCTCTATGGCCTATGTTACTTTTCTTAAGTGTTGCACATATCCACCGAGAGCTGAATCCCACTTGCATCGCAAGTGTTGAAGCCTACACATATTCGCCCTAACGTCGGAACGGAAAATTCTCTGCAACGCATACTCCTTCGGATCTTTCGGAGGCTCAAATTGTATTCGAGTTGTCCGATTTCGGAAGAGAAATAAACAATACCGATTGCGCACCGCACTCCAACTTGTAAACAAATTCCGCAAACAATTTCTTCGGAGGACTATGCGTTACAAAATGTCTGAAAAGTTCTCCGAACAGTTGTTCCGAAGAATACCTCGTAGCAAAAATCTTCCGAATCGTATAAAATCGGAGAATTTTCCGCTCCGACGGATACCTTGCTAGGGCCGATTAGTACGGATACTTGCGAGAATGACGAACTGTGATCTACATAGAAATCGCACATCTCTTTGGTCACTATTACTTTTCTTAATTATCGCACATCTCTACCGAGGGCCGAGTCGCATTTACAATTAGGTTTGTTTGACGTGGCAAGCACGGTGCCGTGAAATAACGCCGAGCGAAATAACGCCGAATTTTGGAATTCACTTTGCTAAAGTGAAATAAAGCCCAATCGGCCTTATTTTGCTTTGAATTTATAAATACATTTTAAATTTCCTCCTCTGTTACTCAGCATTTAGAATTTGAGAAAATAAAATAAAAAAAATACGAATTTTGAACTATTATTGTCTCAAATTTCACTATAGTTATTTTAGCATTTAGAATTAGAGAAAATATTAGTAAAAAATTCGCGCGATTTTTGAACTATTATTTTCTCAAATTTTCCTCTAGTTATCTTAGCATTTACAATTTGAGAAAATAATAGTTAAAAATTCGCGCGAATTTTTAACTATTATTTTCTCAAATTTTCCTTCTAGTTATTTTAGAATTTGAGAAAATAATAGTTAAAAACTCGATCGATTTTTGAACTATTATTTTCTCAAATTTCCCGCTAGTTATCTTAGCATATTATTTTCTCAAATTTTTTTTTTTTTAAATATACTTTATATATAGTTCTCGGCAATTCTGAAAACATTTGCTTCGGCCTTATTTCTCAAGCAATGTTCGGCATTATTTCACTTTGTCAATATGAAATAACGCCGAATTCTAAAATTCGGCTTTATTTCGCTTTCAAAAAGTGAAATAACGCCGAGTTTTCGAATTCGGCGTTATTTCACTCGGCGTTATTTCACGGCACCGGCAAGCACCAGTGTCCACTAGTGCGCACTAAGAAGTATCTGATGTAATAATCCTGAAAAGTTTAAGTTTAATCGGAGACAATTAAAAAGGCGACCAACTCGGTGAATACGACAAAGATAGCAATATAAGCAACTTGGTGATGCGAAGTCTTAACACTCAAAGGTAAGTGCATAAACTATTAGATAGTAAGGTATGGTTCTCATGTTATACTAACAATTTCAATACCCTCACTAGAACCATACTTGTTTACTTTTTTTAAATTAAATTAAATCAAAAGAATATCAAGAAACTTTAAATATTCAAAATATGATACCCATTTGATCAATCTTTCGTTTACGTCACTTACCCAGTCAGCATCACAGAAACCAATTAAATCTGAACTGCTACTTCTTTTATATTCAAGTTTTGCATTCATAGTACCTTTCATGTATCTAAGAATACGTTTTACCGCCAGCCAATGCGCCTTTCCTGGATTTGAAATGTATCTGCTTACCTCGCTGACTGCAAAGCACAAATCCGGCCGGGATACTTGAGATGCAAACAAGATACTGCCAACTGCTTCTTGGTAGGGTATATGGCTCATTTCATCCTTTTCCTTCTGTGTCTTTGGTGACATGTCCTTGGTTAATTTCTGATGGATGTCCAGTGGCGTTGAAACGGAATTGCAGTCTAACATTCCAAAACGAGTCAAAACTTCTTGGATGTACTTTGCCTGATCTATTGAAATAATACCTTTATCACGATCTCGTAAAATTCTCATTCTCATTTGCCTCGCCAAAGTCTGTCATTTTAAAATTGTTTAATAATTTAATTTTGATTTGATTTTTCATATCGTTGTCATTTGAGAAAAATAATAAATCGTCGACGTAGACTGCTATTAAAAGCATTTTTGCACCACGGGATATCATATAGATACACGGATCTGCACTCAATGGTTTTAAACCGAAAGACTGAAGAACGCCATCCAGCTTCTAGTTCCAGATTCTGCTGCTCTGCTTGAGGCCATATAAGGATTTTTTCAGACGACAAACCTTATCAGTGTTATCCGAAAAACATTGCGGCTGCAGCATATAAATCTCCTGGTCCAATTCCCCCTGCAAAAATGCAGTCACAGCATCCATTTGTGTTATATTCAAGTAATTTTTAACAGCCAAGGCCATGAGGAAACGTATTGAAGAATAACGGACTACAGGTGAGTATGTTTCCTGGTAATCAATGCCTTTACGTTGTGCACATCCTTTTATTACCAGTCTTGCTTTATAACGATTCATTTTTCCAGATGCATCCCGTTTGATCTTAAACACCCACTTCGTATCTATTGGTTTTCGCTGTGGTGGTAAATCTGTCAAAAGCCATGTTTCGTTTTCCACCAACGAATCGTATTCTTCTTGCATCGCCGCCTTCCAACATTGAGCATCAGATCTGGACATCGCCTCGTCCACAGTTACTGGATCTGATAACTCCGCTGATGTTGCTATATACGTGACGAAATCAGGAAACATTTTCTTCTTTGGAACTCTAGCCGAACTTCTTTTCGTTTCAGGTTCCTGATCTGAACTTCCTTCGACTAATGTTCCGTTGGCACTGTTGAATGAGTCATCAGTCATCGTTGAATCGTTGACGTCAATAAGGTCGGACTCGGAGATCACAGGGATTTCTAGCGGGTCTGCGGAAGATGAAAACGAGTTATTGTCATCCAACATTAATAGTTCGTCAGAGCCCTCAACGTAGTCCACAACTACTGATGTTTCACTTTCACATTTCTCCGGCAATACATTTAGTGGATTCGCATATCCTGGATAGAAACAAAAAACATTAGGATCAATTCCATGATTAACTACCTGATTTGTCTGATGGTCCGTCTGGTTCTCAAGAAACACCACATCTCTGCTAACAACAATCTTTTTTGTCGAAGGATCGTAGAGTCGGTACGCCTTGGAGTTGTCGCAATACCCCATCATGATGCATTTCACGGACTTCGGCTCAAGCTTAGTCCTCTTCACCTTTGGGACATGGACCATAGCTGTGCATCCAAATACTCGAAGGTATCTCAGATTTGGTTTTTTATCTGTCCACATTTCGTGAGGAGTTTTGTCAACTGCTAGACTTCGGCAAGGTGAGTTGTTTATAATATGCACAGCTGTCGAAACAGCTTCACCCCAAAACTATACGTCTAGATTTGCATCGAACAACATGCATCTGGCTTTTTCAACAATAGTCCGATTCATTCTTTCGGATAACCCATTTTGTTCAGGACTATACGGTGCTGTTGTTTGATGAATAATGCCATTATTATTCAGCAGTTGTTGAAATTCATGATTGCAGTACTCCGTCCCATTGTCTGACCTCAGAATTTTAATTTTTCTGCCCGTTTGATTTTCAGCGATGCATTTGAATTCAATGAACTTTTGCCTCTCTTCTGTTTTTGAGCTGATTAAGTAGACAAAAGTCATTCTACTGAAGTCATCAATAAATGTCAAGAAGTAGTTGGCTCCTCCCATTGACCTGACAGACATCGGGCCACATAGGTCAGTATGCACAATATTCAGCTGTTCCGTTGCGCGTGTGCCAGGTATCTTAAAGGGCAATCGCTTTTGCTTTCCTTTCCTTTCCTTTCCTTTCCTTTTAAGCAAATGATGCAGGGCTCCAAATTCGTACATGAAATGTTTACTCCATCGATGCCAGTCTCTTGCAGCTTCTTCAAACTTTCAAAATTTATGTGACCAAAACGACGGTGCCACAAAATCTGCTTATTTTGATTTGAAGAAGTAATCAAACAAGTTCCTTCCTTTTGATCCAGCTTGTAGAGACTTCCCCCGAGAGTTGCTGTAGCTACCAAAGCCCCATTCTTGTTTAGAATTTTGCAACCAACTGAGTCAAACTCCACAGAATTTCCGTTCTTCATCTTTTCGCTGACGGATAACAGATTTGTACATAGGCCTGGTACATACATGACATTCTTTATAACAGCTTCACCACGACTGAGCTGAATCTCAACGTCACCCACACATGCTACAGAGAGCCGGGTGTTGTTCGCGATGACTATCTCACCATCATAAAAATTTCGATTATTCATCAACCATTCACTTCTCATGGTCATATGGCCAGATGCCCCGGAGTCAATGTACCAGCTTTCGGAATCAGTCTTGTTTACTAACAGTGAAGATATTAGTACTGATTTTTTATTGACTTCCTTCTTCTTACTCGGGCAGTTGCGGGCGATGTGTCCATAATTGTTGCATTCGTAGCATCGAATTTTCTTGGGAAACCTTCTGTTCAGATGTTTCGATCTGGTTGCTACGAGAACTGATGACGACGCGACGTTTGGGGATTGACAGAAGTGACATCTTGTAGGAGTTTAGTTTTGATTGCGTCGGAACTAATAACTACTCCTGAACTTTCTATCCCCATGATCATAGGCTTGTATACATCCGGCAAGCCAGCTAGCAACAACGTTCCTACCCATTCATCTGACACATCCATGCCGACTCCACGCAACTTATGAGCAGTGGATATAATTTTGTTGACGTATTCATCCACAGTTTTACATTCGTCAAGTCGAGTCATAATTAAAGTTCGCAAAAGACTCACCTTTCTTGTCAGTCCAGAATCTTGAAACGCTTTTTCTAGATTGTCCCACACTTCTTTTGCTGTAGTGGCTGATTGGATGTGGATATAATTTACTGGATCTACTAGAAGTACAATTTTCGATCTTGCCTTTGTATCCTCATCCTTCTTCGTTTGGTCGATTGCGAGAACATACTTCCACAATCCTTCATGCTCCAAAAACGTCTTAACTGCGAACTTCCATGTGTCGTAGTTTTCTCTTCCAAGCAATCTTTCAATGGCCGGTAAATTTGCCATCATGCAATCACAACTCTAAAATTGTTTGAACTGTTGTCTTTAAACGTTAATCTTTTATTAAAGGCGTGTCTGGGCCCATAACCTGATGTAATAATCCTGAAAAGTTTAAGTTTAATCGGAGACAATTAAAAAGGCGACCAACTCGGTGAAAAAGAAAAATGGAGTAAGTTTTATTAGAAACGAATAATACGACAAAGATAGCAATATAAGCAACTTGGTGATGCCAAGTCTTAACACTCAAAGGTAAGTGCATAAACTATTAGATAGTAAGGTATGGTTCTCATGTTATACTAACAATTTCAATAGTATCAGATAATTTTTACGTCTGTCAAAAACTCTTCACAACCCTGAAAATTCGGCTACTATATCGATCACAAAATATGTTGCCCTAAAGATTCTCATGTGGTTTTCCATTGGGACCAAAAATCAATCTTTTTTTTTTATCTAAATCACTTTTCGCGTTCCATTGGGCAGAAAAATCAATCTTTTTTTCGATTCGGATCACTTTTTGCAGATCTCGATATTTTTTCAGATCCACACACACCAATATAATTTGCAAAGCTGTTTTACGTCAGTTTAAGAAGTTTCATTTCGAGGCAAATGCGCAAAGTTTCGTGAAAAACAAAATAACAAAATACATAAATAGCTATGGATACGATTTCGGAGGAATTATTATCTTCATTATCTCCCTCGTCATCTGAAGACTACAAACCACCAATAATACTTCATTTGTATCTACAAGAAGTAAAACATTTTTGAGGGCGATATCCATTTGTGATTTAGCCAAAAACGAATGCCATTTGAACAGCTGATATTGTTGTCAATTAACGCACAAATCCATTTACAGAAGCAGATCAATTTCGTTGCGCGTTCCATGAGCACCGTAAAATCTGAGATATGAAAAAGATTTCAGGTGGTCCCAATGGAAAACCACATCAGTTTTTGAAAGTGAAAAATCTTTTAGTGAACGAAGTATGAAGAAGATAACATTTTTGTTTTTCATTTATTGTTAAAAATGAGTGCACTTTGTTCTGATCTTGCGATTTCCATAATTCAAATAGTTAATAAAAGTGTTTGTAATATAGATGATGAGTTTGAAAATTTAACAAGCTCTGATTCCAGCTTTCTCCATTCCATTCTCCTATAATATACAATTTTAGTTCATTAACGTGGTTGTTTTCAAACAATTCACTTTTGAATATCAACGTCAAATACTTAGCAGTGTTCCGAAGTCCCCAATACAACCATCCAGTCTTCACCAAGCACCGCAACTACCGTTGCAATTCCAGAAAAAAAAAACATTCTTAACGCTCAAGTGAGCTAGATCTAGACCGAGACCAGGACCGAGAAATCCATTCCCAGATATCAAGCACTTTCTTTTAATTTTTATTTATTTAATTTTCACTTAAAAGAAAATGCACGGCGGTTGTTATCGGCTTTGCCGCACAGCAGATGACACGCAAATGACGTTTACGAACATCTGACCTTTGCAGAACTGCATTACCGAACACATGTTAATGCAGTTTTGCTATGATAACGTTTCCGAACACATGACTTTGGCAACTTGCGTTCTCGAACATGCTGCAAATGCAATTTGATGCAGATGACATTTCCGAAAATACCCAATGTGATGGATTTGATATCCTACTTGCTCAAATTACTACCAGACTTCATTGTCGCCCTCAATGGTCCGCACACTGGGGTCGAATCGCGTCCTCCGTGAACGAGCATTACGTGACGGAATTTGTTTTTGTTTCACAATGAAAATCAACATAATTCCGTCAACAGCTCGTTCACGCAAGTGGCGATTCGACTCCTGAACAAAACTTTCGTGCTCGCTCCGGGCAAATTGACAATTGGAGCTAGTGCTGAATAGGAAACGTTCCGCGGGAAATATTATATCCCGAAAGAAGTGATATTTAGTCTCTCGTGCACGATTGCCCCTATTCTAGTATCGGTTTGTCGTACAGCAACGACTTCAGCGTCGGCGTTTTATACAAGCCATTTTCAGAATTTTTTCCAACTTTTTCTAATAGATTCTATTTCATTTTTATAACACCTACAGATGAACGACAGTTCCGGAACACAAGTTTTTCCCCAATTTGGTGGCAGTTAGACGAACCGCCACATCTGCTCCAGGCGCACTATTTACTCGATTTCACGGGGATAACAATAACAATCAAAAAGTGACTTTGAACCATACCCGCATTACAAGTCTTTGCCGGGGGTAGTTCCACAGGCCTCTCGGCCTCGGCAGCAGGCTCAAAATCCGACAGCTGAAATTTGGAAAGTTCCTCACAAATGAAAACACCGCCTCTGTTACATATGTACGTACATATACCATACACATACATATATATACACACACATAAATAATTTATTTGTTTATCCTTTAAATGGGTTTTTATGCATTTTTCATTTAATAATATTTTATATACACATAATTTTATTTATTCATAAATTTTGCTTCTCTTCCATTCGCATATTTTTAATTATGCTATGGAAATATGTACGTGCTATTCACTTCTACTCCTATTCTGGATTTAACTTTTTTTTTAGTTAATTCCGTCTCATTCCATTGAATATTATTCATTGTTTAATACATAGATAGTTTTAAATACGTTTACAATTTTTTATATAATTGGTTTTACATCTATGTGTTGCTTTCAAAGTATTTTATGTTTTTCTTGTTTACAAATATGTATATTTAAAATTATATAAGATGAATGCAGATCCTTTATATATCACTTTATGTGCAATTTTGTTTCTTTTTATAGCTAAAGAGAAGGAAATTAAAAAAAAATACATATAAGAGGACCTTTGTAACAGCTATTTGCAAAATATAAATGAAATAATAATAAATTTTCTTTTTCTTTTTTTTTTCTTTTACATATATAATATTGAATATAACATTTACGAGACTTAAGCATTTGATTTTAGAAAGCTTAATTTTCATTAAATATTTTTTGGTCAATTTTTGTTTTTCTATTTTAGTTAACAAAGAATATTTGTTTTTATTTTTTTTTTATTTTAAGTCAGAGTTTTGTTGTTAAAAACATAGGAGACATAAAAATAAAGAGCTATCAAACAAAAAGTAAAAGAAACTCCACAAATTTAGTTTGTTTGTTGCGAGAGAAAATTGAATTAATTTGTTAAGTATTCGGAAAACACTCATTTCAATGCAGGTATATTCTTAAAATTTTTGTTTGCAAAATACAAGATCTTAAAAGTATTTATTTGTTTATTGATATCTTAGTTGTACGAGTAATTCTATTACATGAATGAAAAAGCTTCGTCGTACATTTCAGTTTTGATTGTTTGATTAGGTTAGGTGTACCTAACTTTTATACATACATTTATTTGATTTAGTCTCGTTTTCCTTTTTGCGACACTAGAGTGGAAGGCGAAGGACAATAATAAAAGCACTTGCAGAATGAACGCAAGTGCAAAATCAGTTATGTAAATAGACGGCGACTCAGATGAGATATGTTGTTGTTAAACTGTTTTTTTTTTATTCGATTTGGTGCATGTTGATTTTAATTTTTGTAAATATTTGTGGAGGCGCTTTGATATATTTGGGATTTAGTTTAAGAAGCATGCCATGAGACTAGGCTTAGCTAATACGGATACATGTAGGTACTGTGAGGACCTACAAGCTACGGAGGACATCTCCCACCTTCTATGCGAGTGCCAGGCAGTTGCTCGGAGTAGAAGGAAGCACCTAGGCAGGTTCTTCTTTAATAACTTAGAGGAGGTTGGTTCCTCAAATAATATTGGGACCATAACCAAATTCTGTAGGGAAATTGATTGTTTGGGCGAATTGGTTTAGGTTTTTGACCGTAATGGTTCCCTGGGGATGGCGATGGGCCCGCTTTGGTGCCTGGTCTTTTGTGACGATCTCACAACCCCACCCAACCTAACCTAACCTAACCTAGTTTAAGAATGTACAGAATTGAAGTTATCCTGGAAGAATCGTTTACTTTTTTGTTATGGCAAATCGTCCTTTCATTGGTCGTTCGTGCTTTGTACAGTATCCGGAGCAATATGATTTATAAAGAGCTTTAAGAAAGATGTCAGATCCGCTCAACTATACATTTAACGGAATTTTCGTGATCGACACGATCCCATTTCTGATCGATCTGGTGGCTTAGAAACACTCACAAACCCTAACCAATAAGTCGATGTATTATAACGTGTCGGCAAAAAAAAAAAAAAAACATCAAGCTCGCAGAATAAACTCCAGTTGCCATCCCAGCGCTCTGATCGCTAGGAGGATGGGTACGTCACTTTAGAGTAACTTGCTTCTGGTGATTGACATTTTTGGGCCGTGCCTTAGCATGTGCAATTACAAACCCCACAGTGACACAAACTCGATCAGTATTCACTGTCGATGGTCTGACTTGAATACTGGAAATACGCGTCATGAGAACGCGCGTAATACTTACAAACTAGGTTTAGAATTGGTTGCTTTACCAGGGTTCGAGTTCTATGCGCCTGCTTTGAGGGATACGCAACTGCGTGTGGATTTTGTATGTGATTCTTTGGCACATGCAGATCGAAACGTGCTTTTGTGATCGTTGATAAAACAGTCAATGACCAAACGAGTGTAATAAAACCTAATCAACGCGTTGAAAGCAATCCGCTCGAAAGAACGTACTAGCTTTTATTCGACGCAATGCATTTGTTGATCGCAATTTGTTGCATTACTTTTGCATAAATGTAAATATTTTTGCCAATACTGCAAGATCAATGCCAGAAAAATTAATGAACTGTATTTATTTATTAAATCAACAAACGCTTTTTCCACGTAAGGTTTTTTTTTTTTTTTTTATAATTTTACTCGCGCTCAAGCGGTTATGAATACCCTTATAATGCGGGGCACAGCGCGGCATTCAAGTTTTTAGGAAGAGAAAGAGGTAAGAATCGTTCGCGGATATCGGCTCTTTAATCACTCTTCAATAGCAGGATTAGGGCCGTTGAGGAACGTTCCACCAATACAATACTGCATCGATACTTATCGTGCAAAAAGTATTTAAACAAACGTATAACTGGAGAAGATGGCGCTTTTTGTATTTGAAAATCCCATGAAATAGAATTCACTTGCTTGGAAACGGAAGGGCTCAAGTGATGAATAGATACGGAAGACATTGTTCATTGTTTTGGTGTGAGTTTTCATACCCAAAACCTTGATTGCCTGTTTCTACAGCGAAATTTAACTAAATATGTACCTAAATATGGTTATCTTTCATCTGATAAATGAGATGCAATATGTTTTGAGTTTGTTTGTGTCAGCAATCTAAATAAATTTTGAATAAACTACAGCTGATATAGAACACACATAGTAACAAAAGAAGAACAAACAAACAAATAAATTTATAAACAAGTTAAATGCTACCTACAACAATTTGTTAGTTACGAACGTATGTTTGCAGACAATTGACACGTTCTGCTGTCTTTTTTTTTTTTTTTAATTCACTCTTTGTTTCTATACAAACTATAAAATATATTTAAAGCATTAATACAGTGAATAATTTTGTTAATCCTTTCACGGTCGATGTTTCAAACAATTTGATGTATTTTTGTTTTTAAAAATAAATATAAAAATAGGCGCAATAGTCGAATACTTTTAGAAAAAATCAACGACTTCTTAAAGGCTAAATTTTTGATCTCTTATTTTATAGTTTTTTTTTGTTGTTTTTCTTTTTCAATATGTACAACTTGCTTATTATTGCTTTTCAATTAGTCCAAAATTCGTTTTACCAAGTTTGACAGTTTCCGAAAGGAGTCACGAAATCGGTTTAGAATGGTATTTAATTCTGGCGAAATAAACATAGCCGACAAAATCCGAGGTGGATTAATTTTTTTTTTTTTTTCAGAGTACAAAATGACACATACGTCAACAAATATAGCTAGAAGTGAAATTTTCCAAATCTAGAAAAAAAAGTTAATTGCAAAACAACGCCTACCACATGAAGGGGCACCAAGGTTAAAAATCTATCCGCACAAACTAGATTAGAAGGTATTTCCGCGGTTTCGTGTATCAGCTACATACATATTCGAAATGTTGCACACGTCCGAGGGGGACAGTGCGCTGAAGCTACAGCAGGTACGGAAAATAAAAATACAGCCCTATTGCGAAGATCAACTATCAATTGATAGTTGATACTTATCAATAAATTTCTTTAAATGGTATTGCGAAGATCAATTATCAATTAAGTGTTGATCGACTGTGAACGTGCAGCAATTGTCTGTTGACAAATCGGTATTGTGAGTGTCAATCTTGAACAATTTTATTGGTAGTTGTCAATTTTTCTATCAATCGCAATTTCGGTGTTGATAAGGACGACTCTTAAAAGAAAATGTTGAACAACAACGTTTTAATTTGTTATTGTTGTTATTTATTAGAGGCTAGATATATATATAGATATTTCTTCCTATGTGTATTGTATTTTATCCATTTTGGGCACATGTAATTTTCCATAACGCGTTTAGCAGTTCACTTAGAATAAGGGACACTGTTGTTGCTGTTGACTGCGCAAGACCAAGCAGAGCTGCAATTAATCGGTTTAAGTTTGGGTCCAATATCTTCCAAAAAATAAACGAATGCACCTCAAAAGCATTCCTTGGAAATGAAATTAGCTACCTTCGGTTTTCCAGTTCCAAGGGATTAGATGTATCTCGCAAACTCCTCCGTATAGCAGCCAATTCCGCATACTCTGTCTCGTCTTCGTCATCATCAAAAAATGATTCCACCGATGACACGATTTCCAATAAATTTCACAGAATTAACACTCGTAATTATTGTTTAATTAAATAGTTTGCAAAAATCGTAACAATCACTCTCTTCGAATCAAAAATATTTTACAACTGTCAAAGTTGAGTTTTCATTCACAATAACTTTATTTTTGGCGTTATGTTCACAATAGGTTATATTTTTATCAATCGTTTTTCGCAATACCAGCATCAATTTTAATTGATAAATTTGTCAATCGTCAACCGATTGATAGTTGATCTTCGCAATAGGGCTCAGAGACAATACTGAGACCCCCAACTCACAATCCTCTTGCCGCAGGCCCCCTCAGTTTTTTTTTTAATTCGCCATTTTGTTTTCCTATCGGTGTTATGTCTATTTAGTGTGACATGCAAAAACATACAAAAAATATAAAATCAATGCTGCCAACTGCTACCAACCATCGGGGAATGTGATAGGGTTCGAGAATACCACATTTTAAGATAACTGAATGCTATTGGTTGGTTATTATAAATTTTTAAAAAACGATAAATATAATTTGTTTAGTTAATAATGCGATCTAAATGAGATGTTTTATATACTAGAAACATATTAGGACAAATATTGTTGTGTATTTTCTGCTTTTGAATATCATTAACTTCGATTTGATGTGTACATTTTTCTTAAATAACTGAAGAAAAATTGCCCAAAATGTTTTTATTTTCATACAACCATTCTACAGTAATCATTTTTCATAAATATTTTCAGCAAAAGTGCACTTATTCCTAAAATAAAATACTAACTATTTACACGTAACGAATAATTTCAAATTTAACGGACACAATTCTATGAACGTTGGCAGCAACTTTGCCGACAGCGGAAGTGGGACATGCAAGGTGCGAGTGTGTTGGTGAGTGACAGTTGTCAATACGAATTTCTATGTAACAATACTAACGCACTTAGCGTGTACCACCCCATAGAAATATAGCTTGTAGGCAAGTAACGGAAAATCGGCCGAAGTTGGGGGTCTCAGTATTGTCTCTGATAGGGCTGATAGTAAAGAAAATAAAATAAAAATAGCATAAAGTGGTGAACTTATTCGAACTAACCTACCAATCAAACCGAAGCCGGTGAAAAACTACAAAAGACAGCTGAAGTTTTGTATTTCATTTTGCCTTCAACAACCTCAAATAAAATTATTATCATATAAACTTATCACTACCTATCTACATATAGAAAAACATAAAAGAGATCCACCGTGAAAAGATTAAAAACAAAAAAAAAAAACCTTCCAATATGAAAATAAATTGTTTTTCCCTATAAATAAAATTTAGAAATATTTTCAATTTGCTGTTAATCTCTGTATATATATGAATAATAAAAGGAGACGTGAAAAGTTGTTTTCAAATCGTTTTTATTAGTGATGTGTCGACTCGGTTTGGTAAACCGGTTTAAACCGAGTTACTACTAAACCAAGTTAAACCGAGTTGCTTTTATTTCAAACCGAGTTGGCGAAAACCGATGAAACGAAGCGAACCGACCGAAAACCGAATAATAAAATGCCCCGCATGCATAAACCGATTTCAACACACGACTCCGTTTCGGATCTCGGTTCGGTTGGTTAGGTAAAATTAGAAGGTAGGTGTGCGTGTGAGAAAAATAAACACATTGTACAAACACATTAATGAGCATGCAAGATGCAAAGTCCAATTGGAAAGCTGTGCTCTTCTCTTTACTCCTGTTCTCTCGCATGTGTAATGTGTATGTGTTATGATTTTTATGAGCGAGGGTGGTTTTTGTCAATTGAGTGAGTCCATAGGTAAATCGGTTTGAATGAATCGTATACGTACGTATACCCGTTCGTAAAGTCGAGTTGGATTTCGATTTCTTAATGAGTTGCAACTTGCAAATCGAGTTGACTAACTCGGTTTGCAGCTCGGTTTGCAACTCGGTTTGCTTCAATTCTAAACCGGTTTAACTCGGTTTGAGAAATTATCGGTTTGGCACATCACTAGTTTTTATCACAATTTGTTGTTTTAGTAAAGAAAATTTAAGAACGAATTTGGATTTATCTTCTCTAAATAGAATTAGAAAAAGTGAAGAAAAGAAATAACCTGAAGCTGTCCGTTGTATGTGGGTTATAACTGTTATTTTTCTCGCATACTTGACTAGAAATCTCATATACACCAAATGTTCATTATTTGTTATTTGCGTGTGTTTTTTTTTAAATTTTGCTCTCTTTTAATTCATTTAGAGTCGTCTTTAAACTGAGTAGTGTATCGAGTTAAAATTTCGTATTTTGCATAAAGGAAGTAGTATTATTTGGCGTTTATTGTTTAATAGTATTAATGATCAATAAAATAAATAATACTACAAAATGAATGCAAAATATATATTTGTAGGTAAATATATATTATATAAACAACAAAAGAACAAAAGAGAAATACTTAAAATAGTAATAATAATTCTAATGGATCTGTACGTATTTTTATTAGTAATAAATTTTGTTTTTTTTTTAGTGAACGAGTGTGTGTGTCGATGCTGAATGCAGTTTTGTATGTTATGTTTCAGATAAATTATATGTATAGTACGATTTTAACTTCTTTCGAGAATTCCTCTTCTCTTGGCTTGAATTTTGATTTAATATATATTCTCTCCTAGATTGTTTATAACTACTTACGATATAACTCTGTCTATGTATGTGTTTGTATGCCTACGTAGAAGGAGATTAATTATTAAAATGTGTTTTCATTTTGCTTACTCGTCTGGGTCATTAGTTATTTGGAATCACAGTGGTTGTGGCCGTGACTGTTGGTTGCCCTTCGGTTTGATGATCAAGAGTGTTGTAGACTGATGGATCGATACCTGGATTGGTTGTTGCCGAAGAAGAACGTGGACGCTGTGGTGGGGGCTGTTGCACCGGATGCTGTTGCGATTGTGCCTGTTGTTGTTGTTGCGGCTGCCCCGACTGTTGTTGCGGTTGCACCGGATGGTGCTGCGACTGTACCGGATGTTGCTGCAGCTGTGTCTGATGCTGTTGTGGTGGTGGTTGCTGTTGTGGTTGCGTTTGTGTCTGCTGCTGTTGTTGCAGTTGTGGTTGTGGTTGGGGTTGCGGCTGTACCGGATGCTGCTGGGGTGGAAGTTGTTGCTGTTGGTGTGGTGCAACAACTTCATAATATGGCAAACTTCCTGGAGCCTGTGTAGAGTTTGAAGTAGCTGCTGGCACTGCAATTGGAGCGGGTACAGCTATAACTGGCGTTGGTGTACTTGAGTATTGATAATGAATCTGCTGTGGGGGTGGCATTTGTTGCTGCAACTGCTGTTGCGCTGGTGTCATCTGTTGTTGTTGTTGTTGAGGCGGGGGCAGAGACTGTTGCTGCTGCTGTTGCTGTTGTTGTTGTTGTTGTTGCTGCTGCTGTTGTTGTTGCTGCTGTTGTTGTTGCTGCTGTTGTTGTTGTTGTTGTTGTTGTTGTTGTTGTTGTTGTTGTTGCTGCTGCTGCTGCTGCTGCTGTTGTTGTTGTTGTTGCTGTTGTTGCTTATGCTGGTGTGAACTCTGGTCATAGTACTGCGGCTGATTTGAAAAACCACTCGTTGTTGGAGGAATATGGCCAACACTGGCCACCGGCAACTGTGGCATTGTGCTCGTACAACTTGTACCCATACCGAGATTCATTGCTCCGGGATACTGTTGTTGCATTGGAGATATGCCACTGATGTAACCGCCACTAGGAACTGCTAAAATTGGCCTTGGCGCTGCAATTGGTTGCGTCGGATAGGTACTCAACAGCGACGCGGCCGAAGAGGGCTGTGCAGGTGCGGCATAGGCGTAAGCAGAAGGAACTTGTTGAATGTACAGCATTTGCTGCTGAGTCTTTACGTCTGTTTCTGTGTATACCCCACTCTGTTGCCATTGCTGCTGTTGCTGCGGTGGTTGCTGTTGCTGCGGTTGATAATGTTGATAATGTTGTGGCATTTGCATTTGCATTGAAACGTTTGAATCGCCTGGCTGAGGCGGTTGATGTTGCGATGTAGGTGGCGGCATTCCATACCCTTCACCACTTTCGCCAGTATGATATGCTGTAAATAGAAAGGCGATGTGAACTATTTATTTTCGGGACGATGTCGGGACATTAACTAAAAAGAAAATATTCCACGAAAAAAAACAGAACTAAATTAACAGGGCTAAATTAACGTCGATCATTTTACAATTGGTCATGATCACATATATGTAGAAATGGTCTTTTGAATGTGCGATCTGTTTGAAGTAACGGGTGACATAAGTTATTGTCTACGCTGCGCAAACTTGTCAACCAAGCGATCAGTTACTCGCAATGATCGCGAATTTCTTGATCAACTAGTCAAGATCGTTTTCGGCGATGATGAAACATATTATGACTGCGCCAAAGGATTTCTTTTGCTTGTTCGTTTACATTATTTGTTCAACATAGTTCGTTATCATGGCGAAACACAAATCTGTTTCCCAAAAACCTATTTTTTTTTGGATGTGCAGTGCCCCAGCGTTTCACAGAAAGCCAATAAAATACCTACCTCCAAAAAGATACCCTAATGTTTCTGTATCTATACCATTTTCCGTATTTTGTGAGATAATCTAAGACCACCTACCTGGACGAAGTGTCTTCTGGAATTTTTCCAACTCCACAAAGTGTTTTAACCGCAACTCATCTTCTTCAATATGTTGTCGCTGTAGCAGAAGCAACAGACGCTGGCGCACATTAGTCTCCAATCGAATGCCACACAAGTGATTACGAGCAGTGTCCAGATTATGTTTGATGTCCTGTAAAAGAGAATTTAAAAACAAAAACGTGTACTTAACATGATTTGTGTGTCGGTGACGATTATTGGGGTGGGAGGGTAGTGAATAAAATTGAAATATGTATTTACAACTGAGAATAAAGTGTGCGTCTTAAGAATATGCAACTTCTAATAAAAATATCACACAACAAGTCCCATTAATATTTTAATAAGGTCAGGCGAGCCTTTAAGAATAGAAAGTATGCGCAAAGATGGAAAATATTTGCCCACCCAAATCACTGAGCAAAGGTGAAGAAGACTCGAGACTAACTTTTGCGATGCAGCACTGTAAAAGAGACCGGGTGGAACGTTCCTGCACAAAATGCGAATAGGACAGCAACAGTATGTTTTGTTGAATGCCGATTGGATATGAAGATACAATCACAGTCCTTATCCGATATGCAGAGGTAAGTCCAAGGCGCCAAATGTTTGAGAAAACAAACAAAAACAACATGGAGTTGCAATATGAGAACAAATTAATAATACATCAAAATATCACGTGAGCAACAGTAATTATTCAAATTGTAATAGCACTAAAAAAGTTTCATGTTGTGTTTTTTTTTTTTTTTTTTAAGGAATTGAATAAAGAATACCCCAATGATGAATTGAAAGTATTTATTTTGCATCAAAAATAATAAGACCATCAAGCTCAACTTCAACAAAAGGTAAATTACGAACAAACTTCCATTTAAAAGATCAAGTATCAGAGAGCTGCAAGCTGAATTGCCAAGGAAAAACTTCCATTTAAAAGATCAAGTATCAGAAAATTGCAAGTTGAATTGCCGCAGTGGTGTCAGTTTTTGAATAGACAAAAACCGGCGATGATATCTCTCAAACGTTTTATCGCGAATAATGCATCTGCAATCGCAAGATGACAGTTTTGTGCATTTCTCAACCAGCGACTGTCGTGTATTTTAAGGAGAACGTTTGCAGGAAGAGTGGCCTTCAACAAACATGTAAGCATGTGAGCTGACCCCTCGCTCGATGCTAGGTTCATCAAGTGGACTTTTGAAAAATGCAACACATTTCAATTAGTGCCCTTTGCTGACTTCGAATCTGATCTATACTCTGGAAAGGCGATCACCGAAGAACTCTAGTTTAACTATTATTATTACTATAAAAAAATGTTTGCAAGTCTACAACCAATATAAATAAAGAAAAGGCTCTTAGGCACGTTTGCTGATACTATACTCATAGCGATTTAAGTTCTACTTAAAATCATATGTGACAGTTTATGACATAGAAAAAGTAGCCCATAAGGTATGTAAGTATAACTTAAATCGCAATGAGTAGTATCAGCAAACGGGCCTTAAACTCTGGGCCGGCATTCTGTAAGGCGAAAATATTTTCGTGCACACGAACGATTTGCTTCATTTAACATTAAAATCGAAAGAAATTTTCGTGGCTGCGAACAAAAAACAAACAAACACATTTTTGTTGACAATTTCACTTTGCATTAAAGACAACAAACAAACGACAGCTATTTTCTTGACGTAATCATTTTCCTATTTATTATTTTTAAATAATCTTTTTAGATTCAATCTTTTCGGAGTTTAAATTTTACTGAATATTTTATTAAAAATGCTAGCAAACTATTCACCCCAATCATTGAATCCGACGGATGCTCTGCGGAGGGAGTAGTACCTGTTTTGAACATTTCCCCTATCATTGAAAACGCCGGTAGGTAAGTAAGCGGATGTCGGTAGCGAAGTTCACATTTCATGCCTATCATTGAAAACGCAACCGATCCGCGGTTCATACAAATGTTGTCGTTTTCAATCCGCATCAGAATCGATGCGGATCTCGAAGAGATAACACACATACACGCAATAAAAGTTTTATTTTTCGGAAATAAAGGATAAATTTAAAAAGTTTACGAACAGTTAATTGATCTTTCCGATTTAGAAAACAAACAACCCGTCCTCAGTTCCAGGCAATTGTGAAAGTTATGAAAAAAACATCCAGACATCTTTTCCTCGCACTCTAAAACCTCTTCTAATGCTCCTAGTATCACTATTACTAGCAATTTCTTCTAAATTTAAGAAAAATACAATGCTATCCATGTTCGTACACTTTACAAAAACAAAATCGAATAAGAAAAAATTTTCATTTGACAGCTGACTCGCTGGACTACAAGCAATCGGTAATGCGGTTTTGCGGACCGATAACGTAGTCCATCCGCCGTTTTCAATGATAGGTTTTCACTTGTGAAGTGATCAACTGCGGATCGGATTGAATCCGTCCGCAGAGCATCCGGCGGATTCAATGATCGGCCTGATTATTTATTGACCGGCGATAGCGAAGAAAGTGATGTTGAAAATGAACATGTGAACAAAAGAAAAATTAGAAAAAAATTTGCGGGATTGTTCGAATCTTCTCACATTACCTGACAAAATGTTGGTTTATTTTAATTTGGTTCTTAGTTAAAAAGTTAGTTTTTCCTTTTAGGTTTGTGCAACGATTTAGATTGAACGAAGTCGCCTTTAAGTATATGCTGGAAATTATTCATTATAGACATTATTCATGGCATGTAGCGCACCTTGTCGCATTGCGTGGAACCGCGTTATACCACTTATATTTGACAGCCACACGACATTTTTTTCCGAAGCTCTCCGACAACGAATTGCTGAGGAATATTTTAATGTGAAAATTCCGATCGGATTTCACGTTCGTATACCTCGATAGGGGTGATTAATTTGCGTAGAGGTTCACGAACGACATATGTACGTGCCTCCTATTTTAAAACTTTCCTCAACATTCGAGGTACTGGCTGGAGGAGGATATAATTTTATTGTTATTTTATTATTTAATGTCGGTTTCCATTTGGGACAGACAATTTTTCAGAGCAGTTTTTCTGCTCTCGAAATCAGCTGCCTGTCAGATTTCATGTTCATCCGATTTACACCTACTTCCAGTAATACCAAAAATTTTGTTTTTTTTACTACGTTTTTAGACGACAAGTCTGTGAAAAATACAGAAAAATTTACATTTGGCCGCTGCAATGGATATCCACAAATGCAAAGAAATAAAAATCTAGGGTCGAATCGCCACTTCCGTGAACGAGCTACACGTTAAGCATTAAGTTGGTTTTACATGTGAAACAAAAACAAATTCCGTCACAAAATGCTCGATCACGGAGGACGCGATTCGAACCCTAGTTTTAAGTTCCATTGGTCACGAAAAATCTGAAATCTGAAAATCCAAATGGAAAATGACACATTTTCATTCGAAACGTCCGCCTTTGTAGACAATCAAATTCAACAACACAATATTTTCAATTGTCAGCTGTTAGTTTTCAAAATAACTTGACCGAAAATAAATCGACTGTGACTGCATGAGACGACAAGGAATACCAAAGATCAAAGATCCAGCCATCGCGGATGCCAGAGCGCTTGGTGTGGATAACTGGAATCTGCGTGCCTGGGATCGCAGGGGATGGAAGGCTACAGTGTCTCAGGCAGAGACTCTCACGGGTCGTGAGCCCGTTAAGAAGAAGAAGTAGAACTGAGTCTGCCAAACTATAATTTTATTGTCACACAGTTTCTCAAACCTAAACGATTGTGAACAAAAAAAAAAAAACGTTAGAAGCAAATTTTGGCTTTCGTGTGATTTCTTTCGTTTTTTTTTTAATTACGAAAGGGATTTTCGTTTCGTTTTTCACAGAATGCCACCCCTGTTTTAAAGAATTAGAATGAACAAAAATAAATGGGCTATATTGTTTTTGTTAGATGATTTTTGGCTACCATCAAACATGGATTAGTGTGAATTTTTTGTGAATATTGGTTTTATATGTACATATGTGTGTGTGCCAAAAACTGTCAACATCATCATCAACATCATCATCAGCATTATCACCGTGCACAACTCCTCCTTTCAACTGATCACCACCATCACCATTCCCATGACACTCACACACGCATACACAATATGGTGTTAAGCTTAAGAGTTATTATAAAAAGATGGAATACAGAGAAGTTTTTAATGTTAAGACTTAGAGGGCTACAAAGTGTGTAGGAAAGTTTCATTAGGAGTATATATTTGGAGGTAGTAGTAGCCTTTCACCACGTTGGATGGAGGTTTTTTTTTTTTTTTTTTTTTCTTAAGAAAAATGCTCGCTCTTACCAGTGAACCGATCCAACTGGGTAATATATTGACCATGTTCGTCGGTTGTGCGGCATTATTGTTGAAGCCAGATTGTGGATGGAGCTGGTGCATGGGAGGTAGCGGCATTTGGGGGTGCAGCGGAAATGCTACTGATTTTGGTTGCTGTTCAGCCAGCAGCGGCGGTTGTATTGATGGATGGTGGTGTTGATGCTGCTGCTGTTGCTGGTGATAACTACTGTTCATTGTGAGGGAATTTGATGTGCGATTTCCATTGGGATTTTGGACAACGATCGGCGGGGGAGCAGCAACATCAGTTGTGGTAGCCTTCGTAGGCGTACTTTGGCTGAAATTATGCATGGAGTATGATTTCTTGACAAAGAACTCGGGCGACTCATTGGAGTTGCACGATGGCGATTGCACCGATGATGTTGGTGAATTAGATGAGTCGTCAGAGTCACAGAGGTAACTGAGGTCTTCTTCGTCGGCGTGCTCTTCGTCGTTCTCCACATCATCGTCATCATCGTCATCGTCCTCCTCCTCGTCTTCGATGTCATAGTTGTCCGGGTCGGTGTTGCTCATGGGAATGTCAGTGTCATCGCTGCTGCCAGTGGTGTGATGGTATCGATAGTGCTGCGAGCGAATGATCTCCATATCGCTATAGCCGAAGCAGTTGTCCTCGGGTTCACTGCAGTTGGAAACTACGGCCGGCAAAAGTAGGTTTGACGTGACACCATGGTAGGTTTGATAGTTTTGATCGACACAATAGTGCCGTCTGAGACTCGGCTGGCTCAAATGCTGACGTGTCTGGTGGAGGAGAAGAGCTGTGTTTGCAGCCGGTCGTGGCGCACGGCGACTCACCCGGCATGGAAGGAGATTGTCCAAACTAGCGCTGGCAACTTTTAAACGCCGTGCAGCATGTGCACATATTCCCGAAAGGGGGACCTTGGGCAGCTTGGGATTCATGCAGGCAGGTGGCCGCTGGTAATTTTTCTCCCTCGTACTCCGTTTTAGGAAGCATTTTCTCTTCACCGACGACTGGTGGGACGGGAGATTGTTTTTTAAACCAGACCCCGGCACGAACGAGTCAGTAGAACTTCGCACAAGCTTTGTCGATTCCTCATTGATGCGCCCGGTAATGCCTCGGTGCAGACTGCACGCTCGAACACCATCATCGCTATTGGAACGCAAATAAGACTTCTTTGATTTTGAATGTGCTTGAAAGCAGTAGTGACCCAGTTTCCCCTTTTCTACGCTTGCTTCGGCGTTCTTCTTGCGACTGCCACCGGCCAGAGACTTGGCGAGCCTCGAATCGCCTTTCACATACTCCGTGTGCTTGTTCTTTCGATACGTCATCACCTGAGGAGCTATGCTCATGATGCTGTTTCTTCGCTTTCTGGGCGGACCAATAATCGATCCCATCTGCTTTGGCGGCGGAACTGTATTGTTCAACAGCTTAAGGTTCTTATTGATGGGTATACTGTCCATATTCTTGGCAATCTGTGGAATGTTTTGCACTGATCCTGAGGGGGATTGGAAAATTTGCTGCAACGACTGAGACAGGGTTTTTGTCTTACACGGCGGGGTGGACATCGGGGCCAGCGACTTCCTCGAATTCGACGGCGGAAACAGGTTGTTTTGCATTTGCAGCGGTGCAGCAACCGTTCTTAAGAATTTAACAGGCGAACGCGCATTGATGTTGGATAATATCGGGGGCTATGTTATGTGTATGAAGGATTTGAGTCGATAACGAAAAATGGGGATTGTTAGACACAATCAGGACCAAGGTGTAGAAACAACATTTGTTTTTATATATAAACATTTTTTGAGATAGTCAAGTAGTGCGTCGGTAAATGTTTTTTTTTTTTTTTTTTTTTTTTGTAACCAGAGATCATGTACACATAAGAAAATAAAAAATAAATAAATCCAAAAAAAACAAAACAAAAGACATTTGTATTAACATTTAACATTTACAAAAAAAAAGGAAGAGATTGATTATCAATCCGATGTGCCTCTAGTTATAAATTTTATTTTGGTTTGTAGTTATCTAGAAAAAGTAACTTACCGATTGAATGACAGATGGCAGCATAGCAGGATTGGTTGCCGCTAAGGAGAGCTGCTCTTCGGAGGCGATGCGCACAGGCATAATGTTGGCCTGGTTGTCTGTCGGCTTTTGCATTTCGTAACCTGTAAGGGTAAACAGAAGGAGAGCACTGTTAGTGATGTAGGAAAAAAAAAATCGATAATGACAAGGAATGCAAGGTTTTACACAAGCAGAGATGATTTGCAAGAACGCATATACCGATTCAAAAGCCACACAAGGAAGAAAACCCATCGCCATTGTGAGCCGTTGGAAACCTTATGTGGTATTCGTTTGGGCGCTCTCAGATCACTTTTTTTGCTCTCAGATCAGTTCTTATGTTCGTTTGGTACAAAAAAAATCAATCTTTTTCAGATTTCAGATCACTTTTGCGAATCTAGATATTTTCTCAGATTTACCAACACAAGTGCGTTTGAGTTTGACAACTGGTGGAGGGCGTTTAGGTTTTCGTGAATTTGTTCTACAGCAAAGAAAGGCATTGCATCGGGTAAATTTATTTTAGTAAATTGGTTATGTATAAATATTTAAAAATCAATCGAGACGCAAATTTCGAATGTTTTAATTTAAATCTTAAGCAGTGAATGGAAAACCTTTCGAAAAGTGTTGAAGGCTGCATATATTCGAATCGCACGAATATTATCACAAAAAAGAGCAAGTGACGTTTTTATGTTCGATTAGCCACACGAAATCTGAAATCTGAGAGCGAATCTGAAGAAGCCCAAACGAATACCACATTAGAAAATTGACCGCTTGAAAATTGACTACGAAAAAAGACAAGAGTGAGCTTTAGATGGAATCACTGTTCGTCATATGAAGGCGAACGATGCGTCCAAATGCATTCTATCTGGTAGTGGAACGAGCAATTAGTCCCAGTGTTACTAGGAGTAGTAGGGCGTATGATATTTGTTTTTATTCTCGGCAACTTTGCATTCGTCGTTTTAGCACCTAAACCAAAAAAAAAAAAAAATAAATACGTACTTGTGCTGTCAACATTTGGCTGCATTGGTTGCTGTTGCTGTTGTTGCTGTTGCTGTTGTTGGTGTTGTTGTGGCTGTTGCTGCTGCAACATTTCAGAGCCACTCTGGGATGCGTTCGGTTGCATGTTGGGTTGGTTTTGTGGCTGTAGCGTATGCTGTTGTTGTGCCTGTACCAGACCTTGTCCAAATGATGGCATATACTCCTGTGAGGGAGTATTAGGAACACTACTGCGATTTGGAGGAACAAACTGTTGAGTAAGATTGGACATATCGATTCGTAAGCCAGTCAGCTGAGGTAAGTGCTGCTGTTGAACACCATGTTGTTGGGGTTGCTGCTGCTGCTGTTGTTGTTGCATTTGTACAGCTGTCACTTGCTGTTGTTGTTGGGGCATCTGTTGTTGGGATTGCACAGTTGGTACTTGCTGCAGTTGGGGCTGTCGTTGTTGTATAACCGGTTGTGGCTGTTGCAACGATGGTTGAGTTTGTTGTAACTGCGGCTGCTGTACATTTTGAAATTCCTTTATTTGAACCGGAGGGCCACTCTCAGACACTTTCTGTGATGCTGGTGCGGAAACACTCTCATTTGGCGATATTTTGGGCTGTGTCTCTGAGACAATGCTAACACGAAAACGTGATACTTTACGTGCCTGTGGTTTGGCCGTTGTCACCGAAGCAGAAGCGGCATCTGTAGTCGAAACACCGATTGCGGGTGATTGTTCCTTTTGCTGTAATAAAATATGTGAGAGTCTGTGCATTAAAAGTCATAAGGTATACATACATCTGAGACAGCCGCACTTGTAGCAGCTGATGCTTGTCCAGCACTTGTCAATAGTGCCAGCTTCTTTTCCAAATCGGCAAGGGAGCTTTGAGTTATTCTGAAATTACCAAAATATGTATTAATACTCGATTTGGTCGACACGACAAAATTGACAAAACTTACGCTCCTGACGAAGAGCACTCGGTTTTCTCTAGGCTTCCCTGCTTAGACAGTTTCGAAGAGTGCACATCTGAACGCATTTCGCTTGGAGTCTGAACAGTGGTGCCACCGCCAATGCCAATGTGTCCGTCATTGGCTGTCGACCGTGGTATCTCGTATGACGCCTCAACACCCTCAATGATATTCGTTGGTATGTTTGAGAAGTCTGATCCACTATTGTCCAATGACGTGCGACGCGAATTATAGACAGATGAACCACGAGCCGATGACGATGTTAGGCCTGTGGGAGTGTTATAGCCCACCGAAGGGGCCTGTTGCGAATACTGCTGCTGCAGGTGTTGGATATGAGCATACTGTTGTGATAGCTGCTGCTGTTGTTGTTGCTGTTGCAATTGTTGTATTTTTGGTGGCTGTTGTGTTTGCTGAAGCAGAGGAATTTGTTGCTGCTGCTGTTGTTGCAATTGCTGCTGGGGATTTACTGATTGTTCCTTCTTTTGGGTTCGAACCTATGAAGACGAAAACAGAAATATCACTTCTTGTGTTCGACTTTGGAAATGTGTGTCACAAAATACAACAAAACAGACTACAAATAAAAAGAAAACACAAGTTAGACAAAACAGAGACCAAAAAATAAACAATTGCCGTTGATTTGGTCAGTGTTGCAGGTGGTGGCGTTGCAGTCGTGTAGGTAAATCACCGGTCCACCTTGGGTTAGTCATGTAAAGAAAGCTTAAAGGCTAATAAAATTAGCGCTTAGCGACAGATTTGCGAAATCAGGTTGACTATTGGCGGAGCATCGTAAGGCACATGATTCCGCAGTTTTCTTATCCATAAGTACGAATGTTGAATATACATAGCCTTTAGCACTTAGCTTCAGATTTGAGAAAAGCACATACTAGTGCCCAATCGACTTGACGTTTGGCAGAGCAGCGTAAGACTCCCAGTTTCTTGTCCACCAGAAGCGAATACGGTTGGAAAGTCTTCGTGATGGTGAAGACAGTACGAGGGTAAGGTGCTACGTCCCATATGTGCGTCTGACGGTTTGAAATGGATTGAGCAAGTGGAACTCAAATGAGTGCGACACGTAAACTCACACACAGCAAGTAAGGTGTGCAAGAAATATTTGTATCTTTGGTGATCCAGTCGACTAGTCCACCTTGGTGAAACTGCATAAAGGAGTCTGAGGTTTGACCGGTACCAAGATTGAAACGAAGTGGTGAAAATATCATTTGTATTTTGAAGCGGCCCAAAAAAAAAAAAAAATGTTTAACTAAATAAGGCAGTGGACGAACAAAAACAAGTGAAAAACAAAACTGTACGGTGGATATGAGTACTCTACGAGTTAATACAACTTCAAACTTCAAAACTACCTCTTCATGATCGATGACATTCAATGGAACTGTGGTGGTGGTGATCACTTGCAACGGAATAGGTTGCTGTTGCTGCTGCATTATATTTTGCTGCTGCTGGAGCCCTGGATCGGGTACAGAAAAATGTGCTACATCTGGCTGCTGCTGTTGCTGAGGAGGCATTTGCTGCTGTGGTTGTTGAATCGATGGCTGTTGCCCAGTTCCGGATACAGTGCTCTTAACAGTGGACACGTGGGCGTGTGTTATATTCTCCAATCCAATCTTGAGCTGTTCCAGAGTGTTTGTTGTACATTCACTGGTACCAACTGACGTTTTAGATGCTGGCGTTGGTGGAGGTTGCTGAGGGACGGCTTCAGCCAAGGGCAAAGTTGTTTGTTGCAATATTTGCTGCTGCTGATAGTCCAACATCACTTGTTGTTGCTGTTGTTGTTGCTGTTGGTAATCGGCCACCATTTGTTGCTGTTGTTGGTAGTCTGGCATTATCTGCTGTTGCTGCTGATATTCTGGCATCATTTGGGGCAGCATGTGTGTGGGCATTGGTTGAATGGCTGGCATCTCAGTCTGATACTGCTGCATCGGGATTTGCTGTTGCGAATAGATAGGAACCTGCATTTGTTGTGGAGGTGGTATGTCTGCTGCTTGTTGAAGTATTTGTTGCTGTTGAATGTGTTGGGGGAAATCTGAAACATTTGGTGTAATCACTGACGGCTGCTGTTGCATGGGTATTTGCTGTAGAATTTGTTGAGGAATTTGTTTTGGAATTTGTTGTGGAATTTGTTGTGGAATTTGTTGTGGAATTTGTTGTGGAATTTGTTGGATCATTGGCAGTTGCTGACTTTGGATAGGCATCGGTGTATCAGCAATAGTTTGCTGCTGTTGCTGCTGCACTGGTGCCATATATTGTACTGGCGATGCCTGCGATTGTGGGATGACTATTTGTTGTTGTTGTTGTTGTTGTTGTTGCTGCTGCTGCAACATCGGACTCTGTTCCAGCTCGCCCACGCTATGCGGCTCAGTGGTAGGAGAATCCGTCTCATTTGCATCCTTTATCGACTGAGTTTGGATTGCCTCAGCTCTGGGTGCTGCCACTTCCATAACAGCCGAACCAGAGGCCGAGATCACAACAGGGTTGACCAAAAATCTTGAAATCTTTCTCCCGCCCTCGAATTTCTTCTCTGCAGGCGGAGGAGGAGTTGGTTTCTCAACGGATTCTTCGCGGTTTTCCAATGACTGTTCCAAATTCTGTGGCCCAACCGGTGTGGGAAGTGACTCCTGCTGCTGCTCATTAGTTGCGGCCTGACTCTGCAGCTCCTCATCGAGAGTCAGATCATTTTGGCCATTTGGTGTGGCATCATCCAAGGAGGCATCTTCCAAAACGTCAACACCCGTACTCATACTCCCACCAGAAGAAACCTGCCCAGAGTCGATCGCCAAGCCGGCAACACTTCCGTTCCCTCCGCTACTATCACCCCTTTCCAGATCAACAGGCAACGACTTGTTCTGGCCCTGTTCAATGGTCGATGGTGACGATGACGACGTTATAGTGTTGTCCGGTGTATAATCCGACGAAAGCGAAGTGTACTCCGACGCTGTGCTAGTCTTTCGCGATACTGGCCCTGAATTGACAAAGTTCTCATTGCAATTACCCTCCGATGCGCCGCCAGATGAAATCAGTTGCGGAGGCGTCGACGACCCAGAGTCCATTACAATTCCCGACTCACCTTGTGCCAGTTGGCCAACCATCAAGAAAGCATCATCATCACGTGACGCCGATGATGCAGCTGTACCCGAAGGTGATGTGGTCGAAGACGTCGCCTGTTGCACTGGTGCAGTAAATGCTGCCGCAGTTGTTGTCATTGGTTTGGTTGCCAAATCCAGCTCAGCTGCACCGGCATGCTGTTTGCGAAGGTGCTGCGAAGGATGATGATGACTATGCTGAAGCTGTTCCCCTCCACCAGCTAACATATTTAAACGCTGTTGACTGGACATAAGATTACCAAAGGATAATGACAATGCCGGCTCCATGGTACCAATAGACGGCTCAAACATTTTAGACAAGTCTGATGAGGTTTCATCGCGCTGCATGTTGGAATATATGTAAACAAGAGAAGAGAGGAAGAGAATTGCAAAGAAAATGTTTGCATTTCATTTAGTAAATGAAAACAAAAAAAAAAAAAAAAATTTTTTTTAAGACTTTACTTGTGTCAAAACAAATATTTATAAGAAGCGATGAACAAACTAAAAAAAAAAATATAAATGTATATCTAAGAAAAACGGCAAATAAAGTCAAGTAAACCAAAAGAAAACCACAAAATATACACAACAGCGAAAATCAATACGTTTAAACTTTATATAGCAATAGCACAGCAAAATGTTTATCAACAAAAAAGAAAATCATTCAATAGACTTGTTTATTGTCAAATGTAAACATACACATGGACGCACAACATAAGGCGGCTTACATGTAGAAACGAAATACGTTCTACATACAAATAGAATGCATGACTAACATGCATCTTCTGTTCCCACCGAGTACTATCAATTGTTCCATCAATGACATAAGGATATTATAAGGGGTTGCGCATAATGGCGCAATCTCATTTGGTACGAAAATTTTACAGCCAACTGGCAAAATAACTGACAAAACAACTTAAAAGTCGCTTCTATGACGTCACAAACATAAATTATCGACAACCTAAGCATGTAACCAATTGACAGCAATAAAGAACTTAAGGTAGGATTGCGGGGGCTAATCAAATATGTACTTGCATGATATCATACCATTGCGAAAGTGTGAAAGCGATATGAGCTATAGATCGCATATTTGGCTTAAAAAATTCTAGCCGTTAGCCAACTTCTTTTTGAAGTTAGTTCGCAGATAGCTCGCTTGAAGAATCAGCACGTAAGATATACCTTACATCATATAGTACAAAATGGTTATTTGCAGCCGCAAGCCTTAAGCCACGTCACTAACATTTGACAGCTCCAGCTCGTGTGAACTGCAACGGCAGAGCCAGTTGTATTCAGGCAACTGGATAACTCATTATTGGTCATAAGATTGTCATTTTCAGATGTCGCAAACGAAGATAAAAACTTAAAAAAACGTTTACATTGAAAGAAATCTGTAAATACGAATACGCATATTGTTACAAAGAATTGAGAAGATTTTCATTCATAGCTGACACCATCTGAAGACGACAAAAACCATTTCAGGGCTATCGGCAATTGCGAAGGAAACAAAGTAACCCCGGACATTTTTTGTTCCCTGGAAAATATTCCTCTTATCGTGAATCTCCATTGGAATTTATTCCGCCGGAATTTTTGGAAAATATGTTTGAATGCATTGACAGTTGTCAATTGTGATTTATTCAATTATCATATTTGGGAATATTTTGCAAATATTTGTTTTGAAACCAATGAAATTCGTTAATTTGAGCAATTCCAAAGACGCGAATTGGATTTATTTGCATTTTAGTAAAGAAGGTGTTCGATTCGGTAAAACAAAAAACTAAATGTAAGAAGCTTACAAAATTCATAGCGTAAAACTGAACAGAAGAAGTTTAAGAAATAAATCCAATACCCTATGCCCAATTCACAATGTCGCGTTAACGCTCTGTTGACAGATTATGTAGAAACATATGCTGCCACACAAAATACAACTTTAGGCGTTGAGTCGACTTTAGATCGTAAATATCGTAAAGTTCAAAGTCGGCGCAGTGGCTTAGTGGTTAGTGTGTCGGACTAGTAAGCGAGATTTCCCCATGTTCGAATCTCGCAAAAACCGAAATTCCAACTCAGGATTCTTTTGCACTGCGCCACCTCTCGCGAACGTCTGCCAATCATCCGAGTCTTGAAAGAGCTTCTCAATAAGCCGTCTGGAATCGGCATAAAATTGTAGATCCTTTCCATTCATTCAAAAAATGAAAAACTGACACAAAACGAATGGTTGTGAGAAGCAGGCCTAGGGTCCGGTCCCTACAGATCTGTTGCGCCAACATTTAGTATTATTATTTTTTTTATTTATTTAGTTATTAAATCTTAAAGTTCAACGCGACGCCATAGTACACCTAATTTCTGCTATCACGCGCGTTTGACAGCTTTAGACTTTCGATTTGAAGTCATAGAGTGTGCCGTTCATAGTTGGAGTTGCACAGATTCGTGCATAAAAATTACAGCTACAAGAAAAAAAAAATAGTGTACATGAAATTTGGATTCTGCTCTGAATTTTCAGCCAAAAAACAAACCGAACTTTAAGTCCGGCATTTAAAATCGTAAAGTTTCGATAAAGCGTGTCAAAGCGCGCCAACGCAAGCAGGTCTTCAACGCCGAATTGTTAATTGGGCATTAGAGGTACCGCAGGCTGTAAGTAGAAATTAAATAGCGTTGTAATATAGTTATTACAAATATTCGTTCTTTATTAGATTTCACCAGTAGGTACTAATACTACAGGGTCAATAAACCAATGTTCAAGTATCTGCTGGATTTTCTCTCAGACAACCTGTCAACAATCAAAAAACCATTCGCCACTCCTGACATCGTTAGTAATGTCGCGATTTTCATCCAATAAATTTAGGCGCATTAGCTTAGTGGTTAGTGTGTTGGACTACTATGCGAGGGGTCGAGGTTCGAATCCCGCAAAAACCCAAATTCCAACTTAGGGTTTTTTTCACTGCGCCACCTCTCGCGAACGTCTGACAAACATCCGAGAGTATAACTGTCTTGAAGTCGGCAAAATATTGTAGATCCCTTCCATTCGTTCCAAAAATGAAAAACTCACACAAAACTAATGGTTGTGAGAAGCTAGGCCTAGGGTCCCTTCGGACCTGTTGCGCCAACTATTTAATTTTTTTTTTTTTAATTTACCATCATCTCCAATTGTTTCTGATTAATTAAGCTACACCTATAATTTATTTTAGTACATTTTGAAAAACTGACTTTAAACAAAA
This sequence comes from Cheilosia urbana, assembly GCA_946477585.1. Taxonomy (NCBI): domain Eukaryota; kingdom Metazoa; phylum Arthropoda; class Insecta; order Diptera; family Syrphidae; genus Cheilosia; species Cheilosia urbana. The sequence continues at coordinate 6,203,220 of OX297857.1, forward strand.
TATGTACTTGCATGATTCAAAATTGTTGCTCTCTGTTGTTTGAAGTATACCAATCCTATGCCACTTCTATTTTTTCCTCTTTTTTTTTCGAAATTCATTGCCGATACCTATTTTTGAAAAATGGAAAATATTTCCGGAGGAATTTTGTTCACCATAGCCCTGATTATGGTTGATACTTCGGAATGACTTCCGCCGGCGCCGGCGGTTTGTGGTCTTGGACAACGCTACTGTCCATTCAGTCAGTTTTAAACGAAAATGTCACCGTGTGGCATCAAAGCTTACCTTTCCATGCAGGGGAAACTTTTTTGATTGAACTGGATTAATCCAACTTAGGCGAATTGGCGAATACAATTGCTTTCTGCGTGATAGATATACTGGCGTCTTCCGGAACTTTAGCTAATTAATTTGTATTTGACATTAAGTCAAGCCCATTTAATATCAATATGGTTGTCATGTGATTGGAGTCCTAAGTACAGTTACAGTGCGAGCGTTAAATCTGAGTGCACAGCAACAAATTGATTTTAAAGTCAAATAGTTACACCCTGTAAGCCTAACTTCATAAACACGTTCCAAATTTAAATAATAAAAAAATAAATAAAACATAATTGGTCTTTCTTCAAAATTCCAATTACTACAGCTATCAGAAGGATTAAGCTCTTGGAAAATCCCACGCATGTTTGTAAGCCCATTTAACACCAGAGAAATATAGAATGAATAGATTAAAGAAAATAAAAACTGCCAATTGATGCCCTTAACCACATGAACAGAAGATCAAATTACAGCTCTTCCTTAACAAGGGCCAAGAAGGAAGAACTGCTGAAGAATACACAGTTTTTTTTGCTGGATATTACATTATAATGTTTGCTTATTTCCCGGTGATTTTACGTTATCTAGTTTTACATTTACACGAAATTATAAAACAAAAATTAAGAAAAGACAGTATTTTCAACAGTAGCTAAATATAAACAATATGCAAGCCATTCCATAACGAAAGAAAAAGTAAATTAATAAAACTCAATCACAAACACTGTCAGAAGAAAAAAACAGAATCTCATTTATATATTATTTACGGATACAATTTACAATTAAAATCTAAATCTAAATAAATAATAAAAAAAAATGTCGTGCAATGCCATTCTTCTCCTCATTTTTTTTTTTTTTTTTTTTTTGTATTTTTATTTTATGGAAGTTCTATTCTTTATTTTTTGGCATTTTATATTAATTAATTTTTAAGTACACCACACACAAAAGAGAAATTAAAAAAAAAACTGTAAGAACACAAAATTGCGTATAAGAAAAGAAAATTCACTATAGCTTGTATGTAAATGTAAATTATACTTTTCAAACATTTTGTAAAAAAAGCAAATGACTTTTAACAAAATTTATTATTTGTAAATCTATATTAACTTTTGTTTAAGTTTAGGAAACCAAAAAAAAAAAAAATTAAAATTGTGGTTAATTTGTTTAGTTTTTTTTTTTATATTAAAACTTACAGAACGGTGTCTTTGATGAGTTCTGAACACAGAGCGCTGGCGTGTTAATGACGCATGTCGTACCTATATGTACACATACAGTATTGGAATTTTGGTTTTAATTATTTGGTTAAAACAGGTTGTGTGGTGTAAAACAGAAAATACAAATAATGTATGGACTAGTCATCTCCATAAGAAAAGTTGTGTTTGTTCCTTTTTACTTTGGTAAATCTAAAAAAAATATTTTTGTTTTCCTTCGAATAATGGGAAATATATATGTGATGAGGGTAGGTAAGATTTAAGGACTACCTGAAGCGATGAATAAGTTGGGGGTGCGATGACATTTACTATATATTTTTTATGTGACTAATTTAACACTGAACTAAATGTTGTTTCAGGCCCATACACTGATACTGGAACTTCATATTAACAAAAAAAAAAATCTCTTTTGGACACTTACTCACAATGATTCAAGCGGATACGAGTTTTGTGATAAATATGACCGGAAAGTTCGTCACAGAGAAACAGTAACACCAGACATCATTGAAGTAGAAGCTGCTTTCTTTTTTTATGAGGAGGTTATCAATACTCTTATAAAGCATGTGAACTACACAGCGCTAAGTAAATGGGGACAGGACAAAGTAAAAGAGTTAAGCCGTGCAGGAAAGAAAAGCAACCCATCGCGCACAGATGCAGTAGTGGATAGGCCTATGGGACCTCTTTCCTTTCATTTCCTTCCCACGCTTGGGATGATAAAAGTAAAGCCGACCAATGACAATGCCAGTTGCCTCAGGGGATCTGCTGCCCGGGCTGAAAAAGATAAACAAAATCCCTAACTTTGGACTATTGGGAAAAACTGAAAAATGTATTATGTACGAGAGATCATTAGCAATTCGTCGGATGATTGGTTGAATCGTATTAAGAGTGTCCATCTATTGCACCTAAGTTAATACCACTGCTTGCGTATCCTACTAACGATTTTCTGGTTTGCTTGTGATTCGAAAATAGTGCCTTAGAAAACCTGATTGAATGGCTTACTGCAAACATTTAGTCCTTTTCGTACAACAACAACAAAAAAAAACAAAAAAAAATCTTCCTTCCAATTTTATACACTACCGATACTCGGCGATTTCTTCATCCCTCAGGTGTTGGACTTTTTTACACTACTCCGTAAGCTTTGTTTAAAAAAAAAGCCACTTGACTCCGTGGAAATATGTAAAAATAATGATTTTAACCGACAGAAACGGTGATTATAATAAATGTCTTTGAACGGGATACGGGATACGGGAAAAGAGAAATGAATCGAATATTGCATGCGTACACTAATAGGGAGAACTGATAGAGAGTATAATAGAGCTAGGTATACATGTATGAAGTATAGGGAAAGAAGGCTTCTTCCCTGAACCCTAAAAGCTTCTTCTTCTTTTTTTTCTAAATACAATATGTATGTTTGTATTCGGGAAAAAAATAACTGTTCTTTTTTTGATGTGGTGATGACAATTTGGCATCTACTTACTTTTTCGATATTGCGGCGGAATGTTGCTGGTACTGGTATTTGATTGGGATTGAGTTTGACTTGACGGACAATGTCCTTGATCATATCAACGAAGACGGTACTCTGACTTTGGGAAAGCAGATCCTGTGATATCTATATTGAAAAGAAAAGCAAAAAAAAAATCCAATTTTTAACACACTCAGAACGAGCAGTCTTTTCGAACATAGAATTACAATGGTATTAGGATAAATATTTATACAAGTTTGAATTTGAATATGCCAAACGAATGTTCCAATGACTAGCGAAACGTCAAACAAATTCGACATCTTAACATCCTACTAGAGCTTCAGCACAAACGGTTGAATTTCAATCCTTTTTGCATCGTGCTTGATGTCTCTGTTGCCATCTAGCGGCCAATTAAACGCCGCCCGTTGTTAACTGTCAAATCGATATATACCAATTCGAAACCGAAATCCGTACTCGCATGAACTTACAATTTTTATACATTCCGCAACGTTTTGTTCGTCGAAATAGGACCGTATTCGAATCTGTGCCTACAATGTTACTTGAACCATGTGAAGGTGGAAGTTTTCGTTGTATTATTTGGGGAATTTTCGATATTCCAAGGGAAATTTCGAAACAGCGTTTACTTAGTGACGATGGATGTAATCTGAATTTTTGCAAGTTAATTTCGATTATTAATACGTAACAAATTAAATACTATGTAGCAGCACTTTCATATTCCGAACTTTCTACCGTTCAGCAGAGGGCGCAGTCCGCATTTGATGGTCGGTTGGCGTTTGATACATGACGTGACAGACAAGGACGAGACGGGGGTTCCAGTTCAGTCGCTGATCATTCACCATCGAACGTGCTCGAATAAAATAGTGGAGAATAAAAAAACATATTTTTCATTTAGTTTATGCCACCATATCGGCATATACTATAATTCGATACTTCTATTCGAAATACCTTTGAGCAAATTGTACGCCTTAATTAGAACTAACGTCAAATGTGTATAAATGTCACCTGACGTTCGGTATGGCTAGATGTGACATGTGACTGTTAATGGAGGAGCACGATTCTAAAAGCTTTTTTCTTTATTGGGATTGGACTCTTTCGAAGTTCGAAAAGACTTTGATTATTGATTACGCGATTCGTATTAAAAAGTGTGTTTTATTTGAAATATCTTTGAACTGGTGTGACTCTTTTGAAGATCGAATTAAGGATTCAAATGTGATCTGTAGATTTTGAGTTCTAATCGATTTTGAGAATACGGTACTTGAGTACTCGAAATAGAACTGCAACTATGCAGTATTTCAGACAAGCAGTTTCTACAAAATCCCAAATACAAATTTCGAATGGAGAATAAGAATTTTTACACAATCTCGAAAGATTTTATTAATTTATTGTAGAAGTTATGAATGGTACTTACCAGCTTGTTGGCGACATCAGTTGGATTTACATCGCTAATGTCAAACTTGAAAGTGATCGTCTTCGGTTTGTTTTCCATGTGACAATCGACTACGCTGCCGTTTTCAACGTTTGTCACACTCAATTTAGGGATACGTTCGGTGCCGCGATTCGTTCGTCGTGTTTTGCTCGTTCGGGGTTTCGGGAAACTACCGTTAGAGGCAGGTGCAGCTTGCTGTTGTTGTTGTTGTTGCTGCTGCTGCTGCTGCTGTGGTTGCTGTTGCGGTTGTTGCAGTTGCGGTTGTTGCTGTTGTTGCTGTGGCTGCTGTTGTTGTGGTTGCTGTATAGCCTTTTGTTGTTCGTTTAATGGCTGTTGAGGTGAATTTGCTTGGCCGACTGGAACTTGAGCTTGCGGAATGGGCTGAAGTGGCTGCTGCTGTGGCTGTGGACTCGGTTGCTGTTTCTGCAGTTGTTGCTGTTGGAGCTGCTGAATCTGCTGAGAAACTTGCTGTTGCATCTGTTGTTGGTGTTGCTGGGGAACTTGTTGTTGAATATTTTGTTGCTGTTGGGCAATTTGCTGTTGAATCTGTTTTGGCTGTTGTTGTTGCTGATGCGCTTGTTGTTGTTGGGAAAGCTGCTGCTGTTGCTGCGGTTGCTGTGGTTGCTGTTGTAGAACTTGCTGCTGCTGAGGCTGCTTAGCTATTGGTGTTTGTGGCTGTACCTGTTGCATTTGTGGCGCGATCTGCTGCACTTGTGTTTGCATCTGTTGCACTTGCGGTTGGGCCTGTTGCACTTGCGGTTGGATCTGTTGCACTTGTGGCACCTGTTGAAGTGGTTGCTGATTCTGTTGGTTTACGATTTGCTGTTGTTGAATCTCTTGCTTTGGCTGAATTTGGGGCTGTGGCTGTTTTTGTTGCTGATACTGTTGTTGTTGTTGCTGTTGCTGGTGCTGCTGCTGATTTTGTAAATGTTGTTGTATCTGTTGGATTTGTTGCTGCTGCTGTAGTTGCTGTTGAAGCAATTGCTGCTGCTGTTGCAATTGCTGTTGGAATTGAATTTGTTGCTGATGCTGCAGTTGGTGTTGCATTTGTTGATCGGGTTGCAGCACATTTTGCTGATATTGTCCTTGTTGCTGTTGTTGTTGGACATAATGCTGCTGCTGTTGCTGATTATGAGCATATTTTTGCGACTGTTGCTCAGTAACTGATGTCTGATTAGAGTAATTAGGAACTAAATTCATCTGTTGTTGTTGTTGTGGTGGTTGCTCGTATATACTCGCTGCCTGAGATTGTAGCTGTGGTTGCTGTTGATTTGCGGCCGAAGACTGTTGCATTTGTTGATGCTGCTGATGTTGGGGAACTGAAACATACTGTGGCTGTTGTTGTTGTTGCTGCTGCTGTTGTTGTTGTTGTTGTTGTTGTTGCTGTTGTTGTTGTTGTTGTTGCTGCTGCTGCTGTTGTTGTTGTTGTTGTTGTTGTTGTTGTTGTTGTTGTTGTTGTTGTTGTTGTTGTTGTTGTTGTTGTTGTTGTTGTTGTTGTTGTGTTTGTTGTTGTTGTGTCGTAGCCGCAGAAGTCTTCTGTTGGGTGTAATATTGCTGCTGCTGGTGAGGATCAACAACTTGTTGTGCTTGAGCTTGCATTTTGATTTGCTGATGTTGCGGTTGTATTTGAATTTGCTGCGGCAGTGGCAATTGCTGCTGCTGATATTGCGCCTGATTCTGTTTGAATTGCTGTTGTTCAAGTTGTTGTTGATACAACTGTTGTACGGCTTGGTTCTGTACATACACTTGCTGTTGCTTTTGCTGCTCGGCAGCCATTTCGATTTCACTTGGCTTCTCCATTTCGACTGCAATGTCGCCACCCATTTGTGAGTTCATATCCCGTCCTACAATAGGCTTAGCTACATCGTGCGACTGCTTCTGCTGTCTTTCTGCGTGGTCCTCTCTCACCGTAACAATAGCCGGTGCCATTGGAGTTTCTCCAACGAGAACCACAACACCGCTCCCATCATCCTCCTCCTCATAGTAATCCTCGTCGTCTTCCTCCTCCTCCAAATGCATTGCTTCACGACAACCCCAATTTGTATCGTACATCTCCCTCTGGGCCAGCAGTGCCAACATCTCCAATCTGGACTTTTCATTTTGCAGCTGCATCTGTGTCTGCTTTTGCTTGCGTTCTTTTTGCAACGAAACCACTTGAACTTTTAACATTTTGACAACAGCTCTCGAATCTTCCTCACTGATAATTCCCGCCTTGCACATGTCCATGCAGACCGTCTCACAATCATCGTTCTTTATGTCGAACTCAAACTGTATCGCCTCGTTCTCTTTGTGCTTGTACGAGCGCTTCTTCGGATCCAACAGCCTCAGCCTAAACTCGATGACATTCTCCTCTGAATTATTGAGAAACACCTCGGTGGTGGTTGGTTCCAAGCGTATGCCAATGTCTTCGCCGAAGAATTCCGAATTCAACAAGTCCTTGCAGCTGGGTCGATCCTCCTTCTTCAATTGGATGCACCTTTCTATAATTTCACGAACCTTTGGGTTCTCGACTTTGTCGAAGCTAGCCGGCTTAATGCCCGATATGACCTTCTTGTAGATTTGTGCCGGTCCCGAACACTCATTGTATGGGTATTCAGATATGGCCATCTCCAACATACACATACCGAACGCATAGACATCCACAGCCTCGTCATAGTGCTCTTCGTACATTTCAGGCGCCATAAATTCTGGCGTACCAATCACCGACTTGGCGAAACTACGATTCTTGAGGGTGGCCAAACCTAAATCACCAATCTTTACACTACCAGTTGTACCAGTTATAAATATATTATCACATTTTAAATCACGATGTATTATTGGCGGTGAACGCGAATGCAGGAAATGTAAGCCCTTCAGAATCTGACGGCACCACGACTTTAAAACTTTCGGATTTATTTTCTTAAAACGCCGTAAATAACTGTTGAAATAAAAAAATAATAAAATTAAACATTAACAAATGAAATTAAATCAAATTTAAACTTTTTGTTATGCTTATGGTTATGTTGTTGTGTCAAAATAATTTCAGATGTTTACTAACGAGTGGCATTTACAAATAATATCTATATTTAAGTACTTTGGTGTAACATGAGCCTCGGCGCACGGGCTGAATTGATTCAACCGTAGACTATGACCAATATATCTACTCCATTTATACTTAAACGAACCAAATGTATCGTCAATTATGTAGTTATTTCATTAACTACTGCCAACAACTTAGAAATGTAAATCAACTGTCGCAACAGCCAACTCTAATAGCATCAAAAAATAAACAATAAAATTGCAAAACGTTCGTAATTACAGGTTACGCCGTATTGGAAGCCCTTGTTCAATTGAATTATTTCCGCGCCATCGCGTGAGTGATGAGCGACGTACAGTTTTTAGAATAATAATCAATTCGCTGAAAGGTAGCTGCAAGTAGCATTTCCTTAAAGGGGTAATGGAGGCCTTTTCAAAAATGCATCTATTCTGTTAACAAGAACCCGACTCCCAATTAAAGATTATAAGGACATGTACAGGGTACACGCAGTAGTGCTGATAAATAAACGGGCTGACATGAGGACTTTTCAATAATTTATTTGTTCTTTCGAAGACTAAACCCAGCGCATCTAGATTTAAGCTCAATTATAGCTGCAGGGTTTTCCAGTTGAAGAACATAGAACCGAAAAATGTCTACGATAAAGTGATGCCACATCACTGCTTGTTTGCGATGCTGATGCGATGCACAGCTTATGCTGATGCGTTACTGATTGAATCAAACGTTTGAGTTTAATGTGGTATTCGATTGGGCAGTTTTTATGTTCGTTTGATACAAAAAAATCAATCTTTTTCAGATTTCAGAGCACTTTTTCGAATCTAGATATTTTCTCAGATTTACCAATACAAGTGCGTTTGAGTTTGACAACTGGTGGAGTTTGCTTAGGTTTTCGTGAATTTTCTCTACAGCAAAGAAAGTCATTGCATCGGCTGAATATATTTGTGTTAATTATTTATGTAATATCTGGGTGACCGAGCTTTGCTCGGTTATTACTATTTATTGTAGTTTTAAAAACAATACAAATTAAAAAATATATATATTTAAACATGAACATAGGTATAAAAAAATGTATGTCGCCTAAATGCCGGTAGATGTCTTACTTCTTTCCTTTTACTATGACGCGGACGGCAAGAAACGAGTGTTACGAGTTCGAATCCCGCTCGGTGCCTTTTTTTTTTTTTTTTTATATGTTCAAGTTTACATATATTTTTTTTAATTTGTATTGTTTTTGAAATTACATTTGGTCGCCCAGGTACTGATTACTAAAGTATGATACGAAATGTTGGAAGTCGCATTAGAAGTTTCACTTCAAAAATACTACCCTATTAAATTATATGTGTATTATCAAATCAAACTAAAACAAGTAAATGAAATAATGAGGACGCTGCTCTTTGCTAACGTCCGCGCTGGCCTGTAACAGGTATACTACGCCCATGCGTTCGAGTGCCACGTATTCACTATAACAACCATTAAATGAAAAATCTTGAACTCAATTTATACACCACCATCCACCATCCGTCCATCACCACACCACACGTCATCATCCATCTGCGCATTTCCTCAGAAAGACATTGTCGCTGTTTTTTTTTTCATATGAACGTGCTTGTGCGATGTGCGCCACAAAACCACCCCAAAGCAGAACAACGATCAAGAACCGCGGCTGCTGATAATATTCGATTTGAGAAAATAAATTTATTTTTTTCGTGTTAGATTTTAGGTTGTAGCTCAGCTTCTAGAGGACATAGAAAGCTGATTGATGGCTTGAAATAACTATTAAAGTGTTGGCTCTCCTACGTATTTTTTTTGTTTGCATTGATTAAGAATTGTTTGTGTAATGGCGAGTAAAAGGCAGTAAAGTCAGAAAAATAAGCTCAAAACGCATGAAAACTCGAAAACACGCGTTTTCCCAAACATAAGACTAATCTAGATCAATTGCTTACCCCCGAAAACCCCCATATACCAAATTTCAGCGAAATCGTTAGAGCCGTTTCCGGTTTCCGATCACAGAAATAAATTTATATAAATACATAAATAAATAAATACATACAAGATTAGCTCGTTTAAAGGTATAAGATAAATATTTAGAAATCCATCAGGATGCAAATTTCGAATGTTTTAATACAAAATTTAACTAGTGAATGGAAAACTCTTTGAAAAGTGTCGAAGTCTACACATATTCGAAATTCACAAATATCAACACAAAAAAGAGCAAGTGACGTTTTTATGTTCGATTGGCCGAAATCTAAAATCTGAGAGCGAATCTGAAGAAGCCCAAACGAATACCACATAAGAACGCATTGGTAATTATTGTGCTATATTGTTTTTTATTGAATCATAGGGTGTTTTCGGAAATGTAAAAAAAAAGTAGTTTGCAATTGCAAATGACCGTCAATGCAGAACAGAAATCAATCGGTCATCTGTTTACAAATGCAATTTTGTGCATCTGATTTGTGTCGGGTCAAAGTCTTTTTTTTTTGCAAGTGCATCCTGATGTTTCCGAACACTACCATGAACAAATTCAACCCTTATTTAAAAAAATTGTTGGATAATCTGATGCAACATTTTTATGGAAACAATGATAAAAAAAAAAAAAAAATGGTGGATAATTTGATGCAAAATTTTTATGGGGAAACAATGATAAACAGTATTCACATCTAGTAAAAACTATCAGAACACCACTCCACACAGATCTTTATAACGCAGATCTGACTGTTTGTTGCCGTCAAAGTAATGCCCAATTTTCCATTGGGATAGAAAAAAACACTTTTTTTTTTTCCAGACTCAGAGCAATTTTGCGGATCTCGATTTCTAAGCGAGATTTACACCTGCTTCCACTAACACCAAAACATTTTTCATTTGCCAAACTTTAAAGTTTGTTATTATTTACCTTTTAAGACGACAAGTCTGTGAAAAATAGAAACAAATTTACATTTGGCCGCTGAAATAAATATCAACATAAATTCATAAATTGAATAAATTTTTATAATCATAAGAACAGCTGGCTTTTAAGCCAAGCACCGACACAAATGTAAGGAAAAAAATCTCTTTTTATATTCCATTGGGCACGAAAATTGGACAGCAAAATTGTAAATGTGTCTGTTTACAATTTGCCAAATATTTCAATTTTTGAGATCAACCATTTTGTGGCTTGCACTTGCACCTAAGGAGAGACTCCATTTTGTTTCGCCCGTACATCTATTATTGCCGACGACTGTTTTAGAAACAAGCTACAGTGGCTACATTTCTGAAACCCCCTGCACTCGTCTGCCATCTTTTATGCAAAAGCCTGCACTTGTTTCGCTTTCATGAGAGTGGGGATAATGCACAGTAATAGATGGTAACCGCTGACATAACAATCCACAGTCATAAGCCCAAACCCTTCTTTGTCATTAGCACCTAGTTTTAGTTGATAGGATGTTGGCAAGCAAACCGTCAATTCAGACGTAGGTAACTTGTTTGGCAACAACAGATGTCACAGGTAGTGCGGAGGCCTGAAAATATTGCTAGATTTAAATTCAAAGCCATCCTAACTATCTCAATGTTGCCTCATCAGCTTTATATTATTCATGCTGGCAGGCGTCGTTGAGGTAATTCGAGTGACTTCATTTGTCATCAATTTACTTTTTTATTTTTGCAATGAATTTGATTACCCAATTTCAATTGGTCCTCCTTAAAAAACAATAACAACAAAAAAAGTTGAAGTGTCAGAAATTAAAGAACAGCGTGGTGTAACAATAATTGTTTGTCAGTGCAGTGACATCGGTCGTCAAGAAAGAGTTTGTTTGTTCGGGAATGACTGCCGAATTGTTGCACATTATTTGAGACCCAGTTGTTGACATCAAACTGGTCGCGTTTTAAGTACCATTAGCTTACCAACTTTGAATGACATCCTAAACGTATCATATTATCTGCGACCCGGTTGTTGATTTTTAACTGGTCAGAGTTGATATGAGCATTTCGAGTGTCATCCTGCACCAGTTTCATTGTGACACACCCACTTTTGATGGCATTTTCGTTTGCAATGCGTTCTGTGAATGATATTCACTTCGAGTTTCCGTTCTAAAGCTGTACAAATACACGCCTAATGAATTCCAGTTAACCATCTGTTTCCATAGCATAAAGTCTGGAGGACTAGATTTTAACACTAAAGGATGCCACGCTGGGAAATTCGTAAAGCAAACAGGTATGTAAGTAGTAAAAGCATTTCTAAAAATGAAACTCGGTAGCTCAGCCTTCGCCAGCACTTGCGTTTCACTTTTCGTTACGCTTCTTTTTTCCATTGCACTGGTTTCACTGTCAACTATCACTTTCAACGACGTCTTTCCAAATTCATATATTTCCGAACAACAATACCACATCCGACTTATCGAAACGAATGTGAGCGTCCCTTTATTCCAACAGTTTGTTTTGCCAGTCTAGTGTATCTCTTCAAAACGGCTTCAAAACCACACATTAAAGGACATTTTAAAGGCGTCCCATTTACTTGTACTTGGCTTTATTCCATCACGGTGATGAATAGTAAGGACCAGCGATGAGGGAAAATTATAACAAAGTTTAGTGAATCTGTTTAGTTAAAAAAAAAAATCACAAATGCGTCACGTTTACTGTTGAACGATTTGTTTGCCTAATTTAATAAATCTGAGGTAGCGCTGTCAGACGGTACAAATATTACCCCCCAGATAAATCTGAAAAACACCCAGATTTGGTTATTTTTTCCAAAACAAAAATACCCCAACTTTTTTCGATTATCTACGTAGTAAGTAAGAAAGATATTGTATTCGTACAATATTTCGAACTCGATATGTTAATGAATTCTGATAGTACGATGAGGAACTCAAAAAAGTGGGTCGCAAAATTCTGTCCGTTTGTCCCGAGGCGTGCAGCCTTAACGGCTGCCCCGATTTCGTTCAAACTTCGTAATTGGAGTTTGTAGGCCTACAATCGGGGTCGTTTTTTTTTTTTGCACGGTAAACTCAATATTAATGGTACTTTCCATATAAAATTTTCATGCCAGTTTAATTTGTTCGAAGGCCACTCTAACGATTTCAACCAAAATTTATATTTAAGCTTGAATAGATGAGTAAAAGTCGCACACTACTATGAGCACGCGCCGACTGTCCTCATAGTGTCTTTTAGAAGATTTCCCCTCACCTCGGAGAAAAAAAAAAAAAAAAAACTATTCCCAACATCGCTTTTCAGATTTGTACCTACCTATCTAATTAAAGTAGGCGCTGTGGCTTAGTGGTTAGTGTGTTGGAATACTAAGCGAGGAGTCGAGGTTCGAATCCCGCAAAAACCCAAATTCCAACTTGGGTTTTTTTCACTGTGCCGCCTCTCGCGAACGTCTGACAAACATCCCAGAGTATTACTGTCTTGAAAGAGCTTCTCAATTAGCCGTTTGGAGTAGGCGTAAAATTGTAGATCCCTTCCATTCGTTCCAAAAATAAAAAACTCACACAAAACGAATGGTTGCGAGAAGCTAGGCCTAGGGTCCCTCCGGACCTGTTGCGCCAACTATTTATTTTTTTATCTAATTAAATAAGAAAACTAATCAAACTTTTTATCAACGAGAAAGTTTCGTTCGACCCAGTCGTGCACTTTATTTTAACAAATTTTATGTACGACTTAAAAGAAAAAAATACGAATTTGAAACGCGAACTTGTAACTTTGATTTTCCAAATGAGACACTTTAGCACGTGTGCGGCAAATAATCTATACTTTTATACTTATAATAAAACGTTAGGCATTTTTTTTTTGTTACCTAATGGCGTGAAAACTACTGCACAGATTTCGATGAAACTTTTTTTGAAATGCTCCTTACGATTCTGAAAAACACATAGGCTATTCCTTTCATTGCCGTGCCTACTTTTTGGAGCGTTTTTGACCAAAATGTGTTTTTTTTTTCTGCCTTTACTGCCTTTTACTCGCCATTACTCAAACAATTCTTAATCAATGCAAACAAAACAAAATACTTAGGAGAGCCAACACTTTTATTGTTATTTCAAGCCATCAGTCAGCTTTCTATGTCCTCTAGAGGCTGAGCTACAACCTAAAATCTAACATGAAAAAAATAAGTTTATTTTCTCAAATCGAACATTATCAGCAGCCGCGGTTCTTGATCGTTGTTCTGCTTTGGGGTGGTTGGGTGGCGCACATCGCACAAGCACGTTCATATGAAAAAAAAACTGCGTGGTGTTTTCTCCAAATTAACAATTAAGTGAAACGAAGGAGAATATGCGACGTGAATGTGTATGTAATCAACAGCGACAATGTGTTTCTGAGGAAATGCGCAGATGGCTGATGACGTGCGCTGATCGACGTATGGTGGCGTATATAGAAATTGAGTTCAAGGTTTTTGTTTTAATGGTTGTTATAGTACCTACGTTTATACCTACAGTAAAGAATTGAAGAATTCAAGAAGTAAAGACGATATAGGTGAATTATGTTGCTTGATTTATTTATTGCTGGTGTAGATACAAATTTCCGTTAAGGTTTTTGTTTTAGTGGTTGCTTTGATATTACCTACGTTGTACCTACAGTAAGAAAGTGGAACTTTAGTAATTACGCTGTTGAATTTAATTTTCTTACATTGCTGTTTTAGGTAAATAGATTTGTTTGATTTATTGTTTCAAATTGACAATGTTCACCGCTTTTTTTTAGCTAGACTGTTGATTTTAAACAAATATGCCGTTGAGAAAACGGTCAAATCTCTTTTATTGGAAATTATACAGTCTCACGCCGCGTACGAAGTTGCGGGCACAGCTAGTAAATATATATAACGCATGTTGCAAATAATAATAATTTAATTTAAGGAACTTTAACAACAAAAAAAAAAAAACTAAACTAAAACTTTTTCGTAATGAAAGTGGCATTGGCTGTTTTTTAAAACTCGTTTCGAGTAGATTTATCCTTAAAGTGCAGTGAATTCAAATTTTCCGTCGTATTTTTTAAATTTTCTGGGTAATTTGCTTTTATGTGTCCTAAATCATTTTTGTTATAACCTAATGTTTATTCACTCAAACCTATTGGACTGTAGGGCGAGTTCATAATTGCAAAATTCTTGCACCAGAATGCAAAAAATATTGATTCAATGCAATTATGAAGAGAAATTACTGCTGCAAGTTTGCAGTAGTTTTGCGGTTCCGAAAAAGTGTTCATATATGCAGTACATGTGCGTTTGAAGTGACTTTTCGATTTTTTAGTGTACTTCAGTCCTTATACCCTATTCACAGCGAACCAAAAACCGGGTTTTCGCGAAAACACTCGACAACTTAATCGAAAACAGAAGTTTTTCCATGCAAACAACATTTCGTTTTCCATGAAAACGACTTTCAATTGTTTATTGGGTTAATGAAACAAACACACCTTTTGCAACATTCAGCAGAGCAGCTGACCGAACAAATGTCACAACTCAAAACTTAAAATCAAATCATTTTCCACACTTAATTATAGTATTTGTAAATGCTCCGAATTAATTATATTTGTAAACAAAATAGTTTACACAAAAGTTTCTGGACTAGTGTATCACAGCTGATTGAAACTTCAAACGAAAACTAGTCGTCGAGTTTTTAGTGTGGTTTGAATAGGGTATTACAGTGAAACGGCTAATCTTTACTAATGTTTTCAGTATTTTTTTTTTTAATATAAAATGGATACCTGATATTCATTCATTGTAAAATTGGCTTTGTTATCAATCACAAGTTGTCAGGATAGACACACATCTTTTTACTACCACACACTCGCTGAAGTTTGACACAACAAAAATCGTATTACACAAATAAGTATGGAAGAAAGAAAGAACACATTTTTAAATGTACTTACGCTTTTAGTGTTCCTGAAAGCATCAGCTCAGTGACTAGAACAATATTTTTTCTTTTGCCCACATTGGACTCCCAGTAATTGTAGAACCGTACAATATTTGGATGTTGTAGTTTTTTAAGCATTTCAGCTTCCTCACGAAAACGTATACGTTCAGCCTTATTCACTTTTTTGTCCTAGAAACAAGAGACAACAAAATAACAAAATTAGATTAGGTGAATTTAAGAAAAGAGGCAAGTCCAAGTTTTCTTTTTTTGCTTTGGCTCAATCTCAAAACTTCTGTTTAAAATTGTTGTTCCTCTTAGTTATACGTTCTGTGAAAGTTTTGCCTATTGAATTGAATTTAAGGTGAATACTTCGACTTGCACTCTGAGCTAGAGAAGACAGTAAATATTTCAATACTTACTAGTAATTCACACCAAGCTACCGCAACTCCAGTTTGAGTGTCCAATCCACGAAACACAGTCTTGAAGGAACCCCTGCCAACCTCCTTGTCGTACTTGAAGAACCGTCCACAAGGCGACATGCCGATCGGTTCATCTTCATCCTCTTGCGGCTTCTTTGGCTTGCGCAGTCGGTCTTCGACAACTTTGCCCGGATCGACATAGAGCGGACCCTCGGCATCACCGACTTTGTGGAACTGCTCCTCCAGGTGTTCAGCTTCACGCGACAATATCTCGATGTTATCATCATAATCACGTGGAAATTCGGTTTCAATGTCCGCGGAGTCCAGATAGTAGTTGCCCTTAGAAAACTGCGGAAATGTATTATCGACAGACTTGCGTATAAAACGATTGTTTGGACAAAACTGCTCAATTGACATTGAGGGATTGGCCGATGGCGATGGCGTTAGCATGGTGGTAGGAACGTTAGTGGCGGCAGCACTCGATTCTGCTGGTACATCGTCATTCGCAACATTTATTGATGGATTCGCGGCTGCTGCTGGTGGTGGTGCTGGTGATGATGATAATGGTGGTGGGATAGGTTTCACTACATTTGGCACAGTAGTAGAAGTAGTAGTAGTAGATGAGGATATTGACATTTTCCGTCGTGGTGGTGGTGCTGGTGCTGCCCCTTCGGATTCGGGGTCATCACCGCCACTGGCATATGACGCGTCTTGACTCCTGACCTCCTTTTCCTCCATGTCTTGGGGTTTTTTTGTAACACTTTTACCAGCACTATGCTTCACATCAAACTTTCGTGTGCCACATTCAGCAGCCGATGCTCGTCCAGATTCAGAACTGCCCGAATGTAGCTGCTCAAAGAACTGTGCCCGTTTCGATGCGGACTTCTTCTTTGCGGATGCAATTGTTGGGGTGCTGCTACCACTGCTGCTGTGCAGATCACTCGAATCCGATGTGTTGCACTTCAACTTGTAGCGAAGATCGATTACGCTTTTCAAGTTGCCTCCGCCACCGCCGGTGCCCTTAGATGGCACTGAGTTCTGCCTTTGGATCAGTTTGACTGGTGAGGTATTGTTGCTCTTGCTATGACTCGCCTGATGGTGATGATGCGATGTATGCTGTTGCTGAATGTAAAGATTGATGCTGTTGTTATTATTGTTGTTGTTATTATTGTTATTCAGACTATTGTCGCCGTTTAATATCGTCGTCGGTTGCTGGTTACTTATATCAGTGCTATTGGCGGAAATGCTTGTATTGGATGATTCTTCAGCGGCTTCGCTTCCAATTGGTACGGTGGCACTACTTCCAGTAACAGCGCTGTTGGCGGTGCTATTACTTCGGTTGCTGTTACTATTTGCAATTGATCGGGTGGCCGACGAGAACTCCAATAAAACACGGCTCAATAGATTGCCCGTGGTGACGGCTGTTTGTTTCGCGTTCGAAGGTGATGTTGCAACTGCTGCAAAAGCTGCCGAAATCAGCGATGACGACGAGCTGCTGTTCTGTTCCAAATTAGACGAATTAAAATGATGATGATGATAATGAAGATGCTGCTGTTGTATTTGATGGTGAGTTGGTGCTATATTAAGCACAGCCGGTGATTGTCTAACCTGTATGTGATGTGCTGCTGCTGATGAGGATGCTGATGCCGGATGGCATTGGTTGGGTGCAAAACTTGCCGAGCTGAATTTCCTTTGTCGAATTAAGCCCTTGGAATTAAATTGCAATTTACTGCTGATGTTACTTGTGTTGTTGTTTGAAGAAGAAGAAGAACTCCTGCGGATTGTTTGTTTGGTTGTTTTGGGGTGGAAGGGAAATGGTGGTTGTTCACAGATTCAAAAAAAAAAAACAAAAGACGAAACGAAAAAAGAAAAACAAAAGGGAAAGGAAGATATATAATATATTATTAAATAGAATTTATTTAGAAAAACATAAAATTCACAACAAACTAAAACAAAAACACAGTGAAAAATCAATTCGTTAGATAGAGAACAAACAGACGCACACACACAAATGCAAATATAGATAAGGGAGTTAATTTGCTAATAGTGAAAATAAATATAAAAAAAAAAGAAACACAAATAAAAAATTTAAACAGTAACATAAAGTCAACAGGTCGGTTAAGTCAATGGAGACACATGCTATCATTCATCATTCAAATACAAAAGAATTTTACAAAGGAAAACTACCCCATCAGGTGCATTGGTTCGTAGCTATACACCAAAGACATAGTAATTTCCCCCCCCCCCCTACGGGTATTACAATGGCTCAATACTGACCTGCGGCGCGGACTACCTACTAATCTAACCTCACTTCCCATTGAACTGAACAAAAACGCATCAAGCAGTACTCGATAAGATATGGGCCTTCCCCAAGCCGAATATGATTTCAAATTATAGGTATTCTAATTTCCTACACAAGAAGTGATCAGGTTTGTTTCGAATTTTCCTATTTTCACTGAAACATACAGATCCATAAAGAAGTATATTGGGTTTTCAACGGTAACGACCCCGGAAAAGAAGTGGACGTTCGCAGAACTTCAGAAGTAAGAAATCTTGAGCGCAAAAAATGTGCACTGTGCGGATAATTTATCTTCTTTGTAAAGAAAGCTATAGACTTCAGCTTCAGCCGGGCTTCAGCTCTTTCGAAGTGAAGCCCGGTGGATATACCTTACGTTAATGCTACGTAACTGCGACAGAGTACCATTCGGACCGAAAATAACAACCAGAGACTGAAGTTCAAAAATTGTTGCCAATATTAGAGTGAAAATCTGTCGAATGTTCGTGTAAGTGACATTGGGCCTCACTAATAAATCAGTTTCCATCTCCACTTTGAGTACGGGTCAGAGAAGAGTAGCTACAATATACAAATTTTACAAACCTTTAACGCTGAGTCAATTTGCTTCAGAGCTAAATTTGCAGCCTCTCGAAGGTGCCTTTAATTCGTAACACAAAATACATTTTGCGGCTAAATTTTTGCAGAAATGGAATCATAAAATGGCTGCCTCGGGAAGATTCGCAGTCACCAAGCACTAACCACTTAACCACTTTTTCAGACATTTCGGGCGGTATCTTTATGTTGGTTTTAATGAGTCTAGAGTTCTAGGTGTTGGGGTGTTGAATGAATAGGGTAGACACTGATTGGCGTCAACTTGGCGATTCCCAGTTGTTGCAACTGTTCAGATACACCAATTGTGCTTATTTTACCCCCTCGTGGTCACTACCGGGTACTGGTCTATGTCCACCCGGAATTGACTTGCTGAACTTATAAGTGCGAGTGTTGAACACGTAGAAAACAGCAACACTATAATGCTCCGTTGGAGTTGACTGTCTGCTCGAGTCTCAGAAGTCTTACATGAGCCCCTCAGAAAGAGGACGTACTGCGGATGAATTCACATGGTTGAATCAACGGTGGCGTCAACAGTCAACATGGCAGATACCTCAATGAGCTACTTCGACGTATTCGGAGCTGAGGTCATTGAGGATTTTTCAACACTAGTCAGGGTGTTGAAATAGAGATGGTGGCGGAAGAGCCCTTAATGGGTCAACGGCAGCTCTCACATCCCCGCAGCGGGTTACTGACTCCAGAATATTCCGGCTCCTGTTCCCAAGGGGTCGCAAAAAGGGCCTGGTCCTCCAGGTTGGGGGTTGTGCGTGGGGTTAGCTACCCTACCAGGGAAAAAAATCTACGTTGCGAAGCAACCAAAAGCCTCGGATAAGGACGGATTCACTGTTGACGACCCTGCAAGACAGAAAAAGGACAATGACGTTCGGATCTGCACGTGGAATGTTCGAACTCTGAACAGACCGCGTGCAGCCGAACAACTAGCGGAGGCCCTAGACTGCTACAAAGCAGGTATCACCGCCATCCAGGAAGTGCGGTGGGATGGGCCGGGCAAAAGAAGGATGAAAAACTGTGACATTTACTACGGTGACTGCTATAGGGAACAAAAGCAGCGTCTATTTGGATGTGGATTTGTTGTAAGCGGCAGACTTAGGCAAGAAGTCTTGAGCTTTCGACACGTAAGTAAACGCCTTACAACGATCCGCATAAAGGCTAAATTCGCCAAAATCAGCCTAATATGCGCTCAAGCCCCCACAGAAGAAAATTATGCTACCAAAGAGTGTTTCTACGAGCTCCTCGACAAAACATATGAGCAGCCTACACGACACCACGTCTGGAAACGGACTAAGGCTGATTGATTTTGCTGCGGGACGTAATGTTACCATAGCTAGTTCACGGTTTCCTCACTTCAAAGGAACATGGCGGTCACCTCATCATCAAACCGTCAAGCGATCGACGCAAGGCACTCCTCCAGTATTCTAGATGTCCGAACTTTCCGAGCGGCCAACATAGACTCGTAACACTACCTTGTTGTAGCCAAGGTACGGATGCGGATATCTCAAACGCCACAATAACGAGAAAATACTGTGATGAGATTTAACGTTGGACGACTATAAACGCAACAAACCGCCAGAACCTCTGCCGATCGCGTATCCCTCAACCTCTCGAGAAGTCCTATGCTGCCAGCATCAAGTGCCGAATACCAGTGGCGCTGATGCCAAAAAGCCATCAAAAACACCGCAATTGATGCAAAACAAAGTGCCTACAAAGCGTCGCTGCATAAAAGGACGAGAGAAGCTCGTCAGCTCTACGAGCAAAAAAGGAGGGAAGAAAAAGAGAGCATGAGAAGCGCGCGATCGAGGATATAGAGAGGTGTTACTGCATGAACAATGTTTGGAAGTTTTACCGAAAGGTAAAAAGAACGTGTCATGCCAACAAGACCCGAACAGAGACCTGTAGAGACGAACAAGGAAACCTTGTAGTAGAGTCACAGTCGGTGCTGAGACATGGAAAAACCATTCCTGCAGACTGCTAAACGGCGAAGACGAAACAAATTCCGCTATCAGGCAGAACGAACCATTCAACCTGGACGATGAAAGCCAAGATTTCCGGCGACTTGACCAAAATGAAGTGAGGATAGCAATATCTAAGCTTTAATCCAATAAGGCTACTGGACCGGACGGCTTAGCTACCGAGCTGTTTAAGGCAGCGGGAGCTGACCTAGTAGGAGCATACACCAACTCGTCTCCAAGATTTGGTCAGACGAAAGTATGCCTAATGAATGGAACCTCAGCATCGTTTGCCCGATCCACAAGAAAGGATACTCTCTAAACTGCGCCAACTATAGAGGCATCAGTCTCCTGAACACTGCGTATAAGATCATGTCTGCTGTACTGTGTGGACGCCTGAAACCATTCGTCAACGATCTGATAGGTCCCTATCAGTGCGGTTTTAGGCCCGGTAAGTCCACGACCTATCAAATATTCACACTACCGCAGATCCTGGAGAAAACCCAAGAAGTGCAGATCGATACTCACCATCTTTTTATCGATTTTAAGGCCGCATATGACAGCATTTATAGAGATGAGCTATACAGAGCCATGTCTAGTTTTGGCATCCCTGCCAAACTTGTCAGATTGTGCAGAATGACGATGGAGAACGCTCGCTGCTCCGTAAAGGTCGGAAACAATCTCACCGAGACCTTTGATGTCAAAAAAGGATTTAGACAAGGTGATGCGCTGTCATGTGACTTCTTCAACATCATTCTTGAGAAAATTGTGCGGAACTCACAAGCCAACACCAGAGGCACAATTTTCCAAAAGTCTGTGCAACTGCTTGCATACGCTGACATTTTGGCAGAACACAGCGAGCTGTTACTGGAGCGTTTGCTAGTATTAGTACAGAAGCGGCAAAAATGGGTTTAGTGGTGAATGAGGGTAAAACAAAATATATGCTGTCAACAAGAAGGGACACACAACATCGACGAATCGGACAGATGGTCACGATAGACAGCTATAACTTTGAGGTAGTTAGGGACTTTGTCTACCTCGGATCGGCTATTAACTCTGAAAATGACATCACCTCAGAAATCAAGCGAATAATCACACTTGCCAACCGCTGTTTCTTTGGCCAAGACGGCAATTGATTAGTAAGGCCTTGTCAAGAAGCACTAAGGAGATTCTATATAAGACTCTCATCATCCCTGTCCTGCTCTATGGCGCAGAAGCATGGACCCTAGCAAAAACGGATAAGGATCTTCTTGGTCGCTTCGAACGCAAAATTCTTCGAGTGATTTTTGGTCCCGTTTGCGTTGACGGGATTTGGAGGAGAAGATTTAACAGCGAACTCTACGAGCTGTACCGCGACATCGACCTAGGCAGAAAAGTACGCATCAGTCGTCTAAGATGGTTGGGACATGTAGAGCGAATGGACACCAACGCTCCGGTCCGAAGAGTCTTCGATTCTAACCCGGAGGGACAACGCAGTAGAGGAAGTCCTCGCCTTAGGTGGCGCGCGCAAGTGGAAGGGGACCTCAACCAACTTGGAGTGCGCAACTGGAGGCAGTTAGCCAAGGATCGCGCTAACTGGAGAGGCGTATTGGTTGAGGCCCTGGTCCACCCCGGACTGTAGCGCCATCTTAAGTAAGTAAGTAAGTAAGAGTTCGAGGATTATTCTCGTAGACACCGTATTTTGCGTAACCACACAGAAAAAGATTCAACGGTCTCAAATCGCATGATCTTGGTGGCCAATTGACGTCGCCCAAACGTGAAATTATGCGACCAGAAAACTTCTCACGCAATAAATTCATAATTATTGGTCGCGTTGTTTGGCTTGTTGCCCCTTCTTGTTGGAACCACATTTCGTCCAAGTATGATCTTCAATCGCCCGCCAAAAAAAAACAAAATCGGTTAACATTCGACCGAATTGATCGCTCCGAATTTACTGTAACTGTCTGCCCATTGGCATCTTCGAAGATGTACTTTCAGCAGTAATATTCTTGACTGAGCGTGCATTACGATGATGCATAGGCCTTACAACATCAGTCAACATCAGTAACGCTTTTTACCGATTGCTAGCGTAGTCGGTCGATTATGATGACCATAACGGCGATGGGCTTGGTGCCTGGTCTTTTGTGACGATCTCACAACCCCACTCAACCTAACCTAACCTATGACGACCTTAATCATCGCGTGATTCGCGAAAAGTACGGTCATTTTTAAGTAAGTTTTAATAATTTTAACGCGTTGTTCGATTGCTAAATGATCCATTATCGTAAATGGGGAAGCGAGGAGTAACAACGATTCTCGCTAGTTCTTGGGTTTTTACCCTGAAAATTTCTGTTGGGAAATTTTATCGAATTTCAGTTTGTTACACTTCAAATGACAGCTGAGTTTGACAGGTGTCAAATGCCAATATGAAACCACGAAATGAATGACACTTTATATCAGTTCGGCCAAAAATTAAATCTCTCACAAACGAATGGTTGTTCAAAGCTGCACCTAGGTCCATTCTCATTACGAACCATTTGTTTGTAGACCATTTATTTATTTGTTCCCTGACCAAGCTCATTACAAATAAAAACGAACAATAATTGTTCTCAACTTTGGTCGTATTTTTAAATTTTTTTAAAACTGTGCTGTGCTGTGATTTCAAAAAATGTTGTATTGTTGTATTGTGGCTCTGATTAACAGGTTTTGGGCCCAGTTACCCAAGAACAAAGAAAAACCTCGGTTCCTAGTACAAGTTTTTTTTTTTTGGTAGAAGTTTTGCGAGAAATAAAGTAATTTTAACTTCACGCCGTTTTTTTGTCATGGATAATGATAGCGTAAGAATCGAAAAATTGCAGTGCTCGGATCAGTGGAATATATGGAAATTCCAAGTAAAAATCCTTTTGAATGCATGAAAGTGGTAACGGGGAGTGATGCTATGCCGGTGGCT
This sequence comes from Cheilosia urbana, assembly GCA_946477585.1. Lineage (NCBI taxonomy): Eukaryota > Metazoa > Arthropoda > Insecta > Diptera > Syrphidae > Cheilosia > Cheilosia urbana. The sequence continues at coordinate 6,226,678 of OX297857.1, forward strand.
GTGGCAGGAGATGCTAGCATAGCTAATCGTATTAAGGAATGGCAAGCCAAAGACCGTAAAGCGCAAAAATTAATAGCAACTAGTGTTGGACAGCAACATTTGGTTCATATCATGCACTGTTCCACGTCCAATGACAAAAAAAAATCCATCGACGATATTGCTACACATATGAGCCAATTGGAGAGTCTGGTGCAACAATTAAGACGCCGGAGAGGAGGTCTCCCCATCTATGCTTATCGCAAAAATTCGAATGACTTTACCTAGTCGCTTCTGTCACTTTTTTAGTGCTTGGGAGTCGATGGAAATAAAGAGCCAAACTATCGAAAATCTCAGGTCATGGTTGATCATGGAGGAAACAAGACTAAATGCAATGGAACTACCAGCATCGACATTATCCAGAGTTGAAGAAGACAGTGCGCCAATCGCGCGAAGAGCGCATGCACCGAACTTCAACGAGAACCAGAACCACATAAAGAAAAAACGCTTGGGTAAGTGTTTTACATGTAATCAACATGCTCATTGGAAGTCGAATTGCCCTAATAAAGTAAAATTAGTACTGCAATTTAATTACGCTAAGAAAGACGATCATAATTATCGCTCTTAAACTGATAAAAAACCCAGAGTATCACGCGAGGACTAAACACATTGATGTCCGTGTGCACTTCATACGTGAAAAATTCATCGAAGGATGTTTCAACATTTGTTTTGTACCATCGGATGAGCAACTAGCAGATGCATTAACAAAACCTCTATCAAGAGACAAATTTGAATTATTTCGAAACAATATTAATATACGAGTATCTATGTCAAACTAATATTTTGCCTTAAAAATAAGTGGGAGTGTTATATTATATTATTAAGTTGAATACTTTTCTCCGTCACTGTATAATGAATGCATAACTGAATTATATAGCTAACGTTACATGTGTGTGTTACACTTTGAATTCTGTCATAAACCAAACTTCACTTGTCTATCAGCATCCAAAGTGAGCGGGTCTTTTTCTTAAATACAGCTCTGATTAACAATTCTGTTCACAGTATTTTCCTTGAAAGGACAAAACTAATTCGCAAGCGTTTCTTTTTGCGGTTGGTAGGTTTTTTTGTAAAGTTTTTTAAAGTTTTTTTTTAGTTTCCCCGCATGAAAGAAACACGAACCATGTTAATATTAAAGCATGGGAACTTTGACATGTTGCTTCGTACACAGCACCCCATTCATAGAGTGCGAATCGCATAATTCTCTTGATCAACGCGAGTATCCTATTTAATAGTTGTTGTTATTATTAAAAATAAGGAAGGCTTATATCACTTACACCGTACAAGAGCGGTATAGGGATAGTTCAATTAAATTTTGCAGTGAAACTACCCTGATGAGAGTACAAGAAAATCCTGAAAAGTTTTGAATTTGGACTTAAAAATTACCCTACTTTCAGCAGTCTTCTGACGCATGAATTTATTTGGGCTGAAACAAAGGTGATACGCAGATCATTTAAGAGGAGAAAAACCTTTGATTAGAGATCCCACAGTAAACTATCCAATTGAATGTTCCCACAGTAGAATAGACTGTGCGCTTAGCAAATACATGAACGAATTCTGTCGAAACGATGATTCACACACGAGGTTAAAAGCGGATTAATTTTGTTTTCCTGTGGAAGGTCTGATGATTGCGAAAACTGTAAGGCATCACATTTTGGATTCCATTTTCTAACCAATGAAAAAACAGAGAACCAATTTGTTCAATTGCAGCCCGAAAAGATGAAATTATTTACAATGCGGCGTCTTATTAACAAATTTTAGTCTCCACTTTAAACATATGATATCAGTATCATATCGCTTGCCGGATTTTGCCAGCGTCTTCCAGGCGAAATAACTGGCTATCCGAGAAGCTTGCACGCAACTAGAGCGTGACGCAACGCAAAAACTAAATATTGCTATCCTTATAGAAAGCCAAGCCGCCATCAAAGCCATCAATTCGGCTACTATATCCTCTAAGCTGGTGCAGGAGTGCCGGAATGAGCTTGCCTTGTCTGAGTGAACGTTTCAGCATCACACTTCTCTGGGTACCAGGTCATCGTGACATAACAGGTAACGAGCGAGCAGACGAGCTGGCCAGGCGGGGGTCAACCTTACACAGCTCACTCGCGGCAAGAGTCCACGTTCCACTAGGAGTGGTCAAGGGACAAATTCATTCACATTTCCTGCAGAAAGCTAACCTCCAATGGAGGGGGTTAACCAACTGCATCATATCAAGGAAGATATGGCCCACATACGATCAAAATAGAACAAAGAACCTGCTAAACAGAACCCGCTCATATATCGCCAGAGTCACGGCAATAATCACAGGGCATTGGCCGATTGGAGACCATGCGGCCAAACTTGGGATCCCAAATAACCCTTATTGCCTCAGTTGCGGGAGCATAAATGAGAAAGAAACTCTCTCCCATTTTCTCTGCAAATGTCCGGCACTAGCAACTAGCAAGAGCCAGATTGCGCACGCTTAACCAACCTTTTTTCGACGAACTTAGCGACATTTCGGGTAAAGGGATTTTAGACATAATCCGTTTCCTCAACTCCACAGGTTGGATATAGACACCGAACGCATCACGCCCTTAACAATCATAACAAACTAGGTCACACGAGTCGTGGTAACAAAAAAGCACATCACAGTGCTACTTGGGTTCAAAGCTGAACTGCCACTTCTACCTACCAACCTAGCCAATGTGAACTACTAAAAATGTTTATTGGTAAGGCCCATTAAGTATTTGCACGCATTTCGAGGCACTATCGAAGTACAAATACCTATTTACAGATGAACTAAGGCTTACAACCTTATTAGAGAACTGTAGAGAGCCTTTTTGATGAGAGCCGAAATCTAGAAGACCTAGAAATTTTCATTTAAAGTGTCGACGAAAGCCGCGTTAATTTCAGAGAGTATCCAAACTAGAGAGCCAACTCCCGTGCACCTAGACCTACCTGATTTTCCCCGCAAATTTTGAATGACAGCCCTCTCTACCGCGCTCTTATTTTTCCTGTCAGTGAATACGTGTAATTAATGGCCGCCCGGTGGTACTTTTTCAATTAAAAATAATTTGTAAATGCATTTATAGCAATAAATGTAGCACGAATAAATGTTGAGTATAGTTTTTTATATAGCTTTACTTGTTCTCTATCCATATTCGGTTCCAAAAAATGTTCATCCATTCACATTTCAGGTCTTTTTAATTTTGTTTATATGAATTACATTTTTGACAGCAGAATTCATGCAGCTGAACCTTTGGGGTTGTTCCATAAATAGGTTAACAAGATGCAAGTTAAGCCCAAGGTTCCACTAGGGCAAAAGTAAACTTTATGTGGTGTTCGATTGGGCGCTCTCAGAGCACTTTTTTTGCTCTCAGAGCAGTTTTTATGTTCGTTTGGTACAAAAAAATCAATATTTTTCAGATTTCAGAGCACTTTTGCGAATCTAGATATTTTCTCAGATTTACCAATCCAATACAAGTGCGCTTGAGTTTGACAACTGGTGGAGGGCGTTTAGGTTTTCGTAAATTTGTTCTAAAGCAAAGAAAGGCATTGCATCGGGTGAATCTATTTTTGTAAATTATTTATGTATAAATATTTAAAAATCAGTCGAGACGCAAATTTCGAATGTTTTAATTTAAAATTCAAGCAGTCAATGAAAAACGTTGAAGGCTACACATATTCGAATCCCAAGAATATTATCACAAAAAAGAGCAAGTGACGTTTTTATGTTCGATTAGCCACACGAAATCTGAAATCTGAGAGCGAATCTGAAGAAGCACAATCGAATACCACATAAGTCGACTAAATTTGAGAGCAATAGTACCTATAAACGGAAAGCGCAATAGTACTTTATAGGTAGTCTAGGTTCTCACAACCGAGAGTTAAACCTCGCTTTTCCGACCGTCAAACCTGAGGCCTCTTGCGCAGTTGCCCAGCACATCAACCATTAAAAGGAGCCAAAATTTCTTGATAAATCAACGCACACAATAACACCTGGGCCATCCAAGAACGAAGCCTATGCATTGATAACGCACACTTAAACTTGGGAGATGCTACTCTCAATTTCTCCAAGCAAACAAGAAGGGAGAGTGTAGATTCAGTGTTGCCAGGTCGTGGGGAATTCCCCTTTTTGTGGAGGATTTTAATCAAAAATGTGATGAAAGGAGAAAAGGGGAATCTTTCCTCTTCTAGAACGAAATGTGGGGAATGTCAAAAAAAAAAAATATTAAATGTATTAAATGTGAATACTTAACTCCAATAATCCCATTCATGGTTGCCACTATTATTAAGAAAAAAATTCCCTGACTTTCCCTGACTTTCCCTGACCAGTTCTGAAGTTTTCCCTGACCTAATTTTACAAATATAGCAACAAAAAAAAAAAAAAAACATTTTAACACTAGTCCTTGAGATCAATAAATTACATACATAAGGTCTGTTCCTTTACTTTTAAATCTTACGAATTTTTACTAGTTCTTACGAATTTTTACTCAGTGCCGTTCCTTAACTTGAAAAGTTCGTAAAAGAGAACGTCCTCGAGAGAGCAATATATTACCGCTCCACTGAGAATCTTACGAATTTTTAGTCAACAACAGGCGGCAAGATAAAATAAAATGTTCTCCTCGAAATTCTTTCGGAAGTGGCGACCAAATTCTTCCTCACTGGAACAAGGAACAATCTCCTCCAAGTGTCGCTTTTTCCACTTTTCGAATGCTTGTATAGTTCAATCAGTACAAACTCTCCCAGATTCATCAAAATAAAATTCAAAATATATGCTAAAGGGTTTTTCAATAAGAGGTGTTATTGTGAAAGGATATGGTCCTGTATGCGTGCTCGTGGTGGCCATTTGGCTGATGTTGTTTTTCATTATTAACGGAATACCTTCCTCTTTATTATGAAATAAACATCCGATCATTTATCTCAAAAAATGGCAATGGCATACCAAAATAACACCTCTTATTGGAAAACCCACGAGTTTATCAGGCCTTTTTTGACTCTTCGTACCATTTGTTGAATATTTTGAATTATGTATCTGTCATTTTTCATAAATTACTACAAAAGCGTTCCCTAGAGCGTTCCGTCAGAGAATTTATCCCCACCCATACCATTTTCACAGTCTGTTCCATTCTAACTAAAAAAAATAAAGGAACAGACCTATATAGTTTTTTTTTTTTTGTTTAAAACAAATCCCAATCAATAAATGTTGAGAGCTATAAAATGAATTGCCAGTCTCATAAATACTTGACAGAACAGCTTTCATATTGCACTGCAATTTTTCAGTCTTGTTGGTCGAACATGTCGATGTGGGTGTTCAGGCGCTTTGATTTTTATATTTTTGCGTAAATCTGGGTAGACTTCAGAGCTCGATATAAATAATTATTTTAATTTTAATAATAATAAAAAAAAAAAAAAATCAGACTGAATTTTCCCTGACTGTTCTCGAAATTCCCTGACTTTCCCTGACATTCCCTGACCAAATTTTCGTTCCCTGACTTTCCAGTCTAGTGGCAACCATACATTTAAATGGAATCATGGTTGTGCTGGAGTATCCAATTGGGTAATGTATGGCTCACGTATTTTAGCTTTGGTTCAATGCTCCGAGCTACATGTGTCTCAAAACTTAAGCATAACTTTTATAAAAAAAAAACGTAATCAGGAAAATTGGAATTTACTCGACTGAACGCCGTCACAAAAACAATAGTTTGTTAAAAGTTTGAACCGAGAGAACGATGCGTATACATGTAAAATAAAAATATTTTTTTTTTTTTTTTTAGAAATTACAAAAAATTATCTTGTGTGGAATGACTTGGAAAATGGCTCAACTCCAAAAAAAAATTTGGAACAACGCTGATCAGAACCCAACCTTTTTGCGCACGTGTGCATACCGGGTATCATTATAATCGTATGACTGATTGGAAAATGAGCCATATTCAATATGCAAAGGTTCGTTCTACCTGCATTTCAGTTTTTGTATTGGAACTTGGGTGAACAATTTGTAAGAATCATTCAGTTTACTCAATATTTTGATTGTGGGGAATCCATGGGGAATGTCACCACGAAGAATGGGCTGCGCCTGGCAACACTGCATAGAGTAGCTTTGACTTCTTCGAAAGTTCTACCCAGCGTTGCCGTTTGGCCCCTTTTTGAGACTCAGGACACTTGGCCCCCACTTTTTGAAAAATTATCAAAATGGCCCCCGTTTCAGTTTTAGAAAGATGTTGTTCTTAATTAAACGATAAAGACTGCAAACATATGAAAAGAATTGTTTAAAACGAAAAAATGTTTTTTGTTAAAAATAAATGTCTTTGTTAGTGTTTTTTTTTTTTTTGCTGTATTAGTATTTTATGTGGAGGCCACTTTTTTAAATTTCCCAGTGGCAACGCTGGTTCTACCAGAATGAATTTAGTAGAGCTTTCTGATTGTCATCAGTGTGCAGAATTCTAAAAAGTAGCAAGAAAAAGGGCCAAGTGCCTTTTCTGAAGCTATTCAGCAAATTCAGAAATTTTGAGCATTATTTAACAAGCATTGGCTCGGTAAATATCATACTAGTGTTGTGTTAGGCAACTGCGCTACATTTTAAAGGTTTTTTATTTGGAAATAACAGCATTTGAAAGATGTTTCAAATAAAAAAGGGGCCAAAAATGGGTGACAGGCTCTTAAAAAAGTGCCAAAATGCAACTTTAGTCGCACAACGGTCACGCTGAATTTGTCATCACTTCAAAATGCCTTTTGCCCCGATGTGGCCTGACTTTTAAGTCCACCCCTGAGGGACAACGCATCAAAGGAAACCCAATCTTAGATGATGACTCGTACAATTCGGCTTCCACCAACTTGGTGTACGTAACTTAAAGTGATGACCGAGCTCGCTAAATGAAGCAATATAGATAGTCTGGTTGAATGATTTTTTTTTTCTAATTTTCAAAAAATCTTTCTTTCCAAAACTATATGAAAAGGCTCCTCATTTGCGTGAAATGATCTTTAATACTATTCGAGGAAGATCTCTGATCTAGTATGCTACAATGGATGAAAAATAAATTCGCCCTCGTATGTTTATATTGCCGTAGTTGCAGCGAAAACTGATTTTGGAGCTGATTTCGATCCACAATCAAACAATCAAAACGAATAAAAGAATATTAAAAGTCGGTTTCAACCAAACGGATAGCTTGAAAAAACTCCGGGGTTGCCTGCTTCCAAGGTATATAGAATAACATGGTAAAACATTGCGCATGTCCGCATCCTATCTCACTCGCACACTGTTACGTCACGTGTATCACACTGTTTTGACATTTCAGTGCAAGTTCGACGGTCTCTTAAGGTTTTTGTGGAATATTTTTTAAACAAATAAAAATAAAATGGTTATTTGTGCGATATTCGGCTGTAATAATAACAACGACAAGAAACGAAAGCAAAACAAGGTTCCCGGGCGCGAAAAATTGTCGTTTTTCAGATTTCCCAAGGATGAATCTATGAAAAAAGTGTGGTAGAAAAGACAAGTTTAATGCAAATAATGCATTTGTTTGCTAGAAACACCTTAACAGTGACCAATATGCGCGAAACTTGAAACATGAGCTGCTAAACTATTCACCCAAAAACAGTAGGAATTGCCTTTCACTTCCAAGGACTCTGACAATAAGCGCCAGGAGAATTATGAAAGGCGGAATACAAAACAAAAAATTGTGCGCGAAATTTTGTGAGTTTTAAGTGTGAACAAATTATAAATATATACGTAATTAGTACCTAATTTAAAATTTGTATTTTCAAAGGAAAACCCTTCCAAGTGAGCAAGTTACCCAGGACACCAATGAACCTACTGCAAAATTATGCTGAAGAACAACCGACCGGATCCTTCACATGGACAGATCAAGTCAGCGATGGTGGACTTCGAAAACCGAACACTATTTTTATCGAAAAAATACGACTTCTTGAAAGTATTTTTAATGAATATAACTCGACTGGTCTAAAAACTGGACAAAATTACATAAAAACATTGTTAGACCTTGCCGAACCTATTGATTTAGATCGCGCGATCAAGAAGTTGTTTTTCCGGGGTAAAATGTTCTTTAAGATTCGAATTCTTAACAAAACACTTATTACGAATATCACTGCAAAAAAAAGAAAAATGAATAAAACGCTGAACTAATTATAAAACTGATATGTACTTGTTTTTATTTCTAATATTTTCGCAGATTATAAAGGACTATTTATACATTATGGTTATGAGATTTGATTGATGAATTCTTTGTTGTATTGCTGTGGAAACAAGTGGTATCGTACCACCATCAGCTCACTTTAAAACAATTTCGCCACTATATCTTGCAAATCACATTTTTATTAATTTTAAATCCACAACCCTAATATAAAGCACATGAATGTGAACTAATTTGTTCTGAAGTGTCAAAATATGTGATACACGTGACGTACATGCGCAGAACTGAACCAATATTTTCCTCCGGAATATCATACCATGTATTCTATATACCTTGGCCTGCTTCTGTCCATTTTCATTTTATTTCGAATTTTCGAAATACGCTTTTTTAACGCCGAGTTTTCAAAGTAAAAGTTTGGTGTTTTTTTTTTTTTTTTGTGTTAAACGTTTTAAACAAACATGTTTAGCAATTGGTGAAATGAGCCGTTTGAGACTTTCTACATTCTACAGTGGAAAATTAATCAGCTGCTAGTTTCCAAAGAAGCTTTCTTCACTAGTGCTTGGAAAGTATTTCTAAAATCTGTCAATCGGGATTTTTAATACGATTTCTTGGGAATCGTTTTTCATATTCTTTCAGAGCCTTTTCAAATATTTTAAAATAGCTCTACCAGCGTCTTTGTTATTCCCTTAGCAATCAGTATTTTTTTTTTTTTTTTTTTTTGACTACATGTAACAGAATTATCCCGTTGTCCAAAAAATGAAAACCACCACCGATAAATTTAAAACTACAGCTTGTATTAGAAACAATTCGAGATAATTATGTAATAGATTATTCTTGTTAGTATTTCCTTGCTATAGAGGAGTATGAGTGTTTATGGATTAAAATAAAAAACAGTGTTACATTTAGATGCGGCTGAGGTCTACTTAAATAGAAAACATACACATACTAAGACTGCATTTATACATATCATAATTTGGTACATTTATGTGATTTAACTACTACATGCGTTACGTTTAGTGTTTAGTTAATTTGAATGGGCTAGGAAGGCCACCGAACGTTACAATAAAGAAAAAGTCACACAAAAGTTCTACTTGTAGAGAGCGGGCGCGCAGTGTGACATAGAGTGCAATTATATGTCTTTTTACAATGTTCCTTGTTACAACCTACACACAAACACATTTAATTCGTCCGCGATCAAATTATACAAACAATAAAAATCATTTAACAAACCAAGGAAATAAGAAAAAGTATCCAAAGTCTATATATATACAGTTGGCGTTTTAAATATGTATAGATAAAGAGAGTGATTAACAGAAAAAGAACAATATAACAACAAATAAAAAAATTAAACATTAAGTATATAGATAGTTATGGTATATTTTTGTGAATACGGTGCACACCTGTTTCTATGATGAACGAATTTAGTGGTTGGATTTACGTTGTTACCACTGGACGTCGTCGATGTTTGGGTGCAGCCACCGCCGCCAGATCCACCTACGCCGATGTTTGATCGACTCAACGGTAATGTGTTGTGCGCCAAAAATTCCAAGTCGCGACTTACTAAATTTGGACGCCGTGCACTAGTAACAATGCTGCTACTACCAATAAAGCCGACACGTTGATGATGATGCTGCTGCTGTTGTTGGTGTGCTGTTGTTGTGGTTGTGCAAACTACAATTGCATTACCATTTCTACTATTACTAGCTAGAATCTCGGCTGAACTCTGATTACAGTTTATATTGGAGGTGCTTATTTCGCTAGCTATAGTTGAGCTGGATAAGGTAGTCACACCCTTTTTACGTATGCTTGTACGCTTTTCGGCGTACATCTCTCTGGCGCAGCAATAGAAATCGAATTGGCTCCTGTTCTCGTCTTCACACAGCTATCCAAGGAGTGGATTCCAACTTGATTACTGTTTGGTGTCTATGTTATTGTTATTCAAATTGTAATTGTGTTTTTTTTTTTCGTGTGTTTGAATTTTTTTTTTTTTTTTTAGATGAATATGCGTTTAAACTGAGTCGGAACTGATAGCAGTGACTCAATTAGTTTATGGCTCCTGATGACAAAGTCCTCCTTAACGGTGACGTGTGGTGGCTGATGATTGTAGTTGCTAGAGCTGTCTGCACTTTTGACGTTGATTACTTGAAAAATTACACACATTCTTAGTTTGGGGCTTGTTTTTGTTGTTTTGGTTTTTTTTTTTATATAAATGTATGAAAATAATTGCAAAACAAATGAAAAGGAAATAAAAAAAAAAAAGTAGAAATATAGGTTGAAAAAGAAGTCAAAAGGAAAAAAAATAAATAAATCGTTAAGGTAAACGCTGTAGTGTATATCAGTGTAATTAAAGAAGTGTGCTATCTTGGCTGGTATAGTGTGTATTAAAAAAAAAAAAAAAAAAAAAATTAAACCATCCATACCATGTTTTTGGTGTGCGACTGTCGCAATAGTGCATGAGGCAATATTAGTAAAAACCAAACAAAAATGAAATTGAACATCGACATTGTGAAAAAAAAACATTTAAAGCCTCTTTCAGACAGGTACATCCACAATTCGAAAAGTCGACTTGGAACAAGCAGCAAAGAACGGAGATAGGTGGGCGAATTTGTCTACAGATTATTTTAGTTGTTGAGACATTTAGTTTTTGAATTCGCTGCACTTTTTCAAATTAACAAAAAAGTTGACCTTTAAAAATTATTTTTCCAAGACTGCGAGTCGGTTTTAGGCAAGTCTAATCGAGACCTGACATTCGGCTTTACCCAATAATCAACTTTGGTCTGGCAGTTTACACAAAGGAATCCACACTTCCCAAAATCGCTTTACCAATAAGCAATAATATAGTTACCAGAATATCGCTAACTGTAAGGTCAAATGTTAAATTTGAGAAAGCCATGTTTATCTCGCTAAATAAATCCTCCCTTAATGTCATTTTGAAGACGAGTGTTGCCCATCCGTCCAAAATCACGAATAAGTAATTTTTAGCTACTTTTCAGGAGCGTAGGTTAAAGGTTTGATTTTAGATGTGGGAAGATGACTAATGCGTTTTTTTTTCCTGGTTCACAACCCTGCAACAGTAATAGATATTTGAATGAAAAAAAATATTTAAAATTTAGAAACAGGGTACGGCCTACGGTGCGTCCGATCAACGTATACTGGTTTTCCTTGTTGCCACAGATTTTTCTTTTGTCGGTTTCTAAGTAACATAATCTATACAACTTTGAAAAGTTCAAATTGTATTTATTTTCGCACTTCCATATACTTTGGCAAGCACTTTCTCGTTGCTTGGAAAATTGAAATTCAAAAATGGAAGCGATTTTTTATTAAAATGCTTATGGCTTCCTATGTGACACATCTGAAATGAATTAGCAGGCTATTATTTGTTAACTTGTTACGACTAAATAATTGTGATTTTTAGACCACCAATTAGGTTGGAATTACATCAAAGCATTCTAATAAACTGTGTTCCGTTTATTGACTAATCTGAAAGGGATCTTAGTGCGACACAAATGCACTCATCAATGAATCATGAAGTACCTACTAAAGCACATGGCAGCAGTGTTACCTTTCGGGACGCTTTAGAGACATTTTGGCTCCTTTTTGTGCGCCTGGACGCCGGACTCATCTTTTTGAAAATCAGTGAGTTCGGACTCCTTTGAAAAATGTAAGATATTTTTGCTATAATTCAAAATTTTTCAGTGTATTTAGTTGAATTCGAAAGAATTTGGTTTTACTTGAATTTGAAGTGAACAGTTTGTTAATTTAAAAAAGAAAAGAAAATATTGAAATCGGAATGGGACTCCTTTTTTCATCCAAGACTCTTTCTGAAAATGTTCAGAGGTAACACTGATGGCAGCCAAATAATTGTCGACCTTAGTGCTTGTATGGCCGATTGGATATATCTAGGTAGGTTATGTTGGTCATTAATTTCTCTCTGGTGATTGTTTAGGAATACTTTTTGTTTTAAATTGTTCTAATTGTTTATATTTTTTCATTTATTTAGTGTAAGATTATCGTGCGAATGTTGTACGTAAAATTCTGTGTCTCACTGTACTTGTTCAATAAAAGTTCTTGTGCCGGTTGGTCGAAACAACAATTCACCTGCTAACATGTTATGCTCTAAATCTAAGTGTTGGTGTTGCAAATAACATGATATTTGCTTCCACACTTTTATGTTCATGATGCGCTGCGAGTTCTAACTCGAACTCTCGTTCATTTGGATTTATTTCTCAGTCGGAACGACAAGAAACAAAGTTGATAATAAATTTATGTGATGGGTTATACGCTGCGTTCTTATTTGTCGTTCTTCTTCCTTGCAACTCCCTTGAAGGTTATCTACTATCGGTAGGGAATTAATCAAATTCATCGATTCGTATACAATCGCTTTTGTATTTGTTCCGACTCCTTATAATGTTGGCAAAGCAAATAAGTCGGGTAGGAACTACAGGAAAGGGTCTTCCATCACTGATTTTTTTTTTTTTTTTCTGGCGATTGTCAGTCAGAAGTCGAAAACTAATGATATGTTGAGCCTATGAAAGTGGGAGGAGAGAAGCCCTCCCAGTCGCTTTGAAAAATACGATGTCCTTGACCATAAGGGATATCAAACTAGGTATTATATTCATTAAGCACGAAAGGCTGCAGAAGAAACGGTACCTGCTACAAATCTTTAAAACAGTCGACATATTTTCATGGGAAATGAACTAAAGAATGAATTGGCATCCGGCACAGAAAAGAGCTGGATCAACTGAAAACTATCATTAGACCTATCCGACAGTCATTGCTATACACCTTCCCTATAGCCTAATCCAGAGACAATACTAAGACCCCCATCTTCGGCCGATTTTCCGTTACTTGCCTAAAATCTATATTTTTATGGGGTGGTACATGCTAAGTGCGTTAGTATTGTTACATTGAAATTTTTATTGACAAATGTCACGTAACTTCACTCACCAACACACTCGCACCTTGCATGTCCCACTTCCCCTGTCGGCAAAGTTGCTGCCAGCGTTCATAGAATTTTGTCCGTTAAATTTGAAATTATTCGTTACGTGTAGTATTTTATTTTAGGAATAAGTGCACTTTTGCTGAAAATATTTATGAAAAATGATTACTGCAGAATGGTTGTAGGAAAATAAAAACATTTTGAGCAATTTATTGAAGAAAAATGTACACATGAAATCGAAGTTAATACACAATAATCAGCCCTATTGCGAAGATCAACTATCAATTGATAGTTGATACTTATCAATAAATTTCTTTAAATGGTATTGCGAAGATCAATTATCAATAAAGTGTTGATCGACTGTGAACGTGCAGCAATTGTCTGTTGACAAATCGGTATTGTGAATGTCAATCTTGAACAATTTTATTGGTAGTTGTCAATTTTTCTATCAATCGCAATTTCGGTGTTGATAAGGACGACTCTTAAAAGAAAATGTTAAACATCAACGTTTTTATTTGTTATTGTTGTTATTTATTAGAGGCTAGATATATATATAGATATTTCTTCCTATGTGTAATGAATTTTATCCATTTTGGGCACATGTAATTTTCCATAACGCGTTTAGCAGTTCACTTAGAATAAGGGACACTGTTGTTGCTGTTGACTGCGCAAGACCAAGCAGAGCTGCAATTAATCGGTTTAAGTTTGGGTCCAATATCTTCCAAAAAATAAACGAATGCACCTCAAAAGCATTCCTTGGAAATGAAATTAGCTACCTTCGGTTTTCCAGTTCCAAGGGATTAGATGTATCTCGCAAACTCCTCCGTATAGCAGCCAATTCCGCATACTCTGTCTCGTCTTCGTCATCATCAAAAAATGATTCCACCGATGACACGATTTCCAATAAATTTCACAGAATTAACACTCGTAATTATTGTTTAATTAAATAGTTTGCAAAAATCGTAACAATCACTCTCTTCGAATCAAAAATATTTTACAACTGTCAAAGTTGAGTTTTCATTCACAATAACCTTATTTTTTTTTTTGGCGTTATGTTCACAATAGGTTATATTTTTATCAATCAATTTTCGCAATACCAACATCAATTTTAATTGATAAATTTGTCAATCATCAACCGATTGATAGTTGATCTTCGCAATAGGGCTGAATGTTTGTCCTAATATGTTTCTAGTATATAAAACAAATCATTTAGACAGTATTATTAACCAAACAAATTACATTAATCGTCTTTTGAAAATTTATAATAATCAACCAATAGCATTCAGTTATCTTAAAATGTCGTATTTCCGAACTCTATCACATTCCCCCATGGTTGGTAGCGGTTGGCAGCATTGATTTTATATTTTGTGTATGTTTTTGCATGTCACGCGAATTCTAAATAGACATAACACCGATAGGAAAACAAAATGGCGAATTTGAAGAAAAAAAACTGAGGGGGACATAGGCAAGAGGATTGCGAGTTGGGGGTCTCAGTATTGTCTCTGGCCTAATCTTCTCACAGATTAAAAAAAAGACTCATTTTTCGTTTCATGTCGATTTATAACAATAATTGCTATCAAAAAGTTTTCATATTCCGCTTCCCATTCATCCCTTAAGGAAGGACAAAACAATTTAATCTACAAAAAACGTCAATTTCAGCAACAAATAACATTCGAGTGGAACTCGGTGTACGAAAAATTGAGTTCCCCTAGATTTAAAAGGACCAGAAAAAAAATGTACTCCTTTTTTTTTACAAAAATCAAGCAAAAAATGCATTACCGTAGCGAAGCAAGTAGCTAAGTAACGCAGTGGATCCTCAATTAACTTTTTGCTTTATCAAAACACACGCACAAAGAAAAGCCATGCAGATGACAGTAAATTTTGATTTCAAATGATGGGTGCAATGATGAATCCTCGAAGATTCGATGAACTTACCGAAAATGTAAATGAACTCTAGTTCTAGTACGAAAAAAAAAATATTCGCTTCACTCAAAGAAGTCAATTAAAGCAAATAATAAATAAAAATAAAAAAAAATTGTTCGCACAGAAGAATCTGTTTGTGGACATATACCTACTGTAAGTGACGTTGGTTTTAATGCGACCGAATTAAAGGCTAACTAGGACATCACTTCCTTGTATGACGGGAGGTTATGAATTCAAGATAGTTGTGATACTACACAGCAACCAACAGCACACCACTGCGGCTTGTCCTTTTTAGTCTACACTTGAGAGGAACTATGTGGTTGGAGAAAACTACGCACGAAATTGGCATGTACAGCTTGCTTAGGTGGAGCCACATTGGTTTTGGTCCAAGCTACCCGCTGACTGTAGTAAAAAAAGATGATCTTACCTCATTCATCATCAATTGAAAACATACTTAAATCCTTGCAAGGTATTTTATTTACAATCGATGTAACCTTGATCAAAATGGACCTCGGCAAAGGTAGCCACCGCACTTGGTCAGACGTTTAAGTAAAAGACGACGACGCAAATCGCATCCATAGTCTTTATTGGTGGCTTTGGGATTTGAAAGTCAGCATCAGAATGGATCTTCGAGAAGGTTAGACAAGTTTTGCATTGCAAAGAATTGAATGATTGTAACTTGAAATAGTGCATTTTGATTAGCTTTTACCACTCAGCCTACCCCGGCTGGAAAATCTTCGTTATACAAGTGGCAAGTAATCGTGGAGCTTCAATATTTGAAGCTGTCGTGAGCAAAACCAACAAAGCAGGAGACAAAACGGACCTCCATTGAGAAGTCACTAGCTTTTCCATTAGCTCACAAAGAAACTACGTTCGTGTAACCTTCCCAAGGCTTTTTATAAAGAATATTCGTTCGTGCAGTTCTCAAGTAAAGGGACAATTACCCGATTTTATTAGGCGATGCCTGCTACAACCGGCTTAGCCGAGGCCATATTCGTCCTACATATTTGCAACTGGCAACAACCATGGGCCTTAACACGGCTGCCAACACGGTACATTTGGGACAAAGTCTTTGTCTTTCCCAATGTACACCTGGGCTATGCGATAAAATATTTGTTAGGTTTTTTTTAGGTAGTACGTTTTGAGGTGTATACCAAAATACGAGTTGGGTTGGGTGTGCAATTTATAAAATTTGTTATTTCAGTTGGAAAATTAAATCTTTGTCCCAATGTTGATTTCTCCGTCCCATTCTTTCGGTATATTTGTCCGAAGGTATGTTTCAAGTTGGCAACCGTGGGCCTCAATAATAGTAATTTAATTTTCCATACCAATTTCGCAATTGTGAGCTTCGGTAAACTTAAAGTCGAGACCAAAATTTGCTAATTAGCACTGCGCCATGAGCCTTAATAATAAACAGTGATACCAATAATCATTCTTAGTGTCCAGGCTAAGTTTTTTGAAGGAAAAAAAAAATGATTATTAGTAAGTCCAATGATTTTTAACCTCCACCCTTAATATTTTGTAGGTCAAAATGGTTAATTTTATTTGCAATATGTCGCCATTGTGAGTTCATAAAATGTTGCCGTGCACTTAATACGATTGTTAGTACCGCGCCATCTCTTGATAATAACTCGGTATAATAACTCAAATTCCAGCGTGATGGAACGTCGAAGGGAACGGTTTTTAAAGCAGCTCAATGACAAATGAATTGAACTGTCAAATTGGCTGGCGCTGGACTGTGTTGCCAATTTGAACAGCAAGCAATGTGTCAGTTCTGAGACAGGGTCTGGCGATTTTTCACCTAAACCAGAATAGTGACACATAGCTTTGCAATGGTTGAATGAACATCTCAGAATTATGGGAGATGCCGGATATTGTGGGTGGAGGTTGTATAGTGTATCCCAGATCACTGCGGCCACAAATGGGCCCATTATGATATCCTCCATTTAGAGCTCATCCATGATGGCGCAGTTTGTTAGAAAGGCGGTTACCTCTTTAGGTGAGCTGGCCCTTTAAAGATGGGATAGGGCTTAATGAAGACACATTTGGTTTTTATTCCATAGAAACCGCCCGACAAGAGGAAAAAAATCGACTTCTTTCGATGATGATAAACAAGAACAAATTTAGGAAATGCAACTAGTGTATCACCTAAATCTATATTAACCTGCATAAATCTGTTTCTACTGCAAAAATGAACAAGGCACTTTAAAAAAAAAAAAATTCCAATCACCAAACCAGTCCATAGGGAAGTGGTAAAAATATATCCCCTGCCCTAAACCCTTTTCAAAGGTAAGCCAAGCAAAGCATCTTTTCTTCTTCTTCTTTTGTTTGTTGATAGAGAAGAAATTGTTCACACTAATGAGTAGAGTAAGAAAAACTGCGAAAAAAAATACAACACAGTGAAAACAAAAAGAAACAGTGTATGTCAAAGAATAAAAAAAGAAAAAGAAAAAGCAGAGAAAATTGAAAAACCAAAACCAACAAATACAAAAAAATAAATAAAACTGATGTGTAAATTCTATTCAAGTACATGTACCATCTCACTTACCATTTAGAGGGAGTTCCCTTTGAAGATGACGATTGCTCGCTTTGCGCCGCATTATTATAAAGTCCAGTAGCATCTCCTTGCCGCTGAACTAGCTCGCACAAATGTTGCCCAATGTTTGCTAAGTTCTTTGTCGTATGTCCTTGGTGATTTCTAGTTTTGCTGTTTTTTGTTTTTTTTTGTTTTTTAATTTATTTTAATTTTAATACATTCAATTTAAGCTAATTATAGTGATTACAAATACACAGAGAAATACAACAGTGCAGAGAAAATATATAGATGTAGGTATGGTTGAGAGAGTTAGTCCCCTTTCGTTTCTTAAGTCACTCACTTGATTTGTTTTAGAAGTCGGAATTTCTTAAATATATATATATTTCTTTTGTATTAAAAAAAAAAATATAAAAAAATTCAAGAGGTTTTGAAAGTCTGTCTGGTTTTATGCTGCCATCCTGTTTTATGACAGCTACTGTTGCGATATCCCATTTGTGGTGGTTTTACTGTATTGGAATAAATGTGCAGCGGGATATCGGTTCTTTATATTATGGAAGTTCATGCTTAGGATCTAGTTATAGTATGATTTAAATTGAATAGTTGGGTGCTGGTTTGATTTTTTTTGTAGTTGTAGTTGTGGTTTATTTATTTTTAATTGATAGGTCACTAATTTATCTGAAAAGAAAAAGAGATAAACACGTTAGAAAGGTTTTCAAACAGAAATGTATGTGTTTTTTTTAAGAACGAGTTATGCAAACATAAAGATGGATAGATAATTATTTTTTTTATAATAAAAAGGAATAATTGCAAGGTCTACCTTGACAGTTGACAGTCAGCTGTTCTCGGAGCTAATTTTGTAGATGAAATATAGACGGCCCTAGCGAGGTATCCGTCGGAACGGAAAAAAAAATCGGATAATAGGAATTGAACGCGGTTGATATGCTTCATTTATTTTGTACCGAAACGAATACTTCGAACGTAATTTGAGTTCCGATCTAATTTGACTTTCGTATCGGATTTTTTTCCGAACAGATACGTCGATAGGGGCGAATATTTTGGTATTCGTCATTTCCACACACTCAATTAATTAATTTGCATTGAAAAAAACATCATATCTTAATATATAAAAACGTTCGTGCGTATGTATGACCGACGATAACGGCTGAACCACTGAAGCTATCCCCCTTATATTCACACCATATGTTTGTGTGGTGCTCCGGATGGTTTATGTTTATTTTAGACCCTATAGGGGGCGCTGGGGTCGCTTTTTGAAAATTCTTATTTATGGACCGATTTGGCTCAAATTTACACCATATAACACTTGAAAAAATAGAAAGCTTTTGCCAAAATTTGGACCCGATAGGTGGCGCTGGGAGATATTTACGAAAAGTTAGATTACTCTGCATATCAATTTTGTATCAACAACATTAAATGTAATTGTAATAATATAGTTGGCGTTGGTTGTCCAAACGTTTTTGAATTTGACATATCAGTAATTCATATTTCATTTAGCTGTACAATTGTTCGACGAAAAATCCAAATTAGTTTTTAATCAATTTTAAATAGGTAAATAACATTTGCATTCGATTTCCGGCACACATAACAAAGCCAAGGAAAATATTCTTACTGGGCCACATTTTATGATTCTTCTTTTCTTTTGTTCGTATTGGTGTATTTCAGGCAGTCTTAAAAGATCAAATTTCGAACCCGATAGGTGGCGCAGTCGTCGATCTCCGAAACCGCTAAATCGATTTCAATGAAATTTTGTGGATGTGTACGGTTGATTCCAGCTTGAAAGATAGGATACCTTTCGACCCGATAGGTGACGGTGTTGTCGTTTTCCGAAACAGTTTTTTTGAGACGATTGAAATTTTTGGGATGGGTATGGTTGCTCAAAGTTTGACAGAGAGGATAGTTATGGACCCTATTGTTGGTACTTTATAAAAAACAGGCGGGATAGGAAAACGGGTTGCGGCACTTCTCATTCAAAAATAAAGCCAAACGCTAGGAAGGACATACTATGCTACTCTTTGTCGTGAAAACAAAACTTTATGGGGATTAGTTGAATTTTTGAATTCTTTGGATGTTCCGGGCAGTTATAATTTTGCTGCGCAACGTCAATGCACTGAAACTTTGTAACGGAACGCGTTTGATTCGATGGTGAAAGATCAAATCAAATGTCACCCAAGCGACGGTTTCGAGGGGGACTTTTCAAGGCAAACATTCTCATTGCTCGGATTCCCCTTATTCAGAACGATTTGTCATTCGTATTTAAGCGTCTTGAATTTTTTTCATATGAGGGAACTCGAGAACGGAACTTCCGATTTGAGAAAATAGTATTGGATACTCTTTGGATTTGAGCTATATTTTCTTTGTTGTGTTTGTCTACGCCTAAGGAAGGTTCATACGACGAAAAAAAAAAATGGAAAATTCGAAAGCGAAATTGGAGAATTCTAGAAATTTATTTTCCATATATTTTGTACGAAGAGTGTTATTTTTAAATTTATATTTTAATTTTTTTTTTTTGGATTTGATCGTAGTATATACAGTGAGACCGCAAAAGATATTTTGGATCAAAAAAATGTATTTCTGGTGGAATACCTAGGGAATGCTCCAAATTCAAATAATTTCAGTCAAAAAGTCAATATTGGGCGGGACGAAGTTCGCCGGGCACGCTAGTAGCTATATATAGTTGTGTGTGATAAACTTTAACGGATCTGTGCCACTCCAACTATGAACAGCATACTCTTCAATTCGAAGACTTCAATACGCGCGTGATAGGAGAAAGTAGGTCTATTCTACTCACGCGTCGCGTTGAAACTTACGATCAAGAATTGATTCAACACCTGAAGTTGTATTTTGTGTGGCAGCATATGAACGATTTTTATCTACATAATATGTCAAAGCGCAGAAGAGTCAACGCGACATTGTGAATCATATATTGAAAATGGGCTTTTCAGTTTTTAAAATCATCAATTCTACTCTAAGTATGCATTTTGGTCAAAATTGTTACCTATTTCCATTTTTGGGTAAACTAAAGAAAACCAAATTTGTAAAAAATTAATTTTTCCAAAAATCCATTTTACGATAATCCAGAGGAAAACTGAGTTAGAAATGACCGTATAACCTCAGAAACTCATTTTTATTACAATCGTATATGGACCGTTTTCGAGATATGTCCAAATTTAAAAAGTACCGTTGTACGTTTTCGAACAAATTAAACTGGTATGAGAGTTTTATATGAGAAGTACCATTAATATTGAGGTCCATGCAAAAAAAAAACGACTCCAAACTGTAAGCCCCCAAACTCCATATACGGAGTTTGAACGAAATACGGGCAGCCGTTTAGGCTGTAGGCCGTGGGTGCATACAGACAGACGGACAGAATTTTGCGACCCACTTTTTTGAGTACCTCTATCATCGTAATGTCAGAATTGATTAACATCTCGAGTTCAAATTTTGTACGAAGACAATATCTTTCTCTTACCACGTAAGGAGAAAGTTAAAAAAAATTAAAAGAGGAAAGCAGCATAATCTACCCTACGATCCCCACGAAAGATATACAAGCGGCAAAACAACTTTATAGCTCCACACAAAATGAAACGCAACAGCCGGTTCAGTAAAACCAAAAGACTACCGCAGGTAAATAACCCTTAACAAGGCAACTTCGAACTCTGTACAATTATTTTCCATATCCTTAACAAGGTAACTGCGAACTCATTTTCACAAATCGAAAACCATCCGACATAAAACTGATAACCACATGCGAAAGGGCTACTTGTTCGCGATACTGCTTACATGGAACCTGTATGACTGTCGGGGCCAAACCGTTTACTATTACCAGCTTCCGCGCGTTCAGAAATATCCACTAACCTTTTGAAATCACAACAAGCTGAGAAAAAGGAAAACGCACTTGTTTGCTTTTAGAAATTGATTTTTCTGCAAGTTAATGCAATTATCATCGCCTATGGCGGCCGTAAACTATGTTGCAGACACACGCTTTCTGACAGGTGACAAGCTAGTACATGTTCTGCCATTATAATTATATTATTATTATAATAATACCATTTGGGGGAGTACTGACACTAATATCAGAGGTGAGTCATTATTAGAATTTTTCCTAAGCTCTTCTCTTGATATCTATAACGTAGGGAATACCCCCACTTTTGTAACTCGAGCTAGGCAAGAGGTACTAGATCTTACACTAGGAAGCCATAGTATGAGTAGATTTGTTAGAGACTGGAGAGTATCTAGTGAGCCATCTATGTCTGATCATAGGATCATTACCTTTAATCTAGACAACACTTGTATCACAACTAAAACAGTTAGAAATCCAAGGAAGACAAACTGGGATCTCTTTGAATCGTCTATTGAGGGCAGTCTGGAGCAAGTAAATATTAGGAGAGCTCCAGGCTATCATCTGGAATTGGAACACACAGTGGAGGGCATAACATCAGCCATCACAAGTGCGTTTGAAACTAGCTGCCCAATAAGCAGAAGTGGAAAGAAGAATAAGGTTCCATGGTGGAGCAACAATCTGTCAAGACTTCGGTCAACGACGCGTAAACTGTTTAACACAACTAAGCGCACTGGAGACTGGCAGAGCTACAGAATGGCACTGACTTCATACAACAAAGAAATAAGGAAAGCAAAACGAGAAAGCTTTAGACAATTCTGTGAGACAATTGTGAACACTCCTGTTGCGGCCAGAGTGCATAAAAAAACAGAAGGAATATCAATGTCTCTCAGAAAACCGGATGGCAGCTTTACAGAAAATGAGCAACAGAGGGCACGACTTCTATTAGAAACTCATTTTCCTGGCAGCCATCCCAGTACGGACAATAGGAGCCCAACCAATATTCAAAGACCTCGGAAAGAGGATTGGAAAATATCAACCGAAATCTTCTCGAGAGGGCGACTACAATGGGCAATTGACTCCTTTCAACCTTTTAAATCACCGGGGGTGGATGGAATTACGCCAGTCCTACTACAAAAAGGGCAAGGTAAATTACTTCCACATTTGGCAAGAATTTTCAAAAGCAGTCTGACACTGGGCTACATACCAAACCAGTGGAGACGAGCGAAAGTAGTGTTCATTCCGAAAGTGGGAAAAAAAGGACCCAAGTCTACCGAAGTCCTATAGACCAATCAGCCTTACTTCGTTCCTTCTCAAAACGATGGAAAAGGCTGTGGACAACTACCTAAGGGAAGATGTACTGAGTATATCGCCTCTTCATCATCGTCAGCATGCCTACAGAGCGGGCAGATCTACGGAGACTGCTCTGTACCAGCTAACTGAGATTATTGAAAGCGCTCTTGAAGCGAAAGAAATAGTATTGTGTGCTTTCTTGGACATCGAAGGAGCATTTGATAATACATCGCATGATGCAATTATACGAGCTCTTGATAGAAAAGGAGTAAATAACACAGTATCGAGGTGGATGTATGAACTCCTGAGCACAAGATCAGCAGAGACTCACACATCAGACGGTATTATCAAGGTTAACACAGCAAGAGGCTGTCCGCAAGGAGGAGTTCTATCTCCCCTAATGTGGAGTCTTGTAGTGGACGAGTTACTTGAGAAATTGACAAACCATGGCATCAACTGTCAGGCATATGCTGATGACATAGTTATTATTGCCAGGGGCAAATTTGAGGGAACCCTTTGTGACATTATACAAATGGGACTCGAAATAACTCGTGGTTGGTGCGAAACGGCTGGGCTAAAACTAAATCCAGCAAAAACAACAATAGTACCATTCACGAGAAAAAGAAAACTTGAACGGCTGAGGCCGATAAGGCTGTCGGGTACATTACTGACATCAGTCAATGAAGTTAAATATCTGGGGCTAAACCTGGACAGCAAACTGCTTTGGAAAAAACATACAGAGGAGATAACCAGGAAAGCAACGCGGGCTTTAATGATCTGTCGAAGCCTAGCTGGCAAATCCTGGGGATGCAGCCCGACCATCCTCAGATGGATGTATATTGCTATTGTGAGACCAATGATCACGTATGGCGCAATTGCATGGGCAAAAAGAACCAGTCTATCCACCACAAGGAAGACACTCAATAAAGTGCAAAGACTGGCATGCCTATGTATAACAGGGGCCATGAGAACTTGCGCAACCGCAGCTTTGGAAGTGCTATTGGAACTAAATCCGTTGCACCTCGTGGTTGAGGAATGTGCAAGTAAAACGGTTCTTAGAATGGCCAAAGAAGGAGTAGGAAGAGAAAAGTGCATCACACCGAGACAGATTGACGCACTACTCAAGAAACATCCATTATTAGCCTTTCCTAGAGACGATATCATCAAAAGATTGGATTTTCAAAAGAACTTTGTTGCTAAGCTCAGCAATAAGAAGAACTGGAGCAACGAATCCACAATTCACAGACTGAGCAATCATACAACGAAGTGGTACACAGATGGATCGAGAACTGAAGAGGGAACTGGAGCGGGAGTATTTGGGCCTGGAACCAAATATTCTGAATCAATGGGCAAAAATACCAGCATCTTCCAGGCTGAAATATATGCCATAGACAGATGCATCCAAATCAACCTCGACAGAAACAAAATCAACTGTGATATAGCTATAATGTCAGACAGCCAGGCTGCTATTATGGCACTTAGTTCCTACATCATTAAATCAAAACTTGTGTGGGAATGCCTACAAAAACTTAATGAACTGGGTAGGAGAAACAAAATAACCCTCTGCTGGGTGCCTGGCCATGTAGGAATAGAGGGTAATGAAATAGCCGACTCCCTAGCAAGAAAGGGAGCATCAGAAACTTTCATAGGTCCTGAACCATTCTGTGGAATAGGGGATCACACCCTCAACGAAGAATTTAGGAAACTAGAGAAAGAAAACAGGGCAAGAACCTGGCATAACACTCAGGGCATGAGGCAGGCTAGGAAACTTCTAGGGCAATACAACCAGAAAAGATTCCAAGCTTGCATCGGCATGAGCAAAAACAACCTCCGTATCCTAACGGGGTTCCTAACGGGGCACTGTAGACTCAAGGAACACCTCAGGAAACTGGGTATATCTGAAGAAGGTCTCTGCAGATTCTGCGATGAGTCCAGTGAAATCCCAGAACACTTGCTGGGATCATGTGGGGCATTGAACCATAAAAGATTGAAATACTTGGGCAAGTACCAACTATCTGATGAGGAAATATTGTCCCTAGAGCCAGCTCTCATCCTTAGATTCCTAAAGGAAACTGGACTGGAGAAAGTGCTATAGGACGGATTTCTTCCGCCAAGGAGAAAGAAGAGTGCAAGAACCTCTAAAATGATTCCAAAAGGAATTATATTGTGAGGGAAACTCTTATGAGGGATTATACCTCTCTGAGGCGTAAGCAGGGGGTACAATAGACCAAAAGGTCGCAGTACAACAACCCTTTTCACATAATAATAATAATAATGTTCTGCCAAATATTGACTATTGATTGATATACCCTGCTCTTGGCAGTGTTTCGGGCATCGTATGGAAGGAATTAATCCAATGGATGGATTCCATCTACCTCGTCCAATACACGAACTCTTAATTAAGGATATAACGAGCGTAATAATAGCAACACTAAGAGCGCAATGGATTACACGTACCCAGTTGCAAAACGGACATCTGTCCCTATTAGCGAGACTTATTTACCAACAAAAAGGATAACCATCAAAGATGAGAACGGAATATACGATCGATGTGTGAGTATGAGTACACACGTCGCTTCTTATGTTGTACCTATACCGAGTTAAAGTTCCATCTTGGGTTTCCCATTCTATGGGTGTTTGTCGATTTTGTTTGATTGGCTTTGGCGGTTCGCGTTATTTAAGTCACAATTGGGTACCGTTATTGACAGCTGGTACAATTTAGGGTGGACGCAGAAAACGGATTATTAGTACCGTGTGACTTGTGAGTGGTTCCCTTGAGTTTACAGCGACGTCTTAATATGAATGTCGGAGCGTATTAGTGGCGAAAATAGGATGCCCGATGCTACTCACTTGTCATATGACGTTGTCGAGATGAATTGAGATGTAGGTTGACTTATTTCGACCTGAAAAAATGCAGATTATGTGTAAGTGGGCAACTTCATACATGCGAGGGTGCATAGGCGTCTGGTCTTTCGTACCGCGCCATCTCTTGTTAGCCTAGGTTCACCTCGGACCAGAAGTACATATGTCGAATTTCAGAGTGATGGAACGTCAAAAGGAACGGTTTTTAAAGGAGCTAAATGACAAACGAAGGTTGGGCTTGGAAATTGGATGGGGCTGGACTGTCTGTTGCCAATTTGGAAAACAATTCCATAAAAATAAACCCTGGCCGTTTGGTTAAGATTCACAGATATACCTGGGTGGGTCTCGGGAACATGTCACCGAAAGCATCTATTGGATTGCTAGAAAATGCAAAAAAAAAATGTGATACACCGCAGAGCTAGAGTGAGGGAGACGCATGCAGTCGGTGACCAATGACCGTTTCAGCATTCCAGAGCAAATTGTAGTTAACGTGTCAGATTGCCACATCGCAACGTTTGTCACTCAAATGAGTATACAACATCAATTTGTCAAATTAATATTGACCTTACCTCAATGAATTGTGTCACGCCAGCTGACACGTTCGGAGCGATTATTTATTTAACCTTCCACGTAAATCCCGCATTGATTTGGCCTATGATGCTGCGCCCAAGCAGTACTTCGAACCTAACGCCTAATCTCTACGAATTGCTTGATCAGTTCAAATGAATGCTTCAAAGTGGCCACTCAATTGCGATTAGACGGACTGCAATAGAATTTGCATAATCAAATGCCCGCAGCGCTGAAAAACAAACACAAAGTCATACCCAGACCCAAGCTACCAAATGCGTTGATAAACAATCGTATCGTACCGCGAGGGCCTTTTCCATTATAAAGGGTGGGCCATCTAGTCTCTAGTGGTTTCTTTTTTAATCATAGGTTATTTTGACAGTGACAGCTGTTGGATAGTAATGCAGCAAATTTATATTTCCAATAGCATTAAATACAAAAAAAAAATTGGACAGGTAATTCATAAGACAAGCAACGCAACACAGCGGGTGCACCTATATAACCCATTCCGACTATTTCATTGTGTGCAGAAATAATAATCACGAGGCTCCTAATTACCTGGTAGATCTAACTTGCCGGACACCGCACAGGTTCGATCGATTTCATTTCAGTAATATTCGGAAATCGTTGACGGAGACTCTCCATTCAAATAATTGTTCACTGAACAATGCAATATTGTACCTCAAGTAGTTCATATTGAATTCCTGGATGTTGTTGAAAACAAGACAACAATCTCCCCGGGCTGCTTGTTAATTTAAACGTACCACGGCGAGCTATTGTATCTTCCATATATCGCATATTACACAAACACATTATGCTGATTTTGGATATTACTTTCCCTAAAAAAAGGGTTCCTCTTCGGGAAAAAATATGATTTGAGAGCTTTTATTTATTATATTCGAAGAGTTGTACGTGAAACTCAATTCCCGGCTAGGATCCTTTGTATACAACCATAATATGCGTACTAAAAAATATAATAGTCTATTATGTTGCAAACAGGATTATCCTACATAGACTCATGGGCGAATACAAATGGCGTGCACATTTCGTCCCGCCTTTACATGATAAAATATATTAAATAACCGATTTATAAATCCGTTGAGTAGAAAACTCTGCTGAAGTCTCATTAGCTATTCGGGTCTATCACAGAATCCGTCGTATTCGGAATTTTGCTACGATCCCCGAAAGAACTATCACAGAATCCGTCGTAGGGTACATTTTTTGCTTTCGAAATTCGTAGAACGTGGCATATTCAGTAGGCTGTCCCGTCGTTGTATGAAGAAAAAAATTTCGTGGAAAATCTCATCGAAAGGGGTATCAAAAGTTGCGTATTGACGAGAAGATTCCGAATGTGTACTTACTTTCTGATTACGGCATAACTTTTGGGCCTCTACCGACGATTGAAGGACAGGGAAAAGTAACCAAGGCGCTAATATCTTTCAATTTTTCTATTGGTTCAAAATATTATTACTATTTCAAAAATATATACACAAATATAACTTGGTACTAAATTAAAATAATAAATATTCATTTGCATATAATCAACAATTTTAAATTATTAATTTAAAAGAAGCTATTAAGGCATAAATACAAATTTTACATTGAAAATTGGCTTTTGAAATTAAGAGATGGCATCCGATTTCTAGATTCAATTTTGTTTTATATCTGGTATTCTGAGCTCTGTTGCATTTGCAAGCAATGAAAGTTCATCATCAGGCAAATCTTTTAAGATAGGTGGAGGAGTTGTCTGACATTAATTTTAAAAAATAATGTCTATGGCATGGACCTTATACTAATAATCATTTTTAACATTGAGACTGAATATTTTGTAGGTCACAATATGCAATTTTGTATTTCGAAAAATTCACTATTGTGAGTTAAATAATATAGCCTGGACACTAAAAATGATTATTAGTATCCCGGTATTTAGCCCTTAAAATTTATAAAACGAATCTTTGAATTGCAAATTTCTTCCCCTGTATAATATATCGGAGAAATATTGTCGATTACAAGCCTTGTGTCAGTGTTATTTGTGAGTCCAGCATCGTGCAAAACCGCTGAAGCGACTGTTGGGGCAGATCGTTCCGATACTCCATATCGATCAAAAACTCTTGCTACAGATGGTTGGACCAGCAAATTGAGCTTATCTGAAAACGTGGAAGGATCTGAAGAAGACTTTGAAAGTTCTGAAGAACAAAGTAGTGACCTTACTATCTTGACTGGCTCCACTCTTTCGTCTGTTTCGTTTGGATCTACTCTCTGGAGTAAACTTGGAGAGGCCATATTATTCAATGCACTACGTTCTTTTCGATCTAGATGCTTTTGCATTTTAATTGTTTCTAGCTTATCAACACTTATCCTCTAAAAATACCCTTTCATTACTAGGCACTTTTTTTCTTTGTACAGTGGCAGTTATCAAATTTACATGAGGCAATGTCAAACAATTTTGTACTAGAAAATGTTATAAAATCTTGTACTCTATTGTGATAGTTTGCATTTTTTCATACTTGGGTATCTTTTTAGAGTCATGTATTTATGGAAGTTAATTTTAATAAGTTCTAGTATTTGAATGTGGCACACAATTGGAATTGAAGCCCTCTTCAAAATCTGTTTGATATATACATGCACTCACAACAATTCGGAATTAGGGGGATTTTTCACCGTATTCTGTTTTAAGATTTCTTTGGATCAAAAGCATAGGTATACTTTTTTACATCTCTTACAGACGTTACAGAAATGATTTTTTTTAATTCACTATAAAGGGATCGAAAAGAGGACAGAATAGCTCTCGCAGATGGAGTCCGGAACTCATTTTGCTTACATGTTTTAATATTTAAATTAATAAATTCGAATTTACTTATTTTGGTGAACATATAGAATTTTGTGGTTAAGACAAAACGAATGAATTTTTTGATTTCAGCATTTAAGAGATATCAAAATAACATCTCAAGTGCTCAAATGCTACCAAAAACACATTTGATTTGAGAGAATATGCTATAACTTTACAAATGTAAGCAATATTAAAAAAATATTGAAAAAGAAAAATGTAGGGAAAACAACATTTTTTTCCAAAACTTCAACGGCCGGTAGAGGCCCAAAAGTACCATTGAATATTTTTTATGTTATTTTTCCTGTAATGAGCTCAGCAATACGCAACTTTTGCGGGGCCTTTTGTTAAGATACAACAAAAAAAAATTTGACGGGACACCCTAATATTCAGTGATACCACTTTCTACGAATTTCAAAATTCCCTTACGACGGATTCTGTAACAGTTCTTTCGGGGTTCGTAGCAAAATTCCGAATACGACGGATTCTGTGATAGACCCGATTGTAAATGCAGAAACAAAAACACTGACACAAAATTGGCATCCAGTGAAAAAATCACATGAAGCACAGTCTAAAATAAAAAAGTTAATTTAAAAAAAAAACAAAATAACCCGACTGACTGTAAAAAAGATTTAAAAAGATTAAAACAAGTCACTTTCAAGTATAACTAATTGGAAGTCGGAGGCTATGCATATTTTTGTCAGATTGTGTAGGTAGTCTCCGATTGTCATTTTTCGTGGAAAATGTTGACATGTCGACGTCATTATGACGTAAACACTTGTCCTAAATGTGTAATTTCAACCTTGATAAACTTAATTCACTTCAAATTTAATATGCAAATATGGCAGTACTTTTATCTTCCAAACTGGCGTCAAAAAGGGAATTTCCCTCTTTCTTGATTGTTTTTTGTTTTCCGTTGGCTTTATGCAATTTTCATCTGTCAGTTCCTTACCTATTTATTTTATTGTTGCTTGAGATTGCGGTTTGGTGTTTCTGTACTTTTTCTAACTCTGTAAGTTTTTATGTATAGAGCAATAAAATGAAAATGCTTGAAATAATGTTATTCGTATTGGAATAAATCAAAGTAAACTTGTATTATAGATATTTCGTGAAATTCCTTGGAGGTGGTTAAGGCAACAAAAAGCTTTAAATGTGCCTTGTGCTGCTGGAGGTTCTAAAAAAAAACCTACGTTTTTTTTTTAAACTGAATTTTTTTTATGATTTTTTTAAATAAAGTTAAAAAAAAATATGTGTGCCCACATTTGTTTTTGAAGACTAAAAAATGTCTGTACTTTTTTTCAAAATACTCCCCTTTTTTGACTACCTTATAATATTTCTCTTCAGCAACACTGACGGCAACTGGATATGACTGCGCTCAAAAACAAAACATGGATCCGTTTACTTTATCAGGTGGCTGCATTACTTAAAAGCTTTCCATGTCAGTTGGGGGAGTTAAGCACGATTGTATTGGAGTAATAAAACCATTGACAATGATTGTATTGCAATAAGCCAGCGTAAGGCAAAGTGCGATTGTATTGAAATTGTAAGCCGTAGCCTCATTGAGAATAAGACAATTTTTCGACAGATTCCAGTTTACAAAGCATACCCACTTACTTTGGCAGGTAAGTAATCCAGCTTAAGAAAAATGCGATTGTATTAAAATTGTATGCCGTGCCCTCATTGAGATGGATGGTCCCCATTTCAAGCTTAAATAGAGTGTCGTACATTTCTTTGACGGAAGCAGTGCTTATTACAGTAGGAAAGTACGAGAAACGAGCTCTTTGTCGAAAACTGTTAGCTGATGACTAACATCGACAACCCGAGACAGAGTAAGAGACTACTCCTTGCAGATGATATACTTTTAGTATCTTCAATGCTACCTATTGATTTGATCGCTGAAGAACCGAGCGTGTCAGAAATGGCCGAGTAGGCGACGAAAAGAGAAAATACGAAAGAAATCGCAGCAACTATAAGTCAATAATGGAACGAATCATTCATGAAGTAATGCGGGTGGTGGAACGGTGGTTCCGCGGGGGACGCAAATCGGCCGGGAAGGGAGGGAGTTTTAGCCTCGGCAGATTTTAGTTTTAGATTTATATGCAACATCTTTCGATCGACAGAGCTCACAATTCGTCTGTTCTTCTTCGCGTCGTCACGTAGTTCATCGATTTTCATCCAAAGATCAGATATCTAAAATCAAGGCAAAATGTACATGATACATTTATGAACAAAATAGACTGTGGGTATTCTCTTCCCGAAAAGATTCAATCTATAAACCGAACATCGACTAAAGTCTGAGGCGAATGATTGCGCGAGAGATAATTTACTGACATCGTTGCCCAGACAACAGAGTTACCTCTTTTTTATTTATTTTTTTGTAATGATTTGCACACAGTTTGATTTGAACACATTCCGTCATTGGAGTTTTGAAGTTTAATAAAATGCAATTTATATTTAACTTACCCACGAGCGTTGGTAGGTGTTTAGGCAGATGTTCTTTAAAACGCGACTAACTCAAATGACAAACGTCGTATGAATCGCGAACCGATAATCATCGATTTTGACTCAATCTGATCTGTTCAAGTGGCGGATTTTTATCAACTCACAGGCAAACATTTCATCATGATAAAATGTCTAAAAATATATAGGAATTGCAAAGATAAGCTCGTTTGATGTTTGATGAACAGAGGCATAAGACGATATCGCAACAAGGCCGATTGCGGAGATGTTGTTGTGACTGACCAAATTATACAATTTTGCTGCTGCTGAGAAATATTCAAGGCTATCAAACTGGAATTTATAGGTAAATGTAAGCTTGCAGACGTCAGATAGAATACACAAATTTGTCGTGCTCTTGTAATCAGCGGATAGGTTTTAAAGAACGATTGAGCCGTCGCAAATGTCAGAAGAGGGTATCAATTGGTTGTTGTTGGTTACTGGCCGACTTGTTCCTATTTTTGGCGCTGTCCTGAAAACAAAAGCCACATCCTTGCAGCTGGATGATATTGCTTGAGTTCTATAGAAGCAACAAGTGTCTTGCGAAGATAGAAGTTAACCGAATGTCAATCAGAAGCACACGTAATACATTTTATGTTGATGTTAACTTTATTTTTGTTTTTCTAATCTATATGATGAAAATGAAAACCTATTCTGGTTCCGGTGTAAAAACGTTGTAAGGGCACGTGGATTTTAGTTCGAGTGCGGAAACTTTGGATTTCGTGTCTGTCCGTCATCATTTCCCTAGCCACACATGTAACATTACGAATCATCATGGACTTTTCGATTTGAAAAAAATTCACTCAAATGAAAAGCGTGCAGTAAAAGTAATCTCAGTAAGCCCGGTACTCATATTCAGTGTCCAATCTAAGAACTCACTGCGGCGGAATTTTACATTAAAAATTACCCATTGTGATCTACGAAATATTTTTAGTGTGCAAAAATGATTAATGTCAACAATGTAATTCAGTAAGTGAGCGAAAAGGACTACCAATCATTGTTATTATTGCTGTAAAAGAAAAGCCATAAAAATATTGTTTATCATGAAATAATGACAAGTGGAGTTGTGTGCGATTTTGTGTTTATTATTTTGACTGGTTTAGAGTGGCGTTATCAATTAGTGTTCTTTGTCAATGCGAATATACTGATCATCGGATGATAAATGAATAAATGTTTGTTACATACCACCTGGATGACGGACGAGGATATTATATATGATGTTGTTGCCAGGTGACAGGGACAACTAGTTCCTTTAGAAGTGGGCGATAGTTCTAAGATAGTAGATCCTCATAGCGATGTAAACGCAAAGGATGAGAGATACCAAAAGGTGTCTCCAATTACTGCAAACAAATCGGTAAAAATTTAATTCATATAACTTACTGATGAACATCCATTGACTACGACACAAATGCAACATCAAGTGAGCGTATGGTGGGTCAAGCAAATATTTTGATGACATGCAAATGATTATGAAACGATCAAATGATCGAATGGAATGTATTTACAAAGACACAATTTGCTACCACCCGGCTGTCAATTTATTTTTGTTAAATATATAAGCAGATGCAAGCGCTTGCCTTAGATCAGATTATTATTTCTTAAATATGATTTTCTTTCTTTTATTGTCATCCAAAGAATAGGAACTTCTGAATGAATTGGCCGATGGCTTTAAAATAAAATAGAAAGTCAAATGTTGCTCCATTTAGCCATTCTCTATGTCTGAGAAATCCACACGAATGACGAGAGCAGTTTTAATGTGACGCGTTAAATCCAAATCCACATAGAAACGGACAAACAATTTTGTTCGACTCAAAAAATTGAGCGCCAGCAACTATCCACTCGATCTTAGAGTTTTTTTTTACCAGTATGAAATTTTATCGGAAAAAAACACCTTAACCATTGTGAATCTTTTTATTTGATAAAACAAAAGAAGGAAAATAAACAAATGTACAAATATTATTGTACCAACGTTCGTCGTTTGTAAGAAAGAATTTCTTCGAGTTCAAGACGTAATCCAAAAATTATATCAGAATACTGTCATTTGCAGTGACGAATGAAATTCAGAAATGCTGCAGAAAAAACGCCTGAACCCATTGGTGATATAGAAAAAAAAGCGCACTCTACAATCAACCCCACTCTTGTAGAAAATGTAAGAATTGGCCAAAAATTAGAATAGAGAGAAAAGAGTGAAAAGCCTTTCATTTTCGTTTCAGATTTGACTTTTATTCAATGTTTCATCATCTGAACAGCGTCCTTGACACATTTTAAACAATTTTTCTTAAAAAAAAATCCCCAAAAATTTTGAGAAAATTTTTAGAAAAATTCGGAATTTTCAATTGACGCACAATGTCATTTACATTAAGGTAGAATGTCTCCTAAACTAGTTTTAAGAAAGTTATAGAATTGATTTGGAAAACAATTTCGAAACACAACACTTTCTGAGAAAATTGTCAGAAAAATTCGAAATTTTTAATTGACGCACAATGTCTTTTACATTAAGCTGAAATCTCTCCTAAACTAGTTTTAAGAAAGTCACATAAATGATTTCAAAAACAAAATTTCGAAACACAACAATTTCTGAGAAAATTGATAGAAAAATGCGAAATTTTTAAATTTGCTGAACTAGTTTTAAGAAAGTCACATGAATGATTTAAAAACAGAATTTCGAAACAAGAATTTCTGAGAAAATTGTCAGAAAAAATTTGAAAATTTGCGAAACTAGTTTGAAGAAAGTCACACAAATGATTTTAAAAACAAAATTTCGAAACAAGAATTTCCGAGAAAATTGTCAGAAAAACTTGAAAATTTGCGAAACTAGTTTGAAGAAAGTCACATAAATGATTTTAAAAAACAAAATTTCGAAAAAACGCTTTCTGAGAAAATTGTCAGAAAAAATCGGAATTTTCAATTGACGCACAATGTCATTTATATTAAGGTAGAATGTCTCCTAAACAACTTTTAAAGAAAGTTATAGAATTGATTTGGAAAACAATTTCGAAACACAACACTTTCTGAGAAAATTGTCAGAAAAATTCGGAATTTTCAATTGACGCACAATGTCATTTACATTAAGGTAGAATGTCTCCTAAACTAGTTTTAAGAAAGTTATAGAATTGATTTGGAAAACAATTTCGAAACACAACACTTTCTGAGAAAATTGTCAGAAAAATTCGAAATTTTTAATTGACGCACAATGTCTTTTATTACATTAAGCTGAAATCTCTCCTAAACTAGTTTTAAGAAAGTCACATAAATGATTTCAAAAACAAAATTTCGAAACACAACAATTTCTGAGAAAATTGGTAGAAAAATGCGAAATTTTTAAATTTGCTGAACTAGTTTTAAGAAAGGCACATGAATAATTTAAAAACAAGAATTTCTGAGAAAATTGTCAGAAAAAATTTGAAAATTTGCGAAACTAGTTTGAAGAAAGTCACATAAATGATTTCAAAAACAAAATTTCGAAACACAGCAATTTCTGAGAAAATTGATAGAAAAATGCGAAATTTTTAAATTTGCTGAACTAGTTTTAAGAAAGTCACATGAATAATTTAAAAACAAGAATTTCTGAGAAAATTGTCAGAAAAAATTTGAAAATTTGCGAAACTAGTTTGAAGAAAGTCACATAAATGATTTCAAAAACAAAATTTCGAAACACAGCAATTTCTGAGAAAATTGATAGAAAAATGTGAAATTTTTAAATTTGCTGAACTAGTTTTAAGAAAGACACATGAATAATTTAAAAACAAAATTTCGAAACAGGAATTTCCGAGAAAATTGTCAGAAAAACTTGAAAATTTGCGAAACTAGTTTGAAGAAAGTCACACAAATGATTTCAAAAACAAAATTTCGAAACACAGCAATTTCTGAGAAAATTGATAGAAAAATGCGAAATTTTTAAATTTGCTGAACTAGTTTTAAGAAAGTCACATGAATGATTTAAAAACAAAATTTCGAAACAAGAATTTCTGAGAAAATTGTCAGAAAAAATTTGAAAATTTGCGAAACTAGTTTGAAGAAAGTCACATGAATGATTTAAAAACAAAATTTCGAAACAAGAATTTCCGAGAAAATTGTCAGAAAAACTTGAAAATTTGCGAAACTAGTTTGAAGAAAGTCACATAAATGATTTTAAAAAACAAAATTTCGAAAAAACGCTTTCTGAGAAAATTGTCAGAAAAATTCGGAATTTTCAATGACAAGGGATAGAATGCTTTTGGAAATAGTTTAAGTCACACATCTGCCCTTAAATTATGAAAGACATGGATCACAAAAGTTCACTTTCTGAGAAAAACGGGCCAAAAATTTCAGAGAAATGACACCAGTCGACACTTGGTAACATGTTAAAATTGTCAATCTTCGGGTCACTTACCCAAAATATCGCCGTTCCTGCTGTACCGGCCATCGTCGATACAAAAGTTTTATAACCAAATAAATGAAAACAAAAATACCCCATATCTTTATAAAGAAATAGGTCAGTGCCATTTTGAATATTTGAATTTGTTTTTTTTTTCTGTGCTCACTAAAACACTATCGCAAACTGGAACTTAACTTATTCACTGTTCGGCACAAAATTGGAGATGATTAGCTTTTGGAAATTGCATCCAACCTTGATGAAAGTCCTACCAAAACTGAAGTCAGTATCCGGAAGTAGTGCATACGAAGATGCGTTGGTACTACAACAAGATGTATGGTAGTGGCATTTTTCTTGTTGGGGGGGATCATCCCAGCAACAATTCATAAAGCTGATTTTCAGTCGGATGGATGAGCGCCTGCACCAGGATGCAACACATTCGAAGAGGCATTATCGGTGATACGTATACCTAGCATCCCGCCAGCAACTCTGATGCAAATCCAATGAAACATGTTGGGCTGCTGGTGATAACAATAGACTAATCTACCACCCTCAATTCCCCACCTGATTGTTGCTCTCGCATTGTTGGCGAATATTCACAATCCTGTTGCATGTGGAGTTCATGGTATGTGGACTGTATGACAGATACCATATTCATCTCCTTTGAACGAATATCAGATTACATCAATTCTAAGAAAAAGAATTCATCTCCTTTGTAGGAGAAAGTGCGAGAGATATGAAATTATGAAAGTCCTACCTCAGCAGGAATACATATCGATGTGGGGTCCGTATTATTTGATTCTACAAAGGCCAGGTATGGATTTCATTAGCATTCACTATTTCTATACCATATATATATATATTTATATAAGTGGAGTCAAGCCTTTCAATGGTCTAGATGGCATTTCAATAATAGGGACTACCTTTTAGAAAAATTTTAGAATTTTTTGTCCTGGTATTTTTGGCGTTGTCATACAACATTGAACTTTATTTGCAGGTTTTTTTTTTTAATGTCTTGGCGGTTGACTAGTTAGGGGGAGACTTTAGGTCTCAGAGCCACTTTCTCTTGTGGAATACCTTTTGGAATTCGACTTATTTTGCCGTCAGTTATTCTCCAAATTAAATACAAGAGTTGACTTAGACACAACCTTCAGGTAGAGAAGAGATTTAGGTGAACCTACAAAGTATATAGAAAGTTGGTGTGGGAAAAATAATTTTAATCCCTCTCCAAATTAATAGCACACACAAATAAATTGTGAATTTACTTGTATGTTTGATCAAAACGCAAAAATAGGGGCATTTGTTTCAGTCTCACTTATAGAGATATTCCAGTTACCCAGTTTCTCCTGTATGCAGACAGAGAAAGGCAAATATTTGCCTTCAGAGGCTTAACCAGATACCACTTGGACAGGTTTTACTTCATATTTAGTGATAAAATCTTGCAGCCATAGTGAGTGTTCAACAGAAGGATAAAGGGTGGGCCATCTTTTAAAATCATAAGTTATTTTGACACTGACAACTGTTCGATAAAGGGTGGGCCATCTAGTGGTTTCTTTTTTAAA
Organism: Cheilosia urbana; assembly: GCA_946477585.1. Lineage (NCBI taxonomy): Eukaryota > Metazoa > Arthropoda > Insecta > Diptera > Syrphidae > Cheilosia > Cheilosia urbana. The sequence goes on from OX297857.1 coordinate 6,264,055, forward strand.
CATGGGTTATTTTGACACTGACAGCTGTTTGCCGCTCGAAGTCTTGATAGAAAGTCACTATAATACCTCCGCGGAACGAAATGAGTCGCTTTACGCTTGAACGACGTTGGGTAATATTGAACTTATTTCCAAAGTACAGCCCAAACAGTGCATCTTTTGAAAATAAGTTTTGGCCGAAATGAAGCAACCACCTCATTCACCTCGGCGGCTACGTTAAAAAACGAAATTGCCGCATCTGGGGTTCGGAAATCCCGCAGGTTATTGCCGAGAAGCCAATGCAACCACAGAGAGTGACAGTACTGTGGAGTGGTGGCACCGTTGGACCAGTTTTTCTTCGAAAATGAGACTGGGAACAGCGTTTCGGTCAACGGAGGGCATTACAGAGCCACTGACTTTTTTTTCCGAAATTGAAGACATGGATTTGCATGACCTCTCTGGTCCTGCAAGATGGCGCCATGCCACACAGACCATAGATCTTTTGCGCACCAAATACCCAAATCGTGTTATCAGTCGTCTTGGCGATGTCAATTGACCGCCTCCGAGCTGAGATTTGACCGCTTTCGACTTTTTTTGTGGGGAACCGTGAAATAACATCGGTCCTTCTCAACAATCCGGAAACGATTCAAGCACTTAAGGCCAATACCATCAACAAGGGCTTGGAAAATTGGAGTGATAGAATGCGCTACTGCGAAGCCACTTGAGCGACGTTGTGTTCCATGTTTTCACTTGCTAAAAAAGCCATAATACATGAAAAAAAAAAAAAAATTATTTTAAAGCATAAAGTACGGCTTTAACCAAATGCTGATGTAGTTAACAAGTTCATCGACAGATTTATTGAATGGGTGAGGCTCTTAGGAGATATCTGTTAGCATTGGTCTACGCTGGCCTATGGCCTGGACTAAATTTATAAGTGGATTCCAGCAAAAATGCACATTTTTTGCATTGCGTATGAGCAGCAACATGCATTGCTTCCGGAAATAAATGGACGGATTTCCATCATCGAACTCTTGTTCGCAGAGGAGGCAAAAAAATTAAGAGACGGACCACGCTTAGGGTATGCCAATCTACCTACAATGATAAAAGTTGAAATTTAACGGATTCCAATTCAATTTCGCCATCGAAGTGCTCTCGTTGGTAATGAAAACAAAAGCATACTACTCGTCCGGAGATGAAGGAACGTTTCGCTCAACTGTGAGTTACTTTCCAAGTGTAGGCACACCAACCAAATGACCGAGCTCACCTGCAGCGCACTGTAAAGGTTTCACTCCCTGCTTTCTGATGGTGATTCAATTGTTAACTGACGTTTCGTGCATTCGTTGTGATTTGCTTTATTAAAACTGGAATTGCTTCCGAAATGTGAAGACCTCAATGTAAGTGCTGTTATTCGTTACAGCCAGCATAATTCGGGTTTATGGATTCATGGCTGCTTATTTAGCAATTCATAGCCGACACTGCAGAAACGCCACACGAGCTGGGGCACTTATTACGAGTAAGTTCATTCTCCCCAAAAATATTTTGCAAACTTAAGATAATCAAAAAAAAAAAAAAAATCGCCATGAAAACAAACAATCTGCCCCCTGTAGGGTTGCCAGATTTTGCGACGGGACAAATAGCAAAAATATGGAGAAAAAAAAAACCCTGGAATTCCAAATTCCTCCCGGGACAGAATAAAAAATAATTTTTATTCATTTGAATGACAGTCGCCATTTTGAAAAAAAAAAAAAATAATTTAATAGTACATTTACACCGCACATATATTCATCATTTCGGGAATAAAAATTCGATATCCATTTAGGTGCGGTGTAAATGAACAGACAGCTGACTGAATAGATAAATTGCAGAGTAGCTTAAACTCATTTTCACACTTTTCCAACTTTTTCTGCTGCATTTTCATGAGTAGCGCACGAAAAAGAAACGATTCAGTTTGATTTAAAGAGAAACCTTTTATTATAAAGATCGTTGAATAAGTGAACGAAGTCCAAAAAAAAAAGACGGAAAAAGGAAAAGAAAGAGTATAAAAAGACAGCCATCTTGTTGTGGATTATAGATGTGTCAGAGTGGATTGTGGAAGTGGATGTGTTCAATTACTGTTTTGGATTACTCACCCAACACATTTTACGTATGGCTATAACTGAGGCCTTAAGGACAAAAGCTGTCCCGGTGGGACAACCGAAATTCTTTCTTAAATAACGTCCCATCTGGCAACACTACCCCTGATATATGTCATGCACTGGAGTACATCAGTTTCCGAGCTAACACTGTTTGAAAACCCAACGAACTGGTGGTGATTTTAAATGGGAAAATACAAACAATTTCACAATTCTACGTCAATTAGTTTCTGAGATAGACCTAGGAACAAAATTGGTCTAAAAGCAGATAATTGATGAATAGAAGGCTGTAGGAAATAAGGCCCCAAAAGAGAAAATGAAATAAGGCCCCAAATTTGGGGTGTTATTTCATAATGAAATAACACCCCAATTTCAACTATGAAATAAGGCCCCACTGCGATGAAATAAGGCCCAAAAACAAAATGAAGAAAGGCCCCAAATTTGGGGTTTATCTCATAATGAAATTAAAAATAATGAAAACTACTTTTTATTAAATATTGGATAAACTAATTTAAATTAAAAAAAACTTTTTATACACTCAAACTCGCACCCACCCCGTAATCTAACAGTAAACCCAAGCAGAGGGGTTGCAGGGGGGCTGCATGCCCCCCCATACGCATTCCCTGTCAGAAGGGTAACAATTAATAACAAAAAAGTAATTTTGGGGACTTATTTCATTTTCATTAGGAAATAAGGTCCCAAAAAAGGAAATAAAAGGAAATAACACCCCAATTCTATTAAAAATCGTTGTTGTTGTTTCCTGTATAATTTTTTGGGGCCTTATTTCATTTTCTTTTTGGGGCCTTATTTCATTGGGGCCTTATTTCGCAGAGCCGAATAGAATATTTGTGACAAACAGTTTAAACTACTGGAACAGGAAGGCTTCATTTCGAAGCTAGTTGAACCGATGAGTCATCGGTCACATGGAACGGAACTCTTGTTGATCCACATGGATGCCTCAGAGCCGTCGCCAGCCTCTGTCCTGATCAACGAAACTGGCCGAAACGAGTACTTACACCTAGCCTATTTGATTCACCTACAAAAGTACCTCCAATAACATACCTTGATCCGCCTTTTTAAATTGCCACACGATACGTGTTTCTGTCCTGCACTTTTCACTTCAGGCTAAAGGCCCTCGGATAACACTCAACCGAAAAACCGATTTTCAACTAGTGCTCGAAAGTGTTTCGGGTCAAACTTAGTAATGCTTTAAAAATTGAATATGTGTAGAAAGGTTCACTATACAAAAAATTCATTACCGAACGTAAGGGCAGAGAAATAATTATTATTTGCACAGTTTAGACAAATATTTGCAAAAAATGCCACCAACACCGAGGAGTAACAGGTGGGCCAGACCAATTTCCATGAAATCTCACAAAATAATGGCGATGGCTATGAAAAAATTTACTCAATCACCTGGACGTGTGTTTGAACTTTTTGCGACGCGTCACTTTGCATCTAGCTTGTACTTGTATTTTTTTTTTTATTCTATTCAAAGCAGTGAATGGAAGAGCTATTTGTTGACATTTCGGGCACGCTACGCGCAAGAAATTTAAAAACTTATTATTGAAGCTGAGTAGCTGTTTGCGTTTAGGATTGGCATTGGAATTACTTTCAAGAGGCAGAGGTTCACATTTCGACTGGATTACGAACAGCTTAGTGCTGCTTGTTCGTTGGTCGAGGGTGGGGATCCTATAGTATGGATGACATGTCGATACCTTGGCATGGAGAAGATAACGAACTGGATGCAAATCTAACTAGTCAGAAAGAGATGGGGACGATGCCATTAAGGATCAAAGCTGGTTTTAAGTTAACACGTAGAAACAACTGCTTACGAGGCCACTATGAGCTTTAGGGGCTATTAGATAAGGATTAGTGCATAACGAGCCGGAGAACTGCGGCTGCGTCATGGATTAGGATTTATTATAAGCAACAAACTTAGAAGAAGTCGCGTAGATTCAGTAACGCATCACTCGCATCATGATGCTCAGATGCTTTGCAAAATGTTGATTAATGCAAACTATTGGCATCGCTTTCAACGTCAGCTGTTCATTATTGCAAAGTTGATCAAACTGATGCGCAAACGTAACCAAAAAATAAAAAGCATCACAGAAAACCCTGATGCGCTGGCAAAAAAGTGAGCAAAGTGTGGGAAGAGAAAGAAAAGTAAGTAAATAAACATTTTTATCAATAGATAAACTACACATGCTTTTGACAGAAAAATTTATAAACTTTTGTTCAATTATTTATTTTAATTTTTCTCACAAACAATGCGTTCTAAAACTCAATCGTCATGTTCAATCAGCAACGCATTACGCATCAGCATCGCAAATAAGCAGTGATGCCGCATCACTGCACAAATGTTTTCTGACGTTTCTGAATTTACACGTATTGAGCACATAAACAACATTCAAGCCGTCTAAATCGACCTTAGTCGTCAGTAAGGCGTACCTAATGGTAGTGCCATCGAATTCCTACCCATGCCGCTGGGGTTGTGGTCAACGCGCATATAGGTTGGAAACGAAAACACACTGAATTACGGAACCAGGAATGGTGAGTCATCGAATAAGAGAATTAAACCTTTAGCGGTAAACAAACGATGAGTGAGAAATCATATTAAGTTACGAAACCAAGAATTAATCAGATTTGCCGCGATTGCAAACGAAAACATGCAATGCACAGCATTGTTTTTGGAGTCTTTTCCCAATTTATTTATTATTGGCATTTCATTTTTTGCTGAGTGTTGAAGCAGTACAAGACTGATTTGAAGCCAATTGAAACTGTAGGCCATATATAGCTGCTTGACTGTCCGAATGTAGACAGGGACTGACCCAGTAATCATCATGTTTATCGGGGAACACAAATGGGAGTTATCTTGTTGCCACCATTGACAGCAAATATTCACAGTGGTAGGGATGTACCGCCTCCAAATGGATCGGTTGCAAATAAAATCATGCAAAGCCTGAGTACAATCATTTTGAAATTTTAAAGTCAGACAGCAAGTAGTTTGCTTCGCAGATAGTCGGAGAATGCTGCTGTCCCGACGGGATGTACTCTCTTAAATTAAACACCAATAAAGTAAAATCAATAGTAAAGTACTTACGTGCTTTTTTTTACATAGAATACATAGATATATAAAGATACAACATCAATGGTGAATGAACAATATCAATATCAAAAGTATTTATAAACAATCAGTCGCACTCACGTTGTGGTTTGCGAACCTATTTGCAGGCAAGATTTTTGTGTTTCCATTGTTTTTACGTACCTTCACCTTGAGCGTTTCTAGATAGATCCTTAACAGCATGTTCACCATTATAACTTGTTGGGACTCAGTACTTAAATTTGGCATGGCAGCTTTTCCAAGAGGGTTTATATGTCCGAATGAATCATCACCGGAATCACTGTTGGCCGAATCATCGGAATATAATTTCGGGGTTCGCGGGACTACCTCTTTTTTTCGAAGAATATATACGGAGGTGCCGATGTCTGCCCCGAACCCTATATGATCGTCTATCTCAACCCTACGGTTGCAGTCTCTAAATACTGTATCGTTGATATATGTTCCGTTTGTAGAATTTAAATCCTTAATGTAGACGAAATAGGGCAGCACCAAAAGGAGCGCATGTATCTTCGAAGCATAGCAAGATTCAATGTTAACGGTTGCTCTTTTGTTTCGTCCGCAAAAGGTTACTCCATTTTGGATGTCGATAACCTTTCCGGTCGCAACATTTTCAATGTACCAAGTTGGTTTAGGCATATCTGGTGAAAAACGAAAATTACCTTTAGATGGGAAATCAAAGTCGATACATAGCTAGTATACTCGGAATACTCGTCGGTGTGTATGTGTGTTTGTGTGGCTGCATATAAGGTTTGCTAATATTTGATCACCCCACCAATATCCGCATTTATGTAAAGTAAAGGGTGGGCCATCTATAGTGGCTTCTTTTTAAATCATAAATAAATAAATCATATTTTGACACTGACAGCTGTTTGCCGTTCGAAATCTTGACAGAAATTCAGTATTATACCTCCGCGGAGCGAAATGAGTCGCTTTACGCTTGAAAAACGTTGGGAAATATTGTAAATTTATTTCCAAAGTGAGTGCTGTGCAGCCCAAACAGTGCATTTTTGAAAAGAAGTTTTGGCCGAAATGAAGCGCCCACCATTTTCATCTCAGCGGCTGTTAACAAACAAAATTGCCTTATCTGGGTTTCAGAAAACCCGCACGTTATTGTCAAAAAGCCAATGCATCCACAGTGAGTGACAGTTTGGTGTGGATTGTGGCGTTTTGGTATAATTGGAACATTTTTCTTCGAAAATGAGGCTGGGAACAACGTTTCGGTCAACGGTGGGCGTTACAGAGCCATGTTAACCGACTTTTTTTTTTACTGAAATTGAAGACATGGATTTGGACGACCTCTGGTTCTTTCAGGATGGCGCGCCATGCCACACAGCGTATGCCAGAATCGATATTTTACGCACCTCATTCCCAAATCGAGTTACCAGCCCAAGGATGTTATGTTATGTTATGCCAACAATCCGAAAAAGATTCAAGCACTTAAGGCCAATATCATCCAAGCAATCCGTGAGCTATAGCCAGAAACCATCAACAAGGGGTTGGAAAATTTGAGTGACAGAATGCGGTAATTCGAAGCCAGCCGAGGCAACCACTTGAATGTCGTTGTGTTCCATAACTAATAGAAAAAAATAAGTTTGTTCATTTTATTGCATTTTTTAATAAGAAACTTTTATTTCGCCCACCCTATACTCTGCCATTACAGTCAGATATACAGTCATACATAGCTTATGCTATCAACAGCATCAAAATTGTTATAATCATGCAAATAAGCCCAAAATACCAGGACCACCTGCAAAGGGCGAGTGGACATCATACTAATGAACGAACCCTACCGGTCCGGTCCCTCGTTAAAAAAAAGTATGGATCTGCGATAAAAAAGAATACGAGAGTGGGGTGGCGGGCTCAAAAATTCTACAGGATGAGGACGTACAGCCCAGAAAATATTTAATTCATACCGGCAGGCAGAGTTGTCTTCGCGATAGTAAAAATCGCAACTTGACTCTATAGCGAACCCAACTAGATGTCGAAAGTCTCATGAATGAACGGGCTACATATTTTCGGAGATTTCACATACGAAGCAGGAACAAACTCCGTGACATACTGCTCGCACACAGGCAACAGAATGCAATGAAGGAGCTAAGCATTAAGGCCGAAGCTGTATTTTTGCCAGAAAAAAAAAGCAGCCCAACCATTGGATGGAAGCATTTAATTCATGTATGCATTTAGGTACACAAATTCGTACAGTTCGATTCCATGACAACTATTTCTCAGATTTGAACCGCGTTGTGACTTCTTAAAGTCTGTTTCATTCAGTCAGTTCGACGATACGGAACAGCTTTAAAGTACAAATCTGTACAAGACTGCCCTTTCTCTCCGACTCCATTTATATCCGCTCTGTTCGACCAAAACTGCACAGCAATTAATACGATTGCCGAATTAAAGAAGCAGCGTTAACGATAACAGAGCGCTTGTGACCGTCGACCGAGCCGCACGCATTTACTTTCAAAGATTCACATTTCACAGATCAAATGTGCAAGGAAACGAAAAGAACATTTTTATAAAGAATCTTTTGAATCCATATCTCTGGTCAGACAACCGCAAATGTGCTGATGAATTAGGGTTGCATTTGGAAATGTCACGCCGACGAATTTAATAATTGCGTCACTTTGCGTTGTCCCATTTCCATAATGTAAAAGAGTAATTTTTCTGATTTCACATTGCGAGGCTTATGATCAATTAAGACCCAGAGGAAGCTTCGTTCTACTTAACAGTCGTAGGAGTTATAATTCATAGATCGTGCATATTTAACTTTTGAACTTGACAGAGATTGTGCCAGTTTTGCTCGTGTACATTTGATGCACATCCGCGTTACTAGTTGAAGCGAAATTGCATTATCAGCCGACTGCATTTGTCTGAGACCGAGGCACCAAGAAAATGGGCCGCTACGCTGAATGACACCTTGACTGCGTGGTAGTATTTAAGTATGCCAAAGTGGATCGTCCAACTTTGTGGGGACTTGGAAATAAGCACAAACAGTAACTACAACAGGTCCTCATATTCCGTGAATCATTTTTCTTCTTTCGTTTAGAGTAGAGCACTGAACAGAGCGCGGCCACCCTCTGAGCCGAGCGAATTCAACCTTTTAACTCAGGATACTATGAACCTATTCGTACGAATAAATTGCTGGTAAAACGCATCACACCAGCCAAACGATAACTCAATAATATCCCTTTGTAGTGAGTAGCACTACTTCGTTTGTGGCATAAATCTTTCCAGCTGTGACTACTCAGTGCGATTGTGTTTGACTTCAAAGCAAATATGCATATCACATGTAAACAGTCATAGAGGCGCAATCAAACCATATCTAACTCGACTACCTGCCATGTATCCACTCCATCACTTTTTTTATTGGCTTTGGCAAACGAAAATAGCACACTTTTAGCCGGAACAAAAAAATCAATCAAATAATAAATACCCCCTTGCTGGCAGGTATTTCCTAAGGGTTGTTAAAAGCATTTAGATTTATTTGTCTTTGGTTTCATCTGAAAGGGAAGTATTTTTTGCCTTTAAAAGTTTGTTCATTTTGGACAACAGTGAGAACCTGTATATTCCATGCTTGCGTACTTCCTTGTTTGGCATTTAAACGACTACTACAACACTTTACTTTTATAAAGTGATTAGGGACAGGAATAGTCAGTCAGCGACTTAAGTGCCTGGCAATTTGAATTGACATAGGCCACCCTATAAAAGGTCGATCAGTGACTTATAAACTATAAACTAAAAGAGAGAACTTTGGCTTGATGACAGTAGCGTTTAAACAGAAAGGCACTGGAGATGGGTTTCACAGTTATTTCTTGTAAATGGAAACCTAAGACGCTTTGTGGTTCAAGTTAGACTTGGCGCTTGCTTCCACATCTGATTCTGGCTTCTAAGTCGTTCTGCCCGGTCAGCAGGTCACTGTTGCTTGGCTAACATTTGTATGTTAATGACAGCGAGAATCGACTAATATATTAAATAACGAAAGATAATTGGGGCTAAAGCTAATGGCTAAAGGACGAATTAGCATTCACTTTCGAAAGTTTATGGTACAACAGCAGGAGCTTCTCCCGCGCTAGACCGACGAAGAATGGCCATAGCAAGCAACAGTCGGTATCGATGACCTTAAAATAAAATCTACCTACAGCCTAACTGAAATTTAAATTTAAAATTAAGCAATAGTAAGTCTGGCAAACGGAAGCTTCTGAAGAAATAAACAAAACACATTCTATATCCATATGGGATATTAAACGATTTCTGCGGGAGTTACGTAAAGGCCAGTCCACCCGGTGAAACGAACACTACTAGTGCAAGTGGAATTTGGCAAGCTACGTGGAGTTCAAAATGAGTGCAGTATAGATTACCATAGTGGCGTTGATTCGTCCCCACATTCGATTAACCATATCGGTAGACGTACGACCAAAAAACAATCCTAAGACCTTTTACTCAGCAGAGAGACACAGTTATAACCACAAAGCAAAAATCCAGAGCATATTTTCAACTATAAACGGGCAATGGTTGGATTACATCATCTGCGACGCTTGTAGATAGTCGAGACGACTGTAATTGTCGACCAAAGAAACATGGTAAGATTTGGAAAGAAGACAAAATTCACTGACAGAAAGCCAACTAATAGATTAAGCATTTCTTCTACTTCTGCAATAAACTCCATTTCGTCAGAGACTCTCCAATCGCTTTTGCAGTAGGACTTCGAAGAATTGCAGTAATCATAATCCACGAATTTGGCTTTATATGCAGCCTTTGATGTTGATACTGTCGAGGATTGCTGCCTCATATAACTCCAGATAGTCTCCTCTTAGCCAGAGCATTCAAATCCCATCCTGTTGTAATAGCCTTAAATCGTTCACCAACAAGTAGGTACCTAGTCTAGATGGGTTTTCAATAAAAATCATACCTTCATCTTTCGAATAAGCGAACTGAATAGGTACCAATATGATGATCCAAAGCGACATGACGCAAAGCTCTGGCATAGAAATTTTGGGAACTAGTGCTATAGTGCCTTCGCCGAAGTGCGTCCTCCATGCAGACGCTATGAAACAAAGAAAATACTCAATTTCCCCATCATTTATTGTTCCCCCCAGAAAGGCTTTCCCGCTCTATCCGAAATCAAAATTTGTACGAATTTCCAATTACAAACGTTTCCGAACGCCCTTGGCTACCACTTTGCAAAAATGCCAATCTGTCAAGAACGATGCGCAGTGCTGCTGCAATTTTCACTGCACATCTGGGGAAATTTAAATATTCAATTGCATGTGCAACAACTTTCACAGTATTGTCTCTGACTTTCACAATGCAAGATGACGGAATGTAAAAAAAAAAAAAGTACCATAAAAATAAAATACAAACTAGCGATAAGAAAACAGAAAACTCGCGCAGTGATTCCACTTTCCACTCATTGACACCGCTCCCAAAAATAAAACATTCGCAAGTGACAGAAGGTTTTTTTTCCAAATCGCTCTGACACATGACCCGCACCCGACATAAACAAATATGGGAAAAACGAACATGACTAAATTCTTCGGCCGATTTCTTCGTTCTCTCCTTCTTTCAAATAAAAATCGAAAAAAAGCTTTAATCCAAATCAGTCAGTCTTCCAATTGGAGGACAAAAAAAAATCGAATTGAATTCATAAAGAGCCTGCAATGCGATAAGATAAATTGGCAAAATCGAAAGCAGACGAGACGAAAACTACTAATGTACTAACAAACAATTACTTGCAGACACAACTTGAAACTTACCATTTGCACTTCCTTAACTTGTTTCCGTCCTCTTTTGTGTCTGTTTGCTGCCACCATCCAACAACATATCTACTTTTCATTCGCACTTTTTTTATTTATTATATTTATTCTCTCCCTGCTGTTTTTGAATATATTTTGTTGCTTTTCTTTAATTTCTCGCCGTATATTCACCACAGCACGACAAAAAAAAATCAAACAAAAATAAACGTTGCAAAAGTGAATCAAAAAATATTTTTTCTGAATTTTATACACAACACACTGTAGAGAAAAAATAAAAATTGTAAAAAGAAGACGAGATTAAAAACAATTAAATAAAAACATACTTTAGCAGACGACAAAACCGATTTTTTTATACGACGAAAAAAAAAATACTGAACAGAACTCGGAGCGAAAAGGCGAATTGTCCAAACGAACAGATGTAAGACTACGACGGCATATGTGCTGCTGATGGAAGATTGGTAGTTTTTTTCGATTTCCTTTTCTTCGTTACTTCACTCAAACAGAATAAATAATATTTAAACTTGGACGATTTTCTTTTCACACTAATCTCCATTTAAAAAACACGGAATTTAGGAAAAACATAATATTTTCTTATGCAAACAGTTTATGCGATCTAAAGGCACACGGCAGCAGCATAGAAAACGAAGATGACATTTTCCACCCAAAATAAATTCCACCTTGTACGCGTTGCCGTTGTCACAGGGAGATAGGAAAACAGCCACACACAAGGCGTTGTTGTTGTTTCGCATATTGACAAATCGAACTTTTTTCTTTTAAAGTAGAAAACAGTCCATTTTGGGTCGTAGAAACACTGGCGGGAGGGGTGGGGGAGGGGAAAAACCTTTACTCTTCTGCATAAAATAAACCCGAAAATAGCGCAGAATGAAAAACGAATTCCAAGGGAAAATAAAAAACTACTTTGACAATGGTGGACAAGAAGAAGCAGGGGCAAGACGACAACACGAGGGAGAGACACTCGGGTGAGCAATTTCTACGCAAAAAAAAAAATAAAAAAATTGCACAGCGAATTTGGTTATTTCTGCGAATTGCTGTTGATGTTTTATTGTGACTGCATTTTGGGCGAATTTATGCGTTTTTTTTTTTTTTTTCGTTATTCCTGCCAGAATTTTCCGATTGTGTACCTTTAGTAAACATAACGCTAACGGCACCACAGAATATAGACTACTGCCTGCGCCTGGCCTGTGCTAAGGTGAAACTTCGGACGAAACGACACCAATGTGAGCAGGCGAGCAACACTAGGGTTGCTCATATTACATCGATGCATCGAAAACATCGATGTTTAGTACTCGATGTTTAACGATGCATCGATGTATTTCATTCGATGCATCGCCGCATGGACTGTAAACAGTACACAGAAATTGGATTAATGTTCTATTTTTGCTTTCCTATTTTTAGCTCATAGAACACAACACGTCGATGTTCTTAATCGATGCATCGAAAACATCGATGTATTTTTTGAATGAACATCCTTAAACAACACTATCAAACATTGAAAGAAATCATTAGAATGGAAAATAAAGCAGGGAAAGCAATAATTCCCCTGGTGATGCCAAAACGACGAGAAATTCGTTCGTTTTGTCTGCGATGTGATGCCAAGTCGTAAGTGAATCCATTCATACGAAGTTTTTATGACGACACCAGCAGCCAGACATCGAGTCTAGAATCACTCAGCCAGGGAGATTCTCCAAGCATTTGTAAACAAAACAGATTCGATTCGAAATGCATTGCTGAAAGTCCAGCCCTAGAGAATTTTGTTTACTTTTGTTTACAGTATTGGGTTTCTAAGTTACGACGACGGTGCATTTGTTTACATAATAGCCAAAGGCTGGAAAATATTTTTATAGGCATATATACTTTCAACGTTCTTTGGACTTTGCTAAAAAAAATTGAAATGTTCGTGAAAGGTTCCTTTCATATGGATCTGAACAGACAAGGTCACAAGTTGATCGTATAAAGTTTCCTCTTAAATCAGGAATTTTTGAAATTATTTATGAAATTATTTATGAGTCATATATAATGCATATGACCTGAGTCATGGTCATGAAATAATAAAGGTTAGGTTAACGTGTGCCCGACATTTAAAATACGGACGTAATCTACGTAACGAAATTATAGTTGCACTAAATATACTTTTGTAAAGAAATGCCTACTGGAGCTTGACCGAAGCGAGCCGACCAAAGTTGACGCAATATATAAAAAAGTTTGCCCGAGATTTCTCTTCCAATCGAACACATATTCGTACCTTTATTTATATTCAGTAAACATTGGGCCGCTATTGCGGTTTGTATAAACAAATAGAAGATGATGACGCATAGTTATTCTTCCGGAAAGTCATGCACACGCTAATAAATTTGGTTAAGATTGCAAATCGTTATTAGGGGTTGTCAGTCGGTAAATGAGACCAAAAACAGAATGCAAATTGCAATCACAAAAGTGAAACCGCACACTCCACACAAAACAAGTAGAAACTGTTGCGAAAATTGGAAAAATATACTGATCAGAAAAATACTTACTTATAGATACACGCATGTTTATAACTCTGTTTTGTCCACAAGAGTTGGCAAAATGTGCAATAATTTCCGATAAATTCAGCTGTGATTGGATTTTGGAATGTTTAATCTAAAATGAGAGAAAAAAATTGAGGTGAGTGGTCGACATTATAAATATTTCATTAGTTCTGCGGGCGTAAAAAGAACATGGACATAATGGCGGTCAATGATCTTTCTGTGTGAGCAGGCTTATGCCCAATTCACAATGTCGCGTTGACGCGCGCGTGCGTTGACAGATTATGTAGAAACAAAGAGATCATAATGCCCAATTCACAATGTCGCGTTGACGCGCGCGTGCGTTGACAGATTATGTAGAAACAAAGCGTTCATATGGTGCCACACAAAATGCAGCTTCAGGCGTTGAGCCGACTTTAGACCGTAAATATCGTAAAGCTCAACGCGACGCGTGAGTAGAGCTACTTTCTACTATCACGCGCGTTTGACAACTTTAGAATTTCGAATTGTTCGATTTGAAGTCATAGAATGTGCCGTTTATAGATGGAGTGGCACAGATCCGCTAATGTTTATAACACACAACTTTTAAAAAGCTATATGATGTTTTTTTCAAAGCATAATTAATTAATTCAGTGTGTGGAAATGAGGAATAACTTTTTTTTTGTAGGGCAACTACTAATTTCTTTAGATTTTTTGGAGGAAAAGTATGAATCTAGGGTCTTGTATCATTATTAAGGTTGTTGTTTGCTTTGATATATTGTTAAATATGATTTTCTTGTATTTTGGAGAATCGTTTTTCAATTCGTGCATAAAAATTACAGCTTCAAGAAAAAAGGGAGTAGACTTGAAATTTTGATTCTGCTCTCAGTTTGTATTTTTCAGCCAGAAAACAAACAGAACTTTTAGTTTGTCAAACTTTTCCCTGTTATCGCGTATTCGCTTCAAAGCAGCATTTTGTTTTACAAAATTGTTGCTCGCGCGCTTTGGCATTTAAAATCGCAAAATTTCGAAATAGCGTGTCAAAGCGCGCCGACGTACGCACAAGTGCAAGGCCTTATTGTGAATTGGGCATTTACTGTAAGACAATTTACTAAACTCAGTTGATAATAATATGTTTCTAATTTAATTTGGCTGTGTTCACATTTGTTAACTGATCCTAAACATGGTCTGGGTGAAAATCTATCGAACCGATAGCCAACCATGTGAGTATGTTTTAATGACTTGTCATGAATCTGCCGCTGCAGCGACTTTGAAATACGACATCGTTTGTGTTGATTGATTTACAATTCGTACTCTCCTCTAAACGGGACATCACATAGCAGGAAGGGCAAGGCGCACCCAATATGTATGCTGAACGTCTACTATTTGCAAAAGTCGCTGATGTAGGATCATCTACTCGATCAACCGGCAACGACTACCAAGGGTCATCCCCATAGGGATTGAGGAAAGATGTCGGATTTGATTCCGCTTGATCTGAGCCTTATACAGGACGCGGATTATACAGCACGTTTTGAAATCCTAGTTGTGAAAAAAACAAGAAAAGTATTTTGTAGGTACGTGACGTATTCAAATGTAAGCAAATTTGTTGTGTGCCCGTACCCCGTAGACTGGAATATCAATGTTGTGTGGAGCAGGATAAGCGCTCGGAACACATTCTCTCTATTTGCCTGGCAAACTTTATGAATTCTTTCATTGAGAACGTACTCAAAACTAAAAAAAAAAAAAAAGCCTGCTGCATCTATGACCGCAAATACTCGTTTATGCAAAAGATATTTTGGGCATAGTGTTAGCCTAGTGTTTGCTGCCATAAAAATGCAGCTCATATTAAACGAAGTGGTTATTCGCACGTAGTTAGGGACATGGCTTAGGTGGACGGCTTATGTATTTTCATTAATAACCCTCCTTGTGTCCAGTCGGGTAAAAATAGTGTTTTAAGAAATAAGTTGTGCCTGAAAACGTAGGTATAGGCTCGTGCCCTAAAATGTAATACTGTAGTTTAGAATCCTTTTTGCAAGCGATGCGAGCCCTTATACCACTGTTTTACGCAATTGGCATTTCGTTACGTTGTTGTGCCCCTAGCCGTCGACCTAAGCCGTGTCCCTAACGAAGTGCGAATAGCATCAGCCCATATTAAATTGGTCTGAACGGTGGAACGTCAACGTGTGTTTGTAAACAAAGATGAGATTTGGCATTCACTTATACTGGTGCATTCTTTTCCATAGGCTTGGGGAGAATGATTGTCGAGGCTTCACTTTTCTAACCTCAAACATTTCGCAGTGTTGTTTCCACTTGTGCGTTGATATCGCAAATAAAACATTTCGAACACACAAAATTTAAGGTCTGCACCTAAGCACCAGGGTATTGGTAATGGATTCACGGTTGCGATTACGACTCGTGTGGCTTGACTTGAAACGCACTTACACTATGAACATTGTTAGAACTAGATACAAGGTGGACTTTTTAAAAAATTTCAAGAAAATATTAAAACAACGAGTTTGCTTTGTAAATAGATGGAAAATATTAGTAGCTGGAATGCAGAGGGAATTCCTAAGGAGACAAACAATTTTATATGTTTCATACATTTTATAGCCAATGAGTAATCCTACAGTAGACTTGCGGGACGTTATTGAGTTTTTATGAAAATTTATCTATTAATTTGTACACTTTACCTAATATTATATTTTGGACACTGTTTCTGTACGAACTTTTCCACTTTTTAAAATGACGCGTCCACTTTGAAAGGCTTTGGAAAATAAAATTGTACTAGATTTACTCGACGGTACAGGAGCTGAGATAGCGGTATTCAGGGTTCATTTACTCCACGATGTAAACAGTCATTGGGTGGGCAATACATTTTGCGAATAAACTCAAGTGCGCAGTTTAAATTAAGTGATGTTAAACAAGAGGTTGCTTAATAGTGCATTTACACGGTCACACATTCCTATCACGGAAAATTAAAGGGATGCCCAATACTAAACAGCCGTCTGACTGAAAGGGACAGCACTACCTAACACGCAAAAAAAACGTGATACGTTTTTTGGTCGGCCATCTTGTTTACGTGGTAGCAATTATGGGAAAGCTATGCATGTTGATATTTTTATAGCGATGACTTACAAAATTTCGTTTTCCTATAAACCAAAATTGCTCCCGGAAGTGATGAACGTAGAATTATTTATTTATTTCGTATAAATGATTGATGAATTGTTGGTTTAACTTACTGAAACTAATTAACACTCTCATTTCACATATTTTAAATCGGAAATAGAAATGTTTTCATGTGATTGCAGAAATGTTGGTTGCCGGAACTTCCGCTATACGTATCTATAATTATGGGTAGAACATCCATGACACCTTAGGCGTCTGATTTGTGATCTCATTCCTACGCCTTTATTAGCATTGACTGCGGACAAACGGATAACTTTGTCCCGTCTGGTGCAACAATGCGCGTGCGTGATAGTGTAAATGCAGTTTAATTCTTTGTGAAGAAGCGTTAAGACTGCTATTTTATAAGGGTTATCCCCGTCTTCGATAATGTGGAGAGACTTATTTGCATTCCCAAAAGAATGCTCTTCAAATTTAGCACAAAAATATACAAAATAAAAATTTTTATGGGAAGCAAAAACGCCATTTTAACTGGTAAAGGCGAATTTTCGGTGCATTTTGTGCGGAAGTAGTCTACCCTTTTATTTTCTACACACACATCTCACAATCAAACTCCATCTGCGTCGTTGAACAGGACGATCATGGGAATTTCTATGTACCTACCCAGTCAAGTTCATTTGCGTAAAGGTAAGATTAGAATGTATGCCAAGTGGTCATAAAGTATCAATTTCTGACAGTTCTCCTGTCAAAATATGGTCATACAATGCCCGCGTTCCACTGCCCGCTAGATGAATAGCGGCATGTCAAGCTCCATATAAAAAAAAAAAAGTCATTTCACAAAAAGTGCTAGACGTCTAGCGCAAATGGTGAAATTTCAGTTTTTTTTTATATGTTTGACATGGCCGCTACTCAACTAGCGGGCAGTGGAACGCGGAAAATGTAATAGGCATATCTCATATGCTCTAATGACCTAAATGCCACATATGACCATGCTGATTTTGACAGATCAAAAGCCCAAATAGCATTAAGTGTAATCGGACAATAAGTACGAATGCCAGCATAAACCTTATATGCCCATATGCACTTTATTGAAATTTCTTTGTGGCATTGCAGGCATTTTTGATGGAACAAGAATTATTTTGTTGTTGAGTTCGTGGGATCGTGATTTATTTTCATGTTCGTTCTCTTTTTTTTATGGAACAATAACAAATATGAAATGAAAAAAATAACAAATGCCTTAAATGACCACCAAGGCAAATACGACCATATTGGTAATTTTGTTCATATAGTCTAATACCTATACAGTTTTGATAATCCTGACATTTTGGTCATTTGACAACTATTCTGGTCATTTGCCTGTTGTCATTCATATGCGTTATTGTGCCTATTAGTATCAAAAGGGCGCATTGTCATGTTAAGTGGAACTGAAAAAAACGCGGAAAACGTAGGTATTACGTCTAAACCGTTCCACGTGTCAAAGAAACTGTATTGTAATGTTTTGTATAAGGCTTTAGCAGATCCATTTTTAAAACGAAAATATATACATAAAACTAAAACTTTGGAAATATTCCCTTTTGAATGGTACACCTGGAAATGTGACGTTTTGAAACAAAACTTTGGCAAAAGTACCTTTTTGAAAAATTATTACAAGCCTGTGTATATAATTAAATTCATTAAAATTTCAGTTATTATTAAATAAAATAAAAAAACAAAACAAATAAATAGTAAAAAAATCTGTCAAAAAATTAGAAACTTCACGTTGCATTTTCATTAAAAGTAATTTCAGATTTTTTACACTTGCAAATCAGTGTCCTCTTCCTGCAACTCACACAGCTCGCCGCAATTATTTTCAATATCTTTCAACAAATTTGTCTACAGACATTTGTATTTATAAAAAGTGGAGATGAGCCCTTTTGATATCTAGTAATAGACACAATTGAGAAATGGAGGGTTCAACAAAGCGACTATAATTTTAACCCTACTAGACATACAAGTTTGACAGATCAGCAAAAAATATACGGAAAAGAAGCTAAGCGAGATTAAATATTTAAATATTGTGGAAAATAAATACATTTGTTAATTAAAAAAATATAAATAAATTACTTGAATTTTAGATCGACAAGGCACTTAAATCAATTAAAATAGATTTTAATTTATAAAATTGTAGTACGGATAATTAAAAGATTTATTCCTCGTTTTCTTGGTTAAATTTTATTATTTTCCTTCACGTGTGCTTTTTTGGCTCGTGTTCTTTTTTTCTTCTTCTTATCATCAATGGCCGACACCAACCTGAAGTTGGCTGCCATTACAATAAAACAGTCTGCCACTGAACACGTCCACAACTGAATAGTGGACGAGTTCAGTAACAGTTTGCTTATGTTACTACATCTCGGCCAGTCTGACAATTTGATTGACCACAATCAATACCATAACATTAATAAGTAATGATTCACAAGAAGCTTAAATCAACTTAACATAACTTAATCTTAATTCAACTTAACATCTACACATTGAATGACACAAATGTCATGGGTTTACATAATAATGAATAACAATTAAGACTCTCTTCTTCTTTTTTTTTTTTTTTTTTTTTTTAAGAGAAATCTTCTCTCCACAGTCGGATATTCTTGGCCTCTACTATACCATCATATGGCAACTGAGTTATAGGACAATTTTCTATATCACGTATGACATACCTATCATGTGGCAGGACTCTGTGAATGACATAAGGTCCCTTGAACTTTTGAATGAGTTTCTTATTGGTACCGATTGTTGTATCCACATTTTTTATTACTACAAAATCACCCCTGTCATAAGTACGCGCAGGGCGGTGGTGCTCCTTGAAGTACCGGCAATTATACTCTTGAACCTTTCGTGACTCCTCTGAGGCCGATTCCCTGATGGCTATAAGATCTCTTTCACCTCGGTTCAAACCCTTTTCCTCAAGAAATTCTGTGAGTTCGTCTATCACTGGTCCCCGCTGATCAACTCCGAACAGTAACTTACTGGGTGTGTCATGTGTTGACCTATGAATCGTATTATTAAGTGCGTATTCTACCTGTGCCAATGTCTGGACCCAATTAGAATGCTGCAGTGGTTCGCTAAGTTTGGCTAACATTCGTCCCAGCACTCGGTTGACTCTCTCAACCTGCCCATTAGCCTGAGGTGAATGGACAGCAACCTTAACATGCGCAATATTTCGCTCTAATAGGAATGAACTAAATTCTAAAGAAGTAAAACAAGTGCCCCTATCCGTAATCACTCTAGAAGGTCTACTGTAATATTCAAAATATCTTCCCAGCGACGCGCACACCTCCCTGGTGCTGGTCGAGATCACCGGATAGAGCTTGACGAATTTTGTAAACGCATCAACAACCAAGAGGACATGCTTTCTTTTTGATGCTATAGACGGAAGCGGTCCGAAGTGATCCAAATGAATGGTATGAAACGGGACCGGTTTCTTAGGTATACTGAAGATATTACACTCACGCGCCTGTGCAGGGGATGAATACATTATGCACTTTATACAATTCCTAATGAACTTTTCGATCTTCCTTTGCATATTGGGGAACCAATAATGCATCCTCACTTGGTTGTAACACTTTGAAACTCCTAAGTGACCAATCTTCTCATGCACTTGACGGATAAGGTTAGTCTCAAGCTCGGAAGGGACGTACATACTTAACTTATCACCACGGTCTTTTCGGAACACTACTCCGTCTTGCAAGACATACTGACTAGAGTCTTCAGAACACAATTTCCCTCTTAATTTTACGATAATAGGATCACGGCTTTGAGATGCCCTTAATTGAAAATCAATGTCTTCCGAATTCACCACCGATATCATAAAACATCTGCTTAAGGCATCAGTATGACCCATCTTTGATCCACTTCGGTGTTTGACCTTATAGTCATAATTTTCCAGCTCAAGGGCCCAACGAGCTATTCGCGGGTTTACACTTTTCTTGTTAAGTGTAAGCGTAAGTGAGTTACAGTCAGTCACCACTGTAAACGGAATCCCCTCCAAATACACTCGGAAACGCCGGAGGGCAGAAATAATGGCCAAAGTTTCCAGCTCAAAACTATGATACTTGGCCTCCTGAGCAGTAGTACTTCTGGAAGAATAAGCCACCGGATGAAACCGTCCATCATTCTGTCTTTGAAGGAGGACAGCTCCATATCCCAACGAACTGGCATCACAATGCAATTCCGTCTCACGGGTCGGGTCATAAATGGCTAACACTGGCGAAGAAGTCAGACAATCTTTCAATTGTTGGAAAGCTCGTTCGCATTCGGCTGAGAAAATATAAGGTTTGTCTTTCTTCAAAAGATCATACAGTGGTCGAGCTATCCTGGAGAAAGAATTCACAAAACGCCGGAAGTAAGAACTTAACCCCAGGAAGGAATGCAGTTCCTTACTATTCTTAGGGACTGGATACCGATGAATGGCCCTCAAGTGGGAATCACTTGGCTGAATACCTTGCTCAGTCACCTGGTACCCTAAATACTCTATGGCTGAAAATGCAAAACGGCACTTAGAAAATTTTAACTCAAGACCATTCTCGGCTAAACAACGTAAAACTTGTCTTAACAAGCTTAAATGGTCAGGTAAATTTTCACTGGCAATAACTATATCATCCATGTAAATGACAATCTGTTTAGACTCTGTCAGTTTACGAAAAATGCGTGAAATAAATCGTTGGAAAACACTAGGAGCGTTCTTGAGGCCAAATGGCATCTTTAAGAATTCATATTGGCCTGTTGGGGTCACGAAAGACGTAAGGTGAGTAGAATCTGATGAAACCTTCACTTGGTGGAAGCCACTCTTAAGATCCAGAAGGGTGAACACTTTTTTTCCCGAGAAATATTCGAGACAATCCTCAATCAGGGGAAGAGGGTAATTATCCCTCACCGTATACTTATTCAGAGCACGATAGTCGACACACATTCGTATTTCTCCAGATTTTTTCTTAGTCAACACAATAGGGGAGGCATAGGGGGAATCGCTGTGTCTTATGATCTTACGATCCAGAAGATCTTTAATAATTATGTCCACTTCTCGCTTTTCTGCAAAGGACAACCGTCGAGGCGGGCAAAAGAACGGTGTGTCCGTCAAAAGTCGAATTTGCATCTCGTAATCCAATGGTGTCACTTTTGATTTATCAAAATTCACATAAGTGTCATAGATAATACTACGCACTGTTTCAGAAGAAACTCGATCAAGCTCAGGCCCCACCAGAAAGTCGTCTCTATTTTCCCATTCTATGTTTAAAATTTCATGCCCTGTCTCATAATCGCCTAACCCCTGCGGACAACAATCGTTACCAGCTAAATTAGTTTTTTGTATTTTCATATTTGTCTTATCTACTGGACTATCATCACAAAGTCCTGTGCCACTTACAATGGGTTGTATGAATGACTCTGTTGCTCTGTTTGTGGAAACGGGAAAATAAGTGCACAAATACGTATAGTTTAGTAACAAGTGTTTATCAGTATTCATAGTACAAATTGGTTCTGAAGAAATCACATTTCTATGGCTACCCATTCTTAAGCTAATGTCAAACATTTGAAGTACATCCCGACCGATAAGCAGAGGCATAAGTGTAACTTCATCTGGAATAATCATAAGTGACACTTTTTTTATTTTCTTTTTAATTTTGAGATAACAAGATAACGTACCGTATGTATAAATTTTGATGTCCCCAAGTCCCCGATAATTAGAATACGATAAACTGCCAACTCTGATTTCTTCAGGCACCATGGATCTTCGAATAAAGCTAACCGGACTACCGGTGTCAAGAAGACAATTACATTCAATAAAGTTTGTGCACTTAGTTTCTCTTACAATAAAAGCAATGCTTACCAACTGAATGGAACTCAAGGATTGTCCAATGTCATCGTCATCGTAATCATCATCTGATGCGGCTCCTGATTGGATTTTGTTGACAGCACTCACTTGCCTTCGGTTCGGCGCCTTCGGACACAGCTTGTAGACATGACCCGGATCTCCACAGCGAAAACACGATCCAACCGGTCTCTTTTCCTTGGGACAGTTCACGGCTATGTGCCCATATGCTGAGCAGTTGAAGCACCGGACTGGACTCTCTCCAGATACTGCTTCGAACTGTTTCTTCGGTCCTGGTATGGCCGCAGTCACTGGCTTAGGTACACTACTACTGCTTCTGGCGGCTGTTGTTGCCTTCATGATACTCCTCTTCTCATAACGCGGCAACAGACTCTTCAGTTCCTGAAGCGATTTTGCTGCGTAAAGGATGGACACTGTTGATGATGTGTCCGCAAGCCCATCTATGATGTACTCCATTAGGTCAGCTTCGTCAACATCAGCATATGCAGCGATTTCCTGCATTGATAAGACGTAATGAAGAAGTGTTTCATCTCGTCGGCGGGTTCGGCGACTCAGCTGTTTGTACACTTCTTGCCGAGTCAACCGTTTATCAAACTCGGCTATCAGAAGGTTCCTCAAATCATCCCAGGTGTTCACTCGGATCGTCCTCAGAAGCATTTTTGCTGTACCTTTCAGCAATCTTCGTCCGCACACATATTTGCACTTGTCATCACATCCGAGGGATTGAGTCACGTCCTCATAGTCAGCAATCCACTTTCGAACACCATAGGAGTCATCGCCGGAAAAAGAAGAGACCGCATTCTCAATGTCGCTGAAGTCTACTCGCCTGGTAGGTAATGAATCAGAATAGGATTCATCTAGCTCTCTGAAGAGGTCTGCGATGCGCTTGCGCCTTTCTAGGCGAATCAACAGTTGTTGTTCTTCGATATCTGAACTAGTGCTAGTGGTAGCACACACTGGTACATTGCTGAGGGTTGAATTAGGATTCGGCGTGTTAACTTCAGCGGAAGTTGTTGCGTTCGCAATGATCATAGGTGCGGGTACGCTGGCGGAATGTGCGATAATTTTCTTAGGTGATGCTGAAGTTTCGTAGGCGGAGGACGTCTGGGTTCTGGAAATTATTGGGGCTGAAGTTCCGCTCGCTGAAGTTCCACTCACTGTAGTAGGGTATGTTGTCAGTGGCTCCATGGCCAGGTCATCATCCGAGCTCTCAGAATTGCCTCGTTCATCCGGTAGTTTGCTTTCGCTCAACTCTTGTTCGTACAATGCACGCAGCTGGGCCACTGTTGCGGAAGGTGGTACTTCAATTTGCGCAGCGTGAAGTGCCTCCTGCAGTTGAGACTTCGTTAGTTTGGTTGACATTTTAATAATCTCACCTAATCTTGTTTCTTTATGGTCATCCACACTTTTTTCTTTTCGATTAGTGTGGTACCCCACATCTGACGTTGTAGTACGGATAATTAAAAGATTTATTCCTCGTTTTCTTGGTTAAATTTTATTATTTTCCTTCACGTGTGCTTTTTTGGCTCGTGTTCTTTTTTTCTTCTTCTTATCATCAATGGCCGACACCAACCTGAAGTTGGCTGCCATTACAATAAAACAGTCTGCCACTGAACACGTCCACAACTGAATAGTGGACGAGTTCAGTAACAGTTTGCTTATGTTACTACAAAATAAATAAATTACCTTTACAAAAATACACGTACCGCTTACCGATGACAGATTCCTGTATGTCTAATAGGGTTCATTTCTTTGCCACCAGACATCGCAGGCCAACTTGTACATTTGTCAAGTCTAATTTCAGCTTTAGGCAAGAGTAATAGATTCTAGCACAGCTTTTCAAAATGTTCGTTCTCTTCATTATACAGTCGGGGTAAATAAAATGTAAGCCTTATACAAATTCTTAACAGTTAATATTGTATTAAATGTATATTGGAGTGAAGTGGTTAACTTTTTAGGAAAAGTGCCAAATATTTCGAGACGACGTTTGACTCGTTGGATAAAAGGCCAGTGAATTCTATTCGTTTCCATTTCGTAGTTGTTTTTATGGTGGGTAAATAACCGAATCATTTTCGATTGCACTACCTATATGTAAGATATAATCATTAAAATTAACATAAACCTTGCAAGCAATTGTCATAATAGCAACCATTAAGCAGAGCGTATGTCAAGGCATTTCCTTTCTACATAATATATGCAGAACTTGTTCTAAACGAACGTAAGGATAATAACTGTCATCGTCCACAAGTTGTCACGCTACATTGAGCGCAAACACGTTCTTCTCATTTAGTATTAAAATTGTCGTTGACTTTGCGGAAGCGAAAAGAAGCAGTAACAAAATTAGCTTTAACACGCAACGTTTACCAGCAGTTAGAAGCAGTCAGGTCAAGTGCAAGGCTGTCGAAAACTATTTCGATTTCAGTGAGGTTGTTGAAGTGACACTGAATTAGAAGTGCGCTGTGCAAACTTATTCTTATTTTGATGTTTGAGGATCGTGATGTTATATTGCTGGAACCTCACATAGGTGAAAATTGTTTCACTAAGTAACTGTGATGTTTTTAATTACTTTAAATTTCCAATCCGGTTCGCAACGTGCACAATTTTTCCGTAATTAAGTTTGAACCAGTTGTTTGAGCGTATAAAAGGTTTTTATATATATACTAGATTGCCCGGCGAACTTCGTCCCGCCCAATATTGACTTTTTGACTGAAATTATTTGAATTTGGAGCATTCCCTAGGTATTCCACCAGAAATACATTTTTTTGATCCAAAATATCTTTTGCGGTCTCACTGTATATACTACGATCAAATCCAAAAAAAAAAATTAAAATATAAATTTAAAAATAACACTCTTCGTACAAAATATATGGAAAATAAATTTCTAGAATTCTCCAATTTCGCTTTCGAATTTTCCATTTTTTTTTTCGTCGTATGAACCTTCCTTAGGCGTAGACAAACACAACAAAGAAAATATAGCTCAAATCCAAAGAGTATCCAATACTATTTTCTCAAATCGGAAGTTCCGTTCTCGAGTTCCCTCATATGAAAAAAATTCAAGACGCTTAAATACGAATGACAAATCGTTCTGAATAAGGGGAATCCGAGCAATGAGAATGTTTGCCTTGAAAAGTCCCCCTCGAAACCGTCGCTTGGGTGACATTTGATTTGATCTTTCACCATCGAATCAAACGCGTTCCGTTACAAAGTTTCAGTGCATTGACGTTGCGCAGCAAAATTATAACTGCCCGGAACATCCAAAGAATTCAAAAATTCAACTAATCCCCATAAAGTTTTGTTTTCACGACAAAGAGTAGCATAGTATGTCCTTCCTAGCGTTTGGCTTTATTTTTGAATGAGAAGTGCCGCAACCCGTTTTCCTATCCCGCCTGTTTTTTATAAAGTACCAACAATAGGGTCCATAACTATCCTCTCTGTCAAACTTTGAGCAACCATACCCATCCCAAAAATTTCAATCGTCTCAAAAAAACTGTTTCGGAAAACGACAACACCGTCACCTATCGGGTCGAAAGGTATCCTATCTTTCAAGCTGGAATCAACCGTACACATCCACAAAATTTCATTGAAATCGATTTAGCGGTTTCGGAGATCGACGACTGCGCCACCTATCGGGTTCGAAATTTGATCTTTTAAGACTGCCTGAAATACACCAATACGAACAAAACAAAAGAAGAATCATAAAATGTGGCCCAGTAAGAATATTTTCCTTGGCTTTGTTATGTGTGCCGGAAATCGAATGCAAATTTTATTTACCTATTTAAAATTGATTAAAAACTAATTTGGAGTTTTCGTCGAACAATTGTACAGCTAAATGAAATATGAATTACTGATATGTCAAATTCAAAAACGTTTGGACAACCAACGCCAACTATATTATTACAATTACATTTAATGTTGTTGATACAAAATTGATATGCAGAGTAATCTAACTTTTCGTAAATATCTCCCAGCGCCACCTATCGGGTCCAAATTTTGGCAAAAGCTTTCTATTTTTTCAAGTGTTATATGGTGTAAATTTGAGCCAAATCGGTCCATAAATAAGAATTTTCAAAAAGCGACCCCAGCGCCCCCTATAGGGTCTAAAATAAACATAAACCATCCGGAGCACCACACAAACATATGGTGTGAATATAAGGGGGATAGCTTCAGTGGTTCAGCCGTTATCGTCGGTCATACATACGCACGAACGTTTTTATATATTAAGATATATCTTTTAAAGATAATCTATATAGACAGTGCAATATCCTATTTATGCTGTAAAAAAATAGGAATCACTGTACAGATCAAATCTTCATGTTGTATTTGTGATATTAAATTTTAATACATTTTGAACTTAAAAATTCGATGCATCCAAATCCATCAAATCGAGTTATACGTGAACCACCACAAGAGTATTTCGCGAAGCTGGGTATTTTGGTTTAAATGGTTTTTTATATCCATTTTCCGTTTTCGTTGGGGAAAAATATAAATTTAAAATATATACTATTTTTTTTTATGTTAATTGGTATTTAAAAAACACAAAATAGCGTGTAGTCCCTGGTCACACTGTCGCAGCAAGTTCAGCGCTAAGAGTATCCACATTTGACGGCTTACCTATTCATCGTCTGTCACTGTCAAAGATGGAATACAGAGAACAGAGAGATAACCAGAGACACTACTGAGACACCCATCTTCGACCGATTTTCAATTCCTTGCCTACAAGCTATATTTTGGGATGGTACACGCTAAGTGCGTTAGTATTATTACATAGAAATTCGTATTGACAAACTCAGTCGCACCTTGCGTGTACCACTACCGCTGTCGGAAATGTTGCTGCCAGCGTTCATAGAAATTTGTCCGGTAAATTTGAAATTATTCGTTACGTGTGAATAGTATTTTATTTTAGGAATAAGTGCACCTTTGTTGAAAACATTTATGAAAAATGAAAAATTTAGATTGTATGAAGGAAAATAAAAACACTTTGAGTAATTTTTCTCCAGTTATTTAAGAAAAACTTATTCACGAAATCGAAGTTAATGATATTCAAAAGTGGAAAATACACAACCATGTTTGTCCTAATTTATTTCTAGTATATAAAACATCTCATTTAGATAGTTTTATTAACCAAATTAAACATAAAAACGTCACTTGCTCTTTTTTGTGATAATATTCGTGCGATTCGAATATATACAGCCTTCAACACTTTTCAAAGCGTTTTCCATGCACTGGTTAAATTTTAAATTGAAACATTCCAAATTTGCGTCCCGATTGATTTTTAAATATTTATACATAAATAATTTACAAGTATAGATTCACCCGATGCAATGCCTTTCTTTGCTTCAGAACAAAATCACGAAAACCTAAACGCCCTCCACCAGTTGTCAAACTCAAGTGCACTTGTATTCGTAAATCTGAGAAAATATCTAGATTCGCAAAAGTGATCTGAAATCTGAAAAAGATTGTTTTTTTTTACCAAACGAACATAAAAACTGCTCTGGGAGCAAAAAAAAGTGCTCTGAGAGCGCCCAATCGAATACCACATTATTCAAAGACGGAGGTTGAAATTACAAAAACAACAATGTAAATAAAAGGGTGTTTGGGGGATAGACCATAGACGTACGAAAGATAGGCATCTCTTTTAATCACTCATCTCTGGTCACCGTACGTTTCACCTTCTAAAAAGTGACAACATATAGCATCTTTGTGCAAAGAACAGAGTCGGCTATAGTACGTCGTCGTCCAGCCTGTCATCTTTTAACATAAGCAATAATTAATTTCCTTCTCCGAGGGAAGGATTCTGTTCGATATTTTCTACTTTTTCGCAAGGAAAAGTGAAAATAAATTTTTCGTTCTTATTCGTTTTCGTTTCTGTATTAGTTCAACAATTTCCCTCGAAAATATTAGTACAAATTAAGTTCGCAACCTTAAGCAATGTAAGTCTTTCTTAAAACGACTTTGTTGTTCTATTTGATCTTCCAGTTAAAAACAAAAGTGATTCATTCATTCCATACCCAAGAATAAATTAAGAGAAAACCCATTTCTATATATTATATGTATTACAAATAAATAATTATCAAAACAAAAAAACGCACTTCCCATGATTAACTAATTAAAATGACACACCAACAATGCCAAGCACAGCACCACCACCAACCCATCAGTAGCATTAGCAGCTGAAGAAGCTTCCACATTCGACGAGAGATAACACAACATCGGCCAGAGGTTGTGTCACCGTCACCATAGAAACAAAATCATCACCGAGCTATATACTTGCTGTTAGTCCATATCCATTCGCTTGTCTTATCGTCGGTCGCGGTAGTCGTCAACAAACAGTCATTAGCCGATCAAGGTTGAATTAAAAGACGACAGACGTGCGGTTTGCTTTATGTTTGTTTATCCTCGTTCTAGGAATGAGGAAGCGCCGAAGACGTCGCCAATTGGAAAATGTGAAAAGTGCTTGAAAATCGTCAGTAATTTATAAATATCGTTGGTGCGTATCGAATCGGGACTAAACGCCTGCAGACAAATTCTTTAGTGTCCTTAGTTAACCGGTTTTGTTTACTCGCTTAGCATGTGTCGGCTTTGAGAAGAATCAAACCATGAAAACAATTTGAAGTTAAAACAATCGAAAAGAAAGTATATTTTTGTGCGATTTTTATTTGTATTTTAATTTTTCTTTGAGTGAAAAGTTTTAAAGTAGGACGCGTATAGAAAACATCAACAAATCATGTCACCAATAGTTACAACGCTCTACGGATTTGCGTTATTTTTCTTTGTATTCTGGTGCGGAACCTGGTGCATTCATCTCCTAGCCATCACCTATGGGTAAGTGTTTGATTTGTTCTTTAATTTTTTTACATAATCTTGAAAATTCCCATTCTTATCTTATCGATACATTTACTCGGCAATTTCGGATAGATTAACCGAATTTTGGGGACGTATTTGGGAGTAAAGTCGCTTCAAACTGTGCCTGGAGTTTCTTCGAGTGTATCACTAGGGAAACCTAATATCGACTGTGCGTTCATGTTAATCAAGCCATGAATGTAATCGGGTATCGGTGGTGAGATGCGAAGCATCTTCCATTAGTTACAGATGAAAACTACAATCCCTTCCCATGCAGGCTGTGGCGTGACTAATCGCGAGTGGATTTCGTGGAAGTTCTTTCTGGAATTCTTTGTAAATTGACAAAGCAAGCTCTGTCGCAGTCAAAAGTTCCGTAAATTGATTGAATTCAGTCAAAAGGATGGGTATGCCAAACACATGCGATCAAGTCGCTATTTCCTGACTGCCTGTGCATGGCTTATTCCATGTACTAAATGAATCGACATACATGCAAAATAACGATTTGCATAAGAAATTAATCCGTCTTCGTCGGTGTCTTCGCTCCTGTCAACGGTACTTGTTTACCCTTTTCAATGTGTTGTATATTTTAAATGCGCTTGTTAGCTGCACGCACCATCAAGCAGTGAGCCAAGCAGCAGCGACTGCATTCATACAAGCAGTCCTTCCTAAATCCTAAGTGGCCTGTTGGTGAAGAAGACCACTTATTTGCTTCGTAATTTAATTCCTAAAAGTTCACGCGCATTAGAAATTCATAAGACTGCCATGTGGATGGCTACTAGAAAATGATACTCCGTACGGATAACCATTGAAATGTGTCCGTCATCCACCTCTTAATATTGAGTGTACTTGACTCATTTCACTGCTGCTGCTGATGATGATGATGATGATGGATGTGTTGGTATTTATACTTAGAATGTTATGAAGGTAACACAGGTCGGTGGAGGGCTGTACGCCACCGGTATTGTAAATTATTTACAAAAAGACAAAACCCAATAATCCCTCTCACCAACGATAAATATCGAATAATTTTTTCCCCATTAAATTCTACGAATAAGATAAACGACGTAGGCGAACGTTTAAAGTTTTAATTCAATTCAATCTTATTTTCTGAAAATGATACAAACTTATGTGGTACTAGCTGTGCCCGCAACTTCGTACGTGGCGTGAGACTGTTTAATTTCCAATAAAAGCGGTGAACATTGTCAATGTGAAACAATAAATCAAACAAATCTATTTACCTAAAACACCAATGTAAGAAAAGTAAATTCAACCGCGTAAGTACTAAAGTTCCACTTCCTTACTGTAGCACTGTAGGTATCAACGTAGGTACTATAACAACCATTAAAACAAAAACCTTGAACTCAATTTCTATATACGCCACCATACGTCGATCAGCGCACGTCATCAGCCATCTGCGCATTTCCTCAGAAACACATTGTCGCTGTTGATTACATACACATTCACGTTTGGTTTCACTTAATTGTTAATTTGGAGAAAACACCACGCAGTTTTTTTTTCATATGAACGTGATTGTGCGATGTGCGCCACCCAACCACCCCAAAGCAGAACAACGATTAAGAACCGCGGCTGCTGATAATGTTCGATTTGAGAAAATAAACTTATTTTTTTCATGTTAGATTTTAGGTTGTAGCTCAGCTTCTAGAGGACATAGAAAGCTGACTGATGGCTTGAAATAACTATAAAAGTGTCGGCTCTCCTAAGTATTTTGTTTTGTTTGCATTGATTAAGAATTGTTTGAGTAATGGCGAGTAAAAGGCAGTAAAGGCAGAAAAAAAAAACACATTTTGGTCAAAAACGCTCCAAAAAGTAGGCACGGCAATGAAAGGAATAGCCTATGTGTTTTTCAGAATCGTAAGGAGCATTTCAAAAAAAGTTTCATCGAAATCTGTGCAGTAGTTTTCACGCCATTAGGTATCAAAGAAAATGCCTACAGTTTTATTATATGTATAGATACGATTGAGCTTCCTTAGATTCGCTCTAATATTTCCGATTTCGTGTGGCTAATCGAACTTAAAAACGTCACTTGCTCTGTTTTGCGTTGATATCCGTGCGAATCGAATATGTGTAGCCTTCGATACTGTTCTATGCGTTTAGCCTTGATTTTCATTTATAGCTACATATATATATAAAAAAAAAAAAAATAGTGCGTGGAGTCCCTCCGCGCGGAAGAAGTGAAACTTCGTAATGTGGAAATGAAAATAGGAAGGGGTACATATATATATAAAAAAAAAAAAAAAATAGTGCGTGGAGTCCCTCCGCGCGGAAGAAGTGAAACTTCGTAATGTGGAAATGAAAATAGGAAGGGGTAGAAATTGATTTTTAGTGAAATCATATTGTTTCCTTAAGCCTAGTATCCTACTCGGGCTAAATTTTAGCGCCCCTAGTCTCCACTTCGTTTCTCCATACCAAAGATAAATGGTCGACAAATTATTATTAAACATGATATAGATGGGACAAAACCCATATGCTTATGAACCATGAGTACCATGACAGATATCAGTAAACATAATTTTAATAGAATTTTCGAATTTCAAACTTGAAAGGCGTAAGAAACCGTAAGAATTATAAGAAGAAGTTCGACATGTGTCCTCAAACTTTCCACAATCTCCTTACCATAGTGGAACACTTGTTATTACCCAAAAGACGACGCCAAATGAGAGCATAAGTCCCCCTGAAAATCGATTTGCTTTATTTATATTTATATGTATCTCTGTTTTGGCTCTGTTGTTTGGCTTTGCGTTTTCTTTTATTTACCACACAAACATTGTCTGCGTTTTCCGCCAAAAAAAAAAAAAAATCATTGCAAACACAACACAAACTCTTTCCTCCGTTTTTTTATGTCAAAATTTATCTTCGATTTAATGCACCGGACATTTATTTCGCGAGCTAAATGAGTGGAGACTTTTCATCGGCCCATCTATATGAAGTTAAGGATTTAAGCCTGGTACGCTGCTCAAGTGAAGTGAAATTTTCACTACTCTCCAAAAAATGCTGTGAAATCGAAAGTGAAATATTTTTTTGGAGATTTCCGTGGAGAAATTAATGCAGGGTGACTGAGCTGAAAAGTTTTTTTTTTTCTGCTAGGAATTACATAAGATTTAAGATAGCTATACTACAAAATAAACATTATCTTATTTTACTTAAAATGAAAACAGATGGAGGAAAGAAATTGCGAGATTTGTTTTACTTTAGTTCATACTATAGTAATAGTGTTTAATGTTGGCGATAATATCTGATTTGGACATAAGACCAGTGCATCACATTTTAACAATCAAGAGTGCATAGAGAGTATATACACCTTTTGAAAGATCCGTAAATTATATTGATGTGATTACTGAACCTCATTGTAGTAGAACATTCGAATACTGATGTATTCTTATTTGCAAATAAAGTTTCTTATGTGGTATTCGGTTGGGCTTCTTCAGATTCGCTCTCAGATTTCAGAGTTCGTGTGGCTAATCCAACATAAGAACATCACTTGCCCTTCTTTGTGTTGACATTCGTTCGATTGAAATATGTGTAGCCTTCAACACTTTTCAATAAGGATTTATTATTAATTAAAGTAACTCTCATTCATTCATTAATAGTAATAAAAATGTATAAAAAGAGTATCGTGTTCAATTTTATAACGCAATTGCAGCAGCCGCCGTGTCGCCTTTAAAAAAAGGGAACTGCGAGCTGCGAACAAATCATTTTTTTATGAAAACACCAAATTGCCATTTTAGTATCCATAAAGCATTTTATGTAATTTATCTGACCGCCGATTAAAAACCTGTTTGCTTATCTTGAGCAAAACAGTGTATAACAATTTACTGAGGCACCCTGCTCATCAAAAAGGTCATCCATGCCACCAACTTTTTGTACACCTAACTTTATGGTACTATATTCAATGCAAAAATGGTAAAAGTAGTTCGAAAAATGCAGTACTCTCCTTAAGAAACATCTAAAATTGAAATTAATTTCTTAACCGTCGTCCTACGAATCATTTTTCACGATGAAATGTCAAAAATTTAACGCGACCACCACCTACAGCTCAGTTTTTGAAGCGCAATTTTTCACTTGAGCTGTGTACTGCCAAGTGAAATTTCCATTTGAAAAGTTCATTTTGACATTTCGCGGTGAAAAATTTGTATGAAAAACTGGATTTCACTTGAGCAGCGTACCAGCCTTTAGCGTGCGAACAGGATACTGATACTTTGCTAAACTGCCTCGCTCAGTTTTATCTTTGTAGACATTTTTGTATGGGAGATAAAATTTAGCGCGAGCAGGATACTAGGCTTTTAGACAAACTTTATTAACATTGCTTACAATTCACAATTGATCGCATCTTTTAATTAGCATTTTCGAGTGGAGAAATATCCAAATCCATAACATATACAATGGGATAATGACAACTAAAGTAAGATACGATAAGTCGCCTTAGAAGTTTCAGTTCAAAAATGCTACCCTATTAAATTATAGGTAGGTATGTGTATCAAATCAAACTAAAACAAGTACATGAAATAATGAGGACGCTACTCATTGCTAACGCTCGCGCTGGCCTGTAACAGGTATACTACGCGCATGCGTTCGAGTGCCACGCATTCACTCTCGCTCTGTCTCCTTCTATTCCCCCTCCCCAGGAGCGTTGAACGTTTAACGCAATAGTGCTTTCATACCCCCTCCATGGTAGCGTTGAACGTTTAATGCAACCTTGTTGGAAGTCGCATTAGAAGAACTTCAATAAGACATTAATTGCCAATTTAGTCATTATTTTTGGAAATTAATCTTCACCACAGAATATTCTTCTCCCAGCATTTGTGCCAATAAACTCACTCACCATTGCATACTCTGAAGCTTGAGCGGTACCCTCACACCTTTGAGTATGCAATGCTTATAGTAGCATTAAGCATTTAAGAAGTTTCACTTCAATAAATCAAACAACATTATTTACCTATATCGTCTTTACTTCTTGAATTCTTCGATTCTTTACTGTAGGCATCAACGTATGTAGGTATGTACTATAACAACCATTAAAACAAAAACCTTGAACTCAATTTCTATATACACCACCATAAGTCCATCAGCGCACGTCAACAGCCATCTGCGCATTTCCTCAGAAACACATCATCGCTGTTATTATATATATATATGTATATGTATTCACATTCACCTCGCATACTTCTTTTTCGTTTCACTTTTTTTGGAGAAAACACCACTCAGTTTTTTTTTCATATGAACGTGCTTGTGCTGTGCAATGTGCGCCACCCTCACCCTCGCTCACACCTTTGAGTATCCAGTTATTAGCGTTAAACGTTTAACGCGACCTTGAGTTGGAAGTCGCATAAGAAGTTTCACTTCAATTAATTAAAAATTGGTTGTTAATTATATCAACTCATTTTTTTATCTACCTTTTTAAGATCTCGTTCAATTTAGTTTTGAAGAGTACCAAAAAAAGGGGCGGTGAAAGAAAAAATCGCCTTTTTTCTGGAGGCTACTCTGCAAATTTAGAATTTTCTCACAATATTTAACAAGTAAGTTTGCAATTTGACGGCCAAATGTTGGGAAAAACATCGAGTTCAAATAATTGTTTGCAATCGGTAGGTATAGCCAGAAATTTGTTTCGGTTGAGAGAAAGTCCATTCAAGTTCGGAATTTGTTTTAAAAGATAGGGAAAGGTCGATCTTTTTTTTTTTTTTGAATTTTTTTGAATTTGATTCTTTATTTAGCTTCGGCTATTTTATTACAATTTTTTACTTAACTAGAAATACTTAAAAGAAAAACTATTTTTCTGTTTATTTTTTTTAATTATAGTTAGCTTTGATAATATGACATATGAGTTTCTTTTTAAATAATATAATATTATTTTCTGACTTAAGGTCATTTTGCAAGGCATTTAATAAGCTTAAACCTTTATGAAACAATATATTCTGAGATCTTCTTGTTGATAATAATGGCAGCCTAAAGTCTCCTCTATTTCTTAAATTGTATGGTTGTACATTTGCCACATAAACGATTTGGTTATATAAATAATCAGGTAACATTTGTTTTTTTATTTTAAATATAAAAATGAGCACATTCATCACAGTTCTTTGTTTAATTGTAAGCCAATTTAATGCATTTAGCATTAGCTGTATATGTGTTAACATGTTGCACATTAAAATGCATCGCATTCCTCTGTTTTGTAATTTTTGCAATCTATTTGTCATTTGGTTATTTCCTAAAAACAAAATTGTTGAACAGTATTCAAAGTGCGGTTTAATCATTACGTTGAATATTTTTATTGCACAAACCATTGATACCCTACACATTATTCTTTGAAAAAAAAAAAAACAATTTTCTTCGCGTTTTTTGTACAAACATAGTTTAAATGTGATTCAAAATTTAGTTTTTTGTCTATAATTACTCCTAGGTACTTTATTTCCTCAACTTTCTCGATTGATTCACCGTTAATTACTATATCTTTATTGGAAACTCCATTAATGATAATTGTCTTTGTTTTATTTATGTTGAGCTTCAACTTATTCATTTTAAAGTAAATTTCTAATCGTTTTAAATCCTCATTCAGTTTATTGATGCATTCATCCGCAGAATCTCCAGAAACATACAACAAAGTATCATCCGCGGACAGTCTAGCCTCCGTATGCTGCAACACCTTTTCCAGATCATTTATATAGATGATGAACAATAGAGTTCCCAATGTCGCTCCCTGAGGTACCCCCAGATTAACATGTAAAACATCCGAAAGTTTGTTGGACACTTTTGTTCGTTGGGTTCTGTTTGATAAATAGCTTCTGAACCATTCAAGCTTCTGTATCAGTATACTTCGATCTATCGTCTCAAACGCCCTTTGCAAGTCCAAAAAGACTGCAACTTGCAAGTCCAAAAAGACTGCAACTGTGGCTTGTTTATGGTGAACTTCTGTTTTCCATTAAGCAATTACCAAATTCAAAAGTGACTCACAGCTATGTTGTTGCCTAAATCCTGACTGATAGTCCGATATGAAATGATTAGATTCCATATAGTTTTGTAACTGCTTATACACGATCTTTTCCAATATTTTACTCTCCGTCCTTAGCATATTCACCGGTCTAAACTCTGCAGGATTAACTGTGTTTTTTACTTTTTCTATTGGAACTACTATTGATTCCTTCCAGTGCTGCGGAAAAAGTGCCATTACTTAGGGATTGATTTATAACATTTTGAAAACATGGGCCAATAATGTCAAACGCACACAAGATCATTTTAACTGACAAACGATTAAAGTCTTTCTTACTATTCATGCTTTTCATAATGGTTTTTAATTCACTCATGTTTACTAATTTAAATTTAAAGCTTTGTTCATTGTTTGAATTCACTAAATTTGAATATTGTTCAAAAGGTATTCTATCATTTAACTCCTCCACACTTCTAACAAAACATTTATTAAGGTTATTTGCAATTTCAGTCTCGTTTTTTATACTCTCCCCATCACAGATTATTTCCTTTATGTCATTTTTGTTCTCATTAAGCACTAGCGTTTTTATTGTTCTCCACATTGCTTTTTGATCCGTTGATTGGTCTATTTTCCTGGCAATATAGTTGTTTTTTGCTGCTTGAATCTCCCTAGCATATTTATTTCTACATAACCTGTAGCTACACCAGTCGTTCATGTCATTTGTCCATACGGCTCTTTGATGTAATTGAATTCTTGTCTGTTTCATATTGAATAAATATTGGTTAAACCATCTTATGTTACTATTTGATCCACTTATGATTTTGGATATAATCATTTTCTCTAGGGCACTTCTCAAACGGTCGCTTAAAGATTTTGCTATATAATTTAGATCATTGACATTTAAATTACCTTCAATATAACCTTCATTATTTATGAGCATCATAAGTCTAAAAATAAATGAAATAGTTTTTACATACTGAGGGTAAATCATTTATAAAAACGCTGAACAAAATAGGTCCCAAGATTGATCTCTGAGGTACTCCTTGTTTGAGCGGCTTGGATAACGAGCAACTATCACCAAAAAATGACTCTTTGAAATCTATTAGAAAGGAAATCATGCATTAATTCAGCAGCCTTATCACTAAACTTCAAATATTTTTTTTAGTTTTAGAGAAGTCGAGTAGACAAAGCAAGGTCACAAGTCCTTTATCAAAGTTCATCCGAATATCATCATGCATATTGATTGAAGATGGTTCAAAAGAGAGTTATCAGAGAGATGATTAACTTGTTTAGCAAGGACCTTCTCAAAAACTACGTCGCCAACTGTCACACTTTATTCACAATCCACATAAAACAGTCGCGATGTTTGGTGGACGTCTTGCGGTCAATGGTACGCGCTACGCGACTAGTAAAAGCGCAAACTATAAAAATAACGAATTTTCTAGGTTATTAAACCGGCTCACGCTAAACTCCACTGAAATACCAAAATCAAACGTTGTTTTGATTGCGAGTGACGCCAACTTCAGTGCGGGGCTAAAAAAAAAAACTCCCATTCCGAAACCATTGTCGGAACTTTAAAGCTACACTAATAAAAGACTGCCGCGTAATGTAAACACTCGTACTCGTTATTGAAATTGAACTCGTGTGTATAGCAGCGGTTTGGCAGTGGTAGTCGACTCCTTACAATGGGCGGGGGTGATCACACCTTGTGACGCAATGTAGTCGAAAAAATTCTCGATGACACGAAAACGCGTGGAAACCAACATAATCGTACTCGATGGGGTTGATAATAATTAACTTGGTCTAGTACATTATGACTAATATACCGCGTATACTGCGGTAAAAGTAAATCTTTGTCGCATGATGTCCGAGTGCCTATCTACGTTTGTGTATAACACCACAAATGAGATAAGCTGTCTGTTTGTTTTGGAACTATCTAATATCGGCGATATGTTGTTCAGGTTCAGCCACAACAAATAAGGAACATACATACAGCGATAGATAGATAGTTAGGTTGCTCATCCTCGTAAAGAATGTGGAATTCTTCACTGCTCGTTTGAGCAATTTGCGGGCCGTGTTCTAAACTCTTTTCGACAGATTTCGACTTGTTCCTTTGGGGTTTATTGAAACCACGGCAAACAAGTCTCGAAAGCCAACATGGAAGAAGGTGTCCCCAAATTGGCGTAAAACGAACGCAAATGCGCATGTGGAGAAGTTGTGTGCTCTGCCTTGTTGTTGAAGAGTCTGCGACTCCTCTTGCCACCTGAGTAGAGGGGGACCTCGCCTTAGTTGTGAGTGTAAGAGGACTTCAACCAGCTTGGAGTGCGCAAACTGGGAACAGTAAGACCGCAATAACTGCAGCGGCATCGCTCCCTGAACTAAAGCTTCTGCGTTTTGCCCGCTAGTTCTAAGTTTATATAGAGACGTTTATATAGAGATTTGCAGACAAAAATGATCTGTTCGTAACATAAACCGTTTCTGTCAATGGAGTTAATTGCTAAGAAGGACGAGAAAATGGGATCCACCTAATTAATTGTAGTAGTTAGTCGCCACAACAAGTCCTATTGATTGTTAATCAAATCCGTTTTATTTTTACAGAAAATACAAGTTGCAACGAAAGTCCTGCACGTTTCCCCATGAAACACCTCTGCCAGCTGTCTCAATTCTCAAGCCCCTTATGGGCACCGATCCGAATTTGGAGCACAATTTGGAGACATTCTTCACCATGGACTACCCAGTGGTGAGTATTTACAACTCGTCGCCGCGAGTGTTGCGGGAAAATGTAATCTCATTTGCCACTGCAGTATGAACTGCTGTTCTGCGTTGAAGATAAGGACGATCCGGCCGTACAGATAGCCGAAAGTTTAATGGCAAAGCACCCACTAATCGAGGCTGAACTCTTCATTGGCGGCTCAAATGTCGGTGTGAATCCCAAGATCAACAACATGTATCCAGGCTATGCAGCTGCCAAGTATGAACTCATTATGATATCCGACAGTGGAATTAAAAGTGTGATTTTCAGTTTATCACTTGACTGTTGAAAGTAATTCGAACCTCTTTGCAGTGAAAAGTGACACGCTCATGGACATGGTCCAGAATATGACAGAGAAGACTGGACTGGTGCATCAAATGCCATTCACCTGCGATCGAGAAGGATTCGCAGCTACTTTTGAAAAGGTACGTAAATCGAGCATTCTATTTTGATTGCGGCGATTTTTGACGTTTTATTTTGTTTACAGATTTACTTTGGGACCGTGCAATCGCGCATCTACCTGTCTGCCGATTTGCTTGGTATTAACTGCCACACAGGTATGTCGTGCCTACTCCGCAAAAGCATCATGGACGAATTCGGAGGACTACAAAAATTTGGATGTTATTTAGCTGAAGACTTCTTTATTGCGAAATGTTTCACCGATAAAGGTTGGAAGATGCGTATTAGTAACCAGCCGGCCTGGCAAAACAGCGGCATTTGTGATATTAGCAATTTTCAAGCGCGCCTAACACGTTGGGCGAAGCTGCGTGTCGCCATGGTGCCCACGACCATACTGCTGGAACCACTGTCCGAGTGCCTGGTGGTGGGTGCCTTTGCGTCATGGTCAGTGTCCATCCTCTTCAACTGGGACTCTTTAGTTTTTTACCTTGTGCACATATTAACGTGGTTCCTATCCGATTGGCTTCTTCTCTCCATTGTTCAGGTAAGGCGTTAAAATCCCCTCCGATTATGACCAAACCAATTTATATTCCATCAATTTCTTGTTCCAGAATGGCTCACTACCGTTCCACAAATTCGAATTCGTAATCGGTTGGCTATTCCGCGAGATCAGCGGACCATATCTGTTTCTGCACGCGCTGTGGAATCCCGCGATACGATGGCGCACACGCATCTACAAACTCGAATGGGGCGGAATAGCTAAAGAGCTGCCCGCCACCAGCAGCTGCTGTAGTACCGCTAGCCTAACGAAAAATATTTCATAGCAGTTAGTATAGATTTTTTAAGTATTATGTTTTCAATCAAATTCTCCCTTTGTATATAGAAACGAAAATTGTAAACAACTAGTAGTATCAACAAGAAAAAACGTCAAAAAACAAACCATACGATTATGCGTAACGCAAGTGAATGAGTGTGTCGAGAAAGAAAATGGCGAGAGAATGTGCGCGCGTACGAAAGCTGTTATATATATATATATTTTCATTTAAATGTTTAAATTTTCGAATAGTTCTTAAGTAAACATTAAGTGAGACTTAATGTGAATCAAAGCAAATAATTTACTATAATCATTAGAGACTTGATGTATTTATGACAAATAAATACGCGTAGCTACTAAATAAAATATAAAAATATATGAAGAACGAAAGAAAATCACATTTCGCAACTTAGATTATACAATTTGTACATTTTTAAAAAACAAATCGAAAACGAATCTTAACATATTACCAAGAACAAAATGATAATAAATTTACACACACCCATATGAAACACAGGCATATGAAACGCTGTTTTTTTTTTTTTTTTTTAATTTCTGTTTTAGAGAGGATTGACGTGTTAAGAGGAATGCGAGTTTTTTTAAGTTAAATTATTGACGTGTTGTCGTTTTCCTTTGACATGTTTGTTCAATTTTTGTACGATTTTTTTGTTTCTATTATTTAAGTTGTGCAGTTTGTGAATTTGTTGGAAAGACTACTTTGTTTAAATAGTTTCGTTGGAATTAAAGTGAAGAGAGTGTAGGTAGCTCTATTGTGGAATAAGTTATTTTTTGTTAAACATCTCTTATTGAAATTATTATTGTATAATTTATGGATAACAAGTGGAAGATATAAATAAAACGAATATGCGTTCCAGGTTCGCTGTTTTTTTTTTTTTTTTTTTTTTTTTTGAAGAATCAGTTTACGTTTTTTGGTATGAAAAATTGTCCCAAGTTAAGTCTAAAAATGTGCGACATACACCCTACCGTGCAGAGGAAAAAAGGGGCGCACAATTCCATCGCAATGCGGCGCTTAGTACTGCCAGAATCCTTCCTTCCATTCACGCGGCTACCAATGAGTCCGAAAATGTGCGTCAAAAAATATTCCAAACAAACACACTGCTTTGTACAGTGGAAGTGCGCTAAATTCTCTCATTCAGAAGCCTGCATCCACCACCCAACAAAACTGGTAACCTCCTGACCCAGTTCCAATTGAATTTCAGTAGCTGCGCAATAGATATTGGTACGGTTCCGTTTTACGTATGGCTATAACTGGGGCCTAAAGCTTCTCTGCAAATTTTACAATTTTCGCACAATATTTTCACAAGTATTGGCTCGCTTAACGTTATAATAGTATTGTGATACTCAACCGCGTTATAAAGGGTGATTTTTTAGCTGGTTTGGTTTTGGCAACACTGGTTTTGACAGCTGACGTGTGTTTAGTACCTTGTGTCACTGTCAAACAGCTTCAGTTTGGTTTGCAATTTAACCATGGATCGTCTTACAAATGAACAACGCTTGCAAATTATTGAATTTTACTATCAAAGTTCGTGCTCGGTTCGAAATGTTCATCGCGCGCTGCTTCCATTTTATGATCGGCATTCTCGACCTTCTGAGCAGTCTATTCGGAAGATTGTGACCAAATTTCGCACCAAATTTACTTTGTTGGACATTAAACCACCAACACGTTTACGTACTGTGCGTAGTGAAGAAAATATTGCGGCCGTATCAGCTAGTGTGACAGAAGACCGCGAAATGTCGATTCGGCGCCGTTCCCAGCAGTTAGGCCTTTGTTACAGCACTACGTGGAAAATTTTGCGGAAGGATTTGTGCGTAAAGCCTTTTAAGATACAGCTTGCGCAAGAACTAAAGCCAGCCGACCTACCACAACGCCGAATTTTTGGTGAATGGGCTCTTGGAAAGCTGGCCGAGGATCCGATTTTTTATCGAAAAATTGTGTTCAGCGATGAGGCTCATTTTTGGTTGAATGGGTACGTAAATAAGCAAAATTGCCGCATTTGGAGTGAAGATCAGCCAGAAGCATTGCAACAGCTACCAATGCATCCCGAAAAAGCCACTGTTTGGTGCGGTTTATGGGCCGGCGGCATTATTGGGCCATATTTCTTCAAAGATGATGCGAATCGCAGCGTTACTGTCAATGGTGAACGCTACCGAGCGATGATAACAAACTTTTTTTTGCCCGAAATGGAAGTTCTTGACTTGCATGATATGTGGTTTCAACAAGACGGTGACACATGCCACACAGCACGCGAAACAATGGCGCAATTGCGAGGCGAGTTTGGTGAACAGTTAATTTCACGTTTCGGGCCGGTCAATTGGCCGCCTAGATCGTGCGATTTGACACCATTAGATTATTTTTTGTGGGGGTATGTCAAGGCTAATGTGTATAGGGACAAGCCCGCTTCGATTGACGCACTGGAAGCCAACATCCATGCATTCATTCGTGAGATACCGGCCGATATGTGTGAAAGAGTATGCCAAAATTGGACTCAGCGGATGGACTACCTGAGACGCAGCCGCGGTCAACATTTGCATGAAATTATCTTTAAACATTAAATTGCAAGGTTCAAACTATCGATTCAAATAAATATTTCATTCATTTTTTCGAATTTTTTGTGTTTTTTTTTTTTTAAAAAGTTCCAAGCCTCTTAAAAAATCACCCGTTATTTTAAACATATTTATTTGGAAATCACAGTTGTTTAAAGAATTTGCGAAGTTCCTTTTTCAACTTAAGAAAAGGAAAAGAGTACCAACAAATTGTATTAGAGTCCTCGAAAAAAATGTCAAATCTTTGCACAACGGTCACGCTGGTCCAGTGCGCGGTGCACTCACACATTAAAATCCGATTCGGAACGTTCCCTAGCGCAATTGCGACAAAAACCGCACAAAATCAAGGCACTGAAAAAGATTGATTTTTTTTGTACCAAACGAACATAAAAACTGCTCTGAGTGCAAAAAAAGTGCTCTGAGAGCGCCCAATCGAATACCACATAAGAGATTGCGCGGTCTGGGTTTCAATTTTTGTTCGTTCTGCGCATCTACGTCACGTGTGATGAACAATTTGACAGCTCAGTTTATTTTAGCTGAAGAATAGGTCCGTTCGCGTACGCGGTTTAAATCGAACGCAATCGATATAAATCGATCGCAATCGCGTATTCGCTTCAAAGCAGCATTTTGTTTTACAAAATTGTTGCTCGCGCGCTTTGGCATTTAAAATCGTAAAATTTCGATAAAGATAAAGCGTGTCAAAGCGCGCCGACGCACGCACGCGTGCAACGCCGAATTGTGAATTGGGCATAATTCAACTGAACTGGGGGTCAATTCCCGTTCTGTGATACTGTGAAATGATAAATAATTTATCATTTCAGTTTTCACAGCAGCTTTTCATTTTATCACTTCACAAACACACCTAATGCGATTCTCGAACTCATTATGATAAACAGTTGTCTAAATGTGTACTAAAACGTACTAAATGATAAATTCTGTCAGCTATCTGTCATTTGTGCGCTTGTTGTTTACTTCGGTTTGTTGAAATCGTATATTTTGTATAGTTTATAATTGTAAATAATGT
The DNA here is from genome assembly GCA_946477585.1 of Cheilosia urbana. Classification (NCBI taxonomy): domain Eukaryota; kingdom Metazoa; phylum Arthropoda; class Insecta; order Diptera; family Syrphidae; genus Cheilosia; species Cheilosia urbana. Next base: position 6,307,864 of record OX297857.1, read on the forward strand.
CGGGAATAATTATAAGATTAATTATTGACAATAGGTTTCATACTGAACAAAGGTGATATATCAATTTGTTTTGTCTTCAACAAAAATAATGTGTTTTTTTTTTTTTTTTCCTAGAAATAAAGTGACAATTTTGCGACGTTCCCTTCGGGATAGTCATAACCCGTTCGAGGTCACTACTGAGGAGCACTTTATCCATCTTTATAGATTCCCAAAACATCTATGCATGGATCTAATAAATGAATTAAAGTCATTCATGGATTCAGCTCAACGGAGAAACGCGCTTCCTTTTCATGTCAAGGTGTTGAGTGCGTTACGTTTTTTTGCCACTGGTAGTTTTCAACGTGCTGTTGGTCAAGATGCTTTGTCTTCATTGTCTCAGACATCTGTGAGTCGCTGTGTTTCGGAGGTTTCAATTGCGTTGAACAGAATAGCGCATAGATATGTGAAGTTTCCCGCAAAAGAAGAATTTCCAGCAATAAAGTCAAAATTCTTTGAAAAATTTGGCTTTCCGGGTGTGATCGGATTAGTTGACGGGACTCACATCAAAGTGTCAGCTCCAAGGAGAGAAATAGAGCATGTTTTTTATTGTCGAAAAGGCGGGCATTCGATGAATGTTCAAATAGTATGTGGCGCAGATTTTAACATTTATAGCGCTAATGCACAATACGGTGGAACAGCACATGATTCATACGTGTGGCGACGTTCAAGAGTAAAGTCGACACTGGAAAATCTGTACAACGAAGGAGAACGAAACTTTTGGCTACTTGGAGATAGTGGCTATGCATTGCAGCCGTGGCTTATGACTCCAATTCTTACAGCCACTTCCGAAGCAGAGAACAGGTACAACGCAACGCACAAGCAAACAAGGGCTCTTGTCGAAAGGTGTATAGGTATTCTAAAAAGCAGATTCCGATGCCTGGCAAAAGAGAGAGTCCTATTTTATGATCCAGCTAAAGCAGGAATAATAATCAATGCCTGTGTTGTACTTCACGATATATTAATTAAAGCAGGAATCACATATTTTGAGGATGTCGAATTGTTGTATGATGACGAAGTGGATATAGTTGGCGAGGATCAGCACTCTTCATCGAATCAAATTTTACAAGAAGGCAGACGCATTCGAAGCAGAATAGTAAGCCAGGCATTTGATGTATAAAGTTTAAGTAAAAATGTTAAAAATTAAAGAACAATAACTAAATATGCATTTCTTTATTCAAAATTATTTTTTATTTGTTAGTGCTTGAAGCAACTCATCCAGTTTTTTATTAATATCACTTTGGATTTTATTGTTTTCCTCCATAAGCCGGATTTTCTTTTCCTCGAGCTTCATTTTCTTTTCCTCAATTTCTTTATATGCAGCCAAGGCGTCGTCAGTGGCGTTATTTAATGTACGCCTTGGCCGTTTTCGACGGTTGCCTGTAGAAGTGGACGTTGATGGAATTTCCTCACTTTCATTTTGAGCTGAAGGGTTAAGAAGCACGTCTTCAATATTTAAAACCATTTCTTCTTCAGATTGGAACTGAAAAGAGAGTTAATAATTTATTTTTAATAGACTGAAGTTTTAAATGCACCTCTAAACTTACGGTGATTGGCTCAAATCCGATCTCGCTCACTAGGGTTGAGACACCTTCCACGGCTTCTGGGGTAATAATATTTATAACCCTTCTGTCAAGATCCGTAAGATCTTTAATCGGAACGGGTCCATTAACGCCGCTTTTCTGGCGCTGTCCCTTAATGGCGCTGTCACGGCTTCGCACACTTATTCTGTGTAAGTATGAAAATATTATGAATTTATTATTGTTTCATTGATAATATTATCAATTAAACTTACGTTAAATCCTTCCAGTATTTCCTCCACTTCGGCCCATCTTTGAAGGTACCGCCTAAGCTGTTCAGAAGGAAGCTTAGTTCCTTCCACTCATTGTCACGGGTACGAGCACCGTCAGCTGTTGTAAATCTGTAAATTGCATTTTTTAAGTTTATATTTTTTCAACGCAGAATATAATATTTATGGTTATTAAAGGTTACTTACTTGTCATTGGCCAAATCGGGCCTGTTTTCCAGAAAATCGATTAAGAAAATTTTTTGGGTTTCTGAAGCCCTTTGTCCCCGTTTATTTTTTGTATCCATCACGTTTTCACACTTCTTCACGAATGAAACTGCTGTGATAAAAAACTTATCACATGAAAAAATTCTGACATTTGTTTTCATTTTTTCATAGATCGAGAATCGAATTCAGCGTGAAACTGTGAAAACTCTTTTCATTTCACAGTATCACAGAACGAGAATCGACCCCCAGCTCATTGAAACAGAAAATCAATCCTTCTCAAATGAGGTGTGGTGGGTTTTGGTTTTCACCTTCCATTTGTTGGACGATCTTTGTTGGACGATCGCAAAAAGTAGGAGCATTCTTTTACATTAGGTAGGATGAGACATCTGGGGGTCGATTCTGGTTCTGTGAAAGAGTGAATCGAATAAATCGTTTTCACGTTCACTTTTACTCATTGCTTTCATTTTTTCGATTCACTTTGTACTAAAATGCGAATCTGGTTCAATAATGTCGTTTTCCATTGGTTTCACTAGGGGATCGACTCAATCTGTAATCCAATGGAACAAGAAAACTGCTTCTGGTTGAATCCACAAAAGTATTGGTGAGATGCCAAAAAATAATCTACGGCAGCTGTCATCTGACTTGTATAAAATACATAAATTTCACTTGTGTGAGTGCTTCTTGAGTGGATTCTGACTTCAAATCGAGAAGCGAAATTCTCTTCTCAGAATCAGCAGAAGAGTATTTTTTGTGCCAATGGAACAGTTTCAGAAGCGAATTTTTCGATTCCGGACTCTCCCGGACGCTTCTTTTTGGCCAATGGAAAACGACATAAGTGAAAATATCGTGGTGAATTCAATACCGCACACTGTGTTGTATGAAAGAGGGTTGTTTATTTTCAAACTTTCACTAAAAACATTCACTTGCAAATGGGGCCGTGAAAAGAAATTATTCATATGAAAAATTTGGACGTTTGGTTTCACATTTTCATAGAACGAGAATCAAAATTGCGCGTGAAAGAGTGAAAACATTTTCGTTTCACTTTTTCACAGAACCAGAATCGACCCCCTGTGTATTAATTTATCTATGGTCAGACGTTCGCGAGAGGTATCGCAGTGGAAAAAAAACATAAGTTGGAATTTGGGTTTTTGCGGGATTCGAACCTGAGACCCCTCGCTTAGTAGTCCAACACACTAACACTAAGCCACTGCGACTACTTCCCCGTTCATTTCTTTAAATATTACCTCCAGTGCCGTCATGTGTATCATCATGTCTTAAGTTGGTTTCGATAGACCTCCTTAAAAATATATGAGAAATACAAATTGCAAACTCTAATTAGCTACAGAAAATCAATATTTGACAAGAATACCTTCAGACAGATGATTTACCCATGTATATGAGTTATCCGCCATTTCCGGTGCAACTCGTATATAAGGCACCTCGACTTTTAGTTTATGGCAGATATATTCAGCCAAGTTTTCCAAGCCGTCATAGGCCATCAGGGTATATGCACGCAATCTATATTTAAATTCTTCACGATCTGGATAATGCATTATTGGAATGAATAAGACCTGTGAACAAAGTACAGTGCAGCTACTATTTATATTTATATTACATAATATACGTTTGAACAATAAAATAGTTCATTGCTTTTTGGAATGGCAGTAAACTTCGCTTACCAATGACTCTAATCTCATATCGTCCTCTTGAATATTCCCTTCGTATAGTAACGTATAGTGTCTCTCATCACACGTGACGTTACACACCTGTAAAAATAAATTTCCAATATGGCGGACATCCGCACCGCGTAGTCACTTTTTCTATAATTCTTGACGAACATCCACTAATTCGCCGTTCGTAAAATTCAAAACATACGGCCGTTACTGCGAAATTATTTTAGATTTTTTTTCACTTTTTAAAGCATTAGGAAGACTGTTGAATAATTTTGGGACTGGGATCTAGGACATCTGAAACATACACGATATGACTATTCAAATAATTAGGTAGCAAATTATTCTTAATTTTAAAAATAAATATAAGTACATTCATTTTCGTTCTTTGATTTACAGTTAACCATTTTAAAGCTTCAACCATTGAATGAATAGGTGTTAGCATATTACACATTAGTATACATCTCATGGCTCTATTTTGAAGTCTCTGAAGCCTCGTTTGATATTGAGTGTCTTAGCTATCTTTTTACATACATTATCTAAGTGCTTATCGAATTTTAGTTGTCTATCAATTACAACTCCCAAGTATTTAATTTCGTTAACCTTTTCAATATAATTGTATTGTTAACAATAATGTTTTGACTAGATTGGCCATTGATGATCATACATTTTGTTTTATTAGTATTAAGCTGCAACTTATTTATCTCCAAATATTCTGCCACCTTTTCTAGGTCCATATTTAGTTCATCTATGCATTCTTCGACTGAGTTTCCAGATACATAGATAAGAGCATCGTCTGCAAACAGTCTGATTTCCGAGTGACGAAGAACTTTTTCTACCTATATCATTAATGTATATGATGAATATTAGCGTTCCAAGAACGGCCCCCCAGTCTCACCGTCAAAATGTCCGATAGGTTATCACCTACCCTAACACGTTGCATCCTTTCGGATAGGTAACTTGTAAACCATAGCAGCTCCACTCCCTCTATCCCATTAGCTTTCAGTTTTTGTATGAGGATTTGTCTTGACACTGTCTCAAATGCCCTCTGTAGGTCTAGGAATACAGCCACTATCACTTTTTTATCGTAAACCTCCGTTTTCCAATGCGTGATTACCAGGTTGAGTAGTGATTCACAGCTGTGTTGACGTCTGAATCCCGACTGATGGTCTGATAGTAATTTATTGCTTTCGAAGTACTTAATTAACTGTTTGTATACCAGTTTCTCAACTATTTTGCTCTCAGTTATCAACATGTTAACTGGGCGAAATTCCGCCGGTTTATGAGTGTTTTTTTATCTTCTCAATAGGCATCACCACCGATTTTTTCCAACATTCAGGAAAAATTCCAGAACTAAACGATGCATTGACGATTTCAAGAAGACCGGGACCAACAATTTCGAATGCACTTAACATCATTCTTGCTGATAAGAAGTTATAATCTCTCTTACTATTCATACTCTTCAACGTATCTTTAAGTTCACTCATTTCAATAAATTTGAATTTAAATATGCTTTGCTTTTCATTTTCAATTAGGTTTATATACTGTCTATATGTTATCTTTTGATTAATTTCTTCAACGCTTTTGAGGAAAAATTTATTTAGCTTATTCGCTATTATTATTTTATTGGTTACTAATATGCCGTCAAATTCAACCTTGCTTATCTCAGTTTTTCCTTCATTAAGGACAAGTGATTTTATTGTCCTCCACAATGATCTTTGATCAGCGGCCCGGTCCACCTTTTTTGCAACAAAACTGTTCTTTGCCTGAGTTAATTTTTTGGCGTATTTGTTTCGACCATTTTTATAATTTGTCCATGCTCTCGCGGTAATTGTCCATACAGCCGTTCGGTAGAGTTCTATTTTCGTTTGTTTCAAACTGTGCAGATATCTATTGAACCAAACACAGCACTCGTTTCCGCTCATTATTTTTCCTAATTTTTACCATTTTTTTGATGGCCATGCTCAGAGAACAACTAAAGCACTCTGCCAGCTCGTTCATTATTTATTTATTTATTTATTTATTTATTTACGTCTAACAAGAACATTATCTTTCATAGACTTAATTTACAGAAGTAAAATAAAATGCAATAACATTAAGCATAAATTATTAATATAATATATGTACATAATTGCTCACATCAAAAACATTATAAAGCTTTTGTAATATAATCTGTTCATGTTAAAATCAATAAAATTATCATAACGGTTATAAAAAATACATGCAGAAGATATAGGTTCGCTTAATCCATAGTTTGTATAATGTCTAGGAACATAAAAGAAATCCTGGTCTCTTGGACGCAAAGTACGAGACGGAGCATAAACATAAAACAAAGAAAGCAGGTGTGGACAATCAATGTGTCCAGTTAGAACATCCTGCGCAAATAAGACCGCATAATAAATTCGCCTTTTATATAGGGGCTTAATACCTAATAAGGTGCATCTAGCTTCATAGACTGGCAAATCACCGTTCCAATTCATCTTTCGTAGAGCAAATTTTGTAAACCGTTTCTGAATCTTTTCAATACGTGAAATGTTATTTTGGTAATATGGATTCCATATAATACTGCAATATTCAAGCCTTGATCTTATCAAAGAATTAAACAAGGTCTTCAATGTGCATGGATCTTGAAATTCTTTGGTATTGCGACGCATGAAACCAAATAAAGAATTTGCACGTGATATGATGTAATCATAGTGCATTGAAAAATTCAGCTTGTGGTCAAAGACTACACCGAGATCCTTATGACTTTCCACTCTTGTTAGAATTTCATTTTGGATCGAATACTGAAAATTAACCGTCGAGAGAATTCTGTAAAATGTAAGAACTGAGCATTTGCTTATATTCATTTGCAGACCATTAAGATTACACCAATGTGTGATATTATTAATATCATCTTGTAGGTCATAAGCATCTGATACAGAAGCAATGCATTTAAATAATTTAAGATCGTCTGCGAATAAAAGAAAATTTGAAAAGCTCGTTGGTATTGCCATCTATGTTGGCTATATCATGCCGAATCAGTTCATCTAAAAAACGCTGTCTTTTGAATGCAATAGTTTTTATTGATTTTGAAATACTTGTGTTGGGCTTTGCATTAACTTTGATAACAATTTCTAGTGCCAAGTTCGGGTTAACTTTAACATTTAATGGGACATTATTGGTTAAGACATAGTCAATCAGCGTTGAAGAAGTGTAAGTTATTCTGGTTGGTTCTTCTACAGTTTGCCGGAATGAGTTATGCAAGATTGCTTGCTCAATTTGACGCTTATATGTACTATTTTCAAACCAATCGATATTGAAATCACCATTATGATCACTTTATCATACAAGCATGATAGCTCTTCTATTCGAGCCTTAAAAAAATCACAGAAAACGCGCTCTGGAGAAGTTTGCTTGTGCGGAGACGTGTATACAGCTACAATGACCAAACTTATGCTTTTAAAATCGACTTTTAAGGCCAACCACCAAAACATTTTACCGATTGACAATTCACTCAGAACTGTTATTTGCCATTTCGGTTTAATATAAAACAGCACTCCACCAGTGTGATTGGAAATGCTATTGCACCTTTTTATTCTGTAGCCTCTTAACTTAATTGCATTGTCCTTATTTCCTTGGTTACATGAGATTCCGTTACGCAAATAAAGTCGAAATCTTGAGATGACTTCTAATTGATACCTCATACCTCCATACCTCCAATATTCACGCACAAACATTTTATAGAATGCTTTAGTTGCTAATATTCCACCCTTTCTGTTTCAATTTTTAGCTTTCGTTGCAGTGTGGCACAGCAACTATCCCTGTAATCATGATCTACGGCTATATCTGATAGCTTAAGTTTATCTTTAGCCTTCGAACAGTTGATGCATTTTAGATTTTCACTTCTGCAGTCCCTGAATGTATGCCCCGTTTCACCGCATTTTGCGCACACTTGATTAGCCTCCTTGCAAACCTTCGACGTGTGGTTAAGGTCCCAACATTTAAAGCACCTTAACACATTCAAACTCTCGTATATTGGGCATCTGTCCCACTCAATATTTACTTTTTTGCCCTTCATTAATTTTTCAAACCCTTTTCCATCAGTTTCAATTAATGCATTAAATGTCCGCGGATTCTTAAAAGACTTGAATATTTTAAGGCATTTTAAATTGTCTCCCTCAATTCCATTTTGATTTTTTATCGCTTGTATTATTCTATCTCTAGAATAGAATTTCTCTTATACCCGTGATCAGCAACCTTGGTTTTCGCATTTTGGGAAGTTGGATATCATAATTTTCACCCATTTTCTCTTTCATTTCGCTTATTAGTATTTCTCGCGCTTGTTTGTTTTCACATCGAATAGCTACTCCTCCATTCTCTCCAAATTCAGTGACGATGGCTTGATTCTCTTTCTTTGTAATTAATCAAATGGTAAAAGGTGCCGGGCAGTGAGCAAGATGCATCTATTCCTTCGCATTTTTCTTTTTTAGTTCAGAGCTGAGCACTGAACTGAGCTCGAGCTATATGAGCGCGCTCTGAACCGAGCGAGCTCAGATCGTTCTGATGATTTTCTGTTTTTCCTGTTTTTTTTTTCTCTCAAATATGACTGCAAGTGTGAATGTATATGTGTAATCAGGATTTTACTCAGCATGCTCAGTCAATTAATTCTGAGCTCATAGAGCGCGCTCTGATCATGCTCTGAACGAAAAAATAAACACAAATTCGAGCTCTGATGTATCTGAGCTAAAAAAGAAACACAAACTTTTTGTATAACAGTTCAGGGGTCGAATCGCGTCGTCCGTTAACGAGCATTACGTGACGGAATTTGTCTTTATTTCACATGTAAAATCAACTTAATTCCGTGAACGTATAGCTCGTTCACGGAAGTGGCGATTCGACCCCAGGTTGTGCTCTGAACTAAAAAAGAAAAAACGCCTAATAAGGCAACACATTTCTCTGTCAATTGAATTTAACAGCCGGCATGCGCATGTTATACGTTTTAGGATAGAAGTGGATTCGTTTAAATAACCCTACCACTGCACTTCAGCGCTAGTAAAGCAAAGAACGGCGTAAAGGAGCTAAGAAAACCATCTTACTTCGTTACCTATACTCACATTTCATGTCCTTTGAAAGAAAAAGCACCGCTTTGTTTTTTTTAATAATTTATTATATGTACTTCTTTTTTTAAATCTTAATAAAATTATACTTCTTTTTGCTTTGCTTTAAAAATATTCAATTTTTATTCGATATATATATATAAATATTTATTTAGAACTATTATCCTTTTTGTCGTCATCAAGAATAATACCAACACTATAATTAAACAAACAATACTAAAAAAAATACATTTTAAATTCATATATATGTAACATGTGCCTTAAATTAATAACAGCTTACCATTAAATACACAGAAAAATACTTCAAATTAAAGAAAGAAGAAAAATAAAAATAGTCGTAGCATAAAAATAAGATACTATTGAACACGAAAAATAGGAATAGCATTGCTTGCAAATTATAAATTATAATAAAAAAATGTTTTGATATATAATTTTCTCTTCGGAGTTTTTAATACTAACTAAAAGTTATTTTGTTCATTAATTATATACAGAAGTATATAGTTTGGCTTTAAAGCAACACTCGCGTGAAATAATAAATAAAATAATATAAAAAATAAAAATCACAAGCTATTTTAATGTCAGATTATGTGAGAGATTCTTTACGTTTTTAACTTAGTTAAAAGCAGAGTAGACTTAATAAAAAAAAAATCTACGGTTTTATTTCGTAAGAGCCATAACTAATTAACCAAGATATATCCTCTAAAATTCTTTCTTAAAGAATTCGCCCACCAAATGGTTAGACTAAACTTACATCTAAGAATTTATTAACAGCTGTTGGTTGTCAATGCCAAAGTTTTCACGTGCAGAACTTTAAACATTTTTCTCTACAGTGTCACCCGCACAGCATTACTTTTGATGCTAATGGGATGAGAGCTGCCTCTTGTTGACGTCTGCAGATGAAAGGCGCACCGAAACGACATGTTATTTGAGGTTAGATTTTTAGATTCGTTAGATATTGTCTGACCCGCGAATGGCGTACGTGGCTTTTTGAATAGGCACCGAAAGTTTTTCATATAGAACTACTGAAAACGTACAAGAGCGCCGTGCTTTAGGCTCTGTTCTGTAGACTTTTAAGAAAAATTATGTGGACCAAGGCGAATTAAGACTGAACTGGTTATCCTGAATCTACAACCAAATTTAAATTTCATTGCCAACGTATTTACTAGATTTCCTTAAAATGCCTCTTAGGTAGCTTTGAAGAAATTACAGTTTTTTATGAACATTTTTCCACTGTCACTTTACTAAACGAGGTTGATGTCTAATGTGGTCTTCGTTTGGGCTTCTTCAGATTCGCTCTCAGATTACGCGTGGCTAGTCGAACATAAAAACGTCATTTGCTCTTTTTTGTGATACTATTCGTGCGATTCGAATATATGCAGCCTTCAACACTTTTCAAAGCGTTTTCCATGCACTGGTTAAATTTTAAATTGAAACATTCCAAATTTGCGTCCCGATTGATTTTTAAATATTTATACATAAATAATTTACAAAAATAGATTCACCCGATTCAATGCCTTTCTTTGCTTCAGAACAAATTCACGAAAACCTAAACGCCCTCCATCAGTTGTCAAACTCAAGTGCACTTGTATTGGTAAATCTGAGAAAATATCTAGATTCGCAAAAGAGATCTGAAATCTAAAAAAGATTGTTTGTTTTTTTGTACCAAACGAACATAAAAACTGCTCTGAGAGCAAAAAAAAGTGCTCTGAGAGCGCCCAATCGAATACCACATAAATAAGCAAAATTACAAACTATTACAAGAAATCTGATACTTTTCATCATACTAAAGGCGACATCAACTGGTGTTTGACAGATATGTTTTGTAAATAAAAATAATTCAAATGACAAATCGAAACATAATTTTTAGATAATTTCGCTTCCACAAATCAGTATTTGTCTTTTTTGGTGAGCAAAACAAATAGGTATCATACCAGTTGACAGTATATTTCGAATTTTTCTGATTACCACATGAATAATTTAAGAATAAATTACAACTTACAATTACCTTTTATTGTTTTGTAATCATTCTATTCACGATCCCAACTGACATTTGAATAGAAAACCAACTTCTCTGCGTAAGGGTATTTTAAGGGGTGTGTAAAGTTAAGCCAACGCTAGAATGCCTTTATAAATAAGGCTGTAAATATGTAGCCCCAGCTTTCTTTCGTTTGTACAAATGTTTTGTTTTTTCCTTACCTACAAATTGAACACTTGTTGTTTTGTTCCTTATTTTCATTGGTTATAATTTATCATAACAATGTCTCGTTTACATTATTATCCTATGTTCTTTGTATTAAGTTAACTTGCTCTCATTTTTACTTGTTTTGGAAACCACAAAAGTTTTGCATCTTGTTTATTTTATGTCTAATTATGCAGATACAATACATTTAAGACCCATTTGAGAAACTGTGAAAAGAAATGGACAGTTCAAACGAGGTTCAAACATGCAAACGGTCACTTAACCGACATATGCGTCAGATATTTGACGTGAAGTAAAATTACTACTATACAGAGAAGTTGGCACCAGAGACAATACTGAGACCCCCAACTCACAATCCTCTTGCCGCTGGCCCCCTCAGTTTTTTTTTTTTTCAAATTCGCCATTTTGTTTTCCTATCGGTGTTATGTCTATTTAGAATCGGTGTGACATGAAAAACATACAAAAAATATAAAATCAATGCTGCCAACTGCTACCAACCATGGGGGAATGTGATAGAATTCGGGAACACCACATTTTAAGGTAACTGAATGCTATTGGTTGTTTATTATAAATTTTCAAAAGACGATTAATGTAATTTGTTTGGTTAATAATACTATCTAAATGAGTTGTTTTTATATCCTAAAAACATATTAGGACAAACATTATTGTGTATTAACTTCGATTTCATGTGTACATTTTTCTTAAATAACTGAAGAAAAATTGCTCAAAATGTTTTTATTTTCCTACAACCATTCTGCAGTAATCATTTGTCATAAATATTTTCAGCAAAAGTGCACTTATTCCTAAAATAAAATACTATTCACACGTAACGAATACTTTCAAATTTAAAGGACAAAATTCTATGAACGCTGGCAACTTTGTCGACAGCGGAAGTGGGACATGCAAGGTGCGATTGTGTTGGTGAGTGAAGTTACGTGACATTTGTCAGTACGAACTTCGAATCGGCCGAAGATGGGGGTCTCAGTATTGTCTCTGGTTGGCACTTTTCTTTTTATTACTATACTAAGAAGGGAAGTCTTTGAGAAAAAGCTGTGCCAATGAACTTGCTTGATTCGACAGATCGAGAATTGGACGATTCTTTGCTGTTATCACAATTTGGATGATCATAGGACATTTTTTAAACATGTATTTATCCAATTTCTCACAGAAAATTTTAACGAATGCAGTGACCACCGAACAATTTCACTGTCACTTTATAAACAAGGAGGATGAACGCAAACTGTCAGTTTGGGTTCATTTGGATACTTTCAACCAACGGCAATTTATTCATCGAAAAGAAGAAAAACAAAAAGTATTTGTTTTTCATTCAACCACAGTTGGGAAGTGAGAAAATCTAGATTTCTCAACGCCAGGCATCTTATCTGAGAGCTATTCTGAAGATAGCTGTCACGATTGGATTGATATCGAATTTAAAGGCCACTTTAGCAGACTTCCAATTCACCGAAACTGGTAAAATAGTATCAACGAAATGTCTTCATAAAACACCACTTAAATTAAAGAATGGACGATTTTAAAGAAAGCCGTACCAAGTAGTTGTCAAAATGTCAGGGAAACTCCTTATGTGTTTGGTAAAACAACTTTAACCAGTTTCTCAACTAGTTCACTATCAATGCACATGAATCAGTTTTTTTTTTTGTTACACCAGCCTTCCGGATGAAGAAGTAAATACACATACATATATAAATATAAGCTAAATGGGACAACGACGACTATACATATAAAATACATACTTGTTTAAATTTGTTTTTACTTGCTGCAGGGTTGACACATTACATACTCCTAAGACTAGCTACGCCGCGCACAATTTGGCGGCATCCAAGCTATTACCACTATTTACACTTTGTTGTCTGATCGAGTAGTTTTTTCCACAGATCAAACTGTTCGTTGGACTTAATCATATGTACACTGATCGTTTTGCGTATGTTGCACGGATTGAAGGCGATCCGCCGATTGAGGAACTCATTTACATGGATACGCTTGATGCCCAATTGTTGGGCAACAATACCCGTCGTAAAGACATCCTCCAGCTTTAGGTACGTCTGTTGCAGGGCCTTCACATACAGATCGTGTATTATATCGGCACTCATCACGTACGCTGGTCCCGTTGTAAACGGTGGAAATATCGTTGCCGAGAACTGTCCCGTGGACACATAGTACTTGGACTTTTTATTTCTAATCGGTTTCCATTTTTTAGCCAATCGGCCGTAGATGGAGCGTTTGTCTTTTTGATGCTTATCGATGAACGCCATTAATTTGGGCACGTTTATGAACATATCATCGTCGGTTTTAAGTACGAATTTAGCTTGCGGACAGTTCTGGTCGACCCATTCTAGGGCCGAGATAGTCTTTAGGGTGAGGTTATTGTAACTATCGACGAAATGGCCTCGAATGAGATCACCGTAGATGTAGTTCTCATGGTTAAGCGCATTCTCGAGCGTTTGATTGTTGGTGCGTCCAAGAATGAAGGCAATGGCGACATCGCGACGCGTACCATAATGGCCCCAGGTCTGTCGAATGGCCAGTCTAGCCTCCTGATGTGGTTGTGCGGATGTGATTATGATCAACAGTTTGATGGATTCACCTTCGTCAGGACAGAGTTGCGGATTGACGTCTAGATGACCGCTTTCGTAGATTTGACGCGTCGGAATGCCTTTTGTTGGATCGATGACAACCGACGAACCAGATGCAGATGTTCTAATACGATTGGCTGGTATCAGAGCGGACGGTGGTTGTGCAACGGACGATTGAGGCGATGTCAATGACGCTTTGTTTTGATTACTATTCCCTGATGACTGAGGTATCTGTGATTGTGAGTGTTGATGTTGTCGTTGTTGGATGTCTTTTGTACCTTGAAATTGTTGTTGCTGAGGTGGTGGGGCATCTAAACAGAAGAGAAAAGTTAGATAAATTGCAACTGCCGTACTGCGTTGATGATGAGATTGATAAATCTAACCGCATAAAAACGACTACTGAAATGAGATGAACAAACTTACTGCTTGGCAAAGTTGTTAAATTCTTTAGAATTTTATCGGCATTCTGAATGAATGCCTGAATGTTAGATGTTGGTATCAAAATAGAGTCGGAATCTTGTACTACTAATGATGAATTATTGTCTGCAAAGAGAAAGAAAACAATATTGAAATAGCAAGTCTAACAGGTAGTGCTCTGTACGAATATATGAGGTTGAGTTCGTTTAAAGTGAATAGCATTTCGAAAGGCAATTTAAACTATCAATGCTAACCTCAAACACGGGATTTCAATGAGAGCTTTGTCCTATTTCTAGCACTAGTGGCAATTCGTTACACGGTAGCGTAAACTGAAGTCTAAGCCAGGCTTACGTACGACTAAGAAGAGTTAAAAGAAAACAACAAAAAGAAAGATGAGACAATAGAAAACATGCAATCACAAATCAACTCGCTCGAACAACAAATGCTTAAAAACAATATAGATATAAAAAATATTCCACCAACAACCAACGAAAATCTGGTTGAAATAATAAAAGCAATAGGAAAAACTATAAACCATGAGATAAAAGACACTGATATCACTGACATATATAGAACAAAAACAAAAGATCCCATGAAATCGAATATTTGCAAATCACAATTCATCAAACAAGCACGCGCAACTCGTCCAATCAAACTAAATTCCGTAATGCAAAATGTCAAAAACCTTATCAACCCAAATGCAGCGATGCCCGATGTCACTGTTTACATAAATAACCAGCTAACAAAACTGAACAAACACTTGCTGTGGATGGCAAAGGAAAAGGCAAAATCTGAAAATTGGAGATTTGTGTGGGAGAGTGCAGGAAAAGTGTTGGCAAGAAGAATTGAGAGCACGCAACCGATTTTGATAAATACTCTCAACGACATAAGCAAAATAACGCGAACTTAATAAGTATGTATTTTATATACAAAACAAATAGAAACACAAAACTGTTCTTCAAAAATGGATAATACTAATAGAAACGATGAATTACTGATTAACACAGATTGTAGGGTGATACAAGGTTTTAGCAGCATCAATGCAAATGAACTTAAAAAAAATAATTGTTGCTATTTATGTTTCAATATAAGATCATTGCGTTTACATTGGAGTAATTTTTGTTTAAATATAAGTCATTTCATAAGCGCTTTGAAAATAATTGTCCTCGTAGAAACGAATAAAGAAGACGAAGAAAAGGACTTTTACAAATTGGATGGTTTCGAACCTGAATTCTTAAACAGAAATAAACGTAGAGGTGGAGGAATTTTAATATTTATAAGAAACAATACGGAATACAAACGTCTACCTTCTGAAAGCTTGTCATACGAAAATATAAAGATTCATCTAACTAAAGAAAATAAGTACCTGTTTGGTGTATATAGACCACCAGGATTTAGTCAAAAATCTTTCATTGAAGAAATCGGACATAAACTAGCTGACATAGGAAAGAAAGAAGATTTGATTGTGATGGGTGACATTAACATTAATACACGAGATATAAGCTCAAACTATGTGAAGGACTATTTAGAGATGCTAGCATCGCTGGGACTAGTTAATATTATCTCAGAATTTACTAGAATAGATCCAAAAAGGGGAACAAAGTCTGTAATAGATCACATTTTAGTTAAGAGAACAGACAAGCAAATAAATTCCTATGTAATCGAAAGTGATATAACCGATCACTATCCAATCATGTACTTCACTGAAGCCCTAACGTGTGACGAACAAAAATCGAATAGTACGACCTACATATGCACAACCAAGGTAAATGAACTTATTTGTGAAGCTGATTGGGAGGAAGTACTAAATGAATGTAATGCTATTACAATGTATGAAAAGTTTTTATGTAAGTTAGATGAAATATACAAAAAAGCAGGAAAAATGTGTGGATGTCTTCAAATTTAGTTGCAAAATGTAAAAAAACGGGATGTTCTTTACAGAAGATGGAAGAACAATAGGCTAAACAGAACATACGAAATCGAATATAAGAACTTCCGAAATAAACTCAATCGGGAAATATTGTTACAGAAATCGAATTTTTACAAGAACAAATTCAATGAAATCAAAGCCGATCCTCGAAAAACTTGGAACTTAATCAACGAGAAAATGGGAAGAAAAAAGCTTAGTGTTGATGAAGTTATTACTAAGAACTTTCCATCTGAAGATTGCATGATTAGACTATCTAATGAATCTGCGCAACTTTTCTCGGAACAGACTCTTAAGATAATGCACCAATGTGATTCAATAACATCAAACCATGTGAATAAAAGATTAAAAAACTCAATATTTTTGAAGGAAACCAACATCGTAGAGATGCGCAACATAATTAATACTTTAAGCGATCAAAAATCTCCTGGCGCAGATGGAATTCGTGCGGTTGATCTAAGAACGCATGTAGATATTTTTGCTCCAATCTTATGCAAATTCATTAATCTTAGTATGATGCAAGGCAGAATTCCATTAGCTCTTAAAACTGCTGTGGTAAGACCCATCTATAAAGGAGGCGTTAAAAATCAAATCAGCAATTACAGACCAATATCCATCTTGCCAGTCGTTGATAAATGTTTAGAAGATATAATTGCAAATAGATTATATAGTTATATCGAAAAGCACTCTCTCATCCACCAAAGCCAATATGGTTTTCAGAAAAAGAAAAGCACTGGTAAATTGCTCGGAGAATTTGCGAACTGCATCAACGAAAGCTTAAATAAAAGTCATCATGTTTTAGTAATGTTTATGGATTTTAGTAAAGCGTTCGATACTCTAAATCATACAAAACTACTTGAAGCCCTAGAACGTATTGGTATAAGAGGAGTAATGGGAAACTGGCTAAGAGATTATCTAAGGGACAGATTCCTATGTGTAAAAATAAAGGACGTTTACAGTGAAAGGAAACAAGTACAATATGGAGTTCCTCAGGGGTCTAAACTGGGTCCAATCCTCTTCATTCTATTCACAAATGAGCTTCTTCGTGTTTTTAAAAATAGTCTGCCATTTGCTTATGCCGACGATACTGCGATAGTGGTACGTCACAGATTTCTGGAGACGGCGACAAGTATTATGCAAGAGGAGTTCAACAACGCGGTCAAATGGTGTCACGACAATGGCTTGGTTATCAACGCGGCAAAAACGAAGATGATGCACATCCGAAGTCCACATCATAAAGCTACGCAACAGCATGTGTATTTCCAAAATGATTCGTGTCCTAAATTACGCGGACAGCAAATTGATATCGTCGAAAATTATAAATATCTGGGAGTCATCATTGATAGCCATTTTATCTGGAGTATGCACATAAACAAGATTCGCGCGGATCTGAAGAAGGCTATATTTGCTTTAGCACATCTACGACATCATGCCACGCCACAAATTTTAAAGCAAGTATACTATGCCTTAATCGAATCCAAATTAAGGTATGGAATACTTGCTTGGGGCAACGCTTCGAAAACACATCTTCAAAAGCTCCAGAAACTACAAGATTCAGCGTTGAAGCAAATAAACTGCAGATCTTTTCCTGAGGGTAGAAGCTTTAAGGTTCTTAAGGTGCAGTATATCTTCAAGTTGACTGTACTACTTGAATATTACGACGATAATCGTTTTAAAAAGCCAATCAGCCATGAGATAAATACCAGAAGACGTGCTCAAGCAATGTTACAAGTACCCCTCAACTACAACAACTATGGTAGAAGACAGTTGAAATATTGTGTTCCCTCAGAACTAAACCTATTACCTTTTGATCTTAAAAATATTGCAAATTTTAAAACCAGAAAAAAAGTATAAAATCTTTTTTCTCTTTAAATATACATAATACTCATTTAGTTATTAAAAAGCTCTAGCTCAATCAATTAAAAATATTTTGATATAATAACCTTCTGCAGAAAAGCCATATTAAGGCTTCGCAGAAACTTATAAATATTGTTAAGATTTTCTTTGATAAATAAAATAAAATTGCATTTCATTCGCTCGTATTCACAGGTGACATATTTATTTTCCACAGTAGTGGAAGGCTCTTGCCAGGTAACACGGCTGCAAATATCTATATGGCCTACAATTTGGGACGTCCCAATGTTGGTTTAAAATACTTTCGGCATATTTATGTTTAATCTCCACCAACTGTTTAACACTATAGTCGCAGGATTGTTGCTGTTGGAGTGTGATTAATAATAGCGACATATTGTATGATCACTGTCCTTGAGTAACAGCTGTCGAATGCAGCTCTAAGCCAATATGTCTCATTTCATTTCATTTATTTACACATAGCTTACACATTAACCCCCTTATTAATAAAAAAAAATGAACACAAGTTAGTTAGCTAGCAAACGTCAGATATTTTACAAAAATTAGACATAATTGCTGAGTAACAAGTTGATAACTTTAACACAGTGCTTATTAATACGGGGGTAAGATAACAGTGATCCTATAAATTAGTGCAAGTCTTAAATATAATTCATGTACAACAAGCTACGTAATATATTAGCGCTTAATGAATAAAGGTTTACTCTTCAAACACAAAAAGTTACATATACAAAAAACAAAATACATCTCTCTTTTCACAAGCGAAACTACAATATATTTACATACGAGTTAAGAAACATTATAACGGGTGATTTTTTAGCTGGTTTGGTTTTGGCAACACTGGTTTTGACAGCTGACGTGTGTTTAGTACCTTGTGTCACTGTCAACCAGCTTCAGTTTGGTTTGCAATTTAACCATGGATCGTCTTACAAATAACCAACGCTTGCAAATTATTGAATTTTACTATCAAAATTCGTGCTCGGTTCGAAATGTTCATCGCGCGCTGCTTCCATTTTATGATCGGCATTCTCGACCTTCTGAGCAGTCTATTCGGAAGATTGTGACCAAATTTCGCACCAAATTTACTTTGTTGGACATTAAACCACCAACACGTTTACGTACTGTGCGTAGTGAAGAAAATATTGCGGCCGTATCAGCTAGTGTGACAGAAGACCGCGAAATGTCGATTCGGCGCCGTTCCCAGCAGTTAGGCCTTTGTTACAGCACTACGTGGAAAATTTTGCGGAAGGATTTGTGCGTAAAGCCTTTTAAGATACAGTTTGTGCAAGAACTAAAGCCAGCCGACCTACCACAACGCCGAATTTTTGGTGAATGGGCTCTTGGAAAGCTGGCCGAGGATCCGATTTTTTATCGAAAAATTGTGTTCAGCGATGAGGCTCATTTTTGGTTGAATGGGTACGTAAATAAGCAAAATTGCCGCATTTGGAGTAAAGATCAGCCAGAAGCATTGCAACAGCTACCAATGCATCCCGAAAAAGCCACTGTTTGGTGCGGTTTATGGGCCGGCGGCATTATTGGGCCATATTTCTTCAAAGATGATGCGAATCGCAGCGTTACTGTCAATGGTGAACGCTACCGAGCGATGATAACAAACTTTTTTTTGCCCGAAATGGAAGTTCTTAACTTGCATGATATGTGGTTTCAACAAGACGGTGCCACATGCCACACAGCACGCGAAACAATGGCGCAATTGCGAGGCGAGTTTGGTGAACAGTTAATTTCACGTTTCGGGCCGGTCAATTGGCCGCCTAGATCGTGCGATTTGATACCATTAGATTATTTTTTGTGGGGGTATGTCAAGGCTTATGTGTATAGGGACAAGCCCGCTTCGATTGACGCACTGGAAGCCAACATCCATGCATTCATTCGTGAGATACCGGCCGATATGTGTGAAAGAGTATGCCAAAATTGGACTCAGCGGATGGACTACCTGAGACGCAGCCGCGGTCAACATTTGCATGAGATTATCTTTAAACATTAAATTGCAAGGTTCAAACTATCGATTCAAATAAATATTTCATTCATTTTTTCGAATTTTTTGTGTTTTTTTTTTTTTTAAAGTTCTAAGCCTCTTAAAAAATCACCCTTTATTAGTCTGAAATTGTCTAAAAATAAGACTGTAACCCATTCCGAAGCCGCGCGACGGAACTTGACCTTCTCAAATGCCGTGGAAGTGAGTCCAAATGACGTGTTACATTGACGAAGAACTGGCGCTCTGATGTAAGATAACGCAACCGCGGATTCATAAGTTTTTGGGATCGGTTGGATGAACAAAAACGTAGTCCATTAAATAAATAACTGTGTTTATGTGTCTGAATGACATTGAATAACAATACGAGTGATCGAAAACATAAAAGATGGCCCAGGGAGATGTTATAGATCTAACGGGAGAAATCGTAAATATGATCGAAGCGTCTCAAACCATAGATATAACGTGCAGTGTTATTAAAGGCAACATTAAGCTTTCTTCTGCTGATTGCTTCATAGAATCGTGTGCTCAGAGGCGTATAGTGTTGTGAGGCCCATAAAAATCGTAGTATACCATAGACTTTGCCTACATATATGCGTATCCCAAGATACTGTCCTATTAAATAGCATTCCAAGATTTTTTTACATTTCAACATATTCTACGATCGACGGGCTCCCGACTAATCACTAAGCATTTAGATTTTTCAGGATTAAGAAATAGTCCGTTCCTCTCCGCCCATACAGAGATCCTTTCCAAATCGATGTTAACTCTACTTGCGCAGTCTTGAATCAACCCGAGAGACCTAAATAATTGGACATCCTCAGCATAAATTTTGTATGGAGGATGAACTGACTATGGAAGGGAGCTCATTGACATATAGTTAAAAGAGCAGAGGTGCTAGAATGAAACCCTGAGAAGCCCTTCTGGTCGTTGGAAGAAACTCAAACAGCATATGGCCAATCGTATCGCTCCTAAGATAGGAAGACACTAATCCAGTGGCCGATGTAGAAAACTGGTAACTCTGTGCTAGTTTGTTGCACAAATTATCGTTATCCACAGTGTCGAATGCTTTTGAAAAATCGAGAAGAACCAAAAAAGTTGAATGGCCATCATCTACAGTCTTTCTTATGTCTTCTACAACATTGATAACTGCGGTTGTACAACTGTGGTATTTGCGGAAGCCAAATTGCATTGTAGATAAAAATTTACATGATTGGATATGGGCATTAGTTTGCTATTGCATGATTCGTTAAACACTTTAGAAAAGTATGGTAGAATGGAAATGGGTCTATATTCATATTCATGGCTATTAGCGCTCTTTTGGGTTGCGTTTTACGTATATTATAGCCTTATCTTAAAACCCTTTTTGGCGCGTGTTCATGAATATGCGAGTAAACTGCTTTTAGTGCTCATCGAATTCAGGGAGCGAGATTTTAGTAGATCGTTGAATCAAACTGAAGGTCGAGACACTAAACAAAATACACCTATTTATTCTACTTTTTCACAAATTTTACCCAAAAGTAATCATGCTTATTTTGACATTCGAACGAATAGCCAATTCGAACGAATGTCTATCAAAATACACAAGAGTTCATTCGAACGAATAGAGACATTCCTTATGTGGTATTCGTTTGGGCGCTCTCAGATCACTTTTTTTGCTCTCAGATCAGTTTTTATGTTCGTTTGGTACAAAAAAAAGCAATCTTTTTCAGATTTCAGATCACTTTTGCGAATCTAGATATTTTCTCAGATTTACCAACACAAATGTGTTTGAGTTTGACAACTGGTGGAGGGCGTTTAGGTTTTCGTGAATTTGTTCTACAGCAAATAAAGGCATTGCATCGGGTGAATCTATTTTTGTAAATTATTTTGTGTGTAAATATTTAAAAATCAATCGGGACGCAAATTTCGAATGTTTTAATTTAAAACTTAAGCAGTGAATGGAAAACGGTTTGAAAAGTGTTGAAGGCTACACATATTCGAATCGCACGAGTATTATCACAAAAAAGAGCAAGTGACGTTTTTATGTTCGATTAGCCACACGAAATCTGAAATCTGAGAGCGAATCTGAAGAAGCCCAAACGAATACCACATTAGAATTGGCTATTCGTTCGAATGTCAAAATAAGCATGAATGTATTATTCGATTGGGCAAGTTCAGAGCACTTTTTCGTTTTATGTTCCATTGGGCACGAAAAATCTGAAATCTGAGAGCAAAATCTGACAATCGAAAACGACATCAAGGTTTCTTCAGATTTACTAATTCAAGTGCGTTTGAGTTTGACAACTGGTAGATTTTGTTTACGTTTTCTTGAACATTTTTAACCACATTGCATAGACTGTAGGTATCTATTTTTGTTACTTGTTTATGTACAAATGCTTAGAAATCAATTTGGGCGCAAATTTCGAATGTTTTAATATAAAAATTTCCCAGTGAAGGGAAGACGATTAGAAAAGTGTTCTTATGTTCGATTAGACATAGAAAATCTGAAATCTGAGATCGAATCTGAAGAAGCCCAATCGAATACCACATAACTGAAGCAGATTTATTCTGCGTAAGCCTACTTTACTTTGTTGAATTAGATGTTCAATAAAATCATGCATATATCCCACACAAACGGTTGTAATAACTTCGAGATAGGGTCGTTTATGGACCTGCATTTATTTATTCAAAGGGGACGTTACGATACCGAAGGTTTTAGGGCATACCTACGTACTTTGCATTTTTTAACGGGCTTCGTAAAACAAAGAAAACAAATTGAAAACAGTATGCCGCGTGCGTCACTGTTTGCTCGGTAAGGGAGTTTGTTCGTAGGGAGAATTACTAATGCGGTATTCGATTGGGCGCTCTCAGAGCACTTTTTTTTTTGCTCCCAGAGCAGTTTTTATGTTCGTTTGGTACAAACAAAAAACATTCTTTTTTAGATTTCAGATCTCTTTTGCGAATCTAGATATTTTCTCAGATTTACCAATACAAGTGCACTTGAGTTTGACAACTGGTGGAGGGCGTTTAGGTTTTCGTGAATTTGTTCTGAAGCAAAGAAAGGCATTGAATCGGGTGAATCTATTTTTGTAAATTATTTATGTATAAATATTTAAAAATCAATCGGGACGCAAATTTGGAATGTTTTATTTTAAAATTTAGCCAGTGAATGGAAAACGCTTTGAAAAGTGTTGAAGACTACACATATTGGAATCCCACGAATATTATCACAAAAAAGAGCAAGTGACGTTTTTATGTTCGACTAGCCACACGAAATCTGAAATCTGAGAGCGAATCTGAAGAAGCCTAAACGAATACCACATTAATTTAAAATTTAACCAGTGAATGGAAAACGCTTTGAAAAGTGTTGAAGGCTACACATATTCGAATCGCACGAATATTATCACAAAAAAGAGCAAGTGACGTTTTTATGTTCGACTAGCCACACGAAATCTGAAATCTGAGAGCGAATCTGAAGAAGCCTAAACGAATACCACATAACTATTCGCCGCCACATGGATTTTGGGTTTCACTTCGATTTTGCTTTGATAATGTTTTATAAGCGACTAAAAGTCATTGGTTTTAAAAAGCTTACTTTGGATAAAAAAATACTACAGCAATCTATTTCCAATTGAATTGGTAATAGAATTTACTTTGTGGAAGCTAAAGTTTTATTCAATTTTCAGATTTCTTTCCTGCAGGCTGTTCGGTTTGTCATAGTTAAAACTCTCAACTCACGGATCATAAAACGGAAGTAGTGCTAATAGCGAGAAGTAAGGCTCTAAACCAGATACAAACAGAGGTATAACAGGTGTCATGATAATAACAGATGTAATCTAATGCGAACAAAAAAAATTTAAACTTACAAATGCCTGACTGTCTTTCATTGGATTTTTGTGCTGCATCGGTACTCGTCCTGTTGCCACCACCATCACCGGTACCACTATTGCTGGCTTGATGTGAATATCTAAGTCTATCATTTAAATTATTTAAATTACTATCTAGGCTATGGATCTCCACCATAACGTTGTCGTTGCTTCTTAATTCGCTACTATGTAGGCCACCAATTCCGTTTGTATTACTCAAATTATTGATTACATTGTAGTTGGGATAACCATTCTCCGACAGAGATGACGAGGACGAAGATATAGCTGGCGATGCCCTTATATGACTCGGAACTGTCAGTGATGTATTCGAGTAGTAGGATGCGTAAATAAAAATTGTCAATACCACAGCGCCAATTACGATGAGGAATCGTAATATGCGACCATTTTGTAGAGCGGCCATTTTAGTCATAGCGGGATTGTTTTCTACTTTGTTCTCTCTATTCTAATCCGACAGGCTAGAGTGTCTTATGTCTCTGTCCCCCGTACGTATTGATGCCTTCCACTTTCGATGTTCGTGGGTATGATTGGATGGGAAATGGTGACGACAACGATGCTGCCGATAGTGTGTGTGATAAAGGGACTCCTGTAGTCGGCGGTAGCTACCGACGATCACTATTGCTGACGCTAACAGCTTGAAATTGTGTTGTTGGTATCGCACAATAGCATTCGTTGGCCACTTCATTTATGATTGTTAATGGCCTTTACCTATTGTTGGCTGGTAGTCGTATTGCGATTCGGCTGCTTCTGTTTGTTAAATGCTTCTCCTTGGCGTTTGAACAAAGGAGCTTAAGATCATTAACTTGACTGCAAAGAAAATTATAAAAGAAAAGGAAAATTCATGTTAAACAAGCACTTAACAGAAAAAAAGTAAAAGGTGGATAGGTAATACGAGAACACTCGAGTTGAATAATACCGAATTAAAGACAAGAGGATGGTTTTTTGCATTCAATTACGAGCTTCAGTAGGCGAAATGTAGGTTAATCGGGTCAAGTGTTGGCACACTCTAGCAGACTGAAGACTCATATAATACTATTCAATGGCAATCTGACAAACTGGCCTTGGGCGAACCATCTGTCACTTGACGATGGATTGATGGATTTGGCCTATCGGCTTTGTGGCGGAGCAAACAAAAATTCCGCCACAATGTTCAAGCATCTGACATGGATAATACGAGTGTTAAACTCAAGTCTATTGTGAGCAGGGCTGCCAATGTTGAGCCCAGAAAGTGTAGCAAATCGCAAAAAAAAGTAGATTTGAAAGAAAGTGTAGCAGATGATGAAAAAGAAAGGAGACCCTCTAAACTGCGCCAACTACAGAGGCATCAGTCTCCTGAACACTGCGTATAAGATCATGTCTGCTGTATTGTGTGAACGCCTGAAACCATTCGTCAACGATCTGATAGGTCCCTATCAGTGCGGTTTTAGGCCCGGTAAGTCCACGACCGATCAAATATTCACACTACGGCAGATCCTGGAAAAAACCCAAGAATACCAGATCGATACTCACCATCTTTTTATCGATTTTAAGGCCGCATATGACAGCGTTTATAGAGACGAGCTATACAGAGCCATGTCTAGTTTTGGCATCCCTGCCAAACTTGTCAGATTGTGCAGAATGACGATGGAGAACGCTCGCTGCTCCGTAAAGGTCGGAAACAATCTCACCGAGACCTTTGATGTCAAAAAAGGATTTAGACAAGGTGACGCGCTGTCATGTAACTTTTTCAACATCATTCTTGAGAAGATTGTGCGAAACTCACAAGCCAACACCAGAGGCACAATTTTCTATAAGTCTGTGCAACTGCTTGCATACGCTGACGACATTGACATTGTTGGTACAACACAGCGAGCTGTCACTGGTGCGTTTGCAAGTATTAGTACAGAAGCGGCAAAAATGGGTTTAGTGGTGAATGAGGGTAAAACAAAATATATGCTGTCAACAAGAAGGGACACACGACATCGACGAATCGGGCAGAACGTCGCGATAGACAGCTATAACTTTGAGGTAGTTAGGGACTTTGTCTACCTCGGCTCCGCTATAAACTCTGATAACGACATCACATCAGAAATCAAACGAAGAATCACACTTGCCAACCGCTGTTTCTTTGGCCTAAGACGGCAACTGATAAGTAAGGCCTTGTTGAGAAATACTAAGGAAACTCTGTATAAGACCCTCATCATCCCAGTCCTGCTTTATCGACCTAGTCAGAAAAGTACGCATCAGTCGTCTAAGATGGCTGGGACATGTAGAGCGAATGGACACCAACGCTCCCGTCCGAAGAGTCTTCGATTCTAACCCGGAGGGACAACGCAGTAGAGGAAGACCTCGCCTTAGGTGGCGCGCGCAAGTGGAAGGGGACCTCAACCAACTTGGAGTGCGCAACTGGAGGCAGTTAGCCAAAGATCGCGCTAACTGAAGAGGCGTATTGGTTGAGGCCCAGGTCCACCCCGGACTGTAGCGCCACCTAAGTATAAAAAACAGCGTCCGGGAGAGTCCGGAATCGAAAAATTCACTTCTGAAACTGTTCATTGACACAAAAAATACTCTTCTGCTGATTCTGAGAAGAGAATTTCGTATCTGGATTTGAAGTCAGAATCCACTCAAGAAGCACTCACACAAGTGTAGTTTATGTATTTTATACAAGTCAGATGACAGCTCCCGTAGATTGTTTTTTGACATTTCACCAATACTTTTGTGGATTCAACCAGAAGCAGTTTTCTTGTTCCATTGGATAACAGATTGAGTCGATCCCCGAGTGAAACCAATGGAAAACGACATAAGTGTCAGTTTCATTCAACTCAATTCAATTGAGTGAATTCTCCCCCATGACAAAAAGTTTGACAGTTTGGAAAACTGAAGGCAAATTGTAGTAGCCTTTTGCGATGAGTTTATTCAGATCGAGCAAATTACTTTTTTAATTTGCAAAAATTAATCAATACAAATTCTGATCGTTATATACAAATAATTCAAGCGAAGTAGAAATAAGTTGCTACGTAGCAGATGCATACAACAAAATAAATGAAGTACATTGGTAGCCCTGAGCGTTCTTTTTAACTTTCTCGATTACGTAGTAAAAAAAAAGATATAGTTTTTGTACAAAAATTCGGAACTGCAGATGTCAGTCAATTCTGACATTACCATGAAAGAGGAACTCAAAAAAGTGGGTCGCGAATTGCCTGTCTGTCTGTTCCGACGCCGGCTTACAGTTAATTTTTTTTTGTAAGGTAACCTCAATAATCCCACAAAAAAACAAATTCCAACTAAGGGTTTTTCAACTGCACCACCTCTCGCGAACGTCTGACAAACATCCGCGAATATAACTGAATATAATTGACATTTGAGCTTATGTAAGTAGATGACTGCATACATAGTTTTTAACTAAAAAATAATAAAATACTGTTAAAATTTGGTCATATCTCGAAAACGGTCTACCATACGATTGTAACAAAAATTAATTTCTAAAGTAATATGGTCATTTCTAACTTAATAGAAAACTCAGTTTTTTTTTTGATTTTTGAAAAAAAAAAAACGTTTTGATGTGTAAACATCACATTTAACTTGCGGGGACGGAAATGCGTTACTGTGTTTTAACATTGCATACATTTATGAGCTGGGGCATATTAATTTCAGCTTTTTGTTGATGTGAAATAAAGCATGTTTTTCATATATGATGGTCTCACATTTCTTCCCTGTGACGGACATCCCGAGGAAATTTGGTGCCAAATCGTTCGTGAATTACCAGGCACGCTGAAATCACAGCTGGACAACAACTAACAAAAATGTCGTAGACCAGCACCTGTACAATATGCAATGCAAGCCGAATGCAATTCCAATGACACTTTCATTTACTGTATAACAGTTGATGTCATTTAACTTGCGGGGATGGAAATTCAAACGGGTATTTTCCACTGCATATGTTAGGAGTGTTTGTTGACGTTTAAACATCTAAGTGCGCGTTGTTTCACTGTTCGATTTCACTGTTTAATACACTGCTTATAATTCATTCAGTTGTGACTCCTTAACCTCAACTGTCATCCAACTCGTATCTGTAGGTACTACATGCGTTTCAATAGTAAAACGCAGAAAAATACAGGAAAATACGTAATTGGTACAATTCCATATTTCTGACAATAATGCAATGTTTTGCCGTCATTGAAGATGCATTAAAATATTTTCAGATATGGGAAAGACAGATGCAGAACGTGCAAAAGATTAAAGGGCGCGTTTACGTGCAAGTAAACCTCTGAAAATCGGAAAAAAGGTTGGCAAAACGAGTACTGAACGCTCGCGTGAATGGAGAACTCGTCTCTGGAGCGAAAATTACTGACAATGAACCGACGACATCACGATCAACTGTCAATGATGTTCTGATGATAAATGACGTGGATTTATCGTCAGTTCGAGCCAAAAGAAGGAGAACTGACATCAATGAAGTTTTACAACCACATGTAGTCACTCCGCCCTACGAAGAGTACCCCAGACATGTTAATTTCATAATGTATCAAGATTACAATTCCCTCTTTTCTCAATGACGTGTATCAAGCCACACACATACCGCACGCACGGTGTTTACACATATTTCGGGACTGTTGGATACAGTCGCACCAATTTTTTTTTTTTAATTTGGTTTCCTTTGGTTTACCGGAAAACGGCGATAACGATTTTGACCAAAATGCAAACTTGAAAGTAAAACTGTAATTCGTTCTCAAAACTATTGCGTCCTTAATTTTCAATTCGAATCACCCAAAACGCAGATTTTAAAAACTGCTCATATCTCGAAACCCCTACTTTCGATTTCGATAGAACTTTAAAAATCAAGTAAAGCTTACATCCAGTACAATAACTTATACTCGGTTTTCAGCTAAAAAGTTAAGCAATAGTATTTTTCAAACTAAACATTGCAAGATTTGGTACTGTTTTGTCTGTGTAATTTTACAAAAACATGCTCTGAGGAATTTGATCAAAATGCATATTAGTGACTAGCTGTGCCCGCAACTTCGTACGCGGCGTGAGACCCACGGAGTATATGTGTTTCTTTGTAGCGATGGGGTCTGATATTTTTCATCCGTTTTCAATGATCTAACTCGTCTCATTTTTCTAGACCTTGTTGAGCTTTGAGAAAGATTTGACCGTTTTCTCAACGGCATATTTGTTTAAAATCAACAGTCTAGCTAAAACAAAGCGGTGAACATTGTCAATGTGAAACAATAAATCAAACAAATCTATTTACCTAAAACAGCAATGTAAGAAAATTAAATTCAACAGCGTAAGTACTAAAGTTCCACTTCCTTACTGTAGGTATCAACGTTGGTTATATCAAAACAACCACTAAAAAAAAAGCCTTAACGGAAATTTGTATCTACACCAACAATAAATAAAGCAAACAACATAATTCACCTATATCGTCTTTACTTCTTGAATTCTTCAATTCCTTACTGTAGGTTTCAACATAGGTACTATAACAACCATTAAAACAAAAACCTTGAACTCAATTTTTATATACACCACCATACGTCCATCAGCGCACGTCATCAGCCATCCGCGCATTTCCTCAGAAACACATTGTCGTTGTTGATAACATGCACATAAAAGGCAGTAAAGTCAGAAAAAAAAACACATATTGGTCAAAAACGCTCCAAAAAAAATAGGCATGGCAATGAAAGGAATAGCCTATGTGTTTCTCTGAATCTTAAGGAATATTTCAAAAAAAAGTTTCATCGAAATCTGTGAAGTAGTTTTCACGCCATTAGGTAACCATTTTGAATATGCACCTTAAAATGCACTACCACACACGCCCATCGGGATATTCAGTTCATAATTGCTATTGCAAATTCCAAAACAATCAATCACAAACTCTTCACAACCAACCACTTTAGCACTTCCTCTAGGTACCCCTCATCACCCCACGCTAACTTCAAACTCACATACTCACATACTCTCAATCCTGCCCCGTCTGCCTCCAATTCTGCTCTCCACGTTACAAATTCTTCTCAACCAAGCACTTTTCCCCACATGAACCTTAGCTTAGTA
The DNA here is from genome assembly GCA_946477585.1 of Cheilosia urbana. Classification (NCBI taxonomy): domain Eukaryota; kingdom Metazoa; phylum Arthropoda; class Insecta; order Diptera; family Syrphidae; genus Cheilosia; species Cheilosia urbana. Next base: position 6,337,576 of record OX297857.1, read on the forward strand.
TCCCCTCAAGGTACCCCTCATCACCCCACGGTAATTTCAAAGTTAACTAAACGTAATCGCGTATCATTTAACTTAAATCCATATCCTAGTCTCCCCTCTGATTATCCGCTAGCCCCAGTTAACTCGTCATCGACTTCCAACTACCCGAACTTCATACACTCCCATGTTCTCAATCCTGCCCCATCTACCTCTGCTAGCACCAATTCTACTCTTCCCACTATTTCTCCTCTTAATGAGAGACCTACCTACCCCAATCTCTAAGGCTTCTGCAATGTTTGATCCTCTACTCCCCCCAGCAGTGAAACTTACTTCCAAGTTTTTAAACAATATTTCCTCCCCCAACGACCTTGATGGCCGATATATTATGTCACGGCTGAGAGATCACAGGCTTTTTGAAAATGTTCGACTTTACCTTGCATACTTGTATGATAAACCTGAATCCATCTGCATTGAAGGTAAAACCAAAACAAACGTTCAGATATATATTCAAAAAGAAGGCCTTCCTATTGATCCGGTTTCTTTGCGAGAAATCTATAACCGTTATCACGATGGCTTTAACATTTCGTCGGCCACCGTGGACAAAGACCTATTTGCCTTTGCTTCTCATATCAGCTCTAAGCGTATCTCACACCTTCAACAGAGCCGTGTAGATCACAACAATTTTTTTCGTCCCTAAAGTGTCAATACCACCATCACTTCACCCACCACCCCCGAACAATACTCCTCTTACCTTTTACTACCAGAATGTAAGAGACCTGCGCTCAAAAACCAGTGCCGTCCTGCGCCAATCTCATGCTCTCCCATTCGATGTATATGCCCTCACTGAAACCAACCTAATTCCCGACATAAAGAATCAAGAGTTATTTCCCCCTTCGTTCAATGTCTTTCGAGACGACGAAGTTACCCGCCCTACGAACGATTCTCCTTGTCGAGGCGTTCTACTGGCCATTCACAATAGCCTTGACGCTTCTCCGCTTTCTACTTCCTCATCTTCAAAACTAGACTTTGTTTCAATAAAAATAACACTCTCCCAGAGGTCCCTTTACGTTATGTGTTTCTATATTCTACCAGCCCAACCAATCGAATCGTACCAACTTGCCATTGACGCGATTGACAAAATAATCGACTCATCTGACTCCCTCGACAATATCCTTATTTTCGGCGATTTTAATCTGCCTCAGCTGCACTGGACTCCTTCAGAAGATGAATCGTTCTTTATAGCTTCAAATGCCAAGTCAACTAAGGAATGTCTCTTCCTAGATAGCCTGACAGACTAATTAACGATTAGTTGTTTGAGTGGAGCAATTGTATTTTTGGAAAGAGCACTTCAGGAGCAATTTTTTGGCATTTTCGTTTGCAAAAAAAAATATTTTTGGAAAAATGTCCAAAGATAATCGAAAATTAAATTTTGATTTTTTAATTACGAATAACTAATTAACGATTAGTTGTTTGAGTGGAGCAATTGTATTTTTGGAATATCGAATAACTTATTAACGATTAGTTCTTTGAGTGGAGCAATTGTATTTTTGGAAGGAACATTTCAGGAGTAATTTTTTGGCATTTTGGTTTAAATAAAAAAAATATTTTTGGTGCCAACTTTATGACGGTACATCGTTCCTGCTTGCCGGAATTCCACTCTAGATTCACAATCCAACACGGGTGCTGGGGGCTGTTATATATTTCGATAACTAAAGAATTGTGCGAGTACCTTTAATGTATATTTGTGTGATATTTGTGTAACACTTCGTCGCGTGTATGGATTTGACATTTGTCATCTGGGTTCGCAGGCTCATTTTTTGCTTAACCTCCAACTGGATAACTTGTGCGCTTAGGGTTAAATAAATGATTAGAAAAACTGCGTGGTTTTATTTAAATTCAGAACAAGTTGGCGACGAGGAAAACTCAATAAGTCCGCGTGTACAAATAAAATCCGAATTCTTCTTTGCTTAAAAGAAGCAAAAGTTAACAAAGGAAGCGCAAAGTTTTTTTTTTCTGTCAAATTGTTGGTAAGGTGCACGTGCAGCGCAATTAAATTATATACAAATGGCCCCATTAGTCGGTAGTATGGAACCAATTTTTCCTGAAGGTAATTTTAAAGCCTACGAGGACAGGCTTCGCCAATTTTTTAAAATAAATGACATCCAGGAAGAAGGTCAAACGCCTTTACTCATCACTGTAGTCGGTCCAGAGATATATGAGATTCTCATGTCTCTAACAGTTCCGGATCTACCAAGTACCAAAGACTTAGAAACACTCATCGAACTTCTCCGAGCACATTTTGCTCCGACCGAAAACAGAAGATCGGAAAGGTACAAATTCTACAAAACGTACCAAGAAGAAGGAGAACCAATTGGGGAATATATAGTCCGGTTGAAGTCGCTGGTACAGTCATGCCATTTTGGAGATTTTTTTGGACAAAGAGCGAGACGAAAGTTGTCCAGCCAAGCAGTGGGAATAGGCCATACGTCCGTCGTCTGCAGAAACAACAACAACAACAAAGCAGTCAAAGTCATACACAGCGTCCAAGAAGAGCAACAGAACAGTCAGTGTTCAGCACAGTTAAAATCAATGGAGTCAACATCGAGATGGAGGTGGATATGGGAGTTACAGAGTCGGTCATGACCGAAGGGGAGTACAGGCAAAAATTTGTTAATTTTAATTTAGAAAAATCCCACAATAAACAGGTAGTCTTATAAAAGAAATCGGTACGGTTAAGGTTCAGGTGGCGTTTGGAGGAAGAGAGCATCATTTACAGCTGATAATTATTGAAGGTGATAAACCATGAAAGTGTATTATGGGTCGTTCTTGGATTGATAATTTGTATCCGGATTGGAGTAACGTTTTTAGTGGTAAACCAGTTAACCAAGTAAGTTGTGGCAAAAATTTAGTCAGTGAAATTGAGCTATCGTTTCCGGGTATAACAAGTACTAAATTAAGTACACCTATCTTCGGGTATGAAGCGGATATCGTGCTTAAAGAGGATCAAACACCAATTTTCCACTCCGCGTATAGTGTGCCGTATAGGTTAAGAGAAATTGTGGATAGGGAACTGGAGAGGTTGGTGGATGAAGGGATTCTAGTGTCAGTCAAGAATAGTCGTTGGGCCAGCCCAATTGTGATTGTTCCAAAAGGTAATGGTAGCATTCGCATTTGTGTCGATTGTTGAGTTACCATCAACAATGATGGTGGGGAAAGGTCAACTTGGTTGTATTTAATGCAAACAAGACACAGCTCACAACATTTTCCAGAAAAAATGCATCAACAGTTTCTCAGATCCAAACGGATGACCATCCAATCCATCACAAGGACTCAATGCACCTTCTAGGAGTCACAGTCAACTCAGGAATCACATGGCAGAACCACATATCCTATATCGCAAAATCGGCGTGCGCAAAGTTGAGCTACCTATTTAGAGCAAAGAGGTACTTTAGCCCCAAGCAACTTCTCCTTCTCTACAAAGCACAGGTTAGACCAGGCTTGGAATATTGTTCCCATATATGGAGCTCGGCCCCAAAACATTCACTTAACCTGCTTGATAGCATACAGAGACGAGCAGTTCGACTCATTGGAGACCCTACACTCACATCGAATCTACAACCGTTGGTGCACAGAAGACAAGTCGCTGACCTATGCTTGTTCTATAGGTACTTCCATGGTAGATGTTCTGAGGAACTCAAAGACATTATCCCTCGAAATGCAACTTTTGGGCGCCCAACAAGACAGGCTGCTAATGCTCATGACCATACAGTACACTTGACAACCGCGAGGACATCAACTTTCAAAAACTCCTTCTGTTACAGGACAAGCAAACTTTGGAACTCGCTTCCTGGGGATATATTTCCAGAAGACTACAATTTGCAGCAATTTAAGTGCAGAACAAACATATGTACATCTGCAGGCATCTCGGGGCGCTGTTGAAGCGTTATAGGTTCGCCTTTCTCGGGAGAAGTATATAAAAAAAAAAAAAAAAAAAGTATTGAAACAGTTCACTACAATTTTCCCAAAATTTTGAAAATTTTGCTCAGCTCGCAGACTGTAAGGTTTTTTGTGTAATAGGCCTCACAGGAGTTCATCAGCAGTTGCCAGTTTCAGAGAGTTCTCGTAAGTTTCTTGTTATTAACACGTTAAAGGGGCTTTTCGCTTAAACAAGATTATTTCTTGGAGTTAGTTCGGCTCCAGCTATTTTTCAGTCAGTGATGGAAAGGATTTTAACGGGTTTAAAATATGTTTTTTGCTATCTAGACGATATAATAGTAGAAGGAATTGATTAAAAAGATTGTCGTGCAAAGTTGTTTGAAGTACTCAGTCGTTTAAGTCGTCATAATGTCAGAATTAATTTAGAAAAGTCCAAATTCTTACAAGATTGCCTTAAATACCTAGGTCATGAAGAACAAGTCAAAGCCATAGTTGGAGCTCCAGCTCCTAAAAATGTTTCGGAATTGCAATCGTACCTCGGACTTCTTAATTACTATAGTAGGTTTTTGCCAAATTTAGCAACAACTTTGGCACCGTTGTATTGGTTGCTTAAGAAAAATTCTGTTTTCGTTTGGTCAGGTAGTTGCTCAGAAGCTTTTAGACGAAGCAGGGAGCTCTTGCTTACTAATAATATTCTGGCTTTGTATGATCCCCATAAACCAATTATAGTAGTTCGGATGCCAGTCCCTATGGTGTGGGTGCTGTCTTGTCGCACGAGATCGAAGGTGTTGAGAAGCCCGTGCTTTTTGCATCGAGTATTTGAGTTCAGCAGAGCGCAACTATTCTCAGTTGCATAGGGAAGCTCTTGCTATCGTCTTTGCGTTGAAAAAATTCCATAACTACATTTACGGCCAGGAGTTTCTACTTTGTACTGACCATCAAGCCTTAAAGGAAATTTTCAATCCTAAAAAAGGCACAGCTCCAGTAGCTGCAGCTCGTCTTCAAAGGTGGTCGATATTACTTTCCATGTATAAATATAAAATTTCATACCGTCGAAGTTCTCAAATGGGGCATGAAGATGCTCTTTCACGTCTTCCGCTTCCTGGAAGTTCAGATATTAATTTTTTTTTCAGTCAGAAAAGGCATTGATAGATTTCAAATTGGTGTTGGAACATTACAAACACGATTCAATTTTACAGTTAGTTCATGAGTCGTTACTTAAGTCATGGAAGGGTCATATAAAGGAAGAGTTAATGCCTTATTATTTTAAGAGAAATAGTTTGTCTACGGATAATGGATGTGTTTTTTATGCTAACCGTATTATAATTCCCAAATGTCTTCGGGATAGAGTTTTGGGCATTCTTCACGTACATGCGGGTATTGTTAGTATGAAGAGATTAGCCAGGTCATATGTTTGGTGGCCTCTATGTGATAAGGATTTTGAAAACAGGGTAAAAGGTTGCGAAGTTTCCAATCAAACTCAGAATGTGAAAAAAGAAGTGGTTACAACAAGTTGGCCAGAAACTTCTTATCCTTTCCAAAGAGTTCACCTCGATTTTTTTTATTTTAAAGGGAAACTGTTTTTAATTTTGGTGGATTCTTATAGTAAATTTTGTGAAATTAAAATCATGAACTCTACAAACGTGCAATCTGTAATAAGAGTTTTTAATGAAATATTTTCGTCGTATGGTCTTCCTGATAAAATAGTTTCCGATAACGGGCCGCCATTCAATTCCTTTGTTTTAAAATTTTTTTGTCAGAGTAGAGGGATTCTGTTAGTCCAAACTCCTCCTTATCATCCTGCTTCTAATGGGTTAGCAGAACGCGGTGTACAAAGTGCAAAAAAAAAAGTTTTGAAGCGTTTTTGCTTAGATAATGGTAACAGATTACCAATTCAAGAACAAATCTTTAAATATTTACAGCATAGATAGATTTTTATTTTAGATAGAATTTTTTTTTTTGATTTCAATTGTTAGAATATTCTTTACAATGTTTACATAAAAATTAAAAAGCATGGCTTTTATGCCGTCTGCCTGGTTGACAAAACAAAATTACATTACCGTGAAATAAAATCTTATCAAAATAGATTCTATAATTACTTTACATAAGTACGAACACGAACATCCAAAAATATTTTTTCTTCCCCTTTTTTCTAAAAACTTTCATTAATAATTCGCTCTCTATAATCCAGCGCCAATGTATAGTATTGGAATAGCTTTTTAACTTCCATATCGTTGAGCAGTGATATAAGTTGGTTTTCGGTCAGAAAATCGCTTCCAAATACGTTCCTCCTAAACTCTTTTAAAATAGGGCATTTTCCCATAAAGTGGAAAGTATCTTCTCTTTCGACAATGTTACACAATGTGCACAGGATGGGTTAATCCTCTCTATGTGGAATAAAGTTTAACTGCATGAGTTCTCCACGTAACTTGACCATCATCGATATTTCGTCGACGCCATTTTCATCTCGAAAATAGTTTTTCTCTTCCAGATTATGGTTCAATCGAGAGTACAGGTTCCTATGGAGCGATCCTGTGGCGTTGTTCAAAAATGTTTCTCTGCACTTTAAGTCAACTGCAGAAATAAGCTGATAACGCATTCTTTTCCAATCATCGTAGTTGATTATATCATCTAGATTGAGGTCCCTCTCGCAGTCACTAGCAAGGTTTATCCATTCAGCAAACCAACTTGGAGAGCCGCTATCTTCGGGAGCCGGTGATTTCCCATCTTCAAAACTTTCAGAACGTAGTCTATTTGCATTTTAAGCGTTCTAATGAAAAGAGGCGATAAGCCTGTTTCCAACATAATTATATAGTTAGGCACATTGGGTGGCAGTCGAAAAATTCGCTTAATAAAGTATCGCAGCAGCATCTCCACAGTTTCATATTGTTTTGCTCCCCATATTTGTGCTGCATAAAGTAAAATGGATCCCGATACGGCTTCAAATATTCTGAACGTGCTGCTATGCGCAATATTTTTGTTGTAAAAACATCTATTCCATACTGCGCTGATAGCACTTTTCGCCTTAGTCAGCTTCTCCTTCAGATGCCTGTCCATACTTAAGTTCTTTGTAAAGTGAACTCCTAGGTATTTGAATTCATTAACAATTTCAATTAATTGATTGTTGTAGTACCATTTTCATTTGCACAGTTTCTGCTTCCTCCGTTCTTGAAAATCATAATTTTGGATTTTTCTAAATTTACTATCAAGTTCCAAATGCTACAATATCGACTCAGCCGGTTTATCATTAGCTGTAATGATTCAGATGTTGATGCGAAAAGAACAATGTCATCAGCGAAAAGCAATGCCTTTATTGTATGACCTGCGTATTCAATGCCGCTAGGTAGAAAGTCTACCAGGTCTTCAATTAATAACGCAAACAGACTTGGGCTCATTGTACAACCTTGTCTGACACCTGATTCCGTTCTAAACCAACTAGACATATCTTCACCATTCCAAACCGACGCCACTGTGTCCACATAAAGATTTTCTATGCCCCTTCCAAACTTCCGCGACATACCAATACCATATAGCTTATATATAAGAGCTTGTCTATCAACTGTATCAAATGCTGCCTTAAAGTCCACAAAGAACGTGTACAACTTCTTCCCTTTACAGAGAAAAGAGTCCGCAATGCTTTTTAAAACAAAGATGTGGTCAATCGTTGAATAGCCTGGTCTAAAACCTGCCTGGTACTCCTTTAATAGCTTATTATCATCAATCCATTTATTTAGTCGTCTTTGTAAGATAACGGTGAAGATTTTGTACGAAGCATTTAAAAAGGAAATACCTTTGTAATTGGACAGTTCTGATAAGCTTCCTTTTTTATGGATTGGAAAAATTACAGATTCTCTGAATTCCTGAGGAATAAAGCCAGTTTCCCATATGTTTCCATATATTAATGTTAACCTGTTCATCACCTCCATTGTGCCATACTTATAAATCTCAACTGATATCCCATTCGAACCTGCTGCTTTGCCGTCCTTCAACCTTGCCACCGCTAAAATGACCTCTTGTTGTGTGATGTCAGCATCCAGAAATTGATTGGTAATCCCAGGAGGAGCATAGTGGAAATTAATTCTTTCCTGAACAGGATTCAATAAATTTTTAAAGTGCGTAGCTAGAAGATTCGCGCTAAGATTGCAATGGATAGTAAAGTTTTTACCGTTCAATTATTTTACTAGTCTCCAGAATTCTTTCGAGCTTTTACAATCGGCTACCCGCTTAGACTCGGCTTCATAAAATGCTGCTTTTTTTTCGGTTACACAGTGTTTTATATTCCATATTCGCCTGCAGATATTGGTTTTTGAAGCAACCGTCACATGACTTCCTATATGCCCGCAATCAACCAAATGATAACTCTCTGGCTCTTTTACATTCCCCGTCAAACCAAGGGGCAATATAGTTATTTCGAACGTTCCTGTCGGTACAGGTGACCGGGTATGATGCTTTGATGATTTCGTCTAGCTGGCTGAGGTTGAGGTGATGGGTTGTATGCAGAGAGCTATTAAGTCGGGATTGATATATAACCGCTTTTGATTTATTCCATTTAAGTTTAGGCAAAGGTTTCATAGTCCTTGCCACTTCAGGCTCCATCGACGTGAGAACAAAAGTCAGAACTATAGGGAGATGATCCGAAAATGGGACACTTTCAACTTTAAGATCAGCAATGTGATTGTTCCATTCGCTGCCGCAGAGACTATAATCTATAACAGAGCTACCTTGATTTCCAACAAATGTATATTCTCCTTCCAAATCTGACAAACTTGTTCCATTCTGTATTCTTAGCCCAAACGCGTTACAAAAATCTATTAATTTGCGCCCTCTTACATTACAGACTGAATCTTTGGATCCCCGTTCAATACCCGCTGCCATATTTTCCCTTCCCGCTTCGTTTCCAATCCTCGCATTCAAGTCTCCCACCACCAGCGTATTCGAGGTTTTACCATGCGCCATAAAACCTACTACTTTTTCAAAGTCCTTGTTCCATTGGTTGCAATTGATGTATGTCGGTATTATTCGGTAGCTTCCTTTGCCTATTTTTATATTTATGAATGTATCGCCTTCTAGTACTCCAAATTCGCAATCAATACCCTTCATACCGTGTTTGAAACCAAAAAAACATCCCCCACTGGCTCTACCCTTTGACTGTACTTTGATAGCTGGTATCCACTTAAATTCAAAATTACTAAATTTACTTTCATAATTACTAAAGTACTTTTCCGTTAAGAAGGTTTCATACAGAAATACAAATTCAAACTGGTTTACAAATTTATAAAATTCTATAAATATATGCTTATTACTCAATCCTGAAATAAATATTATACGAAAGTATTTTATACTCAAAAGCTTTATAATTATTATTTACTTCAGAAACATTTGCAAAACTATTTTTACTATGGCAGACGGCATTACAATTAAAAACGATTCGTGTGAACACTTTCTGCAGTTTGAGAACCTCTGTTGATGTCTTCGCTTGCGTTTCCACCATAAGAAATTCCTTCACAGAGCGCTGTCAAATCATGAGTGTCACCTGCCATTTGTTGGAGCAATAACAAGCCCTCACTGTCCTGAGACGTCAATTTGCCACCCTTATCAAAATAAAACTTTTTATCAGCAATTATCAATGTTTCTCCTCTTAAAAGTATTTTTATGTTCTTATTTTTTGATGCAATGACGGTCTTTAGCTTATTTAATCGGCTTCTGCGCTCCCTTGTTGCCGCTGGATAATCCTTGTGGATTGTAGTGCCAGTGTTTCGTAATTTTGATTTCGCTCGAAGCACATGGAATACATCCTCTCTGTCAGACATTTCAGCAACGACATTTGTGGTTCTAGGACTAGAAGCTAATTTGACGTGCTGCAGCTATCTTTGTCGCGCAGTTTGACTCCAGGAGATCCAGGCAGATTGATTTTGCATCCTCTACTGCATTTTGTGAACCACCATGTGCCGACGATTGTAAATGCACAATCAAATTCTTCTCATTTGCCCTTTTCTCAAGCAGCTCCACTTGTCTTTCGAGCAATACACATCGAGTCTCCATTTTGTTCAGTTGGGTCTCCAGTGCCTTATTGTTTATTTTTAATAGTGAAATCTCCGCACTAATCCCCTCAATGTCCGTCTTAGTGGCAACATCTTTCAGCTTGTCATCCAGCAGACAGATGACAGCAGAGTTATTCAATTCTTGTGCATTTCTTGATGTACTAGGTCTTGGCGATAGTTCCGAAAAACAGCGTTTAGGTGGGTTGGATCCACTTTTGACAGGTGATCGTTTTAGTGAATTACCGAACATTGTTGTTTTTTGTTGTGTTTTCTTTTTTACTTTTAAAGGTTAAAGGAGAAAGGACTCACCCCGGATTTCTTTTGCGTGAGACTCTTGCTAATCCTAGCTATCTTTTAACACAAATTCCTTTAAATTATTTCACCGAGAAATTAAGTAAAAAATGATTATAAGGGAGCTCTAATTATCACTGTGTTTTCTTTGCGACCAGAGTTACCAACAAGAGTTACAGCATAGCCGCAATACAATATGCTCTTCTACCTCAAAAACGCCATCGGAAATGCTTCTCTCGTATAAACCGAAAATTATTTTAGATAGATTAAAGAAGGATAAGTTAACAAAACAATAAATGTAAAGTTAATGATGCACAAAAAAATGATTTTGTTTTTAAGAAGGAAGAAGATGTAATGTATCAGCAACATTTTAAACATTTTATACGTTGGATACCTGCTAGAAATTTTAAGATAATAAGTAAGCTAACTTATCTAGCAAACATTGACGGTAGAATACGCTTGGTCCATCAAAATCAATTACGAAAAAAACATTTAAAAGATAATGATGTTTGTAACTTAGAACCTAAGATACTATTAAAAAAGAATGTAATGTTCACAAAGAAATAGGTTTAGAAGTCATAAGTTCACCACTGAGAAGATCCCAAAGAGATAGAAAAAAACCTAATCGTTTTGATCTTTCGAATTATGATAAGCTTAAAGTTAAAATAACTTGTGATTGTTTTATGGGGAGGATCAAGCAAAAAGGGGGAAAGTTGTTATATATTTCGATAACTAAGAATTGTGTGAGTGTCATTTTAGTATAACACTTCGTCGCGTGTATGGATTTGACATTTTTGTCATCTGGGTTCGTGGTCTCTTTTTTGCTTAACCTCCAACTGGATAACTTGTGCGCTTAGGGTTAAATAAATGATTAGAAAAACTGCGTGGTTTTAATTAAATTCAGAACAGGGGGAATGTTACATAATTACCTGCTTACAAAGCGCCAGCATCTGTATAGCAAAATGCAACAACAAAATCACAGACGACACCACGAGCACTCACAAAACACGATTCTACCAAACTGCGACGAACAACGACCTATACGCTGTCGCTTCCACATACGAGTATATGTAACACGTTTGCATTTCGATTCTCTTCCTACATTAACACTTTACGCGGCGGCGGTTGCCAGCGGCATCATCAAGTACTGATGCTGCCATGTGAAGTGCTCAGCCGCTAAGATGGCTTAGTCTTCATAACAAAAGAAAGAAAAAGAAAAAAATTCGAAACATGAGCAGTCTTAGGCCCGCGCAGTATAGAAACCTTGATTCGAGTAGTATTATCACAGTCTAACCGCTTAACAGTGCGTAATTTAGAAATGGAAAATAGATACGTACGACGCGATGACAAAATCAAACACACTCTTTCGGCGTTGTCTGTTTGAATTGCTTTAACGAAAAAACATACATAATTCAATTCAAGGATTCGAATTGATTCGCCATAAGAGCATAATGCGCTGTCGCCTCTCAAGCGCGCTTCTTATTCCTTGACTAAGCACTTGAATAGGTTCAGCTAGATGTGTTTATTAAGTAATTTGATTACGTATAGTTTCGGTCCTTAATGATGGTATTGTCTGAGACAAGCACATATGCCCAGGCACACACACACATTTCGGCTCTGTCGTTGCGAATTAGCTTAGCTGCGGTATGTAAGGCGCATTAGATGTGCCTGGAGTAAGAGTTGCGAGAAACGCTTTCGCAATTGAGGCCTGGCACAAAGGAATATCACAGTCAAGTGGCAATTACAGACGTGCATTTGAATGGTGAATCTGATAATTAGATTTAATAGCGTTCAACTGGTGATAATGTGCGACAATATAAACAAATTCAACTGCACGTTGTAGGCACATCGCACGGCACGTTCTTTCCAATAAAAGGGTTACATAAATACGTCTTGCAAATATCAATAGGAAATGCACACTTGCAAATAAAAAATGAATGCACCACCTCAGTCATTCTTCTATATTTTTTCTATGAATATTGAGTGCCAATTGAAAGTGGGTTTTTCGCCCTGTATTGTAATCTGTTTGTTTCTTTTACAATCACATACACTAATCGGCAAAAGTATTTGGACAAAACTTAAAGATACATTTTATGAATTCTAGAAGGAAATGAAAACAAAAACGGGTGGGTTATCTATTTAAATCTTAGGTTATTTTTTGACACTGTTTGGAGTTCGAAAACTTGCCAGAAAGTCATTATGATACCTTCGCGGAACGAAATGAGTCGCTTTACGCTTGTGCTGTGCTGTGTAGCCCAAACATTGCGTTATTTTGAAAAGAAGTTTTTGCCAAAATGAAGCGCCCACCTCAATCATCTCGGCGGCTATGTAAACAAACAAAATTGCCGCATCTGGGGCTCGGAAAACCCGCAAGTTATTGTCGAGAAGCCAATGCATCCACAGAGAGTGATAGTTTGGTGCGGATTGTGGAGTGGTGTGGCATCATTGGACCATTTTTCTTCGAAAATGACACTGGGAACAACATTTCACTGAACAGTGGGCGTTAAAGAGCCATTAGGAAGAGCAAACATTCATATTAATTATGGAACACAACGTCGTTCAAGGGGCTACCTCGGCTGGCTTCGCAGTAGCGCATTCTGTCACTTCAATTTTCCAAGACCTTGTTGATGGTTTCGGACTGTAGCTCACGGATTGCTTGGATGATATTAGCCTCAATTCTCAAAACATTCTGTAATTTTCTTGGAACCGTTCGTGTGTTTCTGGGTCAATATCCCGTAAAAATTAAAAAGGAACTTTGTTGCTTAAATTTCTTGTCTAAAGTCCCACTTACATTTAGCAAAGCGCTTTGTTTTGACAGTGCAGAGTTTTAGCTGCATGAGTGTCGAGAAAAATCGTTTTCAATGTTCTTAAATTCGAGGTTACGTTGAAACGATGTATTGTCGCCGCTAAATAGTCAACATTTTACAAATTACCGAAAATCCAATTGCATTACTGTATTAAAAAAAAAATTCCCCGCTCAAAATTCACCGAAAATCAATTTTCATGAACTTTGCAATTTACATTTTAAATTGTCCAATTTGCTCGCCTTATGAACCTTCCTTAGGCGTAGACAAACACAACAAAGAAAAGGTAGCTCAAATCGGACGATCAGTTCTCGGCTATGGGGAGTTTTACGGATGTAACTTTGTTTTATTTATAAATATATAGATTTCCTTTTCTATTAGACACAATATCAAAACGAATGAATGATCCAATTTTAGTATATGTTCTGCCAAAGTAAGAAGAACTCAAAACGAGTGAATGCATTCAGATCCAAACAAAATTCAAAACTGTTTTTGTTTTTTTTTTCATGCGCATTTATTCGATGAGCTGTTTGTTTTCTTTCATGATTAATATTATTGTGCCCCCCTTTTTAAGGTTGTCCCTCGTTTTCCCCCTTTAAGTTCAAAAAGTTCCGAAATTGGCTTTTTCCCCTTATCCGGGATCACTGGTTCCGCCTTCACTAATCCATATATGTAACTTACATTCGATTGCCGGCCAACTCTTCCAAATTTCTGTTGAGACCTCTTAATATGTAGCTTTAAAAGCTTCACGTCAACAAATAAGGCGTCAATTTAGCCGTCTCGGTGGGATTTTTTTTTTTTTATAATTAACACGCGCTAAAGAGGTTGTGACTACTCTTATAGTGTTATGCGATTACACAGCGCGGGCATTAAGGAAATTGGGATAGAGGAGATAGGAGATACCGATGCACATTGGTCTTAAATGTCTGTAAATTGTACTGGGGAGGAAAAACAGAGCTGGGCAAGGCATTCCACATTCGCGTTGTACGACTTATGAAAGAGTCTCTGTATTTCCAACTTTTGCCCCACCCTGTGTATAATAAAATATTCTCATCACACTCCTGAAGCAAAAACCTTGTACAGTCTAATTCTCGAATTAGCCCGGAGGGAGTACACACACAGAGTACACATGCCCATATGGCCTGTCATTAATTTTTTATACACCTTGGTGTGGCAGAAAAAGAACACCTACGCACATAATGATCAAAAGTATCACAAGTCACAAGCTGTGTACCGTTACTCGAGAGTTGTCTGATAATCTCAGGAAAATGGCGACCATACAAATTGTTACTCAAGTTACGCTGACGTATTCATGGAGGACACAAGAAAAATACACGAGAACTGAAAAAAGACCGCATTCGTTACGATTTTTGATTCTTTATATTTTCTGCTAAATGGTAATCATTCCATTTATATCCTGCAAAAAAGGATGTATAACACAATACGCGCCATGACCTTTATCGTAATAGGTATCTAGGGCGTCATTACGGTCAATGATTGATGCTTTTCTATTGCCTGGCAATTCGATAATGTTTAATTTTGTATTGAGAAAGTATTGCCCAAGGACATACTGCGAGGATGACATGCATGTAAATCATTTGCTTTCAAATTAAAATTGCGTGCAGTTACTTACTTCTTGGTATTCCGTTTGATTTTCTTTTTTGAAAACATCTGCCTGACACACAGAGGGGTAGATATCGAGTCAATGGGCATTTCTATTCCTGTGCGGAGCGGTAATTATTCGATCTGCAAAGAGAGTATAAAACAAATTTGCGTAAATATAGAAAATTATTGTCGAATTGAGCGCGATTGGTGTAAAAGGTGTGAGGTGAAATTCGTCCAGCTAGAGGAAAGAAGCCGCATATATACTAACAAAGCTCAGCCCGATCGTAGAGGCGCACTCTACCTAGTAGTATAAATCTCCTTCCCTACGTTAGTAGGAGCCCCCTTTAGGGGCGAAATGGCCCCTTTGGTCCCCACTTTTTGAAAAATTATCAAAATGGCCCCTTTTTCAGTTTAAAGTGAGGTCCTTTTCTACTGCATTGTTTCTCTGGGCTGAAGTCGAAGTCTTGTGTACATCTCTACATGTCCTAGCCATCTATGACGACTGATGCGTATTTTTTATTTTTTTGACTAGGTCTCTGTCGCCGTATAGTTCGTCGTTGGAACCTCTCCTCGTCAACGCAAACGGGACTGAAATTACTGCGAATTGCTAGACTATTCAGCAGTATTTTCCATGTTAATTCCCCTCCCCTCTCTTTCCGGTCGCTTATTTCATTTGCCTCAACTAGCTCATTAACACCTCCCGTTTCCTGTCTCATTTTCGCTTAATTGAAGTTCGAATATCACAGTGCAGCGACTGCCTTTGACGAGAAAAAAACTACTGCAAGAAAATTGAACAAATATTATAAGTGAACATAATACTTTAGGCGTTCAGTAGCAAACTCAAAGGAGTTTTTTTTTCGAACAAGTTTATTGTGAGTTTCACCAGTTTGTAGTTAATTTCACAGTTTGGTAACAGCAGTTTAAGGTAAAAGGTATGTAAAACTTTGCCAAAAGTATTCAAAAGTTAAGTGCGAGAAAAAAATCTATTCCAAAATCCATTTAAAAAGTTTTCTTTCGCGAAATAGTTTCTCTGCCGCCCAATTTTTCAGTGTGTTTTCCACGGTGCGTAATTCCATTTCAATCAATTTCATGTGAAAGTTGTATTTTGTTGCGGATAGGCGGGATATTTAATGACAGATTGTGTTCAAACCATACTTTTTAGCTGTACCTTAGCCAGCACTAGCTATGATCAATGTTTCATTCACTTTCCACTTGTCGCCATCTTCATCTACCTCACACTGCACACACGAGTCTCTTTTGAGTTTCAGATGAATCTCATGCGAGTAGAAACACTCATGATAGATTTATGGATTCCGTTGAACATCTTCTTTCTATTTGGTTTCATTTTGTGTTTATTGCAAAAAAAAATCAGCTCTAACCACAGGTGGTGCCAAATAAACGAAACGAAAGTTTAATAAAAGCATTAACATCTGTCCGTTCCCTACCTATTCAATTGACCGCGAGACTTCAAACTCCGCATAATGCAAAATATATTGCGGAGATGTCAAATTTTTATAAAGATGTCTCGGAATGGAAGACGGAAAATGTAAACTCATCCATTTGGAATGTAATTCTCGTCACACAAGTGATGCCAAATAGCCATTATACTCGTATACCTAATGCGTCACTCACTTGCTTACTAAAAACTTCTCTTAAACTCTTCCTAGAACGAACATGCTAAAGGTATTGATGAGACGACGCGAAATGACTATGGCGCAGTTAATCAATGAAGAACGGTACTGCCGCACAAAAGCGAGAACAGCCAGATTGGAAGCCCTGCAAGCACGCCTACAACTATACTCTGTTAAATTCGTGTTTTCAGTACAGGGAAGATAGGCTATTTGCCTTTCACCCTAACTATTATGGATTTTAATAAGCTGTCTCCATTTTAAATCTCTCACATGGTTGCCATAGTATGCACTATAAATTGGCATAATTCTCTCACAAATATCGGTAGGGTTACCAAATACAAAATAATAAAAAAATCGCGCGATTTTTTGAGTTTTATTTTCTCAAATTCTCAAAACCTAAAATTTTATAAGCTTTTTTCTCAAACGAAAGAAATTTTGTTAGTATATTTTCTCATATCCTCAAAAGAAAATATAAAACTCAAGTTTTTGAGAATTTAAGAAAATAAAATTAAAATATTTGGTTAGATTATATTTTTGGTTTGTTCAAAACTGTAAGTTTAATTTTCTAAATTATTAAGAACAATTATTTTTGGTGTGTGTAGTGGAAAAAGGGGTTGGATGCCTAATGGATTTCACAATATTTTGCTAACTATTACCTATGCGAAAACTTGGGACTTATGTCCCATCTTCGGCAAAACAATTTTGGGACTTATGTCCCGATGGTGTGGGACATAAGTCCCAAATCGAATTTGGGATTTATGTCTCACTCAAGTGGGTCATAAGTCCCAAAATTTAAAATTGGGACTTATGTCCCGGGGACTTATGTCCCTGCGCCGATTTTCAAGAAGTCGAATTGGAAATATTTACCAGGAGTGCTGACCAGCACAGTCAAATGGACGAATTCGAAGAAGTTTTCTGCTACGTTGTTGCCGAATTAAATTTCTGCATCAACAATAGAACTGCCGAGGTTTATACTCAAACGTTGTGTGTGGCAAAAGAGGACTTTCCAGATTCAATGGAAAATACGACAAATGGAAACTATTTGAATTCATTTACACCATTGTCATACATAACAACAAGACTCTGTCGAATAAAACGAAATTCCAGCTGCTGATCGAGTTATTGGCCAACGAGCCGCGTAGTCTCATTGATGGCATGGATGGAAGTGATGCCAACTATAATGATGCGTGGCTACAAATCAAAAGTCATTACAATAGCCCGAAATTGGTAATCAATTTGATTGTGAAAAACTTGCGCCCAGCCTTGTATTAAGTCGGGTGATGCTGAGTTGCTATAAGAAATTTAACCTCGCTGGGAAGTGGAGCCCAATCTCGGGACCCGTGACTTATTGACATTTTGTTGCAAGAACTTGACGTCTTTACGCAAAGGATGTGGTTGTCGGAACTGAAACATCTGGACTATCTGACTTTTACTGATTTCATGAGGTTCTTAAACGTCCGTTTGCAGATGTTAATGGGCTACAGGTATGTGTGTCAAGTCACAAACATTTCCAATGCACGAACTGGATCTAATTTGGACAACAACTGTCATAGACATGTGCTAACTTCAATTACTGTCACGCAAGAGCAAGATTCGCGCCCAAGCACCGAAAATGAGTGCAAACCTAGTCAGGAAACTAAACTTAAAGATTACAGAAGCAGTAGTCCAACCGCAGAACAGAAGCCGCGCTCAAGGCCAGCAACCACCGGAAGTGAAGAAGTTAAGGGCAACTGGCAGTTGAATGGAAAACAGGCTATCGAATTTCATGGGTTTGAGAATCCATTGAATGCTATTGTTGCCACGACAAGGAGCATTGGTATTATAAAAAAAGTTATACGCAAAAATGCCGGTTCAGCAAAATGTTTGGTTTCAATATTGTTGCATTAACAATGAGAAGACAAGTCCAGTTTCAAACTATTTAAAATACTACACTACTGCATATTGTAATATCGTTGTTTAAAAAAATATAAAAATAACAAAACCGTTTTATTTGTTTCAATATGCAGCGAATTAAATGACTTTCGACAGGACGCCATATTGGTTTGACTGCTGTCAGATCGATTCAGACTAGTGAAGCCTGGACTGAATTGAGGGGTATCTTATGCTTAGAAACACGATGGGCAAACTTATTAAACAAAGTTCAGATTTATGCTTGTATAGCGTACAGATATTTCCGTGTTCACGTAAGGGACACAGAATTGGGTGTGTATAGTGACAGTAGAGGCAAACTATATAATGCAGAAACATAATAGAAGAAATTAAATGGTACTAGTCTTCAGAACTTTCAAATGTTAAGGGTATACGGTTTGTTGTTCTGAGCACAAGTGACGGAGCACTTAACGAACGAAATTTGTTGATATAGGGCGATTTTTTAGCTGGTTTGGTTTTGGAAACACTGGTTTTGACAGCTGACGTGTGTTTAGTACCTTGTGTCACTGTCAAACAGCTTCAGTTTGGTTTGCAATTTAACCATGGATCGTCTTACAAATGAACAACTATCAAAATTCGTGCTCGGTTCGAAATGTTCATCGCGCGCTGCTTCCATTTTATGATCGGCATTCTCGACCTTCTGAGCAGTCTATTCGGAAGATTGTGACCAAATTTCGCACCAAATTTACTTTGTTGGACATTAAACCACCAACACGTTTACGTACTGTGCGTAGTGAAGAAAATATTGCGGCCGTATCAGCTAGTGTGACAGAAGACCGCGAAATGTCGATTCGACGCCGTTCCCAGCAGTTAGGCCTTTGTTACAGCACTACGTGGAAAATTTTGCGGAAGGATTTGTGCGTAAAGCCTTTTAAGATGCAGCTTGTGCAAGAACTAAAGCCAGCCGACCTACCACAACGCCGAATTTTTGGTGAATGGGCTCTTGGAAAGCTGGCCGAGGATCCGCTTTTTTATCGAAAAATTGTGTTCAGCGATGAGGCTCATTTTTGGTTGAATGGGTACGTAAATAAGCAAAATTGCCGCATTTGGAGTGAAGATCAGCCAGAAGCATTGCAACAGCTACCAATGCATCCCGAAAAAGCCACTGTTTGGTGCGGTTTATGGGCCGGCGGCATTATTGGGCCATATTTCCTCAAAGATGATGCGAATCGCAGCGTTACTGTCAATGGTGAACGCTACCGAGCGATGATAACAAACTTTTTTTTGCCCGAAAAGGAAGTTCTTGACTTGCATGATATGTGGTTTCAACAAGACGGTGCCACATGCCACACAGCACGCGAAACAATGGCGCAATTGCGAGGCGAGTTTGGTGAACAGTTAATTTCACGTTTCGGGCCGGTCAATTGGCCGCCTAGATCGTGCGATTTGACACCATTAGATTATTTTTTGTGGGGGTATGTCAAGGCTAATGTGTATAGGGACAAGCCCGCTTCGATTGACGCACTGGAAGCCAACATCCATGCATTCATTCGTGAGATACCGGCCGATATGTGTGAAAGAGTATGCCAAAATTGGACTCAGCGGATGGACTACCTGAGACGCAGCCGCGGTCAACATTTGCATGAAATTATCTTTAAACATTAAATTGCAAGGTTCAAACTATCGATTCAAATAAATATTTCATTCATTTTTTCGAATTTTTTGTGTTTTTTTTTTTTAAAAAGTTCTAAACCTCTTAAAAAATCACCCTTTAGTATTCATTTGCATAAAATGTTTTTTTTAAAAACTCAAAAATAATGACAAAGTCCGTTTTTAGCTTTATGGGACACGTTATGTTCTTAGCAGAAAATGGTTTATGATATTTACCCCAGATGGAGATTGGTTGAGGCCCAGGTCCACCCCGGACTGTAGCGCCACCTAAGTAAGTAAGTAGGAGAAGCTTCAAAACATTAGGTTCATTCGCGTGCTTTCCCTAGCCAAACACTAAAAATCTGTCAAACTGAACAAATTGAGCGAAACTATCTCAGAGAGCTGAAAATATACGCCAAAGTACGTGGATAGCCAACTTACATTCGACAATTTCACCGATTTTTAAGACGCATTTCGTTCGTTCCGTTTTGTTTCGAAATGTAGCACAGGGTTTTTTGCTCATTTGGCCAATTTTTAAGTGGAAAGCTGCCACATGAAAACTGCTTGTACTTTCAGTTGTAATTTTTGAGCCGCCGCTTGGGTATGAATGAGTTCATTGTACAGTAGTTCTCGTTATTTCCATTTTAATCCTCCCTTGCAGTGCAGACTCTTGTTTTGATATGTCGAAGTGATTTTTGCTCGTAGAGCCGCTCCGTTTCTTTCTTGCAGAGCCACTTTATTCAATTATTTTGCTTCTGTTCTGCGTATCTGTCAAAAACACAAAAAATGGCGGGCAATTGTGACTACAGCGTTAAAGTAGCTAGTGTGTTTACCTGATGTTTACTATAAATTAATTGTGTTTTTGGTTTTCTACGGTGATTTTAAACAATTTTATTTAAAAAAATGCGGTGTGCAGTTTACGGGTGTAATGTTAACAATATCAATAAAAAATTTAATTTTAAATATAACAAAGGTACTGCTCGTATTTGTTCAAATCATTTTGCCCCAAGGCGGATCCATTATTAATAGAAATTGAATTAAAAATTAAAGCGAAACGTCTTAGACCAAATGTGGCACCTTCGCTTCTTTTGCCGCTAAAAAAACAGGACAAATCCAAGGACAAATCTTAAACACCTCGCAGTGAAAGACTAAAAAAACGAACAAGGTATCATTTAAATTTACACCAATTTTCAATGACATGAATTGTTTAATGTGTTGATTAATGTTACAGTGCAAACAAAATTCAGGCTGATGTCAGTGAATTGGAAATGGTCCTACCACAACCACCAAGCGACAATGAAGTCTCTACACTATTCCGCATATCATCATATTCACCACCTCAAGTTATTGATTCCAATACTCAAACCGATTCTCCTTCATACGAACAGTAAGCGATTTCGCATTTGCAATGTATTCTCTTTTTAATTATTATTATTCATTTGGTAGATTACAGCAAAGATTACAATCTGAAATCATCGGCCTAGGAAAAAATAATTACAAACAGGGGCAAATAATTAAATCGATGGACAAGATGTTTACAAAATGTCAAATCAGGAAGCTATAATGCCCTACTAAACGTGTGAAATGGTTGGACGAAGACATATCAAATGCAATTGCGATGTACGCATCAGGTCCACGAGCGTACCGATTGATTTTGAGGAAATCAAAAAGACGCTGACTTAACAGTTGATAGCGCTATAGTCAATACTCCCCAGGACTTATCGCATACCTGGACAAATCAGTTGAGTGAAGGATTTCTTAAAAAGCCCACGGACATATTGATGTTCGAAATGCAGAAAATGGAGTCAATTTTAAACAAATATAATGGAGATGCTATTGTCTATTACAAACATTATTTAAAAGAATTATTAACATTGTCTTCAAATGTAGACTGTGAAAAGAAGGTTAAAGTTATATTTTACCGAATTAGAATGTATTTTAGAATAAAAAGTATGAATAACAAACTTATAGAAAACAGTCGAAAAAAACAAATAAAACAATTTCATAATAAAAACAGTGTTTCAGTTTCACTTTTGGTATCACTTACATGCTCTGTCATAGTCTTTAGTCACAATGGTCCGCCATTTTGAAATTTGAAATTTTGACAGATGCGCAATATATTACCTTCTATTCATATACCTTGGGTGCACACAGCCTACGTGACGAAATCACGTCTGACAGAACATTGTTCGAAAAGAGCTCGTGGAAACTATCTTCTGACGTTGGCCCATTCACCAACAATAATAATTGAGGTCACAGTCTTTTGTTCTAATTTTGCCCTTTGCCATCGCACTTTTCGAACAGCACTTTATAAGTAGCCAAGGACCTTTTTGCTAATTGTGCGCAACAATTTGACGTGATTGTGACGTGTCTCTCATGGCTAAGCACAATAATGGGCCAACCGCATTCCCTTGAGCAAGGCAATATTCTAAATTATATGAAAAAATATTGACCTGCACTCAACAATTTGATTCAAATTCGGAAGTGTCCTCTAAAGTCTGTTTTTTTTTTTTTTTTTTTCAGTTATACATACAGTCAGGAAAAAATTTACCTTCTTTCTAGTGCGTATGCGATCGTCTTCTTCGTGTCGATTCAAATATTATCGATGAGCATCTTGCAGGGTTCTCATCACGTAAGATTATGACCGTCTGAGTGATATAGTACGACATCTTTCGGACGATTTCATTCTATTGTAGATTGTTCATGAAGGTCTTTCTGAAAATAAAAGACCAAAGTTGTAGTAGGATGGCGAGGAAATTTAATAAAAAAATGCATTATAACCTGTAACCCTTATAAGTCAGAAATTGCCGTTCGATGGTTAAGGCAGCATTATGCTCGCAAAACGGGGTCAGAGTGTGTTGGGCATGTGCACCGTGAGCTGTGAACTGTAATATTGTAGGCAACGAAAAGGCCGACGATGTGGCCAAAGAAGGAGCGAAGCTCCCACTAAATGCATAAGTATATCTTCATATTGATAGACACAGAATTAAGGCTATCGGTATGGAAAAGTTTCGTTGCGCCTTACCAATAAATGTTTGTTCGACTCAAAATTTGAGTTATTCTTTACTTTACTTTAGGTGGCGCTACAG
Organism: Cheilosia urbana; assembly: GCA_946477585.1. Lineage (NCBI taxonomy): Eukaryota > Metazoa > Arthropoda > Insecta > Diptera > Syrphidae > Cheilosia > Cheilosia urbana. Next base: position 6,360,471 of record OX297857.1, read on the forward strand.
TCCGGGGTGGACCTGGGCCTCAGTTGTACAGCTCGTAGAGTTCGCTGTTAAATCTTCTCCTCCAAAGCCCGTCAACGCAAACGGGACCAAAAATCACTCGAAGAATTTTGCGTTCGAAACGACCAAGGAGATCTTCATCCGCCTTTGATAGCGCCCATGCTTCTGCACCATAAAGCAGGACTGGGATGATGAGGGTCTTATACAGAGTTTCCTTAGTATTTCCCGACAAGGCCTTACTTATCAGTTGCCGTCTTAGGCCAAAGAAACAGCGGTTGGCAAGTGTGATTCTTCGTTTGATTTCTGATGTGATGTCATTATCAGAGTTTATAGCGGAGCCGAGGTAGACAAAGTCCCTAACTACCTCAAAGTTATAGCTGTCTATCGTGACGTTCTGCCCGATTTGTCGATGTTGTGTGTCCCTTCTTGTTGACAGCATATATTTTGTTTTGCCCTCATTCACCATCAAACCCATTTTTGCCGCTTCTGTACTGATACTTGCAAACGCACCAGAGACAGCTCGCTGTGTTCTGCCAATGATGTCGATGTCGTCAGCGTATGCAAGTAGTTGCACAGACTTGTAGAAAATTGTGCCTCTGGTGTTGGCTTGTGAGTTTCGCACAATCTTCTCAAGAATGATGTTGAAGAAGTCACATGACAGCGCATCACCTTGTCTAAATCCTTTTTTGACATCAAAGGTCTCAGTGAGATTGTTTCCGACCTTTATGGAGCAGCGAGCGTTCTCCATCGTCATTCTGCACAATCTGACAAGTTTGGCAGGGATGCCAAAACTAGACATGGCTCTGTATAGCTCGTCTCTATAAATGCTGTCATATGCGGCCTTAAAATCGATAAAAAGATGGTGAGTATCGATCTGAACTTCTTGGGTTTTCTCCAGGATCTGCCGTAGTGTGAATATTTGATAGGTCGTGGACTTACCGGGCCTAAAACCGCACTGATAGGACGCGGGTTTCAGGCGTCCACACAGTACAGCAGACATGATCTTATACGCAGTGTTCAGGAGACTGATGCCTCTGTAGTTGGCGCAGTTTAGAGGGTCTCCTTTCTTGTGGATCGGGCAAACAATGCTGAGGTTCCATTCATCAGGCATACTTTCCTCTAACCAAATCTTGGAGATGAGTTGGTGTATGCACTCTACCAAGTCATCTCCGGCTGCATTGAAGAGCTCGGCAGGTAAGCCTCTGGACCAGCAGCCTTGTTGGATTTAAGCTTAGATATTGCTATCCTCACTTCATTTTGGTCAAGTCGACGGAAATCTTGGCTTTCATCGTCCAGGTTGAATGGTTCGTTCTGCCTGACAGCGGAATTTGTGTCGTCTTCGCCGTTTAGCAGTCTGCAGGAATGGTTTTTCCATGTCTCAGCACCGACTGTGACTCTACTACAATGTTTCCTTGTTCATCTCTACAGGTCTCCGTTCGGGTCTTGTTGGCATGACACGTTCTTTTTACCTTTTGGTAAAACTTCCGAACATTGTTCCTGGAGTAACACCTCTCTATTTCCTCGATCGCGCGCTTCTCATGCTCTCTCTTTTTTCTCCGGAGAAGCCGATGTTCTTCCCTCCTTTTTTGCTCGTAGAGCTGACGAGCTGCTCTCGTCCTTCTATATGCAGCGACGCTTCGTATGCACTTTTTTTTTGCTGCATGTGCTTGCCGGCACTCTTCGTCAAACCAGGGGTTTCGAGGAGGTGGGCTGGTGAAACCGAGCACATCAGTTGCGGCGGTTTTGATTGCTTGTTGGCATCGGCGCCACTGGTCTTCAGCACTTGATGCTGGCAGTATAGGACTTCTCAAGAGGTTGAAGGATACGCGATCAGCAAAGGTTCTGGCGGTTTGTTGCGTTTGTAGCCATCCAACGTTAAACAGTATTTTCTCGCAGTATTTTCTCGCTGTTGTGGCGTCTGGGATATCCGCATCCGTACCTTGGCTACAACAAGGTAGTGGTCCGAGTCTATGTTGGCCGCTCGGAAAGTTCGGACATCTAGAATACTGGAGGAGTGCCTTGCGTCGATCGCAACGTGATCAATTTGGTTGACGGTTTAATGATGAGGTGACCGCCATGTTCCTTTGAAGTGAGGAAACCGTGAACTAGCTATGGTAACATTACGTCCCGCAGCAAAATCAATCAGCCTAAGTCCGTTTCCAGACGTGGTGTCGTGTAGGCTATGTTTTCCGATTGTGCTACCAAAGATGTCCTCCTTTCATATTTTGGCGTTAAAATCACCCAAGACGATTTTAACGTCATGCTTAGGACATTGCTCATATGTTTTGTCGAGGAGCTCGTAGAAACATTCTTTGGTAGCATCGTCTTTATCTTCTGTGGGGGCGTGAGCGCATATCAGGCTGATGTTGGCGAACTTAGCCTTGATGCGGATAGTTGTAAGGCGTTCACTAACGTGTCGAAAGCTCAAGACTTCTTGCCTAAGTCTGCCGCTTACAACAAATCCGCATCCAAATAGACGCTGCTTTTGTTCTCTGTAGCAGTCACCGTAGTAAATGTCACAGTTTTTCATCCTCCTTTTGCCCGGCCCATCCCACCGCACTTCCTGGATGGCGGTGATACCTGCTTTGTAGCAGTCTAGGGCCTCCGCTAGTTGTTCGGCTGCACGCGGTCTGTTCAGAGTTCGAACATTCCACGTGCAGATCCGAACGTCATTGTCCTTTTTTCGTTTTGCAGGGTCGTCAACAGTGAATCCGTCCTTATCCGAGGCTTTTGGTTGCTTCGCAACAGTGCTTTTTTTCCGTGGTAGGGTAGTTAACCCCACGCACAACCCCCAACCTGGAGGACCAGGCCCTTTCTGTAACCCCTTGGGCAAAAGGAGCCGGAATATTCTGGAGTCAGTAACCCGCTGCGGGGATGTGATAGCTGCCGTTGACCCATTAAGGGCTCTTCCGCCACCATCTCTATTTCAACACCCTGACTAGTGCTGAAAAATCCTCAATGACCTCAGCTCCAAATACGTCGAAGTAGCTCATTGAGGTATCTGCCATGTTGACTGTTGACGCCACCGTTGATTCAACCATGTGAATTCATCCGCCGTACGTCCTCTTTCTGAGGGGCTCATGTAAGCCCTCTGAGACTCGATCAGGCAGTCATTCCGACAGAGCATTATAGTGTTGCTATTTTCTTCGTGTTCAACACTCGCGCTTATAAGTTTAGCAAGTCATGCCCGGAAGGACAAGACCAGTACCCGGTGGCTACCACGCGGAGGTAAAATAAGCACAATTGATGTGTATGAACAGTTACAACGCCTGGGCATCGCCAAGTTGACGCCAATCAGTGCCTACCCTATTCATACAACACCCAACCACCATTTGAGTTATTCACAGTCGCTATATTTTCTATACAAATTTCGCAATTGTGAGCTTCCAAAAATGTAAAGTTGAGTTTAAAATTTGTTATCAGTACGGCCCATTGCCTTTATTCAACACACTACCTATCAACTTGTGTCTCCTTTCTGAGCGGATTAGCTGGATGTCTCTTACCAGCAAACACACTTCGCTGAATGATTTTTTGTTCTTTTTCTAATTCGAAACCCTTACGAGGGATTTACCCAGATAAGGAAGTGGGGAATTTTAGTCACTTCTAAATAATATAATAAACGAGGTTCGATTTCCACTTTGTCCACTGCGCTACCTCTCGCGATCGTCTGAGTAAAAATGTCATGAAAGAGATTGTCAATTGGCTATTTGGACTTGGCATAAAATAAAAAAAATATGAAAAAACCTCCCTCAAAACGAATAACAATTGTGAGGAGCTAGGCCTAGGATTTTTACGAACCTGCTGCGCCAACTATTTGTTACTTATTTTTTTTTGTTAAGAACATTGAGAATTTGGCCTCTTTTACAATGACAAAACAAACCATCTTGCATCTCATTTCGCTGCTAGCTCGAGGCACCTTTGACACGATTGCGGATTGTCTTCACCCACACTTGACACTTGAGAGCACTCTACTCGAAGATTGAGCTCCGATTGTATCTTCGCTATCATTCTAAGATGTTCTTCCAAGTTGGCAAAAGCTTTTCCATCTGTTTAGCTCAACTTGCTTCTCAAGTCAGCTATAATAATAATTAACTAAACTTGCTTCTCAAGACTTGCTATAAAATGTGTTCTCAGTTTTATGAATTATTGTTTTGAGAGAATAACAATTGGGACAAAAATTTCCCAAGAGAAATTGTCAATGTCAACCCATACTAGCGAGAATAGTTCTTACTCCTCGCTTCCCCACTCAGTAATTATAAAACAAATCATTTATATAAACTGTCCCTCAGGTCATATTTAGTACATTTTCTAATGATCTAGTACTATCTGTCTAAGCTACATGCTTTTGATTTTCCTGGCATACTTTTCCTGAGATTTCTGTCAACAGAATTTTGACATTAAATCTAAACAACCATTCGCAAAACTAAAATTATTTTAATCAATTAAATGTTCATTGTCTTTCAAGGAAATTATTTATTGGCCTGGACAAATTTTCCGTGCTCAACACCATCAGTCACGGAAACTTGGCAGCACTGTTTTTGTGACAACAGATTCACCGGTGATTTTAAATTTGAAAGAGTCAGAGTATGGCATCCAACTCTTTATGGAATGGATTTGTCTCTTGTCTAATGAAACGGAAACTACTACATTCAAAGCAACTCCAGGCTCTGTTTGGTGTCCCAAACTCTTTCTCATATCCACTAATGAACCGATATAGAATTTCCTCACATAGCAAGGGCCATATGTAAATAATTAATTACCCCATTGAGCTAACAAACCGCAACTGTAAACTTTACCCTTATCTTCTTACCATGTTTACAATAAAGATACTTGCAAAAGTAAGTAAGTTCGTCTCTGACAGCTGACGAGAATTCAACACGCAGTCAGACACACTTATCAGGACGTATGAGAACTTTGGATCCTCTTTAGAACGGCTTATGTGGTGGACCTACAGAGCAGCACTAGCGTCATAAACTTCCTCCGTCTAGTTGGTATATCAAATCGTTTCATGTTAGCGCATAAGTTTGTTTCGAGTTCAATTCATCGAAGGACACAACTTTTCAAATAGATTATGCCCCCGTCCTCCTTCTTGGTTGAAATTGTATTTTCATCTCCACGGTGGAAGCCACAGGAGCCACATAACAAAAATGTCGTTCATAAAATAAATCATAATAGTGAAAATAATCGCAGTTCACATGAAACCAGTGATGCCAACCCGCATCGAACTATGCCTTTAAAAAAAAATAAAAAAAATATGCCTTTTCGGTAAAAAAAAAAGAAGATAAAAATTGCATATTTTATAAAGGAGCTGCAACGAACCTACAAGGTGATCAAATTTTGTTAACAGAATATTGGTCGATCGATAGATAAATAAACCTTTGTTGATCTCGATAATCCAAGGGTTGGGTTCGGTGACGGTGACTAAGCCAAGTATGAAGAATTGGAAAATAAGCATGATGCACAATTGGAAATTAAAATTAGTGGTGCGACTTTTAACCAAAGAATCAAGCATCGGCAGTGCCGGATTAAGAAGGCTTCTACACCGGATGGAACAAAACGCCCTAGAAAAACAAAACAGTTTTCTGTGTGTTTTTGAAATTTAAATATACACATTTAAATATGCGTGCCTACACTGAATATGGCAAAACAAAGCAAGAAAACAAAATAAAGTGGAAGATAAGACAGCACGAGTCCTGTTCCTGTAGCAAATCCAATCAAGGGGCACTCGGATTGCTGTATGTTATCATTATCATGCTTATGGTATTAAATAAATGAAAAGTGTTCTTCTTGTAGATGATTATTTCCACATTTAGCGATTTTAGAATGTTTAAAAATGATTTAATACTAAGATTAAGAAATTTAACCGAATTCGGTATTTATATCGATCAACTGTAAACTCTTTCGCCAAAAGCGTTATTGACGCAAGTACAATTGAAATAAGCTTTTCAAGTCAACGGAAGAATTCTTAAAGGTGAGACTGTATTTTGTCAATATGCACGGTTTTTGGAAGATGAATTAAAGATTCTCGGAAACAGCAGTAAAAACCTGAGCCAAGGTATACTGAGAAGCAAAACGATAACAAGCTAGTCTTAGAATAAGTACTTGTACGTTCATGTGAATTTATTTTTGTTATTTCGCAGTAACAAACCTTGAAAAACCGCAAATCGAAGGTTCAAAAACAAAATATATTGCCGGATTTGGCATTTAAGCTCAAATAGTGGGATTCCAATTCAATTTCAAAGTGATTCAAGTTTCGTTAAGTGGCTGAGTTCAGTCAAATTGTTAACTTTTTAAATTAAAAACATTTCAATGTTTGAGAAATTGGAAAATTGGACAGATTGATAACTAAAACCCGGAACTCTGGACAGGGCTAACAGAACGCATCAATGGTGAAAATAAATACCTGAATTTCACAACGTTGTGGAGTTTGATTCTCTTCTCATCAAAGTGCTCAAGGATGAGCTGTTTTAATGGTCGTATTTCTTATTTTGCTTTCTTCGTGTAGAAATTTCTTGCTGATATTCCAGTTAGTCAGTTCTTTGGATTTTGCCTCAATATCTGAAAATGTTGTTCGCTTTGCTTGAATGTACCCGTTCAGTGATCATGACCATGCGTATCCAGTGTAAAGGTTTTGATCAGTCGATTGTAACGAATCACTAGTCGCTAGGATTCTGTGCTAGGATTCCGTTCCACAATATTATCTCTATTCCTGTTTCCAATTTACTCATCTTTGAAACTAGTCCGTAATTTTGATTACGGCATTCTGCCTTTTGATCCACCTTATTGGAAATGTCTACCGAAATGAAAATATTAGGGGTGCCCCTGTTAGTTTTGCAATCCTATTCCCAACTTGGGAGTATTGCGGTTCAAAACGTAATTTGTGGTGTGACCAGCGCTCACTTTTAGAAATGTAGGAACTAAAAGTTTAAATTATAGTTGAACAACTCATTCGTGGTAAGTCTTGTACCTACATTAACATAAAAAAAATATTTTCACACTTCTACAGTCAGAAAGGGTGCTTGCGCGGGGCCTGTAGCATTTGCTATTCTTGCTTAGTGGCTAATCTGCAACTGAGCATCGAAATTATGCCTGAGTTGGCATCACTGCAGTATGTTTGTATGGCTTTGCCGGATTTATTTATAGGAAAGGTGTTTGACATAGAAGGTGACTGTGTATAAGGACTAAGGAGGTGGGTGGCACTTTAAATTCTTACACAACAATCTCGAAGGCATCTTGCCCCTTAAATTTAAGTATCATATTACTTACCTAAGGATGTCTCGTTCGTTGTGACCGCTCCGGATGCAGCTATTTTTAAAACCGTAAAGGCAGGTTATCTAAAAAAAAAAACAGAAGCTGAAAATACAAATTTTCAAATTAATGAAGCGAATCTGTTAGGCAAAAAATTAATACATGACGACGTACAATAAACATAAATAAACTATTTCAAATAGAGTCTGTTGAGAGAGCTACCTTCTTTGGTAGTTTAAGTGGGCTAATAGCTGCCACGGAAAAGAACAAGTTGCCCTTCAATTTTTCAATGCCCCCAAGCACCAGTAGAAACTTCGCTGCTTAATTGGTGGGATGGGGGGTGGGAAACCATATCCAGTTTTTTCTTTCCTGCTAAAATAAATTTGACATCTGCCAGGTGGTTTGTGCAAAAGTAGATGAAGACTTCAATACAATTACCTATGAATAAAGGAAACCCGTACGTGCGTTATACGCCCACCCCATATAATTACTGCCAATCATTCTGGATAATTATATATAGAAGCTATTAAATAACTGCGCTACACAGTGCACTGTATAAGTGCACTTTCTTTGATAATATTTAATGAGAAAATTATGCCAATTATCCGAAAGGATATACCGCAAAATCATATTATGACAGGTGTATTGATACATGTTGTGTAACTGAAATCCAATATGTCATGGGTCTCATGCTTAAAAATTCAAATTGTTCCATTTCTATAAAGCGAGCGAAAAAAGTTTCCCAGAACAATTGTATTCGCGTTTCAGGTAAGCAGAAAAATAACCACAAAATGCCATCTTAGTTGGACTTTTTGGATTCAGCTGCACAGACGGTTCTTCGCCAAACAGTACTCTCAAGGTCTCAAGTGACCAGCGAAAAGGTTCGATTTGGTTTTTGTCCTTTCTGTGTTAGGAACGATTTTTATTTTAAGTGCGCGAAAAGTACATTTTTGGTGGGAAATCAATTTAGACGATTCAGATTTGGAAAAATTTCACGGACAGTAAAATAGTGAACGGAGTTCTCCGCACAAATCATATCAAATCTAAATCTCATATTTCGAAAATTTATAGAGTTTTCGAAATAGCTGAAATCGCTTGGACAAAAATAGTAGTAGTACATTTTCGTATTAAGAAGAAAAAAGATCCGAAGGTGTAAGGTGCGGGGGAACGAGCCATACATTCTGATAGATATATATATTTATGAGTAAATAAGACGAGAAAGTCAAGGTACAGCATAAGCAGTAACACAGTGGTTCTTTGCAGATCAATAAATTCACGATGCCACGAAATGGGCGCTGGAGGAGGATAGGCATCATGTCGGTGACTACCAAACCTAGGCGTTCGAATATACCTAATCGGATGGAGGCTGACGACGACCCGATTGGAATACAGCCAGAAGGTGGAGCCACACATCAACGAGAAGCTGGCGAGGACCGAATCCCAGCAATGATTGACGATACTGAATCTCGCAGCAGAGAAACCGAGCAGCAGAACAAGAACGAATGGCTGCGGGAGGTTCTCACCACCGTAGGCCCATTAGGGAAGAAGGCACGACAACGATACTTCGTCAAAGGAATGCAGCCACGGGTACAGGTAATACAGACGGCGGCTGGTGAAATTATAGTGAAACGGGGAGAGGAGTCCTGGCGTTTTCCACGTCCTGCACCAGGTTTAGTTGAATGATCTCAAAGCATATGCTCACCCAGTGACGCATAAAAGTCTCTTAAAACAGCGTTCTCTTCATTCAGGCAACTGACGAGCATATGCGGTCCAACAAATAGTAGTTGTTGTCAAAATAAAGATGCACTAAGGATTTTGAATCTGTTTTAATTGTTTACATTATCTCGACCATAAATAGGCAAGTATAAAAAGACGATCTAGCGATGCAGTGTTGCATATTCGGTCCTTTGGATAGGCGCAGCGAATGCTTCCATTGCACACAGATTTTTTTGGAAGGTAAACCACTTGCACACAAATCACTGTTTCAGGGCAATTGTTGTAAGATCCTCCTCCGAAAACCTAAAGCAACTCTGCTATGTTCAGACGATTGCCAGATCTGACAATATTGTTAAAGAAGAAGATAAAAGAATATGAGTTTCATTATAATTCTTTCAGGGTGAAACTCGATGACGTTATAACTAGATAACCACTGGTCCAATTTTCATGATTCTTCCTTTTTTTTATTCGTATCGCTGTATATCAGGTTAAGGAAGCCTTAAAAGATAGGATGCTTTTCGACCCGATAGGTTTTGGCTCTCGCACGCTCTATGACATCGCAGAAATATTTTCTAGTATATCCTTCATAAACTAGCCTACAAGGTTTTGGAAAGATTGCATTATATACATGCACAGGGTGTCCGCCGGGAAGGTAGACTACTTTGTTTTGCCGCCATTTTGGTTAACATTAGTCTCGACAGTTCATATTTGGCAATCGTGAAGAAGACACGTGGCAAGTTTATTATGGAAAAATATTCGATAAACCAACGTGTTTTAATCGTTAAAACATTTTATCAAAATCAATCATCGATTACTGTGACGATGAGAAAGTTACGTGAAATTTTTTGGAGTGCCAAAAAAACGCAATATTTATCGTGTAGTGAATGATTTCGAAGAAAGAGGGTCTTTAGGTGATAGCCTCAAGTATGGGCCACAACGTAATGCAGTATCGGCTGAAAACATTACTGTTGCTCAAGGAAGTGTTCAAAATAATCCATCAATCCATCAATTAACGGTAATTGTGAATGGGGAGCGATATCGTGCTATGATTGAAAACTTTTTACTTCATGCTTTGGGCTTGATTAACATGTGGTATCAACAAGACGGTGCCACATCGCATACAGCCAGGATTACAATGGAATTACGGCGAGACCTCTTTCCACAACAAGTTATTTCAAGAAATGGTGATGTTGATTGGCCTCCACGGTCGCCTGATTTGACTGCTCCGGACTTATTTTTGTGGGGATATCTGAAAAGCAAGGTTAATGCAAACAAACCAGAAACGCTTGAGCAACTCAAACCAAATATTCGTGGTGAAATTAATGAAATACCGCGTGAAATGTGTGAGAATGTAATGAAAAATGTGCTCAAAAGGGCTCACATTTGTGAGACTAACAGAGGCGGACATTTACCTGATATTGTATTCCATACATAATTGCCGACATTAGATAAAACATTTATCAATATAAGATCCATTCTCTTTCATTTAATCAAAAATTATAAACAAACAAAGTAGTATACCTTCCCGGCGGACATCCTGTATATACAAGATTTATAAATTTTGTATTCAGCTAAAATGACAAGTGGATAGTTTGAATGACAGTGGGCAGAACTACTGTCCTGCTACCTGCGCTATTAGAAGGCAGTGCCTATTTTCGATTCCTGAAGACCGGTAAGCCCACCCACTGAGAGATTGTCCATGTTTCCCTATTCCCTATTTAAAACAAATTTCATGATGCAGTGTGATTATGTGCACCTTACCATTCAGACCGTTAAAGAAAAGTAGTAACACCCGCAGATCGCTGTCAACCTACACTTCCGACACTTAAAACAAGCATATTTTCAACAAAATGTCACAAACAATTATACCGACCTCCATTCATCTGTCAGTCATAACGTGATTATGAACTTTCGGCTTTGAAATTTCCGTGAGTTTCCTTGTTTAAATTTTATGTCAATTAAGAGCTCTTTCGTTACCTGCATTCATAAACCGTGTTGCGTAAATCATCATCAAAAAACAAAAGTACATTAACATCTGACGTAAGCTATGTAGAATGTAATAGTACTAAAAATGTTTCATAAATGTATGTAGTGTTTTTAAGGAATTGAACAAACAATACCCCTGAAGATGTTGTCAAAAAACCGACGAAACGTAGGGCGCAATGATGGATTAAACGTTTTTGAATTGCATCTTAAATAATAAGACCATCGAGCTGAACTTCAATAAAAAAAAATATTTGAATATGCACCTCACCCCCTCGATAAACAGACGCATACAATTTTCAATCATCAAATAATTAAATAAATATGCTCTATGAAAATATAAACCATCGTATATAAAATAAAATGATTTTTTTTTAAATATCGAAGAGGGGAGGAAATCGCCGGAAAAAAAAAACAATTCATTGGAACTTTAGTGGTAACTAACGGGTGATTTTTTAGCTGGTTTGGTTTTGGCAACACTGGTTTTGACAGCTGACGTGTGTTTAGTACCTTGTGTCACTGTCAAACAGCTTCAGTTTGGTTTGCAATTTAACCATGGATCGTCTTACAAATGAACAACGCTTGCAAATTATTGAATTTTACTATCAAAATTCGTGCTCGGTTCGAAATGTTCATCGCGCGCTGCTTCCATTTTATGATCGGCATTCTCGACTTTCTGAGCAGTCTATTCGGAAGATTGTGACCAAATTTCGCACCAAATTTACTTTGTTGGACATTAAACCACCAACACGTTTACGTACTGTGCGTAGTGAAGAAAATATTGCGGCCGTATCAGCTAGTGTGACAGAAGACCGCGAAATGTCGATTCGGCGCCGTTCCCAGCAGTTAGGCCTTTGTTACAGCACTACGTGGAAAATTTTGCGGAAGGATTTGTGCGTAAAGCCTTTTAAGATACAGCTTGTGCAAGAACTAAAGCCAGCCGACCTACCACAACGCCGAATTTTTGGTGAATGGGCTCTTGGAAAGCTGGCCGAGGATCCGCTTTTTTATCGAAAAATTGTGTTCAGCGATGAGGCTCATTTTTGGTTGAATGGGTACGTAAATAAGCAAAATTGCCGCATTTGGAGTGAAGATCAGCCAGAAGCATTGCAACAGCTACCAATGCATCCCGAAAAAGCCACTGTTTGGTGCGGTTTATGGGCCGGCGGCATTATTGGGCCATATTTCTTCAGAGATGATGCGAATCGCAGCGTTACTGTCAATGGTGAACGCTACCGAGCGATGATAACAAACTTTTTTTTGCCCGAAATGGAAGTTCTTGACTTGCATGATATGTGGTTTCAACAAGACGGTGCCACATGCCACACAGCACGCGAAACAATGGCGCAATTGCGAGGCGAGTTTGGTGAACAGTTAATTTCACGTTTCGGGCCGGTCAATTGGCCGCCTAGATCGTGCGATTTGACACCATTAGATTATTTTTTGTGGGGGTATGTCAAGGCTAATGTGTATAGGGACAAGCCCGCTTCGATTGACGCACTGGAAGCCAACATCCATGCATTCATTCGTGAGATACCGGCCGATATGTGTGAAAGAGTATGCCAAAATTGGACTCAGCGGATGGACTACCTGAGACGCAGCCGCGGTCAACATTTGCATGAAATTATCTTTAAACATTAAATTGCAAGGTTCAAACTATCGATTCAAATAAATATTTCATTCATTTTTTCGAATTTTTTGTGTTTTTTTTTTAAAAAAAGTTCTAAACCTCTTAAAAAATCACCCGTTATTTAGTGCAACAACTACTGGACTGTCAGTCAAATAAAGTCCCGGTAAGCTGCAGATAAGTTAAATTTTTATTAAATAAGTTATGTCTCAATTTGAATCCATTCAAAAATATATACTTGATTTGCACAAGGCGAGGGAATAGATATTTCATATTTCATATTGTTGGCGGTACTGAATTTTGACTGGTATTGATTTTGTGTGTAATAAAACTTGGCGCTCTAACCTCACCAAGTGTAGTGGATTAAAGAAACATTACAGCCTGTCGCAAGTAAAGGGTACATAATGCATAACGCAGAAGTGATGGAAAAGTGTGTCGTGTGATATCAGTGCGTCTTTTATAACTAAACTTTGCAAAACGTTATTTTGTCGTTTCCTGGGCTTACTGGTTTCTGTTTTCGTTATTATCAAGAACCCTTTTCCGTTTTCATATCTTCCAACTCATCTTAAATGTGAAATAAATCGAAAACGTAAACAAAAGACTAAAGTTTGTCTAAAGCCTCATAAATTTAACGGAATATTTTCCACTTGAGAACCAGCTGTGCCGAGTTTTTTTTACCGTGTTTTCTGTATCTCAAACATGGTCTAGTAAACAAATTTGAGCATCTTTTCGTTCTTGAACCCTGAGTAAATACGTCGCAAAGTGCATAGAAAGGGTAAAAACCGTTTTCGGGATGTAGAAAACACTAAACACTAGCTGGCAGTCAGCTGTTTTATTTGAAATCCGCTGTTAAATCAAACAACCCATATTGCAATGTTTTATTAGGTCTGTTCCCTTACTTTTAAATTTAACGAACTGTTACTAGCTCTTATGAATTTTTACTATTTTTTCTAAACAAATTTCTTCAATTGGAAAAGCTGTCAGTCACCAGACTATTGACAGGTGATTTGAAATTTGTTGTCAACTACAACTCTAACGAGTTTTTATTCAACAAATTTCATTGTGTCAGAATTGGAAAAGCTGACAGCCAACTGACCATTAACATATGATTTGAAATCTGTTGTCAACTAATTTTGTTGGTAGAGTAGCAAATTCAGAGAGGGATCCCCACTCACAAACTATTGGTTCACAGGATTCAGGGGTAATTTAACCGCTAATGGAGACTCCTCAGGGGCAGCTCAATCCTCTGTTGTATTTCAGTTGTGTAGGATAGGTATTGGGGATCTCTGCCTATTCGGTCTGTTTAATTCTCCCTTACTCGTGGGTACATTTATATGAACCAAAACAATAAAAATAAAAATAAAATGCGATCGGAAAACGAGGCGGTAGGCTTGGAAGGGGTAGAGAAGGTGTTGGAAGGCGCTGGAACGAACCCGAATAAGCTCGATGGGTCAGTGGACTCTGATGGGAAACCAAAAGATTTAGCTGATCAATCGTCAGTGGAGGTGGACAATGCGGAGCAGAAATGCGACAAGAGGTCAGCCGAAACTGCGGAAGCCGAATTGGAAGAACAACTCGATTCCGCGCGGAAGTAGTACAAACAACTGAAGCAAAGGATGAAGAGGGTCAGAAGTAAACAGATATTGGCCTTGGCCAAATCTGTCTCCGTGGAAGGCGTAAACAGATCGGTCGATGAGTTGACCGAAATGGTTGCCAATATGACGTCGACCGAAACCTCTCCAGAGGACGGTGGATCTAGGAAACGGTTCAAATGTTCCGGGACCATGAATCCACCCGAAACTGAGAAGCAGGGGACGGAAGGCGGAGAGGAGGACGGGCAGTCTGCTGGGGCTCAGTCTAAAGGTACCACACTGCATTGGTTATGTCGATGGTCAACATGTACAGCGGACTATCAATCAGCCCGAAAAGCAGAAATTGTGCAAAGTCAAGCAACCTACCAAGCAGAGTAAAGCGAAAGCTGAACTAAGCTATGGGAAGGAGAGCAAAGCAAGCCGATAATGCTAAGCCATACACTAGGAGTGAGAGAGCCAAAGTTGGCAGTGGCGTAAAAACCTTTGCTCAAACAGCGGCGAACGATCTCCAAATGGGTGTTGCCGACATGAGTCGTCGTGAGGGGGGGATAGATGCTTCGCAGTTGAGTATTTTTAGACATGCTCTTCTGGGGGCTCTAGACTTACTTCCGACAATTGCAGGTGATATCAGTGTTAAGGAGGTAAACTTGGAGGAAGGGATTATATCTATAAAATGCGTTAACTATGAAACCAAGGCTTGGCTATGTGAGACTGCAGGGAAGATGACCGACCTATGGGAGGGAATCAACTTTAAAAAAATAGACAGGTTTCACATACTAAAGGATGTGGAAAGGTTGATAATCTTCGTTCCCGGTCAACCCGTGAGCAAAGATGTCATCCTTGCCAGACTCTGTCGTCAAAATTCTTGTGTGAAAGACACTTCTAAATGGAGGGTTATTCATGCCGGAAGATATGACGACCACAAAATTGGAACCAAGTTGACGATCTGGTGCCCGAGGGAGGAAGCGAGGCTGAAGCAGGAGATAGACTCTTTTACGGGTTGGACATAGCATTCGTGAAGTTCCAAGGATCATCGGAAAAGACCAACATGGAAAGCCACCCGGTAGGGCGACGAATGGGATCAACACAAGTCGGGCGGGAGGTGGGCCCGTACTATGTCTCATGGACAGAGGTGGGGACTCTCGCCTAGGTCAGCATACTGCATGTATGCGATGATAACTAGACCCATTATTACCTACGCCTGGGTTGTATGGTGGGCGAAAGCCTCTCAGAAAACTGTGAGGTAGCACCAGACTTATTTATTAAGAAAACAGCGGCCCTAATGGCATTTCGTTTGCATCGAGATGCGAAATGGCACAATCGTGGTACCATCTATGGACATAGGAAGATCCTGGAACTTGTCAAAAACGAGATTAGGGAGCTGAACATGCCTATGGATGGTATAACAAGGGTGCGTATTATGGAAAGGCATCACAAAACTCGTATTGAGAACGGATTACTTACAGAAAAAAGGAGTGGTGAAATAGTGATTTTCACAGATTGATCCATGATGGATGACGGAGCAGGTGCTGATATCTATTCAGCAGTGCTGGGACTAGCCCGTCACGTTAGCGTCGGGAATTACACTTCTGTATACCCGGCTGAGATGATTGCATTGCTTCATGCGTTCGACTACTTGCTTGAGAGTCAGGTGGAGGGAAGAAATATCCTTATAGCACTGGACAATCGGTGATCCGATGCATGGGACAAACAAACATCACAACATCATTGGCATTGGAATGTGTACTTAAGCTCAATAAGTGTTCATCTAAAAATGAAGTAACACTGACTTGGGTACGAGGACACATAGGGATCGAAGGCAACGAAAAGGCGGACTCCCTTGCAAAACAGGGGTCAACTGAAAAGTTACTGGGGCCAGAACCATTCTCTTCAATTGGCAAAGGAATGGTAGAACAGCTGATTCACAAGTGGATCACGACAGAGCACCTGAGAAGGTGGTCAACCGTGGAACAATGTAGACAGGCTAAAATGGCAATTAAGTGGTCGACCTGCTCCACTCAAAGAAGGCTTCTAAGCATGAGTCCAACATTGAAATGGGTGGTGGCTTTGTTAACAGGACATGGTAATTTCGGGTATCACTTAAGGAAGATGGGCCTTAGAGAGGATGATACCTGTAAACTATGCCTGGAGGAACCTGAGACAGCGGCACATATACTGTGTCAATTTCCGGCATTGGCTGGCAAAAGAATGAGGATCTTGGGACATCATTGGGTCGAGACCCAGTCAATGAAACAGATGCTAGCGTTAACACTAGGAATTGAGCTCAGGAAAGAACTCTGGAGAAATCCAGAAAGTCTCTCTGGGTAAGATTTATAGTGGTAGAGAGACGAAAAGAGACCCGACAATGGTGGTCTGATTCGAATATCTCTCGAAATCTATATATATAAAGAATCCTCAAACACATCGCACATAGCTTTTTCTTCTTCATATGGATAGTAACATTTTGTAACTCCGATTTCTTTGATGTGCTGATTTTGCCAGGAATGGTAAGACTGTGACAAAAACACTTCCAACATATTATCTATCGTAAGAAGAATACTTAAGCATGTATATTTTCATTCTATTCCTCCGTTGAGCTGTCAACAAACTCACGAAGGTACACTTTTTTCAACAGCAGCTATGATAAAAAAGTCTTAAGAGGAACCACGGTTGAATTTAATGAAAAAGAAATACCGAAACATCCAAGAAATATAACACTTTATTCAAGTCAAGTGACGTTGCTAAACTAACAGAAAATGAAAGTATTAACATCCAATTTATAGGTTTTCTTTTGGCACTAGTAATTCATATAAAGCATATACATATAATTCACATAAAAGAGAGGTAAATGAAATGAGTTAGAATATTACTATTAAATGAGTGAAAATATAAGAAAAAGAGTTGCCATTACTTAATTTTTAACAGCAGCATTATAATGAATTCGTTGAATGGATGTGTTCACTCTCAAATGCGAATGGTAATGGCTTGTTCACACTAAGCTTCGTCTGTATTGATTTTATTTTATTATTTTAATTCATAATTTGGCTCAACCATGAACATGAAATCATGCTAAGAAAAAAGTGCTGGCATAATTTGAAAAAAAGGGCTAAAAATAAAATAATCAATTTTTTATTTAAATTGGTCACACTGCCTGTAATACTGCGGAGGTATTAAAAAACTCTCCCATATTTTTCACCGTGATGTTCTTTTGGGTAGTGCATCATTTTTACTAACCCTCAGCAGTATGAAATTGTTTTCCATTCAATTGCGAGTGTGTTCCCGGTGAATCATAAAAAAGAATACAGTTAGAATCTTTGAGTTAAAGTCCGCTTGCCCCTCTCAATAGCACTCGGCTCACCTAATTAAATAAAGTAATTTCCAACCGGACTCCCTTCTCTTAGTGAACTTTTCCATACACTTGTTCGTCGCATCGCATGTCGCTGGTGTTTCTTTGGCCCGAAGTCTTCACGCACTAAATCAGTTGGAATAGCCAAAAGCAAAGTAAGCGGCAACATATCAACGGTTCACATAAGTCCGGAGTGTTGGCACGTCAGTGTTTGCCTAAGATGTGCCGTGAGTGGCAGACAGCAGATTTCACATGTCGATTAAGTTCATCCTAACTTCATCAGTCAAATATACGCCACATTGCTAAGTAGAGGCTACCTCTTCTAAAGATCTTCTAATTAGTTTATCACCACAACCAGTTGCCAGTTAATGGGATAGTCTATAGGGGGCAACACTCCCCGTGTAAATAACTTGGTCGTGCTATTGCTTCTGGCCAAGAACTCGCCGCTCAAATATTCAGTAGTTCCAGCCTTCAACTTGAGAAAGCGATTCTTCAAAGTCAACGAATTAACATGGTGGGTCCGTATTTCGAAGTTATATCACCGCTGGCTGTGGCTGTGGCTCAGGGAACAGGTTGATGACAAGGGCGACCAAAATCGTACAGTACATTGGCATTGGACGAAGGTGATGAATGTGGTTATGATTATTTTTGTGTAATTTGTTTTTTCCAACCGCCTTTGGTGGTGGTGGTCGATTGTCTCAAGTCTGATGGATTTGTACACACTACTTTGGCTATCCGCATTTGCATATTATGTATGTCTTCTATTGACGAATAGTTTATTCCGAGAATCTTCCAGGTGCGTGACTCACTTTTATTTTTGTATGAATAATAATTACAATTAGTGGATGTGCTATGAGCGGTACAGGTGCCAGTGAGCAAGTGGTCAAGGGGAATCAATTAGTTTTGTGATTTGTATTGTGCTGTCATCTGTGAATGTGTAAATGCACTATTACTACAGCCGTGGCACGGATAGTTGGTTGATTCACTGACACGGGGTCGCGCCACGCCTTACGCTTGTTCTCGTACATTTTTCAGACAGCTTTCGGACGCCATTGTCAGGTTTCTCAGCGTTCACCTTTTCCGCGTTTTCGTCATCTGGTGGTAAGCAGCTTTTACAGACCAAACTGACCTCATACTGACCGTGATTAAATCTAACTTACTGTGATTACATACAAAATAAAAAAAAAAAAAAACAAATAATAAAAAGCCAGGCTGAAGATTCGTCAAGCATATTCCATAGGTCTATGTAAAATAATTAATAGTTGGAACAACAGGTACGTATAGGCCTAGATTCTAACACCCATTCGTCTTGTGTGAATTTCTATTTTTAGAACGAATGGTGGTGACCTTAAGTTGTATGTCTAGGCCGAACGGCCGAATTGGAAAACGCTTTTATGAGGGCTTGCGAGAAGTGGCGCAGTGGAAAACACCTTCAGATGTTACTTGTTTTTTTTTTGTCGGGAATCGAACCTGAGACCACTAACCAATAGACAAAGGCGCATGTTTCAATATCGTTAAAGCAGTTTCAACTGCAGTGCTCGCACTAAAATGACAATAATAAAAAAATAAAAAATAATAATAACCCAATTTGTAGAATGTACGGTAGATCTAAAGAGCTTAGGTTAGGTTAGGCTGAGTGGGGTTGCAAGCTGGTGACAAAAGAGGCAGCATCACCATCCCCAGGAAAAAAATCTCAAAGAGCTTACACGATTTTTTTTGGAACCCTAAACTTCAAACTTCAACTTCAAAATAAGGTTAAAGTAAAGGGTCTTTCATTAGCGACTTGACAACTTCAAACTTTGGGTGTGAACGCACTCTTAAGTCGATTGCTGAACTGTCAACTTTAAGGCCCGTTTTCTGATACTACTCATAACGATTTAAGTTCTACTTAAATACCTTATACCTTAGACCTAGAGTTTTTTTTTTTTTTTTTTTTTTGAATTGGTAAAATTTGCAGTTTTAATTTGACAGCTGACTGCTGACAGTTGTCAGCGGATTTAGTTTGTCATTTTAAGCCTACAATACACGGCCTCCCAATGCGAATGTTGAATGCCGCTGTACAGCTCGTTGCATCGCCTCCTCCATAGCCTGTCAATGCAATGTGTTCTACGAAGAATTTTTCTCTCAAAATGGATATGTGCCCTTGGATATTTGCGAGCGGAACTTACTCCAAAGTTGCCTTTGCAGCCGAAAGAAAGAGTTGTTCATTCATTTAATAGATACCTTACTTAAAGGATCAGTGGGTAGCTTGCTAGACTACTTAGCGAGGGGTCTCACCTTCGAAACCTCTTAAATTGTTAAACTGTTTCCATTCTACAATTAAAGACGACCTTCAGAATTGTTATTGTGTGTAGGTACTTACAAGTCCAATGCGCGAAACGCATGTAGAACTTCTATGAAATTTGTCCGAACCATTCCGACTTGTACATTTGGGAAAAAGTTAAAATATTCAGTATCTATCTTGCTCGAGCTAAAGTTGTGAGTATTCAACGCTTTTCACTGGAGAATGGGCTGCTCAAAAATTGGAGCAAGAGAAATCTTGTGTCTATATTGTCTGGGGATGGCGAGGCGCCCGCTATGGAGTCTGGTCTTTCGTAATGATCTTAAAACCCCACTTAACCTTACCTAACCTAACCCAACCTACACCTACATTGTCCAATGTCAAGGCTTCAAAAATTAGTAAAAAAAAAACAAATAAGTATTGGTTTCAAATTAAAATCCAATCCTTATTAGTGAAAAAGCCTAGGCTTTTGTCGATTTTAGTTCGCGCTTCTATTACTTTCGGTGCCAGTCTTGAGAAAGCGATTGCTGAACACCGCCTAAACTTTGAACGCTGACAAATCTTTCAAGTCCATCACAAACTGGCAATTTCCTGTCACCCAGTCGTGCAGTTTTCAGTATTTCGTCTTCGCGATCGTTTGCGTTTTTAATTTGTATAAGTTGAGCTACTCCTGTCTCAGCAGCAGTGGTAAGTTTTGTGTTTTTCGTGCAAAAAGTTCCCTGAAAATGAGTTTGTCGACGTGGCGCTTCAAAATTAAATCCAAAGCGACTAAAATGGCAGTATAACAGTTTGTTCTGTTCGCCGGCGCTTTGGTTGTTCCCTTTTGTTTAAAATTGAGCTTTAGCAAGCGCAAAAATGATAAGCCCACTGCGTATTGATTACGATGGAATCCGTGTGCATATTGAGTTTAAGTATCTGCAACAGGTTTTACTCCTTAAATCAAAATCCATGTCGTATTCAAAATTGAAATAACTATATATATATGTATGCATAGAATCGTATATACACCATTTTCTGTTGTTCATTTCTTTTCGCAGAATAACTATCTGAAAGGATTTGGCAGCACTGCACAAAATAAAACATCAAACGAGCTAATAATGGCAAAGGACGAAAAGAAACAAGTCACGTCGTCCGATCTGGACGAGGCATTGTACACGAAGCTTCAGAATTTGACCAGCAAGAACGATGTTGCGCAACTCACATCGATATTCACAAGTTCACATAATGTAAATCTCAATATATCAGCCATAATGGAGAAGTTAGAGGAACGCTGCCGAAATATTGAGGTAAAGCTCGACTCCTTGCTGGCAGCCCAAAAACGTAATTTATGCCGTACGGCATTTACGGGTGTGTGCTCGCAACAGTCGCAGTCTGGGCGCAACGCAACGCAAGGATTTAATGCAAAGGGTGGAAAAGCAGGAAGACCCCCGCATCAACCGCCCTAATGATGCCGAGAATATCACTCGTTTGCAAATGCAAAACAACGACAACAGCTTGATAGAAATGGACCAGATGCTGGAAGGCCTACACATGGCAGTCGATGAGTTTTTTTTTTTTTTTTTTTTTTATATACTTCTCCCGGGAAAGGCGAACCTATAACGCTTCAACAGCGCCCCGAGATGTCTGCAGATGTATGTTTGCTCTGCACTTAAATTGCTGCAAATTGTAGTCTTCTGGAAATATATCCCCAGGAAGCGAGTTCCAAAGTTTGCTTGTCCTGTAACAGAAGGAGTTTTTGAAAGTTGATGTCCTCGCGGTTGTCAAGTGTACTGTATGGTCATGAGCATTAGCAGCCTGTCTTGTTGGGCGTCCAAAAGTTGCATTTCGAGGGATAATGTCTTTGAGTTCCTCAGAACATCTACCATGGAAGTACCTATAGAACAAGCATAGGTCAGCTACTTGTCTTCTGTGCACCAACGGTTGTAGATTCGATGTGAGTGTAGGGTCTCCAATGAGTCGAACTGCTCGTCTCTGTATGCTATCAAGCAGGTTAAGTGAATGTTTTGGTGCCGAGCTCAATATATGGGAACAATATTCCAAGCCTGGTCTAACCTGTGTTTTGTAGAGAAGGAGAAGTTGCTTGGGGCTAAAGTACCTCTTTGCTTTAAATAGGTAGCTCAACTTTGCGGACGCCGATTTTGCGATATAGGATATGTGGTTCTGCCATGTGATTCCTGAGTTGACTGTGACTCCTAGAAGGTGCATTGAGTCCTTGTGATGGATTGGATGGTCATCCATTTGGATCTGAGGAACTGTTGATGCATTTTTTCTGGAAAATGTTGTGAGCTGTGTCTTGTTTGCATTAAATACAACCAAGTTGTCCTTTCCCCACTTCAAGATTTTGGCCAGATCATCATTTAGAGAATTAATTTGTTCACATCTCTGATTGTGTGATGTAGCCGTATCCACAGGCCCATTGTTCGAGATGGAGGATATAACAGTCCTGTCATCTGCAAAGCTGTAGATATTATTATTTGTCGATCCAAGCAAATCGTTGATGTGGAGAAGAAATAGAGTTGGAGAAAGAATAGATCCTTGGGGCACTCCTGCATTTATAGCAAACGAATTGGATGATACACCATCTACAACAACTTGGATCGATCTTCCCAGAAGAAAATTTTGCATCCATCCGCAGAGTTGTTGTGGTAATCCGTAAGACGCTAACTTGCCTAATAGGGCTCTATGGCAGACTCGGTCAAATGCCTTTGATATGTCCAAGGCTACGGCTCTGGATTCGCCGTGTTGTTCAATTGATTGTGTCCATAAGTGCGTTACGTAGCTTAACAGGTCCCCAGTGGAACGACGGCTCCGAAATCCGTATTGCCTGTCGCTTATTAATCGATGGCCTTCTAGATATTTGATTATTTCGACATTTATTGCCTTTTCCATTACTTTAGAGAGCATTGAAAGTAACGCTATTGGACGATAGTTTTGTGGCAGACATTTCTTCCCTTTCTTTGGAATAGGTTGAATGCGAGCGGTCTTCCAGCAAGAAGGAAACATCTTCTGGGAGTACGACATGCTAAACAGCTTACAGAGTACAGGTGCAAGTTCTGGTGCACAGTTCTCGAGTACTATAGCCGGGATTCCATCGGGTCCCGTTGCCTTATTGCAATCTAGTTCTTTAAGGATGCGTTGTATTATTCATTTCAGGTTTATTATTTTTATTTTGTTTACCTATATGAATTACATTTTTGACAGTAAAATTCATGCAGCTGCCTAAATGTACATCTTGGGGGTTGTTCCAAAAATATTTTGCAAAATTTTTATATATGGCATAAAGTCGCTTGGCACAATGTCACGGCACCTCAGGAACCAACAATGCTAAAAAGTAGAAATTAGGTAAGGCGCCTACGCTTGATCAGCTTAGCAAATATACCAAATTTGAATATTTGTTTTGTGACTTCATTGGTACTGAAGATCGAGGGGGTCGAAAATCGTCTGAGTTTGTTCCTGAAAATAGGCTGTAGTGCAAGAACTTGAAGAGTGCCCTCAGAACTTCTTTTTATTTATTTATTTATTTATTATGTCAATTGTAGGCGCAGTAGCTTAGTGGTTAGTGTGTTGGACTACTATGCGAGGGGTCGAGGTTCGAATCCCGCAAAAAACCCAAAATTCCAACTTAGGGTTTTTTTCACTGCGCCACCTCTCGCGAACGCCTGACAAACATCCGAGAGTATAACTGTCTTGAAAAAGCTTCTCAATTCGCCCTTTGGAATCGGCATAAAATTGTAGATCCCTTCCATTCGTTTCAAAAATGAGAAACTCACACAAAACGAATGGTTGTGAGAAGCTAGGCCTAGGGTCCCTACGGACCTGTTGCGCCAACTATTTATTCATTTATTTATTATGTCAATTTGAGCTACACAAACTCTTTTAGACAGCTTACTTATTTAATATATACTTATATATACTTAAAACTATTATTATAACATAGATTATTAATTACTCCCATTCAAGAGAGACATTAATTGATTTTTAAAAGAATTTCTTGAACAGTTTTCAAAAACATCGATGTTATCAAGTACAGAATTTAATTCATTGCTTCAACGTTCAATTGGTTCACTACTGCCATAGTTTGTTCTATGAAATTGAACATAAAAATGAAATCGCATACGCAGGATTCTCCTGGGAAAATAAACATTTATCCGACTAAGGGCATTTAATGTGGTAATTTATTATATCTCTTATAAACATTATATTAAAATATTCGCGTCTTTTTTCAAGAGTTAGCGTATTAAAAAGAAGGCATCTTGTTAAATAGGGTGGAGTTTCAATATTCCACCTTAGTTTTTTTTTAAAACAAACCTGGTAAAACACTTTTGCACCCTTTCTATCCTATTGGAGTGGTTTTGGTAAAACGGAAACCGATCTTACCAATGCAAAATATAGCGCCTTCAGCGCATAAGGATCAGAGAATTATTTTGTATTACGCCTAATAAAACCTAGCATTCTAAATGCTTTATTGACAACGTAGTCAATATGACATTTAAAATTGAGCCGCGTATCCAATATGACTCCAAGGTCCTTTTTTACAAGCACATTTTCTAACTCTACATTATTTATTTTATAATTAAAGGACATTAAATTTAAGCATCTTGCACAAGTAAGGCTTTGGCATTTTGCTACATTTAAGTCTAGAAGGTTGCGTTGACACCATCTAGCTAAACTGTTAAGATCTTCTTGAAGAAGCAAGCAATCTTCCGTACTTTGAATAGAGTGAACGATTTTCAAGTCAAGAGACAAGTCGAATTTCGAATAAAATTTGGAATATCATTCACAAAAACGACGAAAAGTAGGGGACCAATGTGGCTTCCTTCTGTTGGAAATATTTGAAAGTTATCGCCTTTGCTCCAACGTCTTGGGTTTTTTTTTTTAACTTTCTCGATTACGTAGTTAGAGAAAAATATTGTATTCATAGAAAATTTCGAACTCGAGATGATAATCAATTCTGACACTACGATGATAGAGGAGCTCAAAAAAGTGGGTTGCAAAATTCTGTCAGTCCGTGTTCGTCAGGCCTACACTAAACGGCTGCCTGGATTTCGTTCAAACTTCGGATTTGGAGTTTGTGGGCTTACAGTTCGGGACCGTTTTTTTTTTTTTTTTGCAAGGTTACCTCTATATTAATGGTACTTCCCATTTTTTCATACAAGTTTTATTTCTTCGAAAACGGCTCTAACGATTTCAACCAAAATTGATATTCGCCCTTAAGTAGATAAGGTTAGGTGCTTACTTAATAAATAAATAAATAGTTGGCGCAACAGGCCGGAGGGACCCTAGGCCTAGCTTCTCACAACCATTCGTTTTGTGTGAGTTTTTCATTTTTGAAACGAATGGAAGGGATCTACAATTTTATGCCGACTCCAAACGGCTAATTGAGAAGCTCTTTCAAGACATTTATACTCTCGGATGTTTGTCAGACGTTCGCGAGAGGTAGCGCAGTGGAAAAAAACCCCAAGTTGGAATTTGGGTCTTCGCGGGATTCGAACCTGGGACCCCTCGCAGGTGCGAGGTGCTTACTTAGTTTTTCATAAAACAAAAAAACTATGGTACTTTTGAAAATTTGGGGACATACACATACAAAAATTCATTTTTTAGGTAATATGGTCATTTCAAACTGAGGATTTTTGAAAAACTCATTTTTAAAAATTTAGATTCCTTTAGTTTAAGAGAAAAAGTTACTAACGACTTTGACCAAAATGCAGATTTTTAAAACTCCTCATTTCTGGAAAACCCCATTTTCCATTTCGATAAAACTTTAAAAACCAAGTAATTTTTTTTTTTTTTTTTTTTCAGCGAAAGAGTTAACCAATAGTATTCTTCAAACTAAACATTGCAGTATTTGATACTGTTTTGTCTGCAGGAATTTACAAAAACCGCTCCAATGATTTGGAGCAAAATACATATTAAAGACAATATCAGTATTCTAAAGATCCCGTAGTTACTTTTTCTCAAAAAAAAATCGAATAAATCTGTTTTTTAATTATTTCTCAAAAATTACTACCCAAAAGACGATCTGGGTTCATATATAGGTTTTTTGAAAACTCAATACCGCACATTAAAATTAAAATTGTAACAGCCATTAAAAATGCAATAGAAGCAATACAAAAAAAAATGTCCTCTTTTTTGTAGATTCTTTCAAATTTGTAATCTTCAATAATTTATAAGACTTACAGCCTTATTCATTAGATTCCCTTAATCAGTAGATTATCAGTGTCTCCACTAACTCACGTCAAATGAGTTAATTTGACTTTAATCTTCTTTTCGAAAATGTTTATTCATAAAAATAATTTTGCCATCTACTAGCTAATCCGTTAATTAAGCAAAACTACACCGAAAATCTGGCAGCACTCGCGTATTTCTGTGTCACTTTTGACTTTTGACAGCTCACATAAATAAATATAAATTCAAAAAATAGGAAACCGATAGCAAAAATTTATATTTAAAATGGATAAAAAGAAGCGCCAGCGTTCGGAAAATACGATTATATTTCAATGGTTTTGAATAATAAATTGCTTCTATGCTATGCTTTTATGTAGAAAATACTTTTGGAGTTAATAAAGGAAAAAAATTAATGTTATAGAGGACAAGAAGACCGACACAAACACTTCCTTTAGAAAAAGAGAAGCATGGAACGTCATCTGTAAATGGTACGCAACACTCTTATTTGTTCTGCAACACTCCCTTATTTGTCCCCCCCCCCCAAATATAGCTTCAACGAAGTAAGCAACGTGCAACGGACCTTGTCTCAAATACAGTTTCAATGGAGAAACACGAAAATGAGACTGAAAGCCCAGGACAGTGCTTATAAAAGGGAGTGTCAGAAGACAGGTGGTGGACCAAAGCCAGAGTCTCCAAATCCGGAAGACTTGGGAATCATTTCTCTAATACCATTAGAGTTCGAAGTTGACTGCAACAAGTTTGACAACGACAATGATGATTCCAATGATCAGGTTTATTTGAAGAATAACATTTTCGAAAAGAATAATATGCTTTCGGTTTTTTTTAGGTTTATATTGCGTTTTCCCCTGAAGAAGAGAATGAAGATGAAGATTTTGACGATCCTTCTCAAAAAACACCACCACCAGTTCCAGAGAAAGCAAAACAAATGAAAGTAAGTTTTAACCATTGCAAAAAATGTTTGTATTGTTATACATATTATTCTTTTTGCAGACTCATACCGTACATACATCTGAAAACCCCAATACTGAGGACCCTTCCCAAAAAACACCAATCCTGAAGCCAAGAAAAACATTAAAAAAGAAAAATGTAAGTTTTTGTTAGTGCAACATATCGTTTGATGTAATGAGTATCTTTTTTACTTTTTTCAGACTTCAGCTTGTGAGTTGTGACGATGAATATAAGAGAGAACTTTTTCTCCTTGCTAAGGGAAATCTGATCGAAGAGCATTCCGAAAAGATGAAATCGATTTCAATGATAAGAGATCTTCGATTGAAGTGCATAAAAGAAGAGCATGAGGCTGCGATGCAGCGTTTTTCCTTATCACCAAACTAAAATAACTGATGTATCGTGTGTTATTATTATTTATTATGTAAATTATATTAAATAAACTCAATGAAAATTTATGTTAATAAATAATCTGCGATTGATTTCTGGTCGGCTTTGGCTTGACAATATGGGCAAATCTTCCGCTATTGCTTCATCTTCCTCTTCCTCTGGATAAAAAAACTATAAATGTAGTAAGAACAGATGGTATTATGTAGTTCAATGAACTGTGAAAGTTATTATTACCTTGCGATGGTTCGTTTAAATCGAGTGCTAAGTTGTGCAGAACTGCTAGCGCAATAACAGTGGTTTTTACTGATTCTACAGGCCCTCTCATACCATTGAGCAGTATGCGAAACCTCTGCTTCCACACTCCAGAACATCGTTCAACAACGTTTCTTGTTCCGATATGAGAAGAGTTGTATCTACGTTCTTGTTCTGTTCGAGGGTTTAGTATGGGAGTGAATAGATATGATGAACAAGCATATCCGCCGTCACCAAGTAGACGCCCTTTAAACTCCCCACGTTCAAACCGTCTTTTGATCCGACTCTCCCTAAATATACGAGAATCGTGCGTACTTCCACGCCAGTGACAAACGATATCTCTAATTTTTAAAGACGAGTCACAAACAATCTATAGAACAATAATACTGTAATGGATGATATTTACGAATTAGGTAACAACAACGAACTTGCGTATTAATTGAATAATATCCTTTCCTATTTATATAGTATTGACTTGCTTCACCGTTTACTTTTTGAATTTTAATGTAAGTAGTCAATCGCACCTATAACATCAGGAAATCCTCTAATACTTCTAAATTTCGAGATGACATCAATTTGTTCTGAAGTCAGTATTGGCATATTTATATATACTGGCCTTTTCGAGGCAAATGCCTTCGACACTTTCGAGCATATTCGGCTTAGAGTGGGTTGACTGAACCCATGAATATCTGCGCTGTCGTCCTGAATCTACGGAATGACTGAAAGTTACATTTTAAGTGGAAGATATGTACACTTGGCTTACTTCAATTCGACCCCAATAGCGAATAGCTGCCATTACCTGAAGGTTAACTTCGATATGGCCACCCCTCGGGTCACCCTCCAGATCATCTCGAACGATTTCAATTATTTTCTTCATATTTTCTTTGCTGAATCTATATTTATTTCTAAACTCACTTTCTGGAAGATCAAAAGGGTTAAAACGTGGCTTATAATTTTTTACCCGCCTTTGGTTACTGATTTGATAACTTAAAATATTAAAATTATCTAAAAAATTCGAAAATGTATCCGCCATGTAATTTGATTTTGGGCATAACAGGGAAAACGAAAGTTAATTCACCGCTAAATGCAAATTTAGGCATTTAATTTTTTGACAGTTGATTAAGTGTGAATTATCTTAAAAAAAAGTTTATGAATAAGGTTTTCTGCCATTAAACCGAAATTAGCTCTAATTCAGATTTAATTAAGTGTTATGAATAAGGCTGTTAGAGTATAAGATTTCAAGTAACCCCAAAACCCCTATACCTGCCTTCCCCCCTGTACCTATCTAAAAACAAAATGCGAAAACAACTAATCAAACGAGAAAGTTTCGATCGACCCAGTCGTGCACTTTATTTTTATAAATCGACGGCGTTGGCGAGTAATTTGATTCACACTCAGCTGCTTGAACGCATGTCAAGTTCGTATAGAAAACCCATTTCACAGACACTCTGGCCCAGTTTCAGACCGTCACATTAAGAAATATAAAGAAATAGAAAAAATAAGTTGAACTTAGAAAACTGAATTTAAACAGCAGAGTTCTGCTCATTTAACACACTTAACTAAACTAAAAATATTAAACTCTATGCTAGTTGCGGACATTCCCCCCCTCCCCCCTCCCCCCCCCGCGCCCCGCGTTAAATTGCGGTGCTTCAAGAGCACCAAACAATCCACAAGCGCAACAGATACCCGTAACGATAAATCGATGAAACCTTTTTTATGCTTTGAAAATATTTCTTCTCATTTCCAGTGCACAAGGTTGACAATGAGTCCAGTGGTTGGTTCGGTTATATGATAGCCCCCTCATTTGTCCGTTTACGGTAATATGCCAATTAACTGTCACATAGAAACTAGAAACACATACGGGTACCTCCCCGGTGGGGGTGGAGCACTATGCAAGCTTTTGTGCGGGTGTACACTGAAATTAAAACGTCTCTATTACCAGTCATGCAATAGCAATAAACGCGGTTATTGCTAATTTAGCTGGCCATACTCATAGGCATGGGGTACAAATGGGTAATGCATTCATGTGATTGAGATTCTATCACAGATGTCACACTGTCAATTTGGCGAGAGACTCTTGTGAAATTGAAAATTCATTTGGATATTTACATATGCGTTACGCACAGCTATTATATATATATGTTTTTTTTTTATAGATAACGCGATACAGTCTACTTCCGTTTTGTTAAAAAAAAAAGGAACGTACAAGCAGACCATTTCATTTTAGAACACGAGGAGGCAGTGCCGGTAGAACAAAAAGTCACCCGCCGATAAGAGACGCGCAATCGTCGACGTTTATGAATTCCAAGGCGTATGACCTTTGTTCGCTATTTGCCTAAGTAGGTATACTTTGTTTGACATGAAGGTAATTAGGGACGAGCAAAGTGGATTATTGGATCGCCTGATGGGTATAGGTCGTCTGTGAGAGATATGGCGCCCATTATTGAGGGTGTGCTATTAAGTGCTTAAGCTATCGACGGATTTTTAAGTGACTGAAAGCTTAAGCAATCGCTTTTGAACAGCTACAAGATACGAGTACAGTGGCTTCACCGCCAACGGAGACGGAGACAAGAGTGAGATGGGCAGATCAAAAATGGGATCTCGCTGTTGTCTTAAGGGAGTAAATATAAACGAAACTTTATAGCTGCTTAGATGCTCTGTTCCACAAAGGATGCCTCAAGATTTACTTCCTGCCTTTCTTGTTTTTTTTTTCCTTCGGTATATCGTTAGGAGGCGCCGATGTTGAATTCCAAGAACAAAAGCAGCACCCAGATTCGTGGCTTTTTCGTTAGCAATTTTTCAAATAAACGAGCTTTTTTTTGATTGCGGATTTACATGTGCCTCTCCTCTAGATGTCCTCAATAACCATCCGGCTAAATCTCTAGCTAGCTAGCCGTTTGCCGAAACTAATTACTACTTAAATACCTTATGCGCTACTTTTTCTGTCATAAACTGTCACATAAGATTTAAAGTGGAACTTAAATCGCGATGAATAGTTTCAGGAAACGGGCCTTAATCTGATGCAATGCTTGTCAAGTGCTTAAAGCCCAATGACCAGAATCTTAGCATCGATACAAATGGAAGCATGCAAATTGTCCTCTCAAAGAGTCCCAACCAGGCTTTTATCCCCTTTCGATGTAGTTCCTGATGTAGCACCAGTCAGAAGACCCGGGATGAACGGCGCCTTGTGGGAAATCTGCTTGGTTCTATGAAGAAGTAGCTTCTAAGGCCAAAGGAACAGCAATTTTCAACAGAAGTGGTTCTTTGCACGGAATTGCGCGTCGATGTCATTTAAAGAGGTTGTAATAAGTAGTGGCAGCAGTACTGTCATACTTTGGGACTTATGCCCCATCTTCGACAAAGAAATGTTGGAACTTATTCCGCAATAGTTTGGGACATAAGTCCCACATTCGATTCGGGACTTATGTCTCACTTATGGGTTAGAATTTACCCGAAGCTGAAAATAGAAGCTTTGCGAGAAAGCACAGAAACCGACTAGTCGGACATATCAACAATACAGACCGACAAATTTTGGACGAAAGCAATTTATAGCGCCGACTACAAATAATGAAACTGTTCGACTTGGCAAGATAAGATTAACCGCGTCTAAATTGCGGAACATGGAGGATCTTTTATTGGAAATAACCTATCAAAAGTTGTTATTTCGTGATACACAAATTTCTTGATAAGTTATAATATTATGTAAGTTGCAGCATCTAACAATCTTTTGGAGGGTGGTGTGTACGGAACCTTAGAAAGAAAGGAAAAAAGAACTGTATACCAAAATAATGGCATACAGCAAATGTAAGTGTGCAAAAAATGTTTAAACTATTTTTTTTAAATGAATTTATTATTGCGAATGCAGATAAAATCTGTTAAAAGTCTGCAGCTAGGTTGAAAATCTGCAAAATGCAGAAAAATCTCCCCTTATGGCAACGCTGCCTGTAAGTCCGCCCACCAGAAGACCGAGCCGCTAACCCAGAGGATCAGAGCCAGTTCAAGCCGTACCCCTGTTATCATTAAAAACTTCGAATTGCATTTGGTGAAATTATAATTATAAATTTTAAAATTAATTAAACAAAGTCTTCAAATTGAAGTTGTAGAAATTATAATTGTTAATTGTATAATTATTAAAACAAAGACAAATTAAAAAAAATAAATAAATTGTAAAATTGATTAAATATAAATAACTTGCGATGTAAGTTAAAAACCTAGATATAAGAAAGACAATTAATAAAAGGAAACTCCTCAACTTGAAGTTTATGTTTATGTAGGAAGGACTTTGGCGATCCGGCAGCTAACCTCAGCCTTTGACAAAAAGCACATCGCAATATGAAGAATATATTGAAATATATGTAATGACTTTATTGATCGCTGTCTATAAATATTCCGGAGTTAAATTCATTTTTAGTCATTTTTAGCTACAGTTGTTGGTAATTTTTACTTCCAACTTTATTTTCAAGTGGCAACCGTGAGCTGGGGACGAGAAATTTCCCTAAGCGACACTGGCGGGGGCTTTTTTCTTCGCAAAACACAATTCCATACAATAGTCTACCACTGCAATTCCAAATTCTATATAAAGGGTGATTTTTTAAGAGATTTAGAACTTTAAAAAAAAAAAAAACACAAAAAAATCGAAAAAATGAATGAAATATTTATTTGAATCGATAGTTTGAACCTTGCAATTTAATGTTTAAAGATAATTTCATGCAAATGTTGATCGCGGCTGCGTCTCAGGTAGTCCATCCGCTGAGTCCAATTTTGGCATACTCTTTCACACATATCGGCCGGTATCTCACGAATGAATGCACGGATGTTGGCTTCCAGTGCGTCAATCGAAGCGGGCTTGTCCCTATACATATTAGCCTTGACATACCCCCACAAAAAATAATCTAATGGTGTCAAATCGCACGATTTAGGCGGCCAATTGACCGGCCCGAAACGTGAAATTAACTGTTCACCAAACTCGCCTCGCAATTGCGCCATTGTTTCGCGTGCTGTGTAGCATGTGGCACCGTCTTGTTGAAACCACATATCATGCAAGTCAAGAACTTCCATTTCGGGCAAAAAAAAAGTTTGTTATCATCGCTCGGTAGCGTTCACCATTGACAATAACGCTGCGCATCATCTTTGAAGAAATATGGCCCAATAATGCCGCCGGCCCATAAACCGCACCAAACAGTGGCTTTTTCGGGATGCATTGGTAGCTGTTGCAATGCTTCTGGCTGATCTTCACTCCAAATGCGGCAATTTTGCTTATTTACGTACCCATTCAACCAAAAATGAGCCTCATCGCTGAACACAATTTTTCGATAAAAAATCGGATCCTCGGCCAGCTTTCCAAGAGCCCATTCACCAAAAATTCGGCGTTGTGGTAGGTCGGCTGGCTTTAGTTCTTGCACAAGCTGTATCTAAAAAGGCTTTATGCACAAATCCTTCCGCAAAATTTTCCACGTAGTGCTGTAACAAAGCCCTAACTGCCGGGAACGGCGCCGAATCGACATTTCGGGGTCTTCTGTCACACTAGCTGATACGGCCGCAATATTTTCTTCACTACGCACAGTACGTAAACGTGTTGGTGGTTTAATGTCCAACAAAGTAAATTTGGTGCGAAATTTGGTCACAATCTTCCGAATAGACTGCTCAGAAGGTCGAGAATGCCGATCATAAAATGGAAGCAGCGCGCGATGAACATTTCGAACCGAGCACGAATTTTGATAGTAAAATTCAATAATTTGCAAGCGTTGTTCATTTGTAAGACGATCCATGGTTAAATTGCAAACCAAACTGAAGCTGTTTGACAGTGACACAAGGTACTAAACACGTGTCAGCTGTCAAAACCAGTGTTGCCAAAACCAAACCAGCTAAAAAATCACCCTTTATTTACTTTGTTTTTTTTTTTTCATTTATATTTATATTTTTAAGAGATTCTTTGTATTTTGATGGAAATAATAAATAAATAAATATTATTTTGTAAGGAATTATGAAGAGCAGCCAAAATTGACACAGGAAGAGATCTCAACAAAGAATTGACTCCATCGGGTATTCCACTCCAAGACTCCGTACGATCGCATTCATCGACAGATGCTCGATTTTTCATTCGACAAAAAGTGGACGATGACATTTCGCACCCACAATAGTTTTAATGTAGCAGTTACGTGTCGGCCATGACCTTTTACCCATGTTGGTGACAGGAACTCTCGGTCGAAGGTAAAAGCAATTTACAAAAATCAAAATAAGTAGAATTGAATAATTGAAATAGTTGTCGCTTCCCATAGAAAGATCACACCAACGCACCGCAAAAAGAAGACAACATTTAAAAAGTTTTGCAGGACAGAGCCGAAACAACAGACACAGGTTGCAGAGCCTACCAATGCCAATGCCTCGACATATAAATCATGACGCAGCTCAACTTAAGAAAGCAACTGCAGCGCTAAAAAGATAGGTTAAGTTGGTGGGCTGGCGGGGAGTGTTCCGCGCGACACTCAGGTCAAAAATGACCATTTGTGATAGCAGCACTAAATACATCACCTGTAGTTACTAAATGGCATAAGACGCGTCATGCGAAAAAAAAAAAAATAATAATAATAATAATTAAATAAAAAAAAAAAAACACCTAATAATACCTGCTCTTGGGTATAACAAGAAATTAGCATTTCATTCTTTTTTCTCAATCAAGACATCGGATAATTTATAGGTAATTGATGAGCTCAAACCGGATTCAGCATCTGCACATTTGGAGAAGTACATCTGCGCAAGGTTTGCATACAAAGTAGGTTGCATAACCTACTGTTAAACATGTATAGAGCATTTGATTTTATAGATTAAGTATTTTTAATGCGATCTAACTGTAGTGATTCTGTTGACGGTTATGTGTGTAGGTGAACAACGTACCATCTACCAACAAAATGTAAGGGGTGTTTCTGGTTTGCTCTTCGAAACGGTAAAGAATAGCGCCAGCAACGACATACTTGGTTGATTCGCTTCTGTACGGCCAAAGCTGCGCGAAAGATTAGTCAGGTCTTAGACTTGTCTACACTCGCTCGCAAACAACCATTCTTTGGTATCTATCGTTTCCCGACAGAAGACATGAGGCACTTTCAACAATGGCCAAGCCAAGCAAAGCCATCTCCAAAGTACTCCGAATGCTGAAAAATTATAGCTGCCTGTGCGGATAGAAAGCATGATTACAGCCGAGCCGGAGAATTGTCACACAAACACCCTATCAGAGAGGACTACTTTTGTCTAAGTTGTAAACGAATTACTGGCCTTCCTGGGAAAAGATGGTGTTAGGGTTATAGCCTTCGTTCTCGACAGGATGGTGAAATGGAAACGGAAGGTACAGGTGATGGAGTTTTCAATTTACGTCAGCCTTCAAGAGGGAGGGAAGGCACCTGCCCCGATAGACAGAAAGGAATAACTAACTTAG
This sequence comes from Cheilosia urbana, assembly GCA_946477585.1. Lineage (NCBI taxonomy): Eukaryota > Metazoa > Arthropoda > Insecta > Diptera > Syrphidae > Cheilosia > Cheilosia urbana. The sequence goes on from OX297857.1 coordinate 6,395,463, forward strand.
ACAGTCAGGCAGCTGTATATAAGCCCGGTGTCTGGGGTACTCCATCAACAACTACCTAGATGTAAGCTGCTAAACAAATGTCGCGTTATGGACAAGGACATTCATCGGTGTGATCTAGAAAAAACATTCCCAACTAGCCATAGTAGGCGAAGTGGCTTAGTGGTTAGTGTGTTAGACTACTTTGGGAGGGGTCGAGGTTCGAATCCCGCGAAAACCCAAATTCCAACTTAGGGTTTTTTTCACTGTGCCACCTCTCGCGAACGCCTGACAAACATCCGAGAGTATAACTGTCTTGAAAGAGCTTCTCCAATTAGCCGTTTGGAGTCGGCATAAAATTGTAGATCCCTTCCATTCGTTCCAAAAAGAAAAAACTCACGCAAAACGAATGGTTGCGAGAAGCTAGGCCTAGGGTCCCTCCGGACCTGTTGCGCCAACTATTTATTTAACTAGCCATCAATATTCCGCTCAATGCATGTTTGTGTGTTTTCCTTCGTCAGAAGACGGGGAAATACAGACACTTAAAAGCCGTAGTATTCACTATCAGGGTATACCCCTGGTGATACTTAAAACAAACTGCTGGATGGCGAACTCCGCAGAGCATTCCCACCTTCTAGAGAGATACTTGAGTTCCGCTTAATCTTTCGACCAGACGCTGGCGCACCGAGAGCCAGAGTTGGCTACGTGTGTTTTCGCTTCAACTCAATAACAATGCAGCGTGTACTGCCCCGCTCGGTGATGTACCTCAGGTGCTTGTCTTTCTTATATGAAGAAATCCGATTTCGGCAGTTTAGAAATGAAAGCCGTTTCAGTACCCTTACAATCTGCTCAGGATATGTCAAGTGTGTACACTCACTTGCCCGAGTTCTGGGGTCGAATCGCGTCCTCCGTGATCGAGCATTTCGTGACGGAATTTGTTGTTGTTTCACATGTAAAACCAACTTAATTCCGTGAACGGAAAGCTAATGCAAGGACAAAACGGTGGTAGGCTCTTGGTAGACGTTTTAACGAAGTCGCACATCGGTCCGCTCGACATAGCGAGAACTAGAGTTAAATGCAAACCTCAGCGCCGTGGTAATTTCCGACGCAATATAGGGCCAATTCGTTCCCCATTTCGGGTTTCATTAATTTGAATTCGTCGACACTAAATGTTGCTATTGATATTGATCCATTGGTCTTAAGGCGATGCTCCTTACTCTCTGGTACTGCCTTGGTCAGATCATAATTGAAACGACAGCCGACCTTTCTAGTTATGCTTTCCTGCTGCGGGGATGCGTAGACCTGTTCAACTTTCGACACTTCTTCAAGGAGGTTCTTCTCCAAATTTCGATCAAAAACTACCACGTGGACTATTTCGAAAACTGATGGTTGCGAAAGTACACGTTCTGACTTATTTGTTACTAGACTTTTAATCGCTTGTTGCTAATTTATTAACAAAAAAAAAAAAAAAAAACTACACAACTTTCAAGAATTCCATAGAACAATTTGAGTCATCCTTTAGTGATTTTTCGCACTTCAACAGGCAGGACACACTCCTCCCCATGGATGGTGCGCCAAAATTCCACATTTCTTCGTCTTCTCGTTTGCAACAAAACGAACGGCAGACCAAGAAGTAAACCCCACCAGAAACAATCAACACACAAAAAGAACAAGATACATTAAAAAAAAAAAAAAAAAAACAGAAACAGAAACATACCAATCAGATTCCACTTTGAATTTATTCGCTTTCGTTAATTTATTTATAATTGCTGCTCGGTTCGGTTCCATAAGACGCATTTGTTATTTAAATTATGCGATCATTTAACAGTTAGCCACTATATTACAAAGCACGCACTAATAAACCCACAGACACAATAATTTTTTCTTTTCATTTATTGTTGTTTCTTTCTCTTATTTCAATTTCTTATATAAAAAAATATATTTGAATTTGTGATGTTGTAGTGGCATATAAAAATGGAAAACAAGACGGACACACACAAGTTCATCAACTCCAAACAATAATAAGAAAATCTTACATATGCGAATGGAATTGTGTCAAAACAATAGTAACTGGGATAAAACAAAACTCTTATAAGAAATTATTTAACATTTTCAAAGAAGCATATTTGTTATAAACACAAGATGTAGGAGGAAAATTACGAAAGGCGGCGACAAAACGGACCACGAATTCGGCGATGAGCACAATTATTTTAATCCAAACAATAATTATTATTGTGCGAGAGTAAGGATAAAGCGCGTGCGGACGCCCATAAATAACATAACAAACAACCTCGACGGCCCGACAACCGAAGAAAAACTAAAGATGGTTGGTTAAATCGAATATCGAAATCGAATCGAACGAAACTCGAATTCGGAATTCGGATTTCGGAAATAGAATCTTGACGAAGTGACAAGTGAGAGTGTGAGTGAGTGTAAGAGGTAAGACTTCGAGCAGGATGCAGGACCAGGAGCCAGTGATGAGACTTGAGGAAAACGAAACGTTGGTAGATAACCTTAAAAAAAGGTGGTAGAAAAAATTTGTTTTTCCATTTCAAATAATTCATTTATTTATACCGGTTGAAAAGTAATAATAAAGTAATAAGAACAAAAAACAAGGAAATAAAAGAAACATATATCAGTCATTTCTTTTTATTAATTTAAATTCTTTTTAAAAATTTAATTCTGGGGGTTCAAAATCTTCCCCGTTCCCCAGAAGTTTCGTTGGCAGCCAAGGTTTTGTGAACAGTAACGGTATTTCATTTGTTTCTTTTCTCATTTTTTATATTTCTTAGATGTAACAATTTACCTTCAGTAGCACCGCTACTATGAGGAAAACAACAAAGTTGTAACATGTATGATGAAGTGTTTTTGAATGTAAAATTTCCCATGCTATCTTTTAAATTTTGGATTGAAATACAATGATGGAAAAGAAATATTATTAGCGAATAGCTATAAGTAAACGGTGGTAGATTTAGAATTCAGGGGGCCTATTCTGGTTCTGTGAAAGAGTGAAACGAAAATGTTTTCACCCTTTCACGCGCAATTTTGATTCTCGTTCTATGAAAATGTGAAACCAAACGTCAACATTTTTCATATGAATAACTTCTTTTCACGGCCCCATTTGCAAGTGAATGTTTTTAGTGAAAGTTTGAAATTGCCAACCCTCTTTCATACAACACAGTGTGCGGTATTGAATCCACCACGATATTTTCACTTATAGAACCAGAATCGCATTTCAGTACAAAGTGAATCGAAAAAATGAAAGCAATGGGTAAAAGCGAATGTGAAAACGATTTATTCGATTCACTCTTTCACAGAACCAGAATCGACCCCCAGGTTGGTAGAATTTCCGAAACTTAAGTGGTAGAAGTCCCATCACTGCCAGGAGCACAGAGAACGAGTGAGAGGGAAGATGAACACTAATGAAATGCAATCGGACGCAGCGTTACCATAAGTGCAGATTTGTGTGCTTTTTGCAGATTTTCAACTTAACAACAGGATCGGCTCGGCATTCTGTAAGGCGAACGTTTTCGTGTGCGCAAAGAAATTTGCTTGTGTAACATAAATATGGCAAATCATTCGTTCTCACGAAACGGTTTGATCGTTTCGCCTTTCAGAATCTGACCCAAGACTTTTGAAAACCACAGAAATAATATATTTTGTGCTTTTAAATAAATAATTTCAGCAGGTTTTGCACACCTGCTTTCATTGGATGCTCATCATTTTCGTATTCAGCTCTTTCTTTTTCTGTTATTGTAAGTAATGGCGTTTACCATTGGTAAATCTGGATTTTAATCTGAAATTTGATCTTTTTCGTTATCAATGGAACACGACATCAGATTGATTTTTTTTTTTTTTTTGTCATTGTATGGTGTAATTTTATGTCCGTGAAGTTAGTATCGGTGTAGCTGTCAAATTTCAAAACACACAAGTTTGTTTTTGTTGGCGCAACAAGTTAAATATTAATATATCAAAACGTAAACTACTCTTGTTTCTCACAACCGAAATAATAAAATCAAAACAAAAATCATTTTTGTCAATCTGACGGCTGTCAATTGTATTGGTGTTAGTGCAAGGAGGGGTAAATCTGCCGAAAAATTCAGATTTGCCAAATTGATCAAAATAAAAATCAATTTTTTTGACCAATGGAACACAACAACTGTCAAAATCGGTCTTTTGACAGTTTTAGATAAAAAATTTACCAAATTACCAATGGAAAACGCCATAAGATTTTTTACTGGATATCTGCACTGATTTCAGAATCTTTTCTTTGTCATAATTGCAGATTTGTATGGCAACACTTCGGATCACGGACCTCGGACAGAGATGAATGATTAAAAGAGATGGATATCTTTCGTACGTCTATCTCTCCAAACCCCATTTGTTTTCTTTGTTGTTCTTGTAATTTAAACCCTCGTCTATGAATACCTGTGAGCTACAAAAAAGTATGTTGCTAATGGCCGGCCGCCAATAATCTTGCTCTTATGTACATCGAACTGTTCACTGTTTTGTGTTTCGTATTGAACTTATTTGGTTTTTGTTAAGGCTTCGAATGAAATAAAAAAAATAGTGATATACACATTCCGGAATAGCGAATTCTTGCATTAAATCCATTTCATGAACTCACAAATACTAGATAAGAAATGAGCATAGTGCATGACTTCATGAATTTAGCGGGAAAACATCTTGTAGGCAGCCGTCTTCCCACTGGAAAATTAAATATCTCTGTATTCCATTATCTCTGGTTTCGGAGTTCGGAGACCTGTGCCTTGATTTTGTGCGGGTTTTGTCGCAATTGCGTAGGGAACGTTCCGAATCGGATTTGAATGTATAGGCGTTTTTCTTTTTTAGTTCAGAGCTGAGCACTGAACTGAGCCCGAGCTATATGAGCGCGCTCTGAACTGAGCGTGCTCAGATCGTTCTGATGATTTTCTGTTTTTCCTGTTTTTCTTTTCTCTCAAATAGGACTGGAAATGTGAATGTATATGTGTAATCAGCATTTTACTCAGCCTGCTCAGTCAATTAATTCTGAGCTCATAGAGCGCGCTCTGATCACGCTCTGAACGAAAAAAGAAACACAAATTCGAGCTCTGATGTATCTGAGCTAAAAAAGAAACACAAACTTTTTGTATAACAGTTCAGGTTGTGCTCTGAACTAAAAAAGAAAAACGCCTTATGAGTGCACCGCGCGCTGGACCAGCGTGACCGTTGTGCAAAAATTTGACACTTTTTCGAGGACTCAATTTGTTGGTACTTTTTCCCTTTTTTTAGTTGCAAAAGGAACTTTGCAAATTCTTTATGGGGCATTTACACGGTCACACATTCCTATCACGGAAAATTAAAGGGATGCCCAATACTAAACAGCCGTCTGACTGAAAGGGACAGCATTACCTAACACGCAAAAAAACGTGATACGTTTTTTGGTCGGCCATCTTGTTTGCGTGGTAGGAATTATGGGAAAGCTATGCATGTTGATATTTTTATAGCGATGGCTTACGAAATTTCGTTTTCCTATGAAACAAAATGGCTTCCGGAAGGGATGAAGGTACATTAATTAATTAATTTCGTATAAATGATTGATGAATGGTTGGTTTAATTTACTGAAACTAACTAACACTCTCATTTCACATATTTTAAATCGGAAATAAAAATGTTTTCATGTGATTGCAGAAATGTTGGTCGCCGGAACTTCCGCTTTACGTATCTATAATTATGGGTAGAACATCCATGACACCTTAGGCGTCTGATTTGTGTTCTCATTCCTTCGCCTTTATTAGCATTGACTGCAGACAAACGGATCTCTCTGTCCCGTCTCGTGCAAAAATGCGCGTGCGTGATAGTGTAAATGCGGTTTTAAGCAACTGTGATCTCCAAATAAATATTCTTAAAATGTGAGGCGATTGAGTATCACATTACTATTATAACGTAAAGTGAGCCTATACTTGCTAAAAATTTCGTGCGAAAATTCTAAATTTGCAGACTAGCTTTAGTCATACGTAAAACAGAGCCGTACCAATTTTCTTTTGCTTTTTTTGACCACTTAAAATTGATAGTTGACCTCAATCTTGGTCTTAAAATGTTGCTTATGAATTATAAAACTAGTTTATCAAATTCGTTTTTCTAAAATAAGAAATTATAAATTTTTCCGTACGAAAAACGTTTTCCAATCACAGAAAAATTAATAAATTCTTTTTCTATAAAATTGAAAGATAATTTACTTATTTTTTTTGATAAACAAACTTTATAATTCATAAGCAACATTTAAAGATCAAGATTGAGGTCAACCATCCAGTTTAGGTGGTCAAAAAAAGCAAAAGAAAATTAGTACAGTTTCGTTTTACGTATGGCATTTGTACCTTAGTAATATTGCCCTTTACTGTTTCATGGCCCTGGGTGTTAGAGAAAGGTTATAAATTATAGTTTAAAAAAAAATGATAGTTTTCATAGAAATTTTCATATATAAAAAAAAAAAAAACAAAAAAAAAAAAAAAAATTATAGATTTTTTTAAGATAGTTCAAAAAATAGATGCAATTCGTTTTCGAATGACAAATTTTAAAATGAAAACCTTAAAGCCTTAATTTTGAATTATAAATATATAATAAATACTAAAACATTGGCTGTAAATATATCAACTCATATTTATATCCACATTAGGTTAGGTTAGGTTAGAGTGGCAGGCCGCCTCAAGTGCAGCCTCACTTAGGCCAAATTAGGCCCATTGTGTTACCACAGGATCGATATCGACTCCTTATCTACCCGTTGAACCAGCCGGAGCTAAGAATGAAGCGATGGAGGCAGTTGATACCTATGTTTGCGAGTTCGCTTTGATTGTCGAAGAAATATTCTCCGAGGTATAGTTTTCTACGGAGTGACAGTGCTGGACACGTGCAGAGAAGGTGAAGAATAGTTTCCTCCTCCTCCTCGTCCATACAGCTTCTGCAGAAATCATTTGAAGGGAGGCCTAATCTGAGAGCATGTCTCCCTATGATGCAGTGTCCCGTGATGACACCTACTAGAGTGCTTATTATGGGTCTTTTCAGTGTAATGAGACTTTTTGAGCGCTTGGAATCCAGCTGAGGCCAGATCTGTTTCGAGGTGTGGCACGTTAAGCAGCTAGACCACCTGCGATTAGTAGCGCTTAATGCGTTTTGTTTAATTAGGAGCTTGCAAGTAGCAAGAGGCATATAGAGACTCCTTTTTTCTGGTAGAGTCGACATAGTAGTGCCTTGTCTGGCGAGCTCATCGGCGATGCAATTACCTGGAATGTCTCTATGGCCCGGCACCCATATAAGGTGAATTTTGAATTGTTTCGCCATCTCGTTCAGAGATAGTCGGCAATTGAGGGCAGTTGTTGAATTGAAGACGACAGAATCCAGGGATTTAATCGCGGCTTGACTGTCGGTAAAGATGGTGATATCCTTTACAGATATTACATTATACCGAAGCCACGACAGGGCCTCTTTGATCGCCATGACCTCCACCTGAAAAACACTACAGTGATTAGGAAGGCTGAATGAGATTTTACAATTTAGATCATAAGAGAAAACACCCCCCCCTACTCCTGTTTCAGTTTTGGACCCATCTGTATAGAAGCAGACAGACTCCTTGCGGGGTACTATTTCGTTCTCCCAGTCACTCCTGGAGGGTATGTAGGTTTCGAAGTTCTTTTCGAATTGAAACTGAGGGAGGGTGTAATCAGTATCTTTTGGAATGCATTCCAATGTATTTAGAATAGATGAGTGACCAGTTTGGCGACTGGTCCACAACTGAATTGCTTTCATCCGAGTGGCTGCATTTGCTGCCACTTGTTTGCAATAGATGTCCAGCGGTAGCAAGTGGAACATTACGTCCATGGCCGCTGTTGGAGTGGTTCTAAGGGCTCCACTTATGCATATGCATGACGTTCTTTGGACGCGGCTAAGCTGATTATGATGGATGGCCTTTTCGAGGGCAGTCCACCATACAATAACGCCATAAGTGAGTATAGGTCTGATAACGGATACATATAGCCAATATGTAATTCGAGGCTGGAGTCCCCATCTGCTTCCAATGGCTTTTTTACAGCAGTACAGAGCCGTGGTGGCTTTCTGAACTCTCCGCAGGATATTGGGTTTCCAGCTCAATTTGCTGTCTAAAACTAGGCCTAAATAGCTAGCCGTATCGGTGAGCACCAGGAGTGTGCCGTTTAGTTTTGGGGGTACAAAATTGGGAATTTTGTATTTTCTTGTGAAGAGGACCAGTTCAGTTTTCTGGGCATTGACCGCCAGACCGCATTTTTTGGTCCATTTAGAGAGCTTAGAGAGGGCATTCTGCATGAGATCTCTAAGCGTGTTTAGGTGTTTTCCTGAGACAGCGATGGCAACGTCATCCGCATAGGCAATTACTTTGCACCCTTCCCCCTCCAGTATTAGTAGTAGTTCATTCACTACTAGGTTCCAAAGAAGAGGTGAGATAACGCCACCTTGAGGCGTACCCCTACTAACGAACCTCCGGACCGATGCATCGCCCAGCTGTGAGTTGATAAACCTGTTGGTGAGCAACTGGTTGACCAACTCGCCAATCGATTTCTCAATTCCAAGGCCCGTCAGTGCGCCAAGAATTGCCTCTGCTTCGACGTTGTTAAACGCTCCCTCAATATCCAGGAAAGCAACCAATGTGAATTCTTTGCAATCGAGAGATTTTTCGATGGTAGATACAAGTGAGTGAAGGGCCGTTTCAACCGATCTCCCTTTACTATACGCGTGTTGAGACTTTGACAAAAGATTTGAGTTGACACTGCAACGTATGTGGATGTCTATCAGTTTCTCTAAGGTTTTTAGAAGAAATGATGACAAAGTAATTGGTCTGAGATCTTTGGGGTTAACGTGTGAGCTTTTACCAGCCTTAGGTATAAACACCACGTTAACTTCTGTCCACAACTTGGGAATATGAGCAAAATCCAGGCAACTTTTAAAAATTACAGTTACCCAAGGGAGGATTAGGTCAGCGTTCCTCTGAAGTTCGGCCGGTATTATACCATCCGGTCCAGGAGATTTAAATGGCTTGAATCCTTTAATGGCCCAAAGAATTTTGGTCTTGGTAATAAGACTTGAAGAGCTGCTTTCTATCGGTCTTTCAGAGGACCTAGTTGGTATCGAAGCAGCATTACAGCTGTTGGGGAAGTGAGAATCCAGTAGTAGATCCAGAGATTCTGCACTTGAGGTGGTCCACGATCCATCAGCTCTCTTAAGGTAGCTCGCTACTTTAGGAGTGGATGCGAGATTTCTTCTATCTTTTCACAGAAGAGTCTCCAGGAATTCCGTTGGGCTTTCCTAACTTCAGTTTTATAGGATTTGAGGGCTTTTTTATATAAGGCCCAGTCAGCGGCTTCACGGGATCGCTTGGCCTGATTGAAGAGCTGCCTACATTTTTGACGTAGAGATAAAATCTCCTGATTCCACCACGGTGGTCTAGGCTTGCCCCGAGGTTTACTTATTGGACAGGAGAAAGTCATAGCCCGGTTGAGAGTCTTAGTGAGTTCCTCAACCGTGCTATCTAATTCATTTGTATTAGTAGGGGGAACAGGTATTCTGTTAATTATGGAAGATTCCACACTGTTCCTATATTTGTTCCAATCCGTTTTCCTGTAATTCCTAAAAACGGGTTGGACTTGAGGGAGGCAGTTTATGCCAAATTGAATGTATCTATGGTCAGAGAAGGAGTGTTCTTTAGAAACTTTCCAGTCTCTGACATCATGGTAAATGGTGTCGGAGACCAGCGTGATGTCCAACACCTCTCGTCTGTTACTAGTGACAAATGTGGGTTCGGATCCCATATTGCATATGATTAGTTTAGTACTAATTAAGTAATCAAAAAGTAGCTCACCTCTTTTATTGATGTCGGAGCTGCCCCATACAGTGTGATGCGCATTGGCATCACATCCCAGGATCATCGCAGCTTTGGACTTCTCCACATCAGCAATCGCTCTCCCCAGTAGTTCCGCAGGGAGGAGAAGGTCGGACGCCAGATACGCCGAAGTCAACCAGATTTTCCGCAGTCCAACTTCAACGTTTACTGTCGTCGTGTCTCGATCGCTGTAATTAGGAAGAAGGAAAACATTTAGTGTGTTCTTCGCGAGGATGCAGGCTCTTGGTATACCTTCATTCCTCACGTAGAAAAGATTGTAGCCTGGAGTCCTGAGTCCAAGAACCCGATCATTATTGACCCAGGGCTCCTGAATCAGGACAATGTCATCCGCGCTTTTATGGATCCGCAGAAGAAGAGAGGCCGAAGCCGTTTTTGAGTGATGTAGGTTAATCTGAAGTAACCGCAGCATCATTGCTACAATTACCTCCAGACGCCTCCACCACAGTGATGTTAGCCTCATCCGTATCCGATTCGAAAGATACATCAGTTGCGGATGGGCTGCCGAGTCCACTGGATAGATCCAGGTCCGACAGTCCAATGCTGTCCATGTCCAGATCTATCCGTGGGACCGAGTTGCTCTTAGAGAGACGCGGGGCCCTCTCAGGAGCGCAGTCATCCGTCTCTACCTTAGCCGCTGTGGTCGGTGTATTACTGACCGATGCGGTTCGGGCATAGACGGGGAACAGCGCTTCTTTCGCGGGATTGCAGCCCACCACCTCCGCTTCCGCTGCCGGACTAGTCAGTTTATTACTAACCTGTTCAACAGTGTCAGCAGAGGTGGAGGATCGCACTCCCTCCCTGGTAGGGTCCTCCTCATCCTTCTTATAAACCCTAAGGTTTATAGCTCCGAAGCCGTAGCTAATTTGTCCTTCTGTTGCAGCCAGAGGAGCCAGAGACTCTACGTTGATCACGATGATCGCAGATCTTTTGTCTCCTTTAGGTTCCTCCAGCTTAGCAACCTTCCAGTTACCTGTAGGAAGATGAGGGTTGCTTGCCCGAATGATTTTTATTATTGTTGCGGGGTCAGAGGGTTCGGCAGGGATCCAGGAGCGAGTTCTAGGTCTGCTAGGAATTTCTTCCCTGCTTACGACCTCGAGCTGCGCCTCTTTCCACACCTCACCCAGAGACGAGATTGCTATTTTATATAGGTCCGCAGACCTCTGATCAGCACAAGCGATCAGCTTCACATGGCCCTGATGCCATCCGCCATCGCGACAGGAGGGAGGAGGCCCTGGATGATCATCCATGACCTGTAGAAATTTAGTAGCCAGCTTCATTTCTACTTTTCTCCATCTCTCAGGGGAAATGCTGCCATCTATGTCACTCCTGTCTATTACAGCGAGGACAAGGTGTGCCTTGAGGACATCACTGAATGGCTTGTTGTGCTTTAAGGAGAGTGAGGAACTGCTGCAGTTTACCTTCACTCTTTTTGGGTCGACAGTGGACTCCTCAATCGACCTTTGTCTTTTGGACGTGGAGTCCTTCCTTGAGGAGTCAGGAGGAATCTCCTTGACAACTTTCGTTGCCCAGGAAATCGATTCCTTGTTCCTAACAGAGAGCTGATCTACCGGGACGTCCTTGTAGCGCTCCAGAATTCTGGAGGCGGTACGTCGCTCTCTGTATTGCCTAGTGGAGGTGCTTTCGTGTCGCGAGCTCGAGGCAGTACGACGTGCAGCACCGGGTTTTTGTGTTGAGCGTTCTTTGCATCTTTCGGCAAGACTAAGATCAGGTTTGGTGACCAAGTTCTTAGTTGCCGTCGTTGCAGGAACGCTAGTACTGGAAGCGGGCTCAGAGGCAGTACTTCCAGCCGGTAGTTTAAGAGCACCGGACTCTGAAATTTTTTGTTTTTGTTTTTGTTTTGTTATTCTGTTCATGGACCCACGAGTAGCGGAGAAGGGAAGGTCCATCTGTGCATAGATCCGCATTACACAGATAAGGCTGGCTAATCCGGAGGGCGCCAGGTATCCGGATACTCCGTTTGCGACTCGGGCTATTTTTGAAACTGGGCCCCCAGCCAGGTTGATACTCGGCACGGGTCGTATGACACCTTTATCCAGCCCAGGCGGAAATAGGATGGGATAAGAGAGAATTAGGAGGAAAGTTATGGAAGGAGTGGGACAAGAAAGGAAGGACGGGTAGGAGAGCACCCTTTGGTTTCACGGTTCCTCTGGAGAGATTCTCGAGAGTCTTTACCATTACTCAGCCCCCACAACTCGTCAAGTTCGGTGCTGGGGTGGGGGATCCACATTCTAAGATCTCGTTCAATTTAGTTTTAAAAAGTTGCAAGAAAAAATTCCTTTTCTGAAGCTCTTCTGTAAATTTAGAATTTTCTCACAGTTTTTAACAAGTAGTATTGACTCGTTTTAACCGAAAATAGTGTTTTGATAGGGAACAGCGTTATATCTTAAACATATTTTTTTTTAAATCACAGTTTTTGAAAACTCTCCGAAGTGTTTTTTCCAACTACCAAAAAGGAACAAATTAGGAACAAATTGTATCAGGGTAATCGGAAAAAGTACCAAATTGTCGCACAACGGTCACGCTGTTGTCAGTTGTTCTCATCCGACATCAGAGAGTATCCAAACTAGAGAGCCAACTCCCGTGCACCTACCCGATTTTCCCCGCAAATTTTGAATGACAGCCCTCTCTCGCGCGCTCTTATTTTTCCTGTCGGTGAATACGTGTAATTAATGGCCGCCCGGTGGTACTTTTTCAATTAAAAATAATTTGTAAATGCATTTATAACAATAAATGTAGCACGAATAAATGTTGAGTATGGTTTTTCATATAGCTTTACTTGTTTTCTATCCAAATTCGGTTCTAAAAAATGTTCATCCATTCACATTTCAGGTCTTTTTAATTTTGTTTGTATGAATTACATTTTTGACAGCAGAATTCATGCAGCTGAACCTTGGGGGTTGTTCCATAAATAGGTTAACAACATGCAAGTTAAGCCCAAGGTTCCACTAGGGCAAAAGTAAACTTTATGTGGTATTCGATTGGGCGCTCTCAGAGCACTTTTTTTGCTCTCAGAGTTTTTATGTTCGTTTGGTACAAAAAAGCATTCTTTTTCAGATTTCAGAGCACTTTTGCGAATCTAGATATTTTCTCAGATTTACCAATATAAGCGCGTTTGAGTTTGACAACTGGTGGAGGGCGTTTAGGTATTTGTGAATTTTTTCTAAAGCAAAGAAAGGCATTGCATCGGGTGATTCTATTTCTGTAAATTATTTATGTATAAATATTTAAAAATCAGTCGGGACGCAAATTTCGAATGTTTTAATTTAAAATTTAACCCAATGAAAAACGCTTTGAAAAGTGTTAAAGGCTACACATATTCGAATCCCACGAATATTATCACAAAAAGAGCAAGTGACGTTTTTATGTTCGATTAGCCACACGAAATCTGAAATCTGAGAGCGAATCTGAAGAAGCCCAAACGAATACCACATTAGAAAATGTATTCCCGAAAATAAATTTCCATTTGGCTTGGTTGTTTTCAAATTCGTTTATTTAGCACCATATTTTTATACAATCAAAGTGCGATTGGAAATTGTAGTTGAATAACACTGAACAGTGTTAAATGATGTTACATAGGAACAAAGCTTTTCATATTTGAAAAAAAAAGAAAAAAAAAAGACGTATTAATATCGTAAAAATACAAGTAGCTATGTCTTTAAACTCCTAACAAAAATACAATAGGCCTGTTTTTTTGAGGTTCGATCTCAGCAAAACAAAGTAAAGTAGGATTTTCAGCTCTTAATTACAACCACTACGCTCTATTTGACACTATGAGGACTCTTAGTAGTTGTTGGAATTTCATGCTGAATTTCCTACTTTACCTTGGTTTGCTGAGATCGAAGCTCAAAAAAACACGCCAAATAATGTGGTATTTGATTGGATTTTGCGATATAATTTCCGATTTCGGATTTGGCGTATTCAATCGTGAGAATCCAAATAATTTTGTTTATTGTAGGTATTCTCATGTTATATTTCGTGTTTTGTAGATATAGCGCAGTACTTTTAACAAATTTCAGTCTCGACATTAAATTTATGGTAGCTCATTATTGCAAAAAAAATTTTTTTTTGAAAAATTGAGTTTATTTTGAATTACTAGTTACAGTCTTGTCGTCTGTAAAAACGTAAAATAACACACTTTCAATTTGACAAATGTTTGGTGTTAGTGTAAGTAGGTGTGAATTTCGCTCAGAAATAAGGATTCGCAAATTTATCCAGACTCTGAAAAAAAGTTAAAGATTAATTTGAGAGCAATAGTACCTATAAACGGAACAAAAATATTGAATTAATTTTTTGAATTTAACAAATTCATGCTTGCACATATTTATATTGTGTAAGTATGCATTTTACGCATCAATTAGAGATTGTAAAATATATTGAAACTGGAATATGTTTTTCCCACGGCATAGGTACAAACTGTTTCCCCTACATTGTGTTTAAATATTGAAGTAAGAGATTAAAATCCACAAAAATAAGCAAAAGTGCAAAAAACCGTGAGATGGATTTCTGATATTGACAAATGATTGATTATTAAAAGGTATTTGACATTGTGATGAAATTATATTAGGTACCTATATTATATTTAAAATTCGATTTTCCAACAAATTCATAAACTTTAAAAATGTTTTACTTGAACTGCGATGTGACCGCCGTGTAACTAATCGGCACCAAAAATGACGAACAGAGTCGCCCCCACTTAAATCCACCTTAGTAATGCCCGCCCGATTGACAATCAATTTCCTGCCTAGGAATTTTCTTAGTATGCGTGCGGCAGCAATGGCGCTCCTTTGATTTGTACAGGCACTAATACTTAGGAAATTCCTAGGCTGTACAAGGTCATAGGAAGTTTGTGGGCAAATGTACCGTTTCTGCTCTCAGTTGGCTCTCTAGTTTGGTTCCTCTATGTCCGACATCCTTCTCGCAACCTAAATAGGTTGCGTATGGGAAAGCGCGCCTGGAATTTTCAGGAACAAGGCTACAATAGAACAGGAAATATTGGAAGCTGTCAGTTCTCGACATCACGCACACATTTTAAAAATAAAAAAAAAATAGAAAAAAAAGTTTCCTCAGAAAAATTCTTCTACAGTACATCTTAGAATAAGTAAACTTAAGTAAAAAAAATTAAAAAAATGAATTTACTTAGTGCGCATAATGGAAACCTCGGCCTTTCGTTTCCGTATAATACAAATTTTACATTTCAGAGGTAGATTTCTTTCACCAAAAAGCATCGAGATAGTTTTAAAGAGAATTTGAATATAGGGGAAAGGGAAATATAATTAGCTTTGTGAGAAAAATTCAGTAACTGTTTTAGCAATGAGAATCTGGCACCACATACTCAGTGGTACCAATCTTACTTCGAAATCGTCTTATGTGGTATTCGTTTGGGCTTCTTCAGATTCGCTCTCAGATTTCAGATTTCGTGTGGCTAATCGAACATAAAAACGTCACTTGCTCTTTTTTGTGATAATATTCGTGCGATTCGAATATGTGTAGCCTTCAACACTTTTCAAAGCGTTTTCCATTCCCTGGTTAAATTTTAAATTGAAACATTCCAAATTTGCGTCCCGATTGATTTTTAAATATTTACACATATAGATGCACCCGATGTAATGCCTTTCTTTCCTTTAGAACAAATTTACAAAAACCTTAACGCCCTCCAATAGTTGTCAAACTCAAATGCACTAAAATTGGTAAATCTGAGAAAATTTCTAGATTCGCAAAAGTGCTCTGAAATCTGAAAAAGATTGCTTTTTTTTGTACCAAACGAACATAAAAACTGCTCTGAGAGCAAAAAAGTGCTCTGATCTGAGAGCGCCCAATCGAATACCACATAAGAGCACCTTTAAAAAAAAGTATATATAGATTGAACTTGGCATCACTTTTTTACCACACGTTGGGTTGTGGGCAGTGCTGCCATCTTGCTATGATCGTAGGAAAACTTCTACTTCTATCTGAATTATGTACCTGCCTATGCTATAGTATAGATTGTCCAAGCTTGCAACTTTAATTAACCCAACACAAGAGGATCAAACGCCCGATAAAGAGCCAAAGTAATGATATTTAAATGAAAGTAGACTTCCTTTAATCAATATGCATTGTCTTCTTTTATAAATCGTACCGATATGGATAATACCTGTACCAAGCAGGAACATCCCGAGGAGCTTTGAATAAAGAACTAAATGTGTTTTTGTTTGTTTTCAAAAAAAAAAAATTATATATTGGACTTTTGAGTTTTGCTACGCAAATGAATTTCTTACACAAATTTGCTACGCAAATTTTTGCTTGTGGCAGCACTGGTTGTGGGAAACGTCAAAAACCACTGTGCGTGACAGCTGGCTTGCTTGCTATTTCAACTTGAGAAAGTTTTTTATTTCTAAAATTATTGTAACATATTCTACAAATCGAATAATTTGTTAAGATCCAAATAAGTGACAAGAGAGTAGAGTTAAAGCTAAAAAAAAAATATTTTTGCGGACTGCAATCAATCCACTAGCAAAGAAGACATCTCCACGAATAGAAACGGAATCTATCCACGTCACTAGATTCAGATTCACATTCTGAGCAAAGATTCCTGGACACAATGAGGTAAAACTTCCAAACATAATCAATCAGAAATATACAAAAACACGCACCCCTTTGCAGCCAAGCTAAGGTGACTTTTAAAATTACCCTCACATCGGATCCGAAACTTCCATTCAAAGTGTAGGTTTCAAAACTCAGGTTCACTTAGCATTATTTACTCTTATAATTGTCTGTTCACAGTCTGAGTGTTCCCGAAGTGACGCCATTCACAGCTGTGCTGAAATTTGCTGCCGAAGAGTTCAAAGTACCCGCAGCCACAAGTGCAATTATCACAGACGATGGTATCGGAATCAGTCCTCAGCAAACAGCTGGTAATGTGTTCCTGAAGCATGGTTCCGAGCTGCGTCTGATTCCAAGAGATCGTGTGGGAAGTCAATAAGAGTTTACTCGGTGTGCATGTTTCGTTTTGTTTACATTTAAATAGATTTATTAATTTTTTTTATATAACAAAAGCATGAAGACGAAACGTCGTAATTTTGAAATAAATATGAATAAACGTTTCTGTTGCAGAGAAATACAAGTTTGTATGTGGGCTGTTTTTGCTGGACTGCGTAGTTGCCTTGGTGATGACTGGTATCGTGAGCTGCCACTGATTGTTTCGTATCCAACCAGATGAGTGGGAATTAGAGTGTATCTTTACTGGGTGTCGTTCTGTTTAGTAAAACATTTGAGGCTGATGCTATTCTCACGTCGTTAGGGACACGGATTAGGTCGACGGCTAGGGGTAAACGCGTATAACAGTGATATAAGGACTGGCTTCGCTCGCAAGAAGGACTCTAAACTCCAGTATTACATTTTCGGGCACGAGCCTGTAAGTTTTTTAAGGCATAAGTTATTTCTTAAACAAATATTTTTAATGAAAATATATAATCCGTCGACCTAAGCCGTGTCCCTAATGACGTGCGAATAGCCACTTCGAACATTTAAAGGGTTATTATGTTGTGCTCGGGTTCGAAGCGGTTTAGATTGGGAGGGCAAGGACTGACTGTAATCTAACCAGCGCCAGCGGTCGTTCAGCATTAAGATTGTGGTGGTCTTTTTGAAAAGTCAACGAACCCATTGGAGTGGTGGTTCAGCGATGCAGCAACTTTTCTAACAATAGCACAGAGATCAATGGAATTGAACTCTTCAACTTCAGTCAGTGTCCTTTACTTTGGTGAAGATTGTGCAAGCGATCAAAAAGGGTTTGTGGACATTTTTTAGTATGGTTTTTCTAACAGGTAGTTGCTACAGTAAAAGGGTTGCTTCCAGATCCAAGAAAAAACTAACTAAAATAATTACCTGGTATCTGGAAACTGCTCGGAGATCTGTGGAGAGTCTCTGAACAGTCTTATGCGAGCTTGGGTCTAAAATAAATTCTTTTATCATGATACCGAACTCTCTGGTTGCACTTATTCTATACTCTGGCGTTAGCGTCTTACTTCTCGCTTAAAAATGTGTCTGCTGGCCAGTCACGCCTCAGCAGAGTATGGTTTCGTCCATCCACAAACAACTTCTTACATGCGCTGCAATTTTGCGCTTGTGATCGCAACTTACAAAATATTTAATTTTGTATAGTCACTGTTTAACTCGACGTGTCTTTTAGTTCATAAGGCTTTTGGAACGATACCTCATTTGATATTGCCCTGGATATTTTCCCCTTAGTTTAAACCATTTGTTAGTCTCGGTGGTAAGGTCGTAGGTTGAACCAAACAAATTCAAATAATATTTTCTCATTGGCGGCGTTCAAATTTAAGACGTCAAATGTGGGAATCACTGGAGATGTTCAAGAATCTAGTTTAGTAAGTCTGACAGCTGGCTGACTTGATGAGTCTCATGTCGTTTTCCATTGGGACCACCGGTTTTTTATTTTCAAATCTCAGATTTCACGCGCTCATGGAACATGCAACGATTTTGATCGGCTTTTGTAAATGGATTAGTACGTTATTTGACAGCAATAATCAATATTACCTGTTCAAATTCCATTCGTTTTTGGGAAAATTACAAATAGGGATATCGTGTTGAAAAATAGAGTTCCTAGAGTACCTAGTTTTAATACTTCGTAGTCTTCAGATGAAGAGGATAATTCCTCCAAAATAATATCACCGGCTACTTACGCATTTCTTTGTTTTGGTTTTCTCGGAACTTTGCGCATTTGCTTTAAAACAAACTTCCTAAAATGACCTAAAACAGCTGTAAAGAATATTGGCGTGTGTACCTACATCTGAAAAAAATATCGAGATCTGCAAAAAGTGGTCCGGATCTTACTTACTTACTTACTTAAGGTGGCGCTACAGTCCGGGGTGGACCTGGGCCTCAACCAATACGCCTCTCCAGTTAGCGCGATCTTTGGCTAACTGCCTCCAGTTGCGCACACCAAGTTGGTTGAGGTCCCCTTCCACTTGAGCGCGCCACCTTAGGCGAGGTCTTCCTCTACTGCGTTGTCCCTCCGGGTTGGAATCGAAGACTCTCCGGGCCGGAGCGTTGGTGTCCATTCGCTATAAATGTCCTAACCATCTTAGACGACTAATGCGTACTTTTATGACCAGGTCGATGTCGCTGTACAGCTCGTAGAGTTCGCTGTTAAATCTTCTCCTCCAAATCCCGTCAATGCTAACGGGACCAAAAATCACTCGAAGAATTTTGCGTTCGAACCGACCAAGAAGATCCTCATCCGTTTTTGCTAGGGTCCATGCTTCTGCGCCATAGAGCAGGACAGGGATGATGAGAGTCTTATATAGAATCTCCTTAGTGCTTCTTGACAAGGCCAATTGCCGTCTTAGGCCAAAGAAACAGCGGTTGGCAAGTGTGATTCTTCGCTTGATTTCTGAGGTGATGTCATTTTCAGAGTTATTAGCGGATCCGAGGTAGACAAAGTCCCTAACTACCTCAAAGTTATAGCTGTCTATCGTGACGTTCTGTCCGATTCGTCGATGTTGTGTGTCCCTTCTTGTTGACAGCATATATTTTGTTTTACCCTCATTCACCACTAAACCCATTTTTGCCGCTTCTGTACTAATACTAGCAAACGCTCCAGTAACAGCTCGCTGTGTTCTGCCAACAATGTCAATGTCGTCAGCGTATGCAAGTAGTTGCACAGACTTATGGAAAATTGTGCCTCTGGTGTTGGCTTGTGAGTTTCGCACAATTTTCTCAAGAATGATGTTGAAGAAGTCACATGACAGCGCGTCACCTTGTCTAAATCCCGATGAAACCGAGCACATCAGTTGCGGCATTTTTGATGGCTTCTTGGCATCGGCGCCACTGGTCTTCGGCACTTGATGCTGGCAACTTAGGACTTCTCGAGAGGTTGAGGGATACGCGATTGGCATAGGTTCTGGCGGTTTGTTGCTTTTGTAGTCATCCGACGTTAAATCTCCTCGCAGTATTTTCTCGTTGCTGTGGCGTCTGGGATATCCGCATCCGTACCTTGGCTACAACAAGGTAGTGGTCCGAGTCTATGTTGGCCGCTCGGAAAGTTCGGACATCTAGAATACTGGAGGAGTGCCTTGCGTCGATCGCAACGTGATCAATTTGTATGACGGTTTGATGATCAGGTGACCGCCATGTTCCTTTGTGGATATTGAGGTGAGGAAACCGTGAGCTAGCTATGGTAACATTACGTCCCGCAGCAAAATCAACCAGCCTAAGTCCGTTTCCAGACGTGGTGTCGTGTAGGCTGTGTTTTCCGATTGTGCTACCAAAGATGTCCTCCTTTCCTATTTTGGCGTTAAAATCACCCAAGACGATTTTAACGTCATGCTTAGGACATTGCTCATATGTTTTGTCGAGGAGCTCGAAGAAACACTCTTTGGTAGCATCTTTTTCTTCTGTGGGGGCTTGAGCGCATATTAGGCTGATGTTGGCGAATTTAGCCTCTATGCGGATCGTGACAAGGCCCAGTTGTTGCAACTGTTCAGATACATCAATTGTGCTTATTTTACCTCCAAGTGGTCACCACCGGGTACTGGTCTATGTCCATCCGGAATTGACTTGCTGAACTTATAAGTGCGAGTGTTGAACACGTAGAAAATAGCAACACTATAATGCTCTGTCGGAATTGACTATCTGCTCGAGTCTCAGAAGTCTTACATGAGCCCCTCAGAAAGAGGACGTACGGCGGATGAATTCACATGGTTGAATCAACGGTGGCGTCAACAGTCAACATGGCAGATACCTCAATGAGCTACTTTGACGTATTTGGAGCTGAGGTCATTGAGGATTTTCAACACTAGTCAGGGTGTTGAAATAGAGATGGTGGCGGAAGAGCCCTTAATGGGTCAACGGCAGCTCTCATATCCCCGCAGCGGGTTACTGACTCTGGAATATTCCGGCTCCTTTTGCCCAAGGGGTTGCAGAAAGGGCCTGGTCCTCCAGGTTGGGGGTTGTGCGTGGGGTTAACTACCCTACCACGGAAAAAACACTATGTTGTGAAGCAACCAAAAGCCTCGGATAAGGACGGATTCACTGTGGTCCGGATCAAAAAAAAAAAAAAAAGATTGATTTTTCTGCCTAATGGAACATGAAAAGTTATTTATTATCAGTCATTTGTTCGCATATTTGGCTGACGTAAGAAAAAAGACGTTACCGACCGATCTACTACAGGGAACATCTAATTTGTCCTTCATGTGAAAATATCACAAACACGTGTCAAACGCCATGTTTTGGGTCGTAAATCCGGAACGTGTATAAACATTGGGGACGTTCAAGTATCTAATTTAGTAAGTCTGACAGCTTTCTGACTAGACGTATCTCGGTTTTGATTGGTAAAGCGTGGTATGCAGTTCTTCACAAACGAAATATCCCATATAAAAGTGACAACGAAATCATGAACGAAAAATTTCGCTCTCCTTTTCGTTTTGCAGTACACAGCTGCTGCGAAATGATGGCGGAAAAGTGGGTATACTCTGTCCAAGAAAAATTGTCAGTACAGGCTAGGGATATTACCTCCGATGTGATTATATCGGAACCGAAGCCGGATTCGGAGGTGCAATTTAAACCGGAAGTTCCGACATATCGGATTCGGAGTCGAAGCTCCGTATCATCCCTAGTACAGGCCTTATGAAGAAGCTTTTTTTTCTACCAGTGGTGCCTGTAGCTACTCTCACGGCACTCAAACACAAGATTTGCCACTGAAATAAAAACGAAACCACTGGCATTCCAAAGAATTTGTTGTTGTAATTCTCCTGAAATTCGCATACATCCCACCATAACCAGTCTGCCACACAGCCGCGAGCACTGTAGTGTTCCTTAAACATCGATAGTCTTGTTCAAAAAAACTATCGATACTATCGAAACACATTATATGAGGACATATTCAGAGCAAACGTAAAAGTACTGATAAAAGATAAAACCGGTGAAACATGTACGTAAAAGAAGTACTGACAAAGGATAGGCGATTGGGCAAAAACTCAGTAATATAC
Organism: Cheilosia urbana; assembly: GCA_946477585.1. NCBI lineage: Eukaryota > Metazoa > Arthropoda > Insecta > Diptera > Syrphidae > Cheilosia > Cheilosia urbana. Next base: position 6,417,348 of record OX297857.1, read on the forward strand.
CTGCTGTAGATAAGAATACGTGAAGCTACCATCTCTTTCTTACTTATTAAAAAATGTAGCGCCTTTACACTCAAGAAAAGTTCGGATATTCATACGTCAAAATTAGATACTTCCGTAATAGGAGTACTACTTTTCTACGTATAAAAATAGGCGCCTTTAAGTAAAGTTAAGATTAGACTGTATGCCAAGTGGTCATAAAATGCCAATTTCTGACAGTTCTCCTGTCAAAAAATGGTCATACCATCGGCCCTAGCGAGGTGTCCGTCGGAGCGGAAAATTCTCCGATTTTATAGGTACGATTCGAAGGATTTTTGCTGCGAGGTTTTCTTCGAAACAACTGTTCGGAGAATTGTTCCGACATTTTGTAACGCATATTGAATTACGTTGAAGTGCGATGAAGTCCATTTTATTGATAAATTTTTGACAGCTAGGTTTCTCGAATGGAATTTGAGCCTCCGAAAGAGTATGCGTTGCGGAGAATTATCCGTTCCGAAGCATACCTCGCTAGGACCGAATGTAATGGACTTGGGCATAACTCATAATGCTCTAATGACCTAAATGCCACATATAACCAGGCTGATTTTGACAGATAAAAATGCCCAAATAGCATATAGTGTAATCGGCACGAATGCCAGCATAAAGCCCTATATGCCCATATGCACTTTATTGAAATTTCGTTATGGCATTGCTGGCATTTTTGATGGAACAAGAATTATTTTGTTGTCATCGGCGTTCATTTCGTTCTCTTTTTTTGTGGAACCCTACTACAACTTTTGGTAATAAATAAAAAATGCCTTAAATGACCTTCTTGGTAGTTTTGATCTCTAATATACAAATTTGATAATCCTGACATTTTGGTCATTTGAGAGCTAATCTGGTTATTTGATTGGCATTCATATATGCGTGATTGGCATGCAGTAACATTTCTTGACCACAGGTGCTTCGGTTTACCAATAAAATATGTTTGTTTTTAAATGTTTTTCATAAATAAATTATGGACAAATTTACAACCCCGTCCTTAGAAAATCGTAAGCATATAAAACTATCGATACTATCGATAGTTTTATTCCGAAACTATCGATACTATAGAAATGTAAAACTATCGATGTTTAAGGAACACTAGCGAGCAGAATGAGCACGATCGTCTTGTGTTCGCTTGCTATTATCATCAACCAAAATAAGCAGTGTGAGTGACTGAAGCACATCAGAGAAGTGTTACCATATGTCAATGTTAGCATATCATTAAGGGGTTTTCTTTGAATTTTGTCAAAGAACTTTCGGTTTTTGTGCTTTTGGAGCTTTTGAGAGCGGTATATTATGTGGGGTGCTGCCATTCGGTTTTAGTTTGTTTGTATTTCTGAAAGATCCAATAATATTCAGTTAAAACATATTTTTTAATGTTGTCTTTTAGAAATATGGTTTATTCGTGAGGTGTTTTAATGCATTAATTTCACTAACGCAGCAAGTGATCATATGTGCGTTGTAGAGATATTGCAATAAATTAATAGTGATTACTAGGGCAACTCAACCGGATTCATGCAAAAGCATGGTATTTGTTGGGATAAAATTTGATTAAATATTTTAAAATGGAAAACTAAGTATACATTTTCAGCCTTATTCGTTAGGGCATATTTCTGCATGTTTTGGTAGGTATAAATTCATATTGCACTTTGTAGAGCATATTTTCACACTGAAATATCAAAATGATGAACCAGGTAGACGTTGGGTTTCACCACATCCGGTCACTCCTCTCCAGTAAAGCAAATGCCTTGAAAGGATTTTATGATCCTTTTTTTTGCTACTGTTTCTGCGAAGTTCTGCATTGACGGGTAATAATTTTTTTAACAAATATGTAATCTAGGTATATACGTCTATATTAAAAAATGTGTGTAGAGCTGTACAAGTGCAGTCCTTTTACCGTCTGTTTAGGTATATGACATTGCGTCGTGGTTATATAATTTTGTATTCTAATTGCCTGTTTGTGTACCTACCTTTATTTTTTTTCATTTTGATTTACGAAATGTGTATGCTTTGTTGGAAAAAAAACTAAAGCGATTAGGCCTACTGGGGATACCCTTTAAAAGAAGCGAATATTAGAAAAGGAAAACTAAAAAGATAAACGCAATTTATTTCGTTCAGCAATATTTTTATTTTAAATTGGAAGATGGTAACCCTAACAGAATTGCTTTCTGAGTTATGGCGAATTATCATACACACTACGGCAACCCTGTGAGAGCTTTAAAAAGGGACCGATTTATGTAAGTCATTGCAACCAGACTGAGATACAAACATCCTATCTTCCCTGTACTGACAATTTTTCTTGGACAGAGCATAGGTTTTTATTCATACCGATTCAAAGCAATTGCTAAGGGTTTTTACTTTGCTAAAACCTTTTACTCAAAGCAAATGCTAGTTTTTGTTCATACGATCCAATTTTAAGGAGCCAAATTGGAAATAAATATCCAGTGCTGGTAACACTGCTACTTGTGTATCAGCTGGTGGAAATCTACACAAATTATTTTCCGCTGCCTTTTCGCAGACATTTCGCTGTCCATTTGGAGACCACCGGAAAATTTCGTTTCAGAAGACGTCCGTCATAAACTAAATATGACATATACTCAGCTTTCGTACGTCTCCCCGAATTCACCCGCAGATTTTTTCAATAATACTCCTTTTCTTTCTCTGAGAGCGAGCCTGTCTGTGAATACGTGTAAAAATGCAAAACAGTCCCACACTCGATTCGATATAGAAATGAGAATCCACCTCAGGCTACCTGACATCTGGTTTTTCTCAAGTATGTGTGTGCCCCCTTTGATTAACATGGCACAAATACATGAATTCAAACTGGGCTACACTCAAGGCCAAATTCAGCTTGTAGGCAGTATTCTCTTTTTTGGCTGAAGCTGTCAGTCTATTTCATATATAGTTTATGACGTCAGTTCTACACTTTAGGACTTACTTTTTGTAATAGCAACTTTGGTTTGCACCCGATGAATCAGTGAAATTAAAAACACAGCTACTTTGAGTTGATTTATTTACCACAGCTAATATAGTAAGTTAACAATACATAATAGAATACATTTATAAAAATATTTTTATTATTATTATATAGGTATATCATTTTTTTACGTACAAGTACAAGGTTTTTTTTTATTTATATCCTTATGATAGTTAAACTTTACACGATTTTTAGGATGTTCCCCTGAGGGAATTTGTTTTATCTAGGGCAAAATTATCTGCAGATTCAGAATAGGGCGGGGAAAAATTGAACTGTCAATGTGATTCGACTAAAAGTTAACAAACTTTTGGAACAAAGTGAATCAAATTTTATATTGTATTTTCTCATGGGAAGTTTATTTGTTTTTGTTTTTTTTTTTTCTGGACGTTTATTGACCAATGGAACACGGGAAATGTTTTGAGGTTAGATTGGAATTAGGGGATTGACAGTTGATGCTATATATAGCTGATTTCTAACACTAATTTTTTTTTGTAAATAGAATATTTTGTGTTCTTTGCTTAAAAGTTTGTAAATACATATAGTTTAAGCATTTGTTCACATAAATAAATGGATTTCTTAGATTTAGTTGGAGATACTTATTTGTAGAATATTGTGTAGACACTAATTTCTATTTTTTGTTACAAACATTATCAATGTTAAGATTTCTTGGACTAAGTTTATAGAAGTTATTTGTTTGTAGAATATTTAGGTGTAGACATATTTCAACTTTTTTGTTACAAACATTATCAACATTAAGAAACAAATAATCTGTAAATTGCAATTCAAAATGAGCTATATATGTATAAATATATTGACATAGGTAATGAAATATTTCAGGTATCAAGCAAAATAGTTTTTCCGAAACTTTTGAACTTTATTTGTTAGCATATTTGAACGTTTTCAATTTCCATTTCCACTATACATTCAGATTCATATAAATACCTATATAAAATTCCTCATACATTTTTTTCTATGTTTCCAATGTTACATTGAAAAATGTGCCCTTCCAGGTCAATTCTTAACACGACATAAGTGTCCGGGAAATTCTTAAGGAATTGCCCTTCAAAATGTCAGATTAAAATGTTTGGTTTGTGTTAGAAAACAATTTTGGGGTTATGTGATCGGAAAAATATAAAATTATGCGTGCAAAATGTAAATTTTAATTGAAATATATTTATTTGGCTTACTAAAACATTAATATTGACTGTGAAAAAACAAAATGAAAAAAAAAGTAGTAACAAGAAATCGAATATCACACATTAGGACTGTTCCCTTAAGATAATACATTAGTCAAACTCCGTTTTTTTACGCATAAGTTGGGTAGAAAGGAACGAAGTTTGACTTAATTTGACTAAAGTGTTCGAATGCATTATTGTAAGGGAACAGACCTATTTTGTCTACCACTATAACAAAAGTGTTGCATTGAATTTCATTGAAAAGAGCAGTTCTAAATTTCGGGGCAATTCTCATTTTCAGTGAAAAGCGCCATTAGTCTTTGGAAAATTATACGTGAGATAGAAATTTACATCTAAAGCGGAAGTTATTGTCTTTTTCTGTTTTCTGATTCTTTTTTTATTTACTTATTCTGTTGTATTGAATATTGAATTTTGACATAATGGATTTTTATGGTGACTAGAGAGTGAGGTTTTCGAGCTGCATGGGTTTCAGGTGAATTCTTCTTTTCCATGTTGAGTTGGGGACAGTTTTTGAGCTGGTGTATTACATTGTTGACTATTGCGGTTACGGTGGGTGAGGTTCGAATCGTAATGTAGTGCCCATCACCAATTCGCGACATGTTCAAATTGTTGATTTGGAATTTGGGCCCAATTTTAACTTCTAGTGTAAACCCAACAGTTGATGATATTTGCTGGTATTGGCTGATATTTATTTACGGATTCTTCATATTGGCAATAGGTGCGGCATCTTTCTGGAACCTTGTATTTCTGGAGAGCTTACATAATGCAGTGCTTTCGAAACTTTATTAATGATGAACTGTCTTTGTTCTGGCATATGTGTCCTTTTTAATGCAGCTACTTAATATCGCTGGCCAGTGGGTTTCAAGTGCTCGTACACACCGTTCAAATTGTAGTCCGATGTCTCGCGCTCAATGACTATTGTATATTCGTTATGCTTATGATACAGCTGTCTATATTGGAACATTGGAATGGAGAGTTTTTCAAACCTTGGTAGCGGACTGTGTATGTTTGAAACAAAACACATACTCTGGTCGAATGTGATAACTCAAACGAAGCTCGAACCACTGAATTTTGTTTGCCCAGGGACGTCAAGTTTAATTTGTTGTCCCGAACTGCTCGTTGTTACACGCTAAATATCTCCGTCAAATTACTTATGATACCTATCTGCTATGCAGAACAATTTTATAGGTTTCTTATTTCAATCAATATTAGGCAAGTAAAGTGTTAGTCAATGGCAGATCCGCAGAGGAAAGAACTTCACTTTCAGTGGCTTCCAAAGTACATATAGACTCATGAGCTGTCGAAGCTTGTTAGTTACGATGAACGTGCCAATCATTTTTGCATATTGTGTTGTGTTGTGTTTTGGAGTCCACTTGAAATGGTAATCGTTGTCCACATCTGCAAGATGATATTTTTTGCCTTAAGGTGGTCATTCACGAATTCTAAAAAAGTATCAATGGTACACGTGACGTCAACATAACCAAGTGAGTCCTCCTCGCGTCATGCGAAGCAACTGCTTTGTGCCCTCTTTTAGGAAGAATCCTTAAATTCCGATTGCTATTCAGCAGAAATTCGATTCCGTTTGTAGAAAGCAAAGTACATAATGCTGAATCTTAACATACATGTATAAAATTCGTCTCTTTCTCAACTCCCAGTTTGCATGTACATATCTATTAAACAACGGTATGACAGCCGAAGGTCTACTAAATATGCGTTTTACTACAACAGGCATTCAATTCATCTGGATTCTTCAATTGGGATAAAAGTTATCGACAGTAGTCTTCAAATTGCATTGTTCCATTTGTTTTCCGTTTGACAGCCCACTAAACATAATGGGGGCGTTTAAATATCAGCAGCTCTTTCAGTTGACGTTCATTGGGGGGTAGTGACTGAGTATTAATTTGACAGTTCGGATATGTGGCTGACGAAGAAAAAGTGACGTTTCCAACCAGTCCAGTTTTTGACTTCAAGTTGCATCTTATCCAGATCAATCTAGTTGACATAAAATAAATAGATTCTTGCATGTGGCCAGTACATCTCAAATCACCTCTAGTCGAGACTATTATCTGTCAATTTTGGTTTTCAATTACATTTTTTTAGTTACTTTTAGGCGACTTTATAAACAAACATGCAATTGTTCTATGTATACTAAAACACTATCATAATCTGCTGTAAATTTTGAGTCAAGTTTTTAATTTTAGACAATATTGTTACAAAATAGGTTGTATATATTTTCCACTAACATTTATAATTTAATCTATATCTATGAATATAATAGACAATAAGCAACTTCACTTGTTGCAAGTTACAAAAAGATTTCTTCATATTTTTTTTGTGGCAAATATAAATAAATAAGGTAAATATGCCAATACCTTTTTTGTCATAATTGGTGAAACTCGTCGTTTTTCCCCATAACTGAATTTTTTTTCTAATTTCCATGCATGTAGCATGTTCATAGGTGTGTTGGAGGAGACAGTTATGGATGAGTAAAAAAAACAATCAATGCAACAAACTATTATTTCTTTAAAAGATGCATTTAATATAGACATCAGCAGATCAAAAATCTGACAAGATGTGGATATATAAAATATATAAGAATATCAGAAATAGAACAGAACAAAATGAACGAAGTTACGGTGCAGTAAGTCGGATCCGCACACAACGACAGTTCATGGCTGTTACAGAGAATATCTCCTTACACGTTGACATGCAGCCAGTCGCGTGCAATCACATTAATATATTTGCGAAACTTTTACTTCCTGTTGACATATCGTTGAAGTACGCTTCAAGATAGAAAATGCCGTTAAAACGCAAAAAAATATTTTGTTGTTACAAAACGCACTCGCAAAGTTTTTTTTTTTTTTTTTTTTTTTTTTTTTTTTTTTTTTTACCGAGGGTAGGTGAAAATCTTCCAAAGACACTATGAGAATAGCAAGCGCGTGCTCATAGTAGTGTCAGATTTTTACTGACTAAAAACACCACCCTTCGAAGAATTGTTAGATACTGCAACTAAGATATAACTTATCAAGCAATTTTTCTATAACGAAATAAAAACTTTTGACAGGCTACTTTCCAATGAAAGATCCTGCATGTTCCGCAATTAAGACGCGGTTAATCCTATCTTGCCAAGTCGAACGGTTTCGTTCTTTGTAGTCGGCGCAATAAATTGTTCTCGTCCAGAATTTGTCGGACTGAATTGTTGACATGTCCGATTAGTCGGTTTCTATGCTTTCTCGCGAAGCTTTTTGTTTCAGCTTCAATTATTGGAATTCCGAGATCTCTGTGGATATCGTCGTTTCTAATATACCATGGTGCTTGTACAATTTCTCTAAGCACTTTATTTTGAAAAGTTTGTAGAATATTGGCATTTGTTTTCTTGGTACAACCCCAAAGTTGTATACCGTAGGTCCACACCGGCTTTAGCACTTGTTTGTATAGAAGCAGTTTGTTTTCGGTACTGAGCTGGGAATATTTTCCGAGGAGCCAGTACATTTCTCTATATTTGATATCGAGTTCTTTACGTTTCATTTTCACGTGCGAATTCCATTTCAGCTTTGCGTCGAGCGTCATTCCCAGGTATTTGGCCTCGTTTGCAAAGGGTATTCGGGCCAAGTTTAGGAAAATTGGCAAGTCACTAGTTTTCTTATACGTGAAATTCACGTGAACAGATTTAGTTTCGTTGAGGGCGATCCGCCAGTCCCTCGTCCATTCATTTACCTTATTCAGTGCGATTTGAAGTTTTGCAGTCGTTTCTTCAATTGTATTACCTACTGCTAGGATAGCGGTGTCGTCGGCGAACGTAGCGAGAGTAGTGCCATCTTCTCTTGGTATATCGCGAGTATATAACAGATAGAGGAGGGGCCCAAGGACACTTCCTTGCGGCACGCCGGCCGAAATTTCCTTAAGCTCAGAGTATTCGTTTCCATGTCTTACACGGAAGAGTCTATTCCCGAGATATGATTCTAAAATATCATATAGGCGTACGGGAAGAACTTGTCGTAATTTAAATTTTAAGCCGTCATGCCACACCTTATCAAAGGCTTGTGAGACGTCAAGGAATACGCTTGAGCATATCTTTTTTTCTTCAAATGCTTTCTCAATTACGTCAGTAATTCTATGCACTTGGTCAATCGTTGAATGCTTGGTTCTGAACCCAAACTGGTGGTCAGGGATAAGATTATTATATTCTATAACCGGTTGTAGGCGCTTTAGTAAAATTCTCTCGAAAACTTTGGATATAACTGGAAGAAGGGAAATTGGTCTATACGACTTTACTTCATTTGGTGGTTTTCCTGGTTTTAAAACCATTATGACCTCCGCAACTTTCCATTGGCTCGGCACGTGTTTTAGTCTGAGCGCGGCATTTATAATGTGAAGAAGCTTAATTAATGCTTTTCTTGGTAGAACTTTGAGAACTTCTCCCGTGATCAAATCATAACCAGGAGCTTTCTTAGGTTTTAGGGATTCAATTTCACGTTTTAGTTCCCTTAGCGTTGCACTTGTGAGTATTAAATCGTCGGATAGTAATTCCGCCGCAATAACACTATCGTGAACCGCCCGACCATCGTACGGTTTAAAGGTTTCTTCTAAATGGGCGGCAAAAACGTCCGCTTTTTCCTTATCTTCCCTTGCCCATTCATTTTGATTTATTTTAATTGGCGGCGCGGGGATTTTGGGCCTTTTGGTGCCTTTTACAGCTTTCCAAAGTGAATAGTTGGAATCTTTTTTCGCCGTTAAACTTTCAAGGTAAGAACCTATCGCACGATTTTTAAAGTCCTTAATAGCTGTCTTCAACAAATTGCACAAATAATTTAAATGTGTTTTATGTTGCGGGGCGCGACTCTGTTGCCATTTTTTACGCGCCTTCCTTTTTTCGTTAACCAATTCTTTAATTTCGGGAGGATATCGTAGACCGTATTTGGCCGGCGCTTTCCTTGGATTAGGCGTATTATTCCAGGAAGCGAGCTGTACGATCTCAACGAAGCGATCTACTTCAACCTCAAGTTCATAGGGTGTCGTAAGTGGAACGCTAAGTTCAACATTCTCTTCAATTTCGTTCCTAAAGCCTTCCCAGTTGGTTGTTCTACCAGTTAATCTCGCTGGCTCAAGGTTATTAACTAGTTTTACGCTCAATGTTAAAATAACCGGTGAATGATCAGATGACAGATCAAAGCTCTCTTCAACTTTAATGTGGTTGGTAGATATTCCTTTCACGACGAAAAAATCGATCAGGTCAGGTGTTTTTGAAGTATCAGTTGGCCAGTAGGTCGGTTTGCCCGTCGAGTGGAAATCACAACTATACTCCATACCTGCCCCATATAGCATTCTTCCTTTTCGCGAGATATATCTAGAACCCCAGAACGTGTGTTTTGCATTAAAATCGCCGCCAATAATGAAGTTTGGTTTGAGCGATTTAAGCAAGTTAGTATAATCAGTTTTTTCAAGTGCGGAACTCGGTGGACAGTAGATAGATGAAATTCTAAGAGTACGTTGACTATTTTTCACTCGAATCGTGCACAGTTGCATAGATTCAAGCTCTATCTTCAGGTCTTCGTATTGTTCAATGCAGTCTTTAATAAACAATGACGATCCACCTCTCGCGTTTCCCGAAGGGTGACAAGCGTGGAAGTCATTATAGCCTTTTATTTTTAAGCTCGATCCCTTTTTCACGTGAGTTTCAGAAATCACTCGCAAAGTGAAACGTAGTTTTGCTTTATCTAACGCTTCAATCGACGTTTCATGTCAAAACGTACGACTGCCTTTTTTTCAGAAGCGTCTATTTTTTGTTTTCTGAAAATGCCAAACGCGAGAACGAAGGGAGTGTTGTGATTCCAGCTTAGGCCTTAGTTATAGCCATATTTACGTAAAACGAAAACGTAAACATTTTCTTTTGCTTTTTTTAAACACTCAAATCTAATGGTTGACCTCAATCTTAAAATGTTTCTTATGAATTAAAAAATTTATAAAAAAAAAAAAAAATAATCCAATGATCTTTAAATTTTTTAGAAAAACAATTTATTCATTTTTCCGTACGAAAAACTTTTTCCGATCAACTTCCCTGTCAATTCCACAAAAGAAAACGAAATCATTCCACTGAAATATTTCTTTTCCTTACTGTTCCATGTGTCAGGATTTTTTTTCTGATGAATTCCAAATTTTCAATCAGTGGTGGTTGCTCTGTTGTAATTTATTGTTTTCGTAGGGAAACATTTTTCTGACAGAATTTTTTCTAGGACCACCTAAATGTAAAAAAAAAATACTCATTTTCAAACTGTTCCAACTTTTTCGGTTGCATTTTACGTATATGGCTAAAACTTAAGGCCTAAACGTAAAAAAACTCTTTTATACTTTTCGCTACAACTCAAGGTCTTAACGTGTACATGGGACAAGAATATCAGAATTGACCATGGTAAAACGGCAGCATTCGGCGAATTTCAATGACATTTCGCGATTTTTACGTAATTATAATTTGGCTTAACGCCTGTCATCAGTTTTATACTTTTTAACGCAGAAAATCGCTTGCTTCTACATATACTCAAGTCAGTCGTGCGTTTTGCACTTGACATACTCTCCATCTCCATTTTGTGCACATTTTTTGACACTAGCTCACAGAAACTTATTCGGTTCAACTTGCGTCAATTAGGTATGCATAAATGTTTTTGAAACGTGCCAACTGTTATGAAGAAGTTTTGCCATTTTTTAAGTAACTTCGATATGATTGAAGGCAAATTAAACAATTTGGGCAACTTTCCAAATTTACTTTACTATACCTACATGAAGATGCATTTAAACACAGCAACCAGCTTTTGTGAGAGTGGGTATTTAAGAAATAATGTTTGGCCCTTATGAGCTCTCTAGTGCATTTCATTGATGCAAGTCTGCTAGAGGGCCAAAATTATATAAATTGTTGAATGCGAATAAAAGGAACTTGCATATATCCAGCCTTGAAAACTAATGGCAAGCGCTTTGAGGAGCTTTATTACAAAGCTAAACGGCCACGTGGTACTGTTTATACCTGTGTACCAATCTCAATACTCAGCTGTCATAAGGTACATCAATCCATATCGATGGTATGAAGTGAGATAGTGCTATTTGTTAAAAAAAAAACGTGTTACTGCATTGGCCAGCCAATCATATAAGAGTTCCTTCCGTTCTTACAAAAAATTAAAATTTTTTACGCACTTATTCGAAAATAAACTTTAAACTTCTCTTGGATGAATGCTCTAAAAGGGAAGTACTAAGTCACTCGTGCTGTGCGTTAGCATTATAAGGGAACGAAAACCCCTTGAGCACTAGTGAATTATAAAAAAAAAAAAAAAGATCGATCGAGACCCTTGAACCCATGACGACCTTGTTAAAAAGGCAAACCTTTCGAAGCCTGTTGGGCTAAACGAAGTTACCTTTTTGTCCGGCTTCCCCGACGTTTGTCAGTATTGTTCGTTTTTGACCATCGGCCTTCAACCCCGTCGTCATCAACTTTGACCTTTTTTATCATTCGGCCTGGCATACCTACCGCTAGTGGGAAGTTTCACCTCTCACGGCAAGTTCAATTTATATTTTCCTAATACACAATCACGGTGTACTGTAACTTCGAACTAGCCTTTTCCATTTGACTTTTGAATTTCCCACCATTATCGATAGGCTTGCGTGGTCTTTGGTTGATGATTTGTTGAGGATCTCACTATAGTTCTTTTGGAAGTTTCCTTAGAAGTTATGGATTCCTGGAGTGACCACGATCGACATGATTATTACTGAAATGAGAGATACAAAATAATTTTTTGTCAGAAGATGTTGTTGGAATAATGGAAACTATCTTTTAATAATAATAATGATAAATATAACACAGCATGCGTGTTCAAGCTAAAGTACTAAAGTAATGCAGGGCTCGCTCCGGCGTATCCACCTATAGACCTAACCTAACCTAAGCCCAAGTACGCAATCTACCTTTGCATTCAGAGCTTTGACTATATGTACCCATTAATCCATTTCCAAATTGGTGATGGTATGTTCATGTGCAAATCTTTCAAGTTTGTACTGTTTATACCTAAGGGCCCAGGGCCTCTGCTACTACATTAAAGTGATTCTCTACTATTCTACGCCATTTTTATTATTTGTCAATCAACAGGCTTTTTTTTTGTGATAGAGGTTATTTCTTTTTTGAAAGCGCAACTCCTCTTCCAGTGAAAAACAATTTGTTTCCTGTGAAAAATAATTTGATAGCTGTCCGCAGATCTGTGCTCACCCATTTTACGTTTGAAATTTCACCATAAAGCTAAGATTACACGTGTATTTTTTCGCGGCAAATTTTGACATGCCGACGTCATTGTGACGTAATCTTGTCCTAAATGTTTCAAGCGTCTGCTCACACTGGCTGTCGCAGCGTACTCTCACGACCACGAGAGGCAGACAAGTGACAATAAAGAGAAAGAGCGAATTTTTGTGACGTTTTACAAGTGTAATCTTATGTTGTTTGTCATTGGGCAAAAAGAAGCTCAAATTCAAACACAAATTCCACAGGCACTGGAAACGTCAAATGCGACAGATGGCGCACAATTTAATTGGAATGGAAGTTCAGTTCCAAATAATTATGAGTAGTGCTTTGTTGAAAAATATGGGACTTCAATCAATTTTCCAAGTATCCGTTGAAGTTGGATGGCTGTTTGTTTCATTGCCTCCTTTAATAAGCGATTTTCTTTTTTAGCTCAGACCTGAGAAGGAGAACTGAACTGAGCTCGAGCGCGCTCAGAACATTCTGATGTTTTTCCTGTTTTGATTCAGCTGCTCAGTCTCTGATACTTGCACTCAATGAAAAAAGAAACACAAATTCGATCTCTGACTCTGCTGTGTCTGATCTAAAAAAGAAACACAAACTTTTTGTAAAACAGTTCAGGTTCAGCTGTGAACTAGAAAAGAAAAACGCCAAATGACGCTGCGTTCGAGCTGATATTTCTAGCAGAATGTCATGACGTTCCTAGACTTACTCGGATACAAAACCTGGCTATAGATTGAAATGTTGCTTTCGAACAGTCGCCTTTGAGCCGAAATGGAATATAACAGATTTTGTCACAGATTGATGTTAATTTTACAATAGAATCAGTGTTGATGGTAAAGAGATCAAGTATAGTACTTCTCGATCTAACAAGGTAATACAGGGTTTTCAAAAATACGTTCAATGGAGAACTACCTCGGTAGATACTGTAAAACAGTCTTTTTCATAGGAACTTGTCGCGGAACTAAACCTAAGATTATACATGTCATTTTTCGTGGCAATTTTGACATGCCGACGTCAGCGTGCTCTCACGGAGAGACACACGATCACGAGTGACAATAGAAAGAGCGTATTTTTGTGACGTCGGCATGCCAAAATTTGCCACGAAAAATGACACGTGTAATCTTAGCTTAAAAACTCTGGTTGCGTCACTTTCTGCTAGATACTAAGGAACCATACTTAAACATAGATCCCTTTCGGAACGTATTTTGTTGGACCACCGACTCAGGACCCTGCCGGCGCACTTTTTTTTGTCTTAAATGCTTGATTGTCAGTCAGTAAATTTATGTTCGCGTGTTAAGTTTTTAGACGAATATGGAAGCGAACTACAATTTTATGTTCAGTCAGACGTAGGAATTTATTTTAAAGGATGCTTGTCAGAGATGTAGTTGTTATACCTACTTGAATAGAAAAGGGAAACAGGAAAATCCGTTCAACATTTACTGTGCAGAAACGTCAATGTTACCTAGGAAAACCTGTGCGGCCGTAAGTAATAATCAGGAAAACTAACAATCCGAGAGTATAACTGTCTTGAAAAAGCTTCTCAATTAGCCGTTTGGAGTCGGCATAAAATTGTAGATCCCTTCCATTCGTTCCAAAAATGAAAAACTCACACAAAACGAATGGTTGTGAGAAGCTAGGCCTAGGGTCCCTCCGGACCTGTTGCGCCAATTATTTATTTTTTTTTTTTTATTTAACAGATGGAACACATTCGGAACGCGCAACGAAACATCTTTTACTGCCGGCAGCGTTGCCACTTCAAAAAAAGAGAAGCGCAGTAGATCATTAAAAAATATGCAGTAGAATGGATCTTTTAATATTGTTTTTATAAATGTTCCATTAATAAAATTAACATTTTGGAAATACTAAAGCCCAGGAGAGTGAGCTCTCTGTTTCTGACATTCATTTTCCTATAAAAAATTAAATTTTCAAGAGTGTTTACGTTAAGTTTGTTTCGTAGTTTATTTTTTAAATGTCTTACAATCGAAAACTTTCGCTCGCAGCAGCACTACTATGGTCAGAACAATTTTAACTTTTTTGTTTGTAGTTTTCAATAAATATTTATCCGTTTTTTTTTAAATGATTTTCTTCTTGTAAAATAAGGGTTTTCCACACTGACACGATAGGCGATAGAAAAATTTAAATTTCAAAAACCTCTCAGATCAAAATCCAGTTAGTTAAGCAGGAAACGAGAAAATAATAGAAATATAGACAGATCATTCTGTTTCATGATCCATGATATCCTGAATGAAAGCAGCCAAGGTGAACTCATTTCAAAAGATAATGTGGCCAAGTTCACAATAAGTTGGCTTCGTTCAGACGTTCTTTGCAGCGGTTATTTTGAATGACAGTTTTGTACAGCTGTCCAAGAGAAGGGTTATCAAACAAAAAAAGTGCAGTAGATTGGATTTAGTGGCAGCAGATTTGTTTTTTGCGAAAAGAGCAGTAGATCTACTGCTATTGCAGCAAAGTGGCAAAGCTGATTGCCGGTACAAATCTGAAACCATAGCATTCCCGTTCCCATTAATATTTTAACCTGCAAAATCTATTTTTAGATATTCTTAAAGCGTTCGCATTTTAGTTTCTTGAAACTGACAGATGGAACACATTTGGAACGCGCCCATTGATTTGGGGAAATAGACACCCTCTCAATAGGGCATTTGGCATGCGCCTTTAAACGAATTTACACGAGGTTTTTTCTTTATATATAACTACTAAAGAAAAGAAAATTCCAAGTGGTCCCCTCCCATATGGATACGGGGTGTAACTATCAGCGTTGCCATGGTGGCATATTTGTATACTCTACCCTGCCACTCACACTTTGAAGCCATTCCAACCACCCACCCACCGCGCCGGTCTCTCACTAAATCGATTTAGTGAGAATCAATTCATGCACATATATACATACTGAATTACATATTTGTACCTTAACGTTAACGTCATTTAAACTACCATAGTTTTATGTCTAGCTAAAAAAAGAACACAAAATGACATTACTCATATACGTGGGGGGTGGGTGTTAATGGGAAAATTCATCGGAATTGGAATGACAACTCAACAGATACCAATCTCGTATGCAATAGAGAAAATGGATTGCTCACGTGTCACGTGGCGAGGCTTCGCAGAATTCGAGTTGGACAAGTGTTGTCCATCGGAATTCCCATGAAAACGAAAAACCGTTGTTTCCCTTATCGAAAAGACTGTCGGCCAAGTGTTGCCCATTCTTAATCGAATGGACATTACATGACATTTTCTAGTAGTTTCGAACTTCGAAAATGACTTAACTATGCTAATAGTTATTTGTAAGGGGTCGAGTGTTGCCCATTCTAATGCGAAAAGCGTTATTCTTGGGGACATTTTTTAAATTCAAATCCGAGGTCAAAAGAACATACTGCCAATTGTCATGCGACCACCCTTCGGCAGTTAGACTAAGCAATAAGCATGCGGTTCGGTACTTTCTTAGAAAGTTTGTTGTACGTCTGTTTGCCGAAACTCTCCGGCAACACTGAATATAATTCTCCTCTAAGTAAATGTGTCACATTTAAAAAGAGAATATAGTTATATATAACACAGTTATATTTAGCAGAAATACCATCGTACAACCGCGATAACAGTTACATATATACGGCGAAACTACCTTTGCTCTACATAATCTATTTTTGTTTCTTTGAAAATAATCGAACCACACTCCCTGCGGTTGTACTACTATGTGCGCCAGTGTGTGTGTGTGACGAAACATTATCGTGGCCCTCAAAGGCACACACTAGAAACATAAGGAAGAAAGAAAGAAAAAAAAAACAAAAAAAAAAAAAACATACCAACAAGGACGACACTAAAAAAAAAAAAAAAAAAAGAATAACACTAACATAACGTAAAGAATATAACCTACTCTTGTTATTATTATTATTTTCGGCTTTTCTCTTATTGTGCTAAGTATTCGTTTTAATTTCTCGGGTTCTACTAAGTTAAAGTAAATTAATCTAGCAAATTCAATAATAATAAAAAAAAAAAAAAATAAGACCACGAAAAATCTATTCGAAAGTAAGTGAAGCAAATTCTTTTGAGTAAAGTGCCATTCTTGACCATTATCACTTTCACGCAAAAAATATATAAATAAAGAAATTGCCCCGGAAATATTTTCTTCTACGCTTTTATAATTTTATTTAATTTGTTTATAAGAATGAAAGAAATACATATAAAAGTGTCATCAATTCGATCGGAAATCGAATCAAATTTAACATCACCGATTTGACAGTGCCCTCGATAACGGTGCACTAATTTCGAAACCGTAATACCTACATAACGATCTGTTCGTTTTAATTTTCTAGATACGGTTAGTTGTGTGAAAATTAGCAATTTTTTTTTTTCGATATCGATTTTTTTTGCGGCGATTCTTTAAATAAAAATCGAAAAGATTGTAATTTTAATGTTCGAAAATAAAATTACATACGTGAGTGGAAAAAAGCAAAATGTTGTTTATCAGTTGAAAAAAAAAATTTGTTTAATATTAATTTAGTTAAAAAAATAACTAAATATATTCCTCCAAATATAATCGAAACAAAAGGGTGAAATATAAATCGTTAAAGTGCGAAAAAAGGAGTAAAAAAAAAAAAACAACAACGGAAAAAACCCATCTCGGACAAGGGTAACTAACAAACATAATACCGTACATGAAAGAATAAAAAAAAAAAAAGTTATTAAGAATAGGGGAAGCAGAATCAGATGTATCCTTATTCAGCAGAAAAATAATACATAAATATTATAAGCGAAAGAGAAACTCTGATTCGGATCAATTTCTCTTCAGCAACACTGTCAAAATTGAACTCGCTGTTCTTGTTATGCAGTGTGTGTGTCAATAATAACGCTAAATCTCAATAATAATCGAGAACGAACGCTAAACCTACTGGCATTCGCAAATTTAATAGGCCAACGGTACAACGATTCTTATTTGACAGTTCGTAGAGACGACTAGTCTGACTGTGTTGAATGTGAGTGCATGAGTGTGAGTGGCAATCAATTACCGCCAAAAAGATTTGCCCCAGCGTGGCTGCGAGAATGTTTACATCTATATACAAGTATCCTTTCAATCCTTCGAGTGTGATCGAAGAATTTGAGAATGCTGGAAAAATGAAGACAAAAACGGGGTTGTTTATAAACCTATTTTTTTTTAACATGCTTACATTATGAGTTGATTCAGCCGAGAGCCATGTGGACGTTCGGGTCCATGGACACAACATGGTCTAGTCACATTCGAACATTATGGTTATAACACAAGCTGGTGCTTGTCAAATATTTTGCTCGAGCAACCCTCAATACGCATGAAACAAATTAAAAATGACGCACACCTGTTGATGTTGAAATGTTTCGTTATCGGCTAAACGACGTGTGTCAATTTATTATTAATCTGCTTAAGTTTTGTTGAATTATGAAAGCTGCCATAATGGGTATAATTTCGGTTTTGGAATATTGTCGAAAGTTGCATTATGATTGATGAGTTTGGCGTGGAAATTACAATTTTGGACCAACGCCGCTCGATGTTACTTCAAAACCAGTTGTCTATCTATTTGCGGCGCTTCAAAAAAAAAAAAAAAAAAAAATTATATCTGACATCCTGTCGTAGAAACTGTTATCAATATCCATCCATCAATGTGTGCATTTATTCATTTATAGATTTATAGGTATTTCCTTCTGGTTACTATCCTGTTTTTGTACATCCAGACTTTCTTTCGTGATTAACTTACTATCCGTATTTCATGTCCCTGTAAAATTGTTTGACATCCTTCAGATATTCGCAACATAATTTGTTTATTCATCACTTCAGTCATGCGTCAATTTATTGCAGATTGGTTTTTAGGTATTCGTCCATTCATTTATTTATTTATTCATCAATTAATCCAATCCAATTCCTAAAGCTCTAGTTCCAGTGTAAGTGAATTTTCCTCGCGCGAATTCGCAAAATTAATTTAAAGTAATATTTTCTTTATGTTGTGGTCGGGTCGTTACAATTTACTCGAGCGAAAAAAGCGAACTTCAGTTATTTTTAGTATAGGTAATTTAAAAGAGTTTGTGCCTCTGCCTAGTGGTGTACTAAATTTCGTGCAAGATCGATTCGGAGAAGCTATGCTTTATGACGTTAAAAATCGAGCACCGTTATGGGACATGCACAGGAAAGAATTCTGCAAAATTGCAAAGCTTTTGGATAAACTAGCTGTGGTAATGTGATTTGTACGTCAAAAGCCCATTTTCTAATATGTAAAAAGTTTTTTTTCAAGATCGACAACTACGTGGTTAAACCTTCACAGAGCACATCACTTTAAAGCGCGACCCATAGCACTACTTCATAAGTAATTCGCCTGCGTGAAATTCGCTTACACCGGAACCATTTTAATCGCTCGAATTCTATTCGCTTATATTCGCTTAGTTCGAGGAAGTGAAATTCGCTTGCCTCGGAAATACAGCCCAACTCATTGAGCACATTCAAAAATTTAGTAAACTTAAGTGGACTTGATATACCCTGAACGCTTTTCGTCACTTTTCCAACGTCAGCCAAATATATCTACGAACTGTCAGCTGTCAGAACTCAGTGACGAAATGCTTGTATAAATGCACTGACAATCCATCGGTAAACGTCAACTGAACAAGAATAGTATTTGTGAAATGTTCAAGCGCGAATCCAATCTATTCACTTCTTGTAAAATATCAACTCAATCGACTAGTCCTCCTTTTGTCCTACATATAACATATCCGAAAATTGTGAGCAATTTTATACGTCACTGTATAATTTGAATCACTGTAGAATTTGGTCACCATTTGATCGCATCTGAATCTAATTCTTTCACGTATTTGGCGACACTTTTCAGAACCGACAGACAGGAACCAAAACCATACGTAAGATTTGACAGAAAATGAAAAGGAAAACAATAACAAAATTCGGAAAGTAATAAATTTTGAGTTTAAAATGAAGTTTGATGCAATTTCATCTTTTGAAATGTGAATCTGGGGGTACATGAAAGAGTGTGAAACATTTTTAAATATATGTATATATATATTTTTTTTAAGTAGATTTAAGTTTTTTTTTATTTAAATTGAAGCGGATTAAATAACGGATTTCTAAAGTGGAGTTGATATAAAGCATTTAGCAATAGGAGTAGGGAGCAGATCTTATTTTTTTTTTTTTCCAAATTGAAGTAAAGTGGTTTCGCTGGCAGGGCGTCCTTCCGGCTCATCAATGGAGGAACTCATTCGTATAATAGATTTTGACAAAATTCAATGCATCAACTAAAAAAACGTTTAATATAATTTCCCTAAAACAACGGAGAGATAAACTAATCAATTCTGCTTAGTGTATTTTCAGCACTTTGCCAAAAAAATTACTGAATATCCACGGACTTCGTTGGGTTTGATCGATTCTCAATCTTCACTGGAAAAGTATCCAGCTGATTTAAAAGAGTTGACTTATTTTCACGTATACTGAAAGCGTTGTTAGTAATAACAAATTTTAGTATCGACGGCATCTCACAATTGCGAAATTTGTATGGCAAATATAGCCACTGTGAATTGCTAAAAAGTCGAAATTAAAAATGTTTATTGGTAAGGCCCATAGTTTATTCGTTCTTCATTGAGACGCTACTGC
Source organism: Cheilosia urbana (assembly GCA_946477585.1). Lineage (NCBI taxonomy): Eukaryota > Metazoa > Arthropoda > Insecta > Diptera > Syrphidae > Cheilosia > Cheilosia urbana. The sequence goes on from OX297857.1 coordinate 6,437,444, forward strand.
TTTAAGTTTATTAGTAAATTCATAAAACGCCAAACTACTCAAATACTACCACAAGCTGTCAGAAATCATTTTGAGTGCTCTTTAAGTATAAAGATGTAAAAAAAGTCATCGTCGGAAAGTCCAATTTTTTTGAGATGATATCTTAGTGGCCAGTGACCAGTAAGATAACCTGTTAGGATCCTTAGATCTTCTTTGCTTAGCTCAAGTAACTTTTTTGCTTTACTACGAGCTGGGGTTATGAATCTTTTTGCCTGCCTCTGTCCCTTTGATTCCGTCCAGTATTCGGCAAGTTGATCATCTTCCCATTTCATGAATTTTGAGTGTGTGTAACTCAAAGGTAACCCGAAGTAGGGTTCAGGACCGGTGAGCAGGCGTGATGCACCTCTTCTCGCCAGACAATCTGCTCGTTCGTTGCCCTCAAATCCCTCTTGGCCTGGTATCCAAGCAACCAGTTGCCAGTTCTTCGAGGAGATTGAAACATTCCCAGACTAGCTTTGATCTGATCGAAAACGATCCCAGGGCCTTAAGGGCTGCCTGGCTGTCTGAGAGGGTGTAGATATGGGCACCTTTAGTGCGCCTCCGTAAGCATTCCCGGACACATATCTCTATGGCATGTACCTCCGCTTGAAAGATGTCTGGTGATTTTCCTAGTGCTACGGCTCTTTGGAACCTAGGCCCATAGACCCCAGCACCGGTGGCTTCATCTTCCATCTTTGAACCGTCGGTGTACCAGATTTGTGATCCTGGTCGTGTTACGAATTGGTTGATTCTCCAGGTACTCCTGTCAGATATGACTATCTTAAATTTTCTGGAGAAGCGAAGTCTTTTAAGCATGGTATCTGATACTTTGATCACAGGATCATCTTGAAGCATTTGTAATACTCGAAGGTGTCCTGTCAGATTTCCTGCTTTACGATTTGATATATCAGGAAGCCTAAGGGCACTGAGACACGCTTCCTTCTTTACAGAAATATGTAAAGGCAGAAGTCTGAGCATTGCCCCTATGGCTGCAGTTGGACAAGTTTTCATTGCCCCCGCTATACCAACACATGCTAAGCGATATATCTTGTTTAGTTTTTTCTGGGCCGTTAATTGTTCGGTTTTTGGCCACCATGATATCGCTGCATGGGTGATCATTGGTTTGATGATCGTGTTGTATGACCAGTAGATCATTTTTGGTTTTAAGCCCCAGGTTTTGCCGTGAAGACGCTGGCACATATAAATTGCCTTTGTCGCCTTCTTGGTGACTTGATCAAGGTGTGAGTTCCAGGTGAGAGTCTTGTCCAGGATTACTCCCAGATATTTCACCTCCCCTGATAAGTCAATAACTTCGTTATTTAGCTTGATCGGTTTCAATTCTAGTTTTCTCTTTCTTGAGAATGGTATCATGACTGTTTTTGAGAGATTTATGGTCAATCCTTTGTTCTGACACCATCTATAGGTTAAGTTTAGGGCTCCTTGCATGATCTCCGATATCGTGGAGTCATGTTTGCCCCTAACAGTGATTACTACATCATCTGCATAACCTTGTATTATGTACCCCGATTGTGTGAGGTGGAATAGGAGTTCATCTATGACTAAAGTCCACAGAAGGGGAGAAAGTACTCCACCTTGAGGACAGCCCCTAGTGGCCTTAACAGTCTTTTGTGAGCCTCCATACTCCAGATTAATAATTCTGCTTTCTAACATGTTTAGAACCCATTTTATGATTAGTGGGGCAATGCCTTTCCTTATCATAGCTTTCTTTATGGCATCGAAGGAGGTATTGTCGAACGCTCCCTGGATGTCTATGAAGGCACAAAGAGCCGTTTCCTTTGCTGCCAGAGCCTATTCAATCGTCGTTGTGAGGCTGTGTATGGCAGTTTCGGTAGACTTGCCGGCTTGGTATGCGAACTGGTTCGCATGGAGTGGGTTACCTGTAAGAAACTGATCCCTTATATATTGGTCTAGGACTTTCTCCATGGTTTTTAGGAGGAAGGAGCTAAGGCTGATGAGGCGATATGATTTCGCTTGTTGTTCAGATTTCCCACCTGCCTTTGATATGAAAACCACCTTGACCCTTGTCCAGCTCAATGGTACATGGCTTAGAGATAAGCTGGATCTGAAGATCCTAATTAGTTGAGGAACCAGTAGGTCAATACCCTGTTGTAGTAGACAGGGGTAGATGCCATCGGTTCCCGGTGATTCAAAGGGGCTAAAAGTAGAGATCGCCCATTTTACCTTGTTTCTCTGAAATTTTTTTTCCAGATAGACTATAATCCCATTTTGATACAGTGAGATCCTGGTGCCTCATCGGTACACATGGGGTTTCTATGTGGATGCATTCTGGGAAGTGCGTGTCGAGAAGAAGTTGGTAGGTTTCTTCAGGGGTAGCTGTAAATTCACCATTGTGCTTTTTCAGAGAGCAGATGCCGTTTGAGTGTTCGCGGGCAAGGACTTTTTGGAGTCTTGTCGCTGCAGGGAGATTCTCAATGCTCTCGCAGTGTTTCCTCCAAGTCGCTCGTTTTGATTTTCTCAATTCTACGTTGTAATCAGTAAGGGCTGTTCTGTATTGGCACCAATTGCCATTGTTCTTAGCTCTATTGAACAATTTTCTTACTGTGCTCCTAAGAGTTTGAAGTCTTTTATTCCACCATGGGACATCTCTTCGTATTTTCCTATTTTTAAGGGCACAACTGCTTTCATATGCGAAGGTTATATCTTTTTGGAGCTGTTCGGATTCAGTTTCCAGGTGATGTGATTGTGGTTCGACATGGATGCTTCTCCGGAAACATGCCAGTTTGTGATGCTGATGATATTACATATAAATGGACTTGCCAAAGTGAGATCTAGAACCTCTTGGCGAATCGCATTTATGAAGGTTGGTTCTACACCTCTATTTACCACCACCAAATTGTCTATTATAGATAACAGTCTTCATGTTTTCTATATTCCAATTTATTTAACCGGGTATAGAAAAATTAATTTAAGTACAAATAGTGCTAATAAATACTGCAGGAAAATACCATTCTGTTGACACGTCATTTTTGTTTGTTAAGTTTGACCTATAGATAGCAAATGCACATTTTCAACTCCCCTGTCATATGCATGACAGTTGAAACTTAAAAGCCAACTGTCAAAGCACACCTTGAATTGAATACCTACCTCAAATATTTTTTATAAATTGCATAACTTTTATAGTATGTTAAGTATGTGTTTGTATTCGCTGGAATATATGACAGATATGAGTAATTCGCATCAATTGATTTTGCAAAACAACTATGTCTACGCCCACATGTTTATTGCGATTTTGTTGTTTGTTTTGCATACCTATAACTTTTTATAGTAAAAGCTCCACGGACCGTAAGCAGCATGCGTTTGGAAGTTCTATTCATATATTCGATAGTCCGCCCACCTTTTTCTTTCTGCGCTCTTCTAATAGGAAGCACAATCGCATATTCCGATAAGTAGAGTTTGCATGAGTATATGCCGCACATGGGAAAAGCAAGGTATATGTTCGAGTAAAATTGACTGTGTTATTGTTTTTGAGGTTCTTATCTCTAGAAAGTAATGACTCACTGCCAACCGAAAGGGTTGCAATCGGAAAAAAAAAATCCTTTAAATCGAAAAACAGGTCGGTTTGACATTGTCACCATTGTAGTAACAATACAACAAAACAAGTAAACAAACTCACAGTAGTACCCTCCCTGCCTATGTTGCCATCGTAGCCAAAACAGCAGATTTTCACTTTGCATGCGTTCATAAGAAGTTTTGCAGCAACTGTCGAAGTGTCCACTGCTGGCATATAAACGATCAACAATTCAAGATTGGGCCTAATCATTGAGTGGAGAAGCGAGGAGTAACGACGATTCTCGCTGGTTGCCAATTTATATTGGGACATTTTTTGTCTAATAATCATTTTAAATCTTCACACTAATTTTTTTTTCTAAGGTTAGAAATGAATAATTTTGTATGGAAAATCTCGCCAATGTGAGTTTGAAAAATTGAGCCTAGTGATTATTAGTATCGCGGTTTTGTCTTTTAGGACTCAAATCAGTGTTTGAACAAGTATTCAGATTTTGGTTCAAATTTGGATTTAACGCTAATAAAAGCATTGGATACTCAAAGGTGTGGGGGAGGGTGAGGGCGGCGCACACTGCACAAGCACGTTCATATGAAACAAAAAGTGAGTGGTGTTTTCACCAAAATAAGTGAAACGAAAGAGAATACGACGTAAATATGTATGTAATCAACAGCGACAATGTTTTTCTAAGGAAACGCGCAGATGGCTGTTGACGTGCGCTGATGGACGTATGGTTGTGTACCAGTGGCGTGGCGTAAACATTTTTAAATGGGAAGTCGAAGCAAAATCAATTCAAGCCACCTTTTTTATACTTTAAGTCATTAATATTTAAAATTTATAATGAGCTTAAGGCATACTAAAAGTGGCTTCTATAGAAGCCCTTATTGACAGACGCATGATGCCATAACTTAAAGCAAATTCAGATTACCTAATGATTATAATAAAAAATAAAGATATGTAATTCAGAAATATTTTAGTGTTCATTTGCCAGCCAACTGAATTTTTAAACCAAAACACACCCTTACCTACCTCAACAACTACCTGTAATTATTCACACAAGAGACAATAAGAAAAGAAGAAGTAAAAGAAAATCGAATAACTCGAAGAAAAGCGCGTTATTTTGTTCATACACATACGACATACCCAAAACACAACCCAGTGGCCATGGCCAGTACCAGTAACAAGCTCTGGCTCTGGGAAGAAAAAAAGAGATACAAACAAAAATGTTCACTCAGTACTCAGCAGTCAAAATGAACTTTGTGAGAACCGCGAATAACTCGAAGAAAAGCGGGTTATTTTCTACAATGGGTGTTGAACATAGAGGTGTCAGAGTCAGACAAAGTACTCAGGGAAGAAAAAAAGAGATAACAAGCAAATTTTCTCTCAAAATGAACTATAAAGTGAGAACTTTAATAACCCGACTTATTTTGGGTTACCTTCGCTTTTTCGCCACGAGACCAGTGTTGCCAGCCGCTTTGAGTGAAATTCCCCATCACAGACCTTAATATTCCCCTTTTTCCCCATTCTTCGTGGTGACATTCCCCATGGATTCCCCACAATGTTTTTTCAAACAGAATAATAATTAAAAATGGGCAGTAATATGATTTTTAAAATAAAAAAAAAAAACAAAAATGGAATCTTAATTCATTATAAAAAAACACAGGCTAGTAAAAATTCAATTCATTGCACTCTTAGTATTAAAATAAAAAAAAATTAACGAACATTATAAAAATAGGGAGAAAATTGTAGGTAAAGTATAAACTATTTGTATATAGAATTATGAATTATCAAACAAAAAAAAAAATGTTTTCTTGTGGGTTTGAAATTAAAACACTCCACATTAATATTCCTGAACCCTGATCTTATAAAGCAAATAAATAATTTCTAAATTTTGTTCTTTTGTAAAATTTCGTATGAGTTCTTAACAGCCAACGTATGAGTTCAGCCCAACGTGAATGTCCTTGAGGTCAATCATATTATATCCGTACTCTGAAGCGAAATCACTATATTTTTCATAAGTCAGCAATTTATCAAAGTCTTCTTCTTTTGACATTTTGGGCTAGTTTGAGTTTGAGTGTCAGTTACATGTATTCATGGCTAGAAACAAATCATGCACATTTCACACTTTTTCTCTTTAAATCCTGTTCAAGGTTCTCATCAGTGTGCACAGCACATGCGCAAAAAGCTGGATTCCGTTTGAAACGTAATATTTTTTTTATTTTTTTATTTTCCCCACATTTCGTTCTAGAAGAGGAAAGATTCCCCTTTTCCCCTTTCATCAAATTTTTGAATGAAATCCCCCACAAAAAGGGGAATTCCCCACGAACTGGCAACACTGCACGAGACGATGACGACGTTGTATGAAAATGGATACACACACGATTTTTATATGAGTCCTTTTGTGTGTGTACCATTTGGTGAGTATTCACATTCATTTGGTAGTGTTTCATGTATATTCGGTTTTTGGTAGATAGATAGTGTTGCCTGGTGGAGATTTCAAAAGCTAACTCGGTAGGAATCGAGTTATATGGACGCCACGCCACTGTTGTGTACCTATATAGAAACCTACATACGTCGATGCCTACAGTTAAGAAATGAAGAATTCAAGAAGTAAAGACGATATAGGTGAATTATGTTGTTTGATTTATTGAAGTGAAACTTCTTAAACGCTTAATGCTACTAGGTATAAGCATTGCATACTCAAAGGTGTGAGGGTCCCGCTCGCGCTTCAGACTCTGCAATGGTGAGTGAGTTTATTGGCAGCAAATGCTGGGAGAGGAATATTCTGTGGTGAAGATTAATTTCCAAAAATAATGACTAAATCGGCAATTAATGTCTTGTTTTGATGCAGTTCTGCATGCATTAATCTTGTCTTTGCCAAATTGTGCCCAGCCGCTGCTGAGTAAGCAGTCCTTGTAAGCCCCAACAATGTAGGTATTACCTATGTATTTCTATTTCATTGTGACAGCAATTTAATTTATTAAAAAGCGAGTAGGTAGTAAGCTTGTCGCTGAATATTTTAAATTCCATCCCTTCGAGAACTTCTTTTTGCAAAAAGAAAGAAAACCATCCCCATTATTTGGAAATATCTAAATTTTGTCACAGGGGCTGCAATGTGCAGGGGAAATTTGTACAAATCTTAAAATTCACACTCACTAAGAGTATTGGACATTGATGCTGACACCCATTATAATAAAGCCCCCGGTCGATGATTTTCCAAATTGTCGGTCGGAATTTTTGGATGACCCTCTTACTTTATAGGGAGCCTTTGATTTTGAATGGGAAAACAGAGAAGACATTGAACTTCAACGTTAGTTAAGATATGGAGGGTGTTTCAGGTCAGGGCTGTCGTTTGGAGGCAAAAAGCAGCAGCACGACGAGTCTTTCCTGTTGTCTGTTGTCTCGAATGTCAATCTTTCTCTGGGTATGTTTGTAAAGCAAATGCAGGACTTATACTTTAAGGGTGCGTCTGTATTTCAGATGCTTAAAATTCATGATGGATGCCGCAGATTTAAATAAATAATGAAAAAGAAATAGTCTCCAAATGAAAGTCTTTTTACTTTGCGTTACAAAAGAAGAGTGCAAAGAAAACTTTATTGAAAGATAAACGTTTATAAAAGAGTGCTGCCAAATTACGTTTTTACTAACACTTTAAGAACAAAATGCGCATATTTTTAAAAAGCATGATTTTAAGTAGCTGTGCAGCACAACAGTACAAATACTGCTTTTGCAGTACAACGAAAGCCCTGGGGTGTTTTCGGAAATGTAAAAAAAAAGTAATTTACAATTGCAAATCCATCCATAGATTTGGATATTTCTCCACTCGAAAATGATAATTAAAAGATGCGATCAATTGTAAATTGTAAGCAATGTTAATAAACTTTGTCCTTAAAGAAACAATATGATTTCACTAAAAATCAATTTCTACCCCTTCCTATTTTCATTTCCACATTACGAAGTTTCACTTCTTCCGCGCGGAGGGACTCCACGCACTTTTTTTTTTTTTTTTAGAATTTTTGTCATCGTTTGTAAAATGTAGAATTTACAAAAAAAAAAAAAAAAAAATGACGAAGGAGTTCAGGGTCAGCAATTTCTTATCCGATTAAACTCAAGGGAGAAATTGTGCGACTTGCGTGTTTTCTGTGTGAAAATTTTGAAATTCGACCCAAGGTGGTAATCTATCGTTCGTAGAGAACGAATTCCTTGCTTCAATGGGGTGGTTCCCATCAGAACTTAAGAGCGAGTGTGAGTTTGAACCTACCGAACACCGAAGATGGCGATAATAATTTCTTCTCTTTTTCTGATACTAGTAGAGTCTGGTGCAAACTGTGCTACCTTAGTCAGTTCGATGCCGCGTTTAAAGCTGAACGCTTTGCCTATCTTAAAGCTGTCTTTAGCTCGCTGTCTGTCTTAGCCGATTAATTTGAGTTAAGTATTTTTGACTTTTCCGACTCTTGACGACCTTTACGGAGAAGTTAGAGCTCGCTGCAGCCAGAGCTCAGAGCAGAGTTCGGCAAAAAATGTCTGCACAAAAAGAAAAGTTTGGCGGGGAGGTGAAAACAAGAGATGGCTCTTCAAAGCTTTTCTCTATAAAAAAAAAAACAGCGGAATCTTGATCATAAGGTATTTTTGCTTATCAGCATGAATGGCTTCCTTGACTTTGTTGGCAAGAGAGAGGGACCCTCGTAGCTACGACTATGTAGTCCTTGTAGCACTTTTAAATTTGTTTGATTTTCCTTCGGCAAAAGCAACAGAAGCTCTACTAGTTTCTGTCAGTTGTCCGGCAGTATACTTGGCCAATTAATTGTTGCCGGCACGCGATGCTCTCGGCACGCCTTTCTGTTTTGTCTGTCGGGCTCCTTGCACTTGAATACGATTTCTATTTATATCTTAAATATAACTTGTAGATATCTCCTGTAGATAGTAATGTTGCTGTTCTCCTTCATATAATAGTCTTTAACGAATCAAAGGTGGCAAAAGGTAGGCAGTAGCCAATCGCTCGTTAGGAGCTGGTGATGTTGGGCCTCCCCATGCAAGAGGTGGTCTTATCATCATTTATTTACGTGTGCATGTGCATAATTCGAATGCTTCAGCATACGCTTTGTGTATGCCAAAACTGCAATCATTTGCAAATAGAATATTCAAATAAGTTCCCATCGAATACCGAAATTCTATGGTAATTGATTCTCTGCAGGAAGTAACATCTCCCATACGCCATATCCCCCGTTGTGCACGGAATTGCATTTGAATTGAATGAATTTATTAATTGTACGTGATTGAGCTTTTCAGCCTGTGACAGGTGATGTAAAACCGGAAACCAGTATACTACCGGCCCCCACATTCACTGATTGTGATTTTTGGGGTATATCAGCAGACAGGCGCATGTATCATTTTCGCAATGAAAATCACATGCATTCTTGGGTCACGAGCAATGTTTTTTGATAGACGCATCTACATACAGTGAACATGTGTGTTTGTTTGTCATTGTCATATTAGGTACATGTACAAGCATAATAAACAAACACATAAACATGCCACATGCGAGATGCGAAGGCCCCCCCCCCCGCTACCGAAGTGAAAGGGCGGCATTGGATGGTATTTTGTAGGGTTGACACGTACGTGTATTGTTGCGACAAGTTAGGCCGCATTATTCAATAATTTTTACTTGCCTAATTCGCACATTCTCAAGTCGCGCATAGCAACCACTTTTGAGTCACTAAAATTAAAAAAAAAAAACACATCCTCACGAATGTCTGACAAAAATCCGACAGCAGATCGGGCTTGGCACAAAAGTGTAGGTCCCTTCGAATAGTTGTTAGAAGCTACGCCTAGCGGGTGCTTAGTGTGGAGTAATTTGGGTCATGGGAATGTTTGTTCAATCAAGGCTCGCTCTTAGTAAACCGGCGGTTCATTCGGGAGATAGCCTTTCTATGGTTAATAGTTTCTGAAGAAAACGGTTCGTGGACACGAACACCTTTGAACGGAATCCTAGCCCTAGTTTCTCTGGAAATGCATGTGTCAGACCTTTTCAGATAGAAAGAGATTGTTCACGTTTCACGTCAAACTCCGACCATACTACATTTTTATTCTTTGCCGCCGATTTCTATCGATTTCGTCGCACCGCAGCTACAAATAAGCACACCCATTCACCATTTCAGAGGTGCATAGAAAACATTTAAAAAAAAAACACATCTTGCCATGGGACATACTCATGCCATGAGTATTTATTATTATTATTTCTGTCGATTGCTTCCTCCGCTTAGCATGACCTTAAAACCTCTCGGTTGACTTTTAAAACACCACGTCTAAATCCACGAAAACCACTCAAAGGAGAATAATAATTCTTGTGTACATATTGTCAATATGGTAATTCAGGGATCCTCAAAACGAACCCAAATCTAACGTTTTAATGGGACTTGTTTTAAAATAAATTTCCGGGAAATCAACGCACAGAGTGCGGGAGGCGGGAGCTCTGTTAAATTGTTTAATTTATATTTCTTGGAATTTCGTCAAGGTCTGTGTTAGTTTATATTGTATATTTTGTTTTGTCATCTTTAATGGCTTAAGAACTGGCGAAAAAAAATATTTCAAAGGAAGCGCATTAATTCTCCACCAAATGCTGACACAAATTGTGGTTCAATTTAATTTCTTTAAAACCTGTTCATGAAGGCGACTAATTTGATTTTGTTTGTTAGCAAAATAACGACGTCTTTATAGAGCGCAATACCGGCTTTGAAATTCTTTCCGTGCTTACCTTAAAAAAAATATTTGCCGCAATATTTCCGTAAAGGTAATCTAGGTCTGGCATCTAGCTTCTCACAACCGTTAGAATAGACCTTCAAATTTATACCGAGTCCGTTAAAATGAACTGAGTGTAGTTATATACGCTCTGGTGTTTGTCAGAAGTTCGTGAGTGTTGTCGCAGTAAAAAATACCTTAAGATGTAGTTTAGTCGAGTAAATAAACCAAAGAGTCCAAGACAAAGAATAAACCTTGAGGTTGCAGTTCTAGACTAGAGTTCGCTAGGCCATTGTTTCATCGTGTGAACTCGTTCAATTCGAGGCAAATGTGGGTGAAAAAATTCACAAAAAAAAAAAAAAAACGTGAAAGAACACAATACAATGGAAGATTTTTCAGATCTACAAACAAATTTCCCGTTCCCAGTCGCTTCAAGTAAGTTTTTTCTAACAATAAACTGGGGTTGAATAGACGGGCGCAGGGACATAAATCCCCGAATTGAATTTGGGACATATATAACACCCAATCGAGACATAAGTCCCGAATTTTTATCGTTAAAAATGGGACATAAGTCCCGAAAGGCATTACACAATTGGAAATATTTTTTGTTCGTAAGTAGATAATCTTAATTAAAGAAAAAAAATTTAAAACAAACTAAACAAACATTTTCAACAAACCATCAAAACTTGGTCATTTGACAAATAAATGAAACAAGTGTTTTTTATAACTTATCGAGGGAAAGGACATTACAATTAATTTTTAAGTGCAATTCTCAAAAACATCGATTTCAGAAATAGACATAAGTACTGAGAAAAAGCATACAAAATAAAATAAATGGAGGGTCTACCCTCAGCTCAAGCCATGCTGTTTTCATTTACTAATTCATCAGAATATGCACAATATTCCCCGCATCACATGCCACCAGCGACAGCATGACGCTAAACGTACGACCGACGATGTCCTCGCAATCCAGTCTGTCAATTACCTAGGCCATGCGAATTCAATGATAATTGCCAGCTACATCCATTTCATAGAAAACAAAAGAAAAAAAACACCCATTCCCCCCATCCATATCCGAGAATTGATAGTTGTGGCTCAACCGCAGTGCACTACAGGAATTAATAGAGCAAGTTATTCGAATCAGCACTCGAATCCTTTGAACGTGGGTCGGCGGTCAGTGCATAACTTATTTATTTGAAAGAGTTGTCGGAATTCGGTGCCTTCCATCCGCTGCTGTTGTTAATAATTAGAACAACAGAAACGGCAAATTAATTGAAACCAATTATATTACAAATGAAACAACCCCACCACATTATCAACGTATGTAAAAAGGATTAACTGCGGCATCCACCGGCTTGGGTGACCTCTTTCGCCGTAACACTCCACATAACAGTGCAAGCTCCCCATCCTCAGTCCCATTGACGAATAACTCCGAGAGCGAATGACTGTGTACAGGGGAACAAAGAACTTAATGTAATCGGAATTATATGAAACTGATTCACATGCAGGCATACATACAACGTGAGTACAATTCAAAGGATGCGGTCCTGCGGTGTTTTACATAGCTTCGTTGTCGCAGGAGAGTGCATATTGTCATGGGTTTTAGCCGGCCGGTGTTGTGTTGCCGCACTAAAAATAGATCACGCACGAGTTTTTAGGTCAAAGCTTGCAATACGTTTAAATAGATAAATAGAAGCACCAGGGGAATGGATTGCAGCTTCACAAAGTTGCCAGCATGCTAGGTAACCTCAGACGCGCATTGCTGCACTTGAACTACGAATTGAAAGTTTGCCGGCGTCAGTAGTTAGGATACGGTTTCCCAGTGAGAAACACCAATCGACTCCCGGTTTTCCTCATACTCAATACATTCAAAAAAGGGCTTTCGCCTCACAGTACAGAGTACACAATGAACCATCGACTCGTGTTGCGCCATTTGATAGCGGGGGACTCTCTACAGACGGAAAAGCTTCTAATTAGATGTCCACGACAGGGATGAAAAATGAACTTTGTGGACTGTTACTAAATATTAGTTACGATTGTATTTTTTTGTATTTTTTCAAGAACACTTTTGCGAATCTAGATATTTTCTCAGATTTACCAATAAAAGTGCGTTTGAGTTTGACAACTGGTAGAGTTAATTTACATTTTCGTGAAGTTTTTCTACTGTAAAGAAAGGCATTAAGTCGGGTGAATCTATTTTTGTAATTTTGTATTAGAAATCAATTGGGACGCAAATTTCGAATCGAATAGAATAGAAAATCTAACCAGTGAATGGAAAACGCTTTGAAATGTACTGAGGGCTACATATATTCGAATCAACACAAAAAGGGCAAGGGACGTTTTTATGTTCGAATAGCCACACGAAATCTGGAATCTGAGAGCGAATCTAAAGAAGCCCAATCGAATACCATATTAGAAACTTTATAACTGCGCAATTTGTTTTGTTGTTGGTTCACTTACTCTTACAGTGATGCCAATAATTTAAGGCACAAACTAAGGTATAGCTTAGCTGTTCCATTTTTTGTATAATTTGTAAGATACCAACCAACGAATAAAAAAAAATTGTAACAGGTCATTGTATTAAATATGCATTGAGTGTAATTATGTATTTTTTTCAAAATAAAAAATACTCTTTGAGGGTAACTTTTTCGAGACGATTGTATTTTGTATTTTTTCAAAGTTCATTGTAACTTAAAAGTTACGATCGTAACGCGTTTTTCAACCCTGATACAGCGTATGTCTGTGAGAGACAAGTAACTCATCATCCATGCAGCTCCTACAAAAATCATTGTAGGATGTTTGCAATTTGCGAGCGTGCCTACCTATCAAACAGTGGCCTGTTAGTGTTTCTACTACGGAGCTGATTCTGTTTCTACTTGTAGGAAGAAGTCCCCGAGTCCTTTTAGCACCTAGCACCTAGTTTTGGCCGGATTTTTGGGATTCGACACAGGTATTTATGCTGTTCCATCTATTGTTGGCGAACCTTACCGCCTATTTGAATTAGAAGAATTTGAAAGATTGCTTAGGGGCGTACGGTTCATTGTTGTTGGTTGAGTGAAGGCCGCCAATATTGTGAGCAAATTTCTTAATTTATATAATTAAAACGAACTCTCCAACACTTTTCATTACTGATATTAAGGAAATTTTGCATTTTTGCTATGTACCTACGAGCAACATAAATATCAAAGTACAAATACCTTCGTCCATCAACCAACTTTTCCAACTTTTCAATGGAAAAGTGGAAAAATGCATACCCTCCCACTTCAACATTTATCGGATAATACTCCCCAGCCCACACACATCGGAAACCAATTATAGATTTTTTTTATATTCATCATTTCGCTCAGGCAGCACCTTAAAAAGCCAAAACACGAGCGATCAATGCCACGATGAAACAATTTCACTTTAAAAAAAAGGTACAGACGCTACATATTTTTCGTGGTAACAAGAGGTGCAATCTGTAATGTGAAATACATTGAAGGATGAATATTGTGCGAACTACTGAAATTGAATTTAAAGTATTAATTGCGCACGGCTTTAGGGAAGTATGCGGTGTTGGGGAGATGAAGTATCCCCGGCTGATGGATGCTTGGTGAATTCGATTAATAGTTGATGACGAAAAATAATAAAAATATCGATCTGGTATCTTACAATTTTGCTTTATTCTTTCTCAGGCCGATCTTACCTCGTTGAGGTTGTTTGTTCACGAGAAGATGGAAAAGTATAAAAAAAATTAAACAATATGGAAGAGTGGTTTCCGGATAACCAAAAAGAGATATCCTAATATGCTATTGAAGCAACATCTAAATGTTGTCATTAGGAAAACTGCAATAATTTCCGAAAGCTATGTTCGATTACATTTTGACCTTAAAATGCGGTCTTGTTCATTCTTTAAACCTGTGGACTGTGCGCATAAGACGGAGAATGAGGCTTCGTCATCGATAGGTATCGTAATACCTAAGACCGTACAAGTCTGAGCCTCAGAAATCAAGCGAAGAATCACACTTGCCAACCGCTGTTTCTTTGGCCTAAGACGGCAATTGATTAGTAAGGCCTTGTCAAGAAGCACTAAGGAGATTCTATATAAGACTCTCATCATCCCTGTCCTGCTCTATGGCGCAGAAGCGTGGACCCTAGCAAAAACGGATGAGGATCTTCTTGGTCGCTTCGAACGCAAAATTCTTCGAGTGATTTTTGGTCCCGTTTGCGTTGACGAGATTTGGAGGAGAAGATTTAACAGCGAACTCTACGAGCTGTACAACGACATCGACCTGGTCAGAAAAGTACGCATTAGTCGTCTAAGATGGTTAGGACATGTAGAGCGAATGGACACCAACGCTCCGGCCCGGAGAGTCTTCGATTCCAACCCGGAGGGACAACGCAGTAGAGGAAGACCTCGCCTTAGGTGGCGCGCGCAAGTGGAAGGGGACCTCAACCAACTTGGAGTGCGCAACTGGAGGCAGTTAGCCAAAGATCGCGCTAACTGGAGAGGCGTATTGGTTGAGGCCCAGGTCCACCCCGGACTGTAGCGCCACCTTAAGTAAGTAAGTAAGTAACTACAAGTCTGAGCGAGATATTCTTTTCTATTAATAGATTTAAAAACAAATTTACTCACATTTGCTTCTGGTGTTTTTCTGGTTTTTGTCTTGCGCCGTACTATAATAACAAATTTAAGTCTCGACTTTAAATTTACGGAAGCGAAATTTGTATGGAAAATATATAGCACTGTGAACTACTTAAATTTAGAGTCGTAACTAAAATTGTTATTGGTAAGGCGTAAGGCCCCTTGTCTCGATCTTGGTTCTTGGAAGTCTTTCCATGTCTGACGACAAATATTGTAATAAGATCCGCAATTGTTCCATTCAGCCTTACATACCGCACTGGTACTGGCTGTGGAGTGTTCGTCAGTGAACTTTTACAGAGCAACACCACGGAGCCCATTGATAATATTTATTTTACCAGTCACCCCATTTTTTGGTTACGCTCAGCTAATCTTGGACTTAATCACGGCACTACAGAGTAAAACCCAAGAACTAAGGTGGCTTTTTTCCTCCGTTAGTGGGGATACGTTTAAGCAACTATTAAAATGGAATTTCATAGTTCCTCCCATGCAAGGTGATAGTGCAAGTCGTGAAAATTGATACAAGTCTCCCAGGAAAGCATTCAATATCGAGGCTTTTTGTCAGCCATTTAATTTAACAAGTCGTAACAAGCGGAATTTCCTTTGAAAATTGACTACGGAATTTTCAAAATATTTTTGTCGTAAATATCGGCAACAGAGCCACCTATCGGGTCCAAAACTATCCTACCTTTCAAGTTGCAAGCAACCATACACACCCACAGAATTTCATTGAAATCGGCTGCGTGATTTAGGAGTCCTGTAATGCCGACGTTTGCTCTAACTACCTGTGCCTGAACCTGGAATTTAGATGCAGTTGCGGTAACAAAGAGTCGTCGATTATTCGGCCTGTCTGTCTGTCCTCTGTCTCTCGTTGGTTGGAAAAATAAAGGCCAATAATGTGCACACCACTTTGTCACGGTGCCGTGAAATAAGGCCAAGCGAAATAAGGCCAAATTTGAAAATTTGAAAATTTGGCCTTATTTCACTTTACAATAGTGAAATAAAGCCATATTTCAACATTTGGCATTATTTCACTTTGGTAAAGTGAAAAAAGGTCAAATCAGTTTGTGAAATAAGACCAAATATGATCTAATTTCGCTTAACGCAAGTGAAGTAAAGCAATATGGAAAAAATATGGCCATATTTCACTTCGCAAAGCGAAATAAGGCCAAATGCTGCTATACTAGTGTCCAAGAAAAATTGTCAGTACAGGCCTTATGGGAAGCTCTTTTTTCTACCAGTGGTGCCTGTAGTACTCTCACGGCACTCAAACACAGGATTTGCCACTGAAATAAAAACGAAACCACTGGCATTCCAAAGCATTTTGTTGTTGTAATTTTCCTGAAATTCGCATACATCCCTCCACAACCAGTCTGCCACGCAGCCGCGGGCAGAATGAGCACGATCGCTTGTGTTCGCTTGCTATTATCATCAACCAAAATAAGCAGTGTGAGTGACTGAAGCACATCAGAGAAGTGTTACCATATGTCAATGTTAGCATATCATTAAGGGGTTTTCTTTGAATTTTGTCAAAGAACTTTCGGTTTTGGTGCTTTTTGGAGCTTTTTGGAGCTTTTGAGAGCGGCATATTATGTGGGGTGTTGCCATTTCGTTTTTATTTGTTTGTATTTCTGAAAGATCCAATAATATTCAGTTAAAACATATTTTTGAATCTTGTCTTTTAGAAATAATGTTTATTCGTGAGGTGTTTTAATGCATTCATTTCATTAACGCAACAAGGGATCATATGTGCGTTGTAGAGATATTGCAATAAATTAATAGTGATAACTAGGGCAACTCAACCGGATTCATGCAAAAGCATGGTATTTTAAGGGATAAAATTTGATTAAATATTTTATTATAGAAAACTAAGTACAAATTTTCAGCCTTATTCGTTAGGGCATATTTCTGCATGTTTTGGTAGGTATAAATTCATATTTCACTTTGTAGAGCATATTTTTCACACTGATATATCAAAATGATGAAGCAGGTAGACCTATACTGTTTATTTTCGGTCGTTTTACCACATCCGGTCACTCCTCTCCATTAAAGCGAATGCCTTGAAAGGAT
The DNA here is from genome assembly GCA_946477585.1 of Cheilosia urbana. Classification (NCBI taxonomy): domain Eukaryota; kingdom Metazoa; phylum Arthropoda; class Insecta; order Diptera; family Syrphidae; genus Cheilosia; species Cheilosia urbana. The sequence continues at coordinate 6,454,435 of OX297857.1, forward strand.
TTTATGATCCCTTTTTTGCTACTGTTTCCGCGAAGTTCTGCATTGACGGGTAATAATTTGTTAACAAATATGTAATCTAGGTATATATGTCTAAATTAAAAAATGTATGTAGAGCTGCACAAGTGCAGTCCTTTTACTACCTGTTATGACATTGTGTCGTGGCTATATAATTTTGTATTCTAATTGCCTGTTTGTGTATATAAGGCGGAAACAATGGTTGTTATCTCAATAGCGGATAGTGCATCTAAACAAGTGGTTAACTTTATTGTGCATATGAATAAACAGAAACATGGCTACAAAGTCTTCAAAGGATCTAAGTGTAGAAAAGAAACAACAAATTGTTGATGCAACTGAAAAATGCTATGGCCTTTTTAAAGTGAATCGGAAGCCGTAGGAAATGCGGCTACGGTTTTTCCTGTTACGGAACAAACTGTATACAGGGTTTTAAGGGAAAAAGCAATCAAAGGCCACAATTCACCACCAAAGAAGAAAAATAATTCCGGTATCAAGAGCAAGGTGGATGATTTTGACAAATGTGCGATTAGGCGGATAGTCCATCAGTTTTTTTTTTATGAATAATGACCTTCCAATGCTAGACAAGATATTATTGGAAGTACAAAAAGTGAAAATATAACAAAACTAAGCAGATCCACTTTGCATACAATATTGCAAAAATATCTCGGACTTAAATTCGTCAAACGTCAGCGAAAGAATTTTTTGTTGGAATTTATTTCGTTCAGCAACATTTTTATTTTAAATTGGAAGATGGTAACCCTAACAGTATTGCTCTCTGAGTTATGGCGAATTATCATACACACTACGGCAACCCTGTGAGAGCTTTAAAAAGGGACCGATTTATGTAAGTCATTGCAACCAGACTGAGAGACAAACATCCTTTCTTCCCTGTACTGACAATTTTTCTTGGACAGAGTATAGATGAAATACGAGGCTGTACTTTAAAGCATTTCATTACTTATAGAGATATGTATTTATTTATTAGATGACACTTTCAGTGTTGTTCCATCTTGCCAACATGATGAACATGTATGTAATAAAATAATAATTCTTTTTGTAATGTTTAATTACGTTTTTATTTGAATTTTGCATTGAGGTTTTTCGATTTTTGAGTATGCATAGATGTACCCACATTAATATTATGTAATGTATTATGTGATATAAATTTGAAAAAATAAAATTCGAGAATTCGCGCGAATTTTTGGCTTTTATTTTCTCAAATTTTTGAAGGCTAAAAATGTCAATTTATTTTCTCAAACAATTTTTTTGTTTAAGCTTTCGGCTAAAGGCTAAAAATAACAATTTATTTTCTCAAACAACTTTTTGATTTAGCCTTCGAAAATTTGAGAAAATAAAAGTAAAAAATTCGCACAACCGGTCTTGGTGTGCGTCGATTTTTCTTTGATTACTTTCAGAGTCTTGTAAACCGAATTTCGATTTTGAATTTTTTTATTTGTGTTACTCTGCCTCAGTTAAAATTTAATTTCTCTTAAGTTAATAAAAATTGCAAAGTACCAACTTAACTCTTTAATTTTACTTTGTCGACAGTAAGAATTTATTTCACATATAAAGGGAAATAAAACCACTCAGAGTTTTCGTAACTTATTTTCCAACTTACATGGGAACTTATACTCTGTCCAAGAAAAATTGTCAGTACAGGGAAGATAGGATGTTTGTCTCTCAGTCTGGTTGCAACGACTTACATAAATCGGTCCCTTTTTAAAGCTCTCACAGGGTTGCTGTAGTGTGTATGATAATTCGCCATAACTCAGAGAGCAATACTGTTAGGGTTACCATCTTCCAATTTAAAATAAAAATATTGCTGAACGAAATAAATTCCAACAACAAATTCTTTCGCTGACGTCTGACGAATTTAAGTCCGAGATCTTTTTGCAATATTGTATGCAAAGTTGATCTGCTTAGTTTTGTTATATTTTCACTTTTTTGTACTTCCAATAATATCTTGTCTAGCGTTGGAAGGTCATTATCCATTAAAAACTGATGGACTATACGCCTAATCGCACATTTGTCCAAATCATCCACCTTGCTCTTGATACCGGAATTATTTTTCTTCTTTGGTGGTGAATTGTGGCCTTTGATTGCTTTTTCCCTTAAAAGCCTGTAAACAGTTCGTTCCGTAACAAAAAAAACAGTAGCCGCATTTCCTTCGGCTTCCGATTTACTTTTAAAAAGGCCATAGAATTTTTCAGTTGCATCAACAATTTGTTGTTTCTTTTCTCAGATCCTTTGAATGAAGACTTTGTATAGCCATGTTTCTGTTTATTCATATGCACAATAAAGTTAACCACTTGCTTAGATGCACTATCCGCGATTGAGATAACAACCATTGTTTCCGCCTTATATACACAAACAGGCAATTAGAATACAAAATTATATAGCCACGACACAATGTCATAACAGGTAGTAAAAGGACTGCACTTGTGCAGCTCTACATACATTTTTTAATATAAACATATACATATACCTAGATTACATATTTATTAAAAAATTATTACCCGTCAATGCAGAACTTCGCGGAAACAGTAGCAAAAAAAAGGATCATAAAATCCTTTCAAGGCATTTGCGTTACTGGAGAGGAATGACCGGATGTGGTAAAACCCAACGACCGAAAATAAACAGTATAGGTCTACCTGCTTCATCATTTTGATATTTCAGTGTGAAAAATATGCTCTACAAAGTGAAATATGAATTTTTACCTACCAAAACATGCAGAAATATGCCCTAACGAATAAGGCTTAAAATTTGTACTTAGTTTTCTATAATAAAATATTTAATCAAATTTTATCCCTTAAAATACCATGCTTTTGCATGAATCCGGTTGAGTTGCCCTAGTAATCACTATTAATTTATTGCAATATCCCTACACCGCACATATGATCACTTGCTGCGTTAGTGAAATGAATGCATTAAAACACCTCACGAATAAACCATATTTCTAAAAGACAACATTAAAAAATATGTTTTAACTGAATATTATTGGATCTTTCAGAAATACAAACAAATTAAAACCGAATGGAAGCACCCCACATAATATGCCGCTCTCGAAAGCTCCAAAAACGCTCCAAAAAGCACCAAAACCGAAAGTTCTTTGACAAAATTCAAAGAAAAACCCTTAATGATATGCTAAAATTGACATATGGTAACATTTCTCTGATGTGCTTCAGTCACTCACACTGCTTATTTTGGTTGATGTAAATAGCAAGCGAACGCAAGACAATCGTGCTCATTCTCCCCGCGGCTGTGGGGCAGACTGGTTGTTGTGGGATGTATGCGAATTTCAGGAAAATTACAACAAAATTCTTTGGAATGCCAGTGGTTTCGTTATTATTTCAGTGGCAAATCTTGTATTTGAGTGCCGTGAGAGTAGCTACAGGCACCACTGGTAGAAAAAAGAGCTTCCCATAAGGCCTGTACTGACAATTTTTCTTGGAAAGAGTATAGCCCACTTCAGGAAAGGTGGACTTATTTCCCTGCACCGTATAAATGTATCTAAAGTAGAAACACTCTATTCTTCTCCAACTGTGTAAAGAGTAACCACTTTAAACTGTGTTTAGATTATTTTACACAAATTTTGGAGAAGTACATAAAAGACAACAATCCAATTCTGTGCCCAAATTGTAAACAAATTGTTTAGAATAGCACACGGATTTATTACTAAAATTACTTGACTGGACATTATGTATTTTGTTAATAAAAACTGTTCATCACACTGCCTGTTCCATTTGATTTTTACTAACGATATTAAACATTTTGGGACGGAGTACACATATGTACACAAACACATAAGCAATCACGGATAACTTATCAAAATTGTAAACTGCATGAAAGAAGTTTTCACTTCAAAATGTGAAATAAGGCCAAATGAGTTCAAAGCGCAATAATGCCAATTTGGCCTTATTTCAATTTACCAACGTGAAATAATGCCAAATGTTGGAATATGGCTTCATTTCACTATTTTAAAGTGAAATAAGGCCAAATTGGCAATTTTTAGATTTGGCCTTATTTCGCTTGGCCTTATTTCACGGCACCCTTTGTTACCACCTTTTTTGATGGCGCTCCCTAAACTAAAATGTAGATAATGAAAAAAATCTATCAAAAAAAGAAAACAAATTTATCTATGTATAAAAAAAGAAAAACTATTTCATATTCAGAACGAGAACATCGTATTGACTAAATTTTCGTTTAACAATTATTACAACTCTTAAAGAATAAGTTTCGGAAATTAATAAAAAAGCGCATTAGTTTATTTTAAAATCAATCGAAACTCTTTGTTCAATTCAACTCAATTCAATTCAAGTGAATTCTCCTCCATGACAAGAAGTTTGACAGTTTGTAAAACTGAAGGCAAATTGAAGTAGATCAAGCAAATGACTTTTTTGATTTGCAAAAATTAATCAACAGATATAGAATCATATAGATGTTAAAAGAAATTTTTATCGTTATATAAAAATAAGTCAAACGAAGTAGTAATACGTTGGTACATAGCAGAGGGCATACATAACAATAAATGAAGTAGATCTACTACATATTAAGTACATTGGTATCCCTGGTCCACCAGATCTCAAGTTCTGCCGCCTTTGATGTGGAAATCTGCTTTGTCATTATGAACAATACGCTTCCAAGCTATCCGAAAACTTTCTAGCATCGTCTCAACAAAGACCTCAGTCTTCCATTTGGTTCCTCTTTAAAAAAAGCGGACTTTTGGTTTTTTTTTAGGTCCCACCAAAGACCGCAGTCTTCATTTTGCTTCCTCCTTAAAAAAACACGGACTTTTGGTTTTAACAAAGACCGCAGTCTTCCTTCTGCTTCCTCATTTAAAAAACGGGGACTTCTGTTTTTCTTTTAGGTCCCAGCAAAGACCGCAGCCTTCATTTTCCTTCCTCTTTAAAAAATGAGGACTTTTTGTTTTTTTTAGGTCACTGCAAAGACCGCAGAAATTAATTTGCTTCGAACTAGACCCACATGCTATGGCCTCGGAGGACTTTGAACACCCTCACATATAAGTTTCGTACTCTGCCTACTGCCTACTTGTCGAATATCGAAGTGAGTACGAAACTCGAGACGACTCACTGACAGTGGCAAATCCGCAAATCCGCAAATCAAGCCCGTCAAACGATACCCCTCTCACTATAGCCCACACTGTACTGAGCAATTACAATTTCAAACTTTTATTGAATGCATTGTAAAAAGTCATTCATGTCTGCAGGGTCGTCATGAAAATCACCAAGAAAAACAGTCCCGTCGTAATTCCAATGCAAACGGTTCCTGTCATTCAAGTGCCATAAAAGAAAATCTTGCAAAATCCTTAAAACACCAGACCCCCTTCTTGTACGAGAAGATCCCATTTGAAGTTAGACCTTGGCCTTCACACGCGCTGTCACTTGCAATATTATAACACTGTCGACTGGCTGAAGAAGCTTCATCGTAATAATATAACAAACAAAAACGAAGAAATCACTTTGGACCAGTTTATAGCAAACAAAAGTACCTATTGTATGCTCAAAGGAAAGGACTCCCTGCCTCTTCTGCTAGAATTTACTAAGCAATCGCCTTCCATGCCCTTCCTCTCATTTGGGTTGTCTATTTTGTTTTTTTTTTTCATGCTCAGTTCAAGTTTTTATGCGTTATCCTTTAAGAAACTGTCAGAGAGTATTTATGCATTTCCATTTTTTTTTGCATGAAATTCCTGTCAAAAATAAGTCCCACAGCCTGGTTCTTCTTTTTACGTGAATTAAAAAAAAAAAAAAAAATCCACACACACACATGCCCCGCTGAGTTTAAGGGGGTTTGTTTGATTTTATCGTATGGTTAGGTAATATGCTATTTTGGCAGGCCCTCCACACCCAAGCCAGATACAAAAATGCCAATAAAAAACACAACAACAACAACGACCTCATTACACACAAAACCCGGTAAAGAAGTTATTCATTCATTCATTCAGCTGAACTGTCAAAAGGCTTCTTGTTAGCCCCCTCCCGAAAGACCCAAGAGTTCGTGTATCTTGTTCAGGTACCTATAGAAGAATGAGTTATCTACTCTCTGTCTTTAGGGTAGCAGCCAGCCCTATGCCCGAGCCCGATCCGCAATTCTCTCGTTGTAAAGCTCTTGCGTCTTGCCATCATTTCCCATCCCACCCATAACAATTTAATACTAAAGTGTGCGCAGCGCTCTGCAGCCCTCTCTCGTAGTGTAACTGCGGCATTGTGGTGGTTGTCGGTGTCCTGTGCCTGTGCCTGTGCCTGTCTCGCTGCCTCCTGTCATGTCTTCGGTATAGTTCAGAGTATTTTCTGGATTGACTGGCAGTTGTCTTTCTCAACAAAAATAAAACCAAGGCGTAGATTTCGTACAAAGCAAGCGTTAAAAAAAAAAAAAAATGCGTTTGCAAACTGTAACAATAACAGCCAGACGACAAACTTGCGGATCGACAAAACCAATGCCGATGACAATTGGCAAAAGCTAATCGCCCAATATGCCTATGTGTGTGAGTGGATTGAGCATTTTGGTTTTCTCAACTTGACCCACTGCCAATGCCAACAGCCAGCATTGCGAACGCTGCGCTTTAAAGCGTGCTTGCTGATTTGTCTATGTGTGCGCGAGAGTCTCGTATGAATGAGAGTTTGTGAACAACACAAATTTATGTTGAAAAGGAACCGTTTTGCTTTATATTATTGCCATCAACAGTCCTCAATAAAACTCAAGAGTATACTGTACTGGGATAGTAGTAGTTCCGGGATTTAAATTCGCGTCGTTCGTTGCGTCGTTGCCAATGTAGTTGAATATTTACTTATTTACTTCTACGATTTTCTCGTTGTTTTTAAAATGTGATTTGAGAAAAAAAAAAAAAATTTTATTTGGTTGACTAAAAAAAAAAAAAAAAATATTTCAATTAATCCGAAGACTGCGAACAAAAAATGTATTTTGTTGATTCGATCAAACAGAAGTGAAACAGTGTTTTGTGCAAAGAAATCTACATGGTGACACAAGGACGGGTGTTTATTTAATCAGAGAGAGTGAGTTTTAAATTAACGATGTTACATTGGCGACGGTCCTACGACGAGTCAATTCCCATGTTAAACATTATTATTTGTGGATTGAAATTTAACCGCTCTCGTATTACTGTTATAAATTCAAACTCAATTTTGATAGTTCAAATAGGGCAGCGCGGATAAGCAGGAATGCCATTCCGTGGTTCGACGAAGGGTCCTTTCAGATGAAGGTAAATCCAGCCAATGTTGATAACCGGGGCTATTCAAATACCAATGTGAACAAACCTAAAGTTCAGCACACAGATCGATACGACTAGTGGAATGAGGCGTGTGCCAGAGAGGTTATGATATGCCTTTTCTATTGTTAACAAAAATATACTACCAAGCATCGATGTTCTTTGGAAATGCATTATCAAGATGTTCTAGATTAAGCTGATACTGATGATGTCTCATACTTAACGAACAGGTGGTCGGGGCTCTTTTTGGCTGACAATGGACCTTTTCTGAGAACTTTACGATGAAGAATTATGACGAGCTGTGAGGTTGTGAGGCTGTGACCACCTGTTAACGCTTTGGTAACTCTGTACTTAACTACATCTCTGGTGTTCCATCCTCTGTGGCCCATTCCTTGGAACTGTTGTTGTAATTTATTTCGGTTTTTTTCTCATCTTATAGGCGGTGTTTTTCCGATGTTCAATCAAGCGCGATTAATCGAATTATTTTGATGGGTGGACAGATTCAAGGCTTTTGACACGTGCCTCTGTGGTTTCATGTGGAAGATTCGGCTCGTCCCGGTCGCATAATGAACAAACAAAATTAGACCTACTTTTCGAATTCGAAGAATACGTTCCTGATAGCCTGTTCACATCGAGCCGAAAACCGGGTTTTCGCGGAAACACTCGAAAACTTAATCGAAAATAGAAGTTTTTCCATACATATTTCAGTTTTCAAAACGAGTCGTTTTCCACGAAACCGACTTCCAATCGTTGGGTTTTTGAAACAAACGCACCTTTTTCCAATATTCAGAAAATTCAGCAGAACAGCTGACCGAACAAATGTCATAATTCACAACTTTAAATCATCTTCCACACTTAATTGATGGGCTAATATTATTTTTAAATGCTCTGAATTTAAAATATTTTACACGAGTGTCTCACAGGTCACAGCTGACTAAAACGTCAAACGAAAACTAGTTGTAGTTGGTGTTCGATATGAATCCCAGTGTTGCCAGGCGCTTTAAGTGAAATGGCCCATCACTTCACAGACCTTAAAATTCCCCTTTTTCACCATTCTTCGTGGTGGAATTCCCCATGGATACACACCACAATTAAAATATTGAGTAAACTGACTGCTTTCACCCAAGTTCCAATATAAGAACTGAAATGTAGTTAGATCATTCTAACCTGTGCATATTGAATATGTTTTTTTTTCCAATCAGTCATATACGATTATAATGATACCCGCTACTTGCGAACGAGGAGTTGAGCCATTTTTATTATTATTATAACTTTGTTTTTACATAAATGAATTATATGTATAAAAAAAATCATAGCACTAGCTACCAGGGCTTTAGGCTAAAGTTGAGCCATTTTCCGAGCCATTGCACACAAAAGGGAGTTTTTTTTTTGTAATTTCTTAAGAAAAAAAAAAGAAGAAGAATGCAAAATCACAAACCCGTTTCGGTTGAAGGACGCGTGCCTCCTATTGAACACGGAAAGGGAAATACCTAAACTGGTCTGACAGTTCCTTCTAACACATATTCTAACACGACTGACAAACGTCTAGATAGAATTCAAATCTCCAGTCGTAGTCCAGTCAGTAGATAAACTGTTTCAGGTATTTTGAGACAGAAAAGCAATCGAACCGTTGAAACTTCCGATTCCGATTTGGGCAGGCACGATTTCATCGTCCATTCAAAAGGGTGTGCGCTCCGCTTCATTACTGTGTCGGATATGTGCGTACGTAAAAAGGGTACCGTCATCTAAAAGCTTTCAATTCGATTGAGTCTTCATTGCCGGCCAGTCGAGAATCCAACTAGAAATTTACTTGGTGACACAAATGACAGTGAGGCGATCGACATCGTAGGCAGCTATCGATAGCCATGTTCCCCATTGTCATTAGATTCACAGAGACCATGTTAACCCGTAACATGTCTGACGTTATCGCACATTCCTATTCTGGGATTAAGTCCTATACACCCCTCCCAATCCTTATAATAATATCACTTGAGTACCAGTGTGGCCGCAGTAGGTAAGAGAATCTGACCCGATTTATGAAGGATTGTCAAGTTGCCCGCAAGGAAAAAACGAAAAAAAAAAAAAAAAAAATAGTGCGTGGAGTAGGGATGTTCATTCAAAAAATACATCGATGTTTTATTCGATGTAATGCATCGAAACGTTACATCGATTATTACCGATGCATCGATTAAAAATATCGATGTTTTCGATGCATCGATTAAGAACACCGACGTATTGTATTATATGAGCTAAAAATAAGAAACCAAAAATAAGACACTATACAAGGTTTTTAATTTAACTGAGTTTTATTAAAATTACAGATCCCAATACTTCCGCTCCAAACTTTGCATAAACAGTAGTTTGTTTACCCGCTTTTTTTGGATTCTATTCCTTTGCTGACTCAATACCTGTGCAGCTTTCGAAAAAAGCCTTTCCGAAGGAACTGAGCTGGCTACCATAGTTAAATATTTGAAAGCAATTTTAAACAGTTTTGGATCGGACTAAATTTCCAAAGGATTTTCACTAAGCCGACCAACAGGTGCCCTTAAGTAGACGGACAGCTCATCGCAAACACTTTCTTCGCTTTTGTTTGCCTTCTAATTTTTGTGAACGAGTTTGTGATGGTCGCTCCAAAGGTTGAAATCTTCACACTATCCGGAACTATCCGAATCAGATTCTATTGGATTTTCATTAAGAAGGTCCTTCGTCATCATCTCTTTAATTTTTTGGATTGCGTGGGCACAAGCTATGGGGTCTTGAAAATGAAGCTTTTTGAACCGCGGGTCCAGCAAGGTAGCTACAGCTAACGAAAAAATTTGTTCAATAGCACAGATCCGTTTCCTGATTTCTCCAAGAATGAGCTTGTGTACTTGTATTACTAACGGTTCATCAATCACAAGCGTTTTTAGTTTCAAAAGCATACAGTTAACTAAAGGAAATTCGGTACTGTGTACATTTCATGCTTCGATGTTTTCGATGCATCGATTTATTATGAGCAACCCTAGCGTGGAGTCCCTCCGGGCGGAAGAAGTGAAACTTCGTAATGTGGAAATTAAAATAGGAAGGGGTAGAAATTGATTTTTAGTGAAATCATATTGTTTCTTTAAGACAAACTTTATTAACATTGCTTACAATTTACAATTTATAGCATCTTTTAATTCATTTTCGAGTGAAGAAATATCTAAATCTATAAAATTTACAATGGGATTATGACAACTAAAGTAAGATACGAAATGTTGGAAGTCGCATTGGAAGTTTCACTTAAAAAATAGGTAGGTACAACCCTATTAAATTACTAGCTGTGCCCGCAACTTCGTACGCGGCATGAGACTGTGTAATTTCCAATAAAAGAGATTTGACCGTTTTCTCAACGGCATATTTGTTTAAAATCAACAGTCTAGCTAAAACAAAGCGGCGAACATTGTCAATGTGAAACAATAAATCAAACGAATCTATTTACCTTAAACACCAATGTAAGAAAATTAAATTCAACAGCGTAAGTACTAAAGTTCCACTTCCTTACTGTAGGTATCAACGTACTATTACAACCATTAAAACAAAAACCTTGAACTCAATTTCTATATACACCACCATACGTCCGTCAGCGCACGTCATCAGCCATCTGCGCATTTCCTCAGAAACAAATTGTCGCTGTTGATTACATACACATTCACGTCTCATACTTCTCTTTCGTTTCACTTAATTTGGAGAAAACACCACGCAGTTTTTTTTTTTCATATGAACGTGCTTCTGCGATGTGCGCCACCCAACCACCCCAAAGCAGAACAACGATCAAGAACCGTGGCTGCTGATAGTTTTCGATTTGAGAAAATAAATTTATTTTTTTCATGTTAGATTTTAGTTGTAGCTCAGCTGCTAGAGGACATAGAAAGCTGATTGATGGCTTGAAATAACTATAAAAGTGTTGGCTCTCCTAAGTATTTTGTTTTGTTTTCATTGATTAAGAATTGTTTGAGTAATGGCGAGTAAAATGCAGTAAAGTCAGAAAAATAAACTCACTCACCATTGCATACTCTGAAGCGTGAGCGGTACCCCCACACCTTTGAGTATCCAATGCTTTTATTAGCGTTCAACGTTTAACGCAACCTTGAGTTGGAAGTCGCATAATAAGTTTCACTTCAAAAAACAAACACACAACAACAATCTCATTCGATAGCCGAAAGTCGTCAACGTGTCATCATTAATTATCCGAGCCATGGTACATGTAGATGCTACGACTTACGACACCATAACTTTATTTAAAACTTGTCTACCCAGATTCGTAAAAGGGGCTTCAGAAATCTGCCCACGCCGCGCATTCCGCAACATCAGCGCCACACTACAGCCAAAGAAACGTAAAAAGAATGTTATTTCAAAATAAGTAGGTTAAGAAAAAACCCTCGAAAACAGTCTCATTCCGCAAAGCGCTCCAAACCTTACAGCGATGGGGTATTAACGTTGACTGGCTGGCTGTGTGCAGTGTGTGTCAGGCCAAAAATATATTCCTTGAGAGCAAAACCAGGTGGAATTTATAATAAAATTATGAAGAGTAAGAGACACGAAGTGCTCGGAGAATTCCGTGTATAGTTACGCTGTTCCACGAGACGCAGACGGGAACAACCAAAAATATTCACGTTACATGGAAAGTGCATTCAGTGATTGACGACCTTGGCAATGAGCTCTGCTACTGGTCGTATATAGAATACAGGAAACAAGAGCTTCCTTGTAGTTTCTCACAAACACACACAAACACACACAACTGATAATAAATATACGTGTTCCGTAATCACCTATATAGTATAGTCACCGTCAGAGGAGTTAAACTGTAATTCGAATGGCAAAACTATACTGACTGCTGAGCGGATTAAATGCATACCATGCTTCATACCATCTGTCAACAGTGTTGCCAGATAAAAAGTCTGAAATCTTTTTCCGAAATAAAAAAGTCTTTTTTTTTTCAAGATTTTTTCGAAATACAAAAAGACGGAAATATAAAATCCAATTTTGAAGTACTATAAGTAAAACTTATATTTTTATTTTCGACAAAATTATTGTAGGTATGTAAATGGAACGTAAGTTCGACTCACATTATAGTTCTTCTTCAATAGAAAAAGTTGTTTTAATTTGTTAGATTTAAAGAAATGTTTGGTCAAAAATCTTTAAAAAAAAAAAACATATATATCTTGTAAACCGTCTGTCAGTAGAAGTTTGATGCTGTGAATAATATTCGGAGAGGCCCCGCGGAGATTTCATAAAAAACGATCACATTGAAAATGATTTTAAAGATGGCCGGTTCTTATAAGAAGCAGGTGTGCATGGGCCTTGGGCAGCCGTTTAGGCTGTAGGCTTGTGGAAGGACGGACTTTTTTTTTATTTATTTCCATCTTATAAGCTTAACTTACTTTAGACTTAACAATATATAATACAAAAATGTGGTAGGTTTTATAATTAATTTAAAATTAGAGATTTACAATGTTCCCTACTCATATTAAAATCAATTACATTTTTGAATTTATTATAATTTATGCAAGCCATAGTGATAGGATCATTTTGACCATAGTTTGTTCTGTGTCTAGTTGGCATATAGAAAAAGTGTCGCCTAGGTCGAAGAACACGTGAGGGAGCATAAACATTAAATGTAGACAGTAAAAACGAACAATCAATGTGGCCAGTTAGGACGTCATGAGCAAACATTACGGAATGATATATCCTTCTTTTGAAAAGAGGTTTCAAATTTATTAAAGAACATCTATCCTCGTAGCTCGTAGGTTGGAACATTATTGTTCCAGTTGAATTTTCGTAGAGCCTACTTGGTAAACCTTCTATGAATTTTCTCTAAGCGTGATTCAGCATTCCGGTAAAATGGATTCCAAACAATACAACAGTATTCTAATATTGAACGAATTGAGGCATTGTATAAGTGTTACGTATATATGGATCATTAAAATCCTTAGAGTTTCGAAAAATAAAACCTAGCTTTTGATTAGCTCTTCCAACTATGTAATCAATATGCAATGAAAAGTTTAGGTCAGTGTCAAAGATGGTTCCTTAGTCTTTTTGGTCTGAAACCAAACTTAATGTCATGTTATCTATTTTATAATCAAAAAATATAGGAACTTTTTTCTACTAAAATTAGTACCGAACATTTTTTAATATTAAAATAAAGTCCATTACGAATACTCCAATTATTTAATCGGTTTAAATCATTTTGTAACGCTAAGACATCTGACATACAGTTTATTGTTTTGTAGATCTTAAGATCATCTGCGTACAAAAGACATTTAGAGTTTAATACGAAAGAGGTTAAGTCATTGATAAAAAGAAGAAAAAGAAGAGGCCCAATATGGCTTCCTTGAGGAACACCTGAAAAATTTCGAATTTCATTCGAAAAAGAGGATCAAAATTTTGACAAATTGTTTGCGGTTGGAGAGGTAACTGCCTATCCATTTTAAAATGTTAGAATGAAATCCAAAAAGTTTAAGTTTATTCAAAAGAAAATTGTGTTTCACACGATCAAAGGCTTTAGAAAAATCCGTATACACGCAATCTACTTGAAGACGTTTTTCAATATTTTCAAGACAGAAATTAGTAAAAATAACCAAGTTTGTAGAGGTCGATCTACCACTTACAAACCCGTGCTGAAATTCAGAAATATAGTTGTGAACAATTGAGTACAACTTTTTTTTTTCAACACCATTAAGATAGATAGATAGATATATTTATTTCGTTAATAAAGTACAGTTTGCTATCGCACAATTTACACTATTCGCACAGAGACATGATTTACAAATGTATATCTTTCCACTGAAAAATTATTTATATATTTTAATGTGATGCTAAAAAATTTACAAAAAGGAACCTGAGGAAACAACGAAAACAAAACCTCAATTTGAAAGAACAAAAAAAATAAATAAATAAATAAATAAGTAAATAGATAAAGATATATATATAGATATATATATTATATATATATAATTAATAAAGTATATAGTTTTGTATTATTACGAGTATGACAATAATAAACCAATCTATAGATATGACTAGAATAAGTGTATCAAAACAAAGCAAAAAAAAAAACAAATAAAATGACTAGATAAAAAAAAATTATAAATAAATAAATAAATAAGTAAATAAATAAATAAATAAATAAATAAATAAATAAATAAATAAATAAATAAATAAATAAATAAATAAATGAATAAATGAATAAATAAATAAATAAATAAAGAAATAAATAAATAAGTAAATAAATAAATAAATAAATAAATAAATAAATAAATAAATAAATAAATAAATAAATAAATAAATAAATAAATAAATAAATAAATAAATAAATAAATAAATAAATAAATAAATAAATAAATAAATAAATAAATAAATAAATAAATAAATAAATAAATAAATAAATAAATAAATAAATAAATAAATAAATAAATAAATAAATAAATAAATAAATAAATAAATAAATAAATAAATAAATAAATAAATAAATAAATAAATAAATAAATAAATAAATAAATAAATAAATAAATAAATAAATAAATAAATAAATAAATAAATAAATAAATAAATAAATAAATAAATAAATACATATATATGTTAATGAATAAATAAATAAATTAATAATAATAGAGTGTAAAAATTAAATATATATAATTTAACAATAATAACTTAACAAGGAAATTGATAAACACAAACAGAAAAACATATTAGATTTACAGTAAACAGATAATTAAGTTAAGATTAACAATTAACAGATAATTTAATTAACAGTAACTAAGCTAATATTTGGATATATTAGTTAGTAAATGGATTTAAGATTGCAATGATTCACTAAGCTATTCTATATTTACTTGATTGAAAAGGGGAATATTAGTGATGTCGCATCTGATCCTAAAGGCGTCATTGAGCTTTATTATTCTATTGGAGATCAACTCAACATTTGTCCTAATATGCAGGTTTGAAGTGGAATGATGCCAAGGGAGATTAAGCATCATTTTTAGCAGCTTGTTTTGAGATATTTGTAATTTCTTTATATGGCATTCAGCACATTTACCCCACACCTGGCAACCATATAAGAGAATTGATTGAAAGATGGTTTTGTAAATTATAATCTTATTTTCATTTGAAAGTAGTGAATTTCTATTTATAAATGGATATAACAATTTGATAGCAATATTCGTTTTTTTAATCGTCCTCATATTATGTTCTTTAAAAGTCAGTTTTGTGTCAAGATGTATTCCGAGATATTTAACAGAAGGCTCCCATCTAATAGGGTGGCCGTTAATGATGGATGATAATGGTTAGCCGGAATGAAGCAAGGTTTTCTTTTTCGTGTAAAAAAGATTGCTTGGATCTTTTCGGCGTTAAGCTTTATTCTCCACTTTGAGTAGTATTATTGTAGTATTTTAATCGCATTTTTTAAATTCGTCTCAATATTGAGACCGAGTTCATGCGATGAAAGTATGGCCGTGTCATCAGCATATATGACTGCTTCACGTTCTGGAAGAGTCGGGAAATCTGACGTATATACGTTATATAAAACTGGTCCCAGGACCGAGCCTTGGGGTACGCCAGCATGAAAATGTACGATGTCGGACACACAACTATTAACATGTACTTTGAAACAACGATTCGAAACAAAACTTTGGACAATTTTACAAAGAAATGGGGGAAAGTTTAGATTTATCATTTTATAAATAAGCCCATTATGCCACACTGAATCAAAAGCTTTTTCGATGTCGAGTAGAATCATGCCTGTTGATCTACCTATTGCACGGTTAGATTTTATGATATTACATATCCTAAGAACCTGGTGCGAGGTCCCATGATTTCGCCTAAATCCGAACTGTTCGTTCGGATATATTTGGGTTTCTTCAATGATTTGAACAATTTTTTCTTTTAAAATTTTTTCATATATTTTGCTTAACACCATTAAGAAAATTATTCATAGCAATATAATCTGCTTTTAAGAAATCCAGTTTAATATTTTCATTACATTGATCAGCTGACAGTTGATTCAATACTGACAGATTAAATGAAATTAGCAATGCATTGTGGTGAACGTTATTATCAAGTAATGGAAAATCCGCTTCAGTGACAGTTGCTTCGAGCTCTTCACTAACAAAAACTAAGTCTAATACATTTCCCACAGTATTGCGAATTTCATTTAATTGACGGAAATTACTAGCTGACATAGTGTCTACCACTTCAACTTCATGATTTCTACAAACATTGAATGGGATAATACATTTATCTTCATTAGAGAACAACCAACTAATATGAGGCAAATTAAAATCACTTTTTTTAGTTCCTCTTTCATCGTAATGTCAGAAAGTTAAAAATATGTAGGTATTTTATGTACCTACTACCTAGATATATAAAGGCAGAGTGAACCAATTCATTTGGCAATTTGGTTGACAGCTTTTGGTGGAGTCATAATGATCCGAATGGTCTCTGGTTTTCGAGTCAATCAATCAATAAGGTGGTCGGCGTAACCAACCCTTCTAAGCATTTCACTGTTCAGGGGTGCTAATTGATCCGTATGCGTCCACCTGCAGATGAGCTTGAATGGTTGCAAATTAAAAGAACTGAACATTAGTCCCGGCGCCGGTCATTTTATCAAGTTCTTTATAAAGTTTGGTCATGTCTTATGTGAATATGCTGTCCAATTCGTGCAGTGAAATCGCAAAAAGTGATGCCCTAACTATGGCCGCAATACTCAACGGTGTTACTCTGTAGCCGACTAACTCTTTGCCAAAAATAGAATGCTGATTGCCGAGTTGAATTGACTTGGCTTTCCGTGGGGGGATCTGAAATCTGTTTTGCTGATGAGACGCCGGATTCACGAGTTAAAGGGAAACATGATGATTTAGCATTAGTAGCGACCGCGGACAAGAAACCTTATTTCTATTATGTCCTCTTCCAGATTCAACGAGAACGAAACCGAGTTTTTGCGACCGATAGTCGTCAGGTGCTCTGTATCAAGTCATTCGGGGGGAAACTCTACGCGTGTTCAGACGCTATAAGGCTCCTCCACCATATTTACCTCACCCTTTCGATTGCGAAAATTTGTGACGAGTGCCTTTAGTTAGGTCCTCTTTCAGACGCTCTGCAACCCATATTTCCATCAAGGGTTGAAAAAACCCGCGACGAACCCAACTGCCATTGTTATGTTAACACATTGCCGCAATTCTGCGATACATATTCGCTATTGCTAGCTCGTTGGAGGAAATTCGTTACGAGTGTAAGAAGTGCTTACGTCTTTCCCCCTTTGGGCAGGACAACGCACAACGTACATCAAACCTTGGTTATTTGACCGAAATATGTTTATACACGAACAAATAGAAAACTTCTGTACAAACATGGGTCAATGGAATGGACATTGAAAAATTACAATCTACAATCGTCCTGAAAACGTTACCCTCAAAGAGTGTTTTTGTTTAATTGAAAGAACCATAATTAAACTCATGGCTCTTAGCAATAAATCATTTTGTATGCGACTTAAAAAAAAAACTCTTAGTCTAAATTATGAAGAATAAAGCATTCAATTTGACTCTAAGCTTGGAAATAGTTCGATTCAATATAAAGTGACATCTGTCAAATGCAATTGGTTGAAGTTTCCATTGGGGTGTATTCCAAGATGCTTATTGTTAAATAAATTAGTAAAGTAATGTTATAATTACTTTGGGAACTTAGTGCTTTATATGCATGCGTATGATTTTTTCTGAATGCCTAAAGTGTGGCGCGTTCATGTAAGACTCGTACCTATGAACAACAAAAAGTAATACAATTCTCCTTGCTTTATGTGTCAAATCATGCACAAATTGTTCATTTTGGTTCACATCAACGACAACAGCAGAAGTTGACTTTTGGTAAATTTGTATGAAATGCTAGGTGGGATCTAGAGTTCACTAACAAAAGACTTTAGGAGTCCAATTTTTTTTTTTCTATTTTTAAGGGCGAATGCGTATTTTATAAACATGTTTAACTTTCTCGATTATGTAGTAAGACAAAAATATTGGGCCTTACTAATAAACATTTTTAGTTTCGACTCTAAAATTTACTGCGGCAATGATAAACAATTTTGCTATTGTGAGCTTTCGGAAATTTAAAGTCGGGAATAGAATTTGTTATTAGATAGTGTCTACGCCGCATTGTATCGTACAAAATTTCGAACTCGCGATGTTAATCAATTCTGACATCACGATGATAGAGGAACTCAAAAAGTGGGTCGCAAAAATGTTGTCCGTCTGGCTTTCCGTCTGTCTATCTGTCTGTCCGTCTGTCCCGAGGCCTATAGTCCGGATTTGAAGTTTTTAGGCCTACAGTTCGGGGCCGTATTTTTTTTTTTTGTTTGCAAGGTAACCTCCATACAAGTTCATACAAGTTTGCTTTGTTTCAGCAAACGCAGATCTCTATATTTATTTTTAATTTTTCAAAATGTTGTTTTCTTTAATTTTTTTTTTTTTTTATATACTGCTCCCGAGAAAGGCGAACCTATAACGCTTCAACAGCGCCCCGAGATGACTGCAGATGTATGTTTGTTCTGCACTTAAATTGCTGCAAATTGTAGTCTTCTGGAAATATATCCCCAGGAAGCGAGTTCCAAAGTTTGCTTGTCCTGTAACAGAAGGAGTTTCGGAAAGTTGATGTCCTCGCGGTTGTCAAGTGTACTGTATGGTCATGAGCATTAGCAGCCTGTTTTGTTGGGCGCCCAAAAGTTGCATTTCGAGGGATAATGTCTTTGAGTTCCTCAGAACATCTACCATGGAAGTACCTATAGAATAAGCATAGGTCAGCGACTTGTCTTCTGTGCACCAACGGTTGTAGATTCGATGTGAGTGTAGGGTCTCCAATGAGTCGAACTGCTCGTCTCTGTATGCTATCAAGCAGGTTAAGTGAATGTTTTGGTGCCGAGCTCCATATATGGGAACAATATTCCAAGCCTGGTCTAACCTGTGCTCTGTAGAGAAGGAGAAGTTGCTTGGGGCTAAAGTACCTCTTTGCTCTAAATAGGTAGCTCAACTTTGCGGACGCCGATTTTGCGATATAGGATATGTGGTTCTGCCATGTGATTCCTGAGTTGACTGTGACTCCTAGAAGGTGCATTGAGTCCTTGTGATGGATTGGATGGTCATCCATTTGGATCTGAGGAACTGTTGATGCATTTTTTCTGGAAAATGTTGTGAGCTGTGTCTTGTTTGCATTAAATACAACCAAGTTGTCCTTTCCCCACTTCAAGATTTTGTCCAGATCATCATTTAGAGAATTAATTTGTTCACATCTCTGATTGTGTGATGTAGCCGTATTCACAGGCCCATTGTTCGAGATGGAGGATATAAGAGTGCTGTCATCTGCAAAGCTGTAGATATTATTATTTGTCAATCCAAGCAAATCGTTGATGTGGAGAAGAAATAGAGTTGGAGAAAGAATAGATCCTTGGGGCACTCCTGCATTTATAGCAAACGAATTGGATGATACACCATCTACAACAACTTGGATCGATCTTCCCAGAAGAAAATTTTGCATCCATCCGCAGAGTTGTTGTGGTAATCCGTAAGACGCTAACTTGCCTAATAGGGCTCTATGGCAGACTCGGTCAAATGCCTTTGATATGTCCAAGGCTACGGCTCTGGATTCGCCGTGCTGTTCAATTGATTGTGTCCATAAGTGCGTTACGTAGCTTAACAGGTCACCAGTGGAACGACGGCTCCGAAATCCGTATTGCCTGTCGCTTATTAATCGATGGCCTTCTAGATATTTGATTATTTCGACATTTATTGTCTTTTCCATTACTTTAGAGAGCATTGAAAGTAACGCTATTGGACGATAGTTTTATGGCAGACATTTCTTCCCTTTCTTTGGAATAGGTTGAATGCGAGCGGTCTTCCAGCAAGAAGGAAACGTCTTCTGGGAGTACGACATGCTAAACAGCTTACAGAGTACAGGTGCAAGTTCTGGTGCACAGTTCTTGAGTACTATAGCCGGGATTCAATCGGGTCCCGTTGCCTTATTGCAATCTAGTTCTTTAAGGATGCGTTGAATTATTCGAGGCCGAAATTTCACTTCTGCCATCGATGATTGCATCCTCGGGATATTTGGTGGCTCTAGCTGTGCAGAATCTAGGGTGGAATTCTTTGAAAACATGCTAGCGAAAAGATCTGCCTTTTCTTTAGGTGTTGTTGCTAGCGTGCCGTCTTCTTTTACTAGAGTTGGAAAAGAAGAGCAACTAAAGTTATTACTGATTGCCTTTGCCATGGACCAGAATGCGCGTGAGCCGCTAGGACATCCAATCACTTTGTTAGTGACTCTTTCGCTGTAAATTGTCTTCGCCGATTCAATAATTAGGTTGCATCTATTTCGAAGAATTGTAAATTCAGATCTTTTTAGATCTGAAGGGTTTGACCGCCGTTCACGGAAAGCCTTGTTTTTCGCTGCGGTAGCTCGCTTGCATTCTTTGTTAAACCACGGTGTATTTGAAGCTAATTTTTTGATGCAATGTGGAATATAAAGTTCCATACCGAGTAAAATAATTTCGGTTACGGCTTCTGCGCACATATTGACATCAGTATCTCTAAAGCACATATCAGCCCATGGCAACGAAGCGAAGAAATTACGCAGCTCGTCCCAGTTAGATTTACTATAATTCCAAATCGAACGATAACGATCCTTTCTCGCTCCTATTGGTATCGGTATAGAGAGGATAGCAGATATTAGAGCATGATCCGAATTCCCTAAGGGAGCAGACACTTTTATTTCATAATTATCTGGCTCTGTTGTGAGAAACAGATCGAGAGTGTTTCCATAATTTGTTGGATTGTCTGGAATTCGCGTGGGCTCATCAACGAGCTGAGTGAAATTGCAGCAAATGGCGAAGTCTTCAGCTTATTTCCCTGCCTCGTCCGTTCGGTTAGAATATCGTAGCCAATCCATGTTATGGGCAGCGGTTGGATGTTGAATTTGTATCCAGTCTACCTTATCGGATAAATGACGAAATAATTTAGATGGTTCGTTATCGTTTGGTGAGCGGTACAGGCAGCAAACGAATTTGGTACAACTTTGTAGAACGACCTTTAGCCATATTATGTCGAGATCCGTAGGTTCCATCTCTTCTTCTCTTACACACGCTAGATCTTCTCGGGCAAACACACATAGTCCCCCCTTATATCGAAAACGAGGATGTAGTTCGTATTCTGGACATTGAAGATATGTGTAATCAGTTAATGAGTTTATTTGAGTCTCTGTTAAAACTAGCACGTCTGGCTTTTTTTCTTGCAGATGCTGGTGCACACAGCTGACGTTGACATTGTTGAGTCCTAGACCTCGAATGTTGCAGAAAGAAATCTGTCGCTAGCTTTCTTCTGTTAGTGTTTAGTCTCTTTTGTCTTTGTGTTCGTTGATGTCTGACGTCATGCAAGTCTTGTGGGTGATTATTTGCATGTTGAACCCCCTGAGATAGTCCCCCCCGGAGATCCGAATGGGAGACTAGTTTACCTCCGGAATTCTTTATCTAAGGAAGTTGCATCATGGCTTTTGTGTCCCATCCGTGTTGCACCGGCCCATCTGCCAAACTCCGAAACGTAGTCAAGACTACTTCACGGAGCCTATAGCATGATGTGGTGGTATCTCACCGGGCGACAGGAAACATCACGAACGATATTGATTTTTAATTATTTCCCAAAAATGACTACACAAAAGCCGATCTGTGGTCATTTATAGGTTTTTTGAAAACTCAATACCGCACTTTAAAATGAAATTTGCAATAGCCGCATCAAAAATGCAAACATTACCCACTTCTTCCTTTTTGCAACCATTTTGAATATGCACCTTAAAATAATTCCAACCACTTGGAGTCTACACAGAAAATTTCACTTCATTTGCTTCAAAATTTAAAAACTTCGATATGTACTGCCATATCAGATGGAAACACTATTCATTTTCTTATATTCTATGAACCGTTTCTTTTAATTAGCATTGCTTATCAGACCTTCACCTACCTATCTAATAAAATAGGAAAACAACCAACCAAACTTTTACTTTTTATGCAAGAGAAAGTTAGTTTTCTTCGACCCAGTCGTGCACTTTATTTTCGTTAATTTGCCCCAAATGGAGAACGCACTTTTTCTCGTCCAAATGTCGCGCAAGTATGTGGATATTTTGGTACTCGCTTGGCAACCATCCAAGGGGATGCAATTTCATCCTTGTCCTACCCTATATTCGCACATGTCGTATGCATTGATTTTTTTATTTTTCTTTAAAAAATACAGTTAACTCATTCGTCATGATGATGATGATGCAGTTGATGTGCAGTTTTTTTTTTTATTTTTTTTACTATAACGTCCTTCCGTCTGTCCCCAGCCCATACTCAAGTGGATTGTGTGAATCATCAACATAAAATGCGGGATAAATTACATTTTTTTTTGCTTAACATTTGGTTCGTGATTTTCGCGTAATTTATTCTCATTCAAATTGAAAACAAACACGAATACAATAGCCGGTGGCTGATTGCAATATTTATAACAAAATGTGGTGCTGGTTGGCTGTGTGCGGTATACGATTTGCTACCGATCTACGCTCCAATTTCAGTGACGTGGGGTAGCGCACAGAAGGAATGCACATTTTTGTTTTGGTAATTCTATCTTTTAATCGATAGGTCATTGACTTATTGGGCAGCATCGCTGTAGTTTTGCGAAACACTATTTGGTCAAGCACACGTCAAGCACACACCTATGGCGCGACTCCAATTAAATCTGTATATCTGTTCTATTGTTTGCATTGCAACGGGAACGGGTCAGGACTCAGGAGTCAGAACTGGAGGACTGGGTTGGGCGTAGTTTTGTCGCACGAATACAATTGCATTTGCACAATTTATTATGTTAATCAGTTTGTGGGATAATCGATTGGTTCAGTCGATGCGGGAGCAGCGCCTTTGTGTTTGCTGGTGGCGTGTGTGTGTCGTCAATCGTCATGTGGTGCGCCGTTCTTTCAATTTGAACAGTACCTACTCGACAGAGTGTATGAGTTTAGGGATCTGTTTGACGGTTCTGCGGTTAATGTTTGCTCGGATGTTGCTCCTCCTTTTATACCACCTAGTCGAGAAAACTCTTCTCGATGTTTGTTCCTTTGCTATAATAATCGTAATGACGTCACCTCTTGTGACTAACTTTCTGCACCACCATTTTCTTAACATGGCTGTTATTTTCCAAATAAGCGAATTACGGACCGAGCTTAAGTGTTACCTAAGAACAAATCAAAAGAACAAATTTTTAAGGGAAAGTTCATGCAATTACAACAAATAAGCTTCATAACTGAAACATCTCTCTGATGGTGGGGTGGTGTTCATGATAACTTATTTTAGTGCCATTAACTTTCGGCAAGCTTTACCTGAGCCTTACGCCAAAATGTCCGCAGTTTATTGGACTCGTACGGGAAGTGCTTGCATGCTAGATTGTCACTAATCATTTTCAACCTTCATCTTGCATATTTGGTCAGAATGGGTAATTTTGTATGAAAAATGCCGAGTTCGTTAAATCTAGCCTGGACATTAGTATCCAGGTGGGGAAAGGACAACTTGGTTGTATTTAATGCAAACAAGACACAGCTCACAACATTTTCCAGAAAAAATGCATCAACAGTTCCTCAGATCCAAATGGATGACCATCCAATCCATCACAAGGACTCAATGCACCTTCTAGGAGTCACAGTCAACTCAGGAATCACATGGCAGAACCACATATCCTTTATCGCAAAATCGGCGTCCGCAAAGTTGAGCTACCTATTTAGAGCAAAGAGGTACTTTAGCCCCAAGCAACTTCTCCTTCTCTACAAAGCACAGGTTAGACCAGGCTTGGAATATTGTTCCATATATGGAGCTCGGCCCCAAAACATTCACTGAGCCTGCTTGATAGCATACAGAGACGAGCAGTTCGACTCATTGGAGACCCTACACTCACATCGAATCTACAACCGTTGGTGCACAGAAGACAAGTCGCTGACCTATGCTTGTTCTATAGGTACTTCCATGGTAGATGTTCTGAGGAACTCAAAGACATTTTCCCTCAAAATGCAACTTTTGGGCGCCCAACAAGACAGGCTGCTAATGCTCATGACCATACAGTACACTTGACAACCGCGAGGACATCAACTTTCAAAAACTCCTTCTGTTACAGGACAAGCAAACTTTGGAACTCGCTTCCTGGGGATATATTTCCAGAAGACTACAATTTGCAGCAATTTAAGTGCAGAACAAACATACATCTGCAGGCATCTCGGGGCGCTGTTGAAGCGTTATAGGTTCGCCTTTCTCGGGAGAAGTATATAAAAAAAAAAAAGGCACTCGGAATTGTGCCCACAGATACCTTTAGAACAGCAGCGTCGCGTGAATTATTTAGATGGGTGTGCAAATTCTTTAAAATCATATATTTTTTAGAAATAGGTATCAATTAATTGCCTGAAAACATGTTCCATTTATTGTTTTCTCAATTATTGTTCTGCTGTTTTTGATATCTTATTTTGTTTTACCACAATAAAACATAGAAAAATAAAAAGTTCGCATACAAAGTCAAAAGCACCGCACGAAACTGCAACCCCAATCCCACTTAAACGAAAAGCTAAGTTCAACCATTTATTCGTCGGCTTTCGTGCACAGCTTTTGTTTGCACGAGTATCGATGTAATACATTGTATATTTGACTTATGACGCTTTACGGAAATAGAACAGAACAGATGCAAAAGAAGAGAAAATGAATACAGCCCGTGCAAAGAAAACCTTCGCACGAGTTCACTACAAGTTCATCAAAGTAAAGCGATTTATGTACGGCGGCGTGCTGGTGACGAATGACGATGGGGATGAATACTGGAGAAATCTTGTAGGGATATAGTTTGGAGTTGGATGAATTTATTTGATGAAATCAACAGAATGGTGCACAGCGAGTTTTTGTACGAGTTCATTTTTTTTTTTTTTTCAGCGATGAAGGAATTTTGAAAGAAGAATTATGAAGGATGAATATGAATAGGTATGGTATGGTGTAGGCTGTAGCTGTTGGCTGCGTTAAGGAGGTTTTATGGATTATGGAATTGTGCATATCAATATTTGTGTGTGTTATTATTATTACACAGTGTTTGATGAGTGATTTATTTTCGTTAGATCAGGGTGTGCAATGCACACCTTGCACACCCTGACGAGACGCCACTGCTTTAGAATGTTAACGCTGGAAGCATAGCCAATGCGTGCTACCTCTGGATTTGCACTCCAGGCAGTCCAAGGACTCGAGGACTATACGCCTCAATTACGTCTTCAGCTGCACTTAATTGAGCGAGACCATATATGGGTTTTTTTTTTGTCGGGTTAGGAAAAGCTCCACTGGAGCACTGAAACGCAACAATGGACCATTGTACTACCTGGAAGCAAAATCCATAATATCACCCATTTAGCTGGAATTTTCTCGAATTTCTTAGGAAGCTGAGAATTCACTTCAATTAGGAGCTTACAGTGATGAGACCAAATCGGTAAAGATTCTACTACATCCCAGTCCAGCTGAATTCAGTCCAGAATGGATGGAAAAGGTGACCCCAAATTTACACATCTGCCGAGGTTCCGGTGTCATTTCATCAGACATAGGACTTGCTTGTAATCATTTTAACCATCACCTTATAAATTTTGTCACAATATGCAATTTTGTATGTCTTTTACATACCTGCCCTTGTGAGTTCGAAAAAGCTTGCCTGGACAGTACGTTAGAATGGCGGTATAACTTTTAAAAACTGCACACCACGGATGGCAAAACCGCAACATTTTGCGAAAAATGAGGTAAAAATTGTTGCTCAAAGTCATCCATAGAAAACATCAGCCTTGGCTTGCCAAGATTTCATAACCCAAACTATTTTCATTCTGCACGATGCATTCTCTTTCCTATCTATGCTTTTCATACACTCAATCTCGAATACGACACACGAACATTCCTACCTCGACGCAGGCACAACGGTACCGTTTCAGTGGAGCGGCGCAGCTCCCCGTTATTGTATCACAACCGGCAGGATAACTCTGTTGACGTACCTGGTTAGAACCTATAATTCGATTTCAAGGTTACTCCCTAGGGTTATTTCTCGAAAACCGAAGAGAGAGAAGGAGCATCTTAAATCTGTTCGCTTCTTTCAGTAAAGTCCGGACACAACCTAATGAGATGAAACACACGTGGGTGGGCTTAATTGAAATATAATTAACTTTGAAACCTGTTCCAAGAGGGAAAGTTGCAAAGTGCATCTACTTGCGTATATACACGAAGAGCAGGAGGCTGACGCATAATGATTTCCTCTTTGGCTAATTTATTTTCTAAATAAAGTGTGTGGTTAGGTTTCTTTGATAGCAGTGTATGTCGGGCTGCTGAAAGCATTCTAGCTGTTGCATTCCATCGAAAATCGGTTCTTTGTCAGTGGCAGTATACAGGAAGTGCTGCATTGTATGTGCATGCGAACTGAATGCAGTCCTTTTGTCAATAAGTGCGAAGTTTTGTTTCTTTTTTGAATTTCAACCACCAAGTGCTTGCAAGAGTGACAGTCTAGTGGCGGATTGTTGGTGTGTGGAGAAAGCAGTCGCGTAGTTAAATTTGCAAGCGCGGTACGTTGCAAGCGAGGTACGTTTCAAATGCATCTGTTGCTGGTAAGTGATTAATTGTGCCAGCGTTGTCGCAGAAAAAATTCCAAAAAGAGGACTAAAATAGGGACCGAGCCGGAAAGAGGGGCCTCCACATACATAAAATACTAACTTAGCAAAAAAACAGAGCTACAAAGACAACAAAAAACAAATTTATTCATTACGAAATAAATCTTTTCGTGCAGTCTTTTTCGTTCAATATAGAATAAAATCGTACTTAAACTGAAAAATGGGCCATTTTGACAATTTTTCAGAATTTCAAAATAGGGGGTCCCCAAATTTTGGTTGGTGCAGTGTAGTGAACACCTAGAAGGATCTTCCCAATTCAAAGTGAGAGAGAAGGACTTCTATTTGAAAAAAATGCCACTACGCATTTTTCTTTTTTGAATTGTGGGGCGAAACAGGTCCACTCAGATACCTACCCTATGTAGGTATATTAAAATTTCCTAGAACAAATTTTTGTATGAACAAATCTGTGGACTAGATTTATTTACGAAGCAAAAATATGGAAGCTTGTGATTCTCAGAAAATTTATCAAAACAAAGCGTTGCCACTTCAAAAAGAGAGGAGCGCAGTAGATCATTAAAAAAATGCAGTAGATTGGATATTTCCGCAGTAGATTTTTTATTATACAAATATATATAATATAATCACTTTAATGTTTTTAATAAACGGTCCATTAATTAAATTAAAATTTTGGAAATACTACAAAAGCCAAGGAGAGTCTGAGGGTGTCCAGACATTATTCATTTCCTCACAACAAATTACATTTCAAAAGTATTTACGCTAAGTTTGTTTCGTAGGTTATTTTTGAATTGGCTTATGTGGTATTCGATTGGGCGTTCTCAGAGCAGTTTTTATGTTCGTTTGGTACAAAAAAAGCAATCTTTTTCAGATTTCAGAGCACTTTTGTGAATCTAGATATTTTCTCAGATTTACCAATACAAGTGCGCTTGAGTTTGAAAGGCATTGCATCGGGTGAATCTATTTTTGTAAATTATTTTTGTATAAATATTTAAAAATCAATCGGGACGCAAATTTCGAATGCTTTAATTTAAAACTTAGCCAGTGAATGGAAAACGCTTTGAAAAGTGTTGAAGGCTACACATATTGGAATCTCACGGATATTATCACAAAAAAGAGCAAGTGACGTTTTTATGTTCGATTAGCCAAACGAAATCTGAAATCTGAGAGCGAATCTGAAGAAGCCCAAACGAATATCACATTACAATCGAAAACTTTCGCTCTGCAGAAGCGCTATGGTCTGAACAATTTTCCTTTTTTTTTTATGTGGTTTTCAATAAATATTTATCCATGTTTAAAATTTCAAATAAGCTCTCAGAGACAGAATCACGTTAGTTAAGCAGAAAAAGAGAAAATAACAGAACCCTAGACAGAGACAGAGATTTGATTCATGATATCCTGAATGACAGCAGCCAAGGTCAACTCATTTCAAAAGAGAACGTGGCCAATTTCACAAAAAGTTGGCTTCATTCAGACGTTTTTTGTAGCGGTTATTTTGAATGTCAGTTGTGTACAGCTGTCTAAGGGAAAGTTTATCAAACAAAAAAAGTGCAGTAGATTGGATTTAGTGGCAGCAGATTTATTTTTTGCCAAAAGTGCAGTAGATCTACTGCTATTGCAGCAAAGTGGCAACGCTGTAATTGACTGAAATCGGTCATATGAGCAGCTGTTTCAGTTAACGTTCATGGAGGGGTTGCCGACGACTCTAGTCAAGAATTTCACAAGTAGAAAAAGTGACGTTCCCGACCAGTCCAGTTTTTGCGTTCAGGTTGCATCCTATCCAGACCAATCTAGTCGCCTAAAGATGTACTATGTTTGTCCCAATATGTTTCTAGTATATAAAGCATCGCATTTAGATAGTTATATTAAATTATATTAATCGCCTTTTGGCCGTGGCGCAGTGATAGAGTGCTCGCTTGTTGAGTGGGAGGTTACGTGTTCAAATCCGAACCAGTACCACGAAACATTTTTCACAAATAAAAACTGCGAATAAGTTTCAGTGAAAGTAATGTGGTGGTATTCCCGAACTCTATCACATTCCCCCACAGTTGGCAGCATTTATTTTATATTTTTGATATGTTTTTGCACGTCACACGGATTCTCAATTGACATAACACCGATAGTGAAACAAAATTGAAAATTTGAAAAAAAAAAAAAATTGTTGGGGCCAGCGGCAAGAGGATTGCGAGTTGGCCTCAGTTTGGTTTGTTTCTGATGGCAACCCTGCCCAATACTAACTCATATGCATGAAGTGAACCGAACACCATGCATATGATGGTCGAAATACGAGACGCTGGGTTTTGTTTGCTAAGCACAAGCTGTGCTGTGGGTATATCTTCTTTTATATTTCATCATGGGAGTAGTTATTGATCTGCGCTTATGTTTACATTAACAGAATTGTTTATTCAGTTCATAGAAATCGGTTTGTGGTAGTCGCTTGGATTGGACTATTGACTTTTTCATTCGCTGCTGTTTTCTTTCTGCGTGTTTGTTTTTTTCCATGCACAATAAACTTCACGATCGGTTTAATACTATTGTCAGAGACAATACTGAGACCCCCAACTTCGGCCGATTTTCCGTTACCTTGTCTACAAGCAATACTTGTACGGAGTGTACACAATTTAGTGCGCTAGTATTGATACATAGAAATTCGTATTGACAAATGTCACGAAACTTTAACACACCAACACACCCTCAAAAAATAGCAACAATTTCCGGTGACTTCCGGTGTCGGCAAATTTGCTGCAAGCGTTCATAGAATTTTGTCCGTTAAATTTGAAGTTATTCGTTACGCGCGAATAGTATTTTATTTTAGGAATAAGTGCACTTTTTCTGAAAATATTTATAAAAAATGATTACTTCAGAATGGTTGTAGGAAAATAAAAACATTTTGAGCAATTTGTCTTCAGTTATTTATGAAAAATTTACGCGTGAAACCGAAGTTAATGATACAATGTTTGTCCTATATGTTTCTGGTATATAATACAACTCATTTAGATAGAATTCTTAACCAAACAAATTACATTAATCGACTTTTGAAAATTTATTACATATAATCAACCAATAGCATTCAGTTATCTTAAAATGTCGTATTCCCGAACTCTATCACATTCCCCCATGGTTGGTAGCGGTTGGCAGCATTGATTTTATATTTTTTGTATGTTTTTCATGTCACACGGATTCTAAATAGACATAACACCGATAGGAAAACAAAATGGCGAATTTGAAAAAAAAAAAAAAAAAAAAAAAAAACTGAGGGGGCCAGCGGCAAGAGGATTGTGAGTTGGGGCGGGGGTCTCAGTATTGTCTCTGCTATTGTTGTCAACATCGTACAAGAAAATCTCCCAAGCAAAAGTAATTCATCGGTAGAAGAGAATTCAATTTGCTCCGTAGGTACCAATTCTCCTCTTCGCTTTTATGGAAGGAAGAACTAGGTAGTAAAAAATATAAAATGCATGCTGGCAATTTGCAATACGTCGCTTAATTTAATCAAGAATCCTTGCTCTCCGTCGCAAGCAGTGAAAAAGCAATTGCCATCCACTATTGAAAATATGTATGGTATCGCACTTGCACACACACACAAAAGCTTTCAGAGTTTACTCCTCAAGTTGACCGACCATCAATTTTAGTATGACATATGGATGGTTTTCCACAACGGGATAACCAATAAAGCAGCAGACTGCCTCACTTTACTGGCAGCTGCAGGTCATGTATTGAAAATTACGAAGAGGACCATTTTGAATGCTTGCTGATGGTTTCCACTGTTCATAGCCCGCGGGTGGTCTCTCCTATAGAAGATATTCCCATATGAGCTGTGCATTTGAATTCAAATCTCCTTGTAGAAAAAACGCAATTAAAACTCTTTCTAAAATTGGATATTAACAAATTCCAGTCTCTTCAAAGGAAATTGCATGCGCTGGCTTAACTAATTAGGTTTTTTTTTTACTTTTTTTTTTTTGTTGGTACTTTGGTGATATCGGCTGTGGACTTTGAAACGAAAAATCGCGATTATGCACAGCAGGCGGGTCGCCATTTATGTTGGTATACAAACCACAAAACATGTGAACTGCGTGAAACACATGAAAGTAAAAAACACTCACAGGATGGGCAATTTCCATTTAGAAGTGTTTTAGATGTTTTGAAAAAAAAAAGGGAATTTCCAGTTGAAACTCCATCAAATAGTCATCATAACATGTAAAGTAAATTGAAACGAACCTAAGCAGCGCCAAACGGTAAGCGGAGAATTCTAGTTATTGATGTCGGTAAGTGATTTGTATGTATTTTTTTTTAATTTTGTCTCTAATAAAATAAAGACGTACAAACGATGAGAAGAAAATTTGACTGTTTGGTTCAAACCCAACACATAGAAACCGTCGCGTCCGTGGTGGCAACGCACCTGTCCGACTGACAGGTTGATACTTGATAGGTGACACATAAGCATTGCACGTACCGGATGCGACGGAAACGCTACTCTCTTTCTTTTTGATAAAGCAGTAGCCCCGTTTTAATCCCCTTTTCGAACATTTTCAGCGGCAACGCTGGCGATAGAATTTGAAAGAAATGATTCCATTATCTCTCTCTCAGTACTGCGCCTGGATTCTGGATTGCGTCATTATTTTCTCACGTTGCACTTAACTGACTGCGTTAACGTGGCGACAAACAGGTGTAGAACATTTAATCTCCTGTGGCAATAGTATTTTTGCTGATTGGCGTTGTCCGTTGTGTAGAAGCCAATAGAGTCCGGCACATTAACGACATTGAACCTCGATTGTGTCTCAGAGTTATTAAAAAAATCGACCATCGGATAGATGTATGCAACCGAAGCCGTGGCGAGAATTTGGCCAATATTTTGCTTCACACATAATTTGCATAGATCCTTCTATCATAATAAAAACCATAAGCTAATTCGTTGAAAACTTTTTGTTTTATTTACAACTAGCTGAACCGTGCTCGCCTTGCTTCGCCAGAGTTCCACCTCTCAAATTTTAAAACAAAATAATAAACGTTATACAAAAAGTAGCTTAACCGAAAAAGAGAAGAAAAACTGTCAGTAAAACAATCCAAACAAATGGGTAGGCTAACTTCTATATTCACTTAGGTCTTCTGTGATACCAAATCAGTCTTCCTCTTGCCTGTAACGCTCAGACAACTCCTTGAAGAGAGGAGACTGGGGATAACTGTTAGACGATATGTCTTCGGATATTCGACGGGTAACCGAAACAGTGTGCCATTCGCTTATAATCCTTTGACGTCTCGTCATAATGACGTGAACCGTATGCGCCATCGGTGATTAGTAGATCAGCCCTTTCATTGTGTACCTTACTTAAGGTTAGGCTGGTCAAGGAGGAAGTGACCGGTCGACAGTATGCCTTCGGGTGCCGGGTGATGACCGTATATTTACATACAAAAAATCGGGTAATATTAATAATTACGAGCATTTTAGCAAATTGCGCAAAGAATTTATTTCTCTTAGCAAGTTTCTTTACAAAAATCATATTATGTCTATCGAAAGTAAAATCAAGCAGGATAGCAAATCATTTTGGCATTTTGTAAATCTGAAACGTAAATCAATTGGGATACCAACCACAATGCATTACATGGACGTAGAACCGTCTAATGTGGTGTCTACACTAGAACTATTTGCTGTTTACTTTCGTTCCGTGTATACTAACGACAACTGCCCTATCAACTCAAGTACAAATATCGGCAATTATGTGAATATTGGTTCTCTGCAACTTAATTATGATATGAAGAGGTTTTGTTGGCACTAAAGTCCCTGCAGCCAAACTCTAGTTGTGGAGCTGATGGCATACCAGCCATTATCCTAAAGAATTGTGTCACAGGCCTTTGCGTGCCGCTGTTAATTATTTTTAACCGTTCGCTTCTCGAGGGAAAGTTTCTCATTGAGTGGAAAGCATCGTTTTTCGTTCCAATTCATAAGTCTGGATCTAAAAATAATGTTGAGGACTATCGAGGTATTAGTAAGCTCTCACCAATTCCGAAGCTTTTTAGAGCATTGTTAAAAACAACCTCGAGTTTTTGACGAAAGAATGTTTATCGGAAGTGCAGCATGGTTTCGTATCTGGTCGGTCCACTATCACCAAGATTAAGGGAGTTGAATTTTCGGTCCTACAAAGCCAACCCATCTGAGGAAAACCGAATGAAGTTTAAACGAGCCAGAAATGACTGCAATGCCCTCATAAAGCGTGTTAAATTCTTATATGACCAAAAGTTGAGGCAAAAAATACTACAATGTCCCAAGGGTAGTAGAAACATTTGGTCATTTGTAAAAAAATATTAAGAATTCGGCCTCGTCAGCAATCCCAACGCTCATTTACAATGACACACCAGCTGTCAGCTCTTTAGACAAAGCTAATCTGCACATTTTGCAGCCAGCTCCATGCTCCCAGATTGCGGTTGGCCTACACCTGTACTCGAGTGCGTAGAATTTACCAATCCACTTTCGCACTCGTACAGTCGCAAGAGTACTTTAAGATCTCAACATAAATAAATCCGCTGGTCCAGATCGTATCTCCCCCATCGTTCTGAAGAGGTGTTCTTCCACGCTGGCAAAACCACTGCCTAAGCTTTTTCATCTGTCCTATTCTTCTGGACTCTTTCCGAGTAGGTGGAATACCGCATTTGTCCAGCCCGTCCCTAAAAAAGGCGAATCTTCTTCTCCCACCAATTACCGACCCATAGCACTTACGTCCATTCTTTCTAAGGTCATGGAAACGCTGATAAACCGTCAGCTTATGAAATATCTTGAATCACGGAAACTCCTCAATGACCGGCAGTACGGTTTTCGTGGCAACAGGTCCACTGGTGATTTGATGAATTATCTCACCGAGAAGTGGAACCAATCTCTCCATCACTTCGGTGAATCGAAGATTGTTGCGCTCGATATTTCAAAGGCATTTGACAGAGTTTGGCATCAAGTTTTTTTGTCGAAAATGCGTGCTTATGGGATCGATGCGTATCTTATTCAATGGATTAGAAACTACCTTTCTGGCCGTTCAATTCAAGTTGTTTTGGATGTTTTCAGTTCTGAAACTCACCATATAAATGCTGGTGTTCCCCAAGGCTCAGTTTTGTCTCCGACTCTCTTTCTCATTTTTATAAATGATCTCTTGTCTGCAACTTCTAATCCAATCCATTCCTTCGCTGATGACAGCACCCTTAGCTTTTCATATTCTTTCCAGGACTCACGTCCCTGCTCTTCGGCCGTAGAACTGGAACGGCAACGTATGTTAAGCTCATTAAATTCCGACCTTGACAGCATTTCAAAATGGGGTTCAGAAAATAGAGTGGAATTTAATGCTTCAAAAACACAATGCTGTCTGCTGTCTCTAAGGCGAAACCCGAATCTACAGCCATTATCCATGAATGGCACTTGCATTACCGAAACCGAAAGACTTTCTATTCTCGGTATGTGCGTTCATGACAACCTTCGTTGGAATGACCATGTACACGAAGTCGCCAAGAATGCAGCGAAATGACTAGGTTTCCTCAAACGGTGCAATTAATATTTTACCCCTTCTGATCTGGCTACAATATAGTTACAAGGCGTTCATTCACCCAATGCTTGAGTACAATTCCCACTGGTCTGGTCTGGTGCACCGAAAACTATATTGCACTTACTAGATAGGATCCAAAATCGTGCGTTATTAATTCGCTTGAACATCGTAGAAACGTTTCGTGTCTCTCATTGTTTTATCGTTTTTTCTACAAACAGTGCTCAAATGAAATTGCCAACTGCATTCCTCCCCTTCAGAAATTCAACCGCAATACTCGCCATGCTAGGAATGCCCATAAGTTTACCATCCAGCCTATCTTTGGACGTACAATGAAATACAGAAACTCTTTCATAAGCCGTACAACGCGAATGTGGAATGCCTTGCCCTGCTCTGTTTTTCCTCCCCAGTACAATTTACAGACATTTAAGACCAATGTACATCGGTATCTCCTTTCTCCTCTATCCCAATTTCCTTAATGCCCGCGATGTGTCATAACACTATAAGAGTAGTCACAACCTCTTTAGCGCGTGTTAATTATAACAAAAAAACAACTTGGCTTCTTTCTCATCTTTTACTCTAAATTAGTTGGAAAACAAACGTCAGGTGGACGCAATATATACCGACTTTAGCAAAGCATTCGACTCGGTCTATCATTCTTTTCTCCTTGAGAAGCTTGAAGCCTTTGCAATTCACTCTGAAATGCTTCGTTGGATTTCATCCTTCCTAATTGGTCGCGTTCAACGAATAAAAATCGGAACATCGCTTTCGAATCGTATTAATTGTACATCTGGTGTTCCGCAAGGGAGCCATTTAGGTCCACTGCTTTTTATTATTTTTATAAATGATATCGTGTCAACGGCGGGATGCGGATGATTTAAAACTTTTTTCATCTATTAAAAGTATAGAGAGTTGTGCTCTGATTCAATCTGACTTGGATAGAATAATTGATTGGTGCAACGTCAATCGCTTAAAATTAAATGTAAAGAAATGCAATCTCTTTTAATAGATGTGCGTCTACTTTCGAATATAATTATACAATTAATTCAATTAACTTAAACAGGGTAAATAAAATTAAAGATTTAGGAGTCATGCTCGATACGTCTTTCTCAATTAGATATCATATTGAAAACACTGTCGCGAAGGCTAATTCTATTGTTGGCTTTATAAACCGTGTTGAAGCAAACGTTTTTGTTCTTACTGTTTAGTAGTAATAATTAATTTTGTTCATACTGTACTAATAGTCATTTTTGACAGGTCTCACATGGCCTTTTTTTTTATATATACATAACCTAGAATTGTCTATGAATTATTTTTTTTCTTTCCTTCTGTTCTCTAATAAAAAGTTCTTGGTACAAACAAACCGTAATGGAAGGGACTTCAGAGACCCATTTACTTTACTTTCGCTATTCACTGCATTGGTTCGTCCCCTACTTTAATATGCCGATGTGATTTGGAATCCTGCATTCTCAGCCTATTCTGATCGCCTTGAAAAAATTCAAAGACGATTCACATTGGGATGCCTCTCCAAATTATGAGGCAAGGTGTTTACTTCTGGGCATTAAATCCCTGAAATTTCGCCGTCAAATTCATGATATAATGTTTGTCAGAGACTTGCTTTCATACAAGATGTCCTGTTCTGCTCTCATTGATGCCAATTTATGCACCAATGAGATCCTTGAGAACACGGAATCTCTCTCCTCTTAGAACAAAATCATCGAACAAATTATGGCCTTAACGAGCCGATAACAAGAGCCATTGTAGCTTTCAACAGCGTTTGTACAGATATAGATTTATCTTTGTCGAGAGACAGTTTCAAAAACAAATTTTTGCTTATATTTATTTCCTAACAAATTTTATTTTTAATTATATACTTTAATTTTACTTTCCAACATCTGCTATTTGTAATGAACAATTGTAGATGAATAAATAAATAAATAAATTTGAATTTCATAATTTGTTTTCGTGAAAAACAAGGTCAGTGGTTTCTTTCACAACGAGGATTTTATTCTAAAAAAAGGAATACATATATTGCAATTAAATTTGCCCAACAGATATCTTTCAAAGGTTTTTTCAAGCTTATTATAAGCAAACAACAAAATACAAAATAGGAAATGAACAAAGTATCCGCTGATCTGTCAAATATCATATGCAAATCAGCAATGCCCTATCTTTCGTTCCGTCACAATTTTCGGTACTTTTTATAGACACTTTCTTTTTGATTTCTAATACTTTATGATTGATTGATGAGTACATTTGTGTCTCAATAAGATACCTTTTAAATTATTCAATAAACATAACACAGTTTATTAGAATGCTTCAATGCAAATCAAACCTTATTGGTGGTGTAAAGATCACAATATTATTATTTAATCTTTAGCAAGTGAATAATTTCGCAAATAAAAATAAAGGGTTTTTCAACAGGGACGCTACAAAAGTAGAGCGACAGGGACAGCAAACGACGCCGAATTTCTTGCTCTCGCTCTTTTGACATTTCTCTTCAGTATGGTTTGGCATTTTATGATGGAAAGATATACGAGCCAACAACGAGTCGAAATTATTAAAATTTACTACCGAAATTCGGAGTCAGTGGCCTCAACGTTAAGAGCGCTACGTCCAATTTATGGTCACCATAATCGTCCTAGCAGATCAACAATTGGGCGTCTAGCGGAAAAATTTGAATCCACAGGCAAAGTACAAAATGTTCCCGTGCCAGTGAGACAAAGAAGTGCCCGTAGTGTCGAGAATATTGCTGCCGCTGAGGCTTCAGTTGTAGAAAGCCCAAATGTGTCTCTCACACGTCGTTCTCAAGCGCTGGGCATCTCTGTGACGTCGTTGTAGCGAATTTTGCGAAAAGATCTTGGTCTACATCCTTACAAGATTAAACTGACGCAAGAACTGAAGCCGCTTGAACACCAGAAGCGTCGTATGTTCGTGAATTGGGCTGAGCAACAACTTGAAAATGATTCGGATTTTCTTCGAAAAATCATCTTCAGCGATGAGGCTCATTTCTGGCTGAATGGCTTCGTCAATAAACAAAATATGTGGTATTGGCCCGGCAGCAATCCACACGTTCTCCATGAGTCATCATCGCATCCCGAAAAAATTATGGTTTGGTGTGGTTAATGGACCGGCGGCGTCATTGGGCCGTACTTCTTCCGTGATGATCAAGACCGGCACGTTACTGTGAATGGGAATACCGTTCAATGATAACCGAATATTTTTGGCCCCAATTGGATGATATGGACTTGGAGGACATGTGGTTCCAACAGGACGGCACCACAAGCCACACAGCGAATGTCACAATCAATTTATTGGAAACCAAGTTTGGAGAACGTGTTATCTCACGAGATGGTCCAGTCGCTTGGCCGCCTCGGTCGTGCGATTTGACGTAGTTAGACTATTTTCTGTGGGGCTACGTCAAGTCTATGGTCTATGCCAACAAGCCAGCGATGATTGATGAACTTCGTACGAATATCGAACGTGGAATTGCAGCAGTATCGGCCGATTTATGCTTGAAAACCGTCGAAAATTGGGTTCAGCGTCTGGACTTCATTTCAGAAATATCACGTAGGAAGCCAAAGCATTTTAAGAACCTATCGCTTCCGTTTTTGAATTTCAATTTGCAACGAGACAGTGCTTGCCAAAATATTTAGAAGTGTGAAAATAAATACAATTTGATCTTTTGAAAATTGTGTAGATAATATTACTTAATTCGGGAAACTTAGATACCGACAAAATGAAATTCTCTCAGAAAAATATAAATTTGTGGCGTACATTTTTATGGGCGAAAACTGTCACGTTTTCCCCTCCATGAATTCACACATACCTACTACCTGCTATTCCTTCAGAAGTTCCTAAATTTGTTAAATTGCTTGTATTTTTCTGAGTGGTCAGTGGTGACAATTCTATTCTTATATCTATATTTCCCGTGAAGTCCTTTTCCATTGTGTCCCCAGAGATCGTCATTCTCGGTAAACAACCTCCTTTTGCAAAGAGTTTAATAAGGGTTTGGTTGCAGCCAAATATCTACCTGTGCCGCCTAAGGTTCTGAGAATTTTTGAAAAAAAAATTAGGTATTCAGGTATGAGCCGTCCAAATTTAAGTAAGCAGATATTTAATTCTGTTTGCGACGACTGTCAAGAATGCCTTGGAAATATCATAAGCGGTGCCGTGAAATAACGCCGAATTCGAAAACTCTTATTTCACTTTAGCAAAGTGAAATAAGACCGAACAAGGAAATTCGGCGTTATTTCATGCTTCAAGCGTTTAGAAATAAAACAATTACAATTTTTTTTTTTCCATACATTTGTACAAATTTGTGTTTGTTAGACTTAAAAACCATTAGAATTGTTTTAATAAAACGAATAAAAATAGAAAACATTTACAATTTACTAAAATTAACTTATAATTGTAAACGCTCAGGTTGAACAACAGCGTATTTAAATTCGCTCCTACTACGAAATTTAATATCGTGATTTTGGGCGGCTGGGCAACACTCATCTTCAAAATGACGTTAAGGGAGGATTTATTTAGCTAATGCTCGATATAAACATTATTTTCTCACCATTAACATTTAACCCAGTTAGCAACATTCTGGCAACTATATTTGTTTATTGGTAAGGCGATTTTGGAAAGTCTGGAGTCTTTGCGTAAACTGCCAGACTTAAGTTGATTTCATTATTCATGAATACTCCAGTATCCAGTTTAATTTAAAAACTTGAGCAAAAAAAAAAAAAAAAACAACACGAAGCCCAAAAGGTGCATAAAAAAGAGAAAGAAAAAGCGCATCGCAGAAAATGTACAGAGAGAGAAACAGATTTTGCCGCACACACACACTAAATTTCCTTCACTGAACGCCGGGAAAATCCAACGATCTAACTTCAATCGAACATTTGACTTTTTTTAATTCTATAAAATTTATAGTTTATTGCTTATTGTTGGACTTCAGGATAACAACGTATGAAGATGATTTATATCTTTAAATCTTTGTAAATAATAATGTAATAATTTGTATTAAAAAAAATCCCATTTCATTTGGATGAGTTTTTCAGGCATTCGAGAATTACAACTTTTCTTAGATAACAGCTTATATTTCCGCTCCTTTAAAATAAACAGTTATTGTTTAGAGATCATCACTATGGGACAATTGGTAGACTGCATGTTTTGGTGGCCACCGTTTTTGTCTTTGAAAGTTTTCTCGGCTATTCCCCTAACAGTATATTAAGTATTATGGTCTTTGATGCTCAATAGCTTGTATGGAAGGTATGGTCAATGACTTGACATCTTTGATTACTTTCTTTTCATAGTTGCATGTTTATGGAAAAATCTCTCTTTTGGCGATTTTTATATTGAAAGGGCTTTCTTCGCCAGGCTATATCTGCTGGTGTAGCAGCTTAACGCTGCATTAAGATGCCAAAATGACTGTCTAAAAACTGATCCCTCGTCACATTGCAAGGAACAAACTTATTAACTTTTTTTGCGAACCTTAAGGCATAGCCAGCTCGAAACATAGAGTCGAGCTATTGTTAGAGAACGTTATAGGCCGCGCAATACCTATTCGAGTCTGGATCTTGCTATAGGTTTTCGCGTCCAGTTGGTGAGGTCGTGGAGTTGGTTCGGCTGTCCACGATGGATGTTTTATCTCGTGGTACTGTTTTATCAGTGCTGTCCATGTCCAAGCTTCAATAGTCACACCAAACCTTCCTAAAGTCATACCGTGTGGGATCCAATTACAGTGGTCAAATTCGATTTGTGGGTCCAGTCCACCCGATATAACACCAATAGGACTAAACAACAATTGTTCAATATTTTTTGTGCTCTAACCTAAGAGGAAATTCAGAACAAAATACTGGCATTGACGAATGATAAATGGAGTAAACTCGAATCCTGTGCCATAACCAGGAAAATGTGGCCTATCTATAACAAACAGAAGACAGAAAAAAATTCTACAAATGAGAAAACAATCGTTATCCTCTCTTGTAGGCATTATTACAGGACATAACATATGCTGAAATATCACACCAAGAAAATGGGAATCAATACTGATGACCGGTGCAGAGGATGCGGTGACGAGGATGTGCATGAGGACACCCCACACTTTCTCTGCCACTGCCCGGCACTCTGTCACATCATATACAGAATTCTTGGACGACACTTTTTCGAAGACTTAGAAGACCTATCTGAGAAGTCTATAAAAGACTTACATAAATTTGTTTTATCATTGGGATGGCTTGACTACCCGGTTTCATAGGTTTCCACAGTATGGGGGACATTAGAACCCCAGGGGCATCACAATGGATCTACATTGATCTAAGTGTGGCGGGTGCAGGTTCCCCCTGTCTCGCCAACCCACTAACCTAACCTAACTAACCTACTGGTAAAAGGTTTAACGATGGGCCCATTCAACCTCTGCAGTCGATTGGATATGCAGGGTGTTTTCATTACATTCTCACACATTTCACGCGGTATTTCATTAATTTCATCACGAATATTTTGTTTGAGTTGCTCAAGCGTTTCTGGTTTGTTTGCATAAACCTTGCTTTTCAGATATTCCCACAAAAAGAAGTCCGGAGCAGTCAAATCAGGCGACCGTGGAGGCTAATCAACATCACCATTTCTTGAAATAACTTGTTGTGGAAAGAGGTCTCGCAGTAATTCCATTGTAATCCTGGCTGTATGCGATGTGGCACTGTCTTGTTGATACCACATGTTAATAAAGCCCAAAGCATGAAGTTGTGGCGTTAAAAAGTTTTCAATCATATCACGATATCGCTCCCCATTCACAGTGACCATTACGCCGTTTTCATTTTCAAAGAAGTAAGGCCCACTGATTCCTCCTGACCAAATTGCACACCAGACTGTAACTTTTAATGGATGCAAAAGTGACTGATGAAAAATTTGAGGGTTTTCCATTGCCCAGAACCGACTATTCTGTTTATTCACATATCTATTCAAATGAAAATGTGCCTCGTCACTCATTATGATTTTTTCATGAAAATCCGGGGCGTCATGGGATAGCTGTAACCAATGTACGGCGGCATAAATGGTCTTGTGGAAAAAGCTCTTGTGTCAACCGAATCTTAAATGGAAATAATTGCAAATCCTTGTGCAAAATTGTCACCGATTTTGTTCTTTGAAGACCAAGCTCCTGAGCACGGCGTCGAATTGAGGTTGATGGATTGTTTTGAACACTTCCTTGAGCAGCAGTAATGTTTTCAGCCGATCTTGCAGTACGTTGTGCTCCTTGCTTGGGCCTATCACCTACAGACCCTCTTTCTTCGATCTTCGAAACCATTCACTACACGATAAATAGTGCGTTTTTTTGGCACGTTGTTTCTCCCAAAAACTTCACGTAACTTTCTCATCGTCACAGTAATCGATGATTGCTTTTGATAGAATGTTTTAACGATTAAAACACGTTGGTTTATCGAATATTTCTCCATAATAAATTTGCCACGTGTCTTCTTCACGACTGCCAAATATGAACTATCAAGACTAATATTTACCAGGCGGCAAAACAAAGTTGTATACCTTCCCGGCGGACACCCGTATTTACTCGTGTGATAATTGATGAAGGGAGTGCCCGATGCCGGCAGACTATAATCCCATCAAAATTGCACACGTATACAATTTGTCTGCCGCCTAGAAGAGGTGGACTCTATGTTCGCCATAGAGTTAGTGGCTGTTCAGTGTGCACCACTTGAGCCTTTTTTGATGTGCAATAAAGTTAATTTAATTTAAGGTATGGACATGAATTACCGTCATATTCGAGACCGACGTTTTATTCAATTTTGCATAACAACCCACTAATGTGCATGTGATACGGTTTTAATGGAAGCTTACTTCCCATACATCGACCACTCGCTGCTAATTGATTTGCTTGAGTAAAACTGACATACGTTATGTCCACTTTTCCGTCAAAGTTATGTGGTAATTTCGATTCCGTTTCAAGTGATAATGTTGAATGGGGGCTGGGTGGTCTGCATAGTCGAGTTAAAGTGGGAAATTCGAATAAAAAAATAGTTCTATCCTCAACTTCCGCAAGCAAGAAAGGTTTGTAAAAAAAAAAAAAAGAGGGGAGTGTGTGCTTGTTATCACACTCAAGATGTGAAGCTTTTCTCACT
This sequence comes from Cheilosia urbana, assembly GCA_946477585.1. Classification (NCBI taxonomy): domain Eukaryota; kingdom Metazoa; phylum Arthropoda; class Insecta; order Diptera; family Syrphidae; genus Cheilosia; species Cheilosia urbana. The sequence continues at coordinate 6,497,010 of OX297857.1, forward strand.
CAATGTGGATGCTAAATTGAATTGTGTTGTACTTGAATTGTATGAACAAATTTAATTTAAGAACCAAATCTTTATAATCTTATAATATTAATACAGCGCAGTACATAAGTCAAATCAATCATTTAAAAAAGTTTTCATAAGCAAGCCAATCCAACGTTTTCTATTTTTAGAGTTTTTATTTGCATTGAGATTTAATTTAATCAACTGATTTAGTAGTTTAGTGTCTGTGTAAGACCTAGCTTTATCAGTTCGCTTCTGGGATCCAGCGTGCCCATATAAGTATTCACTTTAAGAATTTTAATTTAAGAAAGAATTGAAAAAAAAAAAGAAAATGTTTACATCTCGGCAACAGTGGCACCTCTTGGGTTTAAAGCTATCATATCTTTCAACCAACCATTCACATCCACAAAATTTCATTGAAGTCGGTTAAGTGGTTTAAGAGATCGATAAGAGCGCCACCTACCGGGTCCAAGCTCTCTTTTGAAGGCACGAAGTTAGACGATGATGATTGAGGCGCAGGGACATAAGTCCCCGGGACATAAGTCCCAATTTTTAATTTTGTCCCAATTTTTAATTTTGGGACTTATGACCCACTTGAGTGAGACATAAATCCCAAATTCGAATTGGGACTTATGTCCCACACCAACGGGACATAAGTCCCAAAGGAAAATGTTCGGCCTTATGTCCCACCCAACAATTTTTTTTTATAAGCTTACAGATTTTCCCAGAAGAAAGTCAAACGCATTACTTAAAATAACAAAAAAAAAAACAATGAGTTTACTAACAATTTGTGGAACACAATGCAAGCATTTTAGTAACTGGTTTCTTAGTTAGTTCAGTTTTTAATATTATAAGCTACTTTCGGGGAAATGGAAAGTGAGACTATAATCACTGCAAATGTTATGTAAGGGCACAGACTTTGCATCGCCGCGAAAAAAAAAAAAAAACTTACAAAAACGTACTAAATAACTACCTCAAAGTTATAGCTGTCTATCGTGACGTTCTGTCCGATTCGTCGATGTTGTGTGTCCCTTCTTGTTGACAGCATATATTTTGTTTTACCCTCATTCACCACTAAACCCATTTTTGCCGCTTCTGTACTAATACTTGCAAACGCACCAGTGACAGCTCGCTGTGTTCTGCCAACAATGTCAATGTCGTCAGCGTATGCAAGCAGTTGCACAGACTTATGGAAAATTGTGCCTCAGGATTTCAAGAACAGCCAACATGATTCGGCCCAGATTCTATTGCTTGCAATCTGAGCGCTCATTCTTCGTCCATGCACCGAAAAGTTCACAATAATTTGGGTCATAGGCATGGTTGCCACGTGAAAAAAAATTTGCGACCAAAAATGGAAAAAAAAGTTACCAGACCAAGCTAAACGTTATCAAAAATCTGGAAAAATTATAAGACACAAAAAAATCATACATATCGTCTTGAGCCTATATGTATATGACTTTTCGGTATCGTTGGATTTTTCTCTGATTTACGAACTTAATATACAAATATTACCCGCACACGTTTTATTCTCCGCACACGTTTTATTCTCCGCACACCTCGCGAACTCGACCGAGCACCCATCACCGTCGATATGGAATGAATATGTTTACTCCATCCACCAACTTCACCCAGTCGAGCTGCATGTGCAGGACCTACTCTAAATAATACTTAGTTCAAACATGAATGGCTGGGATTTCACCACTCATTACAGTAGGGAAGTGAAGTCGATCACACTGTTGGTTAACACAAAGATGTCATGGCGGTGGAAAAGAGTTTAAGCGTATATAGTATGCTGTATGATCTATATGCAGTACACGTAAAGTCTCTGAACTCTCAAGTGAAATCCAATTTTTCATACAAATTTTGCCCAAGAAATGTCAAAATTAACTTTCCACGTGAAAATATCAGTAATCAGTACGCAGTTCGAGCGAAAAATAGCTGCTTGAAAGATTGATTTGGCAGACATTTGGGATTTATTGTCAGCATTAAATTTTTGACATTTCGGCCTGAAAAATAATTTATAGGAAAACGTGAAATTTATTTATCTTATATCTTAAGAGAAACAAAATGAAAAGTGTACCTACATATCAAATCATTTTAAAATAAGTCTCTTAAATTCAATTAGCATTGTACATAGGGTTGCCATATTTTGCTCGCAGCTCGACGGGACAAATTGCATAAATATGGGAAAAACCCGGGATTTCTAAATTTCTCCCGGGACAAAATAAAAAATAATTTTAATTCTTTTGAATGACAGTTGACAGCTGTCAATTTGAAAAAATTACATTGGGGACGTTCGGATTCTAGCTAAGTAAGTCTGACACCTGCTTGACAGATGGATTTGAGTTTTGATTGGCCCAGATTGGTCCCGAGTAAAGTTTTTGCAGTTGACATTATTATGGAGGGGAAGCCGACGAATCGGGTCAAAAAAACCATGCCTGCTCAATTGACATTTCGAAGAGTCAAATTTAAAATAAACAGAATTCTGAAGAGTCGAGAAAAGGTCCGGTGACAGAAAAAGCCAACAAGGTGTCATTTCTAAAGCTACTCTGCAAATTTAGAATTCTCGCACGATATTTAACAACCATTAGTTCGCATAACAGTGTAATAGTGTTGTGGTAGGCAACCGTGTCAAATTTTAAATGTAGATACTTATTTCAGAATAAAATTTTTTGAAAGTGTATGAAGAGACTTTTCTAAATAAAAAAGGGCAAACATTTGTGTAACGCTGGCCGCGAGAACATAAAAACAATTCAAGTTGTATAGTCAACGCTTTCGGATACCTATACCTAGTTCCGACATATCTAGTTGACGTTTTACAGAAACTTGGAATCCGAACGCCTCCATTCCTATATGCTAGGTGTGCTTGGTTGAAAATGTTAACGAGAATTTGTTAATACCGTATGATACAACATTATTCTCTCATGTTTTCCTCATTTTTTTTGTTTACATTAAATCAGGTTAAAAAGACAGCTGCGTGTAAAAGAGACTAAAGTGTAATAGAACAAATTTTCAAACGAACTTATTTTCAAATAATCTTGAAATGTCAACAAAAAAAAAGCTGCCTTCTGATATGTTTTCGTTAATAAGGTTGGGGTGCACGCACTCGCTCCATATCGGGAATTCTCGTTTTCGTTTCTCGTACTGCTTCTGTTTAGTTTTAAAAGTCTGAAAAATGTAATAAAAGATGTTTGCAGTAGTTTTTTTTGTTTATGAATTTTAGTCGCAGCCGACAACGGGACAACCAAAATTCTGTCTTAAATCCGGGACATCCCGGGCAAACCAGGACGTCTGGCAACGCTAATTGTACATTACAAGTATGAATTTTGCCAGACTTTATAGGCAGTTAAGCAACGGCTACTGTATAAAATAAAACAAATAAGACGTAACTTACTAAATTACAAGTAATACTTTTAATCCTATTCCTGAAAAATTAAGGCAACATTTACATGTGATGATATCGAGTTCTTCATGCTTATTTTGATATTCGAACGAATAGCCAATTCATACAAATGTCTCTATTCGTTCGAATGAACTTGTGTGTATTTTGATAGACATTCGTTCGAATTGGCTATTCGTTCGAATGTCAAAATAAGCATGATTCTGTCTTGGTGCTCTTGGTTCAAAAAGTTACCAAAACCAGATAAAAATTACCAAATTATCAAAAATCACCAACTAAGAAAAAAGTTACCAAATTTGGTAAAATATTACCAAAGTGGCAAACGTGGTCATAGGTTCACAATCTTAAAATGAAAGTAGGCCAGATGTCCATAATTATCCATATGACTATAAAAAATAAATGAAGACAACTAAAAAAGTATGGGAATGTTTTATAATTTAATGGCGCACGCGAATTGCTACCATTGTATTATGAAATGTATATGCAACCACCCTGCTTGGGTTTCTTTTGGATTACGGGCTGGGTGCGCGGTCTTTTGCTTGTAATTTGTGTTTAATTTTCAAATTGTAAATACCACAAATGAGGTCATTACTAGAATTTTGAGCCATAAGAGCACAATCAGTGAGTCAAAAGTCCACAAGAATTGTGTATGAACTTTTGGCTCACCTGGGTGGGTTATAAGTCCACAACTGATTTGAATTTATTCACCGTAATCGCCCGCCCCCCTGCCTATACTTTCAGGGATGCGATGGTCTGTGTTTTCTGTTTTTGTTTGGGTTGGTTTTATTTCATTTTTATGAATCCAATTATCGGTCACTCAAGCCCGATTAGAATATTGAAATTTTTTTACACAAAATTCGTGTCTATTCCATCAGCCGAATCATGGGATGATATTTGTGCGCACACAAATCCCCATTTAATCTGTGAAGTGTTTTACTGTATACTTGGATATTTACCTCATTATTTCATAGCAACGCAACATTGAATTAAAAAACAAAAAATAATAACGAATTGTTTTTGTTGGCAAAGCGCTCGACGTCTCGGTAACTATGTTCCTATTTGATTTCAAATGGCTTGTGGCCATCAGCGCGTCTGCTGGTGTAATTTAAGTGGTGTTATTCAGTCTCGAATGCAAGCAATTCACATGGAAATTCTGCGAAAGTCTGAAAAAAACAACAACAATTTCAGCGAAAGTTGTGAACAACAAGTGACTCTTGTTCCATTAGGTAATTAAAGTTCTTTTATCCGACTTGTTAGTTGTTACTCATGTACTCATGGAATTTCGTAGAATTTCAAATTTCGTTTAGTTGTTGGGAAGAAGAATAAAAATTCCTTTTCTCAACTAACTTGCGTGTCATGTATCAACGAAACTTTTGAAGGTTTTTCCAATAACAAATATATTCCGCGAAAAAGCGTTAAACGTTTTTAAAATGAGTGCCAAACGTTTAGTATTCGGCATTTGACTTGTGGCTTATTGAGAGATAGTTCAACAAGCGGTTGACAAATATTTTCTTAGTCAGCTAACATTTTTGACATTTCGTAATGCATTTCCGCAATGCAATTCGAAAACGTCGTATAGCTTTAGGGAAATAATTGCCATTCATTTTCGACCTTATTACGTAGGCGAACGTTTCAATTGCTATACGGAATGCAACCGAACCGTGCAGCGATTTTATGATTCCAAGAAAAACAACACCCCCTCACGCGCTCGGGGATTCATCTCACTTTCTAATTTTCACTTCTCGGAATTAATTATTAAAGTTCACCCTCCTTGTGCAAAACGAGAAACAATGTTGTAGAGAAGACCACATAGACTCTGTCGTTCTTGGGATCCCTGCGATGATTTCTTTGTGACGCTCTTTGTCAGGACATCACACACCACAACAAAATTCATTAAAAACAAAAACTTCTACCGGATATTACATGGAAGTTATTACCAGTTGGGTGACAGAGTGGCCAACATACCTCTTAACCAATGTAGCAATTCAAGAGAACGTACAAATGTACAACGTATTCTATCTCTGTTCGTGGAACGTTCCATGGTCAAAATGGGCTCGCTTCCGGCGAACTCTGACTGTTTTGTCAAAGGCACTGAAGTACCCAATATGTGTGTACATAATAAAAGTTTTTTCGATCAATGAATCGATAGAGGAAGCTCATTAACGGCCCGAGACGAAAAAAGGGGCTTCCACATAAAATAGGTACTAATATAGAAAAAAATAAAAATCAAGGCAACAAAGTGAACACCTAGAAGGATCTTCCCGATTCAAAGTGAGAGTAGAAGGACTTCTATTTGGAAAAAAAATGCCACTACGCATTTTTCTTTTTTGAATTGTTAGGCGAAACAGGTCCACTCAGATACCTACCCTAGGCCCAGCTTCTCACAATGTAAGGTCCTGCCATTTCGGCCGAATTCTAAAAGACTGAACTGTAGAAGCTTTTTCAGGGGAAAGAAACCTTAAGCTGTAATATTTTTGTTTTTGCGGAATTCCCTCTCCCCGTACGCCAGCACACTGACCAGGACCACTAATCCAGTGCGCCCATATTTTGCTCATATTATATAATAAATGTGTCCACGCGCCAACAAAGGACTTTAGTAACCAACTTCCATCCGTACTAACATTCTCACATTCTCCGGATATGGGTTCATTCAAATTTCCTAGAACAAATTTTTGTATGAACAAATCTGTGGACTAGATTTATTTACGAAGCAAAAATATGGAAGCTTGTGATTCTCAGAAAATTTATCAAACAAATTGTTGCAATTACACCGACTCGGCTTCCTCTTGGAAGTGAATATATGAAACATGTGAGGTCGGAAGTTCTTGAAAGTGGTATGTAAAATGAAATTAATCCGCTTCAATGGCAGTACACTCAACGGGGGTGGATAAAGTCCCCTTAACGCCTTAAGGACTATTCGATTTTTCCTGCCTAACACGCACTTTATTTTGCAGGCCTATCGATTCGACACAAGCAAAAAAAAAAAAAAAAACAATTGCTTCAAAAAGAAGTCTAATAAAATCCGCGGAGCGCATAAGTGAGATGGGTAAGTGGGAATAATACCAACATTTTAAAGATTTTTTGGGCTTCTTTATTTCTGGGCAACGATTTTGGTTTACATTTTTTATAAGGTTTGGGCGCTTAAAGCGAACCAAATTTTGGCAACCAGAGGCAATACTGAGACCACCAACTTCGGCCTATTTCCCGTTACTTTGCCTAGAAGGTATATTTTAACGAAGTATGGCCGCGATTTGATGCGCTAGTATTGCTACATGGAAATTCGAATTGACAAATAATGGAGACGTTCAAGTATCTAGTTTAGTAAGTGTGATAGCTGTTTGACTCGAAGGATCGCGATTTTGATTGACTGAAATCGGTCATAAGCAGCTGTTTCTGTTGACGTTCATTGAGGGGTAGCCGACGAATCTAGTCAAGAAATTCACAAGTGACTGGCTTTTGACATTTTCACACTTCCAACTTTTTCGGTTGCATTTTACGTATTTCTGCACCTATAACTGAGGCGTTAATGAGGCACCTACCCTCAGCCGTAACCGCAGTCAGTGTCCCATACGTGTGCTCTCAAAGAATAACCTTGGCATCATATTTCGCACGAAAGAAAAAGAATCATTCACCAACCGAACGACAGGTTTCAAGTTTTTCTCCCCTAAATACCAATTCGAGGAAAAAACGAAACCCAAAGAAACTTATACTTAGCCTGTGTGCTGTCAGTCAATTTGCGTAACGATGATGCTTGACTAGGATGTAAATCTCAATAGTGATGGTAGAACGGCGTTACGTAAACCAGGCGCACAGTATCAGTAGTTTCACGATGGCTTGCGAATTTTGAATTGACAGAGCAAATATGAGCGAGGGGGTGACAGAGGGATGGACGCGTTTCATACAATACCCGGTCTTTAGGTAAACCGTTTGACATTTTGTGGAGAATAACTGAAACCGTAAGAGAAGCTTTTGTGAGTTTATCGATTCTGGTTCGATGGATTTAAATGAAGTTGGCTCGGTAACTAAATCACGTGACCTAGAGCGATGAAGATGAAAAGCGAACCGAATTATTGCGGTTAAGTAGGATAATAGGTTGCGTTTCCACTCACCCAAATACATTTATGCAATAATTACGCGTACAATTGGAATTGTGCGAATGGTAATTATGACGGTGCTGTGGCGTATAGTGCTTCACGCAGGGCGCACTGATTTAAAGATAATGAGCTTAAATCGAGGGTTGGCCAGCTCACATACATAATATTGTATGAATCTGTTCAACAGTTGGGATGATATTTTTCGGCAATTGAATAAAACGGCCAGCTAGGTTAGCGATTGTTTTCAGCAAAGGTAATCAGTTAATCAACTAGTGGTAGGAGGCTACTTAACATGCATAACATGATTGCAGCATTATTTTTTGCTTAGCGGCGTATACGGGTTACGGGGGCACTAAGCGATGACTGATTGGGTCAAATAGGTGTAAGCGAAACTGTTTTTTTTGTTTGTTTATTTTTGCAGGAGGTTTAGGCGGTTGCTCAAGAGTTGAACGTTCAACTAGATTTGCAAGGCTATTCTACAATAGAACGGGTTTATATGTACAAGCAAACTTTAATACAAACAGTGTACTTTTACAAAAACACGCACTTACTACAGAGCCCGCAAACACATGCTGTAGAAATATGTTCGCATTTTGTTCTTCCGCGTGGGCTTTGGCGATCGAAGTTGATGTGAATGACAATTTGGATTTACTAAGATTTTGAACGGTATCAATTTGGTAGAAAACATTACATGTCACCTGCGAATCTCCGGTGAACTCCCCGCCGAACAAAAATCTTTTTCTGGGCAACTACGAGTAGTAGAGAAAGACTTGCGATGAATGCAAATCTAAAGTCTGAAAGTCTTTTTTGGACATTCATCATGAAATTTACCAATTCACAATCAAATCAGATTTGTCAACAACATGTCATCTTAGCCTTGCCTGAAGTAAATAAATATTTTGTACCAGTTTCAAAAGAAAGTTTGACATTGACTGCACAGCGTGCTGTCTCCCTTCTCCGTCTACCGATAGCTAGCAGAGTACACATATACAAATATGACTTCTCTTTTTCGCAACAGAAAATCATGAAACAAAAACAAATATCGGACTTGCATTGTCGAATGTAATAGATTTTTCTCTTGTTAGAACTAAAATATTTTCCAAAATAACTACACATTAACGAAAGTCTATTCAATAGATGTTAAATAGATGTCAAAATTTGTTTCCCCGTCATTTAATTTCATTTCAATAACCACAACTGAAAGCGCTATTGTTTTTCTTTCCATCGTGTCAAGTACCTATATTTCTATAATTAGAAAAAATATTCTCTCGCCGAAATTCTGGAACTGAAGCAGGCCTTAATAAATGTCAGACTTTTAAGCTGTCACTGTCACTATCGCTGTCATTCACTTGGCTTTGTGTAAAATATTGTAAACATTTCTCAGGATTTATTAATAAATACCACAAATTAGTAGCATACATACTTATAGCAGATGAATTATGATGATTTATTGAATAGATACCGTTCAAGCTGGCTGCAGGGCAGTGCTGCCAGCCATTAGTTGGAGAACGCGTGTCTATACATAAACGTTTCGAGAACTGTAACTATAATAATTGCATGCGTTAATTGCGGTCGCTTGGTCCCAGATTTAGGATATTGGGTTTCCTCCAGGTACTTGCTTGCATTTTTTGATCTCGCAATTGTGTAAATGGATTCGGTAACGTTGGCGTGATGGTTTTTTTTTTTTGTTTTACATTTAATTTTTCTCAAAACAAAAATTCTAAAAACATCACATTTATAATATGCGGTTTATCAAGACACATTTAGTCACCTGTTTTTAAATGTTTTCCATTGGAAAAATTTGCAATATCTATTAAAAATGAATGGAAAATGCAAAAAATAGAATAGAGCAATTTCAGACCGAATGGCTCTGTCGAACATACTTTCACACTTTTGCATGAAATTTCATTCTATTAGTACTAGTGCCGATAAATGGAGATTATTTTCTTTCGAATTCTGTCCAGCGGTAAATTTAATTAAAGAAAAATAGGTTAAAAAGTGCAGACTGAGTTTTAAAAATACGACAACCAGGTGCATTGGGAAACTGTTATTTCCTTTTTTGGGGCCTTATTTCTTAATGAAAATTGGGGTCTTATTTCATTATGAAATAAGACCCCAAAAGAAGAAATGAAATAAGTCCCCAAAATATTTTTTTTATTTTTAATTGTTACCCTTCCGATATGGAACGCGTTTGGGGGGGGGGCATACTGCCCCCCTGCAACCCTCCTGCTTGGGTTTACTGTTAGATTGCGGGGTGGGTGCGAGGTTGAGTATGTAAAAAGTTCCTTTAATCTAACTGCTTTATCCAATATCAACAATATTAAATAAAATGTAGTTTTCATTATTTTTAATTTCATTATGAAATAACACCCCAAATTTGGGGCCTTATTTCTTTTTATTTTGGGGCCTTATTTCATCGCAGTGGGGCCTTTCATTATGAAATAACACTCCGAATTTGGGGCCTTATTTCATTTTCTCTTTTGGGGCCTTATTTCATTGGGGCCTTATTTCCTACAGCCCTTCTCATAACAGAGGTCAAATGCATTGCTCTGCTGTAGGAAATAAGGCCCCAAAAGAGAAAATTAAATAAGGCCCCAAAATTGGGGTGTTATTTCATAATGAAATAACACCCCAATTTCAAATATGAAATAAGGCCCCAAATTTGTGGTTTATTTCATATTGAAATTAAAAATAATGAAAACTTCTTTTCATTTAATATTGTTCATGTTGGATAAACTAGTTTAGATTAAAGGAACTTTTTACATACTCAACCTCGCACCCGCCCCGCAATCTAACACCAAGCAGGGGGATTGCAGGGGGGCAGCATGTCCCCCCATACGCATTCCATATCGGAAGGGTAACAATTAATAATAAAAAAATAATTTTGGGGACTTATTTCATTTCTTCTTTTGGGGTCTTATTTCATAATGAAATAAGACCCCAATTTTCATAAAGAAATACGGCCCCAAAAAGGGAAATAACACCACAAATTCTAGCTAAAATCGTTGCTGTTATATCCTGTATAATTTTTCGGGGCCTTATTTCGCAGAGCTGCATTGCTCCGATATTTACAGTCCGCACGGTTATTTTTTGTTTCGTACCTTGTACCAGGTTGCAGCTTGCAGGCGTTACTGAAGCATTTTCCAGCAAACCGCAGTTAAAACGACTTGCTTTGGAGTCTGTTACACATGCACATTTAACGCGAGGACAAACTTTGCAAATTTTCAGAATTCTGAAAAAATACTTGCCGACTGTGGCAGCACTAATGGCAGTAATGTAATTTCAAACGGATCCTAACCAGTGTTGCCGCAAGATTTTTTAAAAGTGTAACAATTTTGTTCAAAAAGTATAACAAATGGATAAAAAATGTAACAAACTGGAAAATTTTTTAATAATAAAATCATCGTTTTTCAACTCAAAAAAATATTAGGAACTCCTTATCACATTTAAAAAAAAAGCTCTTTTTTGACAGAAATCTGGTTGTACGACAACGAATTATCCAATTACAATATCTTCGGTTATGATCTAGAAGCTAGTTGTAATAACTCTTATAGTGCTGGTGGTGTTGCAGTTTTTGTAAAGCAACCGTTTGATGGCAAGATCGATTCTTATAACTTGAGTAGCGCTGACATAGTAAAAGTAACTTGTAAAATAAATTATGAAAACTTCACAATTATTTGTGTGTATCGCCTGTATGAAGGCAATTTGAGCAGAGACATATTTCTTGAGCATATGGATAATTTACTTAAAAGTGTGAAAACCAAAAACCTAATAGTTTTGGGAGATATAAATATTGATATTTTGAAAAGTAACGCAGATTCTGATAAATACTTACTAGATGACATATCATATGGGTTGCAATCGCTTATAAATGAGCCTACCAGAATAACAAATAAAACTGAAACTTGTATTGACCACATTTTTATAAGGTTTCAATCAATACTTCCTAATACAATTTCGAGCAAAGTTCTAGATCTAAAAATCACCGATCACTGTATGCTTACCCTTAGTCTGCCTAACATCAGAAGGCATTTACCAATAGTTAAACAAAAAATAAATTTTGAAGCGCTGTTGAATGCACTTAAATTCGAGTTTTAGGAATCGGTTTTAACAACAGCTGATCCTTCATTAGCATATGACATGTTTATCGAAATCACCTGTGGTCATATAACAAATTGTTCTGACTATGCACAATCCCAAAGCTAAATTAAATAGGTTCAGACCCTGGATTGGAGCAAATTTGCTTAATCTTATAAGGAAAAAGAACAATTTACGGCAAAAAGTCAAGCGCAATCCTGAAAACCAACGACTAAAAAAGTATTTCGCTACTCTTAACAAAGGTGTAAGGAAACGAGTAATCGATAGCAGAGATAAGTATTACTCTAACCTGTTTAATAAGTGTCAAGGAAGTGTGAAGGAAGAATGGAAAGTGGTCAATTCTATGCTTAATAAATCATCAGGGGACAGAAGTATTACAGCAATAGAAGTTGGTAACTCAGTCATCTCAAATCCATTTGAAATAGCAAATAGTTTTAATAGTTATTTCGTTTCCATCGCTGATGACTTGAAACCCTGCAATCTGCAACCTGCAAACCGGTTGCAAGTGTTCTGCATATCCTAACATTATTGACGATAGTTTTCAAATGAATAGTTTTGTTTTCAGGCCATGCACTTCACTTGAATTGTACAAATGTATAATGTCACTCAACAATAAGCGATCTTGTACCACTGATGGAATATCTAGTTGCATCCTTAAACGAATTGCTCTTTACGTCGTTGATATACTAAGTTATATTTTCAATCTGAGTGTAAATTGCGGTGTTTTTCCTACGTCTCTGAAAACTGCGGAGGTGTTACCATTGTTTAAAAAATGATTCCATGGTTTTGATCTACATTAACTCCATATTCAAACAGAATTTTAATTACAAGCTAACAGCATTCGCAGATGACATAGCATTCACGTATGTCACCAATACTGTATTCGATTCAGTTATTAGTCTCCAACAGGACTTGCAAATCCTTAGACAATGGTTTTCAAAGCATAAACTCCTTATCAGCGAAAAAACAAAGGTCATGTATTGTAACTTATCAGAATCTGAAACTATCAACTGCAATATTGTCTTTCACTCCAGTGGGTGCTCGAAACTCTGGGGTGGGATTCTGTAAGATGAAAACGTTCGAACGTTTTCGTTTGCACGAACGGTTTGCTTCATGTAACTACAAAAACGAAAGGATTTTTCGTTTGCACGAAAGCAAAAAAAACGAAAGCCATTTCGTTTACGTTTTCGTTTATTTTGCTTCATGTAACTCTAAAAACGAATGACATTTTCGTTCAGTGCGAAAAGAAAATAACGACAGCTTATTCATTGACGTTTCTCATTTTCTTTGATTGCTAAATTGGTGGTTGTTATTTACTTACTTACTTACTTAGGTGGCGCTACAGTCCGGGGTGGACCTGGGCCTCAACCAATACGCCTCTCCAGTTAGCGCGATCTTTGGCTAACTGCCTCCAGTTGCGCACTCCAAGTTGGTTGAGGTCCCCTTCCACTTGCGCGCGCCACCTAAGGCGAGGTCTTCCTCTACTGCGTTGTCCCTCCGGGTTAGAATCGAAGACTCTTCGGGCCGGAGCGTTGGTGTCCATTCGCTCTACATGTCCCAGCCATCTTAGACGACTGATGCGTACTTTTCTGACTAGGTCGATGTCGCTGTACAGCTCGTAGAGTTCGCTGTTAAATCTTCTCCTCCAAAACCCGTCAACGCAAACGGGACCAAAAATCACTCGAAGAATTTTGCGTTCGAAACGACCAAGGAGATCTTCATCCGCCTTTGATAGCGCCCATGCTTCTGCACCATAAAGCAGGACTGGGATGATGAGGGTCTTATACAGAGTTTCCTTAGTATTTCTCGACAAGGCCTTACTTATCAGTTGCCGTCTTAGGCCAAAGAAACAGCGGTTGGCAAGTGTGATTCTTCGTTTGATTTCTGATGTGATGTCGTTATCAGAGTTTATAGCGGAGCCGAGGTAGACAAAGTCCCTAACTACCTCAAAGTTATAGCTGTCTATCGTGACGTTCTGTCCGATTCGTCGATGTCGTGTGTCTCTTCTTGTTGACAGCATATATTTTGTTTTACCCTCATTCACCACTAAACCCATTTTTGCCGCTTCTGCACTAATACTTGCAAACGCACCAGTGACAGCTCGCTGTGTTGTACCAACAATGTCAATGTCGTCAGCGTATGCAAGCAGTTGCACAGACTTATAGAAAATTGTGCCTCTGGTGTTGGCTTGTGAGTTTCGCACAATCTTCTCAAGAATGATGTTGAAGAAGTCACATGACAGCGCATCACCTTGTCTAAATCCTTTTTTGACATCAAAGGTCTCGGTGAGATTGTTTCCGACCTTTACGGAGCAGCGAGCGTTCTCCATCGTCATTCTGCACAATCTGACAAGTTTGGCAGGGATGCCAAAACTAGACATGGCTCTGTATAGCTCGTCTCTATAAACGCTGTCATATGCGGCCTTAAAATCGACAAAAAGATGGTGAGTATCGATCTGGTATTCTTGGGTTTTTTCCAGGATCTGCCGTAGTGTGAATATTTGATCGGTCGTGGACTTACCGGGCCTAAAACCGCACTGATAGGGACCTATCAGATCGTTGACGAATGGTTTCAGGCGTTCACACAATACAGCAGACATGATCTTATACGCAGTGTTCAGGAGACTGATGCCTCTGTAGTTGGCGCAGTTTAGAGGGTCTCCTTTCTTATGGATATGGTTGTTATTTATTCGATACAAAATATGCTGGCGAATGGCAAGTGATTAGTGATGATGCGATGTAGAAGATCAAAATCTAAGAAAAATCCGAAAACATCTTCGGGATTATTCCAATCATCTTACGCTGTTCAATGAATTGTTTTATTGATGTGTATTGAAGAATAAGTTTACATGTTCTTAATTTTTGTTTGGTTTTCTTCAACGTTTTCGGTTGAATAAAAGCGCTTTTAGGTATGTGCTGGACAACATTTGTCTTCGTACAGGAACACGAAACACATAGGTACGTCCTTTCTATTTTAAGGCTGTGTTAAGCGCTTGAGGTAATGGCTGGAGGTGATAACCAGTGGATGGTTGGCAACGATTTTGCTTCTCCTCTCGCACAGAGTACTTTGTCGAAAATACTACACGATAATGTTCTGTGTCCTCAATGGATAAAATGGCCATCAGAAGTGGAAGAAAATGTTTCTACTTTTTCCAAAAATTTAAAATACCCGGCGATAAGTGCCTTTCTGCTTTCTGCTTTTCAATTGTATTGTAGTTTCTGTAGAACGATATTTATTGCTTTAGTCATTAGCTGTATTGATGTAACAGATATGTTAGCTTGATTCGTCTCATTTCGAACGATGAAATGTTTTTTTTTTTTTTAACAGAAAAGGCCATCACAGCATTAATACTATGATCGTATAAGTAAAATTTCATTTGATATAAAAAACAATACATCATATTATATAATATTTTGTTACAGATTGCGGAACACAAGTATCGGATAATAGCTGTTTGTCTTTAATATCTTCAATATGGCGGTGCAGCTCATGACTCTTTTGTATCCAGTTAAACAATATATTTTGCTGTGTGTGTTTTGATTTATTTAAATAAATAGTATGTGTGTCGGTAATTATTTATTGTACTTACATTATTATTTACAATGTTGACCTTATTGACTCAAACCAAAATATCAACAAATAAATTATTTTGAATCTGTCAGCAGCTGTTGGCTGTCCTATGCTCATTATGATACATTCAGCTTCTCAAACTTTAATTTCTTCGTCCCACTGTTTCTTAAACTCATGCGAAAGAGAAAAAGGAAACGAAAGGAGTTAGATGAAGCAAACTTTCGCTTTCGCGTGATTTCTATCGTTTTTTGAAAAGCGAAAGCGTTTTTCGTTTCGTTTTTTACAGAATCCCATCCCTGGTTTTCAACTCATTCTTGTGGCAGAAGTAACTATGTTGAGAACGCAAATTGCAGTGCAAGATGTTTCAATATAGAATGGGTAGAATCATTTAAATATCTGGGAGTGAGGATTGACAAAAGATTGAACTGGAAGGCTCATACCAGCGAACTGAGATCTTATATGATGGCGGTTACACGAAATATGTTTTTGCTCAAACCAATTTGTTCTACAAAGCTTCTCACAAAAATATACTATGGACTAGTTCAATCAAAACTACAGTGCGGTTTAGTCAGCTGGTGAGGGGCGTATGACAATGCCTTTGAGACTCTAGTTATGTCACAAAAGCATATTATGCGTATTGTTAGTAAATAAAATAGACTTACACCTAGCTGGCCTTTATTCAAAAATCTTCGCGTTTTGCCGCTTAAACATCTCTATGTATATAAGGTCTTAAAGGTTTTTTTTGAGAAGTGGGTTTTGCTCGACACTCAGGGGTTCAGAATTATATGGATTGCGAGTAAATTCATTGCTACTGGTAAACGTTCCCGCCTCTAACAGAACCCACTTTTCAAAATCTTATACTGTGACAGCACCAAAGCTCTTCAACCAATTGCCTTTAAGTATACGATTTTTAAAAGTACCACATTTATTTTTGACCAAGGTAAAAGAATGGCTATTTTCATTGGATATTTCAACAGTCAAAAATTTATTTATTAATGTAGTGTAAAAGCCTCACAAACGTTCATTTCATGTTAATTTCATATTGTAATTTTCTTTGTTTCTTTCTGTCTTTCACTTTTTCTAATTTCTTTTCTGTTTGCTTAAAGTAACTATTTATTATTATCAACCAAATCAAATTGTTTTTAATCTGACATTACCCCACATTTACTCACGCATCGAAATTTTGTTTTTGGTAAATACCCAGGGCATTCAATTCTAGTTTTCTCATAAACTACAGAATGACACTTATTATTCATCAACGAATTTTGTGTTTTATGTAAATCATATAAACTATTATGTATAAGGAATAAATCATTATTAAAAAAAAAAAAAGAATTGCATGGAAGAGATTGTTCCTTGTTACAGCGAGGAAGAATTTCGTCGCCAATACCGAAAAGAATCTTAAAGAGAACATTCAATTTTATTTTGCCGCCTGTTGATACCATTTTAATAAGCAAGAAGTCAACAAATAATCAACGCATATGCCAAATGAGACAACAAATTTCAAATCAGCTGTTAGTTGTTAGGCGACTGACAGCTTTTTCACTTCTTACACCGAGAAATTTGTTGAGTAAAAATTCGTAAGATTCTCACTGGAGGGGTAATATCTTGCTCTCTCGATGACGCTCTCTTTTACGAATTTTTCGAGTTAAGGAACGGCACTGAGTAAAAATTCGTAAGAATTCGTAAGAATTAGTAAAATTTCGTAAGATTTAAAAGTAAAAGAACAGACCTACAGTGTTTAATTTGTGTTTAAAATTTCTGAAAAAATGTAGTTGCATACTAGGGAGCAGCGTTCATTGGATTTTGTTGCTAAGCAACACAAGGAATGTCTGATTACTTCCTGTGAAGCAGTGTCCGTTTTGTCAATTTTATAATTTTTTTCAAATTAAAAAAAAAAAGTTGACTGCTCCAAATTGCCGCCCCTGGTAAAGTGCCGCACGGGGCCTATGCCCCCCTTGCCCCCCCCCCCCCCCTTGCTACGCCACTGCATAGGTTCAAGCCAACCAGACAGTTGTTGGTCAATATCCAAAGGGGAATTCGACGAGTTGCAGCTTGAGTTACAAGGACTCAATGCACCTTCTAGGAGTCACAGTCAATTCAGGAATCACATGGCAGGACCACATATCCTTTATCGCAAGATCGGCGTCCGCAAATTTGAGCTACCTATTTAGAGCAAAGAGGTACTTTAGCCCCAAGTAACTTCTCCTTCTCTACAAAGCACAGGTTAGACCAGGCTTGGAATATTGTTCCCATATATGGAGCTCGGCCCCAAAACATTCACTTAACCTGCTTGATAGCATACAGAGACGAGCAGTTCGACTCATTGGAGACCCTACACTCACATCGAATCTACAACCGTTGGTGCACAGAAGACAAGTCGCTGACCTATGCTTGTTCTATAGGTACTTCCATGGTAGATGTTCTGAGGAACTCAAAGACATTATCCCTCGAAATGCAACTTTTGGGCGCCCAACAAGACAGGCTGCTAATGCTCATGACCATACAGTACACTTGACAACCGCGAGGACATCAACTTTCAAAAACTCCTTCTGTTACAGGACAAGCAAACTTTGGAACTCGCTTCCTGGGGATATATTTCCAGAAGACTAAAATTTGCAGCAATTTAAGTGCAGAACAAACATACATCTGCAGGCATTTCGGGGCGCTGTTGAAGCGTTATAGGTTCGCCTTTCTCGGGAGAAGTATATATAAAAAAAAAAAAAAAAAGTAGCGCACCTTATATCTGACTCTCTTTTTAAATAATTCGACTTCTTTTGATTAAATTACGTATCGATTCTTTTAAAGTCTTGCTATCTTGTATTATACTAATAGGTGGCCTCGGAAATCAATATGAACTTAATTTTCCCTTGGATGGCGCGTATCATTTTGCTGATGAGTATCGGATTTTTTTTCCATGGAAAACTCGCAAACGGCGTGAGCTATTAATTCAATTAATTCAAATTGCGGGTCTGCTTTTCAAATCGAATATCCAGCAGTTAAAAAGGAAACAGAAATAAATTTGAAATTTCCAATTCAAATTAGTGGGCAACGATTTTCGCCGTTCCGAATGCGAAACCAAAAATATGCAGAGCAAGCTAGTTAGCCGCAGGCACATTTCACGAGTTTTGTTCCGAAATTGTTGTGTGCAGATGAGCTTGTTTGCTGTTCGATATTTGCATTCAATAATTATGTGGGAATTCAACAACTGTTAGGTAAATTGCTTATTAAGAGAATTGTAATAAAACATGCTGGTTGTCCTGTTTCAGACGAAACCTATCCATGTACCGACGTTGGCATATTCCATCTGTCCACATTGATACACGGGGCGTGGCAGAAAAGCGCTCTTGAGTGGGCTAATCTGGTAGATTAAAAAAGTACGAATTTTAGAAACGCTCACGAAACAACCAATCATAGGAAAATGAAAATCTCTACTAATTTCGCTGAAGATCTTCAATGTTTTTCTTTTATGGACTATTTTCACGCAAATACTTCATCTTCTACTACCCGCCCATTTAGAAGAAGCCTTTAAACCGTACGATGGTCGGGCGGTTCACGACAGTATTATTGCGGCAGAATTACTATCCGACGATTTAATACTCACAAGTGCAACGCTAAGGGAACTAAAATGTGAAATTGAATCCCTAAGAAAGCTCCTGGTTATGATTTGATCACGGGAGAAGTTCTCAAAGTTCTACCAAGAAAAGCATTAATTAAGCTTCTTCATATTATAAATGCCGCCCTCAGACTAAAACACGTGCCGAGCCAATGGAAAATTGCGGAGGTCATAATGGTTTTAAAACCAGGAAAACCGCCGAATGAAGTAAAGTCGTATAGACCAATTTCCCTTCTTCCAGTCATATCCAAAGTTTTCGAGAGAATTTTACTAACGCGCCTACAACCGGTTATAGAAGACAATAATCTTATCCCTGACCACCAGTTTGGGTTCAGAAACAAGCATTCGACGATTGACCAAGTGCATAGAATTACTGACGTAATTAAGAAAGCATTTGGAGAAAAAAAGTTATGCTCAAGCGTATTCCTTGACGTCTCACAAGCCTTTGATAAGGTGTGGCATGACAGCTTGAAATTTAAATTACGTCAAGTTCTTCCCGTACGCCTATATGATATTCTGGAATCATATCTCAGGAATAGACTCTTCCTTGTTATACATGGTAACGAATTCGAATTCGGTATACAACTTTGGGGTTGTACCAAGAAAACAAATGCCAATATTCTACAAACTTTTCAAAATAAAGTGCTTAGAGAAATTGAACAAGCACCATGGTATATTAGAAACGACGATATCCACAGGGATCTCGGGATTCCAACAATTGAAGCTGAAACTAGAAGCTTCGCGAGAAAGCATTGAAACCGACTAATCGGACATGTCAACAATACAGTCCGACAAATTTTGGACGAGAACAATTTATTGCGCCGGCTACAAAGAACGAAATCGTTCGACTTGGCAAGATAAGATTAACCGCGTCTAAATTGCGGAACATGCAGGATCTTTCATTGGAAAGTAGTAGTAGAAAAGTTGTTATTTCGTTATAGAAAAATTGCTTGATAAGTTACATCTTAGTTGCAGTATCTAACAATTTTTCATCTTTCGAAGGGTGGTGTTTTTAGTCAGTAAAAATCTGACATTACTATGAGCACGCGCTTGCTATTCTCATAGTGTCCTTGGAAGATTTTCACCTACCCTCGGTTATAAAAAAAAATAAATCTTCTACTACAATCTGAATTTTCAAACGCAAATATGTCAAAATGCATGACTGAGTAGAAACTAAGTTGACAGTTCGCATATGTGACTGCCGGAGGCAAAGTGACGTTACCGACTAATCTAGTTCAGAGTACATCTAGCCCAGACCAATCTAGCCTACCAGATTTTTAAATGTGCCCAATTCCAAGAGCTGTCAAGTGTCAATATAATTTCTTTTTTTTTACGCAAAATAAAGAGATTTTATCATGGCCAAATCTTAAATGTGTGTATAAATCGAATTGAATTGGTTCTAAACTAAATGTCAACATTACTCTGGAATATTTTTGTTTTTCGGTTTTTAATTTAAATTAAAACTATTAATTTAACAGAGCCAGTGGAAGCAAATACTGGAAATTGTCAGACCGGAAAACTGTTCCAGCAGCACTTGCTGGGAGTGGGAAGGACAATTCGAATATAGAAACTATACAAACTATGCAAACATTCAATCATTCTGGCCAAATTTAGTTCAAATGCGTTCCCGTGTACAGAGGAGACGCGCAAAGACTCAATAAATCTAATAAATCATTTCATTCAAGTGCGTAAAACAGGTAGTTGCAAAACACCTTTTCTTTTCAGATCAGAAGGCGCAACCATAGGTTCCTATCTGGTTTGTAAAATTTAAAAATTTAAAAAAATTTAAAATTCCCTGTACAACGTTCAATTTGAATTATATTTAAGATCAGTTTTTGGAAATTGCCCACCCGGTTTATCCGTCGGCACTACGCCGGGAAACTTCAGCTGTCATGTTTGACTTGACTTGGTTATTTCACTTTCTTTCATTTTCATTTTCCTCTAACTTTGAAATAACGTGGTCATGCGTACTTCATGCGAACCAGCGTTGTTCTCGATGAATGTTTTGCGAACGTCTTTAATTGTATTTGAATGAGTGTTATTATATCGTGGGTCTTATCCCTTTTTTGGGGGAATTTCGTTGCCTGAAAAGCCCTTCGTGGGATAATGGGGAAACAACACCAAATCGTGGGAATTTTATCATGAATTAATACAAAATACACCCACTGCTGAATCCAATTTTTGACGGATAATGACAGCTGAGACTTAGATCCAACGATATTTGCCGCGATTTTCTGTACTTTTGGCGCTAATAAATCATTAATTATTATAACGTTGTTAGAAGTTGGCCGTTTTACTTTTCAAATCTTTTTTGGGGTTAGGACAAAGTTGAATTAGCAATTAATCTGAATCAAAATCACACTGAATGTTCATAAAAAAAAAACCCTCATATAAATCGTCTTTTATCAACATCTTTTTATTTATATATTTATTTTATTTATTATTTAATTTATTAACAAAAAATATTCGTATTATTTTATAAACTGTGTTTTTTTATTGAACTAAAAAAAAAATAAATAGTTGGCGCAACAGGCCCGGAGGGACCCTAGGCCTAGCTTCTCACAACCATTCGTTTTGTGTGAGTTTTTCATTTTTGGAACGAATGGAAGGGATCTACAATTTTATGCCGACTCCAAACGGCTAATTGAGAAGCTTTTTCAAGACATTTATACTCTCGGATGTTTGTCAGACGTTCGCGAGAGGTGGCGCAGTGAAAAAAACCCTAAGTCGGAATTTGGGTTTTTGCGGGATTCGTACCTCGACCCCTCGCATAGCAGTCCAACACACTAACCACTAAGCTACTGCGCCTACTTTTGATTGAACTAGAGGTTAATTAACCCCGTGATTTTCTTATCGTGTATTAAAAATTTTGCTTTTAAATACTGGATTTTGAGTTAAAAAGATGATCGTGGATTTTTGAGTACGGTGAAAAGAAAAAAATGGAAAAAATTACCAAACTTCGTGAACCAAATGAACAGAGAGTGCTAACAGAACTGATTTGAATAGATACGCGAGTATAGAAAGTTAACGAACTAGAAATTGGTGGAGTTTTCCCCGACTCCGCGAAAAAGCACATTGTTGCCGTTAAAATTTGCATAAGCTTTCGCTAGACGTTTGCATTTCGTTTCTCCGGTTGAATTTTCACGAATCGCAACCGATTCTTCCACCTCGATTTGTTGTCAATCAGTTCAACCAAACAATATTTCTGATGTCCCGCACAAGCTTATGGACTTTTTTTTGTTTTCAAGAGAGGTGGTTTTCGTTACTATTTGTTTGCAGTTTAGCGATAAACTGAACAAACATTTGAATGCGCACAAACTATTCTGTCTCCGGCCGCAAATAGAACCGCTCGGATGGTGATGCGATGGGCTGTCCATGTTATTTATTTTTTAAGATTAACTTAATTTTGCTAACTGCGCGGGAGGTGTGCATCTGTCCTCTAGGCAATCACCTTGTTGTGAAAAATCGGTGGACAGGAACTAGCATCATGCGTCGGATATAGCTTCAATTAACGGTTTAACAACAACTACTGAACGAGCTCAAAAACCTACAAAATGTTAGAATTCGTTAGAATTCGTTGCTGCTCGAACTGAACGAATTGCCCGACAAACTTGGAAAACAAGACAAAGTTCAGAGAAGGTTCGCGGTGGAACTGTACCGTCGGTCGCCAACATCTGCGATTCGCAACTGTCCGGATCCCCGGATCTAGACAAAATTAGCAATACCTATTTATGTTTTGACAAAATACAGTCGGATACTTATGTATATAGATTAGGGTGTCCCATATTTTTCGACTTTTTTTTTTAAACGCACATGTTCTTATTTTATTTATTTGATTCTAAAACGCAACCGAAAAAAATATAAGGTCATTTGGAGTATGTTAACCCGTGCCGACTTGGATCGAAACATGTCAGTACAAGTTACACTGAAAAAGTAGCACGTGTCTAATCAAATTTTTATTGCATTTTTAATTTTCAAACGGTAAACACATATTTTTTAATTAGTTAATGATGTCAATGTAATTAAGAAGCAATACAAAAATCATTTACTTAACGGGAGATGTAAATTACCAAATAAAGGGTGCTAAATAACCGTCAAATCGACAAGTTCTTGAAGTTTTGTTTTTTAATATGCGGGAAGTTAAATTGACAGTCAGCGAAAGCGAAAATCTTGTTATTCGCGAGTGTACTATTTTTTGGGAAAAGTCAAGAATCCCTAAAAAAGCACTACCCAACTCTTATAAGTTTGTATCAAGCTTGGAGAGCATTGCAAAAAAATGCAAAAAAAAACCCAGGAGTTGCATAAACGACGAGAATCAGATTTCCAGGACGATTTGGATAACATATTTGACATAGGTCATGTTGAGCTCTTTAAAAAATTAAAATAGAAGAGGAAAGAGTCGTTTTACAGCGTTAGAGACAGTCAGGACGACCGGGCTGCTTAGCGGGGGTTGAGAAAAAAACAAGCTGAAAAGGAAGATATGTTCAGACAAAGGCGATCAGAAAAAGAACAAAAACGTAGTAAGTACATGTCATCGGCAATACCATCTTCTTCTTTAGCGTCCTTGGAGGAGGAGTTTCAGCCTTAGACAGATGTCAGTTGAGCATAAGAGTCTCTGTTTATATACTTCAGGCTACAGGGGAATCTCTAGGACTTAACTTTGAGGATTTTGCAATCAATAAGTCTTCGATTCAACGCGTGCGGGCACGGATTAGAAAAGAACGGGCAGAAAACATTAAAACCGATTTTCAAAATAATATTCCGGAGGTCGTTACTGTTCACTGGGATGGGAAATTGTTTCCTGGCTTGAATGTTAGGTGTGCTAGGGAAGAACGACTTACTATTACTATTACTTTTGGAGATGGGGAACATCTTCTATCCGTGCCAAAATTGGAAAATTCTTCTGGTAAATAACAAGCTTTTAGAGCAATAGACTGAAATTTGGATGATAAAGTTCAGATTATGTGTTGCGATACAACTGCATCTTACACATGTCGTTAGACCTGTTCTCTTGGAACAGAAATTATAAAGAGAGATAGTCATTTTTAGTTGTCGGCATCAAATGTATGAGCTCGTGCTTTAAAGTGTCTTAGAAACGAACAGTAACAATAAGTCCAGACATACCTATTTTTAAAGCGTTGGTTGGATGGTTGATGGATGGAAAAATATTGACACTAATTTCAACAATTTTCAAACCGGTGCAGACATTGAAATTACCGAATTTTTAAGTTCTTACTGAACGTTCAACAATATTCTTAGAATTAGATGTCGATAAGTAACTAAAAATCAAGCCCCCAAAAATCATTCAGCAGAAGAAGAGCAAAAACAATATCTTCTTAGTTGTGTGAAAGAGCACAGGAAGTTATATCCTGATTGCAGGAAAGAAGTTTTGAAGAGGAAGTATCCGCAATAATTTCTTTTTGCTACCAATTATTCTTATTTAAGTGTTTAGTATAGTTATTTAATACAAATTTGAAATTGAAATGAAATATTTGCATGTGAAAAATTTTTTTTTCTTAATTTTTCGTACAGATTTTCAATGTTGACTTTGCTAGTCTAGTCGGCATGGGTTAGCATCATTCCAGGAGCAAAATATTTTGCATCGAAGTTAGTATTGGCATTAAGAAAAAAAATAAAGGGTGTGCGTGAAAAAATTCTGAAAATTATTTTTTTATCCGATATAAGGGACACCCTAATATAGATGATAAATACAAAAAGTGCAATCGTGAAATATGTTCTATTTTTGTAGGACATAAATACCGTGGACAGAACCCATCCCAACCTATCTGCACTCAGCTCTACGAAACACATCAACTTGTTGTGGCCCCACATTTTATTTATAGACAAAAAATCAGCCACCACAGCAAATGTCGTTTTGAAAGAATGACAAACTTTGTCCAGTGTTAATATTTCTGTAGATGAAATGTACATCAGCGGGGTCAGCTCTGAGTTGAGTATCTCGTAGCCTTGCTAAATGTCTGCAAGATAAACACTCATCCTTATTCCTTCATAAAAAACCTAACTACAACAATCCACAGTATATAATATATGACAGAACACTAACACTAACTTTGTTTTCCCTCTAATTGCAGGTTAACTTCTTCAGTGATCGCAGTAAAAATAAGTACACCGGAAAATGAATCATAGAAATATATATAGCTATTAGATTCATACAAATAACTATAATCAAAATATTAACTTCTCGTTTTAATCTAACAACAGAAAAAAAAAAAAAAAAATCGATATAACATAAAGCTTTAAGAATAACTATTATATCTCGTTTTAGTAATCGTAAGAACTCAACCAGGTAACCTGTATTATATACCACACTCCAAGCCATATAAGCTTCTCTTGCAATATTTAAAACAATATACCTATTTAAATAAGATAAAATCCATCGTGCTTTATTCTCTTCTTATTCACAAACAAGAGGAAACTAAATAAAAAAAAATATTTTTGTCAACAACATTTTTGACGGCAACTCAACAACAGAAGTAGCGGCATCATCATCACATTCAATCAGCATCATTGTCCGAAACAATAATAAAGCCGCTAAGCAATATTTTAAGTAGTGATTGTAGCAATTAATCGTCTATCAGAGGGTAGAGGAGGGAGATATTCCGTTATTTATTTCAATATGCTTAAGGATAATCAACGCAAGTTCTCATGATAACGAACGTGAATGTATGTATTGCGAGTCTAACTCGAATACAACAAGATAAACAGACAACAAACAACAACAACCCCCACCAGCAACATAAAAAAGAACAACAAACCAAAATTGAACCGTTTCAGTATAAATGGCAACAGTGGAACAGTCGCCATTGCCAACAAACAAAACAAAAACAACAACTACGAAAACACTTTAACAAACATCTACAGAAACAATATCAGCTACCAGCAAACCAAATACTCCGCGGTTACGATAAAATTGCAATATACCAACCAAAGGGCAGACAACAGTCAGCAACAACAAGTGGATTTCGAGCAGCAACCGAAAAACATCAACAACTACTGGCAACTGACGAAATATGACGGTGAGTAAAAAGTTTTCTAATATTTCAGGTGGTATATCAATGATATTATAGAAATGTGAATGCAAATGCGAGACGTGTGAAATTATTTATGTTTGCAGTGTCATTCGAAAGCACAAAAAGCTTTGGGATTACTATTTGAACTTGACACTGGTCAGTAGTGCCGTTGTGTTAATTTGCTACCCTTAACATAACGTATGGATCTGAAAGGGCAGCAACACCCACCCGCACCCTCATGTGCGCAGCTGAAGTATTACCTGCAACGGTTATGTTTATATACAAATTTTGTCGTCCATAGCAAGCCCAACGTAAAGTTTGTATGCCAACGGATTTTCGGCAGGTAACTGACGCGGCAAAATGTGCTTTATCTTTGAACTGCACAACACACTAGTACACAGAATACAGATGAACTGATTCAGCTGATAGCTAGGCAACGAAAAAGAGATAGACAGGTTTTTTGAAGTGATAACTTCTTTAGGCGCGTTGGGCACTATTTGGATGGGCAAAAACTAGCAAACTCGCGACACCGACACCGACACCGACACCGACACCGACACCGACACCGACACCGACACCGACACCGACACCGACACCAACACCGACACCGACACCGACACCGACACCGACACCGACACCGACACCGACACCGACACCGACTCCGACACCGACACCGACACCGACACCGACACCGACACCGACACCGACACCGACACCGACACCAACACCGACACCGACACCGACACCGACACCGACACCGACACCGACACCGACACCGACACCGACACCGACACCGACACCAACACCGACACCGACACCGACACCGACACCGACACCGACACCGACACCGACACCGACACCGACACCGACACCGACACCGACACCGACACCGACACCGACACCGACACCGACACCGACACCGACACCGACTCCGACACCGACACCGACACCGACACCGACACCGACACCGACACCGACACCGACACCGACACCGACACCGACACCGACACCGACACCGACACCAACACCGACACCGACACCGACACCGACACCGACACCAACACCGACACCGACACCGACACCGACACCGACACCAATAATATATTTTCTGACGATTCGAAAAATACACACGTAATTGTTCAAGTTATCACTTCTGTCGGCACTCCCGGAGTGCCTTTTAATTTTTTTTTTTTAATTTTGTCAAAATTTGCGGCTTTTTGAAAAGCTAACCATTTTGGCATTATTTTCTGAACACTTTTACTTTTACCAACTGAATATGTGCGTTTTCATCAAAATAACGTTAGAATTTTCTTATCTTTTTGAAAATTGGTTAAACTATGAAGAGGAGCTGAGTGATTTGTTGTCTTACAGAGCTTCAGGTGAACTTTGAAAAAGTGTGCGCAACGTTGGGTGAAAATTTCGGTGGTACTTGTTTTTTTTTTTCGTAAAGATCTAAAATTTGAACTGTATCAGTATGCGTATGCTGCGGTCAAAGTTATAAGAATACAGGACCTTCAGACGACAGATGCATTTGCATGTGTTCACAGTTGAAAATTGCAGAAACTACTATTTTTGGACGCTGTCAAGGTTTTAAAAGTCAGACCCCCGAATTAATAAGCAAATGTGCACAAGTTTGTAAGACGCCAGTTAACATACAAAAATTTGACATAACGACTAGTTGATAATTTTTACGGAGCTTTTAAATATTAATAGAGGGCTGTGTATTTTAACATAGAAATTGGAGGAGTTTTCGGATATCGAGGTGATGTTCTCAGATATGTGTGCTGAAAGTGGATGCATTTTTTGTATATTCAGGCAATGATCTGAAACAATAACTCGAGTGATTAGAATTGTAAGAATTTCGGGTGCAAAATAGTTATTTTTAACATCGTTTGATAACCGTGTGTCAGAATTGGATAACTTTTCAGAGGGGCGCTTTTTTTTTTTTTTTTCCAATTTGTCTTTCTAAAGTGCATACAGAAGCTCTGAATGTTCTGTGTTGAAATGGCAGAAATTGGAAGTCCCGTCCTTCAGGCAGTAAATTTAGTAAGTCGGCTGAAATATATGCACTCGAAGGTAAATTTAAGACCGATTTCGGTGAATAAATATTCAACAACATATTTGTGGACGATTTTCGGGACATTTAAAATCTGACAGATGTCCGGTGTCCAAAGATGGAATTTAACAAATTTTGGTATTAGGCAAATTTCTTGTTTTTCGGCACTCAGTTTAAATTTTGAATAATGACAGCAGGTCTGACCGAAACTACCAATTTTAGGACACTTATTTAGCGTTTTGCAAAATGAGTAGGTACCTACATTGAATTTGGGGTGTAGACGCCGGTTTTCTTGACAATCATTCCATTTAGTGAGTTATATCTAAATGTCGGTCCATAGGACTTTATTTTAAAACAACCATTCGGTTAGAAAGCCCGCACGAACGTTTCTCGTCTTCGTCATATATATACCATTTCCATGAAGCCAGACTTTTAACTGTACATTTCCATGTATCAATTTGCAAAAAAAAAATAAAAAATTGAAATTGCGTCGTAAATTTCACTCGACAAATATAGGTATGTGAGCAAGTTTCCCTTTCTCATTGATTTGTTGGACGTGTGTACTATTTATGCTCCCTTAGATCAACATGGCAAGCACGTCATTTGGTACTTTTCCGCTGAAATTTGCACTTGTATACTTCCGTTTGCATCTGGTTCGTTTGTAGTATGTCCAATTTGCAATGAGCTTCTTCCGGCGAAGGTATACTAGTTGCGCTTCATTGCTGTACCGCA
This sequence comes from Cheilosia urbana, assembly GCA_946477585.1. NCBI lineage: Eukaryota > Metazoa > Arthropoda > Insecta > Diptera > Syrphidae > Cheilosia > Cheilosia urbana. Next base: position 6,525,607 of record OX297857.1, read on the forward strand.
ATTCAAACGGTCAAGTTCAGTCAAACAGAGTGTTCGTTAAAATTATTATCATCAGTGAATAAGAGTGTTTAAAACAAAGTGGCAATAAGGAAAAACAGCATAAGTCATTTTTAGCTTCTTTTCAGTAATTAAGGTTTGACTTTAGATGTGGTTTTCCTGATTCATAACCCAGCAACCGGAATAAATATTTAAATGAAAAAAATATTTAAAATTTAGAAACAGGGTACGGTCTACGGACTACGGTGCGTCCGATCGTAACATTAACTCATTTTTGACATAAGTCGACTTATGCAGTTTTTCCTTGTTGCCACAGAAATATTAATTGATTTCAAACATTTTTCAGAAATTCAAAAATATTTAAAAAAAAAAAAAAAACAGTGTGTATAAATATTTACTGTCTTAAAAAATAAAACAGTAAGAAATAAAATAAATTTATTTTCTTAAACAAAAATCATAAATAATTGATATACATTTTAACAGAAAAAAACTCAGTTTATTTAAAAATCAAATTCAAAAAAGGTCGCAAAGTTGGATTGTGCGACAATAAGTTTTTGAGGTTTTTGTTTTGTGTCTTTTGGAAAGTGACAATTTTATGCGGCTATTCTGATCGACTTGTGAAGTTTTCAAAACAATTTGCATTGGCATTGTGGGAAAGTTTTTTTTTCAGTAGTTTTTGCTCAGACTTCAAACACAAATAGTTTTGAAAGCCGACGGCATTTGCACCAGTAACAATGGAATACATCTTAAAATCAATCAAATTTTGTCGCAGTTCTCGAAAGGTTTGTATATTTTTTATTTATTTTTCGACTGAGTGTTTGAAACGCATTAGCAGGAAAAATTGCTAGAGTGTAAAAATGCAACGTACATGATTATCTCTTTTTTATTAATCAGAAAACCGACATACAACTCAAGTGGTGCAAGTTGTGTGTTACGTTTCTCGAAATCAATCAACACCAACAAAGCTCCACAAATTTGTGGAAAGACTAGAGGAATTTCCGAGTTTTTAAATAAAAAAATAAATAAATTTGTTTCAAAAACCTCTCTCACATTGTCGTGTTCTTTCGGTGGCTATTTTTTTAGTTCGGCAAAGTGTTGTGTTGGCATTATTTTGTGCAAGCATTTACGAGGGATGGTCTTTATCGTAATTTTTCCCGGGGTGGCTAATGTGATTAAAATTGCAGTTCCAGAAGTTGAATTCGGAAATTGAAGAATTGAAGTAGCCGTCATAGGGATATTGAAACATTTTAAAAATGCTTTTACATTTAGAAAACTGAACAGTTTTTTTTCAATTAGGTTCAGGGATGTTTGGAAATACTCTCAACGAGGTGACAAAAGTGAAAATCTCTCTGCTATTTCAAAGGCAAACGGTGGTTTTTCGCTTAGTAACTGAACTGACAGAAAAATTATCAGAAAAAGTTTGTGTTTAATTTTTAGCTCATACACATCGGATCTTGGGTTTCGTTTTTGTTTGGTTCAGTACATTCTGGATCAAAGTCTGAGCACAGCATATTTTGGCAGCTAACCAATAATTGATTGCTGACCAGGAAAGCAAATGCTGGTATAGAAAATTAAAGAACGATTGTAAAGAAGAATTTCGCTAGGTTTGACTGATATAAAATAAAATGCTGTGATCTCGACCTTTAGTGCTCAATTTATCCTTACTATAATAAAACTGTCATTCATTCATTCATTCATTTTCAATGGCCGCTCTTCCATTAATAGGGTCGCGGGTATAGGATGCCTAAGTGGACCTTCCATAGCTCCCGATCTTCCGCCTACGACTCTAGATCATCAAGGCCGCGCTGTAACATCCAGTCCATATAAGTAATGGAAAGGAGAGGTGACAAAACACACCCCTGACGAAGTCCAACGCCCACGGTGAAAGGTATTGATTTAACGCCGTTTATCCGAACGCAGCTTGTACAGTTTCTGTAAAGAGATTGAATCGCTCTGAGAAGTGATCCCTCAATTCCATACTCCTGCAGTACACTCCAGAGTTTAACTCGAGGGACTATACAAAACATGTGTAGACAGGTGTAGCATACTCCCAGGCCTTCTCAATAAAACTTTAAAAAAAGTATACTACTGCACGAAATTGATTCCGGCTTTCACAGTTGCATTGAAAGTTGTCGATATTAGATTATGGGATAGTTTTACCATTATCCGCTGTCCGGATGCGGAATTCTAAGCTGATATCCAAGAACAGTTATAATTCTCGAATGCCTTCTAGCTCCTAGCTTTGGAATGACTTATACAAATGAAATAGGATTTTTTTTTTAATATAAAGTTCAATTATGTACAAAGATTTGAATCATTGTACGTTATCCTGAAGTCGAACAATAAGCAATGAACTATAAATATTATACAATTCAACAAAGGAAAATGCTCCATTGAAGCTAGATCGTTGGATTTTACTAGCGTTCAGTGGAGGATATTTTGTGTGTGTGTGCGAAGTGGTTAGCTAGTTGTTAAATAATATTCTGGGTCTAGGTAAGTCCAGAGAGCCTCTCTGGTTCGAATATCTCTCGATTTAATATATGCATATCCAGCGTTACCAAGTCAGTGCTTTCAGCGTTAATTTTAGTGCCCAAAATTCAGTTTTAGTGCCGAAAAAGTAGATTTAGCGCTTGGGCGTTTTTTTAGTGCTTTGAAAAATATTTTAGTGCTTTTTTAACGCTGCCGCTGCACACCGCCTTTTTTTCTCTTTCTTCGAATGCAAACGCCATTTTATACAAGTTCATCCCTCTTGAAAAGTAATGCGTTCTTCTCTTAGCCTTTTCGCTAATTTTGATTGATCTCGCAAAACTATTTAATCGTTATATGTACCTATAGTGAAAACTGCAAACCTACAAAGGGAATAAATGGAATGGAGAATCCCAAAAAATTTGAAGTGGCAATCAAAACCTTCAAAAGATTTATGGCTAGAAAGTCATAGTCAGACATAGTTTAAGGGAGTCAGTAAGTAAAAAGCCTTTCCTTTGCGAATTTGCCTTAAAATTGCTATGTTTGCCAGACTCAAATGGAGATGTGGAAATGGTTTTTAGCCAAATGAGTTTAATGCAAAAATAAACTAAGAAATAATAATAAGAATTCCTGAAAATCTAATTTCCAACGGTACCTTGCAGGCATAGGTATATCACAAGGGCATTTTGAAAAACAAATTAAATGTATGTGTTCCAGTAACTACCTATTATAAGTTTTATTAGGTTTTATTGTTGTTGTTTTTTTGTTCCTTTATTTTTGTTATCTACTTTGGAGCTGTTTTAAAAAAAAAAAGTCAGTTTTGGTGCCCAAGGGGTCAAAATTAACGCTGACAATTTTGAAAACGGTGCTCGAACGCCAGAATGACTTGGCAACGCTGTGCATATCTGTTAATTTTCAAACAGCGCTGCCAGACGGTCAAAATATTTCCAAATATTTTTTCCAAAAAAACCCCAATTTTTTTTTAACATTAAAAAAAAAAAAACAACAAATAATTTTCACTCGAAAATAGCTTCGGAGAATCGACCGAGCTTTGAATTCCATTTTAAAATAACGATACAAATTTATTTCATCCTCTATTGCCATGCTCAATTTTGAACCATTTGTTCGTGGACAGAGCAGAATGAAGAATCTCTATGCTTCTTAAGTTTAAATAACTCAGCGTTTCTCAAGTTCGTAGAATGCCTAAAAATTTCATTTTTCTGTATAACACACATTTTGAGGTTACCAAAAAGGATATCTGATATATAAATAGGGCAAATATTAATAATTCACTGCATTAAACACAGCATACATATTCGCTCGATTTTTTTTTCGGAAGATTGTCCAGATATTTTGCGTCTAAGCCAGGTGACTAAAATGGTAGAATTTCTACCACCGGCCGAAGTCTAGTTATAAAGGAATACAAATTAAATATAATTTTGAACTGGCAACACTGTTTCCAAGGTGCAAACAAAACACAATCATCAGCCAGGTTGCAACATAAACTGCGGTTGCCAAGGCACTTCCGCTTTAGATAAATGCCTACGGATATAGAAAATGAGCAACTGTTGTAAGTGCGTGCTGATGATTCTTCTTTACTTTGTTTTGCTACGATGGATAGATAAAAAAAAAACTCTACAATTTTTATTAAGGCAGTTTATTTCTAAAGAAAAAATGAATATTTTGTGTCATCGGGTTTAATTGAATTTCGGTCTGTCCGCATGAATATGGTCCAAAAACCGGTTCATCCGAATGTCAGAAAGGGTCTGGTTTATCTGAATGAGAGCGTTTTTGCTGAACGGATCGCGTCACTCCAAAAACTCAGTAGCAGATTTGTTTACATATTTTTCATGTTGAAGTCGATTTGTTACATTTCCCAGACGACTTTCAAGTTCAAACGCGTCGAACAGTGCAAGACCGGCCGTGTCTTTGTATTGCCATTCAAGGATGTCCTTTTGTTTCTCATTTTTGGTGGCTGATGCACTTCAAAAATCATCGCCGTTGTCACATCCAAATCCTCCAGCACATGTAGATTGTAGATGCCCGAATGTGGAATTTCCGGTTGTGGCGGTTGACGAAATGCTATTTGAACTTGGATGCTATACGCATACGGTATCAGTATGACAGATTTTCTCTAGGGAAATTCCTGTATTTGTTTATGGTCCTCTACCTTTTTCGTTCTATGAATATTCTGATCTTTGGTGAGATGTTCTCATGAACCATGGACTTGATTGCATGCACTGCACATACATGGGATGAGCAATATTCTTTGGTGCACCGCAAAACAACGGTACACAACTCTTTTGTTTTGTCAGACGTATTGTCTATGGATATCTGTGGGAGGAATTTTATTACTTGGCACCTGTGGAATATTTCTTTTGTCGACGGGACCTTTATAAGGGAAACTTTAACATTTGGATAATGAATTCTCCCTTAAAGCCGAGGAGAGGTGTAGTTGCTCAGTGCATAGAGCGCCGAACTAAATAGAAAACGTTTTTTCACTCCACTCCAGAGATGTGGATCCAACAAATTATGTCAAGGTCATGACTGGCTAACGAGCAAACAATAAAATACTCTACTACCCCATATTTGGCTCAATCATACATAATACCTGGATAGAGTGGATCGCAGTAGCGGATTAGTCACGTAGCATGAATAGCAAATGGTACGGGTCCCGCCCCCCGCGCATTTGGGGGCCTTGCGCACCAACATTTTTCGACCGTAAAAAAGTATCTATTAGCCTAAAAATTGTTAATCACCTCTAAATAATTATTGAATACGATTTACTAAGAAAAGTCGATACATTAGTCTTTATAAAGTTAAATCCAGAAATATTTGTTTGCAACAGTTTTGTTTTATTTAATACCATAAACTTGATAACCTAAAGCAATCCAAGGGCCCTTGATAGAATTTGCTACAGGCCTCGCGCTGACTTAATCCGGCACCTGTCTTGTTTTGTTAGGTACATGAAAACAATACGGAAACTTTTAAAATTTAAAATGAAAATGAAAATAATCCTTTCAAAAATATTCCACGACAATGAGAATTCTGTGCACGTTCTCGACCTACAGTATATAGTAATACAGTATGTTGTGTAGCATAATAAATTCGTAATCTAAGAAGGGGATGCTTTTTTGTAAGAAACTACGGAACGGATTTCATAAATACTGTCAGAAATAGGAAGCTACGGTACAGAGTTATGTTTTAGTGTTTTTTTTTTGGCTGAACTGCTCGCAGCCGCGGCGCACTGTAGTCCAAAAAGGCAAATCTAGTGGAAAAAATGATAAATTCAATGTTTTAGTTTTCATTTCTAATAGCAATATAAACGGAGCTTAGAAAACAGCAAACAGAGTAATTTTCGAGTTCCCGCGGAAAATTGACTACGATAGTTGACCCTATCTATTTGAAGGTGACAGCTCTGAGTATAAAATATAACAAAGGATCACGAAAAGACAAAAGCGGACATCACAATTGATTTTATTCTATTATTTTTTTCCTACCGTTTACTTTTTTCTTTTACAAACCACAAAAAGGAAAAAAATACTGCTTGCTAAAAACATTAAAATTAGTTCGTGGATTTTATACATCCACTCTTGTAAGAAAAAAATATTTTGGATCACCCTGTGAATACCTAATTGTTTTAACAAGATTCGTACAATTTTAACTTTTTTAAAGTTTTTCTTTAATTCCTTCTTTCTTTCTTTTGTTGGCTTAACTAGAGCCCAATATATCTGACGCAGCTCTTCTTATGGCTTTCTTTAATTCCGTTCTTTGTTCTTTTTTTTCAAAAAAAATCTTATTTCAGCCTTAGATTCAGAAATGCCCTGTGAAAATCGCTTTTTGTATAGTCTTGGCAAGAAGAAGAAAGAAAAATTGTAGCGATATCTTCATGCGTTCAAAAGTTATGATTTTTGCAAACAAAAAAGTCATTTTGGACCACAGTCCGGCGTTTCCGCTGAAACATAATGAGAAAAGTGATTTTGGCCTGTTATGTTTGTTGGGAAGAAAGAAACAGAGAGAGAGAGAGAGAGGTGCGTCGTTTGATTAAGTAAGTGCGTAAGTAGCCCCAAAGAGCTATTATTCACCGAAAACATACCGCCGTTCGACATCCCTCCTGCTCAAATCTGATCTCGGATTAATGCAAAAGAGCTGGCCCGCATTTTAAGACTGAAATAAGAAGCAAAAAAGCCCACTCTTTGAATGTTTTGGGTTGGGCTTTTGCACAACATTTTTTTTTGCATCGTGAGCAGAAAGCTTCTTTAGAAATCGAATAAAATGTCCTTTTCATTTCCTCTCAAAGAAGCTGCTGACCAACTTTATTCAAGGGCTCAAAAACTGACCAACATTTTCTCCACGCCCTTGTCCTTAATAGGATTCAGTCATCAATTCACGTCTATTTTTGGCTAAATTTTGTGAAGCTCTGGGCAAAAACCAGAAACAACGGAATTATTTGTATGGGTAGCCAGCGCACCCACACCCACTAATTGATACAATTCCAACGAAACGCACTGAGGAGTGAGGACTTATTAATTTTTTCGTTGAAAATATACATAGTACTACATCATATGCATACGATTTTGATTTAATAGCATTCAATTTGGATGGAATTCCACCCAAATGGGGGATGGCGTTGGGCGCCGATTAACGAAGCCGATTCCTGGAAATGTCCATAATACGCCTTGTGTCCGCCAGTAAATCTATAAAAATCATTTAAATGTAATAAAATATTGTGCGCAACAGTATTCTGCTAACGCGTGTTCAATTTTGTTCTCTTCTGAAATGTCTAATATTTGTGCTAAATGCAATCAAAAAATAAAACGTGTAGATAATGGAAGCGTAGTCTGCGGCTCATTTTGCAGGCGGGCTTTTCATAAAATTTGTGCAGAAATTAACCAAGAAGAACTAAATATTCTGACAAATTCGAATTTCTTCTGGAAGTGTAATATGTGCTCTCAATCTAACTTTTCTAATTTCATCTTCAGTGCTACGGAACTTTCTGATTCCATCATCGACCTTAAAAGAGAAATCTCCTTCATAAGAGGCCAGATCGAAAGTAGTTCAAAGTGTATGGTTGAAATTAAAAATGACATTTCTACCATGAAACCTTAAAATGTTACACTTAATGTCCTTGAGAATAATTCTAAATCTATTAGTAATGATATTAATTATCAAAAAAACTACCAACCATGCCGATAATTTCAGATGAATCTCTTCTAAATCTTCCCTCAACCAGTGAAGCTTCAGTGCATATAAATAAAAAAAAATGCTATCAAAGAGAAGAATATTTCTAAAACTCAAAACTCTCTTTCAATAGCATAAAACAAATCCAAAAATGTTTCACTGAGTGGGGAAAATGGGGAAAAGTGCTCTTAAAATGGAGAAAAACGACATACACGAATGTTTATTAATTTTGCATCATTTAAAAATAAATTCCGAACATAAAAACATCACCGCGTTTATAGAATCTAAGCGATATGTCATTTTCACATTCAGTTCATTAACTGCAACCCCTGTGCAGATTTAATATCATATCCATATGTGAAGTTCGCCGTTTCATTCGGCGCTCAACATTTTCTATAAGTTTAACCTTAAATATTTTTTTATTTATATATATATATTTTTTTATTATTTATGTACATTTTTAATTTATAATTTACTATCAACCTGCCCCGTAATGTGGGTAGCTACAAACAATTATAATATGTAAGAGTTATTTATGAATTACATATGCTGCTTTTTAAATTTATTCATTTAATTCAACTAATTAGTTGCTTATTTTTTTATTAGTTTTTACAGTACCTTACATGATTTCATAAAATTTTAAACTGAAGGACTTTGAATATTTTATTTTCCTTGTATATTTAATATTCATTTTTTACCTTCTTTGTATGTATATAACTACCATATACAACAATGTGTTTTATGGATTACCTATATTGCTTCTCTAACGTATTTTGATTATGTATCTGTAATATTAGATTTTAATTTATTATTATAATCACTTTTTATGAAAGAGTAAGGACTTGTTTTTGTTTTACCTGGATACTTTAAAGCCAACGTATAGTGAATCAATTATTTATGTTTTAAATTCATATGAATTTTGCATTACCCCCTCAAAATAAATGTCTTAATAAAAGAAAACAACATTTTATTACTAAAAATTCATATTTAGGTACTTTTCTTCAATAAATGAAATGGGGAAAAAACGGATATGAAATGGGGAATTTTTATAAAAATTCTCCCTAAAATGGGGATTTCGGCAAAAAAATCTGGCAGCCGTTCATACCAGCGTTGCCACTTACATCCTTAGCAAATGTAGTACATAATAGAAAAAAAGGTAGCATTTTAAAACAAATTGTAGTACATGTTTTTTTTTTTTAATTGAAATTAACTTTCTCTCATCAGAAGCACTATCGTGTGGAAGACAGCATAAGTCCAGCATTTATATGCAGATAGTCCTTTACATAATTAAGTTTCCTAAACAATTTTTTGTTTGTTTAATTTCACCCATATTGCCACAATGTCGCTATTTTGAGGTCCACATTTCAAAATAAGATCGAAAACCCCAATCAACAAGCGCCACTGGTCATTTAAAATGTCCAAATTTGCTTTCTCACAGGGAAACTCCTTTAATAAATTTAAAATGGTTGGCTCTCAAGAAATGTAGTACTTTTGGGAAACGAATGTAGTATGTAGTACGACGTTAAAAAAATCCAGCAAATATGTAGCATTGTACTACATATGTAGTACAAATGGCAACGCTGGTTCGTACGTCACTTCATTGCACTCAAGTTGAATTGTCTACAATCTACATTAACTGGTGCTCCCGCTCCCGTCCCGATATCGACCAATTAGTGCTGAATATAATATTTGATTCTGTTAATGAAGTCTTTCTCATTCTTTCTTACATTCCACCAAATAGCTCTTTTGAATTGTATAAAGCTCACGTTAACAATTGTAGTTTATTATTAAAAAATCTAAAAGATAATCAACGAGTAATTATTGTTGGTGATTTTATTTTACCGAATATAAAATGGATATACCTATATCCGAATGAGAAAATTCTAGTTCCATTTAATGAAATATTTAATCGTGATTGTGAAGTTGTTGATACCTTTGCACAATTTGATTTAAGACAAATTAATTATTTTCAGAATTTCTTTAACAATGTGCTTAATTTAGTCTTCGTTGATGCCAATTTGAGTGTTGGTTTACAAGCAATTTCGCAAGTCCAATAATGATGAATCCCTCTATAAACGGTTCGGGTGTTTAAAAAGAATTTGATACATTGAATAAATTTCTCTATAATCAATATGTCTTTTCTGTCGAGTGCGAATTGAAGACAAATAGTAAGTGTTTTTGGAAATTCCTAAATAGTAAAAAGCAGTCAAACGGCATTTCCAATCTTATGTGTCATGAAGGCATCGCATCCTCTGATATCTCAGTTATCTGTAATTTATTTGCTCAACACTTTCAAAGTGTTTACCTGAATAGCTCTTCTATCATACCCTTTGATGCCGATAGGATATCGGCATTCAATTTGTTTTATATTGGTAGTTTACATTTATCTAACTCAGAAATAGAACTAGCTTTGACTAGGCTAAAAGTTTTTTTTTTTTTTTTTTTTTTTTTTTTTTTTCTCTCCGAGGTAAGTGGAAATCTTCTAGAAGACACTATGAGGACACTCGGCGCGTGCTCATAGTAGTGTGAGATTTTTACTCACTAAAACCACCTCCTGCAAATTCATTTTGTACTGCAACTAAGTTATGACTTATCAAGCAATTTTTTTATCACGAAGTTACACGTTTGGCAGGCAACATTCCGGCGAAAGTTCCTGCTCGTTCCGCAATTTTAACGCGGTTGATAATTATCGGGCTAAGTCCGAAGGTTTAGTTCGTTGTAGTCGCCGCAATAAATTTGTTTCATCGAGAATTTCACGGACCGAGCTATTAATATGTCCTAATAATCGATTTCTATGCTTTCGAGCGCATATTTTCGTTTCGTCCTTAACGGTGGAAATTCCGAGGTCTCTATGGAGATCTTCATTTCTAATGTACCACGGTGCACTGACGAATGATCTTAGCACTTTATTTTGAAAAGTTTGTAAAATGTTTAGATTTGAATCGCTGGTACAGCCCCATAACTGTATACCATATGTCCATACAGGCTTCATCACTTGCTTATATAATAAAAGCTTGTTCTCGAGGGTAAGCTTGGAATATTTTCCGAGTAACCAATAAAATTCTCTATATTTGATTTTAAGTTCTTCGCATTTTTTCTTTACATGCGGTTTCCATTTTAATTTTGTGTCGAGAGTCATTCCAAGATATTTGGCCTCGTTCGCAAAAGGAACTTGTACCGTATTTATAAATACAGGCAAATTATTTGTATTTTTATATGTAAAATCCACGTGGACCGATTTCGTTTCGTTAAGAGCGATCCTCCATGAATTTGTCCATTCATAGACCCGGTTAAGCGCGCCTTGTAATATTTTGTTTGTTTCTTTGGTCGTTGAACCAACTGCTAGTATAGGTGGCTACGGTAGTACCTTCTGTTTGCGGAATATCTCGCGTAAATAACAGGTACAGGAGTGGCCCAAGGACGCTTCCTTGCGGCACACCTGCCCTTATTTCCTTAAATTCCGAATATTCGTTTCCGTGTTTGACACGAAAGAGTCTATTCTCTAGATACGATTCTAGAATTTTCCATAACCGTTCGGGGAGAACTTGTCTTAATTTGCACTTGAGGCCTTCATGCCAAACCTTATCAAATGCTTGCGAGACGTCCAAGAACACGGTAGAGCAAATTTTATTTTCTTCTAGAGCTTTCTCTATTACGTCAGTTATCCGATGCACTTGATCGATTGTCGAATGTTTGCTTCTAAACCCGAACTGATGATCGGGTATAAGACGGTTTTCTTCTATAATTGGTTGTAAGCGTCTGAGTAATATCCTCTCAAAAACTTTGGAAATAATTGGAAGAAGCGAGATGGGTCTATAAGACTTTTTTTCATTCGGTGGTTTGCCTGGTTTTAGAACCATTATGACTTCCGCGACTTTCCATTGACTCGGAATGTATTGTAATCTGATCGCAGCGTTTATAATGTGAAGAAGCTTAGTCAATGCTTTCCGAGGTAGCATTTTTAGTAGTTCACCCGTGATCAGGTCGTATCCCGGAGCTTTTTTGTGCTTAAGTTTCTTTATAACTTGCCCGAGCTCGGTGAGTGTAGCGTTTACAACTATATTATTTTCAGATGTTCGTCTGTCTGATGCATAAGTATTTCGATTAAGCACTTGACCATCGAACGGCTTAAAAGTTTCTTCTAAATGAGCTGCGAAAACGTCCGCCTTCTCTTTGTCGTTTTTTGCCCAAACATCTCGGGTTATCTTAATAGGCGGCTCTGCGATCTTCGGCCTTTTTGTGGCTTTAATAGCCTTCCAAAGCGAGTAATTTGATTCTTTTTCAGCTGTTAGGCTTTCGAGGTAATTTCTGGCCTCTTCACTTTTAAAATCTTTAATAGACTTTGTTAGCAAGTTAGTAAGTCGATTTAAGTTCGCTTTATCTTGCGGGGCTCGAGTTTGTTGCCATCTTTTTCGCGCTTTTCGTTTTGTTCTGACCATATTAATTATTTCCTGCGGGTATTTGACGCAGTTATAGTTCGACGTTCTCTGCTGGTGAGGAGTATTATTCCATGCAGCTCTCTGCACGATACTGACGAACCGGTCGACCGCAACTTCTAGTTCGTAAGGCGTCTTGAGTGATTCACGCAGTTCAGTATTGTTCTGGACATCTTTTTTGAAGCCTTCCCAGTCTGTTTTGCCATTTGTTAGCCTTGGCGGTATTTCATTTTTTATAAATGTCTCAGTCGTTGTTAAAATTACCGGAGAATGATCAGAAGAAAGATCAAAACATTCTTCAACTTTAATACGATTGGCGGGTAGTCCTTTTGTAATAAAGAAATCAATCAAATCGGGTATTTTAGCGACATCAGTCGGCCAGTACGTTGGTTTGCCTGTCGAATGAGAATCGCAATTGTACTGCATGCACACTTCGTAAAGTATTCTTCCCTTTCGCGATATGCATCTAGATCCCCAGAAACTATGTTTGGCGTTAAAATCACCTCCAATTATAAAATGTTGTCCGAGGGAATTGATTAGGTTCAAATAATCATTTTTGTCTATCTTGCATCGTGGTGGGCAGTAGATAGAAGATATTCTTAAAAATGCGTTTCGATATTGGGCCTGTACAGAGCTCACTTGCATTGTTTCGAGTTCTAATTGTAAATCGATTGAGTGGCCGATACACTCCTTTATATACAAGGATGCTCCACCTCTAGCCTTATTCGACGGGTGAACGGCGTGATAGTCAATGTAACCTTTGATCTTTAGATTTGATTTCTCCTTTATATGGGTTTCTGATATCAAACATATATCGATATCTTTTTCCCTTAAGAACAATTCTAGCTCTCCGAGTTTTTGCCAAAGACCGTTGGCATTCCACGTAAGTATTTTAAACATTCGCTTCATATTTGGTTGTTTTTCTGTCTCGAAATATTACTTTCGAGCTTAACTAGCCTGTCGACAATTAGTTTATTCGTTTTGCTTTGTTCCTCAAGTCTTGACAGAATAATCGAAAAGACATTGGAAACAGCGTCTGGCGGATTATTAGTTTGTCTACTACACGATGCTGCAGCTTGCGCGTATGTTAGCATATCTGTTTTTTGATGTACGATGTCCGATGGCGTTTCTGTTGCCCGTTTTCCTTTTTTATTGTTGGGCTTATCTAACTTTGCCGGTTTTGAGGTACTGATTGACACGGTTTCAAGCCTTGGGTTGTTTCGTTGCTTCTGTGGCTTCATGGATTGCATCCGTCTTTTTTGGAGCTCCTTAGCTACTTCGCAGCCCCGATAATTTGCAGGATGGTTACCATTACAGTTAATACACTGCGCGGGAGCTTTATTATTTGAATTGCAGTCACTCGTCAAATGACTACCGGCGCATTTTACACACCGTGGCTCTTTCTGGCAGTAGGTTTGCGTGTGGTTATATCCTTGGCACCGTTTACACTGTGGAACCAATTTTTTGTTCTTACGCATAGGTTCAATTTTAACAACAATATTAAGGATTGCTTTTATGTCATAAATTTTGTTTAAGTCCTCAGTCTTATCAAAAGTTAGTATAAAGAGCGGGAGACCACGGTTTACCATAGCTTCATTTCCCTCTTTATTCTGTTTTTCTCGTTTGACGATATTAACGGCATCCATAATTTTAAAGTGCCTGTCTCTTAAGTCATTTACTACATCATTTTTCGAACATGACGGGTGTAACCCTCTTGCCACGACACGTATAGGTCTTTCTGACTTATTCTCATAAGAATACCATTCTACTTTGTCTGTATTTAATTTACGAGACAGTAGACGGTAACTTTCAGGGTCCTTGACGTTGACTTTCCACGCATTGTTTCTAAGTGACGTTACTTTGTAGTCTGTTGGCAACAAATTCTTTAACATGGTATGCAACTTGTTATAGTCCGCTATACCGATTACATTAATTGGCGGAGGTGGCCGCTGTTTTGGTTGTATGGCTTCAATATTTGATAATTTCTCCCGATTCATTATTTCAGGAGAGGATACAGCTTTCCTTTTTTTGCCCGGTCTTTTTTTTAGCAACCAATCGGTTTCGTGACGAAGTTCTTCTTCATCCGTTTGGTAGTCAGTTTTTTTGGGATTGCTAGAGCTAGGGTTGGACTCGTCCCGTACTTTTGTTGAGTTCTTAATAGCCATATTTTCGGCCTTAAGTTGACTAATTTCTTTCCGAAGCTCGTCGCATAGCCGTTCCATGTTTGAAAGCCTTGTTTTAAGTTCGTCGTTTTCGTCCTTAAGGCTTTTATTTTGCACTGGGTCTCTATCTTCTGGAGTAGGCACTTTTGTTGCCGTTGAGCTCCTAGAGACGCACGGATAAGTTTGAGATGCTGATGGTGGTGATCTCGTTACCCTTCGGCTTTTTCCGAAAGGGTTACATGAACGCAATAAATGGCTCTCCCCAGAATCCGTAGAGCCGACCTCCGAAGAGAGTGGATTTTCCAGTAAATTTGGAGTACCACCTGGGGTATTATTTCCTCTAGTTTTGTTCATTGCATAAGTTTCATAAAATAACTTTTTTGTAGAAAGTTAAGGAAAACTAATCTTTGGTTATTTCAGCCGCCCCTCTGGAGTCAGACGCTGACCGGTGTGCCGCACAATGTGCATCAGACGCTCCTGGATTTAAACTTTAGTTTCATCTTTCAGCTATGAACTTACTGCCAAGGGTGGCCCTACCAGGAGTACAAAACTCCAGAAAGTATCGCTCATAACGTCATTAGGACTACTTCTTCGGCTGGATTTTAGTCGCCTTCTACGACAGGCATGCCTTACCTCAGGGCTATTCTATCCCCGTCCCTGCAGGGGGACTAAAAGTAGACAACCGACCGGATGGCGATGGAATCCCCCCAATTCTTCTACAAAATTTTGCGAATGCATTTGCTGTACCTTTGCATGTAATTTTTAATCGTTCACTCGAAAATGGTGAATTTTTAAATACATGGAAGAGTTCAACATATACCTACACCGATTTACAAATCAGGAAGCAGACAAGAGATCTCAAATTACCGTCCAGTTTGCAAACTCTCTACAATTCCTAAAATATTTGAAAAAAAAAATCTATGATAAATTAACTCCTACTCTCAAATGAATTATTTCTCCCTACCAACATGGTTTTGTAGCCGATAGATCTACTACCACTAACCTTATACTTTTTTGTAATTCTATTTTAACTGGACTTGAGAAGGGCTGTCAATATGATGTCGTGTACACAGACATTTCGAAAGTATTTGACAGATTCAATCACGATACTCTATTAATGGAGCTAGGTAAAATTGGATTTCATTCGAATTTTTTAAAATGGATTGGTGCGTAGGTACTTATGGGATCGTATCCAATACATTTGTATTAATAACCATTTTTCTTCACCGATTTATGTAACAGGGTAGCCATCTCGGCCCTCTTCTCTTTCTTTTATTTGTCAACGACATTCCTGATATATTTTTCAAAGTGCTTGATGTATGCCGACGACTTAAACGTTTTTCGTTGCATAAATTCTGAACAAGATTGCATTCTATTGCAAGATAATCTGAATAGTTTATCTGATTGGTGTAAGATTGACTCCTTACATCTTAATATTTCCAAATGTCAAAGTTTAACTTTTTGTCGCAAACGTTCGCCTATTAACTTTGGTTATAAAATTAACAATAAAGCATTATCCATAATCATCTTTAAAAAAGATCGTGTTGTCATTTTTGACCAAAAACTTAATTTTTTGAGACACATCGATTTTGTAGTTGCTAAAAGCAATTCGATGTTGGATTTCATCCTGCGGAATTCTAAAGACTTCTCTGATCCACAAACTTTGAAATGCATATTTTTTGCATTTGTGAGATCTAATCTAGATTACTGCAATATAATGTGGAATCCCACATATGCAGTTCACTCTTTTAGACTTGAAAAGATCCAAAAACGATTTACTAGAGTTGCAGTGAAAAGACTTCGTTGGAATATAGACACGCCTTCCTATGAAACGAGATGTAAATTATTCGGAATTTTGCCTTTAAGCATACGAAAGAAATACGCCGAAGGTATGTTTATTCGGGGCATTTTGGCGGATAGTATTTATTGTCCTTCTATTTTATCTTTGATTGGGTTCAATGTTCCTGCGAAAATGCTTAGAAACCAACCTTTTTTTTAATATCCCATACCACAGAACTGTTTATGCCGATAATGAACCAATATCTAGGTGTTTAAGAGAAACAAATACTGTGTGCGACATGATTGATTTTAATCTTAATAGATATTATTCTTTTAAAACTAATCTGTTATTAATTTTATAAAACTTTAATGTTGGTAATGTTTAATATTTATTCGAACGAGTAATCACTGGAGTATTGTAACTTTGTTTGATTAAATAAACTAAACTAAACTATAAGTGCGCTATATTGCGAATGACATTTTAAACGAAAAAAAAAAAAAAAAAAACAAAAACAAAAAACTAACCAATAAATTTTAATGAAATTAAGCAAAAAATGCTGCGCATGCTATAAAATAACCATAGCCACAGTGGAAGGATGCATTCCTGTTGTTGAATTGAAAACTTTGTCGGTTAATTTTTGATTTAGCTATACGATAAGTGAGAGCACGTGTGCTACTTTATCACAAATGATTGTGTGTGGGAGTTTGGATGAATATTCTGGACTGGACTCGCAAGAGTTCTGCAGAAGGGCTTCTCTGTCTCGTAACAATTTTGACTCTGAATATCTGATATAATAATGTGGACACACATGCTATTGCGAGGACGAACGGTATAGAGCCTAGTGTTTGTTATTTTTTGTTTGTTGTTTTCGTTTTTTTTTTTTTTAATAAAGATCTTGGGTTTACTTGTTTTTTATTACGCAGTTCTTATTTACTGTTCATAAACACAGACATGAGGGGAGTAATACTCTTTCTTTTTACAAGGTTTCCGTGGAAGCAGCACACCAATGCAATGTAACCCCGTTGCTATTGGAAACGTGTTTCGTCGAATTTTCCGGAATATTTCTATTCTCCCATCGACTTTGTATGCAAAAGGCTTCGTTGCAATCAGTATATACCATTGTGTTACGTTTGGTCGTTTGCTGCTACCAAGCGGAGCGTATACCAGGAATGACTTTTAATGTTGAATGTTGACTCGTCCGCCGTTCGCATGCAACCCCTATTAATGACTAACGCTTCTCCTCTTCCTATTCAAAGAAATGCCTTTTGTAGTTGAACTTCCTCTTTCCGTTTCATCCTTTTCCTGATTATCGTCAATTAATGCTTACGCACGAACGTTGGAATGCTTTGCCCTTTGCCTCGCCTGTTGCGTTTTTAAACACCCATTCGTTAATCATTGATTGATTTTTACCGGCATCCACGGATACGATTGCAGTTTCACCGGCTGTTGACGGGCATCAACCGAGATTGTATTACTTGTGTATCTTATTGACTTGGTGCGACGTGCGAAATGAAAAACGAAAACAAAGCGAGGATGTGGGGTGGGGATAGCCGTACACACCGGCAAAAATTCCGAACTCTGATGAAATTAATAAGCGCCAGGCAACAGGAAGGGGATGCGGTCTTACCGAAGCAGCTCGGGGTAGAATTAAACACGGAAGAGGAACGAAAAAGCGCAAGACTCCGGCCGGTAAATGAAAAGAGAACGGCGAAATAAGCCATGGATTAGTGCATAATGCAGTCACGGGACAACGACCATGGCCATCTTCGTATGAGTAGTGATAGTGTACTGTACTACCGACCGAAGCACAAACCACACCTCAAGGTCAAACATCCTATCTCTCGCTTAGATGTATACGGTACAAAACTGTAGGTAAAAATAAAAAAATTACTCACACAAATGGCGGATAAGGTTAGGCCAGCTATTCATTTGTCTATCGAAAATTTCTCAGAATCAACGGAATCATAATTGAAAACAAATCCGTTTCAACGTAGTGTGAGTGGAGTAAGAAATGGACTAGACCCAGCCTCATATTTCAGTGTATAGGAACGGATAATCCCCGCACTGAGTGGACGAATATTTGTATACGGCTGGCGTAGACACGCTGAAGAAGAATCAGTGCAAGTGAAAAGCCGGCCGCTTATGAGAAACAGCATTTTTTCTTTTTTTTTTTATTGGACACGGAATACCATGTACCTACATGTTCCGTTTAGACCAAATTTGCTATCAAGTAAGAAACAACCATATTCCTTTAGAAAAACATGTTTCTTACTACCGTTTTCGAGATATGTATGTCCAAAAATTTTCAAATTCGATTTTTTTTTGCGAAAATCTAAGTAAGCAGTCATGTTCACCTCACCTACTTAAGCTCAAATATCAATTTTGGTTGAAATCTGTAGAGTCGTTTTCGAACAAGTCGAACTGGTATGAAAATTGTATATGGGAAGCACCCTTAATGTTGAGTTTACCGTGCAATCAATTTCTCTTACTACGTAATTGGTAAAGTTAAAAACGGCCCGAACTGTAGGCCCACTAACTCGAAATCCAAAGTCTGAAACAAATCCGTCCATGTGTTAAGGCTGTAGAGCTCGGGGATGACGAGAAATCGCGAAAGTTAAACACGAAACGGAGAAGAGGGACTTTGAAAATAGACGTTGAGAAGTAATATCTTCGTGGGAGACTATCTGCGCTATACTATCTTGGCATTCATGGGACAGAAAGCGACATTGCAGCCTGCCATCAGTGGGTGTATTTTTTCTTTATTTATTTACAGCTATGACAACGGATGATTAGCACTTCCTGGAACTGAAATGTTTCGTATTTTATAATTCTTTTATTTCGATTCGGAAAAGCCTATGAAATGCGTTTCAAAATAACAACCAGTTTGCAAAGGAAAGTTTACATTTTCAACACAATACACTGGTGTATAACTGGATACAACATTTGGTGGCATTTTAAGTTCCAAGTTGACTGAAAGTTTGGTGGCAAAATTCGAGATAACCGGTTCGGTAAATAATCAGCCAATACTCGTAGATACAGAATGTAACGCAATCGAGAAGGAAAAACTTCTGAATGGAAGTAAAATTTGTTTTTCCAATTAACAAGGTAGAGAAATGTCCAGGCAAGTGAAAATAGTGAACTTAAAAATAAGGCTACAATTTGGGGAGTACGGCACACGAAAAAGGGGTCCATTCGGGTACTTGCTGATTTATTTCAACCCCTGTAAGCGTTTTATTTCATTACGACAAAGAAAAAATAACCCCATGTAGATTTTAACAATGGAAATTTTCCTCAAACTAGTTAAACATCTGCCAGCAGTAGACATTGTCCTTATGAATTAAATGCCGAAATTGAGCGCATTCGCTCGTAAGTAGTAAATCAGTTCTCTACTCCATGTCTCGTCCAAGTGCTTGTGAAAGTTTTAGCTGTTCGTACTTTCAGGAGGGTGTGCTGTCGCGTTTCCTGATCTGAACTTTGTTTTTGTTTGAATTAGAAGGAGGGCGTAATCTCGTCGAGGAAAGCTACGAGGGGAGTGACCGCTGCAGAAAAGTCGCAACAAAAAGGGCCATTGATAAAAAAGGGTCATTTTTAAAGATATTCTGCAAATATACCTACAATTTTTAAACGATGTTTTACAAACTTTGGCTCACTAAACATGTTATGCTAGGCAACTGTGGGACATTTTTAAAGTTTTTATTTGGAAATAAGAGCATTTGGAAAGTTTTTGAAGCGCACCAACTAAAAAAGGGCCATAATAGCAAAAAAAAAAAAAAAAAAAAGCTATAGTCGCACAACGGTCACGCTGGTTACGAGCACAAGTTGTTGTTACCAGGGTTGACAGGTCTTGAACTGGTTTATAGCGCAATTTCGAAATTTTTGTAGAGTATTTGTTTTTACAACTTCAATGAGAATTTATTTTTAATTTAAGAATTAACAAATAATAAACACTTTCCTACAAAAATAAAAACAATAATAGCTTTTTTATTGGCGGTATTGAGATTTACAAAAATATACGAAGGCAGATTTGGGTAGTCATTTTTGAGAAATAATTAAAAAAACTGATTTATTCGAAGTATGGCATTGTAATTAGAATTGTTTGATTATCCTAAATAGTAAACAAAAATAGAAGTAAAACTATGCAGAAAAGACAGTAAAAAAATGTTGAAACGTTTAGCTTAATAAGTACCTACTATTGTTTAGCTTTTTAGCTGACAACTGAGTAAAAGACATTGTTCGGGATGTAAGTATTACTTGGTTTTTTATGTTTTATCCAAATCGAAAGTGAGGTTTTCGAGATATGAACTTTTTTTTTTTTTTTTTATAATTTACACGCGCTAAAGAGGTTATGACAACTCTTATAGTGTTTTTACACAGCGCGGAAATTAAGGAAATTGGGATAGAGGAGATAGGAGATACCGATGCACATTGGTCTTAAATGTCTGTAAATTGTACTGGGGAGGAAAGACAGAGCTGGGCATGGCATTCCACATTCGCGTTGTACGGCTTATGAAAGAGTTTCTGTATTTCATTGTACGTCCGAAGATAGGCTGGATGGTAAACTGATGGGCATTCCTAGCATGGCGAGTATTGCGGTTGAATTGCTGAAGGGGAGGAATGCAGTTGGCTCTTTCATTTGAGCACTGTTTGTTGAAAAAACGGTAAAACAATGAGAGACACGAAACGTTTCTACGATGTTCAAGCGAATTAATAACGCACGATTTTGGATCCTATCTAGTAAGTGCAATATAGTTTTCGGTGCACCAGACCAGACCAGTGGGAATTGTACTCAAGCTTTGGGTGAATGAACGACTTGTATATTGTAGCCAGAACAGAAGGGGTAAAATATTAATTGCACCGTTTGAGGAAACCTAGTCATTTCGCTGCATTTTTGGCGACTTCGTGTACATAGTCATTCCAACGAAGGTTGTCATGAACGCACATACCGAGAATAGAAAGTCTTTCGGTTTCGGTAATGCAAGTGCCACTCATGGATAATGGCTGTAGATTCGGGTTTCGCTTTAGAGACAGCAGACAGCATTGTGTTTTTGAAGCATTAAATTCCACTCTATTATCTGAGCCCCATTTTGAAATGCTGTCAAGGTCGGAATTTAATGAGCTTTACATACGGTGCCGTTCCAGTTCTACGGCCGAAGAGCAGGGACGTGAGTCCTGGAAAAAATATGAAAAGCTAAGAGTGCTGTCATCAGCGAAGGAATGGATTGGATTAGAAGTTGCAGACAAGAGATCATTTATAAAAATGAGAAAGAGAGTCGGAGACACAACTGAGCCTTGGGGAACACCAGCATTTATATGGTGGGTTTCAGAACTGAAACCATCCAAAACAACTGGGATTGAACGGCCAGAAAGGTAGTTTCTAATCCATTGAAATTGAATAAGATACACATCGATCCCATAAGCACGCATTTTCGACAAAAGAGCTTGATGCCAAACTCTGTCAAATGCCTTTGAAATATCGAGCGCAACAATCTTCGATTCACCGAAGTGATGGAGAGATTGGTTCCACTTCTCGGTGAGATAAGTCATCAAATCACCAGTGGACCTGTTGCCACGAAAACCGTACTGCCGGTCATTGAGGAGTTTCCGTGATTCAAGATATTTCATAAGCTGACGGTTGCCTCAACTTTTGGTCATATAAGAATTTGACACGCTTTATGAGGGCATTGCAGTCATTTCTGGCTCCTTTAAACTTCATTCGGTTTTCCTCGGATGGGTTGGCTTTGTAAGACCGAAAACTCAACTCCCTTAATCTAATAGCCTCTTTACAGCTCAAGTCGTACCACGCATTTTCTTTTGGTTTGATACTCTTTAACCTGTTTGGGATAAAGGATCTCATACCTAAGGTGATTATATTTGTTACCATATCAGCGGCGGTATCCACGTCGAAAATTTCTCAGAATCAACGGAATCATAATTGAAAACAAATCCGTTTCAACGTAGTGTGAGTGGAGTAAGAAATGGACTAGACCCAGCCTCATATTTCAGTGTATAGGAACGGATAATCCCCGCACTGAGTGGACGAATATTTGTATACGGCTGGCGTAGACACGCTGAAGAAGAATCAGTGCAAGTGAAAAGCCGGCCGCTTATGAGAAACAGCATTTTTTCTTTTTTTTTTTATTGGACACGGAATACCATGTACCTACATGTTCCGTTTAGACCAAATTTGCTATCAAGTAAGAAACAACCATATTCCTTTAGAAAAACATGTTTCTTACTACCGTTTTCGAGATATGTATGTCCAAAAATTTTCAAATTCGATTTTTTTTTGCGAAAATCTAAGTAAGCAGTCATGTTCACCTCACCTACTTAAGCTCAAATATCAATTTTGGTTGAAATCTGTAGAGTCGTTTTCGAACAAGTCGAACTGGTATGAAAATTGTATATGGGAAGCACCCTTAATGTTGAGTTTACCGTGCAATCAATTTCTCTTACTACGTAATTGGTAAAGTTAAAAACGGCCCGAACTGTAGGCCCACTAACTCGAAATCCAAAGTCTGAAACAAATCCGTCCATGTGTTAAGGCTGTAGAGCTCGGGGATGACGAGAAATCGCGAAAGTTAAACACGAAACGGAGAAGAGGGACTTTGAAAATAGACGTTGAGAAGTAATATCTTCGTGGGAGACTATCTGCGCTATACTATCTTGGCATTCATGGGACAGAAAGCGACATTGCAGCCTGCCATCAGTGGGTGTATTTTTTCTTTATTTATTTACAGCTATGACAACGGATGATTAGCACTTCCTGGAACTGAAATGTTTCGTATTTTATAATTCTTTTATTTCGATTCGGAAAAGCCTATGAAATGCGTTTCAAAATAACAACCAGTTTGCAAAGGAAAGTTTACATTTTCAACACAATACACTGGTGTATAACTGGATACAACATTTGGTGGCATTTTAAGTTCCAAGTTGACTGAAAGTTTGGTGGCAAAATTCGAGATAACCGGTTCGGTAAATAATCAGCCAATACTCGTAGATACAGAATGTAACGCAATCGAGAAGGAAAAACTTCTGAATGGAAGTAAAATTTGTTTTTCCAATTAACAAGGTAGAGAAATGTCCAGGCAAGTGAAAATAGTGAACTTAAAAATAAGGCTACAATTTGGGGAGTACGGCACACGAAAAAGGGGTCCATTCGGGTACTTGCTGATTTATTTCAACCCCTGTAAGCGTTTTATTTCATTACGACAAAGAAAAAATAACCCCATGTAGATTTTAACAATGGAAATTTTCCTCAAACTAGTTAAACATCTGCCAGCAGTAGACATTGTCCTTATGAATTAAATGCCGAAATTGAGCGCATTCGCTCGTAAGTAGTAAATCAGTTCTCTACTCCATGTCTCGTCCAAGTGCTTGTGAAAGTTTTAGCTGTTCGTACTTTCAGGAGGGTGTGCTGTCGCGTTTCCTGATCTGAACTTTGTTTTTGTTTGAATTAGAAGGAGGGCGTAATCTCGTCGAGGAAAGCTACGAGGGGAGTGACCGCTGCAGAAAAGTCGCAACAAAAAGGGCCATTGATAAAAAAGGGTCATTTTTAAAGATATTCTGCAAATATACCTACAATTTTTAAACGATGTTTTACAAACTTTGGCTCACTAAACATGTTATGCTAGGCAACTGTGGGACATTTTTAAAGTTTTTATTTGGAAATAAGAGCATTTGGAAAGTTTTTGAAGCGCACCAACTAAAAAAGGGCCATAATAGCAAAAAAAAAAAAAAAAAAAAGCTATAGTCGCACAACGGTCACGCTGGTTACGAGCACAAGTTGTTGTTACCAGGGTTGACAGGTCTTGAACTGGTTTATAGCGCAATTTCGAAATTTTTGTAGAGTATTTGTTTTTACAACTTCAATGAGAATTTATTTTTAATTTAAGAATTAACAAATAATAAACACTTTCCTACAAAAATAAAAACAATAATAGCTTTTTTATTGGCGGTATTGAGATTTACAAAAATATACGAAGGCAGATTTGGGTAGTCATTTTTGAGAAATAATTAAAAAAACTGATTTATTCGAAGTATGGCATTGTAATTAGAATTGTTTGATTATCCTAAATAGTAAACAAAAATAGAAGTAAAACTATGCAGAAAAGACAGTAAAAAAATGTTGAAACGTTTAGCTTAATAAGTACCTACTATTGTTTAGCTTTTTAGCTGACAACTGAGTAAAAGACATTGTTCGGGATGTAAGTATTACTTGGTTTTTTATGTTTTATCCAAATCGAAAGTGAGGTTTTCGAGATATGAACTTTTTTTTTTTTTTTTTATAATTTACACGCGCTAAAGAGGTTATGACAACTCTTATAGTGTTTTTACACAGCGCGGAAATTAAGGAAATTGGGATAGAGGAGATAGGAGATACCGATGCACATTGGTCTTAAATGTCTGTAAATTGTACTGGGGAGGAAAGACAGAGCTGGGCATGGCATTCCACATTCGCGTTGTACGGCTTATGAAAGAGTTTCTGTATTTCATTGTACGTCCGAAGATAGGCTGGATGGTAAACTGATGGGCATTCCTAGCATGGCGAGTATTGCGGTTGAATTGCTGAAGGGGAGGAATGCAGTTGGCTCTTTCATTTGAGCACTGTTTGTTGAAAAAACGGTAAAACAATGAGAGACACGAAACGTTTCTACGATGTTCAAGCGAATTAATAACGCACGATTTTGGATCCTATCTAGTAAGTGCAATATAGTTTTCGGTGCACCAGACCAGACCAGTGGGAATTGTACTCAAGCTTTGGGTGAATGAACGACTTGTATATTGTAGCCAGAACAGAAGGGGTAAAATATTAATTGCACCGTTTGAGGAAACCTAGTCATTTCGCTGCATTTTTGGCGACTTCGTGTACATAGTCATTCCAACGAAGGTTGTCATGAACGCACATACCGAGAATAGAAAGTCTTTCGGTTTCGGTAATGCAAGTGCCACTCATGGATAATGGCTGTAGATTCGGGTTTCGCTTTAGAGACAGCAGACAGCATTGTGTTTTTGAAGCATTAAATTCCACTCTATTATCTGAGCCCCATTTTGAAATGCTGTCAAGGTCGGAATTTAATGAGCTTTACATACGGTGCCGTTCCAGTTCTACGGCCGAAGAGCAGGGACGTGAGTCCTGGAAAAAATATGAAAAGCTAAGAGTGCTGTCATCAGCGAAGGAATGGATTGGATTAGAAGTTGCAGACAAGAGATCATTTATAAAAATGAGAAAGAGAGTCGGAGACACAACTGAGCCTTGGGGAACACCAGCATTTATATGGTGGGTTTCAGAACTGAAACCATCCAAAACAACTGGGATTGAACGGCCAGAAAGGTAGTTTCTAATCCATTGAAATTGAATAAGATACACATCGATCCCATAAGCACGCATTTTCGACAAAAGAGCTTGATGCCAAACTCTGTCAAATGCCTTTGAAATATCGAGCGCAACAATCTTCGATTCACCGAAGTGATGGAGAGATTGGTTCCACTTCTCGGTGAGATAAGTCATCAAATCACCAGTGGACCTGTTGCCACGAAAACCGTACTGCCGGTCATTGAGGAGTTTCCGTGATTCAAGATATTTCATAAGCTGACGGTTGCCTCAACTTTTGGTCATATAAGAATTTGACACGCTTTATGAGGGCATTGCAGTCATTTCTGGCTCCTTTAAACTTCATTCGGTTTTCCTCGGATGGGTTGGCTTTGTAAGACCGAAAACTCAACTCCCTTAATCTAATAGCCTCTTTACAGCTCAAGTCGTACCACGCATTTTCTTTTGGTTTGATACTCTTTAACCTGTTTGGGATAAAGGATCTCATACCTAAGGTGATTATATTTGTTACCATATCAGCGGCGGTATCCACGTCGTTATCGAGGAAGCATAACAACCAGTTAAAACTCCTAAAAAAGCTGTTAAGTCCGCTCCAGTTGGCTTTCTCGTTTTTTCTTTAACTTTGTGGTCGGAGTACGAGAAATTAGCTGATATGGTACAGTGGTCTGACGAGCCTAGAGGCGATAATACTTCAATGGAGTATTTATTAGGGTGGGAGGTGAGAAACAAGTCCAGTGTGTTGGCACTTTGACCGTCAATGTCTGGTACACGTGTTGGCTGTTGGCACATTTACAAGCTGGGTTAATTGGTTTACCTCAGCAAAGATCTGAACATAAATTCCTTCGGGTGTTGTCTGTCCAGAATGTCGAAGCCAGTCAGAATTGTGGATATTGAAATCACCCGCAATGACGATTTCAGTATGAGGATACAGGGAGACAATTCTTTTTATGGAATCAGACAGCACATCGAACTCGTCATCGATCGGACATGGAATTTGAGCCATTTGAAGTTAAATTCCGGGTTGGAACACTGGCCATAATCGACAGGAGTTTGGTAGGCTACATCATTACGCACATAGATGGCGAGACCGCGATGTAAGAAGAATAATGGCACTAGGCGATACCCAGGCAGATCAAACTCTGATATGTCAGAGTTTACACCTACCTGGGTTTCCCCCAGTGCCAAAACAGCTGGTTTATATTTAGCAACATGGACGTACGCAGAGAAGAAATTCGATCGCAGCCCACGAATGTTGCACATATCAACCCTAAAATTCATCCTCAAAACAAAAAACAGACACAAAAAACACAACTCCGACGCTACTGCTAAGCAGAGCCGTGAAGTGAAGATCCAAGTTAAGATTTCCAAAACAAACTACCGTAGGTGTTATGCCCATACGATAATCAGCTTTGGTCCACCAACAAAACCTTCCCTCACGACCCGCTATTCGCCAGATGATGCACTCACTCAGTCATTGCAAACGCTCAAATGAAAAAAATATCATAAAGCGCCCGCAATGACCGAGTAAGGTCAACAGCAAACGAATTGGAGTGGGACAGGAGGGATTGCCCAACGCTAACTAGACACAGCACGACCGTTTTTTGGTTATTGTTGTTGTATCGATTTTCTTTTGATTTTCTTATTTTGTATTGTCGTTGCACTTTAACAACACTGCACTGTTTATATATTTTGATTTGATGATTTATTAATTTATGCGCGGCGCGCGAGGGATTAATTAGTTGTTAGTTTATTGTTTTGCGAGGTGTTTGGTTTATTGTGCGCGATTTTCAAGGGTCGGCCGATATTGAATAGAGTTGCGTGCGTGCGCGTCGGGATGCAGATCGGAACTGTTTCTAAAATAACCGTTTTCGGTGATTCGAATTGAAAATTAAGGAAGCAATCATTTTGAAAACATCAATTTTACTCAAGTAAGCATTTTTGTCAAAATCGTTCCAACCGTATTCAGGTAAACTAAAAAAAAAAAACTAAATTAAAAAAAAATATATTTTTTCAAAAATTCATTGAACAATAATATATAGGAAAGCTGAGTTTGATATTTATATTATATCTACATATTACCTTAGAAATTAATTGTTGCTACAATTGTATGGACAGTTTTCGAGATAAGTCAAAATTTCAGAAGTAGGTACTGTTATTAAATTCCTTAGCGAAAAACTGAGTATGCATGTAGTAATGTTAACCTCACCTAATTAAGCTCAAATATCAATTTTGGTTGAAATGAAATTTCGAACAAATCGAACTGGTATGAAAATTGTATACGGGAAGTACACTTATAATTGAGTTTACTTTGCATTAAGAAGGGCCCAAAACTGTGAGCCCATAAACTCCAAATCTGAAGTTTGAATCAAATTAGGGCAGCCATTTAGGCTGTAGGCCACGGGGGCACATGGACAGACAAACAGACAGACGGGCAGAATTTCGCGAACCACTTTTTTGAGTTCCCTTACCATCATAATGTCAGAATTTATTAACATTTCGAGTTCGAAGTTTTGTACGAATACAATATCTTTCTCTTACTACGTAATCGAGAAAGTCAAAAGTTGTGTTGTTGTGCATGATTTGAAAGTTCAAAGTCAATGACTGAATTCAGTGAGCAAAAAGAAGTGGTTATAGAGAAATATATGTAAAGGCAGCAGTCGCACAAAATGCAAAGGCTTGTGTAAATTGGAAGCCTATTGATAGACCTCGGAGGGAGTTTGCCGTGAATTTGTTTGAGGGGATAATTTTTATGTGTATATTGAGTTTTCCAAATAAAAATAAATTTGGAAAGAATGCTAAAGAATTGGTTGGCCAATTTTGCTTTATGTCACTTTATACTCCCTATCTATAACTAGTGTATAGTTATACAATGAGCCATTTAAAACTAATTTAATATTATTCAACCCTTGGCAAAATAAGGAGATGTCTTAAGTAGTTTTATAAAATGTTATATGACTCTTCAATTTATTATAAACGAATGCTCTCACAATTTTTTTTAACTCTTGCTACGAAAATAAACACCTAATTTGTCATTTTAAAAATCCAAACATCAGCTCTTGATTAGGAAAATTCGCAAGGAATATCCCAACACAAAATCAACAAAATTCAAGGTTCCCTTTATGTCACCTTATTTATTCCATCTGACAGATGTCAAAAAAGTTACCATGCAAAATGGGCATATTCAAGAGCTAGACTTCAACTAGATTAGTCTGGATAATAATATGTAACTTGAACGCAAAAATCAGATTGGTCTGGAACGTCACTTCAGCCAATCACAACCGAGATACATCTAGTCAGACAGCTGTCAGACTTACTAAACTAGATACTTGCATGTCCCCAATGTCTGTGGTTGAATTTTGTTAGATTTTGTTGCTGTTGACATTTTTGACGTTGGGGTCCGTCCGTTGGTGTACTTTTCCCAATCAATTTCGCAAATCGAAGAGGACAGCGCGGACGTTTACCACGGCTAATCATCAATTTGAGCACAATCTGACAGCGCATTTTTCTGACAGATGAGAAAGCTTTCGGTTTATTGTAAGAAACATCAATTAATTTTGGTTTGGCTAATATAACCAGTGGGGATATGAATTTACACAACACTTTGATATGAAACTTGGCAAAAATTATATGGCGCTTGCATTCTATTTCTGTATACAGTATACCACACAAGACAGTTTCACTGAAGGCGTTTTACTAATTTGTGTATGTTTTATTTTTCTCTTTTGCAGTCCTACTCACAAAATGATTACTACTACAATAATGAAAACGATGCCTTATCATACAACAGCCGACCAATTAGTAGCACTAACTATATCAAAAATAATAGCAGTTATGGACATAGCGCGGAGCCCACGTCACTCAAACGGGGCGTCGGTCATCAGAATAATTCGGAAACAGTAAACAGTATGTACGACAATTGTGGGAGCGTTGTTGCCAGCGCCAACAGTGGCGGCGGTGTTTATGGCGGCGGATTGCGTGGGGGCGACAGTCACTATTACCCCAATCCGGGAAACAATGATAATGATATTTACCATCAGAAGCAGCCGGCTTACAACGTGGACAGCTATGGCCGGGGTGGATACTATGACGACAGTTGTGATAATATGTCAGACTATGGCGACAATCGGATGAGCGGCAGACACAGCTCAATGTCAACAACAGCTAAGCAACTGCCACAGATACCGATGAAGCATAGCAGCAGCATGGTGGATGGCATTTCATATGCACGTGGCGCCAGTTTACCGACAACACCATCGGTAGCACATAAAAAGAGCCGCATGCTGCCACAGCCCAATGCAAATGGTGGTATTGGCGGTAGAACTGGCAAATGTCTTCCAGCGACGCCTCGCGCCCTGCCGCAGGTGAACAGCAATAGTAAACAGTCACCTTCGGCAAGAAGCGGAACGGGCCGCAAACTGTTGCCAACGCCGAAACAGCCTCAACAGGCGAGCGATCATTTTGACACTATGTCCACAAGCTCGTACGACAATGTGACAATAAACAACTCATACAACAATGTTCGTCCACATAGTTCAATACCCCCGGCTAGCTATAATGATGATTACAACAATTACGGTTACACAAGCAGTCCGACGCCATTGCACCAAAAACGGCCGCCAAAAATTGAAAATGCGGATTTGTCGTCATCGTTGGACGGTAGTACTCCAGTTGCCACTAGGGATCTGTTCGATTCGCCAACGATAAACAGCACAACGGATGATAATTTCTATGATACGCGCACTTGTGCATCGGAATTGTCGCCTGCGTTAACGACATCATCCTGCATATCGACTGGTAATGGTTGCAGCATCGGTTCTGGTCGCAGGTTGCCAAAACGCTTGCCAACGCCCAATGTCAAACAGAGCAATGGCAGCGGTGGTAAGCAATTGCCAAAGTTGCCAGCGATACGAAATAAACCTATTTCCACAGCATCACCAACTGCTGCTGACAATGTCACAACCGCATCGTCGCCCTACAACAAATCGTTTTCATCCTATTCATCTACATCAACGTCACCCACAATGACCTCCACCTCAACTAGCAGCAGTAGTGCAGCCAGTAATAGCAATCACGATACCGATAGCGGTTATCAAAGTAGTAATTTATATCCACCGTCAATATCAGAATCAGTATCATCAAGTACATCGCTGAACTCCAGTGGCTATCATAGTTCATATCTTCAGACATCAAAATCACTATCAGCATCGTCGAAATTGTCGGCAACATATTCCACGGCTGTGACAGACTTCTACGACGATGATGGCAAGACATCATTGGCGAACTCCTCCTATTTGAATAATGAATACCACTCATTAAAAAGTTATCCTCCCGAAATCACAACCACCTCAACAGCAACCGTCACAGCAGCCGTTAGTGCCACCACCACAACCACCAACAAGTCATCGTCGTTCTCTGTTACAGATTATTTGAAAAAGTTCGACATCAAATCAGCGCTAACAAGTTCGTCTGTTTCAACTACGAAATCGTCGGCATTAGCCACAACAAATAGCAAACTCTGCATAACATGCAGCAACAGCATTGGCTGCAGTTGCTTTCCAACAAGTGTGGCGACGACCAAAACTGTCACAACTTCATTGCCTAATGGTCCGTTGTCGAAGTTATCGAATGGCCAATTAGCGTATATGCCAGCGGTAACATCAAATGGTCCCGTCAGTATATCAACACCACTCGTCGAAACAACATATGCACCGACTTTGACACCAACCACAACGCCGACAACAACTAACTATTCGGCGTATATATCAGACTACTTGAAAATCTATTCATCGAGTGATTTCAACTATGAAGGCGGTGCGACACTTGTCGATACAAATGTCAGCCGCAAATCATCGATCAGCGCTGCGGATACAACAACAAATTCGACAACAACCACAGCGAGTTATATAACAACCTATCTCAGTAGTGATTTCTCATCCAAGTCGGATGATTTGTCGTCGCATGTGAAGACCTCAACGCCAACATGCGACCACAATGGCTGCGAGGAGTACAGCAGCAACACCTATGACACCACCATTGACTACTTTAGTTTGGCAGCCACAACAACTGACTACTCGGAGTATTTGTCGCCGGCCAAGTCTACTGTTTTCAATACCGCCATAATGGCCAACGGAGATAACTACTCGTGCTACAATTATCTCGACTATGACGGATCGAATTCGGGCGGCACACTAATAGAGCCAACAACAGTCGCCGATAGCAAGGACGTGACAACAAACTACGATGATGCGAGGAACTATTCACCGACATCAACAGTGACGACAATAGCCAGCAATGACGATCCGTACTCTTATCTGGACGCATACAAAGTTGACCTGCCTGTGTACTCAACGGACTTTGGCGGCAGTAGTTCAGAGTCGCATGTGGCTGACACATACACGGAACCGAATTACTCGATGACAATGTCCCAAACTCGAATGGAGACACCCAGCAATGAGTTTTATGACGATTATCGCAGCCCGACGGCAACACCAGTCGGTGAGGTGAGCACGAACTTCAAGGCATATCTGTACGAGACGAACAGCAACAGTGGCAGCGGTAGTGGTAGTGGTAGTGGCAGTAGCAGTAGTGCCGGTAGTGACCCTCTTCTCGGCAAGCACGACCTGACAACATCATCATCGGGTACACCGTCGAGCGGTTCGACGGTTGTGCCGACGCAACAAGCACAGATCAGTGGCGGCTACTATCAACCGGCATCCAGCAAATCGGCACCATCCTTGAACACGACCTCGACACCACAAAAAGCGGCGTCGGCTGCAGCCAGTAAGGCAAGCAGTATGTTCGGAAGCCTATCACAGGGCCTTAAGGGAGGTCTCGACGGGGTGTTGAGTGGGGTAGCAGCTGTCGCTGATACAACCAAACAACAACAGCAACCGAAGCAGCAATCGGCTGCGTCTGGGATCAAGTCATCGGCCAAAAGTTTCGGTTTTGGATTTGCGTCGAAACTTATTCCAAATCTAACTGGATCGTCGGAGCAGGCGAAGCCCGCTCAAACAAAGCCAGAAACAACAACAGCGATGACTGTTCAGAAGCCGCCAACAACAACAACAACAATGACAACCGGCTACGACACGTCGTACAACACTAACCATACGACATACATGAATGACCATCAGCAGCCGTATACCACCATGAATGACTACGACTACAGTGACATGGAACACATACTGACAACCAGTAGCGATATGTCGACATGTGGCGATTGGAATGGCCTCGTCCGACACAGTCAGTCGATCTACACAAACGATTCACTGATGTATGACGGCGATTTCAATCAGGGAATATACGAGAATGCCACAACTACCAATGGTGGTGGCATGATGTTGGACGATGGTTACGATTTAATTTTGACACATCAGTCATCATTAGATGGAACGCAACCAGCTGTCACAACAGCGGCTACCACAAATGGAGGTGGATGCAAAATAGTCGACTATAGCGATGACTACAAGTACGGCTACGACGAGTACAGTTACAGTGAGAATGACTACATCGCGACCGGCGACATAACGGATAATCAAAACTACAACAATAACTACGATTACATGGATGACGATGCGACAATAGTATCACAGCTTTTAGATAATGCAGCGGCCAAAATGGCCGCCGAATCAGTTGTAGTGACGACAGTACCACAAATAAGCCAATCAGCTGCAGTAACACTGAGCAGTAGCTTTGATGCAACAAGTGGAATGGATATTATGGATGCCGCCATGAAACAGCAAACGATCCAAGTGACAGCAGCTATGACCACCGCTCAGCAGCACCAACAGCAACTGCAACAGCAACAGCAATCGACAGTAACAACAGCCGCCACAGTACAATCGAAACTGGGTCCAACATCACTGTTGTCATCGTTGACATCTGTAGCAACGGGAGGACAGCAACCGCAAGGACAACAACAACAGCCCGCTTCGAAGACAACCAGCAGCGGTGGAGGCGGACTGTTTGGTTCGTTCCTGGGGAAAGCTGCGGCTGCAGTACAATCGGCCTCGCAAGTAGTATCGACGGCCACAGCGATGACAACAGCAGCGGTCAAGGTCGTGCCCGGCACCCCATTCGCTGGCGATCAGCAAAAGAACTCGGCCCAGAATAGGCACGACACCGAAATGAGCAATGCTGTGAGTAGTGGGGCGGGTGGTGCAGCAGTTGTTACCGCCACAACAACATCATCCATGGACGATTACGAGAATAGTAATTTATATGAAGATGACTACTACACCACAAGCACCACGACCACAAATACGGCAACAAACGCCAATACAAATTTGGCGCAGAAAATGCTGCCGACGGTGCCACTGTCCAGCGGCAAAAAGCTGCCCGCCATCAATGGTAAATCGGGTTTGCTGATGAAACAGCAACCAACTGAAATCTATGACGAGGACGAAGAAGAGTATATCGATGAGTTGGATCCGAATTATCGGATGGATAGTGAGCAGGATGATTACTACATGGATCAGACGGCACCGTCGACGACAGCATCGATGATGGCAGTGAACGGTTACTATACCCCACCGGACGGTGGCTATGATTATCGTGAGGATTACTTTAACGAGGAGGACGAGTATAAATATCTCGAAAAGGAGCAACAGCTGAAAGAGCTTCGCAAGCACCAGCAACTGATGAAACACCAAAAGCAACCACCGCTCGAGTATATCGAAGAAAGTCACGATGACTATATCGATGACAACTATCCGAGCGAGGATAGTGCCAACTATCTGATGGATGACATGAAAGATCATCCGCTACAGGTCCCAGTGGTAACGACAACATCTACAGCAATTATATCGGCAACAACGCCAACGAGTAGCGGCCTAATTCATCATCAAATCAAAAAGCAAGATAGCATCATCGAAGAGGACGAAGACGAGGCGCTCCTTACGCCGGACGACAGTCTGCAGCACGACGACCAGCCTTCGTTGCAGCAGCAACAGCAGCAGTTCCACGAAGAATCACAAATCGCCAAAAAGAAGACCCTAACTCGAGGAGAAACCGAAGAAGTGACTAGTGGCCAGCTGATGCGCAAACCCGAAATAACAGCCAGGCAAAGATGGAATTGGGCCTACAACAAAATCATAATGCAGCTTAACGTGAGTACAACCTTACACTAAGTCTTAGATATATGTTTTCCTCTTTTACTAACTTGAATAGCAATCGAAAAATCTACAACTGAAAATAATACAATTTGGTTTATTTGTTTTATGATTTCATTTTTACTGAATCCCGTTCAGTGGATATTATATAGATGGAGATATTCTTTAAATAACAAAAGCATAGCCTGTCTAAGCCACTGCCCTATTGGGAGGGGTTTCCTGCATATTAAAAAAAATTTTTTGTTGAGATTTAAAAAATTTCTGTCGTTGGATAGCCTTCTTTGGAACTGGCAAAAGTACACTCATAAAAGTTGCAATTTATTTGCAATGCCCCATCGAAGCTTTGCAGCTCCACGGTCTTGACCTATCGATCCTGTTTATTGGAACAAAAATTAGAAGCTTTTGTACCTTAAATATGAACTCATCGACGGATTCTTGTGAAGTTATAAACATTTCCGATCTTTGTAAGTAGGTTTTTTTTTTTAATTTAAAAATGGATCTATGTTTTTTTTTTTTTATTTGGTTTAAAACACGTTTACAGACCGAGCACAGGTAGGTACCTATAACATCAAATTTTACTCCCACAATTCAACTTGCAGCAATTCTACATCATGTCCGTTGTAGGTAAAGTGTAAGTCTTGCAAAAGGGACTAGTTTTTCTTGCCACTCTTGAATGCATCATCACAATGTACTAAGTTACACACCGAGTCCCGATTAAAAAAGGATAAACTGGCAGTACTTTCACAATATGCCAACATTGAAGGCGAAGCCTTCGAAGAAGAAAGTAGAGCAGTTCTAGTTCTAGAAAAAAAGGGAAACCTTTACAGGGCGGGCGACCTTAGTTTTTGCAAGTTTAATTGAATTATTGGTACTTACACAGCTCTAAAGAAGGCAAACTTACTCACAATCTACTCAGCACCTAAATAAACAAGTATTAACTTTCAAATATGGTACATTCCAAATGTCTTAGCACGTGCGAATGTGATGCTCAATAATAAATAGTCGAATGACAGTAAACGACGGCGTTTTACCCTTTAAACCCAATTTTGTTTTACACTGCGCGAACTCGTTAAGCGTCATTAAAAATCAGATACGAACTGCGATCTTAATGCACAATTCACAATGTCGCGATGACAGATTATGTAGAAATAAAGCGTTCATATGGTGCCACACAAAATACAACTTCAGGCGTTGACTCGACTTTAGATCGTAAATATCGTAAAGTTCAACGCGACGCCTGAGTAGAGCTACTTTCTACTATCGCGCGCGTTTGACAACTTTAGAATTTCGAATTGTTCGATTTGAAGTTATAGAATGTGCCGTTTATAGTTGGAGTGGCACAGATCCGCTAATGTTTACTACACACAACTTTTAAAAAGCTATATGATGTTTTTTCAAAGCATAATGAATTAATTCAGTGTGTGGAAATGAGGAATAACATTTTTTTTGTAGGACAACTAGTAGTAGTAATTTCTTTAGATTTTTTGGAGGAAAAATATTAATCAAGGGTCTTGTATCCGTATTAAGGTTGTTGTGTGCTTTGATATATTGTTAAATATGATTTTATTGTATTTTGGAGAATCCTTTTTCAATTCGAGCATAAAAATTACAGCTTCAAGAAAAAAGGGAGTAGACTTGAAATTTTGATTCTGCTCTCAGTTTGTATTTTTCAGCCAGAAAACAAACAGAACTTTTAGTTTGTCAAACTTTTCCCTGTTAACGCGTATACGCATCAAAGCAGCATTTTGTTTTACAAAATTGTTGCTCGCGCGCTTTGGCATTTAAAATCGTAAAATTTCGATAAAGCGTGTCAAAGCGCGCCGACACACGGCGTGCAACGCCGAATTGTGAATTGGGCATAATGCACAATTCACAATGTCGCGATGACAGATTATGTAGAAACAAAGCGTTCATATGGTGCCACACAAAATACAACTTCAGGCGTTGACTAGCGTTGCCGTTTGGACCCTTTAGGGGCAAAATGGACCCTTTTTGAGGCTCGGGACCCTTGGCCCCCACTTTTCTAAATATGATCAAATTGGACCCTTTTTCAATTTAACCCTCACACGAACAGAAATTTAAATTTACTAAAGTAAGACTTGATTTTTTATTGAACGAAAAAGAATACAAGAAAAGTAAAAAGTATAAATGTCTAGAAAATATCTACGGCTGGACGCAGCCGTTTCATTTTCGACGATAAGCGCACCCATCTTAACCATCCGAAACCAGAACTCAAAAATTTAACAGAAGAAAGAGATAACACTATTTTCCAAATAAAAACCTAGTAGGTATACGAATACAGAAAGACTATTCTAAAAATGTAAATCACAGAGATTTTTACAGAGGGCCTTACTAAAAAGTATGATTATTATTATTAGTATTGCGCAGAATATTTATTATTATTACTAGCTGACTCGCCGAACTTTGTTTCGCCCATATTCGTTAATGTAATGAAAATAATAATACCGAGCATGCACAATGCACATGTCCTTTACGGTACACGATGTATAAAACGGAAGGTCATACATTTGACTTTAGGAGAAACATGGGAATTCAAGATTGATTTCACAAAATTCCAGCGATTGTCCTTGAGACTTTTTAATTGTCATAGCGAAACGGGAAATTGATACGCTCAAATACGAATGGCAAATCTTTCTGAATAAGCGGAATCCGCGGAATTAGAATGAATGACATTTGATTTGAGATTCTTCACAATCAAATCAAACGCGATGAGTTACAAAATTTCGGTGGATTGAGGTTGCGGAATAAAATTTTAACTGAGAACACTTTCAATTTCAAATTGTGTAGCGGTAAGCCCGGCACATCAAAATAAACCAAAAATTAAACATTTTTAATAATTTTTGTTGTATTGGAAGTGACACTACCCGTATTTCTATTCCATCTATTTTTTTTTTTTTAATGCGGTTCTCCATACAAAGTTCTATCCCCAATCACATCCCCGTAAACTTTTATTTTCACTACAAAAAGTAGCATATGTCCTTTCCACCAAGCACGATCCATTCCCGAGTTATGAGTGTACATACGGACGTCAGACTCTTTTACATAAAGCCTTACTCACCATACCAAAATAGTGTCCTATCTATCCAACTGTAACAAAGCATACAATAAATAGTTCTATCTTTCAAACTGTAACCAACCATATACAGCCACAAAATTTCATAGAAATCGGTTGATTGGTTTAGGAGATCAACAACAGCGCCAACAAAAAAAAAAAAAAATTGACTCAAATTCATGTTTTTTTCACGCACTCATAATACACACATAAGTTTTCCGATTTCAACCAAACTTCACAAAAACTATGTATAGACCAATACCAAAGATTTATGAAAGTTTTGTTAAAATCAGTAAATATTTTAAGGCGTGAATCGGGGACAAACGAACACAATTTTAAGGCTTAATTTTTGTTTATAAGTATAGATTATATACATGTTTTTTTTTTGTAATAAATACAGTCATTTGTTTGGTTTTGTGACTAATAAATTTGTATAAAATGTTTTTACTGTTTTTTTTTTTGCTTTATTAGTATTTTATATGGGGGAGCCTTTTTTTGCTCGGGACCCTTTTTAATCCCCTTTTTGAAATTTTTCAGCGGCAACACTGCTTGACTCGACTTTAGACCGTAAATATCGTAAAGTTCAACGCGACGCCTGAGTAGAGCTACTTTCTACTATCGCGCGCGTTTGACAACTTTAGAATTTCGAATTGTTCGATTTGAAGTCATAGAATGTGCCGTTTATAAATGGAGTGGCACAGATCCGCTAATGTTTACTACACACAACTTTTAAAAAGCTATATGATGTTTTTTCAAAGCATAATTAATTAATTCATTGTGTGGAAATGAGGAATAACATTTTTTTTTGTAGGACAACTAGTAATTTCTTTAGATTTTTTGGAGGAAAAATATTAATCAAGGGTCTTGTATCCGTATTAAGGTTGTTGTGTGCTTTGATATATTGTTAAATATGATTTTCTTGTATTTTGGAGAATCATTTTTCAATTCGAGCATAAAAATTACAGCTTCAAGAAAAAAGGGAGTAGACTTGAAATCTTAATTCTGCTCTGAATTTGTATTTTTCAGCCAAAAAACAAACAGAACTTTTAGTTTGTCAAACTATTCCCTGTAACGCGTATTCGCTTCAAAGCAGCATTTTGTTTTACAAAATTGTTGCTCGCGCGCTTTGGCATTTAAAATCTTAAAAATTTAAAATTTCGATAAAGCGCGTCAAAGCGCGCAGAAGCACGCACGCGTGCAACGCCGAATTGTGAATTAACTCAATACGTCTGACCCATTTGACGGGCTGCATTGTGCAGTCCTATACTAATAAAGTGTGGTTCAGTTTTAAGGGCCGATGTTGATTTTGAATAAAACACAAATTATTTAGGAAATTATTGTCATTTCTTTTTTTTATGATAATATTGGTATGGTTCAATTATGTATGGAACAAAATATCGGCCAAATGGCCGCCGTGACCTCGGCGCGCGACCTCCATCCGATGGTCCAAATTTTCGATGACGCTGAGGCATAGTTGAGGTTCTATGCCGTTAATGTGCCGAATTATATCATCCTTTAGCTCTTGAATTATTGCTGACTTATCGACGTACACCTTTTATTTCAAATAACCCCAAAGAAAGAAGTCCAACGGTGTAAAATCACATGATCTTGGCGGCCAATTGACATCGCCACCACGTGAGATAACACGGCCATTGAATTTGTCGCGCAAAAGAGCCATTGTTTCGTTAGCTGTGTGACAAGTGGCACCGTCCTGTTGAAACCACATATCGTCCACATCCATATCTTCCAATTCGGACCATAAAAAGTTCGTTATCATCTCACGATAGCGAACACCATTCACAGTAACAGCCTGACCGGCCTCATTTTGGAAAAAATACGGAACCATGATGACGCCCCATACAGTCATTCTTGTGCATTGGTTTTTCGACAATCGCTCTTGGATTATCATTCGCCCAAATGCGGCAATTCTGCTTATTGACGAATTCACTGAGGTGAAAATGTGCCTCATCACTGAGGATGATTTTCTTCGAAAATTGATCATCCACTGTTGCCATTTCTTGCCACCATTCTGACCATTGACGACGCTTGAAATGGTCAAGAGGCTTTAGTTCTTGAGTCAATTGCACCTTGTTAGCGCGTAAATGCAAGTCTTTATGCATAATGTTCATCAACGACGAGCGTGAGAGGTGCAATTGTTGGGCACGACGACTAGATTAGGTGGCGGCTCTTCAGCCACACTATCGCGAACAACAGCAATATTTTCTGCAGTACGAGCATGCAATGGTGTTTTCACTTTTCACATGTCCTACAGACCCGGTTTGCTCAAATTTGCACGATTTTTCCGATTGTACGCACGTTTGGACATTAAATTGACCGAAAAAATCACGAAGTGCACGATATGCATTTTGATTTGAACGCCCATTTTCATAATAAGCCTGAATAACTTTAACGCATTGCTCGATTGTGTATCTTAGTCTGAAATTCAGAAATGTCAAATGAAATGCAGAAAAAAAACTTGACATTTAGATGTGGTTCACATTCAACATCGGCCCTTAAAATTTAACCACCCGTTCAATGAAGCTGTACCAAAATTACAGGTTAACACATGTTTCGATAACTGGTGGACTGTATATTTGCTTGAATTGCGCTCTTTTATATTTTATATATTTTTTATAACTTTTCTCGTTTTTAAAATGAAGTATATATCCTAATAATAATAAAAACTAATTGAGAAAAACATATTATTTCGTCGGCAGAGTTGATGTGTATAATACATAGTGGATTTTGTATCTAACTTATACTTTGTTAGTTTTGAACACACTCCCCCCTTGAAGTCTATGCTTCAAAGTCCACTGGCAGGCGACACAATTTTTGAACAGGGCGTTCGTACCTGTTTTTTCCATGTTTTGCGCTTTCATTCTTTGTTGTTTATTCGTTGTACGATAAAAAGGCTGTGCGGGCAGCTTCTCTCGGAACGATTTGTAATTTCGTTTAGCGGCTACGTTATTCTGTGCACGATATTTGTATTCTTATTGCACTTTGATCGAAAATACAACAAGAATACAAAAGCGCTGTATGCAGTTATCCATAGCTACACCAAAATCCATATTACAAATTGAACTTCATGTGCAGCGCAGTATCGCACAGAAGTCAAGATGTAAATTGCGTTAGGTGTAGCAGCGCAGCGATACAAAAAAAAATCATTTGCATTTCAAGTGCAGCGCAGGTTTGCACAGAAATACAACTGAAAAAAGTCAAGATGTAAATTGCGTTAGGTGTAGCAGCGCAGCGATACAAAAAAAAATCATTTGCATTTCAAGTGCAGCGCAGGTTTACACAGAAATACAACTGAATACTGCGCAATGCTCAGCAACATTAAAAAAGCGCTGTATGCAGTTATCCCTCGCTACACCAAAATCCCCATTACAAATTAAACTTCATGTGCAGCGCAGAATAGCACAGAAATAAAATTGTAAATTGCACTAGGTGCAGCGGCGGTGCGGCGCAGCGAAATAAGTTCCAATTGCATTCCAAGCGCAGCGCAGAATAGCACAGAAATGCAACTGAAAACGCAGTGTCCAGCAGAGCATTGCTGCAGTAAAAGTTGCGGAAATATTAACAAAAAATGCTACAATATCATTCCAAGTGACGCGCAATTTGCGTGCACCTATACTTACAGCGCATGACCACCGCAGCTTGGTCATATTTATCACTGACTAGTGTTAAAATGTGTTTTTTTTTTTGCTATATTTAAAAAATTAGGTCAGGGAAAACTTCAGAACTGGTCAGGGAAAGTCAGGGAATTTTTTTCTTAATAATAGCGGCAACCATGAAGTCACAAGATGCTCAGCGACAACATCACGGATCTCTCCATTCGAGGTAAAATAATCAAAAGTTCACATCCAACTCTTAGGACGATCGACGAAACAAACCGTTTTTCTGATATCCTGAAGGACTTCGTGGACATAACACTCAACAAGATCAGCAGGGCTCACGAAGACCATGTCCAGCATCACATAATTGTCAGGGGACATCCAGTTGCGGAACGAGCTCGGCGGATTGCCGGCGAAAAACTCAAAGCAGCGAAGGATGAGTTCCAGGACATGATGCAACAAGGTGCAGAAGAAATCCAGTGGCTGGAGGCCGTGTGGTGGCTACCGTCGCCTCAACTGAATCACAGTTCCGGACAGGTATCCTATTCCACACCCCCGGGATTTCAGTCAGCAACTAGCTGATTGCACCATCTTTACAACACTGGACTTGAAGAGCGCGTATCACCAGATAACACTAGCACTGGAGGATCGACCAAGGATGGCTGTGATAACACCTTTCGAGTTATTTGAGTTCAACGTCATGACTTTTGGCTTGTGCAACGCTGCACAAACTATGCAACGTTTTATTTTTCATTCT
Organism: Cheilosia urbana; assembly: GCA_946477585.1. Classification (NCBI taxonomy): domain Eukaryota; kingdom Metazoa; phylum Arthropoda; class Insecta; order Diptera; family Syrphidae; genus Cheilosia; species Cheilosia urbana. The sequence continues at coordinate 6,567,514 of OX297857.1, forward strand.
GCTTCACTGATGACATACTCATTGCATCTGCCAACGAAGAAGAACATCGACATCACTTAAGCATCATATTCGGCAAACTTCAGCTATTTGATTTGATCATCAACATATCCAAGTGCTTCTTCGGATGTTCTGAGGTTAAATACTTGGCATACACTGTCAACAAGGCAGACATAAAACCTCCCACGGACCGAGTGGCGGCATTAGTCAATTACCCAAAACCTCTGACAATGGACAAGCTGCGGAAGTTCCTAGGATCATGGAATTTTTATCGAAGCTGTATGCCCAGGGCTGCTACTACACAAGCCCCTCTAGTCAACTTGAAAGTCGGAGCAAAGAAAGGCGACAAGCAACCAATTCTGTGGACACCCGAAACGTACAGAGCATTTGAAGAATGCAAAGCTAAGTTGAGGGACTCTGTTCAACTGGCTCATCCACACGCAGATGTGCCTCTATCGCAATTGGAGCTGTTCTAGATCAACGTTGATCAACTAGATCAACGCATCGGAGATCAACTCCAGCCACTTGGTTTCTTTTCAAAAAAAGTAAAACCGAGAGAAACCAGGTACAAAGTGTACGACAGAGAGCTGCTAGCCATCTACAGAGCAGTGAGGTATTTCCGACATTTGATCGAAGGTCGTGAGATCATCATCTTAACCGACCATAAATCGCTGGTGTACGTATTCGATCAGAAGTCCGACCACGCATGTGATCGTGTCGCCCGACAACTGGAGGAAATTGGTCGCCTCTCAACAAGAATCGAGCATGTTTCGGGAGCGGAGAATGTTGTGGCTGACGCATATTCTCGCATTAAAACTATCAACATGCCGGTAATGATCAGCACGACTGAACTCGCTCAGATGCAGAGAGAGGACGACGAACTGAAGCTTCTTCTTGCAACTCCAGGAAAGTATTCACTTAAGCTCCGAGTATTACGAATCGACGACACCGACGTCATTGTGTATTGCGACATTGGAGGCACGGACATCCGCCCATATGTACCAAGAACTCTACGCAGGAAAGTTTTCAACAACACACATGGACTTTGTCATCCCAGTGGACGAGCAACAAAACAACAGATCTGCAAGAAATTCGTATGGCCAAATATGTTTAAGGACATACTAGCGTGGGCCAGATCATGCATGCAATGTCAACGAAGTAAAGTAAGCAGACACATCAAAAATACTCCACAGCATATTCCGATTCCTAGTGGCAGATTCCAGCATGTGCACATCGATATCGTCATTAGGGATGTTACGGAGGTGGTTTTACCGGAGTCGGAGTCGGAGTCGGAAGCGCCATAGCAACCTCCGCGGAGTCGGAGTTGAATTGGAGTCGGAGGCGGAGGTCGCACGCAGACACAAATTATTAATATATAAAATTTGAAAATATAAAATTGTGACACGCACTCTCAACTTCAATGCAAATCTCGCCTAGTTATGTAAAATGACACACGCACTCTCCTCTCAACTTCAATGCAAATCTCGCCTAGTTATGTAAAATACATAAAAGAGTGAAAAGACAGTCGTATTGTAAAATGTCGCAACTCGATAATTCTTTGTTGTTCATGTTCATCGGTCGCCTCGTCACCCATGATGGTGCTCCGATAAACCTCCGATGTGATTATATCGGAACCGAAGCCGGATTCGGAGCTGCAATTTAAACCGGAAGTTCCGACATATCGGATTCGGAGTCGAAGCTCCGTATCATCCCTAATCGTCATAATGCCACTGGTACATAACTTCAGGTACCTACAAACTGGCTATGCAGATTTGGTGCCCCAAAAACCATAACCACCGACAGAGGATCTCAATTCGAATCTTCTTTGTTCGACGCATTGGCTAAACTCATCGGAAGCACACACATCAGGAAAACAGCCTACCATCCAGCATCCAACGGTATGATCGAGCATTGGCACAGGTCGCTGGAATCATCAATCAAGTGCAAAGAGACAACAGACTGGATAAGTGTCCTTCGACAGTTTTGTTAAGTGGCCCATAGACGTCTGTGGGCTGGTATGCACACCGATTTTTGGTGTCACACACGGTGCGAGTAAAAATCAAACCTTTTTGATTTTTGGTGTCGGTGTCTCGATCGGTGTGATGTGTGTGGGGTTGCACGCGCACTTTCAGTTCTCAGTTGCATCCGAATCGTTGATGTGTGAAGAACGTCGGCATTCGGCCGTTTTTTGGAATGGCATTTCGTGATTGCGAATTTTGGCGATCCTTTGTAAAGGGTTTTCCAATAAGAGGTGTTGTTTTGGTATTCAAAGAAAAATGCCATTTTTTGAGATAAATGATCGGATGTTTCTTTCATAATGAAGAGGAAGGTATGCCGTTGATAACAATGAAAAACAACATCAGTCAAATGGCCACCACGATCACGCATACTGGACCATATCCTTTCACAATAACACCGCTTATTGAAAAACCCTTTAGATGTGTACAAAGAGTTTCCGGAGCTCTGGCAAAAAAAGTCAAGTGAATATAAAAACCGTGATAAAAAAAAAGAAGCATGGGAAACCTTGCTGCAGAAATATAAAGAAAATGAAAGCCACGCAACATAGACAGCGATTGCTATTAATGCGCAAGCCTCATCGTCCTCATCACTCATGGTTTTAACTTTCCTGGTTGAGACCACTTGCTTAACTAAAGTGTGTATGATTTGGTATGGCGTGTGTGGCGGAATGCCACACCGGTGTCAGTACACCGGTGTGCACACAAGTGTGATGTCTATGGGCCACTTTAGGACTACGCACCAGCTTTAAGGAAGACATCAAATCAACCGCCGCAGAACTCGTCTACGGGACAGTACTCAGATTGCCTGGCGAAAGCTTTATACATGAAGAAGTGACACCAGAGCCTCAGATCTTCGTTAAAACGTTCCGAGAACATATGCGGCTATTGAAGTTGACACCTTCAGCACATCACTGCCACAAGAAAACATTTGTGCACAAAACACTCTACAGCTGTACTCATGTTTTTTTTAGGGTTGACTCAGTTCAAAAAGCATGTGAGCAGCCGTATGATGAACCATATGAAATTCTTGAACGTATTTCGGACTACGTGTTCAAAATAAACACTAATGGAAAACCGACAACCATATCCACAGTGCGATTAAAACCGGCATTATACGAAAACTTTACCGAGGCTACACCCACAACCAGTCCACTGCAACAAGAGTCATTGCCAACGACACAAACGGACAGCAATTCCTCAACAATAGCATCCAGATCATCTCAACCTTCAACATCAAGAAGATTGAAGACACATCCAGCAAAGAAAAAAACAAAACAAATATCTTTTGCGACATAAATGGATTAGCGCTAACACTTGGGGAGGAGTCATGTGGCGATTACCAGCCATTGCATAATATAATATCTCTAAATTCCTTAGCTGAGGAATTGTCGCCACCGTTATCAGAAGAGTAATGTAGGCAATGCTTAAAACTGAGGTATATGAGGTAGAGGTATTATATTATACAATGGCTGGTATTCGCCACAAAAGTACAACGGCAAGCGCCATCTATTTGAAAAGAAGAAAAACTTAACTTCATCTCTGTTTCCCATAATTGCTGTTATGGAAGCTTTAAGCCAGTGCAAAATGAATCTGAAGGCATGACTTCCGAAAGACATGAGATTCAAATATTAAAAAATAAAGCTTTTAGTAATATAACGAATTGGAAGGATTCTTGAAGTTAAAGAGGCCTTCTTTATTAGCAGTTTTTTTTTGGAAATGGACTGAAACTGGTATGAAACCCCTCCAGATGTTGAAATTGCATTCATTTTAAAATTATCTGCTGCACAATAAAAAAAGAGGACAATTTTGTTTAAGTTAAAAGGCAAAAAATTGTTAAAGCGAATTGTTATTTTACCTCCGAATGTCCTCTTTTACTTAAAACATCAAAGAGGACATAGTTGCGAAAAAGGGGAATGTCCTCTCAAAAAGAGGATGAATGGTCACCGTACCTATTGCCAAGTGCTTTCAGATATTTTGTATATCAATTCCCAACCTTCTCAATGTAAATTGAGAATGGACTTGAATCCTTTCCATCGCAAAGAACTTTTCCCTCCACTAGTTTCATATTATAAAAACAAAGTGAAAAGCTTTGCCTTTGAATTTTTTTTTTTAGAAACATGGAAAGCGCTTCCTATGCAAGATACAGGGTTACCTCCTACCACGAATAAACCCAGTGCATTGAAATTGAAACACAATTAAAATCCCGAAAAACACTTCAAAACCAAAACAACAGAAGTAAAAGTGTTATATCAGCTTTTCGGAGTTGTGTCCAGTTAAGAAGAATATTGAGTTGGTTTGGGAACAAGCTAAATATGACTTTTAAAGCTTTTAGAAAGAAAGCTGCACACCAGTGTTAAGGCACTCTCTCTTCATATTTCCCTCAAATTTCCTATCAAATTATCTCGGTACTTTTTTGCGAAAAATGCGAAGTTGCAAACGTAAAATTTGCTTTTTTTCGGAAAGAAAATCACATTTTAGTAGTTTAAGTATAGATACCACAATATAAATGATTATTTTTTTACTATAAAATATTGTTAAAAGGCCATTTACCTGAGCTCTTTTCTATGGGCATTTAGTGTGGTAATTTGAATGTATTTTCTGACATATTCAAGAAATTCCCACGATTTTGCTGCTGGTTCCCCAGTGGCGTAGCGTTGGTTTGGTGCCGCCCGGGGCAGACGCAATTTATGCCGCCCCCGTAATTTTTTCCCACACTAAAAAAAAAGCATTTGTAAACTTGGTAACATTTTGGGAATCGAATAACGGTACTTTTGCAATTTCGAAATATTTCGAAAACAAAAATTAATTTCTAAGGCAGTAAGGGCATTTCTAACTGAATAGCAGGCCCAGTTTTTGTCTATATTATCGTAGGGTTACCATTATTGTGCAAGATTTATTCGTTTTTTTTTTGTTTCCCTTAAGTCGTTAAATATTTCCTTTATTTTGCAATCCTGAATTGGTAATTTGGTTTATTATTCGTTAAATTTGTCAATCATTACGCGATTACTAATCGGCGTTTTTCGCATTTCTTTGAAATGGATTTTGATCATTTCGAAAAAATCATTTGGCAATTTATTGATTGGCATTATCCTATTATCCTGTTTGTTATTTGGTCAAGTCATTTTTCAACGAAATATTGAAACGTACCATACCCATTTTCGTACAATAGATTTAAAAAAAAAAAATATATTTTTTTTTTTAACTGGGTTTTCTTTAGTTTTCTAGGAAAAGGCGACAACGATTTTGACCAAAATGAGTAGTTAGAGTAAGATTTATGTTTTCAAAATTATTGTGGCCTTAATTCTTAAATTCGAGTCACCGAAAACGCTCATCTTAAGAACTACAAATATCTCGAAAACCCCAATTTTAATTTCGATATAACTCTAAAAACCAAGTAATGCTTACGGGGGGGTGACATAATGTCCATGGACGTTATTTCTGTCCCAAATTGACATTATGTCCCTGGACATAATGTCTGTTCGTTAATAAGACATAACGTCCAGGCTCAAACGGTCACAAGATCCATGGATATTATGACCGGATCAAAGTCTGAATGGAACTATGTTCCGGCTGCTATATGCAAATATTTGCGAAAAAAAAAAAAAAAAAAAAACGGAAATAATATCCAACGACAATACGTCCAATCACAAAATTTTGAAATAGACGTAATGTCCATTTGGGACAGAAACAACGTAAATGGACATTATGTCCCACCAATGCCTACATCCCGAAAAATAACTTATAGGTAGTCAGTTTTCAGCTAAATAGTTAGGCAATACTATTATTCAAACCAAACAAAGGGACAAAAGGCTCTCCAACGATTTTGATCAAAATACATATTACAGATAATATAGATATTTAAAATAAGATTTTTTAATTATTTCCCAAAAATTAATACCCAAGCCGATCTGTGTTAATATATATTTTTTAAAACTATGCACTTCAATTAAAAATGCAATAGCAGCAAGGCAAAAATTACCCACTTCCTATTTTTTTCAACCCTTTTTAGTATGCATCTTAAAATAATTCCAACCACTTGGAGAGCTGCACAATCAGAAAATTCCACTTCGCTTACGTCCCCACACACGTCCATCGTAATTTTCAGTTTATAACTTCGAATGCAAATTCAAAAACAAATCTCTGAATTCTTACATATACTCGTACATATTAAGTGAGGACATCGATCTATCACGAACACTACTTGCAATCAAAAAACAGATAAAAAACAGAAACTCCTACTACGCTTGTCCACGTATACTCAAACATCTTATAGACTATAAGACCTTATAAAATAGTACAGTAAGCGCTCATAGCTCTCTAACCAGAACTTGCCAAAATTATATTCATAAATACATATAAATTATACATTTAAAAAATTAAAAAAAAAAAAATTAACTGCTCCAAATTGCCGCCCCTGGTAAAGTTCCGCCCGGGGCTTGTGCCCCCTGCCCCCCCCCCTATCTACGCCACTGCTCTTCCCACGGAAGGCTTTTCGAACATAGAAATTACCACCAAGGAAATCCCACGATATGCGACATGCGACTATGCGACGTAAGTAAGTTTACGATGTATGTTTGTTGTTGAGGAGAAGGCTGTTTCGACTAGCATCAGGAGAAGCAATGCGTGGAAGGGTGGTGTACGTCAAACGTATGTACGTACCACAAAACAAATTAATGAACATAAAAAAAAAGAAAAAAAAAAGTCTGACAAAAACAAACTAGAGTAACAAGTTGCACCATTGGATGGACAGTGAAAAAATTGATGTGAATGCGAGTAGAGGGAGAAATTAACCTACGAAACTACTGCTACAAAAAATTGGTTCAAAAATGTTCAACTCCAAGGGCGAAATGTATGCTCTACTCGAACTTTATCCTGCCAGTTGTGTAGGAAGGGAGAACTAGAACTGGACGGGATTTTGGTCTTGTGTGCGAGGAGGACGGATGGGGGAGGAGCGATACAAAAGCGAACTCTATGAGCTGTGGTAACATGTGGATGTAGTCATAAAAGAAAAAAATACGTCGACTATATAGGTGATTGGACAATAATGCTCCAGCTAAGAGGATCTTCGAATCTCAGCCCTCAGGTTCGAGACGATGAGGACGTTTGAACCTCCTATTTTACAGACCAAGCCATCGCGGCCGCCATCAGAGCTCTTGGCTTGGATAAGTGGAAGAGTGCTAATATTCGATTTCTGCTCGCCGAAGATTTTGCACATTACATGCGATTTGCGGTCGTAATGATCATTCTTTAGCTCATATGGCGATTTTAAATTCATTGGCTTCCCTTTACAAAGTATATTCCTTTCCAAAGTAAATATTGAAATATTGCTGCGGTGGCACGCGCTCTCCGCGAGACCTGAATCGTCTTACGCATTAACCTGATGAACTTAGCGAATTGCGTACAAAATTGAACTTGTCGAAGAACTAAAGTCTACTAAAGTGCACGACTGGGTCGAACAAAACTTTCTCATTGATCAAAAGTTTGATCAGTTGTTTTCTTATTTTATTAGGTAGGTAGATATAAATCTGAGAAGCAATGTTAGGAATGTGTTAAATAAAATCCATTTTTGAGTTAATCATAAAAGAAAAAAATAGGTCATCGATATCTAAGTTATTAGGGGCTCCAACTAGTCGTAACTTCCTTAGACACCACGCAATGAAACTTAATCTCAAAGATGACTATAGATATGTAGAGGTTCCGGAGGCGAAGAGGTACACGAGGACACAGCACACTTCCTCAGCCATTGCCCGAGTCTATGCCACTTGAGGAACAGAACACTTGGAAGCTATTACTTCCACGACTTACAAGAACTTTTTTATGTCTCACTGTCTAGGGATGGCTAGACAGCGTCTTTTAGCCACAAAGGAGAGGGAAAGAAGAACACCGATGCAACACCAACGGCTTACCCCAAAAAAGTAGCATCACAATGGTTCCATGAGGAGCTAAGTGTTTTTTTTTTTTTTTTTTCTGTTGGAGGTTGTTACTATCCGATGGAGCACTCAGACACAACTACTGGTCCATTGTACTGCCAAACAGACACCTTAAATTTATGTACTTAGTTTTCCCGTCTTTCGAAGAAAGATGAGAAGGAGCTTCAGTGATGAAGAGCTTAGATGTTCGGCACTCACCACGTCAGCCCCAAAGATCCGCCACCTGATGCGAGCAAAGGCAGGACAGCTACAGAGGAAGTGCTCCGGTGTATCGTCATCCTCTCCATAGGCAGGGCAGATGGTTGAGACGCTCAAGCCCAAAACATTCAAGTGTTTGGCAAAAGCTTGGTGGCCCGAAAGGACGCCCACAAGCAGTCTACAGTCGCTTCTTCTGAGAGACAGAAGGAAGGCCGCCGACCTTTTGCAGATATCCGGACGCAGTCATTTGGTCTGTCCACACCCAGCACAGCCAAGCCACCGACACTCGTGTTCGCGAGAGTCATCAATGGATGACTTAACTACCGATGAAGGCAGACCCAACGCAGGTTCAGGTCCTAAGAATTCTACCTCTGAACCCAGCCTGGCAAGCTCATCAGCTATCTCATTTCCAAGGATACCAGTGTGACCTCGGACCCAAACAAGATACACTGTATTTAGCCTTCCGACCAAGTTCAGAGAAAGCTTGAGTTCGAGCACTAAATTAGACGAGGTAAGAGGGTCAGCAGCGCTTTTAATGCAGCTTGGCTGTCGCTGCAAACGCATATACTCCTAGCCCTCAACCTGTTGTCAAAATATAGCGCATAGCCATGAGGATAGCGAAACCCCATGATAAAAATATCAAGGGGGGGGAAGGTTCATCATAGCGTCTAGAGCGGAGCCCGGTGTGCTGGGGAAGGCCCCTGTGCAGCCGAGACAAACCGTTCTTTGAAGTCTGGCAAAAGAGGCAGTAACACGTTTCCGTGAAAGCCTGTTCCACCATACATCCGACGCGTATAAGAGGAGTGGTCTTACCATTGCCGTATTGATCCAAAGGACCCTTTTAGGAGATAAACCCCATGTCTTGCCAAAAGCGCCTTTACACTGCCAGAAAATCGACAGCGCTTTATCGGTTTTCGATTCGACGTGCTTGGACCAAAGAAGCTTTCTATCGAGGATTACTCACAGATAATTGACTTCATCAAAGATCGGAATAGTGACACCTTTTAACATAAGCTGAGTCAGACCAGTGACCTTCCTCCTTCTCGTGAAGAGAACAACAGTCGTTTTAAGAGGATTCACTTTAAGCCCATTTCTTGTGCACCAGCCATCGATCAAGCCCAAGGATCTCTAAACCCGAGAGCAAACAGTCCCTAGGTCAGAACCGACAGACAGAACGGCGACATCATCCGCGTATGCTTGAATAAAGGTTCCAGGAAGATTGAGAAGCGTTAACAGAGAGTCAACTACCATACACCATAAAAGGGGAGACAGAACACCGCCTTGAGGGTAGCCCCAGTTAGCCCCTGTCATGACGCATTTGCCACAATCCGCCTCGGCAATCAACGTCCTTTACATTAGCATTGCTTTAATCCACAACACCAATGTTTCATCTATACCATGATGTCTGGCTGCATTGCACATGCTATCAAAAGTCGCATTATCAAAAGCCCCCTCAATGTCGACGAAAATGCCCAACGCGTACTCCTTCCGATCAGGAGCACTTTCAATCCTACCAACAAGGTTCAGAAGCGCAGTTTTACAGGATTTTCCGCGCTGATAGGCATGTTGCATCTCTGAAAGAGTGTGCGATCGAAGAGCGACATTGCGCACGTGCAACTCAACCAGTCTCTCCAAACTTTTCAGCAGGAAGGAGGACAGACTTATGGGTCTGAAACTTTTGGCGAGATTGTAGTCAGTCTTACCTATTTTTGGTATGAACACGACTTTAACCATACGCCAAGGAGAAGGTTTGTAGGCCAAGGCCAAGCTAGCGGTGAAAATTCTTTTCAGTGTCGGCATCAGCTGACTACAACCTTGTTTCGGATAGATGCCATCCGGACCAGGTTACTTGAAACCCTTAAACGATGCAATTGCATATTTGATGGCCTCATCCGTCACTACTCTGGATGAAACATACCAGCTACACCGCGTGGTGTTTGACAGACCATACAACAAGACATGTCCTAGGTCTCTCGGACAGCCTATCGTAAAGAACGTTGTGCGAACCACTGAACTCACCAAGGCCACAGATGCGATTTTTCCACACCCATGGTTTCTGGATGGATGTTATGCGATTCTTTGTTCTACTTACAGCAAGCCTCCTACTTAAAAGAGCGGTAGCAGCCTTGCAGTGCTGTAGGTTTATCTGAGTGAACAAAATGGATGTAAACTCTGGGTTACGACCACTATTCGCACTACTTGGCATTGAAATGGAAACGAATCCTACCAAGATGCAGATAGGGACGCATGTCGTACCTAGACTTGATGGTCTCGGCAGAAGCCATGTCTATGCTCACAACCAGAGAGCTATCATCTTCATCGTGACGGTTTTTGCTCTGCCTGTGAGAACGGCGACAAAGGTTTCCCAACTGTCGTTTGCACGGTAAGTTGTCAGCTCTTTGGACAAAGCAAATCTGCTAGCTGCGCAATTCGCCGCAAGCTCTAACATTCCAGATTGCAACATGTCTCCTCCTGTGCTCGAGAACGTCGAATATTTCATGGGACAAATACATTTTCGCACTCGCACAGTAACTGAATCAGTGTCTATCTTTAGAACGGTGGGATTCTGTGTATTGTCCTGACTGTCCTTCTAGTGCCTTCTCAGTTTTCCTAGAAAAACTTAAAAACTATATAAATGACTGCAAACATTTTAAGAAAAGAAAAAGGGTCAACTCAATTAAGGCCTGGATCACTGAAGGAATTTGTAAAGAAATAGAGCAAAAAAATAAATTTTATTCAAAAAATAAGAGTAGGATGAACCAGCCTTCAGTTAAAAAGGCATATAAAGAGTTACAGACTAATGTACGCAATAGCATAAATAGGCAAAAAGTGAAATATTGTAGGAATGCTTTTGCGGAACATCGGCATAATCCAAAGGAACAATGGCGTATTGTAAACAATATATTAGGAAAAGAAAAAAATGAGTCAGATTTAAAGCTTCTTAAATTAGACGATAAAATTGCAGCTAGCAACGTGGATTTAGCCAATGAAATGAACACTTTCTTTAAAAATGTCGCCGAAAAATGTAAACCAGATGTGTGTATTCAATAAAATGACAGCAATAGGCGACTTTTAATTGATAAAACAATTTCACACTCTTTTTACTTCGGGCCCGTGAGTAGTTCAGAACTTCTAGCTTTCATTAACAGCTAGAAATCTAAAAACTCATGTGGGATAGATGGTATCAGCAATGTGGTGATTAAGAAAATACGAAAATCAATACTAAATCCATTAACACACATTATCAATCAAAGTTTCCAGTGCGGAGTATTTCCTGAGTGCCTTAAGACTTCTTTAATTATTCCCGTTTTTAAGAAAGGAGATGCGAGTGATCCTAACAACTACAGGCCAATATCCCTGTTATCAACTTTCTCTAAGTTATTTGAGAAAATCATAGTTAGCAAAATGATCAACTTTCTTGAAAAAACACATTTTTTTAATAAGTCCCAATTTGGATTTAGAAAAGGCAAATGCACTGAAGATGCAATAGTTGTCTTTCTGAGTAGAATATACAAAGGATTAGATAATAATCAGAAAACAGTCGGTATATTCCTGGATCTCACAAAAGCCTTTGACTTGGTTTACCACGAAATACTACTGCAGAAGCTCTATGATGCTGGCTTTAGAGGCAATATAAATGCGAGAATAATTAGACTGAACACCATGTCGCGGATGCCAAGAGCTTAAATAGTAGATGTGCATAAAATAGATACATTCCTGCTGGTGCAGGTATCACTTGGGATTGTATCAACCAATTCCCTGGAATTCTTGCTGGTACAAGAGTTGCTTGTAAGATAGAGATTTGTATTAGGCAATTCTCTGGTAACAATTCTATGGAATATGGAATTGGATATTTCCTTTGTTAAGAGTTGACGGAGACAATTCTTGGAAATAATTGTGTGGGAAAGCGCGAATATTATTGTGTGACAATATGATAAATACATTCATCACATTATGAAATTAAAGGGGAATTTGGGTTCATCATATTGATGAATTTTTCATAATACTGATGAACGAAATTGATGAATGATGAACAACATCATATTGACGAAATCGGTTTCATCATAGTAATGAAAAAGTTCACTGGAGTAAAATTGTCAATTTTTTCATCACATTGATGAACTTTTTCACTACTATGGTGTACCTTTTTTTTCAGTGAGAAAATTGTTTTGCTACTCTGCCTCAAATTATTGTTTTAACAGAGATCTGGAATTTTAATCACGAAGTTACGAATTTTTCATTGCCGGGCTATCTTGCGTTTCCAAACTGTAATGAAAAGTATCCATTGGGAGGTACGATTGTCTATGTTAAAAGTGATCTGGAAGTAGAGATCTCATTTACACCAATTATTGAAAGTGCTGATTGTGTTGTTGTAAAATTGAAATTGTGCAAGAGTTTGTCAGTGACTATTGTTTGTGTATATCGACTGCAATTTGTACATAGCAATATTTTTCTTAATGATCTCGAAGGTTTGCTGTGTTCTGTAAATTGTAGGAATGTCTGCTTAGTGGGGGACATAAATATCGACATACTTGACCTACCAAGAGAATGTGATGACTATATGCTTCTGGTGTCATCATTAGGCTACCGGTCGCTCATAAATCTCCCAACGAGAATTAGTGATACGACAAAATCACGCATAGACCACTTCTTCCTTAAAACCAATGATTTTACTAGCTTCCAGCCGTATATCTTGCAACTAGGTATTACTGACCACCACTCTATTGGTATTGCTTTAAAAAGCATCTTAAATAACGCTTCTGACAGAACTACAAACCAATCTCTGGTCAGTCGCAAAGAAGAAACTCTTAGGCTTCGGCCACGCAATGAGCGACAAGCGACTGAGCGACTGAGCGACGAGTCGCTGAGCGACGCAAAAAAATTAAAACACATGAAATCGTATGGAGGTGGCCACATAAACCCTGAGCGACTGAGCGATTTTTTAAGCGACAGAGCGACGTCGCTCTGCAATCAAATCTGTTCTAATTTTTCAGTCGATCGCTGAGCGACGAAATAATAAGATGGACAAAATAAACACAGAAATTTAATTTCAGCTGTCTAAAGCCGTCCAGTGCTATGGCAGGACTGGTGAAATCGTTCTAAATATAAACTGCATTCTGGTAACGACATAAAGAGTCAAATTAATGAAATATGAATTGTTATGGCAACTCTGCTACTTTTGTGTTCTTTTAATTTTTCGAAATAAAATGGTTGCTTTAATTGCGTCCTAAAGTTTGTTCTAGAAGGTTCACAGATTTTTTATTCACGAGAAGGACACCCACAAAGACTATAAAAATAAAAATGTCACGGATAAAGAGTGGAAAGAAAGAAAGAACTGACATACGACAATATTGCCGAAATCGATCTGTAAATCTGCGAAGATTTTGATATAAATGATGAAATTCACCATAATTTGCTACGTATTCTCGATCTGTAAATATGAACGCGATTTTCAACTTATAAGCTACGACGAACCGCACTTGACGATGGCATTTTCCCCAATAATCGCTCAGCGACGTCGTTCAGTAAATGGCCACCCATCGCTCAGATTCGACGCTCAGTCGCTCGGTCGCTCGTCGCTCATTGCGTGGCCGAAGCCTTAGAATTGATTTTCCCAAACTGAATCAGTGTCTATCTTTAGAACGGTGGGATTCTGTGTATTGTCCTGACTGTCCTTCTAGTGCCTTCTCAGTTTTCCTAGAAAAACTTAAAAACTATATAAATGACTGCAAACATTTTAAGAAAAGAAAAAGGGTCAACTCAATTAAGGCCTGGATCACTGAAGGAATTTGTAAAGAAATAGAGCAAAAAAATAAATTTTATTCAAAAAATAAGAGTAGGATGAACCAGCCTTCAGTTAAAAAGGCATATAAAGAGTTACAGACTAATGTACGCAATAGCATAAATAGGCAAAAAGTGAAATATTATAGGAATGCTTTTGCGGAACACCGGCATAATCCAAAGGAACAATGGCGTATTGTAAACAATATATTAGGAAAGGAAAAAAAATGAGTCAGATTTAAAGCTTCTTAAATTAGACGATAAAATTGCAGCTAGCAACGTGGATTTAGCCAATGAAATGAACACATTCTTTAAAAATGTCGCCGAAAAATGTAAACCAGATGTGTGTATTCAATTAAATGACAGCAATAGGCGACTTTTAATTGATAAAACAATTTCACACTCTTTTTACTTCGGGCCCGTGAGTAGTTCAGAACTTCTAGCTTTCATTAACAGCTTGAAATCTAAAAACTCATGTGGGATAGATGGTATCAGCAATGTGGTGATTAAGAAAATAGGAAAATCAATACTAAATCCATTAACACACATTATCAATCAAAGTTTCCAGTGCGGAGTATTTCCTGAGTGCCTTAAGACTTCTTTAATTATTCCCGTTTTTAAGAAAGGAGAAGCGAGTGATCCTAACAACTACAGGCCAATATCCCTGTTATCAACTTTCTCTAAGTTATTTGAGAAAATCATAGTTAGCAAAATGATCAACTTTCTTGAAAAAACAAATTTTTTTTAATAAGTCCCAATTTGGATTTAGAAAAGGCAAATGCACTGAAGATGCAATAGTTGTCTTTCTGAGTAGAATATACAAAGATTAGATAATAATCAGAAAACAGTCGGTATATTCCTGGATCTCACAAAAGCCTTTGACTTGGTTAACCACGAAATACTACTGCAGAAGCTCTATAATGCTGGCTTTAGAGGCAATATAAATGAATGGTTTAAGACCTACTTACTAAATAGAAAACAGCGAGTAAGGGTAAATGGTTTTGTAAGCAGAGAAGAGGCGTGTTCGAACACTGGTGTTCCACAGGGATCAGTTCTAGGACCAATACTTTTCCTGGTTTATATAAATTCAATATTTAGCCTACCTGTGAAGGGACATTTAATTGGCTATGCTGACGATCTTGCACTCTCATACACCGAAATTTCTTTGATAACTATTCGAAATCAAATGAACTCAGATCAATGTTTGCTAAGCATATGGCTTAATTATCACCAGCTGATACTTAGTTCGAAGTCTAAAGTAATGTGTTTTTCATATTCCAACCCGAATATAGTGGTTGAGGGCATAACCTCCCATCATATTAACTGCGACAAGGTGAACTGCACAAACAAATGCTTTATTTTTGAGTCCGTTAAAGAGTTTAAATACCTTGGCGTCACAATAGACAATAAATTAAATTGGAAATCGCATATAATGTCACTAAAAAGAATACTATATATATCACTAAACAAAATACATCACTCAAGAAAACTTCCACATAGTCTACTCTCCACAATCTACTAAGCAATAGTTCAATCAAAGCTAGAATATGGTCTGGCATGCTGGGGATGTGCCTTTATAAGCAACCTCAGACCTATTATTATAGCACAGAAAAAAATAATTCGGTTAATGTTGTTTTAAAATAGATTTGAGTCCTCGTTGCCCCTTTTTCAATCAGTGAAGATACTCCCACTTCGATATCTCTTTATCTTTAAAGCACTAAAAGTTTTTTATATCAGAAGTGGAAATATTCATTTTAGAAGAAATGGAGTATATTCGTTGAGAAATGGGCATGAAATGGAAGTTCCTAGGGTTAATAAAGAGCACAGCCGACGTTTTCTGACTAATATAGCACCTTACATTTTGAACAAATTGCGGCCTGATGTATCCAAGCTGATAACACATAGAAACCAATTCTTAAAAAAACTCAGAGACTGGTTACTTTCACTATCGGATGTTGAAACTCTACTTCAAGTAATATCTTGACATAGTACTTATTTACACTTCATTTCTTGCATATCGTTATTTTTTGAGTCCTTTCAATTTTTCGTGTTTTGCGTTCTCTTTTCTCTTTTTTTTCCTTTTCGGCTTTTTTTTTTTTCTTTTGTTAATATTTTTAATAGTTGAACACTTGCTACTGGTTGCATTAAACCACAAAGTGTACTATTATTATTTCCATATTTCGTTGATTGTTTCTCCAAGATTTCAGTAATATTAATAATTGCATTAACATAATCATCAAAAATTAAAATATTTAAACAATGTTGTATTATCGTTATATTATATTATGTATCTGTATTTAATTGAATTAATATCTGGAAATGGAAATAAATAAATCTAATCTAATCTAATGTAAGAAGTACTTTACACCCTCCGACTTAGCTACAATATTACTTACTTACTTAGGTGGCGCTACAGTCCGGGGTGGACCTGGGCCTCAACCAATACGCCTCTCCAGTTAGCGCGATCTTTGGCTAACTGCCTCCAGTTGCGCACTCCAAGTTGGTTGAGGTCCCCTTCCACTTGCGCGCGCCACCTAAGGCGAGGTCTTCCTCTACTGCGTTGTCCCTCCGGGTTAGAATCGAAGACTCTTCGGGCCGGAGCGTTGGTGTCCATTCGCTCTACATGTCCCAGCCATCTTAGACGACTGATGCGTACTTTTCTGACTAGGTCGATGACGCTGTACAGCTCGTAGAGTTCGCTGTTAAATCTTCTCCTCCAAAGCCCGTCAACGCAAACGGGACCAAAAATCACTCGAAGAATTTTGCGTTCAAAACGACCAAGGAGATCTTCATCCGCCTTTGATAGCGCCCATGCTTCTGCAGGACTGGGATGATGAGGGTCTTATACAGAGTTTCCTTAGTATTTCTCCACAAGGCCTTACTTATCAGTTGCCGTCTTAGGCCAAAGAAACAGCGGTTGGCAAGTGTGATTCTTCGTTTGATTTCTGAAGTGATGTCGTTATCAGAGTTGATAGCGGAGCCGAGGTAGACAAAGTCCCTAACTACCTCAAAGTTATAGCTGCCTATCGTGACTTTCTGCCCGATTCGTCGATGTTGTGTGTCCCTTCTTGTTGACAGCATATATTTTGTTTTACCCTCATTCACCACTAAACCCATTTTTGCCGCTTCTGTACTAATACTTGCAAACGCACCAGTGACAGCTCGCTGTTTTGTACCAACAATGTCAATGTCGTCAGCGTATGCAAGCAGTTGCACAGACTTATAGAAAATTGTGCCTCTGGTGTTGGCTTGTGAGTCTCGCACAATCTTCTCAAGAATGATGTTGAAGAAGTCACATGACAGCGCATCACCTTGTCTAAATCCTTTTTTGACATCAAAGGTCTCGGTGAGATTGTTTCCGACCTTTATGGAGCAGCGAGCGTTCTCCATCGTCATTCTGCACAATCTGACATGTTTGGCAGGGATGCCAAAACTAGACATGGCTCTGTATAGCTCGTCTCTATAAACGCTGTCATATGCGGCCTTAAAATCGATAAAAAGATGGTGAGTATCGATCTGGTATTCGTGGGTTTTTTCCAGGATCTGCCGTAGTGTGAATATTTGATCGGTCGTGGACTTACCGGGCCTAAAACCGCACTGATAGGACGCGGGTTTCAGGCGTCCACACAGTACAGCAGACATGATCTTATACGCAGTGTTCAGGAGACTGATGCCTCTGCAGTTGGCGCAGTTTAGAGGGTCTCCTTTCTTGTGGATCGGGCAAACAATGCTGAGGTTCCATTCATCAGGCATACTTTCCTCTAACCAAATCTTGAAGATGAGTTGGTGTATGCACTCTACCAAGTCATATCCGGCTGCCTTGAAGAGCTCGGCAGGTAAGCCGTCTGGATTTAAGCTTAGATATTGCTATCCTCACTTCATTTTGGTCAGGTGGACGGAAATCTTGGCTGTCATCGTCCAGGTTGAATGGTTCGTTCTGCCTAACAGCGGAATTTGTGTCGTCTTCGCCGTTTAACAGTCTGCAGAAATGGTTTTTCCATGTCCTCAGCACCGACTGTGACTCTACTACAAGGTTTCCTTGTTCGTCTCTACAGGTCTCCGTTCGGGTCTTGTTGGCATGACACGTTCTTTTTACCTTTTGGTACAACTTCCGAACATTGTTCCTGGAGTAACACCTCTCTATATCCTCGATCGCGCGCTTCTCATGCTCTCTCTCTTAGCTAAAATATACAAGGCCTTTATTCGGCCTAAGCTTGAGTACAACGCTCATATCTGGTCAGGTGCACCAAAAACTTCATTGCACCTACTAGACAGAGTTCAAAAGCGCGCGATAAAACTTATAGGTGATAGAAATATAGCGGAGTCTATTGACCCGCTCGAACATCGCAGAAATGTTTCTTGCCTTTCTTTATTTTATCGATATTTTCACCACCGATGCTCTGATGAAAAAGCTAACTGCATTCCGCCCCTTCAACAATTCTCTCGTAACACCCGTCACACATCGAATGCACATCAGTTCACCCTTAAGCCTACCTTCGGTCGTACTGTAAAATATAGAGATTCTTTTGTGAGTCGAACAACACGCATGTGGAATGCATTGCCTCACACGGTTTTCCCCTCTCACTGCAGCCCACTATTGTTTAAGACCAATGTGCACCAGTACCTCTTCTCTATCCTCCCTATTAACCCTTCCACTCGTGCTGTGCATTAGTAGCATTATAAGGGAACAAAAACCCCTTGAGCACTAGTGAATTATAAAAAAAAAAAAGTAATAGTTGCAGCAACCAAATCTTGGCAACAGAACCATTTGATTGTAACTGCCGTGAGGGATTTCGATTCAACAAGACATGTCCTAGGTCTCTCGGACAGCCTATCGTAAAGAACGTTGTGCGAACCACTGAACTCACCAAGGCCACAGATGCGATTTTTCCACACCCATGGTTCCTGGATGTTATGTGATTCTTTGTTCTACTTACAACAAGCCTCCTACTTAAAAGAGCGGTAGCAGCCTTGCAGTGCTGTAGGTTTATCTGAGTGAACAAAATGGATTTAAACTCTGGGTTACGACCACTATTTGCACTACTTGGCATTGAAATGGAAACGAATCCTACCAAGATGCAGATAGGGACGCATGTCGTACCTAGGCTTGATGGTCTCGGCAGAAGCCATGTCTATGCTCACAACCAGAGAGCTACCATCTTCATCGTGACGGTTTTTGCTCTGCCTGTGAGAACGGACAATCCAGGCTTTTGTTTCGAGACCAGGGTTCTGGGCGTGCAAACGCCTTAGCACATCCGCCGATGTGTTTCCCAGTTTCCCAGGGATCCAGCAGACAGCGCGCGTGAGCTTGGGTGGCTTGTAGACCTCAAAAATGGTGGTCCCAAGGGGAGGGATCTTCGACCTGACCCATTCAGAGGTTTGCTGCGAGGAGGTCTTCACCATGAAGGTTCCGTCCTTGAACTCACAGCCCTCAACCTGGATGCACGCATTTGTTTCCGAGGCAAGCTCCAAAATATGAGCTTTGCTGTGTTTGCACACTGAATCGCTCATGCTATTATCATTGCCTGCTTTCCCTATACGAACTGCCAAAGAAGAGACAGCAGCATCCTTATAGGACAGCCTACTATCTCTCACCTCAGCTGTTCTGCGTTCAAAAGTAGCACTCCGACCCACCAGAGCCATCCGCGACAACAAGGTTCTGTCCGCTGGTACTGCAACCTGAGTTGGTTTCAGCACCTGCATCATTCGTTACCAGTGCACGGGCAGCCCCAGCGATAGGAGCGCCTCCGGGGCTTATTCTCTTTACGAGCTTGGGTCGCTTCTTCTTGCTTTTCGGTTCGGCAGAAGAGGAAGCAGTGCCCGATCCAAGGGGTTGGTTAGCTTCAGTTGGAGTGACCTCCACCGACCTGTTCCTTTTCAAAGACACCGCCGAAGAGCTGAAAGATGTGCTTGCGCCTTCAACAGATAAAGCATCTTTGCGCCGCGGATCTAACAGCTTCCTCATTTTCCTCTTCCGTTGTCCCTTAGACAGGCGCAACTCAAGGACCGCCTCCTCAGGAGCCCGTTCAACCATGAAGGTATCGCAAGTCTGACCGTCAGTGGCAGTGCAGTGGGCAGTAGCCTGTCTCATGCTCAATTTGCCGAGTGAATCGGACATAGAGCCACAAGAGTCGCTTGTTTGGTTTGGTGCTCCACCAGTACTACTTCCATTGCTGTTAGTAGCACCGGCTTCCTTTGGCGACCGTGCACGTACAGACTCACAGACTTGAGCGAGGTTTATTCTCTTTACGAGCTTGGGTCGCTTCTTCTTGCTTTTCGTTTCGGCAGAAGAGGAGGCAGAGCCCGATCCCAGGGGTTGGTTAGCTTCAGTTGGTAAGACCTCCACCGACCTGTTCCGTTTCAAAGGCACCGGCAAGGAGCTAATAGCTGGCTTGCGCCTTCAGCAGATAAAGCATCTTTGCGCCGCAGATCCAACAGCTTCCTCATTTTCCTCTTCCGTTGTCCCTTAGACAGGCGCAGCTCAAGGACCGCCTCCTCAGAAGCCCGTTCAACCATCCCGAGTCTGATCGTCAGTGGCAGTGGGCAGTAGCCTGTCTCATGCTCAATTTGCCGAATGAATCGGACATAGAGCCACAAGAGTCGCTTGTAGGTTCGGGAATGAATGTTGGGGCCTCCTGAATCCGTGCCCCGGCCGTAGTCGAGAAGACTACGGGTGGATTATGGCTATCGCCATTACCACCTGGAGTAGAAAATTCCTTTTGTTTCTCCATTCATAGCTTAATTGAGTGTTAACCACAAGCTCCTGTGGGTAAGAATACACTAACAGTTGATTTCACTGAGGATAGGCTTAACCGTTACCTCAAACCCTCCTCCTTTACCCGGGCTTGGGACCGACATGCTACTTCCGTAACACGGCGGAGTGTGGATTTTAGTCGCCTTTTACGACAGGCATGCCTACCTCGGGTATATTCTGTCCCCTACCCGATGGGGGTACCCATGCACTACCTAAGTGTGGTAGTGCAGGTTTCTCTCTGCTATATCTACACGTTAACCTTCTTACCTAACCTATTCCTTGGTTTTTAAAGCTTTATCGAAATCGAAGGTGAGGTTTTCGAGATATGAGCCGTTTTAAAAATCAGCGTTTTCGGTTTTCGAATTGAAAATTATGGACGAACAATTTTGAAAACATCACTTTTACTCTATGCATGCATTTTCGTCAAAACTGTTGTCCGCGTTTTCAGGGAAATTAAAGAAAAAACTGAGTTTGCTATTCAGTTAGAAATGACCATATTACCTTAGAAATTAATTTTTGTTAAAATCGAACGGACCATTTTCGAGATATGTCCAAAGTTCAAAAGTTCGATTTTATAGAAAAAAAAAAAAACTAAGTATACATTCATGGTAACCTCATCTACGTAAGCTTAAATATCAATTTTGGTTGAAATCGTTAGAGCCGTTTTCGAATAAATCATACTGGTATGGACATTTTATAAAAAAAAAAAATACCGCCCCGAACTGTAGGCCCATAAACTCCAAATCCGAAGTTTCAACGAAATCCAGACATCCGTTGAAACTGTAGGCATCGTGAGAGACAGACAGACAAACGGACATAATTTTGCGATCCACCTTTATGAGTTCCTCTATCATCGTAATGACAGAATTGATTAACATATCGAGTTCGAAATTTTGTACGAAAACAATATCTTTCTCTTAATACGTAGTCGAGAAATTTAATTTCTTTACAGAAATTATTTTCAGTTATGGAGTAGTACTGATGTTAGCTGATAGAAAAGGAAGCTTTTCTTAGAGAATTTTAGAAATGTATAAGCATAAGCAGTCAGTTCTGTCGCATAGGTACTATTAAGTCAGATATTATATAAATGCATTCTTCTTAGTTTTAGGGAGGGTGTTACACAAGTCGTATTGTTCTAAGAAATTTATTATCAGTTTCCCAGGTAGTCAAGCACAGTGGGATAGTTTTAGTAAATAATTTTCTCTGACTCCCTTGTTGGATGAAATCTTTTACAAAGATACTCCATTTAGAATTTAAGCTTGAAAACATCGGTTAAAAAATGCCTTTGGTACCAGTGTCCCTGTAGAGATATCGATGAGTCGTGTCGAGCTCCGTTCATGTGAAAATAATGATGACAGAACATCGTATCATTTCATTTTTTAAAGGAGTCATCGATATGAGCCTTAGTTGATTCAGGAACGATTTAAGAAATTGACTGAAAAAGTGGTAGAACACTGAAACGATATTGGAAGACGTTCCTACATGGACTAGATAGCCTCTATTCATGCTACATGTCCGTAGGGACCCTAGGCCTAACTTCGCACAACCATTCGCTTTGTGTGAATTTAAGGACAAATGGAAACCGTCGTCAATTTTATGCCGATTCAAAAAAAAAAAAATTAAAAAATAAAAACTAATTAAGAAGCTCTTGTATGGCAGTTTTACTCCCGGATGTTTGTCAGACATTCGCGGGGCTGGCGCAACGGAAAAAGGCTGAAGATCTTAAATGTGTTTTTTTCGGGTATCTAACCTGAGAGCCCTGCGCCAAAAATGCCTATTTTTGTTTATTTGTTTTATGTTAATTTGTTTTCTCTTTCAGATACGTCTTTGCAATAAATTGCTAACTGCTCTCGAGCTACTTATCCCGCATGAGCCCTGTTAACAAATAAAAGAATTTAATATTCGACTATAAACAAGAAAGCGCTTCTTCTATTTCATGCTAGGCTATGAGTATTTTGTGATCAGAAAAAAAGACAATCCAAACTATTTAACTCGTAATTGTTATTGAAAAAGTGTAGGTATATAACATGGCGGAAAATATTAAATGTTGAGCAAGTAATTCGAAATTGTTAATAAATAGCTATTATAAATATTATTAAATTAAATAGGCAAGAGAATAAAAGCACTTACCGAAATATTGGTTGTTTCGTTGATCCTTAGGCGTTTTGTTAAATGAACTGAATTATTACGATGAACGATGAAGTCTCTTCAATGAATCTGTGTAGGCTTAGCAGCATGCGTTCTTGGAATATTCTAATTAATTTTTCTACTAAGAACTATAATCTTTAAAAACTACAGAGGCAAAAGCTTAACTAATTACAATGTAAATGATTAGAATGTTTACAAAAAAAAAAGTTATCTAAAACAAATGGTCGTTATTTATGCACATAGATATAATCGACCTTAGTTGCTTCTTTTATAGTATATCTATATATAAACTTATAGCTAATTGACAGAGTGGAGTAATTATATTTTTTTATACATTTTTTTCCATACTTCCAAAGTTCAATTTATATAATATATTATTTGTTTAGATAAATAACATTCATTCCGTATACTTATGTACAAAATATATTATTTAATTATGTAACTAACATTTATTTCACATAGATATAGTACAAAATATAATTATTACTTAATTAAAATGAAAAAGAATTACAAATTAAACACATTCTGGAAGACCCGATTCCCGAAATATGATGGTAGCTCTTTAACTGTTTAAGGTGCAAATAAATTAACCGTCGGAAGGAAAGAAGGAAGGAATTAATTTATTTTTTCATTCCTATACCCTAAATGACACGCAGGCGGAGGTCCCTGTTCGATTCCAGATCAGAGGCAAGGTATACTGAGACCCTCAATAGATTTGTAGTTACTTGCTCCTAAGCAAATGAGGTGCGCTGGTATTGTTACATAGAAAAGAATTAGTAATGCAAGTGCACCTATAAATCAAATGACATTTTAAACAAATTACTGACCGTTAATTTTTTTCGTTAAATTTCTAGTGACTTGTTTCATAGGGATAGTAAATTATTTGAGGAATAATTGAACATTAGCTTGAAATATTGAAGAAAGACAAACCCAGCAGAAAGGTCTGCATTTTGAGCAGCGACCGAAAATCAAATTAATCGCCTTTAACCAATACATCAGCGTGTTGTGCGACTAAAGTTGAGGAATAATTGCATATAGATTGAAATATTGAAGAAAGAGAAACCCAGCAGTAAGGTCTGAAAATCAAATTAATCGTCACTAACCAATATATCAGCGTGTTGTGCGACTACTTTTTGATCCTTGTTTAGTTGAAAAAGGCGCTTTGAAAATGTTAAAAATTTAGAGTCGAAACTAAAAATGTTTATTGGTAAGGCCCATAGTGTTTAGCGAGCCACTGTTTGTTTAAAAAGGGTTCAAAAATTCTAAGCTTCACAAGTGGAACTTCTTTTTTTCTCATGTGATACTTTTCAGAATTTTGCAGCGGTCACAGTGTATGGGGGTCATCATCATATGCATTGCCTCTGTTCCAGACTCTCACTGGAAATTTTCGGCAAACAAAAATGTTTAATTATGAGGCAGCTCCTATTTGAATATTAAAGAACAATATAATTCACTCAGAATAAAACTCACTCATGCGGGTGCGCCGTGGAAAAAGCAAAATCACATTATTGGGCAAAAATACTAGTCAGACGAATCACAATTCACAAACCGGGGGGTTTTTATGGTTCCTTAGCCAAATGGCAAAAATCGGAACCCTATTAGATTCGTCATGTCTGTCTGTCTGTCTGTCTGTATGTCCGTCCGTATGTCACAGCCACTTTTCTCCGAAACTATAAGAGCTATGCCTTTGAAACTTGGTAAGTAGATGTACTCTGTGAACCGCATTAAGATTTTACACAAAAAAAAAAAAAAAAACAGTAAATTTTGGGGTTCCCCATACATAGAACTGAAACTCCAAATTTTTTTTCTTCATCAAACCCATACGTGTGAGGTACGTATGGATAGGTCTTCAAAAATTATATTTAGGTTTCTAACATCATTTTTTTCTAAAGTGTATAGTTTGCGCGAGAGAAACTTCCAAAGTGGTATAATGTTGCCCAAATAATAATAGGAGGAAATTCTTTTTTTTTTTTTTTTTTTTTTTTTTTTGTAAACTCTAGAGTAGGGGTGTCTAACTCAAACTTCTCAAGTGTAATTTGTTTTCTTAAACATGTAAAAGTAAGAATTATATAATAAAAAATATTTTATTTAAGAAAAAGAGTTATTTTTTGAAGTTGAAAAGCCGAAATATTATTTTGTTGATCCACTAGGTACATTGCGACGGCAATTGAAATGCAGATGAAATACGAATATTCTTGAATTGATGCCGTCGGCAGCAGGTAATTGCCTCGAGGGTTGTATCTTTGACATGACCGCTCTAGAGATAATAAGATATAGTCCTGTATCATTCAACCGGTAAATATGTGGAAAGGATGTTGAAGTCTGTTTTTGTTTGCTATTGCTTAATGGTGACCGCGGTTTCTACTAGTTCCCTTGGTGGCGTGAAATAAAGTGAAATTTTGACAAATTCCCAACATAAAGACAAATAGGGTTTATTTCTCTTTTGAGGGCGAAATAATGCCACAGCTTGATTTTTGTGTGATTACGTTGGACTTTTATTTCCCTTTGAATCACACATTTTACCACTTTGGAAGTGTCTCTCGCGCAAACTATTCAGATTAGAAAAAAATTATATAAGAAACCTAAATATAATTTTTGAAGATCTATCCATAGATACCCCACTTGTAGGGGTTTGATGAAAAAAAATGTTGAGTTTCAGTTCTAAGTAAGCGGGGAACCCTCAAAATGTATTGTTTTTTTTCTTTCTATTTTTGTGTAAAATCATAATAAGTTTTAACAGTATAGCTCTTAAAATTTCGGAAAAAGCTGTGACATACGGACGGACGGACAGACATACAGACAGACATGACGAATCTATAAGGGTTCCGATTTTTGCCGTTTGGCTACGGAACCCTAAAAAAGACAACCTCCGCCGAAATAGAGTTCATAAAAAATAAAATATCATAATTTAGCTAGCGCTTTTCCCTTGCATTCGAATGTCAATTACCTTACATTATAATATTTAATAAATAAATAAATAAAATATCACAGTTTAACTAAGGTATTTCTTTAACATAAAAATAAATAAATAAATAAATTAAAACTACAATTTTGCTCTTAAAAATATATATATCGCAACTTAGGCTACATTCGTAAAATTTACATAAATATGTATTGGATATAATTTAGTAAGTAGTACAAAGGATGCTTTTAAGTCATAGCATTT
This sequence comes from Cheilosia urbana, assembly GCA_946477585.1. Classification (NCBI taxonomy): domain Eukaryota; kingdom Metazoa; phylum Arthropoda; class Insecta; order Diptera; family Syrphidae; genus Cheilosia; species Cheilosia urbana. The sequence goes on from OX297857.1 coordinate 6,593,506, forward strand.
CTTTCAATACTTGATTCACAAAATTGTTCTTTATCACAAAGTGAGTGAAATGAGCTGGCCTTTTGCAAAGTAATTCTCTAGCGCAATACATTTTTAATGCAACTGACATTTTCTTTATTTTCCTTATAACAGAAGTATACATTTTTAACATATTGCCACCTAACTATGCTTCCAAATTAAAGTGCTTTTTCTTGTCTTTTTAAAAAAAATTATGTTTTCTTTTTTATTATACAAAATCAATAAATGTGAAAAAACAAATTACCAATTGTGTATCAAATCGCTTGGTGTTTGAAATTTCACGGCTTTTGCTACTCATTATTATCCAAAATGGATTAATCAAGACTGGGTGGGTAAAATTTTAATAATAAAATAAGCATAAGAAATAGTAAAAACTAACTGAATTTTCTACTAACTCAATAAATGGAATCGTGAAATCAAAATTGTATGCATAAGCTAGGTTACAAAAGAATAAAAATTCAACTTAAAAGAAATTAGATTTATTATTTATTTGTATTTTATTTGGAATTTAACTTAAAAGTATTCGATTTAAAAAAAGTACGCTACACAACTAAAATCGGGATCCTAAAGATTTTGACGAATATCTTCCTTCGTCCATGCTATAAACCGTTTAAGCGAGTACACTCTCTCCCATCCTCGTCCATAATGCTTCCACCATAGACAAATCGTACTGAGTTCCCTTTGCGAGTTGGGGGTCTCAGTATGCCTTGCCTATGGCTTTCACTTTACAGATTCACCTCCAAGCATGCTCCTCCATTCACTCACCCTCAACCTCAATTTCACTTTATTTTATATATTACATATATCTTTTAAATTTACATTTTAATTTAAAGGCTCAACAGGTTTTCAAAAGAATTATTGTGTTTCACACAGCCTAGTGCGCTTTGGGCACAAGAGGTCTTGTTTTTTTTCTAGTAAATCTGTCGTGTTGGCAGATTCTTTGAAAATTATTGTATAAAAGAATAGTAGCGTTATTACAAAGGATAAGATAAAAGTAAGCAACGCTGATATAACGTACATTTTATTTTGATGTTGATATGGATCCATGATTAGTTTTTTTTTTTTTTTTTTTCAATCTGATGGGAATTTTGTCATTCAGCGCCGAAGAGCAAATGCAAATAGACAAGCGCTTAAAATCAGGAATATAGCACTAATTAGAAGCAAGCAAGCACGGGAGCACGGGCAAATGTTTCTTTCCTCGATATCATTTCTTTGGGCCTCATCCGGGAGGTTAAAACGCACTCGCTTAGGCATTTTAGTATACACTTCGCTTTCTGTCTTAGGGTAAAACTTGGTTTAATCTACATATATTTCCAGATTGTATAAAAAAAATAAAACATTCCTCCAAAGACTATAACAGCGAAAAATAACAAGATACAGATGCAGGCGGAAGCCATAGCACTATTTTTTTTGCTTATGTTGTTGACATCTTTATCGTTCATGATGGCAAATTTTAAGGAAATCGGAAAAATAGGAATTAAATTGTATTTTTGTTTATTAATTGTATTTATGAAAACAACCGATAAAACTCGACTGAGTATAAAATTCGGCAGGTGATTCCTACAGGTGCGGGCGACGGCAATAAAGTCCTTAGGGAAAAAGTGTACGTATTTTAATTTTGATACGCAATTCAGTCAGTTTGGTCAGTTGCCAATCTTTATCTGGAATTATCTTTGAGAAAAATATCTTCTACTTTCTGTATTTTATTATGTTTTGTACTACTGAATCACTTTAGGAACTTTCTAGCTTAATTATGTTATTTTAGGATTTAATTTTTTTGCTAACGATGGGAAAATTATTTGTTTTACTTTTTTTCTCCAATTTTTTTTTAATATTAATTTAGCAATTTTCTACTATTTTGTTTGGAGACAAAAATATATTTTTTATCACAATTTTTTTCTTAAAAACACTCTTATTAACGACTTTTGCACATTTTTCTTAAATTTTTCAATCACTTTTGGATAGAGGAATTTTTATATTTTTTTTTCTCCGTACACAGATGACTTCGATAATATTTTTTCAGCCCGCCGATTGCAATCCATCTGTTTAAGTCGAGGGGGTGATTGTTTTTAAATAGCAATTTTGGTTGAGCGCAAAGGGGACAACTGAAAACATCAACTTTCGAAATTGCAAGGATTCGATTTGCTCTTCGAAAAGGTAACAGAGAACGTTTCGGTAATAAAGTGCACGTCACGTTTGGAGTAGTATACGTGTGTCCTGAGGACAATTATTAACTATGAAAAGGTAGGTGCAGGCAATAGCAATAGCAACACACCACAACTGCACGGCACTACACCATTCAAACGCGCAGCCAAAGAGTTGAGCGTTTGGGGGAGAGCAATGCTCTAGCTTCTCTGCTCCATCGTCCATATCCTGTCTGTGTAAACGTTGGGGTTGCCTCGTGTTGGCGGCGGATGCAATTCCTTATTGTTTTACATTTTTATTAGCTGTGTGTGAGTAAAGGGGTACAGCGTGCAAGAGAAGAAAGAAAAATTGCGCGGCACTGATTTATGAACTGTGACGATGGCGAGATTCTCTTATCGGTTAATATATAGGTGAGGGGACTTCAGGTGCAGGCGAATATTAACTCACTGACTTGGCGGTGGTGCGTGCTAGGACTGAGAGGTAACATGCAATGGGTTTTTTTTTCTTTCTTTTTTTTCGATAACATGAAGCTCAGCCTCTGCCAAGATTTAATGATATTTTGATAATTTTTTGAAGACGTTTAATTTTTAGTCGAAACTGCACTGAGTATGTTGAATGTGTGTTGGTTTTGTTAAAAACCATCGTCACCTTGCGTAGAGTTGCAAAAGTAAAACATTGTCTGTGTATGGACTTTGTATGTCGGTCAACAATTGTGGGTTGGCCCATTGGTTTGACATTTGGGATGGCGAATCAAGGGCATGGCGCTACAGAGTACTGTGAACTTAGGAACTATCGATTGATGGTTGTGTCTGCCCTTTAAATTTTACGAAGGGTGGCATGCAGCTTTAACTAGGTCGAGTCGTTTATCAATTGAATGGGTATGGGTACAAATTGGGATGAGTGATGGGCAGAATTGGAGATTCTTATACCGTTTACTTTACAGAAAGTCTGTGATTGGGTGCAATGTACCTTAAACATCCACATCCTTGTACACAGTTTCTAGGGTTTTGCGTTGTATCGTCTATATGACCAAAAATCCATTAAAAGGGCGATCGAGGAAATAAAAAGAGGAGGAACAATGTCAGGGCAGCAAGACCCGGTAGAGACAAACAAGTGGTTTTATTTCCCTTTTAATGGGAAGTAAATTCTCACAGTCGACTAAGAACAAAGTAAAATTAAAGAGACAAGTAGGTAGATACCTTACAATTTTTATTAACAAAAAATGAGAAATTAATTTCCAACTGAGAAAGAGACTTAATTAACAAAATTTTCAAAATCGAAATCGAATCGCCGCGATTTTTCTTTGATTTTTTTCAGAGTCTTGCAAGCTGAATTTCGAAAGGAGTATTGTCAAACAGAATTAAAGTTTAAAATTGTCCAATTCTAAATGTTGAAAGGTAGTTCTTAGTTCCCTCTTCTTATTTTTGAATGTGTAGTAAGTTACCACTTCACTGCACCCCGAAGAATAGTTCATGAACTTCTCCTGATATCCGCATATGGGCTTTGGCTCGGGTCTATTTTAACCCTGAACAAAAATTGATCCACATTCACGTAGCTCGTGTAGGATATAGTGATTAGTTTACATTCATTAGGATGTCTTTGGAAAATAAACTTTCGAATATATTGTGGACGTTTGTTGCACTCGTTATCGAAATACGTACACCACTGGGTTTCGCACGATGCTTGTCGTTATGGTAACATTTTTAATTAGCTATGATATCGCGCGAAGTGCGCTACTAATTAAAAAAAAGAATTGAAATCGCGACAATTCACGGCCGTCTTAACGTACACCAAATGTGAATAGGAGCTACATTTTTTTCCATAACTAGTAATTGGATCCGAAAGAAGACAACCGCTGGTGCTCATTTTGTATATGGAACTTCGAAGTTGTCGGCTTGTTTATACATATATGTCGGCGTAGCACGGGAGTTACGGGAAGTGTGTTGTCAGTAGTGGTTTTTAATAATGGTCGCGCTGATTAAGATGACACTGATTTTGCTTACATACGGGTGAGCCAGAGCAGGATTCGAACTATAGCGGTTTCGCCGGTATCCACATGCCATTTCATCTGTGCCCTTCAGTCGAAATTATATCTGACGTGCTTGTTTTTAAGATCGATTAGTTTATTAGTTTGTGAATGCTTTGCTACGATGCGAGTACATCATACTTCATACATCAGAACTGATTTGGACAAAATGTAAAGAAAACCCTTTGTTTTCGATTGAACCGAACGAAGTTGACCGACAAAACATGCAAGCTAACATTCTCGAACAAAAAAAAAAAAAAAACCATGCTCTTTTCATCAACGTTATATTTAACGTGTAAGGTTAACGTTATGCTGAACCTTCTTCAGTAGGAATATTTTAGCATGTTGTAATTCACTCGTTGTTAACGTTGTCGAATGAGATTGCACCGACACCAATCGAGAGCTAGTGATAAAGCGAAAACAAAACGATAAGGTGCGAATTAGTTTGACAAACGAAGACGATTGCGAAATTAAGCAATCAATAGTAGAAGGATCCGACTGAACGACTAAGTTAACTGCTACTACTACTGTCTGTATCTGCAAAGTCCGTATCCGAAGTTATCCCGTTGTGCTTAGGCCAGCTTTCTGAGGGCTGAGATAACCAGCTTGGACCCTTCCACCATAAGTGAAATTCCTTCAATTTCGATGGATGAATGCCGCGAGATGCGCAATCTGCGGGATTTGATTTTGAAGGCACGTAGTTCCAATGAGGACGAGCTATGGATGCAGATATTTCAGATACCCGTTTAGAAATGAAGACAGTCCAACGACTAGGGTGACTGGATAGCCAGTGAATGACAATTTGAGAGTCCGCCCAAGCATAAATTGGAAGCGACTCCACCTTCAAGGAAGCTTTCAACTTTTCAAATAGTCGACACAATAAAACGGCTCCACAAAGTTCCAATCTTGGAATAGTCAATTCCTTAATAGGAGCAACTCTGCTCTTAGCAGCAACCAAAGATACGACAAATGAACCATCAGAAACTTAACTTCGAGAATAGATAACTGCCGAATAAGCCCTAGGCGAGGCATCACAAAATTCATTCACTGTACCAAATTCTACGTGGGACTTCTTATTCCTGCAGTTGAGAAAGCTCCGATCGAATACTTCTTCATTCTTGAGCTATGTCAGTTGGAACATCATCATCCCAGGACAACCTTGATTTCGACAACCCTTGAAAAATTATTTTTAACGCAATAACCGTGGGAGTTAAAAATCCAAGGGGGTCAAAAATACGAGAAGTGTCGGAAAGAATTCGTCGCTTAGTGCAAATACAGTGGAAGCGAAACTCGGAAACGAAATGAATCAGTTGATGGATTCCAAATTAGCCCAAGCAATTTTATCGGTTCATTGAAATCGAATTGAATTGATGACTGTTCACAAATATCAGCTGGAAGTGTATTAAGTAATGGCCTACAATTAGAACTCCATTTCCTTAAAGTCAAGCCTGCCGATCCTAACAAGCTAATGAGTTCTTGACGCAATTTAAATAAATCGTCATTTTTTCAATATCTGCGGACAGTGTATATTTATGCACCGATAAAACAAAATGACTGTAAATAAATCTCTTTGTATAGGAGGCCCAATCGATAAGGTTTCATTCAACGAAGGATTTGAAGAGGATTTAAACGACCCGTCAAAAACAACCCTTAATTTGGTCGTACTACTGTCTGCTTTAAATACTGGGTGATGGGGTCGCTGGTCGCCCTATTAATTTCCTCGCTTTCTATCTCCTCCATATGGCGTAATGAAACGTATCCACACATGAATTTATAGTAATTATCCTTCAACTCAGAATCTCTTTCAAACCTCCATTCGTTTGAAAGCAGACGTCGAAGAGCACCTGAGTAAGAGTCTTCATAATCGATAGCGATTTTCGATTTGAAAAGTAGTTCAACTACAAATCTTCCGTCTGAGGAGCGCCTATAAGTTGAAAGAAAATGTTCTTCGGCCCCGGTGTTAATATTAGGCTTCATTGGTGAACTTAAATTCTCGTCTAGTTCTCAGAACCTTTGCATATCAAAGTCCAAATCCGCTTGAAGTGAAACTGCAGCTTCCGTATTAGGTTCTCTAGCCGACTGAAGCATCGAAATATTGCCGCCAAAAACCCAACCAAACATCGTCGAGACAGCATCAGGAAATCCTACCCCATTTTGAAGAGGAATAGATTCCAGCACTTGAAACACAGAAGCAACGCCAAGAATAACATCAACAGGAGCTCGAATGTTAAGTCCAGGATCAGCTAATTTGTCACCCATGAAAGAGTTATCCTAGCCCAATGAGAAATTAAAATATTGACTGGGCAAGGGTTCAGTGACCTTCGATAAAATATATACCTCAATTGAAATAGATTTACGATCGAATCGAGAGAAGAGTTGCGTTGAAATCCATCCGCGAGTGCAACCAGCCTTAGCACCACTGACTCCAGTTAGAGATAAACGTGCATGTTCGATTAATCCCGAGTCTCCGGACACATGATTCTGATATGAAGGAAGCTTGAGACCCACAGTCTAGAAGTACACGACAAGCTTGCAATTGTCTAAGAACATCAGGAATCAAAACCAACGCAGTAGGCAGTAAATTAGTATTTGGCAAGGGTGAAATTGAGTGACTAGTTATTGCGGAATTGGATGAGCAAGGTTGGATAAACGACTGAGTATTGGGAGAGCTAGTTTGGGTACTGGAAATGGATGGTTCAGACGGAAATGATTGTTCAGTTATGGGCAATTGGTGTACTAAAGTGTGATGCTTGGAGCTACACTGCCTGCATCTAAACTTTGAGTTACAATTCGATGATTTATGTCCAGACATCAGCAAGTTGAAACAGAGTGACGCCTGTTTTACAAAATGTCTACGAGCAGATATATCGAGCGATGTAAACTGTGGGCAATGATTGAGATCGTGCTTTGATTTACACTTGGGACAACTGGACCTTTCATTACTAACTTGATAGGTTTTGATTGTTTGAGATTTATAAGTTGCCCTAGGTTTTGGGGCATCATGAGGGACTACTACTGAATCACATCTCTTTTCGAGAAATTCGAAAAATTGTTTGGTTTGAGGGAATTCGTCGTCATGTGCTGTTTCCGCCCATTTCACATTGGTATCAGCATCCACTTTGCTAATTAACAGATGAATCAAAATTACATCACGTTGTTCAGCTTCCTTGCCTACTGCTTTTAACCCTCAAAGTAGTTCATCGGCCTCATCAGTTAATTTCCTAAGACTATACGAATTACTTACAGATGGCAACGAGAAAATCTTTTGAATCAGCGACGACGCGATTAACCCCGTCCGATCATACCTAGATTTTAATTTTTCCCAGGCAGCTAAATAACCATCATCGGAGATTAAAGTGTGCTTAAGAAGCCCAGCAGCTTGTCCATATACAAAACTCTTCAAAAAAATGAAATAATTCACCAGTAAATGGTTTAATCACAATTTTCCGCAATTGGTGCTCCAGGTGTTGTGACATCACAGCCAGACTCCCTGCTTGCTTTCCCATACTTTCCACCGTGAACCGACTTTCATCTATTTTTGGAGAAAAGAACGAAATTTTGTTCTGCAGCATTACCTTGGCCTCATAATACCTTTTCTCGAATTCAATAGCATCTGCATCGTTGACTACCTCGTCTGGATCTTCTACTTTCTCAAGCATGCAATACTGAATTTCCCTACACTCATTAAATGTGTCTTCCAATTTGTCTAATCTCGTTCTACATTCACCGCAAGTTACTGTTTCAGTATTTAATTGAGCGAAAGAAATAATGCGGGTAAGCGACCCCTTTACAATTGCACGTTTTGCTTTGAGCAACCTCATGCTGTTTTAATAATTCACGGAATTAATTTGATTCAAAAAATAACCGGTTAGAAGGAGCACTATGTTTTCGATTGAACCGAACGAAGTTGACCGACAAAACATGCAAGCTAACAAACTCGAACAAAACAAAAAAACATGTGCTTTTCATCAACGTTATAATATTTTATTTAACGTGTAAGGTTAACGTTATGTTGTGGCTGTTGCATCTTCAATCGCTCAACTCGTACTCGCCTTAGTATCACAAGATTAAGTACGTTGGGCGAACACCAAAGAAAAACGAATAACTTCGAAAACGGGCCAATTGAAAAGCTCTTACAATACATTTATACTCTCGGATGTTTGTCAGACATTAACGAGAGGTGGCGCAGTGGTAAAAAATCTCTAAGTTGGAACATGGGACCCCTTGCTTAGTGGTCCAGCACACTAACCACTAAGCCACTGCGCCTACAACTCCATTTAAAGTTCTGTTTTTCTGCTCACAAACAGCGCTCATCCGTTTTATAAATATTTTTCCTGTGTCTTCTGAAATGAACCTTCTGAGGAGACCATAGAACAAGCTATGGTCCCGCCTTAGCACAATCTCCGATTCTTTTTTAACCAAGATGACTTCTGTTTGGTTGAGGCTATCCAAGCTGAGTTGTAAAAGACCATGTTTTTAGTCGGCTCGAGCTCATTGGTTCAACTATCTTCCGGGCAAAGTGCTCCATTCTGATAGATGTGATAGGTGTTCCCTCCGGTTGAAGACCTTTTACAAAAACAGTCACTGACAATGAAATACACTCATCCGGCTTACGCATTTCACAAGTCTTTGTACAACTCTACACTTCCTTGAACCCAATCATACCATAAAAGACTGACTGTTGAAATTTCGCCTCCAATTTTATTGAGTATAATTATGACTACACACAGGGCCGGCCTTAATGATCTAAGCCAACCGGGCGAGTCATGCATTTAGCGCCCTTTTTATCTCATTAATTAAAAAATATCTATATATATTTTTAATGTTGTAACATATTTACCTTTATTATGAGTCAGTTAGATTAGGTTAGGTTGAGCGGGGCTTAGAGATTGTCCAAAAGACCAGACACCAATGCGGGCCCATCTCCATCCCCAGGGATGTCATTCACGTAACACTTAATAAAAAAAAAATAATTAAAAAACAAAAAACATCCTCTTTTTTACCCGACTGAACGTATGCTAAACTAGTTTTAACTAGGATTAATTAGTTTGCACTGACTGTCCATTGAAAATCAAATTGCAGGAAATTCAGAATTTGACAGTCTTATCCGAGAATCTGCTGACAAAAAAGTATAAAAAAAACCCGACTGACCGTAAAAAAGATTTAAAAAGATTAAAACAAAACACTTTCAAGTATAACTAATTGGCAGTCGGAGGCTGTGCATTTTTTTGTCAGATTTTGTAGGCAGTCTCCGATTATAATCAATGAGCTATACTTCTTTGATCACTTTTTTTATCACAAAATAAAAAGCGGGCTTCTTAATCTAGACTAAATGGACTAAGATCGCTCTCTTTCGCGCTCATAAATTTTTCAGGGATACGACAAAACAAGCAACAAAATGACAGGTCGTGGTAGACAAGTGCTGAGTACTTATACTCACTCAAACAAGATGAGTTCATAATTGAATACGCTGAATTTAGTTTTTCTCTGTATCAATAGAAATAGCTATTCAATTTCATTGAAGTTAAGCTTGCGCCAGTGCCTTAGCGGATAGTATGTTGGACTCATTTTATCATTTCATTTGTAATGAAAAATGAAAAAAAAAATCGAATCGAATCCCGCAAAAACCGAAAATCCAACTTAGGGTTTTTATTCCACTGCGCCACCTCTCGCGAACGTCTGACAAACATCCGAGAGTATAACTGTCTTGAAAGAGCTTCTCAATGAGCCGCTTGGAATCGGCATAAAATCGTAGATCCCTTCCAGTCGTTCCAAAAATGGAAAGCTCACACAAACACGAATCGTTGGTAGAAGCTAGGCCTCTGGGGTCCTTATGGACCTGTTGCGAAAACTACTTATTTAATTAAGTTGGCGCGCGCAGTATCCTGTACACCTCGGCGCCCTCCAGATACCGGTGGCCCGCCCCACGGCACTGACTATCCACGAGTGTTTGTATCACAAACAGTATAACGCCTCCGCCTACTAATTTGCGTTTTGCGTATAAAGCCACCGCAGACATAAGGGACGGCCCCAATGAACTACTGCGAAGAGTTTTCGTGTCACTCTCGAACTGTCAAGGTATTTTATTAACAGGTGAGCAATTCAATCCAGACAATCGGTGTATAGATATTTTTTTCTTTTCCTTTGTTTGTAAATGCAAATTTATGTATCTGCTTAGCTAGGTCAATAGCGTGTACTTTGGTTTCCGCCATTGTGTGCCTGCTGTGGTTTGGTTGCGTTGCTGATTGCGTTTCATTGAGTTCAGATTGTTTTGGGGACTTCCAACACTCACTGTCACTGCTGCACTAGTTGCTTCAAAACAAGAAAAGAAACGAGAATTGTCTCACAAAAGGACACGCTTAATATTGGCCTTTAATTTCGCCAGTAGCATACGGTTTTGCTGGCTTTATTCAAACAATTTGTGAAAGATAAATCGAATTTTGCTTTTTATACCTGCTGTGCGTACAGTACCAAAGTGATTTCCATTAGAGCATTATACACAGTGAGAGAGAGAGAGAGAGAGGTGTTACCATAAGCGGAATATCCAACTCCCAGACACAGCTAGTTCGTGCAAGTGTTTATTAAGACTTTTCTTTCATTTAAAAATAAATTCATACACATTTGGTGGCAAAAGGATATAAACAATTATGCATAGTGTCACGTTCTCCGATGAGGTACCGCCACAGCCTTTCGTGGCGCCATCGATGACGCCCCATCTTGGATGCCACTACAAGATGTCATCAATGGAACGAACCAGAAAACTCAGCACACTCCTGAGGCATCATCAGACATCGTATTCATTTGCAGTGAGTAGTACTTTCTTTCCTTAAAAATAAAAATAAAAATTGCGATTCAACATCACAGTTCGTATACCCCAAGTGCCCAGTTGCAGTGAGTAAACTGTGGAAAAGTAGCAATCAGTTTCCGTCCAAACAATGGTGATGAATACAAAAAAAAAAAAAAACATTTTTAAAACTCTTATCCGTAGGACATGCATATTTTTGTCCACTTTTTGACGCATTTATATTTATTTGAAATCCATTTACCCATTATGTAGATACAAGTGTTGATAGGGGGAATACTGTGCAGGTGCGCTTGATTGTGTTTATCTATAACTTAGCCCGGACAAGCATTCGCTGTTCCCCGTTATACTTCCTTATTTGTATATGAATTAGGTTGAATGAATGAGGTCCACTGGTGCATAAAATTAAGCGAAAAATCTCCCCAGTGACAGTTGTTGCAACTAATGTATAAACCGTTAGGCGGGCGGAAGCCTGGGAAGTTGAATTCGCGTGGTAAAAAAAAAATAATGGAACTGCCGAGAAAGTGGTCCGTGCTGAAACAGTGTTTGTGAGAATCTGGACTTGCTTTAATATTTATGCAAACATAGTACACCTTGTATCCAATTTGGAGGAGTTTGTTCCCAGTCCCAGATCAAAATGGGTATAGCCAACAATACATCATTCATATGGGGTTCAGGTCGATTTATCTGTAGAAATGTTATCGAAATATTTCGATTATCTGATAGCATAATTGCCTTGGTTCTTGAGTCGCGTAGAAAGCCGAGCGTGTTGGTAATCCACTTTCAACCACATTCGGCACGAAAGACCTTGACCTGCTGCTGCTGCTGTGATGTTGATGCGTTGACGCTTGTTGATGAACGCTTTCCCTCGGTCATTTTTTTTTCTACGTGTGTTTGGTGACTTCTTGAAGTCCTGCAGCTGCAGTGTTATGGTGGAGATATCCGTGTGTAGTCCAGCATTTTTTTCTATGCAAACCAGTGATGCAAATCGACTTTTCTCAATTGTACTAAAAACTGAAATGTACAAAATATTACATGTTTTTTTATACCATAACAAAAATGTTGCATTCAAACAAAAAACAAAAAAAGTTTATGTTTGGGTTTAATGACTGAATATTATAGACTTGGATTTAATTTTTGAAGTGAATATTCGATTTATTTCAAAAATTAAAAATAGTACAAATAGTACTCAAAATTGAGAAGCGGTACTTGCGTACTCGGAAAAGTCAAATAGTACAGAAATCAGTACAATAGTAAGCCTTTTTGCAACAGTGATGCAAACATCGATTGGTAGAAAGGACATACCATTCGAAGTAATTTTTGTATTATGAAATCAGTAGTGCACCAGCAGATATACGTTGCTCTCAAGGACAATGCTGGATGTGTAGCGCGTGTTTTTATTTGCATAAATAGACCGGTGTGGGACAAAGTTGCAACCGTCACTTGGTCAGTGTTGCTGCACTGTGGGTTATTTAAGCCGGCAGCCGACAGTATAGTGTTGTGTACCTACCAGACCTCACCAAAGTATCGGCAGACAGCCTTTATGACTAAGAAATGTCGAGCGAAAACGAAATGTTGTGAGTCTTCAACTTCATTTACGTAAGTATCTATAGCTACAAAAAAAAAAAAAAAACCATAACTGAGTGTGCACCACTGGGGTCGCAAAAAATGTTCTCTGGCACTGCGAGTGCCTTTCGGTATAACTGACTTTTATTCAAGCCACCAAAGCGGTCATTCCTCAAGTGTCACTGTCGGCGCAGGGACATAAGTCCCCGGGACATAACTCCCAATTTTTAATTTTGGGACTTATAACCCACTTGAGTGGGACATAAATCCCAAATTCGACTTGGGACTTATGTCCCACACTATCGGGACATAAGTCCCAAACAAAAATGTTGGGGCTTATGTCCCACCCAACAATTTTTGTTGGTTGCTTACAGATTTTCCCAGAAGAAAGTCAAACGCAATGAGTTTACTAACAATTTGTGGGACACAATGTAAGCATTTCAGTAATTTGTTTCTTAGTTAGTCCAGTTTTTAATATTATAAGCTACTTTCGGGGAAATGGAAAGTAAGACTTTAATAACTGCAAATGTTATGTAAGGGCTCAGACTTTGCATCGCGCGCGAAAAGAAACTTATAAAATTTTAGGTTTTGAGAATTTGAGAAAATAAAACTAAAAAAATCGCGCGATTTTCTTAGTTTTATTTTCTCAAATTCTCAAAACCTAAAATTTTATAAGCTTTTTCCTCAAACGAAAGAGATTTTGTTAATACATTTTCTCATATCCTCAAAAGAAAATATAAAACTCTAGTTTTTGAGAATTTAAGAAAATAAAATTAAAATGTTTGGTTAGATTATATTTTTGGTTTGCTCCAAACTGTTAGTCTAATTTTCTAAATTATTAAGAAAAATTATTGTTGGTGTGTGTAGTGGAAAAAGGGGTTGGATGCCTAATGGATTTCACAATATATTGCTAACTATTATCTATGCGAAAACTTGGGACTTATGTCCCATCTTCGGCAAAACAATTTTGGGACTTATGTCCCGATGGTGTGGGACATAAGTCCCAAATCGAATTTGGGATTTATGTCTCACTCAAGTGGGTCATAAGTCCCAAAATTAAAAATTGGGACTTATGTCTCGGGGACTTATGTCCCTGCGCCGTCACTGTCACTATTCCATATGTCCCAATCAAGACCCGAATTGAATTTGCGACTTATGTCCCACACTATTGGGACATATGTACCAAAAGTGTTTTTTTGAAGATGGAACATAAGTCCAAATATCTAAGTGTTATCTCTCCGTAAATTTGGGACTTAAACATTTTTATTTTGGGACATATTTCCCACCTAAGTCCCGAATTGAATTTCTAACTTATGTCCCATTGATACTGTTAGGACATATGTTCCAAAAGTGTTTCTTCGAAAATGGGACATAAGTCCCAAATATGTACATGTTATCTCTCCGAAAATTTTGACTTGTGTCAAAAGACACACAATCACCGCAATTTGCTGTAACCATAAGTAGACATAAGTTCCAATTTATTCTTTTGAAACCTATATCCGCCTTAAGTGAGATATAAGTCGGGAATAGAATTCGCGATTTATGTCCCACACAATTTTGACTTATGTACCAAAAGTGTTTCTTCATTATCTAAGTGTTATCTCTCCGCAAATTTGGGACTTAAACATTTTTCTTTTCGGACATAATTTTCCACTTAAGTTCCGAATCGATAATGGAAAAATGGAATATATCTCCATGCTCGCACTTTTCTTGGACTCTTCTTGGATTTTTCTTGGACTTTACTTGTCACCTTTTCTTCGTTAGCAGAGCGAATCTTTGCGTTTTTCTCCCCCAGCGAAAGCAGATATTTCACTTAGTGTCATTGACAAAGAATTTCCTATTATCTGTTCTGAAAACAACAATTTGCAGGCATCTCGGGGCGCTGTTGAAGCGTTATAGGTTCGCCTTTCCCGGGAGAAGTATATACATAAAAAAAAAACATTTTATTTTACTTTATCTCGAAATACACAACAGTTTCGCCGACAAACTTTCCCTCATCGGGCATCTGCCGAAGTGCGTTTTTACTCAGAGTTTTTATGTTTTTAAGGCTTCACATCGCAGTGTACGAAAATTTAATTTCTGCAGAATGTGCAACCAGGCGAAGGAAATTCAATTCCGCATAAATATATCTATAGATAGCCCAGAGATTTTGAAAAATTTGAAAACCAAACTTTCTTTGCTTGTGAATCCTCGTCGTTTCCCAGCAAGTCGAAATTTAGTCATTGTTGTGAATGATTGTACTATATCGTATATCTTAAAGTCTAAAGGTACTCACCTTGCCCACAGTTAGATATTTCAATCTTGCCGTTAAGTTTTATGGTATCTCCTTCAAACTCCGAACTTCCGAAGAGCAGTTATTTTTGTACAAAAAAATAAATAAATGTGAGCTGCGGTTGGACATCAGATGGAAGAAAATAGGAGATTTTTTGGAAAATAATACCACTTGTTGAGGTGGCACCCTACTCGACTCCTTCCTTGTGGTTGGATTAGCAAGCTCTTTTTTTTTCAACAGTAAGCTCACTTTTTGCGTACACACTGCACGTTAATTTTCCCTTTGACGTTACTCTTTTGATGACAGCAGTTTTAGGTCAAAGCATGGTAGAATATTAATACAAAATACAAAATATAAATATATATATATATATATATATATATATATGTAAAAAAAAATAAGGAGAAGAAAAAAAACTCTCCAGTAAAAGTTGGCTGTTTGCAGGAGTCTTTTTGGTGAAATTATAAACTTTTAATTGACTCAAAAAATGGTGAAGTCTATGCTATTTACGAAAACTTATCTAAAAGTTATTTCTCGCGTACAGAACACAGTTGAACCCCTTTTCTTTGAACACCCTCCCATTC
The DNA here is from genome assembly GCA_946477585.1 of Cheilosia urbana. Taxonomy (NCBI): domain Eukaryota; kingdom Metazoa; phylum Arthropoda; class Insecta; order Diptera; family Syrphidae; genus Cheilosia; species Cheilosia urbana. The sequence continues at coordinate 6,608,919 of OX297857.1, forward strand.
ATAAAAGACTATAGAATTCGTCTAATTGATTCCGTACTGTTGAGAGATGGTGAGCTTGTTGGAAATTCAGGACAAACGATTTTCGCTCAGAGACATTGTTTTGATTCAAGGGTCGAATGCAACAACCAACAAATCGGTACATATAACATTGGGATCAGTTTTCACAAGACTGGAGGTAGGACAATTTTTTTTCCAACACAATTTGCAAAGTCTACTCATCTTCTAGGTCGACGACCTTTTTCTGTAAACATTTTGAAAAGTCTCCACTAATAATGCAAGTTGTGTTCGAAATTTCTAAATCGGGGTCGATTTTTTTGTACCCCAACAAAATTTTCGATACAAAAGTCTGCAATTTGAACTGCTTTCTTTACGCACGAACCGAACAAACGGAAGCACAGTTCTGTAGTTCGGGTTCAGCTATATGAAATGACGATTCGAACTCAAATGGACAGACCTGAGTTCGTTTGTAGGCGTTTAAGTTTCGCTTGGCAACCCCCAAAAACTTAAACATCACCCATCAAATGGACAGACGAGAAAATGAAAAAGATATTGACCAACAAAAAGCAAGCTCGCCAAAGTAGTTACCGAAAATTTGTAAATGGCATTGGAAAATCAGTTGCACCGAAAGATTGCCCTCATTGACCCCCTGTCTCTGTTCGGCAGCCATCGCTATCGAAAAATGTAGTGCGCTTCAAAATGGAAACTTCCTCAAAAGCCACTGAGTCATCGACAACTTTGGCGCAAGATTTTTCTGTTTGCCTAATAATGGCGATAAATTGCCAGTCACAAATTTTTGTTTGGTTGGCCCTTTTATGTGTCACAAAAAAAAAAAAGAGTATCCCTTCAATGGTTCTCAAGCTTTCAGTTTAGATAAGGAGTAAATTCAATTCCTGGTAAAATTGAGAAAAAACTCAGCAAAAGAGAGCAACTATTGATTAAAACTTTCTAATACTAATACACATAAAGAAGAAGTTCCCCGCCCAATTTACGGAACTTTCCTCTCCGTAGATTGAGCTTTTCCACCTGTGCTTTGCGCGCGCACACGGAGTCCCTTTCCGGGGATACCACCAACATACCACTCTCCAATAGGTACTTACACAATGAATTTCCTCAAAGTCCTACCACCAACGGTAATAGGTTTGAATTGACTTATTTGTATATACTAGAGTACGACCATTGGTAGAAATTCTACCATTTTATTGACCTGGCTTATACACAACAATTTGGAAAACTAATTACAGACAGCATTGCACCTGTACTATCTTCGCAACAACAAAAAATAAATAAATGAAAATCAAGGGAATATGTTGTGGTTAGGTGTGAAAGTGGTTCCTTACTGTTTCCCTTAGCCTATTTATAAACATACATATATAATATATGTATAGATATTTAACTGCGGCAACCGGTAGAACATTTTCCATTTTAAACATCAAGTATTCGACACAGTGACCACATAGAAACGTACAAACAATGCGGAATAATAACTGTTAGGGCCAGTGTTGTTATGGATATTGTTTGAGAATCGTATATTTTCTCGGTTCAAAATCGTATTTGTCGTATTTTCTAATTGTACGAGTACAAAAAATGCGTTTAAGACCGTAGAGGTCATATTGTCTTTGTACTAAATTTAAATAGTGAGCTATCGGACAGTTTGAATTTTATCTACGAAACTTTTGTATTGTAACTATTTCTGAGTTTCAAGCTAATTTAACTTAAGAATTGTTTTTTTTTTTTTTTTTTTTTTTTTTTATATACTTCTCCCAGGAAAGGCGAACTTAAATTGCTGCAAATTGTAGTCTTCTGGAAATATATCCCCAGGAAGCGAGTTCCAAAGTTGGCTTGTCCTGTAGCAGAAGGAGTTTTTGAAAGTTGATGTCCTCGCGGTTGTCAAGTGTACTGTATGGTCATGAGCATTAGCAGCCTGTCTTGTTGGGCGTCCAAAAGTTGCATTTCGAGGGATAATGTCTTTGAGTTCCTCAGAACATCTACCATGGAAGTACCTATAGAACAAGCATAAGTCAGCTACTTGTCTTCTGTGCACCAACGGTTGTAGATTCGATGTGAGTGTAGGGTCTCCAATGAGTCGAACTGCTCGCCTCTGTATGCTATCAAGCAGGTTAAGTGAATGTTTTGGGGCCGAGCTCCATATATGGGAACAATATTCTAAGCCTGTTCTAACCTGTGCTTTGTAGAGAAGGAGAAGTTGCTTGGGGCTAAAGTACCTCTTTGCTCTAAATAGGTAGCTCAACTTTGCGGACACCGACTTTGCGATATAGGATATGTGGTTCTGCCATGTGATTCCTGAATTGACTGTGACTCCTAGAAGGTGCATTGAGACCTTTTGATGGATTGGAAGGTCATCCATTTGGATCTGAGGAACTGTTGATGCATTTTTTCTGGAAAATGTTGTGAGCTGTGTCTTGTTTGCATTAAATACAACCTAATTGTCCCTTCCCCACTTCAAGATTTTGTCCAGATCATCATTTAGAGAATTAATTTGTTCACATCTCTGAATGTGCGATGTAGCCGTATTCACAGGCCCATTGTTCGAGATGGAGGATATAAGAGTGCTGTCATCTGCAAAGCTGTAGATATTATTATTTGTTGATCCAAGCAAATCGTTGATGTGGAGAAGAAACAGAGTTGGAGAAAGAATAGATCCTTGGGGCACTCCTGCACTTTCATACCAATTATATTTATACCCTCAGGGGTTTGCACTTTTAAACGAGCAATTGGGATAAAGTTCGGCTTCTTAAGATTCGCTTTCAGATTCCAGAATTCGTGTGGCTAATCGAACATAAAAACGTCTTTTGCTATTTTTTTTGTTGATATTCATGCGATTGAAATATGGATATATATAGCCTGCGACGACTTTCTAAATGTTTTCCATTCCCTGGTTAAGTTTTATATTAAAAAAATCTTAATTTGCGCTCACATTGATGTCTAAACATTTGCTTTTAAAAAGTCCAGGAAAACGTAAACAAACTCCACTAGGTGTAAAACTCAAACGCATTTGTAATGGTAAAACTGAAGTAACTCTGAGATTTGCAAAAGTGCTCTGAAATCTGAAAAATATTGCTTCATTCGTACCAATAAAAAATATAAAGTGACCTCGAGCAAAGGTACTCTGAGAGTGCCCAATCGAATAACACATCAGTCAAATGATGCTAAACTACATTGAAATTCGATTACCATTTAAAAATGGGCATGCACATCTCTTTGGTAAAAGGTTAAGAATGGTTTTAAATTTTACCAATTTTAACATATTAACATATCAGTATTTCAGCTCTATTTGATAAGTAATAAAATAACATAATACAAGTTAAAATGTTAATATATAATGCTTAGTATCTACGCTGCACGAGCTAAACTATATTTTATCTGGTCTCCAAATTTTCTCTCCAAACATCAACTAAAGTCATAGCTAAATTGACATAGAGAGCGATGTGGATAAATGTCTCAAAATACAGCTGTTCTTTGAAAATAACTTCCTTCAACAATTCAATTCACATGAGCAAAATTTAAATTGTATTAATTAATAGGTATGGACACAAATAAAATTAACATTAACATTAACATTTGCTTTTATTAAACTTTTTGTATATACAATTTGACTTAAGGCTAGGTAACAAATGGTGGTGAATAGTTAATATTTAAAGGTGTTGGCTCAACAACAGGGGCCCAACGGTATACAATGTTTGTTTTCTTAAATCTATTTTACATATATTGTATTTGGCTTGTCGGATTCATACTCGTAGTATGCATCGTTGTCAGGGTTGACCTCAGGGTGTTCAAGTCCGGGTGTTGATGTTCTTGTGTTTTGAGATGGTTGGTCATCTTGGAATTATCCTCGATGGTGGGTATTGAATAAAATTGAAGAAGACTTTATTTTTATGGAGCTGCGCAAGTTATTGCAGTAGACATTCTGAAACTGAAGTAAAGATGTGAGCCCTTCAGTTTCCAGATAACAATCCAATTTTTATTTAAATGTCACAATTACAAGTTACCAACCATAGATGATAGGTGTACAGTAATAAACATTATTTTGGTACATTACTAATAATAATACTTTGCTCTAATGGTGAGGTTACAACATCTCCTTCACCCCCAATTACAACTTTTCCGACTGCTATAATTCAGCCTCCACTTTGGAACCGCACCCTCTTCTGTCTGAGACGCTCGGACCTTCTCACCTCAATAGAGGTCACTGCTTCAACTGGGTTACCGGTGGTTCGGTCCTGCTTTTGTTCGTCTTCGGACTGCTCCACCAGGTCCCTTCCAGGTCCCTTAGCTCGTGGTCTTGTTCCTCTTGGTCAGCACCAGCCTCCTCAACGTTTTGACTAAAAGATGACGAAAATTCGTTATTATCATAACTAACATTACCTTCCCCTTGTCCCGGTTCGACGCTAGGCTCAGGTAGGGGGCCAGCTGTGACAGATGCATCTGTTCCCTTTAATAACCGAAGCTGGTTCTGATGACGTACCCTTCCTCACTTTGGGTACTATGATGACTCCCTTGGACCATTTACGGGATTTCTTGTACTGGCGCGCTAATACCTGTTGATTGATTTTATATTTGGGTTGTTGTCTTGAAAATACCTGTTTATTTTTTGGCCTAAAGCAAGACAGTAAGTTCCTGTGTTGGCGTCCATGCAAGAGCTCTGCAGGAGACTTTTGAGAGGTCGTATTCGGAGTTGACCTATACGTTGCTAAAAACACGTCGACTGCTGCTTCCGAGTCCCTTCTATCCATCATAATTTTCTTGAACGATTCTTTGAAAGTTCTCACAAACCTTTCTGCTTGACCGTTAGATGCTGGGTGAAATGGTGCTGTTCTCCAATGTTGAATGGAGTGATAGGTACAAAAATCCTTAAAAATCTGCGCCGTGAACTGCGTACCGTCACAATCGTTTTCGGCAGACCTTCGATGGCAAAAATCCTCTGTAACGCCTTGATCGTGGACTCTGACGTCACCGATTCCATTGATACTACAAATGTCAATTTTGAAAAGGAATCCACGCAAATCAGCCACATTTTGTTGAAGAAAGGCCCAGCAAAATCCAAATGAATTCTTTCCCACTCCTCCTCAGGTGGGGGCCAGTTAATGTATTCCTTTTTCGGGTCGACGGCTGCTGATTGACAAATTTTACACCCGGCCGCTAGCTTCTCGATCTCCTTGTCCATTCCTGGGAACCAGATATACCGCCGTGAAAGCTGCTTCATCCTGGAACAGCCCCAATGGCCCTCGTGAACATAGGACATGGCTCTAGACTGCAACGCTTTTGGTATGACGACCCGCTCATAATCTGAACATAGAAGAATAACATTATTATGAGTGGACAAGGCTAACTTACGGTCGTAAAATGGTTTCAACTCCTTTTCGCTGCTCGAAATGTAGTCAGGCCATCCGTTCTGTATATACCCGGACACTTTCTTCAGCAGCTTGTCCTCCGCAGTGAACTTCCCAATAATATCAGCGTTGATTGAACTGTTGTCCAACTCCTCCAGGCTAAGATTGTTGACTCTATGTAACTGGTTATCGAGCTTGTCAAAAGCCACATCAGGCCCCACCGGAAGTCGCGACAAAACATCCGCGTTTGCATGTTTATTTAGCTAGAGCTGCGTACCACTAAGCTAAATGGGTTCGCTTGGATTTAGCTCAGCTAAATTTTGGAGAGAATTTTATTATGGGAGCGAAAATTTAGCTCGAGCAGCGTACTAGCGCCAAAAGCAAGTATATTCAGTAATCGGATAATTGCAAAGGGATATGTTGCTAAGGTAATGTCATATTGAATGCATTTTTAAATTTGTGGATATTCTGTTTCTGAAATTCCAATTTATTTATCGAGTATTTCGGTTCACCCAACGTATTTATGTTAGTAAAATATCAGAAAAAATCGACAAAATATATACGAAATCGTAGAAAATGGGGCGAAAAGACTAAAAATCGGAGCGTCGTATTAACCTTCGAAAATTGTAACATTTACGATAAATACGATCACATAACAACGCTCGTTAGGGCTCGAACTTGTGTCACCAGTTGTTGGGTTGCTGTGTTAGGTTTTTTTTTTTTTTTTTTTTTTCAGAGAACACACGCAACGGCAAGTGCGCGGTAATTCTTTCGGTCTTAGATGACAACGATGATACAATCGTAATTTTATAAAACAAACGCACTGTTAAGGAATTACATTCCAACTCCCAAGACATGAGTATGAGTAGTAGTGATTTTTCCACACCATAAACTGCCGCCAGCAGATGTAGGTCTGGAAAACCATCAACCAACAATGTTGTCAGATAAAAAATTTGAAAACTTTGTTTTTCCGAAAAAAAAATCTTTTTTTCAAAATAAAGAAAAACAAAAATATAAAAAAGAATTTTGAATCTACTATAAATTAAAATTATATTATATAGTGTAATGCCCTACTCTAATGCCAAACTGGTTGTCCGCAATAATCTCATTTTCTTTAACCCATCTTAAAAGAGATCTATTGACGACTTTCGCGAATACCTTGCTAACATTCGGGAGCAAACTAATTGACCGAAGATTATCAGGGTTTGTCCTATCTTTTAGCCTTTTTCGGAATAGGGTGTACCTCCGCTATTTTCCACTGCGCCGGATAATAAGCATTATTCAGCATATTGTTAAATAGCGTGTCGAAGATATCGATCGCTTTTAGCGGCAGGTGTCTTAAAACGTAGTTTGGGACACTGTCAACTCCCGTCGACTTTTTGTTTTTCAGTGACTCAAAGATGCACCGGAGTTCATCTTTACTCGTAGTCCAATACACTAACCACTAAGCCACTGCTCTGACATCTTTGGATTACGTTTGATATTTTATTAATTTTAGTTATGTAAGCATCATAGGAAGTTTTTAAAGCAGCTTTAAGAAGTTGCGAAAAAAAAAAAATATCTTAATATATAAAAACGTTCGTGCGTATGTATGACCGACCATAACGGCTGAACCACTGAAGCTATCCCCCTTATATTCACACCATATGTTTGTGTGGTGCTCCGGATGGTTAATGTTTATTTTAGACCCTATAGGGGGCGCTGGGGTCGCTTTTTTGAAAATTCTTATTTATGAACCGATTTGCCTCAAATTTACACCATATAACACCTAAAAAAAAAAAATATCAAATATCAATTTTGTATCAACAACATTAAATTTAATTGTAATCTAATAATATAGTTGGCATGGTTGTCTCTACTATACTATATTTTGTATTTGACATTTCAGTAATTCATATTTCATTTAGCTGTACAATTGTTCGACGAAAACTCCAAATTAGTTTTCAATGAATTTTAAATAGGTAAATAACATTTCCATTCGATTTCCGGCACAAATAACATAACCAAGGAAAATGTTCTTACTGGGCCAAATTTTATGATTCTTCTTTTGTTTTGTTCGTATTGGTGTATTTCAGAACATTCCAAAACAAAGTCCTTCGGGGAATAGTAAATGCCCCATGGTATATTAGAAATAATGACTTGCATCGTGATTTGCAAACTGATCTTGTAACGGAGGTAATTAAAAAGTACGCAATTCGTCACAATGAGCGTCTGCAGATGCATATTAATCCTGAAATAGAAGACATCTTAAATGTACGATACAATATTCGTAGATTGAGAAGAATTAAACCTCACGACCTTATAATCTAAATAATGAGAACCCGTATTCAAATTGTAATACCTTCTCAAACGCAACTGAACGTTGAAACTAGAATCATTTGTTGATCTTTCTTTGATTGGTCATGATTAAGGAGGTGTTTTTAGTGCGGTTAGAGTCCCACACTACTCTGGGTTTCTAACCCCATTGTGCCTTTCGAGATTTTCACCTTCAGTAACAAAAAAAAAAAAAAAAAAATGTCGGTAAAACTTGTGGTGTTATTATGCTTTAGACAAGGAATTTGTTTGTTTTTGTTTTTAATAATTTTAACAATGTTCCAGAAAGGCTTTGAAGCTTTGTCTAAAGAATTATGTTTTTTTATTCCATTCTTTGTTGCGGTGGTGTTGGATCAGTTCAAAGATTATTTGGTTGAGCTGTTTTACCTGGGATCTGAAAAAATGTAACCTGTATCGTTGCCAGTTCCTTCTGTGCGTGTTTCTTACTTTTATCAGTTCAATGATAAGATCTGGTAATTTAAAACAAAAATATTTTTTAGCTACTTTCGGAACACTAGCATCGACAGATTCCAATAGGTGATCAGAAAGTTGTTGGACAATCACGTCAACACATTGTTTATTAGTTATTAAGTCCAGGTCTGTCTGGCAAGATTGCAATTTTCTTTTAAGCTCACCATGAAAAGTTTCCCAATTTGCATTTTTTATGTCAAGAAAATATTGCACCTTTCCCTCGCCTGACAACTACAGACGACAAAAAAACAGGATTATGATCAGAGCTAAGCTCATTCAAGGATATTGGTTGTGAAACATGAGTCGACTTGTTTGTAATAAATAAATCAAGGACAGATGGACTACCACGGGAACTAGCAGGGACATATGTTGGATTACACGGAAACAAAAAGGATTTTGGCAATACAACAGAAAGATCGGAAAGTACATTACCCCAGGAATTTGCTCTAGTACAACCCCAGTCTCTATGCCTACAGTTAAGATCTCCACCAATCAGAAAATCACTATTAGTATTCAACATTTTTCTCATGTCAGTCGTAAATCTTTCTCTTTTTCCCGCAGCGGATCTACCTCCAGGAAAATAAACGCAATATATTTTAATTGTTTTTTGATTTTTTAATTTAATTTCGATCCCAACATTTTCCACATATTCAGTTTCCACTATTGGCAAAGGTGTATGTTGAATTGATCTTCTGACAAGAATTGCGACACCTCCGCCTCTTCTACCGGTTCTGTCAACACGATAGCATCTAAACTCCAAAGTGGAGATTTGAATTTCAGAAGTTAACCATGTTTCGGTTATTAACGCAATATCAATATTTTTATCATTCAATAGGTTTATCGAGTCAAAGTGTTTATTTCGAACGCCGTTGGCATTCCACGTTATTGTATTTATATAATTATCAGTCATATAGTTACTTAACATTAGAATATAGAAACTAAGTAGCTAATTGTGCGACAACATTAAATTGATCTAATCTAGTTTTGCAAGATCCTAGTTTAGTTACCATTTCCATTACAAGCATATTTAATAGTGAATAACTCACCGCTGATGCTTGCAGGAGAGACATCGTGAATGTTGTTGTTGGTCGATATAATCCCTCACTGACAGAAGTTTTTTTTTTTTTTTTAATCCACAGTTCATCTTCTGTTTGAGTCTTCCTTGTTATATCTTAACAATCATTTGTCTTATTACAGGACTTTTTGTCCGCCGCATAGGGTGACTATATGGCCATAATTCTAAAGCCTTTGATATTGCTTCATGTCAAAAATCGGAAGTGAACTTTAATCGAAATTTTTCACTGTAAATGTTACTATACTCTGTTCAATTCGTATTTTCAGTACAGGGAAGATAGGCTATTTGCCTTTCACCCTAACTATTATGGATTTTAATAAGCTGTCTCCATTTTAAAGCTCTCACATGGTTGCCATAGTGGGCACTTTAAATAGGCATAATACTCTCACAAATATCGGTAGGGTTACCAAATACCAACTCTTTATAAAGAAAAAATGGTTTAACTGCATATTAACAGATCCTTCAGAAATACAAAATAATTAAAGGAGTACCTAAAAACTGTATGGCAACATCCCACATAATCAAATTCATTTATTCGCTCTCAAAAGCTTTAAAAAGCACCAAAACCGAAAGTTCTGTGAAAATATCCATAGAAAAACCCGTAAAGATATTTTTGCAAATAGATTAGGGTAACACTCTTCTGAGGTGCTTAAAACACACACATGTTTATTTTCTGCGATAAAAAAGCAACCGCACACGAGAATACCACCGTCGTCGTCATCCTCATTCTGCTCGCGACAGCCTGGCAGACTGGTCATGGTGGGATGTATGCGCCTTTGAGGACAATTGGGTGGGTTTTTCGTAAATAACAACAACAAATTCTTTGGAATCGCCAGTGGTTTCGCTTTTATTTCAGTGGCAAATCTTGTGTTGAGTGCCGTGAGAGTAGCTACAGGCACCACTGGTAGAAAAAAGAGCTTCCCATAAGGCCTGTACTGAAAATACGAATTGAACAGAGTATAGAAGTGCTTTGTTCTTGTGATATTGAAAGCTTTGTACCTGATTTTGAAGTGTGACATGACACTTTCTCCGTTTTGTTGCGGTCACACACTGGAAAACACTTATGGGGGGGTTGTTTCTTGTCACCCGATCCACAAACGAGGCTGGTCACGCTATGCACTTGACAAGGGCTCAAGGTTCAGCGTACTATATTGACCAGGGAAGGGGTCAAATCGTTCTCAACTTGGGCGTAGATATAAAAGAATATTCAGTCATGAGAAATAAATTCCCAGTCTAGGTATATTCACACAGATGGCTCTAAATTGGACTGGAATGTAGGTGCACTTTTTCCCCAGAAAAATCTCTGCTACTAAGGACTAATTTAGCCTTCATTTGCGAGATCACTCGTCTCTTAGATTAACCTCTTCCGATTGATACACGAACAGTAGAGCTTTTCAGTCGCAGTGTCAGCCAAGAGGGCGTGGGATTAAAAAAAACATCACCAGTTAGGTTAGGTCGGCTAAGACGGATCTAAGAAATATACCAATTTGCGGTAGATATGTGCGGCTGCTTGTTAAAGTTTTGGTACCTCATTTGCTGACTGAAAGCAGTAATTGGAATCGAATCTCAATATAGCCACCAAAATCTTTTGGCGGGGATCAATTGTTCGGGTCGTTAGTGAACTTGACATTTCCAAAATAGCCCCTAATGCGGCCCAATTATTAACCAACTTTTTGACCGGAAAATCCTGCTTGGCCGTGAGAAATCTCAGTCGTCGCGTATACCACTTGCTAACAATGTATACTCTGCGGTATACATTGAAATAACCTCGCCGCAACTCAGATATTGGAACTTCTGTCATCCGTCATCCGGTAATGATTAGTTGAAAGGGCTATTTACTATCAACCCTGTTTGGCCTGTGTGTATAATCAGTAGATTAAAGTTTCGTAATGACCGGAAAATGCAGGTAGGTGATGGCCTATATTTTAAAAGCCACATATATCCTACACATGTCCACCCCGTCTCATTCGAAAGGGCACGGCTCTAAGCTTCCTATTTCCACATATGTCAACTATTAGTGTCGGTTGAATGACCTCTCGGCCAACGAACTGCTCGAAATACTCCCAATGCTATTATTAAGTGACAACGATTGCATAAACAGAGTTCCTTTACCATTTTGTCAACAAGTATCGGCAAATAAGTGGTAGTCAATTGTAATTATTGGTCTTTATCAAAGTGTATTCGCATTGCATTCGAAGGGAAAACAATTTGCGTGATGACTGCTGATAGCCCTTAGTTCGATGAACCTGCTATGGACTCCTTCGGCATTCATTGTATTCAATGACATTTTTCACATTCGGGCGGAAAATTTTATAAATTATTCAACTGATGGAAGGCTTGTCCCATGAAGAACGCGAAACTGTGTCAAACGTTTGAATATTTTATAACTGCAAATGCATTGCGTTGAGGACGTTTAGTGGAAAATTGGTAAATTGGAAATTAACTGAAAATAAATTTATATAAAAAATGCCGATTAATAGAATGTCCTGGTTAAAAGAATCCCGGTATATCGAGTTTCGACTGTATTTTCAATTATTTACAATTTTGTTTACGTCTTTTTTTCAGAGCCTTTTGGTCGTTTCTTCAATCTTCACAAATGCGAATACTAACATTCAACTGTTTGTACTGTTTTGCTCCTTCGGATGCCGCGGCCTGAGCGTAGGTCTGCACTCTGGCTGTCCGAGGGCCACTATTCGCCACTATTGGCTTTCCTGATTTTAACTTTTCAGTAGCGTTTCTTTTGACAACAGAGGTCGAGGACTTTTCTGTTATCTCTCTTTCTTTGACATTATTACGCTCTTGAACCGGAGGTTTTATATTGCCTACTAACTCCTGTTTTTCTATTTTGTGGCTTAAGGAGCGCATCTCTCCGTTTTTGCAACTCCTTAGCTACTTCACATCCTCTATAATTTGCCGGGGTGTTTTTCATTACAGTTGGCACAGGTAGCGGAGGATTGTTTATTTGCTCCACAGTCTTGAAAGAAATGATTTCCGGCGCATTTCGCACATCGCGGCTCTTTTTGCAATACATTTGCGTATGATTAAATTCTTGGCAACGTTTGCACTGTGGAATGATTTTTAAATTTCTGCGCATGGGCTCGATTTTTTGTTGCTTCTCCTTCTTGATGATATTAACAGCATCAAGAATTTTAAATCTTCTAGCTTGGGGTCGTTTATAACGTCTTCTTTTTTGCATGAGGGGTGGAGTCCTCTTGCTAAAACACGATGTGGCCTTCCTGACTTTATTTCGAAAGTATACCACTGGATCTTCTCAGTATTTAGATTTTGGGACAGTGCCCGGTAGTCTTCTGCCCGATCCACAAGAAAGGAGACCCTCTAAGCTGCGCCAACTACAGAGGCATCAGTCTCCTTAACATCGCATATAAGATCCTATCTGCCGTACTGTGCGAATGCCTAAAACCATATGTCAACGAACTGATTGGACCCTATCAGTGCGGTTTTAGGCCCGGTAAGTCCACAACAGACCAAATATTCACAGTACGGCAGATCCTGGAAAAAACCCAAGAAGTCCAGATCGATACTCACCATCTTTTTATCGATTTTAAGGCCGCATATGACAGCGTTTATAGAGACGAGCTATACAGAGCCATGTCTAGTTTTGGCATCCCTGCCAAACTTGTCAGATTGTGCAGAATGGCGATGGAGAACGCTCGCTGCTCCATAAAGGTCGGAAACAATCTCACTGAGACCTTTGATGTCAAAAAAGGATTTAGACAAGGTGACGCGCTGTCACGTGACTTCTTCAACATCATTCTTGAGAAAATTGTGCGAAACTCACAAGCCAACACCAGAGGCACAATTTTCAATAAGTCTGTGCAACTGCTTGCATACGCTGACGACAATGACATTGTTGGCAGAACACAGCGAGCTGTCACTGGTGCGTTTGCAAGTATTAGTACAGAAGCGGCAAAAATGGGTTTAGTGGTGAATGAGGGTAAAACAAAATATATGCTGTCAACAAGAAGGGACACACAACATCGAAGAATCGGACAGAACGTCACGATAGACAGCTATAACTTTGAGGTAGTTAGGGACTTTGTCTACCTCGGCTCCGCTATAAACTCTGATAACGACATCACATCAGAAATCAAACGAAGAATCACACTTGCCAACCGCTGTTTCTTTGGCCTAAGACGGCAACTGATAAGTAAGGCCTTGTCGAGAAATACTAAGGAAACTCTGTATAAGACCCTCATCATCCCAGTCCTGCTTTATGGTGCAAAAGCATGGGCGCTATCAAAGGCGGATGAAGATCTCCTTGGTCGTTTCGAACGCAAAATTCTTCGAGTGATTTTTGGTCTCGTTTGCATTGACGGGCTTTGGAGGAGAAGATTTAACAGCGAACTCTACGAGCTGTACAGCGACATCGACCTAGTCAGAAAAGTACGCATCAGTCGTCTAAGATGGCTGGGACATGTAGAGCGAATGGACACCAACGCTCCGGCCCGAAGAGTCTTCGATTCTAACCCGGAGGGACAACGCAGTAGAGGAAGACCTTGCCTTAGGTGGCGTGCGCAGGTGGAAGGGGACCTCAACCAAGATCCAAAGATCGCGCTAACTGGAGAGGCGTATTGGTTGAGGCCCAGGTCCATCCCGGACTGTAGCGCCACCTAAAGTAAAGTAAAGTAAGCCCGGTAGTCTTCGTGGTTATTGACGTTAATTTTCCACGCATTATTTCTCAAAGATGTAACCTTAAATTTCGATGTTATCGTGCCTTTAAGGAGGCTGTGCAATTTATTATACTCCGTTACCCCAACGACGTTTGTTTTTCTTGCGGTACTTTACGCGTTATTTCTTTTAGGTGCTCGACTTTGGGCGAAGAACCGGCTCTCCTTTTCTTACTAGGTCTTTTCTTATTTACCCAATTCGTTTCGCGTGCTAGCTCTTCTTCGTCGGTGTGGTATTCCCGACTAGCCAAGCGTGGTGGAGTACGTTCGCGTTCTTACTGCAAATGGCTGCTCCTTAGAACCTTATTTTGTTATTTAAACAGTTTATCTCTTTTTTAAGATCTTGATAAAGAAGATCCATTTCCTTAAGCTTGATTCGGAGTGCTTTATTTTCTTCCTCAAGACTTTTATCTTTCACTGAGTCCTGTTTTTCACGCGCTAGTGCTCCCGGCGGACTTCTTTTCCCGGGGTTATTCGATATTGTTGGAGGAGATCCAGATACCCTTGTGCTTGTAATAAAATGGTTAAAGGATTGCAATAAGCGGCTCTCCACAGAATGCGTGGAGCAGAGCTCCAAAGAGGGTGGATTTTCAAGTAAAGCTGGACTGCCACCTGGGATACTTAATCTTTTTGTTTTGTTCATTGCATTTTTTTGTGTACACCATTTCGCTCGGTATACGGAGGTTGGATTTTAGTCGCCTTTTACGACATAAAAAATAACGACAAATAGTTGCAGCTACAATTTTGGATATGGTCTCACAAATAGTTAGGGTCAATTATCGTGGTAAATTTTCCACGGGAACTCGCGAGAATTTTTAGGTAGCTCTACTCAAAGAAAACAAAATTCATAAAAAAAGTTTTTTTTTTTTCTATTTATTTATAATAATAAAACACCTAGACTACATTCAAGAAAATTAAAATATTTCGTTTAATATGTCATAAACCATAATATCAAAAAAGATAAATAAAAAAGTTTTTTTCTTTATTCTAGACCAACTTAGAACTTTGAAAAGCTCTATAAGTCAAACTAGTTAGCAGAAAATTATTTTGTTTGCTGTTTTTGAAGCTCTGTTAGCTCCGTATATATTTCTGTTAGTGGCAACGTAAGATTTTCTCTACAAAGCTGCCTGCCTACATGAAATTTCGAAAGAAATAAAATAAATCTGTTGAAATGCTACCTAATATTGTTTTATTTATTTTATTAAATTTTTATTTTTCATGTGGAAAATCTTGTTATATTAAATAAGTCTGCAACAACAAATTAAGTGTTGACATTATTAAAAAAAGGTATTGATATCTACAAATAGGAACGCCATACAATAGATTAGTTAATTTATAGAAAATATTAAAAATAGAAACGCAGAAGAAGTCTATAGGTATATTTATATTTTAGCATTTAAACAGTTATAATCGCTAATTTTCCAGATTTTGTTCAAAAGTTAATGTGAGTACATTTATGTTTATTGGTTAATAAATAATAATAATATTATGCATATAAAAACATTTAAAGAAGGGGAGGTATACTTGGGCATACAAAGATTAAGGTAGGAATAGAATTGTGAATTCAGGGTAAGAGGCATGTAGCAAAATCTCAAATCTAGTTCCACTGTAAGAAAACTTTGAGAAATTAAAAAAAATAATCATACAAGTTTTGGTTTATCATGTTTACAGCAAACAGTTCTAAATATTAAAACTCTGTCCTTTGTCCCCTACGGAGACATTTTTTAGTCGAAAATACCCACATGTAGAGATTTTCGTCTTTTACCACTGGCCCAAAATTGAGATACATTTTCATTATACACAATTTTTATGTTATGCGATTTCTGCAGTCATCTGTGTTATTTTTTAAATACAAATTAGATTGTGCGCCCAAAATAAAATTAAATATAATAATTATCCCCAAAAAATGAAAAAAATTTAGACAATTTATGTTGTTTAATGTTTGGTAAGGGCATTTTTGGGGGCCTTATATCATTTTTACTCTGGGGTCATTGACTGCGGAACATGGCTATTTACTATGGTTAGCGCGTTATTGTCAATTAATATAATTGTATAATCGAAAATTTCGCTTTTCTCTCTGAATAGGCCTTAGAGAGAGCTGCCTAATTGATTACATTTACTGAAAAACTTGATCGTCCGAGGTCAATTTAGGGCCCTCATCTACTCTATTATTCGTAGGTGTAGAGACTAAGGATTCGTGAGGTCCATCTAAGACCCTTAGCTACTATAATACAGCAAGGCCCTCGTCTAAAGTGGACCTCATGATACATCAGCTCCAGCGCGTACATCCATCAGTTCTCACAGTCCTTGGTAAGAGATCACAACGGATTGAATTGCATTTCTCTCGTGAAATTCTGCGAAAATAATCACATAGAAGAAACCATGACTTTTGAATGTGCATTTCGCTCTTTGATTGCGGATTAAAGCAATTTGCTAATGCCCCCGCGCAAAGTACCCATTTTGCGGTTTGGGTAACCTTTCATTCCATAACTGAACACCAATTTGATTGGGTTTATTGTGGAAAATCTCCATTTGAATAGGTTGCGACATAACTGGATGCAGTTTACTTTCGCAGTAAAAGCGAGTTCTTGTGCTGCTCGGAATTTTGTTGCCATTGAAATGATGAAATCGATTCAAGTTCATGGCGTCCACAAATAAGTTTGTTTATGTTATGGGACCACTTTCCGCATCTTCAGTTTGCTTTACATCTCGTTCGGTTAATACCAGTCTCCGGGTGGAAAATAGCTCTTTGACAAGCGATCAAATTTAGTATGCGTGTGTCTCTGCTTTCGAAAACGAACGCTCTAAAGGGTTGTTCATACAACTGTGATGCAAGGACAAACCTTCCTCCCACTCAGATGCAATAGTTGACATAGTAGAACACAAAGTGATCCAGTCGGTAAGGTGAATGCGTTGATGTCCATACAAACTTGTACATTTTGTAGGTTCCGCTAATTTCTTATGCATCCCAATATGGGTAGTTTTTTTAGTAAAGACCACAATATCATCGCCTACTGCTAACATTGCGAAAAATTATTACAAACGACCACCAGACGTGGTAAAGTTAATATTACACGTGTCATTTTGCGTGACAAATTTTGACAAACAATTTTTGGAGTCCAATTGTCACTTCTATCATAATCCCTTCCCTGTGGTTAATTTCGCGGCATAGCTCCTTTCGTTTTTTCGTCATTGGAACGAATGGAAGTGATCTACAATTTTATGCCGAGTCCTCCCAAACAGCCAATAGAGAAGCTCTTTTATGACAGTTATACTCTTCGATGTTTGCCAGACGCTTGCAAGAGGTGGCGAAGTGGAAAAAATAATGGGATAGAATCTGTTTTGTTTTTACGGGAATCGAACCTGAGACCCCTCGTTTAGAACATACTAACCACTAAGCCACTGCGCACATGGCTTTAAAACAGGAATTTCGAATTTGAAACGCGGCAATATAAGTTTGGTTTTCCGAATGTTAAAGTGTGCGGCAAATAAATAAAACAACCCCAACAAAACTTTGATGAAATTATTGTTGTTTATAAAATTTACAGATGAGGTGAATCCATAAAAATTATAAAGGAAAAAGTTACTTTTCAATCCCGCAGATTTTTTCTAATTTTTTCTTATGTTCTCATGTTTATTTTCAACTTCTTTTTCGTCGCTGGTCAACAGATTATAGTTTGCTAGCATTCCTAATAAAATATTCAGCACAATCTTAACACCACCCAATTCAAAAAGAATAAATAGGAAAACGATAAACGTCAGAAAAGCTGTCGTTTGAATACCGGACCAGGGGCCAGAAAACCACTTTGAAATTACCCGGAAACGAAAATTTGCTTCATGTAACTCCTAACGTTTTTTTTGTATAACGGGTGGTTATTTTAATTTTAATATTAATAATATTAAGTTAATATTATTAATTTTAAGGGCCGATGTTGACTGTGAACCACACCTAAATGTCAAGCTTTTTTCTGAATTTCATTCGACATTTACCAATTTCAGACTAACTCATTTTGAACCATGGAAAGATACACAATCGAGCAACGCGTTTAAGTTATTCAGGCTTATTATGATAATGGGCGTTCAAATCAAAATGCATATCGTGCACTTCGTGATTTTATCGGTCAATTTAATGTCCAAACGTGCGTACAATCGGAAAAATCGTGCAAATTTGAGCAAACCGGGTCTGTAGGACATGTGAAAAGTGAAAACACCATTGCATGCTCGTACTGCAGAAAATATTGCTGTTGTTCGCGATAGTGTGGCTGAAGAGCCGCCACCTCAACTCGTCGTCGTGCCCAACAATTGCACCTTTCACACTCGTCGTTGATGAACATTATGCATAAAGACTTGCGTTTACGCGCTTACAAGGTGCAATTGACTCAAGAACTAAAGCCTCTTGACCATTTCAAGCGTCGTCAATGGTCAGAATGGTGGCAAGAAATGAAAACAGTGGATGATCAATTTTCGAAGAAAATCATCTTCGGTGATGAGTACGGTGACCATCCGTCCTTTATTTAAAAGGACAGATTTTGTCCTTTATTTTTGAAACTGTCCTTTAAAACACTGACTAAAAATTGTTTGCATTTAGTTCAATTAAAAATATTACCTATAATGTACATATGTATATTACTTGAAATTGTGCTTCAGTGCATGCACTGCACTGTTCTAGTTGACGGTGCACCAACTGAAGACTATTTTCAATCATGATTAACCCTTGGAGGTTGGAGCAGTGACAAATCACAAATGAATGTATATGCTGTTAAAGCTATTCTTATATGTAACTAAATGTAGTTTCGGAAAACCCTACTTAGAATTAAGAGGTTTTCGTAATGAAAATGAAGATGTTTTTAAATCTATCCACATTTTATATTTTTTTTCTTGTAGCCCCAAAAGCAATACCGATCACAAATTCTCCAAAAAATTAATCTTTTTGGCAAATCGAAGACGATGACTTATCAGTCCGCTGACTAAAAAAAAAGCACTTGTCAACAAATCAATTATTTCAAGTTATTCAAATAATTAATATGGAATGAAAAAGTTATTTGAACAAAGAAGAAGGAAGTGGTTGCATACCTCTATATTGAGTCAGCAATAGGTATATTTAATATGTCTCAACTATACTCTGTTCAATTTATATTTTTAGTACAGGCCTTATGGGAAGCTCTTTTTCTACCAGTGGTGCCTGTAGCTACTCTCACGGCACCCAAATACAAGATTTGCCACTGAAATAAAAACGAAACCACTGGCATTCCAAAGAATTTTGTTGTTGTAATTTTCCTGAAATTCGCATACATTCCCCCACAAACCAGTCTGCCCCATAGCCGCGGGGGCGCGGGCAGAATGAACACGATCATCTTGCGTTCGCTTGCTATTATCATCAACCAAAATAAGCAGTGTGAGTGACTGAAGCTGAAGCACATCAGAGAAATGTTAACATATGTCAATTTTAGCATATCATTAAGGGTTTTTCTTTGAATTTTGTCAAAGAACTTTCGGCTTTGGTGCTTTTTAAAGCTTTTGAGAGCGAATAAATGAATTTGATTATGTGGGATGTTGCCATACAGTTTTTAGGTACTCCTTTAATTATTTTGAATTTCTGAAGGATCTGTTAATAGGCAGTTAAACCATTTTTTCTTAATAAAGGGTTGGTATTTGGTAACCCTACCGTTATTTGTGAGAGATGACAGAATCCCGTACGAATTCTACAAAAACTGCACTATAGAATACATGACCGCTCTCCTAGTGGACTTTAATCGAATTTTTGAAACCACAGATATTCCAAACAATTTTAAAAAGGCAATTATTTACCCGCTACATAAAAAGGGTAACTACGATGATCCTACAAATTACAAAGGCATATCCTTCCTGAATACTTCGACTAAATTGTTCGCTGCTCTAATATTTAATAGACTTACCTGTTGGATAGAGAACAAAAAAGTTTTGCAGGAATTTCAAGCAGGGTTTAGAAGAGACTACTCGACTGTAGATCAAATATTTGCACTGATTAATATTGCAGAGATCTATAAACAGAAACATAAAAAACTGTATGTTTTTTTTGTTGATTTTCGGGCGGCTTTCGATACCATAGCACGTGAAGCACTGTTTTATAAACTATCTAAAATCGGGATTTCATCTAAAATAATCAATATTCTAAGAGAGATGTATGCAAATAACGTAGCGTACATATGGGATGTCGAGTCGGTCTCTGACGAATTTACAACAACAATGGGTGTGAAGCAAGGATGTATCCTAAGTGCGCTACTGTTTATTCTGTTCATCAATGACATAACCGAAGCAACAAAAGGGGGAATCGAGTTTGAGCATATGAAAATCCCAGCCCTTATGTATGCGGACGATATAGTTTTCCTTTCTGAAACAGTGGACGGTTTGCAACTAATGATGAACAGGCTTAGCGACTACTGCAAGTTGTGGAACTTGAGTGCGTGAACCTGAATAAGTCAAAAGTCATGGTGTTCAGAGGCGGTGGAGGCAGATATAATCAAAGAGAGAGGTGGAATTTTCAAGGCGAAGTAGTGGAAGTTGTTCGTGAGTATAAATACTTAGGAGTTTTAATTTCATCAAATCTTAGTATGAGGAAACACATGGAAGCAAAATTATCTGAAGCTAAACGAGCAATTTCTTCGGTATGGGAGCGCTGCATTAGGAATAGATATATAATACATAGTTCAAAACAAAAACTCTTCCAGTCAACTGCAGCATCAATTCTTTTATATGCAACACAAGTATGGGGATATTGTCCCTTTGAAGAAGTTGAGAAGTTTCTTCGGTACTTCTTGAAGAGGATATTCGTTTTACCAAGTAGTACTCCAAATTACATACTGCACTTAGAGACTGGATCACCTCCCATGCCGAAAATTGTACTTAAAAGTGTATTAAGGACTAAATCCAGTTTCTTTCAACAGTGGCAACGTCTTACATCAGACTGTGGAAGAAATTTGTACATTCCACCTAACGTAGATTCTGAATCGCTTAAGACCCAACTCAACAGTTTACTTGAAAGTGTGTGTCGGAATATGTACACAAAGTTTTTTAACGAAGCGCGATCCTCGCAATATAGGATGTACTATAAACAGCTAAATTACGACCTACAGGAGAAAACGTACTTTCTAAACTGCAACTCAACAGATATGATAAGCACAATTTTTAAAATCAGAGGGGAGTTACTAAGTCTGAACTTCATTCCACACTGTCCAGAACTACCTATATTGTGCGATCTTTGTAATATGAAGACACGAGAAGATGTACTCCACTTCCTGGCAATATGCCCAATTTTAAAAGAAATTCGACTGAGGTTTTTCAAATCGCAAGTTTTAGAAATAAACGAAGCTATTTGTATTCTAAACGGAGAGCGTGGCTGGAATTTACTCTACAACTACTGCGTTCAAGCACTTCGCTATAGGGAATGTATAGTTGAGGAAAACTTTTAAACTTAATTTATAATATGCCTAGATACTAATTATTGTCAATCTGGTAGACGGCCATAGGCCAAACCAATTTATACTTTGAACCTACCAAAACATGTAACCAATTATTTTAAATGAAATAAAAGTCAACTAACTGCTACTAGTGCTCACTAAGGCAACCATGTGAGAGCTTTAAAATGGAGACAGCTTATTAAAATCCATAATAGTAAGGGTGAAAGGCAAATAGCCTATCTTTCCTGTACTGAAAATATAAATTGAACAGAGTATAACACTTAAATTCATAATAATAAAGCTAAAAAAAATTAATTCTGTAGGTTCAACCATTTCTGATTTTTAAACATAAAAAAGATCAATAATCAACTCTGAAACTAGCTGTCATTTGAAATGTCAAAGTTTCAGTGGGAACGCAAAATCGGGGGTCCAATCGTCGCTTCCTTGAAAGAGCTAAACGATCAAACGTTTTCGTGCGCACGAATGATTTTCTCTATGTTACACAGGCAAATTTCTTACTGCACACGATAACGCCTTACAGAATCTGACCCCAGAGTTCGACGATATGCGAAGGATGATAGGCACACTAATTTTGACCAGCAACTCGACTTGTAACGAGTTCGATGTGCTGTCTGATTCCATAACAAGAATTGTCTCCCTGTATCCTCATACTGAAATCGTCATTGCGGGTGATTTAAATATTCACAATTCTAACTGGCTTCAACATTCTGGACAGACAACACCCGAAGGAATTTATGTTCAGATGCTGAGGTAAACCAATTAACCCAGCTTGTAAATGTGCCAACACGTGTACCAGACATTGACGGTCAAAATGCCAACACACTGGACTTGTTCCTCACCTCCCACCATAATAAATACTCCATTGAAGTATTATCGCCTCTAGGCTCGTCAGACCACTGTACCATATCAGCTAATTTCTCGTACTCCGACCACAAAGTTAGAGAAAAAACTCCGAAAAGAACCGTATGGCAATACGAGAAAGCCAACTGGAGCGGACTTAACAGCTTCTTTAGGAGTTTTAACTGGTCGTTATGCTTCCTCGATAACGACGTGGATGCCGCCGCTGATATGGTAACAAATATAATCACCTTAGGTATGAGATCCTTTATCCAAAACAGGTTAAAGAGTATCAAACCAAAAGAAAATGCGTGGTACGACTTGAGCTGTAAAGAGGCTATTAGATTGAGGGAGTTGAGTTTTCGGTCTTACAAAGCCAACCCATCCGAGGAAAACCGAATGAAGTTTAAACCAGAGACAATACTGAGACCCCCAACTTCGACCGATTAACAGTTATTTGCCTACAAGCTAAATTTTACGCTCCCAAAAAGTTTAGGTGCGCTAGTATTGTTGCATAGAAATTCGTATTGACAAATGTCAAAAATCCTCTCAACCAACACATTCGCACCTAATCTTTTTACATTTCACTGTGTGCAAAGCAAAACGGATAGGAATTGGCGTACACGGATAGGAAAACAAAATGGCGGATTCCTGGCAAAAATTGAGGGGGCCAGCGGCAAGAGGATTGTGAGTTGGGGGTCTCAGTATGATTTGTTTATGGTTTAAACGAGCCAGGAATGACTGCAATGCCCTCATAAAGCGTGTCATATTCTTATATGACCAAAAGTTGAGGCAAAAAATACTACAATGCCCCAAGGGTAGTAGAAACTTTTGGTTATTTGTAAAAACCGCATTTGTCCAGCCAGTCCCTAAAAAAGGCGAATCTTCTTCTCCCACCAATTACCGACCCATAGCACTTACGTCCATTCTTTCTAAGGTCATGAAAACGCTGATAAACCGTCAGCTTATGAAATATCTTGAATCACGGAAACTCCTCAATGACCGGCAGTACGGTTTTCGTGGCAACAGGTCTACTGGTGATTTGATGACTTATCTCACCGAGAAGTGGAACCAATCTCTCCATCACTTCGGTGAATCGAAGATTGTTGCGCTCGATATTTCAAAGGCATTTGACAGAGTTTGGCATCAAGCTCTTTTGTCGAAAATGCGTGCTTATGGGATCGATGCGTCTCTTATTCAATGGATTAGAAACTACCTCTCTGGCCGTTCAATTCAAGTTGTTTTGGATGGTTTCAGCTCTGAAACTCACCCTATAAATGCTGGTGTTCCCCAAGGCTCAGTTTTGTCTCCGACTCTCTTTCTCATTTTTATAAATGATCTCTTGTCTGCAACTTCTAATCCAATCCATTCCTTCGCTGATGACAGCACTCTTAGCTTTTCATATTTTTTCCAGGACTCACGTCCATGCTTTTCGGCCGTAGAACTGGAACGGCACCGTATGTAAAGCTCATTAAATTCCGACCTTGACAGCATTTCAAAATGGGGTTCAGAAAATAGAGTGGAATTTAATGCTTCAAAAACACAATGCTGTCTGCTGTCTCTAAAGCGAAACCCAAATCTACAGCCATTATCCATGAATGGCACTTTCAATACCGAAACCGAAAGACTTTCTATTCTCGGTATGTGCGTTCATGACAACCTTCGTTGGAATGACCATGTACACGAAGTCGCCAAGAATGCAGCGAAATGACTAGGTTTCCTCAAACGGTGCAATTAATATTTTACCCCTTCTGATCTGGCTACAATATACAAGTCGTTCATTCACCCAAAGCTTGAGTACAATTCCCACTGGTCAGGTCTGGTGCACCGAAAACTATATTGCACTTACTAGATAGGATCCAAAATCGTGCGTTATTAATTCGCTTGAACATCGTAGAAACGTTTCGTGTCTCTCATTGTTTTACCGTTTTTTCAACAAACAGTGCTCAAATGAAATAGCCAACTGCATTCCTCCCCTTCAGCAATTCAACCGCAATACTCGCCATGCTAGGAATGCCCATCAGTTTACCATCCAGCCTATCTTCGGACGTACAATGAAATACAGAGACTCTTTCATAAGCCGTACAACGCGAATGTGGAATGCCTTGCCCAGCTCTGTCTTTCCTCCCCAGTACAATTTACAGACATTTAAGACCAATATGCATCGGTATCTCCTATCTCCTCTTTCCCAATTTCCTTAATGCCCGCGCTGTGTAAAAACACTATAAGAGTGGTCACAACCTCTTTAGCGCGTGTAAATTATATATAAAAAAAAAAAAAAACACTTAGTCACTGTGATTTTGATCCAAAAGTTGTTCTCAATTTCGTTCACATTTTGTATGGTATTTTTTTTTAAATGTCATGATCCAAATTTCGGCAAACTTGACTTGCCACGTATTAAGTTTTGGGTCCTATTGTTGTGTATAAGGTGCTATAGCCCTAAGGTTGCCAGACCACCGGGACTCGCCGGGATTGTCCAGATATTCTAAGCGGTGTCCAGAGTCCCGGTGAAAAATGAATTGTCCAGTCAAAAGTCCCGGCGAAACTTATTTTTCAAATTCCATGATTTATTGAAAAAAGTGTATGTATTTCCAATTTCATAAAATTACAAAATAAAAAAAATGCAATCACTGTGAAATACTTTCAATTTAAAAATGTAAGAATTTGACTGAACTCATCCACTCAGCGAAATTGCAATCACTTTCAAACATTGGCACATTTGTTCGAACAGCTTGACTCAATGCGATTCGATCGAAGTCCATTTCTCGCTTCAATTCTCGATTAAATGCGTCATGCATTGAATGATTTGGCTGTGGTATCGCCAATTTGAACAACAAATTGCCACTCATGAGCAGACACATATCCTCGATCAATATCAAAGCTTTGTTGCGCATTTCATCTGAAATCTCCAGTTCATTATCCGATGTCACAGTGCGAATTCGATGCAAAATATCATCGGCGATATCATATTTGTATAATCAAAGTACATATCTACTTCATTTCCAAAAGTTACTTAATGTAACATAGTAAACATAATTTATTAGAACAAACTTTTTAGGTATATTAAAAAAAAAACCTCAAAATTGTGGACAACAACAATTTGCTTGGAAAATAATTAAAATAATTGACAACAACAATTGCTATTTGAAGTGTCACTACTCGATTTCTATCCAGTTTCTTTTTTTTTTAAAGTGTATTTCCCCATACAAACTTTCATAACCTCTTTCATCCCCTCCAAGTTTTGTTTTCGCGACAAAAAGTAAATAAAAACCTGATATATAGCAATACGAACAAAACAAACAAAGAATTATGAAAATCGTCCCAGGGGTTATCGAGTTACATGATCATCAAGTTACACCCCGAAAGAATTATATATATAGAAAGAATAGAAGATAGAAGATAGATAGATAGATAGAATAGATATGTTGTTGTCAAAGGCCGAAGCTCAGGCGCTAGGTTTGATTAAAAATACTTCGGTCAAAGGTCGAAATTGGGTTTTATTTCGGCCTTTGGCTGATGTATTTTTAGACCCTAGGAGCGACTGAACTTCGTTGTTTGACTATAACATTATATGAATATGAAGAGAAATGTGATTGAAATCTTTGTTTGTTTTTGTTTTTGTAATTCTTTTTTGTTTTTTTATTGAAATAAATACGCTTATTTGCACATTAATAAAACAAATTATTTCCCTTTTTTCATTAATAAACAAAAATAAAATAGTCGAAATTTGAAATGTCCAGACGAGTCCCGGAATTTCAACATAATGTCCAGATATGTATTGATTTCGAACTGGCAACCCTATATAGCCCCCTCTATTGAAATTCCCTACTAAAAAAAAAGATATATAAAAAAACAAGCATACATTATATTGCTTTTCTATTGGCAAAAAAAAAGATAATTATTTCTTGATCTGAATCAACTCTTTTATTTATTAAATCTGGACTTTTTTTGATCCTAAGCTCAGAACTTATTTTCAGTTTTCTTAGTTGAAAAAATGAGAAGTAAGTATTCATTCAATGTTCTTACTTAACAAAAAATCATTTTTACTTAATTATTTGTGTAATAGTTGGTAGAAGATTTATGGTTTTTTTTTCGTCCAAGTGCAAAATTGGTGGGATGTTTTTTTTAGTTTAGTGTTTTTTTTTTAAATTTCATCAGGCATTATTGGAAATGTGACTGTGATTGAGCAGAGCTTACATTCGTTCTTGTGATATTTTATTAAAAAAAAAAAAAAAATATGCGACAGGCAATACTTTTCAATGATATGTCCGCCTGAATTCAGTTACTTAGAGTAGTAGTTTGAACTGAAATCAAACAGCCAACCAATGTCAGTGACCTTTCACAAATCAATCAATTGCGCCGCATCAGTTGGATGGAAGATATATTTGTTTCACCAAGGTTGACATGCTCCGACCAGTGGGTCGACATTTTGATCTTAGATCTTCCTCACAGATTACCCAGTTACAGTCGTGTTTGGAATAAATTAAATCATTTAAACATTTTCTTAGTTTTTTTTTTTTTTTTCCTATAGACTTCACATAGCAAACCATGTACTACAACGAGAGAGAGTGTGCGTAGTAACCGGTGTGAGCTTTCCACTGTGAGAACACCCATATACTTTTTTACCAATATCCAGTCAGTATTCAACGAACCAGTCTCATATAGACTTCGGCTTGCTAATACCGCCGCGTCACCCCAAAATCTCGCGTACAAACCTACATTCAAATAGCAAATTCCCAGACTTCTTGCCCCTGAAGCCTGAGAAAGATTTTTTTCCGTTTCAGCAAAATATTACTGTGTAACAGAAGATTTCTATTTAATCCAATATAGACAGCTACAATTGTGAGAATTTTATAGGAACAAACGAATCTTTTGCTTTCTTCATAAACTATATTATAGTGTGTGTGAGTTTTCACCCCAATAATTCGACTTTTTCTGACTGAACATTGACTAAAATTATGGCTTGCCGAAGGCGGCTCCAACAATGAATAGTGAAATGTTTGACAAAATTGCTCCCCGCCCAATATTTGTGAATTATTGTCGAAATTTTCTGTCGTCGAACATGGCTTTTTAGGGGGAGAATGTGAGTGGAATGTTAAAAGGGTTGCGGAAAGAGAGCGACGGGCAGGAGGGCAAGCAAAGTTTTCTATATGTGAAAAATAACCAAACTTAAATTAATTTCAATCTAAAACTCTGTAAGATATTTTTTAAAAACGAATAAATAGTAATCCATCAAATGGAAGTATATTGAACTCGTTTAATTGGGTGTACATTGCTGCTTCGTAGAATTAAGTCACAGACCCCCCACCCACCATCCAAAACCAACATTCACATACATTCATAAACCTACATAGCCTATATCCATGTGCTTGAACATACACATTCCGTGGTGCTTTTCAGTTCTTTTTCGACAGAACCCCAGTCAACTGGATATTCTAGCGCCCGTTAATATGAAAGCAGCATTTTGCCAGAATAAATAATATATAATTGTAACAGTCAGTCGTATTTACACTACCTAGAACTACTCTCACTACTAGTATGCTGTCACTGAGGTCCTGTAGAAAGGGGTAGGGGTAGGGATAGGGGCAGGCTTTCTTCCTGGTGAAAAATTAAAAAAAAACTAACAAAATTCAATACAAAGTGAAGTGATAAAAAAAATCAAACGAAAATCTCTCAATTCTAAAAATCATCATTATGTATTATTAAAGCTGTCTACCTATGTATACCACAAAGAATTTTAAACCTAAAACTTAAATCGAAAACAATCAGGTTCTTATATTTTACTTTAAAAGGACACAGCAGACTTTTGCAAAACAGCCAAAACATAGGAAAACACCTATTTTCTTGATTTTGATATTATTTAACCGAATTCACAGACATGCTTAACACCTTTCCACGAAATGTAGAATAACAACAAATAGTGTTTGTTGTATACAATGCACGTGTATACACGGCCGATTCGAATACATATAACATTTCTCTGGGCATGTGTTGGCGCGGTGTGTACATATTTTTGAAATTTGTACGTATACGCGGCCCTACTACCCCCCATTCATTAGCAGGTCCTTTTCATCCCCCCAAACTACTGAAATGAGGGAGCGCGTAAAGGAATAAAACTTCCCTGTCATCCTTATCTCTCTCTCTCTCGCTCGTATTGCCGATGCCGATTCCCGTATATTCGGCGTTCGTTTTCAGTCATACACTCGTACTATCGTATCCATCCATACATTCAAACACATAAAAGGTATTTGAAAAGGTCCTTCCACCTCGCATAGGAATTCACCACTCACATCCTTTTACGGTGCATGCATGTCGTGCCCTTAAAAAACCAGCCAAATGGAGAACGTTCTTCCTGGTTGGGTTCAAAAAGCCCATCCTGATTTGAATAAATGTCTACCACCGCGCGGTGCGGTTGCAGCTACGAGACTATGTGCATTGAACGTTCGGTTTGCATCATAATCTTGTTCTGCGACCTATTTCCTGGAACTTATTCTAGACATTCCAGTATGCTCTGCACGAGATTGGTATTTTGCACACATAGTTGTGGTTTCGAGTTCAATTTACCGTATAGAAACAGGAGCAAAACTCATTATGAGAGTTTAGAGATTCCTCTGCGCGACCAAATACACTGAGGCGGGAAGGTTTCCGCACGCTGTAGAATATTTGCGTCATCGCTCCGTAGAAATGGCATTTTTATATGTACATATATCCAGCTTTGAGGGAATTGTTCTTGTGAGACGGTGCATTAGTGTGCGTATGTGTTTGGTTTATCTGTTTGAAGGATAGTATTAAAGCGGCATAGGGATAGTGGATTGCGCGATGAAGCTTGAGAAGGTTTATTGCCATTATGAATTTCACACCAGTAGACGACTGCGATAAGAGTCATAACTCGTCCTTGTGCGTTATCTTGTTGCCTGAACAGTAAATATCATTCATTTAATTGCCCGTGCTGGTATATGCGTGTGTCTTGGCATTTCCCTCCCAAGGGATTTCAAGCTACATAGATACCAACTGTAGCTAAAACAATTCAGAAATCACTTTTTTTTTTTTTTTTTCTCCGAGGTAGGTGGAAATCTTCTAGAAGACACTATGAGGACACTCGGCGCGTGCACTGACTGAATCGATTTGGGTCGGCTTTTTGGCCGAAACAGACTGACAACTTTGCAACCGGTAGTCGAGTTTGGTGTTGGTTTTGTGACAAATCTCTTGGAGTATAGTCTCGTTCTTTTGGGGGTCTGTTCGGAGACCCAAACGGATGACATCTGTCTCGTAGTTTACCCGGCGAGCTATTTTTGTCGACTTTATTGGAAACCGTCAGGTTTTATGAGCACATCACGTTGGGGGGTCTTTCCGGACACCGAACCAGATGGTTGTTGTACCTTGTACGTCGTCGACTGCTCTTATTTTAGTATTTTCTCCTAGGTCTGGAGACAGACGTCTGCAATAACGTATAAGAAGCCCTTATGAGCTATCCATTAAAGGAGCGAAATATTTTGTTTTCTTTGATATAGGATGGCTTATGAGCACTCCCTTCTTATAGACACATATTCGTTCCTTATAGGGGGTCCGTCCGGAGGTCTCATGTAAAGTGCAGTCAAGCAGGCGTCTGCCTTATGAGCTATCCGTTTAAGGAGCCAAATATTTTCTCGACTTTGATGTAGGGTGGCTTATGAGCACTCCCTTCTTATAGACACATATTCGTTCCTTATAGGGGGTCCGTCCTGAGGTCTCATGTAAAGTGCAGTCAAGCAGGCGTCTGCCTTATGAGCTATCCGCTTAAGAGGCCAAATACTTTGAGTGTCGCATTTAGTCACCATTTGCTTGGGCTGTACGGAATTATAACAGTTTCTGGTTGACGTCTATAACAACATTTTGTCGACTTTGGTTTTATGATCTTCTTGGGGGTCTGAGTGCTTGACTTCGAGTGGAACTCTCATCTATTTAGAACTGACTTAAATCAGTTATTCTTAGGGATCTGTCCGGAGTTAGTCGAAATAAAACTGACAGATGTTCCCCATCCAGACACATATTTTCTATGCAGGCAGTCCGTGGACTATTGGATTATTCTCTCACCTTTTTTGTGAACCCGTCCAAAGAAAGAATAAACATTCCTCGTTAATTCTACATAAATGGGGTATGCCGACAAGGGCAACTATCAACAATTCTATATCTATGCTAAAGCATTGGAAAGGACTAGAGCAGTGCCATTTGCACATGTTATTTTGATTTTTCCTTATCTTTACTTTTGAGTTTTGCATGTGCCTACTATACTCAAACATCAAGGCGGGTTGAATTTCCAATTGTAACTTTAGAATTCCATAAAGTGAGTCTTTAATTGCTCATTCGGATCGACATGCGTTCAGTAAATAATTTGAGAAGACCAAACTACGAAGGATACTCTCAGCAATATTCGATTCAGAAAGCAGTTCATTATCAGCGTCACAATAGCTCAACGAATCTGAGACGACAACCAACCCCGAGCTCATATATTATAGGCTGTTATCTTTCCGCACTCTGGCTTATGCACACGATTTCATGCTCATGTTGTTCACCCAAGGATTGTTCATCATTGAGTCGGCCCCCATCACACCCATGAAGATATTATTAAAACGTAACAAATACTGGAGCATCTTAAAAATCACAGCTTTTGTTGTTATTTTTATTGATTTACGAACAAACAAATTTAAATAAAAATGTCGTTTCATCGTTAGCACAATCCAACATACATCGAACAATTTCTTAATATTGGCATAAAAATCTTTTTTTGTTTAAACGTTTATTTCGTCTTCAAAATTGATAATGATTTTTTTCCGCATCAATAAGGGTGCGATGTTTGATTGGAAACGCATTCGTGTTTTAATGTTCCTCATTAACAAGAATACAAAAAAAAATACAAAAACTGCCTGATCAATAATGAGACCGGAGATAGGTGACATGTCTTTAAGATTTGTATAAATATTTTCCAAAAAGAACATGATTTTATTTGATAATTGTAAAAGGTTCTGATTTTGCGAATTAATAAAGAGCAGAAAAGATCCCCATCTTTTATTTCGCCTTTTACTTTCACGGTCATCATCAAGATTCAGTGCAAATTGGTTTTTATTAGCTTTGAGTTGTTAAACAGAAGGCTTGGCACAATCCCAGTTAACCCTTTCAAGTAGGTATACAATATATATATATATATATATTTTTTTTTTTTTAAAGATCACTTAGGTAAGTAAACATAACACTTACCTTTGAATGCCAATATAAATGTTTCTAAATGTTGCTTTATGTTTTTTATTTATTTTTATTTTGTAACGAAGAAATTAAATTTAAATATAACTCATCGTGCGAAGTTCAGTTTGTTACACTTCTCTCCTCTATGTGATTCTATTTTTTCTTTGCCCAACGAAATTCTCATCATGTTTGGATATCAGCTGTAAGCCATTTAAAGTACACTTCACCATATACTGCTGCAGATGTCATTGTTAGTTCCGAGAACTTCCCAGCAATCTGTTTGCAAATGAAGTAGATGCATCATTATAGAGCCCTTGTTCAAATTTAAAATCGCAGAAATAAGAACCTATCTCATTAATGCTACAAGTCCCGCAGTAAGAACTCGTACCATACCATACAAACCTTATGCGATGTGATGTCACGTAAGTACATTTTTTTTAATATCGATGTTTTAAATGTTTTATGTACAATAACTCTATATAAATGCTTCAAGTGTTTTCAATAATTGTAATATACGCGGTCGCAGTCGATTTGGCTAATAGTAGTTGTTGAAAGGCAAGTACCGTTTCTTGCAAATGTTTCGTGGCAGTGGTTTGTCATTGGAATCGAAAAGTCTCTTGTAAGTGCTGTGATATTAAATGGATTTTGACTGATGGACTGATGAGGTGAGTAAACCAAGGCAGACTCTATACCTCTATTCGGACAAGGATAATTGGCGGAGAGCAAGATTATATATGTTGGAGCTATCGTCAATGAATTGTTAACACTGTGAGTATTGAAGGGGCACAAGAGTCCGGGCAGACTAATTGAAGAGATGTTTGGGCTTTTCACACCTCTCAATGAGCTAACCCAATATGGCAGGTGGGAATTTTGATTTTGACACAGGCACTGGACTGGGATTACATTAGGTTTTCAAATTCCTGAATATAAATTAAGACATAATCGCATAGCCAATGATCCCTATAATAGGTAGTAAGCGAGGCTATGCTTCTCTGACCGTAGATATGATCTAAGAGCTGGCCCATTTCTAACTAAAGCGAGGCTATGCATCCCTGACGGTATATATGTTCTAAGAGCTGGCCCATTCCTAACTAAACCGATGTTACGCATCCCTGACCGTAGATATGCTCTCAGAGCGGACCCATTCCTAACTAAACCGAATTTATGCATCCGAAATCCAAGATCTAAAATGGGTAGGTAAGTTTTTACAAAAATATTTACGGTTAAAACCACCACCAATTTGCTCATGCTTCATGCACTCAATTTTCCAGTAGCTTCAAAGTATTTTTAGTATTTTAGTATTTCCGTATAAATCTTCTGGACCAGATAAAATAACACCAATAGAGATTCAGAAAGCTCTGGATATATTGACCCCCTGGCTCAAGGTGATCTTCCGTAATTGTCTAAAATTTGGATACACTCCTGCCTCATGGAAAAGGGTTAAGGTAGTCTTCATACCAAAGTGTAACAAGACCTCACATGTTTCCGCTAAGGATCTCAGGCCAATCAGTCTCTCCACCTGCTTTCTGAAGACCCTGGAAAGACTCATTGACACATACATTCGAAAGAACTTAATAGCTAACTCCCTGTCCGATTCCCAACACGCCTATCGTAAGGGTTTCTCTGTGGAGACAGCTAGTAGTAGGTACCATCGAAAAATCACTCTCAACCAAAGAGCTTGTGATGGTATCTTTTCTAGACATTGAAGGCGCCTTCAATAATGTCAAAACAGAAGGTATCTCTAACGCACTCCGAAGGCTAAAGGTTGGCGACTGTCTACGCGTCTGGCTAATCTTATCCGAGCTGGGGAGCTGTCAAACCAAACGGTCAGTGCACAGAGGTACACGCCAAGGGGGGGTGCTGTCGCCACTACTTTGGATCCTAGTAGTCAACGAAGCACTCATCATCCTGAGAAACAAGGGGTGTAAAGTCATAGCCTACGCAGATGACATCGCTATCGCCATACCTGGCAAATTTCCTAATACAATTAGAGACCTCATGGAATCTGCTCTGCACAAGTTAGTTAAATGGACGGAGACGGTTGGACTTGTCGTCAATCCATCAAAGACAGAGCTAATCTTGTTCACTAACAGATACAAAATTCCTAGCATAGCTCCTCCAAAACTTAAAAATAAAGAGCTAAAATTTACTAATCATGCCAAATATCTAGGTATAATTCTAGACAGCAAGCTTAGTTGGAAGCTAAACATTCAGGATAGTACAAGAAAGGCCGCGGTCGCTATACATACCTGTAGGAAGGCCCTAGGTCCAAGATGGGGCCTTCAGCCCAAGGTAACAAATTGGCTCTATACTGCGGTGGTCAGACCTATTCTGTTCTACGGAATCCTGGTTTGGTGGCCGGCACTATAGAAAAAATGCAACTCCAGATCTCTGGAACGTACACAAAGAACAGCCAGCATGTGCATCACAGGGGCACTCAGATCCACACCTTCGGCCGCCTTAGACACAATCTTACACCTTCTTCCCGGCGATATATACGGGAAAATTATTGCGTCCATCGCAGCCCTAAGACTTAGAGAATGTCAGAAATGTACCAACTCTTTGACGGGCCATAGGAATATTCTTCCTAGCATAATCCCTAACAAAACGGATTACACCATTCCTTTCGAGGACTTTAACATTAAATACAAAGCAATAATCCCAGAACGTTCCGAATGGGAAAATGGCACAATCGAAAAGAACTATGCATTTGAAGTCTATACAGATGGATCCAAAATGGCGGAAGGCACGGGAGCGGGAGTCTTCTCTCAATCACCCGAGTTGAACATTGCCTTGCGTCTCCCAGACCACTGTAGCGTCTTTCAAGCTAAAATAATGGCTATACGCGAGGCAGCCTGAAGACTTGTCTTGTTGGCGATAAACGGTAAAGCTACCACCTTCTACATAGACAGACAGACAGCTATAAAAGCCCTGAATACACCAACAACCAGATCAAAGTTGGTAAAAAAAATGCCGGGAATCTCTCAATGAGAGTGCGGACAGATGTTCAGTAACCCTGTGCTGGGTTCCAGGTCACAGTGACATTCCGGTCAACTGCAAAGCGGATGAACTAGCCAGACAAGGAAGCAACCTTCACTCAAACAACAATAGTGAACCGCACGCTCCTATGCAATCTATCAAATTCCTCTTATTCAAAGAAGCAATAAAGGCTGCAAACAACAGGTGGAAGAGCATTGATACCTGCGTCATACCAAAGCAAATCTGGCCAAGACTAAACGCTAGAAGGACTCAAAGACTTCTCTCTGTAGGCAGAAACAGAATCACGGAGCTGGCATTAACAGGATACTGTTTAATAGGTAGGCACGCCCGTAGATTGGGTGCATCCTACAATGATTTTTGTAGGAGCTGCATGGATGAGGAGGAGGAAGAAACCGTTCTTCACCTTCTCTGCAACTGTCCAGCCCTTGCAAATTTGCGTAAAGCAAACTTAGGAGACTACATCTTCGATGAGCTCAGTGACTTGTCTAGCATAGACATACGCTGTATCAGCAAATACATTACAAAGACCAAATGGCTTCAATGATTCAATGAGGATGTACGAAAGGGGGACCGAAACAGTCTACCGCTTGATTGCAATCCACAGACAGCCCGTTTAAGAGAGAATGGATGATATGTAGAAATATCCTTTGATATGTAGAAATATCATCCATTCTCTCTTAAACGGGCTGTCTGTGGATTGCAATCGAGGGGTAGACTGTTTCGGTCACCCCTTTCGTACATCCGAAATAAACCGTCCCTCGGTCGAACTCACCTGACCAAGTTGCAATACCCCCGCAACATGCGTTTGTAGGCTGATTGCTGCAATCGCCACTAATACCGCGCTTTTTGCTGCATCCGCCCTATTCGATAAGTTGCCAGAGGACACAAGCGAGGGTTGTACTGATACGGTCACCGCTGGCCCATCCGGAAGCTTACTGTCGACCGATCACCTACTCCTTGACCAGCCTTAACAAATCTTCCCAGTAAGGTACACAATGAAAGGTCCGATTTATTAATCACCAATGGCGCACACGGCTACGCCATCATGACGAGACGTTATAGGAATACAAGCGAAGGGTACACTGTTTCGGTTTACCCGGCGCTTGTATCCAAAGACATATCGTCCAGTTAGTTATCCCCAGTCTCTCCTTTCAAGGAGTTGTCTGAGGATTACATGCTAGGAGACGACTGTTTCGGTCATCCTTCCCCTATCCGAGGATAAACTGCCCCAACTCTCTACACGAGGCGTAAGAATTGTTTAGACAAAGAAGACAAAGGTCACAGGCACAAAGATAGCAATACGCCCACTAGTATGTCCGGCCTAGAACTCTCTGGCCTTCGACCCCCCCCCCCCATTCCCTTAACTCATGTGGTTTCACAAAGGGCCGAATTTATATACGACCTAAGTATGTCTTTATAGGCAGCCACCTTACCTAACCTAACCTAACCTATTTTAGTATTTAGTTTTTATTTATTAATTAATTTTCTAATAGCTTCAAAGTAGGGTTAGAATTTTGTGTAAGACGAAAGAGAAGTTTTATATTTATGTTTTTTTTTTTTTTTTGTGAAGTAAAAATTATGTGGTAAGGAAAGTGGGTTATTGTTTCCTTCGTGAGTTTCATTTATTCAGCACTCGAAAAGTTCTATTCAAAATATATTAAACCGTTATATCTCAAAACTTTAAGAATAGGACCTTCTTCATTTGAACGCTTCTTTCTATGCCATTAAAAGCTGAGCTTTATCCCAAGGCATTTCCGCGCTACAGGCGCACATGAGTACCTACTGACTTACTAGACTTACCCCTTAGGTTCCTACGATGGGTTAGATTACACAGAGCTATGAGTTCAGCAAAGGCAAAAGGACATCATCGCGATGTCGACGCAACCTTCGCATTCAGCAGGTCAAACGCTTTGTATCCCTATATAGAGTTTACATATTTCGCACATAGACCTAACCTCTAAATTACTGAATAATCTTCTTCTGAGGTAGGTACTTTAATTTTTATTTGTTCAATGACCATGGTGGTACCTACCGTAAACGACCCAAAACACACACCCAAGAAGCATTCCGAAAAACGCTTCGAAAAGCCCACAGGTAACTGAACTGAAGCTAAGATTACACGTGTCATTTTTCGTGGCGAATTTTGACATGCCGACGACATTATGACATTAACACTTGTCATACATTTTTCACTATACGTGTGATGGCCTAGTGTCTGGTCACGCTAACTGTCGCAGTGTACTCTCACGAGCAAATTATTGTGACGTCAGCATGTCAAAATTTCCCACGAAAAATGGCACGTGTAATCCTAGCTTTCGAACTCGTAAATGCGGCTCCAACAATAAGGAAAATAAAAGAAATACATCTCTTGCGTAAGCAAACCGCTTCATTCGTTCCACTTCAACTCAAGGACTACTGATCGGATTTAAATAGTTAAGCGCATTAGAGTTCAAACGGCAACAATTACGCTACCTAGCACCTACTTCTTGTAGCTGAAGTGGTAACAGATTTGAAAAAGTTTGCACCAGGAACGCACTCAACAGTGAAAGTTTGTTACCACCATAATCCCCAATTATTCCAAGCTTACCGTGAAAACGACTCCTGCTGTATGAATCATGGTTATTAAGTAAACAAAAATACTTGTGCAACAGGAAGTGCATCACGGGGGTGAATCTG
The DNA here is from genome assembly GCA_946477585.1 of Cheilosia urbana. Classification (NCBI taxonomy): domain Eukaryota; kingdom Metazoa; phylum Arthropoda; class Insecta; order Diptera; family Syrphidae; genus Cheilosia; species Cheilosia urbana. The sequence continues at coordinate 6,646,003 of OX297857.1, forward strand.
GAGGTTTCTACAACCACTGGTTTGTGTGTGTTTTTTTTCTGCAATTTTTTGCTATACGTCGGGTTGGCACATTACACATGGCGTCCCATGATTTTAGGAAGGAGAACCGAAGGGGATTTTTTTCATGCCAATAACCGAATTAGGATATTTTATTAAATTTTTTAATACTCAGGCACAATATGAGGACGATGGCCAGCGCCGGCTGGCTAATATATATGGAAAATTGCTAACGCTGATGAAATGATCATGATGTATATTTATATTACACGACGAACAGCAGAATCTACTTGAAGTTCGTATATACTCTGAACAATGCGATGAAATAAAAAAAATTGCTCTATTAATTCCTTTGTTATGTCGGAGAAATCCATACGGATTAAGTAAGTAGTTTGAACGCGGACCGCATACAGAAAGGCATTTTATTATATGAAGAGAGGAAGGTTGTCGGGCTTAATAATTTCGAAGCTGATGCCAAGATACCAACGATTTGGAAGGTGATTTCAAAGGACTTATCGAAAGCCAGTAGTTTAAAGCACTCCCACCATTATAGTTCAAGAATCAAGGCCGTTCCATAGGCGTATTTTAAGAAAACAGACTGAAAACAGTGTGTGTCGCAATTTAAAGCTCAACTTTGGGATGGATTTTAAAGGAGTTTAAACGATATTTCGATATTTATGATTTTTTATGATTTTTTTTTATGATTTTTTAAGATTTTTGATGATTTATTATGATTTGTTATGATTTTTTAATGTCATTTTAAAGGTAGCTTCTACTCAAATTCGTATGTCATTCAAAAGAGCCCTTAACCGTGTCAGCCAACAGGTAATTGTATGATTTTTTATGATTTTTATGAATGAATTTGATTTTCAGTCAGATTTTAAGTTTAGCGATTGAAGAAAACTGCTTTTAAATCGGGATTCAATGAATGTTTAAGAAACCATTTAGTAGTGATTACCATTTTTTTGTTTTTTTTTTTTTTATAATTTTACTCGCGCTCAAGGGGTTATGAATACCCTTATAATGCGGGGCACAGCGCGGCTTTCAAGTTTTTAGGAAGAGAAGAGATTGCCCATTTTCGAAGTTTCTTGTAACAAGATTTTTAAAGCATGTTTAAGGGAGGACAAATGCGACAGAAATATGCTTTTTTGGGCGGTCTTTATTGTGATTTATTGGGGATTTCGTTTGCGTTGTTTGAAATGGATTTTAGGCTGATGTAGTGAATTACATTAGGGAGGTTCCACACCGGATTAAACAAAAAGCCTTATTTTGTTTTCTTGCTTTATTTTGCCTTATTCAGTGTGGGCGCGCGCATTTAAATGTGTGTACCTATTTAAATTTCAGAAACACACAGAAAAAAGGTTTTGTTTGTCTAAGGGGTTTTGTTCCATCCGTTGTGGAGGCTCCCTAATGTGCATTTGTGGGTGGTCTTCATCGTGGTTTAATGAGAATTTCGACCATGATTTACAGGGAGTTTTTACAGCGGTTTCGAAAGAGATTTTTAAGCTGACGGCGTTAGCGTGTTAAATGAGTGAGTTTGATTTTTAGAACGACTTCGATAAGCAATTTCTACAGGAACTTTATGGACCATTTTAGAAAGCGATTTCAAACGCGAATTAGGAGTTACTTTGAGCCAGATTTTCATCGCGATGTTGGGAGTCAAGCTTATTAGATTTGTATGAGAGTAACTCTGTCTGTTACTTTTTCACGCCTAAATCGGTTAACTTGTTTTCATGAATTTTGCTATAGTAATAAAAGCGACTTTGGAGAAGAACATAGGCTACTTTTTCACGCCTAAATCGGTAAACCTGTTTTTATGATTTTTGGTATGGAGATAGATGGGACTCTAAAAAAAAGCATGTGCCATTTTTATTGATTGAAGACGGAATTTCCAAAGGTAGACTTTCGTATATAAAAAAATAATTACATAGTTACGTCTCTCCCGCTGCAACCTATTCGCCTGAAAAAAAAGATACAAGCCGACAATAGCAGATATGCACATCAGCACAAGCGTAGCCCACGTAAAAATTTAATTATTTAATTATAATAGTGATCCAATGCCCACATTACGGAAACTCGCAATTGCGAAATTTGTATGGAAAATATAGCCGTTATGAACTGCTAAAATTTAGAGTCGGAACTAAAAATGTTTATTGGTAAGGCCCAATGCTTATAAGATCTTAAGTATAATGCTCGTTTTGAAGATCTTTAAGCTTCGCAAATAAATTTTCAATAAGTTTTTCATATATACTTTCGCTGAGTGTTTCTAGTAATAAACAAATGGTAAGAGACCTTAATTTTGTTGTTAAGATGTCGTTATATACCTCCTATTGAATAAGATTCCGTGTCACTTGTCTATATATAATGGTTGCTGGTGTGGATAATGGTTCTTTCCAACCTTTGCTTCCGCTGTGTTAGAAACGGTTGGATAGCTACCTACTTTCGGGATTGGAATATTTCTCGGTCATGTAGTTTGCTGTTTTGATTGTGGCTAACATCGGTAGGACTTTATTTCCATTATTATTATTCCTGATTAGGAATCGCCTTCAAAGTCGTTCAGTACTCGTGCTTCTTCCCATCTTCCCTGCTTGGAATGAGAATGAAAATTCAAATGATTATCTTGTCGCCAAGCCAACATACTCAACCGTCTAATGCAATCAATCAAACCCATCAGCAACACACTTACGCCCGCCGGCCGTTAAGTCCTCGTACTAGTTCTCACTTGGCGGTTACTTGTCCTTTTGCTCACCTTATCCAGATATCGTAAGTATGGACAAAGGAAACTACTTTTTTTCTTCTTTTTTTTTCTCTCAACCCCAACAACGATAAAAATATGACAACGTACAAAAAAAAAATTCCTTCCTCTCCTGATGACGAGCTCGTTATTGCAAAAAAAGAAATTACAAGTCTCGAAAGCGACGACAGATGCTTCAGAAGTTGTTCAAATAACTGTTTTTTTTTTTTTGCACTTTGTTTACATCGAAGTACACTCGCAGAACGCAGATCCACGCATTGTATACAAGATAGGGAAGACACACACATGCACACAAGAAAAACATTTGAAATGAAAAACATGTAACTTGAGAATGACCATGACATAATGCACGGCAAATATTTATTTAGTACCTACCTACATCACTTTCTTTTTCTTTCGTTTTTCTTCTAATTTTCTCCGCTCTTTGGTTTTTTTTTGCGACTGTACACGAGTTTGGGGACTTGTTTTCCTTTTATGCATACGTAATAATTATACGCGCTCCTTGTGTCGTAAAATAGAACAATACATGTACAAATGGTTGGTTTCATTTCGACTGAAACTGGAAATTGGGGTCAGTGAAATGCTAAAGGAAAGGAGAAACTGCAAGAGCGATTAAAAACAAAATCATAGAGCGCAATCTAATGTATTACTTTGTGTAAAAAAAAAATATCTTCTGATCTGAGAATCGGTTCACACTAACCCAAGTAGCGTTAGCGGTTGAACCTTTGCAATTGAGTGGGAGTCCTTTGAACCCAAAGATTTTTTTTTTTGTCGTTCAAGTGAATTGCTTGCTAACTATTTGAGAATAGTTCTGTTGACGTCGTCCTTATTCTGTTAGAGCCTTCGAGTTTGGATTTCTTGCAGATGGTCAATACGAATTTGTTTCACCTATCTGGATAGCTGGGAAGCCAGTCATTTTGTGAACAATTGTAATTCACCAGATGGACAGTGAAGACGGTCGGGTAATTTTCTTTAGTTTTTGTTCACCACAATACAGACGCAAATTTAGATAAAAGACATGTTAAGCTTTTCGACAACAAATTCGTCCGTGACGTACCTTGCATACAAAATCATGAGCCATCTACTAAATAAATTTAACGAAATACTTCCATTTGGTCGGTAAAAGACGTTTCGAATGTCAAGCGCGCGAATGTGCAGTGAAACGCATGACAAATATATATAAATCAATACGAAGTGGAAGAGTGTTATGTTCGTTATTTGGAAAAAAGGCTTGCTTTAAAAAATAAATTATAATTTATACATAATAGGTAGATTTTCCGACGGATATTTGGAAAAACCAATCAAGGAATATGGATTTTAGGTTTCATTTCGTGTTTATGGATGATGGCAGGAGAGAGCCGAGAGCCACAAGAAGATTTAAAACTGTCGATTGATGTTTAGAAATAGAAACAAAGCGTTCTTATGGTGCCGCAAAAAATACAACTTCAGGCGTTGAATCGACTTTAGATCGTAAATATCGTAAAGTGCTCAGCAAAATAACTACAAGCCAATTAACAAATTTAGAACTAACTAACTAGAGGTAAATGGTTATTCAATAAGAGGTGTTATTGTGAAAGGATATGGTCCCCTATGCGTGCTCGTGGTGGCCATTTGGCTGATGTTTTTATTTTTTTATAATTTTACTCGCGCTCAAGGAGTTATGAATACCCTTATAATGCGGGGCAGAGCGCGGGCATTCAAGTTTTTTTTTTTAGGAAGAAAAATAGGGATAGGAAAGAGTTTGTGGCGCAATGGATATTCTCCACGAGTGGCGTCCTAATAGCTAGGGGAGAATTGTTGATATTTGTGTTCGCTTATAATTCACTTAAACTTATTCGCAGTTTTTATTTGTGAAAAATGTTTCGTGGTACTGGCTCGGATTTGAACACGTAACCTCCCACTCAACAAGCGAACACTCTATCACTGCGCCACGGCCACCCGCAATTGGCTGATGTTGTTTTTCATTATTAACGGCATACCTTCCTCTTTATTATGAAATAAACATCCGATCATTTATCTCAAAAAATGACATTTTTCTTTGAATACCAAAATAACACGTCTTATTAACCCTTTAGTATGTGTGAACACATGGAGGGGGAAACATGACAGTTTTCGTCCATAAAAATGTGCCCCACGGCTTTATATTTTTTCTGCGAGAATATAAAATTTTGTCGGTTTCTAAGCTTACCTTAAATTAAATTAAATAAAAAATGTGATAAGAATTTGCTAAGAAGCTGTGCGCATGCGACCACGTACTACGAAAATTGAGAAAAATGAGCGAGAAATCCATTTCCCTACTTTTCATTTCTTCGTAATTTTCTACTTGCCGAATTCCGACTTCATGACAAATTAAAACTGACAACTAAGTAACAGCTCAAAACTTTGACAAGTAAAACTCTATTTATTTTCATCTTCAACGATATCAGAGAAAGAAGTTGTAATTGAATTTTGTTCCGCGGAAACCCTGGGGTTCCGTGGAACTGTCAAAGGGGTTCAATCGGGTCAAATGCCGAGGAGATCTAAAAACTCAATTTTAGACTTGAGTTTAATTTTTGGAGTGATTAGTATGGCCGTAAGTGAAATAACTTCATACGTGTTCGATTTATTTCCAAAATTAAATAGTACAAGTAGTACTCAAAATTGAGAAGTGTTCCTTGCGTTTCGTATTACATATTTCTTAGCATATGATTTAGAAATAATGTTTTGAACACATATTTCTGGAGTATACCTACGGTGAACGTCCGTCCTTTATTTAAAAGGACACTCCTTTCTTTTTTAACCCCGTCCTATATTTTTTTTCTTTTTAATAAATGACGAATTTTGAAATGTTAAATAAAAATTGTATACCTACATACATACAAACCCCAAAAGATGGTTTATGGTACAACTCAATTTGATTTGGTTTATAAACCGTTGATTTGAATAAATAAGGGAAAAAGTCGATGCTGGATATCTAAGCATTAGTAAGGCTCAGTGAAAAACGGATTGCAGATTTGAAAAGAGCATTTTAGCATAGAATCAATTTCTTACTAAAAAAAAAAACATCAAAATTGCGTATGGGACAAAACTATTCCTAGGCGACAATTTTCCGACAAAAAACTAACTTAGCCTTCTGCTAAGTACAAAAAAAAGTAACACATTTTTCAGTCTTGTGATGTTTGAAATGTTAGATTCATTGCAACAAATAAATATAATAAATAATCACAAAAAATGCATATTACTTCTTATTTATTTCAAATACATATTGGAATTGAACTTCTTAAGAAGTGTGTCGTTTACTTTGACATGGGTTAGTGAAAAATCGTCAAATTGTCGTACGGCTTTTGCTTGAGACCTGAAAATCGTCTTTTGGCAAGCCAAAAACGTCAAATCGTCATTGAGACTGAAAAACGTCAAAATGACGATAAATCGTCAGATATGGCATCGCTGCTTGCGTACTCGGGAAAGCTCAAATGAACTGAGGTCCGTTCAATAGTAACAGCCTTTTTTCAATAGTGTTGTGTCTTGTGTGTGTAACGAACCAATACAATATAATGTCTGTGTCTGCATAAAGATGCATATGGGAGAACAAAATCTCACTCTTTGTAAAGTCATCAGCAAAGAGGATCCAAACTAGAGAGCCAACTCCCGTTTTCCCCTTTTTTTTTATCAGCAAAAGCTTTAGTTTTCCCCTAAACTCCAAAAAAAAAGATCCCCTCTTCCGAGTGCATAGACGTGCGATGGGCTGTTTTCTTTCATGTTTAATATGAACAATTCATTCTTTGACATTTTTTCGTAATGAAAATACGTTTTAATTTTATTTTTGAACATTTTACGTTTAACAGAGATTTTCTATTATTCCCCTTTTTTCCTCTCTTTCATTCCCCTCAATCTGGGACCACTGGCACCTACCCGATTTTCCCCGCCAATTTTGAATGACAGTCCTCTCTCGCGCGCTCTTATTTTTACTGTCGGTGAATACGTGTAATTAATGGCCGCCCGGTGGCACTGTTTCAATTACAAACAATTTGTAAATGAATTTATAACAATAAATATAACTAGAATAAATGTTAAGTATGGTTTTGTTTTATAGCTTTACTTGTACTCTATCCATATTCGGCGCCAAGAAATGTTCATCCATTCACGTTTCAGGTCTTTTTAATTTTGTTTATATGAATGACATTTTTGACAGCAGAATTAATGCAGCTGAACCTTGGGGGTTGTTCCATAAATAGGTTAACAACATGCAAGTTAAGCCCAAGGTTCCACTAGGGCAAAAGTAATCGGAAATGTATTCCCGAAAATAAATTTCCATTTGGCTTGGTTGTTTTCAAATTCGTTTATTTAGCACCATATTTGTACACAATCAAAGTGCGATTGGAAATTCTGTAGTTGAATAACACTGAACAGTGTTGAATGATGTTACATATAGGAACAAATGCTTTTCATGCTAACAAAAACACAATAGGCCTGTTTTTTTTAGCTTCGATCTCAGCAAAACAAAGTAAAGTCGGATTTTTAGCTCTTAATTACAAAAACTACGCTCTATTTGACACTTTCAGGACTCACAGTAGTTGTTGGAACTTTACTACTTTACTTTGGTTTGCTGAGATCGAAGCTCAAAAAAACACGACTAGTAATGTGTTATTTAGTTGGATTTTGCAATATAATTTCCAATTATAATTTTGCTTATTGTTGGTATTCTCATGTTCTATTTCGTTTTCTGTAGATATAGCGCAGTACTATGTATTTAAAAATTTTAGTCTGGACATTAAATTTACTCACAATTGCAAACATTTTTTTTTTCTGGAAAATAGAGTTTATTTTGAATTACTAATGTCATTTTCCATTGAATTTTCAGGATTTGCTCTCAGACTTCAGATTTTACGTGCCCAATGAACATAAAATGAGATTTTTCTTTCTTTGCATTTATGGTGGTGCGTGTTTTAAAAGTCAGCTGTTCTTTATTGCTTTTTATTGATTTGTTTACAAAAATCCATTAAATTTATGTAAATACCCATTACACTGACTAGGTAAATGTAAATTGTTTTCGAATTTTCACAGACTTGTCGTCTAATAACACACTTTTAGTTTGACAAATGACAAATGTTTGGTGTTAGTGTAATTAGGTGTGAATTTCGCTCAGAAATGAAGATTCGCAAATTTACCCAGACTCTGAAAAAAAGTTAAAGCTAAATTTGAGAGCAATAGTACCTATAAACTGGACAAAAACATTGAATTATTTTTTTGAATTTTACAAATTCATGCTTGCACATATTTATATTGCGTAAGTATGCATTTTACATATTAATTACAGATTATAAATTATGCTGAAACTGAAATATGTTTTTCCCACGGCATATACATTTTTTCTCCTACATTGTGTTTAAATATTGAAGTTAAGAGATTAAAATCTACAAAAACAAAAGAAAAAACTGCAAAAAACCGTGTTAGTTCATTTTTCTCTGATTAATAACATGAGATGGATTTCTGCTAAACATTGACAGATGATTATTATAAGGTATTTGACATTGTGATGAAATTATATTACATAATTATATCCGAAATTCAATTTTCCAACAATTTCATAAATTTTAAAAATTGTTCGATAACCAGTTTCTGTCCGTGGACTGTATATTTGTTCTCCGTTCCGTGAAAACTCGTTTTTATTTCTTTTCCAAATCGAATAATAATAATTGTATTTTTTGACTAAATAAAAAAGGACAATTTGAGAAAATTGTTTTTTTTTTTGTTTTAAGTGTTTTGTCGGCTTCAACACTCTGCGCCCTTGAACGCTGTGCTTCAATATCCACTGGAAGCTGACACAATTTCTGAACTGGGCACTCGAGAACTTTTGTTTTTTTTCTTTAAATTTGTGCGCGGCATCTGGATTTTTAAGTTTCGCACTAATCCGTCTGTTCCTGGATAAACATCATGCTGGTGGTTGCTCATCACGGCGGCCAGACGACGGCAATCCTACACCTCCCTTCCGAAATCCTGTACACGAAAGCTATCTTGTTGCCCTGTCAATGTCGGTTATTTGCCTTAAGGTCGGAAGAGCTCTCGGTGCTCGACGCAGCGCCCACTGCGATTGACTTTCTTCATCCAATAGACGTTGGATGTGGTGTAACAGCAAAAATTCGGATACTTGTTCCGCAGGTAGAAGCAATCGGCGATGAACGGTTCGCATTGTATCCAAGACTTCTCGAATGCCAGAGCGCGTTGGCCGCTGCTGCACTCTGAGAGAATGCATTTTACGTAAGTGTGCCTGGACTGTGTTAAAGTCAATGTCATATGAATCACAAAGTGCACTCCAAGCTGTTTCGTAGTCCCCGCTCTTGACTGACCAATTTCCTAGAATGTCGCGCGCTCGGCCATCGACTGCGTTCAATAGACGCTGCAGCTTCTGCTTATCTGTGTACCGAGTACTGCTGATCACTTCTGATGTAAATGCATCACGAAAATTGGCCCAGTCTTCATCGCGACCTGAAAAACGTGGTACAATGGCCGATTCGGCTAGTTGAATCTGAATAACTTGGCCTTGTGCACCAACTGCATGCACACATTTGCTAAGCGCTCGCGTAGACCAGTTTTAATTCGTAAGTAATTATTCAAGTGCTACAAGTGGGAAGCATCGAGTTGCCCCACCTCGCATTGTGATACAAAACCATTGTCGATTTTGCTCCATTTGTTTTCAATTGCAGACCAGAGTGCTTCCAGATGCTCAAGACGCACTTCAAGTGTTGACAATTGCAACACTGCAATTGACGCATTTACTGTCGCTAAGTGCTGTAGCTCTTGAAAATCTGCTCGCAATGCACTTGAAATGACAGAGCTCGCCTCTGCATTGTCGCGATCTACTTCCGCTCTACGCTAATGCGTACGCCCGCTCCTGGTGCTTGCATCGGTACATCAGCTGTAAGAAATAGTTGTGTTTATCCGAAAGGAAAGTAAGCAACGCATTTCCTTTTCGAATGGAATGTTCCTAATTGACTCCGGTGATTCAATGCACTTTTGAAAACAAATGCAGACTTATAAGCCACTAATTGCTAACAACTGAGCAATTTACCTTTGATTTGTATCCTGCCCCCTATGGCATAAAATAAAGGAATTCTACAATTTTATTAAATACACCACAAAATGTTTGCAAACGGACGCGCTGCCGAATTGGTCCTCAAATCGCTTCCAAATCTTTCAATTTTGTGCATTGCTCCTTGTCGCACAAACGGACGCGCTGCCGAATTGCTCCTCAAATCGCTTCCAAATCTTTCAATTTTGTGCATTGCTCCTTGTCGCACAAAACGAAAGATCCTCAAAATTAAAATAAATACACAAACGAAATGTTTGCAAACGGACGCGCTGCCGAATTGCTCCTCAAATCGCTTCCAAATCCTTCAATTTTGTGCATTGCTCCTTGTCGCACAAAACTAAAGATCCCCAAAATTAAAATACATACATTAACGAAATGTTTACAAATGGACGCGCTGCCGAATTGCTCACAAATCGCTTACGAAACCTTCAATTTTGTGCATTGCTCCTTGTCGCACAAAATTAAAGATCCTCAAAATTAAAATATATACATTAACGAAATGTTTACAAACGGACGCGCTGCCGAATTGCTCGCAAAACGCTTCCAAATCCTTCAATTTTGTGCATTGCTCCTTGTCGCACAAAACTAAAGGTTCTCAAAAATCTTACAAATGAAAACGGCGTACATGGAACGACTTAACTTTTTAATCCAGAATTCACTGGAGTTCAGCTCACCGTCCTCCATCATTTTCGTGTTACGGATTATGCATCCGAAATCGCTCATTTGATTTTGTAAAATTTTTTGTTTCCTGCATCACATTAAACGAAGGGGAACAACTGAATTTAAATCCGGCTCGATGTACCATGTTCGATAACCAGTTTCTGTCCGTGGACTGTATATTTTTTTTTCCGTTCCGTGATAACTCGTTTTTATTTCTTTTCCAAATCGAATAATAATAATTTTATTTTTTGACTAAATAAAAAAGGACAATTTGAGAAAATTGTTTTTTTTTTTTTTGTTTTAAGTGTTTTGTCGGCTTCAACGAAAATGTTTCAATTGAACTGCGATGTGAACGCCTTGTAACTAATCGGCACCAACCACCAAAAATGACGAACACAGTCGCCCCCACTTAAAATTCCACCTTAGTAATGGCCGCCCGATTGACAATCAATTTCCTGCCTAGGAATTTCCTAAATATGCGTGCGGCAGTAATGGCGCTCCTTTGATTTGTACAGGCACTCCTCTCCTCCTGCACTGCGCGATGTTAAGCCTAGCATCAGTGGGAGCATATTTACCACTACATGCAAGTGGCGAGAGTACGATCATTCACCAAAGGATGCCAAAATATAGATTTTTTTTTCTATGCACTTTCTTCGACTGCGACTGCAATTGTCATTATCTGCCTTGGTAAGTGGGTACTGCTCTACTTCCTGAACTCCCAATTTTAGTGAAGATTTGGGATGCATGTTAAGTTTAGCCGTCGGCGTCGTTCTTGTTCGTACAGTAGTGAAAGTGCCATGATTTGCCGTCGGCTTTTGGATAAAAATGCAGGCTGGTGTGGTTTCATGTTGCAATGCTTTCTTGCTGAAGGGCAGATTAAAAAAAAAAAAACAATTAAACGAGCTTCGCAATTCTGTCCAGCTTATAGGTTCCCCAATTTGCCAAGCCTTCACTACCCAAATGGACTTTTTTCGGTTGGAACAAAGGCATCATTTTTCACACAGCGATAAAAGCGGATCGACTTAAAATCAAAGCCATAATGTGTACGATGAATTTTTGCCGCAGTTGTAGCTTACACATCATATCAATACCCTCAATGTTGCAAAGTGCTCTTTTGAAGTGCTTTCTCCATGGCACCACTGCATGTGAGTGATTGTAACAAATTGCTATTGCACCGAATATTTTCGGTATATAGAATTTTGGTATGTTTGTGGAAGCGTTAACAAGGGCTCATCGCCTTTGATAAGTTTTTATTCCCACTGACTCGTTGAAATTTGATGCTTAACTATTGAAAGCGTTGAAATAGACTAATTTTGAATAATCTCTGACTGGATGGATTAAAATGGTTATTTGGGCTAGCGTTTTCATGTCATCGGGGCTTTTGAAAAGTTAAGGAATTTGTGATTGTGATCGTGATTGACGCAGGTGTGGTGAAGGGTGGTCTGCAATTGTACGTTCTTCAATAATTTTTTGGTGGTAATGTTTCATTAAACTCAAGAGTGCTGGCTTTGTAACCACAGTGCCTTGCAGATTACAAAGTGGTAAATTTTCACCGCAAAAAAACATACAGTCAGGTGACTGACAAGCTTCTTGCTACCATACTTAAATAATGTCTTTTGGCATATCTGCTCCCAACTTCACTTTCCATAGTTCGCACTGCAGCGACATTTTAATAAGTTCTGGCACTTGCTTTGACCCTCATTCTGAAGTTACATATAAATATAATACTAAAGCTACGATTACATTTGCCATTTTTGGTGTCAAATTTTCATATGCTGCCGTCGCACAAATTCAGCCATTCGCTGGTGACTCGTGTGTCTTTCGTTTCAGGGGAAAGTTCTGCGACAGCCCGATTCCACGTAGTGACAAATTTAGGACAAATGTCAAAATTTGGCACACTCGCCTCGGCCTTACTAATAATCAAACACTAATGTCGGCTTATATTTGTTGTCACGCAGAATTTGAATTTCATAATTTGTTTTCGTGAAAAACAAGATCAGTGGTTTCTTTCACAACGAGAATTTTATTCTAAAAAATGGAATACATAAATTGCAATTGAATTTGCCCAGCAGCTATCCTTGAAAGGCGTTTTGAGGCTTATTAGGCGTTTTTCTTTTTTAGTTCAGAGCTGAGCACTGAACTGAGCTCGAGCTATATGAGCGCGCTCTGAACCGAGCGTGATCAGATCGTTCTGATGATTTTCTTGTTTTCCTGTTTTTTTTTTTCTCTCAAATATGACTGGAAGTGTGAATATATATGTGTAATCAGCATTTTACTCAGCCTGCTCAGTCAATTAATTCTGAGCTCATAGAGCGCGCTCTGATCATGCTCTGAACGAAAAAAGAAACACAAATTCGAGCTCTGAAGTATCTGAGCTAAAAAAGAAACACAAACTTTTTGTAGAACAGTTCAGGTTGTGCTCTGAACTAAAAAAGAAAAACGCCTATTATAAGCAAAAAACAAAACACAAAATAGGAAATCCACAAAGTATCCGCTGATCTGTCAAATATCATATGCAAATCAGTAATGCCCTATCATTCGTTCGTGCACAATTTTCGATAGACACATTCCTTTAATTTATAATACTTTATTATTGATTGATGAGTGCATTTGTGTTTTAATAAGATACCTTTCAAATTATATTCAATAAACGGAACACATTTTTTTAGAATGCTTTGATGCAAATCAAACCTTATTGGTGGTGTAAAGATCACAATTATTAAATCGTTAGCAAGTGAATATTTTCGCAAATAGAAATAATAGCCTGTTAATTCATTTCAGAAATAGCTATCATGTAGGAAGTCAAAGCATTTTGAGAACCTATCGCTTCCGTTTTGAATTTCAATTTGCAACGAGACAGTGCTTGCCAAAGTACATACCTATGTATATAGAAGTGTGAAAATAAATATAATTTGATCTTTTGAAAATTTTATAGATTATATTACTTAATTCGGGAAACGTAGAACAAAATGTTAAGTTCTCACAGAAAAATATAAGTCTGTGGCGTACATTTTTATGGGCAAAAACTGTCACGTTTCCCTTTCCATGAATTCACACATACTACCTGCTTTGCCTTCAGAAGTTCCTAAATTTGTTAAATTGCTGCGTGGTGACAATTCTATTCTTATAAATCTATATTTTCCGTGAAGTCAACTTTTTCACACCAACCATTGTTTCCTCATCCTCATTCTCTGTAAACAAACTCCTTTTGCGTTTGGTTGCAGTCAAATATCTACCTGAGTCGCCTTAGGTTCTGAGAATTGTTGAAAAAAGTAGGTATTCAGGTTTGAACCGTTCAACTTTAAGAAGCAGATATTTTATTCAAAGTCGAGAATATCTTGGAAATAACCCAAACTTAGGTATATATAAAATATTTCTTTTAGTAAGCATCCGTTCATTGCTATCAACTATTTTAAAAGGATACCCAATTTGAAAGCAAGAACTAGCGGTTAAACAAGATAAAACAGAGGAAAACACGGAAATATATTGATTCAAGCGTTTAGAAATAAAACAAAATTGCAATATTTTTAAATTTTTTGCATACATTTTTACAAATATGTGTATGTTAGACTTAAAAACAATTAGCATTTTTTTATTACAACGAATGAAATTAGAAAACATTTACAATTTACTGAAATTAATTTATAATTGCAAACGCTCAGGCTGAACAACAGCGTATTTAAATTCGCTCCTATTACGAAATTTAATATCGTGATTTTGGGCGGTGCCCGACTCACTCATCTTCAAAATGACATTAAGGGCGGGTTTATTTAGCTAATGCTCGAGATAAACATGACTTTCTCACCATTAACATTTAACCCTACAGATAGCGACATTCCGGCAACTATATTTGTTTATTGGTAAAGCGATTTTGGGAAGTCTGGAGTCTTTGCGCAAACTGCCAGACTAAAGTTGATTATTGGTAAGGCCGAGTGTCATTTCTGCAAATTTAATATTTTTGAAAGATATTTAAAAAGCATTGGCTGACTTAAACACTACAAATTTTATGATAGGCAATTGCGTAACATTTTAAAGGCTTTTATTTGGAAATAACAGAATTTGAAATTATTTTGAAGCGTCCTTGTCAAATTAAAAAAGGGACAACAGAGCAAAAAATTGTGGCAGGCCCACGGTCACGCTGATCGTAGCTTTACAAAAAGTTGCTCAACGAATTATTTTGTTTTTGGAAATGTACAGTAGCAGAGACTTGAAATCGACAGTATGTAGGTTAAATAGGAGCTCTCAAACTACTTCCCTAACATTTTGTAACATTTATATTGGTGGAGAAAGCTTTTTTATAAACATTTTATTTTGTCCTTGTTCGGTCTTATTTCACCGGGAGTGCCGCGAAATAACGCCGAGCGAATTTGGCGTTATATCACTTTGTGGAAGAGAAATAACGCCGAATGTCCTTAATCGGTCTTCTGGAAAAGTTTTCCATTTTTAATGGTACCTTCAATACATCTTTACTTCTACAAAGATTTGAAAATACCTTTCTTCAGAAGGGGGTGAAAAAAGTATTTAGCCGTTCATTCCCTGATGAAAAGGACTTTTACTTATTTTTCGAAGGAGTTTATTTTTAAAATCTTATAAGTTATGTCCTTGCAAGTTAAGTAAATTATAATGAAAATTGTAATAACTACAAATGGAATGAATAAATCTAATTTAAATCTAATCAAATCTGATATTTTTTACTTAGTAAACAAGATCAAATCATGCGACTTGATCATTCTAAAAAGCAGGTAAGTTATACACTAATCACATAAACACGCACCTCACTTAATGCATCGGTATTTGTGATTGAAAAAGCTTGTGCAATATGCGTTCCCCAAAGACATAGGTGCACGATCAAAATCTTTACTTCTTAGTATTGTATAGAGCAAATGCCCAGCAAATGACAGGTAAGTACGAATAGGATTTATACAAATTTAAAGGCAAGTCGAGTGGGTAGAGCCAAAGAACCCGCAGCAGATATTCCACCGAGCTAAAGGGTTCTACTTCTTTTCTCTTCTGTATTCTACTTCATTTTGTGTATGTTCCTAAGATATTTATCTTAATGTACTTTAAAATTTATATAATAACTAGCGTGCCCGGCGAACTTCGTCCCGCCCAAAATTGACTTTTTGACTAAAATAATTATATGATATATATATAATATATATATTTTTTACGATCAAAATTAAAAAAAAAAACTCTCCGTAGATAATGTATGGAAAATCAATTTTCACAAACTTTCCAATTTCCCGTTCGAATTTTCCAATTTTGTCGCCTTCCTTAGGCGTAGACAAACATAACAAAGATGAATAACGTGTCGGCCGACCTTCCGCTTTTTGACTAAAATGGTTTACAGTACACGACGTATAAATTCGTTCTCAATAAGCGGATTTCGGGGAGAGAGAATGTTTGTCCTTGAATTTTTTCCTCAAAACCCTCGCTTGCATGACATTTGATTTGGGATCCTGCACCACCAAATCAAACGCGTTCTGTTACAAAGTTTCGGTGCGTTGAGGTTGCGCAACAAAATTATAATTGAGCCGACTTTCAATTGTAAGCCCGGAACATCCAAAGATTTAACAAATTCAACTAATCCCCATAAAGTTTTGTTTCACGACAAAAAGTAGCATATGTCCTTCCTTGGGCCCATGCGAATTTAAACCAAAAATCATAAAAATTGAAGGATTGGTTCCCGAGTTATGAGTGCGCACATACGGACGTCAGTCTTTTTTATATGTCGCTGTACCCACCCGCTTTTGCTCATACCTTTCGTATTAAGTCCTGCTCACATTTCGCAAAGTCCCTTATTTGGACAATGTCCATTAATAATTTAAATGCTTCCACAATCCGTTCTCCTACCCCGCTTATTTTTTGCAAAGTACCTACCATCTATAGGGTCCGAAACTGTTTGGGAATGCGCAAGACGACCACCGATGATTGTAGGAGAAAAGAATTGTCGAAGAAAAAAACGAGGTCGAAAAATGCTAGCCAACGATTTTATTACCAAGATGTGTTCCCTTGTGTGTCTACGATCCAAGTGAACGAGGCGAGAGAATGTGTTTGATTTGACTGACATAGTTTTCTTACAACAACATTAACAGTGAATTGCTGAATACATTGCGAGAGACAGAAACCACAAGAGAATTGGCGTTAGGTACGCTAACTAGTTTGATGATTATGTACAAGAAACAAAATATTAACTGTTAACAATTATGAAAGAAAATTATAAGGTAAACTAAGCAATGTTTGACAAAATTTAACAACAAAAAGAAAAAACAAAACAAATGAATGCAATTTGAATTTAAATGAAAAGAACAATCTCAAACAGAAACAATAGTATATTTCAACCTTGAAGCAACCATACCTACCCATCCACAAATTTCAATCAACTCGGTAGAGCTGAGATCGGCAACAGCGCCACCTATCAGGTCCAAAAGTATCCTATCCTTCAAGTGGGAACGAAGAATATACAACATCAACAAAAATTCATTGAAATCGGTTGAGCAGTTTCGGAGATCGACAACAACGCCACCTATCGGGTCCAATAGTTTATCTTTTAAAACTGCCTAAGCCTGAAATATACCAATACGAACAAAAGAAAAGAAGAATCATAAAATTTGGCCCAGTAAGAACATTTTCCTTGGTTATGTTATTTGTGCCGGAAATCGAATGGAAATGTTATTTATTTAAAATTGATTAAAAACTAATTTGTAGTTTTCGTCGAACAATTGTACAGCTAAATATAATATGAATTACTGAAATGTCAAATTCAAAAAAGTATAGACAACCAACGCCAACTATATTATTACAATTAAATTTAATGTTGTGTGTTAATTTGAGCCAAATCGGTCCATAAATAGGAATTTTCAAAAAAGCGACCCAAGCGCCCCCTATAGGGTCTAAGATAAACATAAACCATCCGGAGCACCACACAAACATATGGTGTGAATATTAGGGGGATAGCTTCAGCGGTTCAGCCGTGATGGTTGGTCGTACATACGCACGAACGTTTTTATATAACGGGTGATTTTTTAAGAGGTTTAGAATATCAGATAAGATCCAGAAATTTCGAAAAGGAATTAGATTGCTGGCCACTTTAGCTGACTTATCGAAACTGTATGTAAAAATATACAAAAGAGCACTCCTAGCTGTGCGAAAATCCTGTTTTAGCATCCACAAATTAGTAGGTACGTCGCTTCCCTCAATATAATCATATTACAGAAACTGTCTGGAGACATAACTCTGAACCTATGTTGCTATATTCGATAAAGGTAAAGCAGTAAATTATCCGGTCGAATTTAAATAGTATCAAAGCCAAAAAAAAAAAACAACACACAAATTCCATCATACGTTTTTTTTTTCAACTACGGCAAGCAATTTTCAATATTTAAAATATAAATTAATATTTTTGGGGGAACAGAATTTAAAAGATAAAAATACTTTTATATATGATGAAATTACTAAATCACATATATATTGAATCTGTTAATATCTTTTAATCTTTTTTACTTGTGCAGATTCTTTACGCTTGATGAGCAATCTCCAATGTCATATAATTATTATCCACGCGTGCATACTTAAAATGCAAATATGCATGTTGCGTGTGTGAGTATAAATTATAATATAACGAATCAGATCTCCTATAAGATGAACGCTTAAGTAAGAATTTTCCTTAATAGAAATTCAAGTCTGTTTTTTGATGAACGCTGTTATAAATATAAGGAATGCCGTCATCAATACGATGAACGATGTTAACAATATGATGAAAATTCAAAAATTGGCAATCGTAATTGAATATGATGATTCCGTTCGTCAATAAGACGAACAAATCATCAACTGGATGAACTAAATTCTATTAATTTTGGTTGAAATCGTTGGAGCTGTTTTCAAACAAATCCAACTGTTATGCAAATTTTATATGGGAAGTACCATTAAAATTGAAGTTACCGTGCACAAAAAAACGGTCCCGAACTGTAGGCCCACAAACCCCAAATCCGACGTTTAGACTGTGCCTCGGGAGATGCGGACAGACGGACAAACCGGCAGACAGACGGACATAATTTTGCGACTCACGTTTTTGAGCTCCTTATGATCGTAATGTCACAATGGGTATGTCAATGGACCTTACTAATAATCATTTAAAACCTTCACACTAAATATTTTGTAGGTCAAAATATGCAATTTTGTATGGAAAATTTCTCAACTGTGCCTTCGAAAAATGTATCCTGGACACTAAAAATGATTATTAGTATCGCGCAATATTTTTCACTTACTACTTAATCGAGAAAGTTAAAAATATTAGGAAAACCTAAGAACATTTGTTAATCGAGTTCGCTGCTACATAACCCCCTTCAAATGGAACAGAAAACCACTCGAAGAACTTTACGACCAAGAAGATTTTCATCTGTCTTTGCTAACGTCCCTGCTTCTGGGCAATGGAACAATAACCATTGGAATGGTTAGAGTCTATTATAGAGTCTAATATAAATTCTCCTAGCAACGATACCTCTGTGAGACTTTAGAATATTCATAAACAGATCCGATTAGTTTTGTTAGTAGCATGTCTTACCATGTGCAATATCAAGCTTCTGGGTGATATTGCATATAAAGGAATCCGGCCCTTTAACCTAACCTAGAGTCTCCTAAGTGCTTCCTGACAATTGCCAACGAAATAGCGACTTACAGCTTGTCTACCGACATCTGCTGTGGTGTAATTTTCCGTCATTTTCATATTTATATATGTAGCTCTTCGGGTTAGAGTGTAAAAGAAAGGACATTGTGGCGTTATTGGGAATCAGAGACTGGCTACATTATCCCCTGTTATTTGATTCCGGAATAGCACACTCTACCTAACAAACTACAGCACTATTTACAATGTTCATATTTCTGCGGCGTAAATGCAAATGAATTTCCCACTTGTTCCTCTCCTCTGCCCACAGAAAATTGTTTTGCAAGACTTTGTTCTGGGAAATGTTTATCCCAAGACCAAAATTCCAAGAAAATTGGCGTTCAATTTACCGTCCGTTGCATTGTTTATCCAACTAAATGACATCAGCTAAATGACATCTATTGTGGCTGCTGGTGTGAAATATTTTCAAGAATTGTCCTTTGCACTTTGCCTTCACTGGCCTGTGACGTGTTCACTTAAGTGAGGCAAAGTCTAGTGTCAAATCTTATTATACTTCGATATTTAATATGTTCTTCGCCACTAGATTTGCATTTAAGGTCGATACTCGACATCCTTGTTGTACCTATGCAGTGACGATTTCTTTTAACTACTTCTGAATTAGTATCCCGAAAGTTGTTATTATAAAATTCAAATATCACCCCAACAAACAAAAACTGTATCAATTCCTTATTGTTGTTTGTTTTCATTTAAACCTTTTGGGAAATTTTTCATTTTTGGTTTGGGGTCATTCATTTCATATGTTTCTCCTAAATTTTCCAGAATTATTTTGGCGAGAATTCCTCGGATTACTTGAAAAGTAATTGTAAAAATTTCCTAAAATAATCAAATTGTTGCAGTTGCCAGCAATATTTTGTAAATAATTTCCTAAATTTTGTATATTCAAATTTTCAAAGTTACCTAAATTATTTTGCATTATATTTCCCCCCATAAGTCATATTTCCAATGTTTCTATTCCTATTTTGAAAATCTTGATTTCTTGAGTCTCTGAATCCCTACCTGCGATTCGTTGGAATGTAGTTGTATTGGTTATTATTGTTTTTAGCCAGTGTTGCCGTAAAAATATTTGTACAAATCTGCAATTATGACAACAAAAAAAAAAAAAAATCTTACCTCACATTTTTTTTTATTTAAGTTGGTATTAAACAATAATAAAAAAAAGAAGATCTGATTACGAAAACGATAGCATACAGCGAAAGTTAGTGTGCAAAAAAGGTTGAAATTATTTTTTAACAAGAATAAAATTTAATATTGCGAATGGAGACAAAATCTGAAACGCAGATTTCTGGTTTTTAAAAGTCTGTAGCTAGATTGAAAATCTGCAAAATGCGGACAAATCTTCTATTATGATAACGCTGATTGTACCAATCACGTTATAGAAGTTATTTGTATCAATTTATATAAACTTCGAATCCGTTAGTGTACTTGGGTTTCTATCATTTAGGATGAGTTTAGGACTGTTTAAATAAATTAAATACCACTTTTTACATTTTAACTACTATCATACCAAAAACGAGTATCCGTGCTAAGGCTTGTTTTAATATTAAATTTAGTCAAAAGTCTTAGCATGTTTTCAAATTAACAGATTTCTATTTTAAATTTTATATTTTTGTTTTATTTTATTTTAACTTTCGCTTATATTACAATTCAATCTAAGCACTGATTTGATTTCCGGCCAACTCGTCGGATTGTTATTAATAATTAATGTAACATTGGATCGGGATACCAATGTGCAAAATAAAATTAAAATATAGCTGCGGGCAGGGTAGAACGAATATACATTAAGCAAATACCTCACTTCTAGGAAATAGAACTATGTAAAGGGTTTTTCAATAAGAGCGCTACAAAATAATTTTTTTTTTTAAATAAAACAAAAACGGTTTTGGATATCAATGAAATTCTTTATTCCTGTGAAAGTACGTTCGATGCCATTATGTATGGAACTCGATTTCTTTTGCATGGCCACCACGGGCACGCTTGCAGAAGTCCAGACGCTGAACCAAATTTTCGACGGTTTTCAAGCATAAATCGGCCGATACTGCTGCAATTTCACGTTCGATATTCGTTACGAAGTTCATCAATCGTCGCTGGCTTGTTGGCATGGACCATAGAACCCACAGGAAATAACGGCGTCAAGTCGCACGACCGAGGCGGCCAAGCGACTGGACCATTTCGTGAGATAACACGTTCTCCAAACTTGGTTTCCAATAAATTGATTGTGACATTCGCTGTGTGGCTTATGGCGCCGTCCTTTTGGAACCACATGTCCTCCAAGTTCATATCATCCAATTGGGGCCAAAAATATTCGGTTATCATTGAACGGTGGCGATTCCCATTCACAGTAACGTGCCGGTCTTGATCATCACGGAAGAAGTACGGCCCAATGATGCCGCCGGCCCATAAACCACGTCAAACCGTAATTTTTTCGGGATGCAATGATGACTCATGGAGTACGAGTGGACTGCTGCCTGACCAATACCGCATATTTTATTTATTGACGAAGCCATTCAGCCAGAAATGAGCCTCATCGCTGAAGATGATTTTTCGATGAAAATCCGAATCATTTTCAAGTTGTTGCTCAGCCCAATTCACGAACATACGACGCTTCTGGTGGTCAAGCGGCTTCAGTTCTTGCGTCAGTTTAATCTTGTAAGGATGTAGGCCAAGATCTTTTTGCAAAATTCGCCACAACGACGTCACAGAGATGCCCAACGCTTGAGAACGACGTGTAAGAGACACATTTGGGCTTTCTTCAACTGAAGCCTCAGCGACGGCAATATTCTCGACACTACGGGCACTTCTTTGTCTCACTGGCACGGGAACGTTTTGTACTGTGCCTGTGGATTCAAATTTTTCCACTAGACGCTCAATTGTTGATCTGCTAGGACGATTATGGATTATATTGGATGTAGCGCTCTTACCGTTGAGGCCACTGACTCCGAATTTCGGTAGTAAATTTTAGTAATTTCGACTCAACAAAACAGCAAAGCAAGTAGTTCTGTAAAAAACAGATTCCAGTAACGCGCGCTTAGATGTTTACACATCAAAAAAACGAGAGCACAGAGAACTTAACACGTGTCGTCGGTCGGCGGCAATCGAAAAATCACGAACGAAATAAATTATGTTTTTTTACATACGCCATCACCATCACCATTGTTAAAAACTTAACTGTTCGGAACACTGAAAATAGTGTTCAGGTGTGAGGGGGACAACCCTAGTATGAAATGGTTTTACATTTATAATGCGAGAAACAGATTAACACAGCGACAGCAACAGCAACAAAAATATGTTGCGTGGACTCCGGACTCCGGACTCATCTTTCTGAAAATTTGTGAAATTGGAGTCTTTGTTCAAAAGTAAGACGCTTTTTCTGTAATTACACTATAAACTTGTGAAACCCATTTAATTGCCTGAATGCGTAAACATCAGTTACCTACACCTACTACAGTAATCCCCGGTTAATTGCATCGACCTAAAATGCACAATTTTTGACTATTTTCATGTGGGAGTATTTAATCCAAATAATTTTATCCGATAATTCTGATTAATTTTAATACCTTTTCGTTTTACCACTTAATTTCATGGTTGGCCATAAATTGCGGTTGATGGTGGATTTGAATTGCACAATTCTGGGAAATCAATTAAGCCCTTGAAGTGGCTTTTCGGATGAAATTCAAGGATTTGTTCGCCCATTCAAAATGTTAAGTTAGCGATTTTGTTATTAATTTTTTTTAATGCAACATAATCTTTATAGCATCCAATTAAAAAGTGTAGGCGTTCAGTTCGTTCAATTTCATTTTTTCTTAAATTTTTTTAAGATAGGTAAATTGGTTCTACCAAATATACAAGTTTCTTTTTAAAAATGCAATAAAATAAACAAAATGCAATATTTTCCATGTATTACGCTTTTAGTAAGACCAAACATTCCCATTCCCATTAATTATGGCAAACAATGTCGGTCAAGTGACTGCCTCTGCTGGCTTCGGAGTAACGCATTCTGTCACTCCGACTTTCCAAGATTTTGTTAGCCGTATTTTATTATCAGCGTGATCTGATCCGGATCAGATTTGTTCAGAAAAATTTTTTTGCCAAACATTTCGGAAATGTTTTTGCCGATGAGGTATTTATTAAATGTTTATGAAAATGTTTTTAATTATTATCAAGGCAAGGAGCTAGAAAACAACAACACCGCTTCCGTTATACCTTATACGGTGCGTTTTGTTTTTAAAAGGAAATGGTTTACAATCAGTTTGAAATGTAGGTAATAAAAATCTTACCGCAGTTTGCACTTCTCGTCGGTAATTGGAATTCTAAGACGAAGTAAATGACAGCGGTTTAAACACGAAAACCCAAATGAACAAACTAAAGTTAGTTACAAAAAAATCGACGAAAATTGTTGCAATTATAGTACATTCTTTGTACTATTTTGTGATGAAAAAGAAATGCGTTTCCCAATAATTAGCTTTGAAAATAATTTTAATTTATACAGCCTGCTAGTTTCCATTTTTCATTATTCCAAGATTATTTGGAAATTCGTATTTTATGATAAAAGAAGACAACGAAAAACAACTCTCACCTTTCTACAGGAAAACTTGTGAAACAATAATTATTTACGATTGGGAAAATGCGAAATATTTCATTTTTTATTAATAAACGGTTATGAAACATTTACTTAAATGTTTATGAAATATTTTGCTCGAAATATTGACGGGAAATTTATTCGCATGTGAAAAATATGCTTGTTGATTGCTTGTTATGAATGGTGTTGAATATTTTAGTCTGGCAACGTGTGGCTTGGCTATCGTTTACAAGCACACCAACATTTAAAAATGAAACAAACAGCGCCAAACAACGCAGCGAGAAATAGTAGAAATAATTTTCAGATCATCATTCATGATCTCGATGAGAAGCAGGATCATGTGCTGTTGTTGTAATTGCATGTAAATCGATGATCTGTATAGATCATGGCTGATAATAAAATACGGCTATAATCATAATCTCGATGAGAAGCAGGATCATGTGCTGTTGTTGATCTATATAGATCATGGCTGATAATAAAATACGGCTGTTGATGGTTTCGGGCTGTAGCTGACGGATTGCTTGGATGATATTGGTCTTAAGTGATTGAATTGTTTCCGGATTGTTGGCACGGCCTAGACGAGCTTTCAAGCACAGCGCGATAATGAGCTTTATCAAATCCACAGGACGTTTTGCATGCAACAGTACAGTGAGTACTTAATCCCAGGTATTTATAGATAATTGTTGGCAAGGGACAACCTGGTTTTCCTCAATGGGTCAATATTGACCTGAGTGTGGCACGGAGTACTCCACGCCAACTCACATACCTAACCCCAGACAGGCGTCGTACCATTTCCCCCTCAGTGAATTCGGAAAATATAAGAAAAATTCAGCAACTCTGTAATATTTCAAAGTTCTTCAAATGTAACAACTTTTCAATGAAAATCATCTTCTGACTGTGAGTGGCATGTAAAAGTCAATAAAGAAAGGCACTCCGGGAGTGCCGACAGAAGTGATTACTTGAACAATTACGTGTGTATTTTTCGAATCGTCAGAAAATATATTATTGTGTAGGAAGTACTTTTAAATAAAGTGTTTTTTTTATTCATTATTATAAACTACTACTACAAAAATGATATTACAATTATCATTTTCATTTATTGCGGTAATGCATAATGTATATTATTTTATATACAAAATTGAAATCTATTGCTTAACCTTAACCTGTTTCCGATGGAACAGCTCATTTACATATTTTTTTCGATATCTAGATGTCGCTCCTTTCGTTGGAGAGAATCATTTACCCATAAAGGTATGCAAACATTTTTCTATCGAACAAACGTCTACCCATTTCTGTCAATGTATTTGTTTGTTTATACAGAGCAAAAGTTGTGCAAAACTTCAAAATGCGAGTGGGAATGGAAATGGGAGGAAACGAGAAAAGACAACAATATTTTTCTGTCTCGCCGCGTCGCCGTTGATAATGTGTTACATCTCGTGGTTAATTATTGAAATCTACTTCGATGGTCAGTAATATTGTTTCTTTTTTTGTTTTTTTTATTTGTTGAACACAAAATGGACAGTTATGTAAGGTCAATAAAGAGCTATTTTTTTAAATGTAAAGATTTTTTTCAGTTGAAAAACTAGGATTTTATTATTAAAATTTTTTCCAGTTTGTTAAATTTTTTTCCATTCGTTACACTTTTTGAAAAAAAATTGTTACACTTTTAATAAAAGAACCTCTGGCAACACTGACAACTAGGCGTTACCTGTGCCTTGATTTTGTGCGGTTTTTGTCGCAATTGCGGTTGCGGAAAGGGTTCACGTATGGGCGGATTCTATGAATGTGTGCGTGATGTCGAGAACTGACAGCTTCCAATATTTCCTGTTCTATTGTAGCCTTGTTCCTGAAAATTCCAGGCGCGCTTTCCCATACGCAACCTATTTAGGTTGCGAGAAGGATGTCGGGTGAGAACAACTGACAACAGCGTGACCGTTGTGCGATAATTTGGTACTTTATCCGAGGACCCTGATACAATTTGTTAGTTGGAAAAGGTACTTCGGAAAGTTTTCAAAAGCTGTGATTTCAAAATAAACATGTCTAAAATATAATGCGGTTCTCTATCACTTGTTAAATATTGTGAGAAAATTCAAAATTTGCAGAAGAGTTTTAAAAAGGAATTTTTTTCTTGAATCTTTTTCTTGCAACATCTCAAAATTAAATGTAGATATAAATATAAGTTGATATATTCACAGCCAATATTTAATTATCTATATATATAAAAATAACTTGATAAATGTGTGTGTGACAGCCTACTGACTGCCACACACATCCGATTTTGATTTAGTTTTTTTTGTTGGTTAATAGACCATGCAGAGAAGGTTCATATATTAGTATGATACATTTTTGAAAGAAGTCGCAACCGCCATTCCAATAAATTCATTTTTGTACACTTTGAAAAAAAAAAGAAACTGGATAGAAATCGAGTAGTGACACTTCAAATACAAAAAAAAAATATTTTAAATTTTAAAAGCAATTGTTGTTGTCAATTATTTTAATTATTTTCCAAACAAATTGTTGTTGTCAACAATTTTGAACGTTTTTTTTTTTTAAATACCTATAGGTACCTAAAAAGTTTGTTCTAATAAATTATGTTTACTATGTTACATTAAGTAACTTTTTGAAATGAAGTAGATACTTTGATTATACAAAGATGATATTGCTGACGATATTTTGCATCGAATTCATACTGTGATATCGGATAATGAACTGGAGATGTCAGATGAAATGCGCAACAAAGCTTTGATTTTGATCGAGGATATGTGTCTGCTCAAGAGTGGCAATTTGTTGTGCAAATTGGGGATGCCACAGCCAAATCGTTCAATGCAAGGCGCATTTAATCCAGAATTGGAGCGAGAAATGGACTTCAGTTGAATCGCATTGAGTCAAGCTATTCGAACAAATGTGCCAATGTTGAATCAAGAATAAGAGAAAGTGTACGATGAATTGATGCAAGCAGTCGATAACGAAAACTGCGTAACTGGAAATACATTCATGATTTCACTTATTTTGGCTACAATTCGTTCGAGATCTGAGATCGCTTTGGCCCTAGCCTCTTCTGGGATAGCGGCTACTTTGTTAGAAGGCGGTCGAACAGCATTGAAATTGTAATTGAATCTGCAAGTGGAAGAAGAACCTACATGCAACATTTCAAAGAACACTGCGATGGCGAAAGTACAGCAGCAATGTAAGACTATCATATGGGACGAATGCACAATGGCTTACAAACGCGCATTGGAGGCCCTGAATCGTTTACGTAATGACCTTTCGGTGGAGCAATGATCACCGGCCTGATTGAGTTTCCACAACATTTTTGCAACCTTACAACGACACCGGAAGAACGGCTGAGTGTAAGAGAAGAGTGATTTTGGCTGCGAAAAACAAGAACGTCGAACATTTGAATTTCGCCATTCAAAACCAAATCGCTGGTGAGTTGCATTCATACAAATCAGTCGACCCCGTGATGGATGAAGCCCAGAACGATTTGCCGTTCGTATTTAAGCGTCTTCAATTTCCCATACGTCTCGCTTTTGCTATGACAATTAATAAGTCGCAAGAACAATCGCTGGATGTGTGTGGCATAAATCTTGAATTTCACGTGTCGGCAAAGCTCTCGCTTTGTACGTGTACGCAGCCGATAATAGAAATAAAACATAAAATTTTGTGTACCATAAAACAATACAGTGAAAAAGCGGTAGGTTGGCCGACAAGTATTTGATTTTATTTACCTATTTATTTAATTTTCATATAACTTTTGAATAAAAAATTTGAATTGACCGAATTACATGAAGCAGAGTGAAGCGAAAGCTCGGAATTATTAATTTCATTACCTACATTAATGAATTTGGGCGGAACGAAGTTCGCCGGGTCAGCTAGTATCATATAATTATAATTCAAAATCAAGGCTTTAATGTTTTCATTCTAAAATATGTCATTCGAAAACGAATTGCATCAATTTTTTGAACTATCTTAATAAAATTTCTAATGTGTTTTTTTTTTATAAATGAAAATTTCTATGAAAATTATCAATTTTTTTTTTCAACTGTAGTTTCTTTAACACTCAGGGCGGTGAAACAATAAAGGGCAATATTACTAAGGTCCAAATGCCATACGTAAAACGAAACTGTACCAATTTTCTTTTGCTTTTTTTGACCACCTAAACTGGATGGTTGACCTCAATCTTGATCTTAAAACGTTGCTTATGAACTATAAAGTTAGTTTATAAAAAAATAAGTAAACTATCTTTCAATTTTATTGAAAAAAAAAAAATTTATTAGTTTTTCTGTGATCGGAAAACGTTTTTCGTACTGAAAAATTTATAAATTCTTATTTTAGAAAAACGAATTTGATAAGCTAATTTTATAATTCATAAGCAACATTTTAAGACCAAAATTGAGGTCAACTATCAATTTTAAGTGGTCAAAAAAAGCAAAAGAAAATTTGTACGGCTCTGTTTTACGTATGACTATTACTGGGGCCTATAGCTACTCTGCAAATTTAGAATTTTCACACGATATTTAACAAGTTAGGCTCATTTGACGTTATAATAGTATTGTGATATGCAACCGCGTTACATTTTAAACATATTTATTTGGAAATCGCAGTTGTTTAAAGAATTTGCGAAGTTCCTTTCTCAACTAAAAAAAAGGGAAAAAGTACCAAAAAATTGTATTAGAGTCCTCGAAAAAAGTGTCAAATTTTCGCACAACGGTCACGCTGGTCCAGCGCGCGGTGCACTCACACATTCAAATCCGATTCGGAACGTTCCCTAGCGCAATTGCGACAAAAACCGCACAAAATCAAGGCACTGGACAACAACCTTTCGGAGAATTAGTGTTATACATGTCGAGTGTCGCTGTTATATGTCGCGAGTTTATTGGTTTTTGCCCATCCAAAAGTGCCCAAGGCGCCTAAAGAAGTAATCACTTCAAAAATCATCGTAGATTAAGCTATAATTTACCTACCCCTAAAAGTAAGCAATAGTATAAAAGTTTACTACAACCGTGCCTTGATTTTGTGCGGTTTTTGTCGCAGTTGCGCTAGGGAACGTTCCGAATCGGATTTGAATGTGTGAGTGCACCGCGCGCTGGACCAGCGTGACCGTTGTGCAAAAATTTGACACTTTTTTCGAGGACTCTAATACAATTTGTTGGTACTTTTTCCCTTTTTTTAATTGAAAAAGGAACTTAGCAAATTCTTTAAACAACTGTGATTTCCAAATAAATATGTTTAAAATGTAACGCGTTTGAGTATCGCAATACTATTATAACGTTAAGCGAGCCAATACCTGTGAAAATATTGTGCGAAAATTGTAAAATTTGCAGAGAAGCTTTAGGCCTCAGTTATAGCCACCCGTTAAACGGAACCGTAAAAATGTTCTTTTGCTTTTTTTGACCACTTAAACTTAATGGTTTACCTTAATCTAAGTCTTAAAATATTGCTTATGAATTATAAAGTTAGTTTATCAAAAAAAGAAAAAGAAAAAGTAATAATAATAAGCAAATTATATTTAAATGTTCTGTTATCGGAAAACGTTTTTCGTACGGAACAAATTATAAATTCTTATTTTAGAAAAATTAATATGATAAGCTACATTTATAATTCGTAATCAACATTTCATTTTAAGATCAAAATCGAGGTCCACCATCAAGTTTAAGTGGTCAAAAAACGCCAAAGAAAATTGGTACGGTTTCGTTTTACGTATGACATTTGGACCTTAGTAATATTGCCCTTTATTGTTTAACCGCCCTGAGTGTAAGAGAAAGGTTATAAATTACAGTTTTTGTTTTACGCTCTTAATATATACAGACGGTAAATTGATCACTTTCATCTAAAATTTCGCATGTAAAAAAAAAAAAATAAACACACGTTAGAGATGTCCTTAAGATAGTTAAAAAAATAGATGCAATTCGTTTTCGAATGACAAATTTTAAAATGAAAACCTTAAAGCCTTGATTTTGAATTATAAATATAACTCATATTTATATCCACATTTTAAGATCTCGTCCAATTTAGTTTTAAAAAGTTGCACAGAAGAAAAAAAAATGCAAGGAAAAATGCCTTTTCTGAAGCTCTTTTGCAAGCTTAGAATTTTCTCACAATATTTAACAAGTATTGCCTCGTTTTAACCGAAAATAGTGTTGTGATAGGGAACAGCGTTATATTTTAAACACATTTATTTTGAACTCACAGTTTTTGACAACTCCCCGAAGTTTCTTTTCCAACTAACAAAAAGGAACGAATTAGTAACAAATTGTATCAGGGTCATCGGAAAAAGTACCAAATTGTCGCACAACGGTCACGCTGTTGTCAGTTGTTCTCATCCGACATCCTTCTCTCAACCTTAATAGGTTGCGTATGGGAAAGTGCGCCTGGAATTTTGAGGAACAAGGCTACAGTAGAACAGGAAATATTAGAAGCTGTCAGTTCTCGACATCACGCACACATTCATAGAATCCGCCTATACGTGAACCCTTTCCGCAACCGCAATTGCGACAAAAACCGCACAAAATCAAGGCACCGGTGTCGGTGTCGCTTTTATACATGTCGGTGTCGCTGTTATATATGTCGGTGTCGCTGTTATACATGTCGGTGTCGCGAGTTTGCTAATTTTTGTCCATCCAAATAGTGCCCAACGCGCCTAAGGAAGTTATAACTTCAAAATAAAATTCTTAATTGACACACGGTTGGTCCTTACCACACACGGCACAACTTTTCATGTCGAAATATAAAGTATAATTAATGAGTTGAAACTTTTGAATTGCTGACATCACTGATGGAGTAACACAAAGGACAGCATTTCAGAAATTTTTTTTTCACAGCAAATAAGTGTGTAAATAGTTTTCTTTGGTATGGTATTTTTTTTCAAAAAAAAAAAAAAAAAAGCGAACCAACGGTTTTTTAAATTATGTTTCATTAAAATTAGTTTGAAACATTAGCGATGCAGGTGCCGAGATACAAACATCCACTGAATGCATTTCTGGGAGAAAAGATATCCGCATTCTGTAATGTACATCAAAAAAACTGCGAGTGACGTGACAAATAACTCTTAATTGATGTCCGAACTATGTATGCCTTTGTTGGATTATTTGAATTAATTTCCATGCGACTCTAAATATGTGCGTAATATATTTTATGTATTTTAGGTAATTTCCGAGTGGGTTTTGTCTTTTTGTATTGCCGTGGAGACTTTTTTTTTACCTCTCTCTACATGAGGGCATTTCCTTTGAAGGAGGAGCATCTCCCATTCGATTAGACCAAAGACTAAACCTTTCTGATGAGTGTCAATTCAGTGTGCATAATTTTGTTTTGAATTCTTCTTTTGGAAAAGATTTCTGGAAACTGCAAATTTTTGAACTGCCAGCATGTATTTCTTTAATTTAATCTTTGCAAGCTTGACAAAAACGGCACCCAATTTCCAAACAAACTCAACTGGCACCCTCCAGTCCACTAAATATACAATCACTTGAGAAGTTCTCCTTCATTTAACATTTATTGATATTTATTTGGATTGTAATTACTTTCATTGTGCACTTGCTGAATGAATACCCTCATTGGAAGTTGTCTAAAGAAAAATTCAAACAGGTGCAGGTGGGACCTACGTGAAGTTAGCCCGCACTTTTTCTAGAATGAAAAACGTGAAATGAAGTTCGATAGACATTCGTTTGTATAGTTATAGTTATATAGCTTTCTTATTGAGAGAAACTTTCCTCGATTCTATTTGCAATTGTGTCTTGTTTTATGCAAGCGTTTACCAGTTAAAACAAGTGTTCCCCTGATTTGATCAATTGATATAATAAATTCACTTACTAGAGCTATTTTAATCCGATCATAGGGGACACTGGGTACGGTTGAAACAATTCCGCTTATAGCATCGATACCATTGCCGTTTATATGCTAAGCGGTGTTGAAGTTATGTCAAATGTAGGAGCATGTTTCTATGCATAGATGGAAAGTGTTTTTTGAGTACTCGGTGTGATATTTTGCGTGGTACATCATACTAAAAAAAAAATAAAAAAAAAATGTTTAACCGTACCCACACCAGGGTCAGTTGGAACAGTTGTTGGGGTCAGTTGAAACACGATACACGAACACAATCTTCCATTGTAATATATTTATTTAATTTTTATTTTAAATAAGAACTTTGTTTGACAATCATTTGACGTCATTGTTTTATATAGAATTAAAAAAAAAAATAAACAGTATTTCTAAACAACAAAAATTTAAAGAAAAAAAAAAAAAAAAATCTTTATTCGTTAAATTAATTGAAAATTAACAAAAGGAACATTACTTTAATTTCGATAATGTAATCGATAAAATTCAGTTGTCGGAATATAACTAATCACAATTGTGGCAAACATAACTATTGCAACCTTCTGTGCACTCTTTACAGCTGATACATTTGTATCCGATTTTCACTAGAATTGCTCCCTGAATACGTTGACAAGCAGACAAGGCAATAAAACTCCTCTTCTTCTGAAGAGCACTGGAATGCTGCATTATTATTATTTTTTGGCTTTCATAATTTTTATTTTATTTTCTACACCTTCCAACCTTTTCTTAGCTTGCTGAGCTGGTTTGTTTCAGTCTTGCTTCATGCTCCTTTTTTATTTGTTCTTTCTTTGGTGTATCGGTTTGTATTGTAGACTTTCTGTATCTTCTAATTTCGTTAAAATAATGTATAATTATAAAAGAAATAATTAAACACATTGTTTCAACCTACTTACTTACTTAGATGGCGCTACAGTCCGAGGTGGACCTGGGCCTCGACCAATACGCCTCTCCAGTTAGCGCGATCTTTGGCTAACTGCCTCCAGTTGCGCACTCCAAGTTGGTTGAGGTCCCCTTCCACTTGCGCGCGCCACCTAAGGCGAGGTCTTCCTCTACTGCGTTGTCCCTCCGGGTTAGAATCGAAGACTCTTCGGGCCGGAGCGTTGGTGTCCATTCGCTCTACATGTCCCAGCCATCTTAGACGACTGATGCGTACTTTTCTGACTAGGTCGATGTCGCTGTACAGCTCGTAGAGTTCGCTGTTAAATCTTCTCCTCCAAAGCCCGTCAACGCAAACGGGACCAAAAATCACTCGAAGAATTTTGCGTTCGAAACGACCAAGGAGATCTTCATCCGCCTTTGATAGCGCCCATGCTTCTGCACCATAAAGCAGGACTGGGATGATGAGGGTCTTATACAGAGTTTCCTTAGTATTTTTCGACAAGGCCTTACTTATCAGTTGCCGTCTTAGGCCAAAGAAACAGCGGTTGGCAAGTGTGATTCTTCGTTTGATTTCTGATGTGATGTCGTTATCAGAGTTTATAGCGGAGCCGAGGTAGACAAAGTCCCTAACTACCTCAAAGTTATAGCTGTCTATCGTGACGTTCTGCCCGATTCGTCGATGTCGTGTGTCCCTTCTTGTTGACAGCATATATTTTGTTTTACCCTCATTCACCACTAAACCCATTTTTGCCGCTTCTGTACTGATACTTGCAAACGCACCAGTGACAGCTCGCTGTGTTCTGCCAATGATGTCGATGTCGTCAGCGTATGCAAGCAGTTGCACAGACTTATAGAAAATTGTGCCTCTGGTGTTGGCTTGTGAGTCTCGCACAATCTTCTCAAGAATGATGTTGAAGAAGTCACATGACAGCGCATCACCTTGTCTAAATCCTTTTTTGACATCAAAGGTCTCGGTGAGATTGTTTCCGACCTTTATGGAGCAGCGAGCGTTCTCCATCGTCATTCTGCACAATCTGACAAGTTTGGCAGGGATGCCAAAACTAGACATGGCTCTGTATAGCTCGTCTCTATAAACGCTGTCATATGCGGCCTTAAAATCGATAAAAAGATGGTGAGTATCGATCTGGTATTCTTGGGGTTTTTCCAGGATCTGCCGTAGTGTAAATATTTGATCGGTCGTGGACTTACCGGGCCTAAAACCGCACTGATAGGGACCTATCAGATCGTTGACGAATGGTTTCAGGCGTTCACACAATACAGCAGACATGATCTTATACGCAGTGTTCAGGAGACTGATGCCTCTGTAGTTGGCGCAGTTTAGAGGGTCTCCTTTCTTGTGGATCGGGCAAACAATGCTGAGGTTCCATTCATCAGGCATACTTTCTCTAACCAAATCTTAGAGATGAGTTGGTGTATGCACTCTACCAAGTCATTTCCGGCTGCCTTGAAGAGCTCGGCAGGTAAGCCGTCTGGACCAGCAGCCTTGTTGGATTTAAGCTTAGATATTGCTATCCTCACTTCATTTTGGTCAGGTGGACGGAAATCTTGGCTGTCATCGTCCAGGTTGAATGGTTCGTTCTGCCTAACAGCGGAATTTGTGTCGTCTTCGCCGCTTAAAAGTCTGCAGAAATGGTTTTTCCATGTCCTCAGCACCGACTGTGACTCTACTACAAGGTTTCCTTGTTCGTCTCACATATTGTTTCAAACGTCCCCAACCCCCCCTTTAAATACAAAAAATCTATAAAGTAACGAAAACAACACTGACACGTTTGAACTAGTCCCCATACTGTACTCTACACTCTTTACTGCATACAAAAAAAAAAAAAAAAAAAAAAAACACGCACAGCAATAGCAATCTCGTATGGATAGAAACCCCAGAAAAATGAAAAATGTGTTTCAACCGTACCCAGTCTCCCCTACTCAACACCATTCACTAATTGAAGACCCCATTCATGGTTTATTTGGATTTCGCTTATAGAAAAAAATAAAAAAAACACAATAATTTGATTCCTGCACCAAATGATAAAAATAAAATAGTCATTGCAAATAAATCCCGCCATTTGTTGTTAGCACATGTGGGAGTGGGAGTGGAAATGGGACTGCTGAAATATGCAATCTCGATAAAAAAAAAATCAAATTAAAAGGCCGAATGCAGGCGTTCAACATTCAATATGCATTGAATTATTATCAGACACGGTTCGACATTGACACCGTGATGATTAAAATTTGAGAACATACCTACCTATTATTATTTGGATTATTATTTTTGCCGTGAGCGTGGGAAGAGGACTTAAATTCGAATGCTCGCGGCGCGTGTGACCTTAACCCGTCCCCATTGTACGTACGACGGTACGAGCCATATAATACATTAGAGATTCTTTTTTTTTATGTTTGATTGCTAGATGAAGAGAGAAACACGCTTATTATTTTAGACGTCGACTGGTCATTGTTGCTTTTAAGAGTAGCTTTCCAGGGATAAACCTATGAGCTGTTCTCTTTCTATACAAAACAAAAACTGCTTGGCATATGCAGTATTTTAATGTATAAAGCAACTCACATAAAGTGGGCGCATTTATAAAATGTTCCAGTAGGAACTACTGGTACAGTAATTTGGGTAACGCTCTTCGAAAACTGCAGCTGGATGCGTTCTAAATCACTGAGTTGCTGAGTGGGGAAGAGAGGAGAACCAACGTTTCTATCTATTTTTTGGGGTTGACCCTGACAATTTTTGTCGAAATACAGGAGTCTGATGATGAATTAGTGGTGTATATATATAGTTCGAAATAGCTATCATTCCTACAAAGTGACTGTGTCTACGAGTTGTTGTGAAAAGGTTATTCTCTCAAAAACAACTCAAGTTGCCGAGGTTTTATTCAAAAAAAAGATCCCTATTCGATCATACCAACCTGAATAATTCATAATGATGGACCGCCTTGAATGGAATCCGATGGATAAGGGGACGCTGTTCTTGCAACAGACTGTTGACAATTGAGCATATTTCCTGCTAAAATCTTATCTTTAGCCATTTTTTTTCAAATCATGCAAGCATTTTTTATTTAGAAGGATTTTGGTTTAGCCAAATTATGAGTTAATATAATAAAATAAAATCAAAGCAGACGAATTAGCAAGCCATCACAATTCTCATTTGACAGTGAACACAGCCATTAAACGAATTCAGCAAGCTTGCAACTGCAATCAACTTGCCAGCACACACACTTTATTTGATGCTATTTTTGTGAAATTTATTATTTATTATTTTATTTTATTTTTTTGGAAAACACACATTTCACCATGACACATCAACACACTGACTGTCCATTAAAAACAGCTCACGCCTTTTATCAAAATTTTCTGGTAGATGCAGTGGTTGTGACGAACGAATGGTTGTGAGAAGCTAGGCCTAGGGTCCTTCTGGACCTGTTGCGCCAACTATTTATTTATTTATTTTTTTTTTTTTTTTTTGGTTGCGCCAGGAGGTGAGTAATCTTCAAAAGATACCAATGGCCCGTACCATTGGTTATGCCCGATTCAGATATAAATAATCTGCCTACGTGCTAAACCTCACCCCTCAGAGAGGCACTATGAGATCCGGCAGCGCTCGCTCATAGTAGTATGAAATTCTTTCCTCTCATTTTTTCATTTTTGTGATGACTACGACTAAGTTACCTTAACAAGTAGTTTACGCTTCTGTAGTGTTAATCACGTTTGGTAGGTAGCTTTCCAGCGAACGCACCTACTAATACCGTCATTACATGCGGTTTCTCCTTATGGCGCTAGATCGAACGGTCTTGTTCTTTGTAGTCGGCGCTCAAGGTTTGTCACTTCCAGAGTACGGGTTATTTCATTATTGCAATGAGCACGAAATTTGCGAGCAAAGTTTGTTACCTCGTTACTCAAGGTAGCAATTCCTAGATCTCTGTGGATATCACTATTTCTTATATACCATGGAGCATTCACGATTGCTCTTAGCGTTTTGTTTTGAAATGTTTGTATTATAGCCATATTGCTTGGTTTGGTACAACCCCAGAGTTGTATACCGTATGTCCAAGAAGGTTTTAGCACTTGCTTATACAGGAGCAGTTTGTTGTATACGCTTAGCTTCGAAAATTTTCCGAGAAGCCAATACATTTCTCTAAGTCTGATTTCGAGCTCGTCGCGTTTTTTCTTAACGTGTGGCTTCCACTTAAGTTTCGCGTCTAGGGTCATTCCTAGATATTTTGCCTCGTTTGCTTATGGTATTTGTACCGAGTTAATGGAAACGGGTAAGTTGTTTATCTTTTTGTACGTGAAATTGATATGTGTCGACTTGGTCTCGTTGAAGGCGATTCGCCAGGTCTTTGTCCACTCGGATACTTTGTTAAGAGCCCGTTGGAGTTTTCGCGTTGATGATTCGACTGACTCATCTATTGCGAGGATAGCCGTATCGTCTGCGAACGTTGCTACGATGGTCCCTTCATCTTGTGGTATATCTCTTGTGTAGAGCAGGAATAAGATTGGGCCGAGAACGCTTCCTTGCGGAACACCGGCGTGAATTTCTTTGAATTCCGAGAATTCAGTCTCATGTCTAACACAACAGAGTCTGTTTTCCAGGTAGGATTTTAGTATTTTGTATAATTTGTCCGGTAGGATTGTCCTTAGCTTATACCTTAGGCCTTCGTGCCATACCTTGTCGAAGGCTTGCGATACGTCGAGAGCTTTTTCAATTTCATTTGTTATTCGATACACCCGATCGATTGTGGAATGTTTGACCCGGAAGCCAAATTGATGATCTGGGATCAAGCGTCTTTCTTCAATTACTGGTTGTAATCGTTTTAGCAGAAGTTTCTCGAAAACCTTAGATATTATCGGCAGTAGCGAAATAGGTCTATATGATTTCTTGTCATTTGTACTTTTCCCCGGTTTCGGAACCATAATGACTTCGGCTACTTTCCATTGCCTTGGAACGTATGAAAGTCTCAGAGAAGCATTTATAATGTAGAGCAACTTAACTAATGTTTTTTTCGGTAGTTCCTTCAGAATTTCGCCAGTGATTAGATCGTATCCTGGTGCTTTGTTATTTTTAAGCTTTGTTATTGTGATTCTAAGCTCGGACAGAGATACGGCTTTTACTTTATAGTTGTCGGATGCCGTACTAGCATTTGATTCTTCGTTCAAAGGTCGTCCATCGAATGGCCTGA
Organism: Cheilosia urbana; assembly: GCA_946477585.1. Taxonomy (NCBI): domain Eukaryota; kingdom Metazoa; phylum Arthropoda; class Insecta; order Diptera; family Syrphidae; genus Cheilosia; species Cheilosia urbana. Next base: position 6,683,653 of record OX297857.1, read on the forward strand.
ATGTTTCTTCTAGATGCTCGGCAAATAAATCCGCTTTCTCTTTGTCCCCTTTTGCCCATTCGCAGGAGGTGCTCGGGATTGTTGCCATCTCTTACGCGCTCTCCTCTTTTCTCGTATGAGGTCTTCTATTTCAGGCGTGTACTTGACTTTATTGTACCGTGTGGCTGTCTTCCGGAATGGAGTATTTTTCCACGCTGCGCTCTGAATAGATTCCACGAGATTGTCAACTTCGTCTTCTATTTCGAGGGGTGTCTTTAGTGGCACATTTAGAGCAATATTTTCTTTGCAATCTTTTCGGAAATCGTCCCAGTTGGTTTTGTTACTAGTTAACCTGGGTGGTCCTTCCTTTTTTGCTGCGCTTCCACCCATTTTCAGGGTGACTGCTGAGTGGTCGGAGCATAGATCGTAGCATTCTTCGACTTCCGTCAGATTTTTGTTTAGCCCTTTTGCTATAAAGAAGTCGACTAGGTCAGGGATTTTATTTTTGTCAGTTGGCCAATACGTTGGCTTTCCCGTCGAACTATTTATTTAATTTTTATTATGTTACAAACTGGGATTTTTATATTAAAGGTTAATTTAATGTGATTTTATATTCGTCTTATACAAATTTTATTTAAAAAAAATGGAATTTGAGGCAAAAAGTATAGTGTTTTTTTAAAAGGTAATTTGAGTACTTTGAAAAGGAAGAAAATTACCACTCTATGTGGGATAAACGAAAAGAGTGCTAGCAACACCGCTCGAGACCTATATACCCTCCGCAAGCACTCCAACTCCAACATTATAATGGCTATAGAGATAGGTACTAGTACCATATATCATAAGGTATTCCGCCAAATGATTTCTGCACAGGACGGATGAGGAGACTATTCTTCGCCAATTCTATTGAATAAAAAAGAAAATTATAACCCACATCTGATAGGGACATAGTGTAGGAAGTGTTCACATTGGTTAAAAGTCGCCACGCGTCCTTTTTTTTTGGAGGACATGTCCTGTACGTAATTAAAAAAAAAAAAAAAAAAAAAAAATCATAGCACTCTGAATTAATAAATGGACAATGGAAAGGAGAGAAATAGACTATTACCTGAAACTATTAAGGGTATAATTTTAACTAAATTTAATTGCAATAACCTGAGCTCGGAGTCATTTTATGGCCTCATATTAAAATGAAGTGATGAAATCTTGCAAAATAAATCAATCTGAAGATAAATACGAGTATAAAAAGACTTAAAAGTATTAAAAGCATGTAGGTAGGTACATACTTTATAAAATGTTCCTCTTAAATATTCGTTATTTATTTTTTGTATTTTAATTTATGTTATTTTATAAATTAAATATATTTTCGTTTGAGTTCCTGGACCTAGTTTCTGTTTTCTTTTTGTCCTATGTTAGCTTAGACAGCCATGGCAACCCTACATTGGTTCTATATGCAACACCAGTTTTACTTGTTACAAAATCTCTCTATTATTTCTTGCTTTGAATGGGTTTTTTTTTTTTTTTTTGCCTCTGCTGAGGAAAAACTTTAAATTCTATTTACTTTCTCAAAGAGTTTAGTTCCCCGACTCCTCTCCTTTTGCATTTCCCCCAACACCCCAAAACCTCCCGCTGGAGAAGAAGATGCGCTCTCGTGCATTCTTTGAAGAGAAACATCAAAGTGCATGTGCATGTGTTAGTGGAAGGGGAAAACCATGCATTTCTCTTTTCTATTCCCCCAAATCAACTGCCACTCTTAATTCGAAATAAGAGACCATAATTCGAACTTCAACATTCAACCCGACCAAAGCCCATTCACCTTCCCCTAGCCACCCGGAAGCGGGAACAGGGTTTTTTTTCTGTACCTACCATCTACTGGTTTTCACTGAAAATTAGTTGACCTTTATTGTTGTATTGAGTTATCGCGCCCACCTCAAACTAAGCTATACACAGTTTTCCTTGCAATTCAATCGAACTGCGGTAGATCCGAATCCGGTTTATGTGAGACTTCTTCGGACTTAACTTGTCAAATCTATCCACAAATTCAATCTCAATCTGTCTAATTAAATGAAATGCCAGGTAAATTCTAGTCTGGAATTTATCAGCATCTACCACTCATGAATGGAGTGGAGGAATTCACTGTATTCGGTTACTTTCAAGGGCAAGTCGTTGGTTATTCATATTAGGTATACCTATATTGCAGACATTCCGTGTAGAAAATATTTGTTTTCTGTGGAGAAACGATTCAACTGCTATGCCCAATGCAAATAGGAAGGTGTCCACCTGACCCTCGAACTCATTAGACAGATAGCTAATATCGAAGCCAAAAAATTGTGATGGTATGGCGAAAATTTTCTGCTGCTATGGTGGTTGATAGTCGATACGATTGGGCCCGATAATTGAACGGTTAGTGCTGCTGTACTGTGTTATCCAATAATTGATACTCCTTGTATAATTCGTAACATGAGTAGCTAGGTATTCGCAGTTCTGGCGTTACGAATTTCGCTATTCGATGGGAAAGGGATTGCGCAGGGTTGGCACAAAACGTTCGATGAAGAGGCGCCATCTCAATCCTATCTCCTGCAATTCGCAGAATTTTGCATAATTAGTTTTTCAAATCCAATATAAACTTAATTTCACATGTAATCATTCCAGATCCATTCGCATTTCCCCGGAGGGCAATATGCAATTATAACTTCATTCTGATGTATGTCATTCACAGATGAAGCGTTTGATGCACCACATTGCTTTTGTCAGAAGTACCTACATAGAACCTCCCGAGAGTTATCTGCAATCGTTTCGATAAATCCAATTCAAATATGTATATATTTTTTTTTTGTAAAATCCATAACAGCATGCAGAAAAGAACCTTTGTGCATAAAAGAGACCACGTGTTCTTACAAAAACTCCTTTTAAAGGTCAAAGCGACAAGTGGTTATGGACTCACTTTCAGAACCCCACCGATTCGCATGGCACTTGCACTACCTCCTATCATATATGGGGGGCACTTTGATGTTGCTGCCTTTGTGCGCCACGTCAACAATGCAAAATCAATTCCTCTCGCATGGATTTTCATTTTAATAAAAGCAGTCTGAATGTTTTTCGTGTCAAGTTCATTTTCCCTTTTTCAAAGTAACTAGCTGCTACCAGCGTTGCCATAAAGGTACAATTGTATCAAATAAGCTACATTTTTGCTTCCGTGAAAAAAAAAGATACTTAGATACTTTTTTTTTTTTTATTTTAGTTCAATTAGATATATTTTTGAATATCCAATTAAAATTCTGCACAATCTTCTTTTTTTCATATACTTTTATTTGTTTTCAAATAAATTTCTTAATCTGGCAATATTAATTTGCTTTTTGTTTATAAAACTGACTATGGTAACTATTGCTCATTCTGAACTGATGTTGAGACGCTTTAGAGTCATTTTTACTCCTTTTTGAGCGGCTAGACTCATCTTTTTGAAAATCGGTGAATTCGGGATCCTTTTAAAAATGTAGGATATTTTTGCTATAATTCAAAATTGTTCAGTGTATTTAGTTCAGTTCGAAAGAATTTGGTTTTACCTGAATTTGAATTCAACAGTTTGTTTATTTAAAAAAAATTGGTGCGACTGTATCCAACAGTCCCGAAATATGTGTATGTGTAAACACCGTGCGTGCGGTATGTGTGTGGCTTGACACAAGTCATTGAGAAAAGAGGGAATTGTAATAACCGTATTCTTGATATATTATGAAATAACAATCATTTATTCGTTCTGTGCTAGTTTCGGTAGAATAGATACAATCGGATTGTGGTAGCTAAAGTAAGATATGTACATTCGAGACTGTAATCTATCTAGATTACGCTGGAAGCCAGCATCGATGGTTGATTTGAAGATTAAATCTATCTTGCATAAAATCAATAAATGGTTGAGCTTCTGGAGTTGCAAAATTGATATTGAAGACTCCGCTTATGATCATTGGTAAAAGATGGTAATCTCCCTGCAGAATTCTTGAAATTCCTTCTGAGTACGGTGCAAGGACGAAATGGAGAAATTTTATTTCATATCAACAAAAAGCTGAAATTAATATACCCCAGCTCATAAATGTATGCAATAATAAAATCGTATGCAATGATAAAATGTATGCAATAATAAAACACAGTGACGCATTCCCTGTCCCCGGAAGTTAAATGTATGGAATTACTCCACCAGATTCCAAAAAATGTATGCAATGATAAAACACAGTGACGCATTTCCGTCCCCGCAAGTTAAATGTGTGGAATTACTCCACCAGATTCCAATAACGCGCGCTTAGATGTTTACACATCAAAAAGAAGAGAAAATATTGAAATCGGAATGGGACTTCTTTTTATCATCCGGGACTCTTTTTTGGACTCTCTCTGAACATTTTCAGAGGTAACACTGCTCCCATTTGCATTCGTAAATTCGTCTCAATCTATGAGAGTGTGTGAGTTATTCAATTCAAATTCCACTAAGCCTCCACTCTCTTCTCTATAGTAATTGTCAAATCATTCTTATATTATTTATTTTTATTTATTTTTTTAGTTTGTTTTTAAAGTTTGTTTTTTTTTTTTTTTGTACTAAATCAGTCAATTCTGATTATCAACTGATGTGAAATGTGATGTTTGTTTTAAGGATGTTGTTATTATGGATTTATATGTTTGCTTCTTTAATTTTTAATAAATTTATGTAAGTATTTGAAAAAAAAAAAACATATTTTCTTGTGATATTTGATACATTTTTGAGGCTCGAATTTAGATACTTTTGATACATTTAAAAAAAAGAAGATACATTTTTCGAAAAGTCAACGGCAACGCTGGCTGCTCCAGAGGTGTTAATAAATTGAGTTTCCGCATTAAATTGGAAGCGTATTTGCTGGTGGTTGCGTTTGTATTTCCGCGATATAGCTGGAACCACACTGTGAGGCGCGTGTGTTCAGAGTTCAGACTGATATGCCCTCGTAAGAAAAACAAAAAAAAGGAAAAAAGAAAACCTGTGCCTTGATTTTGCGTGTGTGTGTTTTTTTTCCGCAATGTCGGTAGGGAACGTTCCGAATCGGATTTGAATGTGTAAGTGAGCCACGCGCTGTGACCAATGTGACCGTTGTGCGATAATTTGGCACTTTTTTCACCGACCCTGATTCAATTTGTTGCTACTTTTTCTCTCTCTTTTTTTTAAAAGGCGCTTTGCAAATTTTGCAAACACTGCGAGTTCCAGATAAATATCTTTAAAATCTAACGCGGCTGTCTATCAGAACACGATTATAGTGTTAGGAGAGTCAATACTTGTTAAATGTCGTGCGAAAATACTTAAATTGCAGAGTAACTTTAGAAATGCAGTGCTTTAAAAAATTTAAGTTTTTATTGCAAAAAAAAAAAAAAAAAAAATTGTGGCCAAAAATGCAAAAAAAAAAAAAAAAAACAATTTTTAGCCATGTGGTTTTTCTTTGAAGTTTACAATGACTGCCAGCCGACTCGCGAGTAGCTGTCGCTACGGTTTGTTAATTGAATCATAGGGTGGCAGCAACACAACTAAAAATTAATTAAAAAAAAAAAAAAACGACTGATTGTAAAAAAGATCTCACTGCCATTTGTGTGGCAATTGTTTTTTTTTTGTTTTGTTTTTTTTTTTAATTTATATTTTTATATTTATTTGCTTAGCCTATGACACTCCGGCAAAGAATAGCAATTTAAAGACACCTCACTGTTCAAAATCAGTCAAGCCGTTTGGGCTACAGAGCGTCACGTAAGATCGTACATAGGATACGCGCGAAACACATAACCCTCCAGTCGGGTAAGAAAGGACATTAGTTTGAGTGCCTATATAAATTTGAAACACATTTTATCTAATATGACTTTACAGTATAAGTCACTTAAATTCCACCTGCCTGCTATCCGCTGCCAAATAGGCTAAACGTAGTTTCAAGAGGGCCATCTCAATGATTAATTTTTCCAAGCACAGTCGAAGGTAGAAAATTCAACTAACCGAGAATCTTCATTTTCCAATGTTATTGACTTTGTGTCTTAATAATAGCAGATGCCCTCGGGAACATCGACTGAAAGTCTTAATTTATTTATGGAGCGATTTTGGGTCAACCATTTGCCACCGCTGCAAAATGTCTCGGTATAGGCAGAGCTGTCAAATCTGGCAAAACTAAGAGGCACATGTTATCGATACATGACATATTGTACTCGCATGTGTGCAGTTCAGTTGCCTGGAACATGCTTCCAAATAGGTATAACCTTGGCCTTTGCCAGGAGAAAAAAGGAAACGTAAAAGTGAGCATCCAAATACTTCTGCAGGTAGTATGGCGGGAAGCCTCTAGGTAGACTGTGGTGAAAAACAGCTAGAAGGTGTGCTGGGTGGTGCCAATCACTGATCAAGGCTACCTTAGGATAGGCATTTTTTTTTTGTAAAATCTATTACAGCATGCAGAATGAACCTTTGTGCATAAAAGAGACCACATGGTGTTCTTACAAAAACTCCTTTTAAAGTTCCAAGCGACAAGTGGTTATGGACTCACTTTCAGAACGCCATTGATTCGCATGACACTTGCACTACCTGCTATCATATATGGGGGGCACTTTGATGTTGCTGCCTTTGTGCGTCACGTCAACAATGCAAAATCAATTCCTCTCGCATGGATTTTCATTTTAATAAAAGCTGTTTGAATGTTTTTCGTGTCAAGTTCAAGATCAGAGAAAGAGAATGGAAAATGGATTTTCCCTTTTTCAAAGTTAAGTGAACTAGCTGCTACAAAGATGTTAATAAATTGCGTTTCCGCATTAAATTGAAGGCGTATTTGCTGATGGTTGCGTTTGTATTCCCGCGACATAGCTGGAACCACACTGTGAGGCGCGTGTGTTCAGAGTTCAGACTGATATGCCCACGTAAGACAAAACAGAAAAAAAAAGACCTGTGCCCAGTGCTGCCAGAATTGCAAAAAAGAAAATGCTAGATTGGAAAAAAATATGCTAGAATGTATGGAGACAAAAAATCAAAATTCTAGACAAAAAAAAAAGAAAGTGTTTTCACCAGCTTTTTTAAAAAAAATAAAATAATTTTGTCTTTTTAGCTTCAATTTTCATCTGAATGCATTTTTTTACTTATCTACATATTGAGTTGAGAATTTCGACCCTAAAAATATCTCAGAAAATAAAAAATATAAAAATCATGTTTTTTTAAACAATGAATTTTATTTTTTTAAACATTAAAGTATCAGTCTTCAGAAAAAAACAAAACAAAAAAATATCAACAGTAACTACAGTGGGTGAATTTTTTTTTGGTGTTTTAGGTCCACCACAGATAAATAAATCCTTCACTCAATTAATAAGCCCATGTATCAAAGGGCATGGTAGTACCCAGCGAAGTTCTAGCACTACACGCTTTTTACAGGAACAAACTCAGGCGATTTTTGACCCTCCTCTATATCCAGTATCAATGAAGTCAGAATATTCAAATTCGGAATATTTGCCAAGTTGATCAAGCACAAGCGCCACAGTAAACTTTTTAGCATAAGTGTTTCCTGAAATATAGGGCTTCAAAATCACAAAAACCGTAATCGACTGACTGACAGATCATCAAAATTATGGAGTACTCCCCGACATCGTGAATAGGGTTGATTCGATCCAAGTAAATACGAGTACATACTCGATACTTTTGGATTCGATACAAGTAAAATTAGTATCGATACCTTTCTGATTCGATTAAAGTAAGTATCGAATGAAAGTGCTCGTATCGAGTCAAAATTATTATTATTACTCTTTATGCGAAAATGCTCTTGCCCTTTATTTGTATGGGTGTGTTTCTGTATTACTACAATGTACAGGCTGTACACGGTACACCACGTTCATGTGCGAATGAATATAGTAGCTTGTTTTCTCATTCTCATTTATGCATATTATGGTTGCCGCTTTAGTGACTTTGTCGCTATATCTAGTGGATTTTTCAAAAGTTTAGTGACAAAAATTTATTTTTTGTCACTAGAAAATTCTAGTTACTTTTCTGGTGACTTTTTGGAAAAACATGTTTTTCTAAATTATTAAGCATCTGGTGATGTTACATCCCTGGTATTCGAGTTTGACACTTGCAAATTGCAAAATTCAATTTGACTTTTTGCTTCCACATTCAAAGGCCTAAGTCGAACGCATTTTAAGTATGATGATCATAGTTAATAATAAGTTGAGAAATAAAATATCAACGAAAACTTTGAACTCAATAATGCTCATCAAGAGTCAGTCGGAATGACTCTTGACACAAAATTGAAATGGAAACCGCATGTAAAGAAAAAATGCGAAAACCTTAAAATCATATATAGAGGTCTTTATTGGTTACTCCAAGCTTACCCTCGAGAACAAGCTTTTATTATATAAGCAAGTGATGAAGTCTGTATTTCAAAATAAAGTGCTAAGATCATTCGTCAGTGCACCATGGTACATTAGAAATGAAGATCTCCATAGAGACCTCGGAATTCCCACCGTTAAGGACGAAACAACAATATGCGCTCGAAAGCATAGAAATCGATTTAGGACATATCATATTAATAGCTCGGTCCGTGAAATTCTCGATGAAACAAATTTATTGCGGCGTCTACAACGAACTAAACCTTCGGACTTAGCCCGATAATTATCAACCGTGTCAAAATTGGGGAATGAGCAGGAACTTTCGCCGGAATGTTGCCTGCCAAACGTGTAAAACTTCGTGATTAAAAATATTGCTTGATAAGTCATAACTTAGTTGCAGGACAAAAGAAATTTGTAGGAGGTGGTTTAGTGAGTAAAAATCTCACACTACTATGAGCACGCGCCGAGTGTCTTCTAGAAGATTTCCATCTACCTCGGAGAAAAAAAAAAAAAGCTCATCAGAAATCAACTTAAAATACAAAAGTTGTCACGAATACGAAATTCCTAAAAAAAATTAAAAATGCCTCCGATATTGAGATAAATGAAAGTATTTTGTTTTTTTATTGTAACTTTGAGACTGAAATTGTTTTTTTCATAAATTAACATAAATCTATTAACATATTGTAAGTTTTTGACTAATTGTTAAAAATAAAAATGTTGTTAAAATTAAATATTTTTTTTCTAGTGACTTTTTTAAAAATTATAGCATATCTGGTGGATTTTTAGGTTCGAGTTAGTGACTTTTTTTTTTGAGTTAACGGCAACCCTGGCATAACCAAAACACCAATATATACACCTGAAATCATTTTCATTTCAATACAGTACTCTATCGCTCTCAATCCCATTTATAGTTCACACTCTATCTCTTTCAATTATTATCTGAATAAAAAATAAGGGATCCAGTCACCAGACCAAATAACATTCATCACATAGTTGTTGTTGTTGGAAAAAGAAAGAAGTACTCATTTGTTTCGATACGAGTAGGTATCGATACTTTTGATTCGATACTCTATGGGTATCGATACCCAGTTGCAAATACTGAAAATAGTACTGATATCAGTATTTGAAAATATTTAGTTAATTTGTTTAAATCGTAATATTATAAATAACCAACTTAAATAATTTGCTTTGTTAATTTGCCTAACAGTATACGTTTACCCTATTTCTATTGTTTCTATTTGATGCAAATCATAATTACGTTATTCTATTCATGCCTGTTTGTCACTCTCTAACTAAACCTGTTTTTGCTGCACTTGCACTCTTGTTAAATGTATAACCGTTTAGTCCACCCACGATTCTTTGTACAATTTGTATTCTCGTCCACTTGGATTTCACCCGCTACGGAGATAAGTACTTACCTGCAAATAAAATTTATTTTTATTATTTAATAATCATCATTTGTTCAATTTAATTTTCCTCGACTTTTCTTTGGGTTGTCTAAGATTCGCCTTCGACAAATCTAAGTGCTGGTCCTTCATCGTTTCGATTATTCCCAAACAATCAGCACTGACCTGGTATCGAATCAAGCCTAATCGTGAAATCTTCTAATCCATCCACTTTCTCAGAATTGTTGTCAATTATATGGAGGACTTCCGATGGCTGTAGAATAATGAAATTTGGTTGATCGGTAGAGCTCAAAAATCGAAGATTTTTCATTTGTGTCTGCCTATTGTCATTTTGAAAATATACATGCGACTTAAAAGTTCACGACTTTTCTAAGAACTTATTGCTGACTTAAAAATTTGGTGGGCTTACTTGGGAAGTTTTCTTTTCATTCCGCCAAATTCGAAAGGTTTTAAAAACTTAATCAGTGAACCCACAAAGTTTTAGTCAATAATGATCAAATAAAAAAATATCTCTCTTAATTTGTAGTGTTCTAAGTCAAATATTTCGTATTAAACCTTAATAAGGTAAGAATTCCAGATAAATATCTTTAAAATCTAACGCGGCTGTCTATCAGAACACGATTATAGTGTTAGGAGAGTCAATACTTACTAAATGTCATGCGAAAATTCTTAAATTGCAGAGTAACTTTAGAAATGCCACTTTTTTCGTTCACCTTTTCCAACTTGAAAATGATGGCCAAAAGTGAAAAACAAATGTTTAGCCATGTGGTTTTTCTTTGAAGTTTACAATGACTGCCAGCCGACTCGCGAATAGCTGTTGCTACGGTTTGTTCATTGAATCCACGGAAAAAAAAAATTTCTAAACTGGAAGTAGAAGTTTGTTAAAACAAGAAAATAAAGTACGGTTTTGGTCCAAGCCATTTATTTCTTTTTTTAACATTTCCTGTGAATGATTCAAGAATGAGAGAAAAAAGGAACATTTTAGAAAATTATTCTTGATTTAAGAAAATAATTCTTTAATATTCTTAAGAATTGTTTTCTTCCAGTAAGATTTATTTTTCCTAAATCGTGCATAGGTTTTCTTGATCCAAGAAACTGATTGCTTAATGAATTATGCGTCATAAAGAAAATAATTTCTTATATCAAGAACTTTGTACTATAATCATGCAGAATTTGTGTTGATCCAAGATCAAAATGACACTTGAAATCAAGAACTATTTTCTGACACCAACAACTTTTTCCTGAATTCCAGAACAATTATTCTTCATCCCAGAAAAAAATATTTGACAAATATTCTTGAATTCTGAAGAATCATTCTTGATTAAAGAAAGAAATTCTTAAATACGAAATTTTACCCCAAGAACTTTGCTATTGAATCAATAAACTTTTTCTAAAATCGTACAGTATTAGTTTATATCCCAGAAACGATTTGTTAAATACAAAATGCACGCTTAAGAACTTTTAACTTATATCAATAACTTTTTTCTTAAATCACGCATTTATATTTCTTTGAAATAAATAACATTTGCACCATCGTATTCTTGACATAAGAAAACAAAGATCAATTCCATTTTCTGTTATCGACTAGATACTTACTTCTGACCTCTGTAATTGATCAAATGTTCATGGAAATCAGAAAACAGTCAATAAATATAACTTCTAAAACCAAGAAATTTATGATTAAAATATAGTTTAAGTAGTTACATATATATTGTATATCTGTGTATTACCTGAAAAAAAAAAAAAATAAAAAAAAAAAAAAAAAAAAAAAAAAAATAAGTAGTAGAGTACAGTTACAGTTTTAATTTCCTTTTTATTTAAAAGAGCAAGTTAAAGTTCTATTTACATAATCTTAATACATTGAATATAAATGTTCGCTAAAGTCAAAGTAAAGCGTTTTTGTAATAGTTCTGCATTCAATACAAATGCATTACAAATTGTAAGCATTTAGGGCATATACATTTTTCTCATTTGGTATTAGATATTAACTTTAAGGGCAATTTCGCTTAACAAAGCTTAACATTTGAAATGGAAAATACTTCTACAAATGGATGTCTTAATATATCTATATATACATATATATACATAAATATACCTAGTTAATTTTGTGTTAATATTACAAATTTCTTTTTTTTAAAACTTTTCTTTCGTCTGGTAAAACACTTCTTATAAATGGTTTAAAATATATTTCATCAAGTTTTATAATTTTATAATTTTTATTTTCCTCTCCGACAACCTCACAGCAAAAATGATATCATGAGAGTTTATTACGACTTGAACCAAAATAAAAAATATTTCTTCTTCTTGAATAATAATGTTACAAATTCGGAATAGTTCTTCTGATATCAAAAGATTGAAATTGTTCTTGTAATCTGTTCCTCTATAATTTATTTTTGATGTTTGATAAACTTTGCATACATCAACATCAAAAGGAAAGGTTAACAATTTAAAAAAGTGCTGCTCTTTTAGACTTAGGAATTCTGTTTGTTTATACATTATAATAACCCTTTTATAAGGAAACTCATTGATTTTAGACTTTAAAAGAAAGTGACTGAATTTCATAGCACACTTTTTGGCTAAGGACAATGATATATTTTTTCTAGATGAAGTGGCGTTAGTATAATTTTTCATTTCATTTTTTTGAGTTACGTAACGCTGGTGATTTTAGGTTGCCAAGGTTTAAAAATTTAAAGACTAAGAATATGGTTCTGCATAGAGGATTTAATATTTATTATAGCCTGCCTAATGTTTTAAAAATGGAACAAGACTTACCAAGATTCAAAAAACTTTTGATTGAATATGTTAAAAATAGATTTACATAATATGTATTTTGTAGTGATTTTTTAAATGGACAATATTTGAGATCAAAAACGTAAATAATTTTGTAAGTGCAAGAAAGGGCGTGGATAAATGTGTTGAATTTATACAAAACGTCATCGTATTCTGAGTATACAACAAAATTTTTACCTTCTTCTTCCAATATGATTATATAGGGCTGGCATTTCAAATCAGGGAATTAAAGCTACTTCGCCTTTCTTGATGATACTGCATGGTGAAGGTCGCTTGCTGTGGGCACTCGTTGTATGAATGCAGCTTGACTGTTCAGAATGCTGAATTTCCATATCTTTCTGTCCGTGGCCTTAGTTTTTCCCATAGGGGCGAGTATGTGGTGCAGAAAGTCAGCTATCACTATATCTCGTCGGTTTTTATCTAAAAAAATAATAATTATTTATATTGTTAAAAATACACCTATGATAACAAAATAATATTAAGCCAATCCTGTAAGTTTATATTTTTGCAACGAACCAAGCGACCAACAATTTTATGCCCTATTCGAGTTGGAATGAATGGTGATGCTTTGTATTAATAATTATTATTCACAATACAGCATTTCGCTCTCAGCATAAAATCGTAGGTACCAACAATTTCGAACATAAAAACTGACAAAAACATACGGATGGGAGAACCTAGCCTAAAGGTCCCATATGGACCTGTAACATTATAAAGACTTACCTTTCTGTTTTAGTATGCAGTCCTCTAATTGAATCCTAAGTTTTCCTTTAAAGTTTGAGCTTACCACTTTTGTAAAGTCTGCCCACCCACGTACTAGTCCTAAGCTGTTGTCAAAATTGGACTCATAGTCAATGTCAATCTAAAAATGAAATTGTAAAAATATATATGTACTATAAAATTTAAACAAAGAAATAGGATTACTATTAATTACCAGTCTTGAATCGTTTGAAGTTTTGTATAGCGGCCACTTAGCTTATAAATCCGAAAGGATTGACTGTTGATTTTTAAATGAATTTAATCTCAGTTTTGACGTTTCCTTACATTTTTCAACGGCAACGGAGTTGATTAAGAAAGTCTTCAATATCTTATTCCTCACGATATTGAAAAAATATTTCCAAAGAATTTAAAACTGCTGTCTTTAGCTCGATATAAAATTTTGAAATGGCAAAAAGAAAAGGTGATATTACAAAAAATTACAATTTGTACATAATTAATTAAAAAAAATCAAAAACTATAGGGATACTTTTGGAATCAACCTTTAATAGAAGAATGGATAACGACTAATGTTGAGTGTCCTGATGTATGTAGTCAAGCAAGTCCCCGATTATCTGAAAAATCAAAGTCGAACACCAGCAGCGTTACAAACGAATTTAAAGGATTTGTAAGACATTTTTGTTTTTATAGATGTATAATTATATTTGAATACTTCTTAATCAGTAAAAGGGCTCTGCGAAATAAGGCCCCAATGAAATAAAGCAAAAACAAAACAAAAAAAAAAAAAACAAAATAATAAGGCCCCAAAAAATTATACAGGAAACAACAACAACGATTTTTAATAGAATTTGGGGTGTTATTTCCTTCTTTGGATCCTTATTTGCAAATGAAAATTGGGGTCTTATTTCGTTATGAAATAAGACCACAAAAGAAGAAATGAATACGTATCTCTTCCTTTGCTTAACTACCACCACTAAAACACTATTTTACCTATTTTGCAAATCCTTTTTTGAAATTATAATATTTTACGACCGATCTATGAGTAGCACGCTTCAATTTGGTAAAAAAATAAATGGAATAAGTAGGTTAAATTTGTTCTGATTTGTTCTATAATTTGCGCGCGCAAAATGTTACTATTGTAACGAATTAATATTAATTCGAGATTACTACAATTATTAGGTTTTTTTTTATCTTCCCCAGGTGATCTATATAGGTCATTGGTTTACATGCAGCCAACAACTGTATACGTGGACCCATAGTTGTTGTAATAAAATATAAAAATGTAATAAAACGCATCACATCGCACAAAATCGTGCTTAAAAATATTTAAACATATGTATTTAATATAACTTACCGAAATATGTAGTATGATAATATCATATTCTGATTAATTATATTCACTGGAAACTTTTCACACTTGACACTGAACTTGACTGAACCGACTCGATTAAAAGTAGACAATGGAATGGCAATGGATTGACTGGACTGTTTATGAATGCTTGCAATCAGCGTGACCGTTGTGCGACTAAAGTTGCAGTTTGGCACTTTTTTCATCACCTTACCACAATGAGACGACTTTTCTAAAATTTATTGATTTTGGCCCTTTTTGAAGATTTGGGACAAACAAAATAAAATAATTTACAAACTTTGATATCAATGATAAAAAATTATCAGCCTTATTTATAAATTATAATACATTTATAATAAGGCTGTATATGTATTGAGAAAATCATAATACCTGGCGAGGAAATAGATTATTTCGAGATAACAAGTGCTTTGGTCATTTAACAATAAATCCACAAAAGGTAATTGTGTTAGTTATGCAGTGTATAAGTATTTATACAGCCTTTATACACCCTCCCAAAAATTCTTATTTATAAAACATTTTCCCATGCATATTAGTTATACAGGGCTTTTATCAGAAAAAGTACTTAAAAGGAGCTGTCTATTACATTCATCTGTCCAAAAAGATAAAAAAAAACTTAGCAGCTTGTGAAAAATACGAATTCAAATCAAAATGAAATGGAATTCAATTTCAAAAAGAAAAAAAGGAAAATGAATGTCGGGGAATTGGTAGGTAGACTTATAAAAAAATATTCACAACACACATAATGTAATGTATAGCCATTAAAACAAAATATTTCAACACATTATCGAGGAAAAATTCGTAACAATTTAATATGAAAACGTCCATAATAATGCATCCAAAATAAAAAAGAAAATTTTTTTACTCAATAATGCGAAGTCAAGGCCCTTTTTTTCCCCTTTGGCCCTTTTTCTTGCGAACTTTCAAAATTCATCAAATGTAACGCTGCTTGCAATGCAAATCGAAGCAAAACAATAATACAAACATGTTGTTGCCTGCGTGAGTGCTAATTTAGGGTGCAGCTGCTTCGAAGAGAAATTTTTTTCTTAAAGGCTACTTTTATATCTATATGAAAGCATTTTTTGCTTGGAGGAAGAAAATGCAAAAAACAAGAGCTACCCCTTTAACTGTTTTGTGTTTGTGGCGTGTGCCAACAGGCTGGCCGCATCATATCAACAACAAATTCGATTCACTTACAGTGGGGAGAAAAAGTAGAAACATTATTCTCATATTTATATTCTATATTGTGTTTTAAATGAAAATGGAGCATTATTGGGATGAAGTAACTCCAAGCGATAATAAATATTGTTTTATAATTTTGGAAGTGATTAAATTAAAATAAAGACAGTACAGTAAATGTGACTGCAATAAGACAATGATATGAAGATGATGAGGATACTAAAAATCAAAGCTAGTACAGCTTAGTATCTATGTGCATAAAAGAAGATACATACCGAAGCATTTTAGGTTTTTAAGAATCTCATATTCTTTATATATTTAATCTAGAGTGACCTTTGTTAATCAAGTAAAAAAGTAATTGCATGCATGATTTGAAACGGGAGCCTACATAATTATATGCCATTCATTTTCCAAGCAGTCTTTGCATTTTCAAGCATTTTGTAAACTTTGGCGAACGAATAAATTTAAGATTCCGCTCCGCGGCAACTGTATTATGTTTTAGGCTTAAGGGTAAATTTTTGGACTACGAAAGTGGCATTGCATAAAATATATTACGACGGCTGATTCCCTTACAAAGATTATAGTGTCGAAATATATGTAAATGGTAATGGATATAAATACTGAGCGCTAGTAGTACGTTAAATTTTCTTTAAACATAAAGTACTTCACTTCATGTGTAAAATATCGGTATTGTGAGTTTGTAAAATTGAAGCTAGACACAACATTTTCATTAGTAACCCGAAATGATATACAAAAAGCCAAAGCGAAAAACCAAATTCTAATATTTCTGAAGTATATTTCCACTTTTGCTATCCACTGTGTTGTACCAACCTCTGCAGCTGTATTTTCTTGGATGCAGAAAATAAAAGGCGCAAAATGTGTATGGGCGCTTTATATGTATACCAATGATAAATTGCTTCTTGTATTGTACCCAGTGATGCCAACTGCAGCATAATTATGCCTTCTAGGCATAATTGCGATGCTTGAGGCATTGAGGAATATTTTTTTAGAAAAAAGGCATAATTTTTAATGAATTGTTTTTTACCATCAATTCATACATATACAATTTGAATTTGGTAAATCTGGTACAGTCTTTGATCAAAGTCGCATAATTAATTTTTATTTACAACTGTGCGTCATGCTTATATTCTAATTCTCTAATTTATTTACTCAAGCAACAAATTACAGAGATAAAAAAGGTTTAATTACCTATCGATCGACGAACATTCTGTTAACAAATTTGCATCACATTGTAGGTTCGTTGTAGTTCCTTTGTAAAATATGAAATTTTTATCCTTTTTACCAAAAAAGCATAATTTTTTGGAAAAAGGCATAATTTTTTCGAGTTTAGGCATAAAAACTTTGATTCGGGTTGGCATCACTGATTGTACCGTAGTTTCTTCATATACGATTTTTTTCCTCAATATAAATGAACAAAATAAACATTTCCAATGCCATTACACCTTGATATTGATATCGGGTGTCTGTATCTGTGTCTGGTTTCTGCTTGGTGGGGTGCAACTGAACACATTTGTCTCACTCTACGCATGCTGCAAAACATGTTGGTGCCAAAAAGAAAATCAAAATTAGAATTTGTTTTCTTTTGTTCTGCATGCATTTCTCGATATAAGAAATTGTTTCTTATATGTAAGAAATATGAATGAAGTACAGATTTCCAAGGCCATTATACCTACACCTTAATATCGGATGACTGTCTCCGTGTCTGGTTTCTGCTAGATGGGGTACAACCGAACACGTGTGTCTCATACGGTTCAATAAAAAAATGGTTAAGTCTACATATATTATATTAAAAAGAAAGATGTTTCTTATATTCGGCATTATTTTCTTAATATACGAATTTATTTCTTATATGCAGTAGATAAAGAAGTAGGTTCAACGTCAGCAACAGTATATCCAAACAAACAACTTATCCACTTCCTCTCCTCACCCCCTCTCTATACTTACTACACGGGGAGTTATATATGCTGGAATAGTTTTAATGAATTATTCTAAATTGCTGCAATTATTTTCTTGAAATTAGAAAATCTGTATTGGTTGTAAATATAAAGTACAGACTTTATAGTATCAAATAATTACTTCTTGATTTTAGAATATATTTCTTAAGTTTGCTATGCAAAATTTATTTCTTAAATCAAGAAATATTTAATCGTTTAGGTAAAATTATATTTTTTTAGCTACTAAGAATTATTTTCTAGATTCAAGAAATAGTGTTTAAATACTAATAAATTAGATTCGAACAAAGAAGAAATTGTTAATTTTAAAATTTTCTGCATTCAAGATACGAAATTTCTATGTGTAGAAAATAATTTTCGTTCCGTGTCATAGGGTGGCAGGAACACAACTAAAAATTAATTAAAAAAAAACAAAAACAAAAAAAAAACGACTGATTGTAAAAAAGATCTCACTGCCATTTGTGTGGCAATTGTTTTTTTTTTTTAAATTTATATTTTTATATTTATTTGTTTAGCCTATGACACTCCGGGAAAGCAATTTAATGACACCTCACTGTTCAAAATCGGTCAAGCCGTTTGGGCTAAAGCGTCACGTAAGATCGTACATAGGATACGCGCGAAACATTTATAGCCCTCCAGTCGGGTAAGAAAGGACATTAAGTATATAAATTTGAAACAAATTTTATCTAATATGACTTTACAGTATAAGTCACTTAAATTCCACCTGCCTGCTATCCGCTGCCAAATAGGCTAAACGTAGTTTCAAGAGGGCCATCTCAATGATTAATTTTTCAAGCACAGTCGAAAGTAGAAAATTCAACTAACCGAGAATCTTCATTTTCCAATGTAATTGACTTTGTGTCTTAATAATAGCAGATGCCGACTGAAAGTCTTAATTTATTTATGGAGCGATTTGGGTTCAACCATTTTCAACCGCTGCAAAATGTCTCGGTAGAGACAGGCAGAGCTGTCAAATCTCGCAAAAATAAGAGGCATGTGTTATCGATACATGACATATTGTACAGGCATGTGTGCAGTTCAGTTGCCTGGAACGTGCTTCCAAATAGGTATAACCTTGGCCTTTGCCAGGAGAAAATGGACACGTAAAAGTGAGCATCAGTTCGAAAAATAATGACATTTGGTTCAGGAGCTCTCATGTGGCGTGCAAAATTGATGAGGAATATCGTCTGAATTCATGAGTATTTTACTATTAAGGGTATTTTTTATTTTTTTAATTCTAGTATATATATGACAGGAAACCCAATTTCGAATGCCGGATCTGTATAACGAGTAATTAACTGACAGATGGGATGTATTATGCATAAGATCCAAATGCGATTGTGATCTGTGCGGGAAGTTCAAGGCTCAATTACCCAAAGGACTCTTTCACCATACAATTTTATCAGTCAAATTAAACAAAAAATTGTTGCCGCAACGGACTTTTAAAACGGTTTGTGTGCAAATGGTACAAATGCTTACCGAGTTGGAAAGATTGCATCGAAAAGCGTCTCTCAGGACAGTTTGGCGGGTGAAATCAGTCCCTACTGCCTCTGAGACACCTTGGCGTGCACTTAGATTGCATACTTACACTGACCCAAATACTTCTGCAGCTAGTATTGGCGGGAAGCCTCTGGGTAGACTGTGGTGAAAAACAGCTAGAAGGTGTGCTGGGTGGTGCCAAGCACTGATCAAGGCTACCTTAGGATAGGAAAAACATTTTGGGACTGCTCGAACATTATTTCATTACCTCCTATTAGTATAATGCTATTGGATCCTATTTGCTTTATGATTTTAAATGGACCTTTATATGGTCTATCTAGTTTTTTCTTATTACCTACTTTTATGTATACATAGTCATTTACTTTAAAGTTTGACTTATTTACAATTTTCTGACTTACTTGTCTTTTATTTTTACTACTTACAAGTAATTCTTTAGCTCTGTTATGAGCGTGTTTTAACTTAAGTTTCATCTCGATGCGTAATCGCTTAAATTATATATTGAATTTTCCAATATTTCACAGGGTAACGTACAAAGTTCTCCGTAGACTAATTCATACCGTGTGTAGAGTGTAGTACTGTGTGGGGTAGTGTTGTAAAAGTAAGTATAATATGGTAAAAGTTCGTCCCAGTTCTCATGTCCTTTCAATTGACCCTAGGGTTTCATGGTGGAATGGTGCCGAAGTTATCTTGTCTATTCGTAAAATCTTGCAGATGTGTTTTAAAAGTTCGATACAAAATTCTGTACCTTTGTCTGGTTTAAGTTTCTTAAAATGTTTCTACGATTGCTTTAGCTACCGTTACAGCGTCTTTCGTTTCTAGTGGTATTGCTTCGACAATTTTTGTGAGTTCACATTGTAATGTGAGCATATACCTGAAATGATGCGCTGGTCGCAAAGGTCCTACTGTGCCTATAGTTATTGTTTCAAATGATGTGTTCGGTGTGTCTGTTATGACGAATTTTTCTTTTGTGTGTCTTGTTGTGTTGGCTTCTCCACAGTCTTGGCAGTTGTTTATATGACTTTTTATTCATTTTTTCCATACATATTTTTGCTTTAGTCTCGCTATACATTTTCTTATCCCGCAATGTCCTCCGTAGAGTGAGTTGTGGTAATCTGTTATTTTCCTGTGCATTTCTTCTTTGTTCGTTATTCATTTTGGTGGTGTGTATACTAACGGGTGATTTTTTAGCTGGTTTGGTTTTGGCAACACTGGTTATGACAGCTGACGTGTGTTTAGTACCTTGTGTCACTGTCAAACAGCTTCAGTTTGGTTTGCAATTTAACCATGGATCGTCTTACAAATGAACAACGCTTGCAAAATATTGAATTTTACTATCAAAATTCGTGCTCGGTTCGAAATGTTCATCGCGCGCTGCTTCCATTTTATGATCGGCATTCTCGACCTTCTGAGCAGTCTATTCGGAAGATTGTGACCAAATTTCGCACCAAATTTACTTTGTTGGACATTAAACCACCAACACGTTTACGTACTGTGTGTAGTGAAGAAAATATTGCGGCCGTATCAGCTAGTGTGACAGAAGACCGCGAAATGTCGATTCGGTGCCGTTCCCAGCAGTTAGGCCTTTGTTACAGCACTACGTGGAAAATTTTGCGGAAGGATTTGTGCGTAAAGCCTTTTAAGATACAGCTTGTGCAAGAGCTAAAGCCAGCCGACCTACCACAACGCCGAATTTTTGGTGAATGGGCTCTTGGAAAGCTGGCCGAGGATCCGCTTTTTTATCGAAAAATTGTGTTCAGCGATGAGGCTCATTTTTGGTTGAATGGGTACGTAAATAAGCAAAATTGCCGCATTTGGAGTGAAGATCAGCCAGAAGCATTGCAACAGCTACCAATGCATCCCGAAAAAGCCACTGTTTGGTGCGGTTTATGGGCCGGCGGCATTATTGGGCCATATTTCTTCAAAGATGATGCGAATCGCAGCGTTACTGTCAATGGTGAACGCTACCGAGCGATGATAACAAACTTTTTTTTGCCCGAAATGGAAGTTCTTGACTTGCATGATATGTGGTTTCAACAAGACGGTGCCACATGCCACACAGCACGCGAAACAATGGCGCAATTGCGAGGCGAGTTTGGTGAACAGTTAATTTCACGTTTCGGGCCGGTCAATTGGCCGCCTAGATCGTGCGATTTGACACCATTAGATTATTTTTTGTGGGGGTATGTCAAGGCTAATGTGTATAGGGACAAGCCCGCTTCGATTGACGCACTGGAAGCCAACATCCATGCATTCATTCGTGAGATACCGGCCGATATGTGTGAAAGAGTATGCCAAAATTGGACTCAGCGGATGGACTACCTGAGACGCAGCCGCGGTCAACATTTGCATGAAATTATCTTTAAACATTAAATTGCAAGGTTCAAACTATCGATTCAAATAAATATTTCATTCATTTTTTCGAATTTTTTGTGTTTTTTTTTTTTTTAAAGTTCTAAACCTCTTAAAAAATCACCCGTTATAATATCTAAGCATTCTTCTCTTTCTTTGCTGTCTTGCAGCTATTTAAATAATTTCTTAAATTCATGCATGGCTGTTGTTTTGAATATCTCACTATCATCTGGTAGCGCTCCCTTTTTTATATTTGTATTGCTGGTTTCGAGTAAGAGTTTCTTCACAATCAATTTTAACTCTGATGATGATTTTTCGCTGTACTCAACAGTTTTCTTCATTTATGCTGCTAAATTATCTTTTTGTTGGGCCCTTTTCTTATCTCTGCTTTCCACCTTTACAAATCTCAGTTTCCTGAGGTACCTAACGTCTGAAATTGATGTCGCATCCCAAATGTGAAGGTGATCATTCTTCATGTGTGGAATTAGGTACTTGCACAGTTGTTTTTCAACTTTACTCTACATCTTACATCTGTGTTTCTATGTGCATCACATTATTTATTTTTGGCTTGGATTCTACCTCATTTGCCAGTTGCACTGCTTCATTAAATTTTGCAACTCTGAACGCTATTATCACCTGTTTGCAGTTATCATCTAAGGCATTCTTAAATGCATTTAATGCAATTTGGTCATTGAGCGTCACGATCAGTTCTCTATGGGTTTCCCCTTGCTCTGCTATTTTTAATTCATTCAGCTGTCCGATGAGCGTCTCAATTTTTTCTGCAAACAAATTTACGCTCAAGTTTCCTTGATATACTCTGGCTAGTTCATTATGTATCTTTAGCGTGTTCGTAATTGCTTTGTATACTTTTGTGAGTAATGCTTGTAGTGCCGCTAAGTTTTCTGGTTTTGTTTCTGCTATTATTCTGTTCTTTACTGTGTCAGTCAATTTGGTTGCTAGTAAAGGCTATTAGTTTTCTTTTCTCGTCGTTGTCAGTCAGAGTCTCACCGTAAAATTTTATCAAGCCTAAGAAATTTGATAGTTTCTGTCGGTGTCCATCGAATTCTGGTATGAGCTTTGCAGCTGTTAGTATCTCGAATTTTGCCATGTTTTCAGGTTTGTTCTCTAGCGTTGGCAGAAAGTATTTTCGTGTTGTTTCTAGGTCGTCAGTGTCGGTTTCGAGTACTACTTTATCCCATATTTTTGCTTTTGTGTTCTGTATGTAGGTGTCTGTGTACTCCCTATTCGGATTTTTCTTGAACTTATGTAAGATATGTATCAATAATTTTATACATTCCATTTAAACATTCATTATTCTATTCTTTATTACCTACTTGTTTTTTTTTATATTTTTTGTATTACCTATGTACTTTAAATATAATTAGAATAATTAATCCTATGAATATGAAGTATAACATGTTATCATTCTTGATACTTAATCCAGTGGTGCTGCTACTTCCCGTGTTATTGTTAATTACCTCTTATTTTGAGCTGGTTCCGCCCATGATCTCAGTTTTTGTATCAGTTTGTGCAGCTCTGCTCGTTCTTGCCTCTAGGTTTATAAATTTACAGCAAAAAATATTATCAGGTTATTTTATCAAATTTCCTTCTCTATGGAAACGCTAGTTCGAATCCCATTATACATAGTAGTAGAATTAATAAAAAACGTTTTTCTTCAATAGAAAAAGTTGTTTTAATGTGTTTTTGTTTGGCAGGATCGCCATGTGGTAAGCGTAGGGGACAAAGACAAAGAGGCTGTTTCCCTATAGGTGTCGGTTAAAGCGATGGCAACGCTACAAGCAGAGGCAAATATGCCGCAATGATAGGCAGAGGTGCCGAAATGAAAAGAACATTTGTCTTTGCTTGACTTTTATTCAATTAATTACATTTAACTTACGTGACTAATGGTTTCAACTTTCAACTAGGTTACAATATAATTATTATAGCTGGCTTGGCTATGTTCATTCATGAGGAATACGAGACTACAAAGTTTCGTTGGAGAGGTCAGTTGTGTTGTCAATGGATCGGAAGACCAGAGTAGTGTGGTTCCGTATTGAGTCACACTACAATCCTTTACGTTGGCCTCACATTAATTCTCAACATTTTGCATGAGTATTTGCTGCCAGAAGTGGTATGAAACAGTCCTTCCCTTCTCGTACGTTAAATCCGCTCTCAAGTATGCAACCCAATATTGAAGGAGCGTATTCAATGTGCGTGTGCAGCCATGTCAAAACCATATGTGCTTAACTCACGCCACTCGGAAAGTATGGTAGTAAAATATTTAATCCCAATTTGTACATTCTTAATTGGATAATGAGAATTTTATTTTAAAATGTATCTCTTAATTTAGATTTACCATTAAGGATTATTTTGCGCGGTAGAGAAAGTTGCCTCGACTTGAGTGAAGAGGGCTGTTCAACTTAATCCTGACCGTTTGGCAAACTCATTATTTACGAACACATACATATATTCATATTTTAATATTAAAAGATTTCATAATGCAACCAATTTCCAGCAATTCAACCACTCAGCAGAACTGTTGCATTCCAGCAAAATCGCTTCCTCTGGTGGTGCTGCTCTATGTTGTATTGAAATTAATTTCTCTACTTTATGTGTTGCTGCGCGAAATGTTTACTTCCCAATGATTCCTCACTTTCCACGTGTGCTGGTAATTATATTAAGTCTATGGAATGCTATAAACCTGTTCAAGTTCATTTAGGAATCAGAACTACGTATGTTGTTCTGCATTCCTTTATATTATCAAAAGGTGGACTCAGAAGAGACTGAAAGTGTAACAGTTTTTTGCATCATTATTGCAACACTTTTATTTTTCTTAATTATAAATAAAGGGTGGCTCATATAGTGGTTTCTTTTTAAATCATAGGTTATTTTGACACTGACAGCTGTTCGTGCTGACCGCTCAAATTCTTGACAGAAAGTCAGTATACATCAGTGAAACGAAATGAGTCACTTTACGCTTGAACAACACTTTGGGAAATATTGAAAACTTATTTCCTAAGTTAGTGCTGTGTAGCCCAAATAGTTGCGTTTTTTGAAAAGAAGTTTTAGTCGAACTGAAGCACCCCACCCACCCTTGCTGTTGTATGCAAGTCTGTGCAAAAAAGTTCGTGAGAATGGTATGCTAGTGGACAACACTCATGGTCCGCGTGGTCGTACGGTGCGCACAGACGATGATGTTGCTAAGGGCACCAAGTGACAAAGAACAGAAACAGGAACAAAAACTGAATCCCATCCCATTGTTTGGATTTTTCTGCATCTGTCATACGGCTGTTTGTTTCGCATCGTATATGGTATACTGTGATAACCGCACGTATGAATAACAAACCAATAATGGGGAAAAAAAGATTATACGCCGCAATTCGATAATTTGAAAAAACAGCTAAAATGTAATGAAACGAAACAAAATTTGACAGAATAGGCGGCAGCCATGTTTTTATGGATCTGTATCTGTTTCAGTTTTGTGTAGCTGAGAGAGCAACGTAAACAGAATCAATTTACTACAGAAAGTAAAAACTTTCTGTTCTTTGTCACTTGGTGCCTTAAGACTCCTTGGCATCATTGGACCATTTTACTTCGAAAATGAGGCTGGGAACAACGTTTTGGTCAACGGTGGGCGTTACAGAGCCAAACCGACTTTTTTTTTCTGAAATCGACATGGATTTGGACGACCTCCGGTTCATATGCAGAATGGCGCACTGCCCATGTCACAATCGATCTTTTGCGGACCAAATTCCAAAATCGTGTTATCAGCGGTCTTGGCGATGTCAATTGTCCGCCTCAGAGCTGCGATTTGACCGCTTTGGACTATTTGTTCTGTGGGGAACTGTGAACGACTGATGTTATGCCAACAAACCGAAAATGATTCAAGCACTGAAGACCAATATCACCCAAGCAATCCGTAAGCTACAGCCCGGAACCATAAACAAGGCATTGCAAGCCGAGGCAGCCTTTTGAATGACGTTGTGTTAAATAATTATTGTGAATGTTTGCTTTTACTAAAAAAAAACTTGCATTTGTCCCACCCTGTATAAAAAGTTTTATTCACTGGTATCTGATAATTAGTTCCAGCTAATGGAATCAATGTTATCCTTTGGATGGTTCTCGGTATCTACAATGTAGCTACACGTGTCTCCTTTTTTCATTGTGCATTGGTAACAGCATAACTGGCTCCTCATCAACGCATACTTTATATATAAATTACCTTCACCCATGGCCGTGATGGAATATCTGTTTTCCAGGTATGTTATTGCAAAATTTATAATGAATCAGCCATCCCACTCGCTGGTGATGCTGAATGACTGATAACTGGTGGCTGAAATATCATTTGAAATGAAAATACTTTACATCGACCAACAATAGGATGGAGGAAAGCCCATTATTACTCTGTAAAATTTTTCTGTCAATAAAAAGTCCCGAATAGGATCGTTAGGAATTTTCTCGAATCCGATAAATGCGCTACTGCAAGTAATGATAATAACAAGTAGTTGGAGGCAAATCGATACAGTCTATTGATAGCATAAATGTCAATGTCGTTGCAGTTGAAAATCTGCTCTGAATAGGGGAATTTTCCGTATAAATACAAGTTCATTATTGGTTAATTAAAATGTGCTTAGCAAGCCGCAGGTAGGGACTTTCCAGATACGAAGAGTTCTTAACTTTCTAAAGATTTCAATCAATTCTGACGTTACGAAGATTAATCAGAAAAGTCGGTCTCGCTATTCTGTCCGGATTTGAAGTTTGTTGGCTTACTGTTCGGGGCCACTTTTGTTTTTTCACATTAGCCCTATTATTAGCGGTACTTTCCATATAACGGCTTTGAACAAGTTTGACTTTTTTGAAAACCACTTTAACCAAAATAGATATCTGCGATTATATGGGTACTCAGTTTTTCGCTAAAAAATAGAATACGGTACTTTTGAAATTTATACATATCTCGAAAACGATGCATACGATTGTAACAAAAACGTATTTCTAAAGTAACGTTATCATTTCAAAGTTAATAGCTGCTCAGTGTGTCTTTATATTATCGTACAATGGATATTTGAAAAAAAAAAAAAAAAATAATTTATCTAAAATTTATTTTTTTTAGTTTACCTGAAAACAGCAATAACAATTTAGACCAAAATGCAAAACTTTGAGTAAATTGGATATTTTCAATATGATTGCAACCTTAATTTTCAATTCGAATCACCGAAAACGCTAATTTCAGAAACTATCTACTCACATCTCGAAAACCCCATTCCCTATTTTGAGTCCAGTAATTTATGCTATTTTTTTTATAAATTTATTTTATTCAAAATAGAAACCCTTGAAATACACCACAGTTCTTACTATATTCCTCTTGCGAGTGTCACAGGATAATAATTTCCTACGTTGTCCATTTTTTCAAAACCTTGTGCCTTAATATATATCAGCTGTTGTCGATCGTCTAAACTTCTCAACCGATTTCAATGAAATTTTGTGGGTGTGTATGGTTGGTTGAAACTTGAAAAATAGGATAGTCTTGGACCCTTTCTTCATATAATTCAACTACAAAACATTTCAATTGAACATCCACATTAAAAGAAGTTTCAGATCTGGCATGTGGTCACAACCACGCTCTCTGTTTTTTTGTTTTTGAATTGGCGGGGGTATCCTTGAACAATGATTAACGCTACTTGGACTTTATACAATGCAATGCGATTCTTGGTCGAAGTAAAGAAGCCCTACGTGTATTTTTTGTAAAAGAAAAAAGTATCCAAGCAACAATGCTCAAATCTGATTTCGAGTCCTTTTGAACTATACTTACCGCTCGCAGTAAGGCTGATCAAGTACCAACGGGAAAGCAGTCTATCCCTGGCCATGAAAATATTTTTATTATCTTCTCCGTGGTCAAGTACATTGTGTTTTTCTTCTTGCTGTGATACTGAAGAGCGACGGCCAAAATTTATACCGCCAAACAAGAGACTGTCACTGTAAAAGGAACAAATTCCACTACCAAAATGGTGAGAATGCTTCATCCACTGTTGCAGAGGTCACCCTCTCGATGGCTGTGTGGGACTCCATGACCTGAAATTGCGAAAAATCGAACTAAAACCGACTCCTTCGAAAATATTCACCACAATCGAAGGGAAGAAGAAGAAGAAGAATACTGTCGCGGGAAGACGAAGCAGGTGCTCATGTTAGACTTCTGAGCAGACATACAGCAAACTTCGAGTTGCTTTTTTTTTCCTGTTCATCATTTGTGCCTATATGTTAAGTACGGGAGGAAAAATAAGAACAACTATCAGAGTCCATTGTCCATTAGGGTGTCCCGTCAATTTTTTTTTTGTTGTATCTTAATAAAAGGCCCCGCAAAAGTTGCGTATTGCTGAGCTCATTACAGGAAAAATAACATAAAAAATATTCAAGGGTACTTTTGGGCCTCTACCGGCCGTTGAAATTTTGGAAAAAAATGTTGTTTTCCCTACATTTTTCTTTTTCAATATTTTTTTAATATTGCTTACATTTGTAAAGTTATAGCATATTCTCTCAAATCAAATGTGTTTTTGGTAGCATTTGAGCACTTGCGAGGTTATTTTGATATCTCTTAAATGCTGGAATCAAAAAATACATTTGTTTTGTCTTAACCACAAAATTCTATATGTTCACAAAAATAGGTAAATTCGAATTTTTTAATTTAAATATTAAAACATGTAAGCAAAATGAGTTCCGGCCTCTATCTCCGAGAGTTATTCTGTCCTCTTTTCGATCCCTTTATAGTGAATTAAAAAAAATCATTTACGTGTGTAAGAGATGTAAAAAAGTATACCTATGCTTTTGATCCAAAGAAATCTTAAAACAGAATACGGTGAAAAATCCCTCTAATTCCGAATTGTTTATTATAGTGAGTGCATGCAGATATCGAACAGATTTTGAAGAGGGCTTCAATTCCAATTGTGTGCCACAATCAAATACTAAGACTTATTAAAATGAACTTCCATAAATATATGACTCTAAAAAGATACCCAAATACGAAAAAATGCAAGTTATCACAATAGAGTACAAGATTTCATAACATTTTCTAGTACAAAATTGTTTGACATTGCCTCATGTAAATTTGATAACTGCCACTGTACAAAGAAAAAAAGTGGCTAGTAATGAAAGGGTATTTTTGGAGGATAAGTGTTGATTACCTAGACGATTAAAATGCAAAAGCGTCTAGATCGAAAAGAACGTAGTGCATTGAATAATCTTGCCCCTCCAAGTTTACTCCAGAGAGTAGATCCAAACGAAACAGATGAAAGAGTGGAGCCAGTCAAGACAGTAAGGTCACTACTTTGTTCTTCAGAACTTTCAAAGTCTTCTTCAGATCCTTCCACGTTTTCAGATAAGCTCAATTTGCTGGTCCAACCATCTGTAGCAAGAGTTTTTGATCGATATGGATTATCGGAACGATCTGCTCCAACAGTGGCTTCAGCGGTTTTTTACGATGCTGGACTCGCAAATAACACTGACACAAGGCTTGTAATCGACAAAAATAAGATACAGATACTGAGCTTTGTCAAAATCAAGAGAGCATCTAAGAAGCCAATACAATGATGCCATTCCTAAGAATATTTATCTTGACGGACAGAAATACAAAACCCTTGTTTCAGATCAAAAATATAAACGTCATTTTCGCAAGGAGCTCTTAGAAGAACATAACAATATTTCTCCGATATATTATACAGGGGAAGAAATATGCAGTTCAAAGATTTATTTTATAATTTTTAAAGGCTACATACCGCGATACTAATTATCATTTTTAGTGTCCAGGCTATATTTTTTAACTCAAATTGGTGAATTTTTCGAAATACAAAATTGCATATTGTGACCTACAAAATATTCAGTCTCAATGTTAAAAATGATTATTAGTATAAGGTCCATGCTATAGACATTATTTTTTAAAATTAATGTCAGACAACTCCTCCACCTATCTTAAAAGATCTGCCTGATGATGAACTTTCATTGCTTGCAAATGCAACAGAGCTCAGAATACCAGATATAAAACAAAATTAAATCTAGAAATCGGATGCCATCTCTTAATTTCAAAAGCCAATTTTCAATGTAAAATTTGTATTTATGCCTTAATAGCTTCTTTTAAATTAATAATTTAAAATTGTTGATTATACGCAAATGAATATTTATTATTTTAATTTAGTACCAAGTTATATTTGTGTATATATTTTTTGAAATAGTAATAATATTTTGAACAAATAGAAAAATTGAAAGATATTAGCGCCTTGGTTACTTTTCCCTGTCCTTCAATCGTCGGTAGAGGCCCAAAAGTTATGCCGTAATCAGAAAGTAAGTACACATTCGGAATCTTCTCGTCAATACGCAACTTTTGATGCCCCTTTCGATGAGATTTTCCACGAAATTTTTTCCTTCATACAACGACGGGACAGCCTATTGTCCATCCTGATTATATGAATGGATGAGGCCATTCAGACTGGTCAGTCTGAGCCCTTGAATATGCTCTTATCATGTTCTTAACAGAAAAGAGACACAAAATCTTTAACAAAAAAAAAAAAAAAAAAAAAAAAAAAAAAAAAAAAAATAGTTGGCGCAACAGGTCCGGAGGGTGGACCCTAGGCCTAGCTTCTCACAACCATTCGTTTTGTGTGAGTTTTTCATTTTTGTAAAGAATGGAAGGGATCTACAATTTTATGCCGGCTCCAAACGACTAATTGAGAAGCTTTTTCAAGACATTTATACTCTCGGATGTTTGTCAGACGTTCGCGAGAGGTGGCGCAGTGAAAAAAACCCTAAGTCGGAATTTGGGTTTTTTGCGGGATTCGAACCTCGACCCCTCGCATAGTAGTCCAACACACTAACCACTAAGCTACTGCGCCTACATCTTTAACAAGAGCTGTTTAATTGCCTGAGTGGAGCAATTGTATATTTGGAAAGAGCATTTCAGGAGCAATTTTTTGGCATTCTTGTTAAAAAAAAAAAAATGTTTTTGGCGACAACTTTATTACGGTAGTTCACAGTCCATACTGACGCCGTTGAATGGGTGGTGGTTTTGTTGTTTTGAAAGAGGTATTCGTGAATTAAACCATAGTGGTTACAGTTAGTCATTTTTAAAATATTAATTAAGACCTTTTTTACATAGATAGTTATGACAGCAAACACTGCTCACGAACCCACACCACCAGGTTCACAATATAGTCCGTTGGGGGAAAAAAATATATCAAATCCCATTTAATTATCCACTGATAATGGTCAAAATTCTGCCAAAAAGCACATCGTATTAATTTACGCGAAAGTATTAAGCTTCCTAAAACTTTTTTTGTTTTCAAGGAAATGCATACAGCATTGCATACCTCCCTTTCGAAATGTGTCCATTTTTGTTCCAATTAATTTATTTCATTCAGAAATCAGATCGAAGATACCGATATCATTCATCGAGGACATAAACATTATTGTAACTATCGCCTTACATTGTGTGGCAGCCAGGAAAGCGAATTCATGTCAATCCACTCACAGAGCCAGTGACGTGCCGTGGTGCTTTCAATAGGGTGGTCACTATATTTTCCACCGTAGTAAGATAGTGTATTTTTAGTTCTATTCCAGGTTGCAGGACGCTATGAAGACGTGATAGGCAACATATTAATTTTTTGTTTCTTACTTCTTTTCTATTGAGAAAGAATGTTCTTATTTAAAGCAACACTTAAATGATCAAATAATTTGAAAGAAGGAGGCAAGGCTAAGAAGACATTGCTTATGGAAGGGCAACCACTAACCACTCAGCCAAATCAAAATTATGGAGTACCTCCCCAATTGGTGGGAAACATCTTAAATTTCTATGCACTGTATATCAGCTTAGTGTACAAATTCACGAGCAAATATCGAAAAATACAAAAATTAAAAAAAATGCTAAAACAGCATCTGGCATTTTTCTTTAAAAAAAAAAATGCTTTCAAATCTTCGAAAATGCTAGATCTAGCATTAAAAATGCCAAAATGGCATCACTGGTACTCATGGTTCATAAGCATATGGGTTTTGTCCCATCTATATCAAGTTTAATAATAATTTAGCGACCACTAAAATTTAAAGCGAGCAGGATACTAGGCTTAAAGAAACAATATGATTTCACTAAAAATCAATTTCTACCCCTTTCTATTTTCATTTCCACATTACAAAGTTTCACTTCTTCCGCGCGGAGGGACTCCCCGCACTATTTTATTTTTTTTAATTTTTAGCATTGTTTTTTAGGTTCGAGTTAGTGACTTTTTTTAAGTTAATGGCAACCCTGATTTTGAAGCATATTTTACCAACAATTCCGGGGTTTCAAAATCTTCTTCGTTCTCCAGAAATTCCATGGCAGCTAAGATTTTGTGAACAGTTACGGTAGTTAATTCGTTTCTTTTCTCATTTTTTATATTTCTCAGATGAAAGGTTTTTGAATGTAAAATTTCTCATGCCATCGTTTAAATTTTGAAGGATCTACAGAAAAAACGCTATAGATTGAACTGATCATTAGTAAACATAAAATATCAAAACATAGCAAAAAAAACCTCGCACAAATACAGTCAAATAATGAAGTAGTGGCGCAGTAAATGCAAATGTAAATGGTGAATGGAAGTTTTTGCTGATGCATTTCTCAGTTATCATCTTGGGGATGATTGCCGATGGTGAGATGTTTCGGTGGTGCTGCCTCCGGAGAGCCGATCCTGTAGCTAGAGGACAAGAGTTTGTTGCGTTGCAACAAGTACATTTAGGAGTATAACAATATAGATTTAGATATGTTGTTCAGATCACACCTGCGCACCTTTAAATAAACATCACTGTCACAGAAACAACACTGTATAGATACTACTCTCTACTTCGATTCGATAGTCAGATTGAAATATTTTGACCTTCAATTCGAAACACAGAGTAGTTCACACATTTCACTACAGTCATGTTGATTTGTTTCCCCAAAAAAAAAAAAAAAAAATACATAAATAAATAAAAAAAACTCTTACAAAAACAAAAACTTTCTTATTTCTAGGAACTGATTTTGATATTGCGACGCACAATTTAATTTCCATCTCAACTTTACTATTGATTTTTTTTTATACTACAACTACTACTTACTATATGTATATTATATATAATATTTATAAAAGTATACCAAAAATAATACAAAAACAACTCCAAACAATAACTACATAATACCAATGAAAGACTTCTGTTTTTTTTTCCAAAATTTTTTTTAATAAGTGTCTACAAAAATTAAAAATAACTATACGTCAAATGTTTGTATACATTTTGTGAATAATTATGAAAATAAAATAGTTACTCTACCGCTACAGAACTGAAAAAAGAAAAAAAAAAAATAATTTAATAAAAAGTTATAAAGTTTAGGGAATTTTAAAAGAAAATAATAGCAATAAAAAATAAAAAATAAAAAACTTTACAAAGGCATATATATACATACGGTGAACTTTCTCTACTTTTTCTTAACAATTTTAAATTATAAGTGAAACGAATTTACTAAAAGCAAAGCAATCAATAAAAAAAAAAAATTACCAACCAAACCGAATTGAAAAGAAAACACCAATTTTAATTTTTTTTTTTTGTGGAAAACTTCTAAATGGGCTCATTGAACTACCAAGACCGAGAGCATTTGCAACATCAAATGAACTCATCGCCGAAGCCTCATCATAAACAACTGTTTAATACAATGGGTAGACAGCATTCGCAACCGCTACCGCCCGAAAGCACGAACGATCTGAATACGAATCCGCAGCAGAATGCGCCAACACAAATTCATTCGAATCCTTGCAGTCCCATAGTGTCGGCACGTCTACAGCAACACCACCAACAGCAACAGCAGCTGCAAAACCAGCATAAGAAACACTCGCAGGTGGGGAGTGGTTTAATGGCAAATTCGATAACGCAACAGCAGTTGAATATCCAGCAGCAACTGCAACATCAGCATCAGGCGCACGTAAACCTTCATCACCATCAGTCAAACATAAGTATCAACACGGTGACAACGACTTCAGGCGATGGCGCCCATGGTGGCGGCGGAATGGCATCGATGACAAGCGAACAGCAGCTCAGTCACATGTACAACAGCCAACAGCATTCGGACTACATAATCTCGGATTACATGGAGAAGATATCGACACGGATCAGTTTGCTGGAGACAGAACTGAAGTTTGCCTGGCGAGCCCTGGATCTGCTGTCGAGCGAATACGGCAAGATGTACGTACGTTTGGACAAGCTCGAGGGTATAACCATGGAGCAACAGGTGGTTGTGTCTAATTTGATGCAGCTGCATGGGCGAGCTCGTCTGCGAGATCCGGAAACAATTTTCGCGCCGCCCAGTGAGGACTACGAGTCAGATGTTGCCGCCGAACACGAACAACATAACCCAACGTCGACGAATGACTTCAACGATTTATTGGAAGAGCTTAAGAACGAGGCTCTGGAGCCACCATCACTGACATCGGCGATGGGAAAAGTTAAATCATCCGGCAGCGGAGCCGGTGAAGCTTTTGGTAAGATACCGCTGGCACCTCGGTATTCGCCTCTTGTTGAGAGACGCGCAAAGTCGCCACATACATCGACAACGCGCTCATTAGACGAACTGGGAGCTAGAAGCAACCGTATTAGTAGGAGTTTCCAAGACATTCAGAATCGCTTGCGACAAAAGCTTTATTCCGACTCTGACATTGAGCACTTCAATACCCAACAGGAGCAGGAGCTAGCCAAACTGAAGGTGCAAATGATGCGCGAGCGTGAGTTCACAGCCGCCGCCGGAGGTGGTGGTGACCACATCTACGGCATGACCGACAGCATGGAAATGCGAATCTTGGCCGGTCGAGTGGAACCGGGCAACCTGGGGCCAGTGGGCGCCGAATTGGAGGAAGAACCAACGCCCTATGATCAGGTGCGACAGGAGTATAATTTTTTTCGGCACGCTGCCGAACTGAACCGCGACAGATGCAACAGTAGGCTGATGAAGCTAACCGATGAAGACATAACCGAATCGGAGGAGTTTTTTCACCGGCCAGCCTCTAAAATCGGGGAGGGCGGGCTGATGGCGGTGCCGATCGATGATTCCGGAGGAGGAAATGAGATGAATGAGGAATTCTACAAGACCCTTAACCAGGCCTATAGGGAAGACTACTTGGGGTCGACGTCACCAAATATGCAAGAGATATCTTCCAGCCATGGAGGCCTTCATTCACGGCCAATGTCCTCTCTGGGTATGATTTACGAAGACAATGAGGACCCGGTACAAGAACCAACTACAACCACATCAATATCATCGTCGACCATCATCAGTCATTCGGCAGTGGCATCGTCTTCGATAATTGGAACAACGCAAGCTTTTAGCATCCTACCAACTGGCTCTGTGCTCAGCACCACTGATCCTAAGAAGTCGTTGAGAAACAAGAAACAACTCGTCTCCGAGATGGACATGCTCAATAATTTCAAATCAGCACTGGCTGCCGCTGCTAAAACGGACGCCGAATCGATGACCATAATTACTACCATTACGACGGCTGCAACAATAACGACGGATGCCCGGCGACAGACTACCGGCTTCTCGTCCACATCGAGTGCGTACAACGATTTGGGATCTTTTCGACGGTACGAGATCTTCGGTGATGGGACCAATTCTACTAGCAGCACCCTAAGCTTGTGCCAACAGAACGAGCTAATCGACACGATCATCGAGGGTATCAACAAGATCGAGGACCTGAGCTCACTAACACCCGTACAAATCCTCAAACTACGCAGTCTGATCAAGTGCGAGAACGAGTTCTTTGAAAAAATCAAGAAGGTCGACAAGAACCTTATCCGGCTGCTGCTTAATCCGATCACAGCCTGCGAACTCAGCGGAAGTAGTACGAACAAGTTCAACACCATTATGATGAAGCTGGAGCGGAACATCGACACCTTGAAGAAGCTGATCGGACCCAGTGATCCAGCTCCATCATTTAAGGTGCAGCAGCGGAATGATGCTAGTGTCATTTTGCGCGGTGACGATGACGACGATGAGGGCGACTACAGCTACAGTGCTCAGCTAATACGGCACAACTCAAACCTGAACGAGCAGCTGAAACTGCTTGAAACCAAAGAGAGTGAAATGCATCGACGGCAGAGGAGCACAAGTGAATCAGACCGCTATGGTTACTTTGGTGCCGACAATTACGTTGACATTGACGATGAGAACGAACAGGAGATCTTTCGCCATGGCGACACTTTGGATCATCGGTCCAGTAGCAGCAATATCTACAACAATGACGAGTACATCAAGTCCCTGAAGAAGTCACTTGAGCGGCATAATTCGATGTTGTTTCTGTTGCACCTGCAAAACCCCAGCTACGAGAGGAAAATAGACGACTTCTCGACACTGTGTGATGAGGAGATGCTGTGCAACTCATCGCAGAGCCCACCGCCGCCTGCTCCGAACAACGAGGAGCCGAAAATCGAGGAAGTGTACTTCGACATCGACGAGGACACGAATAACATAATCCTTGATCAGAACCAAAAGATCTCAACGATGAATCCATTCCATTATGACATACTCCAGATGCATCGACGTAGAGAGTCGCAGCGAGATATTCAGAGAGTGCGCGACAAACAGGACGAAGAGGACGACGATGATGATGACGAAGACGGCGATGGCGATGGGGATGGCGATGGCGACGGCGATGGTGACGGCGACGACGATGACGAAGAAGAAGACGATGATGAAGAGGCTGACGACCGGGAACAAACATCAGCACAAGCAAAAGCATTAACTTCCGTTGGTCATGTTGGCAGTAATTCTGGCTACCAACGGCAGCACCTCTCCGCAAATGCAGCCGATTCACCGAAGAAAACAAAGTCAGACTCGGGACTGAGCTCACTGAGTGGTGTGTCCAGTTGGGAACGGTCGCCGATCTCACCAAATGCGAGACCCATATCCACGGGTCGGTACAGTGTTTCCACCGAAGACAACAACCCATTTCATACCGCAGCAATGGCAAAGTTCACGCACACCAGATCTGTGACAATAGCGACAGCATGTTCGCAAATTCCGACAATCCTCAGTACGACAACATCGCTCTCCTGTGCCGAGAGGAATGATTTCATGTTCTCCGAGGAGAACCTGAACTACATCAAGGAGCTCTCGAAGAACATGCCCATCTGCTCGGCGTACGAGAATAAATCGATGTTCGATGCACAACGCGAACGAATCCTGGGCAAGGACAGCGGAACTGTGGACGAGATGTTGGCATGGGATGAACAGCAGCATGCTGGCGTAAGTGTTCGCACAGCTGATCGTGCCACCGAGGCATCGGCTTCACTGTCAGGTACCGTAGGTGGTTCATCTCCAGCATCGGCGTCCATGCACAATTTCCCAGACTTAATACGCAACCAATCGGAACAGAACTTCTATGATCCACCGGCTCTGGAGTCGCCCACTCATCAACCGTGCAAATCAACCCTTCCTTCACTCGCAGATCCTTCGCAGCAGCGTCCAGTACGCGACTTCCAAGGAAGACAGGGCCGTTCCAGTGTACAGAATTCTCCATCGCCGTACTACGAAGAGACAGATATCGATATCATCGAGAATGGCGCGCACAAGCATCGCAATCTCACCGATCGTCTCGTCTACTATCCATCGTCAAACAGTCTGACAGACTACAACAGCTGCAAGAACCTCGACTATATGGGACAGCCTGAGTATGGCACCGGTGCGCGTCCTCGGTATCGGTACTACTCCTCCCAGCCATCATCGTCGCAGCACAGTCGCCACCTAGAACAACTGGAGCTTCTGCACCAGCAGCAGCAGAAAAAACATATCAGTGACATGCAACACCATCAGCAGCGCAGTATGTCACAACAATCGTACCTACTGAGCCGATCAGGTTACATGAGTCTGTCAACGGAGCCCGTTGAAGATCATCACCAGCATCATCAGCAACCATCCTCATCCTATTCATATCATCAGCAACATATTCATCGCGCCCATCATCAGCAGCAGCAGCAGCAGCAGCAACAACATATCGGCAAGCAGAAGCAATCAACCGAGAAGCATGGCAAGTTTCACGTGTGGAGCAAGATCAGTCACATACTACCTGACCTGAGATTCAAACGCATGGGAAAGCACAGTCGATCACAGTCACTAACTATGGACATAGAACCAGATGAAGCAGCTTATTCATCTTCATCTATCTATCAGCAGCAGCAACTGCAACAGCAGCAGCTACAACAGCAACCGCATTACTACCAAAAGCCGCCGCAGAAGCATCACGGAATGGACATAATGAAACGATTCACGAAGATACCTCCGATGACGCGACGTGCCACCCACACTGGTGGCAGTGCACAAGCTCAGTCATCATCGGACAGTTCAACGGGAGCAAAGAAAAAGAAACGCTCGCTTTCGTCAGCGGTGAGCAATCTCATGCAAAAGGCGAAGACGTACCGCAGGAACAGTTCTGGAACACGCCCCGGATCAAGCATGTCCGATCCCGGTCAAGAGATGCCAAACTTTACGTCATCTGATAATGATGATTCGATAATGAGTGATACACGCAGGTCGCTTCCACACGACCCAGACTACTACAGCGCTGGCGACAGCGATCGAATGGATATGTTCAAGCAGGTCCGTCATAGGCCCAGCTCATCGAACAACTATCAGCAGCAACAGCAACAACAACAGCAGAACTCAAGGCGATCGCGAGAAGAAGACAGTATGATCCTCGACATTGTTGAGGAAAGAATGCGCTCCTCGTCAATAGACTCATATCAGATACAGCCTGCGGCGTTGTCACCACCAACCCGTGAGGATAAGGAGGAAGCATCCTACGCAGTCGTAAACAAAACCCATCGTACACCAACGGAAGCCCCATCAGTCGAAGAAGACGATATGATCCTGAATTCGATGTTCCCCACCGTTGGCGATGCTATTCGACATCACCAACCGGACGCTGAATACACCGACGACTACCAGGAACTACAGCAGCCGCAGTTGCAACAGCACGTATCACCACCAGATATTAAAATAGAATCAGATCCAGAGCAGGTGACAAGTGCCGACGATGAACGTCAGGAGCGAAGTACATCTGGTCCTCATCTGCAGAAGACGCACTCCATCTTTGTCGAGGATGACGAAGTTGACGAGGTCTACACGTCGATGGGCTTCAGTCAGCCACAGATTATTACTCCCGTTATGACACAACCCACCACAACACCCTCGCTAAATGGTTCGCTCGCCTCTACATCGATGCCGATGACACGACCAATAAAATATGGCCAACGCAGTCAAGCCTCTCTCGACATTCCGCTGTGCCGTGACGATGAAGATAACCGCAGCCAGCACTCGTATAGAACGGTGTCTTCATCGCGCCGCCAAAGCACCGAAGACAGCATCGACACCGATGACGAGTACTTCTGCTACGAGTTGCGTCAGTTGGAAGAGCTCGAGACGCAAGCACAGCTCGAAGCGCAAATGAATCAGGAAGGCCTGTTGTCACAAATCGACAAGCTTGGTGCTGGTCAGTTAGAGGGTGCAGCCGCTCCCCAGGCAAGGCCCATTATATACCAACCAGATCCCGAGGTCAAAGAGCAGATGACAAACGTGCTGGATGAGCTCAAAAGCAATGTTAAGGTAGTAGACGACGATCCAGATGAGGAGGAGGGAGGCACTGAGGATGGCCCCGAAGATGGAGAAGAGACCGAATATCAAGAGGACGACGATGAAGACGTCCTCTCAAGTGAAGACATACAAGACAACATGTCAACTGGTGGCATTCCCCATCAAATGCCAGCACTTGCGGCACAGTACCACCATCATATGCTGCCTCAAGTTCCACCGCAACAAATAAACTTTTATCACCATCGGATGCCATCCGCAGTCGTGTCCAACCCGAAGCTAAATGTTTACGAAAAATTCGCCAAAGTGACGGACGTTCATAGCGCATGGCAGGACAACGATGAGGTCGACGAACAACGGATGCTCAGTGAGCTAAACATGGTCGAGGCGAACATGATACACGATCAGCAACAAAAGCAACGCCAGCTGAAGAAGGTGAAGAAAGTAAAGAAACGTCACAGGAGTGCCAGAAAGTTATATGCCGAGGCCAATGACACTGCCGATGATATTCCGTTGTCATCCTCTTCCTCTTCATACTCTTCGTGTACTGAGGAACGGCAACATCGGCAGCATGTGGGCACAAAGAGCAAGCGTCGTATCAATATTACCGCAGTCGGAACTACCCACGAACCAGTGCCACCGTTGTCGCCGGTAGCTGTTGAGGAAAACATCAAAGATGACACCGCAGACGAAGACAAAAACAGCGATTCGTCTGGAGCAACATCGGGACCGGACACACCGACAGACATCAGCGAAGATGAAGACGTCGAGCAGGCATATGGACAGGTCTTTCAGACCGTACAGAACTACAATGAATTCAAGGAGAGTCAGCGAAAAGAAAGGTCTAGCGTGACAAAAAACTCGTTAGCGGACAGCTCTTCTAGAAAAACCGATGAATTTGTGTTGGCGCACAAACAGGAGCAGGGTCGAAAAGATCGCAGGAAATCCATGGAGCCTCTACCACTTATTCCACAAGAACAGCAGCATTGTACATTACAAGGACAGGAACTACCACAGCCAGAGTCGGTAGAAAAAATAACACCAAAACAATTCGTCCAAAATGCAATGTCAGCCTCAAATGGCATGTCGGAGGAAACATCCAAAACACCAACATCCGACGATGAGGAGACAGATGTTGTCGGCGATCAGACACAACCCATCGACGGGGTAGTCAAAACCAAGGCAATGAAAGTACTCAGTCAGGAGTCAAGCGCCAGCATTGAGGGTTCAATGAATGGCTGCTCCGCGTTAGGTAGTAGCAAGTGGAAACTGCTGAAGACGCTGAAGGAAAAAAAGTTGGAAGAGCGCAACAATCAGGATAAAATCAAAGAGGAAGAGCTGTCTAAGGACAAGGATAAGGTAATGTTCGCAATTGGTTTGATAATTGTCGTCTTTTTCATTTCGTTTCGATTCGCAGCTTACAAGTTTCGGTTTAGCTAAAATTTGGAATTTTAATTTGACCACTTTTCCTGGTTATATCAATCAATGACAAATTGGTGCAAATTTATCAGAGCTCACACTAAGGTTTTGATCCTGTTTTCAGTTTCCAATTTGTAAGCCCTGCGCTGAATTTACACAAATCGAACTATAGCTTTTTTGTACAGGAATTCATTACTTCGTTTTCACGAAGTAAGCCTTTTACTTCAGCTTCGCGTAAGAATTACGTTTCTTCTTACTTGTGTGAAATCAAAACTATTCTTTAGAAGTTCCGAAGTAGACTAGGCACTGCTAAATTGGCCATCAAATACTGTGTGCCGTACATTTGAGGTTAAAATAGACTTCTTTAATCGAAAAGACCCAATGTTGGCAATGTTGGCAGCGATTTTAAATTTTAAAACTAGCTACCAGTGGACCGTTTAGAAAAAAAGTTTCCTGCACTCAAATTTACAGGGACACCTATTTTTCGAATGCTATTCAAGTGGGCTTCTCGCAAGCATTATTTTAAACACTTACTAAATGTATTTTGTTTTCTGAAATTCCACAGAATGGATCCGGACCAGGTGATGTGGGTGGACGTGGCAATGGCCATCCAGGTGATAACCCCTTCTACAGTAATATTGACAGTATGCCAGATATACGACCCCGCAGAAAATCGATACCACTGGTATCGGAACTTGTAAGTACAATTTCACCTCAATAATATTGTTCTATTAATTATTTAACAAATACACCAACATTACATAAGTCATATTAAAAATAGGAAAATACTATACATTATAAAAATCTTACAAAAAAAAAAAAAAAAAAAATAACAAACCTATCTTAGGCAAAACAAATGAAACAAACAGAATTAAATTTTGTTTTACCTTGATTATAAAATCATATTCTTAAACGTATTTATTTTTAAAAAATATTTATTAATTATGTTCGTTTTTTTTTTTTTTTTGTATATTTGTGTGACTCATTAATAAATAAAACACACAAATAAAACTTGTCTTTAAAATTAATATTGGAACCAAAAAAGGTGCTCAAGGTGAATGTCCAGAATTTCCAAAAGTTATTAGTCGTTTAGTTCTTCATTAAATCACATTTTCTTATATTATATATATATATATACATTTCTTTATTTATAATTTTTGTTAAAAATCAAAAAAGAACTGTTTTAGTGTTTTTTGTTCTTTGACTATATTTAGTCGTTAAAGAATTCACATTCCAATAATGTTTTGCAATATTTGATATTTTTTCTAAGCTTTTTCGTATATCTACACAATTTCACGATTAAAAAAAAAAACAATTATATAAATTAAAACAGCAATAGTAGTAAAGAGAAAATTAAAGCAAAATCTTAAATCACTTTTTTATTTTGCTGGATATAAAAAGAAAAATAAGAAAATTAATAAACATTTGACAAAAAGTTGCACCGTTCACAGTTGAGCATGTGTTTTCGTATTATATTTATTCGTTTCTTATAAATTCGCTGATGTAGAATATTTTTTCCACCTTACTGCTATATATCATTATCACGTTACAAAAAAAAAAAAAAAAAAAAAAAAAATAATAATAATAATAATGCTATTTTCCTACACTTTTTTGTTGTTGTTAATGAGCTTGTTTGAGATGAGTGGTATCGAACTCACTTGAGGTTTTTTTTTTTAAGTACATTGGGAGGGAACTAGAGCAGGCGTTGATTTTTTGTATAAATTTACGGGTTTTGTTTAGAGCGTTTGTTTTTATTCGCCAGCAATGTTCAAAGTGATGGGCATCATTACATATTTTTATTTTTCTGTTAAAGGAATAGCCTATGTCCTTCTCAGAATCCCAAGGAAAATTTCAAAAAAAGTTTCATCGAAATCCGTACAGTAGTTGTCACGCCAACCGTTAACACATGAACATTTCTAAGTCCAATATGTAGGAAGCAACATGAAAAACACAAAAAATTCTAGAATATACAATAAACCACATGCTGAAATTAGACCAAAAATATATTTTTTTCAATAAAGCAATAAAGCTGAAATCACTGACTTGGTATCGCTGGTCCTGACGCTCAAAAACGCTGGTTTGTAGTCTTCCCCCTTTCTGTGAAGATAAACAATCTCGTTCCTTTGGAACAACAAATACATGCTGCGAAGTTGATACACATGAGCTGAACTGAGGACTCGGTATAGTCGGCACGGCTGTAGGAAATAGGGCCCCAAAAGGGAAAATGTAATAAATCCCCAAATTTGGGGTTCATTTCATAATGAAATTAAAAGATTGAAAACTACTTTTTATTTAATATTGTTGATATTGGATAAACTAATTGAGATTAAAGGAACTTTGTATATACTCAACCCCGCACCCACCTCGTAATCTAGAAGTAAACCTAAGCAGGGGGGTTGCAGGGGGGCAGCATGCCCGCCCATACGTGTTTCATGTCGGAAGGGTAACAATTAATAATACAAAATTAATTTTGGGGACTTATTTCATTTCTCCTTTTGGGGTCTTATTTCCTAATGAAATAAGACCCCAATTTTCATTAGGAAATAAGGCCCCAAAAAAGGAAATAGCACCCCGAATTCTATTTAAAATCGTTGTTGTTGTTTCCTGCTTATTTTTTGGGGCCTTATTTCATTGGGGCCTTATTTCGGAGAGCCAGTCGGCACAAGTTCATCGTTACCAGAGCGATACTGGTTTAATTTTTTCTCGTGTTTGATAAATGCATAGATAATAAGTTCATCTTCATGCACACCTTAATCCATTTTCTATCTGTCGGCTTTCTCCGAAAGTCAAGTTTCCTTGAATTTAAAACGCTGACTGCTGGTAAAGCGAAACCAAACGCGAGTAGCTGCTGTCATTAGGAAACCCATTGGTTAATACCAGTTTAGTCGGCTTATCGGTTTGTAAAACATTTATTCAAATTGGATATTTTGCTGACGGTAATATGAAACTTCCGTTATATAAACAACGTTTGACACCTACGCTCTGCGTGTGTGGGAGGAGTCAAATGGTGCTAGCTGTAAGCGAAGCCATATACGAAAATGAAAACGAATACTAGTATTGTTGTTTCAACGCAGTCAACTGAATACGCGGAGGAGTGTGGAATTTTCTTATTTCACCTAACGGAAGGTGGCCTTGTGGTAAATGATATCCTATAGACATGGGTCTGGGAACTACAAATAAATGATAGTTTCCAGAGAAATGGCCACACGCAAAGTACAAGGGTGCTCGAACTCTGCCTCGGTCAGCGGTTGAAATTATTTACCTACGAGGATATATTGTATTTTGGGGGAATTGTTTCTATATCGCTGCAGCATCTTTTGTGGCACTCCTCTCACAAGATGCGACCGTCCATTGGCATGCTCTAAATTTTAGTAATCATTTGCAGCACTGTCAGTAGGCCTTATTGTTATCAATTATCGACACAGGCCTCGTTGTCCCCTCCCTCTTTTGTTGGTTAGTCTTCTTCTCCGGTACCACCGGTCACGGCATTTCTTCAAAGCTTA
This sequence comes from Cheilosia urbana, assembly GCA_946477585.1. NCBI lineage: Eukaryota > Metazoa > Arthropoda > Insecta > Diptera > Syrphidae > Cheilosia > Cheilosia urbana. Next base: position 6,727,788 of record OX297857.1, read on the forward strand.
TAAGCACACCAAGTTCACTTACACTAAACCTGTCGTATTAAACTCCAAATTCTGTTTTCATTTTGATTTGGATTATTGATTCTGTCACAAACGCAAAGCTGCGTGAAAATCCTATTAAGTCCACTGTAGCATACAAAATTGTTAAGCTACTTTGTTTTAATCGCTATTGTTCTGCGAATTGGAAATCGCACCTGTTCCATCATGGTTCAATTTACTGCCCCTTACTTACTGCCGTATTATATTGCAGATTGCACAGTGCCAGTAACGTGCAGTTGTTGGTATAATTTTCACATTTTCACGGACAATTTGAGTGCCCCAAAACGTTGTTGAAGGAACAGATATAATACGACAAGAGTGATATGGGAGTAAGTAATATCTAATTGTTCTCGCACTGAGAGTCCTATTCTCATTTAAATGGGAGATTCATGTTCCAGCAGGTTGGATTGTATGAACGAGTATCACAACATCCTCTGTAGTTACAATTCAATTCTGCGTCGCATCCTTTTCACTACGGATATCACAAGCAGCCATATAATATTTTCTGCAGAATTTGCGCTAGAGGTGAGCCAGTTGCACTACATTGGCAACTGCAAATGGCAATGAAACTTTCATTCCTTGCCTTGTCTCTCTGGCAGCGTTGCCGTTTGGCCCCTTTTTGAGCCTCAGGACCCCGCTTTTTGAAAAATGATCAAAGAGCTTTTCAGTTTAAGTAAGATTTTATTCTTTATTGAAAAAACATGTTGTTTTTTTTTTTTTTTTTTTTTTTTTGTTAAAAATAAATGTCTTTGTTGGTCTGATTTTATTTTTCATTTTTGCTATTTTATATGTGCAAACGAGAATGAAACTGTAATTCCTTGCCTTTACCCTATGGTACAGTTAGTGCGTTCTGTCGTCTCAAAATCCATCAAAAATTCGATTGGGCGCTCTCAGAGCAGTTTTTATGTTCGTTTGGTACAAACAAAAAAATCTTTTTCAGATTTCAGAGCACTTTTGCGAATCTAGATATTTTCTCAGATTTACCAATATAAGTGCGTTTGAGTTTGACAACTGGTGGAGGGCGTTTAGGTTTTCGTGAATTTGTTATCTAAAGCAAAGAAAGGCATTGCATCGGTTGAATTCATTTTTATAAATTATTTATGTATAAATATTTAAAAATCAATCGGGCTGTATGTTTCGAATGTTTTAATTTAAAATTTAACCATTGAATAAAAAATGCTTTGAAGTGTTGAAGGCTACCTACTACGTTTTTTTAATTAACCGTTTTGCGGGGCGAAGCAGTTGTTTCAATACGCGTGATCAGTGCGTAGACAATTAATTTATCAGTGGTACAATTGTTAATTCTTCTTGTACTATTAATTTTTGAAATAATTCTTACAAGATTTCGTAATCAGCCATTTGATTAAAGACATCTTTAGTCTTATTTAACTATCAATTCGAATTTTAACGAAAGTTATCATGAGTCTCGATGAGGTAATTTTCGCGGCCCACCCATCCCGTATTAAGTCCCGTACAAAAGCTGTTTCATTTACGCGCTAAAACCAATGGTGACGCGTTTAACATTGTCAGAAAATTTGCGCTGACAGATGACAACTTTTGAAAACAAAAGAATCTTAGTTAACAATCAAATAAGAATACTTCTATCTCAACCCTCCATCATTAGTGAATCCGTTAAGGCATTAAAACAAACCCAAAATAATATTAATGATGCTTTGATGGAACTGAAACCGATTCATGGGATGCTATTATCACCTATCTTTGCTCAACTAGACTCCCCGAAAGAACACTTGCCCTTTGGGAAGAATCTCTAACCGACCCAACGGCTATACCCTCTTGGAAGTATATGAATTCCTTCATTTTAAATAGGTACCGTGTGCTTGAGAGCGTCTTCAAGCTTCAGCAACGAACTACCCACAGCCCAACTCAAGCTTCTGGATGTCACCGAAGACTAATAACTCTCGACACAAAACTCATATCGCAAATATTACTCCTGTATGCAAAATTTGCAAGAATTCTCACCCCCTGCGCTTTTGTCCCACATTTTTGAAAATGAACTCTGCCGACAGACGTAATACGGCCCGGAAACAGCAATATTGTTTTAACTGCTTAGGAACAACGCATTTGGTGAATGCATGATTCAGCAAAAATACCTGTTTTAAATGCAAAGCCAAACATCATACTCTCCTACACGATGACTCAGTGTCAGTGCAGCAACATTTCTATGATCAATAGTCATCGCCGTCACCATCCGACACCCTCACGATCCAATCAGACACAATTCCCAATATATAGTCCACTACAGATAGCACTCATCGATCGCATTTTTCATTGAGTCATTGCCAAGCCTTGCTGGCCACTGCACTCATCTACATACATCAAAATCAAGGTAATTTTGAAGTTCGCGCTCTTTTGGACCCTGGTTCTGAAGTGTCATTTATCTCGGAGGAGGTTCAAAAACGTTTACGTCTTCCTTTTGAAACGGTTCAAGCGCAATACACGGGTATGAGTTCCACTTCAACTGCTTATTCATCGCGAAGCTTTGCTCATTCACAATTGGATCGAGACTTCAGAACGAATTTGAACTACAAAAGCTCTCGTATTGACAAAATTAACCGGTGACCTGCTTTCCGTTCCTATAAATCTCGGAGTTTCCGACCAGAGTTTCGACTTACCATTAGCAGACCCATTTGTCAACAAAAGCTCCCGAATAGATATGCTCATTGGCGCAGATCTGTACCCTCTTATTGTACGAGATGGTCTTAAGCATAACGTGATTAAGTCCCTTGTTGCGCAGAATACCGTTTTCGGTTGGGTTCTTTCAGCCGCTTTTCACCTACGAAAGTGGACATCCAATTGCCAAGAACTTCTCAGCCACCTTCCCGATGAGCATCTTTTGAAGAAAGGCTTACTAAAACTTGATGCTGATAACGCAATTAAGACTCTCGGAATTTGTTGGAACGCGGCCTCCGATACCTTCTCCTTCTACATCAACGCACTCACAAGCTCTTCCCCTATAACAAAGCGTTACGTACTTTCTGTCATAGCTCGCCTATACGATCCCGCGGGATGGCTTGCTCCGATCATTGTATCCGCCAAGATTCTAATGCAACAAATTTGGAAAGATGGCACCGGCTGGGACGACCCCCTTCGACAGTCCACTGAAAACCAATGGCTCAGTTTCCTCTCTACCTTTTCTGACACCATTCGAATCCCTCGGTGGGTCGACTACAGTCCTCGGACCCCCCTTCAGCTGCATGGATTTTGCGATTCATCTGAAAAGGCCTACGCCGCCGCTATGTATCTTCGGGTACAGCACAATGCAATCTCCCTTTCTTCCCATCTTTTATCGGCAAATTCTAAGGTGGCACCCCTAAACCCGGTCACATTACAGCGGCTCGAATTGCAGGGAGCGGTTCTACTATCTAAAATGGCGCGCTTAACTATTGAAACGCTGTCCCTCTTTCAGATCGATACAGTCCGGCTGTAGACTGACTCAATTCATGTGTAAGCCTGGCTCAGTAAACATCCAAGTCATTGGAAGACGTTTATCGCCAATCGTACATCCGAAATATTGAATAATGTTCCCGCCATTAAGCCAACTCTGGTGGACGGGACCCAATTGGTTACAACTACCCGAATCCAGTTGGCCTTGTTCAATTGCGCCTATGCCCGATGAATCCGTAATGGAGCAACGGCCGCTAAAGACTTTTCCTAATCATGTTCTTCATGATGTGGAACAAATTTTAGTACGTTTTTCGTCGTGATACCGAGCTATCCGAGTCTTGAGCTATATTTTTCGATTCATGAATAATATTCGAAACCCCGCCCTCTTCAGATCTAAATACCTTTCAACAGAGCTCCAACATGAGGAGATCAGGTTGACCAAACAGGGAATTTTTATTCTCAGCCAAAGGCGATATTTTTCTATTGAATATAAGACAGTGAGCAAAGGACTCCCACTTAAAGCCAAGAGTTGTCTCCTTCCACTGAATCCGATCCTTGATTCACATGGAATTCTCCGCTCGCACAGCAGGGTCGCGGCCTCTCCATTGTCGTATAAAGAACGGTATCCGATTTTACTGTCATATGGGTGTTGTTTTATCCAATTATACGTATCTTATGTTCATGAGCTCTCCTTGCATGGGGATATCCAACTGATGCTCCGTATGATACGCTCAGAGTTCTGGGTACCTAAACTCAAGAATTTAGTAAAAAAGTGAATTCGACACTGCAAGCCTTGCACGGTTCATAAACGTCAGTTGGCCACCCAACTCATGGGAGCCTTGCCTGTCGAACGGACCACCCTCAGTCTTCCCTTTACCGTAACGACATTTCCTAAACGTATCATGGTAGGAAGTGCCGTTTGGAGAAGGGAAACGTATGCCTTTTTATATGCTTCGCGACGAAGGCTATCCACTTGGAGGCCGTAAGTGATCTTACGGCCCATGCGTTCCTGGCTTCTTTCACTCTTTTCGTGGCTCGTCGAGGAGTGCCTCCCCAAATATTTTCTGATCATGGTACTAATTTTATTGGTGCCTGCAAACTGTTGTTGCACGATTTTCAAAAGGCTCTCCATGCCCATTCAAAGGAAAACGCACCGAATTTCTCTGACGTAAAGTGGAATTTTATCCTGCCTGGTTCTCCCCACATGGGTTGGCTTTGGAAAGCAGGCGTCAAATGTTTTAAAACACATTTTCGTAAAGTAGCTGGATCCTCAAAATTTGCTCTTGAGGAGTTTATAACCCTTTTAGCCCGCATCGAGTCATGTTTAAACTCTCGCCCCGATATTGTTCCGTTAACTCCCGGCCATTTTTTGAGAGGTGGGCCCCTTCTTGGTATTGCTGAGCCCTCTTATTGCGATCAGTCACTCACCAAATCAAATGGAAGCATCCTAAAAGGGATCTGCAGGCTCATGATCTCGTTATTATTCGAAAGGAAAATCTACCCCCTAACGAATGGCGGTTAGGTAGAGTTGTAAAGGTCTGTCCTGGTCCCAATCAGAAAGTTAGAGTCGCTGATATAAAAACAGAAAAGGGTATCACAACGCGTCCCATCGTAAAGCTCTGCGTGTTGCTTCCTCAATAAACCGTGTTTGACAACAGTACCCGTATACTTACAGTTCCTCCTTTATATTTTGCACATTGATTAGTAATACATATTCTTAACTAAATTGTAATTCTTTCTTACTTAACAAAAAATTACATAGATAACCATAACTATATTTGGTTTAACTTGTTGCAGCCAGTGCTGCAAGGCGGACGGTAATGTTTAAGTGAAAAATAAATTATAGCATTAGCCATAATCTCTTTAGTATGCAATGTAACTTGGGCCTTCAGCCACTAACAGTCTGGTACTTTTGTTAGCCGCAAGCCGCTGCGCTGAACTATACATTTAATTTTCCTTGCATACGTTTCCTGGTTCTTTTATTAAGAGTATAAATAATTTCGCATTTTTCTCTCGGTCGTTCTTTCGTTTTTCAATCTTAATATCGCTTGGTGGGCAGTTTTCTTTAATAAAATAAAGTAAAGTAAAGTTTTTTTTGGTATTCTTATGGCGGCACCACCGCCTGCACCGGTTTTGTTGAAATAAAGAAAAAAAAAAAAAAGGAATAATAAAATATAATACAAACTTTGATGACGGCAATCCCGCCTGCACCACTGTGAAAACTATCTTTTTATTTTTTGTGTGACGAAATCTCCAGCGGCACCAGCGTGGTTAGTAGCGCCACAAACATACCTAAATCTCATGAATATTATCACAAAAAAGAGCATGTGACGTTTTTATGTTCGATTAGCCACACGAAATCTGAAATCTGAGAGCGAATCTGAAGAAGCCCAAACGAATACCACATTGGTGTGTACATCACATGAGCATTCTTACCCTTGCCGCTAACTCCTGTCGCCAGTCGCCAGATAGTCGAAATTGAAATTAACTCGTCTATTAGTCTTCCAACCAAATACCGTCATCTTATGTCCGTATGTGACAGTTTATGACATAGAAAATTTAGCCAATAAGGTATTTAAGTATAACTTAAATCGCTATGAGTAGTATCAGCAAACGGGTCTAAATAATTTCTTTCTACAAGACATAAACATTGATGCTTAACCACACTTTCCGCCTATTTTGAACGAACGTTTTTCAGCCAAACTCAATTAAAGTTCTTAGTTACTATTGATTATGTTCTTTTACGCATTTACTCCGCTTACAGTAAAATTTAATCATATTTTTAATACAAAACTTAATAAATGGGTGCATAAAATTTATGAAAATCGAAAATAGCATACATGCAGAACATTTTGATATCGCATTAAAATTATTGTAGGCCAGTGTGACCAGAGAGCCCAAATGCAACATTTTATAAGCATTGGTTTGTACATTGTTAAAGTCGGCCAAAAATATCCGCCAGACATCATAGGCTAAAGCTTACAGCACTTTTATAAATAATAACAAAAATGACAGCAAAATTTTATCGCAAGTCAAACAATGGTCGTTCATAACAAATGTAACGAATAGCAGCTGAGCCCTTTTGTCACTATCATCCGACTAGATTTACATTTTTAACACAATTTTTAAAATTCGATAAGTTCGAATTCTGTTTGATGTACATTTGTATTCTTTTTATAAATATTTCCACCGCGAAGCACATGACAGTGCAAATTTTAATTGGAAGTCTGGTCACACTGCGTAGCAAAAAATACTTCAACAGAAAAGGTTTGGGTAAACAAGCAAAATGTGTGTGGGAAAAAATCGACAATAAAAAGAAGCAAAAAAAATGAAGTAAAAAAAAAAAAAAAAATTCATTGCAACGCATGACTTTTCTTTATCATTAAACAAATAATTTAACAACTATAGATATGTATTACACATTTTTTTCTTATATGTTTGAGTAATTGTAGAATACGCTAATATTTTAGCTAAAACTTTGTTTACCAATTTATTTCAACAAAATTTAGCTTAGAGATGATTTTTGTTCTGTTAATAGATAGTCACCGTTGATATTATTAATTTGTTTAATACTTAAAGCATTATATTTTCTAAAATAAAACTTATTTTAAAACACTACACAAAAATAAAAAAAACAAAACAAACACACACAGACAATGGCAGCAACAAAAAGAAATGCCGGACTGACATCAGCAGTGCCTCGGGCGACGCTCAACGATGAAGAGTTGGTGAGTAGTATTTGTATACAAAATATCTTTAAATTTGTGATAGATAAATACGTTAGCTTTCATTCAGTTGCTACCAAAATTTTGTAATGCTCATACAGTGAGACAAGAAAACATATCGATAAGGCTATAGTTTGTAGGTTAGGTTAAACAGGGAGTGCGGACTTTCATACTGGGATCGAAGCAATGTTAGCCCTAATGAATGACACTATACCAATACAATGATTGTGTTTAAAAAAAAAAAATCTTTTTACAAACAAGAAGATGGAAGGGATCACAATTAAATGCTCTAAGAAGCTATCTCAAGGCAATTATATTGGCGACGTGGAAAAAATAGTCACATGCGATTTTTGATTTGTGATTTTCAGGAAGTTGAAGACTCCTCTCTCCGTAGTCCGGCATACTAACCACTACGCCCAGATTGGAAGCTATGAATAGCAAATGTGAGCCAATCCTTAATCGATTTGGAACTGCTTCCGCTGGACTGCTTCCGCAAGTTTTTTATTTATTAATCTATATTTAAGTATTTGAAAAAAGAGTAAATTCAATCATTTTCCTTTATAATATCTAAAAATAAATATAAATATAAATATAAATATAAATATAAATATAAATATAAATATAAATATAAATATAAATATAAATATAAATATAAATATAAATATAAATATAAATATAAATATAAATATAAATATAAATATAAATATAAATATAAATATAAATATAAATATAAATATAAATATAAATATAAATATAAATATAAATATAAATATAAATATAAATATAAATATAAATATAAATATAAATATAAATATAAATATAAATATAAATATAAATATAAATATAAATATAAATATAAATATAAATATAAATATAAATATAAATATAAATATAAATATAAATATAAATATAAATATAAATATAAATATAAATATAAATATAAATATAAATATAAATATAAATATAAATATAAATATAAATATAAATATAAATATAAATATAAATATAAATATAAATATAAATATAAATATAAATATAAATATAAATATAAATATAAATATAAATATAAATATAAATATATATATATAAATACTTACCATCCTTTCTTGGATGAAGCCTTCAACAAATGTGGGACACATTTATGTATTAATTTATATTTAAGTACAGTCAACTCTCGATTAACCGGGGTGCTTGGGACCAAGCTCATACCGAAAAATCGAAAATCGATATTGTTAAAGAAGAAACCCACTTCATATTTACGTCTCTATACATTTTTAATAAAATGACTAAATTAAAGAAAGTTATTGAAAATTATCACAGATAATAGAGTGAATACCGGATAATCGATTAAAATTAATAAATAATTAAAAAATTCAATTTTTGAAAATACATTTACTGTAATTAAAAAAAAGGAGTAAATTAAAAAATGTAAGTCCACATTTCTATCTATAGCTTTTCTGAAAATATTTTGCTATGGCAAAAACTACAGTTGTTCTTTTAGAATCGCCCCTAAATTTAAAAGTACATAGTAAAGGCCATGATTTTTACAAAGTACGAGTATACAGTCATTTCTGCTTCATTAATTTCACACAACGGAGGTGGAATTCGTTTCCGTTGTTCCGGCGATTTGAGTTCAAAATCACTTCGGAAACAGGATTTTATAAAGGCGTTCATTCTCCCATAGATTTCCACATATGTTTCATCCCCTTCATAGTGACTTATTCCCTCTGAACCCGCTAACGTGTTTATCTATATAACAATATTTGATTAACTTTATTGTGCTTGTTACTACATTTTTTTTTTTTTTTTTGTACATATTAGAAAATGCACGTTTATAAGAAAGCGCTGCAGGCACTCATTTATCCAATCTCGTCGACGACGCCGCATAATTTTGTATTATGGACAGCAACATCACCCACATACTGCTACGAGTGTGAAGGTCTGCTCTGGGGTATCGCTCGACAGGGTGTACGATGCACCGAGTGTGGCGTAAAATGTCACGAGAAATGCAAGGACCTACTTAATGCTGACTGCCTTCAAAGTAAGTTTCCCTCTAACCATATTTCTATATATAACAAAACAAAATTAAGCTGTCAATATGAAAAACCACCACCACCCGTGTTTTTGATGTGTTAAGCTATTGCCCTTGAAATCAAATTGAAAGGAAAGGCTGCAAAGGCTCTTTGCTGTCGTGAACGCACCCAACCACAAGTCACCACATATCAATGTCAAGGACGAATAACGTGTTTCGTGATTTAATTAATTTGAGGGTAACGATGCGACCACAAAACTTGAAATTTGTTGCTGTTTCCAAAATCAATTATATTTTTCCATAGAATTTCACCTACTCAGCTGATCCATTTGCCATCAGTATTATGAATTAACGCACATGCCTGCTACACCGCTGTACGAATCAACCCAACACTAACGATGCGAAGTTGTTGGGGCCATACTCAGTTAACCAAACTATATAGTTTGCGTTTACTTAGGCTTTGTGGGCACAATTCGATAAAAAAGTGCTTAGCAAACTAACTTCCTGATAGTTTCTGCAACATAATTCAGTTAACATCGGTGTGGTGGTTGTTTGTGGTGAATTGTAATTGAATTGATTCCGTTCCTTTGATGACCTTTCATTCTCTGCTACATACCTACTACAGGTCTCATCTATGGGGTGACTACTCGTTATAAAGAACATAGAACTTTTGCCCAGTCATTATGGATGTTCATCAAAAGACACATCACTCAAATCTCTTGTTCTCTATATTATATAAAACAAAGTGGCAAAAAGTGTATGCTTCCCTCTGTCGCCCGTAGTTTTTAACCAATTTAGTTAATTTTTTTTTAAATGTCGGATTACGAATTACGAAAAAAAAAAAAAAAAATTAAAAAAAAAAAAAAAAAAAAAAACACTTAAAATCTATCAGTGCCTGGCGAAGCCGCTGGGGTTCAGCTAGTTTACTTATAATTTGCGTCCTACGTTAATAAATCAGTCTCCTGGTGGGTGATGCAAAACACCTGTTTTAAGAGAACGCCGCCCACCATCCATAGCTCTATATAAATCTCTGAAGAGATAAACTTCGAAAAGGAGAAAGAGAATTTTGCGAAAGCTACCCACACTAAAGGAAGACTTGCTTTATGTCGTGCGCCTGTCAGCAATAGTTTTTGTTACTGCTACAACCACCAGTAAATGCATTGCAACACATGCACTCCACTCACATGGGTAAAAAATAGTTGGAAATCAAGAGTGGGGTGATTTCCCTCCCCCTTGCAACGGACCAAGCAAAATTTCGTAGAATTTGTTGGAAAATGATAGAATGACTTTGAAAGTTTATTACTTTATTATGTTTGTAGCTCGGCATGACTCTATTTCAGGTAGGATGATTGTGATTCGATGAATTTATTCTCCCCATTCATGAACGTGGTTCCAAAACTAATTAATTCCATCTGTCAGTAGCATATGAATTCGTTTCAAATTATTTGCAATAAAGTCTCCACAGGATTTTAATTGGAAATGCTAATAAATACGCTTTTTGGGTGATTGTCAAGTTCAATCAATAACGGACGCACTATCAATAGGAGGACACATATTTCTAACTGAACTCAGATGGTTCCATTGTAATGGACGTATATGCACAGGTCGAACAATGGACAATGGGAACAAGGAGTCCATATACGCCCACCGAATCGAATGTTTTAATTTTAACTGCTAATAAATAGGCTTACTGGTAGACTACTGGGTATCTAAACGGTAGGGTATTGTCAAGTTCAGTCAATGATTGAAGACATGCATGTGTAACTAAACTGAAAAGGCGAAGCAATGGACCATCGGAACAACTGCCTGCAAGGGGTCCAGGTCCATACATGCACACCGAATGGAGTAGATAATTAATCAACCAACTGCAAGCGACATGGGGGATAATCAAGATACCTGCAAGCTATCTGCTGTCGAAGGTTTATTTTTTGAATTAGTAAGTAACGCTTTCTGCCGCCTTAAAATGTTCATTTATTAATTTACATCAGGAGGATGATACAAGTCATATCATTTCGTATTTTCATATATATTTCGAATACTGTCCTCTCTTGGAAACGTGTAGGGATCACAAGGGATATGGGTTGAAAATGCATTTCAAACAAAAAAGACGAACCACAGTTAAGACTTGTTGATGCACAACATTTTTCTGCCTCTAGCAAACGCTGGTTCGAATTTTGTCGACAGTGAAGGGTGGATTAGCAGGGTCGGATGTTTTTGTAGTGAACTTGAAATATGTACAGCCCAACAGTATTGAATTCCTTTCTCCGAATTGCTAGGTATTATGGGGGAATGTAGCACAGATTTCCCCTTGCTACGATAGGGTGTACGTATTTTTTTCCCGATTTTGTATAAGGCAACGAAAGAGGCTTCCGGCTAATTCAATGTCAAGAATAATTCTTGAAAACTCGAGTAGCCGTGCAGTAAGAGTACGCATATTTAAGGCCATGGAGTTTGATATCACCCTACTCGAATCTAAGAGTCTGTTCAGTTGATACGCCAAACTATTCTTGTTCAGAGAATCGTCGATAATACGTGTATCTTCGTCCTTGTTGATGTTTTTTTGTGATATACACTCATAGCCAACGGGTACTGTTTAATAAGGCAGTGTTGTGCAGATCGCTGTCTGGCTAGTTTTACCGAGTACCGACTTATCTTTACCTTGTTCGTCCCGCTCTATCCTGATACACGGTTAAAAATCGTGGCTTTAATTTCAATATTTTTGGTGTTGTATGTAAGTCAACGCCGAAAAAAATATTAAAATTTAATATCTTGCATATATTCAAATTGAACAACTAATAAAAGATTTATTAATTTTAAATAATGTCTGCTATTATGAAGCCATTATTTATGTTGGATAATAAAACAAAGAAATGTCCAAAGTTATACAATCCAGGTTTTATTTGTTAAATGTGTTTTATGTAGACAGTGTTTTTTGTAGAGAGTGACGACTGCGACTGACTGTTTTCTGCCAGCCGCAAGATAATAAAAGCAATTAACTGTACACATATTCAAAGATTTGTTTCATTGTTATTCGTGAGTTTGTGGGGAGCACACGTAACAACCTTTCAGCTGCGACATATTTTGTCAATTTTTAGTTCGAATAACTTGCCTCTATTGGCATTTATCATAAACATTTGTATTTAGATATCTGTTCATTCGTAATCTACTTATTTCTAAAGTCAATATGAAGTGCAATCTGTGTAATCTCAAAATTGAAAGAGTTGATCATAAAATACAATGCTCGGTCTGCAATTTTTACGTTCACGCGAAGTGTGCCAACCTGATGAAAGATGACATCGACTTTCTGGAAAAGAGCATGAAGGGATATATATGCGGAAGATGTACTAGTGTTAGAAGAAAATCATTTCGTGAAGATCAAAGTCCTATCCCAATCGCTTCAACGCATATGTGTCTAACAACAAGCACGGCCAGTACTTTCGCCCCCGCCACCTGCTCTAATAGCCATGCAACTGAATTGATGGTCAGCAAAACCGGTTCTGCTGTTGTTTCCACACTTTCTACCTCTACTGCGCCCACCCCTGTGAACGTATCAGCCGTATATTGTGCACCAGCTCTGCCGATCTCCTCTTCCTTCTGCTCTTCTTCAACGCCTACCACTGTGACTACGACTGTGACCTCCGCTGCTAATTCTTCTCTCTCTCCAGTGACGCTACCTATGCTCTACAATGAAATAATCAAGCTCCAACAGCTCAATACTGAAGCACTTATCAAAATTGATCTCTTAGAAAAGAAAAATGACTCTCTTACTAAGAAAGTAGATTCTTTAGAGCAAAAGGTCAATGCACTAGAACAAATACAATTGCAGTGCTCTGTTGACATCGTTGGTTTGCCGAATATAAACAATCAGACCATCAAAGAGAGCGTTATTAAACTAGTTGTAGAAGGTATTGGCGAAAGCATAAGTGAAAATGATATTGAATCATGCTACGTTAAGCGGAAAGCTGATAATGGTTCATTTGCAGCTAACATTACATGTGTCAAATTCTCTTCGCTTGCCGTTAAACAAAAAATTATGAGCACTATGTATTACAACAAAACCAAATTGTCAGCCAGTAAACTTTTTGGTTGCGAGTCCACCACCAACAGAGGCAATAACAACAGTAGCAATAACAACAAAAGCAATAGCAACATACGCAACAACAACACCAAGAGCCGAATCTTCATTAATGAATGCCTTACAGGCTACACTCGTTCGTTATTCAAACAGGCTAAGGATCTTAAGGTTAATAATAAGTGTAAATATGTATGGATTCGTAACTCCACAGTGCTTGTGAGAATTAAAGAAGGAGATAAAGTACTATCAATCAGAAACTGTGATGATCTTGCATCAATTTATAAACTCACTAATGGAGTCCAATAATTTAAATTTATCACATAGTTTGTTTGATAGTACATTACCTACTTCCAATTCGAATGCGCTTGATTGTTTTTGTATTAACCACTCTGTTGTAAATAATTGTCATGGCTTCACTGTTATACATCAAAATATTCGTAGTTTAAGGAAAAATTTTGATTCATTTTGCTCTCATCTGGCTTCTCTTGCACATCTTCCTGATATTATATTTTTATCGGAGATATGGATTTATGACTCTGAAATATCACTTTTCAAGATTCCTAACTATCTGTTTTATGCTAACTGTAATAACTCATACGCCGCCGGTGGTGTTGCAGTGTTTTACCGAAGTGACTTAGCCTGCGATGTAAACGGAATTACTCTGAAAAGTGCGGATTTACTTTGTGTTGATCTTGAAATCAATAACATGCCATATTCTTTTGTATGTGTATATAGGTTGCATAAAAGTAGTGTTACTGTTTTTGTGGATGATTTTTGTGATTTTTTAAGAAGAAATAACTCTAAGAATATGGCCCTTTTAGGTGATTTTAATATTGATATTTTAGTGGACTCTTCCGCTGCTGATAACTTTGTGTCTACCCTATCTGCTTTTGGTTTTTGTTCTTTATTATCTGATGCAACTCGTGTTACTGAAATGACAAGTACATGCTTAGACCATATTTTCTTACGTTTGCATAGAAACAACACAGTCAAATTTCAAACAGCAGTATATGACTTGAGGTTAACTGACCATTCCTTGATTTGTATTCAGTTCGATCACAATATTAAAAAGCTTAATTCTGTGGTTTTCTCCGAGTCTAAGACTGTGGATTATTCTGCTCTGAGATGTGCTCTGACTTTTGAACTCTGGGATGAAGTTTATGATGCTATTGATCCATCAACTGCGTTTGATTTATTTCTAAAAAAGTTACAGTCTCATATTTTAAAATGCACTCGAATTGTGAATGCTAAATCTAATAAGTTGAAGCGCCTTAAACCATGGTTGTCTTTGCAGCTTTTAAATAAAATAAAAAAGAAAAACCGTCTTCGTGTTTCAGTTGTTAAACACCCTAACAACATAAGACTTAAAAACTATTATTATGATTTTTCTGCTCTCGAAATTCACAAATTAATTACATCACTTAAATCCACAAATTCTATGTCCCATGACCTAATTTCAAGTAACCTGCTTCGAAATATATCATTTTTAATTGCAGATGTCCTATGTTACATCTTTAACCTTAGTGTTAGAATGGGTGTGTTTCCGGATGCGTTGAAAACAGCAATAGTAATCCCATTGCACAAAAAAGGAGATTCTATGGACTTAAATAACTATAGACCTATTTCTCTTCTGTCAGTTTTTTCTAAAGTTTTTGAAAGGGGTATTAAAACCAGAATAATGGCATTTCTAAATAGAACTGGGTTCTTTAGTAATTGTCAGTTCGGTTTCAGAAATGGTAAATCGGCAGAAGATGGCTTATTGAAATTCTGTAGTGAAATTTATAAATCTATCAATGAATCCAATATTCCGGCAGCTTTGTTCATTGATATAACAAAAGCTTTTGATATGGTTGACCATGACTTATTGTTGAGAAAACTTTTTAAAGCGGGATTTAGAGGATTTGTTTATGATTTTTTTTGCTCGTACTTAACGAATCGTAATCAAAGAACCCGGATCAAAAATAATCTGAGCTCGAAAAGCTTTTTAAGAATGGGCATCCCTCAAGGCTCTGTTTTGGGTCCTATCTTATTTTTAATATTTGTTAATTCCTTGTTTTCTCAACCATTTAAAGGTATTCCAACTGCGTTTGCCGATGATACTGCTCTTTCTTACTCCTGTAAAAATCATTTTGAAACGATTGCTTCAATGAATTATGACTTAGAAATTCTCCGTCATTGGTTTATGTTTCATAAGTTAGTTATAAGTAGCAAAACTAAGTTTATGTTCTTTAACTTACTGGGTATAGTTCCTGAAGGTCTCTCTTTAACTTATCATTCTCCTTCCTGCTCTAAGTTTCAATTATTTCCGCCAACATTTAGGTCTGATTTACCTTGTGTTAATGGATGTTTTGAAATTGAATGTGTTGATAATTTTAAATACTTGGGTATAACCCTAGATAAAAAGCTTAGTTGGATTACTCATACCTCAAACTTAAAATTGTATCTTAACAAAGTTGTCAGACAGATGTACCACCTTAGTCTTTACTGCCCCCAATCAATTTTAAAACTTGCTTATAGTGGCCTTGTGCAATCTAAGATTCAATATGGAATTTGTTGTTGGGGTGGTACTCACTCCTCTAAAATAAATCAGCTTCTCACTCGTCAGAAACACTCTATTCGCATTATTTCTAAAGTAAACCGTATAACACCTAGTTTTGTCTTATTCGCTAACCTCGGCATTTTTCCTATAAGGCATTTGTATTTTTTTAAAGTATTAAAATTATTTTTTAAAAATGCAGGTTTTAGTTCTGCAAGAGTTCATGAAGACTACAATCTAAGAGCCAATAACTGCAATTTTGTTACTGTTCCTAGAGTCTTTAAATCCATTTTTTTTCATTTTTATACAGTTATTTCGGCGCGCTTATTTAATTTGCTTCCCGATGAATTAAGAAGTGAGAGAAATGAATCAAAATTTTTAGGTAAAGTTAAAAAATGGCTGTTTTCTATAAATCATTCAGAGATCGATAATATAATAAGCCCAATGATTTGAGTGCTACTGCATGTATTTAAGTATTGATAAAAGTATTGAAGTTCATACACAGATTCTTTAGTTTATCTTTAAATTGACCTACCCCCCACATATTTCTTTTTTTTAATATCTTTTTAATTAATGGAACATTCGCCACTTATTCACTTGAATAACAGAATGTTTCTTACTATTTCATAAAAAATGTATTGCTTAATTTACTATTATTATACTTTATGAAGCCATTTAATACTATTACTTATTGTTAACATTAAGCATGTATATTTTTTAATTGAAATAAAGAAAAAATATTATTATTATTATTTAGACAGTCTCGATCTCTCAAATTACGGTTGGTATGTGCAATGATGAAATGGGTTTAACTGGATGTCGATAATCTTCATTTGACTTCAGGGTAGAAGAACAATTCTACATGGGGCGCTTATCTTAACGGACTTCAGGGGGAATTAATCTGTAGTCGTCGCCCAACATTTATATTGAAAAATTAAAGAATTTTAATACATTTTTATGGGAATTGAATGAACTGCAAATTGAAACATAATTCAATGCTTCTTTTATATCTTATAAACCCATGGAGTTTTAAAATATAACAAAATCTCATTATATTCTAATATTTCTATAGATTTTATATTTTGATTTAAATATCTATGGGATATTTATTTCAACACCAAATTTTTTTATTTTAATACAAATTTGTTGTGGTTTTAAATTTTACAATATATATATATAAAAAATTGTCAAGCGAAGGCAAATTCCCGTGGTTTTTTAGCCCCTTGGAAAATAATCCTATAGAGAGCCGCTGTGCTTCCTTTAGTAAGTTTTTTTTTTTTTCTAGACCTTTAAATGAAGGAGAACTCATTTATGTCCGAATTATCTTATTTACTATTCAGTTAATTACCTACTTTTTGAAATGTACTTAATAGCTAATTTTCTAAATCCACTAGGAACATCTCTGCGCTTCACAAATTAAAAAAAAAAATATATATATATATTATAACCTCTTATAAGAATACTTTGAAATTATATATATATGTTATGTTTAAATGTAGCCATATATGTATTTTTCACCAACAGGAGCAGCCGAAAAGAGCTCAAAACACGGCGCCGAGGACAAGGCAAACTCCATCATTACCGCAATGAAAGAACGAATGAAGCAGCGTGAGCGTGAAAAACCCGAAATATTCGAACTAATCCGGTGAGTGATAGAGTTAAAATTATACCACCTATCTTTGCCTCTCTTGAAACTTTTTATAGAATTTTTATTTTTTCTTTAACTAACATATAAAACAATTTCTATTAAATTAATTATTTAAACAAACAAATATTCCACATTAAAAACCATCTATATGAGAAAAAAAAAAAAAAAAATGTATATAAAATAAAATAAATAATTAACAAAATGCAATAAAAAAATATACCATATATATATATATATGCAATGTAGAGCGGTATTCAGCGTTGAGGAAAAATCTCATACAGGTCATATGAAAGCAGTGAAACAAAGCGTTTTGGACGGAACTAGCAAGTGGTCAGCTAAAATAGCAATAACAGGTTTGAATGAATGTTCATTGAACTATTAAAACAAAAAAAGCTCCAATTGTTAGAAAAAAAAAAATAAAAAAAACAGAATACAACAGAAACAAGAAAAAAAAATTGTAATTGTACAAGAAAAACAAAATAATAATTTATTTTTCCGTTTACAAGTAAAATAGCTTCAACTGCCGTGTCTGCCTTGATTGTTTTTTTTTTTATACTTTTTCTTTGTTTTTTCTCTTAATTTTGATGTTTTGTTTGTATTTTGTGTTTATTTTATTGAGATATTGCAATGAAAATACAAATTTATTATAACTTTGCCTGGTGTTCACGTTTAGTGCAACTATTTGGCGTCAGTTAATGTTATTATTTTTTTTTAATCTTAATACAAAATATGTTATTACCTAATACCATGTACGGCGATATAGGATGTGTTATAAATATTATAAGCGTTTTTATTTCAAAAATAGTTTAACTGTAATAGTTGTGTATATAGTTACATAGTATATTTTAAAAAAGTTACTTTCAAGTGTTTGAGTAGTTTTTCTATTAGCTTGGTTTGTCGAAACTAATAGATGAGGGTGGTTCGATCTGTTAGGCTTTTCGCAATTTGAAATTTTCTCTCCAACTCTGGCAGTACAAAACAAGTTTTCTTTTTTGATAAAGTGGAAATTGGTAGGTTGACGGTTTTCGTTGTTCCACCACCTGTCTCTTTTCTAAATTTCTGTTCACCTACAATAATTTAAGGTCCGTTATGACGTGCTTCACAAGAGCGGTTTGCCGAGTCACGTCACGAACATGCGAAATGTTCGGTAAAATACGATTCCCGTTCATCGATGTGTTTACCTTTCTAGAATTCTAACTATATACCAAAAGAATAGATCTAGAACTAGCATTCACAGTTCCATAACTTCGTCAATGTTTATAAAAAGCCGAGTGCTACAAATGGAACTTTGAAAATGGCTTGTAAATCGAAAACTTCCTTATTAAATGTCGCATGTCATTACCAAAATATGTTACACTGCCTAATATTAATGAACCCTTCCTAGTCCTTCGTTGGACTAATAACATAATAGAATAATTAAATGAAACTTTAACTAGGTTAGTTAAGTAAGTTTCTTATTTTGTTCCGACCTCTCCTCTGTTCTGTTTCGAAAAAGTTCCTTCCATGAGACAGCCTTCGATATCCATCATTGATTAGATGTTTAAGTAGCCTCTGCATAAAAGTTTTACCTCATTGGTTCTTTCTACTGAGAAAACATCCGTCCGTTTGTGGTAAATGATGCTCACCGATCGTGTGCCGTGATCGGTTAAAAAAAAAATAAATAGTTGGCGCAACAGGTCTGGAGAGACCCTAGGCCTAGCTTCTCACAACCATTCGTTTTGTGTGAGTTTCTCATTTTTGGAACGAATGGAAGGGATCTACAATTTTATGCCGACTCCAAACGGCTAATTGAGAAGCTCTTTCAAGACATTTATACTCTCGGATGTTTGTCAGACATTCGCGAGAGGTAGCGCAGCGGAAAAAAACCCTGAGTCGGAATTGGGTTTTTGCGGGATTCGAACCTGGGACTCCCGCATAGCAGTCCAACACACTAACCACTAAGCCACTGCGACCACTGCCGTGATCGGTTATCGTTTCTTTTTTTAACCGTATCCACTTTTGAGACCCATTTGTAAAACAAGGTTTTAAGGAAATATTCCAATAAGCAGGAGCAAGTGTACCGACCGGTTATCGTTTCTTTTTTTTTTTTAACCATATACACTTGTGAGTTGGCAAAATATCATCCCTCCTCTTGATATATAAGAGGATAGTAACCTTCATCATTCGTCGGCGCAGTGGCTAAGTGGTTAGTGTGTTTTAAATTCCTTTTTATTAATTTTGTTTAACTTAAATACTAGACAAAAACGATTAAGTCTAATTTAAAACTAACATTGACCTTATTCTAGCTTACTGTCTGTTAGCGAGCGCTCTAAACTAAGTAATATGCTTAAAATGATTGCCTTTCGGCCTTAAATCTATCTAAATTTCATTTGATTTGTTTTTTTTTTATTCTTCAAGACACTTTTAAAAACTTGAATTCCTTATTTTTGTTTGTTGGACTACTAAGCGATGGGTCCCAGTTGTTGTGATGGTTCCATTCGTTCCAAAAATGAAAAACTCACACCAAACGAATGGTTGTGAGAAGCTAGGCCTTCGGTCCCTACGGACCTGTTTATTAACCTTTATCATTTTGCTTTTGCTGGGTCCCGGTTTCTATTTTCTTTTCGTGTTAGCTGGAATGACTTATCTTAGTCGTTCTCCCATCTGTTTTGGTGTTTAAGCTTTGATTCTCTGCCAACTCATCGTGCCTGCTTTAATTCTACTAAACTGGTCATATGCTGTTCTCCAGTATCAGGACGTAATCTTCTCTCTTACAACCACTTTTGCATTTCTACTTACCGAAGTAGCATCCGCTGTTTTGTTTTCTTGATCAATTACAGTCTCAATAATACCTTTTTTTCTATTCGTCTTCCCATCAAGCGCTGCCGCAACTCCCCTTTGTTATCGCTCGCTCTGATCATAATCTTCCGCTTGTTGCATATAGGGTCGTCACTTCTTCGCTGCTGTCCTTGTTGCAACAGTTTTTCCACCTATTTTTTATTGGTGTATTTGAAACTAAAAAATGTTTCCTCAGTTACTGTTGTTTGTTTCTTTTTTTTTCTACATTCATATATGTGTACAAACTATTTATGTATGTATATGCTTAGGTATATATTTGCCGTGTAAATTTGTCGTTCTCGGTGTAAAATTCTTCTAATATTTACTCATTTTCTTTATACAAAAAAAATAAATATATAATAATAATAATAATTTATGTGTAATTTTAAATAACTGTTGTGTTTGTTTTCATTTTTACTAAATCTGCGAATGATATTTTACTTCAAAATAATTTTAAGGGATGAAATAAGGAAAACTCACCACTCCACTAAATTTATATGAATAATTTTAAAAATGATTGCTCGTTGCATATTATGTATTTAAATTTAGTGATCTAAGATAGATTACTTATAAATATTTAACAAATGTCTACAAGGATGCTTTCGGCGTGATTCCTTAATAAGTATTTATATTTTTTGTTGTTACCTATATTTTTTTTTTTTTTTGCAAGAATGT
Organism: Cheilosia urbana; assembly: GCA_946477585.1. Taxonomy (NCBI): domain Eukaryota; kingdom Metazoa; phylum Arthropoda; class Insecta; order Diptera; family Syrphidae; genus Cheilosia; species Cheilosia urbana. The sequence continues at coordinate 6,748,737 of OX297857.1, forward strand.
GTATGCTGTTCGAAGTTGTATTGCTTTCCGCCTTGAAGCTATAAATATAAGACAAAAATACAGGAATCTTGAAAATTTGTTCTAGGCAATGCTATAAAGCAACAAGATGCACCACTCGGGAAAACGACCAGCAAAAATGAGAGAAACACATTGTTTCCCGACACCCTTAAAAGCATTTTTTTTTTATTTTCATTTTGTATTTATTTTTTTTACTACATATTTGCTTATCACAATAATAAGTATATATATTTTATAGAAAATAAACAATATACAAAATAAATTGCAAAAATAGGAAAGTGCAAAAATCAACCCCATTAAACAAAATAGATACAATTATAACAATTAAAATCTTAAACAAAAACATAAAAACAGAAAGTATTAATAGAAATTTATAAATAGAAGAACAAAAATATTCAAACATAAATCCAACTTAATCAAAACTGTCTAACGCGAATTTATGTATGTGTTTGATAAAAAAAAAAGTAATTTGAAAAGAATTTAAAAAGAACAAAATAACCCACCTGACCTTTCGGGATCGATGGTTATTCGTATTCCCTTCATTTTATTCCCACCCCATTCCTTGTTAAAAAAAAAAACATGAAGCACTTCAATACTTTAAAAATAACCTTTCATAAAAATCCATCTGTTTGCCGTTCATACGGCGAAGGATATGGGGGATTCAGAAAATGTTCAATATCGGAACTCAGTTCAAGTGTATACAAATATTATTCATTGTAAATGTGTTGTGGCCATCGGGCTTTGTATTCAAACTTATTGCGTTGTTATGGTTGCTGGACCTATTCAGTTATTTTTATTCTTCGAATGGAGTAATGGAGATAAATTCTTTTTTAAATCTTAATTCGCAGCTTTGACTTAATCCTTGCAATTCGGTATTGCGAATTTCTGCTGATGCCACTGTAGGGCGTGTTTATTTTGTCTCCGATTTAAATGTGTTATCTTCTCCGCCCGCGCATAAAGTTATCTGCAAATTGAAAGAAACGCAGATTTAAAGCTCAGTCAGTACAAATTTAAATTGTGTGCTTCATCAAAACATTTGCAATTTCTAGAGGCTAGCATCAGTATCACAGATTAGGTATTATCTGCAAATGCATTTTGATTTGAAATTGTTTTTCTCGGAAAAAAATAACTGCCGGCATCGGCACATCCTTAGGATTCCTAACTGTGGAAGTGTAACTACAATCGATTCGGCTAAAAATAATGTAATCCATAAGCCACTTATTCGGTGGCAATTCAACTATTCATTTGCATTGTTCAAATGAAATATATATATTTTGGTTAATACCGTGTGGGGAGTTTCAATTCTAACATCCCTTTGAACTAACTCAGTTTTGCCATTTCCGTTCATGATCAGGATGATGTTTGATCATATTTCGTTGCTAAGAACTGTAGGCCGTTGCATTGGCTGGTTCGAATGGGAGTATTTTTGCAAACGCAATTTAAGACAGTTTCTCTCCTGTTAAAAGTACCTTCGAGAACATCTTTCCAGATACGACTCAATTGGAAAAAGTGATTGCGAATGGGGGTGTATGTGTATATGTGGCCTGACTTCACTTAGCGTTTTATTACGTCTGAATTATCTTTTTTAATTGCCTTTCAGTTAGTTTAACAAACCCCCCCCCCCCCCTTGGCCAAATGGTGGGAGCTTTATCTTCCTCAATTTGTAGACAAATCATAACACATTAGCCTAACAGATTGAAGGTTCGTTTATCCTGAATTTATGTTACTGTTATACATTATTTATTATTTGTTATTTATTATCTAATGTTTATTTATCTATTTATTTATTTATTTATTTGTATTATTATTATTATTTTTTTATAATTTATTTATTTATTTGTATTATTATTACTATTATTATTATTTTTGCTAATAATTTATTCATTTACATTTATTTATCTATTATTTATTGTTTTCTATCTATTTATTACTCATTGATTTATTATTTACCCATTACAATGTACCTGCTTAGTTTATATTTGTTATTTAATATTTATTCACTACAATGTACCTGATTAGTTTTTAAGGTTTCTTTTCTTTTCCTTTTCTAATTCTATTTTGTATTGAAGTTTTTTATCGTATTTTTCCTTCAAAGTATATCATTGCATAGTATTATTATTTGTAATCATGATTTAAAATTAATTTTTCAGTAGAAAGATATAATAAATATAAATATCAAATCTCTGTTTGGAAACTGCGCGGTGGCCCAACAAATCGTCACCTCAAAGTAACACCGTTCTATTTATAAGCTATTTTGGTCAAAAATTATTTTTTTGGTATCAAACGATTCGTCTTCGAGAGCACTTTCGATTGAGTATAATAACGGGGCCCTTAAGGTTTTGTACCATACCAAATCTGAAGAAAAACGAAGTTCTATCCTACAAAATGTTAAAACTTTTTGCTGTAACAAAGTTCTATGCAACAATATTAGTACATAGAACTTTGTCATTCAATCATATTGAAAATTTATGAACATTAGGATATAGGGTAACAGAACTTTGTGTTTTTGAAATTCACACATAAGATTTTGTAATTTTAACTATGTAACTTCAAAAATAAAATAAAAGGTTCTATGTCCATCACAAATACAGGTTACAGGTTTCAGGCAAAGTAATTAAGGGATTTTATAATTGTCCTTTTTTTAATGGCTCCTGTTTGACCAATTGCTATCCAATAATTGTTTTTTTTTTAAAGATTATTTTTAATAGGGTTTTTCATATAAAAAAAATTAAATTAAATTAATTTAAAATGCCAAAACAGATCATGCAAAACGTCAAGCGCCCATATCTCGAAACATCGGTCAACTCACGTAGAACTGTGTTACTTTCAGGTAACGAAATGTAAATCTTTAATACGAAAAAAAAATTATCTATCTATCTATGTTACTGTAACAATTATTTACTCATTTAGTTTAGCACTGTCGGAGTGAGCGAAAGAAAATATCGCTATAAATCAATCAATCATTCGAGCTAGTTCAGCGCAGTGCTTATTTATGATGGCTCACCTCAATATGCGAGTTCAGCCAACTTAATAATTCGAAAGCATGCACCTGCTTAACAACGAAGCCTGAAACGGAAGGACAATTATATTTTCTGCAATGACTACCCTGTGTGGTATATCTGCCCTTGGAATTATAAAATTTAAGTGTTTGAACATGTTAGGCTTGCAATTGATTTTGTGCAATAAATACCAACAAAAATGGAATGGCTGAGAAAAAAAAAAAAAAAAAAAATTCAGACAATTTCATATAATTACGACAGTGACCTAGAATCCACTTAAAACATTACGCAACGTACATTTTTCAAAGGCCACCTTAAATATTCATCAAGCTAAGAGACTAAGAAAATTTAATTGAATGCCGATAAGGAAGAAAATAGGTACACTTCTTCTTTTTCTTGCGCGTATCTGTAACGTGCGAGTTTTTCGTTTTTCCCCCCTATACGGGTTATAAATTCGTAAAATTCTTGCGTTTGAATCAGTTCAGCGGAATGTTGCCATAAAAATATCTGGAAAGGTCTGCAATTATGATAAAAAAATTGTTCTATGGAAAAATCGTACTTACTTCACAAATTCATTTTTGATTTTAGTAAAAATAACACAAAAAAAATGAGCTGATTACGAAAATGATAAAATACAGCAAACGCAAATGTGTAAGAAATGTTGAAAATATTTTGTAAAAAGAACAATATTTATTATTGGAGACAAAATCTGAAGCGCAAATTTCTGGTTGTTAAAAGTCTTGCAGCTATGTTGAAAATCTGCCATGGCAGATGGCTTTCGGCGGAGGGTTTAAAATGATTGTTGTCTATTTTATACCAAGCAGTACATCGCTTTAACGTTTGGCTGACATTAGTTTTGACAAAGTGAAAAGGCATTTTGTGGGCTTCAAGAATAAAAAGGGCAACAAACTAAAAGTACACTTTCATGGACTTCATGGACGTAAGTACACTAGTCGGCAAAAGAATTTTGACAGAGCTAAAATGTTTATGAATTCTAGGAAGAAAAAAAAAAATTCACATACACAGTTTTCTTAGTTAATTAACAGGTAGCAGATTCCGAATATCAACGATCGTTTGCTCGAATTATTTTGAATATCGTTAGCTTTCATTACATTTGTGGGAAATGAACTGGATTAAGCTCTTAAACTTGTAATCTTAGTACCTACTTAGTTGCTACTTTTAAAGCTCTATCGTTTCGACGGTAAACCTCTGAAAAGTTACGGAATGAGTGCCCAGGTAATTTTTTATTTTTAAAATACATTAATTTAAATTTATTAAAATGAGTACTCTAAGCTTTGGCATAATTATTTTGTCAAATAAGTATTATTAAAATAAGTTGATAAATCTATGTCTTAAACAGACACTAGACTACTGAATCAGTTGATTGATTTAAATCTAAGTTGTAACGATATGAAAAAAAAAAAAAAAAAATGTAATGAAAACCTCTAAAAATAGAAATAGAAAACCGTGAATTTAATTGTGTTATGAAAACTTATTCGCCTGCAAAAGTGAATAGCATTTCCGTCAAAATACTTTTGCCGACTAGTGTACCTACATCCGAACCAATTAAGTTGCATATCAAAGTTGTTTTACATAAAATAAGATATACCGGAGTACTCGTATACATATGTCAACTGCAAGCGAACAATGTTCGTATCTCTTTGACGGGCATTAATTATGAAAATAATGCACTTGCCCGCATCCACAATCCACATACAGTCTGCTATTGTTGATGATTTTTTATGCATATTTTCGAAAGACCTTCTGAAAAACCTTATGAAATGCATAATGACATTTCGCTTGCATCTTTGTCGGGCATACGTGTGTTTGGTTTTCGACTGCATCGAACAAAAGAGTGTATCTGCCCCAACACCACTACTGACCCTCACTATAGTGACTCGTCCCGCGGAGTCTGATATCGAGTACAGAAAAGCACCGCGGGCCTTTTCGCATTCGAATTTTTGAATAATACCATTCGCGCATTGTGAAAATTACAAAGAAAATTTGCCAATCCAATTTTTAATATCCCTGTTTTTGGATTGCGTGTCAAAAGAAATTATTGAATTAAAACATTAGTATACCATTGAAATGGACATGTCTAACGTTGGTATTAACGCTGGCTATATTAATTTCAGCGCTCTGTGTGTAACAGCCAACAGGGACATTTTTCTGACAAATTAAAATAATTCGTTGACCATACTTACTTAATCAGATCGATTTCAATTTGAGTATTTTTTTTGTGTGCTTTTGTTGATGCACAACCCTAGAGGGGGGGGGAAGGGGTTCTTTCAATGATATGAACGCATATCCTGCGATAAGCATGTTCATATAGAAATAGTAATTCAATGGGACTTTGTTGATACTTGTGGCAGTCCATGGAGGGGTGACAAAAATAGGCTATTTTATACTACTAGGGATCGCGGTGGGCCATTATGGTTTTCCAGTGTCAAATGAGGCCTTACTATCTGTCGATACTGTACTCGGAGGTACTTTCTATTGAGGATTGAAGGATAATAACCACTTCTTGGTTCGAAAATCATCAACTTGGGATTCAAATTCAATGCGAATTTGCTTACTTTTCGCCAACAGTTTGAAGCCGTACTCAGTGCAGTTTATTATAAAGTTGTAATCACATTGACCGCAGTGTGGCCTCTGTAGAATTCTAAAAAGTCACAAGAAAAAGTGTCAATGAGAAAACAAAAAAGTGCCATTTCTGAAGCATTCTGCACATTTAGTATTTTTTAACGTTATTTAACAAGCAATGGCCCACTAAACACTATAATAGTGTTGCGATAGGCAACTGTGTTATATTTTAAAGGTTTTTTATTTGGAAATAACACCATTTGAAAAATGTCTTCAACTAGAAAAAGGGCCAAAATAGCAAAAAATTGTGTCATTAAAGTAAATGATGATCTGGACAAAATCTTGAAGTGGGGAAAGGACAATTTGGTTGTATTTAATGCAAACAAGACACAGTTCACAACATTCGCAAAATCGGCGTCCGCAAAGTTGAGCTACCTATTTAGAGCAAAGAGGTACTTTAGCCCCAAGCAACTTCTCCTTCTCTACAAAGCACAGGTAAGACCAGGCTTGGAATATTGTTCCCATATATGGAGCTCGGCCCCAAAACATTCACTTAACCTGCTTGATAGCATACAGAGATGAGCAGTTCGACTCATTGGAGACCCTACACTCACATCGAACCTACAACCGTTGGTGCACAGAAGACAAGTCGCTGGCCTATGCTTGTTCTATAGGTACTTCCATGGTAGATGTTCTGAGGAACTCAAAGACATTATCCCTCGAAATGCAACTTTTGGGCGCCCAACAAGACAGGCTGCTAATGCTCATGACCATACAGTACACTTGACAACCGCGAGGACATCAACTTTCAAAAACTCTTTCTGTTACAGGACAAGCAAACTTTGGAACTCGCTTCCTGGGGATATATTTCCAGAAAACTACAATTTGCAGCAATTTAAGTGCAGAACAAACATACATCTGCAGGCATCTCGGGGCGCTGTTGAAGCGTTATAGGTTCGCCTTTCCCGGGAGAAGTATATATAAAAAAAAAAAAAAAAAAAACTGAAGAGTCAATTAGGTAATTTGCAATTTTTATTAATAAAACAGAAATAAACTTTTAACTGAGACAGAGTAATATATATATGTATATATCAAATTTAATTAACAAAATTTTCAAAATCGAAATTCAATTTGCAAGACTCTGAAAATAATCAAAGAAAAATCGCCGCGATTATTTTGAAAGAAATGTATCCAATTCTAAATGTTGGAAGTTGGTTCCCTCTTCGTATTTTTGTATGTGTACTAAGCTCCCATAAGAAAGTGGACTCAGTCCACATCACGAAAGTGGTTTTACTTCCACTCAGGGAGTTAGTTCCCGAGGACTTATTTCCGTGCACCGAGAAGTAAATTGTGAAGGGAAATAAGTAAACCACAAAAAAAATTGCTAAGGGGTTAGGTCAGGCCATTAATTTTTTTGAGCCAGGAACTCTCTTTGACTTTGAATGGAAAGGAAAATTGTTTCAGACAACCAGCACCTATTCTCATTATGCAAATGTCGGTAGTGTTTTCGCATTTTCCACTGCATTTATTATCTCTCCCGCCGCAAAACTATGAAACAACAGCAGTGAAACCAAAAAGGGATATATTATACTGCCTCGGATCATTATTCGAACCATTTTTGAACCTAGAACTCCAATGCTGTGGTTATAGCTGCGTAAGTAGATAAAGGCAGTGCACTGCAAGAAATTCGCCCCCTCCCAAAGCGAGCTGGTTTAGGGCTACTGAGTGCGATCCGATTTGTAATGCATTGTCCTTAAGCATGATGATTAATGTAGACATCGTTACAGGGTTGCGGTCGAATATAAGGTTGTTGGGAAATTCAATCAAAATCAGAATTGATCCGATACGGCGTAGCTCTTGTTATAAGGAAGGAATAGGTTCGAGTCCACCAGACTGAAATCATAGCTCAAAAAGCGACTCTTGTGGTTGGATAACCTTTCAATTGTTTATCTCTCCATTGAACTTTTAATCGCACAGTCGAAAATGCTCTCGCCCCGATAGGTGGGTGCGTATTCTTCTTGTGCATTTGCGAACAGAAATTGATTGTGAATAGTGAATCATAAACCTATTGCAAATCTTTGGTCAAAAATGAATCGCACTGGTACAGTGAAAATTTATTATCAAGGAGTGGAATAGATGAACTATTACACTCGATTTCAGCACTTACTATGCGAAGGTGTATATTATGGCCCTTCTCACGGGCATAGCTCTGATGGTTAGGAGGCTTAACGGAGGTCGTTGCTCTGTGTCTCGGTCATAGCTTGTTTAGGGATCTCAAAAATGAAGCGTCCTAGCAACTAGGACAGTTCAAATACCCTCGATCAAAGAGGCATTGGTGCAACTTTCGCAGTCAGTATACCTTGTTAATACAGAATTATGACAGTTTTAACTACCTAATAGTTTTGCAGGTCGCTATTGAGCACAGTAGGTAGACATCTTTATTTCATTGGTTCGAAAAAATCGAGCGTGTGTCTGAAGATTTTCATTTTAGTGGTGATTTAGGTACACGGCAATACACTGGCGAAACAGTGCATAGTTTACCGTGGTGCTATTTTTTGGTCCTCTATAGCGAATTGTCGTTTTGGTGATGGAAGTGCTGTGCCAGTATTTGGAGGTGCGACTTGCGGACTGTAAGCGCCACCAAACGTAATGTAAGACTTTTTGGTGCTTTTGGGAAATGTTTCTTCATAATTTGCATCGAATATCTGTTGACTATGAGACAGAGCCCCTTTTGATCGGTTTATGTTTATTTACGAAGAGCCGCTGATATTTAGAAGTGCAATTATTTGGTGTTGTGGAAAGTGTTATTTTTCATTTACGTTGGTTGGGTGTGAGAGGCGCCAAAAATATCTGAACAGAAATAGATATAGGTATGACCAGGACGAGAAATTCCATTTGTCGTTTTATGATTCTATCACATGTGGAAGAAAACCCTCCAAACTCTCTTTTACAGGTAATATTTCGAAACACTCTCAAATGCACTTAAAAGGCAGTTTTAAGGATGCCGGACTCCAATTGCGACAGGAGTTGGAAAAATCTGTTTAAATTTAGCTGAAATCTAACTGGAAAGCGAAAGCTCCATAACAGTGGGTCTTAGGATGACACAAACACAAACACAAAGAATAAGGTGATACATTGGTCCATCCTTCATTACGATTATCATCTATCAATTGTCCTGACATTGAACCGATTTTCTGTCTCCCTATTGTGATTATTAGACTGCTCTCATGTTTTGTTCGATCTCTATAAATGCCTCTTGAAAATCGTCTTAATATTTCGTTACTTTAAATAAATTGTGCCCACATTAAATAAGTACTAATAACTAACTTAAAATAAAATACAGATTGTAAAAATTTATATATATTTTTTTTTTTGTTCTTCATGTGAAAATCTGAATTGCAAAAAAAAAAAAAAGCAAATTATAAAAATATAAAAACAACCAAAAATATTATTTAAAGGATGACATTCGGTGTGGACCCAGATACACACATAGATTCATTAGAACAGGCTGAGCAAGCAACCGTTGAGGGAACATCTAAATGGTCATGCAAATTAACAATTACAGGTACACAACTTTAATTTTTTGTTTAATTTTTTTTTTTTTTTTGTATGATTTGTGTACAAAGACTTTTTTATTGTTTTACTTTTTATTTTATTTTATAATAACATTGTAAGTTAAGTATTAAGGGATTCAACATCACAGTCCGCTTTCATCAAAAAGAAAAAACGCCAAAACAAAATCAGGAAAAATATATATTATTTCCAGACTTTTATCTCATTATGGTACACCCTATACTGCCTTGAATTGATTTAAATTGTTGGACGTTAACTGTTTGCCAGATTTGAATTGACATTGTCGAAGGAAAATCTATCTATCTGTCTGTCTGATTGTAATGAAAAATCTGGATGGGGCTCTCCCGGTCGGTTGATGTAGTCGGGTCGCACCAATCCCACGCGTTTTGGCTTTTTACATCTTGGTAAAACTCATAAAGGACACGGTTGTTCTTATTTCTGGGTGTTCTCTATTACTCCACGCAAACAGCAAATTTATCAAGCAGTTGGGGGAAAACTATTTACAAGAAGTGGTTTCCACCCCCAAAGTCGGGCGGAAAATATAAAAATAAATAAATTGGATCTACCAAAAAAAGGTTTCTCGTCAAGTTTGCAGTGTAGTAATAAGTAAGTAAGTAATTTATTTATAAACATAAGTTTCATTACTATTACAATAATTTACAATAAAAGACTTGTATATATACAACTGATATAGTACAGTCGTTACTTTTCTATGTAAATGAGTTCCGATTGTGGGCCGTAATAATTCCCACCTAAGTTATCATAGATATCCTCAACTGTTTGTTGTCATTTATAATTTTAACCCATTCAAATGGTAAAAACTCGAGCACAAGAGTTCCTTCTGAGCAATGGCAATATAACAAATGGATGGTTGTTTCAGGCAAAAATCACTTCGGGTGGTACAAAAAGTTTCCATTTCTTCACCGTTCTTAGTCCACAGATCGTGCTCTGTATAATCCAATCGGATGTAGTACACAATAAACCACTGAAGCCAATTTGAATTGTAAGTCTCTGAATTCCATTTCATACTCAATACCGTCTGTTCGGTGGCGGTGACTGGCATAGGGTGTACCATAACTTTCAACCAAGTCCACGCACATAATATGCAACTCATAGAAATCAAAAACCATGTTTGTACACCACTTTACTTCACAAGAAATTACTAAAAATAAAAATTTAAGAAATATCGAAGTAAATCAATAAAATTTACATTTGTCTATCAACCAAATCTCCACCTACACAAAACTCCTATGTTCCCAACTTTCTTCTAAAATATTTATCTTATCAATTTATTTTCACAACGACACACACTTGAACTCTGTCTCACTATATGATATAGCACTCACTTTGAATTTTAAACGATATACAAAAACAAACACACGTCTTATTTTCTACTCTATTTTCTATTTCTTATTTCCATGATATAATTTTCTTTTCTTTCTTTTTTATTAATTTTCCAACAATTTACCACTATAAATATTTATATATCGTAATCGTCCATTTACATTATATTGTAATATTTAGATTTTTCCTCTTACAAAACAAAAAAAAAAGAAATCAAAATAAAAAAAATGTTTCTAAAATACTTTCTATCTTATCTAATTTTTCTTCACCCAAAAAAAAAATTGTACTATACATTTTATATTTATAACAAAATTTCAATATTCTCAATATTCGAAACTCATACAAAATTTGTATAATAAAATCAAAACAAAGCCAAACAAAATGGAAACTTTAAATATCATTGTTGAAAAAAAAAAAAAAAAAAAAAAAATTGTATCTATACGCGTTTTAGCTGTCATTTTCTTTCTTTCTTCTTAAACTTTATGTTTCCTTTATTTTTACGAGAAAATATGTACATATAAATTTAATTTTCAATTTGGGAGAACAAATAATCCCCAACTATGTAAAAGAATGTTTGTTTGAAATACGGGTTGGGGTCAAAATTCTGGATGGGCCAAAATTCTTTTTACAAAATTCTGTTTTCAAAATTCTGCTTTTCAGAGTGTTGTAAAGACAATCCTCTCACTTGTTTAAGCATAAAGTGTAGAGACTTTTTTTTTTAAGATTGCTGAGTTGTTTTAGATAATTACTTTTCCAAATTCCAAGTAATTCTTTTTGCTATCCCTTCGTGAACGTGTGCTGTGATAGTGTTATACTCATAATGAATGTTTCAATGGTTAAATCCAATAAAAGGAAAAAATAAGTTGTGCGTGGATGGATGGGAATGGGGAGGAATTGAAAAAGAAAGGGACAATTACTAAAAGCAAATAAGAAGAATTCTAAAAAAAAAAGAGAGCAGATCTTAGCCATATTGGTTTTCTTAAACGAATTTAAAAAAATATAACTCTTTCTAGCTTTTTTTTAGTTCTTAATTTTTTGGTAATTTCAAATGTGAAATAATTTGCTACTTCTGGATTTCCTTCTTGTAATTAATTTACCTGTGGTATATTATTAAAACCTGAAACGCATAATATATTGTAATACAAAAATATTTTTTGTTCATGATCATATTGTTTTTTCTAAGCAGAATAAGCAGAATTTTATTGCTTGAAATTTGAAAAGCAGAATTTTGTAAAGCAGAATTTCGCTAAGCAGAATTTTTGTGTGAGGAGACAGAATCTTGCAAAGCAGAATTTTGAAAACAGAATTTCGACCGGATCCCTTGATATACCTTACAGATAATTTATTATTAATATCCCCTAATTTTCTAGATGCTTGAGACACAAAGTAATGTTGAAAAATTATTAAACATAAGAATCTTAACAAAAGTGATCCCCTCTACTCTTTGACTTTTATTTATTTTATTGAAATAGAACATTTTCCTAGACTATAAGCAATTTATATGTATCGACGAAATTTATTAAACTGTTTCCTCTTTTTCAATCCCGTGCATGTGAAGTAAAATAGATTTGTTTGTTGTATTTCGTTTGAAAGAAAAATTGCCACTGAAGTTATATGTTTAAGAATTTCTTTCTTCTTCTTCTCCTTTTTTTTCGAGTAGTACTTCTTTTCGAATTATTATGCATTATTATGTCAAGGTGTTCTAGTAAATGGTGAGTGAATTTGATATGTTTACAAAAGAAGAGGACTGCCTCGTTTTGGTAATGTTTCGATATTTCTGTTGACGTAATGGAACGATATCTGTTACCTTATAAATATACTCATATATATAAAATTCTGTTTCTGGATTTTTAAGCACTTTTGTGCCATACACCATACTCCACCATTGCCTGTCGAACTAGCGGGTACAGTACATTTAGAAGAATTAGTTTAATGTATCGGTTACTTATAACAGCTTTCAGAATAAGAACCTTTCGATGCCTTAGAAATTTCGTGGATATCAATCGAACAAACTACTGGAAACTTTGCCAAAATTTGCAGGAATATTTAGACAGAGTTAGCTGGGAGTCATCCAAGTCATTGAGAGAGTTTTGCAAATAAATTTTTTCATCACATTTAAGGACTTACAGGAATGCAATTAAATTCAGCACCAAACTCAATTTACTCATTGTCTCAAAAAATTAATTCTTTTTTTTTAACAGTGTTGCCATAAAAATATTAGCAATACCGATTTCTATGGAAAAATCTTACCTCACAAATTGTTTTTTATTTAAGTAACAATAACAAAAAAAAAAAAAGAAGAGCTGAATACGAAAGTGATAGAATACATACAAGAAAGTAAGTGTGCAAAAAATATTGAAATTATTTTTCAAGCGAACAAAATTTAATATTGCGAATGCAGACAAAATCTAAAGCGCAGATTTCTGGTTGTTAAAAGTCTGCAACTAGTTTGAAAATCTGCAAAATGCAGTTTCTTAAATCGATGTAAGAAGTACTTTACACCCTCCGACTTAGCTACAATATACAAGGCCTTTATTCGGCCTAAGCTTGAGTACAACGCTCATATCTGGTCAGGTGCACCAAAAACTTCATTGCACCTACTAGACAGAATTCAAAAGCGCGCGATAAAACTTATAGGTGATAGAAATATAGCGGAGTCTATTGACCCGCTCGAACATCGCAGAAATGTTTCTTGCCTTTCCTTATTTTATAGATATTTTCACCACCGATGCTCTGATGAAATAGCTAACTGCATTCCGCCCCTTCAACAATTCTCTCGCAACACCCGTCACACATCGAATGCACATCAGTTCACCCTTAAGCCTACCTTCGGACGTACTGTAAAATATAGAGATTCTTTTGTGAGTCGAACAACATGCATGTGGAGTGGAATGCATTGTCTCACACGGTTTTCCCCTCTCATTACAGCCCACAATTGTTTAAGACCAATGTGCAACAGTACCTCTTCTCTATCCTCCCTATTAACCCTTCCAACCGTGCTGTGCATTAGCATTATAAGGGAACAAAAACCCCTTGAGCACTAGTGAATTATAAAAAAAAAAACAAAAAAAAAAATCTGCACTTTTGGCACGCTTTCTATTGCATCGTCAGGGTAAATACTTTTTCCGTCTTGCCACATATTTTGCTATAAGCAAACATAAAGTACGATTTTTTTCCAAAATGGATTAATTGGAGCTCAGAAAAATACACACATGCTTGGTACATCAAAGGACAACAATGCTGTGACAAGAAAATGTGTCCAACATCACGTTGGGATAATCTATCAATATCAAGCTCCGTTGAAACTTCACAAAAATCCAACGATTAATTGTGGAAATCACCTATTAACTGTATTGACCATTGACTTCACGGGGCTTTATACTCCACTAGCAACGATTTATCCTAACGATGAAAAAAAAGAGCGTTTCCTTTCGGCTTTTGTATTTTAATACGTGCATCAGAATTCTCGGTTTCGAATTTTTCTCATTTTTTTTAAACATGTATGCAGTCCGTTGCACTCTTGATCCTGGTTTTGTAAAATGGACTCGCAAAAAGTCTGTAAAAAAAAAAAACAGCAAAAATGTTGTTGGCATTCTTCGCATACTTATACCGCTCATGCGAAGCACACTATTGTTCTCTGTAGTCACAGTAATCCTTTGAAAAGTTGTCATAAAAGGTCAGAAATAAATAGAATCTAAAAATATGCGAACAACCAAATGTGTTGGTCACTTTTAAGTGGTATCGTCATAAACGAAGTATTAAATAGACCGTCAGTCAGTGTTGCCTGAGAGAAACACTATAAGGTAGTACTGCAGCATAGGTAAATGTGGTCACCAAGAATTCGTTTTTTTTTTTAACTTTAAAAAAATAAATATTTGGCGCAACAGGGCCGGAAGGACCCTAGGCCTAGCTTCTCACAACCATTCGTTTTGTGTGAGTTTTTCATTTTTGGAACGAATGCCGACTCCAAACGGCTGATTGAGAAGCTCTTTCAAGACAGTCATACTCTCGGATGTTTGTCAGACGTTTGCGAGAGGTGGCACAATGAAAAAAAAAAAACCCTAAATTGGAATTTGGGTTTTGCGGGATTCGAACCTCGACCCCTCGTTTAGTAGTCCAACAAATAGGGTGTCCATATACCTCAAACGAAAAAAGAGGACAAACTTTACGATCACCAAACAATGAAATAATGAAACTCAGCAGCAACGTTGCCAGATTTTTTTTTTTTTTTTTTTTTAAACTGGAAATTCACAAAAAGCTGTTAGCTTCAAAAACGAAAAGATTTTTGTGAAACTACGCTTAAATTTTACTAAACAAAAATAACAAAAAACAATTCTTAAAAACTGGAAAAAATTAAACTTTTTCAAATCGGAAATTGAAAAAAAAAAAACTGTAATTTGTACTAGGAGGTCAATCTTAAAAAAACCGTAAGCCTGTCTAAAAACCTGTAATTTACAGTTTAAACTGCGAATATGGCAACGTTGCTCAGCAGTAATCCTAGATCGTGGTATTTCTAGCTTTTTATATAAATTCTGATGGGCGAAAAACCTTGCGCGCAAAACAGAAATAAAGCATTACAATTGTGGAAATATCAGGAATCTGACGAAAAAACATTCGAACTACATTCCAAGAAATAATGTTAACAAACTGCGATTCTTGTACTGAAGTTTAATTGAATGTGAATTTCTTTCCGAATAATACAAATTTTAGTTTTAAAAGAAAGATTTTGCATATACAAATCGTAGGAATTTGAGTTAGATGAAAAGGGAAAAATTCAATCCCTTCGTGGGAAAGTTAAAGCGAGAGTGTTCTTAGCATAGTGGATCTGAGAATAGTGGATTTGGTGAGTGGATGGATGGATGCGTTCTCAGAGTTTCAATTCATTCTCTTATTTCACCACGAGAACATGTGTTGAAATAAAACGCATTCAACGCATTCATAGGGAAGAATTGATAAAGGGCAGAGATATGAACATTTCTGAGTGGGTAAGATTTTCGAGTTATAATCTTTGCAAGAAGTTTCCGTGTACTACAAAAATGCATAATTTCTTAAAAGATAACTTCACGCTGATAGTTGCAAAAAAAAAAAAAAAATTCAAAACTGCTAACAACAACTCATAGACACAGTCACTTTGTAGGAATGATAGCTATTTCGAACTACATCACTAATACTTTCCCACATAGTAACACGGAATACAGCTTGTATAGGCAAACTCTCTTAAGTGGACGGAGCTGACGGTCTATTTAATACTTAGTTTATGGGTAGCGTTCAATGATTCACAAAAAAAAAAAAAAAAAAAAATTAAATGATGAAAATAAATCTCACTGAATACAAGTAATCCCTGCACATAAACAAATGGTTAGTTCGAGAGAGAGGCCAGTGAAAAGCATAAGGCATTTTATGCCATCGGCGTTAATCCACCGGTTGCTAACCCTCGCGACACCACGTACTGTGGGATTCAATATTTGCAGTGAATGTCCTTGCATTAATTGAGTATCAATTTTTTTTTCACTATAAGTATGCTGTGTGGCACCTAGTGACAGCATTGAAATATCTCGTCCATTCGCAGGAAGCATGATGGACATATGAATGTAAAGTTGTGTCCTGGCTGTTAAAAAAAAAAACTCTGCCATGTGAATGGTTGTCCTTGATGAACTGTGTTTGCACTCTCACTCATCAGGGAGGCTCTTCCAGCTGCAAAAAGCAATATCTGAAGTTGTTGAAGTTCCAAAATCATATATGAAACGGGCGTTTTTTTTTAGCAAGGCCTTGTGTACCCTTTGAGGTACGATTGCAATTGGAATGTATTTTTTATTCCCCCCATCAGTAAATTGCATCATTCCCGAATTAAAGTAGATATCTGTTACACACGTATACAAAATTCTCTTCGTCCTCCTTTCGATGCAATTTTTATTTCCGTTCCCGCAGTAGTACTTCCACTTTCAATTGTATTGTATTGCACGGGGTAAGCTGCTTTTAATAAGTAAGACCAGACCTAGCATCGAGGATGCTTCCTTTCTGCAATTTCTCATAGCCGCTGAACACAATAATTGGTTGATGTTGGCTGTATTTTGACTGGAACGTGGAAACCCCCTCAAGCTTGACTGGGAGTGGGAGCTCAAAAAACAACCTCTCCTGTAGTGGGTATAATAATAAAGCGCATTTCAATCTCAATTTGGTTTGCAACATCAACAATTGTTTTCAGTGAATCAAGGCGACTCTACTCTGGCTGGTATAAAATTGGATAAAAAATCGCATTTTGTTGCTAATTAAGAACTTACGCATTCAGCGCTTCCATGTCATAGCCTTGAGCACCCACCGTTCTTTTCTTAAAACTACAGTTACCACTCTAAAAGGATGCTCCATCTAAGGCTAAACGGAACAATAGGAAATCTGAAAAGGATGTAAAGAGGAGTTTCGCAATCACAAGCCGCACCATCATTGCGTGCCTGACTTTGTGGGGTCGTCCCTCTAGCTAAGATAAGTATCGCTCATGAATTCGTGTCCATAAAGAACGGTCTACTAATAAAATGCCACCCATGGTGGGATGATGATGGAGTGATGATTTCATTATCGGCCTTTGAAAATGTTATTATATATATAATAATTGATACTGTTGGTCTATTGTGCAATTGGTGTCCTTCTGTCCGTTACGGTTTGTAAAGAAGATGCACTTGACTTTCCTTTATGCTTCTTGTTGCCATGTATCCACCGGCTAGACAGAGTTACAGCCAAGTCTTCTTTTAATGACAATACAAAAGGTTGGAGTGGTTTTGGGAAAGCCCATTGTGTACAGGTGACTTGCGAGGTGAATGTGATGTCGACGTTTTGTTATTACAGAAATTCGATGGAACCACTCAGCAGAACTTGAAGTCAACTATCGCCATCCAATATGTGGCTATATCCTGATTTTCAGATTACCATGGCCTGTGACTTTTCTCGTGCGACGAATTTGATGTCACTCACTGTTCCATTGATAACTATTAAGGAAGACTATGTTTTTTTTTTTTTTTTTCTTAGTGCTTATAATGCTTGTGACCTCTGATAAAAAGAAAACCGTTAAGAAATCAGATCTTGTAAGGCGATGAAAATATTTCTGGTACTGTTGAAAATGCGAAGGGCATCTTTTGAAAGGTTGCAATAGCGTAATTCGGGGATGTACTCCGTGGGCTGGCACTTCCCTAGAATTGATGCTTCACCTGGTCTTCGAAAATGCTGATTTAGAGCGAGGTATGCACAACATTTGACCTGTTAGAATGTGAGAGCCACCATGCAGTGGCAAATCACCTACTGTCGCATTTTTATTGGAAGAAAAAATAAGACCAGTGCCTTGAATTGTAAAATTCGGAAAAGTATGTAGTAAAAAAAAAAGAGCGGTGAGTCGCATTTCTAAAGCTACTCTAAATATAAAGAATGATGGAGAACCGCGTTATATTTTAACATATTTATTTACCTTTTTAAGGACTAATTGCGCGAATTGCGAACAAATCAATTTAATTGTATTCAGGAATTGAAAATTGATTTTTGTTCTCCTACCGAACCATTATATTTAATTAATCTAATCTTGATTTAAGTAGCTAAATTTACAATAACAGCAATTTTCCCGCGAATTGAAAATTCTTGCCGCGAACTGTCACACTTTATTCACAATCCACAAACCCACGAATGAGAAATTCATTCGAACTTAACCTTGAATATTGAAACTGATTCGCGATTATCTGCGACTAAAAAAGTTTTCATGTGAATGAAGTCTCAACAACTACGAATATTCGCTTGTTCGCAGTTCGCAATTCGCTCTCATGTATATGAATAGTCCTTAAATGTGCCTTTTCCGGCTTGTTACCGCTTAACAGCGTATTACCAGCCCACTCAAAATGAATAATATAAACTTCTTTTATTAGGAAAATTTAAAAATTAATAATTAATTAACTAATTAATTTTTTATTACAAAAAAAAGATGAAAGTTAAAATCGAACGAAAGGCAAATTGTATCCATGTGGTTTTTCTTTCACGTTTACAATAGCTGCTGGCCGACTCGCGAGTAGATGTCGCTACGGTTTGTTAATTGAAACATAAACAACAACAAATGGTCTCCGAAAATAAGTCCCAAATTGTTGTAAGTTGTTCGCATCCGATATCCTTCTCGCTACCTAAATACCTTTCAGACTCTTCCACAAATTTTCTATTATGTTTTACCTATTCAAATAGCCATAACACAAGATCGTGTGTTACTAATTTAATTTCAGTCAATGTTCAGTGTTTACAATTAGTGTAAATTTTTATTCCAATAAAAGGGATTTTTGCTTTTTTTCACACAAAATGAACGAAAATAAATATGTCTGCCAGGGCAGATACTGTTCACATAAAAAAAAATAAAAATACAAAATACAAAATTAAAATAAAAAATAAAAATAAAAATATGAATTAAAAAATAGAAATTACTTCAACATTTAAAAAAAAGTGCGAATAAATAGCAAAAAAAAAAAGAGTAAATTAGACCATTATATAAGATCAATAATTTAGTCACTGAGTGGGAAGGGATTTAAGATAAGTTTTCGAGATTCCAAGATATACCTATTGTGTCTAAAAGGTAAAACCTCTTATGTCAATTCTGTACACTTTTCAGGAGAGCAATCTTAAACTTTAAACGGTGCACTACGTCAGATTTAAGCTATTTTACAACAGTTACAACTTCCTGATTATTTTAATTGTTTTTACCTGGTTTGGCTTAAAAAAAAATAGAGTAAGGAAAACAGAAAACATTCAAATAGCTGAAACAACTTGAGTCGAATTAAGATGTTATACCTTTTAGGCACTGCTTCTCAAATAAAATTCAAATATCTACCCGCATATAGATACCATCCATGCGAAGGTCAAAACGTGGTTTTAATGCTCGCAGCATAGTGGAGTTATTTCCAAATCAAAGTGGGAACCAAGTACACCTTTGTTAAGTGGTCTTATTTCCCAATTAAGGTGGTTTTAATTCCCATGGATTTATTCGCCTGCACCTATTTTCGTTCTAAGCCTCTTAAAGGATCTAATTACGTATCCACTACCGATAAGTTATTCATCTTTCAGTGCCTAGTATGTATTTAAGTCCTTTTTTTTGTTGTTATTGTATCTTCTATGGAATGTGTACAAATCTCTGTAATTATTTTCGGTGTCTTAACTGGGTGTTGTAATCTTGTTTGTTTTTGTATGTTTGTTTCTGTATATGATTAGATATAAATGTTGCACCCCACCAAGTGTATATGCTCGCCGCGCCACATGCATTGAATTGTAAATATCTACACCCTCACACATCAAATTTAAACCCACTATAAATGGCTCGAATTAGGCTCTCATATTTTTATTGATTGTTACTTTGCATGTTTGTGATAGTGAATGCGAGCAAGCAAGGAATATATCCGTACACCAATTTACCGACAAAAATACAAACAATTTTATTTTGGTACATCTGTCTGTATATCTACCTGTCTTATCTGTCACTATTCTTGTTATCTGTTGTCTCTACAATCATTTCTATTATGTCGTTAAAAAAACACACACACAAACACCCGCACACATAATCACACGTTCAATTTTGCACAAATAAATAATTATTTTCCTCCTTGACCCTTTATATTTGTTTTACGATTTTGGGTTTTGTGTTTTTCGCTACAGTTTCACATGTCATACACACAAAAGCAAAATTATTCCTTAATTATTGTATATATAAAATGCTAAAAAAAATATAAAAAAAAAATAAGTAAATTAAATAAATGGCAACAACACCACAACACTGGCTAACTCTGCTATACATCAAAAAGTATCTATTGTTTTTTTGTTTTTTTTTTCTCTCTCTCTCTCTCTTTCAACTCGACTGTGTCTGTTTTTTAACCACAACACCTGTACAAACAAATTTAAAATGTCAAACATGAGTTCTAGTTCAGCAAGTTTTTCGTTTTCACTCGTTCAGTGTTACACAGTTTTGTTACAGTTGCTTACGAGTTATTTGTTGTTCAGTTTCACTAGGACATCCTACTCCTAGTTTAGTTCTCTGTTGAGCTACGCTGTTCTTTTGTCTATTTTTTTTTTTTTTTTTTTTTTTGACATTGAAATAGGCAGAAAGACCCCATGGACATGGACAATTTTTTTATTTTTTCAGAATTAACAAAGAGCTCTTGCAGCATGAGGTGAAGAATGGACTCGTCGGACTCGTAGGCACGGGCAATCGTGTATGTAGAATGTAGGTTGTGGGGCAACAAGTCGCCACAGCTTGGTTGACTCACCTCTATTAGGGAATATTGTGTTTCTGATATATTTTGTTTCTAAGTAGGTATTTTGAGTGAATCAAGAAAATTGTCATAGTTTAGAAGTTCAAATCAGTCGCACTTTCTAATAGTTATGTGTAGGTAATCGAATTTTAGTCTCTACGGCTGTGGGTATGTGTCTGCAGAATAATGAGTTCAATACGCGGTCATGTTGCACAATTTGCCCGCTTCTTAGAAACATTACCGTTCGTTATTTCAATGGCGCACATTACGCACATAGGAAGTCTTGCACGCCCCTGAATTTACCCCAATTTATATTTAAATAAAACAAATTGGATGTATAGTTACTTTTATTTTGACCTCCTAAACTGAGCGAACCACAGTAAACCACAGGCCAGTAAACTTAACCATAAGAGGTCTTGTTTTAGAGACGGTTACAAAGGCCCAAAAGAAACTTTATCAGATATAAAAATGATACTCCTTTGAAAATGAAAATGATTTTGCACAGAAAAAAAGAACAAGCCATCGAATACTTAAGCACGAGTGCAGTCTGCAGTTGTGGTAGGTTTTCAATAAATAAAATAAAATAGAATCGCAAAGTTCTGAAAATCAGAAAAGGTTTCGTGTAGAACTGCAAGTAAACTCGAGTTGGACATTTTAATTATTCAATATCAAACCTGGCCCAAAGTAGTTGTAGGTAGTTCCGAATATCCGAAAGTTCAGTGGAACAAAATTTGATAAACAATATTTTAACATTTGTCATAAGATATGGCGATTTGACACATTGACGTAAACACTCGCCTACAACCACCACAACATTGTTTTTCTGTCAAAAAGTCCATTTTGAAAATAATACGGGTTGAATAGGCTGAGCTTTTCACACCCATTCCCCTTGCGTGAGTTTTTATTTTTGGGATGAATGGTACCGACTCACAATTTACAGATAGAGTCCGAACGGCTATCGGATGTTTGTCAGATTTCAGAGACATCCGAGAGTTAACAAAAAAAAAAAAAAAAAAAAAAAATTAGAAGATTGGCCCTAATATGTAAGGGTGGTGTAAAATATCTAGTGTCATAGGTGGACAAGTGCTTCGCTTGAAGAGACTTGTCGTTTTTATCCAGCACAAGGAGTTGACAATTTTACGCAACCACTCTGGTTATCTGCTGCATCACTGAACTCTGGCTTGATGCGTATGTACGCAGTGTAACCACGGTTGCCAGATTGGGCGCTTTGTCGTATTTTGGGCTATCTTTTTACTTGAAAAACGATAGAAATTTCTTCCATGAGCGCCCAACACCATTTTGGGCTTTATATCCTTTTAAAAATTGTGTGTTAATTTTGTTTGTTTTATTCTTTCAAAAAACTAAAAAAAGAAATATTTTCGAACAAACCCGCACTTTTAAAACTTGGCAGCACTCTTGCAGTCAAGTAACCTCGAACAGGCCTTTTGATTTGACACAACGACACAAGTCAGAAAATGTCAATTGCAGAAGGTCGAAAAAAGGCGCACTGAAATGGGAAATTAGGAAAAATAGAAAAGTATACTTAAGGATATCAACGATTTTTGGGCTACATTTTTTTAAGGCTAAGGCGCTCAAGGCAAACTAAATTCTGGCAACCCTGAGTGAGATCAAAAGTGCTATTTCTAAAGCTATTCTGCAAGTTTAGAATTTTTTAATGATATTTAACAAGTATTAGCTCGTTAAATGCTATAATAGTTTTTTAATAGGTAACTGCGTTACACTTTAATGGGTTTTACTTGGTGACACCATGTGAACATTTTTGAAGCACTTCCAACTAAAAAAGGGACCAAATTGACAAGTTAGTTGCAGGCTCTGAAAAAAAGTGCCAAATTGCCACTTTAGTCGCAAAATGTTCACGCTGTTTGTATCGCCATCTGGTGGTTTTTTCATTCGTTGCTCTTGAGTAAGAGCTGTAGATTTAGGTTGGGCTAGCGAAATTAGCGAAAGCTGCTTCCTCTGGGCCGACAATCGAGGTCGAGTAAAAGCTCTGGATTTAAGTTGCACTAGCGAAATAAGCGAAAGCTGCTTCTTCTGGGCCCACAATCAGGGGTCGAGTAAGAGCTCTGAATTTAGGTTGCACTAGCGAAATTAACGAAAGCTGCTTCCTCTGGGCCCTCAATCAGGTGTAGAGTAAGAGCTCATTTCAATTTAATTCAATTCAATTCAATTCAAAGGTAAATTTGTAGGTTTCTTCAGTCCTGTTTTCGAAATACTGTTCCATTTCTTATTGCCATACGTGTTAAAAGAAATGTCTTTCTTATTCCGATTCCGATATCCCTCCGTCTTCATTCTCAATTGCAAGAGCTCTTCGCTAAGAACATTTTTTATTTGTACTTTTATTTTTACTTCTTCACTCTTTCTTCTTACACACCTTTCCACCATTATACTTGCGTGTATAGCCTATACACATACCTACATAATGTATATCGAAAAGCAAATACCAATAGCTTCCAATAGCAAAAAGACACCACACCATGAACCACTCACATACTGATCATAAAATAAAAAGTCAACATAAAAAAAAAAAAAAATAGAAAATTAAAACACAATTGAGCTTATTATGTATAAAAAAAATAATGTAACTCTGATCATTGCATAAAAAAATAACGCACACACAATAGATAATTCCTTTTTAAAATAAAACAATTTTTTTATTGTATGTGTTCAGAGTTATTTTTTTTTAACGTAAACTTAAAATTAAAAAAACAAAAAAATGCAAAAAGAAAAAAAATTAAAATGCACTTCCGTTTTTTTCTCTTCTCCTTTCTTCCTTGAATCCCTGTTTACAACAAAACGAAACATGAAAATCACAAAATAAAAAAAAACATGGTTGTGTTTGTTTGTCATCGTCGCACACATTCGCCACCATTGTCGCTGCTGCTGCTGCAAAAAAAAATATATATATATATATTTAAAACATTTGGCTGTGGCGTCAATTTATCGGTGTCTGATTGGTTGGGGGCGACGCGATCACAAACGAATGCGAATGACTTAAAAAAAATAAATAATATACGACGCTCTTGTACTGTGTGCTGCTACAGTGATATGTGCTCAAGGCCTGATAGCGAAGGATAAAAGCGGTACCAGTGATCCATATGTGACGGTGCAGGTTAGCAAGGTGAAAAAACGTACACGCACAATGCCACAGGAATTGAATCCTGTGTGGAATGAGAAGTTTCACTTGTGAGTATTGTCTGTTGTTGTGGGATTAGTTCGCCAAAAACAGAAACAAATCAAAACTACAAAAGAAAAAATACACAAAAATATCTCTCTGTCGGATTTTTTTTTTGTTTCTCCATAAACACATCATACAAGTTGTTCTTCAACTTTTTTCCCCACATACAATTTTATTTCTTTTCTATTTTGTTTTGAAAAAAAGTTTTACTCTCACCCTATTTTCATTTTCATTCCTGTAAAATTGACTAAACATTTGTTTCCTTCAAACTGAATACACAACGAGAACACTTTTCCGCGACCACTTTTCAAAACATGAAAATTCGAAAAGACACAAACAAAATACAGTAAACGAAACATCGTCAAACAAAAAAAAAAAAAAATATATCTAATCTCCCCAGCGAATGCCACAATTCATCGGACCGTATCAAAGTGCGCGTCTGGGACGAAGATAACGATCTCAAGTCGAAACTTCGTCAGAAGTTGACGCGCGAATCCGATGACTTCCTTGGCCAGACAATAATCGAAGTGCGAACACTCTCCGGCGAAATGGATGTGTGGTATAATCTAGAGAAACGTACTGATAAATCAGCTGTATCCGGAGCGATACGCTTGCATATATCCGTTGAAATCAAGGGGGAAGAGAAAGTAGCACCTTATCACGTCCAGTATACATGCCTTCATGAGAACCTATTCCATTATCTGTGCGAGGAGAATTGTGGAATGGTAAGTTTGAGTGTACGTTTTCTACAAAAAAAAAAACAAAAACCAATCACCAGCACTTTCTTTTCTCCCTACAATGCACTCCAAATTGTATCAACCTGTTTTCTGTGTTTTTTTTGTTTTGTTCTACTAATCTCCATGCAAATTGTAAGTGGTATCTAAGGAGCGATTTTTTATTTATCTAAGGAGCGATATATTTTCATAGAATTTTTTTTTAAGGCTCAAAATTTAAAAACAAATTTATTGGGCTCGCTCCACACTGCGTGTAATTTCGTTAACATCGGCTGGACGTAGTTTTTGTACGTTGGGCGACGTAACTAGTTATATTGGGTTGCCTGTCTTCTCCCCGTTATTAGTGAATTTGCAGAAAACTCGAGGGCCAAGTGTTCAGTTTTTGTTGTTTTTTTTTACTTTTTCGAGTAAGTGTAGAAAAAGTTTGAGCATAAATAAAAATACCTACATATCTCTGGTATTCAGCTCGATCTTTTCGAATTTGTTCACTCATCCAGTGTGCCGTCTATTAAGTGAACTTTTATTAATGGCAGTCCGTTTGGTTGAAGGGCCAATAGGCCTCACACAGGGCGCCATTAATTAAGAGAACTTGTTTGGTAAAAAACAAATTTTGATCCGAACTGTTGTTAAACCGTCAGATGATTGTAACAAAAATTGTCGAAAAGGAGACTAATGGTTGAATTTTAAGCAGGGAAATATAACAAAAAATACGGGCCTTACAATCAGTCTACACAGTTAGTGAGCAAAAGGACACTTCAGACTTAAACGTTACGGATGCAATTTCTACCTTGAGGTGGGTCCTCGTCGTCGTCTTGGCAAATCGAAAATTAAAATTTAAGTAAAATTTAATTTACTGTCGAGACTTGTCCACTTATAAAACCGCTTACATCGAAGGCTATTCGATACCCTATAAGAACGTCACAAGACTATTCACGCTTTACTCTTGAAACTCCGCTGCAAATATTTAAGCTACAGTCGCCGCTCACTTGATGGACCCTTTCATACTGTGTGCATAAGCTTCCCACCAAATCAGCCTTTAATAGATGAACGAAACGCCAGGGCCCTAATCACGTTAAAGCTAACGTTTTAAATCAGCGATTCACTGCTGATGTCGGAGAAATAAATAAAAAGGACATAGTTCATCTTCTTTATCAAAATTTTTCAAAGATAAATACCGCTGATTGTCATCTGTTTTCAAGTTACAAGTTCATCTACCAAATGAAGTGAAGCAACTTCTTACATTGAATGTGAGGAATATATACTGTTTAAAAATATTTTCCATTCTGGCGTTTTATAAATTCATCGCTTCACACAATGAATGCAGTTTTATTTTTCTTTGTTGGCTTTTTGTTTTGTTGTATGCAACCGAACCCGCCCGCATACTGTCGTTGGTTCCACTTACAGCCGTCCCACATTTTCTTCTGACTTTTTTCAAATTCTTAATGAACCTATTATTGCAACAGATTTAAACCATAAATAACATGCAAAACAAGAATACATAAGCACATTCCACATAAAATCCCCAACCTCTAGGTGAAACTGCCCCAACAGAAGGGTGACGACGCCTGGAAGCTGTATTTCGATGAAATTCCCGAAGAGATTGTCGACGAATTTGCAATGCGATATGGCATTGAAAACATTTACCAAGCCATGACACATTTTCACTGTTTATCGACAAAGTACCTGTGTCCTGGCGTACCCGCTGTGATGAGCACTCTACTGGCCAATATCAATGCATACTATGCCCACACGACGGCCTCGTCAGCTGTGTCGGCCAGCGATCGCTTTGCTGCTAGCAATTTCGGGGTAAGTATCCATTCAAACTGTTTTCTATTTTTTTCCCCGATATGATATAAAATAAAAAATATTAGATACTTACGCAAATAAAAGAACAAACAAAAAAAAAAAAAAAAAAAAATTGAATAATTAAAAATAGCTCAGAATTTATTTATAAATTTTATACTCCCCCAGGCATATCTACATAATAAAAATTAAATCCTTAAAATACACTTATTTTATCACACACTTTGAAATATATCTATGCAATAAGTTTAAACACACCACACACACATTCCACACAACACAACTAGTTAAAACTTAAAAGAGAATGATTTTTTTCCAGTCTATCGAAAGCAATGATGGGGAAGCTGTTGATGAGGCTAATGTTAATATCGATGACATCGTGATACCAGTAGTCGTTACTGAGGCGAAAATCTATTTTGTAAATATTACTACTACGAAACAGAAATCTGGCTTTCGAAAGTTGTATAGTAAAAACACACCACCCACAAAATATCGAAAACATCGATTAAGTAAAAAAAAAAAAAATAAGAAAACAAAAACCATTAAACGTTTTATAGAAAGCAGTTGTCCGCCTCTCATTTGCCTGTATGCTGTTGATCTCGTAGCTAGTATTGAAGGCACTCTACGCGATCATAGAAGGGGCGTGACTTCCTATTTTTATTTGAACGCGAACAGGTGAAAGCCATCCAAAAGTCATAACGCCGACTGAACAGTCGCATGCCCTTAACGATAGCGTAGAGTGGCCCCATTTAAAGTATATGTAAGAGAGCGATTTCGTTTTGTTCTCCTGTGCTTTCTAGGACACATTTTTCAATAATCATCATCTACTAGAAGAAAAAAAACCTACAAGATAGGCTAGGTTAAGTAGTCTTGCCAAACGTATTGTATTTGTAGTTAGATTGACTTTCGTCATTGCGTATGAGAATACAGCGCATCCATCGTCTTGCAACTTATTTCTAATAGCACCAATCTAAGTCAAGAATCGAGTATCAAGCAATTGCTTAGATTAGACGGAAGCACCTAGGCAGGTACTTCTTGATAACGTAGTGGAGGTTGGTTCCTCAAACAAAATTGGGACCATAATTAAAATCTGTAGGAAAAATTATTGTGTTGGCGAATTGGAAGGTTTCTGATCCACCGATTATGCAGAACTTGTGTGACCAAGAAATTCGGAGCATCTTGGAATCTGGTGGTAAGGGTAAAGAGTTATTTTTAAGGCTTCCGTGCCATACCCAGCCTGTTGAACGATATGTAAAGATAACGACGGAAGCTGCGACTTCTGAGTACACAAAAAATCCGGACTAATCCGGCGCAAACAAGGCCAAACTAGAATCACGGAAGGTAATGCCTAAATTTGAGACAAAACAAGATTTTTAAGCACCTTAATTATCAAATACACAATGTTTATATGTTGCTAGATTGGGGGTGACATCTGAGGGTAGAAATTATTTAGGCGGAAATCAGTTTTTTTTTTTTTTTTAATTTTGTTTTATTGGTATTTCGTTATATATCCTTTTTTGGTAACTTTATAATGTATTTTCGCATAAAAATTAAATTTCTATGCATTTTGGGAACGTAAGAAACGCCGAGTGACTTAAACTTAAGAATGAGGTAGCGTAGAGATTCTTCGGTACGGCTCTGTCCACAACCAAATGCTTCCAATCGAGGATGAAATAAATGTCTGTTATATTTCAAAATGCTGTTAATTAGCCGAAAGCCCTAGCAGCTAGTGCTATTGATCAATTAGTATTGTAATTAATTACATATTAGATCATTTATAATAATAATAATAAAACTGTTTCGATCCCCCGAAACTGTATTTGCAATTAAAATTATTTATTTTTCCAACAAGTATTATTGTCCCGCAAAAACCCAAGTTTCGACTTATGGTTTTTTTCACTGCACCACCTCTCGCGAACGTCTGACAAACATCCGAGAGTATAACCGTCTTGAAAGAGCTTCTCAATTAGCCGTTTGGAGTCGGCATAAAATTGTAGATCCCTTCCATTCGTTCCAAAAATGAAAACTCATACAAAACGAATGGTTGTGAGAAGCTAGGCCTAGGGTCTCTCCGGACCTGTTGCGCCAACTATTTATTTTTTTTATTAAAAAAAAAACAGCTAATACCAGTTTCATTACGAAAAGTTATAGTTTTTTGTAATAATTCTTTAAACATTTTTCCGGATTTACGCACCATCCTCATCTGTACATTTTATAAACAACAATTTCATCACAGTTGCTGTGTAAATTCTTTCAAGATGGTTTCAAAGTTCAAACTGCACCATGAGATGATATTTTGTGTTGTATTTATTTTCCACACACTTTTGCATTAGGAAAACCAAAATTACACGTTCGCGACCGCGTTTCAAAATCGAAATTTTTAATGAAGTTGGAGGTTGTATTGTACCTAAAACAGAAACAAAATATTCACAAAATGTTGTTTTTTTTTTTTTTTTTTTAATAACCTAATCTGGGGGTTTTTCAGATTTATCAGTGAATTTCTTCCTCCTCCTTATGATGAGACAGAATCTACTTAACGGAGCTCTTATAGGATTGAGGTTGTTTTTCAGGCGATGTTGTCCTACCGCCACCTGCGGGAGAAATGGTGACGAAAACATAGATTTCTAAGATTTCTAGTGTACCCAGTACAATTAACGATTTATTTGCAAAATCAGCAAATAACGATCAGTTCAGATTTGCTCGTGTTGTTTCTTATGCCCCATCTTAAGTAGTACTGGAATAGCTTCCTCACGGGTGCTCTACTCTTTGTGCTGCTATGGATGTGGACATCGAGTTGCTGTATGTGAAGGAGTCATCGGCGAATAGGCAGCCGTTCTCTAGCTGTGTTCAGGGTTGCCGTTAACTTAAAAAAAAGTCACTAACTCGAACCTAAAAATCCACCAATATGCTAAAATTTAAAAAAAAAAAGTAATTAGAAAAAAATGTTCACTACCCACTGTCCCAGTGGTAGTAAACAGTTTTGGTCTTTCGTGAAAAATATTAAGAACTCCACCACGTCGTCAATCCCCACACTCGTTTACAATGACATTCCAGCTGTCAGCTCTTTGGACAAAGCAAATCTGCTGGCTGCGCAATTCGCCGCAAGCTCCAACATTCCAGATTTCATCATGTCTCCACCTGTGCTCGAGAGCGTCGAATATTTCATGGGACAAATACATTTCCGCACTCGCACAGTAGCAAGAGTATTAAAAGATCTTAACATTCACAAATCCGCTGGTCCAGATGGTATATCCCCCATAATTCTGAAGAGGTGTTCTTCAACGCTGGCAAAACCACTGCGTAAGCTTTTCCACTTGTCCTACTGTTCTGGACTCTTTCCGAGTAGATGGAAAACTGCATTTGTCCAGCCCGTTCCAAAAAAAGGCGATTCTTCTTCACCCACCAACTACCGACCCATTGCACTTACGTCCATTCTTTCCAAGGTCATGGAAACGCTGATAAACCGTCAGCTTATGAAATATCTTGAATCACGAAAACTTCTCAATGACCGGCAATACGGTTTTCGTAGCAGCAGGTCCACTGGTGATTTGATGACTTATCTCACCGAAAAGTGGAACCAATCTCTCCACCACTCTGGTGAAACGAAGATTGTTGCGCTTGATATTTCGAAAGCATTTGACAGAGTTTGGCACCAAGCTCTTTTGTCGAAAATGCGTGCCTATGGGATCGACGCGTCTCTTCTTCAATGGATTAGAAACTACCTTTCTGGCCGTTCAATTCAAGTTGTCTTGTTTCGGGTCTGCAATTCACCATATAAATGCTGGTGTTCCCCAAGGCTCTGTTTTGTCTCCGACACTCTTTCTCATATTCATCAATGATCTCTTGATCTAATCCAATACATTCTTTCGCTGATGATAGCACCCTCAGTTTTTCATATTCGTTCCCTGACTCACGTCCCTGCTCTTCGGCCGTGGATCTGGAACGGCGACGTATGCTAAACACATTAAATTCCGATCTTGACAGCATTATAAAATGGGGTACGATCAATAGAGTGGAATTTAATGCTTCCAAAACACAATGCTGCCTTCTATCATTAAAGCGAAACTTGAACCCTAACCCATTATCCATGAATGGGACTTGCATCGACGAAACCGAACGACTTTCCATACTTGGTATATGTGTCAACGACAAACTCCGTTGGAATGACCACATATATGAAGTCGCCAAAAACGCTGCGAAATGTCTAGGTTTCTTAAATCGATGTAAGAAATACTTTACACCCTTCGACTTAGCTACAATATACAAGGCCTTTATTCGGCCTAAGCTTGAGTACAACGCTCATATCTGGTCAGGTGCACCAAAAACTTCATTGCACCTACTAGACAGAATTCAAAAGCGCGCGATAAAACTTATAGGTGATAGAAATATAGCGGAGTCTATTGACCCGCTCGAACATCGCAGAAATGTTTCTTGCCTTTCTTTATTTTATCGATATTTTCACCATCGATGCTCTGATGAAATAGCTAACTGCATTCCGCCCCTTCAACAATTCTCTCGCAATACCCGTCACACATCGAATGCACATCAGTTTACCCTTAAGCCTACCTTCGGACGTACTGTAAAATATAGAGATTCTTTTGTGAGCCGAACAACACGCATGTGGAATGCATTGCCTCACACGGTTTTCCCCTCTCATTACAGCCCACAATTGTTTAAGACCAATGTGCACCAGTACCTCTTCTCTATCCTCCCTATTAACCCTTCCACTCGTGCTGTGCATTAGCATTATAAGGGAACAAAAACCCCTTGAGCACTAGTGAATTATAAATAAAAAAAAAAAAAAAAAAAAAAACTACAAATGAAAAAAAAAAAAAAAGAATATATATTTATATTCAAATTTAACAACATTTTTATTTTAAACAATAAATCCAAAAACTTACAATATGTAAACACATAATGTTAACTTATAAAAAAAAAAATCGGTCTCTACAATAAAAAAAAAAAAAAACAGTTTTTAAAATCACTATAAATCAGAAATAATTAGATCGATTTAATCTTCATCACTTTCATTTACCTCAATATCGAAGGCATTTTTAAAATTATTTCTGAAAAGAAAATTTTTAGGAACTTAGCATTATTGAGTTCAAAGTCTTCGTTGACATTTTATTTCTCAACTTATTTTTAACTATGTTCATCATACTAAAAATGCGTTCCAGTTCGGCATTTGAATGTGGAAGCGACATTACAGTTCGAGCAAGTTCGAATAATATTGCAATTTGCAAGTGTCAAACTCGAATACCAGGGATATAACATCACCAGGTGCGTAATAATGTAGAAAAACATGTTTTTGCAAAAATTCACTAGAAAAGTAACTAAAATTTTTCAGTGACAAGAAATAAATTTTTGTCACTAAACTTTTGAAAATTCCACTAGATAGATATAGCGACAAAGTCACTAAAACGGCAGCTGTGGCTGTGGTTGATCGGACGTGAAAATGTTGAAAAGGAGTGGTCCCAGCTTCGATCCTTGGGCGACACCAGCTCTGATGTGTTTCACTTGTGATTGATGGTCTTCTATCTGCACAAACAAAGGACCTGGAATGCAGAAAACTAAAAATAATATTAATGAGAGTGTTCACACCAAAAAATAATTGTAAGACATAAAATGTAAACCACACCTAACTTTTAACTCAAACCTAGAGGGCGTTTGGCTCGACAAAGAAATGTCACTTTGACGACTTCTTATAAAACATCGTACGCGAGCTCGTGTCTTTCTCTTTTTCAATCTATCATGCTGGTGCCTTGACCGCTTCTTTTCATGAAATTATCAAAATAAATTAAGTGCTACAAACTACAATTTAAATCCGAGTCTTTTTCTTTGATTTATTTCTTGGCTAACTATCTGCCAATCGCATAAAGGAAAACTCAGGCGATAAAAACCAGCCTGAGAGAGAGCGTTAGGAAAACTTAGCTGTTTTAATTTGTGGACAAGTCCTTGAATCCAAACTGAGTCAAAAGCCTTCTCCACGTCTAGGAAGCATTTACATTTACATTTGCTTTTATTTAACTTTTTGTATATAGGTACAATTTGACTTGAGGCTAGGTAACAAATGGTGGTGAATAGTTAATATTTAAAGGTGTTGGCTCAACAACAGGGGCCCAACGGTATATAATGTTTGTTTTCTTAAATCTATTTTACATGTATTGTGGTTGTCTTCTCGAATTTATACTCGTGGAATGCATCAATGTCAGGGTTGACCTCAGGCTGTTCAAGTCCGGGTGTTGATGATCTAGGAAGCATGCGACTGTAGAACATATTATAACAAATTTCAGCTTTCGCCTTAGGAACATTTTTTGCACTTAAAGAGTGTGAATTTTAAAAATGAATGCAAGGAGTTAAACGTTCAACCGAAGTGTTCGTTAAATTTAAATTCAAATACAATTACTCATGATATTTTTACAGTAGATAATATACTGTAAAGCAGTATGAATATAAAAATGATGAGTAGTATACATTTAGGGTGCTGCGTTGTTACATGTTTACTAATAATTTTGATTTTAAAAGTCATTCCCAAGTAACAATTTTACTTCGATAAGGTGCTATCGAGGCTATTTCCCCTCCTGCAATAATAACTGCATAAGGCCTACAGGAAACAAATCTGGGGCACTTTTATACAGGTAGGGCATTACCGAAACTTTATAGAAACTTTATAGAAGCTTTATAAAAGCTTAAAATATGAAAAGAAAATGAAATTTTTTTTTTTAATTTTATTCTTAAATTTTTCGCATTTCTATTTTTTTATTTATTTATCCTAATAAACAATTATCCAATGACCTTTTTTGCATTTTTCATGCTAGTAATCTGGTAACGTATCGTATAATTTATATTTTATCTTACCATGGGGTCCGCCGCAGTGGGAATCGAACATGGGTCGTGCTGCGTAGTAGTCCAATACACTAAACCCAGGTTTATTCGCCATAACGCTGAAGCAGTGTTAAATCTGAACTACTTGATACATTTAAGACTTTCGTAAAGACTTCCAGTCGCAAGTTTTTGATTGCATGGTATTTCTTTGCTTCTATAATGCTTCCTATCATAAGTACTAAAGAAGCCTCGCGAAAGCGCTTCCAACCACAAGCGTTACCGAAGCAATTCACTTTCCACACATTTTCAGATATCTAATAGTGATCTTACCGAAACTAAGTTTTATATCCCTCTATAAAGCCTGTGTATATGCTTCGCAAAGGACGTACAGAAGTTATATTGGAAACAATTACTTCAAAATATGTCTACTTCCGTTAACAAGTACTATAGAAGCACTATCGAAGCGGTTGCCTACAGAAATTACAAATTTGAACCTTACCGAAGTCAAATTGTTACTTGGATTGCGCAGGCAGAAGATCTTAACCGAATTATTCGAAGAACAACATTTACTTTTCTTTTAATTTAAGGCACCAATCCAATCTAAAAAGCAAAAAACAATGTTCATACATCCGTGCTCCACCCTAATCTATACATCTTCTATACATATAATAAAACTGTAGGCATTTTCTTTGTAACGCAATGGCGTGAAAACTACTGCACAGATTACGATGAAACTTATTTTGAAATGTTCCTTAAGATTCTGAGAAGGACATAGGCTATTCCTTTCATTGCTATGCCTATTTTTTTGGAGCGTTTTTGACCAAAATGTGTTTTTTTTTCTGAATTTACTGCCTTTTACTCGCCACTACTCAAACAATTCTTAATCGATGCAAACAAAACAAAATACTTAATAGAGCCAACACCTTTATAGTTATTTCAAGCCATCAATCAGCTTTCTATGTCCTCTTATTTCATAAGAATTTTTTGATAAGCTCCTTGCGCACTTTACGGAACTCTAATCAGAACTCTTCGGAACTCCGAAAAAATATATTGCAATTTTTCAATTTGCTCTAACTTTTTTGTATTCAGGTTTAGAAGATTATTTCATAAGGATTTTTTGATAAGCTTATTGCGCACTTTTCGGAACTCTAATCAGAACTCTTCGGAACTCCGAAAAAATATATTGCAATTTTTCAATTTGCTCCAACTTTTTTTTCTATTTAGGTTTAGAAGATTATTTCATAAGGATTTTTTGATAAGCTTATTGCGCACTTTTCGGAACTCTAATCAGAACTCTTCGGAACTCCAAAAAAATATATTGCAATTTTTCAATTTGCTCTAACTTTTTTGTGTTTACGTTTAGAAAATTATTTCATAACGATTTTTTGATAAGCTTATTGCGCACTTTTCGGAACTCTAATCAGAACTCTTCGGACCTCCAAAAAAATATATTGCAATTTTTCAATTTGCTCTAACTTTTTTGTGTTTACGTTTAGAAAATTATTTCATAACGATTTTTTGATAAGCTTATTGCGCACTTTTCGGAACTCTAATCAGAACTCTTCGGACCTCCAAAAAAATATATTGCAATTTTTCAATTTGCTCTAACTTTTTTGTGTTTAGGTTTAGAAAATTATTTCATTACGATTTTTTGATAAGCTCCTTGCGCACTTTTCGGAACTCTAATAAGAACTCTTCGGAACTCCAAAAAAAAAAAATATTGCCATTTCTCAATTTGCTCTAACTTTTTTTGTGTTTAGGTTTAGAAGATTATTTCATAAGGATTTTTTGATAAGCTCCTTGCGCACTTTACGGAACTCTAATCAGAACTCTTCGGAACTCCGAAAAAATATATTGCAATTTTTCAATTTGCTCCAACTTTTTTGTATTTAGGTTTAGAAAATTATTTTATAACGATTTTTTGATAAGCTCCTTGCGCACTTTACGGAACTCTAATCAGAACTCTTCTGAAGTCCGAAAAAATATAGTGCAATTTTTCAATTTGCTCTGTTTTGTGTTTAGGTTTAGAAGATTATTTCATAAGGATTTTTTGATAGGCTCCTTGCGCACTTATCAATATTCAAAGTTCCATAGCTTTTTTGTTTGTATTCCGAAATTTTTTTCTTGTTTAGGGAACTCCAGAACTCTTAGTGTAGTGCATTATTTTCATAAAAAAAAAAGTTTTTTTTTGTCAAAAAACTATGAGGAACTCTAGAACTATGTTGTTTCTATGCGAAGAAAATATAAAAAAGTATTTTTTTTACAAATGGGGTGCTCCGTGAATTTAGTCACCCATACTTAAAAAAAACTAAACGAACAGAACTTTTCAAAAATCTTAGCAAGAACTCTAGAACTCTTGCTTAGCCATCCGGAAGTCTAAAAAAAACAAAAAAAATAATAACATTGGGGTGCCAAGTTCACGCACCCGCAGCCGCGGTTCTTGATCGTTGTTCTGCTTTGGGGTGGTTGGGTGGCGCACATTGCACAAGCACGTTCATATGAAAAAAAAAAAACTGTGGTGTTTTCTCCAAATTAAGTGAAACGAAAGAGAAGTATGCGACGTGAATGTGTATGTAATCAACACCGACAATGTGTTTCTGAGGAAATTCGCAGGTGGCTGATGACGTGCGCTGAAGGACGTATGGTGATGTATAAAGAAATTGAGTTCAAGGTTTTTGTTTAAATGGTTGTTATAGTACCTACGTTGATACCAACAGTAAAGAATTGAAGAATTCAATAAGTGAAGACGATATAGGTGAATTATGTTGTTTGATATATTTATTGTTGGTGTAGATACAAATTTCCGTTAAGGCTTTTGTTTTAGTGGTTGTTTTGATATTACCTACGTTGATACCTACAGTAAGGAAGTGGAACTTTAATACTTACGCTGTTAAGTTTAATTTTCCTAAATAGTTGTTTTAGGTAAATAAATTTGTTTGATTTATTGTTACATATTGACAATTTTCACCGCTTTGTTTTAGCTAGACTGTTGATTTTAAACAAATATGCCGTTGAGAAAGCGGTCAATTCTCTTTTATTGGAAATTACACAGTCTCACGCCGCATACGAAGTTGCGGGCACAGCTAGTGACTCTATAAAGCATGGTTGCGTTCAGCCTCCCTCCCATGCCCTCCCAAACATGCAATTAAGTCGACTCGTTTAACTGCTTAATGTTATTATAAACCACCTGAAATATGACTAAAACACAGTGGGATGCCAGCTGAAGGTCCTTCCACCGACACACAGCCAGCATAGGTATATAATCAGCTAAAGTGAATTCTGATTTTGTGACCTTTAGCTTTACGAATTTTTACACACGCATTGGAGGCTGTCGTAGCCCAACTCACCGGTGCGTGGTGCTGCAGGTAAAAGCCACCATTCTTCGGTATAATGTAAAATTAGCCATATTATAAAAAGCTTTCATCGTTTACGGACATTCAGGACGTGGCGTAGACGTGTTGTATATGGCATAGCTTAACTAGAAGGCGTTGTCGCTTGGACTACCGAAGAATCAGCCGACTAAACTTGGCATACAAAGCACCTATCCTCCTGGCACTCAAAACAGTTGTACCGATTACCCAATTACAAAAAAAAAAGTTAACGCAACAGGTACTTATATCCTCAACTGAGAAGCATTTTCTAACACTCACGGATGTTTGTCGGAGGTTTGCCGCTGAAAAATTAAAAAAAGGGAATAAAAATACAAAATGTATGTAAATAATATTAAATACTTACATTAGGGTGTCCTTTATTTTTCGACTTTTTTTTTTGAACGCATATCTATGTTCTTATTTTATTCATTTGATTATAAAACGCAATCAAAAAAGAAATTAGGCCATTTGGAGCATGTTAACCCGTGCCGACTTGGATCGAAACGTATCAGTACAAGTTATATCTACTGAAATAGTAGCAAGTGCCTAAGCAAATTTTTATTGCATTTTTTTAGTTTTTAAACGGTGAACACGTATTTTTAAATCAGTTAAAGAAGCCACTGCAATTAAGAAGCAATACAAAATACATTTACTTAGTAGGAGATGTAAATCACCAAATACAGGGTGCTATTACCATCAAATCGACAAGTTCTTGCAGTTTTCTTTTTTAATATGCGGGAATTTAAATTGACAATCAGCGAAAGTGCAAATCTTATTATTCCCGAGTGTACTATTATTTGGGAAAAGGCAAGAATCCCTACAAAATCACTACCCAACTCTGTGAAGAAGCTTATAAGGTTGTATCAAGCTTGAAGAGAATTGCAAACAAAATCAAAGAAAACCCAGGAGTTGCATAAACGACGAGAATCAGAATTCCAGAACGATTTGGATAACATATTTGACATAGCTTATACTGAACTCTTCAAAAAGTTAAAATAGAAGAGAACAAAGTCTTTTTACAGCGTCAGAGACAGCCAGGACGACCGGGCTGCTTAGCAGTGGTTGATAAAAGACAAGCTGAAAAGGAAGTTAGGTTAAGACAAAGGCGATTAGAAGAAAAACAAAAACGAAGAAAGTACATGTCTTCGGCAATACCATCTACTTCTTTAGCGTCGTTGGAGGATTTAATTCCTGACAAGCACGACATATTCACAGCCTCCGACGAAAGCAGCCAAGGTCTTCCTACTGCCCCTAAACCGTGATCTGAGGCAACCTCAAAACGAGCAAGAAAGGAATTTGTTAGAGATGTCATCTGAGCATAAGAGACTCTGTTTACATACTCCATCAGGCTACAGTGGAATCTCTAGGGCTTAACATTGAGGATTTTCCAATCAATAAGTCTTCGATTCATCTATGTATCAGTCGGCAATTCCTATCAAGTAAACGTAGTCGCAGTGGCTTAGTGGTTAGTGTGTTGGACTACTAAGCTAGGGGTCTCAGGTTTGAATCCCGCAAAAACCCAAATTCCAACTTATGGTTTTTTTCCACTGCGCTACCTCTCGCGAACGTCTGACAAACATCCGAGAGTATAAATGTCTTGTAAGAGCTTCTCAATTAGCCGTTTGGAGTCGGCATAAAATTGTAGATCCCTTCCATTCGTTCCAAAAATGAAAAACTCACACAAAACGAATGGTTGTGAGAAGCCAACCATTTATTTATTTTTTTAAGTCTTCGATTCAACGCGTGCGGAAACGGATTAGAAAAGAACGGACAGAAAATAATAAAACCGATTTTCAAAATAATATTCCGGAGGTCGTTACCTGGCTTGAATGTAAGGTTTGCTAAGGGAGAACGACTTCCTATTGTATTAATTTTGGAGATGGGAAACATCTTCTATCCGCGCCAAAATTGGAAAATTCTTCTGATAAATAATAAGCTAATGTTGGTTTTAGAGCAATTAAAGACTGGATTCGGATAATAAAGTTCAGATTATGTGTTGCGATACAACTGCATCTAACACAGATCGTTAGACCTGTTCTCTTGGAACAGAAATTAGAAATTACGAAGTTCCATCAAGCAACAATAAGTCTAGAAATACATATTTTTAAAGAGTTTCGAGCTGAATGGAAAAATTTACACGAACAATTATCAAACCGGTGCAGACATTGTTAAAGAGAATTAAATGACCTCGAAATTACCGAATTTTTAAGTTTTTGCTTTGGTTAGACACGAAAACCAATTGTTAGAAATGACTACCGCGAACTTACTGAACTTTCGATAATATTCTTAGGAGGAGATGTCGATAAGCAACTAAAAATCAGGCCCCCAGGTGCAATGTATCAAGCGAGATGGATGACAGAGCAATTTATGTGTTAAATAAATTTGTGCTGCGCTCGTAACTTAAATTGACAAAAAAGAAGAGTGGCGGATTGAAGGAAGTCTGTGTTGTTATTGTTATGGTTTATATTTAACCATGGTTGCAATGTAGTTCGACACTAAAAGCACCATTTCAGGACTTATGCTTTCTGAAAAAAATTAAAAATTATGAAAAAGTAGACGAGTCGATTTCGAAAGCAGCAAATAATCATTCAGAAGAAGAAGAGCAAAAACAATTCCTTCTCCGTTGTGTGAAAGAGCACAGGAAGTTGTATCCTGATTTCAGGAAAGAAGTTTTGAACAGAAAGTATCCGTAATAATTTCTTTTTGCTACCAATTATTCTTTTTTAAGTTATTAGTATAATTATTTAATAAAAAGTTGAAACTAAAATGAAATAATTGCATGTCAAAAAAAAAATTTTTCGTATAGATTTTCAATGTTAACTTTGCTGTCTAGTCGGCACGTGTTAACATCATCCCAGGAGCAAAATATTTTGCATCGAAGTTAGTATTGGCATTACGAAAAAAAATGAAGGGTACGCTTGAAAAAATTAAAAAAAACATTTTGCTTAACTCATGTAAGGGACACCCTAACTTAGGCTTCGGCCACGCAATGAGCGACGAGCGACTGAGCGTCTGAGCGACGAGTCGCTGAGCGACGCAAAAAAAATAAAACACATAAAATCGTATGGAGGTGGCCACATAAACCCTGAGCGACTGAGCGATTTTTTAAGCGACAGAGAGACGTCGCTCTGCAATCAAATCTGTTTTAATTTTTCAGTCGATCGCTGAGCGACGAAGTAATAAGATGGACAAAATAAACACAGAAAAGTATAATTTCAGCTGTCCAAAGCCGCCCAGTGTTATGAGAGGACACCCACGAAGACTATAAAAATAAAAATGTCACCGACAGTGCGGATTTTGAGGCAAAAATGTATCGTGGGATTTTAAAAGAAATTTTGAGTACAATGAAAATGGAAAAAAGGGAAAAATGACCACGCTTTGTGGGATAATAAAAAGAGAGGGTGCTAACAACACTGGTCACCGATAAAGAGTGGAAAGAAAGAAAGAACAGTCATACGACAATATTGCCAAAATCGATCTGGAAATCTGCGCAGATTTTGATATAAATGATGAAATTCACCATAATTTGCTACGTATTCTCGATCTGTAAATATGCACGAGATTTTTAACTTATAAGCTACGACGGACCGCACTTGACGATGACATTTTCCCAACTAATCGCTCAGCGACGTCGTTCAGTAAATGGCCACTTATCGATCAGATTCGACGCTCAGCGACTCGTCGCTTAGTCGCTCAGTCGCTCGTCGCTCATTGCGTGGCCGAAGCCTTACATGTACAAAAAAAAAAAGAAAAAAAAAAAGGCGACAGCAAAACATTTATTTATAACAAAAACAAATGTATTCATTACAAAAAAAAAAATTATGTTTCACCTTTTTACCCGACTGTACACAGAGAGGGTTATGTGTTTCGCGCGTATCCTATGTAAGTTCCTGCGTGACCTCCTGTAGCCTAAACGGCTTAACCGATTTTAAAGAGTGAGGTGTCACTAGATTCGTATTCTTCCCCGGAGTGTCATAGGCTAAACAAATAATTATAAAAATATAAATTTAAAAAAACAAACTAAAAAAAATAATTGTCACACAGTGGAAATGTCAAGAGATGGAATACACTGAACTGCGGAATAAATTACTTTCTGATGTATTCAAAATCGCGGTCTTGTGGAGTGTTAGGCCCGATTCGCCAGGGTGTGCACCATTTTCCTGTGAAGACGATAAAACTTACGTTAATCCGGAGTTTTTATTTTTATTGGACCGGGCGGTTTTTTAATTTATATACAGTCGAACTTCGATAACTCGAACCATCACTTGCCAGGAAAAAAATTCGAGTTATCAAGACTTCGAGTTATCAAGTAAAATATAAAATTGATAGGAATACAAAATATGTACATATTTATTTGCGAATATATACAGGAAATTAGCATATTTAATATTTAAAATAGTCTGTTATAAATAATGATTGAAAAGTAATTTTATTTTGGTTTTAAAAAAAATCTTCAGTGGAATTTATATTATAAACAGAATCGGTTGTCTTTCATTAGTCTTTAAATATAAACGCAAAATGCTTAATAATTTGCAACCAACTCGTTTGAAGGTTGTTGAAGCAAATCATGCTCCAAATTTGATTTTGTCTTCCTCTTATTTTTTTCAATAATTCAAAAAAATATAGCAACCTGGAAGAAATTTGAAAATGTTTACTCACACATACGAAAATTACGATTTTCTACACGGTATGTATAAGGAACATTCAAACTCAGTGCCCCCAAAAGCGATGCATTATAAAACGAACTTGTTAAAACACGCAGAATTAGGGAATTCCCCTTCAGAATTTGGGATTTCCCCCTTTAGAATTCGACTTATCGAAGGTGACGCCAAATAATCTCTTCGAGTTATCAAGACATTCGAGTTATAGAAGTTCGAGTTATCAAATACAAATTACATGCAAATTTTAGTGTTGGCGCTATTGCCAACCAATTTTATTCGAGTTATTAAATATTCGAGTTATCGAAGTTCGACTTATCGAAGTTCGACTGTATTATATTATTTTTATTGCATAAACATATCGAACACTATTTGAGACCGGCAAAAAATAGATAGCTACAATCCTAAAACACTGACAAATAAATATACTGTACACCATTCACAAAATAAACTTTTTTTGTGTATTCTTCTAAATATATTAAACTAAAAAGCTAAAAATAAAAAAGTTAATTTAAAAAAACAAAAAACCCGACTGACTGTAAATTTAAAAGGATTGAAACAAGACACTTTTAAGTATAACTGATTGGCAGTCGGAGGCTGCGCATATTTTTGACAGATTGTCTAGGTAGTCTCCGATTGTCAATCAGTTATACTTAAAAGTGTCTTGTTTCAATCCTTTTAAATTTACAGTCAGTCGGGTTTTTTGTTTTTTTAAATTAACTTTTTTATTACCCGACTGTACACAGAGAGGGTTATGTGTTTCGCGCGTATCCTATGTACGTTCCTACGTGACGCCCTGTAGCCTAAACGGCTTGACCGATTTTAAAGAGTGAGGTATCACTAGATTCGTATTCTTCCCCGTAGTGTCATAGGCATAGGCTAAACAAATAATTATAAAAATAAAAATTAAAAAAAAAAAAAAAACAAAAACAATTGTCACACAAATGTCAGTAACTGAAATTTTTTTTACAGTCAGTCGGGTTTTTTGTTTTTTTTTAATTAATTAGTATTATTGCATTATTTTTCGTTCAATAAAAAAACAAAATCTTACAACCTGAAAAAGGGGACATTTTGAACATTTCTAAAAAATAAGAGTAATTAAGTAAAGGAGCCAAATGGGCTGGCCAGAGTTTTTTTTTTTTTTTTTTTTTGTTTATAATCCCATGCCCTGATGGTTGATACTGCGACCTGAAAGATCTATTGTATTTTGTATAGTTGGAAAAAAGTTAATCTAAGAGACGTGTGACCTCCCTGATGAAGGCCAATAAGTCCTTAGTAGCAGAGTTCAATAGATCGGTAGTCTCTTTATTAAAGATACGTTTTCTTAACCAATGAAAAGCCGAACCAGTCACAGAAGATGTGTTCAGAGGATTCGACATCCTCCAGACAGAATCTACATTCTGTATCCGGAAAAAGGTTCATTTTGTTGAGGTGGTATCTTAAGCCTGGGGAAGCCCTGTAGCTTTCTTATGTTATCCATACTGAGTCTAAGGATTTTCTTGTAGGAGTAAGACTTAATTAATCACTTGGATTGTTTCAGTTCAGGGACATTTTACGAACTTGTTGTTCCCATTCATTTTAAACCTTAGCGTAATTGACTCTGCAGTAAGGCTCTGGTTCATAGAGGACGGTTTCGTCCCAAGTCCTAGCTAGTTTCTCCGCATGTTTTTTGCCTGCAATACCCTAATGGTCAGGTCCCCAACTAAGTTTGACCTTGTTGTAACTGCCTAGGGTTTTTTAATTTCATTTTAAATTCGTTTTTATTTAATAACTTTTTTTTGTAACTTAAATACTAGACAATAACGATTAAAGCCCGTTTGCTGATACTACTCATAGCAATTTAAGTTTCACTTAAAATCTCTTAAACTGTTTATGACACAGAAAAAGTAGCCCATAAGGAATTCAAGTAGAACTTAAATCGCTATGAGTGGTATCAGAAAATGGTCCTGAGTGTAATTAAAAATTAACATTTATCTTATTCTACCTTACGGGCTCTTCGCGAGCGCTCTAAACTTAACAATATGCTTAAAATTATAGCCTTTCGGCCTTAAATGTATCTATATTTATTTTTGTTTTGTTTCTTAATTTTCAAGAAACCT
This sequence comes from Cheilosia urbana, assembly GCA_946477585.1. Taxonomy (NCBI): domain Eukaryota; kingdom Metazoa; phylum Arthropoda; class Insecta; order Diptera; family Syrphidae; genus Cheilosia; species Cheilosia urbana. The sequence goes on from OX297857.1 coordinate 6,792,196, forward strand.
ATTTGGCTAGGATTTGCAGGGCATCGTGAGAGCCCTTAACTGTATTGAAGTTCATTTTACTGGAGGCTAAAGCTTGCCTGACTGTCGGAGAAAATTTGTATGATGGCGCCTTTAATACATTTTTTTGGAAATATATTAGCGCAAATTTCGATAGCATGGCTTTCCGCTTGAAAAAACCTATAGGTGGATATGATTTAGGCAGTTCACTTGGCCTTTGCCACTTTTAGGAACAAAAATCACGTTCACTTTTCTCCAAGTAAAAGCACTGTATCCCCAATTGTGACTAGCTCTAAATAAAGTTCTTATTGCTGGCAGTATGACGTCAATGACCCTCTGGAAAAGGGCTGGGAAAATGCTGTCACCGCCAGCCAGGGGCTTTAACATTTTTGAAAAAGGCAACTGCCCATCTAACCTTATCTGGACTGAAAATCTTACCAGATAGGCTGTTACAACTCCAGGGTACAGAGACTCTTGGGTCAATGTCGTATGAGTTTTCGTGTAGATCACAGATGGTCGAAGGTCTTACCAGGGAAATGAACCTGCAGTAAGGTCTTAATTCTTGCAGTTCGGTCCATCGTTAAGTTCCGTCTGCTTTCTTAAGTAGACCTACAGTACAGTTTGTATGACCAGAGCTTTATGGATACGCGCTGCAACTGGCATATATCTGATATGTCTTCACAGCATTTATTTCATTCTAAGTTGCCATCTGTGAGAGCGGATCTCTATTTGTCCCACATTTTGCTTTGTTTAGCTCTATTAAAGAGTTTTCTAACTTTCTTCACACAAAACGAATGGTTGTGAGAAGTTAGGCCTAGGGTCCCTACGGACCTGTTGCGCCAACTTTTTATTTATTTGCTTGTTTATTAACCTTCTGTGTAGTCGCAGTAGCTTAGTGGTTAGTGTGTTGGACTGCTATGCGGGGGTCCCAGGTTCGAATCCCACAAAAACCCAATTCCGACTTAGGGTTTTTTTCCGCTGCGCTACCTCTCGCGAACGTCTGACAAATATCCGAGAGTATAAATGTCTTGAAAGAGCTTCTCAATTAGCCGTTTGGAGTCAGCATAAAATTGTAGATCCCTTCCATTCGTTCCAAAAATGAGAAACTCACACAAAACGAATGGTTGTGAGAAGCTAGGCCTAGGGTCTCTCCGGACCTGTTGCGCCAACTATTTATTTAACCTTCTGTGGCCGTAATAAAACACTTCAACTTTTCTTAGATTAAAATTGATGCCAGTTTGGTTTCATCGCTCACGGTCAACTGACAAACGAACCTCTTTTTTGGTTTTAGTTGAGTACGCCCAACGTTGCCATATTCACAGTTTGAACTGTAAATTACAGTCTCTTAGACAGGCTTACAGTTTTAAAAATTACCTCCTAGCACAAATTACAGCTTTTTTTTTAAATTTCAGATTTGAAATAAATGTGTTTTAAATAATTTATATGTGATTTAATTTACCTACTATCGTATTTAAGCTAGTTATTTTATTTAAACGAATAGCTTTTTGGTTGGGAATATATTTTTTTTTTGGGAATTTACAGTTTTTTGAAAAAAAAGAAAAAAAAAAAAATCTGGCAACGTTGAGTACGCCTCATCTTGTCTTTCTCTTTGATATCTCTCCTTACTTTACCGGTAATATTTTTACAATTTACTCTCTTTTCTGTTACACTCCCTTCTAAGTTTGTCAAGTTGGTCATTCCACCTTACGCTTATTCAAGCTGGTTTTACTGACACAGGTGCTATGGTAGGAGGTTATCAACACGTTGTTGAGCTTCATCAAGGTCCCATATGGACCCAATATTTGAGACAAATATATCTGTTTTTGAGAGAACAAGTTCGTGATATACAATTCCAGTCTGTCGAATTGAGTTCGTAACTGTTGTGCGCAGGTGCTGATTGTCCAGGTATATCAAACCTTACCTGGTCAGAGATAGCGCAGTGGAAGAACTTTTTTTTAATGAAATTTCAGCGTGGTCAATGCTTGCGCTTAAAAGTTCATGGCCCAGGACAACAAAGGAAACAAAACTGTTGCGGCACACGCATGCAGTGTAACGATTTTAATATTACCTATCCACAAGCACCCTTTGCCAATGATTGGATACAAAAGGGCTTCTACATTTGACAGTTGTTTTCGAAAATTAAACGGTATTCATTAATTTTTCGACATGAGCGGGTCAATTACCTTGCACACTTGCAGTTATTTGTGGATAATAGTAGTTAGAAGTTGGACACACATTTGCGGAATAAAATCAAAACTTCTTGCCGTCATTCATTTCAATGGTTGCGCCTTTTAGTCGCTGTATGTATTAAAATCAGGAGCAGGAAAGAGAAGTGATTTCAAGTGGCGTGGCCGATTTCTCCAAGTCGCGAAGGAATCTGACTTCGATAGCTTGATTGGCTTACCAACCTGGACTACTATACAACAAAACCGCGCGTACGTACTTCAATTGCTTTAGTGACTAAAGCCCTCAGTTGTATGGACCTCTCTGGAGACGATAATTACTTAAGATTTTATTTTATTACATTTTACATGCACTCATTTCAGACGTCCTTAGATCTATCAGTTGACCCAAGGGCAAGGATAACCAAGTCATCAGCGACGCGATGGCCAATACACCTTTCCGTGTAGACCGGTTTTATTCATTCACTCTACAAGTCATAGCCATCTTAAGCTGATTAGCACTGTTGCTCCGCTATGTTCGCTGGTGAGTCTATTGATCTTCTTCTGAAATCCCTCAAATAATTTTTCGCTCAATACGACCGCAAGGATACTGTCGTCGTCCTTCATACTTCTGTGGCAGAAAGCGCGAATGGGGGTCTTATACAGAGTGCCATTGGTGACTCATTATAGACTGAGATGAGCTACTGAACGTTTTGCTAACCTCTTCGTTAAATCGGAAACTCATAAATATTATTTTTAATTAGAGTCTTGCATTCGCAGAAATCGCCGTCTGGTAGCTTGGAGCTGGGGCGTTCGGAAGCGGTAGTGCTCCAAAAATGTAAAAAAAACCGATCAATTACATCATCGTGGCACGTCTGATTTTTTGTAATAGTACTCGAAACCAGAAAACATTTTCATATAATGCCAGACGTTTTTGACGGGTCCTTATCAATAAGGCTCTTAGCTGCGTTGAAAGCTGGTAGTACTTGTCTGTCACTGTCAGCTAGTAGTATGTCATTTTCAGAGCAATATCTGGGCAATTTATCCGCTGCTCCGTTCCCTTCCACGCCCACATGTCCAGGAAGCCATCACAGCAGTATTGAATGATTGTTTTTTCGCTCTTAGTGCCGAGAGGAACTGACTTACAGATTTAGAGTTTACCAGAATGAAGTTACCATTGCTTGTATTTCCTTTGATAAGACAGTCTTGGCCGCTTTCTTAAATGCGTAGATCTCTGCCTGGAAAACGCTACAGTGATTTGCCAGTCGAAATGATTGACTGATACCTAGTTCGTTCGAGAAGATTCCTGCTCCTGTTCCATTCTCTGTCTTTGAACCTTCTGTGAATATGGGTGTAACTTTTATGATAGTACTCGGTGCGAGCGACCCCTGCCTGTCCGGTATACAGACTTAAAATTTCTTGCCAAAGTCATACTTTGGTTTCTTGTAGTTCGTGAGTAGCATATCCGCTCTATCAAAGATGTTAAGTATGCGCGAGTGACCGTCACCGAATGATTCGGGCTTCCAAATTTTGTTCTCTCTTAGTCGGAGACCACCTTTGGTTGGTAAGTTCAACAGCGTTTCTAGGCCTTGTTGTGGTGTAGATTTTAGTGAATCCGTTATACCTAGGTATTTGGTGTTAACAGCCTCTCACCAAATGACCGAGCCATAGGTCAGAATTGGTTCTACAATGTACACGGTACGCGGTGTACATCCAGTGTATTATGTTCGGTTGTAAGTCCCTCTTCTTCCCGAAAGCTTTTTTACAGTTCGGAAAAAGCATTTAGTCCTTTCTTCATTCTTTTCTTCCTATTCTGTTTAATTTGGAGTTGAATATGAGACCCAGGTATTTGACGTTGAGTGAGAGATTAAGACAAATGCCTTTTAATTTGGGTGGCTACCATGTTATATCTTCTTATAAACAGGATAAGTGCAGTCTTGTTGGGGTTGACCGATAGACCGTTGTTCTCCGTCCATTTCGATAGTTCTGAAACTGCTGATTCCATAACTTCACTGATGGTGGGAAAATATTTTCCTGAGACCAGTATAACTATGTCATCTGCGTAGGCGACCACCTTGCTGCTCTTGTTGGTGAGTGATTTGAGAAGTTTGTTTATTGAGATGTTCGATAGGAGAGGAGATAAAACTGTGGCGTTTCTCGATTAACCGATTTCTCAATCGAGCTATTGCCAAGACTGCTGTTAATCATTCTGCTTTTAAGCATTTCTTTAACCCAGTCAGGTAGTGAGCCAAGCCGAGTTCCACAAGTGAGGATATAATGGTTTCCGTGTTTATTTTTCGAAGAATGAGAACGTTTGCCTTTGAATTCTACCCTTAAAATTGTCGCTTGCATAACATTTGATTTGAGATTCTTCGCAATCAAATCAAACGTTATTCGTTACAAAGTTTTCGTTTTGCGGCGGGTGTAGGTTCCCACTGTCTCGCCAACCCGCTAACCTAACTTATGCCTGCCCATAAGTGCCGCACCTCATTGGCCACTCATGTCCATAATCTGTTGAAAATCACCAATCTCGTGCAGCGTTACAGATCTAGCTTATGTCAAATGTGCCCGGCCATTTGGAGTTTATTCTTTCTATACCATAGGTTAGTGTAGGTGAACCCTAGTTCGACTTGACAACAATATCTGTCACTGGCATCGTCGATTACATCTCGTACCAATGCCCGGTACCAATGACCTTCTAAAGGAACTGGCTACCCAATCTCCAGTCGATGTATTTCCATCGCGATGGCTATAAATGCTTTCGTCTTCCTTGATGCAAATTTAATGCGCACATTTAAACAATTATGCGACACAACATCCTAGCAGACATTATATAACCACTTCCCTTCAACTACACTTGCACGTTGCACCTCCGCGAGTCCATTATTTCTATAGTCGCTTATAGCAATCGCTTGTTGCTACGATTCGGGACATCGTTTGAGTGCCTCTCCATAATGACGACCAATAATTATTGGTAAAAGGACAGAAATCCGCATTCAATTTCGACTTTATTCTTTGGAAATGAAAACACAAAACACAGTTTTGTATGGAAATGTTTCTAATAGTTGCTACTGTAAGAAAACCATTAACAGAAACAAAGTACAAATTCAAACCCAAAGTAAAGGAAAGTGCACACAGCCAATAAAAACAAGCGTACATAATTTTTTTAATGAACTGAATGTCCTTCGGTAAAAAGAAATTGGCTCGCGTTTACAGTGATAAAAGAAACAAGTAGGTATCTTCAAATGGATTGAACAAGAAAAAATGTTTAGTCAGTTAAAGAGTAGGTAGTATATAAACCCAGTTACATCCTTCGGTTCCCAATTCCATGTCGGATTTAGCCATAGGTAGAACGCCAATATCAGAATAGGGAGATGATTTTGAAGATGACTCTCTGCCGTGAAGGGGACCGCGCATTGATGTCCATTCGTTAGAAGTCTCAAAAATCGTACCTCCCTTATGACATCTATGTGGGATGGGGACTAACAGACAACACATCACCCTACGACAATTGAAATTGACACGACATAGTAAGACCAAACAAACAGTTAACGAATAACACAAGAGAACCAGCAACCAGACAGTTACATAACAATCGAACGATAAACGGAAAACGAGAGAATTCCCTCATATTTTGTTCTTTCCTGTTGTGCACCACAACGAAATTTGAATTTAAGTAGCTAGTTGAAGCAAATCACTTAGACCGATCAGTCGTCAGTCGTCACTTTTAACCGAGCTAATTGTCATTAATAAAATTTGTGAATTATTTTGAAGTTGTACTGTTTTATTTCCTACATCTATTATAATGCAAGAAATGTAACGAAATACTATAGACGGTGTGGGAGACCGACTTGTGTCGCCAAAACCATTGAGGGCCGTTTGCTGATACTACTCATAGCGATTTAAGTTCCACTTAAAACCTTATGTGACAGTTTATGACACGGGAAAAGTAGCCCATATGGTATTTAAAAAAAAAAACTTAAATCGTTATGAGTAGATATTATCACTAAACGGGCCTGAGAGTTCTTTCTTTCATTGTCCTTAGTCGTTTAAAAGTCAAATTTGATTATTTGATAAACTTATAGCTAGCTACCTAGCAGGTTGCGGCTGATAGCCGTATTGATAATCACAAATGGATTATTTTTTCTCTAGGTTCAAGTAGGCAATGAAAAAAAGACCGAACTTGACCAAGGTGTTTGTAAACTGGGCAGATATTCCATTCACTGGATAGGGGTGGTTGGTTAGTTTTAATTTTCCCCTGCGTCTGGCCTTCAAAAACGTCTGGCACTATATGAAAAAAATTACCGAACTTCACCAAGGTGCGGGAAAACCAGGCAGCGATTCCATTTACCGGATAGAGGGGGGTAAGGTTGGGTACTAAAAATTTCTCTACAGAACCTAAATATGACCTCAATTTCGTTGAAGGAGCCAACCTCCTTTGGGCAATATATATGTCAATTTATACAGAGAGCACAGAGTTGAAATCGCTTCACAGACGCTTAGTGATATTCCCGTAAGCAACAACAGTCACCACATTATTCTTGGAGATGTAAATGCGCACAATACTTTATGGGGTTCAAATAAAACGGATCCCATAGGATCTCAGATCGAAAACTTTGCCAACGATCATAACCTAGTCATCCTTAATGATGGGTCACCTACTTTCTTTAGCACTAGGAACACCTTCACGGCAATAGATATATCACTTGCGTCCGAAGACATAGCACCTTTGCTTCACTGGGAGGTTGAACCTCTTGGTTCCGAAAGCAGAGATCATATACCCATCATCATACGAACGCCAGAAAGAAGATTAGCCAAAAGATTTCATGCACGTTTCAAAGAAAATATGGCAAACTGGAATCTGTTCAGATCAACAACGCAAATGCTGACCGCTACACGATCCACTTCAGTGAACACTAACCAAGAAGCAGCAAAAATTAAAAAAATTATTAGAACAGCAGCAGCTAAAAGCATTCCGGTAACCAACAAAAAAAAAGGCCACAAGACTAATCCTGTCTGGTTTTCGAAGGACATATCTGTTCTGGTAGAGCAAAAAAACATAGCTTGGAATAAAGTACGAAGGAGCCCAACAACAGAAAACTGCATATTTTATAGAAAAACGTGTGCAAAACTTCGAAGAGAGTCCATCCAGGCTAAAAGGTTATCGTGGGAACACTTTGTCAACTCCATGGACCCATCTATGGACCTAAAAACATTGTGGAATAGAATAAGATCGCTTAGAGCTTTGAAACCGCCTCAAGAATTCCCATACATGCTCATTGGAGAAAACCTTCAAAAGAACCCCGAAGTCATAGCAGATACTTTTGCAGAAATATGGAAAGGGTATAGTGCGGACAACACTTATCCAAATATCACAATTCAAAGAAAGAATGTTTTTGAAATAGAGGATCTTCCCATCTCAACTAGTCAATCGGAATATCTTATGGATACAATAACACTGGCTGAACTGGAGATGACCCTACAGACGGCAAAAGGGACGACACCGGGGGAAGATAAGTAGTCGCATCGTTTTTGTCGGCACGAACTTTTCACGTTAACATTGACGGTTACAACTCGTCCTTAGTAAAGCTTGAGAACGGTATCCCACAAGGCTCGCCACTATCAGTGGTTATATACAACGCCTACATCGACTCACTATTAACTAAACTTGCCGCCGCAAGATATAATCTGGACTTCATAGGCATTTATGCTGACAATCTCTATGCTTTAGCCTCAGGGGATCCAAACAGCGTCACACAACTCTTAAGAAAAGCAGATACAGCCATCTTTAATTGGACACAAGAAAGAGGGGCTGTAGCACCTCCAACCAAAACAGAAGCTCTGCACGTCTGTAGAAAAAGAAAATGTGTAACATCTCCTTTCGTCCTTCGTGAAGTTTCAATTACACTCCAAAGACATCTCAAAATACTGGGAGTTTGGTTCAGCAGTAACCTTAAATGGGATTTACATTATAGTAATGTTTCCAACCAGTTGAAATTGCGAAACAATGCATTGAAAATTATATGTTCAAGGCGCAAGGGGCCACACATCGAAACTGCCCTTCAAATAGCAAAAACACTTGTAGAAGGTACTCTTAAACATGGTATGACAGTTTACATGTGGACTACGAAAAAGAACTCTGATAAAATTAACGCATCCATCAATGACTGTTTCCGCACGGCAACAGGGGCATTGAAAGCTACACCAATTGCAGCATTACGAGTCGAAGCTGGATACACATCATTTGAATACCTAGGAAGAAAGAGAGGAGTGAATTTAGTAAGCAAGGCACTGTCCGACTTCATGCATCCCTTACACAATACTACAAAGGATGTGCTGCTTACCAAAAAAACAATCCGTAAAAGCTGTACTTCCGCTATAAGTAACATGGTGTCCTTACTATCTAGCCAATATGTTTGCCTCCCTAACAATCTTTCAAAAACAGACTATAACCCCCCGCCACCTTGGAAACGAAACTTACTAAATATTAACTCTAGTTTGGAAACATATAGGAAAAATGAAACACCGGACATACAATTTCAAGCTCTGCACCAGGAAGTGATTGCCTCTTCGAACGCAGTAAGATTATTATACACGGATGGGTCGTGCAAGGACAATAATTCTACGTACGCGGTAATTGAACTCACCAAACTCGGAGAAACCAAAATCATTCAAAGAGGACTCCTTCCAGAGTTAGCCAGCAGTTACACAGCTGAGCTAACGGCTGTAGAAAAAGGGATTTCCATAGCCCAGTCCTACTCAGTTAAAACCATCATCTTCACTGACAATTTAGGTATTATAAATGGACTACGAAGTGGTTTGAATAAGTCCCCTTCCTTAGAATACATCAGGAGCAGTCTCAACTCTAACTCAAACTTAACTTTAGCATGGGTACCAGCACACGTCGGTATTAAGGGTAATGAATTTGCAGACACAGCCGCCAAAGAAACAATTAAATACCCATTGACTGTAACTACCCCCAACTCTTATCAGCTTACCAGGACAATATTCAGAGCCAACGAAAATAAAAAAGCAGCCGAGGAGTGGGAAACCTGCTTTACTTTTTTTCGAACGCACCACCATCTGCCTACTCGTATCCCCTACAACAAAGCATTCAGCAGAGAAGATTGCATAAGATTGTTGCGAATCAGGTTAGGGAAAACACTTTTCACAACAAGGCATCTTTACACTAGAGATGCACCGGAGGAATGTCAACATTGTGGAAGGGTCCTTACAATTTGGCATATTATGGTGAGCTGCCCAATTTCCAAGCGAGTACATGATCCCCAACAAATTGAACAGCAGCTTGCCGAAGTTCTGAACCCTGCAAATGTTCTAACCCTTAAACACATTAAGGAAGCCACATCTCGCCATCACAAATTTAACGACATATAATAATAATAAATAAAAAAAAAAAAAAAAAAAAACATGAAATATGAAACAACGACATCAAATGGCCTTGATGCCCAGATGTCTTTAACCAAATAGTTTTATAAATTTATTTTTGTAAACTATTTAAATGTAAATAAATAAATAAATATATGTCAATTTTATTCTACTCAGGAAGGCATTAAAAGGCATATCCTCGAAAGGGAAATACTCTGACGACCTCCATAACTTTTTGTAAACCACTGTGTGCTCAATACGTTGACAGGCACCTGCCAATGACTTGTTTCCTTGTTTTCAGGTCTGCTTATGGTGTGAAAAGCATCTCTCGTCCCCCAACAGAAAACAAAAAAATAATAAAATTACACTTTCCTAAAGTGCAAGTATATAGAGTGTTTTAAGTGCTCCACGTCCTCCAAGGATCCATGGCTGTATGACGGTCCATGAATATAAGATCAGAAAACCATTCCGAAAGCTAACAAATAACAAACGGACTAACGGACTTGCAACATTCAGATTTATAGTATGAAAGAAGACTGAACGTGCACAACTTACTGGTAAAATCGTTCAAAGAAAGGACCGCTCGCCTGTTGCTAGATGCAGTCGTGTTGCCGCAGTCAAATTTTAAAAAGGGCCCGAGCCGAGAAAAGGGTCCTTCACATAAAATGCTAATAAACAAAAATAACAAAAACAGAGAAACAAAGACATTTATTTTTAACAAAAAAAAAAAAAAAAAAAAATTGTATTTCCATACGAAACACTTCTTTCCATATGTTTCTAGTCCTTCTAGTTCAATAAAGAATAAAATCCTACTTAAGCTGAAAAAGGGGCCATTTTAATCATTTTTCAAAATGTAGTGGCCAAATGTCCTCTGGCGCAAAAAGGGGCAAGTTGGCTCCTAAACAGGCCAAACGGCAACGCTGCCTAAATTCAACACAATGGCCAATGGGCCTTACTAATAATCATTTTTAACCTTCACATTATATATTTCGTGGGTTGCCAGATTTTGCTCGACGGGACAAATAGCAAAAATATTAAAAAAAAAAAAAAAAAAAACCGATTTCCATGGGGAGAAAGTGACATAAGGCCAAATTCTAGCATTTGGTATTATGACACTATGAGAAAGCGTCTTAAGGCCAAATCCGGAATAAAGCCAAATTTTCACTAATTTAGATTAAAGGACCTTTGCATATCCTCAACCTCGCAATCACCACCCCGTAATCCAACAGTAAACCTAAGCAGGGGGGTTGCATACATATTCCATGTTGGAAGTGTACAATATGCAACAGATACAGCATTTCTTTAAAAACAAAACATATGAGATGGGACATAATTCCATACAGATTTGCTATGGACTTATGTCCCGCTTCGGTTAGGAAAACCTTCAATAATATTGTTGGTCCAAGGTACAATATTCCGTGGACCAAGGTAAAGGGTGTCCGCGAAACAATTTTCGAATTTAAAATTAAATAATAACAGATTCACAGGTTTTTATATAATCGTTTTTATTTTAAAATAAAACATACAAATGCGGATCTATGTTTTGAAAATAATTGAAGTTAAATGTTTACCACGGAGACGAACACACTCATTTAAACGAAACACCATATTTGTGAAAACATTTTTGCAAGTTTCTTGCGAAATTCCTCTGATTTCGTTGCGAATATTTCTTTTCAGTTGCAATAAATTTCGCGGTTTGTTAACGTAGACTTTAGATTTAAAAAAAGTCCGCAGGTGTTAAGTCTGGCGATCTGGGGGGCCATGGGATATCACCATAACGACTTATGACTTTTTCGGGGAAAATGCGCCTTACAATGTTCATTGATGCTCGCGAAGTGTGTGGTGTAGCACCATCCTGTTGAAACCATGTCGATCCGTTTACCCATTCATTGTTCTCCAACTCAGGTTCCAAAAAGTTTTCCAACATAGACGAATAGGTTTGGGAATTGACGGTTATTGTTTGGTGTCTATCGTCTTCAAAAAAATAAGGCCCGATAATTCCTTTTGCACTTATTCTTATTCCGCACCAAACGGTCACTTTTTCTGAGTGCAGCTGCTTTTCATGCAATTCTTCTGGATTCTCGGTGGCCCAATATCGACAATTTTGTTTATTTACCGACCCGTCCAGTAAAAAATGTGCTTCATCCGAAAAGATTATGTTTTCATAACCCCGAGGACGAGGAAATCTGCCGAGCATGGTTCTAGCGTATGTCAACCGCAATCCATAGTCACTTTGTTTAATTTTTTGAGTGATTTGAATTTTGTAAGGATGAAATTCCAAATCTTCCTTAATAATTTTGTGCACAGTCGTTTTTTTCAAATTCAGTGCTGCAGAACGTTTTCTTAGTTAAAGACGTGGATTTGCAATAACATCACGACAAACTGCTTCAATTGTTTCGTCAGTTCTCACAGTTCGCGATACACCTGGCCCGTGTCCCACTACAGGTCCTTGTTCACGAAAACTTCGCACCCACTTGCCAATAAGTTGCGTACTAGGACAATCCCGTATACGCCGAATATTGAAATGTCTTGCGAATATCCTGCGCGCCGCCACGGGAGAATCGTTATTTTTAAAATATGCCTCTACAGCAAACGCACGATGCTCCGCCGACCAACGATCCATGGCTACTAAAATCCGCACGACGCGTAAGTGTAATGAATACGCCTCCCCCCTCCGCCGATACCCCGCTCGCCGTTTATTCAAATTCAAAGTCGAAAATTCTTTGGCGGACACCCTTTACAATCACGTCTTGTACCTTGGACCGTTTAAGGTAAGCGTAAAATAGTTAAGTTTTCTAAGAAATATTAAGCAATATCGTTTTGGCAGTTTCGCCATATCATAGATAAGACTTCAGGTAATAACTAAGAAAACAAAAAAAAAAAAAAACTAATGAAAAAACCTCACATAAAATATTGGCAAAAAACTAAAATCCGGACCAATGAACAATATCTTCCCCTGTATTTGCATGGCACAAGCATAAGCATTTTCATCATCTCAGTCTTCTTGTACCAGACTCACAAATTTTAAAGGCTTTTAATTTTTATTTTAAACTGGCTGTCGAATTATTAGTATATCTATGATGGCATAGGATAGAACATGATTTTATCTGAGCGATACCATCGTTGTTTGCTCTTAATTGACCACAACCCTTGTGTCAAAATTAGACACATCAAGACTCACCAACATCCTGGATAAATGTCGAATATTATGCGTCCCTAGAAAATGTGTACAGTTGTAATGTGTCTTTTGTCTGGGCTGAGGTAAGCTCGCCGGCTTGCCAAGGTCCTTCCTAGAGAAACACAAAACTCTAGGTAACAAAACAAAGTCCTTTATTATGCCTTTCTAAATTATTACGTTACAGATTCAAGTTTACAATTCAATGGTTCAAAATTTATCTAACTTTATATAATTCAAAACAGTTCTAAGGTTCTCAACTTTTAAGAATTCGATAAATCAAGATATTCTACAAATAATCGGTATAATTTCATATAATTATATAATTCAAAACACTTCTACGACTTATATAATTTCAATACAATTCTACGATATGATTTTATGTAATGTCTCAACACAATTCTACGGTTTTATATCAATTACACCTACACTTCCACGGCGGTGGTTCGGTCCTCGGTTGGCAGGAAGATCGGGGTTACGGCGGTTGTTCTGCTTCAAGTTTGGGTTTTTGCGGTCTAAAGACCACGTTAGCTCTAAGCCTATCTTGCGACTAGCTCGGCGTTCCACGAGCCTATCTTGCGACTAGCTCGGCGTTCCACGAACCTATCTTGCGACTAGTTCGGCGTTCCACAAGCCTATCTTGCGACTAGCTTGGCGTTCCACAAGCCTATCTTGCGACTAGCTTGGCGTTCCACGAGCCTATCTTGCGACTAGCTCGGCGTTCCACGAGCCTATCTTGCGACTAGCTCGGCGTTCCACAAGCCTATCTTGCGACTAGCTTGGCGTTCCACAAGCCTATCTTGCGACTAGCTTGGCGTTCCACGAGCCTATCTTGCGACTAGCTCGGCGTTCCACGAACCTATCTTGCGACTAGTTCGGCGTTCCACAAGCCTATCTTGCGACTAGCTTGGCGTTCCACAAGCCTATCTTGCGACTAGCTTGGCGTTCCACGAGCCTATCTTGCGACTAGCTCGGCGTTCCACGAACCTATCTTGCGACTAGTTCGGCGTTCCACAAGCCTATCTTGCGACTAGCTTGGCGTTCCACGAGCCTATCTTGCGACTAGCTCGGCGTTCCACGAACCTATCTTGCGACTAGTTCGGCGTTCCACAAGCCTATCTTGCGACTAGCTTGGCGTTCCACAAGCCTATCTTGCGACTAGCTTGGCGTTCCACGAGCCTATCTTGCGACTAGCTCGGCGTTCCACGAACCTATCTTGCGACTAGTTCGGCGTTCCACAAGCCTATCTTGCGACTAGCTTGGCGTTCCACAAGCCTATCTTGCGACTAGCTTGGCGTTCCACGAGCCTATCTTGCGACTAGCTCGGCGTTCCACGAACCTATCTTGCGACTAGTTCGGCGTTCCACAAGCCTATCTTGCGACTAGCTTGGCGTTCCACGAGCCTATCTTACGACTAGCTCGGCGTTCCACAAGTCTATCTTACGATTGACTTGGCACTTGCTAATGCCCAGCAGGCAATTAGCAACAAACTTTTATCAAGTGTCTGCAGACCCCTTGAGGAACAATATCAGTAGTACACGAGATTGGTACTATTTCCACTCTGAATTTGCTCGATTTTCTGGGGCCATGGCTGGGGGTCTAATACAATTCATGACCACGAGCTGGTGTGAATTCTATGACGTATATAAATTATTGGCCCATTGTTGTTGGTGGGAAAAATATGCCGAACAAACATATTCATGTAGCAGCACTGTTGTGCCAGTGAATAGCAAGTACTGGGCCATTGCGGGGATTTTTTTGTGTATCGGTATGGGAGGGGGAAACAGTCGATCGGCTGTTGAGTAAGAAAAACAGCATGTAACGAATGCATCGTTACACAGTGTACACAGGCTTGCAGGGTACTTAGAGAGTGCTTATAAAATAGTTTGCTTTTCCAACCAGGGCTGCCAATTTTAAGCCCAGAAAGTGTAGCAAATCGCCCAAAAAAAAGAAAAGTGTGTGTGCCAGGTCCAGCTCCGACGCACGAACGATAATCATGATATATATCGAATAGAAAAAGAGGGTAAATGAACGCATCTTCTAAAATAATAAGAGAAACAAACATATATCGTGAATTATTCGGATTATTTATATTACTTCAATAAAAGCGTATTACATAAAGTACAAAATAATAATAACAACTGCGTTCAATTTATACAAATCCAATTTTAGGATGATTGATTTTTTCATCTTGAATTATAATATCATTCTTAAATATTTTAATTATCACCCCTATTGCGAAGATCAACTATCAATTGATAGTTGATACTTATCAATAAATTTCTTTAAATGGTATTGCGAAGATCAATTATCAAGTGTTGATCGACTGTGAACGTGCAGCAATTGTCGGTTGACAAATCGGTATTGTGAATGTCAATCTTGAACAATTTTATTGGTAGTTGTCAATTTTTCCATCAATCGCAATTTCGGTGTTGATAAGTACGACTCTTAAAAGAAAATGTTGAACATCAACGTTTTTAATTGTTATTGTTGTTATTTTTTAAGGGCTATATATACATATACATATTTCCATTTGTTTTTTTCCTATGTGTAATGAATTTTATCCATTTTGGGCACATGTAATTTTCCATAACGCGCTTAGCAGTTCACTTAGAATAAGGGACTCTGTTGTTGCTGTTGACTGCGCAAGCCCAAGCAGAGCTGCAATTAATCGGTTTAAGTTAGGGTCCAACATCTTCCAAAAAATCAACGAATGCAACTCAAAGGCATTCCTTGGAAATGAAATTAGCTACCTTCGGTTTTCCAGTTCCAAAGGACTAGATGCGACTCGCAAACTCCTCCGTATTGCAGCCAGTTCTGCGTTCTCTGTCTCGTCTTCGTCATCATCAAAAAATAATTCCACCGATGACATGGTTTTCAGTAAATTTCACAGATTTAACACTCGTGATTATTGTTAAATTAAATTGTTTGCAAAAATCGTAACAGAGTTGAGTTTTCATTCACAATAACTTTATTTTTTGGCCTTATGTTCACAATAGGTTATATTTTTATCAATCGTTTCTCGCAATACCAACATCAATTTTAATTGATAAATTTGTCAATCGTCAACCGATTGATAGTTGATCTCCGCAATAGGGCTGTATAGGTTTGTGGTAACTGAAATACGATACGTGAACTTCGGAAGTTACATGAGTTATGAATCGTGAAAACACCGCGTCCATAGTTGTAGGTACGGTACCATATCTAGTCGATCCAAGGGTTCTACCAGAAATTTAATCTAAATTAAGTTTGTTTTTTAAAAATTGTTCTGAGAGTTTTAAAGAATAGCATGAAGAGAGAGAGAGAGAGAGAGAGAGGGACAGAGAGAGAGAGAGAGAGGGGCAAAAAACCTTAATTCCAATTTAAACAGTTGCAGAAATGAGGACCTATCCACCTGTTCGTAATGAAAACTTCAACGTGGTATTTTTAAAATAAGTTTAAAATAAGTATGATGATTCAACAGTAACAGATGTGAATTTTTAAAAATAAATTTGCAATTTATGTTACAATTTTTCCCTACAAAATTCTACCCCCACAACATTTCAAACACACCGAGTAAATCAGTCATATGCCCATAGAAGATAGAAATCAAATTTTCAATTCATATGTGCTCAAACAAGAAATGAAAAATCTCGCAAATCGTAATGCAGAAATTCTTCCACAGAAAAAGAAATGCACATCCAATTACACACAGAGTAGGTACCTGCTCATCTCATTCATAAAAGCAACAGACAACAAAAACAAACCGGAAAATATTATGAAATCAAACCAAAAAGGCAGAAAAAGAATACTACAAAACCCACCCCTCATCCACACTCTAAAATCGGAAAGGGAAAGCATCATAAAACAGCAGTACAAATGCATACGCATTCACTTGGGTGGCTTGCCCTTTCAACCACTAGCGCTTCTGCGCCAACTGAACTCACGGTTGCCAGATTGGGCGCTTTTTCGTATTTTAGCTTTGGAAACTTCTTCCATGAGCGCCCAACACAATTTTGGGCTACATATCGTTTTACAAATTGTGTTTTAATTTTGTTTGTTTTATTCTTTCACAAAACTAAAAAAAAAGAAATATTTTCGAACAAACCCGCAATTTTAAAACTTGGCAGCACTCTTGCAGTCAATTGACATCGAACAGTCGTTCAAGTTGCACGCACACCAATTCATTTTGCACAAGCCACAAAAGGCAATAGCAGAAAAAAAATCAAATAAAATCCAAGCCGTAGAAGTCAAAAAAAAAAAAAAAAAAAACGCGGTGAGAATAAGTCTGAAAAATACCAAAATTTTCAACAATTTTTGGGCTTCTTTCTGAGCAACGATATTGGGCTACATTTTTTAAAGGTGTGGGCGCTTAAAGCGAACTGAATTCTGGCAACCCTGACTGAACTCTAAACCAGAGAATAGTACTATAGTCTCTGTCTCTCATCGATAGTCTATATAGTATCCATCCATCCAACCATAGTAAAAAACTATCGATACTATCGAAACGAATATATGATTGGCCAAAAACTCAGTTTCGATACTATCGATAGTTTTATTCCGAAACTGTCGATACTATCAAAATGTTAAACTATCGTTACGCCTCAAGCTCGAGTGTTACATTTGATTTTACTCCTCATAAAATTTCCGTACCGGGCCTTATAACTCAAATCGTTTCTTAAGGAGTTTTAGTAAACTTCAAAAAAACAAGTAGACTTGAAAAAAACTTATTAATAAATAGGTACCTACCTATGTAGTACATTTGTTTATTTTCAAATAAATATAAACTTTTTGTTTCATTAAATTCAATTCTAAAAATAGCACAAATTTATTTTAATTTCACAATATTAATAATAAATAAAATAAAAAAACTGAAAGCATATATACAATGAAATTCAGATCGAGCAAGTGTCTTTTTTGATTTGCAAAAATGAATCAATACATATAATTAAAATATTAAATAAAATTTTGATCGCTATATAAAAACGAGTTAAACGAAGTAGAAATAAGTTGCTACGTAGCAGATGCATAAAAAATAAATAAATGAAGCAGATCTACTAAGTACATTGGTAGCCCTGTTTCCAACCACATTGCCAGTTGTAGGTAGAATATGAATAATTGGGTTTGAGTGTGAATTTTTGGATTTCGTTTTGTTTTTGTTTTGTCGAACAGTTTTGTAGTTACGTAGAACACATTTCAGCACATTATCCAAAAAAAGAGCAGCGCCCATCCAAATGGTATATACAAAGCCAATAGATACGGCATCCTCATCAATAGCAAGTGCTAGGAACTAGAGACTTCCAGTTAGTTATACAACACATTACAAGAAGAGTTGACAGTTATAAACATTTCACACCACCAAGCCAATATTAAACTTATGCAAGAGCTTACATATTAGCTTTCGAATCGTGTAGGAAGTGGTTTTGGTGCGCGCATTCGAATTTTCATATATATTTACCTACGCAAACAGCCGCATTGTGAATGGACACTGCAAACTTACACTTCTTCACTTTATACTGTATTGCAGAAGGAAAAGTTTGTGAAACTCTTGGACCAATTGCACAATTCATTACGTATTGATCTGTCAATGTACCGCAACAATTTCCCCGCGCCCCAACAGGAGAAACTTATGGACCTGAAATCGACTGTAGATCTTTTGACCAGCATAACATTCTTTAGAATGAAAGTGAGTATGAACATGTGCTAATCAACTCGGTTAAATCAGACTTTACTGACTCGAATCGAATCGACATGTTTGTAACTTTTTTCTTCATTTTTTTTTTTTTGTGTTCTTTTGCTTCGTGTCTCTAAAGGTCCAAGAGCTCTCTAGTCCGCCCAGAGCTAGCACGGTCGTGAAAGATTGCGTGAAAGCCTGTCTTAGATCCACCTATCAATTCCTTTTCGAGAACTGTTATGAATTGTACAATCGGGAATTTCAGGTAAGTTTAAATTTTGTTTTTCAAAATAAGTTCTTCATATTACAGCATATGGGATAGGTAAGTTTTCTACGCTCTTATTGTTGTCGCCTGGATTGAGTTATGTGCCTGCTATGGAGACGCTCAAGATGATCATCTCTTAAAAAAAAAAAATTTACGCAACAATTTGCTTGTCAAAGGGACTGTTGTCGAAATCACATCATAACACAAACTACATCCACGACATTCCAACAAGTCTTCAAAAGTTCAATATGTGAATGGCGGATTTTTACTTACGTAGTATGATAGTTGTTATGGTCTCGTAAGATGAAATGAAACACAACCCTGTTCTATGCTGGCTAATTAACAAGTGGTTTATTGTTCATTCTGGCTATTCTCATCTCCATACTCCATACCAAACGAAATACCATTTTCAGCAATATGCTGTATATAATGACAAATACGATGACAATGTCATTAAAGTGTTGAAGTAAGGCCCCAAAAGAGAAAATGAAATAAGGCCCCAAATGTGGGGTGTTATTTCATAATGAAATAACACCCCAATTTCAACTATGAAATAAGGCCCCACTGCGATGAAATAAGGCCCCAAAACTAAATGAAATAAGTAGGGTAACATTTAATAATAAAAAAATAATTTTGGGGGCTTTTTTCATTTCTTCTTTTGGGGTCTTATTTCATAATGAAATAAGACCCCAATTTTCATTAGGAAATAAGGCCCAAAAAAGGAAATAACACCCCAAGTTCTATTTAAAATCGTTGTTGTTGTTTCCTGTATAATTTTTTGGGGCCTTATTTCATTGGGGCATTATTTCACAGAGCCGTTGCCAATAGTCAGTATCTAACATGTCCACCCTTAAGTTAAAGTTACAAATTTAGATAACTAAATGTTTACAAATTAATAAAATCCAATGACTTCAAAACAAATTTTAAAAATTAAAATTTAATAGAAAATATTGAAATAAGTTTCCATAAAATAACAAATTATAATTCATGATTTAAAGATACATTTTCATGGAATAGCAATTCATAATTCAAAACTTAACTTATGTTATCTGTAGGTATAACATATTTTATAATTAAGATCTTTATTTTAATTATTAAAGGTTATAACTCTTCCACCCTCGTGTGGTCTCAATATTCTTATAGTGGCAGCTTCTGGAATTTCGTTTGAAGAAGTAGTGGGAATTTCACCATCTACCGAAATTATATTACTATTTTCAACATCCGATGATTCGTCTTGAACGTTGGTTTCAACTTCTTGATTTTCTTTCTTAATTTGATTTCTTATCTGATCTAAATGCCGCTTAATTTCTGGATTATTGTGAGTTAAAATGCAACAATACGATCGGGGACTTAATTGTTTTTTTTTTTTATAGTAGCTTGTGTCCAACTGAATTTGTTGGGGTTTTTATAATCTCTTACCATAACGGATTGCCCTGTCGAAAACACGGTGTTGCGATTTCCTTTAAAGTTCATTATACTTTTATTTTGATTTTCAACTATAATTTCTCTAGTTGTAGGAGGCTTTAAGCCACTTAAGCGTGTTTTCAAAAGTCGTCCAAAAAAAAGCTTAGCAGGTGATTCACCAGTGTACAATGTTTGGTATTGCGATAGTCAATCAGAAATCTATTGATAACAGTATCTAAACACGAGTTTGTGTCTTCTTTAAGACTTGCTACAATCGATTTGTTTAGTGTTTTAACAAAGTTTTCTGCTTGACCGTTCGTTGCCGGTTGTCCAGGGGCCGTAAGAATATGCTTTATGTGGTTGTTTTTAAAAATTTTGCAAATTCTTCAGACGTAAATTGTTGTCCATTGCCGCTTACGAGCACGTCTATTAACCCGTAACGACAGAAAAGTTCCCTCATTTTATTGATAGTAAACAAGGCAGTAATTTCTTTTGTCTTAAAGACTTCAACCCATTTAGAGTACGAATCGACTACAACTAACAGGTAACAAATTTTAATGGGTCCAGCAAAGTCTACATGAATTCGACTCCATATTGAGTGGGCAGGATTCCAAGGAATCAAAGCAGACTTCTGAGGACTTTGTTGTAATTTTTGACAAGGAATGCAATCCTGGATCAAGCCTTCTATCTCGCTATCCATTCCAGGCCACCAAACGTAGGAACGAGCAAGCATTTTTGTTTTAACAATTCCTAACTGTGAAACGTGGAGTTGCTTGAGAATGACATTTCGTAATTTCTTCGGTGCAACGGATCTATAGCCCCAAAGGATGCAATCGTGTTCAACAGATAGCTCATAAGGTTTGTTAGAAATGGAATGAACTCATCACCTTTCAACATGTGAACCGTTCCATTTTAAATGGCCTCACTTCACTTTGACAAAACTGGATCACGTCTTGTCTCGCGGGCTATGTCCTTGAAACTCAAGGGAAGGTTGTTGTCCGTTTCTATTAGATTAATATAATTTCTTTCCGTATGATCTTTTGTAAAGGATGACTGTGGCATCCTTGAGAGTTCATCAGCATTATTTAGAGAGCCTCTAACATATTCAACAGAATAATCGAAACCTGATAATATCAGCGACCACCTTTGTATACGCGCTGATGCCATTATAAGTAAGCCTTTATGCTCACCAAATATGCCAAGCAAAGGTCTATGATCTGTTCGTAATATGAACCTATTGCCCAAAAGACATTGTTTTGATTTTGTTACACAAAAAATTATGGCAAGTGCTTCTTTTTCCAGCGTGCTGTAATTAGTTTCACTCTTGGATAAAGCTCTCGAAACAAACGCTATTGGCCTAAGACTATCCTGCATTCTATGCTCCAGCTACAGCACTGTTGCTAGCATCTGTAGTTAAAACTGTAGGTAATCTTGGATTGAAATGCACCAACACTTGGTCTGATGTTATTTCAGATTTTATTAATTCATATGCCTTCTTGCATTTAGGTGACCAACAAAAATCAACATTTTTGCGTAGAAGTTCGTATAAAGGAAGTATTTGTAGAGCAAAGTTGTTTATAAATTTAGAATAGTAATTTACCATACCTATAAAAGCTCTAAGTTCCGAAATATCCTTTGGAATAGGTGCCATTGAGACACTTGAAATCCGTTCATTGTTTTTGCTCAAGCCATTTTTATCAATAGAAAATCCTAAGTAACATATTTTGGGCTTAAAGAACTCACATTTATTTATATTTAGCTTAAGGCCGGATGAGCTGAGTTTCTTTAAAACTAACTTTAAGGTTTCAATATGCTGTCGCATATCATTTCCAGTGATAGTTATATCATCTTGATAAACTACGACATTTTTAATACCGATTAACATATTCTCCATTACTCGTTGAAAAAGGGCTGCTGCAGTTTTAACACCATATGGCAGTCGCTTGACTTTTAACAAAGCAATATGTGTACTCCAGGTACAAAGAAGTTGCGATTCGTCATCTAGCAACAACTGGTTATAAGCATTGGAGAGATCGAGTTTGCTAAATAATTGCCCTCCTTCTAGCGAAGCGAAAATTTCATCGATCCTAGGCAATGGATGAATAAAATTCTCCAAACATTTGTTGATTGTGACTTTGTAGTCACCGCAAATGCGCAAATCGCCGTTTGGTTTTAAAATTAGAACAAGGGGCGTAACCCCATTCGGAGTTATCAACCTGTTCAAGTACTCCATCCTGAATTAACTTTCGCAATTGTTTTTCCACTTTGCTTTTCCATGCAAATGGTAGGGGCTTAAAAAGAAAAACGAAGGTTTCGAATCCTCACTAACCTTCAATGAAATTTTCTCCACTTTGTACGCACCTAGCTGTTCTTAAAATACCTCTGAAAACTCGCATTTTAATTTATTAACAATAACCGAAAAATGTTCATTAACCGAAACCGAATTTACTTGCACTAAATCAAAGTTAAACCTCCTCAAAAAAGTACGACCAAGCAATTGTGGACTTTTTTGAGACTACAACTACTTTGTAGTATACCACGATAATACCATGTTCCCACCAACGTGATTTAGCCGAAGTGATTTATAAATCACGAAACGCGTCCCCACCGAACTTTAACCCTTAAATGCCCAAGGAAACCGGTTTTGATGAAAAAAATATATTTTATTTAAACGGAGACAAAAACAACAAATCCGCTGTTAAATTTTTTTTTTTTTTTGACGAAGCTGTTAACAAAAAAGTGGCTGAATCTTTAAAGATACAATGGGCTCTAACCCCCCACAGCTATTCCGAAAGAAAATGCATATCATTTTTTTTTAGTTACGGTAATTGTACATACATTTTACATTGTAATTAATGTAATTTCTATACAGCTGTAAAATTATTAAATAAAAAAAAAACTTTTTTTTTTTAATTTGTTGAAAATTAAAAACAGCAAATATTTCTTTAAAAGTAAGGTTAATTTAAAAGTTATGCATCCATTTATTTTACAGTGCATAGATTTTGAGTCAATAAAGCGAAAATAGTAAGCAACAAGTAAATAAAGTCAAAACAAACGCAGAAATATTTTTTTCAATGGTTGTATCCTTAAAGATACACTGGGCATTTAAGGGTTAAGTGATTAAGTGTGACATTTACGCCAACTTTGCCAATCAGTGATGGGACTTCTAACACTGAAGTGGTATTTCAACCACTTTTTACACTTTCGGAAATTCTACCAACCTGAAATCGAAATCTACCATTCGCTAATAATATTTATTTTCCATCATTAAATTGAAAATTGTACCTACTATAACTTCTGCTACTCGCCTTACTTTAACCCATACACACTCAGCTATCAGTATTTTTCCTGAAGAATTGCATCAGCAAAAACTTCCAGTACAGTATACAGCATTTACTGCGCCAATACTTCATTATTTAACTTTATTAGTGCGAGGGTGTTCTTCTAAGTTTTGATATTTTGTATTTAATGATGAGTTGAATCTATGCCATTTTTTCTTTGGTTGTTTCAAAAGTTTAATTCAAAATTTAAAAGCTGCCAGGCACTTCTGGAGAACGGGAAAGATTTTGAACCCCCGAAATTATTGGTAAAATATGCTTCAAAATATAAATTCGAAAACGGTTGCCATACGAAGTAATAATTAAGTTTTTTGTTATGAATAACAAATGTGATTCTTAAAAATAATTGAAATTAATAATTAGAAATGACTTATTTATAATTATTTCATTTCTGTTTTTTTTTTTTTGTTATTTTTACTATTTCATCGGTATAAATAAATGAATTATTTATCATGGACAATTTTTTCTACCACCGTTTTAATTTCCTCAAGTCCCATCACTGACTTTTCGTTTGCTGAATGAAGTGCTGAACATAATATAGGTATGTTCGATTTTATTTTGTGTGAACAGATACGTAATTAAAACTTAAACACGTCTAAGTCACGAAAATCTTATTTACGAAAATGTATGATAAATCACGTAATTTATGAGATGATTTAGCTAAATCAAGTGGATTTAGCTAAATCACGTTGGTGGGAACATGGTATAAGATATTGGTGCATCGTACTCACCCAAGAGTTGGATTCTTTCACCACTGTAGTTGACATAAGGAACTTTACATGGTCTAAGAGACCTTTTACTTGGAAGTTGTTCGTAAAACGAAATTGGAACCAACGTACACGGATCACCGGTATCACAAGCAATGTTCATCTGAATACCATCTAAGATAACCTCCAAACAATAAATGCCACTAGAAGAATTTAAGCCCACACTGTAAATGGAAAGATCAAATAAATCATTATTAATTTTAGTACATGAATTGCTATCAGAATCTGATACATAATTTACAGTTTTTTGTGTTTTAGATGTGCACATTGGTGCTAAATTCCCTATTTTTCCCCAGGAATGGCATCTACTATCTTTGTACTTGCAAAACTGTGATCCATGTGTACGCCAACCACAATGATTGCAAGGTTGTTGCCAGAGACAATACTGAGACCCCCAACTCACAATCCTCTTGCCGCTGGCCCCCTCAGTTTTTTTTTCAAATTCGCCATTTTGTTTTCCTATCGGTGTTATGTCAATTTAGAATCCGTGTGACATGTAAAAACATACAAAAAATATAAAATCAATGCTGCCAACCGCTACCAACCACGTGGGAATGTGATACAGTTCGGTAATACGACATTTTAAGATAACTGAATGTTATTGGTTGATTATTATAAATTTTCAAAAGTCGATTAATATAATTTGTTTGGTTAATAATGCTATCTAAATGAGTTGTTTTATATATTAGAAACATATTAGGACAAACATTGTTGTGTATTTTCCGCGTTTGAATATCATTAACTTCGAATTCACGAGTAAATTATTCTTAAATAACTGAAGAAAAATTGCTCAAAATGTTTTTATTTTCCTACACGCATTCTGCAGTAATTATTTTTCATACATATTTTCAGAAAAAGTGCACTTATTCCTAAAATAAAATACTATTTACACGAAACGAATAATTTCAAATTTAACGGACAAAATTCTATGAACGCTGGCAGCAACTTTGCCGACATCGGAAGTCACCGGAAGTTGTTGATATTTTTTGAGGGTGTGTTGGTGTTTTGAAAGTTGGTGACATTTGTCAATACGAATTTCTATGTATCAATACTAGCGCAATAAATTGTGTACACTTCGTACAAGTATTGCTTGTAGGCAAGGTAAAGGGAAATTGGCCGAAGTTGGGGGTCTCAGTATTGTCTCTGGTTTTTGCTTTGTCTGTCTCCTTCTGCCACCACCACCACCGCCGTTGACTGCTAATTGACCAAAACGACTAATGCCACTCAGGGTTATCTTTAGGACCCCTTAGGGTCCGATTGACCCTTTTTGGCAAACTGGGACCCCAGGACCCGCCTTTTCCAAAATGGTCCAAATCGGACCCCTTTAAGAAAATTTAGGACGCTTTTTAACGCCTACGGACCCTTTTTTCAAAATTGGTTATTTACAAGACGCAAAACATATTCTCTCTTTACACAGCCATCGGCTATCGACGTAGAATCGACACAAATATTGTTTTCACATTTACACGCACCTACTACGAGTATTTGTAGATTTTAGGTATAATGTTTGAATCAGCGCTAAAAAATATATTACATATATCCATAATTTTCTTCGGAAACATATACAGTTTCTCTCCGATTTAGTCCGGAGGCTCAGGTCTTATTTTAAAATTGAAGTTTTTAACTGCATCTACACCATCAAGCACGCCCTTTTTTGCTCGAAACGGCACAGAGAGATCCGTTTGTCTACCGTCAATGATAATCAGACGCTAAGTTGTCATGGATGTTCTACCCATAATAATATTTACGTTAAGTGAAAATGAACACAAGATCCGGTGACCAACATTTCTGCAATCACATGAAAACATTTCTATTTTCGATTTAAGACATGTAAAATGAGTGTATTAATTAGTTTCAGTAAATTACACCAACAATTCATCAATCATTTATACGAAATAAATGAATAATTTGTCCATTCATCTCTTTCGGAAGCCATTTTGTTTTATAGGATCGCAGAATTTCTCTAACAATCGCTATAAAAATATCAACATGCGGAGCTTTTCTATAATTCCGACCACGTTAACAATACGGCCGGCCAAAGTACGTCTCCCATTTTTTCCGTGTTAGGTAATGCTGTCAATTTCAGTCAGATGGCTATTTAGTATTAGGCATCCCTTTAATATTCCGTGTTAGGAAAATTTCCATTACAGGAAAAATGTTTTTTTTTGCTTTTTATAAAATGGATTTATTTATGATTCTATATGACCTACGATTTTTTAAGGTTTCTGTTTTGTAAAATGAAGTAAAAATATTTGGGATACTGTTTCGATACTGTTGTTTTTCTTGAATTTCTTACGGGACCCTTTTTAAAGGCCAGGGACCCCTTTTCGGACCCTTTCCGAATATTTTCGAAGGTAACCCTGATGCCACTGCCTGTATTACTGCTTCCCCCGCTTTTATTTAATTGATTGCTTCTTCCTTAATTCTTCGACCACGTGCGTTTGTTAATAAAGTTGACGGATTCTTCGGTGACGATTTTTTTTTTATTTTTTTTTCAATGATCATAGCTTTTTTTAATGCATCAGAAACTGTTAATTTTTCTTCTTCTTCACATAGTCTTTCAAATATAGCACTGGGTAAATGCATGATGAACTGGTTTAATACGAAGGCGTCCAGGTTTTCGTTGAATTTGCAATTCAATGCCAAACTCTTGACTCTAGCAAACCACTCTGCCACCGTTTCCGTTTCGCGTTTAATTGATGAAAAAAAGTTTTTTCGTTCACGGAAAATGATTGTGGGTGGTGTGTAATGCGTATTTGAAGTTATGCACAATTCTTTGTAAGTTTTAGAAATAGGTGAATCTGGACTGCACAGACTGTGTAATACACTGTAGGGAGCTGCGCTTACTGATTTTTTAAACCGCGCTTCTCATGCTCTCTGTTTTTTCTCCGGAGAAGCCGATGTTCTACCCTCCTTTTTTGCTCATAGAGCTGATGAGCCGCTCTCGTCCTTTTATGCAGCGACGCTTCGTAGGCACTTTGTTTTGCTGCATGTGCTTGCCGGCACTCTTCGTCAAACTAGGGGTTTCGGGGGGGTGGGCTGGTGAAACCGAGCACATCAGTTGCGGCATTTTTGATTGCTTCTTCGCATCGGCTCCACTGATCTTCGGCACTTGATGCTGGCAGCATAGGACTTCTCGAGAGGTCGAGGGATACGCGATCGGCAAAGTTTCTGGCGGTTTGCTGCGACTGTAGTCGTCCATCGTTAAATCTCCTCACAGTATTTTCTCGTTGTTGTGGCGTTTGGGATATCCGCATCCGTACCTTGGCTACAATAAGGTAGTGGTCCGAGTCTATGTTGGCCGCTCGGAAAGTTCAGACATCTAGAATACTGGAGGAGTGCCTTGCGTCGATCGCAACGTGATCAATTTGGTTGACGGTTTGATGATCAGGCGACCGCCATGTTCCTTTGTGTATATTAAGGTGAGGAAACCGTGAGCTAGCTATGATAACATTACGTCCCGCAGCAAAATCAACCAGCCTAAGTCCGTTTCCAGACGTGATGTCGTGTAAGCTGTGTTTTCCGATTGTGCTACCAAAGATGTTCTCCTTTCCTATTTTGGCGTTAAAATCACCCAAGACGATTTTAGCGTCATGCTTAGGACATTGCTCATATGTTTCGTCGAGGAGCTCGTAGAAACACTCTTTGGTAGCATTGTCTTTTTCTTCTGTGGGGGGTGAGCGCATATTAGGCTGATGTTGGCGAATTTAGCATTTATGCGGATCGTTGTAAGGCGTTCACTTACGTGTCGAAAGCTCAAGACTTCTTGCCTACATCTGCCGCTTACAAAAAATCCGCATCCAAATAGACGCTGCTTTTGTTCCCTATAGCAGTCACCGTAGTAAATATCACAGTTTTTCATCCTTCTTTTGCCCGGCCCATCCCACCGCACTTCCTGTATGGCGGTGATACCTGCTTTGTAGCAGTCTAGGGCCTCCGCTAGTTGGTCGGCTGCACGCGGTCTGTTCAGAGTTCGAACATTCCACGTGCAGATCCGAACGTCATTGTCCTCTTTCCATCTTGCAGGGTCGTCAACAGTGAATCCGTCTTTATACGAGGCTTTTGGTTGCTTCGCAACATAGATTTTTTTCCGTGGTAGGGTAGTTAACCCCACGCACAACCCGCAACCTGGAGGACCAGGCCCTTTCTGCGACCCCTTGGGCAACAGGAGCCGGAATATTCCGGAGTCAGTAACCCGCTGCGGTGATGTGCGAGCTGCCGTTGACACATTAAGGGCTCTTCCGCCACCATCTCTATTTGAACACCCTGACTAGTGTTGAAAAATCCTCAATGACCTCAGCTCCGAATACGTCGAAGTAGCTCATTGAGGTATCTGCCATGTTGACTGTTGACGCCACCGTTGATTCAACCATGTGAATTCATCCGCCGTACGTCCTCTTTCTGAGGGGCTCATGTAAGACTTCTAAGACTCGAGCAGACAGTCAACTCCAACAGAGCATTATAGTGTTGCTATTTTCTACGTGTTCAACACTCGCACTTATAAGTTCAGCAAGTCAATTCCAGATGGACATAGACCAGTACCCGTTGGTGACCACTAGGAGGTAAAATAAGCACAATTGGTGTATCTGAACAGTTGAAACAGCTGGGTATCGCCAAGTTGACGCCAATCAGTGTCTACCCTATTCATTCAACACCCAACCACCATTGCGAAGCTCTGTCATATTGGAAATCTCCAAGTTTAGTGGAAAAAAGTCTTCGGCGTATTTTGGCGCCTGAAAATCTTAAGAACAAAAAAAATACATATATATATATATTCCTCCCCTGGGAAAATGATAAATCTATATAAACACCCCTGACAGAGTTTTCAACAGCTTTTATTTTATGTCTAAAATTGTTGTTAACGATATGCATTTTTGCTACCTTGATCAGCATTTTTGCAAGCCTTTGTTAAGCTGCGATTACACGGCCATTTTTGTGTGTCATTTAAATGGCGCTCTGACGTCAGGAAAAAATGTCGCATTAGAGAGACATTTAAGCTACGATTCGTCATTTGTCATTTGCAAAAAAATGGCGATCACACGAAATGACTATCACCGTCATTTTTGTCCCAAAATCAAATGACGGACACTGCGCGTCATTTAAAATTTTCATTTGGGATGCCATTAAATGTCGAGCGAAAAAATGGCGATCACACGGTAATGACATGCCTCATCAAAATGGCAAATGTCACCTTTCCTATTATTTCAATTTCGCGTCATTTATCGGCTTTGCGATCAGACGGCAATGACCAATGACAAAAATATAGCTACTGCCATTTGGTGTTTTCCTCTCAGCGAAGACGCGTACGTGTGCTGGACTTTATTAAATTAAATAGCAGTGAAAAAAAAAATAAAAAAATATATAGTAGGTATATATTATAATAAATACAAAATGTAGAAAAGGAATTTTGCGATGATGGTGGAAATTGCGGTTACGGCGTATTGGACAGCATGTATACTGGAAAGCAGTGATGACGATCTTGATTACGAGCCAACGCGACGAAAGCGGAGTGTTTGGCAAAAGAGGTGGTTGAGCCGTCGCGAGAAGAGTGGATTTTGTGCTGAATTACTGCTCGAATTGCGCGAAGAAGAACCTGAACTATATCGCAATGTCCTTCGTATGTCAGCTAATCAATTCGATTATTTGTTGAGGTTGGTGAAGCCACACATCGAAAAACAGAACACAAATATGCGAGAGAGTGTTTCAGCGGAAGCACGACTGGTGATCACACTGCGCTACCTGGCCACTGGTGAAAGTTTTCGATCGCTGCGATTCCTTTTCCGCGTATCGCAGCCAACGATAACGTGCATCATTCTGGAAATTCTCAACGCTATTCACAAATATGATTCGACTCTAATATAGAGATAATCATATTTATTCGAATAAAATTTTATTCTTTTCTTTAGGCGCCCTGCCAGCACCAAAAGCACTGCCTGACATACTGAAGTTTGCATTCTGGAACTGAGCTCCCGTTGCTTTTCCACCGTCACAATTAAACGCGATTCCTCTTCGTCGATCCACGAGTGCCTAATTTACCTATTCTGATTCAATCCTATTTTCTGCGTTTTACCTAATTTTTTCGACTTTGTTGTACGTTGTATTTTCAAACACAGAACACAGTTGACGGAGTAGTCCAAATTGTCGGCACTTAAAGGCGACGCGACGGTTCGTATTCCATTTCTCTCAATAGGTACCGAACAACACAACCACAACAAAACAAATAAAAAACAGTTTATTAATTATTTAATCTTCCTTTCGCCATGAGAAAAACACCAAATGAAAGCACAGATATCGTATTAAATGCTGCGTCATTTGTCATTTGCATAGAAAAATGGCAGGGCATGAATTTCGTGCCTAGTAATTTTTTGGAGGCTGACATTTAAATGGCGCATCATCCGAAAAGTTCTGTCATTTGTCCTAAGTGCCATTTAAGAGTGATCACACGGCCATTTTTTTCTGCCATTTAAATGGCACAAAATGCATGCCATTTGCTCCGCCATTTTCCTAGTCATTTAAATGACGCCAAAAATGTCGTCCCAAAAATGGCGATCACACGGAACGACATTTAAATGACGGCTTTGTGACGCGATTTTTACGTCAGAGCGCCATTTAAATGACACACAAAAATGGCCGCGTAATCGCAGCTTAAGAGGTTTGATTTTAAAGTTGGCAACCCTGTTTCTATTGATAGTCAATAATCAGAGAGTATATCACGCCATATCAACAGTTCATTTGCGTCGAATTTGCGGTCGACATACCTTAACAAGGTACATATCCTTGGAGTTTGTATAATAGGCAACTCCAACGGCGATGTGGAAAAGTGCATTTAAAAATCCACTGATAACAACTCTTCATTATACGATACCAATAGATAACGTTGAAAATATTCTGCGTGCTGAGACTTTAATCCAAGTGGATGATTTGCATTTGTTTCAGGTGGTGTTGCCAGTGAAATGAACTGAAAATTCCTCCTTTTTCCCATTCTCCTTGGTGGCACTCCCCACAATCAAAGTATTGAGTAACTGACTGCTTCTTGCGAATTTGTCACCCAAGTTTCAATGCAAAAACAGTTTGAGCACTTGCATATTGCATATGGCTCATACTCCAATCAGTCGTACCGTACGCACGAGGAATGCATGTGTGTCATGTAAGATACGTTTATTATAGCTATATGCATGCAAGTCTCTTTTAATCCTATTCCAGGTTCTGATCTGTGCGCAAAATTATAGTTAAATATTGTATTTTTTTTTTTTTTTTTGTACTTTACCCACGTTTCGTTCTAGAAGAGGGAAGAGCCCCCTTTTAAAATATTCGAAAGAAATACCCACAAAGAAGTCTAATTCCCCACGAACTGGCAACACTTTCAAGAACAACATCGGAAAACGAATGAAACGATTCGCACGGCGCCGGATGCAGGAAAAGCGAATTTAGCATGTCAGTTGTTCGTTTAGGCGGCTTTCCGCGATAGCAATAAATATTTCTACTGACCGCAAAAATAGCCATAAATTTTCGTATTGTGATCTACAATTTGTTATTGATACGGCATTAAATAAATAATAAAAAAAAAAAAACTAACAAACTAATTGGACTTATCAAAATTTGGATTTCGAATATTTTTTTCCCATGGGGGAATTTGGAAGTAATTTTTAAAAAAAATTCCTCGGTCTTGAGTATTGCCCCTGGCAATGCTTGTAATATCGTAACGGTGACCATATCTTAGAATTTCAATGAACAAAAGATACACATTACATTTTTTTGTTTCACGCTGTAAATAGATTTAAAAAAAAAACTTTAGTAGAACACATTTCTTAGTACTACACGGAAAAAATGCAAAATCAAATCAAGAAAAACAAGCGCCGAATCACGAAAAGTTTGTCTCATTTAAGAGCTTAGCTCAGGATTTACCTACTAATTCACGACTTTTTATTCGCAATTTGAGAAATTCTACAAAGTCAAGATATTGACCCTCAAAAGTCGTGAATCAACACTTCTCATTTTGTTTATTGAATTTTGTTTTCTTAAAACTCTTTTTTTAATTTCAATGAAATACAGAACAAATAATCGGCCCTAGCGAGGTATCCGTCGGAACGGAAAATTCTCCAATTTTATACGATCCGGGTGGTTGTAGCTGCGAGGAATTCTTCGGAACAACTGTTCGGAGAATTGTTCCGACATTTTGTA
Organism: Cheilosia urbana; assembly: GCA_946477585.1. Taxonomy (NCBI): domain Eukaryota; kingdom Metazoa; phylum Arthropoda; class Insecta; order Diptera; family Syrphidae; genus Cheilosia; species Cheilosia urbana. The sequence goes on from OX297857.1 coordinate 6,824,524, forward strand.
ATGCATATTGGCGAAATAACGTCGGAGAGTGCATATTTTTGTTAAATTATTAACAGCTAGGTTCCGATATTCTCCGACAGAAATGATTGCGGAATTTGCTTACGATTTAGAGTGCGGTGCAGTGCGCCATCGCAATTGTTTATTTCTAATGGAATTTGGGCCTCCGAAAGAGATTGCGTTGCGTCACTAAACACACATCTAACAAAACAAAACATTGAAAACTTTTTTTAAAATCAAAGACGGTTCTCAAGACAGTTGTTGTCAAACTGACATGCTCAGAGTGCGCCAAAATAAACAAATTTTTGTGATTGTGCCGCATATAATGAACAAGAACATGCTAATAAAAATGCTTTATTGCGGGGTTTTCCTTATTGCGTCGACAACACACTTAAGCGGGATTCTCGTGATTGCGTTACTCGGACAAATGCGCTGAAAATTGTACATTTTGCCCGACGCAACAATCCGGGGATTACTGTATTAAATTGTTCATAGTGAACATCATCTATCTTCAAATACAGAACTTAGTTAGTTATTATAATGAAAGCTTTGTTAACAATTTTTGTGTTTGTGCAACATGAATTTCAACGAATTTTATCGCTTTCACACCCATTTTCACATTTTTGGAAGTAAATTTAAATAGGTAAATCAGACATTCGTAATCGTTTGAGTTCTTAACAGATTAAACTTTCAATCTTTACAAAGGATTTCTTGCGCTTTAATAAACCGAATTGCTATGACCTTCATATAAGCTATGAAATTATATGTCATATACAGGGTGTCCGCCGGGAAGTTATACTACTTTGTTTTGCCGCCCTTTTGGTAAAAATTAGTTTCGACAGTTCATATTTGGCAGTCGTGAAGTAGACACGTGGCAAATTTATTATGGAAAAATATTCGATAAACCAACGTGCTTTAATCGTTAAAACATTTTCTCAAAATCAATCATCGATTACTGTGACGATGAGAAAGTTAGTTTTGAGAGAAACAACGTGCCAACAAAACGCACTATTTATACGGTGACCATATTTTTAAGAGCCAAACCCGGGAGAGAAAAACTGAAAATGTATAACAGTAACAGCACACAAATTTCCAAAAAACAACAAAAAATTGTATGTATGTTGGGATGTATGTCCCGTATTTCTTAAAAAAATCTTAAAAAAAAAAAAAACAGGACAGGCTATTGAAATACGGGACTGTCCCGGGAAATACGGGACGTATGGTCACCGTAACTATTTATCGTGTAGTGAATGATTTCGAAGAAAGAGGGTCTGTAGGTGATAGGCCCAATCATGGACATGAAAGTTACAGTCTGGTGTGCAATTTGGTCAGGAAGAATCATTGGACCTTACTTCTTTGAAAATGAAAACGGCGGAACGGTAACTGTGAATGGGGAGCGATATCGTGATATGAACTTTTTAACGCCACAACTTCATGCTTTGGGCTTGTTTAACATGTGATATCAACAAGACGGTTCCACATCGCATACAGCCAGGATTACAATGGAATTACTGCGAGACCTCTTTCCACAACAAGTTATTTCAAGAAATGGTGATGTTGATTGGCCTCCACGGTCGCCTGATTTGACTGCTCCGGACTTCTTTTTGTGGGGATATCTGAAAAGCAAGGTTTATGCAAACAAACCAGAAACGCTTGAGCAACTCAAACAAAATATTCGTTATGAAATTAATGAAATACCGCGTGAAATATGTGAGAATGTAATGAAAAATGTGCTCAAAAGGGCTCGCATTTGTGAGACTAACAGAGGCGGACATTTACCTGATTTTGTATTCCATTAATAATTGCCGACATTAAATAAAATATTTATCAATATAAGATCCATTCTCTTTCATTTAATCAAAAATCATAAACAAACAAAGTAGTATACCTTCCCGGCGGACACCCTGTATATATATATCTACCTACTCCAATTTTGCGAAAAAGGAAATATATATAAGTCTTAGTTAAAGCATAGATACATACCTATATTTTGAAAAAATCTTGAAAAAAAATAGTTTTTTATTTCGGAAAAACAAGATTTTCAGATATTTCATCTGGCAACACTGATTGGATGCACTGTACACTTGCATTGAAGATGTGTCGACTGTACAGTGAAAGCTTTCGTTTGATTGCTGCCTTGGATAAATTGTGCATAAATATCCTGCCGCGGGTGGTGGGGTGTCGTATAACAGTTGTGCATTCCGAATTTTATTTTAAATCGCTACACAAAGTAATTGAGAAAAGTTCTCCATAACAAAACTATAAGCGTTTTTGTTTTTTTAAGTCCGAAACTGAAGCTCAGTCAGAGCAGTATGATACAGTGTTGTTATATCGTGGGATTTATCCCTTTTCGTGGGAATTTCGATGTCCGAAAAGCCTTTCGTGGGATAAAGAGATAAAGCACCAAATCGTGCATAACAAAAAACATTCAAACTATACATTTTTGCTGAAATTTCATAAAAACACCTTCATTTCACCATGATTATCAACACATTGAATGTGCAAAAATAACTTCTCGTATAAATAGTATTTTATCAAAATTTTTTAGTACTAAAAAATAATCGTAATAATGTGGTTTTTATACTAAAAGTTAATTAACAGTGTTTTTGTTCATTGTAATACAAATTTTACTTCTAAAAACTGGATTTTGAGGCAAAAAAGTATCGTGGGATTTAAAAAGGGATTTTGAGTACAGCGAAAAGGGAAAAACGGGATAAATTACCACGCTTCGTGGGATAAATGAAGGGAGACGGCTAACAACACTGGTATGATACCACCGAATTTGAGTATAATACTTTTATGTTAAGTTCAGCGAAAACCCGCCCTTCAACTACTCCACGTAAACAGGTCGGGAAGTTAAAAAAAAAAAAAAAAACTACTCACCACTGTACGTCAGAACTAAGTTGAAAGGATACTTCCCTTCGTATAATTTCTGTATAACTCACTATGTTGACTGCATACATTGCAATGGTGGCCTGCATTTGGCCTTGATGCCTGCATTGATGTCGTTATTTAAAGGATTAAGGACACTTTCTCACTATTGTTATGTTTACTGCATTCCGTTCATAATGGTGTTTTTTTCACATTTGTATGATTTATTGATGTCGTTAGTTAAAGGACTGAGTGTGCAGTTTCCAAGTGGGGTTGGGCGGGCTACGAAGTGCAATGAAAGCTCTTTCTTGGGTGCAAGTTTTCAGTTTATAGCAGCTTACTAGGTAGTTGCATCAAGTTGAAAGTTTTATTACCATATTATTTTACAATGCGGCGCCATCTATACGAATTTTTGTGAAACGGATTCCATGCTTTTTCGGTTGCTCTCAACGATAAAAGCTATTCTTTTGCCTGTACAAGGTGGACCATAAATAATAATTGGACTTTCAATAAATTTGTTAGCTAAATCCTTGGTATTTTTACAAGGATAATGACAGTAATTTGTTACTAACTTATAATAAATAATAATAATAATATCCCATGGAATACCACTGTTTTGATTATGGCAATACTTTAGCTGTTTGATGCACCGTAAACTGGGGTTACTTTGTGCCAGTTTTTGAGGTTTTTGTAAAAAAAACTTTTATTTCAGTATGAAATAAACAAAATAAGATATACCATTTTGATCTTAAGCATTAAGCAATAAAGGCAACGTTCTCAAATTCTCGAAAGGGCTCAGGATTTTAAACATGCAAGCCTTTAAAGTGTGGCACAAAGTTGCCCCACGTTTGGGGTAACTTTGTGCCACTGACTAAATCCTTTGCTAATCTTGTCAAAATGTAGGTAAGTTTAGTTGAATCTTACCCCATATACCATTAAAACACATGATAACACAATTATTTTAAGAAACAAGTGAAGGATTTCTTTTATATCTATTACATATAAAAAAAAAAAAAGCGTTAAAAATAAAAATTTTAAAAAGATATTTCGGGGACGCTATAAAGACTATAAGGCTTTGTATCGATCCAGAAATGATATTCTGCATTCAGGGCCAGGCATGTTGTTCTGGAAAGGAGTTTATTTCCTCCATAATTATGTCGTAATAGCTTTTGCCAATTCTTCTTGGATCAAGAAAATTGACTGGAAAACCATAAGCGGATGTAGTAACAACTCTTTTTCGGTACTGAAAATGGTTTGACGTCCCGCAACATTTGAATGAGCATCTTATCCTTTATTTATTAGAGTATTCCTATGAATACCGTACTTTTCTCTCGCTTTTTGAATTGAAATTCGTCCACTTCGGACTTCCTGCACAGAATTTTTCAAAGCGTCCTGGGTAAAATTGCTGTGGGGCCGTCCTCCTATATTTTTTATATATTTCGGCTCAATTCTGGAACCTTCAAATTTAAAATTAAAGACAATGGGTTTCTTTAGACCAAGCACGTTGTACGTGCAAAAGAAAATCAATACACAGAGGGTAACTTTGTGCCAAGTTAAACACCAAGGATGGTGGCACAAAGTTACCCTATGAACTTGCGACTTTATTGAAAAGGGGAAGTAAAAATGAAAACAATAGGTTCTACTAATATTAACTTTAATATTATTTATCAAAAATAAATCATAAAATAATATAACCCACCTTCAAGTCCGTAGCGATTATAGTTTTTTGGTTGTATATGAAATTTGTCGCAATAGAATTTTTTCGGCAAAAATTTGATTTTGAATCTCATGTCATTATTCAAAAACGTAAAAACAAAGAAATTGATGAATATAAAATATTTACTGGAAAGCTTTTCCAGCAGCCTTGCACAGTGAAAAAACGTTCATATTTTATGTAAAAGTATTGGTAAAGTGAAATTGAATGTACAAAGGTACGGTTGGCACAAAGTAACCCTGCAGGCACAAAGTAACCCCAGCTTACGGCATATTTGTTTACCTTTTGTTTGTTTTTTTAAGTCTGACGAAATCAGTTTCACAAAAACATGCTGATCCTGATTTTTAATTTTGAAGGCACTGTTTGGGCTGTTATTTTAACTTGTTAACGTTTTCTATGAATTTCTATTTCTAAAATTGTCTCCACAGACGTTCGTGGGTCACTTGAGGTCAACAACAGATGCGTATAGATTTAAATTTATTTATTTTCAGTTACTTCTAGCGTACTTAACTTCGGGTGTCCATCGTATCTCTTTAAAAGAGAACATGTTTTTTTTTCGGTCCGATTTTTGTTCACTACCTTTTTCTATTTCGTATATATTTTTGTTCTCTTTTTTCTATAAATATATCTCATTTTTGAATTACATAAATTTTGTTTAATTTTCCAAAAGATTTGGTAAGTCATTACTTAGCGAGATGTAAGCGCGGTGTTCGGTATTTCGTTTTAATCTGCTTCAAAAATTCAGAAAGCTACTACATTTCTTATCTCTACAGAAACAGAAAGTATAGTCCAGGATCCCTAGTACATTTTTTTAACTTGATTACTATCAAGCTAATTTTTCGTGAGTAGCTTAATTTTGATAAGACGCCCACAATTTTCTTTGCGAAAATTCTTGATTGTGGTAGCTAACAGAGCTAGCAAGGCTAAAATATGTCGATTTGATGATTCTCAAATATTTATTACTAACTGGATTGTGTTTTATTAAATCTTAAGACAATTATCTAAATTATTTGAAAAAATATTTGTCCTACAAACTCGATGGTCTGATCAAAGAGTCCCCCCCCTTCCAACATGTATCGATAACGAGATCACCAAAACTGATTACTAACCAGCTGATTTTTTTTTTATTTATTAGTTAATATTTATATAATTTAACAGTCATATTGTCCCACAAATTCCGTGGTATGTTATCCCGGTCCTACGCTCAAAAGTTGTAGTACAGATCCTTGATGTAAAACTAATTACTATCAAGTTGAATCTTCGAGAACAGCATCGTTTTGATAAGACGCCCACAATTTCCTTTGCGAGAATTCTCGATTGTGGTAGCTAACAGAGCTAGCAAGGCTAAAATATGTCGATTTGATGATTCTCAAATATTTATTACTAACTGGATTGTGTTTTTTTAAATCCTAAGATAATTATCTAAATTATTTGAAAAAATATTTGTCCTACAAATTCCGTGGTACGTTATCCCGGTCCTACGCTCAAAAGTAGAACCTAGTACAGAACTATATAGCTTGGTACGCTATCGCGGTGCTCCAATTGAATGTGTTGATGAGGGTGGGTTTTTTTTTCATGTATTCCTTTTCTGCCTTTTTGGTTCGATTTCATAATACGTTCAGCTTTGTTTTTGTTGTCTGTTGCTTTTATGAATGAGATGAGCAGGTACCTACTTTGTGTGTAGTTTGCATGTGCATTTCTTTTTCTGTGGAAGAATTTCTGCATTACGATTTACGAGATTTTTCAACTCTTGTTTGAGCACATATGAATTGAAATTTTGATTTCTAACTTCTATGGGCATATGACTCATTTACTCGGTCGGTGTGTTTAAAAGATTTTTTCACTGTATCTTATGTTACAAATAGGAAAACGAAAAAATGACAATTCTTGTCGGACTAGTGATACATACCTGTTTTTTTGTAGGACATGGTTTTATTTGGGCAGAGAACACACTAACCTATTATTCATATTTTTGTCCTACAGTTAGTAATGATAAAAATGGTCTTATGGTCTTAACAATTTCTGAGCGTAGGACCGGGATAACATACCACGGAATTTGTGGGACAATATGACTGTTAAATTATATAAATATTAACTAATAAATAAAAAAAAAATCAGCTGGTTAGTAATCAGTTTTGGTGATCTCGTTATCGATACATGTTGGAAGGGGGGGACTCTTTGATCAGACCATCGATTTTGTAGGACAAATATTTTTTCAAATAATTTAGATAATTGTCTTAAGATTTAATAAAACACAATCCAGTTAGTAATAAATATTTGAGAATCATCAAATCGACATATTTTAGCCTTGCTAGCTCTGTTAGCTACCACAATCAAGAATTTTCGCAAAGGAAATTGTGGGCGTCTTATCAAAATTAAGCTACTCACGGAAAATTAGCTTGATAGTAATCAAGTTACAAAAATGTACCAGGGATTCTGGACTAGTAGGTAAGGGGTGGCGCCTTGCGGCTGTCCATCGAAACGTTAACTTATATATTGGAATATTTTTTAAGTCACTTCTCGTGTTCTCGTTGCTAGTTGAATTTATATATGTTATGAAATTCAGCTATTTGCGGGTGCATCGTGCATGGACTATTGCTTGTGATTTGTGAATTGCTAGTCTGTTCTTTAATTTTGTTCGCTCTCTTTTTTGTGTCTCTCCTTCTGAACTCATTTTCCCCATATTTCGTTCGATAATTTTGTTGAAAGAGAAGAGCGTGCTTTTAGCGATCGGGTGGGTGGCTTATATTTGCGGATTGCGGTGACCATTCGTCCTCTTTTTGAGAGGACAGTCCTCCTTTTTGCTATTATGTCAAAATAATAGACCATATTGCAAAATATCAGACCGTATTTAAAACTAACTAAAACCTTGGAAAAGGTGTCTCCATGACAGTATCCACAACTTTGCAACGCAAAAACTTCAAACTTGTGATGTTTATATAAATAAAGTCCTATCTTAGAATTCCTAAACTAAATGGATATAATACGCATGACGATATGTGTCTTCTCTCAGGTGGATCCAAACGAGGCCAAACGTGACCCCGACGATCATGGGCCTAAACTGGACAGCGTTGACTTCTGGCATAAGCTAATAGCACTAATCGTGTCAATCATTGAAGAAGATAAAAATAGCTATGGCACGGTTCTGAACCAATTCCCACAGGAACTGAATATTGGCCAAGTAAGTAAAAAACAAAAAATACTCTTTGATCTCAAGCGGTATCTGAAAAAAACCTTGCATTCCTCTAAAGTTATCTGCGGCCACTATGTGGGGACTGTTCGCCGTCGATATGAAGTACGCCCTTGAAGAGCATGAACAGCATCGGCTGTGCAAGTCTTCGGCGTACATGAATCTACATTTTCGTGTCAAATGGTTGTATAGTAATTACGTGAAAGAAGTCCCACCGTATAAGGGTGCTGTTCCCGAATATCCGGCTTGGTTCGAACCGTTCGTTATGCAATGGCTAAACGAGAACGACGATGTATCACTTGAATATCTGCACGGTGCATTTAATCGCGACAAGAAAGACGGTGTAAGTATTCGACAGCAGCTGTTATATGTAGCTATATGCAATTCTCAAATTGGCTTGCAGTTTCAAAAGAGCAGCGAACATGCTCTGTTTTCAAATTCAGTGGTGGACGTGTTCACCCAACTGACGCAATGTTTCGATGTTGTTAGCAAGCTCGAGTGTCCGGATCCAGAAATTTGGAAGCGTTACATGAGGCGCTTTGCTAAGACCATTGTAAAAGTGCTAATAGCTTATGCCGATATTGTCAAAAAGGAATTCCCCGAACATATGAAGGACGAACGCATCGTAAGTTCCACCAATCGACTTTCCATCAAGAGTATATATTTCCAAACAAACCATTCAAGGCATGTATTCTGATGAATAACATCCAACAACTGAGGGTTCAATTGGAGAAGATGTTCGAATCGATGGGCGGTGATAAGCTCGAAGAGGATGCAGCCAATATCCTCAAGGAACTACAACAGAACCTAAACTCTGCTCTGGATGATCTGGCGTGTCAATTCGCCATAAGGTGTGTAATTTTAGTCTTTCGTTGGACAAAGTCCAACAGTTTTTCTAGCGCACAGGTACTCGGTTTCGGTTTCAGTTTCCATTGATACTGGAGACGATTTTCGAAACCGCTTTTCTCTTTTATGGACCGCAGGGTCGCCTTAAACTCTATACCACAAAGTTGTTCTCTTCTTTTTGTCCCCCCCCCCCCTCCCCGAAATAAATGCAATATATCATTTAAAAAAAAAATTTCTCTCAAGCCTTGAGCCAAGAATAACGCAATCCGTACGAGAACTTGGCGATCTCCTTCTTTCCGTCAAAGGTGGTGGCAATCTGAATGCCAACCAAGCCGCTCAACGGAACGCTGTCGCTGTTGAAGCTGATGAAGTACTCCGACCGCTTATGGACTTACTGGATGGCTCGCTCACCCTGTATGCCCAGTCTTGCGAGAAGACTGTTTTAAAGCGTTTGCTCAAAGAACTGTGGAAGATCGTTATGCGTATACTGGAGAAGACCATTGTGCTACCACCTATGACTGATCGAACGGTAGGTGCAGTGTCACCGACGACACTAAGCACATACCCTCAACAGGATTTTCATTTCGTTCCAGATGATGTTCAAGAACATCACCGACAACGCCAAGAATTTAGCCGCAAATGCCAAAATCGAGGACATGGGTCGCCTCTTCAAGAACCACATGGCCGGAAAGCAGGATGTGAAGAACGCGCTCAGCGGCGTAATGGACATCTCCAAGGAGGTGGAAAAGAATCTCTCGCCCAAGCAGTGTGCCGTCCTCGACGTTGCCTTAGATACAATTAAACAGTATTTCCACGCTGGCGGCAATGGCCTCAAGAAGACCTTCCTCGAAAAATCCGCTGAGCTACAGAGTCTGCGCTACGCCCTCAGCCTGTACACTCAAATGACTGACACACTCATAAAGACCTTCATCACCAGCCAGGTCCACGAAGGTATGTATTCCCAATTCTCGCCCACAAGCTTTTGATATATGCTTAGTCTATCTGATGTTGTCACCATACGACATCAGATCTGCCTTTCCGTGTATGTGTCTTGCTCTATTTTCGACAACAACAATTATAACAACAAGTACCAAACAAAATTTTACGAAATTAGTCTTTAACACACACATATAAATATAATTTTCTTTCTATTCTTTATTCTATGTCTGTAAACTGTTTCTTCTGTTTGTTTTTTTCTCACTCTTTTCTGTCAAAACATCACTGATATGTCTTTTTGTATTGTTAACACGATTTTTGCTAAAAATTAAAAAAAAAAAACACAAAAAAAAAACACTAATCAAACAAAAGTTAAACGTCGAGAACTAACTGCCGAAGAAGCTAAAAGACTCGCACTCGAGGCCAACGTGGAGGAGCCAGTTAAGCCCAAAAAACCATTAAAACGAGAAAATCGTCAAGGTTAAAACAGAGTTTTTTTTTTCCTTTGTTTTGATTTTGTTACCCCTACGAAGTTTCGTTTCTAAAAAAAAGAGTTAACTTTCAATTTAAATTTTGTTTAAGAACTTTTTCCTTTTTTTTCTTTTTTGCTGGTTTCGATTTTGATTTTGTTTTATAACAAGTTTACACACGAAGTTATTTTCAAGTTGCTAAAAAAGAAATATGTTGTACAGCATATACCACTGCAGTTGAAAATTTACTTAATTTTCTCGAATTCAATTTACGTTTACTTTTTTTTCGTAACCGAAATAATATTCTATAGGTTTGCTTAATAGATTTGCCAAATTTTTTTCCTGACTTAAATTACACATCTTGTAAGTTGTAATCATGCTTAGAGTTTTCGTTTTTATTGTTATAACTTTGTTTACATTTTATGTAGTAAGTTCAGTTGACATCTATCATTTCAACACTTCAAAATAGGACATATAATAGCGACATCATTCTTACCACTCAGGGCAGTGATACCAGATCGTGGGTAATTACCCATTTCGTGGGCATTTTGTCTTTCAATATAAGCTAAAGGGCGAAAAAAAATGTTTAACGCTCAGAACAACAAAAAAATATTGTATTTTGATTTTATATGCCTCACTAACTCGGGACAGTATTTTCAGCATGCTTATACTGTTAACTGGCGCCGAGAAATTCAACTCATCGGCAGAACGTTAGATTTTATTTAATTTTTTTCTTTCCGATATAGCTAAGTGAGATTTTTTTCTTCGTCAGGTTGGAATTTTCTAAATATAAAAAAAAGCTTATTTTTTGATTGACAAAAAAAAAGAATGGAATAATTTTTTATGGATCGTAGCTATATATGTGCGAAGAATGTTTTGCCGAAAAGTTACTATTTTAAAAGATATTTAAAAAAAAAAAAAAAAACAGTCAATCACTATATAAAGACTCTCGGTCATTTAACGTGTTCTCTACTCTTGCCCTGAAATTCATGTTTTATGTAGTTTGCTTCATCTGCAAAAAAAAACTTCGCAATTTCCAACTCTAAAGAAGTACGGAACCGTCGGTGCGCGAGTGGCACTCCCACTTGGCCGGTTTTTTTTAAATGCTTGTAGCAAGTGTGGAAGAAAAACTTTAAAAGAACTTAAAATCAACCACATATGTATGCCAAATCACCCTTCAGTTTTTTAATGATTTTTTTTTTAACTTTTACGCTTTTAAAAATGTTAGTATGTTTCAAACTATGAATTATATTTATGTTCCCATTTTTTTTTTCTTAGATTAAACAGAGTTCATATATTTATCTTTTAATTTAAAATATAGTTTATTTCTTGAATTGTAACGAAAACAAAAAATGGGTGCCCGACTTTACCCTATCTCTTTACTACGTAATCGAGAGAGTTAAAAATCTTAAGTTGGTGAGGGGTAAGGGGTAACCTCACTGCTTCAATAATACGCAGATTGTTTAATTTGCCCCTCGTTTTAGACCTATCGCAACATTAATTGAAAAGGCGCTACCGCTGGTTTTGCTTATTTCTTTTTCCATACGAATATCTTTAAGTTCTTACTGTTGATGCTAAACACGTTGGCTAAATAATACAAAATAAAAATTCAATTCCAACACTAATTGCTATAAAATATACACATACGGTCTATGAAATCAATTTAATTTTTTTAGTCCCTTCATTTGAACACACCACTATTTAACTATTTAGCTTGTTAGAGCGTCTTTGCATGTGTTAAGTCCAATTTCCTTTGCTTAGATGTTAGTAGACAGTAATGAAACAAAAAAAAAACTCAATCCAAATACATTCATCCCCCTAGACCCAACCACAAGAAGGCAAGTGAACCGATATACTCCAAGAAATGGTTGTTGTACAAATTCTTACCGAGACAGTTTTTATTGTATTTTTGTGGTTGGGCTAGGTCAAAAGGAATACCAATTATTATTGGCTTATATTTTTTTTTTTTTTTCTTTTTTTTATTTAATTTCTCTTACTCTCCAAAGATTCACAAAACGCTGATGAAACTGTTGGTGAGATTTCGGTGCAAATCGACTTGTTCACACACCCTGGGACTGGCGAACACAAAGTGACTGTGAAAGGTGAGTTCAATCAACTTTGTTAAATCGACAACAACTGAATGAAGACAACTACAAGTGTAATGTTGTGGAAATCTTCTGAGCTGTAGATATTTTGCTGGTTAAAATATACTTTCATTGGGGGCTGAGAATGGCACGGGTGATTGTCCATCGTGTATAACCTTCATGAGCAGGGCGATAGCATACGAGCATGGAGTTGCCCGTGAGGAATATTCGCCGGAAAAACTGTCTTGCACCCTCTACAATCCATGGCTCGTTGCTTTCAATTATAACTACAACAGACAACCAGCTCTCACATTCTGAAGACTTGGTCTTTGAAACGCGGTATTGTTTTTTCGCCGATTTTGTTTGGAGCCTGAGTATTCGTTGTCCATTTGCTCGAAAAGGCCCAACCATGTTCCGGCTTTTTGCATACATCCACATCTTGGTACGATTCACAGAATCAACGGCTGTATCTGCTCTGCCATTTTCAAAGGACCTACTAATCACATGCAGCTCAGCAGCTGCCGTGCCAAGTCGTCGGTAATTAATTCTCGTGAATTTTGGAAACCGAATGGCCAGCAGCTCGCTGTTGCCCTTGCCTTTGTCTGCCATGTTCTTCAGCTCTCTTCGTCGATGGAACTGCGTGTCTGTTCTTTTCACTTTCTGTATCAAAAACATTGATTAAATAAAAATATTTGTTTTCTGTTCGTTTCTTTTTACAGTTGTTGCTGCCAACGATCTGAAATGGCAAATACAATCGGGAATGTTCCGTCCGTTTGTGGAGATCAATCTAATAGGACCACATTTGCAGGAGAAGAAGCGAAAACACGCCACTAAATCGAAATCCAATAATTGGTCACCAAAATATAACGAGGCTTTCCATTTGTAAGTACACCTTAATTTTTAAATTGTTGGCATTTTTTTTGCAAGCGGGTGCTCTTTTACTGTGTGAGCGAGGTGTGCGTACCTCGTGTCGTGTGTGTTTCAAGAAGTTCCTGAAAATCTCCAAGCGCTAAAGGGCCCAAACCATAGAATCAGTCGCGTCCGTGGCGGCAAGGTTTTCCCCCTCACGTGTGTGGGGGTACAAATGAAGTAAGATTTTCTGATTGTGTAAGGCTGGTTGGGTGTAATTATTTTAAGGTGCATATTAAGAATGGTTGCAAAAAAGAAAAGGTGGGAAATATTTGCCAAAAAGAAGTTTTTGTAGTTGTTTATTCAACAAATTAAAAGACCGGAATGGATGGTGAATGCCAACTGATTTAATTTTACTCTATTGATACCTTAAATACTACTTAATTGTCTACCTAATCATAATGGTGCCCTACTGACACCTAGTTCGTGGTTGCATTATTTTCTTCACCACCTGTGCTGCGTTTGCATGCTCTCGTTCTTTTATTGCTCTAGTTCTCATTTTCTTATTACCTAATTTCTTCTTACTTAATAATATCGTTGCTGTGCCAACATGTCCCCCCCCTTTGAAGTTAAATAACTTCAACCGTGAATCGTTCTGTTGACCTTTCTGTGTTGGGTAATGATTGCGGTGTCATTTTCTGTTTTCGCTGCACCCGTCATCGGTAAATTGTTTGGTGTTTGTAGTTGGATCCACACCTGTGTTTCATTGACCGTGATTATCGTACATCCCTTGTATGGTTCATCCGCCTGGTTGAAGAAGTTCAATTCACATGGTGAGTTGCCTTCCTTGTAGGTGTATCGTGGATGTCTCCCTGTACATATGTATACCTTGTCTTCTGATCTCTCGCACTGTTTGATATCGCTGGCGGTGAATTTTATGAAGTGGTCCCGATGGAGTGTAATGGCCAAATATTCGGTTGATGGTTGTACGTATGTTAATCGAATTTCTTGGTATAGGCAGTGGAGTTGCCTTGTAGAGGTCCAATGTAGTCTCTTCTACTAGCGGTATACTTATGTTAAATATAATTCCCTGCTCGGTGATTCTCGTACTTATTTGAGTTAGTGAGTAAATCGTCGTGTTTGCTGGAATCTTCATCTTTATAAGTTGTATCTGTCGAAGTAGGTCTGTTGGGTTCAGTATTTGGGTGTTGATTCTTCCATGATGTGCATCTGTTATGGCGTCTATTAGCGCGGTCTGAATTCTTTGGTAGCGGGCAAAGCTTAGGCTTATAATGCTTACCATTGAATAAAGTAGTAACATTGCCCGTGTTTCATCTAATGATTGGGTTACTACATTCCACGACTTTTGCATATGAATCAAGTGATCATTTATTGAACTAAGCTGGTCATTTGTGTGTTTTTGATCCCTTTCCATGATGCTTAGTGTTGCATTCAATACCGATGTTTGTCGCTTGGTCAAGACCTCTAAGTGCCCTTGGTTTTGGTTTAGAGTCTTGATATCCCTTTCAATTTTATCCGCAAGCTCTTGATCCATGATTCCGAATAGTTTGTTTGATATTGTTCCAACTATATCAAACGGAGATCTTCGACTTCGATTGTGATCTTGCGATCGAATCACTTCATTCAATTGAATTGCGTTGTCGTATTGATATTGGAGTTCATTTAGGGTTGTGCGGCAATTGGTCATGTAGTACAGTGTACCTTACAGATGCGACTCATGTTTTGCAATGTCATCTGAAATACATCTATTTCTCGAAAATACGTGGATGTATTGTAATACACAATAATGTTCCAGCTATCTGTGATCAGCCTTGTTTGACCTAACCTCTCAAAATAGATTCCAGCACTTGAATTAAACTGGGTAATGGTTATTGGGATCGTTGTTTCAGTGGTTTTCGCTGGAGTGAGACCGCAAAGTACTATCAGTAGAGTACTTAGTATGACCTTTCCTACTGTCATAGTGGCTGGTTGTTGTGTGTTTGTGCGACGCTTTATTGCTTCTGGATTGCGCAACCAGTTGGTGTTGATTGGTTGGATTCGTCTACTTTTGGCTCCCTTTGCTTCTATGATCCAATATTTATCCCGTGATAATGCCACAAGGGCCTGTGGTCCCACATGCATATGCTGTTTGTGCAAGGTTTCCAGAATTAGTTGAGATACTTGGCTTCGTTTTGGAAGCAGGATTTGGTGTTTACTATTTATACCGAGCTCAGAATGCCTGAGCCGTCCTCCCACTCGTATTAGCCCGTGGTCATCCATGAATGGTTGTAACGTCAATAATTTACTGGAATGATCGATGGATAGTCCTTGTCTTAGTTGCTGGTATTTTTTCTTAAAGGCGACTAGTTGGGTGTTTCGTAATAGAACTATCATCCCGTTTCTGATTTCGTCATTCGTTGGCACTGCCTCGTAGGTTGTCTTGCTCGTTGCTCGGGCGTTAGTAGTGAATCTCAAGCAGTAGGCAAATATTATCTGCATTCTTAGCAACGATTCTGGTCTATGAATTGGAGTGGATAATTCATATATCTGCACATTCCTCCATGTGCTAGTAAGAGCGGAATTAACAGCTCTTCGCTCAGGAACTTCTTCCATATCGCTGGCATAGCGTATAGGCCATGAGGCTTCTTGTTGCTCAAGAAACGGCGGCCCCTTAAACCAAATTGAGGTGTCGAATAGTTGGGCGGCGGGTAGTCCGCGCGAGATCAAGTCGGCCGGGTTGTCGTTTCCCGCTATATGACTCCACTGGTCTCGATTGGACAATGCTTGGATGCGTGCAAATCTATTTGCGACGAAGGTCTCCCATGTGTTGGAAGGTGAAGAGATCCATGAGAGCACTGTAGTGCTGTCTGTGTAATAACAAACCTTGTTGATTGTTATGCGTAATAATTTCATTAGTCGATTTACCAGCTCGACCATCAATACTGCTGCGCACAGCTCCAGTCGTGCCAGCGTCGTTGTTTTCAATGGTGCTACTCTGGACTTGACGCACAGCAACGACGTCTGAATGTTACCCCGGTTGTCGATTGACCTTAGTAACAACATGCTCCAAACGCTGTCATGCTGCTATCTGAGAATGCGTGTAGTTGGATGACTGATGCCCTTGGAAGTAGTGTGCATCTGGGGATGCGTACCTTGGTTAATGCGTATAACTGCACCTTGTAGGCTTCCCATTTGCCACGTTGTTCTGCAGGTAATGGGTCACCCCATGCTGAGTTGGATCTCCAGAGTTCTTGCATGAATAATTTTCCCAAAACAACCACCGGGCCTATGATACTCAAGGGGTCAAACAGCCGTGATATTTCCGCGTATGCGGTTCGTTTCGTAATTTGGTTCGAGTCACTGAAATTGTCTGGGCAGCAGAAAAAGAAGATGTCTCTTGATGGTTCCAAGATCAGCCCTAAGGTTTTGACTACGTCTCATTTATATTTATATATATTTTTCACACTGAAATATCAAAATGATGAAGCAGGTAAACCTATACTGTTTATTTTCGGTGGTTGGGTTTTACCACATCCGGTCACTCCTCTCCAGTAAAGCAAATATATGTAAGCGAACACAAATATCAACAATTCTCCCCTAGCTATTAGGACGCCGCTCGTGGAGAATATCCACTGCGCCACAAACTCTTTCCTATCCCTCTTTCTCTTCCTAAAAAAATGAATACCGCGCTGTGCCCCGCATTATAAGGGTATTCATAACCCCTTGAGCGCGAGTAAAATTATAAAAAAAAAAAAAAAAAAAATGCCTTGAAAGGATCTTATGATCCTTTTTTTGCTACTGTCTCCGCGAAGTTCTGCATTGACGGGTAATATTTTTTTTTAACAAATATGTAATCTAGGTATCTATGTCTATATTCCAAAATGTATGTACAGCTGCACAAGTGCAGTCCTTTTACCATCTGTTTAGGTATATGACATCGAGTCGTGGTTATATCAGTTTGTATTCTAATTGCCTGTTTGTGTACATGTATTTTTTGTTGTGTTACATTTTTTTTTTTTTGTTGGAAAACAAACTAAAGCGATTACGCCTACTGGGGATACCCTTTAAAAGGAGCGAATATTAGAAAAGGAAAACTAAAGAGATAAACGGAATTTATTTCGTTCAGCAATATTTTTATTTTAAATTGGAGGTAGCCCTAACAGTATTGCTCTCTGAGTTATTGCGAATACACACTACGGCAACCCTGTGAGAGCTTTAAAAAGGGACCGATTTATGTAAGTCATTGCAACCAGACTGGGAGGCAAACATTCTATCTTTCCTGTAAGCACGTCTAACGCACGTGGGTTGATGAGATACAGAAGGAGGAGGAAGTCGCCTAACTTATATTGTTTTATTATCTTTTTTTGCGTAATACAAGCTATAACTAACATGAAAGAACTTAAAACTAAGATACTTAAAACTAAGATATGAAAAGCCGTAAATCTTAGACTTATAGATAAGGAGAATGGTGAAGGAGATCATGTTTGAGGTGGGCAGAGCTGCGGTTGAAATCGAAAACTGAAAGGTTGGAATTAAACTTTAGCAGAATACGGGACATCGGTTCATTGGAGCCATGTGAGGTACGATGGTTTGGTGGATAAAAGAGCCGAGGGAAACGTAAATTACGGGGGTTTGTGTTAAAGGAAATAGAGTGGTAAAGAGACGCGCAATCGATGGAGCCGGAGAGAAGACGATAAATGAAAAGAATGTCTGCAGTGTCTCTGCCAGCGTTACCACTTGTACTACATATGTAGTACTGTGCTACATATTTGCTGGATTTTTTAACGCCGTACTACATACTACATTGTTACCCAAAAGTACTACATTTCTTAAGAGCCAACCATTTTAAATTTATTTAAGGAGTTTCCCTGCGCTTGTTGATTGGGGTTTTCGATCTTATTTTGAAATGCGGACCTCAAAATAGCGACATTGTGGCAATATGGGTGAAATTAAACAAACAGAAAATAGTTTAGGAAACTTAATTATTTGAAGAACTATCTGCATATGTGCTGGACTTATGCTGTCTTCCACACAGTAGTGCTTCTGATGAGAGAAAGTTAATTTCAATTAAAAAAAAAAAAAAACATGTACTACATTTTGTTTGAAAATGATACTTTTTTTTTCTCGTATGTACTACATTTGCTAAGGATGTAAGTGGCAACGCTCTCTCTGCGCTCTTCAAGGGTATTCAGGTTGATGAGATTGAGCCTGTCTATGTAGGGTGGCAGAGTAAAAGGATCGTCCCAAGGCAGACTTCGAAGGGTAAAACGAAGAAAGCGACGTTGGACGTTCTCAATTCTGTCTGCATGAACTCGATGGAAGGGAGACCACACTTGACTAGCGTATTCCAGGAGGGGGCGAACTTAGGTGATATAGAGAGATCTAGTCACGTAAGGGTTGGAGAATTCTTTAGACCATCGTTTAACAAAGCCAAGTAATGAGTTGGCTTTACCGATTATTACATTGGTGGTGGTTGTGTTTTCTCTTTTTGGTGGTGTAATATTTTCCAGCTTTTTAGGATTAGTTAGCATATTTTGGGCGGTGTTGCATGGTAGACAGTTTGATAGTATTGGGGTTTTAATAGTGGGAGATGTTATTGTGTTAGATACTACTACTGTCCTGGCGTTATTGGTACCCACGACGGTTGTAATAGCAGCAGTGGTAGTCGTAGCTGTTATGTTTAACGACGAGACGACGCTATTGAAATTTACGTTCTCAGATGAGAATCAGTGCTGCCACAAGGAAAAAAATTTGCGTAGCAAATTTGAGTAGCAAAACTTAATTCAAAACTAAAAATTCCAAAATATCATTTTTGATTCCAGTCAAATTCAAACACTAACACATCCAAAAAAAGATGTACTTGTTGGATATGGTAGAAAAGAATATAAGTTCGTATGGGAAAGTAAGTAAAGATTGAATATACTTTCGTTGATTTTTTCTTTTCAAGAGAAATTCCAAGATTTATGTTGACATTTCGTGCTTTAAAAAAAGTTGCAAAATAGATGTTTTTAGGGAGAGTGCGTAGCAAATTCGAAATCGCGTAGCAGTTTTGCTACGATCGTAGCAAAGTGGCAGCGCTGATGAGAATAGGGTGTTGTTTCGCCCTACTGGGGGCGATCTTTGGACACTCATCTGTAGTTTGTGATCGAAATTATACGGTGTGTTCTTAGACGTTTTTGATTGCAGAGCTTAATTGCAGAGCTTGGCGGGAGGTTTGTAAATATGATGAGTTTGGAGCTTTAAAAGTTCATCTCTTATTATGTATGTATATAATGCTGTGCGAAAACAATGAAGAATAATGCGATTCACCTGCAGCGTTGCCACAATGTTACAAGTGTAACAAAAGTGATACAATTTTTAATTATTTTATAACTTTGTTACAATGTTACTTTCTTTTCCGCTTTGTTACATTTTTTCCCATTAAAATCCTTTTTTGTTTTCCTTGTTAAAAATATTGAAACGTGGAACTGAAACTGGAAGTTATACCAATTTCTGTCAATGTATTTGTTTGTTTACACAGAGCAAAAGTTGTGCAAAACGTTAAACTGCGAGTGATAATGGGAATGAGAGGGAACGAGACAAAACAACAATATTTTTCTGTCTCGCCGCGTCGCCGTTGACAATAGGCGTGTTTTTTTTGAGCTTCGATCTCAGCAAAGCAAAGTAAAGTAGGATTTTCAGCACGCAAATACAACAAACACGCTCTACTTGACACTTCGAAGAATCACAATAGTTGTTGTAATCGAAGCTCAAAAAACAGGCCTAATGTTCTACAGCTCGTGGTAAATAAAGTTTGTGAAGTAGAAATTAAAATCTATTTCGAAAGTCAATAATTTTGTTTCTTTTTTTGTCAATAAAGAGTTTTTTTTTTTTAAATGTGATAAAGTGTTCCTAATAAAGATTTTTTGAATTAAAAAACGATGGTTTTTCTTAAACAATTTTGTCCAGTTTGTTACATTTTTATTCCATTTGTTACACTTTTTGAAAAAAATTGTTACACTTGTGAAAAATATCCGTGATGAGAACTCCAATTTGCTGACAGGCAGGAGAGGAATCTCCTTCCAGCGGTGTATATTGGTTATTTTTCCTGTGGTTCGCTTTTGAGGATTTATTTGTTTATTTTTCACTCGATGTTAGACACTACTTGTCAGTTGAACAGTGTTGCCGCTCCTGTCATGTCAAAATTTGACACAAAAAGTGTCATGTAACTATAATCTTAGCTTTAGAAGATGCATAAAACGCGTAATCTTAGCTTTAGTCTTCGAAAAAGTGACTTCCAAAAATTCTGTATCTGATGTGGCAGACTCTGCCAGTAGTTAGGGTGGGGTGACCGCTGCAGAAGAATTCTGGAAAAGTCGCAAGAAAAAGGGCCAATAGGAAAAAATTACCATTTCTTTTTTTTTTTTTTTATAATTTTACTCGCGCTCAAGGGGTTATGAATACCCTTATAATGCGGGGCACAGCGCGGCATTCAAGTGCAGTGGATATTCTCCATGAGTGGCGTCCTAATAGCTAGGGGAGAGTTGTTGATATTTGTGTTCGCTTATAATTTACTTAAACTTATTCGCAGTTCTTATTTGTGAAAAATGTTTCGTGGTACTGACTCGGATTTGAACACGTAACCTCCCACTCAACAAGCGAACTCTCTATCACTGCGCTATTCTGCAAATTTAGAATTTTTAAACGATATAACATCATAATACTGTTGTGATAGGGAACTATGTTACTTTTTAAAGGTTTTTATTTGGAAATAACAGCATTTGAACGATTTTTTGAAGTGATTTCTCCAACTAAATAAGGGCCAAAATAGCAAAAAATCGTTGCAGGCTCTCGAAATTGCCAAATCTGCCAAATTGGAACTTAAGTTGCACAGCGATCAAGCTGCCGGTAGTGGACTTCTTGTTCTCATGTCTTTTTGTGATTTTTTTTATCTTTATATGATTATTTATTTATTTATTTGTTCGTTCAATTTGAGCCGTTTAAACAACTTATAACGTTTAAATTGCACCAAAAAATCTTCTAACAATTGCAGCATGATTGGAAACGAGGAGCAGTTAGATTTTTTCGAGCTCCATATATGTGTGAAGGATTACTGCTTTGCACGCGACGATCGCCTCGTTGGTGTTGCTGTTCTCCAGCTGAAGGACATTGTCGAAAAGGTAAGTCCACTCAAAAGGCTTATTTTTTTTTTTTTTTTAATATTACCGACCTTGCATGAGCAATGCTTTCGTTTGTTTTTGCTTTTTTTGTTTTCATTTTATTTTGATTGTCTTTATTTGCATTTGCTTGTAGGGCTCATGTGCCTGCTGGCTACCATTAGCGAAACGTATACAAATGGATGAAACGGGTTGGACAATATTACGTATTCTCTCGCAAAGAAATAACGACGAAGTTGCCAAGGAGTTTGTCAAACTGAAATCAGAGATTCGGCAAGAACCCATGATGGGCACCTAAACTACATTGTAACCAGCGGAAGATGTTTGAAAAATCAGCATTATTATATAACAAGTATTTATTGGTTCAAATAATACCTATATATTTTTTATTTAATTTATATTTGTTAAATATTTTAAATGTTTATACACGTATTAATAATTTATTATATAATGACGTTAAAAGCTTTGCTAAACTTATTACAACAAAAAGAGAAAACCAACAAGAGGCTTATTAACTAATTATACATTTATATATAAAAAAAGGAACTACGCAAAAATATAACTGTATATTGTTATATATACTTATATATGAGAGCAAAGTGAACATAACAAGAGAACAAAACATGTTTATTAAAATAGGCTTTAATAAGTTTAGAATATATATTGTATATATATATATATATATATATATATATATATATATATGTGTACGGATAAATAAAACTTAAACCCTCTATCACAATGGGCCTACTTTGGCCTAAGTGAGGCTGCACTTGAGGCGGCATGCCACTTTAACCTAACCCTTAAAACAACATTTAAATATATATATACATATATATGTATATATATAGGGTCGTGTGTATGCAGAAAAGACTCTCCACATAATAAAAGAAAATATTTCTTAGCTTAACTAAACTAAGGAACCTGTGAACTTGCAAACTGGCGACAAGAAAAAAAGCAATTTAAAAGGTGGAAAGGAAAACAAATAATAACTATTATTACCATTAATACATACAAAGATCATAATTACAACTATTTGAATGTATGAGTGTGATTATTTATACAGAGTACTAAATTTTCAAGCAACAACAACCGACAAACAATTAAACAATCATAAATCATCATAAATTAACAAAAAAAACAAAAAAACCTACAGTACGTAGTATGGGTGCATATATAGGTATGTGTGTGGATATATGTATATGGCAACAAAGTATATATATGTATAATGTATATAAATATTGATATAAGTGTATATTGTATATACAATAACATAATCACTTTATAGATATATAAGTGTTTTTAATGATCATTTCTATTGATTTTGCATTTTTCTCTCTTACATAGTTACTGTTTTATGTGCATCTGCATACTCGTATAGAAAAAAAAAAAAAAAAAACAGAAAATACGCATCTACAGATAGAAGATACGCACATTATAATTAACCAAAATATTATATACTTAAAGGCTACCAGAGACAAAAGAGATATTTTAAAGTATGTAGACATAACGTACCTACATTACACTTATTACCCAACTTATTTTTACTTCTGAATAAAATACTTGACCTTACTATATATATTTATTATTCGCAAAAGTTGCATTTGGGCTGTTTGAAGTCTTTTCGGGTTCCCATCATATCAAAGCTATTTTTTGCAGATTTTCTGCAACTGAGCTAAAACCTTAAGCCTAGTACGCGGCTTTTCCGGAACGTAAAATTCCATACAAAAGTGACACAACGAAATTGTGAACGGAAAATTTAGCTCTCCTTTCCATTTTTCAGTAAGCAGATGCTGCGAAAATGCGACATTTTTTTCCTGACATCACGGCGTCATTTAAATAACTCCTAAAAATGGCAAAAATGGCAGCGTAATCGTACCTCAAGTTCCGTTTTTATTCATTACCTTAAATCCTCAAACTTCCGTATAGTCTCAAAAAGCCGAGTTCGTATAAGGATTTTGAAAGCATATAAAAGACCCCCCGACAGGTGCATTGGCATTCACTTTTATTTACTTGAAGCTGATAGAAGATAAAGGAGACTTCAAAAATGAATAAGTAGGTATTCAAAGTGTTGATTCATCCGTCGAAATTACCGCACAACGTTGCGAATATTAGCTTGAAATGGTAGATGAACTTTTGACAAAGTTTAAATTGTCAACCAGTCGGGTAAAAGGAGCGAAGGGTTCAATTGAAATTTAGTCGGGAAGTTTTTTTTTACTAACAATTGAAAACTAACAGCAGAGCTCTCTATTTTCGAATAATTTTTTTAAAAGCTGAGCACTAAGCAAGCTAATCACAAAAGTTCGTAGGACTAGCACGATAATCGTCGTGTACATCCTGCCACATGCTAACAAGCCTTCCAACAACCAATTATGTGCGCAGTTTCAATTCTAGTTCAATCCGCATGATTTCAAAGCCTACTCAAATGCAACTAACTTTTTTGTTAAATGTGTTCCTCTTATGGGTTTTTTGCTTTAAAAAAATATCACCTAAAGCAATTGCGTATGACCATAACAATTGAAAATAAAAAGCTTGAAACCTTTTCGTTGACCCAATTGCATGCAGAGATAATATTTTAATTTTTAACTAAAATGTGTAACTGTCGTAACATTGCCAAAAAGTATCGAGTGCGTATAACCGTTGCATGCACCTTATTATTTTGAAAATATAGAAGTAAGTCAGATGCGTTGGCTGCGCTAATGCAGCATCTGCTTACGTGTTCAGATGGCATTACAAATGTAGCCGGGCAATAGTGATGTGATAAGGAGCGCAGTTTTATCTACACAGATTTACATAGTATTCGAGGAGTAATAAAGTAACCAATAGAACCTCTTTTTTGATTACATTCTAATATATCCAGTAGAAATGAATGATTTATTGCAACTATGAACGCGCGCTGTCCTATCATAGTTTTCGAGTTCAAACGTTTTCGTATGCACGAAGAAATTTCCTTGTGTAACATAGGGCAAATCATTCGTGCGCACGAGAACGTTTGATCATTTCGCATTACGTAATCTGGCCCCCGAGGGTTCTCGTGACCGATAAAAAACAGATGCGGCGTAGAAAAATGAACTGCTGTTACGACTTGTGATCCCTGATTGGTGTCACCTTGAATGTACCCTCTTTCAGTTTTTCAAAAGTCTTTTAAAAGACTCTTTTTGGTTTTTCGTATAACAAGGGATATTTAACCGGGTTTTGTGAATTGTTGCGGTGAAGAAAAACGAACTGACGTTGTGAGGATTCGAAGGTCCTTGAAAGAAAAATCAACGTAGTACGTTAATTTTCTCTAAAAATTATCGACCGTTGTCTGGGGTCGAATCGCCACTTCCGTAAACGAGCTATAAGTTCACGGAATTAAGTTGATTTTACATGTGAAACAAAAACAAATTCCGTCACGTAATGCTCGTTAACGGTCGAACCCCTGATTTGGGTGAACGTATCTTGAACTTTGAGCTTCCTAGCCTATACAAAAACGAACAATAAGAATTGTAGTAGTCGCTTTAAAATAGACTTTTGATGGACGTAAACAGTTTTTTCAATTGCGACTTAAAATTCTGACTTTTGACACGTTAATGAACGCCGATCAGCAGTCTTATATCTTATGTCTCCCAAAAAAAAGACCAGCAAGCCCTTTAAATCTAAATTATAAGAAGTCAACTATTATCTTGGTCTGCCTGTCCGTAACATAGTTACCGGATTGTAGCTATCTCCTGCTTTCCTTTTCTGAATATGTTACGTACGCCAAGCTACGAAATGTGGTACAAAAATTCTCTGATGAGTACCTTGCTCTGGATGCAACTGTATGCCCGCATTTCCGATAAGATGCTGTAGAATGCTAATTTTGGCGTATGTATCAATTCGTGTATTCGTTTTATTTCAGCATTTTCGTGATACCCGCTTGCTAAAAGTAATCAGCGCTTTAAGCAGTATCACAAACATTTCCTCTACCAGAAAGGTTCAGACATGTACAACACATTTCTGTCAGCGCTCAGCTGGTACCAAGTCGTACTGTTGGTGTTGTAATTGAGTGGTTAATATCCTACTTTACTTCGGTATAAGTTCAACAAAATGAGCCGGGGAATGTTTTTGACCTAACGGCTAAGTAAAGTTGGTGAGGGAGTAGTTTTGGTATACAGTCTTTCCTGGCCACATTTCCCAAGTACCGACAACTGGGTTCTCACTTTATGCGGCTAGAAAACCCATTTTAGAACGCTGCAGCAACATTGCCGTTCAAATTGCCCCCTTTTGAGCCTCAGAACCATTGGCCCCTATTTTTTTTTTTTAGTTTTAGTAAATTTTTATTCCTAATTGAACGAAAAAGACTGCAAACATATGAAGTGATCCGTAATAAAAAAAAATGTTTTTTTTTTTTTTTGTTAAAAATAAATGTCTTTGTTGCTCGTTTTTTTTTCGCTATATTTTTATGTGGAGGCCCCTTTTTGAAAAGTTTCAGTGGCAACGCTGCACTGCAGTACTGGAGATGCTCGTGCTTTTAACCGCCCTTTATTTTTTACGACATTTAATTGCCAAAAGACAATAGCTAACAAAACAACTAAAAAGAAAAAGAAAAAAAAAAAAAAAAAAAAAAAAAAACTACAAGGAGAAATCGGCTGACGGGTTTTCGCAGTTGTAGTTCCCTTCAGAATACGAGTCAATTTGAAATGAAAGCCCTGAGGTGCAACTTCTAAGCTGCATGGATGTCAGTATTGAAATAAAATTTATCATTCTCTTAATGCAGAAAATTAATAAACACTAACAAAATTAATAAATTTTTGAAGCTGCGACTTCCATGCAAATAGTTAAATTGTGAGCTTTCGTAAATTTAAAGTCCTCCAAGCCCCAACAAGGGCGTTACAATGGGTCCACATGGACCTAAGTTGGGTGCGCGAGAGCTCGCTCTGCCATATCCACCCGTAAACTTGATCTAACCTAAATTTAAACTCGAGACTAAATTTTTGGTATTGCTACGGCACTAAGTGAGTGAATTTTGAACCTGAAAGGGAGGAACTACCGACTACTGAGCTCCAGTATTCCACACATTCCACGCATGAAATTGATTGCCGCATAGTTCTAGCCGTTCGATGTTTGTGTAGAAAATATCAGGTATCGCATTGTATAGGAGTATTTATTAATTTTTTTTAGAGTAATCCTTAAGCAGATCTCAAATAGCTCTTTTAAGACTCCGCTGCTATTGTGGACTGTTAATGGGTGAGTCGAAACAGCTCACTCTGTAGACTTAAAACTGTATTTATGCCCACTTACCGTTAATAACATCCACTGGGTCTTGCTATTAACCATTTGCAGTTTCGCAGCCATTCACAACAGCTAAATACAGAACTCAAAATCATAAGAGTAGGTTAGGTTAGGTTAGAGTGGCAGGCCGCCTCAAGTGCAGCCTCACTTAGGCCAAATTAGGCCCATTGTGTTACCACAGGATCGATATCGACTCCTTATCTACCCGTTGAACCAGCCGGAGCTAAGAATGAAGCGACGGAGGCAGTTGATACCTATGTTTGCGAGTTCGCTGAGATTGTCGAAGAAATATTCTCCGAGGTATAGTTTTCTACGGAGTGACAGTGCTGGACAGGGTTGCCGTTAACTAAAAAAAAAAGTCACTAACTCGAACCTAAAAATCCACCAGATATGCCATAATTTTTAAAAAAGTCACTAGAAAAAAATGTTCACTACCAACAAATGAAAAAAAAAAAAAAATATTAAATTTTAACAACATTTTTATTTTTAACACTTAGTCAAAAACTTACAATATGTTAATAGATTTATGTTAACTTATAAAAAAAACAATTTCAGTCTCAAAGTTACAATAAAAGACACTCGGCGCGTGCTCATAGTAGTGTGAGATTTTTACTCACTAAAACCACCTCCTACAAATTTCTTTTGTCCTGCAACTAAGTTATGACTTATCAAGCAATTTTTTTAATCACGAAGTCTTACACGTTTGGCAGGCAACATTCCGGCGAAAGTTCCTGCTCATTCCGCAATTTTGACACGGTTGATAATTATCGGGCTAAGTCCGAAGGTTTAGTTCGTTGTAGACGCCGCAATAAATTTGTTTCATTGAGAATTTCACGGACCGAGCTGTATTAATATATGATATGTCCTAAATCGATTTCTATGCTTTCGAGCGCATATTTTTGTTTCGTCCTTAACGGTGGGAATTCCGAGGTCTCTATGGAGATCTTCATTTCTAATGTACCATGGTGCACTGACGAATGATCTTAGCACTTTATTTTGAAATACAGGCTTCATCACTTGCTTATATAATAAAAGCTTGTTCTCGAGGGTAAGCTTGGAGTAACCAATAAAGTTCTCTATATATGATTTTAAGGTCTTCGCAGTTTTTCTTTACATGCGGTTTCCATTTCAATTTTGTGTCAAGAGACATTCCGACTGACTCTTGATGAGCATTTTTGAGTTCAAAGTTTTCGTTGATATTTTATTTCTCAACTTATTATTAACTATGATCATCATACTTAAAATGCTTTCGACTTAGGCCTTTGAATGTGGAAGCAAAAAGTCAAATTGAATTTTGCAATTTGCAAGTGATACCAGGGATGTAACATTACCAGATGCTTAATAATTTAGAAAAACATGTTTTTCCAAAAAGTCACCAGAAAAGTAACTAGAATTTGAAAATTCCACTAGATATAGTGACAAAGTCACTAAAACGGCAACCATGGTGCTGGACACGTGCAGAGAAGGTGAAGAATAGTCTCCTCCTCCTCCTCGTCCATACAGCTTCTGCAGAAATCATTTGAAGGGAGGCCCAATCTGAGAGCATGTCTCCCTATGATGCAGTGTCCCGTGATGACACCTACTAGAGTGCTTATTATGGGTCTTTTCAGTGTAATGAGACTTTTTGAGCGCTTGGAATCCAGCTGAGGCCAGATCTGTTTCGAGGTGTGGCACGTTAAGCAACTAGACCACCTGCGATTAGTAGCGCTTACTGCGTTTTGTTTAATTAGGAGCTTGCAAGTAGCAAGAGGCATATAGAGACTCCTTTTTTCTGATAGAGTCGACATAGTAGTGCCTTGTCTGGCGAGCTCATCGGCGATGCAATTACCTGGAATGTCTCTATGGCCCGGCACCCATTTAAGGTGAATTTTGAATTGTTCCGCCATCTCGTTCAGAGATAGTCGGCAATTGAGGGCAGTTGTTGAATTGAAGACGACAGAATCCAGGGATTTAATCGCGGCTTGACTGTCGGTAAAGATGGTGATATCCTTTACAGATATTACATTATACCGAAGCCACGACAGGGCCTCTTTGATCGCCATGACCTCCGCCTGAAATACACTACAGTGATTAGGAAGGCTGAATGAGATTTTACAATTTAGATCATAAGAGAAAACACCCCCCCCCCCCCCTACTCCTGTTTCAGTTTTGGACCCATCTGTATAGAAACAGACAGACTCCTTGCGGGGTACTATTTCGTTCTCCCAGTCACTCCTGGAGGGTATGTAAGTTTCGAAGTTCTTTTCGAATTGAAACTGAGGGAGGGTGTAATCAGTATCTTTTGGAATGCATTCCAATGTATTTAGAATCGATGAGTGACCAGTTTGGCGACTGGTCCACAACTGAATTGCTTTCATCCGAGTGGCTGCAATCGATTTCTCAATTCCAAGGCCCGTCAGTGCGCCGAGAATTGCCTCTGCTTCGACGTTGTTAAATGCTCCCTCAATATCCAGGAAAGCAACCAATGTGAATTCTTTGCAATCGAGAGATTTTTCGATGGTAGATACAAGTGAGTGAAGGGCCGTTTCAACCGATCTCCCTTTACTATACGCGTGTTGAGACTTTGACAAAAGATTTGAGTTGACACTGCAACGTATGTGGATGTCTATCAGTTTCTCTAAGGTTTTTAAAAGAAATGATGACAAAGTAATTGGTCTGAGATCTTTGGGGCTAACGTGTGAGCTTTTACCAGCCTTAGGTATAAACACCACGTTAACTTCTGTCCACAACTTGGGAATATGAGCAAAATCCAGGCAACTTTTAAAAATTACAGTTACCCAAGGGAGGATTAGGTCAGCGTTCCTCTGAAGTTCGGCCGGTATTATACCATCCGGTCCAGGAGATTTAAATGACTTAAATCCTTTAATGGCCCAAAGAATTTTGGTCTTGGTAATAAGACTTGAAGAGCTGCTTTCTATCGGTCTTTCAGAGGACCTAGCTGGTATCGAAGCAGCATTACAGCTGTTGGGGAAGTGAGAATCCAGTAGTAGATCCAGAGATTCTGCACTTGAGGTGGTCCACGATCCATCAGCTCTCTTAAGGTAGCTCGCTACTTTAGGAGTGGATGCGAGAATCTTTCTGAGCCTGGAGGCCTCAGAGATTTCTTCTATCTTTTCACAGAAGAGTCTCCAGGAATTCCGTTGGGCTTTCCTAACTTCGGTTTTATAGGATTTGAGGGCTTTTTTATATAAGGCCCAGTCAGCGGCTTCACGGGATCGCTTGGCCTGATTGAAGAGCTGCCTACATTTTTTACGTAGAGATAAAATCTCCTGATTCCACCACGGTGGTCTAGGCTTACTTATTGGACAGGAGAAAGACATAGCCCGGTTGAGAGTCTTAGTGAGTTCCTCAACCATGCTATCTAATTCATTTGTATTAGTAGGGGGAACCGGTATTCAATCATAAGAGTAAGGCGCAAATATTTCCACCCAATTGAAAACAATGATAGATACACGCACGTTCTACGTACAGTATAGAGTATAGTAGATATAGCAGTAGTTTTTCTCATAGCCGAAGTGAATTTTGTTTCGGTTTTTTTTTTTTTTTTTTCGTCAGTCAAATATAGGAACTTTCAATTGTCACACTTGCAACACATTTATGCAACCTTTTAAACATTGCCTAGCTTTCAATTTTTGGCATATAACTTCGAGTCTGTAAGTGTTACCCATGAACAAAAAGAAGAGTGTATAAAAGTTGTCAACCATAAATTTATCGATTTTGGTGATATTTACTACACAAAAATCACCATTGTGACCTTAGATCAAATGTAAATTGAATGCCAAAAGTGCTTTTGCAAACGACTCAAGGTCATATGTCACATTTTGAATGCTTATATAATCTCCTCAAATAGAAATCGCAAAGCAATAAATACAACGTAGATAGTTAATATAGACAAGGGATATGCCATATGCCACCCTCATTTACCCCCCGTTAGCTAGTAGATAATATAGAATTAGGAAGCGGTTTTTTTTTTCTTTTGTCCATCATAATCGTGTGGTACTAAGAAGTAAGCTTATGTTTTACACATTCACAATGGTGAAATTTACCATATGAAATCTAATTTGACCGATTGCAAATTAAACCTGAGGGTTGAGCGTAATTATTGGTCTTTGGAACTCAAAATCTCTTAATTTTAACCCTCTACTGTATGTGTTATGGTTCAGTGGAGAAAAAACAAAATTTTATTTTTATTTTAAGAATTTAAAAAAATATTTAAAAACAAACAATTAAAAATGTTTACATTAAATAAAAACACTTTTTCTATAATAATAATCGATAAAATACTTCAGTGAATGCATGAGAAGCCATATATGGACATTGAAAAAAACGCATTGTAACATGAACTGCACATGGATGAATTTTAGACAAATTCAAACATTAATATTTCATTATTATAGCTACCAACAACAGAAAATAAATAAATTGTATTGCCATTCCCTGACGATGAGCTTGTTAGATCTTAGAAGAGATAGACCTTGAAATAGGGGAGCCTTCCTGGGGCTCTGGCACTGCAGCCTCTTTAAAAGAAGCCTATTGTGCCTTAAGAACTTAGAACTTGACAGCGGAAATTTGTTGGCTTTAGTTAAAAAGAAGAAACCAAATTCACTCTGCAGCCAGTGCTCCCAGACTTTGAAGACTGTTTCCCCGTTTTTTTTTTTTTTTTTTTTTTTTATCAGGAAAGGCTTTGGTTTTTCCCTAAATTAAAATAAAATCGACTTTTCTCAATCGAAACGTACAAAATAGTACATAATTCTTTTACATATATAATTATATATTCAATTCAAGCTTACTTACTTACTTAAGGTAGCTCTACAGTCCGGGGTGGACCTGGGCCTTAACCAACAAGCGTCTCCAGCCAGCGCGATCTTTGACTAGCTGTCTCCAGTTTCTCACGCTAAGTTGGTTAAGGTCCCCTTCCACTTGCGTGCGCCACCTGAGTCGCGGCCTTCCTCTACTGCGCCTTCCCTCGGGTGTGGATCCGAAGATCTTCCGGGCCGGAGCATTCGTGTCCATACGCTCTACATGACCCAGCCACCTCAGTCGTTGGACCTTCACTCTTCCAACTAGGTCGATGTCGCTGTACAGCCCGTACAGTTCGTCGTTGAATCTTCTCCTCCATTCACCGTCAATGTAGACGGGACCAAAAATCACTCGAAGAATTTTCCTCTCGAAACAACCTAGAGTTACCTCATCCGTTTTTTATAGAGTCCATGCCTCTGCGCCATATAGTAGGACTGGAATGATTAGGGTCCTATAAAGGGTCACTTTAGTTGTTCGAGAGAGGGCTTTGCTACTCAATTGCTTTCTTAGCCCAAAAGAAACAGCGGTTGGCAAGAGTTATTCTTTGTTTAATTTCAGTGCTGGTGTCATTGTCTGAATTCATAGCGGAGTCTAGGTAGACAGAGTCCTTTACCACCTCAGAGTTATATCTGTCTATTGTGACGTTCTGCCCGAGCCGTCGGTGCTGGGCGTCCTTTTCAGCTGACAACATATACTTCGTCTTGCCCTCATTAACCGCCAAACCCATCTTCGCTGCCTCAGTCTCAATACTCACAAACGCGCCATTTACATCACGCTGCATTCTGCCAATTATGTCAATGTATGTATGTATTACCGACCTTGATGGAGCAGCGTGCATTCCCCATCGTCATTCTGCACAAACGAACGAGCTCGTCCCTATAAATGCTGTCAAATGCGGCCTTAAAATCGATGAAAAGGTGATGGGTATCGATTTGAAGTTCCTGGGTTTTCTCCAAGATCGGCCGCAGTGTGAATATTTGGTCAATGGTTGACTTTCCTGGCCTGAAGCCACACTGATATGGACCAATCAGTTTGTATACGAAAGGCTTCAGACGTTCACACAAACCGGCAGATAAGATCTTGTAGGCAATGTTAAGAAGACTGATACCTCTGTAATTGGCGCAGTCCAGAGGGTCTCCTTTCTTGACGATCGGGCAAACAATGCTGATGTTCCATTCATCGGCCATACTTTCCTCCGACCGTATTTTACAGATTAGTTGGTGCATGCTGCTAACCAAGTCATCGTCTGCCGCTTTGAACAGCTCGGCGGTTAGGCTATCTGCTCCAGCGGCTTTGTTGGACTTAAGTTTAGATATAGCTATCTTCACTTCGTCCAGGTCGGGTGGACGGTATTGTTGATCCTTATCGTCCAGGTTGAATGGTTCATTCTGCCTGACAGCGGGATTTAAGTCGTCATCGCCGTTGAACAGTCTGCAGAAGTAGTTATTCCATATCCTCAGCATCGACTGCGATTCTACTACGATGTTCCCTTGTTCGTCCATGCAGGCTTCGGTTCGGGCTCTGTAGCCTTGTGAGGTACTTTTTACCCTTTGGTAAAACTTCCGAACCTCATTCCTGCAGTGACATCTCTCTTTTTCCTCGATCGCGAGCTTCTCATGCTCTCTCTTTTTCCTCCTCAGAAGCCGGTGTTCGTCTTTTCTCTTCTGCGCGTAGAGCTCACGAGCAGCTCTTGCCCTTCTTTAATTCAATTCAAGCAAAAATTAATATTTTATTGAATCTAACGATCATATTTTTCATTCCGCGTGCAAATTAGGTTTAAGATAAATTTACACCATAATCCTTATTTTTTCAACCCGAAGTTTTAAATTTACATTTAAAATATTCACTCAAAAGCATGGATTAAACCCGCTGGATACAGATGCGTTTAAACGCGGAGTATGAACCCATCTTAGCTCGATTTAAACCTAGGTGAAGGTGTCCTAAAATGGCACACTAGGGTTAAATGGCACACTTACCACAAAACTCATAAAAGCACCAAATTATGTGCTTTAGTAGCACAGTCATTTAGTTTTTTTTTTTCTAGCAGCACCTACGGAACGAAATATTGACATGGTCCAGCTACAGCAGCCGGCAGATCATTTTGTGTCGAGTCGGATTTCAGTAGTGGATGTCAAAATTCAATTAATTTTTTTGTGATCATAACTCTAGTGTGCCATTATATAAAAGTGACCTTTTTTATGTGGCTCGGGAAGACATTTTGAAAATTAATTGTTTTAAACAATGTTTAAATGCTTAGGGTGTGCCACCTTTCCTACCGAATATTAAAGTTTACATAAAATGTCATTTATTTTTCGTTGTTCGTCACTTGGCAATTGATTTGGTGTGCTTTGGGATGAGTTTCATCTTTATGGTATTAATTATGAACTTAGCCTCCAATATGACTCTGTTTTTAGTAGGAAATATTTCCGAAAATCCACGACATCGTAATCACTGACTCAAGCCCTAGCCTGCTTGTGCAATAGATACAGTCGGAGACGAGGACGACGTTGAATTCACCATCGCTGTTCCATCAGCTCTTCGATAAATTCATCTTCTAACTACGAAGCCATCAACATGGCAAAACCACTTTACAAATGAAATCCATTTTTTAACTTCTTGCTACGTTTTACATTCTATTTCACTTTTACTTATTTCCTGATCGAAGAAATTTCATTATTATGAAAATTAGTTTTAACCCGAATAAAAATACTGGCATCCGCAGTGCAGTTTAAATTCAAAAAGATTAAAAGCAGACGAGCTTAAAAAACTCCGTTTATGTTCGGGTTGAATGACTGAATATTATGGACTTGCGACTTGGGTTTAATTTTTGGAGTGAATAATATGGCCGTAAGTGAAATAGCCTCATATGATCGATTTATTTCAAACATTATAAAATTGAACAGATAGTGTTCTCAAAATTGAGATGTGGTACTGGCGTACTCGGGAATGTCAAATACATAGTACAGAAATCAGTTCAACAGTCATTCAGATGCAGAAAAAGTTCTACGAAGACGTGCGATAGATTGTTCTCTTTCATGTTTAATATGAACAATTGATTCTTGGAAGTTTTTTTTTTTTTTTTTGTAATGAAAATATGTTTTAATTTTATTTTTAAACATTTTACGTCTCACCGGGATTTTTTATGTTCCCCCTTTTTTTAAAGCTGGTCCCTCCCTTTCCTCTTTTTAGTTCAAAAGGCGCCAAAAATTGGCGCTTCTCCCCTCAATCTGTAACCACTACCGGGTCTACACATCTACAAACGTTAACAAAGTTACCCAATAACGGTGTCTTTTCCGTAACTAGTGTGTAGTTCTTCCAATCGACGCTGGAAAATTGAAATCCATATATGGCTGTGAATACAGTAGAGGGTTAACGACTTGGAGAGAGCGTGAACAAATAAGTACCACGTTGCGGCACAGTTGCTATTGCTAGCAAAAGTGGAGTTATTTTTTATTCGAATCGATTTGGTATTTCATAATCAAGTTCAAAGGGCGATCGGAGAGTTGGTACGTTTATGGCAAACACGTTTTCCGTCATCAAAGGCTGAGCTGAGCATATTTACTAACAAATGCTTAAACTTTAAGTTTAGGTAGAAACAAGGGCATTGACATTATTCACTTTTGGTGATCGTATTTTAAGGTTCTGGAGTCATTCTTCTTGACTGGATTGAATTGATGAATCATCGCCGAGATCGGGGCAAGTGAACTTTCATTGTTAAATTTTCTCGACTGAACCTTTTCTGTGTGTTGTGTACGACTTTGGTTATGGTAGTCAATCAGCTCTCCCTGAAAGTAGAATTATATTTAAGCGATTTTTCATAAGCCTAGTAAGATAAACCTATTCAAGCCAGGAACCGAACTGAATAGAAGCAGCGTGTCGTAGGTATGAATTTTTATTTGCTTTGAAAAAGAATTGTTTTTTTTTTTCTTAACCATTTAAGTTTTCTCCCCGGACATCGCTATACAATGAAAAACTCTCTTCATACTTGTCGCAGTCTGCTTGAAATTCGCATAAATGCCTTTCACAAAGTCTTTCTCAGTGGCTACGGACAATCTTCGCGAAAGCATTCGAACAATAGTTAACATCACCGCCTTACATAATAAAAATAAAACGCACATCAAAATTTATGTAGTATCCTTCTTAAAGCTCGCAAATCGTCGCAAATTTGTGTTCTATAAGAAAAAACGTATTATACTCGCATTTATATCTTCCGCGTATGTATTTCGGCGATTCGAAGAGAATGTTTGATGTCTTGATGGGTTCCACCTGACTTTTTAGAAGCTGTTCCTTTTTCTTGAAATTCGCTGACGTCCTTTTCTCTGTGAGTATTTTATTGCCTGCAGATAGTCGCATAAAGTTGTCGTTGCGACTGAAAAAACAAAATTTTATGTCTTCTTTTGGAAGTTTTACATACTCCATCGCCAGACCCGTTTTCACTTCTCAGTGCATGTCCATATTGCATATTCTTTCTGACACTGATTCTCAACACGTTCTTCCGCTTAGATTTCGGCGAATCCCTATATCTTTGGCAAAGCTGATTTGTTCCACTAACACAACAATCACCCCTATCGAGGTATCCGTTCGGAAAAAATTCCGATACGAAAGTCAAATCCAATCGCAATGAAGAATATAAACGCGTTCATTTCATATTAAAATATTCCGCAGCAATTAGTTGTCGGAGAGCTTCGGAAAATTTGTGCAGTTTAGCTGTCAAAATTAAGTGGTATAACGCGGTTCCACGCAATGCGACAAGGTGCGCTACATGTGATAGGAGAATTTGTCCGATCGTTTTGTCGGAATGGATATTCCGAATGGAATTTCACCATTCGAACGGATACCTCGATAGGGGTGAAAACACGTGAGCAATTATGAGCATGTCAGAATAATTCCCAAACAATATAAGGGATATTATGGTAACTTCCTTCCAAATCAACAACGGCCTTCGGGCAAACCACTAAAGACTAAGAAATTGTAGTTTATACATTTTATGAAATAAATACAAAAAGTCTAATTAACTAACTTAACTAATACCACTACTCAACTCAAATCACAGACTTCTACAATGATATACATCAAATTACCTGAAAATCTGCACCTCATTCGCCAACAGAATATTTTGTTGCCAGTTTAGCCATCATTCCACACATGACCGTGTTACGGTTGTTTTCACTATTTAGTCTTAGGCCCATTGAGTATGCATCAAGGGAGCTTCCACACCGGATGGAACAAAACGCCTTAAACAAACAAACCCGTTTTCTGTGCAAGAAAACAAGGCGTTTTGTTCCATCCGGTGTGGAAGCTCCCTTAATGCATACTCAATGGGCCTTACCAATAAACATTTTTAGTTTCGACTTTAAGTTTTAATAGTTCACAGTGGCTATATTTTGCATACAAATTCCGCAATTGTGAGTTTCCGTTAATTTAAAGTCGGGACTAAAATTTTGTATTATAGTACAGCCCAATGTGTTTGAAATGCATCTCTCCATCTCCCTCGTAATGCGAGCTTTGTTCCGCTAAAACTAACGATCCATAACAACCCAGTGATGAGACACTGAATCTTTTCGCAACTGAAGCCCGTCTAGGTACTCATTTTTTTCGCAACAACTTATAAAATGCTAATCTCAGTAAAGGTCTATCAAGTTCTAGGTATGTGAAAGAGTTAACGAAAATAAACAGACCTCCAGTTTAACAGACAAAACCAACAAAATAGAAAATACAATCTTAAACTCTATATAACATGCACACAATTATGTATTAAAGCAAAATCGTATCATCAATTACGTGCCTTGAAAATATTTTATTATTTCCTACAATACACCAACCAAAAAAAAACAAAAAAATAAATAAATAAAAAATAAAACTTAATAATAAAACAATTATATAGCTAATAATAAAATATTTACTTCTATTTTCATTTGGCATTATTGTTTCCATTAGTTTGTGCAACACATTTCACATTTGAAATAAAAAACCAGAAGTTTCAAATATTTTCTCATACAACACAAAATGAAAACATACCAAAACTAACAACAATCAAAAATGAAAATCTGTGAACAAAAATCAAAACCACAACACACAAAGAGTACGTTCTCCTATTTTAGACAAATCGAGAATATTAACGTCCTACAGTAACAACGATTAAATATTACAGGAAAAAAAAAACAAAAAACAAATTAAAATCAGTATCAATAAGACTAAAATTCAAAAAATAAAAAGGTAGGTTTATGAAAATATAATTATTTACTTTCACAAACAAGGAAAAACCATATAAAACAAATAGGACATTTTGAAATCGTTGCAGATAAAAATTTAATAAAAAATAAAAACAAAATTGTTAAACAAATGATAAATATTTTTTTTTGATTATTTTCTGGTATTGTGCATAGAGAAATATTTGAAATAAAAGTTTAAAATGGTTTTATGACATATCAAACACATCTGTCATCGATTGTTGTTAAAAAGAAAAATGTATCTATGTTTTCAAAACAAAACTCAAAAAAAAAAAAAAAAAATATTAAAATCGTGTAAAATAAAATCTACTTCTCAGAGGTACCAATAATAATTTGAAAAATCGAACGAAATAAGCAAATATAACAACAATGGTAACAAAGTGTCCATTATCGTTTGGCAAGGAGCAGGATACGCCTTATATCGAACAAACTCTGGTCGTTGTTTGATATCGATTTTTAAGAGTATTCTTCTTTTTTTTTTTTGTACAAATCCATCTTCCATTTAATCCTGGACTGTTTAATACTCAATACTCGCTACTTGTCTCTATTGCCATCGAATTAAAAAAATGTGTATTCCTGCTGCCGCAAGTTCCTGATTTATCCATGTTTTGACGTAGGGCATTCATTTCTTTTTTTCCGCAGCCGAGTGTTGTCTGATTTGGCCAAGCTGCCGATCAATTCTATCAGATGGATGGAGTTCGTGATAATACTCTGACGTTTCAGTTCGTCAACTTTGCAGCCACAAATGTGTTGTTAAAAAAAAAACATCGTGGGTTCACATCGTAGCTTTCATCTTTTTTTCGTTTGTGAAATTCGCAAGCAAGGAACAATATTTTCAACCTAAGCTACTTATCCTAAGACTACCCTCTGAACGAACTGAGTGCCGAAAGGGCCCACCGGTCAACCGTGATTTTTTGGTGTGTAGGACACTTCGTGGGAGGGGTTCTATTGTTTCCTAACGCAAGCGAGTCTTAGCTCTAAAAAAAACACCAATTCTTCGGTAATACGTTTTGAAAAATTGCTCATTTGATTATGTTTTGAATAAGACCTCAGGCAAGAGTGACATTCAAAGGCTGTGTTAGGGCTTTTAGCACCTTGTCTACCGGATATTGTCCTGCAAGTTCTGAATTGTTTGCGATTTGTCAGCACACACCAACGACATTACACAGCTTTAAAAGAAGTAATTGATTGAAGCTGGAGCTATTTTTTGGAAGTAACAGTGAATAATAAATAGTCGCCTCTTCCTACAGTGAAATCGCTTTACTACTTGTTACAATCTTGAGTGTGAGCCAGAGTGCCCAGCGATGAAATGCAGTCTGCTATGAGATATCAAACCCTTAGAGCGTTAAGTGTCCGTCCAAAATCCACTTAATTGACAAGTTAGGGTTCTTCGGCCCTACAATTCCCCAAACACCGGCACTCGAAGACAGAGACAATACTGAGACCCCCAACTCACAATCTTCTTGCCGCTGGCCCCCTCAGTTTTTTTTTTTTTTTTTCAAATTCGCCATTTTGTTTTCCTATCGGTGTTATGTCAATTTAGACATGTAAAAACATAAAAAAAAATAAAAAATCAATACTGCCAACCGCTACCAACTTATGGGCAGCCAGTCAAAATGGCATATGCAGCGCTAAGCGGATTTGGCTCGGGTGTGCAGTATCTACCTTTTTAGAGGATAAGACGGCTGCCTTAGCATAGATGTTAGTGGGTGTACAGAAATTTCAGTAAGCAAGTCGACGATTTTCAATTTTGTGTTGTCCCCAGCCCACGATTAGCCTTGTATATTGTATTTGGTTGTCAAAATGACTTCGTAAGTGAACTTGAAAAATACAACAGTTGAGTGGCTTGCCTGTTTCAAAGGTATCGGACGACCCTGTTCTGTAGTTTCTGTAAATTATTTCCTACAACATACTATATATGGAACCATGCATCTAGCTTTCATTAGTAATATCAATCGCCGTGGTAAATTATTCTGTTCTGTTCTGCCCAGTGATGAAAATCGACTTTTCTCAATCGCACTGAAAACAAAACAAAATTCTGAGACGAATAAAATATGTAGTACTACTTAATTTTTGGGAAGAATGAGACAAAACCAAACTTTAAAAATAAATATTTCAGTAAAATACGCTCTTTATCTGATTTATTTCAAAATTACAAGTAATATAAATAGTACTGAAACTTGAAAAGTGGTACTTGACTAATCCGAAAAGTCAAATAGTATTGAATTCAGTACAATAGTAAGCCTTTTTATGGTTATGGTTCTTGTTTTTCAAATTTGACAGCGAATGACTGTAGACATACCTAATACCTACAGTAGAAGCTGTAAATAAATATGAGCGAAAAATTCGGTAACGCGCATGACTGTGTGCAAGCGGAAATTTTTTTTTGGTTTTTTGATTTTAATTTACTATGCGACTACCCCTACGAATTTTTCACACAGAAATGTAAAAAAATTACCGCAACGCCATCAATTTTATCTTAATTCGATTCAAGACGACTGCGAACTGTTTTTTATAGCTCTAGAACTGTCTCTATTTTGTTGCCTGTATAACCAACCCGCATTCGTTTCTAAAAAAAGCAATATACCACCTCGCATTTCCGGTAACAGTATCTAACGTAACTAAATTCCCCAAGTACCAACTATCCTCCTCATGACGTTCTGCGTTCAAATATTATACATACCTAAGAATTAAACCAAATAACTATTCTTTCCAACATACGAGTATATTGTTAAATAAAAAAAAGTAAAAAATATACATATAAATATATTTTTTTTTAATACCTACCTAAAAGCTACATTTACTTATAACACTAATACATAATAAAGCGCGGTCCAAATAGCAAAAATAAAATAATAATAATTATAACTAAAATAGTATTTCTCAATAAACACATGAAA
Source organism: Cheilosia urbana (assembly GCA_946477585.1). Lineage (NCBI taxonomy): Eukaryota > Metazoa > Arthropoda > Insecta > Diptera > Syrphidae > Cheilosia > Cheilosia urbana. The sequence continues at coordinate 6,864,820 of OX297857.1, forward strand.
AAAAAAAGTGAAACCAAAAAAGTACTTTCTTAACTTTAAAAAAAAAAAAATTTTCATTTGTTTCAGGTTAAAAACTAAATTTTTATTCATGAGCATTATTGAAAACTATATTGTTGATATGTAAATATATAAATAAATTTATTATTAAAATATCTAAAATTATATAAAAAAAAAGGAAACAAAAATCTTCCTTTTTCTTTATTATAGTAATGAGCTTTATTAATGTTTAACAGAAAAACTGTTATTTAACAACCAAAACTATAAGAGAGAGAGAGTGAGTTTCCTCCAATTTTACTATCAAATCGATGGCCCTAAATTTTTAAACAAAACGGGCACACAAGTAAGATGTTTCTCGAAAATGTATAGGTATTATATCTATGATTTGCACAATAGAATGAATAATGACTTAAAGTTTCTCAGAACAAACCAAAGATTATAAAAACAAAAATGTTAAAATATAATATGGCACAAAAAAAAAAAATTATATTATATGAAAAAAAAAAAAAAAAAAAAAAATGAAAAATACACATCAGTAACTAAACAAAAGCAGATATTTAACAGCAAAAATGCTAAATTCATAAATTAAAATAAAACAATCATATAATAATATAAATAAGCAAAAAAAAAAAAAAAAAACAAATTAAGATGGGTCTGTAAACAAAAAAACAAAAACAAACCAAAAAGAAAAAAAATATATCACCTTTTTTAACTAAATATTATAAATATGGTGCAATATTCTCCATTAGATTTATTAACTAATAATGTTAAACAAAATAATATATATAAATATTATGTATAAATGCATAGCAACTTTATTTCTCAAACAATACAACAAAGAAAAATAAAACCCATGGTCAGATAAATAACAACAACTAAGAACCATGAGAATTGTTATCTAATTTGAGTATTCTTAATACATAAATGCGCATGAATATATAAGAAATCACATTTATATATCCATGCACACGTTTATAAGTATATTTAAACCGGAAAAATGGATATATTAGTTATAAAAATTGTAGTTAGCCATACATTATCTCTACCGCCAGAAATAGTAAAAACAAGAGCATGAAAAAACCCCGCAAAATATGAATGATTTACAAAAATGACGATGGAGTATGAAGTATATATTATATGCAAGTAATTAAAGCAAAATTATGGTATTATTAAAACCAAACAAAAACAAAAATATTAATGAAGTGAAAAGAGAATACATTTAACAGAAAATAATAAAAAAAATAATAAAAATTAAAAAAAAGTGGTGATTGCGTTTTTTTTTCTACCGCCAAAAAGTAAGTTCGATAAAAAATTTTTTTTAGTTGGAACTCGGATGGTAAGAAATAGTTTCATTGTTAAATAAATTATAAAATATACTTTTTCGGAAAATTTGTTATTTAAAGTGTTTTTTATTTGTATTAGGTACTTAAGGATTTCTTTTAGATAATGTTTTTCGTTTTTTTATTGGACAGCAGTAATATTTATTACCAGACTTGATGGTGAACTTACACGAGAGCAAGCAACTGACCGTGCGTGAAGCAATCCACCCTTGAATCTATATCAACGTATTTCGATGATTGGCCCTGACCCCTGAGATTGAACCTATTATTGCACAGTGTTCGATGAGGGATTTTTTTCGTTACATCAGGGTGGGCATTACAGGTGCCGTGAAATAACGCCGAGCGAAATAACGCCGAATTCGAAAACTCGGCGTTATTTCACTTTGTGAAAGCGAAATAAAGCCGAATTTTAGAATTCGGTGTTATTTCACAGAAATAAGGCCGAAGCAAATGTTTTCAGAATTGCCGAGAACTATATATAAAGTATATTTTAAATTTGCAGAAATAGATGTAACTATTATTTTATATAGAACTAAATTCTAAATGCTAAATAACTAGTGGGGAAATTTGAGAAAATAATAGTTCAAAAATCGTGCGAGTTTTTAACTATTATTTTCTCAAATTCTAAAATAGCTAGAAGGAAAATTTGAGAAAATAATAGTTTTAAATTCGGTTTTTTTTTTTTTTTTGATTTTATTTTCTTAATTTCTAAATGCTGAAGTAACAGAGGAGGAAATTTAAAATGTATTTATAAATTCAAAGCGAAATAAGGCCGACTGGGCTTTATATTTCACTTTAGCAAAGTGAAATAAGACCGAACAAGGAAAATCGGCGTTATTTCGCTTTCGCAAAGTGAAATAACACCGAATTCCAAAATTCGGCGTTATTTCACGGCACCGGCATTACACGCCTTGCACGCGGTTTTAAGCGCGTATATAACAGAAGCGTTTTTACGCCTGTATTTTGACAAGTTCTTGCGCACGTATTTGTGGCACATGCGTTGCAGCAAGTAATCACGCCATTAACTCTCTAATGTGGTATTCGTTTGGGCGCTCTCAGATCACTTTTTTTGCTCTCAGATCACTTTTTATGTTCGTTTGGTACAAAAAAAAACAATCTTTTTCAGATTTCAGATCACTTTTGCGAATCTAGATATTTTCTTAGATTTACCAACACAAGTGCGTTTGAGTTTGACAACTGGTGGAGGGCGTTTAGGTTTTCGTGAATTTGTTTTACAGCAAAGAAAGGCATTGCATCGGGTGAATTTATTTTAGTAAATTGGTTATGTATAAATATTTAAAAATCAATCGAGACGCAAATTTCGAATGTTTTAATTTAAAACTTAAGCAGTGAATGGAAAACGTTTTGAAAAGTGTTGAAGGCTACACATATTCGAATCGCACGAATATTATCACAAAAAAGAGCAAGTGACGTTTTTATGTTCGATTAGCTACACGAAATCTGAAATCTGAGAGCGAATCTGAAGAAGCCCAAACGAATACCACATAAGACATATTTTATTCTATTAAAACAAGCTTAAAATTTGCAATAATATTTTATCGTCTACCTATCAGTGGCGTGGCGTGAAAATTTTCAAGTGGGAAGTCGAAGCAAAATTATTAATCCCATACAAAAGTAAAAAACCTTACATCTGTTGAAACAAAACCATACATTGAACATTTGCAAATTGGGTTCACAAAACTAGATTGACTTTAAGTCGTGCACTGCATCAGTTAACTAAATTTTTAATGTAAACCAAAACACTTACCCTTACCTACCTCAACATCCTACCTGCCAGGACAATGAAATCGAATATCGAATAACTCGAAGAAGAGCGTGTTATTTTGTTCATAACCACACAGGGCTGTAGCTAGAGTAGAATTTGAGGTAGGGCAACATTGGTTACAGGTAGGGCGAAAGTAAAAAATGTATCATAATTGATCTGCCCTCGAAGCGCGTACTCCTTAATTGACCTCTAGGTCAGTGATGTACATTCAATAGCTATTCGTAGACAAATAATTTCTGTGACAGAGCATGAGCATTGATCTAAGAACTATTAAATCCTCAATGATGAAGAACAAACGAACAATATGGTTGCACTTTGGATGTAAATAGATATCCAAGTCTGAGTGAGAGTGAGGTAATAATTAATTGTTAGGTGGGGTGATACGAGTAAATAGATACGACCAAAAATACCATTTAAATCATTTTGTTTCTGCAAACTTATTATAATAATTAACATATCTACTAATAACAAATATTTAAAACAGCTGAATTCTACGATTCGCCATGTTTTTAAAAATGCAAAGAACTTCGTTCAGATCAACTGATTTTGTTTTTTCAAAGGCCAGAAATAACATAGAAGCCATTCTCTCGTGACCCATTGACAGCCTTTGAGGCCTATTGATAGCAGCCCACCTGTTTTGCGCAGTGAGGTACTTCGTGGTCAATTCGCTCTTCAACTTTTCGTTTTTTTCCAAAGAAAGCCCGTATATCCGTCGCGAAATCAATGAATCTTCAATTTATACCAATAAAAATAACAATTGTATTGATTTTTGACTAAAACACTCTTTACCGTACACTTCACTTAACCAAACTACAAACAATCATAATCAATCTCTAGTTAATGCTTATTTTAGTTCAAAAGGGGATTCCCCGGTATAGGTATGGGGAATTACATCTGCATCATAGATATTATAATAAAATAGACCCATCCCTTCATGGCGCTTCAAATGCCATCTACACACAGAATACCCCCTAGCTACGGCCCTGTAGCCACATCCCCATTCGTCATTCCTCATGCCCAAAATTGCCCATACACAGTACTCAGCGAAAAAAAAAAAAAAAAATAGATACAATAGGTACACACAAAATGTTGACTCAAAAATAATCAGTGAGACTGAGAATAACTCGAAGAAAAGCGCGTTATTTTCTATCTTACGAAGTGGGTCGTGGGTGGGTGTTGAACAAAGGGGTGTCAAACACAGTGCTCAGGGAAGAAAAAAAAGAGATAACAAGTGAATGTTCTCTCAAAATCTGCTATCCAGTGAGAGCTTTAATAACCCGACATAAGGCGTTTTTCTTTTTTAGTTCAGAGCTGAGCACTGAACTGAGCTCGAGCTATATGAGCGCGCTCTGAACCGAGCGTGCTCAGATCTTTCTGATGATTTTCTGTTTTTCCTTTCTTTTTTTTTCTCAAATATGACGGGAAGTGTAAATGTATATGTGTAATCAGCATTTTACTCAGCCTGCTCAGTCAATTAATTCTGAGCTCATAGAGCGCGCTCTGATCATGCTCTGAACGAAAAAAGAAACACAAATTCGAGCTCTGATGTACCTATCTGAGCTAAAAAAGAAACACAAACTTTTTGTATAACAGTTCAGGTTGTGCTCTGAACTAAAAAAGAAAAACGCCTATATTTGGGGTAACCTTCGCGCCACGGTTGCCATGTGGTAATATTTTACCAGATTTGGTAAATTTTTTCATATTTGGTGATTTGTGGTAATTTGGTAATTTTGATTTGGTTTTGGTAACTTTTTGAACCAGAAACACCAAAAAGAAAAACTCGATATCATCACAATCATGTAAATGCTGCCTTAGTTTTTCAGGAAAAGGATTAAAAGTATTACTTGTTATTTTAATTAAAAATTTTAAGCAGCTACTTTTTACTCTAAATGCGTACTGCCTACTGATATTTTCATGTGGTGAGTTAATTTTGACATTTCGCGGGGCAAAATTTGTATGAAAAAATGGATTTCACTTGAGAGGCTTTACGTGCACTGTGTATCGTGCATACTACGCTTAAACATAGGTACATTTTTCCACTGCCATGACATTTTTTGTATATTAAGTTCGTAAATCAAAGAAAAATCCATTTTTGGTCGCTAATTTTGTTTGCAAGTGGCAACCATGCTTCGCGCTTCGCTTTGTCGTGACGTTGTAGATGAGCGATGAAAATGGATACACACACACAATAATTATTTGATGGCTTACGTGTGTGTACCATTTTGTAAATATAGGGTGTCCGCCAAAGAATTTTCGACTTTGAATTTGAATAAACGGCGAGCGGGGTATCGGCGGAGGGGGGAGGCGTATTCATTACACTTACGCGTCGTGCGGATTTTAGTAGCCATGGATCGTTGGTCGGCGGAGCATCGTGCGTTTGCTGTAGAGGCATATTTTAAAAATAACGATTCTCGCGCAGGATATTCGCAAGACATTTCAATATTCGGCGTATACGGGATTGTCCTAGTACGCAACTTATTGGCAAGTGGGTGCGAAGTTTTCGTGAACAAGGACCTGTAGTGGGACACGGGCCAGGTGTATCGCGAACTGTGAGAACTGACGAAACAATTGAAGCAGTTCGTCGTGATGTTATTGCAAATCCACGTCTTTCACTAAGAAAAAAAATTCCCAAACCTATTCGTCTATGTTGGAAAACTTTTTGGAACCTGAGTTGGAGAACAATGAATGGGTAAACGGATCGACATGGTTTCAACAGGATGGTGCTACACCACACACTTCGCGAGCATCAATGAACATTGTAAGGCGCATTTTCCTTGAAAAAGTCATAAGTCGTTATGGTGATATCCCATGGCCCCCCAGATCGCCAGACTTAACACCTGCGGACTTTTTTTTATGGGGATTTCTTAAATCTAAAGTCTACGTTAACAAACCGCGAAATTTATTGCAACTGAAAATAAATATTCGCAACGAAATCAGAGGAATTTCGCAAGAAACTTGCAAAAAAGTTTTCACAAATATGGTGTTTCGTTTAAATGAGTGTGTTCGTCTCCGTGGTAAACATTTAACTTCAATTATTTTCAAAACATAAATCCGCATTTGTATATTTTATTTTAAAATAAAAACGATTATATAAAAACCTGTGAATCTTTTATTATTTAATTTTAAATTCGAAAATTGTTTCGCGAACACCCTATATATAAAATTCATTTTGAAGGGTTCCATGTACCTATACCTATTTGGTTTTTGGTAGATAGTGTTAAGGCTAGTACGCTGCTCAAGTGAAGTGAAATTTTCACTGCTCTCCAAGAAATGCTGTGAAATCGGAAGTGAAATATTTTTTTTTGGAGATTTTCGTGGAGAAATTAATGCAGGGTGACTGAGCTGAAAAGTTTTTTTTCTGCTGGGAATTCCATAAGATTTGGGATAGCTATACTATAAAATAAACATACTTTTTGCACTCTTATTTTACTTAAAATGAAAACAGATGGAGGAAAGAAATTGCGAACTTTGTTTTATTGTAGGTAGTTCATATGCTCTAGTAGTGTTTAATTTTGGCAATAATATCTGATTTGTACATAAGACCAGTGTAACACATTTTAACAATCAAGAGAGCATAGAGAGTATACCGCACCTTTTGAAAGATCCGGGAATTATATTGATTTGATTACTGAACCTCATTGTAGTAAAACATTCGAATACTGCTGTATTTTTATTTGCAAAAGTTTCTTATGTGGTATTCGATTATGCTTCTTTAGATTCGCCTTCAGATTTCAGGGATCGAATCGCCACTTCCGTGAACGAGCTACCCGTGCACGGAATTAAGTTGGTTTTACATGTGAAACAAAAACAAATTCCGTCACGAAATGCTCCATCACGGAGGACCCGATTCGACCCCAGATTTCGTGTGGCTAATCGAACATAAGAACATCACTTGCCCTTTTTTGTGTTGACATTCGTGCGATTGGAATATGTGTAGCCTTCAACACTTTTCAAAGCGTTTTCCATTCACTGGTTAAATTTTATATGCAAACATTATAAATAAGCATCCCGATTGATTTCTAAATATTTATACATAAATAAATTACACAAATAGATTCACCCGATGCAATTACTTTCTTTGCTGTAGAGAAAAAAACAAACTTTTTTTTTTTTTTTTTTTTTTTTTTTTACCGAGGGTAGGTGAAAATCTTCCAAAGACACTATGAGAATAGCAAGCGCGTGCTCATAGTAGTGTCAGATTTTTACTGACTAAAAACACCACCCTTCGAAAGATTGTTAGATACTGCAACTAAGATAAACTTATCAAGCAATTTTTCTATAACGAAATAACAACTTTTGACAGGCTACTTTCCAATGAAAGATCCTGCATGTTCCGCAATTTAGACGCGGTTAATCTTATCTTGCCAAGTCGAACGGTTTCGTTCTTTGAAGCCGGCGCAATAAATTGTTCTCGTCCAGAATTTGTCGGACTGAATTGTTGACATGTCCGATTAGTCGGTTTCTATGCTTTCTCGCGAAGCTTTTTGTTTCAGCTTCAATTATTGGAATTCCGAGATCTCTGTGGATATCGTCGTTTCTAATATACCATGGTGCTTGTACAATTTCTCTAAGCACTTTATTTTGAAAAGTTTGTAGAATATTGACATTTGTTTTCTTGGTACAACCCCAGAGTTGTATACCGTAGGTCCACACCGGCTTTAGCACTTGCTTGTATAGAAGCAGTTTGTTTTCGGTACTGAGCTGGGAATGTTTTCCGAGTAACCAGTACATTTCTCTATATTTGATATCGAGTTCTTTACGTTTCATTTTCACGTGCGAATTCCATTTCAGCTTTGCGTCGAGTGTCATTCCCAGGTATTTGGCCTCGTTTGCAAAGGGTATTCGGGCCAAGTTTAGGAAAATTGACATGTCATTCGTTTTCTTATACGTGAAATTCACGTGAACAGATTTAGTTTCGTTGAGGGCGATCCGCCATTCCCTCGTCCATTCATTTACCTTGTTCAGTGCGATTTGAAGTTTTGCAGTCGTTTCTTCAATTGTATTACCTACTGCTAGGATAGCGGTGTCGTCGGCGAAGGTAGCGAGAGTAGTGCCATCTTCTCTTGGTATATCGCGAGTATATAACAGATAGAGAAGGGGCCCAAGGACACTTCCTTGCGGCACGCCGGCCGAAATTTCCTTAAGCTCAGAGTATTCGTTTCCATGTCTAACACGGAAGAGTCTATTCCCGAGATATGATTCTAAAATATCATATAGGCGTACGGGAAGAACTTGTCGTAATTTAAATTTCAAGCCGTCATGCCACACCTTATCAAAGGCTTGTGAGACGTCAAGGAATACGCTTGAGCATATCTTTTTTTCTTCAAATGCTTTCTCAATTACGTCAGTAATTCTATGCACTTGGTCAATCGTGGAATGCTTGGTTCTGAACCCAAACTGGTGGTCAGGGATAAGATTATTATATTCTATAACCGGTTGTAGGCGCGTTAGTAAAATTCTCTCGAAAACTTTGGATATAACTGGAAGAAGGGAAATTGGTCTATACGACTTTACTTCATTTGGCGGTTTTCCTGGTTTTAAAACCATTATGACCTCCGCAACTTTCCATTGGCTCGGCACGTGTTTTAGTCTGAGCGCGGCATTTATAATATGAAGAAGCTTAATTAAAGCTTTTCTTGGTAGAACTTTGAGAACTTCTCCCGTGATCAAATCATAACCAGGAGCTTTCTTAGGTTTTAGGGATTCAATTTCACGTTTTAGTTCCCTTAGCGTTGCACTTGTGAGTATTGAATCGTCGGATAGTAATTCCGCCGCAATAACACTGTCGTGAACCGCCCGACCATCGTACGGTTTAAAGGTTTCTTCTAAATGGGCGGCAAAAACGTCCGCTTTTTCCTTATCTTCCCTTGCCCATTCATTTTGATTTATTTTAATTGGCGGCGCGGGGATTTTGGGCCTTTTGGTGCCTTTTACAGCTTTCCAAAGTGAATAGTTGGAATCTTTTTTCGGCGTTAAACTTTCAAGGTAAGAACCTATCGCACGATTTTTAAAGTCCTTAATAGCTGTCTTCAACAAATTGCACAAATAATTCAAATGTGTTTTATGTTGCGGGGCGCGACTCTGTTGCCATTTTTTACGCGCCTTCCTTTTTTCGTTGACCAATTCTTTTATTTCGGGAGGATATCGTAGACCGTATTTGGCCGGCGTTTTCCTTGGATTAGGCGTATTATTCCAGGAAGCGAGCTGTACGATCTCAACGAAGCGATCTACTTCAACCTCAAGTTCATAGGGTGTCGTAAGTGGAACGCTAAGTTCAACATTCTCTTCAATTTCGTTCCTAAAGCCTTCCCAGTAAGTTGTTCTAGCAGTTAATCTCGCTGGCTGAAGGTTATTTACTAGTTTTACGCTCAATGTTAAAATAACCGGTGAATGATCAGATGACAGATCAAAGCTCTCTTCAACTTTAATGTGGTTGGTAGATATTCCTTTCACGACGAAAAAATCGATCAGGTCAGGAATTTTTGAAGTATCAGTTGGCCAGTAGGTCGGTTTGCCCGTCGAGTGGAAATCACAACTATATTCCATACCTGCCCCATATAGCATTCTTCCTTTTCGCGAGATATATCTAGAACCCCAGAACGTGTGTTTTGCATTAAAATCGCCGCCAATAATGAAGTTTGGTTTGAGCGATTTAAGCAAGTTAGTATAATCAGTTTTTTCAAGCGCGGAACGCGGTGGACAGTAGATAGATGAAATTCTAAGAGTACGCTGACTAATTTTTACTCGAATCGTGCACAGTTGCATAGTTTCAAGCTCTATCTTCAGGTCTTCGTATTGTTCAATGCAGTCTTTAATAAACAATGACGATCCACCTCTCGCGTTTCCCGAAGGGTGACAAGCGTGGAAGTCATTAACAAAACAAACTGAAACGCACTTGTATTGGTAAATCTGAGAAAATATATAGATTCGCAAAAGCACGAATATTGAATCTTTTTTTTTTGTACCGAGCACACATATAAAGTGCTCTGAGAGTTCCAAATCGAATGCCAAAATTTTATTATTTATTATTATTATTATTTATTAACCAGTAAACATAAATGCACAAGTTAATCTTAAAAATAACAGCGCTAGCTCCAAAGCTTACGGCTGGATCATATTAGGATTTATTATTAATTAAAGTAACCCTCATTCATCCAGTAATAGTAATAAAAATGCATAAAAAGAGTATCGTGTTCAATTTTATAACGCAATTGCAGCAGCCGCCGTGTCGCCTTTACAAAAGGGAACTGCGAGCTGCGAACAAATCATTTTTTGTATGAAAACACTTAATTGCCCTTTTAGTATCCATAAACCATTTTATGTAATTGATCTGACCGCCGATTAAAAATCTGTATGGTTATCTTGAGCAAAACAGTGTATAACAATTTACTGAGGCACCCTGCTCATCAAAAAGGTCATCCATGCCACCAAACTTTTTGTACACCTAGCTTTATGGTACTATATTCAATGCAAAAATGATAAAAGAAGTTCGAAAAATGCAGTACTCTTTTAAAGAAACATCTGAAATTGAAATTAATTTCTCAACCGTCGTCCTACGAATCATTTTTCACGCCGAAATGTCAAAAATTTAATGCGACGGACAATAAAAACCAAGTGAAATAGCTGTGGAGAGATTTTAGTATCGCCACCTACAGCTCAGTTTTTGAAGCGCAATTTTTCACTTGAGCTGCGTACTGCCAAGTGAAATTTCCCTGTGGAAAGTTCATTTTGACATTTCGCGGTGAAAAATTTGTATGAAAAACTGGATTTCACTTGAGCAGCGTACTAGTCTTTACTGGTGGAAATAAAAAAGGGAAGCCGGTAGGAATCGGGTTATATGAGGCGTTTTTCTTTTTTAGTTCAAAGCACAAGCTGAACTGTTATACAAAAAGTTTGTGCTTCTTTTTTAGCTCAGATACATCAGAGCTCGAATTTGTGTTTCTATTTTCGTTCAGAGCATGATCAGAGCGTGCTCTAAGATCTCAGAATTAATTGACTGAGCAGGCAGAGTGAAATGCTAACTACGCATATACATTTACAATTCCAGTCATATTTGAGAGAACAAAAAAACAGGAAAAACAGAAAATCATCAGAACGATCTGAGCACGCTCGGTTCAGAGCGCGCTCATATAGCTCGAGCTCAGTTCAGTGCTCAGCTCTGAACTAAAAAAGAAAAACGCCTATGGACGCCACGCCACTGTTACCTATTAATTGTACCTTTTTCTAAAAAAAAAAAATTACCAAGATGAATAATGGGAATAAATCTTTACTTTTATTGAAGTGATAACTTCTTTAGGCGCGTTGGGCACTATTTGTATGGGCAAAAACTAGCAAACTCGCGACACCGACATGTATAACAGCGACACCGACATGTATAACAGCGACAATCGACATGTATAACACTAAATCTCCGAAAGGTTCTTGTCCAGGTAATATATAACACTAAATCTTCGAAAGGTTCTTGTCCAGGTAACGCCTAGCTGTCAGTGTTGCCGGAGGTTCTTTTTTCAAAAGTGTAACAATTTTTTTCAAAAAGTGGAACAAATGGAAAAAAATTGATATAATAAAATCATCGTTTTTCAACTGAAAAAAATCTTTATTAGGAACTCTTTATCACATTTAAAAAAATAGCTCTTTATTGACCTAACTGTCCATTTTGTGTTTAACAAATAAAAAATAAAAACAATAAAAGAAACAATATTATTGACCATCAAAGTAGATTTCAATTTCTATTTCACGAACTTTATTTACCACGAGATGTAACACATTATCAGCGGCGACGCGGCGAGACAGAAAAATATTGTCGTCTTTTCTCGTTCCCTCCCATTCCCATTCCCACTCGCAGTTTGAAGTTTTGCACAACTTTTGCTCTGTGTAAACAAACAAATACATTGACAGAAATTGGTAGAAGTTTGTTCGAAAGATAAATGTTTGCATACCTTTATGGATGGGTAAATGATTCTCTCCAACGAAAGGAGCAACATCTAGATATCGAAAAAATATGTAAATGAGCTGTTCCATCGGAAACAGGTTAAGGTTAAGCAATAGATTTCAATTTTGTATATAAAATAATATGCATTATTTTTCGTGTACAATGCCGCAATAAATGAAAATGATAATTGTAATATCATTTTTGTAGTAGTAGTTTATAATAATGAATAAACAAAAAACTTTATTTAAAAGTACTTCCTAAACAATAATATATTTTCTGACGATTCGAAAAATACACACGTAATTATTGTTCAAGTTGTCACTTCTGTCGGCACTCCCGGAGTGCCTCTAGTTTTTTTTTTTTAAGTGATAACTTCTTTAGGCGCGTTGGGCACTATTTGGATGGGCAAAAATTAGCAAACTCGCGACACCGACACCGATTGCATACTTTTAGTTGTAAACTTTTATACTATTGCTTACTTTTAGGGGTAGGTAATTTATAGCTTAATCTACGATGATTTTTATTTGAATACGTTACTATGGTAATTTATGGCAGCGACAAATTGATTGTCACCAAAATTATTTCAATTACCTGTTTTGTTTGGGGAATTCATAACTTAAATGAAAATGAAAAATGTAACATAATTTTTGTAGTAGAAGCTTATAATAATGAATAACAAAAAACATTTATTTAAAAGTACTTCCTGCGCAATAAAATATTTCCTGACGATTCAAAAAATACACACGTAATTGTTCAAGTTATCACTTCTGTCGGCACTCCCGGAGTGCCTCTAGTTTTTTTTTTTTTTTACTTTTCACCGTACCAGAATTTCCTTTTAAAAACCCACTAAAATTTGCATTACACTGGAAGAACATCACGATTAATTAAACTTTTATATAAAAACCACATTTGTTTGTAACATTACTACGATTATTTTTTGGTACCTACTAGAATACTTTGATAAAAGACGATTTATATGAGCTGTTTTTTTTTATGGACATTCAATGTGTTGATAATCATGGTGAAATGTAGGAGTTTTGATGAAGTTTTAGCAAAAAATTATAGTTTGAATGTTTTTTTGTTAGATTCCTGAATTTCCCACGATTCTTTTGTTTTTCACTTTATCCCGCGGAAGGCTTTTCGGACATTGTTATTCACAAAAAAAGGGATAAGTCCCACGGTATAACAACACTGGAAGTGTAATAAGAAAAAAATAATCTCCCCTTTTTTTATTAATAAGAACAAAAAATCGTCGATCTTTGAAATGTGGTCAAATATTTTGTAGGTAACGGGTGATTTTTTAGCTGGTTTGGTTTTGGCAACACTGGTTTTGACAGCTGACGTGTGTTTAGTACCTTGTGTCACTGTCAAACAGCTTCAGATTGGTTTGCAATTTAACCATGGGTCGTCTTACAAATGAACAACGCTTGCAAATTATTGAATTTTACTATCAAAATTCGTGCTCGGTTCGAAATGTTCATCGCGCGCTGCTTCCATTTTATGATCGGCATTCTCGACCTTCTGAGCAGTCTATTCGGAAGATTGTGACCAAATTTCGCACCAAATTTACTTTGTTGGACATTAAACCACCAACACGTTTACGTACTGTGCGTAGTGAAGAAAATATTGCGACCGTATCAGCTAGTGTGACAGAAGACCGCGAAATGTCGATTCGGCGCCGTTCCCAGCAGTTAGGCCTTTGTTACAGCACTACGTGGAAAATTTTGCGGAAGGATTTGTGCGTAAAGCCTTTTAAGATACAGCTTGTGCAAGAACTAAAGCCAGCCGACCTACCACAACGCCGAATTTTTGGTGAATGGGCTCTTGGAAAGCTGGCCGAGGATCCGCTTTTTTATCGAAAAATTGTGTTCAGCGATGAGGCTCATTTTTGGTTGAATGGGTACGTAAATAAGCAAAATTGCCGCATTTGGAGTGAAGATCAGCCAGAAGCATTGCAACAGCTACCAATGCATCCCGAAAAAGCCACTGTTTGGTGCGGTTTATGGGCCGGCGGCATTATTGGGCCATATTTCTTCAAAGATGATGCGAATCGCAGCGTTACTGTCAATGGTGAACGCTACCGAGCGATGATAACAAACTTTTTTTTGCCCGAAATGGAAGTTCTTGACTTGCATGATATGTGGTTTCAACAAGACGGTGCCACATGCCACACAGCACGCGAAACAATGGCGCAATTGCGAGGCGAGTTTGGTGAACAGTTAATTTCACGTTTCGGGCCGGTCAATTGGCCGCCTAGATCGTGCGATTTGACACCATTAGATTATTTTTTGTGGGGGTATGTCAAGGCTAATGTGTATAGGGACAAGCCCGCTTCGATTGACGCACTGGAAGCCAACATCCATGCATTCATTCGTGAGATACCGGCCGATATGTGTGAAAGAGTATGCCAAAATTGGACTCAGCGGATGGACTACCTGAGACGCAGCCGCGGTAAACATTTGCATGAAATTATCCTTAAACATTAAATTGCAAGGTTCAAACTATCGATTCAAATAAATATTTCATTCATTTTTTGTGTTTTTTTTTTTAAAGAGTTCTAAACCTCTTAAAAAATCACCCGTTACATATCCATTAGGGTGTCCCGTCGTTGTATGAAGAAAATTTTTTCGTGGAAAATCTCATCGAAAGGGGTATCAAAAGTTGCGTATTGACGAGAAGATTCCGAATGTGTACTTACTTTCCTATTACGGCATAACTTTTGGGCCTCTACCGACGATTGAAGGACAGGGAAAAGTAACTAAGGCGCTAATATCTTTCAATTTTTCTATTTGTTCAAAATATTATTACTATTTCAAAAATATATACACAAATATAACTTGGTACTAAATTAAAATAATAAATATTCATTTGCGTATAATCAACAATTTTAAATTATTAATTTAAAAGAAGCTATTAAGGCATAAATACAAATTTTACATTGAAAATTGGCTTTTGAAATTAAGAGATGGCATCCGATTTCTAGATTCAATTTTGTTTTATATCTGGTATTCTGAGCAGTGGCGTAGCAAGGGGGGGGCAAGGGGGGCATAGGCCCCGGGCGGCACTTTGCCAGGGGCGGCAATTTGGAGCGGTCAATTTTTTTCTTTCTTTTTTTAATTTGTAAAAAATTATAAAATTGAAAAAACGGACACTACTTCACAGTAAGTAATCAGACATTCCTTGTGTTGCTTAACAACAAAATCCAATGAACGCTGCTCCCTAGTATGCAACTACATTTTTTCAGAAATTTTAAACACAAATTAAACACTGTGCACATCTGCATTGGAAAATGCCTACCCCTTTTCTCTTTCCTCGCTAGAAGTTGGGTGTGTGCGTATGTAACTGTAAGCGATGTTTTTCTGGAAACTGGAGTTAGTGCGAATAAGTAATGATAGTTTTGCTTTTGTTGGTATTAGAGGTATCTAATATAATTAGTTCAGACACTCTCTCTACGAACACAACATTGCAGGTATACTTTAAGACCTCTGAGTTTAAATGAGTTCTGAGCGAAACATTAGCATCGATCACTCGGGTTACTAGTATCTATGAAGATTACACATCCTTGGCGCAACCAAAAAAAAAAAAGGTATACTTTTCTATTGTGTTTCAAAATGATTAAAAAAAAAGAAGAAGTGGGCAATATTCGCAAAAAATTAGTTTTGCCTTACTGCTATTGCATTTATAATGGAAGTGCTGACACTGATGCCAAACCTACAGAATTTTCTGTATATCTACAGAATTTTCACTTTGCCTACAGAAATACAGAATTCAAACTAAAATATACAGAAATCTCGGATTCCAGTAAAAACTTGATTTCCTTAGTTTTGCGTTGGTACTCTTTCTTGCTGTACGACAAAATATTCATAACGTTTAACAAAATTTAAAGTGTTTTTTTTTTTTAACCAGGGTAGGTAGTAGGTGGATTCTAGGTTTCAGCGATACCAGCGGCTAATAAATTGTTCAAAATTAATAAATAAAAGTTAAAGACTGATATTTTATGCCACTCAAATTTAAATTTAGCCATTTTATTATGTTAAAAAAGAAGTCTGGATTTCTACAGAATTTCGACAGGCATAAATACAGATTTTTACAGAATTTTTATCTTTTATCTACATAGGTACTTTTAAAAATTAGGGTTGGCATCACTGAGTGCTCAGTTCTAAAAAAAAAATATATGAACACAGATCGTCTTTTGGGTAGTCATTTTTGAGAAATAATTTAAAAATTGATTTATTGGAATTTTTTTGAGGAAATCTAGGTAAGGGGTCTTATTTTAAATACGGATATTATCATTAGTATGCATTTAGATCAAAATCTTTAGACCGGTTTTGTAATTACGCAGACAAAACCGTACCAAACTTTGCAATGTGTAGTTTAAAAAATATACTATTGCCTAACTATATACATAGCTGAAAACTGACTAAATACAAGTTATTTTTCGGGATGTAAGCATTAGGTATTTGGTTTTAGAGTTTTATCCAAATCAAAATTAGGGCTCTCGAGATATAGGCAGTTTTCAAAATAAGCGTTTTCGGTGATTCATTTTGGTCAAAATCTTTATCGCCATTTCCTTAGAAAACTAAAGAAAACCAAATTTTCGAAAATCTATTGTACGATAATGTAGAAAAAAAAACTGAGCCTGCCATTCAGTTAGAAAGGACAATATTACCTTAGATATGAATTTTTATTTTCGAGATATTTCGAAATTTCAAAAGTATCGTTATTCGATTCCAGAAATTTTACCAAGTCTACAAAGGTCTTTTTAGTGTAAGAAAAAATACGGGGGGCGGCATAAATTGGGTCTGCCCCGGGCGGCTCCAACCCACGCTACGCCACTGATTCTGAGCTCTGTTGCGTTTGCAAGCAATGAAAGTTCATCATCAGGCAGATCTTTTAAGATAGGTGGAGGAGTTGTCTGACATTAATTTAAAAAAATAATGTCTATGGCATGGACCTTATACTAATAATCATTTTTAACATTGAGACTGAATATTTTGTAGGTCACAATATGCAATTTTGTATTTCGAAATATATCCTGGACACTAAAAATGATAATTAGTATCGCGGTATGTAGCCCTTAAAAATTATAAAATGAATCTTTGAATTGCATATTTCTTCCCCTTAATAATATATCGGAGAAATATTGTTATGTTCTTCTAAGAGCTCCTTGCGAAAATGACGTTTATATTTTTGATTTGAAACAAGGGTTTTGTCTTTCTGTCCGTCAAGATAAATATTCTTAGGAATGGCATCATTGTATTGGCTTCTTAGATGCTCTCTTGATTTTGACAAAGCTCAGTATCTGTATCTTATTTTTGTCGATTACAAGCCTTGTGTCAGTGTTATTTGCGAGTCCAGCATCGTGCAAAACCGCTGAAGCGACTGTTGGGGCAGATCGTTCCGATACTCCATATCGACCAAAAACTCTTGCTACAGATGGTTGGACCAGCAAATTGAGCTTATCTGAAAACGTGGAAGGATCTGAAGAAGACTTTGAAAGTTCTGAAGAACAGAGTAGTGACCTTACTGTCTTGACTGGCTCCACTCTTTCGTCTGTTTCGTTTGGATCTACTCTCTGGAGTAAACTTGGAGGGGCAAGATTATTCAATGCACTACGTTCTTTTCGATCTAGACGCTTTTGCATTTTAATCGTCTCTAGGTAATCAACACTTATCCTCCAAAAATACCCTTTCATTACTAGGCACTTTTTTTCTTTGTACAGTGGCAGTTATCAAATTTACATGAGGCAATGTCAAAAAATTTTGTACTAGAAAATGTTATGAAATCTTGTACTCTATTGTGATAGTTTGCATTTTTTCATACTTGGGTATCTTTTTAGAGTCGTATATTTATGGAAGTTCATTTTAATAAATCTTAGTATTTGATTGTGGCACACAATTGGAATTGAAGCCCTCTTCAAAATCTGTTCGATATCTGCATGCACTCACTATAATAAACAATTCGGAATTAGAGGGATTTTTCACCGTATTCTGTTTTAAGATTTCTTTGGATCAAAAGCATAGGTATACTTTTTTACATCTCTTACACACGTAAATGATTTTTTTTAATTCACTATAAAGGGATCGAAAAGAGGACAGAATAACTCTCGGAGATAGAGGCCGGAACTCATTTTGCTTACATGTTTTAATATTTAAATTAAAAAATTCGAATTTACTTATTTTTGTGAACACATAGAATTTTGTGGTTGATCCAAAACAAATGTATTTTTTGATTCCAGCATTTAAGAGATATCAAAATAATCTCTCAAGTGCTCAAATGCTACCAAAAACACATTTTATTTGAGAGAATATGCTGTAACTTTACAAATGTACCTAAGCATTATTAAAAAAATATTGAAAAAGAAAAATGTATGGAAAACAACATTTTTTCCAAAACTTCAACGGCCGGTAGAGGCCCAAAAGTACCCTTGAATATTTTTTATGTTATTTTTCCTGTAATGAGCTCAGCAATACGCAACTTTTGCGGGGCCTTTTGTTAAGATACAACAAAAAAAAATTTGACGGGACACCCTAATATCCATACCTACGTAAATATATTTGGCACTGGGCTACATACCAAACCAGTGGAGAGGAGCGAAGGTAGTGTTCATTCCGAAAGTGGGAAAAAAGGACCCAAGTCTACCGAAGTCCTATAGACCAATCAGCCTTACTTCGTTCCTTCTCAAAACGATGGAAAAGGCTGTGGACAACTACTTAAGAGAAGATGTAATAAGTATATCGCCTCTTCATCATCGTCAACATGCCTACAGAGCGGGTAGATCTACGGAGACTGCTCTGTACTATACTCTGTCCAAGAAAAATTGTCAGTACAGGGAAGATAGGATGTTTGTCTCTCAGTCTGGTTGTAATGACATACATAAATCGGTCCCTTTCTAAAGCTCTCACAGGGCTGCCATAGTGTGTATGATAATTCGCCATAACTCAGAGAGCAATACTGTTAGGGTTACCATCGTCCAATTTAGCCAGGTCTCATCAGTAAAATAAATTTTTCTTTTCTCTTCTCTAATTTTTTTTACTTCGCGTAGATATCTTCGTCTCCAAGAAATAATGTCACTTCTTTCCAACAACAAATTCTTTTGCTGACGTTTGACGAATTTAAGTCCGAGATCTTTTTGCAATATTGCATGCAAAGTTGATCTGCTTAGTTTTGTTAAATTTTCACTTTTTTCGACTTCCAATTATATCTTGTCTAGCGTTGGAAGGTCATTATCCATAAAAAACTGATGGACTATACGCCTTACGTCTAATCGCACATTTGTCCAAATCATCTACCTTGCTCTTGATACCGGAATTATTTTTCTTCTTTGGTGGTAAATTGTTGCCTTTGATTGCTTTTTCCCTTAAAAGCCTGTAAACAGTTTGTTCCGTAACAGGAAAAACAGAATCCGCATTTCCTACGGCTTCCGATTTATTTTTAAAAAGGCCATAGAAATTTTCAGTTGCATCAACAATTTGTTGTTTCTTTTCTACACTTAGATCCTTTGAAGACTTTGTAGCCATGTTACTGTTTATTCATATGCACAATAAAGTTAACCACTTGCTTAGATGCACTATCCGCGATTGAGATAATAACCATTGTTTCCGCCTTTACACAAACAGGCAATTAGAATACAAAATTATAGTTATAACCACGACACAATGTCATATACCTAAACAGATGGTAAAAGGACTGCACTTGTGCAGCTCTACATACATTTTTTAATACATACATATATACCTAGATTACATATTTGTTAAAAAATTATTACCCGACAATGCAGAACTTCGCGGAAACAGTGACAAAAAAAGGATCATAAAATCATTTCAAGGCATTTGCTTTACTGGAGAGGAGTGACCGGATGTGGTAAAACCCAACGACCGAAAATAAACAGTATAGGTTTACCTTCTTCATCATTTTGATATTTCAGTGTGAAAAATATGCTCTACAAAGTGAAATATGAATTTATACTTACCAAAACATGCAGAAATATGCCCTTACGAATAAGGCTGAAGATTTGTACTTAGTTTTCTATATTAAAATATTTTATCAAATTTTATTCCTTAAAATACCATGCTTTTGCATGAATCCGGTTGAGTTGCCCTAGTAATCACTATTAATTTATTGCAATATCTCTACAACGCACATATGATCACTTGTTGCGTTAGTGAAATGAATGCATTAAAACACCTCACGAATAAACATTATTTCTAAAAGACAACATTCAAAAATATGTTTTAACTGAATATTATTGGATCTTTCAGAAATACAAACAAACTAAAACCGAATGACGCTCTCAAAAGCTCCAAAAAGCACCAAAACCGAAAGTTCTTTGACAAAATTCAAAGAAAAACCCTTAATGATATGCTAACATTGGCATATGGTAACACTTCTCTGATGTGCTTCAGTCACTCACACTGCTTATTTTGATTGATGATAATAGCCAGAGAGGATCCAAACTAGAGAGCCAACTGAGAGCAGAAACGGTACATTTGCCCACAAGCTTCCTATGACCTTGTCCTGCACAGGAATATTCTTAGTATTCGTGTATGTACAAATCAAAGGAGCGCCATTGCTGCCGCACGCACACATAGTATATTCCTGTGCAGGGACTTTATGTCAATCGGGCGGCCATTATTGGTGGAATTTTAAGTGGGGGCGACTGTGTTCGTCATTTTTGGTGCCCATTAGTTACACGGCGTTCACATCGCAGTTCAGTTTAAACGTTTTTATAGTTTATCATGAATTTGTTGGAAAATGGAACCTTCAAATAATAATATCTAGCAGTAATCCATCTCATGATAGTAATCAAAGAAAAATTAACTAACGAGGTTTTTTGGACTTCTGTTGTATTTTTTGAAATAGATACACTTTTTTGTTCGTTAATTTTAATTTTTTAACTTCAATATTTTAAGACAATTATTTAGGGAAAACGTTTTCTTTGTGTGTCAGAAAAAACGTATTTCAGTTTCAGCATAATTTATAATCCGTAATTGGTACTTAAAATGCATAAGTTGCACAATATTGCATATATGCAAGTATGCATTTCTTAAATTCATAAAGAAAAATTCAATATATGTATTTGCCTTTTATACTATTGCTCTCAAATTTATGTCGTTTTCCATTGGGATTTTCAGATTTTGTTCTCAGATTTCAGGTTTTTCGTGCCCAATCGAACATAAAACGAGATTTGTCTTCCTTTGCTTTTGTGGTGGTGCGTGTTTTAAAAGTCAGCTGTTTTCAAATTGGTTTTTGTGTTTGTATATATATACATTTGCAATAACATAAATTGAATAGATTCTTATGAACACAAATATTACAATTTAAGAACAACTGACTTTTAAAACACGCACCACCACAAATGCAAAATCTGAAAGCAAAATCTGATGGCGTTTTCCATTGGTAAATTTGGATTTTGATCTGAAATTTGATCTATTTCGTTACCAATGAAACACGACATTCAGATTGATTTTTTTTTTTATTTGGAAAAAAGACCTTGTTTCTCCCTACCGAAATAATAAAATCAAAACAAAAACCTTGTCTATCTGACGGCTGTCAACTGTATTGGTGTTAGTGCAAGGAGGGGTAAATATGCCGAAAAATTCAGATTTTCAAAATTGATCTGAGATCAAAAAAAAAAAACATTTTTGATAGGTAGTTTTAGAGCAAAAATAAAATTATTTTTTTACCAATGGAAAACGCCATGAAAATCCCAATGAAAAATGACATTAGTATAATTTAAAATAGTTATATTTTCCATACAATTTTTGCAATTGTGAGCTTCCGTAAATTTAATGCCGAGACTGAAATTTTTTTATTAGTATACTGCGCTAAATCTATATAAAACGAAATAGAACCTGCGATTATCAACAATTGACAAAATCATTTGGATTCTCACGATTGACACGTACAAATATGGTGGTAAATAAAAGAATTTGAAAACACCCAACAAACACCAAGCCAAATAGAAATTTATTTTTGTGAATACATTTTCTAATGTGGTATTCGTTTGGGCGCTCTCAGATCATTTTTTTTGCTCTCAGATCAGTTCTTATGTTCTTTTGGTACAATAAAAAAGCAATCTTTTTTAGATTTCAGAGCACTTTTGCGAATCTAGATATTTTCTCAGATTTACCAACACAAGTGCGTTTGAGTTTGACAACTGGTGGAGTGCGTTTAGGTTTTCGTGAATTTGTTCTACAGCAAAGAAAGGCATTGCATCGGGTGAAATTATTTTAGTGAATTGGTTATGTCTAAATATTTAAAAATCAATCGAGACGCAAATTTCGAATGTTTTAATTTAAAATTTAACCAGTGAATGGAAAACGCTTTGAAAAGTGTTGAAGGCAGTGGCGTAGCGTGGGTTGGCGCCGCCCGGGGCAGACTCAATTTATGCCGCCCCCATAATTTTTTCACACATTAAAAACAAAAACAAAAACACCTTTGTAAACTTGGTAAGATTTCTGGAATCGAATAACGGTGCTTTTGAAATTTCGAAATATCTCGAAAACAAAAATTCATTTCTATGGTAATATGGTCATTTATACCTGAATAGAGGGCTCAGTTTTTGTCTATATTATCGTACGCTTACCATTATTTTGCAAAATTCATTCGGTTTTTCTTTGTTTGCCTTTAGTCGTTAAATATTTCCTTTATTTTGAAATCCTGAATTTTAAATTCGGTTTAATTCCTTAAATTTTTCAATCATTGCGCGATTACCAACTGGCGTTTTTATCTTTCGTATTTTTTTGAAATGATTTTTGATCATTTCGCAAAAATTATTTGGCAATTTGCTGATGTTGTTGTCAAGTAATTTTTCAACGAAATATCGTTTCGACGTTTTACTATGTCCCAGATTGATCATTTCGCCACCACGACGAAACGTCAATTTTCCGAACCCATTATCGTTCAATAGATTTTTGAAAAGATGTTTTTTTTTTTTAATTTTCTAAGAAAATGAGATAGGTAACGGTTTTGACCAGAATAAGTGGTTACAGTAAAATTTATGTTTCCAAAATTATTGTGGCCTTAATTTTAAATTCGAATCACCGAAAACGCTAATTTTAAAAAATAGGCGCAGTGGCTTAGTGGTTAGTGTGTTGGACTACGAAGTGAGGGGTCCAGGTTTGAATCCCGCAAAAAACCCTAATTCCAACTTCACTGTGCCACCACTCGCGAACGTCTGACAAACATCCGAGAGTACCTATAACTGTCTGTAAAGCGCTTCTCAATTAGCCGTTTGGAATCGGCATTAAATTTATGATCCCTTCCATTCTTTCTAAAAATGAAAAAAACTCACACAAAACGAATCGTTGTGAGAAGCTAGGCCTAGGGTCCCTCCGGACCTGTTGCGCCAACTATTTATTTTATTTTATTTAAATTTGAGGGAACCTTTTGCGATATTAGAGAAAGAAGACAGGGCAAGAACCTGGCATAACACTCAGGGCATGAGGTGCCCAAGAAAATTCTGGGGCAATATAACCGGAAAGGATTCCAAGCTTGCATCGGCATGAGCAAAAATAACCTCCGTATCCTAACGGGGCACTGTAGACTCAAGGAACACCTCAGGAAACTGGGTATATCTGAATAAGGTCTCTGCAGATTCTGCAAAAAAGGAGGGAAGAACATCGGCTTCTCCGGAGAAAAAAGAGAGAGCATGAGAAGCGCGCGATCGAGGATATAGAGAGGTGTCACTCCAGGAACAATGTTCGGAAGTTTTACCAAAAGGTAAAAAGAACGTGTCATGCCAACAAGACCCGAACGGAGACCTGTAGAGACGAACAAGGAAACCTTGTAGTAGAGTCACAGTCGGTGCTGAGGACATGGAAAAACCATTTCTGCAGACTGTTAAACGGCGAAGACGACACAAATTCCGCTGTCAGGCATAACGAGTCATTCAACCTGGACGATGAAAGCCAAGATTTCCGTCCACCTGACCAAAATGAAGTGAGGATAGCAATATCTAAGCTTAAGTCCAACAAGGCTGCTGGACCGGACGGCTTAACTGCCGAGCTGTTTAAGGCAGCGGGAGATGACCTGGTAGAGAGCATACACCAACTCGTCTCCAAGATTTGGTCAGACGAAAGTATGCCTGATGAATGGAACCTCAGCATCGTTTGCCCGATCCACAAGAAAGGAGACTCTCTAAATTGCGCCAACTATAGAGGCATCAATCTCCTGAACACTGCGTATAAGATCATGTCTGCTGTATTGTGTGAACGCCTGAAACCATTCGTCAACGATCTGATAGGTCCCGATCAGTGCGGTTTTAGGCCCGGTAAGTCCACGACCGATCAAATATTCACACTACGGCAGATCCTGGAGAAAACCCAAGAAGTCCAGATCGATACTCACCATCTTTTTATCGATTTTAAGGCCGCATATGACAGCATTTATAGAGACGAGCTATACAGAGCCATGTCTTGTTTTGGCATCCCTGCAAAACTTATCAGATTGTGCAGAATGACTATGGAGAACGCTCGCTGCTCCAAAGGTCGGAAACAATCTCACCGAGACCTTTGATGTCAAAAAAGGATTTAGACATATAACGAGTGTTTCCCAGCCGGGGTAGGTTCAGCGGGAATGTCCAAGTCCTGTACGGTGGCAAGCTACGAGTGGAGGGGGAAAACGATAGGAAAAACCACGTTGACGAAGTCCAGTTCGTCAAATCAAACACAAAGAATTAATTCTTTACAAAATGTACTTTTCTTTATTTATTTAAAACGGATAAATGTACACGATACTAATATACGGAGCTCTGCTCGATGACTCTCGATGATAACTCGACGACGACTGCTCGAAGACTCCCCGACGACTGCTCGATGCACAGGCGGCTTTGCTTTTTATAGCCTGCGTGTTGTTGTCTCTGCTGCTGCGGTCCACGTTGCTGGCTGCTGCTGCTTGTTGATTGTTGTTGTTGCTTGGTGATTGTTGTTGTTGTTGTTGTCTACTGGCCTCACTACCACTACCTACTACTTCCACTACCATTGTTTAACCCATCATGCTACGACTGCCACTACCATGCCACGACTGCTACTTCTAAAGGAGGGGCGAGTACCTGGGCCGCAATAGCTGCGAACCCTGTGTCCCCACTGCCCACTCTTACTACTGAGCCGGTGGTACCAACCAGAGCGCTGCTGCTCCACACACGAGCTTGTAACCAGGTACCCGTGTGTCTGGTCTGGCGGCCACCACTCGACTGACTTGTGTTGGTTTGGTTGGCTCTACTTAAGCGTCGGCTGCACAGTCGTGGTGTGGGGCGTTGCGTTGTTGGTATCGAGTGCGTGGTGAGTTGGGTTGGTTAGCGCAGTAGTGGTGGGGAACGTGCTGCGGTATTGAGTGCGTGGTGAGTGCCGCTGGCTAGGCTAGTAGGGGTACATGGTTGGTGTGGATGTGTGGTGGGTTGCGTTGGCTTAGCGTAGTAGTGGTGCGGAGTGTATGGTGAGTGGCGTTGGCTTAGCGTAGTAGTCCGTAGCGGGGTGGACGGCGGGGTTGAGGGACTGTGACTGTGTTTGTAACGAAAACACTTCGTTACATCCCCCCCTTACTTCGATGACGGAAGCTGCGGCGTTTGGTTGGACGGCGCGGCGAAGCGCTATCGGTGGGTCTGCCATCTGAGCTCCATGTCCCCTCGACTGGAGATAATTGCCCTTGCCGGTCTGGCGGGTGTGGGGACCTTTACGCGTCTGCGGTCGTTCTGTGTAGACCCTTCGATGGCGTAAGCTACGGCGTTGCTGCGGTCTGTACCGTTGACAAGACATGCAGCGACGTACATACTTGGTTACGTCCCGGAACATGCCTGGCCAATAGTAGCATTTGGTGATTCTAGCGATGGTTTTGTTGATTCCAAGATGACCCGCTGTTGGTTCATCGTGACACTCTCTTAGCACCCGCTGTCGTTGGTCTTCGGCGACGCAGAGCTTCCATGGGGTGTAGTCTTCGTTGAGGTATGCGGTGCTGTCGTGGATGTACCGGTACAAGTTACCGTTTTTCATTCGGTAATCCGGGAATCTCGACGGTTCTTTCATCACGGCTGTCTTCTTCTTGCTGCACCAGTCGCCTCGGTTCGGTGGTAGATTAATGGCGTGGAGTTCGTCCGGTCTTTGGAGTGGTTGTCTCGGTGACGCGTCGGCTAGGACATTGAATTTCTCTCGTCGATACTTCAACTTGTCATCGTATTGCGTGGCTGGATTTCGCGGGAAGTATCGCTGCTTGACGGGGTAATCGTCTTTCATCCTGATGCTATGTTCATTGTTATGGGTAGCCGCTTGTAGATGCTCGTACCTTGGTAACTCGGAGACTAGAAACTCGTCGATCGCCCGTCCTTCGTGGGCTGTAGTTTCCGTCGTTGGTCTCCTTCGGGAAGGTCCCGTTTGAGTTTTAGCGATGGTATCGTTTGGCGGTGTAGAAGTTGGACGTGTTGCTGTCGCTGGCGCGGAAGCGGTGACTATCGGGTGGGCTGGCGCGATGTTTGTTGGTCTTGGGTTTCCCCTGGGCTGGTCCGGGGGGCTTCTGGCTGGGGTGCCGGTCGGCTTTAGCTCGCTCGTCACCGTACCGGCGGTGGCAATGGACGCTGCTTCGATGATTCTCTGCTTCGGGATCTCGAGGACGCTGGAGTCGAGACGTAGGGTAATTCCCACTCGTACGAGGAGGTCCATCCCAAGAATGATGGAATTGGTCATTCGTGGCATGACTAAGAACTCATGTCGGTATGACTGCTGATCAAAATGGATATCGATGATGGTGCTACCTTGGATTAGCACATTGCTTCCATCTGCTAGGCGGGTATATGGGATGTCGCTGGTCCTCGGGGGTACAGTGTGTGTCATTCGCTCGGCGGTGTCAGCATCGATGAAGGATCTCGTTGCTCCGGTGTCGATGAGTGCTTCGTAGGTCTCGTCTCTGATGGTGATTCGGGCATACATGCGGTTGTCGTCGTTGATAAATAGGGGTGCGGGGCTAGTAATGGGGGATATTATGCGAGTTCGTCGTGGCCCCTGTTGTCGAGAACTCGCCTCTCGTTTCCCTCCCTGGAACGACAGCAATCTCTCGTGCGCACGTCTAGTCTTCCGCAATCCCAACAGAAAAGTACTTGGGGGTTGCGGCAGTTCTGCCGTAAGTGTCCTTCTTGGCCGCATCTCCAGCAACAATTGTGTAGCTCGGGTCTCCTCTGTTGGGCAGGTCCCGCAGAATGACGTTCTGGAGCAGACCAATGTTGAGCTGGGGGTACCTCTGGGTTTTGGCCTCTGGGGGGTCCTTGTATGGTAGCTACTCGGCTTGGGCGTTCGTCGGCACGGATACCTTCGTACTCTTCGGCGAGGAGGATGAGTTCCCGTAGCGTAGTGAAGTCTTTTCGTCTGACATAGAACTTGTATTCGGGCCGGCAGTTGGTATAGATCCTCTCCAGTTGTTGTTTCTTGTCCATGCCCGTGACCAAACGCATGAGGGTCTGGATTGCTGTGACGTAATCCGTGAATTTTTCCTTCGGGTTTTGGATGCGGCGGCGGATGTCGTCTTCCAATCGCTCAAAATATCGTGGCGGCAAGAAATATAGATAAAAGTCTTGTTTAAACTCGTCCCAATTCGTCCAATCGCTCTGGTTATTGCGATACCAAGACAGAGCTTTGTCCTTCAATAACTCAGGTAGTGTTCTGGTTATTCGATCGAAAGGGAGGCAGTAGCAGGTGGCCAGTTCTTCGATCCGTGCTAAGAATCCAAGCGGGTCTTTTCCTCCATCGTAACGGATTCCCCATTTTCGGACTTTGTCGCAAACTTCGGCGTCGCTGATTTCTGGTTCGTTACGTTTTTCCGTTGTATCCTCGTTGCTGGCTCCGTATGTCTCTTCCATAGTTGTTAGTGTCTTCTCTTCTATCGCCAGGCTACGTTGTACCGCAAGATTGTCGACCTCTATCGCTTCTGCTTCGGTTGACCGATGTATTTTCACTCCCTTGATACTCGGGTTTTCTTTCGCGATCGCTTCCCAGATTACCGTTTTACCGGTAATGCCCTGCTCAGTTAGGTGTGGTGAGTTTGGCGGGTGAACGGTAGTTTCCCCTGCGCTATTTTGGTCCGTTGTGAGCTTCTCTGAGTGTGGGTAGCGATAACGGGCCTCTAGTTCCTGCAATTTTTCTTCCCCTTCCTGGGCACTGTCGATGTATGTTGAGAGTCGCTTCCTCAGCTCCTCCAATTTCCCCGTAGGTTTCTCCTCCAATTCCTTTAAAACTGCTTGGATTTCTTCTTTGTTCAGGTTGTAGATCCACGATTTCCCCATTCGCACTGTATTTGGTAACGATGCTTTACTTTACTTGCTAGAATTGTCCCTGCTCGGGCGCCATATATAACGAGTGTTTCCCAGCCGGGGTAGGTTCAGCGGGAATGTCCAAGTCCTGTACGGTGGCAAGCTACGAGTGGAGGGGGAAAACGATAGGAAAAACCACGTTGACGAAGTCCAGTTCGTCAAATCAAACACAAAGAATTAATTCTTTACAAAATGTACTTTTCTTTATTTATTTAAAACGGATAAATGTACACGATACTAATATACGGAGCTCTGCTCGATGACTCTCGATGATAACTCGACGACGACTGCTCGAAGACTCCCCGACGACTGCTCGATGCACAGGCGGCTTTGCTTTTTATAGCCTGCGTGTTGTTGTCTCTGCTGCTGCGGTCCACGTTGCTGGCTGCTGCTGCTTGTTGATTGTTGTTGTTGCTTGGTGATTGTTGTTGTTGTTGTTGTCTACTGGCCTCACTACCACTACCTACTACTTCCACTACCATTGTTTAACCCATCATGCTACGACTGCCACTACCATGCCACGACTGCTACTGCTAAAGGAGGGGCGAGTACCTGGGCCGCAATAGCTGCGAACCCTGTGTCCCCACTGCCCACTCTTACTACTGAGCCGGTGGTACCAACCAGAGCGCTGCTGCTCCACACACGAGCTTGTAACCAGGTACCCGTGTGTCTGGTCTGGCGGCCACCACTCGACTGACTTGTGTTGGTTTGGTTGGCTCTACTTAAGCGTCGGCTGCACAGTCGTGGTGTGGGGCGTTGCGTTGTTGGTATCGAGTGCGTGGTGAGTTGGGTTGGTTAGCGCAGTAGTGGTGGGGAACGTGCTGCGGTATTGAGTGCGTGGTGAGTGCCGCTGGCTAGGCTAGTAGGGGTACATGGTTGGTGTGGATGTGTGGTGGGTTGCGTTGGCTTAGCGTAGTAGTGGTGCGGAGTGTATGGTGAGTGGCGTTGGCTTAGCGTAGTAGTCCGTAGCGGGGTGGACGGCGGGGTTGAGGGACTGTGACTGTGTTTGTAACGAAAACACTTCGTTACAGACAAGGTGACGCGCTGTCACGTGACTTCTTCAACATCATTCTTGAGAAAATTGTGCGAAACTCACAAGCCAACACCAGAGGCTAAATTTTCCATAAGTCTGTGCAACTGCTTGCATACGCTGACGACAATGACATTGTTGGCAGAACACAGCGAGCTGTCACTGGTGCGTTTGCAAGTATTAGTACAGAAGCGGCAAAAATGGGTTTAGTGGTGAATGAGGGTAAAACAAAATATATGCTGTCAACAAGAAGGGACACACAACATCGACGAATCGGACAGAACGTCACGATAGACAGCTATAACTTTGAGGTAGTTAGGGACTTTGTCTACCTCGGCTCCGCTATAAACTCTGATAATGACATCACATCAGAAATCAACCGAAGAATCACACTTGCCAACCGCTGATTCTTTGGCCTAAGACGGCAATTGATTAGTAAGGCCTTGTCAAGAAGCACTAAGGAGATTCTATATAAGACTCTCATCATCCCTGTCCTGCTCTATGGCGCAGAAGCATGGACCCTAGCAAAAACGGATGAGGACCTTCTTGGTCGCTTCGAACGCAAAGTTCTTCGAGTGATTTTTGGTCCCGTTTGCGTTGACGGGATTTGGAGGAGAAGATTTAACAGCGAACTCGACGAGCTGTACAGCGACATCGACCTGGTCAGAAAAGTACGCATTAGTCGTCTAAGATGGTTAGGACATGTAGAGCGAATGGACACCAACGCTCCGGCCCGGAGAGTCTTCGATTCCAACCCGGAGGGACAACGCAGTAGAGGAAGACCTCGCCTTAGGTGGCGCGCTCAAGTGGAAGGAGACCTCAACCAACTTGGTGTGCGCAACTGGAGGCAGTTAGCCAAAGATCGCGCTAACTGGAGAGGCGTATTGGTTGAGGCCCAGGTCCACCCCGGACTGTAGCGCCACCTTAAGTAAGTAAGTAAGATTCTGCGATGAGTCCAGTGAAATCCCAGAACACTTGCTGGGATCATGTGGGGCATTGACCCACAAAAGATTGAAATACTTGGGCAAGTACCAACTATCTGATGAGGAAATACTGTCAATGGAGCCAGCTCTTATCCTTAGATTCTTAAAGGAAACTGGACTGGAGAGAGTGCTATAGGTACTATACAACTAAGATTAGATAAACTGTAAGTCTAAAGTTAAGTTACAAATATTAAAAGAAATGTAAGATTTAACTAAATTTGTTTTGTTTAAATGTAAATAATTGGTTAACAGTGTCTTAAATGTTTATTAGTTAAATTAATAAATAAATATATAACCTGCAGGTATTTTCGAGGTTCTTGTTGTTTTCGGCATGTTTTTCGTTGGCAACAAGTCAAACATCGCAACACACTTTACAAGCCTTCCCTATGAACATCCATTGACGTAAAAAATATCCAGCTTTCAGAGGAATACCTACCTACCTAGCAAGTAGTTTAGTGGAAACCTTTATACCAAATATAAGAGTACTGTTAAAAAAGATATCCGCGTTGGAAAGAAGAAATAAACCGACCGTTAAAGAATTACAAAAGTTCTTTATTAATCAAAAAGGAACACGTCCTGCCTTAAATAAATATATGTATTAAAGAACTACCAAAATATTTATTTAGACTGAAATGATGTGGCGTTAAAGAAGTGTGTATATGCATGTGTGAGTTGTATCTGGTGTTAAAAAATTATGTATGTGTGTGTTGGAATTTAATTTAAAAAACTTTCTTGTAGTATTTTCGTTTTATAATAATTTTATTTAAACTTTCAATTCTCTTTACTTAAAGATATATAACACAACAGAAAATAAAACTAAACAGATATAAACAGAAAACATTCAAAAAATTCGTTTATAAAAACACTTTTGTTACTGTTCTGTACATAGAACCAAATTCCTCAAGAACATTTTTCCATCTCCCTGGCGTTACATTACATTTGCTTTTATTAAACTTTTTCAGCCTTATTTATAAACTCACCGTAGAGTCTGCTTATCTTTACCCACCCTCTAAAATGCCCTTACGCAGGAAAATGTGATTTATAAACATTTTTCAAACTTAAGCAACGTTGCTTTAGGGTTGCGTAAGTTAAACGCGAAAATTTGCGTTTAGAGCCTGCTTAGAGCTTACGTAAATATGTTTTTGCATCAAATGTCATTTGGTTGTGGTGGAATTATAAACAAAACCAAAAAGTGGAACTAATTTGTGTGTGTGCATTCATTCCGCATATTTGTAAATTTGCGCCAAACGAATTATACTCAATAAATAAAAAAATATCAAATCAAATTATTCGTTTGTGTTATTATTTCTTCTTCTTCAGTGTTGTTGCTTGTAGGGAATGTTTCAGAATGTGTGTGAACAATGTCTACCTATGGCCAGGCATTAGATTTGGTGGTGGTTGGTGGAATTGGACGCGGTAT
Source organism: Cheilosia urbana (assembly GCA_946477585.1). Classification (NCBI taxonomy): domain Eukaryota; kingdom Metazoa; phylum Arthropoda; class Insecta; order Diptera; family Syrphidae; genus Cheilosia; species Cheilosia urbana. Next base: position 6,896,602 of record OX297857.1, read on the forward strand.
ATGGATAAAGGAAGACACATAGATACATGAAAGCTGGTTCATATTTCAGCAGTCCTTTCGAAGACATTTCGGAATTGTGCCAGATAATTTCTCTTTTTTTTGTGTCAAATGATTTTACGTACCTACGAAGCTAATAACAGCATGTTGTTTTCAGAGCAAAAAGTAATAGATTTCAGTGTTTTCTGTAATAGTTTATCGAAATTCTTACCTTTTTAGACACAAACCTCGTTTAGTAAAGTTAGCAAGAAAAAATGTTTATAAATAACAATTTTAGGAGAGCCACGTAGAGGCTGCGTAAATCCTTACGCGATGTTTAACTGAACAACATCGTAAAGGCGTCGTAAGGGAATCTAATAAATACGGCTCTTTGTAACGGGTGATTTTTTAAGAGGTTTAGAACTTTTAAAAAAAAAAAAAACACAAAAAATTCGAAAAAATGAATGAAATATTTATTTGAATCGATAGTTTGAACCTTGCAATTTAATGTTTAAGGATAATTTCATGCAAATGTTTACCGCGGCTGCGTCTCAGGTAGTCCATCCGCTGAGTCCAATTTTGGCATACTCTTTCACACATATCGGCCGGTATCTCACGAATGAATGCATGGATGTTGGCTTCCAGTGCGTCAATCGAAGCGGGTTTGTCCATATACACATTAGCCTTGACATACCCCACAAAAAATAATCTAATGGTGTCAAATCGCACGATCTAGGCGGCCAATTGACCGGCCCGAAACGTGAAATTAACTGTTCACCAAACTCGCCTCGCAATTGCGCCATTGTTTCGCGTGCTGTGTGGCATGTGGCACCGTCTTGTTGAAACCACATATCATGCAAGTCAAGAACTTCCATTTCGGGCAAAAAAAAGTTTGTTATCATCGCTCGGTAGCGTTCACCATTGACAGTAACGCTGCGATTCGCATCATCTTTGAAGAAATATGGCCCAATAATGCCGCCGGTCCATAAACCACACCAAACAGTGGCTTTTTCGGGATGCATTGGTAGCTGTTGCAATGCTTCTGGCTGATCTTCACTCCAAATGCGGCAATTTTGCTTATTTACGTACCCATTCAACCAAAAATGAGCCTCATCGCTGAACACAATTTTTCGATAAAAAAGCGGATCCTCGGCCAGCTTTCCAAGAGCCCATTCACCAAAAATTCGGCGTTGTGGTAGGTCGGCTGGCTTTAGTTCTTGCACAAGCTGTATCTTAAAAGGCTTTACGCACAAATCCTTCGGCAAAATTTTCCACGTAGTGCTGTAACAAAGGCCTAACTGCTGGGAACGGCGCCGAACCGACATTTCGCGGTCTTCTGTCACACTAGCTGATACGGCCGCAATATTTACTTCACTACGCACAGTACGTAAACGTGTTGGTGGTTTAATGTCCAACAAAGTAAATTTGGTGCGAAATTTGGTCACAATCTTCCGAATAGACTGCTCAGAAGGTCGAGAATGCCGATCATAAAATGGAAGCAGCGCGCGATGAACATTTCGAACCGAGCACGAATTTTGATAGTAAAATTCAATAATTTGCAAGCGTTGTTCATTTGTAAGACGATCCATGGTTAAATTGCAAACCAAACTGAAGCCGTTTGACAGTGACACAAGGTACTAAACACACGTCAGATGTCAAAACCAGTGTTGCCAAAACCAAACCAGCTAAAAAATCACCCGTTATAATATAAAACTCTTAAATTTCGTCGATCAAAGCATTATTCTTAACAGTGATGCGAGGTGTAGCTGCTAGCTGGCATTAATAATTTTCAACAAGTACCAACTCCAAGTCCATTGACCCCACTTTCGTCTTTACGTTTGTGACCATTTTTATTTTGAATTGTTTAACAAAATTCCTTAAAATTAATTTGCAAGCTGTAATTTTTTTAACAATTGACCAGAGAACAGGTGTCCCGTCTTCCCCACTTCTTATATAGGAAAGCCGCATTTCGCTCACATCCTTGAAACCCTCAGTAAATAAAATGATATCACTTTGCAATGCTGCAGTGAATGAAACACCCCACTTGCCAGGGCTGGTCTGCTAGCTACCTTTATTTGATACGGTGTTACATTCTTACAAACGTTTTCTTCGTTATGACTACAGCTGGCAGTGGCTACTGAAAATCTATTTACATTTCGAACGTGCGTCGCAGGCCACACACTTCATTGGACGACGCAACGTTGCGGTATTATGAATTTATAATCCCTGTGTTGACGTCATACAGCGACTCCATATAGTGAGGTCATTGCCACCGCACCGAGCCGATATTTTAGTGAGATACGTTTTACCAAACTCACCGTTTTGTGTGGAACTGCATGTGCATTGTGCACCGTGCACGGAATGATGCGAATGCCAGCATTTTGGATAAGGGCACAATGAATTTATTAAAAGGGGATGGATGATGTAATTCTCGCCCTTTGATTTTTGACTGTTCGGAACCGGAACAAGACAATAGCCACACTATTGAATGCATGTGTTGTTTGAGAGAGTTTTTTTTTTGTTTTGTATGAAGCAGCTGGGCGAAATGCGAGGAAGGGCAAACAAAAAGCAAAGATAATTATAATTACCTAGATAACGCTGTCCAATAGGAACTGTTGTTATATGAACCAAAAATGCGAGACATAATGAAGATTTTCCATAAAACATCGCATTTGATGGAAAAAAAAAATACAAAGGCACTCCGGGAGTGCCGACAGAAGTGATAACTTGAACAATTACGTGTGTAATTTCCGGATCGGCAGAAAATATATTATTGTGTAGGAAGTACTTTTAAATAAAGTGTTTTTTTTATTCATTATTATAAACTACTACTACAAAAATGATATTACAATTATCATTTTCATTTATTGCGGTAATGCATAATGTATATTATTTTATATACAAAATTGAAATCTATTGCTTAACCTTAACCTGCTTCCGATGGAACAGCTCATTTACATATTTTTTCGATATATAGATGTTGCTCCTTTCGTTCCAGCGCGATGAGATCAACTCCAACCGCCGGACTTGAGGCTATCCTCAACCTGCTTCCGCTAGACATCTTTGTACAGTCTGTGGCAGCAACAAGTGCCATGAGAATTAGCCAATCAATAGACTGGAAACACGATGAAGAGGGTCACTCAACGATCCTACAGAAGTACCTTGGCAATGTATCTAACACGGATTACATAACGCCATACTTGGAATTCAGAAGACCCTCTCTAGCGCCTACCCCAGCAGGGAAGAATGGAGAGATGGACTTGTACCTGACACGCAATCCATTCCCGTGTACACAGACGGATCTAAAATGGACAACGGCGTGGGGTCAGGCATCTACTCTGAACCGCTGGGCATCTCAACATCAATACGCCTCCCAGACCACTGCAGTGTATTCCAAGCGGAAGTCATGGCAGTGACAAGAGCCGCCCGTGAGTCTGCGATAAAGGTGATACCTCCGGAAGGTATCACCTTCTTTATCGACAGCCAGGCAGCTATAAAGGTTTAACTGCCCCAGAAATAAAATCGAAGCTTGTGAAGAGCTGTCGCGAAGAGCTCAGAGCTCTTGGAACACAGCACAAGGTATTACTGGGTTGGGTCCCTGGACATGAAGGCATTCCAGGCAATGAGAAAGCGGATGAACTAGCACGACATGGCTCGGCTGATGCTCTAGAACAAACATGCCCCTCGGTGTGCATCCCGCTCTGTACACTAAAGCTAGAAGCAGGGAAAAAGGCCACGGATGAGGCAAACGCTAGATGGAAATCCATGGATACGTGCGAAAACACAAGGAAACTATGGCCATCTTTCTGTAAATCCAGAACAGAGAGAATCATGCGGAACAACCGGAGATGTCTCTCTATGCTTGTAGGTATCCTTACGGGACACAACACCTTGCGATACCACATGAAGAAAATGCGACTGACCGAGGAAGAACTTTGCAGAGGCTGCGGTGACGAGGGAGTTATAGAGGATACAACCCACTTCCTATGTCACTGTCCAGGTCTTCAACACTCCAGATACAGAGTCCTTCTTCAATAACCTGAACGAGCTATCTAGCACACCAACGGACAAAATCATGAACTTCATCAAATCCTTAAGATGGTTTGTATGCAACGACACAGTAAGTAATTAATTAATTAATTTTACAGGAAGAATAGGTGACTACGGATAAGGGATAAAACCTTTCCCCCGACGGGTATCACAATGGGTCAATTTTGACCTGAGTGTGGCGCGGGACACTCCCCGCCAGCCCACCAACCTAACCTAACCTAACCTGCTCCTTTCGTTGGAGAGAATCATTTACCCATAAAGGTATGCAAACATTTTTCTTTCGAACAAACTTCTACCAATTTCTGTCAATGTATTTGTTTGTTTACACAGAGCAAAAGTTGTGCAAAACTTCAAACTGCGAGTGGGAATGGGAATGGGAGGGAACGAGAAAAGACAACAATATTTTTCTGTCTCGCCGCGTCGCCGTTGATAATGTGTTACATCTCGTGGTTAATTAATTATTGAAATCTACTTCGATGGTCAATAATATTGTTTCTTTTTTTGTTTTTTTTATTTGTTGAACACAAAATGGACAGTTATGTAGCTCAATAAAGAGCTATTTTTTTAAATGTAAAGATTTTTTTCAGTTGAAAAACTAGGATTTTATTATTAAAATTTTTTCCAGTTTGTTAAATCTTTTTCCATTTGTTCCACTTTTTGAAAAAAAAAAAAGTTACACTTTTAATAAAAGAACCTCTGGCAACACTGACAGCTAGGCGTTACCTGGACAAGAACCTTTCGAAGATTAAGTGTTATATATTACCTGGACAAGAACCTTTCGGAGATTTTGTGTTATACATGTCGCTGTTATACATGTCGGTGTCGCGAGTTTGCTAGTTTTTGCCCATCACCTAAAGAATGCAGTTTTAATTTTCATATTTGAGTGTGGATATTTTCGGCTTCAAAATTTCTCATTTTGGCTCCACCCTCTTATGAAAGCTGGCAAGACTGCAGCACAAATGCCAAATTTCCGCAAGCAATTAATGTCCCGGACAATAAACGTGTGCGAAAAGAGAGTGGATAATTGTACAAAGGAATCTACTACATTTACCCACTTTTCCGCCATCATTTCGCAGCAGCTGCGTACTGCAAAACGAAAAGGAGAGCGAAATTTTTCGTTCATGATTTCGTTGTGTCACTTTTGTGTGGGATATTTTGTTTGTGAAGAACTGCATACCACGCTTTATCGGATAGTAAGGTTAATAAACTTAAGTTTCAAGTTCAAGTGGATGAGTTCAGTCACATTCTCAACTTTTTAAATGAAAAACATTTAAAAAGTTTTATGAATTTGAAGAAATACGTTTTGCCGAGACCTTTGAGCTCTTAACTGAACAAACTGTTTTCTAACCGGGACTCTGCACACGGCTAAAGCAAGTCCCGGTCGTATTTCAGCCTTATCTGCGACTGTTAATTCAAATGAAAAAAACTGCTAAATGCGCAACGTTGAATCAAAGATTATAACCAATCAAAGAATAATGCTGTTCCCTTCCTTACAGCGACAATGGTGCAGAACAGCAAACTCGATTAAAACGTTATAATTTATTTTTCTTACGAGTGATGTTTCCAGTGTGGTGGTCCGAATAAGAAGAAGGAATTTTTACATATTATGCAATTGATGAACTAAGTAGCGGAATAGACGAATTACATTTAAGAGAGAATTAACAGCTAGAGAGTAACAATTTTAGAGCATTTAAACGTCAACAACAAAATTTAGGGTAAATTGTTTATGTTCGACAAAGTGTGGAACGTAAATTAAATTGATCGTGAAAACATTTTAAATACAAAAGAAAAACATTAATGAATATAAATACTAACAATATCAAAGGAAAATAAATTAAATGACAAAAGATAAATACTAAACATTCAGCCCCCCCTGGAAGACTCCGGTCTTTCAGCAAAAGGAAGTGGGGCAATCTTCACAATTGGGCGAGTGTACTCTCCATGTATTGTCCGTACTGTGACAACTCTTACTTTGCTGTCCTTCCCTGGGTGTGTTGCAATGATGCGCCCCAGGATCCATTTAGATGGTGGAAGTTTTGGCTCCTTTAACAGAACGACGTCATCAACGGATAAATTTGGTTGGCTCTTCTGCCACTTTTGCCTTTGTTGAAGAGAAGTTAAATACTCTTGGTGCCACCTATTCCAAAAGCCTTGAGTGAGTTTCTGTAAAAGATACCAATTAGTGTAAACAGAAATGTTTGAGTTTACCAGATCAGGTTGAGGAACTGAGGTGTAAGACTCCCCAATCATAAAGTGAGCTGGCGAAAGAGCACTTGGCTCTGTGTCTGATGTCTGCCACATTGGACGCGAGTTTAGAAGCCCCTCTATTTTGGTGAGGAGGGTGTACATTTCCTCGTACGTCAAAATATGCTCCCCGATGACTCTCTTCAAGTGCTGCTTTACAGACTTGACACCCGCCTCCCATAAGCCTCCAAAGTGAGGCGCAGATGGTGGGAGGAACTTCCATGTTATGTTGTCCTTGCTGAGATGGTCAATGACAATGCTTTGATGCTGCTGACTTAAAAGGCATTGAAACATCTCGTTCAGAGAACGTTTGGCACCATGGAAGTTGGTACCATTGTCGCTCCAGATTTCCGTTGGTTTTCCGCGACGCGCACAAAATCGATCAAGAGCGAGAAGAAACGCATTAGACGACAAATCACCAACCAGTTCAAGGTGAATACCCTTTGTGACAAAGCAAACAAAGAGCGCAATGTATGCTTTCACAAATTTAGGGTTTCGACCGCGCGATAGCCTTAGAGTAATTGGACCGGCATAGTCGCATCCGACCTTACTAAACGACCGCGAAAACCGAATTCTTTCAGCAGGCAGATTGCCCATTAACTGTCTTGATGAATCCCGACGTTGCCGAAAGCACGAAACACACTTATGAACAACCTTGCGCACTAGATTTCTGGAGCCAACAATATAAAATTCCTTTTTCAGCAACGCGATCATAAGTGTCACACCGGCATGTAAATAATGTTCATGAATGTAATGGACAATGAGTTCAGATATACGGCTCAATTTACACAGTATGATGGGGTGCTTTTCACTATACGAAAGTTCCGAGTTCTGCACACGCCCACCAACTCTAAGGACTCCATCCGAATCGAGAAACGGAGCAAGAGTTAAAAGTTTATGACTTTTAGTAAGTTCCTTTCCGTTTTTTAACGCGACGATTTCCGACGTAAAGGAAGACATTTGGCAAAATTTGATCAACACAATTTTAGCGTCACAAAGTTCTTTCGCGGACAAAGGTTGATGATTGCGTTGGCCAAGGCCATTCGTGGGAACGCGACAATTAGAGCAAAACCGAAACATTGTTGCAATCAGCCGAAGACATTTGTACCATTTTGAGGAGTTGTTTAAAACTGTTTGCAAGACATTCTCTTCATCAATATTTGTTATAAGTATCTGAGTTCTCGGGTTTCTCCGTTCTTCCAACTGCTCTTCTGAAAATCCCTTCATACATGGATCCGAATATGGCCACTGATCTTTATCCTGCCACAGCCACGAGGGTCCTTTCCACCATAGCTCGTTTGAAGGCAAAAGAGATGGTGGAATTCCACGAGTTGCGCAGTCGGCTGGATTGTTTTCGGATCGAACGTGATTCCATAGGTTGTGCGGAATCGATGAAACAATTTCAGAAGTCCGATTTCCGATAAACACCGACCATCTTTTCGGAGGAGACGAAAGCCAATGGAGCACAATTGAAGAATCTGTCCAAGCAAAAACTGTCAGCTCTTTATCCTGTAAAGACGTTTTTAGTTTATTGATTAGACGTGTCAATAAGAGAGCTCCACAGAGTTCCAGTCTAGGAAGCGACAAAACCTTGATTGGAGAAACCTTACTCTTTGCAGATACTAAAGAGACCGAGATAGTACCGTCTTTGTTCTTACTTCTGCAGTACACTACTGCTGCATAAGCGTCAAGAGATGCATCACAAAATGCATGGAACTCACAATTCCATCTGTTGGTCCATATGATCCTGGGAATATGAACCGTTTCAACAAAATTTAACTCCTGTCGAATTACCATCCACCGTTCAGCAAGTTTCTTCGGAATTTCTTCGTCCCAGCCCAATTTTTCTCTCCACAAATCCTGCATGAGGATTTTCATTCCGACGATTATCGGGGCAAGAAATCCCATTGGATCGAAAACTCGAGAAGCGTCAGACAGTATTCGACGCTTGGTACATAAAACAGTTTCGCTGAGCTTCACCTTGTAAGAAAACTGATCTTTAGAAGGACACCACTGCAAACCAAGTACTTTTACGGAATCAAATTCTTCGAATTCCATTGGAGACATCTCACGTTGGTCCTCAGGTAACGATATCAAAAGAGGTCAGCAATTTGTCGTCCACTTACGCAAATTAAAACCTCCCGTTTTCAGCAGCTCTACCAATTCCTTCTGAAGGGAAATGACTTCGTCAATTGAATCTGCACCTGTGATGACATCATCAACGTAGAAGTCATTTAAGACCGTTGCAGATGCCAGAGGATATAATTCAGCAGAATCCAAAGCCAACTGCTTCAATGTTCGAACAGCTAAAAAGGGAGCACAAGCAGTTCCATATGTAACCGTCAATAGCCGAAAGTGTTTGATGGGATCCTCAGGAGACTTACGCCAAACTATCCTTTGGTAATCACAATGATCAGGCGAAACTTGAATCTGTCGGTACATTTTCTCAATGTCTCCCGATATCGTGTACAAATGGCGTCGAAAACGAAGACAGACAGAAAAGATGTCACGTTGTATGGTTGGGCCAACAAGAAGCGAATCGTTCAGGGACACAGAATGGTTTGATTTGGCGGATCCATCAAAGACTACCCTAATTTTGGTGGTGCTACTGTCATCCTTGAAAACTGCGTGATGGGGCAGGTAATAGGATCTGTAGAATGGTTGGTATACCTCCGCAGCAGGAACCTCCTCCATGTGTCCCAACGACAAATACTCATCCATGAACTTCCTATATTGATCATTTAAAGAAACATTTGAACAAAACCTCCGCTCGATAGAGTAAAGACGTCGAAGCGAAACAGCAGCTGAATTTCCAAAATTTATATTTTCTTCGGTTTTAAACGGTAATTTTACCATATAACGACCATTGGGAAGCCTTTCATGAGTTGAAACAAACAACTCTTCAGCACGCTGGTCATCGATCGAGAGGGTGGGCTCATTAGAAATTTCCTCTAAACGCCAGAATTTCTCGAGGTCAAATTCTTGCGAATGATCCAGCTGTGTACAAAATGTTCCGATGCCACTACCGAAACTAAGAGAAGCCTGTGCAGACCTTCCCGCAATAACCGAGCCGAAAATGGTTGGAATCAAGTTGGGTATACCATTGATTTGATTGTTAGTGGGTCCTGTTATAATGTCGAATACTTTGTCAGCCCCAATCAAAACATCAATAGGACCAGGCTTAAAGAAATATGGATCAGCCAGCTCATAAGACACAAGACTGTTGATGTCGATATGGTCAATTAACGATGCTGGCAACGACGATGTTAACTTCGTAAGAACATGACAGTCCACTTCAACAAAGCTGGAATTGAATCGAGAAGTCAGCCTCAGCGTCACTAATCCATTTGTAACGCCTGCTGAGGCAGACGCTACTCCAAGCACAGGAATTCGGGATTGACTACGGTGAAGTCCCAAGCGTTGAACAGCCTGTTCAGTAATAAATGAAACTTGCGACCCCGTATCAAGAAGAGCACGAACATTTTGGAAAGACCTTCCTCTATCCTGGGTTCTAGCAACAGCAGTAGGGAGTATTGTCTGACAACCGAAACTGGGCTCACAAGAATGATGATTAATAACAGATGACGGACCAGGATTTGACGACGATGGCCTTGGGTTCGACGATGATGGCCCTGGATCTGGCGACGATGGCTCTAGATTTGACGAAGACGAACTTGAATTTGAGGACGATGGAATGTTACTCAAATTTGTGTTAACAGATGAAGAAGTGGAAACACCTTCCGGATGAACCAAAACATGGTGCCGAGACTTGCACATCTTGCAACGTTGGTACGAAAAACATCTATTGGCAGCATGTCCTTTTCGAAGACAGTTGAAACATAATGAATGTTCCTTTACAAAATTCCTACGAGCCTCAACACCAAATGCGATGAAATTCTTACAGTTCGGCAGGCTATGGTTTCCCTTACATTGCGCGCAGCTTTGACCAGATTCAACCACATGCGAACGAATTGTATTTTGTACCTTGCCTTTCGATTTTGCGGAACGAACAGGGGTTGAACAAGATTCCAAACAGGCACAACGATTTTGAAGAAACTCCAGCAATTCCTCTATTGTGGAATCTTCCTTTGACCCAAGATTTTCCGCCCAAGCTTGCTTCGTATCTGGGTCAAGTTTTTGCAAAAGCAGGAAGATCAGCCAAGGATCACGACCATTTGTTTCCAACGCTTTCAAACCCCTAATCACCTCATCGGCACCATCTGTGATCTTTCTAAGCAAAGACACGTTCGAAATATTCGTAGTTGGTAGCGAAAGAAAAGAGCTAATAAACGAATTAACTATTAGTTGCGACCTATCAAATCGCTTCTCTAATTTATCCCAAGCCTCAAAATAATTTTTATCGGTAAGCTTCATGTGGCTTACGAGATCAGCAGCAGTACTACTCAAGAACGTCTTGAGGTAGTAGAATTTTTGGGAGGGGGTAAGCGAACTGTTTTGATCAACCGAACTCAGAAACATATCCTTAAACGCAGGCCATTCTTCGTAATCACCTGAAAAGGTTGACACTGCTATCTTTGGAAGACTGACCGACGACTTGTGTGTGGAGTTTAACTTCTCCAAAAACGCAGCTTGCTGATTTGCCAATTTGTCAGCAACCGATTCCTCAGCGGGTTCCGACGGCCGCTTTACCTTAATGAAGCTCTCGAATGTCGAACGCGCAACAAAATATTTTGCTTCATATTCGTAGAATTCGGGTTCCGGATCTACGAATTCCTCTTCCTCAATGTAGTTATACATTTCATCCTGGAGCGAGACAAAATCATTCCATGATTCCTCGAGTTTCTCCAGACGAACTTCCAGCATAACAAGCGAAATCAGCTGCCTTGGTCAGCCTACCCTTGGCACGACCACGTTTTGCCTTAACCACATTCATAATTGAAACAAGGCAATCACAAAAATAGCAAACAAATATCTTAAAACACGATCTGAAGATATTTGATGTTTTTCCTCTTATAACTGGGAATCAATTCGCAACAGACGAAAATGAATTGCTTTGCACATACAAAGAATCATTAAACGGTATTCCCAGTTAAACTAACACACCACACAACAACTCTCTAATGGTTCAATTAATTTGGCGAAGAAGGACCAGAATGTTAATTCAAATGAAAAAAACTGCTAAATGCGCAACGTTGAATCAAAGATTATAACCAATCAAAGAATAATGCTGTTCCCTTCCTTACAGCGACAATGGTGCAGAACAGCAAACTCGATTAAAACGTTATAATTTATTTTTCTTACGAGTGATGTTTCCAGTGTGGTGGTCCGAATAAGAAGAAGGAATTTTTACATATTATGCAATTGATGAACTAAGTAGCGGAATAGACGAATTACATTTAAGAGAGAATTAACAGCTAGAGAGTAACAATTTTAGAGCATTTAAACGTCAACAACAAAATTTAGGGTAAATTGTTTATGTTCGACAAAGTGTGGAACGTAAATTAAATTGATCGTGAAAACATTTTAAATACAAAAGAAAAACATTAATGAATATAAATACTAACAATATCAAAGGAAAATAAATTAAATGACAAAAGATAAATACTAAACAGCGACCTTTTTTAAATGGGAATATCTGTAATGCTATATAGCTTAAAATTAAGTAGAACTTTTTTATAGGAAAAAATCGATTAGCTTGATTTTACTATAATTTGTAGAGGAGTTTATAGTCACATTTTTGAGGAGCTCTATATGTTCGAGGGTGTTTCTAATTTACAGAGGCCCTCAATGTATGTATATATATTTTTTTTTAAACAGATCTTAAAGGATTTAAGTTGATGAGTTGGATACAAGACTAAGGCCTGTTTGCCGAAATACCGGATCGCGAGAATTTTGTGTATTTTACAAGCAAAACAATAACAAATTCAGTCACGTATTACTCGATCACGGATGCTGTAATTCAACGCCAGCTCTATCTGCCTAAAGAATAATTTTCTTGTAACTTAACCGAAAACTGAAAAGAGCCCTTTAAAAATTCAGAGAGTCGCACTGGGTAGATTGGGATTGGGTAGTGCTAGTGCCTAGTGCGATAGTGGTGGCCAGAGACAATACTGAGACCCCCAACTCACAATCCTCTTGCCGCTGGCCCCCTCAGTTTTTTTTCAAATTCGCCATTTTGTTTTCCTATCGGTGTTATGTCAATTTAGAATCCGTGTGACATGTAAAAACATACAAACAATATAAAATCAATGCTGCCAACCTCTACCAACCATAGAGGAATGTGATGGAGTTCGGGAATACCACATTTTAAGATAACTGAATGCTATTGGTTGGTTATTATAAATTTTTAAAAGACGATTAATATAATTTGTTTGTTTAATAATGCTATCTAAATGAGTTGTTTTATATATTAGAAACATATTAGGACAAACATTGTTGTGTATTTTCCGCGTTTGAATATCATTAACTTCGATTTCACGAGTAAATTTTTCTTAAATAACTGAAGAAAAATTGCTCAAAATGTTTTTATTTTCCTACAACCATTCTGCAGTAATCGTTTTTCATAAATATTTTCAGCAAAATTGTACTTATTCCTAAAATAAAATACTATTTACACGTAACGAAAAATTTCAAATTTAACGGACAAAATTCTATGAACGCTGGCAGCAACTTTGCCGGAAGCGGAAGTGGGACACGCAAGGTACGAGTGTGTTGGTGAGTGAAGTTACGTGACATTTGTCAATACGAATTTCTATGTAACAATACTAACGCACTTAGCGTGTACCAGCCCATATAAATATAGCTTGTAGGCAAGTAATGGAAAATCGGCCGAAGTTGGGGGTCTCAGTATTGTCTCTGGTGGTGGCCTTTCTCTGAAGTCTTTATCTCTCTCTATACTTTATATAATGTTAGCAGCATCTGCATTTCCACCAAACTCGAATTATGATAGAGTATTCTCGCCGTCATAGTCGGCCATCGTAAGATTTAAACTTTTTAAACCCATTTATTTACATTGTTGTTCTTGTATTTTTGTATTTCAACCCCCGTCTGTGGATACGTGTGAGTTACAAAAAATCATGTTGCTAATGGCCGGCCGCTAATCATCTTGCATTTGCATCGCGGTGTTTAATTGTTTTATGTTTTGCATTGAATTTGTTTGGCCTTTCGATTAAAATAAACAATATTTGTGTAATACATATTTCGGATTAGCGAATTCATACATTAAAGTCCAATTCATGAACTCACATATACTAGAAAATAAATTAGGATATAATGTGTGTGACTTCATGAGTTTTTTTGGAAAAACAGCTTGTAGACAGCCGCCTTGCTATCTTTATATTTTATTATCTATCTCGGAATTCCATTATCTTTGCACCAGAGTTTACATCAACCAAAGAGAGAAAAATTAAGAAGACGAGCAATGTAAATGGTATAAAGTCATTTAGGTTAGGTTAGGTTAGGTTTTTGGGCTGACGAAGCGGGTGACCCTGGCTTCGCCACACTCAGGTCCTTGTGGACCCATTGTGATACCCTTTATTTGTGGGGCTTAGCCGTGTTGTAGTTCGGCCTCGTTTCCTTCTCCTTATTCGATGTTGTCCAGCCATCTTGATGTCCTCAAAAACCTGTGAAGATCAAAGAGTGAGATGTTTGAGAGTTCTTGAATGTCTTGGAAGTGTTCTATTTCGCAAGTGACAGAGGCTCGGGCAGTGACAGAGGAAGTGAGGTGTGTCCTCATGCGTCTCCTCATCACCGCAGCCTCTACAGATGTCGTCGTCTATGAGGTTTAATTTCATTGTATGGTTTCTTAGGAAGTTATGACCTGTCAGAGCACCTACCAACTTAGACAGTGATGATCTGTCAAACTTCAAGAGTTTGTTGGTCCGTCTTTTGTCATATTCAGGCCAAAGCTTCCTTGATATTTCACAGGTTGTTAGTGTCTTCCACCTGTTATTGGCTTTCATTCGGATCTTGTTTTCCACCCGTTCTCTGAGGTTACAGAGTGGTGGTTTGATCGATTGTTGTGCCTGATCCTGGTCTATTGCAGACCCCTTTCAAGCCAGTTCGTCTGCAATCTCATTGCCGGCTTTGTCCCTGTGTCCAGAAACCCAACAGAGATTTATATTATGCTGCGAGCCAAGAGCTTTGAGCTCTTCGCGACAGCTGCGAATTAGCTTTGATTTGATTTCAGTAGCCGAAATAGCTTTAATGGCTGCCTGGCTATCAATGAATATGGTAATATCATTACGTGGTATTGCCCTCATTGACACCATACACGCCGCTTCCATAATTGCCAGAACCTCGGCCTGGAAGACACTGCTATGATCAGGAAGCCTGATTGACCGGCGTATGTTTAGTTCCTCCGAGAATAGACCGGCTCCAGTGCCATAGTCCATCTTTGATCCATCTGTGTAGATGGATATAGATTTCCTTTTAGCGGGTTCGTTTGTTTCACATTCCTCCCTGCTCGGAAAGGAGCAGGAGAATGGCTTGTCGAAATCTAGGTAGGGAGACATGTAGTCAGAGCTAACATCGTTCTCTACGTATCTCTTCAAAATCTGCGCATGTCCTGTAGCATTAGGATTCCAGCCTTGTGTTTGGCTAATCCTGAGTGCACTTTTGACGGCCGATTCTTGCATATATAGGTCCAGGGGGAGCAAGTTGAGAATGGCCTCCAACCCAGCGGTTGGTGTCGTTATAAAAGTTATATAAAGTCATTTACATTGAACGAAAAAAGAAACACCAATTCGAGATCTGATGTGTTTGAGCTAAAGAAGAAACACGAACTTTTTTTCAGAACAGTTCAAGTTCTGCTCTGAACTAAAAAAGAAAAACGCCTATTGAAGTAGGTGCACGGAAGCCGACTGTCCAGTCCGGATAGTCTTTGGGAATATTCAAGAATCTAGTTAGGTATCTTATGTCGATTTCCATTGGGACAGAAAAAGCAGAGTCAGAGCAGTTTTTCTGCTCTCGAAATCAGCTGGCTGTCAGATTTCATGTTCCATTGGGCGCAAAAAAAGCAATTTTCAGAGCAATTTTGCGAATCTCGATATCCGAGCGAGATTCACACCTATTTGCACTAACACCAAAACATTTGTCGTTTGTCAAACTTTAAAGTGTGTTTACTTACGTTTGTGGACGAGAAGTTTGTGAAAAATAGAAAAAAAAATATATTTGGCCGCTGCAAAAGTTCTTAAAATAAATTAAATGGATTTTTATAAACACAAGTTATAATTTAAGAACAGGTGACTTTTAAAACACGCACCACCACAGATGCAAAGGAAGAAAAATCTCGTTTTATGTTCCATTGGGCACGAAAAATCTAAAATCTGAGAGCAAAATCTGAAAATCCCAATGGAAAACGACATTAAGTCGACTAAATTAGTCTGGTTAAGATGATATTTGAACGCAAAAACTAGATTTTTCGGGAACGTCACTTTTTCTACGTCAGTCACATAGGTATCTGGACTGTCAACTTAGTACTCAGTCACGAATTTCTTGACTAGATTCGTCGGCTACTCCTCCATAAAAGTCAACTGAAACAGCGGCTCATATGACCGATTTCAGCCAATCAAATCCGAGATACATCTTTTCAAACAACTGTCAACTTACTAAACTAGATACTTGAACGTCCCCTTTGTCAGTCAGCTTTAACTGATCGATTTTCCAAACCGCTGATGCTGCAAAACTATTCAAATCTATTTTTATCGATTTTCCAACTGAAAATACTCGAGCATTTTTTGCACCATTTCGAACAGAAATCGTTTAAAATTTAAAATCTTCCTCACTCACAGGGAGCGACAGCTGCTTATCGATTTTTGACACTTTTTGTTTGTGCAAAAACGGAGCGGCGCGATGTTCGAATTTTTCTATAACATACTCTTAGGGAGAGCAGTTATTTTGAATAAACATCTGACAACGTGGTTTTCCATGGCGATGGGTTACGATGGTTCGCCATACCACAAAGGCAGTATAAATGTGTACCGGAGGCTTAGATCAAACGCCCGCAACCTTCCTTTGCTACTTTATCCCTCAGGGCCGGACTCAAAGAGTCGTTGCCCTTTTTGACCAGGGGTCGAATCGCGTCATCCGTGAACGAGCAATAGATGCCGGAATTTGTTTTTGTTTTGCGTGTGAAATCGACTTAATTCCGTGAACGTATTGCCCGTGAACGAATGTATATAGGTACTATGAACATGAACACGTTTAACCAAACTTGAAGCACTTTACTAATAATGCTTGCATTCCTGCGGGCTAATTCATTGGAATACGACCTAACGTCATCCTACCAAGAAGGAAACGTAACTAAATCAACGAACGTGTACTCCAAACCACACATTCGATAGCGCAGGCCCAACTACTCCACGTCCCCCATCAAACATCAAGCATAGAATGAGTGCAGTGTGCAGAATAATCAAACTGAAAACGGAATAAACCATATGACATTCTGTCAAGCTCTTTCAATGTTTCCCTTTAATTTCTATCCTTTCGTTCGTATTTGGAAATTATATCCAAAGGGGATGAAAATAAAACAAGAGTCGTCCTCGTATGAAAAGAAAAAAGAAAAAAATACTCCCCACATTCAAGCTAAATACAAACACATTCAAAAGAATTCCCAATTCCACACACACACACACGCGCAAGTCGCAACCCTCAACCCTTATAATACGACACATTGGTTTTTGAGTTTGATATGCGCGCATAGGGTAGGTTCGACACTGTGCGTTGTGTCGTCGTTGGCTTCCTACCAGCGTTGCCGCTGCAAAATTCCCAAAAGGGGCAAAAAAGAAATAAAAAAGCGCAGCAAAGACATTTAGATGGATAAAAAGATAGATATAAAGATAAAGAGATCCCTTTTTTTTTTTTATAAAGAGATACCTAGATAAATAGATAAATAGATTGATAAAAATTATAATAATAATGACTAGCTCATAAAAATAAATCAGGTACAAATACGTAGATAAATAAATAAATAAATAAGAAAATAAATAAATAAATCAATTAATCAACAAATAAGTTGGATAAATAGATTGATAAAAATTATAATAATAATGACTAGCTCATAAAAATAAATCAGGTACAAATACGTAGATAAATAAATAAATAAATAAGAAAATAAATAAATAAATGAATTAATCAACAAATAAGTTGGCGCAATGGCTTAGTGGTTAGTGTGTTGGACTACTAAGCGAGGGGTCCGAGGTTCGAATCCCGCAAAAACCCAAATTCCAACTTAGAGTTTTTTCCCACTGCGCCACCTCTCTCGAACGTCTGACACACATCCGAGAGTATAACTGTCTTGAAAGAGCTTCTCAGTTAGCCGTTTTGATTCGGCATAAGATTGTAGATCCCTTCCATTCGTTCCTTTCTCTGAAAGATCAATTCAACATTCGCTTTGTCGTGAGTATCTAGGGTCGAATGATGCCACGCTTAATCTACTTAAGGATAATTTTTTATAATTTAATCACTTATTTTGGGAAACCTATAGTTTCTCAATATTATGACACAATGCGCACTTTCCTCATACTTAGCACCTATAAAGCAGAATTGCTTAACAAAATACTTTGTGGATGATGATTTTATTTTCATTTGAAATCTGCCACTTTCGGTTTATGAAAGGACCATCCTAATTGTCGATTTCTATTTTTTTTATAGGGTGTTTGCTATTTATGCGTTCCAAAAAACAAAGTAATTTATTTTTAGGAAAAAAAAGAGTATGAGATTTTTTTGTGCCTCTTTTCCAGAAATTTTTTATTATTTTTGAATGAACATTTTTTTGGCTCATTCGTTTTGTTTTATTGTTTAGAATAAATAAATAAATATACCAAAACTCTGCACGACGGTTTTTAAAACGGTCATACGAGACTTGCTTAACAAAAATGACTGTAAATCTTATATTTATAAATAAAGTCAACTATTCTAGAATAAATGGAAAATTGAATCACTGATTCGAAACTGCATTTAAGTGTAATAATAAACCGAAGAAATATTTAGGCCCGTTTGCTGATAATACTCATCAGAGACAATACTGAGACCCCCAACTTCGGCTGATTTCCCGTTATCTTGCCTACAAGCAATACTTGTACGGAGTGTACACAATTTAGTGCGCTAGTATTGAAACATAGAAATTCGTATTGCAAATGTCACGAAACTTCAACACACCAACACACCCTCAAAAAATATCAACAACTTCTGGTGACTTCCGGTGTCGGCAAAGTCGCTGCCAGTGTTCATAGAATTTTGTCCGTTAAATTTAAAATTATTCGTAAAGCGTCAATAGTATTTTATTTTAGGAATGAGTGCACTTTTTCTGAAAATATTTATGAAAAATTAATACTGCAATGGTTATTTAAGAAAAATTTACTCGTGAAATCGAAGTTAATGATTTTCAAAAGCGGAAAATATACAACAATGTTTGTCCTAATATGTTTCTAGTATATAAACAACTAATTTAGATAGTATTATTAATCAAATGAATTATATTATTCGTCTTTTAAAAAATTATAATAACCAACCAATAGCATTCAGTTATTTTAAAATGTGGTATTCTCGAACTCTATCACATTCCCCCATGGATGGTAGCGGTTGGCAGCATTGATTTTATATTTTTTGTATGTTTTTACTGATGACTGACATAAACGGATTCTAAATTGGCATAACACCGATAGGAAAACTAAATGGCGAATTTGAAAAAAAAAAAAAAAAAAAACTGAGGGAGCCAGCGGCAAGAGGATTGTGAGTTGGGGTCTCAGCATTGTCTCTGCTACTCATAGCGATTTAAGTTCAACTTTAAATCTTAAGTGACACTTTATGACGAAGAAAAAGTTGCCCATAAGGTATTTAAGTAGAAACTAAATCACTCTGAGTAGTATCGGCAAACGGGCCTTAGAGATAAAAATTCAAATATCTACGTCTAGATACTCTCCATGTGATAGTTAAACTGAAAAAGGGGCCAAGGATGTTGATAAGTTTAGAGCGCTCGCTAAGAGCTAGTAAACTAGAATAAGAAGAATGTTACTTTTCAATTAGATTTAATTGTTTTTTATAATCTGTAAATTTAAAATGAAAAAGGGGCCATTTGGATAATTTTTCAAAAAGCAGGGGCCAAGGGTCCTGAGTCCAAACGGCAACCCTGCTTGCTACGAGAACAAGGGGATTAAATCGCCATCACCAGGGGAAACTTTAACCCCGAATACAAGCGAACAAACGCCAACACTAGCAGAGGACACAAACTGCGCGCTGGCTGCGCTCCTCTATCTCTGCATGTTGGTTGTGTTTCGTGTTGAGTGTAGAGAGAGAATGCGAAGCACCCTTATTATCGCCTTCAGTCTTAGTTTAGTTCGTTTTATGTAACGAACCCCGGGTTGTATATTATTCGGACTTCTATTTATTATTATTATTATTATTATTATTATAATTATTATTATTATTATTATTATTATAACACTAGCCTCTACCGTATACAATCAGCGTTTCGTTAGTCGACTAACACAGTTAGAGATTAGTTTGTTTTTGTTTAAAAAAGAGAATACACTACCAATTGCAAAATGACAGCGATCAAATTACAAAAAATTAAATAAAAAAATATACATGAAAATAGGAAAAACAAAAAAAAAAAAAAAATAGTTGAAAATAGTAAAATAACAAAATGTATTTTTGTCGACCTCCCTCCCTATCAATGAGTCGTCGGTAATCACCATAACAACCCCCTTGTGTGTACAGTGCTATGAAGTATTAAAAAGTTACCAGGATTTAACATTCGAGGAAAGAAACCGAATTTCTGTTCGCTTTGTCAGTTCTGAGTCGGGAGAATTCGAGTATCGAGCAGCAGCTGAAATCAAAAAAAAAAAAAAAACATGGTTTTCATTAACTTGGCTGGTAATCGTCGCCGTCGCCACCGCGTCTTTTAGATCAAAACGCTACATATTTGGGAAAAACTAATTAATTTTCTGTACATATGTGGATACCTACAACTGGTGTTTTGTTTTTTACCTCTTCCTTTCGGCCGTGTTGAAACGCGTTCCTCTGCGAGTGTGTGTGTAAGTGATTTTTTTTTCCTGATTCGGTTAGTGCAAACAAGTGAACAAAATTTTAACAAATGAAAATGTACAAATGTGCTACCCCTATTTGCAAGAAGCCTTCGTATAAGAAAAAAACCAGTGCCAGGAGTGGATTAACCAGGAAATAACAATCAAACGAACTTGTTCAAGGATCAAAACGGATATCATGGAAAGGAGACAAATTGCAATATTTAAGTAGGTTTTAATATTTTTCCTTTCTGGCTATTAGAACGTGTGCGGATTGCATTCAAATCAGGTATATCACAGAAGGGGTACTTTGTGCCTTCCAAGTAGTTTTTGGTCTTCAATTAGTTAGTACCTACCGACATTATGTAGCTACGCATGCAGTTAGTGTGGGCTTTGCGGACTGAGGGAGAGGATCCGCTTGTGTTTGGAATTGCATACTTGTTTGTTTATGTGTGTGTTGATTTTGTTTTTTTTTTATTATTATTTATTTTTTTTCATGCCCACGATTGTTGTTCTGTTCACATTCACATTTTCGCCAGCATTTAGCCTATTTCAAAATTTCAATCGAGAGAGGGATGGCAAAATATTTCTGAATGCGCTTCAACTTGGAGAAGTTTTATAAAATTAAATTCCTCTCAGTATCTAAATCCAAAGAGGACACAAAGTGGGTGGGTACTTTCAACATATAAATCATAAATGGGGTATTTCAAAGTTTATATTCAGATGCGGGCTGCACAAATGTGCCACACCACACGTGTACGTAGTCGAGGACTATGAATCTTTTGTGATTTATCTGTGCTAAGCACTATAGCTTTTGCATGTTCATTTCCACAAAAAAAATTGGTAGGTACCATTCGATGGGGCTAGTTACTCACATATATAGCTGTGACCTTGCTCATGACTTGTAGACTCGACCCGTAGTAATCACTGCGCGCATTTGTCAGATACATCTCGTTAATTGACCAAAAACTGTCAAAAGCTCTAGCATTCAGTAGTCGTACATTGCACTGGTTCAGTGGATTTTGTATTCTGTATCCCAGAGCGAGGGGTCTCAGGTTCGATGCCCGTAAACATTTAATTTCGTCTTATCCCATTTATATTACGCCGACGTTTAATAAAAATCTAAAAGTAAGCTTCTCAAATCAGCCGTTCGGATTGGAAAAGAATAAAAAAGTTAGTTGAAAAAAAAAACCCAACTGACCGTAAAAAAAAATTAAAAAGATTAAAACAAGACACTTTTAATACCATCTGACAAAAATATGCGCAGCCTCCGACTGCCAATCAGTTCTACTTGCAAGTTTCTTGTTTTAATCTTTTTAAATTTTGTTTTAAAGTCAGTTGGGTTTTTTTTTTTTAAATTAACTTTTTTATTTTATTTTTTATTATAATTTTTTTTTTAATTTTTATTTTGCCTAGAAGAAGCAATAGTTTGATTTTTTTTTGATTGGGAGGTGCCACATCCCGTTTTCCTATCCCGCTTATCTTTTGCAAGGTACCTTTAGGGTCCTAAACTATTTTATCTTTCAAACTGTAACCAACCACATAGGTACATACACAAAATTCTATTGAAATCGGTTGAGTGGTTTCGGAAGTCGCCAACAGCTCCAACTATCGGGTCCAAAAGCAGTCTATCTTTCAAACAGGAACCAACCATATACATCTACAAAATGTTATTGTTATCGGTTAAGTGGCTTCGGAGATCGAAAACAGTGCCACCTATTGGGTCCAAAAGTATATTATCTTTTAAAAGTCTGCCTGAAATACATCAATACGAAAAAAAAAGCGGTTTTCGAGTTATGGTACGTAGGTAGGTAGGTGTGGCGGTTTAATTTAAAAACCCAAGTAGCACTATGTGTCGTTTTGTTACAACTCATTTGACGTGGTTGTTTAAGATTGTCGAATAGGAGAGTTTAGATCCAGCCTGTGGAATTCAAAAAGGTTATCAGTTCCCCAATACTACGTTTCGAGACCTCCTCAAGGGAGTCGAAAAAGGGTTTACCAAAAGATCGCTGTCTGGCCCTAGCTAGTGCTGGACAGGCGCAAAGGAAATAAGTGTGTATTATGTGGGATGCCTGATAGGGACCTATCAGATCGTTGACGAATGGTTTCAGGCGTTCACACAATACAGCAGACATGATCTTATACGCAATGTTCAGGAGACTGATGCCTCTGTAGTTGGCGCAGTTTAGAGGGTCTCCTTTCTTGTGGATCGGGCAAACAATGCTGAGGTTCCATTCATCAGGCATACGTTCCCCTAACCAAATCTTGGAGATGAATTGGTGTATGCACTCTACCAAGTCATCTCCGGCTGCCTTGAAAAGCTCGGCAGGTAAGCCGTCTGGACCAGCAGCCTTGTTGGATTTAAGCTTAGATATTGCTATCCTCACTTCATTTTGGTCAGGTGGACGGAAATCTTGGCTGTCATCGTCCAGGTTGAATGGTTCGTTCTGCCTGTCCCTATCAGTGCGGTTTTAGGCCCGGTAAGTCCACGACCGATCAAATATTCACACTACGGCAGATCCTGGAAAAAACCCAAGAATACCAGATCGATACTCACCATCTTTTTATCGATTTTAAGGCCGCATATGACAGCGTTTATAGAGACGAGCTATACAGAGCCATGTCTAGTTTTGGCATCCCTGCCAAACTTGTCAGATTGTGCAGAATGACGATGGAGAACGCTCGCTGCTCCGTAAGGGTCGGAAACAATCTCACCGAGACCTTTGATGTCAAAAAAGGATTAAGACAAGGTGATGCGCTGTCATGTGACTTCTTCAACATCATTCTTGAGAAGATTGTGCGAAACTCACAAGCCAACACCAGAGGCACAATTTTCTATAAGTCTGTGCAACTGCTTGCATACGCTGACGACATTGACATTGTTGGTACAACACAGCGAGCTGTCACTGGTGCGTTTGCAAGTATTAGTACAGAAGCGGCAAAAATGGGTTTAGTGGTGAATGAGGGTCAAACAAAATATATGCTGTCAACAAGAAGGGACACACAACATCGACGAATCGGGCAGAACGTCACGATAGACAGCTATAACTTTGAGGTAGTTAGGGACTTTGTCTACCTTGGATCCGCTATAAACTCTCTTGGCCTAAGACGGCAACTGATAAGTAAGGCCTTGTCGAGAAATACTAAGGAAACTCTTTATAAGACCCTCATCATCCCAGTCCTGCTTTATGGTGCAGAAGCATGGGCGCTATAAAGGCGGATGAAGATCTCCTTGGTCGTTTCGAACGCAAAATTCTTCGAGTGATTTTTGGTCCCGTTTGCGTTAACGGGCTTTGGAGGAGAAGATTTAACAGCGAACTCTACGAGCTGTACAGCGACATCGACCTGGTCAGAAAAGTACGCATTAGTCGTCTAAGATGGTTAGGACATGTAGAGCGAATGGACACCAACGCTCCGGCCCGGAGAGTCTTCGATTCCAACAAGGAGGGACAACGCAGTAGAGGAAGACCTCGCCTTAGGTGGCGCGCTCAAGTGGAAGGAGACCTCAACCAACTTGGTGTGCGCAACTGGAGGCAGTTAGCCAAAGATCGCTCTAACTGGAGAGGCGTATTGGTTGAGGCCCAGGTCCACCCCGGACTGTAGCGCCACCTAAGTAAGTAAGTATGTGGGATGCCTAATCTAATTGCTTGTTCCCCTATTGGCCAATGGCCTGTGGTTATCGCTGTTATTCTGGTAATATCTTTTCGTGTTTTACTTAGAAGGTGGGTTGTTTTATCCGTGCTGTAGTTTGTCACATCCTTCTGGATATGATACAGTTCGTCAGCCTCCTCCATCTGAGGTTCGCCTTCGATAGGAATTCTAGGGAGATCTTTGCTTTGACTGCTCCGAGCGGCATTTGAACCTATTCCGCAAGTGAACAGTGAAGGGCTGAGCCTCGCCTGGCCAGCTCGTTAGCATGTTCGTTGCCGCAAACATTACTGTGACCTGGAACCCAAATCTTGAACTTGTCAAGCGACGCCAGCTCCTTACGGCGCTCTAATACCAAATTTGAGGTAATGTTGACTGAGACGATAGCCTTGATGGCAGCTTGACTATCAATGAATATGTCTATCTTTTGCCTCGGAACTATGTTTGTGTGTAGTTTGATTTGACGGCCGGCCTCGCGGATAGCTAGTAATTCCGCCTGGAATACACTGACCGTATCCGGAAGCCTAAAGGATTTTGAGATGTTAAGAGACTCAGAAAAAATGGCTGCACCTACTCCACAGTTCATTTTTGAACCGTCTGTGTAGATTGGTAAATTTGTGTCCCTATTCACCTGGAAATGCTTAGTGAAAAGCATTTTGGGAGTAATATAGTCCGTTGAGGGTGGTATGAGTTCTCTTGATAGAGAGAGCAGAATGTTGCTATGGCCGTATGGTCTCGCAGACCAGCACCCCGAGTCTCTGAGTCTGATCGCGCTATGTGCTGTGATGTTCGTAATGTGGAGGTAAGGGTAAGATGCAGAATGACTGTAAGGGCGTCTGATGTTGTTGACCGTAGAGCGCCTGTGGTACCTATGCATGCTGTTATTTGTACTTTATTTAGTTTGGTTATGTTGTAAGCTTTGCTTAGAGCCGGCCACCAAACTATTGACCCATAGGTAAGTAATGGTCGTACGACGACAGGGTGAGTTTTGGGTTCAGGCCCCATCTTTTGCCAAATGTTCTGTTGCAGGCATAGAAAGCTATGCTTGCTTTCTTTACCCGTTGTTCGATATTAAGTTTCCAGTTGAGCTTGGGATCGAGGTCACTCCTAGATACCTAGCACTGGTCGATAAGGATAGCTGTTGGCCGTTTAAGCGAGGAAGTGTGAAGTCGGGTACTTTGGTTTTAGTGGTGAAAAGCATCAGTTCGGTTTTACTCGGGTTGACACCAAGACCACACCTGGTGGCCCATGTGCTAACCTTCATTAGAGCATTTTCCATAATTTCACTTATTACGGAAGGAAACTTTCCTGACACTAGTATCACCATGTCGTCCGCGTATCCGACCACCTTAATTCTTTTTCTGTCTAGAGTTACGAGTATTTTGTTCATAACTATGAGCCATAGCAGCGCTGAGATAACACCTCCTTGGGGTGTGCCTCTGCTGGCAAATTTTGTTAAATTGCTATTTCCTAGTGTTGACTGAATTATTCTGGTACTAAGCATAAAGACAATCCATTGACTAAGATGGTTCTCTATCCCTAGCTCCGAAAGGGAATCTAGAATGGCTTCAGTATGTACATTGTTGAAGGCCCCTTCTATGTCTAGAAGGTCGCTATAGTATATTCTTTATAGTGTATTGACTTTTCGATTGTTCGCACTACTTCGTGAAGGGCAGTTTCTGTCGATCTTCCTTTGAGGTAAGCATGCTGTGACTTGGATAGTGATATTTCCATCGTACCACGTAAATGGTTGTCTAAAAGTCGCTCGAGGGTCTTCAAAACAAAGGAGGTCAGACTAATTGGTCTGAAATCTTTCGCGATTTCGTGACCGCGTCTGCCCGCCTTTGGAATGAAAATGACTCTCAATTGTCTCCATGAATAGGGTACGTGGTTGTTGAGTAAACAGCTCCTGAAAATTGGTATGAGCCGTGAAAATGATATGTCTTGGCATTTTTGTAGCATATAATAGGCAAAATGCCATCCAGGCCCGGTGATTTGTATGGAGCGAAACTGTTTATGGCCCAGGAAACTTTTTCCTCTGTGATAATGTGTTTTATGTTTTCCCATGCGCTGAGTTGCGAGCTTTGGGAGTTGTTACATTCTATGCTGTTATCCTTGCACCCTGGAAAGTGTGTATTCAATAATAGATCTAAAGATTCTGCAGTTGACTCAGTCCACACTCCATCTGTCTTCGTCAGAAGAAGGGGTTGGAGTATTCTGTGGATAGAATTTTACTTAGCCTTGCAGAATCCTTCAGAGTTTCGATTGATTGGCAATAATCTATCCATGACGGTTTCTTTGCCGTTCTGATAGATTGGTTATATAGTTTAAAGCAGTCGCGATAAAGCTGCCAAGATTTGCACCTATGGCAGACGTATCTCTAGTCAATTGTCTAAGATTAGAGAGCTCCTTGTTCCACCATGGAGATAGAGTTTTTTTTTACTGTATATGACCGGACACGAGACCCTAAAGGCTTTTTCGAAAGTCTTTACTTTTGTTTCGAATTCTGTGTTTGAGTTGATCATTGGGTTTGGAAATTTATGGAGCTTAGATTTGATGACTTGCCTAAATTTTGCCCAGTCAATTTTTTTGGGATCTCTGAAAAGTTTTGGTTTCTCGATCTTGAGGTCTATATCAAAGAGTATCCAGTTGTGATCTGAAAAAGATTTCAGGATGGATACTCTCCAGTTTTTAGCTTTCATAATATTGTTGTTTATACCTAGTGTGATGTCTATAACATCCTCCCAACCATTAAAACTATTCGTACTCGGAAAGATAAAAGTTGGAGTGTTACCTCTATTGTACACCTATTGATAAGTAGTTATCGATAATATAATCAAAAAGACATTCACCGCGTTTAGCAGGTACGACTTCGCTTTGGTTACGAGCTCATTTACTTCTTCTGGTGTTGTTGTTCGGTCATTTGCCATGTAAACGGATGCGATTTGCAGATCCGTATTCTCCAGTTTAACAACAGTTAAATCTGACAAACTAAAATTAGGACATATAAATGCTTAAATATGTTTTTTTTTAGCTCAAATGTAGGTTCTTGGCTTATCATGGCTGTTCTTATTTCGGTTGTAAAAGAGGTTAATTGGCTGTCGTTTAGGCCCTTTATAGTGGGGCCTTTTACAATGGCCCTTGGACTATGCTGATGTGGATATCTTCCTCCTTAAGAAGAATCATCAGGTTATCTGTAGCACATTTAGAGTGTTTCAGATTAATCTATACGACTTTCAACATTGGTGTTTGTGGTGGTTGGGTTGGTTTGGGTTGTGGATTGGGGGGTCTCGATCAGCATGTCCTCCAGCAACTTGCTGGCGCCGTCGACTTCGTCAAAGTCGTCGTTTTGGCCTGATGATTGGAAGATCTTGACTTTGGCGTGTCCGCACTGTCTTCGGTTATCAGCATCAGAAACGATAGGGTGTTATTGTGTGGTTTCTCTGCCTTGATGACTTTCCAGTCGTCCATGGACATTAGGGAGCCAGATGCGTATTCTAGGTCTAATTGGAATATTTCTAGCCAGGATCACCTTGAGCACGTATCTCGTGAACGCAGCTAACTAAAAATTCTTTCGAGAAGGTATCCTCGCATTTGATGACTCTGTACCCTCTAACGGCATCGGCTGAGTCAAAGTAGGGGAGCGGTCCTCCTTGGTTGTTGATTAGATAGTCGTTGACCATCTCGGATAGCTTGTTTTCAATAGCGCCCCATGCGTCACTTACTGTCTTACCGCCGGTAGATAGCTCACCTACCAGTGCGATTTGCAGGTCTTCTCTGAAAACCTCACTGACAGTTCGTGTCGATTGAGGCGCTGATGTTGATGGAGTATTTTGGCGGTTGGTGGACAGCTTGGCTACCTTACTCCTTTGAGAGTCGGTCTTGACTACCTCAAGAGAGCGGTTGCGTTTTGTGGCCTCCGTTTTACGCGCTTGTGGTTGTGGTTGTGGGTCTTTGCGGAAGTTGATGTACTTATCAACAATCCGCTGATATTTTTCTTTGCCAGCCAGGTCTCGTGAAGAAACTGTATCAGCCGCCTCGTTCTTGGTAATCTTACCCAGAATGAAGATGGCTCTCTTGTACGCGCTTTTCCGACGGTTGCCGACTGATTTATAATTTGATTCACGCTTTTGGATACTGGTGCTAGTGCCCTGCGTGGTGAATGTAAAGGACGTAGATGGCAGAGACAATACTGAGACCCCCAACTCACAATCCTCTTGCCGCTGGCCGCCTCAGTTTTTGTTCAAATTCGCCATTTTGTTTTCCTATTGGTGTTATGTCTATTTAGAATCCGTGTGTCATGTAAAAACATACAAAAAATATAAATTCAATGCTGCCAACCGCTGCCAACCATGGGGGAATGTGATAGAGTTCGAGAATACCACATTTTAAAATAACTGAATGCTATTGGTTATCAGATCGATACTCACCATCTTTTTATCGATTTTATATGATATGACAGCGTTTATAGAGACGAGCTATACAGAGCCATGTCTAGTTTTGGCATCCCTGCCAAACTTGTCAGATTGTGCAGAATGACGATGGAGAACGCTCGCTGCTCCGTAAAGGTCGGAAACAATCTCAACGAGACCTTTGATGTCAAAAAAGGATTTAGACAAGGTGATGCGCTGTCATGTGACTTCTTCAACATCATTCTTGAGAAGATTGTGCGAAACTCACAAGCCAACACCAGAGGCACAATTTTCTATAAGTCTGTGCAACTGCTTGCATACGCTGACGACATTGACATTGTTGGTACAACACAGCGAGCTGTCACTGGTGCGTTTGCAAGTATTAGTACAGAAGCGGCAAAAATGGGTTTAGTGGTGAATGAGGGTAAAACAAAATATATGCTGTCAACAAGAAGGGACACACGACATCGACGAATCGGGCAGAACGTCACGATAGACAGCTATAACTTTGAGGTAGTTAGGGACTTTGTCTACCTCGGCTCCACTATAAACTCTGATAACGACATCACATCAGAAATCAAACGAAGAATCACACTTGCCAACCGCTGTTTCTTTGGCCTAAGACGGCAACCGATAAGTAAGGCCTTGTCGAGAAATACTAAGGAAACTCTGTATAAGACCCTCATCATCCCAGTCCTGCTTTATGGTGCAGAAGCATGGGCGCTATCAAAGGCGGATGAAGAGCTCCTTGGTCGTTTCGAACGCAAAATTCTTCGAGTGATTTTTGGTCCCGTTTGCGTTGACGGGCTTTGGAGGAGAAGATTTAACAGCGAACTCTACGAGCTGTACAGCGACATCGACCTAGTCAGAAAAGTACGCATCAGTCGTCTAAGATGGCTGGGACATGTAGAGCGAATGGACACCAACGCTCCGGCCCGAAGAGTCTTCGATTCTAACCCGGAGGGACAACGCAGTAGAGGAAGACCTCGCCTTAGGTGGCGCGCGCAA
Source organism: Cheilosia urbana (assembly GCA_946477585.1). Classification (NCBI taxonomy): domain Eukaryota; kingdom Metazoa; phylum Arthropoda; class Insecta; order Diptera; family Syrphidae; genus Cheilosia; species Cheilosia urbana. The sequence continues at coordinate 6,925,925 of OX297857.1, forward strand.
GTGGAAGGGGATCTCAACCAACTTGGAGTGCGAAACTGGAGGCAGTTAGCCAAAGATCGCTCTAATTGGAGAGGCGTATTGGTTGAGGCCCAGGTCCACCCCGGACTGTAGCGCCGCCTAAATCTAGAAAGAAGAATGCTATTGGTTGGTTACTATAAATTTTCAAAAGGCAATTAATTTAATTTGTTTGGTTAATAATTCTATCTAAATGAGTTGTTTCATATACTAGAAACATATTAGGACAGACATTGTTATGTATTTTCCGCTTTTGAAAATCATTAACTTCGATATCACGAGTAAATTTTTCTTAAATAACTGAAGAAAAATTGCTCAAAATGTTTTTATTTTCCTACAACCATTCTGCAGTAATCATTTTTCATAAATATTTTCAGCAAAAGTGCACTTATTCCTAAAATAAAATACTATTTACACGAAACGAGTAATTTCAAATTTAACTGACAAAATTCTATGAACGCTGGCAGCAACTTTGCCGACAGCAGAAGTGGGACACGCAAGGTGCGAGTGTGTTGGTGAGTGAAGTTACGTGACATTTGTCAATACGTATTTCTATGTAACAATACTATCGCACTTAGCGTGTACCACCCCATAGAAATATAGCTTGTAGGCAAGTAACGGAAAATCGGCCGAAGATGGGGGTCTCAGTATTGTCTCTGGTAATAACCGCCACAGTTGTCTTGTGTGATGTCCAGACGGGGTTAGCTAAGGTCAGGGAGCATTGCATAGGATTTTTAACTTCTCAATAGTTTAATTATTTACATATGCTCTTTGACCATAGGATAGGGGTACCTGATTTCAGTGGTGGTGCGAGCGCTTTTATGCACAAATCCGTGCCGAAGAATGCAAGGCTGGGGGTTAAACCAGTCAAATACGAGCTCCTTCAGATGCAAAGGCGAGGTCTGTCATAAATCAGCCTTATCCCTGTTTAACAGCTCCTCCGGGATGGATATATTTTCCGTTTTACTCGTGGGACCAAAATCCAAAAAAAAATGAACAAAAACAAAAAAGAAAACAAAACAAAAATAAATACGTCATCCGAAGATGACCTACTAGCCCCTAGCCAGGAGAGAGTAGTGGGTAGCAACAGCTTTGAGAGGAGTTCTTCTCTGGTAGTGCTCCCAAAACCATCTACCAGAGTCAATACTGAGACCCCCAACTTCGGCCGATTTCCCGTTACCATGCCTACAAGCAAGTATTGATACATAGAAATTCGTATTGACAAATGTCACGAAACTTCAACACACAAACACACCCTCAAAAAATATCAACAACTTCCGGTGTCGGCAAAGTCGCTGCCAGCGTTCATAGAATTTTGTCCGTTAAATTTAAAATTATTTGTAAAGCGTGAATAGTATTTAATTTTAGGAATGAGTGCACTTTTTCTGAAAATATTTATGAAAAATTAATACTGCAATGGTTGTAGGAAAATAAAAACATTTTGAGCAATTTTTCTTCAGTTATTTAAGAAAAATTTACTCGTGATATCGAAGTTAATGATATTCAAAAGCGGAAAATACACAACCAGTTTGTCCTAATATGTTTCTAGTATATAAAACAACTCATTTAGATAGTATTATTAACCAAACAAGTTATATTAATCGTCTTTTAAAAATTTATAATAACCAACCAATAGCATTCAGTTATCTTAAAATGTGGTATTCTCGAACTCTATCACATTCCCCCATGGATGGTAGCGGTTGGTAGCATTGATTTTATATTTTTTGTATGTTTTTACATGACACACGGATTCTAAATAGACATAACACCGATAGGAAAACAAAATGGCGAATTTGAAAAAAAACTGAGGCCCACTCAGCGGCAAGAGGATTGTGAGTTGGGGCGTTGGGGGTCTCAGTATTGTCTCTGGTTATTACCAGCCGGCACCCACGCGGAGGGTTTGGATGAGGATTTTTGCCGGGACCCCAAATTTGGGGCCTTATTTCATTTCCTCTTTTGGGGCCTTATTTCCTACAGCCTTTTTTCCAGCCTTTCGAGTTATAACGTCATCCTATTCGTATTATTATACCTCTTTGTTAAATAATAAACACGTAATTTGCAATAAAAAAAAAATAATAATGCGACTATAAATTTAGTTATAAACCATCCTATCTCTCAAGTTAGATCAAACTGCACACAGTGTGCAAAATTTGATAAAAATCAGTTCAGTACCTAGTTTGGGTTTCCAGCGCGGAGGAACAACGTGACATCAAATTTTTATATACCTACTATTAAGAAAATATTACGAAAATAGATTGTAGCATGAAGCCTGAACTACATCGAAATAACAGATTGTTGAAAAAAGTACAAAAAAGTGGGAAAAAATCTTTTCTTCTATCACATAGTGGACTCTGTTATTTTTTCTCAATTTCAAATTTTCACTTTGTGGAAAGCTCGAGCACGTTCCAGCTTTCACTTTTTCCAAAGCTCTAAAAACAAATACACTCAAAGAATTCGTTACTGACTTTCCGCTAGATAACGTTCCCATCATATAATTCCAAAGGAAAAGCTCTTTTTTCACTTCACTCGGCTAAATTTGTTTATTATTTCTTCGGGAAATTATAAAAGTAAGCTTAAAAACAGCTTGTAAGTAGTTTATGGTATTAAAGTTGGTAATATCACAACCACCTAAAATAAAAACCTTGAACTTAATTTGTAATTACACTTCGGAAAAAACGCAGTTTTTGTTCAAATGAATGTGCTTCTGCTCAATGTGCGCCACCCAACCACCCCAAAGCAGAACCACGATTAAAAACGACGGTTGCCGATTGATAAGTTTCGCTAATTATAATTTCTCTCAAGTTTAATCAAACTGCACACAGTGTGCAAAATTTGATTAAAACCGGTTCAGTAGTTTAGTGGTTGTAGTAGTTGACACGTGATTTTTATAGTACTTATGGTTCAATATTTTGGCTATAATGGCCTACACATAAGATATATAAACCCATATAAACTGTGGCGGGCTTTTTTGTAGGACTATTTAATATAAACATTTCCGTCATACATTATAAAGGATGGTTAAGTTTTAAGGGCCGATGTCGATGTGCCGAATTATCTCATCCTTTAGCTCTTGAATTGTTGCTGGCTTATAGACGTACACCTTTTCTTTCAAATAACCCCAAAGAAAGAAGTCCAACGGTGTCAAATCACATGATCTTGGCGGCCAATTGACATCGCGGAGATAAAACGGCCATTGAATTTATCGCGCAAATATCCATATTTTCCAATTCGGGCCATAAAAAGTTTGTTGTCATCTCACGTGAGAGGTGCAAATGTTCGCCGACGAGTTGAGGTGGACAGCTCTCCAGCCACACTATCGCGAACAGCAGCAATATTTTCTGTAGTACGAGCTGCACGAGCATGCACTGGTGTTTTCACATCTCCTACAGACCCGGTTTGCTCAAATTTTTGCACGATTTTTCCGATTGTACGTACATTTGGACGATTAAATTGACCGAAAAAATCACGAAGTGCACGATATGCATTTTGATTTGAACGCCCATTTTCATAATAAGCCTCAATAACTTTAACGCATTTCTCGATTGTGCATCTTTCCATTGTTCAAATTGAGTTAGTCTGAAATTGAGAAATGTCAAATGAAATGCAGAAAAAAACTTGACGTTTAGGTGTGGTTCACATTCAATATCGGCCCTTAAAATTTAACCCTTTATATGTTTAGCTCTAGCGGTATGTATAACTGTAGATTTTTTCCGACATACTTGATATTTTGGACAATTCACACAATATCTTTATAAATTGTAGCCTATGTATTATTCTGATGTATAAGCTATATTGCTGTAAAGTTTCATTAAAATCCATTCAGTAGTTTTTCCGTGGAAGAGTAACAAACATCCATCCATCCATTAGTAAGATATATTTTTTGTTTAGCCTATGACACTCTATGAAAGAATAGCAATTAAATGACATCTCACTCTTCAAAATCGGTCAAGCCGTTTGGGCTACACGACGTCACATAGGAACGTACATAGGATACGCGCGAAACACATAACCCTCCCGAGTCCAGACGGGTAAAAAGACTCTGGGCCTAGGGTCTGCTACTGCGTAGGGCTCAAATAATGCTAGATCAGATGTCAAATTAGAGCTCCGCTAAAATCAGCAAGTTAAAAAAAAGCTGCTTTACCTAAATGCGCCTAACCTATCCTCAACAGACTAGCGTGCACTTGCCGAGTCCTTGCGAGCCGCATTTGAATTTATCTGAAATAAATCTATCTATCTATCTATCACTATAGATGCACTAAAAACCATTTACAAATTGGCAATAAGCCCTTAAGCAAGTTAGCTACAAACAGACCCTCAGAATTGATAACTCTGTTGTCTGAAGTACCGGAACGCCACCAGATCTTATGCAGCATTTACACGATCACTCATTACTAGCACGGAAAATCAACACGCAAAAAAAGTATTTTGGTCGGTCATCTTGTTTACGTGGTCGGAACTATAGGAAAGCTCCACACGTTGATATTTTACAGTGATTTTTAGCAAAATTCCGCGTTCTTATAAAACAAAATGGCTTCTGGGAGTAATGAATGGACAAATGAATTGTTGGTCTAATTTACAGAAAGTAATTAACACTCTCATTTCGCATCACACAAATTTCGACAGACTTCGTCAAAAGGGTCCATAAATCATAGCTTCACTTCCGAACCGGCCAAAACGTGCCACGGTGGCCTATAGACGAATCGGCCTGAGAGGTTATTTTAAAGCCGAGAGCTCTAATCTTCTATGATTTCCGAGCCGCCTTCTCAGACATGCCAGCCGCCCCAGCACAAAATTTGTATCTTTTAAAGATAGATAACACCATGACCTGTGTGTGTATGTGTTTTTTTTTATTTCACAAAGTAGCGATATAAGAAGAAGAATTACGACGACGGCGTTGGAGTATATCAAAAGAACAAGGGTCAAACAACTTGGTAACCTGGACGAAAGATGGACACAAATGACTGCCAAACACTCGAGACAGATCACGGATGATGACTCAGTGGGCTGATGGCTTACACGAATTCAGCACAAAATATTCTTAAAAATGATAAGAACAATGGGGGAGGAATGCGAACTGAAAATAAGACGAATATTTAATTAACACTAAAATTTAATTATAAACTTGAAAAAAAAAAGCAAAAGAAACCACTCGCACTCGGGAAGCTGGGGGCGAATAACCGCTTCGAGTGAGCGAGCCATACGTCACTGAATTTTGTGAATTTTACAAGCTAAACAATAACAAATTCAGTCACGTATTACTCAATCACGGATGTGGTAAACCAACCCCTGGTAGTAGCCTTTATAATTAAACCAATAAAATTGATGTCCTGCCATCTCGTGCGTAGTCCAAGATTGAAGCTTGGGTCTCTATCTCTGGAGATACATTTTTTTTTTGGCTAACTGCCTCGAAGCTTATTGAGGTCGTTACTCGCTACTCGTTTATGACTCTTAGGACAGTCTGTGCGTCGATGACCATCAACTCTACACACTCCAGTCATCTTGGTGGTTCAACGATGTGTAGTTATTGGTCTGGCTCCATGAAATTATGCCCAATGAAAAATGGCCCTAAAAAAAGCCCCACAATATTATACAGTAAACAACAACAACGTTTGATAGTCTGATTGGGGTCATTTTTCATTATTTTGGGGCCTTTTTTCATTGATAATTTGGGATGAAGTCATATTTTTGTTTGTGAAATAATGCTCCTACTAGAACTAAATAATTTGCAATGGATGAAATATCACCCCAAAGTAATGAAATATGGCCCCAAATTCAATGTAAAGAGCGACACTTACAGATTTGGCTGTTATCCATCGCTACTGCTTCGGCCATTAATTTTAAGTCGGAAACTTTTATTTCAAATCCTGAGCTGAGTCTTATTTTTTTTTTTTTTTAATTTTCTAACTCAAAGTCAGCTCAGGTTTTCCTCAAATTTTTAATTTTAACTTTAGAAAATTTGAGAACTCGCGCAAATTGTTCAATTTTATTTTCTCAAATTTTCTAAAGTTAAAATTAAAAGTTATTTGAAAACCTAAGCTGAATCCTAACTTTAGAAAAAGTTAAAATAAATTTTCAAAATCTTTTTTTTGTCAACACATTATGATCACTGCACTTTCGTCACTAAACTGATCGTTTTCTACTCACAAATTCAGTTCTCAGTAAGTTATTTTGTCTTTAAAACGAATGCCGCAGTTTTAGAACTTCGCGCTTCTTCTAGTAGAATTTTGTTTCGATACCAAAATAAGAAAACGAAAAATTACCCCAAAACGATGCAAAAATACCCCAAAACAATGAAAATACTCCACAATTTCGTAATCATTTTTTTTGTTGCTAGCGGCTGTAGGAAATAAGGCCCCAATGAAATGAGGCCCCAAAAGAGAAAATGAAATAAGGACCCAAGAGCAAAATTGTGGTCTACAGTACTTTTTTCCATTTTCTCCAGACCGACTGTAGAAGCTTTCATTCGTCAATTCTAATAATCTTTTGTATATTCAAAAACTTTTTTCTTGATTCATTTTCATTTCTTTTCCCAACATAAGGTTCGCCCTTAAGACTGTTTCTGTTTCAAATACGAACATAGTGCTCGTTCGTGTCCTCACATTTATTTGTCGTACCCTCTAACAAATGTCAATGGTCTACTCAAATTTTCAAATAAACTATTTATTAGTTGAGACGGCACACGTGCCAGTGACATTTATAACAAGCTCTGTAATTAACCTTGTTGCCAGATGTTACCGGCCGTCGATTGGCAAACTTCCTTCTGGCATGCGAAAAATGTAAAATTCCACCCCTTAAATTTGAGCTTTTCACGCCGAATAAATTACTTACTGCTGTTTCGGTTTGCCTGCATTTTTAACGAAATTGTCTGTTGTTAACGAAGCTAGGAAGTTTTAAGCTTCGGCGGGAACTTAGAACTTAGTCTTAGATCGTTTGCGGATTGAAAGCTGTTTCATCTTTAGTTTTGTAATACAGTGTAAACTTTATATAAACTGAAATGAAAATCATACGAGGCTGGCCGCTGCTGGGTGAAAGCACAATTCCCTAGCTACCGTAAGTCTTCTCACAGTGTAAATGACTGACTAAAATTCACAAATCAGCTCTAAAATGTCGGATGCCAATTTGAAGATTTTCGTAAATTGAACCAACTCTAGCTCACGGTTAGACCCCCAAAAATCTGCTAATCAAACCATAATTGTCAAATGATTTACATATGTTAGAACCTCACTTTCCCAAGTTACGGCACCAGTAGGGGCAGTTCCGCATCCGCATTTTCCAATTTGTGTTTCTCGTTTATTGGCAAAAAAAAAAACCAAAGTTGCAGCAAACTTTTCAAATTGACTATAATTGTACCTGGATAAAAAATGGACGATTTCACATCGAAGAAGGGTACAGTTCACATTTTTATTTTCTTTGTGTAGTTGCGTTCAGCAAAATTGATCGTTATAAAAAATGTAAGAAACCTTTGTCTGTTTCGAAAGGATTTGCTTTTTGTTATTGTAGATAATTGCGCAAGTGGCTTTGAGTAGTTTAAATAGAATTAATAATAAAACAATCTCCCATTTAAATATTTGCCTTGTGGAGAGAAATGTTTTTAACAAGAATTTCATTAAATAATCGCAATTGTTATTTAATATCTACTAACTAAATTAGTTAATTAGGTTTGATGGAATTGTTTTGCATTTTTAACTAATCCTGCTGCCTTTGCGAAATCGAAATGGAATCCTTCCGCTGATGGCCACATTCGGAATTGGTAAATGGAAAGCGTATATTACGTTTCAGGCTAAGTGCACAACGTTGGGACTTCAATTTCGTGTCCACTTATACTGGGGTATGCATCCGTAGGTGGACATTTTTTTAACTTATTCGTAATAATTTAATAGGGTGCATAATTTCGAACGCACGTGTTACCTACTCTAAAAGTCACAAGACGGGCCGCAAAGATTCACAAAAAATACATTACATATACAAAATACCAGTGGCGTCTCGTCAGGGTGTAAAAGGTGTGCTCACTTTGATCCCAACGAAATCTCGCTGCACTGAAAAAATTCTCGTACATAATAAAGGGTGTCCGCAAAAGAATTTTCGACTTTGAATTTGAATAAACGGCGAGCGGGGTATCGGCGGAGGGGGGAGGCGTATTCATTACACTTACGTGTCGTGCGGATTTTAGTAGCCATGGATCGTTGGTCGGCGGAGCATCGTGCGTTTGCTGTAGAGGCATATTTTAAAAATAACGATTCTCCCGTGGCTATTCGCAAGACATTTCAATATTCGGCGTATACGGGATTGTCCTAGTACGCAACTTATTGGCAAGTGGGTGCGAAGTTTTCGTGAACAAGGACCTGTAGTGGGACACGGGCCAAGTGTATCGCGAACTGTGAGAACTGACGAAACAATTGAAGCAGTTCGTCGTGATGTTATTGCAAATCCACGTCTTTCACTAAGAAAAAAAATTCCCAAACCTATTCGTCTATGTTGGAAAACTTTTTGAAACCTGAGTTGGAGAACAATGAATGGGTAAACGGATCGACATGGTTTCAACAGGATGGAGGCATCAATGAACATTGTAAGGCGCATTTTCCCCGAAAAAGTCATAAGTCGTTATGGTGATATCCCATGGCCCCCAGATCGCCAGACTTAACACCTGCGGACTTTTTTTTTATGGGGATTTCTTAAATCTAAAGTCTACGTTAACAAACCGCGAAATTTATTGCAACTGAAAAGATATTCGCAACGAAATCAGAGGAATTTCGCAAGAAACTTGCAAAAAAGTTTTCACAAAAAATATGGTGTTTCGTTTAAATGAGTGTGTTCGTCTCCGTGGTAAACATTTAACTTCAATTATTTTCAAAACATAAATCCGCATTTGTATGTTTTATTTTAAAATAAAAACGATTATATAAAAACCTGTGAATCTTTTATTATTTAATTTTAAATTCGAAAATTGTTTCGCGAACACCCTTTATCAATGAGTGCCATTCATAGAGTTGAAATTCTTACATTCAATGTAATATTCATGAACGCAATGTACAAATTCTTGAATATTTTGCTTGGTTTTATGAACAAAACATTGCCTTAATGAAACTGGATTCATAAATAATTGCGCTTCTAAATTGTTGTTGCAAAATCATGTATCCCAATTTCAATGAAGTTGTTCATAAATGTATGAACGATTCTTAAACGCGTCGTGTTAATGCACTAGGGTTGATTGTGTCATTTTATGAATGAGAACATTAAATGCATGAAACTATTCATTGGTTTTATGAAGCCGACCATTATTTTAATGTTATATTTCATTGAACCGTAATGAAGAATGAGTCATTTTCGCAAAATTGGTGCACTAGGTGTACACGTGGCAAAGAACAAAGAAAAGACGAATATAGCGCACGCTTCGTGGTTGGCTTCTCATCATACTACCAATATTTCTGGAAGTAGACTGGAAGGCGAAGAGAGTCGACTGGTAAGTGATTGGTGGAGTTCAGCGCGAGTTATCTGAACTTAACACTGCCAGCCGCCTTGCAGCATTTGCTGCAAAGTTTTATGACCTGATTGTTAATGGATTTGATTACAATTCTGATACCTAAAGGTGGAAGTGCCAAATTCAAAAAGTGATAACAGACTACTATTTCATTATGTTCGATGCACTTTTCCCCATAGTTAAAAAATTTAAGAAAATATTCAAGTATACATAGGTAAGTTAACACATTTGGTACATTGAAAAATAAAGTAAAAATAAAAGTACTTATTAAAGATACGTACAATCATTTTGACTTAGTGCATAGTGTGATAAGATTCAATAAGAGATGAGAAACAAAAAAAAAAAAAAATAAATAAATAAAAAGTTAGCAAATATGATGTGCCCTTAGCAGCGCTCACTTTATGCGACTAAAGTTGCATTTTTCCCCTTTTTCTATCTCTGTCCCCAATGAGACCACTTTTTCAAAATTGTCCAGATATGCCCCTTTTTCTGAATTTCGTTGAAACTTTGTCGCATTTTTAAAAAAAAAAAAATTTTTGTATGAAACACGGAATATTTCATCATAAATAATTCATTAAACTAGTTCACAGCTAATTGGGATCTGAATGCATCCTTTTTCTATCAGCTGCAATAATTTAAGCCATTAGCCCTTAGCCATCATTCATTCAATGCATATGCAATAATAAGATAGAACGAGATGTGTTAAAGTTTTTAGACCCTTTTGTAATTAAGTCAGGGGAAGAGATTTTATATTTTGACCTTGTTTCTGCATTCAAAAATTTAATAAGTGAACCCGAAAAAGTTGTCGAGGAGTTTAAAGTTTTGGAAAATAAGGCAAACCAAAAGACATTTGAAAAATTGTTTCAAATATCCAACACAGAAGAAATTTGGTTTAAAATTGGTCAGTTAAAAAATCATCTTGATGAGCATATGTTCCCAAATTTATTCCGATTTTTTAAACAAGTTTTTACACTTCCACACAGCAGTGCAAGTGCGGAAAGATTTTTTTTCAAAATTAAACCTTATGAAAAATAAGCTCACAAATTCTCTGAAAGTGTCTACTTGTCAATCCAAACTTTCGGCTCTAAATTTACTAACTGATCAAAGTTTAGAAGATTGGGTGCCAGATTGGGAGCTCATGAAAGAATATAGAGACAAGGTCACAAATAAATAAAAGCCAAAAGTGAAACTTAATATATACTACTAGGTACTAAGACTGATTTCTTAATGACTGAATTATTTTATTTATTTTTGTTATATTTATGGGTTGAACCCATTATAATTTGTTATGTAGTTATGTTACATAAACATTTTAATAAACAGAAAAAAATAGTTAATTAAGTTGTTTTTTTGGTTTTTCTGCCATTTGTCGACAGGTTAGTATTGCCCCTTTTTGAATGGAAATCCCCTTTTTTTTGCGACTTTTTCAAAATCTTCGAAGTGAGCGCTGGCCCTTAGTAAAGCATACAGCGATCAGGGTTGCCGTTAACTCAAAAAAAAAGTCACTAACTCGAACCTAAAAATCCACCAGATATGCTATAATTTTTTTAAAAAAGGCACTAGAAAAAAATGTTCAATGTTATTCAATTTTAACAACTTTTTTATTTTTAACAATTAACAAAAACTTACAATATGTAAATAGATTTACGTTAACTTATAAAAAAAAAGCAATTTCAGTCTCAAAAGTTACAATAAAAAAACAAAATAGTTTTTAAAATCACTACAATACAAATCAGAAATAATTAGATCGATTTCATCTTCATCACTTTCATGTATCTCAATATCGGAGGCGTTTTTAATTTTTTTTGTGAATTTCGTATTCATGACACATTTTTTTTGTATTTTTAATTGATTTCTGATGAGATGAGCATTATTTATTTTTTTTTCTTCGAGGTAGATGGAAATCTTCTAGAAGACACTATAAGGACACTCGGCGCGTGCTGATAGTAGTGTGAGATTTTTACTCACTTAAACCACCTCCTACAAATTTATTGTGTCCTGCAACTAAGTTATGACTTATCAAGCAATTTTTTTAATCACGAAGTTTTGCACGTTTGGCAGGCAACATTCCGGCGAAAGTTCCTGCTCGTTCCGCAATTTTAACGCGGTTGATAGTTATCGGGCTAAGTCCGAAGGTTTAGTTCGTTGTAGACGCCGCAATAAATTTGTTTCATCGAGAATTTCACGGACCGAGCTATTAATATGATATGTCCTAAATCGATTTCTATGCTTTCAGCGCATATTTTCGTTTCGTCCTTAACGGTGGGAATTCCGAGGTCTCTATGGAGATCTTCAATTCTAATGTACCATGATGCACTGACAAATGATCTTAGCACTTTATTTTGAAATACAGGCTTCATCACTTGCTTAATAAAAGCTTGTTCTCGAGGGTAAGTTTGGAATATATTTTCCGAGTAACCAATAAAGTTCTCTATATTTGATTTTAAGTTCTTACCATTTTTTCTTTACATGCGGTTTCCATTTCAATTTTGTGTCAAAAGTCATTCCGACTGACTCTTGATGACCATTATTGAGTTCAAAGTTTTCGTTGATATTTTATTTCTCAACTTATATTTAACTATGACCATCATACTAAAATGCGTTCGACTTCGGCATTTGAATGAGGAAGCAAAAAGTCAAATTGAATATTGCAATTTGCAAGTGTCAAACTCGAATACCAGGGATGTAACATTACCAGATGTTTAATAATTTAACCTTGCAGAAAAAAATAAATTTTTGTCACTAAACTTTTGAAAATTCCACTAGATATAGCGACAATGTCACTAAAACGGCAACCGTGACAGCGATGTGTACACATTTTTTATTTTGTATTTTTTAATACGGAGAACGTCATCGTTAGGTGGTGGGGAGAATGCAAAGTTTTAATATCGGACGAGTGAGGGCTCCATTTTGGGTTCTCACATCTGCAACCCGAACTTTTTGATCCGGACCTTGGTATACTTTAACTACTGTACCTAGTTTCCATTCACTGGGAGGGAGCTGTTCATGGCGAATTACAACGAGATCATCGATTGTTACATTCCTGTGTGGGTGTTTCCACTTGAAGCGCTTATTAAGCTCCTTTAAATATTCTTCCTTCCATCTAATGTTAAACTGATGATGGAGTCTTAAGTTCTTAAGTTTTTGCCACCGATTGATCAGGCTAAGGGATGTAGAAGATAGTGAGGGTTCTACGGGAGTGAGTAAAGGTCCGCCTCAAAACAAATGAGCAGGGGTCAATGGCAAAAAATCGGATGGATTTTCCGACATGAGGGAGACAAAGTCATGTCTAGTCAATTCAAGACAGCAGGGTTTTAAATTCTTCGAATGTAATATTATGAGGAAGGGTCACCTTTCGGAAATGTTGTTTGAAACTTTTCACCCCAGCCTCCCATAGACCACCCATTTGAGGAGCCCCAGGAGTTACATGTTCCCAAGATCCATACAACATGAATCTATGAAACATGAGCAAGCCACGTGACGGCCTGCACCTGCAGTAAACATATTTACCAATTTTGCACACGGCCTGCACCTGCAAATCAGCAAGTGCGGCTGTATAACGGGACTAAACAAATGTGGTAAATGTGTTTACCATATCCAAGCCAGCTTGCAGCTGCCTATCAAAAAGTCATGTTCCAACAACGGAACTAATAGAAAGAAGCAGTGAACATGTTATAATATGCATGCACTGCCTGCAGCTGTATAACAGTACAAGCGAGGAGTCTAATTTCTGTTGTCTAGCTGTTGTGTGTTGTGTGTTACATATATATTCTTTGCTTTGTTTTGCTATTTTGAAACCAAGTATAAATATGAGCCAAGACTATTGGTTTGAGTTAGTTCAAGTTTGACCATCGATAGATGATAGTTATTATAAATGTTTTAAGTCATTTAAAAATAAATGTAAAAAGAAGTGTTCCATTAATATTGAAGATATTTAAATAAAGTGTAAACAAAAAGGTTTTAAATATGTTTTATTCGTTACACACGTTACTGGCGCAGTCGGAAAAAACGAAAAAAAAAAAAAAAAAAACATTTTAAAGTGGTGAAAAATATAAGGCAATAAGTGAAAAAAAAACATTTTAAAGTGGTGAAAAATATAAGACAATAAGTGAAAAAAAAAAAAAAAAAAACATTTAAAAATGGTGAAAAATATAAGACAATAAGTGAAAAAAAAAAAAAAAAAAACAAGAACTCATTCCATTTCAAAGAAAAGTCATCATCGGAATCAACAGCCTAGCAGAAACACTTTTAAGAAGCAAAATAAAATAAAAACAGAGGTATGGCAAATTTTAATTTACTTGAACTCGTAAGAGAAATCGCGGATTTCACGGGATTAGCAGAAGAATTAGATTTATTTATTAAGCAAGTTGACTATATTTATACATTTATACAAACTCTAGATGAAAATTCAAGAGGCTTTTTAGATTTAAGAATACGACAAAAAATTAAAGGCAAAGCCAATTTAATTTTAATTAATAATAATAATCCAACTCATTGGCCTTTAATAAAAAAATGTGTTAAAATCTAACTGTGGTGTAAACGAAAGTTTCGAAAATATTGTTAATGAAATAAAAGTTTTAAAATTTGAAAACTCAGTTGAAGAATTCTTTGAAAAAAATTAAATTCTTTTAACAAAGTTGAATATAAAATCTTCTTTGAGTTCGGATATCCCGACGTGGTTTAATAGCGGACAGAATGAGGAAATTGTTTTAAAGCTATTTATTAGCAAGTTACCTAGTGAACAAAAAATTAATTCTCAATGCTAGGAACCCATCAAACTTAGCAGAAGCAAAAGCTATTCTTGTTGAAACTGACAATTTTTTCTAAGCAGTTTTATAACAATTACAATAAACAAATAAAAACTCAGAATCTTTTAGAAATAGAAATCAAAATATGGAAGTAGACCACATACAGACAGACAGCTCTCATGAAGGTCAGTTGCAAGAAAATATCCAAGCTGAACATTTCAATGATTCACGATTTCAAAAATTTTCAATCAACCACCTCAGAGCTCTTCCTTGCATAATAGTGAGAACTAATTCAAGTCCATTAAAATTGCTTATTGATTCCGGAGCAACTACATCGGTTATACAAAAAGGTATATTTCATAGTTCCTACAAAACGGAACTTGAAAAGCCACTGATACTTAAGTCTATCAGTTCGAGGTCGTGTATTAACACAAAAATAACGATTCCACTTTTTAAGGAGTTCAACAGACCTTTAGCAAAAATCGAAATGCTTGAAACAGAATTATATAGAGATTTTGATGGCATAATTGGATGTAATGTTTTAAAGCCTTTACAATCAAAAATCCATTTTTCTAATTCACAGCTTATAACAAAAGAAGCTACAATACCATTAGTTTTTAGTAATCTTCCAACTCCATTTTCACAAGATGAGATTCATGTCATCAGTCAAAATGAAATTAATTTTGAAAAAACCCGATATATATAATATAATCTTAAGGTCCAAATCGACAAATATAACTTTTTAAAGCGTGAAACTGAGTATCTGGGACACATAATTTCCGAGGAAGGTATAAAGCCCAATCCTAATAAAATCAAATTGATTAAACAGATAAAAGTACCCCAGACCATAAAACAAATAAAATCGTTTTTAGGAGTCACAGGATTTTATAGGAAATTCATTAAAGACTATTCAAAAGTAGTCCTCCCAATGACAAAATACCTTTAAAAAGGCATTAAAATAGACGTTAAAAACAAGCAGTACATAGAGTCTTTTAACAAGCTTAAAAAACTCTTATGTACCTGCCCAGTTTTGAACAAATCACAATGGGAAGAACTGAAACAAAGAATTCATTCAAATAAAGAAAAAAAAAAAAAAATAAACAAAATTAACAATACACGAGTAGATACAACACAGTATAGAGATCGTGAATTAGTTAAGAATTTAGGCTTTCATAACATTAAATACTTACAACGATATATAATAAAAGATGTTAAACGAAAAGACAAAACTTATTTTGAAGATAAAGATGGATTTAAACGTGATAGGCAAGTTGTAAAAAGAAACTATAAACACGAGAATCCAATCGAAAATATACAATTTGATAGAAGGCTTACAGGAAGAGATTACACCAAAAGAAAAAAAAAATAATAATAACAATGTAATTCTTGTTTAATTCTTGCAAACAAAAAATAAAATTGTAATAATAAATTAATTTGATGTTAAACAGCCTCATATTATTATACTATAAGCCTTTATTATTGTTAGAATATAAACTTAATTTAGTTAACACCCTTCCGTGTACATTCGTTTTATTTGAATAATATCTAAAATTTAATTTAATTTAATTTAAATCTAACTACGTACTAAATATTTAGACTTATTAGTTAAGCACATGGATTTCCTAACAATTATATTAATACAAATAAATCTAAGAACATACATAAAATTCTAAACCAATAGCAAGCAAAGTAAAGAATTAAGGAAGAATAGTTACGCATACGCCACAGTAGCCCGTATACATAATAAATACCGATGCTGGCAATTAATAATTATAGACAAATCTGATCAACGTTGCAAAAAAAAAAAAAAATAAATAATGATAATAATAAAAACGTATGGACATTCACGTCTTATCAACACGTTCTCTCCATACTACGGTTGGAGGAGTTACATGTTCCCAAGATCCATACAACATGAATCTATGAAACATGAGCAAGCCACGTGACGGCCTGCACCTGCAGTAAACATATTTACCAATTTTGCACACGGCCTGCACCTGCAAATCAGCAAGTGCGGCTGTATAACGGGACTAAACAAATGTGGTAAATGTGTTTACCATATCCAAGCCAGCTTGCAGCTGCCTATCAAAAAGTCATGTTCCAACAACGGAACTAATAGAAAGAAGCAGTGAACATGTTATAATATGCATGCACTGCCTGCAGCTGTATAACAGTACAAGCGAGGAGTCTAATTTCTGTTGTCTAGCTGTTGTGTGTTGTGTGTTACATATATATTCTTTGCTTTGTTTTGCTATTTTGAAACCAAGTATAAATATGAGCCAAGACTATTGGTTTGAGTTAGTTCAAGTTTGACCATCGATAGATGATAGTTATTATAAATGTTTTAAGTCATTTAAAAATAAATGTAAAAAGAAGTGTTCCATTAATATTGAAGATATTTAAATAAAGTGTAAACAAAAAGGTTTTAAATATGTTTTATTCGTGTCACACACGTTACTCAGGGGGAATAAAGTTCCATTGGATTTGAAAAAAATTGTTTGTGGTCGTAGATGAATGACTCTTAAGGGCATTTCGAAAGTCGTTTATAAGTGATTTTTGTGCCCCAACAAATTTAGTGCCATTATCTGAGAAGAGATACAAAATGAGAGAAGGCAGCCAGAAACGGTGGTGTGGAAAGGTCACTTACTGCTTCTAAATGGATGACTCGTGTGCAAAAACAGACGAAAATACAAACATAACCCTTTTCAATGCTTTACCCGCGACCGTGAAACGGTTTTAGAGTGAAAGGGCCAGCAAAATCAATCCCAGTGTTGGTAAAGGGTACGGTGAAAGCAGTTCGTTCTGGTGGCAAAGCCCCCATGATCTGAGACAGTCGTTTGCGCTTCATGATCACACATGTTTTGCAACGCGTAATATATTTTTTCACCAGGTTCTTAAGATTTGGGACCCATGCGAACCATGAGCTGAACCATACCATGTATGGATAGCTGGTGCACGTGAGCGATGGAAATTTCTGCGAGATAAGCGTTGAAAGGAAGGATAATGGGATACCGCTCAGTCAGAGTGGAGGAAATTAGTCTACCATGGCTTCTTATAATGTTCTGGGAGTCCAAAAATGGGTTGAGCGTAAGAATGGAACTTTTTGACGAGATCGGAATGTTTTGTCGAAGACATTCGTACTCCGGTGCGAAGTAAAATTTCTGAGTGAGAAGGATCAATCGAAATTTGGTAAAGAGTAGCTCCTTATGGGAAAGAATAAGTTCCAACGAAGGCGGTCCTCTATTACGATTTCGAACAGAGTTGACGAAACGAAAGACGTAGTCAATGATTCGGAGTTCTTTATGCCAGGAAGAGAAACGTCTGAGAATGTCATCGACGGAACCGATGGTACGAGTAAGCATGTAGGCCGGACCTCTAATAAGGACGCATCAGCTGCTACCGCAGGAAAATCAGGCCATTCGGCCTCTGTTTGTTGAAGCCACTGAGGACCATGCCACCATAACGAATTTTCCTTAAGCGTTAAGGGAGTTGTCCCTCTAGTCGCTATGTCAGCGGGATTATCAACCGAGATGACATGACGGCAAGGCATCCCGTCCAAATTTCCACGCCATTGTAGAATTAGAAAAACACGACCTGGGTACAAAACGTCATTGAGGCTGTGCCCCTTGGTAATGGGGCTTGACGCATTGAAAACTACTCTGACCTGAGTGCTCATACTCTCGGGCTTAAGGACAGCATGGTATAGTAAATAGTAAGAGGAAACTGTGTGATTGTCAACTGCCTCGACACAGGATGAATAGGCCATACGTTGTAGCAGGAGATATTCATCCAGCAGCGAGTGATATTGCTCTTGAAGGTTTGGATTCCTGGCGAGATTTCGCACCGTCTTTAGGAATTGTTTCAGCGCGATATCGCGTGAAAAACCCTATTCTTTGTCGGAAGAAAACTCTAGTTAAAAAGGAAGACGAACTACATATCGACCGGCAGAATCGCGATACGTGGATGTGGCGTACAAGTTCTCACAATATTAATCGCCAGCTGACGTATGACGGGCCTTGGGTAACTCTTCGATGTGCCAGAACTAAACTGTGAAACGAACGTTGAAAGGCAAGTACGCTCTAAAGGGATTGGCCCTAAGAACACCCATCCGAAAACGGTGTTTTGAGCCATAAGCGTAGAATAGAACTTATTTTTAAGGCCTGAGAGTATTATGGATGGATAAAGGTCAGCACCTATCAGCAGATCGATTCTGGAGGATTTGTCGAAATGCTGATGGGCTAACGGAAAGTCGATACTCCCTTTCAGACCCTTTAACTCGATTGAACTAGTAGGGAGTTCCCCTGTGACGCGTTTGAGGACAAAGGCTCGAGCTTGTACATTAAACTCCGGTGTTTGGTCGGTACACAAAGTAAACACAAAAACTTTGGAAGAGGAAGCAGTAACAGTGGAAGAAAGTCCCGTTATCTGCGCCTGGATTGGTTGAGTCGGCAAACATAGCCGCCGCTGAATATCTTCAGCGAGAAAGGTCACTTCAGACCCTGGATCGATTAGAGCGCAAACGCAAATGTACGTGTTTTGATAGCGAATTTTAAGCATTGCAGTCGCAAGTGGCACTGTGCGCTGGCTACTGGAAAGATGTGTTCTGATATTGTGAGCCGTAGGAAGAGTGGACTGTATACTCGTAGTTGGTGAATCTTGAGAAAGAGAGGCTTGTGCTGTTTGAGAATGAAACCCCTCAACGAGAACTGATTCAATGGGTTGGGAGTGTTGGTATGGAGTTGACTGGATGGGTTGACGTTCCAGATGTAAAAGTGTATGGTGTTTATTCCGGCATCGGAAACATCGACAGTTTCTAAGGCGCGATAACCAACAGTCAAAAACTTGTTCATGTTTGCCCACGGTGTGATTTCCATATGATTGCTTAAGCCTTGTTCCCAAAGAGTCAGCATGGCTTCAGGCAGGCGAGATAGACTAGTATGGAATCCCATGTAGGTACTAATCTCTATTTCTTCATTCGTAAGAGCGGTTAAAGCATCATTGATATCGCTTTACAATTTTTTGATTACCCGAACTGACTCCGCTCGAACTTGAGGAAGTTGAAAAAGTACCTTGAACTGATCTTTTAACCTTTGCCAAGCAAGGTCGAAATTCGCATTAGTTAATGGAAATTTAATGACGATATTATTCGCATCACCTTTTGTTTTGGCAGGCAAATGGAAAAGTTTTTGAACCGGGCTTAATATGGTGTTATTAATATATATCGCAGGGAACATGTCTCGAAACGAGGGCCAGCCCAAGTACGTGCCATAGAATACCTCCGGGTCACATGGAGGAACTTTAATATAACTTCCAGACTCGGCAGAGGATAGTGCAACGTTTGAATTCACCACCTCGGTAGTAATAGAATATGCCGGGACTTTTACTTTGGGTTGAGCGATTTCCAAGTCTTCGATTGAAGCAATAATAGTACCCAAGCACGAAATATATGTATCCGATGACGATCAAAGCTTATCTTTCGCTGCTTCCAAAATATCCTGCTGTTCCTGATCATCATTCTGGTTGGCTGTAGTTGCAATAAACTGATTGAACTTTATTTTAATATGGGACCCGTTTATATAAGAGACACTATGCAAAGTAATGATTGTACGCACCTGGCTTTGAATGCTGCTTTCGTCGCTATGCTGCGTTTGATGACGATGATGATGACTTATGACTTATGATTTTGATGTTGAATTTGATGGTAAAGTTGATGATGATTATGATGCTGATGATCTTGATTGCGGTAAAGTTGATGGTATAAATCTGCTGGTTTGATGCAGGTTTGCGTATGATGACGACGATGATGATGACGATTTAGATGTAGAAATACATGCACTGGTTTGATGCTTATGATTTTAATGCTGAACTTGATGATGATTATGACGCTGAAGATCTTGATTGCGGTAAAGTTGGTGGTATAAATCTGCTGGTTTGATGCAGGTTTGCGTATGATGACGACGATGATGATGACGATTTAGATGTAGAAATACATGCACTGGTTTGATGCTTATGATTTTAATGCTGAACTTGATGATGATTATGACGCTGAAGATCTTGATTGCGGTAAAGTTGGTGGTATAAATCTGCTGGTTTGATGCAGGTTTGTGTATGGTGACGACGATGATGCTTATGATTTGAACTGAACTTGATGGCAAAGTTGATGATGATTCTGACGCTAATGACTTTTAGTCGGCTAATTTTGGTTTGCCAATGAAAATCAAAATGGAGCGATCCGGCTCGTTTGGACAAAAAAAAAAAATGTACACGATGAAAATAATGAAGAAACAAAGAAAATATGAATGTAGCGCACGCCTCGTGGTTGAACAATAAGTAATTTTATTAACCAAAAAAATACGACGTAGGTAGTTCGCGCCGATCCCAACATCAGTTCACAGACTATATAATTGTCGGCTTCTCATCATACTTCCAATATTTCTGGAAGTAGACTGGAAGGCGAAGAGAATCGACTGGAAAGTGATTGATGGAGCTCAGCGCGAGTTATCTGATTGTCCCACCAAACTATTCATTGGTTTTATGAATTCGACCATGTTTTAATGTATTATTTCATTGAACTGCAAGCTACAACGGTTATGAGCTGTCTACGCAATGCATCATTTCAGTAGATATACCAATTATAGAGTACTGAAACAGGTTTATTGTGCGCTGGTGGAGTCTGTGCCACGATATGGCATACTGGCATGGGGCAATACAACGCCCAGTTATTTAGCGGACCTATAAAAACTCCAAGATCGGATTCTTAAAATATTAATGACAACAACAACCTGGAAACTCACTCCAAACAACCAAAACATGTACGCTGAACTGGGAATCTTAAATATAAAACAACTTTTTCGTCTCAGTATACTTGAAGAATACTAAAACGATCATCAGTATAATCAATCAATTCAGCACAATGTAAACACCAGGAGAAGAGCCCACGGATTCCTATTCCTAAAGATTCCACGATTCAACAATTCCTACGGAAGACAACAAGTATGTGTTATCGTACCCGAGGTTTTTAATGCGGTGCCTAGAGGGCTACTTTACATTCTCCGGATGGCCAAAGGAAGAAACTTCTTAAAAAATATATTTTGTAAAATTAATTAATTCAAAAAAAAATAAAAATTAATTAATTTAAGTTAAATATATCTATAGGTACCTGCTGAATTTAAATGTCCCTATTATAATATACTTACAGTCAAAAGAAAGCTACACCATAGATAAATTAATATACAGATGTCTCATCCTAATGTAAAAGAATGCTCTACTTTTTGCGATCGTCCAACAAAGATCGTCCAACAAATGGAAGGTGAAAACCAAAACCCACCATACCTCATTTGAGAAGGATTGATTTTCTGTTTAGATGAATTCTACTTTCAGTTGAATTATGACCACAGGCCGGAATGTATGTATGCAGCAGAGACAATACTGAGACCCCCAACTCACAATCCTCTTGCCGCTGGCCCCCTCAGTTTTTTTTTCAAATTCGCCATTTTGTTTTCCTATCGGTGTTATGTCTATTTAGAATCCGTGTGACATGTAAAAACATACAAAAAATATAAATTCAATGCTGCCAACCGCTACCAACCATGGGGGAATGTGATAGAGTTCGAGAATACCACATTTTAAGATAACTGAATGCTATTGGTTGGTTATTATAAATTTTTAAAAAACGATTAATATAATTTGTTTAGTTAATAATGCGATCTAAATGAGATGTTTTATATACTAGAAACATATTAGGACAAATATTGTTGCGTATTTTCTGCTTTTGAATATCATTAACGTCGATTTGATGTGTACATTTTTCTTAAATATTTGAAGAAAAATTGCTCAAAATGTTTTTATTTTCCTACAACCATTCTACAGTAATCATTTTTCATAAATATTTTCAGCAAAAGTGCACTAATTCCTAAAATAAAATACTATTTACACGAAACGAATAATTTCAAATTTAACTGACAAAATTCTATGAACGCTGGAAGCAACTTTGCCGACAGCGGAAGTGGGACACGCAAGGTGCGAGTGTGTTGGTGAGTGACAGTTGTCAATACGAATTTCTATGTAACAATACTAACGCACTTAGCGTGTACCACCCCATAGAAATATAGCTTGTAGGCAAGTAACGGAAAATCGGCCGAAGTTGGGGGTCTCAGTATTGTCTCTGGTATGCAGTGTGCTGCCGTATAGGGTATTGGGGGCAGGTAAATCTCCTTGCACACTGATCAGTGGGTTAAAGGGTAAGGAGACAAGATAATAAGGAAAGCGGAAAGAAAAAATCGCCTTTATTTCTTTAATCTTTCTTTCTTTCTTTGGTATTGTCAATGCCTTATGATTGTACGCCGGCGGGGGTGTGTGCCGTGAGGAGATCTTCGGTTATGTAATGCATGATGGTTTTTGTTGGGAAGAGCCGCCGATTTACTTTTGGATTTGTTTTGCTGAAAAAAGTATCTCTTTGCGATATGAACAATTTATTGCATTTTGGCGATACAATTTTAATGTTTTTGTTTGGGTAGGTGCATTCGCATTAATTTTACGGTTTTCATTATTCGATACAAATGTATGTCAAATTTTATACTTTTATAATTTTCTTTTGAAATTAATTAGATTATTCATTAATAGGTACCCTATTATAGGTATCAACAATAATATTTGAACTAAAAACTGTTCTATATCACTTATCTACTTATCTTATTTTTCAAAGACATGCTGTTGGGTTTTCTTCTCTGTTAATAAATAAAGTGGGATAACAAAACAAGAATTCAAACTTTTCAAGTTTACATGTCTGTCAAAACGCTCTGAGTTGACTGGGTCAGACTTTGTATTATGAATACATTTTAACATTCATAATAAAACAATCAGTAGCTTAGATTTCTCGATTAGGTAGGTACGTAGTACATAAGAGAAAATATATACAAAATTTCGAACTCGAGATGTTAATCAATTACGATGATAGATGAACTCAAAGAATTGGGTCGTAAAATGCTGTCCGTATGTCTATCTGTCTGCTTGCCTGTCTGTGCGTACGCTTCCGAGGCCTAAGGCCTAAGTAGCTGCCATAATTTTGCTTTAGATTTAATGTTTAAGTTCGGGGCCGTTTTTATCATACTAAAATAATTTAATAACGATACTTTTGAAATTTGAACATATGTATCTCGAAAACGGTAGATACGATTGTACATTGTAATACATGTAATCATTTCTAACTTAATAGAAAACTCATACAATAGATTTTTGAAAAAATACACTTTTTTTAATTTGGTTTTCTTTAGTTTACCCGAAAACGCCGATACTTAACGATTTTGACCAAAATGCATACTTAGAGTAAAATTGATGTTTTCAAAATTATTGTGTCCCTATTAATAGAAAAACTTATATTTCGAAAACCCCAATTTCGATTAAAAAAAAAAAACTTTAAAAACCAAGTAGGTAATGCTTACATCCCGAACAATACCTTTTCAGCAAAATTGTTAAGCAATATCATTTTTCAAACTAAACATTGCAATATTTGGTCTGCCAAATTTTACAAAAACCGCTCTAACGATTTTGAAAATACATATTAACGATAATATCAGTATTCTAAATAAGATCCCTTACTTAGTTTTTCTCAAAAAATCGAATAAAACAGTTTTTAATCCTTTATCCAAAATGACTACCCAAAAGCCGATCTGTGTCTATACATATATTTTTAAAACTCAATAAATAAATAAATTTTGGAACGAATGGAAGGGATCTACAATTTTATGCCGACTCCAAACGGCTAATTGAGAAGCTCTTTCAAGACATTTGTACTCTCGGATGTTTGTCAGACGTTCGCGAGAGGTAGCGCAGCGGAAAAAAACCCTGAGTCGGAATTGGGTTTTTGCGGGATTCGAACCTGGGACTCCCGCATAGCAGTCCAACACACTAACCACTAAGCTACTGCGACTACTCAATAAAAGCTCAATACCGCGCTTTAAAATTAAAATTGTAATAGCCTTTAAAAATGCAATAACAGCAACGTAAAACGTATTTTTAGCAAATATTAGCAAGTTCTTCTTTCTTTCAAGCATATTCAATATGCACCTTAAATAATACCAAACAGCCAGAAAATCTTACTGTATTTGCACCCCATCGGGATATTCAGTTTATAACTGCTAATGCAAATTCAAAAAACAAATCTCTGATTTGTGTAATCATAGACGATCATCACAAATCTATTTCAGCCAAAAATAAAATCATGCATGATAAAAAAACAGAAATTCCTATTACGATTTTCCTCATCCTTAAAAACTGGTAAAATGTGAGAGTTATAAAATAATTCAGTAAGCGCTTATAACGCTCTAACCAGAACTTGCGACAATTGCTTGTTACTGAGAGCTTCAATTTTTAAAAACTTACACTATTATTTAATACATACTGCCATTCGGATTTTATCGATTTGGCAGCAGATATCTGAAATCTCGGATCAAAATCTGAAAAGGTAAATCGAAAACGACATAAGGTTTAAAAATCATAAATGTAATTCTTTTGGGTATGTCATCTATCAAGCCAATCTTGCGTAGATATCTATTACCTATAAAAGTAACTTGAAAAGTTTGAATTCTTGTTTTGTTATCCCACTTTATTTATTAACAGAGAAGAAAACCCAACAGCATGTCTTTGAAAAATAAGATAAGTAGATAAGTGATATAGAACAGTTTTTAGTTCAAATATTATTGTTGATACCTATAATAGGGTACCTATTAATGAATAATCTAATTAATTTCAAAAGAAAATTATAAAAGTATAAAATTTGACATACATTTGTATCGAATAATGAAAACCGTAAAATTAATGCGAATGCACCTACCCAAACAAAAACATTAAAATTGTATCGCCAAAATGCAATAAATTGTTCATATCGCATAGAGATACTTTTTTCAGCAAAACAAATCCAAAAGTAAATCGGCGGCTCTTCCCAACAAAAACCATCATGCATTACATAACCGAAGATCTCCTCACGGCACACACCCCCGCCGGCGTACAATCATAAGGCATTGACAATACCAAAGAAAGAAAGAAAGATTAAAGAAATAAAGGCGATTTTTTCTTTCCGCTTTCCTTATTATCTTGTCTCCTTACCCTTTAACCCACTGATCAGTGTGCAAGGAGATTTACCTGCCCCCAATACCCTATACGGCAGCACACTGCATACATACATTCCGGCCTGTGGTCATAATTCAACTGAAAGTAGAATTCATCTAAACAGAAAATCAATCCTTCTCAAATGAGGTATGGTGGGTTTTGGTTTTCACCTTCCATTTGTTGGACGATCTTTGTTGGACGATCGCAAAAAGTAGAGCATTCTTTTACATTAGGATGAGACATCTGTATATTAATTTATCTATGGCTACACTTTATACTTAATATTATATCAGATTCAAACCACCTTCTGCAGAAAAGCCTACGAAAGGCTTCGCAGATACTTTCTTGTAAATAAAGTTGTATTAATAATAGATAAATAAAAATGAAATGAAAAAAAAACGTTGCTTCTTCTTTAAGTGAATATTTTGTTTTTCTGTATTTTCTTTTTAAAATAAAATAAGATATCAATAACATCAGAACAATTTTCAGGCAATTAATTGATATTAAAAAAAAAATATATATATATAATTTTCAAGAATTGTCCACCCATCTAAATAATTCACGCGACGCCACTGCGAAATACATTATGTATGTAGTATGCACATATGCATTTGAAATTCATTTATTAAACAAAGACAAATTTTAACTTTATTTAAAAATTCGGGTAAGGATCTAATTATACGAATATTAATAAGAAAACTTTTAAACAGTATACGGGATACAACGGATAGTAGACGTTTTTGAGTAGAGTGGCAAAACTTCAAAATTTGCTTTGCTGGTGTTAGAAATTGGATTCTGCAAATAGCCATCTCTCATAAAAACAATTTTTGAAACTTTAAAAAAATACGAATGTTTTAGCGGTAGAATTTTTAATGTTTTGAATAAAACCATAGATATAGCCAAGCGATTGGCCCCACAAACTATCCGGATTGCGCACTTTTGTAAAACAACCAAGGCACGGTTGCCAACTCGGTACATTTGTGACAAAGTATTTGTCTTTCCCAATGCTTCTTTGCCTTTGTCCTTCCCGACGATTTCTCAGTCCGAAAGTTAATTTAATTCAACAAATAACTAAAAAATAGGGTAATGTACAAAAATAACCTTGGTTATGGAAGACATATTTTTTATGTTATTTTAAGGTAGTACGTTTTGAGGTGTACTAAAATACGAGTTGGGTGAGCAATTTATGAAACTTTTAAAATTTGTTATTTCAGATGCAAAATTAAATCTTTGTCCCAATGTTGATTTCTCCGTCCCACTCTTTCGGTATATTTGTCCGAAGTTATGTTTCAAGTTGGCAAGCCTGAACCAAGGACTGAGGCTCTGTTTGTTAGGCACCCCCCCAAAAACTAATACCATACTGCAATTTTTACTGGAATATTCCAAAATAAACTGTTTTTACCCGACTGGACACAGTTACGTTTATGTGTTTCGCGCGTATCCTATGTACGTTCCTTCGTGACACCCTGTAGCCCAAACTGCTTAACCGATTTTGAAGAGTGAAGTGTCATTAAATTGGTATTCTTTGCCGGGGTGTCATAAATACAAAATATGAATTAAAAAAAAAAAAAACCCGACTGACTGTAAAAAAGATTTAAAAAATTAAAACAAGACACTTTCCAGTATAACTAATTGACAATCGGAGTCTGATAAAAATATGCGCAGCCTCCGACTATCCGCTATCCGGAAGCAGAAATCTAAGCTGATAATTAAGATAAGTTGTAGTTCTCGAATGCCTTCTAGCTCCTAGCTTTGGAATGTCTCATCCAAATGAAATGGGTTTTTTTTAATATAAAATTCAATCATGTACAAAGATCTTAAGATATAAATCATCTTTGTACATTATCCTGAAGTCGAAAAATAAGCAATAAACTATAAATTGTGTACAATCGTTGAATTTTCCCAGCGTTCAGTGGAGGAATCAGTCTTCGGTATCTGTAGAGAGCCTTTCCCTAAACCCGAATTGAGAAGCGTGAAGAAATCTTATTTTTTCAAATAGTCCAGTAGTCTCTACGCTGTGAACCAGTGATGCCATTTCGTGGGCATTTTGCCTTTCAAAATAAGCTTAAAGGGTATACGTTTTTTAAAACTCAGAACTTCAAAAAATATATTTTTTTTTTTGTTTCTTAACGTCGGAATGGCCAAAAATTACATTTTTGGGTATTTTTGATTGACTTCGAAAAGTCTGGCATCACTGCTGCGGACTAAAGTTTTTAAAGTTGCTGCAGCTGTGCAATTCTGGTTTGAATATAATCACAAGGAACCTCATTCAGTTAAATGGGAATATAGGATTACTGAAAATGTTGAATATCGACAAGAAATATTGGATTCCAAAAAATCAGTCCATTGCAACGCTGAAAAGATATAATTTCATAGCACAGGCAGGCTGGCTAAATACTAGAATTCAACCAACCACGTAAAACATCCCCGAATCGCACGCGCTTATCCTGTTCGGGTTGTCGTTCACTTTTACCATTGTATATAGAGCCTATAGTACTATCATCAACACAAACAAATTTTTGACCGTTGCTGACACCAGATAGCGTTGTTGTCGGCTAAGTTTCTTGTCGAACCAAAATATGCGAGGAAAAATCACATTTGTTTTTGTAATTTAACCAAACAGTTGGCGGTGGTGGCTGATGACGATGGCTAGGTAGCAAAAAAAGCGACAAAAAACTGCATTTGGGATTCTTTTCTGTGTTACTCACCCAATGAGGTTTTCGTGAATGTGTATCTAGTTTCTGTGAAAAAGAAACGATGACAAATTTCTGATTTGGAATTTCGGTCGTATGAGAGGCAAATCTAGGTATTTGCACTTATGAAAGAAAAGGATTCTGTTTGCGTTCATTTTTATGATGAGATGACGGTTGATCTTTTATTTTGATTTGAAAATTCGTTCTGTCGATATTTGAACGCAAATGGAATTTATTGCAATTTGATGTTTTTGTCGTACTTCTGTTAGTTATGAACTCATAGCAACAATTTAATGATATTATTTGAAATAATATCTACAATTAATTAGCCCCAATTGTGGATGTGAATTTCACTTTCCAAATATGGGAAAGAAGATAAAATTAATGACCTTGATCTACAGGTGGCTTTGGTCGTGCGTATTTTAGGGTCGCTGATTGTCTTTCATCTGATTGTTTTTATCCTCATATATGTATGTAGGGTACATAATCAGAGTGCGAGTGGTAACGTCATATTCAGAAAAGAAATACCCATGCGTTCGTAGAGAATTAACTGACATCGTTTATAAGTCGCACGATATTGTTTTGAGGTTATTTCATTTACAAAACAAATTGGCATAAAAACGTCCGCATGAGGATATACCTACCTACCTAAAAAAAAAGACTACGAAACGTTATTACAACCGGTATATGCTATTCGGAATAAAAGTTGATACTTATTGATCACTTTTTACGTTTGTTTGGTAGGTACAAACAAAGCAATCTTTTCAGATTTCAGAGCACTTTTGCGAATCCAGATTTTTTCTTAGATTTGCTTCAGATTTATCAATAAAAGTGCGTTTTTTTTTTAGCTAGGGGAGAATTGTTGATATTTGCGTTCGCTTATAATTCACTTTAACTTATTCGCAGTTTTTATTTGTGAAAAATGTTTCGTGGTACTGGCTCGGATTTGAACACGTAACCTCCCACTCAACAAGCGAAAACTCTATCACTGCGCCACGGCCACCCGCCGAATTCGAATTTAGACGACTGGTGCAGTTTGTTAACGTTTACGTAATGTTTTTCTACTGCAAAAAAACACATTGCTTCGGGTTTATCTATTTTTGTAAATTATTTAGGTAGGTATGTATAAATATTTAGAGATCAATCGGGACGCAAATTTCGAAGGTCTTAATACCTATAAAATTGAGCCAGTGAAACGTGTAGAAAAGTATCGAAGGATAGATATACTCGAATACACGAATATCAACACAAAATTAGACACACGAAATCAAAGAGCGAATCTTAAAAATCCCGATCCATCACATAAGGAAATACGAATTTTTTTAACGCAGAAACAGAATTATAGGTAGTTG
The DNA here is from genome assembly GCA_946477585.1 of Cheilosia urbana. Lineage (NCBI taxonomy): Eukaryota > Metazoa > Arthropoda > Insecta > Diptera > Syrphidae > Cheilosia > Cheilosia urbana. The sequence goes on from OX297857.1 coordinate 6,955,317, forward strand.
TCATCATTTTTTGCAAAATGCAAAGCAGCTCGGAAGAAGAATTAACATTTTTAATTGATAGTATGTACATAAATAAATAAATATGGATATAAATTGCGCCAATGAGTCTTAAAAACCCTTTTTAGTTTACTTATCTTGTTTTTTGTTTTGTTTTTTTTTTCGTACTGGGTAATAATTCTTGTCTCGTATTATTTTTTAAAAATTCTATAGTATAACACACGAAGAAAATAGGTAGGTAGGCAATATATTATTTATTTAATTGAATAGGAAAGTATGTATTGTAAAATTTTTGTCAGTTACACGGTAACATTATTAATGAAATCGAGCGCAAGAAAGATTTGCCCTATGACAAATACACACAAAAACGTTTGAACGTTTTGCCTTACAGAATCTGACCCCAGGTTTTTATGCATTCCAATAATTACCGAATCATAGAATTATTCGAAAAATAAGACAGACTGTCAATATCAAGCGTTTTTATAACTTTTCATTGAATGTGGTTCGATGTCTATCTAAATTATGGAATTGCATAAAGAAAAACCTAAGTAAGGGTCTCAATTATATCAATAATATACGGAGAAAAAATTACCGTAGGGTTGTAAATAAGATAAAGGATGATGCCTTTGTCGAAGTTAAAAAGAAAAACCTACAAAATGGTCTACTTTATTACCCTAAACTGAAAAATAAAAAAAAAGCTAACCATCCTCTACCTGTATTGAAAATTATTATTTTACTTCTGATAAATGATCCACAAGAAAGGAGACTCTCTAAACTGTGCCAACTATAGAGACATCAGTCTCCTAAACACTGCGTATAAGATCATGTCTGCTGTACTGTGTGAACGCCTGAAACCATTCGTCAACGATCTGATAGGTCCCGATCAGTGCGGTTTTAGGCCCAGTAAGTCCACGACCGATCAAATATTCACACTACGGCAGATCCTGGAGAAAACCCAAGAAGTCAAGATCGATACTCACCAACTTTTTATCGATTTTAAGGCCGCATATGATAGCATTTATAGAGACGAGCTATACAGAGCCATGTCTAGTTTTGGCATCCCTGCCAAACTTGTCAGATTGTGCAGAATGACGGTGGAGAACGCTCGCTGCTCCGTAAAGGTCGGAAACAATCTCACCGAGACCTTTGATGTCAAAAAAGGATTTAGACAAGATGACGCGCTGTCATGTGACTTCTTCAACATCATTCTTGCGAAAATTGTGCGAAACTCACAAGCCAACACCAGAGGCACAATTTTCCATAAGTCTGTGCAACTGCTTGCATACGCTGACGACATTGACATTGTTGGCAGAACACAGCGAGCTGTCACTGGTGCGTTTGCAAGTATTAGTACCGAAGCGGCAAAAATGGGTTTAGTGGTGAATGAGGATAAAACAAAATATATGCTGTCAACAAGAAGGGACACATAACATCGACGAATCGGACAGAACGTCACGATAGACAGCTATAGCTTTGAGGTAGTTAGGGACTTTGTCTACCTCGGATCCGCTATTAACTCTGAAAATGACATCACCTCAGAAATCAAGCGAAGAATCACACTTGCCAACCGCTGTTTCTTTGGCCTAAGACGGCAATTGATTAGTAAGGCCTTGTCAAAAAGCACTAAGGAGATTTTATATAAGACTCTCATCATCCCTGTCCTGCTCTATGGCGCAGAAGCATGGACCCTAGCAAAAACGGATGAGGACCTTCTTGGTCGCTTCGAACGCAAAATTCTTCGAGTGATTTTTGGTCCCGTTTGCGTTGACGGGATTTGGAGGAGAAGATTTAACAGCGAACTCTACGAGCTGTACAGCGACATCGACCTGGTCAGAAAAGTACGCATTAGTCGTCTTTGATGGTTAGGACATGTAGAGCGAATGGACTCCAACGCTCCGGCCTGGAGAGTCTTCGATTCCAACCCGGAGGGACAACGCAGTATAGGAAGACCTCGCCTTAGTTGGCGCGCGCAAGTGGAAGGGGACCTCAACCAACTTGAAGTGCGCAACTGGAGGCAGTTAGCCAAAGATCGCGCTAACTGGAGAGGCGTGTTGGTTGAGGCCCAGGTCCACCCCGGACTGTAGCGCCACCTTCAGTAAGTAAGTTCTGATAAATGAAAAAAAAAAAAAAAAAAAAAACAGGGGCGTTTCTTTAGGAATGAAAATCCCACAAAACTAACCATAACTACCTGTTTTTTACTATTAGCTTAGATTATTCTAAATTTCCAAATTTCGTAAAACCTAAATTTACGGAGAAATGCTTAGAAAAGAAGAGAATTTTAAGATTTTAGATTTATTGTCCCTTGTAAAAAACATACCAATGCACTAAAACAAAATATTATTATGCCGATGGCCGAGTATATCTATTTATATTCCATAAGAATAAGAAGTTCTGAATCTTCCGTTATAAAATATTATATTTGGTAAATGGGCCTTAGTGCATTGGGGAGCGCCAATATGATGTTTTCTTAAAGAATCATAGGTTAGAGTTCGGGTAATGGCTTTATTAGTTTTCTGAAACGAGTCTTAGTTAAATAAAAAAAAGTATAAAAAATAGTTTGGGGAAAGAGATAAAAAACTCTAATTCCAATTTAACCAGTTTCGGAAATGAGGACCTATCCACCTGCTCATAATGAAAACTTCAACGTGGTACTTTTGAAAAAAGTAGGTATGATGTATACTTTTTTACTAGATAACTGAGAGCAACATCTATTCAAAAGTAACAGATGTGAATTTTTAAATAAATTAACAATTTGCTTTACAATTTTTCGTACAAATTTCTACCCCCATAACAATTTAAACGCATCGAGTAAATCAGTCATATGCCCATAGAAGATAATAGAATTGACAAATCTCGCAATCTCGCAAATCGTAATACAGAAATTCTTCCACAAAAAAAAAAATGCACATCCAACTACACACAAAGTAGGTACCTGCTCATCTCATTCATAAAAGCAACAGACAACAAAAACAAACCTGAAAATATTATGAAATCGAACCAAAAAGGCAGAAAAAGAATGCTACAAAACCCACCCCTCATCCACACTCTGAAATCGGAAAGGGAAAGCATCATAAGTAGGCAATTTTGCCGACTTTTTATAACAAAAGGGGAAAAAAGGGGTAAGAGATTTTTTGGGGGGAAAACAATCTAAATGGGGGAAAAAAATATTTAACATACATTTTATTTAAATAAAGTTTTCGAAAGACTACACTATTTTTAAAACTCATTCAATTATCATAATCTTAAATGGGCCTATGTAACGTCTCACTTACAAGTCCACGTTGTCTTAAGAAAAGAAATGTTCATTCACTTTGGGAATTGTCTAAATATTTCGGACATATTTCTTCTTCTTCAAATTGGGTTGAAATTGATAGGGAGTATAGACTACTAAGAAATTTAATCATCGAAAATATTTCAGCTGACAATGTTCAAGAATTTTGGAGGGAAATATTAAAAATAAGTCTTGAAGAAGACGATATTACGTTTCCGAGCATACAAAAAAGTATGGAGCTTATTTTTTGTCTTCCTCACAGCGGGGCGAGTGCTGAAAGATTTTTTTTTAGCAATAAATTTAAATAAAATAAAAACACGAAACAAACTGTCTAATTCCACTTTTGCTGGAATTTTGTACACAAAAAATTTATTAAAAAAAAAGATTGTTACGACTTTGTGGTAGAAAAAGGCTGCTTAAAACTTCACAATAGCGCAATGTTCAAACTTTAAGGTACATATATATTTTTAAATATACCCTGTTTATTGATTTAAACATTAATATGTGATTTTAAAATTAATAGCTACTTAGTTATGTACGTTCTCTGTTTTTGTTTTTTATTAGTATTTCATAATAATGACTGAATTTAATGCGTTCCTATTATTTTTTTTGTTTGCTTGATTCTAAGATATTTAAATAAACCATAAAATGGTAAAATTAAACTTAAATAAGTGTTTGTTTTTGGGGAAAAAAAAAAGGGATTTTTATTTTTGAAAAAGGGGAAAAAATCTCGTTTTGGCGTTAAAAAAGGGAAATTTTAATATATAATCTGGGATCCCTGGTCATAACACAGCAGTGCAAATGCATACGCATTCATTTGGGGTTTTTTTTTTCCTTTAAAAAATAGCAACCACCAGCGCTAACACCATTGCAACTGCCACCATTGAGGTATCTGCGCCAACTGATACTGAACTCTAAACCAACGAAATCTATGATCTTCACCCACTCAAATATTCGAGCTTCGCGTTGTTTGCGATCGTGGCGCAATGATCTTCTCGTCGAAGTGGTAGTACTATAGTCTCTATAATACAATGCTTTTACTTCCCTAATCCCTATAGCACAGACAAGAGAAATATACAGATGTAGAATATGGTATACATCGAGTTTAATCTTTTTCTTCATGTAGATGGCTCCAGCTACTCTGTTTTTCGATTATTGTATGATCATGCAGGCAGCCTGTATTCGGGAGGTATGGTATGATATGCGATCTGTGTTCTGTATGTGCGCAAGTTAGACAAAAAAAAACTTTGTGGAAGAGGTTTTTTTTACTCTGTGATAACGCACAACAAGTATAATCCGCAAAGCGAGGACATTTGAATTGTATTTTTTCACTTCGGTTTCATTCAGTCAGAGTGAAATTTTGTTATTATTTTGTTTTGAAACTTAAGAAAGGCTCTGTTCCAACAACAACCATATACTGAAAATTCTGAGAACGTTAAAAATTTTCAAGATTATAAATCAGAAATCTTGAAAAAAAAAAAAAAAAAAAAAAACATATGATTTGGAAAAGACTATTCGACAAATGTGCAAATCAAATAATTTAAAACAAATAGCTTTAAGACGCAGACTGAAGACATTACAAATAGGAAGTTTGTCACACAAATCAAATAAAAAGACATCATAAAAAATGTCGCTGATTTAATCGATTCATTCCCTGTTGGAAAACGCAAATGTTTTTACCGGGACGCTTTTAACAAAAACTAAAACCTACTCTTAAAAATAAAAATGGATTTCACAAAATTTATTTTTTAGAAATGCCGCCTTGTATAATTTTATGAGAAGCTCTTGACTTCCATCTCCCTCACACCTAGGGTTGCCAGTTCGAAATCAGTAAATATCTGGACATTATGTTGAAATTCCGGGACTCGTCTGGACATTTCAAATTTCGACTATTTTATTTTTGTTTATAAATTAAAAAAGGGAAATAATTTGTTTTATTAATGTGCAAATAAGCGTTTTTATTTCAATAAAAAAACAAAAAAGAATTACAAAAACAAAAACAAACAAAGATTTCAATCACATTTCTCTTCATATTCATATAATGTTATAGTCAAACAACGAAGTTCAGTCGCTCCTAGGGTCTAAAAATACATCAGCCAAAGGCCGAAATTAAACCCAATTTCGACCTTTGACCGAAGTATTTTTTATCAAACCCACAACATATCTATATATATTATGTCAATTACCTGTTTTGTATGGGGAATTCATAATTTAATTTTACCAGGCTTAATGGCGACATATACCCACGATTTTGAATTTGTGCACATCTACGGCACAGTACCTTTAAAATAACATAAGTTTCATTCTCCTCATTTCGTATTAAATACGAAAAAAGCGTACGGAAAGCTCGGATGTTCACGTATTTATATAATGATAATTCCTTCGGGGTAAATCGATGATCATGTAACTCTATAACCACTGGGACGATTTTCATAATTATTTTTTTGTTTTGTTCGTATTGCTGTATATCAGGTTTTTATTTACTTTTTGTCGCGAAAACAAAACTTGGTGGGGATGAAAGAGGTTATGAAAATTTGTATGGGGAAATACACTTTGAAAAAAAAAGAAACTGGATAGAAATCGAGAAGTGACACTTCAAATAAAAAAAATTATTTTAAATTTTAAAAGCAATTGTTGTTGTCAATTATTTTAATTATTTTCCAAGCAAATTGTTGTTGTCCACAGTTTTGAAGTTTTTTTTTTTTAATATACCTAAAAAGTTTGTTCTAATAAATTATGTTTACTATGTTACATTAAGTAACTTTTTGAAATGAAGTAGATACTTTGATTATACAAAGATGATATGGCCGATGATATTTTGCATCGAATTCGCACTGTGACTTCGGATAATGAACTAGAGATGCCAGATGAAATGCGCAACAAAGCTTTGATATTGATCGAGGATATGTGTCTGCTCATGAGTGGCAATTTGTTGTGCAAATTGGGGATGCCACAGCCAAATCATTCAATGCAAGACGCATTTAATCGAGAATTGGAGCGAGAAATGGACTTCAATCGAATCGCATTGAGTCAACCTGTTCGAACAAATGTGCCAATGTTTGAAAGTGATTATTTTGTAATTTTATGAAATTGGAAATACATACACTTTTTTCAATAAATCATGGAATTTGACAAATAATAAGTCTCGCCGGGACTTTTGACTGGATAATTCATTTTCCACCGGGACTCTGGACACCGCTTAGAATATCTGGACAATCCCGGCGAGTCCCGTTCGTCTGGCAACCTTACTCACACCACTTCTTTATACAAGTAGATGGAAATAAAAGAATTGTCAACGGGTTTCCATGAAAAAGTTCTAACGAAATTAAAAAAAAAGTTGACAAACTGTATGATATAAGTACCTATACCAATGTTTAGTACCTAGTAATTTTCGAAGAAATTTCTATCGAAGAAAACATAACATTATAATAACCTTAAGGACAGAATTGACGGATTCGTTAACTACTGCGATGGAAGATTAAATACATATCTACCACCGGGTGGGAAAACAAATTTGTATATAGTTGATATGCTAATTTCTTCATATTTTCTTTTGCATGTGATTTGCGACAGTGTTTAAAATGAAAAAAATACACAGAAGTTCAATGGTTTTTTGCTTATTTCCTGACATTATTGCGAGTGTTTGAAATAGAAGTTCACCAAGCTCCAATCTAAAACAGAGATTTTTCTTATTTCACGTTATCAATTTAAATTCAGTGTTTTAATTCTCTTGTTTGTACACATGGCTTAAGAAACAGGAACCATGGAACTAATGAATGACATAAAATTGCAATAATTACAATAACATAAAGAATCCAAAAACACATAGCAGTACATGTATTACAACAATAATATCGTCCAGCACAAGGTCAACACACAAAAAGGAAGTTGCGAAAAACAAAACCCAAAATACATTTTCGTTCGAATCATACACTCCTTATGAACTTGCTTCATGTTGCAGGCACTTCATACCAGGTATTGTATTGTGTATGCTGGTTTTCTCGATTTGTGTATGCTGGTTTTATAATTTTTCTTGAACATGCGTTTGTTCTATCATTATATATCTGTATATTTCTCTTGTCTGTGCCTATAGCCCTACGCTGCCGGTTCAGAGCATTTTTGTTGTCCTTGCTATTTTTGGAACTTAAATGTGTGCTTAAATTTAAGCTTTCCATCCTTTTCACTTGGAAAACAGCTTTAATCCCTTCCTCTTGCGGCAGTATTACCTTCTAAAACTCGGTGTTGCCTGTATTGTGTGCTCCCTTTTTATCTACAGTTTCGGTTTTTATTTCATAATCGCACACAGATAGTGCTAGGGGTAGGAAAGTAAAACGTATGTTTGATGGGAAACACTAAACAAAAAAAAAAAAAAAAAATAAATAAAGCCAGAGGAAGTATTACACAATAGTAAGCGTTGATAATGCGCATGTTCCCTATACGTGTGCACACATACCCCGTGTACGTACACATTGTATACCTATGCATCTGTTTGGCAGAGTATGAAGGAAAGCATTTGAGAGAAACCAAATATAATAAGAATTAACAACAAATAAGATAAGTAACCAATTAAGCAGCAAAAGTGAAATTCCCATCTCTTACTAGGTATAGTAGGTAGCTACCCGATGAAAGGAATATTCTAGTGATGCGTGATAATCCAAAATCATATCGATAAATCGATACTTCAGTATCGAAAGGAAAATATCGATACAACAAAATAATCGGTCCTAAAAAAATCGATTATATCGAGAATTTCGATTTTTCTTTATTTAAAAGCAAAATATTTTTTTGCTGTTAAAAATTCATACCAACAAATAGGTAACAACACAATATAAATAACAATTTAATGTTTCCTTAGTTCTTAGAAGTTAAAATAACTTATGTTTATTAAATAAACTAGCTAACCCCAACTAATGAACCGATTGATAGTTGGTAAAATGTGTCAATCAATTGATACTTTTGTATTACCCAGTTGATAAAGGTTTAGTCATTGTTACTGAAATTGACAGTTGTGAAAAAATACGCTCTTTGACTTGATTGAATTTGCTGTGGATATTTTTTTGTTTTAATTTAGAATAAAATTCCATTTTATTATGAGTTTGACATTGATGAGGAAGAGGTTAGCTCCTTTTTTTTTGGAAATAGTACAAACAAAGAAGCAAATAAGGGATACTTCAAAACCCCTAGAATTGGAAAAATAATCAATTGGCTTAGAACAGTCCAAATTTTCAATTACCTATCTTCAAAGATATTTGTCAATGAACTGGAAAAATGTAGGTATTTGTCTCAAATGGTATTTGAGCTATCAAAATAGTTAAATAAACTTAAAACTTTACATAAATAGATACAAAATGAAAGAAAAGCCAATGACAATTGACACTCGCAATACAAATTTGTGTATTCAAATCATAAATTTATAGAATAAAGCAATAAGGGCCTAATTATCTTCGCCTTTGAAATTTCCTCTCAAAATAATCGCCTTAATGACATTTAATTTGAGATTCTTCACAATCACACACAATTCCATTACAAAAGTTTCGGATCATTGAGGTTGCGCAACGAAATTAAAATGCATTAAGCCAATCATATGGCGTTTTTCATTTTTAGTTCAGACCAGAACCTGAACTAAAAATATGAAACAAATCCATCAATCGAAGGCGAAGTGGTGACCTAGAAAAATTGTTAGACTGAAAAAATCGAAATATCTTTTTGATTCTGTTGAGTCGGGATATCAAGTTGATGTAATTTTTACAGATTTCAAAAAAGCTTTTGACACGGTATGTCATGGCATTCTTATAAGCAAACTAAGATCATTTGGCATTCATTCGATGCTACTTAAGTGGTTAACAAGTTACCTCACGAACAGAAAGCAGTATGTAAAGATTGGTTCTTCTCAATCTAGACTAATTGAGGTCTCTTCTGGTGTCCCCCAAGGTAGTCACTTAGGACCCTTACTTTTTAATATATTTATTAATGAGATTCCTTCATTGCTTAATAACGCTAACTGCTTGATGTATGCCGATGACCTAAAGATATTTATTCGTGTTAAAAATATTTTTGATTGTGGAAATCTACAAAATGATTTAAACACAATAGTTCAATGGTGTGACCTTAATGGACTTACCTTGAACATAAATAAATGTCATTCTTTTTCTGTGTACCATGCTTTAGTGCCTGTACTTAATGACTATACAATTTCCGGGACCTGCCTTTCTCGAAAAACCGAAATTAAAGACCTTGGTGTGATTTTTGACACGAAACTTGCATTTTCGTTTCACATTGATTATGTTGTCAACAAAGCAAACTCGATGCTTGGATTTCTTAAGCGAACATGTGCTGAATTTTCGAACCCATATGCTCTAAAGTCTGTCTATATGTCTTTAGTACGACCTTATCTTGAATATTGCTCTATGGTGTCCTATATATGCAAATTCTATAACACGCCTTGAAAGGATACAAAAATCCTTTACAAGATTTGTTATAAGACAAATGAAATGGAACCTTTATATAATGCCCTCTTATCCAACAAGATGTGCCTTAATAGGATTAGATGCTTTAGAGAAAAGGCGAAGTGTTCATTGTATGCTGTTTATTCATGATGTTTTCTCTTATTACATACTATAATGTCCCGATTTACTTCAACATTTCAAGTTTTATGCACCAGAACGAATTCTTCGAACAAGAAACATTTTTTTTTCGAGCCCTAAACATTCTTACAACTACGGCCTTAATGAGCCAATAACAAAGTGTATAAAAAAGTTTAATTTTCTTTGCAATGAAATAGATTTATGTGATGATAGATTGAAATTTAAATTATCCTTACTGAATATAAATATGTCCTAAATGATAATACTACGGAATATTTTACATAATTATTTTTGAACTGTTAAAATATTGAATCCTAGTCTGTTAGAGTTAAGCTCGGTAGATGAATAAAGAATAATAATAATAATAATAATAAAATGTCTTAAGTTTATTGAGTCGTGACATGTCATTAAGGCATGTATTTTAATCAATGACCGAACAATAAAAAAACTATGAAAGTCCCAGTTGTGTTCGAGTGCAGAAAATCGGTCGCAAATCATCGATGCATCGATAATATCGAAAATAAATTATCGAGTGAAATTATCGATATTTTTTCACGAAAATATCGATGAATCGAGTGATTCGATATTTATCACGCATCACTAGGAGATTCCATTAAAATGTGCATCGATGTGTGAATTTTTTGTTTGTTCCCTTCATTGTGAGATAATGTAAAGCAATTTTTTTTTTTTTTTTCTAGTGAGGGTTTTTTTTTGGGGGATGTTGTCAGTAAAAATGGAATTTATGCTATCACCTAGCTTGGGATACGAGTATCACCTGTCGCAATCTTTCACGTCACGGCGCTCCCGCTGATCGTCATTCGTGTTGGTTTTTGATCAGCGGTTTGAGTTCAATAAACGCCTAGGGTAACATTTGCTTTCGCACCTATGCGGTGATTACTCTTCGCTCTAAGGCTGAACGTGAATTAGGTTCCCAAATGTTTGAACTTATGTTAATTTTCGGTTGCTATGAATTTTCTTTGGAAGCAACTATCTGGGTGGGAAGCCGTATGAAAGACATGCTTCCATTGAAGGGCGTTGTGGTCCTTATGTGGTCCGTATTAAAACTGGATAGATGGAAACCATGCATGACACACAGCCACCTTTGCTTTTGGTAAACCTTCAGTGTTACATAGGTATATGTATATGTCTTTAGACAGAGTATTTTTCAATGACAGACGCTTGGGCATTCACAGAGCAGCTGTCCAATGGTCCGCGCTTCTGCTGAAATCGGTAGTTGTGCTAATATCTTATATTAGCCTTTACTAAATGTGTAAACATTTGATGGCAATTACACATTTCTTCATCAGATTTTGGTTTGGAAATCAATTATATAGGGTGATTTTTTAAGAGGTTTAGAATTTTTAAAAAAAAAAAAACACAAAAAATTCGAAAAAATGAATGAAATATTTATTTGAATCGATAGTTTGAACCTTGCAATTTAATGTTTAAAGATAATTTCATGCAAATGTTGACCGCGGCTGCGTCTCAGGTAGTCCATCCGCTGAGTCCAATTTTGGCATACTCTTTCACACATATCGGCCGGTATCTCACGAATGAATGCATGGATGTTGGCTTCCAGTGCGTCAATCGAAGCGGGCTTGTCCCTATACACATTAGCCTTGACATACCCCCACAAAAAATAATCTAATGGTGTCAAATCGCACGATCTAGGCGGCCAATTGACCGGCCCGAAACGTGAAATTAACTGTTCACCAAACTCGCCTCGCAATTGCGCCATTGTTTCGCGTGCTGTGTGGCATGTGGCACCGTCTTGTTGAAACCACATATCATGCAAGTCAAGAACTTCCATTTCGGGCAAAAAAAAGTTTGTTATCATCGCTCGGTAGCGTTCACCATTGACAGTAACGCTGCGATTCGCATCATCTTTGAAGAAATATGGCCCAATAATGCCGCCGGCCCATAAACCGCACCAAATAGTGGCTTTTTCGGGATGCATTGGTAGCTGTTGCAATGCTTCTGGCTGATCTTCACTCCAAATGCGGCAATTTTGCTTATTTACGTACCCATTCAACCAAAAATGAGCCTCATCACTGAACACAATTTTTCGATAAAAAAGCGGATCCTCGGCCAGCTTTCCAAGAGCCCATGCACCAGAAATTCGGCGTTGTGGCAGGTCGGCTGGCTTTAGTTCTTGCACAAGCTGTATCTTAAAAGGCTTTACGCACAAAACGTTAAAAACTACGAATCCCTTTATTTTTAGATTATATATTTACGATCTATATTCGATTCAACGCCTGAAGTTATACTTTGTTTCTTTCTACGTAATCTGTAAACGCACGTGCGCGTTAACGAGACATTATGAATTGGGCATTGAAGTTTTATCGAAATCGAAATTGGGGTTTTCGAGATATGAGCGCAATTTTTGAAATCAGTATTTTCGGTGATTCGAATTGAAAATTAAGGACACAATAATTCGAAACATCAAATCTACTCTAACTATGCATTTTGTTCAAAAGCGACAGTGCCGTTTGCAGATAATCTAAAGAAAACTAAATTAAAAAAAAATACTTTTTTCAAAAATCCATTGTACAATAATACAGAGAAAAACTGAGTTTTGTCTTCAGTTAGAAATGACAAATGACCATATTACCTTAGAAATTAATTCTTGTTACAATCGTATAGAGCGTTTTCAAGATACAGTGGACGTCCAGAATAACAAATGATATAATGTTTGTTGTGATTCAGTATAACGAGAGCAATTTTATATACTTTTATACAATTTAAAAAAAAAAAAATAACACATGGAAAAATACGTTAATTTAAAAGGTTTTATTTGATGTTAATAGGTGATGGTCTTGCCATTTAAGCTCTTTCAGGGTTTTCAAGCCAATTTATACATACGTTCCTTCTATAGGATAGAAAATCGTGGGCACCATTCGCCATACAGAAATATGTACTAATGTATATCTGAAAAGCGTTCGTTATATCGCAAAACTGTATGTCCAAATTTCAAAAGTACCGTTATTCGATTTTTTTTTTTAGCGAAAAACTGGGTATTATGTTAATGTCATGTTAACTTCACCCAGTTCACCGGCAGGCAGAGAGACAGACAGACCGACAGAATCTTGCGACCCACTTTGTTGAGTTCCTCCATCATCGTAATGTCAGAATTGATTAGGATCTCGAGTTCGAAATTTTGTACGAATACTTACTATACGTAATCGAGAAAGTTAAAAAAAAAAAAAATAGCTGTCCAATGGGTACCCATTAAACGCTGGGTTTAGTTTTTTAACAACTTGTTTCAGCAGCCCCTAACCACCGAGAAACTGTCGGCTCCGTCCTTCCTTCCTTCTTAAAGTGCATCACCACATCTTTGCTTCAGTGTGCAATAACTTTAAGGAGATGTCAGCGCTGTCTGCCCACTCTCGTGTAACAACGGCAACAATGCTTTCTTAGCGCAAATCTTGACGAAAGTTAGTTTTCCTTCCCAACATGACGCACTTTGATGAACCGACTACCACTATCCAACCCTTCCTTCCTAACTATCTATCTCTCGAGAGAGAAAGCAAAGAAGGCATAAATAAATAGAAACTTGTTTCGCGTACAACTAGGAACTGCTTCGCCCTACAAATTATGTATATAAAGTCCATACGCCCACCCCCACTATTATTTTGTAGTATGCGTGCTCCGATGGCCCATTGTGATTGTGAGCGCGCAAGGGTAGCAAAACCTTTCCACGTGGTAGTAACACAACGAGACGACGTGTTGAAAATGTGAAAAAATTACCGCACATAAAGTTTTTGTCTTCGGTTTATTTTCGTTTTTTCTGTAAATAAGAATAGGGAACAAGTGAAGAAAAAATACCTCCAAATATTTGTAAATATTTTCAAAGTTGTAAATGTCAATTGAAATGTCAAAGTTTGTGGTTTGGATTTATTTATTTTTTACACCTAGCTGTGTTGTTTGTATGCATATTTAATTTTTTTTTTTAAATACAATTAAATAATGAAGCGAGAGTTAAAACTTATATAATATGGATATGGAATTTAAAATTAAAATGTGCATTTCAGAATTTTAGAGAGAGTTCTGTTTTTTTCTGTTATATAAGTTAAATAAAACGCAGTTTTTTATTTTTTTAAAATATTTTTTGAATACGTTGCTACGCTAACATCCGTGTGTTTGTAGTGAGCGAGTTTGTTATAAGCGAATTGCAACGTGTAATAGTTTTAATGGTGTTTGTGCGGCGATGGGCTGTTTTGTACAAGTAAGTGCTATCGGTGGCTCTTGATTTTGTATGTATTTTTTTTGTCTTTGTGTTTTTATTTATATAGCTACTTGTTTTGTTTTTTACGTTGTTATTATTTTGTTTGGGACAACAGTGAACTGCGTTTCAAAACGAACTTCTATGACATCAGTATGGATATATAAATTCTCGCAGTGGAATAGAATTTATTTGGAATTTAACTGCGCGCTAGCGCAATTTAATCATGCTGAGCCCTTATCACATGTGTCCTTGAAGTTCTTGCATAAAGCGGAACATTATCCTCGTTAGATTTCTTTTGATGGATTACAGCGAATCCAACTAAAGGGATTAGAAGTCACGTCTTAAATTGGGGATTTATTTTCGAAAATCCACTCTAGTTTCTGCTCATGGTAAGTGTGTTCCTGTTCCTGGGTTTAAATTATTAGAAGGTTGAGTAACACTTGTCTATGTGTCTGAATTGGACACTGGCTGGGTTTAAATTAAGTCTCACGTTAGTAGCGGACTTCCTCGATCGAACGTATCCGGGTCTACACCCATTCGCAGAGCCATTCTGCTCCTGAGTTTCTACATAATTGTGTTCGATAAGGTCTAAGATGGTTTGGGGAACAGCTTCGAGGGCAGTTTAGCCACTGTGCTGCTTAGATGTCAGGTAATGAGGGTAGTGAGCCCGTGGATGGGACGAGAAGAGCCGCCCCATGCCTAATAACTTCTTAGCTCTTAACAAACCCACAAAGGTTACTTAAGCTCTGCAGAAAATGCTTAAAATTTCTCAACTGGGTTTCTAACAGATTATTTGCCAGGCTAAAACAAAAGGGACCAACTGCATAGACTTTGCCTTAAAAGTGCAGCAACAGCCGGCCCCACACATACTGTGCCATTGACCGCGAGGGAATAGTTGGTCAATAAACCATAGATAACCTCTAAATAACCACTGGATCTATTACGGGAACTGAAATGCAATGATACGAAATGAAAAAGGACGGCAGTCTTGAAAAATTAGGATATTTAAGACCACACAGCAGTGGTGAAGTACTAGATAGATAGATAGATAGATAGATAGGATTTTTTATTTGATTTCAATTGTTAAAATATTCCTTACAATGTTTACATAAAAATTAAAAAGCATGGCTTTTATGCCGTCTGCCTAGTTGACAAAACAAAATTACATTCCGTGAAATAAAATCTTATCAAAATAGATTCTATAATTACTTTACATAAGTACGAACACGAACATCCAAAAATATTTTGTCTTCCCCTTTTTTCTAAAAACTTTCATTAATAATTCGCTCTCTATAATCCAGCGCCAATTTACAGTATTGGAATAGCTTTTTAACTTCCATATCGTTGAGCAGTGATATAACTTGGTTTTCGGTCAGAAAATCGCTTCCAAATATGTTCCTCCTAAACTCTTTTAAAATAGGGCATTTTCCCATAAAGTGGAAAGTATCTTCTCTTTCGACAATGTTACACAATGTGCACAGGATGGGTAAATCCTCTCTATGTGGAATAAAGTTTAACTGCATGAGTTCTCCACGTAACTTGACCATCATCGATATTTCGTCGACGCCATTTTCATCTCGAAAATAGTTTTTCTCTTCCAGATTATGGTTCAATCGAGAGTACAGGTTCCTATGGAGAGATCCTGCGGCGTTGTTCAAAAATGTTTCTCTGCACTTTAAGTCAACTGCAGAAATAAGCTGATAAAGCATTCTTTTCCAATCATCGTAGTTGGTTATATCATCTAGATTGAGGTCCATCTCGCAGTCCCTAGCAAGTTTTATCCATTCAGCAAACCAACTTGTTTTTGAACGTATGACTTGGAGAGCCGCTATCTTCGGGAGCCGGTGATTTCCCATATTCAAAACTTTCAGAACGTAGTCTATTTGCATTTTAAGCGTTCTAATGAAAAGCGGCGATAAGCCTGTTTCCAACATAATTATATAGTTAGGCACATTGGGTGGCAGTCGAAAAATTCGCTTAATAAAGTATCGCAGCAGCATCTCCACGGTTTCATATTGTTTTGCTCCCCATATTTGTGCTGCATAAAGTAAAATGGATCCCGATACGGCTTCAAATATTCTGAACTTGCTGCTATGCGCAATATTTTTGTTGTAAAAACATCTATTCCATACTGCGCTGATAGCACTTTTCGCCTTAGTCAGCTTCTCCTTCAGATGCCTGTCCATACTTAAGTTCTTTGTTAAGTGAACTCCTAGGTATTTGAATTCATTAACAATTTCAATTTATTGATTGTTGTAGTACCATTTTTCATTTGCACAGTTTCTGCCTCCTCCGTTCTTGAAAATCATAATTTTGAATTTTTCTAAATTTACTATCAAGTTCCAAATGCTACAATATCGACTCAGCCGGTTTATCATTAGCTGTAATGATTCAGGTGTTGATGCGAAAAGAACAATGTCATCAGCGAAAAGCAATGCCTTTATTGTATGACCTGCGTATTTAATGCCGCTAGGTAGAAAGTCTACCAGGTCTTCAATAAATAACGCAAACAGACTTGGGCTCATTGTACAACCTTGTCTGACACCTGATTCCGTTCTAAACCAACTAGACATATCTTCACCATTCCAAACCGATGCCACTGTGTCCACATAAAGATTTTCTATGACCCTTCCAAACTTCCGCGACATACCAATACCATATAGCTTATATATAAGAGCTTGTCTATCCACTGTATCAAATGCTGCCTTAAAGTCCACAAAGAACGTGTACAACTTCTTCCCTTTACAGAGAAAAGAGTCCGCAATGCTTTTTAAAACAAAGATGTGGTCAATCGTTGAATAGCCTGGTCTAAAACCTGCCTGGTACTCCTTTAATAGCTTATTATCATCAATCCATTTATTTAGTCGTCTTTGTAAGATTACGGTGAAGATTTTGTACGAAGCATTTAAAAAGGAAATACCTCTGTAATTGGACAGTTCTGATAAGCTTCCTTTTTTATGGATTGGAAAAATTACAGATTCTCTGAATACCTGAGGAATAAGGCCAGTTTCCCATATGTTTCCATATATTAATGTTAACCTGTTAATCACCTCCATTGTGCCATACTTATAAAACTCAACTGATATCCCATTCGAACCTGCTGCTTTGCCGTCCTTCAACCTTGCCACCGCTGAAATGACCTCTTGTTGTGTGATGTCAGCATCCAGAATTTGATTGGTAATCCCAGGAGGAGCATAGTGGAAATTAACTCTTTCCTGAACAGGATTCAATAAATTTTTAAAGTGCGTAGCTAGAAGATTCGCGCTAAGATTGCAATGGATAGTAAAGTTTTTACCGTTCAAATATTTTACTAGTCTCCAGAATTCTTTCGAGCTTTTACAACCGGCTACCCGCTTAGACTCGGCTTCATAAAATGCTGCTTTTTTTCGGTTACACAGTGTTTTATATTCCATATTCGCCTGCAGATATTGGTTTTTGAAGCAACCGTCACATGACTTCCTATATGCCCGCAACCAACCAAATGATAACTCTCTGGCTCTTTTACATTCCCCGTCAAACCAAGGGGCAATACAGTTATTTCGAACGTTCCTGTCGGTACAGGTGACCGGGTATGATGCTTTGATGATTTCGTCTAGCTGGCTGAGGTTGAGGTGATGTGCTGTATGCAGAGAGCTATTAAGTCGGGATTGATATATAACCGCTTTTGATTTATTCCATTTAAGTTTAGGCAAAGGTTTCATAGTCCTTGCCACTTCAGGCTCCATCGACGTGAGAACAAAAGTCAGAACTATAGGGAGATGATCCGAAAATGGGACACTTTCAACTTTAAGATCAGCAATGTGATTGTTCCATTCGCTGCCGCAGAGACTATAATCTATAACAGAGCTACCTTGATTTCCAACAAATGTATATTCTCCTTCCAAATCTGACAAACTTGTTCCATTCTGTATTCTTAGCCCAAACGCGTTACAAAAATCTATTAATTTGCGCCCTCTTACATTACAGACTGAATCTTTGGATCTCCGTTCAATACCCGCTGCCTTATTTTCCCTTCCCGCTTCGTTTCCCATCCTCGCATTCAAGTCTCCCACCACCAGCGTATTCGAGGTTTTACCATGCGCCATAAAACCTTCTACTTTTTCAAAGTCCTTGTTATTGAAGTACTATATGAGGCGGTTTACAAGCTGCGATCACAACGACCCGCCGGAAGCTCCCCCAATTGGGTATGTCTCGATCTACGCCTTAGTAGTACAGTCCCATGAAGTATGAGCATTGAGTCGATGCCAGAAAGCTATTACAAACTTATGGTCTCACGGCTTACCCCGATCATCCCCACGATACCCTTGGCTTGATGAAGCAAGGGCTTTATAAAGATGGAACGAGCCAACTCGAACAGACATCTGTGCAGTTGAAGGGGAGCTTGTAGTAGACACTTACTTTGGTTCTAAGAATGTCATCGCAGTGTGACCAATTTAACACATTTCCTGTTGAATTTAGCAGGATTATTTTGTTTTCAGCCTCTTTTTTTTCAAAATCGTGGAAGCAATTTTTTAGCAGTATTTATGTTTAGCCAAATTATGATTTAAGATAATTTAAATAATAATAATAATTTAATTCTTTATTTCAATGAAAAATCATGCAAGCATTTTTTTAACAGGATTTTAGCTTAGTCAAATTGTGAATTAAAATAATTTTAATAATAACAATTTAATTCTTTATTTCAATGAAAATCATGCAAGCATATTTTTTTTAGCAGGATTTTATGATTTATAATTGTAAATTAAAATAAAAAAAAAATAAATAAATCAAAGCAGACGAACCTTAGTGTGAACAAGCCATTACAGTTCTCATTTGACAGTGAACACAGCCATTCAACGAATTCAGCAATCAACTTTCCAAACACACACTTTATTTATTGTTATTTGTGTGAAATAAATAAATAAATAAATAAATGGCGCAACAGGCCTATAGGGACCCTGGGCCGATTATGCCGATTCCAAACGGCTAATTGAGAAGCTCTTTCATGACAGTTATGCGCATTTTTTTTTGTAATTCATAAGCACACTCATCCTGATTAAATTGTTTTTAGAAAAGACAATGTTAAATTAAAGAAACCACATAACAGAAATTTGCTGTTGAAATACTTTTCAAGTTAGGACCCATTTATAGCCATTACATAAAACGAAACCGTAAAAATGTTCGTTTGCTTTTTTTGACCAATTAAACTTGATGGTTGAACTCAATCAATCAATGATCATGAGATCAAACTTAATTTATTTAATCGAATCAAAGATACAATTGCCCTTGTCAAAAGCACTGTCTGACGTTTTCCCCGTTAAAACGAGACGGCAGAGTTGGGTTTTTGGTGGCCTTTAAAACCTGCACCCACATTATGTTCAAACTGTTAGAAATCAAATTAAAAAAATGATTCCCTTCCGTCTGTTTGGTAAGCCTTGCATGGGTTCTTCTGTTTGGTAACTGTTTTATGTTGGGACATTTTAAATAATGTCCTACTGTGACAGAGAATAGCTTAGCTAATTTTGCTAACCACTATGAGGGAGGACCATAATTAAACAGAACCTTCTTCTCTATTTATTTCCAGATGTACGTCAATCACAGTAAGTCACAACATGAACACCGATGCCTACACCAGCTGAAAATCTCAAGCTTATGACACAAGAAACAGGAAACAAAATCAACAACAGTAACTATAGAAGAAACTAAAGAAGTAGCTCATGACTAAGCAGCAATCGAAACAATCGTTACATTGTTAAGTCGATAATTGTGATATATTATTAGTGTGTAGTAAGAGGGATTAAAATTTGAATCGTTTGTGTAAATGTAGTATAATAATTGATAGATTGATAATACTTTGTCCGGAGTGAAGAAACAAAATCAAAATTCGTCACCAATATCGGATACCAACAACCATCTCGTCCACAATGAGTATGGAATCGATCAGCGAGATTATCGACCAACAGTCGTTGGGCGAGCAACTGGTCATCGATACCTCGGACCTGTCGACGGGCTCTGGTGGTGGCCACCATCATGACGGTGGCGGTACAGTGGTGATGGTGCGCACCATCATCGATGGTATAACGTCTTCTGTATCGCCACACCACCACCATCAACAACAGCATACCAATCACAGTGTCAATCAACAACAGCAACAGCAGCAGCACCATCAGCATCAGCATGTCAATCATCATCACCTCCATAATAATCATCACCAGCAGCAATCACAACAACCAAACAGTAACGGACACCACCATCACCAGCATCACAATCATAATCATAGCAACAACAACAGCAATGGTGGCAGCAGTCGAATTAACGGCACCAACAACAATAGCAATCAACAACATCAGCATCTAAGTTCGCATCATTCGAATTCAGCAAACGATGATTTTACCGGCTCGGATGTCACCCTGGAGTCGTTGTCATCGTTGAGTGCACATTCGCACATAATCTCGCACCACGGCCATAGCTTGGAGCTCATCAAACAGGAGCACAAGGTGAACAATGTTGACGGAGTCGTGTCATCAGATCCGCTGTCAGCTGATGAAGTTGAGGTGACGCTCAACCAACAGGCAGTTGGCCGTCACGAAACACTGTCCGTTATTGTCCAACCGCAAGACGATTCGCGCGACTCACAAATCCTGAGTCCCGGCAAACTGACACCGTCCTCATCAGATATGATTGACAGCGCCCTTGAACCAACCTACCAGACGCTGACGTCTGTTAACGGAGGGCGCATGTCACCGCCTGGCTTTAGTCCAACATCGTCGTATGCGACATTGACGCCACTGCAACCTCTGCCACCCATATCGACAATGTCGGAAAAATTCGCCTATGGCGGCCATTCGGGAAACGTGAGCGGCTCATTCACAGTGATGCAACACCAAAGCATGGGCATTAGTCTTGGCCTGGGCGGGGTGAACTCACCGTACGCTTATGATAAGCTACCATCAATGGGAATGTCACCACCGCACAATTACTCATCGTCACCGACAAATACTCTCTCCGGCATGGGTGTGTCACAGCAGCATAGTCCGCTCTCGCCACAAAGCTCCTACAGTCAAACCGAGCTGCATTCACCGCAAAAGAGTATGTCGCCGGCGGGCTATGAGTCGCCGTACGGCGGCCATCGTGACATGTTGGGCGGGCGGCAAAATCTCTCCACACAACATAGCCCGACAACGTTGTCACCGCATTCGGGATCGCTGCACTCGCCTGGCGGTAGTACTATTGTCACCAGCTTCACCAGTGCATCAACGCTGCCTTCAGTCAATGGCTTGGCAACAATAACGCCGCATTCGTCAGTAATATCCCCACTGTCACAATCTGTTGCTTCCGGTGGCCTAGTACAAATCTCAACACACCACGTGCACAGGGAGTCGTCCGTGGTGCAGTCGCCCTCACCACCGATTCTATCATTACATTCGCAACAGCATCACGGCATAGCAAATAAATCGATTGGTGGCATCTCGACGTCATCGTCGTCATCGCTAGCGGATCTGCATTCGGACGGAGTAGTGATAACGCCGGCGTCAACAAATGCATCCGACGGCTTGTCCAGTATGCATTTGCTTAACGGCAACGGGAATAACAATAATAGTAGTAATAGTAGTAATAGTAATAACAACAATAGCAATCATAGTAACAACCATAATAGTAACAATAACAACAACAACAATAATAATAGCAGTAACAACAACGGTGTGTGTAATAACGGCAACGGTACCCCGGTCACAGTGCCCTCGGTCGCCAGCGATGTCGAGGAGATAAACACAAAAGAACTGGCCCAACGGATATCGGCCGAACTCAAACGGTATAGCATACCACAGGCGATTTTCGCTCAGCGCGTATTGTGCCGGTCACAAGGGACGCTGTCCGACTTGCTGCGCAATCCGAAACCATGGTCCAAACTGAAGTCTGGTCGCGAGACATTCAGACGGATGTTCAAGTGGTTGCAGGAGCCCGAGTTTCAGCGGATGTCAGCACTAAGGATGGCCGGTAAGTACTTTGACAGCATGTGTTTCCTTCATTTAAATTCATTGGCTTAGAGGGTGGTCCGAAGAGTTCAATTTCGCTTGCTATAATCAGCTATGTTCCTACTGGCACATTAGGTCCTAATAAATGAGCTATTTCAATTGGTCATTTAGAAGTAGAAATATCTACGCTGTTATAGGCGTTGGTAAGGAAACTACACCTGTTAATGGTCTTTTTATTTTGAGTACAACTTTTGAGAACGCGTTATAACCAAGGAAAGGATCTCCTGGGCCATTTACAGTTTTGCTCCGTATAAATCACCGGGGCAGCCCGCCATTCTCCCCATCATGCTGCGAAAACATGAAGGGATAGTGCTGTCCTTACTCGTTAAAGTTTACATTAGTATCCTACTAAATCACATCTCCTCAGAATATCGGGGGTAAGCAGATACCTACAAAAGACTGTTTATTTGAATGAGTGAAAATTGTGCAAGTGACTAGGGTGATTTCTTACGGCTTTAGGAGTTGTTGAACTTAACTTTTTAACGACAAATATCTTCACTCGACTTCGCCTAGTGCACTTTTGGCCGGCATACAGTTGGCATAAAATAGGTCCATGCGTGGGAGACTATGAATAGCTTTCTACTTTTGTACGAATAGAAGCGTAGATGAGGTAGGTAGAAGTGTATCGAGTACGAATGCCCAAAATGAGAAGCTCTCTCCAGGACAACTTCATTCTTGGATGTTTGTTAAATGGTGAGGTTCCTTTTGTGTCGAGTACGAATGCCCTAATTGAGAACCTTTCTCTAGGATAACTACATTCTTGAATATTTGTTAGATGTGTGCAGAAAGCTTTCATCAGGGGTTGAACCTGAGTTCCGTCGCTCAGCAGTCTTTTCCATGATAATTAGATCGATCTGCAAAGTTCCGTTCCCTGCCATCTCGGCAAAGGATTAAATAAGCTATCTATAAGCTATCCGCAGTTGGGCTTTAAAAAAGGGATTCGACCCCGTTCGCGATCTCAAACAACAAAGATTCTCCGATAGACCTTGTCCTTGTCTCATGCAGAAGAGCTTAATTTTTTTTTTAGATTTTTTAGAGCTTGACTTTAAATTCGTTGCCCTATCACTAGATTAGGATTTGTGTAGGACCTGACGGCTTGACCGACTTTAACGGTTTGATATTTTGGATTGGATCATTCAAGAGGTATCTTCCCAAAATATCAAGCAGAGCGGGCGGCGGTGTTGTTCTTAAGATTTTTATACCTAATTCCACCAACTAAGCAGTGGCTTAGTCGTTAGTGTATTGGACAACTAAGCGAGGGATCGAATCCCACAAAAAGCCAAATCCAAACTTAGGGCTTTTGACCACTGCGCCACCTCTCGCGAACTTCTGACAAACATTCGAGAGTATAACTGTCTTGGGAGAGCTTTTCAATAAGCGTTTGGAGTCGGCATAAAATTGTAGATCCCTTCTCTTCGTTCCAAAAATAAAAAAAAACTTACACAAAATAAATGGTTGTGAGAAGATAGGCCTATAGGGGCCCTACGGACCTGTTTCGCCAACTATTTATTTATTCATACCTAAGACAACCTCTGTCGGGATTTGGATAGTATGGAACTGGTTTGAGCGGATTCGCTTCTCCGGATCTCCTTGAGCTTGAAGACGGCAATCTTTTGATGTTCTTCTCCTCGCTTGGTGCGGTACTCATCACTCCCGTTTTTGTTGAACTGTATCCATCTTTACTGAAATTCTGTTTCCTTTCACATTCGCCATTAAACGGCGGGCTCTTTATTTTCTGTGGTTGCAACCTGTCATCGCAGACTTCCTCTATCGAGCTGCAAGCTCGAAAATTTGCATTCGTAGCGTGTTTGCTAATTCCTACTGCGAACAAGTAACCGCCATCTATGTTCCCCGCCCGGAACATTCAGATACCCAAGATACCGCTGTTACATCTGGCGGTGGATTTATCATTTGAAGAACGTCAAGTCCCTTATTTTGAGGAGTGGCTACCTACCGCAAGCAGTGAAGACATTTATCACAAAATTGATGTCCCCTGCCCGCAAAAACATGCCCACTGCCTTCTTCCCCCTCCCCCTCCCCCCCCTTTCCTTTATTCATGCTATATCACAAAGGACCTAAACGAATTTGGCCTAAGTGTGTTTTTCTAGACAACCACCTAACCTTACCTCGGGTCACTCATGATGTCCTTTCGATATGAACAAATTTATACGCAATAGTTTTATTTAAGAGTAGTTCTTCCAGGTATATCTATGTTTTGCTCTTTCCACGCCTCTTTGTATGTGAATATAATTTGTTTTGACATGGCAAAGGTCTCCACTATGAGTGAGACGCATCTAATGTCGTTGATCTTGTTTGTTGGTGGCGTTTGCAGCTTCTTTAGAACTCTGGCCGTGATTTCTTATAATTCTTGCTTCCTTTGTTTCTTTTCAGATGCAGAAGGTAAGTGCAATATAAATCATACTGATTATGTGCTTTCCTGTCTTCATGAAACAGGAGTTTGTTTGAGACATATCCATTACGGCTCCTTAGTGGGTAGTCTGTCTATGCCTTGGAAAGACATACCAAGGATGTCAAATCCACCAGCCACAATGATGTGCAGTTGACAGCACTCTTTACCACCTATCAGATATTGATACAAGTGATTCTGCTACTCGGGGGTATTTTGTGTTTTTTTTTTCATTTATAGACTCATCCGTAGTAAGTGGAATAATCCTTGAAAAATCTTCGTCACAGGTATTGCCGGCATTTCGAATCATAACTTTTACAAGTATATCACATCAAGTCCTAGGCGCAAGGTACTAATAATATGTTTTAGCCCCTACAAGCAGACCCAATAGCAAATGAAAGATGACTCTTGAACAAGAATCGATAGAAATTCTACCTGCAAAGTTACCACTAGGTATTGTAGTGTAAGTCCAAGGGCTTATTTTCCGGTGCGAATCAAACTGCAATACAAATCGCATTCCTTAGAGGAAAAATCGAACCTGCTCTCGTTGGAAGCTGTATATGTCTCCAGGAAGCGAGCTTTAAAGTTTTGCAATGGAGGGCTTGTAACCAGGGAAATTTGGAAAAACTGGGGTCAGATTCTAGAAGGCGAAAACGTTAAAACGTCATCTGGTACACAGGCGGTTCTAAGATGGAGCCTTATTTGAAGAGCTCATAATGGCGAAATTTTCCACAGAAAACTACCCATTGTGACCTAAAAAATATTCAGTGTGAAGTTTAAAAATAATTATCAGTAGGGCTTTCCACGACTTGATATCATCTGGTACACAGACGGTTCTAAGATGGAGTCAGAGACTGGCTCTGGAATGGTGAGTTGACCCAGGTGAACACGTCAGTCAGCTTTGAGAAAAACTTATCCTTACAATCAACCACTACGCTAAAATGTAAACAAGTTCTAACACATTTGGAAAAACCATATTCATATTCTCAGATTAGCCAAGCAGCTCTCAAAGCTCTTGACTCATCTTGTCATAAAATTTAAACATATCTTAGAAACTATGAATTTATGAACCTTCTAAAAAAACCATAGTCATCCTCCACTGGATTTCAGCCCACAGAGGATTTGAGGGTAACGAATCAGCTAAATCACTGGCTAAAATCGGAGCAACCACTCCACTCATCGGATCTAAACGCTTCTGCGGAGTCAACAGAAAACATTTCAGGAACTATATTCAAGAACCTATCTCGCATTGAGTCAAACGAGATCTGGCACAATGCAGAGGAACTGCACCTGACAGTTTTTCCCCAAATTTTCTTCCAGAAAATCACTCTGCCTGATCAATGTTGCCAAAAATAACCTGAGGATACCAACAGGAATATACAGTGGCCACGATCGCGAGCAAAATCATCTTCACCGCATTGGCGTCTCACCGGATCCTATCTGCAGTCTTAAGAGTGACGAAGAACATTCTTGGTGATGAAATCCTTCAATTCAGCAACCCTTGCTAACATACACCCAGAGCAGATCCTTGTCTTCCTGGACTGTCTAAAAAATAAATAAATAGTTGGCGCAATAGGTCCGGAGAGACCCTAGGCCTAACTTCTCACAATCATTCATTTTGTGTGAGTTTTTCATTTTTAGAATGAATGGAAGGGATCTACAATTTTATGCCGACTCCAAGTCCAAACGGCTAATTGAGAAGCTCTTTCAAGACAGTTATACTCTCGGATGTTTGTAAGACGTTCGCGAGAGGTGGCGCAGTGGAAAAAACCTTAAGTTGAAATTTGGGTTTTTCCGGGATTCGAACTTCGACCCCTCGCTTAGTAGTCCAACACACTAACCACTAAGCCACTGCGCCTCCAACCTGACTGTCTCTGCAGTGAAAAGATGGCTCAAGGAATTTAACAGGTAAGGCACAATAGGCTCCTTTAGGAAGCTGCTGTGCCAGAGCCTCAAAGGCTCTCCCGTCTTACAATCTATCTATCTATCTAGTAGGAGTTCATATTATTTTGAAGCTGTTTCAGCAACATCGGCTTGCGCCTTAACCGTGCACCTCTAGAGCAAGGCAGAGTGTACCTTACGACCTTCAACCATCTTCACCATATTGGGTGGACATCGAGTTGATAGACCCGAACAGTTTATTTATTGAGAATTTCCCTGTGAGTCTCAAAAAAGGTAAAAAAAAGTCCCTTCCACATGACCAGAGTCCAGAGTGACAACTGACAATGACAAGCCACCTCAAACAGCTATATTGTGAATATTTTAGGAAACATTTCCCCTATCGAAATGGCTATGGATGGCTATATATACCTTTAGCAGCGCCCATGCCTCAGGTTTGTAGACATTAGTTGAGTCTTATACAAAGTACGACTGTAAGAAAGAAGGCTACTGCAAAAATTGCCAAACAACATTTATTGGCCAGCGTTTGGATCGAAGGGCCGGGATAGACAAAGCTCGTTACCTACTGCTTTCAGTTGTTCTTGCTGCTTCGTCGGTGTTTGCTGGAGACCTAATTGATTTGTGTCATCGAGCCAGATGCCCTCTACAGTGGAAAATAACTTTCGCTAAGTACACCTCAATTTGAGCTGCATATAAGTAACTGGGGACGTTCAAGTATCTAGTTTAGTAAATCTGACAGCTGTCAGACTGGATATATCTCGGTTTTGATTGGTTTAAATCGGTCACGTGGGCACCTGTGACATTTGACGTTTATGGAGGGGTAGCCGACGAATCTAGTCAAGAAATTCGAGACTGAGTACTAAGTTGACAGTTCGGGTATGTGGCTGACGTAGAAAAAGTGACGTTTCCGACCAATCTAGTTTTTGCGTTCAGGTTACATCTTATCCAGACCAATTTAGTCGTCATCAGATAACTGGATTCTTGAATGTGCCCACTTATTGCACACAAAGACATGTCCGCAGAAATACATACTGGCCGCTTTTATCTATGGAAACGTACTTTCGTTCAATTTATTCCATATTTTGACTTGACTTGGGACCATCTTCAGATAAAGTATAATGCTACGTTTCCACCGGACACAAATCCCGAGATTAAGTACAAGAATTTTAAAATGAATCCTCAATTGTTTCCACCAAATAAAAGAAGCAGCGAGTATCCAAGCTAGAGAGCCAACTCCCGTGCACCTATCCGACTTTCCCCGCAAATTTTGAATGACAGCCCTCTCTCGCGCGCTCTTATTTTTACTGTCGGTGAATACGTGTAATTAATGGCCGCCCGGTGGGACTTTTTCAATTACAAACAATTTGTAAATGAATTTATGTATAACAATAAATGTAACAGGAATAAATGTTGAGTATGGTTTTTTATATAGCTTTACTTTTTCTCTATCCAAATTCGGTTCCAAAAAATATTCATCCATTCACATTTCAGGTCTTTTTAATTTCGATTATATGAATTACATTTTTGACAGCAGAATTCATGCAGCTGAACCTTGGGGGTTGTTCCCAAAATAGGTTAACAACATGCAAGTTAAGCCCAAGGTTCCACTAGGGCAAAAGTAAACTTTAGAAAATGTATTCACAAAAATAAATTTCTATTTGGCTTGGTGTTTGTTGGGCGTTTTCAAATTCAATTCAAATGGCCACCCGATTGACAGAATGGCAACCGCAGAGAATTTTCCTAAGTATGCGTGCGGCAGCAATAGCGCTCCTTTGATTTGTACAGGCACGAATACTTAGGAAATCCACTGCGGTTTTTGCAGCTTGTAGGCAAATGTACCGTTTCTGCTCTCAGTTGACCATCTAGTTTGTATCATCGTTGAAAAGAAGACCAACTTGACGTATTCTCTCTGGCTCTGTCCATTCGATAGAAGACGACGTTTCACGCGAGAGACAGAGAGAGGGAGATAGAGAGAGAGATAGAGGGAGAGAGAGAGAGATAGAGAGAGAGAGAGAGATAGAGAGAGAGAGATATATATATAGAGAGAGAGAGAGAGACACATATTTTTTTCATTTTTGACATCTTATTTTTCATTTCTGTCATATGCAGCTCTGTTTGATTTGTATTTTTGACATCTCGAGCTGTGGAAAGTGTGTTTACAAACCGTATATGCAAACCTAGTTGATAGTAGAGATTTATTTCTAATCTCCCTTTTCATGAGCGTAAGACGAAACAGTGGCAACACTTTCTTTAGCGATGACTAATTTGATAAATGACAGCCGATTTGTGACTTTTTAGTTAACCATTTGCATGAGCCCAGCTGCTCGGAAAACATTGAATTTTTCTAATTCCTAGTTCCAGACTGCGCCTTATTCGAGAAAGAATTTTATTACAGTTGTAGGTATACGTAGTAGACCAGCTTTGACTTATTTTTATTTGCTGTCGGTATTTTAATGCAACTTTACCTACCCATGAGTATGCTCCACGGTGAATGAAACAATGAGCTCGCCTTAAAAATGTTTCGATAGCGCAAACATTTTTTTTTTGCCAGGTTGTGTCTATCGGAAACCATATTCTTTGTTAGCTTCATAAACAATTTGTACGCATGAATTTGAAATATCATTGGTACAATTTTTGTTCCCAGACACATTATCTAGTATTCTCTGTCAGGCCTCGTCTTCCCGGCGACGAATCTACACCCGGTCGCCTGCATTTGACCAGCTTACTTACACCATCTGATGGACTTTCCCTGGTCGGATGCCATAGGCGGTAGTACACTCCTTCCAGTGATTCCCTGTCTTCCTGAAGACGAACCGTAGCCCGTAACCGTAGATAATTCTCCAAAGAATTACCAGCCTATATAATTTTCTGGCCACATTCGTCTGGTATCATCTACTTTCTCTATCTTTCCCATAAGTTCCTTATCTAGGTCTGTTAAAAAAACTTACGGACTACCATATCTCCTAAAACAAACTACCCAACTAAATTATTTTGTATTTTTTTTTTTTTTTATCTATTACAGCTGCTCAAATTCCACAAAGAGGAGGTGAGTTGATTCGATGTTCTACCATTGGTAATATATATATATAATATTTTAGTTTTTTTTTTTATTGAGAACTGATTTCCATTCTATTTTTAATTTAAAAAATAAATAGAGGGAGATCATAAGATATTATTTCAGTTGCATTGCATTTTAAATAGCTTTCGAAAAAATTCTCAATTTAATAACAGTTACTACAGAATTATGCATAAAACTTAAACTAAACAAAACATTATTTACATCACGATTTTAGGCAATAATAATAACACCGGCTACACACCAGCAATAACAGGTAAATATTTATTTAGTAATAGGGAACAAACTGCCAAAAGAGTTGTTTTCCAATTTTACAATAATTAATCATCTCCCTCTATTTGATCGGATCTGACGTATGGTTGGCTTTGTCTCAGAACTGTCTCAGAAAATTAATAGACTAGAATAGTGACACCGCTTCCAATAATTCTGCCACGTGAGCTGATGACGGCTGTCATTCGATGACAGTATCCAAGGTGAAAAAATGACTTCAACAGGGTGTCGTAGTTACCACATCGGAGTAGGGCTCTACGCGTCAATTATGCCTTCTGGACCAGTAGTAAATAACACGAGTGGGAATATTCGTCAAGTGTTTCTGGAGCCATATTCGGTCGGAAGGTCCGTGCTCTCATTTGTTGTTTAAGGCGCACACTCGCGTGCGTTAACGCAAGCTTGTCAATTAAGGCGAAGGACGTCCAATTTGTGTTGCAAGTTGCAGCTATACAAAGGTACGGGTTTGCATCCGAATTAAGAAGACATAAGTAATCCCTATAAAAGTGTAAAAGCCATAATAAAAAACGAAAAGAAAAACAAGTTTCTAGTGCATTGTTCACAGCGTACACCCGAGTGCGTGAACACACCCTTACTAAATAAGATAAAGTTGCTGATGTCACGATTTAAAGCAGATTTAATGCTATTTTTAGCAGACACCCATGTGCGTTCGAGTCCTACAATCGCATTAATTGATTTCAAATTCGTCTAAGCGCACAGGTCAGATTAGTCCACTTTTAGTCGGCTTACTGTTTACTTGCGCCTTATAAATGAAGCTAAATAATACGCACACCGTTACGGTTGAAACGATTCCTCTTAACACGTACATATGTGCGTTAATAATGCGGCCTTCCCTCGGTATTGCCGTATATAGTGGTGGTGCCAAAGTTTAATAAAAAATCACCAAAAATCTATGAGCGCCTTCATTTTGCCTAAACACCATATGTCAGACTCAATATCATTAGTTGGTCCAACCTACGCCCATGCCCTCCATAATTTGTTTGTATATTTGTTTCTCTGTATTGCAGGATGCCGCCGGAAGGATGAGCCCCAAATCGAGCATATGCCAACACCTAAGAAGCCTCGGCTTGTGTTCACCGATCTTCAGAGACGCACGCTTCAAGCTATCTTCAAGGTAAGCACGTTTTTTTCTTTATAGTTTCTCTTGTCTGTTTTCATGTGCATTCTTTTCTTTTTTATATACGCTTATAGGAAACCAAACGTCCATCAAAAGAAATGCAAGTAACTATAGCTCGACAACTAGGACTGGAACCAACAACAGTTGGTAACTTCTTCATGAACGCTCGTCGTCGCTCCATGGACAAGTGGCGAGATGAAGACCCCAAGCACATGAATCAATCATCCCTCTCGCCAGGTAATCAGCATTCACTAGATTTGGATGACGATCCTGATATGGATCTCGATTTGGGGCAAGATGACTTCGATTTAGATCAAGATCATGACACTGATCCAGATCATGATGACATGTTGTGACATAACCCAGCTGCCTCCCCGGAAATGCTAACGAAACCATCAATAAGTCTTAGTAACAGTAGAATAGTGACAAGCAACAACAGTAGCAGTGCTAACAATGACAATGAGTACAACTTGAACAGCAGCAATATGCAGCAAGTAAAGCAAAGTACCAGTCGATCAGCGAATAGCACTGCTACCAATGCCGCTGATCTATGCGATGATGACCTCAGTTTGTATGGAGTGTATTCAAATGAATCGAACCACCATCAGCAGCAGCAGCACCATCATCAACAGCAGCATCAGCATATGCATCCGCACCAGAATCAACATGCGACAATCACTGTAATACGGGGAGGTGGCAATAGCAGCCAAAATAGCAATAAGTCAACACAATATCTAGTCCGCAATGAAAGTGCAATATTAACAGCGAACAGCAGTAGCAACCAATATCAGCACCAACACCACCATCAGCAGCAGCAACAGCAGCAGCAACATCAGCATCAACAACAGCAACAACAACAACAACACCACCAGCAACAAAACCAACAACACAGGCATCAATTGCAGAATCTTCTGCAATACAATAAAGCGCATAAATCAACAATTATAGTTCCAAATTCAGCAACAAGTGCAACCCTGACAAGGATACCTTCCACAAACAAGCTCGACTGTCATACAGACATTCGGAGCAGCCGCCGCCAAGTCAGTGTCCATAATGTGGACGACGATGATGATAACGATAACGATGACATCGACGATGGTCTCAGTTTAAATGGCAGACGCAGCCATCATCATCATCATCAGCAGCAGCAGCAAATTCACGGCCTACGACGAACCAAACGGCTAAGGACACGGTCACCAACTCTGGCATCTGTCTATATTGATGACTTCAATTGCAGCAGCCGAATGACACCGATCACTGTAATAAGCGGCGTTGGCAGCACCACCAATGCGGCCATCAATAACAACAAGAATAACAATAACAACAACAAACACTATCATAATCACAATAGCATTAACGACCTAGACACAGACGACTGTTCAAGCGAGTATATTACTCCCGAAGATCCGCATCACCATTACCAGTCGCAAAGTGGTGATGCATCACTCAGTGATCACACGACGAATCACCATCATCGCAATCGGCACATCCAACACCAGCAACGAGGCGATGTTGTGACGATAATCGACGACGAAAACATCGTTGACGATGATGTTGACGACGATTACACCTCCACTGGAAATTTATCGAATTTTATTTTGAAAAATAGTGCAAATGAGATATTAATTAGTTGCAATAACAATGTCATAGATGATGACGATGATGATATTGCTGGTGGTCGTCGTACCGCCGTTACTCATCGCAATGATGTCGAAATTGGCGATATCGATGATGATGATGTGGTTAACCATCATCACCATGATCACGATGATCTACTGGTCAAGGACCATAGCAATCATTTGAGTGCACACAACGATTGCGTTGAGTACTTGAATGATGATCTGGAAGACCTTAAAGTGATGATAGTGTGCTAACCCCCTGGTGGATAGGAAATATATAATACTCTGGATACTCATTGGTTTAGATAAAATAAAAAAGGAAGCAAATGTATACAGTCATAAATACATGTTTGTTTCCTTCCGCCTTGGGCCATCGTGTGCTCATTAGTTCAATGATCTTCATCAACGACGCACTTCTAACTTCCAATACTTTTCTGCAGGCTTTGAAAGCAATACTCCGAACTTGTAGAGCTTGGAAACACAACTCTTCTTTTCGATTAACTTCACATTTACTTAAAAGGAATCCGATTGTAGATGGCTTATGTTGGCTTAGGCTTATGTCAAAAATGACAATGAAAATCTCCCTAAGCCCCATGGTTGAAGTTGGAAACTTGACTTAATCTTGACTACTCTGGTGAGCATCGTGTATAATTTTGAATGTCGAAAATCGACGAAAATTTATTTGGGTAAGATTTCTTACTTACTTACTCTCCGAATTCAAATATAATCACCAAATTGACGGAAAACTTAAGCTGTATTATCCTAACAGAGGAAGGCGGTTATGCACTAGTGTCAAAAATCGAAGACGATTCACTCAAGTTCAGTGAAAAGCTTGAAATAAGCTGTTGATACTAGAAAGTCGCTCACTGGCGTAAGCCAATTGAATTTATTATATATTTTTTTAATAAAGAAGTCAAAAACATATTTCCGTACAACAATTTGCTGCAATCAACAATCTTCTTCGAACTTATGTTCACATTTTCTTCTCTTACTTCTTCATTTTCCGAATGTAAAAATAGACAAATTGAATCCATTGACTTTTTTTTTTTTTTAAATTTAACACAAAATCTAAAACGTTCACAAAAGATTTTTACATCATAAAAAAAAAAATTGTTGTGTCGGGAAACATCTTTCAAATATTTGAAAAAATGAATGAAAAATTATAAGTCAGAATGGAAATAACTGGAAAAGCACTGGAAAGATAATTTTCGCATTTAAGAATATGCAAAAGCGAGCACGCTCGATTAAGGTACGCTTTTAATACGATCCGCCGTGCATTTGGGAGTAACCCCACTTAGCTCAAACCAGCTTATCATTTAATCTCAAGGATTTAATTTGTTACGACGGATGCCTTTATAAATTTCACCAGAGAAAAAATACTTCCACCCGATTTTTTTCGAATTTTTTTAATTTATTTAGTTATTGAAATGCAAAAGAAAATTTTCGTAGACCCTTTTAAAAAAGCCTGCACAGCGTCTCTTGTGGACAAACTATTCATAATGACTTGGGTTCCCTTCCGAATACCAACATCTGCTTTCTGTTGTCAAACACCTCGTGGTGTTTAATTCCAAGTAACAACTCGTTCGTAGTATTGGCTTTCTTTAGGCGAGATATCAAGAATGTTTATTTATGCGTTGTCTCTTATTTCTAAAGTGAACTATGTAAAAATAAAAATTAAATTACATAACGTATATAAATAATTTTATACTCACTCCCATGGCGTGTCTATAGAAATATTTATGTATAACATTTGTATCTTAAAGAAAACTAATTTGCCTTGCGGTGAATACCCGCCCTTTACTATATACGTATATATATACACACATACACATTATGTATATATATATACAACAAAGTAATTATTAAAAATACAACAAATAATAATAATAACAAAAAAAAACATAATGACTATGTATAGTGTACATTAAATTAACTTTATTATTAGAAGTATAACAAGAAGAAAAGACACACACAATTTTTAGCCGAATCATAATAATCGAAACGCCGAATCATAATAAAAACGCTATTATGCAAAGCCGAAAAGAACTCATGTAATTATTAAACAAACAAAAAAAAAAATCACGTAAGCTTTGCAAATACAAAACAATTATGAATTTGCATAAAGGAACACGACCGAAATTGCTTGCAAATTTAAATTTTATACAACTAAATTAAAACAGGAAAATGGAAATTTACTATAATTTAATGACAAAAAAAAAATAAAATAAAATATTAAAATATAAATCCAATTAATGTAAACCAAATGAACGTGTCTCAAAGATGCAAAAGCTGAAATTCAAAATTTCGAAACTAAGATTTTACATGATTTTATTATTTAATTCTATTTGCGGTTTATTTTATTTATTTATTTTTAGTTAATGACTATATTTATTTAATTTTATTAATGGCAAACTGCGAATATGGAGAACGATTCAAACACTGGAAATACATTTCTAAAAAAGCATTTTCTCTACATCGCTTTCGAATCGACAAAAGCGGTACTATATTCTGAAATGATAAAACTTTGTCACATATTTATTGCGACCGAATCTAGAACAGAACCACTGACTTGTCATCGTTAGTTTCGTCGTTAGTTTGTCTCCCACATGAGTAGAAATTCTAGTAGTTGCTGCATGGCTATTGTAATAACGATCTCTTCCAGACTATAATCTATTTTGTTCACTTAAGTATCGTTAAGGATTTCGTTCAGGCGAATACTGTGATACGCGATGAGAGCCCTGATGACTGTCTTCCTTGGAACCCATCCGAACATACATACGTTTGAATTTATGCAAATTTCTCCGGTTTACTCTGCTGGCAATCACTTTCGAGCCTTGGGCTTCGAAGTCATTTTACGAATCGCTCTTACAACTTCGTCTTTCCGACCTTAACTAAAGCACATTTATATTTAAAACAACTTCTGTTAATTTTTATTTTTTTTTGTATACAAATTACATACAGTGGCATCTAGTCTGCCGGTTATGGGTTAGGGTGTAATGAGTGCATACATATATAAAATATCAATATAATCTATTAATTAAAAAATAACACACAACAAAAACCCAAAATGTGAACAAAATATATATTAATTGCTTTTAGTTTATAAGTGAATAGTTCAAATTGTTGTTAATTAACGTGGGCCTAGTCAATTTTCATGATATGTTCATGTACCTACCTACTTCGTTAAATCTAATTGATTTTATGTTTTACAAAATTTCTTTTGATTTGACCCGATTCCTTATTTTTATTTTATTTCAATTATATCACGCACTTGTCTATGTGATGCTGTTTTTAATAAAAGCTTAGCACAAGTATTCAAAAAATACAAGAAAAACACACACACACCCATTCCGTTTTACACAACAGAACAAAAAATTTAAAAAATAATAAGAAAAAAAACATCATAACATGTAAAAAATTATTTGATGTTAATTTAACTCAGTCTCTATGTATCTTTATTTTTTTAAAAAGAAAAATTAATAATTAAATTTAAGCGAATGTTTTAAAAAAAAATCATAAAATAAAATCATAATAATAAAAATCAAAAATCATAATAATAAATGTAAGAAATAAATGATAAAAACAAAAATATTAGTGGCAATATGAAACCAAATATAAATGAGAAATCTAGTTACAAAATATTTTATTAAAAATAGATAAACAAAAACTTTTACAGACATAGATACACATGATAACAAAAAAAAAAAAAAAAAAATCAGGCAAACAAGTAATTGCGTGTATATATCTATGTATTTATAATAATATCCTAGTCAGTTTCCCAATGGGGAATAACATCAACAGATAATTCAATAAAGATTGTAAGCGAATTACTCGTAATGTTGAAGAAATAAAAATTATAAAAAAAAAAATAAACATATATATATATATATATATGGTATGACATGCATATACATTTTGTTTATAAGTTATGTGTTAACCTTCTTTCTCCTTTTTATTAGATGTTAAGTATTCAATTTTAGTACCTTAGGTTATATACAATTTAATTAAACCAAACAAGATATATATATATATATAATATAATGACATTATAAAACCTCTTAAATCAATTCAAAATCTTATCCAAAGAAAGAGAGAGAGAGAGATAGAAAGAGAGAAATGGCAGTGCAATGATGAGCTAGTCAACCAATAAAATAAATAATAAATACATCTATCAGAACATCAGTGACACTGGAAGACATTCTCTAAAAGCAAACAAGGACATGATCAAACAGAAGGTATAAAAAATATAAAAAGCAAACCTATAAGCAAATATTAATGTAAGTATGAAGAAAAAAAAAAAAATATACCTATATATATCCAGATATATGTATATACAAACAGATTATTTATTCTGCGAACTATATATTGTATTATGTATATTTAAAGAAATTATTATTAAAACCAAAAACAAAAAAGAAACAAGAAAAGACAGAAAAACAAAAGATAAAATTGATAATTAATATTTACTAAGCGACTATTTGTAGTTTGTTTGATTTGCACATGCACCTACTTATAACAAAAAGAAAAAGTAATAAATAAGAAAAACGTATAAATATAAAAATGGGTACCTACCTACATTTCTTTTATTTGTCAAGGAGAGAGATGCGGTTTATCAAAGGCTCTGATTGCAATCAAAATTCTTTACAAACTTCGCTTAAAAATAATATAGTATTGAATGGAGTATGTCTGCCTCTCATTTATCCAATCTTATTCTAAAATTTGGCCTTATTTCGCTTTCACAAAGTGAATTTTGGAATTTGACTTCGCATTTTAGAATTCGGCTTTATTTCGCTTTCACAAAGGACATAGTCTTTAATAGGACATGCTTTTTGGAAAAAAAAAAAAACAACTTAAATAAAACCTAAATTTTTTTTTTGTGTTTTTGAATTCGCTGGAAGAAAAAATCATCGAAAGACATTGCGATTGCAGAGCTATACTCTGTTCAATTTATATTTTCAGTACAGGGAAGATAGGCTATTTGCCTTTCAGCCTTACTAATATGGATTTTAATAAGCTGTCTCCATTTCAAAGCTCTCACATGGTTGCCATAGTGAGCACTCTAAATTGGCATAATTCTCTCACAAATATTGGTAGGGTAACCAAATACCAACCCTTTATTAAGAAAAAATGGTTTAACTGCATATTAACAGGTCCTTCAGAAATAAAAAATAATTAAAGGAGTACCTAAAAACTGTATGGCAACATCCCACATAATCAAATTCATTTATTCGCTCTCAAAAGCTTTTAAAAGCACCAAAACCGAAAGTTCTTTGACAAAATTCAAAGAAAAACCCTTAATGATATGGTAACATTGACATACGGTAACATTTCTCTGATGTGCATCAGTCACTCACACACTGCTTATTTTGGTTGATGATAATAGCAAGCGAACGCAAGACGATCGTGCTCATCCTCCTCGGTCCCCGCGGCTGTGGGGCAGACTGGTTGTGGTGGGATGTATGCGAATTTCAGGAAAATTACAACAACAAAATTCTTTGGATTGCCAGTGGTTTCGTTTTTATTTCAGTGGCAAATCTTGTATTTGAGTGCCGTGAGAGTAGCTACAGGCACCACTGGTAGAAAAAAGAGCTTCCCATAGCCATAAGGCCTGTACTGAAAATATAAATTGAACAGAGTATAGTCCGCGAGGGATGCTTCTGCAATAGTGATGGATTTTAACTCATCTAAAAAAACTACCGGGGGACTGACATTCGCCATCCCGAATGGGATTGCACCTAGTCTTGCGACTAATCAGCAATTTATTTTCGAATTTAAGAGAAAGATCCGCCGTTTGTCGGATTTCTAAACTTGTTTTGTTTGAAACAATACCTGATTTCTTAGCCCTAGCTAAATCTTATAGATCAGGAGGATTTATCCGTCTCAATCTCCTGATTACATTGTCAAGTTTTAAAAGTTCTGTGTTTGGACGATGAAAGCCAAGACTTCCGTCCACCTGACCAAAATGAAGTGAGGATAGCAATATCCAAGCTGAAGTCCAACAAGGCTGCTGGACCAGACGGATACCTGCCGAGCTCTTCAAGGCAGTCGGAGATGACTTGGTAGAGTGCATACACCAACTCGTCTCCTAAATGTGGTTAGAGGAAAGTATGCCTGATGAATGGAACCTCAGCATCGTTTGCCCGATCCACAAGAAAGGAGACTCTCTAAACTGCACCAACTATAGAGCCATCAGTCTTCTTAACACTGCGTATAAGGTCATGTCTGCTGTACTGTGTTAACGCCTGAATACTTTCGTCAACGATCTGATAGGTCCCTATCAGTGCGGTTTTAGGCCCGGTAAGTCCACGACCGATCAAATATGCACG
Source organism: Cheilosia urbana (assembly GCA_946477585.1). Lineage (NCBI taxonomy): Eukaryota > Metazoa > Arthropoda > Insecta > Diptera > Syrphidae > Cheilosia > Cheilosia urbana. The sequence continues at coordinate 6,994,141 of OX297857.1, forward strand.
CTACGGCAGATCCTGGAGAAAACCCAAGAAGGCCAGGTCGATACTCACCATCTTTTTATCGATTTTAAGGCCGCATATGATAGCATTTATAGAGATGAGCTATACAGAGCCATGTCTAGTTTTGGCATCCCTGCCAAACTTGTCAGATTGTGCAGGATGACGATGGAGAACGCTCGCTGCTCCGTAAAGGTCGGAAACAATCTCACCGAGACCTTTGATGTCAAAAAAGGATTTAGACAAGGTGACGCGCTGTCATGTGACTTCTTCAACATCATTCTTGAGAAAATTGTGCGAAACTCACAAGCCAACACCAGAGGCACAATTTTCCATAAGTCTGTGCAACTGCTTGCATACGCTGACGACATTGACATTGTTGGCAGAACACAGCGAGCTGTCACTGGTGCGTTTGCAAGTATTAGTACAGAAGCGGCAAAAATGGGTTTAGTGGTGAATGAGGGTAAAACAAAATATATGCTGTCAACAAGAAGGGACACACGACATCGACGAATCGGGCAGAACGTCACGATAGACAGCTATAACTTTGAGGTAGTTAGGGACTTTGTCTACCTCGGCTCCGCTATAAACTCTGATAACGACATCACATCAGAAATCAAACGAAGAATCACACTTGCCAACCGCTGTTTCTTTGGCCTAAGACGGCAATTGATTAGTAAGGCCTTATCAAGAAGCACTAAGGAGATTCTATATAAGACTCTCATCATCCCTGTCCTGCTCTATGGCGCAGAAGCATGGACCCTAGAAAAAACGGATGAGGATCTTCTTGGTCGCTTCGAACGCAAGATTCTTCGAGTGATTTTTGGCGTTTGCGTTGACGGGCTTTGGAGGAGAAGATTTAACAGCGAACTCTACGAGCTGTACAGAAAAGTACGCATCAGTCGTCTAAGATGGCTGGGACATGTAGAGCGAATGGACACCAACGCTCCGGCCCGAAGAGTCTTCGATTCTAACCCGGAGGGACAACGCAGTAGAGGAAGACCTCGCCTTAGGTGGCGCGCGCAAGTGGAACAACAAACAAACTTGGAGTGCGCAACTGGCAACGTAGCCAAAGATCGCGCTAACTGGAGAGGCGTATTGGTTGAGGCCCAGGCCCACCACGGACTGTAGCGCCACCTTAAGTAAAGTTGATTAGTAGCGATGGAAGTTATTCGGAGTTAATTGACGACTTTTTGATGAATCCGAGTATACCTACTGATTGAACTGGAGGCATTCGATAAGGGGGAAAAGCGACGCTGTGATCAAAATCACGTGATAGACGAGCCCGTTCTTACAGCAAGGAAGAATATCGTCTCTGCTTTCGAAAATAATCTTGAATTTCATTTTGCCACCTATTGATACCAGTTTAATATGCAAGAAATAAAAACAAATGCACGCCATATGCCAAATGGGTCAACAAGTTTCAGATAAGCTGTTAATTGTAAGGTGACTGACTGTTTCCACTTCTTACACCAAGAAACTTGTTGCGTAAAAATTCCTAAGATTCTCAGTGGAGGTGTAACTTTTTTTTTTCTCGATGACGCTCTTTCTACGAATTTTTAGAGTTAAGAAACAGTACTGAGTAAAAATTCGTAAGATTCGTAAAGGAACAGATCTAGAAAGTCTCACTCGTTACTTTAATTTTAAATGTTGTCGCTCAGTAAGCAAACATTTCCTGAAGTGAATTTGGGCAAAGGGGGTTATTGCTTTTTCTTCTTTTTTGTTCATATAATTCTTACATTCAGGCTGGGATTCTAATAGAATTACTTTATTTACACTTTCTAATTATTCACTTATTAAGTACCAAAACAATATCACTTAAAACAATTCTTAAACGGCTCAAACCAATCACTTAATTCACTGTATTATTTCACACTTAATTATCTTTACAACCGATTACTATTTCGAAGTTTACCAATCACTGCTTAAAAATCAACTGTGTCTCCCTGTTCTCAAACATGCCCATTTATATCCGCTCTGCCACCTATTGCGAACATTCCAATTATTCTATATGGTGCTAGAATTAGATGTAGTGGTTCTAGAATTTGAGTGTGGTGAGTTAGACTTGACCGATGACATTGACATTTGACAGATTCGAGTTTCCAATTGGAATTGGAAGTGGAATTTGTTTGGTGACTAATGGGTTGTTTACATTTCACCAATTTAGGTTTGACACTTCATTCCACACCACATAATGTACAAAACGTATCTATATAGCTAAATTGATATTTAAGTAACCAATCTTGTTGAAGAGCAAAAAGAAAAACAACTTTTCATTTCAAAGGTTCTTGCTTTATTGAAAAATTAACCTCTTGATCCAAAAAGAAACCATGTTGTCAAAAACTTCAAAAGCCTTTTTTTTTTTCATAGTAATGACACTTCAAGGAATATGCGTCCCACCCTAGATGTCATCTTAAACATTAGAAAGACAACAAAAATCTCGGACAAATGTCAATAAAATTACTTTACTACTTTTAACAAATTTTTTTATAAAATAACATGACACAGAGAGTAGTGATGGGTTTAACTGCAGTTAGGCGGCGCTCTGATGTTTAGAGATGTGGGTAATTCGTTTCCCACAAAACAAAATTGTATTTTCTATAAGATTACTTTATTTTATATAAAAGGTTAATTATTTACAAAGAAAACTTAATTTAAAGAGAAGCAAACATTTAGAAAGCGCGTGGCTCGTTAATTGAAAAGAAAGATGACAGACAGCAGATGACAGTCAGCTTTTTTACGTTTTGTAGATTGTCCATGGTACTTCTGATTTGACTTTGTAGATTGTAGTTGGTACTTCTGATTTGACTTTGGTATGTGCATGTGATATAGCTGCCACAGAGACTGTCTAACCCGTATTTCGGTATCTATTATTGCATCTGGTTGAAGTATCGGAACGGTGGGAGTTCGTACTTAGTTCATAAATGAACCTTATTACTGCTGAAATTTGATTTCCGGCAAATCGGAAGCGACTCTTTCAGGCTCCGTCAAACAAAACGCGTTTTTAAAGCTGCGGTGTAATGATTTTACGCGCGATAAGATTATTTGAAGGCGACGTTCCAACCGCCGCGTTCGAGGACGTCAAATACAGGGTGTCCGCCGGGAAGGTATATTACTTTGTTTGTTTATAATTTTTGATTAAGTGAAAGAGAATGGATCTTATATGGATAAATGTTTTACTTAATGTCGGCAATTATGTATGGAATACAATATCAAAATGCGAGCCCTTTTGAGCACATTTTTCATTATATTTCACGCGGTATTTCATTAATTTCATCACGAATATTTTGTTTGAGTTGCTCAAGCGTTTCTGGTTTGTTTGCATAAGCCTTACTTTTCAGATATCCCCACAAAAAGAAGTCCGGAGCAGTCAAATCAGGCGACCGTGGAGGCAAATCAACATCACCATTTCTTGAAATAACTTGATGTGGAAAGAGGTCTCGCAGTAATTCCATTGTAATCCTGGCTGAATGCGATGTGGCACTGTCTTGTTGATACCACATGTTAGTCAAGCCCAAAGCATGAAGTTGTGGCGTTAAAAAGTTTTCAATCATATCACGATATCGCTCCCCATTCACAGTTACCATTACGCCGTTTTCATTTTCAAAGAAGTAATGTCCAATGATTCCTCCTGACCAAATTGCACACCAGACTGTAACTTTTAATGGTTGCAAAGCTGACTGATGAATAATTTGAGGGTTTTCCATTGCCCAGAACCGACTATTCTGTTTATTCACATATCCATTCAAATGAAAATGTGCCTCGTCACTCATTATGATTCAGTCACAGTAATCGATGATTGATTTTGATAAAATTTTTAACGATTAAAACACGTTGGTTTATCGAATATTTTTCCATAATAAATTTGCCATGTGTCTACGGTCTCACGGTAGTGAGTTTGAACGACCCCATTCATTCATTCAGTTCAACTAATATTTTCTTTCGATAGTAGGTTTGAATAATTTCACTCGTTCAACTACTATATTTGTTAATTAGTCTGACTTTGAACGATTATTATTTTTCATTCGATAGTTTGAGTGAATGATTTTCGGTTTGAGAGCGTAGTTTTTTGTTTTGTGTGCAATGAAAGTAATAACTACGGCAACGTGTAATGCAGGCGGCGCAGGGACAAAAGTCCCCGGGACATAAGTCCCAACTTTTAATTTTGGGACTTATAACCCACTTGAGTGAGACATAAATCCCAAATTCGATTTGGGACTTATGTCCCACAACATCGGGACATAAGTCCCAAAATTGTTTTGCCGAAGATGGGACATAAGTCCCAAGTTTACGCGTAGATAATAGCATTGAGTTTATATACAACAGTTTTACAGTGCCTGAATCCGAATTAAATAATTTTTCGAGTATTTTCCAAGAAACTCGATCCGGAGTCAGAATGTCAGCATCTAAAAGTCTGTTTCTTACGCTCTTAATAAGATGTGGTACATCATGAAGTAAAAAAATTTGTTTCCCATTGAGGTTAAAATAAGGCTGTTCAATTGTCCCTCCCAAAACTCTGTACGCACTTCTGTTGTTGCTTCCTTGGTCGGTGCTTACTGCATTTACTTCAAAACCAAAAGAAGTTACCTTAGCTATGCAGTCCTTAATAATATTGCTTAAGAGCAAAAAAAAGGACAATGACGTTCGGATCTGCACGTGGAATGTTCGAATTCTGAACAGACCGTGTGCAGCCGAACAACTAGCGGAGGCCCTAGACTGCTACAAAGCAGGTATCACCGCCATCCAGGAAGTGCGGTGGGATGGGCCGGGCAAAAGGAGGATGAAAAACTGTGACATTTACTACGGTGACTGCTACAGAGAACAAAAGCAGCGTCTATTTGGATGCGGATTTGTTGTAAGCGGCAGACTTAGGCAAGAAGTCTTGAGCTTTCGACACGTTAGTGAACGCCTTACAACTATCCGCATCAAGGCTAAATTCGCCAACATCAGCCTGATATGCGCTCACGCCCCCACAGAAGATAAAGACGATGCTACCAAAGAATGTTTCTACGAGCTCCTCGACAAAACATATGAGCAATGTCCTAAGCATGACGTTAAAATCGTCTTGGGTGATTTTAACGCCAAAATAGGAAAGGAGGGCATCTTTGGTAGCACAATCGGAAAACACAGCCTACACGACACCACGTCTGGAAGGCGCAGGGACATAAGTCCCCGAGACATAAGTCCCAATTTTTAATTTTGGGACCCACTTGAGTGAGACATAAATCCCAAATTCGATTTGGGACTTATGTCCCACACCATCGGGACATAAGTCCCAAAATTGTTTTGCCGAAGATGGGACATAAGTCCCAAGTTTTCGCATAGATAATAGTTAGCAATATATTGTGAAATCCATTAGACATCCAACCCCTTTTTCCACTACACACACCAACAATAATTGTTCTTAATAATTTAGAAAATTAGACTAACAGTTTGGAGCAAACCAAAAATATAATCTAACCAAAGATTTTAATTTTATTTTCTTAAATTCTCAAAAACTAGAGTTTTATATTTTCTTTTGAGGATATGAGAAAATGTATTAACAAAATCTCTTTCGTTTGAGAAAAAAGCTTATAAAATTTTAGGTTTTGAGAATTTGAGAAAATAAAACTAAAAAAATCGCGCGAACAAAACCTAAAATTTTATAAGTTTCTTTTCACGCGCGATGCAAAGTCTGAGCCCTTACATAACATTTGCAGTTATTATAGTCTTACTTTCCATTTCCCCGAAAGTAGCTTATAATATTAAAAACTGGACTAACTAAGAAACCAATTACTGAAATGCTTACATTGTGTTCCACAAATTGTTAGTAAACTCATTGCGTTTGACTTTCTTCTGGGAAAATCTGTAAGCTTATCAAAACAAAAAAAAAACAAAATTGTTGGGTGGGACATAAGCCCCAACATTTTTGTTTGGGACTTATGTCCCGATAGTGTGGGACATAAGTCCCAAGTCCAATTTGGGATTTATGTCCCACTCAAGTGGGTTATAAGTCCCAAAATTAAAAATTGGGAGTTATGTCCCGGGGACTTATGTCCCTGCGCCGTCTGGAAACGGACTCAGGCTGATTGATTTTGCTGCGGGACGTAATGTTACCATAGCTAGCTCACGGTTTCCTCACCTCAATATCCACAAAGGAACATGGCGGTCACCTAATCATCAAACCGTCAACCAAATTGATCACGTTGCGATCGACTCAAGGCACTCCTCCAGTATTCTAGATGTCCGAACTTTCCGAGCGGCCAACATAGACTCGGACCACTACCTTGTTGTAGCCAAGGTACGGATGCGGATATCCCAGACACCACAACAACGAGAAAATACTGTGAGGAGATTTAATGTCGGACGACTACAAACGCAACAAACCGCCAGAACCTATGCCGATCGCGTATCCCTCAACCTCTCGAGAAGTCCTATGCTGCCACCATCAAGTGCCGAAGACCAGTGGCGCCGATGCCAAGAAGCCATCAAAAACGCCGCAACTGATGTGCTCGGTTTCACCAGCCCACCCCCCCGAAACCCCTGGTTTGACGAAGAGTGCCGGCAAGCACATGCAGCAAAAAAAAGTGCATACGAAGCGTCGCTGCATAGAAGGACGAGAGCAGCTCGTCAGCTCTACGAGCGAAAAAGGAGGGAAGAACATCGGCTTCTCCGGAGAAAAAAGAGAGAGCATGAGAAGCGCGCGATCGAGGATATAGAGAGGTGTTACTCCAGGAACAATGTTCGGAAGTTTTACCAAAAGGTAAAAAGAACGTGTCATGCCAACAAGACCCGAACGGAGACCTGTAGAGACGAACAAGGAAACCTTGTAGTAGAGTCACAGTCGGTGCTGAGGACATGGAAAAACCATTTCTGCAGACTGTTAAACGGCGAAGACGACACAAATTCCGCTGTTAGGCAGAACCAACCAATCAACCTGGACGATGACAGCCAAGATTTCCGTCCACCTGAGCAAAATGAAGTGAGGATAGCAATATCTAAGCTTAAATCCAACAAGGCTGCTGGTCCAGACGGCTTACCTGCCGAGCTCTTCAAGGCAGCCGGAGATGGCTTGGTAGAGTGCATACACCAACTCATCTCCAAGATTTGGTTAGAGGAATGTATGCATGATGAATGGAACCTCAGCATTGTTTGCCCGATCCACAAGAAAGGAGACCCTCTAAACTGCGCCAACTGCAGAGGCATCAGTCTCCTGAACACTGCGTATAAGATCATGTCTGCTGTACTGTGTGGACGCCTGAAACCCGCGTCCTATCAGTGCGGTTTTAGGCCCGGTAAGTCCACGACCGATCAAATATTCACACTACGGCAGATCCTGGAAAAAACCCAAGAATACCAGATCGATACTCACCATCTTTTTGTCGATTTTAAGGCCGCATATGACAGCGTTTATAGAGACGAGCTATACAGATCCATGTCTAGTTTTGGCATCCCTGCCAAACTTGTCAGATTGTGCAGAATGACGATGGAGAACGCTCGCTGCTCCGTAAAGGTCGGAAACAATCTCACCGAGACCTTTGATGTCAAAAAAGGATTTAGACAAGGTGATGCGCTGTCATGTGACTTCTTCAACATCATTCTTGAGAAGATTGTGCGAAACTCACAAGCCAACACCAGAGGCACAATTTTCTATAAGTCTGTGCAACTGCTTGCATACGCTGACGACATTGACATTGTTGGTACAACACAGCGAGCTGTCACTGGTGCGTTTGCAAGTATTAGTACAGAAGCGGCAAAAATGGGTTTAGTGGTGAATGAGGGTAAAACAAAATATATGCTGTCAACAAGAAGGGACACACGACATCGACGAATCGGGCAGAACGTCACGATAGACAGCTATAACTTATAACTTTGAGGTAGTTAGGGACTTTGTCTACCTCGGCTCCGCTATAAACTCTGATAACGACATCACATCAGAAATCAAACGAAGAATCACACTTGCCAACCGCTGTTTCTTTGGCCTAAGACGGCAACTGATAAGTAAGGCCTTGTCGAGAAATACTAAGGAAACTCTGTATAAGACCCTCATCATCCCAGTCCTGCTTTATGGTGCAAAGGCGGATGAAGATCTCCTTGGTCGTTTCGAACGCAAAATTCTTCGAGTGATTTTTGGTCCCGTTTGCGTTGACGGGCTTTGGAGGAGAAGACTTAACAGCGAACTCTACGAGCTGTACAGCGACATCGACCTAGTCAGAAAAGTACGCATCAGTCGTCTAAGATGGCTGGGACATGTAGAGCGAATGGCAGTGGCGTAGCAAGGGGGGGGGGGCAAGGGGGGCACTGGCCCCGGGCGGCACATTGCTAGGGGCGGCAATTTGGAGCAGCACATTTTTTTTTTTAAATAAATAATTTATATATATTTATTAATATCATTTTGACAAGTTCTGGTTAGAGAGCTATAAGCGCCTACTGTACTATTTTAAAAGCTCTTACAGTTTGCAAGTTGGCAGGCGTAGTAGGAGTTTCTGTTTTTTGATTGCAAGTAGTGTTGGTGATAGATCGATATCCTTACATATATGTACGATTATATCTAAGAATTCAGAGATTTGTTCTTGAATTTGCATTCGACGTTATAAACTGAATATCCCGATGGACGTGTGTGGGGGTGTAAACGAAGTGGGATTTTCTGATTGTGTAACGATCCAAGTGGTTGGAATTATTTTAAGATGCATATTCAAAATGGTTGAAAAAAAAGAAAAGAAAAAGTGGGTAATATTTGCAAAACATACGTTTCGCCTAGCTGCTATTGCATTTTTAATGGAAGTGCGGAGTTTTAAAAAAATATATGAATAAAGATCGGCTTTTGGGTGGTAATTTTTCAGAAATAATTAAAAAAATTGATTTAGTCGAATTTTTTGCCAAAAACTAAGTGGAGGATCTTATTTAAAATACCTATATTATCTTTAATATGTATTTTGATCAAAATCATTAGAGAGGTTTTTGTAAGATTACGCAGAAAAAACTGTACCAAATTTTGCAATGTTGTTTGAATAATACTATTGCCTAACTATTTAACTGAAAACTGACTACTTATAAGTTATTGTTCGGGATGTAAGCATTACTTGGTTTTTAGAGTCTTATCGAATTTAAAATTGGGATTTTCGAGATATAATAAAATAAATAAGTAGTTGGCGCAACAGGTCGGAGGGAGCCTAGACCTAGCTTCTCACAACCGATTCCAAACGGCTAATTGAGAAGCTCTTTCAAGACAGTTATACTCTCGGATGTTTGTCAGACATTCGCGAGAGGTAGCACAGTGAAAAAAACCCTAAGTTGGAATTTGGGTTTTTTGCGGGACTCAAACCTGGACCCCTCGCTTAGTAGTCCAACATAATAACCACTAAGCTACTGTCCCTACACTTTCAAGATATAGGGAGTTTTTAAGGTTAGTGTTTTCGGTGATTCGAATCTAAAATTAAGGCCACAATAATTTTGGAAACATAAATTTTACTGTAACTACTCATTCTGGTCAAAACCTTTATCGCATTTTCTTATACTTATTGAATTCTTCAATTCTTTACTGTTGGTATCAACGTAGGTACTATAACAACCATTTAAACAAAAACCTTGAACTCAATTTCTTTATACATCACCATACGTCCTTCAGCGCACGTCATCAGCCACCTGCGAATTTCCTCAGAAACACATTGTCGGTGTTGATTACATACACATTCACGTCGCATACTTCTCTTTCGTTTCACTTAATTTGGAGAAAACACCACAGTTTTTTTTTTTTTTTTTTTCATATGAACGTGCTTGTGCAATGTGCGCCACCCAACCACCCCAAAGCAGAACAACGATCAAGAACCGCGGCTGCGGGTGCGTGAACTTGGCACCCCAATGTTATTATTTTTTTGTTTTTTTTAGACTTCCGGATGGCTAAGCAAGAGTTTTTCAATTTGCTCTAACTTTTTTTGTGTTTAGGTTTAGAAAATTATTTCATAACGATTTTTTGATAAGCTCCTTGCGCACTTTACGGAACTCTAATTAGAACTCTTCGGAAATCCGAAAAAATATAGTACAATTTTTCAATTTGCTCTGTTTTGTGTTTAGGTTTAGAAGATTATTTCATAAGGATTTTTTGATAAGCTCCTTGCGCACTTTCCAGAACTCTTATCAGAACTCATGGAAACAAAAAATATATTTTTGATTTTTTATCAATTTTCAAAGTTGATTAGGGAACTCCAGAGCTCTTGGTGTAGTGCATTATTTTTATAAAAACAATTTTTTTGGTGTAATTTGGCAAATTTTTTGTCAAAAAACTATGAGGAACTCTAGAACTATGTTATTTCTATGCAAAGAGAATAAACAAAAGTATTATTTTCACAAATGGGGTGTTTGAGTAGTGGCGAGTAAAAGGCAATAAATTCAGAAAAAAAAACACATTTTGGTCAAAAACGCTCCAAAAAAATAGGCATAGCAATGAAAGGAATAGCCTATGTCCTTCTCAGAATCTTAAGGAACATTTCAAAAAAAGTTTCATCGTAATCCGTGCAGTAGTTTTCACGCCATTGCGTTACAAAGAAAATGCCTACAGTTTTATTATATGTATAGAAGATGTATAGATTAGGGTGAAGCACGGATGTATGAACATTGTTTTTTGCTTTTTAGATTGGATTGGTGCCTTAAATTAAAAGAAAAGTAAATGTTGTTCTTCGAATAATTCGGTTAAGATCTTCTGCCTGCGCAACCCAAGTAACAATTTGACTTCGGTAAGGTTCAAATTTGTAATTTCTGTAGGCAACCGCTTCGACAGTGCTTCTATAGTACTTGTTAACGGAAGTAGACATATTTTGAAGTAATTGTTTCCAATATAACTTCTGTACGTCCTTTGCGAAGCATATACACAGGCTTTATAGAGGGATATAAAACTTAGTTTCGGTAAGATCACTATTAGATATCTGAAAATGTGTGGAAAGTGAATTGCTTCGGTAACGCTTGTGGTTGGAAGCGCTTTCGCGAGGCTTCTTTAGTACTTCTGATAGGAAGCATTATAGAAGCAAAGAAATACCATGCAATCAAAAACTTGCGATTGGAAGTCTTTAGGAAAGTCTTAAATGTATCAAGTAGTTCAGATTTGACACTGCTTCAGCGTTATGGCGAATAAACCTGCGGGTTTAGTGTATTGGACTGCTACGCAGCACGACCCATGTTCGATTCCCACTGCGGCGGACCCCATGGTAAGATAAAATATAAATTATACGATACGTTACCAGATTACTAGCATGAAAAATGCAAAAAAGATCATTGGATAATTGTTTATTAGGATAAATAAATAAAAAAATAGAAATGCGAAAAATTTAAGAATAAAATTAAAAAAAAAATTCTTTTTCTTTTCATATTTTGAGCTTTCATAAAGCTTCTATAAAGTTTCGGTAATGCCCTACCTGTATAAAAGTGCCCCAGATTTGTTTCCTGTAGGCCTTATGCAGTTATTATTGCAGGAGGGGAAATAGCCTCGATAGCACCTTATCGAAGTAAAATTGTTACTTGGGAATGACTTTTAAAATCAAAATTTTATAACTATTATCGTTATTATAATATTTATTCAATCCATAAAATCTTAATTCAGAGCAGTAGTTAAGATTATTCATTCATTTTACAAAGTTTCCATAACGCAATCCTATCCAACGATTTCTATTTTATGAGTTTTTGCTCGCATTTAGATTTAATTTAAACAGTAGTCTAGTCTAGCTTTATCAGTTCACTCCGCAGGTCCAGCGTGCCCATATAGGTATTCACTTTAAAAATTAAAGAGACAATTGAAAAAAAAAAAAGTTTATATAACTATCCCATCTTTTAAGTTGCAAGCAGCCATACACTCCCACAAAATTTTATTGAAATCGGTTGAGTGGCTTAGAAGATCGTCAACGGGTCCTTCTCCATTTGTTTTACATTCGGGATCCTATTTAAAACTTGTTGAGGATCAAACGGTACAGTTCCAAATTTTTCGAAAGCTGCTAACAAATTTGGAGATAATGTTGTCTTCATTAACTTATTTTACCCCCGGCGAAATAAGACCGAACAAGGACTACTTACTTACTTACTTAGGTGGCGCTACAGTCCGGGGTGGACCTGGGCCTCAACCAATACGCCTCTCCAGTTAGCGCGATCTTTGGCTAACTGCCTCCAGTTGCGCACTCCAAGTTGGTTGAGGTCCCCTTCCACTTGCGCGAGTTAAATGAAAAGCCAAGTGATCTGCTTAAGTGTCTATCGCTGACTGCTCTTTATTATCTTCTTTCGATTTTTCGATACAATAAATATATTTGCTGATTAATTAAAAGATACAATGAGTTTATTTGCTGATTAATTAAAGTAATGGAAGTGCATTTCCTGCAAGTGGAAATGCTGATATTGCAACCGGAAATATGAATGGGGCAACGACTTAAGGTCATTGCTTTCCATGTATAAATAATCTATGTATGCTTACTGATGGAGGTCACCATACAAATATGTAACTTCTCCCTCCTTAGATTTAAGATTCTCCTGAATCGTTGGAATCTTAATTTTGTGAATATTCGGTTCTGGCTTAGTAACATTATTAATTTTTATTTTTAATTCACGATTAGTTTTAGCTATGCAACCAATTACAATTATTACTACTATGAGTATTACAAACATTGTTATGTTACTAGCATAATTAATTGTTCTATGGTATTTCAATTCTTCAATATGTTTTAGATTTTCAATTTGCTGTATTGCTTCAATTTCTTTAAAGTCTAATTTTTCCGTTATGTTTATTTTTTCATCATCTTCATAATGAAATTTTTGAATAAATTCTAATTGGTAGTTCATAATAGTTACATTTAATATATTAATAGAACAATTGTTAATATTTATTATAAAGTTTCCAGTAAGGTTTAATTGTCTATCATCGCATTGATTAATTACAGATTCTTTTTGTAAGTTCGTACATATAATAGTGTTATCATCAATCTTAATTATTTTTTTAACTGCATTATAGCGGTAAGTACATGAATTTTGTGTAATACATGAACGGCTTAAATTTAGTTCTTTTAAATAGATGTTATTAATATTGTATTCATATTGTAAGTTATTTATTTCTATAAGTTGTAAAGTTTCAATGTCTATTTCGTTTTTCTTTTCATTTGGAATGGGTATAATCATTTTAAGTTGGGTCGTAATGTATTCTTTCGGTAGTTTAACAGCTATTATTAGCCTGTCCTGGTCAAATTTCAAAAGTCCTATTCTAGCATATTCAAGTTTATAAAATTTTCTTTAAGTTGGCCGGATTTGCCATTTCGGCCTGATTTGGAGTCATGCCTAGTGTAGAATGATACCTATTGTTGTATACTTGAATAGCTTTATATATTTTCCTGTTGGTTGAAATGTCTGCGTCTTTAATGGTTAGTAAAATTTCAAGTAAGGTCGAGTGAAATCTCTCTATATCCGAATTACCTGTATGAGAGTTGGCTTTTGTCATATGCATTTCTATTCCCTCTTTCCTTAAGTGTTCTTTTATGTTTTCCGAATTGAATTCATTGTCACAAACTATTTTTCTTGGCTTTCCGAATTTTGTCAGTTGTTGATCTATGCATTCTAACTTACTTGTCCAATTTTTGCTACTCAAACTATATCCGTAAGCCTTTTTATTAAATTTGTCTATAAATGTCAGATATATTAATTTATTAAAATGATAGATATCCATGTGCAATATTTCATTTCCTTTGTTCGGAGTTTCGGTCAGCTTGAATTTAGGTCTGATTGGTTTCCTGTCATACTTCCCTTCTTGACAAGTCTGGCAATTTCCTATTACTCTTGATATTTCAGTAATTAGTTTTGGAAAATATATTTTAGATTTTAATTGATAGTATGTTTCTACTACTCCTGAGTGGTTACTTTCTTCGGTGTGATAAAAAGATATTTGTCTATGAACATCTTCAGCTTTTTCTACATCTCTTGCTCTCTGTGTAAGCTTATAAAATTTTACTTCTTTATTATGTGCATACATTTCGATTAGTACGTTTTGTAGTTTATTATATTCCCTATCTTCGACTTCGGAATAGATACCTGTGGTCCCTGCTGTAATTGTTCTACTAAACAGATCCCTCCAGTGTTCGCTATCTTTCGTCATATCAACCTGAATAATTCTTTTACCATGCAGCGTTTTTATTTCACTTTGAGCCGAGTAGGTCAGTATTAACTGAGTTTGGTATGTATTTATAATTCCTTCTTTGATTGATATATGATCTAACAATTGTTCATCTACTGAGTGTGCAGTTCCTGATGTTTCGTTTATTTCGTTTGGAACTCTACTTAGGAAATCTGCAATTTTATTCTCCTTGCCTTTTATATAGATATTCAATGTCAAACTCGAATTCTTGTAATTTAAGAAGTCCTCTTTGAACTCGTTGACTGAATTCTTTTCCATTATATTTTTTTGTTAAATATTTAATGGGCATATGGTCAGTGATTATTTTGAATTTCTGCCCCCACAGATATGGTCTAAAATATGAGGTAGCCCAAACTACGGCTAAGAACTCTTTATCGGTTACTGAGTAATCTTTCTCATGGTCATTTAGTGTTCGAGAAGCATAGCATACTGGCTGTCCTTCTTGAGTTAGTACAGCTCCCAAAGCAAAATTACTTGCATCCGTAAAAAGTGAAAATTGTTTATTAAAGTTTGGGAATTTAAGTACAGGATGCTTAACCAGAGTTTCTTTTAATCTTTCAAAGGCTTGAATATATTCAGGGTCATTGCTATTGATCTTCATATTCTTTTTTAAGTATTTAACCATCGGGTATGCTATTCTAGCGTAATCCCTAATAAATTTCCTATAATACCCAGTGCTGCCTAAGAATCCTTTCAATTGAGTTGTCGTCAAGGGTAAAGAATAGTTCTGAATAACTTCAATTTTATTCGGATTTGGTTTCATTCCTTCCGAAGTGAGTATATGACCTAGATATTCCGTGTTGTTCTTAAGGAAAGAAGATTTACTTAGTTGTATTTTAAGATTATGATCTGCTAATCTTTGAAATATTTTATTTAATGATGATATGTGCTCTTCTAAGGAAGTTGAAAAGATTAATATATCATCAAGATATACTGTACAAATTTGTCCTATGTATTCTCTGAGAATATCATTCATTAGACGTTGAAACGTCGCTGGGGCATTTTTAAGCCCGAAAGGCATTCTGGTATATTCATATAGACCATTTGGTGTAACAAATGCAGTCTTATGTATATCATCAGGATGTACTTTTATTTGATGGTATCCCTTGGCTAAATCAAGGGTAGAAAAATATTGTGACCTTCCTAACTTATCAAGAATACTCTCTATATTTGGTAGAGGGTATTTATCATCCACCGTTATATCATTAAGTGCTCGATAATCAACACATACTCTAAACTTAGTTTTCCCTTCACTATCAGGTTTCTTGGCCACAACTACGATATTGGTGAGGCATATCGACTATTTGATTTTCGAACTATGCCCTGCCTTTCCATATCGTTAATTTGTTTCCTGACTTCTTCCTCATGTTTTTGAGGGAGGCGGTATAGTCTGGCGTTTATTTGTTGATCTGTGGTTAATGTTATTTTATGCACTATACTATCGGAATTTGTAAGTTGATCTCCATCTTGGTATAGAAGGCTTTTATATTTTTGCAACAGCTCTTGGATTTCCTGTTTTTCAAAAGTTTTTAAATGGTCTAATTTCACTTCATCGTTTCCCCCTAATTCGTAACATTCTATATATGGTTCAACTTCAAAAATAATTGGGATTATGGTTTTATTTTGTAACAACACTTCTCCTTTTTTTATATTTATGCTTTCTACCATATTACCTATGACATCCATACCTAACAAAAGACTGTATGATTTGTCTCCCAATGACTTGCCATATGCTTGGATAAATACATTGGATCCATATCCAAATTCAGTAGGGACTGGGACTTGATAGATCTTTAGTTTTTCAGCTGTCTGATTATTTACTGTCGAAAGTTTTATCGTTACTTCGTTAAGAATATTAAAAGCACTACAATCTATTTTACTTGTGTTAACTATAGTCATCGTGGATCCTGTATCTATTAGACATATATGTTTTTCAATTCCTAACGAGAATGCTATTTGTGTCTTTCTACCATTGAGGCTGGATTCAGAAAAACCGGGGCTTCTATTGAATGAGATTCTTCTGGAATGTTAATATGTTCCTCAAAATTATTCTGGTTTTGTCCTGAGTTTAGATGAGCTATGTTATCGATATCCATTGGTTCAATATTTTGCCTATTTTGTGATTGCCTGGAGTTACTATAACTATAGTTGTTAGTACCTCGTCGCTGCTGGTGGGTCTGTCTAGAGTTGTTATAATTATTTTGTTGCCCCTCTTGATTGAATTGTGTAGAGTTATTGGCGTTAGTAGTTCGTCGCTGTTGGTGGGTCTGTCTAGAGTTGTTGTAATTATTTTGTTGCCCTTCTTGATTGAATTGTATAGAGTTATTGGCGTTAGTAGTTCGTCGCTGTCCAGGGTTATTGAAATTATTATTTTGAATTTCTTGGTTTGTTTGTCCAGAGTTACTAGAGTTAAAATTTCGTCGTTGTTGGTTATTGTATGTCCGATTATTGCTTCGGTCTGTGTGAATGTTCCCTTCATCAAATCCTACATATGAATACAGTATCGTTTTTACTTTATGTAGATCATATTCATCCCGAATTTCTCTAGCTAAGTTCCCTTTTGCTAATTCCCTAATCTTATTCACTACTAAATTATACAACAGAGACTTAAGACTATCTTTCTTATTTTCATACATTATTATCGTATGAATATCTGTTAGTATAAATTCGATTTTATTATTTAGATCTAAAACTGAACTTACCCTTAAATTATTAATTTTCCTTGTTACTTCTCCTTGGTCGATTATTGGTCTAAATGTCAATCCTAGCAGCTTCTTCGCTTCATCCCACGTTGTTGTTGCATTAGACAGTAGTAGCTCCTTTGCTCGTCCAATCACCTTGCATTGTGCTATCGCGGTCCATGTAGCGGGTCTTCTCTCCTCAGGTGTTAGGCTAATATGGTTGTCCACCACATTTATGAACTGTGTCAGCTCTTCTCTATTTCCAGAGAATTCTTTTATATAGGAAATCTCTCTCATTAGAACTAGGGCTCGGCTATCAGCTTGTTGAGTATTGGCCTCTAGTCTAGCGAGAATTTGCGCCATCGTAGCCAATATCGTATTTGGGTCAGCTGCCATTTCGGTTTCTTCCTCTTCTGCTGGTAAATTCCTCCTGGAATCGTGGATTGCTTGCCGCGAAATGTTGGTATTTTTGAATGGCACTTCTAACAGACACTTTTTTTTTTTTTTATTTTATATTAATGCTGCGACTGATTTTTAGTCTGCAGCGATCACTTGCACTTTTTTTTTTTTTTATCTGTTTGCTACGGCTGATTTTTAGCTTGTAACAATCACTGAACTCTTTTGCTTTAGTTCCCGACCGACGTGTAGTTTTTATAACTTAGTTCGGGTGGAGAAGGGGGCGTAAAATGGCAAACAACAAAAAGGTTCGAAAAAACGACTGCGCCAGTTAAATGAAAAGCCGAGTGATCTGCTTAAGTGTCTATCGCTGACTGCTCTTTATTATCTTCTTTCGATTTTTCGATACAATAAATATATTTGCTGATTAATTAAAAGATACAATGAGTTTATTTGCTGATTAATTAAAAGATACAATGAGTTCATTTGCTGATTAATTAAAGTAATGGAAGTGCATTTCCTGCAAGTGGAAATGCTGATATTGCAACCGGAAATATGAATGGGGCAACGACTTAAGGTCATTGCTTTCCATGTATAAATAATCTATGTATGCTTACTGATGGAGGTCACCATACAAATATGTAACTCGCGCGCCACCTAAGGCGAGATCTTCCTCTACTGCGTTGTCCCTCCGGGTTAGAATCGAAGACTCTTCGGGCTTGAGCGTTGGTGTCCATTCGCTCTACATGTCCCAGCCGTCTTAGACGACTGATGCGTACTTTTCTGACTAGGTCGATGTCGCTGTACAGCTCGTAGAGTTCGCTGTTAAATCTTCTCCTCCAAAGCCCGTCAACGCAAACGGGACCAAAAATCACTCGAAGAATTTTGCGTTCGAAACGACCAAGGAGATCTTCATCCGCCTTTGATAGCGCCCATGCTTCTGCACCATAAAGCAGGACTGGGATGATGAGGGTCTTATACAGAGTTTCCTTAGTATTTCTCGACAAGGCCTTACTTATCAGTTGCCGTCTTAGGCCAAAGAAACAGCGGTTGGCAAGTGTGATTCTTCGTTTGATTTCTGATGTGATGTCGTTATCAGAGTTTATAGCGGAGCCGAGGTAGACAAAGTCCCTAACTAGCTCAAAGTTATAGCTGTCTATCGTGACGTTCTGCCCGATTCGTCGATGTTGTGTGTCCCTTCTTGTTGACAGCATATATTTTGTTTTACCCTCATTCACCACTAAACCCATTTTTGCCGCTTCTGTACTAATACTTGCAAACGCACCAGTGACAGCTCGCTGTGTTCTGCCAATGATGTCGATGTCGTCAGCGTATGCAAGTTTGCACAGACTTATGGAAAATTGTGCCTCTGGTGTTGGCTTGTGAGTTTCGCACAATCTTCTCAAGAATGATGTTGAAGAAGTCACATGACAGCGCATCACCTTGTCTAAATCCTTTTTTGACATCAAAGGTCTCGGTGAGATTGTTTCCGACCTTTACGGAGCAGCGAGCGTTCTCCATCGTCATTCTGCACAATCTGACAAGTTTGGCAGGGATGCCAAAACTAGACATGGCTCTGTATAGCTCGTCTCTATAAACGCTGTCATATGCGGCCTTAAAATCGATAAAAAGATGGTGAGTATCGATCTGGTATTCTTGGGTTTTTTCCAGGATCTGCCGTAGTGTGAATATTTGGTCTGTTGTGGACTTACCGGGCCTAAAACCGCACTGATAGGGTCCAATCAGTTCGTTGACATATGGTTTTAGGCGTTCACACAATACAGCAGACATGATCTGTTTGACCGAACAAGGACACTCGGTATTATTTCTCTTTCACAAAGTGATATAACGCCGAGTTCCAAAATTCGGCTTTATTTCATGGCATCGCAGTAAAAAATAAGTATGCATTCGAACTGAACTAAATCAACAACGAAATAAATTATTTTCGTATATGAATACTTAACAGGAGTATAGGTAGTTGTGAAATTTCCCGCAGTTTCTTCCTGTCAATGACTTTAATAACAAAATTAGCGTAACCGATACAGCTATTGACACCCATAAGAATTTTTTTTCTTTAAACCGCCGTATAAAAATATTGACAGGAGTACTTTGAAAACCCTTGGGATTTCGAAATATGTTATATTACTAGAATTCACTTAGTTTTTATATAAATTAAGGAAAAATGATATAATAAAGTTTTATCACAGTATTTCAAAGGGCTTATAAAATAGTATATAAATTGACACCTATGTACAATTGTTGACACCACGTAAAAGTACAATGACTGACATTCATACACAGCTATTGACACAATGTAATGATACAGTTATTGACATATCTTTAAAAGTTTTACACGGCAGGAAAATAGAAAAAAAAAATAATTAGCTACATATTTTGATTCGTTTATCTGAAATATACATTTTGAATGCAATTAGACAACTGAAGCTCACTTCGAAGATTTTGAAAAAGTCGCAAAAAAAAGGGGATTTCCATTCAAAAAGGGGCAATACTAACCTGTCGACAAATGGCAGAAAAACCAAAAAGACAACTTAATTAACTATTTTTTTCTGTTTATTAAAATGTTTATGTAACATAACTACATAACAAATTATAATGGGTTTAACCCATAAATATAACAAAAATAAATAAAATAATTCAGTCATTAAGAAATCAGTCTTAGTAGTAGTATATAGTTATTAAGTTTCACTTTTGGCTTTTATTTATTTGTGACCTTGTCTCTATATTCTTTCATGAGCTCCCAATCTGGCACCCAATCTTCTAAACTTTTATCAGTTAGTAAATTTAGAGCCGAAAGTTTGGATTGACAAGTAGACACTTTCAGAGAATTTGTGAGCTTATTTTTCATAAGGTTTAATCTTGAAAAAAATCTTTCCGCACTTGCACTGCTGTGTGGAAGTGTAAAAACTTGTTTAACAAATCGGAATAAATTTGGGAACATATGCTCATCAAGATGATTTTTTAACCGACCAATTTTAAACCAAAATTCTTTTATGTTGGATATTTGGAATAATTTTTCAAATGTCTTTTGGTTGCAGAAACAAGGTCAAAATATAAAATCTCTTCCCCTGACTTAATTACAAAAGGGTCTAAGAACTTTAACACATCTCGTTCTAACTTATTATTGCATATGCATTGAATGAACGATGGCTAAAGGCTAATGGCTTAAATTATTGCAGCTGATATAAAAAGGATGCATTCAGATCCCAATTAGCTGTGAACTAGTTTAATGAATTATTAATGATGAAATATTCCGTGTTTCATACAAAAAAAAAAATTTTTTTTTAAAATGCGACAAAGTTTCAACGAAATTCAGAAAAAGGTGCAAATCTGGACAATTTTGAAAAAGTGGTCTCATTGGGGACAGAGATAGAAAAAGGGGAAAAATGCAACTTTAGTCGCATAAAGTGAGCGCTGACTCAAGCCCTAGCTTCTCACAACCATTCGTTTTGTGTGGGTTTTCAGTTTTGGAACGAATGGAAGGGATCTAGAATTTCATGCCGACTCCAAACGGCTAATTGAGAAGCTCTTTCAAGACAGTCATACTCTCGGATGTTTGTCAGACATTCGCGAGAGGTAGCACAGTGAAAAAAACCCTAAGTTGGAATTTGGGTTTTTTGCGGGACTCAAACCTGGACCCCTCGCTTAGTAGTCCAACATAATAACCACTAAGCTACTGTCCCTACACTTTCAAGATATAGGGAGTTTTTAAGGTTAGTGTTTTCGGTGATTCGAATCTAAAATTAAGTCCACAATAATTTTGGAAACATAAATTTTACTGTAACTACTCATTCTGGTCAAAACCTTTATCGCATTTTCTTAGAAACCTAAAGAAAACAAAATTAAAAAAAAAACTTATTTTCAAAAATCTATTGTACGATAATGGGTATGGTACGTTTAGCTTAAATTGTTGGGAAAATTAGCTTTTCACCGGGGTGGCGAAATGATCAATCTGGGAAATAGCAAAACGTCAAAACGATGTTTCGTTGAAAAATTACTTGACAACAACATCAGCAAATTGCCAAGTGATCATTTCAAAAAAATACGAAAGATAAAAACGCCAATTAGTAATCGCGCAGTGATTGAAAAATTTAAGGAATAAAAAACCGAATTTAAGATTCAGGATTGCAAAATAAAGGAAATATATAACGACTAAAGGCAAACAAAGAAACCGAATGAATTTTGCAAAATAATGGTAACCCCAGATAATATAGACAAAAAGTGAGCCCTCTATTCAGGTAGAAATGACCATATTACCATAGAAATAATTTTTGTTTTCGAGATATTTCGAAATTTCAAATGTACCGTTATTCGATTCCAGAAATTTTACCAAGTTTACAAAGGTATTTTTTTAATGTGTGAACAAATTATGGGGGCGGCATAAATTGGCTCTGCCCCGGGCGGCTCCAACCCACGCTACGCCACTGGCGAATGGACACCAACGCTCCGGCCCGAAGAGTCTTCGATTCTAACCCGGAGGGACAACGCAGTAGAGAAAGACCTCGCCTTAGGTGGCGCGCGCAAGTGGAAGGGGACCTCAACCAACTTGGAGTGCGCAACTGGAGGCAGTTAGCCAAAGATCGCGCTAACTGGAGAGGCGTATTGGTTGAGGCCCAGTTCCACCCCGGACTGTAGCGCCACCTAAGTTAGTAGTAGTAAAAATATTTCTGTTGACAGGTTAAAAGCAGCATTAATGGTTGTCGATGAGACAGTCGAAAATACCGTACACACCCCCAATGCAACGAAACCAAGTGCACAAGCCAAGACACCTGTACTTACATCACCCATCCAAGACCAAAGGACAACCCGGTCAGGTCGAAGAATAGTTATATACCATCGAGATTTTGTTAGCATAGGATACTAACTAGCGAGGGGAGTACTGTAGGGACCAGCCCTGTTATTATAATTGAATCCAACTTACCACCTACCTTTACAATATTGCTTAATGAACAAATTCATACTGTACCCACGATAAATAAATTGTTAGTGTACAATGTACATATAACTGTATTAGAAAAAGAAGAGAATGAGTTATAAAGTAGATGTTAAGAAGTACAGCCGCCTTTTCATTTTCACGCTCTTGATATTCCGATAGAACATCTACAACTTAAAGAAAACACGTAATCTGAGGTCTGGGTATTCCATAAGCATCACCGTTGGCACAGCGATGCCACAAGATTCGTGAAACCGGCACCTTTATACCAAACATTTTTTATTGGGCAAACATAAATATACGTGAAATTATGCCGTTCAAAGTAACTGTTTTCACTTGAAACGTTCGGTATGTATTTTAAATCACTTCACATCACTGATTATCACTATCCCTTAAGAACTTGACACGTATAAAAGACACAAAGCCAAATTAAATTTAGATTTTCGTGAAAAAAGGATAAACACTTATAACACTTGTGAATTTAATATCGGGTTAAACGTGATGCTTCCGTATGGTGGAAGACGAAAAGTACAAAACCAAACAGCTTCCTTGCTAGTCCTTTTGGAGAACAGAATTAAGGAAAATGTTGTTTACTGCTGTGGGTATGTTGTAACAGTGTTAGTGAAAATGATTTTTAGGTACGAACATCCCTTAGCCCTTTCCTAAAACTGTCTAAGGGTGGAATTGGAGGCGGGATTAAGTAATGGTTACTGCACGGTGTCATGGGAATGGGCCTAATAATTTGTATACAGGCAGTATACATCTATGTGTTTGGGTAAAAGCAGTAGAGTGAAAAAAAATCCTATAGCTATACGAATGTTTCCTCCATCCGGCATAGTGATTACATTTGTGCTAAAATTTCCTCGCAACAATGACGAAAAATACCTTTTATTTTTCACTGCGTTGTTGGAACGTTCACTGATGCGATGTGAAATTTTACCATTCAAAGAAGCCTTAGCCTCAGCCTCTTACAGTTTATTAGGTATTGGCGTGGGGTTTGTGCTTCGTGCTTTTGAATTCGTATATCTATATACATTCCGCTGGGATTTGAAAATATAAAACCCTTCTGCCAGCTATCGAGAATTTTCTAGGGCATTCCAATTATTCTGGCTGGTTCTAGAATTAGTTCAGCGGAGACTTACACTTATTTGACAGATTCGAGTCTCCAATTGGAAGTGCAACTTGTTTGGCGACTTATGAGTTGTTTACACATCGCCATTTTAGGTTCCACGCTACATTCCACACCACAATAAAAACACTGGGAAAGTTTTTGGGCAAAGGCTAGTGCCAATAAAGCGAGATTAACTCAATTCGAAGAAAATCGTTTGGACTTCTGCGAATTTCTAAGCGTCTAGCTCGAGTGGGAGTAGCAACCTAAAGTTGTGTGAGAAAAATATTGAGTTTGTATTACAAACTAAAACATATTTACTTTTACAATTTTAACAACAGGCAAAAAAAAAGCAAAGATAAATAAGTAGTAGGCGCAACAGGTCCGTAGAAATCTAGCTTCCATTCTAGCTAGCATATTCTCAAAACCATTCGATTTGTGTGAGTCTTTCATTTTAAATTCATTTTTATTTAATTCTTTGATTAAATTACAAAATAGACAAAAACGATTAAATCTAACTTAGAACTAACATTTATCTTATTCTAGCTTACTGACTCTTAGCGAGGGCTCTAAACTTAACAATATCCTTAAAATTATTTTCTTTCGACCTTAAATCTGTCTATAATTAATTTGTTGTGTTTTTTAATTTCCAAGAAACTTTATAAAACTTAAAATCTTTATTATATGTTTTTATTTAAAACTAATTAAAACTACCTAAGTTACTTTATCTAAATTACCAATAATCAGGGTGGCGTGCAATCTTATCGATTGGTCACCATCCTGATCGCGTCCATGGTTGCCTGTCGGCTGCCAGCAGGGGTTCATCCGCGCCGCCGAGACTCGAGCGAGGCCATAAGCGGCGATCAAGTCTCGGAAGCACTCTTTCATGCTGGCTAGCCCGGCCAATCCCAAGGACCCCTACTCCAAGCCTAAACCTACTAACTTAATATATAGCTTAAAACTAAGGAGGATGCTACGTTAGTAGCGTACCGGCCCGGGGGAGCGTATCCACCCTCACCTCTTCCGCAAACCACCAAAATTCGGTAAACTGCTTTTCGGTATCAACATTTTTTTCGGGCTGACATTCACCATTCGATAAAAAAAATGAATAAAGTTACTTTATAGATAACAGCGTAATTTTTTTTTGTAAAGTTCATATTGATAAAAAGGATTCTAACCTCGATGTTGGATTAAGACATCATTTTTTTAAAAGCACTAACTAACTAACCAGAGTGTTGCTTTGTTAATTTTTCCAGGTACTTTTCACAGTACTTAATTTCCCTCGATAACTTTGGATGCAGCCACACCGGATTAAACAAAAAGCCTTAGACAAACAAAACTGTTTTTCTGTGTGTTTCTAAAATTTAATTAAATAAATAAAAATAAATAGTTGGCGCAACAGGTCTGGAGAGACCCTAGGCCTAGCTTCTCACAACCATTCGTTTTGTGTGAGTTTTTCATTTTTGGAACGAATGGAAGGGATCTACAGTTTTATGCCGACTCCAAACGGCTAATTGAGAAGCTCTTACAAGACA
The DNA here is from genome assembly GCA_946477585.1 of Cheilosia urbana. NCBI lineage: Eukaryota > Metazoa > Arthropoda > Insecta > Diptera > Syrphidae > Cheilosia > Cheilosia urbana. Next base: position 7,018,940 of record OX297857.1, read on the forward strand.
TTTATACTCTCGGATGTTTGTCAGACGTTCGCGAGAGGTAGCGCAGCGGAAAAAAACCCCAAGTCGGAATTGGGTTTTTGCGGTTTTCGAACCTGGGACTCCCGCATAGCAGTCCAACACACTAACCACTAAGCCACTGCGACTACAAATAAAAATTTAACTACACACATTTAAATACGCGCGCCCACACTGAATAAGGCGAAACAAAGCAAGAAAACATAGGCGTTTTGTTCCACCCGGTGTGGAAGCTCCCTTAGTATAAAAGTCGCAGTTTTTTTACTACGAGTATTTTTGGCGCTAGAAAATTTTGCTAAAAGGCGAATTTCTTTTCGATTTTTTTTTTTTTTTTTTGATGCCCACGATTATGCTGCGTTTTCCACTTTCCCCAAGAAAGGTTTTCCGAACAATGATATTAAATGTAGAAATCCGAAATCCCACGATATAAGAACACTCCACTCCAAACAGTTCTCTCCAACCCAATCTTTAGACAGCCGGTGGGTTTGTATTTGTACACATTCAAAGAAGCTATTTTATTTAATTTTTTGAAAAGACAAGGCATACACACACACATGCACAACTTTCAAAGTATATAGTTTATGCCCATGTTACCCTATAGGCTTGTATTTAGAAATTCCAATACAAGTATATAGCTGGGCACATTATGGGCTTCCTATTCCTAGTACAAAAGAGGTACATTTCCATTTGGAGAATATAATAGAGGAGTTCCTATGGCTATATAAATCCGGAGATTGTGCCTTTTCTTTTTTTGGTAGTTTTTTTTTTTAATCTAAGGTTCTGATTGGACGCACTGTAAGATAGGGTGGAGTTCAACACGTGACTAAATTTGTCTCTCACAGTGCTGGCACTGGTCGAAGGGAAAACAAAATGAATTACAGTACTAAAGATATAGTTATTTGAGAACGCTTTGCTGCCAAAAATGTTTGGTAATAGTCTCTCTACTTGCTTGAATGAAGTGTGAATTACACCTTAGGGTTATCAACTGTATGCACTTCGAGAATATTCTTTTCAATCTAGGTAACAACAACAGATATTTTTTAACGCAGTTACACCTTAAGAACAACGAATTTTGATTGTTTGATAAAAAATAATTGCTCGACGATTAAAAAATCAAAATTTCTGCAAACAAATGACGTGTTGAGGGGCGAAAAATTAAATTTTAAGGGCCGATGTTGAATGTGAACCACACCTAAACGTCAAGTTTTTTTCTGCATTTCATTTGACATTTCTTAATTTCAGACCAACTCAATATGAACGATGGAAAGATACATAATCGAGCAACGCGTTAAAGTTATTCAGGCTTACCTGACAATTTCTGTTGGGCCATTTTCGTCGAATTATTGAAAATGTTTTTTAACAACAACTCGTAGACACAGTCACTTTGGTGTAGTTCGAAATAGCTATCTCCTACCAAAGTGAATGTATCTTTATGTTGTTGTTAAAAATAACAAATTCAGTCACTTAGTACTCGATCGCACGTGTGCGGTAACTCAACCCCTGTTCTAAAAGTTTAAAATCAAACAAGATGCATCAAGCATTGCAATATAAATTGATATCAAACAGGTGGGATGATACGGATGAAAGGGATTATTTTTAAATCACAAACTTCTTTATCAAATTCGACAAGATGGATTTGTTGACACCCAAACTTATACCTTGTATCCAACGTCTTACTATTTGCAACCTTTGCTGTAGTCATGAGCGATTTCAAGCCAGAGGTATGTAAAAGCTGTGAACTTTAATATTTTGAAGATTAACGTGGCTTATTTAAAGGTGAAAATAGGAATCATCGGTTTTTTACGAAATTTGGGAATTGCGGCTGTCAAACGTTCTTATTTTTTTTTTGAATATGATTAGATAGATAATCTTATTTATCAAATGCAAACATTTTCCACGTAAATTGTAATTAGAAATTAGTGGAAAGTTACGAGTACCAGATTTCATAAGGAATGATCTCATTCCTTTAAAGCAATACAGATGACGAACAGGAAGGATTTTTAGGTCACAGAACCAAGGAAAATTATGGGATCTAACAGGTTTTCTTAATATATGCTTCTGTAAACTAATAATGGTTGTAATTTGTTAAAATAAGCACCTACCAAACAAGCAATTCCATTTTGCAAATGGGAGTGAAAAATAGTAGATTTTCCTTAGAAGCATTTTTGAGCAGACACTTCGCAAGTAGATAATAGAAGTTTCTGAGAGTGGAACAGAAATACGTCCTTGAAGATTCCGTGTGATTCGAAAAATTCATATTAGAATCGATAACTAACCCTAGATATTTATATTCATCAACGTCCAATTTTCAATTTTCAATTTCAATTTCAGATGTATAAACAAAAACTTAAATAAAACTAAAGAAATATAAGTATAGAGTGAAAAATAGAAAGAGAGGGAGAAGAAAAAGCTGTAAGGAAGGAGAAATAATAGAATGTCCTCGATAAGATAATAGTTATCATTACAACCAAGAGTACTACAAAAAGTGGGAGAGGAGAAATAGGTCTACGGGTACAATTCCAATAGGTGAATATGAATTTGTAACACTCAGGTGCATGGAAGTGGATATAAACTCCTACGCTGGGTACCGGTGACAAACTGAAAAACATTATTTTTGATTTGGAAATCCCATTTTAGATAGATAGATAGATAGATATATTCTTTATTTTCATGTTCTGTGAATGTACAGTCATTGTGCCAAATAAATTATGTTATACAGCTTGGCTTATTAGCCGTCTGCCGTTTAAACTTTAAATACATTATCATTTTACAAATAACAAAGAGAGAATACGGTTAATACAAATTATTTCAAATCTTAGCTCGTGACATAACAAGTTGAGCAAAGTAAAAGTAAAGAAAAAGTTACTGCAAGTGTGCTATTACCTTAAATAAAAAGAAAACTAATTTTAAGTTATCAAAATAGAATATACATTTTGTCTATTGAAAGTAAAAGGATTGCAACTAAACAACTAATAGATTGAGAGGAGACAGAAGTCTTGTAAATGTACATAAATAGGCTTTTAGTTTAGCTAAAACAAAAATTTAAAAAGCGAAAACAAAATTTAAATTTGTATGTATATACATAGGCTTTTAGTTTGGCTAAAACAAAATAAAACGGGATTTACATTGCTGCAAAAGAATTTCGATAATTCATAGCATGGACAACAAATCGAGTAAGCAATCTCCACCCACTACATCCATTGAGGATTTGAACACTTTCTTCAAACGATAAATAGCTTTTGTCAAAGTATAGTCTACGAATTTCCTGCAGAATTGGACATAACGCAAGGAAGTGAAAGACATTCTCGTCTTGATCAAGGTTACATAGTGAACACCTGGGGCTTAAATCGCTTCTATGCGGTCTGGAGTTCAGCTCTATCATTTCTGTGCGAATTTTAAAGATCAAACTCATTTCCAGAACTGATAGCTTATTGCTAAAATAATTGTTTGCTCCCAAGGTATGATTAAGCTGCCTATAGACTGATCTGGTCGATGACTCTTTAGCTCTATCCAAGCAAAGCTTAAAGAGATTGTTGTCAACAGCAGAAATGCAATCGTGGAGAATACTCCTCCACTCCCAAACATTTCTCTCGTTTAGCTGAATAGATATATGATTTATAAATAAATAAATAGTTGGCGCAACAGGTCCGGAGAGACCCTAGGCCTAGCTTCTCACAACCATTCGTTTTGTGTGAGTTTTTCATTTTTGGAACGAATGGAAGGGATCTACAGTTTTATGCCGACTCCAAACGGCTAAGATATATGATTTGCTGCGGCTAAATCGTACCAGTCTTTAAACGGAGAGTAGTTACACCTGAAAGCAATAAGAAGGACTTTTTTCTGCAGGTTATTATTAGACCTTAGTATAACTTTGCTGATGTAATCTGCATTTGCCTTTAGGTTCTTTGTAAAAACGTAAGGTAGGCCTGATTCTACATGAATTGCATAGCTAGGTGTAGATTGTGGAAGCCTAATGATCCTTTTGAAAAAATACCTCTGTATGCTTTCAATCTCATCGCGATCTCATGTCGATAGCCATAAATTTCATTCGCGTAGCAAAAACAACTATTAATTGTAGCATTGAAAACCCTAAATTTGGAAACAGGATCCACATGTTTGCTGTTTTGGCTGCATGAGTTCTTTCTTTGATGTGAGGTCTTGTATTGAGATTGTACGTTAATACAAATCCCAAGTACTTGAACTGATTTACAACCTCGATTCGGGTACCATCTAGTGACCAAACATGTTCTCTGCCTCCACGATTTTGTGTATTGAAGACAAGAATCTTAGATTTATCTGTGTTAATTTTTAAATCCCAATTGTCGCAATAGTTCTTTAATTTATTAGTTTGAAGCTGGAGAGTATAGGGATTGTCAGAAAGGATAACAAAATCATCTGCGTAAAGTAACACTTTGACATCTACATCTCCGAACTTAATGCCGCCTGGGATGCTGTCACACACGTCATCTATAAAAAGAGAGAAAATAAGAGGGCTCAGAACACACCCTTGAGGAACACCAGAATCCGTAGGGAAAGTGGATGATTTTATTTTACCATTGCAGACCGCTGCACACGTATTTGCAAGAAGTTGCTCGTAGATTCTAATTATTTTTGACGATAGGCCTATCGCAGCAAGCTTAAATATCAGTGACCTTCTATTGACGGTGTCAAAAGCAGCTTTGAGGTCCACGAAAAATACGTACAGTTTCTTTTTCTTCTCTATAAACCGTTTTGCAATTGTTGTGAGTACAAAAATCTGGTCCACTGTCGACATATTAGCTCGAAAACCGGCCTGGAAGATGCTGAGGACGCTATTCTGTTCCACCCAACTCACTAACCTATGGTAGAGGACTTGAGTGAATAATTTTCTTAGCGAACTGAGCATTGAGATACCTCTATAATTTTCGGGCAGAGAAGGGTCACCTTTTTTGAAGATGGCGCATATGTCTGAGGTTTTAAAGCATTCAGGGAGTTCCTCATCACAAAAAAATTTATTGAAAAGTTCTAAAATATATTCCAGAAACGAGTGGGTCGATTGCTTGTAGAACTCAGCTGGAATATCGTCTGGTCCTGAGGCTTTATTGTTCTTCATTTTTTTTAGAGCTGCCCAATCCCATTTTATGTCAGCAACGAGTTGTAAAGGACTATTCTGACCATATGAAAAACCTATGTCAGCAGTTGGTTAGCATTTGAAGTCAAGCGCAAAGAGTAAATTAATGTAGATGAGAAGTAAAATCGGACCCAAAACAAAGCCTTGGGGTACATCCACGTTAAACAATTTTATTTCGCTCCTTATATCATAAATTTTCACACTTTGTGACCTATTTTTTTTAAATAAGACTTAAACCAGTCAAGCATAAAACCATACGAAATCCGGCTTTCTCCAGACTATCCACCAAAAATGTGATTGACCATGTCGAGCTGTACACTTTTTACCACCAAAATGGTATTTTTGGGGACAGAATTGGAGAAGAACATCTTTAGTAGATTTCCCTTTCCGAAAGCCAAACTGATTAGGACCGAAGTAATTGTTGATGTCTAAAAAGTGTACTATACTGTTTTTCATCAGATTTTTAAAAATCTTACTTAACTCAGGGAGGAGAGAAATACGCCTATAGTTGCACAGTTCACAAGCAGAAACTTTTTTGAACAAAGGAATAACATCAGCACACTTGCGGTCTTTAGCAGAGATCCCTGAACCAAGCAATTTTTTCTTAGAATCAGATTTGAGATTCAAACTGCGAATAGCTTTGAAAATTTCAAGAGATGTTATAGGTTTATAAACAAAGCTTTTATTTTGAAATGATTCAGCATACAGACAGAGAACACAAAATATTCAACAATGCAGACACTTTGTTCCATTTTTACTAACCCAAAAGTTGTCAGCTGTCAAACTTATTTTTTCGTTTTTTGGTTGCCAACACAAACCGAAAAAAATGGCGGCAAATTTTAATCTTAAGTGAGTTTTAGGACACCCTTTTGGTTGAATTTATTTTCAGCTGTGTGTTTACAAAATTCGTCCGTGAAATAAAAATTAAATATTTCTGGTCACAAAATGTAACATTCGATTTGTTGCAACCCAACATATGAAGCAAATCACTTGCAACAGCCACCAAGTATAATATCAATCAAACCTCTGGCATTGCAGTTTCCATCGCATCAAAAGCCGACGTTCAAACATCAAATGCATCCCACTTTATTGCCAAAATTGAGACTGGAAGTTTACGAACAAGACCCGTACAAAACGCACATCGTGAATCCCAAATGAATATGAATATCGAGTCGAGTGAAAATCCTTTCCGACCTCACTTTTGTTCGCCAGTATCCTTGTGATACACCATTCCATTGTGAAAATAAATAGTTGTGCGGTGTTCAACGGACTCGTTCTTTTATAATTAACACGTTCGTGTTGTATTACATGTAGCGCCGACTGTTTGTCTGACATCAGCCTTACCAACCATCGAGAAAAAGTCATAAAACTACTCTAGATATTTCATGCATCCGTCCATTCATGGTCACAAATCCATACACATGAAAATATACCCATATGTCGATTGTTTTTATTTCCGTTCCATAAGCAGAACCAACCTGGGTGTTCGCAGTCGCTATTTTTGAAAACTCTGCTTTGTTATAAAAAAACGAGGGAGTTACATGCGGATAACAATAGAACCCTGCGAAGTCAAAAGCCATACATCTGTAAGATCTTTGACTCTCTATGTAAAGAGAGAAGAAAGAAAGATCTTAGGTTCAGATTGCAATCCTCTCGATAATATCATGGCAGCACATAACATGTGGCCCACTTAACTTTGGCAAATTGTATTATCTTTTGTAACATCACACCATTCACTATAAAATGCCAGTACCTACATAGCGGGCGCCCTCCTATGCTTGCTTAATTTGGGGACGTTCGGATTGCTAGTGTAGTAAGTCTGACTGCTGACCGACCTGGATGTGGTCTTCTTTCATTGGAAGTACCCTCTTTAATTCACTGTTTGTCAAATGACAAAATATTGTTCAGTTCGACGGAAGTTAGGTTCTGTGCTTGCATCTTGGGATCATTCTTCTGTGTTTATATCTCCGTACTAGATAAATAAACGAATGCCACTTTTGATTTATTGAACTTTGAAGCCGTAAACGTTGAGACGAGAAACTGAATTCGACACGCATGACGCATGTGGTTGTGGTGTTGAATATCAAGTGTACTTTGGACGTTTGTTGTATATTTTTATTAGAGGATGCTAGGACTGTTAAAGTAACTGATTGAAATTGTTTTTTTTTATAGCCATGCATCTATGACTCATTTAGTCGATCTCGTTTTCGTGACATTTCTGTCATTAGTGTTGTGTAGGATTTTTTGTTATACATTACATAACCACAAAATTGGTTATGGTTTTATTTATGATCTGATATGTTGAGCAGCGGCCGCAGATGCCAAGAGATCGTTTTATGGCCCTTGGAAATAGAATGGGGGAGGAAGAAATGCATGAAATACATAAAACGGCGAAGTAAGTGTTTCTTTAAATGGGGTGCCTGCAAAGGTTTCGCTCTTGCTAACGTTTAATTCCCTCGTACGAAGTGTGCTAAGTATCACTGTTGTGCCAGAGCAGTATTGCCATGAAAATATTTTTACAAATCTGCAATTTTGACAAAAAGAAAAATCCGCAATGCAGATTTCTATAAAAAAATCTTCCTTCACAATATTTCTTTATTAGTACCCAACAATAATAAAAAAACATAAAAGGCTGAATATGAAAATGACAGCATACAGCGATATCAAGTGTGCAACAAATGCTAAAAAATTTTTATCGAAAATGTCGCCATTGTGAGTTCGTAAAATATATTCTGGACACTTAATATGATTGTTAGAATCACTCTATGATTCTAAGGAAACATTAGACTCAAAGGGACACCCTGGAAAATTCGGAGTAATGTGACATAATTGAAGTTAGCAGGATATTTGTTTTACCAAGGTTGAGAGAAAAGTTTAGGGTGGCCTATGACTTTTACACGTGTAAATATGTTTCATCGACCATAGGTGTCCCCCACCTATACTGTGGCGTTTCTACGAAATTCCAAGTAGCGTTCTATACAAATTCTCACAATTGTCCTGTGAACAAAGCAATTTACAAAAGCATTCAATAAAAAGATTCACCACAGCAGGTCATCACCGACTCACGTCGGTCACATATTTAAGTGTCAGCTACACACATGTTATGACAACATTAGGAAACACGGCCTCCCATATAAGCTCTCAATGGCTGTGTTATTGGATTCTATGTCTAAATTAAGGTCCACGTGAGCAACACTTTTCCCAAAAAAGGCAAAAGCTGATTTGATTTCATTCAAGCTACCCACACTACTCTTGTAGTACGCTTCCTCTTCCAAAGTGAATATAACTACCAACAAATCAATTACAGGGCTACCCGGATCTCTTACAGGGTATACTATCGACAGCGATTTCTGGAGCGCTTATTAGCGTATTATTTGACTGTGCCGTATCTTGAATCCTTGCGCAATGGTTGCGCACAAGGTAAGTAGTCCTACGGATGTGTGTACATTAACGTCGTTTCATTTGGAAGGGAAATTTCGAATGTATGTTTCTATGATGTCCATTAAGAAGACTAACAAAGGGTAAAATAGGTAGACGTGATAGTTTTCCTGTTCATTTTATGAAATCTGATATACAATCCTTTTTCCGGCGTCCGTGGGCCCTGGCTGACAAAATGCAGTGGAACAAGATCTCGCTCGCAAACCGTCAAAACTGACTCATAAATCTCCTAAGCAACCCCCTTCGTTGAAACAGCAAACAATGCTCGGCTTACCAATATCTTCCCAGACCAAAATCCACGTTCCTTAACCTCGGTAATTTGATTCCAAATATTTCAACGCAGTAGCTTCATTGGCGAATTGTGCACTCTTTTGTTAATGGGTTTAAAACTGATGCGGAAATATGCGTATATGCCAACAAAATTTGGGACTTTTGAACCATGCAACGGAGGGTGAATTTGTAGTCATTGCGCTCGGGTGTGGGTTCTTCTTTCTTTTTTTTTGTGGCAGAATAGAATTCTAAGAAGACCTTGAAGGGACTTGGTTAATAAGGGTATTGTTGTACAGTGACATTGATATAGTGAGATATGCGTAACAATCGTATAAGGCGGTTTAGGCCCTACCAAGTGTATAAACATCAACGCGGCAAAAACATCGCGGCATTGTCGAAAAAAATAGGTACAAGTGTCAAGAGAGAAATAGCCAAAGAAATGCCTGTAAAGAACTGAGCAAGGCAGCTGTTTATTAGAGTCATGTATGAATAAAAATGACTGGTCGCTCGAGCAATATCTAAACCTAGGTCAAAGACTGCTTGCTGACCAAACTGATTCAGGCAGCCGGAGACGACTTGTTGGTGCAGGGAATACACCAACTCAACACTCAGTCAGAAGAAATAATCCCAGCTGAATGAAAACCCAGCATGTTCGCCCGACCCCCATCGGCTTGCAGAAGGAGTCTTGTTGCGCGAAACTCACTCCTCGACATCCACTTCCAAAACCTACCCTACATCACTCAACAAACTAAACCTATTTATGAATAACTGTTACACTGTTCTGTTTCTGAATATTCTGTAAGGTACAGGCAATGGCCAATGGGTGGGTCTGCCATGAGGTCAATACCATCACTTGTAACAGATTTGTGTCCCGTGTCCCCATTCCTTCGGTCATCTTGTAGTGGTAATACCAACGTTTGCATCTTTTATGTAGTGTTAAGTGTTATGTATGCCTGCTCTAAACATATTGTGACTATCAATTTTTGATGGAATATAAGCAGCCATCCCACCGATGAGCTTATGCTGTGCCAGTCACAAGCTTACCACTGGGTGCTTCGACATAAAGGACAGACCCTACCTTTTAGACGTTCTAAATCGGTCGCCTTAAGAATGTAAACGAATACCGTTGCCGCATTTACTACTTGAAGATAGCCCACAAGAGGCTAATCAAATAAGCTTCTCCTATAAATGTACCTCTTCGTATATTCACCGGAGCGCCATTTTCAATGGACAGATTATTTTAAAACAGACATCATCCCACCACTACATCCACATTGTGCAACTTATCGCCGCACTGTGGTCCAAAATGACATTTTTTTTTTGGTTTAAGAAATCATAGCTTTTGAACGCTACAATTGCTACAATGTTTTTTTCTTCTAAAAGGAAATTTCCAATTCTATAAAAACAGTGATTTTTAAGAAAATTGCTTCATAGGGTGTTTTTTAACCTTAGGCTGAAGTAAGATTTACTTTGAAAAAGGAATTAACAGAGAAAAGAACTAAATAAAAAAACTTTAAAAACAGGGAAAATCGTACGAACGATGTAAAAAAAGTTCTTCGCCTATTTAATTGTTCACAGGGTTATCCAAAACATATTTTTTTGCAACAGTGGGGGCATAATATTAACGATCCAATTTTTAATGTTTCTTAACAAGTTCCTATTTAAACAGTTTTTTTTTTTCATTTTGTGGCGTATATCCTATAAACTGGTTGAGTGATTATACGATATGAAACAGTGTAGACATAAAGTCAACGGACTTAAAACAAATAATAAAATAATATCAAATGAACACAATATCTTATACCTTTAAACGAGCTAATCTTGTATGTATTTATTTATTTATGTATTTATATAAATTTATTTCTGTGATCTCGGAAACGGCTCTAACGATTTCGCTGAAATTTGGTATATGGGGGTTTTCGGGGGTAAGCAATTGATCTAGATTAGTCTTATGTTTGGGAAAACGCGTGTTTTCGAGTTTTCATGCGTTTTGAGCTTATTTTCCTGACTTTACTGCCTTTTACTCGCCATTACACAAACAATTCTTAATCAATGCAAACAAAAAAAATACGTAGGAGAGCCAACACTTTAATAGTTATTTCAAGCCATCAATCAGCTTTCTATGTCCTCTAGAAGCTGAGCTACAACCTTAAATCTAACACGAAAAAAATAAATTTATTTTCTCAAATCGAATATTATCAGCAGCCGCGGTTCTTGATCGTTGTTCTGCTTTGGGGTGGTTTTGTGGCGCACATCGCACAAGCACGTTCATATGAAAAAAAAAACAGCGACAATGTCTTTCTGAGGAAATGCGCAGATGGATGATGACGTGTGGTGTGGTGATGGACGGATGGTGGTGTATAAATTGAGTTCAAGATTTTTCATTTAATGGTTGTTATAGTGAATACGTGGCACTCGAACGCATGGGCGTAGTATACCTGTTACAGGCCAGCGCGACCGTTAGCAAAGAGTAGCGTCCTCATTATTTCATTTACTTGTATTAGTTTGATTTGATAATACACATATAATTTAATAGGGTAGTATTTTTGAAGTGAAACTTCTAATGCGACTTCCAACATTTCGTATCATACTTTAGTTATCAGTACCTGGGCGACCAATTGTAATTTCAAAAACAATACAAATTAAAAAAAATATATGTAAACTTGAACATATAAAAAAAAGAAAAAGAAAGTAAGTCACCGAGCGGGATTCGAACTCGTAACACTCGTTTCTTGCCGTCCGCGTCATAGTAAAAGGAAAGAAGTAAGACATCTACCGGCATTTAGGCGACATACATTTTTTTATACCTATGTTCATGTTTAAATATATATATTTTTTAATTTGTATTGTTTTTAAAACTACAATAAATAGTAATAACCGAGCAAAGCTCGGTCACCCAGATATTATATATTTATAAAATAAAAAAAAATTATAATACATCTTTTGTACAATTACTATAGATCATAATTTTCAGAAAAAAAAAACATCACCATTTTCAACATTTAATAGACTTATTAGTTCTGGGCATTGACTTTGTGCATATCTTTTTACAGGTAAGACCTCAAATCAAAACTACGCCCATTGATTTTATAGTAGGTAAGATAATATGTTTTTCCAATTAACGTAATAGTTCTCATATGATTTTGTCCTATTATTAAGAATCAAAAGAGATACTATTCAATTAAATAGGTATACTTTTAATGTGATAGTAAATTTACTTTGATATTAAAAGTATTACCCTATTAGCGGAAATAGTAAAATACCATAAGTTTTCAATATTGTCAATGTTATTAATAATAATCTACGATCATATAGCTCGAATGGTATAATACTTAAGATTTTCAGCTTAACTGGAACTAATGGTATTCGAACTATTGAGTCAATAGTAAAACCCATTTTTTACTTGTTCTACCGTGCACATTTGCACATTCGTTTATCGTACGCATACTTGTTTTTCATGTGAATGCCATTGAATTTAGTGTGCAGATCGGTGTAATTTAAATTTTAAATTCATTTGTGAAATAGGAAGTGTAAACAGCAAGTTTTTTGTTATTATTGTGTTGTGTTCTGTGTTATTATTACATTCTTTGGTAATATCTTTATTTTAGAATTTTAATGTTATTGGCAGAATTTATTATTATTTTATTTTATTTTTTTGTAAAAATATTAAATTTAATTTCATGTGTTTATAATAAAAGCTTAGAGCTAAAAACGAAAAAATAAAAAAAAATGTTTTTACTTATTCCTTTTTAAAAAGGCTTAATTTTATTTTCAGCAAGGTATTGGTCTTAATATTTTTCAAATGTAAGTATCAATTTGGGTATTTGATTCAATTACCTATATGAACTATTGTTTTTATAACAAAAACTAATTAAAGTTGCATCACACGAGCTAATAATACTCCTTTCTCCTTTAAAATTAATGTGGAACAATAATAGTTTTAATATTGTATTCACATTAAAGGGAACCTATTAAAATAATGGGACATCTTATTTATTTTAATTTGGATGCACCGTTGATTTAATATTGAAAACTAGTTAAAACCATAATATGCGGAGAATTGATTTAATGACATTATCACATTGAGTTAATAGTACTTCTCCTATAAAATTAAAGTGGAGCTATAATAGATTTTATATTGTATTCACATTAAAGGGGAGCCTATTTAAATAATAGGACATCTTATTACTCTTTAATCGTATGCACTATTGGTTTAATGTTATAAAATAATTAAAATAATTATCTAAAAGAACTATAGATTCAATAGTTTTTGAACTATACTAATAATAGGAAAAATCACATTGACTAATTTTAATAGCAAAAACACATTAAAAGAATAGGAATTCGTATTAAAATTATAGTATTTTTTTCTGAGTGTATGCCATAAGCCAAAAAAAAAAAATTAAAATCTGTTTTTTTTTTTAATCTAGAAAAAAATTGACTAACTTTGAAGAGCTATACAAGTCAAACTAGTTTGCAGAAAATTATTTCGTTTGCTGGTTTTGAAGCTCCGTTTTAAATTGTATTAGAAATAAAACATTGAATTTAGTATTTTTGCTACGAGATTTGCCTTTTTGAACCACAGTTCGCCGCTGGAATGGATGCTTTCCTGTGATCCAGGTGTTAAGTCGGTCCAATGAAACAAAGCCACAAAATCTCACACTCGCAAAACGGCCCCCAATTTTGGACTTCAATTGTGATGTCAGTGTAGACTGTAGGGTATAACCTGGCAGGGATAACCACCGTATGTATCCTTACTTCTGTATACCTATGCATGGTTTCAATTAGTATTAAATTCTTCTCCTTCATTTCATTGAAGGGGGCCATGATATTCGTGCGATTCGAATCTCTTCAACACTTTTTAAAGCGTTTTCCATTCACTGGTTAAAATATAATATTAAAACATTCGAATATTGCGTCCCGATTAGTTTGTAAATATTTATACCTATATAAATAATTTACAAAAATAGATTCACCTGATGCAATACCTTTCTTTGCTGTAGAGAAAATTTACGAAAACCTAAACAAAATCCACCAGTTCTCAAACTCAAACGCACTTGTTTTTGTGAATTCTGAAGCAAATCTGACAATCGCAAAAGTGTTCAGAAATCTGAAATGATCGTTCAAATATTGTATCACGAATTTTGTGACTCACTGTATTTGTTCAGTGGAAAGTTCCTTACCTGCATCGCAAATTCTTCGATTCTGATACACGTAACACGTATATAAATATTTGTTTGACAGTTCAATAGCTACTGTGTATTCTATTGAACTGTCAGTCGAAAACGTTGCCGCAACGGACGCGACGGATTCTATGGGTTGGGCCCTTCAGTTTTAAAACCGCGCTCGACTGTGCTACGGCTACCCTCCCGCTATACCCACCATACTAAATAGAATCAAATCAAAAAGCCCTACTGATATACTGACCTACCCCTCCCTAACTAAGGATAAAGAGCAAAATTCTCAGATTTTCACCAGTAAGGTGAAGGTTGAAGGTAACTGCAATATTTCCTTCACAGATCGTTTATCGATATACCTACCACAACAACAAGTCCACAACCCCATCCATCTTTCAAAAATGTACGGCACACATTCGAAAATTTGAGTAAATGCAGTAATTATTATTCGCACGCACATCATGTGGTGGGTGATTTAATTTTCCTTTGTGATTGTGATTATTTTTTCCATTCTATTTTCTTATCATAAAATTCTTGACTGTTGAAGTTGACTCAAAACAAAAGAGAAAATTTCGCTCCCTTGTCTCCGAACTTTGTGTCATAATCATGTCATAATTGTAAAGAACGCGCCGAGAGTTTCCGGGACATCGAGAAAGGGACACCAGGGATGGAAAATTCGATACAAATGAGTTTGCTCAGGTACAAAAGTACAATTTGCCTTATTTCGATATAAATTATCGAAATCTTTTAAATTTTCTTGCAATTTGTATTTTTCCAATAAGTATAGAAAATCAAGTCAAATGACGATCTATTTGTTTTAAGTTTTACACAGAGCGTTGACTGGATTCTACTTTTCATTAGAAACTCGCCCTGTTATGAGTTTGAAGCTCAGCAGTGTCACCAATTTAGCATATTTTCTGTTTTTTTTTTTTTTTTTTCAAATCATGCAAGCATTTTTTTAAGTATAATTTCATGCTGTATCAGAAAAAGTTGACAAGATTTTGGTTTAGCCAAATTATGAATTAAAATAATAAAAAAAATCGAAATAGACGACCCTTAGTGTGAACAAGCCCTTACAATTCTCATTTGACAGTGAACGCAGCCATTTAACGAATCCAGCATTCACGAAGAGATTGCGTGTGTACAGTTTTTTTTTTTTATGAAGTCATTAATGTTTATTATGTAAACATTAAGATAATTTTTATTTTATTTTTTTGCTTATGATTTTGAAAATAAAATATTTTGGATTCACTTCTGTATACGAAAAAATGTTTTCAATACAATTGGCTCCATTTCAGTACTATGTCACAACAGTTTTCAGTACCAGCTCATATTCAGTCAATCTCTCTCTCTCTCTCTCACTCTCTCTCTCTCTCTGTGTGTCTCCCTCTCAATATGTGTGGGTTACAGTGCTGCCGCTGAGGAAAAAAAATTGTCGCTAGACCATAACCTAAAATCCGCTAGAAATGTTAGTTTCTGAATTGCGAAAATCCGCTAGAAATCGCTAAAATATTAATTTGAATGTAAGTTCATAAAAATATGTATTTATTTTTAAAATAAATTGTTAATTATTAAATTATTAATCAAATTAAATATTGAATTAAAAAAAAAAAAAACAATAAATTCAAGATAACAAAAAAATATTGTGAAATAAAAAAAAAAAAAATGAATTGAAATTTACAAATCAAATTCCAGCTCAAAAATGGAATCATCTAATTCTTGGCTGTCCATTTCTCCCAAGTTTGAAGTAGAGGCATCGGCTATATTTTCTTCAGTCTTAGATTTTTTTTGTTTCTCCTATTTTTCTTATAACCTCGTCTGGCAGGTCGTAGTTACAGCAACTCCTGTTCATCACTTTTAATTGATTTCTAATCAATATTATAGAATTCAACGTCAGGGTTGAAATTTGATTCCGAAGTTTGTTTTTTTACAATGTTCATTCCACTAAAAATTCGTTCAACTTCAGCATTTGAGTGGAGAAGAGATAGCACAGTGATTGCTGAATCAGCCAGTTCTTGCAAATTATTTACACCTGCAGCATTTTTGTACTTCAAAAATTATATTCGAATGGGTCGGAGATGCTACTTGTATGGGATTCTTGTACGTGGTGCTGGTGGTGTAGTAATGAAAAGTAGCTAGAATTCGCCAATTTTTTTTTAGCGACAACATTTTATTAAAAATCGCCGAGAGCTTTAAAAATACGCTAGAAATAGCGAAAAAATTTCTAAAGTGGCAACAGTGGTGGGTTATTGTTACTGTGAAACTGCTTCAGGGATGAAAAATATTTTTTTCAATTGTATTTACATTTTAATACTTAACTTAAATGGGTCCAATTGTACTTCTTTGTTGTAGGTAAATATGTGCTCCAATACTCAATAGGGACGTTTATTAATTGTAAAGCTTGAGTTAATGGTTTACAGCGCAGCTTGTAAACGAATTATAGGTTTTTAATATGTATTTTATTTCTTTAACACAATCCATAACAATCAATAACAAAACCAAAAATTAACATAACGAATTGATGTAATCATTGAATAAAAATCAATATATAATAAGCAAATGAAATAAAGTACTTCTCCATTATTATTCCTTTATTTGTATTTCCGGTGATGCACGAAACGGCGTTCGTAGATGCAGTCAAAATTGAAAAAAATGTAGGCGAGTAGAAAAATGTATTAAATATTAATGAATTGTAATTGTCTATTGGCTTATGTAAAATATACTTGCCTGGGCGTACTAAATTTTTGAGAATTGTACTTGCGTACTTTTAGATGCCAATTGTACCGAAAAAAGTAAAATTGTACATCATTTTTCATCTCTGCTGTGAGCAGAGAGAGAAGCAAGCAGAACGTAAGTCAGTAAGATTGCACAATGCGCATCTAGGTGTGACCAACAGCATTTCTCGCGCTGCAAAACTCATTTGTACTATTTATTAGTTCGACCGATTACTTTTTTTAAATTTACATTATCTATCAAGGTAAATTTGGTGTTAATTTGCATGACTAAGTGTATATACCTATGAAACTTAAAATATGTCTAGGTAGATATACCCAGTTGGGTATGGAATAGTGCTACGGAAAATGGAAGAAGTGGTAGTGTACCATTGGGAACCGGTGGTTTGCTTATTTTTAATTACTTTCAAACAATCAAGTGCTCGGTTATAATATAAACACCAGTTTGAATAGAATATTCTAGTTTCGCACTTTTCCCATTGCCACTGTGGGGAGTATAATACATGTAGGTATATGAACATCTATAAGTCACAGTTTTCATTCTGATTACTGCGATTGGTAGTTCTTTTTTTACACAGACAATTAAATGAATATCCCACATTAGGAAATTCGAAAATAGCTGAAGAAAAAATATGTATCCCCAAAGACGGAAATATTCCAAACAAGTGCAATTTGCTTTTGTATTGTTATTTTTATTTCAGAGTGAACAGAGAACGTGTGTGTGTTTGTGTTTCGAAGCGGGAGTGAGACAACCCTTTTAAGTTCGAATAAAATGGGGAGCTGGAGCAATAACAAACCATTTGTTTATGCAGTATTGGAAGGAGGGAGACAATTTAAAAGGGGTGTTTCACTTTTCGCTCTCTCTTGCGAACACATGGTTGCACTCGATGGTTGTGAAATACCTATAGAATAGGCCGGTGGCGGTATGTTGCAACAAGCACTGCCACCGATGATTGATGACGCTGCAGTTTGAGCTTTGATCAATTCTCATTCAAGAACAAGAGAATGATTTAAAAAAATAGTGCGTGAAGTCCCTCTGAGCGGAAGAAGTGAAACTGCGAACCTAATGTGGAAATGAAAATAGGAAGGGGTAGAAATTGATTTTTAGTGAAATCATATTGCTTCTTTAGGACAAACTTTATTAACATTGTTTACAATTTACATTTGATCGCATCTTTTAATAACCATTTTCGAGTGGAGAAATATCGAAATCTATAACATTTACATTTACATTTATTGACTCGAAAAATATCTTTTACATTGGACTTGGAGTTCATTTGTAGCAAAAGTTAAAAGGTACTATTTAATTAATTAATTAAGCTAAACGAATGAAATTAATTACATTAAACAATTAGAATTAGGCAAATAAGTGAACATATTCAATTCAAAAGTATGAGAAAAACTACTTTATTTAATTTTAAAATTAACAATTAATGAAACGTAGGAAAACAAAAATAAAATAAATTAACAAATAATAGATATTATGCATTATTGACTAGATGTCTGAATAAAACGTATTCGAAATATTTGGTACCGCGATGTCTTCGTATATTTAGGGGTAGGGCATTCCACTGTCTGATAACACGAACAAAAAATTGACGTTCCGAGTTTGTGCAGGTGAACTTAGGCTGTACAAGTATTAACGATCGTAACGAGATGGCAAAACTTATTTTTTCATAAAGATACGATGGTTCCTTGTTCATTATTATGTTATTTAACGTCTTAAGTTCGCAATACTTGAGATATGTATACAGACTACATCCAAATATGCTTTTCGAGTAACTTGATATGTGATCGAAGCGTTTATGATTGTATATGTATCGGATGACGTTGTTAAATGACACAGTTAAATTTCTTTTTGTTTCGCAGTTATGGCCACAAAAAATTTCACACCCATATGTTATGAGCGGCATAATAATTGATTTGGCTAATTGTATTTTGATACGTTGAGGGGTAAAATGCTTGGATAAAGATAGGTTTCGTAGACAACCATAGATCTTACCAATTGACAACCGTATATGATAGTCCCAACTAAGGGTAGAATCGAACCAAATACCCAAGTTTTTAGCCTTTTCTGTATATTTAAGTACTGAACTTCCTAAATTTGTTCTTGGAAAATAGCTAAGGTCAAGTTTCTTCTTGTAAATAATCAAACATTTAGACTTTTTTGGATTAAGTTGGAGACAATTTTCTTCTGACCAGGACGTAATATTTTTCAGATCTTTATTTAATTTGTCAGCACAATCTTCGATCATTCCAAGCTTGCAACTTAAATAGATTTGTACATCATCAGCATACATGTGCAGGTGAGAATTTTAACTACTAGCGGAAGGTCATTAATAAACATTGTAAACAACAAAGGGCCAAGTATTGAACCTTGAGGCACACCAGAGGAAAGTTTTAGGAAGTTAGACATGTTACTATTTAGGACAACTGCCTGTTTTCGATTTGTGAGGTATGAGTGCATCAGTTTGGCGGCAGAGTTGGAAAACCGAAAATAGTTCTTCATTTTGGATATATGTAAGTATTTTATGACTTACTGTATCAAACGCTTTAGAAAAGTCTAGCAGTCCGAGAAAAGATACAAGGTCTTTGTCCATAGAATGCCTTAGGTCGTCAGTAACTTTAAGTACAGCTGAGACACAACTATGTTTTACCCTGAAACTAGACTGAAATTTACTTAAAAGTTTGTTATTGTTAAGAAAGAGTGATATTTGTTTGTGTAAAATCTTTTCCAAAACTTTTGACAGAAATGGAAGTATTGAGATAGGTCGGTATTCGGGATTCGCTAGTCGAGAAGTTGCTTTCTTTAGAATCGGTATTATTTTCGCAACCTTCCATATCTGCGGAAAGGAACTTGTTAGAATGATTGCGTTAAAGATATGGGATATAACTGGAAGTATATGTGGCAAAATTATTTTCACAAAGAGAGGGTGTATTTCATCGAGACCGACTGCCTTTGATTTTATATCAATGATAGCTCTTACAATATCTTGTTCTTCTATTCTTGTAAAATAAAAACATCCCTCGATATAATTTTCACACGAAAAAGCATCAGATTGGTGATCATCTTGTGGGCCGGATTGAATGCTTGCAAATAGAACATTTAGTGAGTCTGGACTTACATCTACAGGACATTCCACCCTTTGCCGACCAGCGCCTAGTTCTCGAATATTTTTCCAAAGCGTTCGTGAAGGTAAATTTGGGTTTAACCTGTTGAAGTAAAACTGCTTTTTTGCTTCCCTTATCTTAATTTTAACTTTATTTCTTAGGCTCCGAAAAACTTTGTAGAGTTCTGGAAGCTTAAAACGTTTCCATTGCTTATATGCACTATCCCTTCTTTACAATGGGATTATAACAACTAAAGTAAGATACGAAATGTTGGAAGTAGCATTAGAAGTTTCACTTCAAAAATACTACCCTATTAAATACTAGCTGTGCCCGAAACTTCGTACGCGGCGTGAGATTGTGTAATTTCCAATAAAAGAGATTTGACAGTTTTCTCAACGGCATGTTTGTTTAAAATCAACAGTCTAGCTAAAACAAAGCGCTGAACATTGTCAATGTGAAACAATAAATCAAACATATCTATTTACCTAAAACACCAATTTAAGAAAATTATATTCAACAGCGTAAGTACTAAAGTTCCACTTCCTATCAAAACAACCGCTAAAACAAAATCCTTAATGGAAATTAGTATCTATACCAACAATAAATAAATCAAACAACATAATTCACCTATATCGTCTTTACTTCCTGATATCTAAGACCCCGCAGTAAATTTTGGACGTGAGAGGCAACCGGATGAATTTTGCGTAAACATAATGCTTTGATGCCCATGAATTCAAATATGGCCGTCTGGCAGCACGTAATGGCAGCTGAGCGGTGTAACGGCATATTAAAAATCCGTTATAATGCAAAACAGGATTAATTAGTGCAACCGCTTGAATATACTGGCAAATAATAGAGTATCACCCGCTCAGTGCAAATATGTGTATCCAAGATGTTTTAGGTGTCGCCAAAACCTTGCCAGACGCAGCGGAAGTGCGTTAAAAATTCCAATTTTGAATAATTAATGCAACCGCATAAATTTTTCCTAAAACGTAGGATATTACATTCTGAATACAAATATGAAGGTCCAAGACTTTTTGGATGTCGCCAAAGGCGTGCCAGACGAAGTCAAAATTTTGACAAAATGCCAATTTGGAATAATTGATGCAACCACTCAATTTTTATTTTATAATTTAGAGAAAAATTCCTCGACAACAAATATATAAGTTCAAGACGTTTTACTTGTCGCCAAGTCTTTGCCAGACGCTTTCAAAGGATCGAGAACCGTCGAAAATGCCCTATTTATACGCAAAAAATCGCAACTGAACCTTGAAAAATTAACGCAACCACACAAAATCTTTCCTTAACATAGAATGAAACATCACGAACATAACTACATAACTCCAAGACGGTTTGCTTGTCGCCAACTTTTTGCCAGACGCGTTCAAAGGTTCTGAAAAAAAATATTAATAAAACTGCATTTCATATTTTATATTTAATCAAAAAGATTCATTCTCAGACTCATCCGATGAATCAAAACAATCTATTTCATCTTCACTTTCATTTTCAAAAATTATATCTTTTTTCAGAATATTGTTTAATCTTTCAGGCGTCACATTTCCCTCAAACCACTTAATTTGGAACATATTATCCTTCAATATCCAGCCATTAAATTCTGGTGATATTGTAATTGCCTGATTTGCCACAGCATTCCTCCATATACAACATATGTAATTGCATCTGTATATCTGCTGTAATAATGCTGACCTATTTGGAGGTAACAAGCTTCCTTCAAAACCTACAAAAAAAAAGAAGAAGATAACATTTGGAATTATATCTAAACCACTCGTCTATATTTAATGTATTATAAATTATTACTTTTGATATTTTTAAAAATCTTTTTCGATGCAGGCTTACAAGTTTTATAAGAAATCTCGTATCTAGCTTCATTCACTTTTGTAGATTGTGTTTGATACATTTCACAAACGAAGTTTTCTATTTTGTTGACATATTCTTTATCAAGACCTATGCCACATCCAAGTCTTGCAAATATACCTAGTTTGTAAATCTGGTCTGTTCTTTAAAATGTTAAACGGCCTAATTTTACCTTTTTTGAAAAAGGATGGAGTGTAGGCACTTCCAGTAAAGCTGTGGAAACCTGGTAACGCAGCGCATAGTGTTGGCCCAAATTTTTCGTAAAGAGCGTTATTATGGATGTATCTTAGCGTATTTTTGGATAAAGTTCCAACTTCCATCCAAACGTTGACATTGTTTTTCAGGTTAGGTATATTACAAAGCGCTATGATCAATATATCCGTATCTGAACATTTAAGGACAACTGAGCTATCTCTTGGCAAGAACGAAAGGTGCAGCATCATACGTGTATCTGCCTCTTCTTGAAAACTCTCCAGTTCTTTAATTTCGTTTCGCAAAACATTCTCATTTTCAGTCATGAAAAGAAAACATTTTTCTTCCTTTGTCACAGTTACCAGTTTTTCACCAAAAATGGGACAGTATTTTTTTTCACGCCATTCTTCAACTAAAAAATCCACTATTCTCTTTTTGAATGAGTTGCTTCTTAAGCTTTTTATAAAATCCATTGGACGTTTTTGATTTCCTTTCAAAGCACAATATTTCACTTCTTCGTGTTCAAAATTTCTTCTATCTCGCTCCATATCTTTTATCGAAGGAGATATTATTCGGTCAAATACAATATGAATATTTTTTGCTCTCATACGGCAAATCTTTTTTAAAATATGTATTGCAATTTTCTCAAATGTTAAAGGTAACTCTCCTAGAGTGTGCAACAGATAGAAACCATCTACAACAATAGCATCGATTCGATTTGGCGGAATGCTATCTGCAGCTTTTTCAATATGTCTTTGAAATGCCGATTTGTCGGTTTTAACTAGTGACCCATCTAAATGACCAAATGCTTGTGGTATAGGTGTTAGCGGATATTTGAAAATTTCCTTAATGTCTACTGAATTTTGGGAGGCTAAGAACAAAATTCGACCAATCAGGTTTCTTTCCATTTTCAGTTCAGATAACTTTAAGCTTCCCGATTTTTTTAGCGTTTAAATTCGGAAGAAAAATTTTTAATTTCATTTCTTGAAATTGGCTTTTCAAACCTCATTTCATCCTTTCGACATTCATGGATAAATTGATCTCTTTTATGTGCCCCGCTTTCTCGAACTGTAAGCAAAAACTTTTCTGTTGTCTTTGAAACAGATTTTCCTGTACGTATATTGAAAAGATTACTGCCACTGGCGTCATTTGTAAATGGATTACAGAATTTTTCAATTTCTTCTCTCACATTTTTCAAGTTTTCTGAAAATCTTCTTATTTCGCCTGGCTTTAAATCACGAGTTACATCGTCTTTTCGCGACATTCCCAGCAGGCTGTACAATGATGTAATATTTGCAGTTCTGTCCGTATGTGTTTTGGCCCATTTTTGTCGTGCATATATTGAGTTGGTAAAAGAGGAAACACCAGTTAATCTATTTGCAGCATCGGCATTTATCGTTTGTTCCGAAGTTCGATCCACAGCTGACATAGAGAAATTTTTAGTCACCCCCGGCGAAATAAGACCGAACAAGGACTACTTACTTACTTACTTAGGTGGCGCTACAGTCCGGGGTGGACCTGGGCCTCAACCAATACGCCTCTCCAGTTAGCGCGATCTTTGGCTAACTGCCTCCAGTTGCGCACTCCAAGTTGGTTGAGGTCCCTTCCACTTGCGCGCGCCACCTAAGGCGAGGTCTTCCTCTACTGCGTTAGTAGAATCGAAGACTCTTCGGCCCGGAGTGTTGGTGTCCATTCGCTCTACATGTCCCAGCCATCTTAGACGACTGATGCGTACTTTTCTGACCAGGTCGATGTCGCTGTACAGCTCGTAGAGTTCGCTGTTTAATCTTCTCCTCCAAAGCCCGTCAACGCAAACGGGACCAAAAATCATTCGAAGAATTTTGCGTTCGAAACGACCAAGGAGATCTTCATCCGCCTTTGATAGCGCCCATGCTTCTGCACCATAAAGCAGGACTGGGATGATGAGGGTCTTATACAGAGTTTCCTTAGTATTTCTCGACAAGGCCTTACTTATCAGTTGCCGTCTTAGGCCAAAGAAACAGCGGTTGGCAAGTGTGATTCTTCGTTTGATTTCTGATGTGATGTCGTTATCAGAGTTTATAGCGGAGCCGAGGTAGACAAAGTCCCTAACTACCTCAAAGTTATAGCTGTCTATCGTGACGTTCTGCCCGATTCGTCGATGTCGTGTGTCCCTTATTGTTGACAGCATATATTTTGTTTTACCCTCATTCACCATTAAACCCATTTTTGCCGCTTCTGCACTAATACTTGCAAACGCACCAGTGACAGCTCGCTGTGTTGTACCAACAATGTCAATGTCGTCAGCGTATGCAAGCAGTTGCACAGACTTATAGAAAATTGTGCCTCTGGTGTTGGCTTGTGAGTTTCGCACAATCTTCTCAAGAATGATGTTGAAGAAGTCACATGACAGCGCATCACCTTGTCTAAATCCTTTTTTGACATCAAAGGTCTCGGTGAGATTGTTTCCGACCTTTACGGAGCAGCGAGCGTTCTCCATCGTCATTCTGCACAATCTGACAAGTTTGGCAGGGATGCCAAAACTAGACATGGCTCTGTATAGCTCGTCTCTATAAACGTTGTCATATGCGTTTTTTCCAGGATCTGCCGTAGTGTGAATATTTGATCAGTCGTGGACTTACCGGGCCTAAAACCGCACTGATAGGGACCTATCAGATCGTTGACGAATGGTTTCAGGCGTTCACACAATTCAGCAGACATGATCTTTTTGACCGAACAAGGACACTCGGTATTATTTCTCTTTCACAAAGTGATATAACGCCGAGTTCCAAAATTCGGCTTTATTTCATGGCATCGCAGTAAAAAATAAGTATGCATTCGAACTGAACTAAATCAACAACGAAATAAATTATATTCGTATATGAATACTTAACAGGAGTATAGGTAGTTGTGAAATTCCCCGCAGTTTCTTCCTGTCAATGACTTTAATAACAAAATTAGCGTAACCGATACAGCTATTGACACCCAAAAGAATTCTTTTTCTTTAAACCGCCGTAAAAAAATATTGACAGGAGTACTTTGAAAACCCTTGGGATTTCGAAATATGTTATATTATTAGAATTTACTTAGTTTTTATATAAATTAAGGAAAAATTATATAATAAAATTTTATCACAGTATTTCAAAGGGCTTATAAAATAGTATATTAATATACTATTTTATAAGCCCTTATATAATACGTATAATACGTAAAAGTACAATGGCTGATATTCACACACAGCTATTGACACAATGTAATGATACAGTTATTGACATATCCTTAAAAGTTTTACACGGCAGGAAAAAAGAAAAAAAAAATAATTAGCTACATACCTTGATTCGTTTATCTGAAATATACATTTCGAATGCAGCGATTAAAAGTTAAAACTCATAGCTAGCTAGCTAGTTAGTTATAAACATTTTATTAGACAACTCAAGGAATCATATAGCTAGCTACCAGTTCATAAGTCGGTAGGTGTTCTAAATCAAGTAAATAAGTTAAATAACTAAATAAATTAAATCGATAAATTTAATTATGAAAAAAAATTAAATCACATTCATTCGTGTATGCTTAACATAAAAAAAATTAAAATAAGTTAATAGTTAACTAAGTAAGTGAATACATGAGGTCATTTTCATGGTATTTTTGACTGCTTTTTGGCATTTTTTCAACTAAATATTTATTTAGAGAAAGAAACTATAATTGACACCCTCCAACGGCATAATTATAGACACGGTGTCAAGTTTTGTGTTCCCATAGAAGGCAATTATTGACACCATGATGTCAATAAAAGGAATTGAGCAAATACTAATAAAGTAGTTGACACCCCATTTATTAAATTTAAATATCAGTAAAAAAAAACAAAATTAAACATAAAAGATCACAGGTGAAAGCATAATATTTTGCAAGAAATGAAAAATTTGAACATGATTGCATAAAATATATATAAATCATATAAAGTCGCTCACTTGTTTTAGTTCCTTAAGGAATTGTTCTTGTTTCTGCGCACAATCTAAGAGTCACAAACCACTGATATTAACTGACTGAAATTTTTTATTTTTATATTTTAAAAGCCTTTACTGGAATTGCTGCGCATTTAAACCAGTGAGACCTTCTGTTTGAAGAGGGTGTCAATATTTGTATCGAAATTTTGCTGTGCCAATAATTGTATACGTTGCCTATGTAAATATTTCCAGATACAAAGATGAGTACATCAAAGAAAAATATGCTTTCGTTCGAGTTGTGTGAGGGCCAGCGTAAGGGCAGTTTGTTGTTGTATGTGCCAGAAGAGAAACAGCTCTACAAATTTAAATCCAATGACGGACATTTACGACGATACGTCTGCTACAAGCGGTATTGCAAGGCCACGGCCGTAATTGACACAAGGTGGGTAGACAAACGACAGTGTCGCGTTGCGCTAAGTGAATGCCATGTCTGCCACCGCACGCAGGAGGGTTCCAGAGAATTCTTGAGGCTGTCAAGTGCTATCAAAAAGAAGAGCGCAAATCCAAATTTGAACCGGACACACCTACGAGAGGTCTTTGAAGCCGAGTGCCGAAAAGACCCCTTAAGTGCAAAGTACTTATCCTTCCCAAGTATACAGCGCCAGCTTTTGAATATTCGAAATCAATCCTTTCCCAATGATCCGAAGAGCAGCAAAGAGGTGGAGGAATTATTTAAAGACAAAGAAATAATGAAAAATTTCGGAAAATCCCGAGCTAACACTGGGGCATCATTCTACTCGACTACTGTAACCGATTCAAAATTGTCTTATACAATTTTTATTTCGCCCACAATCGCCGAACAAATTGATGAAATATCACCCTCTGATGTGTCTAGGCGATATTATTTAGATACGAGGTTTAAGGTACCGAACTCCTCGTATCGGAACTTTCTCATTGTTCATATGGAGTACATGGAACAAGTGAGACTATTAACACTGCGGATTGTATTTGCATTGCTAAGACCGTTGTTACTTGCAGGTTTTCCCACTAATGTATGTGATGATGAGTTCAAGAAAAAAGGACACGTACTCCCATGTGTTTCGGCACATTAATGAGAACATTTTTAAAATGCTCCCGCGGTGTTTCATGCACGACAAGGATGACGAGCTGGAACAAAGTTTAAGTTTAGTGTTCCCAGGTATACCCCATGGAGTCACGTGGTTCCATTACTGTCAGGAGGTCCGCAGGAGGGCGAAGACCATAAAATACTTCCCACGAGCGGTGCGATTGGACAATAACGCCCGCACCTTATTCCAGAAATTCCTGGCCCTTCCGCTGGTGAAAACCAGATGCATCAGAGAAGCGTTTGGTGTTCTACGGTCCGAAATAAATGACAACGAAAATTTGCGCGCCCATAGAGAGCTGTTCAAAGCCTTTATCGTGTATGTGTATAGGGAGTGGCTACAAAAGGTACCTATGTTTTACTCAGTTATTACTCTCTGTAAATTTATTCTGTCTGACATACAGTAGATACTATAAGTCACCACTGGCCAGTATTAAATTAACATTCTTTCTTTTTTTGTATTACAACAGAGCGTACCAATTGATAACAGTTTGAAGGCGATACGCATAAGTCGCCAGTTGGAAGATTTCAACACTCGGATAAATAAAAAGCTGATGCAGTTTAGTGGCTTCTTTAAAAGCATCAGCTTTCTCTTGGATGAAGATGATAGGATGTCTGCTAGATTTTCGGAGTTTTTCTCTAAACTGCGTCAACCGCTTTCACACGATGGGCCCAACGATTGCAATTATCGAATAGCGAACGCAGCTGCCGAAGTAAACGATGGCGAGATATACATCCGCAAATTTTTCAAGGAAGTCACTAAACGAAAGAACGACATTCAGCTGATACTGGATGAGGGTTTTAACGATGCCGAACACAACGAAGACGTCGAATACAACGATCAAATAGTAGAGCAGCCCGCTTTATGCATTATCTGCTTGAGTGCCCCACGATCATTGTTGATATATCCATGCATGCACTTCAAATTATGCGAGGAATGCTATAAAAGTATTGAGAAAGAACATGAAAACAATTTTACCGAAACAAGCTGCCCCGTTTGTAGGAAAATTGTAACAAAAACGGCTAAAATTTACTCCTAAATGTTGCTGTTGTAAATACAAATGCTGTACGATACGTTCGGAAAGTAGTATTAAATGTAGATGTTGATGTTGCCAATCTGTAATAACTGTCGCTTGTTGATTGGTTTCGCCGTTAAAGCTTGTTCTTTTTACCACAACAAAGTGTGTATAATGGCCTTTGAATAGGTTGCTGTTGGAAGAAAGTGTGAAAAAGTGTTGCCAACTCGGAAAAAAATTGTTATTTCATTCTTCACTTTTTTTTAAATGAACAAAAATGTACCTAAATAACAAATTAGAGTTCAGTATTAGATCTGGTATTTAAATAGATATCTCACATCTGTTTAAATTGATCGTTCAAAGCATATAAAATGTCAGACCAAGTGTCAAACGGAAATTTAATAATTTCATTGGATTTAAAACAGAGGAGTGTGATAGATGTGAGAAAAAATACATTCATATATACATTCAATACCTATCAATTGATGTGATTAAATAACATTTTTAGAAACAAATTATTTATTATTTATTTATGCAACAGAGTGTACAGCACACCATTTATTTAATAAAATCCATTTTTAAAAAATTTATTGCTAAAATAGCTATATTGAGTTCATATTGTGTGATAATTATTATATTTTTTTATAAAAACAAAGTTTATGCATCCCTTTTTACGGACCCTTTTCATATATGTAAATTTTTTATGCAGGATTTAAACAAAATATATACAAAAATAAAACAAAAATCCCACCTAACTACTAAATTGAAATGAATTTGAGCACCTATATGAATAAAGAAAAACTAGTTTTTAGCAGGTTTTATATATTATATATTTTATATATATAAATAAATAAGTCTATATATATTTACATTAAACAAATGAGAGCAATAGATGTTTAAGTAAAAAACTTTAGAAGGATATTACTGTGGAAACTCCTTGTATATGCGAATAACTTTGTACATAACAATATATATGTACACAAATAAACAAATATACATACACTTGACGTATAATAAACTTCTAATTATAATTGTATAT
The DNA here is from genome assembly GCA_946477585.1 of Cheilosia urbana. NCBI lineage: Eukaryota > Metazoa > Arthropoda > Insecta > Diptera > Syrphidae > Cheilosia > Cheilosia urbana. The sequence continues at coordinate 7,047,961 of OX297857.1, forward strand.
CTGAATTTACAATTAAAGAATTAAAAAAAAAAATATTTTACTGTGGCAACTCCTCGTATATGTGAATATATTTATACGAAAATATATTATGTTCTATGTACTTTTTGATAGTATATAAAAAAAATTGCAACTATAATTGTATATGTGCATTTTAAATAATAAAAATTTGGTTGCTATTCAACTCATGATTCGGTTCGCTATTCGTTGTCCTGTTCTCCTTCCACCAATTCAACAAATTATCAGCATCCAGCGCCCATTAAATTGTCTATAGTTTACCGGAGTTTACTTATGAACAAATTTAAATTGAATCGAACTGAGATGTGTGCAGGTCCTTTAAACGCTCTCATAGCTTTGACTGGCGAAAGACGGACTAAACCTAAACAAAACCAAGGGTTAACCTATGCGATCTGAAAATAGTAAATTAGGTATTACATTGTACTTACATCTACAGCTCAACTGGCCGAGCAACAGACTTAGTTTTATAAAAAAACGTGCGTGCAAGAAGTTGCTCTCTGGGGGAGGCGACCCTCACTCGGTAGCTGCAGCTCTACAGTCGCAGTCAAGGGAGGTCACAAATGTGGACGTGCAAGAGATAATTGACTTGGATCATCACCACGATGAATTAGCCGCACTTCTCAATGCGGCGCCCTAAGCTCTGTCCGATCATGCTTGTCGTTGTCACATATCAGTTTGAGAGCCATGCAAACGATACTCCATTACAATGTCGTTCAAGCAACATGGCACCTACGTGAAGTCAGCCTGCACTTTTTCTAGAATGAAAAACGTGAAATGCATTTCGATAGACATTCGTTTGATTTTTTTTTCGTTTATAGTTGAACCGTTAGAAAGCTAGAACCATTAGAACAAAATTTCAGCCCGCACTTTTGGCTTTTTGAAACAAAAACTAGCCAGTTGCATTTGAAATCGTTTGTAGTTATTTGTAGTGAAATTTTTTTTTTTTAAATGTCTCATTTCGGAGATAAAAGGACTTTTGTGTTTGCACCTATAACTCCGAATTCTCAATAGATAGAAATTATTTATAAATACTGGTGCATAAAACACATCCAAACTTAAATAACTGTATTTAAAATTTCTGAATTCACTCAAGCCTTACTTAATAAAACGCAATTAAAATCATCAATCAAAATCGAAAATCGCATCCCCTTAGAGTTGCATCCATCTATGGATCTCCCACCAACAACAAGACAACGGTAAACACATTTTCGCAAAGCATTCATCGCTATCCATCGACATGAGTCACTATTTGTCCATTGGCAATAACAGCCAGTCAATCAACCCCTATTTTATCCAACAAATTTTTCTATTCCTTCGAATAACATTAAAAACTAACCCCTTTTAAACAATTTATAACAACAAAAACGCAATATTTGCAAACTATGTACTCCTGGCTATCTAAACAATTCAAATTTTGTGAATTTATCACAAAGACGAAGTTTTAGATGCGACTTAAACAAACACTACTTTGTCATACAAACTCATATCAATATTTCCGTTACTAAGCAACTCAAAATAGGAGAATCTATTTTTTTCTAATGCTTTCTATTAGATGTATCTAACGGAATAAAAAAAGTGAGCTTTTATCAATAGATAATGTTTTATTCAAGATTCAAGAAAATCGTTAAAATCGTCCGCGCAGACCGATTTAAGGGGACGGATATTTCAAATGCTGGACAACCACAAACGACAAAAACTAGTTGGTTGTTAGAAAGCATGTATGCTCTATCTAATAAAACCAAAAATTTCAAAATTGCACTAACCAAAAAGAATTTATATGTAATTTAAGCAGAAAAATAAAAATGGCGATATCTCCGAAACGGTACAATCCAAAGTGATGAAATTCTATTTTCAATAGATTTCCACCCCACCAATCCAATAAAATAAAAATTGTATCAATCAGCCTAATGGTTTATGATTTATATGAAATGTAAGCGAAATGGGAACTTAAATTGGCGTGTGAAAGTAGCCCGCTTTTTTTCTATAACGAAAAACTTAGTTTTGCAGTTCGATAGACATTCGTTTGTAGTTGTTTGTAGTGAATAGTGTTTCGTTTGTAGTTCAACCGTTAGAAAGCTAGAACCATTAGAAAAAAAAATTCAATTCCTTACCGTGTTATCTCCGAAACCGTAGCAAGCAAAGTGATATATTTTTTATATTTTGGAAAGTGTTCCACTTAACCAATCCAATAAAATACAAATTATACCAATCGGCCTAAAGGTTGATGATTTATATGAAATTTAAGCAAAATTTAGGCTTCAACTTAAGGTCCCCATAACTCAAAAACTGTTAAACTACAAACGATGAAATTCTACACTACTATTCTATGCACCCTTTTCTAACTGTGATATGGAAATAGAAGACAGCCCGCATTACTGGACACTTTTTATTCGCAATTTAAGGGGAGCCTGAAATGGTTCAAATTTCCTCATTTTTAAGCGATTCGATATTTCCCTTGCTAGGATGCTGTGAAGGGTGGAATATGATTTTTTCGAATAGAACTACCCATCTCTTTCTAACAAAGTTGTCGAAAATCATTTTTTACTAACTTACTAGGTGCGGATTGCTCAATCTCAATGCAAGGGCATTTAGAAGAGATTCAGTAGGCATGGATACGATCTGTTACCTTGATGCTACTGAAAATACACCTCATTTTGTGGGAGTGTGTCCTTGTTTTCGGACATATAGAAGACAGTTCCTTGGAAGTGAAAGCCTTAACTGTTACCAGTTCCTTGAAATTCTCAACGGATAAAACTATATTCAACTGTACAATTTCTTAAAAGCGCTCTAAGATACCGAAACCTAATTATTAATGAATATTCATAAAAGTATTATAAATACATCGCTAAGCTAATAAATCTATTATAGTTAACACTTTAACCGGATATACAAAATGAAGACCAAGCCTTTGTAAAAACTTTTGAAATACAATTTTTTATCTATCTATCTATCTATCTATCTACTTTCTTGGTCACAATATGCAATGTTGTATGGAAATTTTGGCCATTGTGAGTTCGAAAAATTTATCCTGGATACTAAAAATAAATATACTATCGTGGTATGTGTAACTATATTCGAAGCGCGATATCAATAATCATTTTTAGTGTCAACGTTAGATTTTACGAACTCACAATTGCGAAATTTTTCATATAAAACTACCCATTGTGACTTATTTAGATTTTACGAACTCGCAATGGCGAAATTCTTCACATAAAACTACTCATTGTGAACTATTTAGTGTGAAGGCTAAAAAGTATTTTTAGTTAGGCCCTATCTGTGTAACTATAGTCTTGAATCCGTTGGGTATAAGGAAAATGTATACGCAAAATAGGTACAGGAATAACTATGTTTGCTTAACGAAAGCTTCCAGTTTTCAGCCTTCAATTAATTTTTTAACTAGCACGGCTGAGAGAATGAAAAATATTAGTTCTTTGGGTTTTATTCCCCCAGCCACGCCGTATAATGCTAGTTAAATAAGAGAAGTCTGAGATTTCAGAGCTCGTGAGATCATCGCAAGAGGCTACGCAGCTTCAGTCAATTCGCCCACACACTGAATTTTCCTATACAAACCCCAAGTATATGCTCCGAAATTTCTTTAAGAAACAAACCTCAAAAGCTGCAATATGATCTACGAAACCAATCTGCTTGGTGCGTCCACATTTCTATGTCTTCTATCATCCTTTTATAGAAGATCTCCTCGTTGTTAAATCGACAGCATTGAACTAAACAGAGATGAAAACTATGACATTCCGCTGTACTAATAACAATTTTTCTATGCTAAATTTTTCAAATCTACAAAAGGTGAAAATTTCCATACAAATTTTCATATTGTGACCTACGAAATTTTTTATAAGATGAATAAAGGTGCATTTACACGGTCACAGATTCTTATCACGGAAAATTAAAGGGATGCCCAATACTAAACAGCCGTCTGACTGAAAGGGACATCATTACCTAACACGCAAAAAAACCTGATACGTTTTTTGGTCGGCCATCTTGTTTACGTGGTAAGCGATGGCTTACGAAATTTCGTTTTCCTATAAAAAAAAAATGGCTTCCGGAAGTGATGAACGTACAATTATTTATTTATTTCGTATAAATGATTGATGAATTGTTGGTTTAATTTACTGAAACTAATTAACAGTCTCATTTCACATATTTTAAATCGGAAATAGAAACGTTTTCATGTGATTGCAGAGATGTTGGTTGCCGGAACTTCCGCTTTACATATCTATAATTATGGGTAGAACATCCATGACACCTTAGGCGTCTGATTTGTGATATCATTCCTACGCCTTTATTAGCATTGACTGCGGACAAACGGATATCTCTGTCCCGTCTCGTGCAAAAATGCGCGTGCTTGATAGTGTAAATGAAGTTTAAACGGTTAAAAACGTGCTTAAGAGGGATATTCTTACATCGGTTTTGAATAGTTGTAGATGCTGAGGGAAGCAAGAGCGAGGGAATATACTTTCCACTTGATTGGGTAAACTGATACACAATTCAACTGACTGATTGATGAGTATACAATTATTCGCCCTACCCAGCGAACTTGGCGACCTCTCTTTGGTACTTTGGATGTTTGCAAGACAAGTGACGTTTAAAGAGACACATATTATCTAATCGAAGTCCTGGGCGATTTTTAAGTTTAAATATTTATATAAAAGTATTGAGTTGGTTGGAATTTTGATTGAACTTAAGTTAGGTCAATCAGAGTTGGGTTTTTAGGTTATCGAATGGAGACCAAAAAGTCGAAATTTTATATAGATTTGTATATCCCGACTTCAATTGTCACGTGGAGTTGCAGAGAAAATGTTGGACGTTTACGCAGTATCCATCATGAAAACCTTTTCCTACAAACACGTCAAAATCTTTACTAAATGCCGCTGATTTATTTTGTTTATTTTTTGTTGTATTAACCGTCTTGTGATAGCTTCCAATAGATACTAATGTTAACAATTCTGTGGTGAAAATGTGTTATCCATTCTGGTGTTGAATTACCGCATCCGTAATCGAGTAATACGTGACTGAATTTGTTATTGTTTTCTCAAAATTGGCGATCAAACAGAACGACATTAAAATGACGGCTTTGTGACGCGATTTTGACATCAAAGCGTCATATAAATGACGCAAGAAAATGGCTGTGTACTGATAATAATTTATGACCGTAAGCGAGTGTTGCCAAAAGAGGCAATATCTACCAATTATAGTACCTTTGGGTAGGTAGTACCCAAATAGCCACCGCCTCCATATTCGTACCAAAAAAACTGCCTCTATCTCTATCCAACAGGTAGGTGGACGAATGCGTCAATCCATACCAAATCCACAGTTACATCTATCTGCCTGGCATACATATACTTATATAGCTATGTACTCTAGTATTTAATGGCTAGATGACCGGCGAGTTGTTTAACCGAAGCAAACATTTGCCGGTAGCAAACATCTACACACCTTCACTGTCACACTGGGATACTAATTTATTATTCCATTTCTTCTGCAATGCCTACGACCAATGGAAACATGAAATGAAATTGTTTGAAATCTGTACGCAGATACCTATCGCATCTATCTAATCGTCTATATCGCCGGGGGATTGTCAGTCGGTGAACGATTCACCATGGGAATAGACAAATGGTTGGTTGTATAGGTATATAAAATACGAACGGCAGACGTATATTTGTTGCCGAAACGTTTAACTGAGTGCTGTGGGAACATCGGCATAGGTAGGTATACGAGAACATATAAAGAAACGCAGTTCGAGGATCAACCGATTCCAGTATAATTTTAACCTCCTACAATAAGTGCCTTTGCTATTTGCTCAACCCCAACATTCAGCGTTTAGCACGATTCTAAAACTCCAAAAATTGTCATTTAAAATTGCAAATTGAAAACGATTATTAGTAAAGCCTTCAGTTTTTAAAGGATTTATGGAAAAAGCTACGTAGTGCAAGACAGCAGTTAGGTTTTCGCAGTTTGTTTTAGTTCTGCGCTACCAATCCAACGAATCCAGCGGTACCTACCTCAAACACACCAAATGATGGTAGAGAACAATTCACTCTTATGCTACGTTTCCACCAGAGATTAACTCCGAGATTTAGAAAAATTTCCGTAAATCCCGCATAAATCTCGGGATTTATCATACAAAAGTTTATCTCATGAAAATGGAGATTAGAAATAAATCTCGAAAACCAACCAGGGGCCTATTTCATAGATCATACATTACATACAATGTATGATTTAGTCATTTCTGATGTATTATTTCTGTTTCATAGATATGTTGTATGATCAACAGTCAGGAAGTAACTATTAGAATAATCTATGATTCTGTTTCATAGAACTTTATCATACATTGTTTTGATACAACAAAATTTAAATTTTTCATACATTTTATACAGCAATCGGTTTTGCTGTAAGTCATTCTCTTTCGTATGTTGACCTAGACTGCATTCTACAACCTGTCGTGTTTTCTTAAGCTTACATAGAAAACGGTTTTTAGCTCTTCCTTCTTCAATGCTAACTGGAACGTTGGGATTAAAAAGCCACTTTCTCAATGGATAGGCCGAATCGCCAATAATAATCGCACCAGGGAATGGATGCCACTGTTCATTTTTCATAAAATTGACTGCACTGTAAAACACGGCTATCATGTACTGAACCAGGGTAGTTACTGTTGATAGCATAGAAGCGATAATCAGCACCAGCAACTAGCATTACGTTGATGGAATGACAACCTTTTCGATCAACAAACGCTTGTTCATTAACGGATGGCGCTTCAAGAGGAATTAAAGTACCGTCAATAGCTCCAGCAATACGTGGCATTCCCGCTATGCGGAAAAATGTTTCAGCTTCAGCGTTAGTATTTTCAGGCCAAACCACTTCTTCACCTAAAAACAGTAGGTACTAATTGTTATATTTTTATATTACTAATTAAATGTAGAAACTATTTACCTAATAAATTTTGTGAAATGAGTGAACAAACTCTATTAACACAACGACAAATAGTTGCTTTTGAAACCCCATGCATCGTGCCGATACCATGATATTGACACCCGTTGCCAAGCCAATGAAGTGTGACCAAAATTTGGTGCAATGGTGTTAAAGCTTCATTGGAATTTGTTGGATGTGCAATAAAGGTACCCAAACGCTCTAATAAAAACTGAACACACGTCGGGGGCATCCTAAATTTCTCCACGAAATAAGGATCATTCAAGTTAAAATTTACTCGTTCAAAAAATGTTCTTGGACGTCTAACAACTACTCTACGATATTCCACACCACCAAAAAGTAAATCATCTTCACCAAAAATTACATCCATTTTCAGATATTATTTAATATATATTTATAACTATTTCAAGTTTTTTATTTTTTTCAATTTCAAAAATAAATTCCCTTTAATGCGAATAAAAACTCATTAATATGAAGTGTCAAAATAATACATCACATACAACAAAATAATATTTCATACATTACTTCCAGTGAAATTTATGAAACAGAAAATTGTATGTGATGTATAAACAAAATTTTAATGTATGTTGTATGTGATGTATGATCTATGAAACAGGCCCCAGGTTTGCATGTATAGAGTCCGGTTGGTGAACACACTTTCCACAGCTCGAGATGTCAAATATACAAAGCAAACAAAGCTGTATTTGACATTTTCATAAAAAAAAAATCCGACCTCTTTCTGAAAGGAATAATAATAATAATAAAAACCGAAAAAAATCAATTTCGAAAATTAAGTTGTATATGTATGTATCTCGACAGGTAAAATATATTTTGAAATTCTTATTCAATGTCTATAATTATAATAATTTTAGAACAATTTCAAGAAGAGTTCCTGGACTCATGGGGTAGTCCTTCGTCGCTCGAGGAGGCAGGAATTTCATCGACCTCGTCTCCGGCTCCGTCAGCTGCAAAAAATAAAAAAATAAAGTTAGACACAGACGCTCTAGTTATTGAGCAATTAGCTATTATTAAAGAGTCCGATGAACGTTTGATTGAAATCGAAACACAGAGTAACGCTATTTCGGAACGTTTTGTCAACTCTTATGAGATGATCCAAACCGAAATTATTAATTTATTAAAATAATTCATGATTTAATAATTAAATATATATGTTTTTGTTACCTAAAAAGCGGCGTATTGCATCTCTTATGTTTGCAGCTGTGGGATTGTTTTCATTTATGTGGGAAGCATACTCTGGCTGTTCTCTCGTTGGATTTTCACCTGACCATTGTATCCACTGTGTGTTGATGTCATCATTATGAACATTTAGGAAATTGTGTAACACGCAGCACGATTTGATAATAAGGTTGGTATTGCCAATGTGGTTGTCCAATCCTTTTCCGATCCTGCGGAACCTAGCTTTTAAATGTCCAAAGGCATTTTCAACAACTCTCCGACATTTCGATAGTACATAGTTGAAGCGTTTTTCTTCTACAGATGAGGTCGTACTATATGGATACGGTTTCATTAAAATGTTGGACAAACGGAAGGCTGAGTCGCCAATAAGAACAACCGGAACATTCACAACGCACAGATTCTTGGACATATTTCTGAGAACTGGATTTTCATGTAGTGTCCTGAGGGACGAGCTCTCAAAAATTTGAGAGTCGCTACACCGACCTGGAATACCAACGTTTACGAAAAAGATCTGCCTCTGAATAGGGGTTACGCATTAGTCAATGTAATTCAAAAATAATGTAATTTTTACCTTTTTTTTTTTTTATATATACTTCTCCCGGGAAAGGCGAACCTATAACGCTTCAACAGCGCCCCGAGATGCCTGCAGATGTATTTTTGTTCTGCACTTAAATTGCTGCAAATTGTAGTCTTCTGGAAATATATCCCCAGGAAGCGAGTTCCAAAGTTTGCTTGTCCTGTAACAGAAGGAGTTTTTGAAAGTTGATGTCCTCGCGGTTGTCAAGTGTACTGTATGGTCATGAGCATTAGCAGCCTGTCTTTTTGGGCGCCCAAAAGTTGCATTTCGAGGGATAATGTCTTTGAGTTCCTCAGAACATCTACCATGGAAGTACCTATAGAACAAGCATAGGTCAGCGACTTGTCTTCTGTGCACCAACGGTTGTAGATTCGATGTGAGTGTAGGGTCTCCAATGAGTCGAACTGCTCGTCTCTGTATGCTATCAAGCAGGTTAAGTGAATGTTTTGGGGCCGAGCTCCGTATATGGGAACAATATTCCAAGCCTGGTCTTACCTACAGCCAGCAAGACCGTGGAATACCATCACTTGTAATTAAAATAATTGTCGGCTTCTTCCGCAGCGGGTCTAACCTTTATTTGACAACCATCTGAAAAATACAAACATACATTCAACTATAATGCTTAGTCAAACAAAAAAACAAAACTTTCCTATTGCTCCGAAACACTGTGGGAAGCCTAAATTTTCGAAACCATTAACATTTTCCATTACTATGTCCTCAGTTAGTGGGTAGGCAGATAAATATGTTGGCACCACACCAAAAAGATTTGCAATGCTGCGATATTCTGCTGATGATCCCAGTGCATACAGTTCGATTGCAACTTTCTTTCGAAGCGATATGCATTTTCTATAGTTAGTGTCTTGTTTTTCGAGGCGTTGAAGATGAGTACACAAAAATTCAAAATTTTGTCGCGACATTCGGAAATTTTCTAGAACTCGTCATTGTTTTCCACGACGTCCTTTTCCCAAAAAGTACTTGTACGAATCTGCGAAACATTTCATTTAAACAAATGTAACTAGTTTGTTCGTTTTACTCACCTTCATCCAAGTTTGTCTCTGCCTATGCTCTCTTGCGATTTGTCCCCTTCTAGCTACCAGAATATTCACCAAACACTGATGGCGTATTTTTCGGTAAAAGCGACTTCTCCTATCCAATGCAACCATCAAAGCTTTCATTTTATTTTGTAGAATTAAAGTATAAGTCAATTATATTTTAAGATTTCTGGAACTCATGTTGCATTACTTTAAACTTGTGAATTGGTTAATTTTTTTATATTGTCACAATTTTAGGTTGTTCGATTTGACAGTAGCTGTCAATATCTGGTGAAACGTCAAATTAATCTGTTTTTTTCTTCTTTTTTTTGGTGGAAACACCTTAGGATTTATTTGTAATCTCGTGTCCTAAATCTCGCAGTTAATCTCCGGTGGAAACGTAGCATTACTCGTTTGCAGTTGTGGTTGAAGGCTGTGAAAATGACCCCCATTCATAAAAAGATTTGTTGTTGCATTTGGATTGGTTTCATGGTGCATTTAGTTGGCACTGTCTTATTTTATGTTGACTGAAGACAGTGACGTTGGAACGGTGTGCTGTTACCTGAGACCAGATTATTGTACGTATTTTTAACGTATGGCATTTCGAAATATGCGATCAAAATCTTTAACCAATTCTTTTCAGTTATTTCTAGTCCTTGGTCAACAGCTTTTAATTGCAACTTTTCAGTCGGTTGAGGTCCATTTAAGCCATCCAGGACTTGTTGTCGCCATTGTTTTAGAAAGTTGTTTTTAAATCTTATTCTTCAGTAGTTTGGACTAGACATGAAATTGTGGGACAATTCCAATTAAATAATCTCCCACAAAGAAATATGGCTTAATAGACACCCGATCACATTAACAATTCAAACACTGGGTCAAGTCTTTTAACTTTTTATTATATATATACAGTATCCGTTTATATCTTACAACTATACGTTTACTTATATATTAGAGATGACAATTGTTTTAGTGGAAAACGGTGTTTGTTGTAACATTGAATGTTAATTGGTAAATGTTGAATATTTAAACTGTTTTATGAATTTCAGTTGGTCTAGGTAGGTTTATAATACTTTAAAGAAGAATATTAAAAAATAAATAAATAAATAAAGAGAGAAATTAACTAAAAGTAGATTGAATGAACTTTTGCTAAAATCAATGTTTGCTTACATCAGTGTAATATGCCTGATAAAAATTCGCTTTTAAAACATTTCCAACATATAAATAAGGGTTCGATAAATGTAGTTAAGTAAAATATCAAAATTTTAAACTATAAATTAATTACAAAGAATAAATTTAAAAATAAGAAATAAGCTTGAAGTATTACGCATAATAAAATAATGTAAGGAAAACCATACAGTCAGTTTTTGATACCATTTCAGAAATGTTCGAACATCAGTTTCAAATTAAGATATTGCTTATATAAATATAATACTATGAAATTATTGGAACATTAACTACCACGCCCTAGTTATTAGTGTAGCATATTTTATGCATACAAACTTAAGCCTTACAAAATGTAAATGATTTAATCAATTCAGTTTATTCAATTCAATTTATTCCTACAAACTTAAGCCTATAACAAATAATATCGATTAAAAAAAATTGTTTTACAATTTATCCTATGAACGATTTTAAGTTTAACAACTTAACAAAAACCAATCAATTTATTTCAGAAATGTTCTTATATGAGTTTCAAATTAAAATACTGATTATGTAAATATAAATACAATGAAATTATTGGATAATAAAATACCACGCCATAGCTACATGCAGTGCAGTATTTTTAATACACACAAACTCAAGCCTAAAACATTATATAATTAACTCACTTAATTCAATTCAATTTAAGCCTACAAACTTATCCCATAACAAATAATAATTATTTAATCAATAACAAATAATCCTATGGGCGATTTTAAGTTTAACAACTTAACAATGACCTGCTTCAAAGAAATGTTGGGTGGAATAAATCAATTCTTCATAGCAGCGGTTTATTATTATGTTATTAATTTACATATCTTTAAAATACATGGATAGTTCAGTATTTTGAAAGAAAAACACTTAAATTTGCATTGAGTTAAATATATATAATCAAAGATTTTATCAAGGCTTACAACTATGAGGTAGTTGGTGCTTTGATTAAGGAAACATATGACAATCTCATTTTAGTATATGTACACTTAGACCCTTATAAGAATAAAGAATTTGTTTAAGTTTCGAATAATCAAATTGAAAATCCGACAACAAAAATTATTTTATTTTAACTACAGCCTAAGTGTTTGTACGTTTTAAAGCAGCTATTTTACCGTTTATGCATATTTTATTTACAAAATTCTATGCAATATAATATTTGGTTTATTCTTCTAATTTAAAAGTGCAATTATTGAAAATTACGGACTTCAAGTTGTCTTGAAAGTCCACTAAAAGTGTTTTAATGGAATGAAAGTATGAATTATGGGCAAATGAATAAGCTTGTTGCAAACGTTATTGTTGCTTTAATTGAATGGTACTAGTAAGAGCTTTTTATATGTTTACTAGCTTAAGCCAAAGAATATTGTGCTTACAAGTTTATGGTGTAAGAAACAAACTTTTAAAATTCGTTTCACTATAGTTTTTTTTTTTTCATTTGTTATTATTTACTTATCTTATAAGAAGATATTTATTTGTAATTGTTTACTTATCCTGTAAGAAACTATTATGCATTCTAATACGTATAATATAATCGGTTGAAAATTACAATTCAGAGAGTGACAGAGTGGCTTCGAAAAGTTCTGTGAGTAGTCAAAGTTGGCATGATCTTTTCAGCTGTTATAGTTATCAAGATCACAGGATAATCGTTCTTATTTTTATTCTTAATTATTATGTGTGGTGACATAATGTCCATATATATTATTTATTTCTCTTCCAAACGGATATAGTGTCCACTGTTCATAGATATTATTTATTTCTATTCCAAACGGATATAATGTCCATGGACACTATGTCCACTTGGAACAGAAATTACATCCATGGACATTATGTCATCCCACAGGAATTTTAGTTTTATTACTTATGTTACATATACATATAACTATAATGATCAAATTGAATATTATCATTTTCAATAAAAATATATTCAATTGTATTAATTAATTTTGATACTTAATTCTATAAAAGTACTTCTAGGAAAGGACTTCCAATCAGACATTTCTTTTGCAAGATCATTACCTGAACTGTGTCAAAGTTTTCAAGTCAGTCTCTTTCATTTTCTCTATCCTAAGTTGGTTTTTGGGGACACTATCTATCCTGAATTTTGATACTACACCATATTTGGAGTATTTTAAGTAGATTTATATCTTAATATTGATGTACAATTGGGAAAGAGTTGGTTCGGTTGTATTTTATTTTTAAACTGGCGTTAAAATGGGATTAGCCATATCTGATGTAGGTACCAACAGATGAGAAAATTGCTGCATTTTAATTTTAGAATTCTGCGACTAGTTTCAGCAAACTAACATTCCTTTCAAAAGAAATGTGTTCTTATTATATATATGTTTTAAAATTGTATTACTTTAAAAAAAAATTAAAAATCAATATTATTCTAAAATTGAAAGACATTCTATAGCACTCGAAAGAAGTAATATGTACAAGTTTTCTTCCATTTATTGAGCACCGAATATATGTCTAACCTTAATAAAATTTAACTTGGGTTTATATTCTAGTCTACTGTTCGTTGGCTGTGTATAACCTATAGTCATTTGTTGCTATACATGTTTACATTTTGATTCATTAATTTTTTTTTAATTTTTTTACTGTGCCGTACAGTTTTGATATATAAATATACAAAATGATATATAAATATACCAAATGATGTATAAAAAATATACAAAATGATGTATAAATATACAAAATTATATATAAGTATATAAAATGATGTATAAATATACAAAATGATGTATAAATATACAAAATTATATATAAATATACAAAATTATATATATTAATTGGTTTTCAATTGGTTTTTGAAATTGCAGATTGTAGTTGGTTGCGAATGGTATCACATGCACGTATACTTAACCTTCAACTTATGTACAGGGGTTTCTTAAACTTAGTGGATAATTTCTAAACGCATAATAATTCTAGTAATTTTGTGCAATAATTTTTGGAAATCATTGAAATTGGGGCATTGTTGATTGTTAGTTGATATTTACATAATCTTATATTATATTTGGTATTCTTTGGTATTTGTGCTTTGAATGGTTGAGTCTAAAAATTAGCTTGAGAACGAGGCCCAGTCTTAACTGCCATGTAGATGTGGTGGTATCCATTCTGAGACCAAATTCCTAATTCGAATGAGGCTGAACGTACTCAAGACTTATATGGGTTAGGTACATCAACAAATTCGAAGTTGAGGTCGATACACGAAAAGTCTTTCTAAGAGTGTTTGAGGGTGTTCACAATGATTCTATTGGATATTGTCCGGTCTTGTGATAATGAAATGGCTTTGTGGAAATAGAAGCAGCTTTTCGAAGCTGCCATTTATCGGGATTGAAAGATGTGCATTCATGATGGCAAGCAATGAGATGCCTAAACTACGATTTCGATACTACACCAACAGCTGTGTTACATACGCGTCCGTCCTGTTATCCTTGAGCGTTTGCGTACTAGAACACACTGGTTCTTCTAATTAGGGTAGGTTTGCATTGCCCGAGGGTCCCCGAAATGTGGACGTGAAAGTGAATTGGATGTAAATGGTAAGCGAAATGTTAGGGTTTTATTATATTATTTATATTAATTATTCAATTTAAGCCCAATCGATTCAAAGTTCATCCGAGCTGCTCGTCGTGATTAAAAAGTCTGTTAATTGCTGCATCGAGCGTTTCAGCTTAAGTTATGTTGCAAGTCAGTCTGTGCATGATGGGTGGTCAAACACTGGTGATTTTCAGCCAGCTCGTTTGATACTCACAATGGAAGAAGTACCTTCAAAATTTGCCAAGGGTTCTGTTGAGGCATCCATCTGCTTCCCGAAATTCCTTTCGAATAGCGTTTCCAGCTATTTGTAGCGATATATACTTTGTAGATGGGTGTTGGCTCTTGACTTGCTTCAACTGCTTCTATCCGTCGTTCTTCCAAATGGAAGTTTAAAATTTGCTTAAAGCTTTTGATCGGTCTACTGCTACTTTCGTCGTCGAAAGCCTTTTGATTCCTGGTCCGTTCCGCCGTGAAGATGGGATTCAGGTTTTTTACAATTCCCAGGCCATATGAATGGTAGCAATTTAAGCAACCACATAACACATATACCTGTTAGCGGTAGACAAGCTCCGTCCTTTACGAATTTAATGGAGCCAGGCAGTACGATGTTATTTATGTGTTGGGGATAGACACCCTGCCGTTCATGTTGGTGGAATGAATGATGAAGTCGCCCGCTCTCTGTAATCGGGATATCTGCATTAGTAGGTAGTCAACAAACTACCATCGCATCATCATCTTAAACGTAACTTTGGTGTTGGCAGCTTGAAGATTTTCAGTAATGAAAAATGCCAAACCCAAGTTACGCTGTCTAGACACGCTAGACAATGTAGCCCTTGCAATTTTAGCCTACATGCGTAGATGCATTTTTAAATGTAGTTGCCCAGAGATCACCCCAAGGAGGTAAAGCAAGCACTTGATCACGAACTTGGTAGCCGACCAATCGCAATCCAGATCCCCTAGCGCCGATTTTCTTCCAGCGAAGATTGTTGTTTCCACTTCAAATTTAAGTTTCCAAAAGCTGATATAGTTCCTGTAATGACCCGTGGTCTATCCAAATCAAATTAACACTACACTAAACTGTTCTAAAACATTTTATAATTATATTTTCTTATCTACATTTGCTGACACAATACCCCAAACGTGTTTCTACTTTCTCGGTCACTCCTAGACTGAGCTCCAGCAAGTGTGTGCATGTCATATGCATGTGACAAGTGTCTGCGCTAGGTGTGTGCGCATCTCACTTGTGTGCATGATCAGTGTGTACACCTGCAGCTGGCTGGTCATCATTTGGAGTTACAGATCTCCACAGTTCCCCTGGTCGGTGTTCCGCCAGTGCTAGTTTAGACTCGCTATACGCCAGCCTAAGCGATCATTTCCCGCGGCGTTGTCATTCGCGGTAATGGCAGCTATATTCACAGGTTTAAGTTTGACTCCCATATGTACAATGTCAGTCCTTGTCTGTTGTGATCGCCTGCAAGTGATCCGGATCAAAGCCACCTTCCAAAAAATAAGCCTACCGATGAGGCTAAAGATCACATTAAAGAGCGAGCGATTGAAGGCTCAATGAGTAAGTTTATCCACAACTACCGCAAGCCAATTTTCAACAAACAAACAAAGTAAGTAGTAGCCTCCTGTTTTAGTTGCCATCCGCGAAATTGCAAATAATTAGCAGATTCCTTACCAAGTTCGGACTACATGTCTTTCCAATAGGGTAACGAACTTTCTCAAAAAATGTTTTCCACATAGATACGTTTCTGAACGCACAGTCAGAAGTTGGCCGCCTTAAATTGACGCAAGTAGGTCATTAGTCTCTATGACGAATGACGAAATGCGTAGCAATATTCCACACCGAACAATGTGCTGCAGAGATATTGAGATCCAAAGAAATATGTTGGTCCACAACAAATCGTATAGCTCCAATGTTGTTAACGGACCTTGACTTTTAGTCGGCTCCTACGTTAGAAAACCTCCGGAAAATTCTACCTCTCTTCTATTTTAATAAATCAAATCTCCCCTCTTTTTATTCATCTTGCTCCCAAGAACCTATAATTGTGTCCACCTAAGCTATTGACACCAAGGCGTCACTGTCATTATGTCGCACAAAGAAATATATATAATTATATACAACAAGAAGCAATGGCTCTGTCCAAGCGATATTTCGCCGGTTCGATCTCCTGCCCCTTCCATTCGTCACAAAAGAAAAAAACGAATGGTTGTGAGATGCTTAGCCTAGGGTCCAGTATGCGGACCAATTTATTTGAATACTTCATTTTCACACAAGACTTTAGCCCTTGATTTGGAACAGAGTCTTATATCCATTGTTGAAATAAGTGAAATCACTTTTGAACCCCTAACGTCCATCGTCACAAATTGTGACTTCGAATACACAAAAAGGAAAACAAAGTATTTACTTTTGAACGCCTTAACCTCTTCAGACCCAGACGAATAAAAGCAGGGAAATGATAGCTTTTAGTGGATTTTAAATCTTTAATGAGATGAAGTTTATTAACTTCATGGCCAAATTCCTGGTGCACATATGTGTACCTCAGGTCTATCATGGCATAAAATACCCTTATTACCCTTAACTTTATTAAAAAGTGATACAGTTAAAAAAAAAGTTGTTTTTTGAAATGCACAAATAAACCTGTCACTTTGTGCAGATTGTACGGCAGCGAAATTTGCATCTAGGAAGCCTGCATTTCGATAAAAATCTATCGTTAAAAAAATTTAACTAGTATTGTAATATCTCGTAAAATACGTCTGTACTACTGGGTATCAGTCGGTAGAGTGCCGAAATAATTATTTATTAGAAATCTCGAAACTTAATATAAAACTCTCAGGTAGCTAGATACTACAAGTATATAGTCCTGAAGTACACATAATGTGTAACTCCAAAGTAGAGGAACTTCGGGTATTGTGGTATACATGTTACTATTTTGGATATAACGGATGAAGTATAAGACCGAAGCTTCCAAACTCCCTAGCGCGTTTCATGCAAGTACAAACTATCATTCAGTAACATTTAGCAAGATTCCAATCATTACAAAAAAAAACAAGTGCTGAGATTTCCTCTGACCTGAAAAATTGCGTTTTCGGAAAGCTGTGGGTAATGTGGTACACTTTGTGGTTCAATGTGGTACACTATACCACATTAAAAGCATAAAAATATGGCAAACATGATATCCCCTTCGATATTGATTTATCTTCGTTCCACAGATTATTGCAGAAGTTGCAGAAAGCGACATAGCGTCCATCGATGGAGGATCATCTTCAAATTGCTCTTCGTCATCCGTCAGTTGAATGCTAATTTCTGATTCGCTTGATTCATCGTTTTCTTGCTTGCCTTGTCTTGCTTTTCGATGGTTCTGAACTGGTTTTGATGATTTTCTTCCTCTGTTGTTAGCTGAGAGACTGCTTTTTTGGGTGGTGATGATGTTTTCAAAGTTTTGCCTTTCATTGGTTTCGGTTTAGGAAAAATCGTACGTTTCTGGTTTATTTTATCAACCCACTTTCTAGTTTCACCTTTTTTAGGCATTTTTGCAAGACAACCTGTATGATATAAAATCGAAAAATACATTTTAACTTAAAACTTTTCAGTTATGTAATGTGGTATACTATACCACTTTAGCCCATGGCTACTGTACCCCATAAGCCGAAACTTTATATTTTCAGAAAAACATCTAAAAAAATATGAAATTATTTTTTTTTTAAACAAAACTTACAGTTATTCCAAGTAAATGGGAAATTGATTCTTTCAATTGAATGATTGTTCGCCTCAAAAAATATTTGTTCACTTCAAACAAACACTTAAAGTTTTCCCTTAAAAAAAAACTACAGTTCACACATTATCACATTTGGCACAACTAAGCGAAAACGTGATCGATTTTAAACGTGATGAAACACGAATCGCAGTTCTCTCTGCCATCGCTAATGGTTACTTTAAAAAGAGTTCCCAAAGCATGCTCAGTTTTCAAGAAAACTGCCTGTACCTACCACATTACCCGCATATACCACAATACCCGAACTTACTCTATGTAGCTCATATATAACTTTAAAGATGAATGCCTAAATTATATAATTAAAATTAGTCCTGCTAATGTAATTTCGGGTGAAACTAACTCGATCTCAAATTTGATTTTAAGAATTTTTCCTGACATAGAAAAACTTTTTATCAACGAAATTAATAATGAGTTTCGGGCATTAGCCAATTTTGAAGAAATAAAAAAAAAACAATTAAAAATCAGTTTAGTAAAAAATGAAAGTGGTGAGTTTATATTTAGAAACATTTTTCGTAAAGTCTTTTATCAATACCCCATTCATCAGCTGCCGTCGAGAGAGGTTTTTATTTTCAAAATATAATCAAAACAAAATGTCGAAATAGATTACAGGCCGAAACGCGTTCCGCTTTAATTCAAACAAAAAATTTAATACGAGACGAATGTTGCCAGTTTTGTTATTACGAATGATGATGATGATGAATGATGATGACGAAAATGTACAAGATGTAGATTTAGCTGAAGAAGAACTTTTGGACTAAAGTTTATTCATTCGTAATCCTGAATTGTAGTATTTAGTATAAGGAACTATGACAATATTCGTGTTTTGGTTTTAATTATAATGGCCTACAAAATTTAATTTCAATTTTTTAACTTTTTTCGAACAAACATGTTTGTATCTTATCTTATTAAACCGCCGATTTCTGAAATTATTTTTTCTTTGCTTTTATTACATTTTTTAAACTCGGCTTTTGACCAAAAAATATTAATAATGAGCATTCTATTTGAAAATATTTTCAAAACTCAGAACTTTGAAATTTAGTGTGATCTCAAAAAATATAATGTATGTAGTACCTTTGTATATATATTTTTTTAATTTTAATTTTAATTGCTTAATACAAGCGTGTACAATAAATAATATAGAAACTTAAGACTAAAATACAGATATTGAAAGTACAATCGCAAACATAAGCGCATAATTTTATTATTAAATAGGTATAAAACAAAACATATATAAATATACATTAGATAGAAGGAAATGAGATGTTAATGGTTAAGTTAATTTATGAAGCGCATTTTTTAGTCTTGCTTTGGTGCAATTTAAGTCAAATAAATTTGGTAACATGTTAGCTTTGCAAAGCATTCTTGTTAAAGGCTCGTGTTGGCCATAGTCAGTACGGTGATGGGGAAGGCGGAAAAAGGGAATTGACCGTAGGCGTCGAGGATTAGTGTTCAATGAGATTTTATGCAGTAGATGTGGGCAATCGATGTTACCAGATAGTAATTGATGAACAAAGATTTTATCAGCGATATCGCGACGAGTCATAAGAGCCTGTAAATTGAGCAGCTTTAGGCGATTTTCGTAGGGAGGTAAATTGTGAGGGTCATCCCAGTCAAGCCCACGTAAGGCAAAACGAATGTGTACCTGATGGTAAGGTGACCAGACTTGGCTAGAATATTCGAGAAGTGAGTGGTCTTACAAACGTCGTATAAAGGGATTTAGTGACATATGGGTTAGAAAACTCCTTGGACCAACGTTTAACCAAGCCAAGTGCAGAGTTAGCCCTGCTATTATGTTGTCGATGTGACGACGAAAGTTAAGTTGAGCGTCGCAAATAATGCCCAGATCACGAATAGATGAAACCGTGGAGACAGACTCGTTGTTTATGAAATAGGATCTTTGATTCAGGGGATGACGTTTACGAGAGAAGGTAATGGCTTGACATTTATTCACGTTAAGTTCTAAACGATTCTGTTGACACCAGGTGTAGAAGCTATCAAGGTCAGATTGTAATGAGAGAGAATCGGCAGCGCAGGAGATCTGTTTAGAGAACCTCATATCATCTGCATAAATATCCAGGTCAGAAAGTAAAATGACACGAACTACATCGTTTATTGTCAAGTTGAAGATCAAGGGTCCGAGATGACTACCCTGCGGTACACCAGAGGATGCAATGATTGGCTTGGAAACAGAAAATCTAAAAAGGACACTATACTTGCGATCTTCTAAATAAGACTTGATCCATGAAGTGAACCTAGGTGGGAAACCGATCGCTTTAAGTTTGAACAGTATGACCTTATGAGAAATCTTGTCGAACGCTCTACTGAAATCGGTGGCCACAACATCAACTTCCTTACCATTTTCCAAGGCACATAATGTGTTAGAAACAAAATTAGTAAGGTTTGTGGTTGTAGATCTACCCTTAAAAAACCCATGTTGCTTAGAAGAGAGAATTGATTTACAATGGAAGAACATTGAATCATAAACGATGCTCTCAAAGAGTTTTGGAATAGAAGAAAGTTTAGCAATGGGTCTATAATTGGAGATATCGCTCTTGCACCCCTTTTTGTGGATGGGAATGATATATGAGTTCTTCCAAAATTTAGGGAAAATGCCTTGTGTAATTGAAAGCTGGAAGAGTGTAGGGAACCGTCGAAAATGCTTATCTCAATTACTTAGTGGTCTAAACTTTCGTTGTGCCTTGAACTAGTCAACCGTTTGAGATTCCTATGGTTGGCGTATCCGATAAGCGATGTTTTCATATATCGTTAGTCCATGATTTGGGGTATCGATTTAGGCGCTACCAACTTGTTCAGGAACGGCGGGGAATATCCGACTCTCATAGAAAAGGGATGCATGATACATACGAGTACCGCTCGTACATTCCATGTACCTGTTTAACCAACGCATCAGACTGGAGAAGTGCGAGTAAATAGTAAAAAAAAACGGGGATATCGCCTGAGATAGCCCACTTGAAGAAGTAACCGAGGTTATATAAATCGACTGACAAGTCAATCGGCCTTTTTTCTTACGTCTAGTAGCGTTGTGCTCAGCAATAAAGTCGCTGAAGTTATTTTCATAAAAAAAAAAAAAATAAAAAAAAAAAGAAGGGAAAAGTATCCTATTATTTCTAATTTTTATTAAAAAGAAAGAATTGCGAAGCAAATTCCGCAAAGTGCCTTGTTTTTTTTTGATATAAAGTGCATTGAAAATAACTAAAGTGAAGCCTTAACCAAGATTGGTACAGTCCCCACAAGAAGTCCTGAGGAACAATTAAGATTTTCTTCCCCTTCAATTAAAATCAAAACCGTCACCCAAGCACCCCAGTACTTATTCGCCATTGGGTCAACGTCTGCAAGATAAGGGCAAGTAGAAGTAGTTCCGCGGCATTAAAACACCACATTCGAGGCGCATGTCGTTGTCTTGCACGCGCTTGTGGCTGCAACGTTTGTTTTTGGTCTCGATAGTCGGCTAAACAAGTCGCCAGCTCGCCACTTCCGAAAGCCACGCAAAACCACATTCTGAGACGCCGAACAACGTACCAACAACAACTTACCACCCACTGTACAGCCAGATGAAACACGACAGGTGCGGGAAAACGTAAAGGGAATAACACCTTACGCATCGGCCAACCGAACAGCAAACTTAAACGAAGCGAAGCTTCCATCCGCCACCGTCGGTTCTATTCCTTTCCTCGCCTTGTCGTAACCATCGTCTAATCAACGGGTCGATCCGTCAAGCTATTCCCTACTGACGCCCCAAAATCACGCACCAATTACTTGCGCCACTGCAATCGTCCACTTCCAACACCATCGCCACGAATCATCTTTGATTCCCCCGCCGGACCTTTCATCAACCAACTCACCACCATTTATCTACTGATAACAACCAGAGCATCAAAAAAAAAAAAAAAAAAAAATTTATGAAAACAGAAATTTGAATAACAAGTATCACAAACTGGCTAAGTACAATAGGCATACATTATTTTTTTTTGGTATTTGTAAAGTTTTCGCAATACAGTACATAACTCTCTTCCCTAGCTTAATATTAAAATATCCGAAATCGACATCAAAGATAAAAACATCGCCACGGGCTGGACAATGCTGTGCACAACATCTTCCTCCCCCACTGGATTAATAAGTAATTACGTCATAGTCTCCAAACGACAAATGTAAAAAAAAAAAGATCGCAATGGGATTACTGAGTGAAGGCAGTCCACTTTCGTGGGAGGAAACTAAGAAGCTAGCCGATCACGTTCGTGCACATGGCATTGAACAGTTTATAAATTTATATCACAGATTGAAGGACCGTCAAGGCGACGTTCTAAAATGGGGCGATGAGGTTGAATACATAATTGTTAAATTTGATGATGAAAACAAGGTGGCGAGAGTTTCGCTTCGAGCCCCAGAACTGTTGGCGAAATTAAATGAAAAAGAACTTGCGGATCCTGATGGTGTTAAATCCCTCTGGCGGCCAGAATATGGGGCGTACATGATCGAAGGAACTCCTGGCAAACCGTTTGGCGGCTTGATGGCCCATTTCAATTTAGTCGAAGCAAATATGAAAAACAGGCGCGAAGAAGTCTCCGAGCTGCTGGAAGAAAATGAATGCGTTATGTCAATTACGAACTTTCCCCGCCTTGGTTGTCCCTCGTTTACAGATCCGGTGTACAGGCCAAATCCAGAGGACGTCAATGGTTCAGCACGGTCATTGTATTTCCCAGACGAAGCTATATTTCCCGGACATCCTCGCTTTAAAACGCTCACACGCAATATACGTATGCGGCGGGGGGAGAAAGTAGCTATTAAGCTGAACGTATTCAAAGATGAAAAAACACAAATTCCCGTCGCTGGTAGCCCGGTTGGTGAGCCAAACGTAGTACACTTGGATGCCATGGGCTTCGGTATGGGCTGCTGCTGCCTACAGGTGACCTTTCAGGCGTGTAACATTGTCGAAGCAAGGACATTGTATGACCAGTTAGCACCACTGTGCCCAATTATGTTGGCACTGACTGCTGCCTCACCAATATACAGAGGATATCTTACAGAATCCGATTGCCGCTGGAATGTGATAAGTGCCTCCGTCGATTGTCGGACAGAGGAAGAACGCGGCCTGAAGCCGCTGAAGGAAAACAAGTTCAGAATCCTTAAATCTCGATATGATTCCATTGATTCGTACCTATCGCCTGAAGGTGGAAGATACAACGATGTGCCTTTGGTCTACGACAAAAATGTCTATCAACGTTTGTGTGATGGAGGAATCAATCATCTTTTGGCAGAACACATTGCACACCTCTTTATTCGTGACACGGTGTCACTGTTTAGCGAGAAGGTTGATCAGAACGACAATGAAGACACTGACCACTTCGAGAACATTCAATCGACCAATTGGCAGACAATGCGCTTCAAGCCACCACCACCAAACTCACCCATCGGCTGGCGGGTTGAATTCCGACCGTGTGAAGCTCAGATGACAGACTTTGAGAATGCTGCAATTGTTTGTTTTGTTGTCCTTCTGACCAGAGTTATTTTGTCCTATCAGTTGGACTTTCTTATCCCCATTAGCAAGGTCGATGAAAACATGCAGACCGCACAGAAGCGCGATGCCTGCCGTAAAGAAAAGTTTTGGTTCCGTAAATCAATACAAAAGACAAAGCCATGCACTGAACAAGTTAATGGGAACGTGTGTTGTGCCGACGAATATGATCTCATGTCTATCGATGAAATTTTCAACGGAAAGACAGATGGCTTTCCTGGTCTAATTCCTCTCATCAAGAGTTACCTACAATCGATGGAAGTTGATGCCGATACCCATTGTACCATTGAGCAGTACTTACGCTTGATACAGCGACGAGCATCCGGTAAATTCACAACCACTGCCACATGGATAAGAGACGAAGTCCTTCATCATCCAGAGTACAAACAAGATTCTGTAGTAAGTGAACGCATCAGCTATGACCTTTTGAAGAAAGTGCAACAAATTCAACAAGGAAAACTCCTAGTACCTTCACTCCTAGGACACGGCAATAATTCCAAAACAAAAGATTCCATTCCACAGGCACTACAGAAGCATTTAGAGTTGAACAATTGTGATAAATGACCAGTAACGATGCCATCATCATTATAACGATTTTCGCACCACCACCGTCGTATTCACGAGAGTTATACAACACTTTAATGGACTTGCACAGAAAGATAGAAACGGGAGCCATGGACGTATTATTTCGATAACACCTGAGATAATACCGGGGTGGGTTAGCTCTAGGAAAACATTTCCAGCTTTTGTTTTTCCTCAACTTAAGATTCTACTTAACTTAATAATGCGAAAGGACAAAACGGGTTCCCCCTTTTTTGTTATATTTTTTTCGGAACATAACACCAGTTCCTTATTCAGCATGGAAATACGTAACAACGTTCGGGTCACAGCAACAAGATCCCCCCCCATATCCGACGAGCTAGGTCGTGCCATGTGCAAGCATGCTGACGTTGTTGTTGACTCCGAACACCCTTTCGTCTTCGCTGCCCGGACTGACTTGAGGATCCTGTGACCTTGGGTCATAAGGGTGGCATAAGAAGCGGAAGGTTTCAAGGAAAAGGGTCGAGTTTTTTTTTTTTTTTTTTTTTAACATCTGCGCTTTCGAGTGCCTATTTATTTTGGCGGTTACGGTCCGACCCAGGTGTGCAGGCTTTGGTGGATGAAGTCCACTGGAGTCTGGGTACCTACAGCCTTTCCTTGCGCATTTTTATCTTCGTTACAGGTGGCGCCCAACGTGGGGCCCGAATTGTCCTTTATTTCCACATATTTTTTTTGAATAACCTAAGCTTGTTTCGGTGTACCAAAGTTGGTACCCATAAACCTTTGCCTTGAACTCAAAAATTATTTTTTTTGTTCAATGCCTATGTTATGTATATCCTTCGATAACATCTATACCTTGTCGACAATTCCTTTTTTTTTTACCTTGTTTAGCAGCATGTTTCGGCCGGTAAATTGAAGATTCGATTTTCGACTGTTGCGGAACCTCAGTGTGCTATCAAGGTTAAGGAAATTTCGTTTTGTATGTTGGGTCGTTGATATCTTCATCCATATAGATACGCTAATACGAATCTATAGTGTTGTGAAGACTATGCTTACCAACCCTAGCAATGCTGTAAGTAGATTATGGTATTTTGACCGGTCATTGGATGTTTTTGGAATTCCAGTTTCGTCTGCTGCAACTTTACCTATAATCTACCACTCTAGCTTGTTTTTTTTTTATACAGTCATTTTCCTAACTAAAGGCATAGTAGTTTATTAATTTACCAGTGCGTGGCCTGCAATATAGTTTTTTGTACTTAGGCTAAGGCAGATGCACCACTAAGTAGTTGATATGATCGAAAGTACTACAACTTCATTGACATAACTATAAAGCTTACGAACAAATTCATTCGTTTATAGTAGAATTTTTTTTTGATTTTTGATATCCTCTCAACGTATTCTCTCATCAGATGAACCAAAAGATCCTGTCACACCCACCGAATTGGTTTTACAAATATATATTATTCATTATTATTTCCTTATTCATTATTTCGTAGTGCATTTTTTTTTTCTCTCAATTGAAATTTTGTTATCTTTGCTCAATAGAGGCGTCCAAATAGTTTCTTCGAAAAACCTTTGGTTACATTTTTGGTTTGGGTATTTAAAGAAGGTTAACAATACCTCCATATAACTATTTATCTTTATTAGTATCATTCATACACACAGTGTTATTTTTAATATAAATTTGGAATATCGGTTTAATCTTATATATCCTAAATTTTTTTTTTTTCTATATTACCTCCTTTCTGAATTTAGCCTAGCTCCCTGTTTTGTAATTAATATTTTACGAGATATTCAGCGGTAATGTCTCAAATTCCCCTAAATACCCTCATAAACAGTGGTATTAATTTGCGCAGTAGATTTATAGCCAACAAAGCTATAAAAAGCATGGAATCGCATACTCAGGTTACGAAAACTTCTGATTGTCCACCAACTCGCATAGAGTCAGACCCTAGTAATGAAGGTGCAACGGCATTAGACACTTCACCCCAGCAGAGCGTTGGCACTGATCCAACGTTAAGCTACCCCAATAGCCGGGTTAGCCTCAACCGTTCGTTGAATGCCATCGGTGAAGAGGACGGTCTAGCCGGCTATATTACTGAAGTCGTTACGGCAGCGGTAGGTGCCAATAGAGCCGAAGACTTTCGCTTTTTCCAAGGCGAAATGGAAAGGAGCCGAGCCAGTATTCGAGGAGACGTAACAACGGCAATTCGAGATACTCTGATAGCAGAGAAAAACCCACCACTGTCCCATCAGGTCCCAGTCGTTGACAACTCTATCCCAACTGCTGCTTCTCGGCAAAACGATACAAATTATTCGCTTCCAAACCCGTCTACCCCAGCTCCGTCACTTGGGGTTAGGCCAAGCTCAAATGTTAACGAGTTTCTTAATCGACTCCACAACAGGTCTGGCAATGACGGACCAACTAGTTTTCATTCAGCCCCTCCACTGCAACCCAAATCGCGACCGCATGATTTTCATAAGTGGGGGGTAAAATTCGATAGCAGAAACATGACGGTCGATGACTTTCTTTTTAGACTGGAAAGGATGAAAATGTGTTATGAAGCTAGTTGGGATGATATCGCTATGAACTTTCACCAATTTCTAAGTGGGCAAGCGGAAAGTTGGTTTTGGGTTTATCTCAAGACTAACCCTACCGTGAACTGGTTGACTCTTCGCATAGCCCTAGTTGAACAGTTTCGCAGTTTGGAGTCCGACTCTGAGCTATCCCGAAAAATGTCCGATAGACACCAGCAACCGTCCGAAACTTTCGACGATTTCTATACTGCCATTCAAACTTTAAACAGTCGGCTACGTATTCCAAAGCAAGATAGAGAAATTATCGAGTTATTAAAACAAAACGTCCGCAAACGCACGGGGGAGTTGCTGATCACTTTCTCTACGAATAGCCTGCCTGAAATGGTCTATGTATGTAGGAACATCGAAAAGTATCTTAATGACCATGAACCGCAACGTTCGAGAAATTTTGTAGTTCCTCCCGCTCGTCGGACTTTTGTGTCTGAAGTTGAGATCGGTCCGGATAGGTTGAGTGAAGATTTTTGTCCACAGGTCGAAGCTTTCCAACCTAGACGAGATAGTCGTGTTTTCAAGTGCTGGAACTGCAAAGTCATGGGGCACTCGTTCTTCGATTGTCCTGATCCCCAGCGAAAATTGTTTTGTTACAAGTGTGGCATGTAAGACACGACCACTCCGCAATGTCCTCAATGTACGGGAAACGGTCCCAGGAGCAATTTGACACCCAGGGCCAATTGCTCAAGGAACCCGGTCCTGGACAATTAGTCGAGAATCCACTGAATTGTATACATAGCACGTCTCAAGATACTTCAAGTAATTATTTTCAACCTAATCTAAATTCTCAGCCACGGACCTGTCCTAAACAGAACAGCTCCACGTCCATAAAAATACTCAAACGTAGCAACGCTCCACCCTCTGCCAATCGTTCTACAACAAACCAAACAAGTCCCTTGAACAAGCCCTCAGTAAAAACATTGCACGAACGTCTTGCCAACTACTACGCTGTTCGTAGTAGAATCTTTGCAACGCCTAGACCAGTCTCCGAGAAAATCCTTAAACTTCGCAAGCGATTTAAAAATAAGAAGCTTTTGTACCACGCTATTGAAGCCACCACCTTATGCTGTGGTGATGATCCTCGTCCATATGCTAGAGTATTCATCTTTGGAGAATCCTTGCTGGGTTTACTAGATAGTGGTGCGAGCATCAGTTGCCTAGGAGATGGTGGGGTAGAAATGTTGAAAAACAAGAACATCCCTTTTACTCAATTAAGTTCCCATATAAAAACGGCAGACGGAAATGGTCAAAAGATAGTCGGGAAAGTCATGGCACAAGTTACATACAAAGGCGAAACCAAACTAATACTTTTGTTAATAGTACCTTCTCTGCAACAACGGTTGTATCTTGGCATTAACTTTTGGAAGGAATTTAGCTTGGCGCCGGACCTAGTAGTTTCGGAGATTTCTCCAAATTTGTGTAGTCAGACCAACGAGGCAAACGCGCATGAGTTATCAATCGAGGAGTCCAGAAAGCTCAGTGAGACCGTCAGTATGTTTCCGTCCTTTGCCACAGTTGGCCTTGGAAAAACATTACTAGAGGAACATACCATAGACACAGGGGATGCTGAGCCCATTAAGCAACGTCATTACCCTGTTTCTCCAGCGGTACAGAAACTGCTGTATGAGGAACTGGATCGCATGTTGGAGATGGGAGTGATCGAAGAAAGCTCCAGCGCCTGGAACTCGCCGGTGGTTCTTATACGAAAACCTGGGAAGAACAGGTTGTGTTTGGACTATCGACGGGTAAACCAGGTCACAAAAAAAGATGCGTATCCGCTTCCTCATATAGAGGGATTGCTAGGGCGTCTTTCGGATACACACTTTATTTCAAGTGTGGATCTGAAGGATGCCTTTTGGCAGATACCGTTGGAGAAAGCGTCCAGGCAAAAGACAGCGTTTACTGTGCCCGGCAGACCCCTGTATCAGTTTAACGTCATGCCCTTTGGCCTATGCAATGCGCCTCAGCGTATGTGCAGATTGATGGACAAAGTGGTACCGCATGAACTGAGAGAAAACATCTTTGTCTATCTGGATGACTTATTGATAATTTCGCGCACATTTAACGAACACATAGATATGCTTAAAGTTGTAGCTCGAAAACTGACAGAAGCAGGACTTACCATAAACGTTCAAAAATCTAAGTTTTGTTTCAGGGAACTTAAATACCTCGGATATATTGTAGGAGAAGGATGCCTTAAGACAGATCCAGCTAAGATTTCAGCAATGAACGACTTTCCTGTCCCAACATCAGCGCGGCAGGTTAGGAGATTTTTAGGTCTTGCGGGTGGTATCGAAGATTCGTTAAAGACTTTTCTTCGCTAGCAACTCCGCTTACCGATACTCTTAAAAAGGGAAAGAGGTTCTGCTTCGATGATCAAGCAATAGCTTCCTTTAACAAAATTAAACATACGCTTACCACTGCCCCGATCTTAACTAACCCGGATTTCGCTAAGCCGTTTATCATGCTCTGTGATGCATCTGACTCAGGTATTGGGTGCGTTTTGTGTCAGCAGGACGAGGAGGGAAATGAAAGACCCATTTATTTCTATTCCCATAAGCTTAATTCGGCACAACGCAATTATAGCGTAACCGAACGCGAGTGTTTAGCTGCGGTTATGGGCGTCCAGAAGTTCCGCGCATATGTAGAAGGACAGTCCTTCAAGATCGTCACTGATCATGCGAGCCTACGCTGGCTGATGAGTCAAAAGGACCTCAGTGGACGGTTAGCCAGATGGAGTTTAAAATTACAAGGATTCGATTTCAGCATAGAGCATCGTAAGGGATCACAGCATATTGTGCCGGATGCGTTATCTCGTGCTTACGAGGTAGACGAGCTGCAAAGCGATGTCTCTGTGTTGAAAGATTCCTCCGATGTGTTGCATATTGATCTTGCAGACCCCAGTTTTCAATCTGCGGAATACTGCAAGCTCATAGAAACCATCGAACAGCAAAAAGATCAGCTACCTGACCTTCAAGTCTCGAACAATTTCGCGTACAAGAAGGTCAAACATTGCACAGGGGATCCACTCGAGGATGATCTCGTCTGGAAACTTTGGGTTCCATCTGAGTTGACCGAAAACTTGATAGCTTTGGCCCATCAGCCACCGCGAGCTTCGCATGGCGGTGTGGCTAAAACCATATATCGGCTACGTCATCGTTTCTTTTGGCCTAATATGGCTACGCAAGTAAAGACGTTTATTTCGAATTGTGAAGTCTGTAAAACGACTAAAGCCCCTAATAGCGTGTTAAGGCCACCACTAGGTAAAGCATTTATTGTGGAAAGACCGTTCCAACTGGTTTATATAGATTTCTTGGGACCTTACCCTCGCTCTAAAAGTGGTAACTCACACATAATCATTGCGTTAGACCAATTGACAAAGTTTGTCCTCATAAAACCTCTCCGAAAAGCGACAACTGAAACGACCTTACTGTTTCTGCAGGAACAACTATTTTGCGTGTTCGGAGTGCCTGAAACAATTTTATCCGATAATGGCAAACAATTTACTAGCCAGGAGTTTGCAAGGTGCATGAAATCCTTTGGCGTTAATCATCTCAAAACCGCGTCGTACTCTCCGCAAGCGAATGCGAGTGAACGAGTTAATAGATCCATTTTAGCGGCCATTCGTTCGTACACTGACCCTGCCCAAAAACACTGGGATTTACACCTCCAATCAATCGCGTGTGCTCTTCGTTCCACTGTTCACTCGGCAATCGGCTTGTCCCCTTACAAAGCTCTATTCGGCCAAGAAATGATAGAGCATGGATCCGATTATAAGCTCCTGAGGGAACTAAGTGGATTAAACAGCTCCGAAATCGCCCTGTTATCGAAGTCGGATCAGATGAATATCTTACACGCGCATCTAAAATCATCTCTAGCGAAAGTACATTCGACATATGAAAAGGTTTACAACACTCGAAGTAAGACAGCTAGTTACGCGGCTGGTGAATTCGTTTTTAAAAGAAATTTTATTTTAAGCGACGCTTCGAAACACCTAAGCGCTAAACTCTGCCCAAAGTTTACGAAGATGAAGATTCGGAAAGCCATCGGGAATAATCTTTATGAGCTTGAAGATCTCGAAGGGAAAAGAGTGGGGATATACCACTGCAAGGATTTAAAAAGATAATAAACCAATTTTGTTTTCGTATCTTTGTGTAGGCTAGCTCAGTCTGTTCATGAGACTTCAGTACTCAGGCGTGGGTCGGTATATATATAAATTTGTCCTCCTGTTCCATTTCTTTTTCTTTTATTGCGATTGCTCTTTACAAAAAAAGAACAAGCTTTGTAGGGAACCGTCGAAAATGCTTATCTCAATTACTTAGTGGTCTAAACTTTCGTTGTGCCTTGAACTAGTCAACCGTTTGAGATTCCTATGGTTGGCGTATCCGATAAGCGATGTTTTCATATATCGTTAGTCCATGATTTGGGGTATCGATTTAGGCGCTACCAACTTGTTCAGGAACGGCGGGGAATATCCGACTCTCATAGAAAAGGGATGCATGATACATACGAGTACCGCTCGTACATTCCATGTACCTGTTTAACCAACGCATCAGACTGGAGAAGTGCGAGTAAATAGTAAAAAAAAACGGGGATATCGCCTGAGATAGCCCACTTGAAGAAGTAACCGAGGTTATATAAATCGACTGACAAGTCAATCGGCCTTTTTTCTTACGTCTAGTAGCGTTGTGCTCAGCAATAAAGTCGCTGAAGTTATTTTCATAAAAAAAAAAAAAATAAAAAAAAAAAGAAGGGAAAAGTATCCTATTATTTCTAATTTTTATTAAAAAGAAAGAATTGCGAAGCAAATTCCGCAAAGTGCCTTGTTTTTTTTTGATATAAAGTGCATTGAAAATAACTAAAGTGAAGCCTTAACCAAGATTGGTACAGTCCCCACAAGAAGTCCTGAGGAACAATTAAGATTTTCTTCCCCTTCAATTAAAATCAAAACCGTCACCCAAGCACCCCAGTACTTATTCGCCATTGGGTCAACGTCTGCAAGATAAGGGCAAGTAGAAGTAGTTCCGCGGCATTAAAACACCACATTCGAGGCGCATGTCGTTGTCTTGCACGCGCTTGTGGCTGCAACGTTTGTTTTTGGTCTCGATAGTCGGCTAAACAAGTCGCCAGCTCGCCACTTCCGAAAGCCACGCAAAACCACATTCTGAGACGCCGAACAACGTACCAACAACAACTTACCACCCACTGTACAGCCAGATGAAACACGACAGGTGCGGGAAAACGTAAAGGGAATAACACCTTACGCATCGGCCAACCGAACAGCAAACTTAAACGAAGCGAAGCTTCCATCCGCCACCGTCGGTTCTATTCCTTTCCTCGCCTTGTCGTTACCATCGTCTAATCAACGGGTCGATCCGTCAAGCTATTCCCTACTGACGCCCCAAAATCACGCACCAATTACTTGCGCCACTGCAATCGTCCACTTCCAACACCATCGCCACGAATCATCTTTGATTCCCCCGCCGGACCTTTCATCAACCAACTCACCACCATTTATCTACTGATAACAACCAGAGCATCAAAAAAAAAAAAAAAAAAAATTTATGAAAACAGAAATTTGAATAACAAGTATCACAAACTGGCTAAGTACAATAGGCATACATTATTTTTTTTTGGTATTTGTAAAGTTTTCGCAATACAGTACATAACTCTCTTCCCTAGCTTAATATTAAAATATCCGAAATCGACATCAAATTTACGTCATAGTCTCCAAACGACAAATGTAAAAAAAAAAAGATCGCAATGGGATTACTGAGTGAAGGCAGTCCACTTTCGTGGGAGGAAACTAAGAAGCTAGCCGATCACGTTCGTGCACATGGCATTGAACAGTTTATAAATTTATATCACAGATTGAAGGACCGTCAAGGCGACGTTCTAAAATGGGGCGATGAGGTTGAATACATAATTGTTAAATTTGATGATGAAAACAAGGTGGCGAGAGTTTCGCTTCGAGCCCCAGAACTGTTGGCGAAATTAAATGAAAAAGAACTTGCGGATCCTGATGGTGTTAAATCCCTCTGGCGGCCAGAATATGGGGCGTACATGATCGAAGGAACTCCTGGCAAACCGTTTGGCGGCTTGATGGCCCATTTCAATTTAGTCGAAGCAAATATGAAAAACAGGCGCGAAGAAGTCTCCGAGCTGCTGGAAGAAAATGAATGCGTTATGTCAATTACGAACTTTCCCCGCCTTGGTTGTCCCTCGTTTACAGATCCGGTGTACAGGCCAAATCCAGAGGACGTCAATGGTTCAGCACGGTCATTGTATTTCCCAGACGAAGCTATATTTCCCGGACATCCTCGCTTTAAAACGCTCACACGCAATATACGTATGCGGCGGGGGGAGAAAGTAGCTATTAAGCTGAACGTATTCAAAGATGAAAAAACACAAATTCCCGTCGCTGGTAGCCCGGTTGGTGAGCCAAACGTAGTACACTTGGATGCCATGGGCTTCGGTATGGGCTGCTGCTGCCTACAGGTGACCTTTCAGGCGTGTAACATTGTCGAAGCAAGGACATTGTATGACCAGTTAGCACCACTGTGCCCAATTATGTTGGCACTGACTGCTGCCTCACCAATATACAGAGGATATCTTACAGAATCCGATTGCCGCTGGAATGTGATAAGTGCCTCCGTCGATTGTCGGACAGAGGAAGAACGCGGCCTGAAGCCGCTGAAGGAAAACAAGTTCAGAATCCTTAAATCTCGATATGATTCCATTGATTCGTACCTATCGCCTGAAGGTGGAAGATACAACGATGTGCCTTTGGTCTACGACAAAAATGTCTATCAACGTTTGTGTGATGGAGGAATCAATCATCTTTTGGCAGAACACATTGCACACCTCTTTATTCGTGACACGGTGTCACTGTTTAGCGAGAAGGTTGATCAGAACGACAATGAAGACACTGACCACTTCGAGAACATTCAATCGACCAATTGGCAGACAATGCGCTTCAAGCCACCACCACCAAACTCACCCATCGGCTGGCGGGTTGAATTCCGACCGTGTGAAGCTCAGATGACAGACTTTGAGAATGCTGCAATTGTTTGTTTTGTTGTCCTTCTGACCAGAGTTATTTTGTCCTATCAGTTGGACTTTCTTATCCCCATTAGCAAGGTCGATGAAAACATGCAGACCGCACAGAAGCGCGATGCCTGCCGTAAAGAAAAGTTTTGGTTCCGTAAATCAATACAAAAGACAAAGCCATGCACTGAACAAGTTAATGGGAACGTGTGTTGTGCCGACGAATATGATCTCATGTCTATCGATGAAATTTTCAACGGAAAGACAGATGGCTTTCCTGGTCTAATTCCTCTCATCAAGAGTTACCTACAATCGATGGAAGTTGATGCCGATACCCATTGTACCATTGAGCAGTACTTACGCTTGATACAGCGACGAGCATCCGGTAAATTCACAACCACTGCCACATGGATAAGAGACGAAGTCCTTCATCATCCAGAGTACAAACAAGATTCTGTAGTAAGTGAACGCATCAGCTATGACCTTTTGAAGAAAGTGCAACAAATTCAACAAGGAAAACTCCTAGTACCTTCACTCCTAGGACACGGCAATAATTCCAAAACAAAAGATTCCATTCCACAGGCACTACAGAAGCATTTAGAGTTGAACAATTGTGATAAATGACCAGTAACGATGCCATCATCATTATAACGATTTTCGCACCACCACCGTCGTATTCACGAGAGTTATACAACACTTTAATGGACTTGCACAGAAAGATAGAAACGGGAGCCATGGACGTATTATTTCGATAACACCTGAGATAATACCGGGGTGGGTTAGCTCTAGGAAAACATTTCCAGCTTTTGTTTTTCCTCAACTTAAGATTCTACTTAACTTAATAATGCGAAAGGACAAAACGGGTTCCCCCTTTTTTGTTATATTTTTTTCGGAACATAACACCAGTTCCTTATTCAGCATGGAAATACGTAACAACGTTCGGGTCACAGCAACAAGATCCCCCCCCATATCCGACGAGCTAGGTCGTGCCATGTGCAAGCATGCTGACGTTGTTGTTGACTCCGAACACCCTTTCGTCTTCGCTGCCCGGACTGACTTGAGGATCCTGTGACCTTGGGTCATAAGGGTGGCATAAGAAGCGGAAGGTTTCAAGGAAAAGGGTCGAGTTTTTTTTTTTTTTTTTTTTAACATCTGCGCTTTCGAGTGCCTATTTATTTTGGCGGTTACGGTCCGACCCAGGTGTGCAGGCTTTGGTGGATGAAGTCCACTGGAGTCTGGGTACCTACAGCCTTTCCTTGCGCATTTTTATCTTCGTTACAAGAGGGCATAAAGAGGCAGTGATAATGTGTTAACACATTTCTTTAAAACTATGGCAGGGATACCATCTGGACCGGATGTATAGTCGTCTTTAAGAAGGTTTATTTTTTCAACTATTGAAGATAAACTTAAGTTCATAAATGTGGAAGATGTTTGAGCACAGCCATCCATGTAACTGAAATAGTTGGGGTCGGGATCAACGTCGTCATTCACAAACGCCAGGCTGAAGAAATCAGCGAAAAGGTTGGTGATTATTTTAGAATCCGCTGACGAGCAACTATCGAATTTTAAGGTAGAAGGAAACCCATCCGATTTTCTTTTTGAGTAAATAAATTGAAAGAAGCATTTGGGATTAGCAATTAGGTCATGCTGAATGCGGACAAGGTATTCGGAGTAAAGACGTCCACTCAGAGCGGAGAAGTTGTTGTAAACTGTAATATAGTTTGAGAGGTTAGACGCGGATCTGCATCTGAGGTAAGTTTGCCATAGTTTGTTTCTTTTGTTCCGAAGAGATCGCAGTTCGCGATTATACCAGGGGGGAGAAGAAGTAATATTTTTTTGAGTAGTGACAGGAACAGATTTTGCGAAACATTCATAAATTTGTAAGTAGAATGTTTTAGTAGCAACATCGAAATTAATTGTTTTATCAATGATAAAGTCAAAATTAACTTGACCGACAAGATCGGAAAGTTTATTAAAATTAGCTTTGCGAAAGTTGAATTTGCGCTGCGTCAAGGGGGGGATCTTAAAATTTACACTGTCGTACATGTAAGATAAAAACAGTGGAGGGTGATGGTTGTCAAGTTTAGAGAGAAGGTGACTGCTCTCAATCACTACACTATTTTCGGAATCAGTAGAATAAATTAGATCAAGTTGTCTACCTAAGCTATTTAGAATACCGCTTAATTGATAAAGACCAGCAGCCAGCAGACGGTCTGTGAAAGTGATTTCCTTTTCAGAGGTAGCATTAGTTGGGACAAGGTGAGTATTATCGTCTAGCTCGGCCCATCGTAGTTGAGGAAAATTGAAGTCACCAACGACGATAACATCGTCTTCAGGACACAAACCCGACATTAAAAAATCAACAGCGTCAACAAGAAGCTGATACTGACTAATAGGTTGTGTGGGTGGAATATAGCAGCACATGATATAAAGAGAACGTTTAGAAAAAGCGACTTTAGCACAGACTAGCTCGAGGTTCGAGGTGTTGGGAATAGGGAATTCAGATGCATCGTAACAGGTACGAAGAGCCAAAAGCACACCACGACCAGGAGTACTCGTATTTGAAAGGTTATAGGGATTACGAAACACATTGAAATCGGAAGTAAAAAGTTCATTATTCATAATATTGGGGGTTAGATTTGTTTCAGTCAAGGCGAAAACGTCGTAAGGGGTACTTTGGGAATTGAGAAAAACTTCGGCCGTTTTAGTTCGAAGACCCCTAACATTTTGGTAGTAAAGAGACATGAAATTAGGGTTAGCTCTGTCAGGACAGGAGGATATAGATAGACCATCAGAGATTTGATTGGAGGTCAGATGGTTGGTGACGAAAAAATGTATTATTGACTACTCCAGTTGTTCGGATGTTTGAGAAGCATTTGATGTTTAGAAGTGCCGCATATGAAGACAAATCATTAGATACCCTAAGGGGTGAGATGTTGAAAAATTCGTGGTATTCTAAGAATAGCCGTTTTAGGGTTAAAAATTCAGTTGGGAGGCCAGCTTCGGAAATTAGGCGAACGACATGCATATTGGTTACCCCATCAATGCAGACATATTCAGGTTTGTCGTGTAAAAACGCTAGGTACAGGCGAACATTGTCATAAATTGTTCTATCTATCGATATTCCTACAGTAGCGCCCAGAAATCCAATAAAAATTTTGTACCAGTATCCCACAGAAGCTTTGGCGCTTCAGTCGATCATTAATGAAAACTGGTGTGTGCCCTTAATTTATTTAGAAGGAGCTTTAAGTTTTTATATGAGTTTAGTCAAAATGAAAGCTATATTTCAACGAAAGTAATTGATGTGATAAACAAAACAACAGTAATATTTTTGCTGTTTGTTGTCAAAGAAAATTAATATATTGGGCTGGTTGCCATGTTTCATTTTCCTCCTCGATTACGATCAAGGATTTGTTTGTCATATTGCTTCGTGAAAATGTACTAAAAACTGAAGTCAAAATTAAAAAACAAAAAAAAAAAAAAAATTGAAATTGTTTACAATTACCCATATTGACCCTACCTGTGTTTGTTTTTCCAACTTATTTACGATGACTTAACTTTGTGAATTGCATCAGCAGGTTGTTCACACGACCCTATTTCCGCTTTAACGAATCGACAGACAAAATTCATATTGCAACTTTACTGGAATCGAAATTCTTAGAAACAAGTTCAGCAACACCTGTGCTGACAACAGCAAAAATACATGAATTGAAATATATTTTATTTTTTGTCTTTATCAAGTACTCAATCAATAAAGAAGGCATCGCTGCCTAAAAAATATTTTTTTATTAAAATTCGGCTTTTATTTTATTAACTTGTATAAAATGTAATGTAATGTATGCCTGTCGTAAGAGGCGACTAAAATCTAAAGCAAGAGGGAGTAGCCTTGGTGATTCTATAAGCTATGCTGTCGGGAGTATTTTCTCCTGGTAGGGCCACCCAAGGCAGCCAGCTTATAGTTGAAGGGTAAAACCAACGGCAAATCTAAATCCAATAGCGTCTGACCTATAGTAGGCGGCTTCCTGGTCTGCGTCTGATCCTAGAAGGACGGCAGTGTTAAAACCTGGTAGAAGGTATAAAATACAACATTGAAGAGATGCAATGGAACAAACAAAAG
Organism: Cheilosia urbana; assembly: GCA_946477585.1. Lineage (NCBI taxonomy): Eukaryota > Metazoa > Arthropoda > Insecta > Diptera > Syrphidae > Cheilosia > Cheilosia urbana. The sequence continues at coordinate 7,086,062 of OX297857.1, forward strand.
GAATTATTACCCCAGGTGGCAGACCAGTTACACTGGAAAATCCACCCTCTTCGGAGGTCGGTCCCTCGGATTCTGGGGAGGACCAACTATTGCTTCTTAAAGACCCCTTCAGAGGGAAAAATTGTATGCAAAGATCACCACCGATAGCATCAAGGGCAACCTCAACTATATTGCCGATAAATCCCTCTGAAAAGAGAACAAAGATATATGGATCTCCATCTAGATCGTATGTCTCCGGAAAAAGAAGTCCTCCGGTCAATCAGGACTCAGTGAAAACGAAATGCTTCGTAAAAGAGAACAACGAACTACGAGCTAAACTTAATGAAATGGAGCGACTCTTCTATGAGCTCAAAAAGGAAGTAGATTCTCTGCGAAAAGAAAACGAGGATCTTAAAAACCTTCGTGTACCGAAAGATCTCGAAACAACGCCGAACCATCCAGCAAGTGAATATTTCACGGACGAGGAAGAACTTGCCCGCGAAACCAATCCGGCCGCCAAAAAAAGGCCTAGCAAAAAGCGTAAGGCTGTCAGCTCACCCGAAGTCTTACAGAAAAAAGAAGAGCCCACTGAACCAAACAAGACAAAAACTCAAATGAAACCTCACCCTCCACCCGCAATAAATGTCGTCGGAATAGAGGACTACGGAAAACTTCGTAGCCTTCTCAAAAATACGCTGAAGACAAAGTACAACATAATCTCACGCCGAGACAACGTATGGAAAATTAACGTAGAGGATTCTGATTCCTACCGAGCACTGTCTCTGAAATTGAACGCAGAGAATATCCAATGGTTTACTTATGAGAATAAGTACGAAAAACCGATGCGAGTAATCGTTAGGGGACTCCACCCGACCTGTGAAAAAGATGATATCATGGAAGACGTCCATACCCAAGGCCTAAAAATTCTTGACGCCGTTAATATTATCAAGAAGGAAAAGCAATGCATGGAAGGAGACAAAGATACCGTAGTCAAACGGGGCCTTCCACTCTTTATGCTCACCTTTGATAGAACAGAGAACGTGGAGGACATCTTCAAAATCAAGACAATCCTAAACATAAAGGTCAAAATCGAGCCATTGCGTAAGGGAAGAAGAACGGTACCTCAGTGCAAACGATGCCAAGGTTTTAACCACACGCAGGCATACTGCCAGAAAGAACCACGGTGCGTTAAGTGCGCCGGTACACATCTCTCGGGAGAGTGCAAAAAAAACAAGCAGGTCCCAGCGGTATGCGCAAATTGCACGAAAAACCATCCAGCAAATTATCGCGGTTGCGAAATCGCGAAAGAGCTACAAAAAAGACGCGACACTCTTAAGAAACCGGTAAACCCGGACCCAAGCTCAAAATATCCTAAGACCGATAATCCAAAGACCGCTAGGACAGTCAAAAGGACGAAACCGATACAAGAAAGTAAAAAAATTGCGCAACAGAACGTCGCTGGTCCAAGTGCAAAGGGAAATCCGACATTGGTTGGTGAGAGATCGTACGCGCAAGTCGCGACACATGGAGACGAGTCAAGATCAGATACAAAAGATCCGATACGCCAATTATTAACTGTGATATTAGACAAACTTGAGGAGCAAAGCAAGATTAATCAAGTTATATTTGACAAATTGAGCAAGCTCGAGTTCAAACCTCGAAAGCAACACAACAAAACATGAATATGCTAGAGTTTCTTAAGATATTGACATGGAACGCCAACGGCCTCCTAAACAAAATTAACGAACTAGAAGTATTTCTACAGAAAAACAATATTGATATATGCTTGATATCGGAAACCCACATTAAAAAGGGACATGAACCCAAAATAAAAGGTTACAGAGACTATCATGCGCATCATCCTTCGGAAAATGCCAGAGGCGGATCCTCTATTTACATTAAAGATTTCATTAAGCACTCAACAGACATAAAAATGGAACTCGATTCTATGCAAATAAGTTCAGTCTCCGTAAAAGTAAACCATTTAGACTACCTTATCGGATCTTGTTACTTTCCCCCAGGATATAGACTGGCAGACGACGACCTTGACCGCCTCTTTGACTCAATTGGGCCTAATTTTATTATCGGTGGGGACTTTAACGCGAAACACACTTTCTGGGGTTCAAGATGCAACTCAACGAAAGGCAGACTACTTTACAAAGCCAGTATGAAGCATGGTGTGGACTTTTTTTCGACGGGAAAGCCAACGTATTGGCCAACTGACAAAAATAAAATCCCTGACCTAGTCGACTTCTATATAGCAAAAGGGCTAAACAAAAATCTGACGGAAGTAGAAGAATGCTACGATCTATGCTCCGACCACTCAGCAGTCACCCTGAAAATGGGTGGAAGCGCAGCAAAAAAGGAAGGACCACCCAGGTTAACTAGTAACAAAACCAACTGGGACGTTTTCCGAAAAGATTGCAAAGAAAATATTGCTCTAAATGTGCCACTAAAGACACCCCTCGAAATAGAAGATGAAGTTGACAATCTCGTGGAATCTATTCAGAGCGCAGCGTGGAAAAATACTCCCTTCCGGAAGACAGCCACACGGTACAATAAAGTCAAGTACACGCCTGAAATAGAAGACCTCATACGAGAAAAGAGGAGAGCGCGTAAGAGATGGCAACAATCCCGCGCACCCCCTGATAAAACTTATCTGAACCATCTTTGCAACAAACTTAAAAATGAGCTACAGGATCTTAGAAATCTTGAAACTTCTACTTACCTCGAGGGCTTGACTGCTGAAAAGAGCTCAAACTACTCACTTTGGAAAGCCTTAAAGTCCATAAGGAAACCCGTAATGCACTCGCCACCAATTAAAAAAGCTAACGGCGAATGGGCAAAAGGGGACAAAGAGAAAGCGGATTTATTTGCCGAGCATCTAGAAGAAACATTCAGGCCATTCGATGGACGACCTTTGAACGAAGAATCAAATGCTAGTACGGCATCCGACAACTATAAAGTAAAAGCCGTATCTTTGTCCGAGCTTAGAATCACAATAAAAAAGCTTAAAAATAACAAAGCACCAGGATACGATCTAATCACTGGCGAAATTCTGAAGGAACTACCGAAAAAAGCATTAGTTAAGTTGCTCTACATTATAAATGCTTCTCTGAGACTTTCATACGTTCCAAGGCAATGGAAAGTAGCCGAAGTCATTATGGTTCCGAAACCGGGGAAAAGTACAAATGATAAGAAATCATATAGACCTATTTCGCTACTGCCGATAATATCTAAGGTTTTCGAGAAACTTCTGCTAAAACGATTACAACCAGTAATTGAAGAAAGACGCTTGATCCCAGATCATCAATTTGGCTTCCGGGTCAAACATTCCACAATCGATCAGGTGTATCGAATAACAAATGAAATTGAAAAAGCTCTAGAATGGAAAAAGATTTGCTCCAGCGCTTTTCTCGACGTATCGCAAGCCTTCGACAAGGTATGGCACGAGGGCCTAAGGTATAAGCTAAGGACAATCCTACCGGACAAATTATACAAAATACTGAAATCCTACCTGGAAAACAGACTCTTTCGTGTTAGACATGAGACTGAATTCTCGGAATTCAAAGAAATTCACGCCGGTGTTCCGCAAGGAAGCGTTCTCGGCCCAATCTTATTCCTGCTCTACACAAGAGATATACCACAAGATGAAGGGACCATCGTAGCAACGTTCGCAGACGATACGGCTATCCTCGCAATAGATGAGTCGGTCGAATCATCAACGCGAAAACTCCAACGGGCTCTTAACAAAGTATCCGAGTGGACAAAGACCTGGCGAATCGCCCTTAACGAGACCAAGTCGACGCATATCAATTTCACGTACAAAAAGATAAACAACTTACCCGTTTCCATTAACTCGGTACAAATACCATACGCAAACGAGGCAAAATATCTAGGAATGACCCTAGACGCGAAACTTAAGTGGAAGCCACACGTTAAGAAAAAACGCGACGACCTCGAAATCAGACTTAGAGAAATGTATTGGCTTCTCGGAAAATTTTCGAAGCTAAGCGTATACAACAAACTGCTCCTGTATAAGCAAGTGCTAAAACCTTCTTGGACATACGGTATACAACTCTGGGGTTGTACCAAACCAAGCAATATGGCTATAATACAAACATTTCAAAACAAAACGCTAAGAGCAATCGTGAATGCTCCATGGTATATAAGAAATAGTGATATCCACAGAGATCTAGGAATTGCTACCGTGAGTAACGAGGTAACAAACTTTGCTCGCAAACTTCGTACTCGTATTCATGCTCATTGCAATAATGAAATAACCCGTACTCTGGAAGTGACAAACCTTGAGCGCCGACTACAAAGAACAAGACCGTTCGATCTAGCGCCATAAGGAGAAACCGCATGTAATGACGGTATTAGTAGGTGCGTTCGCTGGAAAGCTACCTACCAAACGTGATTAACACTACAGAAGCGTAAACTACTTGTTAAGGTAACTTAGTCGTAGTCATCACAAAAATGAAAAAATGAGAGGAAAGAATTTCATACTACTATGAGCGAGCGCTGCCGGATCTCATAGTGCCTCTCTGAGGGGTGAGGTTTAGCACGTAGGCAGATTATTTATATCTGAATCGGGCATAACCAATGGTACGGGCCATTGGTATCTTTTGAAGATTACTCACCTCCTGGCGCAACCAAAAAAAAAAAAAAAAAAAAAAAAAAAGTTTGCCATAGTTTGTTTCTTTTGTTCCGAAGAGATCGCAGTTCGCGATTATACCAGGGGGGAGAAGAAGTAATATTTTTTTGAGTAGTGACAGGAACAGATTTTGCGAAACATTCATAAATTTGTAAGTAGAATGTTTTAGTAGCAATATCGAAATTAATTGTTTTATCAATGATAAAGTCAAAATTAACTTGACCGACAAGATCGGAAAGTTTATTAAAATTAGCTTTGCGAAAGTTGAATTTGCGCTGCGTCAAGGGGGGGATCTTAAAATTTACACTGTCGTACATGTAAGATAAAAACAGTGGAGGGTGATGGTTGTCAAGTTTAGAGAGAAGGTGACTGCTCTCAATCACTACACTATTTTCGGAATCAGTAGAATAAATTAGATCAAGTTGTCTACCTAAGCTATTTAGAATACCGCTTAATTGATAAAGACCAGCAGCCAGCAGACGGTCTGTGAAAGTGATTTCCTTTTCAGAGGTAGCATTAGTTGGGACAAGGTGAGTATTATCGTCTAGCTCGGCCCATCGTAGTTGAGGAAAATTGAAGTCACCAACGACGATAACATCGTCTTCAGGACACAAACCCGACATTAAAAAATCAACAGCGTCAACAAGAAGCTGATACTGACTAATAGGTTGTGTGGGTGGAATATAGCAGCACATGATATAAAGAGAACGTTTAGAAAAAGCGACTTTAGCACAGACTAGCTCGAGGTTCGAGGTGTTGGGAATAGGGAATTCAGATGCATCGTAACAGGTACGAAGAGCCAAAAGCACACCACGACCAGGAGTACTCGTATTTGAAAGGTTATAGGGATTACGAAACACATTGAAATCGGAAGTAAAAAGTTCATTATTCATAATATTGGGGGTTAGATTTGTTTCAGTCAAGGCGAAAACGTCGTAAGGGGTACTTTGGGAATTGAGAAAAACTTCGGCCGTTTTAGTTCGAAGACCCCTAACATTTTGGTAGTAAAGAGACATGAAATTAGGGTTAGCTCTGTCAGGACAGGAGGATATAGATAGACCATCAGAGATTTGATTGGAGGTCAGATGGTTGGTGACGAAAAAATGTATTATTGACTACTCCAGTTGTTCGGATGTTTGAGAAGCATTTGATGTTTAGAAGTGCCGCATATGAAGACAAATCATTAGATACCCTAAGGGGTGAGATGTTGAAAAATTCGTGGTATTCTAAGAATAGCCGTTTTAGGGTTAAAAATTCAGTTGGGAGGCCAGCTTCGGAAATTAGGCGAACGACATGCATATTGGTTACCCCATCAATGCAGACATATTCAGGTTTGTCGTGTAAAAACGCTAGGTACAGGCGAACATTGTCATAAATTGTTCTATCTATCGATATTCCTACAGTAGCGCCCAGAAATCCAATAAAAATTTTGTACCAGTATCCCACAGAAGCTTTGGCGCTTCAGTCGATCATTAATGAAAACTGGTGTGTGCCCTTAATTTATTTAGAAGGAGCTTTAAGTTTTTATATGAGTTTAGTCAAAATGAAAGCTATATTTCAACGAAAGTAATTGATGTGATAAACAAAACAACAGTAATATTTTTGCTGTTTGTTGTCAAAGAAAATTAATATATTGGGCTGGTTGCCATGTTTCATTTTCCTCCTCGATTACGATCAAGGATTTGTTTGTCAAATTGCTTCATGAAAATGTATTAAAAACTGAAGTCAAAATTCAAAATCCAAAAAAAAAAAAAATTGAAATTGTTTACAATTACCCATATAAACCCTACCTGTGTTTGTTTTTCCAACTTATTTACGATGACTTAACTTTGTGAATTGCATCAGCAGGTTGTTCACACGACCCTATTTCCGCTTTAACGAATCGACAGACAAAATTCATATTGCAACTTTACTGGAATCGAAATTCTTAGAAACAAGTTCAGCAACACCTGTGCTGACAACAGCAAAAATACATGAATTGAAATATATTTTATTTTTTGTCTTTATCAAGTACTCAATCAATAAAGAAGGCATCGCTGCCTAAAAAATATTTTTTTATTAAAATTCGGCTTTTATTTTATTAACTTGTATAAAAAGGCACCATATAAAAAAAAAAGTGTGTGTGGCAGCTCCGACGCACGACTGGAGTTTACTCCCTATGAACGATAATAATTATGATATATACGAATAGAAAAAGAGGGCAAATGAACGCATCTTCTAAAATAATAAGAGAAACAAACATATATTTGTAATTATTCCGATTATTTATATTACTTCAATAAAAGCGTATTACATAGAGTACAAAATAACAATTAGTAATAACTGAGAGCAACATCTATTCAACAGTAACAGATGTGAATTTTTAAATAAATTAGCAATTTACTTTACAATTTTTCCCTACAAAATTCTAGCCCCACAACAATTTAAAGTTTAAACACACCGAGTAAATCAGTCATATTATGCCCATAGAAGATAGAAATCCAATTTCCAATTCATGCTCAAGCAAGTATTGAAAAATCTTGCAAATCGTAATGCAGAAATTCTTCCACAGAAAAAGAAATGCACATCCAGCTACACACAAAGTAGCTACCTGCTCATCTCATTCATAAAAGCAACAGACAACAAAAACAAACCGAAAAAATATTATGAAATCGAACAAAAAAGGAAGAAAAAGGATACATTACAAAACCCACCCCTCATCCACACTCTGAAATCGGAAAGGAAAAGCATCATAAAACAGCAGTGCAAATGAAAATTAAAAAATGACAACTACCAGCGCTGACCCATTCCAACCGCCACCATTGAGGTTTCTGTGCGGTGTGCGCCAACTGAACTGAACTCTAAAGGTCTAAAGTCTAAACCAACGATATAGTCTCTCTCTCTCTCATCGATAGTCTATCGATAGTTTTTTACTATCGATACCCATTGCACTAAGGAGAAACACAAACATAGGTACATTTAAAAATAAATTATTCAAACACTTGGCCATTGATAATTGAAAGTAAGGGTGAAGATTGAAAGGATAAGAGATGTTTGTTTTCTTTAGAAAATGCTATTATTTGTTTAATTCATGTTAGTGTATCTTTTCTTTTCACTTTATGTATTTTATTAGTTCTTTAAATGCTTATTGTTTTAAATTTAAATCAAAAGCTCTTAAACTAAATTTGTAAAGTCCTCACAAAATATGAGATTTAATCTTAATGTGAAACAATAATTTCGATTAATAAATATGAAATATGATACTATCGATGTTTTAAAATAAATATATCGATACTATCGAAACGCATATAAACAATAGCTTCTTCAATAACGACGCTGTGTGTTTTTGGCAAGTAATATCCGTTTTATTTCGATGTAAAACCGTCATATTATTTCAATAGTGTGAACAAAAATGTTGGAATATTTTTTGGCCACGGGGTCTCTCTCTCTCTCATCGATAGTCTATCGATAGTTTTTTACTATCGATACCCATTGCACTAAGGAGAAACACAAACATGATACATTTAAAAATAAATTATTCAAACACTTGGCCAGTGATAATTGAAAGTAAGGGTGAAGATTGAAAGGATAAGAGATGTTTGTTTTCTTTAGAAAATGCTATTATTTGTTTAATTCATGTTAGTGTATCTTTTCTTTTCACTTTATGTATGTTATTAGTTCTTTAAATGCTTATTGTTTTAAATTTAAATCAAAAGCTCTTAAACTAAATTTGTAAAGCCCTCACAAAATATGAGATTTAATCTTAATGTGAAACAATAATTTCGATTAATAAATATGAAATATGATACTATCGATGTTTTAAAAAAAATATATCGATACTATCGAAACGCATATAAACAATAGCTTCTTCAATAACGACGCTGTGTGTTTTTTGGCAAGTAATATCCGTTTTATTTCGATGTAAAACCGTCATATTATTTCAATAGTGTGAACAAAAATGTTGGAATATTTTTTGGCCACGGGGTCTCTCTCTCTCTCATCGATAGTCTATCGATAGTTTTTTACTATCGATACCCATTGCACTAAGGAGAAACACAAACATGATACATTTAAAAATAAATTATTCAAACACTTGGCCAGTGATAATTGAAAGTAAGGGTGAAGATTGAAAGGATAAGAGATGTTTGTTTTCTTTAGAAAATGCTATTATTTGTTTAATTCATGTTAGTGTATCTTTTCTTTTCACTTTATGTATGTTATTAGTTCTTTAAATGCTTATTGTTTTAAATTTAAATCAAAAGCTCTTAAACTAAGTTTGTAAAGCCCTCACAAAATATGAGATTTAATCGTAATGTGAAACAATAATTTCGATTAATAAATATGAAATATGATACTATCGATGTTTTAAAAAAAATATATCGATACTATCGAAACGCATATAAACAATAGCTTCTTCAATAACGACGCTGTGTGTTTTTTGGCAAGTAATATCGGTTTTATTTCGATGTAAAACCGTCATATTATTTCAATAGTATACAAAAATGTTGGAATATTTTTTGGCCACGGGGTCTCTCTCTCTCTCATCGATAGTCTATCGATAGTTTTTTACTATAGATACCCATTGCACTAAGGAGAAACACAAACATAGGTACATTTAAAAATAAATTATTCAAACACTTGGCCATTGATAATTGAAAGTAAGGGTGAAGATTGAAAGGATAAGAGATGTTTGTTTTCTTTAGAAAATGCTATTATTTGTTTAATTCATGTTAGTGTATCTTTTCTTTTCACTTTATGTATGTTATTAGTTCTTTAAATGCTTATTGTTTTAAATTTAAATCAAAAGCTCTTAAACTAAATTTGTAAAGCCCTCACAAAATATGAAATTTAATCTTAATGTGAAACAATAATTTCGATTAATAAATATGAAATATGATACTATCGATGTTTTAAAAAAAATATATCGATACTATCGAAACGCATATAAACAATAGCTTCTTCAATAACGACGCTGTGTGTTTTTTGGTTAGTAATATCGGTTTTATTTCGATGTAAAACCGTCATTTTATTTCAATAGTATACAAAAATGTTGGAATATTTTTTGGCCACGGGGTCTCTCTCTCTCTCATCGATAGTTTATCGATAGTTTTTTACTATCGATACCCATTGCACCAAGGAGAAACACAAACATAGGTACATTTAAAAATAAATTATTCAAACACTTGGCCATTGATAATTGAAAGTAAGGGTGAAGATTGAAAGGAAAAGAGATGATTGTTTTCTTTAGGAAATGCTATTATTTGTTTAATTCATGTTAGTGTATCTTTTCTTTTCACTTTATGTATGTTATTAGTTCTTTAAATGCTTATTGTTTTAAATTTAAATCAAAAGCTCTTAAACTAAATTTGTAAAGCCCTCACAAAATATGAGATTTAATCTTAATGTGAAACAATAATTTCGATTAATAAATATGAAATATGATACTATCGATGTTTTAAAATAAATATATCGATACTATCGAAACGCATATAAACAATAGCTTCTTCAATAACGACGCTGTGTGTTTTTTGGCAAGTAATATCGGTTTTATTTCGATGTAAAACCGTCATATTATTTCAATAGTGTAAACAAAAATGTTGGAATATTTTTTGGCCACGGGGTCTCTCTCTCTCTCATCGATAGTCTATCGATAGTTTTTTACTATAGATACCCATTGCACTAAGGAGAAACACAAACATAGGTACATTTAAAAATAAATTATTCAAACACTTGGCCATTGATAATTGAAAGTAAGGGTGAAGATTGAAAGGATAAGAGATGTTTGTTTTCTTTAGAAAATGCTATTATTTGTTTAATTCATGTTAGTGTATCTTTTCTTTTCACTTTATGTATGTTATTAGTTCTTTAAATGCTTATTGTTTTAAATTTAAATCAAAAGCTCTTAAACTAAATTTGTAAAGCCCTCACAAAATATGAAATTTAATCTTAATGTGAAACAATAATTTCGATTAATAAATATGAAATATGATACTATCGATGTTTTAAAAAAAATATATCGATACTATCGAAACGCATATAAACAATAGCTTCTTCAATAATGACGCTGTGTGTTTTTTGGTTAGTAATATCGGTTTTATTTCGATGTAAAACCGTCATTTTATTTCAATAGTATACAAAAATGTTGGAATATTTTTTGGCCACGGGGTCTCTCTCTCTCTCATCGATAGTTTATCGATAGTTTTTTACTATCGATACCCATTGCACCAAGGAGAAACACAAACATAGGTACATTTAAAAATAAATTATTCAAACACTTGGCCATTGATAATTGAAAGTAAGGGTGAAGATTGAAAGGAAAAGAGATGATTGTTTTCTTTAGGAAATGCTATTATTTGTTTAATTCATGTTAGTGTATCTTTTCTTTTCACTTTATGTATGTTATTAGTTCTTTAAATGCTTATTGTTTTAAATTTAAATCAAAAGCTCTTAAACTAAATTTGTAAAGCCCTCACAAAATATGAGATTTAATCTTAATGTGAAACAATAATTTCGATTAATAAATATGAAATATGATACTATCGATGTTTTAAAATAAATATATCGATACTATCGAAACGCATATAAACAATAGCTTCTTCAATAACGACGCTGTGTGTTTTTTGGCAAGTAATATCGGTTTTATTTCGATGTAAAACCGTCATATTATTTCAATAGTGTAAACAAAAATGTTGGAATATTTTTTGGCCAGTTTTATGATTGAGCAAAAACTCAGTTTCGACATCGATAAGTATCGATAATTTTATTCCGAAACTATCATTACCCCTCAAGCTCGAGTAACAAACTATCGTTACCCTCAATTTCGAGTGTAACACTTGATTTTACTCCTCATAAAATTTCCGTACCGGGCCCTATAACTCAAATCGTTTCTTAAGGAGGCAAACTCCAAAAAAACACTCCTAACCTTCAATGATTGTCATCTTTACAATAATATCAATGATAGCAGGTGGAGCTCTTGAGGAACTCTCAAAAAAAATCGAAAAAGTTCTCTGGTTTCCAAGATCTTGTGCAAATCGTGAAAGACAAAGTGTTTCTTCCTGCCCACTAGTACACCTATTGGTCAGTGGCAAAAAATGTATGCTTCACTCTGTCGCACATAATTTTCAACCAATTTAGTTGTTTTTTTTATTTTTTTTTTTAAATATCGGTAATTACGGTGATTAATTAATTGATAGGCAAAAAAAACAAAATTATTTTTTCAGTGCCTGGCGAAGCCGCCGGGGTACATAAAGTACGTATTTTTTAAGGCCTGTAGAATAGCAAAGGTCGCTACTATTTGTATTTAACGTTAATTTAAACCTGTTAGATCTGGAAGTCCTTCGAACCATAGCCGTTAAGCAGTTTCAAAAAATGATTGAAAATATGCAACATCACTCCTAAGTGGTTATTTTATTAAATAATTGCATTATGTGGGCAGATATAGCAGTCCCTTTAGCGCACGCAACTGATAACAAATTGTGCTCAAGCAAGAACAATGTATGGGCAAAGATCAAGGTATATAGAATACATGGTATGATATTGCGCATGTGCTTATCCTATCTCTGTCTCGCATCGTACGTCATCGGGTGCAAAATTCTTACTGTGACTATGGTTGACGATTTGAAGCTACGGTATAACATCACATATTTGTTGACTTATCGGCTAAACCAGGACCCCTTGGAAATGTTTTTTTGGTGTAAGGCGAGCTAAAGGAGGCCTTTACGACCATCCAACAGCCTCACAATTTAAATACCGACTGAGAAGTTATCTGTTGGGTCGCAATGAGTGCATAATATCCTCATCTGCAAATATCGAGTCAGATAGTTGTGAAGAGAAAAAAAAATGGATTTGGATAAGTTGATAATAACCAATGCTCTTGGTGGGGATGATGATGAAGAAGAAGGGGAAATATACGCAGTACACGAAGATTATTCTGAAGAACTCCTTACTGGCACTTTACTCTCGGGATTCGCTGATGACCCCGACACACATTGCAACGATCCAACCGAAGATATGACGGACCTTGAATACGATGCGCTGGAACACGTAGCCGGTTACATAATATATCGTTTGAAATCAAAAATCCCGGATATAGGTACTGCAAAATTATTCAGAAAGCCAGCCAGCAAGCTCATTTTCTTGGACCGATCAGCTGTCTGAAGGAGGACTTCAGAAAGCGAATGACAAGTTTCTTCCAAGTCTGAAGTACCTATAGGACGTATTCAATGAAATAAATGGAAAAACACTTAAAACTGTTAATGACCGCGTCGAAAAATAGTACATTAGAGCACGAGATACAAAAATTATTCTTTCGTTGCAAGATGTTTTTAAAAATCAAAATACTAAATGCACAGTCACATTTAAATGTAAATTAAAAAAAAAAGCAACACTTCTTCTTTTCTTATACATATATAGCAATAGCAAGCTCATAACAACTTTTTAAGTAAACATAACACATCATGGAACCAACAAAATGAGCTTAAATGCTCCGCCGATTGCATTATTTCACTCGTCAAGTGCAATTTTATAAACATATTTCATTTAATTTATTTCCTGAACAGTGACAGCTGATTTTGTTGTCATTGAGTGACGTACATGCGCAGACCGAAATAAAAATTCAACGCGGAATATAATACCATGTATTCTATATACCTTGGGCAAAGATTGCCTCGTAAAGATCTATAGAAAGTTATTCGATTTAAGAAAACTCCGCATTTGTTAGAACTTTATTGGCAAAAGTTAAAAATTGATCCAGTTATCTGCTCTTCAAAGATACGACATCCACTTATCTCCAGCAGACATTTTCGTTCACTTTCACTTGATGATTATGTCGTGTGTCGTTCAGTTTCGGATACTAGTGCAAAGAATCAGTTTCTGGGAAAAATGTATGCTGCTACAAATACAGAGAACATTGGAAACTAGCGATGAGTTTGGCAGAACGCCATTTATGGGGTGGTGCACAGAATATCCCACACAACCCTACTGCATTGGAATCGTTTGCAAACGATTTTTCATCTTCAATCAACATGTTAAACGTTTTATAATTCAATGGCCCTGAAATGATAATAAAACAGAATACTCATGAGCACCGAGGACTAGCTCCGCGGACTAACTTTACAAGCATTATACACTAATGGATTAAATCAGTCTGTGATCAAGAAACATTTTGAAGAATGAAGTCTATTCACGAAGAGCTGTTCTGTCTACCAACAATTTTGCAACTCCCTCCAACCTTAATCCATGTAAATCCAGGAAATTCGGGGTAAGTGGACTTTATTTTGTTTAAGTAATACTTGACAGTTCAATTGATTATGAATTCATATAGTACAATACCTGGAACATTTTTAAAGTTCACACGGATGTATTTGATCTTAAATTTGTAGTATCGAAAGACTCGGAAGTATATTCGCTGTATAATGGACTACAAAATTTAATTTCAATTTTTTAACTTTTTTCGAACAAACATGTTTTTATCTTATCTTATTAAACCGTCAAATTTAATGAAATTATTTTTTCTTTGCTTTTATTACATTTTTTAAACTCGGCTTTTGACCAAAAAATATTAATAATGAGCATTGTATTTGAAAATATTTTCAAAACTCAGAACTTTGAAATTTAGTGTGATCTCAAAAAATATAATATATGTAGTACCTTTGCATATACATTCCTATAGTAGTGCCAAGAAATCCAATAAAAATGTTGTACCAGTATCCCACAGAAGATTTGGAGCTTTAATCGATCATTAATGAAAACTGGTTTGTGCCCTTTAAATTATTAACATTTTGCACTCTATTGGCAACGCTATATAATTCCTTTTTTTAATTTCCCTATATTCTTTCCTACTCCTCTTTTTATCATTTATTCTTTTCCACCTTCAACAGAGTGCTGAAATCAAATCTACAAGCTACTTAAACCAGAGACAATACTGAGACCCCCAACTCACAATCCTCTTGCCGCTGGCCCCCTCAGTTTTTTTTTTTAAATTCGCCATTTTGTTTTCCTATCGGTGTTATGTCAATTAAGAATCCGTGTGACATGTAAAAACATACAAAAAATAAAAAATCAATGCTGCCAACCGCTACCAACCATGGGGGAATGTGAAAGAATTCGGGAATACGAAATTTTAAGATAACTGAATGCTATTGGTTGATTATTATAAATTTTCAAAAGTCGATTGTTTGGTTAATAATACTATCTAAATGAGTTGTTTTATATTCCAGAAACATATTAGGAGAAACATTGTTGTGTATTTTCCGCTTTTGAATATCATTAACTTCGATTTCATGAGTAAATTTTTCTTAAATAACTGAAGAGAAATTGCTCAAAATGTTCTTATTTTCCTACAACCATTCTGGAGTAATCATTTTTCATAAGTATTTTCAGCAAAAGTGCACTTATTCCTAAAATAAAATACTATTGACACGTAACGAATAATTTAAAATATAACCGACCAAATTCTATGAACGCTGGCACCAAATTTGGGGCCCTGTTTCATTTCCTTTTGGGGCCTTATTTCATCGCAGTGGGGCCTTATTTCATAGTTAAAATTGGTTGAACATTGATCTTGAACTGAAATATCCTAGATAGGTTGGTAGATCACTTAGACGTACTTTCAGCCACCGGCCCTTCTGGCCACTGAACAGCCGGCCCACCGGGATTCTCGGTTCGTCGTATGGCCCATCCGCCCCTGATATTAACCGATAATCTTTCAATACAAAACGCAGAAAAACGAATACGGAAGTAGAAAATCACCTCGGACCCTAATGTGACATATTTTGACGTATTTTTGGCCCTGTCTGGGACAAGGGTGACCGCCGACAAATGATGTAAAATCTTGTTCGACATTCTGATGTACATTCCGTTCGGTTCGTGGGTGTATCTTGCAAAGTGACACATCGATATTCATGTTAACAGATTGATTGGTATTTTATTAAAGCGTTAATTACAACTTTTGAGAACTGCGCTTTTTATGCGGATACATGATACCATGTGTGCAGTGCCTGAGCCACCGAGGCCTTGGTGAGCAAGTCGCCAAATGATTGCATAGTAAAAAAGTTGCATTACAAAGAAATTGCATGAAGTAAGTGCGTTTGACTTCGAAATGAGGGCCTAGGGCTTCGGGCGATCTGGGTATAGAGGACTTTGAGGGTTGATGAACATAGTGAAACTGTTGCCGAACAATTGCAATCCAAAAACTGTCAAACAAATCGAAGTTTGACTTTTTAAAAAGGAAGGAAATTCCACAAGGCAGTGCCTTTGAGTATTTATTAAATTTTCGCTTCGATCGAGCCTCAAAAACAGACTCAATTAGCCTTGCATGGGATATATGCCAGTACTGAGATGGCACTCGATAACAATAGCAACAATTCGACTGGAAGGCGACAGGGGTGTGCCACAGTCAGTAATATAACCTAACCGGATAGGTAACAGCAGAGACAACTCACCTCATACACTGACCTGGATATAAGCCACGGAGTCGGCCGCACTAAGCCAGGCAGTACAATACTTATATAGAAAAAAAAAAAATCAAATGGGCATAAGAAACAACAGCCTTTTTAGTAGATATTCATATAGGAACTTATTCAGAGAAGAAATGGACTTCTGAGGTAAGCCCAATAAGCTTCAACCGAAAGGGACAGATCGTCACTCCGAATGAATATAGGGTCAATTAATTCCTTATGTAAGAGAAAGAGTGAACCTGAAGAGACCGCAGTGTTATGGTAACCTTGACGCTTGACGGTAGATACTCATACAGGAACTTATTTAAAATCTTTTCTCTTGGAAAGCAACAAGAAGACTACTTGAAAAGAGTATTCACACCAAAGTATGGCCGGCATTGCCAATGTTAGAAAAAGACAACAAAGGAAAGTGAAGAGTAGTCGAGAGGAAAACACCTGTGATTACAACGTGATTTAAAAGATACGTGTCTTGGATTCATACTGTGAAGAGGTAAAGTATGAAGGGAGAAGACAGCATGGAGGACCTGTCCTAAGGCCTCGATCTCCATTACTGAGTGATTTTAGGTATTTGTTCATAGTGCTTAGATGGATTACTTACTCTACTTTGAAATGAAACTGTAGACTTATATTAGGTCATATTTTGTCTATCAGGTCAGGTGAAGTTCTCAAAATCTTTCCATGGCCAATGGATTCTTTTCTAATTGGTAAACTTTGGCCGTCGTTTCTGATATTTACAGTCAATCTTTCTCCTTAATGTTTAAGTGTTTGAAAGCATGGTTGGGTGCTCTCTTAAATAAGGAAAAGGATACAACAATCGTCAGCTGGCAAGTACTTTTCCATAATGTAAGAAGTCGATCATTGCCTAATAAAATAAGAGTAACAGAACCGTTAAAAAAAGTTTTTATTTAAAAAGTATTAAGGCCTTGAAAAAGGCTCATGTTGAAAAAAATATGCGCAGATGCTAACGTTCAATTCGTAAAGCAGTTTCTTTATCATTCGTTTTTTGAAATGCGAAAGTGGTTTCAGTTGAGTTTATTTCAGAATTCCATCCCAAAGGTCAGTAAAATGTAAGTAAAGAGCAAATATAGTGATACAAAATAAAAGAACAGCTCTATCCTGGAGGAGGATCTTGCATTATTATAATATAGAATTAGGAGCGAAATTATTGTTCAATTCACCTCCTTTGTTAAGATTGGTTGAGGGTGAGAAGTGAAAACCGCCTCTTCACTGTGAAATTCATGTAATGGCCAGCTGGTCGCCTTACTGAAAACTGAATGGTGGTCAACTCATTCCTTATGTAAAAGAAAGAGTGAAGTGAGGAAAAAGCGACACTGCATTAAGAATTACATGGAGCCAAACGTCTTCCTCAACTAGATGAACCCTCCCTCTCTGGAGAACGCACAACTGATAGCATTTGCAATCAAACAGGAGATCTGTTGTGCTTATATCCCATCGCAAAAGACAACACTTGATATGAACCTACAGTAAAGTTGTAATAGAGACCACATATCCCGATTGCTTCGGAAAGGCTGTGCGGCTATGCAGCAGAGTCGGGGCGGCACCGTACGCCAAACGTCTTCGTCTTCCTTAACTAGATTTAAACGAGCAGTTGAATCACTCTCTCCCTGGAGAATGCACAACTAGTAGAATTTGTTATCAAATGAGACTTGTTTGTGCTTATTTCCCATCGCAAATGTATTATAAACTAAAAACAAAATTTGTCACTGGGAGCCATTTTAACATACCATAACCATAACCACAAAATCAAAAGACCCAAGGCGGCTCTATTCATTTAATTCTCGAGATTATTTCTTACAATAGATATAAATCGGAGAAGAAAAAATCATCTATGAGCTGTTTTCTATTTAAATGTTTAAATGTAACGCTTATATGATAATGCAAAGGTCTGTGAGACTTCCACAGTTCACTTTTTGTTTTTAGACGGAGTTGGTAAGGGTCGTGCCAAAGACAGAAGTCTGACTAATTTTTAAGGATATTCTAAATGCGGACGAATACTTATTGTTAGCTAGTTAGCTAAATTCTTCAAACTTAGAACTATACTATCGATGAATAGAAGCATGTATCATGAACAGAAAAAATACGTTTACAGCTGCCATGAAGGAATAGAAAGTAATTTTTATCTCAAAATAAAAGTTACTTGCTTGAAGCCGTTTTAAAAGAAAGTTTTAGTGCAAAAGCATTATAACATATCCACTACCCAGACTAAGGTTTTGACATACTGACCGAGGTCTGTAGCAGATGTATTCAGGTGGCTTTTACACCAGGAACTGAAGAAGCGAACCCACGACCATTCAATAAATACCCATTGCTCGATATCCACATCGTTCCAAGTGGGCTTTTACGAGTATGAGGATTGACAAACAAGATTAACTAGTTGCTCTGGTCCGAAATAGCTGGGGTAGGAAAAAGAATCTAAACAGCATTACTGACAAATATTTCCCGCAACTGATGTGCTTATAGGGTTATTCTATAAAGACCGTTCTCTTAAAACGTGTGCAAATGATAAAACACACGATCTTCTTAGTAGGTAGTAGTAACAAACAAACTTTCTTCTTGATTTCAGAAAATGGTGTCAGTGCTGCTTTTTTTTTTGGGACTGAGTCGTGACTTTCTCATTTGACAACTCGGTTACCGCGTTCGAAGATCTTCACAAGACCAAGACCGGAATATAAAGTTGTGAGCTTTTCGAAAATTTATTAAAATAATTAAAACCTTTGACCGAAAGTCGGCCAAGTCTTTTATTTAAGACATAGCTCGACAGTGGTTTCTTGATGCATGGAAAACTTCAGCCTACTCCGTACTTAAAGCTAATCAAATTTTAGACTGTATAAGTTCGAAATGATACTTATTGTTTGATATGTCTTAAAGGTTACCTTACAATTACAAGGGTCACGTGAAAAACTGATTTTTGTTTTGCTTGAAGTTCGCTGGTTTGACACAATAAACAGGCAAACGGATGTCGACTTATTGGAAGATGTACGGAATAGCATTGGTATTTGCCACATTTAGTACCGAGAATTGGTTCTGCAGATCTTTTAAGGAGTTCTGATTCGTAAGACTGCCATTGTGGCAGGCTTTTATTTTGAAGCGACCTTTTATGTGGACCTTTTGTAAGGAAACAAAATCAGCTATTAAAGTAAGGAATAGTTAATTTGTATATCTTTAAGAACGTGGTAAAAAATATGGAAAAGGAAAGACGCAGGGGAGAGCATTACGTCCTGAACTTTTATGTCTTTAAAAACTTGATAAACAAAATTATTCTAAGATGCCTTGGACATATGGAGCCAACTCTAGGGCAAGACGCAGAGGAGGGCCTTATGCCCTGAATTTGTATGTGTTTAAATAAGCGGTAAAAAAAAAGAGTTATAAGATGAAGTGCACATTTGGAGTCAACTCTGGGGAAAGACCTTCAAGTCAAAAGTCTTAGTGACTTGGAACAAATTTGAGGTTTTTTAGTCGTTGTTTTTCCTCAAAAAGGAACAATCATTTTTTTTTTCTTGTTTTTTTTTTTTTTTTTGTATATCGTAAACTTTATTCAGTAGAAAGACATAAATTTGTCATATCTCTGTATTAAACTATGTAAATTGTGCTATAACCCATTGTTAATTCTAAACGAAATAAAGTTCTATTCTATTATATTATTACAAATAAAAAATAATATAGTACCTCATGCTTGGGCTTGATGATGGTCGCGTCTGTCAGTTTTGTCTGCATAAACATCGAGGTTAAGAAGTTTTGAAACTTCAACATTTCAAATGACAGCTAGTGTCATAATTGATTACTGATCCTTGTTTGGAGGGGTTGAACCTAAAGAATTTATTTTTGTCAGCTATATTAATTTAAGCATGTATTTAAGTGCTAATTCACATGTATTAAATATATTGCTGACTCATTTTAATTGATTTGTCGACAGCCGTTTTTTTGTCAGCGGGCTGAAAAGTCATTAAATGACGTGCGGAATTTGTAACGACTAACGAGGTTTGTTCGATTGGACAAACTTACAAATGCAGCGACGAAATTCAACATTTCGAAATGTTGGAAAATATATGGCGAAATGCTGGCCTGAAATATTGAATTTAGCCGAAACGATGAGTTAAGGAGCGGTGTAAGTGTAGGTACTATTAAGCGACTCGTTTTGAAAACTGAAATATGTATGGGAAAACTTTTGTTTTTGATGAAGTTTTTGCGAAAACCCGGTTTCTGTTTCGGTGTAAATAGGGTACTAAGAGTTGGGGCTCCGAAATACATTTGGGCATTGCTAAGGGTTCCACAGCTTAATAAGTTTGAGAACCGCTGGCTTTAACAAATACACTAGAAAAAGTTATGAATACGATAAATAAAGAGAGAAAACGGTTTATTTTAAGAGAATATTTTATCGAATTCAAAATTAAAATATACTTTCTTATAAGTCTTATATACCGAATTACTTATTAATCAAGTGACTGAAGCAATACTATTTTTACAAGATAATATTATACATCCTTTAATTATCGAACCTAAACATTTGATAGAATTATTGCAGGTTAGTGATAAAGAAAATTTAATGCTATTCACTCCAAGCTTAGAATCTTATAGTCATATAATGAAAAAAATCAAACCGATATCTTATATAAACAAAAGAAGATTAGTTGTGATCTTATCGATTCCATTACTTGAATCCACAAAATCAGATGTGTATGAAATGATCTATGTGCCATATAGAGCCAAAGGAATTCTGTACGTGTAATATGAAATTGTTTGTGATTAAAGAAAACAAAGAAGAATATTTTTTGAGCAATAATCTAATGGAAAATTGTAATAAAATTGATAAACATTTCGTATGTAATCAATTAGAATTCAAAAATAGTATAATGAATAACGATCGTGAAATCACTATTTTTATGAACAGAGGAAATAACAACAATAATTGTAAGCTTAAACAGGTAATAAACCGTGTAGAAATATTCCATAAAATTACCGAAAACAAATACCTATAAGCCTTAAGCGAAGAAACAATATTTAAATGTAATTGCACTAAGAAGGAAGATAATGTAAACGGTTTCTTAAACAATATTGGAATCTTAAATTTAAAAATAAACTGTACCTTCGAAACCCTAGTTACAAGAATTCCAGCATATGGAGAAGAAATTGTTATTGAAAATAAAAAAATTGATCGTCCTGCACCTGAAGATTGTTGTTCAAGTGTAAAACTAAGTAACATTGAAGTAAAAGATGTCACTTTGCCTAAAATAAAGATTAAAGATTTAAATGAATTGCAAGATATAACTATAGAAATTAAGAATCAGGAAAACTATATACCAAACACATTAAAATCCATACCACCTCATGTACATGGTGCTGGATTAGGAATAAGTGGAATAACGATTATTGCATTAATCATTTATTGACACTCTTAAATGTGTTAAAGGAAGTGGTATTACCATTTTCCGTAATTGTTTTTATAAAAGGTCTAAACTCCCTGTTATAGAAAGAAAAAAAAATAGTACATTATTACGATGACAGTAAGTCGAAAACAGTATTAAGAAGACCAAATTCAAATGTTTTCAAGGTCGGAAAATTTGAAATAGAAGAGAATTAACTTGTTATGTAATTTGAGATCGAGAGATTCCATTCTACGCTAACAGAACTGATTCGAATAATAAAATCTGAAAACAGCAATAAACCGTTTAGTGAAATTGTTGATGAAGCTGTCATCACGTATAATAACAGCATGCATTCTACGACAAAATTATCGCCTTTCGAGTTACTTAATGGACATATAGAGTATAGACCCACTAACAATTACAGAGCCATACGTAACAAAACAGGACTACTTACTGCAGCATATTAAGAATTATGAAACCTTAGCGAAATTAGTTCAAGAACGTAGCTTAAACTACAAACAAAACACTATCAATAGACGCAATGAGACACGTACAGATCCACCTGAATATTAACCAAATGAGACAATATTTGAATTGGACGACAGAAGAAACAAGCTAGCTCCCAGATTCAATCAACACAAAATAATTAAAAACTATAAAATAACCGTAGATACTAATAAAAGAAAGGTTTTTTTTTTTTTACCGAGGGTAGGTGAAAATCTTCCAAAAACACTATGAGAATAGCAAGCGCGTGCTCATAGTAGTGTCAGATTTTTACTGACTAAAAACACCACCCTTCGAAGAATTGTTAGATACTGCAACTAAGATATAACTTATCAAGCAATTTTTCTATAACGAAATAACAACTTTTGACAGGCTACCTTCCAATGAAAGATCCTGCATGTTCCGCAATTTAGACGCGGTTAATCCTATCTTGCCAAGTCGAACGGTTACGTTCTTTGTAGTCGGCGCAATAAATTGTTCTCGTCCAAAATTTGTCGGACTGAATTGTTGACATGTCCGATTAGTCGGTTTCTATGCTTTCTCGCGAAGCTTTTTGTTTCAGCTTCAATTGTTGGAATTCCGAGATCTCTGTGGATATCGTCGTTTCTAATTTACCATGGTGCTTGTACAATTTCTCTAAGCACTTTATTTTGAAAAGTTTGTAGAATATTGACATTTGTTTTCTTGGTACAACCCCAGAGTTGTATACCGTAGGTCCACACCGGCTTTAGCAAGGTATTGATGATACGTGTAAAGGTACACAAACAAAAAATAAGAACACAAACGGTCGGGTACGTGCCGAGTTCCAGCCGTTTGCCAGTATGCCCACAAATTGGCATTTATGGTCTCGCAGTACTTGCATCGTTCTCCATCTAACGGATTGGAGAATCAACTTTACTTTTTGTAAAGACCTGCATTTTTTCAAAAAAAAAAAAAAAATCCAGCGAATATGTTGTATTTAAGGCATAGGCCCCCGGGCGATGGAGGCTTTCACGGCGGTTGAACTTTAGGCGAAGTCTGATAAAAGTCCATGCTATCATGAAACAAACAAACATCTGTGCACCGCCTCCGACAAAATGTCACTTTTGACCTCATTAAATTCGAGGTAGGTAAAGACTTTAACTATCACTCTCCTGAAGGAGATCCGGCAAAGAATTACCTACCCTTGCTATTTTTAAAAAAAAAAAAATTACTTTACCAAGGGTAATCAAAAAAAACGATGTGCAGTCAGAGTGAATAGACGTGTTTTTATTGATTTGTCCAGCTGTATTCCGCTAAAACGGCATTTAACTGCGAAATCAAGAAGTTTTGTTATCGGAAGATTTAATCCTATACCTACTAACTCTAATTTAAATCCATCGGAATAAATCAGTGCACATACTACTTGTTAGTTATTGTTTTCCATAACGCCACAAAGTTAATTTCGAGTCAAAAATAATGTCGAATGCATCAACATCAAGCATTATAACGCGCACCAAAACACAAAAAGACGCTCTCTCTTCTCAAACCGGCTCTCACTCACCATCTATTGGAGGCGGCAATAAGGGAATGATTACAATTAAAGACTTGCAACTACATTTGGCTAAACAAGCCGCTTCTCTACAACATAGCTTTGCTCAAGAAATTGACAAAATGCGTTCTGAATTTGTCATAAAAATCGAAGAAGTTAAAGAAAGCTGGTCTCAACGTTTCGAGAGTTTGAACAATGCAATCTCTAGCATAATAGCCCGTGTTGATCAAAATGAAGAAAACATCTCTTCAACGGCTCATATGCACAGCGCTGAGATGCTCGCTCTTCATAAAAAAGTGAATATGTTGGAGAGAAAAGAAGTCGCTTGTGATGCTGTACTCTTCGGTGTTCCGGTACTCCCTGAGGAAAATCTCCATAACATCTTTAAAGAACTCTGTAAAACCATTAAATGCAACCCGCCTCAAATTCCCAATGTTTTTCGAGCGAAAAGGCGAAACAACACAAACAACAATTCCTCACTGGCCACTCCACCATCCATCGTCTTAAAATTCAACTCCATGCATGAAAGAAACTCTGTTCTCATAGCTGCAGCGAATTACCGCAAAGCCAATAACAAAGTGCTAAAACTGTGTGATATTGGCATTTCATCCAACGACAGCTGTTACTTGAACGAGAGCTTAACCAAACACTCACGCTTTCTCTTACGAAGTGCATTGGGCCTAAAAAGGAAAAAACTATTGTTCTCTGTTTACACCAAATCTGGAATTGTATTTGCTAAGAAAACGGCCAATGGAAAAAGCTTTTCAATCGAAAGCTCTGACGATCTCCATTGCATTGCTGCTGATTCTGCTGTTCCTGCTGGTGCTGCTGCGACTCATCATTAAACTCATCGTATTGTATTAGTTTTTTTTTTTTTTTTATTTTTTATTATTGCATAATTGTTACTGATTATCTCTTTTCTTCTTCCTTTCCTTTCTTTTCTTTCTTCTTTTTCCTATTATTTTCTTTTTTGTTTCTGTCTGTCGCGCTCAGTTGCCTTTATTCTTTTCTTTTTTTTCTTTTTTCTTTTTTTTTTCTCTTTTTTCGTTTTGTTAAAAATATGAGTAGAGTATCCAATCACAGTGTGATTAAAAGATCAACGCACACAATGCTTAACATTCTCTCTAATTATCGTGATGGTTTCAAGGTTTGTCATTTAAATGCTCGTAGTCTTAGTCAGTACAAATTAGATTACCTAAAATACTTATTTACAGATTCTGGAGTTGATGTTGTTTGTGTTTGTGAGACTTGGTTTAAGCATGATATGCCTGATACCCAGTGTGACATACCTAATTATGTAGTCTCCAGAAATGATAGAGTTACATGTACTTGGGGAGGTGGAATAGCAATATACTGCAGATCTTCTCTCAAATGTAAAATTATTAGCAAATCGGTTAATCTAGATACTGAGTTCTTGATTGTTGAGGTCCATGATGGTTGTACTAATTGCTTGATTGCTTGCGCATATATTCCAGACCGGAGTTGTTCTCTTCAACCGTTTTTCTCCAATCTTTCACTATTATCACCTCTTTATGAGCATGTAATAGTTTGTGGTGATTTTAATGCAGATTTGCTCAGAAATGATTCTAGAGCCTTCCAAATAAAAGATTCCGCTTCTTCTTTAGGACTTCAAATAATAAATGTCAATTATCCAACGCGATTTGCAAAAGATTGTACTCCTAGCCTTCTCGATCTGACAATTGTGTCTGATCGATCATCTGTTATTTTGTTCGACCAGCTTTCACTCGATTTAATATCTGATCACGACCTTCTGTTTTGTACATACAATATTAATTTTAACCATTGCACTGTTCCATTGACTTTTAAATTTAGGGATTTTAAGTCAGTAAATATTGAAAACCTCCAAAACGCTGCATTCTCAGCCCCCTGGGATGGCTGTCGTTCAATTTCCAACCCTGATGCCAAATTAAACTATTTTCAAGAAGTGGTTACGGATTTATACAATCATGTACCTGTCAAAACAGTTAGTGTTCACAATAGCGCCTGTCCTTGGTTTACAAATGAAGTTGTCAACACCATCAAAGCTCGTAATAAGCTCTATAGCAAATGGAAACACAGTCCCTCTAATTCAAATTGGCTCGCCTACAAAGCAATACGTAATCTGTCGACTCTGGCGATACGCAACTCCAAAAGAAACTACTATTCTTCTAAACTGAATACGTCTCTTCCACCTAAAAAGCTTTGGAGTAATCTGAGACAAATTGGTATTTCTAATTCTAAAATAAATTTTAACTGTAAAATTAATCCTGATGTGCTAAATAACTTCTTTCTGGATAACAGTACTGAGGAGATAACTTTCAACTTTACTGCAAATCTTAATCCGCCCTTACATCCTGAAAGTGGTTTCGAAATTCAAACGGTAAGCGAAAATGATGTTGTAAAATGTATTGCATCTATCAAATCTAATGCTATCGGTGAAGATGGGATACCACTTCGATTTATAAAACAAATTCTACCCTATATCTTATCCCACTTGACCCACATTATTAACCACTGCATTACTACGTCAACTTTCCCCAAATCCTGGAAAATAGCTCGAGTTGTACCAGTTGCAAAAAAATCTACCCCGATATCGGCTGCTGATTTCAGGCCAATTAGTATTTTGCCATGCTTGTCAAAGGTCTTTGAGAAGCTCATAGAAATACAGGTTATTGAACATTTAACTCTTAATAGTCTTCTGTATGCGAGGCAATCTGGTTTTAGGTCCAACCACAGCTGTTCCACAGCGATGGTTAATATATTGGAAGATATAAGAAAAAAATTCGATATCGGCTGTATAACACTTCTCTGTCTGCTTGATTTCTCAAAGGCCTTTGACAAAGTTAACCACGAAATTCTTTGCTGGAAATTGAAAAATCTCTTTGGTTTTGGCAACAGTGCAGTTCGACTTTTTGAAAGCTTTCTTTCCAATAGATTTCAAAAAGTTGTAATCTCTGATTCTTCCTCGGCTCTTTTACCAGTGAGGCAGGGAGTACCACAAGGATCAATACTTGGTCCAATTATTTTTTGTTTATTTATTAATGACTTGCCATCTGTATGTAAACATACTTCGGTTCATCTCTATGCTGATGACGTTCAGCTCTACTTATCCAGGCCATCCAATTATACCGAACAACTTGTATCCAACCTAAATGAGGATCTCTCCCGTATTTATTCCTGGTCTGTAGCTAATGGATTACTGTTAAATCCAGACAAGTCGCAGGTCGTTCCTATATCAATTAAAAAAATAGAAACAAACACTCTGCCTGATATCGTAATATGTACTATAAAAGATATTTATCTTAATGTACTTTCAAATTTATATTATAATAAATTGAATTGAATTGAATTGAATAATCTTTCTCTCAGATTTTTGGCCGTGTGTAGGACGCGGGCAAGGACGAAGTAAGGACGAATGAAAAATGTCAGCCAACCGACATAAAAGCAGGTTTTAGGTAGAATTTTCCAAATTACATGAACTACTGACCGCCAATGATGTAAAATCTCGTTCGACATTCTGATGAACATTCCGTTCGCTTCGTGGTTTTGGGTCGCTTGATGTGTGTATCTTGCAAAGTGACACATCGATATTCATGTTAACAGATTGATTGGTATTTTATTAAAGCGTTAATTACAACTTTTGAGAACTGCGCTTTTTATGCGGATACATGATACCATGTGTGCAGTGCCTGAGCCACCGAGGCCTTGGTGAGCAAGTCGCCAAATGATTGCATAGTAAAAAAGTTGCATTACAAAGAAATTGCATGAAGTAAGTGCGTTTGACTTCGAAATGAGGGCCTAGGGCTTCGGGCGATCTGGGTATAGAGGACTTTGAGGGTTGATGAACATAGTGAAACTGTTGCCGAACAATTGCAATCCAAAAACTGTCAAACAAATCGAAGTTTGACTTTTTAAAAAGGAAGGAAATTCCACAAGGCAGTGCCTTTGAGTATTTATTAAATTTTCGCTTCGATCGAGCCTCAAAAACAGACTCAATTAGCCTTGCATGGGATATATGCCAGTACTGAGATGGCACTCGATAACAATAGCAACAATTCGACTGGAAGGCGACAGGGGTGTGCCACAGTCAGTAATATAACCTAACCGGATAGGTAACAGCAGAGACAACTCACCTCATACACTGACCTGGATATAAGCCACGGAGTCGGCCGCACTAAGCCAGGCAGTACAATACTTATATAGAAAAAAAAAAAATCAAATGGGCATAAGAAACAACAGCCTTTTTAGTAGATATTCATATAGGAACTTATTCAGAGAAGAAATGGACTTCTGAGGTAAGCCCAATAAGCTTCAACCGAAAGGGACAGATCGTCACTCCGAATGAATATAGGGTCAATTAATTCCTTATGTAAGAGAAAGAGTGAACCTGAAGAGACCGCAGTGTTATGGTAACCTTGACGCTTGACGGTAGATACCAGCGTTGCCACTTTAATCTTAAACAAATGTAGTACATTAGAGAAAAAAAAGTAGCATTTTCAAACAAAATGTAGTACCTGTTTTTTTTTGTATTGAAATTAAATAGTTATATATAGTTATAATATAATATTTATTTAGATAGTTCTTCAAATATTAAGTTACCTCAACTATTTTTTGTTTGTTTAATTCCACCCATATTGCCACAATGTCGCTATTTTGAGGTCCACATTTTAAAATAAGATCGAAAGTCCTTTCCAAAATTGCTTTCTTAAGCCTAGTATCCTGCTCGCGCTAAATTTTAGCGTCCATAGTCTCCACTTCGTTTCTCCACACCAAAGATAAATGGTCGCTAAATTATTATTAAACATGATATAGATGGGACAAAACCCATATGCTTATGAAGCATGAGTACCATGAAATATATCAGTAAACGTAATTTTAATAGAATTTTCGAATTTCAAACTTGAAAGACGTAAGAAACCTGGAAATTATAAGAAGAACTTCGACATATTGTGCCCTCAAACTTTCCACAATCTCCTTACCATAGTGGACCACTTTTTATTACCAAAAAGACGAGGCCAAATGCAAGCATAAGCCCCCTGAAATGCAATTCGCTTTATATATGTTTATATCTCTGTTTTGGCTCTGTTGTTTGGCTTTGCGTTTGCTTTTATTTATTACACAAACATTATCTGCGTTTTCCGCCAAAAAAATCATAGCAAATACAAGACAAACTCTTTTTTCCGTTTTGTATGTCAGAATTTATCTTCGATTTAATGTACCGGACATTTATTTCGCGAGCTAAATGAGTGGAGACTTGTCATCGGCCCATCTATACGAAGTTAAGGACTTAGCGTGCGAACAGGATACTGCTTTGCTAAACTGCCTCGCTAAATTTTATCTTTGTAGACATTTTTGTATGGGAGATAAAATTTAGCGCGAGCAGGATACTAGGCTTTACAGGGAAACTCCTTAAATAAATTTAAAATGGTTGGCTCTTAAGAAATGTAGTACTTTTGGGTAGCGATGTAGTATGTAGTACGGCGTTAAAAAATCCAGCAAATATGTAGCACAGTACTACATATGTAGTACAAGTGGTAACGCTGGTAGATACTCATACAGGAACTTATTTAAAATCTTTTCTCTTGGAAAGCAACAAGAAGACTACTTGAAAAGAGTATTCACACCAAAGTATGGCCGGCATTGCCAATGTTAGAAAAAGACAACAAAGGAAAGTGAAGAGTAGTCGAGAGGAAAACACCTGTGATTACAACGTGATTTAAAAGATACGTGTCTTGGATTCATACTGTGAAGAGGTAAAGTATGAAGGGAGAAGACAGCATGGAGGACCTGTCCTAAGGCCTCGATCTCCATTACTGAGTGATTTTAGGTATTTGTTCATAGTGCTTAGATGGATTACTTACTCTACTTTGAAATGAAACTGTAGACTTATATTAGGTCATATTTTGTCTATCAGGTCAGGTGAAGTTCTCAAAATCTTTCCATGGCCAATGGATTCTTTTCTTATTGGTAAACTTTGGCCGTCGTTTCTGATATTTACAGTCAATCTTTCTCCTTAATGTTTAAGTGTTTGAAAGCATGGTTGGGTGCTCTCTTAAATAAGGAAAAGGATACAACAATCGTCAGCTGGCAAGTACTTTTCCATAATGTAAGAAGTCGATCATTGCCTAATAAAATAAGAGTAACAGAACCGTTAAAAAAAGTTTTTATTTAAAAAGTATTAAGGCCTTGAAAAAGGCTCATGTTGAAAAAAATATGCGCAGATGCTAACGTTCAATTCGTAAAGCAGTTTCTTTATCATTCGTTTTTTGAAATGCGAAAGTGGTTTCAGTTGAGTTTATTTCAGAATTCCATCCCAAAGGTCAGTAAAATGTAAGTAAAGAGCAAATATAGTGATACAAAATAAAAGAACAGCTCTATCCTGGAGGAGGATCTTGCATTATTATAATATAGAATTAGGAGCGAAATTATTGTTCAATTCACCTCCTTTGTTAAGATTGGTTGAGGGTGAGAAGTGAAAACCGCCTCTTCACTGTGAAATTCATGTAATGGCCAGCTGGTCGCCTTACTGAAAACTGAATGGTGGTCAACTCATTCCTTATGTAAAAGAAAGAGTGAAGTGAGGAAAAAGCGACACTGCATTAAGAATTACATGGAGCCAAACGTCTTCCTCAACTAGATGAACCCTCCCTCTCTGGAGAACGCACAACTGATAGCATTTGCAATCAAACAGGAGATCTGTTGTGCTTATATCCCATCGCAAAAGACAACACTTGATATGAACCTACAGTAAAGTTGTAATAGAGACCACATATCCCGATTGCTTCGGAAAGGCTGTGCGGCTATGCAGCAGAGTCGGGGCGGCACCGTACGCCAAACGTCTTCGTCTTCCTTAACTAGATTTAAACGAGCAGTTGAATCACTCTCTCCCTGGAGAATGCACAACTAGTAGAATTTGTTATCAAATGAGACTTGTTTGTGCTTATTTCCCATCGCAAATGTATTATAAACTAAAAACAAAATTTGTCACTGGGAGCCATTTTAACATACCATAACCATAACCACAAAATCAAAAGACCCAAGGCGGCTCTATTCATTTAATTCTCGAGATTATTTCTTACAATAGATATAAATCGGAGAAGAAAAAATCATCTATGAGCTGTTTTCTATTTAAATGTTTAAATGTAACGCTTATATGATAATGCAAAGGTCTGTGAGACTTCCACAGTTCACTTTTTGTTTTTAGACGGAGTTGGTAAGGGTCGTGCCAAAGACAGAAGTCTGACTAATTTTTAAGGATATTCTAAATGCGGACGAATACTTATTGTTAGCTAGTTAGCTAAATTCTTCAAACTTAGAACTATACTATCGATGAATAGAAGCATGTATCATGAACAGAAAAAATACGTTTACAGCTGCCATGAAGGAATAGAAAGTAATTTTTATCTCAAAATAAAAGTTACTTGCTTGAAGCCGTTTTAAAAGAAAGTTTTAGTGCAAAAGCATTATAACATATCCACTACCCAGACTAAGGTTTTGACATACTGACCGAGGTCTGTAGCAGATGTATTCAGGTGGCTTTTACACCAGGAACTGAAGAAGCGAACCCACGACCATTCAATAAATACCCATTGCTCGATATCCACATCGTTCCAAGTGGGCTTTTACGAGTATGAGGATTGACAAACAAGATTAACTAGTTGCTCTGGTCCGAAATAGCTGGGGTAGGAAAAAGAATCTAAACAGCATTACTGACAAATATTTCCCGCAACTGATGTGCTTATAGGGTTATTCTATAAAGACCGTTCTCTTAAAACGTGTGCAAATGATAAAACACACGATCTTCTTAGTAGGTAGTAGTAACAAACAAACTTTCTTCTTGATTTCAGAAAATGGTGTCAGTGCTGCTTTTTTTTTTGGGACTGAGTCGTGACTTTCTCATTTGACAACTCGGTTACCGCGTTCGAAGATCTTCACAAGACCAAGACCGGAATATAAAGTTGTGGGTTTTTCGAAAATTTAATAAAATAATTAAAACCTTTGACCGAAAGTCGGCCAAGTCTTTTATTTAAGACATAGCTCGACAGTGGTTTCTTGATGCATGGAAAACTTCAGCCTACTCCGTACTTAAAGCTAATCAAATTTTAGACTGTATAAGTTCGAAATGATACTTATTGTTTGATATGTCTTAAAGGTTACCTTACAATTACAAGGGTCACGTGAAAAACTGATTTTTGTTTTGCTTGAAGTTCGCTGGTTTGACACAATAAACAGGCAAACGGATGTCGACTTATTGGAAGATGTACGGAATAGCATTGGTATTTGCCACATTTAGTACCGAGAATTGGTTCTGCAGATCTTTTAAGGAGTTCTGATTCGTAAGACTGCCATTGTGGCAGGCTTTTATTTTGAAGCGACCTTTTATGTGGACCTTTTGTAAGGAAACAAAATCAGCTATTAAAGTAAGGAATAGTTAATTTGTATATCTTTAAGAACGTGGTAAAAAATATGGAAAAGGAAAGACGCAGGGGAGAGCATTACGTCCTGAACTTTTATGTCTTTAAAAACTTGATAAACAAAATTATTCTAAGATGCCTTGGACATATGGAGCCAACTCTAGGGCAAGACGCAGAGGAGGGCCTTATGCCCTGAATTTGTATGTGTTTAAATAAGCGGTAAAAAAAAAGAGTTATAAGATGAAGTGCACATTTGGAGTCAACTCTGGAGAAAGACCTTCAAGTCAAAAGTCTTAGTGACTTGGAACAAATTTGAGGTTTTTTAGTCGTTGTTTTTCCTCAAAAAGGAACAATCATTTTTTTTTTCTTGTTTTTTTTTTTTTTTGTATATCGTAAACTTTATTCAGTAGAAAGACATAAATTTGTCATATCTCTGTATTAAACTATGTAAATTGTGCTATAACCCATTGTTAATTCTAAACGAAATAAAGTTCTATTCTATTATATTATTACAAATAAAAAATAATATAGTACCTCATGCTTGGGCTTGATGATGGTCGCGTCTGTCAGTTTTGTCTGCATAAACATCGAGGTTAAGAAGTTTTGAAACTTCAACATTTCAAATGACAGCTAGTGTCATAATTGATTACTGATCCTTGTTTGGAGGGGTTGAACCTAAAGAATTTATTTTTGTCAGCTATATTAATTTAAGCATGTATTTAAGTGCTAATTCACATGTATTAAATATATTGCTGACTCATTTTAATTGATTTGTTGACAGCCGTTTTTTTGTCAGCGGGCTGAAAAGTCATTAAATGACGTGCGGAATTTGTAACGACTAACGAGGTTTGTTCGATTGGACAAACTTACAAATGCAGCGACGAAATTCAACATTTCGAAATGTTGGAAAATATATGGCGAAATGCTGGCCTGAAATATTGAATTTAGCCGAAACGATGAGTTAAGGAGCGGTGTAAGTGTAGGTACTATTAAGCGACTCGTTTTGAAAACTGAAATATGTATGGGAAAACTTTTGTTTTTCATGAAGTTTTTGCGAAAACCCGGTTTCTGTTTCGGTGTAAATAGGGTACTAAGAGTTGGGGCTCCGAAATACATTTGGGCATTGCTAAGGGTTCCACAGCTTAATAAGTTTGAGAACCGCTGGCTTTAACAAATACACTAGAAAAAGTTATGAATACGATAAATAAAGAGAGAAAACGGTTTATTTTAAGAGAATATTTTATCGAATTCAAAATTAAAATATACTTTCTTATAAGTCTTATATACCGAATTACTTATTAATCAAGTGACTGAAGCAATACTATTTTTACAAGATAATATTATACATCCTTTAATTATCGAACCTAAACATTTGATAGAATTATTGCAGGTTAGTGATAAAGAAAATTTAATGCTATTCACTCCAAGCTTAGAATCTTATAGTCATATAATGAAAAAAATCAAACCGATATCTTATATAAACAAAAGAAGATTAGTTGTGATCTTATCGATTCCATTACTTGAATCCACAAAATCAGATGTGTATGAAATGATCTATGTGCCATATAGAGCCAAAGGAATTCTGTACGTGTAATATGAAATTGTTTGTGATTAAAGAAAACAAAGAAGAATATTTTTTGAGCAATAATCTAATGGAAAATTGTAATAAAATTGATAAACATTTCGTATGTAATCAATTAGAATTCAAAAATAGTATAATGAATAACGATCGTGAAATCACTATTTTTATGAACAGAGGAAATAACAACAATAATTGTAAGCTTAAACAGGTAATAAACCGTGTAGAAATATTCCATAAAATTACCGAAAACAAATACCTATAAGCCTTAAGCGAAGAAACAATATTTAAATGTAATTGCACTAAGAAGGAAGATAATGTAAACGGTTTCTTAAACAATATTGGAATCTTAAATTTAAAAATAAACTGTACCTTCGAAACCCTAGTTACAAGAATTCCAGCATATGGAGAAGAAATTGTTATTGAAAATAAAAAAATTGATCGTCCTGCACCTGAAGATTGTTGTTCAAGTGTAAAACTAAGTAACATTGAAGTAAAAGATGTCACTTTGCCTAAAATAAAGATTAAAGATTTAAATGAATTGCAAGATATAACTATAGAAATTAAGAATCAAGAAAACTATATACCAAAGACATTAAAATCCATACCACCTCATGTACATGGTGCTGGATTAGGAATAAGTGGAATAACGATTATTGCATTAATCATTTATTGACACTCTTAAATGTGTTAAAGGAAGTGGTATTACCATTTTCCGTAATTGTTTTTATAAAAGGTCTAAACTCCCTGTTATAGAAAGAAAAAAAAATAGTACATTATTACGATGACAGTAAGTCGAAAACAGTATTAAGAAGACCAAATTCAAATGTTTTCAAGGTCGGAAAATTTGAAATAGAAGAGAATTAACTTGTTATGTAATTTAAGATCGAGAGATTCCATTCTACGCTAACAGAACTGATTCGAATAATAAAATCTGAAAACAGCAATAAACCGTTTAGTGAAATTGTTGATGAAGCTGTCATCACGTATAATAACAGCATGCATTCTACGACAAAATTATCGCCTTTCGAGTTACTTAATGGACATATAGAGTATAGACCCACTAACAATTACAGAGCCATACGTAACAAAACAGGACTACTTACTGCAGCATATTAAGAATTATGAAACCTTAGCGAAATTAGTTCAAGAACGTAGCTTAAACTACAAACAAAACACTATCAATAGACGCAATGAGACACGTACAGATCCACCTGAATATTAACCAAATGAGACAATATTTGAATTGGACGACAGAAGAAACAAGCTAGCTCCCAGATTCAATCAACACAAAATAATTAAAAACTATAAAATAACCGTAGATACTAATAAAAGAAAGGTTTTTTTTTTTTTACCGAGGGTAGGTGAAAATCTTCCAAAAACACTATGAGAATAGCAAGCGCGTGCTCATAGTAGTGTCAGATTTTTACTGACTAAAAACACCACCCTTCGAAGAATTGTTAGATACTGCAACTAAGATATAACTTATCAAGCAATTTTTCTATAACGAAATAACAACTTTTGACAGGCTACCTTCCAATGAAAGATCCTGCATGTTCCGCAATTTAGACGCGGTTAATCCTATCTTGCCAAGTCGAACGGTTACGTTCTTTGTAGTCGGCGCAATAAATTGTTCTCGTCCAAAATTTGTCGGACTGAATTGTTGACATGTCCGATTAGTCGGTTTCTATGCTTTCTCGCGAAGCTTTTTGTTTCAGCTTCAATTGTTGGAATTCCGAGATCTCTGTGGATATCGTCGTTTCTAATTTACCATGGTGCTTGTACAATTTCTCTAAGCACTTTATTTTGAAAAGTTTGTAGAATATTGACATTTGTTTTCTTGGTACAACCCCAGAGTTGTATACCGTAGGTCCACACCGGCTTTAGCAAGGTATTGATGATACGTGTAAAGGTACACAAACAAAAAATAAGAACACAAACGGTCGGGTACGTGCCGAGTTCCAGCCGTTTGCCAGTATGCCCACAAATTGGCATTTATGGTCTCGCAGTACTTGCATCGTTCTCCATCCAACGGATTGGAGAATCAACTTTACTTTTTGTAAAGACCTGCATTTTTTCAAAAAAAAAAAAAAAAAAAAAAATCCAGCGAATATGTTGTATTTAAGGCATAGGCCCCCGGGCGATGGAGGCTTTCACGGCGGTTGAACTTTAGGCGAAGTCTGATAAAAGTCCATGCTATCATGAAACAAACAAACATCTGTGCACCGCCTCCGACAAAATGTCACTTTTGACCTCATTAAATTCGAGGTAGGTAAAGACTTTAACTATCACTCTCCTGATGGAGATCCGGCAAAGAATTACCTACCCTTGCTATTTTTAAAAAAAAAAAAATTACTTTACCAAGGGTAATCTTTCTCTCAGATTTTTGGCCGTGTGTAGGACGCGGGCAAGGACGAAGTAAGGACGAATGAAAAATGTCAGCCAACCGACATAAAAGCAGGTTTTAGGTAGAATTTTCCAAATTACATGAACTACTGACCGCCAATGATGTAAAATCTCGTTCGACATTCTGATGAACATTCCGTTCGCTTCGTGGTTTTGGGTCGCTTGATGTGTGTATCTTGCAAAGTGACACATCGATATTCATGTTAACAGATTGATTGGTATTTTATTAAAGCGTTAATTACAACTTTTGAGAACTGCGCTTTTTATGCGGATACATGATACCATGTGTGCAGTGCCTGAGCCACCGAGGCCTTGGTGAGCAAGTCGCCAAATGATTGCATAGTAAAAAAGTTGCATTACAAAGAAATTGCATGAAGTAAGTGCGTTTGACTTCGAAATGAGGGCCTAGGGCTTCGGGCGATCTGGGTATAGAGGACTTTGAGGGTTGATGAACATAGTGAAACTGTTGCCGAACAATTGCAATCCAAAAACTGTCAAACAAATCGAAGTTTGACTTTTTAAAAAGGAAGGAAATTCCACAAGGCAGTGCCTTTGAGTATTTATTAAATTTTCGCTTCGATCGAGCCTCAAAAACAGACTCAATTAGCCTTGCATGGGATATATGCCAGTACTGAGATGGCACTCGATAACAATAGCAACAATTCGACTGGAAGGCGACAGGGGTGTGCCACAGTCAGTAATATAACCTAACCGGATAGGTAACAGCAGAGACAACTCACCTCATACACTGACCTGGAGATAAGCCACGGAGTCGGCCGCACTAAGCCAGGCAGTACAATACTTATATAGAAAAAAAAAAATCAAATGGGCATAAGAAACAACAGCCTTTTTAGTAGATATTCATATAGGAACTTATTCAGAGAAGAAATGGACTTCTGAGGTAAGCCCAATAAGCTTCAACCGAAAGGGACAGATCGTCACTCCGAATGAATATAGGGTCAATTAATTCCTTATGTAAGAGAAAGAGTGAACCTGAAGAGACCGCAGTGTTATGGTAACCTTGACGCTTGACGGTAGATTGTTGTAAAGTGCACCACTTGATGCATACCAAGCACTTTACAACCTCCTTACCATTTTTCCTTTGTATGCAAGATGTTTAACCCTACGATCAATGTTGCAACTTTGTAACAATATATTGATTGTCCCAAATAAACATCCTCACTAATTGCTATTTCAGCTTGCCACTTCCAGCGTCAATGCCCAACACTTCCGACCTAAATAAACAATGCTTATTTATGGTTTTTCCTTCATTTCCATTGCGCAACTAAGTGCCCAAACCAATTAACCCAAGTCAATCAACTCATTATGCTTATGTCGCACTTTCCACCATACGAACGATCGCTTAATGAATCGTATGCGCGACAAAGTAACATGAGCCGTTTGACTTGAACTTGCCCGGGAATTCCCTTCCGTAATTCCCGAGTGATATTGAGCACTGGGTATGACGCGGCTTTCAATTTCTTAAAACAAGCACTCTAGTTTCAACAGTCACGCGGGTCACACCAAGCTATTCGACTCAGTTACAAACAGTCACCAAGTCTCTTTCAATATCTCGGCTCGTTCTACAATATTTCGGCTCGTTTTCAATATCTGGGTTCATTTTTTCTAATTCCTAAATAACCTTAAAATACCTATTTCCCGAGTATTGAACATATATAGTATATAAGTGTTATTTAATCTAATGTAATAGTGAAATAGTTTAATAAAGTTAAAATTAAGAAAAGGATTTAAAGTGTTTCACTTTTGGACTTACAGAAACAACACAAATACAGGTAAACCCAACTGAGAGTTGCACCTCCCAGTTTAAAATAATAAAGTGCACAACAAAATTGGTGTCAGATGTGGGGTTTGCCAAAAAGGTGTTAAAAGTCCAAACAGTGCGAACAACAAACCCTCAGTGTCAAAAAAAAAAAACTAAACTAATAACAAACATCAGTGAAAAAAAAAAAAGACTATCAGTGCAAGTAAAAGAAAAATTAATCATCATAAATACAGAAAGAAGCCATCAACCGTGCAGAACCTTCAATACCAACACCATTCTACAACTCTACCAGCTCAGCTCTACTACATCTTTAATCAACTTCAACATCGCCATAATATCTAGTAACTATTACTCTACTATTTTTTGTGTTTTGTTAGCCTTATTCTAGTCCTATACTCTATAGCTAGTTTTAAGTAAATTATCTAACAGTTCCTGTGCGAAATTTAGCATATAAGAAAATTGCTTTCTTTCACCTTTTTTTTTTCTTTTCACATGTTAGCCGAAGATAGTTTAGTCTCCATCTCAGAGTCAGAAGATTCCAGCACAGTTAATAATTCCTCTTCCTCTGAATCCTCTGAATCCTCAATTATGGCTCCTAAATTAGATCGCTCTTTCGCTTTCAAACTCATCCCCGAGTTTGATGGTAATAGAGCTCACCTACACAAATTCTTAAACGCGTGTGACCTGCTAGACCAAGAAACCTCTGCTTCTGAATCGCCACTTTTGATGACCATAATAAAAACAAAATTGATCGGACCTGCATATAATATCGTGAAATACTCAGTATTCGAAAATTGGACAGAGTTAAAAAATAAGTTGCTACAACAATTTTTAGAAACCAAATCCTTATCTCAACTCCAACTAGAGTTGATCCAAATAAAACAAAAACCAAATGAGACAGTGCGGGTCTACGCTAATCGCCTCGAACAAATCTTGGCAAATCTGAACGACGCTTGCATCGCTAGCGAGGGCAGTGATCATGCCGAAGTTATAGAGAATCTAAATCGTAAGACTGCGCTTAAATCCTTCGAGAGGGGACTATCACCCAAAATAAATTTAATTATTAAGGCTTCCAGATTTGAATCTCTTACAGACGCCATAGAGGCCGCTGTACAAGAGGAAAAATGTTTTTCTCCTTCTATACCGAATCCTAATACTAGCTTCAAGACAAAAGTAAATTGTAGCTATTGTTCTAAGCCCGGTCATACTATTGACCAGTGCTATACAAAGAAAAATAGAGAGAAATTACCCTTAATTAAAAGTGAAGTGAAGACAATAACTGTAACGTGTAACTATTGTAAAAACCCTGGACATCATATCAAGGAGTGTAGAAAAAGAGAATACAATAATAGGCGCCGTCAAGAAAATTCTCAACTCCAATATTCACAACCTCAAAACTCTCAACCTCAGAATCGGAATCCTTCTCCTCCGACTCATAATTATCATTCGGAAAACCACACGGAGGCCGGAACCAGTGGCAGGGTCCGGACCAACAATTAAATTCTCCTCGCCACATCTTCCATGTCAATCTCAATAGCAAAGTTAATCGTGTAGACTCTATTGAGATTTCTTCTAAAAACCTACTAAATCCGAATCCTGCTAAATTCCTCATCGATGGTGGTAGCGAAATCTGTTTAATAAAAATTGATAAATTAAAGCCAGGAGCAGCAATCGACTCTTCCTTAATTCATTCCTTGTCTGGAATTACGGAATCCATTATACTAACCCAGGGAGTCGTCTACTTTGATATAAACCTACCATTAAACATCACCATCTCGTATCCATTTCATGTAGTAGACAGGAACTTTCCCATTGTTACTGATGGAATAATCGGTAATAACTTTTTAGACGATCATTTAGCCCAAATCAATTATGGAACCAAAATCTTAACTCTCCTCTTCAAAAAACATATCATAGAATATGACTTAATTCCATCCCATTTAGTAACCATTCCCGCTAGAACAGAAATCATGGTCCCAGTTCATAAGAAAGTTGACGCGGATAGTATATGTCTCTCCCAACAACTTCCCAACGGATTGTATATCGGTAATAGCATTGTTCCTGCCAATCGTCCCATTTCACACATATCTGTTATCAACTCCTCTGAATCTGAAATTGAGTTCAACACAGAAGAATTGTTATTCGATAAAATTTCTAATTACAATGTCTTCCAAATCCAACAATACCCTTCTACTTATGATAGAATTCAAGCCATCAAGGAATTAGTCATAACTGATCATATGACTAATGACGAACGAGACTCCATTCTAAATCTTTGTCTACTGTATAGTGATTTATTTTACCTAAAGGGGGATAAATTAACTCATACTACTTCAGTTCAACATTCGATCCATACCCCTGATTCTACCCCTACTTATATCAAACCCTACAGGTTACCTGAAGCTCAGCGACAGGAGGTAAATAAACAAATTCATGAGATGATGGACGATAATATTATCCAACCATCGAATAGTCCATGGAATTTTCCTCTTATCGTTGTCCCTAAGAAACCTGATAGGAATGGTAATAAGAAATGGAGAATCGTAGTCGATTTCCGTAAGCTCAACGACAAAACAGTCGGTGATGCTTACCCACTCCCCAATATAACTGATATTCTAGATCAGTTAGGGAGTTCCAAATTCTTTTCCACCTTAGACCTCGCTAGTGGATTCCACCAAATCGAAGTTAAGCCTGAAGATAGAGAGAAGACAGCCTTCTCCTCGCCGTTTGGTCATTACGAGTTCATTAGAATGCCTTATGGATTAAAAGGTGCCCCCGCTACCTTCCAAAGGTTAATGAATAACGTTTTGACTGGTCTTCAAGGTATAAAAACTTTCGTTTACATGGATGACATCGTAGTCTATGGCAAAACACTAGGAGAACACAATTCCAAATTAGTTGAAATCTTTGATCGTTTGAGAATGCATAATCTCAAACTGCAACCCGAGAAATGTCAGTTCCTGAGATCAGAACTTACTTACTTGGGACATATAATTAATGAATCTGGTATTAAACCTGATCCTCAAAAAATCCAGTGCGTTAAAGACTTTGTTCAACCCAAAAACGCCAAGGACATAAAAAGTTTTCTGGGTCTTGCTGGATACTATCGCCGTTTCATCAAAGACTTCGCTAAAATTTCTAAGCCTCTTACCAATCTTCTCCGCAAGGATGTCCCATTTGACTGGACTCCTCTTTGTACTAATTCTTTTCATGGATTAAAAGAAAAACTTATTAATCCTCCTCTTCTACAATATCCCGATTTTACGAAAAATTTTATTCTAACAACAGATGCTAGTGATGTTGCTGTTGGTAGTGTGCTTTCTCAGGGTGAGCCAGGAAATGACTTGCCTATCGCATATGCCTCTCGCACGCTTAATAAGAGTGAGAAGAACTATTCCACTACAGATAAGGAATTGCTTGCCATTGTATGGTCAGTCCGGCATTTCCGCCCATATCTGTATGGAAGAAAATTCCTCCTTATCACAGATCACAAGCCACTCATTTACATTCATAATTGCAAGGATATTAGTTCCAGACTAATGCGATATCGCTTGCAACTCGAAGAGTTTGATTATGAAATCATTCATAAAAAGGGCGAACAAAACACGAACGCCGACTGCCTTAGCAGGATCGCTAAAATGACTCTTCGATCGTCTCCTAAAACGCCTTCTACATCGTCTACTACATCGTCTACAAATTCGTCTTCTAACCCTTGTACCAAATCGTTTACCAAATCGTCTACTAATTCGTGTGCTAATTCATCTTCTAAATCGTGTTCCAATTCTTGTACTAACTCATCTACTAAATCTCGTACCAAATCATCTTCTAAATCGTGCGCTAGTCCATCTCCTAAATCGTGTTCTAATTCTTGCTCTAATTCATCTCCTACATCGTCTACTAATTCGTCTAATATATCTTGTTCCAAACCCCTTACTAATTCGTTTACTAACTCGTGTACTAATTCTTCCAAATCGTCTACTAGCTCTTCTACCGATTCAACTCCTATATCGTCTCCTAGCTCATCTACCAAATCTTCTTCCAATCCGTCTACCAGTTCGTCTCTTGCTAATTCGTCCCCTATTTCGTCGCCAAATCCATTTACCATATCGTCGTCTAACTTCACTACCTCACCTCCGGATCCATGCACTTCTTCACAACTCATTAATTCTCCTACTACTCGTGAACCAACTCGTGAAGAAATTCAAACTATTCTTAAGGAATTTCACCAAAATCCTATTGGAGGACATTGTGGCGTAAACCGCACCTTTAAGCGAATAAAATTATATCATAAATGGAAAAATATGTTCCAAGATATAAAAGCATACATCAAAAATTGCGAGCCTTGCCAAAAAAACAAAGTCACAAAGTACACCATGGAACCTATGGTAATAACTTCAACTGCTAAACATCCTTTTGAAAAGATATCGATTGACATCGTTGGTCCATACCCAACCACTTCCAACCACAACAAATACCTCCTAACTTTCATCGACGACCTAACCAAGTACACCGATGCAATTCCATTACCGAATCAAGAAGCTAATACAATTGCAGAAGCTTTCGTCAAAGAAATAATCTTCCGCTTCGGTACTCCCAAATACGTTTTATCCGATCAAGGGCAAAATTTTCTTAGTGACATCTTCAAAAACGTATGTAAACTCCTAAAGATCACTAAACTCCAAACAACAGCTTACAGACCCCAATCAAATGGGTCTTGTGAACGAAGTCATCGAAATTTCGTGGAATACCTCCGCTGCTTCATAAATAAATCTCAAGATGATTGGGATTCTTGGATTAAATACGCCGTATTTGTCCACAACACTACTCCTAACACTTCTACTGCTTTTACTCCTTTTGAGTTAGTTTTTGGAAGACAAGTCGAATTTCCTACTAGCTTAACTAAAAATCCCGAAATATCTTACAACTATGATTTGTACGCGAACGAGCTGAAATCACGTTTACAGCACGCTCATCATC
Source organism: Cheilosia urbana (assembly GCA_946477585.1). Taxonomy (NCBI): domain Eukaryota; kingdom Metazoa; phylum Arthropoda; class Insecta; order Diptera; family Syrphidae; genus Cheilosia; species Cheilosia urbana. The sequence goes on from OX297857.1 coordinate 7,128,690, forward strand.
TTGCCAGAGAACACTTATTCAAAAGTAAAGAATCTTCTAAGCTCCAATACGACAAGAAACAAAATCCGGTAACTTTCACAGAAGGAGACCACGTCTTACTTAAAAATGAAAGTTGCCCTAAAAACAAAAATAAGAAGTTACTTCCCATATGGAATGGTCCATATGAAATCCTTTCCTCCTCTGGAGTAAATTCTGTAATTAAATACAAGAACCGAACTCTTAAGGTTCACAACAACAGACTTAAACTGTTTTCCGGTTAATAATAAATCTCTTCCTATACCTTTTTTTTTTTTCTTCCTCTCTAGAAATGGACAGACTTTACGTGTTCATCCTTATTATCAGTACCCCCGTGTACTTAACCACTTCAATGGCCCTGTATAATCAGCCCGATACCACATATGAAATCATCGAGCTACAGAACAAAACTGGATTTTACTACGAGAATATTGGAAATCTCAAGCTCTACTCGAACCATTGGAACTTAGTTATATATTCTAACTTAAGCGAATTTGATGTGCAATACAAAACTATCATTGCTTATCATGAACAATTGTTAATCCTGTGCGAACGATTTATATCATCCCATGAATCCCTAAACCAATGCTCTACCTTACCTATGCAATCCTCCATGATCCTAGATAGACTCAACGAACAAGATATAATTATAAATAAATATCTTGGCACTACAGCAAAACCACGTTTATTAAAACGAGGGCTTCTAAATGTCGTTGGAACAATTTCCAAGCAATTGTTTGGAACCCTCGACGATGACGATGCAAAAATGTTTTCTGAACACATAAACACCTTAGACCAACAGCAAAACCATGCCTTTAAACTTTACGAAAAGCAAATTTCAGTATCAAAAAACATAATACATCAATTAAATCTTACGAACGACCAGCTAATAGTACTAAAAGAGAAACTTGACAAAACTGGCCAATACATAGAGAAAATCCAACATAACCAAGATGACAACATATATATAACTGAATCATTTTTGCAACTGACTGATCTTTTTACCATGTTTAACTCCTTATCTGAATACTATTACTCAGCAAAAAGCCACCTCTTAGAATCCATTTACTCTGCGGCCCATGGGAAGCTGCACCCATATTTAATTGATCCTACTAAACTAACTGAAGAAATTAGAAAAATTCAGTCTTTTCTTCCAGAAGACAACCGTCTTCCGTTCCCCTTGCAGGAACAATACATAGACAAATTATTTAATATATTAGAAACTCATATCTATTTTGCCGACAACAAGATACATTTCCTACTGAAAATCCCCTTAACCACATCGAAGAATTTTAATGTGTATAAAATTACTAGTATACCAACTCATATCGGAAACAGAACATATTCCGTAATGATCCCAGAAAAACCCCTTCTTGTTATCGACTCGGAAAAACAATCATATTTCCTTTACGAAGAACGTGATATTAAAAAATGTTTTATTACTCACAAGAACAACTATCTCTGTGAACAAAACAGCCCAATCTTATTTACACACCTTAGTAATGCTTGTGAACTTAATTTGCTTTCAACATTACCAAGCACATCCAATAGTTGTAAAATACAAATAATGCGAATATTTCACCCAATATTCCTACAACTAGCAGAATCAAATGCCTGGCTCTTTGTCTCCCCGGATCCCGAAAATCTCATTATAAAATGTCAAAAATCTAACTCTCAATTAACCCTCCATTCTACTGGAATACTAAAAATCGAGTCTACTTGTATAGCAAATACAAAATACCAATCCTTTACTTCCAAAACCAACTATGAAACAGATACAAAATTAAACTTTATCTCATCTGCATTCCCCGTATCAGCTCCAAATATTACCCAATTTCATTTCACTAAGCTACCCATCATAGAAACTCAAACCTTTACCATTCACAATCAAATTAACGATTTAAACGCTATCAGTAAGAGCTTAGATGATATAAATTATCAACCAATCTCACACCCCATCGAAAATTCCTCAAGCAACAAACATATTACTACCATTTATATTCTCTTGGCCGTAACTCTTCTTATGATGTCCACCGTTGTCGCTTTACTAATAAAATTATATAAACAAAAAGGGCTATGCAAAGATCAAATAATTTCTGACTCTCTGCCTCTACCAAAACCACGATCATCCACAAATCTTCAGCCTCCCTTTCTAACTCCACGTAAATCCTCATCAAATCTCTCTCGTTCTCTTTCTCTACCAAAAACACAAACCAATAATGGTCCGTCATCTTCTGCTTCTTCAACCGAAACTCGTACCAATCCTAGGTACAAGTTTCGTTCTTAAGGGGGGAGGTGTTGTAAAGTGCACCACTTGATGCATACCAAGCACTTTACAACCTCCTTACCATTTTTCCTTTGTATGCAAGATGTTTAACCCTACGATCAATGTTGCAACTTTGTAACAATATATTGATTGTCCCAAATAAACATCCTCACTAATTGCTATTTCAGCTTGCCACTTCCAGCGTCAATGCCCAACACTTCCGACCTAAATAAACAATGCTTATTTATGGTTTTTCCTTCATTTCCATTGCGCAACTAAGTGCCCAAACCAATTAACCCAAGTCAATCAACTCATTATGCTTATGTCGCACTTTCCACCATACGAACGATCGCTTAATGAATCGTATGCGCGACAAAGTAACATGAGCCGTTTGACTTGAACTTGCCCGGGAATTCCCTTCCGTAATTCCCGAGTGATATTGAGCACTGGGTATGACGCGGCTTTCAATTTCTTAAAACAAGCACTCTAGTTTCAACAGTCACGCGGGTCACACCAAGCTATTCGACTCAGTTACAAACAGTCACCAAGTCTCTTTCAATATCTCGGCTCGTTCTACAATATTTCGGCTCGTTTTCAATATCTGGGTTCATTTTTTCTAATTCCTAAATAACCTTAAAATACCTATTTCCCGAGTATTGAACATATATAGTATATAAGTGTTATTTAATCTAATGTAATAGTGAAATAGTTTAATAAAGTTAAAATTAAGAAAAGGATTTAAAGTGTTTCACTTTTGGACTTACAGAAACAACACAAATACAGGTAAACCCAACTGAGAGTTGCACCTCCCAGTTTAAAATAATAAAGTGCACAACAAGATACTCATACAGGAACTTATTTAAAATCTTTTCTCTTGGAAAGCAACAAGAAGACTACTTGAAAAGAGTATTCACACCAAAGTATGGCCGGCATTGCCAATGTTAGAAAAAGACAACAAAGGAAAGTGAAGAGTAGTCGAGAGGAAAACACCTGTGATTACAACGTGATTTAAAAGATACGTGTCTTGGATTCATACTGTGAAGAGGTAAAGTATGAAGGGAGAAGACAGCATGGAGGACCTGTCCTAAGGCCTCGATCTCCATTACTGAGTGATTTTAGGTATTTGTTCATAGTGCTTAGATGGATTACTTACTCTACTTTGAAATGAAACTGTAGACTTATATTAGGTCATATTTTGTCTATCAGGTCAGGTGAAGTTCTCAAAATCTTTCCATGGCCAATGGATTCTTTTCTAATTGGTAAACTTTGGCCGTCGTTTCTGATATTTACAGTCAATCTTTCTCCTTAATGTTGAAGTGTTTGAAAGCATGGTTGGGTGCTCTCTCAAATAAAGAAAAGGATACAACAATCGTCAGCTGGCAAGTACTTTTCCATAATGTATAAGAAGTCGATCATTGCCTAATAAAATAAGAGTAACAGCACCGTTAAAAAAAGTTTTTATTTAAAAAGTATTAAGGCCTTGAAAAAGGCTCATGTTGAAAAAAATATGCGCAGATGCTAACGTTCAATTCGTAAAGCAGTTTCTTTATCATTCGTTTTTTGAAATGCGAAAGTGGTTTCAGTTGAGTTTATTTCAGAATTCCATCCCAAAGGTCAGTAAAATGTAAGTAAAGAGCAAATATAGTGATACAAAATAAAAGAACAGCTCTATCCTGGAGGAGGATCTTGCATTATTATAATATAGAATTAGGAGCGAAATTATTGTTCAATTCACCTCCTTTGTTAAGATTGGTTGAGGGTGAGAAGTGAAAACCGCCTCTTCACTGTGAAATTCATGTAATGGCCAGCTGGTCGCCTTACTGAAAACTGAATGGTGGTCAACTCATTCCTTATGTAAAAGAAAGAGTGAAGTGAGGAAAAAGCGACACTGCATTAAGAATTACATGGAGCCAAACGTCTTCCTCAACTAGATGAACCCTCCCTCTCTGGAGAACGCACAACTGATAGCATTTGCAATCAAACAGGAGATCTGTTGTGCTTATATCCCATCGCAAAAGACAACACTTGATATGAACCTACAGTAAAGTTGTAATAGAGACCACATATCCCGATTGCTTCGGAAAGGCTGTGCGGCTATGCAGCAGAGTCGGGGCGGCACCGTACGCCAAACGTCTTCGTCTTCCTTAACTAGATTTAAACGAGCAGTTGAATCACTCTCTCCCTGGAGAATGCACAACTAGTAGAATTTGTTATCAAATGAGACTTGTTTGTGCTTATTTCCCATCGCAAATGTATTATAAACTAAAAACAAAATTTGTCACTGGGAGCCATTTTAACATACCATAACCATAACCACAAAATCAAAAGACCCAAGGCGGCTCTATTCATTTAATTCTCGAGATTATTTCTTACAATAGATATAAATCGGAGAAGAAAAAATCATCTATGAGCTGTTTTCTATTTAAATGTTTAAATGTAACGCTTATATGATAATGCAAAGGTCTGTGAGACTTCCACAGTTCACTTTTTGTTTTTAGACGGAGTTGGTAAGGGTCGTGCCAAAGACAGAAGTCTGACTAATTTTTAAGGATATTCTAAATGCGGACGAATACTTATTGTTAGCTAGTTAGCTAAATTCTTCAAACTTAGAACTATACTATCGATGAATAGAAGCATGTATCATGAACAGAAAAAATACGTTTACAGCTGCCATGAAGGAATAGAAAGTAATTTTTATCTCAAAATAAAAGTTACTTGCTTGAAGCCGTTTTAAAAGAAAGTTTTAGTGCAAAAGCATTATAACATATCCACTACCCAGACTAAGGTTTTGACATACTGACCGAGGTCTGTAGCAGATGTATTCAGGTGGCTTTTACACCAGGAACTGAAGAAGCGAACCCACGACCATTCAATAAATACCCATTGCTCGATATCCACATCGTTCCAAGTGGGCTTTTACGAGTATGAGGATTGACAAACAAGATTAACTAGTTGCTCTGGTCCGAAATAGCTGGGGTAGGAAAAAGAATCTAAACAGCATTACTGACAAATATTTCCCGCAACTGATGTGCTTATAGGGTTATTCTATAAAGACCGTTCTCTTAAAACGTGTGCAAATGATAAAACACACGATCTTCTTAGTAGGTAGTAGTAACAAACAAACTTTCTTCTTGATTTCAGAAAAAAGTGACAGTGCTGTTTTTTTTGGACTGAGTCGTGACTTTCTCATTTGACAACTCGGTTACCGCGTTCGAAGATCTTCACAAGACCAAGACCGGAATATAAAGTTGTGGGTTTTTCGAAAATTTAATACAATAATTAAAACCTTTGACCGAAAGTCGGCCAAGTCTTTTATTTAAGACATAGCTCGACAGTGGTTTCTTGTTGCATGGAAAACTTCAGCCTACTCCGTACTTAAAGCTAATCAAATTTTAGACTGCTTAAGTTCGAAATGATACTTATTGTTTGATATGTTTTAAAGGTTACCTTACAATTACAAGGGTCATGTGAAAAACTGATTTTTGTTTTGCTTGAAGTTCGCTGGTTTGACACGAGGCAAACGGATGTCGACTTATTGGTAAATGTACGGAATAGCATTGGTATTTGCCACATTTAGTACCGAGAATTGGTTCTGCAGATCTTTTAAGGAGTTCTGATTCGTAAGACTGCCATTGTGGCAGGCTTTTATTTTGAAGCGACCTTTTATGTGGGACTGAAAATAAATGGATAGGAAACAAAATCAGCTATTAAAGTAAGGAATAGTAAATTTGTATATCTTTAAGAACGTGGTAAAAAATATGGAAAAGAAAGACGCAGAGGAGAGCCTTACGTCCTGAACTTTTATGTCTTTAAAAACTTGATAAGCAAAATGATTCTAAGATGCCTGGGACATATGGAGCCAACTCTGGGGCAAGACGCAGAGGAGGGCCTTATGCCCTGAGTTTGTAAAAGTGGTAAAAAAAATGTTATAAGATGAAGTGAACATTTGGAGTCAACTCTGGGGAAAGACGCAGAGGAGGGCCTTATGGAACCAACTTCAAGTCAAAGTCTTTGTGACTTGGAACAAATATAGTTGTAGATTTGAACGGAAGAAACAAAAACTTATTACAAATAAAAAAATATAGTATCTCATGCTTGGGCTTGATGATGGTCGCGCCTGTCAGTTGTGTCTGCATAAACATCGAGGTTAACAACTCCGAGGTCAGATGGGTGGATCGAGGCACTGATTTTTATCACGTGGTCAGATGGGTGGATCGAGCACTGTTTTTCGGCATTTATTAACCTTTTTATACGATTAATTCCCGCGGCACCATAGTATACGGGGTTTCATTTGATTACGATTCAATCTCGCGTATCACTGATTTAGATGGACTGTCGTACAATCCTTTGGCGCACTGCTGACTTATAGCCTCGGGTATTTCCGCACTAAGGGATAAGAAAATTTATTATTTTTCTGCTATTCGACGATGAATTACTTTTCGCGAACAACCAACGAATTTGCATGGTAACACTCGCCCAACAGGCGCACACATAAAATAAAACGAGAAATATTAGTTTCTCTTGGGAAAAAAACATTATGCCCAAAAAACCCAACATTTATTACTCTTCGTTACACTTGCACATTTTACTTTCCATAGTGGACTGTATTCTTCAACTGACCCGTTGAAGTAACACACACCAGGGTTGGAAAATGAACTTTGTGTACTGTAACTAAATCTTAGTTACGATTGTATTTTTTTGTATTTTTGCAATTCTCGTTTCTCGTATACAATAGTATAGGAGAAATATATCATTTTCGTACAAGATTTTTATATGTAATAAAATGTATTGGGAAGGTAATGGTTTCATTTAGAACAAATGGTTGTACTTACTCAGTTTTTAACTCAACAGTAGAGGAACAATATTTTTTGAAATAAAAATTGCAGTAAGTGTCAAAGCAATTAAGACCTCACTTTCATTATTATATTTCTTATTACAGTTTAAACCATGCATTTTGAACGGAAATTAACTTGTAGAATGTAGGTATCAATATGCATTAATTTTAAAGATAAAGGAAACAGTATTACTCACTTATTTCTTAATTGAGTCCGACGCCAAGCCCAATTTAAAAATAGTGACTTGTGCAACGCATTTATGTTTATGTAAAATGACAGAAATACCAGTAATACGTACCAGCTACCAACCAAACCCAGTGTCAACTGTCAACCTTCTGTGGTATTCGATTGGGCGCTCTCAGAACACTTTTTATGTTCCTTGGTACAAAAAAAAAAAACAATCTTTTTCAGATTTAAGAACACTTTTGCGAATCTAGATATTTTCTCAGATTTACCAATAAAAGTGCGTTTGAGTTTTACCACTGGTAGAGTTAATTTACATTTTCGTGAAGTTTTTCTACTGTAAAGAAAGGCATTACGTCGGGTGAATCTATTTTTGTAATTTTGTTGTTGGTTCACTTACTCTGACAGTGATGCCAATAATTTAAGGCACAAACTAAAGTATAGCTTAGCTGTTCCATCCTTTGTATAATTTGTAAGATACCAACTGCAAAGCACTTCACTTGTTTGTAAGGGGAAGTTTACGTTAGGTACGTTGTACAGTGAATTTAGGTCCGTTCGTAAATATAGCAATAATAGGGATAAACGAATAAAAAAAATTGTAACAGGTCATTGTATTAAATATGCATTGAGTGTAATTATGTATTTTTTTCAAAATAAAAAATACTCTTTGAGAGTAACTTTTTCGAAACGATTGTATTTTGTATTTTTTCAAAGTTCATTTTAACTTAAAAGTTACGATCGTTAGGCGTTTTTCAACCCTGATGTCTATATTAATCATACCCTCTGCAAAAGTAAACTGAATTCTTTCTCTCTTATCCAAGAACTTAGCACGCTCTTTGATTGATTAAATTTTGTAGAGAAAGTTAAAAATAAAAATAGTGAATATATTAAATGCGACCCTTTTTAGGCATCTTAGCTTTAAAAAAAGAAAAAAAGTCCGACAGAAAAGCGAAGGTTTCTTTATGATCCTACCACCTGAAGCCATCACCTTAGTGACGTACATTGTATATTAATAGTAATAATAGCATATCTGAGTAGCCTACAGTACAATCGGGAGTTACTGCAATGTACGTTTACTCCTTTTAACTAAAATGACAAATGTCAGTGTTAGTGATTGGTAAAAGGTACCATTAAGTCTTTTCAATTATGGTGAAGATTCTTAATTGTGGCTGTCATTATTTGTGGAATATACTGAACGTCGATTTAGAAAATCATCAGATTTTACATTAAGAGGGTCCTGATGCTCCCGAACCCTAATGCGTGTGACAAGACCTTGAAGAATATATTTTAATAGAGTAGACAGTTGAACGTGAAAGTTCAACCTAAACGTCACTGTAGAGACGCGTGCGCCCTATGAAGTAGCTTTTACTACTGATGAAAAGATATCACCGTAAGCGATAAAGTTCTTGTTTAAACGTAATTTCAACGTAATTTTTGCCTTTTTTTTTTACTAGGCGCTGATTGAGCGCGCTTTAAGTAATTATACCTGAATTACACCTGAAATAAGAGGCGAGGGTGAGAGTGTTATGCATGTGTATATCAATTTTTATAATAAACGAATTTGTATCAATAACACAATAAACCAATCTGTATATCATAGTCGTAAAATGCTGACACTATATACAAAGACGTAGCAACGAATTAACCCACCTACAATGTAGATGTGATAAGTGCTTCACATCCCAACTGACGATATAACAAAATGTTATCAAAACCAAAACCCAAAGTCCCAACGAACGATATGCAAAGATGCTGCGACAAACAACTCCGAGATCGTATTAAAATCACAAGAAGAAATAATAACAAACGCCTCGAACAACAATGCGAAGACTTCGTGGGTAGACTATGTGTGCATAATAATCTCAACTTATTTTGTATTGACGATTGATATCTCACTTGCATGGCTCATCCCCCAAAAGTTAAATTTATATGTTTTGTAATAGAATTAGTTCAGTTCTAATAAAGTTCTCAACAGGAGCGGTGGCTTTTATAATAAAAGTTGCATTTTACTTTCACAACAAACGGGGTATAACACGCGCTTTGAGTAATTACACCTGAATTACTGTAGTTTGGCGTCAGTGTACAGTCAAACGATGACGACACATCAGTCGGCAACCGGTAAGGGCGCTAGTAGCAGCCTCAGAACAAGGTAAGAAAAACGTAGTCTTAGGCTGGGATGCTAACGCCCATCATACTATTGGTAGCTCAAACATTAATGCTAGAGGTCCAATCTGCTCATATTTAATCGGGGAATTCATCCCATTTTCATTACGCCAAATAGAAAGGACGTTTTAGATGTACCCTTTGCAACCCATAATAGCTCTGTCCAAATTGCAAACTGGAGAGTGTCCAGCAAGGCATCACTATCGGACCACTTTATTGGAAAATTCGAAACCAGTAAATATGCGACCAGTCTCCGAAGTGTAAAGTTTGAATTTCGACAAGTTCCCTTGTCATCAGGCCACTAACAGACACAAAACGAATTCATCCAATGCAAGCAACATTACAATCAAGGGAATGGCTTCAATTGATGTCAAAGTCATAACTCACAAGATGTCGGATTCCAAAATCTAGATTTCGATTTATGGCTCCCGATGAGGATTACAAGTAGAAAGAGGTAACCTGCAGTCAAAACGGGCAAGAAAATGTAAGTAAAAACGACTCACCACAAGGAAAGTTGAAAAAATAACAGTGCTAAAAAAACAACTTACCCTTGAATTCAAAAAAAAAAAAAGTATAGACGAGACGAGTACAGAGCCATGTTCAGCTTTGAACTCCCATTCAATCGAAGGCTGCCAAACTCGGACTAACGATAAATGAGGCCAAAATCAAGTACATGCTCTCAACAAGAAAGGACTGACAACATCGACGCTTAGTGAATTCCATGTAAGAGCTTCGATAACATGGAAATATTCTACTATTAAAGACTATGATTATATTGATGAAAGTGATTTAGTAAAAATGTCCCCACATTTCCATCTATTTATTTTTGAAACATATTTTAAAGTGAAAGGTTCCATTAGAGAAGATTGCCAATAAGTCGAATAGAGCGGGTCCTGATGAGTAAAAGTCTGTGGGCCGAACCGGCTTATGATAATAGTAGTTCATTTCGATGTTTGTTATAACATCAAGCGATTCTAAAAGTGTTAATCAATTTCGTAAGCTCACTGGGGGTGATTCCTTTACCTAAATCTCTTTTCAGCTTTTAAAAATATAGAAACGAAGATTACACTTCCACTGACGTTTCCTGCTTCTCACTCGATTGAGAAGAGAAACGTACGGGACGACTTGATTTGCGCCCAAAAGCAACAATTTTAAAAGAACAAATCGACTTTGAGGCGAAAACAAAACAGCTTCAGAACTATCACCAAAGAATTTAATGAGTTGTGCTAACCAGAACGGGGAAAGAATATTCCAAGTTCTCCCATAATCAACTGAAATCTGGGAATACCAATAACCCTCGATTAGTAGATACTAATAAAAGAAAGGTACACAAACAAAAAATAAGAAAACAAACGGCCGGGTACGTGCCGAGTTCCAGCCGTTTGCCAGTATGCCCACAAATTGGCATTTACGGTCTCGCAGTACTTGCATCGTTCTCCATCCAACGGATTGGAGAATCAACTTTACTTTTTGTAAGGACCTGCATCCGATGAAATATTAATTGTTTTATAATTTTCTTTCAATATATAAAGCCAAAAATTGGTTTTCACTAATTGAAGTTGTAAACACTTCCGAGTCCGCTCAGACATTTTTCTTGGAACAACCTATTAAAGTTCAATACATTGAGCCCGATGAGTACATTGAAATCCATTCGCTTTCTATTATCAACGATAAATCTTTGGAAAACTCAAATATTTACAATTTAATATCAACAGGGCCTTTGAATTGCGAGGAGGAAAAAGCTATCCATCAGTTGTGTAAAAAGTATGAGGATATTTTTTTTAGAGAAGGCCAGAACTTAACGTTCTCTAATCAAATAAAACACGAAATAAAAACTAAGGATGATATACCTGTCTATTTAAGATCATATCGCTATCCATATGTCCATAAGGAAGAGATCCAAAAACAGATTTCTGAAATGCTCCACCAGGGTATTATTAGGCCAAGCTTTTCTCCGTGGTCATTTCCAATTTGGATTGTGCCAAAGAAGAAGGACATTAATGGAAAACAAAAATGGCGGCTAGTGATTGACTACCGCAACATAGATGACAAAACAGTAGATGATCGATATCTCTCCCAAATATTAATGAAATTCTGGACAAACTAGGAAGATGTGTTTACTTCATAACACTGGATCTTGCATCTGGCTTTCACCAAATTGAGATTCAGGAAGAAGATATACCAAAGACAGCATTTTCAGTTGACAATGGGCACTACGAGTTCGTCCGAATGCCTTTTGGGCTAAAAAATGCACCATCTACTTTTCAAAGAGTGATGGACAATGTGCTTCGAGATCTTCAGGGCAAGGTTTGTCTTGTGTATATGGACGATATAATCGTATACCCAACTTCATTGCAGGAGCACATTGAAAACTTAAGTGCAGTCTTTAATAGATTAAAAGTTGCCAATCTAAAAATTCAAATACAAAAATCAGTTTTCCTTCAGAAAGAAGTATCCTTTTTGGGTCATTTGGTGACGTCTGATGGAGTGAAGCCTAATCCCGAAAAGATCAGTGCAATTAGGAATTTTCCAATCCCGAAAACTAGTAAACAGATTAAATCGTTCCTTGGGCTTCTCGGATATTACCGAAAATTCATTCAGAATTTTGCAAAACTGACAAAACCAATGACTGAGTGCCTCCGAAAAAACAACACCATTAGCCTCAATGAAAGATACATAAAATGCTTTGAAACTTGTAAAGCTCTTTTATGTTATGACCCTATTCTGCAGTTTCCCGACTTTGCTAAGCCTTTCAACGTTACTACTGACGCTAGCAACGTTGCATTAGGTGCGGTATTGTCCCAAGGAACAATAGGCATGGATAAAAAAATTTGTTTTGCAAGTCGTACATTATCCAAAAGTGAGGAAAACTACAGCACGATCGAGAAGGAACTTCTAGCAGTAGTTTGGGCAACCAAATATTTCCGGCCTTATCTTTTTGGCAGAAGATTCCAAATAGTTACCGATAACAAACCCCTTACTTGGCTATTTTCCTTAAAGGAATCTAACTCCAAACTAATTCGTTGGCGGCTCCAGTTGGAAGAATTCAACTATTACATTACAAATAAATGATATAGAAGAAGTAGGTGATTTAGATTTGGCATCAATTCAAAACAACTTGGATGAGCAAGACCGTGTATCTACAATACATTCTGCAGTAGAAAACTTGGGCGACGGAATTCCCATTTCTGAGCGCCCCCCTAAATGAATTCGCTAATCAAATTATACTTAAGTCGAATAAAAATAAAAAAAACCCTCAGTCATAGATTAACTATTTTATTTAAGAGGAAAAAGCGAATAGTAATAGAACACGAACACATTGACAATGAATCTGTTGTAATTAACATCTTTAAATACAAAAAGGATCTCTGCCATACTTGCGGACGATGCTACTTTCAAAACTGTTCAATGTGTGTATTCTAAATATTTCAACAGTAATAGTTATCCAAAATTGGTAAGGTGTTTAATATTACTAAAGGATATATCAGAAACAGATGACCAAGAAAAATTGATACGTGATTACCATAAAACCTCAAACCATAGAGGCATAAATGAGACCCTTGAACATCTAAGAAGATCTTCATACTTTCCAAAAATGAAATCCACATCAATAATTGCGATACTAATAAAGTCGAACTATGCAAGGTTGCTAGACGTATCTATTAGTTTTGTCATCCGATTGAATTTTCATTTTTACCGAATTAAATCGCAGTTTAAGTGTACAAACCAAACACATCTCTTTGCGTTATCACGACCATTAACACAACGACTTAGTTTTCTCGTGTTATTGTTTCTTTTTCGGCATAATTTTGAGTTTCTAATCTTAAAATCATAATATAATATGCCCACAAATACTCGAGGTAGTCGTCTACAACAACAAGGAAGTGTTAGCTCTCCGAGAGATGTTGGTGCGCACAATTTAGCTGGCATAGCTGATAAACTGTGGAGCCGTATCGAAGAAAGGCTGGAGAAGTGGATGGAGTCACTGGATGCTAAGCTCTCTGCCCTAGAAGACCGGCTGAATACCCAGGTTAGAGAAAATAATGCGTTATTTGAACAAAAAATGCAAAAAGCGTCTCAAGACATCAATCGGCTTGAAATCCCTCTTGATAAATTGGAGCGTGAGAAAATCGAATGTGATGCTGTTGTTTTTGGTGTGCCTGAGTCTCCTGGGGAAAATTTGGAGACTCTCTACAACAAAATATGCACTACCGTAAATATTCAACCCCCCCGCCTACACAACATTTTCCGCGCCAAACCAATCTCTCGCAATGATCGTCCCTCTGTTGATGCCAGCATTATAATATAATAAAGTTTGCTGAAAAGCGAGGTAAACAAAGTTTAATGAGAGCGGTTGCGAGCTTCTGCAAAAACAGAAAAGCTCCACTAAAGCTTCGTGATGTCGACCTGGATTCATCGAAGAGCTTCTTTGTCAACGATAGTCTTACAAAAACAAATTATCAACTACAGCGGAATGCATTAAGACTGAAGCGTAAATCTCTTCTGTCTTCAGTGCATTCATTTAATGGTAAAATCTACGTTCGAACCGCTAACAGTCACACTTCGTTCATTATCCACAATATTGAAGACTTGAGGAATGCCATCGGACAAGACGTTAACAACGATACACATGTCAATGGAAATCAAAGCTAATTATGTTTCTTTCTTTTTCTTTTACACTTTTAATTTATTTTTCTTATCGCACCAAGTTTTTTCTTATTTACTCTTACTTACTCCTTTACTTCTTGTTCAAGCTAACTCAGTGCAAATTGTTTTTTTATGTTCTTTGTTGTTCTTTTCCCTAGCATGTAAAATGTATGCTAGCAATTCAACCGTGTTTGTTTTTGGATCTCACTGTGGATGTGTGTTTTTATTCTATCATGACAAATACCACTGATGCTGGTTTTGTCAGCATAAATGAAAAATATAAATTTCTGCTTAATACCCTCTGTAAAAGTCATAATGGCCTGCATATTTGCCATATTAATGCACAAAGTCTTGTGAATAAGTTTGATGAGTTCAGGATGATATTTGAAAATAGCTTAATTGATATAATATGCGTATCTGAGTCTTGGTTCCATCCGAATCTAAACAGTAACTTATTCTTACTACGAGGATTTAAAAAACCTTATCGAGCTGATAGAACTCACACGTCTGGAGGAGGCGTTGCTATATATGTAAAAAAATATATCAAGTCTAGTCATGTCAAGCAGTCGGATGGTACACAGGCGTGTGACTATTATTTTATAAATATCTTAGATGGGGTCAATAAATGTATGATTGGGACTTTTTACATGCCACCACATATCGTTAATTCACGCGTAATTTCTCCAATTTGTGGAAGAAGTTTCTTGTCTTACACCAAAACTTATTCTTTGTGGTGATTTAAATATTAATCTTCTTGATTCCTCATCCAATCCGTTTAAAACCTCGATGAACTCTCTACGTCTTTCTATTGTCAACTATATTGAGCAAACACATTTTAAGCCTAACTGTATACCGTCTTTGTTAGATGTCTTTCTAACCAGTGATCTAAGCCTTGTTAAGTGTTTTAGTCAGTTATCTGTAACTGTGTTTTCAAATCACGATCTCGTATTTGCCACCTTCGATTTACATGTTAATAAAAGTCTGTCCAAGCCCATTCAGTTTCGTGACTTTCGCAATATTAATGTTGATTGTCTCTTTAGTGATTGTTCGTCAATTGACTGGAGTTCAATTTATTCTACTTCGGACGTTAATATACAAACTGAATTCTTGACCACTGCTATTGACCAACTGTTTAATAGGCACGTTCCTTTTAAAACTCGTCTTATTAAATCAGACAGCTGTCCTTGGCTTTCCAATAACATTATTAGTTCAATGAAGAGGAGAGATATCTTATATCGTCGTTGGAAACGTTTCGGATGCGTGGAAATGTACAATAGTTTTAGAGCATCGCGTAATCTTGTTACAAAGCTTATAAGATCCGCTAAACTTAACTATTATAGTAATAGATTTAACTCTGATCGTTCTTCCAAGTTTCTGTGGAATAAAATTCGTCATATTGGATTAAATAAGGAGAATACTTCAGTCTTGGAAAACAAAATATCAATATTGATGAATTGAACCTAAAGTTCTCTACCCCGACAAGTTCACCCATAACAAGTCAAGCGTTTACACATCATAATTGTAATGTAGAAAATGTCTTTTCGTTTGCTGCAGTTGACGAATTTGAGGTAGGAAATGCAGTTTTCTCCATAAAATGTAAGTCTGTCGGATTAGATAACATTCATCCTGACTTCATAAAAATCTGTCTGAGATCCAGGTCACTGACTCGCAGTGACCGTGGTAATTTTATCTTCATTTTTCCTATTCATTTTTACTTTGTCATACGCCACACAGACCGCTGACCCAGCAGTCGTTTAATTTGTTTGTTTATTTTCCATTCTCAGATTCGCCTCTCGCTGCCTCGTATGCATACCTATAGTCGCCACGCGATACCCAGTGCTCTAGATACATTTCATTCGATATGATTGGAATGTGCCCAGATCCCACTGGTGTTATCTGCGTTATAGTTTATTATAAATACCTACTGCACCCAAGCATTATCTATGTTGATTCTGATATGGTGCAGTGGAGGATAATTATTATTTTTGTTGCTGGCTCATGTGGCGCGGGTATATTATACTCGTGGGTCGCTAAGGCATGGGCATGGTATAGAATGCTCGATCAGCTAAATATCTGGTCGCTGTTCTGATATCTGATGGCGTAATCGTCCGTATGCGAGGTGATGAGCGGCTGATGGAGTTGGCTGGACTTGAGTTGGTTTTAGCATTCGTGGCGGTTGAGTTCGGGTCTGGGTGGCGGTGCCGTGTTATACATTTTTAACTTGTCTTGTATTTAATTGTCTTTACATCATTTAAACTGTTTTTGAATTGTAGTTGTCTTGTCTGGTTCGAGTCAGAGTGTTTGGACTCGGACGATTAAAATTGTTAATAAATTGATCGACGATCTGAAATTTGAATGGTTTTGATTCGATTATTTTGAAGTGGACTTCCCCTGTAATTGTCGTCGCAATTGTAGCGAACATTTTGGTGCCTCCTGTGAGGAAATTGTTTGTATGTGTTTATATTGCCAGTGGTTCACGGCAATAGTGTTCTGGTGCGTGTTAGCAGCGCTATATTCTCTAATTACCGGCGATTACCCAGAAGGAGTGGACGATGTCCTGCTCCCCAACCGAGATTCCGAGCTTGGAGGACCTTTTGAAGTTCTTGGAGAAGCGTGCACAGAGCCTGACGTCGGACATGGGTCGGTCCACAGCTCGCGTCGAACAGCCCGTCCGGTCGCAGAATCGCCATTCCGGGCGTGCTCAGCAGCCACTGAGATCCCATGTGAGTACTACAGCTGATGGAAGGTGCGTTCATTGCCAGGAGCAACATCGCACCGTACGGTGCCCTACGCTACTAGCGATGACAGTGGAACAACGGTTCGTCGCACTGAGGAATGCAGGAGTTTGTTTTAATTGCCTGGCACATGGCCACAGTTCGCGACAGTGTTCTTCAAGTGGATGTCAGCAGTGCGGGCGGAAGCACAGTACCTTATTATGCAGAGAACCACGGCAGACTGGATTAGCCGGGGTTCCCCCATCCGGTTCTCAAGGGCGAGAACCGCAACGACCACTAACCACTCCAACCACATCACAGCAGCGGGCGCTAGGCGCTCCTGCACAACATTCTGCTTGACTCACCCATCCAGTGATATCCTGCCTCACCCAGCAGGATCGGACCGTACTGCTCGCCACAGCAACTGGTTGGGCATGCGGTGACAATACGCAGAGATTGGCGCGTATCTTGTGCGATCCGGGATCGCAGGTAAGCTTTATCACTGAAGAATTTGCTAACCTCTTATCACTACACAGGGATCGGTTTGAGGTAGCAGTAGAAGGAATTGGCGCGTTCGCGCACACCAGGACCCGAGGTAGTGCAATGCTCACACTTCGATCAAGATGGACGGATTTCACCCTCACGTTTAGGGTGCTAATCATTGCGTCGATTACATCAACCACCCCAGCAGTGTGGATTGATGATACACAATGGCGACATTTGGATGGTCTGCAACTGGCAGACGCACAGTTTGGAATACCTGGCAAGATTGAGATGCTTATGGGAGCTGACGTATGGGGACTGGTTGTCTTGGGTGAGGTTCGACATGGGAATCCTCACGAGCCTCATGCGCAGCTTACTCAACTTGGCTGGGTGGTCTTTGGCCCAGCTGCAACGGCTACATCTGGAACGCCGCTGCAGTCACTTAATGCTCATCTTGCCGATGAAGACTCCCGATTGGAGGAGCTCGTCCGCAAGTTTTGGATGCTCGAGGAGGTACGGGAGTTTGGCGAGGCCGACGATGAATGCAGTCGGTACTTCGCGTCAACGCATTGCCGTACATTGGATGGGCGCTACGTCGTTCGGATACCATTCCGGCGGGACGCCCCAACACTGGGGGACTCATATGGGAGTGCCCTCAAGCAGTTTTATAGTTTGGAGCGGCGGTTGGCCAAAGATCCACCGCTGAAGCAGAAGTATGTTGCTTTTATGCGCGAGTATGCGGCGCTGGGACATATGGAGCGTGTTGATCAACGTGGCGATCACACCAATACCAATTGTTACTACATACCACATCACGCGGTCACCACTAAGTTCCGCGTGGTATTTAATGCGTCCGCTCGGACCACTACTGGAGTCTCACTGAATGACATCCAGCTGGCCGGACCAACGATACAGGAATCATTGGTGAATATTCTGTTCCGGTTCCGTCGCTACGGCGTCGCGCTGACCGCTGACGTCGAGAAAATGTTCCGCCAGGTGCTGGTGGCACCGGAGCATAGGGATTTCCAACGCATCCTCTGGCGGGAATCCCCTACAGATGATCTTGCAGTTTTCCGTCTGATGACCGTAACGTATGGCATGGCGTCTAGTCCATACAATTCCGTTCGGGCACTGCATCAATGTGCACTCGACAACGATGGCTGCGTTGTAGATACTGAGCAGGCAAGGGCCGCCCAGACGACCATCATGACGTCATTCTACGTGGACGATTTGCTGACAAGCTGCAATACCGTCACTGAAGCTGTGACGCTCGCTACCAACGTTGACACTATTCTTTCGGCTGGACACTTCCATTTGAGGAAGTGGAACTCAAATTATGGAGAGGTAATTAGTCATATAACAGGCACTAATCCTTCTTTCTCTGCAGAGCTACCTATTGATTCTCCCACTGCAACGGTTCTTGGATTGCACTGGGACCCACTAGCTGACGAGCTCTTCTTCTTGGTTACCTTGGAACCCACTTGCGATCCACCGACTAAGCGACGCGTACTTAGCGAGGTGGCGCAGCTCTTTGATCCGACTGGGCTATTGGCCCCAGTCGTAATTACCGGGAAGATCTTCATTCAAACACTATGGTCCGCAGGCATCACTTGGGATGTTCCTTTGCCAGCTGACCTCCGAGATGATTGGTGGAGATTCCGTGAAGGTTTATCAACCCTCAACCAACTGCGAGTCCCAAGATGGTTGGGCATGAAGTTTGGCGACATCACCACGCTGTATGGGTTTTGCGATGCAAGTGCAAAGGCCTACGCAGCTGTCGTTTACACCCGGACCGTCGGTCTGGACAACAAGGTCCGAGTATCCTTACTGACGGCACGCACAAAGGTGGCCCCTTTGAAGGGCGCTACTATCCCACGTTTGGAGTTGTGTGCCGCACATCTACTAGCTGTTACCATTGATCGAGTCCGAGGAGCTCTGGGAATGGAGTCGGCGCCGTACTATCTATGGTCCGACTCGAGTATCGTCCTCTGTTGGCTGAAGAAGGAAGCAGCTACCTTGAGGCCGTATGTTTCAAATCGCGTCCAGCAGATCCAAGAGTTGACGTCCCCAGACAGATGGCATCACGTCCGATCAGCACAGAACCCGGCAGACTGTGCTAGTCGCGGCCTCAGCGCCGCAGAACTACTGGAGCATCCCCTGTGGTGGCAGGGCCCAGGGTGGCTAACTTCCGAGACCACCCCCCCCTGCCAGGATGAGCCACTGACCAGCGAGGATCTTGTACATCTAGCAGCGGAGTCACGGCTGACGGTTAGATCAGGCGTGACCATATTGAAGCAGGAACTGACCACGAGAATGGTGGATGGAACGGTCATTCCCCTTACTGAGCGATTCAGTTCGCTACCGCGCTTACTAAACACTGTGGCGTATCTCTTCCGTTGGAATCGAAGGCGTCTCCGACAGAGTTGTATTGTCGGACCAGATGAAGTTACCATGGCGTTAGACACCCTCATTCGTATGGAGCAGGCCGCGACATTTTCTGAGGAGCTGAGCCAGCTTCGCAGTGGTGCTCAGCGCCTATCAAGTTCCAGTCGATTGCTCTCGCTCAACCCCTTTCTGGATGAGAAGGGGATCCTACGAGTTGGAGGCCGACTGGCGAATGCTGAAGTTACACACGATCGCAGATTTCCGATCATATTGCCGAGGTCAGGCGCCCTAGTTTGGTTATTGATTCGCCAAACACATGACAGGACGATGCATGGAGGGATCCAGTTGATGTTGCAGACCCTTCGACACCGTTTTTGGATTCTACATGGACGACAGGCAGTCAAAACATATCTGCACAACTGCGTTGTCTGTCGACGTCACCGAGGCGCCATCCTGCGACAACAGATGGCCCCTTTGCCCGGCCAGCGGGTCAATGCTGCGCGACCATTCTTATCGTCCGGAGTGGACTACTGTGGTCCGTTTTCCCTCAAGATCGGTACTCAGCGGTCACGGACGACCGTTAAGACGTACCTAGCGATTTTTATTTGTATGACGAGCAAGGCTGTGCACATCGAAGTGGTCGAGGATCTATCTGCCCACTCATTTCTGGATGCCTTTACGCGGTTCGTTAGTCGACGGGGTCCATGTCCAGACCTCTACAGTGACAACGGTACCGCCTTTGTTGGAGCCAACCGCATTCTTCAAGAGGACCTAGCGGCGTGGCATAGCGAGCAGAATCAGCAGACGTTGGCGCAGGGGGGTACTCGTTGGCACTTCATCACCCCCAGCGCCCCTCATCAAGGTGGACTCTGGGAAGCGGCGGTCAAGTCCGCCAAGCATCATCTCGTCCGGTTGGTTGGTACCCAGAGCCTCTGGTACCATCAGATGCACACCTTGGCCACACGCATTGAGGCGTGTCTTAATTCACGGCCACTCATCCCCCTCCATGATGACGTAGAAGACAAGTTCGCATTGACTCCAGGAGACTTCCTCATTGGTGCCCCCCTCCTCGCTGTCCCCGAACCAGAGGTGGGCGAACTCCCGAGGAACCGAGTTAAGCAGTGGCAGTGGTTACGCCAGCTTCATCAGAACTTCTGGACCCGATGGTCAGAGGAGTACCTATCAACTTTACATACACGAAGTAAGTGGGCCCACCGCCAGCCCAACATCCAGGTGGGCGACATTGTCATCGTCCGCCAGGAAAACCTACCCCCTACCCATTGGCGCTTAGGACGTGTGGTGGAGGTCCACCCGGGCAGAGATGGTTTAGCCCGCAACGTGACCCTTCGTACATCCCAAGGATTGCTCAGCCGGGCAGTTCAGAAATTATGCCGGCTACTTGAGGTTGAGCCTTTCGAACCAGGTGGTTCGACCGGGCAGGATGTCTGAGATCCAGGTCACTGACTCGCAGTGACCGTGGTAATTTTATCTTCATTTTTCCTATTCATTTTTACTTTGTCATACGCCACACAGACCGCTGACCCAGCAGTCGTTTAATTTGTTTGTTTATTTTCCATTCTCAGATTCGCCTCTCGCTGCCTCGTATGCATACCTATAGTCGCCACGCGATACCCAGTGCTCTAGATACATTTCATTCGATATGATTGGAATGTGCCCAGATCCCACTGGTGTTATCTGCGTTATAGTTTATTATAAATACCTACTGCACCCAAGCATTATCTATGTTGATTCTGATATGGTGCAGTGGAGGATAATTATTATTTTTGTTGCTGGCTCATGTGGCGCGGGTATATTATACTCGTGGGTCGCTAAGGCATGGGCATGGTATAGAATGCTCGATCAGCTAAATATCTGGTCGCTGTTCTGATATCTGATGGCGTAATCGTCCGTATGCGAGGTGATGAGCGGCTGATGGAGTTGGCTGGACTTGAGTTGGTTTTAGCATTCGTGGCGGTTGAGTTCGGGTCTGGGTGGCGGTGCCGTGTTATACATTTTTAACTTGTCTTGTATTTAATTGTCTTTACATCATTTAAACTGTTTTTGAATTGTAGTTGTCTTGTCTGGTTCGAGTCAGAGTGTTTGGACTCGGACGATTAAAATTGTTAATAAATTGATCGACGATCTGAAATTTGAATGGTTTTGATTCGATTATTTTGAAGTGGACTTCCCCTGTAATTGTCGTCGCAATTGTAGCGAACAAAATCCTTATTCCACTTGTTCTTCCCCACATTACCCATATATTCAACACCATTATTATGACATCTACGTACCCATCTTCCTGGAAAAAGTCAAAAATTATCCCAATCCCTAAAAAAGGTGTAAACTCAGAATACAGGCCCATTGCCATTCTCTCTTTTTTATCTAAAGCCTTTGAATCTATTATAAGCAACCAAATAAAACAATCTTATAAAGACAAAAATCTTCTTTATCCTCTTCAATCAGGCTTCCGCTCCGGACACAGCTGCACATCTGCTTTATTAAAAGTAACGGACGATATAAGGCAGGCAATTGATGCTAATTATCCTACTGTGATAACTTTACTTGACTTTTCTAAAGCATTTGACTGCGTTAATCCTAATATTCTCTGTGATAAATTAATGACTTTTTTTAACTTTTCTGACACTTCTAGTAAACTAATTTATTCATATTTGACTAATCGCTTGCAAGCTGTTTCATGTAATAGTAATCTATCTTCGTTTATTCCTGTCAATAATGGTGTCCCGCAAGGATCTATTCTTGGTCCTTTACTGTTCTCCCTGTTTATTAATGACTTACCTTCTGCGTTATCTCACTGTCAATACCATATATATGCTGACGATGTTCAATTGTACATTAGTTTCCCTTTTGGCATGGTCGAGGACGCAATAGCTAAAATGAATGACGATCTACGTTCTATTTCTGAGTGGTCCAAATTCAATGGTCTTAAACTTAATCCCGACAAAACGAAGGCCATACCAATAGCTAAACATCAACCGTACTTTCCAGATTTCCCACCTATTTTCCTAAACTCTTCCCAAGTTGAATATGTCAGCAACGCGAAAAACCTTGGAGTAATTTTTAACAATAAATTAACGTGGGATAATCACATTAATTCTATACTAAATAAAGTTTATGCATCGTTACGTGGACTATCAATAGCAAAAAACATTTTACCCACACAAGTTAAGCTAAAACTAGTAAAAGCTTTAATAATCCCCATAATTTCATTTGGATGTGAGCTGTATGCTGATACAGATTCCCTATCACTTCATAAACTTCGCGTTGCTTTCAATTCAATTGCCCGGTTTGTATTCAACCGCCGTAGGTTTGATCACATCTCTTCTGAGGCTCGTCAACTTCTTGGATGTAATTTGGAGGCTTTTTTCAAATATCGGTGTTGTGTTTTACTTTTTAAAATTATTCACAAGAAAGAACCATACTATTTGTTTACAAGTATAAATGTCTGTTCTTCTAATCGCTATATTGTATTACGACCTGCTACATATACCTGTTTGACTTCACGCAGGCAATTTTTCATTTATGCTGTCAAGCTCTGGAATGATCTACCCACTTATGTGAGGTCCAAAATCGAACACAAAACATTTCACACAGTCTGTTTGCCAATTTGAATTGATTTAGCTTCACTTCCTTTTTGTCTCTCTTTCCTTACTACTTGGTTGCGCTTTAATATAATTTGTAGCTTAAATATTTTTGTTTTTCCTTTTCGTTTATATAATGATCATGTTTTAGTTAATTATAGTTGTACTTCCTTGCACATTATACAATTTAATTTAATTTTTTTTTTATTTTTTTCCTATACTCTTATGAGCTAAACTCAAACTCAATGTATAGCGTTGCATTATAAATAAATACAAATACAAATACAAATACAAACTTGCAGAAATATAAGTACGACCGGAAAAGAGAAAGACTTAAATTTGAAATTACAGAAACACCCTCTAGGCCCCTAGATATAATTCTGTGGCCACAAGGAAAAACAGCATAAGTCAATTTTTGCAATTTTTCAGGAGAGCGGTTTGAATGTTTACCTTTCCTTGTACATAGTATGGCGTATGTGTTTTTCTTTCTTCTATAATTCAAAAACTGTAACAGATAAAACTACAAAAAAAATGGCAAAAATAATGGAATATTTCGCATACGATGGTGTAAAAAACTCAATTTCGACATAAGTCGAATTATGTTGTTTTTCCTTTTTGCCACAGATATATTCTGTCCATAAGGAAAATTTTCTCACGATCATAGACAAATTCAGTAAATTCGCAAGTGTTTATTTAGTATCCGCTAGAAATAGTATAAATATTATTAAAGCATTAAAACACTACTTCTCCCACCACGGAATACCAAAAGTATTAATATCGGATAATGGAAGTGAATTCATTTCATTAATTTTTAAATATTTCTTGGAACTTTATAATATTCAATCCCATGCAATATGTGCTAAGAGCTCTAATGGTAATTCACCGATCGAGAGATTCCATTCTACGCTAACAGAACTGATTCGAATAATAAAATCTGAAAACAGCAATAAACCGTTTAGTGAAATTGTTGATGAAGCTGTCATCACGTATAATAACAGCGTACATTCTACGACAAAATTATCGCCTTTCGAGTTACTTAATGGACATATAGAGTATAGACCCACTAACAATTACAGAGCCATACGTAACAAAACAGGACTACTTACTGCAGCATATTAAGAATTATGAAACCTTAGCGAAATCAGTTCAAGAACGTAGCTTAAACTACAAACAAAACACTATCAATAGACGCAATGAGACACGTAGGTACAGATCCACCTGAATATGAACCAAATGAGACAATATTTGAATTGGACGACAGAAGAAACAAGCTAGCTCCCAGATTCAATCAACACAAAATAATTAAAAACTATAAAATAACCGTAGATACTAATAAAAGAAAGGTACACAAACAAAAAATAAGAACACAAACGGTCGGGTACGTGCCGAGTTCCAGTCGTTTGCCAGTATGCCCACAAATTGGCATTTATGGTCTCGCAGTACTTGCATCGTTCTCCATCCAACGGATTGGAGAATCAACTTTACTTTTTGTAAAGACCTGCATTTTTTCAAAAAAAAAAAAAAAAAATCCAGCGAATATGTTGTATTTAAGGCATAGGCCCCCGGGCGATGGAGGCTTTCACGGCGGTTGAACTTTAGGCGAAGTCTGATAAAAGTCCATGCTATCATGAAACAAACAAACATCTGTGCACCGCCTCCGACAAAATGCCACTTTTTGACCTCATTAAATTCGAGGTAGGTAAGGACTTTAACAATCACTCTCCTGATGGAGATCCGGCAAAGAATTACCTACCCTTGCTATTTTAAAAAAAAAAAAATTACTTTACCAAGGGTAATCTTTCTCTCAGATTTTTGGCCGTGTGTAGGACGCGGGCAAGGACGAAGTAAGGACGAATGAAAAATGTCAGCCAACCGACATAAAAGCAGGTTTTAGGTAGAGTTTTCCAAATTACATGAACTACTGACCGACAATGATGTAAAATCTCGTTCGACATTCTGATGAACATTCCGTTCGGTTCGTGGTTTTGGGTCGCTTGATGGGTGTATCTTGCAAAGTGACACATCGATATTCATGTTAACAGAATGATTGGTATTTTATTAAAGCGTTAATTACAACTTTTGAGAACTGCGCTTGTTATGCGGATACATGATACCACGTGTGCAGTGCCTGAGCCACCGAGGCCTTGGTGGGCAAGTCGCCAAATGATTGCATAGTACAAAAGTTGCATTACAAAGAAATTGCATGAAGTAAGTGCGTTTGACTTCGAAATGAGGGCCTAGGGCTTCGGGCGATCTGGGTATAGAGGACTTTGAGGGTTGATGAACATAGTGAAACTGTTGCCGAGCAATTGCAATCCAAAAACTGTCAAACAAATCGAAGTTTGACTTTTTAAAAAGGAAGGAAATTCCACAAGGCAGTGCCTTTGAGTATTTATTAAATTTTCGCTTCGATCGAGCCTCAAAAACAGACTCAATTAGCCTTGCATGGGATATATGCCAGTACTGAGATGGCACTCGATAACATTAGCAACAATTCGACTGGAAGGCGACAGGGGTGTGCCACAGTCAGTAATATAACCTTACCGCATAGGTAACAGCAGAGACAACTCACCTCATACACTGAACTGGAGATAAGTCATGGAGTCGGCCGCACTTAGCCAGGCAGTACAATACTTATAGACAAAACCAAAAAAAA
Organism: Cheilosia urbana; assembly: GCA_946477585.1. Lineage (NCBI taxonomy): Eukaryota > Metazoa > Arthropoda > Insecta > Diptera > Syrphidae > Cheilosia > Cheilosia urbana. The sequence goes on from OX297857.1 coordinate 7,154,636, forward strand.
ACAGCATCAAATGGGCATAAGAAACAAGGCAGCCTTTTTAGTAGATATTCATATAGGAACTTATTCAAAGAAGAAATATACTTCTGAAGCCCCCATGTAATAGAAAGAGTGAACCTGAAGAGACCGCAGTGTTATGGTAACCTTCTCTTGGAAAGCAACAAGAAGACTACTTGACTACTAGTCGAGAGGAAAACACCTGTGATTACAACGTGATTTAAAAGATACGTGTCTTGGATTCATACTGTGAAGAGGTAAAGTATGAAGGGAGAAGACAGCATGGAGGACTTGTCCTGAGGCCTCGATCTCCATTAGTGATTTTCGGTATTTTTTCATAGTACTAAGTTGGATAACTTGCTCTACTATAATTTTTGCTATCTTCCACTGATGTAGAACATATCTTAGCTTAAAACAAGCATTCATTAAAAGCTTAAGTTTAACCAATGCTATGAAGGGTAGTTCCTTCAGGATTTGGGCAGTTATTAGATCATAGACTGCTGATTTTCAATTAGAGAGCTTGTGAATACATGTGCTGATCTCTTTTAGCGAAACGTAAGTGATTACGTCTTCATCAATTCTATCAGAGCATTCAAGGCATTCGTTTGCCACGCTAGGTGGAAAAGGTTTAAAAACATTTTTCAAATGTTTCGAAAAATAATTGATCATGCGTTTGAGGTCTTTTTAAATATTTGTCAGCCTTCCAAAAGGAGTCTGTCTGTGACTTTGTTAGCAGTTAAGTTGCATAGGTATTTAGTTAGAGATCTATTTTCAAATTCACTAATACTCCTTTTAAGTTTGTTATTAAGTCTATTGAATATAGTTCTGCCGCCGGGATATCTTGCATCTTTGACATCAATGAACTAGTGAACCTGAGGAGACCACAGTGTTATGGTAACCTTGACTGTAGACATTCAAACAGGAACTTATTCAAAGAAGAAATGTTCTTCTGAGGTAAGCCCCCTCAATAAGCTTCAATTGAAAGGGACAGATCGTCACTCCGAATGAATAGAGGGTTAATTCATTCCTTATGTAAAAGAAAGAGTGAACCCGAAGAGACCGCAGTGTTATGGTAACCTTCTCTTGGAAAGCAACAAGAAGACTACTTGACTACTACTCGAGAGGAAAACACCTGTGATTACAACGTGATTTAAAAGATACGTGTCTTGGACTCATACTGTGAAGAGGTAAAGTATGAAGGGAGAAGACAGCATGGAGGACCTGTCCTAAGGCCTCGATCTCCATTACTGAGTGATTTTAGGTATTTGTTCATAGTGCTAAGTTGGATTACTTACTCTACTTTGAAATAAAAGTGTAGACTTATATTAGGTCATATTTTGTCTACCAGGTCAGGTGAAGTTCTCAAGATCTTTCCATGGCCAATGGATTCTTTTCTTATTGAAAAACTTTGGCCGTCGTTTCTGACATTAACAGTCAATCTTTCTCCTTAATGTTGAAAGTGTTTGAAAGCATGGTTGGGTGCTCTCTCAAATAAAGAAAAGGATACAACAATCGTCAGCTGGCAAGTACTTTTCCATAATTTAAGAAGTCGATCATTGCCTTATAAAATAAGAGTAACAGAACCGTTAAAAAAAGTTTTTATTTAAAAAGTATTAAGGCCTTGAAAAAGGCTCATGTTGAAAAAAATATGCGCAGATGCTAACGTTCAATTCGTAAAGCAGTTTCTTTATCATTCGTTTTTTGAAATGCGAAAGTGGTTTCAGTTGAGTTTATCTCAGAATCCCATCCCAGAGGTCAGTAAAATGTAAGTAAAGAGCAAATATAGTGATACAAAATAAAAGAACAGCTCTATCCTGGAGGGGGATCTTGCATTCATGAAACAGCGAACCACAAGAAATTTATTTTTAGTTTAAAAATCCACGCCCACATCAAAATGTTTCACACAAGGTTAGGTTAGGGTGAGTACAAGTAGTGTTGTGAGATTGCCACCGAAAGACCACCCATCGCTATCCCAAGGAACCAGGAAACTAAATTAGGGGCGCAATTATTATTTAATTCACCTCCTTTGTTAAGATTGGTTGAGGGTGAGAAGTGAAAACCGCCTATTCACTGTGAAATTCATGTAGTGGCCAGCTGGTCGCCTTACTGAAAACTGAATGGTGGTTAACTCATTCCTTATGTAAAAGAAAGAGTGAAGTGAGGAAAAAGCGACACTGCATTAAGAATTACATGGAGCCAAACGTCTTCCTCAACTAGATGAACCCTCCCTCTCTGGAACAACGCAATCAAATATGAGATCTGTTGTGCTTATATCCCATCGCAAAAGACAACACTTGATATGAACCTACAGTAAAGTTGTAATAGAGACCACATATCCCGATTGCTTCGGAAATGCTGTGCGGCTATGCTGCAGAGTCGGGACGGCACCGTACGCCAAACGTCTTCGTCTTCCTTAACTAGATTTAAGCGAGCAGTTGAATCACTCTCTCCCTGGAGAATGCACAACTAGTAGAATTTGTGATCAAATGAGACTTGTTTGTGCTTATTTCCAATCGCAAATATATTATAAACTAACAAGAAAATTTGTCACTGAGAGCCATTTTAACATACCATAACCATAACCACAAAATTAAAAGCCCCAAGGCGGCTCTATTCATTTAATTCTCGAGATTATTTCTTACAATAGATATAAATCGGAGAAGAAAAAATCATCTATGAGCTGTTTTCTATTTAAATGTTTAAATGTCTTTTTTTTTTTTATAATTTTACTCGCGCTCAAGGGGTTATGAATACCCTTATAATGCGGGGCACAGCGCGGCATTCAAGTTTTTTAGGAAGAGAAAGAGGGATAGGAAAGAGTAACGCTTATATGATAATGCAAAGATCTGTGAGACTTCCACAGTTCACTTTTCACCCTTTATATAATATTACTTAACTATAAAAACCTTACCAAGGACATGGTAATCCGGAGGCTAAGTTTTTGTTTTTGGACGGATTGGATAAGGGTCGTGCCAAAAGACAGAACTCTGGCTAATTTTTAAGGATATTCCAAATGCGGACGAATACTTATTGTTAGCTAAATTCTTCAAACTTAGAACTATAGGTACTATCGATGAATAGAATCATGTATCATGAACAGAAAAAATACGTTTACAGCTGCCATGAAGGAATAGAAAGAAATTTGTATCTCAAAATAAAAGTTACTGGCTTGAAGCCGTTTTAAAAGAAAGTTTTAGTGCATAAGCTTTATAACATGTGCGCGCCACACTTCCACTACCCAGACTAAGGGTTTGAAATACTGACCGAGGTCTGTAGCAGATATATTAAGGTGGCTTTTACACCAGGAACTGACTAGAAGCGAACCCACGACCATTCAATAAATACCCATTGCTCGATATCCACATCGTTCCAAGTGGGCTTTTACGAGTATGAGGATTGACAAACAAGATAAACTAGTTGCTCTTGTCCGAAATAGCTGGGGGTAGGAAAAAGAATCTAAACAGCATTACTGACAAATATTTCCCGCAACTGATGTGCTTATAGGGTTATTCTATAAAGACCGTTCTCTTAAGACGTGTGCAAATGATAAAACACACGATCTTCTTAGTAGGTAGTAGTAACAAACAAACTTTCTTCTTGATTTCAGAAAAAAGTGTCAGTGCTGTTTTTTTGAGACTGAGTCGTGACTTTCTCATTTGACAACTCGGTTACCGCGTTCGAAGATCTTCACAAGACCAAGACCGGAATATAAAGTTGTGAGCTTTTCGAAAATTTATTAAAACTATTAAAACCTTTGACCGAAAGTCGGCCAAGTCTTTTATCTAAGACATAGCTCGACAGTGGTTTATTGATGCATGGAAAACTTCAGCCTACTCCGTACTTAAAGCTAATCAAATTTTATTTATTTATTTATTTATTTATTTATTTAATTATCTACAAGCCACTTAATGCCAACAGATATTTCAAATTATAATAACCAATCAAAATAAGTAAACATTCAAAAGTATTGCCTTAAATTTATCTCTTGATAAACAAATGTCGATATTTCTACACGCTTCATTAAAAGATATGATTGCTCTGGATAAAGGCTCATTACCCCCGTATTTAGTTCTGTGCACGCTTTGAAAAAGAAAATCTCTTATCTTAGTGGTCTAGCAGGTATATATATAGGGACCATTGAAAGAAGGGATGGACATATAATATTATAGCTAAGTATATCTCTTACAAACATTACATCATGAATAGCACGCCTCGATTTTAAGGATTTAATACCAAGCAATTGGCATCTGGCTGAATACTCTGGTCGGAAGTTCCATCGCATTTTGAAAAAAAGTATTCTTGTAAAACGTCTTTGTATTCTTTCGATGCGATTGGAGTGAATATTAAAAGCAGGGTTCCAAATTACATCGGCATATTCAAGAAGCGATCTAACCAAAGAGATGTATAAAGATAAGAGAGCATATGGGTCCTTGAAATCTTTACAATTTCTATTAATAAAACCAATGGCTGAGTTGGCTTTTATAGCAACATATTTAATATGACTTTTAAAAGAGAAATTGGAGTCGAGTATAACACCTAAATCTTTAATTTCGGTAACCCTGCAAAGGAGATTAGAGTCAATAACATAATCAAACTGCAAAGTTGAAGCCAATCTAGAGAAAGAAATAGCATAACACTTATTTATGTTAAGATTTAGGTCATTGGACCTACACCAGTCTGAGATAGAATTTAGATCATCTTGTATTAAGAGACAGTCATCTAAGCTTCGAATTTTCAGTTATAGTTTTAGATCGTCAGCATATAACAAACATTGGCAGTGTCTAATTGCCATGGTAGGGTAAGGCGAGGAGGATTTGACGAAAGGAGGATTTGTCATTTCCAAATATTCTTTGACACATTATGCGCAGAGTGCGCAAAAATCAAAACAAAGAGTGCCTGGCGTGATATGACTCCCTCATATGAATATGTCACTTGTGACTCTGCGTTTTTAGTAAACACACGTGATTTTTGTTGGTGGTGATTTTTTTTTGTTATTTTGCTATTTGTTCTTTTCGGATAAAATCTTTCTGCGCCAAGTTTCTTAATTATACGAAAAGTTATAACATCTTTCAATAAACCAGTGTTGACAATAAGTATACGGTTTGGTAGAGTTTGTTCCAGAAATTTGGTAAGTTGAAAAATAATATTCAATGTGACAAAAGGAGGATTTGACATCTGAAAAGTAGGATGATTTGACAAAATGTCAAATCCTCCTAACGGTTTTTTTTTAACGATATTTAGTAGATAAGTAGTTGAAGAATTAAATTTGGACTTAATTATTTAGGAAAACATGCCGAATATCTATAAAAGAAAATATCCTGATAGGGTTCTTGAATCTGTCAAATCCTCCTACAAAGTAGGAGGATTTGTCACTTGCTCAATATTGGTTTTGAGCTTAATATCATAAAACCCTTTTTGATTATATTATTGTAATATAGACAATATTGAAGTCAAATAACTAAGGAACATCTCCTACTACGAAATTGTAAGCTATCGGGTCAATGCTGGTTCCGAAGTGTGAAAGAATATTTTTGTGTCAAATCCTCCTCGCCTTACCCTAATATCATTGATAAAAATTATGAAGAGCAGTGGACCTAAATGGCTGCCTTGGGGAACCCCGGAGGTGCAATTTATCGATCTAGAGCAGACGTTGGCAATGCGCACTTTTTGAGTTCTGCCAATTAGATAAGACGATAGCCAACATAAAATCTTCGAATGAAAGCCGAAAAGTTCAAGCTTTTTCAATAAAGCAATATGGTTTACTGAGTCAAATGCTTTACTAAAGTCGGTGTACACAGTGTCGACTTGGCATTTGCTCTCAGTAGCATTAATAACGTACGATGAAAGAAGTGCCAAGTTAGTAGTGGTAGAGCGACCAGATACGAAACCATGCTGAGACTCTAATAAGAACTCTTTAGTTAGAAACTCAAGTCTGTTTTTGACTAAGCTTTCAAACAGCTTAGGAATCGCCGATAACTTGCAGATACCCCTATAGTTCTCAACATTATTTTTTGAACCAGACTTATGAATAGGAACAAGAAATGAAATTTTCCATTCATGGAGGAAAACACCCTCAGAAAGAGATTGATTAAAGATACTGAGCAACGGAAAACAGAGAGAGTCACAACAATAATTAAGAATCTTATACCTTTAAACGAGCTAATCTTGTATGTATATATATTTCCGTGATCTCGGAAACGGCTCTAACGATTTCGCTGAAATTTGGTATATAGGGGTTTTCGGGGGTAGGCAATTGATCTAGATTAGTCTTATGTTTGGGAAAACGCGTGTTTTCGAGTTTTCATGCGTTTTGAGCTTATTTTTCTGACTTTACTGCCTTTTACTCGCCATTACACAAACAATTCTTAATCAATGCAAACAAAAAAAATACGTAGGAGAGCCAACACTTTAATAGTTATTTCAAGCCATCAATCAGCTTTCTATGTCCTCTAGAAGCTGAGCTACAACCTAAAATCTAACACGAAAAAAATAAATTTATTTTCTCAAATCGAATATTATCAGCAGCCGCGGTTCTTGATCGTTGTTCTGCTTTGGGGTGGTTTTGTGGCGCACATCGCACAAGCACGTTCATATGAAAAAAAAACAGCGACAATGTCTTTCTGAGGAAATGCGCAGATGGATGATGACGTGTGGTGTGGTGATGGACGGATGGTGGATGGTGGTGTATAAATTGAGTTCAAGATTTTTCATTTAATGGTTGTTATAGTGAATACGTGGCACTCGAACGCATGGGCGTAGTATACCTGTTACAGGCCAGCGCGACCGTTAGCAAAGAGTAGCGTCCTCATTATTTCATTTACTTGTTTTAGTTTGATTTGATAATACACATATAATTTAATAGGGTAGTATTTTTGAAGTGAAACTTCTAATGCGACTTCCAACATTTCGTATCATACTTTAGTTATCAGTACCTGGGCGACCAATTGTAATTTCAAAAACAATACAAATTAAAAAAAATATATGTAAACTTGAACATATAAAAAAAAAAAAAAAGTAAGTCACCGAGCGGGATTCGAACTCGTAACACTCGTTTCTTGCCGTCCGCGTCATAGTAAAAGGAAAGAAGTAAGACATCTACCGGCGTTTAGGCGACATACATTTTTTTATACCTATTTCATGTTTAAATATATATAGGTATTTTTTAATTTGTATTGTTTTTAAAACTACAATAAATAGTAATAACCGAGCAAAGCTCGGTCACCCAGATATTAATAGTTGGAATGCCATCAGCTCCACCAATGGGATTGGGCTTTTGAGGCCCAAGAGGACTTCTTCAGAACTTAGTTGAAATGAGCCAATTTCAACCTTACTTGTTATATTGCCTGTCAAGTTTCTATTAAAGGCTGATTTTGAGTAGACCGATTCAAAGAAGTAAGAAAATAAATCAAGAGTGGAGTCCAAATTAGAGGACATAGTATTCTTAAAAAACATGGTATTTGGAATTCCTACAGACTTTCTTTTAGTATTTATTTATATATGACCAGAATGATTTACTATTGTATTTGACATTACTTTCTATATTCATGATGTAAGACCTGTAAAGAAATTTACTTAGAGTAGAAAATTCTTTGCGTAGTTTACTAAAGACAGCATAATCAGTTGCCTGATTTGATTTTTTAAATTTACTAAAAGCTTTACGCTTTAAATTTAGCAAGTTTGATAGTTGTCTATTATACCACGGAGGCTTAGACAACTTTTTTTTTTGACAAGAAGGAACAAATTTAACAAAGCCATCCTTTAAAATTTCAATAAAGCGTTTATACATAGACTCTAAGTTAAGATTTAAGAATTCATAACTCCAGTCAATACTATTAAATTATTAAGATTAGTTTTCAAAAATTTATAGCAATTTTCATTTGAATCTTTGTTATTATTAGAATAGGTGTAGGTACATATCAATTTCAATAAAGAGTTCCTTATGATTGATAGAATCATTTTGAAGTGAAAAAGGAACATTAGTTACATTAACATTAAATTCTTCACAGCAAATAAAAACAAGATCTAAAATTTTATGAAGTGAATTTAAGATATGATTAACTTGATTTAGGTTAAGCGAGTAAAGGGAGTCAATAAAGAAAAAGTCATAGTCTCTTTTCATATTATGGGGAGACAACATCTTTTCGCTTTCTGACCACTTCCAAATTATATCAGTGAGATTAAAGTCACCTAACACACAAATATTATCTGAACTTGAACATGAATTAGAGACAAATTCTATATTACTAAAATGTTTTTCGTAAACTTCTAAGTTACTTCTAGGAGGCACATAACTAACTATGATATGAACAAAGTCATTATTTACGTTGTTTAATTTAACTGGGATCCAAATCTGTTCGACATCAGCAACAGGCAGGGGAGTATTGTCTGAACCAAACGCTAAACGAACCGCAACAATTATTCCACCACCGCGTTCATCAGCAGACTTACATCGATCAACGCGATATACATTATAAATATAAGCGGTTGTCAAATATTTCATTCGAGGATATTTTGCTGTATAGCCAAGACTCGACGATAACGATGACATCATAGTCAAGGTGACTAGAGTTGTTGAATAAATCCAGGATTTTAGTTCGAATCCCACTGGCATTGTGATAGTATATATTTATACTGTTTAATTTCGAAATGATACTTATTGTTTGAAATGTTTTAAAGGTTACCTTACAATTATTTATTTTTATTTTTTTGCTTGAAGTTCGCTGGTTTGACACAATAAGCAGGCAAATGGATGTCGACTTATTGGTATATGTACGGAATAGCATTGGTATTTGCCACATTTAGTACCGAGATTTGGTTCTGCAAATCTTTTAAGGAGTTCTAATTCGTAAGACTGCCATTGTGGCAGGCTTTTATTTTGAAGCGACCTTTTATGTGGGACTGAAAATAAATGGAAAGGAAATAAAATCAGCAATTAAAGTAAAGAATATTAAATTTGTATATCTTTAAGAACGTGGTAAAAAATATGGAAAATGAAAGACGCAGAGGAGAGTCTTACGTCCTGAACTTTTATGTCTTTAAAAACTTGATAAACAAAATTATTCTAAGATGCCTGGGACATATGGAGCCAACTCTAGGGCAAGACGCAGAGGAAGGCCATATGCCCTGAATTTGTATGTGTTTAAATAAGTGGTAAAAAAAAATGTTATAAGATGAAGTGAACATTTGGAGTCAACTCTGGGGAAAGACGCAGAGGAGGGCCTTATGAAACCAACTTCAAGTCAAAAGTCTTAGTGACTTGGAACAAATATAGTTGTAGATTTGAACGGAAGAAACAAAAACTTATAACAAATAAAAAAAAGTATAGTACCTCATGCTTGGGCTTGATGATGGTCGCGCCTGTCAGTTGTGTCTGCATAAACATCGAGGTTAACAACTCCTTGCAGGTTGGCCGATTCATTTTATTCCTTTGAATGCACCATTCAATGAGAGCACCAGTCTTTCCGTCTTTGACTTTATTAAACCCAGCCGGCTTAATACCCAAGGTAACCTTTTTGTAAATCTGAGTTGGTGTGGTGCACTCACAGTAGGGATATTCGGATGTCACCATCTCCAACATGCACATGCCAAAGGCATAGATGTCGACAGCTTCGTCATACTGTTCGTCGTACATTTCGGGTGCCATGAACTCTGGAGTTCCGACAACGGACTTAGCAAAAGTGTGACACTTGCGATTGGACAGACCAAGATCACCGATTTTCACGAGGCCAAGTGATCCGGTTATAAATATATTATCGCATTTTAGGTCGCGATGAATTATCGGCGGCTTGCGGCTATGCAGGTATTGCAGTCCGTTTAGAATTTGATGGCAAAACTTGTAGAAGACCTTATCGTTGAGCGTTCTGAAGTATTTCAGATAACTGCAAAGGAATCATTTAAATAGAGTTGGAATACAGCAAGAGCAATAAAGGCTTTATAGCTATTTTTGTTCAGTATATAGGAAAAAAAAGCGTTAAAATATCTAGAATGAACAGAGGACGACAACCAAGTACAGAATTTTTTATATTGTAATTTGTAGAGCATTCAAGAGATTTCCATCAGCTGTATTTTAGTTTGAGGGGACTGGTACGGCAGTAGAAGACACCCGACTGTGTCAACCTAAAACCAACCATCAATAAAAAAAATTTCAAATAATTTTGGGCCAAAACAGCTCTCAATATCAATCGCTTCAACGGACTATACCAAAGCCGACTCTTAATATCATCATGCTGAAACAATCCGATGAGCTGATATCAGGTCTGTTCTGCACCTCGTGGTTGGCACTTTTGTAGCAACAAGTTCTACACTATCACATCACAAATAAAACGCGCCGATATAAAGCTCAAGTTAGGAAATAAAATGGTAATGGAATAGAGGCGAGCCATCGTATAGTCATACCCATTATTTTCCTGTATTGTCAATTGACAGAAATAAAAAAAACTAAACTAAAGAATTCATTATAATTGTAAACTCGGAGCGAGTAACACGCTAAAATAAAAATTAACCAGTGATACTCAGCGAATAAAAATGTATAGTAAACAATTCGGTCATAGTTTTCTTTTTATAAGTTTTCCTCCCATCGCAGTTAAACTCCACGATCTATAAGAAATTATCGTTTATAGTTTTTGAAAAGACCTAACTTCACTCACACATTAAATTGACAACTCAAAAAAATAGACTAAAGTTAGTCAATGTTAAACAAGTCAAAACGAAAAAGTACTAACTCTTTAAGAGTTCCAGATGTCATCAACTCAGTGACTAGGACGATATTTCTACGCGTGCCATTTCGAATATCCCAGTAGTCATAGAATCTTATAATATTGGGATGTTGCAACGCCTTCAGTAATTCAGCCTCCTCACGAAAATGCCGGCGTTCACTTTTTCTCACTCGTTCCTTCTATACGTGAAATAATAAGACATCATGTAAAAATATAGCAAATAAAATTCCACGCTTACCAGAAGCTCACACCATGCTACTAGAACTCCAGTCTCTGAATCCAACCCCCGAAAAACCGACTTTACGGATCCGCATCCGTATACTTTGGAATACTTGAAAAACCTGCCGCAAGGCGATACGCCTATGGACTTGTCTTCGTCGCAAACTTGCTCTTCTAAAATATACGATCATGTGATGTTGCCAATTGAATTGAATACATTTTACGGATGTTTGCCTTTGTGTATGTAGAGCTGTCAGCCGTTTGTAAAAGCCAATATTCAACGATAGTTACAATCAAACATACTTGACTTAATTTCTACGTTGGACCTGCCGTGAGACCTAAGCTAACTATGATCATATAAAGACGGTCAAAATGATATCCGCAAAGAATTGCAAGAGTTTTTCTGAGCTCCCCAGTTAATCGAAGCTTTAAAAAAAAGCCAGAAGACCAACAAAAAAAATTAAATTTTATTTGGAAGTCAAAATGATACCCGCAAAGAATTGCGAGCGTTTTTCTCAGCTCTCCAGTGGGTGATCGAAGCCTTAAAATAGCCAGACGATCAATCTTTTAATCTAAACCCGTATGCCTCTCAATGAAGAATTCAACACCCTATACCTATATGAGAAAATGAGAGAAGTTAAAATGATATCCGCAAAGAATTGCAAGAGTTTGTCTCAGCTAGAAAATCGCCCTTAAAAGTTATAATTCATGCGTTTTCCGGGAATCGAACCTGAGAGGCCTCGCTCAATGGCCCAGTACACTAACCACCGAGGCTGACTGAGCCACTGCGCATACTTGTTGATTGGTTGTATGTTCCAAAACTGATTTAGGCCCTCTTTGTATAATTGGTCGGCAATCGAAAATCGTTGAACACTTATAGCAGCAGATGGCCAAGAACTGAACCTTGTGGAATGTGAATTTCTCAAAAACGATTCTAAGATGCTTTCATGCTGAGTGCTTCGCCAATATTATATAGGGATGTTACGGAGGTGGTTTTATCGGAATCGGAGTCGGATTCGGAAGCCTAATACCGACCTCCGCCGAGTCGGAGGTGAATCGGATTCGTAGGCGGGGTTCGCACGCAGATAGAAATTATTAAAATATAAAATTTGAAAAAATCCCTTTTAAAAATCCAATAACAATAACTAACTCATACGTCTCGAGCACGCGCTCTGAGCAACAATGCAAATCTCGGTTTCGCCTACTCATGTAAAGTAAATAAAAGAGTGAAAAGACAGTCGTATTGTAAGTTACAGCATGTCGCGACTCGATAATTCTTGGTCGTCTCATCACCGATGGTAGTTCGAAAAACCTCCGATGGATTATATCGGAACCGAAGCCGGGTTCGGAGGTGCAATTGAACCGGAGGTTCTGACATATCGGATTCGGAGTCGAAGCTCCGTATCATCCCTAATATTATGTCGGAGGAGCTTAAAAGACACAATTCAAATGAAGGCCCAGTTAAAAAAATATTTAAAATAATAACACAAACAACAATACAAAGAAGAAGACGCTACAAATGCCTGCTCACTGATCAAAAATATGTTCAAAAATTATTTTTAATAAAAAAAAACAAAAATTTTCACAAAATTTACACAAGCTCTATACACACAAGAGCATCACAGCAAAATTGAACAACAACAGAAATCCTTAAAATACCTATTGGACTGCGCAGCATATTAAACTGCACACACACTTTCTATAAAAAAGCTAACAAATTGATAGAAAAAATTTCCTCGACTGGTTACGCCTTCGACCTTAATGTCTGTCCAACTCTGACTGCCACTCGATAATTTATTCTGCAGGCCATACACCAAGATCTTGGGGAGATTTTTTTTTTTTCAATATTTTTATTCATCATCATTTCAAGTAACGATCGTGATTATCGTAACAAAATTACTTTACATTTGCAGGAATTCAAACGACCAGGTGCCACGTAACCATTTCCCTACTCTAAGCACTGTACTTACACCAATGTATTGTAATTCGATCCCAGATGTGTGTCGTCATTTAATTACGAAAACGGGTGTGGTGCAGCTTTTCTGACTTTTATCAAAACAGTTGTGCATGTGCATGACCCTGAATTGCAATATGTGTTGTAAGTTGTATGTTGGATCTGAGTTTGAAGAGATATCAATCGCAAAGATCGTGAAGTCGCAGTAAAATTGGTACAGCCAGGACCCCGACACTAGGTGGAATATGTGTGTGAGTAGGCATCGACATCTTTTGTTTGCTAAGGCACGTCATCGGTACGTCTCACACACGTTATTCGAAACATGCTCAGATGCCGACAAATAACCGGACGTTGTTTATGCTTATGGCGGGGCAAGATACCGCCATATGTCATCTAAAAATAAAGATGATGTTGCAAATATTGACCGTGAATAGGAGGTTCTCCCAAACAGATTCGCAAGTATTTCCGACTATGATCATGGGCAGTAGGTAGTTCAGCTTTTAGTATTTCCAAGATTGTTAGTTATATCTCATTTGGCTTGGGAGGATCGGGACCCGGTTTTGGGCGTAACCCTAATGCAATATATTATACCAGAGTTCACCCAGTGGTAGAAATTCTACCATTACAGTGACCTAACCAATACAAAAAATATTGAAAAAAAAAATTACGGATAGAATTGAATCTCTGCACAGTTTAAAAAAAAATCCAGCGAATATGTTGTATGTAAGGCATAGGCCCACGGGCAATAGAGGCTTTCACGGCGGTTGAACTTCAGTCTGATAAAAGTCCATGCTATCATGAAACAAACAAACATCTGTGCACCGCCTCCGACAAAATGTCACTTTTTGACCTCATTAAATTCGAGGTAGTTAAGGACTTTAACTTTAACTCTCCTGATGGAGATCCGGCAAAGAATTACCCTTGCTATGTTAAAAAAAAAATGTTTACTTTACCAAGGGAAACCTTTCTCTCGGATTTTTGGCCGTGTGTAGGATGCGGGCAAGGACGAAGTAAGGACGAATGAAAAATATCAGCCAACCGACATAAAAGCAGGTTTTAGGTAGAATTTTCCAAATTACATGAACTACTGACCGACAATGATGTAAAATCTCTTTGACATTCTGATGAACATTCCGTTCGCTTCGTGGTTTTGGGTCGCTTGATGTGTGTATCTTGCAAAGTGACACATCGATATTCATGTTAACAGAATTATTAATGCGTTAATTACAACTTTTGAGAACTGCGCTTTTTATGCGGATACATGATACCATGTGTGCAGTGCCTGAGCCACCGAGGCCTTGGTGAGCAAGTCGCCAAATGATTGCATAGTAAAAAAGTTGCATTACAAAGAAATTGCATGAAGTAAGTGCGTTTGACTTCGAAATGAGGGCCTAGGGCTTCGGGCGATCTGGGTATAGAGGACTTTGAGGGTTGATAAACATAGTGAAACTGTTGCCGAACAATTGCAATCCAAAAACTGTCAAACAAATCGAAGTTTGACTTTTTAAAAAGGAAGGAAATTCCACAAGGCAGTGCCTTTGAGTATTTATCAAATTTTCGTTCGATCGAGCCTCAAAAACAGACTCATTAAGCCTTGCATGGGATATATGCCAGTACTGAGATGGCATTCGATAACAATAGCAACAATTCGACTGGAAGGCGACAGGGGTGTGCCACAGTCAGTAATATAACCTAACCGGATTGGTAACAGCAGATACAACTCACCTCATACACTGACCTGGAGATAAGCCACGGAGTCGGCCGCACTTAGCCAGGCAGTACAATACTTATAGACAAAACCAAAAAAAAAAAAAACAGCATCAAATGGGCATAAGAAACAAGGCAGCCTTTTTAGTAGATATTCATAAAGGAACTTATTCAAAGAAGAAATATACTTCTGAAGCCCCCATGTAATAGAAAGAGTGAACCTGAAGAGACCGCAGTGTTTTGGTAACCTTGACGGTAGATATTCATACAGGAACTTATTTAAAATCTTTTCTCTTGGAAAGCAACAAGAAGACTACTTGAAAAGAGTATTCACACCAAAGTATGGCCGGCATTGCCAATGTTAGAAAAATACAACAAAGAAAAGTGAAGAGTAGTCGAGAGGAAGACACCTGTGATTACAACGTGATTTAAAAGATACGTGTCTTGGATTCATACTGTGAAGAGGTTAAGTATGAAGGAAGAAGACAGCATGGAGGACTTATCCTGAGGCCTCGATCTCCATTAGTGATTTTAGGTATTCTTTCATAGTACTAAGTTGGATAACTTGCTCTACTATAATTTTTGCTATCTTCCACTGATGTAGAACATATCTTAGCTTAAAACAAGCATTAATTAAAAGCTTAAGTTTAACCAATGCTATGAAGGGTAGTTCCTTCAGGATTTGGGCAGTTATTAGATCATAGACTGGTGATTTTCAATTAGAGAGCTTGTGAATACATGTGCTGATCTCTTTTAGCGAAACGTAAGTGATTACGTCTTCATCAATTCTATCAGAGAATTCAAGGCATTCGTTTGCCACGCTAGGTGGAAAAGGTTTAAAAACATTTTTCAAATGTTTCGAAAAATAATTGATCATGCGTTTGAGGTCTTTTTAAATATTTGTCAGCCTTCCAAAAGGAGTCTGTCTGTGACTTTGTTAGCAGTTAAGTTGCATAGGTATTTAGTTAGAGATCTATTTTCAAATTCACTAATACTCCTTTTAAGTTTGTTATTAAGTCTATTGAATATAGTTCTACCGCCGGGATATCTTGCATCTTTGACATCAATGAACTAGTGAACCTGAGGAGATCACAGTGTTATGGTAACCTTGACTGTAGACATTCAAACAGGAACTTATTAAAAGAAGAAATGTTCTTCTGAGGTAAGCCCCCTCAATAAGCTTCAATTGAAAGGGACAGATCGTCACTCCGAATGAATAGAGGGTTAATTCATTCCTTATGTAAAAGAAAGAGTGAACCCGAAGAGACCGCAGTGTTATGGTAACCTTCTCTTGGAAAGCAACAAGAAGACTACTTGACTACTAGTCGAGAGGAAAACACCTGTGATTACAACGTGATTTAAAAGATACGTGTCTTGGACTCATACTGTGAAGAGGTAAAGTATGAAGGGAGAAGACAGCATGGAGGACCTGTCCTAAGGCCTCGATCTCCATTACTGAGTGATTTTAGGTATTTGTTCATAGTGCTAAGTTGGATTACTTACTCTACTTTGAAATAAAAGTGTAGACTTATATTAGGTCATATTTTGTCTACCAGGTCAGGTGAAGTTCTCAAGATCTTTCCATGGCCAATGGATTCTTTTCTTATTGAAAAACTTTGGCCGTCGTTTCTGACATTTACAGTCAATCTTTCTCCTTAATGTTGAAAGTGTTTGAAAGCATGGTTGGGTGCTCTCTCAAATAAAGAAAAGGATACAACAATCGTCAGCTGGCAAGTACTTTTCCATAATGTAAGAAGTCGATCATTGCCTAATAAAATAAGAGTAAAAGCACCGTTAAAAAAAGTTTTTATTTAAAAAGTATTAAGGCCTTGAAAAAGGCTCATGTTGAAAAAAATATGCGCAGATGCTAACGTTCAATTCGTAAAGCAGTTTCTTTATCATTCGTTTTTTGAAATGCGAAAGTGGTTTCAGTTGAGTTTATCTCAGAATCCCATCCCAGAGGTCAGTAAAATGTAAGTAAAGAGCAAATATAGTGATACAAAATAAAAGAACAGCTCTATCCTGGAGGGGGATCTTGCATTCATGAAACAGCGAACCACAAGAAATTTATTTTTAGTTTAAAAATCCACGCCCACATCAAAATGTTTCACACAAGGTTAGGTTAGGGTGAGTACAAGTAGTGCTGTGAGATTGCCACCGAAAGACCACCCATCGCTATCCCAAGGAACCAGGAAACTAAATTAGGGGCGCAATTATTATTTAATTCACCTCCTTTGTTAAGATTGGTTGAGGGTGAGAAGTGAAAACCGCCTATTCACTGTGAAATTCATGTAGTGGCCAGCTGGTCGCCTTACTGAAAACTGAATGGTGGTCAACTCATTCCTTATGTAAAAGAAAGAGTGAAGTGAGGAAAAAGCGACACTGCATTAAGAATTACATGGAGCCAAACGTCTTCCTCAACTAGATGAACCCTCCCTCTCTGGAGAACGAACAACGCAATCAAATATGAGATCTGTTGTGCTTATATCCCATCGCAAAAGACAACACTTGATATGAACCTACAGTAAAGTTGTAATAGAGACCACATATCCCGATTGCTTCGGAAATGCTGTGCGGCTATGCTGCAGAGTCGGGACGGCACCGTACGCCAAACGTCTTCGCCTTCCTTAACTAGATTTAAACGAGCAGTTGAATCACTCTCTCCCTGGAGAATGCACAACTAGTAGAATTTGTGATCAAATGAGACTTGTTTGTGCTTATTTCCAATCGCAAATATATTATAAACTAACAAGAAAATTTGTCACTGAGAGCCATTTTAACATACCATAACCATAACCACAAAATTAAAAGCCCCAAGGCGGCTCTATTCATTTAATTCTCGAGATTATTTCTTACAATAGATATAAATCGGAGAAGAAAAAATCATCTATGAGCTGTTTTCTATTTAAATGTTTAAATGTCTTTTTTTTTTTTTTATAATTTTACTCGCGCTCAAGGGGTTATGAATACCCTTATAATGCGGGGCACAGCGCGGCATTCAAGTTTTTTAGGAAGAGAAAGAGGGATAGGAAAGAGTAACGCTTATATGATAATGCAAAGATCTGTGAGACTTCCACAGTTCACTTTTCACCCTTTATATAATATTACTTAACTATAAAAACCTTACCAAGGACATGGTAATCCGGAGGCTAAGTTTTTGTTTTTGGACGGATTGGATAAGGGTCGTGCCAAAAGACAGAACTCTGGCTAATTTTTAAGGATATTCCAAATGCGGACGAATACTTATTGTTAGCTAAATTCTTCAAACTTAGAACTATAGGTACTATCGATGAATAGAATCATGTATCATGAACAGAAAAAATACGTTTACAGCTGCCATGAAGGAATAGAAAGAAATTTGTATCTCAAAATAAAAGTTACTGGCTTGAAGCCGTTTTAAAAGAAAGTTTTAGTGCATAAGCTTTATAACATGTGCGCGCCACACTTCCACTACCCAGACTAAGGGTTTGAAATACTGACCGAGGTCTGTAGCAGATATATTAAGGTGGCTTTTACACCAGGAACTGACTAGAAGCGAACCCACGACCATTCAATAAATACCCATTGCTCGATATCCACATCGTTCCAAGTGGGCTTTTACGAGTATGAGGATTGACAAACAAGATAAACTAGTTGCTCTTGTCCGAAATAGCTGGGGGTAGGAAAAAGAATCTAAACAGCATTACTGACAAATATTTCCCGCAACTGATGTGCTTATAGGGTTATTCTATAAAGACCGTTCTCTTAAGACGTGTGCAAATGATAAAACACACGATCTTCTTAGTAGGTAGTAGTAACAAACAAACTTTCTTCTTGATTTCAGAAAAAAGTGTCAGTGCTGTTTTTTTGAGACTGAGTCGTGACTTTCTCATTTGACAACTCGGTTACCGCGTTCGAAGATCTTCACAAGACCAAGACCGGAATATAAAGTTGTGAGCTTTTCGAAAATTTATTAAAACTATTAAAACCTTTGACCGAAAGTCGGCCAAGTCTTTTATCTAAGACATAGCTCGACAGTGGTTTATTGATGCATGGAAAACTTCAGCCTACTCCGTACTTAAAGCTAATCAAATTTTATTTATTTATTTATTTATTTATTTATTTATTTAATTATCTACAAGCCACTTAATGCCAACAGATATTTCAAATTATAATAACCAATCAAAATAAGTAAACATTCAAAAGTATTGCCTTAAATTTATCTCTTGATAAACAAATGTCGATATTTCTACACGCTTCATTAAAAGATATGATTGCTCTGGATAAAGGCTCATTACCCCCGTATTTAGTTCTGTGCACGCTTTGAAAAAGAAAATCTCTTATCTTAGTGGTCTAGCAGGTATATATATAGGGACCATTGAAAGAAGGGATGGACATATAATATTATAGCTAAGTATATCTCTTACAAACATTACATCATGAATAGCACGCCTCGATTTTAAGGATTTAATACCAAGCAATTGGCATCTGGCTGAATACTCTGGTCGGAAGTTCCATCGCATTTTGAAAAAAAGTATTCTTGTAAAACGTCTTTGTATTCTTTCGATGCGATTGGAGTGAATATTAAAAGCAGGGTTCCAAATTACATCGGCATATTCAAGAAGCGATCTAACCAAAGAGATGTATAAAGATAAGAGAGCATATGGGTCCTTGAAATCTTTACAATTTCTATTAATAAAACCAATGGCTGAGTTGGCTTTTATAGCAACATATTTAATATGACTTTTAAAAGAGAAATTGGAGTCGAGTATAACACCTAAATCTTTAATTTCGGTAACCCTGCAAAGGAGATTAGAGTCAATAACATAATCAAACTGCAAAGTTGAAGCCAATCTAGAGAAAGAAATAGCATAACACTTATTTATGTTAAGATTTAGGTCATTGGACCTACACCAGTCTGAGATAGAATTTAGATCATCTTGTATTAAGAGACAGTCATCTAAGCTTCGAATTTTCAGTTATAGTTTTAGATCGTCAGCATATAACAAACATTGGCAGTGTCTAATTGCCATGGTAGGGTAAGGCGAGGAGGATTTGACGAAAGGAGGATTTGTCATTTCCAAATATTCTTTGACACATTATGCGCAGAGTGCGCAAAAATCAAAACAAAGAGTGCCTGGCGTGATATGACTCCCTCATATGAATATGTCACTTGTGACTCTGCGTTTTTAGTAAACACACGTGATTTTTGTTGGTGGTGATTTTTTTTTGTTATTTTGCTATTTGTTCTTTTCGGATAAAATCTTTCTGCGCCAAGTTTCTTAATTATACGAAAAGTTATAACATCTTTCAATAAACCAGTGTTGACAATAAGTATACGGTTTGGTAGAGTTTGTTCCAGAAATTTGGTAAGTTGAAAAATAATATTCAATGTGACAAAAGGAGGATTTGACATCTGAAAAGTAGGATGATTTGACAAAATGTCAAATCCTCCTAACGGTTTTTTTTTAACGATATTTAGTAGATAAGTAGTTGAAGAATTAAATTTGGACTTAATTATTTAGGAAAACATGCCGAATATCTATAAAAGAAAATATCCTGATAGGGTTCTTGAATCTGTCAAATCCTCCTACAAAGTAGGAGGATTTGTCACTTGCTCAATATTGGTTTTGAGCTTAATATCATAAAACCCTTTTTGATTATATTATTGTAATATAGACAATATTGAAGTCAAATAACTAAGGAACATCTCCTACTACGAAATTGTAAGCTATCGGGTCAATGCTGGTTCCGAAGTGTGAAAGAATATTTTTGTGTCAAATCCTCCTCGCCTTACCCTAATATCATTGATAAAAATTATGAAGAGCAGTGGACCTAAATGGCTGCCTTGGGGAACCCCGGAGGTGCAATTTATCGATCTAGAGCAGACGTTGGCAATGCGCACTTTTTGAGTTCTGCCAATTAGATAAGACGATAGCCAACATAAAATCTTCGAATGAAAGCCGAAAAGTTCAAGCTTTTTCAATAAAGCAATATGGTTTACTGAGTCAAATGCTTTACTAAAGTCGGTGTACACAGTGTCGACTTGGCATTTGCTCTCAGTAGCATTAATAACGTACGATGAAAGAAGTGCCAAGTTAGTAGTGGTAGAGCGACCAGATACGAAACCATGCTGAGACTCTAATAAGAACTCTTTAGTTAGAAACTCAAGTCTGTTTTTGACTAAGCTTTCAAACAGCTTAGGAATCGCCGATAACTTGCAGATACCCCTATAGTTCTCAACATTATTTTTTGAACCAGACTTATGAATAGGAACAAGAAATGAAATTTTCCATTCATGGAGGAAAACACCCTCAGAAAGAGATTGATTAAAGATACTGAGCAACGGAAAACAGAGAGAGTCACAACAATAATTAAGAATCTTATACCTTTAAACGAGCTAATCTTGTATGTATATATATTTCCGTGATCTCGGAAACGGCTCTAACGATTTCGCTGAAATTTGGTATATAGGGGTTTTCGGGGGTAGGCAATTGATCTAGATTAGTCTTATGTTTGGGAAAACGCGTGTTTTCGAGTTTTCATGCGTTTTGAGCTTATTTTTCTGACTTTACTGCCTTTTACTCGCCATTACACAAACAATTCTTAATCAATGCAAACAAAAAAAAATACGTAGGAGAGCCAACACTTTAATAGTTATTTCAAGCCATCAATCAGCTTTCTATGTCCTCTAGAAGCTGAGCTACAACCTAAAATCTAACACGAAAAAAATAAATTTATTTTCTCAAATCGAATATTATCAGCAGCCGCGGTTCTTGATCGTTGTTCTGCTTTGGGGTGGTTTTGTGGCGCACATCGCACAAGCACGTTCATATGAAAAAAAAACAGCGACAATGTCTTTCTGAGGAAATGCGCAGATGGATGATGACGTGTGGTGTGGTGATGGACGGATGGTGGATGGTGGTGTATAAATTGAGTTCAAGATTTTTCATTTAATGGTTGTTATAGTGAATACGTGGCACTCGAACGCATGGGCGTAGTATACCTGTTACAGGCCAGCGCGACCGTTAGCAAAGAGTAGCGTCCTCATTATTTCATTTACTTGTTTTAGTTTGATTTGATAATACACATATAATTTAATAGGGTAGTATTTTTGAAGTGAAACTTCTAATGCGACTTCCAACAATTCGTATCATACTTTAGTTATCAGTACCTGGGCGACCAATTGTAATTTCAAAAACAATACAAATTAAAAAAAATATATGTAAACTTGAACATATAAAAAAAAAAAAAAAAGTAAGTCACCGAGCGGGATTTGAACTCGTAACACTCGTTTCTTGCCGTCCGCGTCATAGTAAAAGGAAAGAAGTAAGACATCTACCGGCGTTTAGGCGACATACATTTTTTTATACCTATGTTCATGTTTAAATATATATAGGTATTTTTTAATTTGTATTGTTTTTAAAACTACAATAAATAGTAATAACCGAGCAAAGCTCGGTCACCCAGATATTAATAGTTGGAATGCCATCAGCTCCACCAATGGGATTGGGCTTTTGAGGCCCAAGAGGACTTCTTCAGAACTTAGTTGAAATGAGCCAATTTCAACCTTACTTGTTATATTGCCTGTCAAGTTTCTATTAAAGGCTGATTTTGAGTAGACCGATTCAAAGAAGTAAGAAAATAAATCAAGAGTGGAGTCCAAATTAGAGGACATAGTATTCTTAAAAAACATGGTATTTGGAATTCCTACAGACTTTCTTTTAGTATTTATTTATATATGACCAGAATGATTTACTATTGTATTTGACATTACTTTCTATATTCATGATGTAAGACCTGTAAAGAAATTTACTTAGAGTAGAAAATTCTTTGCGTAGTTTACTAAAGACAGCATAATCAGTTGCCTGATTTGATTTTTTAAATTTACTAAAAGCTTTACGCTTTAAATTTAGCAAGTTTGATAGTTGTCTATTATACCACGGAGGCTTAGACAACTTTTTTTTTTGACAAGAAGGAACAAATTTAACAAAGCCATCCTTTAAAATTTCAATAAAGCGTTTATACATAGACTCTAAGTTAAGATTTAAGAATTCATAACTCCAGTCAATACTATTAAATTATTAAGATTAGTTTTCAAAAATTTATAGCAATTTTCATTTGAATCTTTGTTATTATTAGAATAGGTGTAGGTACATATCAATTTCAATAAAGAGTTCCTTATGATTGATAGAATCATTTTGAAGTGAAAAAGGAACATTAGTTACATTAACATTAAATTCTTCACAGCAAATAAAAACAAGATCTAAAATTTTATGAAGTGAATTTAAGATATGATTAACTTGATTTAGGTTAAGCGAGTAAAGGGAGTCAATAAAGAAAAAGTCATAGTCTCTTTTCATATTATGGGGAGACAACATCTTTTCGCTTTCTGACCACTTCCAAATTATATCAGTGAGATTAAAGTCACCTAACACACAAATATTATCTGAACTTGAACATGAATTAGAGACAAATTCTATATTACTAAAATGTTTTTCGTAAACTTCTAAGTTACTTCTAGGAGGCACATAACTAACTATGATATGAACAAAGTCATTATTTACGTTGTTTAATTTAACTGGGATCCAAATCTGTTCGACATCAGCAACAGGCAGGGGAGTATTGTCTGAACCAAACGCTAAACGAACCGCAACAATTATTCCACCACCGCGTTCATCAGCAGACTTACATCGATCAACGCGATATACATTATAAATATAAGCGGTTGTCAAATATTTCATTCGAGGATATTTTGCTGTATAGCCAAGACTCGACGATAACGATGACATCATAGTCAAGGTGACTAGAGTTGTTGAATAAATCCAGGATTTTAGTTCGAATCCCACTGGCATTGTGATAGTATATATTTATACTGTTTAATTTCGAAATGATACTTATTGTTTGAAATGTTTTAAAGGTTACCTTACAATTATTTATTTTTATTTTTTTGCTTGAAGTTCGCTGGTTTGACACAATAAGCAGGCAAATGGATGTCGACTTATTGGTATATGTACGGAATAGCATTGGTATTTGCCACATTTAGTACCGAGATTTGGTTCTGCAAATCTTTTAAGGAGTTCTAATTCGTAAGACTGCCATTGTGGCAGGCTTTTATTTTGAAGCGACCTTTTATGTGGGACTGAAAATAAATGGAAAGGAAATAAAATCAGCAATTAAAGTAAAGAATATTAAATTTGTATATCTTTAAGAACGTGGTAAAAAATATGGAAAATGAAAGACGCAGAGGAGAGTCTTACGTCCTGAACTTTTATGTCTTTAAAAACTTGATAAACAAAATTATTCTAAGATGCCTGGGACATATGGAGCCAACTCTAGGGCAAGACGCAGAGGAAGGCCATATGCCCTGAATTTGTATGTGTTTAAATAAGTGGTAAAAAAAAATGTTATAAGATGAAGTGAACATTTGGAGTCAACTCTGGGGAAAGACGCAGAGGAGGGCCTTATGAAACCAACTTCAAGTCAAAAGTCTTAGTGACTTGGAACAAATATAGTTGTAGATTTGAACGGAAGAAACAAAAACTTATAACAAATAAAAAAAAGTATAGTACCTCATGCTTGGGCTTGATGATGGTCGCGCCTGTCAGTTGTGTCTGCATAAACATCGAGGTTAACAACTCCTTGCAGGTTGGCCGATTCATTTTATTCCTTTGAATGCACCATTCAATGAGAGCACCAGTCTTTCCGTCTTTGACTTTATTAAACCCAGCCGGCTTAATACCCAAGGTAACCTTTTTGTAAATCTGAGTTGGTGTGGTGCACTCACAGTAGGGATATTC
This sequence comes from Cheilosia urbana, assembly GCA_946477585.1. Classification (NCBI taxonomy): domain Eukaryota; kingdom Metazoa; phylum Arthropoda; class Insecta; order Diptera; family Syrphidae; genus Cheilosia; species Cheilosia urbana. The sequence goes on from OX297857.1 coordinate 7,179,004, forward strand.
GGATGTCACCATCTCCAACATGCACATGCCAAAGGCATAGATGTCGACAGCTTCGTCATACTGTTCGTCGTACATTTCGGGTGCCATGAACTCTGGAGTTCCGACAACGGACTTAGCAAAAGTGTGACACTTGCGATTGGACAGACCAAGATCACCGATTTTCACGAGGCCAAGTGATCCGGTTATAAATATATTATCGCATTTTAGGTCGCGATGAATTATCGGCGGCTTGCGGCTATGCAGGTATTGCAGTCCGTTTAGAATTTGATGGCAAAACTTGTAGAAGACCTTATCGTTGAGCGTTCTGAAGTATTTCAGATAACTGCAAAGGAATCATTTAAATAGAGTTGGAATACAGCAAGAGCAATAAAGGCTTTATAGCTATTTTTGTTCAGTATATATAGGAAAAAAAAGCGTTAAAATATCTAGAATGAACAGAGGACGACAACCAAGTACAGAATTTTTTATATTGTAATTTGTAGAGCATTCAAGAGATTTCCATCAGCTGTATTTTAGTTTGAGGGGACTGGTACGGCAGTAGAAGACACCCGACTGTGTCAACCTAAAACCAACCATCAATAAAAAAAATTTCAAATAATCTTGGGCCAAAACAGCTCTCAATATCAATCGCTTCAACGGACTATACCAAAGCCGACTCTTAATATCATCATGCTGAAACAATCCGATGAGCTGATATCAGGTCTGTTCTACACCTCGTGGTTGGCACTTTTGTAGCAACAAGTTCTACACTATCACATCACAAATAAAACGCGCCGATATAAAGCTCAAGTTAGGAAATAAAATGGTAATGGAATAGAGGCGAGCCATCGTATAGTCATACCCATTATTTTCCTGTATTGTCAATTGACAGAAATAAAAAAAACTAAACTAAAGAATTCATTATAATTGTAAACTCGGAGCGAGTAACACGCTAAAATAAAAATTAACCAGTGATACTCAGCGAATAAAAATGTATAGTAAACAATTCGGTCATAGTTTTCTTTTTATAAGTTTTCCTCCCATCGCAGTTAAACTCCACGATCTATAAGAAATTATCGTTTATAGTTTTTGAAAAGACCTAACTTCACTCACACATTAAATTGACAACTCAAAAAAATAGACTAAAGTTAGTCAATGTTAAACAAGTCAAAACGAAAAAGTACTAACTCTTTAAGAGTTCCAGATGTCATCAACTCAGTGACTAGGACGATATTTCTACGCGTGCCATTTCGAATATCCCAGTAGTCATAGAATCTTATAATATTGGGATGTTGCAACGCCTTCAGTAATTCAGCCTCCTCACGAAAATGCCGGCGTTCACTTTTTCTCACTCGTTCCTTCTATACGTGAAATAATAAGACATCATGTAAAAATATAGCAAATAAAATTCCACGCTTACCAGAAGCTCACACCATGCTACTAGAACTCCAGTCTCTGAATCCAACCCCCGAAAAACCGACTTTACGGATCCGCATCCGTATACTTTGGAATACTTGAAAAACCTGCCGCAAGGCGATACGCCTATGGACTTGTCTTCGTCGCAAACTTGCTCTTCTAAAATATACGATCATGTGATGTTGCCAATTGAATTGAATACATTTTACGGATGTTTGCCTTTGTGTATGTAGAGCTGTCAGCCGTTTGTAAAAGCCAATATTCAACGATAGTTACAATCAAACATACTTGACTTAATTTCTACGTTGGACCTGCCGTGAGACCTAAGCTAACTATGATCATATAAAGACGGTCAAAATGATATCCGCAAAGAATTGCAAGAGTTTTTCTGAGCTCCCCAGTTAATCGAAGCTTTAAAAAAAAGCCAGAAGACCAACAAAAAAAATTAAATTTTATTTGGAAGTCAAAATGATACCCGCAAAGAATTGCGAGCGTTTTTCTCAGCTCTCCAGTGGGTGATCGAAGCCTTAAAATAGCCAGACGATCAATCTTTTAATCTAAACCCGTATGCCTCTCAATGAAGAATTCAACACCCTATATGAGAAAATGAGGGAAGTTAAAATGGTATCCGCAAAGAATTGCAAGAGTTTTTCTCGGCCAGAAAATCGCCCTTAAAAGTTATAATTCATGTGTTTTCCGGGAATCGAACCTGAGAGGCCTCGCTCAATGGCCCAGTACACTAACCACCGAGGCTGACTGAGCCACTGCGCATACTTGTTGATTGGTTACATGTTCCAAAACTGATTTAGGCCCTCTTTGTATAATTGATCGGCAATCGAAAAACGTTGAACGCTTATAGCAGCAGATGGCCAAGAACTGAACCTTGTAGAATGTGAATTTCTCAAAAACGATTCTAAAATGCTTTCATGCTGAGTGCTTCGCCAATATTATATAGGGATGTTACGTTTTTTTCGAAATTGGAGTCGGACGGATACCGACCTCCGCGGAGTCGAGGTTTAATCGGATTCGGAGGCGGGGCTCGCACGCAGATACAAATTATTAAAATATAAAATTTGAAAAAATCCCTTTTAAAAATCCAATAACAATAACGAACTCATACGTCTCGAGCACGCGCTCTGAGTTTCAATGCAAATCTCGGTCTTGCCTACTCATGTAAAATAAATAAAAGAGTGAAAAGACAGTCGTATTGTAAGTTACAACATGTCGCAACTCGATAATTCTTGGTCGTCTCATAACCGATGGTAGTTCGAAAAACCTCAGATGGATTATATCGGAACCGAAGCCGGGTTCGGAGGTGCAATTTAACCGGAGGTTCCGACATATCGGATTCGGAGTCGAAGCTCCGTATCATCCCTAATATTATGTCGGAGGAGCTTAAAAGACTTAAGACAATTCAAATGAAGGCTCAAATGAAAAATATGGAAAATAATAACACGGGAAGGGTACGAATTGACGACAAAAAAAATGTCGGCTGTAACAAATGTCGATTTTGCCATTCCTTGTCGCTTATTAAAATATCGACTAAAGATTTACCGACAATAAAAAAAGTCGACAATTTGAAATGCCGTTGGCGAAATGTCGAATGGAATATAATATAAACAAAGTGTCGGCGAAAATGTCGACTGGTGCTCGAACGCTAAAGTATCATAAATAAAACAATCCGGTTGGGTTGGGTCCGATTAGTAGATATTAAAAATATCGACTGTAAAAAGCCGATTGACATAATGCCGACAAAAAAAAAGTCGATCGGGAAAAATATCGACTGGTCAAAATGTTTATTGAAAATTTGTAGATTTTTAAAACGTCGATTTTGAAAATGTCGACAATGGTTTAGTGAATGATGTTCACGTGCATGCCGCATGCACGTGAACATCATTCACTAAACCATTGTCGGCTAACTGTTCACATTTATTTACAATATTCTCTATCTTGTAATATCTACTTACTGTACTGTTATCAACATTACATATTGGTTGAACCAGTTGAGGTGCAGCTTTCGAACAGTATACAATGCAATGTAATATAAGTTCAGTTAAATCCAATAAAAATAATGTTAAATTAGTGATCGATGGATTTGTTTATCACTCAGAAAAACTTCAAAAGGATATATATCGGTGGCGATGTGAATCCAAAAACAAATTACGTTGTAAAGGTCGCGTAAGCACTACTCTTGTCAATGGAAAGCATAGTATTGTTAAAACGCCATCAAATCATTCTCATGACCCATTGGCCTATAATGAGCAAGTCTATAAACCAAATGCTATCGTGAAAGATCTTGCTGACAATACGGATAATGCTCCCGTTTATGAATACCGGATTTTTTATTTTTGATACTTTAGCGTTCGAGTACCAGTCGACATTTTCGCCGACACTTTGATTATATTTATTCCATTCGACATTTCGCCAACGGCATTTCAAATTGTCGGCATTTTTTATTGTCGGTAAATCTTTAGTCGATATTTTAATAAGCGACAAGGAATGGCAAAATCGACATTTGTTACAGCCGACATTTTTTTTGTCGTCAATTCGTACCCTTCCCAATCCGGTTTTCATAAACGGGAGGATTATCCGGGTTGGGTCCGATAAGTAGATATTAAAAATATCGACTGTAAAAAGCCGATTGACATAATGCCGACAAAAAAAAAGTCGATCGGGAAAAATATCGACTGGTCAAAATGTTTATCGAAAATTTGTAGATTTTTAAAACGTCGATTTTGAAAATGTCGACAAAGGTTTAGTGAATGATGTTCACGTGCATGCCGCATGCACGTGAACATCATTCACTAAACCATTGTCGGCTAACTGTTCACATTTATTTACAATATTCTCTACCTTGTAATATCTACTTACTGTACTGTTATCAACATTACATTTTGGTTCAGCCAGTTGACGTGCAGCTCTCGAACAGTATACAATGTAGTGTAATATAAGTTCAGTTAAATCCAATAAAAATAATGATAAATTAGTGATCGATGGATTTGTTTATCACTTAGAAAAACTTCAAAAGGATATATATCGGTGGCGATGTGAATCCAAAAACAAATTATGTTGTAAAGGTCGCGTAAGCACTACTCTTGTCAATGGAAAGCATGGTATTGTTAAAAAGCCATCAAATCATTCTCATGACCCATTGGCCTATAAAGAGCAAGTCTATAAAGCAAATGCTATCGTGAAAGATCTTGCTGACAATACGGATAATGCTCCCGTTAATATAATTGTGGAAAGTGTTGCAAACTGCAAAAATGAGTGCCGTGTTTACCTACCAAATTCTCAAAACCAAAAACAAAAAATTAAAAGAGTTAGATCTAAGAATTTAAATAAGGAACCCAAAAACCATAACGAAATTTGTATACCCGAAAATTTAAAATTTGTTGAAGGTGAATTATTTGTTCTCGTCGATAAAGAAGTGGGTAACGAGCGATTTTTGATTTTGGGAAGTAAAGCAAACTTAGAAGTGTTATCTCAGTGTAAGGTGTGGCTTATGGATGGTACATTCGAAGTTGTACCATCTATAATGCGGCAATTATTTACCATTCAAGGTATTGTTAAAGATGAAGCTTTGCCACTCATATTTTGCATTATGAGTAGTAAAAGTAAAATGTTGTATGAAGAGTTTTTCTATGAACTATGTCGTATTGCGTGTGACAATAACATTCCCTTGTCACCGGAATTCATATTATCAGATTTTGAGAAAGCAAGTGTCGCAGCAGCAAAAACATATTTCCCAGAGTCCGTTAACAAAGGCTGTTTTTTCCATTTTGGTGCAATCATTTGGAGAAGAATTCAAGCAGAAAAGCTGCAAACAAAATATGGGAATAATGAAGAATTCAGCCGTCAAATGAGGATGATGAAGGCACTCGCATTTTTGCCACCAGACGAGGTACCTGCTTATTTTGCCGAATTAAAAAAAAATGTTGATAATGATGGTAAACGCATTGCAAATTGGTTTGAAAAAAACTATGTAGGGGGTGGTAGTAGAAAACGTTCATTTTCAAATAAAACCAAATGTACTCCTCCTGCTTACGATCCATCGTTCTGGTCAGTACACGATCAATTGGTTTTCAAGTTACCAAGAACTCAAAACAGTCTAGAAGCTTGGCATAGGCGACTAAAGGTTCTTGTGGGAGCATCACATGTTGGACTATATAAATTAATTTCAAAGCTGGGTAAGGAATATCTCATTGTTAAACAAACTTTAGATAAAATTCAAAAAGGAGAGAGAAAAAAAACATCACATTATACAATTCGCAAAGAAAAACAACTCACAAATATCCTTAACGATAAATCGAATTACTATAAATTAGAGTTTTTAAAGAACATCGGAATTCATTTAAGATTGGGTTGACGAATTTGTATAAATTCTTCCTTCCTTATTGTACGAATATTCATTTTTATGTTTCTTTATTGACAAGAGGTTTATAAATAAAATTGATTTTATGAATACCGGATTGTTTTATTTTTGATACTTTAGCGTTCGAGTACCAGTCGACATTTTCGCCGACACTTTGTTTATATTATATTCCATTCGACATTTCGCCAACGGCATTTCAAATTGTCGGCTTTTTTTATTGTCGGTAAATCTTTAGTCGATATTTTAATAAGCGACAAGGAATGGCAAAATCGACATTTGTTACAGACGACATTTTTTTTTTTGTCGTCAATTCGTACCCTTCCCTAATTTATCGTTATTTTTATTGGATTTAACTGAACTTATTCTGTTCGAGAGCTGCACGTCAACTGGCTGAACCAAAATGTAATGTTGATAACAGTACAGTAAGTAGATATTACATGGTAGAGAATATTGTAAATAAATGTGAACAGTTAGCCGACAATGGTTTAGTGAATGATGTTCACGGGCGTGCCGCATGCACGTGAACATCATTCACTAAACCATTGTCGACATTTTAAAAATCGACGTTTTAAAAATCTACAAATTTTCAATAAACATTTTGACCAGTCGATATTTTTCCCGATCGACTTTTTTTTTGTCGGCATTATGTCAATCGGCTTTTTACAGTCGATATTTTTAATATCTACTAATCGGACCCAACCCAAACACCAATACAAAGAAGAAGACGCTACAAATGCCTGCTCACTGATCAAAAATATATGTTCAAAAATTATTTTTAATAAAAAAAAACATTTGCACAAAATTTACACAAGCTCTATACACACAAGAGCATCACAGCAAAACTGAACAACAACAGAAATCCTTAAAATACCTATTGGACTGCGCTGCATATTAAACTGCACACACACTTTCTATAAAAAAGCTAACAAATTGATCGAAAAAATTTCCTCGACTGGTTACGCCTTAGCTCTTAATGTCTGTCCAACTCTGACTGCCACTCGATAGTTTATTCTGCAGGCCATACACCAAGATCTTGGGGAGATTTTTTTTTTTTTCAATATTTTTATTCATCATCATTTCAAGTAACGATCGTGATTATCGTAACAAAATTACTTTACATTTGCAGGAATTCAAACGACCAGGTGCCACGTAACCATTTCCCTACTCTAAGCACTGTACTTGCACCAATGTATTGTAATTCGATCCCAGATGTGTGTCGTCATTTAATTACGAAAACGGGTGTGGTGCAGCTTTTCTGACATTTATCAAAACAGTTGTGCATGTGCATGACCCTGAATTGCAATTGTAACTACCCCCGTCAAGACGTTGCATGTTGGATTTGAGTTTAAAGAGATATCAATCGCAAAGATCGTGAAGTCGCAGTAAAATTGGTACAGCCAGGACCCCGACACTAGGTGGAATATGTGTGTGAGTAGGCATCGACATCTTTTGTTTGCTAAGGCACGTCATCGGTACGTCTCACACACGTTATTCGAAACATGCTCAGATGCCGACAAATAACCGGACGTTGTTTATGCTTATGGCGGGGCAAGATACCGCCATATGTCATCTAAAAATAAAGATGATGTTGCAAATATTGACCGTGAATAGGAGGTTCTCCCAAACAGATTCGCAAGTATTTCCGACTATGATCATGGGCAGTAGGTAGTTCAGCTTTTAGTATTTCCAAGATTGTTAGTTATATCTGATTTGGCTTGGGAGGATCGGGACCCGGTTTTGGGCATAGCCCTAATGTAATATATTATACCAGAGTTCACCCAGTGGTAGAAATTCTACCATTACAGTGACCTGGCTAATAAAAGAAATATTGAAAAAAAAAAAAAAAAAATTACAGACAAAATTGAACCTCTGCAGTTTTAAAAAAAAAAAAAAAATCCAGCGAATATGTTGTATTTAAGGCATAGGCCCACGGGCGATGGAGGCTTTCACGGCGGTTGAACTTTAGGCGAAGTCTGATAAAAGTCCATGCTATCATGAAACAAACAAACATCTGTGCACCGCCTCCGAAAAAATGTCACTTTTTGACCACATTAAATTCGAGGTAGTTAAGGACTTTAACTATCACTCTCCTGATGGAGATCCGGCAAAGAATTACCCTTGCTATGTTAAAAAAAAAAATGTTTACTCTACCAAGGGAAATCTTTCTCTCGGATTTTTGGCCGTGTGTAGGATGCGGGCGACTGCAGGAGAAGTTACCACCACTTGCCACCATTGGTTTTGAGGGCTTTAGTAAGGACGAATGAAAAATGACAGCCAACTGACATAAAAGCAGGTTTTAGGTAGAGTTTTCCAAATTACATGAACTACTGACCGACAATGATGTAAAATCTCGTTCGACATTCTGATGAACATTCCGTTCGGTTCGTGGTTTTGGGTCGCTTGATGGGTGTATCTTGCAAAGTGACACATCGATATTCATGTTAACAGAATGATTGGTATTTTATTAAAGCGTTAATTACAACTTTTAAGAACTGCGCTTTTTATGCGGATACATGATACCATGTGTGCAGTGCCTGAGCCACCGAGGCCTTGGTGAGCAAGTCGCCAAATGATTGCATAGTAAAAAAGTTGCATTACAAAGAAATTGCATGAAGTAAGTGCGTTTGACTTCGAAATGAGGGCCTAGGGCTTCGGGCGATCTGGGTATAGAGGACTTTGAGGGTTGATGAACATAGTGAAACTGTTGCCGAACAATTGCAATCCAAAAACTGTCAAACAAATCGAAGTTTGACTTTTTAAAAAGGAAGGAAATTCCACAAGGCAGTGCCTTTGAGTATTTATTAAATTTTCGCTTCGATCGAGCCTCAAAAACAGACTCAATTAGCCTTGCATGGGATATATGCCAGTACTGAGATGGCACTCGATAACAATAGCAACAATTCGACTGGAAGGCGACAGGGGTGTGCCACAGTCAGTAATATAACCTAACCGGATAGGTAACAGCAGATATAACTCACCTCATACACTGACCTGGAGATAAGCCATGGAGTCGGCCGCACTTAGCCAGGCAGTACAATACTTATAGACAAAACCAAAAAAAAAAAAAAAACAGCATCAAATGGGCATAAGAAACAAGGCAGCCTTTTTAGTAGATATTCATAAAGGAACTTATTCAAAGAAGAAATATACTTCTGAAGCCCCCATGTAATAGAAAGAGTGAACCTGAAGAGACCGCAGTGTTTTGGTAACCTTGACGGTAGATATTCATACAGGAACTTATTTAAAATCTTTTCTCTTGGAAAGCAACAAGAAGACTACTTTTTAAGAGTATTCACACCAAAGTATGTCCGGCCAATGTTAGAAAAAGACAACAAAGAAAAGTGAAGAGTAGTCGAGAGGAAAACACCTGTGATTACAACGTGATTTAAAAGATACGTGTCTTGGATTCATACTGCGAAGATTTTAAGTATGAAGGAAGAAGACAGCATGGAGGACTTGTCCTAAGTCCTCGATCTCCATTAGTGATTTTAGGTATTTTTTCATAGTACTAAGTTGGATTAGTTATACTCTACTTTGAAATGAAACTGTAGACTTATATTAGGTCATATTTTGTCTACCAGGTCAGGTGAAGTTCTCAAGATCTTTCCATGGCCAATGGATTCTTTTCTTATTGAAAAACTTTGGCCGTCGTTTCTGACATTTACAGTCAATCTTTCTCCTTAATGTTGAAAGTGTTTGAAAGCATGGTTGGGTGCTCTCTCAAATAAAGAAAAGGATACAACAATCGTCAGCTGGCAAGTACTTTTCCATAATGTAAGAAGTCGATCATTGCCTAATAAAATAAGAGTAACAGCACCGTTAAAAAAAGTTTTTATTTAAAAAGTATTAAGGCCTTGAAAAAGGCTCATGTTGAAAAAAAAATTAGCGCAGATGCTAACGTTCAATTCGTAAAGCAGTTTCTTTATCATTCATTTTTTGAAATGCGAAAGTGGTTTCAGTTGAGTTTATTTCCGAATTCCATCCCAGAGGTCAGTAAAATGTAAGTAAAGAGCAAATATAGTGACACAAAATAAAAGAACAGCTCTATCCTGGAGGGGGTTCTTGCATTTATGAAACAGCGAACCACAAGAAATTTATTTTTAATTTAATAATCCACGCCCACATCAAAATGTTTCACACAAGGTTAGGTTAGGGTGAGTATAAGTAGTGGTTTGAGATTGCCACCGAAAGACCACCCATCGCTATCCCAGTGAACCAGGAAACTAAATTAGGAGCGCAATTATTGTTTAATTCACCTCCTTTGTTGAGACTGGTTGAGGGTGAGAAGTGAAAACCGCCTCTTCACTGTGAAATTACTGAAAACTGAATGGTAGTCAACTCATTCCTTATGTAAAAGAAAGAGTGAAGTGAGGAAAAAGCGACACTACATTAAGAATTACATGGAGGCGATTGTTCCTTGTTTCGGCAAGGAAGAATTTTGTCGCCACATTTGAAAGGAATCTTGAGGAGAACATTCCATTCATACATTCTTCTCACTTGCCCCAACCACATCCCCTCTACAACTGACAAAACGATAAATATGTCTACATAATAATCAAAACAACAAATACAATTTTTTTTTTTTATTACGTCTTGCGGCCTCTTGATACTATTTTAATACACATGAAATCAAAACAAATCAGCTTTTAATTGTAAGATGACTGACAGCTTTTCCACTTCTTACGCCAAGACATTTGTTGAGTAAAAATTCCTAAGATTCTCAGCGAATTTAAGAATATTTCGAGTTAAGCAACGGCGCTGTTTAATATTCGTACGAATTAGTAAAAATTCGAAGCGGCCTGTACATATCATAAAGCAGGAATTAAGCATATTGCGGCTGGGATCATCTTCATTAATTTATTTTTATAATCAAGTTAACGAGAAGCTAACACTTGATTAATAAAACAATAAAGACCCATGGATCCCACACCCCTACGAGTGTTCATCACCGGGGTAAATGGACAACTGTCCAACATTCTATTCCCATTGTCCATTGAATCCACAAGACCTGCCAAACGCTCTGTCAAAGGCACAGGAATTGGAGAGCAATAATGTCCGCTCTAGCTTTTCTCTCCAGTTCTCCTCTCATAGAAGGGATACAAGGACAAATCAAAATAGTAATACTCTTAGATTCCCTAAAAACATGCATAGCAATAACGAATTTCATTAGCAAATACCTCAGCAGAGAAAGCAGGGCGATTACTGCCAACTGCCCCAAAGATTCGAACCCATGGTTCTCGAAAGTTCGGCCAATAGGCCAATCACACAACATGAATTGCAACGTTTCCAGCAAATTCATCAGAATAACCCGAGTACAATAACAACAATCAGCCTAACAATAACAATCCACGTTGGCTAAAGCCGATTTATAACACATATAATAGTAATACTAGGCCTGGATTCAAAAGAGAACGAGGGTGAAGTACTCAGCATTCCATACAGCCACCTCCGGCAAAGACCGAACGTATTAACAACCTCAACGAAAGCAGGGAACATTTTTTAGAGGAAATGTGGGACTACCCCACGCCCACATATGAAGATTAATAAATGGCAAACAAATGAGAATTCTTATCGACACTGGAGCTAGTAGTAATTACTGCCAACCCGGCATACTCAGCGATACGATCATTCTCCCAATCAAAAAACGCGCACGTACAGTCAATGGTAACATCATCATTGATTCTTGTCACGAAGTTCTTATTTTTGAAACGATAACTCGTTTCTATATTTATATTATAAACTAGCTGTGCCCGCAACTTCGTACGCAGCGTGAGACTGTGTAATTTCCAAGAAAAGCGATTTGACCGTTTTCTCAACGGCATTATTGTTTAAAATCAACAGTCTAGCTAAAACAAAGCGGTGAACATTGTCAATGTGAAACAATAAATCAAAAACATCTATTTATCTAAAACACCAATTTAAGAAAATTAAATTCAACAGCATAAGTACTAAATTTCCAATTCCTTACTGTAGGTATCAACGTAGGTAATATCAAAACAACCACTAAACCAAAAGCCTGAACGGAAATTTGTATCTACACCAACAATACGTAAATCAAACAACATAATTCACCTACATGTATCGTCTTTACTTCTTGAATTCTTCAATTCTTTACTGTAGGCATCAATGTAGGTACTACAACAGCCATTAAAACAAAAACCATGAACTCAATTACTATATGCACCACCTCCACCATACGTCCATCACCACCAATGTTGCCATAAAAATGTTTTTACAAATCTGCAATTATGACAAAAAAAAAATGCAATGCAGATTTCTATAGAAAAATCTTCCTTCACAATTTTTTTTTTATGTACCTATGTAACAATAACAAAAAAAAAAAACAAAAAAACCTGAATACGAAAATGACAGCATACAGCGAAATCAAGTGTGCAACAAATGTTAAAATTTGTTAAAAAGAACAAAATATATTATTGCGGATGCAGACAAAATCGGAGGCGCAGATTTCTGGTTTTTAAAAATATGCAGAAAGGTTGAAGATCTGCAAAATGCAGACAAATCTGCACTTATGGCAACGCTGATCACCACACGTCATCAGTCATCTGCGCATTTCCTCAGAAACACATTGTTGCTGTTGATTCATTATACATATGTATATTCACGTCCCATACTTCTCTTTCGTTTCACTTAATTTGGAGAAAACACCACGCAGTGCGCCACCAAACCACCCCAAAGCAGAACAACGATCAAGAACCGCGGCTGCTGATAATATTCGATTTGAGAAAATAAATTTATTTTTTTCATATTAGCTTCTAAAGTGTTGGCTCTCCTAAGTATTTTGTTTTGTTTGAATTGATTAAGAATTATCTGAGTAATGGCGAGTTAAAGGCAGTAAAGTCAGAAAAAAAAAAACACATTTTGGTCAAAAGCGCTCCAAAAAATAGGCATGGCAATGAAAGGAATAGCCTATATGCAGTGGCGTAGCAAGGGGGGGGGGCAAAGGGGGCACAGGCCCCCTTTTATAGGCTCTTACAGTTTGCAAGTTGGCAGGCGTAGTAGGAGTTTCTGTTTTTTGATTGCAAGTAGTGTTGGTGATAGATCGATATCCTTACATATATGTACGAGTCAGCAGCGTCGCGTGAATTATTTAGATGGGTGTGCAAATTCTTTAAAATTATACATTTTTTTAGAAATATCAATTAATTGCCTGAAAACACGTCCCATTTATTGTTTTCTCAATCATTGTCTTGCTGTTTTTGATATCTTATTTTGTTTTCAAAATAAAATATAGAAAAATAAAACTTTCGCATACAAAATCAAAAGCACCGCACGAAACTGCAATCTGCAACCCCAATCCCCAACCACTTAAACGAAAAGCTTAGTTCAACCATTCATTCATCGGCTTTCGTGCACAGCTTTTATTTGCACGAGTATCGATGTAATACATTGTGTATTTGACTAATGACGCTTTACGGAAACAGAACAGAACAGATGCAAAAGAAGAGAAAATGAATACCAGTCCGTGCACAGAAAACCTTCGCACGAGTTCACTACAAGTCCATCAAAGTAAAGCGATTTAAGTACGGCGGCGCGCGCCGTGCGGCCGACGAATGACGATGGGTATGAATACTGGAGAAATCTTGTAGAGGGATATAGTTTGGAGTTGGATGAATTTATTTGATGAAATCAACAGAATGGTGCACAGCGAGTTTTTGTACGAGTTAATTTTTTTTTTTCTCAGCGGTGAAAGAATATTGAAAGAAGATTTATAATTTATAAAGGATGAATATGAATAGGTATGGTGTAGCTGTAGGCTGTAGCTGTTGGCTGTGTTATGGAATTGTGCATATCATTATTTGTGTGTTATTATTATTACACAGTGTTTGATGAGCGACTTATTTTCGTTAGATCAGGGTGTGCAATGCACACCTTGCACACCCTGACGAGACGCCACTGGTACGAGTATATCTAAGAATTCAGAGATTTGTTCTTGAATTTGCACTAGACGTTATAAACTGAATATCCCGATGGACTTGTGTGGGGGCGTAAACGAAAAAAAAAGAAAAAGTGGGCAATATTTGCAAAACAAAAGTTTTGCCTAGCTGCTATTACATTTTTAATGAAGTGCTGAGTTTTAAAAAAATATATGAACACAGATCGGCTTTTGGGTAGTAATTTTTCAGAAATAATTAAAAAAATTGATTTAGTCGAATTTTTTGAGAAAAACTAAGTAGGGGATCTTATTTAAAATACCTATATTATCTTTAATATGTATTTTGAGCAAAATCTTTAGAGAGGTTTTTGAAAAATTACGCAGAAAAAAACGTACCAAATTTGCAATGTTGCTTGAATAATACTATTGCCTAACTATGTATTTAGCTGAAAATTGACTACTTATAAGTTATTGTTCGGGATGTAAGCAATACTTGTTTTTTAGGGTCTTATCGAATTTAAAATTGGGATTTTCGAGATATAATAAAATAAATAAGTAGTTGGCGCAACAGGTCGGAGAGACCCTAGGCCTAGCTTCGCACAACCGATTCCAAACGGCTAATTGAGAAGCTCTTTCAAGACAGTTATACTCTCGGATGTTTGTCAGACATTCGCGAGAGGTACCACAGTGAAAAAAACCCTAAGTTGGAATTTGGGTTTTTTGCGGGATTCAAATCTGGACCCCTCGCTTAGTAGTCCAACATAATAACCACTAAGCTACTGCGCCTACACTTTCAAGATATAGGGAGTTTTTAAGGTTAGCGTTTTCGGTGATTCGAATCTAAAATTAAGGCCAAAATAATTTTGGAAACATACATTTTACTGTAACTACTCATTCTGGTCAAAACCTTTATCGCATTTTCTTAGAAACCTAAAGAAAAGAAAATTTAAAAAAAAACTTATTTTCAAAAATCTATTGTACGATAATGGGTATGGTACGTTTAGCTTAAATTGTTGGGAAAATTGGCGTTTCACCGGGTTGGCGAAATGATCAATCTGGGAAATAGCAAAACGTCAAAACGATGTTTCGTTGAAAAATTACTTGACAACAACATCAGCAAATTGCCAAGTGATTTTTGCGAAATGATCAAAAATCATTTAAAAAAACACGAAAGATAAAAACGCCAATTAGTAATCGCGCAATGATTGAAAAATTTAAGGAATAAAAAACAGAATTTAAGATTCAGGATTGCAAAATAAAGGAAACATTTAAGGACTAAAGGCAAACAAAGAAACCGAATGAATTTTGCAAAATAATGGTAACCCTAGATAATATAGACAAAAACTGAGCCCTCTATTCAGGTAGAAATGACCACATTACCATAGAAATGAATTTTTGTTTTCGAGATATTTCGAAATTTCAAATGTACCGTTATTCGATTCCAGAAGTTTTACCAAGTTTACAAAGGTATTTTTTTTAATGTGTGAACAAATTATGGGGGCGGCATAAATTGGCTCTGCCCCGGGCGGCTCCAACCCACGCTACGCCACTGCCTATATGTTGCACAGAATCTTAAGAAACATTTCAAAAAAAGTTTCATCGAAATCTGTGCAGTAGTTTTCACGCCATTAGGTAACAAAAAAATTGCCTACAGTTTTATTATAAGTATAGATAATTTAGAATATGATGGATTAATAGGATCCAACCTATTAAATCGGGTAAACGCTAAAATCAATTTCGAGACAAGAACTCTTGTCTATAACAATAAAACCGAAACAATTTATTTTAACAATTCAAATAAATTAAATCACATAAACGAAAACAGCACTTCTGATTTAGAAAAACCAAATTTAGAAACCAAACCATCGAAACTACTCTCCCGTTTCGGACAGACGTGCTTGCCGAAATCAGAACCAGTTCTAAAAAAACAGTTTGAAGCAAGCAGTATCCATACCCTCTTGCTGCAAATGATTTTGTATACCAAGAAGTACGAAAACTTCTTGACGCTAATATAATAAGGCCATCGAAGTCCCCATACAACAGTCCAGTATGGGTCGTACCGAAAAAAGGCACAAACGAGGACAGAAGTCCTAAACACCGAGTGGTGATAGATTATAAAAAACTTAACGAACAAACGATATCTGACAGATACCCGATACCTGATACAAACGTCATATAATCAAATCTAGGGAAAGCCAAATATTTCTCTACCCTAGATCTCGAATCCGGTTTTCATCAGATTAAAATGAAAGAATCTGACATTGAGAAAACCTCGTTCAGTGTTAATAATGGTAAATACGAATATATGAGATTGCCATTCGGTTTAAAGAACGCGCCTTCTATATTCCAATTTCCAACGTGCAATGGATGATATCCTACGACCATACATAGGCAAAATATGCCATGTTTACATTGATGATATCATCATCTATTCAAATACCCTTGAACAGCATACTCAAGATCTTAATAAAATAATAAATGTATTAAAAGAAGCCAACATGAAGGTTTCTGTAGAGAAATCAACTATATACAAAGAAAGCGTGGACTTTCTAGATTATGTTATTGCATACGAGTATAATGTGGTAAAAACTAACCCTAATAAGGTAATGACCATTTAAGAAAACCCACAACCCGTTACACTAGGACAGCTGCGAAGCCATTAACCAAGTATTTGCAAAACGAGTCAGGACAAATTTCTACTCACATAGCAAGGAAAACAAGCATTTCGCTTGATGACGAAGCAATAGAAGCATTCAACACATTAAAAAATTATCTAATAACAAAAACCGAGCTTACCCAGCACGATTTCACCAAGAAGTTCTTTCCCAAAATGGAAAACCCATCACTTTCATTAGTAAAACAGTGCGGCTAAGAACAGCATAAACTCGACATGGCAGTGCTTCATATCAAAAAGAAACATCAGTCTAGGAGCAAAGTGGAAATTGTTCCAGGCAGTTTGTAGAGCAATTCAAACATATGGTGCACAGGTCTGGGGGTTCGGTATGTTCCAAGAAGTAGATAAACTCCAACGCTATTTTTTGAAGCGAATTCTAAAACTAACCGCATGTACTCCAAACTACTCATTATCATTAGAGACGGGAGCAGAAGACGGACACTATTATACCCTTGATCTACACCTCCGATATATAACAAAAGCAATGTTCGAGTACAGTGAAAGAAGATTACCAAATCAACTCACAAAAATGCTCTTGAGAAAGAAACTGTTCTGGGTAAGAGAGGTAAACCATCTTGGACATAGGTTCGGACTGCATTGGGATGGGAGCGAAACTTCGCAAAGTGAATGGAGCCAAAAAAAACGTTGATCTAATGCGGATGCTGAAATTAGAGAACCACCAACAAAATATAAGAATGGCATCGGAAAGCAGTACACGAGTGTATAAACATCTAGATCATTCAAGAGGACTAATCTACATAACCGACGGGTTCGATCTTAGCAAAATCACTTGGATTTTTAAGGCGAGATGTGACCTAATTAGTCTGAACGAGAATAGATTTGGACAGAACGAAACTTCATTATGTACTGTATGCAACTTGTGGGAAGAAGAGAACGTCCATCACTTCTTAGGCAGATGTCCAGGTTTGAGAGAGTTCCGTTTAAGGGTCTTCGAGAGAACCAGCTTAACATACGATGAAGTTATCCGTATACTAAATGGAGAGAACTGCCACGATTTCGATAACCTGAACAATTACATCACTGTAGCCTTACCATACAGAAATGAACTAGTGAGAGAATTCAACCAATAAAAGTTTTCTTAAATATTCAGCATAAAGCTATATTAAATTATTAAAATTAATTTAAATTTAACTACTCGACAGACGACTTTTGTCATTGTCGTAAGTTTTGTATTTTGAACATAATAATTGAATCCATAATTAGAGTTATATATGGTTAACTTTTTATTATGTTGAAATAAAAACATCTTACTACTACTACTACTTCTACTACATTAGTAAAACGTTAGGTAAATCTGAACGTAGATATGCCGCTAATGAGAAGGAACTATATGCAATAGTTTTTGCATTAAGAAACCTACGGAACTACCTATATGGAACCAAAAACTTAGAGATCCACACGGACCACCAACCCCTTACATTTGCAGTTTCACCTCGTAATCCTAATACCAAAATGAAGCGTTGGCACGCTCTAATTGAAGAATACGCCCCAAAAATGATTTATAAACCTGGCCCTACCAACGTTGTAGCTGATGCTCTATCTCGACAGAACTTGAACCAAATATCAGATAATGATTCGTTAGCTACACAACATTCTTCCGAAAGCAGTGAAGAAGAACAAGTCGAACCAATTAATAGACCTGTGAATTGGTACAATCAACTGGTAATTATAAATAAAGGATTAGAAACAATCCGTGAACAGATGCAACCCTTTTCAAATAAAACACGTCACTTGATATCCTTTAGGGAACCATCTGACATAATTTCTATTTTTAAGCAATATATTAAAGAAGGCATCGTAGCACTCTTTGGCACAGTCGAAACTATTTATCAAATTCAACCAATTCTGAAGGAACGTTTTAAAAATAAGTTCATACGAGCCAAATATTTTGTAAACGACATAACAAACAAAAAAGACCAAATCTCCCTTATTGAACAAATACATAATAGAGCCCATTGGAATGGTCGAGCAAATGTCAAGCAAATTCTTGACAAATACTACTGGCCAAATATGCAAGATGAATTCTTACAATATGCCAAAATTTGTGAGATTTGTAGTATAAACAAATACGACAGGCACCCTATGAGGATCCCAATTGGCGAGGCGCCAATTCCTAAGAAAGAGGGGTAGTCCCTTCATATTGACGTCATGTTCGCCGAAAGTTTGAAATTCCTAACATGTATAGATGCTTATTCAAAATGTTTGGTCATTAAGGCATTACCTGAACGAAAGGATCTTTCTCACAAAGTTTTGGAAATTTTACAAAACTTCCCGGATTGAAAAAATATAACATGCGATAAAGATCCATGCTTCACATCAGACGTCTTTACGATACTTATAGCTAGAAATAATATAGATCTGTATCATGTACCACCCAACCACAGTACGTCCAATGGACAAGTAAAAAGAGCACATAATACCTTACAGGAAATCGATCGCTCGCTGCATAAAGCAACAACATAGTTTACAATAATGATTTATTTAGTAAAATTAAATTTAAAATTACTAATCAAATTATTACAAAGAACAAATAAAAGAAGAAATAAAATGAATGAAATGCAACATTTAACAAAAAGATAAATTAATTAAAATTAATATATTAATAAATTAAAAGATCAAAAATTGAAAAGCCCTAACGCCTATAATTGCCATGAGAACAGAGAAACACTAAAACTATCAATAAAACAGAGTCTTCTTATGCCAAGAGGGGGAGAAGGGAGTTCCATAAGCGAATGGTGAAACACAAAATTGTCTTTCGGTTGTGATTTTGGTAGCTCGCATGAACACGAACATGAAGATCCCATCTTTAATTTGTATCGAACCAAATGCCAAGATTTTTGGCCTTATCAACGATCTCTAAACTAAGAATGTGTTGAATTAAATCAAGTATGCAATTTTAGCATTTAAGGGTGGAACGTGTTAATAGTTCAATTTTAATTGCATTCGATCTTCGATCTTTTCAGCTCATTCTGTCTTTGTTTTCGTGTCGCGTCGTGTTGTTTTCGTACCAGTCCAACGGATAACAATAATTTAGTGATTTTATATATGTACTTGAGAATTGTGAAAATAATACCTAATAATATTGAAGTAGACAATGAAAGACTTTTAAATCTGTTAAAGGAGTTAGATATTGAAGATATCTACAAATATTTATTGGGCAAGTAGGTACCTTTATCATTGACCTGCAGCTCTAATTTGCAAATCAAAAACATTTTTTTTTAATTTAGCTAGCAATATTACATTTAGAAGTCTTCCATATCTTTCTAAAGACGACCTGTTGGTGATTCCACATGTAGGATTGAGGGCTACAGCAAAAGCTGTTTATATGGAAGAAAAAAGTGGTAAGTATCTAGATATATATTTTTTTCTTGAATAAAAAAATATTTTTTCCATGTTTTTCCTTTTTAGCACAATTTTGACGACGACACTATATCAGCGAGATCAAAGGTGAGTGCCTGGCTTAATACGGAAAACGGAAGCTAATGGGAAGGAGAGTTCTACCAGCCTATATGCATCAAGCATCGCTTCTTGTTGTTGTTTGGTAAGAAAAAACATTTATTCGATATACCTACCTAATACATATGAAATGTTTTGTTTATAAAATTTTGTTAATAAAAAATAAAATTGTTTATAAAATGAATGTAGTTTTTTTTTTTAATTTACATAGTAGACCCGTTTATGAAAGGTTTGTATTAAGAGCGTGCTTCCTAAATCAATAATGCTTTGTTATAGAAACAAGAAATATAATTACTACCTTGAGAACGTCAAATCAATCTAACATGGATTGTTTTCACTTAAATTAAGAAAGGACCAGTGGCGTAGCGTGGGTTGGAGCCGCCCGGGGCAGACCCAATTTATGCCGCCCCCCGTAATTTTTCAAATACTAAAAAGACCTTTGTAAACTTGGTAAAATTTCTGGAATCGAATAAGGGTAGGTACTTTGGAAATTTCGAAATATCTCGAAAATAAAAATTCATTTCTAAGGTAATATTGTCCTTTCTAACTGAATGGCAGGCTCAGTTTATTTCTATATTATCGTACAAACGATTTTTGAAAGATATTTTTTAAACTAAACATTGCAAAATTTGGTACGGTTTTGTCTGCATAATTACAAAAACTGGTCTAAAGATTTTGATCCGTATTTCAAACAAGACCCCTTACCTAGATTTCCTCAAAAAAAATCGAATAAATCAATTTTTAAATTTTTTCTCAAAAATGACTACCCAACAACCGATATGTGCTCATACTTTTTTTTAGAACTCAGCACTCAGTGATGCCAACCCTAATTTTCAAAAGTCTGTAGATGAAAGATACAAATTCTGTGTAATTCTGTATCCAGACTTCTTTTTTAACATAATAAAAGTGCTAGAAATGTAAAATTTGAGTGGCATAAAATATCACTCTTTAACTATTGTATTTATTAATTTTGTACAATTACATAATTTTTATTTGCCGCTGGTATCGCTGGAACCTGGAATCCACCTACTACCTACTCTGGTTTAAAAAAAAAACACTCCAACATTTTGTTAAACGTTGTGAGTATTTTGTCGTACAGCAAGAAAGAGTTTTTGGGTGCTCCGATTGCATTTCTTTGTTTAGGTCAAAGAAATATACCAACGCAAAACTAAGGAACTCAAGTTTTTACTGGAATCTGAGATTGCTGTACATTTAAGTTTGAATTCTGTATTTCTGTAGGCAAAGTGAAAATTCTGTAGATATACAGAAAATTCTGTAGGGTTGGCATCAGTGTCAGCACTTCCATTATAAATGCAATAGCAACAAGCCAAAACTTATTTTTTGCAAATATTGCCCACTTCTTCTTTTTTTCAATCATTTTGAATATGCAGCATAAAATAATTCCAACAATTCACTTCTTTTGAGCAAAATAAAACAAAATAGAAAAGTACCTATACCTTTTTTTTTTTTGGTTGCGCCAAGGATGTGTAATCTTAATTATATTAGATACCTCTAATACCAACAAAAGCAAAACTATAATTACTTATTCGCACTAACTCCAGTTTCCAGCACAACATACAGTTACATACGCACACACCCAACTTCTAGCGAGAAAAGAGAAAAGTATTTTCGAATGCAGATGTGCACAGTGTTTAATTTGTGTTTTAAATTTCTGAAAAAATGTAGTTGCATACTAGGGAGCAGCGTTCATTGGATTTTGTTGTTAAGCAACACAAGGAATGTCTGATTACTTACTGTGAAGCAGTGTCCGTTTTGTCAATTTTATAATTTTTTACAAATTAAAAAAAGGATAAAAAAAAAACCGCTCCAAATTGCCGCCCCTGGCAAAGTGCCGCCCGGGGCCTGTGCCCCCCTTGCCCCCCCTTGCTACGCCACTGGAAAGGACGTTCCAAAATCAATAGCAGGCGGTCTAATAATAATCAAAATCATTATCACATTAAAAATGACTAGTATACTAAAACAATAACGATTATACTTACATTAATTACTTATCGTTCTTAATTCAATAGTCCTGCGCTTTAAGAATAAGAAAATATCGGTATCAATTTAAGGACGTATTATTACTTGAAAAGTTCTTAAATTAAACATGCGAATTCCACAAGTAAGAATGCCGTGTTACCAGTTTCAAACCGCCGTACTTGATTTAATCACAGATCGGATAGCGATGAATATGACTCGAAACTTGATTAATTTAAGCGTGTTTTTGCTTACTATCACTCTATTTTTCTCTCGATGTATCATATCGACTAGGTATAGCATTATTATCGGCAACAGGACTTATTCTAACATTCGCTATAAACTATCTCAGAAACCGCAGAACACCTCAACTCACTCCTGAGCAACTCTTAAATCAACGGATTGAAAGAATCCAAATACTAGTAAGGAGCTACGAAGACGCGGAGCGATCTTCTTAAACGAAGGAGGGAGTTAACACGGTTAAGCAGCAATTATCAACAAACGCACGAACTACGCGCTCCCGATAACGAATAGGCAGATACAACAAACAAACCAGAGATACCATCCAAATAATACCATCCCTCGCCCACCTAAGCAGCGCAAAAACGGGGCCATGGCGTAGACTAGGTAACCGTTTGTTAATCGTTGATCGACATTCTGGCAACGGACATACCTACGTGTAATTGGTATGTTGTGATAAATTCAGTTGAGATTGCCGCTAGTCTTCTTTTGTTTGACACTGTTGGAGGCTTATTGTTTTCCGTGAGTTTAGTCTGCTTTGCTTCTTTCTTTTCATTTTTTTTTTTTTTTTTTCGTAAGACGAAAATTGACTCACACTCAAAAATTATGGTTCAAAATAAAAACTTAAACACTTTCGTTTGAATTTACTATAGCAAACTAACTCATTTTTTTTTTTTTTTTTTTGTGATAAACTGGAGCTCGAAAAAAATAGACCTAACGCACTCTCTCTCTCTCTCATCTCTTTTATCGATGGGAGGAGTGATCGATGCCATTTTAGTATCAAAATGGCTGCAATTAGATTTTATGGAACCACTTTTTAGCACAAAAAAATCGCACTTCGATAAGGCGTCCGTATTTGAATATTTAAATAAAACAGATTTTCTCTCCGGAAATAGTAACACAAGTCACAACACTTAGATTTTGAATAAATGCCCCAAAAACTGGCATCGACCTTTCTGTAGAGATTTGGTATTCAATGGCAACGTTAAGATATAGAAGATGGCCCCTGTAAAGGAGGAGCTTGTGGACAAGTTTGTGTGGCATTTAAAATTTAGAACGAGCTGATGTCACACCGGATAATAAAAATATCCGCACCAAGGCACAGAAAACTTCCAATAAACCGGCACAATGAGTAGAAGCCATGAACGCCTAACACCAACGCCCATAACATCAACAAACAACAAAGAACCACACCCGGCTGAGCTCCCTCTGGCATTAAATGATTGGAACTTGTATTCAGAAAGTATCATGGCACAAGGCGATCGCTTGTGCGCGGTGGTGGGAGTGGGCGAGAGGTCTATTGTTATATCTTCGCTTACACTTTTTGGTGAATTGAGTGAGGAGGAGTTTCGCCACTTTGCTCGCTCTTATGCGTGGCGTTGTGTTCCCTCCAAATCCATGGTGGGTAGCAGTGTAGCAGTGTTGTTAGCACTCTCTCTTCATTTATCCCACGAAGCGTGGTAATTTTTCCCCTTTTTCCCTTTTCACTGTACTCAAAATCCCTTTTAAGTCCCACGACACTTTTTCGCCTCAAAATCCAGTTTTTAGAAGTAAAATTTGTTATACAAGGAAAGAAAATCACGGTTAATTAACTTTTAGTATAAATATCAAAGTTTGTAACATTATTACGATTATTTTTTGGTACTAGAAAATTTTGATAAGAGACAATTTATATAAGTAGTTTTTTATGCACATTCAGTGTGTTAATAATCATCCTGAAATGTATGAATTTTCATGAAATTTCAGCAAAAAATTATAGTTTTAATGTTTTTTGTTAGATTCTTCAAAATCCCACGATTTGATGCTTTTTCCCTTTATCCCATAAAAGGTTTTTCGGACATCGAAATTCCCACGAAAAGGGATAAATCCCACGATATAACAACACTGGTTCGTATATAATAATTGGAAAGTTGTTGGTCACAAATCCCAAAGAATAAAGAAGCGGACTGCTTTGCTTCATGCTGCTTTTTGAAACGGGGATGCTTGCTATTATTTCACAAAATAGGAACTGGGCCTACAATTTCCAGCAGCAGCGGGTATTTTAATAAATAATTTATTGTAGGTAGGTATTAAGAAACTAATTCTTTTTGGTACAAAATATTATGTTTATAAAGCGTTTTTCAATAAGAGGTGTTATTGTGAAAGGCTGATTTCTGTAGGTACAGCGAAGCTAAGAAATATATTCTGAAATCAGGAGGACTTCGAGTTTTAAGTTAAGTTTAAAATTATTAGTACCTATAAAATTATTTTTAAACTTAACTACAAATTAGAACAGATTTTCTAATATTACACCCAAAAATTGTCCACTGTAAATTTTACAACATGTGGCAATCAAATTTACAATGTATTTATATATTTAACAGCAAATGCGTTCATATTCACAATTAATTGTAACTTTTACCGCGTTTGCTTTCACTGCAGTGGCGTAGCAAGGGGGGGGGGGGGGGGGGGCAAGGGGGCACAGGCCCCAAGCGGCACTTGGCTAGGGGCGGCAATTTGGAGCAGTTAGTTTTTTTTTAAATAAATAATTTATAAATATTTATTAATATCATTTTGGCAAGTTCTGGTTAGAGAGCTATAAGCGCCTACTGTACTATTTTATAAGCTCTTACAGTTTGCAAGTTGACAGGCGTAGTAGGAGTTTCTGTTTTTTTTTGATTGCAAGTAGTGTTGGTGATAGATCGATATCCTTACATATATGTACGAGTATATCTAAGAATTCAGAGATTTGTTCTTGAATTTGCATTAGACGTTATGAGCTGAATATCCCGATGGACGTGTGTGGGGGTGTAAAAGAAGTGGGATTTTCTGATTGTGTAACGATCCAAGTGGTTGGAATTATTTTAAGATGCATATTCAAAATGGTTAAAAAAAGGAAGAAAAAGGGTAATAATTGCCAAACATAAGTATTGCCTAGCTGCTATTGCATTTTTAATGGAAGCGCAGAGTTTTAAAAAAATATATGAACACAGATTGGCTTTTGGGTAGTAATTTTTCAAAACTGAAGCACTATGCGGATGAAAATATAAATTTTGTTATTGCTAGTCAAGATAATTTTATATTGCAGTAACATATATGTAAAATAGACTTTACAAATTAACGGCTGAAGATTGGTTTAGTGGGTCTCATTATAATCAAATTGTATCAAAAAGTACTTATAATTTTCTTAAAATGGTTGCACTGTTTGGTAAAAGAAACGTAAGTGGCCACTCTCTTTCACCAATTATAATGTCATCGCTGTCTCGCGCGAGATTTTTTCGATTTTCCGAAACGGTCGCGTTGCGAGACAACGAGTTTTGCGTCATTGTGTTTTGTCACATAGATTTTCGTGGATTGGAATTTTTTTGACAACTCGCGCTAGACTCGATCTCGTTCTCGTCTCGCGCTATCGCTGCATTGTGAATCAGGCATGAAATGTCATGTCCATTGAAATCATGTTGTGACGTCACGCTGCACCGAATGTTTGCAATATGGCTGGTGGCAGTATGAAGTTTGTCTTCACGTTGCACCGAATGCTTGCAATATGGCCCGGTGGCAAAATGAGGTTTGCCATACTCATAGCAACTGTAGCCACAACTTAAAAATAAAATTCTTCAATGATCCGTATTGTTTTATTATCGTGATCTGATCCGGATCAGATCACGCTGATAATAAAATACGGCTAATGTTGAAGGAATATTTTTTGCTGTAAATTTAAATTGGTAAATCAGAAATTCGTAATCGTTCGAGTACTTAAACATTTGAAAGTTTAATCTGTGCAAAGGATTTCTTGCGCTTTAATTGCTATGGAATTATATCTTCTTAATATATAAAAACGTTCGTGCGTATGTTATTAAAGGGGGCGCTGGAGTCGTTTTTTTGAAAACTCTTATTTATGGACCGATTTGGCCCAAATTAACACCATATTATAACACTTAAAAAAAAAGTTTTTGCCAAAACTTGGACCCGATGGGTGGCGCTGGGAGATATTTACGACATTAAATTTAATTGTACCTAATAATATAGTTGCGTTGGTTGTCCAAACCTTTTTGAATTTGACATTTCAGTAATTCATATTTCATTTAGCTGTACAGCTGTTCGACGAAAACTCCAAATTAGTTTTTAATCAATTTTAAATAGGTAAATAACATTTCCATTCGATTTCCGGCACAAATAACATAACAAAGGAAAATGTTCTTACTGGGCCAAATTTTATGAGTCTTCTTTTGTTTTGTTCGTATTGGTGTATATCAGGCTTAGGCAGTCTTAAAAGATAAAATTTTGGACCAGATAGGTGGCGCTGTTGTCGAGTTCCGAAACAGCTCTACCGAGTTGATTGAAATTTGTGGATGGGTAGGTATGGTTGCTTCAAAATTGAAATATGCTATTGCTTCGGACCCTATAGACGGTACTTTAAAAAAAAATAAGCGGGATAGGAGAACGGGTTGTGGAAGCATTAAAATTATTAATGGACATTGTCCAATTTTGGCCATGTAGGCCATCACCCTACCTTCCCGGCGGACACCCTGTATATACATATATATCTACCTACTCCAATTTTGCGAAAAAGGAAATACATATAAGTTTTATTTAAAGTATATAGATACATATATTTTGAAAAAATCTTGAAATAAAGATTTTTTATTTCGGAAAAACAAGATTTTCAGATATTTCATCTGGCAACACTGCATGGAACATGGGATTGAGAGAGATAGGTCTGTAATTGAGATTGAGAGGGAGTCACACTCAGTTGTAATTGTGCTTTAAAATGCGTTATCTTATAGTGATTCTGATTTTATAGTGATTCATGTGCATGCCAAAACCTGTTTGTGCAATTGCACCTTTTTTGCTTTATGTTTTGCTTTCTGTTTTTTTTTTTTTTTTTAATTTGAACTTGAGGATGTTTGTGTTTGAGTAGTAAGTGAGCGAGTGTGGCGCATACCTATGAGTTATGGGATTGAGAGGGATGGGGTACCTATAAATTGTAGCAACTAACAATAACAAGTGGAATGTAAATGAGATTAAAAGGGAATAATAGAAGTTAGTTAGTTAGTTAGTTAGGGACATCAACGTTGGAACTAATCCTAAATTCGCTGTTGCTGTTGCTGATAGAGTCGCTGTGTTAATCTGTTTCTCGCATTAGGTACTGACAGTTTTTCTTCTCTTTTTTCGGGTAAGCATCTTTTTGTATAAGTAACGCTAATTGTTTTGTTTTAAATCTGAGAAGCGGAACTCTGGCGAAGCAAGGCGAGCACGGGTCAGCTAGTCTTTAATATGATTTTGATCAAAATCGTTAGAGAGGTTTTTGTAAAATTACGCAGAAAAAACCGTACCAAATTTTGCAATGTTGTTTGAATAATACGATTGCCTAACTATTTAGCTGAAAACTGGCTGCTTATAAGTTATTGTTCGGGATGTAAGCATTAATTGGTTTTTAGAGTTTTATCGAATTTAAAATTGGGGTTTTCGATATAGTATATCATTCTGGTCAAAACGGTTGTCGCATTTTCTTAGAAAACTAAAGAAAATGAAATTAAAAAAAAAAAAAATTCCTTTCAAAAATCTAATGTACGATAATGGGTATGGTACGTTTCGCTTAAATTGTTGGGAAAATTGAAGTTTCGCCGGGGTGGCGAAATGATCAATCTAAGAAATAGTAAAACGTCGAAACGATATTTGCGAAATGATCAAAAATCATTTAAAAAAAATACGAAAGATAAAAACGCCAAATAGTAATCATGCAATGATTGAAAATTTAAGGAATAAAAAACCGAATTTAAAATTCAGGATTGCAAAATAAAGGAAGCATTTAACGACTAAAGGCAAACAAAGAAAAACCGAATGAATTTTGCAAAATAATGGTAGATAACCCTACGATAATATAGACAAAAACTGAGCCCTCTATTCAGGTAGAAATGACAATATTACCATAGAAATTAATTTTTGTTTTCGACATATTTCGAAATTTCAAAAGTACCGTTATTCGATTCCAGAAATTTTACCAAGTTTACAAAGGTATTTTTTTTAATGTGTGAAAAAATTATGGGAGCGGCATAAATTGGGTTTGCCCCGGGCG
Source organism: Cheilosia urbana (assembly GCA_946477585.1). Taxonomy (NCBI): domain Eukaryota; kingdom Metazoa; phylum Arthropoda; class Insecta; order Diptera; family Syrphidae; genus Cheilosia; species Cheilosia urbana. Next base: position 7,207,088 of record OX297857.1, read on the forward strand.
GCTCCAAACCACGCTACGCCACTGCTTTCACTTCAGCAATAAAACTTTTAAATTGATCGCAGTTTCTTATTGTAAAATTGACAGCGCGTTGTCAATTTTTGTTGTTAAATGTACATGTATGACTTGGACAAATCTACAACCGAAATGCAAAATGTACATACAAAATGCTGTGGAAAGTACATACAACTTGTAAAATGCACAATAGGTATATACATTCAAATCTACAACCATTTTCAGTTGATACTACATTGAGTTGTGAATATGACAGCTGCATTTACCCACTCGACAAGCAAGAACATTTTCATGGTGTATGTAATATTCCTTTGTTCATTTAGTCATCGAAATCGATCAAGTGTGGAACCAACAAGACGAATTGCTGGTGTGCAAAATTGTGACGCTTTTTTCCAAATGAATTCTGATTTGCTTTTTTCGTCTGAAAATGCTGAGGATATGGAAACTAGAAATTTTAGCAATCAGAAGTTTTTGAAGTGGTAGATAATTTTTCAACAACATTATCGAAATGTGTTCTACCATTTTAAGCAGGTAAGCAAGATATAAATTTGTTCGTATTTCGTGTATTCGTTCGTCGTCTGAGTGCCGTTTTTCGTTTAATTTGACCAAATTATTATTTTTAAACAAGGTCGTGCGCTCACTAAACGGAGTTTACCTTTGCTCAGATCGGAGCATATTTCCAAAATGAAGTAGGGTTGCAGCTGATGTTTGAGGACGAGTTAAAAAAGTGGAAAAAGAAAGAAGTAAGTAGGTATCATCATAAAATTTCATCATTACTAAAAAATCAAACTCGAGATAAAATCTAATATTATCAATTCTCTGTCTGTCCATACATGTATACCTATATGTATTTATCTATCTGTTTGTATGTACTATATAGACCCTACAATCTATATAACTTTTTAATTTCCTCCCTAGCTTTATAACTGCGTATATCATACTTGAGGATGCCCGAGTAAAGATTAAAACGATAGCTTCGAAGATTACCCTTTCTATTGGTACCATACGTACCATTCTTCACGACTGTCTAAACCTTTCAAAAGTTAGTGCAAGATGGGTGCCTCGAATGCTCACATCGCATCAGAAACAAGTGCGAATCGAGTGTTCTAAGGATTTTTTGGAGCTGTGTAGCGAAGACCCGGTAAGAATTATTAATAGAATTGTTACTGGGGACGAAACATGGGTCCATCACTATGATCCTGAAAGTAAGCAGGAGTCCATGCAGTGGCACAAGAAGGACACAAGCCCCCCGAAGAAGTTCAAGGTCACTCCGTCTGCCGGAAAGATTTTTTTTTTTTTTTTTTTTTTTTTTCTCCGAGGTAGGTGGAAATCTTCTAGAAGACACTATGAGGACACTCGGCGCGTGCTCATAGTAGTGTGAGATTTTTACTCACTAAAACCACCTCCTGCAAATTCATTTTGTACTGCAACTAAGTTATGACTTATCAAGCAATTTTTTTATCACGAAGTTACACGTTTGGCAGGCAACATTCCGGCGAAAGTTCCTGCTCGTTCCGCAATTTTAACGCGGTTGATAATTATCGGGCTAAGTCCGAAGGTTTAGTTCGTTGTAGTCGCCGCAATAAATTTGTTTCATCGAGAATTTCACGGACCGAGCTATTAATATGTCCTAATAATCGATTTCTATGCTTTCGAGCGCATATTTTCGTTTCGTCCTTAACGGTGGAAATTCCGAGGTCTCTATGGAGATCTTCATTTCTAATGTACCACGGTGCACTGACGAATGATCTTAGCACTTTATTTTGAAAAGTTTGTAAAATGTTTAGATTTGAATCGCTGGTACAGCCCCATAACTGTATACCATATGTCCATACAGGCTTCATCACTTGCTTATATAATAAAAGCTTGTTCTCGAGGGTAAGCTTGGAATATTTTCCGAGTAACCAATAAAGTTCTCTATATTTGATTTTAAGTTCTTCGCATTTTTTCTTTACATGCGGTTTCCATTTTAATTTTGTGTCGAGAGTCATTCCAAGATATTTGGCCTCGTTCGCAAAAGGAACTTGTACCGTATTTATAAATACAGGCAAATTATTTGTATTTTTATATGTAAAATCCACGTGGACCGATTTCGTTTCGTTAAGAGCGATCCTCCATGAATTTGTCCATTCATAGACCCGGTTAAGCGCGCCTTGTAATATTTTGTTTGTTTCTTTGGTCGTTGAACCAACTGCTAGTATAGCAGTGTCATCGGCAAAGGTGGCTACGGTAGTACCTTCTGTTTGCGGAATATCTCGCGTAAATAACAGGTACAGGAGTGGCCCAAGGACGCTTCCTTGCGGCACACCTGCCCTTATTTCCTTAAATTCCGAATATTCGTTTCCGTGTTTGACACGAAAGAGTCTATTCTCTAGATACGATTCTAGAATTTTCCATAACCGTTCGGGGAGAACTTGTCTTAATTTGCACTTGAGGCCTTCATGCCAAACCTTATCAAATGCTTGCGAGACGTCCAAGAACACGGCAGAGCAAATTTTATTTTCTTCTAGAGCTTTCTCTATTACGTCAGTTATCCGATGCACTTGATCGATTGTCGAATGTTTGCTTCTAAACCCGAACTGATGATCGGGTATAAGACGGTTTTCTTCTATAATTGGTTGTAAGCGTCTGAGTAATATCCTCTCAAAAACTTTGGAAATAATTGGAAGAAGCGAGATGGGTCTATAAGACTTTTTTTCATTCGGTGGTTTGCCTGGTTTTAGAACCATTATGACTTCCGCGACTTTCCATTGACTCGGAATGTATTGTAATCTGATCGCAGCGTTTATAATGTGAAGAAGCTTAGTCAATGCTTTCCGAGGTAGCATTTTTAGTAGTTCACCCGTGATCAGGTCGTATCCCGGAGCTTTTTTGGGCTTAAGTTTCTTTATAACTTGCCCGAGCTCGGTGAGTGTAGCGTTTACAACTATATTATTTTCAGATGTTCGTCTGTCTGATGCATAAGTATTTCGATTAAGCACTTGACCATCGAACGGCTTAAAAGTTTCTTCTAAATGAGCTGCGAAAACGTCCGCCTTCTCTTTGTCGTTTTTTGCCCAAACATCTCGGGTTATCTTAATAGGCGGCTCTGCGATCTTCGGCCTTTTTGTGGCTTTAATAGCCTTCCAAAGCGAGTAATTGGATTCTTTTTCAGCTGTTAGGCTTTCGAGGTAATTTCTGGCCTCTTCACTTTTAAAATCTTTAATAGACTTTGTTAGCAAGTTAGTAAGTCGATTTAAGTTCGCTTTATCTTGCGGGGCTCGAGTTTGTTGCCATCTTTTTCGCGCTTTTCGTTTTGTTCTGACCATATTAATTATTTCCTGCGGGTATTTGACGCAGTTATAGTTCGACGTTCTCCGCTGGTGAGGAGTATTATTCCATGCAGCTTTCTGTACGATACTGACGAAGCGGTCGACCGCAACTTCTAGTTCGTAAGGCGTCTTGAGTGATTCACGCAGTTCAGTATTGTTCTGGACATCTTTTTTGAAGCCTTCCCAGTCTGTTTTGCCATTTGTTAGCCTTGGCGGCATTTCATTTTTTATAAATGTCTCAGTCGTTGTTAAAATTACCGGAGAATGATCAGAAGAAAGATCAAAACATTCTTCAACTTTAATACTCTAATACTCCGTCTGCCGGAAAGATGATGGCTACAGTTTTTTGGGACTCGAAGGGATTTTTGCTAATAGAATACAAAAAAAAAATGTGAAACCATAAACGCCACATCCTACTCATCGACTTTGCATCATTTACGGGAAGAAATAAAGAAAAAAAGACGGGGTAAACTGGCTGCTGGCGTGTTGCTCCTTCACGACAATGCTCTGGTGCACACGGCAAGGATTTCTAAGGCTGCCGTGCGGGACTGTGGCTTCGAAGAGATTCAACATCCACCCTATAGTCCGGACCTTGCCCCTAGTGATTATTTTTTGTTCCCAGATTTAAAAAAAAAACCTTCGTGGTAAGCGATTTACCTATGATCAGGAGCTCAAAACTGCAATAAATTAACATTTTGGAGAGAAGGAAGAAAACTATTTTTTGGAGGGTATAGAAAAGTTAATCTCAAGATGTATAAAATGCATTAATGTAAGAGGAGATTATATTGAAAAATAAAAATATTTTTAATTTTATTCGTGCTTTCCTTCATGTCCATACCGCGAATATATTGAACTCCCCTCGTAGATATATGAAAAGGGATCGGCTTTTGGGTAGCCATTTTTGAGAAAAAATTAAAAGATGGATTTCTTCGATTTTTTTGAGCAAAACTTAGTACGGGATCTTATTTAGAACACTGATATTATCGTTAATATGTATTTTGATCAAAATCGTTAGAGCGGTTTTTGTAAAATTTGGCAGAAAAAAACAGTACAAAAAATTGCAATGCTTAGTTTGAAAAATACTATTTGTTAACTAACGGGTGATTTTTTAAGAGGTTTAGAACTTTTTTAAAAAAAAAAACACAAAAAATTCGAAAAAATGAATGAAATATTTATTTGAATCGATAGTTTGAACCTTGCAGTTTAATGTTTAAAGATAATTTCATGCAAATGTTGACCGCGGCTGCGTCGCAGGTAGTCCATCCGCTTAGTCCAATTTTGGCATACTCTTTCACACATATCGGCCGGTATCTCACGAATGAATGCATGGATGTTGGCTTCCAGTGCGTCAATCGAAGCGGGCTTGTCCCTATACACATTAGCCTTGACATACCCCCACAAAAAATAATCTAATGGTGTCAAATCGCACGATCTAGGCGGCCAATTGACCGGCCCGAAACGTGAAATTAACTGTTCACCAAACTCGCCTCGCAATCGCGCCATTGTTTCGCGTGCTGTGTGGCATGTGGCACCGTCTTGTTGAAACCACATATCATGCAAGTCAAGAACTTCCATTTCGGGCAAAAAAAATTTGTTATCATCGCTCGGTAGCGTTCACCATTCACAGTAACACTGCGATTCGCATCATCTTTGAAGAAATATGGCCCAATAATGCCGCCGGCCCATAAACCGCACCAAACAGTGGCTTTTTCGGGATGCATTGGTAGCTGTTGCAATGCTTCTGGCTGATCTTCACTCCAAATGCGGCAATTTTGCTTATTTACGTACCCATTCAACCAAAAATGAGCCTCATCGCTGAACACAATTTTTCGATAAAAAAGCGGATCCTCGGCCAGCTTTCCAAGAGCCCATTCACCAAAAATTCGGCGTTGTGGTAGGTCGGCTGGCTTTAGTTCTTGCACAAGCTGTATCTTAAAAGGCTTTACGCACAAATCCTTCAGCAAAATTTTCCACGTAGTGCTGTAACAAAGGCCTAACTGCTGGGAACGGCGCCGAATCGACATTTCGCGGTCTTCTGTCACACTAGCTGATACGGCCGCAATATTTTCTTCACTACGCACAGTACGTAAACGTGTTGGTGGTTTAATGTCCAACAAAGTAAATTTGGTGCGAAATTTGGTCACAATCTTCCGAATAGACTGCTCAGAAGGTCGAGAATGCCGATCATAAAATGGAAGCAGCGCGCGATGAACATTTCGAACCGGGCACGAATTTTGATAGTAAAATTCAATAATTTGCAAGCGTTGTTCATTTGTAAGACGATCCATGGTTAAATTGCAAACCAAACTGAAGCTGTTTGACAGTGACACAAGGTACTAAACACACGTCAGCTGTCAAAACCAGTGTTGCCAAAACCAAACCAGCTAAAAAATCACCCGTTATAACTAAATTCTAAATGCTGAAATAACTAGTGGGGAAATTTCAAAAATCGTACGATTAAAAATTACGATTTATATACATAATATATTTTTGCCCTCTAGTTATTTTAGCATGTAGAATTTAAGAAAATAATAGTTAAGAATTCGCGCGAATTTTTAACTACTATTATCTCAAACTTTAAATGCTAAGATAACTAGAGGGAAATTCGAGAAAATAATAGTTCAAAAATCGCGCGAGTTTTTAACTATTATTTTCTCAAATTCTAAAATAACTAGAAGGAAAATTTGAGAAAATAATAGTTTAAAATTCGGCTTTTTTTTTTTTTTTTTGATTTTATTTTCTCAAATTCTAAATGCTGAAGTAACAGAGGAGGAAATTTAAAATGCATTTATTAATTCAAAGCGAAATAAGACAGACTGGGCTTTATTTCACTTTAGCAAAGTGAAATAAGACCGAACAAGGAAGATCGGCGTTATTTCGCTTTCACAAAGTGAAACAACACCGAATTCCAAAATTCGGCGTTATTTCGCTCGGCGTTATTTCACGGCACCCTGCAAATATGGCCCACCCTTAACATTTTTTTAAATAAAACCATAAATTTAAGTCTAATTCATTTATTATTTTTTTAAATAGTCTTACAAATTATTTTTATTTCAGTTTTTAGAAACTTTAATCAAAAAAACAAACATAACTAAAAGTTAAAAACAAAAACTTAAAGGAACTCTATAATTTAGTTTTGAAAAAAGTGCTGCTAATATGGCCCACTTGGTGTTAAATATGGCCCAGGGCGGGCCTTCAAAGATCCCATTATTTTGTTGTTGTTAGCCGATATGGCTTTCATCACTTCCTCCTTCCGCCAAGTCTTCCGTGGTTTTGGATTTTGTTTAGATATTTTAGCCTTCAAAAAAACAAAAATTAAATTAAATAAATCAAATTTCAATCAAGAAAATGTGTCAAATATGGCCTACTTAGTCATATTACCAACACATGGGGTGGGCCATATTAAACACACTTTGATTTTTTTACTCATTTTAATTTTCAACACACTTCATAAACTTTCTTTTAAATTTTAACATCACACAAATAAACAAAATATTCAACACTATTTAATTTTAGAAAAAACTTATCAATTAAACACAGAATTTTATGTAAAAACAATTAAGAAAACTTGCCAAAAAATTACAACGAAAGTATAGAAAACAAAATGTCCCGTATATCTTCCACACCCGTCGCGTCACACTCACCACAAAAGACCAAGGCTAAACCGAGTTGAACGTGTTCGCAGTGAAACATTTTTTTATTTCGCTGTGGGTTATGGCTTGGGATATACAGTGGTGGGCCATATTACCTACATGGGCCATATTTGTCGCACTTACTCTACCTACCTACTTTCAGTTCTAGTTTTAAACTTCTACTTCCAGTTTGGAAAATATTTCTTTCCGTGGGCTGCAACATTTTTCAAGATCGATGTATGTACCTACCTTTATTCCGAGACGACTGAGGAATAAAAATTGAAAAATTCCGTTTTGACATATTTAGTAGGTATGTGCACTTCCAAGTTGAAAGAGCTCATATCACAACTTATTTATTTATTTTTTTCTTAACACTGAACTGCCAATTGGCAAGCAAGCCGGCGGCGTACAAACAACGGAGGGTGCGGAAGAAGCAGCTCGTTTAATACATTTGCCTAAAGGGATTTTCAGAACTGTGACTTATTGTAAAAAAAAAAACCTAAGCTAAAATAAAAATATTGAGCGGTATTAGAAAAGTCTTAGGCAAAAATAAATTAGGCACCCTGCCACACATAACGTCGGCTTTAAATCCATGGAAGTTACCGACGGACACTATTCCAATGTGAATTTCTGCTAAAATTGTTCTCTATTAGGTACTCAAATTTTGTTTGTTTGTACCTATTCTATAACTGAATATGAAGTTCAACCCGCCTTACCTTTTCAGCAATCATGGAGAATGTGAATCGCATTATCTCCGCCCTATAGAGGCGTCATTTTAGCTCACTGTCCCATACTGCGGCAAAATATAGTCCCATTCAACTGTCTGCCTTGTGTGTTGGGATTTCCTAAATTATTTATTGATGAGTGCACTCTTCGTTGCTCCGCCTCACCACATTTTCGCCTTGCACACAATCATCCCTTTTAAAAAGCGCAACCATTGACATAAACTAAATATTAAATAGACCGTCAGCTCCCGCGCACCTACCCGATTCCGATTCCCAACGCAAATTTTGAAAAGAATTCTCTCTTAAATTCTCCCTTAAATTTCCTATCCGTGAATACGTGTGAAGCAGAAAAAAAAAAGAATTCTAAATGGAGGGGGTAAAATGAAAAAATGACACACAGCAGTCATCCTACATCGTGGTATTTCTACCTTTTTGTAGAAATATTTGATGGCCGAAAAAGCTTTTTGAAAGCTTCAAAATTGTGGGAATATGAGGAATCTGACGAAAAAACAGTCAAATTACATTGCAACACACTAAATGTCTATAAAAAGCAGATTTCCCTTTATCAAACAATTTCTAGTACCAAGAAAAAATCATTATAATGTTAAAAAACTACAATTCTTATACTCTAGGTTAAATTAGTGTGAATTTCTTTCCGAATAATAAACATTCTACTTCTAAAAGAAAGATTTTTGCATAAACAAATCGAGGAAATTTGAGTTCGATGAAAGAAAATGCCCATGCTTCGAGGGAAAAGTAAAGAGGGACTACTAAGAACACTGACTGAGATTATTTGTGTTTGGTGAGTTTCTATCAGCTGATGGATGCGTCCTGTGATAATAGCAAGCAAAGACAAGCAGCGTTGCCGAAAGTACTCCCATAGGAGTATTGTACTCCCTTCAGCCTCTCCGTACTACCTCACTCCTCCTTTCACATTCGTATTCCTAATTTTTTTAAGGACATAAAATATCTTACATTTGCACAAAAGTGTAATGTCAAACTTAATAAATTTAATTCACTTAAAATTGAATGCAAATTTGGCAACACTTTTACCTGCCAAACTGTTGTCAGAAGGAATTTCCCTCTTTCTAGTTTATTTTTGTTTTTTGTTGACTTCATGCAATTTTTAACTGTCAGTTCGGTATTTATTTTATTGTTATACCTGAGATTCTGGTTTTGTGATTCTGTTTTTTTTTTTTTTAACTCCTTGAATTTTTACTTAAAGTATTCCTATTAGAATAAATCAAAGTAAACTAAAACAAATTTAAATTAAGCAAAATCGCTTTCTGCAGGAGCCAACGATAGCCAACTTTTGGTATTAGAATTAATAATACAGACGAATCCCTCTAAGTCGAATTAAATAAAAATATGTTCGAGTAGACGGATTTCTGGAAAAATTCGAGTTGGAGGGATTTACTATATTTTTTTTTTTTTTTTCAAGCCAATTTATTTAAGCTAAAAAGTAAGAAAGTAGATACATTTTGAACAAAATTAGTTAAAAAATTTAGTTATGTATTTTTTATTTTAAATTAGGCTACTCAACTAACAACACAAATAATGTTGGGCACCTGCAACTTTTCTTTTAATTTTTTTTCCATCACTCTAACTAGAACGACAACACAAGTGTTGCGCACCTGCAAATGTTGCTCATTTATTTTTAAAGCAGAATATTTACATATGTACAAGTATTATGCATATTACATATTGTATGTAGAAACACAACGTATCGTCGCGTCGCAACACTTCCGGCCCGGGGAATATTGTAATAGGTCAAGAATCAAAAGAATATGTTCGAGTTAGATTGATTTTCGACTTGGATTTCGACTTAGAGAATGACTTTCCTATGCAAAATTGAAGGAAATGCAAAAATTGTGTCGAAAAATTCGAGTTAGAGGGAAATTCGAGTTAAAAGAGGTTCGACTTATAGGGATTTGAATGTATATATATATTTATGTTATTTATTTTTTCTAGCCTAACATTTCATATTTTAACATTTACATATTTTTAAAGACTAAAAAATGTCTGTACTACTATTTCTTTCAAAATACTCCCATTTTTTTGCTGCGGTACTCCCTTATAAAATTTCTCTTCGGCAACACTGAACACAAGCGATCGTCCTCATTCTGCCCGCGGCTGTGTCGCAGACTCGTTGTGGAGTGGCAAATCTTGTGTTTGAGTGCCGTGAAAGTACTACAGGCAACACTGGTAGAAAAAAGATAAGGCCTGTACTGACAATTTTTCTTGGACAGAGTATACCAATAAGGGCCACTTGCACCAAGTTACTGGATAACTAAATAAATTTCTGGATAGCTAACCCAAGATAACCCAATAAATAGTTACTCCCCCGATTTGCGTTGCACCAATTCCAAATTCCGTCTGGATAAGTAACCTTAGATTATTTAAAATTTTCCAATACTACCAACGTAATATTGTTGCTTTCCTATATAAAAAAGTACAGTTATATAAATTAAACATGAAGCAACCATCAAAGAAAAAAATTAAACTTTTAAAAGGTTGTTTTCTTTCCAATGTTGCTTCGTTATAAAAATTAATATGAGTGAAATTTACAATTTCCTCATTCGTCGTCCTCGTCCGAAATTAAATTGAAATCCACTGTCGATGTATGGATTTCTTTGTTTTGTATTTTAATGTCAAACTACCGGGTATTTGACAAATTGTTTTACTATTTGAAGTTTGGGCACGACTATCCAGCCTTTCGAAAATGGATAAATATTTATCAGTTTATCCGTGGATAGATGAATAAGCGTCGCCCTGTAACGCAATTTTTACTGAATCTACGGAATAGGACTAAACAGTGGATAAACGAATAAATAGCGTTGTCAAGTGAGGTTGGTGCAAGTGGCCCTAAGCAAATCAACCCCATCGCCACCATCATCATCAACGACATCCTCATCGCATCAAAGAATGCGATGTGATACGATGTGATGGGCAAACGACGGGCCTGTGATAAGCCACTTTTGTTACTTATGGGTACACACTGAATTGGGGTAGGTGGGTGTGGGTGGCAGTTGAAGAACGAGTGGAGGTTAACAATTTTAGGAATACCAACGACGACGACGATATACTGTGATGGTGACGACTGAGAGCTCTTGTATCTTTGTTTAACAGAGGAAACAAATACACACACTTACTTTATGCATTAGAATATGAACTTGCGGGTGGTGGCCTTAAGACGATGACGGTGGTTTGTAAAGAAAGTGGCAGATTGCAAGAGATTGCATGATAAGCAGCATCGGTCCGAGTGTTGTCCGGGAAGAACGACGACGACGACGGCGGCGGGGTTATTGTATAATTGTTTGGGACCAAATTGAGCGGAGGGTGCAAAAAAAGGCGAAGAACTCTAGTGATTCATAAATGATCGGAGAAACATTCACTAAAATGAATACAAGCATGCTTATTCATTTACTCACTTTTATTCATTTAAGTGAAGGTAATTTAAATTCGAATTTTGAAAACTTAGTGCGAGATATATTTTTTTTTTTTTTTTTTGAATTAGCTACCTCATAATCATTTTTGGTCATTTATGAGAATGAAAATCCAATGTCAGTTTTCGTTTAAATCTAAAACCAGATTTGTTTCCCATAAATGAATGTTACATGAATGTATGTTCTTCAGTTTTACTGAATAAAATGTTTGCTGGGTAAGGTCCTGTTGCGAAACCTACTTATTTATTCATTTTCTCTGTGCAGAGCTCTTCAATCATGTTTCCTTGGTCGAACTGTAACAAAATGAGCTAAAAATAGATGTGTAGTCAGTCCCATCTTACTCCTTCTTTATGATGGAAACGCGCATTCAATCGCCTTCCCTTTGATGACGCATACTCTCAACATCCATGGAGGGAAATTTTCTCATAAATTAATCGATCTACTAAATGTCACGTCTGGCTATTAAGTCAAGCGGCTCGACTTTTGTAAAACTAAACTGAGAGTATCGTATGTCGACTGTGTCATACACATACACATACACATATTTTGACGAAACTGCTTCAGGCGTATGACTCACGATCATCAACGTTTAGAACTACGAGAATTATTGCTCTGACAAATCTTTCCGAGAACGAATGCAACTGTTTATTTATGCAAGTGGTCGCTTATCGTAAACAATCTTGGTGCCACTTATTCCTTTCGATCGATTGTGTAAGTGACAAAGTCAAATTATTTTATGGTGTAGAGTTGGGAGGCCCTATATCATCAAAATTGAACGAGGGACTTTCAAGTGAAACAGGACCGACGCGACGGTTAACTTTGAAGCATAGTCGTACTCGGCCAAAATCTGAAAGTCGTTAAACGACGATCGCTATTGTTGTCAATCGATTTTCTACCCACTTGTCTGTTTATGAATTCATACAGATTTGGACATTGTTTGTGTTGAAATATTGAGGGGAATGTAGTTCAAATTAAAATTTGTTTACATTCGTTGATCAGAGTAGCATTGTGTGTCCATTCATCTATGGGTGTATACAGTTTGTGCATAGAATTTGATAAACAGTCAGAGGGTAATTCGATACCACCGGATGTGTGACTGTACTGTGTTGGAACAACTAAAGCGGGAGTTTTCGGGACAAGTACTCTGATTCAAAGGCCAAGGGTATACCCGTAGCAGCATCTAAAATGCGATAGATACATGATGTGTCCATAAATGAACCTCAGTAGAAACAAAAACCAACTTTGATAATGGCACTTGATTGGGACATGAATTGGTCCAAACTTGTGTGCGAATGCCTATAAAAAAACTTACTGAACTGGGTAGGACGTATGGACGGAACAAATACAAAATACCTACATTTCTGTAGAAATGTATAATATATATTTATCCAATTTGGGATCATTTTTGAATAATTTAAACAGTAGCGATCACATTATCTGTTTGGGTGATTTTAATGTAGGAGATGTTGAATGGAAACTTGATTTAGATGATAAATATCTAGTTCCCTTTAATGTCAGGTCAACTATAGAAATTGCGGTCATTGATCTTTTCAGTCAATTCAATCTTGTTCAAATAAATAATATCTGTAATAGCCTAAGCCGCCAACTAGATTTGATATTTGTAGATAAGGAGTTTGATACTTCTATTGGTATTGTTAAGATTCCAGCTGTTAGAAACACAATTCATCATAAAAGTGTTTATTTAGAAATATCATTCTTTGATTATACGAAAAATGTAACAAATCTAAGTTCTAAAATATTTGATTTCAACCGTGCTGATTTTACTGAAATCAATCGGTTTTTTACTGCCTTACCGTGGAATAACTTTCTAATAGAAACTAACCTCGATCTTGCGTATAAAGTTCTTATGCACCGTGTTAAATATGCACTGGAGCAATTTGTTCCAAAGAAACAAATTAAGTCAAACTCAAATCCTCCTTGGTTTAATAAAAGATTATCCAATTTAAAAAATCGGAAGACTAAAGCATATAAAATGTATAAAACTAATAAAAGTAACTCATTCTTTCTTTTGAAATACTTGCATACTCTTCAAGAGTTTGACACTCTTAACAAATTTCTTTATAATAGTTACTTTTTATCAACTGAGGCTAAGGTCAAAGTAAATAGTAAACATTTTTGGACCTTTATTAATAATAAGAGAAAGGGAAAGGGAAAATGTATTGGCCTCCCAAACTGTATGCGGTACCTTAAAGAATCATCTAGCGATACCGCCACCATTTGCACATTTTTCGCGAATTACTTCAAGTCAGTATATTGTTCATCCTCTCCCAATTGTCTTCGAAACGGTCGCTGTTTAAATCAGGTTAACATAGGAAATTTGCAGATAACCCACTCGGAAGTCTTAGGTGCTTTAACTGACTTAGATTTAAAAAAGGGTGGAGGTCCAGATGGGATCTCTCCTAAATTTTTGAAGGAATGTGCATCATCACTTGCAGAACCTTTATGTACTATTTTTAATATTTCCCTTAGGACCGGAAATTTCCTTAACGAGTGGAAAGTGTCTTATATATCACCTATTTTTAAGGCTGGGTCTAAACGAGAAGTTACAAATTATAGGCCTATATGTAAGGCCAAAGATTTTTGAAAAGATTGTTTGTGATAAATTAAACTTCTTTGTCAAAGAAATTGTATCCGACTCTCAACACGGCTTTGTCCAAGGCAAATCTACTGCCACAAACTTAGCAATACTATGCGAAAAAGTTGTAAACAACTTTGAACTTGGCTGTCAGACCGGTATCATTTTTACTGATTTTGCTAAAGCTTTTGATAGAGTAAATCATGCTGTGTTGATCCATAAACTACAATGTATTGGTTTCGACTCCCCTATGTTAGACTGGATATCGACGTACTTACGAGACCGAATTCAGCACGTTAAAATCGGTGAATGTCTCTCAGAGCCTATTTATGTAACATCAGGTGTTCCGCAAGGAAGCCACATTGGTCCCTTACTTTTTGTCCTTTTTGTGAATGATATTCCAAATTTTATTCGAAATTTGACTTGTCTCTTGTTCGCTGATGACTTGAAAATTTTTCACTCTATTCAAAGTGCGGAAGATTGCTTGCTTCTTCAAGAAGATCTCAACAGTTTAGCTAGATGGTGTCAACAAAACCTTCTAGACTTAATTGTAGCAAAATGCCAAAGCCTTACTTGTACAAGATGCTTAAATTTAATATCTTTCAATTATAAAATAAATAATGTAGATTTAGAAAATGTGCTTGTAAAAAAGGACCTTGGAGTAATTGTGGATACACGGCTCACTTTTAAATGTCATATTGACTACGTTGTCAATAAAGCATTTAGAATGCTAGGCTTTATTAGGCGTAATACAAAAGAATTTTCTGATCCTTATGCGCTGAAGGCGCTTTATTTTGCATTGGTAAGATCGGTTTTAGATTATTGTAGTATAATCTGGAATCCGTATTACCAAAACCACTCCAATAGGATAGAAAGGGTGCAAAAATGTTTTACCAGGTTTGTTTTTAAAAAACTAAGGTGGAACATTGAAACTGCACCCTATTTAACAAGATGCCTTCTTTTTAATATGCTAACTCTTGAAAAAAGACGCAAGTATTTTAGTATAATGTTTATAAGAGATATAATAAATTACCACATTAAATGCCCTTATTTACTTAGTCGGATAAACTTTTATTTTCCCACGAGAATCCTGCGTATGAGATTTCATTTTTATGTTCAATTTCACAGAACAAACTACGGCAGTAATGAACCAATTGAACGTTGTAGCAATGAATTTAATTCTGTAATTAATAATATCGATGTTTTTGAAATCTGTTCAAGAAATTCTTTTAAAAATCAATTAATGTCTCTTTTGAATCGGAGTAATCAATAATCTTTGCTATAATAATAGTTTTAAGTATATAACTATTACATAATTAGTTTTAAGTTGTCTAAAAGAGTTTTGTGTAGCTCAAATTGACATAATAATAATAAACTCTGTTTGGGGCGTGGCATTGTGGGAATAGAGAGTAATGAAATTAGGAACAATTCTGCGGATTTAGGGATACCTACACCCTCAATGAAGAATTTAGGAAACTAGACAAAGAAAACTGGACAAGAACCTGACATGAGCAAAATTAACCTCCGTATCCTGGCTCCTTAACGGGCCATTGCAGATCTAATGGAAACCTCAGGAAACAGTGTAGAAGGCAGCTGCTGATTCTGCGATGATGCCGCAGTGAAATCCAGGAACATGTGCGCCCCCAAAAAACTGAAATAAACTGTCATCGGAGCCATCTCTCATACTTAGATTCTTAGAGGAAACTGGACTAGAGAGAGTTAGAGACAGTGCTATAGGACGGATTTCTTCCGCCTATAGCACTGTCTCCTACTCCTACTACAGTCTCTAAAATGATTCCGAAAGGAGTTATATGTCAGGGGACCTCCTATGCCCCTGATGTAAGGCGTCAGCAAGGGGTACAATTGACCAAATAATCACACCAATCGAGGTTTCCGTTCGATTCAATTCGAGATATCCGTTACGATACAACTTTCGGAAAAATTCTCACCTTGTCGCCTTGCGCGTTATATATAATATTATATATATATTATATACCACTAACACTTTTGCCAGGTATACCGCACATTTGTTCCGAAGCTCTCCGACAACTAATATAGCTGCGGAATATATTATTAATGTGAAATTTCGGCTTCAGTTATTTGCTTTATTTACTTATTTATCTAGTTTCAGAAATCAGTTTACAAATTATTTATATTTATTGCTTCGAGACCATTAGAAGCCGTCCGAAATGGATATTTCGAACGCAATTTGAGATCCGATCAGATTTGACTTTATCGGATTTTTTCCGACCGATAGGGGTGAATAATATAATACCCGAAAAAAAAAAACGAAAAAACTATCAAAAACAGCTATAAAGTTGTAGATGACTAGAGTATAGAACAATTATGTCTGATTTGAAAATTACATACAACATTTTTGCCCTCAAAGCATTGCAAAATGTTCACACTAATTTTCTATTATAGAAAGATTTTATTAGATTTTTTAGCGAATCGTTCCTCGTTTGCGTTTTAAAACTTTTCAGAGTTTATTTTTTTTATTTTTTTAATTTTTATTTTAAAATCGGTAGTTTATTAACAATAAACTTCTTCGAAAACTAAGTTAATTGTAAGTGCTTTTCATCGAGGAATGAATCGTTAAGTAAATATTTCAGTTATTAAAAACTAAATTTTAAATCGAAATAAATTGTGAGCGTCTGTCACTATGTATTTGGATAAATCTTAGATCTCATTCAAGTCGGGGTTAAGAATCCACTTTTTATAAGGAAAATGTATCCTGGAAGCGCCTAATTTCAATGGGTAATTTATTAACAAAATACGAGATGCTACAGAAGATTAATAACTTAAGAAGAGCTGAGTATTGAAAACAAGAAAACTGGAAGTTTTATTATAATTTAATCACTTCTAACTAGTTTATGCAAACTGGAGCATTGTCGTAATATTTTAAAGGTGTCGTTGATATCGGATCTCAGATCTTCATTCACAAATAACAAAAATCGCACTTACGCTCACTGGGCCCAGACATTAAGTTAAGTTACCCTTAAGTTTTAACGAGAAACATCTTGCAGTGTCCTTCTCCTTCACGGGAATTCTATATTTTTAATATTTTTTAGCCAGGCAACCTTATTTAATGTCAACAAAGTGTTTGCAAAAAATATTAAGTATAGAGAAATTTCACTTAGAAATCGTTTTCAAATCAATTTCAATATCTGATGAATTTATTTTTCAAATTGCTTTAAAAGCATTGATTCCGAGATATTTCCTAAACACATCAGTCAACTTGGAGCTTTTGCCTTTGCTTGACGTTTCTGCAAACCGACCGAACTCTCGATACTCGCTATTAACAAATTCCCAAAATTGCCAAGTGCATGAGATCGCCTGATACCGAGGACAAACCCTCGTCCTCGGGTAAAAGATCGCGTAACCAAATAAACATGAATCCAAATAAGAAGGACCCCAGATATAATTACTGGATTCCCTTACAAAGTCTACCGGATAGTGACACGGAAGATATGGACGAAATAATTTCGCCAAATGAAGTGATCAAAAAAAGTGTTTGTTCCCCCAATAAAAATTATGCAAAAGACAATTGAATTTGTGCATAACCTGATGAAATCCCTGAATATTAAAGAATATTTCATTGCAAAACTATCGATCAGTATCAAATTGCAATGTGAGACAGTTGATTCATACAATTCAGTGCTTGCTAAATTAAAAAAAGTAAGACAAGTGCGAGTCGGGCTCGCTCATGAAGGGTTCCGAAACAGCAAGTATCTAACATAACATAAAAGTTCTTGTAGTAGATTTATTATTAGGAAATAATGGTTCAGAGTTTATATATAAGGTTTATGTTTATGAAATTAAATGTTTTTGTTTTTTTTTTTTGAGTTGATTGTATTAAAGGTAAATTGAGGTTTACGATTTATGACGTATAAAAAAAAACTACTCGCTAGATCCCGTTCAAAAAATGTTCGTTTGAAGTTTACATGGTAATGTACACCATATATTTTTTTTAGTTTTATCGTTCTCTTATTTGAGAAGTTAGGGGGGGGGGGGGGGGGGGGGCGGCGGCAACATTTTACCACTTTGGAAGTGTCTCTCGCGCAAACTATTCACTTTAGAAAAAAATTATATTAGAAAACTAAATATCATTTTTGAAGACCTATCCATAGATACCCCACACGTATGGGTTTCGTTGAAAAATAATTGTTTGAGTTTCAGTTCTATGTATGGGGACCCCCAAAATTTACTGTTTTTTTTTATATATGTGTAAAATCTTAATGCGGTTCACAGAATACTTTCGGAGAAAAGTGGCTGTGACATACGGACGGACAGACAGACAGACATGACGAATCTAATAGGGTTCCGATTTTTGCCATTTGGCTACGGAACCCTAAAAAGAGAACTGTCAATTATTCACTCGTGATCTCAAAGATAATAAGCCTTTTAAAGTTGTACTGCATGGTATCGATTATATAGATGCAAGTGTATTGAAAGACAATTTAAACAATCTCGGACTTAAATGCACTGAGATTAAAAAGATTATTAAAAAATATGGCAAGTACACTAACTTTTTGTTTTTGGTTTACTTGGATAATGGTTCCATCAAATTGCAAGAACTGCGAAAACGTTTTCGCTCAGTTATGCACACACAAGTGAATTGGTCTTACCAAAGAAAACTCAAAGGTAGGCCAACGCGGTGTCACAATTGCCAAATGTTTGGGCACGGCGAGAGAAACTGTCATATAAAAACATATTGTGCCATCTGCTCTGGTCCCCAAAAGACGAACGATTGCAACAACACTTCTTTGCTTAAATATGCGATGTGCGAACTGTGGAGGTGCTCGAAAAGCCACCGACATCTCATGTATTAGTATTATTCGAGTGCGATACATGGATATGAAAGAAAGAACGTAAAAAAAAAAAATTCTCGCGCCCAGCCGAAAGCCGCACACTCTCAGTGTCACTCCCACTGCTGTTACAGGGTTCGGACTTTGATGCAATTGCAGTAGATCTACTGCAATTTTAAGAAAAAAATAAAATCTACTGCACCACTGCGCTCGACTGACAATCTACTGCAATTTATGTGAATCTCGAAAATCTTAAATCAAAATTGAATATCTTGACACATTTTCGTTTCTTAGTATATTTTTATTATTATTATATTTAGGGACTTTGTCTACCTCGGCTCCGCTATAAACTCTGATAACGACATCACATCAGAAATCAAACGAAGAATCACACTTGCCAACCGCTGTTTCTTTGGCCTAAGACGGCAACTGATAAGTAAGGCCTTGTCGAGAAATACTAAGGAGATTCTATATAAGACCCTCATCAGCCCAGTCCTGCTTTATGGTGCAAAAGCATGGGCACTATCAAAGGCGGATGAAGATCTCCTTGGTCGTTTCGAACGCAAAATTCTTCGAGTGATTTTTGGTCCCGTTTGCGTTGACGGGCTTTGGAGGAAAAGATTTAACAGTGAACTCTACGAACTGTACAGCGACATCGACCTAGTCAGAAAAGTACGCATCAGTCGTCTAAGATGGCTGGGACATGTAGAGCGAATGGACACCAACGCTCCGGCCCGAAGAGTCTTCGATTCTAACCCGGAGGGACAACGCAGTAGAGGAAGACCTCGCCTTAGGTGGCGCGCGCAAGTGGAAGGAGACCTCAACCAACTTGGAGTGCGCAACTGGAGGCAGTTAGCCAAAGATCGCGATAACTGGAGAGACGTATTGGTTGAGGCCCAGGTCCACCCCGGACTGTAGCGCCACCTAAAGTAAGTAAAGTAAGTATATTTTTATAAGCCAATTGCAAATAATCAGTTCTGGAAGCACTATTTTTCTTTTATTCTGCAATCTGTTACAATATATTTTAAAAGAAAATGTGCATACAATCTCGTTTTTACTGCATTGGCTTTGCATAAACCCAGGAACAAGTGCACACTGAGAAGTGCCAGCTAATTTTCACGCCTGTCAAAAGCCCTGCACAACGTTGAAAATTCGGCTACTAAATCGAACGCAAAATATGTTGCCCTAAAGACTCTCAGTTTTTGAAATTGAAAAATATTTATCTTTTGGTGAAGGAAGTATGAAGCAGATACCTAACACTTTTGTCCATTTATTATTAAAAATGAGTGCTCAAATTCTTGTTGTGCTTTCCATAATGCAAATATGTACTTGATAAAAGTGATTGGAATATAGATTATGCGTTTTAAAATTGATTAAGTTCTGATTGCAGCTTTTTCCATTCCATTTTCCTATAATATAAAATTTTAGTTCATAAACGTACTTGTTTTCAAACAATTCACTTTTGAATATCAAATTTATTGTATTTATCTTGATCACTATCTAAACAAATGAATGACAGCAAGCGAAATGACAGCGGAACTCAGCACTGAATTCTCGCCCCAACAAATGAACTGGGGTCAGCTCAGGGCACAAACAACTAGGGTGCCCTAGAAGTCATATCAAACACAGGTTTTCAGTACCAGGGCGACTTCAGTACTATATCGAACACATTAGAGTTAACCCAGTGCTCACTAGTGCGCACTACGGCTAACGTCAAAAAAACCTACTGAAGTCAAGTCTCAAG
Organism: Cheilosia urbana; assembly: GCA_946477585.1. NCBI lineage: Eukaryota > Metazoa > Arthropoda > Insecta > Diptera > Syrphidae > Cheilosia > Cheilosia urbana. Next base: position 7,227,362 of record OX297857.1, read on the forward strand.
TGTGTCTTTCTCTGTTTCTAAATTTGTTGTTGTTGTTCTGCTCTGCTGTCGGCTGTCGCTTTTTTATGTTTAAACTAATATGTTTTTAAAAATATATTTTAAAACTTCATTTTCAAAATCTACTCCAAAATATGTGAATCTGCTGCACTTTTTCTTAAGATCTACTGCGATATTTTATAACTGAAGTCCGAACCAGTGATGCCAGATCGGGGGATTTGTCCCTTTTTGTGGGATTTTCTCACTTAAAAAGAGCTAAAAGGGAAAAAGGGATTTTTCAAACCTCATAGTACAAAAAAAGGGATTTTACTTTTTGATAAATTTTTGTTCCTAATTTGCTAGTTTCATTAAGAATAAAAAAATAGTCAACCACGATCAAGTTAAATAATTCACTTTTTAGAAAAAAGTCATTCAAAATATCTGAATGCGTTCATTTTCTGTTTCTTATTTCCCTAGACTGTTTCATAAACTGACATATCTGTGGCGAAATTATCAACTCGCCGCACACATACTAATGAGAAGAAATTTCAAACGAAAACAACAATTTGACACTTCTTGTCGTCGTGAATTTATGTTTGCGGTTCGTTTAATTCAGGTAAATTGTTTTGATTGTTTTAAAAATTCAAAATAAATGAAGTTATGAAATATTTGTTCCAGATAATGTCAGCAGAACAAGGAAATAAGAAAAAATTTCAGGCAAGATGGATGGAGGATCCCCAATTTGCTGCTTGGTTGAGGCCGGTTCAAGGCGACGATTATAAAGGATTTTGCAAGGTTTGTGGGGCGACATTTAACTGCGGCAAAACCGAGATCGTGCGACACAGTTTGAGATCCAAACATTTGTGCAAATTAAAAACAATAAAAGAAACAGCATCAGTGAGTACACTGTTTCGCAATAAAGATAACACCATAAATAAATAAATAAAGTAAAAGGCGCAGAAATAAAACTTAGCGCTTTCTTTGCTGAGCACAATGTTTCGTATGAAATTGTGGATCATCTCATTCCTTTGTTGAAGAACATATTTCCTGACTCGGAAATTTTATCAGGCGTTACGCTCGGTAGAACAAAGTGCTCCCAGTTAATAAAAAATGTGCTTGCTGCTGTTGAAGAAAAAGAGCTTGTTAGCATTCTTCAAAAAAATAAGTTTTCTATTCTAGTGGACGAAACCACAGACATTACGAATACCAAACATATGTGTTGCTTGGTCCGATTTGTTCATCCAGAAGATGGAAAAGTGACGACAAAACTTTTGGAAATGATAAACATTAAGGCGGTAGATTCGGGCGCAGATGCATTATACGACCATTTCTCGATGATGATGGCTTAAAAGGATATACCTTTAAACAATATAGTAGGTATGGCGTCAGATAACGCATCTGTTATGGTAGGTAAGAATTCTTCTTTCTATACTAAATTGAAGCAAGATAGTCCGAACACATTCCTAATGAAGTGTTTGTGTCATTCATCCGCATTAGTTGCTTCATATGCTTGCAAGCAACTGCCTAAAGTTTTGGAAGAGCTCATGAGAGACATTTCCACCTACATTTCTGAGAGTGCAAAAAGTTCTGCGGAATTTGTCGAGTTCCAGGAATACCTTGGTGGGGAAGTAAATAAGATTTTAAAACCAGCAAAAACTCGTTGGTTGTCTTTGCATCCATGTGTCGTGCGGCTTCTCGAAAACTGGGAAGTTTTAAAATCTTTTTTTCGGCTGGCTTCGTTTGAAGATAAACGCAAAAAAGCAACAAAAATTTACGAAGCTATGCAAGAACAAAAATATAAAACTTATTTTTATTTCTTAAAACATGTACTTGCTTTATTTAATCAGTTCAACTCACTTTTTCAAAACAGAAAGGTTTTAGTTCACTGCATTTTAGAGGAGAGCAAGATATTGGTTTTTTTAAATGTGTCGCTTGTTTGTTCAAGTAGACTTTTTTGAACTCACATGGGATACCCAACTTAAAATTTTGAGAGATCTCGACACACATTTTATGGATGATTTAGATAGTCTATTTTTGGGTCAAGAATGTCAAGACTCCTTGACAGAGTTAGATGCTGATGTTAAATTGGAGGTTAAGAAAAACTGTCTCAGTTTTTATAAGACTGCCATCGTTGAAATGGTTACTCGCCTACCTTTTGATGATGAATCTGTTACACAACTCGAATTTCTTGACCCAAAAGTAGCATTTAATGTTGCAAGAAGTAGAAGCTTTAAAGAAAGTTGATCCCAAAACGGCAAACGAAGCAAGCGATGAATTTAAGAATGTTGCTATCCTTCTCAGCGAAGATAAAAAGAACTCCCTCCAAAATTTGCCTATTGATGAAATGTGGTTCGAGATTTGTCAGATAAGAAATTTTGATGACATATTATTGTTTCCTAATTTAGGAAAGTTAGTAAAAATAGCTTTGACTCTTCCTCACTCGAACGCGGAGGCTGAAAGAATATTTTCTATTGTAACCGATGTTAAATCGAAAAAAAGAAATCGGTTGGGAAAAGAAATGATAAATTCAATTTGTTTGTTGAGGTCCTCATTTCAATCAAAATGTATTACTTGCTTCAATTTCCAAAAATATTTATACCTAATTAATTTAATGAATGGTGTAAAACAAAAATTGAACAATTTAATGCTATCACACATTTAGCAATTTTTGTACTCTAAAAATGTTAAGTAACATGATAGATAGATATATAAATATAATAACTACAATACATTATTAAATAAAGGGTTTTCCAATAAGAGGTGTTATTGTGAATGACCCCACTTTTGAAGCTTTTGTTCTTTGATATTTGACAAGTAGAAACTACGCCATTACTAAAAATGGAACGATACATGCTTCAACAACGCATAACACCTCTTATTGAAAAACCCTATAGCTATGTATATGTTATTTTAACATATTATTTAAGGACTAAATGTTTTATTTTCCATCAGATCCCATTTATTCAAGCATTTTTGGTTGGCCCTTTAAAAATTCGAAGAACTCAAGGCATGACATTTTAATAATCTACCTGACATACAGAAGGTCTTTTAAAGTTACAATGCTCAACCGGCAACGATCTTAAGTATACAATTGTAAGGAATGTTTCTTTTTTCAAAATTTTGAAAACATTCCACCTATCGTTTGTCAGTTGCAACACTGTTTTCTTCCCATGATTGAATCTTTTCAACGGTTACATATTTGTTTAAAAATGTAAATTGATCGAAGAGTTCAATATCACATGAGTCGACGTCAAAGCGAATCTTCAATGCAATGAACTTTGCAGAAGCTTCAACATATTCACATTTTGCGAGTTGGTCGAGCGCCGACCAAACGTGGATTGAAAAATGTTCAAAATGAAAAATGAAAACAAAAGCTAAATCGCAATATTCTGGTAATAAAATATCGTTTAAACGAACCATAAAATGGTCAAGCTATAAAGAGTATTTTTTCTTTCGTTACATTGTCATTGGCATCATCAATTACAGCTTTTTCAATAGCCTTTTGTACAGCTGTGGACAAAAAATCATTTTTCCGTCGCGATTCAAGTGATTCCATAAAAATATTGAGTACATGTCCAACTTCCATCGCCGAGACGGGGTCGCTTTCAATTAATTTAACCGTGCGATTGAAAAGTGCTGCCAATAAGATAAATGTAGTCTTATAATTTTATTCTTATAAAAAAATCGGGCTTTTCGATGTTTTCAGTGCATATATCGTTCTTTAAGTTTTCATTTCGTTCATTCAACCTTTTTTTACCTTTTTTTTTTTTTTTTTTTTTAATTAACTTTATTTCATCTTAAAGCTATATATACAATATAAAGGTATACTTAATTCAAACATTTTAAAAAATACGACTTAAGCTTAAAATGAAATAGTTAAGCACATTCTGTTGTCAGATGCTGACAAGAGGCGAATGTACGATTTGTATTTAAACAAATAAAAAGAACATTTATCGATGGGGAAACGATAAGATTAAGAAGTAAATCATTTCAAAGATATCAATTATAAAACACGAAATATAATTTTTGATTAATTTTTTATATAGAAAAGAGGATGAAAATAGATAAAAAGTAGCAATCACACTAATGGATTTAGTAGGTCACCAATTACCGCGTAGTTTAATGAAAATAACCAATATTTAACGCTTTTAAGAAAAACGGATTCAGTTCGCTCACATCTTAGGATTTCAGGCAAATTATTAAACAGACGGGGTGCAGTAACTATATAGAAGCGAGCAAAATGAGATCTATTGATTATGGGTACATGGACAAGATTCCTGGCATTGACACGTAAATTGATGCCTTCATAAACCCTTGAAGAATTATACCCGGAATTTTTAAAAAATATTTGTAAAACCTTGTAAAAGTATAAATGCCTTAAAGGAAGAAATCCAAGGCTTTTAAACAAATCAAAGCTGGGAGTTCGACGGTTAACTCTACTAATAATACGAACAGCATGTTTTTGTTTTATAAGCAAAGGCTCTATCTATATATTAATACGGAGTTGTCTAAAACGTGTTTCCCCCCTTTTTTCCTATTATAAGTCACATAAATATGCCAACACTATATATATTTGGGTAGGGGACAATACATAGAAGTGCACAATTATCCACAAATTATGAATTAAAGCAGGTAAATTTAAGCGAATTGTATGAAATTACAACAACAACAACATGGCACCCGCGTGAAGTTAATTCGCACTTTTTCTAGAATGAAAAACGTGAAATGCAGTTCGATAGACAATCGTTTGTAGCTGTTTGTAGTGAAATTCTTTTCGTTTGTAGTTCAACCGTTTGAAAGTTAGAACCATTTGAAAAAACAAAATCCCAATCCCTCAAAACCGTGTTATTTCTGAAACCGCAGCTAGCAAAGTGATAAAATTTCTAAAATCTATTTTCGAAAGTGTTCGACAATACTAATCTAATAAAATGCAAATCGTACCAATCGGCATAACGGTTTATGATTTATATGAAATTTAAGCAAAATGTTGGCTTCTAACTTAAGGTCCTCATAACTCTAAAACTGTTGAACTTCAAACGATGAAACTTTGCATAATATTATCTATTCTATGCACCCTTTTCTACCTGTGATATAAAATAGAAGACAGCCCGCATTACTGGACACTTTTTATTCGCAATTTAAGGGAAGCCTGAAATGGTTTCGATTGCCTATTTTTAAGCGCTCCAATATTTCGCGTTCATTTCCCCTTCAAAAATGAACTTATAGAATAAATTTTATTTAAATGTGTACCTCCCCAACAAGCTATACCATACTGAAGTTTGGATTTAAGTAGACCATTATAGACAAGTTTTAAAACAGGCAAACTGCAGTATTGACTAAGAAGATAAATCTGCCTAACGACACCATTCAGATATTTTTTTAAAGAAAAAGTATGTTCCATCCAACTGAGCTTAAGATCTAAGGTAATACCTAAATACTTAAAACTGTCTACACGGTCAATTTCAAAGCAGTCGGGGGTGCAACTTGTGAGTGAATCAAAAGAGGGTAAACTATGATCATGTATACAAGGATCAACTAGACGGAATCTGTTGCAATTGGGCGAATGGTATTGAAGTGGCATATTGTCACAGATTCTACCCATTAAATTAAAGATCATAAACTTGGTTTTATTACTAATTACCAATTTATGAAATCTAAACCATCTCCGCAATAGATCAAGATCATAGTTTACATCTACATGTAAGCTAAAATAGCACTTACCATAATATGACAAAGCAGTATCATCGTCAAAAGCTGTAAGTTTTTCCTTGAAACGTTGAGTGAAAAGCGAGTTTACAAAAATTAAAAACAGAATAGGACCCAAAACAGAGCCCTGTGGAACACCTATGTTTATAATAGTTTCTGCACTCAAACAATTGCGAATCCTAACCTTCTGACTACGATTTAGTAAATAAGAAGCAAACCAGTCGTAGATAAAACCTCTAAAACCAGCATTAAATAGTTTTTTTTAGCAAAATATTATGATCCACCATGTCAAAAGCTTTAGTGATGTCGATGAAAAGCGAAGCAGGAATATAAGAATCGTTTGGACTACTATATATTTCAGAACACAACTTTAATAAGGCATCTTCGGTAGATTTTCCACTACGAAAGCCAAACTGAGAATCACTGAAAAAAACAAGTTTTATTTAAGAAAGACAGCATTCTTGATTTGACACCTTTTTCAAAAACTTTTGAAAAGACGGATAAAAGGGATATTGGGCGGTAATTGTTTAAAGAAATGGTGTCACCTCTTTTATGTAAGGGGATTACAACAGCTGTTTTTAATGATTCGGGAAAAATACCCTTTTGTATACTAGAATTGAAAATATGACATAAAACATTTGAGACAAGGAAAGATATATTTTTCAAAATATTACTTGAAAACGGATCACATGATGTTGAATTAGATATTTTAAGAGATTGTATGATTGAGTGTACTTCAGGATGAAAATAGTTCAAAGAAAAAAACTTTGTCTTTGCAAAGGGTCATGAGAAAGAACAGTTTCACATAGACAATCGGAGTAATTACTTGTTGTGGTATCACGTATAGTCTCTGTTACACTGGAAAAATAATTATTAAATGCAGTGGCAACTTCTAAAGGCTCAGATATAGTCGTATTATTTTAAGAGAGAACGATATCCGCGTTTTGTTTGGATTTATTTAAAATTTCGTTGACAACCTGCCATTCTTTTTTGGAATTACCAATATTACGCGCTAACCTATTCTTATAATAACTATCTCTTTGACGAGGTATTTCAGTTTTTAGTTCCTGACAAACCTTATCGTAGTACCTTTTCAACCTGGAGTTGTTGGGATGTTTTTGTACACGCTTATATAAACGTTTTTTGTTTCTGATATTACTAAGTAGAGAACCAGACATCCACTGCTTTAAGGGTTTAACACTGTTACTCCTTTCCGTTTGTAAACTCGCGCGAAGTAAGTGCAATTGGAGTTTCTTAAGAAACAAATCAAAGGCAGTAGATGGATCCTGTTCTCTATAAACTTCATCCCAAAATTCAAAGATTAAAGCTGTCTTGAGAGTAGGAAAATCTATGTTTGTAAATTTGTCATTCACATATTGTTTTGATCTGGGGATCCTAAGGTCAAGTTGGATGGTAGTTAAGCTGTGGTCACTTATTTTTAGGTCATGTAAAGCCGTTCTATAATTAGAATAATTATTTCTATGCAGCCTGATAAAAATATGGTCCAAGCAAGTGCTTGTATTTTGAACCACACGCGTAGGATGAGTCATCAGACTTTCGAGACCAAAGGAAAACATAACGGATAAAAAATTATCAACTTCATTTGATCCAGCAATAAGGTCAATGTTAAGATCCCCCAGAATTATAAGATTTTTACACACCACATTGTCAAGAAAGCCAGTCAAATCATCCAGGAAGGCATTAACTGAACAATAATTAAATCTGTAAGCACCGACAAGCAGTATCGAGTAACAGAAATCTCGCAACAAATACTAATCAAATCAAAACTGTTAAGATTAAAACGCTCAACAACAATGTTCGGCGCCAAATCGCTTCTATAAAACACTGCGACACCACCAGCAGAATAAAAATTATTACATGCTGCCTTAAATGTAAAGTTAGGTATGGAGTAATTTGAAACTTCATCATCAAAGATCCATATTTCAGACAGAAAGATGATATCCGGAAGGTGATCTAAAGATGCAATATGAACTAAAAACGTATCAAAATTTTTACGCATGCTACGGATATTTTGGTGAACTACAGAAAGACCAGAAAAATCCAGTTTGTTAGAATGATCAATGCAAAAACAATTAAAACAATTATCAGAACTTGAAGAAGAAAATATATCACTTGAATTAATCTGAGAACTATTTGCTGAACTATTTGAGTTAATATTAATCATAAGTTAAGAATATGTAGGTATATTTTATATCATTTTCATTTTCTCGTGTACATTTGCATTGCTGACGTTAGGAATACCAACAACATCAAGTACACACTGCTTCTCTCGTTGCTCCAGTAACTTTCAAAAATTCCTTCTGTTACAGGACAAGCAAACTTTGGAACTCGCTTCCTGGGGATATATTTCCAGAAGACTACAATTTGCAGCAATTTAAGTGCAGAACAAACATACATCTGCAGGCATCTCGGGGCGCTGTTGAAGCGTTATAGGTTCGCCTTTCCCGGGAGAAAAAAAAAAAAAAAAACTCTCACCAAATTTGAGCACAAAATTTAAATTTTTAGAATTATCCAAACAGTTTTGAGTTTTGTTCATGCATTTTGTATAAAATATCTACATAAGCGCTTATGTTGCTCAAAAACAAATTGTTTTTCAAAACTTTTCAGAGATCTAAAAGTTACAATTTCAGGCTCAAATTTATTGAGAATTAATTCTGGAGTCGAAAGAACGATATTATTTAATCTATGCACCTTGAAAAGCACGGTAAAGCACCCTAAAAGACATCATTCGGTTTTACCTGGTCACGAGGAAAAAGCAGCCAAATTTCTGCCAGAGGTTCCTTAAAAAATCTTTTTAATAATATTGGACTACTAATTTCCCTAAGAAAATATTCTTTCAATCCGTCGAACATTCTAAGAATCGCATCCACAGCCGAAAGTAAACCCAGGAAGCGTGTTTTGGAGTAGCCAATCAATTTTCGGTATTCGACATCGACTTAATCACAAAATGCCTCAAGCAACGCGCACATTAAACAAGTAGAAATGGAAATATATTTTTACGACGATACATTCAACTTCAAATGGCATTTGATCACAGGCTTTCTTCAGTGTGTTGTCTGTTGTGCACGATATTTGCTGCAATTCCAATTTGCATTGGAATGATTTCGGTATATTTGTGTGTACCGAGGATTTTCTTCGGTACACCGGTACACAGCGTTTAATTTCGGTACTGTACCGGTCATTTCGGTACAGGTGGTCACCTTAGGTATCCGGAATAAATATATGGAATTTTTAGATTTTTTGAATGGTAACAGTATTGAAATCGCATTACTTACAGAAACACGGCTTAAGCATGATATTAGGTTATCTACACCTGATTTTAAGTGCTATCGTGTTGATAGAAGCGGTAGACGAGGTGGCAGAAAACTCTCATTATAAATTCCGCAAACTAGCTTATCTCGAAGAGCGTCATCGAGAAAAGTTTGAAAATCACATGATTGAGCGAACGTTTTCAGATCAATTATATAGGTACCTAGTCACTGATTGTTTCATGCAATTTTTGTTGTCTTTTATAAAATTTACATCGTTCGTCGATTAAATTCACTTTAGGTGTAAAATATTTTTCCATTATAGCAATCAGCTCATCAAACGTTTTCATATCGGGTTTAGCTGGGTTAGTTATTGATTTAATTATTTTATATGATTCCGGTCCAATTAAAGTTATTAAATATGACACTTTAATTTTATCATCTACAATTTTATTGATAGATAGCAAATATTGAAGACGTTCTTTGTAATCAACAAAGTCTTCGCCTGGCATAAAAAAATCAATTGTTCCAATAAACGCCATATTTCTTGGTACACTTAGATCTGCTTTTTTTTTTTTTCTTTATCTTCACTTTCCGTTTTAATTGTACCTAAGTTGTACTTTTTTATCACTTAAATTTTCCATTAACTTCACTAGTTTAATCTTTGTATCCTCGTCGCCATTAACATGTATTAGACAAGCACGTTTTATTTCTGTGGACTTTATTCGTCACATTCAAAATTAAGACTAACTTACTCTCTAAGTTTTGCGTTAATCAAGCATCAAGCACATACACAACTACAACATTGTGAACATTATACATACATATTGTACGTAAGAGAATAATAATGTCAAAACCAATTCTCTTATAATTCCTATATATCAACATTCTCCCCAACGATACTCGTATTATGAAACGGCAGCCCTGTGTTTCACATTTGACTGTGATTGGTTGGCTCATATATAACTATTCGCAAGAGGGAGAGCTTTTATGTACAAGCCCCAAGGTGCCCCCTTCCTTCGACCAGAGGACACAGATTTTTTTCAGCACCTCTTTCGTTGAACATGCACGTATGTGTTATGTGTATCACCATGGTTGTGTGTGACAGACAGAGGAGGTGCAGCGTGTAGGTGGACGAACGTCTGAAGGGATTGCTAAATGTCCTAGGCATGCCGATCAAAGGAAAAAAAATGTTACATCGATTATGAAAGATTACCTTCCTACTTTCTGTTAATTGGAACAGCATACGCGTGTCGGTAATTATGCGAAAAACAAAGTACTTCAACTTGTTACGCGCTTAGTAGGATTACGTTGAAGTGCCTTGTTTATTTAAGATAGCTCCAGTCAAATTTCCTTTTAAGAGAACCGTTTGTGGTGGGTGGAGGTATAGCTGGATTATACCTACCTATTCAGGATATTTTTTGAAACGTTTCAAGTTGTTTGCACCGAAAACAGTTAAACAAGCTTAGATAAGAGCTCGGTGAAAGAATGTGGGTGGATCGTCCTTTGTCTTCACAATAAGCAGAGCAGGTGAATTTATTAAACAAATGACAGTTGAAACTTATATGTTACAAAAACTTTATTCACACCACAGAAAAAAAAAATTCTTGCCGCATGCAGGGGAAAAATTCAAAAGCCGACGGCAAGTCACTCTTCGGGGCGAATAATTATTTCTCGCGGTGTGGCTGCATCTGAGGTTGGCCTTGAATTGAAATTCTGATGAGATTTTGCCAAAAGCATTTGCAGTTCGTCAGTCTCCTCCACCTGAGGTTGACCTTGAATTAAAATTCTGAGGATGTTTTGCCAAAAGCATTTGTAGTTCAACAGTCTCCTCCATTTGAGGTTGGCCTTGAATAGAAATTCTGAGGAAGATGAAGACTGATATTCAAAGTAGGAATGTTTGTAAGTGCACTAAGGGATGAGGAAGCGCTCTTCTGTCAGGCTACTTGTAGCAATTTTGTCTAGCGATGGTTTAAGACTAATCCCTACCTACAGGAAGACGTATCAGTGTTAAAAAGAAAAGTCACTTTGATGCAGGAACGACACAATTCATGTAGTTTTGTCGCTAAGCCAAGGTCAACGAAATTTTGTCATTGATAGAATGAACAAGTTGCAGGCATCTAAAGAAACATCGAATCGGATGGCGCTACATACCACAATGTTGATGACTGATTAACCTCCTGCCTGTTTTTTTTTTTTTTTTTTTTTTTTTTTTTTTTTTAGAAAATGAAACTTGCAAGGGCAGTTGCTATATACCTAGGTAGGTATACAAGTAAAATATTAAAAATAAAAAAAATTAAAATTGTGCCGGATAATTAGACTTTTCATTACCTAATTTGTAAAGTACAACGGTACTCTATTAGGTACCGTTACATTTTGTATGAAGAAAATTTTTCTTCTTAATGTTCTATGTAAAGTACGGTGGAGGGTAGCAGGTTTTAAGTCATCTGGCGAAATTTTGGTAGGTACCTACTTCATGATTTCTTTTGGGGATAGGTTTAGTCACTAGTCGACACTAGAAACCTCCACCAATGGACGCATTTTAAGTCAGCATGCCCGAAAAAGTTTCAATCTGTCAGGCGCCACGTAAACGAGACTGCCCACATCCATATCCAGCTCGAGCTCGTGAAAGAAATTTCAGCCGATTTCTCATCAAGACGTGTCTGGAAGGGAAAAACATGTTTTTTTTTTTTTAATATACAATCCGCATCCGCCAGACACTCGTTGTTTTCTTCAAAGAATATCGCGTCGGGCGGCATCTGGCCAGAAAGTACAAAACACATCATCCGGTTACATAAACCTGCTGGAAGGCTCGCCTCTATGGCGTGCGCAATTTTTTTTTAAGGCAGAACGTTGATGTAAGGTGGTTGGGTGTTGATGAATAGGGTAGACACTGATTGGCGTCAACTTGGCGATGCCGAGCTGTTGCAACTGTTCAGATACACCAATTGTGCTTATTTTACCTCCTAGTGGTCACCACCGGGTACTGGTCTATGTCCATCCGGAATTGACTTGCTGAACTTATAAGTGCGAGTTTTGAACACGTAGAAAATAGCAACACTATAATGCTCTGTTATAGTTGACTGTCTGCTCGAGTCTCAGAAGTCTTACATGAGCCCCTCAGAAAGAGGACGTACGGCGGATGAATTCACATGGTTGAATCAACGGTGGCTACTTAGACGTATTCGGAGCTGAGGTCATTGAGGGTTTGTCAACACTAGTCAGGGTGTTGAAATAGAGATGGTGGCGGCAGTGGCGTAGCAAGGGGGGGGGGAGAAAAGGCGGGCATAGGCCCCGGGCGGCACTTTGCCAGGGGCGGCAATTTGGAGCGCTTAATACTTTTAATTTTTTTAAATTGTAAGAAATTATAAAAGTGACAAAACTGACACTGCTTCACAGTAAGTAATAAGACATTCCTTGTGTTGCTTAACAACAAAATCCAATGAACGCTGCTCCCTAGTATGCAACTACATTTTTTCAGAAATTTTAAACACAAATTAAACACTGTGCACATCTGCATTGGAAAATGCCTACCCCTTTTCTCTTTCCTCGGTAGAAGTTGGGTGTGTGCGTATGTAACTGTAAGCGATGTTTTTCTGGAAACTGGAGTTAGTGCGAATAAGTAATAATAGTTTTGCTTTTGTTAGTATTAGAGGTATCTATAATATAATTCGTTCAGACACCCTCTCTACACACCCACACCCACATACGAACACAACATTGCAGGTATACTTTAAGACCTCTGAGTTTAAAGGAGTTCTGAGCGAAACATTAGCATCGATCACTCGGGTTTGCGAATCGTGCATGCTAGTCGCACTCGGGTTACTAGTATCTATGAAGATTACACATCCTTGGCGCAACCAAAAAAAAAAGGTATACTTTTCCATTGTGTTTCAAAATGATTGAAAAAAAGAAGAAGTGGGCAATATTCGCAAAAAATTAGTTTTGCCTTACTGCTATTGCATTTATAATAGAAGTGCTGACACTGATGCCAACCCTACAGAATTTTCTGTATATCTACAGAATTTTCACTTTGCCTACAGAAATACCGAATTCAAACCAAAATATACAGAAATCTCAGATTCCAGTAAAAACTTGATTTCCTTAGTTTTGCGTTGGTATCTACTCTTTCTTGCTGTACGACAAAATATTCATAACGTTTAACAAAATTCATAGCGTTTTTTTTTTTTTAACCATAGAGTAGGTACCTACATAGTAGGTGGATTCCAGGTTTCAGCGATACCAGCGGCTAATAAAAATTATGTAATTGTACAAAATTAATAAATATAGTTAAAGACTGATATTTTATACCACCCGAATTTAATTTTTTTAGCAATTTTATTATGTTAAAAAAGAAGTCTGGATTTCTACAGAATTTCGACAGGCATAAATACAGATTTCTACAGAATTTTTATCTTTCATCTACATACTTTTGAAAATTAGGGTGGGCATCACTGAGTGCTAAAAAAAAGTTCTAAAAAAAAAAAATATGAACACAGATCGTCTTTTGGATAGTCATTTTTAAGAAATAATTTAAAAATTGATTTATTGGATTTTTTTTTGAGGAAATCTAGGTAAGGGGTCTTATTTGAAATACGGATATTATCTTTAGTATGTATTTTGATCAAAATCTTTAGACCGGTTTTTGTAATTACGAAGACAAAACCGTACCAAATTTTGCAATGTTTAGTTTAAAAAATATACTATTGCCTAACTATATAGCTGAAAACTGACTAAATAAAAGTTATTTTTCGGGATGTAAGCATTAGGTACTTGGTTTTTAGAGTTTTATCCAAATCAAAGTTAGGGTTCTCGAGATATAAGCAGTTTTCAAAATAAGCGTTTTCGGTGATTCATTTTGGTCAAAATCGTTATCGCCGGTTCCTTAGAAAACTAAAGAAAACCAAATTTTCGAAAATCTATTGTACGATAATATAGAAAAAAACTGAGCCTGCCATTCAGTTAGAAAGGACAATATTACCTTAGAAATGAATTTTTATTTTCGAGATATTTCGAAATTTCAAAAGTATCGTTATTATCGTTTAGAGTCCAAACTAAAAATGTTTATTGGTAAGGCCCATTAAAAGTAGCGGGGAATAGCTATGTCGGGAATTAGATTAGTTTCAGTCAGAGTGTAGATATCGAAAGGGAGAGCATGAGATTGGTGCAGGATAGCGCGGATTTTAGAAGTCGAAGTCCTCTTACGTTCTGGTAATAAAAAGTATGATGAGTGAGTGAAGGGAATTAAAAACAGTGTTGAGAGGTTCACATGAAGTTAGGGGCGAAAAGAATTTTTAAAATCGCTGCGAGATTTTGTAGATGCGAAATGAGGCTGGACTTAATATGGGACGCAAAAGCCGCCAAGTTTTTAGCCACAGTGGTATACGGGGAAAGAAAGGAACAATCCGGTTCCTTTTTTCAGCTGTGTGTACAAAATACTGACACGATTACCGAGAGCCTGCAAACGGAGGCACGCCTATCGCAGCTGCCAGCCGACCATGGAAAAAGTGTCCACGAAGGCTAATTGGAGACCCGTGTTTTTACTCAGTGAACGCTTAAATCCCATAATCAAAATGGCGTATCGTTTTTGTCAACAAGTTGTCACTGTAAACCACAATTTGGCTTACCTTGTTCTGCCATAAGGCAAACCAACAAGAGGACAAGCCTGCGTTTTATATCGTGGAGGAAACATTCCTACTGTATTTCGAATGGTCCATACAAAGTGGTATAAGAGGTTGAGGGTCGGTATATCAATTGGCGAGGTGTTGGCGAGTTAAACAAAACAAGCACTTATGCATTTCGGATAAGGGTCCATCAATTATACTTTGGGTGGTGAAGTATGATCTCAAGTGCTGTAATAGAGCGGGTGGGTATGGTCTGGGTTCTCAATTTCCCAACATGGCTCAGCGAGAATACATGTACCTCTTCTGAAGGGTGTGTGTTGAAAATTCATTGTCCGATTCCAATTAAATTAATTTCATTTCGTTTCATTCTCATTCATTCCATTCGTATTCCATATAATTATATTTTCATCATGTATTAGAATCATTTTTTTCCCTTCCCATCTTTTTTTTATCGTTAACTTACTTACTCAGTTGCATTCTTGCATTCGCCGTGACTACACGCAAATAACGAAATTGTAACTGGCTAAACGCATTAATATACTGAATTATAAAAAACGTGAGTCTTTTATTTAGTCACAGGAACACAAATCTTAACATTTGGTGCCGAAACCCGGGAAGGCTCAACCGCGTATAAGTATATTAAGCGAATAAAAGCTAAGCCCCGTACCATTTCATCGACCGCAATATGGAGCTCGCTACACGTGCTGCCTATCGAGGCCAATTAACTAAGATCGTGAAAGCAGTGAACGATTACCTTAGTTCTTCGGAGTCGCAATTATTAGATAACGAATCCGAGTACGACGCAATTGAAGAAGAACTAAATACGTTTTTGCAAAGATTGCGCGCGGTGAATGATAGTCTAAACACGGTTAATCGAAAAATTAGTGACAAAGATCTCATAAAATCTGATTTTGAACAGGAGATGACAAAAATAGCGGAGTACGAAGATTCTGCAATTACCGCCTTATCGCGTTTAGAGAGCCGATTAAAGCGGCTGTCCGAAAGGTCTCATCCAGCTACGGTTCTAGTTAACGCGGACTCCCTTCCGCATCAAAGGTCAACTCAAAGTCATATCAATCTGCCAAAGTTAGTTCTTAAAAATTTTGATGGCAATATGAAGGATTGGATACCCTTTTGGGAACAATTTCGCCTATCCGTTCATGAAAACGTTGCTCTTTCCTGCACGGAGAAATTTAATTATTTAGAATCATGTCTGTCGGGCGCTGCCAAAAAGGTTGTGTCAGGGTTTACCGCATCAGAAACCTGCTACGATGCCGCTATTTCATTGCTTCAAGAGCAGTATGGGGATGTCGAACGGTTGATTGATAGCCACATTCAACAGCTTGTCTCGCTTCGACCAGTGCACCTGAGTTCTGACGTACAAGGTCTTCGAAACCTGTACAATTCGATAACCACATGCAGGCGATCGCTTACGGCTTTGAACGTCCCGTCTCATCAGTATGACGTCATGCTCAAGTCGATTCTTCTGCGCTGTTTGCCGGCAGAATTGCGAGTAAGCTATCATCGAATAAAAGAGCGAGAAAACGATTCCTGCAGCGTAGAGAAAGAGGAAAACGTATCTGCGAATGCACCATCACTGTCGGAATCCAGCACAACATCAGCGAACAGACAAATGCACAAACTAATAGAATTTCTTAAAACCGAAATCGAAGCAATGGAAAGGAGTAAGGTAGCCAGCATCACCACCACACAAAGCAAAACTCGTACGGAAGACGAAACCATTTCTACTGCAGCCAGTTTAGTAGCGCTGAATGATAAATGTGTTTTCTGTTGTTCGCCATCACATAACACTATTGATTGCGATTCTAACTTGACAATTGCGCAAAAAAGAGACATCTTAGCAAAATATGGTCGTTGTTTCAGATGTGCTAAAAGGGGACACTCTGCCAAAAAATGTAGAAGCGCTAAGTATATTAAATGCAATAAGTGCAAGGGGAGCCACATTACTGCGATGTGCGATCCGAATTTTCAAAGAAGTTCTTCTCTTGCTGTCATGGAAAACATGCAAAACAGAAGTGACAGCGAAACAGAAAAGGAGGAAATCGTGTCGTCAAATCTGATGTGCAATTCTAATGGATCATATAAAAATGTTTTTTTGAAAACAGCCCGATGTATTGCGGAGGGAGAGAGACAAACAGAAAACCTATTGCTTCGAGTTGTCATCGACGGGGGCAGTCAAAATACGTACATTTGTGAAAGTGTTGCCAAAAAATTAAAACTCCCGGAAATAGGAAAAATCCGAATGAGTGTGATACATTTCGGCGCAACGACTAATTCTCCACAAAAATCATTAACGAAGGTGCTGATTCGTCTACGCAGCCAGTATGATCATCGCAAGGTTGAGATTGAAGCCTTGGTCGTACCACAGATATGTATCGATCTTCTTGATGCGCCCAATAAAAATTGTTTGTCTTTTGCTCATTTCAGATTAGCTGACAAGATTTTTGTCGAAAACATAGCGGCGGAACAAGGTCTGAGCATACTGATTGGCGCTGATCATTACTGGGATGTTGTTACTGGGAAGCAAAGACGAATATCTAATCAGTTAAGAGCTATCGAGACTGTCTTCGGATGGACAATGCAGGGGCGTCACGAGCATATCAACGCAGAAACTCCAGGTGCTGGAGCAACCCTATTCGTCTCAAAATTTATCTCAAGGGAGGAACAGCAGTGCACGGAAACCTTATCGGCAATGTGGGCACTGGAAGCCATAGGAATACTCGGCGAGGAAAAGGAGAAGGCTTCTGTGACAGAAACTCTAACGCGTCAGTGTATACAGCAATCCGGGAGTCGTTATCAAGCATCATTGCCTTGGAAGGATGCCAGTTCTAGTTTTCATGGTGATCGAAATTTAGCAGTAGCACGTGTTGATGCATTGGTGCGGCGCCTTTCTAGGGATCAAAAGAGGCTGGTGGAGTATGACGCTGCCGTTCAAAAGTTGGTCGAGGAAGGAATAGCAGAACCAGTTCAAGGTGAGATATCGAAAAGAATATTTTATCTCCCACATCATCCAATTTACAAAGAGGACAGTGAGACTACTCGTTTGCGAATTGTTTTTGACGCATCTTTTCATAAGGAAGGCCATCCATCCTTAAATAGCTTTCTTGTTACTGGAACTAATTTGCTGACGGATGTGCAGGCGATTCTGCTCAATTTTAGGATGGGTCCATTCGCTCTTGTTGCTGACATTGAAAAGGCGTTTCTGCAGATTTTGCTCGACAAGGAGGATCGTGATTCGCATCGTTTCGTTTGGTTGTCGTCAATAAATAATCGAATTTATAAAGATTTTAGAATGACACGAGTGACATTTGGAGTTAACTGCAGCCCTTTTTTACTCTCGACCACAATTCAACACCACTTGCAACAAAAGGAGGAAGAGTATCCAGATACCTGCAATATTTTAAAAAACTCATTTTATATGGATGACTTAGTATTGAGCTTCAACACCGAAGATGAAGGACAGATTATTTATCGAGAATCCAAGGAAATTATGAAAGCCGCTTCTATGACGCTGAGAAAATGGCATTCCAACAGTGCAAAGGTACGTAATCAGTTTGAGGTTAGAGAAAGTGGAAGTAGCCAAAAGGTGCTGGGTCTTATATGGCACGTATTTAGCGATGAGTTGCAAGTACCTTTAAGATCGTTACAAGGCCTTCAGCTTAACGCGACTAAGGGAAGCAAACGAACAGTATTACAAGCGATTGCACGAATTTATGACCCATTAGGAATTGTATCACCAACAGTCATAAGACTTAAGATTTTGTTCCAGTCCATATGGAAAAGAAAGTTAACCTGGGATGAAACCATTCCATCGGATCTTTTGGGGGAATGGGACGATGCCATCCGGGGTATCCTAGAACTCTCAGAAATGGCAATTCCAAGGTCAGCTCTACCACTGCTAGAAACGAATAAAATCTACATTTACATTTTTGCCGATGCCAGCCTAAAGGCCTACGGTGCAGTGGCCTATGTCAAAAGTGTTAACAAGCGAGGTGAGATTAACGTTTCTTTTCTATGCTCTAAGAGTAGGGTTGCGCCGTTAAAGGAAAATAACGATGGAGAGTTAACTCTGCCGAAATTGGAACTCACCGCCAGCTTAATAGCAGCAAGATTATGTGCTTATTTGCAACGTACATTAAGGGTAAGGGTTCAACGATTTTTTCTGCGCACAGACTCCAAAATCTCACTTTATTGGATTTATGGAGAGAATAAATCCTGGAAACCATATGTGCAAAGTCGTGTGACAGAGATCAGAAGCTTGACGAGGTTGACCGATTGGGGACACTGCAGTGGTAAGGAAAATCCTGCCGATCTTATGACACGAGGTATCTCAGGATCTAAACTTCAAAATTTACCCGTATGGCTCCATGGACCCGATTGGTTAAATGACGAGGATAGTGACCAACACTTAAGCTTTTCGGAGGAAGCCGATTACATACCTCAAACCGTTTTGCTGACTGAAGCAGAGGTGGATGTTCCTAAACAACATGATCCAGTGCTTGATATGGAAGACTTCAGCAGATGGGAGAGATTGCTGAGGACTACAGCCTGGGTACAACGATTCTTCAAAACGTGCTACGAGAAGATGAAAGCGAAGAGACGGAGATTGATGAAGAATTCGGAAGAACTTGGCGCTGCTGACAAACCGGAGATCCGGATGAGTTACACACAATTGACGGCTGAAGAACTTGACTCTGCTGAGAACTATTGGGTCAGGTACGTACAATATAAAGCATTTTCTAATGAAATCCGAATCTTACAGAAAGGACAATCTCTACCTGGCCACTCAGCCATTGCTCAGCTATGTCCCTTCTTGGATGACGAAGGATTCTTAAGATTAGGAGGTCGCCAACAACTGCTAGATGACGCATTCGATGTTAAACATCCGAAGATCCTTCCGCCAGATTCTCGAATTACTATGCTGCTTATAGTCGCCTACCATCTTAAGGCGTTACATGGAGGTGTAGGTATAGTTTTGACAAAGATAAGAGAAAAGTTTTGGATTCTTAGAGGTCGCCAGCTCGTCAAGAAATTCAGTAAGAAGTGTACCATTTGCAAGAAACTATTTGGATCGTCAGCCTGTCAACCATTTGCTCCGCTTCCCAAAGAAAGAATTACATTGACAAGGCCATTTGCCAATGTGGGCATTGATTTCGCGGGACCTTTGTTTTATACAACTAATAACAACGAAAGCATGCAGAAATCCTATTTAATGATTATAACGTGCGCTGCGGTGCGTGCAGTCCATTTAGAGCTTCTAACCAATATGACTACAGAAGGATGTCTGATGGGGATTCGACGCTTTATCGCTCGGAGGGGTGTTCCCTCATCCATATTTTCGGACAATGCGCAAACTTTTCGTCGTGCTGCGCTGGAGTTGAACGAGGTCGGGGTTTTGGTAGACGACGACATCGTGCAAGGCTTTCTTTCCCAAAAGCGTATTAAATGGCGATTTATAGTCGAAAGGGCGCCATGGTGGGGAGGGTTTTGGGAAAGATTGATACGAACTATAAAAAATACACTGAAGGCAGTTATTGGAAGGGCCAACCTGAATTTCGATCAACTTAGAACCTTCCTCACTGAAGCTGAAGCCATTGTTAACGATCGCCCAATCACTTACGTCTCAAGTGATCCGTTGGATTTGACTCCGATTTCACCGTCTAAATTTTTATCGACTGCTTGCTTTCCAAGCAAAGAAGACAGCATAGCATCAAAAACTAACAGCGACATACAGGAACTCTGGAAGCATCGCATCAAATATACTAACAAAATGTGGAAACGATGGCGAGTTGAATACTTGCAGACGTTGAGGTTATTTCACACCAATACTACGAAATCATCTTTACCATTAAAGGAAGGCGATGTTGTTTTGTTGCACGACAACGCGAAAAGGCGAGTTCACTGGAAGTTAGCCATCATTGAAAAGGTGTTCCCCGGCAGGGATGGACGTGTCCGATCCTGTGAGATACGATGTGGCGATTCAAAGGTATATCGGAGGCCAATCCAGCTACTCTATCCTCTGGAAGTTGGCCCGGCGGAGGGTGTTGAAAATTCATTGTCCGATTCCAATTAAATTAATTTCATTTCGTTTCATTCTCATTCATTCCATTCGTATTCCATATAATTATATTTTCATCATGTATTAGAATCATTTTTTTCCCTTCCCATCTTTTTTT
Source organism: Cheilosia urbana (assembly GCA_946477585.1). Taxonomy (NCBI): domain Eukaryota; kingdom Metazoa; phylum Arthropoda; class Insecta; order Diptera; family Syrphidae; genus Cheilosia; species Cheilosia urbana. The sequence continues at coordinate 7,248,134 of OX297857.1, forward strand.
TATCGTTAACTTACTTACTCAGTTGCATTCTTGCATTCGCCGTGACTACACGCAAATAACGAAATTGTAACTGGCTAAACGCATTAATATACTGAATTATAAAAAACGTGAGTCTTTTATTTAGTCACAGGAACACAAATCTTAACAGTGTGCACTGGTGGCAGTTGTGCAGTAGTGGCAGGATTAGTTTCATAATGACGGCATGAGGAGATGGTATAGTGAAGCCGAAAAGCAGTCCGAAAACAGCTTTAGGTGTACTTTGCATCGAGGATACCGGATACGGGATACGGCACACGGCATACCCCATACACATCTACCCGTTGGTATAGACTGACCGCAAACCTATTCACTTCCAGTTTAGAGAAATGAAGAGGAAAACCTATTTGCCTGCCCGACCCGAGGATCAGTTTTACTTTCAAAAGCAGAATAAAGACATAACCACTTAGGCAGCTCAGTTCAAACACAATGCCACTGGGCAAATCTCCTTTCTTCTCCGGGATACATCTCAACAATCACTCTTACCTGTGACGAAGGGACACGCTGTAATTATGTTTGCTATCATATCAGCGGCGGCGTGCGGCTTCATTGTTGCCACACTCTGCACAGAACTATGCTGTCCAAATCGATTAGAATGATTTGCACAGAGTATAGACAGTCTTATTATAGGTGCAAATGTTGACATGGCAATATACTGAGATGCAACTGGCTATTGTGCATGAGCACACGTCATTTCCAACAACTCATGCAGAGGTAACCTCGCTGTGGGTTTTGCGGATTTCATGCCCGCGCCAACATTAATTAAACAGAGGAAATCTCTTAACAAAGGGACCTTGTAAAACAACCCCTGCGGTAGCCATGGTGCGGATTGTACGTCCCTTCTGCTGTAAAGATGTGAATACCCCAAATGTATAGTCCATAGGTAACGTCCTCGTCCATTGTCTGCAAAAACTACAAACATGGGCATTGACTTGCAAAAATTGTAGCAACACCACTTCCATTATGGTTTCATTGAGTCCCGTTGTGTTTTTTAAGGCATGAAATTTTAATAATAAAAAAATTCATTCATAAAATTACTTTCTGTAAACAGAGAACACCGTGTTCCAGAACGGTTGCCAATGGATGCAGAAATTATTAAAAAAAAAAATGGAAAGAGTAATCACATGATTACAGGCCACTGAATGTGGACAACAATAATGATACCTTTGGTACCGTACAGCTAAAGAACGTAAAGAACTCTGTCCCGGACAGCTTGCTATTTGCTGGTTATTTGGAGAGGTTTACTCTCATACATTTACTCAGTCTTCTCGCGTGCAAATTTGTATTGAAATTGTTGGTGGTTTCATTGAGTTTGCAACCCTTTTGCTTGGTATTTTGGTTTTTGCTTTTTGCCGTCATAAGGAATTTTTATTGTTTTATTTATTTTTTTATTATTATTTTTTTATAGGGTTTCGAACTTTGCCTTTCAAAGAGTTGTGGTCGAATTTTTGGAAATTTTCTCTGAAATTTCAGCTCTACAAGCTTTTTAAAAATTGCAATTGAGGGACACAGCTGCATTCGGACGGAAGCATTTTCCAAAAGGACAGGGGGAGGGTAAGGGGTGGCTCAATTATGGGTAGCCACTGGATGAAGGGTTTTTGTTCTGTTTGTTCGCTTGGATAACTGCATGATGTCGCTTAGTTCCACATTTCAGGGGCATGTAAGATCTGGTATCAAATGTGCTCCTAGAATTTTGTTACATAGCCTTTCTGTAGGTGATATATCTTCCTCCTCCTCCTGCCCGTTTGGATGTTCCAGAAATGCCAAGTCTATTTGGATGTTTGTTAAGATTGATGTGTCCAGCAGCCTTGTTGGACTTCAGCTTGGATATTGCTATCCTCACTTTAGTTTGGTCAGGTGGACGGAAGTCTTGGCTCAGGTTGAATGGTTCATTCTGCCTGACAGTGGAGCTTACGTCGTCTTCGCCGTTCAACAGTCTGCAGAACTAAATTATTTACCCGAGTTAAAGTTCTAAAACTATTTTCAAACCTAGAAACTCTGGGGGCAGATTCTGTAAGACGAAATGTTAAAACGTTGTCTTGTGTATGAAGAAATTTGCTTGTGTAACAAAGGCAAATCGTTCCTTACAAACCATGCCTTACAGAATCTGACACTTGATTTCTTTGATTTTTTTTTTCTTCGTTAACCGCCAGAAATTAATTTTTAGTTGTAGGTATTCCAAATATTCTAACGCCAGTATTTGACTACCGAACATTATTTTTAATAGAAAATGATGGTTTGTTAAATTGATTTTGTAAATTTAGATAGGGAAATAAAACATGGTTTGTTTTAACTTATTTTTATATCAAATCCCAATAATCATAAAAATAAAATAAAATTTTCTTGTGAATTAGATTAGTGTTTAAAGGAAATTAAAAATAACAATCAAGCAGTCCAAAAATTGTTTTGTGATTCCATTTTCTTTACTTTCCAAGAGGGCCTCCAATTTTTGATTGCCCACGGGGCCCCGGCATGGCCTAAGACGGCCTTACTTGCAATAGTTTCGAGCGGCCAGCGTTGTATTATGATTTGCAAATGTGTCGATGATGCCTATTATGTGTGTGGCATTGGGTTTTCATGTTTTCAATATCTTTTCAGAGCGAATTACACAAAAGTCTAGGTCAGAAAGGGGTATGATCATGGGTCCGGCGTGGAGGTCTCTGAGGGCAAAACGTCAGCTCTTGATAAAGTTTTTGTTTAAATGAGTTAGATAGCAGCCTCTCCTCTCTACCTCTCATTTAAAAGAAAACATACATTCGATGTGATATGAGTTTCATAAGTGTTATACATAATTTTGGTTTTAATGGACCTCCGAGTTTTGATACCAGTGGAAAACATTTTTTTCGGTTGAAAATTAAATTACATACCTGAGTTCCTGTGGTGCGCTGCTTGTTTTTTTTTTTTCTTGTTCACAAAAGGAAAAGTAAAAGTCCTGTAGTACACGTCCTGTCATCGTGGATACATGCTGTACTCGTGTCCTCAAAATTGTGTAGATGCTAATTAACTAGCTTGCCATGGAAACCCTTGCTCCGGCACATGCTAAAGTTTGAAGTAAAAATAAAATATGAAATTCAACTAGACTCTGTTTGATGGCAAAATACGGTTTTTTTTTGCAAGCCAGACTACATATTATGTACATATTATGTATATATATATTATATAGAAGGTAAATGAAAGCATGTTATTCGTAAATGGTTTCTATTTTAAAATTTCTAACGTGAATCCAACGCCGCTAAAAGTTCGGTGGTAGCATGCCCGCAGATGGAAGAGAAGGCAAACGTATGAATTAAGTTTGTTAGAATTTTGCCAGTATTTCTATTGCAGTGGCGTAGCGAGGGGTGGATGGGGCAAGGGGGCACAGACCCCGGGCGGCACTCTGCTGGGGGTGGCAGTTTGGAGCAGCTACATTTTTTTTTTTTAAATATATAGAATTTAAAAACAGATTCTTTTTTCAGTCCAAAGAATTTATCTACACAGTTTTCGAGCATTAACACTGATTCTCACAGTAGGAGTAATCAGACATTCCTTGTGTAGCTTAACAACAAAATCCAATGAACGCTGCTCTTTAGTATGCAATGCTATGCAACTACATTTTATCAGAAATTAACCAAAAATTAGAAAAAAATAAATAACTGCATTTGAAAATACTCTTTTTCTCTTTTCTCGCTAGAAGTTGTGTGTATGCGTAGGTATGTAAGTTATGGACCCACACAATACTGTTCTAGACGCATGGCAACTCCTGCCCACATCATCTTAAGTACCTATGTACTTCATAATCGTGTTCGATAAAAACAAAAAAGTTCTTATCTGCGAGAACCGCTTATCAGCCAGCGCAGCAACAGCAGCATCATTGATTGCAAAACAAAAAATGAAAACCGCTCTTTGACAGCAGCAGCACAGCATTGAATTGCAACTTATGCGGGGATGCTGGTGTGGACGATGTTTTGGCGTCAGTGCAGAAGAAACCAGCCTAGCGACAATATTTGTTTGTCTCGCGCAGTGATCTCTCATAGAGAGGAAATAAATAAATTTGTAAATACCTAATTCAATAATAATTAGACACATATATCCAAATAAGGATTTATTATTTTGCACTGTAACCGATGTATACCTGAACGCTGGAGACTGAAGTTCGTGTGAATAAGCTATTTTTTTTGAAGTGAAACTTATGCGACTTCCAACTCAAGGTCGCGTTAAACGTTTAACGCTAATAATTGGATATTCAAAGGTGTGAGCGAGGGCGAGGGTGGCGCACATTGCACAGCACAAGCACGTTCATATGAAAAAAAAATGAGTGGTGTTTTCTCCAACAAAAGTGAAACGAAAGAGAAGTATGCGAGGTGAATGTGTATAATCAACAGCCACAATGTGCTTCTGAGGAAATGCGCAGATGGCTGTTGACGTGCGCTGATGGACTTATGGTGGTGTGTATAGAAATTGAGCTCAAGGTTTTTGTTTTAATGGTTGTTATAGTACATACCTACATACGTTGATACCTACAGTAAATAATTGAAGAATTCAAGAAGTAAAGACGATATAGGTGAATTATGTTGTTTGATTTATTGAAGTGAAACTTCTTAAATGCTTAATGCTACTATAATCATTGCATACTCAAAGGTGTGAGGGTACCGCTCACGCTTCAGAGTATGCAATGGTGAGTGAGTTTATTTTTATTGGCACCAAATGCTGGGAGAAGAATATTCTGTGGTGAAGATTAATTTCCAAAAATAATGACTAAATTGGCAATTAATTTCTTATTGAAGTGAAACTTCTAATGCGACTTCCAACTAGGTTACGTTAAACGTTCAACGCTCCTGGGGAGGGGGAATAGAAGGAGACAGAGCGAGAGTGAATGCGTGGTACTCGAACGCATGCGTGTCTTCCTGGGGCATGTCACTCCGACAAGGAGCCCCGTTTTCGCGGCATAATCAACTTGATTTCAGAATAAAGCTTACTAAAAATGTTTGTCTTCCTTGGGATAACATAAATTGAATTTTTTTTCTAAAATAACCTCGACTACATCACTCTAGAATTGGTCAAACAATTTTTCCAAATATTTTCTTTCCCCATTTTGGGTTTAATTTCCTAACAACTTCAGTCATTAAAGCTATATTATTATCCCTCTGATCTGATGTGTGTCGCATTTTTTTCAAGGGCACCCATTCACAAGACCAAGAGTCCTTTGTAACCCGCCCACAAAGTAAACAAACAAATCTACTTGTGTAACCGAAGTTGTTGGCAAAAAGGACTAGCACCATTTCTTTTTTTTTTTTTTTCACTTTTCCCCATCACAAGTGGGCTTCTGCATGTTTATCCGTATCCGTGCCCGAGACCTATATTTCTCGGTGACCAAACGATGTTATTTATGATTTAACCTTCCAGGGTTATACGATATACGCAGTCAGGGGTTTTTGAACTCTGTTGCCATGGCTGTGGCATTGAACTTGGGGAATATATCGTAGGGGTGCTTTTAAAATTTTACCTGTAGAAATCATATAGCAAAAGTCTCTGCACAATCAATAACAATCAGTGTATGATTTAATGAGTAAACATTTTAAAGGTTCTGGGAAGATTTTCGATCGTGCAGTCCATTTGGACTGACGTATACAACAAAAGTCAATAGGTTTATGGTGGAAGTATTTGAGGTGGTGAGTTAAGCTTCGCAGTAGGTGCAATGAGGTTTACTTCGGATCTACGTGAAGTTAGCCCCCACTTTTCCTAGAATGAAAAACGTGAAATGCAGTTCGATAGACATTCGTTTGTAGTTGTTTTTTTTTTTTCGTTTGTAGTGCAACCGTTAGAAAGTTAGAACCATTAGACAAAAATTTCAGCCCGTACCTTTGACTTTTTGAAATAAAGACTAGCCAGTTGCATTCGAAATCGTTTGTAGTTATTTGTAGCGAAGTTCTTTTTTTTTTAAATGTCTCATTTCGGAGATATAAGGACATTTGTGTTTGCACCTATAACTCCAAGTTCCCAATAGATAGAAATTATTTAAAAATACTGGTGCATAAAACACATCCTAACTTAAATAACTGCGTTTAACACTTTTAAATTCACTAAAGCGTTATATACTTAATAAAACGCAATTAAAATCAAAAATCGCATCCCCTTAGAGTTGCATCCATCTATGGATCACCCACCAACAACAAGACAACGGTAAACACAATTTCGCAAAGCATTTATCCCTATCCATCGATATGAGTCACTACTTGTCCATTGGCAATAACAACCAATCAATCAACCCCTATTGTATCCAACAAATTGTTCTATTCCTTCGAATAACATTAAAAACTAACCCCTTTTAAACAATGTATAACAACAAAAATGCAATATTTGCAAATTGTGTACTCCTAGCTATCTAACACAATTCAAATTTTGTGAATTTATCACAAAGACGAAGATTTAGATGCAACTTAAACAAACACTACTTTGTCATACAAACTCATATCAATATTTCCGTTACTAAGCAACTCAAAATAGGGAAAAATATTTTTTTCTAATCCTTTCTACTAGATGTATCTAACGGAATAAACAAAATTGAGCTTTTATCAATAGATAATGATTAGTTTAGTTTATTTCATCAAACAAAGTTACAATTATACTTCAGTGATTACTAGATACAATAAAAATACTAAACATCCCCACCATTTAAGTTATTTAAAATTAATAATAGATTTGTTTTAAATATATATCTACTATGACTGAAATCTATCATGTCGCAAACAGAATTTGTTTCTCGTAAACACCTGGATATTGGTTCTTTTCGGCATAAACAGTTCTATGATACGGAATATTGAAAAACAATCGGTTGCTAAGCATTCTCGCAGATATATTGAACCTGTTATGTATATATAAGTAGTAACTATTTGTTTACTTGGGTTGTCTTATAAATATAATATCATATAAGGTACTCCATACCAGTCTTAACGTGAATATCACGCCATGCACATGATATATACTAACCATATACTAAAGCACAACTAGTTTTCTCTCGGTGCTTCCTGTCACTCACATTTAAGTCGTCTTCGAGCTCACAAGCATCTCTACAAACACTTACACTTACTTTAATAATAAACGCATTTGTTCTGAATTAAAAGGTACAGTGTCTTCTTTCCTTAAAATGTACAGAACAGAACCCAATTAGAGATAGGATAGAGGGGCAATCAATGTGACCCTCTAGTACGTCCCTAATGAACATAACCGAGAAATATTTCCTTCGAATGTGTACAGGCATAATTCCAAGTAATTTACACCTCGTTTCATAAGAAGGCATTACTATGTTCCAGCGGGGTCTTTTCACTAGTGATGGAATAATTAGCATTGGCAAAATTAATTCACGATGAAAATTGTTTTAGCATTAGCAGTATGAAAAGCAGTTGCTAAATTTGATGAAATGCTAAGCTTTTTTTTCTGCATTGTGTTGGATACACAGAGAGTGAGAAAGAGAAGAGGAAGATGCAAAATAAAACGACAACGTTCACTTCGAATTGTTGTGTGATATGCACGCAAAGCACAGAGTAAAAAAAGGAGAAGAGAACTAAGCAGGCTTGTACAAAACGGAAATGTATTGAATGTTGCGTTGCGTATGCGTATAGTGTATTCACTCACACCTTATGTTTATTTTCATTTGAAGTTGTTTGACTGTTCCGGCCTGGGCTCATTTGCATTCCAATGTATTGAATGAATAACGAAAAAGCAAGCTTTTGTTCACATTAGCAATTTAGCATAGCACTAGCATAGCAAATACACATTGACGACAGTGTGAAGTGAAATAGCATTATCTGCGTAAAACTTTTTTTTGATGATATTTCATATTAATTTAGCATTAGCATTTCACATGCTAAGTATGAAAAAATCGCATGCTAATTAAATTAAAAGAAAATAGCATTAATTTCCATCACTACTTTTCACTACAACTCTAGTAAATCGTTTTTGGATTTTCTCTATTCTAAAAGAGTGAATTTCATAAGAAGGATTCCATATCGTATTGCAGTACTCTAAGGTAGACCTAACAAACGCAAAAAATAAACATTTCAGAGTGTGAGGATCCGAAAAGTCTTAGAATTACGCAAGATAAAACCTAGCATTGAATTGCCTTTAGCGACTAAAAAATCGATATGTTTCAAAAAGTTTAATTTTTGGTCAAAAATTACACCAAGATCATTTTTAAGGGTTATGACGGATAATGCCTTATGGTTAATTTTATATATAAATTTAACTGATGAACGCTTACGACAGAAAGTTAAACTTTGACATTTGTAAATATTCATCAGATGTAGGGAATTAATCCTACACCAATTCGATAATCTATCAAGATCTTCTTGCAATAGGATGCAATCCTGCTCAGAGTTTATACAACGAAAAACTTTTAAGTCGTCAGCAAACATCAAACATTTTGAATTTAAAATTATGTCGGGAATGTCGTTGACAAATAACAGAAAGAGTAGTGGACCGAGATGGCTACCCTGAGGGACCCCCGATGTAGCATAAACTGGCGAAGAAAGAGTAGGGGAGACTGGGTACGGTTGAAACACAGGACGGTTGAAACAACACGAATATCTCGTGAACCGTACGCGCAGCGTCTATGAGTATAAGGGGTGAATGAAGCAAAATCAAGTCTGTCGACGAATAGTAGTCATGCATCGTTCGTTCGGCTGTTCAGTTTTAAGTGAGAGCTAATGTTCTATTTAGGCTATCAAAAGTAAGTATTTTTGTTTAGTTATTTTTTGTTTTACTGGGGTTTCTATCGATGCGAGATTGCTGTGCCTATTTTTTTTGTATGCAGTAAAGAGTGTAGAATACAGTATGGTGACTAGTTTAAACGTGTCAGTGTTGTTTTCGTTACTTTTAAGATTTTTTTTACTTAAAGGGGGGGTTGGGGACGGTTGAAACAATTTTTCAGGGGTCGGTTGAAACAATATGTTTAGTTATTTTTTTATTCCTATATATTATTTTAACGAAATTAGAAGAACCAGAAAGTCTACAATATACACCGATACACCAGAGAAAGAACAAAAAAAAAAGGATCATGAAGCAAGACTGTAGCAAACCAGCTAAGCAAGCTAGGAAATGGTTGGAAGGTGTAAAAATGAAAATAAAAGTGACGAAAGTAAAAAAAAAAAAAAAAAATAATAATAATAATGCAGCATTCCAGTGCTATATTATTTTTATTTTATTCAGAAGAAGAGGAGTTTTATTGCCTTGTCTGCTTGTCAACGTATTCAGGGAGCAGATCTAGTGAAAGTTGGATACAAATGTGTCACCTGTAAAATGTGGGCTCACAAAGAGTGCACAGAAGGTTGCAATAGTTAAGTTTGCCACAATTGTGATTCGGAATATTCCGACAGCTGAATTTTATCGATTGTATTATCGAAATTAAAGTAATGTTCCTTTTTTTTAGTTTCAATTAATTTAATGAATTAAGATTTTTTTTTCTTTTTTTTGATTTTTGTTTTCTTTAATTTTTTGTTGTTTAGAAATACTGTTTATCTTTTTTTAAATTCTATATAAAACAATGACGTGATAAATACCTATTGTAAAACAAAACTATTATTTTAAATAATAGTTAATTAAATATGTAACAATGGAAGATTGTGTTCATGTTTCAACTGACCCCAAGAACTGTTTCAACCGACCCTGGTATGGGTACGCTTGAAACAAATTTTCATTTTTGTTTTAATATGATGTACTACGCAAAATATCACACCGAGTACTCAAAAAACACTTTCCATTTATACATAGAAACATGCTCCTTCATTTCACGTAACTTCATCACCGATTGGCTTATAAACGGCAATGGTATGGAAGGTATAAGCGAAATTGTTTCAACCGTACCCAGTCTCCCCTATTATTGATACGTACGTACTGTACACGATCCCTTAAATATGCTCTTAGCCACTTTAGGAAATTCGAGTGAAAGCCTACTTTAGCTAACTTCATTAGCAAAGACTCGGTCAAATGCTTTGGAAAAGTCTGTGTACACAACATCATATTGCGAGCCCTTTTCAAGGCCATTTCAAACAGAATTACAAAAAATAGTTAGATTGGTGATAGTAGATCTACCAGCTACAAAACCATGTTGGTAGGGAGAAATAATTCCTTTTAGAGTGGGAGCTAATTTGTCATAGACCATTTTTTCAAGTAATTTGGGAATGGTAGAGAGTTTACAAATTGGACGGTAATTTGAAACCTCTTGCTTGCTTCCCGATTTGTAAATTGGTATGATTGTTGAACACTTCCACGTATTAAGAAATTCGCCATATTCCAAAGAACGATTAAAAATCAGATGCAAAGGTGGAGCAAATGCTTTCGCACACATTTGTAAAATAATAGGGGGAATGCCATCGCTATCTGGTCGTTTATCAGCATTAAGCTTAAACAAAGCTAATTCTATCTCTGCCTTAGATAGTCTTAAGCTCCCAATATTCAAAAGATTAAATGGAGAATCGCTGTCAGCAGCAGCTTGAGGTATAGTAAAACCACAATTTAAGTAAACGGACTGAAAGTGTTTGGCAAATAAATTACATATAACAGATAGATCAGAGGATGTAATTCCATCATGATGCATAAGGAAGTTTAAAGTTCACATGTTTCAATGAGGATAAGTCAGCATCTTTTTTTATTAGTTTGTAGCACTGCATATGCTCAGGTTGTATACCTACCTGTCTTTTTTGAAACGTGTTGCACAATATCACCAGGATTAGTGTCAATACGAAATTTAGATATGTGTAGCCACTCTATTGAGGGTAAAACATTAAGGAATGAGGTATTGTCAGAACCAACGACTTGTATGGGTTTGTTTTGAGTTTTAGGAAGAGAGCTTTTTGCTAAGGTTTTAGAATTATTTTTCTCTTTGGTAGTATTTCTTGCGTTTAAAGGCACTGGTTGAGGGGAGATTTTGAAGAGATTCATTAGAATCCACTGACACAGATTTGATTTGAAATTGGTCATTATTATTTAATTTAGAATTATTATTTCGATTATACCGAGATAGATCATCTGATATATATTCACTGTTTTTAATTTTCAGGGCGGACATATCCTTCTTAATTTCAACTACACACTTTGAGCTGTTTTCAATCAGGTCTCTTAAGAAACTTATTTCTCTTTTAAGATCAATGACACAAAACACAATCCGAAAGTTCCGTAAAACGCAAAAAGAAATCAGAAAATTTTGATTGCGAGCACATATTACACTTCCAAAAGAAATTCGAGTTTGCCAGAATATTTTGTTGATTCTGGTTAATTTCGGCGCAATTTTTATGAAATGGTAGCCCACAAAAAGAGCCACAAACTACACTTTCATTTAAATCAGTACGCTTTATTTTTTGATTGCATTTGGCACAAATATTCGACATTTCGGAAGAGCAAAGAAAGAAACACGTCCACTCGAGGAAAATAGAAACAAACTTGATTTATTCAAGATTCAAGAAAATCGTTAAAAAATGTCAAAATTGTACCAACCAAAAAGAATTAACATGCAATTGAAGCAGCAAAATAAAAATGGCGATATCTCCGAAACGGTACAATGTAAAGTGATGAAATTTTCTATTTTCAATATATTTCCACCCCACCAATAATGAAATAAAAATTGTATCAATCGGCCTAAAGGTTTATGATTTATATGAAATTCAAGCAAAATTTAGGCTTGAACTTAAGGTCCCCATAACCCAAAAACTGTTGAACTGCAAACGATGAAATTCTACACTACTATTCTATGCGCCCTTTCCTAACTGTGATAAAAAATAGAAGACAGCCGCATTACTGAACACTTTTTATTCGCAATTTAAGGGGAGGCTGAAATGGTTCAAATTTCCTCATTTTTAAGCGATCCGATATTTCCATTGATAGAAAGCTATGAAAGGTGGAATAAGTTTTTTTTTCGCAATCAAACAACCCATCCCTTTCTAACAAAGTCATTAAAAATTATTTTTAATTACGCAACTTAATTTTTGATAAGTTCCCATTTAAGCAAGCCGATAAATCAAAAACTGTAAAACTACAAACGATACAGATTGATTGAATGTATCTTCTATACCTATACTCTGTCCAAGAAAAATTGTCAGTACAGGCCTTATGGGAAGCTCTTTTTTCTACCAGTGGTGCCTGTAGTACTCTCACGGCACTCAAACACAAGATTTGCCACTGAAATAAAAACGAAACCACTGGCATTCCAAAGAATTTTGTTGTTGTAATTTTCCTGAAATTCGCATGCATCCCTCCACAACCAGTCTGCCAAACAGTTGCGGGCAGAATGAGCACGATCGCTTGTGTTCGCTTGCTATTATCATCAACCAAAATAAGTGGTGTGGTGCAAGGTATATAAAACTACATGGTATGATATTGCGCATGTCTTCTTGCATCTCTCTCTTACACTGTTACGTCACTCGACGACAACACATTTGATATTTCGGTGAAATTTTTTGTAAAAGCGTTGTGTTTTCTACTTTAGCTCGAAAAATAATTATTTAAAAATAAAAGAAGGTAAATATTAGTGGTTTGAAATTGGTACAATATGCAGTGTTTGGTTGCAAAAGCAACAATAACCGGACTGCGTTAATGAAGAAGATGAGCTTTATATAATGATATCTGAAGATTGTCCCGGTAGTGTCATAACTTCCACATTGTTCTCAGATTTCACTGAAGAAAACCACAACACGAGTATCCCAGATGCTGCTAAAGATATGGGGGATATTAAATATTATGCACTTGAGCATGTAGCTGGATATATTATGTATAGATTTAAACTGAAAATGCCAGAAATAATGCAAAAATATTCGGATGCTAACAATACAAGTTCATGTTGTTGGACGAACTTAGTTTCAGAAGGAGGGCTTCAGCAACCAAATCAGGAATTCGTACAAAAACTAGAGACTCTTGATAAAATATTATGTACAATTCTACCTCACTTAAATGTTGCTCTAATTACATCAATCAGTTAATGTTGCTTTCTAAAAATAGTACCTTGGAAAAATAAAAAAAAGAAACAGTTTTTTCGATGTAAAATGTTTTTTTAAATTAAAATTTTTAATTCACAAATACACGAAAATGTAAACACGAATAAACGAAAACTAAACAAGTTAATGAAATGAAACTAAAATCATTTTTTATTAAACTCCTTTGTTTTCAAATAGGTTCTAGCAGATAACATTTCGACTACCTAGCCGTCGTCGTGCCCGTTGATTAGAATAGGAAGTTGATATGGGAAATTCTGAGGAATTCTGTCATCTTTGCTGCTATTGCTCCTGCTGGCCATTCTCATGCGCATCAAAAGCCTGACCAGTGATTTTCTGGTAATGCTATCTCCACCTTTAGGGATATAAAAATATCGAATTGTATATTAGATACAAACAAAACAAAAAATGATGTTATTACCTTCCATTGAGTTTAGGTAACATTTTGCAGCTTTTCTTGCCGATTCTTATCTTAATCTTTCTGACGGACTTCAGCATTCTTGTCCAGTCGATGACCAGTTCGACGCATCTTGTCTTCTTTAATACTGGCGCAAAAGATGTAGCGACCTAGCGAGTTGCTTTAAAAGTTTTCATTGAAATGCACAAAATAGTTTCACCGACAAAAATATTTTTTAGCGACGTTCATAGGTTTCGATATATTAATGTGGACTACCCACATGACAAAAGCTTTTATGCACATTGAATTAATGATTCATAAGCAATTATATACATAATTTGTACAATATTACACTTGAAAACAGCACACAAAATACTTTTATTATAAAAAATAAAACTTTCAAACAGAAAACCACCCGTATATGAATACATTTTCAGAGAAACGTCAAAATAGTTGTCGTCATGTGACGTAGATGCGCAGAACAAGCGAAAAATTAATCGCGGAATATCATACCTTGTAGTTCTATATACCTTGGGTGTGGTGTGAGTGACTGAAGCACATCAGAGAAGTGTTACCATTTGTCAATGTAAGCATATCATTAAGGGTTTTTCTTTGAATTTTGTCAAAGAACTTTCGGTTTTGGTGCTTTTTGGAGCTTTTTGGAGCTTTTGAGAGCGACATATTATGTGGGGTGCTGCCATTCGGTTTTAATTTGCTTTTTTATTTCTGAAAGATCCAATAATATTCAGTTAAAACATATTTTTGAATGTTGTCTTTTAGAAATAATGTTTATTCGTGAGGTGTTTTAATACGTTCATTTCATTAACGCAACAAGTTATCATATGTGCGTTGTAGAGATATTGCAATAAACTAATAGTGATTACTGGGGCAACTCAACCAGATTCATGCAAAAGCATGGTATTTTAAGGGATAAAATTTGATTAAATATTTTATTACAGAAAACTAAGTACAAATTTTCAGCCTTATTCGTTAGGGCATATTTCTGCATGTTTTGGTAGGTATAAATTCATATTTCACTTTGTAGAAAATATTTTTCACACTGAAATATCAAAATGATGAAGCAGGTAGACCTATACCTACTGTTTATTTTCGGTCGTTGGGTTTTACCACATCCGGTCACTCCTCTCCATCTCCAGTAAAGCGAATGCCTTGAAAGGATTTTATGATCCTTTTTTTGCTACTGTTTCCGCGAAGTTCTACATTGACGGGTAGTAATTTTTTAACAAATATGTAATCTAGGTATATTTATGTCTATATTAAAAAATGTATGTAGAGCTGCACAAGTGCAGTCCTTTTAACATCTGTTTAGGTATATGACATTGCGTCGTGGTTATAAAATTTTTTCCTGTTTGTGTATATAAGGCGGAAACAATGGTTGTTATCTCAATAGCGGATAGTGCATCTAAGCAAGTGGTTAACATTATTTTGCATATGAATTAACAGAAACATGGCTACAAAGTCTTCAAAGGATCTAAGTGTAGAAAAGAAACAACAAATTGTTGATGCAACTGAAAAATTCTATTGCATTTTTAAAAGTAAATCGGAAGCCGTAGGAAATGCGGCTACTTTTTTTTCTGTTACGGAACGAACTGTATACAGGCTTTTAAGGGAAAAAGCAATCAAAGGCCACAATTCACCACCAAAGAAGAAAAATTATTCCGCTATCAAGAGCAAGGTGGATGATTTTGACAAATGTGCGATTAGGCGGATAGTGCATCCGTTTTTTATGGATAATGACCTTCCAACGCTAGACAAGATATTATTGGAAATACAAAAAAGTGAAAATATAACAAAACTAAGCAGATCAACTTTGCATACAGTATTGCAAAAAGATCTCGGACTTACATTCGTCAAACGTCAGCGAAAGAATTTGTTGTTGGAAAGAAGTGACATTATTTCTTGGAGACGAAGATATCTACACGAAGTAAACAAAATTAGAGAACAGAAAAGAAAGATTTATTTTACTGATGAGACCTGGCTGAATTGGAAGATGGTTACCCTAACAGTATTGCTCTCTGAGTTATGGCGAATTATCATACACACTACGGCAACCCTGTGAGCGCTTTAAAAAGGGACCGATTTATGTAAGTCATTGCAACCAGACTCAGAGACAAACCAAGGTATATAGAATACATGGTATGATATTCCGGAGGAAAATATTGGTTCAGTTCTGCGCATGTACGTCACGTGTATCACATATTTTGACACTTCAGAACAAATTAGTTCACATTCATGTGCTTTATATTAGGGTTGTGGATTTTTAATTAATAAAAATGTGAATTGCAAGATATAGTGGCGAAATTGTTTTAAAGTGAGCTGATGGTGGTACGATACCACTTGTTTCCACAGCAATACAACAAAGAAATCGAATGTTGGCAGCTGTTATTCGCAGTTTTATTCTTTCAATCAAACCTCATAACCATAATGTATAAAATGTCCTTTATAATCTGCGAAAATATTACAAATAAAAACAAGTACATATCAGTTTTACAATTAGTTCAGCGTTTTATTCACTTTTCTTTTTTTTGCAGTGATATTCGTAATTAGTGTTTTGTTAAGAATTCGAATCTTAAAGAACATTTTGCCCCGGAAAAAACAACTATTTGATCGCGCGATCTAAATCAATAGGTTCGGCAAGGTCCAACAATGTTTTATGTAATTTTGTCCAGTTTTTAGACCAGTCGAGTTATATTCATTAAAAATACTTTCAAGAAGTCGCATTTTTTCGATAAAAATAGTGTTGGGTTTTCGAAGTCCACCTTCACTGACTTGATCTGTCCATGTGAAGGATCCGGTCGGTTGTTCTTCAGCATAATTTTGCAGTAGGTTCATTGGTGTCCTGGGTAACTTGCTCACTTGGAAGGGTTTTCCTTTGAAAATACAAATTTTAAATTAATAATTAATTAACTAATTACGTATTTATAATTTGTTCACACTTAAAACTCACAAAATTTCGCGCCCAATTTTTGGTTTTGTGTTCCGCCTTTCATAATTCTCCTGGCGCTTATTGTCAGAGTCCTTGGAAGTGAAAGGCAATTCTTACTGTTTTTGGGTAAATAGTTTAGCAGCTCATGTTTCAAGTTTCGCGCATATTGGTCACTGTTAAAGTGTTTCGAGCAAACAAATGCATTATTTGCATTAAACTTGTCTTTTCTACCACACTTTTTTCATAGATTCATCCTTGGGAATTCTGAAAAACGACAATTTTTCGCGCCTGGGAAATCTGTTTTGCTTTCGATTCTTGTCTTTATTATTATTACAACCGAATATCGCACATATAACCATTTTATTTTTATTTGTTTAAAAAATATTCCACAAAAACCTTAAGAGAACGTCGAACTTGCACTGAAATGTCAAAACAGTGTGATACACGTGACGTAACAGTGTGCGAGTGAGATAGGATGCGGACATGCGCAATATTTTACCATGTTATTCTATATACCTTGGAGACAAACATCCTCTCTTCCCTGTACTGACAATTTGTCTAGGACAGAGTATAGCCATTCTAACAAAATCAAACAATTTTATTTCGGTCGTGTAGATCACAATTTACGTTGAATAAGCATAAATAAGTAGGTAGGTATGTATCTCTTTGCTAATGCAAAGTAGGAAATTGTAAGCATCGCAATCAAAGGGTTTGCCTTTATTCCACATGCGCACATACGTTTATTGACTAGTAATGCGGATCGTGTCGTGACTGTCGCAGAATAGATTTTTGGGGGTGTGACCACGATTGAACGCATATGATCCTGTGCGCATGACCGACTTTTTTTGTTTTAATACTTCGAAAGGAGAGAGAATGAAATGGAACAATTAGCGAAATGTTAAATACTTCGCGGCCTGTTTTTGTGGGAAGATACGATGGGCATTGAGTAAAAAATGGTGACTGGACATGGAGTGTAGGTACAGCTATGTTTTGTTATTTTGAAAACGTTAAATGTGTGCAGTGTAGGCCATATAATGGACAATAATAAAACCGCAAAAAATGGATGCCGAAGTAGGTACCTACCACGGTAAATTTTTTTTTGAACAATTGCTAGCTTTGATTCTGTTGAATTTGAAGGGCAGGGATGGCACTTTATACTACAATCGTTCATATTGATGGACTAAAATATACCATAAGTATTTAAAAAACAGTAGGTGTAGGTAGTAGTACCTACATATCTGTTTTAAGTTTTTGTATATACCTACTCTTGAAGATTGTATATTTATAAGTCTTATAAGAAATTTTTAATGCAGTTATTTAAGTTAGGCTGCGCTATAGGTATGCACCAGTATTTTTAAATAATTTCAATCTATTGGGAACTCGGAGTTATAGGTGCAAACATAAATGTCCTTATATCTCCGAAATGAAAAAAAAAAAAAAAAAAAAATGCACTACAAACAACTACCTACAAACGATTTCGAATGCAACTGACTAGTTTTTATTTCAAAAAGCCAAAAGTGCGGGCTGACATTTTTTTCTAATGGTTCTAACTTTCTAACGGTTGAACTACAAACGAATCAAATTTCACTACAAACAACTGCAAACGAATGTCTATCGAACTGCATTTCACGTTTTTCATTCTAGAAAAAGTGCGGGCTAACTTCACGTTAGTAAATAATAGATTATCTTTTGTAAAACGTGCCATTCAATCGCTAAATATCAAATTCCATTTTAATAAATCTTTTGTAATTTTGAATTCAGCTCTGTCTTTTTTGGAGAATAGAATTTCTTTTCAATGTTTACCTGTGCTAAAAAAACAAAATGCCACCGATTAGAAAAGTCGCATAACCCTGCCAGCCTGCTATTAGTAGGTTGGTAACCCAAATTTCGGGCGACGAACAAAATTTCCCGCACATCTAATCAATCCCAGTCGTTGCAAAACAACACTTAAAGTAAATAAATTGCTCCAGACGAGTCAATGGACTACAGCAGCGTTTTTCAAATTTATTAAGCTGTGGAACACCAAACAAGGCCCAAATATATTTCGGAACCCCAACTCTATTCACAAAGACCTAACAAATGTCATAGCTCACAACTTAAAATCATTTTCCACAATTAATTGATGGGATCATAATAATAGAAACGTTGTGACAAAAGGGAGCGTTCAGGTTATTCACTCCAAATAACAACCCAAAATTCGTTCAAAATTACAGAAGCAAATACATGTTTTGGATGAAGAAGAACTCTGCAGCTTTATAAGAGACCTGTTTTCCGGAATGCTTAGTGTCGTAGGCTGGATTTTCATTAGAAATGGATTTTGTACCAACTCGATGCTAGTTTTCATATTCAACGTCAAACCTTTTTGTATTTTTATTTTTTTTTTGTAATTGCATACTTGTAGAAATGATTCCTGTGTTTTACTTATCTTATTTCAAGGGAGTCGCGGAACCTTGAAAACACTTTCGCGGAACCCCGGGTTCCGCGGAACACAGTTTAATAACCGAGGGACAACAGCGCACCAAACTGAGTGGTTGCACAGTCATAATAATACACTCAAGGGTCTGGGTGAAAATTGTAGGTAGGTATACTCAATAGAATCTTTGCTAGTGACCTTCATGGTGAGTTAACTACGCACGGCGTTTGAAAGGGTAAAAATTGAAACGTGTCGAAGAGTTGTTATTTGCAAAAAAAAAAAATGCTTCTTTTGTGATAATTTATCGTCAAGGACGAAGAACAAAGAGGTGTAATAAGTACGTAGGTACTCATTCAACTTCAAGAAGAGAATCACAGCAATGGACTTTGTTTTCACTGAAGACATACAGACACAGAGCACAAATTGAAAGGGAAAGTGTGACTAAAAGCAAAAACAAAAAAAAAACTTAAAAATCTGCGAGTTTTTGTGGAGGATCGCCAGTAGTGATAATGACGCACTTCAAACCTACTTAAATTAAAAAAAAAAATCCTTTTTTATTGCCATAAAGGTGGCATTCACAGTGCATTGAACAGGACTAGAGTCGTCCACTATTTCAGACTTGTTCACCCTCCCATTTTTTTTGTTTTGTCTTCTTCTTTTTGACGAGCTTAAGCAAGCCATGTCGTATCTAAAAAATGCCAGCGCATGTGGCTGTCCTCTAGGAAAAGTTATGTTGCAGCCACGTGGACAAATAGTTGTTGTTTGTGAACTTACTGCATTCCACAGAATTAATTTCTATTTGCAAAAGTTTAAATTATAAAATACCAGTACTTACCATTCCACATATTACAATAAACGCCAATTATAAGTTTAGAATTGGCAGTCATGTTTAACAACATTCGAGTTTTGCGCTGTTGTACTTTGTCTCTGATATATTGGTGTGTAGGTAAAAAAGGTACCTTATTAAATTTTCATTAAAAAATACTCGACCTCTTCCAGAAATTAAACATTTGGAAACATATTGTAAAAGTTTGTCGTTCTCGTAAGTACCCGTAGGCACTATGGTGATGTCAATGAGTATGGTTTTAATAATGAAAGTTGGTTTTTAAAACTTTATCTTTATATGTTGAATGCAGGACACTTCAACATTCATTCGATATGACCGATAAAGACAGTACTGGACTAGTAAGGAATGGGTCCATTTTTTGGTGTATTATTCTTCTCGGGGCATTTTTCGGGTAGTTTTCAGCCATTAAGTTGTTTGTTGTTTGGTCCGTTTGATCTAAAATGTCTGCCTTTGCAATGACGTCTTGATATGGGAACGATAGTCAACCCACCCACATTCACGATCATGTACAGCCACAGTGAGAGCCTAATAGCATTCAGAGGTAAGAATACAAATTTTAACATATATCAGAATTCTTTGAAGTATCAGGATTCTTTGAACCAGCCAAGTGATGAGTTTGCTTTGGTAATTGACTCATCAATTTGCGAATGGAAATTATAAGCACCGCCATCTTGCTGTGGACCATAGATGTCAATGTGGGCTGTGGAAGTGAATTTGTTGAATATATCTTTCGGATTATTCACCCAACAAAAAAACGTAACAATAAAGAGACCGCCAGTTTGTTGTGGACTTTAGATGTGTCAATGTGGATTGTGGAAGTGGATTTGTCATAATTTTGACAATTTATATCACCCAACAAAGGAAAGTGTTGAGATTTGACCCTTTAAAAATCCTTAATTGTCAGGAAAAGAAAAGTGGATCTAGATGACTACCTAAAACTGGATGTATCACAGTGTCCAACATGATTGCACGAACATAATGCATCTATAGTTTGAGTGATGCAAGGTAGACTCGAACGAATAATACACCCACACTTAGTTGTGAGATAATGCATAAAATAATAGCAGTTCTGTGATGTGTTTTGCTTTTAATGATCCGTGATTATCGTATGAGTTCCACTGCACAATAACAATCAATTAAATGTGTGCGTTAATATGCACCCCACTCGTTACAATAAATGCCACTTTAAAAAGGTCACTTACAGTTGTAAGCACCAGCAGATGGTCCTATGCCTAGCCTACTGCAAAGTACCACAAACGTCCTCTTTGTGTACGCATATCCACATGAGTAGCGTAGCAAATAGAACTCCTCAACTAAATGTCACATTGCGATAAATCAGAAGTTTCAATCAGCCCGAATCTATTTGTTTATATTACAAGTATGGTGTTGATCGGTCGCTGGAACACAGCATTTTTCTCGGAATCATTCGACGCACACTACCAATAAATGGATGGATCATCGTTACTAATTAAGAGCATAACATTTAACGCAGAGTCGCTAGCAACAAAAAACTAAAATAATAATAATGCCTGCCTTGTAATGTATTACAACACGATACAAAGGAAACAATACATAAGCAGTATCGCGAGGGTTTTTTCGTGGATGCATGTTTATTTGTAGATGTATGGATTTTTTGTTTATACATCCGACAAATAAGAATTAATAACTAAAATATCAGAGTGCACTGGGCTTTGCGGCAACAATAGACAGCGTGTGATCCGACATTTTTATGCTTAGCACTGGTATAAAAGAAAAAGAAAACAAAAACCGGAATGTAATTAACTAAGGCTGGAATTTGATTTCATCAATTATATATATTTTTTTAAGAATGAAGTTTTTGTTCTTTCCCTAATTGGTCCTTTCGTAATTTTTGCAATGTCCTCATACTAGACGTTGTGGTACCTTTATGAAAAATGGATATACGATACGAATGTAAAAGAAGGGTGTCCGGTTAACTGCAGCACGTGCTAAGATCGTGGACATACCGGTGAGTCCAGCCAGCTAAGGGGTTAAACTGCTTCTCGAAGCATCGGTATCCGAGGTGGTATTATGATAGCAATACTATACAACTAAACTTTCATTACTAACACAAAAATAGACCTTGATATGTTTTGCTGGTTTCTAAAGAAAAGAACGATGTCCTGTTTCGAGCGATCAACTCTGGAGAAGTACCACTAAAGCTGACAGTCAGTGCCAAATATCTGGGAATTGAATTTCTATGAGAGTATTATAGTATATACGGCGGTGATGTGACGAATACTCATTATCCAAGCATTAAGGTATAAAATTTCAAATCGTGTCCAAGATAGAAAGGCATACATTGAAACAATCAGCTGGAATATATGGTAAATCCAGGCCTATACATGCAAGAATCTGCCGATTTGAATGCCCTAAGAATCAGCCGAACAGCAGGAACATGGGCGTGCTTTTGCGTGGGGAATGTTGTCACTTTTTAATTTTAATTTATGTTGCTCCACTTGGGTTTTTCGCTTCTTTTTGCCCAATAAAAACGACAGTAATCACATAGCTTTAATGAATATTGAATCCAATTTACTTAGAGAAGTCGATATGAACAGTATTGTATATAAATTTGCCCAAAATAAATCCAGGACATTTTTTTGTTAACAGTTTTGTTTTATTTAATACCATATACCCACTTGATTAGCTAAAGTAAATCAAGGGCCCACTGATAGAATTTGCTACAGACTCTACGCTGGCTTAATCCGGAACTGTACGTTTTCCACGAAAACGACTTCCAATCGTTGGATTGTTGAAACAAACGCACTTTTTGAAATATTCAGCAAATTCAGCAGAACAGCTGACCGAACCACTCACAACTTAAAATCCACACTTAATTGATGGGCTAATATTATTTTAAAAATGATCTGAATTAATTGCATTTGTTAATTAATGCAATCGAAATTTGTAACCAAAATAGTTTACACAGAAGTTTCACGACTAGTGTCTCACAGCTGATTGAAACGTCAAACGGAAACTAGTTGGTGTTCGGTGTGAATGCATCGACGAGTTTTCGTCGAAAACACGGTTATCGGTGCGGTGTGAATTGGCTATAAGTCATTCAGTGATCGTGAATGTGTAATGAGTGCGTTCAATTAAACACATTAATGCGCCATTTAATTCAGACGAAAAGAAAAGCCATTTTGGTTGCAATTACAAATTAAAGTCAAGTTCTTTTTTATTTCGAAAAAAAAAAAAAAAAAAAATACCAAATGAAATAAAAAATGGCAATGTGAACACGAGAAAAAATAAGGACCAAATTTGGTCACAAACGCCCAATGTGACAGACGTGCCCAATAGAACATAAAACGAGATTTTTCTTTCTATGCATTTGTGGTGGAGCGCGTGTTTTAAAAGTCAGGTGTTCTTAAATTGCAACTTGTGTTTATAAAAATCCATTCACTTTTCCACGTACTAATAACAAATTTTAGTTTTATCAATAAACATTTTTAGTTTCGACTTTAGACTTTTATAGTTCCATACAAATCTCGCAATTGTGAGCTTTCATAAATTTAATTTCGAGACTTAAATTGAGTACGGCGCACTGTCAACTACCTACTAAAATTTAGAGTCGAAAATAAAAATGTTTATTGGCAAGGCCCCATTGCAGCGGCCAAATGTATCAGAATCAGACCACCATTGTCGGGTCTTTTTTAATCTCTCAAACCTAGGCCTAGCTTCTCACAACCATTCGTTTTGTGTGAGTTTGTCAAGTTTGAAACGAACGGAAGGGATCTACTATTTTATGCCGACTCCAAACGGCCAGTTGAAAAGCTGTTTCAAGAGTGATATACTCTCGGATGTTTGTCAGACGGCGTGTGGTGGCGCAGTGAAAAAAAAAACCCTAAGCTGGAATTTGGGTTTTTGCGGGATTCGAACCTGGGACCCCTCGCTTAGTAAATAAATAAACGCCTTAAGACGTAAATAATAACACACTTTAAAGTTTGACAACTGACAAATGTGTGAGTAGGTGTAAATTTCGCTCAGAATTCAAGACTCGCAAAATTGCTTTGACTCTGAAAAAAGTGTTTTTTTGGTCAGCTTCAGCTGTCAACGCTTTAGCGCGTTCAATGTTTGATGCTTGGCGTTTGGCGTATATGAGTACATCAACGTGTCAACTGTCACGTGTGTTTTAACAGATAGATAGATATTTTTATTACGTTCAATATTACATTTGCTTGTTGCCGCAACAATTTACAATCACAGAGATATGATACTAATAATCTTACTACTGAACAATTAGTTTAATTAGTATATTTGTCATAAATAACCAAAACACAATATGATACTTTGAATGCGTCCATTACAACCAACACTCAACTTCTCAGTCTGGCTGATGCCATTTAACTTCGAAACCATTTTCTATATATATATTTCGATCTTGTACCGTTACTGGAAAGTCGAAAGGAACGAGAAGACAAAAAAAGAAGAAAAAAGGGAGAAAGAAAAAGACACTGTAATTTTAAGCACGCACAAAAAAGTGGTTTTAATAAAGTAAAATAAAACGCTTAAAATCTGTTTCTTTAAAATATTAATTTGGTCACAAAAAGTAGTGACATTTCTTAAAATTACATTTCACAAAAGAAAACTTTGATAAATACGCATCTACATGCCGACAATACGTTCTCCAGTGGATAAAGGCGAAGAAAGAAGAGACATGTCCCAAAATGGCGACCAGATGCCAGACGAACCACAAGGTCTAAATGTGGAATTGCAACAATCATCACAAGGCCAACAGCACCAATCTCATCCAGAAGAGGAACAACGACCAGGAAGACGAAGTCCAGCGAAGTGCAGCATATGTAAGGATCCATACAACGAGCACATGGTTTATTGTGACGGGGTATGTAGAAAATGGTTTCATTATATATGTGTTAATTTAAGTAGTAGTCGGGCTGGGGAGTTGAGTAAATGGTTTTGCGACGATTGTTCACTTGGGCATGCGAGAAAGGTTGACTCTCTTCACAAGGAATTAATGACGCAATTCGCATTCGTCGAAAGATGTATAGCGTCAAACAAAAGAAAGGCAGTAGTTAATTCTGCATTTACGAAATGGGATTTGATAAGGCAAAAATATATCGCGTTGACTGGGGGTTTCGTCGATGTTGCAGGAGTTCCGCTTCCAGTTCCAGATTTAAAGAGGGTAAACGCAGCGGGTCCAAATATACCTGATGACGAGTCGGACAAAAGGTCATGCACATCAAAGTGCAGTTCTATTTCTCAACAGTATTTAAAATTGCGATTATTGGATCAGCAGCGTCAATTATTGAAGGAACAGCGAGTAAATATGCAAAAGGAGCAGGAAATTTTGGAAAAACAACAAGAATTAGTGGACGAAATATCAGAGCATGATGAGGAAAGCGATAACGTATCTGAAATCGCAAAAGATGTTAACAGCATCACTTTGGATCCTCAAGCGCGTGAATTTACTCAGAAAGTGAATGCAGCAAAGGCAAATGCAATTATGCAAGAACCAGCTACCAATTTCGAATGCTTACCTGCACTGAACCAACGACAAATAGCAGCACGAAAGATCTACAGCACGCTTCCAGTATTTAACGGCGAAGCTGAAGAATGGCCGTTATTTAAAAGAATGTTTGAACTATCGACACAGGAATGCGGCTTTTCAAACGAAGAGAATTTGATGCGACTCCAGCAATCTCTTAAAGGGAAAGCAAAGGCCGAAGTATCCTGTCAATTATTTGAACCCTCATGTGTGCCCGATATTATTGAATGTTTAAAAATGGCATTTGGACAGCCAACAATAATTCTGAACACACAGATTGACAAGATAAGTAAACTTCCGCCGTTGAAGGGAGATAAGCTGGAATCAGTAATTCAATATTCGACAGCAGTAACAAACATGAATGCAGTAATGAAAGCATCGGGATTGGAAAGTCAGTATGACAATCCTTTGCTACTTAAAGAGCTATTGAAGAAATTAGGCAACGATATGAAAATAAAGTGGGCTTCATACGCATATGAAAATAATGTATCCGGAGTTCTTGCGTTTGGTGCTTGGTTAAAATTAGAAGCCAGAAAAGTATATTTGGTTTTGCCTTCTACATCGTTCGATAGATTTGATAAGACCTCTCGTAAGGAAAGTCGAATCAATGTACATTTTGAGAATAAGCAATCGAATGTGTGTGTAATATGTAAAGGTAAATGTAAATCGGTAGAGTTTTGTGAAGTTTTTCAAGAGTTGTCTCCTAACAATAAATGGGATAAAATGAAAGAGCTAAGGCTATGCCGCCAGTGTTTAACTGCCCATCGGATGAAATACCCGTTTGTTTGTAAGAAGGCAGTTAAATGTAATGTTAGCGGTTGTAGTCGTAAGCACCACCCACTATTGCATTCGGATGAAATTTCACAGGACAATTTACCAGTAGCGGAGACTTTACAGAACAGTCATGTTAGATTGGACGATGAATTCCAGTTTCAATACTTGCCAGTAATATTGCGAAATGGAAGCAAAAGATTAGAAGTGATGGCATTTATTGATGGTGGATCTAGCGGTACACGTATTGAAGAGGATGTAGCTGAGCACTTGGGTTTAACAGGTTCCAAGGTAATTCTAAACATAAAATGGACATCAAACGTGCGGCGCCAAGAAGAGTCTACAAAGATATCAGTGCTAATCTCCGGTATACACATCGGAGCTAAAGAGTATGAGATTCCTGAAGCTCACACAATAAAAGAACTCAGTTTGCCTAGGCAAACATTAAATTATGAAGAGCTGGCGAAAAAGTACGATCACCTTCGGGGCTTGCCAGTGCGTTCATACTCATCAATACAACCAAAAATAATGATAGGACTCAGCGACTGGCACTTAGCAGTTCCAAGCAGGACGCGATTAGCTGGTCGCAATGAACCCGTAGCGACAAAGTGCAAATTGGGATGGTCAGTTTTCGGGTCAAAACGATCATCTAACTATGAGAGTATCAACTACCACATCGAAGAATATCCCGAACCCGGTGATGAAGACCTGCACGAAATGATGAAGCAGTTTTTCTCCATCGAAAGCTTGGGAGTCAAAATTCCAAAAGATGATTTGGCCTCCCAAGAAGAACGAAGAGCAAATTCGATAATGGAAGACACAACTAAGTTTGTAGGTCAACATTTTGAAACAGGTCTATTGTGGCGTTATGATGAGGTGGATCTACCGGATAGTCTATTGATGGCAAGGCACAGACTTAAGACGTTGAACCGAAGATTGGAGAAGAATCCACAATTAAGAACAGATATGCAGAAACAAATAGCTTCTTACCTTGACAAAGGGTACATTCGAAAATTGTCCATGAAGGAAGCACAAGAGCATCATCAACGCGTTTGGTATCTTCCTTTGTTTCCCGTTAGTAATCCAAATAAACCGGACAAAGTGAGGGTCGTTTGGGATGCAGCAGCAAAGGTTAATGGTGTTTCCTTGAATTCGTTTCTGCTTAAAGGTCCAGATCAGCTTTCATCGTTGCTTGGTGTTCTTCTTCGTTTTCGAGAAAATGCGATAGCCATAAGCGGAGATATTTCCGAAATGTTCCACCAAGTCAAGTTAATAAAGGAAGATCAACAAGCTTGTCGATTTCTATGGAATGATCGAGAACATGAGGAGCCAAGCGTATATGTTACCCAGGTTATGACATTTGGCGCAACTTGTTCACCGAGTAGTGCGCAATACGTAAAAAATCTGAACGCTAAACGTTTTGTAAGTAAATATCCGACGGCAGTAAAGGCGATTTTGGAAAATCATTATGTCGATGATTTACTTGACAGCGCCGGAACGGTTGAAGAAGCAATCACACTAGCTAAACAGATTAAGCATATTCATACAGCTGGAGGGTTTCATATACATAAATGGAAATCTAATTCTCGTGAAGTGTTGTTGGCACTAGAAAGTTCACATGGAGATTCAACTGAGCTTGTTAATTTAAATAAGGAAGTTGATTTGAATACTGAAAAGGTTTTAGGTATGTGGTGGAATACGCAATCAGATTCACTCACCTTTTCCCTCAAATTTAATAAAGGCAGCAAGAATGTTTTAAATGGTCAAAGTAAACCAACTAAACGGGAAGTTTTAAGAATTCTTATGTCCATTTTCGATCCGCTCGGTTTAATTGGTCATTTTACAAGTTATTTAAAGGTCCTGATGCAGGAGATATGGCGTTCAAAGGTAAACTGGGATGAAGATATTGAGGATGACCAATATGGGCAGTGGTTGATATGGCTCAAAGAACTTTATGAAGTAAAGAACATATACATTCCGAGATGCAACTCAACGAAATCATCAATATGGAAAGAGTGCGAAGTACAACTTCATATTTTTGTGGATGCGAGTAAAGACAGCAGTGCAGCAGTTGCATATTTGAGAATGCAGTCTGAGGAAATCATATCATGTTCGTTGTTAGGTTCCAAAACAAAGGTGGCTCCTATTAAACTTACATCGATTCCGAGATTGGAACTTATTGCTGCGTTGATTGGAGCCAGACTTGCACAAACTATTCGGCGATCATTGACCAATCCCGTAACGAACATTTTTTACTGGTCCGATTCGGTAACTGTTCTCAGATGGTTGAGATCTGATGCAAAGGCAACTAAAGGACAGTTTGTTGCCTTCAGAATTGCTGAAATACAAGAAACTAGCAACATTAGTAATTGGAGATATGTACCTTCAGACCTGAATGCAGCTGACGATGCTACTAAATGGAAAAAGGGGCCTTCACTCAAAATGGACGATCGTTGGTTTACAGCACCAAGTTTCCTGTATGCTGATGAAGTTGATTGGCCGGAAGATATTTCACTGCAAAGAAACCAGGATCCTGAGGTCATTGAGGCAGTTCATCAAATTCGCGAACCGGTGATTTTATTTGAAAAATTCTCCAGTTGGTTGAAACTGGTACGAGTAATAGCGTTCGTGTATAGATTTATCAACATGATTCTGAGAAAAAATCCGAATAAAATTAAAAACACGAATTTCCTTCTATCACATGAGTATAAGGCTGCTGAGATTTGTTTATTTAAATTAATACAGAGTGATGAATTTGAAAATGAAATCAAGTTCTTAAATAAACAATACGACAATTTATCTGCTATTGATGTACCGAAGCCAGGTAAAAATGATATTTATTTGTTAAAACCTTATATGGATGCAGATGGAGTACTTAGATCAATGAGCAGGATCGACAAAACGAACTGCGTCAGCATAGCAACAAGAAGACCTATAATTCTGTCACAACATCATCACGGGACAATGTTATTGGTGCGCGATTATCATGAACGGTTTCGTCACATAAACCATGAAACAGTGGTCAATGAAGTCAGAAAAAAGTTTTATATTCCTAGACTTCGACAACTTTTGAAGCGCATCCGAAATAACTGCAACCGTTGCAAGATACTAAGAGCCAAAGCAGCAAACCCAGAAATGGCAGAGTTACCAGCTGTACGTATCACGCCGTACACACCTCCATTTACATATACTGCGGTGGATTATGGCGGCCCATTCGAGGTAGTTAATGGACGTAAGACAGAAAAAAGATGGATTTGTTTATTCACATGCCTAGTAGTACGAGCCGTTCACATAGAGATTGCGTACAGTTGCAGCACCGACTCCTTTATTTTATGCTATCGAAATTTCTTAAGCCGTAGAGGACCTGTACAGAAAATGTTTAGCGATCGAGGTACAAATTTCGTTGGGGCAGAAAAGTCCTTAAAAGAAAATTTAAAACAAATTGATTCGCGTTCTATAGCTGCTAAATTTGTAAGATCAAACTTCGAGTGGGATTTTCATCCGCCTGGGTCACCTCATATGAACGGGTGCGTCGAACGTTTAGTTAAATCCGTAAAGATTGCTTTGTATGCTGTTAGTGACATTACCACCTATAAGCCGAACGATGAGCTATTTCGAAGTTATTTGATGGAAGTCGAGGATATGATCAACTCGAGACCTTTAACATACCTACCATTGGACAGCGAGGAATCCGAAGCATTAACACCTAATCATTTTTTGCGGCAACTAGCAGAAGAATCTCAACCAACACCGATTGAAGATGTTGATGCGGACGCCAAACTTTACAAAACAAACTCATTAATGTCTCAGCTGTATGCTAAACACTACTGGAAACGATGGATAAGGGAGTATTTGCCGACGTTGACAAGGAGGGAAAAATGGAACCAATTAGTTAAACCCCTACAGAACGGCGATATTGTTTTGATCATCGACGAGAGATGTCCACGGAATCGTTGGCCAAAAGGAAAGATAGTGAAAATAAACATGTCAAAGGATGGTCAAGTCAGAAGTGCTACGGTTAAAACTATGGATGGCATTTATGAGAGACCAGCTGTTAAACTAGCTAAGCTGGATGTCAATTAGGTACATTTAAGCAAAGCACAAGATCAATGTACCGAGGGGGAGAATGTCATAAATAACCAAAACACAATATGATACTTTGAATGCGTCCATTACAACCAACACTCAACTTCTCAGTCTGGCTGATGCCATTTAACTTCGAAACCATTTTCTATATATATATTTCGATCTTGTACCGTTACTGGAAAGTCGAAAGGAACGAGAAGACAAAAAAAGAAGAAAAAAGGGAGAAAGAAAAAGACACTGTAATTTTAAGCACGCACAAAAAAGTGGTTTTAATAAAGTAAAATAAAACGCTTAAAATCTGTTTCTTTAAAATATTAATTTGGTCACAAAAAGTAGTGACAATATTGAAACATAAATTTTTGAAAAATAAACATTTTGTTTTGAGGAAAAAACGAAAAAAAAACCTCAAATTCACAAAAAAAAAAAAAAAATTATTTAAAGCTATATATAAAAAAGATTAAAAGCTTAACAGAAATAGATTAACGAATCAAAAGGCAATTGATATTAAAAAATAAATAAATCATTAACAAATAAGTAAATTAACAATTTAATAAATTAACAAATAGTTATGTAAGGGAAATAAATAAATTAACAAATAAATAAATTAACAGATAAATAAATTAACAAATAAATAAATTAAGAGATAAATAAATTAACGAATAATTAAATTAACAGATAAATAAATTAACAAAAAATTGAATTAACAAATAAATCAATTAACAAATAAATAAATTAACAAATAAATAATTAACAAATAAATGAATTAACAAATAAATAAATTAAAAAATAAATAAATTAATATATAAATAAATTAACAAAAAACATATATTAACAGATAAATAAATCAACAATTGAATAGATTAATAAATAAAAAAATTTACAGATAAATAAATATTCAATAAATAAACGAAGAAATAAAAAAAAAAGTGAATAATTTATTAAAGACACATAATCAAAAAAATAAACAACGTTGAATTAGTTGAGCATACCGCATTTAGTTCGTTTATCAGATGATTATCCGAAGATCACACCTGATTTTGAATGTATGGGTGAGTTTTCGTATTTTGTCGAAGATCAATTCAACATTTGCCCTAATATGTAGGTCTGCAGTGGAATGATGCCAGAACAAATTAAGCATCATTTTAAGCAATTTATTTTGCTAAATTTGCAATTTTTTGATATGACATTCAGCACAACTACCCCAGACTTGACAACTATATAGAAGCATAGATTGTGTAGCCTCCCAACGCGCGCGCACGCGAAACTGCAACACCATTGAAACAAACTTGCGTATATCACACATATATTACACATAATACAAAATAAAAATAAACACCACAAAACACAAAAACAATAACAACTCAAAATACGTTTTCTAACACAACATCTAATAATAATAATAATTGACAACAAAAAATAAAACAAATCAATTAAATAAGTGTCCAGTGCAGTGCCAATAGTGAAAAAAATCGCACACGCGAGTGACCTTTGTTCTTCCCGTTTTTGTTTGGTTTTTCTTTCTCCTTTGTTTCTCCTTTCGCCTGTTTGATCGCTGCTGTGTCATAATTTTGGCTAAGCAGCGATCACAATCCAATATCTGATGAATAGCGGGTTGTAAGTGTGTGTCTTGCCGGATAACTGACTCGCTCTGTTGCATGGGCATAACACCTGTGACAGAGTGTTTTGGAAGTCTGGTGACGGATATACACGTTGCAACTCTGCTTAGTTGCGTTGGAGTTGTGTTTTAAATTTTTGTATGTATTATGAGGGGTGAGTTCCGTGTTGATTTTTGCAACATTCGAGGCTTGAAAAGGAATCTCTTTGCTGCGTATGTCCATGTCTTTCAATTCAAACCAGCTGTTTTGGCACTTTGTGAGACACAGGTGGATAGAAATTCGATTCCCTCGAATTTTGATTTACCAGGATATCACTTAGTGCCATTATTCTTTATACATCGCGGGCTCGCCGCTTACGTCCGTGATGATATTGCTTACGAATTTCCACCACAATATAACCATTGCTCCAATGCGGAATTTAATTACATATGGTTAAAATTCAATGTCCGTAAGCAAATAATACATTTTTGTTTTATTTATAGAAGTCCAAACATTGACTGTTCATCTACTTTTAACGAGTTTGATGAGCTGTCTAACTCCATCTTAGGAATTGTTTCCCAGTATCCTCATACTGAAATTGTCGTTGCGGGCGATTTCAATATACACAATTCCGATTGGCTTCGCCATTCTGGACAGTCAACACCCGAAGGAAGGTATGTTAGGATTTTCGCTGAGATTAACAGCTTAACTCAGCTTGTAAACGAGCCTACACGGATTCCGGATGCTGCAGATCATGCCGCTAACACATTGGACTTGTTCCTCACCTCTCATCCAGATAAATATTCTATTGACGTAACGTCGCCTCTAGGTTCGTCGGACCATTGTGTCATTTCAGCTAAATTCTCATACACAAACCACACAGTTAAAGAACAAGCTCCCAAAAAAACGGTATGGCACTATGAGAAAGCCAATTGGGACGGCCTTAACTTCTTTTTTCGGAGCTTTAACTGGTCACTATGCTTCCTCGATAGTGACGTGGATGCCGCCGCTGAAATGATTACAAACACCATTCTCCTGGGTATGAGATCCTTTATTCCCAACAGAAAAAAGAGTATTTTACCTAAGGAGAATGCTTGGTGCGACTCGAGCTGCAAAGAGGCTATCAGGTTGAGAGAGTTGAGCTTTCGGGCTTATAAAGCAAACCCAACCGAGGAAAACCGAAAAAAGTTTCGACGAGTCCGAAATGACTGCAACTCCGTGATACGACGTGCGAAATTTTCTCATGACCAAAACTTACGACAAAAAATACTGCACTGTCCCAGTGGTAGTAAACAGTTTTGGTCTTTCGTGAAAAATATTAAGAACTCCAGCACGTCGTCAATCCCCACACTTGTTTACAATGACATTCCAGCTGTCAGCTCTTTGGACAAAGCAAATCTTCTGGCTGCGCAATTCGCCGCAAGCTCCAACATTCCAGATTGCATCATGTCTCCACCTGTGCTCGAGAGCGTCGAATATTTCATGGGACAAATAAACTTCCGCACTCGCACAGTAGCAAGAGTATTAAAAGATCTTAACATTCACAAATCCGCTGGTCCAGATGGTATATCCCCCATAATTCTGAAGAGGTGTTCTTCCAAGCTGGCAAAACCACTGCGTAAGCTTTTCCACTTATCCTACTCTTCTGGACTCTTTCCGAGTAGATGGAAAACTGCATTTGTCCAGCCCGTTCCAAAAAAAGGCGATTCTTCTTCACCCACCAACTACCGACCCATTGCACTTACGTCCATTCTTTCCAAGGTCATGGAAACGCTGATAAACCGTCAGCTTATGAAATATCTTGAATCACGAAAACTTCTCAATGACCGGCAATACGGTTTTCGTAGCAACAGGTCCACTGGTGATTTGATGACTTATCTCACCGAAAAGTGGAACCAATCTCTCCACCACTCTGGTGAAACGAAGATTGTTGCGCTTGATATTTCGAAAGCATTTGACAGAGTTTGGCATCAAGCTCTTTTGTCGAAAATGCTTGCCTATGGGATCGACGTGTCTCTTCTTCAATGGATTAGAAACTACCTTTCTGGCCGTTCAATTCAAGTTGTGTTGGACGGTTTCAAGTCTGCAATTCACCATATAAATGCTGGTGTTCCCCAAGGCTCTGTTTTGTCTCCGACACTCTTTCTCATATTCATCAATGATCTCTTGTCTGTTACTTCTAATCCAATACATTCCTTCGCTGATGATAGCACCCTCAGTTTTTCATATTCGTTCCCTGACTCACGTCCCTGCTCTTCGGCCGTGGATCTGGAACGGCGACGTATGCTAAACACATTAAATTCCGATCTTGACAGCATTATAAAATGGGGTACAATCAATAGAGTGGAATTTAATGCTTCCAAAACACAATGCTGCCTTCTATCATTAAAGCGAAACCTGAACCCTAACCCATTATCCATGAATGGGACTTGCATCGACGAAACCGAACGACTTTCCATACTTGGTATATGTGTCAACGACAAACTTCGTTGGAATGACCACATATACGAAGTCGCCAAAAACGCTGCGAAATGTCTAGGTTTCTTAAATCGATGTAAGAAGTACTTTACACCCTTCGACTTAGCTACAATATACAAGGCCTTTATTCGGCCTAAGCTTGAGTACAACGCTCATATCTGGTCAGGTGCATCAAAAACTTCATTGCACCTACTAGACAGAATTCAAAAGCGCGCGATAAAACTTATAGGTGATAGAAATATAGCGGAGTCTATTGACCCGCTCGAACATCGCAGAAATGTTTCTTGCCTTTCTTTATTTTATCGATATTTTCACCATCGATGCTCTGATGAAATAGCTAACTGCATTCCGCCCCTTCAACAATTCTCTCGCAACACCCGTCACACATCGAATGCACATCAGTTCACCCTTAAGCCTACCTTCGGACGTACTGTAAAATATAGAGATTCTTTTGTGAGTCGAACAACACGCATGTGGAATGCATTGCCTCACACGGTTTTCCCCTCTCATTACAACCCACAATTGTTTAAGACCAATGTGCACCAGTACCTCTTCTCTATCCTCCCTATCAACCCTTCCACTCGTGCTGTGCGTTAGCATAATAAGGGAACGTAAACACCTTGAGCACTAGTAAATTATAAAAAAAAAAAAAAAAAAAAAAAAAGAAGCATAGATTGGAAGACAACTTTATAAATAATGATTTTGTTTTGTTTTAACAGAAATTTGATCTGCCAAAGTCACATGCGCTTTCATAGGCAAAGTTTGTGAGGCTATTCAAATGATTTGATCCAACTGCATGTCGAGCACGTTTAAGTTTGACCGAATTCAAGTGTCAGCCATATTTGTCAGATAAGCCTATTTTGGTTATTTTCTTAAGCATTAAGTTTGTCAATAATGGATGCAAGTCCACTAGACACTCAAGTTTATGGTCAACTGCATGAAAAGGACCTATAATCACAGCATCTATGGTCATAGCAAATAATTGTAAATGGAGTTGTACCTTGGCTTAAGTCAGATCATTAGATAGAAGCTGACAAAGAAAACAAAAGCAAAACTGTTTATATAAAAAAAAATCCTAGTGACGGAAGAAATTTGAATGTATGTGTGCTCTGGGGAATGACAGACTGAACAATTTCAGAAAACTCTGAAAAAATCGCCGTAAATTCTACGAACACCATTAACAGCGGCAGATTCGAATATAAATAGTAAGAAGAGTACTAACCTCATTTTTCAAGAGTCTCTTCCACGCAAGTATCAAAAGAGCCACATAATGCCACAAAGTCATTGCTAAATTACTTTTTATTTCATGTTACTTTCCTTGCGCAATACTAATAACCATTTTGTAAAGTGACCTACTAAATGATTAGTGTGAAGGTTAAAAATGATTGTATTCGTAGTAATTATGCGCCCTTTGTTATGTACCTACAGTTTCTTGGTGTCGCTGACATGCCACGTGCAACACACATTGCTGACTTGAGTTGACTTGTTTCTTTTCCGTGTCCTTGCATCTATTACCACTCCGAACAGCCACGTACTGTGACTCACATGTGTACTTTATTTTATGATCATATGGTATAAGAGCCTTGGTCGTTGGCAGCACACAATTGACACAGATCTGTCGTACAACATGCGAGACATGCAAGATTACACTACAGAGTAAACTATTTCCTGTGGCATTGGCATTCTAATTTGGGAATAGTGCCGATTGTCTGCGGTTACCAATTATTGACAATTTGGATTGTTTTCGTTCTGGGAGCTCATTTCTTTGTCAGATAGATGCTACCTGACATTTACTAACCTCTGGCAAAAAAATCTCAATAATTATGATCGCCTTGCCTCAGTCTTTTAAGTCTTATATAATGTTCCTTCTGCAGCAACTGGCATCTGGTAACAATATTATGCACTTTCTGCACTGATACTCGTTGCATAAGTTGAATGACTCTGCGTCTGCGAAATATCGAGCAAGTCAATTAAAGTTGTTAGAAGTACCCACATTTTAGAACTCTCTAATACGTAGTAAGAGAAGGATATTGTATTATATAGTTACGGTGACCATATTCGCCGAAAAAAAATAAAGGAAAATAATTATTTTGCTTCCAATATTTATATTTGTTATTTATTTGTTTAAAAAAAAAAAAAAAAAACGTTAATGTCGTTTTCGATTTTGACTTTTCAGATGTTGAGCTGAGATTTCAAATTTCTGCTGCCAAATCGAACATCGTATTACATTTACACCGCACCTAAATTCAACATTTCTGGAAAAAAATTCCGAAATTCGACTTTGCGTTCTCACTGAAACTTCAACATTTCAAATGACAGTTAGTTTCAGAATTGATTATTGATCTTTTTTCTGTTTATAAATCGGAACTGGTTGAACCTAAAGAATTATTTTTTTTAGCTATATTAAAGAATTTATGTGCTAGTTAAGGCATATTAAATATATTACTGGACTCAATATAGAGGTATGCAACGACTTCCTTGTTCTTTGGTTTAATAACTTCTACGGACCATATTTATAATTTGAATAACTTGAAATAATTGATTTGTTGACAACAGTTTTTTTTTTTTTTTTTTTTTGTTAGTCAGCGGACTGATAATTCATCGTCCTCGATTTCCAAAAAAGATACATTTTTTGGAGAAAAAATCAATTTCCTTTGTGTATTGCTTTTAATGTTCGATTTGTCAAAAAAACATTTACATTATTATTTAGGTCTACAGGAAAAAAAAAAATATATAATGT
Organism: Cheilosia urbana; assembly: GCA_946477585.1. Classification (NCBI taxonomy): domain Eukaryota; kingdom Metazoa; phylum Arthropoda; class Insecta; order Diptera; family Syrphidae; genus Cheilosia; species Cheilosia urbana. Next base: position 7,284,924 of record OX297857.1, read on the forward strand.
CTTTCTTCATTGAATAAAAAGTATGAAAGGTAAAGCCAGTCTAACTTTTCGTATTTTTGAGAAGGGTGGATAGATTTAAAACGTCTTCATTTTCATTACGAAAACCTCTAAATTCTAAGTAGGGTTTTCCCAAACTACATTTAGTTATAAGAATAGCTTTAACAGCATAATACATTTGATATTTGTCACTGCTCCAAGGGTTATTCATGATTGAAAATACTCTTCAGTTGGTGCACTAGAACCCGGTAGGCACAGACTGAAATTTAAGGTGCATGCACTGAAGCACTGAGGGTGTAAACCCAATTTCAAGTAATGTGTGTACATTATACGTAATATTTTTAATTGAACTAAATACAAACAATGTTTAGTCAGTGTTTTAAGGGACAGTTTCAAAAATAAAGGACAAAATCCGTCCTTTATTAAAAAGAAAATAATATATGACAGGTGTTAAAAAGAAAGGACTGGATGGTCACCGTATATATAGTACAAAATTTTGAACTCGAGATGTTGATCAACTCAAAAAAGTGGGTCGCAAAATGCTGTCTGAGTAACTTATACTCAGTTTTTAGCTTAATAGTTCAGCAATAGTATTTTAAAAACTGAACATTGCAATAGTTGGTACTGATAGATAGATAGGATTTTTTATTTGATTTCAATTGTTAGAATATTCTTTACAATGTTTACATAAAAATTAAAAAGCATGACTTTTATGCCGTCTGCCTGGTTGACAAAACAAAATTACATTACCGTGAAATAAAATCTTATCAAAATAGATTCTATAATTACTTTACATAAGTACGAACACGAACATCCAAAAATATTTTTTCTTCCCCTTTTTTCTAAAAACTTTCATTAATAATTCGCTCTCTATAATCCAGCGCCAATTTACAGTATTGGAATAGCTTTTTAACTTCCATATCGTTGAGCAGTGATATAACTTGGTTTTCGGTCAGAAAATCGCTTCCAAATATGTTCCTCCTAAACTCTTTTAAAATAGGGCATTTTCCCATAAAGTGGAAAGTATCTTCTCTTTCGACAATGTTACACAATGTGCACAGGATGGGTAAATCCTCTCTATGTGGAATAAAGTTTAACTGCATGAGTTCTCCACGTAACTTGACCATCATCGATATTTCGTCGACGCCATTTTCATCTCGAAAATAGTTTTTCTCTTCCAGATTATGGTTCAATCGAGAGTACAGGTTCCTATGGAGCGATCCTGTGGCGTTGTTCAAAAATGTTTCTCTGCACTTTAAGTCAACTGCAGAAATAAGCTGATAAAGCATTCTTTTCCAATCATCGTAGTTGGTTATATCATCTAGATTGAGGTCCATCTCGCAGTCACTAGCAAGGTTTATCCATTCAGCAAACCAACTTGTTTTTGAACGTATGACTTGGAGAGCCGCTATCTTCGGAAGCCGGTGATTTCCCATCTTCAAAACTTTCAGAACGTAGTCTATTTGCATTTTAAGCGTTCTAATGAAAAGAGGCGATAAGCCTGTTTCCAACATAATTATATAGTTAGGCACATTGGGTGGCAGTCGAAAAATTCGCTTCATAAAGTATCGCAGCAGCATCTCCACGGTTTCATATTGTTTTGCTCCCCATATTTGTGCTGCATAAAGTAAAATGGATCCCGATACGGCTTCAAATATTCTGAACTTGCTGCTATGCGCAATATTTTTGTTGTAAAAACATCTATTCCATACTGCGCTGATAGCACTTCTCGCCTTAGTCAGCTTCTCCTTCAGATGCCTGTCCATACTTAAGTTCTTTGTAAAGTGAACTCCTAGGTATTTGAATTCATTAACAATTTCAATTAATTGATTGTTGTAGTACCATTTTTCATTTGCACAGTTTCTGCCTCCTCCGTTCTTGAAAATCATAATTTTGGATTTTTCTAAATTTACTATCAAGTTCCAAATGCTACAATATCGACTCAGCCGGTTTATCATTATATAGCTGTAATGATCCAGGTGTTGATGCGAAAAGAACAATGTCATCAGCGAAAAGCAATGCCTTTATTGTATGACCTGCGTATTCAATGCCGCTAGGTAGAAAGTCTACCAGGTCTTCAATAAATAACGCAAACAGACTTGGGCTCATTGTACAACCTTGTCTGACACCTGATTCCGTTCTAAACCAACTAGACATATCTTCACCATTCCAAACCGATGCCACTGTGTCCACATAAAGATTTTCTATGACCCTTCCAAACTTCCGCGACATACCAATACCATATAGCTTATATATAAGAGCTTGTCCATCCACTGTATCAAATGCTGCCTTAAAGTCCACAAAGAACGTGTACAACTTCTTCCCTTTACAGAGAAAAGAGTCCGCAATGCTTTTTAAAACAAAGATGTGGTCAATCGTTGAATAGCCTGGTCTAAAACCTGCCTGGTACTCCTTTAATAGCTTATTATCATCAATCCATTTATTTAGTCGTCTTTGTAAGATTACGGTGAAGATTTTGTACGAAGCATTTAAAAAGGAAATACCTCTGTAATTGGACAGTTCTGATAAGCTTCCTTTTTTATGGATTGGAAAAATTACAGATTCTCTGAATACCTGAGGAATAAGGCCAGTTTCCCATATGTTTCCATATATTAATGTTAACCTGTTAATCACCTCCATTATGCCATACTTATAAAACTCAACTGATATCCCATTCGATCCTGCTGCTTTGCCGTCCTTCAACCTTGCCACCGCTGAAATGACCTCTTGTTGTGTGATGTCAGCATCCAGAATTTCATTGGTAATCCCAGGAGGAGCATAGTGGAAATTAACTCTTTCCTGAACAGAATTCAATAAATTTTTAAAGTGCGTAGCTAGAAGATTCGCGCTTAGATTGCAATGGATAGTAAAGTTTTTACCGTTCAAATATTTTACTAGTCTCCAGAATTCTTTCGAGCTTTTACAACCGGCTACCCGCTTAGACTCGGCTTCATAAAATGCTGCTTTTTTTCGGTTACACAGTGTTTTATATTCCATATTCGCCTGCAGATATTGGTTTTTGAAGCAACCGTCACATGACTTCCTATATGCCCGCAACCAACCAAATGATAACTCTCTGGCTCTTTTACATTCCCCGTCAAACCAAGGGGCAATATAGTTATTTCGAACGTTTATGTCGGTACAGGTGACCGGGTATGATGCTTTGATGATTTCGTCTAGCTGGCTGAGGTTGAGGTGATGTGCTGTATGCAGAGAGCTTTTAAGTCGGGCTTGATATATAACCGCTTTTGATTTATTCCATTTAAGTTTAGGCAAAGGTTTTATAGTCATTGCCACTTCAGGCTCCATCGACGTGAGAACAAAAGTCAGAACTATAGGGAGATGATCCGAAAATGGGACACTTTCAACTTTAAGATCAGCAATGTGATTGTTCCATTCGCTGCCGCAGAGACTATAATCTATAACAGAGCTACCTTGATTTCCAACAAATGTATATTCTCCTTCCAAATCTGACAAACTTGTTCCATTCTGTATTCTTAGCCCAAACGCGTTACAAAAATCTATTAATTTGCGCCCTCTTACATTACAGACTGAATCTTTGGATCTCCGTTCAATACCCGCTGCCATATTTTCCCTTCCCGCTTCGTTTCCAATCCTCGCATTCAAGTCTCCCACCACCAGCGTATTCGAGTTTTACCATGCGCCATAAAGCCTTCTACTTTTTCAAAGTCCTTGTTCCATTGGTTGCAATTGGTACTGTTTTGTCTGCGAAATTCTACAAAAGCCGCTCTCACGGTTTTCGTCAAAATGCACACTAAAGATAATATCAGTATTCTAAATAAGATCCTATACTTAGTTTTGCTCAAAAGAATCGAAAAAATACGTTTTTCCAATTATTTCTTAAAAATTACTACCCAAAAGCCGATCTGTGTTCATATATGTATAAGGTATTTTTAACAGCTATTAAAAATGCAATAACAGCTGCGCAAAACTTATTTTTAGCAAATATTACCCGCACTTCTCCTTTTGTTCAACCGTTTTGAATATGTACCTTCAAAAAAAAATTCCAACCACTTGGAGTTTACACAAACAGAACATCCCACTTTATTTGCACCCCCACACGAGTCCATCGGGATATTCAGTTTATTACTGCTGACGCAAATTCAACTCCCTGAATTCTTACATCATACACCTATGTAAATATACTCAGTCTATCGCGAACCCTACCTCCAACCGTAATCATGCACACAAACGTTTTTTATACGGAGTTCTTGGAATTTCATCGTAGGAGGGTTTTGCCAGTTTGCTTCTATTTTCAACGACTTGCTATATTTTATGCGGAACTTGATGCAGTATTTTCTGTGGGACTGTTTTAAATGTACTCAACACATTGTGGGCCATTAAGGACTGCTTGAATTTAAGCCGACATGAGCAGAAACTGTGCCGGTTGAAACCCCACCCAGCCATACTGTCTGTCTGTCCTTGACTGAATTTTGTTACAACCTACCACTTGTGGAAGCGTTCCAGCCGCCTTGCTGCTACCGGTAGCAATTCCTTTGGTTTTGCCTGCGCTTGTGTAATCACCGCTGCTCTTCTGCCTGATTATACTCGTGTATATGCATGCTCTCAATAGGCGTTTTTTATTATGACCGCGTGATTCATTTTTCGGAGTTCGGACTCTGGAAAGTTGAAAAAAAAGACACATGTTTTTTTGTATCCTATCCCGTCGATTTTACTCTTTATCTCTTTGACGTCTTTAGTCGTAAATCTATGAAAACAGCGGTTATTCTTCAGGTCGGACAAATATGTTATTTTATCTGTTCCTCTCCTTTCACCCTTTCACCCTATTATGCTTTCATCTTAAATGCACGGTCGTAAATGTAAATGTGGTGCTAGCTTGGGTAGGGTGCGTTCCAAGTTCCGGTGCCGCGAAACCAAATACGCCTGTAACGCTGTCAACATAACCTTTGCAAAGGTAGGTCGGTGGAGGAGCTCCACTCAATTGTCGGTGCAATGTGCCCTCCTAGACATGGAAGCGGCCGTCAGCAAATCAGGTCCAATAGCTATAACCGACGAACTCGAAAATCTGCGGGCTAGGCTAAGTCACTTAATCTACGGAAAGCTGTTGAAAAAGGTTATTAGTTCTAAACTTGGCTGCAAGCTGAAATCGGGCTCACTGTAGGAGTAGGATCTTGGGTCTCAGACGGGGTACCAGGCGGAAAACAATGCACTGGCTATGGTAGTTCGACCAATACTCATGTACGGAGTCGTCGTCACTACACCAGATAAGCTACCTCTCTCTGCTTAATAAAATCCAAAGATCGGCCTGTTCCATAATGGAACCACCAAATCCGCCCTCTGGAGATTACCGTAAAAGAGATGGTATTGTTACTGAGGGATGAAGAAAAGGAGGAAACACCTTTTAGCACTTGCTAAGTTAAAAGCCCGCCGCTGTGCTCTATTCGAAAGCCAACTCCAGGAGGGTACTTTTTCGAGGAGCATATTCAGAAGCAGATATATTTTCGGAATGGGCGAAAAGTATTTTGAAGTAAAAATGCGCCCCAAAAGCGTTTCGTATCTTATTTTTCTTTCGTCCTCTTTGCTAAGTCTGCTGCTGTAACACATACCCAACCCAAACTGATGCACAGTAGGAGTTTTTCATATTTAAGCCCTTTCCCTATTTTGCTGGTTCGTTTTAGTTGCCTGGTTAGTGAGGTTCTTCGTCGTCGATGTTGTAGCTAATCCCCAACCTGGAAAACCAAGACTTTCGGTGTCACATTTCTCAGCCGACCATCCCTAACACAACGTTGGGGAGATTTCTACAAAAAAAAAAAAAAAAAACACAGATTTTTCTATCCATCGTACTATAGACCATCTGCGGGTGGGACTATTATTTGAAATGCATCTCTCTACCAAAGCCATTGTATTCGCATGAACTTTGAATTAAGTTCTAAATATCTTCAGCTCCGGGGTGAATATAAGCAGTAAATAAGTATTTAATACACCATAAACCACATGCGGTAGGATACAAAATGGAAAAAAAAAAAAAAGAAAACTCATATGGTCATGATTACGAAGAGTATTAAAATCCATTTAGCATCGTAAGGATATCCACACGACGAGGACAAGCATATCCAAAGGGACAGCTAAGTTCGAAAGCGGAGTTTTGAGAATAAAACACAGCATCGTGAGTTATTTACTTTAAAGGTTCAAGTCGTTCTAGTTTCATGCATTTAAATTGATGACAGCTGACAGGCTCAAATGACTTAGGTACAGATTTTGTATTTGACGAACTGATGGGTGAAGTGACATCCTCAATATAATAAAACTGTAACTTTTGTTCCGGTTAAAAGGTGTTTGTTTGTTGAGATTAGTTTATAGGACATGTTTTACCATTATCCGCTGTCCGGAAGCGATATCTAAAAAGAGTAGTAGTTCTCGAATGCCCTCTATCTCCTAGCTTTGGAATGACGCATTCAAATGAAATATATTTGTACGCTATCCTGAAGTCCAACAATAAGCAATAAGCTATAAATTGTATACAATTCAAAAAAGTAAAATGTTCGATTGAAGCCAGATCGTTAGATTTTCCCAGCTTTTGTGTGTGTATGCGAAGCGGAACTCTGGTGAAGCAAGGCAAGCACGGGATAGCTAGTTTAGATATAAATTAATTCTTTTGTCAGACTTTGGTGGTCGTCCATTCATTCATTCATGCATTTTCAATTTCATTTTCTTCCATTAGTAGAGTCGCGGGTGTAGGATGCCTAAGTGGACCTCCATAGTTCCCGATCTTCCGCCACCGACTCAACATCAATCTCGGAAATAATCGGGGTAATCCCCATACGGGCCGAGGAGAGATTTCGGACTTGATCTAACTATCTCATCCTGGGTCTTCGTAGGGGACGCCTGTCTGATGGCACGGATTCCATAGCACGTCTTGGGATCCGGGTTGGGAGCATACGTTTAACGTGACCAAAACAAACTGAAGTATAAAACGCTCCGTCCGAAGACCATAGGTCAGAGTAGGAACAAACACCGAATTAAAGACCGACATCCGATAACTTAGCTTTGACACCAAGTTGTGTCCTCCTGATAACAGAATGGCCTACCTGTTTCAGAATTTATTCAGCCTGACCAATTCTATACAGGAAAACTCAGCATTGCTTCTTCTATCACTCATGAATAAGACCCCAGAGGAAAGCCACCCTACTCATCCCCCAACCGTGACTCGACCACAGCTCTGCAACGCGATTCCACATACTTTTCCAGGGAGACTTAAAAATTATATGCCCCTATAATTAGAACAATTCCCTTTATATTATTCTCTTTTTTTAAAGGGGCACAATCACTGCAGTCTGGGTGATTCACCGCATTCCCAGGCCACTTTAATGATACGAGAGAGCCATTTAACTCCCTCTTCAACAAGAGCTTTGAGCATTTCTGGCGGATTTCATCCACTTCTGCAGATTTGCCAGCTTTTAGCGAATTAATCGCAAAAGTGACTTCCTCTATCGTGGGACTATTTTCCGCCCCGTTCAAAGCGATGGGTCTGTCATCATCAGTGCCCTGTTCTGGATTAAGCAATTTGGAGAATTGCTCGCTCCATCTTCGCAAGATGTCTTCCTCATCGGAAAGAAGTGTACCGTCTTTGGTTTTGACTCCCTCGATGATATTCTTCACTTCCTTCCTCTAAGTCGGCGGATAGTGTGCCAAAACACCTTGGTGGTCGTTTTTAAGTATATTTTTGTATTAAGTAATCTAGCGAGAACAGCAGACGTACTCATTTGATTGATAAATAAATAAATAAATGTTCATTATTTAAATAAAAAAAATGAAAATAGGCCAAAAAAAATTACAGGAGTGCCCCGCTTTCGGTGCTCTTTCGGGCAGACTCTTCCCGAATAAAAAACATCGACGACAGCAATTATATCAGCGGCCCAAATATTTGTGACACTTTCTACCCCCCTTCCAATTCATACTCCCGAACGAACAGAAACGACTTCAGATCTTCGCTAAGTATGTAGGTTGGGGCCTTCAAAATCCTCGTCGGTGAATTTGCACTCTCGCGAGCAACACCTGGAGTATCTAGAACACCCTTTATTTTGTCGAACATCCTTTTTTCGATTTTGGTCGCCCCTTACAGCAGATATATGCCTGAACTCTAGTAAAAGTGCTCTCTATATACTAAAATCGAAACAGATATAAAAATAACAAAATTCAATCAAGCCATCACATGGGAAATTAAATATAGCAATTTTTTCAGACCGAAACCGCACACACGTGCATGCATTTTGAAGAACAGAAAATTACAACCTTGGCCATCACAACGAAAAGGAAAGAACACAAGGAAGATCTTTCAGTTTTCTTTTTAATTCAATTAATTTGTATTTTCAAGCGAAATTCCACACTAGTGGTAGGAACTTTGGCAGAACCTCTATACAAGCTAATTGAATTATCCCGAGGGAAACAGTAAGAGTATCCCTTAGTGTTTTTTTAAATTTTATTAGTTTAAGGAAAAAAATGTACTATTTGCAGTGGCGTAGCAAGGGGGGGCAAGGGGGGGCATAGGCCCCGGGCGGCACTTTGCCAGGGGCGGCAATTTGGAGCAGTTAATTTTTTATTTTTTTTTTTTTCAATTTATAAAATTGACGAAACTGCTTCACAGTAAGTAATCAGACATTCCTTGTGTTTCTTAACAACAAAATCCAATGACCGCTGCTCCCTAGTATGCAACTGCATTTTTTCAGAAATTTTAAACACAAATTAAACACTGTGTGCACATCTGCATTCGAAAATACCCCTTTCCCTTTTCTCGCTAGAAGTTGGGTGTGTGCGTACGTAACTGTAAGCGATGTATTGATGGAAACTGGAGTCAGTGCGAATAAGTTGGTATTAGAGGTATCTAATATAATTAGTTCAGACACTCTCTCTACACACCCAAACACACACACAACATTGCAGGTATACTTTTCTATTGTGTTTTATTTTGCTCAAAAGAAAAAGAGGAGCAAAAAAAAAACAACGCAAAGCCCAAAGGTGCATAAAAAAAGAGAAAGAAAAAGCGCACCGCAGAAAGTGTACAGAGAGAGAAACAGATTTTACCGCACACACACACACAAAATTTCCTCCACTGGAACGCCGGGAAAATCCAACGATCTAACTTCAATCGAACATTTTACTTTTTTTAATTGTATAAAATTTATTGTTTATTGCTTATTGTTCGACTTCAGGATACCTTACAAAGATGATTTATATCTTAAATTCCTTGTTAATAATTAGAGTCTGTATTAAAAAAATACCATTTCATTTGGATGAGTCATTCCAAAGCTAGGAGCTAAAAGGCATTCGAGAATTACAACTTTTCTTAGATATCAGTTTAGATTTCCGCTTCCGGACAGCGAATAATGGTAAAACATATCCTATAACCTAATCTGAACAATTTCCTATGCAACTGTGAAAACCGGAATCAAATTCGTGCAGTACTTTTTGAACCTATTCATAGCGAACAGTTTACAGCCGAAAAAAAAGTTAAAGTTTTATTATAGTAAAGATAACAAAAAATAACAAAAAGGCTGAATACGAAAGACAGAGCATACAGCGAATTCAAGTGTAGAAGAACAAAATATATTATTGCGGATGCAGACAAAATCTGAAGCGCAGATTTGTGGTTTTTAAAATTCTGCAGCAAGGTTGATAATCTGCAAAATGCAGACAAATCTGCACTTATGGCAATGCTGGCTGCACATTCAAAATGATTGAAAAAAAGAGGAAGTGGGCAATATTTGCAAAAAATAAGTTTTGCCTTGCTGCTATTGCATTTATAGTGGAAGTGCTGAGTTCTAAAAAAAAAATATGAACACAGATCGGCTTTTGGGTAGTCATTTTTGAGAAATAATTTAAAAATTTATTTATTCGAATTTTTTGAGGAAATCTAAGTAGTACGGGGTCTTATTTGAAACACGGATATTATCTTTAGTATGCATTTTGATCAAAATCTTTAGACCGGTTTTTGTAAAACCGTACCAAATTTTGCAATGTTTAGTTTAAAAAAAATATACTATTGCCTAACTATATAGCTGAAAACTGACTGAAAGTTATTTTTCGGGATGTAAGCATTACTTAGTTTTAAGCAGTTTTTAAAATTAACGTTTTCGGTGATTCATTTTGGTCAAAATCTTTATCGCCGTTTCCCTAGAAAACTAAAGAAAACCAAGTTTTCAAAAATCTATTTTACGATAATATAGAAAAAAGCTTAGCCTGCCATTCAGTTAGAAATGACAATATTACCTTAGAAATGAATTTTTGTTTTCCGAGATATTTCGAAATTTCAAAAGTACCGTTATTCGATTCCAGAAATTTTACCAAGCTTACAAAGGTCTTTTTAGTGTATGAAAAAATTACAGGGGGCGGCATAAATTGGGTCTGCCCCGGGCGGCTCCAACCCACGCTACGCCACTGACTATTTGCTGTAACCTAATCCCTATCCATGTACCTACTTCGATCGATCAAGTGTAGGTATATAGCTGTTGCAATACGCGGTGCAATTTTGCGGTATCTCTTTCGAATTATTCCACACACGAACTGCAGAGGAATACGTCCCATGTCCCATGTGTGACTTTCTCAATCTCGTTCTAGTACAGATAAATCATCGGGTATAGATGTCAGTCAGTATGGAATCCTCCTCATACCCCCTTAGCTACTGGGCTGGTAATGGCAGCCCTCAGGCGAACACGCACATCCACGACAGTGTGCAACCTACACTCTTTTGTAAACATATTGTCACCCTGGTGCGTTTTTAAGATATGCAACACAAACTTTTTGACTAGGCAACACGAAAACTATGATTGGCAAAGGTTCACCGCATGAGTGACTAATGACCATGCCAAACATCCTCTTATGTCTAACTTACTTTTTTAGCATCAATTACAAACGCATCTATGGAAATCGTCCTATAATATCTCAGAGGGAAAAGCGAAAAGTTAAGCAACTGCCGTACGTAAAAAAATAGTGCGTGGAGGAAAATAGGAAGGGGTAGAAATTGATTTTTAGTGAAATCATATTGTTTCTTAAAGACAAACTTTATTACAATTTACAATTGATCGCATCTTTTAATTATCATTTTCGAGTGGAGAAATATCCAAGTCTATAACATTTACAATGGGATTATGATAACTAAAGTAAGATACGAAATGTTGGAAGTCGCATTAGAAGTTTCACTTCAAAAATACTACCCTATTAAATTACTAGCTACGCCCGCAACTTCGTACGCGGCGTGAGACTGTGTAATTTCCAATAAAAGAGATTTGACCGTTCTATCAACGGCATATTTGTTTAAAATCAACAGTCTAACTAAAACAAAGCGGTGAACATTGTCAATGTGGAACAATAAATCCAACAAATCTGTTTACCTAAAGCACCAATGTAAGAAAAAGAAATTCAACAGCGTAAGTACTAAAGTAGTAAAGTAGTCGCAGTAGCTTAGTGGTTAGTGTGTTGGACTGCTATGCGGGGGTCCCAGGTTCGAATCCCGCAAAAACCCAATTCCGACTTAGGGATTTTTTCCGCTGCGCTACCTCTCGCGAACGTCTGACAAACATCCGAGAGTATAAATGTCTTGTAAGAGCTTCTCAATTAGCCGTTTGGATTCGGCATAAAACTGTAGATCCCTCCCATTCGTTCCAAAAATGAAAAATTCACACAAAACGAATGGTTGTGAGAAGCTATGCCTAGGGTCTCTCCAGACCTGTTGCGCCAACTATTTATTTATTTATTTTAAGTACTAAAGTTCCACTCCCTTTCTGAAGGTATCAATGTAGGAAATATCAAAACAACCACTTAAACAAAAGCCTTAACGGAAATTTGTATCTACACCAACAATAAATAAATCAAACAACATGATTTACCTATATCGTCTTAACTTCTTGAATTCTTCAATTCACTACTGTAGGTATCAACGCAGGTACTATAACTTATAACAACCATTAAAACAAAAACTTTGAACTCAATTTCTATATACACCACCATACGTCCATCAGCGCACGTCATCAGCCATCTGCGCATTTCCTCAGAAACACATTGGCCGCGTTCCACTGCCCGCTAGCGGCATGTCCAACTCCATATAAAAAAAAAAATGAAATTTCACCTTTCAGGGAAATTTCTCAATCTAGCGCAAAACTACCCGCTGCATTGAGAAAAACAAAAACAAAAACAACGACCCGTCAAAGGAAATCTTCCAAACGTTTACAAAATGAAAATTTCGCAATAATGTTAATAAAATATCAATTCAGATATTAGTTTTATGATATCTGTATCATTTCTTAAATTGTTGTGGGGACTTTTCCGCTGCCGCAGCCACTGGTATTCTAGCTCGAGCGTTCCTTCATCTGGGATATTTTTTTTTGCTAGACATCTAGCGGGCAGTGGAACCCGGCCATTGTCGCTGTTGATTACATACACATTCACGTCGCATACTTCTCTTTCGTTTCACTTAAAATTGGAGAAAACACCACGCAGTTTTTTTTTCACATGAACGTGCTTGTGCTCAGCTTTTAGAGGACATTGAAAGCTGATTGATTGATATTTTGTTTTGTTTGCATTGATTAAGTATTGTTTGAGTAATGGCGAGTAAAAGGCAGTAAAGTCAGGAATATAAACTCACTCACTATTGCATACCCTAAAGCGTGAGCGGTACCCTCACACCTTTGAGTATCCAATGCTTTTATTAGCGTTAAACGTTTAACGTAACCTTGAGTTGGAAGTCACATAAGAAGTTTCACTTCAAAAAGCACGCCCCCAGTCTTTCCTTTCCATAGAAATTGCATCCTACATAGGGGATGGGGCATCAACTGATTTTCCACCCCCCGCCCCTGTGTAATTTGTCTGACCGTTTAAGCGCAATTCAAAATTCAAAAGCACAAGCAAAACTTATGTCGTTTTCCATTGGTTTTACTCGGGGATCCACTCATTCTGTAATCCAATGGAACAAGAAAACTGCTTTCGATTGAATCCACAAAAGTATTCGTGAAATGCCAAAAAATAATCTACGGCAGCTGTCATCTGACTTGTATAAAATACATAAATTGCACTTGTGCGAGTGCTTCTCAAAATCGAGAAGCAAAATTCTTTTCTCAGAATCAGGAGAAGAGTATTTTTTGTGATAATGGAACAGTTTCAGAAGCGAATTTTTCTATTCCGGATTCTCCCGGACACCTCTTTTTGCCCAATGGAAAACGGCATTAATACCTTCCCTCGAAAAGATTACAGTTTGCACATTGGATGGGTATACATTCCTGGATGAAAAGTTCAAGTTCACACAGCATGCAGTGGCTGTCAACATAAGTTGTTACAAAGTTAACATGCGCGTTTTTCGTTTCGTTTCAATTGCTCTTTTGTTTTAATTTTGCTTTTTTGACTCAGCCCCCAGTGCCAAACATTATTAGACTCGCACTGGACTCGAGGGTACTTTTTGCTCCGATACGGTATTAAAAAGCTTAAGTCTAAAGTGAGTTTTTGGTCACTGGAAGTGGTCATCGGGGCATTGTGACGGAATCCTTAGACAACGGCAGTCGTATTTTCCGATAAAATTTGAAAAGTGCTCCGTGCGTCCTGAGTTGAGTGGTGCGTAGTGAAAATGAGTGAAAATACAAAATCAACGTTGATTTGCTCGTACTGTGTAAAATTGATTGAGGCGGCCGAAAGGTATGCCATATGTGCATTCTGTGATAGCGTTGCTCATATGGTGTGTATAAAACTGAATGTGTCAGTGTTGGATGCTCTAGTAGAACCAACTGGACTAAAGTGGTTTTGTATCGGTTGCAATACAAAAACAATAGAAGAACTTTTCGAGATTATAAAATCACAAAAAACTGCCTTCTGCGAGACCCTATCCGTTTTTTACAAAGCCCGTAAATATGACTCTCTTTTTGGGCGCGGGTTGGATGATATCAGAGAAAAACCAACAAATACATCTGGTAGAAGTATTGAGACAATAACGTCCGATAGCAGCGCATCGCCGTCGGAAGAATTGATTGCGATTCCGTTGCGAAAGTATTTGTTTTTGTCGCGCCTACATCCGGACACAACTAGTGAAATGGTTACCGAATACATCCGCAAGAGATTGTCCGACCTACGGTCAGTTGATATTAAATGTGAGAAATTGGAGTTTCCCTATCGCCGAAAGATATCGTCATTCAAAATATATGTGCCACAAACTGTTATGCAGATACTGGCAGCGCCAGGCTTTTGGCCAAAGTTTGCAATTGTCGATGAATATCGGAGAATCAACCGGAAAAGAAAATCCGATTTAACTCGACCCGGCAGCAGTACGCATCGACGCTAAATGGACATCAGCACGTCACCTCTCGCCCGTATTCTGTTAATAATTGGCTGCATTGGTTGGACACGGACATTATAGAGCCGCTATTGATTGTGATCCCTTTGGATTGGAGTTGCATATCACTTGTCGTTTGTAAGAATAAATCATGCGATTGCTTTTAAATATGTCAACAGTTGCACTAGCTCTGCAAGAAAGAAAATCTTCTACACAGAATATTTGTGATGGAAAATAATTTTTTTTAATGTGACAATAACGTCTAACGTAGTGTTCTTTTGAAATCTACAAACTTGTGGAATTTTCTTTCCCACATATAATCACACACTTGATGGACACAAAGAGACGTACTAAAAAAAAAAAAAAAAAAAAAAACAGATATACAATAAATGAAACAATAAATAAAACCATGTATAGAAAAAAAATATAACTTATATACATAACAAAATGCATTTGTTCTGGATGAGATCGATTTGGAGCCTTTTTTTTATTATTTCACTTGTATTGGCAGTGGCGTGGCGTAGGTTGGAGCCGCCCCGGGCAGACACGATTTATGCCGCCCTCGTACAAATATGTGTCTCGAAAACAAAAATTCGTTTCTAAGGTAACATGGTAATTTCTAACTGAATAGGTATCAGGCTCAGTTTTGTCTATATTATCGTAGGGTTACCATTATTTTGCAACATTCATTCGGCTTTTCTTTGTTTGCCTTTAGTCGTTAAATATTTCCTTTATATTGCAATCCTGAATGGGCAATTCGGTTTCATATTCGTTAAATTTGTCAATCATTACGCGATTACTAAATGGCGTTTTTATTTTTCGCATTTGTTTGAAATGATTTTTGATCATTCCACAAAAATCATTTGGCAATTTGATGATTGGCTTTATTCTATTATCTTGTTTGTAATTTGGTCAAGTCATTATTTAACGAAATATCGTTTCGCCGTTTTCCTATTTCCCAGATTAGTCATTTCGCCACCATGGCGAAACGTCAATTTTCCCAACAATTTAAGCGAAACGTATCATACCCATTATCGTACAATAGATTTTGGAAAAAAAGTTATTTGTTTTTGTAGTACGGATAATTAAAAGATTTATTCCTCGTTTTCTTGGTTAAATTTTATTATTTTCCTTCACGTGTGCTTTTTTGGCTCGTGTTCTTTTCTTCTTCTTCTTATCATCAATGGCCGACACCAACCTGAAGTTGGCTGCCATTACAATAAAACAGTCTGCCACTGAACACGTCCACAACTGAATAGTGGACGAGTTCAGTAACAGTTTGCTTATGTTACTACATCTCGGCCAGTCTGACAATTTGATTGACCACAATCAATACCATAACATTAATAAGTAATGATTCACAAGAAACTTAAATCAACTCAACATAGCTTAATCTTAACCATAACGTTAATAAGTAATGATTCACAGGAAGCTTAAATCAACTTAACATAACTTAATCTTAATTCAACTTAACATCTACACATTGAATGACACAAATGTCATGGGTTTACATAATAATGAATAACAATTAAGACTCTCTTCTTCTTTTTTTTTTTTTTAAGAGAAATCTTCTCTCCACAGTCGGATATTCTTGGCCTCTACTATACCATCATATGGCAACTGAGTTATAGGACAATTTTCTATATCACGTATGACATACCTATCATGTGGCAGGACTCTGTGAATGACATAAGGTCCCTTGAACTTTTGAATGAGTTTCTTATTGGTACCGATTGTTGTATCCACATTTTTTATTACTACAAAATCACCCCTGTCATAAGTACGCGCAGGGCGGTGGTGCTCCTTGAAGTACCGGCAATTATACTCTTGAACCTTTCGTGACTCCTCTGAGGCCGATTCCCTGATGGCTATAAGATCTCTTTCACCTCGGTTCAAACCCTTTTCCTCAAGAAATTCTGTGAGTTCGTCTATCACTGGTCCCCGCTGATCAACTCCAAACAGTAACTTACTGGGTGTGTCATGTGTTGACCTATGAATCGTATTATTAAGTGCGTATTCTACCTGTGCCAATGTCTGGACCCAATTAGAATGCTGCAGTGGTTCGCTAAGTTTGGCTAACATTCGTCCCAGCACTCGGTTGACTCTCTCAACCTGCCCATTAGCCTGAGGTGAATGGACAGCAACCTTAACATGCGCAATATTTCGCTCTAATAGGAATGAACTAAATTCTAAAGAAGTAAAACAAGTGCCCCTATCCGTAATCACTCTAGAAGGTCTACTGTAATATTCAAAATATCTTCCCAGCGACGCGCACACCTCCCTGGTGCTGGTCGAGATCACCGGATAGAGCTTGACGAATTTTGTAAACGCATCAACAACCAAGAGGACATGCTTTCTTTTTGATGCTATAGACGGAAGCGGTCCGAAGTGATCCAAATGAATGGTATGAAACGGGACCGGTTTCTTAGGTATACTGAAGATATTACACTCACGCGCCTGTGCAGGGGATGAATACATTATGCACTTTATACAATTCCTAATGAACTTTTCGATCTTCCTTTGCATATTGGGGAACCAATAATGCATCCTCACTTGGTTGTAACACTTTGAAACTCCTAAGTGACCAATCTTCTCATGCACTTGACGGATAAGGTTAGTCTCAAGCTCGGAAGGGACGTACATACTTAACTTATCACCACGGTCTTTTCGGAACACTACTCCGTCTTGCAAGACATACTGACTAGAGTCTTCAGAACACAATTTCTCTCTTAATTTTACGATAATAGGATCACGGCTTTGAGATGCCCTTAATTGAAAATCAATGTCTTCCGAATTCACCACCGATATCATAAAACATCTGCTTAAAGCATCAGTATGACCCATCTTTGATCCACTTCGGTGTTTGACCTTATAGTCATAATTTTCCAGCTCAAGGGCCCAACGAGCTATTCGCGGGTTTACACTTTTCTTGTTAAGTGTAAGCGTAAGTGAGTTACAGTCAGTCACCACTGTAAACGGAATCCCCTCCAAATACACTCGGAAACGCCGGAGGGCAGAAATAATGGCCAAAGTTTCCAGCTCAAAACTATGATACTTGGCCTCCTGAGCAGTAGTACTTCTGGAAGAATAAGCCACCGGATGAAACCGTCCATCATTCTGTCTTTGAAGGAGGACAGCTCCATATCCCAACGAACTGGCATCACAATGCAATTCCGTCTCACGGGTCGGGTCATAAATGGCTAACACTGGCGAAGAAGTCAGACAATCTTTCAATTGTTGGAAAGCTCGTTCGCATTCGGCTGAGAAAATATAAGGTTTGTCTTTCTTCAAAAGATCATACAGTGGTCGAGCTATCCTGGAGAAAGAATTCACAAAACGCCGGAAGTAAGAACTTAACCCCAGGAAGGAATGCAGTTCCTTACTATTCTTAGGGACTGGATACCGATGAATGGCCCTCAAATGGGAATCACTTGGCTGAATACCTTGCTCAGTCACCTGGTACCCTAAATACTCTATGGCTGAAAATGCAAAACGGCACTTAGAAAATTTTAACTCAAGACCATTCTCGGCTAAACAACGTAAAACTTGTCTTAACAAGCTTAAATGGTCAGGTAAATTTTCACTGGCAATAACTATATCATCCATGTAAATGACAATCTGTTTAGACTCTGTCAGTTTACGAAAAATGCGTGAAATAAATCGTTGGAAAACACTAGGAGCGTTCTTGAGGCCAAATGGCATCTTTAAGAATTCATATTGGCCTGTTGGGGTCACGAAAGACGTAAGGTGAGTAGAATCTGATGAAACCTTCACTTGGTGGAAGCCACTCTTAAGATCCAGAAGGGTGAACACTTTTTTTCCCGAGAAATATTCGAGACAATCCTCAATCAGGGGAAGAGGGTAATTATCCCTCACCGTATACTTATTCAGAGCACGATAGTCGACACACATTCGTATCTCTCCAGATTTTTTCTTAGTCAACACAATAGGGGAGGCATAGGGGGAATCGCTGTGTCTTATGATCTTACGATCCAGAAGATCTTTAATAATTATGTCCACTTCTCGCTTTTCTGCAAAGGACAACCGTCGAGGCGGGCAAAAGAACGGTGTGTCCGTCAAAAGTCGAATTTGCATCTCGTAATCCAATGGTGTCACTTTTGATTTATCAAAATTCACATAAGTGTCATAGATAATACTACGCACTGTTTCAGAAGAAACTCGATCAAGCTCAGGCCCCACCAGAAAGTCGTCTCTATTTTCCCATTCTATGTTTAAAATTTCATGCCCTGTCTCATAATCGCCTAACCCCTGCGGACAACAATCGTTACCAGCTAAATTAGTTTTTTGTATTTTCATATTTGTCTTATCTACTGGACTATCATCACAAAGTCCTGTGCCACTTACAATGGGTTGTATGAATGACTCTGTTGCTCTGTTTGTGGAAACGGGAAAATAAGTGCACAAATACGTATAGTTTAGTAACAAGTGTTTATCAGTATTCATAGTACAAATTGGTTCTGAAGAAATCACATTTCTATGGCTACCCATTCTTAAGCTAATGTCAAACATTTGAAGTACATCCCGACCGATAAGCAGAGGCATAAGTGTAACTTCATCTGGAATAATCATAAGTGACACTTTTTTTGTTTTCTTTTTAATTTTGAGATAACAAGATAACGTACCGTATGTATAAATTTTGATGTCCCCAAGTCCCCGATAATTAGAATACGATAAACTGCCAACTCTGATTTCTTCAGGCACCATGGATCTTCGAATAAAGCTAACCGGACTACCGGTGTCAAGAAGACAATTACATTCAATAAAGTTTGTGCACTTAGTTTCTCTTACAATAAAAGCAATGCTTACCAACTGAATGGAACTCAAGGATTGTCCAATGTCATCGTCATCGTAATCATCATCTGATGCGGCTCCTGATTGGATTTTGTTGACAGCACTCACTTGCCTTCGGTTCGGCGCCTTCGGACACAGCTTGTAGACATGACCCGGATCTCCACAGCGAAAACACGATCCAACCGGTCTCTTTTCCTTGGGACAGTTCACGGCTATGTGCCCATATGCTGAGCAGTTGAAGCACCGGACTGGACTCTCTCCAGATACTGCTTCGAACTGTTTCTTCGGTCCTGGTATGGCCGCAGTCACTGGCTTAGGTACACTACTACTGCTTCTGGCGGCTGTTGTTGCCTTCATGATACTCCTCTTCTCATAACGCGGCAACAGACTCTTCAGTTCCTGAAGCGATTTTGCTGCGTAAAGGATGGACACTGTTGATGATGTGTCCGCAAGCCCATCTATGATGTACTCCATTAGGTCAGCTTCGTCAACATCAGCATATGCAGCGATTTCCTGCATTGATAAGACGTAATGAAGAAGTGTTTCATCTCGTCGGCGGGTTCGGCGACTCAGCTGTTTGTACACTTCTTGCCGAGTCAACCGTTTATCAAACTCGGCTATCAGAAGGTTCCTCAAATCATCCCAGGTGTTCACTCGGATCGTCCTCAGAAGCATTTTTGCTGTACCTTTCAGCAATCTTCGTCCGCACACATATTTGCACTTGTCATCACATCCGAGGGATTGAGTCACGTCCTCATAGTCAGCAATCCACTTTCGAACACCATAGGAGTCATCGCCGGAAAAAGAAGAGACCGCATTCTCAATGTCGCTGAAGTCTACTCGCCTGGTAGGTAATGAATCAGAATAGGATTCATCTAGCTCTCTGCGGAGGTCTGCGATGCGCTTGCGCCTTTCTAGGCGAATCAACAGTTGTTGTTCTTCGATATCTGAACTAGTGCTAGTGGTAGCACACACTGGTACATTGCTGAAGGTTGAATTAGGATTCGGCGTGTTAACTTCAGCGGAAGTTGTTGCGTTCGCAATGATCATAGGTGCGGGTACGCTGGCGGAATGTGCGATAATTTTCTTAGGTGATGCTGAAGTTTCGTAGGCGGAGGACGTCTGGGTTCTGGAAATTATTGGGGCTGAAGTTCCGCTCGCTGAAGTTCCACTCACTGTAGTAGGGTATGTTGTCAGTGGCTCCATGGCCAGGTCATCATCCGAGCTCTCAGAATTGCCTCGTTCATCCGGTAGTTTGCTTTCGCTCAACTCTTGTTCGTACAATGCACGCAGCTGGGCCACTGTTGCGGAAGGTGGTACTTCAATTTGCGCAGCGTGAAGTGCCTCCTGCAGTTGAGACTTCGTTAGTTTGGTTGACATTTTAATAATCTCACCTAATCTTGTTTCTTTATGGTCATCCACACTTTTTTCTTTTCGATTAGTGTGGTACCCCACATCTGACGTTGTAGTACGGATAATTAAAAGATTTATTCCTCGTTTTCTTGGTTAAATTTTATTATTTTCCTTCACGTGTGCTTTTTTGGCTCGTGTTCTTTTCTTCTTCTTCTTATCATCAATGGCCGACACCAACCTGAAGTTGGCTGCCATTACAATAAAACAGTCTGCCACTGAACACGTCCACAACTGAATAGTGGACGAGTTCAGTAACAGTTTGCTTATGTTACTACATTTTTAAATTTGGTTTCCTTTAGTTTTCTAGGAAAAAGACGACAGAGATAGATAGAGCGATAATTTATTTTTCGTATTATAGATTTACATTTGGTGGGCCACCGCGCAGTTTATATACAGAGATTTGATATTTATATTATATCTTTCTACTGAACAATTAATTTTAAATCATGATTACAAACAGTAATACTATGCAATGATATACTTTGAAGGAAAAATACGTTAAAAACCTTCAATACAAAAATAGGGAGAGAAAAAGAAACCTTAAAAACTAAGCAGGTACATTGTAGTGAATAAATAATAAGAAGTAACAAATCTATACTAAGCAGGTACATTGTAATGGGTAAATAATAAATAAATGAGTAATAAATAGATATTAAACAATAAATAATAGATAAATAAGCGTAAATAAATAAATTATTACATAAATAAATAATAAAAAAAAAAATAAATAAATAAATACATAAATGGATAAATAAGTAAATAACAAATAATAGATAATGTATGACAAATAATAAATAATATATAACAAATATTAAATAACAAAAAAATAAATAACAAATAATAAATAATAAATTATAAATAACAAATAATAAATAATAGGTATAATAAATAACAAATAATAATTTTTGATAACAAAGAAGCATTCAGAACAAATCAGAACATGATTAAACATTTAGGTCGTGAATCAGAGGGTTTTCGGAGATCTCACAATTGCGGAGAAATTTGATGGTCAACTTTGTAATTCGATCTTGAATCAAGTCCACATTTGCTCTGGTATGAAGATCAGTGGTTGAGTGATGCGGGGGAAGATTTAGCATCATTTTTAAGATTTTGTTTTGTGAAACTTGTAGTTTTTGGATAACATTTTGCTGAATTACCCCGTACTTGGCAACCATATAAAAGGATTGACTGAAAAATTACTTTAAAAATTACGATCTTGTTGGCTTTGCTCAGTAAGGACTTTCTGTTTATTGTATTTTTTTAGCAGTATGTTCCTTAAATGTGAGTTTTGTATCTAGATGAATGCCTAAATATCTGATGGATGGGACCCAGTTAATACTTGTGTTATTGACAACTAGCCGATTGCTTGGAAGAAAACAAGACTTTCGTTTTCTGCTGAAAAAGATAGCTTGCACATTCTCAGCATTTAGTTTAATTTTCCAGCTATTGTAATAACTTAGCAATATTTGAATCGCATTTGCAAGGTTTGTCTCCACGTTAAGACTAAACTCATGCGAAGAATATATTGCCTTGTCATCCGCAAAAATAGCTAATTCACAATAAGGGAGTCTTGGAATATCAGACATAAAAATATTATACAATATTGGACCCACAACCGATCCTTGAGGCACACCAGCAACAACACTATGACAAACAGAATAACAGTAGTTCACGAAAACTTTAAAAAAAAACGATCGGAAAGGAAAATCAGGACAAGTTTTATTAGGTACGGGGGAAAACGAAAAATCAACAACTTATAGACAAGACCCAAATGCCATACACAATCAAAAGCTTTTTCAATGTCCAGCAACACTAGGCCAGTTGATTTTCCCAAGGAACGATTTTACTTAATGTGCTGGCAGACTCTAAGCACTTGATGGGATGTACTATGATTTCTTCGGAAACCAAATTGCTCATTTGGAAGAATATTATTATCTTCCATCACTATGGTAAGTTTTCCTTTTAGTACTCTCTCAAACACTTTGCTAACACTACTCAGCAGACTAACTGGCCTGTAGCTGTTTGATTTATCTGGTGGCTTTCCTGGTTTTGGAATAGGTATCACCTTAGCTATTTTCCAAGCCCTTGGGAAGTATTGGATTTTATTACAGACATTAAAAATAAATGTTAAGTATCTAATGGTCGAGTTCTTTTAGACACCTATTTTTTAAACCATCCATACCATCAGCTTTTCTTACTGGCAAGCAACATAAAATATCTTCAACGCTGTGTTGAGATATAAGCTCTTCGCGATGTGTATCAATAGTTGTTTCAATAAAATTTCTGGTAGCCACACTAACTATACTCTGTCCAAGAAAAATTGTCAGTACAGGCCTTATGGGAAGCTCTTTTTTCTACCAGTGGTGCCTGTAGTACTCTCACGGCACTCAAACACAAGATTTGCCACTGAAATAAAAACGAAACCACTGGCATTCCAAAGTATTTTGTTGTTGTAATTTTCCTAAAATTCGCATACATCCCTCAACAACCAAACTGCCACACAGTTGCGGGCAGAATGAGCACGATCGCTTGTGTTCGCTTGCTATTATCATCAACCAAAATAATCAGTGTGAGTGACTGCAGCACATCAGAGAAATGTTACCATATGTCAATTTTAGCATATCATTAAGGGTTTTTCTTTGAATTTTGTCAAAGAACTTTCGGTTTTGGTGCTTTTTGGAGCTTTTTGGAGCTTTTGAGAGCGGAATATTATTTGGGGTGCTGCCATTCGGTTTTAATTTGTTTGTATTTCTGAAAGATCCAATAATATTCAGTTAAAACAAATTTTTTAATGTTGTCTTTTAGAAATAAGGTTTATTCGTGAGTTGTTTTGATGCATTCATTTCATTAACGCAACAAGTGATCATGATGTGCGTTGTAGTGATATTGCGATAAATTATTATTCGTTCGGGGAATATTTCTGCATGTTTTGGTAGGTATAAATTCATATTTCACTTTGTAGAGCATATTTTTCACACTGAACTATCAAAATGATGAAGCAGGTAGACCTATACTGTTTATTTTCGGTCGTTGGGTTTTACCACATCCGGTCACTCCTCTCCACTAAAGCAAATGCCTTGAAATTTGATGATCCTTTTTTTGCTACTGTTTCCGCGAAGTTCTGCATTGACGGGTAATCATTTGTTAACAAATATGTAATCTAGGTATATATGTCTATATTAAAAAAATGTATGTAGAGCTGCACAAGTGCAGTCCTTTTACCATCTGTTTAGGTATATGACATTGCGTCGTGGTTATATAATTTTTCTAATTGCCTGTTTGTGTATATAAGGCGGAACCAATGGTTGTTATCTCAATAGCGGATAGTGCATCTAAGTAAGTGGTAAACTTTATTGTGCATATGAATAAACAGAAACATGGCTACAAAGTCTTCAAAGGATCTAAGTGTAGAAAAGAAACAACAAATTGTTGATGCAACTGAACAATTTTATGGCCTTTTCAAAAGTAAATCGGAAGCCGTAGGAAATGCGGCTACTGTTTTTTCTGTTACGGAACGAACTGTATACAGGCTTTTAAGGGAAAAAGCAATCAAAGGCCACAATTCACCACCAAAGAAGAAAAATAATTCCGGTATCAAGAGCAAGGTGGATGATTTTGACAAATGTGCGATTAGGCGGATAGTCCATCAGTTTTTTATGGATAATGACCTTCCAACGCTAGACAAGATATTATTGGAAGTACAAAAAAGCGAAAATATAACAAAACTAAGCAGATCAACTTTGCATACAATATTGCAAAAAGATCTCGGACTTAAATTCGTCAAACGTCAGCGAAAGAATTTGTTTTTGGAAAGAAGTCACATTATTTCTTGGAGACGAAGATATCTACGAAGAGAAAAGAACGATTTATTTTACTGATGAGACCTGGCTAAATTGGAAGATGGTAACCCTAACAGAATTGCTCTCTGAGTTATGGCGAATTATCATACACACTACGGTAACCCTGTGAGAGCTTTAAAAAGGGACCGATTTATGTAAGTCATTGCAACCAGACTGAGAGACAAACATCCTATCTTCCCTGTACTGACAATTTTTCTTGGACAGAGTATAGTTGGTTGGTATTGGCGTCGCCTAGGTGTTGGGACAAAACCAACCAAAATGAGTAGGTAGTTAGAGTAAAATTTATGTTTTCAAAATTAAATTTCAAATTACTGTGGCCTTAATCTTAAATTCGAATCACCGTAAAGGTGAAAACGCTAATTTTAAAACTGCTTGTATCTCGAAAACCCCAATATGAATTTCGATAGAACTATACAAACCAAGTAATGCTCGCTTACATCCCGAACAATAACTTATAGGTAGTCAGTTTTCAGCTAAAAAGTTAGCAAAAAATAGTATGGTTTGTCTGCGAAATTTTACAAAAACATCTCTAACGATTTTGATCAAAATACATGTTAAAGATAATATAGGTATTTTGAATAACTTAGTTTTCCTCAAAAAATTCGAATAAATCAACTTTTTTAATTATTTATGAAAAATTACTACCCAAAAACCGTGTTCATATATTTTTTTTATAACTTCGCACTTCCATTAAAAATGCAATAGTAGCAAGGCAAAACTTATTTTTTGCAAATATTGCCCACTTCTTCTTTTTTTTTCAACCATTCTGAATATGCATCTTAGAATAATTCCAACCACTTGGAGCGTTACACAATCAGAAAATCCTACTTCATTTAAACCCCCACACACGTCCATCGGGATATTCAGTTTATAACTTCTAATGCAAATTCAAAAACATACCTCTGATTTCTTACATATACTCGTACATATATGTAAGGATATCGATCCATCACGAACACTACTTGCAATCGAAAAACAGATAAACAAAACTAAAACTCCTACTACGCTTGTCCTCGTGCTCAAACATCTTGTAAACTATAAGATCTTATAAAATAGTACAGAAGGCGCTTGTAGCTCTTTAACCAGAACTTCCCAGTATTATATTAATTAATATATGTTTATGTATATAAACTTTATATTTAAAAAAAAGCATTAACTGCTCCAAATTGCCGCCCCTAGCAAAGTTCCGCCCGGGGCCTGTGCCCCCCCCCCTCGCTACGCCACTGTGCATTGGATACTGCTTCAATTTCAGTTTTGACGCTTCGGATTATTCTTATTTCCATTTTGGCAAAAAAATAATATTGGATACTGCTGATAATACCGAAGGACCGCAAAGAAAAAGACCGATACCCAAAGGATGTACAAAGGGTAGGTTTAACTCTATTCAAAAAGAAAAGTAAACTTACAAGTAAAGTAAAACACAGGTTAGGTTAATTCATAATTTAATTTGACAGTTTGACAGATTCAGTTTAAGTTGAGCTTTTCTTTATAGAACATAAATGTCTTAAGGTGGAAACAAAAACATGAGAACTAGAATGGGAACTAGCGGACCCCCTGCACACTTTGTAGTGCAAAAAAGAATCAAACTGTAATTGATAATTTAATTTAATTTAATTTAATTAATTGTACTTTGTTATGAGTGAATGAATGCTCTGTGTTACACAAATTTTTTTGTTTTTCCAGGAATCGTATTGCCTAGATAATATTCTTGTGTATCAAGACAATGCATATCAATGTTACCATAGTTTTACAAACTTTGACTTTGACTGTCGAAAAATTTGCATTTTTTTTTTTTGTATGGAATGCACCACACCCCTTTGTCCATTATTGACCAATCTTCACATAAACACTCCCAGGACAAAACCTATGATTATTTATCTGTAAATTTAAACTCAATCGATTCGGTGGTTTTCGAGATATTAGATTTCGAATGTATTTTTTGTATGAGAGGTATCACGCCCCTTTGTCTAATTTTGACCAGTCTTCATAGGTATTCTCCTGGGCTAATACCTAAAATTGTTTGTAGATTTGAACTTAATCAATGCGGGGGTTTTCTGCATTCAGGGCGTTTATTTCCCCAATAATTATGTCGTAATAGCTTTGGTGACTGGAAAACCATAAGCGGATGTAGTAATAATTCTTTTTCGGCACTGAAAACGGTTTTACGTCCCGCAACATTTGAATGAGCATCTTATCAATTATTCATTAGAGTATTCCTATGAATACCGTACTTTTCGCTCGCTTTTTGAATTGAAATACGTCCACTTTGGAATTCCTGCACAGATTTTTTCAAAGCTTCCTGAGTGAAATTGCTTTAGGGCCGTTCTCCTATATTTTTCAAACACTTTCGAGGTATTCGGCTCAATTCTTAAACCTTCAAATTTAAAATTAAAAAGCAAGGAGTTTCTTTGGACCAAGACGTTGTAGGTGAAAAGAAAAATCAATACACAGGGGGTAACTTTGTGCTAAGTTAAACACCAAGGATGGTGGCACAAAGTTACCCCATGAACTTGCGACCTAATTGAAATGGGAATGTAAAAATTAAAACAATAGGTTTTACTTATAAGTTAATATTAGTAATTAGTAATATTATTTGAAATACAACTGACACAATTTTGTAGTCGCAGTAGCTTAGTGGTTAGTGTGTTGGACTGCTATGCGGGAGTCCCAGGTTCGAATCCCGCAAAAACCCAATTCCGACTTAGGGTTTTTTTCCGCGGCGCTACGTCTCGCGAACGTCTGACAAACATCCGAGAGTATAAATGTCTTGTAAGAGTATCTCAATTAGCCGTTTTGAGTCGGCATAAAACTGTAGATCCCTTCCATTCGTTCCAAAAATGAAAAACTCTCACAAAACGAATGGTTGTGAGAAGCTAGGCCTAGGGTCTCTCCAGACCTGTTGCGCCAACTATTTATTTTTTTTTAGTAATATTATTTATCACAAACAAATCATAAACAAATGAAACCCACCTTCAATTCCGTAGCGATTACAGTTTTTTGGTTGTAATGGGTGATTTTTTAGCTGGTTTGGTTTTGGCAACACTGGTTTTGACAGCTGACGTGTGTTTAGTACCTTGTGTCACTGTCAAGCAGCTTCAGTTTGGTTTGCAATTTAACCATGGATCGTCTTACAAATGAACAACGCTTGCAAATTATTGAATTTTACTATCAAAATTCGTGCTCGGTTCGAAATGTTCATCGCGCGCTGCTTCCATTTTATGATCGGCATTCTCGACCTTCTGAGCAGTCTATTCGGAAGATTGTGACCAAATTTCGCACCAAATTTACTTTGTTGGACATTAAACCACCAACACGTTTACGTACTGTGCGTAGTGAAGAAAATATTGCGGCCGTATCAGCTAGTGTGACAGAAGACCGCGAAATGTCGATTCGGCGCCGTTCCCAGCAGTTAGGCCTTTGTTACAGCACTACGTGGAAAATTTTGCTGAAGGATTTGTGCGTAAAGCCTTTTAAGATACAGCTTGTGCAAGAACTAAAGCCAGCCGACCTACAACAACGCCGAATTTTTGGTGAATGGGCTCTTGGAAAGCTGGCCGAGGATCCGCTTTTTTATCGAAAAATTGTGTTCAGCGATGAGGCTCATTTTTGGTTGAATGGGTACGTAAATAAGCAAAATTTTCGCATTTGGAGTGAAGATCAGCCAGAAGCATTGCAACAGCTACCAATGCATCCCGAAAAAGCCACTGTTTGGTGCGGTTTATGGGCCGGCGGCATTATTGGGCCATATTTCTTCAAAGATGATGCGAATCGCAGCGTTACTGTCAATGTTGAACGCTACCGAGCGATGATAACAAACTTTTTTTTGCCCGAAATGGAAGTTCTTGACTTGCATGATATGTGGTTTCAACAAGACGGTGCCACATGCCACACAGCACGCGAAACAATGGCGCAATTGCGAGGCGAGTTTGGTGAACAGTTAATTTCACGTTTCGGGCCGGTCAATTGGCCGCCTAGATCGTGCGATTTGACACCATTAGATTATTTTTCGTGGGGGTATGTCAAGGCTAATGTGTATAGGGACAAGCCCGCTTCGATTGACGCACTGGAAGCCAACATCCATGCATTCATTCGTGAGATACCGGCCGATATGTGTGAAAGAGTATGCCAAAATTGGACTCAGCGGATGGACTACCTGAGACGCAGCCGCGGTCAACATTTGCATGAAATTATCTTTAAACATTAAAATGCAAGGTTCAAACTATCGATTCAAATAAATATTTCATTCATTTTTTCGAATTTTTGTGTTTTTTTTTTTTAAGTTCTAAACCTCTTAAAAAATCACCCGTTAGATGAAATTTGTCGCACTAGAATTTTTTCGGCAAAAATTAGCTTTTTGAATCTCATGTCATTATTCAAAAACGTAAAAACAAAGCAATTGATAATTATAAAATATTTATTGGAAAACTTTTCCAGCAGCCTTGCACAGTGAAGAAATGCGCATATTTTATGTAAAAGTATTGGTAAAGTGAAATTGAATTCTGCTTTACAAAATTCTAAGAAGCGCGCTTTTGAACACTTTCCAAACCTTTTTTATTATTTGCAGAGTTTTGTAAAGATAATCCTCTCACTTATTTATGCATTAAGAGTAGAGAACTTTTTTTTTAAAGACTGAAATAGTGCAGTGTTATTCTAGACAATTACTCTTCTAGATAGTGTTATACTCATAAATGAATGTTTCAATCGTTAAATCCAATAAAGGGAAAGATAAGTTGTGCGTAGGTGGTGATGGGGAGAAATTGAAAAAGAAAAGGAAAATTTATTTTAAAAACAAATAGAAATTGGGGTTGTAGTAGGGCAAACGCCTGGGGAACTGTATTGTCAAATCTCTGTAATGATTTCCCACTAACCATCTCATATCCCTCAACACCGACTTACGTACCTGATAGTTCTCGTAAGAGTCCATCTGTGATAGATATTTTTATAAGTAATGTTTCTAGTCAGTTAACTCAACCTATTTCTGTGTGTTCTCTTAGTTCGGACCATAATCCAGTTTTATGTACGTTTAATTGTTCCAGAGAATGTAAGACTGAGTACATATCAGATGTTAAAAACGCAAATTGGGCACTTTATAGGAAAAAAATGACCGCAAGCTTGCAGTGGAATATTTTTCCCGTAATATTCTTCATTCGTTTGATGTATCTGTACCAAAAGTACAAAAAATCGAATGGTTTCCCAAATTACCAAATCATATCCTAAATTTAATAAAAATTAGAAATTCAATTAGAAGAAATTGGCTCTCTGCCAATCGGCTCCCCGCCTATAAGCAGGAATTGAATTACCTGAATAAACAAATTTCAATGCTTATTAACCTTGAACGTAACATTACTTGGAATAAGAAACTTAAGAGCATAGAAAAAAACGCAAAGCCTTTTTGGAATATTGCTAAGATAATAAGAAACAAAAATAGACAGATTCCACCTTTGCAAAATGATATTTACAGTGATGTTGATAAAGCAAATGAGCTTGCTTCCAACTTTGTTAAAAATCACTTAGTGTCAGAGAATCTAAGCGACCCTATTACAATCGACATGGTTAATAACCAAATAAATAGCTTTAACATGTCACATATTGATACTCCACAAAGCGCCTTCGTCTCTGACGACGACGTTGAGTTTCACTTAAGCAGTCTCAAGGTAAGAAAAGCCCCTGGTTTTGATAAAATAAGCAACCTTTATTTAAAAGAATTACCCAAAGCTGGCATCAGTTTTATAAAATTTATAATTAATGCTTGCTTGAAAATAAAATATTTCCCCGATTCTTGGAAACTGGCAAAAGTTATCCCAATCAACAAACCTGGCAAACCTCCCGACAAAGTCGAAAGTTACAGGCCGATTAGTCTGCTCAGTAGTTTAAGTAAACTGTTAGGAAAAGTTATTAAGGAAAAGTTAATGCAGTTTATTGTTGATAATAACATTTTTCCAAACGAACAATTTGCTTTCCGGAACTCCCACAGCACTACCCACCAGGCATTAAGATTAGTCAAACATGTTAAAGAACAACGTTCTCAAAAAAAATCAACAGGCATGGTTATGCTTGATATAGAAAAAGCTTTCGACTCTATGTGGCATAACGGCCTTGTTTTTAAAATGATTGGTTTTAATTTCCCCTACTTTTTGTGTAAAATAATCCAAAGTTTCCTCAGTAATCGTTCCTTTAGTGTATCTGTTAATAATGTTCAGTCTGAAATAAAATACTTCAACAATGGGGTTCCACAAGGTTCTGTTCTTGGGCCTATATTGTACAATGTTTTTACATCAGATATGCCTAATCTCCCTTTTTGTGGTATTGCTATCCACGCGGATGACACTGTTGTATTTACAGCGCATGAATATCCTCTTATTATCGAGAGGAATATTTCCAATGCGCTAGATATACTTTTAAGCTATTTCACTAAGTGGAAAATAAAACTAAATATGGAAAAAATTCAAGTTATCTTTTTCACTCGAAAAAGAAAAGCATGTTACATTCCCTCGAATCATTTACAAGTAGCTAATGTATTAATCGAATGGAGCTCTTCCGTAAAATACTTAGGAATTCATCTTGATTCAAAGCTATTATTTAATCAACATGTGCGCGAAACGCTGAACAAAATAAATATAAGTAAAAGACTCTTATACCCCTTTATATGCAGAAAGTCACTGTTATCAACTGAAAACAAAATGATATTACATAAAGTTATATTTCAAGCAATAATTCTTTATGGATGCCAGGTTTGGGGTGATTGCGCAAAGTGCCATATAGCCAAGTTACAGATAGCACAAAACAAACTTTTAAAAATGATGCTAAATCTTCCATGGTATTTCTCTACAAGGGTTTTACATAAAAGAGCGAATGTTGAACTGATCTCTGAAAGAATAAACTCCCTTACGGAAAAATTTAAGGCCCGCTGTGGTCACTCTGACAACACACTAGTTAAAAATCTTTTTTTCTAGTCGTTTTTTTTTTTTTTTCTTGCAATATACCAAAGCAATTTATATATAGTTGCCTTTTTTAAGAAGTTACTTGTTTATTTATTTATTTATTGACTCACTGTATATTTATTTATTTATTTGTTATATTGTATTTATATTTATTTATTTATTTATTGGTTTATTTATTTATTTTTTTCTTATATACATATATTTATTTATTTATTTGTTTATTTATTTATTTATTTATTTATCTATTTACTTAATTATTTATATTTATTTATTTGAAAGTTATATACATTTATTTATTTATCCATATTTTTATTTTATTTTATTTTTTTTTAATTTATTTACTTAATATTTTTTCTTGTTTATTTGTTGTGTATATTTATTTCTGCTTTAATGAGGTTTTTTTTTTTTTTTCCTCAATTTATGATTAAACAAATGTATTATCTATCTTGTTTACCGCAAATATTAAACTATTTCAGTAGAAAGATGCGATTAGGTATAAAATCTCTGTGTAAGGCAATGTGCGGTAATTCAGACCATGTAAACTTATTATAAATTATCTGAATAAACTTATATCTATCTATCTATCTCTAGGGGTAGGTGAATTGCAATTCTTCAAAAAAAAAAAAAAAAACAAATAAGAAGAATTCTAAAAAGAAAGCAGATCTTAGCCATATTGATTTTCTTAAACGAATATCAAAAAATATAGCTCTCTCTAGCGTCTAGCTAGTTTGGTTTCTTAATTTTTTGGTAATTTCAAATGTGAAATAATTTGCTTCTTCTAGATTTTTTTCTTGTAATTTATTTACCTCTAATATATTATTAAAACTTGAAATGCATAATATATTATATTTGAAAAAAAAAAATTTGTCTGTTCATGTTCGTATTCGTTTTTTTTTTAAGCGGAATAAGAGGAAACAGAATTTTACAAAGCAGAATTTCAACCGGATCCCATTTTTCAATTCATTTTTGGGAAATTCCAATTCATAAATGGCACTTAATAGAAATAAATGTATGTAAATGATAATAAATAAAATAAAAAAGCTACAAATGCTAACAAAAGAAGTCTGGTATTTTCCTGGAAATTTAACATCCTTTTCTAGCAATGGCAACAGACGTAAGCATTAATCAAATAAAGTTGTCTTCCAATCTATGCTTCTATATGGTTGTCAAGTCTGGGGTAGTTGTGCTGAATGCCACATCAAAAAATTGCAAATTTCGCAAAATAAATTGCTTAAAATGATGCTTAATTTGTCCTGGCATCATTCCACTGCAGACCTACATATTAGGGCAAATGTTGAATTGATCTTCGACAAAATACGAAAACTCACCCATACATTCAAAATCAGGTGTGATCTTCCGGATAATCATCTGATAAACGAACTAAATGCGGTATACCATAGGCTTAACTAATTCAACGTTGTTTATTTTTCTGATTATGTGTCTTTAATAAATAATTCACTTATCTGTTTACTTCTTCGTTTATTTATTGAATATTTATTTATCTGTAAATTTATTTATTTATTAATGTATTCAAATGTTGATTTATTTATCTGCTAATATATGTTTTTTGTTAATTTATTTATCTATTAATTTATTTATTTGTTAGTTTATTTATTTGTTAACTTATTTATTTGTTAATTATTTATTTGTTAATTTATTTATTTGTTAATTTATTTATTTGTTAATTTATTTATTTGCTAATTCAATTATTTGCTAATTTATTTATCTGTTAATTTAATTATTCGTTTTTTTATTTATCTCTTATGTTTTTTGTTAATTTATTTATCTATTAATTTATTTATTTGTTAGTTTATTTATTTGTTATTTATTTATTTGTTAACTTATTTATTTGTTAATTATTTATTTGTTAATTTATTTATTTGTTAATTTACTTATTTGTTAATGATTTATTTATTTGTTAATATCATTTGCCTTTTGATTCGTAAATCTATTTCTGTTAAGTTTTTAATCTTTTTTATATATAGCCTTAAATATTTTTTTCTTTTTTTTCTTTGTGAATTTGAGGTTTTTTTTACGTTGTTTCCTCAAAACAAAATGCTTATTTTTCAAAAATTTATATTTCAATATTCTAATTAAACTAATTGTTCAGTAGTAAGATTATTAGTATCATATCTCTGTGATTGTAAATTGTTGCGGCAACAAGCAAATGTAATATTGAACGTAATAAAAATATCTATCTAATATCTATTAATCAAATACAAAAATAAATTCAAATGCTAAGTATGTAATGCACTTTTCAATAATTTGGGTTCACTCCATCGGGCGCTCTAAGCACGCAGTACTACACTTCCTTCTTGTCGATATCTTCGGGAAACTAGTTGCGTTTATCTAGCAGCCTTCGGACTTAGATTATCTCAAAACTTAACCATCTACACGACCGACCATATATCTGCGCAGTCCCAAATAAAACGGACTTCATTATTCCTTTTGAGGACTTTTACATAAACCATCAAGCAATAATCGCAGATCAGGAAATATACTTAGTGTCGGGAGTCTTTTCTCGATCACTCCGAACTTCATATTGCCGTACATGTCTTTCACGTGGAATTGATGGCTTCATGACTTGCCGTGTATGCGGTGGAAAATGAATTCTCAGATTGAATTATGTATTGAATAATATAGAAATTTATGAAAATAAATAAATAAAAAAAGAAACCTATCGTAAGGCAGCCAAAAAATCTTTGAATACACCAAAAAACAGATTTAAGTTGTACAACAAATGCGGGAATCTCTTAACGAGAGACTGGGTTACAGTTCCAGGTCACAACCAGGCAAGAAACCGCCCTACACACAATCAACACTTCAACAGTAGTACATACGCTCAAAAACATCCTATAAAATCTGTCCTGGAAGAACTGTAAGTGAAACCTGCTATTATTCAGGGAAATCTGGCCAAAACTAGATGCCAAAAGGCTTGGCTATGTGAGACTGTAGGGAAGATGACCGACCTATGGGAGGGAATGAACCTTAAAATAGACAGGCTTCACATACTAAAGGATGTGGAAAGGTTGATAATCTTCGTTCCCGGTCAACCCGTTAGCAAAGATGTCATCCTGGCCAGACTCTGTCGTCAAAATTCCTGTGTGAAGGACACTTCTAAATGGAGGGTTATTCATGCCGGAAGATATGACGACCACAAAATTGGTGGAACCAAGTTGACGATCTGGTGCCCGAGGAAGGAAGCGAGGCTGGTTAGACAAGCAGGAGATAGACTCTTTTGCGGGTTGGACATAGCATTAGTGAAGTTCCAAGGATCATCGGAAAAGACTCAACATGGAAAGCCACCCGGTAGTGCGACGAAGTGATAGACACCATGGATATGGGATCAACACAATTCGGGCTGGAGGCGGGCCCGTACCGGGAAAAGCTCAGGGTGATTCAATTGACGAACAAGGAAACCTTGTAGTAGAGTCACAGTCGGTGCTGAGGACATGGAAAAACCATTTCTGAAGACTGCTAAACGGCGAAGACGACACAAATTCCGCTGTCAGGCAGAACGAACCATTCAACCTGGACGATGAAAGCCAAGACTTCCGTACACCTGACCAAAATGAAGTGAGGATAGCAATATCCAAGCTGAAGTCCAACAAGGCTGCTGGACTAGACGGCCTACCTGCCGAGCTCTTCAAGGCAGCCGGAGATGACTTGGTAGAGTGCATACACTAACTCGTCTCCAAAATTTGGTTAGAGGAAAGTATGCCTGATGAATGAAACCTCAGCATCGTTTGCCCGATCCACAAGAAAGGAGACTCTCTAAGTTGCGCCAACTATAGAGGCATCAGTCTCCTTAACACTGCGTATAAGATCATGTCTGCTGTACTGTGTGAACGCCTGAAACCTTTCGTCAACGATCTGATAGGTCCCTATCAGTGCGGTTTTAGGCCCGGTAAGTCCACGATCGATCAAATATTCACACTACGGCAGATCCTGGAGAAAACCCAAGAAGTCCAGGTCGATACTCACCATCTTTTTATCGATTTTAAGGCCGCATATGACAGTATTTATAGAGACGAGCTATATAGAGCCATGTCTAGTTTTGGCATCCCTGCCAAACTTGTCAGATTTGTCAGTGCAGAATGACGATGGAGAATGCTCGCTGCTCCGTAAGGGTCGGAAACAATCTTACCGAGACCTTTGATGTCAAAAAAGGATTTAGACAAGGCGACGCACTGTCATGTGACTTCTTCAATAGCATTCTTGAGAAAATTGTGCGAAACTCACAAGCCAACACCCGAGGCATAATTTTCCAAAAATCTGTTGACGACAGTACAGTATTAGTACAAAAGCGGCAAAAATGGGTTTAGTGGTGAATGAGGGTAAAACAAAATATATGCTGTCAACAAGAAGGGACACACAACATCGACGAAGCGGACAGAACGTCACGATAGACAGTTAAAATTTTGAGGTAGTAATGGACTTTGTCTACATCGGCTCCGCTATAAACTCTGACAATGACATCACATCAGAAATCAAGCGAAGAATCACACTTGCCAACCGCTGTTTCTTTGGCCTAAGACGGCAATTGATTAGTAAGGCCTTGTCAAGAAGCACTAAGGAGATTCTATATAAGACTCTCATCATCCCTGTCCTGCTCTATGGCGCAGAAGCATGGACCCTAGCAAAAACTATTGAGGATCTTCTTGGTCGCTTCGAACGCAAAATTCTTCGAGTGATTTTTGGTTCCGTTTGCGTTGACGGGCTTTGGAGGAGAAGATTTAACAGCGAACTCTACGAGCTGTACAGCGACATCGACCTGGTCAGAAAAGTACGCATTAGTCGTCTAAGATGGTTAGGACATGTAGAGCGGAGGGACAACGCAGTAGAGGAAGACCTCGCCTTAGGTGGCGCGCACAAGTGGAAGGGGACCTAAACCAACTTGAAGTGCGCAACTGGAGGCAGTTTGCTAAACATCGCGCTAACTGGAGAGGCGTATTGGTTGAGGCCCAGGTTCACCCCGGACTGTAGCGCCATCTAAGTAAGTAAGTAAGTAAGAGACTTACCTACAGAATACAGAAGCCATCAATCGCATCGAGATAAAGCAAAGTTTTGATTTTAGTTCCGCTATCTGTTGTCTGATGATTGTGGATTTGGATGTCTGGCTGAACGTGAATCATTTATTCATTCATCATTCATTGAACCAAATCAACATAGCACACACAAACACACCCAAGTGGCACTCGCGCGGTGTGAAAAAGTGTCCAAATAAAATACCACACTCTTCTTTGAATTACTTGGTTTTATTTCGATTCCTATTCCTAATTGTGACACAAATTTTCTTTGACTAACGACGCGACGACGACGATTGACTAACAAGAAAGAAATAGTGTCCTCTATAGAAGATTTCCACCTACCTCGGAGAAAAAAAAACTCCCACGTCCTGGCTGAAATGCGTTTTGAAATAAAATCACAAAACTCTTAACAATGATTTGATGTATATTTTTCTTTAAGACAAGCACAGGCTTTAAATAAATAAATTATTCTAAAAGGTAATTGTTCTAAAATACATTTTTAGCTTCAACCATCGCTTCTGCACTGAATTGTGTTAGTTGGACCCACGCTGCGAAGATTCATATTCATCCTCGCTGTCGGTTAACTCTGTTTCTGTGCTGTTGTCCTCCAAGTGCCGGTCGAAGGTGAACCAGCGCCA
Organism: Cheilosia urbana; assembly: GCA_946477585.1. Taxonomy (NCBI): domain Eukaryota; kingdom Metazoa; phylum Arthropoda; class Insecta; order Diptera; family Syrphidae; genus Cheilosia; species Cheilosia urbana. The sequence goes on from OX297857.1 coordinate 7,321,905, forward strand.
AATTTCTTCAATAGTGTAGATTTTCTGGAAAAGAAAATATAATAAAATAATAAAAGATGCGGTACATTCGTTAAATTCATTATACTGGTCTAAAAATATTGTTGACAGCAACCAATGTTTCCGACACAATGGATATCTCCTCATGAACCCGCAGTTCTGCCAAGGGGATGCCATCTCCTTCTTCAAACTCCGCATCGGCTAATAAGTAGGTTTTGCACAACTTGTTGAGAAATACCATTGGTACTTTTTGCCATGATAATAACAAAATCAATGCCATATCGAACATGTTCATGTTTACGAATTCGCTGGAGATATTCCAGTTGTAGCATATATCAAGTTTGTGCAGCAAAATTTTCTTGTACCAGAGCTTTGTAAATGTAGTAGCGTCCATTTCGTGGTATGGGAGATCGTCGGTTGATGGTGGCAAGTACATTACACAAATTTTGCCGTCGGCGGTCTTCCGTTGCAACAAATCTGCCGACGGAAAGCCGGGCATTTTGTCTAGTAACAACACAGCCTGCAGTGGTTGATTTTCTTTCAATAAAAATTCTTCGACCTGGAAAAAGATATATGGACTTAAGAGCACTCTTCTAAATAAGGTCACACATGTACAGTGTACAACCTGTGGGACAAATTTATCGAAAAACCACTGTACGATTGTGCTGCCAATTATGAGTGCCGAATCGGAAAAGGCGTAATCAATTGGGATATCGCGATTCCTAAACGATAGTGGTTGTCTCACTTTGCCGACTGCAAAGGGCGTGAGTTTTCGAGTCGCAGATGCATTTGTACAGACAAGAAAGGTTATGCGTTCCCTTGGCAATTCGCTGGTCGTACCTGCACATAATTTACTGTTTGGCAGACATGTCCAAAAAAGTCCAGACATCTCTGCCTTAAAAATAGCATCCAAACTGAGTTTCCTTTCTCGCATGATGTTGGCCAGTTTCCCTTTAAAATTCACCATCAGCTGGGCTCTTGACACGAATTTTTCGTTGAATCGTATTTCGAAGCGATTCTTAAAATCTGCCAGCCACCATTTATTCGCATGGAATTCAGCATCGTACATTTGCTTATGGAGCTCAGTGGCCTTAACCATAAGATCGTTTCCTCGCACTTTGATATGTCCTTCTCGCTGTGCCACAAACCACTTGTACAAAACTTTTTCCAAGGCTTTGTTTTTGGGATCATTCAAGAATTTGTAGTTAGCCAGAATGACCTTCTGATTCTTCCGGACTTTGTACACATACGACCTTGAGACGCCAAACTTCGTTGCGATATGCTGCGGCGGCACTCCTTTCCTGAATTCCTCAATAACCTTGCTTTTAGTCCCAACTGACAGTCGCCTGCGATGTTCTGACATCTTAAGCAAATTAGAGACAGACACTAACAAACTAGCAACCGTATGGCCAAACTCAAAGCGATCACAATCTTAGAAACACAAACCGCAAGGAGCCTGCAAATAGGCAATCTGAACTGTGAACTGTGCGTCTCCGATTCTCGATGAAAACTAAACTATAAATACGCACAGTTTTCGCCACTGTTGTATTAAGCCATAATGCAACCCCAATAACCCATTTCCACCAAATAAACAACACAAATGGGTAGGCATGTATATGGCACCTCCTGTGTTTTACATAAAAAAAAAAATAGCATAATGTACATACATGTACATTTTGCTTACTGCTCCACAAAGGAAAGTCTCCTCTGACACAGTGGCGTAGCATGCGTTGGAGCCGCCCGGGGAAATTTTGAAATATCTCGAAAACAAAAATTAATTTCTAAGGTAATATTGTCCTTCCTAACTGAATGGCAGGCTCGTACAATAGATTTTTGAAAATTTGGTTTTCTTTAGTTTTCTAGGGAAATGGCGATAAAGATTTTGACCAAAATGAATCACCGAATACGCTAATTTTGAAAACTGCTTGTATCTCGAGAACCCTAATTTTGATTTTGATAAAACTCTAAAAACCAAGTAATGCTTACATACCGAAAAATAACTTTTAGGTAGTCAGTTTTCAGCTATATAAGGGTGGTTAAATTTTAAGGGCCGATATTGAATGTGAACCACACCTAAACGTCAAGCTTTTTTGCTCCATTTCATTTGACATTTCTCAATTTCAGACTCATTCAATATGAACCATGGAAAGATACACAATCGAGCAACGCGTTAAAGTTATTCAGGCTTATTATGAAAATGGACGTTCAAATCAAAATGCATATCGTGTACTTCGTGATTTTTTCGGTCAATTTAATCGTCCAAATGTGCGTACAATCGGAAAAATCGTGCAAGAATTTGAGCAAACCAGGTCTGTCGAAGATGTGAAAACAACAGTGCATGTTCGAACAGCTCGTACTGCAGAAAATTCTGCTGCTCTTCGCGTGCCCAACAATTGCACCTCTCACGTGAGATGATAACGATCTTTTTACGGTCCGAATTGGAAGATATGAATGTGGACAATATGTGGTTTCAACAGGACTGTACCACTTGCCACACAGCTAACGAAACAATGGCTCTTTTGCGCGACAATTTCAATGGTCAAACTTTGTCTGCGTAGTTACAACAACCGGTCTAAGGATTTTGATCAAAATGCATACTAAAGATAATATCCGTATTTCAAATAAGATCCCGTACTTAGATTTCCTCAAAAAAAATTCGAATAAATCAATTTTTAAATTATTCCTCAAAAACGACTACCCAAAAGCCGATCCGTGCATATATCCTTTTTTTTAGAGCTCATCACTTTCATTATGAATGCAATAGCAGCAAAGCAAAACTGGGTTTAGTGGTGAAAACCACTAAAACCAACAAAAGCAAAACCATAATAACTTATTCGCACTAACTCCAGTTTCCAGCAATACATCGCTTACAGTTACGTACGCACACACCCAACTTCTAGCGAAAAAAGAGAAAAGGGGTATTTTCGAATGCAGAAGATGTGCATATATAGTGTTTAGTTTGTGTTTAAAATTTCTGAAAAAATGCACTTGCATACTAGGAAGCAGCGTTCATTGGATTTTGTTGCAAAGCAACAAAAGGAATGTCTGATTACTTACTGTGAAGCAGTGTCCGTTTTGTCAATTTTATAATTTTTTACAAATTAAAAAAAAAAATTAACTGCTCAAAACTGCCGCCCCTGGCAAAGTGCCGCCCGGGGATTATGCCACCCCTTGCCCCCCCCCCCTTTCTACGCCACTGCTCTGACATACATCCGATTCTGACCAGCTACCTTCAGATCCATTTGAATGTAGTTGTAGCTACATTTATGGTTGGAATGAGCTAAATATCAAAGGGAATAGTGGGTAGAGTATGTAGATAGCACAAACCAGTGCTACAGGTTGTGAGAAATGGCTTAAAGCGAAAAAAAATCGAAGAAATACTTTCGATATATGAGTTTTTTATGGGATCCATGTCGATAAGACATCGCAGTTACAAAAAAACTTGGGAATGGAGGGGAAAATTGTATAATAGTCCTGGGTAAATGGCAGTGCTTAGAAAGGATTCACCAAACTGACACTGATTACGTCAGGGGGCGGTGAGCATTTATATATTCGGGTCTTATGTATTGGTACACATACTCCGACTCCTGAATACAAGCCATAATCAGCGTTGTCAGTTTGGGGGTTTTCCCCCCAGATTTAGGATTTTTTTTTGTCGATAGGTGGTAGAAATTGTTCAGCGGTAAATCTGTTTTTTTTTTTTTTTTTTATTTTAAATTATACGAACGTAAGAAACGCTGAGTAACATTTCAGGTTTATCTGGGGGGAAATATTTTGACCGTCTGGCAAAGCTGGCTGCAATACCTACAATTGACTCTTTTTTTTTCAGTTTATATACTGTATTTATATTTCATAGATACTTTGAGTATATATATAATATAACACAAAAAATACGTTGACATTCTGTATTTTTGTATAGAAACGACAAACTGGAAATAAATTGTTGGTACTGATTGGGACTGGGTTTTCGTAAGATAAACAATGGACTTGAATAGAAAATGTTATATAAGATTGTTTTTAAGAGAGTTAAAGGATCCTGACGAGGATCTCACAAAAAAAACGCGAACGCGTGCCCGAAGGCACGTCCACTGTTCGACTTACACGAATAAAACTACCGTTCTTATTTAGTACGAATATTTATTTAAGTATATATAACGGGTGATTTTTTAGCTGGTTTGGTTTTGGCAACACTGGTTTTGACAGCTGACGTGTGTTTAGTACCTTGTGTCACTGTCAAACAGCTTCAGTTTGGTTTGCAATTTAACCATGGATCGTCTTACAAATGAACAACGCTTGCAAATTATTGAATTTTACTATCAAAATTCGTGCTCGGTTCGAAATGTTCATCGCGCGCTGCTTCCATTTTATGATCGGCATTCTCGACCTTCTGAGCAGTCTATTCGGAAGATTGTGACCAAATTTCGCAGCAAATTTACTTTGTTGGACATTAAACCACCAACACGTTTACGTACTGTGCGTAGTGAAGAAAATATTGCGGCCGTATCAGCTAGTGTGACAGAAGACCGCGAAATGTCGATTCGGCGCCGTTCCCAGCAGTTAGGCCTTTGTTACAGCACTACGTGGAAAATTTTGCGGAAGGATTTGTGCGTAAAGCCTTTTAAGATACAGCTTGTGCAAGAACTAAAGCCAGCCGACCTACCACAACGCCGAATTTTTGGTGAATGGGCTCTTGGAAAGCTGGCCGAGGATCCGATTTTTTATCGAAAAATTGTGTTCAGCGATGAGGCTCATTTTTGGTTGAATGGGTACGTAAATAAGCAAAATTGCCGCATTTGGAGTGAGGATCAGCCAGAAGCATTGCAACAGCTACCAATGCATCCCGAAAAAGCCACTGTTTGGTGCGGTTTATGGGCCGGCGGCATTATTGGGCCATATTTCTTCAAAGATGATACGAATCGCAGCGTTACTGTCAATGGTGAACGCTACCGAGCGATGATAACAAACTTTTTTTTTGCCCGAAATGGAAGTTCTTGACTTGCATGATATGTGGTTTCAACAAGACGGTGCCACATGCCACACAGCACGCGAAACAATGGCGCAATTGCGAGGCGAGTTTGGTGAACAGTTAATTTCACGTTTCGGGCCGGTCAATTGGCCGCCTAGATCGTGCGATTTGACACCATTAGATTATTTTTTGTGGGGGTATGTCAAGGCTAATGTGTATAGGGACAAGCCCGCTTCGATTGACGCACTGGAAGCCAACATCCAGGCATTCATTCGTGAGATACCGGCCGATATGTGTGAAAGAGTATGCCAAAATTGGACTCAGCGGATGGACTACCTGAGACGCAGCCGCGGTCAACATTTGCATGAAATTATCTTTAAACATTAAATTGCAAGGTTCAAACTATCGATTCAAATAAATATTTCATTCATTTTTTCGAATTTTTTGTTTTTTTTTTTTAAAAAAACTTCTAAACCTCTTAAAAAATCACCCGTTATTTCGATATATCCCGACCGACGTTGATCAAGTCCAAACTAAGACTGCCTCTTCATAATCCAAGTTCCCGTTAGGAACCTGTTGGTCCCACGATGCGAATAGCTGATTCCGCAGATAGGTCGTCGCACGCGTATCCGGTGGCCGAGGCATATGCGCAACATGATCCCAATGCACCTGGAGTGTGGGAACAGGTTGGAACATGAAAATGATGAGCCAGCGAATTCCATATGGTTCGCTGGCATGCACTTAGCTCGTGGGCCAAGCGCACCGTGTTAACTAAGAGCATGGGCAAATATTTTGCAACCAAAAGAACTGCCTAAGAGTGTAGCGGATATACGTGGGATATTGTATATATAACCTTTTCCTGCAGACATTTGAAACTGTGCAAGGAGTGCTCTTTAAGGCTTATGGCGGATGTATATGTAGGATAAGGAGATGACAGCTATAGCATTGAAGTGTATACATAAATGATGTAATAAAAAACACTATTCAATTTATATGTATATCTAGTTTGGGGTGATTTTTAATTTTTCTAATTTAGTTTAATTTTTATTTAGTTATATTTAGATATTTTTATTTTGGGGAATTTTTTCGTTTCGGGGTAATATTTCCATTTTGAAGTTGAGGCAATTTTTCATTATGAAACAACTCTCCAATTTCGGGGAAATATTTCATTTTTATGTTGGGGCAATATTTCTCAATTTCTCAATAGATGTTGTTTTTTTTTTTTTTATTTTATTTAATTTTTCATATTTTTATATAAATTTAAAATTGCGATTTTTGTTTGTTATTTGGAAAAAACTTTAATTTAAATAGCAGATTTTTTGTGTTACAAGACAGAATTTTGAAAGCAGCAAATCCCCGGAAACACGTCCTCAAAGTTTCTGATTGGAGAAACTCATTCTGAACACTGGACTCAATGGTAGGTCTCAGTATTTTAATTTAACCACTCTTTCAATTCGAAAGCATTTCCCGCCACAGTTTACATAAAAAAAAAATAGATGAACAGAAACATTTGTAGGAAACATTCGCATCCAAACTGTGTATATGGATTGGGGCAGTCATGTGTTAGAATTAAATTTAATTTATTCGTTCTTTGCAATTCCTGTAATGCCAATCTGAAAGTCTGAAATTATTATTTTTTATTTTTTCGGTTACCGCTGTTTGATAAGCAATGTCGACTAAAAAACGCAGCAAAACAGGAGACTGGAGCGGCGATTGGCAAAGAATCAGTCCACCTTATCAGAAGATAGCAATATCCAAGCTAAGGACCGATAAGGCTGCTATGGGAAAGACAGCTCAACCGCCGAGCGTATGAAAGCTGCTATGTATGCATGATTTGGTATATGCGCCTCCACATATTTCTCGGATTTGGCTGACGAATATCGAACCCTACAATAGCTTACCAGTTCCTCAAAAAAGTAGTAAGAGTCTCCTTAAAATTTCTCTCCCGGAGCGATGTTAAAAGATTAAAGGCCACCATCATTATTGTGTGAAAGGGTTGTTGTGCTGCGATTATTTGGCCTATTACCTATACCTACCCACCGTTATACGTAGACAGATCCAGAAAAGGATGAATTTGATTTTATGCTCATATGCTCACAATGCGTAGGTAAGAGGGCTGATATGTTCAATGTATATAGACGCTTGAAGGGGAGTGGGTAGAAATGCCAAATTTAATACTCATCTCTGCATTTGAATTCTGTCCTGTGGAGAAGACGTAAGTTCTAGGTATTGAAAATAGAACGCCCCCCGACAGCTTTTAGACATCTCAGTGAATTGTCGAATGTGAACGACAGGCCAAAGAGTGGTCGCCTACGCTACGCACGTACAAGCAAGTAAACGAATTCGGAGATTTTATTTCAAGTACGTCAATTTGAAACTGAATATATAATACTACTTAAGGAAAGAGTTAATGAAATATGAATTACTCATTTACGATACGTAGCAGGTGACGACAAAAGGAAAAAGAGTGACAGCGGCTAGGTAATCTTCGTCGTCATGTATTTAGTAAACGTGATCCAGCTTTTAGCTGCTCGGCTGCCCGATGACTGTGTTCAGACGCAACAGAAGTAGAAGATCATGTCCATAAGATGAACATATCCGCCAGATCAATGTCTAGTTGGTTCAGAATAATCTTAATATTATGAAAGTTCATCGTCAATCAACGGATCATCTCTTAATTACTTACTTGCGTAGGTGGCGCTACAGCCCGGTATGGAAATGGGCCTCAATCAATGCGCCTCTCCAGTTAGCGCAATCTTTGCCTAACTGCCTCCAGTTGCACACTCCAAGATGGTTCCACTTGCCCGCCACCTAAGAAGAGATCTTCCTCTACTGCGTTGTCCCTTTGAGTTGGAATCGAAGACTCTCTATTCTACTCGACTCGTCCCTCATCTCTAAACTTCTGAACTAAAAAAAAATTAGCGCAGAGAGATGCAAGCGATTTTCGAAAATATTTTTTTATGGATGAGAGAATTTTTACCGTTGAAGAAGTTTGTGCTTTAGTGCATCAAAGGAAGCCAAAGAAGTTAGAAAAGTCCATATCTGAATCCATTAGATTACAGTTTGTGGTCAGAATTCGAGAGCAAGGCCTGCAAGACTCCCTACAGATATTTCGAGAGCCTAAGAAAAAGAGTTGAACGTGGCAGCATCAACGTCAACGATGTTCGTGGAAACTCCCAATGGCCAACACGTTTGAAGGCTTGTGCTAAGGCCAAAAAGGAACATGTCGTGTGATGTAATCTATACTAATCAATATTTTTGTCTAAAATATAAAAAAATTAAAATCAATACAAAATGTTTCGTTTTTTTTTTTTCTATATTGTTCTTTATTTTGTAACAGAATTTATTAATGGCCCATGGTGAGTAGAGAAGACAAAAGAGTTAAGAGAATTTTAGGTATCTATACCAAGGTCAAAGTGAGAAAAGAGAACACACGGCTTAGGGTCATGACATCATAGACTATTACAGAAAAGTTTCAACATTTTCACCAAAAAAGAATACATTGATGAACTTTATGTGCTATACAGCGATCCTGACCTAGTCAAAAAGCCGAAAATACAACGAGTGAGATGGCTGGGACATGTGAAGCATATTCACAACAATGCACCAACTCGACGAGTCTTTGAATCCACCCCTGACTGAGGGAGTATGCAGCATCGAGGAAGACCCCACCTTAGGTGGCACGCTTGAACCAAATATCTCAACTGCATCGAAAGTTATAGAGTGATGGTGGTGTTATGGTTGTGGAGCTGCTGGATATTGCAGAACTAATTGTCCCACCTGTAGTAACAAGAATGCTAATAGTCCATCTATGTTAGATTTTAACCTGTTTGATTCAACAGTAAATGGTAGAAATGTTCCCACGGTTGATGTTAACATAAACGGTCTCAAGGGTGAGGCATATATTGATACGGCAGCTATAACTAGTGTTGCAGGAGCACGGTTGTACCAACAGCTTGTTGAGAAAGGTTGCAAATTTCAAAAAGTCAATGCAGAGATCACTTTGGCCGATGGAATTCTTAGGCAAGAAATAGTGTATGCTACTGTTGCGGATATCAGCATTGGGAAAAGATTTCGGAAAATTCGATTTATTGCTTTACCCAAAGCCAAAGGAAATCGCACGTTGCTTGGAATCGATTTCCTTGAACAATGCGGGATAGTCCTGAATATTGCTCAAAGAGCTTTTCATTTCATTGATGATCCAGCAACTATTTTTGATTTCAAGCTTCCGAAAAGTAACGCATTAAAACCTATTGAGACGCGAGTTGAGAGCCATTTTAAACCTCCGCAATCAAAGCAGAAGCCAAGATATCATACAGCGCTTCAAAAAGACGATAAATTGAAAAATGTTTCGGCGTATCTTACTTGGGTAGAAAATCGTGAGCCGATAAGTCCTATTGGTAATACACCAAAAAGGAAAAGGGTCAATGAGTACTCTCCACACGGAATCCAAGCTATCTTCTCCGATGCTGTACCACGAGAAATGAGAACACCAGAAAAAGGAAATGAGCTTTTCAGCGCACCAATACGAGTAGATGTTTCAAATATTGATGAATGGTTCGAACTCAATTCCATTGACATTAACCTACGCCCAGAAGAAGGACATGCAATAAAATCGAGTGAAAAGCATAAGCTAGAAGAGCTGCACAAAGAGCAAGAAAGTATATTTGGGGAAATAACAACCCCGATCCCATACGTTGAACATAAAATCAATACTGGTTCACATGCTCCTATTGCGAATGTCCCTTACAGAATTTCACCTGCAAGGAAAAATCAATTAAAGACAGAAATCGACGGCATGTTGCGAAAAGGCATAATCGAAGAGAAGGAATCTCCTTGGGCTTTCCCCGTCGTTATGGTCCCTAAGAGCGATGGTAGCACACGAGTATGTGTTGACTATCGAAAGCTGAATGCCATAACCCTTCCAGATCGGTATCCCTTACCACGGATTGATGATCTTCTCCACGCAGCTAAAAGCACTCCGTATATGTCCACATTAGATCTACGTTCTGGATACTGGCAGATAAAGGTAGCAAAGGAGGATCAGATCAAAACAGCTTTTATAACGCCTTTTGGTACCTACATTTTCAATCGAATGCCATTTGGACTGCGAAACGCACCAGCCACTTTTCAACGACTAATCGACAAGTTTCGAAACGGACTACCAAAAATCTTGATACTTGCCTACCTTGATGATATCATTGTCTGCTCCGAAAGTTTTTATATCCATTTAGAAGATCTGAGAAAGGTTTTTCAACGCTTAAAGCATTTTGGATTTCGCCTTAAGCGAGAAAAATGTAAATTCTGCTATTCTGAGGTTAAATACCTAGGCCATATCCTTACGCCAAATGGATTCAAAGTTGACCCACTGAAGACTGAAGCAATTCTGAATCGAGCAAGGCCAAAAAACCAAAAGCAGGTGCTATCGTTTCTGCAAACCTGTTCGTGGTATAGAAGATTTATACCCAATTTTGCCAATGTTTCAAAGCCTCTGTCTAATCTAACGAAAAAGAATGCAGCTTGGAAGTGGGAAAACGAAGAGCAATGTTCTTTTGAAAAAAAAAAAAAGCTGAAGAAACTTTTGACCACAGCACCAATCTTGCAACAAGTTAAGGAGGGTATTCCATTTGTTCTAAAAACTGATGCAAGCAATTACGGCATCGGTGTAGTATTACTCCAGGGGGAGAACGAAATGGAGCACCCCGTTGAATACGCAAGCCGCTTACTATTACCCGCTGAAGGCAATTATTCGACAACCGAGAAGGAAGCACTCGCCGTTGTGTGGGCCATACAAAAGTTCCGTGGATACATCGAAGTTCGCACCAAAAATAGACGGACCCTATATAATTTCTGCAAAGAAGGGTTCTACAAGTTTCATCATCGCGAAAGAAGACAATCCAGCCGTACCACTGGGTACCTACCACGCATCGATGCTAACATCATTTTCTGGTGGTTCAGATGAACTACTTATACCTAAACCTCTTATATCGTTCAGAAAAAGAGGTAGACCAGCGAAGACAACTGATGACAAATCTAAACACAAAAGACGAGACCCATCACCAATTGCTGCCACATCACCGAGACGATCTATGAGGCAGAGGGGGTCATCATAAATACTATTATTTTCATTTAATTTTTTCATCAAGAATATTATCAAATATTATCATTTCGATTTCATTTTGTTTTGCTTATATCATAACTCTAAAAATACAATACAAAAAATTAATCACTTTGTAAACAATAAAAAATAATTTTAAAAGTAAAAATGTAACGTGTAGCTCTTTACACACAAAATAGAATTAACGCAACGGGAGAATAAAAACAATACGTAAGTGACCGTTACTATTTTTTTGTATAAAAAGCCCACACGAATTAGCCTAAGTCGCAGTCTGTTGAATAAACTTAAAAGTTGAACACACAACATAGTTGGAGCCTCCTTTTTTTTATTTTGTTCTTCAAATTGCTTAAATAGAAGACAGGCTGAACAATTTCTTGGTCGCCTGGCTCTGGTCGTTTTCGTCGCCAACAGCAACAGCTCTACGTTCACTCGCCACTCTGCAGCTCCACTTCAGCGCAGCAGCTCTAAGAACCCACGAACACACCACACCCCCGCAAGCACCTTCACCCAGCTCGCTTTATAAATAAAATAAATAAATAAAATAAACTTACTTTACTTGGTAGTGGCTTTCCGTTTCCTGTTTTTGGCTGCAATTAGTGTTCTTTTTGCATATGTTGCTGTTCTTTTGGTTGATATAGTTGCCCTTGTTGATCTTGTTGATCCTGTTGCCGCTGTAGTTTTGGTTGTGTTTGTTACTTTTACACTTGCGGTTGGTTTTATCTGTTGTTCTTGCTCTAGTTGCTGCTTCTGCCTTATAGCCTCACGTAGCCTTTCATCTCGAATTTGCCTCCTTTCGCTGATTTCACCAATGATGCGTGTGATATGATCCTCCTCATCTTCCTCCTCTTCTGTGGGTGCCTGGAACAGCTTTGACGAATAACCTTCGCCCATGTTACGGCGTCGCACCTCCTCTTCTATGGCTACCTGGAACAGCTGGGACGAACAACCTTCTCCCATGTTGCGGCGTCGCTTCTCCTCTTCTGTGGCTACCTGGGTCAGCTGGACCGAACAACCTTCGCCCATGTTGCGGCGTCGCTCCTCCTCTTCTGTGGCTACCTGGAATAGCTGGAACGAATAACCTTCGCCCATGTTGCGGCGTCGCTCCTTTTCTTCATAAACGTACGAGTGGCTCGGTTCTACTCTATTCTTTTCAGCCATCGCGATTTTCTGTCTTCGCCTTTCTTCGTAACAGGACTGACCAAGCCTTTACTTCAACTTTCAATTTACTTTATCGTTCTTGTTTGGCAATTGAGTTTTTTTTTTTCCACACGAGGACACTAGGGTCTGAGCTTGTCAATTCACTGAATCGATTTCTCTTCTATAGAATTTGTATTCAAATCCCACTATTAACCAATGCGCGGTGAATTTTCTAAATAAACTACCGCCACACTAACCAAGCAAACAGACCACGACAACAGTTGGGGAGTGACTGAGTCCTGAGCACTTTGCACACAGCCCTGTTTAACACTACAAGAGTAGGCGTACACTTATATAACTACAGTAATCATTGTTGAAAAAAATCGTACTATTGTACTGATTACAGTACTATTTTACTTTTCCGAGTACGCTATTACAACTCTTCAATATTAGAGTAATATTTTTAGTTTTCGAAATAAATCGAAAATAATAGTATGAAGTTAATTAACTTACGGCCGTATTATTCACTTAAAAAAAATTAAGCCCAAGTTCATAATATTCCGTCACTAAACCCGAAGAATGAACTCAGTTTGTTTTTTAAACTTGTCGAAGTTTAATCCTATTGAATTTAAACTGCACTCCGGAGACAAGTATTTTAACACGGGCTAAAATTGTATTTCATAATATTGGCATTTCCTCCTGTTCGCAAGCGACAGGAAATAAGTAAAAGTGAAAAAGACCATAAAAAGGAGGTAAAAAAAAAAATCATTTCAATTGGGTAGATGATGAAATTTGCATGGCTTAATCGTCAAAAACGAATTGTTCGAATAGCTAATGGAACAGCGGATTGTGAATCAATGTCGGGCTTGCGTTAATGATAACGATTTCGTGAATTTTCGGATATATTTCTTGCTAAAAAAAGAGACATTTTGGCTGCCAAATTCATTATATCTAATGCAACCGAAATGAAATTCAGGACACAGTAAATCAAATCAATTATCAAGCGACAAACGACAAAAGAATAAATGTCAGTTTATTTAAAATCTAACGTAGGCTTAAATCGGGCTGAAATCGGTTTAAACTCCGCGTTTAAATACATCTTAAATAAACAATTAAATAGTTGACGCAACAAGTCCCTAGGGACCCTAGGCGTAGCTTCTCACAACCATTCATTTTGTGTGAGTTTTTCATTTTTGGAACAAATGGAAGGGTTCTACAGTATTGTATGCCGATTCCAAACGGCTAAAATTAAATATTAATGGATATTATAAATAAATATTTCACTTTTAAGCACGATGATTGGGCGGATGCGTATGAAATGGCCGGGAAGTTAACTTAAAAATAATTAATACTCGGAGGGAATAATATATCGAGCGCGCTCGTTATACCGACGAAGCGTTCGTTAAATAACGGGTGATTTCTTAGCTGGTTTGGTTTTGGCAACACTGGTTTTGACAGCTGACGTGTGTTTAGTACCTTGTGTCACTGTCAAACAGCTTCAGTTTGGTTTGCAATTTAACCATGGATCGTCTTACAAATGAACAACGCTTGCAAATTATTGAATTTTACTATCAAAATTCGTGCTCGGTTCGAAATGTTCATCGCGCGCTGCTTCCATTTTATGATCGGCATTCTCGACCTTCTGAGCAGTCTATTCGGAAGATTGTGACCAAATTTCGCACCAAATTTACTTTGTTGGACATTAAACCACCAACACGTTTACGTACTGTGCGTAGTGAAGAAAATATTGCGGCCGTATCAGCTAGTGTGACAGAAGACCGCGAAATGTCGATTCGGCGCCGTTCCCAGCAGTTAGGCCTTTGTTACAGCACTACGTGGAAAATTTTGCGGAAGGATTTGTGCGTAAAGCCTTTTAAGATACAGCTTGTGCAAGAACTAAAGCCAGCCGACCTACCACAACGCCGAATTTTTGGTGAATGGGCTCTTGGAAAGCTGGCCGAGGATCCGCTTTTTTATCGAAAAATTGTGTTCAGCGATGAGGCTCATTTTTGGTTGAATGGGTACGTAAATAAGCAAAATTGCCGCATTTGGAGTGAAGATCAGCCAGAAGCATTGCAACAGCTACCAATGCATCCCGAAAAAGCCACTGTTTGGTGCGGTTTATGGGCCGGCGGCATTATTGGGCCATATTTCTTCAAAGATGATGCGAATCGCAGCGTTACTGTCAATGGTGAACGCTACCGAGCGATGATAACAAACTTTTTTTTGCCCGAAATGGAAGTTCTTGACTTGCATGATATGTGGTTTCAACAAGACGGTGCCACATGCCACACAGCACGCGAAACAATGGCGCAATTGCGAGGCGAGTTTGGTGAACAGTTAATTTCACGTTTCGGGCCGGTCAATTGGCCGCCTAGATCGTGCGATTTGACACCATTAGATTATTTTTTGTGGGGGTATGTCAAGGCTAATGTGTATAGGGACAAGCCCGCTTCGATTGACGCACTGGAAGCCAACATCCATGCATTCATTCGTGAGATACCGGCCGATATGTGTGAAAGAGTATGCCAAAATTGGACTCAGCGGATGGACTTTGCATGAAATTATCTTTAAACATTAAATTGCAAGGTTCAAACTATCGATTCAAATAAATATTTCATTCATTTTTTCGAATTTTTTGTGTTTTTTTTTTTTTAAAGTTCTAAGCCTCTTAAAAAATCACCCGTTATATTCCTAATTCACTATATCGGTTATCCGTTATTATGCAAGTCCACTGTATATAACTATTATATAAAACACGATTTTTTATTTTTTTGCCTAAGTGCATTATTTATATTAGGTACGTCATAAAAAAAATGATGTCCTACTTTATCTATTTCAGTACTATTTCTCTTCAGTTTTCAGTACAATTGAGAAAAGTCGATTCGCATCACTGATAGCACAACAATGAACATTCAGCCAGCCTACACTGTATGCGCAGGCCTACTGCGTATGTATTAAACGGAAGGCAGCACACGACCAGAGTCAGAGTATATCTATTATGAGTAGAGACACTCTCGATTTTTTCGTTATCAGTCCTTACGTCTGTGTCACACCGACACTAGAAGTAGATGGATATAAGAAGTACTGCATAAGAGAGGGATAAAAGAGGACAAGCTTTTTTTTTTGGAAACAGGCACAGGGTGCTCGTTTTAAAAAAGGCAACCATTAACTTGTCATATATTTTTATTAAAAATTAAAAAAAGAATTACATGTGTGTTACGCTAAGATATTTTTGCTTGTTGTTGGCTTTTTTGATAATTCTATTAAATTCTCTGATAATGTGATACACTCGAAAACGTACATAGAATTTTATAAGAAATTCTTTGTTTTGATTTTTACAGCAAAAGTAATCAAATTCTTCACATGGTTTTCTACAATTTTTGCTAATTCGGTAGGAAAAATAATTTTAGTTTGCTCTAAATAGCTTGCTACTGAATTTTGTTCTCTTGCCAGAATTTCAATTGATTTCCTTAAATTATCACACTCTTTTTTTTTTAAATTAAATACCTCTGCGGTTTCAGTAAAATACGTCTGTGTTGATTGCTGTTTTGTTGATGCTCTCTGCGTTTCTTCCGCCGGGACTTCAAATATATGCTCAACTGTAATTCCCTCACTAATGGGCTCAATTGAATTTTTCGCAGGATTGTCGAAAAGATCAGCCTGTATACTTTTATTTAAATGGTCATCTGCTTTCGCTTCTATGGTTGGATAATTCACTTCTTCCATCAGTACGTCATAAGCCTCCAGCGCTTCGGTATCTTCATTAATGGGTACACTCTCTGTTTCCCTTGGTTTGACTTCTGAGTTCTCTCCAGCAATTTCATGAATTTCGCCTAGGTATTAAAAACAAAAATTCAATAACTTATTTTATTTAATTTTTCATTCGATCTTCGTTTATACCTTCGTTCATATTGGAAACATTCTTTAAACTGAATAAGATTATTATTTCTTTAAAAAGTACGGATGAAAGCGAAACGAAAATTAAGAATTCGGTAAAAAAAGTAATGACTTTAAGCAAGTTTTTCTTATCTCCGTAAATTACGTTTTGCTTACTCCTATCACTATTTTTCGGTACAGAAAAATATTTGACTCCCAAATTTTGTTTTTTCTCTCGACCGCAGGCCAAACACTTTAAAGTAAGTTTTCCCATTTCTTCTTGCAATATTTTTATATTCAACAGTTGAACTTTAACTTTATCACTTATTCTCTTATTTTTGCACTAACACGCGTCAACCCGTAATGTTGTTTCTTGAGCTGTTTCGCAGCACTGATAAGAATGCAAGTCAATACGCCTTTGGAAATACATTATGAAAAAACGTAAGCACCGCCTAACCCATCTTATAGCAAAACCAGTGTGACCAATTACCATAGAAACTAGAAAATAATGAGTCAAATAATTGTTATTGTTACTGGGCGGAACACAGGATTGCATTATTTTGCATTTATTTATTAAGAAAAAACATTTATTTTCATATTTTCTTCTGAATGGCAATTAAAGATGTTCCTTAATTAGGCGTAATTAGTGCAAAAAAAAATCACTAAAAACCAGCCATAAAACCATTTAAAAAAGCAAAGCAGGTAGCACTGCACAAAGTGAAATGATACACACACCGATGATCAAGTCGTGGCGCATTATGAAAAAACCCACGATATAGTGGTACAGGTACAATATAGTGTGTACCCTTTTTTTTACAGGGGTTTTTGTATAAGGGTTAAAACAGATCCGTTCGCGCTTCTTCCACTTATTGTAGGTTTTTGTATGCATTTTTCTTTGTGGTAGAAGGAAATGCATATGTGGAGAGAGTGTCTCTACTCATAATAGATATACTCTGGCACCCGACGTGGAAAGCGACGAGTTTTCGAAAACAAATTTAAAAAGTTGCGAGGCGATGATAATGAAAAATGTCCACAGTAATTTCTAATTAACCAGCTGAGTGTTGTTTCGGGCATGGGGTGTTTTGTTTGGATGTGTGTTAAACGAGTATAGACCTTTCAAATGAAGTCACCTATTGCCTCAGGTATGTATGTACCTACACCCAGTGTAATTATGAGGGAAATGTATTCTCGAAAAGTTTTGTGTGCCGTGGGCGAATGGAATTCGTTTGGAAGGAAAGGAGGCTTCTATATGAGTTTTTGCAATGAGTTTTTGCAGTCTGGACTGTGGGAATTTCTCACAACTGCCATCATTATAGACAATGAATTTCGAAAATGTGGAAATTCAAAACGTAAGCAGTTTCTATGGGAGTTTGAAGCCTTTAGGGTTTTTTTTTTTTTGCTGTGAAACATCTAAACGCACGACTTTGAAGTAATGTCGACTCAACCGAGACGGAAATCGGCCTATCGCCATCGCCATCACAACGTCGCCGCTCTCGATTCCTAAACCTCTCAACCGATTTCAATGCAATGTACTGGGTGTGTATGGTTCCTTGCATCTTGAAAGATGGGATCGTTTCGTTGGGAATTTTTCAATCGAAATTGCCGATATCCCTAATTTTCGAAAAATTCCGAGGGAAATAAATTCCGATGGAGAATCGCACTAGGATAATAATATTTTCCAGGAAACAAAAAATGTTAAGGGGGGAATTTGTTTCCCCTCGGAATTGTCGATAGCCCTAATTTTAGATGTTAAACACCCTATTAAAAGCATCACGGCACGTCACTACTGAAGGACAGAAAGCGATAGGTTTGTAGTGACACCCTGCACTCGCAAACAACAAATGAACATAGAATTGCTTTGCATACATAAATAATTTTGCATAGGCAATTATGTTTTCCATATCGCATTCACGCCATCTCACTCATACACATCATACATACCAACATATACCCAGTTCAGTAAGTTTTTTTATAGGCATTCGCACACAAGTTTGGACCAATTCATGTCCCAATCAAGTGCCATTATCAAAGTTGGTTTTTGTTTCTACTGAGGTTCATTTATGGACACATCATGTATCTATCGCATTTAAGATGCTGCTACGGGTATACCCTTGCCCTTTGAACCAGAGTACTTGTCCCGAAAACTCCCGCTTTAGTTGTTCCAACACAGTACAGTCACACATCGGGTGGTATCGAATTACCCTCTGACTGTATATCAAATTCTATGCACAAACTGTATACACCCATCGATGAATGGACACACAATGCTACTCTGATCAACGAATGTAAACAAATTTTTATTTGAACTAGGTACATTCCCCTCACAATTTCAACACAAACAATGTCCAAATCTGTATGAATTCATAAACAGACAAGTGGGTAGAAAATCGATTGACAACAATAGCGATCGTCGTTTAACGACTTTCAGATTTTGGCCGAGTACGACTATGCTTCAAAGTTAACCGTCGCGTCGGTCCCATTTCACTTGAAAGTCCCTCGTTCAATTTTGATGATATAGGGCCTCCTAACTCTACACCATAAAATAATTTGACTTTGTCACTTACACAATCGATCGAAAGGAATAAGTGGCACCAAGATTGTTTACGATAAGCGACCACTTGCATAAATAAACAGTTGCATTCGTTCTCGGAAAGATTTGTCAGAGCAATAATTCTCGTAGTTCTAAACGTTGATGATCGTGAGTCATACGCCTGAAGCAGTTTCGTCAAAATATGTGTATGTGTATGTGTATGACACAGTCGACATACGATACTCTCAGTTTAGTTTTACAAAAGTCGAGCCGCTTGACTTAATAGCCAGACGTGACATTTAGTAGATCGATTAATTTATGAGAAAATTTCCCTCCATGGATGTTGAGAGTATGCGTCATCAAAGGGAAGGCGATTGAATGCGCGTTTCCATCATAAAGAAGGAGTAAGATGGGACTGACTACACATCTATTTTTAGCTCATTTTGTTACAGTTCGACCAAGGAAACATGATTGAAGAGCTCTGCACAGAGAAAATGAATAAATAAGTAGGTTTCGCAACAGGACCTTACCCAGCAAACATTTTATTCAGTAAAACTGAAGAACATACATTCATGTAAAATTCATTTATGTGAACCAAATCTGGTTTTAGATTAAAACGAAAACTGACATTGGATTTTCATTCTCATAAATGACCAAAAATGATTATGAGGTAGTTATTTCAAAAAAAAAAAAAAAATATCTGTTTTCAAAATTCGAATTTAAATTACCTTCACTTACATGAATAAAAGTGAATAAATGAATAAGCATGCTTGTATTCATTTTAGTGAATGTTTCTCCGATCATTTATGAATCACTAGAGTTCTTCGCCTTTTTTTGCACCCTCCGCTCAATTTGGTCCCAAACAATTATACAATAACCCCGCCGCCGTCGTCGTCGTCGTTCTTCCCGGACAACACTCGGACCGATGCTGCTTATCATGCAATCTCTTGCAATCTGCCACTTTCTTTACAAACCACCGTCATCGTCTTAAGGCCACCACCCGCAAGTTCATATTCTAATGCATAAAGTAAGTGTGTGTATTTGTTTCCTCTGTTAAACAAAGATACAAGAGCTCTCAGTCGTCACCATCACAGTATATCGTCGTCGTCGTTGGTATTCCTAAAATTGTTTACCTCCCCTCGTTCTTCAACTGCCACCCACACCCACCTACCCCAATTCAGTGTGTACCCGTAAGTAACAAAAGTGGCAAAGCTCCCCTTATCACAGGCCCGTCGTTTGCCCATCACATCGTATCACATCGCATTCTTTGATGCGATGAGGATGTCGTTGATGATGATGGTGGCGATGGGGTTGATTTGCTTATTGGTATACTCTGTCCAAGAAAAATTGTCAGTACAGGCCTTATGGGAAGCTCTTTTTTCTACCAGTGTAGCCTGTAGTACTCTCACGGCACTCAAACACAAGATTTGCCACTGAAATAAAAACGAAACCACTGGCATTCCAAAGAATTTTGTTGTTGTAATTTTCCTGAAATTCGCATACATCCCTCCACAACCAGTCTGCCACACAGCCGCGGGCAGAATGAGGACGATCGCTTGTGTCCAGTGTTGCCGAAGAGAAATTTTATAAGGGAGTACCGCAGCAAAAAAATGGGAGTATTTTGAAAGAAATAGTAGTACAGACATTTTTTAGTCTTTAAAAATATGTAAATGTTAAAATATGAAATGTTAGGCTAGAAAAAATAAATAACATAAATATATACCTACATTCAAATCCCTATATCCCTATCCCTAACAAAAAGTTAGTGTACTTGCCATATTTTTTAATAATCTTTTTGATCTCAGTGCATTTAAGTCCGAGATTGTTTAAATTGTCTTTCAATACACTTGCATCTATATCATCCATACCATGCAGTACAACTTTAAAAGGCTTATTATCTTTGAGATCACGAGTGAATAATTGACAGTTCTCTTTTTAGGGTTCCGTAGCCAAATGGCAAAAATCGGAACCCTATTAGATTCGTCATGTCTGTCTGTCTGTCTGTCTGTCTGTCTGTCTGTCCGTCCGTATGTCACAGCCACTTTTCTCCGAAACTATAAGAGCTATACTGTTGAAACTTGGTAAGTAGATGTATTCTGTGAACCGCATTAAGATTTAAACACATATATAAAAAAAACAGTAAATTTTGGGGGTACCCATACATAGAACTGAAACTCAAACAATTTTTTTTCATCAAACCCATACGTGTGGGGTATCTATGGATAGGTCTTCAAAAATGATATTTAGTTTTCTAATATCATTTTTTTCTAAAGTGAATAGTTTGCGCGAGAGACACTTCCAAAGTGGTAAAAAAGTTTTACCCGAGGACGAGGGTTTGTCCTCGGTTCTCGGTATCAGGCGATCTCATGCACTTGGCAATTTTGGGAATTTGTTAATAGCGAGTATCGAGAGTTCGGTCGGTTTGCAGAAACGTCAAGCAAAGGCAAAAGCTCCAAGTTGACTGATGTGTTTAGGAAATATCTCGGAATCAATGCTTTTAAAGCAATTTGAAAAATAAATTCATCAGATATTGAAATTGATTTGAAAACGATTTCTAAGTGAAATTTCTCTATATACAAAATATTTTTTGCAAAAACTTTGTTGACATTAAATAAGGTTGCCTGGCTAAAAAATATTAAAAATATAGAATTCCCGTGAAGGAGAAGGACATTTTTTTTTTTTTTTTTTTTTTATATACTTCTCATGGGAAAGGCGAACCTATAACGCTTAAACAGCGCCCCGAGATGCCTGCAGATGTATGTTTGCTCTGCACATAAATTGCTGCAAATTGTAGTCTTCTGGAAATATATCCCCAGGAAGTGAGTTCCAAAGTTTACTTGTCCTGTAACAGAAGGAGTTTTTGAAAGTTGATGTCCTCGCGGTTGTCAAGTGTACTGTATGGTCATGAGCATTAGCAGCCTGTCTTGTTGGGCGCCCAAAAGTTGCATTTCGAGGGATAATGTCTTTGAGTTCCTCAGAACATCTACCATGGAAGTACCTACATATAGAACAAGCATAGGTCAGCGACTTGTCTTCTGTGCACCAACGGTTGTAGATTCGATGTGAGTGTAGGGTCTCCAATGAGTCGAACTGCTCGTCTCTGTATGCTATCAAGCAGGTTAAGTGAATGTTTTGGGGCCGAGCTCCATATATGGGAACAATATTCCAAGCCTGGTCTTACCTGTGCTTTGTAGAGAAGGAGAAGTTGCTTGGGGCTAAAGTACCTCTTTGCTCTAAATAGGTAGCTCAACTTTGCGGACGCCGATTTTGCGATATAGGATATGTGGTTCTGCCATGTGATTCCTGAATTGACTGTGACTCCTAGAAGGTGCATTGAGTCCCTGTGATGGATTGGATGGTCATCCATTTGGATCTGAGGAACTGTTGATGCATTTTTTCTGGAAAATGTTGTGAGCTGTGTCTTGTTTGCATTAAATACAACCAAGTTGTCCTTTCCCCACTTCAAGATTTTGTCCAGATCATCATTTAGAGAATTAATTTGTTCACATCTCTGACTGTGTGATGTAGCCGTATTCACAGGCCCATTGTTCGAGATGGAGGATATAAGAGTGCTGTCATCTGCAAAGCTGTTGATATTATTATTTGTCGATCCAAGCAAATCGTTGACGTGGAGAAGAAATAGAGTTGGAGAAAGAATAGATCCTTGGGGCACTCCTGCATTTATAGCAAACGAATCGGATGACACATCATCTACAACAACTTGGATCGATCTTCCCAA
Organism: Cheilosia urbana; assembly: GCA_946477585.1. Classification (NCBI taxonomy): domain Eukaryota; kingdom Metazoa; phylum Arthropoda; class Insecta; order Diptera; family Syrphidae; genus Cheilosia; species Cheilosia urbana. The sequence goes on from OX297857.1 coordinate 7,344,271, forward strand.
AAGAAAATTTTGCATCCATCCGCAGAGTTGTTGTGGTAATCCGTAAGACGCTAACTAGCCTAATAGGGCTCTATGCCAGACTCGGTCAAATGCCTTTGATATGTCCAAGGCTACGGCTCTGGATTCGCCGTGTTGTTCAATTGATTGTGTCCATAAGTGCGTTACGTAGCTTAACAGGTCACCAGTGGAACGACGGCTCCGAAATCCGTATTGCCTGTCGCTTATTAATCGATGGCCTTCTAGATATTTGATTATTTCGACATTTATTGCCTTTTCCATTACTTTAGAGAGCATTGAAAGTAACGCTATGGGACGATAGTTTTGTGGCAGACATATCTTCCCTTTCTTTGGAATAGGTTGAATGCGACCGGTCTTCCAGCAAGAAGGAAACGTCTTCTGGGAGTACGAAATGCTAAACAGCTTACAGAGTACAGGTGCAAGTTCTGGTGCACAGTTCTTGAGTACTATAGCCGGGATTCCATCGGGTCCCGTTGCTTTATTGCAATCTAGTTCTTTAAGGATGCGTTGAATTATTCGAGGCCGAAATTTCACTTCTGCCATCGATGATTGTATCCTCGGGATATTTGGTGGCTCTAGCTGTGCAGAATCTAGGGTGGAATTCTTTGAAAACATGCTAGCGAAAAGATCTGCCTTTTCTTTAGGTGTTGTTGCTAGCGTGCCGTCTTCTTTTACTAGAGTTGGAAAAGAAGAGCAAATAAAGTTATTACTGATTGCCTTTGCCATGGACCAGAATACGCGTGAGCCGCTAGGACTTCCAATCACTTTGTTAGTGACTCTTTCGCTGTAAGTTGTCTTCGCCGATTCAATAATTAGGTCGCATCTATTTCGAAGAATTGTAAATACAGATCTTTTTAGTTCTGAAGTGTTTGACCGCCATTCACGGAAAGCCTTGTTTTTCGCTGCGGTAGCTCGCTTGCATTCTTTGTTAAACCACGGTTTATTTGAAGCTATTTTTTTGATGCAATGTGGAATTTAAAGTTCCATACCGAGTAAAATAATTTCGGTTACGGCTTCTGCGCACATATTGACATCAGTATCTCTAAAGCACATATCAGCCCATGGCAGCTCGTCCCAGTTAGATTTACTATAATTCCAAATCGAACGATAACGATCCTTTTTCGCTCCTATTGGTATCGGTATAGAGAGGATAGCAGATATTAGAGCATGATCCGAATTCCCTAAGGGAGCAGACACTTTTATTTCATAATTATCTGGCTCTGTTGTGAGAAACAGATCGAGAGTGTTTCCATAATTTGTTGGATTGTCTGGAATTCGCGTGGGCTCATCAACGAGCTGAGTGAAATTGCAGCAAATGGCGAAGTCTTCAGCTGGTTTCCCTGCCTCGTCCGTTCGGTTAGAATATCGTAGCCAATCCATGTTATGGGCATTGAAGTCACCAAGTGTAATAACTTCAGCGGTTGGATGATGAATTTGTATCCAGCAAGATGTTTCTCGTTAAAACTTAAGGGTAACAAAAATGTCTGGGCCCAGTGAGCCTAAGTGCGATTTTTGTTATTTGTGAATGAAGATCTGAGATCCGATATAAACGACACCTTTAAAATATTACGACAATGCTCCAGTTTGCATAAACTAGTTAGAAGTGATAAAATTATAATAAAACTTTCAGTTTTCTTGTTTTCAATACTCAGCTCTTCTTAAGTTATTAATCTTCTGTAGCATCTCGTATTTTGTTAATAAATTACCCATTGAAATTAGGCGCTTTCAGGATACATTTTCCTTTTAAAAAGTGGATTTTTAACCACGACTTGAATGAGTACTAAGATTTATCCAAATATGTAGTGACAGACGCTCACAATTTATTTCGATTTAAAATTTAGTTCTTAATAACTGAAATATTTACTTAACGATTCATTCCTCGATGAAAAGCACTTACAATAAACTTAGTTTTCGAAGAAGTTTATTTTTAATAAACTACCGATTTAAAATAAAAATTAAAAAAAAAAAAAAAAACTCTGAAAAGTTTTAAAACGCAAACGAGGAACGATTCGCTAAAAAATCTAATGAAATCTTTCTATAATAGAAAATTAGTGTGAACATTTTGCAATGCTTTGAGTGCAAAAATGTTGTATGTAATTTTCAAATCAGACATAATTTTTCTATATTCTACTCATCTACAACTTTATAGCTGTTTTTGATAGTTTTTTCGTTTTTTTTTCGGGTATTATATTATTCACCCCTATCGGTCGGAAAAAATCCGATAAAGTCAAATCTGATCGGATCTCAAATTGCGTTCGAAATATCCATTTCGGACGGCTTCTAATGGTCTCGAAGCAATAAATATAAATAATTTGTAAACTGATTTCTGAAACTAGATAAATAAGTAAATAAAGCAAATAACTGAAGCCGAAATTTCACATTAATATATTCTGCAGCTATATTAGTTGTAGGAAAGCTTCGGAACAAATGTGCGGTATACCTGGCAAAAGTGTTAGTGGTATAACGCGGTTCCATGCAATGCGACAAGGTGAGAATTTTTCCAACGGATATCTCGAATGGAATGTACAAAATCGGAGAAAATTCTATTTCGAACGGAAACCTCGATTGGGGTGATTATTTGGTCAATTGTACCCCTTGCTGACGCCTTACATCAGGGGCATAGGAGGTCCCCTGACATATAACTCCTTTCGGGATCATTTTAGAGGCTGTAGTAGGAGTAGGAGAGAGTGCTATAGGCGGAAGAAATCCGTCCTATAGCACTGTCTCTAACTCTCTCTAGTCCAGTTTCCTCTAAGAATCTAAGTATGAGAGATGGCTCCGATGACAGTTTATTTCAGTCTTTTGGGGGCGCACATGTTCCTGGATTTCACTGCGGCATCATCGCAGAATCAGCAGCTACCTTCTACACTGTTTCCTGAGGTTTCCATTAGATCTGCAATGGCCCGTTAAGGAGCCAGGATACGGAGGTTAATTTTGCTCATGTCAGGTTCTTGTCCAGTTTTCTTTCTCTATTTTCCTAAATTCTTCATTGAGGGTGTAGGTATCCCTAAATCCGCAGAATTGTTCCTAATTTCATTACTCTCTATTCCCACAATGCCACGCCCCAAACAGAGTATTTGTAGGTATTTTGTATTTGTTCCGTCCATACGTCCTACCTACATTAAAGTTATCATGAACTTTGTACTTTTCTTAGTTTAAGTTAGAATTAGCCCTGCCAGTAAGAGAAGTGATCTCAAGCAATAAAGATCCAAACTTAAAAACCCATTCTATCACTGAGTTCGTTGATTTAATTTTCTCGTTTAACTGCCGCTGACAAATCGCTGTTCATTTGTAAAAACAGCATACGTTCTTAAAACGCTTATAGCTTCCTACGTTGGATTTGAATTTATTCTGCAATGAACAGGCTAATATTTCTAATTTAAACAAATATTCACTTGCTAACGATTCAATTGTGAATTTTAGACCACCAATAAATTTTGATTTACATCATCAGCCTGTGAATAAATCAAAACATTCTAATAAATTGTGTTCCGTATATTGAATAATTTGAAAGGTATTTTATTACGACACAAATGCACTGTTTATTACCATCGAATCAATATTGTCGAAATACTTATTGATAATTCAATATTATTGTATCTGAAAGTGTAAGGCTATTTAATTAAATGAAATGCACTCACAAATCAATCGTGAAGTAGTTTTTTGAAAACAATGGAAACTTTATTACGCTACAATCATAAAGAAAGCTGAGATTACACGTGCCATTTTTCGTGGCAAATATTGACATATACGCCCTCAATCCTAACCCACACATCTGCCATCAGTACCAAACACTTTTCACTTTTCATTTTATGTCTATTTACCAATATCGAAAATATGTCATCACCCTAAAACGCACGAACATATTTTACCATACCCACACTACATACTCAAAACAACAAACTTCATATTTTGAAATCGAGTCACTTCGTTTTTAATTTTCTAGCTGGGTGATGCCAACCTAAATTTTCAAAAGTCTGTACATGAAAGATAAAAATTCTGTAGAATTCTGTATTTGTTCCTGTCGAAATTCTATAGAAATCCAGACTTTTTTTTAACATACTAAAAGTGCTAAAAATGTAAGTTTTGAATGGCATAAAATAACAGTATTTAATTATATCTATTAATTTTGTACAGTTACAGAATTCTTATTAACCGCTGGTATCGCTGGAATCGATAATACTCGTCGTAGTGCTGGCCTTGTTCAATCTTGATCATCGATTCCATTTTTGTCTTCATCCATCAATAGGAGGTGCCTACTCTGGTTTGGAAACAAAAACACTCCGAAATTGTTTATTTTAAACGTTATGAATATTTTTTCGTACAGCAGGAAGAGTTTTGGGTGCTCCGATTGCATTTCTTTGTTTAGGTCAGTGAAATATACCAACGCAAAACTAAGGAATTCAAGTTTTTACTGGAATCTGAGATTTCTGTTTTTTTTTTTTAGTTTGAATTCTGTATTTCTGTAGGCTACAGAAAATTCTGTAGGGTTGGCATCAGTCGTTGCTTCGCTTTTAATTAAGTAAGAGGAATTTTGTTCATTTCATTTTGCAACGCTCTTCCCCGTTTGACAAACAAAAAATTGATAACCACATCCGTTGCGGTAGGAAGCAATAATGCGCCACTCATTAACTTGTAGATTCATTCGTGCATGTCAAATCGCCAACGTCCGTTATTAACAAGGACCTTCATGAAGCGGCAGTTACTCGCCTGATTTTTTTTTTTTTTATCTGTTTTATCAAAGAGTAACAGAGCAATTAAAGCGGAAAACATTATTGCTAGCCGGCGGTTGCTATTAGTAATCGAGGCTGAAATTTTGCTGCCGAACTCGGTTTAATGAAATTCCAATCAAAATAGAAGCAGCTTCATTCCTTTTGTTTTTCTAGTGTTGCACTGTTACATATGACATCCTTTGATTCCGCAGAAATTTTTTTTTACAATAAAATGACCACCGAAAAAAAAAAATCAATGTCCGTCCTTAACTAAGAAAATTAACAGATATACGCATTTGCCATATTTGTAATTTCTTTGTATGTGTGATTCCATAGGATTATGATGATTTCACCGAGAGTGAACTGAAATTACAATTTCAGCATTGTAGCTCATTAATATAGCCTTGAGAGCTTATTTAGCTGGAAGAAATAATAAAAACACGTCGAAGGGTCAGGACTCTCAACTTATTAATAGAAATTCATAAGGCTGCTTGCTTTCGTAGTGTTTTGCTGTTGAGAGTGCTATTGTCTGTGGAAAAATTATGAGTTCCGACTTATGGGTATAATCAATTACTTTTTTTAAAATTTAATTTGGCGACCGGGTACGGTACAACCAGATAATATTAATTAATTAAAATTAGCAATATCAAAGTCACCATGAGGGTACGTTTCGAAACAAATGAAAAGTTCTCGACTGTCTAACAAATTTAAACAAATAGGTATTTAAATTGAATAACAATTTCCATTGATACTTGGGTGTGAAATGTCATATAAAGTGAGTGATGAACGAATGGGAAAGCATGAGAATGGCACAGAGCAGCACTGTTTTTTGAGCACAGGCCTCTTACATTCTGGTACTAAGAGGAATATTGTTTGGGGTGGTGGATGAAGTGATGGCCGCATTGGCACTTTAGGGACGAAAAAAATTGGTATGGTCAACACGGCTGGATTGAAACCATGACGCTAGTTCTTGTCTTACCCTCATAGCAAACAGAATCAAAATAACGGGTGATTTCTTAAGAGGCTTAGAACTTTTAAAAAAAAAAAAAACACAAAAAATTCGAAAAAATGAATGAAATATTTATTTGAATCGATAGTTTGAACCTTGCAATTTAATGTTTAAAGATAATTTCATGCAAATGTTGACTGCGGCTGCGTCTCAGGTAGTCCATCCGCTGAGTCCAATTTTGTCATACTCTTTCACACATATCGGCCGGTATCTCACGAATGAATGCATGGATGTTGGCTTCCAGTGCGTCAATCGGTGGACTTGTCCCTATACACATTAGCCTTGACATACCCCCACAAAAAATAATCTAATGGTGTCAAATCGCACGATCTAGGCGGCCAATTGACCGGCCCGAAACGTGAAATGAACTGTTCACCAAACTCGCCTCGCAATTGCGCCATTGTTTCGCGTGCTGTGTGGCATGTGGCACCGTCTTGTTGAAACCACATATCATGCAAGTCAAGAACTTCCATTTCGGGCAAAAAAAAGTTTGTTATCATCGCTCGGTAGCGTTCACCATTGACAGTAACGCTGCGATTCGCATCATCTTTGAAGAAATATGGCCCAATAATGCCGCCGGCCCATAAACCGCACCAAACAGTGGCTTTTTCGGGATGCATTGGTAGCTGTTGCAATGCTTCTGGCTGATCTTCACTCCAAATGCGGCAATTTTGCTTATTTACGTACCCATTCAACCAAAAATGAGCCTCATCGCTGAACACAATATTTCGATAAAAAAGCGGATCCTCGGCCAGCTTTCCAAGAGCCCATTCACCAAAAATTCGGCGTTGTGGTAGGTCGGCTGGCTTTAGTTCTTGCACAAGCTGTATCTTAAAAGGCTTTACGCACAAATCCTTCCGCAAAATTTTCCACGTAGTGCTGTAACAAAGGCCTAACTGCTGGGAACGGTGCCGAATCGACATTTCGCGGTCTTCTGTCACACTAGCTGATACGGCCGCAATATTTTCTTCACTACGCACAGTACGTAAACGTGTTGGTGGTTTAATGTCCAACAAAGTAAATTTGGTGCGAAATTTGGTCACAATCTTCCGAATAGACTGCTCAGAAGGTCGAGAATGCCGATCATAAAATGGAAGCAGCGCGCGATGAACATTTCGAACCGAGCACGAATTTTGATAGTAAAATTCAATAATTTGCAAGCGTTGTTCATTTGTAAGACGATCCATGGTTAAATTGCAAACCAAACTGAAGCTGTTTGACAGTGACACAAGGTACTAAACACACGTCAGCTGTCAAAACCAGTGTTGCCAAAACCAAACCAGCTAAAAAATCACCCGTTACATATATAATAATTATATAATAATTGGAATAGTAGTGGTGGTGATTGTAGGGGACAGAATAGTTGAAGAGGGTTTGACTAAGGTATTGGATAAGTTAATAGATGTGGGAACTGATGAAATTATAGTAGGTACTTGGGTGAGAGGAGATAGTGTTATACCATGTTCCCACCAACGTGATTTAGGTAAAACCACTTTATTTAGCTAAATCATCTTTCTCATAAATTATGTTATTTATCATACATTTTCGTGATTACGATTTTTCTGGTAGACGTTTTTAAATTTTAATTACGTATCTGTCATCGGAAATCCACACAAAATAAAATCGAACATACCTCTATTATGTTCAGCACTTCATTCAGCAAACGAAAAGTCAGTGATGGGACTTGAGGAAAGTGAAACGGTGGTAGAAAAGTGGTAGAAGAAAATTGTTCATGATAAATAATTAATTTATTTATACCGATAAAATAGTAATAATAACAAAAAAAAAAAAACGGAAATAAAATAAATATATATAAATAAGTCATTTCTAATTATTAATTTCAATCATTTTTAAAAATCACATTTGTTGTTCAAATCAAAAAACTTAATTATTACTTCGTATGGCAACCGTCTGCGAATTTATATTTTGAAGCGTATTTTACCAATAATTTCGGGGGTTCGAAATCAGCTTTTAAATTTTGAATTAAAATTTTGAAAGAACTACAGAAAAAATGGCATGGGTTCAACTCATCATTAAATACAAAATATCAAAACTTAGCAAAACACCCTCGCACTAACATAGTCAAATAATGAAGTATTGTCGCGGTAAATGGTGTATACTGGACTGGAAGTTTTTGCTGATGCAATTCTTCGAGAAAAATACTGATAGCTGAGTGTGTATGGGTAAAAGTAAGGCGAGTAGCAGAAGTTATAGTAGGTACAATTTTCAATTTAATGATGGAAAATAAATATTATTAGCGAATAGCTTTGTTAAAAGGTAGTAGATTTCGATTTCAGATTGGTAGAATTTCCGAAAGTGTAAAAAGTGGTTGAAATACCACTTAAGTATTAGAAGTCCCATCACTGATATGGCAAAGTTGGCGTAAATGTCACACTAAATCACTTAAAGTTCGGTGGGGACGCGTTTCGTGATTTATAAATTATTTCGGCTAAATCACGTTGGTGAGAACATGGTATTATAGTTGTTGGAGTACGTTAAGAGAGACGCGGTTACGCAGAGGCTAGGTTAGGTTAGGTTGAAGTGACTGTCGGCTAGCCGACACACTTAGACCATTATTACGTCCCTTGTGATACAACATGAATCTATATTCTTCCTACTCATTGAACCAGTTGGAGCTTCTGATAAAGCGTAGGAGATTTCGAATGTCTGTCTTTTTTAGATCGTTTAGATCACTAAAGTAGAACGCTCCCAAGTGGAGTTGCGTGTTTGGCGAGTTTATCAGCCTTGCAGTTACCTGGGATGTCCCTATGCCCCGGCACCCAACAGAGGTGAATATTGCACTGCTCCGCCATCTCTCTGAGAGACGAACGACAATCTTGGGCTGTTACAGAGTTTGTGGAGACTGATTCCAGGCACTTGATAACAGCTTGACTATCCGAGAAGATACGGATATCTTTAGCAGATATCACGTTGTCCCTTAGCCAAGATAAGACTTCTTTTATCACCATTATTTTCGCCTGAAAACGCTACAGTGATGAGGAAGGCGGAAGGAGAGACTTAGATTAAATTGTTGGGCTTGAAAAAAATTGTTTTCTAATACTCTATAAATATCGATTCAAACTGAAATTTGAGCAATATTTAACATAATATCCTAAAATGAAGCGCCCAAGTTCAGAACAATCAAAACAAGTAAAAAATGTATCATCGGCTTGACCGATGCTTTGATACCAACCACTGCATACAAGTCATAATGCAAAATGTTAGACATGTAAGCTACTACGTCTTACTTACTTACTTACTTACTTAGATGGCGCTACAGTCCGGGGTGAACCTGGGCCTCAACCAATACGCCTCTCCAGTTAGCGCGATCTTTAGCAAACTGCCTTCAGTTGCGCACTTCAAGTTGGTTTAGGTCCCCTTCCACTTGTGCGCGCCACCTAAGGCGAGGTCTTCCTCTACTGCGTTGTCCCTCCGGGTTGGAGTCGAAGACTCTTCGGACCGGAGCGTTGGTGTCCATTCGCTCTACATGTCCTAACCATCTTAGACGACTTATGCGTACTTTTCTGACCAGGTCAATGTCGCTGTACAGCTCGTAGAGTTCGCTGTTAAATCTTCTCCTCCAAGCCCGTCAACGCAAACGGGACCAAAAACCACTCGAAGAATTTTGCGTTCGAAGCGACCAAGAAGATCCTCAATAGTTTTTGCTAGGGTCCTTGCTTCTGCGCCATAGAGCAGGACAGGGATGATGAGAGTCTTATATAGAATCTCCTTAGTGCTTCTTTACAAGGCCTTACTAATCAATTGCCGTCTTAGGCCAAAAAAACAGCGGTTGGCAAGTGTGATTCTTCGCTTGATTTCTGATGTGATGTCATTGTCAGAGTTTATAGCGGAGCCGAGGTAGACAAAGTCCCTTACTACCTCAAAATTTTAACTGTCTATCGTGACGTTCTGTCCGCTTCGTCGATGTTGTGTGTCCCTTCTTGTTGACAGCATATATTTTGTTTTACCCTCATTCACCACTAAACCCATTTTTGCCGCTTTTGTACTAATACTGTACTGTCGTCAGCGTATGCAAGCCGTTGCACAGATTTTTGGAAAATTGTGCCTCTGGTGTTGGCTTGTGAGTTTCGCACAATTTTATCAAGAACTAGCTGACCCGTGCTCGCCTTGCTTCGCCAGAGTTCCACTTCTCAAATTTAAAACAAAATAATTAGCGCTATACAAAAAGTAGCTTACCCGAAAAAAGAGAAGAAAAACTGCCAGTAAAACAATCCAAACAAATACCTTGGTAGGCTAACTTCTATTATTCCCTCTCAATCTCATTTACATTCCACTTGTAAGTTGTTACTTGTTACATTTTATTCCCCATCTCAATCCCATAACAACTCGCTCACTTACTACTCAAACACAAACATCCTCAAGTTCAAATTAAAAAAAGAGAAAAAAAAACATGAAGCAAAAAAACTGCAAATGCACAAACAGGTTTTAGCATGGACGTGAATCAGTATCCTTATCACTAATAAGATCAGAATCACTATAGCGAATTTTAAAAATCACAATCACAATTAACAACTGAGTGTGACTCCCTCAATCTCAATTACATAGCTATCTCCCTCAATCCCATGCACCACATTCGCTCTACTACTCATTGTCATTATTCACTAATAATTTAAGAACGTGAGCAAAAAAAAAAAAAACAACACAAAACCCAAAAGTTGCATAAAAAAAGAGAAACACACGGCAGAAAATGTATAGAGAGAGAAACAGGTTTTGCCGCACACACACACAAAATTTCCTCCACTCAACGCTGGAAAAATCCAACGATCTAGCTTCAATCGAACATTTTGATTTTTTCAATTGTATTAAATTTATAGTTTATTGCTTATTGTTCGACTTCAGGATAACGTACAAAGATGATTTATATCTTAAAATCTTTGTACATTATTGAACTTTGTATTAAAAAAAATCCCATTTCATTTGGATGAGTGATTCCGAAGCTAGGAGCTAGAAGGCATCCGAGAATTACAACTTTTCTTAGATATCAGCTTAGATTTCCACTTCCGGACAGCGAATAATGGTAAAACATATCCTATGTTCAAATCTGAACAATTTCCTATGCAACTGTGTAAACCGAAATCAAATTCGTGCAGTACTTTTTGAATCTATTCTCGTCTCACAGATTACAGCCGGAAAAAAAGCTACAGTTTTATTATAGTAAGGATGATGTTGAAGAAGTCACATGACAGCGCGTCGCCTTGTCTAAATCCTTTTTTGACATTAAAGGTCTCGGTGAGATTGTTTCCTACCTTTACAAGTTTGGCAGGGATGCCAAAACTAGAAATGGCTCTGTATAGCTCGTCTCTATAAATACTGTCATATGCGGCCGGGCCTAAAACCGCACTGATAGGGACCTATCAGATCGTTGACGGTTTCAGGCGTTCACACAGTACAGCAGACATGATCTTATACGCAGTGTTCAGGAGACTGATGCCTCTGTAGTTGGCGCAGTTTAGAGGGTCTCCTTTCTTGTGGATCGGGCAAACAATGCTGAGGTTCCATTCATCAGGCATACTTTCCTCTAACCAAATCTTGGAGATGAGTTGGTGTATGCACTCTACCAAGTCATCTCCGGCTGCCTTGAAGAGCTCGGCAGGTAAGCCGTCTAGTCCAGCAGCCTTGTTGGATTTAAGCTTAGATATTGCTATCCTCACTTCATTTTGGTCAGGTGGACGGAAATCTTGGCTGTCATCGTCCAGGTTGAATGGTTCGTTCTGCCTAACAGCGGAATTTGTGTCGTCTTCGCCGTTTAACAGTCTGCAGAAATGGTTTTTCCATGTCCTCAGCACCGACTGTGACTCTACTACAAGGTTTCCTTGTTCGTCTCTACAGGTCTCCGTTCGGGTCTTGTTGGCATGACACGTTCTTTTTACCTTTTGGTAAAACTTCCGAACATTGTTCCTGGAGTAACACCTCTCTATATCCTCGATCGCGCGCTTCTCATGCTCTCTCTTTTTTCTCCGGAGAAGCCGATGTTCTTCCCTCCTTTTTTGCTCGTAGAGCTGTCGAGCTGCTCTCGTCCTTCTATGCAGCGACGCTTCGTATGCACTTTGTTTTGCTGCATGTGCTTGCCTGCACTCTTAGTCAAACCAGCGGTTTCGGGGGGGTGGGCTGGTGAAACCGAGCACATCAGTTGCGGCGGTTTTGATGGCTTCTTGGCATTGGCGCTACTGGTCTTCGGCACTTGATGCTGGCAGTATAGGACTTCTCAAGAGGTTGAGGGATACGCGATCGGCAAAGGTTCTGGCGGTTTGTTGCGTTTGTAGTCGTCCAACGTTAAATCTCCTCACAGTATTTTCTCGTTGTTGTGGCGTCTGGGACATCCGCATCCGTACCTTGGCTACAACAAGGTAGTGGTCCGAGTCTATGTTGGCCACTCGGAAAGTTCGGACATCTAGAATACTGGAGGAGTGCCTTGCGTCGATCGCAACATGATCAATTTGGTTGACGGTGTGATGATCAGGTGACCGCCATGTTCCTTTGTGGATATTGAGGTGAGGAAACCGTGAACTAGCTATGGTAACATTACGTCCCGCAGCAAAATCAATCAGCCTAAGTCCGTTTCCAGACGTGGTGTCGTGTAGGCTGTGTTTTCCGATTGTGCTACCAAAGATGTCCTCCTTTCCTTTTTTGGCGTTAAAATCACTCAAGACGATTTTAACGTCATGCTTAGGACATTGCTCATATGTTTTGTCGAGGAGCTCGTAGAAACACTCCTTGGTAGCATCGTCGTTTTCTTCTGTGGGGGCGTGAGCGCATATTAGGCTGATGTTGGCGAATTTAGCCTTTATGCGGTTTGTTGCAAGGCGTTCACTTACGTGTCGAAAGCTCAAGACTTTTTGCCTAAGTCTGCCGCTTACAGCAAATCCGCATCCAAATAGACGCTGCTTTTGTTCCCTATAGCAGTCACCGTAGTAAATGTCACAGTTTTTCATCCTCCTTTTTTTCGTTTTGCAGGGTCGTCAACAGTGAATCCGTCCTTATCCGAGGCTTTTGGTTGCTTCGCAACAATTCTTTTTTTTTTTCGTGGTAGGGTCGTTAACCCCACGCACAACCCCAAACCTGGAGGACCAGGCCCTTTCTGTAACCCCTTGGGCAAAAGGAGCCGGAATATTCCGGAGTCAGTAACCCGCTGCGGGGATGTGAGAGCTGCCGTTGACCCATTAAGGGCTCTTCCGCCACCATCTCTATTTCAACACCCTGACTAGTGCTGAAAAATCCTCAATGACCTCAGCTCCAAATACGTCAAAGTAGCTCATTGAGGTATCTGCCATGTTGACTGTTGACGCCACCGTTGATTCAACCATGTGAATTCATCCGCCGTACGTCCTCTTTCTGAGGGGCTCATGTAAGACCTCTGAGACTCGATCAGGCAGTCATACCGACAGAGCATTATAGTGTTGCTATTTTCTTCGTGTTCAACACTCGCGCTTATAAGTTTAGCAAGTCATGCCCGGAAGGACAAGACCAGTACCCGGTGGCTACCACGCGGAGGTAAAATAAGCACAATTGATGTGTATGAACAGTTACAACGACTGGGCATCGCCAAGTTGACGCCAATCAGTGCCTACCCTATTCATACAGCACCCAACCACCTTTGGGGTTATTTGAAAGAAAAGGTGTACGTCGCAGCAACCAGCAACAATTCAAGAGCTAAAGGACGAGATAACTAGGCACATTAACGGCATAGAACCTCAATTATGCCTCAGCGTCATCGAAAATTTGGACCATCGGATGGAGGTGTGCCGCTGAGGTCGCGGCGGCCATTTGGCCGATATTTTGTTCTTTGTATAATTGAACCATACCAATATTATCATAATAAAAAGAATTTTTTTTTTTTTTTTTTTTTTTTAACCGAGGGTAGGTGAAAATCTTCCAAAAACACTATGAGAATAGCAAGCGCGTGCTCATAGTAGTGTCAGATTTTTACTGACTAAAAACACCACCCTTCGAAAGATTGTTAGATACTGCAACTAAGATATAACTTTATCAAGCAATTTTTCTATAACGAAATAACAACTTTTGACAGGCTACTTCCCAATGAAAGATCCTGCATGTTCCGCAATTTAGACGCGGTTAATCCTATCTTGCCAAGTCGAACGGTTTCGTTCTTTGTAGTCGGCGCAATAAATTGTTCTCGTCCAAAATTTGTCGGACTGAATTGTTGACATGTCCGATTAGTCGGTTTCTATGCTTTCTCGCGAAGCTTTTTGTTTCAGCTTCAATTTTCGAAATTCCGAGATCTCTGTGGATATCGTCGTTTCTAATATACCATGGTGCTTGTACAATTTCTCTAAGCACTTTATTTTGAAAAGTTTGTAGAATATTGACATTTGTTTTCTTGGTACAACCCCAGAGTTGTATACCGTAGGTCCACACCGGCTTTAGCACTTGCTTATATAGAAGCAGTTTGTTTTCGGTACTGAGCTGGGGAATGTTTTCCGAGTAACCAGTACATTTCTCTATATTTGATATCGAGTTCTTTACGTTTCATTTTCACGTGCGAATTCCATTTCAGCTTTACGTCGAGTGTCATTCCCAGGTATTTGGCCTCGTTTGCAAAGGGTATTCGGGCCAAGTTTAAAAAAATTGGCAAGTCATTTGTTTTCTTATACGTGAAATTCACGTGAACAGATTTAGTTTCGTTGAGGGCGATCCGCCAGTCCCTCGTCCATTCATTTACCTTATTCAGTGCGATTTGAAGTTTTGCAGTCGTTTCTTCAATTGTATTACCTACTGCTAGGATAGCGGTGTCGTCGGCGAACGTAGCGAGAGTAGTGCCATCTTCTCTTGCTATATCGCGAGTATATAGTAGATAGAGAAGGGGCCCAAGGACACTTCCTTGCGGCACGCCGGCCGAAATTTCCTTAAGCTCAGAGTATTCGTTTCCATGTCTAACACGGAAGAGTCTATTCCCGAGATATGATTCTAAAATATCATATAGGCGTATGGGAAGAACTTGTCGTATTTTAAATTTTAATCCGTCATGCCACACCTTATCAAAGGCTTGTGAGACGTCAAGGAATACGCTCGAGCATATCTTTTTTTCTTGAAATGCTTTCTCAATTACGTCAGTAATTCTATGCACTTGGTCAATCGTCGAATGCTTGGTTCTGAACCCAAACTGGTGGTCAGGGATAAGATTATTGTTTTCTATAACCGGTTGAAGGCGCGTTAGTAAGATTCTCTCGAAAACTTTGGATATAACTGGAAGAAGGGAAATTGGTCTATACGACTTTACTTCATTTGGCGGTTTTCCTGGTTTTAAAACCATTATGACCTCCGCAACTTTCCATTGGCTCGGCACGTGTTTTAGTCTGAGCGCGGCATTTATAATATGAAGAAGCTTAATTAATGCTTTTCTTGGTAGAACTTTGAGAACTTCTCCCGTGATCAAATCATAACCAGGAGCTTTCTTAGGTTTTAGGGATTCAATTTCACGTTTTAGTTCCCTTAGCGTTGCACTTGTGAGTATTAAATCGTCGGATAGTAATTCCGCCGCAATAACACTGTCGTGAACCGCCCGACCATCGTACGGTTTAAAGGTTTCTTCTAAATGGGCGGCAAAAACGTCCGCTTTTTCCTTATCTTCCCTTGCCCATTCATTTTGATTTATTTTAATTGGCGGCGCGGGGATTTTGGGCCTTTTGGTGCCTTTTACAGCTTTCCAAAGTGAATAGTTGGAATCTTTTTTCGCCGTTAAACTTTCAAGGTAAGAACCTATCGCACGATTTTTAAAGTCCTTAATAGCTGTCTTCAACAAATTGCACAAATAATTCAAATGTGTTTTATGTTGAAGAAATGACAATAATTTCCTAAATAATTTGTGTTTTATTCAAAATCAGCATCGGCCCTTAAAACTTAACCACCCTTTAGTATATTTTTTAAACTAAACATTGCAAAATTTGGTACGGTTTTGTCTGCGTAGTTACAACAACCGGTCTAAGGATTTTGATCAAAATGCATACTAAAGATAATATCCGTATTTCAAATAAGACCCCGTACCTACTTAGATTTCCTCAAAAAATTCGAATAAATCATTTTTTAAATTATTTCTCAAAAACGACTACCCAAAAGCCGATCTGTGTAAATATCTTTTTTTAGGACTCATCACTTTCATTATAAATGCAATAGCAGCAAGGCAAAATTAATTTTTTTAATTTTTTTAATTTTTAATTTTCTTGTCCACTTCTTCTTTTTTTCAATCATTTTGAATATGCAGCATAAAAATACTCTTACTGCTAAAAACAAAGAGTGTGAACAGAAAATCAGTTCACTTGAGAGAAAGGTCAACAACAACCTAGAACAACAGAACGACTATATATGTCCAACACTAATCTCGCTCTCAAAGTACTTCGCGATGGTCTGAAGGTAAATGTCATGGAAGGAGATATAGATCAATGCTATGTCAACAAAATTAAATTATCCAAAACACCAGATGATAACAATTCACCTTCTGCCAAAAGGAAAAATGTTTTACATATTAAGTTCATTTCGCGGATCATGAAAGGAAAAATAATGAGAGCGAGCTACCAAACTAAAACAGAACTAAAAACAACGATTATCAGTTCTGAGGCAGCAGAAGAGATGATGTAGGTACATAATTGAGAGCCTAACATATAACTCCCGGCAACTATTGAAAGCAGCAACGGCAATGAAAGAAACAAAAAAATACAAATTTCTGTGGGATTGTTTACATGCGGAAAAAAGAGGGTGATCAATTTGTTAAAATTGCATTTCTGATTTCAATAAATTATGAATAATAATCCTATTAACTACCATGTAAACAGTCCTATCCACCCTTATTTAAATGAGTGTAATGATAATGAATTTAATGTACCTTTAGAGGAATCTTTTGACGTTCATCAAAAAAACAGTCATAGTCTGAGAAGTAATTTTGATAATTTGTTATATAGTACACATTGACTCCCGTATTAATAAACGCCGAGCAGCGGCGAGTTAGCGTAAACTAACATGTTAGCTTTCATTGGCATGAATTGGCGGATTAGCTAACTCGCCGAGGGAAATTTTTACAAAATCTCGATTCCTTTTCGAAGTTAGTGATGGAAGATAATAATATTCTTCCAAATGAGCAATTTCGTTTCCGAAGAAATCATAGTACATCCCATCAAGTGCTTAGAGTCTGCCAGCACATTAAGCAAAATTGTTCCTTGGGAAAATCAACTGGCCTAGTGTTGCTGGACATTGAAAAAGCTTTTGATTGTGTATGGCATTTGGGTCTTGTCTATAAGTTGTTGATTTTTCGTTTTCCCCCGTACCTAATAAAACTTGTCCTGAGCTTCCTTTCCGATCGTTTTTTTAAAGTTTTCGTGAACTACTGTTATTCTGTTTGTCATAGTGTTGTTGCTGGTGTGCCTCAAGGATCGGTTTTGGGTCCAATATTGTATATAATTTTTATGTCTGATATTCCAAGACTCCCTTATTGTAAATTAGCTATTTTTGCGGATGACAAGGCAATATATTCTTCGCATGAGTTTAGTCTTAACGTGGAGACAAACCTTGCAAATGCGATTCAAATATTGCTAAGTTATTACAATAGCTGGAAAATTAAACTAAATGCTGAGAAGGTGCAAGCTATCTTTTTCAGCAGAAAACGAAAGACTTGTTTTCTTCCAAGCAATCGGCTAATTGTTAATAACACAAGTATTAACTGGGTCCCATCCATCAGATATTTAGGCATTCAACTAGATACAAAACTCACATTTAAGAACATACTGCTAAAACAATACAAAAAGTGAGTATAGCAATAAACATGTTGTACCCCTTCATAAACAGAAAGTCCTTACTGAGCAAAGCCAACAAGGTCGTAATTTTTAAAGCAATTTTTCAGTCAATCCTTTTATATGGTTGCCAAGTATGGGGTAATTCAGCAAAATGTCATCTCAAAAAACTACAAGTTTCACAAAACAAAATCTTAAAAATGATGCTAAATCTTCCCCCGCATCACTCAACCACTGATCTTCATACCAGAGCAAATGTGGACTTGATTCAAGATCGAATTACAAAGTTGACCATCAAATTTCTCCGCAATTGTGAGATCTCCGAAAACCCTCTGATTCACGACCTAAATGTTTAATCATGTTCCGATTTGTTCTGAATGCTTCTTTGTTATCAAAAATTATTATTTGTTATTTAATATACCTACCTATTATTTATTATTTGTTATTTATAATTTATTATTTATTATTTGTTATTTATTTTTTTGTTATTTAATATTTGTTATATATTATTTATTATTTGTCATACATTATCTATTATTTGTTATTTACTTATTTATCCATTTATGTATTTATTTATATATTTATTTATTTATTTATTTATTTATTTATTTATTTTTTTTTTTATTATTCATTTATGTAATAATTTATTTATTTACGATTATTTATCTATTATTTATTGTTTAATATCTATTTATTACTCATTTATTTATTATTTACCCATTACAATGTACCTGCTTAGTATAGATTTGTTACTTCTTATTATTTATTCACTACAATGTACCTGCTTAGTTTTTAAGGTTTCCTTTTCTTTCCCTTTTCTAACTCTATTTCATTATTAATAATTAAAATTATTCAAAGTATATCATTGCATAGTATTATTGTTTGTAATCATGATTTAAAATTAATTGTTCAGTAGAAAGATATAATATAAATATCAAATCTCTATATATAAACTGCGCGGTGGCCCACCAAATGTAAATCTATAACACGAAAAATAAATTATCTATCTATCTTTTCGAAGTTACATGAAATATACGAACAACAAAAGTTAAATTTTTGATTATTATTAGGTTGTGATTTTTTATATCTAAATTTTGAATTTAGGAATAATTAAATATAAAATATAGCCTAGGAATAGATATCATCTGAAGATGTCTCAATACGCTACGGTTAAGGTGCACATTGCACATTACATTAACGTTCGTTTGACGCGTAACATCTGAACCAGCGTTGCCAGACGTTCAAATTTCCCCCCAGATAACTCTGACAAACCCCCACATTTGGATACTTTTTTTCAAAAAACCCACAACTTTTTTCATTATTTATTTTTAAACTTTTTTTTATGATTTAAAACAATAAATTTCGAAATTGTGTGCGCCGAAAAAAAACAACACAGTGTCAACGCATGTTGCATTTTGAAACATCTTGTAATGGAAATTATAACAAAATACAAATAAAATAAAGTTTATAAAAAAAACCTAGATTTCCCCCTAAACAATTTCTCCCCCCAGATTTCCCCCGTCGACCAAAAAAAAACCCTTAATCTGGGGGTAAAACCCACAAACTGATAACAATGAATTCTGAATCCTGAAGTCTAAAAGAGAATCTGAGAGAGAATCGGTGAAAACCACATAACTTTCTGAGCACGACAACTGCAAGAGAGACGAAATATGTCAGATGTACTATACTCTGTCCAAGAAAAATTGTCAGTACAGGGAAGATAGGATGTTTGGCTCTCAGTCTGGTAGCAATGACTTCCATAAATCGGTCCCTTTTTAAAGCTCTCACAGGGTTGCCATAGTGTGTATGATAATTCGCCATAACTCAGAGAGCAATACTGTTAGGGTAACCATCTTCCAATTTAGCCAGGTCAGTAAAATAAATCTTTCTTTTCTGTTCTCTAATTTTTTTTACTTCGTGTAGATATCTTCGTCTCCAAGAAATAATGTCACTTCTTTTCAACAACAAATTCTTTCGCTGACGTTTGACGAATTTAAGTCCGAGAGCTTTTTGCAATATTGTATGCAAAGTTGATCTATTTAGTTTTGTTATATTTTCACTTTTTTGTATTTCCAATAATATCTTGTCTAGCGTTGGAAGGTCATTATCCATAAAAAACAGATGGACTATCCGCCTAATCGCACATTTGTCAAAATCATCCACCTTGCTCTTGATACCGGAATTATTTTTCTTCATTGGTGGTGAATTGTGGCCTTTGATTACTTTTTTCCTTAAAGGCCTGTATACAATTCGTTCCGTAACAGAAAAAACAGTAGCCGCATTTCCTACGGCTTCCGATTTACTTTTAAAAATGCAATAGAATTTTTCAGTTGCATCAACAATTTGTTGTTTCTTTTCTACACTTAGATCCTTTGAAGACTTTGTAGCCATGTTTCTGTTTATTCATATGCAAAATAAAGTTAACCACTTGCTTAGATGCACTATCCGCTATTGAGATAACAACCATTGTTTCTGCCTTATATACACAAACAGGCAATTAGAAAAAATTATATAACCACAAAGCAATGTCATATACCTAAACAGATGTTAAAAGGACTGCACTTGTGCAGCTCTACATAAATTTTTTAATATAGACATATACACCTTGATTACATATTTGTTAAAAAATTACTACCCGTCAATGTAGAACTTCGCGGAAACAGTAGCAAAAAAAGGATCATAAAATCCTTTCAAGGCATTCGCTTTACTGGAGATGGAGAGGAGTGACCGGATGTGGTAAAACCCAACGACCGAAAATAAACAGTATAGGTCTACCTGCTTCATCACTTTGATATTTCAGTGTGAAAAATATGCTCTACAAAGTGAAATATGAATTTATACCTACCAAAACATGCAGAAATATGCCCTAACGAATAAGGCTGAAAATTTGTACTTAGTTTTCTATATTAAAATATTTAATCAAATTGTATCCCTTAAAATACCATGATTTTGCATGAATCCGGTTGAGTTGCCCTAGTAATCACTATTAATTTATTGCAATATCTCTACAACGCACATATGATCACCTGTTGCGTTAATGAAATGAATGCATTAAAACACCTCACGAATAAACATTATTTCTAAAAGACAATATTCAAAAATATGTTTTAACTGAATATTATTGGATCTTTCAGAAATACAAACAAATTAAAACCGAATGGCAGCACCCCACATAACATGCCGCTCCCAAAAGCTCCAAAAAGCTCCGAAAAGCACCAAAACCGAAAGTTCTTTGACAAAGTTCAAAGGAAAACCCTTAATGATATGCTAACATTGACATATGGTAACACTTCTCTGATGTGCTTCAGTCACTCACACTGCTTGTTTTGGTTGATGATAATAGCAAGCGAACACAAGCGATCGTGCTCATTCTGCCCGCGGCTGCGTGGCAGACTGTTTGTGGAGGGATGTATGCGAATTTCAGGAAAATTACAACAACAAAATGCTTTGGAATGCCAGTGGTTTCGTTTTTATTTCAGTGGCAAATCCTGTGTTTGAGTGCCGTGAGAGTACTACAGGCACCACTGGTAGAAAAAAGAGCTTCCCATAAGGCCTGTACTGACAATTTTTCTTGGACAGAGTATAGAATATTTAGAACAATTCCGTGTAGTGCTGTGTCCTGTCGTGCTCGTGCGTCATGCGTTAGGTGACAAAGAGCGAATAGGAATAGCTAACATGGAGATGAAATGTGTTTGTGGTCTTGTGCCATAGTAATAAAAACACCCGATCAAAACTTGAATTCACTTTTTATTTCGGTATTTCAATAACTCTTATTACTACGATTTTACAAAGGTTTTTTATTTCGTTGCGCACGGTCGAAAGAAGAAAAGGAACTAGTTACGTTAATCAACTTATTTTTCTGTTCTCTGTTAGTTTTGTCGTCAAGGTCAATGTCAGCCTAACTCTTTCGTTGTGTGTAGGTGCATTTGCAGTTGCGCGTGTGTGGTGGTGTGTGGTGAATTACTTGGAGAACTAAAGCTGTCTTTTGTGTAAGTCGCCACACTACTCCCCTTCTAATGAAAGCGTTGTGGTCGACGGACTAGTCTGCCTGATTTTGTTACAATAGGTTTCGGGGTGGTAGTCATCCTTTCCTCTCGGGGTTTCGACGGTCCAGGTTGCTGATCTTCCGGTTTTTCAGTTGATTTGTGTCTGGTTTCTAATGAATCGTTGTCTTCCCCCTGGAAAATGAAAGCGGGTTTCAGACGATCGATTGATATCTTCCGAGGTTTTCCATTAACGCGAACACTAAAGTATTTCTCCTTGCGTTCTATCACTGCAAATGGTCCTTGGTATGGTGGAGTGAGCGATGGTCGGAGGGCATCATTACGAATAAAAACATGAGAGGTGTTATTTAAATCCTTGTGGACAAATACACGATCGTCGCCATGTTTCGATGCCGCCGTGGGTCTCAGCCTTTCCATTTTCTGCTTTAAGTTTTTGAGAAAGTCGGAATGGTTTACGTCTTCACGTGACTCTACAAAGAACTCGCCTGGTAGTCGTAAAGTTGTTCCATAAACTAACTCCGAAGCGGAAGCCTTTATATCGGGTTTAAATGCTGTTCGTATTCCCAACAGTACAAAAGGGAGAACCTCGGTCCAGTTAAGCGTCTCATGACACATCAACGCAGCTTTGAGGGTTCGGTGCATTCGTTCTACTATACCATTCGCCTGTGGGTGATAAGGCGTCGTCCTAAGGTGTACTGTCCCTAACAGTTTAGTCAGTTGGTGGAAAACTGCAGATTCGAATTGTCTCCCGAGATCTGTGGAAATTTTCGTCGGCACACCATATCTCGAAATCCATCCCATCACCAGATTGTGGGCTATTGATTCGGCGGTGATATCACACATAGGTATAACCTCCGGCCAACGTGTAAACCTATCGATTATGGTGAGACAGTATCGGAAACCATTCGATGGCTGTAAGGGTCCAATAATGTCAACATTGATTTGGGAGAATCTCTCGTCCGGTAGCTCGTACGTACCCAGCGGACTTTTGGTATGCCGACCAACTTTCGCGAGCTGACATTGTTTGCACTGCTTGACGAAGGTTGCACAGTCCTTCCTGAGGCCGTACCAAACATACCTGTCGCTTACTAGCTTCGTGGTAGAGCGCACTCCAGGATGTGACAAACTGTGTATATTAGACATCACAAGCCTTCTGCAGCTTTTTGGAATGTATGGTCGGATTATTCCGTTCGAAACGTCGCAATAAATCAGTTTGTCCGAATTGGGGATTTTAGAATGGGCTAGGCGCAATGATGTTTGCGAAGAGTGGTCGTTCAGCATCCGTTGTAACTCCACGTCGGAGTGTTGCTCGCTAGCTATATGTTCGTAGTCAATATTTTTGGATTCGGCCCTTATCTCGTTAACTCGCGACAAGAAGTCCGCAACCTTGTTCTCTTCGCCTGGAATATGTCGAATATCACTGGTAAATTGTCCAATTAAATCCAAATGTCGCATTTGGCGGGGCGAAGCTTTGTTAATGTCCTGTTTAAATGCAAATATTAACGGTTTATGGTCAGTGTAAATACAGAATTCGCGTCCTTCTAGCATATACTTAAAGTATTTTACCCCGTTGTACATCGCCAAGAGCTCGCGATCATACGTGCTGTACTTTATTTGTGCCGGGGTCAACCTCTTTGAGTAGAAACCTAACGGCATGGTGTCCTTGTCTATCGTTTGATTGAGAACAGCTCCTATTGCCGTGTCCGATGCGTCTACCTCCAATGACAATACTGCATTTTTAGCGGGATGGGCGAGCAAAGACGCTTGCGCTAAATCGAGTTTGCATTGTTCGAAAGCGTTGGAAGTTTCTTCGGTCCATACCAATACCGTCCGATCGTTCTTTTTGTTTCCTTGTAGCATGGCCTGTAACTTGATCTGGTTTTTCGCCGCGCCTGGTACAAAACGTCTATAAAAATTAATTACCCCCAAAAATCTCTTTAATTCTTTTGCGATTTTGGGCTTTGCAAAATTTACAATGGTTCGAATTTTTTCGTCGAGTGGCCTAATTCCCTCTTCAGTTACCGTATGTCCCAAAAACTTGACTTGACTTTTCCCAAAGACGCACTTCGATGGATTAATGTGCAAGTTGTTTCGTTGAAGGCAATCGAAAACCATTCGTAGGTGCACCTTGTGTTCTTCTGCCGAACGAGATGCTACGCATATGTCGTCTATATATGGGAACGCAAAATCCAAATCTTTCAAAACTTGATTGATATGCCTTTGGAACGTTTGCGCGGCGTTGCGTAGTCCAAAGGTCATGTACAGGAATTCATAGAGACCAAACGGGGTCGTGATCGCAGTTTTGGGGATGTCTTCCGGTTGTACGGGGATTTGGTGATACGCCTTTTGCAAATCCAAAGTTGAAAAGATCGATTTACCATATAAAATATTAGAGAAATCCTGGATATATGGGACTGGATATCTATCTGGAATGGTTACCGCGTTAAGACTTCGGTAGTCGCCGCAAGGCCTCCATTCTCCGTTCGATTTTTTTACCATGTGTAACGGACTTGCCCAGTTACTATTTGACGGTCGGCAAATTCCCTGTTCCACCAACTTTTTAAACTCAGCTCGTGCTGCCTCTAGTTTATCCGGCGGTAATCGTCGCGGTCGTGAAAATACAGGGGGACCCTTCGTTAGGATTTGGTGCGTGACAGCGGAGTCGGTCGGTTTAAATGCATTGTTTTGATACGTTATGTTTTTGTATTCGTTCAATATTGTGGCAAACTCATTGTTCCTGTCGATCGTTGTGATACTCGTCGTTGCGTATTCGTTGGTTTCGTTCGACCCATATTTCCCTAACCTGTTGTGGACTAATTTTTTTCGTTTGCTATCAACCATCAATCCATAATGAGCTAGGAAATCTAGGCCTATAATAGAATTTTTAACATTGGCAATAGTAAAATCCCATTCGAAAGATGCATTTTTTCCAAAAAGCAATTTCATCCTTCGCTTTCCAAATGTCTGAATAATGGTGCCGTTCGCAGCGTAGAGTTTCAATTCCCTTGGGTTTTTCGTATCGTCTTTAAATGAAGGGGGAATGACCGAAATGTCAGCCCCGGTATCAACTAAAAAATCTGTAAAAGTTTTTGAATCGGTGACATAAATTCGCTCTATACAAACGTTAGCCGATTCGTCTAACGTTTGATCCATTAGTTTCCCCTCGGCTGGTTTTCAAAACGGCACGGGGGACGGCACTTGGTAGCATTTCTGCCATGCTGGCGATGATACCAACACGCGTCGGAGTCGTCACCTCGTTGTGCATTGTTAGTAGCTGCAGCTCTCGGTGTGTTCGTATTTCCTTCTCTAGTTCTGCTTCTTTGTCTGTGACGCTCACTAAATCCTCTTTCCAATCTAGCAATCCGATTTAGGATGTCGTCCATCTTTGCTTCCAACGTGGAACGCTCGTCCTTGAACCTCGCCTGTCGTGAAGTATCTGCTGTTCGCGCTTCGGCTATCTGTGAAAGCTCTCCTACCTCCATAATCTTGTCGGCTAGTACGGCCAGATCACTCAATTCGGTGTTGCTTGCCTGCAAAATTGCTTGTACCTGAGTTGGTAGCCTCTTTAGCCAAAGAGATTTCAAAAAATCATCGTTGATTTTCCCTGCAGCTAAATTTTTTAGTTCCATGTACAGTTGAGATGGACGTCTTGTTCCCAACTCTACCTCAGACAGTAATTTTTTAATTTTGGTTTGCTCCGTATCTGTGAAAACTGCAAGTATTCTCTTCTTCAAGTTGTCGTATTTGCCTACAACCGGAGGTTCTAAGACTGCGTCCGAAACTTGTGTGAGTATGCGACCTTCCATACTGCCTACCACTATGCTAAATTTTGCGCGATCGGATGACACCTTGTGTGTGATGAACTGTGCCTCAACTTGTGCAAACCATATCTGCGGAGATTCCGACCAGAACGGGGGAATTTTCGTAGAGATCCCAGTAACAATATTTTCGTTTTCTTCGAGATTCGCCCTGTTACTAGAACTGCCTGCGTTCGCAGCGGCATTTCTCCCAGCTACAACCCCTGGCTCTGTCTTCCTGGTCACCACGCTTCCTTCGTCTTCGCTGCTGTCTACGTCCGAGTTCGTCATAGTCTATTGTTCAGTCAGTTAACTAAAACTATTTACAGAATTTATTTCATATACCAAATGTGTTATGTATATTATAAGCCCTATTCGTATGTGTTATGAGAACAGAATTGTAAAAATAATGTAATGGAAAATATTATCTACGTGCGTTTGTTCAGCAACTCTTGTTTCCCAGACTTCCAGTACTGTGCAGAACGACTCCCTCGCCGCCGTCAGAATAGATATGCATGTGCTTGGGTGCTTGTACCCTTAACCTCAAAATGCGTTCGCTTCGTCTTCTCGCATGCGTATGTGCTCGTTGCACAAAATGGTAGGTATTCGTATACGTTCGTCGAAAAATTATTTAATTAAATGTTCTTTTCTAGCGGGGTCACCAATTGTGGTCTTGTGCCACAGTAATAAAAACACCCGATCAAAACTTGAATTCACTTTTTATTTCGGTATTTCAATAACTCTTATTACTACGATTTTACAAAGGTTTTTTATTTCGTTGCGCACGGTCGAAAGAAGAAAAGGAACTAGTTACGTTAATCAACTTATTTTTCTGTTCTCTGTTAGTTTTGTCGTCAAGGTCAATGTCAGCCTAACTCTTTCGTTGTGTGTAGGTGCATTTGCAGTTGCGCGTGTGTGGTGGTGTGTGGTGAATTACTTGGAGAACTAAAGCTGTCTTTTGTGTAAGTCGCCACATGTTTATTAATGAAAAAAGGTAACAAACGGTCACTATCACTATCCGTCTGTCAGCTAAAACACGTGTTAGAGATCGGATATCGTTTTTTTATTAATACGAGGGATCTTTAGTGAAAACGCCTCTTGTAATAGTTGTGAGTGAAATTTGGATTTATGATAAGGAATTAAATGACTATAATATAAATGGATACACCTTCGAAGGTAATTGTAACGAAACATATTCTGCTGGTGGTGTAGCAGTTTATATAAGAAGTGATCTTGAGTATGCTTTTAACAATACTGTGGCGGCAAGTGTGGATATTTGTAGATTATCTTTTTTATTTATTAATAAGTGGTATGTATACTTTGCTCGGCATTTATCGTTTTTATCAGCGAACTTGAAAATATACTAAATGATTCAAATCATAAAAACCTCATATCTTAACTTGACGAATCGTCAATAAGAACGAGGGTTGCTAGGAATATGGGTGAGAGGGGCGAAACTAGGAAGCTTGGTTTTAAGGCTCCAGTTCGAGTCAGATTTAGAATCGTTTAAAAAATCTAAAAACTTACACAAAACCAATGGTGGTGATAAGCTAGGCCTAGGATCCCTACGGACCTGTTGCGCCAACTATTTATTGTTATTATTTTGTTTAACCATCCTTCAAAAACCAATTAGAATATAAAATCACTAATTGGGATAACAGAACTTGCAGAATTCGCATGTATCCAGCCTCCAAAGAGTGACCCCCGAGGAGGGAGCAGCCGGCCCCTCACACATTAAAAAAAAAAAAAAAAAAACAAATAATGGTCCCCTTGTTTCGTTTTCAGAAAGAAAATAAAGCAATTTGACTTTACTTCCTATGCTCTAAATACACTTGTTTGTTCAACCTTTGTGACTATGGCGTTATGCTTTGTTGTCCATAACGCAATCTGAGCAACTCCAACCCCCACTTACCCTAAGCGTTTTCCTAACATCCCAAACATGACTTGGGTAAACAAAGTCATTCAACAAAATCCTATTAAGGATTAAAATAAACTCCCTCACGAGAACTCATCTCTCACTTTGTTTTTCAAACAATTACGGAGCCAGAAAAAGCCATGCCAATTAATTTAAAGTGGATAACGATTTGTAATAAATTTCGAACTTAATCGAGGTAATCTCTCATAATTGCTATTTCCTTTTGCTTGCAGCCCCACAGGACATGGAGCTACTCCCGCAACATGAACTTAAGCACACCTAAAGTGTTCCTTTGTCTGGCTGGTGTACCCGTCAAAATGCCAACCCACTTCAAAATTCAGCACACCGAGTGCAGACGTTTTGAAAAATGATAGTAGGTGACAACGCCAATTATGAGATATTACCAAGCCCTATACTTAATTGGCATAAAGTACCTACGTTGCGACAACGATGTAGCTTGCTGCAACAGAAAATGTGTATCTTTTTTGTTATATTTTTATTTTGTTATTTTCGTACTTGTTACAATACCTCAAAAGTAACTGAAAACTAAAACAGTGCTTAAGAAAATAAGACTAATTACCCGACTTGAAAAAAAGGGCCGCAAATTCTTGTGTGCCCTAGGCCCGGCATGGCCTAAGACGGCTCGCTTCCAGGGGAATTTCTTCTCCATTGGTCGTGTCAAAAAACAGTCAGTCAAAAAATAGTTCCGCGAATTCTTGTGTTCCCTAGGGCCCGACTTTCGTCTCAAAAATACCTCCTCCATATATTATTGGAAAAATATGAACTAATTGGACCTTGGTTGATCTATTTCGCAATTAAAATACCTCTTCCGCAAGCTTGGCTAACTGTCCACAATTTCCGACTCCAACTTGGTTAAGATCGCCTTAAATTTAAACGACTGATGGGCATTTTTTCAGTAGATCGCTCCCCTAAAACCAGTCAACGCAAACGGAATCGAACATATCTTACTGACAGTTTGATAGAATACCCGCGAGCTTATGGAAGGTAGAGGCGCAAGCACTCTTGCATATTTATGCAAGATTTTGTGTTTTAATATTTTTTCTATTGCAAAAATGATACAGGGATGGAAAGTGGAATTACCTAAGGTAATAGGTGAAAGTCACTATTGTTATTATATATATATATATATATATATATATTGTCAAAATTCAACATCCTTCTTTATCTATACGTAAGGTGATCGCAAAATAGAAACGTACATAGAAGGCTACGGCTAATACGTTTGTTCGTTTTTGCGCCCAGCCACGCTGCACACATGGACATTGGACTTATCATATTCTGTCTCTATACACAAGTTTCGTAGTGCTAGAGTGCGGCATGTGAGACGTCACTTTGCATCCTATGCACAGATGTGTAGACATCAAATTTCACGAGTGCCTGATCATGCCCTTATGACATAAGTCAAATCCAATTTGACAGCTCCGTGAGCAAGAGCTATTCTTTCAATAATATTAATGACAGCCATGTGGCATAATAATTAAATAACGTAATCTAATGTGCAGGCAATACTTTACAGCCGCGTATATCCTATTATAATCGTTTAAGAATTGTCATCTTTGTAATCTGTTTTATAAGAGTCTCAATAAAATCAATTCAATTCAATTCTGATCATGCCCTTTAGTTTTTCAATCCCACAAATCACACATCGAAACCTAGTACGCGCCAACTATGCGGATTGCCCATTCGCCACATAGTCAAGTGGTTGACCGCCGGCACTCAACACGGGGTTCGATTAGTTTTACAGCTCAAACGCATTTATTTGACAACGCAGGCAAACGATTTCCCTTTAGGGTCTAATTACCCATTGAGTCCGTGTGAAGCACATTTCCCTGAACCATTAATAGAAGAATATTTATGGCTTGTGCCTTGTTCGCCCGCCATCTGGATTCGATTTACGAAGTGATATTTATGATTGTACGGATCGCGGCGCTGTAAAAAAGGTCTTTGATGAAACAAAATACGAAAATTCTTTCGCATGTTAAGTATGGGCTAGTTGTTCCGTATCTTCAATTTAAAAATATAAAGTTCCTACTTTGGGTACGATAGTTTTCATCGAAGAAGTAAAATCAACTATTAATTTTAGAATTTTAAGCTAAGATCTTCAAAATCCCTGCATAGGTATAGCACTAATAAACAAGCTATGACAAAAGCGAACTACCTTACAGTACTAAATTGTCGGTTCACGCGGTTGCAAGACATTTGGGCCCACTTTTTCACTCATAGACTCGACAATATTCTCAGTTCTAGCATCATCTGAACATAACTTGAAGCTGTCTCAATGGGTAGGGGTCAGCTCGCGAATTTTTTGCAATTCATCATTTCGCCATAATCAGTCCCAATTTGTTGTCTTGCATTTTACTTATTTCGCACTTCATCAAATCGCAATTTTTGTTAAGCAATCTTTCATTTCGCTTTGTAATCGTATCGCAAGAACATCATTTCGCATTCGCCATCTCGCAAATTTTTATCTTGCGTTGTGATTTGTTCGCATTCTATTATTTCGCGAAATGTTTTGTTTTACAATCCATTACATGATAAAAAAATTCGCGCGAAATTTCCTATCATGTAATGGATTGTAAAACAAAGAAATACATATGAGCATTGAATATAGGTATAATACAAAATAAATACAAATTAATATAATTTTGTATTAGAGGCAAGTGCTTTTAATAAGCCAAGATCGGAATACCTAGTCATCTTTTTTTCTAAAATAAGACACAAACGTTTTCCGGACTATCCATTTCCCTAAAGAGTGAAAACTCACTTTAAACGACGGCCGGCGGAGTTTGCAAAACAACTGTGTGCCAAGTGTCATTTTGTCAAATACATAAAAACTAACGACAAAGAATAACGGGAATTAACAGTAAGCGAAACAAATTCATTCAAAATAACAACATGCTATCTAATCATAAGCGAAATGGAAAAGCGCGAGAAAAACATTGCGAAGTAAATACGTTGCAATAGAATTCAAAGACGGAACGGAAATTTGCGAAACAACTATATGGCGAGATGAACTAAATTTATTTCGATAAATGCGAAATAAAATTTGCGAAATGAATTTTGTCGAATAGACCGGCACCCGTCTCAATATCTTTAAATTAGGTAGGTATTAGGTATTATTATTATTATTTTTTTTTGTAAATAAATTCAATATCTTTAAAAATGTGACACCTACATAAAACACATAGACTCTCTTTCCACGGATTTTATAAAGCAATCCAAGTTCGTTATAAAACGAAAAATTCTCTCTTCATGTTTGCTGTTGCCTTCTTTTTGGTAATCGTTCAATTCTCGGAATGAAGTTTTCCCCTACAGGCACACCTCCACGCCAGTGTTGTTAGCACTCTCTCTTCATTTATCCCACGAAGCGTGGTAATTTTTCTCTTTTCACTGTACTCAAATCCCTTTTAAGTCCCACGACACTTTTTCGCCTCTAAATCCAGTTTTTAGAAGTAACATTTTTTATACAAAGAAAGAAAATCACGGTTAATTAACTTTTAGTATAAAAATCACAGTTTTTAACATTATTACGATTATTTTTTGGTACTAGAAAATGTTGATAAGAGAAAAATTATAGTTTTAATGTTTTTTTGTTAGATTCCTCAAAATCCCACGATTTGGTGCCTTTTCCCTTTATCCCACGAAAGGCTTTTCGGACATCGAAATTCCCACGAAATAATAACACTGCTCCACGCTGTTCAGTGACCACCCCCATCATAATCTTATCTTGATTGCTCTCCCCATTCCCCAACCTATACGCACACAGGCCGACTGTGTGCCAGCAGCAGCCACAGCAGTTGAGTAGGAGGAGCCAACTTTTGGAACATAGAATTTTTTTTGTATGCAATTTCGGCAAGCTAACTCCCATACCACATGATTATTTTCTCAAAGGCCTTTTCGAATTATGATGGCCTTATTTAGAGTTTGAGCGTAGAATTTTTTCCGTCGGCTTTTGCACGCACGCAAATGAGTGACAGAAGAACAATATGGAGATAGCGTAAAGCCTTAGATTAATTTATAAAAATAAATAAATAGTGTGAAATTAAATTCCGAAAATCAGTCTAAGAATTAAAACGCTGTCCGAGATTAAATTCTTTTATATTTCAAAATTCTTTTTTTTGTTCGACAATTAAAGTTTTGGCGGGAATACACTGTTTGTGTCTCTGGTTATGACAGTACTATTTAATTTTTAGAAAGAATTAGCTTTATATAAGTTTATGCATTAAGCGAAAATAGGATAGCAATAGATTAATTTATTTATCTATATGTAGGTATGTGAGAATTCATTTTTATTTATGTAAGTGTAAAACACATAATTAAGCATGTGTGAGAAAAAATAACCAAAGTTAAGAGTAAATGAAAAAGAACGTTAAATAGTTAGGATTTAAGAGACTACATTATTTTCAACAAATAGGTAGTTAGCGCAACAGAGCCAGAGGGTACCGGATCTACAATTTTATGCCGAGTCTAAACGGCTAATTGAGAAGCTCTTTCATGACAGTTATACTTTCGGATGTTTGTCAGACGTTGGCGAGAGATGGCGCAGTGGAAAAAACCTTCGACTTGATTTTGTTCAACTGATTTTATTTTATTTTTCAATGGCAAACCAAATTCAATTTTTAACTAACTTGAAGGTTGCTTCTTCCTTGAATTGCCAAACGGATTCAAATTCAGAGCCACGCATATGGCTGTAGATTTAAACCATCTCGAAGGCGGAGTCTACGAAAGGTAGATAAGTTGGCATGCCTATACTGACTGAACTGCACCGATGGGTCAGCCAAACTAATAATAAAGTTGCCTGAATAATAAGAAAAGTGCATTAAAAATCAGCCCAACAGTGATACAATTTTCAGGAATGGAATCATTCTAGGCTTCATACACGGTAAAAAATGTGGGTTTAGTTTAATACCCCTGCAGTCCGCAGTATTGCAGATCAACGTAACACAATAAAAATTTGTTTTCAATATTTCGAATTTATTCATTTATTAATCTTTTCCTTGAATATTTTTATGTTAAAATTTAAAAATTGTTTCTTAAAAGTGCTGATTTTAATTCGAGTTTTCTTCACTTAAATCTCGAAAGCTTTATAATCCAGTATTTTAGTTCACATTGGAATTACATTCACATCCAATGAGGATATTCTTCTTACCAGTAAGTAATTAAAATTTTAATGTATTCTTTTAAGAGGTTGCTTTAATTTATTTAATTTTGGTCTTTAATTTGTGGTGTGCAGAAATGTCCCTAGTGGATTTGCTCTTGAAAGTATGGGCGGTCCAGTTACAGCTATTACACAAAGAGAAATAAGTAACTGACTTAAATCAGGCATACATATATTCTCCTTCATTTAGAAGTCTAGAAGAATATTGTTACGGAGCCATACCTGGGGACATAAAGATAAATTAATTAGGTAATCAACATTTCCACACCTGAAATATTTACCAAAGACAGTTGGGGCACCTGTAAAGGAAAAAAAAACAAAAACAAAAATTTGAAAAAGGTAAACAAACTCTTACATTGGAGTTTGGCCGCTCAACCGCAGTTCTAATATACGCGTTGAGAGGACAAACTACAATGAAAGGAATATAAACTTACATGTGCCATAAATTAGACATTCCTCATCTGAAATGAAAAGAAGATGAATCAATAATAATCAATAAAATAAAATAATTTCTTATCATGTTTCCGTCCATCGGTTGCACTTCCCGAGTGGATTTTGACGTTTTGTCTTGTCAATCGTTTTCATTGTGTTCCAAGTTAAGCGTAGTACGGACCTCTTCTGAAACGAAATTTTCCGGTGGTCTCCAAATGGACAGCGAAACGTCTGCGAAAAGGCAGCGGAAAATAATTTGTGTAGATTTCCATCAGCTGATACACAAGTAGCAGTGTTATCAGCACTGGCTATTTATTTCCAATTTGGCTCCTTAAAATTATCATTTCGGATTTATCGTAATTTACGCTATTCACTTAAAGTTTGGCGATTTTTGGGACACTTACGGCCATATTATTCACTCCGGGTGTAACCCAGGATTAAGTTAATTTTACACCCGACCATTAATCCGAATTTTTTAAACCCGACAATTTAAAAGTATGTCCATATTATTCACTGAAAAACATGTATTAAATTAAAGATGGATTTAAATGCGGATTTAAAAAACTTTAACCCGTTTTTAATCCGGTTTAAACCTACGTAATGTCAAATTTCACAAATAATGACATTTGTTTTTTGTTGTTTGTCACATTTTATGTTAAATTATTTTGGTTTTTCATTTTTATTAAAATAAATTGAAAAATAACCTAAAATAAAAGGTGTCGGCAAAGTGAATGATGAGGACTACAGAAGCAGTGATCGCAAAAATGAAAGTCTGTCACCCGTCGACGATGAAGCAGATAGAGAAGCTGAATGAATGCGATTTTTATTTTTCCTTTTTTAATAAATTAATAATAATAAAATAATTAAGTCAAAAAACTATTAAATTAAAAGATGAAAAAAAAGCAACATATTTTTATTTTTATTTTAATTATATTATCCGCTGACGACGAAGACATCAACATTTCGTCAATATCGAGAATTAAATCCATTTTTTTCCGCGTCTTGATCCTTTTTTTTTATTTTATTTCAATTTTTATTTCCTGCCTCCTGCAAGCGAAGAAATGTCAAAAATGTGACCTATACAAAGGAGTGAATATTATCAAATTGTGTTTTAATCCGAGTTAAAGTACTTAAACTGGTCTCCGGAGTGCAGTTTAAATCCAATCGGATTAAACGCTGTCAAGTTTAAAAAAATGGGTTTATGTTCGGGTTTAACTACTGAATAATATGGACTTGCGTTTATTTTTTGGGTTAAACTCACTTAAATCCGAGTTTATACCTTAACCCGGACTAAAGTGAGTGAATAATATGGCCGTTAGGAATTTATAATTCTATTGCGAACGTACTCTTTTCGATTAACTAAAACTTTCTAAACAGTTATGTCTTTTTCGATTATTTGGCATTTCAGATGTTGATCTGAGATTTCAGATTTCTACTGCCAAATGGAACATTAAATCCGAATTTGATTTTTTTTGCGAGTTGGCCGCAAAAAAAACATATTTTTCACTTGCACCGGAAATTCATTGCAATTGATTTTCACACATTTATACCAAACCATTTCGAAGTAGTTTAATATAAAAACTCGTTTACATTTGCGCTGTTTTTTTTTTTTTTTTTTTTTGTTAACATTGCAAAATGGAAACTAAAAAAAAGTCTCTCAGTTACGAGTTTGTATTGTTTTTTTTTTTTTTAATTAATATTACAAAAAAATATGCAGGGTTAATTTTCATATTTGAGATTGAATATTTTCGGCTTCAAAATTTCTCAATTTGACTCCACCCTCTTCTGAAAGCTGGCAACACTGCAGCACAAATGCCAAATTTCCGCAAGCAAAGAATGTCCCGGACAATAAACGTGTGCGAAAAGAGAGTGGAGAATTGTACCAAGCAATCTACTACAACTACTCACTTTTCCGCCGTCATTTCGCAGCAGCTGCGTACCTACTGCAAAACGAAAAGGAGAGCGGAATTTTTCGTTCATGATTTCGTTGTGTCACTTTTGTATGGGATATTTCGTTTGTGAAGAGGTGCATACCACGCTTTAGTGGATAATCGCAAAGATGAAGTTGAAGGTTTTTTTTTTTTTTTTTTTTGTAAGTTACGTTATTTTTCTCTATGTTACATAGGTATCGTTACTTTATGTATGTATGTATGTTATTAGGAGATAGGAAGACGAGACTGATTCAACTTGACGATTAGGAATTAAGAGACCCCTCGCTCTCATTCCAAAGGGAAACAAATTTTGACAAAACGAATGGGAAATGAAAACAAAAGGAAGAAAAGAAAAGAAGAAGAAAGACAGGGTCTTCGGAGATTTTGGGAAACAAAGGAAGGTGTAAAACAAATGCAAAATTGGTTTGCTGATAGGCCTTTATAGTTATCGTTAACTGACAGCAAGCGGTCAATGAACTTTTCGCAGTCAGCTGAACAATTCTCCTTATGGTACAGTGACAAAAAAAAATTAATTCTTTTTTTAAATTTTGTGGGTGAGTCAGAAGGATTTTTTTTGACGAGTAGAATTTTAAATTTAAATTATTATTTCTCATAGTGCAGGTCACCCCAAACTAAGAATCTGCAGACATCCAGAAATTACGAGAGAGCTCTAACTGTCGTAGTGGAAGTAGGCAAAGATATGAGATATTTCTTTGTGGTTGTCTTAACATCTCCCCCATTTGATTATAGGTTTTTTTTAATCGAAAAAGTGACTCCTGCTTATGTTAAGCCCAAAATAAGCTCTGTCCATTAAGGAGCTGTGGGACCATAATTGCGCTATTTCTGCCGTTGGTCTGCTAGCGACTCGACAACATACCGACAGCCAACGGCCTTCAGCATACGCTAACGGGTTCAAAGACCACAGTTGCGGCACAAAGGCGCTTAACAGGCCCGAGATCTAATAACCCAGAAAAGGGAATAATTTTCATCGGGGTGCAAGAAAGCTTGTACTGTTTTCTCCCCCGCCCGAACAACCATCACTAACCAACAGCAGGGTGCTCCGCCATCAACGCCAAACAGCGTCACCATCACTAACCATCAGCAGCATTTCCAGCAGTGAATTTTTTTTTTTTTTTGAAGTGCCACATTGTTTTTTTTTTAATTTCTTTTTTTTTTAACTTAGTTTTTAATTGATTTTTATTCTTAACGTAGCTTCCTTTTTTGTAAACGTAGTTTTTTTATCTTTTAACGTAGCTTTAATTTTTTTTTTTTTTTTCTAGCTTGAACCTGCTTTTAATAGCTTAGTTAGCGCGTAGTAGTAAAAAAATAGGTATTTTTAAGCCAACATTTTTAAGCAGATACGGAACTTCTCGTGCTGACGCCAGGACAACGGGGGACGTGAAACCGTGAGTAATTATATTTTGAATTTTTAGATTTTAGTTTATTTATAGTATTAAAAGCAGAGAATTTTTTTTCGTTTAATTTTGATTTAAATAACACAGTATCGAGGTGGATGTTTCAACTCCTGAGCACAAGATCAGCAGAGACTCACACATCAGACGGCATTATCAAGGTTAACACAGCAAGAGGCTGTCCGCAAGGAGGAGCTCCATCTCCCCTAATGTGGGGTCTTGTAGTGGACGAGTTACTTAAGAAATTGACAAACCATGGCATCAACTGTGAGGCATATGCTGATGACATAGTTATTATTGGCAGGGGTAAATCTGAGGGAACCCTTTGTGACATTATAAAAGTGGGACTCGAAATAACTCGTGATTGGTGCGAAACGGCTGGGCTAAACCTAAATCCAGCAAAAACGACAATAGTACCATTCACGAGAAAAAGAAAACTTGAACGGCTGAGGTCGATAAGGCTATCGGGTACATTACTGACATCAGTCAATGAAGTTAAATATCTGGGCCTAAACCTGGACAGCAAACTGCTCTGGAAAAAACATACAGAGGAGATAACCAGGAAAGCAACGCGGGCTTTAATGATCTGCCGAAGCCTAGCTGGCAAATCCTGGGGATGCAGCCCGACCATCCTCAGATGGATGTATATTGCTATTGTGAGACCAATGATCACGTATGGCGCAATTGCATGGGCAAAAAGAACCAGGGCACTCATTCCGTAACTTTTCAGACGATTATCGTCGAAACGATAGAACCCAAAACTAGCAACTAAGTGCTAAAATTACAAGTTCGAGAGGTTAATCCAGTTCATTTCCCACAAATGTAATGAAAGCTGACGATATTCAAAAAAAATGCGAACAGATTATAACTTCTAATGGTGATTAAAGTTTCCAAAACGATATCGTTCAGACGATCATTGATATACGGAATCTGCCCCCAGTCTATCCACCACAAGGAAGACACTCAATAAAGTGCAAAGACTGGCATGCCTATGTATTACAGGGGCCATGAGAACTTGCCCAGCCGCAGCGGAAGTGCTACTGGAACTAACTCCACTGCACCGCGTGGTTGAGGAATTTGCAAGAAAAACAGTTCTAAGAATGGCCAAAGAAGGAGTAGAAAAAGAAAAGTGCATCACACTGAGACAGCTTGACGCACAACTATTGGTCTATTTGCCTTTCCTAGAGACGATATCATCAAAAGATTTGATTTTCAAAAGAACTTTGTTGCTAAGCTCAGCAATAAGAAGAACTGGAGCAATGAATCCACAATTCACAGACTGAGCAATCACACAACGAAGTGGTAAACAGATGGATCGAGAACTGATGAGGGAACTGGAGCGGGAGTATTTGGGCGAAAATACCAGCATCTTCCAGGCTGAAATCCATACATAACTGCACCATACCAATATTATCTTAATAAAAAGAAACGACAATAATTTCCTAAATAATTTGTGTTTTATTCAAAATCAACATCGGCCATTAAAACTTAACCACCCTTTATTTATTCCAAATCGATTCCAGTCAAGTTGTTTAAATTTTTTTTTTTTTTTATAATTCACTAGTGCTCAAGGGGTTTTTGTTCCCTTATAATGCTAATGCACAGCACGAGTGGAAGGGTTAATAGGGAGGATAGAGAAGAGGTACTGGTGCACATTGGTCTTAAACAATTGTGGGCTGTAATTAGAGGGGAAAACCGTGTGAGGCAATGCATTCCACATGCGTGTTGTTCGGCTCACAAAAGAATCTCTATATTTTAAAGTACGTCCGAAGGTAGGCTTAAGGGTGAACTGATGTGCATTCGATGTGTGACGGGTATTGCGAGAGAATTGTTGAAGGGGCGGAATGCAGTTAGCTATTTCATCAGAGCATCGGTGGTGAAAATATCGATAAAATAAGGAAAGGCAAGAAACATTTCTGCGATGTTCGAGCGGGTCAATAGACTCCGCTATATTTATATCACCTATAAATATCTCTTCGAGTACTGCAGAGAATAATGGTGGTGATATTGGATATGGGAGCTTGTAATAGCAGACATTATTTAAATTTAATAAATATTTTATTATTATTTTTTTAATTTAAACATATGAAAAAAATGTAATTTTAATATCATCTCGGTGTTTTCAAATATACAACCTGAAAAATATTAAATTTTACGCCAGTAATTGGCATAGGTAAAAGTCACTGGGCCTGACCAATAAACATTTGTTGACTCTAAATTTTAGTAATTCACGCATTGGCTATATTTTACATACGAATTTCGCAATGGTGAACTTCCTTATGGATTTAAATTCGAAACTTAAACTTGTTATTAGTACGGCGCAGTTTCTTTAACAAACGTCTTTCTTTATTCACGACCACTGAAATTTTTATTACTTTTATTATTATTTTTTTTTTTTTTTTAAGAATTTAAGTTGACCCAAGCGAAGTCAGGGACGAGGAATAGTTCTCCTGGTAAACCAACGATGACACTGATTCTCCGAAAGTAGACATTTAATTACAATTATTATATCAAACAACTCTATATACAAACAGCTAGTCTCATCACCAGGTCAACCGTTCTTTCTGTAGTCTATATGTCTCTATCCGCCACAGAAAAATGTTTCCCAAGTCCTTCCTGCTTAATTAAAATACTTGTTCGGTGAGACGGTCGTGTCCATAATTGCCCATCAGCAAGTATATTCTTTGTCGGCTATATATGAAAAGTTTTTAATTGATAAGGTTTCAAAAGATCAACACATTTCTCGCAAGCATAATTAAGGAGCTAATATGGGTTCCTTTCCAGCGGCAAAAAGGGGGAAAGGAGCTCTAAAAAATGTATATTAAAATATCCCAAAATAATTGAGAATGACTTTGTGTGGTATCACAGCAGACAGAAGACAAAAGCAGACCCGCACAGGACGATATTATATATTGTTCGCCTAATAGGAAGTCCATGTAAACCTGAAGGGAAACGAACTGTATGATGTAATCGGTGGACATTCAGGATTTATCATGTCCATACACGACACGTTGCTATTGCTCCGTCTTCGCGTTCTGTTCGAGAAATAGTTAATTAGTTAAGCTGCGATTACATGGCCATTTTTGTGTGTCATTTAAATGGCGCTCTGACGTCAGGAAAAAATGTCGCATTAGAGAGACATTTAAGCTACGATTCGTCATTTGTCATTTGCAAAAAAATGGCGATCACACGAAATGACTATCACCGTCATTTTTGTCCCAAAATCAAATGACGGACACTGCGCGTCATTTAAAATTTTCATTTGGGATGCCATTAAATGTCGAGCGAAAAAATGGCGATCACACGGTAATGACATGCCTCATCAAAATGGCAAATGTCACCTTTCCTATTATTTCAATTTCGCGTCATTTATCTGCTTTGCGATCAGACGGCAATGACCAATGACAAAAATATAGCTACTGCCATTTGGTGTTTTTCTCTCGGCGAAGACGCGTACGTGTGCTACGACTTTATTAAATTAAATAGCAGTGGAAAAAAAAAATTATAATAAATAAAAAATGTCGAAACTGAGTCTTGCGATGATGGTGGAAATTGCGGATACGGCGTATTTGGCAGCGTGTATACTGGAAAGCAGTGATGACGATCTTGATTACGAGCCAACGCGACGAAAGCGGAGTATTTGGCAAAAGAGGTGGTTGAGCCGTCGCGAGAAGAGTGGATTTTGTGCTGAATTACTGCTCGAATTGCGCGAAAAAGAACCTGAACTATATCGCAATGTCCTTCGTATGTCAGCTAATCAATTCGATTATTTGTTGAGGTTGGTGAAGCCACACATCGAAAAACAGAACACAAATATGCGAGAGAGTGTTTCAGCGGAAGCACGACTGGTGATCACACTGCGCTACCTGGCCACTGGTGAAAGTTTTCGATCGCTGCGATTCCTTTTCCGCGTATCGCAGCCAACGATAACGTGCATCATTCTGGAAGTTCTCAACGCTATTTACAAATATGATTCGACTCTAATCTAGAGATAATTATATTTATTCGAATAAAATTTTATTCTTTTCTTTAGGCGCCCTGCCAGCACCAAAAGCACTGTCTGACATACTGAAGTTTGCATTCTGGAACTGAGCTCCCGTTGCTTTTGCACCGTCACAATCAAACGCGATTCCTCTTCGTCGATCCACGAGTGCCTAATTTACCTATTCTGATACAATCCTATTTTCTGCGTTTTACCTATTTTTTTCGACTTTCGACAACCACAACAAAACAAATAAAAAACAGTTTATTAATTATTTAATCGTCCTTTCGCCACGAGAAAAACACCAAATGAAAGCACAGATATCGTATTAAATGCTGCGTCATTTGTCATTTGCATAGAAAAATTGCAGGGCATGAATTTCGTGCCTAGTCATTTTTTGGAGGCTGGCATTTAAATGGCGCATCATCCGAAAAGTTCTGTCATTTGTCCTAAGTGTCATTTAAGAGTGATCACACGGCCATTTTTTTCTGCCATTTAAATGGCACAAAATTCATGCCATTTGCTCCGCCATTTTCCTAGTCATTTAAATGACGCCAAAAATGTCGTCCCAAAAATGGCGATCACACGGAACGACATTTAAATGACGGCTTTGTGACGCGATTTTTACGTCAGAGCGCCATTTAAATGACACACAAAAATGGCCAGTGGCTTGAACTTGCACCAGCCAAATCAGCCCACCGCAACGAAACATAATACATCATTTTTTACACATTTATTACAATTTATTACAGTTAGTCCGAATTT
The DNA here is from genome assembly GCA_946477585.1 of Cheilosia urbana. Taxonomy (NCBI): domain Eukaryota; kingdom Metazoa; phylum Arthropoda; class Insecta; order Diptera; family Syrphidae; genus Cheilosia; species Cheilosia urbana. The sequence continues at coordinate 7,385,186 of OX297857.1, forward strand.
TATTACACTTGCCGTTCTCGAGATATCGCGTGCTGGTGTAGGTTTTATTTGAACCTACACCACCACTCTATAACTCTTGATGCAGTTGAGATATTTGGTTCAATCCTAAACCAGAATTTATTACAAATTTATTACAGCTGCACCAAATCAATTTACAGTTAAAAAATTAGAAATTTACAAAACTACAAGCTTTAGAAGATACCCATGTAAAATTCCAAAACATAGAATTTTACATTAACATCGAATATTTTATTACACCACACCGCCTCATGTTATATTACTTTTTTTGACTAAAATGCGTTCAGAAGATTCCAATAGACACACATTCACCATATGGATGTGCATTTATACCCCTACATAGAAATACAGACATTAGAAAATTGCCACTGTCACTTAGTATACTTATTTATACTTAAGTATTATACCACACCTCCTTAAAAAAAATATCTTATTAAAACGCTTTTAGAGGGTAGCAATAGGCATTTCTATACTGTAGAAAATTGCATTTTCACCACCGCTTTGAATTACAGGCATTAGAAATATCTAATAAAAATTCAAAAATATCACATTTTCCTGAAACATAGAATAATTTATTACACCACACCGCCTACTGTAATAAAAGTTATTTCAGCCGAGATGCCTTCATAAGGTTCCAATAGACTAGCCTTCACAAGGGCGATGTGCACTTTTACCCCCGCCTTGAGCTACAAGCCTTAGTAAATTGAAAAAAAAAATCAGAAATATCTCATTTTCTTGCACCATAGAATAATTTATTACACCACACCGCCTACTGTAATAAAAGTTATTTCGGCTTAGATGCCTTCAGAAGGTTCCAGTAGACTAGCCTTCACCAGAAGAATGTGCACTTTTACCCCCGCCTTGAGCTACAAGCCTTAGTAAATTGAAAAAAAAAATCAGAAATATCTCATTTTCTTGCACCATAGAATAATTTATTACACCACACCGCCTACTGTAATAAAAGTTATTTCGGCTTAGATGCCTTCAGAAGGTTCCAATAGACTAGCCTTCACAAGGGCGATGTGCACTCTAACCCCCGCCTTGAGCTACAAGCCTTAGAAAATTGAAAACAAAAATCAAAAATATCTCATTTTCTTGCAAACATAGAATAATTTATTACACCACACCGCCTACTGTAATAAAAGTTATTTTGGCTTAGATGCCTTCAGAAGGTTCCAATAGACTAGCCTTCACAAGGGCGATGTGCACCTTAACCCCCGCCTGGAGCTACAAGCCTTAGAAAATTGAAAACAAAAATCAAAAATATCTCATTTTCTTGCAAACATAGAATAATTTATTACACCACACCGCCTACTGTAATAAAAGTTATTTTGGCTTAGATACCTTCAGAAGGTTCCAATAGACTAGGCTTCATCAGAAGGATGTGCACTTTTATCCCCGCCTTGAGCTACAAGCCTTAGAAAATTGCACTAAAAATTCAAAAATATCTCATTTTTCTGCAACATAGAATAATTTATTACACCACACCGCCTACTGTAATAAAAGTTATTTCGGCTTAGATGCCTTCAGAAGGTTCCAATAGACTAGCCTTCACAAGGGCGATGTGCACTCTAACCCCCGCCTTGAGCTACAAGCCTTAGTAAATTGAAAAAAAAATCAGAAATATCTCATTTTCTTGCACCATAGAATAATTTATTACACCACACCGCCTACTGTAATAAAAGTTATTTCGGCTTAGATGCCTTCAGAAGGTTCCAGTAGACTAGCCTTCACCAGAAGAATGTGCACTTTTACCCCCGCCTTGAGCTACAAGCCTTAGTAAATTGAAAAAAAAAATCAGAAATATCTCATTTTCTTGCACCATAGAATAATTTATTACACCACACCGCCTACTGTAATAAAAGTTATTTCGGCTTAGATGCCTTCAGAAGGTTCCAATAGACTAGCCTTCACAAGGGCGATGTGCACTCTAACCCCCGCCTTGAGCTACAAGCCTTAGAAAATTGAAAACAAAAATCAAAAATATCTCATTTTCTTGCAAACATAGAATAATTTATTACACCACACCGCCTACTGTAATAAAAGTTATTTTGGCTTAGATGCCTTCGGAAGGTTCCAATAGACTAGCCCTCACAAGGGCGATGTGCACTTTAACCCCCGCCTGGAGCTACAAGCCTTAGAAAATTGAAAACAAAAATCAAAAATATCTCATTTTCTTGCAAACATAGAATAATTTATTACACCACACCGCCTACTGTAATAAAAGTTATTTCGGCTTAGATGCCTTCAGAAGGTTCCAATAGACTAGCCTTCACAAGGGCGATGTGCACTCTAACCCCCGCCTTGAGCTACAAGCCTTAGAAAATTGCACTAAAAAGTCAAAAATATCTCATTTTTCTGCAACATAGAATAATTTATTACACCACACCGCCTACTGTAATAAAAGTTATTTCGGCTTAGGTGCCTTCAGAAGGTTCCAATAGACTAGCCTTCATCAGAAGGATGTGCACTTTTATCCCCGCCTTGAGCTACAAGCCTTAGAAAATTGCACTAAAAATTCAAAAATATCTCATTTTCTTGCACCATAGAATAATTTATTACACCACACCGCCTACTGTAATAAAAGTTATTTTGGCTTAGATGCCTTCAGAAGGTTCCAATAGACTAGCGTTCACAAGGGCGATGTGCACTTTAACCCCCGCCTGGAGCTACAAGCCTTAGAAAATTGAAAACAAAAATCAAAAATATCTCATTTTCTTGCAAACATAGAATAATTTATTACACCACACCGCCTACTGTAATAAAAGTTATTTCGGCTTAGATACCTTCAGAAGGTTCCAATAGACTAGGCTTCATCAGAAGGATGTGCACTTTTATCCCCGCCTTGAGCTACAAGCCTTAGAAAATTGCACTAAAAATTCAAAAATATCTCATTTTTCTGCAACATAGAATAATTTATTACACCACACCGCCTACTGTAATAAAAGTTATTTCGGCTTAGGTGCCTTCAGAAGGTTCCAATAGACTAGCCTTCATCAGAAGGATGTGCACTTTTATCCCCGCCTTGAGCTACAAGCCTTAGAAAATTGCACTAAAAATTCAAAAATATCTCATTTTTCTGCAACATAGAATAATTTATTACACCACACCGCCTACTGTAATAAAAGTTATTTCGGCTTAGATACCTCCAGAAGGTTCCAATAGACTAGCCTTCACCAGAAGAATGTGCACATTTATCCCCGCCTTGAGGTACAAGCCTTAGAAAATTGCACTAAAAATTCAAAAATATCACATTTTCCTGCAACATAGAATAATTTATTACACCACACCGCCTACTGTAATAAAAGTTATTTTGGCTTATATGCCTTCAGAAGGTTCCAGTAGACTAGTCTTCACAAGGGCGATGTGCACTTTAACCCCCGCCTTGAGCTACAAGCCTTAGTAAATTGAAAAAAAAAAATCAGAAATATCTCATTTTCTTGCACCATAGAATAATTTATTACACCACACCGCCTACTGTAATAAAAGTTATTTCGGCTTAGATACCTTCAGAAGGTTCCAATAGACTAGCCTTCACCAGAAGAATGTGCACATTTATCCCCGCCTTGAGGTACAAGCCTTAGAAAATTGCACTAAAAATTCAAAAATATCACATTTTCCTGTAACATAGAATAATTTATTACACCACACCGCCTACTGTAATAAAAGTTATTTTGGCTTAGATGCCTTCAGAAAGTTCCAATAGACTAGCCTTCACAAGGGCGATGTGCACTTTAACCCCCGCCTTGAGCTACAAGCCTTAGAAAATTGAAAACAAATTCAAAAATATCTCATTTTCCTGCAACATAGAATAATTTATTACACCACACCGCCTACTGTAATAAAAGTTATTTTGGCTTAGATGCCTTCAGAAAGTTCCAATAGACTAGCCTTCACAAGGGCGATGTGCACTTTAACCCCCGCCTTGAGCTACAAGCCTTAGAAAATTGCACTAAAAATTCAAAAATATCTCATTTTTCTGCAACATAGAATAATTTATTACACCACACCGCCTACTGTAATAAAAGTTATTTCGGCTTAGGTGCCTTCAGAAGGTTCCAATAGACTAGCCTTCATTAGAAGGATGTGCACTTTTATCCCCGCCTTGAGCTACAAGCCTTAGAAAATTGCACTAAAAATTCAAAAATATCTCATTTTTCTGCAACATAGAATAATTTATTACACCACACCGCCTACTGTAATAAAAGTTATTTCGGCTTAGATACCTCCAGAAGGTTCCAATAGACTAGCCTTCACCAGAAGAATGTGCACATTTATCCCCGCCTTGAGGTACAAGCCTTAGAAAATTGCACTAAAAATTCAAAAATATCACATTTTCCTGCAACATAGAATAATTTATTACACCACACCGCCTACTGTAATAAAAGTTATTTTGGCTTATATGCCTTCAGAAGGTTCCAGTAGACTAGTCTTCACAAGGGCGATGTGCACTTTAACCCCCGCCTTGAGCTACAAGCCTTAGTAAATTGAAAAAAAAAAATCAGAAATATCTCATTTTCTTGCACCATAGAATAATTTATTACACCACACCGCCTACTGTAATAAAAGTTATTTCGGCTTAGATACCTTCAGAAGGTTCCAATAGACTAGCCTTCACCAGAAGAATGTGCACATTTATCCCCGCCTTGAGGTACAAGCCTTAGAAAATTGCACTAAAAATTCAAAAATATCACATTTTCCTGTAACATAGAATAATTTATTACACCACACCGCCTACTGTAATAAAAGTTATTTTGGCTTAGATGCCTTCAGAAAGTTCCAATAGACTAGCCTTCACAAGGGCGATGTGCACTTTAACCCCCGCCTTGAGCTACAAGCCTTAGAAAATTGAAAACAAATTCAAAAATATCTCATTTTCCTGCAACATAGAATAATTTATTACACCACACCGCCTACTGTAATAAAAGTTATTTTGGCTTAGATGCCTTCAGAAAGTTCCAATAGACTAGCCTTCACAAGGGCGATGTGCACTTTAACCCCCGCCTTGAGCTACAAGCCTTAGAAAATTGCACTAAAAATTCAAAAATATCTCATTTTTCTGCAACATCGAATAATTTATTACACCACACCGCCTACTGTAATAAAAGTTATTTCGGCTTAGATACCTTCAGAAGGTTCCAATAGACTAGGCTTCATCAGAAGGATGTGCACTTTTATCCCCGCCTTGAGCTACAAGCCTTAGAAAATTGCACTAAAAATTCAAAAATATCTCATTTTTCTGCAACATAGAATAATTTATTACACCACACCGCCTACTGTAATAAAAGTTATTTCGGCTTAGGTGCCTTCAGAAGGTTCCAATAGACTAGCCTTCATCAGAAGGATGTGCACTTTTATCCCCGCCTTGAGCTACAAGCCTTAGAAAATTGCACTAAAAATTCAAAAATATCTCATTTTTCTGCAACATAGAATAATTTATTACACCACACCGCCTACTGTAATAAAAGTTATTTCGGCTTAGGTGCCTTCAGAAGGTTCCAATAGACTAGCCTTCATTAGAAGGATGTGCACTTTTATCCCCGCCTTGAGCTACAAGCCTTAGAAAATTGCACTAAAAATTCAAAAATATCTCATTTTTCTGCAACATAGAATAATTTATTACACCACACCGCCTACTGTAATAAAAGTTATTTCGGCTTAGGTGCCTTCAGAAGGTTCCAATAGACTAGCCTTCATCAGAAGGATGTGCACTTTTATCCCCGCCTTGAGCTACAAGCCTTAGAAAATTGAAAACAAAAATCAAAAATATCTCATTTTCTTGCAACATAGAATAATTTATTACACCACACCACTATTATTATAAGTGAATGTCAGTAATTCCTGAAAATATGTAATAAATACGGTAAGTCTATGCCTCAACAATTCGAAATAAAATGTTGTGCATAGCCTTAGGGGTTACTGAAATTCATTAATGAGGTTTTCTTTACATAGTCCCTGTCAGTGTTACCGCTGCAGAGTTCCGAAAAGTCGCAAGAAAAAGGGCCATTTAGAAAAAAAGGGTCATTTCTGACACTATTCTAATTTTTGAACGATTTTTAACAAACATTGGCTCACTAAACACTATGATAGTGTGGTTATAGGCAATTGCGTTACTTTTTAAAGGTTTTTATTTGGAAATAACACCATTTGAAACAATTTTGAAGCACCTTCTTCAGCGAATAGGAGGGCCAAAATAGCAAAAATGACAAATTTCGACTTTAGTCGTTCAACGGTCATTCTGCGCGTCCCTGTATACAATACTTCCCTTAAAGTCTCATCCCTAAACAAAACTTGTGTAACATTTTTTATTGAAAATATATAAATTACTAGCTGATCTGGTTTTCCTATCCCGGTTATGTTTCACAAAGTACCACCTATAGGGTCCAAACCTATCCCGTCTTTCAAACTGTAACCAACCATACCATAAAACAAAAATTCAATGAAATCGGTAGAGCTGTTTCGGAAATCGACAACAACGCTACCTATTGGGTCCAAAAGTATCCTATCGTTTAACATTGCCTAAACCTGAAATACAACAATACGAACAAAACAATAGAAGAATCATGAAAATTGGCCCAGTGCGGCCCAGTGGTTATAATCACCCCTATCGAGGTATCCGTTCGTAGAAAATTCCGAAACGAAAGTGAAATCCGATCGGAACTCAAATTGCGTTCGAAGTATCCGTTTCGGAATAAGATAAATGAGGCATACAAACGAGTTTATTTCACATGAAAATATTCCGCAGCAATTCGTTGTCGGAGAGCTTCGGAAAAAATTGCCGTGTGGCTGTCAAAAATAAGTGGTATAACGCGGTTCCACGCAATGCGACAAGGTATATGCCATCCCAAAAATCCGCAGCTTTCTAATTAATTTTTGAGATAGAAAAGTCAAAATAAATATTTAATAGGAAGAATTATTGGATGCCAAATCAGGACCGCACGGCGATTTTCCGGAATTTTCTCTCTTCCTAAACCTGATATACAGCAATACGAACAAAACTAAAAACGAATCATGAGAATCGTTCCAGGGGTTATCGAGTTATAACATCATCGAGTTTCGCCCCGAAAGAATTATATAATGTAGATAGATTAAGTAAAAATATACTGATGCTATCTATCGTATACTTACGTATTTTCTTGCAATATATATTTTTTTTTTTTTTTTTTTTTTTTTTTTTCGTTTATTAGAGCAAGTTTGTATCACACAACTTGCTTAATTTTTTTTTCCAAATAGATCACTTAAGATAAACTTTTCGAGTAAATTTTGTTCACAAATAAACTCAACTTGATGTTGTTACGAGAAATTTAAACTATTTGCTTACCTCCGTTATTCGTAACGATAAGGAAAATTAAAAGCACCTGATAGAGCAGTATCGCTTTCGGTTTACATAAAACTGGTTTAATAAAAGGAGTGTTATTATGTAGGTTTTAACTATTTTTTTTTAATCGAAGGCCACAGTATTTTATTCTTTCAATAGGTACTAAAATTGTTATTTGTTTACATATTGAGATAGTACATAATTATATAGGTATTTTTACAGGGTACATAAAAGTTTACAAATTTTTGTTTTTATATTGCGAAAAAAAATGAGTCAAAAAAATATGTCAGGTAGTTCATTCAAGTTAATAATAAATATTTTATTCTTATAATTAGGTAATGAAATAGATATTATTTACATAAATTGTTATTTGTTTACTTATTGAGATAGTACATAATCATATAGGTATTTTTACAGGGTACATAAAAGTTTACAAATTTTTGTTTTTATATTGCAAACAAAAAATGAGTCAAAAAAATATGTCAGGTAGTTCATTCAAGTTAATAATAAATATTTTATTCTTATAATTAGGTAATGAAATAGATATTATTTACATAAATTGTTATTTGTTTACTTATTGAGATAGTACATAATCATATAGGTATTTTTACAGGGTACATAAAAGTTTACAAATTTTTGTTTTTATATTGCAAACAAAAAATGAGTCAAAAAAATATGTCAGGTAGTTCATTCAAGTTAATAATAAATATGTCATTCTTATAATTAGGTAGTGAAATAGATATTATTTACATGTTGGGATAGTATACATATTTTTACAGTAAAGTTTACTAAAACTTATTTTAATATTGCGAATAAATCATAATACTACAATTTATTCTCTGTTTTTTCTAATTTTATACAATACCACTAATGCTATCTGCACATCTGCAGTGTTTAATATGGGTGAAGTTGAGCCGGCCATGTCGTCATACTTCCACCAAGTGTTGTCACATCTTTTGACGATGGCTACGTAATGGCCGTATGACATTTTTTCATTTACACTTTCTGTGCTGGCATTTGTGTATTCAACTATTCCCAGTAACTTTAAATGAAATTCGTTATCGTCGGGTATCTCGTAAAATTCGGGAAGGTCCTTAAGTTGTATCTTCAAGTTTTGTTCGTTTCCCAAAACGTCGAAAATAACTATGTCTCCTGCAATAATATCAAAATATATTAGTAATACAACTTAACTTATGTAATACTGATCTACTTATACAAATTAAGTCAAAAAGTAAAGAGGTAATTAGTTACCCATTGATAGGCAGTGAATGTAGAAAACATTAGAAGCATAACTAGAGAATGGAGCCAAACTACAGTTTATGTAGAGAAGGGCGGTGACAGATCGGAACTGGCATTATAACTTTTTCATAAAAGGGCAAGTTCAGTTTTTAAGAAAAATGTCTCAAGGGTTTTATTTCTCATTTCAATATTTGAATATTTTATTGCTTACCTAAAACTGTTGTCAGTGTTGCTTTTCCATTGCAGTTGCTACACTTCACTACATTTGAGCTCTGGTTCCGATATCGCACTAGAATACTTTTTCCAGCCTTTGCAGATTCTACCAGAGAATCAGTAGGCATCGTGTATACTGCATACTCTATTTCCAGCTCAGGGCATTTGCTATGAAGTGCGTGCTCGCATTTAAATTTTTCAGTGTAGCTAGGACAATCTGAAAAAATGTTCTTTGCCACATTTCCAACATTTTCAGTGCAATTTATTTTGTATAAGAAAGGAATGTTTAAAAATTTGTCTGATTTGTACAAAGTCATAATAACTTTCGCTCTTGAAACATAGCTCTGTGCGGTTAGTCCCTTGGTACGAACGCTACTGACTAGTTGAAAGAAGTTGTTTTCCTTTGCCAACAGTTCCACCTATTAGGAAAAAAGGCTTTTTGAATAAATAGGTATAAGTAAAAGCATACATTTACCATAATAATGATAAATTTTATTTATGTGTTCTTGAAAGATTGTTTGTAGAAATAAAAAGAAAAAAAAACAAATTAAAATAATATTAAGTTTACAAAGTAACTCAGTTCGTAAAATGGCGATAGTTTAACTAAATCGAAGATTTTCCTTTTTGTTTTGGCTTTGAATTACCAATAAAAAATCTTATTTTACCAATGGTTTTAAATTATACTAAATTTGTCAATACAAAATAGGCTTCCTATTGTGACTGCCAATAATTGATGGAAAACCTTTTTTTATCGTTAGCCGATCTTTAAATTTTAATTCTGGTATTTCGCGCATTGATCTCTAACACCATAATTCGATTGAAAAACCTTGTTGCTTGTACTTTTGTGTTAAAACACTAATCTAACCTATGGAAATTATTTAAGATAGTAGATAATGCATGCAACTGGCACCGAATTTAAGCGAAATATTTACAATTCGGTAATAATATAATTTGATTCTCGTAGGTATTGTTCTAATGCTAAATAATGTACTACATATAATATATAATAAATAATTTATGGAGGACTTGCCTTATTCCTAAGCAAATCATAGTCATGAGATCCAGCTAGTAATATTTGGAATATACTATCAAGGGCACACGTATTGGATAGCATAAATTCCTTTCCATATATTTTTACACTGCTTAAATCTTTGTTGTTGGCATTTTTCATAACCGGGATTGCCATGTGTCTTTTAAGAAGTATCCTATCCCTCACACAGATCTTATTGTCCCCAAGATAGAGGGATGTTCTCTTTTTATTTCTTTTAGTTATTGGAATTTTGTTTTTTTTCTCCATTTTAAGGTCAACTTTTATGTTTTCGGTTCCGTAACCACCCCAATTTTCATATTCCCTTAAGGCCAATACGGTAGCAGACGAACCATCGATGTCAGAACATTTTATGCATATTCTTTTTTTTCCAAGACCTTCATCACCGTCATAAGGAACAGAACGATTATCAGTAGCGTGCACAAGACCGTTACATAACTCACAACAACTATAAACTTTTCCAGCAACTGCTTTGCAGGTGAAACATTTTGGCTCTAGTTTAACGCTATTGATAATTTCGCAACTCAATATGTCTATTCCTTTAGGGTCATCCACTACCGATGACGATGATGAACATATGGAATCAAATGAGTTGGTCTGATTTTCCTTTAGGTAGTGCTTTTCTATATTCTTCATTCGAATAACGGTGTCTCCCCGAAGAAAATCTATATGTTTTGCCAAAAAGACATCGGCACGCAAGGGTAGCTCATGTTTTTTGAAAATTAAGTTTTTTAATTTATTGTGCTCATTTTCTATTGCTCCTGTTGAAAATGTTCCATTTTTAGGAAAGCAATCATAATCTTCAACACAAATGTTTGTCCATAAAGGAAGTAGAGCAAGATCTTTAATGAAATAGTTAGCAAACTCTTCGTTATAATAAGGATTCGCACTTCTTCCATAATCATTTTGTACTAGAGCTCGCTCAACTTGAAGTTTTAAGGCTTTTGCCCACTTCGTCCATTCATTATCCTGAAAGTGATTCGAATTAATAGTTTTGATCGTAAGCTCATTATGTTCTTCCACGGTTTCAAGATTTGTTATTTCTTCCGGCATGTTGTATTCTTTATGAAACCAAATAAAAGAAAGGTATACATTATACATTTTTTTTTAAACATGAGTGTTTAATAAAACGACATACATTTGTATATTTTATATCCAACCCTAAATTTGCAAATCAAAATATACATTATATTCGAATTTGTAGTCGATTTAGGTTTGAAAGCTCATTTAAATTGCATTCTATTTAAATTATTTAAAGGACTTGGTTTTAACTTTCTCCATTACGCAATAAGAGAAAGAAATTATTTTCGTACAAAAACGACGCTCTCACGATTTTGATCAAAATACACATTAACGATAATATTAGTATTCTAAATAAGATCCCGCACTTAGTTTTTCTCAAAAAATTCGAAGATATCTGTTTTTGTAAATATTTCTCAAAAATGGCTACCCAAAAACCCGATCTCTGTTCATATATATTTTTAAAATTCAAATTTGCAACAGCCATTAGAAATGCAATAACAGCAACGCAAACCTTGTTTTTAGCAAATATTACCTACTTCTACTTTATTTCCATTTTGAAATAGCACCTTAAAATAATTCCAACTACTTTGAGTTTAGACAATCAGAATATCCCACTTCATTTGCACCCCATTTCAGTTTATAACTGCTAATGCAAATACAAAAACAAATTTCTGAATATTTGCATGTACATAATAATATAACATATTTATCAACTTTTAAGACTCACATTGCCATTTTTTATATAGCATTGATTCTCAGGTCCTCAAATCTTTACCTACCTATCTAATAAAATAAGAAAACAATCAACAAGACTTTTGATATAAGAGAAAGTTTTGTTCGACCCAGTCGTGCATTTTTTTTTTTTTTTTTTTCGAAAATAGAGAAAATAGAGTAATTAATAATCATATTTAGTGTCCAGGCTAATAAAAATTCCCATTGTGACCTAAAAACTATTAAGTGTGAAGGTTAAAAATGATTTTTAATAAGGCCCAGATATTTTTTTTTGTTATTCCTTATGTATAATTGTCAATGCAATTGACAATTATACATAAATTGTATACCTATACATATTTATAAAATGAATCAATAACATGACGAGTAATGGATACTATTATTTACCTGTTGTTTTTATTAGCAGACTATCCTCTGCTTTTTGACATATTGAATCGCTTCCATCGGTATTTTTTCCTGTTGTTTCGGCAAGGCTTATAATAAGCAAATCAGTTATTAAAGCCTCACAATCACATATGTTATCGGCTAGAATTAGTTGACCAATAGATGCCAAATACAATGTTTTGATATTTTTCCTAATCGATCCAAAGAAGTTTGAATACTTCTTCATTGTATGTGCAACATCGATCCTTATATATATATTTGGTTGATTCTCTGTTTTCATTGCATCTGCATATTTGGTAATATTTTCTATTTTAGCATAACTAAGAGATACAGCATTCAATAGAGCTCTGGACCAGTCTGTAACGCAGACATTGGGATCAGGAGCACCGGATCTCTTCAGCATTAAAAGCCAATTGCTTAAAGCTTGGGTGTGGGAATCTTCGGAAAGCATATGTGCAACCGTAAACTGAGCTGCTTCGCTTGATACGGTAATGCTATGTAGAAACACGTGTTTTTTTAAAATATTAGGATTTCTAACAATTTTTGTTATTAATCCGCCTGTGCTGTCAATACAAGCAATTACTTTTTGTTTTTTGCAAAGGCTTTGGTATGCTTTCATCTGTTCGTTTGTGGAATAGTGAACATAAAATGGATGAAATCCTAAATCCCCTATGCTGTCCGCATAACCACCATACTTCATCAGCAATAATGACTGAAAAAGATCGGGATGAAGGAATGCTTTTTGTTTTTGCTCCTTCTTTGCTCCATGTAGTGCAGCACTCGAATACAGTATAGGCAATTCTCCTTTACTAGGCCAACCATGTTTCTTAGCAATTTCTGCCCTTTTGGCTAAAACGCTTTTACCGTTTATTAATTCCTTGCCGATTGCTTCGCGCTCGTTGCCTCGGAGATAATATTTGCCGCACTCTCCATTACCAATCTTTAGATTGCAATACGCGACGAAATCTTCAGAAACTAATAGAGGCAAAATGGAACACTGTAGTTTGCTGCCACACCTACATCGACCTGCAATTTCAATCAATGTTAATAATTTCTTATTTGAATGCCTACATTAACGATTTCGATGAAAAGATAAACTGGAGGTAATTAAGATACATACTATATCTGCAAAAAAATATGCGGCCCACTTTCGCGTGGATTTACGAAAATCACTACTTTTATAAACTTTTTGTGCTTCGAGAACGAAAGTAACAAACTGACAATGTTAACCAAAGTTCATATTCTGGGTTATGATGATCAATATAAGCAAAATAACCTAGATTTTTGTTTAAATATTTTAAATTTTTGATATTGAGCAAGCTTACTACATTTTTAGTTCTGAATTTTCACACAGGGAAATTATAGCAACCGCATTTTTACCGTTTATTTTGAAACTTGTGAATGAAAATATAAATTTGTATTTACGATCATTTCTCCAAAATTAATAAACACGTGTTAAATTATTATAATTATTGACCATTTGCTTGGTTATTACGTCCATTATGCTCATACATACCTTCATATTTTCCTTCCATTTTGAAGTTAACCGAAGCGTGGTTAACCATAAACGCACAAGAGAGCGAGGTCTCTTCTAAAAATTTCTTCTTAAAGAACTCCTGGTAAACACCTGGCTTGAAAACATTGTAAAGTCGATCTTTCTTTAGCCTGCCTTTCGTAGTTTGCCTTGTGTAATACTTTTTTTCTATTATTGTTTCTAATTCAGACTTTGTTATTAAAAATTGAAAATCTACGTTTTCCGTAGATGTGTCCAAAGAGTTATTTTTATCGTAGCTTACTTCCATTGAAGACTCACCACAATTCACTTCACTATCTTGACATGGTGATAACTGTACACCACTGATTGGAAATCCTTGAAGAATATCACGGACACCATGCTTGTTCTGGGAAACCATTACATAAATCGACTTCGATTTGTATGTCTTATTGGTATTTTTAAAAAGATCTGACGATATTTGCTCCCATATATTGTCGTTTCTATCCGCAATTTTATTATTTTTAAGAATATTGTTTTTGTAAAATGTAACGGGCGTAAATGAGCGGGCGACCACGACACTCCATTATTGTTTAAACAAATATATATATATATATATATGAAATTGGCAACAACTTTACTCACAGCTCAAAAAAGTATATGTATTTTTTTTTAAAGACGCAAAATTCACTCTCTATGAACTCCCAAAATAAGATTTTTTTTATCCACAAGAGACGAAATAGATGTGAAGATCTTCTTTCCTAATTCTTGTTAACGTAATTTTTATCTTGGAAACAAATCTTAAACCAAACTATTCAATTCCGATTTTTCGCTTTACTTAATCAAGGAAGCCATTACAATAATTCTTTCAATCCTACAGTAGCTAGATTACCGGAAATCACCAACCATTAAAAGATATATTCAGCTTTCAATGCGTTCACTTTAGCCTATCTCGCAAGTTCTGGTACCGTGAATTGGTCACTGAAGTGCGACCAATCTCAAGCTTTCACATACGGCTGCAGATATCCTTCAGTGCTACCACAAAATTACACTCCTCATACACAAAATAAACTAATGAGCCATGCTTGACGAAACGTACCCAACGGTTCAGTCGCATTGTCATGCTCTTTTATATCTGCGATTATCAAAAAAAAAAAAAAAGTTATAAATGGACTAGAGATATAGAGGCTTACTAATAAACATTTTTAGTTTCGACATTAAGTTTTAATAGTTCACAGTGGCAATATTTTTTCCATGCAAATTTCGCAATTGTGTGCTTCTGTAAGTTTAAAGTCGGTGCTAAAATTTGTTATTAGTACGGCGAACAGAGCTGTCGAAAGTACGTGCTGGAATAAAGGTATTGTAAGTATTTCCATTTTTTTCAGTGGCTGTACCCGATCCTGCAACATTTCAATGGAACAATATGTACAAATAATTAAAATATCCACCCCGTATTAATAATACTAACGGGCATCAGCCTCTCTTGAACATTTTAAAAACATTATCGTGGCGTTAGCGGTACTACATACTTTACCTCCTGAATACAATTTATAAGGAGTTGACTAGGCCTTTCATTTATTCTCCTAATCTTTATTGTTTTTTTCATAGATAACGATGATTTAAGACCAGGTCTAAGACCCAAGACTTCATCTCTAAAAACCTTAACGAGTGATAAGCGGACAGATTTGAAAAAGAAAAAGAAACAAGAGTGACTACTGGCGCTTTCGATTGAAGAAAAGAATTGCTCTTTCAATGAAAAGAGCAAATCTAGAATTGCTCTTTCTATATTTACTATGATTCATTAAAATAAAAACACATATGTGTCCGGTATATTTTTAAAGAATTGCCCCGAGCTCACCAACACACACAAGAAAAATTGAAAAACCCGATTGAAATGTTTGTGCAAAATGTGAACATAAACCGGCGGATACATTTGTATCTTTTGGATACAGTCAGATAATAAAGTTACACAGCTACAATCGGTTTGAAAAAGTTACAATTAAGCCAACATGTTTTTGCTGATACAATACACCAATTGGTGTATTTGAAAATAAACTACATGCAACTCATTATTACATGGCGTTTGTGAACGACATTCGGGGAAGCATATATGTTTAGTGAATTGAAACAAAAAAATTGTTAAGAATGACGCATGTCATAATTTTAAAATTGAAAATTTTCTTTTACAAACGAACTCACAAATAATGTTGACATTGATCAAAGCGCACTAATAAGCATAAACAATGCATGTTCCTAAACACTGAGGTGAGACTGAACTATTGTTATTGTTTTATCTTTTAAAAATCTGAATTCCTTTGTTTTCAAAAAAACAATAATGCGATGTTTTTTTTTTTTATTATAATTTTTATTATGGTCATATGTAACCAATAAAGTTTTAAAATATCGATTTGTTTTATTTCAAAGCCAAAGATGGAAAATATTTGCTTTTTAAATCATGAGCTACAGTCAGTATATAGTTAAAACTATGGGGGCATATTTAACTTAATATTCATATAGCTAAGAATTTCCACAACGACAAAGTTACACTTCAGTCCTAAAAGTTACAATTTTAATGTGTGAAAAGTACTAGGTATCGGAAAAGTTCATTTTCATCCCTGGTGTAGACGTACTTCAAAATAGAACCAAGAGTAAATCAAAATACAAAAAGCTTAACCATTTCGTGACTGAGGGGAATTATACTGTTGATAAACATAAAATATTATAGGAAACAATTAACACGAAAATTTAAATAACAAAATTGATGTCTATAGCAAATAACTTACCGTTTCTTTTTCTATTATTAATGTTCTTAGGTAGATACATTTCTATATTATTCTTTGATCCAAGTTTCAAGTTCAATGGCTTCTTATTTCTCCTTTTCATACTCATATTTAAAATTTTCATCCAAATTTATTGTTTTTGTTTTTTTTCCTTTTTGAAGCTTAATTTGAAATATAGTTCTTGCCGGAATGCCAGGTCTCTGTTTTGAAACCTAACGATTAATCTATTGTTTTCAAATGAAGTTTCTACTTCCTTCCTCTTTCAATTTGCAAGTTGTTTTGACAGCTTTTGCCGAAACGCATTGGATTTGGATGGGTTGATGGCACGGTTGCCACTTTGGTTTATTTTACCAAATTTGGTAACTTTTTTCTTAGTTGGTGATTTTTCGTAATTCGGTAATTTGTATATGGTTTTGGTAACTTTTTGAACCAGAAACACCAAAAAGAAGAACTCGATATCATCACTTGTAAATGCTGCCTTAATTTTTTCAGAAAAAGGATTAAAAGTATACTTGTAATTTTAATTATAAATTTTAAACAGCTATTTTTCACTCGGCCTACTGATATTTTCATGCGGAGAGTTAGTTGTGACATTTCGCGGCGCAAAATTTGTATGAAAAAATGGATTTCACTTGAGAGGCTTTACGTGCACTGTATATCGTGCACACTACGCTTAAACATAGGTACATTTTTCCACTGCCATGAATTTTTTTTACATATATTAAGTTCGTAAATCAGAGAAATATCCAACGATACCGAAAAGTCATATTCATACTGAATCATATTTTTGGTAACTCTTAGCTTGGTCTGGTAACTTTTTTTTTCCATTTTTGGTCGCTAATTTTGTTTGCAAGTGGCAACCATGGTTGATGGGTGTGTTGTATGAGAAATTAATTTGCTCATAATTAAGGGTGTGTTGCATATGTTTGCATATTTATCGAAATATGAGAAAGATAGAGATGTAGATAATTTATGTCGTTTTCGATTTGGCTTTTCAGATTTTGATCTGATAATTCAGATTTTATTGGTTCTTGTATGTAATGGGTTGGCCGCAAAAAATATTTTCTTTCACTTACTTTTGAAATATGAGAAAGATAGAGATGTAGATAATTTATGTCGTTTTCGATTTGGCTTTTCAGATTTTGATCTGATAATTCAGATTTTATTGGTTCTTGTATGTAATTGGTTGGCCGCAAAAAATATTTTCTTTCACTTACTTTTGAAATATGAGAAAGATAGAGATGTAGATAATTTATGTCGTTTTCGATTTGGCTTTTCAGATTTTGATCTGATAATTCAGATTTTATTGGTTCTTGTATGTAATGGGTTGGCCGCAAAAAATATTTTCTTTCACTTACTTTTGAAATATGAGAAAGATAGAGATGTAGATAATTTATGTCGTTTTCGATTTGGCTTTTCAGATTTTGATCTGATAATTCAGATTTTATTGGTTCTTCTATGTAATGGGTTGGCCGCAAAAAATATTTTCTTTCACTTACACTGAAAAACCATTACAATTGATTTTCACACATTTATAATAACGTATTTCGAAATAGTTTAATATAAAAACTCGCTCCCAGACGCTTAAAATTAATAATTCAGCTAAAAAAGCAATCCTTTCAAAGGTCAACAATTCGTAACAGCCAGCTGTGTATCATATCCATTGGGGTTAGTGAAAGTATGTGCAGATCTGAGAAAATATCGAGATTTCTCAAAAGTGCTTTAGATCAAAAAAAAAATATTGATTTTTTTGGCAAATCGAACATGAAAAGCAATCTCGATCAAGAAAAAAAAAAAAAAATATTTTTTCTCCGAAAAATTAATCCTTTTGCACAAATCGAAAACGTTATTATTTAGTTAGGTAAATAAAATACATGAAATGAAAAGAATTGCTTTATTGGTAATAATAAGGCAAACCTACCTTGGCTTAAATTTGCCTTTTGAAGGGCAATAATTATTACCAATAAAACAATTCTTTTCATTTCATGTATTTTATTTACCTAACTAAATAATAACGTTTTCGATTTGTGCAAAAGGATTAATTTTTCGGAGAAAAAATATTTTTTTTTTTTTTTCTTGATCGAGATTGCTTTTCATGTTCGATTTGCCAAAAAAATCAATATTTTTTTTTTGATCTAAAGCACTTTTGAGAAATCTCGATATTTTCTCAGATCTGCACATACTTTCACTAACCCCAATGGATATGATACACAGCTGGCTGTTACGAATTGTTGACCTTTGAAAGGATTGCTTTTTTAGCTGAATTATTAATTTTAAGCGTCTGGGAGCGAGTTTTTATATTAAACTATTTCGAAATACGTTATTATAAATGTGTGAAAATCAATTGTAATGGTTTTTCAGTGTAAGTGAAAGAAAATATTTTTTGCGGCCAACCCATTACATAGAAGAACCAATAAAATCTGAATTATCAGATCAAAATCTGAAAAGCCAAATCGAAAACGACATAAATTATCTACATCTCTATCTTTCTCATATTTCAAAAGTAAGTGAAAGAAAATATTTTTTGCGGCCAACCCATTACATACAAGAACCAATAAAATCTGAATTATCAGATCAAAATCTGAAAAGCCAAATCGAAAACGACATAAATTATCTACATCTCTATCTTTCTCATATTTCAAAAGTAAGTGAAAGAAAATATTTTTTGCGGCCAACCAATTACATACAAGAACCAATAAAATCTGAATTATCAGATCAAAATCTGAAAAGCCAAATCGAAAACGACATAAATTATCTACATCTCTATCTTTCTCATATTTCAAAAGTAAGTGAAAGAAAATATTTTTTGCGGCCAACCCATTACATACAAGAACCAATAAAATCTGAATTATCAGATCAAAATCTGAAAAGCCAAATCGAAAACGACATAAATTATCTACATCTCTATCTTTCTCATATTTCGATAAATATGCAAACATATGCAACACACCCTTAATTATGAGCAAATTAATTTCTCATACAACACACCCATCAACCATGGTTGCCACTTGCAAACAAAATTAGCGACCAAAAATGGAAAAAAAAAGTTACCAGACCAAGCTAAGAGTTACCAAAAATATGATTCAGTATGAATATGACTTTTCGGTATCGTTGGATATTTCTCTGATTTACGAACTTAATATATGTAAAAAAAATTCATGGCAGTGGAAAAATGTACCTATGTTTAAGCGTAGTGTGCACGATATACAGTGCACGTAAAGCCTCTCAAGTGAAATCCATTTTTTCATACAAATTTTGCGCCGCGAAATGTCACAACTAACTCTCCGCATGAAAATATCAGTAGGCCGAGTGAAAAATAGCTGTTTAAAATTTATAATTAAAATTACAAGTAATACTTTTAATCCTTTTTCTGAAAAAATTAAGGCAGCATTTACAAGTGATGATATCGAGTTCTTCTTTTTGGTGTTTCTGGTTCAAAAAGTTACCAAAACCATATACAAATTACCGAATTACGAAAAATCACCAACTAAGAAAAAAGTTACCAAATTTGGTAAAATAAACCAAAGTGGCAACCGTGCCATCAACCCATCCAAATCCAATGCGTTTCGGCAAAAGCTGTCAAAACAACTTGCAAATTGAAAGAGGAAGGAAGTAGAAACTTCATTTGAAAACAATAGATTAATCGTTAGGTTTCAAAACAGAGACCTGGCATTCCGGCAAGAACTATATTTCAAATTAAGCTTCAAAAAGGAAAAAAAACAAAAACAATAAATTTGGATGAAAATTTTAAATATGAGTATGAAAAGGAGAAATAAGAAGCCATTGAACTTGAAACTTGGATCAAAGAATAATATAGAAATGTATCTACCTAAGAACATTAATAATAGAAAAAGAAACGGTAAGTTATTTGCTATAGACATCAATTTTGTTATTTAAATTTTCGTGTTAATTGTTTCCTATAATATTTTATGTTTATCAACAGTATAATTCCCCTCAGTCACGAAATGGTTAAGCTTTTTGTATTTTGATTTACTCTTGGTTCTATTTTGAAGTACGTCTACACCAGGGATGAAAATGAACTTTTCCGATACCTAGTACTTTTCACACATTAAAATTGTAACTTTTAGGACTGAAGTGTAACTTTGTCGTTGTGGAAATTCTTAGCTATATGAATATTAAGTTAAATATGCCCCCATAGTTTTAACTATATACTGACTGTAGCTCATGATTTAAAAAGCAAATATTTTCCATCTTTGGCTTTGAAATAAAACAAATCGATATTTTAAAACTTTATTGGTTACATATGACCATAATAAAAATTATAATAAAAAAAAAAAACATCGCATTATTGTTTTTTTGAAAACAAAGGAATTCAGATTTTTAAAAGATAAAACAATAACAATAGTTCAGTCTCACCTCAGTGTTTAGGAACATGCATTGTTTATGCTTATTAGTGCGCTTTGATCAATGTCAACATTATTTGTGAGTTCGTTTGTAAAAGAAAATTTTCAATTTTAAAATTATGACATGCGTCATTCTTAACAATTTTTTTGTTTCAATTCACTAAACATATATGCTTCCCCGAATGTCGTTCACAAACGCCATGTAATAATGAGTTGCATGTAGTTTATTTTCAAATACACCAATTGGTGTATTGTATCAGCAAAAACATGTTGGCTTAATTGTAACTTTTTCAAACCGATTGTAGCTGTGTAACTTTATTATCTGACTGTATCCAAAAGATACAAATGTATCCGCCGGTTTATGTTCACATTTTGCACAAACATTTCAATCGGGTTTTTCAATTTTTCTTGTGTGTGTTGGTGAGCTCGGGGCAATTCTTTAAAAATATACCGGACACATATGTGTTTTTATTTTAATGAATCATAGTAAATATAGAAAGAGCAATTCTAGATTTGCTCTTTTCATTGAAAGAGCAATTCTTTTCTTCAATCGAAAGCGCCAGTAGTCACTCTTGTTTCTTTTTCTTTTTCAAATCTGTCCGCTTATCACTCGTTAAGGTTTTTAGAGATGAAGTCTTGGGTCTTAGACCTGGTCTTAAATCATCGTTATCTATGAAAAAAACAATAAAGATTAGGAGAATAAATGAAAGGCCTAGTCAACTCCTTATAAATTGTATTCAGGAGGTAAAGTATGTAGTACCGCTAACGCCACGATAATGTTTTTAAAATGTTCAAGAGAGGCTGATGCCCGTTAGTATTATTAATACGGGGTGGATATTTTAATTATTTGTACATATTGTTCCATTGAAATGTTGCAGGATCGGGTACAGCCACTGAAAAAAATGGAAATACTTACAATACCTTTATTCCAGCACGTACTTTCGACAGCTCTGTTCGCCGTACTAATAACAAATTTTAGCACCGACTTTAAACTTACAGAAGCACACAATTGCGAAATTTGCATGGAAAAAATATTGCCACTGTGAACTATTAAAACTTAATGTCGAAACTAAAAATGTTTATTAGTAAGCCTCTATATCTCTAGTCCATTTATAACTTTTTTTTTTTTTTTGATAATCGCAGATATAAAAGAGCATGACAATGCGACTGAACCGTTGGGTACGTTTCGTCAAGCATGGCTCATTAGTTTATTTTGTGTATGAGGAGTGTAATTTTGTGGTAGCACTGAAGGATATCTGCAGCCGTATGTGAAAGCTTGAGATTGGTCGCACTTCAGTGACCAATTCACGGTACCAGAACTTGCGAGATAGGCTAAAGTGAACGCATTGAAAGCTGAATATATCTTTTAATGGTTGGTGATTTCCGGTAATCTAGCTACTGTAGGATTGAAAGAATTATTGTAATGGCTTCCTTGATTAAGTAAAGCGAAAAATCGGAATTGAATAGTTTGGTTTAAGATTTGTTTCCAAGATAAAAATTACGTTAACAAGAATTAGGAAAGAAGATCTTCACATCTATTTCGTCTCTTGTGGATAAAAAAAATCTTATTTTGGGAGTTCATAGAGAGTGAATTTTGCGTCTTTAAAAAAAAATACATATACTTTTTTGAGCTGTGAGTAAAGTTGTTGCCAATTTCATATATATATATATATATTTGTTTAAACAATAATGGAGTGTCGTGGTCGCCCGCTCATAATTGAAGAGGAGGAGTTTGTTAAAACTGTTACATTTTACAAAAACAATATTCTTAAAAATAATAAAATTGCGGATAGAAACGACAATATATGGGAGCAAATATCGTCAGATCTTTTTAAAAATACCAATAAGACATACAAATCGAAGTCGATTTATGTAATGGTTTCCCAGAACAAGCATGGTGTCCGTGATATTCTTCAAGGATTTCCAATCAGTGGTGTACAGTTATCACCATGTCAAGATAGTGAAGTGAATTGTGGTGAGTCTTCAATGGAAGTAAGCTACGATAAAAATAACTCTTTGGACACATCTACGGAAAACGTAGATTTTCAATTTTTAATAACAAAGTCTGAATTAGAAACAATAATAGAAAAAAAGTATTACACAAGGCAAACTACGAAAGGCAGGCTAAAGAAAGATCGACTTTACAATGTTTTCAAGCCAGGTGTTTACCAGGAGTTCTTTAAGAAGAAATTTTTAGAAGAGACCTCGCTCTCTTGTGCGTTTATGGTTAACCACGCTTCGGTTAACTTCAAAATGGAAGGAAAATATGAAGGTATGTATGAGCATAATGGACGTAATAACCAAGCAAATGGTCAATAATTATAATAATTTAACACGTGTTTATTAATTTTGGAGAAATGATCGTAAATACAAATTTATATTTTCATTCACAAGTTTCAAAATAAACGGTAAAAATGCGGTTGCTATAATTTCCCTGTGTGAAAATTCAGAACTAAAAATGTAGTAAGCTTGCTCAATATCAAAAATTTAAAATATTTAAACAAAAATCTAGGTTATTTTGCTTATATTGATCATCATAACCCAGAATATGAACTTTGGTTAACATTGTCAGTTTGTTACTTTCGTTCTCGAAGCACAAAAAGTTTATAAAAGTAGTGATTTTCGTAAATCCACGCGAAAGTGGGCCGCATATTTTTTTGCAGATATAGTATGTATCTTAATTACCTCCAGTTTATCTTTTCATCGAAATCGTTAATGTAGGCATTCAAATAAGAAATTATTAACATTGATTGAAATTGCAGGTCGATGTAGGTGTGGCAGCAAACTACAGTGTTCCATTTTGCCTCTATTAGTTTCTGAAGATTTCGTCGCGTATTGCAATCTAAAGATTGGTAATGGAGAGTGCGGCAAATATTATCTCCGAGGCAACGAGCGCGAAGCAATCGGCAAGGAATTAATAAACGGTAAAAGCGTTTTAGCCAAAAGGGCAGAAATTGCTAAGAAACATGGTTGGCCTAGTAAAGGAGAATTGCCTATACTGTATTCGAGTGCTGCACTACATGGAGCAAAGAAGGAGCAAAAACAAAAAGCATTCCTTCATCCCGATCTTTTTCAGTCATTATTGCTGATGAAGTATGGTGGTTATGCGGACAGCATAGGGGATTTAGGATTTCATCCATTTTATGTTCACTATTCCACAAACGAACAGATGAAAGCATACCAAAGCCTTTGCAAAAAACAAAAAGTAATTGCTTGTATTGACAGCACAGGCGGATTAATAACAAAAATTGTTAGAAATCCTAATATTTTAAAAAAACACGTGTTTCTACATAGCATTACCGTATCAAGCGAAGCAGCTCAGTTTACGGTTGCACATATGCTTTCCGAAGATTCCCACACCCAAGCTTTAAGCAATTGGCTTTTAATGCTGAAGAGATCCGGTGCTCCTGATCCCAATGTCTGCGTTACAGACTGGTCCAGAGCTCTATTGAATGCTGTATCTCTTAGTTATGCTAAAATAGAAAATATTACCAAATATGCAGATGCAATGAAAACAGAGAATCAACCAAATATATATATAAGGATCGATGTTGCACATACAATGAAGAAGTATTCAAACTTCTTTGGATCGATTAGGAAAAATATCAAAACATTGTATTTGGCATCTATTGGTCAACTAATTCTAGCCGATAACATATGTGATTGTGAGGCTTTAATAACTGATTTGCTTATTATAAGCCTTGCCGAAACAACAGGAAAAAATACCGATGGAAGCGATTCAATATGTCAAAAAGCAGAGGATAGTCTGCTAATAAAAACAACAGGTAAATAATAGTATCCATTACTCGTCATGTTATTGATTCATTTTATAAATATGTATAGGTATACAATTTATGTATAATTGTCAATTGCATTGACAATTATACATAAGGAATAACAAAAAAAAATATCTGGGCCTTATTAAAAATCATTTTTAACCTTCACACTTAATAGTTTTTAGGTCACAATGGGAATTTTTATTAGCCTGGACACTAAATATGATTATTAATTACTCTATTTTCTCTATTTTCGAAAAAAAAAAAAAAAAAATGCACGACTGGGTCGAACAAAACTTTCTCTTATATCAAAAGTCTTGTTGATTGTTTTCTTATTTTATTAGATAGGTAGGTAAAGATTTGAGGACCTGAGAATCAATGCTATATAAAAAATGGCAATGTGAGTCTTAAAAGTTGATAAATATGTTATATTATTATGTACATGCAAATATTCCGAAATTTGTTTTTGTATTTGCATTAGCAGTTATAAACTGAAATGGGGTGCAAATGAAGTGGGATATTCTGATTGTCTAAACTCAAAGTAGTTGGAATTATTTTAAGGTGCTATTTCAAAATGGAAATAAAGTAGAAGTAGGTAATATTTGCTAAAAACAAGGTTTGCGTTGCTGTTATTGCATTTCTAATGGCTGTTGCAAATTTGAATTTTAAAAATATATATGAACAGAGATCGGGTTTTTGGGTAGCCATTTTTGAGAAATATTTACAAAAACAGATATCTTCGAATTTTTTGAGAAAAACTAAGTGCGGGATCTTATTTAGAATACTAATATTATCGTTAATGTGTATTTTGATCAAAATCGTGAGAGCGTCGTTTTTGTACGAAAATAATTTCTTTCTCTTATTGCGTAATGGAGAAAGTTAAAACCAAGTCCTTTAAATAATTTAAATAGAATGCAATTTAAATGAGCTTTCAAACCTAAATCGACTACAAATTCGAATATAATGTATATTTTGATTTGCAAATTTAGGGTTGGATATAAAATATACAAATGTATGTCGTTTTATTAAACACTCATGTTTAAAAAAAATGTATAATGTATACCTTTCTTTTATTTGGTTTCATAAAGAATACAACATGCCGGAAGAAATAACAAATCTTGAAACCGTGGAAGAACATAATGAGCTTACGATCAAAACTATTAATTCGAATCACTTTCAGGATAATGAATGGACGAAGTGGGCAAAAGCCTTAAAACTTCAAGTTGAGCGAGCTCTAGTACAAAATGATTATGGAAGAAGTGCGAATCCTTATTATAACGAAGAGTTTGCTAACTATTTCATTAAAGATCTTGCTCTACTTCCTTTATGGACAAACATTTGTGTTGAAGATTATGATTGCTTTCCTAAAAATGGAACATTTTCAACAGGAGCAATAGAAAATGAGCACAATAAATTAAAAAACTTAATTTTCAAAAAACATGAGCTACCCTTGCGTGCCGATGTCTTTTTGGCAAAACATATAGATTTTCTTCGGGGAGACACCGTTATTCGAATGAAGAATATAGAAAAGCACTACCTAAAGGAAAATCAGACCAACTCATTTGATTCCATATGTTCATCATCGTCATCGGTAGTGGATGACCCTAAAGGAATAGACATATTGAGTTGCGAAATTATCAATAGCGTTAAACTAGAGCCAAAATGTTTCACCTGCAAAGCAGTTGCTGGAAAAGTTTATAGTTGTTGTGAGTTATGTAACGGTCTTGTGCACGCTACTGATAATTGTTCTGTTCCTTATGACGGTGATGAAGGTCTTGGAAAAAAAAGAATATGCATAAAATGTTCTGACATCGATGGTTCGTCTGCTACCGTATTGGCCTTAAGGGAATATGAAAATTGGGGTGGTTACGGAACCGAAAACATAAAAGTTGACCTTAAAATGGAGAAAAAAAACAAAATTCCAATAACTAAAAGAAATAAAAAGAGAACATCCCTCTATCTTGGGGACAATAAGATCTGTGTGAGGGATAGGATACTTCTTAAAAGACACATGGCAATCCCGGTTATGAAAAATGCCAACAACAAAGATTTAAGCAGTGTAAAAATATATGGAAAGGAATTTATGCTATCCAATACGTGTGCCCTTGATAGTATATTCCAAATATTACTAGCTGGATCTCATGACTATGATTTGCTTAGGAATAAGGCAAGTCCTCCATAAATTATTTATTATATATTATATGTAGTACATTATTTAGCATTAGAACAATACCTACGAGAATCAAATTATATTATTACCGAATTGTAAATATTTCGCTTAAATTCGGTGCCAGTTGCATGCATTATCTACTATCTTAAATAATTTCCATAGGTTAGATTAGTGTTTTAACACAAAAGTACAAGCAACAAGGTTTTTCAATCGAATTATGGTGTTAGAGATCAATGCGCGAAATACCAGAATTAAAATTTAAAGATCGGCTAACGATAAAAAAAGGTTTTCCATCAATTATTGGCAGTCACAATAGGAAGCCTATTTTGTATTGACAAATTTAGTATAATTTAAAACCATTGGTAAAATAAGATTTTTTATTGGTAATTCAAAGCCAAAACAAAAAGGAAAATCTTCGATTTAGTTAAACTATCGCCATTTTACGAACTGAGTTACTTTGTAAACTTAATATTATTTTAATTTGTTTTTTTTTCTTTTTATTTCTACAAACAATCTTTCAAGAACACATAAATAAAATTTATCATTATTATGGTAAATGTATGCTTTTACTTATACCTATTTATTCAAAAAGCCTTTTTTCCTAATAGGTGGAACTGTTGGCAAAGGAAAACAACTTCTTTCAACTAGTCAGTAGCGTTCGTACCAAGGGACTAACCGCACAGAGCTATGTTTCAAGAGCGAAAGTTATTATGACTTTGTACAAATCAGACAAATTTTTAAACATTCCTTTCTTATACAAAATAAATTGCACTGAAAATGTTGGAAATGTGGCAAAGAACATTTTTTCAGATTGTCCTAGCTACACTGAAAAATTTAAATGCGAGCACGCACTTCATAGCAAATGCCCTGAGCTGGAAATAGAGTATGCAGTATACACGATGCCTACTGATTCTCTGGTAGAATCTGCAAAGGCTGGAAAAAGTATTCTAGTGCGATATCGGAACCAGAGCTCAAATGTAGTGAAGTGTAGCAACTGCAATGGAAAAGCAACACTGACAACAGTTTTAGGTAAGCAATAAAATATTCAAATATTGAAATGAGAAATAAAACCCTTGAGACATTTTTCTTAAAAACTGAACTTGCCCTTTTATGAAAAAGTTATAATGCCAGTTCCGATCTGTCACCGCCCTTCTCTACATAAACTGTAGTTTGGCTCCATTCTCTAGTTATGCTTCTAATGTTTTCTACATTCACTGCCTATCAATGGGTAACTAATTACCTCTTTACTTTTTGACTTAATTTGTATAAGTAGATCAGTATTACATAAGTTAAGTTGTATTACTAATATATTTTGATATTATTGCAGGAGACATAGTTATTTTCGACGTTTTGGGAAACGAACAAAACTTGAAGATACAACTTAAGGACCTTCCCGAATTTTACGAGATACCCGACGATAACGAATTTCATTTAAAGTTACTGGGAATAGTTGAATACACAAATGCCAGCACAGAAAGTGTAAATGAAAAAATGTCATACGGCCATTACGTAGCCATCGTCAAAAGATGTGACAACACTTGGTGGAAGTATGACGACATGGCCGGCTCAACTTCACCCATATTAAACACTGCAGATGTGCAGATAGCATTAGTGGTATTGTATAAAATTAGAAAAAACAGAGAATAAATTGTAGTATTATGATTTATTCGCAATATTAAAATAAGTTTTAGTAAACTTTACTGTAAAAATATGTATACTATCCCAACATGTAAATAATATCTATTTCATTACCTAATTATAAGAATGACATATTTATTATTAACTTGAATGAACTACCTGACATATTTTTTTGACTCATTTTTTGTTTGCAATATAAAAACAAAAATTTGTAAACTTTTATGTACCCTGTAAAAATACCTATATGATTATGTACTATCTCAATAAGTAAACAAATAACAATTTATGTAAATAATATCTATTTCATTACCTAATTATAAGAATAAAATATTTATTATTAACTTGAATGAACTACCTGACATATTTTTTTGACTCATTTTTTTTCGCAATATAAAAACAAAAATTTGTAAACTTTTATGTACCCTGTAAAAATACCTATATGATTATGTACTATCTCAATAAGTAAACAAATAACAATTTATGTAAATAATATCTATTTCATTACCTAATTATAAGAATAAAATATTTATTATTAACTTGAATGAACTACCTGACATATTTTTTTGACTCATTTTTTTTTTCCAATATAAAAACAAAAATTTTTAAACTTTTATGTACCCTGTAAAAATACCTATATAATTATGTACTATCTCAATATGTAAACAAATAACAATTTTAGTACCTATTGAAAGAATAAAATACTGTGGCCTTCGATTAAAAAAAAATAGTTAAAACCTACATAATAACACTCCTTTTATTAAACCAGTTTTATGTAAACCGAAAGCGATACTGCTCTATCAGGTGCTTTTAATTTTCCTTATCGTTACGAATAACGGAGGTAAGCAAATAGTTTAAATTTCTCGTAACAACATCAAGTTGAGTTTATTTGTGAACAAAATTTACTCGAAAAGTTTATCTTAAGTGATCTATTTGGAAAAAAAAATTAAGCAAGTTGTGTGATACAAACTTGCTCTAATAAACGAAAAAAAAAAAAAAAAAAAAAAAAAAAAATATATATTGCAAGAAAATACGTAAGTATACGATAGATAGCATCAGTATATTTTTACTTAATCTATCTACATTATATAATTCTTTCGGGGCGAAACTCGATGATGTTATAACTCGATAACCCCTGGAACGATTCTCATGATTCGTTTTTAGTTTTGTTCGTATTGCTGTATATCAGGTTTAGGAAGAGAGAAAATTCCGGAAAATCGCCGTGCGGTCCTGATTTGGCATCCAATAATTCTTCCTATTAAATATTTATTTTGACTTTTCTATCTCAAAAATTAATTAGAAAGCTGCGGATTTTTGGGATGGCATATACCTTGTCGCATTGCGTGGAACCGCGTTATACCACTTATTTTTGACAGCCACACGGCAATTTTTTCCGAAGCTCTCCGACAACGAATTGCTGCGGAATATTTTCATGTGAAATAAACTCGTTTGTATGCCTCATTTATCTTATTCCGAAACGGATACTTCGAACGCAATTTGAGTTCCGATCGGATTTCACTTTCGTTTCGGAATTTTCTACGAACGGATACCTCGATAGGGGTGATTATAACCACTGGGCCGCACTGGGCCAATTTTCATGATTCTTCTATTGTTTTGTTCGTATTGTTGTATTTCAGGTTTAGGCAATGTTAAACGATAGGATACTTTTGGACCCAATAGGTAGCGTTGTTGTCGATTTCCGAAACAGCTCTACCGATTTCATTGAATTTTTGTTTTATGGTATGGTTGGTTACAGTTTGAAAGACGGGATAGGTTTGGACCCTATAGGTGGTACTTTGTGAAACATAACCGGGATAGGAAAACCAGATCAGCTAGTAATTTATATATTTTCAATAAAAAATGTTACACAAGTTTTGTTTAGGGATGAGACTTTAAGGGAAGTATTGTATACAGGGACGCGCAGAATGACCGTTGAACGACTAAAGTCGAAATTTGTCATTTTTGCTATTTTGGCCCTCCTATTCGCTGAAGAAGGTGCTTCAAAATTGTTTCAAATGGTGTTATTTCCAAATAAAAACCTTTAAAAAGTAACGCAATTGCCTATAACCACACTATCATAGTGTTTAGTGAGCCAATGTTTGTTAAAAATCGTTCAAAAATTAGAATAGTGTCAGAAATGACCCTTTTTTTCTAAATGGCCCTTTTTCTTGCGACTTTTCGGAACTCTGCAGCGGTAACACTGACAGGGACTATGTAAAGAAAACCTCATTAATGAATTTCAGTAACCCCTAAGGCTATGCACAACATTTTATTTCAAATTGTTGAGGCATAGACTTACCGTATTTATTACATATTTTCAGGAATTACTGACATTCACTTATAATAATAGTGGTGTGGTGTAATAAATTATTCTATGTTGCAAGAAAATGAGATATTTTTGATTTTTGTTTTCAATTTTCTAAGGCTTGTAGCTCAAGGCGGGGATAAAAGTGCACATCCTTCTGATGAAGGCTAGTCTATTGGAACCTTCTGAAGGCACCTAAGCCGAAATAACTTTTATTACAGTAGGCGGTGTGGTGTAATAAATTATTCTATGTTGCAGAAAAATGAGATATTTTTTAATTTTTAGTGCAATTTTCTAAGGCTTGTAGCTCAAGGCGGGGATAAAAGTGCACATCCTTCTAATGAAGGCTAGTCTATTGGAACCTTCTGAAGGCACCTAAGCCGAAATAACTTTTATTACAGTAGGCGGTGTGGTGTAATAAATTATTCTATGTTGCAGAAAAATGAGATATTTTTGAATTTTTAGTGCAATTTTCTAAGGCTTGTAGCTCAAGGCGGGGGTTAAAGTGCACATCGCCCTTGTGAAGGCTAGTCTATTGGAACTTTCTGAAGGCATCTAAGCCAAAATAACTTTTATTACAGTAGGCGGTGTGGTGTAATAAATTATTCTATGTTGCAGGAAAATGAGATATTTTTGAATTTGTTTTCAATTTTCTAAGGCTTGTAGCTCAAGGCGGGGGTTAAAGTGCACATCGCCCTTGTGAAGGCTAGTCTATTGGAACTTTCTGAAGGCATCTAAGCCAAAATAACTTTTATTACAGTAGGCGGTGTGGTGTAATAAATTATTCTATGTTACAGGAAAATGTGATATTTTTGAATTTTTAGTGCAATTTTCTAAGGCTTGTACCTCAAGGCGGGGATAAATGTGCACATTCTTCTGGTGAAGGCTAGTCTATTGGAACCTTCTGAAGGTATCTAAGCCGAAATAACTTTTATTACAGTAGGCGGTGTGGTGTAATAAATTATTCTATGGTGCAAGAAAATGAGATATTTCTGATTTTTTTTTTTCAATTTACTAAGGCTTGTAGCTCAAGGCGGGGGTTAAAGTGCACATCGCCCTTGTGAAGACTAGTCTACTGGAACCTTCTGAAGGCATATAAGCCAAAATAACTTTTATTACAGTAGGCGGTGTGGTGTAATAAATTATTCTATGTTGCAGGAAAATGTGATATTTTTGAATTTTTAGTGCAATTTTCTAAGGCTTGTACCTCAAGGCGGGGATAAATGTGCACATTCTTCTGGTGAAGGCTAGTCTATTGGAACCTTCTGGAGGTATCTAAGCCGAAATAACTTTTATTACAGTAGGCGGTGTGGTGTAATAAATTATTCTATGTTGCAGAAAAATGAGATATTTTTGAATTTTTAGTGCAATTTTCTAAGGCTTGTAGCTCAAGGCGGGGATAAAAGTGCACATCCTTCTGATGAAGGCTAGTCTATTGGAACCTTCTGAAGGCACCTAAGCCGAAATAACTTTTATTACAGTAGGCGGTGTGGTGTAATAAATTATTCTATGTTGCAGAAAAATGAGATATTTTTGAATTTTTAGTGCAATTTTCTAAGGCTTGTAGCTCAAGGCGGGGATAAAAGTGCACATCCTTCTGATGAAGCCTAGTCTATTGGAACCTTCTGAAGGTATCTAAGCCGAAATAACTTTTATTACAGTAGGCGGTGTGGTGTAATAAATTATTCTATGTTTGCAAGAAAATGAGATATTTTTGATTTTTGTTTTCAATTTTCTAAGGCTTGTAGCTCCAGGCGGGGGTTAAAGTGCACATCGCCCTTGTGAACGCTAGTCTATTGGAACCTTCTGAAGGCATCTAAGCCAAAATAACTTTTATTACAGTAGGCGGTGTGGTGTAATAAATTATTCTATGGTGCAAGAAAATGAGATATTTTTGAATTTTTAGTGCAATTTTCTAAGGCTTGTAGCTCAAGGCGGGGATAAAAGTGCACATCCTTCTGATGAAGGCTAGTCTATTGGAACCTTCTGAAGGCACCTAAGCCGAAATAACTTTTATTACAGTAGGCGGTGTGGTGTAATAAATTATTCTATGTTGCAGAAAAATGAGATATTTTTGAATTTTTAGTGCAATTTTCTAAGGCTTGTAGCTCAAGGCGGGGGTTAGAGTGCACATCGCCCTTGTGAAGGCTAGTCTATTGGAACCTTCTGAAGGCATCTAAGCCGAAATAACTTTTATTACAGTAGGCGGTGTGGTGTAATAAATTATTCTATGTTTGCAAGAAAATGAGATATTTTTGATTTTTGTTTTCAATTTTCTAAGGCTTGTAGCTCCAGGCGGGGGTTAAAGTGCACATCGCCCTTGTGAGGGCTAGTCTATTGGAACCTTCCGAAGGCATCTAAGCCAAAATAACTTTTATTACAGTAGGCGGTGTGGTGTAATAAATTATTCTATGTTTGCAAGAAAATGAGATATTTTTGATTTTTGTTTTCAATTTTCTAAGGCTTGTAGCTCAAGGCGGGGGTTAGAGTGCACATCGCCCTTGTGAAGGCTAGTCTATTGGAACCTTCTGAAGGCATCTAAGCCGAAATAACTTTTATTACAGTAGGCGGTGTGGTGTAATAAATTATTCTATGGTGCAAGAAAATGAGATATTTCTGATTTTTTTTTTCAATTTACTAAGGCTTGTAGCTCAAGGCGGGGGTAAAAGTGCACATTCTTCTGGTGAAGGCTAGTCTACTGGAACCTTCTGAAGGCATCTAAGCCGAAATAACTTTTATTACAGTAGGCGGTGTGGTGTAATAAATTATTCTATGGTGCAAGAAAATGAGATATTTCTGATTTTTTTTTCAATTTACTAAGGCTTGTAGCTCAAGGCGGGGGTTAGAGTGCACATCGCCCTTGTGAAGGCTAGTCTATTGGAACCTTCTGAAGGCATCTAAGCCGAAATAACTTTTATTACAGTAGGCGGTGTGGTGTAATAAATTATTCTATGTTGCAGAAAAATGAGATATTTTTGAATTTTTAGTGCAATTTTCTAAGGCTTGTAGCTCAAGGCGGGGATAAAAGTGCACATCCTTCTGATGAAGCCTAGTCTATTGGAACCTTCTGAAGGTATCTAAGCCAAAATAACTTTTATTACAGTAGGCGGTGTGGTGTAATAAATTATTCTATGTTTGCAAGAAAATGAGATATTTTTGATTTTTGTTTTCAATTTTCTAAGGCTTGTAGCTCCAGGCGGGGGTTAAGGTGCACATCGCCCTTGTGAAGGCTAGTCTATTGGAACCTTCTGAAGGCATCTAAGCCAAAATAACTTTTATTACAGTAGGCGGTGTGGTGTAATAAATTATTCTATGTTTGCAAGAAAATGAGATATTTTTGATTTTTGTTTTCAATTTTCTAAGGCTTGTAGCTCAAGGCGGGGGTTAGAGTGCACATCGCCCTTGTGAAGGCTAGTCTATTGGAACCTTCTGAAGGCATCTAAGCCGAAATAACTTTTATTACAGTAGGCGGTGTGGTGTAATAAATTATTCTATGGTGCAAGAAAATGAGATATTTCTGATTTTTTTTTTCAATTTACTAAGGCTTGTAGCTCAAGGCGGGGGTAAAAGTGCACATTCTTCTGGTGAAGGCTAGTCTACTGGAACCTTCTGAAGGCATCTAAGCCGAAATAACTTTTATTACAGTAGGCGGTGTGGTGTAATAAATTATTCTATGGTGCAAGAAAATGAGATATTTCTGATTTTTTTTTTCAATTTACTAAGGCTTGTAGCTCAAGGCGGGGGTAAAAGTGCACATCGCCCTTGTGAAGGCTAGTCTATTGGAACCTTATGAAGGCATCTCGGCTGAAATAACTTTTATTACAGTAGGCGGTGTGGTGTAATAAATTATTCTATGTTTCAGGAAAATGTGATATTTTTGAATTTTTATTAGATATTTCTAATGCCTGTAATTCAAAGCGGTGGTGAAAATGCAATTTTCTACAGTATAGAAATGCCTATTGCTACCCTCTAAAAGCGTTTTAATAAGATATTTTTTTTAAGGAGGTGTGGTATAATACTTAAGTATAAATAAGTATACTAAGTGACAGTGGCAATTTTCTAATGTCTGTATTTCTATGTAGGGGTATAAATGCACATCCATATGGTGAATGTGTGTCTATTGGAATCTTCTGAACGCATTTTAGTCAAAAAAAGTAATATAACATGAGGCGGTGTGGTGTAATAAAATATTCGATGTTAATGTAAAATTCTATGTTTTGGAATTTTACATGGGTATCTTCTAAAGCTTGTAGTTTTGTAAATTTCTAATTTTTTAACTGTAAATTGATTTGGTGCAGCTGTAATAAATTTGTAATAAATTCTGGTTTAGGATTGAACCAAATATCTCAACTGCATCAAGAGTTATAGAGTGGTGGTGTAGGTTCAAATAAAACCTACACCAGCACGCGATATCTCGAGAACGGCAAGTGTAATAAAATTCGGACTAACTGTAATAAATTGTAATAAATGTGTAAAAAATGATGTATTATATTTCGTTGCGGTGGGCTGATTTGGCTGGTGCAAGTTCAAGCCACTAAAATGGCCGTGTAATCGCAGCTTTACAGAGAACACTACTTGTATTACGGTGGGTTCTATGGTACTCACATTTACTAAAATTTCTTAATAGTCGTTTGTAGTCGCGTTCACTATCTTTCCATTCGTGCAGCTGTAATACAAAAGCACTCAAACCACCCAACCCACTTGTCGCAGGATTTACTGAAAGAGGTTTTTACACCAAGGAACGCCATCTATTGAGTCTTCCTTCATAGGTCACTCGACAAGTTCTGTCAGAAAGTACATAACTGAAAGATTATTAGTCTCTTGTAAAGTATGTGGATAACTAATTAATAAATAACTAAAAGTGAGTTCGTACAAGTGCAACAAAAATGCTGGCGTTGAATTATCGCATCCGTGATCGAGTACTACCTGACTGAATTTGTTATTGCTTTGCACGTCGAGTCGACGAAATTCGACCCCTGTCTTCTTAAATTTCTCCTATTCAGCCCCGAGCAGTGTTGCCATAAGTGCATATTTGTCTAGATTTTGCAGATCTTCAACCTAGCTGCAAACTTTTAACAACCAGAAATATGCGCTTCAGATTTTGTCTGCATTCGCTATAATATATTTTGTTTGTTTTAAAAAATAATTCTACCATTGCTCGCTGTAGATATGCTGTCATTATGGTATTCGGCTCTTTTTGTTTTTGTTATTGTTACTTAAATAAAAATGTAATTTGAGAAGGAAGTAAGATTTTTCCATAGAAATCTGCCTTGCAATATTTTTTTTTTTTTCATAATTGCAGTCCAAATATTTGTATGACAACACTGACCCCAAGTACCCCAACTGGAGCAGTCTATCTTCAAGTAAACATGATTGCGTACAGAAAAGCAATTATAATCATACAAATTAAATTCCCCGCCTAACACTGGGTATGGCAGATGATCCGCTGAAGGCCAAAGTTTTTCATTGTAAATTATTGTAAAAAAAAAATAATGAAATTGATGCTTATGAATAAATTACTACTGCTACTATTACAACACTGAATCTGTCAAATAAGACGCACGCACGTATTGTTTTGGAGACAGGTGCGTCCTTTGTCTGCACTTGGTTAATAGTTTTGCAAAAGGCAGTTATTAGCTGCTTTCGAACTGTGTAAATGTATAAAGTAAAGCTCAAATCATTTTTCAGCCGGTATTCTTCGATAATTGGTTGCTTTCCAATTAAATCAATTTCATTCAAAGTGCATATCCATCGAAGAACGCACGCACAAGCATCCACACGCAATGTAATGCTGCCCATATAGCTAGGCTATTGTATTGTATTGTAAGTGCTAGGCCCTATACACTGCGACCAGAAGAGATCTATTGTGTTGGCCTTTATTATTTAACCCAGGGAGCTCTGCCCCTGGCCACAGCAGGACATTCGCAGAGTATGTGTTCCGTTGTCTCCTCCTCTTCTCCGCAGAGTCGACAGGAGTCATCGTCGGAAAGTCCAATTTTTTTGAGATGATATCTTAGTGGCCAGTGACCAGTAAGATAACCTGTTAGGATCCTTAGATCTTCTTTGCTTAGCTCAAGTAACTTTTTTGCTTTACTACGAGCTGGGCTAATGCGTCTTTTTGCCTGCCTCTGTCCCTTTGATTCCGTCCAGTATTCGGCAAGGTGATCATCTTCCCATTTCCTGAATTTTGAGTGTATGTAACTCAAAGGTAACCCGAAGTAGGGTTCAGGACCGGTGAGTAGGCGTGATGCATCTCTTCTCGCCAGACAATCTGCTCGTTCGTTGCCCTCAAATCCCTCATGGCCTGGTATCCAAGCAACAGTGACTGATGTGTTGTCCTTTGCCAGTTCTTCGAGGAGATTGAAACATTCCCAGACTAGCTTTGATCTGATCGAAAACGATCCCAGGGCCTTAAGGGCTGCCTGGCTGTCTGAGTGGATGTATATATGGGCACCTTTAGTGCGCCTCCGTAAGCATTCCCGGACACATATCTCTATGGCATGTACCTCCGCTTGAAAGATGTCTGGTGATTTTCCTAGTGCTACGGCTCTTTGGAACCTAGGCCCATTGACCCCAGCACCGGTGGCTTCATCTTCCATCTTTGAACCGTCGGTGTACCAGATTTATGATCCTGGTCGTGTTACGAATTGGTTGGTTTTCCAGGTATTCCTGTCAGATATGACTATCTTAAATTTTCTGGAGAAGCGAAGTCTTTTAAGCATGGTGTCTGATACTTTGATCACAGGATCATCTTGAAGCATTTGTAATACTCGAAGGTGTCCTGTCAGATTTCCTGCTTTAAGATTTGATATATCAGGAAGCCTAAGGGCACTGAGACACGCTTCCTTCTTTACAGAAATATGTAAAGGCAGAAGGCTGAGCATTGCCCCTATGGCTGCAGTTGGACAAGTTTTCATTGCCCCCGTTATACCAACACATGCTAAGCGATATATCTTGTTTAGTTTTTTCTGGGCCGTTAATTGTTCGGTTTTTGGCCACCATGATATCGCTGCATGGGTGATCATTGGTTTGATGATCGTGTTGTATGACCAGTAGATCATTTTTGGTTTTAAGCTAGGCTAACGAATGTAAACAAATTTGGATTTTATCACCGTCCGCTGAATATTTCATCACACAAGTATCGAACGCAGATCTACAAGCTCGTACCTATATGAGTTCATAAACAACCAAGTGGTGCGCAGTCAGAAAAACTGCTGATAAGTATAATGGCCCTCGTTGAATTAGCTCCGACTTAGCTTTACAAGAATGTGTGCTTCAAAGCTTATGATATCCCGAGATTGATTCCATTTCCTATGAAATTCTGTACAATGTTGGTATCTGGTATGACATGCTTTGTGCTGATTCTTTGCACCCACATCTCATAAAGCTGTGTTTGATTTTATCGCAAATGGGGCGATCTAGAACAGCTGCACAAAAGTGTTTACGACTTCAAAACATCCGCCTGCATAGACAAACAACTGTCGGAAATCGAAAACTCTCGATGTCGAATGATTACTGACTTGCTTGTGGGGCGTGAGTTACAGCAGCATGAATCACAACTAAACTAGTTGCAGAACTGAGATTTCATCACGTATAGGTCCGTCGAATATGTGTTTGGATTTTGGGTATACAAATTGTCAAAATATATACATCGTGGCGATGGGTCCTGGTCTTTTGTGACGATCTCGCAACCTCACTCAACCTATCCTAACCTAACTTTACCTACCAGTGAACCACGAAGACTCAGTCTATGGTCCTACCGATTAAATGGCCATCAAGATTGTGCGATTTAACGCCACTGGGCCTTACCAATAAAGATTTTTAGTTTAGTCAACCTCTACAAATCTCGCAATCTTTTGTAACATGGTGCTGAATGACGTTGAGAAAGGTTTACAAGCTTTTGACAGCGTCAATCAAGACGCTTTAATTTCAAAACTTAAAAGATTGGGATTTCATTCCAACTATTTAGGGTGGATTCGCTCCTATCTCACGGATCGTATTCAGTATGTTCGTATAGAGGATGTACTTTCATCACCAGTTTATGTCACCTCCGGAGTGACTCAGGGTAGTCACTTGGGCCCTTTACTTTTCCTTTTATTTGTTAACGACATACCTGATCTGTTTTTGAACTCAAAATGTCTGATGTTTGCTGAGGATAGTAAAGTGTTCCGACATATTCAGTCTGAACATGACTGCATACTTTTACAGGAAGATCTTAAGATACTTTCTTTGTGATGTTTGTAACATCTTGCTAAGAATGATAGTTGTGCTGACTGTGGGTGTACAGCAGAGGTGGAGTGTGGTGAGAGCCAAGAGACTAAGCATCCATCACCCTATTATCTATTTGGTTGTCTCGTGTGCATGAACGATCAAGAATGAGTAGTCTAAGTCTGACTCCCGACCGTGGTGCATTGCCGAGCCGACTTTACATTTGGCGACGAGCAAAAAGTGAAAAAAAGAAAAGAAAATAATAATTGATAAGAAAAAGGAAAAAGAAAATAAGTGACAAGTGTGTATTGGAAGTAAAATACGCTAGTGAGACAACGAGGAACGAGAGTCGAAGAAACTGAAATATACAACGTAGGTAAGAAAAAAAAAAGAACAACACGAAAAAATTACGGCATAAGTATACTGATATACAAAGAATAACAAAAGAGAGTGCAAGTGCATTTGTCGGAAGATAAGAAAAATTGGAATTGGTGGAATTGAAAAAAAAAAAATCTTGTTTACAATAATTACATTGGTGCAAATGTGCCTTCATTGAATTGAAAAATGTGGTCCAAATGTACCTTCATTTGATTGAGAATATTGATATTATTAATAAATAAATTGGTGCAAAGGCGCCTTCATTAAATTGAAAAATCATATTATGATGAGTATTTTGTTTTAATAAGGTGGAATATTTAATTGTGGAGGAGAGATGTCGAGCACGCTACCCAATCTCGAAAACTTTTTAATCGACGTGGATAATACCACCGTTGGGATAAGATGGGAACGATGGAAAAGGGCTCTCGACATCTATATGGAAGCAGCAAATATCGATTCGCCAACCAAAAAGAGAGCAATCTTGCTTCATTTAGGAGGTCTTGGTTTGCAGGAGATATTTTTCAGTCTACCAGGCGCAAATGCTGATCCAACTAAAGAAGACAACGTTTTTAAGATAGCAATAGCCAAGTTAGACGCTTATTTTTTGCCAAAAAATAGTAAAGTTTATGAACGACATGTTTTTAGATTGATAAAACAAGACAACAATGAAAAATTTGATCAATTTCTAGTTCGACTAAGAAACCAAGCAAACAAATGTGGATTTACAAATATAGAAGATCACATAATAGATCAAATAACCGAGAAGTGTATATCAGAAGAATTAAGGAAACAAATTTTAACGATAGGCGATAGTGTCACTTTAGAAAGAATAATAACAGAAGCTAATACACTTGAAATTGTCAAACACCAGTTAGGGGAATATGAAAATAAACAAAAAACACAAGAAATTAACAAAATAACAAGTAAAAATGAAAACCACTATCAAAGAAATGTTAATGATAAAGATCGGTTCAAAAAAGAAGAACAAATAAGATGTGGTAGATGCGGTAGCAAACACCACTCCTCTCAAGACATGATATGTTGGGCTAGGGATAAAAAATGTCATACCTGTGGTCGTTTAGGGCATTTTAGGCAATACTGTAAATCACAAATAGGGCAGAAGAGAAAATTTACACCTAAAACCGAAATTAGTCCAAATAATCCAAGAAATAAAAGAGCTAGGGGAGAAGAAGTAGATTGCGTAGAAGGAGAAAAGGAATATGTTTTTCATTTAGATGGCGATGCTAAAATTGAATGCCGAATAGGAGGAATAGCTATTGATTTGATTATAGATTCTGGATGTAAATATAACTTGCTGACAGATAAGACTTGGGAAACAATGAAACTAAACAAAATTAAGGTTTACAATCAAATAAAAAAACCAAACAAAATTTTTTTAGCATATGGTAGTCAAAATCCTTTAATAGTTAGAGGATCATTTGAAAGCGAAATATAAGTAAACGATATTAAAAGAAAAGCTACGTTCTATGTTATACAGGGTGGGACGAACAATTTGTTAGGTAAAGAAACCGCTATCCTCTTGCAAGTGCTGAAAATGGGTATCCAGGTAAATCAAATTAAACAAGAGATATTTCCAAAGTTTAAAGATATTTTGGTAGATATTCCAATCGACGAATCAGTCAAACCAATTTCTCAGCCTTGCAGGAGAATACCGATTCCATTGGAAACAAAAGTAGCACAAAAAATCCAAGAACTTTTTGACAGCGACATAATTGAAGAAGCAAAAATACCGTCAAAATGGGTATCACCAATAGTCCCTATTTTAAAAGGAAATAACGAAATAAGACTTTGTGTAGACATGAGGCGAGCAAATGCTGCGATTATGCGTGAAAATCATCCACTGCCCACGATGGACCAATTCTTGCCAAAATTTTGCAAGGCAAACTATTTTTCGAAGCTGGATATTAAAAACGCGTTTCACCAGGTAGAAATCCATCCTGATTCCAGATACATAACGACATTTATTTCGCCAAGGGGATTATTTCAATATAAAAGATTAATGTTCGGTATAACATGTGCACCGGAAATTTTCCAAAAAATTTTAGAGAAAATGCTAATTCGATGTGAAGGCACAATCAACTTCATCGATGATATTTTAGTGTTTGCAAGCACAGAAGAGGAGCACGATAAACGATTAAAACAAGTGCTCATGACTTTAAAGGAAAATAATGTCTTACTAAATAATGAAAAATGTATCTACAAAGCTCAGCAAATTGAATTTTTGGGGCATCAGCTAAGACCGCAAGGCGTAAAACCTTTACAGAAATATATAGAAAGTATAACTAAATTCAGAGCCCCAGCAACAATAGAAGAGCTACAGAGTTTCTTGGGATTGGTTAATTTTATTGGGAAATGGATTCCCAACCTAGCTACAATAACAGAGCCATTTAAGAAGTTGTTAAGAAAAGGACTTGGAAAAAATGTAAAATTGAAAGAGTTCTGGCTGAAAGAACAAAGCTTAGCGTTTGAGGACCTTAAAATATCTCTAACAAAAACCATATCATTGGGATATTATGATGTGAAGGATAAGACGCAGGTTATTGCGGATGCAAGTCCAGTGGGACTAGGGGCAGTATTGATACAAATCAACACAAAGGGCCCGAGAATAATTGCCTTTGGAAACAGGACGCTAACCAACTGCGAGCGTAGATACAGCCAAACGGAAAAGGAAGCCTTGGCGTTAGTTTGGGCAGTAGAACACTTTAATATATATCTTTTTGGAAAAACATTTGACTTGGTTACCGATCATAAGCCTTTAGAAATTATTTTTGGACCAAAATCAAAACCATGTGCCCGAATTGAAAGATGGGTTTTGAGGCTACAGTCTTACAAATACCAGATTATGTATAAGCCAGGCAAACAAAATATAGCAGACCCTTTATCACGATTGTGCGAATATTCCAACATACTCCCCATAGGTGATGATATATATGTACGTGAAGTGGTAGAGCAATCAAGGCCTGTTTCTACATCCATACAAGACATTTGCAGATATTCAGAATCTGATCCTGAAATTACTAAGATAAAAAAAGGTATTTATAATAGTGATTGGGATGATTCGGTGAAAAGGTATAAACTTTTTGAAAACGAGCTATGTTTTTACGAAAGTATACTTTTGAGGGGAAATAAAATAGTCATACCTGAGAAAATGAGAAAAAATGTTCTAGATGCAGCACATGAAGGTCACCCAGGGATTGTTGCTATGAAAGGTCGGCTTAGAACGAAGGTATGGTGGCCGGAAATAGACAAAGATGTCGAAAATCTAATTAAAACATGCAAAGGGTGTACACTGGTCGCCATGCCACATCGTCCAGTTCCATTGAAAAGGCGTGAGCTTCCGGTCGCAGCATGGGTTGATATCGCTATTGACTTAATGGGACCACTTTCTAATAGCGAATTCCTTTTCGTTGTAGTAGACTACTACAGTCGTTATAAGGAAATAAAAGTTTGTTCTAGCACTACTAGCTCCAACATCATAAATATGTTACGAGAAATTTTTAGCAGGCTTGGTTTCCCTGTGTCAATTAAAGCCGACAACGGGAAACAATTTGTAAGTGAAGAATTTAAGCAGTTTTGTGAACGGTGCAATATCATACTTTTTAATAGCATTCCATATTGGCCTCAACAAAATGGGGAAGTGGAAAGGCAAAACCGTGATATTTTGAAGCGTTTGAAAATAGGGCAAATTGAACGAAAGGGATTGAAAGATAGTTTGTGGGAGTATCTAATGATGTACAATAGTACTCCCCATTCAGTGACTGGAAAAACACCTTCTGAATTATTTTTCAATAGGCTTAACAGAGACAGAATTCCAGGAATCGAATCAATAGAAAAAAAGATAAACGATTCGGAGGTACGAGATAGGGACAAGCAAATGAAAGAAAAGGGAAAAGAATACGCTGACAGGAAACGAAGAGCCAATAGTTCTGATATTAGTGTAGGGGACAAAGTATATATAAAAAACATGGATAGGCAAAACAAACTGAGTCCGAATTTTAGCGAAACAACACATACCGTAGAAAGCTCTCGTGGAGGAGATATTGAGGTAAAGAACGACCTAACAGGGAAGACTTTTAGGAGAAATATTGTTCACTTAAAAAAGGTAGAAGGAGAATGGAAACACATAAAGGAATAAAAATATGTTATATATGTTTATCTGAAATAAAAGTTTAAAATTTTGTAAATAAAGAAAAAACAAATCTATGTACATATAA
The DNA here is from genome assembly GCA_946477585.1 of Cheilosia urbana. Lineage (NCBI taxonomy): Eukaryota > Metazoa > Arthropoda > Insecta > Diptera > Syrphidae > Cheilosia > Cheilosia urbana. Next base: position 7,428,504 of record OX297857.1, read on the forward strand.
ATGTTATAAATAAATAAAAGTTGAAATTGTATATAAAATTATAGGTTGAAGGAAAAGTTTTATGTTCAAACATTATAAGGAAAACGTAACCCCTTGGTTAAAATTGTATAAGAAGAAAGTGAAATAAAATAAAATTATAAAACAAGGAAGAGATGTAACATCTTGCTAAGAATGATAGTTGTGCTGACTGTGGGTGTACAGCAGAGGTGGAGTGTGGTGAGAGCCAAGAGACTAAGCATCCATCACCCTATTATCTATTTGGTTGTCTCGTGTGCATGAACGATCAAGAATGAGTAGTCTAAGTCTGACTCCCGACCGTGGTGCATTGCCGAGCCGACTTTACAGTGTTATAATAATCACTTTCTCCCCAGTATCATATACGTACATGATCGATAATATGCCACTGTCTGTTATCTCCTCTAAAAAAGACCTGGGAGTCATATTTGACAAAAACTCGACTTCTGTAAGCATATTTATTTGTTGCTAAGAGTAATTCTATGCTGGGTTTTATATTGCGGAACTCTAAAGACTTTCATGATCCGCATGATGTCTATTCTTTGCTTTTGTTAGGTCTAATCTTGAATAGGTACTGTAGTATAGTGTGGTTCAAAAATGTTTTAATAGAGTTTCCGTTCGTAGATTACGCTGGAATATCGAAATCCCATCGTATGAGACAAGATGCAAATTATTTGGTATCTTACCTCTTTTTAAGTGTAGGCAATATTTTTCACTTATGTTTATTCGGGATTTGATAAACAACCATATCTACTGCCCTTTTCTTGTATCATTATTTGGTTTTTATGCTCCATCTAGAGTGCTTAGAAATCGTTTTTTATTTCATGTTCCATATCATAGAGTTAACTTTTTTTTTTTTTTTATATATCTTATATATAAAAATGACTTGGATATTATGTTTGGATGCTTATGTCTCGAGTTCGGCAGCACCGAATTTTATGATTCTTTTTTTGTTCAAAATGTATTCGTTTGTGGCAGGTTTGTATGTTAAAAAAAAGACAATAACTTTCCAATGAAAAAATAATCTAAATCGGAAATCGTTTAGCCAAGGAAGTGAGTGAATGGAGAAAGAACATCGTTTCTCCGTTTCTACCATTCACACTCCGTTCGAGTGGATGCTTGCCAGCGTTGCCATAAGTGCAGATTTGTCTGCATTATGCGGATTTTCAACCTAGCTGCAGACTTAAAAAAAAACAGAAATCTGGGTCTCAGATGTTGTCTGCAAGAAATCTGGGTCTCAGATGTTGTCTGCATACGCAATAATATATTTTGTTCTTTTTAGCGAATTTTAAAATTTGTTGCACACTTGATTTCGCTGCATGCTGTCGTTTTCAGATTTTTTTTGTTATTGTTATTTAAATAAAAAAAATGCAACACTGATGTTTGCACACATTGGTATAGCCAGCATATCTGCTATGGGCGTGTTCGGGGTTTCCCATGGGCGCATTGTCGTATATAGGTATATCATTTTACAAATATTTGTGTTATTTTAGTTCGTTTCACAAAACCAAAAGAAAATAAATGTTTTCGGCACTTTTAAAACTTGGCAGCACTCTTGCAGTAAAGTGACACGAGCACGAGCAGTCGTTCAACTTGCACGCACACCAATTAATTTTGCAGGGGGTTTGTTTTGACAACTAAAGGCAATTGCAGAAAATATAAGTAAAATAAAATCCGCGGCGCGCATAAATGAGATGGTAAGAGGGAAAAGTACCGAAATTTTCCATGATTTTTTGGGTTTCTTTCTGGGCAATGCTTAAAGCAAACAAAATTATGAGAACCCTGTGCGTGTTGCATAGAATTTAAGTTTGGCAGCATTTGTGTTTCTATTGTGTAAATCTAAATCAAGTGAAGTATGTTTATGTGTTCACGGTTAATGTTGTGCGAGCGCGTAGATAATATTTGAGCATTCCCTATTTGTTTTGGCGTAAGTAGACCCCGTAATAGCAATTAACTTGCAAAGTAACTTTTTATTTGGCGTTCGTTTCTAATATTCACACTCCATTCGAGTGGGGACAATGAATTAACTAATGTACTGATAAAGAAGTTGTACCCTTTTGTAAATCAAGAAAGAAAAATAAAACAACATTTGAAAGAAAGTCAAATTAATTTTAAATAAAATTTTTAAATTTGCTATTATTATTATTGTTTTGTTAGATCGTTAAGTGTTTTGTTCTGTTTTTCCAGTTGTATTCAAAAAATTTCAATTGCACCCTTTTCGTTCGTTTGCTTTCTGTATTTTGGCTATTTCAAAGGTAAGTTAGTGATTTGTGAAAACTGCGTGCGATTTATAAAAAGTTATGATCATTTACAGTTCGATATTTGTTACGATGCCAAAAAGAGGTCATGGTAACATTGGTCGGCGTTCACAGTTTGGTTAGAGTAACATATTAATTGCTGTGCGTTAGTCGGGGAAAGGCTCCAGAACGGCTGGACCGATTTAAATGATTTTTGTTTTGTTTTGTTCGTCTTGAATCAGGGGTGGTTTAGGATAAAATAAAAGTCGGAAAATCACCAACATGTGGCGTTATAGGCGTATATGCCGTTTTTCAGTTCAATTAAATTTTCTTTAATAATAATCTTCTTAATTTATACCTATAATTCTTTCGGGTTTTGTTCGTATTGTTGTATTTCAGGTTAACGCAAACTTAAAAGATAGGATTTTTGACCCGCTTTATGGCGTTGTTGTCGATCTCCGAAACCAGTCACCCGATTTCAATGAAATTTTGTAGATTTATATTCTTCATTCCCGCTTGAAGTATAGGATACTTTTGAGCAAGACTTAATACGAAAGGTAGGTACGGCCAAAGACGGGTGGGTACAGTTACATATAAAAGAGACTGACGTCCGGATCGTTCGATTTTTATGATTTTTGGCTGGAAGGAAGGGCATAATGCTATGTTTTGTTGTGAAAAAAAAAAAAATTTATGGAGATTAGTTGAATTTTTCAATTCTTTGGATGTTGCGGGCTTACCTCTTCATAATTTGGATTAGAAAGTCGGCTCAGTTAAAATGTTGTTGCGCAAAATCAATGTACCGAAACTTTGTAACGGATCGCATTTGATTTATGGTGAAGGATCTCACATCAAATATCATGCAAGTGATGATTTTGAGGGGAAAATTCAAAGGCAAACACTCTTATTCCGCAGATTTCGCTTATTCAGAACGATTTACCATTCGTGCGACTTCAATTTCCCGTGCGTCTCGCTTTCACTATGACAAATAATTTATTTGCAAGGATAATCGATAGATGTTTGTGCATTGAATTGAATTTTGATTTCCCATGTTTCTCACATTGTCAATTTAGAGAAAAAGCGGAAGGTTGGCCGACACGTCAAAATCATTGCTGTTTGATTGAAACAAATCAACACTTCTATTTGTCATTTATTTCTATTCCATTTAATATAACTTTTGAATAAAGAATTTTAATTCGCCGAATTACATAAATTATCAAGTGCATTTTACATGCTCGGAATTAACTTTTTTATTACATTAACAAATTTGGGCGGAACGAAGTTTGCCGGGTCAGCTAGCATATTCATTAACACGCGCTAAAGAGGTTATGACTACTCTTATAGTGTTTTTGCAGAGCGCGGGCATTAAGGAAATTGGGATAGAGGAGATAAGAGATACCGATGCATATTGGTCTTAAATGTCTGTAAATTGCATTGGGAAGGAAAAACAGAGCTGGGCAAGGCATTCCACATTCACGTTGTACGGCTTATGAAAGAGTCTCTGTATTTCATTGTACGTCCGAAGATAGGCTGGATTGTAAACTGATGGGCATTCCTAGCATGGCGAGTATTGTGGTTGAATTTCTGAAGGGGAGGAATGCAGTTGGCAATTTAATTTGACCACTGTTTGTAGATAAAACTGCTATTTCTGGCTCGTTTAAGCTTCTTTCGGTTTTCCTCAGATGAGTTGGCTTTGTAAGACCGAAAACTCAACTCCCTTAATCTAATAGCCTGTTTACAGCTCAAGTCGTACCACGCATTTTCTTTTGGTTTGATACTCTTTAACCTGTTTGGGATAAAGGATTTTATACCTAAGGTGATTATATTTGTTACCATATCAGCGGCGGCATCCACGTCGTTATCGAGGAAGCATAACGACCAGTTAAAACTCCTGCTGTTCAATCCGCTCCAGTTGGCTTTCTCGTATTGCCATACGGTTCTTTTCGGAGTTTTTTCTTTAACTTTGTGGCCGGAGTACGAGAAATAAGCTGATATGGTACAGTGGTCTGACGAGCCTAGAGGCGATAATACTTCAATGGAGTATTTATTAGGGTGGGAGGTGAGAAACAAGTCCAGTGTGTTGGCATTTTGACCATCAATTTCTGGTACACGTGTTGGCACATTTACAAGCTGGGTTAATTGGTTTACCTCAGCAAAGATCTGAACATAAATTCCTTCGGATGTTGTCTGTCCATAATGTCGAAGCCAGTCAGAATTGTGAATATTAAAATCACCCGCAATGACGATTTCAGACAATTCTTGTTATGGAATCAGACAGTACATCGAACTCGTTACAAGTCGAGATGCTGTCAAAATTAGGGCTTCTATAAAGAAAACAGTAATGAATAATTTGCCTACGGACATGGAATTTGAGCCATTTGAAATTAAATTCCGGATTGGAACACTGGCCATAATGTACAGGAGCTTGGTAGGCTACCTACATCATTACGCACATAAATGGCGAGACCGCGATGTAAAAAGACTAATGGCACTAGGCGATACCCAGGCAGATCAAACTCTGATATATCAGTCTTTCCACCTACCTGGGTCTCCCCCAGTGCCAAAACAGCTGGTTTATATTTGACAACATGGACGTACGCTGAGAAGAAATTCGATCGCAGCCCACGAATGTTGCATATATCAACCCTAAAATTCATCCCCAAAACAGAAAACAGACACAAAAAACACAACTCCGACGCTACTGCTAAGCAGACCCGTGAAGTGAAGATCCTAAGTTAAGTTTTCCAAAAAAAATTACCGTAGGTGTTATGCCCATGTCCATACGATAATCAGCTTTGGTCGACCAACACGACCCGCTATTCGCCAGATGATGCACTCACTCAGTCATTGCAAACGCTCAAATGAATAAATATCATAGGGCGCCCGCAATGACCGAGAAAGGCCAATAGCAAACGAATAGGAGTGGGACCAGCGTTCCCTCCCGTGCTACAATTGTAGCGTTTTTTAGTTTTTGAGTACATTTTTTCTAACTGAGTACGATACTACTTTGGATCGCCGCGTACTACTTTTTATAACTGCATATCAATAACTCATTTCTTATTTTCCAAATTTTCCAAAAATTGTTTGTAACAACAGACTTAAACTACAAAATACATGTTCCAATTTAAATTGTCGCGCAGGATGCACCTCTTTTTCTGAATTGCTTTCCTGAACAACTGTGGTAGTGAAGTCTCAGACTGAACTGAACATACATACCTACTTTGATTGATGTCAATGACTTGTCATGTCAGAAATAGGCTGGAAGTAGAAACTGTTAACCATCTAATGTGAATATTGAATTGTGATATGAATGTATAATTCACTACTTTATGTTTTTTATAAAAAAGTTTTTTTTTTACATTTTTTAATGTTCAAAAATGATGATAGATATAACTGTGGAATATTTTTCTTTGTTTTTTTTTTCGTTCATTTTTATATACATACCTACTTAACTTATAATTTATTCTTAAATATAAATAAACCTTAAAGGTTACGTTTTCCTTTATTTTTTGTGGATGAATGAAATAATTTATGTTAAAAATAATTAAAAAATAAGCTTTTCTTTGTGATATTTTTTTTAATGAATAAAAAATGTGTGTTCATATAAAACAAATATTTGAAAATGTATATCAGTGAATTTTGTTAAACAAATTTCCGATTCTAATTGAAAAATACCATAAAGCCGTTTTCTTTAGGTACATTATTGCGTACTACCTTCAGACCCATTTGAGTACCAATTTTTACCGCAATGAGAACTTTGCCTAACGACAGGGGAGGGAACGCTGAGTGGGACTAGAGGGATTGCCCAACGCTACTATACTCTGTCCAAGAAAAATTGTCAGTACAGGCCTTATGGGAAGCTCTTTTTTCTACCAGTGGTGCCTGTAGCTCTCTCACGGCACTCAAACACAAGATTTGCCACTGAAATAAAAACGAAACCACTGGCATTCCAAAGAATTTTGTTGTTGTAATTTTCCTGCATTTTGCATATATCCCTCCACAACCAGTCTGCCAGACAGTTGCGGGCAGAATGAGCACGATCACTTGTGTTCGCTTGCTGCTATCATCAACCAAAATAAGCAGTGTGAGTGACTGAAGCACATCAGAGAAGTGTTACCATATGACAATGTAAGCATATCATTAAGGGTTTTTCTTTGAATTTTGTCAAACAACTTTCGGTTTTGGTGCTTTTTGGAGCTTTTTGGAGCTTTTGAGAGCGGCATATTATGTGGGATGCTGCCATTCGGTTTTAATTTGTTTGTATTTCTGAAAGATCCAATAATATTCAGTTAAAACATATTTTTGAATGTTGTCTTTTAGAAATAATGTTTATTCGTGAGGTGTTTTAATGCATTCATTTCATTAACGCAACAAGTGATCATATGTGCGTTGTAGAGATATTGCAATAAATTAATTATGATTACTAGGGCAACTCAACCGGATTCATGCAAAAGCATGGTATTTTAAGGGATAAAATTTGATTAAATATTTTAATATAGAAAACTAAGTAAAAATGTTCAGCCTTATTCGTTAGGGCATATTTCTGCATGTTTTGGTAGGTATAAATTCATATTTCACTTTGTAGAGCATATTTTTCACACTGAAATATCAAAATGATGAAGCAGGTAGACCTATACTGTTTATTTTCGGTCGTTGGGTTTTACCACATCCGGTCACTCCTCTCCAGTAAAGTAAATGCCTTGAAAGGGTTTTATGATCCTTTTTTTTGCTACTGTTTCCGCGAAGTTCTGCATTGACAGGTAATAATTTTAAAAATATGTAATCTGCACAAGTGCAGTCCTTTTACCATCTAGGTATATGACATTGCGTCGTGGTTATATAATTTTTTCTAATTGCCTGTTTGTGTATATAAGGCGGAAACAATGGTTGTTATCTCAATAGCGGATAGTACATCTAAGCAAGTGGTAAACTTCAAAGGATCTAAGTGTAGAAAAGAAACAACAAATTGTTGATGCAACTGAAAAATTCGATGGCCTTTTCAAAAATAAATCGGAAGCTGTAGGAAATGCGGCTACTGTTTTTTCTGTTACGGAACGAACTGTATACAGGCTTTTAAGGGAAAAAGCAATAAAAGGCCACAATTCACCACCAAAGAAGAAAAATAATTCCGGTATCAAGAGGAAGGTGGATGATTTTGACAAATGTGCGATTAGGCGGATAGTCCATCAGTTTTTTATGGATAATGACCTTCAACGCTAGACAAGATATTATTGGAAGTACAAGAAAGTGAAAATATAACAAAACTAAGCAGATCAACTTTGTATACAATATTGCAAAAAGATCTCGGACTTAAATTCGTCAAACGTCAGCGAAAGAATTTGTTGTTGGAAAGAAGTGACATTATTTTTTGGAGACGAAAATATCTACGCGAATTAAAAAAAATTAGAGAAGAGAAAAGAAAGATTTATTTTACTGATGAGACCTGGCTAAATTGGAAGATGGTAACCCTAACAGTATTGCTCTCTGAGTTATGGCGAATTATCATACACACTACGGCAACCCTGTGAGAGCTTTAAAAAGGGACCGATTTATGTAAGTCATTGCAACCAGACTGAGAGACAAACATCCTATCTTCCCTGTACTGACAATTTTTCTTGGACAGAGTATAGACACAAGCACAACCGATTTTTGTTTGTTTGTTGTTGTTATATATATATATTTTTTTTTTTTTTTGTATTGCCGTTGCACTTACATAAACAACTCTGCACTGAATATATTTTTGTATGGATGTCCAGTCTGGGGTAATTGTGCTAAATGCCATATTAAAAAACTACAAACTTCGCAAAATAAAATTTTAAAAATGATGCTAAATCTCCCATGGCATCATTCAACTGCTAACCTCCATGTTAAGGGCAATGTTGAATTGGTCTTCAATAGAATACAAAAACTTACCAATGCATTTATAAGGAGATGCGATTACTCAGATAATCCTCTCATTAACGAGTTGGCTTAATAAATTGCTACATTTTTCGTCTTTTGTGATATAACTGGTATTTCATTCTTCTGATTGTTAGTTTATGGTAACCTTAATAAGTGTTACTGATTCAAGTGTTATATTGTTGTTTATATAACTTGCTCATTTATCTATTAACTTATTTATTTAATTGTTTTTATGTGTTTTATTTATTTATTTATTTATTGCTTAGTTTATCTATTTTGTTTTTTATTTATTTATTTATTTATTTATTTATTTACTTATTTATGTATGTATTTATTTATTTATTTATTTATTTAATTTTAATAACTTATTTATACTATTTTCTTTAAATAGAGGTTTTTTTTCTTTGGTTTTTTCCTCTAAACGCATTTAACTCAGAAGAGCCGATTTTATATCCAATAATGTTTCAGTAGAAAGATATCATTAATATATCACATCTCTGTAATAAATATATGTGCGATAACAAAAGAAATGTATATTTTTATACCAATAAAATTCTTATCTTATCTATCTTATTTTTGGTATTTTGGTTAATTGATTTATGCGCGGCGCGCAAAGGGATTAATTAATTGATAAGGTACAGGTTTATTGTTTTGCGAGGTGTTTTGACTGTTGTTTAATTTTAACGTAAGGCTTTGGTGGTAGTATTTAAGTATTTAAATTTTGTTTTAAGTAATCTATCTAGAGCAGCGAATGTTCTCATTTGATGAATTAAATAAATAAAATAATTCATTTTGGTAACCTTAACATGTGCTACCGCAGACAAATTTAATTTATAGGCATTCTGCAAACGTGAGAAACACTGAGTAACTTAAAGTTAAGAATGCGTTAGCTTAGAGATTCGTCGTTCTGTTCTGGCCACAACCAAATGACTCAAAATTAAGCACGACAAGAAAAAAAATATTTACAAAAAGCTGGGGTTTTTTTTTTTTTTTTGTTTAATAAGCAAATCTTATGGTTTTTCAGGATTATCTGGGGGGAAATATTTTGACCGTATAATAGACCAAAAGTTCGTAGTGCATAATAATAATAATAACCAACATTACCTTTGACTACAAAAAGACGAGACTAGCAGTTTCGAGATGTTTTGTATATTTCTTGTACTGTACGGTACGGAGAGTTTCCTTACCTGAAAAGTCTCAAAAAATAGAAAGAAACATTATTTTTGTATACACTCATTTTTATTTAAGAACAAAAAAAATTAGCAGCATTTATTTCTTTAAAAAAATGATTAGCATTTAAGTTACAATATACAATGCTATTGATTTTTTACATAAATTAATAAAGAAAAAAAAAAAACAACTCGATCAAAAGTATTCTATAATGTCACATTCAGTTTGTGTTACAATTAATGTCAACAACATTCAGTGGATTTAATCACAAGCAATATTAAGTAATTCTATACAAACTGATTATATTAACAATATTTTCAAAAGTGAGCTTATCTCTAACAAATCTTCCATTCGCATTTAAATAAAAAAAAAATTCTAGGTTTATCGGAAACAAAAGAGTTTTTTGGTGTTTTTTTTTTTGTTTTTCGAGGTAGTCTTTCAAATTCGAACACTTTTGAGGGCGACACGCAATTTGAGAGCTAATCTGTGCTGTTGCAGGTTAGACCTTGAGTGTAGACCAAAGATAATACAAATTAGATGGTCAACTGAGAGCAGAAACGGTACATTTGCCTACAAACTTCCGGTGACCTTGTCCTGCATAGGAATTTCCTCAACATTCGTGCCTGTACAGATCAAAGGAGCGCCATTGCTGCCGCACGCATACTTAGGAAACTCCTGTGCAGGGACTTCATGTCAATCGGGCGGCCATTATTAAGGTGGGATTTTAAGTGGGGGCGACTGTGTTCGCCATTTTAGGTGCTCATTAGTTACACGGCGTTCACATCGCAGTTCAATGTAAACATTTTTAAAGTTTATGAAATTGTAGGAAAATATAATTTCGGGTATAATATATATATATATATATATAGATAGATTTCTTTATTTCGCATTAACATTTTTACATGATTTAGTTATCGCACAGCATAAGATACAGAGATTTGATACATTTATATCTTTCTTCTGAAAAATTATTTCCACAATATTACGAAACACAATAAACATCTACATTTATGAACATAGATGTTGAAGGAAAAACGATGAAAAACCTTCAATAAGCAAAAAAAAAAAAAAATAAAAATAAAAAAATGTATAAATAACTAAATGAATAAGTAAATAAATAAATAAATAAATAACAAATAAATAAATAGATAAATAAATAAATAAATAAATAAATAAATAAATAAATGAATAAACAAATAAATAAATATATGAAAATAAATAAAAAAAAATATATGTATATATCTATAAGAAATCCAACGAATAAATAGACAAATAAATGTATAAATAATAAATAAAATATAGAAACAAATAAGTACATAGTTTTAATAGCTTGAGTAGCTGTTTGTGGCACACAAGGCGTTGACTAGGCGATTGTCGGCAAATGCGCAGGAATTGATAAACCTATTTGTTTGTTTTAATATTCTCGAAGATATCGGTTCAACACCCGCCTTTTTGTGAAGGTGCAAGGTGGAATAATCCCACGCGAGGTTTAACATAAGCTTAAGAACTTTGTTTTGTGCTACTTGCAGTTTTTTTAAGTGACATTTTGCGGATTTTCCCCATACAGGACAGCCATAGAGAAGTATTGCTTGGAATATTACTTTCATTATTATAATTTTGTTATGTAGAGATAAGGAAGATTTTCTGTTAATGAATGGGTAAAGCATTTTCGTTGCAATATTTACTTTATTAACAGTCTGTCTAATATGCTCCTGAAATGTTAGTTTACTGTCAAGGTAAATACCTAGGTATTTAACGGAATTTTCAAACTCCAAATTAAATCCATTCACTTGCAAGCTAGAAGAAGGAAGAAAACAAGCTCTTCTTTTCCTTGAGAAAAAGATTGCTTGCAATTTGTCTTCATTTAGCTTGATTTTCCACTTAGTGAAGTACTTTTGCAAGATTTTCATCGCATTTTTAAGATTGTTCTCAATATTAAGAGCAAACTCATGAGATGAAAATATAGCCGTATCATCAGCAAAAATAGCCGCTTCGCACCCCGGTAATTCAGGAAAATCGGACGTATACAGGTTGTAAAGTATAGGCCCCAAAACTGAGCCCTGAGGTACTCCTGACTTGTATTGTATTAAATTAGACACACCACTGTTGACATGCACTTCAAAACATCGATCAGACAGAAAACTTAGAAGTATATTGCACAGATAAGGTGGGAAATTGAGGTTAATCATTTTGAAGATCAGACCTTTATGCCAAACTGAGTCGAAAGCCTTTTCTATGTCGACTAAAATCATGCCAGTTGATTTTCCTACTAACCGATTACTTCTTACATGATTGCAAATCCTCATTACTTGATGGGAAGTGCTATGGAAGCGCCTAAACCCAAATTGTTCATCGGGCAGAATATGGTTATCTTCAGTAAATTTAGTGATTTTCTCTTTTAGAAGCCTCTCATAAATTTTGCTCAAATTACTAAGTAGACTGATTGGTCGGTAATTATTTGGATCATCTGGGGGCTTTCCCGCTTTTAATATCGGTGTCACTTTTGCAAGCTTCCACTTAAGTGGGAAATACTGCAATTTAAGACAAGCGTTCATAACATATGTCAACATTTTGACACCGATTTTAGGTAACTCCTTGATGTATACATTTCTTATTAGATCTAGCCCTCCAGATTTTCTTGTTACCAAGTTATTTATGAAAAACTCGATATCATCATCACATACATAGGCGTCTACCGGTAAATCTATTTCTAAAGATCTGAGCGTTTGAACCGCGTTATCTACTAATGAAATTGTATGCATATCACTCAAGTTTTGCGATATACAATGATTACGCTCAAAAGTGAGAGCAAGTGCATTTGCCTTCTCGAAGTCTGTAAGGAATATATTTGATGGGTTCCTGAGGCATGGTACCTGTCTACTTCTGTTTCGAACTATTTTGACTACGTTCCACATAGGCTTCGCGTTAATGTCTAATTTTTTTAGTTTTTTGTTCCAGGACTCATTTCGCCAAGACACTATATTGTCCTTAATTAGTTTACTGAAGTACTTAACCTCAATCCTGAAGAATTCTGTTCTGTACCTCTGCCAATTCCTTCTATACATGTTTCTTATCTTTATGAGATTTAATATATGCGCTGGAAGCTTTAAAGAAAAATTCGTCTTTGCTACTTTTGGTATGCTTTCATCAGCTGCATCAAGAATATGTTTGGTGAAATCATCCACGAGAGTGTCAACATCCTGCTTACATGTTATGAGATCTATATTGGTATCAATATGCCCAAGCTTTTGATTTATTCTAGATCTGTAATGTGTCCAGTTGGCATTTTTTACATCTTGTATATATTGAACATACTCTACTCCAGACCAAAGAAGCTTGCAGAATACAGGGTTGTGATCCGAATTCAATTCGTTAAATGTTATAGGTTGGGTCACATAATTAGGACAGTTTGTTATAAAGATATCGAGCACAGATGGACGACCACGTGTACCGGCAGGTACATAAGTTGGACTAGACGGAGACAATATGGTTATCGGTAACACGACAGAAAGATTTGATAATGAATTACCCCAGGCATTGGCTCGCATACAACCCCAATCCTTATGTCTACAATTTAGATCACCACCAATTAAATAATCATTGCTCATAGAAAACATTTTTCGCAAATCGCTTCTCAGGCTAACCCTTTTAAGCTCCGAAACCGTGCCACCAGGAAAGTAAACACAGAAAACTTTAATTGATTTCTGATTACTTAGTTTCACCTCAATACCTAAGTTTTGAACCAACTGCGTTTTAATAATTGGTAAAAGCGAGTGTTGTACCGATGTTCTTACGAGAATAGCTATGCCACCACCAACTCCAGTAGTCCTATCAACTCTGTAACATTTGTAATTCGGTGTAGACAAACGATAAGCTTGATTGAGCCAAGTTTCTGTTACTAGAGCTATATGAATATTTTTTTGCGTTCAAAAAGCTTAAGAACTCTACGCATTTGTTTCGAATTCCCCTAGCATTCCACGTTATAATATTTAAGTTACTATCTACCATATTACTTATCATCATTAGAATATAGGAATTTTGTTGCTAACTGTGCGATAACTTGAAACTGATCTGACTTAGATTTACATGTTGATAGCTTTGTTATCATTTCCATCACCAAACTATTTAATTCTTCCATACTGAAAAGGTTGTTGTTGCTGCCGATCAAACCTGTTGTTTGGCGATCAGTCCCCCGTGTTGTGTTTGATGGTTGTGAACAGCTGCTGGCATCTGGTTGAAAATTACTTCTATCGATCGGTTGTCTCCGGTGGGGAAGAGTGGGAAAATCTGTCATTGATGACAAATTCACATGCATATTATGCACCGTTGCAGAAGAGGAAGAAGCTGGCAGCTGGCACTGAGAGAAAAGCTTTTTTCGGATGTTGGCGCGATTGGTTTCTTCGATTGACCATGTTGCTCTTAAGCTCTTGATACTTCGCTCTGCTTAAGCAAGTGGCATCGTTTGCTTTATGATCTCCATTACAGTTGGCACATTTGAGTGTGGCATTATTTTTGCACTCAATAGTTTTGTGTGGACCGGCACAGATTCCATAGTAAGTTTTGATGTGGCAGTGACGTTCACCATGTCCGAACATCTGACAATTAAAGCACTGAGTCAGTTTACCTTTTAACTTTCTTTGAAAGCTCCAGTTAACTTGAGTATGGAGAATTGATCGGTAGTATTTTTTCAGATCATTTAATTTTATTGATCCATTTTCTAGTGAAATTATATAAAATGTATCACTATATCTTTCGAAGTTCTTTGTGATTTTTTTTACTTCAATACACTTCAGACCGCGTTCAATCAGTTCCGACTTCAGTAATTCCACTTCAATATTGTCTAGACCAAACAGCACAACTTTGAAAGCTTTTTCGTTTTTTGCATCATGGGTGAAAAACTGACAATTGTTTTCTTTGAGAGAACGGATGACAGCGTTATATGCATCAATTGTTTCACATAGGATTTTAATGCCGATTGAAATTTTCTTTATTGAATAAGTGGAGATACTTAATGTTTTCATTAAACTATGCAAAAAGTCACTCGTTTTTTGAAGGAGTTTAATTGGAGGAACATACTCTTTTATCATACGGCGTTCTGTTGGCGAGATAATTTCGTCCATAACTTCCACATCACTGTCAGGCAAACATTGTAAAGGACTCCAATAATTTTAATTTGGGTCCTTATTGCGCACATTAGTACCACTCATACTGCGATGTTTTTTGTCCAAGGGATTTGCAAATCCCTCGGATCTCGGGGATCTAGCGCGTTTTGGAATTTTGATAAGTATTTATGAAGTTAAGACGAGAGATAGCCGGTTGATAAGTCATTCGCGATCAAAAGCTCGACAACGACTGAATATACCTAATATAATTTCATCGATTTCTCGCGATCGTCTGACAAACATCCGAGAGTATAACTGTCTTGAAAGAGTATCTCAATTAGCCGTTTGGAGTCGTCATAAAATTGTAGATCCCTTCCATTCGTTCCAAAAATGAAAAACTCACACAAAACGAATGGTTGTGAGAAGCTAGGCCTAGGGCCCTTCCGGACCTTATCCAAGAAGAAAATCGCGTTAAAACAATAGAGAAAATCTTATTAAAATCTTGATGAATATTCTATATGAAAGCCACATAATTTAAACAAGACATCTTATTGAAAATCAATATCTCTTATCAGCAATAAATAAATCTTATCGAAAGTACCTTGGTATAGCCTAAAAAAAATTCAAAAATCAGGTTATAATCTTTTTAAAGTATTTTATTTTGTACATATTTTACATATAGATACACAAGTAAACTTAAAATTACCATTATTAATAATAAAACAAAATGAATAAAACACCGATGTAATTGGACTTACCAGTTCATAGCCATTTGCATCATTAAAACGTGGCCATTGTTATAAAAGTGTTGTCAATGACAATTCTTTCTCCGATTGAAATTTTAATGTCCTAATTTTGTTAGTTTGCTTCCAATATTGCTTTACAGTTTCCCATGGAGAACAAATGTGTTGAAGCAAATACTTTTTCTCAGAGAACTCAGCTGAAATATTTTATTAAGAAAGAATAAGCTAATTATATTTTAGATTAATAAACATTCGATTTTCCTGTTTACCGTCAGACATGAGTTCTTGTGGTTCTATTTCTTCCTCAAGCTCAGCTATTGCATTTTCATTGTCAGTGTAATGTTCCACATTACACCAACGTAAAAACAATTTTCCGGTTGGATTCTTTTTTCCTTGCTTTCGAGCTAGAAAGCAAGTCTCCTGAAAAGTGTTTCCAATATACATATGTATTTAATCAATTAGTAAAAGAAGGCAGAATATTATTTTTTAATTAGATTTGCTTTTGTGCATAATTCTTTAAAAATATTTTTTCTTATAACCGTGTTTTTTCTACACGTTATTATTATGCTTACTTTATTTTCTGATGGGAAAGTTTCGGCAATGGCACGAGCCCACTGATTCATGTCTCTATATATGACATTTTTATCCCTTTTCCCATAAATCTCTCAACAATACAGTTAGTTAGATCCTTCTGTTTTTTACTGTCTAGTTGTCCTTTCTTTTGATAAAAAGCCAAAAGAAGTTGACCTCTTACACTAGATTTAAGAAGATCAGTAAGATTTGCTTCTGTCGCATTTGTCTCTGAAACATGTGAAATCGTGAAGGAAGAAGCAGCGGAATTCAAACTATTAGAAATCGTTTCAAGCCATTCGGGTCGATGGTGGTGATAGCGTACCTTGGTCACACAATAAAGGTTTGTTCTGAAAGATAAGTTCGATACCACAAATCAAAACAATTTGTGAAATATTACAATACAGCATTTAATTGAACAATATGTTCACTAGATTACTTACCCTATCTTTTCTCCATTGTTTCAACACAGCTTGAAATTTAATTCTATCGCCAAAGTAGCCTGAGCTGTCTATATTACAAAAGAAACTTATCGACGCCTTCAATTTCCATTTTCAAAACGACAAAACGTCGATAGAACTGAGGCCATGAACTTTAAGTAGTGTCTAGGATCGTACATCTGCAATCCACAATACCTATAATTAAAATGATTGTTTATTTTATATAATTGCCTATGTGCGCTTATGCACACTACCTTTGTAACAAATCATATTTTTGTTTCTTGAATTCCTTTTGTCAACTCGTTCGTTAGCTACTCTCTCTAACCGATTCGATATTAGCATAGCAAGTAATGTTATTGTAAATCTCTCCACTTTTCTCTAACTGATACTGTAAGTCGTAATTGAATTTCCTTTTGTACCTTGTTTGACTAGAGAAGTAGTGGTTATTCATTCGTTCTTTGATCGCCAACGAGATCGGTTGGCAGTAGCACCAATAAACATAACATATTATAACGTTGTCAAATGATTTTTTTTACTCATATTTAATACACAATCACACACATATTGAATTAGTACACACAACACAAAACACACTATACAATTTGGAATTGGAGCTGGACTGGAGCCTATATACACATAACAAAGGCTGAGTACACTACACATTATACATTATTATACACAAATTAACAATATTAATATACGTAATTCAAACATACAATTTAAACAAAACACATACTAAACACATATTCCAAAACATATAATGGTCCTTCAGTAGCCGAATAAATCATTTTTTAACCTGTGAAGTGCACAATCCATCAATTAAATTTGACTCTTTTCGCGCATATACACATATTACATACATTGAACAAGTACATATGTACAGCAACAAAACACGCGTTTGCATGAACATTCCGCCGGTTATTTTTTAATGCATAAAAACTGTCGTTACACAAATCTAACATCACATACATAACAGTTATATAGAAGCCTAGCTGCATTTACGGTTCTCATAGACTTATATATCGACGACGTTACAATTCAATAATTTTTTTGTTTTTCCAATAATTTAAATGCATGTTGCATGATAATTAGGAGTGCGTTTTTTTTTTGATTAAAGACATATACATTATACATAACCAAGGTGAAAAGGTGAAAAGAAAATCACGTGTCTTATATACCTGAATACATAGGAATAGGTACATAAGAGCTGCTATATCACGCGTCGTGTTTCAACGGGACATCTGAACTGTTTTACCGGTTGCTATTTTGCGGTTTTTTCTAAAGCATTTTTGTTCTTTTGTGAAGCCACATAGACTCAAATAAAATGAACAAGGTAGTGGCAAAACGCGGTCGTGCTAAAGGTTGCATCACAACGTTGGCATCATTTGCTGATACTATTGATGCAAATACATCGCTTTCAACGATCGAGTTCCGCATCAAAAAGCTTGATGAAGCATTTCAAGAATTTGTGAGTTTGCAAAATGAACTCTTGAATTTTATAGATTCACCGGACTACGTCGACCGTGAACCGGAGTTTTTTGAATATGAAGACAAATATTATCGCGCTCATTCGATTTTTTCCGACGCGATAAATCGTCTGAAGGAGGACTCAACTGAAAATGTCGAAGATTCAAAAAGTGTTGCATCCTCAAAAAATGCGGTTGATTCAAACCCTCCACATTCGGTTCATTTGCCCAAAATTACAATCCCTCATTTTACGGGGGACTATAAAGACTGGCCCGCATTTCGTGACTTATTCATCGCAACGGTTGATTCAAATCCAACCATCACATGTACTCAAAAGCTACATTACCTTAAATCCTTTCTTCGTGGCGATGCAGCAAATCTTATCAAACATGTTTCGTGTTCAGAGCAGAACTATGTTGAGGCCTGGGATCGCTTAGAAAAGCGCTACGATAAAAAACACCTAATTATCCAGTCTTTTATACAATCATTCTTATCCCTACCTTCATGCAGCACACCGAATATTCATACGCTTCGCAAAATTTCTGATGGAGCAGATGAGGCAGTCCGTGGACTGAACGCATTAGATTCCAATGAACGTGATCCATGGCTAATTTATCTTTTGACCCAAAAGCTAGACCATGAAACAAAGCAAGCTTGGGCTGAAGAAGTGATTGCTAACTCCGACTGCACCATTGATGAGCTAATTGAATTTCTACGAAACCGTTGCACTTGTCTTGAATCATGTCTTTCATCCTCTTCTCATTCAAACCAAACGCGCAATAAGAATCAAGCTGTGGTTCGAACACACTTAGTAGAACCGTCACATACTTGCCCAAAATGTAATGGAGACCACACTCTTTCACATTGCGGACAATTCAAATCTCTTTTAACTGCAGAACGTCGTGAGTTTGTCAAAAACAAATCTCTCTGTTTCAACTGCCTGCGCCAAGGTCATGCATCTAATAGATGCCGTTCGAACTTCCGCTGTCGCCAATGCAATTCGCGACATCATACACTCGTGCACCCTACAGATAATTCTACACAGGCAATTGATTCCACCCCGCAAGTAGAAGTTGTCCAGCAATACTCTGAAACTCCTGTTATCTCCACACAAGCTATAGAATCCAAACGTCGTTTCTCAACTATATTACCAACCGCGCTAGCACAGATAAGAAATAAACAAGGCACTTATCAAATTGCTCGGATCCTTCTCGACTCAGGATCGCAAGTATCGTTCATAACCGAGCAAGTTGCTCAAAGCTTGGGTTTACCTCGTAAGCGTTCTCGCGTTCCGATACTAGGAATCGCTTCTACATCTGCTGGGGTGACCAACGGAGTAATTAATCTCAAAATTAACTCTCTCCACAATTCGGACTTCGTTGAAGCCAACTGCTACGTTTTGCCAAAGATCTCCTCCAATCTTCCATCTTTCGTCCTTGACTATATACCTACAAACACGCTTCCTGTTGATTTGGCTGATCCCAATTTTTACTCACCTGGCCCAATCGATATTTTGCTAGGTGCTGACAAGTTCTTCAATATCATAAAGGGTGCTGGAAAACCAGAGTCTGAAGGAGGCTTAATATCAATTCCAACTATTTTTGGATCGATTATAGCAGGAAGTAACTCGCAGTTGCTGTCCCCGGTTTCTGAGGTAAATGCTCACTGCACTCGTTTAGATCAAGACCAGGCATTCGATTTGGAACAATTTTGGAGGCTAGAGGAAATATCGAGCAAACCACCACTTTCTCTTGAGGAGCAACTTGCTGAAGAAAACTTTGCCGAAACCCATATTCGTCGGTCAGATGGTAAATACGAGGTGCAGTTGCCCTTTAAACCATCAGTCGAACTTAATTTTGGAAACTCCTTTGACACCGCACTCAGACGTTTTCATTCAATCGAGCGTAGACTCAGTTCAAACAGCGATCTAAGGGACCAATATTCTTCCTTCATGCATGAGTATTTATCACTTGGGCATATGGAAGAAATTTCGCCCAGTGAAACACTTCCAACCACAAGTCAACCTTGTTATTATGTTCCGCACCATGCCGTGTTTAAATGCGACAGTAGTACGACCAAGATGCGAGTTGTATTTGACGCATCCAGAAAGTCATATAACTCCATATCATTAAATGAAACTTTACTTGTTGGCCCTACTATTCAACATGATTTGTTCTCTATTTGCTTGAGATCTCGAAGGCATGTGTATTTAATCACAGGCGACATTGAGAAGATGTATAGGCAAATTTGGGTTTTGCGCGGCCATACTAATTTTCAGAGGATTCTTTGGCGTGAGAAACCAGAAGACACTTTACGGCATTATCGTCTACTCACAGTCACCTATGGGACATCGGCTGCCCCGTTCCTCGCAGTACGAGTGTTACAACAGTTGGCTACTGACTCGGCTATCTCACATCCTCGTGCATCGGCGACAATCATGAACGATTTTTACGTCGACGATGTTATAACAGGTGCAGATAGTATTGATGAGGTCATTGCACTTCGAACGGAATTGGTTGATGTCTTAAAATCTGCGGGCTTCAATTTACGTAAATGGACCACGAACTGCTGGCCACTTTTAATATCGTTACCTGAAGATCAACGGGAACTCTCTCCAATTGGCTTTCAGGAATCCAATTCGATCAAAATTCTTGGCCTACAATGGTGTCCTTTGCGCGACTGTTTTTCTTACAAGGTCAAATTATCCACCTCAAGCACTTGTACAAAACGACGGATCTTATCGGACGCGTCTCGCATTTTTGACCCTCTAGGATTTCTCTCGCCGGTTGTCATCTCAATTAAAATTATGTTTCAGGAGCTTTGGAGAAAACAACTCCAATGGGACGAGGAAGTGCATGAAAACTTAGCAGAACAGTGGACCACTATTAGAAACGAATTGCCCCTCATCGAATCAATCTCCATTCCCAGACTAATGATTCACAATAAGGAGACCTGGGAATTACACGGCTTTTGTGACGCTTCTTTGGACGCTTATGCCGCAGTTGTTTACTGTCGGTGCATCAAGCCAGATAACTCAATTGCCGTAACACTTGTCGCAGCCAAAACAAAGGTAGCTCCTCTTAAGGTTCTATCACTCCCAAGGCTTGAACTCTGTGCAGCCTTACTACTTACTCGCCTTATAAACAAAATTAAAAGCTCGTTACAGGAACCAAATGTTCGGGTATATGCTTATACAGATTCGTCCATTGTGCTGCATTGGCTGTCAGCTTCACCAAAAAAATGGTCAGTTTTTGTAGGAAACAGAACGTCAGAAATACTAACATCGATTCCCGCTAAATTTTGGAGTCACGTTCGATCTGCATCTAATCCTGCTGATGTTGCCACGCGAGGAATATCACCGTCTATGTTAGCAGAATCAGATCTATGGTGGAATGGACCGCAGTGGCTGGGAAAGCCCAGAGATCAATGGAAGCTATCTACCTTCAACACGCAAGATATTGACTCTACTCAACTCGAAGAACGGAAGGTATCCAAGGCACAGGTTTTCCATTCAAATACATCATCGCAAAGCATTTTAACAACCATTTTGTTCAATTACTCTAGCTGGCTTAAATGTATACGTGTTGTTGCATATATCTTTCGCTTCCGCAATAATTGTCTTCCAAACAAATTTGCTCGAATACATGGACCGATATCGCCTAACGAAATATCAAGTGCAACGACTCAACTGATAAGAGTTGCTCAGCTTTCAACTTTTCATGAAGAGATTTCGGCTCTCAAACGCAGAAAGGAACTACCTGCAAAGAATAGGCTCCTGTGTTTGAGCCCCTTTATTGATGCCGATGGTATAATTCGAGTTGGTGGTCGCTTAGAGCATTCAAATTTAACCTTTTCGGAAAAGCACCCTATCATATTATGTAACTCTCATCCCATCGCAAAACTCATAGCCGAGCACACACACAAACAACACCTACATGCTGGATCGTCGCTTTTATTCGCGTTAATAAAACAACAGTTACGGGTGATTTTTTAGCTGGTTTGGTTTTGGCAACACTGGTTTTGACAGCTGACGTGTGTTTAGTACCTTGTGTCACTGTCAAACAGCTTCAGTTTGGTTTGCAATTTAACCATGGATCGTCTTACAAATGAATAACGCTTGCAAATTATTGAATTTTACTATCAAAATTCGTGCTCGGTTCGAAATGTTCATCGCGCGCTGCTTCCATTTTACGATGAGGCTCATTTTTGGTTGAATGGGTACGTAAATAAGCAAAATTACCGCATTTGGAGTGAAGATCAGCCAGAAGCATTGCAACAGCTACCAATGCATCCCGAAAAAGCCACTGTTTGGTGCGGTTTATGGGCCGGCGGCATTATTGGGCCATATTTCTTCAAAGATAATGCGAATCGCAGCGTTACTGTCAATGGTGAACGCTACCGAGCGATGATAACAAACTTTTTTTTGCCCGAAATGGAAGTTCTTGACTTGCATGATATGTGGTTTCAACAAGACGGTGCCTCATGCCACACAGCACGCGAAACAATGGCGCAATTGCGAGGCGAGTTTGGTGAACAGTTAATTTCACGTTTCGGGCCGGTCAATTGGCCGCCTAGATCGTGCGATTTGACACCATTAGATTATTTTTTGTGGGGGTATGTCAAGGCTAATGTGTATAGGGACAAGACCGCTTCGATTGACGCACTGGAAGCCAACATCCATGCATTAATTCGTGAGATACCGGCCGATATGTGTGAAAGAGTATGCCAAAATTGGACTCAGCGGATGGACTACCTGAGACGCAGCCGCGGTCAACATTTGCATGAAATTATCCTTAAACATTAAATTGCAAGGTTCAAACTATCGATTCAAATAAATATTTCATTCATTTTTTCGAATTTTTTGTGTTTTTTTTTTAAAAAAAGTTCTAAGCCTCTTAAAAAATCACCCGTTACATACTTGGATGCAGAAATCTCACACGAAAGGTAGTGCATGACTGTGTCGTCTGCTTTCGTCATCGTCGATCGTCATCTAGTCAGTTCATGGGGAATCTACCGGCTGAACGCATTCGCTATTCACGTCCATTCAGCAGAAGTGGCTGCGATTACGCTGGACCCATCACACTACGTCTAAATCGAGGAAGAAACCCTAAGTTCGTGAAGGCATACATAGCACTCTTTGTGTGCTTTGTAACAAAGGCCATACACCTGGAACTTGTTGGTGATATGTCTTCAAACGCGTTTCTCCTCTCCTTAGATCGCTTTGTGGCCCGTCGCGGTAAGCCATGTGAAATATGGAGCGACAATGGCACCAACTTTCGTGGTGCTAAAAGGATTCTTGGTGAACTACATGATGTTTTATGCAGTCAACAACGCAGCAGCATCATTATCGACCATCTGTCAAAGGACAGCATCCAGTGGAAATTTATTCCACCCTCATCTCCTCATTTTAGTGGCTTGTGGGAGTCAGGTGTTAAATCAGTAAAACTGCATCTGAAACGCGTCGTAGGCGACCACAAGCTCACATACGAAGAAATGTACACGCTTCTAACCAAAATTGAAGCCTTACTTAATTCCCGCCCAATGTGGCAGTCATCCGATTCCGACCCAACAGCACTTACACCATCTCACTTTCTGATAGGGGAGGCATATACTGCAATTCCTCAACCAGATGTTCCCAATTGTGTCTCAATTCATTCTAATTGGTCTCTTTTGCAGGCAATGTTCCAAGGATTCTGGAAAAGGTGGCATAACGAATACCTTACTTCCTTACAACAACGCCCGAAATGGCAAAAGCAGAAGCCAAACCTACAGGTCGGCGATGTCGTTCTTCTGAGGGAGCCGAACCTACCACCTTCAAGATGGATTATTGGACGCATTGTGAAAACGCATCCTGGAGCCGATAATATTTGCAGAGTGGTGACCGTTCACACGAATTATGGAGACTACGTACGACCAACCATAAAGGTCGCCCCATTGCCATTTTCTGAAAGGCCATAGGCTTTCAGGGGGGGCTGGATGTCTAGGATCGTACATCTGCAATCCACAATACCTATAATTAAAATAATTGTTTATTTTATATAATTGCCTATGTGCGCTTATGCACACTACCTTTGTAACAAATCATATTTTTGTTTCTTGAATTCCTTTTGTCAACTCGTTCGTTAGCTACTCTCTCTAACCGATTCGATATTAGCATAGCAAGTAATGTTATTGTAAATCTCTCCACTTTTCTCTAACTGATACTGTAAGTCGTAATTGAATTTCCTTTTGTACCTTGTTTGACTAGAGAAGTAGTGGTTATTCATTCGTTCTTTGATCGCCAACGAGATCGGTTGGCAGTAGCACCAATAAACATAACATATTATAACGTTGTCAAATGATTTTTTTTACTCATATTTAATACACAATCACACACATATTGAATTAGTACACACAACACAAAACACACTATACAATTTGGAATTGGAGCTGGACTGGAGCCTATATACACATAACAAAGGCTGAGTACACTACACATTATACATTATTATACACAAATTAACAATATTAATATACGTAATTCAAACATACAATTTAAACAAAACACATACTAAACACATATTCCAAAACAATTAGCGTGGAAACCGAACTACCTAAGCCCCAGGAACTACAAAGTGCTTGGGTTTCTTTATATAGTCATTTTTCGCTTTGTGTAGGATTTTCAGCACGCAATTCCAACAACTACTGTGGGTCCTCAAAGTGTCAAATAGAGCGTAGTTGTTGTAATTAAGAGCTGAAAATCCTACTTTACTTTGCTTTGCTGAGATCGAAGCTCAAAAATATAGGCCTATTGTATTTTCGTTAGGATTTTAAAGACATAGCTACCTGCTTGTATTTTTACGATAGTAAATTTTTCTTTATTTTTTAAATCATTTTTTTAGCAGTATTTTGGTCAAGTGAAATTTTGAATAAAAAGATTAAATAAAATCAAAGCAGACGAACCTTAGTGTGAACATTTGACAGTGAACACAGTCATTGAACGAATTCTGCCCGCTTGGATAATTGCAATCGGCTTTCGAAACACACACTTTGTTTATGTTATTTTTGTGAAATATATCTTCTTCTTTTTTTCTGAAAATCAGCTTTCTTTGTTATTTTTTTGGGTTTTAGCAAGTTTCGATTTAAAAAAATATTTAGCATGGCATTTTTATATTAAAAAACATGCTTTATTGCAGAAGTTAGCATGATTTCAAATATTGAATTGGTCCCACTGACTGGGACCAATGCACCTGTAGATTGTGTAGCGAAAACTTAGAAACAGCGGAACACATGATATGCGACTACAAGCGTTCAACCAAAATAGGTCAATGTTACCTAAGTAAATTCTATCTCAAAGCAGCAAACATAGCTGCCAGCTCACACTGATTATACCTGTGAGCATGCGAATTGAGTTTTTGTCTAGGGACATAAGATATCGGCTTTTTCAATAAGAGCGTTACAAAAACGGTTTTGGATATCAATGAAATTCTTTATTTCTGTGAAAGTACGTTCGATGCCTCTATGTATGGAACTCGATTTCTTTTGCATGGCCACCACGGGCACGCTTGCAGAAGTCCAGACGCTGAACTGAATTTTCGACGGTTTTCAAGCATAAAGGCCGATACGGCTGCAATTTCATGTTCGATATTCGTACGAAGTTCATCGATCGTCACTGGCTTGTTGGCATAGACCATAGACTTGACTTAGCCCCACAGGAAATAGTCTAACGGCGTCAAATCGCACGACCGAGGCGGCCAAGCGACTGGACCATTTCGTGAGATAACACGTTCTCCAAACTTGGTTTCCAACAAATTGATTGTGACATTCGCTGTATGGCTTGTGGCACCATCATGTTGGAACCACATGTCCTCCAAGTCCATATCATCCAATTGGGGACAAAAATATTTGATTATCATTGAACGGTAGCGATTCCCATTCACAGTAACGTGCCGGTCTTGATCATCACAGAAGAAGTACAGCCCAATGACGCCGCCGGGCCATAAACCACACCAAACCGTAATTTTTTCGGGATGCAATGATGACTCATGGAGTACGAGTGGATTGCTGCCTGACCAATACCGCATATTTTGTTTATTGACGAAGCCATTCAGCCAGAAATGAGCCTCAACGCTGGAGATGATTTTTCGATGAAAATGCGAATCATTTTCAAGTTGTTGCTCAGCCCAATTCACGAACATACGACGCTTCTGGTGGTCAAGGCACTTCTTTGTCTCACTGGCACGGGAACGTTTTGTACTGTGCCTGTGGATTCAAATTTTTCCACTAGACACTCAATTGTTGATCTGCTAGGACGATCATTACGACCATAAATTGGACATAGCGCTCTTAACGTTGAGGCCACTGACTCCGAATTTCGGTAGTAAATTTTAATAATTTCGACTCGTTGTTGGCTCGTATATCTTTCCATCATGAAATGACAAACCTTACTGAAGAGAAATGTCAAAAGAGCGGCAAGAAATTCGGCGTCGCTTGCCCCTTTATTTTGTTCTTTTTTCTTTATTCTTTATTCTTGAGGGCCAGGTGTTGTTGGTCTCCTTTTCGATTGTATCGTTTATAATGTATATAGTATGCTAATCGGTTCGGTACCTGTATTGAGTTGTCTACCTCGTTTGCGTTCATCGCTGACCCCAATCTTGCGTGCTCATCCGCCTTTTCGGTTACTTCGATATTACTATGTCCAGGAACCCAGTCCGTCGACACGAACTGGACTTTCTCTCCCAACAGGGCCGCTTTAATATATATCTTTGGCTCGGTTTGGTATATCTCGAGGATCTTGTGTCAAAAATAAAACCCACCCTCATTCAAAAATGTTTACCAAAAGCAAGAGTAAAATCGCCGAATAAAATGAATAGAATTTTTTGTCATGTGTCAATTGCAACAATAATATTGTTACAAGCTAGAGATGCATAGGTACACATGACAAAAAAAAATGTATTCACAATTTAATGGAATTCTATCCAAGCCTTCATCGATATCTTTCGATATCATTTCCATTAGACTTATAGTAAAAGCATATTCCAGGAACTCGAAAATGTTTTCGGTATCCCATTTATTTCTGACTAATCGATGATGAAATCCAAACATGGCGCCATTTCGTTAATATGTCTGCGAGTGTAGGATCCATGTCGCACAGCTTAGTATCACACCCATAAAATGTTCTGGTGCCGGCAAGCCAGACTTATACATATAAGTATTTTTGCGATGTATCTTCTTCTTGTGGCCACGGTTGCCACTTTGGTAATAAATTACCAAATCTGGTAATTTTTTTCTTAGTTCATGATTTTTGGTTAGGTATATGGTAATTTTTATCTGGTTTTGGTAACTTTTTGAACAGGAGCATCAAAAAGACGAACTCGATATCATCACACGGAAATGCTGCCTTACTTTTTCTGCCCACTGTGTTTAAGGTTTTAGAGTATTCCTAGTACTTCAGTTAGAAACGTTCTATAATGTACCTAATTGAATTTAAAATACTTATGTTAAAATGAATTGATATGTGTCAACAGTTTTCTTTTAGTTTCTATGAAGACTTAAGGGAACTTCAGAAATTCAAATAAATTTCACGATTTCCTATAAATTATTTTTCACGCCGAAATGTCAAAAATGTAATGCGACTGACAATAAAACCCAAGTGTCTGCCATATCAATCTTTGAAGTAACTATTTTTCACTCGAACTGCGTACTGCCTAATCATATTTTCACGTGGAAACATTTCGCGGAGAAAAATTTGTATTAAAAATTGGATTCCACTTGAGAGGCTTTACGTCTTCTGCATAAAGTGCATACTAAGCTTAAACATAGGTGCATTTTTCTACTACCATGACATTTTTTTATATTAAGTTCGTAAATCAGAGGAAAATCAAACGATACCAAAAAGCCATATTCATACTGGCTCAAGAGCAAGACGATATTTACCATTTTTAAGTGTTTTATCATTTTTCCAGATTTTTGGTAACTTTTAGCTTGGTTTGGTAACTTTTTTTTTCCATTTTTGGTTGCAAATTTTGTTTACAAGTGGCAACCATTGATGGATTGCCGTGCAAGCCAAATGAATGCCCATATAACTAAGGTGTGTCTAGACGTTTACACGTAAAAACTCTCCGATTCTGATGAAATCCATTTTGCGGTAGCTTTTGTTGTTTACATTTAGCACAGGCATGCGGTGTTTCAAGAAAAGAATACGTATCTCTTGGGGTCAGGTTACAGAAAATCTATTCTGGAAAGGCCCGATTATAACTGACACGCGGCAAGAAGATGGATCTTTTCAGAGCTTGGTGAAGCACTCCACTTTCGTATTTTTTTCTGTGCTTTGGATTGACTTTCAATATCATTCAAGTGAGGTGCTGTAACACCGGGTATGGAGCATCTATTATCTGAGGTAAACCGTCGAAAATAGAATCAATAGTAAGCTAATGGACGTTCCGAGTATTACCTACCGAGTATTGGGGTTGAAGAGGTGCACTTTCATTTAAGCACTTGTTGTTAGAAAATGAGAATATAACACGAAACAGTTATAGAATTCTCAAAATTTTTTTCAGTAGATCCTATAGGTACCTATATGTTTTTTGGGTGATATAAAATACGAAAGTCGTAGGTACTTGAGTTTGAGGCCAATGAATAGTCTATACAATGTAAGAAGATTGAAAGGGCTAAACTATTTTTGCTAACCTATACATTTTGCAGCGTTCCTGGCGACTTTGTGTAATTTTTTGATTTACGAGGAAATGGTAACTCGCTACTTTCAATACTGTAATGTCTATTAATATGAATGAAAGTTTTGATCTTTTTTTTTTTTTTTTTTAAAACCATCATCGAGGACACACAAAACACTATGTTCTCTAAGTGTGACCTCTCAGTATCGCTTTACACAACTGTTGTTTGTTGCGCGACTAAACAATAACGTTACCATTGCAACTACAGATTGTTTATTTTCTCTTAGTTATCTTAATTCAAAATCTCTTTATAATGTTCATCAAAATATAAGGAGCTTACGGCAAAATTTCGATTTATTATGAAGCAACTTGGAAGTTTTTAAAAGCAAGCCTGAAATCATTTTCGTATCTGAAATTTGGATATATTCATATGAAATTAATGAATATATAGTATACCCGGCTATACTTTTTTTGCAACGAGATTCGTATGACTTCGAAGAATGTGATGTGAAGTGCTATACCTAGTTTGGTGAGCGCAGATATTATAAAAACTACGCTTAACATAATGCAATGAAGATTACACTTTCATCTGTGTGTACAGATTTAATTCACAATCTGTTCATGTGTTTTTAAATGAATTTCAAACTTTTTTATGTGATGTAAGATCGAATATAATCTAGTTATCTTAGGCGATTTTAATTTAAATTTACTGAGCAATTTTACTGTGGCAGAGCATATCTTGCACTAATGGCATAGCATGGGTTACCTTCTTTAGTAAATGAGACTACTAGACCAATTGCTGGTTCTTGCATTGATCATGTATTCTCGCGCTTCCTTAAGATTTCTGCTAATAGTTGTGCTGGCATCAACCTTGATCTTCAAATATCTGATCACTGTTTGACTGGTTTAGTTTTGTAAGGATAAGAGAGTAAAAATGTGAATAACCGTGAAGTGCCATCTGCCATGTGAGTTGCGTAGAACGAACTACACACTCCTTAACAATCTCCTACGTTTCGAAAATTGGGAAGATGTGCATTCGCGTGTAAACGTTTCTACGGCTTATAACACATTCTTAGAGAAATTAAAAAAATACATTAGTTCTGCAAGCTATACGTCACTGTTCCCAGAAAATCGGCAGTGAGGCTTAAGCCTTGGATAACCAGTGCTCTTCTTAGAAGAATTAGACAAAAGCACAAACTGCAAAAAATGTCGAAAACATCCACGGAATGCTGGCTTAAAAAGTCGGTATAACAGCATGTGTCAAAATATAAGAAGTGAAGTGCGGATATGTCGAGATAATTACTACCATAATCGGATCAGGGCTGCACATGGAAATGTTAAACATGAATGGAAAGTGGTTAATGAAATAATTAATCGAAAAATTAGTAATCAAAATAATAATATTGTGTTAAAAAATAATGGCATTAATATTTCGGAACCTACTGAGGTGGCAACTGAATTTAATAAGTACTTTGCATTAGTTGGACAACAGCATTTCCAAAAAGATAGTCTCGAAGTATGTAACTGTTATTGCCCTGTACTCAGACTCCCAGACAATAGTTTTGTAGGAAATAGCTTCTTTTTTGAACCAATTTCTGGGTATGAGATTTTAAAGACTATTCATTCTTTAAATACCTCCTACTCCGGTGGTAGTGATCGTATCTCGAATGCTTTGTTAATGAATATTGCTTACAATATTGTGGATATTTTGGAATATCTTTTCAATCTGAGTGTCCTGTTTGGTAGCTTTCCGGATGATTTAAAACACGGCATTCTAATTCCTTTTTTTAAAAAAGGAAGTAGAGATGACAAAAGGAACTATAGACCTATAATATTTTTGTCTTCGATTTCCAAAGTCTTTGAGAAATGTATTAAAAAAAGAGTTTTAAATTATTCAAACAAAATACATTTTTTTAGTCAAATGCAGTACGGTTTTCGAGCTGGGCTATCTACTGAAGATGCGCTATTAGATTTCTGCTGCATCATACAGAAAGGTTTAGATGAAAAAAGATCATGCGCTGGACTTTTTGTTGACATAACAAAGGCATTTGATATGGTCGACCACAGCATTCTTTTAAACAAGCTGTATAATGTGGGTTTTCGTGGCTCAATAGTTCCGTAAATCCCTTAAACCTAGTGGCGGATATAAATAATGATGTTGAATTGCTCGGAATCTGGTTTGCTGAACATAAGCTAATAGTAAGCGATAAAACAAAACTTATGTTCTTCAGTCTTATTAATCAGGAGTATCCGGATATCGATATCATATTCCATGCTTCTACACTGAAAAAAAAAGTCGACGTCGTATTGATGAATGGCGTTCATCAACATGATATTCATTGATATGACGTAATTTTCATAAATATGATGAACAAATTCATGAAAACTTTTTGACAAATGATGAACAGTTTTTCAATATGATGAAAATGAATTCATCAATTTTTTCAACAGGATTCTGAAGAGAATTTAGCGTATGTTTTTATGAACTACGTTCATTATTTCATCAAAACATTTCATCAATATGACGAAAACATTTATTTTGATGAATTTAGTCATTTGTTCATCCAGTTGATGATTTATTCGTCTTATTGATGAATGGAATCATCATATTCAAGTACGTTTGCCAAGTTTTGAATTTTTATCATATTGATAACGACGTTCATCGTTTTGATGACGGCTTTTATTATATTGATGACAGCGTTCGTCAAAAAACAGACATTAAATTTTATTAAGGAGAACGTTGATGTAAACCTTCATAATATAGATGAACTAATTCGTTATATTGATGAAAAAAATTAAATTCACCCTTATATTCATCATATTGATGAATGGAATCCTCATATTGATGAACTTTTTTCATCGGTTTCTTCAATGTGATGCACAGATTGTTAATATGATGTATGCTGTAGGTGTACACACGCGATGTTGGTACAGCATTTGTACTCACACACGCATGATGAGTCTTTTAATGTATATATGCGTAGATAATTATATGTCATTGCTCATCAAGCGTAAAGTATCTACACAGGGTGGCATAAAAGAAAATTGTGAATGGTTTTACGATGAACGATGAATATCTTAAAAGATTCGATATATGTGATTTAGAAATTTCATCACATAATTATTTGTTTATCTTTTAAGTATATTCCCCCAAAAGTATCCATTTGCATTTTATACAATGT
This sequence comes from Cheilosia urbana, assembly GCA_946477585.1. NCBI lineage: Eukaryota > Metazoa > Arthropoda > Insecta > Diptera > Syrphidae > Cheilosia > Cheilosia urbana. The sequence continues at coordinate 7,459,980 of OX297857.1, forward strand.
ATTGACAATTGCTTGCCGATGAACAAACTTTTTTACTTTTTCTTTTACTACGGGCGACTGGTTTTGCTAAATAAACTGCAGTATATACAATTTAAAACAATTAATGAAGTGTGAAAAATTCAATGTTAGTGTAAGAATGGTGGAAATATAAAAAAGCTATAGTCTAACTTCGATTATTCACATTATATAAAATGTTATAAATTTTGCATAAATAGCTTTAATACATTAATATATTTTAAGTATTTATTATGCTATCAGTATAATGAAACTTATATAATTAGAACCTATATCTTCGATGGAGCGCCTCATTTACCCTAAAAAGAATGCAATTTACCTAGCCTTAATTAAAGGTATGCAATTAATGTATAACTTTAATTCAGTTGCATAGATATATCTGGGAGGTGTTGACCAAGTGATTTCGTTTCAATGATTTTACTATGTAAACGAACGTTTTTCGGCATAAATTGTTTGCTCTAAATGTTCATAGCGACGTTTTAAAAGCTAAATCATGAGTAAGACTATCTAATTTTCAAAGGGGCTTATTTTTCCGATATCTTGATATAGCTTTTTCATTTGTAAAAAGTAAAACGTAAATATCGAAAAATGTTGTTGTACGTGTTTTAGAATACATACTTCTAAAAGGTAGGTTAAGCTACGTTTCCACCGAACACAAATACCAAGATTAAGTACAAGAGGTTTAGAATTAATCCCGAAGTGTTTCCACCAAATAAAAGAAGATTAACTTGACGTATTCTCTCTGGCTCTGTCCATTTGAGAGAAAATGACATTTCACGAGAGAGAGAGAGAGAGAGAGAGAGAGAGATTTTTCCATTTTTGATGTCTTTTCTTTCATTTTTTTTTTTCACTTTTGACATATCGAGCTGTGAAAAGTGTGTTTGTTTTATTTCTAATCTCCCGTTTTATGAGATTACTTTCGTATGATAAATTCCGAGATTTATGCGGGATTTACGGAAATTTTTCTAAATCTCGCAGTTATTCTCCGGTGGAAACTTAGCAGTAGGGTCGATTTTGACGTTAAATAATATGTCATTAAAATAAAACTACAATTATCATGAATTTTCTACAACGATTTTCCTTTGGTAAAAAAAAAGAGCTCGCTATATAATTATAACGTTGTGATTTCATTACACACATAAATGTAAATAAATATTTACTTTTTAAAAATATTTTCAAAATCAATGTAATATTGTTATTTAACCAAACTTTTCTCGTACATAGTTCTCTCACGCCTCAACATTATAAAATTCAACAGAATGGATCAATAAAATTATAACTAAATAACAAAAAACGCAAAAACACATTTCAAATACAAATGTATGCACATGCACCCTGTGACTCTATGCATATGGCAGGCAAATGGCCGTTCTCTGATTCTCATTGGGATCCATTATGAAAAAAAAAAAAAAAAAAAATGTCCCAGGAGTGATAAAAGTAACTCAGAAATAAAATTCATTTTTATAAATCTTCAATATTTCTTGAGCGCGTGAGTTTTTGCCACTACACTTTATTGACTTTCGTGGTAAAACTGATTTTCGTTTGAATATTTTCCTTTCGGATGCGAAGAAATTCAATAGTTAAATTCACATAATATTACCATTACCATTTTCATGACATTATGCTCGTTTAAGTATTTTAGCATCCCCATGAAAGTGGGAAAGCTATATCTTTACGATTTATATTGGTGTCAGTATTTTTGTTTCATGTTTTTATTTGTGTGAATAATCTTACAACTACATGAAAACAAATTTGACAGCACAGAAAGTGTGCATCATACTGATGAACAAATTTGTCAATATGATGAATACATTCATCACATTATGAAATTAAAGGGGAATTTGGGTTCATCATATTGATGAATTTTTCATAATATTGATGAACAAAGTTGATGAATGATGAACAACATCATATTGACGAAATCGGTTTCATCATACTAATGAAAAAGTTCACTGGACTAAAATTGTTGATTTTTTCATCACATTGATGAACTTTTTCACTACTATGGTGTACCTTTTTTTTTCAGTGTAGATGTGCAAAGTACAACCTGTTCCATAGTTAGTTTTCTGTTGCATGTTCCAAAGTATCTTTACGACGTTTGTGTTCCCTGTCATGTCAATTGCTTAAAAATTGAAAGTGTTAACCAGTTTAGGTATCTAGGTGTTATAATTGACCGGAATTTAAATTGGTCAAATCATATCATAAGTTTGAAAAGATATCTGCTCTCCACTATTCGGTGCTTTTACCGTCTACAGAAGTTCTGTCATTTTAATATACTAAAAAGAATATATTATGGGATATTTCATTCAAAATTACAGTACGGTGTAAGCTGTTGGGGAAGTAGCTATCTGAATAAAATTCAGCCTCTGATTATACTTCAAAAGTATGTTATACGAAGGATATGCTATTCTTCTCGTTTAGCCCACTCAATGGTATTGTTTAAACGCTTAGATATCCTCCCGGTTAGACATATTTTTTCATTAGAAGTGGTTACTTACAAAGTCCGATCTATGGTGCTTATAGCTTAAGGAGCCGATATAAACCTCTCGTAACCATTCCACCATTTCGTACCACTTGCTATAGAAACTCATATTCCATTCTTTCTTGCAAACTGTTCAATCGCCTTTTGATTCCTGCTCTAGCTGAATTCTTACAAAATCTGGGAAAATTATGAATCATAATTGTTTTGTTTGCAGTGCCAATTTCAAGGCGCTGTCTTGCTTAGTTAAGCATTTTAAATTAGTTCATGGCCTAGACTCAAACAGTGAATATAAATGTAATTTTCAAGACTGTAATCAACTTTTTACAAATTTATCTTCATTTCAAAGGCATACAAAAAATCATTCAAGAAGAATTATATAGTAACAATAATGAGCTACAAAGTTCTGTTCCTTTACCAGCTAAAAATGTATCTCGATGGCTTCGAAATAAATAACCCTTTAGGCAGTCATGCCAACGTAGATTCCTAAGTTTTCTTTTTTTACAGTCATTATTGACTGAATTTAATGCGTTCCTATTTTTTTTTTTTTTTGTTTGCTTAGTTCTAAGATATTTAAATAAAACATAAAATGTTAAATTTAAACTTAAATAAGTGTTTTTGTTTTTGGGGGAAATAAGGGGATTTTTATTTTTGAAAAAGGGGAAAAAATCTCGTTTTGACGTTAAAAATGGGGGATTTTTTTTACATTAATCTGGGATCCCTGCGAAGTGCATAATGTCGCACTCAGCCAATTGTGAATGTGACAACAGCGATGAGAAAAAACTGGATGGGTCACTAGCGGACTGCGTTAATGAAGAAGATGAGCTTTTTATAATGGAATCTGAAGATTGTCCCGGTAGCGTCATAACTTCCACATTACTCTCAGATTTCACTGAAGAAGAAAACCACAACACAAGTATCCCAGATGCTGCTCAAGATATGGAGGATCTTCAGTATGATGCACTTGAGCATGTAGCTGGATGTATTATGTATAGACTTCAACTGAAAATGCCAGATATAATGCAAAAATATTCGGATACTACCTAACAATACAAGTTCATTTTGTTGGACAAACTTAGTTTTGGAAGGAGGGCTTCAGCAACCAAATTAGGAATTCGTACAAAAACTAGAAACCCTTGATAAAATATCCAATATGTACAATTCTACCTCACTTAAATGTTGCTCTAATTACATCAATCAGTTAATGTTGCTTTCTGAAAATTTTACCTTGGAAAAAGAAATAAAGAAACTGTTTTTTCGATGTAAAATGTTTTTTTTTTTTAATTAAAATTTTAAATTCACAAATACAAGAAAATATTAACACGAATAAACAAGATAATAAAATAAAACTAATATCATTTTTCATTTAACATTAATATTCCATTATATTTGCCTTGCGGTATGACTATAACTTAGGCCTGATGCGGGAGAGATTGACAGAAAACGGTTTTTATTTTACCCCTTGTGCATGTGTGCTTTTTTTCGCTGGGAACTTTTTGGCTCTTCTAAATCGTTAGTGTCACCTTGTCGGATAGCTTGCTAATGGATGGAATTGAACTTTGAAAGTAGTTTATAGGATGCTATGGCTGAGCTTTCACAGCTTTTTAAAACGTTATCTCGGAGCTTTGCAAAATTATAGGAACTCGGCATTAATTCTATTTCAAAGTTCGAAAATAACAGAATTACTACAGGGTGTTTCTAAAGAGTTACAAGACAATTTTTTTTTTTGATTTTGAACTTGCCGACAGGATTCATGTTTAAATCAAATACTATTTCGAATACGATATCAGGCACACAGCCTCCCAGGAATGTTTGTGCAGAAGAGCCTGAAGTCGGTCCCATTTCGAGTCGTCGAACATATAGGACTCTATCTAACAGTAAAGTGAGCAAAGTGCTTAATTAAAAAAAAAATGCCTACATGTTTGTGGATATAGTTGAGTCTCTTGTGGATTCTTGCCATATACTGTTATCTACATCTGGTAGTAAATAATTTCTTTCCATTCTCATACTTCTTAACAGCAATGCTATAGTTTCCCTTCCTATTCATTGGCTGTTTTCCTGTTTAACCAAAGTGAGAAAATCGGCGAAGAATATTGGAGCGCGATTCGGGAAACGTTACCGACTGACTGCACAGCAATTACGTTATGTTTCGGAAAGCTAACTAAAGTGTGCTAGCTAAATAACTAAATCCATATTTGTTTATCAATACGGGTAAACAGTACATTATTTTTAAATTTCATTCCAATAGCTGGAGCCTCCTTAAATTGAAAAGAAAAACTATCTCGGAGTGGCAAAAATTCTTCTAAAGTGGGAAACATTGAACGCATGTATTTAGTACAGATTTTGATGTTTTTTCGCAACAAACTCTTCGCCACCTTTAAATAAGCGTCACCTTATAGTTGATTTAACCAAAAGCATTAATTGAATGACACTTTTATAGAAACTTAAAAAAATACTTTGCTCAGCTTTTCAAGCTTTTGATTATCTGTCACAGGCATGGTTGCCAGATTGAGCGCTTTGTCGTTTTTTGGGCTATCCTTTTTTTTAAAAAACGATAGAAATGAAAAAATGAGCGCCCAACACAATTTTGGGCTACATATCGTTTTACAAAATTTGTGTTAATTTTGTTCGTTTTATTCTTTCACAAAATTAAAAAAAGAAATATTTTCAAACAAACATTAAACTTGGCAGCCCTCTTGCAGTGAAGGGTCATCGACCATTCGTTAAACATGCACGCACACCAATTTATTTTGCAAACCTTTTGATTTGACACAAGTTACAAGCGCATTGCAGAAAATCAGAAGTTAAATAAAATCCGCTGCGCTGTAAGATGGGTAGGTAACTGGGAAAAATACTAACATTTTCCACGATATTTTGGGCTTCCTTCTGGGCAACGATTTTGGGCTAAATTTTTTTATGGTTTGGGCGCTTAAACCAAACCGAATTCCGGCAACTCTGGTCAAAGTTTATGCCAAAAGCTGTTTTATTTTGTAAAACGAATAGTTTGAATGCACCGCATAACTATGTTTTGCCCGAAAAATGTGGATAAATCCATATCTGCCTCTGCCTTAACTTGAAATACAGCAATACGAACAAAACAACATCCTTACAGCGGTTATCGAGTCATCTCGAAGAATTTGTATATATAGAAGATAGAATAGATAGCTGACGAATGTGTACTGGTAATGGCATTATGCGATGAGGAAATCCAATGTTCATTCTTCTAGGTCAGTTCGAGCGGTTCTAGAATTTGTCAAATAGTTCGATGAATTCTAGACGAGATAAATACGAGCCATATCGAGGCTGGCATCCGGCAAAACCTATCTTCAAGGATGACAATCGAAGAAACTCGTTGCTGTATCCAGGTCAGTACGTTGTTTATGAATAAGTGAGTCTTCTACCTAGGTTAAATATGGTACGGAAAGGCCTATGCGGAAATTCTTCCTATTATTTAGTTTTTTTTATAACCAGTAACATAACTCCTGACGTAAGGATAAATCACGACACGTTTGCATTCTGACACCGTAGGAAAGGAAAAGCTTGTTGCCGTTCTGACAGCACATTTTATCTTTATCTTTTGCAAGACTTTAGTTTGTTCCTTGGACTAATAACTGATGGGGTTATCGACATTCAGTGCATTGCGGTGTTTGAAAATAGAAAACTGCAACAGGGATGAAAAATGAACTTTGTGGACTGTAACTAAATCTGAGTTTTTGTATTGTAAAGTTTGTATTTTTTTGTATTTTTTCAATTCTCGTTTCTCGTATACTAGTATAGGAGAAAGATATCATTTACGTACAAAATTTTAGATGTTTTCAATTTAACAATAAGACTTTTGATAAAAATGTAGTGGGAAGGTGATGGCTGCATTTAGAATAACAGTTTTTAGCTTAACAGTAGAAGATAAATACTTTTTGAAATAAAAATTGCAGTAAGTGCCAACGCAATTATTTATTTATTTATTTATTTATTTATTTCATCAACAAGCTTAGCTTACAGATTACGAATTTATATATATATAATACATTAAGTTTAATGGGAAATAGAAAAATAAAATAATAATTAAAAGTTGACATTAGTTTGAAAACAATCTAAATAAAATACTTTTGAAGCACTCTCTTGAAATATGAAAATCCATATGTCTACTTACAACATTGAATGAATTAAGGCATCTAGTAATTGGCTCATTCCGACCATAATTTGTTCTATGCCCCAGTTGGTAAAAGAAGTTATTATCCCTTAAAACCCTCCCCGGAATGCATGGACAAAAGTGTACAACTATCAATGTGTGAACACAGTAAGTCTCTCACAAACATGACGTCATGTGCATTCCTTCTTGCTTTTAGAGTCATTAAACCTAACAGTTGACATCTAGCTTTATAAGAGGGCTGGAAATCCCAGCGCATTTTAAAGAAGATGTATTTTGTAAACCGCCTTTGCACTCTTTCAATACGGTCCGAATGTGATAAATAGTTTGGATTACAAACAACATCGGCGTATTCAAGTATTGATCTGACTAGGGTATTAAAAAGCAATATAAATGTATGAGGATCAGAGAAATCTTTCGAGTTTCTTTTGATGAACCCAACAAGAGAATTAGCCTTAGCGACTATATACTCAAGGTGAGTAACAAAGGTTAGTTTCGTATCAAGTACTACACCAAGATCTTTAATTTTGTCAACTTTTATTAATGGCATGAAATCAATACTATAAGTATGCGAATATTTCGTTTGAGATCTAACGAACGAGATAGCAAAGCATTTTCGGGCGTTTAACTTTAAGCAATTATTAACGCACCAATTTGATAAATTGTTCAGGTCCATCTGGACCTTTAAGCAGTCATTGAAGCAATTAACTTTTAAAAATATTTTGAGGTCGTCAGCATACATTAAACAGTGGCAAAATTGCAGTTGTTGAACAATATCATCGATAAATATTATAAAAAGGAGTGGCCCAAGATGACTACCTTGAGGAACTCCAGAAGTACAAAATATTAGTCTTGAGTGATTGTTATCAAGATAGACTTTCTGAAACCTTCCAATCAAAAATGATGAAAACCACTTCAGCATAGCAGAATGAAATCCAAATTGCTTTAGCTTTCTTATCAGAAGTACCTGGTTTACAGAGTCGAATGCTTTACTAAAATCCGTATATACAGCGTCAACTTGACTTCCGCCTTCAACAGTATTTATAACAAAAGATGTGAAGTGGAACAGATTAGATGTTGTCGAACGACCCGAAACAAAACCATGTTGAAACTCTGATATGTTGCCCTTAATATGAAAATTTATTTTGTTTTTAACTATACATTCAAAAAGCTTTGGTATAGCAGAAAGTTTGCAAATACCTCTATAGTTTTCTACGTCATTTTTAGAGCCAGATTTAAAGATTGGCACCAAAAATGAGACCTTCCAGTCATCCAAGAATAAGCCCGATGCTAATGATAGATTAAATATCAAAAGTAAAGGTTTGCTGATAGAGCTGCAACATTTTTTTTTTAAATTATTGCAGGAATGCCATCGGCGCCAGGCTTAGGATTTGGTTTCAAGCTACAGACAGCAGACTCAATATCCTGAATCTCCAACGTTAATTGGCCAAAATCAATTTTATGAACTAAATATGATTCCGGCAAATTAGGTATAAAAGATTCAGAAAAAACTGATTGAAAGAACTGTGCAAACAGTTCGACAGAATCCTTAGCGTCATTGGACACATTATTTTTATAAAATATTTCTTTAGGCAAACATTTTGAGCGCTTTTTTTGATTTATAAAAGACCAAAACGACTTCGAATCCCGTTTCAAACTATTTTCAACATTGATAATGAAAATGTTATGCAAAAATGTATTTAAGCAAGTAAAATCCTTCCGTAATTTGTCAAAAATCATTTTATCCGTACTGTTTCCCGATTTTTTAAATTGCTTGTAAGCTTTGTTTTTTAAGTTTCTTAAATGCAAGAGTTGTCTGTTATACCAAGGGGGGTTGGATCTACATTTTCTCACAGAGCATGGAACAAACATGGAAAAGCCGGCCCTAAGTAGAGAAATAAAGTTACTATACATATCAAGTAGACCTAGATTTTCAAATTTCGAATCCCAATTGAAAGAGTTGAGATACTCATTAAGACCCACAAAGTTACATTTAAAAAGTTAAGAGAGGTTACTGAACTCGGTTTAACTTTTACATATGAATATAAATCAATTTCTAACATGATTTGTTTATGATAAACTGAGTTACTAGGAAGTGGAAATGGCGCTTCATAAACATTAGCTTTAACTTCATTAACGTTAATAAAAACAAGATCTAATAATCTGTTCTGCGAATTTAAAATTGAACTAATTTGACATAGATTTATTGAAAACATACAATCAATCAATGCTAATTCGTAATCTTTTTTAACATTGTATGGAATAAACATATTATCCTCTTCAGACCAACACCAATTTACATCACCAATATTAAAGTCCCCAAGGGCACATAATATATCAGCTTCAGAACAATAATGGCTTACAAATTCAAAATTCTCTATACATTTTTCATAAGTCTCTATTCTACTCCCCGAAGGAATATAAGTAACAACATAAATAAATCTTGTGCTTCCAAGAACAGCTGAAAAGCAAATTTGATAAGCGTCTAAATTCGGCAATGGAATATTTTTACCGGAGAAAGTTAACTGAACGGCAGCAAGTACTCCACCACCACGCTCCACAACAGAATTACAGCGATCGTTACGAAAAACATCTTAAATTGATTCGTCGAAAATTTCTGATGACCGAATATCCTTATAGAGCCATGTTTCCGTAATTATAATTATATCGTAATCCATGTGACAAGACTCAATAAACAAATCTGAAGTCTTCGTTCTGCATCCACTTGCATTGTGGTAATATACCGTCAAACGTTGTTTATGCAATTCACCATCATCAATTAAGACTTCACTTCCATTATTATATTTCTTATTACAGTTTAAAACATGTACTTTTTCATATGTCATCAACGTAAGCCCCAAATTCGAAATTTAAATTCCAAGAAACCCCTGGATTCGGAAGAGTGTATTCAAATAAATTTAAATGTATTTGAAATAGCTATATACAAATTTCAAAGAAAACAAATTAAAAGTCCACTAAAAACCCTCAATTTGACTTTCAACTTTGGCGAAGATACTTGTTTATCTGCTTAATAATGAACTTTAAAAATCACCAACCCATTCCAATAACTACTATAAAAACATTTCCGAAAATATTAACAATTTTGAACGGAAATGAACTTGTAGAACTTAGGTATCTATGTATAAAACCTATAAAACAATAGGTATTAATCGAAGAAGAGGCATATGAGACAATAGTAGACAAGTTAACGGTGCATTTTGCTGAGAAAACGCATGTGCTAGCCGCTCGTTTTAGTTTTTTCCAAATGCGCATGAAAGAAGGTCAAAAGTACGCGGACTGGTTAGCGGATTTGCGCGGTGCCGCTAGAGATTGCAATTTCGTATGTGAAAAGACAACGTGTAAAGAACCGTTCGTCGACAATTTAATTCGGGATATTATAGTTCTTCATACACCACATGATGTCGTGCGATCCGCTGCGTTACAAAAACCTAATCCAAGTTTAGCAGATGTATACGCTATCGCTGAAACGTATGAATCTATCGCTATAAAAGGATAAAAGGAAGCGGTTCAAGTTCAAGAGACTTCAAGAAATGACTTGTGCTATCAAATAAAGCAGGAGGGAAAGGTATTTTTTGTGTCCTTAGTAATAAACAGTATCTCTGTAAAATTCCAGCTGGATACCGGAGCAACGTGTTCAATGATTGGACTGAAGGTGTACAGACAGCTGGGAGAACCAGAATATCAGCACACAAACCAAATTTTAAAAGCGTATGGAGATCAAATTGTTCCAATAAAAGGTACTATTCGGGTGAGTGTGTGCTGGAAAAATGCTGTCTATGAATTGCCGCTGCTAGTTACTGATATGGAAGAAGGTGCGAGTATACTGGGAATCGATTGGTTTCAGACATTGCAATTTTCAATCAGCTGCTGTAACATGATTGAAAAACCGTCTGCGCTACTACCTGCTGTTTCTGGTGTAGAATTAGAGGAAATGGTAAGAGATGTTTGTGCACGATTTCCTGATGTGTTTTCTAGAGAGTTAGGTTGCTGCAAGAATTTCAAAGCGAAACTATTTCTTAAGCAAGGGGCACGCCCAAGGTTTTGTAAACCACGTCCTATCCCCTTCGCCTTAATGGAGCCTGTAAAAGCTGAGTTGGGCCGCTTGGTAGATGCTGGTGTCTTAGTTCCTGTACCTTTCAGTGAATGGGCAGCACCTATTGTTGTTGTACAGAAACAATCAGGCAGCCTCAGAATTTGCGGAGATTTCAAGATAGCTGTTAATCCTCAGCTGGAAGTAACACGACATCCAATGCCACGATTTGAAGAAATATGCCATAAGCTCAAAGGAGGCCAGCATTTCACTAAAATTGACCTTTCTGAAGCATATTTACAGGTTGCTGTTGATGATAATTCCAAGAACATACTCGTTATAAATACACCAATTGGACTACTGCGCTTCGAGAGGTTACCACCGGGTGTTGCTAGTGCACCAGGCATATTCCAATGTCTTATCGAGCAAGTACTAGGCGGTATGGAGCATTGTGCAGCATTCGTGGATGATTTGATTGTTACAGGTCGCAACCCAGCTGAACATTGCCAAGTTTTGGAAGAACTTTTGCGCCGGTTGTCTGCCTACGGATTACGCTGCAATATTTCCAAATGAAAGTTTGCTCAATCTAGTGTTAATTATTTAGGACACAGAATCGACGCTGAAGGTGTTAGCCCACTAGAAGATAGGGTGGAAGCCATACAAAATATGAAACAACCTACTAATATAGGAGAGCTGCAAGCATTTTTGGGCAAAATAAATTATTATGCGAAGTTTTTGAAGAGTTTTTCTTCTATGTCCGCTCCGCTTAATGAGCTTCGGAAGAAATCAGTGCCTTTCGTATGGACGGAGCGACAACAGAAAGCCTTTCAAAGTCTGAAACGGAGTATTGTCGATGCAACGAAGCTAGTGTACTTTACAGATGACTTCCCACTTATACTAGCCTGTGATGCTTCATCCTATGGTTTAGGCGCGGTGTTGCTGCATAGGTATCCGGATGGAAGCGAGCGTCCCATTGCTCATGCTTCTAAAACTCTCAATGATGCACAACGGAAATATAGCCAGGTGGAAAAGGAGGCGCTTTCTATCATTTTTGGAGTTCAAAAATTCCACCAATACGTTTATGGCAGACGCTTTGAACTCATAACTGACCATAAACCGCTTTTATCTCTTTTTCATCCACACAAACAGCTTCCGGTGATGACTGCTCATAGGCTGCAAAGATGGGCCATCATACTTATGGGATATGACTACTCTATCAGGTACAAACCGACGAACGCGCACGGAAACGCTGATGGGCTTTCACGTTTACCTGCTGGCTCTGACCAGGTATTCGATGATTCTGAGGTATGTCATGAAACTAAGCTTGAACTGGACGAAGAAATAGCAAACTTCCCACTCAACGCTAAATTCATTGCTAAAATGACGCTAAAGGATCCTGTTCTAAAAAAAATTTTGAGTTTTATAGATAGCGGCTGGCCAGAAACTGTAAAAAACTTGGAACCTTCTCTTAAGCCATATTTTGCTCGTAGATTCGCTCTTACGACTCATAATGGAGTTCTACTATATCAATCGAATAATACCAGAGTTGTAATACCATCTGTTTTACAGGACCGAGTTTTCAAGCTATTACATATCGGACATTGGGGAGTTGTTAGGACTAAGCAACTTTCGCGCATTCATTGCTGGTGGCCATCCGTGGATGAGTACATTGAGAAGAGGATAAGCCAATGTGAACCCTGCCAATCAAACAGCAATAGCCCGAAACAGGAATTCGTCAGCTGGCCAACACCCAACAACACTTGGAGTCGGGTGCATGTGGACTTCGCGGGTCCATTTTTGAATCGAATGTACTTCATTTGTGTTGATGCACTCAGCAATTTTCCGTATGTTGTAGAGATGGGCTCAACAACTTCCGATGCAACTATAAAAGCTCTCCAAAATATATTTGCCATTGAATGTTTGCCAGAGACACTTGTTTCTGATAACGGTACCCAATTTTCTTCATCCCTATTTGCAGCATTTTGTAGGGAACGGGGTATCACTCATATCAAAACTGCTCCATTTCATCCAGCTTCAAATGGTGAAGCAGAGAGAATGGTGCGGACGTTCAAGACGGCTATTAAAAAATACATTTCTGAAGGTGTCAGTGAAAGAGATGCTTTATTAACTTTCTTGACTACTTACAGATCAACGCCAAACATCACTAGCAAGTCGCCAGCGGAGTTACTACACGGGCGACCAATGCGTTCATTGTTATCGCAACTGAAGCCAGCGATCTCAATTCCAGAAGTCGTTGAAACTGTTCCTCCAAAGTTCCATCCAGGGCAACAAGTTCTCATTCGCAATTACGCCAGAGGTGAAAAGTGGATATCAGGCGTTGTACAAAGGAAGATTGGGAAGAAGATGTACCAGGTTAAGACATCAAGAGGCAGTGCACGTCGACATCAGAACCAAATGCGTGGTGTTTTATCAGCAAAGGAATTCGATGCCGGCCGACTTCTGAATGACAACATAGCAAGCAGCTCTCAACAATTGGAAACATTGGAAACTGATGATCTCCCATGCACATCAGTGTCTACTCATGATGATAATGTAAAACCGATCGAGCCAAGAAGATCTTCAAGACCATCAAAAGCGATAGTCAGATTCCAGTCAACAGTCAATATACGAGACCGCAGAAGACGTTAGAAGCTTAAGAAGGGAGGAGTGTAGAGAACCCGCTCACATTCTCACACATACACATACCAACCTACACCTTATGATGATTAATGGTACTTACTGTGAGCTCTCGTTGTTACATGTCACTTGCTTATAGTTGCTCTAACTAACCACATCTCTTTCTTTAGTGTAATCAATAAATTTAAGTTATATTGGAGCTGGTTGCATTTTTAATTGAACAACACAACACTCACCTAATTCTTAAATGAGCAATCAGTCCGACGCCAAGCCAATTTAAAAATAGCAATTTGTGCAACGCATATGTATAATGTACAACGACAGACATAAAAGTGATACTTATCACCTAGCAACCAAACCAAGTGTCAACTGTCAACCTTATGTGGTATTCGATTGAGCGTTCTCAGAGCACTTTTTCTGTTCGTTTGGTACAAAAAAAAACAATCTATTTCAGATTTCAGCACTTTTGCGAATCTAGATACTTTCTCAGATTTACCAATAAAAGTGCGTTTGGGCTTGACAACTGGTAGAGTTTCAGTTTATTTATATTTTCATAAAGTTTTTCTACTCCAAAGAAAGGCATTACGTCGGGTGTTTTAGTATAACATTTAACCAGTGAATGGAAAATGCTTTGAAAATTATTGAAGGCTACATATCGCACTAATATGACAATACTGTAGTAACTCAAAATTTGTCAAATTTAAGATAGATCATTATTCAAACGTAAAACTCAATTCCCTACGCATCAATTAAACCGCCGTTAGTATAGTGCAAGAATGAAAAAAGATATGACACAGTTCAAAATAATTCATCTAAACATATGCAAAACGAATTAAACACTTTAAAATAACTTTAAATGTTCTTCTGAGGTATAACACCACATCTGAGATAAAATCACTACGGTATTATAAAGAAAAACAATCAATTACAACAATTTTTATTTTTTCCTCTCTAATGGCTGAAATGGGCTAATTGGTAAAAACGAAATACACGAATGTTTATTAATTTTGCATCACTAAAAAATAAATCCCTAACATAAAAACATCACCGCGTTTACAGAATAAAAACGATTTAGCTCTAAACGTATTTGGAACTGAACTTTAGTGAAATGTGTCATTTTTGCATTCAGTTCATTAACTGCAACCTCTTCGCAAATTCAATATCAGATGTCAAGTTCGCCGTTTCATTCGCCGCTCAACATTTTCTATAACTTTAACTGAAGTACGTTAAATATTTTTTTATTTATATATATATATATATATTTTTATTTATGTAAATTTTTAATTTATAATTTACTTTCAACCTGCCTCGTAAGGTAGGTAGCTACAAACAATTATAATATGTTAGATCATCATTTAATTTTACTTATTAGTTGTTTATTTTTTTTTTATTAGTGTTTACACTAAATTGAATTCATATAATTTTAAATTGAAAGACTTTGAAAAAACGGATATGAAATGGGGAATTTTTTTAAAAATTCTGCCAAAATGGGGAATTTCGGAAAAAAAAACAGGCATCACTGCTCTTAAGGCACATTTACATTTATCTTAATACTATCTTACAAAGTATATGCTTAGATTCAATAAATTCATGTCATGTGTTTCAGTTTCTATTGGCCTAGATTACTATCTGAGAGTCCACCTTGGTACGTAGAATTCCGGTTTCTTGAGACATGTAACGAAAAATATAGAAAATTAAATGCAAAGATAGGAGCACATATACAAAAAAATATTATGGATATTAATATTGCCAGTTATTTTCGTTTAGGTCTATCTTAATAGGAAGAATAAGTGAAATTAAATTTAACTTCACTTGATTGACATTTTTCCGATGATTTAAATCAGAGACGAATGATTAAAAGAGCTGGATATCTTGCGTACGTCTATCCCCCCAAAACCCCCGGCTATGACTACGTGTGAGCTACAAGAAAGCCACCAAAATTGGCTGACACAAAAATGGAAGAAAAACTTATAGAATTTGTCAAGCAAAACATCTTTTTAGCTAATCGGCACAGGTACAAAAACTTCCTGTACGACTAGTAATCCGATAAAAGCAATACAATTTTGTGAATTTTATTGAATTTCTCAAAAACAGCACATGTGTTCTGGCGGGCATAACACCATATCTTTGATTTATATTAGTAAAAAATTAAAAGGAAATAAAAATAAAATAAAAAGGAAATGACGTTAGCAAACAAAAAAAAAACATGGGAGGGCTCTAATGGCCATAAAGATGCTGTCAGTTCGAACTTGCAGCAGTTCCAACTAAAATAAGTCTGAAATCCTGAAAAAAAAAATATTTTACCCACCGCGCCACCTACGGCGAACATATTATGACACTACAGTTTTCTTGGAAAAGTTTTTAATTTTTTTTTTTTTTTTTTTGGGGGGGGGGGATCGCTGGAAGGAAAAATCATCGAAAGACATTGCAGAGCAAGTACGCGAGGGATGCTTCTGCAATAGTGAGGGACTCGAACAACCTCTAAAAAACCTCCCGGGAGGGACTGACTTTCGTCATCCCGAATGCGATTGCACCTAGTCGTTCGACTAATCGGCAAATTATTTTTAAAATATTTGGAAAATTCATAAGAAAAATCCGCCGTTTGTCGGATTTCGAAACTTTTTTATTTGAAGATATTACCTAATCTCTTGGCCTTGGCTAACTCTTATAGATCAAGGGGTTTTACCCGCCTCAATCTTCTGATTACATTGTCAGTATTTAAAAGTTCTGTTATTTCAACGTTAACGTGGTTATGAAGCCTACTTCTGTGCCTTTGGGCAACCTTTTTAACTTCATCTTCAACCATTTCAATATTTAGATCTCTATGTAGATCAGCGTTGCGTATGTACCAAGGTGCATTAACTATGTTCCTTAGTACTTTATTTTGGAAGACTTGAATTTTTTGTAAATTTGATTGGCATGTGCATGCCCACAATTGGAGCCCGTAGGTCCATACTGGTTTCAAGACTTGCTTATATAGCAGTAATTTATTGTAGTTGGACAGGGATGAATATCTCCCAATAAGCCAATACATTTTACTGTATCGCATGTTCAGCTCATCTCTCTTTTTCTTAACATGCGCTTTCCAACGCAGTTTAGCGTCTAGGGTCATGCCCAGATATTTAGCTATATTTGAGTATTCCACTACATTGTTATTAATGTATACTGGAAAACAGCAAGCAGAGCAGTGTCATCTGCAAAAGTTGCTATAGTAGTTTCTTCACTTTCAGGTAGATCGCTAGTAAACAGAAGGTATAGCACTGGACCTAGCACACTACCTTGTGGTACACCAGCTTTAATTCCTCTTAATGTTGAGTACTCTGTCTCTTGTTTAATTCTGAAGAATCGATCTGTTATATATGACTCCAGAATTGTTGAATACTGCTCCGGCAGTTGCCTTTGTAATTTATGGATCAGTCCCTTATGCCAGACTTTATCGAAAGCTTGTGCTATATCAAGAAATATTGTAGAGCACACATTTTTCTCTTCGAATGCTTTTTCGATCTTATCTGTGATTCTATGCACTTGATCAATTGTAGAGTGCTTGTTTCTAAACCCAAACTGATGAATTGGAACTAGCAATTTTTCATCAATTATTTTTTGCAGACGTTTTGCCAGCATTTTTTCGAATAGCTTGGACAACATTGGTAGTATCGATATTGGGCGATATGAGGTTACTTCGCTAGGTAGTTTACCTGGTTTTGGTATCATTATTACCTCCGCGACCTTCCACATGCTTGGCACATATCTCAACTTAAATGCAGCATTTATAATCTGCGCTAGCTTTTTTAAACCTTTTCGAGGAAATTGTTTTAAGACTTCCCCTGTGATTAAATCGAACCCTGGGGCTTTTTTTATGTTTATGCCCTCTTTGATTTCTTTGGCAAGTTCTTTAGCTGTTACCGGCCTAGTAGGTCTGTCTTCTTCGCACCTTTCTTCGTTTTCTTGATATTCTTTATCTTCATAAGGTTTGAAGACGTTTTCAAGGTACTCTGCAAAAGTATTTGCTTTTTCTTGACTGCTTTTTGCCCAGTTACCTTCTTTGGTTTTTACTGGCGGAATGTGAGCTATTGGCCTGTTCATTTTCTTTGTTGCCTTCCAGAGCGAGTAGTCGGTTCTAGCATCATTTGTAAGACTAGTAAGATGCGTTTTTAGAGACTCGTTATTAAATTCTCTTATAGATTTTCTGAGCTTATTATTTAAGTTGTTCAGTGTGGTTTTATCACTTGGTGCCCTTGTCTGTTGCCAACGTTTTCTAGCTTTCCTCTTTTCTGTAATAATTTCACATATTTCACGAGGATTAGAGTTTTGTTTAATCTTCTTTGTTCTTTTGGGAGTTGAGTTTTTAATCTCACTTCACTTGTTCGGTATCGGCATAAATCTCATCAAAGATTAAAACTCATACATTGGGTCGATGAATAAAACGTGCCCTTCAAGAGAAATGTCAAAATCGAAGCATTTGCTACGTTTCGTATGAAAAAAACAATTTGAGTTAGTTGAGTTCCAACTTTTGACATGTTCGAAAAGCGGCGGAACTGACATTTTACTCAGATCGATAAAACTTATCAGACAAAGCAAATGCTATGCAAATTCTGAGTCTGTTATTTAGTTGACTCAGACCTTTTGCTAAATATTTTGTACGAATATTTTTTACACAAAAAAAAAACAATGTGAATTTTCGATGGTTTGTCTACAAATAGTTAAATTAAGTTTTGTTCGTGCAGGAAAACCAACAAAAACAGTCAAAAACATCAGAACAGTATTGACTGTGGACTATTTATGGCTAATATTTCGTTCAGATGCAAATGTTTAGAAATAATCATTTCTGAAATATATAAGAGATCCGGACTTTAAGGTTGACAGTTCAAATGACTGGCGTGTTAACAAATATTTCCACTAAGCCTATGATCTGATATACAATTCCCGGAACCTGAAGAAGAAATAAAACATCAACAACCTATTTGGCGAACAAAAATCATATTTCCAGGCAGAGACAAACCATACTGAGACCCCCAACCATAAACTAAGTATTAAATAGACCGTCAGCTCCGCCCACATGAAGAGAGTTTGCCTACAAGCTGTTTTCCGTGTTGCTATGTGCGGAAGTATGTGTGCCATGTTGAAGTAGATTAGACGCATGCATACACTGGCACATAGCAACCTGACAGATGACTGACAATTCACTCTGTGGTGACATTGGAAAAAATGCAAATAATTGACCGTTATCGGGACGTGTAAAGAAAACGGTGGCTATGGTGTGGTGAACTTAGTTCCAATTTATATTTTGTCATTAAAACGAATATTATAAGGACTGCTTTTATTTTACCTAGGTAATCCATATCGTACCTGATGTTTACATTCTGGTCAAGGCCGTATCTAGGGGGGGGATCACAGGGGTTTGAACCCCCCCCCCCCCCCCCCCGAAATTCTTAACAAGTGCACATTTTTAAAACGAGAACAGAGCAAATCCAAACAAAAATTATCCAATTCGGCCACTTACCTAAATGCAAAAAGGTTCAAATTAAATCAAGCATAGCATTGACTTTTTTCAATTATCTTATATATAAAAATCACGTGTCACAGGTTGCTCCGCGATGGAATCCTAAACTACTGAACCGATTTTAACTCATTTTGCACATTGTGTGCAGTTTTGTCCCACTTGAGAGACAGGATAGTTTATACCTCAATTTATAGTCGCTGAATTTTTTATTCCAATAAATTCATTTTTGTACACTTTGAAAAAAAAGAAAAAAAGAAACTGGATAGAAATCGAGTAGTGACACTTCAAATACAAAAAAAAAATATTTGAAATTTTAAAAGCAATTGTTGTTGTCAATTATTTTAATTATTTTCCAACCAAATTGTTGTTGTCAACAATTTTGAAAGTTTTTTTTTTTTTAAATACCTATAGGTACCTAAAAAGTTTGTTCTAATAAAGTATGTTTACTATGTTACATTAAGTAACTTTTTGAAATGAAGTAGATACTTTGATTATACAAAGATGATAATTATGGCCGACGATATTTTGCATCGAATTCGTACTGTGACATCGGATAATGAACTGGAGATGTCAGATGGAATGCGCAACAAAGCTTTGATTTTGATCGAGGATATGTGTCTGCTCATGAGTGGCAATTTGTTGTGCAAATTGGGGATACCACAGCCAAGACGCATTTAATGCAGAATTGGAGCGAGAAATGGACTTCGGTCGAATCGCATTTAGTTAAGCTGTTCGAACAAATGTGCCAATGTTGAATCAAGAATAAAAGAAAGTGTACGATGAGTTGATGCAAGCAGTCGATAACGAAAATTGCGGAACTGGAAATACACTCATGATTTCACTTATTTTGGCTACAATTCGTTCGAGATCTGAGATCGCTTTGGCCCTAGCCTCTTCTGGGATAGCGGCTACTTTGTTAGAAGGCGGTCGAAAAGCTCATCCTGCATTGAAATTGCCATTGAATCTGCAAGTGGAAGAAGAACCTACATGCAACATTTCAAAGAACACTGCAATGGCGAAAGTATACTGCAGCAATGTAAGATTATTATATGGGACGATTGCACAATGGCTTACAAACGCGCATTGGAGGCCCTGAATCGTTTACGTAATGACCTTTCGGTGGAGCAATGATCACCGGCCTGATTGAGATTCCACAAAATTTTTGCAACCTTACAACGACACCGGAAGAACTAATCATGAATGTTTTCCCAAATATCGCTCAGAATAATATTGGCCATGATTGGCTGAGTGTAAGAGGAGAGTGATTTTGACTGCGAAAAACAAGAACGTCGAACATTTGAATTTCGCCATTCAAAACCAAATCGCTGGTGAGTTGCATTCATACAAATCAGTCGACTCCGTGATGGATGAAAACGAAGCCACCTACTATCGGAATTTTTAAATTCTTTGGATGCTTCGGGCTTGCCTCCACACAATTTGAAACTTAAAATCGTCTCAGTAATAATTTTGTTGTGCAACCTAAATGAACCAAAACTTTGTAGCGGTACGCGTTTGATTGTGAAGAATTTAATATCAAATATAATTCAAGCAACGATTTTGATTGGAAAATTCACAGGCGAAGGTGTTGTTATTTCGCGGATTCCACTTATTCAGAACGATTTGCCGTTCGTATTGTTACATTCGGGCTGGGATTCGAAAAGATAAAACACTATTCTGTTCAACTGTTCCAATAAAATCACTTTATTTACACTTTCCAAATATTCGCTTATTTATCTCCAAAACAATATCACTTTAATCAATTCTTAAACGTCTCAATCCAATCGCTTTATTCACTTTATTACTTTACTCTTATCTATCTCTCAAAACAATATCACTTTAATCAATTCTTCAACGTCTCAATCCAATCGCTTTATTCTATTACTTCACACTTATCTCACAACCGATTACTCTTTCGAACTTAACACCATCGCTTGTTAAAAATCAACTGCACTGCCTGTTGTCAACGCGCCCCCTTTTATATCCGCGCTGCCACCTATCGGCGAATATTCTAGAAGTAGATAGATCCCAGATGTATACTCCATATCTTCTCTAGATGGTTCTAGAATGAACTAATACAAACTGCAATACAATTCCAGTCTCCAATTGGAAGTGGAACTTTAAGAGGGAAACAGATTGTTACCAGGTGCCCGATTCACCACAATTCCTAAGTGTGTGATTCACTAAGTGCCGGTCACTAAGTGCCCGATATACCACAGTATTTATGTAAGCGTCTTCAATTTCCCGTACGTCTCGCTTTTGCTAAGACAATTAATAAGTCGCAAGGACAATCGCTGGATGTGTGTGGAATAAATCTTGAATTTCACGTGTCGGCAAAGCTCTCGCTTTGTACGTGTACACACCCGATAATAGAAATAGAACAAAAAATGTTGTGTACCATTAATCATTTCAGTGAAAAAGCGGTAGGTTGGCCGACAAGGATTTGATTTTATTTATTTACTTAATTTTATATACCTTTTGAATAGAATGAAGCGAAAGCTCGGAATTATTAACTTCATTACCTACATTAATGAATTTGGGGGAACGAAGTTCGCCGGGCCAGCTAGTATTTTTATAATTTTTTATAATTTGTTATGTTGAATATAGCTATTTTTTTAAACTGTTACTACTATTGTTATAATTAATTTGAAATTTAGGATTATTTTATTTTCCTCAATTGCTTCCAACCTATAAAATAAAAAGCTATTTTTTGAAGATCATATCCCCCCCCCCCGAAATATTTTTCTAGATACGGCCTTGATTCTGGTTGTGAACAATGGAAATCGATGAAGTATAGGGATTATTTGCAAAAATAAAATAAAATTAGTATCTACAAATAATTATTTGGAATTTACTGATAGCTATACATTTTTGTTTTTGTTCTTTCAGTTTAAAAAAAAAAACTCTTATTCGTTGCTTGTAGCTATAAGACATCTTTGGTATTAAAGTGCAATGAAAATTTAGAAAAAAAAACAAAAAAATTAAAAAGTTGCCATACATGTAAAGTTATGCGAGCCTGAGCGGACAATAAAACCTACATAATCTATGTATGAAATGTGTAAGCAGAGACGACATCGTTGACCATTAGACGCTAGCATGAAAGATTAGAGTGATTGATAACACAGCAAAGAGACCAAAAAATGAAAGTAAGAGCAATTATATAACAATAGCTAGGTATATGCATTGGTAAGTTAATTTGAGAAACAAGAATTGAATATGATTAACATGATTAAAAATATTACTTAACAAGCTATACAATAAATTGATTAATCCCAAACAATGGTTAGGGTAGATGTACCAGTACCCGGCCACCTAACACTTTTTCATACTTTGATCCGTGATTACTAATTCAACTGGCCATTTAAACAAGGTTTTTCTTTTTTTTTGCTTTTGATAGACAATTTTTGTTTGATAAAAAAAATGGTTGAACATAATTGGGTTCTTGCATTTAAAATTAAAATTAATTTTTTGAATGAAGTCAAATTTCACCAGTACTCGGCCAGCAAAATTCAGTAGTCGGCCACTTTTGTACCAGTATCCGGCCAGGATATTACAAAGTAAATTAAACATTTAAACCCGATTTTAATCGATTATTTAATAAAAATACATTTTTACTTTTGTATCATATATAGTTATTATATCCATAAATATACACAATATAATTAAGATAATAATTTCAATTTGGTAGACTTGTCAACAATGACTCCCGATGCTGCTATTGCAAACCGATCTTCATCAGAAGGCAAACGTTTGCTGTATTTATAGGATTTTGTGGACACTTTTTTAAGTATTTCTTGAACTCAGTTTCCATAATCTATAGCATTTGCATCAAATGGGAAAAAGCCACACTTTCTGAATCCATTTCTTATGGTATTATGAGCAAGAATTCTAGAAGTGGGCAAAAGTCTTTAAGAGTTAGAACATTTCCTCTGTTATTCATGTTCCATTGTTTTACCGTCTTCTTCCAGTCTTGTTTTAGTGGCTTAAACACACTAATGTCAGCTGGTTGAAGGATATGGGTGGCAGAGCATAAAGTATAATATTTTTTGCATGGCAAAGTTGGCTTAGTTGCATGGATAAATGCAACCTTATCCACCTTGTCCACCTTGGCCGGACACTTAAACACCTCAAAGAAAAAAGTTCTAGTGACCGGCCACCATCTAATACTTAAAAATAAATGAAAATTCCGTGTTTTTGGCACATATTTTGATTATTAATTATATAACTTAACAGATAAACAATAAAAAAGTTCGTAAATATTTAAGAAAAATACTGAAACCTACGTTTTCCGTTTGATACCTCCATTAACAATCTCGAACTCTAAAACGCACTTTTCACTTCCTCGAAGACTGCGCATTTTTTTTCTTGCAGTTTAGTGAAGTTCACAGCACGATAAATAGGCCAAAAATTATACCCCCAATTTTCGGCCCGTGAAAATAGCGATTAATTTACTTATTATAAACTATTTAACGCAAAGTGGCCGGCTACTAGTGACTGGCCGGGTACTGGTACACCTACCCTATAACCAAAAAGTTATTTTCTAAAAAAGCATTCTTCATAGTATTCTCGGCTGACTCCATTGTTCAATTGGTTCAAATTTTGTAATAAATTTAATTTCTTTGTTTTTTATTTATTTTTGTGTTTTGTTATCACACGGAAACTTCATGAAAAGATTACAACTCAAATATCGTACCCACTCAGATATGTTCATAAATCTCCCTTGAACGGCAACATAATTTTAAAATCTAATATTCCTTATCAATTCTTACCCTTGAATTCGTTGCCTTTGCGCTGTTGACATTCGCTGGCGAAATCATTTTTCGACCAAAAACAACAAACGAAACAGACAATAATTACAGGAACAAAAATGTCTAATTTTATTTTAGCGAAGGAATATTTCTCAATTTATTACTTTATTTATATGTTGATTACATTAGTTATTAACCATTTTGCAAAATACATTTTTTCGTGGTGAAATTAAAAAAAAAGAATTAAAACTCTCAGAACGCATCCATCATCTGATAGAAACTCACCAAATACAAATAATCTCAGTCAGTGTTCTTAGCACTCCCTCTTCATTTTTCCCACGAAGCGTGGGTATTTTTCCCTATTCATCGAACTCAAATTCCCTCGATTTCTTTATGCAAAAATCTTTCTTTTAAAAGTAAAATTTGTATTATTCGGAATGAAATTCGCAATAAACCTTCAGTATAAAAGTTGCAGTTTGTTAACATTATAATGATTATTTCTTGGTACTAGAAATTGTTTGATAAAGGGAAATCCGCTTTTAATGGACATTTATTGTGTTGCAATGTCGTTTGAATGTTTTTTCGTAGGTTTCCTCATATTCCCACAATTTTGATGCTTTATTCCTGTTTTGCACGTAAGGTTTTTCGACCATCAACATTTCTTCATACCCATACTGAGACCCCCATCTTCGGCCGATTTTCCGTTACTTGCCTGCAAGCTATATTTTTATAAAAACATTTTGAGTAAGTTTTCTTCAGTTATTTAAGAAAAATCTACTCATGAAATCGAAGTTAATGATATTCAAAAGCGGAAAATACCCAACATGTTTATCCTAATATGTGTCTAGTATATAAAACGACTCATTTAGATAGTATTATTAACCAAACAAATTATATTAATCGCCTTTTCAAAATATATAATAACCAAACAATAGCATTCAGTTATGTTAAAATGTTGTATTTCCGAACTCTTTCACATTCCCCCATGGTTGGTAGCGGTTGGCAGCATTGATTTTATATTTTTTGTATGTTTTTGCATGTCACACGGATTCTAAATTGCCATATAACCGATACGAAAACAAAATGGCGAGTTTGAAAAAAAAATTGAGGGGGCCAGCGGTAAGAGGATTGCGAGTTGGGGGTCTCAGTATGGTTGGAACTATAGCCTATAGATTGCATGAATTAATTTTTTCAAATTTCAATTTCCACAAAAGTCGTCAGAATCTCAAGAAAAATTCAAAAATTCAAATTTACTGGTCAGGTTTGACAGGAACTGTAAGGCAAGAACACGTTCAGCGAAGTAAAATGCTATGTTCGAATTTTCGAACTTTCGTTAGTAAAGTAGGTTTTTATTCATATCGATTGCAGTTCCTACGACTTTTGTGGAAAATGAAATTCCAAAAATGAAATTCAGACATATGAATGCAATCTATAGCTCCAATTGCATCTGGAAATATGATTTTTGTTTGCCAAATGGGTTATTGATGTTTTAGTTGCCCGGAATTGTATCAGACAACGGGCTCGTTGGAAATATTTGTTGACACGCCAGCCAGAGAAGAAATATGAATAATTATCGAGAGCTTTCTGAACTGTCAACCTTATGTCGTTTTCCATTGCGCAAAAATAAGCGTCGGGGAGAGTCCGGAATCGATCAATTCGCTTCTAAAACCCTTCCATTGGCACAAAAAAAATTTCTGCTGATTCTGAGAAGCGAATTTTGCTTCTCGATTTGAAGTCAGAATTCAATCAAGAAGCACTCACACAAGTGTAATTTATGTATTTTATACAAGTCGGATGACAGCTGCCCTAGATAATTTTTTTGGCATTTCACCAATACTTTTGTGGTTTCCACCGAAGCAGTTTTCTTGTTCTATTGGATTACAGAATGAGTGAATCCCCGAGTGAATCCAATGGAAACGACATTAGAAATGTTTTTTTTCTAAACATTTTTATCTGAACGAAATAATAGCCAAATAGTCCACACTGAATTCTTCGCGTGACACGAATTAGTATGGTTTTCGTATACAAACTGAATTTAACTTAACTATTTCTAAAAAAAATATCGAAAATTCACAATGCTTCGATTGTTTTTAATGAAAAACTAACACAAAAACGAATTGTTGTGAGAAGCTAGGCCTACATGTCGAAAGTTGGTGTTAGCTCCAATCACTTTTTATTCATACAAAACGTAGCAAATGCTTCGATTTTGAATTTTTTTTTGAGTAACAGCAATTGCTACTTTTTATTCGTACTACCCAATGGGCACTTTAAAAATTGAAATTATGATTATAAATTGTGAATTATAATTACGGTGACCATATTCGCCGAAAAAAAATAAAGGACAATAATTATTTTGATTCCAATATTTTTGTATTTATAATTCATTTGTTAAAAAACGGTAATTTCGTTTTCATTTTTGGCTTTTCAGATGTTGAGCTGAGATTTCAAAATTCTGCTGCCTAATCGAACAACAAAGTACATTTACACCGCACCTAAATTTAACATTTCTGGAAAAAAATTTCGAAATCCGATTTTGCGTTCCCAATGAAACTTAAATATCTCAAATGAAAGCTAGTTTCAGAATTGATTACTGATCTTTTTTCTGTTTAAAAATCAGAAATGGTTGAACCTAAAGAATTCATTTTTTTTAGCAGTATTATTAGGTCTGTTCCCTTACTTTCTGGTTCACTTTTGGCAATATGTCACATTTCTCTCATTGCGAGAGAAGATGCTCACTGAAATTAAATATAACCAAAAAGAAAAGGAACGCGTTGAACCACAAATTTGAAAAATGTGATTTTTTTTCTAGGCGGCAATATTCGAATTTCAGTAGAAAAAAACACAAATTTGTATTTAAGACCAGGATTTGAATGGCTTTTGTTGCAGAAATTAAAAAGTACAATTCTTTTGTTTTTTACATCTATTTTTATGCGATACATGCAATAAATATAAATGAAATTAAATAAAAAGTCAGTTACAAATTAGAATTTGAACGATTTGACAACCATCTGTCAGCAATAACCAACTAGCCCAAAGAAATTTCTTGGGCTAATATTCGTAGGTTTTTTATGGAGGGGAAATGTTTTGCTCTCTCTTTTTAGTTCTCTTCTGCCCAACTTTTGCGTAAAGGAACGAAGTTATTGTTATGAATTTAAGTGCTAGTTCAGATATATTAAAATATAGAGGTATGCAACCACTTCCTTCTTCTTTGTTATTTAGAGGTGTAACGGATAATGATTTTGCAAAATACCGGATACTGGATATTCGGCATACACTTTGGCCGGATAGCCGAATATCCGGCGGCCGAATATACTGTCAAGAGCAGAATACATTCATAGCGATGTAAAATTCGCTAAGGTCTATCTTTCATCACTAAGTAGCAGCGTTTACAGCGAGAGACTGTTTTCTGAAGCTTAATATATGGAAATAAATGCAACCGTCTTTTACCGGTTAATGCAGAAAAACTTATTTTTATTCATCATAATCTGCCTTTAATTAATAATTATAAGTACAAATTTTGTTACTTATTTAAGAGCTGTTAATAAAAGAAAAAACTTTTTCAATCGACTTCTTGTTTTTATAGGTATTTTATTTTACCTATCCGGTATTCGCCGAATATCCTAGCCAGACTGACTTTTCGTAATTTTTAGAAGGGTGGATAGATTTAAAAACATATTCATTTTTTTCTTCATTTTACGAAAACCTCTAAATTCTTAGCAGGGTTTTCCGAAACTACATTTAGTAATAAGAATCGGTTTAACCGTATACATTCATTTGTGATTTGTCACTGCTCCAAGCATTATTCGATTCCTGATTGAAAATACTCTTCAGTTGGTGGACTAGAACCCGTTAGGTACAAATTGAAATTTAAGGTATACACACTCTGAAGCACTGAGGGTGTAAACACAATTTCAAGTAATGTGTGCACATTATACGTAATATTTTTAACTATCAACTAATTGCAAACAATTTTCAGTCGGTGTTTTAAAGGACAGTTTCAAAAATAAAGGACAAAATCCGTCCTTTATTAAAAAGAAAATAATATAGGACAGGAGTTAAAAATAAAGGACTGTCCTTTTAAATAAAGGAAGGATGGTCACCGTAATTATAATACTTGTATTAATTCGGCTACATTAGTCTGGATTAGAAATACCCTGAACACACAAACTAGATTGGTCGGCAACGTCACCTTTCGTACGTCAGCCAGATATGCAAATTGTTAACTGTGACGAGATCTGGATGATTCAAATCCGTCAACGAGATTTGTTTGGACTAGGTAAACGAACGTGTTGACTAGTCAACTTGAATTGTTTTTGTATTGTGGTGATTTGAAATGTCAACTGAGTATGCAGGCAGTATTTTCTTGACTATATTTTTTTTTAATTGACTTATTCGTAAACGTTTCCGAAAAAAAAAAATATCCACGTGCTATGGTCGCTTACAGACAGACAAAGAACAAATTGCTATTTTAACTTTTAAGAGGCAATGAAAGGTTAAAAACAACAGTGACTTCGGATTAGTAAACTTACCCGGTCTTTGTGAAAATGGCAGCAGCTATCATTATACGTTCGTCAGGATCAACTGGCTTAATAAACCAAGTTGAATCGTTATGTTCCTCCCAACAGTTATTTGCTTTGCGACAATACGCAGTAAAGTGCCCAGCTTCGGCGGAAATTATACCACACAGTCTATCGCGTAAAAAGGCGTTTATTTTAAAATGACATCTGTATGAAAAAATAAGTAAACAAAATAATTACCTGTACTCATATTCCAAGTTCAATGTTGTTGGAATTTCCTCCAACTTACATTTCAGACCATCTAAATCCTCTAGCATCAAGATGGAAAATTCAAAACAGAGGTGAGCGTTGTAAGTATTTAGTTCCGCTGCGCTATAAGTTCCGCAGGTTAAGCATTTCGATTTTAAACCAGTCGATTTAATTGTCTCTTCCAGTAAACAAGAACCATATTCCATTTTTTTCTTTAATCTTACCAAAAATATGGCCTGCGATGAAGTATATGGACCGCAATTTTGACACCGACAGTGTATATTCACACTGGGGCGCGATTGGAAACACTTTGACCACACCTCGTCAATCGAACTAAACATATTAATTTGATGGGGATGCGTGTTCCTATTAACTTTGTGGCCAAATAGCGACAAAAACAAAGCCATGCGATGAAGGTATACCGCAGCAGTCGCACCTTCATTCATAAAATGGTCTATAAAATCCATGGTTGTGTTCTTTGGCCCATTTCTAATATAATTGCAGTAGGATGCATCATCGGTGCCACGCGTCATCAATATCTGTGCGATTGAATCGAATGCGCAGGTATTCGATACGAGGTAATATTCTCCATTAACCCTTAGTTCCCTTTGGGTACTGCCGTTGCGAAGTATAAGCAGTTTATTATTCTTTGCTTGTTTTGGTGAACTTGGAACATTGCGTAGGCCCTGTGGGAGTGTGATCTTACCTGCACGATTAAAAGAGTTATTTGCTTAGCTGTGGTCTACCTTTTGAATGTAAACTTACCTGCAAGTTCAGACTTTACACTCGAATGAGGTTCAGTGAAATAATATTGATCCACGTCTGAAACGAAAGAGGAAATGCAAAATACTTTCACAAGCTGCATATGTTTCGTCTTGTTACGGAAAGCTTAGGGCGTTACTTACCTATTTATACTTATATCCCAAGCCTTACTAGCACAAAAAGCGAAGTTAGTTCTGTCACTTGCGAATATTAGTGTTTGAAATGAACAGTATACCTAAAAAATGTAAAGGTTGCTGTAGACATGGGCAAAACGCGAAAGATTGGCGGAAATTGTTGCACAGGACCAGAAAAATAATGTACTGCCCTTTACGGATTTTATCTCGATTTTCTGATTCGTAAAAAAGAAGCTTAAGTGAGTAATTATGTAACCATTCGAAAGAGGAGCTTAAATAGAATCTGAAGACATTGGTTTGGCAGCAACCACCCTGCCACTAACCCCCGACAACCCATGTTTTCCCATACATATTGTTACATTCAGGCTGGGATTCGAAAAGATAACACACTATTCTGTTTAACTTTTCCAATAAAATCACTTTATTTACACTTTCTAATTATTCACTTACTAAGTACCAAAACAATATCACTTAAATCAATTCTAAACCCATCCATTCACTTAATTCACTGTTTTACCTTACACTTATTTATCTCACAACCGATTTCGAACTTTACCAACCACTGTTTAAAAATCAATGTGTCTCCCTCTTCTCAAACGAGTGTTCGCAGGGGTTGTTTTTCATTTCACCATTTAAGGTTCGACACTCCACACCACATTATCCCCCTGGTAAACTTGTTCGTCCCGAACAAACTCGCTTACATTTTCGCCATTATAGCGATGAAGACGATCCACATGAACGACTTTCAGCTTGCCTCTTCCTCGTTGGATGCGATAGACAACGTCGTTGATGCGCTTCACGATTTTATAGGGTCCTTCCCAGTCTTGTTGCAATTTAGGTGATAAGCCTTTTCTTCGATGAGGATTATATAGCCATACCAGATCTCCTTCCTGGAATCCTGTAGTTGTCGTTTTAGTATCGTACGTCGTTTTCATACGGTCACTTGCTATCTTAATCTTTTCCCTAGTCCCTCGATGCACGTCCCTGATGATATCCCTGAGGTCTGCAATATAGTCTTCCTCATTCTTGGGTTCTTCGCATGGGGATCCAAACATCAACTCGCTTGGCAGGCGGACTGTTCGACCGAAATGGATTTGAGATGGAGTACGTCCTGTGGTGTTATGCACTGCATTTCGATAGGCCAATAAAAACATGGGAATCTGTTTGTCCCAATCTCTCTGATCATCGCCAACGACCTTAGAGAGGTGTTCGCTTAGGGTTCTGTTGAAGCGCTCCACCATCCCATCTTATTGTGGGTGAAGGGGTGTTGTCCTTGTCTTGTGAGTCCCGAATAACTGGCACACTCCTTGGAAAATCCTGGACTCGAAGTTTCGTCCTTGGTCCGAATGCAGTTCAATTGGAACACCGAATCTGCTTACCCAGTTGTAGCCAATTTGCTCCACCACGGCTTTAGCTTCTTGGTTAGGGATAGCAAATGCTTCAGGCCACTTACTGAAGTTATCCATAACAACGAGGATGTAACGATTTCCATTTTGCGTTTCAGGAAACGGTCCCGCAATATCAACTGCTATCCTTTCGAAGGGTGCTCCCACGTTGAATTGCTGCATCTGCACTCGGACTTTCACTCTCGGGCCTTTGCTGGCTGAACATGTTACGCACTTTCTGCACCAACTTTCAACATCCTCCCTTGAATGGACCCTATACTTTAGAACTTGCAAACCGATGTCGAGTACTACATCATGCGCCTTCATAAAGTCGATTCTAATGATGCATTCGTCACGTATATCAGCCACTTAGAATGCATGGGAGAAGACTATTCCTGCAAGATTTATCGTCAAGAGTACCTCACCATACACCTTTGCCGTTGCTCCAGTTGCAGTTTTCAGACAGTAGCTGCTGGTGTTTTGCAGCCATGATTGGCGAACGATGTCCCTTCGGATTATGGAAGCGGTGGCACCTGTATCGATTGTGGCCACATACTTTTCCTGGCCGATATGTGCTTCCACTGTCAAGCTCCTGTTACATCGTTTGGTCTGGGAAACCTGAATTGTGGTCCTGGGGGCGTCGATTCCAGAAACCAGCTTCTGCCCCGCGAAGTTGGTTCTTACTCGTTTCCCGAATGACGGCTTTATGATGTTCCATCCGCCGAATGTTCAGGTGCCTCC
Source organism: Cheilosia urbana (assembly GCA_946477585.1). Classification (NCBI taxonomy): domain Eukaryota; kingdom Metazoa; phylum Arthropoda; class Insecta; order Diptera; family Syrphidae; genus Cheilosia; species Cheilosia urbana. Next base: position 7,491,342 of record OX297857.1, read on the forward strand.
TCATTACGACTCCTAATTCTGCAATGTGGACAACTGCCTTGTCTACGTTCAGCCCTGCACTGCCGTTGTAGATGTCCAATTTTGTTGCAGTTCCAGCAACGGATCGGTCCCCTGCGAAAATTATTCCGGTCTACTACTTCTGTTCTCTGGCATGAGCATTCAACGGATGTTATTTCTCTTACACGGTGAAACCCTTGAGATGCTTGGTCAGCAGCTTTCATCGTTAAGGCAAATGCCAGTGCCTCAGGAAGAGTTCTCTTTCCAGCCATGCGTAGAGCCATCTGCAGTTGTCTGTCTTCTATGGCTTGTGTAAAAGCTTCAATTGCCATTTCATTGATGACATCTTCGCCGGCATTGGGATATGACAAATGCGCTAGCCGTTCGATATCCGCTGGCAACTGCTGGAGAGTTTCTCCCCTCTTCTGGATTCTACTGCACAGTTGCACTCTATACACTTGCTGCATATGGTCGTCGTCAAATCGCATCTCAATAGCTTTAACCAAAGCGTTGTAGTTGCGTTGTTTTTCTTCTGCGACAGTTTGAAGCAACTCTGCAGCTGAGCCTCGTAATGCGAGCGTTAGTGCAATCGACTTTTCCTCGTCGTCGCATCCGTTGATCGTTGCAGCTGCTTCGAACTGTCTCTTATAGATTTGCCACGATGTTTGACCATCAAAAACGGGTGGTTGCATCTCTTTCTTTCTTGGGCAGTCAGTAGAATGTTCTCGAGCCTTCTGTTTCTTGACTTTTTCGAGCTCTTTAGCTATGTTCTCGATGTTTGCTTCCTGTTTATGCAACGTTTCATTTATTTCCTCAAACTTGGTTTCATGCTCATTTAATTTCTCATCAATAGCGTCGATTTTTACGTCTAGAACATTCTTAAATTCTTCCACTGCATCTTTTTGTGCAGCGACAATGGAATTTTTCTGTTCTTCAAGAGAATTCATTTGTGCTTCGAGAGAATTCTTCTGTTCTGCGAACTTCGATTCCATAGAATTCTTCTGTTCTTCTAGAGAATTCTTCTGTTCTTCCATCTTATAAAAAAAAAAAAAATAGTTGGCGCAACAGGTCCGGAGGGACCCTAGGCCTAGCTTCTCACAACCATTCGTTTTGTGTGAGTTTCTCATTTTTGGAACGAATGGAAGGGATCTACAATTTTATGCCGACTCCAAACGGCTAATCGAGAAGCTCTTTCAAGACATTTATACTCTCGGATGTTTGTCAGACGTTCGCGAGAGGTAGCGCAGCGGAAAAAAAACCCTAAGTCGGAATTGGGTTTTTGCGGGATTTGAACCTGGGACCCCCGCATAGCAGTCCAACACACTAACCACTAAGCTACTGCGACTACGCGAGAAGTAATTCCATCATAGCGCTTATCTCAACGCCTGTACTTACTTGTTCTTCTGGCACGTCGAATAGAACAGATTTCGAATCTGCTCCCATTGGACAGCTTCCTGCAGACGAAGTATGAGGTTACTTTTCCCTCCACCTGTGGAGAGATTTCGCTTCTCTGTTCAATTTATATTTTCAGTACAGGGAAGATAGGCTATTTGCCTTTCACCCTTACTATTATGGATTTTAATAAGCTGTCTCCATTTTAAAGCTCTCACATGGTTGCCATAGTGAGCACTATAAATTGGCATAATTTTCTCACAAATATCGGTAGGGCTACCAAATACCAACTCTTTATTAAAAACAAAAAATGGTTTAACTGCATATTAACAGATCCTTTAGAAATACAAAATAATTAAAGGAGTACCTAAAACTGTATGGCAACATCCCACATAATCAAATTCATTTATTCGCTCTCAAAACCTTTAAAAAGCACCAAAACCGAAAGTTCTCTGAGAATATCCATAGAAAAACCCGTAATGATATTTTTGCAAATAGATATGGTAACACTCTTCTGAGGTGCTTAAAACACACACATGTTTATTTTCTGCGATAAAATAGTAACCGCACACGAGAATATCACCCTCGTCGTTATCCTCATTCTGTTATGACAGCAGTTGTCTGGCAGACTGGTCATGGTGGGATGCATGCGCCTCTGAGGAAAATTGGGTGGGTTTTTCGTAAATGACAACAACAAATTCTTTGGAATGCCAGTGGTTTCGTTTTTATTTCAGTGGCAAATCTTGTGTTTGAGTGCCGTGAGAGCAGCTACAAGCACCACTGGTAGAAAAAAGAGCTTCCCATAAGGCCTGTACTGAAAATATAAATTGAACAGAGTATAGCTCTTCACTTTTTAATTGGGGTATGCTTAGTTGTAGCAATAAACGACCCATTTTGTTTATCTTTAGTAATTTCATAATTCACAAATTCACTTTTTTTTTAACTTTAGCTAGTCTTAATAGCACTTAGCACAGAATAAGTTTTATCCCACTTCTGACACCTATGTTACATTCAGGCTGGGATTCGAAAAGATAAAACACTATTCTGTTTAACTTTTCTAATAAAATCACTTTATCTACACTTTCTAAATATTAAGTATCAAAACAATATCACTTAAATCAATTCTTAAATGTTTCAATCCAATCACTTAAGAGGCCTCTACCCATAAATCGAGCAAAAGTGCAAAAAGTGCCATTCTGTTTCCAAGATTGATAAATTATTACTGGAGCAATTGAAACTGAATGCATCTGAAAGAACAGAATTTCCTCTTCATAACGTACCGAAAAAGTTTTTAAAAAAGCATCACAGCTATATTTTATTTAAAGAGGTGTTTGGGAAAATTAACATTTGGCCATGGCCAAAACATGACAAGACCGTAGTACAATACATCTAAGATCGCTAGCTCAGTTAAAAGGTAGTATCAAAAACACCAATACGTACCAGACATATCTTGAAATTTTGCACTAGTATTGAAGATAAATGTGTTTAAAAACAGACAATATTTCGAAATATTGAACTACCTTTTTCGTGTGAATATAGATGCACGTATGTTTCAATTTTTACTCAGAACAACAATGTATCATATCAGCTAACAGATCCAATATAAACATATATTTGTTTACGTGTATTTTGTCACAAAATACCGAGTTTAAATTACATATTTGTTTCAAAAATATAGGTATATTCTGTACGCTACATAGTTTATGGACTTCCGCAGAATAAAATTCCGGATTTCCCGTGAAGGTGGCGGTAGTTCTTTGGTCTGATCTGAACAGCCAATCAGAACAGCACGCAAGTGCGTAGCTTGTGTTTTACTGCTCTTGGAGGTGTTTTCTAAATGAAACAGGTTTGGTGTGAAGTCTGAACTGAACTGCGATTTCAATGAAAAAAAGCAAGCATTTGTGCATGTGGAAATGAAAATAGGAAGGGTTAGAAATTGATTTTTAGTGAAATCATGTATTGTTTTTTTAAGACAAACTTTATTAACATTGCTTACAATTCACAATTGATCGCATCTTTTAATTCTCATTTTCGAGTGGAGAAATATCCAGATCTTTAACATTTACAATGGGATTATGACAACTAAAGTAAGATACGAAATGTTGGAAGTCGCATTAGAAGTTTCACTTCAAAAATACTAGGTAGGTACCCTATTAAATTATATGTTTATCAAACCAAACTAAAACAAGTAAATGAAATAATGAGGACGCTACTCGTTGCTAACGCTCGCGCTGGCCTGTAACAAGTATACTACGCGCATGCGTTCGAGTGCCACGCATTCACTCTCGCTCTGTCCCCTCCCCAGGAGCGTTGAACGTTTAACGCAACCTTGTTGGAAGTCGCATTAGAAGTTTGACTTCAAAAAGACATTAATTGCCGATTTAGTCATTATTTTTGGAAATTAATCTTCACCACATAATATTCCTCTCCCAGCATTTGGTGCCAATAAACTCACTCACCATTGCATACTCTGAAGCGTGAGTGGTACCCTCACATCTTTGAGTATGCAATGTTTATAGTAGCGTTAAGCGTTTAACACAACCTTTTTGGAAGTGGCATAAAAAGTTTCACTTCAATAAATCAAACAACATAATTCACCTTTATCGTCTTTACTTCTTGAATTCTTCAATTCTTTACTGTGGGTATCAACGTAGGTACTATAACAACCATTAAAACAAAAACCTTGAACTCAATTTCTATATACACCACCATACGTTCGTCAGCGCGCGTCAACAGCCATCTGCGCATTTCCTCAGAAACACATTGTCGCTGTTGATTACATACACATTCACGTCGCATACTTCTCTTTCGTTTCACTTATTTTGGAGAAAACACCACTCAGTTTTTTTTTTCATATGAACGAACGTGCTTGTGCAATGTGCGCCACCCTCACCCTCCCTCACACCTTTGACTTTCCAATGCTTTTATAAGCGTTAAACGTTTAACGCGACCTTGAGTTGGAAGTCGCATAAGAAGTTTCACTTCAAAAAATACCATCCACACGTAACCAATAATTTCAAATTTAACGGATAAAATTCTATGAACGCTGACACCAACTTTGTCGACAGCTAAAGTGGCTCATATTTTTTGCGAGTTTGTTAATGAGATCTAATTTTTGAAGTTACGTGACATTTGTAAATACGAATTTCTATGTAACAATACTAGCGCAACAAATCGTGGTCACTCCGTAAAACTATACGGGTCGATTGCAGAATCCGTCGTATTCGGAATTTTGCTACGAACCCCGAAAGAATTATTACAGAATCCGTCGTAGGGTACATTTTTTGCATTCGAAATTCGTAGAACGTGGTATATTCAGTGATACCACTTCGTAGCAAAATTCCGAATACGACGGATTCTGTGATAGACCCGATAGCTAGCAGGCAAGTAACAGAAAATCGGCCGGTATTGGGGGTTTCAGTATTGTCTCTGGTGAATAAGTACAGGACCAAGTTTATCCTATCTAGAACATACAGGTAGCTATGTTTAGTTTATATATTTCGACTTCGGTGTGAACTCTGATAATGGCGTCACATCAGATATTAAGCGAAGAATTAAGCTTGTCAAAGGCATTTTAATAGGAAAGGCCTTCTCCACTGAAATAATACTATAGCCATATTTAATGCTTGTTGAGGCAACAATCAGCGCCACCTGCCATATAGGTTGCACTTCATTTTATTATTAACATATTTTAACAAGGAAATTGGAAGCCATCAACAGCTTAGGTACCTTTTTTCTCTTTTGCCGCCTCTGTCTTCTTGAAATGGGTAATGCAATCCGAGTGAACACGCCTTATGGTAACGGTAGTTTCCCTGCTTCCAGCATCATTGGCAAACACGAATGAAAAGCTTTGCGCGTTCTTCACCTTCTCGTTTATTATTCGCTGAATCGTTGAAAGATTGGACAATCTGACGCAAATGATCGAATTAGCTGCACCACTGTCCTTTGCTTGGCTTTCTTTGACGTAGCATATTTCGATTTTTTCATCAGGAACTTCCGCTGGCAGAGTATTTAGTAGAATTTGCTCAACTTTGGCCTTTGCATTTTCTTTGTTGACATTTAGCATCCCCACTATTTCCCAGCAAATGTTAGTGGATGTGGAATCAGTCCGCTGACAGCTGACATTGTTCGCCACTATTTGTTTGGAGTGGACATTTTCTGATCCTACTCCGTTTTGTTGTTGTAAGGAGGGATTGTATGCACCTTCCGATTGGGATAGTCCATCCATTTCTCGAGTGTATTCGCTCTTCCAGTCCTCACCAACTTGCGATCTAGACGCAGTGGCCTGGGTTGCGCTAATAGTTTTTATTGATAGGAGCGCTACTCGGAGACCTTGTATTCTGCTTGTCGTTTTTATTCACTTTGAATTTTTGTATCAAAAACAAGTTGATCAAAAATTTGATGGGTCTGATGATAAACAACTTCTTAGTATTTATGAGGTAGCTTTCACTTAAATCCAATTTATTTATTTACATGTCAAAATATTGTTACACATTGCATAAGTGTAATGAAATAAATTTAATTTGATGTGTCTCCAAATGTAATAACAATTGTGTCAATTGAGTACATTTCAAACAAAGTGGAAAGTCTGAAGTCACTTACATCAACCGCTCAATAATCTTTAGACAATCAACTCCGTTCAGATTTAAATTATTTGCCTCTAGTACGTTACAAGTCAGCTATATTTGCAACATTCAAAGCAGATGATACTACTACACACAAAAAACAATTTCACATTACAATACAATACTTAAACTTCGTAACGTCATTTAAAAATCAATGATAGTCCTTGGTTAGTCCAACTTAAACAAACTAAGTAGAGCACGCAAATGCTACTGAAACACCGATCTCTGTCCTTCTATGCGAAGTTCCCAGCAAAGGCTACTATTAAGAATAAAAATTCAAAAAAGAAGCAGCATTAGGCTTGCTCAGTTTAGTGCTTTAGTTTACATCTTTTCCTTTTCCATTCCGCGATTACTCTGTTTCCATTTTGTTTTGTTTATTCGCCAATGAATAAACATGAATGTTTTTGCTGCGTAGATGCCGAAATTTCCCAGGCTTTTTTGTTTATTTTTTTTATTGAATTCAATCTCCTGTTATAGTTATCCAATTTCACCATAACTTGTGTTGTTTTTTTTTAACAGTTGAATATGTTTACGGATAGACCTAGTGAAACAGACGGGATATCAAATAAAATGAACATAACTGTATATATACATCAAGAGTGGAGAGTGGAGAAAAAGATTGAACACACTGGGCTTGCGAAAACTAAAGAACGGAATGTTCAAATTTTGACTGATGACTGTTAATTTATAATTCACTTACATAGGTGGCGCTTCAGTCCGAGGTGGACCTGGGCCTCACCCAATACGCCTCAGTTAGCGCGATCTTTGGCTAACTGTCTCAAGTTGCGCACTCGAAGTTTGTTGAGGTTCCCTTCTACTAGCGCGTTCCACCTAAGACCAGGCAATCCTCTACTGCAATGCCCCTCCGTTTTGAAATCGAAGACTCTTCGGGCCGGAGTGTCCCGAGCCATCTTAGGCGTCTGACCAGGTCGATGTCGATCTACCGCTTCTGACCAAAAATCACTCAAAGAATTTTGGGTGCGACCAAGAAGACTTTGGCAGGTGTGAATCTTCGCTTGATTGCTGAGGTGATGTCATTTTCAGAGTTAATATAGAGGATCCGATGTAGACAAAGTCTCGAAAGACCTCCAAGTTATAGCTGTCTATCGTGAAGTTCTGTCCGATTCGTCAATGGTGTGTGTCCCTTTATGTTGACCGCACATATTTTGGTTTGCCCTCATTCCCCTCCAGGCCCATTTTTGCCGGTTCTGTACTTAGACTTGGCAACCACCAGTGAAAGCTTGCTGTGTTCTTCCAATGATCTCGATGTCGTCAGCACAGACTTTTGGAAACTGACTTATGCTATTTGACGTTGCTGCGATGCGAAATATAACTCTATCAATGTTGTGTATCGGTCAAAGGCAAAGAAAGACGTGTATAGCTCGGTGGACAAAACGTGAATGCTTTATTTTATATTCTTACAGACTAACTAGAAAACATAGAAGGAATTAATAACATCGCAATAGCGATGTTGCCATATGTAAGTATTTAATACTTAACACGCTCTCCATGAGCTTTTTGTTAACAATCAATTCAAATATTCTTAAGGATAATCATATAGAATACTAATAAAGAATGTAACTAACAAAACAATTCTGATACTTTTAAATTTAAATTCAAATAAAGTTACTATTAACAATTTTTACCATACCTAAGGTTGAAATTTGTTCGATTTAATTACCTTACCATCGCATCTTGGTCTTAATTGTCTTGATTGAATAGGTTGATAATCTAACTCCGAATCTACCGAAGAACTTCCCTGAGGTGTACTCTCCTCTGGTGAAATGATGGTAATTTGTGGAATATTATCTGCAATACTATTTTTGTCCGGTGTCGTATTTTCAGCTATTTCAGTATTATTAACCTGCACATTACTGCTATTTGGACCGCGTATTTGATCTAAATGTCTTTTAATTACACTATTGTTACTTGAGATGATACAACAATAAGTACGAGGACCTAATTTATTTCGTATTGTGGCCGGCGACCAACATGGTTTGTTGGGGTCTCTATAATCTCTAATAAATACTTTTTGACCATTGTTGAAACTAAATTCCCGTTTTCCTTTAAAATATTGTTTACTCTTATTTTGACTTCGAATGATATTATCTCTTATTAATGGTGGTTTTAATAAACTAAATCGAGTCTTTAAAGTTCGACCAAAAAATAATTTTGCAGGTGATTCTTCTGTGGTGCAATGCCTTGTATTGCGGTAATCACATAAAAATCGATTTTAGATGATATCGATATCGGGATGTTTTTCAACTTTTAAATTAGCATATAACGATTTTTTTAGTACTTTAACAAAAATTTCGGCCTGGCCGTTTGTAGCTGGGTGACCTGGTGGTGTTAGTATATGTTTAACCTTATTCATTTTCAAGAAATGTTCATTTTCTTGTGACGTAAATTGTCTACCATTGTCACTGACCAATGTGTCAATAATACCATAGCGACAAAATAGTTCTCTCATTTTTTTTATTACGAATGTTGATGTCAATTCCTTTGTTTTGAAAACTTCGACCCACTTTGTAAATGAATCAATTACGATAAAAAAATGGAAGCCATTTATTGGACCCGCAAAATCAACATGGATACGACTCCAAACCGAACACGTTGGTTGCCATGATGTTAAGGGACTCTTTTCTGGATTTGTTTGTAGCTCTTGACATGGATTGCAATTTCGAACTAGATTTTCTATATCCCTATCAATGTTTGGCCACCATACGTAAGATCGGGCTAGCGCCTTCGTTTTTACGATGCCCAGATGTGACAAATGTAATTCGTTTAAGACGATATTGCGCAACTTTGAAGGAATTATAGTTCGATATCCCCATAATATACAATCCTGTTCAACGGTTAATTCTAACTTTTTGTTTTTAAATGAATTGAGTATAGGATCTTCTAAGTTTTCACCATTTTGAATCGCATGACTTAATTTTGACAAAATTGGATCCCGTCGCGTTTCAATAGCAATGTCTTTGAAACTTAAACGCAATGGATTTTCTTTTTTGATGAAATTTATATAATTGGCTTCCTTGGCAGAATCCTCGGAAGAATTTAAGTGCGGAATGCGTGATAAGCTATCAGCTTCATTCGAAATTCCTTTGACATATTCAATTGTGTAATTGAATCCAGATAGTATGAATGCCCATCTTTGAATTCGAGCAGCTGCCATAATTGGAAGACTTTTATTTTCCCCAAAAATAGATAACAGGGGCTTGTGGTCAGTTTTCAAAACAAAATGATTGCCTAATAAGTATTGTTTAAGTTTGGTAATACAAAAAATGATAGCTAGGGCTTCCTTTTCTAGGGTACTGTAGTTTTGTTCGCTTTTGGTAAGTGACCTAGAGATGAAAGCAATGGGTTTTGTCGTGTTATCCGAATATTTGTGGGATAGCACGCCCGCAACAACATTGTTAGAAGCGTCAGTTGTCAAAATTATTGGCAAGTCTGGGTTAAAATGTACTAAAACTTGGTCTGATGTAATTTCATTTTTCATTTTCTCATACGCATTCTGACAATCTTTGGACCATTTAAATGGAACACCTTTTTGCAATAAGTGGTATAGAGGAATCATTTTATCAGCAAATTTATCTATAAATTTAGAATACTATTCCAATGAAGGCTCTAACTTCTGAAATATTAGTTGGAATTGGGGCCTTTAAAATATTAGAAATCCTTTCGTCGGTTTTAGATAGCCCAACTTGATCAATTGAAAAACCAAGGTACTTAATTTTTGATTGAAAGAAGGCACACTTATCTTTGTTTAATTTCAAACCAGCTTTTTTAAGTTTATTCAAAACTAATTTCAATGTTTTGACATGTTCTTGAAAAGTTTTACCAGTGACCGTAATGTCATCTTGATAAACAACCAGATATGGAATATCACGCAAGAGATTTTCTATTGTTTTTTGAAATATAGCTGCAGCTGGCTTAACACCAAATGGTAGGCGTTTCATTTTTAAAGTGCCAATATGTGTACTCCAAGTGCACAAAAGTTGCGATTCGTCATCTAACATAAGCTGATTGTATGCTTTTGATAAATCGAGTTTTGTGAAAAGTTTACCTCCTTCTAAGGATGTAAATATTTCATCTATTCTTGGTAAAGGATATTTTATGTCAACTAAATATTTGTTTAGCGTTACTTTATAATCGCCGCAGATACGTATGTCACCATTTGGCTTGAGAATAGGAACTAATGGTGTTCCCCAGTCAGAGCTATCAACCGGTTCTATACTCTGTCCAAGAAAAATTGTCAGTACAGGCCTTATGGGAAGCTCTTTTTTCTACCAGTGGTGCCTGTAGTACTCTCACGGCACTAAAACACAAGATTTGCCACTGAAATAAAAACGAAACCACTGGCATTCCAAAGAATTTTGTTGTTGTAATTTTCCTGAAATTCGCATACATCCCTCAACAACCAGTCTGCCACACAATTGCGGGCAGAATGAGCACGATCGCTTGTGTTCGCTTGCTGTTATCATCAACCAAAATAAGCAGTGTGAGTGACTGAAGCACATCAGAGAAGTGTTACCATATGACAATGTTAGCATATCATTAAGGGTTTTTCTTTGAATTTTGTCAAAGAACTTTCGGTTTTGGTGCTTTTTGGAGCTTTTGAGAGCGGCATATTATTTGGGGTGCTGCCATTCGGTTTTAATTTGTTTGTATTTCTGAAAGATCCAATAATATTCAGTTAAAACATATTAATGTTTATTCGTGAGGTGTTTTAATGCATTTATTTCATTAACGCAACAAGTGATCATATGTGCGTTGTAGAGATATTGCAATAAATTAATAGTGATTACTAGGGCAACTCAACCGGATTCATGCAAAAGCATGGTATTTTAAGGGATAAAATTTGATTAAATATTTTAATATAGAAAACTAAGTACAAATTTTCAGCCTTATTCGTTAGGTCATATTTCTGCATATTTTGGTAGGTACAAATTCATATTTCACTTTGTAGAGCATATTTTTCACACTGAAATATCGAAATGATGAAGCAGGTAGACCTATACTGTTTATTTTCGGTCGTTGAGTTGTACCACATCCAGTCAGTCCTCTCCAGTAAAGCAAATGCCTTAAAAGGATCTTATGATCCTTTTTTTACTGTTTCCGCGAAGTTCTGCATTGACGGGTAGTAATTTTTTAACAAATATGCAATCAAGGTATATATGTCTATATTAAAAAATGTATGTAGAGCTGCACAAGTGCAGTCCTTTTACTATCTGTTTAGGAATATGACATTGCGTCGTGGTTATATAATTTTGTATTCTCAATTGCGGATAGTGCATCTAAGCAAGTGATGAATAAACAGAAACATGGCTACAAAGTCTTCAAAGGATCTAAGCGTAGAAAAGAAACAACAAATTGTTGATGCAACTGAAAAATTCTATGGCCTTTTTAAAAGTAAATCGCAAGCCGTAGGAAATGCGGCTACAGTTTTTTCTGTTACGGAACGAACTGTATACAGGCTTTTAAGGGAAAAAGCAATCAAAGGCCACAATTCAACACCAAAGAAGAAAAATAATTCCGGTATCAAGAGCAAGGTGGATAATTTGGGCAAATGTGCGATTAGGCGGATAGTCTATCAGTTTTTTTTTATGGATAATGACCTTTCAACGCTAGACAAGATATTTTTGGAAGTACAAAAAAGTGAAAATATAACAAAACTAAGCAGCTCAACCTTGCATATAATATATTGCAAAAAGATTTCGGACTTAAATTCGTCAAACCTTAACGAAAAAATTTGTTTTTGGAAAGTAGTGACATTATTTCTTGGAGACGAAGATATCCACGTGAAGTAAAAAAAATTAGACAAGAGAAAAGTAAGATTTATTTTACTGATGAGACCTGGCTAAATTGGAAGATGGTAACCCTAACAGTATTGCTCTCTGAGTTATGCCGAATTATCATACACACTATGGCAACCCTGTGAGAGCTTTAAAAAGGGACAGATTTATGTGAGTCATTGCAACCAGACTGAGAGACAAACATCCTATCTTCCCTGTACTGACAATTTTTCTTGGACAGAGTATAGTACCCCTTCTTTGATTAGATCTCGTAATTGGTTCTCGATTCTCTCTTTCCAAGCAAATGGAATGGCACGCGGTTTAAAGAAAATTGGTTTTGCATCATTACTGATTGCTAGTGAAATCTTTGAACCATTGTATGATCCTAATCGTTCGTCAAAAACTTCATGAAATTCATCTTTTAATTGTTCAATAATTGTTGAATATTGTTCATCTTGCTTAATTAAATTAATTTGTTTAAGTTCGAAGTTGAATTTTCTAAGAAACGAGCATCCCAACAAGGGTGGATTGTTTGTATCTGAGACCACAACTGTGACTTTCTTTTCGGTACCTCTATACTTAATATTAGCATCAAACTCACCAAGTAACTTAATTCGATCACCATTATAATCGACATATGGTACGCCGCATGATTTTAATTTTCCTGTATTGTGCAAATTTTTATATACTGATGCTGGAATCAATGTGCATGGAGCACCTGTATCACACACCATGTTCAAGTATGTACCGTTCAATTCCACCAGAAGCGAGTACACGTCAGACAAGTTACCTGTAGATAAACTAAAAACAGAATATTCAAGCTGATCATTATTTGGAAAATCATCTGAATCAGATATATAATTGACAGTTTCTTTAATTTTGGAACGACAAATTGATGCTAAATGTCCTATCTTTGAACAATAATTACAAATGCTACTTTTGAATTTACACATGTTGGAGTTGTGATTCCGCCATCCACAATGCTTGCATGATTTGGTTCCGCTATGATTGCTGTTCTTGCTGCTGCTGCTGCCATTACTGTTGCCTTTGTTATATTTGCTGCTGTTACTTTTGTTGCTTTTCACATGTTCACGTTTTTTTATTAAATTCACACTGGAATCCGCTACTGCTTCAGCTTTTGTTGAAAATTTCGTCTCCGCAATTAACGCCTTTTTTAACGCAGTTTGCACAGTGAGTGTTTCATCCTCTTCACAAATTTTGTCAAAAATATTGTCTTGTAAGCCCATAATAAATTTGTTTAAAATAAATGCGTCTAAATGATCTCCAAATTTGCAATTTATTGCCAATTTTTTCACTTTGGCAAACCATTGAGACACTGATTCACCTTCATTTCTTGCGTTGTGGAAAGTGCGGCGTTCACGAAATATAATAGTTGGAGGTGTATAATGCATTTCCAACATTTCGCACAATTCTTTATAAGTTTTTGTCACTGGTGAATCTGGAGAACATAAACTATGTAGCAAATTATATGGAACTGCGCCGATTGATTTTAATAAAATTGCTTTTTGTGTATTTTCTTGCTGACAATTGATTTCACATAGGTGAATGTCCAGTTTTTCTTTCCACACGAACCACGTTTCCACAGTCGGTGAAAATTCCGGTAAATTTGGGGCTTGGTACACCGTGGTCATTGTGTTTGATATCACTGGCACTGGTGTAATTTTTGGTTCTTGCATTTTTTTTTTTTTTTTTTTACTCGTCGCCAATTATGTTGTGTATCGGTCAAAGGCAAAGAAAGACGTGTATAGCTCGGTGGACAAAACGTGAATGCTTTATTTCATATTCTTACAGACTAACTAGAAAACATAGAAGGAATTAATAACATCGCAATAGCGATGTTGCCATATGTAAGTATTTAATACTTAACAATCAAGCTCAAGGTTCATATTAATAAGGACCAGCCTTATCGACCATCGAATCGATATGTGACTAAACTTTGAATTCACCGCCAAGTCTTGACTCAATTCGCCAATAAACTACACTATTTACTATAAGTCCTTGTTTATAACTACTGGTGTCGTTCAAACGATCGAGAATTTTTGGTGCTTTTTGAGGCGATTTCTGACTCGTTTTTGGAATTATTTTCTAAGTTGATTGTTTACACGTTATTTCATTCAGAGACAATACTGAGACCCCCAACTTCGGCCGATTTGCGAAATAGTCGTCGATAATGAAATCAGAGACAATACTGAGACCCCCAACTCACAATCCTCTTGCCGCTAGCCCCCTCAGTTTTTTTTTTCAAATTCGCCATTTTGTTTTCCTATCGGTGTTATGTCAATTTAGAATCCGTGTGACATGTAAAAACATACAAGAAATATAAAATCAATGCTGCCAACCGCTACCGACCATGGGGGAATGTGATAGAATTCGGGAATACGACATTTTAAGATAACTGAATGCTATTGGTTGATTATTATAAATTTTCAATGTCGATTAATATAATTTGTTTGGTTAATAATACTATCTAAATGAGTTGTTTTATATAATAGAAACATATTAGGACAAACATTGTTGTGTATTTTCCGCTTTTGAATATCATTAACTTCTATTTCATGAGTAAATTTTTCTTACATAACTGAGGAAAAATTACTCAAAATGTTTTTATTTTCCTACAACCATTCTGCAGTAATCATTTTTCATAAATATTTTCAGCAAAAGTGCACTTATTCCTAAAATAAAATACTATTGACACGTAACGAATAATTTCAAATCTAACTGACCAAATTCTATGAACGCTGGCAGCAACTTTGCCAACACCGGAAGTCACCGGAAGTTGTTGATATTTTTTGAGGGTGTGTTGGTGTGTTGAAGTTGCGCGACATTTGTCAATACGAATTTCTATGTATCAATACTAGCGCACTAAATTGTGTACACTCCGTTCAAATATTGCTTGTAGGCAAGGTAACGGGAAATCGGCCGAAGTTGGGGGTCTCAGTATTGTCTCTGCTACATACCACACCGACCTGAACTACCAATCTTTTGTGATCTATGTAATCTAAGAGAAAGAAAAGGATGTGTTTCACTTTCTCGCTAGATGTCCTATCCTTAGAGAATTTCGTGTGAGGTTTTTTGGATCTCGAGTACCTATCTACTAGAGATGGATGATATGTTAAGTGTTTTAAATGGAGACCGTGGTTTCGAAGAACTATATAAGTATTCTGTAAATGCCCTACGCTATATTTACATGCTGCTTAATCGCAGTTTGTTTAAAAAAAAAAACCAAATGGTTTCTTTTTTTTTCTTTATATATTTTTTATTTTATTATTTCATTATTATGCTAACAAGCGAGGCCGCTGTCCAAGCAAGGCTGCACCTCTCAGGTTAGATGTAGAATAAGAACTGATCTGAACAATATAACTTAATTCTAATGAAACCTCGCTTATCATAACATGTCCCATGATTTACTTATTCGGTTTCGAGTAACCGTGCTCATGTTGGCTAGAGGGGAAAGGGGGCATATCCGTTTAGGATTGCATTTGCCATGTATGCAGAAATGGCGTGGGAAACCGTTGTGGAATTTACTTTTGTAATAGGAGGTGTGGAGAAGGAAAATGCCGTTGACCGACAAAATGTCGACTAAGCGAAAAGGCGTATGCCGTTAAATGTAAGGGGAAGTGACGTGTCCGACGTAACTCTATTATAGGAGACGCATCTTGGAAGGCGATTTTTAGATAATAAACTTTTATAAAATAATGTATTGATTACTATCTTTATTTAACCAAAAATGTCTATTCGTTATGTTATTCTTAAATAAATAATAACCTAAAACTAAATAATAATAACAAAAATGTCAATCTGGTGAACGGCTTCGGCCAAACCTAATAGACTTAAGATATAATAACAAAAATGTATCTAAATATACTTTTTATGAAATAAAGTCACATAAAAGTAACTATCTAACATGACACACTAGGCTTGGAAGTCTGACTAGCTTTAGTAACGCAGTTTTGAAATGTAAAATGACCAGTAAACTGAATGAAAAGGTAAAACAAAATGTTCTTTTGGTTAAAATTGAATGTAGTTTTGATGATCTCTAGGGAAACCATGTCCCTTTTTATATTTATCAGTTTAACGAAAGGAATACCTTTACTAATAATCAATAATGTTGTGCGCGCCACCCAACCACCTCAAAGCAGAACAACCATCAAGAACCGCGGCTGCTGATAATGTTCGATTTGAGGAAATAGAATAGAATAGAATAATAGCTGTGCTCACCTTTGCCAAGACTTCTCCCTTAATGTCTCGGTTACGAATCTCAGTGTGTAATTCATAGTTCGGTTTGCAGCTGCCCAGCTGAATGCCAACTACATACCATAGTGAACTTTTTTTAGAATTATTGTAAAGGAGCACGTCGAATACGCTTGTCGCGTTAGTATTTTACTACGCGGGACTTCTAGAAGGAGACATTCCACGACGGACATAAGAAACATTCGCTTATAAGAAACGCATGCGGAACTTTTATTTCTTCTATGTTCGCATGTAAGAGTAACTCGGCCATAAGAAACATTTTTTATTTGGGTTTTTAAATGTGTCCTTGGTATCGTCCATTTAAGTAAAGTTTCTGGACAATATTTGGCTTTAAATTCGAGGCAGCTGATTCCATATACCCTAACTAATTGATTTGTATTCGGAAGCAAAATGCATTGTCCTGCAATGCAAAATGTTTTCTTTTTTGTTGTTAACTGTAGTAGCAGTTTTTGGCATTTTGCAACGTAAACTGATGTATGCGCTAACATTGTTTCATTTGTAAAGCATCCAACAGAATATTACATTTCATATTCATATTATTACTTTTTATAAATTCTTACATTTCTTATATTAATTGAAATTAAATTTTTTATCAAGACTTTATAATTACAAGTTGCTTAGAGTAGTATACAATTTTTTTTTCTTGTTTCTTGATGTACATAAAGAGAGGCTGTGAAAGTATGGCCTTCTTAATTGGTTAAGTTATACATAGGTATATGTTTTAATGCCCATTTGTCTTGAGTTTTTCTTTTGTATTAGGAAGAAAGGTTGCTCTTGCTTACGGAGCGTTGTACGTTTACTTTGACGATTGTCTATCACAAATAGTTAACTTATTCTTACTTAAAACTCAATAAGGCTAAGATGGGATCGTGGATGAGGAGGGAGAAGGGAGGATAGGTTTGCATTGTCATTTTACTAGGCGAAATGTAAGTTAGCGAGGTTACCACCTTTGACGGGGTTGGTTTCTTTTGGATGACGGTAAGAGAATGGATATAAATTTTGTGAGCATTTTTGTGTATCTATTACATCTATTACATCTATTACATATAAATAAAATTGGTGTAGTTCTGTTCGACTAAAATTGAATTTGACTGCATGTTTTTAAATGCAAAAATCTTAGAAACTACTAAATATATTCTGGTGCATTTTTCACAGGCTTATAGAGGATACCTAGGCCTACAATCTCCACTTTGTTTTAACTCTATATCTCTATAAATTCCGGAAAAAATTGGACAAGAGTAATTTATTTTTTCGTTTCGTTTCACTTTTTTCTTTGCAACGCTTTGCGTTCGAAAATACTAGTAGCATTTAAATATACTAAATACCAGCTTATAGAGGACATCTGCAGGTACAACTTAGGATATCCATTATCTCGATAACTTAAAAGGTTTTCAAATAAATAGGAAAAACTTGAAACATTTCAACGATTTTCGCCTCGGTGAGTGGATATGCACTTCATTCTCAAATCAAACATACTAACCGCACAATATATTGACATCTCTTTTAACCTAAATTTACTCCTGTGACGGAGAGGGAGACAGTATACTGTTTGGTTTGCTTGGAAAAAAAGAAACACATAAAAGAAATGTCAAATCAGTGTTAGTATATGTACACCGAGAGAAAAATAGAGTGATAGTAAGCAAAAACACGCTTAAATTAATCAATTTTCGAGTCATATTCATCGCTATCCGATTTGTGCTTAAATCAAGTACGGCGGTTTGAAACTGGTAACACGGCATTCTTACTTGTGAAATTCGCATGTTTAATTTAAGAACTTTTCAAGTAATGATACGTCCTTAAATTGATACCGATATTTTCTTATTCTTAAAGCGTAGGATTATTGAATTAAGAACGATAAGTACTTAATATAAGTATAATCATTATTGTTTTAATATACTAGTCATTTTTAAAGTGATAATGATTTTGATTATTATTAGACCGCCTGCTATTGATTTTGGAACCTATCCTTTCTTAATTTAAGTGAAAACAATCCATGTTAGATTGATTTGACGTTCTCAAGGTTGTAATTATATTTCTTGTTTCTATTACAAAGCATTATTGATTTAGGAAGCACGCTCTTAATACAAACCTTTAATAAACGGGCCTGCTATGTAAATTAAAAAAAAAAAACTACATTCATTTTATAAACAATTTTATTTTTTATTAACAAAATTTTAAAAACAAAACATTTCATATGTATTAGGTAGGTATATCGAATAAATGTTTTTTCTTACCAAACAACAACAAGAAGCGATGCTGGATGCATATAGGCTGGTAGAACTCTCCTTCCCATTGGCTTCCGTTTTCCGTATTAAGCCAGGCACTCACCTTTGATCTCGCTGATATAGTGTCGTCGTCAAAATTGTGCTAAAAAGGAAAAACATGGAAAAAATATTTTTTTATTCAAGAAAAAAATATATATCTAGATACTTACCACTTTTTTCTTCCATATAAACAGCTTTTGCTGTAGCCCTCAATCCTACATGTGGAATCACCAACAGGTCGTCTTTAGAAAGCTATGGAAGACTTCTAAATGTAATATTGCTAGCTAAATTAAAAAAAAAAAATATTTTTGATTTGCAAATTAGAGCTGCAGGTCAATGATAAAGGTACCTACTTACTCAATAAATATTTGTAGATATCTTCAATATCTAACTCCTTTAACAGATTTAAAAGTCTTTTTTTTTTCTACTTCAATATTATTAGGTATTATTTTCACAATTCTCAAGTACATATATAAAATCACTAGACTGACCAAAATTATTGTTATCCGTTGGACTGGTACCACGACGCGACACGAAAACAAAGACAGAATGAGCTGAAAAGATCGAAGATCGAATGCAATTAAAATTGAACTATCAACACGTTCCACCCTTAAATGCTAAAATTGCATACTTGATTTAATTCAACACATTCTTAGTTTACTCTTGAACGGAGTAAATTTGGTAGTACAAAATATTACTTTTACTCTTAACATTTATAACATAATAACGTAGCTGTAATAGTGAGAAGAAATAGAGTTAAAAAATCATATTCACTCTGCATCTGCTCATAAGAGAATATGTAGGTATAAGGATGGATTATATCTGTAATTTAGGAACAAGAAATAATTGACTCATACTAAATCCAACTTTCTTAATGTGAGTATGTACGTACTTCAGAATATTTTTTTTACTCTGTGCATTCTTAGATTGAGAATTTACGAACTGTAATAGTAATAGCTTACAAAATAGAGTAAAAACCAAAGAGAGTAAGAGTATTATTTACTCTGAAAACCCTTAATTCAAGTATATTCAAGTATGCAGTATATGACGAAAAGTTGATCCACTTTTAACACTTTATTTCTTACTTTGAACCTAAATGTTTTTAGAGTTAGAATCACTGCGTTAATTTAACTTCGCATGTTTTTAGAATGTTTTTGATTGAATAAAGAAAAATCAGTTTGAATTGTAAGCATTTTGATTAAAATGTGTGGTTTCTAAATATAATCTTAAAAGTACTTAAATTCGGGTCGTGGATTTTCCCTCAGTGTAGGGTAAAAGTCCTTACACTTAGGGATCTAAAAATGATACCATAAGGAAAAAAGGACAGATTTGTATAACGTAGAGATTTTTTCGGACGAAATATTTTCATCTTTGCTCAGTCAAGAAATATTTATTATTTTTTTTACTTTTTATATTTTGCTCTTACATTCGTCGATATTCGCTAAGGAATGAAATGAGATGACATGATTTGAAGAGTCAACAAAAAGGAAAAATTCGTTTGTGGTTGAGTGTATGTATGGATAAAATAGTTTTTTTTTTTTTTTGGATGCGCCAAAGGATGTCGTAATCTTCTAAAGATGCGGTAGCCCGTGCTACCAACATGCACGATTCGCAAACCCGAATATTCGATGCCAGGAGTGCGCCTACGTACTAATCGACACCACTATGTGTAGAGAGATTGTATTGAAAATCATTCGACGGTGTAGGGAAAAATTAGGAATTTTCTTTGTGCACTGAAGGGTTTTTTTTGTTTTGTATGTACATAAATCAGTGGCCACAAACCATAACCCTTAACTCGAGTTAGGACAATATTGAGTTACATGCTCCATCGTGTTCAGCATTTTTAATTCTACTTCCACTTATTTTTTTATGACCGTATCTTTTTCTAAACAGAAGTTATTCTAAAAAAACCTAATAACCTAAGCAATTTTTTTAAAATACTGTTTTGGCATAACAGTTTAACTCGTAACAATTACAATTTTTGTCAACGTCCGTTTCCTAACTTGATTTAAGTCTCACACAAATTTATTTTTTGTTTTATCTTATTACCCTATCTGCAGTTAGGCTATATCTTTTCTTTGTTTAAATAAATTTTCGTTTTGGAATAAGAGCCTAAGTCGAGATAGAAAATCCAATGTATCCTATTAGTTTATATCGTTCATTTTCGATTATTGCCTAAGTCAACTTAGGCTGTTATTCCCCAAATCACAAAAGCAATTCGATGTTCTTAACTTGAGTTACGCTGTTATTCAAAAACACAGTTTCGATTTTTAATTAGCTTAGCTCGAATTAGGTTCTTAATCCAAAACAGAGAATCATATTTTAAAAAATATATTTCGAAGTAGGCGCTTATTCCATATTTGAATATAAAAAAAAAAATCTAAGTCGACTTAGGTTCTTATGTCAAAACAAAAGTTACAATAAATATCGAAAAACTGAGTCATAAGTTGAGTTACGCTGTTGTGAACAGTCGCAAAGTTTTAGTGCTAATAAATTTAAAAGTGTAAGGTTTAAAAACCAAAAGTGAAAAGTGCGCATAAAATGTCTGGTAGAGCAGGAAAAAGGGTGGAGCTAGCGAGGATGCTGACAGAACGCGCTAAAGCCAAACGTAAGTTTATTAACTAAATGAATAGTTTGACAATTTTATACCGAATCCGAACGGTTGAATTAAGAAGCTCTGGTGAAGCGGAAAAAACCTTAGAATATAAGTTGCGATTTTTTTTTTTTTTTTTTGACATAGAACTTGAGACCTTCGATCAATAGTTCAGCACACCAACCTTTTAATTATTTAACTTCGGTTGCTTGAGCGAAGGTCGGTTTTTATGGTTTTCTTTCATAATTTAGATTTTGGTTTGAATTGTGCATATAAATGTAAGTTAGAAAATCTGCAACAATTTAATAACTACTGATAAAATGTATCTTTTTACAAAAATTGAAAGTAAGTGAAGTTGTCTTACACAGTTCACACAGGCAATGCTTACCTACCTACAATGATTTGCTTAGTTTTTTGAGCTACTTCTCAAAAGACGTGTGCTTCACTTTTTTATAAGTACCTATGTAGGTACTTTCTTTTATGCAGAATTGGCAAATAAAGGTACATCTCACGAAAAATAAGAAAGATAGTAGAACTTGTGAATGAAAGTTCGTTTCTTATAGCAGAATGATTCGTATAAGTGTGTTTCTTTTATCAGCTAATTTTTATATGGAAATATTTAAAAAAAAACACAGTGTTTCTACATCTGTGTTTCTTTTATCCTTCGTGGAATGTACTTCAAAGTCTGAGTCTTCATTCTTTTTACTGACTTCAACGCGCACCTAACTGCACACAAAAGTATTTATTTATTTATTTATTTATTTATTTATTTCATCTACAAGTCAAGCTTACAGACTACAATATTAAATATAATTACAAAAACAAGATTTATTTCTATATTATAAATAAAATACCTACAAAATAAATATTACAATTTAAACTTCATTATAAAGCAGCCAAAATATGATACTTTTAAAGCGGTCTCTTGGAATATGAAAATCAATATGTCTATTTATTTCATTATAAGATCTTAAGGATCTCGAGATTGGTTCATTGCGACCATAGTT
The DNA here is from genome assembly GCA_946477585.1 of Cheilosia urbana. Classification (NCBI taxonomy): domain Eukaryota; kingdom Metazoa; phylum Arthropoda; class Insecta; order Diptera; family Syrphidae; genus Cheilosia; species Cheilosia urbana. The sequence continues at coordinate 7,513,287 of OX297857.1, forward strand.
TGTTCGATGCCTCGAAAGAAAAAAGAATAGATGATCTCTTAATATCCTCTCTGGAACATAAATAGGTAACATAGATAAAATAATGGGACTATTTATACGGGAGGATAAAACGTCCCTTATAAACATAATATCATGTAGGCGCCTTCTTGCTTTAAGAGACATAATACCCAAAAGTTTTAGCCGGGCTCCATAAGACGGTACAAAACTCCAACGCATTTTGAAAAAGATGTATTTTGTAAAGCGTCTTTGTACTTTTTCAATACGATCCGAATGGGTGGAATAGTAAGGATTCCAAACAACATCTGCATACTCAAGAACGGATCTCACCAAGGCGATAAAGAGAGATAAAAAAGTATGGGGGTCAGAAAAATCTTTAGAGTTCCGTTTAATGAACCCAACCAGCGAATTAGCCTTCGTCACTATGTACTCAATATGGGAAACAAAAGTGAGATGGGAATCGATGATTACCCCAAGATCTTTTATTATATCAACTCTTTTTAATGAACTGTTATTAATATCATAATTATATAAGCAAGGAAATTGAGATCTATAAAACGATATACAAGAGCATTTACTAACATTTAACATTAAACAATTATTGTCACACCAAGTGGATAAATTATTAAGATCAGTTTGAATCTTGGAGCAGTCATCAAGGCTTTTAACTTTTAGGAAAATTTTAAGATCGTCTGCATACATAAGGCAATGACAGAATTCAAGGTTTCCCTTACGTCGAGTAGTTTTGCTTCTCAGAACGATGATGAAATCATATTATTAGGAGCTCAAGTTGAAAAGGCTTTAGAGACACCAAAAGAAAAGAACAATAAAAAACTTCGCTCTAAGCTGCGAAATAGTGGACAATCTTATCAAACACTTTCCGGAAACAGTGTAAAAGCTAGAATTTGTAAACCATTTGATATTTGTAGAAGCAGATGCCATGAAAGGATTGGGATAGACAAAATTAAAATGCCTTTTAAGCATTACTGGTCTTTAGGAAGTTATGACCAAAGAATTCTATATATCGGGTCCATGATCTCCATTGAAGACAAAAAGTGTGATACCCTTTTAAATGTACTCGACCGGAAGCGAAAACGAGAAAACACCATGAAATACGCATTGGAAGTTGATGGAAATGCTTTCAAGGTATGCAAAAAACATTTTGCACAGTGTTTCGATGAGACTGACAGCTTCATCAAATCAGTTATTCGAAAAAAATTGGTTGTCCTTCAATACCATTTAAATATCTGCGAGGAACGCATACTCCTATTACTAAGATTGATGTGAAGGTAGAAGATGATGTAGTGTGCTACGTAAACTTTTTTTTGCGTTTCGATCAGAGTGTGAGCTCTGCCTTAAAACTTGACGAAGCGTCAGCCATGATACCTCGCAGATTCAGCAACATTACTTGCTTGCATGTCCCCTAAGTTTAAGCGCGTGTGTGAATAGCGGAACATCGCGTTACCGCGGCTATATATGGGTGTGAATGCTCTTAAGCAGGTCTTTTAATCGCCTGCCAGATACCAGAACGCAACTTGCATCTTATTTGTTGAAGGCATAGGATACCAGTTTAGTGAATTTTAATTCCTATACGAAAGTTATTCGCTAGTGCGCAATTCAAGTGAATCAGACCGGTGAGGATTATGACGCCAAGGCGTCAGTGGAAAAGGGAATAACGTTCCCCAAAGACATTCCTCGCCTGGTCGTCAGGTTCACATAACGATTTTGGTGGCATATCGTAGGAGACTACTAAAAGACCAACTACCGCATGGCCACGCAGCACCCTATGTACACCAGCAACACCTGAGGGCATGTCCGCCTGCCACCTAATACATGAATCGAGGGCTCACCTAGCATCAGTGTCAAAAGAAGAAAACGGTACAAAAATCGCATCAGCTAGCAGAACACCAATATACAGGCGAAATCAGTTCCCATCGCAATAAGCAAGATTAGCGGGTAACGGATCCTCTCAGCTTAACCCGAAATGAAAATATCGTCCACGCACACGAGAACGCAGCGGAATCAAAACAACGGGGACGAGATTTGTTTAGTTCCTAGTTGATCGCGGCCGTAGAACAAGCTCCCAGAAGCAGCGCTTTCAGTCGTGTTTGTAATTTCTCCCCCCCCTTTCTACGAATACCCAGTGCCGAAATCCTATATGCTGTGCAAATGCGCCAAAAAAAAAAATCATCTCTATCCCAATTTCCTTAACGCCCGCGCTGTGTACTTCAAACTACACCATAAGAGTAGTCACAACCTCTTTAGCGCGTGTTTATTATAAAAAAAAAAAAAAAAAAAAAGTGTTTGTCCATATTAGACTATTAATTGAAAAGATGCTTATATAGATTTAGTTTGCTCATATTTTTTTTATATTTAACTAGCAGACCCGACAGACGTTGTCCTGTCCAAATTTCAAAAAAATTGTTTGTGATCGTTTAGTGAATTTGTGAAAAGCTATTGAAAATGTGTAAACAATGTAAAAAAAAGAAAAGACGTATTTTTCAGAGATAGTTTTATGAATTTTAATTTTTATTTTTATAATAGATTTTGGTCATGTTTTATTTAGAGTTGAAATTGAATCTCCAGGTAACTTATTTACATTTCGATTGTATCGTCGATATTCAAGTAACTAACCAAAGCAAAAGAAAGACTTTTTTTCGATTGGTTTGCTGTGACCTCACAATTTCTGTTATTGCAATGCTTTATGATACACGACATTTTTTGTTTTGTTGTCTGGCGCGTAAACAAACAAATCGGATGGTTTTCCGACACGGGAACAGGCGACATACAATTGACCGTGCGAAAAGCATGGACTTTCAAGATTTATGCCGCATACACTCAACGACTGTCCTTGCGATTTATTTATTGTCATTGCAAATGCAAGCCGCACCGGAAACTGCAAGCGTTTAAAGTCGAATGGCATGTCGGCCGGAATCATTGAAATTCGTGGTATCAAAACGTCTTCTCCTTCGTACTTTCCTTTTAGTATCGTTGCTTCGATAACGTTGTTCATCAGTTTTTTCACTGCAAGCCTGGTCCCATTACAAAGACGTGGCTGGTTGATATTTCGTAACATTATGATTACCGAACCGACTTTTAGTTGGAGATTGTGAGGCGGTAATCCGGGTAATTCGAGCGAGTTTAAAAACTCGGTTGGATAGTTGACGACATCATTTTGGGCACAAACTGAGTCCACCGATTTGAACGTCATCAATTCGCCAGCAATTTCACTTTGAATCTTAAAATTCAATTCGTCGACATCAATGTTTTTCGCAGCCAATATAGCACGTTCGCTCAACCAAACATGATTCTTGTAATTTTGTGCAATGTTTGGGAATACCTTTTGTATAAGTTCGGTCTTTGATTCGGTAAACTTGCAAAAATCGACGGGGAATTGAATGTAGCCAGTTGTAATATCAACGGGGATTTTGCCATTGCCAATGTCCAGCAATTGCTTTGAAAATAATTGTCCAGATTGGTCGTTCTGTAACTCGACACGCATGTTCGTACTCAGTTTGAGTTTCTTGACGTGTTTCCACAAAACTGACGACTTCAAACATGCATTAAGTTCGTCCGCTGGCGTTGACCGTGGAATCACTGGCAATGTTTGGCGAAAATCGCCTGCTAATAGAATCATCGCACCACCAAACCGGTTTTGATTGCTTCGTAGGTCTTGCATCGTTTTGTCTAATGCCTCCAAAGACTTTTTATGCGCCATCGTACATTCGTCCCAAACTATCAATTTGCTTTGCTGCAGAACTTTGGCCATCGCACAGTTCTTCGAAAGGTTGCACGTTGGAATTTCATGGATTTGCATATTCAACGGCAACTTGAGTGCTGAATGAGCAGTTCGACCGCCTTGCGTGTTTCTGATAATCGATTACGTTCAATTTCATTTCGCTCTTCACGCTGTTCTGCTGTTCGATTAGATCGAAAATGCGTTTGATGCGTAGCATTGCGAGTTCTGCGACCTAAATTGCTGCGTCTTATTGCCGGCATTGCAGTGCGAATAAATTGATTCACTTTGTTCTTACCTTATAATCGTTTTTAAATTCAAAACTCACCGGCAATCGCAAATCTATAAATTTGTTTGAGATGAAACGATGAATCTTATTTCATTTCATAAAACTATTACCATGAACTTACAGCGGAATCACAACTCAATATAACTAAACACCGTTGGAAAAAATCACTTTTTTGGAAACACTTTAATATTTCGTCACTATGTACCTAACCGATTAGTTTGATTCACAATTTCACAATAAGTGATTCAAGAATAATTGCAAATTGTGGAAAAAGTTAATTGGAATGTAAATTAATAACGGCATTTTTAAGCAACTCGCGAAACAACAAAAATTAAAATAAATGAGTTAGTTCTATTCCGAAATCATAACAAACAAAACAAAACAGAATCAAGCAAATATGTTGTTCTTATTATCAGTTATGATGGAGAGTGCACACGAAAATTATTTTTGTAAATTGTCCGAATTTAGAACTTCTTCAGGAATATTAGGCACAAAACAAATAGAATAACGCGCGTGGAAGTAAGTGGGCGTGGAAAAATTTGCTTTCCGCAAAAACCTTAATATATTGAAAAAAGTGGGCGTAGAAGGGGGCGTGGACAAATTTTTTGTCCGTAAAAACCTGGCTAGGAGAATTACGAACATTTAAAAAAAAAATCAGCCAAATCGGTCCAGCCGTTCTCTCGTGATGCCCTTACCAACGAACATCATTTCATTTTTATTTATATAGAATAGAATAGATGATACATAATTAGATTTCTCTCTCCTTCTGAGATTAAGCAAATTTTGATTCGTGAAGTTGATAAGCGTGCTCCCTATAATATCTATACATATATCTACTTTTCTTTTGGTTATAAATCATAGCGGCGTTAATATAACAGCGTTCCCGTCAAAGTGTTTTTGTGGCCACAACAGCATCACGGAGCATATACGCATCTGCAGTAAACAAAGAGTGAGTACCCACGTTTTCTTTGGTAATATATTATATATACATATATATATAGGTATACATGAGTTCGCTTTTTTCGTACTATGATTATATTGAATTTGAACATTTCATCAATCCTTTAAATATAAGATGAACTTAAAGAGAGAAATTTAAACTATGAAGTAAATTTAACTTTTAAGCGATAACTTCTTACCTATTATAGTAAGTCTATAAGATTTTCGGTCATGGAATACTTGTTTATTTAAACGCGATAAGACGGAGCACAAGTTTATTACGCTAAAGACACCCGAAAAGGGATTTTAAATTATGTGTAGTTGGGTAGTATTACTACGGATTTAAGAATAAAATGATTAGTTGTGAAGTAACATTAATCCATCTTGTGTTATAATTCAGTATGAAGTTTTAAGTTCAATCTGCGGGTGAGGTACAGACCGTGTAGCATGCATACAAGTTCATAACGACTGGTTCACTTTAGTGTCCATCCATAAAGGGACTATCCCATTGACATATTAAGGGTAGGGATAGTCAAGGAGCAATGGGGGGAAACTCCATCGCTGTAAGAGGGCGGGAACCCATCACGGTGGCATGACACCTGGCCACCGAAGACAGATAAGTGGTAGTGCAAAGGACGGTGATCTTCCTCCTTTTTTTTTTTCTTCCCATTTCTACGCATGCCCACTCATTTTCATCCCCGAAATGGCGGCTGAGCGTTCAATACGACAACAAAGCGTATGATCACCTCTAGGTAGTATCATCGCAGTCATTCCCTTTCGGGAGACACAATTATTTTTGTAGAGGAAAGAACGCAGCAAGATCCCACCCGAATCCGTTGAGCCTAGCCGAGCATAACGTTCGTGTCTCCCAGCTGTGCGTATAAAGGACGACCAACACCTCTGTTCTCCACGCCTCTCCTACTACAATGAGGTTAAAAGACACATTTCTAAATTTCCAGCGTACGAAAGCCACTATAGTCGACGTGATACAAGTAAGAAGTATCTGCCTGCGAGCCTAAATCTTTCATCCATGCACCGCCTGTATAAATTGGAAGCTGAAAGTCCGGTAAGCCTCTCAAAATACTCTCAGATATTTAAAACTATGGGGCTTAAATTTAAAGCACCAAAAGTAGACACTTGTAGCACCTATGATATACGTTTGTTTAACCCTTTCATGCCAGGAGTTGTATGTATACAACGGGATCATGACGTAATCTCGAATGACAAAATCTCGAATGCTAAAAATCTCGAATTTTTTTTTTTTTAATCTCGAATGCAAAAATCTCGAATGTACAAAAATCTCGAAAGACTATATCTCGAAAAAATCTCGAAAATAAAAAGTGAATTCGAGATTTTTTTTTTGTGCTTCTAGTTTAAGAGCTAAAATTCGTATAAAACATAAAATTGTATGTTCTGTTTATTAAATAATTTATTCATCTTTGAAAAACAATCACAAAATATCAAAATTTAACAAAACAAAACTAACAGATAATTCATTATAACAAATTAGTAATTTCAAAATCGAATATATACATAAATACAACTACCTATACAAAGTAAAAAATATCAAAACAATACAAAAAAAAACCCATAAAAAAAAAATCACTAAATAAAATAAAAATAACAGCTGATAACTAGCGCCCATCATGGACAATGTAGGTACTGCACGTGGTTGATTGTTGTTGAGAGAATAGGCGTTTTTTATTTTCCTCAGATGATATACGTATAGAGATTATTGATTTTCATGCATTACAACAACTATGGGTTCATTTACAATTGTTGTGTTGCATGTAAACCAATGATCTATATAGATTACCTGGGAAAAATAAAAAAACAAGACACCTAATAATTGTAGCAATCTCGAATTAATATTAATTTTTGAGACAATGGTAACATTTTGCGCGCGCAATAGCTTCCAAAGTGTTAAAAATATATTACTTTCTTATATAACTATGAAGGATAGTTGAAAATCTATTTTGCAAACCTATTTTTTATCGATAAATATTCATGTTGTTTGAAAACAACACAAGACATCTGTGGAGCCTTTGGATTTTTTTGACATGTCGTTTGTGTACAACAGCGGTCACTTATCACAATGTATTTTTTTAGCTAATATGTTCCTTCATCGGTCTAGAGGACTTACGGATGCACAAATAAAGATGGTTATGGAGATGGAGTGGGAAAAATCTGACGACGACTTGGATGGTTGGATCAAATTGGACACTGGCCCCAATATGCCGATGTAGGTATTGCAAGGATGGATATTCAACTGTGCAGTGCTCGAAATGCAATGTAACTTTGTGTTTTACAAAAAAGAAAAATTGAAGCGTTGAGAATGAGAAGGTGTTAAGTGACATTTTTGAAAATTTTGATGTTTTTTAACTGATAAATGTATTATGTGACAACTTAAATTTTGGTCTATTCGCCGATACTCTACTGTACTTAATATAGAAGCTGGATATGGTTAAAGGTGGTAAATACACATCTTTTTGAATGAAAAAAGATTGTAACTTTTTTTGCATAAGGCCATTAAACGCATTACTTTGTAAACAAAATTCCACTTATTGTTACGTTTAATAAATGAAGTCACGTTGTCTAAAATAGAATTTTCTTTATTTACTTTTATTTCGTATTACAGAACTCCAACTTCCTTTATAGGCAGATTTAGGGCAAACAACTTTAAACGTCTTTTACTCGAAACCAGAAATTTGTCACTTAACACCTTCTCATTCTCAACGCTTCAATTGCTAAATATTATCATACCATTGAAAAATAAATGTAAATAGATACCTACAAACATGTAAACCTATGTATATTACATAAAAGTAATTTATTTATTTTATTTAATATTAATATACCTACCTACCTTTTAAAAAATAAAAGTAATTTGTTTTTATTTATTTAAAATTTATGAGTTTGAGTATGATGTATTTTTAGTTACCACAGATGACCGGTGTTGTAAAGGAACAACATTCTGTACCTAGTTATCCTTTCGTCCTTTAGATATTTTTTTTCCAGTTTTGGTTTGGTTGGACCATATTTAATAAGGTCAAAACAAAAAAATATTTTTCCTGAAGTTATAATAAGGGTCTGTCATGAAAGGGTTAAAAAATTAAGATTGCGCAAAACGAGGAAGAAAAGATCTCATTAATGAAATAGAAAAAAAAACATTTAGATAAGGCTGAAATGGCTTTGATCTCAAGGATGTGGAGTCTTTATTTCTTGTTCTTCGTTGATGTTGTGGTGAAATATTTGATTTTTATAATGTTATTTCTTTGCAAGAGTACATACCCATACCTTATTGTATTTAAATTATGTTTGAGTTATATTTTATTGGGTCACCCCACCCATTTCTTTTTTTCTTCTTTTCATTTAAGTACATTCTGTTTTATATGGCCAAGTGGCAATATCTCTATTTTTAAAGAAATACAATTGTCACGATTATTTCTTTTTGAAAATGCAGTATCATGTTTAATTATTGTAATCATTTGTAATCAGTTTTTTAAAGAAATAATAAATAAATTATCTATCTATCTATCTATCTATACTACTTTCCACTTTCCACACCTCGAGGCGGAGAAGAAAGAATTTTCTAGACAGTCGGTCTTTGCGTGGTATACCTTTTGGTCGATTATATTAAAATCAATTTGGAGTAATATTATAGTTTGAAGGAATAAAGTAAGTTAGTTATAGTGAGAAGTGCCTTTTATTCTGTTCTTCTCCCACTACATTGGTGACCCCGACTAAGGAACAAAGTCAACAAATTTCCGAAAAGCAATCGAAACCGACGCGCGCGAAAAATGTCTACAAGCGAGGAACGGGTTATACCACGAATCGTAGTACAACGACCGATTAGCGAATCCGATACGCCGAGCACAGCGCCTAAGCCTGAATCACAAGAAGAAGAGCACACCGTGGAAGTATCAAAAGTCTCCGTGAAAATTCCCCCATTTTGGAAATTACAACCGGAGTTGTGGTTTTCACAGGTGGAATCGCAATTTTTTACCGCTGGTATAAAAAACGACGCAACAAAATACCACACTGTAGTAGCCGCCGTGGAGAGCAGCATTTTGTCTCAGGTCAGCGACATAATCCTCAACCCTCCGTCCGAGCAGCTGTATCCAACCCTCAAAGACAGATTAATCACCCAGTTCGCCGATTCGGAACATAAAAGATTACGCAAGCTGTTACAGGAAATCGAGCTGGGCGATAAAAAACCATCTCATCTGCTGAGGGAGATGACAGAATTAGCGGGAAAATCAGTTAATGCTGGCCTTCTGAAATCACTTTGGCTCCAACGTTTACCGCAAGACATGCGCGGAATTATCAGCATTAGCAGCGAAGAACTTCCTCGCCTAGCGGTTTTAGCCGATAAAGTTGCAGAGATGACAGAGACTTCATGTGTATCCGCCATACAACAGAAACCAACACCCATTTCTCTCGCGAAAACTTCAGACCTCGAGTCTCGAATCGCTCAACTCACAGAGCAAGTCGAACAGTTAAAATGTTGCGTATCGGCATTTGGTAAAGGCTGTGAAAGACATTCAAGGTCAAGATCGAGACGTCAAAATTTTTCGTATGGCAGATCTAAATCCCGCTGTGATGATTATTGTTGGTTCCACAACGAGTTCGGTCACAAGGCAAGGAACTGCCGTTCTCCGTGTTCATTCAACAAAAAATCAAAAAAATCGGAAAACTAATAGGCCAGTCACTCGAAGCGGCGAGTGACAGCAGCCTTCGCAGTTGCCGCTTATTTATTACAGATCCCCTAACAAAAATTAGATTTCTTATCGACACCGGGGCAGACGTTTCCGTGCTCCCACCAACAATGCAGCAAAAACGTCAGAACTTAACATCAAATCATCTCTTCGCGGCGAATAATACAAAAATCAAAACGTATGGGGAAAAAACGCTATTACTCAATTTGGGACTGCGACGTAGTTTCAGGTGGACGTTTACAATCGCGGATGTTCACCGAGCGATTATAGGGGCAGACTTTCTGCAACATTACATACTGATAGTGGATATACGCAACAAAAAATTAATCGACAGACAAACAGAAGTGGCTTCCAGTGGTATTTTAGCTCGTATTCATTCTCTGCAAATAACAAATATCTGTTGCGAACATCCTTACAATTCCCTACTTTCAGAATTCAAGGACATCACACGATCGCTGCCAAATCCAAAACCCACCACTCATTCCACCACACATCATATAGTGACGAGAGGACCGCCAGTATTTTCTCGAGCAAGGCGTTTGTCACCCAAAATGCTCCAAATAGCGAAAGCCGAGTTTCAGATAATGCTGGAGCAGGGCATCTGCAGTCCTTCGAACAGTCCATGGGCAAGCCCCTTGCATATGGTTCCCAAGGGCAATGGAGAATGGCGACCATGTGGGGATTTTCGCCGTCTAAACGCTGCAACTATACCAGACAGATACCCCGTGCCTCACATCCAGGATTTTACGTATTTCCTTGATGGCCAAAATATATTCTCGACCCTGGATCTTCAACGCGCATACCACCAAATTCCCGTAGAGGACAGTGACATCCCCAAAACAGCCATCATAACTCCCTTCGGACTTTTTGAGTTTCGGAAGATGACATTTGGACTCAGAAATGCTGGGCAAACGTTTCAACGATTCGTCGATAACATCCTACGAGATTTCGAATTTGCTCACGCATACATCGATGACATTTTAATTGCGTCGCACGACGAAAATCAACATTTACATCATCTAAGGCAGGTATTCGAACGTTTTCGAGAAGTGGGTGTAGTTATCAATGTGAACAAATGCCAGTTCGGGAAGAAGGAAGTGCGTTTCCTTGGTCACGTCGTCAGCACCGAAGGCATAAAACCACTTCCCGAGAAAATTAACCTAATACGGAATTTTAAGCGCCCCGAGCAGATTTGTGAGCTTCGCCGATTCCTTGCAACTATTAATTTTTATCGGAGATTCATGCCGAAAGCAGCCGAAATCCAGTGTATTTTGCAGCGTCTCATCAAGGGAAATAAAAAAAACGACCGCAGTAAAATTCCGTGGACCGAAGATTCCATATCAGTTTTCGAAATGTGCAAGCAAGCAGTTGCAGACGCAATCACACTCGCTCATCCGAAGCCGAATTCCCAGCTAGCCCTGATGGTCGATGCGTCTGACCATGCCATTGGTGCAGCACTACAGCAACTAGTCGACAAATCCTGGCAGCCATTAGGAGTTTTTTCGAAAAAACTAAACCCAACTCAGGCGAAATACAGCACCTACGACAGGGAACTTCTCAGCGCTTATTATGGGGTAAGATACTTTCAACATTTACTAGAAGGTCGCAGTTTTGTCATATTTACAGACCATAAACCATTGACTTTTGCGTTTCTACAAAAACCTGAGAAGGCCTCTCCGCGACAACGCACGCAGCTCAGTTTTATCAGTCAGTTTACTACTGACGTGAGGTACATTCCAGGAACATCGAATGTCGTCGCAGACACACTTTCGCGCATTAATGGCATCACAGCGGTTGCAGGAATCGACTACACCCAGTTGGCCAAAGCTCAAGGACAGGATGAGGAGCTACGGACGTTGATACAAGAGAAGTCAACATCGTTGCAGCTGAAACAATTCACAGTGCCCGATAACGACAAAGTAAAGGTATTCTGTGACATATCAACGAATCAAATTCGACCTTTCATTACCAGAGACTTACGACGGGCGGCGTTTGAAAGCCTGCATACCCTGGCTCACCCTAGCATACGCGCTACCACACGAATGATGGTATCCCGATTCGTCTGGCCAGGCATCAAGAAGGACTGTCGGCGCTGGACGAAAGTATGTGTGGCGTGCCAAAGATGTAAGACGCACAAACACAATGTCACCCCACCAGGCAGTTACACTGCGACCGACCTGAGATTTCAGCACATAAACATCGATATAGTTGGCCCTCTACCACCATCTAGAGGATTTCGATACTGTTTTACAATCATCGACCGATTTTCAAGGTGGCCGGAAGCTATTCCTGTAGAGGATACAACGGCGGAGACTATCGCGCGAGCTCTTTACGAAAATTGGATTTGCCGTTTTGGAGTACCCCAGCGTATTACCACCGACCAAGGGAGACAGTTTGAGAGCAATCTTTTTGGCCACCTGACAAAGTGGCTTGGTATTACTCACCTGCGAACAACCGCATATCACCCCGAGTCCAACGGCCTGATCGAGCGCTGGCACCGAAAGCTGAAAGCATCAATACGGTGTCACACTTCAACGAACTGGGTTGATGTGCTGCCAACAGTTTTGCTAGGTCTCCGGACTATTCATAAAGAAGACCTAAACGCAACGGTAGCCGAGATGCTATATCCCCCTGCTTTGCTTTGTATCCCCCGTACAATGGCCCTTACCGGGTAATCAACCAAGCGGACAAATATTTCACCATAGACAAGGAAGGAAAACGTACCAACATCTCGATCAATAGACTTAAAGCAGCGTACACCAACAAAACCGAAGAAGACGACTCATCAGAGAAGTTTCAAGCAACAACACCATCCTACGTAACGCGGTTTGGTAGAAAGGTAAAATTTAGATCAACACATACATAATCGCTGTCTCTAGGAGGGGAGTACTGTGGCGGCTGAATCCACCCATTACACAATAATGAGGTCCACATACTACTTTCCACTTTCCACACCTCGAGGCGGAGAAGAAAAAATTTTCTAGACAGTCGGTCTTTGCGTGGTATACCTTTTGGTCGATTATATTAAAATCAATTTGGAGTAATATTATAGTTTGAAGGAATAAAGTAAGTTAGTTATAGTGAGAAGTGCCTTTTATTCTGTTCTTCTCCCACTACAGATACTTAAAGAACTTAACTTAAGTTATCAAATCGACGTTATAAAAAATTATATTTTCTTATTAGTTAAGTTGTTTTGGCAAATCATAATTTTCAAAAAGGGACTTAAGTTGTAAGGTTTTCTGCTTATAACTTCTGTTTTAGAAAAGATACAGAAATTTGATAGGGTATAGATCTTGATATTCTGAACACGGTTATGTAAAAAACTCAATTTCGTCATAACTCGAGTTAGGCGGTTATGGTTTGTGGCCACTGACATATACTGAACATGCTAAACGTAAGACAGTTACTGCAATGGATGTAGTATATGCTTTGAAGAGGCAAGGGCGCACTCTTTATGGTTTCGGCGGTTAAATAATATGAAAATACTAATTTTCTCAAACAATCGGTCCTTTTCAGGACCACAAAATAAATCTCTTAAGTGCTTTTAAATCGGTTTCTAATTGCGTATGCTATGAAATATTGTAGTTATATTTTGTGAAATATGTTTAGACAAAAAAAACGGCGTGGCTTGAAAAATGGCGCTAATAAATATAGCATTTTTCCATTGTATTTATTGCTATTTACTAATATATTTTTATTTGAGGCCCTTGGAGATATGAGATGATAAAGGTTGGAGTGTCCTTTTTTTCCAAGAATATTTCGGATTTTTCATCTGCATCATAAATGTTCATTGCTGATTTGTTTTTCATTTAAATAATTTATAATTGGCAACAGAAAGAAAACGTTTTAATTAATTTATGTTTTTAGAAAGTAATTGAAAGCTTTTAATAGTCTTAACGTAAATATTTTGTCGTCCTTAAAAGGACGGATTGTTTTGTCATGTATGCAATTGTTAATTCATTCAGGTGCTCTTTTCTGTCTTCTTAAGCAACAAAACAGCTTGGAAGTTTGAAAAAAAATCCTCCGTGTAAAATTATGACATTAGAAAGTAATTTATTTAATTCTTCGTCACTACGGATGGCCAATTGCAAATGACGAGGAATAATTCTTTTCTTTTTGTTGTCATGCGCAACATATCCTGCCAATTCAAGAACTTCAGCAGCCAAATATTCCATAACTGCTGCTAAATAGACTGGAGCTCCAGCGCCAACACGTTCAGCATAGTTGCCCTTGCGGAGCAGACGATGAATACGTCCAACTGGAAACTGTAGGCCAGCACGATTTGAGCGGGACTTTGCCTTTCCCTTCACGTTTCCACCTTTACCACGACCAGACATTTTTCACTCTATGTTTATAGTTCGACTTCACGGAATCACTTTTCACAATATTATGACAAAAATACGATATTGTGCTTCTATATATACCTACTCAAATTGCATGTTCACCATTTGGTTGTTGTTGGCTGTGAGCACAGTTGAATACATCGTCCAATTGGGAAATAAAAGGGAGGGTAAAATCGAGATTTTTCACAGCCATAATCACACTCACTCAGTCATCTGCCACGAAACCGAACGGTTGTGCACGGATACTTTAATTAAGTAATAAAAAAAACATCAGCATTTTAATACCTGAACACAGTAACAAGTAAAAGTTTTCCTCAAAATATTACTTGTTGATGTGATTCAGCGACCCAAAATAAAAAGGGTTAAACAAAAACAAACACAAACAAAGGAAAGCAATAAAAGGGACGCTATGGCAGGTAGACCGCTGACCCCCGAGTCGGCACTCGCTGCCCTTGAGTCGCTTTTAAAGCAAATAAAAAAGGACCTGGGACCAAGCTACGGAGGTAGAGTACGGAAAATACTCGAGCAATTCTCCGAAGAAGAACCAAGATCGGAAGATCAGCCAGAGGAGTGTTGTGATCCGCACAACCATACCCTACTCATGACCTACCCTATCAATCCATTCCATACATCATACACCATACACCAAATTCATTACCAGAGAGCACGGCTATTAATAGGTCATTCATTTGTTTTTCCATTCACCCAAACGCCACCCAAGAGCAATGAGTCAAGTGCATACCTACCCATAACGATACACACGTAACCCAAATCCGATCCGATTGCACTGCGGCACGCCAACAAATGGCAAAACCGTGCTTTCCCAAAAGGGAGAAGAGTATTGGACGGAGAGTTTAAGATTAAAAGACTTCTGTTTAAATTTTGTACTGCAGAGCCCGCTGTCTATAGCAAGGCTACGACTCTGAGTTATTTTATTTAAATTATTCTTTTATGTTATTTCACTAATGAGACCCGCTGTCTTAAGCAATGGCTGCGATCTATTAGGATGGTTACTTAACTCTGCAGTACAAAATTTAAACAGAAGTCTTTTAATCTTAAACTCTCCGTCCAATACTCTTCTCCCTTTTGGGAAAGCACGGTATTGAGCGTATTTCATGGTGGCAGCGGTGGGATACCCAAAGAGGTCCCTACTACCAAACCAAAAACAGAAGTAAAATACTTCTGAGGCGTTCTCTGGGGCTATACACCAGAGAAGTGTAAACAAGTGTTAGTGAAAAAAAAAAAAAGTGAAAAAGTCCCAAAACTATAAGACCTGGCGAATTCTCATAAGAGACGCGGAGGCAGACATTGGGCAGTGTCATCGAAAGACCAGGTGTAACAGACAACTTTAGGGCGCGAAGCCTACCTGGCAATCAACAGAAACAACAACAACTGAAGCAACCGCAGCAGGAGCAACCACAGCAGAAGCAGCACATCATAAGTTATAACTAAGGTATTTTAATTTTTATATTGTTATTATATACATATATACACCTACACCCATCCTATTTTATATATCAAAATACTTACCCGCCAAAAACGTACGATAGTAGAGCTTTTCGAGTCTCTACCCTTCCATTACTGTCCTACCACTTTAAAAGATACCATGGACCTCAAGGTCAGTGTAAGCGACATCCTCAATATCGTCCCGATATTTGACGGGAACCCCAACGAGCTTACCCAATTTTTCTCCTGTGGAGACTTGATTTTCGCTTCTGCCAGGGAAAATGAGCAAGCCATGTTTTTAAGCATAGTGAAAACTCGACTTCGAGGCCCTGCTCTCGAACTAATCCAATATAATACAATTAGTTCATGGGCAGGGCTGAAACAGACTCTTCAGTCCGAATTCAAGGAAACCCAGTCCCGAACTTCCGCTCAAAATGAGCTTCTCACGGCCAAGCAAAGACCACAAGAGACAGTTAAAGACTTTGGTGAAAGAGTAAGTAAACTCCTTACTTCACTCAAAGCCGCCACCTTTTCCAGCACAAGCGAAGACGCTGTTAGGACTTTCCTAAACAGCGAAAATGAAAAATTAGCTGTCCAAGCCTTTGAAGATGGTCTTAAAGACTCTAATTTAAGATTAGTAGTTCAAGCGCATGGTGAGTCCGATCTTAAGAAAGCCATCGCTTATGCCGACAACCATTCCTCGCGTTTAGAGCGCTCCTCCGCTAAGCAAATCCCAACTTCTTCTAGACCCCCCGCCAGATTTAGACCCACCTGCCAAAATTGCGGCATACTTGGGCATACCGAGCAGACTTGTTATCGAAACAAGTCACTTCCTAGTTTTAACAGCGGTCAAATAAAAAAGGAGGTGCAACTGATAATTTGTAGTTACTGCAACAGACGGAACCACTCTTTGAAAGAGTGCCGACTCCGTCAATCACACCTCCAAATGCAAAACTCGGAGCAACCGAGCACGCATAATCCCCGGCGACAAAACATATCAAATACCCCTAACTATCACCCCCCACAGAATAACCCACACAACGGCAACAACGGTACACGAAGACAGGTGAATTATCACCACATCCCTTCTACTACCGTTCAACAATCAAACTGTTCGGAAAACGACCACTGTCGAGAGGACAACAACGGCCTTTCCTCTCGACAGATAATACAAGCCGAAGTCCACCAAGGGACAAATTAGAAACTGTAGCCTCCATTTTAATCGAACTCCTCCCTAACGACGACCTAGTCATGATAAGAATCCCATCCGAAAATGGAAAGTTGCGCAGTATGATTATTGACACTGGATCAGAGATAAGTATAATCAAAAATCCAAGCAATTTGCCTACACATAATAACTCTGGCGACATGATTATATCTACGATGAGTGGAGATAGAGTCATGTCTACTAAAATTACAAACGAAACTTTCCATTTCGGATCAGGTGACGACATAGTGGCAATCAACCACCCTTTCCATATACTCAATGGAAATACTAATTTTAATTTTGACGGTATCATTGGCAACGATTTCCTGAAAAAATATGGCTGCGAGATCAGTTACACTCGCAATTCTTTAAAAATATATCCTTTCCTACATACTTACCCTACAGTCACAATTAGTAGCTTTGGGGAAGTATTCAACAGTATTCCCAATCTAACAAAAAATTTAAACCCAGCAGAAAGTAAGACTATGGTAAAAGAAACCATAGCAAAAAGTAAGACTGCGGTACAATCTAAAGTAAACCCAGCAGAAAGTAAGACTATGGTAAAAGAAACCATAGCAAAAAGTAAGACTGCGGTAAAATCTAAGGAAAACTCAGCAGAAAGTAAGACTATGGTAAAAGAAACCATAGCAAAAAGTAAGACTGCGGTAAAATCTAAAGAAAACCCAGCAGAAAGTAAGACTATGGTAAAAGAAACCATAGCAAAAAGTAAGACTGCGGTAAAATCTAAAACAAACCCAGCAGAAAGTAAGACTATGGTAAAAGAAACCATAGCAAAAAGTAAGACTGCGGTAAAATCTAAAGAAAACCCAGCAGAAGGTAAGACTATGGTAAAAGAAACCATAGCAGATAGTGAGACTGAGGTAAATAATGATTTTATAACGCTAAAACCCCGAGCTCAACACATAGTTGAACTACCATTCAGGTACAACGAACCAGGGATTAAGAACCTAGTAATTTCTAAAAAACAGATTAAGCCAGGAATCTATTTAGGAGAAACCCTGACTAATGTAACCGATTCCAAAGTGAAAGTCCTACTAATGAATACCTCAGAAACAGTAGAAAAAATAAAAACAGGTGATCTTAACTTCGAATGGAATAAACTAGATGATTTCGAAATAGTTGAAACAAACCAATTAAAGGATCCTGTAAAACACAGACTAAAAAAATTGGAAAGCGTTTTAAGACTCCAACACTGTAATCCTGAAGAAAAAGAAGCAATCAATAACATTTGCAGAGAATATAATGATTTATTTTTCATTGAAGGTGATCACCTCACATACACTAACGCCACACGGCATAACATAATTACAGAAGCAAACCAACCCCCACTATTCACGAAGCCGTATCGCCTACCAGAAAGCCAAAGGAACGAAATTAATAAGCAAGTTGACGAAATGTTACAAGATGGCCTAGTCCAACCAAGCTCAAGCCCGTGGAACTCCCCATTGTTATTAGTCCCAAAGAAAACAAGTAAGGACGGAACGAAACAGTGGAGAATGGTAATCGACTTCATAAAACTTAATGAGTTAACTGTTGGAGACGCATACCCTCTACCTAATATCACGGACATTTTTGATCAACTAGGCAACTCAAAATATTTCAGCACCCTCGACCTAGCGAAAGGCTTTCACCAGATATTAATGGACGACGGGGACAAGCAAAAAACAGCATTTAGTACACCATTTGGTCATTACGAGTATAATCGAATGCCTTTCGGTTTGAAAAATGCACCCGCGACGTTTCAACGACTAATGAATAATGTACTTATGGGTTTGCAAGGTCTTGAATGTTTTGTGTATATAGATGACATCGTCATATACGGTTACGATCTGAAGGACCACAATAAGAAACTTGTTACAATTTTTGAACGATTGCGAAAGTACAACCTCAAATTACAGCCTGACAAATGCGATTTTCTAAAAAAGGAATTAATTTATTTGGGTCACATTATTACCGAAGACGGAATAAAACCTGACCCAGAAAAAATTAAGTCAGTGAAAACCTTCCCAATACCCAAAAAGCCAAGAGACGTTAAGTCCTTTCTTGGATTTGTCGGATACTATCGTAAGTTCGTTCCCAATTTCGCAAGTCTAGCCAAGCCTCTAACTAAACTCCTAAAGAAGAACGCCGAATTTAAATGGGATGCTTTCTGCGACGAATCATTTAGGGCATTAAAAGAAA
The DNA here is from genome assembly GCA_946477585.1 of Cheilosia urbana. Classification (NCBI taxonomy): domain Eukaryota; kingdom Metazoa; phylum Arthropoda; class Insecta; order Diptera; family Syrphidae; genus Cheilosia; species Cheilosia urbana. The sequence continues at coordinate 7,532,164 of OX297857.1, forward strand.
AAATTATTCAACCCCCCATTCTTTCTTGCCCCGATTTCAGCAAGGAATTCATCGTTACAACAGATGCTAGCGATCTGGCTCTAGGAGCGGTCCTCTCTCAAGGTCCGATAGGTGAGGATAAACCAATCTCTTTTGCTAGTCGAACGTTGAACGAGGCGGAAACACGTTACACTACATCCGAAAAAGAATTACTAGCTATCACATACGCGTTAAAACAATTCCGTCCATACATATACGGAAGAAAATTTACCATTTATACCGACCATAATAACCTCGTATGGTTGATAGGGCAGAAAAACCCCACATCACGACTATTACGCTGGCGAATTCTAATGGAAGAATATGACTTTAAATTCATACATAAAGCAGGCAAAAGTAATGTAATTGCTGATGCACTTAGTCGAGTACAAATCAACGATGATACAAAAATACTCGTAACAACTCGTAACCAAGCCAAAGCGAAAGTGCCAACAGACAACAATTATGATGGTATACAGGTTCTGTCTAGCTTTAACTTGCATGAAAAACAAGGTACGATTCACTCAACTAAACTCACCAAATTTAAAACCATAATTTTACCACTAGTAGAATCTTCAGAGGAAGAAGACTTACAAAAACGAATAACCGACTTCACCAAACCAGAAATTGGAAAACTTGCTACTTTTCCGCAAAATAATGACGAAACACTCTGCGTAACTACTCTACCTATTCCTATTAGAACTTCTAGAGACCAAGTGACTATTAAAACATGTCTTGAGTCCATTAAAAACCTTCACAACAAAGAATCCATTGCAATCGCATTACCACCTCTGGATAACCAATCCAAGATTACCCTAAAAAAACTCATAGAAGACGTTTTTCACACCCAACAAATAGACATCTATCTTTTCTCAGATGACCGAATTTTCCTGAACAATAACGAAGACATAACCAAGGTACTATTTGACTACCATGATTCTCCTTTCGGAGGTCACCAAGGGATAACACGTACCCTCAAGAAAATTAAGCAAAAATATTTTTGGGTAACCATGAATCACGATATAAAAACGTACATACTCAACTGCGAATCCTGTCAGCAGAACAAATTATACAAAAACCCAAGAATCCCAATGAAAATTACAACAACAAGCTCCAATCCTTTTGAGCGAGTAGCTCTCGACATAGTCGGACCCTTACCTGTTAGCTACGAAAATAATAAATTCTTGCTCACATTCCAAGATGATCTGACAAAATTCACGGAGGCCATACCACTCCAGAATGCTGAAGCCCCTACTGTAGCAAGAGCATTCGTCGAACGAATTTTATGTCGCTTTGGATTTCCAGAATCTCTTCTTACCGATCAAGGTACCAACTTCCTTAGCCAACTTTTCAAAGAGGTTTGCAAGCTCCTGAAAATAAAAAAGCTTCAAACTACTCTTTACCATCCCCAAACTAATGGAGCACTTGAGCGTAGTCATCGTACTCTAGCGGAATACCCTCGACATTACGTTAACAAAGACCCTCTCTCTTGGGACACCTGGGTGCCCTATGCAATCTTCGTATTCAATACAACCACACATAGTAGTACTGGTTATACCCCTCACGAACTACTCTATGGATACCCTGCGAGAATACCCAGTCTTTTGGAGCAAAATCCGCAAACGAGTTATAATTATGAGAACTATTCCAACGAATTGAAAGCTCGTCTCCAACACGGATATCAAATCGCCCGGGAGAATCTAAAAACAAAAAAACTTATTTCTAAAGGTTATTACGATGCACATACGACAAAAAAAAAACAATTTAATATAGGTGACAAGGTACTAATGAAAAACCACACCAGACAAAATAAATTCTCCACTCTATGGAACGGACCATACGAGGTAGTAGACATAATTTCCGATGAGAATACACTCATCAAAATTAAGAATAAGCAGAAAATTATACACAACAACGACCTTAGAATCTACGTGGAATGAAGAATACTCTTCCCTCTTCCTCCAATTTATCCAAAGCCCAAGAACCTCACACATTGTCAAGACGCCAACCTAATATCTCCCAATTGTTCTTGTCTTAAAAAATAGAGTCATGTCTAACTATTTCATTTTCCATTATCAACACCATTTTTCTCAGAAAGCAGGAAAAGACTCAGAAAAGACTACTATCGACTTTCCCCCAACCAATGTAATCCCTTCCAACACAGCTCCACAAAAACTCATTCCTATTTTACACCCAATTCCTCTTCAAATATAAAATGTAAAACTTAGAATAAGAATATTTTTCTTTCCAATTATGCAATTCTTGTATACCCAATGTGTAACGTATAATAAGAAAATATATTTAAACAAGGGAACCACGAACCTCTTCAAGGAAACAATTCTCCTATCTTTAACTAAATAGTATATGTGTTAATATCATTAAATTAATATGAAAAAAAAAAAAACCTTTATAAGATATAAACACTTCCACTTTTAACATCATATTCATTATCGAAAACAATTATAAGAAACAAACACTTCTATTTTTATATTCATTAACTATATTCATTATTATAAGAAAGCCTTGTCAAAAACAAATACTTCCATTTAACATTATATTCATTAATTATATGTTCATTATTATAAAAAAAAAAAAAAAAAAAAAACCCTTTGTAAGAAACAAACACTTCAAGAAACAAACACTTCCATTTAACATTATATTCATTAACCGATAATATTAAATTACATTCAACATATTGTAAGATTTTTCCTGTTCGCACCTGAGCCCACTTGCAGGAAATTCTAACCCTTCAGGTAAGAATTTCCTTTTTCTAAGGGGAGTGGGATGTTGTGATCCGCACAACCATACCCTACTCATGACCTACCCTATCAATCCATTCCATACATCATACACCATACACCAAATTCATTACCAGAGAGCACGGCTATTAATAGGTCATTCATTTGTTTTTCCATTCACCCAAACGCCACCCAAGAGCAATGAGTCAAGTGCATACCTACCCATAACGATACACACGTAACCCAAATCCGATCCGATTGCACTGCGGCACGCCAACAAATGGCAAAACTGCAATAGTTGCATATCGGAGGAATACTACGTTGTGGTATCGGGGAAATAATAATAATTTATGAATGGATGACACTTGACACCAGCGTAAGGCAAATGACACCCAAGATGTCATTTGGGTACTTTTAATGGGAACGGAAAACAATTAAGCAATGCCTAAAATAGCGCGTATGCACATATGGTAATTGGTAAGGAAAACATGGTGCGTGGAGGGGGAAGATAGGCGATGGGTCATGAGCAATAATAGTATAAAAGGCGAAGGTTGTGACCAGGGAAAATCAGAGTTAAGTAACCATCCTAATAGATCGCAGCCATTGCTTAAGACAGCGGGTCTCATTAGTGAAATAACATAAAAGAATAATTTAAATAAAATAACTCAGAGTCGCAGCCTTGCTATAGACAGCGGGCTCTGCAGTACAAAATTTAAACAGAAGTCTTTTAATCTTAAACTCTCCGTCCAATACTCTTCTCCCTTTTGGGAAATCACGGTATTGAGCGTATTTCAGGAGGAAGAAGACGAATTTTTGGATTCTGAGGAAAGCCAAACATCAAGTTCGGAAGAATCCGATGATGAAGAAGAGACGATGGACGAGAGTGCAACACCTGACAACGGCAAATTAATTACTGCCAGCACCAACGAGGATGAAAAATCCCAAGAATCAAGCCGCGAATCGTCACCAATTCCCGGACAAAAGCGCGTTAAGAAATCAGCCAACTCTTCAACTAAGAAGTGTAGGACTGAGGTCAGAGTAGTCAAGCAGCCAGCCTTAGCCACTCCAGAAAAACCACAACAACAAATACCAGCAACAACGTCTAAACTGCCAACCACCACACCAACAACACAAACACCAGTAACTCCTAAGTCAGCTCCACCAAAAAAATCAGGAATGCCACCAATCTTGTGCTTCTCTGGAAATATCGCCGAGATCAGCAGATACGCCAAAGGACAAAAAATCGAATTCACACTAAAAAATATCAACACCACAAAGACGGTTATTAATGCCATTAAAAGGGAAGGTTTTGAAGCGATAAGAACCTACCTGAAGCAAAGAAAAATTCAACACCACACATTTACCCCACGTGAAGATCGGAGGACGTTAATGATGCTGAAGGGTATTCATTTCTCCTACACCACTGCCGAAGTTGAGGAGGAACTTAATGCAGAAGGGGTTCCTGTGTTGAAGGTTTCGCTCTTCAAATCGCCAAGAGCAAAAGGCAAAACTTTCAATTGCTTTGTTGTAGAGATCAGCAAAGCATTTGACGTCACGGAGGTATACAGGAAGACACTCCTGTTAAACCAGCGGATCCACTGGGAGCGCCTCAAGACTAATGACATCGTGCAATGCAAAAACTGTCAGCGTTTCGGACACGTCGCCACTAATTGCGGTATGACATACGTTTGTGTCAAATGCAAACAAGACCACCAACCCGGAGAGTGCAAGCGGAAGGAATCATCGGATCAAGAAGTCTATTGTGCAAACTGCAAGGCAACAGGTCACCCAGCGAGCTATAAAGGATGCCCGCAATACAAGCTGAAGCTTGCAGATAAAGAGAAGCAAACCAAGCAGAGGAAAGTCCAACAGGAATTCGCAGTAAAGTCTGCCTGCACCCTGACGAAGCCAGCTATGAGTTTCGCTGCAATGGCAAAAGTGGGTCTTAAGCAAGCCCAACCAAAGCCGAACCAGGCCAAGACCCCATCAAAGCTACCACCACCACCACCACCAACGCAAAGCACTACAAAGCCGAACCAACAACCAGCACGCAGGAACAGTCCCGTAAACCTCAGCGATGAAGTCCACCGAGTTTTTGGAGCCAATCTAGCCACCATCATGCAGAAAGCTCGTAACGCGGTACCTCCTAACTATTCCAGCATGAGCGAACAAAACAAGTCCGTGGCATTGGCCACCTTTATTTTCCAATTATGCAGTACATAAGGAAACTGCGTGTAATTGCCTATAACGTTAACTCGTTATACAGCCTCCAAAAAAGGACGGCTTTCCACCTCTTCATGAAGTCCAACCGCCCGGATATCGCACTCATCAGTGAAACTATGCTGACCAGCCGCAACAAGATGGATCTAAAGGACTACAACTTCTTCAAGACGGACAAGGTAGAAGGAAAACGAGGTACAGGGATCTTCGTCAAAAGTTACATCAAGAAATCCATGATTAGACAACTCGCCATTCCTGGACTCAAATCGTTCGAAGCTACCGCAATAGTAATCCGAATGTCTCCATCCGAAACTCTGGCAGTCATCAGCATATACAATAAGTGCAATGCTAACGCTCTGGACATTAAACACGATATGCAGATATTGAACGGTCACTTAACCCAACACTCATATGGTATAATAGGCGGGGACTTTAACGCTAGGCATCAGATGTGGGGGGATACCGTGGATAGCAGCGAAGGTTCGGCAATAGTCAACTGGATGGAAGACAACACCGACGTCCACTCGCTCGTGGTTATATCCCAACCAAGACCGACCTTTCCCAGGACACCATCAGTATTGGATTTCTTTTTGGCAACATCGAGCCTTGTTAATGTTCTCCAAGAGATCCAAAACTACGAATGCAAGACCATCACCAGCGACTCTGATCATGAAGCGGTTCAACTAATCATCAAACTTAACCATCCCATCTTCACGAATGAACAACCATTAGCTGACTTTATTAATTTTCAGGAACTGGATGTCGACCTATTGCAAAGAGAAGTCGCAAACAACATAACTCTGCCCCCAGCAACAAGAAATCTCACCAATGATGAGATAGATGCAGCCGTTGAAGGCTTCGAGAATGCAGTCAACAACGCACTCAATATGCAAAAGAAGCCAAGAACATCACGAGACAGATATAGCCATCTCCCAGTGTATATCCAGAACCTCTACCACCATAGACAACGTCTTAGGAAACGACTGCAAAGAATTCGCAACCGGGAATGGAATACGGTCAACAGCGATTATCAGGCCGTGTCAAGCGAACTAAACTGCACCAACATCATGTTCAGGAACGCAGTAAAGCACTTCAACGATGTTCAACTGCAAAAGATTCTACAAGACATCAGACCTGGCCCCGACACCTTCAAAAAAATCAACAGAATTATTGGAAAAGGCCCAAAAATGCCGGACGTTCTCAACACAAATTCAGGAACCGCCACCTCAGCAGACGAAAAGGCAGAAGCATTAGCGGACTACTTCGAAGGAAACTTCAAACCGTCACCTCCCGACGTCCCAATATTTCTCGCAGAAGTTGATGCCACGGTCAGATGTGTCGCTGAACTGAGGCCCGCAAGCACCTCATTCAGCGAAACTAATCCAGCAGATGACCCCCAGGGAGGAAGCAGCTTTTCAACGGCTGAAGAAATCGCTGAAATAATTCATGGCAGTCACTCCAAGAAATCAACCGGACCGGACAACATTTCAAATTTCGTCCTAAAGAAATTGCCACATATCATTATGATCCTGCTCGCTATAATGATGAATAACTGCATCAACAACTGCTACTTTCCTGGAAAATGGAAGACTGCTAAGATAATAGCAATACCGAAGAAAGGCGACCGTAGCAATGTTACTGGATACAGGCCAATATCGCTCCTATGTAGTGTGAGCAAAATACTGGAAGAACTGATTTTGCGGCGAGTAAAAGATGTATGCAGTCAACTCAACATTATACCGGACAATCAATTTGGATTCCGCGAAAAGCACTCCACATTACATCCGCTAATGAAGTTTCATCATGATGTCACAATGGCTCTCAATAACCATCAGGTTACAGTCGCATGCCTCCTAGACGTGGAGAAGGCATTCGACTCAGTTTGGATTCAAGGACTTGTCCACAAACTAAAACAGCTAAGTTTTCCTAACGCCCTCATTAATATAATTTTTAGTTTTCTGCATTCCAGGTCCTTTTTTGTACAGATAGAAGACCGACAATCACAAGTGAAAAGCATCAGAGCTGGTGTCGCCCAAGGTTCGAAGCTGGGACCACTGCTTTTCAACATTTTCACGTCCGACCAACCACAGCTAGAGAATGCAACTAACAGCTGCCTATTCGCCGATGACTCCGTCACGTATAGCAACTCGATGTCCCCATCAATAGCAGCACGAAGAGTAGAAGCCCACGTTAGGAAACTATTCCAGTACTATTTAAGATGGGGCATTCGAATCAACACGAGCAAATCTGAACTGATTTGTATAAGAAGACCCATCAGAGGAACCAGAGCTAGGTCAGCCACCAACTGCCGTAATATCAAAATCAACCTGCCTGACGGATCATCGCTCTCAACCAAAAACAACATAAAGTATCTTGGGGTCAACTTCAATGAGCGACTAAAATTCAACCCACACCTGAACGCTGTTCTCAGGAAGGCATCACTTGCTTTTCATCGAGTCTACCCGCTGATGAAGAAGCAAAATGGACTAAGTAGAAGAACTAAACTGCTGCTATACAAACAACTGATAAGACCGGTAATAACCTACGGATTCCCCATCTGGTATACCGTCTCCAAGACATACATGAGGAAGCTGGGAGTATTCGAAAGAAAACTCCTGCGGATATGTACAGGACTGCACTACGATCCAATCCGGAAGAAAAACATCAGAAGTTCAAGACTCTATGAAGAAGCCAAAATCTTACCCCTGGAAAAGTATATGGTCACACTTTTCCAGAAAATACTCAGGAATACCTCCAGTCATCCAAACCCTCTAGTCCGAAGAATTGCGGACCTTCCACATATCCCAGAGCATCGGTACCTTCATGTACTGGCTCTGCTTAACGAGGAGTTATTCCCAAGCGACACAGACAGGACAGCCCTGCCCTTCTACGAATTGACCGAGACAACCCACCATCGAGGATAATTCCAAGATGACCAACCATCTCAAAACACAAGAACATCAACACCCGGACTTGAACACCCTGAGGTCAACCCTGACAACGATGCATACTACGAGTATGAATCCGACAAGCCAAATACAATATATTATGTAAAATAGATTTAAGAAAACAAACATTGTATACCGTTGGGCCCCTGTTGTTGAGCCAACACCTTTAAATATTAACTATTCACCACCATTTGTTACCTAGCCTTAAGTCAAATTGTATATACAAAAAGTTTAATAAAAGCAAATGTTAAATGTTAGATTTTTCACAGTTCTCGTTTTGTCGTCATTGGGCAAACAGTGAAGTGAATGAGTGAAGTGGTGAGCTCGCTAAGCATGCCGTTAGTGAAGGAACTAAAGCCGTTACCAAATATACCAGCTCGAAGTAATTTTGTATTCGTCATAGCTACAGAAAAAAAAGAACGGCCCTTTTCAGGGCCTCAAAATATTCATTTAAGAGATTTTACAATGAAATTGTGTTTCTTATGCTGGTAGTTTTTTTTCCTTATTGTAAATGGAAAGAATATTTTTCTATGATGGGCAATTCGCTGATGTGAAATTCCCGCCATTTTAGTGGATTTCTATTAATTCCGATTATTTTCCTATTGGAATTTTTACGAGAATTTTATGTCAACTTGAAAATGAAAAAAATCTAGTTGCGCTGTTGCCATTTAATAAATATATATTTTCGATTGGGTTTAAATCTATATTTGCGCTGTTGCCAGGCACCTAATTAAAGTTCTCAATTTCATTCTGATATTCAAAGAAGCAAAAACGCCAACAAAAATTTATTTCATTTTCACGAAAAACAAAAAAAAACATGTGTTTACCGATATTAGTAAGTAAGAAAAACCATTGCTTTATCACGTTAATGAATTAATTTGTAGCCCTTAAAAGGACTGTGATTTGATTTTTTTGCTGAAAAATTGTGCAATGAAATTATTTTTTTGCCTTCTTTGCTGCAACAACTTTTTTTGGTTTAGCAACAGCAGTTTTCGCCTTCGGTACTTTTGCTTTTGGAGCAGCAGCTTTTGGCTTTGTTGGTTTTGCCTTCACTGTTGTTGTTTTCTTGATGCTCTTTACCTTCGACTTTTCCACTTTTTTCTTCTCAACAGCAGCAACCGTTTTCTTAGAAGTGGCGGCAGAAGTTTTCTTCACTTTCTTTTCACCAGTCGACGACGCCTTCTTAACTTTTTTCTCACCAGCTGCAGCAATTTTCGGCTTTGCGGATGGTTTCTTCTTCTCAGCAGATTTGGCTTTTGGTTCTTTGTTTGCTGAAGCAGACAATTTGAAGGAACCAGCAGCACCCTTTCCTTTTGTTTGCACTAATTTACCACTGACCACAGCACTTTTTAAATATTTCTTGATGAAAGGAGCAAGTTTTTGCACATCAACTTTGTATGTAGCCGCGATATATTTTTTAATAGCCAAAAGGGATGAACCTTGAGGGTTTTGATGGCAGCATCCACCATTTGCTGGGTAGGAGGATGAGTTGCAGCCGATTTCGGTTTCTTTGAACCGCTGGCAGCAGCTTTTTTTGGTTTCTTTTCAGCTGAAACTACAGCGGGGGAAGCAACGACAGCATCAGCCATTTTAATTATTCAATTATAACTCTTAGATTCACAAAAACACTTGAAAATACTTGTATAAATTGTTCACGTCAAAGTCAACTGATATGTCTTAACTCTATGAGAATCAAGGAGAAGGAAGGTACACAAAATTTTAATTTATTTGAGCGCTTTTACTCTGTTGTATCCATGAGTTCTTAAAAAAATTGGATTATTTAATATCTTTTAAACAAAAATATGGACATATAATCATTCACAGATACTTTAGTAATATACAGGTACTTGTTTTAAATACTTTTATTAAAATTTACTCACCGTCGAATGCAGCAGAGCAATATTAAACCCATTGTTGAAGGCATTTCTTTCATTCTTCGCCCTTAAAATCGCGTTTATTTAAACAATAGCATAAATTTAGGGTATGAAAAAATATTTATCATAAAATATATAGTTCACTTAATGACACAAATGTAAAATAAACAAAGAGTATTAAGATTCTATGTATAAATAAAATCAGTGAAAGTTGAGCAGTGAAACGCTGGATTCACTTTCTCTGGACGATTTTAATTTCCAATCAAAGGCGTACGTTTGTTTAATTTCTGATGAAAATATAATATATTAATGTAATTGTATCAACAATTTTAGGCAATCTATTAAATATTATCACATATTTATAATATCTAAACATTTATCGGCATTTAATGTTCGTATTAAACATTTCTCATACAATAAGTAAGCCTAGTAACAGTATATAGGTGGTATAACGTACACAAAGACTTTCGTTTTTCCAAAAAAAAAAGATATTCGCAATTTCTACGCAAATTGGTCAAATTATCTACAACTAATTTGTAACATAAAATATAATAAGGTACCTATGACAAAATTTAAAAAAAAAAGTCTTCTTTTAAATTGCCTTAATGAATATTACTGATTTCATTGAACCGAACCATGGGATACGCAACACAAGATCATACATACATAAAACTCAAATGTACCAACTGCCTTTAAAATGATATGTACCTACTTGCTAAGTTTTATAACAGAAATTTACAAACTCAACCCCTTTTTCTTATCCTGTTATGATTATTTCCTACAATATTTATTCTTTTCCTTGCAATATTTAAGCAAGCAGATCCATGCATATCGAATATTTCAGATTCCATTGTTTCGCTTGCAATAACTATTTTGTTCAACTCCATGTCTAAAGTGGATATGATTAATTCGAATTTTATTTTTTTTTGTAACAGAGAAAATTCATAGTAAATTATATTCCACTAACTAAATCACATTCTTCAGTACCAAGTCTTTAGTCACATTCATTTTATTTGGCATTGCTACATACATATTGCCTTTTCAATGGTAACTAAACTACATAAATTAAATTGAAATTTTTAAAGATCCCTTTGAGATATTTTTGTGGTCCTGAAAAGGACCGATGAGTTGTTTTGTATGTATGTATGTACTTATTTAAGCACGTTCACCACGGATACGTCTGGCCAATTGGATGTCTTTTGGCATAATTGTGACGCGCTTGGCATGAATGGCACACAAATTTGTATCTTCAAAAAGACCAACCAAGTATGCTTCACTGGCTTCCTGAAGTGCCATTAATGCTGAACTCTGGAAACGCAAATCAGTTTTGAAATCTTGAGCAATCTCACGAACTAAACGTTGGAAAGGCAATTTGCGAATTAACAATTCAGTACTCTTCTGATAACGACGAATTTCACGAAGAGCAACTGTTCCAGGACGATAACGATGTGGTTTCTTAACACCTCCGTATGCTGGAGCACTTTTGCGAGCTGCCTTAGTTGCAAATTGTTTCCTTGGTGCTTTTCCACCAGTAGATTTACGAGCAGTTTGCTTAGTACGAGCCATCACTTCACTTTATTAAAGAACACTATTCACAAAAAAGTCACAATGAAATGCTATTGGGACTTTGTTTAATTCCACTTATAAAATAGTTAGCGATGCTTGTCTTCGTTCCGTCGTTTCGTTTCCTATTGGATTTCTCTACCTATTGGAAAAAGAAGAAGCATAAATATTCGTGTTTGTTCTGCAGAAAAGTACAGTTTGATTTCATAGTGACTTTAGTTAAGTTCAGTGCTCTGTTCATATCAAGAATTTAAACAGAATGACTGGTCGCGGTAAAGGAGGAAAAGGCTTGGGAAAGGGTGGCGCTAAACGTCATCGTAGAGTGTTGCGTGATAATATCCAAGGAATTACTAAACCAGCAATTCGTCGCTTGTCTCGCCGTGGTGGTGTTAAACGTATTTCTGGTTTAATTTACGAAGAAACCCGTGGTGTTTTGAAGGTCTTTCTAGAAAATGTTATTCGTGATGCTGTTACATATACTGAACATGCTAAACGTAAGACGGGTTACCCATGAAATCCCGAAGCACAAAATCCCGAACCACAAAATCCCGAGTTACAAAATCCCGAATTACAAAATCCCGAATTACAAAATCCCGAAGCACAAAATCCCGAATCACAAAATCCCGAATTACAAAATCCCTAATTACAAAATCCCGAAAATCATTGAATATGATTGGTGTCTAAAATCGCGCGATTTTAGACACCAATCATATTCAATGATTTTCGGGATTTTGGTTTTTGTTAGGCAAAATAATTAACTATAAATTTTTAAATAAAATTGAATTTTCGTGAAAAATATCGCAATACATAGAAAATTGTTCGTCCTTAAAAGAACGCTGTTATGCGCACTCATAGGCTAACTTAAAGTGTTCTGATTTCTGAACGAAGTTAACACTTTAATTCTTATTAGTTTTCTAGTATAATTGATGCTACCCACGAATTATTTTACAAAAAAAAAACACGGTAGAAGAATGATGAAGAATTAATGAAATTACAGTCGTTCGCTTTTGTGAGAATCGCAAAGAAGGAACAATGTTCACTTAGGTAGATTTATCTGACGAGTTATTTACCAAAAAAATACGGTAGAAAAGCTCGTTCGATAAAAGTACTTAAGCAGCAATTGATTCATAATTGGGTTGAGAGTTCGCTCTCGTCCCGTGTGTGAAGGTAAGTCAATGAAAATCAATTCAACCGTTTTTCTTAAAACGACAAATTGTTTATTTTAAGAGATATTTTGAATATTTCAATTTATTAAAAATTTAAAAATTTTGGACAAAAATAAAAAAAACTTTCTGGCTAAGAAAATCCCGAATTTTTTCGGGATTTTTCCTTCAAAACCATTTTTCGGGATTTTGTAATTCGGGATTTTGTAATTCGGGATTTTGTGCTTCGGGATTTTGTAATTCGGGATTTTTCCATGTTTGTGATTTTTTTTGTTCGGGATTTTGTGTATTCGGGATTTTGTAATTCGGTCATATGTTGGGTTCCCAAGGAGCAAGTTTTTGCACATCAACTTTGTATGTAGCCGCGATATATTTTTTAATAGCCAAAAGGGATGAACCACCACGTTCCTTGAGGGTTTTGATGGCAGCATCCACCATTTGCTGGGTAGGAGGATGAGTTGCAGCCGATTTCGGTTTCTTTGAACCGCTGGCAGCAGCTTTTTTTGGTTTCTTTTCAGCTGAAACTACAGCGGGGGAAGCAACGACAGCATCAGCCATTTTAATTATTCAATTATAACTCTTAGATTCACAAAAACACTTGAAAATACTTGTATAAATTGTTCACGTCAAAGTCAACTGATATGTCTTAACTCTATGAGAATCAAGGAGAAGGAAGGTACACAAAATTTTAATTTATTTGAGCGCTTTTACTCTGTTGTATCCATGAGTTCTTAAAAAAATAGGATTATTTAATATCTTTTAAACAAAAATATGGACATATAATCATTCACAGATACTTTAGTAATATACAGGTACTTGTTTTAAATACTTTTATTAAAATTTACTCACCGTCGAATGCAGCAGAGCAATATTAAACCCATTGTTGAAGGCATTTCTTTCATTCTTCGCCCTTAAAATCGCGTTTATTTAAACAATAGCATAAATTTAGGGTATGAAAAAATATTTATCATAAAATATATAGTTCACTTAATGACACAAATGTAAAATAAACAAAGAGTATTAAGATTCTATGTATAAATAAAATCAGTGAAAGTTGAGCAGTGAAACGCTGGATTCACTTTCTCTGGACGATTTTAATTTCCAATCAAAGGCGTACGTTTGTTTAATTTCTGATGAAAATATAATATATTAATGTAATTGTATCAACAATTTTAGGCAATCTATTAAATATTATCACATATTTATAATATCTAAACATTTATCGGCATTTAATGTTCGTATTAAACATTTCTCATACAATAAGTAAGCCTAGTAACAGTATATAGGTGGTATAACGTACACAAAGACTTTCGTTTTTCCAAAAAAAAAAGATATTCGCAATTTCTACGCAAATTGGTCAAATTATCTACAACTAATTTGTAACATAAAATATAATAAGGTACCTATGACAAAATTTAAAAAAAAAAGTCTTCTTTTAAATTGCCTTAATGAATATTACTGATTTCATTGAACCGAACCATGGGATACGCAACACAAGATCATACATACATAAAACTCAAATGTACCAACTGCCTTTAAAATGATATGTACCTACTTGCTAAGTTTTATAACAGAAATTTACAAACTCAACCCCTTTTTCTTATCCTGTTATGATTATTTCCTACAATATTTATTCTTTTCCTTGCAATATTTAAGCAAGCAGATCCATGCATATCGAATATTTCAGATTCCATTGTTTCGCTTGCAATAACTATTTTGTTCAACTCCATGTCTAAAGTGGATATGATTAATTCGAATTTTATTTTTTTTTGTAACAGAGAAAATTCATAGTAAATTATATTCCACTAACTAAATCACATTCTTCAGTACCAAGTCTTTAGTCACATTCATTTTATTTGGCATTGCTACATACATATTGCCTTTTCAATGGTAACTAAACTACATAAATTAAATTGAAATTTTTAAAGATCCCTTTGAGATATTTTTGTGGTCCTGAAAAGGACCGATGAGTTGTTTTGTATGTATGTATGTACTTATTTAAGCACGTTCACCACGGATACGTCTGGCCAATTGGATGTCTTTTGGCATAATTGTGACGCGCTTGGCATGAATGGCACACAAATTTGTATCTTCAAAAAGACCAACCAAGTATGCTTCACTGGCTTCCTGAAGTGCCATTAATGCTGAACTCTGGAAACGCAAATCAGTTTTGAAATCTTGAGCAATCTCACGAACTAAACGTTGGAAAGGCAATTTGCGAATTAACAATTCAGTACTCTTCTGATAACGACGAATTTCACGAAGAGCAACTGTTCCAGGACGATAACGATGTGGTTTCTTAACACCTCCGTATGCTGGAGCACTTTTGCGAGCTGCCTTAGTTGCAAATTGTTTCCTTGGTGCTTTTCCACCAGTAGATTTACGAGCAGTTTGCTTAGTACGAGCCATCACTTCACTTTATTAAAGAACACTATTCACAAAAAAGTCACAATGAAATGCTATTGGGACTTTGTTTAATTCCACTTATAAAATAGTTAGCGATGCTTGTCTTCGTTCCGTCGTTTCGTTTCCTATTGGATTTCTCTACCTATTGGAAAAAGAAGAAGCATAAATATTCGTGTTTGTTCTGCAGAAAAGTACAGTTTGATTTCATAGTGACTTTAGTTAAGTTCAGTGCTCTGTTCATATCAAGAATTTAAACAGAA
This sequence comes from Cheilosia urbana, assembly GCA_946477585.1. Taxonomy (NCBI): domain Eukaryota; kingdom Metazoa; phylum Arthropoda; class Insecta; order Diptera; family Syrphidae; genus Cheilosia; species Cheilosia urbana. The sequence continues at coordinate 7,547,354 of OX297857.1, forward strand.
TGACTGGTCGCGGTAAAGGAGGAAAAGGCTTGGGAAAGGGTGGCGCTAAACGTCATCGTAGAGTGTTGCGTGATAATATCCAAGGAATTACTAAACCAGCAATTCGTCGCTTGTCTCGCCGTGGTGGTGTTAAACGTATTTCTGGTTTAATTTACGAAGAAACCCGTGGTGTTTTGAAGGTCTTTCTAGAAAATGTTATTCGTGATGCTGTTACATATACTGAACATGCTAAACGTAAGACGGGTTACCCATGAAATCCCGAAGCACAAAATCCCGAACCACAAAATCCCGAGTTACAAAATCCCGAATTACAAAATCCCGAATTACAAAATCCCGAAGCACAAAATCCCGAATCACAAAATCCCGAATTACAAAATCCCTAATTACAAAATCCCGAAAATCATTGAATATGATTGGTGTCTAAAATCGCGCGATTTTAGACACCAATCATATTCAATGATTTTCGGGATTTTGGTTTTTGTTAGGCAAAATAATTAACTATAAATTTTTAAATAAAATTGAATTTTCGTGAAAAATATCGCAATACATAGAAAAATGTTCGTCCTTAAAAGAACGCTGTTATGCGCACTCATAGGCTAACTTAAAGTGTTCTGATTTCTGAACGAAGTTAACACTTTAATTCTTATTAGTTTTCTAGTATAATTGATGCTACCCACGAATTATTTTACAAAAAAAAACACGGTAGAAGAATGATGAAGAATTAATGAAATTACAGTCGTTCGCTTTTGTGAGAATCACAAAGAAGGAACAATGTTCACTTAGGTAGATTTATCTGACGAGTTATTTACCAACAAAATACGGTAGAAAAGCTCGTTCGATAAAAGTACTTAAGCAGCAATTTATTCATAATTGGGTTGAGAGTTCGCTCTCGTCCCGTGTGTGAAGGTAAGTCAATGAAAATCAATTCAACCGTTTTTCTTAAAACGACAAATTGTTTATTTTAAGAGATATTTTGAATATTTCAATTTATTAAAAATTTAAAAATTTTGGACAAAAATAAAAAAAACTTTCTGGCTAAGAAAATCCCGAATTTTTTCGGGATTTTTCCTTCAAAACCATTTTTCGGGATTTTGTGATTCGGGATTTTGTGCTTCGGGATTTTGTGATTCGGGATTTTGTGCTTCGGGATTTTGCAATTCGGGATTTTTCCATATTTGTGATTTTTTTTGTTCGGGATTTTGTGTATTCGGGATTTTGTAATTCGGTCATATGTTGGGTTCCCAAGGAGCAAGTTTTTGCACATCAACTTTGTATGTAGCCGCGATATATTTTTTAATAGCCAAAAGGGATGAACCACCACGTTCCTTGAGGGTTTTGATGGCAGCATCCACCATTTGCTGGGTAGGAGGATGAGTTGCAGCCGATTTCGGTTTCTTTGAACCGCTGGCAGCAGCTTTTTTTGGTTTCTTTTCAGCTGAAACTACAGCGGGGGAAGCAACGACAGCATCAGCCATTTTAATTATTCAATTATAACTCTTAGATTCACAAAAACACTTGAAAATACTTGTATAAATTGTTCACGTCAAAGTCAACTGATATGTCTTAACTCTATGAGAATCAAGGAGAAGGAAGGTACACAAAATTTTAATTTATTTGAGCGCTTTTACTCTGTTGTATCCATGAGTTCTTAAAAAAATAGGATTATTTAATATCTTTTAAACAAAAATATGGACATATAATCATTCACAGATACTTTAGTAATATACAGGTACTTGTTTTAAATACTTTTATTAAAATTTACTCACCGTCGAATGCAGCAGAGCAATATTAAACCCATTGTTGAAGGCATTTCTTTCATTCTTCGCCCTTAAAATCGCGTTTATTTAAACAATAGCATAAATTTAGGGTATGAAAAAATATTTATCATAAAATATATAGTTCACTTAATGACACAAATGTAAAATAAACAAAGAGTATTAAGATTCTATGTATAAATAAAATCAGTGAAAGTTGAGCAGTGAAACGCTGGATTCACTTTCTCTGGACGATTTTAATTTCCAATCAAAGGCGTACGTTTGTTTAATTTCTGATGAAAATATAATATATTAATGTAATTGTATCAACAATTTTAGGCAATCTATTAAATATTATCACATATTTATAATATCTAAACATTTATCGGCATTTAATGTTCGTATTAAACATTTCTCATACAATAAGTAAGCCTAGTAACAGTATATAGGTGGTATAACGTACACAAAGACTTTCGTTTTTCCAAAAAAAAAAGATATTCGCAATTTCTACGCAAATTGGTCAAATTATCTACAACTAATTTGTAACATAAAATATAATAAGGTACCTATGACAAAATTTAAAAAAAAAAGTCTTCTTTTAAATTGCCTTAATGAATATTACTGATTTCATTGAACCGAACCATGGGATACGCAACACAAGATCATACATACATAAAACTCAAATGTACCAACTGCCTTTAAAATGATATGTACCTACTTGCTAAGTTTTATAACAGAAATTTACAAACTCAACCCCTTTTTCTTATCCTGTTATGATTATTTCCTACAATATTTATTCTTTTCCTTGCAATGTTTAAGCAAGCAGATCCATGCATATCGAATATTTCAGATTCCATTGTTTCGCTTGCAATAACTATTTTGTTCAACTCCATGTCTAAAGTGGATATGATTAATTCGAATTTTATTTTTTTTTGTAACAGAGAAAATTCATAGTAAATTATATTCCACTAACTAAATCACATTCTTCAGTACCAAGTCACATTAGTCACATTCATTTTATTTGGCATTGCTACATACATATTGCCTTTTCAATGGTAACTAAACTACATAAATTAAATTGAAATTTTTAAAGATCCCTTTGAGATATTTTTGTGGTCCTGAAAAGGACCGATGAGTTGTTTTGTATGTATGTATGTACTTATTTAAGCACGTTCACCACGGATACGTCTGGCCAATTGGATGTCTTTTGGCATAATTGTGACGCGCTTGGCATGAATGGCACACAAATTTGTATCTTCAAAAAGACCAACCAAGTATGCTTCACTGGCTTCCTGAAGTGCCATTAATGCTGAACTCTGGAAACGCAAATCAGTTTTGAAATCTTGAGCAATCTCACGAACTAAACGTTGGAAAGGCAATTTGCGAATTAACAATTCAGTACTCTTCTGATAACGACGAATTTCACGAAGAGCAACTGTTCCAGGACGATAACGATGTGGTTTCTTAACACCTCCGTATGCTGGAGCACTTTTGCGAGCTGCCTTAGTTGCAAATTGTTTCCTTGGTGCTTTTCCACCAGTAGATTTACGAGCAGTTTGCTTAGTACGAGCCATCACTTCACTTTATTAAAGAACACTATTCACAAAAAAGTCACAATGAAATGCTATTGGGACTTTGTTTAATTCCACTTATAAAATAGTTAGCGATGCTTGTCTTCGTTCCGTCGTTTCGTTTCCTATTGGATTTCTCTACCTATTGGAAAAAGAAGAAGCATAAATATTCGTGTTTGTTCTGCAGAAAAGTACAGTTTGATTTCATAGTGACTTTAGTTAAGTTCAGTGCTCTGTTCATATCAAGAATTTAAACAGAATGACTGGTCGCGGTAAAGGAGGAAAAGGCTTGGGAAAGGGTGGCGCTAAACGTCATCGTAGAGTGTTGCGTGATAATATCCAAGGAATTACTAAACCAGCAATTCGTCGCTTGTCTCGCCGTGGTGGTGTTAAACGTATTTCTGGTTTAATTTACGAAGAAACCCGTGGTGTTTTGAAGGTCTTTCTAGAAAATGTTATTCGTGATGCTGTTACATATACTGAACATGCTAAACGTAAGACGGGTTACCCATGAAATCCCGAAGCACAAAATCCCGAACCACAAAATCCCGAGTTACAAAATCCCGAATTACAAAATCCCGAATTACAAAATCCCGAAGCACAAAATCCCGAATCACAAAATCCCGAATTACAAAACCCCTAATTACAAAATCCCGAAAATCATTGAATATGATTGGTGTCTAAAATCGCGCGATTTTAGACACCAATCATATTCAATGATTTTCGGGATTTTGGTTTTTGTTAGGCAAAATAATTAACTATAAATTTTTAAATAAAATTGAATTTTCGTGAAAAATATCGCAATACATAGAAAATTGTTCGTCCTTAAAAGAACGCTGTTATGCGCACTCATAGGCTAACTTAAAGTGTTCTGATTTCTGAACGAAGTTAACACTTTAATTCTTATTAGTTTTCTAGTATAATTGATGCTACCCACGAATTATTTTACAAAAAAAAAACACGGTAGAAGAATGATGAAGAATTAATGAAATTACAGTCGTTCGCTTTTGTGAGAATCGCAAAGAAGGAACAATGTTCACTTAGGTAGATTTATCTGACGAGTTATTTACCAAAAAAATACGGTAGAAAAGCTCGTTCGATAAAAGTACTTAAGCAGCAATTGATTCATAATTGGGTTGAGAGTTCGCTCTCGTCCCGTGTGTGAAGGTAAGTCAATGAAAATCAATTCAACCGTTTTTCTTAAAACGACAAATTGTTTATTTTAAGAGATATTTTGAATATTTCAATTTATTAAAAATTTAAAAATTTTGGACAAAAATAAAAAAAACTTTCTGGCTAAGAAAATCCCGAATTTTTTCGGGATTTTTCCTTCAAAACCATTTTTCGGGATTTTGTAATTCGGGATTTTGTAATTCGGGATTTTGTGATTCGGGATTTTGTGCTTCGGGATTTTGTAATTCGGGATTTTTCCATGTTTGTGATTTTTTTTGTTCGGGATTTTGTGTATTCGGGATTTTGTAATTCGGTCATATGTTGGGTTCCCAAGGAGCAAGTTTTTGCACATCAACTTTGTATGTAGCCGCGATATATTTTTTAATAGCCAAAAGGGATGAACCACCACGTTCCTTGAGGGTTTTGATGGCAGCATCCACCATTTGCTGGGTAGGAGGATGAGTTGCAGCCGATTTCGGTTTCTTTGAACCGCTGGCAGCAGCTTTTTTTGGTTTCTTTTCAGCTGAAACTACAGCGGGGGAAGCAACGACAGCATCAGCCATTTTAATTATTCAATTATAACTCTTAGATTCACAAAAACACTTGAAAATACTTGTATAAATTGTTCACGTCAAAGTCAACTGATATGTCTTAACTCTATGAGAATCAAGGAGAAGGAAGGTACACAAAATTTTAATTTATTTGAGCGCTTTTACTCTGTTGTATCCATGAGTTCTTAAAAAAATAGGATTATTTAATATCTTTTAAACAAAAATATGGACATATAATCATTCACAGATACTTTAGTAATATACAGGTACTTGTTTTAAATACTTTTATTAAAATTTACTCACCGTCGAATGCAGCAGAGCAATATTAAACCCATTGTTGAAGGCATTTCTTTCATTCTTCGCCCTTAAAATCGCGTTTATTTAAACAATAGCATAAATTTAGGGTATGAAAAAATATTTATCATAAAATATATAGTTCACTTAATGACACAAATGTAAAATAAACAAAGAGTATTAAGATTCTATGTATAAATAAAATCAGTGAAAGTTGAGCAGTGAAACGCTGGATTCACTTTCTCTGGACGATTTTAATTTCCAATCAAAGGCGTACGTTTGTTTAATTTCTGATGAAAATATAATATATTAATGTAATTGTATCAACAATTTTAGGCAATCTATTAAATATTATCACATATTTATAATATCTAAACATTTATCGGCATTTAATGTTCGTATTAAACATTTCTCATACAATAAGTAAGCCTAGTAACAGTATATAGGTGGTATAACGTACACAAAGACTTTCGTTTTTCCAAAAAAAAAAGATATTCGCAATTTCTACGCAAATTGGTCAAATTATCTACAACTAATTTGTAACATAAAATATAATAAGGTACCTATGACAAAATTTAAAAAAAAAAGTCTTCTTTTAAATTGCCTTAATGAATATTACTGATTTCATTGAACCGAACCATGGGATACGCAACACAAGATCATACATACATAAAACTCAAATGTACCAACTGCCTTTAAAATGATATGTACCTACTTGCTAAGTTTTATAACAGAAATTTACAAACTCAACCCCTTTTTCTTATCCTGTTATGATTATTTCCTACAATATTTATTCTTTTCCTTGCAATATTTAAGCAAGCAGATCCATGCATATCGAATATTTCAGATTCCATTGTTTCGCTTGCAATAACTATTTTGTTCAACTCCATGTCTAAAGTGGATATGATTAATTCGAATTTTATTTTTTTTTGTAACAGAGAAAATTCATAGTAAATTATATTCCACTAACTAAATCACATTCTTCAGTACCAAGTCTTTAGTCACATTCATTTTATTTGGCATTGCTACATACATATTGCCTTTTCAATGGTAACTAAACTACATAAATTAAATTGAAATTTTTAAAGATCCCTTTGAGATATTTTTGTGGTCCTGAAAAGGACCGATGAGTTGTTTTGTATGTATGTATGTACTTATTTAAGCACGTTCACCACGGATACGTCTGGCCAATTGGATGTCTTTTGGCATAATTGTGACGCGCTTGGCATGAATGGCACACAAATTTGTATCTTCAAAAAGACCAACCAAGTATGCTTCACTGGCTTCCTGAAGTGCCATTAATGCTGAACTCTGGAAACGCAAATCAGTTTTGAAATCTTGAGCAATCTCACGAACTAAACGTTGGAAAGGCAATTTGCGAATTAACAATTCAGTACTCTTCTGATAACGACGAATTTCACGAAGAGCAACTGTTCCAGGACGATAACGATGTGGTTTCTTAACACCTCCGTATGCTGGAGCACTTTTGCGAGCTGCCTTAGTTGCAAATTGTTTCCTTGGTGCTTTTCCACCAGTAGATTTACGAGCAGTTTGCTTAGTACGAGCCATCACTTCACTTTATTAAAGAACACTATTCACAAAAAAGTCACAATGAAATGCTATTGGGACTTTGTTTAATTCCACTTATAAAATAGTTAGCGATGCTTGTCTTCGTTCCGTCGTTTCGTTTCCTATTGGATTTCTCTACCTATTGGAAAAAGAAGAAGCATAAATATTCGTGTTTGTTCTGCAGAAAAGTACAGTTTGATTTCATAGTGACTTTAGTTAAGTTCAGTGCTCTGTTCATATCAAGAATTTAAACAGAATGACTGGTCGCGGTAAAGGAGGAAAAGGCTTGGGAAAGGGTGGCGCTAAACGTCATCGTAGAGTGTTGCGTGATAATATCCAAGGAATTACTAAACCAGCAATTCGTCGCTTGTCTCGCCGTGGTGGTGTTAAACGTATTTCTGGTTTAATTTACGAAGAAACCCGTGGTGTTTTGAAGGTCTTTCTAGAAAATGTTATTCGTGATGCTGTTACATATACTGAACATGCTAAACGTAAGACGGGTTACCCATGAAATCCCGAAGCACAAAATCCCGAACCACAAAATCCCGAGTTACAAAATCCCGAATTACAAAATCCCGAATTACAAAATCCCGAAGCACAAAATCCCGAATCACAAAATCCCGAATTACAAAATCCCTAATTACAAAATCCCGAAAATCATTGAATATGATTGGTGTCTAAAATCGCGCGATTTTAGACACCAATCATATTCAATGATTTTCGGGATTTTGGTTTTTGTTAGGCAAAATAATTAACTATAAATTTTTAAATAAAATTGAATTTTCGTGAAAAATATCGCAATACATAGAAAATTGTTCGTCCTTAAAAGAACGCTGTTATGCGCACTCATAGGCTAACTTAAAGTGTTCTGATTTCTGAACGAAGTTAACACTTTAATTCTTATTAGTTTTCTAGTATAATTGATGCTACCCACGAATTATTTTACAAAAAAAAAACACGGTAGAAGAATGATGAAGAATTAATGAAATTACAGTCGTTCGCTTTTGTGAGAATCGCAAAGAAGGAACAATGTTCACTTAGGTAGATTTATCTGACGAGTTATTTACCAAAAAAATACGGTAGAAAAGCTCGTTCGATAAAAGTACTTAAGCAGCAATTGATTCATAATTGGGTTGAGAGTTCGCTCTCGTCCCGTGTGTGAAGGTAAGTCAATGAAAATCAATTCAACCGTTTTTCTTAAAACGACAAATTGTTTATTTTAAGAGATATTTTGAATATTTCAATTTATTAAAAATTTAAAAATTTTGGACAAAAATAAAAAAAACTTTCTGGCTAAGAAAATCCCGAATTTTTTCGGGATTTTTCCTTCAAAACCATTTTTCGGGATTTTGTAATTCGGGATTTTGTAATTCGGGATTTTGTGATTCGGGATTTTGTGCTTCGGGATTTTGTAATTCGGGATTTTTCCATGTTTGTGATTTTTTTTGTTCGGGATTTTGTGTATTCGGGATTTTGTAATTCGGTCATATGTTGGGTTCCCAAGGAGCAAGTTTTTGCACATCAACTTTGTATGTAGCCGCGATATATTTTTTAATAGCCAAAAGGGATGAACCACCACGTTCCTTGAGGGTTTTGATGGCAGCATCCACCATTTGCTGGGTAGGAGGATGAGTTGCAGCCGATTTCGGTTTCTTTGAACCGCTGGCAGCAGCTTTTTTTGGTTTCTTTTCAGCTGAAACTACAGCGGGGGAAGCAACGACAGCATCAGCCATTTTAATTATTCAATTATAACTCTTAGATTCACAAAAACACTTGAAAATACTTGTATAAATTGTTCACGTCAAAGTCAACTGATATGTCTTAACTCTATGAGAATCAAGGAGAAGGAAGGTACACAAAATTTTAATTTATTTGAGCGCTTTTACTCTGTTGTATCCATGAGTTCTTAAAAAAATAGGATTATTTAATATCTTTTAAACAAAAATATGGACATATAATCATTCACAGATACTTTAGTAATATACAGGTACTTGTTTTAAATACTTTTATTAAAATTTACTCACCGTCGAATGCAGCAGAGCAATATTAAACCCATTGTTGAAGGCATTTCTTTCATTCTTCGCCCTTAAAATCGCGTTTATTTAAACAATAGCATAAATTTAGGGTATGAAAAAATATTTATCATAAAATATATAGTTCACTTAATGACACAAATGTAAAATAAACAAAGAGTATTAAGATTCTATGTATAAATAAAATCAGTGAAAGTTGAGCAGTGAAACGCTGGATTCACTTTCTCTGGACGATTTTAATTTCCAATCAAAGGCGTACGTTTGTTTAATTTCTGATGAAAATATAATATATTAATGTAATTGTATCAACAATTTTAGGCAATCTATTAAATATTATCACATATTTATAATATCTAAACATTTATCGGCATTTAATGTTCGTATTAAACATTTCTCATACAATAAGTAAGCCTAGTAACAGTATATAGGTGGTATAACGTACACAAAGACTTTCGTTTTTCCAAAAAAAAAAGATATTCGCAATTTCTACGCAAATTGGTCAAATTATCTACAACTAATTTGTAACATAAAATATAATAAGGTACCTATGACAAAATTTAAAAAAAAAAGTCTTCTTTTAAATTGCCTTAATGAATATTACTGATTTCATTGAACCGAACCATGGGATACGCAACACAAGATCATACATACATAAAACTCAAATGTACCAACTGCCTTTAAAATGATATGTACCTACTTGCTAAGTTTTATAACAGAAATTTACAAACTCAACCCCTTTTTCTTATCCTGTTATGATTATTTCCTACAATATTTATTCTTTTCCTTGCAATGTTTAAGCAAGCAGATCCATGCATATCGAATATTTCAGATTCCATTGTTTCGCTTGCAATAACTATTTTGTTCAACTCCATGTCTAAAGTGGATATGATTAATTCGAATTTTATTTTTTTTTGTAACAGAGAAAATTCATAGTAAATTATATTCCACTAACTAAATCACATTCTTCAGTACCAAGTCTTTAGTCACATTCATTTTATTTGGCATTGCTACATACATATTGCCTTTTCAATGGTAACTAAACTACATAAATTAAATTGAGATTTTTAAAGATCCCTTTGAGATATTTTTGTGGTCCTGAAAAGGACCGATGAGTTGTTTTGTATGTATGTATGTACTTATTTAAGCACGTTCACCACGGATACGTCTGGCCAATTGGATGTCTTTTGGCATAATTGTGACGCGCTTGGCATGAATGGCACACAAATTTGTATCTTCAAAAAGACCAACCAAGTATGCTTCACTGGCTTCCTGAAGTGCCATTAATGCTGAACTCTGGAAACGCAAATCAGTTTTGAAATCTTGAGCAATCTCACGAACTAAACGTTGGAAAGGCAATTTGCGAATTAACAATTCAGTACTCTTCTGATAACGACGAATTTCACGAAGAGCAACTGTTCCAGGACGATAACGATGTGGTTTCTTAACACCTCCGTATGCTGGAGCACTTTTGCGAGCTGCCTTAGTTGCAAATTGTTTCCTTGGTGCTTTTCCACCAGTAGATTTACGAGCAGTTTGCTTAGTACGAGCCATCACTTCACTTTATTAAAGAACACTATTCACAAAAAAGTCACAATGAAATGCTATTGGGACTTTGTTTAATTCCACTTATAAAATAGTTAGCGATGCTTGTCTTCGTTCCGTCGTTTCGTTTCCTATTGGATTTCTCTACCTATTGGAAAAAGAAGAAGCATAAATATTCGTGTTTGTTCTGCAGAAAAGTACAGTTTGATTTCATAGTGACTTTAGTTAAGTTCAGTGCTCTGTTCATATCAAGAATTTAAACAGAATGACTGGTCGCGGTAAAGGAGGAAAAGGCTTGGGAAAGGGTGGCGCTAAACGTCATCGTAGAGTGTTGCGTGATAATATCCAAGGAATTACTAAACCAGCAATTCGTCGCTTGTCTCGCCGTGGTGGTGTTAAACGTATTTCTGGTTTAATTTACGAAGAAACCCGTGGTGTTTTGAAGGTCTTTCTAGAAAATGTTATTCGTCATGCTGTTACATATACTGAACATGCTAAACGTAAGACGGGTTACCCATGAAATCCCGAAGCACAAAATCCCGAACCACAAAATCCCGAGTTACAAAATCCCGAATTACAAAATCCCGAATTACAAAATCCCGAAGCACAAAATCCCGAATCACAAAATCCCGAATTACAAAATCCCGAATTACAAAATCCCGAAAATCATTGAATATGATTGGTGTCTAAAATCGCGCGATTTTAGACACCAATCATATTCAATGATTTTCGGGATTTTGGTTTTTGTTAGGCAAAATAATTAACTATAAATTTTTAAATAAAATTGAATTTTCGTGAAAAATATCGCAATACATAGAAAATTGTTCGTCCTTAAAAGAACGCTGTTATGCGCACTCATAGGCTAACTTAAAGTGTTCTGATTTCTGAACGAAGTTAACACTTTAATTCTTATTAGTTTTCTAGTATAATTGATGCTACCCACGAATTATTTTACAAAAAAAAAACACGGTAGAAGAATGATGAAGAATTAATGAAATTACAGTCGTTCGCTTTTGTGAGAATCACAAAGAAGGAACAATGTTCACTTAGGTAGATTTATCTGACGAGTTATTTACCAAAAAAATACGGTAGAAAAGCTCGTTCGATAAAAGTACTTAAGCAGCAATTTATTCATAATTGGGTTGAGAGTTCGCTCTCGTCCCGTGTGTGAAGGTAAGTCAATGAAAATCAATTCAACCGTTTTTCTTAAAACGACAAATTGTTTATTTTAAGAGATATTTTGAATATTTCAATTTATTAAAAATTTAAAAATTTTGGACAAAAATAAAAAAAACTTTCTGGCTAAGAAAATCCCGAATTTTTTCGGGATTTTTCCTTCAAAACCATTTTTCGGGATTTTGTAATTCGGGATTTTGTGATTCGGGATTTTGTGCTTCGGGATTTTGTAATTCGGGATTTTTCCATATTTGTGATTTTTTTTGTTCGGGATTTTGTGTATTCGGGATTTTGTAATTCGGTCATATGTTGGGTTCCCAAGGAGCAAGTTTTTGCACATCAACTTTGTATGTAGCCGCGATATATTTTTTAATAGCCAAAAGGGATGAACCACCACGTTCCTTGAGGGTTTTGATGGCAGCATCCACCATTTGCTGGGTAGGAGGATGAGTTGCAGCCGATTTCGGTTTCTTTGAACCGCTGGCAGCAGCTTTTTTTGGTTTCTTTTCAGCTGAAACTACAGCGGGGGAAGCAACGACAGCATCAGCCATTTTAATTATTCAATTATAACTCTTAGATTCACAAAAACACTTGAAAATACTTGTATAAATTGTTCACGTCAAAGTCAACTGATATGTCTTAACTCTATGAGAATCAAGGAGAAGGAAGGTACACAAAATTTTAATTTATTTGAGCGCTTTTACTCTGTTGTATCCATGAGTTCTTAAAAAAATTGGATTATTTAATATCTTTTAAACAAAAATATGGACATATAATCATTCACAGATACTTTAGTAATATACAGGTACTTGTTTTAAATACTTTTATTAAAATTTACTCACCGTCGAATGCAGCAGAGCAATATTAAACCCATTGTTGAAGGCATTTCTTTCATTCTTCGCCCTTAAAATCGCGTTTATTTAAACAATAGCATAAATTTAGGGTATGAAAAAATATTTATCATAAAATATATAGTTCACTTAATGACACAAATGTAAAATAAACAAAGAGTATTAAGATTCTATGTATAAATAAAATCAGTGAAAGCTCAGCAGTGAAACGCTGGATTCACTTTCTCTGGACGATTTTAATTTCCAATCAAAGGCGTACGTTTGTTTAATTTCTGATGAAAATATAATATATTAATGTAATTGTATCAACAATTTTAGGCAATCTATTAAATATTATCACATATTTATAATATCTAAACATTTATCGGCATTTAATGTTCGTATTAAACATTTCTCATACAATAAGTAAGCCTAGTAACAGTATATAGGTGGTATAACGTACACAAAGACTTTCGTTTTTCCAAAAAAAAAAGATATTCGCAATTTCTACGCAAATTGGTCAAATTATCTACAACTAATTTGTAACATAAAATATAATAAGGTACCTATGACAAAATTTAAAAAAAAAAGTCTTCTTTTAAATTGCCTTAATGAATATTACTGATTTCATTGAACCGAACCATGGGATACGCAACACAAGATCATACATACATAAAACTCAAATGTACCAACTGCCTTTAAAATGATATGTACCTACTTGCTAAGTTTTATAACAGAAATTTACAAACTCAACCCCTTTTTCTTATCCTGTTATGATTATTTCCTACAATATTTATTCTTTTCCTTGCAATGTTTAAGCAAGCAGATCCATGCATATCGAATATTTCAGATTCCATTGTTTCGCTTGCAATAACTATTTTGTTCAACTCCATGTCTAAAGTGGATATGATTAATTCGAATTTTATTTTTTTTTGTAACAGAGAAAATTCATAGTAAATTATATTCCACTAACTAAATCACATTCTTCAGTACCAAGTCACATTAGTCACATTCATTTTATTTGGCATTGCTACATACATATTGCCTTTTCAATGGTAACTAAACTACATAAATTAAATTGAAATTTTTAAAGATCCCTTTGAGATATTTTTGTGGTCCTGAAAAGGACCGATGAGTTGTTTTGTATGTATGTATGTACTTATTTAAGCACGTTCACCACGGATACGTCTGGCCAATTGGATGTCTTTTGGCATAATTGTGACGCGCTTGGCATGAATGGCACACAAATTTGTATCTTCAAAAAGACCAACCAAGTATGCTTCACTGGCTTCCTGAAGTGCCATTAATGCTGAACTCTGGAAACGCAAATCAGTTTTGAAATCTTGAGCAATCTCACGAACTAAACGTTGGAAAGGCAATTTGCGAATTAACAATTCAGTACTCTTCTGATAACGACGAATTTCACGAAGAGCAACTGTTCCAGGACGATAACGATGTGGTTTCTTAACACCTCCGTATGCTGGAGCACTTTTGCGAGCTGCCTTAGTTGCAAATTGTTTCCTTGGTGCTTTTCCACCAGTAGATTTACGAGCAGTTTGCTTAGTACGAGCCATCACTTCACTTTATTAAAGAACACTATTCACAAAAAAGTCACAATGAAATGCTATTGGGACTTTGTTTAATTCCACTTATAAAATAGTTAGCGATGCTTGTCTTCGTTCCGTCGTTTCGTTTCCTATTGGATTTCTCTACCTATTGGAAAAAGAAGAAGCATAAATATTCGTGTTTGTTCTGCAGAAAAGTACAGTTTGATTTCATAGTGACTTTAGTTAAGTTCAGTGCTCTGTTCATATCAAGAATTTAAACAGAATGACTGGTCGCGGTAAAGGAGGAAAAGGCTTGGGAAAGGGTGGCGCTAAACGTCATCGTAGAGTGTTAGGAATTACTAAACCAGCAATTCGTCGCTTGTCTCGCCGTGGTGGTGTTAAACGTATTTCTGGTTTAATTTACGAAGAAACCCGTGGTGTTTTGAAGGTCTTTCTAGAAAATGTTATTCGTCATGCTGTTACATATACTGAACATGCTAAACGTAAGACGGGTTACCCATGAAATCCCGAAGCACAAAATCCCGAACCACAAAATCCCGAGTTACAAAATCCCGAATTACAAAATCCCGAATTACAAAATCCCGAAGCACAAAATCCCGAATCACAAAATCCCGAATTACAAAATCCCGAAAATCATTGAATATGATTGGTGTCTAAAATCGCGCGATTTTAGACACCAATCATATTCAATGATTTTCGGGATTTTGGTTTTTGTTAGGCAAAATAATTAACTATAAATTTTTAAATAAAATTGAATTTTCGTGAAAAATATCGCAATACATAGAAAATTGTTCGTCCTTAAAAGAACGCTGTTATGCGCACTCATAGGCTAACTTAAAGTGTTCTGATTTCTGAACGAAGTTAACACTTTAATTCTTATTAGTTTTCTAGTATAATTGATGCTACCCACGAATTATTTTACAAAAAAAAAACACGGTAGAAGAATGAGGAAGAATTAATGAAATTACAGTCGTTCGCTTTTGTGAGAATCACAAAGAAGGAACAATGTTCACTTAGGTAGATTTATCTGACGAGTTATTTACCAACAAAATACGGTAGAAAAGCTCGTTCGATAAAAGTACTTAAGCAGCAATTTATTCATAATTGGGTTGAGAGTTCGCTCTCGTCCCGTGTGTGAAGGTAAGTCAATGAAAATCAATTCAACCGTTTTTCTTAAAACGACAAATTGTTTATTTTAAGAGATATTTTGAATATTTCAATTTATTAAAAATTTAAAAATTTTGGACAAAAATAAAAAAAACTTTCTGGCTAAGAAAATCCCGAATTTTTTCGGGATTTTTCCTTCAAAACCATTTTTCGGGATTTTGTAATTCGGGATTTTGTGATTCGGGATTTTGTGCTTCGGGATTTTGTAATTCGGGATTTTTCCATATTTGTGATTTTTTTTGTTCGGGATTTTGTGTATTCGGGATTTTGTAATTCGGTCATATGTTGGGTTCCCAAGGAGCAAGTTTTTGCACATCAACTTTGTATGTAGCCGCGATATATTTTTTAATAGCCAAAAGGGATGAACCACCACGTTCCTTGAGGGTTTTGATGGCAGCATCCACCATTTGCTGGGTAGGAGGATGAGTTGCAGCCGATTTCGGTTTCTTTGAACCGCTGGCAGCAGCTTTTTTTGGTTTCTTTTCAGCTGAAACTACAGCGGGGGAAGCAACGACAGCATCAGCCATTTTAATTATTCAATTATAACTCTTAGATTCACAAAAACACTTGAAAATACTTGTATAAATTGTTCACGTCAAAGTCAACTGATATGTCTTAACTCTATGAGAATCAAGGAGAAGGAAGGCACACAAAATTTTAATTTATTTGAGCGCTTTTACTCTGTTGTATCCATGAGTTCTTAAAAAAATAGGATTATTTAATATCTTTTAAACAAAAATATGGACATATAATCATTCACAGATACTTTAGTAATATACAGGTACTTGTTTTAAATACTTTTATTAAAATTTACTCACCGTCGAATGCAGCAGAGCAATATTAAACCCATTGTTGAAGGCATTTCTTTCATTCTTCGCCCTTAAAATCGCGTTTATTTAAACAATAGCATAAATTTAGGGTATGAAAAAATATTTATCATAAAATATATAGTTCACTTAATGACACAAATGTAAAATAAACAAAGAGTATTAAGATTCTATGTATAAATAAAATCAGTGAAAGTTGAGCAGTGAAACGCTGGATTCACTTTCTCTGGACGATTTTAATTTCCAATCAAAGGCGTACGTTTGTTTAATTTCTGATGAAAATATAATATATTAATGTAATTGTATCAACAATTTTAGGCAATCTATTAAATATTATCACATATTTATAATATCTAAACATTTATCGGCATTTAATGTTCGTATTAAACATTTCTCATACAATAAGTAAGCCTAGTAACAGTATATAGGTGGTATAACGTACACAAAGACTTTCGTTTTTCCAAAAAAAAAAGATATTCGCAATTTCTACGCAAATTGGTCAAATTATCTACAACTAATTTGTAACATAAAATATAATAAGGTACCTATGACAAAATTTAAAAAAAAAAGTCTTCTTTTAAATTGCCTTAATGAATATTACTGATTTCATTGAACCGAACCATGGGATACGCAACACAAGATCATACATACATAAAACTCAAATGTACCAACTGCCTTTAAAATGATATGTACCTACTTGCTAAGTTTTATAACAGAAATTTACAAACTCAACCCCTTTTTCTTATCCTGTTATGATTATTTCCTACAATATTTATTCTTTTCCTTGCAATATTTAAGCAAGCAGATCCATGCATATCGAATATTTCAGATTCCATTGTTTCGCTTGCAATAACTATTTTGTTCAACTCCATGTCTAAAGTGGATATGATTAATTCGAATTTTATTTTTTTTTGTAACAGAGAAAATTCATAGTAAATTATATTCCACTAACTAAATCACATTCTTCAGTACCAAGTCTTTAGTCACATTCATTTTATTTGGCATTGCTACATACATATTGCCTTTTCAATGGTAACTAAACTACATAAATTAAATTGAAATTTTTAAAGATCCCTTTGAGATATTTTTGTGGTCCTGAAAAGGACCGATGAGTTGTTTTGTATGTATGTATGTACTTATTTAAGCACGTTCACCACGGATACGTCTGGCCAATTGGATGTCTTTTGGCATAATTGTGACGCGCTTGGCATGAATGGCACACAAATTTGTATCTTCAAAAAGACCAACCAAGTATGCTTCACTGGCTTCCTGAAGTGCCATTAATGCTGAACTCTGGAAACGCAAATCAGTTTTGAAATCTTGAGCAATCTCACGAACTAAACGTTGGAAAGGCAATTTGCGAATTAACAATTCAGTACTCTTCTGATAACGACGAATTTCACGAAGAGCAACTGTTCCAGGACGATAACGATGTGGTTTCTTAACACCTCCGTATGCTGGAGCACTTTTGCGAGCTGCCTTAGTTGCAAATTGTTTCCTTGGTGCTTTTCCACCAGTAGATTTACGAGCAGTTTGCTTAGTACGAGCCATCACTTCACTTTATTAAAGAACACTATTCACAAAAAAGTCACAATGAAATGCTATTGGGACTTTGTTTAATTCCACTTATAAAATAGTTAGCGATGCTTGTCTTCGTTCCGTCGTTTCGTTTCCTATTGGATTTCTCTACCTATTGGAAAAAGAAGAAGCATAAATATTCGTGTTTGTTCTGCAGAAAAGTACAGTTTGATTTCATAGTGACTTTAGTTAAGTTCAGTGCTCTGTTCATATCAAGAATTTAAACAGAATGACTGGTCGCGGTAAAGGAGGAAAAGGCTTGGGAAAGGGTGGCGCTAAACGTCATCGTAGAGTGTTGCGTGATAATATCCAAGGAATTACTAAACCAGCAATTCGTCGCTTGTCTCGCCGCGGTGGTGTTAAACGTATTTCTGGTTTAATTTACGAAGAAACCCGTGGTGTTTTGAAGGTCTTTCTAGAAAATGTTATTCGTCATGCTGTTACATATACTGAACATGCTAAACGTAAGACGGGTTACCCATGAAATCCCGAAGCACAAAATCCCGAACCACAAAATCCCGAGTTACAAAATCCCGAATTACAAAATCCCGAATTACAAAATCCCGAAGCACAAAATCCCGAATCACAAAATCCCGAATTACAAAATCCCGAATTACAAAATCCCGAAAATCATTGAATATGATTGGTGTCTAAAATCGCGCGATTTTAGACACCAATCATATTCAATGATTTTCGGGATTTTGGTTTTTGTTAGGCAAAATAATTAACTATAAATTTTTAAATAAAATTGAATTTTCGTGAAAAATATCGCAATACATAGAAAATTGTTCGTCCTTAAAAGAACGCTGTTATGCGCACTCATAGGCTAACTTAAAGTGTTCTGATTTCTGAACGAAGTTAACACTTTAATTCTTATTAGTTTTCTAGTATAATTGATGCTACCCACGAATTATTTTACAAAAAAAAAACACGGTAGAAGAATGATGAAGAATTAATGAAATTACAGTCGTTCGCTTTTGTGAGAATCACAAAGAAGGAACAATGTTCACTTAGGTAGATTTATCTGACGAGTTATTTACCAACAAAATACGGTAGAAAAGCTCGTTCGATAAAAGTACTTAAGCAGCAATTTATTCATAATTGGGTTGAGAGTTCGCTCTCGTCCCGTGTGTGAAGGTAAGTCAATGAAAATCAATTCAACCGTTTTTCTTAAAACGACAAATTGTTTATTTTAAGAGATATTTTGAATATTTCAATTTATTAAAAATTTAAAAATTTTGGACAAAAATAAAAAAAACTTTCTGGCTAAGAAAATCCCGAATTTTTTCGGGATTTTTCCTTCAAAACCATTTTTCGGGATTTTGTAATTCGGGATTTTGTGATTCGGGATTTTGTGCTTCGGGATTTTGTAATTCGGGATTTTTCCATATTTGTGATTTTTTTTGTTCGGGATTTTGTGTATTCGGGATTTTGTAATTCGGTCATATGTTGGGTTCCCAAGGAGCAAGTTTTTGCACATCAACTTTGTATGTAGCCGCGATATATTTTTTAATAGCCAAAAGGGATGAACCACCACGTTCCTTGAGGGTTTTGATGGCAGCATCCACCATTTGCTGGGTAGGAGGATGAGTTGCAGCCGATTTCGGTTTCTTTGAACCGCTGGCAGCAGCTTTTTTTGGTTTCTTTTCAGCTGAAACTACAGCGGGGGAAGCAACGACAGCATCAGCCATTTTAATTATTCAATTATAACTCTTAGATTCACAAAAACACTTGAAAATACTTGTATAAATTGTTCACGTCAAAGTCAACTGATATGTCTTAACTCTATGAGAATCAAGGAGAAGGAAGGTACACAAAATTTTAATTTATTTGAGCGCTTTTACTCTGTTGTATCCATGAGTTCTTAAAAAAATAGGATTATTTAATATCTTTTAAACAAAAATATGGACATATAATCATTCACAGATACTTTAGTAATATACAGGTACTTGTTTTAAATACTTTTATTAAAATTTACTCACCGTCGAATGCAGCAGAGCAATATTAAACCCATTGTTGAAGGCATTTCTTTCATTCTTCGCCCTTAAAATCGCGTTTATTTAAACAATAGCATAAATTTAGGGTATGAAAAAATATTTATCATAAAATATATAGTTCACTTAATGACACAAATGTAAAATAAACAAAGAGTATTAAGATTCTATGTATAAATAAAATCAGTGAAAGTTGAGCAGTGAAACGCTGGATTCACTTTCTCTGGACGATTTTAATTTCCAATCAAAGGCGTACGTTTGTTTAATTTCTGATGAAAATATAATATATTAATGTAATTGTATCAACAATTTTAGGCAATCTATTAAATATTATCACATATTTATTATATCTAAACATTTATCGGCATTTAATGTTCGTATTAAACATTTCTCATACAATAAGTAAGCCTAGTAACAGTATATAGGTGGTATAACGTACACAAAGACTTTCGTTTTTCCAAAAAAAAAAGATATTCGCAATTTCTACGCAAATTGGTCAAATTATCTACAACTAATTTGTAACATAAAATATAATAAGGTACCTATGACAAAATTTAAAAAAAAAAGTCTTCTTTTAAATTGCCTTAATGAATATTACTGATTTCATTGAACCGAACCATGGGATACGCAACACAAGATCATACATACATAAAACTCAAATGTACCAACTGCCTTTAAAATGATATGTACCTACTTGCTAAGTTTTATAACAGAAATTTACAAACTCAACCCCTTTTTCTTATCCTGTTATGATTATTTCCTACAATATTTATTCTTTTCCTTGCAATATTTAAGCAAGCAGATCCATGCATATCGAATATTTCAGATTCCATTGTTTCGCTTGCAATAACTATTTTGTTCAACTCCATGTCTAAAGTGGATATGATTAATTCGAATTTTATTTTTTTTTGTAACAGAGAAAATTCATAGTAAATTATATTCCACTAACTAAATCACATTCTTCAGTACCAAGTCTTTAGTCACATTCATTTTATTTGGCATTGCTACATACATATTGCCTTTTCAATGGTAACTAAACTACATAAATTAAATTGAAATTTTTAAAGATCCCTTTGAGATATTTTTGTGGTCCTGAAAAGGACCGATGAGTTGTTTTGTATGTATGTATGTACTTATTTAAGCACGTTCACCACGGATACGTCTGGCCAATTGGATGTCTTTTGGCATAATTGTGACGCGCTTGGCATGAATGGCACACAAATTTGTATCTTCAAAAAGACCAACCAAGTATGCTTCACTGGCTTCCTGAAGTGCCATTAATGCTGAACTCTGGAAACGCAAATCAGTTTTGAAATCTTGAGCAATCTCACGAACTAAACGTTGGAAAGGCAATTTGCGAATTAACAATTCAGTACTCTTCTGATAACGACGAATTTCACGAAGAGCAACTGTTCCAGGACGATAACGATGTGGTTTCTTAACACCTCCGTATGCTGGAGCACTTTTGCGAGCTGCCTTAGTTGCAAATTGTTTCCTTGGTGCTTTTCCACCAGTAGATTTACGAGCAGTTTGCTTAGTACGAGCCATCACTTCACTTTATTAAAGAACACTATTCACAAAAAAGTCACAATGAAATGCTATTGGGACTTTGTTTAATTCCACTTATAAAATAGTTAGCGATGCTTGTCTTCGTTCCGTCGTTTCGTTTCCTATTGGATTTCTCTACCTATTGGAAAAAGAAGAAGCATAAATATTCGTGTTTGTTCTGCAGAAAAGTACAGTTTGATTTCATAGTGACTTTAGTTAAGTTCAGTGCTCTGTTCATATCAAGAATTTAAACAGAATGACTGGTCGCGGTAAAGGAGGAAAAGGCTTGGGAAAGGGTGGCGCTAAACGTCATCGTAGAGTGTTGCGTGATAATATCCAAGGAATTACTAAACCAGCAATTCGTCGCTTGTCTCGCCGTGGTGGTGTTAAACGTATTTCTGGTTTAATTTACGAAGAAACCCGTGGTGTTTTGAAGGTCTTTCTAGAAAATGTTATTCGTCATGCTGTTACATATACTGAACATGCTAAACGTAAGACGGGTTACCCATGAAATCCCGAAGCACAAAATCCCGAACCACAAAATCCCGAGTTACAAAATCCCGAATTACAAAATCCCGAATTACAAAATCCCGAAGCACAAAATCCCGAATCACAAAATCCCGAATTACAAAATCCCGAATTACAAAATCCCGAAAATCATTGAATATGATTGGTGTCTAAAATCGCGCGATTTTAGACACCAATCATATTCAATGATTTTCGGGATTTTGGTTTTTGTTAGGCAAAATAATTAACTATAAATTTTTAAATAAAATTGAATTTTCGTGAAAAATATCGCAATACATAGAAAATTGTTCGTCGTTAAAAGAACGCTGTTATGCGCACTCATAGGCTAACTTAAAGTGTTCTGATTTCTGAACGAAGTTAACACTTTAATTCTTATTAGTTTTCTAGTATAATTGATGCTACCCACGAATTATTTTACCAAAAAAAAACACGGTAGAAGAATGATGAAGAATTAATGAAATTACAGTCGTTCGCTTTTGTGAGAATCACAAAGAAGGAACAATGTTCACTTAGGTAGATTTATCTGACGAGTTATTTACCAAAAAAATACGGTAGAAAAGCTCGTTCGATAAAAGTACTTAAGCAGCAATTTATTCATAATTGGGTTGAGAGTTCGCTCTCGTCCCGTGTGTGAAGGTAAGTCAATGAAAATCAATTCAACCGTTTTTCTTAAAATGACAAATTGTTTATTTTAAGAGATATTTTGAATATTTCAATTTATTAAAAATTTAAAAATTTTGGACAAAAATAAAAAAAACTTTCTGGCTAAGAAAATCCCGAATTTTTTCGGGATTTTTCCTTCAAAACCATTTTTCGGGATTTTGTAATTCGGGATTTTGTGATTCGGGATTTTGTGCTTCGGGATTTTGTAATTCGGGATTTTTCCATATTTGTGATTTTTTTTGTTCGGGATTTTGTGTATTCGGGATTTTGTAATTCGGTCATATGTTGGGTTCCCAAGGAGCAAGTTTTTGCACATCAACTTTGTATGTAGCCGCGATATATTTTTTAATAGCCAAAAGGGATGAACCACCACGTTCCTTGAGGGTTTTGATGGCAGCATCCACCATTTGCTGGGTAGGAGGATGAGTTGCAGCCGATTTCGGTTTCTTTGAACCGCTGGCAGCAGCTTTTTTTGGTTTCTTTTCAGCTGAAACTACAGCGGGGGAAGCAACGACAGCATCAGCCATTTTAATTATTCAATTATAACTCTTAGATTCACAAAAACACTTGAAAATACTTGTATAAATTGTTCACGTCAAAGTCAACTGATATGTCTTAACTCTATGAGAATCAAGGAGAAGGAAGGTACACAAAATTTTAATTTATTTGAGCGCTTTTACTCTGTTGTATCCATGAGTTCTTAAAAAAATAGGATTATTTAATATCTTTTAAACAAAAATATGGACATATAATCATTCACAGATACTTTAGTAATATACAGGTACTTGTTTTAAATACTTTTATTAAAATTTACTCACCGTCGAATGCAGCAGAGCAATATTAAACCCATTGTTGAAGGCATTTCTTTCATTCTTCGCCCTTAAAATCGCGTTTATTTAAACAATAGCATAAATTTAGGGTATGAAAAAATATTTATCATAAAATATATAGTTCACTTAATGACACAAATGTAAAATAAACAAAGAGTATTAAGATTCTATGTATAAATAAAATCAGTGAAAGCTCAGCAGTGAAACGCTGGATTCACTTTCTCTGGACGATTTTAATTTCCAATCAAAGGCGTACGTTTGTTTAATTTCTGATGAAAATATAATATATTAATGTAATTGTATCAACAATTTTAGGCAATCTATTAAATATTATCACATATTTATAATATCTAAACATTTATCGGCATTTAATGTTCGTATTAAACATTTCTCATACAATAAGTAAGCCTAGTAACAGTATATAGGTGGTATAACGTACACAAAGACTTTCGTTTTTCCAAAAAAAAAAGATATTCGCAATTTCTACGCAAATTGGTCAAATTATCTACAACTAATTTGTAACATAAAATATAATAAGGTACCTATGACAAAATTTAAAAAAAAAAGTCTTCTTTTAAATTGCCTTAATGAATATTACTGATTTCATTGAACCGAACCATGGGATACGCAACACAAGATCATACATACATAAAACTCAAATGTACCAACTGCCTTTAAAATGATATGTACCTACTTGCTAAGTTTTATAACAGAAATTTACAAACTCAACCCCTTTTTCTTATCCTGTTATGATTATTTCCTACAATATTTATTCTTTTCCTTGCAATATTTAAGCAAGCAGATCCATGCATATCGAATATTTCAGATTCCATTGTTTCGCTTGCAATAACTATTTTGTTCAACTCCATGTCTAAAGTGGATATGATTAATTCGAATTTTATTTTTTTTTGTAACAGAGAAAATTCATAGTAAATTATATTCCACTAACTAAATCACATTCTTCAGTACCAAGTCTTTAGTCACATTCATTTTATTTGGCATTGCTACATACATATTGCCTTTTCAATGGTAACTAAACTACATAAATTAAATTGAAATTTTTAAAGATCCCTTTGAGATATTTTTGTGGTCCTGAAAAGGACCGATGAGTTGTTTTGTATGTATGTATGTACTTATTTAAGCACGTTCACCACGGATACGTCTGGCCAATTGGATGTCTTTTGGCATAATTGTGACGCGCTTGGCATGAATGGCACACAAATTTGTATCTTCAAAAAGACCAACCAAGTATGCTTCACTGGCTTCCTGAAGTGCCATTAATGCTGAACTCTGGAAACGCAAATCAGTTTTGAAATCTTGAGCAATCTCACGAACTAAACGTTGGAAAGGCAATTTGCGAATTAACAATTCAGTACTCTTCTGATAACGACGAATTTCACGAAGAGCAACTGTTCCAGGACGATAACGATGTGGTTTCTTAACACCTCCGTATGCTGGAGCACTTTTGCGAGCTGCCTTAGTTGCAAATTGTTTCCTTGGTGCTTTTCCACCAGTAGATTTACGAGCAGTTTGCTTAGTACGAGCCATCACTTCACTTTATTAAAGAACACTATTCACAAAAAAGTCACAATGAAATGCTATTGGGACTTTGTTTAATTCCACTTATAAAATAGTTAGCGATGCTTGTCTTCGTTCCGTCGTTTCGTTTCCTATTGGATTTCTCTACCTATTGGAAAAAGAAGAAGCATAAATATTCGTGTTTGTTCTGCAGAAAAGTACAGTTTGATTTCATAGTGACTTTAGTTAAGTTCAGTGCTCTGTTCATATCAAGAATTTAAACAGAATGACTGGTCGCGGTAAAGGAGGAAAAGGCTTGGGAAAGGGTGGCGCTAAACGTCATCGTAGAGTGTTGCGTGATAATATCCAAGGAATTACTAAACCAGCAATTCGTCGCTTGTCTCGCCGTGGTGGTGTTAAACGTATTTCTGGTTTAATTTACGAAGAAACCCGTGGTGTTTTGAAGGTCTTTCTAGAAAATGTTATTCGTCATGCTGTTACATATACTGAACATGCTAAACGTAAGACGGGTTACCCATGAAATCCCGAAGCACAAAATCCCGAACCACAAAATCCCGAGTTACAAAATCCCGAATTACAAAATCCCGAATTACAAAATCCCGAAGCACAAAATCCCGAATCACAAAATCCCGAATTACAAAATCCCGAATTACAAAATCCCGAAAATCATTGAATATGATTGGTGTCTAAAATCGCGCGATTTTAGACACCAATCATATTCAATGATTTTCGGGATTTTGGTTTTTGTTAGGCAAAATAATTAACTATAAATTTTTAAATAAAATTGAATTTTCGTGAAAAATATCGCAATACATAGAAAATTGTTCGTCCTTAAAAGAACGCTGTTATGCGCACTCATAGGGTAACTTAAAGTGTTCTGATTTCTGAACGAAGTTAACACTTTAATTCTTATTAGTTTTCTAGTATAATTGATGCTACCCACGAATTATTTTACAAAAAAAAAACACGGTAGAAGAATGATGAAGAATTAATGAAATTACAGTCGTTCGCTTTTGTGAGAATCACAAAGAAGGAACAATGTTCACTTAGGTAGATTTATCTGACGAGTTATTTACCAAAAAAATACGGTAGAAAAGCTCGTTCGATAAAAGTACTTAAGCAGCAATTGATTCATAATTGGGTTGAGAGTTCGCTCTCGTCCCGTGTGTGAAGGTAAGTCAATGAAAATCAATTCAACCGTTTTTCTTAAAACGACAAATTGTTTATTTTAAGAGATATTTTGAATATTTCAATTTATTAAAAATTTAAAAATTTTGGACAAAAATAAAAAAAACTTTCTGGCTAAGAAAATCCCGAATTTTTTCGGGATTTTTCCTTCAAAACCATTTTTCGGGATTTTGTAATTCGGGATTTTGTAATTCGGGATTTTGTGCTTCGGGATTTTGTAATTCGGGATTTTTCCATATTTGTGATTTTTTTTGTTCGGGATTTTGTGTATTCGGGATTTTGTAATTCGGTCATATGTTGGGTTCCCAAGGAGCAAGTTTTTGCACATCAACTTTGTATGTAGCCGCGATATATTTTTTAATAGCCAAAAGGGATGAACCACCACGTTCCTTGAGGGTTTTGATGGCAGCATCCACCATTTGCTGGGTAGGAGGATGAGTTGCAGCCGATTTCGGTTTCTTTGAACCGCTGGCAGCAGCTTTTTTTGGTTTCTTTTCAGCTGAAACTACAGCGGGGGAAGCAACGACAGCATCAGCCATTTTAATTATTCAATTATAACTCTTAGATTCACAAAAACACTTGAAAATACTTGTATAAATTGTTCACGTCAAAGTCAACTGATATGTCTTAACTCTATGAGAATCAAGGAGAAGGAAGGTACACAAAATTTTAATTTATTTGAGCGCTTTTACTCTGTTGTATCCATGAGTTCTTAAAAAAATAGGATTATTTAATATCTTTTAAACAAAAATATGGACATATAATCATTCACAGATACTTTAGTAATATACAGGTACTTGTTTTAAATACTTTTATTAAAATTTACTCACCGTCGAATGCAGCAGAGCAATATTAAACCCATTGTTGAAGGCATTTCTTTCATTCTTCGCCCTTAAAATCGCGTTTATTTAAACAATAGCATAAATTTAGGGTATGAAAAAATATTTATCATAAAATATATAGTTCACTTAATGACACAAATGTAAAATAAACAAAGAGTATTAAGATTCTATGTATAAATAAAATCAGTGAAAGTTGAGCAGTGAAACGCTGGATTCACTTTCTCTGGACGATTTTAATTTCCAATCAAAGGCGTACGTTTGTTTAATTTCTGATGAAAATATAATATATTAATGTAATTGTATCAACAATTTTAGGCAATCTATTAAATATTATCACATATTTATAATATCTAAACATTTATCGGCATTTAATGTTCGTATTAAACATTTCTCATACAATAAGTAAGCCTAGTAACAGTATATAGGTGGTATAACGTACACAAAGACTTTCGTTTTTCCAAAAAAAATAGATATTCGCAATTTCTACGCAAATTGGTCAAATTATCTACAACTAATTTGTAACATAAAATATAATAAGGTACCTATGACAAAATTTAAAAAAAAAAGTCTTCTTTTAAATTGCCTTAATGAATATTACTGATTTCATTGAACCGAACCATGGGATACGCAACACAAGATCATACATACATAAAACTCAAATGTACCAACTGCCTTTAAAATGATATGTACCTACTTGCTAAGTTTTATAACAGAAATTTACAAACTCAACCCCTTTTTCTTATCCTGTTATGATTATTTCCTACAATATTTATTCTTTTCCTTGCAATATTTAAGCAAGCAGATCCATGCATATCGAATATTTCAGATTCCATTGTTTCGCTTGCAATAACTATTTTGTTTAACTCCATGTCTAAAGTGGATATGATTAATTCGAATTTTATTTTTTTTTGTAACAGAGAAAATTCATAGTAAATTATATTCCACTAACTAAATCACATTCTTCAGTACCAAGTCTTTAGTCACATTCATTTTATTTGGCATTGCTACATACATATTGCCTTTTCAATGGTAACTAAACTACATAAATTAAATTGAGATTTTTAAAGATCCCTTTGAGATATTTTTGTGGTCCTGAAAAGGACCGATGAGTTGTTTTGTATGTATGTATGTACTTATTTAAGCACGTTCACCACGGATACGTCTGGCCAATTGGATGTCTTTTGGCATAATTGTGACGCGCTTGGCATGAATGGCACACAAATTTGTATCTTCAAAAAGACCAACCAAGTATGCTTCACTGGCTTCCTGAAGTGCCATTAATGCTGAACTCTGGAAACGCAAATCAGTTTTGAAATCTTGAGCAATCTCACGAACTAAACGTTGGAAAGGCAATTTGCGAATTAACAATTCAGTATTCTTCTGATAACGACGAATTTCACGAAGAGCAACTGTTCCAGGACGATAACGATGTGGTTTCTTAACACCTCCGTATGCTGGAGCACTTTTGCGAGCTGCCTTAGTTGCAAATTGTTTCCTTGGTGCTTTTCCACCAGTAGATTTACGAGCAGTTTGCTTAGTACGAGCCATCACTTCACTTTATTAAAGAACACTATTCACAAAAAAGTCACAATGAAATGCTATTGGGACTTTGTTTAATTCCACTTATAAAATAGTTAGCGATGCTTGTCTTCGTTCCGTCGTTTCGTTTCCTATTGGATTTCTCTACCTATTGGAAAAAGAAGAAGCATAAATATTCGTGTTTGTTCTGCAGAAAAGTACAGTTTGATTTCATAGTGACTTTAGTTAAGTTCAGTGCTCTGTTCATATCAAGAATTTAAACAGAATGACTGGTCGCGGTAAAGGAGGAAAAGGCTTGGGAAAGGGTGGCGCTAAACGTCATCGTAGAGTGTTGCGTGATAATATCCAAGGAATTACTAAACCAGCAATTCGTCGCTTGTCTCGCCGTGGTGGTGTTAAACGTATTTCTGGTTTAATTTACGAAGAAACCCGTGGTGTTTTGAAGGTCTTTCTAGAAAATGTTATTCGTCATGCTGTTACATATACTGAACATGCTAAACGTAAGACGGGTTACCCATGAAATCCCGAAGCACAAAATCCCGAACCACAAAATCCCGAGTTACAAAATCCCGAATTACAAAATCCCGAATTACAAAATCCCGAAGCACAAAATCCCGAATCACAAAATCCCGAATTACAAAATCCCGAATTACAAAATCCCGAAAATCATTGAATATGATTGGTGTCTAAAATCGCGCGATTTTAGACACCAATCATATTCAATGATTTTCGGGATTTTGGTTTTTGTTAGGCAAAATAATTAACTATAAATTTTTAAATAAAATTGAATTTTCGTGAAAAATATCGCAATACATAGAAAATTGTTCGTCCTTAAAAGAACGCTGTTATGCGCACTCATAGGCTAACTTAAAGTGTTCTGATTTCTGAACGAAGTTAACACTTTAATTCTTATTAGTTTTCTAGTATAATTGATGCTACCCACGAATTATTTTACAAAAAAAAAAACACGGTAGAAGAATGATGAAGAATTAATGAAATTACAGTCGTTCGCTTTTGTGAGAATCACAAAGAAGGAACAATGTTCACTTAGGTAGATTTATCTGACGAGTTATTTACCAACAAAATACGGTAGAAAAGCTCGTTCGATAAAAGTACTTAAGCAGCAATTTATTCATAATTGGGTTGAGAGTTCGCTCTCGTCCCGTGTGTGAAGGTAAGTCAATGAAAATCAATTCAACCGTTTTTCTTAAAACGACAAATTGTTTATTTTAAGAGATATTTTGAATATTTCAATTTATTAAAAATTTAAAAATTTTGGACAAAAATAAAAAAAACTTTCTGGCTAAGAAAATCCCGAATTTTTTCGGGATTTTTCCTTCAAAACCATTTTTCGGGATTTTGTGATTCGGGATTTTGTGCTTCGGGATTTTGTGATTCGGGATTTTGTGCTTCGGGATTTTGTAATTCGGGATTTTTCCATATTTGTGATTTTTTTTGTTCGGGATTTTGTGTATTCGGGATTTTGTAATTCGGTCATATGTTGGGTTCCCAAGGAGCAAGTTTTTGCACATCAACTTTGTATGTAGCCGCGATATATTTTTTAATAGCCAAAAGGGGTGAACCACCACGTTCCTTGAGGGTTTTGATGGCAGCATCCACCATTTGCTGGGTAGGAGGATGAGTTGCAGCCGATTTCGGTTTCTTTGAACCGCTGGCAGCAGCTTTTTTTGGTTTCTTTTCAGCTGAAACTACAGCGGGGGAAGCAACGACAGCATCAGCCATTTTAATTATTCAATTATAACTCTTAGATTCACAAAAACACTTGAAAATACTTGTATAAATTGTTCACGTCAAAGTCAACTGATATGTCTTAACTCTATGAGAATCAAGGAGAAGGAAGGTACACAAAATTTTAATTTATTTGAGCGCTTTTACTCTGTTGTATCCATGAGTTCTTAAAAAAATAGGATTATTTAATATCTTTTAAACAAAAATATGGACATATAATCATTCACAGATACTTTAGTAATATACAGGTACTTGTTTTAAATACTTTTATTAAAATTTACTCACCGTCGAATGCAGCAGAGCAATATTAAACCCATTGCTGAAGGCATTTCTTTCATTCTTCGCCCTTAAAATCGCGTTTATTTAAACAATAGCATAAATTTAGGGTATGAAAAAATATTTATCATAAAATATATAGTTCACTTAATGACACAAATGTAAAATAAACAAAGAGTATTAAGATTCTATGTATAAATAAAATCAGTGAAAGTTGAGCAGTGAAACGCTGGATTCACTTTCTCTGGACGATTTTAATTTCCAATCAAAGGCGTACGTTTGTTTAATTTCTGATGAAAATATAATATATTAATGTAATTGTATCAACAATTTTAGGCAATCTATTAAATAT
Organism: Cheilosia urbana; assembly: GCA_946477585.1. Classification (NCBI taxonomy): domain Eukaryota; kingdom Metazoa; phylum Arthropoda; class Insecta; order Diptera; family Syrphidae; genus Cheilosia; species Cheilosia urbana. The sequence goes on from OX297857.1 coordinate 7,578,035, forward strand.
TATCACATATTTATAATATCTAAACATTTATCGGCATTTAATGTTCGTATTAAACATTTCTCATACAATAAGTAAGCCTAGTAGCAGTATATAGGTGGTATACCGTACACGAAGACTTTCGTTGTTCCAAAAAAAAAAAAAAAAAATATTCACAATTTCTACGCAAATTGGTCAAATTATCTACAACTAATTTGTAACATAAAATATAATAAGGTACCTATGACAAAATTAAAAAAAAGGCTTCTTTTAAATTGCCTTAATGAATATTACTGATTTCATTGAACCGAACCATGGGATACGCAACACAAGATCATACATACATAAAACTCAAATGTACCAACTGCCTTTAAAATGATATGTACCTACTTGCTAAGTTTTATAACAGAAATTTACAAACTCAACCCCTTTTTCTTATCCTGTTATGATTATTTCCTACAATATTTATTCTTTTCCTTGCAATATTTAAGCAAGCAGATCCATGCATATCGAATATTTCAGATTCCATTGTTTCGCTTGCAATAACTATTTTGTTCAACTCCATGTCTAAAGTGGATATGATTAATTCGAATTTTATTTTTTTTTTGTAACAGAGAAAATTCATAGTAAATTATATTCCACTAACTAAATCACATTCTTCAGTACCAAGTCTTTAGTCACATTCATTTTATTAGGCATTGCTACATACATATTGCCTTTTCAATGGTAACTAAACTACATAAATGAAATTGAAATTTTAAAAGATCCCTTTGAGATATTTTTGTGGTCCTGAAAAGGACCGATGAGTTGTTTTGTATGTATGTATGTACTTATTTAAGCACGTTCACCACGGATACGTCTGGCCAATTGGATGTCTTTTGGCATAATTGTGACGCGCTTGGCATGAATGGCACACAAATTTGTATCTTCAAAAAGACCAACCAAGTATGCTTCACTGGCTTCCTGAAGTGCCATTAATGCTGAACTCTGGAAACGCAAATCAGTTTTGAAATCTTGAGCAATCTCACGAACTAAACGTTGGAAAGGCAATTTGCGAATTAACAATTCAGTACTCTTCTGATAACGACGAATTTCACGAAGAGCAACTGTTCCAGGACGATAACGATGTGGTTTCTTAACACCTCCGTATGCTGGAGCACTTTTGCGAGCTGCCTAAGCAGTTTGCTTAGTACGAGCCATCACTTCACTTTATTAAAGAACACTATTCACAAAAAAGTCACAATGAAATGCTATTGGGACTTTGTTTAATTCCACTTATAAAATAGTTAGCGATGCTTGTCTTCGTTCCGTCGTTTCGTTTCCTATTGGATTTCTCTACCTATTGGAAAAAGAAGAGGCATAAATATTCGTGTTTGTTCTGCAGAAAAGTACAGTTTGATTTCATAGTGACTTTAGTTAAGTTCAGTGCTCTGTTCATATCAAGAATTTAAACAGAATGACTGGTCGCGGTAAAGGAGGAAAAGGCTTGGGAAAGGGTGGCGCTAAACGTCATCGTAAAGTGTTGCGTGATAATATCCAAGGAATTACTAAACCAGCAATTCGTCGCTTGTCTCGCCGTGGTGGTGTTAAACGTATTTCTGGTTTAATTTACGAAGAAACCCGTGGTGTTTTGAAGGTCTTTCTAGAAAATGTTATTCGTGATGCTGTTACATATACTGAACATGCTAAACGTAAGACAGTTACTGCAATGGATGTAGTATATGCTTTGAAGAGGCAAGGGCGCACTCTTTATGGTTTCGGCGGTTAAATAATATGAAAATACTAATTTTCTCAAACAATCGGTCCTTTTCAGGACCACAAAATAAATCTCTTAAGTGCTTTTAAATCGGTTTCTAATTGCGTATGCTATGAAATATTGTAGTTATATTTTGTGAAATATGTTAAGACAAAAAAAACGGCGTGGCTTGAAAAATGGCGCTAATAAATATAGCATTTTTCCATTGTATTTATTGCTATTTACTAATATATTTTTATTTGAGGCCCTTGGAGATATGAGATGATAAAGGTTGGAGTGTCCTTTTTTTCCAAGAATATTTCGGATTTTTCATCTGCATCATAAATGTTCATTGCTGATTTGTTTTTCATTTAAATAATTTATAATTGGCAACAGAAAGAAAACGTTTTAATTAATTTATGTTTTTAGAAAGTAATTGAAAGCTTTTAATAGTCTTAACGTAAATATTTTGTCGTCCTTAAAAGGACGGATTGTTTTGTCATGTTTGCAATTGTTAATTCATTCAGGTGCTCTTTTCTGTCTTCTTAAGCAACAAAACAGCTTGGATGTTTGGAAGAAATCCTCCTTGTGCAATTGTGACACTAGAAAGTAATTTATTTAATTCTTCGTCATTACGGATGGCCAATTGCAAATGATGAGGAATAATTCTTTTCTTTTTGTTGTCACGAGCAGCATTTCCTGCCAATTCAAGAACTTCAGCAGCCAAATATTCCATAACTGCTGCTAAATAGACTGGAGCTCCAGCGCCAACACGTTCAGCATAGTTGCCCTTGCGGAGCAGACGATGAATACGTCCAACTGGAAACTGTAGGCCAGCACGATTTGAGCGGGACTTTGCCTTTCCCTTCACTTTTCCACCTTTATCGCGACCAGACATTTTTCACTCTATGTTTATAGTTCAACTTCACGGAATCACTTTTCACAATATTATGACAAAAATACGATATTGTGCTTCTATATATACCTACTCAAATTGCATGTTCACCATTTGGTTGTTGTTGGCTGTGAGCACAGTTGAATACATCGTCCAATTGGGAAATAAAAGGGAGGGTAAAATCGAGATTTTTCACAGTTCTCGTTTTGTCGTCATTGGGCAAACAGTGAAGTGAATGAGTGAAGTGGTGAGCTCGCTAAGCATGCCGTTAGTGAAGGAACTAAAGCCGTTACCAAAATTTGGTATATTTATATATATTGTATATTTAATATACCAGCTCGAAGTAATTTTGTATTCGTCATAGCTACAGAAAAAAAAACGGCCCTTTTCAGGGCCTCAAAATATTCATTTAAGAGATTTTACAATGAAATTGTGTTTCTTATGCTGGTAGTTTTTTTTCCTTATTGTAAATGGAAAGAATATAATTCGCTGATGTGAAATTCCCGCCATTTTAGTGGATTTCTATTAATTCCAATTATTTTCCTATTGGAATTTTTACGAGAATCTTATGTCAACTTGAAAATGAAAAAAATCTAGTTGCGCTGTTGCCATTTAATAATAAATATATATTTTCGATTGGGTTTAAATCTATATTTGCGCTGTTGCCAGGCAGGGAACCCAACATATGCCCGAATTACAAAATCCCGAATACACAAAATCCCGAAAAAATGGAAAAATCCCGAATCACAAAATCCCGAATTACAAAATCCCGAAAAGTGGTTTTGAAGGAAAAATCCAGAACAAAATTCGGGATTTTCTTAGCCAGCAATTTTTTTTTTTTTTTGTCCAAAATTTTTAAATTTTTGATAAATTGAAATATTCAAAATATCTCTCAAAGTTAACAATTTTTCGTTTTAAGAAAAACGGTTAAATTGATTTTCATTCACTTACCTTCACACATTTACATTTGACGAGAGCGAACTCTCAACCCAATTTAAGAATAAATTGCTGCTTAAGTACTTTTATCGAACGAGCTTTTCTACCGTATTTTTTGGTAAATAGCTCGTCCGATAAATCTACCTAAGTGAACATTGTTCCTTCTTTGTGATTCTCACAAAAGCGAACGACTGAAATTGCATTACTTCATCATTCTTCTACCGTGTTTTATTTTTTTGTAAAATAACTCGTGGATAACATCACTTATACTAGAAAACTAATGACAATTAAAGTGTTAACTTCGTTCAGAAATCAGAACACTTTAAATTAGCCTATGAGTGCGCATAACAGCGTTCTTTTAAGGACGACAAATTTTCTGTGTATTGCGATATTTTCCACGAAAATTCAATTTTATTTAAAAATTTATAGTTAATTATTTTGCCTAACAAAAACCAAAATCCCGAAAATCATTGAATATGATTGGTGTCTAAAATCGCGCGATTTTAGACACCAATCATATTCAATGATTTTCGGGATTTTGTAATTCGGGATTTTGTAGTTCGGGATTTTGTGATTCGGGATTTTGTGCTTCGGGATTTTGTAATTCGGGATTTTGTAATTCGGGATTTTGTGGTTCGGGATTGTGTATTCGGGATTTTGTGCTTCGGGATTTCATGGGTAACCCGCCAGGCACCTAATTAAAGTTCTCAATTTCATTCTGATATTCAAAGAAGCAAAAACGCCAACAAAAATTTATTTCATTTTCACGAAAAAAAAAAAAAACATGTGTTTACCGATATTAGTAAGTAAGAAAAACCATTGCTTTATCACGTTAATGAATTAATTTGTAGCCCTTAAAAGGACTGTGATTTGATTTTTTTGCTGAAAAATTGTGCAATGAAATTATTTTTTTGCCTTCTTTGCTGCAACAACTTTTTTTGGTTTAGCAACAGCAGTTTTCGCCTTCGGTACTTTTGCTTTTGGAGCAGCAGCTTTTGACTTTGTTGGTTTTGCCTTCACTGTTGTTGTTTTCTTGATGCTCTTTACCTTCGACTTTTCCACTTTTTTCTTCTCAACAGCAGCAACCGTTTTCTTAGAAGTGGCGGCAGAAGTTTTCTTCACTTTCTTTTCACCAGTCGACGACGCCTTCTTAACTTTTTTCTCACCAGCTGCAGCAATTTTCGGCTTTGCGGATGGTTTCTTCTTCTCAGCAGATTTGGCTTTTGGTTCTTTGTTTGCTGAAGCAGACAATTTGAAGGAACCAGCAGCACCCTTTCCTTTTGTTTGCACTAATTTACCACTGACCACAGCACTTTTTAAATATTTCTTGATGAAAGGAGCAAGTTTTTGCACATCAACTTTGTATGTAGCCGCGATATATTTTTTAATAGCCAAAAGGGATGAACCACCACGTTCCTTGAGGGTTTTGATGGCAGCATCCACCATTTGCTGGGTAGGAGGATGAGTTGCAGCCGATTTCGGTTTCTTTGAACCGCTGGCAGCAGCTTTTTTTGGTTTCTTTTCAGCTGAAACTACAGCGGGGGAAGCAACGACAGCATCAGCCATTTTGATTATTTAATTATAACTCTTAGATTCACAAAAACACTTGAAAATACTTTTATAAATCGTTCACGTCAAGGTCAACTGATATGTCTTAACTCTATGAGAATCAAGGAGAAGGAAGGTACACACAATTTTAATTTATTTGAGCGCTTTTACTCTGTTGTATCCATGAGTTCTTAAAAAAAAGGATTATTTAATATCTTTTAAACAAAAATATGGAGATATAATCATTCACAGATACTTTAGTAATATACAGGAACTTGTTTTAAATACTTTTATTAAAATTTACTCACCGTCGAATGCAGCAGAGCAATATTAAACCCATTGTTGAAGGCATTTCTTTCATTCTTCGCCCTTAAAATCGCGTTTATTTAAACAATAGCATAAATTTAGGGTATGAAAAAATATGTATCATAAAATATATAGTTCACTTAATGACACAAATGTAAAATAAACAAAGAGTATTAAGATTCTATGTATAAATAAAATCAGTGAAAGTTGAGCAGTGAAACGCTGGATTCACTTTCTCTGGACGATTTTAATTTCCAATCAAAGGCGTACGTTTGTTTAATTTCTGATGAAAATATAATAAATTAATGTAATTGTATCAACAATTTTAGGCAATCTATTAAATATTATCACATATTTATAATATCTAAACATTTATCGGCATTTAATGTTCGTGTTAAACATTTCTCATACAATAAGTAAGCCTAGTAGCAGTATATAGGTGGTATACCGTACACGAAGACTTTCGTTGTTCCAAAAAAAAAAAAAAAAAATATTCACAATTTCTACGCAAATTGGTCAAATTATCTACAACTAATTTGTAACATAAAATATAATAAGGTACCTATGACAAAATTAAAAAAAAGGCTTCTTTTAAATTGCCTTAATGAATATTACTGATTTCATTGAACCGAACCATGGGATACGCAACACAAGATCATACATACATAAAACTCAAATGTACCAACTGCCTTTAAAATGATATGTACCTACTTGCTAAGTTTTATAACAGAAATTTACAAACTCAACCCCTTTTTCTTATCCTGTTATGATTATTTCCTACAATATTTATTCTTTTCCTTGCAATATTTAAGCAAGCAGATCCATGCATATCGAATATTTCAGATTCCATTGTTTCGCTTGCAATAACTATTTTGTTCAACTCCATGTCTAAAGTGGATATGATTAATTCGAATTTTATTTTTTTTTGTAACAGAGAAAATTCATAGTAAATTATATTCCACTAACTAAATCACATTCTTCAGTACCAAGTCTTTAATCACATTCATTTTATTAGGCATTGCTACATACATATTGCCTTTTCAATGGTAACTAAACTACATAAATGAAATTGAAATTTTAAAAGATCCCTTTGAGATATTTTTGTGGTCCTGAAAAGGACCGATGAGTTAATTGTTTTGTATGTATGTACTTATTTAAGCACGTTCACCACGGATACGTCTGGCCAATTGGATGTCTTTTGGCATAATTGTGACGCGCTTGGCATGAATGGCACACAAATTTGTATCTTCAAAAAGACCAACCAAGTATGCTTCACTGGCTTCCTGAAGTGCCATTAATGCTGAACTCTGGAAACGCAAATCAGTTTTGAAATCTTGAGCAATCTCACGAACTAAACGTTGGAAAGGCAATTTGCGAATTAACAATTCAGTACTCTTCTGATAACGACGAATTTCACGAAGAGCAACCGTTCCAGGACGATAACGATGTGGTTTCTTAACACCTCCGTATGCTGGAGCACTTTTGCGAGCTGCCTTAGTTGCAAATTGTTTCCTTGGTGCTTTTCCACCAGTAGATTTACGAGCAGTTTGCTTAGTACGAGCCATCACTTCACTTTATTAAAGAACACTATTCACAAAAAAGTCACAATGAAATGCTATTGGGACTTTGTTTAATTCCACTTATAAAATAGTTAGCGATGCTTGTCTTCGTTCCGTCGTTTCGTTTCCTATTGGATTTCTCTACCTATTGGAAAAAGAAGAAGCATAAATATTCGTGTTTGTTCTGCAGAAAAGTACAGTTTGATTTCATAGTGACTTTAGTTAAGTTCAGTGCTCTGTTCATATCAAGAATTTAAACAGAATGACTGGTCGCGGTAAAGGAGGAAAAGGCTTGGGAAAGGGTGGCGCTAAACGTCATCGTAAAGTGTTGCGTGATAATATCCAAGGAATTACTAAACCAGCAATTCGTCGCTTGTCTCGCCGTGGTGGTGTTAAACGTATTTCTGGTTTAATTTACGAAGAAACCCGTGGTGTTTTGAAGGTCTTTCTAGAAAATGTTATTCGTGATGCTGTTACATATACTGAACATGCTAAACGTAAGACAGTTACTGCAATGGATGTAGTATATGCTTTGAAGAGGCAAGGGCGCACTCTTTATGGTTTCGGCGGTTAAATAATATGAAAATACTAATTTTCTCAAACAATCGGTCCTTTTCAGGACCACAAAATAAATCTCTTAAGTGCTTTTAAATCGGTTTCTAATTGCGTATGCTATGAAATATTGTAGTTATATTTTGTGAAATATGTTAAGACAAAAAAAACGGCGTGGCTTGAAAAATGGCGCTAATAAATATAGCATTTTTCCATTGTATTTATTGCTATTTACTAATATATTTTTATTTGAGGCCCTTGGAGATATGAGATGATAAAGGTTGGAGTGTCCTTTTTTTCCAAGAATATTTCGGATTTTTCATCTGCATCATAAATGTTCATTGCTGATTTGTTTTTCATTTAAATAATTTATAATTGGCAACAGAAAGAAAACGTTTTAATTAATTTATGTTTTTAGAAAGTAATTGAAAGCTTTTAATAGTCTTAACGTAAATATTTTGTCGTCCTTAAAAGGACGGATTGTTTTGTCATGTATGCAATTGTTAATTCATTCAGGTGCTCTTTTCTGTCTTCTTAAGCAACAAAACAGCTTGGATGTTTGGAAGAAATCCTCCTTGTGCAATTGTGACACTAGAAAGTAATTTATTTAATTCTTCGTCATTACGGATGGCCAATTGCAAATGATGAGGAATAATTCTTTTCTTTTTGTTGTCACGAGCAGCATTTCCTGCCAATTCAAGAACTTCAGCAGCCAAATATTCCATAACTGCTGCTAAATAGACTGGAGCTCCAGCGCCAACACGTTCAGCATAGTTGCCCTTGCGGAGCAGACGATGAATACGTCCAACTGGAAACTGTAGGCCAGCACGATTTGAGCGGGACTTTGCCTTTCCCTTCACTTTTCCACCTTTATCGCGACCAGACATTTTTCACTCTATGTTTATAGTTCAACTTCACGGAATCACTTTTCACAATATTATGACAAAAATACGATATTGTGCTTCTATATATACCTACTCAAATTGCATGTTCACCATTTGGTTGTTGTTGGCTGTGAGCACAGTTGAATACATCGTCCAATTGGGAAATAAAAGGGAGGGTAAAATCGAGATTTTTCACAGTTCTCGTTTTGTCGTCATTGGGCAAACAGTGAAGTGAATGAGTGAAGTGGTGAGCTCGCTAAGCATGCCGTTAGTGAAGGAACTAAAGCCGTTACCAAAATTTGGTATATTTATATATATTGTATATTTAATATACCAGCTCGAAGTAATTTTGTATTCGTCATAGCTACAGAAAAAAAAACGGCCCTTTTCAGGGCCTCAAAATATTCATTTAAGAGATTTTACAATGAAATTGTGTTTCTTATGCTGGTAGTTTTTTTTCCTTATTGTAAATGGAAAGAATATAATTCGCTGATGTGAAATTCCCGCCATTTTAGTGGATTTCTATTAATTCCAATTATTTTCCTATTGGAATTTTTACGAGAATCTTATGTCAACTTGAAAATGAAAAAAATCTAGTTGCGCTGTTGCCATTTAATAATAAATATATATTTTCGATTGGGTTTAAATCTATATTTGCGCTGTTGCCAGGCAGGGAACCCAACATATGCCCGAATTACAAAATCCCGAATACACAAAATCCCGAAAAAATGGAAAAATCCCGAATCACAAAATCCCGAATTACAAAATCCCGAAAAGTGGTTTTGAAGGAAAAATCCAGAACAAAATTCGGGATTTTCTTAGCCAGCAATTTTTTTTTTTTTTGTCCAAAATTTTTAAATTTTTGATAAATTGAAATATTCAAAATATCTCTCAAAGTTAACAATTTTTCGTTTTAAGAAAAACGGTTAAATTGATTTTCATTCACTTACCTTCACACATTTACATTTGACGAGAGCGAACTCTCAACCCAATTTAAGAATAAATTGCTGCTTAAGTACTTTTATCGAACGAGCTTTTCTACCGTATTTTTTGGTAAATAGCTCGTCCGATAAATCTACCTAAGTGAACATTGTTCCTTCTTTGTGATTCTCACAAAAGCGAACGACTGAAATTGCATTACTTCATCATTCTTCTACCGTGTTTTATTTTTTTGTAAAATAACTCGTGGATAACATCACTTATACTAGAAAACTAATGACAATTAAAGTGTTAACTTCGTTCAGAAATCAGAACACTTTAAATTAGCCTATGAGTGCGCATAACAGCGTTCTTTTAAGGACGACAAATTTTCTGTGTATTGCGATATTTTCCACGAAAATTCAATTTTATTTAAAAATTTATAGTTAATTATTTTGCCTAACAAAAACCAAAATCCCGAAAATCATTGAATATGATTGGTGTCTAAAATCGCGCGATTTTAGACACCAATCATATTCAATGATTTTCGGGATTTTGTAATTCGGGATTTTGTAGTTCGGGATTTTGTGATTCGGGATTTTGTGCTTCGGGATTTTGTAATTCGGGATTTTGTAATTCGGGATTTTGTGGTTCGGGATTGTGTATTCGGGATTTTGTGCTTCGGGATTTCATGGGTAACCCGCCAGGCACCTAATTAAAGTTCTCAATTTCATTCTGATATTCAAAGAAGCAAAAACGCCAACAAAAATTTATTTCATTTTCACGAAAAAAAAAAAAAACATGTGTTTACCGATATTAGTAAGTAAGAAAAACCATTGCTTTATCACGTTAATGAATTAATTTGTAGCCCTTAAAAGGACTGTGATTTGATTTTTTTGCTGAAAAATTGTGCAATGAAATTATTTTTTTGCCTTCTTTGCTGCAACAACTTTTTTTGGTTTAGCAACAGCAGTTTTCGCCTTCGGTACTTTTGCTTTTGGAGCAGCAGCTTTTGACTTTGTTGGTTTTGCCTTCACTGTTGTTGTTTTCTTGATGCTCTTTACCTTCGACTTTTCCACTTTTTTCTTCTCAACAGCAGCAACCGTTTTCTTAGAAGTGGCGGCAGAAGTTTTCTTCACTTTCTTTTCACCAGTCGACGACGCCTTCTTAACTTTTTTCTCACCAGCTGCAGCAATTTTCGGCTTTGCGGATGGTTTCTTCTTCTCAGCAGATTTGGCTTTTGGTTCTTTGTTTGCTGAAGCAGACAATTTGAAGGAACCAGCAGCACCCTTTCCTTTTGTTTGCACTAATTTACCACTGACCACAGCACTTTTTAAATATTTCTTGATGAAAGGAGCAAGTTTTTGCACATCAACTTTGTATGTAGCCGCGATATATTTTTTAATAGCCAAAAGGGATGAACCACCACGTTCCTTGAGGGTTTTGATGGCAGCATCCACCATTTGCTGGGTAGGAGGATGAGTTGCAGCCGATTTCGGTTTCTTTGAACCGCTGGCAGCAGCTTTTTTTGGTTTCTTTTCAGCTGAAACTACAGCGGGGGAAGCAACGACAGCATCAGCCATTTTGATTATTTAATTATAACTCTTAGATTCACAAAAACACTTGAAAATACTTTTATAAATCGTTCACGTCAAGGTCAACTGATATGTCTTAACTCTATGAGAATCAAGGAGAAGGAAGGTACACACAATTTTAATTTATTTGAGCGCTTTTACTCTGTTGTATCCATGAGTTCTTAAAAAAAAGGATTATTTAATATCTTTTAAACAAAAATATGGAGATATAATCATTCACAGATACTTTAGTAATATACAGGAACTTGTTTTAAATACTTTTATTAAAATTTACTCACCGTCGAATGCAGCAGAGCAATATTAAACCCATTGTTGAAGGCATTTCTTTCATTCTTCGCCCTTAAAATCGCGTTTATTTAAACAATAGCATAAATTTAGGGTATGAAAAAATATGTATCATAAAATATATAGTTCACTTAATGACACAAATGTAAAATAAACAAAGAGTATTAAGATTCTATGTATAAATAAAATCAGTGAAAGTTGAGCAGTGAAACGCTGGATTCACTTTCTCTGGACGATTTTAATTTCCAATCAAAGGCGTACGTTTGTTTAATTTCTGATGAAAATATAATAAATTAATGTAATTGTATCAACAATTTTAGGCAATCTATTAAATATTATCACATATTTATAATATCTAAACATTTATCGGCATTTAATGTTCGTGTTAAACATTTCTCATACAATAAGTAAGCCTAGTAGCAGTATATAGGTGGTATACCGTACACGAAGACTTTCGTTGTTCCAAAAAAAAAAAAAAAAAATATTCACAATTTCTACGCAAATTGGTCAAATTATCTACAACTAATTTGTAACATAAAATATAATAAGGTACCTATGACAAAATTAAAAAAAAGGCTTCTTTTAAATTGCCTTAATGAATATTACTGATTTCATTGAACCGAACCATGGGATACGCAACACAAGATCATACATACATAAAACTCAAATGTACCAACTGCCTTTAAAATGATATGTACCTACTTGCTAAGTTTTATAACAGAAATTTACAAACTCAACCCCTTTTTCTTATCCTGTTATGATTATTTCCTACAATATTTATTCTTTTCCTTGCAATATTTAAGCAAGCAGATCCATGCATATCGAATATTTCAGATTCCATTGTTTCGCTTGCAATAACTATTTTGTTCAACTCCATGTCTAAAGTGGATATGATTAATTCGAATTTTATTTTTTTTTGTAACAGAGAAAATTCATAGTAAATTATATTCCACTAACTAAATCACATTCTTCAGTACCAAGTCTTTAATCACATTCATTTTATTAGGCATTGCTACATACATATTGCCTTTTCAATGGTAACTAAACTACATAAATGAAATTGAAATTTTAAAAGATCCCTTTGAGATATTTTTGTGGTCCTGAAAAGGACCGATGAGTTAATTGTTTTGTATGTATGTACTTATTTAAGCACGTTCACCACGGATACGTCTGGCCAATTGGATGTCTTTTGGCATAATTGTGACGCGCTTGGCATGAATGGCACACAAATTTGTATCTTCAAAAAGACCAACCAAGTATGCTTCACTGGCTTCCTGAAGTGCCATTAATGCTGAACTCTGGAAACGCAAATCAGTTTTGAAATCTTGAGCAATCTCACGAACTAAACGTTGGAAAGGCAATTTGCGAATTAACAATTCAGTACTCTTCTGATAACGACGAATTTCACGAAGAGCAACTGTTCCAGGACGATAACGATGTGGTTTCTTAACACCTCCGTATGCTGGAGCACTTTTGCGAGCTGCCTTAGTTGCAAATTGTTTCCTTGGTGCTTTTCCACCAGTAGATTTACGAGCAGTTTGCTTAGTACGAGCCATCACTTCACTTTATTAAAGAACACTATTCACAAAAAAGTCACAATGAAATGCTATTGGGACTTTGTTTAATTCCACTTATAAAATAGTTAGCGATGCTTGTCTTCGTTCCGTCGTTTCGTTTCCTATTGGATTTCTCTACCTATTGGAAAAAGAAGAAGCATAAATATTCGTGTTTGTTCTGCAGAAAAGTACAGTTTGATTTCATAGTGACTTTAGTTAAGTTCAGTGCTCTGTTCATATCAAGAATTTAAACAGAATGACTGGTCGCGGTAAAGGAGGAAAAGGCTTGGGAAAGGGTGGCGCTAAACGTCATCGTAAAGTGTTGCGTGATAATATCCAAGGAATTACTAAACCAGCAATTCGTCGCTTGTCTCGCCGTGGTGGTGTTAAACGTATTTCTGGTTTAATTTACGAAGAAACCCGTGGTGTTTTGAAGGTCTTTCTAGAAAATGTTATTCGTGATGCTGTTACATATACTGAACATGCTAAACGTAAGACAGTTACTGCAATGGATGTAGTATATGCTTTGAAGAGGCAAGGGCGCACTCTTTATGGTTTCGGCGGTTAAATAATATGAAAATACTAATTTTCTCAAACAATCGGTCCTTTTCAGGACCACAAAATAAATCTCTTAAGTGCTTTTAAATCGGTTTCTAATTGCGTATGCTATGAAATATTGTAGTTATATTTTGTGAAATATGTTAAGACAAAAAAAACGGCGTGGCTTGAAAAATGGCGCTAATAAATATAGCATTTTTCCATTGTATTTATTGCTATTTACTAATATATTTTTATTTGAGGCCCTTGGAGATATGAGATGATAAAGGTTGGAGTGTCCTTTTTTTCCAAGAATATTTCGGATTTTTCATCTGCATCATAAATGTTCATTGCTGATTTGTTTTTCATTTAAATAATTTATAATTGGCAACAGAAAGAAAACGTTTTAATTAATTTATGTTTTTAGAAAGTAATTGAAAGCTTTTAATAGTCTTAACGTAAATATTTTGTCGTCCTTAAAAGGACGGATTGTTTTGTCATGTATGCAATTGTTAATTCATTCAGGTGCTCTTTTCTGTCTTCTTAAGCAACAAAACAGCTTGGATGTTTGGAAGAAATCCTCCTTGTGCAATTGTGACACTAGAAAGTAATTTATTTAATTCTTCGTCATTACGGATGGCCAATTGCAAATGATGAGGAATAATTCTTTTCTTTTTGTTGTCACGAGCAGCATTTCCTGCCAATTCAAGAACTTCAGCAGCCAAATATTCCATAACTGCTGCTAAATAGACTGGAGCTCCAGCGCCAACACGTTCAGCATAGTTGCCCTTGCGGAGCAGACGATGAATACGTCCAACTGGAAACTGTAGGCCAGCACGATTTGAGCGGGACTTTGCCTTTCCCTTCACTTTTCCACCTTTATCGCGACCAGACATTTTTCACTCTATGTTTATAGTTCAACTTCACGGAATCACTTTTCACAATATTATGACAAAAATACGATATTGTGCTTCTATATATACCTACTCAAATTGCATGTTCACCATTTGGTTGTTGTTGGCTGTGAGCACAGTTGAATACATCGTCCAATTGGGAAATAAAAGGGAGGGTAAAATCGAGATTTTTCACAGTTCTCGTTTTGTCGTCATTGGGCAAACAGTGAAGTGAATGAGTGAAGTGGTGAGCTCGCTAAGCATGCCGTTAGTGAAGGAACTAAAGCCGTTACCAAAATTTGGTATATTTATATATATTGTATATTTAATATACCAGCTCGAAGTAATTTTGTATTCGTCATAGCTACAGAAAAAAAAACGGCCCTTTTCAGGGCCTCAAAATATTCATTTAAGAGATTTTACAATGAAATTGTGTTTCTTATGCTGGTAGTTTTTTTTCCTTATTGTAAATGGAAAGAATATAATTCGCTGATGTGAAATTCCCGCCATTTTAGTGGATTTCTATTAGTTCCAATTATTTTCCTATTGGAATTTTTACGAGAATCTTATGTCAACTTGAAAATGAAAAAAATCTAGTTGCGCTGTTGCCATTTAATAATAAATATATATTTTCGATTGGGTTTAAATCTATATTTGCGCTGTTGCCAGGCAGGGAACCCAACATATGCCCGAATTACAAAATCCCGAATACACAAAATCCCGAAAAAATGGAAAAATCCCGAATCACAAAATCCCGAATTACAAAATCCCGAAAAGTGGTTTTGAAGGAAAAATCCAGAACAAAATTCGGGATTTTCTTAGCCAGCAATTTTTTTTTTTTTGTCCAAAATTTTTAAATTTTTGATAAATTGAAATATTCAAAATATCTCTCAAAGTTAACAATTTTTCGTTTTAAGAAAAACGGTTAAATTGATTTTCATTCACTTACCTTCACACATTTACATTTGACGAGAGCGAACTCTCAACCCAATTTAAGAATAAATTGCTGCTTAAGTACTTTTATCGAACGAGCTTTTCTACCGTATTTTTTGGTAAATAGCTCGTCCGATAAATCTACCTAAGTGAACATTGTTCCTTCTTTGTGATTCTCACAAAAGCGAACGACTGAAATTGCATTACTTCATCATTCTTCTACCGTGTTTTATTTTTTTGTAAAATAACTCGTGGATAACATCACTTATACTAGAAAACTAATGACAATTAAAGTGTTAACTTCGTTCAGAAATCAGAACACTTTAAATTAGCCTATGAGTGCGCATAACAGCGTTCTTTTAAGGACGACAAATTTTCTGTGTATTGCGATATTTTCCACGAAAATTCAATTTTATTTAAAAATTTATAGTTAATTATTTTGCCTAACAAAAACCAAAATCCCGAAAATCATTGAATATGATTGGTGTCTAAAATCGCGCGATTTTAGACACCAATCATATTCAATGATTTTCGGGATTTTGTAATTCGGGATTTTGTAGTTCGGGATTTTGTGATTCGGGATTTTGTGCTTCGGGATTTTGTAATTCGGGATTTTGTAATTCGGGATTTTGTGGTTCGGGATTTTGTATTCGGGATTTTGTGCTTCGGGATTTCATGGGTAACCCGCCAGGCACCTAATTAAAGTTCTCAATTTCATTCTGATATTCAAAGAAGCAAAAACGCCAACAAAAATTTATTTCATTTTCACGAAAAAAAAAAAAAACATGTGTTTACCGATATTAGTAAGTAAGAAAAACCATTGCTTTATCACGTTAATGAATTAATTTGTAGCCCTTAAAAGGACTGTGATTTGATTTTTTTGCTGAAAAATTGTGCAATGAAATTATTTTTTTGCCTTCTTTGCTGCAACAACTTTTTTTGGTTTAGCAACAGCAGTTTTCGCCTTCGGTACTTTTGCTTTTGGAGCAGCAGCTTTTGACTTTGTTGGTTTTGCCTTCACTGTTGTTGTTTTCTTGATGCTCTTTACCTTCGACTTTTCCACTTTTTTCTTCTCAACAGCAGCAACCGTTTTCTTAGAAGTGGCGGCAGAAGTTTTCTTCACTTTCTTTTCACCAGTCGACGACGCCTTCTTAACTTTTTTCTCACCAGCTGCAGCAATTTTCGGCTTTGCGGATGGTTTCTTCTTCTCAGCAGATTTGGCTTTTGGTTCTTTGTTTGCTGAAGCAGACAATTTGAAGGAACCAGCAGCACCCTTTCCTTTTGTTTGCACTAATTTACCACTGACCACAGCACTTTTTAAATATTTCTTGATGAAAGGAGCAAGTTTTTGCACATCAACTTTGTATGTAGCCGCGATATATTTTTTAATAGCCAAAAGGGATGAACCACCACGTTCCTTTAGGGTTTTGATGGCAGCATCCACCATTTGCTGGGTAGGAGGATGAGTTGCAGCCGATTTCGGTTTCTTTGAACCGCTGGCAGCAGCTTTTTTTGGTTTCTTTTCAGCTGAAACTACAGCGGGGGAAGCAACGACAGCATCAGCCATTTTGATTATTTAATTATAACTCTTAGATTCACAAAAACACTTGAAAATACTTTTATAAATCGTTCACGTCAAGGTCAACTGATATGTCTTAACTCTATGAGAATCAAGGAGAAGGAAGGTACACACAATTTTAATTTATTTGAGCGCTTTTACTCTGTTGTATCCATGAGTTCTTAAAAAAAAGGATTATTTAATATCTTTTAAACAAAAATATGGAGATATAATCATTCACAGATACTTTAGTAATATACAGGAACTTGTTTTAAATACTTTTATTAAAATTTACTCACCGTCGAATGCAGCAGAGCAATATTAAACCCATTGTTGAAGGCATTTCTTTCATTCTTCGCCCTTAAAATCGCGTTTATTTAAACAATAGCATAAATTTAGGGTATGAAAAAATATGTATCATAAAATATATAGTTCACTTAATGACACAAATGTAAAATAAACAAAGAGTATTAAGATTCTATGTATAAATAAAATCAGTGAAAGTTGAGCAGTGAAACGCTGGATTCACTTTCTCTGGACGATTTTAATTTCCAATCAAAGGCGTACGTTTGTTTAATTTCTGATGAAAATATAATAAATTAATGTAATTGTATCAACAATTTTAGGCAATCTATTAAATATTATCACATATTTATAATATCTAAACATTTATCGGCATTTAATGTTCGTGTTAAACATTTCTCATACAATAAGTAAGCCTAGTAGCAGTATATAGGTGGTATACCGTACACGAAGACTTTCGTTGTTCCAAAAAAAAAAAAAAAAAAAATATTCACAATTTCTACGCAAATTGGTCAAATTATCTACAACTAATTTGTAACATAAAATATAATAAGGTACCTATGACAAAATTAGAAAAAAGGCTTCTTTTAAATTGCCTTAATGAATATTACTGATTTCATTGAACCGAACCATGGGATACGCAACACAAGATCATACATACATAAAACTCAAATGTACCAACTGCCTTTAAAATGATATGTACCTACTTGCTAAGTTTTATAACAGAAATTTACAAACTCAACCCTACACTACTACAAAGATTCCATTGTTTCGCTTGCAATAACTATTTTGTTCAACTCCATGTCTAAAGTGGATATGATTAATTCGAATTTTATTTTTTTTTGTAACAGAGAAAATTCATAGTAAATTATATTCCACTAACTAAATCACATTCTTCAGTACCAAGTCTTTAGTCACATTCATTTTATTAGGCATTGCTACATACATATTGCCTTTTCAATGGTAACTAAACTACATAAATGAAATTGAAATTTTAAAAGATCCCTTTGAGATATTTTTGTGGTCCTGAAAAGGACCGATGAGTTAATTGTTTTGTATGTATGTACTTATTTAAGCACGTTCACCACGGATACGTCTGGCCAATTGGATGTCTTTTGGCATAATTGTGACGCGCTTGGCATGAATGGCACACAAATTTGTATCTTCAAAAAGACCAACCAAGTATGCTTCACTGGCTTCCTGAAGTGCCATTAATGCTGAACTCTGGAAACGCAAATCAGTTTTGAAATCTTGAGCAATCTCACGAACTAAACGTTGGAAAGGCAATTTGCGAATTAACAATTCAGTACTCTTCTGATAACGACGAATTTCACGAAGAGCAACTGTTCCAGGACGATAACGATGTGGTTTCTTAACACCTCCGTATGCTGGAGCACTTTTGCGAGCTGCCTTAGTTGCAAATTGTTTCCTTGGTGCTTTTCCACCAGTAGATTTACGAGCAGTTTGCTTAGTACGAGCCATCACTTCACTTTATTAAAGAACACTATTCACAAAAAAGTCACAATGAAATGCTATTGGGACTTTGTTTAATTCCACTTATAAAATAGTTAGCGATGCTTGTCTTCGTTCCGTCGTTTCGTTTCCTATTGGATTTCTCTACCTATTGGAAAAAGAAGAAGCATAAATATTCGTGTTTGTTCTGCAGAAAAGTACAGTTTGATTTCATAGTGACTTTAGTTAAGTTCAGTGCTCTGTTCATATCAAGAATTTAAACAGAATGACTGGTCGCGGTAAAGGAGGAAAAGGCTTGGGAAAGGGTGGCGCTAAACGTCATCGTAAAGTGTTGCGCGATAATATCCAAGGAATTACTAAACCAGCAATTCGTCGCTTGTCTCGCCGTGGTGGTGTTAAACGTATTTCTGGTTTAATTTACGAAGAAACCCGTGGTGTTTTGAAGGTCTTTCTAGAAAATGTTATTCGTGATGCTGTTACATATACTGAACATGCTAAACGTAAGACAGTTACTGCAATGGATGTAGTATATGCTTTGAAGAGGCAAGGGCGCACTCTTTATGGTTTCGGCGGTTAAATAATATGAAAATACTAATTTTCTCAAACAATCGGTCCTTTTCAGGACCACAAAATAAATCTCTTAAGTGCTTTTAAATCGGTTTCTAATTGCGTATGCTATGAAATATTGTAGTTATATTTTGTGAAATATGTTAAGACAAAAAAAACGGCGTGGCTTGAAAAATGGCGCTAATAAATATAGCATTTTTCCGTTGTATTTATTGCTATTTACTAATATATTTTTATTTGAGGCCCTTGGAGATATGAGATGATAAAGGTTGGAGTGTCCTTTTTTTCCAAGAATATTTCGGATTTTTCATCTGCATCATAAATGTTCATTGCTGATTTGTTTTTCATTTAAATAATTTATAATTGGCAACAGAAAGAAAACGTTTTAATTAATTTATGTTTTTAGAAAGTAATTGAAAGCTTTTAATAGTCTTAACGTAAATATTTTGTCGTCCTTAAAACGACGGATTGTTTTGTCATGTATGCAATTGTTAATTCATTCAGGTGCTCTTTTCTGTCTTCTTAAGCAACAAAACAGCTTGGATGTTTGGAAGAAATCCTCCTTGTGCAATTGTGACACTAGAAAGTAATTTATTTAATTCTTCGTCATTACGGATGGCCAATTGCAAATGATGAGGAATAATTCTTTTCTTTTTGTTGTCACGAGCAGCATTTCCTGCCAATTCAAGAACTTCAGCAGCCAAATATTCCATAACTGCTGCTAAATAGACTGGAGCTCCAGCGCCAACACGTTCAGCATAGTTGCCCTTGCGGAGCAGACGATGAATACGTCCAACTGGAAACTGTAGGCCAGCACGATTTGAGCGGGACTTTGCCTTTCCCTTCACTTTTCCACCTTTATCGCGACCAGACATTTTTCACTCTATGTTTATAGTTCAACTTCACGGAATCACTTTTCACAATATTATGACAAAAATACGATATTGTGCTTCTATATATACCTACTCAAATTGCATGTTCACCATTTGGTTGTTGTTGGCTGTGAGCACAGTTGAATACATCGTCCAATTGGGAAATAAAAGGGAGGGTAAAATCGAGATTTTTCACAGTTCTCGTTTTGTCGTCATTGGGCAAACAGTGAAGTGAATGAGTGAAGTGGTGAGCTCGCTAAGCATGCCGTTAGTGAAGGAACTAAAGCCGTTACCAAAATTTGGTATATTTATATATATTGTATATTTAATATACCAGCTCGAAGTAATTTTGTATTCGTCATAGCTACAGAAAAAAAAACGGCCCTTTTCAGGGCCTCAAAATATTCATTTAAGAGATTTTACAATGAAATTGTGTTTCTTATGCTGGTAGTTTTTTTTCCTTATTGTAAATGGAAAGAATATAATTCGCTGATGTGAAATTCCCGCCATTTTAGTGGATTTCTATTAATTCCAATTATTTTCCTATTGGAATTTTTACGAGAATCTTATGTCAACTTGAAAATGAAAAAAATCTAGTTGCGCTGTTGCCATTTAATAATAAATATATATTTTCGATTGGGTTTAAATCTATATTTGCGCTGTTGCCAGGCAGGGAACCCAACATATGCCCGAATTACAAAATCCCGAATACACAAAATCCCGAAAAAAAAAAATCACAAAAATGGAAAAATCCCGAATCACAAAATCCCGAAAAGTGGTTTTGAAGGAAAAATCCAGAACAAAATTCGGGATTTTCTTAGCCAGCAATTTTTTTTTTTTTGTCCAAAATTTTTAAATTTTTGATAAATTGAAATATTCAAAATATCTCTCAAAGTTAACAATTTTTCGTTTTAAGAAAAACGGTTAAATTGATTTTCATTCACTTACCTTCACACATTTACATTTGACGAGAGCGAACTCTCAACCCAATTTAAGAATAAATTGCTGCTTAAGTACTTTTATCGAACGAGCTTTTCTACCGTATTTTTTGGTAAATAGCTCGTCCGATAAATCTACCTAAGTGAACATTGTTCCTTCTTTGTGATTCTCACAAAAGCGAACGACTGAAATTGCATTACTTCATCATTCTTCTACCGTGTTTTATTTTTTTGTAAAATAACTCGTGGATAACATCACTTATACTAGAAAACTAATGACAATTAAAGTGTTAACTTCGTTCAGAAATCAGAACACTTTAAATTAGCCTATGAGTGCGCATAACAGCGTTCTTTTAAGGACGACAAATTTTCTGTGTATTGCGATATTTTCCACGAAAATTCAATTTTATTTAAAAATTTATAGTTAATTATTTTGCCTAACAAAAACCAAAATCCCGAAAATCATTGAATATGATTGGTGTCTAAAATCGCGCGATTTTAGACACCAATCATATTCAATGATTTTCGGGATTTTGTAATTCGGGATTTTGTAGTTCGGGATTTTGTGATTCGGGATTTTGTGCTTCGGGATTTTGTAATTCGGGATTTTGTAATTCGGGATTTTGTGGTTCGGGATTGTGTATTCGGGATTTTGTGCTTCGGGATTTCATGGGTAACCCGCCAGGCACCTAATTAAAGTTCTCAATTTCATTCTGATATTCAAAGAAGCAAAAACGCCAACAAAAATTTATTTCATTTTCACGAAAAAAAAAAAAAAACATGTGTTTACCGATATTAGTAAGTAAGAAAAACCATTGCTTTATCACGTTAATGAATTAATTTGTAGCCCTTAAAAGGACTGTGATTTGATTTTTTTTGCTGAAAAATTGTGCAATGAAATTATTTTTTTGCCTTCTTTGCTGCAACAACTTTTTTTGGTTTAGCAACAGCAGTTTTCGCCTTCGGTACTTTTGCTTTTGGAGCAGCAGCTTTTGACTTTGTTGGTTTTGCCTTCACTGTTGTTGTTTTCTTGATGCTCTTTACCTTCGACTTTTCCACTTTTTTCTTCTCAACAGCAGCAACCGTTTTCTTAGAAGTGGCGGCAGAAGTTTTCTTCACTTTCTTTTCACCAGTCGACGACGCCTTCTTAACTTTTTTCTCACCAGCTGCAGCAATTTTCGGCTTTGCGGATGGTTTCTTCTTCTCAGCAGATTTGGCTTTTGGTTCTTTGTTTGCTGAAGCAGACAATTTGAAGGAACCAGCAGCACCCTTTCCTTTTGTTTGCACTAATTTACCACTGACCACAGCACTTTTTAAATATTTCTTGATGAAAGGAGCAAGTTTTTGCACATCAACTTTGTATGTAGCCGCGATATATTTTTTAATAGCCAAAAGGGATGAACCACCACGTTCCTTTAGGGTTTTGATGGCAGCATCCACCATTTGCTGGGTAGGAGGATGAGTTGCAGCCGATTTCGGTTTCTTTGAACCGCTGGCAGCAGCTTTTTTTGGTTTCTTTTCAGCTGAAACTACAGCGGGGGAAGCAACGACAGCATCAGCCATTTTGATTATTTAATTATAACTCTTAGATTCACAAAAACACTTGAAAATACTTTTATAAATCGTTCACGTCAAGGTCAACTGATATGTCTTAACTCTATGAGAATCAAGGAGAAGGAAGGTACACACAATTTTAATTTATTTGAGCGCTTTTACTCTGTTGTATCCATGAGTTCTTAAAAAAAAGGATTATTTAATATCTTTTAAACAAAAATATGGAGATATAATCATTCACAGATACTTTAGTAATATACAGGAACTTGTTTTAAATAC
Organism: Cheilosia urbana; assembly: GCA_946477585.1. Lineage (NCBI taxonomy): Eukaryota > Metazoa > Arthropoda > Insecta > Diptera > Syrphidae > Cheilosia > Cheilosia urbana. The sequence goes on from OX297857.1 coordinate 7,600,687, forward strand.
TTTTATTAAAATTTACTCACCGTCGAATGCAGCAGAGCAATATTAAACCCATTGTTGAAGGCATTTCTTTCATTCTTCGCCCTTAAAATCGCGTTTATTTAAACAATAGCATAAATTTAGGGTATGAAAAAAGATGTATCATAAAATATATAGTTCACTTAATGACACAAATGTAAAATAAACAAAGAGTATTAAGATTCTATGTATAAATAAAATCAGTGAAAGTTGAGCAGTGAAACGCTGCATTCACTTTCTCTGGACGATTTTAATTTCCAATCAAAGGCGTACGTTTGTTTAATTTCTGATGAAAATATAATAAATTAATGTAATTGTATCAACAATTTTAGGCAATCAATTAAATATTATCACATATTTATAATATCTAAATATTTATCGGCATTTAATGTTCGTGTTAAACATTTCTCATACAATAAGTAAGCCTAGTAGCAGTATATAGGTGGTATACCGTACACGAAGACTTTCGTTGTTCCAAAAAAAAAAAAAAAAAAATATTCACAATTTCTACGCAAATTGGTCAAATTATCTACAACTAATTTGTAACATAAAATATAATAAGGTACCTATGACAAAATTAAAAAAAAGGCTTCTTTTAAATTGCCTTAATGAATATTACTGATTTCATTGAACCGAACCATGGGATACGCAACACAAGATCATACATACATAAAACTCAAATGTACCAACTGCCTTTAAAATGATATGTACCTACTTGCTAAGTTTTATAACAGAAATTTACAAACTCAACCCCTTTTTCTTATCCTGTTATGATTATTTCCTACAATATTTATTCTTTTCCTTGCAATATTTAAGCAAGCAGATCCATGCATATCGAATATTTCAGATTCCATTGTTTCGCTTGCAATAACTATTTTGTTCAACTCCATGTCTAAAGTGGATATGATTAATTCGAATTTTATTTTTTTTTGTAACAGAGAAAATTCATAGTAAATTATATTCCACTAACTAAATCACATTCTTCAGTACCAAGTCTTTAGTCACATTCATTTTATTAGGCATTGCTACATACATATTGCCTTTTCAATGGTAACTAAACTACATAAATGAAATTGAAATTTTAAAAGATCCCTTTGAGATATTTTTGTGGTCCTGAAAAGGACCGATGAGTTAATTGTTTTGTATGTATGTACTTATTTAAGCACGTTCACCACGGATACGTCTGGCCAATTGGATGTCTTTTGGCATAATTGTGACGCGCTTGGCATGAATGGCACACAAATTTGTATCTTCAAAAAGACCAACCAAGTATGCTTCACTGGCTTCCTGAAGTGCCATTAATGCTGAACTCTGGAAACGCAAATCAGTTTTGAAATCTTGAGCAATCTCACGAACTAAACGTTGGAAAGGCAATTTGCGAATTAACAATTCAGTACTCTTCTGATAACGACGAATTTCACGAAGAGCAACTGTTCCAGGACGATAACGATGTGGTTTCTTAACACCTCCGTATGCTGGAGCACTTTTGCGAGCTGCCTTAGTTGCAAATTGTTTCCTTGGTGCTTTTCCACCAGTAGATTTACGAGCAGTTTGCTTAGTACGAGCCATCACTTCACTTTATTAAAGAACACTATTCACAAAAAAGTCACAATGAAATGCTATTGGGACTTTGTTTAATTCCACTTATAAAATAGTTAGCGATGCTTGTCTTCGTTCCGTCGTTTCGTTTCCTATTGGATTTCTCTACCTATTGGAAAAAGAAGAAGCATAAATATTCGTGTTTGTTCTGCAGAAAAGTACAGTTTGATTTCATAGTGACTTTAGTTAAGTTCAGTGCTCTGTTCATATCAAGAATTTAAACAGAATGACTGGTCGCGGTAAAGGAGGAAAAGGCTTGGGAAAGGGTGGCGCTAAACGTCATCGTAAAGTGTTGCGTGATAATATCCAAGGAATTACTAAACCAGCAATTCGTCGCTTGTCTCGCCGTGGTGGTGTTAAACGTATTTCTGGTTTAATTTACGAAGAAACCCGTGGTGTTTTGAAGGTCTTTCTAGAAAATGTTATTCGTGATGCTGTTACATATACTGAACATGCTAAACGTAAGACAGTTACTGCAATGGATGTAGTATATGCTTTGAAGAGGCAAGGGCGCACTCTTTATGGTTTCGGCGGTTAAATAATATGAAAATACTAATTTTCTCAAACAATCGGTCCTTTTCAGGACCACAAAATAAATCTCTTAAGTGCTTTTAAATCGGTTTCTAATTGCGTATGCTATGAAATATTGTAGTTATATTTTGTGAAATATGTTAAGACAAAAAAAACGGCGTGGCTTGAAAAATGGCGCTAATAAATATAGCATTTTTCCATTGTATTTATTGCTATTTACTAATATATTTTTATTTGAGGCCCTTGGAGATATGAGATGATAAAGGTTGGAGTGTCCTTTTTTTCCAAGAATATTTCGGATTTTTCATCTGCATCATAAATGTTCATTGCTGATTTGTTTTTCATTTAAATAATTTATAATTGGCAACAGAAAGAAAACGTTTTAATTAATTTATGTTTTTAGAAAGTAATTGAAAGCTTTTAATAGTCTTAACGTAAATATTTTGTCGTCCTTAAAAGGACGGATTGTTTTGTCATGTATGCAATTGTTAATTCATTCAGGTGCTCTTTTCTGTCTTCTTAAGCAACAAAACAGCTTGGATGTTTGGAAGAAATCCTCCTTGTGCAATTGTGACACTAGAAAGTAATTTATTTAATTCTTCGTCATTACGGATGGCCAATTGCAAATGATGAGGAATAATTCTTTTCTTTTTGTTGTCACGAGCAGCATTTCCTGCCAATTCAAGAACTTCAGCAGCCAAATATTCCATAACTGCTGCTAAATAGACTGGAGCTCCAGCGCCAACACGTTCAGCATAGTTGCCCTTGCGGAGCAGACGATGAATACGTCCAACTGGAAACTGTAGGCCAGCACGATTTGAGCGGGACTTTGCCTTTCCCTTCACTTTTCCACCTTTATCGCGACCAGACATTTTTCACTCTATGTTTATAGTTCAACTTCACGGAATCACTTTTCACAATATTATGACAAAAATACGATATTGTGCTTCTATATATACCTACTCAAATTGCATGTTCACCATTTGGTTGTTGTTGGCTGTGAGCACAGTTGAATACATCGTCCAATTGGGAAATAAAAGGGAGGGTAAAATCGAGATTTTTCACAGTTCTCGTTTTGTCGTCATTGGGCAAACAGTGAAGTGAATGAGTGAAGTGGTGAGCTCGCTAAGCATGCCGTTAGTGAAGGAACTAAAGCCGTTACCAAAATTTGGTATATTTATATATATTGTATATTTAATATACCAGCTCGAAGTAATTTTGTATTCGTCATAGCTACAGAAAAAAAAACGGCCCTTTTCAGGGCCTCAAAATATTCATTTAAGAGATTTTACAATGAAATTGTGTTTCTTATGCTGGTAGTTTTTTTTCCTTATTGTAAATGGAAAGAATATAATTCGCTGATGTGAAATTCCCGCCATTTTAGTGGATTTCTATTAATTCCAATTATTTTCCTATTGGAATTTTTACGAGAATCTTATGTCAACTTGAAAATGAAAAAAATCTAGTTGCGCTGTTGCCATTTAATAATAAATATATATTTTCGATTGGGTTTAAATCTATATTTGCGCTGTTGCCAGGCAGGGAACCCAACATATGCCCGAATTACAAAATCCCGAATACACAAAATCCCGAAAAAAAAAATCACAAAAATGGAAAAATCCCGAATCACAAAATCCCGAAAAGTGGTTTTGAAGGAAAAATCCAGAACAAAATTCGGGATTTTCTTAGCCAGCAATTTTTTTTTTTTTGTCCAAAATTTTTAAATTTTTGATAAATTGAAATATTCAAAATATCTCTCAAAGTTAACAATTTTTTGTTTTAAGAAAAACGGTTAAATTGATTTTCATTCACTTACCTTCACACATTTACATTTGACGAGAGCGAACTCTCAACCCAATTTAAGAATAAATTGCTGCTTAAGTACTTTTATCGAACGAGCTTTTCTACCGTATTTTTTGGTAAATAGCTCGTCCGATAAATCTACCTAAGTGAACATTGTTCCTTCTTTGTGATTCTCACAAAAGCGAACGACTGAAATTGCATTACTTCATCATTCTTCTACCGTGTTTTATTTTTTTGTAAAATAACTCGTGGATAACATCACTTTTACTAGAAAACTAATGACAATTAAAGTGTTAACTTCGTTCAGAAATCAGAACACTTTAAATTAGCCTATGAGTGCGCATAACAGCGTTCTTTTAAGGACGACAAATTTTCTGTGTATTGCGATATTTTCCACGAAAATTCAATTTTATTTAAAAATTTATAGTTAATTATTTTGCCTAACAAAAACCAAAATCCCGAAAATCATTGAATATGATTGGTGTCTAAAATCGGGATTTTGTAGTTCGGGATTTTGTGATTCGGGATTTTGTAATTCGGGATTTTGTAATTCGGGATTTTGTGGTTCGGGATTTTGTATTCGGGATTTTGTGCTTCGGGATTTCATGGGTAACCCGCCAGGCACCTAATTAAAGTTCTCAATTTCATTCTGATATTCAAAGAAGCAAAAACGCCAACAAAAATTTATTTCATTTTCACGAAAAAAAAAAAAAACATGTGTTTACCGATATTAGTAAGTAAGAAAAACCATTGCTTTATCACGTTAATGAATTAATTTGTAGCCCTTAAAAGGACTGTGATTTGATTTTTTTGCTGAAAAATTGTGCAATGAAATTATTTTTTTGCCTTCTTTGCTGCAACAACTTTTTTTGGTTTAGCAACAGCAGTTTTCGCCTTCGGTACTTTTGCTTTTGGAGCAGCAGCTTTTGACTTTGTTGGTTTTGCCTTCACTGTTGTTGTTTTCTTGATGCTCTTTACCTTCGACTTTTCCACTTTTTTCTTCTCAACAGCAGCAACCGTTTTCTTAGAAGTGGCGGCAGAAGTTTTCTTCACTTTCTTTTCACCAGTCGACGACGCCTTCTTAACTTTTTTCTCACCAGCTGCAGCAATTTTCGGCTTTGCGGATGGTTTCTTCTTCTCAGCAGATTTGGCTTTTGGTTCTTTGTTTGCTGAAGCAGACAATTTGAAGGAACCAGCAGCACCCTTTCCTTTTGTTTGCACTAATTTACCACTGACCACAGCACTTTTTAAATATTTCTTGATGAAAGGAGCAAGTTTTTGCACATCAACTTTGTATGTAGCCGCGATATATTTTTTAATAGCCAAAAGGGATGAACCACCACGTTCCTTGAGGGTTTTGATGGCAGCATCCACCATTTGCTGGGTAGGAGGATGAGTTGCAGCCGATTTCGGTTTCTTTGAACCGCTGGCAGCAGCTTTTTTTGGTTTCTTTTCAGCTGAAACTACAGCGGGGGAAGCAACGACAGCATCAGCCATTTTGATTATTTAATTATAACTCTTAGATTCACAAAAACACTTGAAAATACTTTTATAAATCGTTCACGTCAAGGTCAACTGATATGTCTTAACTCTATGAGAATCAAGGAGAAGGAAGGTACACACAATTTTAATTTATTTGAGCGCTTTTACTCTGTTGTATCCATGAGTTCTTAAAAAAAAGGATTATTTAATATCTTTTAAACAAAAATATGGAGATATAATCATTCACAGATACTTTAGTAATATACAGGAACTTGTTTTAAATACTTTTATTAAAATTTACTCACCGTCGAATGCAGCAGAGCAATATTAAACCCATTGTTGAAGGCATTTCTTTCATTCTTCGCCCTTAAAATCGCGTTTATTTAAACAATAGCATAAATTTAGGGTATGAAAAAAGATGTATCATAAAATATATAGTTCACTTAATGACACAAATGTAAAATAAACAAAGAGTATTAAGATTCTATGTATAAATAAAATCAGTGAAAGTTGAGCAGTGAAACGCTGCATTCACTTTCTCTGGACGATTTTAATTTCCAATCAAAGGCGTACGTTTGTTTAATTTCTGATGAAAATATAATAAATTAATGTAATTGTATCAACAATTTTAGGCAATCAATTAAATATTATCACATATTTATAATATCTAAATATTTATCGGCATTTAATGTTCGTGTTAAACATTTCTCATACAATAAGTAAGCCTAGTAGCAGTATATAGGTGGTATACCGTACACGAAGACTTTCGTTGTTCCAAAAAAAAAAAAAAAAAAATATTCACAATTTCTACGCAAATTGGTCAAATTATCTACAACTAATTTGTAACATAAAATATAATAAGGTACCTATGACAAAATTAAAAAAAAGGCTTCTTTTAAATTGCCTTAATGAATATTACTGATTTCATTGAACCGAACCATGGGATACGCAACACAAGATCATACATACATAAAACTCAAATGTACCAACTGCCTTTAAAATGATATGTACCTACTTGCTAAGTTTTATAACAGAAATTTACAAACTCAACCCCTTTTTCTTATCCTGTTATGATTATTTCCTACAATATTTATTCTTTTCCTTGCAATATTTAAGCAAGCAGATCCATGCATATCGAATATTTCAGATTCCATTGTTTCGCTTGCAATAACTATTTTGTTCAACTCCATGTCTAAAGTGGATATGATTAATTCGAATTTTATTTTTTTTTGTAACAGAGAAAATTCATAGTAAATTATATTCCACTAACTAAATCACATTCTTCAGTACCAAGTCTTTAATCACATTCATTTTATTAGGCATTGCTACATACATATTGCCTTTTCAATGGTAACTAAACTACATAAATGAAATTGAAATTTTAAAAGATCCCTTTGAGATATTTTTGTGGTCCTGAAAAGGACCGATGAGTTGTTTTGTATGTATGTATGTACTTATTTAAGCACGTTCACCACGGATACGTCTGGCCAATTGGATGTCTTTTGGCATAATTGTGACGCGCTTGGCATGAATGGCACACAAATTTGTATCTTCAAAAAGACCAACCAAGTATGCTTCACTGGCTTCCTGAAGTGCCATTAATGCTGAACTCTGGAAACGCAAATCAGTTTTGAAATCTTGAGCAATCTCACGAACTAAACGTTGGAAAGGCAATTTGCGAATTAACAATTCAGTACTCTTCTGATAACGACGAATTTCACGAAGAGCAACTGTTCCAGGACGATAACGATGTGGTTTCTTAACACCTCCGTATGCTGGAGCACTTTTGCGAGCTGCCTTAGTTGCAAATTGTTTCCTTGGTGCTTTTCCACCAGTAGATTTACGAGCAGTTTGCTTAGTACGAGCCATCACTTCACTTTATTAAAGAACACTATTCACAAAAAAGTCACAATGAAATGCTATTGGGACTTTGTTTAATTCCACTTATAAAATAGTTAGCGATGCTTGTCTTCGTTCCGTCGTTTCGTTTCCTATTGGATTTCTCTACCTATTGGAAAAAGAAGAAGCATAAATATTCGTGTTTGATCTGCAGAAAAGTACAGTTTGATTTCATAGTGACTTTAGTTAAGTTCAGTGCTCTGTTCATATCAAGAATTTAAACAGAATGACTGGTCGCGGTAAAGGAGGAAAAGGCTTGGGAAAGGGTGGCGCTAAACGTCATCGTAAAGTGTTGCGTGATAATATCCAAGGAATTACTAAACCAGCAATTCGTCGCTTGTCTCGCCGTGGTGGTGTTAAACGTATTTCTGGTTTAATTTACGAAGAAACCCGTGGTGTTTTGAAGGTCTTTCTAGAAAATGTTATTCGTGATGCTGTTACATATACTGAACATGCTAAACGTAAGACAGTTACTGCAATGGATGTAGTATATGCTTTGAAGAGGCAAGGGCGCACTCTTTATGGTTTCGGCGGTTAAATAATATGAAAATACTAATTTTCTCAAACAATCGGTCCTTTTCAGGACCACAAAATAAATCTCTTAAGTGCTTTTAAATCGGTTTCTAATTGCGTATGCTATGAAATATTGTAGTTATATTTTGTGAAATATGTTAAGACAAAAAAAACGGCGTGGCTTGAAAAATGGCGCTAATAAATATAGCATTTTTCCATTGTATTTATTGCTATTTACTAATATATTTTTATTTGAGGCCCTTGGAGATATGAGATGATAAAGGTTGGAGTGTCCTTTTTTTCCAAGAATATTTCGGATTTTTCATCTGCATCATAAATGTTCATTGCTGATTTGTTTTTCATTTAAATAATTTATAATTGGCAACAGAAAGAAAACGTTTTAATTAATTTATGTTTTTAGAAAGTAATTGAAAGCTTTTAATAGTCTTAACGTAAATATTTTGTCGTCCTTAAAAGGACGGATTGTTTTGTCATGTATGCAATTGTTAATTCATTCAGGTGCTCTTTTCTGTCTTCTTAAGCAACAAAACAGCTTGGATGTTTGGAAGAAATCCTCCTTGTGCAATTGTGACACTAGAAAGTAATTTATTTAATTCTTCGTCATTACGGATGGCCAATTGCAAATGATGAGGAATAATTCTTTTCTTTTTGTTGTCACGAGCAGCATTTCCTGCCAATTCAAGAACTTCAGCAGCCAAATATTCCATAACTGCTGCTAAATAGACTGGAGCTCCAGCGCCAACACGTTCAGCATAGTTGCCCTTGCGGAGCAGACGATGAATACGTCCAACTGGAAACTGTAGGCCAGCACGATTTGAGCGGGACTTTGCCTTTCCCTTCACTTTTCCACCTTTATCGCGACCAGACATTTTTCACTCTATGTTTATAGTTCAACTTCACGGAATCACTTTTCACAATATTATGACAAAAATACGATATTGTGGTTCTATATATACCTACTCAAATTGCATGTTCACCATTTGGTTGTTGTTGGCTGTGAGCACAGTTGAATACATCGTCCAATTGGGAAATAAAAGGGAGGGTAAAATCGAGATTTTTCACAGTTCTCGTTTTGTCGTCATTGGGCAAACAGTGAAGTGAATGAGTGAAGTGGTGAGCTCGCTAAGCATGCCGTTAGTGAAGGAACTAAAGCCGTTACCAAAATTTGGTATATTTATATATATTGTATATTTAATATACCAGCTCGAAGTAATTTTGTATTCGTCATAGCTACAGAAAAAAAAACGGCCCTTTTCAGGGCCTCAAAATATTCATTTAAGAGATTTTACAATGAAATTGTGTTTCTTATGCTGGTAGTTTTTTTTCCTTATTGTAAATGGAAAGAATATAATTCGCTGATGTGAAATTCCCGCCATTTTAGTGGATTTCTATTAATTCCAATTATTTTCCTATTGGAATTTTTACGAGAATCTTATGTCAACTTGAAAATGAAAAAAAATCTAGTTGCGCTGTTGCCATTTAATAATAAATATATATTTTCGATTGGGTTTAAATCTATATTTGCGCTGTTGCCAGGCAGGGAACCCAACATATGCCCGAATTACAAAATCCCGAATACACAAAATCCCGAAAAAAAAAAAACCACAAAAATGGAAAAATCCCGAATTACAAAATCCCGAAGCACAAAATCCCGAATCACAAAATCCCGAATTACAAAATCCTGAAAAGTGGTTTTGAAGGAAAAATCCCGAACAAAATTCGGGATTTTCTTAGCCAGCAATTTTTTTTTTTTTGTCCAAAATTTTTAAATTTTTGATAAATTGAAATATTCAAAATATCTCTCAAAGTAAACAATTTTTCGTTTTAAGAAAAACGGTTAAATTGATTTTCATTCACTTACCTTCACACATTTGACGAGAGCGAACTCTCAACCAGCGTTGCCACTTACATCCTTAGCAAATGTAGTACAAACGAGAAAAAAAAGTAGCATTTTCAAACAAAATGTAGTACATGTTTTTTTTTTTAATTGAAATTAACTTTCTCTCATCAGGAGCACTACTGTGTGGAAGACAGCATAAGTCCAGCATATGTGCAGATAGTTCTTCAAATAATTAAGTTTTCTAAACTATTTTCTGTTTGTTTAATTTCACTCATATTGCCACAATGTCGCTATTTTGAGGTTCACATTTCAAAATAAGATCGAAAACCCCAATCAACAAGCGCCACTGCTCATTTAAAGTGTCCAAATTTGCTTTCTTACAGGGAAACTCCTTAAATAAATTTAAAATGGTTGGCTCTTTAGAAATGTAGTACTTTTGGGTAACAATGTAGTATGTAGTACGGCGTTAAAAATTCCAGCAAATATGTAGCACAGTACTACATATGTAGTACAAGTGGTAACGCTGCTCTCAACCCAATTTAAGAATAAATTGCTGCTTAAGTACTTTTATCGAACGAGCTTTTCTACCGTATTTTTTGGTAAATAGCTCGTCCGATAAATCTACCTAAGTGAACATTGTTCCTTCTTTGTGATTCTCACAAAAGCGAACGACTGAAATTGCATTACTTCATCATTCTTCTACCGTGTTTTATTTTTTTGTAAAATAACTCGTGGATAACATCACTTATACTAGAAAACTAATGACAATTAAAGTGTTAACTTCGTTCAGAAATCAGAACACTTTAAATTAGCCTATGAGTGCGCATAACAGCGTTCTTTTAAGGACGACAAATTTTCTGTGTATTGCGATATTTTCCACGAAAATTCAATTTTATTTAAAAATTTATAGTTAATTATTTTGCCTAACAAAAACCAAAATCCCGAAAATCATTGAATATGATTGGTGTCTAAAATCGCGCGATTTTAGACACCAATCATATTCAATGATTTTCGGGATTTTGTAATTCGGGATTTTGTAGTTCGGGATTTTGTGATTCGGGATTTTGTGCTTCGGGATTTTGTAATTCGGGATTTTGTAATTCGGGATTTTGTGGTTCGGGATTTTGTATTCGGGATTTTGTGCTTCGGGATTTCATGGGTAACCCGCCAGGCACCTAATTAAAGTTCTCAATTTCATTCTGATATTCAAAGAAGCAAAAACGCCAACAAAAATTTATTTCATTTTCACGAAAAAAAAAAAAAACATGTGTTTACCGATATTAGTAAGTAAGAAAAACCATTGCTTTATCACGTTAATGAATTAATTTGTAGCCCTTAAAAGGACTGTGATTTGATTTTTTTGCTGAAAAATTGTGCAATGAAATTATTTTTTTGCCTTCTTTGCTGCAACAACTTTTTTTGGTTTAGCAACAGCAGTTTTCGCCTTCGGTACTTTTGCTTTTGGAGCAGCAGCTTTTGGCTTTGTTGGTTTTGAATCGCGCGATTTTAGACACCAATCATATTCAATGATTTTCGGGATTTTGTAATTCGGGATTTTGTAGTTCGGGATTTTGTGATTCGGGATTTTGTGCTTCGGGATTTTGTAATTCGGGATTTTGTAATTCGGGATTTTGTAATTCGGGATTTTGTGGTTCGGGATTTTGTATTCGGGATTTTGTGCTTCGGGATTTCATGGGTAACCCGCCAGGCACCTAATTAAAGTTCTCAATTTCATTCTGATATTCAAAGAAGCAAAAACGCCAACAAAAATTTATTTCATTTTCACGAAAAAAAAAAAAAACATGTGTTTACCGATATTAGTAAGTAAGAAAAACCATTGCTTTATCACGTTAATGAATTAATTTGTAGCCCTTAAAAGGACTGTGATTTGATTTTTTTGCTGAAAAATTGTGCAATGAAATTATTTTTTTGCCTTCTTTGCTGCAACAACTTTTTTTGGTTTAGCAACAGCAGTTTTCGCCTTCGGTACTTTTGCTTTTGGAGCAGCAGCTTTTGGCTTTGTTGGTTTTGCCTTCACTGTTGTTGTTTTCTTGATGCTCTTTACCTTCGACTTTTCCACTTTTTTCTTCTCAACAGCAGCAACCGTTTTCTTAGAAGTGGCGGCAGAAGTTTTCTTCACTTTCTTTTCACCAGTCGACGACGCCTTCTTAACTTTTTTCTCACCAGCTGCAGCAATTTTCGGCTTTGCGGATGGTTTCTTCTTCTCAGCAGATTTGGCTTTTGGTTCTTTGTTTGCTGAAGCAGACAATTTGAAGGAACCAGCAGCACCCTTTCCTTTTGTTTGCACTAATTTACCACTGACCACAGCACTTTTTAAATATTTCTTGATGAAAGGAGCAAGTTTTTGCACATCAACTTTGTATGTAGCCGCGATATATTTTTTAATAGCCAAAAGGGATGAACCACCACGTTCCTTGAGGGTTTTGATGGCAGCATCCACCATTTGCTGGGTAGGAGGATGAGTTGCAGCCGATTTCGGTTTCTTTGAACCGCTGGCAGCAGCTTTTTTTGGTTTCTTTTCAGCTGAAACTACAGCGGGGGAAGCAACGACAGCATCAGCCATTTTGATTATTTAATTATAACTCTTAGATTCACAAACATTACATTACATTTGCTTTTATTAAACTTTTTATATATACAATTTGACTTAAGGCTAGGTAACAAATGGTGGTGAATAGTTAATATTTAAAGGTGTTGGCTCAACAACAGGGGCCCAACGGTATACATTGTTTGTTTTCTTAAATCTATTTTACATATATTGTGGTTGTCTTCTCAGATTCATACTCGTAGTATGCATCGTTGTCAGGGTTGACCTCAGGGTGTTCAAGTCCGGGTGTTGATGTTCTTGTGTTTTGAGATGGTTGGTCATCTTGGAATTATCCTCGATGGTGGGTTGTCTCGGTCAATTCGTAGAAGGGCAGGGCTGTCCTGTCTGTGTCGCTTGGGAATAACTCCTCGTTAAGCAGAGCCAGTACATGAAGGTACCGATGCTCTGGGATGTGTGGAAGGTCCGCAATTCTTCGGACTAGAGGGTTTGGATGACTGGAGGTATTCCTGAGTATTTTCTGGAAAAGTGTGACCATATACTTTTCCAGGGGTAAGATTTTGGCTTCTTCATAGAGTCTTGAACTTCTGATGTTTTTCTTCCGGATTGGATCGTAGTGCAGTCCTGTACATATCCGCAGGAGTTTTCTTTCGAATACTCCCAGCTTCCTGATGTATGTCTTGGAGACGGTATACCAGATGGGGTATCCGTAGGTTATTACCGGTCTTATCAGTTGTTTGTATAGCAGCAGTTTAGTTCTTCTACTAAGTCCATTTTGCTTCTTCATCAGCGGGTAGACTCGATGAAAAGCAAGTGATGCCTTCCTGAGAACAGCGTTCAGGTGTGGGTTGAATCTTAGTCGCTCATTGAAGTTGACCCCAAGATACTTAATGTTGTTTTTGGTTGAGAGCGATGATCCGTCAGGCAGGTCGATTTTGATATTACGGCAGTTGGTGGCTGACCTAGCTCTGGTTCCTCTGATGGGCCTTCTTATACAAATCAGTTCAGATTTGCTCGTGTTGATTCGTATGCCCCATCTTAAGTAGTACTGGAATAGTTTCCTAACGTGGGCTTCTACTCTTCGTGCTGCTATGGATGGGGACATCGAGTTGCTGTATGTGACGGAGTCATCGGCGAATAGGCAGCTGTTAGTTGCGTTCTCTAGCTGTGGTTGGTCGGACGTGAAGATGTTGAAAAGCAGTGGTCCTAGCTTCGAACCTTGGGCGACACCAGCTCTGATGCTTTTCACTTGTGATTTTCGGTCTTCTATCTGCACAAAAAAGGACCTAGAATGCAGAAAACTAAAAATTATATTAATGAGGGCGTTAGGAAAACTTAGCTGTTTTAGTTTGTGGACAAGTCCTTGAATCCAAACTGAGTCGAATGCCTTCTCCACGTCTAGGAGGCATGCGACTGTAACCTGATGGTTATTGAGAGCCATTGTGACATCATGATGAAACTTCATTAGCGGATGTAATGTGGAGTGCTTTTCGCGGAATCCAAATTGATTGTCCGGTATAATGTTGAGTTGGCTGCATACATCTTTTACTCGCCGCAAAATCAGTTCTTCCAGTATTTTGCTCACACTACATAGGAGCGATATTGGCCTGTATCCAGTAACGTTGCTACGGTCGCCTTTCTTCGGTATTGCTATTATCTTAGCAGTCTTCCATTTTCCAGGAAAGTAGCAGTTGTTGATGCAGTTATTCATCATTATAGCGAGCAGGATCATAATGATATGTGGCAATTTCTTTAGGACGAAATTTGAAATGTTGTCCGGTCCGGTTGATTTCTTGGAGTGACTGCCATGAATTATTTCAGCGATTTCTTCAGCCGTTGAAAAGCTGCTTCCTCCCTGGGGGTCATCTGCTGGATTAGTTTCGCTGAATGAGGTGCTTGCGGGCCTCAGTTCAGCGACACATCTGACCGTGGCATCAGGTTAGGTTAGGTTAGGTTGGGTGGGGTTGTGAGATCGTCACAAAAGACCAGGCACCAAAGTGGGCCCATCGCCATCCCCAGGGAACCATTACGGTTAAAAACCTAAACCAATTCGCCCAAACAATCAATTTCCCTACAGAATTTGGTTATGGTCCCAATATTATTTGAGGAACCAACCTCCTCTAAGTTGTTAAAGAAGAACCTGCCTAGGTGCTTCCTTCTACTCCGAGCAATTGCTTGACACTCGCATAGAAGGTGGGAGATGTCCTCCGTAGCTTGTAGGTCCTCACAGTACCTACATGTATCCGTATTGGTCAAACCTAGTCTCATGGCATGCTTCCTCAAAAGGCAGTGTCCAGAGAGTATTCCTACCGTTAATCTTAACTTTGTTCTACTGAGATTGATTAATTCTTCAGACCTCTTCCGATTTAAAGTGGGCCACAGTGCCTTTGAGACCCTGTGCCCCTCTAGCTGTGACCATCTTGTAGCTGCTTTATTGGTAGTTTTCTCAACGATAACCCTTCTAGCAACGGCCGTAGGTGGTCTGATGCCCTCAATCATTGTATTTACTGGGAGTTCCGCTCCTTCCTTAGCCAAAACGTCGGCCCTTTCGTTGCCCTCAATATCACAATGCCCAGGTACCCAACATAATCTAACACGGTTCTGCGAACATAATGCCTTAAGCATTGCGCGGCAATTCCTGACTAGTTCAGATTTAGTGGTATGTGACTCTAGCGCTTTGAGCGCAGCCTGACTATCAATGTAGATGGCGATATTCTTATTGGATATCGATCTCATCTCAAGTACCTCCGCAGCTTTGAGTACGGCCAGAATCTCTGCCTGGAACACACTGCATGTGTCCGGTAGTCTCAGGGCCATATGTAGGTCCAACTCGTTGGAGTATATACCTGACCCCGTACCCTCACTGGTTTTGGATCCGTCAGTATATACTGAGATCTCATTTCCCCTCGAAACTAAGTTCCTATGCCACTCCTGTCGGTCAGGGTACGACACATCGAACGGTGTGTCAAAATCAAGTGTACCGAGACTTTCATCAGCTTTTCCCGGGATTTCGGAGAATGTTTCCTTTAAAATAGTACTGTGTCCTATCCTACTATTTTTAAAAAGCCCTGCATTAGTGAGCCGTAGCGCACTATTACCTGCTATTGATTGTAATTGTAAATCCAGTGGTAAAAGATGCATAAATGCTTCCAGTGCAGCCGTTGGTGTGGTACGTAAAGCACCCGTAACGGCAATGCAGGCTGTTCTTTGTACCCTGGTCAACATATCCCGTACATACTTCTTGTTCGCGGCTTTCCACCAGACAAGAGCCCCATATGTAATTATGGGCCTTACTACCATTACGTATAGCCAACGCAACATTGAAGGCCTCATGCCCCATTTCTTACCTGCTGTTCTCTTACAGATGAAGAGAGCATTGTGAGCCTTGCGGACTCTTTCCTGGACGTTAAGTTTCCAATTTAGTTTCCTATCTAATACCGTACCAAGATATTTTGCGCTCTCTGAAAGAGCAAGTTCCACTCCAGCAAGCCTGGGCAGCTTGAAGGGTGGTATCTTGTATTTTGTACTAAATAGCACTAGTTCTGTTTTCTCCGGGTTGACTCTTAGTCCACACCCTTCGGCCCATATTCTGAGCCTATTAAGGGCTGTTTCCATAAGTTCACTAATCGTGTTTAGGAATTTTCCTTGAACAATGATAACTACGTCATCCGCGTAAGCGATGACCTTGAATCCTGCACTATTTAGTTCCTTAAGTATCTCATCTATGACCAACACCCAGAGGAGGGGGGAGATGACCCCTCCTTGGGGGGTGCCTCTAGTAACAGATTTTCTTATAGAACTGTTGCCGAGAGTGGAATTAATATTTCTCGTCGAGAGCATTTCGCATATCCAACTTGTAATGCGTTGCTCGACATTTATCTTTTCCAAGGCGCTCTTGATTGCCTCTCTCCTGACATTATTAAAAGCTCCCTCAATATCCAAAAAGGCAACTAGAGCAAATTCTTTCTGGTGAAGGCTGCCCTCTATTTTGCCTACTACTTCGTGTAGAGCCGTCTCTACTGATTTACCTTTTAAATATGCATGCTGAGCATTACATAAGTTTCCGTTGCAACACTTACTTCTTATATAAATGTCAATAAGCCTTTCAAGTGTCTTTAGGAGAAATGACGAAAGACTGATAGGTCTGAAGTCTTTCGCTGAAGTATGGCTTGGTTTACCCGCTTTGGGGATAAATACCACTCGTACTTCTCTCCATGCCCTAGGTACATAGCCTAATCGCAGGCAGTGTATAAAAATATTTCCTATCATGTTCATAACTGTGCCTGGAGCCCGTTGAAGCATAGCCGGCAGAATGCCATCAGGGCCAGGTGCTTTGAACGGAGCGAAGGATTTGATAGCCCAACGCAGTTTCTTCCCATTAATGATATTATTAACCCTCTCATCTATTCGTGCGCCAATGTTAGGTCCATAAGGTACCGAAGCCATTGGTGCACTGCTTCCTGGAAAATGGGCTTCAACTAGTGCTTCCAGAACCTCCTCGCTGCTTTCAGCCCACGAACCGTCCGATTTCTTAATGAAGCTAGGGACTGCCGCGTCTTTGGCTAGCATTTTACGGAGTCTGGAAGCCTCGTTAGTATCTGCGATCGCTTCACAGAATAGCTTCCAGGATTTCCTCTTAGATTGCCTGATCAAGTATTTAAACTCTTTCTTGCTCTCTATGTACAGATCCCATGTAATGTCGTCCCCTACAACTTTAGCCCTATTATAGAAATGTCTAACTTGCCTTCTTTTGGAGTTTAACTCCTTATTCCACCACTGAGGCTGGGACCTCTTGGTTGGTTTTCTGAGCGGGCAAACTTCTTCGTAAGCCATATTCATTATCCTGCCTAAGTTATCAACTGCCTTGTCTAAGTCTGATGAAGTGTCAATGAATGGTACTTCATTTCCTACCTTATGACTGATTATAGATTCATACCTATTCCAGTCAGCCTTCCTGGGGTTCCGATAACTATTCGTAGTCTTGCTGTGGAAGCTTATTTGAAAGCGAATCCACTTATGATCCGATAGGGAAGCCTCTTCTAAGACCCTCCATTTCTCAATTGTGAGGGAGTCAGTGCAGGATGCGAGAGTGATATCTAACACCTCCTGTCTGTTCCGTACCACAAAAGTCGGTTTGTTGCCCTTGTTGCATATAATGAGTTTAGTCGATAAGATATAATCAAAAAGACACTCACCTCTTGCGTTAATATCGCTGCTGCCCCATTGCGAATGATGCGCATTGGCATCACATCCCAAGACGAAAAGCCATTTGTCCCTGCTCGTCAGCTGCCTTAACTTGTCGGGAGGTACTACCATCGACTCGTAGGGAAGGTAAGCCGATATCAGGCACAATGGTTTCCTTCCCATTTGTTCGCAGGAAACTGCAACCAGATCTCCGTCACTGAAATTATTCAAAAGAAATGCCCTTATGTTGTTTTTTAATAGGATGCAAGCCCTAATTTTACCTTCATTAGCTTTGAAGTAAAGCGTGTAATCCCTTATGGAGAGACCCTGAATCCGGTTGTTTTTGTTGATCCAGGGCTCTTGTATCAGTATGGCTGAAACGTCATGCTTGATTATGTATTCAATCAAGCACGCCGTCGCAGCCCTACTGTGATGCAGGTTTATTTGCATCGTCTCCATCATCTTGGGGTTCTGCTACCTCCACTCCCTTGGTCATGACTCTTATCATGACCTTCCCCATGCTGTAGCGTACCATCCCCTTGAGCTTTTCAAGGGCTGGGAGCGAATCCTTATTTAGGCTCAGCAGGAAGTGCTGGCCAAATTGCCTTCTGGGCCCTGTTTTCAGGACCTTCCACGTGTCAGCCTTAAGCTCCCTATTTTGGATGTGGAGAAGGCCGAGTAGTTTTTCGGGGTACGTGTACGGCAGCGGAACCCAAACCCAGGCCTTGGGCGGAGAGTACTTTGCCAACTCCGCCACGGTTACGCATTTGAGTTGTGCTCCGCTCCATACCTCGCCAACTCCTAGCACAAACTCTCTGAGGAAGCCGACGGATTCCCTGTTTCCACAAGCTACAACCTTGCGACCGCCATCCCATCCAGCGCCGTCAAAGAGAAGGTCACCACCCTCTGTGGAAGACATCTTCTTCCACAAAGCGTCCTGAAACTTCTCTTCAACAGCCAGCCACTGTTCCATGGTAAGGCGTCCGCTCGGCTCCTGCTCATTAACGATGGCGACGAGGAGCTCGTCCTTCGAGTCATAAGCCGGGCGCACCACGGGCGAAGTACCAGCCTTCACCTTTTTAGCTGCACTCGGCTCAACAACATCGTCGGATCTGCTCCTTTTGCTTAGGAGGTTCACTCCGGCCCCCCCAGACACGGCCCCCTCTCCATCCTTCTTACCTTCTTGCCTAGCTGAGGCTAGACCACTAGTGGACGCCTGAGCTACTGCCCTAACTTCGACCGCTGAAGCTGCCGAATTTTTGGCGGCCTCGGCGGCTACTGTTCCCTTGGCCCGTTCCAGTTGTTTCCTGTCCCAGGCGCTAAGTGAACTTATGTCGCACCCCTTGAACTGCTCTACTTTGCGCTTCGCACTCTCGACTTTACGTCGGGCATTGCGCATCAGTAGCTTATTCAGCTGGTGTGCGTTTTTGTTCGTCCCTAATTGTGCGACTGCGGGAGATCCAGAAGCAGCAGAGTACTTGCCTACTGCGCCTCCAGTCTCCTTCGTCGATTTTTTGCCCTTAGGGATCGCAATGAGAGTACCAGCCACCTCATTGCTGTCCCTATTAACTAAGGTGAGTGTACCAGCCAACTCACCTTTGCCCTGTTCAGTACTGGTGGGAGTACATGCCGTCCCACCGCATACCTTATCTACGGAAGTGAGAGTACCAGCCACCTCACTTCCCGCTACGTTAGTGTCAGTGAGTGTGCAATCTGCATCCTCACTGTCACTAGCTAGCAATACCTCCTCTAGTTCCCTCTCCAGGCCGGAGATGGAAGACTGTGGTTCAGATTCGCAAGAATCCTCTCCCAGTTCCATCGCCGGCTTTGTGGAGTCTGTACCCTCCCTTTCTGGAATAATAATTCCTTTTTTTGTATTTTTTAATTTAATTTTATTTAAGTTTTTATTCATATTGTTCCCACGAGTAAAGCCGGATAAAACAAGGTCGACCCAGGCAGCGCCGCTATACCTGGGCAGGGCTAAATACAACAGACCCTCGCCATGGCGTCTGAGGGAGCTCGTACTCGACTGGTTTTACCCCCAGCCTTTCATCCTTGGGCACGGTATGCTATCTGCTCACGCCACCACTGGAATTAGGTTGGATTTAAAGGTTTACTCCTACCTCAAACTAATGGATCACGACAAACGATTGAGACGTTAGCGTAAATCCTTGGCTGACACTAACCATTTGACCGGTTAGCCATTTTCAGGCGGGCGCCCACGCGAAGGACTGAAGAATGAGGATTTGTGCCCAAGCCCGACCGTAGCATCAACTTCTGCGAGAAATATTGGGTCGTCGGGAGGTGACGGTTTGAAGTTTCCTTCGAAGTAGTCCGCTAATGCTTCTGCCTTTTCGTCTGCTGAGGTGGCGGTTCCTGAATTTGTGTTGAGAACGTCCGGCATTTTTGGGCCTTTTCCAATAATTCGGTTGATTTTTTTGAAGGTGTCGGGGCCAGGTCTGATGTCTTGTAGCCTCTTTTGCAGTTGAACATCGTTGAAGTGCTTTACTGTGTTCCTGAACATGATGTTGGTGCAGTTTAGTTCGCTTGACACGGCCTGATAATCGCTGTTGACCGTATTCCATTCCCGGTTGCGAATTCTTTGCAGTCGTTTCCTAAGACGTTGTCTATGGTGGTAGAGGTTCTGGATATACACTGGGAGATGGCTATATCTGTCTCGTGATGTTCTTGGCTTCTTTTGCATATTGAGTGCGTTGTTGACTGCATTCTCGAAGCCTTCAACGGCTGCATCTATCTCATCATTGGTGAGATTTCTTGTTGCTGGGGGCAGAGTTATGTTGTTTGCGACTTCTCTTTGCAATAGGTCGACATCCAGTTCCTGAAAATTAATAAAGTCAGCTAATGGCTGTTCATTCGTGAAGATGGGATGGTTAAGTTTGATGATTAGTTGAACCGCTTCATGATCAGAGTCGCTGGTGATGGTCTTGCATTCGTAGTTTTGGATCTCTTGGAGAACATTAACAAGGCTCGATGTTGCCAAAAAGAAATCCAATACTGATGGTGTCCTGGGAAAGGTCGGTCTTGGTTGGGATATAACCACGAGCGAGTGGACTTCGGTGTTGTCTTCCATCCAGTTGACTATTGCCGAACCTTCGCTGCTATCCACGGTATCCCCCCACATCTGATGCCTAGCGTTAAAGTCCCCGCCTATTATACCATATGAGTGTTGGGTTAAGTGTCCGTTCAGGATCTGCATATCGTGTTTAATGTCCAAAGCGTTAGCATTGCACTTATTGTATATGCTGATGACTGCCAGAGTTTCGGATGGAGACATTCGGATTACTATTGCGGTAGCTTCGAACGATTTGAGTCCAGGAATGGCGAGTTGTCTAATCATGGATTTCTTGATGTAACTTTTGACGAAGATCCCTGTACCTCGTTTTCCTTCTACCTTATCCGTCTTGAAGAAGTTGTAGTCCTTTAGATCCATCTTGTTGCGGCTGGTCAGCATAGTTTCACTGATGAGTGCGATATCCGGGCGGTTGGACTTCATGAAGAGGTGGAAAGCCGTCCTTTTTTGGAGGCTGTATAACGAGTTAACGTTATAGGCAATTACACGCAGTTTCCTTATGTACTGCATAATTGGAAAATAAAGGTGGCCAATGCCACGGACTTGTTTTGTTCGCTCATGCTGGAATAGTTAGGAGGTACCGCGTTACGAGCTTTCTGCATGATGGTGGCTAGATTGGCTCCAAAAACTCGGTGGACTTCATCGCTGAGGTTTACGGGACTGTTTCTGCGTGCTGGTTGTTGGTTCGACTTTGTAGTGCTTTGCGTTGGTGGTGGTGGTGGTAGCTTTGATGGGGTCTTGGGCTGGTTCGGCTTTGGTTGAGCTTGTTTAAGACCCACTTTTGCCATTGCAGCGAAACTCATAGCTGGCTTAGTCAGGGTGCAGGCAGACTTTACTGCGAATTCCTGTTGGACTTTCCTCTGCTTGGCTTGCTTCTCTTTATCTGCAAGCTTCAGCTTGTATTGTGGGCATCCTTTATAGCTCGCTGGGTGACCTGTTGCCTTGCAGTTTGCACAATAAACTTCTTCATCCGATGCCTCCTTCCGCTTGCACTCTCCGGGTTGGTGGTCTAGTTTGCATTTGACACAAACGTATGTCATACCGCAATTGGTGGCGACGTGTCCGAAACGCTGACAGTTTTTGCACTGCACGATGTCATTTGTCTTGAGGCGCTCCCAGTGGATCCGCTGGTTTAGCAGGAGTGTCTTCCTGTATACCTCAGTGACGTCATATGCTTTGCTGATCTCTACAACAAAGCAATTGAAAAATTTGCCTTTTGCTCTTGGCGATTTAAAGAGCGAAACCTTCAGCACTGGAACCCCTTCTGCTTTAAGTTCCTCCTCAACTTCGGCAGTGGTGTAGGAGAAATGAATACCCTTCAGCATCATTAAAGTCCTCCGATCTTCACGTGGGGTGAATGTGTGGTGCTGAATTTTCCTTAATTTCAGAAAATTCCTGATGGTCTCGAAACCTTCCCGGGTGATGGCGTTTATAACTGTCTTGGTGGTGTTGATATTTTTAAGTATAAATTCAATTTTTTGACCCTTGGCGTATCGGCTGATTTCGGCGATGTTTCCGGAGAAGCATATAATTGGCGGCATTCCTGATTTTTTCGGTGGTGTTGGTTTTTGTGTTGTTGGTGTTTTTGCTTGGGTTGTCGTCGTGGTGGTTGGCATTCTTGTTGCATTACTTGCTGGTAATGGCTGCTGCATTACCGGAGTTACCACAGAGGCTACAGTTGGCAGCTTGATTACTTCGGTCTCGGTCTTGGATTTCTTGGTCAAAGAGTTGACTGATTTCCTAGCCCGCTTTTGTCCTGGTAACGGTGAAGATTCGTCGCTCGACTTCTCGGATTCGTCATCCTCACTGTAGCTGGCAATTTTGCCATTGTCGGGTGTAAGGTTGTTGTCCCCAGGTTCCTCTTCGTCAGTGGATTCATCGGTGCTGGATGCTTGACTTTCTTCAGTATCCATGAATTGTTCGTCTTCTTCTTCTTCTTCTTGGTCGCTAGGTACCTCTTCGGAGAATTGTTCGAGTATTTTCCGTACTCTACCTCCGTAGCTTGGTCCCAGGTCCTTCTTTATTTGCTTTAAAAGCGACTCAAGGGCAGCGAGTGCCGACTCGGGCGTCAGCGGTCTACCTGCCATAGCGTCCCTTTTATTGCTTTCCTTTGTTTGTTATTTTGTGTTTAACCCTTTTTATTTTGGGTCGCTGAATCACATCAACAAGTAATATTTTGAGGAAAACTTTTACTTGTTACTGTGTTCAGGTATCAAAATGCTGATGTTTTTTTATTACTTAATTAAAGTATCCGTGCACAACCGTTCGGTTTCGTGGCAGATGACTGATAGATTCACAAAAACACTTGAAAATACTTTTATAAATCGTTCACGTCAAGGTCAACTGATATGTCTTAACTCTATGAGAATCAAGGAGAAGGAAGGTACACACAATTTTAATTTATTTGAGCGCTTTTACTCTGTTGTATCCATGAGTTCTTAAAAAAAAGGATTATTTAATATCTTTTAAACAAAAATATGGAGATATAATCATTCACAGATACTTTAGTAATATACAGGAACTTGTTTTAAATACTTTTATTAAAATTTACTCACCGTCGAATGCAGCAGAGCAATATTAAACCCATTGTTGAAGGCATTTCTTTCATTCTTCGCCCTTAAAATCGCGTTTATTTAAACAATAGCATAAATTTAGGGTATGAAAAAATATGTATCATAAAATATATAGTTCACTTAATGACACAAATGTAAAATAAACAAAGAGTATTAAGATTCTATGTATAAATAAAATCAGTGAAAGTTGAGCAGTGAAACGCTGGATTCACTTTCTCTGGACGATTTTAATTTCCAATCAAAGGCGTACGTTTGTTTAATTTCTGATGAAAATATAATAAATTAATGTAATTGTATCAACAATTTTAGGCAATCTATTAAATATTATCACATATTTATAATATCTAAACATTTATCGGCATTTAATGTTCGTGTTAAACATTTCTCATACAATAAGTAAGCCTAGTAGCAGTATATAGGTGGTATACCGTACACGAAGACTTTCGTTGTTCCAAAAAAAAAAAAAAAAAAATATTCACAATTTCTACGCAAATTGGTCAAATTATCTACAACTAATTTGTAACATAAAATATAATAAGGTACCTATGACATTTAAAAAAAAAGGCTTCTTTTAAATTGCCTTAATGAATATTACTGATTTCATTGAACCGAACCATGGGATGCGCAACACAAGATCATACATACATAAAACTCAAATGTACCAACTGCCTTTAAAATGATATGTACCTACTTGCTAAGTTTTATAACAGAAATTTACAAACTCAACCCCTTTTTCTTATCCTGTTATGATTATTTCCTACAATATTTATTCTTTTCCTTGCAATATTTAAGCAAGCAGATCCATGCATATCGAATATTTCAGATTCCATTGTTTCGCTTGCAATAACTATTTTGTTCAACTCCATGTCTAAAGTGGATATGATTAATTCGAATTTTATTTTTGTTTGTAACAGAGAAAATTCATAGTAAATTATATTCCACTAACTAAATCACATTCTTCAGTACCAAGTCTTTAGTCACATTCATTTTATTAGGCATTGCTACATACATATTGCCTTTTCAATGGTAACTAAACTACATAAATGAAATTGAAATTTTAAAAGATCCCTTTGAGATATTTTTGTGGTCCTGAAAAGGACCGATGAGTTGTTTTGTATGTATGTATGTACTTATTTAAGCACGTTCACCACGGATACGTCTGGCCAATTGGATGTCTTTTGGCATAATTGTGACGCGCTTGGCATGAATGGCACACAAATTTGTATCTTCAAAAAGACCAACCAAGTATGCTTCACTGGCTTCCTGAAGTGCCATTAATGCTGAACTCTGGAAACGCAAATCAGTTTTGAAATCTTGAGCAATCTCACGAACTAAACGTTGGAAAGGCAATTTGCGAATTAACAATTCAGTACTCTTCTGATAACGACGAATTTCACGAAGAGCAACTGTTCCAGGACGATAACGATGTGGTTTCTTAACACCTCCGTATGCTGGAGCACTTTTGCGAGCTGCCTTAGTTGCAAATTGTTTCCTTGGTGCTTTTCCACCAGTAGATTTACGAGCAGTTTGCTTAGTACGAGCCATCACTTCACTTTATTAAAGAACACTATTCACAAAAAAGTCACAATGAAATGCTATTGGGACTTTGTTTAATTCCACTTATAAAATAGTTAGCGATGCTTGTCTTCGTTCCGTCGTTTCGTTTCCTATTGGATTTCTCTACCTATTGGAAAAAGAAGAAGCATAAATATTCGTGTTTGATCTGCAGAAAAGTACAGTTTGATTTCATAGTGACTTTAGTTAAGTTCAGTGCTCTGTTCATATCAAGAATTTAAACAGAATGACTGGTCGCGGTAAAGGAGGAAAAGGCTTGGGAAAGGGTGGCGCTAAACGTCATCGTAAAGTGTTGCGTGATAATATCCAAGGAATTACTAAACCAGCAATTCGTCGCTTGTCTCGCCGTGGTGGTGTTAAACGTATTTCTGGTTTAATTTACGAAGAAACCCGTGGTGTTTTGAAGGTCTTTCTAGAAAATGTTATTCGTGATGCTGTTACATATACTGAACATGCTAAACGTAAGACAGTTACTGCAATGGATGTAGTATATGCTTTGAAGAGGCAAGGGCGCACTCTTTATGGTTTCGGCGGTTAAATAATATGAAAATACTAATTTTCTCAAACAATCGGTCCTTTTCAGGACCACAAAATAAATCTCTTAAGTGCTTTTAAATCGGTTTCTAATTGCGTATGCTATGAAATATTGTAGTTATATTTTGTGAAATATGTTAAGACAAAAAAAACGGCGTGGCTTGAAAAATGGCGCTAATAAATATAGCATTTTTCCATTGTATTTATTGCTATTTACTAATATATTTTTATTTGAGGCCCTTGGAGATATGAGATGATAAAGGTTGGAGTGTCCTTTTTTTCCAAGAATATTTCGGATTTTTCATCTGCATCATAAATGTTCATTGCTGATTTGTTTTTCATTTAAATAATTTATAATTGGCAACAGAAAGAAAACGTTTTAATTAATTTATGTTTTTAGAAAGTAATTGAAAGCTTTTAATAGTCTTAACGTAAATATTTTGTCGTCCTTAAAAGGACGGATTGTTTTGTCATGTATGCAATTGTTAATTCATTCAGGTGCTCTTTTCTGTCTTCTTAAGCAACAAAACAGCTTGGATGTTTGGAAGAAATCCTCCTTGTGCAATTGTGACACTAGAAAGTAATTTATTTAATTCTTCGTCATTACGGATGGCCAATTGCAAATGATGAGGAATAATTCTTTTCTTTTTGTTGTCACGAGCAGCATTTCCTGCCAATTCAAGAACTTCAGCAGCCAAATATTCCATAACTGCTGCTAAATAGACTGGAGCTCCAGCGCCAACACGTTCAGCATAGTTGCCCTTGCGGAGCAGACGATGAATACGTCCAACTGGAAACTGTAGGCCAGCACGATTTGAGCGGGACTTTGCCTTTCCCTTCACTTTTCCACCTTTATCACGACCAGACATTTTTCACTCTATGTTTATAGTTCAACTTCACGGAATCACTTTTCACAATATTATGACAAAAATACGATATTGTGCTTCTATATATACCTACTCAAATTGCATGTTCACCATTTGGTTGTTGTTGGCTGTGAGCACAGTTGAATACATCGTCCAATTGGGAAATAAAAGGGAGGGTAAAATCGAGATTTTTCACAGTTCTCGTTTTGTCGTCATTGGGCAAACAGTGAAGTGAATGAGTGAAGTGGTGAGCTCGCTAAGCATGCCGTTAGTGAAGGAACTAAAGCCGTTACCAAAATTTGGTATATTTATATATATTGTATATTTAATATACCAGCTCGAAGTAATTTTGTTTTCGTCATAGCTACAGAAAAAAAAACGGCCCTTTTCAGGGCCTCAAAATATTCATTTAAGAGATTTTACAATGAAATTGTGTTTCGTATGCTGGTAGTTTTTTTTCCTTATTGTAAATGGAAAGAATATAATTCGCTGATGTGAAATTCCCGCCATTTTAGTGGATTTCTATTAATTCCAATTATTTTCCTATTGGAATTTTTACGAGAATCTTATGTCAACTTGAAAATGAAAAAAATCTAGTTGCGCTGTTGCCATTTAATAATAAATATATATTTTCGATTGGGTTTAAATCTATATTTGCGCTGTTGCCAGGCAGGGAACCCAACATATGCCCGAATTACAAAATCCCGAATACACAAAATCCCGAAAAAAAAAAATCACAAAAATGGAAAAATCCCGAATCACAAAATCCCGAAAAGTGGTTTTGAAGGAAAAATCCAGAACAAAATTCGGGATTTTCTTAGCCAGCAATTTTTTTTTTTTTGTCCAAAATTTTTAAATTTTTGATAAATTGAAATATTCAAAATATCTCTCAAAGTTAACAATTTTTTGTTTTAAGAAAAACGGTTAAATTGATTTTCATTCACTTACCTTCACACATTTACATTTGACGAGAGCGAACTCTCAACCCAATTTAAGAATAAATTGCTGCTTAAGTACTTTTATCGAACGAGCTTTTCTACCGTATTTTTTGGTAAATAGCTCGTCCGATAAATCTACCTAAGTGAACATTGTTCCTTCTTTGTGATTCTCACAAAAGCGAACGACTGAAATTGCATTACTTCATCATTCTTCTACCGTGTTTTATTTTTTTGTAAAATAACTCGTGGATAACATCACTTTTACTAGAAAACTAATGACAATTAAAGTGTTAACTTCGTTCAGAAATCAGAACACTTTAAATTAGCCTATGAGTGCGCATAACAGCGTTCTTTTAAGGACGACAAATTTTCTGTGTATTGCGATATTTTCCACGAAAATTCAATTTTATTTAAAAATTTATAGTTAATTATTTTGCCTAACAAAAACCAAAATCCCGAAAATCATTGAATATGATTGGTGTCTAAAATCGGGATTTTGTAGTTCGGGATTTTGTGATTCGGGATTTTGTAATTCGGGATTTTGTAATTCGGGATTTTGTGGTTCGGGATTTTGTATTCGGGATTTTGTGCTTCGGGATTTCATGGGTAACCCGCCAGGCACCTAATTAAAGTTCTCAATTTCATTCTGATATTCAAAGAAGCAAAAACGCCAACAAAAATTTATTTCATTTTCACGAAAAAAAAAAAAAACATGTGTTTACCGATATTAGTAAGTAAGAAAAACCATTGCTTTATCACGTTAATGAATTAATTTGTAGCCCTTAAAAGGACTGTGATTTGATTTTTTTGCTGAAAAATTGTGCAATAAAATTATTTTTTTGCCTTCTTTGCTGCAACAACTTTTTTTGGTTTAGCAACAGCAGTTTTCGCCTTCGGTACTTTTGCTTTTGGAGCAGCAGCTTTTGGCTTTGTTGGTTTTGCCTTCACTGTTGTTGTTTTCTTGATGCTCTTTACCTTCGACTTTTCCACTTTTTTCTTCTCAACAGCAGCAACCGTTTTCTTAGAAGTGGCGGCAGAAGTTTTCTTCACTTTCTTTTCACCAGTCGACGACGCCTTCTTAACTTTTTTCTCACCAGCTGCAGCAATTTTCGGCTTTGCGGATGGTTTCTTCTTCTCAGCAGATTTGGCTTTTGGTTCTTTGTTTGCTGAAGCAGACAATTTGAAGGAACCAGCAGCACCCTTTCCTTTTGTTTGCACTAATTTACCACTGACCACAGCACTTTTTAAATATTTCTTGATGAAAGGAGCAAGTTTTTGCACATCAACTTTGTATGTAGCCGCGATATATTTTTTAATAGCCAAAAAGGATGAACCACCACGTTCCTTCAGGGTTTTGATGGCAGCTTCCACCATTTGCTGGGTAGGAGGATGAGTTGCAGCCGTTTTGATTATTTAATTATAACTCTTAGATTCACAAAAACACTTGAAAATACTTTTATAAATCGTTCACGTCAAGGTCAACTGATATGTCTTAACTCTATGAGAATCAAGGAGAAGGAAGGTACACACAATTTTAATTTATTTGAGCGCTTTTACTCTGTTGTATCCATGAGTTCTTAAAAAAAAAGGATTATTTAATATCTTTTAAACAAAAATATGGAGATATAATCATTCACAGATACTTTAGTAATATACAGGTACTTGTTTTAAATACTTTTATTAAAATTTACTCACCGTCGAATGCAGCAGAGCAATATTAAACCCATTGTTGAAGGCATTTCTTTCATTCTTCGCCCTTAAAATCGCGTTTATTTAAACAATAGCATAAATTTAGGGTATGAAAAAATATGTATCATAAAATATATAGTTCACTTAATGACACAAATGTAAAATAAACAAAGAGTATTAAGATTCTATGTATAAATAAAATCAGTGAAAGTTGAGCAGTGAAACGCTGGATTCACTTTCTCTGGACGATTTTAATTTCCAATCAAAGGCGTACGTTTGTTTAATTTCTGATGAAAATATAATAAATTAATGTAATTGTATCAACAATTTTAGGCAATCTATTAAATATTATCACATATTTATAATATCTAAACATTTATCGGCATTTAATGTTCGTATTAAACATTTCTCATACAATAAGTAAGCCTAGTAACAGTATATAGGTGGTATAACGTACACAAAGACTTTCGTTTTTCCAAAAAAAAAAGATATTCGCAATTTCTACGCAAATTGGTCAAATTATCTACAACTAATTTGTAACATAAAATATAATAAGGTAGGTACCTATGACAAAATTAAAAAAAAGGCTTCTTTTAAATTGCCTTAATGAATATTACTGATTTCATTGAACCGAACCATGGGATACGCAACACAAGATCATACATACATAAAACTCAAATGTACCAACTGCCTTTAAAATGATATGTACCTACTTGCTAAGTTTTATAACAGAAATTTACAAACTCAACCCTACACTACTACAAAGATTCCATTGTTTCGCTTGCAATAACTATTTTGTTCAACTCCATGTCTAAAGTGGATATGATTAATTCGAATTTTATTTTTTTTTGTAACAGAGAAAATTCATAGTAAATTATATTCCACTAACTAAATCACATTCTTCAGTACCAAGTCTTTAGTCACATTCATTTTATTAGGCATTGCTACATACATATTGCCTTTTCAATGGTAACTAAACTACATAAATGAAATTGAAATTTTAAAAGATCCCTTTGAGATATTTTTGTGGTCCTGAAAAGGACCGATGAGTTAATTGTTTTGTATGTATGTACTTATTTAAGCACGTTCACCACGGATACGTCTGGCCAATTGGATGTCTTTTGGCATAATTGTGACGCGCTTGGCATGAATGGCACACAAATTTGTATCTTCAAAAAGACCAACCAAGTATGCTTCACTGGCTTCCTGAAGTGCCATTAATGCTGAACTCTGGAAACGCAAATCAGTTTTGAAATCTTGAGCAATCTCACGAACTAAACGTTGGAAAGGCAATTTGCGAATTAACAATTCAGTACTCTTCTGATAACGACGAATTTCACGAAGAGCAACTGTTCCAGGACGATAACGATGTGGTTTCTTAACACCTCCGGTTGCTGGAGCACTTTTGCGAGCTGCTTTAGTTGCCAATTGTTTCCTTGGTGCTTTTCCACCAGTAGATTTACGAGCAGTTTGCTTAGTACGAGCCATCACTTCACTTTATTAAAGAACACTATTCACAAAAAAGTCACAATGAATGAAATGCTATTGGGACTTTGTTTAATTCCAGTTATAAAATAGTTAGCGATGCTTGTCTTCGTTCCGTCGTTTCGTTTCCTATTGGACTTCTCTACCTATTGGAAAAAGAAGAAGTATAAATATTCGTGTTTGTTCTGCAAAAAAGTACATAATCATATCACTCAGTCATCTGCCACGAAACCGAACGGTTGTGCACGGATACTTTAATTAAGTAATAAAAAAACATCACCATTTTGATACCTGAACACAGTAACAAGTAAAAGTTTTCCTCAAAATATTACTTGTTGATGTGATTCAGCGACCCAAAATAAAAAGGGTTAAACAACAAAATCACAAACAAAGGACGCTATGGCAGGTAGACCGCTGACCCCCGAGTCGGCACTCGCTGCCCTTGAGTCGCTTTTAAAGCAAATTAAAAAGGACCTGGGACCAAGCTACGGAGGTAGAGTACGGAAAATACTCGAGCAATTCTCCGAAGAAGAACCAAGAGATCGACATGTGGAAGATCAGCCAGAGGAGGAAGAAGACGAATTTTTGGATTCTGAGGAAAGCCAAACATCAAGTTCGGAAGAATCCGATGACGAAGAAGAGTCGATGGACGAAAGTGCAACACAACGGCAAATTAATTACTGCCAGCACCAACGAGGATGAAAAATCCCAAGAATCAAGCCGCGAATCGTCACCAATTCCCGGACAAAAGCGCGTTAAGAAATCAGTCAACTCTTCAACTAAGAAGTGTAGGACTGAGGTCGGAGTAGTCAAGCAGCCAGCCTTAGCCACTCCAGAAAAACCACAACAACAAATACACATATTCGAATCGCACGAATATTATCACAAAAAAGAGCAAGTGACGTTTTTATGTTTCGCCACACGAAATCTGTAATCTGAGAGCGAATCTGAAGAAGCCCAAACGAATACCACATTAGTATCAACATTTTCTTGTACAAAAAGGTAATCATAATAATATTAACAGACTTTTATACCAAAGGTAATTTATTGTGATAGTCTTTCCGTAAAATATGAATGATTTTTTCACAAAAAAACACCTATCAAGAGAATAGATAGATAGATAAATAATCTTTATTTAGCGTCGAAAGCTATTATTTACATAAATTTTTACATTAATATGATTCTAGATATTCGATTTAACAAATTGAACAACATGTTTTTTAAAAGATTTTAAATTATTTACTGTCTTAATATTTGTAGGCAGTTCATTATACAATTTGAAGCCTATATAAATGAGTTCTGAGCTCTTGCTTTTACAAAATTTGGTAACCTTAGGTCATTCATGTTTCTCAAAATGTAAGGTTGGACCTCTCTAATATAACGGAAATATTTCGTCAAATATCTTGGCATTGTATTATTTTTTATCTTGAAAACAAAAATTAACATATTCATTACAACTCTTTGTTTGACAGACAACCACGTAACGCACTTACCATAGAAACTATTGACGTATACCTACAACACTTTAATATATTTCGAATTGCTTTATTTTGCAGCATTTGCAATCTACCTAACTGACTTCCACTACACAAAAACAGAACAGTTGAACAACACTCAAAATGAGGCTTCACAATAACATTATAAATTTTAATTGCAGTTGTGGTCGTCACTTTCTCTCTTATTCTTTTCATAAATCCAATTTTTTTCGCAATTTTCTTACACATATAATCAACATGGTTTTCAAATTCTAACTTACAGTCAATTATTATTCCAAGATACTTAATCTCTTGAACTTTTTCTATAATTTCATTCTCTATTCTAAGACTCAGATTAAAATTAGATCTGTCATTTAATATCATGCACTTAGTTTTATTGGCATTTATTTTTAATATATTTTGGCAAAGCCACTCGTATATATTATTTAAGTCCTCTTGAATTTTGCGATGGCTGTCTTCCACATCTTCTCCATCGATGAAAAGCAAGGCATCATCAGGAAATAGAGCAAGTTAACAATATTTCAGCACACGTTCCATATCATTGATGTAGATAAGGAATAGAAGTACCCCCAGAACTGATCCTTGTGGTACCCCAAGCACCACTTCTTTCGAATTTTGTTAGCGGAGTCATTATGCCTTGCAGACTTTATTATTACACATCCAATTCTGCAGTAGTTGGTAGCACTATAGGACTGTCATTTGGCAGCTCGGGCATGCGAGTAGTGTGTTCGAGATTGTTAATATCAATAGGCGTTTTTCTTTTTTAGTTCAGAGCTGAGCACCGAACTGAGCTCGAGCTATATGAGCGCGCTCTGAACCGAGCGTGCTCAGATCGTTCTGATGATTTTCTGTTTTTCCTGTTTTTTTTTCTCTCAAATATGACTGGAAGTGTGAATGTATATGTGTAATCAGCATTTTACTCAGCCTGCTCAGTCAATTAATTCTGAGCTCATAGAGCGCGCTCTGATCATGCTCTGAACGAAAAAAGAAACACAAATTCGAGCTCTGATGTATCTGAGCTAAAAAAGAAACACGAACTTATTGTATAACAGTTCAGGTTGTGCTCTGAACTAAAAAAGAAAAACGCCTAATATCGGCGCGCGGCCACGTAAGACGTATGTCCGAGTTCGCTCGATAAATGATAATCAAGTATTAATTTGTAGTGACGGCTATTAGATCAGAAGTGGGATTACCACGATTGTGTTGTGTGTTATTTTAGTAAGTTCTGTTAAAATATGGCAAATGTGTCCAATAATATTGATGTACGTAAGTAGTATTGGGGAAATAAAATTCTCAAGTAGTTCTTAATAGGCGTTTTTCTTTTTTAGTTCAGAGCTGAGCACTGAACTGAGCTCGAGCTATATGAGCGCGCTCTGAACTGAGCGTGCTCAGATCGTTCTGATGATTTGCTGTTTTTCCTGTTTTTCTTTTCTCTCAAATATGACTGGAAGTGTGAATGTATATGTGTAATCAGCATTTTACTCAGCCTGCTCAGTCAATTAATTCTGAGCTCATAGAGCGCGCTCTGATCATGCTCTGAACGAAAAAAGAAACACAAATTCGAGCTCTGATGTATCTGAGCTAAAAAAGAAACACAAACTTTTTGTATAACAGTTCAGGTTGTGCTCTGAACTAAAAAAGAAAAACGCCTTATAAGGCGTTTTTCTTTTTTAGTTCAGAGCTGAGCACTGAACTGAGCTCGAGCTATATGAGCGCGCTCTGAACCGAGCGTGCTCAGATCGTTCTGATCATTTTTTGTTTTTCCTTTTTTTTTTTTCTCTCAAATATGACTTGAAGTGTGAAAGTATATGTGTAATCAGCATTTTACTCAGCCTGCTCAGTCAATAAATTCTGAGCTCATAGAGCGCGCTCTGATCATGCTCTGAACGAAAAAAGAAACACAAATTCGAGCTCTGATGTATCTGAGCTAAAAAAGAAACACAAACTTTTTGTATAACAGTTCAGGTTGTGCTCTGAACTAAAAAAGAAAAACGCCTATAGTATACCTTTGTCGAACTTGGTACACAAAATACATGGTAGCCAATAGGCTAAATTGGGTTGCTTTAAAATAAGTACAAAAGAGATAGATAAATGTCGGAAATGTCCAGTAACTTTCCTGTATAACAGTTGGTCTTGATACCTTTTGTGAATTGAAAAGAGAAAGAGAGAGAGTCCTAATTGCATATGTTGTCCTTTTTTTTAATAGCTAAGTTTGTAGGTACAACCAGCCATTACAAAATTCATATCTAGAACTTTGAAGCATACATTTTTGCGATAGTGCGTGTGCAATATTCTGCTTGACGAAATTAAGCGACGAAAACGAGCGAAAAATACCATCGGCAGACAAGCGAAGAAAAAAACGAGAGGTATCACAACGATGACAATTGATTTTTATTCTATGTTGTTTACCGTGCTGTGTCTGTAATCCAAATGAACGAGATTACATAAAATACCTACTCAATACATGATTTGAGAGATTCTAACAACAAAATTGAAAATAAACGGCAATTAGAAAAGCTTTGAGTAGCGTTAGTAAATTGAGTGATTTTCATGTAACGTAGATTATTATAAGGAAACTATGTTATGTTTGGCAAGTTACGAAATAAGAATAAACATATGGTGCAAAGATTTAAGAAATTATAAACAATGTAAACAAAAGAATTAATATGGTTAATCATTCCTAAACATTCCGCCGCCCCTGAACGACGTTTCAGAATACAGGGAGAACTGCTAGCTTGTGGATTGGTCGGGTGACATTGCCAGTTGCTGTTTTCACAGTGATGACGCGGACAAGGCCATCCTTCCCCGGATGTGTGTCGATAACTCGGCCCATTGCCCATTTCCCAGGTGGTAGGTTACTATCCTTGATCACTACAAGGTCGTTGATCTTTATGTTTGGTTGGGTTTGTTGCCAGCGAGGTCGATTTTGAAGCGAAGTTAAATATTCCATTTGCCAGCGTTTCCAATAGCCCTGGACCTTGGACTGTATGCTTTGCCAGCAGGACATGCGATTAAGTGGAATATCTAACATTGGCTCCGGAATGGCTGCGTACGATTCACCTAGAACGAAATGTGCAGGGGTTAATGGGTCTAGGTCATGATCGGAAATTTGGCACAAGGGGCGCGAGTTAAGAATGGCTTCGATCTGTGATAGCAACGTATAAAACTGTTCAAACGTCAGAATGTCTGTCCCGATAACACGGCGAAGATGTTGTTTCACGGACTTCACACCGGCCTCCCACAAACCGCCGAAATGTGGTGCCGAAGGCGGGATGAAGTGCCAGGAAATACCGTCACGAGCAAGCGATTCTGCAACTATGGAGTTGTGGTTGTCAGACAGAATTTGTTGGTGCATTTCTGATAGTTGACGAGCGGCTCCGCGAAAGTTTGTGCCGTTATCAGAATAGAGATGTGAGGGCTTACCACGACGAGCGACAAAACGACGGAAAGCAGCGAGAAAGGCGTCAGTTGTTAGGTCGCTAACAAGTTCTAAATGAATAGCTTTTGACACGAGGCAAACGAAAAGCGAGATGTAGCCTTTAGAAAATACAGATTTCCGACCCGATTTCACTTTTAACACTATAGGTCCAGCATAATCACAACCGCAATGCACGAATGGCCTGGTTTGTTGTATTCGTTGTGAAGGAAGGTTACCCATTAGCTGTGAGGTTGTAGCCTTTCGCTGGCGAAAGCATTTAATACATGCATGTGTTATCTTCCGAATTAGATTTCGACAGCCGATTATCCAAAATTCTTGGCGGAGCAGCGCAAAAAGAGTGGAGATTCCAGGGTGCAAAAACCGAATGTGCCCGTCCAGAACGATTAGTCTTGTGATAGCATGACCCTTGGGAATGATGATTGGATGCTTTGCATTATATGCGATAGTTGCATGCTGTATTCGTCCTCCAACGCGTAAAATATTCTCACTATCTAGAAAGGGAGATAAGATGATTAGTTTGCAATTTTTATTGAGACGAAGCGATTTGTTAAGTGCATTGATACAGTCACCGAAATAACGATTTTGAAGCCACCTGATGATATACGTTTTGGCGTCATATATCTCCTGGGGTTGTAGTTGAAGTGACGCAACTGATGAGGTTTTGCGAGATCTGGATATAAACCGATGCATTCGTGCAACTGCTCGGATTAGAATATTCCAGGATGATATGCGTGTTGCCAGTATTTCAAATGGATGTTCATCGTGGCTCACGAGTAACGATTGGGGCGAAAGTTTCCTTGCTTCATCCCAGCAGCTAGGGTCTTCTTCATGATGACCGAGAATCGGCCAACTGTCTGATCGTTGCTGTAACCAAGTAGGGCCCGTCCACCAAATGGGGTGTGAAAGAAGTTGCGACGGGAGTATTCCGCGAGAGGCGCAATCGGCGGGATTGCTTTCAGATCGGACATGAAACCATCTGTCTCGTGGGATTGTATCGAGAATCTCAGACGTGCGATTTCCTACAAAGACGTTCCAACGTCGAGGAGGGGAAGATAGCCACGATAAAACTACTTTCGAGTCCGACCATGCGAAGACACTTGTGAACTTAATACTTAGCGATTTTTGAACGGCAACAAGTAATCTCGCTAGTAGAAGCGCTGCACAGAGTTCTAACCGAGGGATACTTAATTGTTTTAGTGGGGAAACACGTGACTTAGCGGCAAGAATAGTTGTTTTAAATGTACCATTAGGAAGTTCATATCGAGAGTATATCACTGCGGCGTATGCAGATGCCGATGCATCAGAAAACCCATGTATTTGGAAAGAAGAATGCGACAATCCGATTATTCTAGGTATTTCTATTTTGGAAATCACTGTGAGTTCTTCGCGAAACCTGCACCATTTTATCGCGATTGGAGCAGGGATTACGTCATCCCAATCGAGTTTGAGGTGCCAGAGTTCTTGAAAGACGATTTTTAATGGTATTACCGACGGAGTGAGGAAACCGAGAGGGTCGAAAATACGTGCTATGTCCTTGAGAATCTGGCGTTTCGTTATTGGTTCGTTCGAGACAGCGTTTATGCGAAAACTGAAAATATCGCGCCGGGAGTTCCAATGCAGGCCAAGCACTTTAAACCACGAGTCCGCACTAGTATCTAAAGAGACCGTTTCATTGGACAAGGTGTCTGGGTTGTCTAGGAGTTCGGTGCAGTTGCTTTGCCATTTACTTAAATTCATCCCGCACTTAGATAGAAGTTTTATTAGCGATTGTTTTTTGAAAAGAGCGTCCGATAAAGTGTCCCCACCTGAGACAACGTCATCTACATAAAAATCGTTTAAAACTATTTCAGAAGCGATAGGAAATTCTTCCTTATAGTCTGTCGCGAGTTGTTCCAATGCCCTTACCGACAAAAAGGGTGCACACGACGTTCCGTAAGTTACCGTTCGAAGCCGAAAGTGTTGTAAAGGTTCTGATGGGGTATTGCGCCACACTATCCTTTGGAAATCGCAGTCCTTTTCCGCGACGAAGATTTGGCGAAACATTTTGATGATGTCTGCAGTAAAAACGAATTTATGCCGGCGAAATCGTAGACAAACCGAAAAAAGATTGCGTTGAATAGGCGGTCCTACCATTAGGGAATCGTTTAAAGAGTTTCCATTGGTATCCTTGAACGAGCCATCGAAAACGACACGCAACTTAGTCGTTGCGCTGTCTGGTTTAAGGACAGCGTG
The DNA here is from genome assembly GCA_946477585.1 of Cheilosia urbana. Lineage (NCBI taxonomy): Eukaryota > Metazoa > Arthropoda > Insecta > Diptera > Syrphidae > Cheilosia > Cheilosia urbana. Next base: position 7,638,058 of record OX297857.1, read on the forward strand.
GTGTGGAAGGTAAAACACATTTGGGTTTCCTATCTCCGCATCTGGAACTCGAGACATATGTCCGAGCTGAAGGTACTCATCAAGGAATTTGGAGTAGCTTTCGAAAAGGGTTTTGTCTCTGCAGAACTTTCTCTCCATAGCTTTAAGGCGCGAAACCGACCCACTGAGAGTATCAGAAAATTGGGGCGAATATTTGAAAGGAAGCTCGACAATGTATTTTCCGTTTGCATCACGGTTGTGGGTTTTAAGAAAGTGTTCCTCAATGTGTTTATTTTCGATAGACGGATTTGAGTTGGCGATTTCTTCAATCGTCCAAAACGATTGTAAGATTGCGTCGATATTTAGACAAGAGTGGTGAGAGACAATGCTTGATTCATTTTGTGACGATAAACTACCGGCTAAGACCCAACCGAATATAGTTTTTTGAGCAATCGGATAGCCCTGCTTACTGCGAACTACACTTCCCTGTAGAACCTCCCATGCCTTGTCAGCTCCTAAGAGTATGTCAACAGCTTTCGATTCATTAAACGAGGGATCAGCGAGTTTCAGGTTGTTCAGTTGATCCCAATCGTTGACGCTAAACGAGAAAGTTGGCAAATTCGATGTGACGCTCGATAAAATATATGTATCAACCAGGATACTAAAATTATCACAGCGTGACGATATTGTGAGCGAAATGAGGCCTCTGGATCGACCAGCACTGGTGGATCCAATACCGCTTATCGGTATGCGAGCATTTCTTCGCTTGAGTCCCAGTCTTTGGACACAGGACTCAGTCACGAATGAAACCTGCGAGCCTGAATCGATTAGGATGCGGACTTGTTGATATCTGCCGTTGATGTCTAGCACTTTTCCAACAGCTGTCGGAAGTAACGTTTGTGGTATGTGATGCGCGAGGTTTATGGAATGATTATTCACAACGAAGTTTGTTGCTCCCGAAGTTGAAGCGATGTTAGCTCCCGAAGTTGAAGCGATATTAGCTCCCGAAGTTGAAGCGAAATTAGGATCGAACGAATAGTTTTGAATTCCAGTAGTTGGACAAATCGAATTGTTAGCATATGCATTAGCCGAAGGGTTGAGATTGCTGGTAATGGAAACGTCGTGAACCAAACTATGGTGACGAGAGTTGCAAGTCCTGCAGCGAAATTTAGACTGGCAACGAGCGGAGGAGTGACCAGTACGCAAACAGTTAAAACATATTCTGTTAGATTTCACGAATTCTCTTCTGGTCTGCACAGTCATGGCTAAGAAATCCGAACAGTGAGGAAGACTATGCGAGGCATTACATTTGGGACAAGCAATCGACGATGAGGCATGCATACTTCTGGCTGACTGGGTCCTAGGTTTTGTTTCACGAATTGTAACCTTGCAACTTTCCAAGGCCTCACAACGGTTTTCAAGGAAATTAACAAATTTGTTGATAGTGGGATAGTCTTCCAAAACACTTTCTGCAGACCACGCCTGGCGAGTGTCAGGGTCCACCTTATTTAGTAGGATGTAAATAAGCCATGGGTCCCTATTAAGCGAATTAATTGAAGTTAATCCTTTTACGACTTCATCGGCGCCATCTGATATTTTGCGAAGATGGACGACATTCGAATTTGGTGCTGATGGAAGCTCCAAAAATGTTTTTATGTAATCATTAATTACATAGCGGGGCCTATCAAAACGTTTTTCCAATCGCTCCCAAGCCTGATCATACGTTGCATCACAAATTGGTATATCATTAAGAAGCGTAAGAGCTCCATTGCGGAGACATGATTTCAAAAAATGGAATTTTTGGGTTGGAGTCAGATTGGTTTTGTTATGTACCGCGCTTGCGAACATATCGCGGAAAGAAGGCCAGTCCTGGTAATTGCCAGAGAAAGGTTCGATACGGATCGAGGGAAGGAAACTATCCAAGCCTTTGGTCGAATTAGATTTATTCAGCGAATCAATTAAAACCTTCTGTTGATCGGCTAAACGACAGACAACATCCTTATTCCTTTGTTCTTGTTCGCGCTCCCTAATTGCTGATAACAAAACCGATTTCAGTAATAAAAACTTAGATTCCACTTCTTCGAAGTCGGGTATTGGATCGGTGTAACCTTCATCATCCGCGAATTCATAAAACAATTGCTGAGAAGCATTAAACTCTGTCCACAAATCCTCTGCTCTATTTAATTTGACCTCGAGTTCTATCAATGATGTAGAATCTTTGATAGATTCCGCATATGTGGCAAGTTTTGTGAAGGAACCTTTGACGTGACCACGTGTGAGACGAAGTGCGGAAAGAGAAACTTTCGAACTCATTTTTATTGAAATGTTGAGACGAATAACTTTTTTAATAGAAGCACGCACGAACTATATAAGCGTAAGAAACACTTTGGTTTTAATTTAATTTTTATTTTATTATCGCATGCGCACATGCAGAATTAAATTCTTTGAAACGATGAATTAACGATGAAATCAAGCAAAAAATCCGGCTCGATATGGACCAAAAATATGTGCAATATTCTGCTTGACGAAATTAAGCGACGAAAACGAGCGAAAAATACCATCGGCAGACAAGCGAAGAAAAAAACGAGAGGTATCACAACGATGACAATTGATTTTTATTCTATGTTGTTTACCGTGCTGTGTCTGTAATCCAAATGAACGAGATTACATAAAATACCTACTCAATACATGATTTGAGAGATTCTAACAACAAAATTGAAAATAAACGGCAATTAGAAAAGCTTTGAGTAGCGTTAGTAAATTGAGTGATTTTCATGTAACGTAGATTATTATAAGGAAACTATGTTATGTTTGGCAAGTTACGAAATAAGAATAAACATATGGTGCAAAGATTTAAGAAATTATAAACAATGTAAACAAAAGAATTAATATGGTTAATCATTCCTAAACAGTGCGCATAAAACAAATTTAATAATAAAATAGTATTTACTCGGGAAAATGGAAAAGAGGAGTGCAAAAAAACGACCCTCCACTGAAGACGTGATAAATGAACTAAGAAAAGAAATTGATGAGCTGAGGTCGCAAAATGCCAATCTTGGACGAATAGTCGCCATTAACCGACGATCTCAAAATAAGAGAAACGAAAATTTGTCCGCATCAGCAGCCTTAACCCATTCCCCTATAAGGCTAGGCCACGAAGACATCAAAACTATTATACCTCCTTTCAACCCAGCATCAGCTTCTGGTTTAAATGCATCACAGTGGGTTGAAACCATAGAAAACATCCGCCAACTCTACAACTGGGATCATCGCACCACGTTTCTTTACGCATCTCTACGTCTTGAGGAAGGAGCACGCAAATGGTTTTCAGTCAAGCAAGGTAACTTAAATGGGTGGGCCGAATTCAAATCAAAAATAGTTTCAGATTTTCCTAGCTCCACTAATGAAACAGAGATTATATCTAAACTAATGACTCGACGAAAGGAGCCTAACGAAAGCTACGAAAATTATGCTTACGACGTAGAAGCCCTCGCAGAAAAAGCGCATCTACGGCATGACACCGTTTTAAAATATATAATCTCAGGGTTAAGAGATCGGGAATTAAGAAGCTATTTAACCTTGGCTAACTGCATCAACACCGTCGATTTGCTATCAAAAATCCAGACATACAACATTATTGAAGTCGAACAGCAGGTTCGCGACAATTTCGATCGTCAACGAAACACACGCACGTCCTCAACTTCGAAACCATTGTCCCCTTATCTCAGGCAAACTGTTCCTTTAGATGTTTCAAAAGCCAACAAAATTCGTTCAGAAAACTATAATTCAATTAACAGGCCATCATCACCAATTTCAAAACCATACACGTCTTATCCTAGCCATACAGTTTCATCAAACCTCAGAGCAAAGAACTTTCGATCACAGAAATACGATTCAAGCAACGTGAAGTGTTATAGATGTAATAAATTTGGCCACATAGCTTACTATTGCGATGCCGAACGGGGCAACATCAACCAAACATACGAACCAGTTAGAAAAATGCGTCGGTTACTGAAGTCCGGGGACGAAAGTGGGCTTTTGCAAACAGTCACAGTAGATGGCAAACCGATAAAGGCATTTCTAGACCTCGGAGCTGATTGTACGACACTGAAAATAGCCGAAGTAATAAACCATGAATGGGAGATGCAACCGTACCTAGCCGAGCTACGTGGATTTGGAATGGGTTCGGCTAAAACTGTCGGTAAAATGAAAAAGACAGTATGTGCAGGTGAGGTTACAATGCAAACAGAAATACTCGTAGTCGAAAATTCTGCCCAAGATGTTGCTATGATACTGGGGCGAAATTTTCTAGACTCTCCTAAGGTATGCCTTATTAAAAGATATGGTAGTCTTACAATACAAAACTGTGATGAGGAAGAACGCACTGCAAATCCCTGACCGCATGTTGAAACCAAAATGTCAGAGCAAGGAAAACTCGCCAATATTAACTTAGATGACATTCAAATTGGTAACTTCGCATATACTGATACAGACAAAACTGCTTTAATCGTACTATTAAATAAATATCGACAATGTGTAGCCCTCAGTTTAAAAGAACTTGGGAAAACAAGTCTCGTGACAATGAGAATTACCCTAAAAGAAAAGAAAATAATCCGTCATAAACCATATCGAGTCGCTTACAACGAAGTAGATCACCTGAGATCCATTATCGAAGACCTACTGCAAAACGATATCATCGAAGAGTCCAATTCAGAATTCTCCAGCCCAGCATTACTAGTGAAAAAGAAAGATGGTTCTTACAGAATGGTTGTCGATTATAGGCAACTCAACTCAATTACAGTACGAGAACATTTCCCAACGCCCAATATCGAAGAACTAATCAACTCCATGGTCAAAGCAAGAGTTTTCGTTATATTAGACCTACTAAGTGGCTACCATCAAATTCCCGTAGAAGAAAATTCGAGGCATTTGACCGCATTTGTTACTCCAAGAGGCCAATACCAATATAAAAGAGTACCTTTTGGATTAACAAATGCGCCAGCGATCTTTCTTCGATTAATGAACTCAATTACTCGTAAGTTAAATAGTCACAATATATCTATATACATGGACGATATAGTTATTTTCGGTGAGAATACAGACACCGTTCTTATGTTACTTGAAAACCTGTTAAAACTTTTACTAGAAGCCAACCTAACCCTTAATTTGAAAAAATGCATATTCTTTTCCGATACTATAACGTACTTAGGACACGAGATTGGTATTTCAGGCGTGAAGCCTGGAAATTGTAAAGTTGACGCAGTTAAATCATTTCCAATTCCACTTGAAATAAAACATGTTAAACAGTTCCTCGGTCTCTCCGGATACTTTCGACGTTTTGTTCCTAAATACGCTTCAATAGCTGCTCCTCTTAACGCTCTTTTGAAAAAAGACGCAACTTTTGTATGGACATCAGTAGAACAATCAGCCTTTGACCAATTGAAAGAAATATTGTCAACACCTCCAGTTTTAACATTATACAACCCCTCAAAAAATCACGAACTACACACAGATGCATGTTCTTTAGGACTAGCCGGCGTACTTATTCAAGTTGAAGAGGAACGAATGAAAAAGGCAGTTTCCTTTTTTAGTAGAGCAACAACCGACTTGGAGAGAAAGTATCATAGCTACGAGTTAGAAACTCTGGCCGTCGTCGAAAGTCTAAATCGATTCCGATACTACCTGTTGGGTAAAAAGTTCACCATTTATACAGATTGCAACTCGCTTAAGCTAACTCAAAATAAACGAGACCTTATCCCAAGAATAGCCCGATGGTGGCTGAAAATACAGGATTTCGATTTTGAGCTACAATACAGGCCAGCAACTCAAATGTCACATGCGGACGCACTTAGTCGAAATCCAATCGAAAAACCCTTGGACACGGAAGAAGTCGGCTTCAACATAAATGTAATTGGAATGAACGAAGAGGACTGGGTTGCTACTATGCAGTTGCACGACCCTTCTTTAAAAGAATACTATGACATACTGAGCTCCGATTCAACGAATCCGAAAAAAAAAGACATTGAAAAATTGTATCTTCTAAAATACGGACGAGTATTCAGGAAAACTGCCGATGGGCCTCGATTTGTGGTACCCCAAGGTATACGCTGGCGAATAATAAAATCTTCCCACGATGACATTGGTCACTGCGGCCTTGATAGGACTATGGAAAAAATACGGAAAATATACTGGTTTCCCCGCATGCGGCATATAGTTATAAAATACTTACAAAGCTGTATCCCATGTTTGTATAACCAAAAATCGAAGGATGAGACGCGTTACCACATTCATCCAATTAATAAGCTTCCAATTCCATTTCATACGCTTCATTTGGATCACTTAGGGCCAATGCGTAAAAGCGTGAAGGGGAACATTTACATTCTGGGACTCATCGATGCATTCACAAAATTTTTAATACTACGAGCCGTTAAAAATACTTCAACCAACTCTGTTGTACGAACGCTGGTCGAATTGACCCAATTCTTTGGAACGCCTACCCAAGTCATCAGTGATCGTGGTACTGCTTTTACATCAAACACATTTAAGAAATTCTGTGAAGAGAATGGAATCAGACACATCCTAAATGCAGTCCGTACGCCACGTGGGAATGGACAAATAGAACGCTATTTTCGAACTGTTGGAACTGCTGTGTCAACCATGACTGTAAGGGAAGATGGCAGAGACTGGGAAGACCACTTGCCGACAATCCAATGGGGTTTAAATTGCTTAAAACATCGAGTAACTAACCGGACTCCTCAAGAGTTATTGTTTGATTTTCAACCTAGAAATGGCTTAGCGAATCATCTGAACATCGCGCTGCAAGAATATGATTCGGGTGACGATGAAGAAAATATTCCCCTCTCCGAAATTCGCGAAAGGGCTTCACAACGAATGCAGCAAATACAAACCTCTCAAGCTGCAAACTTTAATAACATCCATCGAAGTCCTCAAACATATGCAGTTGGAGATTTAATTTTTATTCGCGCTGAACATCCTGCCACGGGCCAATCACGGAAATTATTGCCACGATATAAGGGGCCATACGAAGTAAAGAAAATCCTGCCCAATGATCGATATGTCGTGGGAGACACACCCACCACTACAGTTTCTTCAAGACGATATGAATCTGTCCACGCCGCAAACCACATGACACCTTGGGGTAATCTTCAAGATTTCAGTCTGTCTAAATGGGACGAAATATTGGAAGAACAAACCGATGACTCCAATTAATTGCTGTCACTCAAGTTAATTTTTTTATTTTTTTAGTTTAATTGAATTTTATTATTTTTGGAAATCCAAATGAATTTAAATTTTGAATACTTTATTTTGACATTACTGGTTACAGAGATGTACAATGAATTAACGTAGTAGATTTATTTATTTTATTATTTTTCGTACCTACTTGGATGTGAATTAGGCTCCAGTTATAGCCATACGTAAAATGCAAACGAAAAAGTTGGAACAGTATGAAAATGAGTTTTTTTTCGTTTCGGCGGTCATAGCGAAAAATCTGCCAGAAAAAAGTTTCCGTACTAAGGGCCGGTCTGTTCACAGCTGGTTAAAGCCTTGGTAGGTTACCACAGATTTAGGTTATAAATCAGTGATAACAAATAAGTGTCTTGAAAGATTTTTCACTTCGGTCACCAAACCATAGCTTTGCAGAAAATCGTTCCACTTTTCCAGTTTATTTGTCATTTAGTGATTGACCGAATCCATGGTTATATTTTTTTGTTTTTTTCGGGTCCGTTTGTTTTTGATAAGTAATTTATTTAGGTAGGTATTTTATTATTGTATTTATTTTTACTAAACTTAATAAACACAAAAACTAATATCATAACCAAATTATACAGGAATTTTTTAAGAACTAAAGAATGAAACTTTGTATTTGTTAGTCAATGATTTTTTGAGAACAAAACCGAAATAAAGCTAAATCCAATAAAATGTATTACAAATTTACAGGCCTCATGTTAATTTATTCAACGACAATCGCAATTTTCTCATTCTCTCAATAAAAAATCTTGAACAAACGAAATTACAGATAATCAGTGGTTAAATCTCATTAACCACTCAAAATCAGCTGGTTATCGATTTCACTGGTTAACTAACCAAACTACTGATTCTCTGGTTAATATTTTGCTGAACAAACGTATTCGATGGTTATAAGCTGGTATAAACGATGATTAATGGGGCATTTACACGGTCACACATTCCTATCACGGAAAATTAAAGGGATGCCCAATACTAAACAGCCGTCTGACTGAAAGGGACAGCATTACCTGACACGCAAAAAAACGTGATACGTTTTTTGGTCGGCCATCTTGTTTGCGTGGTAGGAATTATGGGAAAGCTATGCATGTTGATATTTTTATAGCGATGGCTTACGAAATTTTGTTTTCCTATAAAACAAAATGGCTTCCGGAAGGGATGAAGGTACATTTATTTATTAATTTCGTATAAATGATTGATGAGTTGTTGGTTTAATTTACTGAAACTAATTAACACTCTCATTTCACATGTTTTAAATCGGAAATAGAAATGTTTTCATGTGATTGCAGAAATGTTGGTCGCCGGAACTTCCGCTTTACGTATCTATAATTATGGGTAGAACATCCATGACACCATAGGCGTCTGATTTGTGATCTCATTCCTTCGCCTTTATTAGCATTGATTGCGGACAAACGGATCTCTCTGTCCCGTCTCGTGCAAAAATGCGCGTGCGTGATAGTGTAAATGCGGTTTAAAGATAACCAAAATTGAAGAAACCGGGCCTAAGACAATTACCTACAACAAACCAACCCCCACTGATTGGATTCCATCAGAAAAAAAAGTTCCTGACAGATGGAACAGTAAAAAAATGAAATACTTCAGTGGAATGATTCGGTTTTCTTTAGGGGAATTGGCTGAGAAGTTGATCAGTAAAAGTTTTTCGTACGTAAAAATGAATAAATTATTTTTCTAGAAAATTTAAAGATCATTTACATACTTTTTTTTGATAATCTAATTTTATAATTCATAAGCAACATTTAAAGACCAAGATTGAGTTAAACCACCAAGTTTAAGTGGTCAAAAAAAGCAAAAGAAAATGTTTACGGTTTGGTTTTACGGATTGCTATAACTGGGGCCTTACGTACTACCTACCTAGGTATGTAACTTTTCGTTTGTAATAGATTCCAGAATTTTCTTAATAAAAAAAAAAAGTTAAAGAGTTGCTTATTCAAATTTAAAAGCGATTTTCAGTCAGAGGGTGCGTGAGTGGCAGTAAGTGCACAATAGATTGTACCTGGAATATAAGTTGAATATTTATACAAAATCAAGCTGTAAATTTCTTCAGCATGAGGATGAAGGATTCCTTTCGCAAGGAAAATTATGTGATTCCTTCCATGGCGAAGATGATACAAGGTAGGAAAAATGAGAATTCCCTCTGTATGAGGATGAAAGGATTCCTTCTGCAAGGAAGATGATGTGATTCCTTCCATGGTGAAGATGATATTAGGTAGGAAAAATGAGAATTCCCTCTGTATGAGGATGAAAGGATTCCTTCTGCAAGGAAGATGATGTGATTCCTTCCATGGTGAAGATGATATTAGGTAGGAAAAATGAGAATTCCCTCTGTATGAGGATGAAAAGATTCCTTCTGCATCCGACGACGCGACGGATGCAACGGATTCTATGGGTTGGGCTTGGGCCCTTAATCTTATGATTTTATGTATTACAAAGTTCTGTTATCACTCTCTCTTTAATTTCGTTATTCTTCTTTGTGTTATTGTTCGTTGCCACTTGTCTTAAATTCTTTCGCTTTCGAGATTCAACCAGCAAGCAGCAAACATCGTATTGGTATTGTATCAATAAATCAATAATCGAAAAATTCTTTTTTTTTTTTGTTTCATCGTTGGGAAACATTAACATTGCTCTTCTTTGTTTTCAATAGATCAATTAGAGAACAGTGTCGCTACTCTATAATAGTGTGGTAAATCGGGTACTTGGTGAATCGGACACTTAGTGACAGGCACTTAGTGAATCACACACTTAGGAATTGTGGTGAATCGGGCACCTGGTAACACCCCATGTTCCACTTCCAATTGGAGAATGGAATAGAATCTGTCAAGTGATTCTAGTACCTTCTGGAGAAGAGATGGAGTATACATCGGGAGTGCATCTGCTATCCATTTCTAGAATATTCGCCGATAGGTGGCAGCGCGGATATAAAAAGGGGCGCGTTGACAACAGGCAGTGCAGTTGATTTTTAGGACGCGATTGTTAAGTTCGAAAGAGTAATCAGTTGTGAGATAAGTGTGAAGTAATAGATTAAAGCGATTGGATAAAGATTGAGACGTTTAAGAAAAGTAATAAAGTGATATTGTACTGAGAGATAAATAAGTGTAAAGTAATAAAGTGAAAGTAATAAAGCGAATAGATTGAAATGTTTGAGAATTGATTAAAGTGATATTGTTTTGGAGTTAAATAAGTGAATATTTGGAAAGTGTAAATAAAGAGATTTTATTGGAACAGTTGCACAGAATAGTGTTTTATCTTTTCGAATCCCCACAGCCAAAATGTAACATTGGTGTCAGAAGTGGGATAAAACTTATTCTGTGCTTAGTGTCTAACTGCTATTAGGACTAAAAAAAAAAAAAAAAAAAAAAAGTGAAAGTGAATTTGTGAATTTGTGAATTTTGAAATTGCAAAGGACAAACAGATGGGTCGTTTATTGCTACAGCTAAGCATACCCCAATTAAAAAGTGAGCTAGAAAAGCGAAATCTCTCCACAGCTGGAGGGAGGGGTGACCTCATGCTTCGTCTGCGGGAGGCTGTCCAATGCGAGGGAGCAGATCCGAAATCCATTCTATTCGACGTGCCAGGAGAACAAGTAAGTACAGGCGTTGAATTAAGCGCTATGATGGAAGTACTTCTCGCCAAGATAGAAGAACAGACAAATTTCATGGAATCGAAATTCGCCGAACAAAAGAATTCTCTAGAAAAACTAAACAATTCTATGGAATCGAACTTCGCAGAACAGAAAAATCTCATAGAATCGATATCGATATTCGCAAAACAGAAGTTCGCAGAACAAAAGAATTCCCTAGTAGAAGAACAGAAGAATTCTCTGGAACAGCAGAAAGATTCTATGGAATTGAAGTTCGAAGCGCAAAAGAATTCTCTTGAAGAGCGAGAAAATTCCATTGTGGCCGCACAAAAAGATGCAGTGGAAGAAGATCTGGAGGCAATAGGTGATGTCACGAAACAAAACGGTTTGGATGGGTTTTATCGCCATTTGAATGAACAGAAATTGGGCCCGAAGGAAGGTACGAAAGTTGTGTCCGAGGAGGAGCCGTCCACTTCTAAGGAATCGGAAGAAATATCTTATAGTCCATCAACTCGGGTAAAGAGCGCCGGTCATCAGCAGAAGAAGAAAAGGAAACTGACAAGGCAACTAAAGAGCCGACAAAACGGGCGCACATCCAGTCGAATCCGGATGCCGATTCAGATTTTGGTATACTTTCTTCATCATCTGACAAAAAGCTTGAAACAGTGGAACGAAAAAAAAAAAAAAAAAAAAAAAAAAAAAAAAAAAAAAAAAAAAAAAAAAAAAAAAAAAAAAAAAAAAAGATAAGATAATGACAAGTCTATTCAAAAAGTAGCTGAAGGGCACAATAAAAAAAAAAAAAAAAAAGGAACCCAGGGTCCAGAACGGTGAACAAACATTTTTAAAACCATTAAAAGATGCAATTGTCGATGTATCTACCTTTAGACATCAAGCTGGACATAATTAAAAACGAAAAGGAGGACACATTAAAGCCGAAGAAAGATAAGAGTTTGATTTGGAAGCAACGCAGGGTTGGTTCAGTATCGGATGCAGCATTACAGAGGTACTTCCAGCGGAGGACCGCATGAGGGCCAGGTGCGGCGCTGGTACGACGGCTGCAGGATTTCGGGAAGGAGATCTGGTGTGGCCGTATAGTCCCCATCGAGGAGGGGCCTATCACCTGGATTGCAGCGGGACTGGGAAGGACTCTATAAAATCGTGACGCGCATCAACGACGTCGTCTATCGCATCCAACGAGGAAGGGGCAAGCTGAAAGTCGTTCATGTGGATCGTCTTCATCGCTATAATGGTGAGAATGCTAGCGAGTTTGTTCGGGACGAACAAGTTTAAGAGGGGGATAATGTGGTAAATCGGGTACTTGGTGAATCGGACACTTAGTGACAGGCACTTAGTGAATCACACACTTAGGAATTGTGGTGAATCGGGCACCTGGTAACACCCCATGTTCCACTTCCAATTGGAGAATGGAATAGAATCTGTCAAGTGATTCTAGTACCTTCTGGAGAAGAGATGGAGTATACATCGGGAGTGCATCTGCTATCCATTTCTAGAATATTCGCCGATAGGTGGCAGCGCGGATATAAAAAGGGGCGCGTTGACAACAGGCAGTGCAGTTGATTTTTAGGACGCGATTGTTAAGTTCGAAAGAGTAATCAGTTGTGAGATAAGTGTGAAGTAATAGATTAAAGCGATTGGATAAAGATTGAGACGTTTAAGAAAAGTAATAAAGTGATATTGTACTGAGAGATAAATAAGTGTAAAGTAATAAAGTGAAAGTAATAAAGCGAATAGATTGAAATGTTTGAGAATTGATTAAAGTGATATTGTTTTGGAGTTAAATAAGTGAATATTTGGAAAGTGTAAATAAAGAGATTTTATTGGAACAGTTGCACAGAATAGTGTTTTATCTTTTCGAATCCCCACAGCCAAAATGTAACAATAGATATACTCTGCTGCGGACAAAACTGCATTTACACTATGTTCTAACCATAATTAGGTATAGATATAGATACATAAAGCGGAAGTTGCGGCAACCAACATTTCTGCAATCACATGAAAACATTTCTATTTCCGATTTAAAATATGTGAAATGAGAGTGTTAATCAGTTTCAGTAAATTAATCCAACAATTCATCAATCATTTATACGAAATAAATAAATAATTGTACTTGTACGTTCAACACTTCCAGAAGAAATTTTGTTTTATAGGAAAACGAAATTTCGTAAGCCATCGCTATAAAAATATCAACGTGCATAGCAGAGAGTATCCAAACTAGAGAGCCAACTCCCGTGCACCTACCCGATTTTCCCCGCAAATTTTGAATGACAGCCCTCTCTCGAGCGCTCTTATTTTTCCTGTCGGTGAATACGTGTAATTAATGGCCGCCCGGTGGTACTTTTTCAATTAAAAATAATTTGTAAATGCATTTATAGCAATAAATGTAGCACGAATAAATGTTGAGTATGGTTTTTCATATAGCTTTGTGATTCCTTCCATGGCGAAGATGATACAAGGTAGGAAAAATGAGAATTTCCTCTGTATGAGGATGAAAGGATTCCTTCTGCAAGGAAGATGATGTGATTCCTTCCATGGTGAAGATGATATTAGGTAGGAAAAATGAGAATTCCCTCTGTATGAGGATGAAAGGATTCCTTCTGCAAGGAAGATGATGTGATTCCTTCCATGGTGAAGATGATATTAGGTAGGAAAAATGAGAATTCCCTCTGTATGAGGATGAAAAGATTCCTTCTGCAAGGAAGATGATGTGATTCCTTCCATGGTGAAGATGATATTAGGTAGGAAAAATGAGAATTCCCTCTGTATGAGGATGAAAAGATTCCTTCTGCAAGGAAGTTGATGTGATTCCTTCCATGGTAATGGTGGAGATGATGTGAGAAGGAAAGTTGGAGAATATCATCAGCATCAGGATGATCGATTCGTCCAGGAGTCAACCGAACGAATGAGTGACGAACTATGAAAACGGATATTAGCACAATTCGAAGAAATCCTTCACTGAGGACAGTGTAATGTCGGATGGCCGAATGTTAGCGGAGTCATTATGCCTTGCAGACTTTATTATTACACATCCAATTCTGCAGTAGTTGGTAGCACTATAGGACTGTCATTTGGCAGCTCGGGCATGCGAGTAGTGTGTTCGAGATTGTTAATATCAATATCGGCGCGCGGCCACGTAAGACGTATGTCCGAGTTCGCTCGATAAATGATAATCAAGTATTAATTTGTAGTGACGGTTATTAATTTGATAGAGTTCCATTAACTTTAACTTTTTGAGTATGTTTACACAGATATGATTCAAAAAATGTTATTTCTTTTCCGACAACACCGTATTTTTTTAACTTTTGTATAAGAATATTCCTGTCTATAGTTTCAAACGCTCTCTTGAGATCCAAGAAGACACTGTATACACTTTTCTTTTTTGATATGCACTCTTTCCAGTTTGTCAGTATAAAATTTAGAGCACTTTCGCATGAATATCCCTTTCTAAAACCAGATTGGGCTTCTATAATGAAACCATGCCTTTCGAAGTAGTCCTCTAATTGTTTAAACACGATTTTTTCGACGATTTTTTCATATAACGGTAGGGAATTGACAGGTCGAAACTCATTACATTTTTTTGTATTTGCCACTTCAGCGATAGGAGTTACAGTAGACTCCTTCCATGAGTGAGGAAAAATACCTTCCTCAAAGGATTTGTTTATTATTTTTATTAACACAGGCGCTAGTATTTCGAAGTTGTCTAAATATATCTTAGGGCACAACATAGTAGAGTCCCTTTTATTTTTCATTTTTGTTAGTATTGACCATATATCTTGTGTTGTAATATCACTGAAGGTAAATTTGGAGTTTGTTTCATTTATTAAATTCACGAACGTTTTTACAGGGATGGATTCATTTATCTCAATTACACTGTCCACAAAAAAATCATTGAATTTGTCCACAATTAATTTATTGTTATTTATAACTTCATTGTTAAATTCTATACATGTTATAGCACTTTCTTCTTTTTTTAAAACTAGTTTTTTTAAATTTCGCCACATCTCCTTTTGATTTGTTGAGCTATCGTTATCGACTTTATTTTTGATATATTTATTTTTTGCCTTTTCAATTTCTTGCGAATACCTATTTCTGGTTACCGTGTATTCCTTCCAGAATTATGTAAAAGGGAATTTTAGTATGGTGGAAAGGGAAAAATTACCACGTTTCGTGGGACAAATAATGATAAGAGTATTTAAAATACTGCCCGTCACCGTATGCGACGGATTCTATGGGACTGCTCGTTCCGTCGAATACGTCAATATCAACGAATCCGACGACGCGACGGATGCAACGCGAATCTGTCGCGTCCGTTGCGGCAACGTTTACGACTGACAGTTTAATAGAATACACAGTGGCTTATGGAAGGTGACCCATAAGCAGCGCACGTGCCGGATGCGACGGATAAGTAAGTTTACTTTCTACTTTTCTGTCCGTCACAGGTCACACCCGTTGACAGTTGGCACAGCGTGAGAGAAATATTGAGAGAGAGAGAGAAACTGTCATAGGCTGTCACTAGTGCTCTTATATCGTGGGAGTTCTTCCTCTTTTTGGGAATTTCGGTGTCCGAAAAGCCTTCCGTGAGAAAAAAGAAAATGTTGAAATAAACACTCAAACTAAAATTGTTTTTTTTTAATTTCATCAAAATATGTGTCTATATTTCACAATGTAAACACCACATTAAAAAAGAGTTTATTTAAATAGCCTTTTAGCAAGATTTTTTAGTATCAACATTTTCTTGTACAAAAGGGTAATCATAATAATACTAACAAACTGTGATTTTTATACCAAAGGTAATTTAATATGATAGTCTTTCCGTAAAATATGAATTTTACTTTTAAAATTTAGATTTTTTCACAAAAAAACACCTATCAAGAGAATTATGTAAAAGGGAAATTTAGTATGGTGGAAAGGGAAAAATTACCACTTTTCGTGGGACAAATAATGATAAGAGTATTTAAAATACTGACTGTCACCGTATGCGACGGATTCTATTTTCTATGGGACTGCTCGTTCCGTCTAAAGGGCCCAACCCATAGAATCCGTCGCGTCCGTTGCGGCAACGTTTTCGACTGACAGTTCAATAGAATACACAGTAGCTTATGGAAGGTGACCCATAAGCAGCGCACGTGCCGGATGCGACGGATAAAGTAGGTTTACTTTCTACTTTTCGGTCCGTCGCACCCGTTGACAGTTGGCACAGCGTGAGAGAAATATTGAGAGAGAAAGAGAAACTATCATAGGCTGTCACTAGTGCTCTTATATCGTGAGAGTTCTTCCTCTTTTTAGGAAATTTCGGTGTCCGGAAAAGCTTTCCGTGAGAAAAAAGAAAATGTTGCAATAAACAATCAAACTAGATTTTTTTTTTAATTTCATAAAAAATATGTCTACATTTCACAATGTAAACACCACATTAAAAAAGATCTTATTTAAATCGCCTTTTAGCAAGATTTTTTTGTATAAAAATTTTCTTGTACAAAAAGGTACCTAATCATAATAATATTAACAAACTGTGATTTTTATACCAAATGTAATTTAATGTGATAGTCTTTCCGAATAATATGAATTTTACTTTTAAAAGCTAGATTTTTTTACAAAAAAACACCTATCAGGAGAATTACGTAAAGGGGAATTTTAATAATGAAGGAAGGGGAAAAATTACCACATTCGTGGGACAAAATAATGATGGAGTATTCAAAATACTGCCTGTCACCGTATGCGACGGATTCTATGGGACTGCTCGTTCCGTCGAATGCGTTTATATTGACGAATCCGACGACGCGACGGATGCAACGGATTCTATGGGTTGGGCTTGGGCCCTTAATCTTATGATTTTATGTATTACAATGTTCTGTTATCACTCTCTCTTTAATTTCGTTATTCTTCTTTGTGTTATTGTTCGTTGCCACTTGTCTTAAATTCTTTCGCTTTCGAGATTCAACCAGCAAGCAGCAAACATCGTATTGGTATTGTATCAATAAATCAATAATCGAAAAATTCTTTTTTTTTTTTGTTTCATCGTTGGGAAACATTAACATTGCTCTTCTTTGTTTTCAATAGATCAATAAGAGAACAGTGTCGCTACCATAAACTAAATAGGAAATAGACTGACAGCTTCAGCCAAAAAAGAGAAAATGCCTACAAGCTGAATTTGACCTTGAGTGTAGCCCAGTTTGAATTCATGTATTTGTGCCATGTTAATCAAATGGGGCACACGCATACTTGAAAAAAACCAGCCTACACTTCCGGTTTAAACCAGATGACAGGTAGCCTGAGGTGGATTCTCATTTCAATATCGAGTGTTGGGCTGTGTTCGTGTTGTATATAATAGTTTTTCTTATGTCGTATTTGATTGGGCGCTCTGAGAGCACTTTTTATATTCGTTTGGTACAAAAAAAGAAATCTTTTTCAGATTTCAGAGCACTTTTCCGAATCTGGATTTTTTTTCTCAGATTTACCAATAATAAGTGCGTTTGAGTTTGACTGATGGAGGGCCTTTAGGTTTTCGTGAATTTTTTCTACAGCTAGGAAAGGCATTGCATTTGGTGAATCTCTTTTTGTAAATTATTTATGTACATATAAATATTTAGAAATCATTCGGGACGCAAATTTCGAAATTTTTTAATATAAAATTTAACCAGTGAATGGAAAACGTTTTGAAAAGTGTTGAAGGCTACACAAGAGAGAATGACGTTTTTTTGTTCGATTATCTGAAATCTGAGAACGAATCTGAAAAAGCCCAATCGACCACAGCTTGAAACTATTCGCCACGTTTTTATAGATATAGTTGTTCGATTTTCTTAATTCTTGGTATCAAGTGAAACCATTATATAGCTAAACACAATTATTAGTAAACATGCAATAAAAAGCAGTTCATTCATAAAAACAAAGTGTTTCATAGAAACAAACATACGAAATAATTGAAGTGCAATGAATGTTCAAATTGTACGACATAAAGAAAAGAAATATTTTTTTAAGTCATTCCATTATGAATTTGGTATATGAAGATATAATTTGAAAGATTTTGATTTCAAATACTAGTCCCATATTCGCCTAAGATTTTCCTTTAATGTCGTTTTCGATTTGCAAAAAACAACATTTTTTTCATGTTTGATTTGCAAAAAAAAATCAATCTTTTTTTTTTTTTGATTTGATTTGAGGCATTTTGAGAAATCTCGATATTTTTTCAGGTTTACGCATAGGCATACGAACTTTAACTAATACCAAAGTTTATGACACACAGATAGCGTGTACGAATTGTTTATCGTTGGAAGGATTATTTATTATTAATTTTTTATATAACGCGTGTGGGAGCAATATTTTACATTCAATTATTTCGATTTGCGTTATTGTAAATGTGTGAAAATTAATTGAAATAGATTGTGGGAAACTAATACACACAAGAACCAATAAAATTCGGATTTCATGTTCGATTGGGCAGCAAAAATCTGTAATCTCACATCAAAATCTGAAAAGCCAAATCGAAAACGACATAATTTTCGCAACCTATTTTTCTTTTCACATTGCCATTTTGTTCTCGATATTTGCCAGCGGTTTCTCTTACGATTTTTTGAACGTTTTGTAAAAATTATCGATTTGTTAAACGATAACAAAACTGTACTGTCGCTTAAATAAGTGTAGAAAATTACAAAAACAAAACAAGTCTCAGTTATCTAAAACAAATTGTTGGAAGAAACAGCTAGGTATAAATGTGCAGACATCGTTTTGCAACAAAATTTGGAGTCTTATTATCAACACTCACGGTGATACCTACCTATCTTTACTTTAACATTTCACATAAAATCCTCTGTAAAGAAACATGAAACGGCATTATTTTCATTCATAAAATGTCTACTAAAAACCTTTCACTAGTGCAATTGATTATACTCTTTACAAATCATTTTTGCAAATATCAACAATCGCCGTTAATTTAATGAAAATATCGCAGAAGCGACCTGCTAGAAGCAATCAAAATGAATGTAATACTCATCCTAGAGCCTAGCAATCAAAAAACATATTCTTCATTTCCTTGAGTAAGTATTACTATATTTTCCTTTGAGTATTTCATGTTCCGAGGAAAATGGAAATAACAATAATGACCTCTCATCTGTAGGCATTAATGAATGAATGCAATTATGTACCGATTTATATACCCAATCAAAAATATTATTTTCACAAATCTATTTGAAAACAGTTAGAAAATGTTTTTGTTATGTCCACTCGAATACCATATGAGCCTGTGGCCAAAATTTGATTATGAACTTGTTTTTGAACAACCCCCTTAGTCTACCACATCAGGAAACACCTGTGGTGAAACCTACATCTACATCAGCTTTCACCTATCACACTTACCAAATTTAAATACAAACGTTTTGCATTGCAGAACAAAAAAGAAAATAAGGTTTTATCAAAATCATACCAATTACATATTTTTATTTACGTACAAATATTTTATTAAACATATTTTCAGACTTAACTTATAATTGATGTGTGAAGCAATTACCTAAACAACTAAAGACAGCAGCTGTATCATCTAAGAAAATCTCCAACGGTCGTCACAATATTGAGAATCGTACCTAAGTCGGAGACATGATTATGTAGTTAGCTAACGTACCTATCTACATAATACGTACGATGAAAAATAAAAAGAATGTAATAAATAGAATGAATAAGTGATGTTAACACAATATAAAAAACATAATTTCTGTATTAAAATTGTTGTCGAGCTTGAAATCGCGAAAAGATTGAACTATGGGTTATACATTCAAACTTGTCTCTGGAGAACCATTCAAGCTATCTCTAATTATTTGGTATCCTTGAATTCGTCTTGATGTGCTCTACAAAATAGTATACATTTTTTCTCATTTGTCTTTTTATTTTGAAATTTGCTAGTACCAAACCCGTTTCCACTTCTGTATTTTTGTGCGAAGTTAATGCAACCGAGCTAATAACGGGTTTGGTACAACCAAATTTTAAAATAAAAAGACAAATGGGAAGAAATACATACCATTTTGTAGAGCACATAAAGACGAATTCAAGGATATCAAATAATTAGAGATAGCTTGAATGGTTCGCTAGAGACAGGTTCGAAAGCGTAGCTTTTTTCATTAAATGTGCTATGTTATTAAAAGAAGCTCCACTTTCGAGCATGTCTATTGAAAACCTGATAAGCTGCTGTTAAGAATTTGGTATCCTTAAATTCGTTTTATTGTTCTCTATAAAATGGTGTAGTCTGTTTTGCATTTATATTTTTATTTTAAAATTTGGTTGTACCAAACCCGTTTTTAGCTCGGTTGCATTCACTTCGCACAAAAATACAGAAGTGGAAACGGGTTTGGTACTAGCAAATTTCAAAATAAAAAGACAAATTGGAAGAAATACATACCATTTTGTAGAGGACATAAAGACGAATTCAAGGATACCAAATAATTAGAGATAGCATGTACGGTTCGCTAGAGACAGGTTCGAAAGCGTAGCTTTTTTCATTAAATGTGCTATTTTATTAAAAGAAGCTCCACTTTGGAGCATGTCTTTTGAAAACTTGATAAGCTGCTGTTATGAGTTTGGTATCCTTAAATTAAACGAATTTGCTCTATAAAATAGTGTATTCTGTTTTGCATTTATGTTTTTATTTTAAAATTTAGTTGTACACAACAATAAAGAGAACAAATTGGGTCTTTATTTTCTATTGCATGCTCGAAATCTAAGAGCAAACTAGAAAAGTAATTAGTTGAATCAATTAAGTAAATATATGTAAAACGCAATAAAACAAAACTCCGAATAACTTGACTTTAATGTTTATTAACTTAAATTAGATTCTGTCTGTTTGACGACCAGAACTGTCTTGATTCTATCCTCTCTGATATGGATCCGTTCTCCGTATCTATCCTCGCCATAACTATATTTGTCTCCTTCTTGTGTTCATCTTCTATTTCAGCGTTACATATGTTATATTATTATTATTATTATTATTATTTCCTTTTTCTTTTCTTTTTTTGAAACAAATTGATTTTTTTTTTTTGAATTTCCCATTCAAATACATTCACCATACCGCCGCCATTACAGGTTTATAACGACGCGCGCCAATTTTGTTTGCATTTTTACACGTATTCACAGACAGGCTCGCTCTCAGAGAGAGGGTGGGAGAATCATTAAAAAAATCTGCGGGTGAAATCGGGGAGACGTACGAAAGCTGTCGGTCTATTTCCTATTTAGTTTATGGTCGCTACTCTATAA
Organism: Cheilosia urbana; assembly: GCA_946477585.1. Classification (NCBI taxonomy): domain Eukaryota; kingdom Metazoa; phylum Arthropoda; class Insecta; order Diptera; family Syrphidae; genus Cheilosia; species Cheilosia urbana. The sequence goes on from OX297857.1 coordinate 7,659,152, forward strand.
TAGATATACTCTGCTGCGGGCAAAACTGCATTTACACTATGTTCTAACCATAATTAGGTATAGCTATAGATACATAAAGCGGAAGTTGCGGCAACCAACATTTCTGCAATCACATGAAAACATTTCTATTTCCGATTTAAAATATGTGAAATGAGAGTGTTAATCAGTTTCAGTAAATTAATCCAACAATTCATCAATCATTTATACGAAATAAATAAATAATTGTACTTGTACGTTCAACACTTCCAGAAGAAATTTTGTTTTATAGGAAAACGAAATTTCGTAAGCCATCGCTATAAAAATATCAACGTGCATAGCAGAGAGTATCCAAACTAGAGAGCCAACTCCCGTGCACCTACCCGATTTTCCCCGCAAATTTTGAATGACAGCCCTCTCTCGAGCGCTCTTATTTTTCCTGTCGGTGAATACGTGTAATTAATGGCCGCCCGGTGGTACTTTTTCAATTAAAAATAATTTGTAAATGCATTTATAACAATAAATGTAGCACGAATAAATGTTGAGTATGGTTTTTCATATAGCTTTACTTGTTCTCTATCCAAATTCGGTTCCAAAAAATGTTCATCCATTCACATTTCAGGTCTTTTTTATTTTGTTTATATGAATTACATTTTTGACAGCAGAATTCATGCAGCTGAACCTTGGGGGTTGTTCCATAACCCTTAAATGCCCAGTGTATCTTTAAAGATACAACCATTGAAAAAAATATTTCTGCGTTTGTTTTGACTTTATTTACTTGTTGCTTACTATTTTTGCTTCATTGACTCAAAATCTATGCACTGTAAAATAAATGGACGCATAACTTTTAAATTAATCTTACTTACTTTTAACGAAATATTTGCCTTTTTTAATTTTCAACAAATTTAAAAAAAAAAAAGTTTTTTTTTTATTTAATAATTTTATAGTTGGTGACTCTGCTGGATCATAAAAAATATATTCTGATGAACGCATATATTTTGAAGTAAAATACAGTTATTAGAACTAAATACGATATACCCAGCTCATATAATGTAGCGGTAAATGGTTGTATCTTTAAAGATACACTTGGTGTTCCAGTTTAAACACTAGGCGGCAACTCGGAATGTCAGATTGACAGACGTCAGCTGGACAGAGTACGATTGACAGACGTCAGCTGGACAGACGCCAGTTATTCCGCGTTTTTTACTTTTTTTATTCATTATTATTCCACGGACGTTCGCCAAAGGAAGCAAATAAGTAAGAGGAATTTTGATTTACGTTTATCTTTACGCTGTAACTTTGTAAATTAATTTTTTATTCAGATAATAAACCCAAACAAATTCGGTTGCGTTTGTTATTTTTGCTGAATTTATTATTTTGCCGAGAACATCTTTATTATTTATTTGGAGAAAACGACTCGTGGAACAAATTTTGCCGTCGCCATTTTGCCGTTGCGACAAATAATTTTAGCCGAACGTGGCTTGATGTCCGCCATTTTTTTTGCACATGCCAAGGAAAACAAGAAATTCCAACAAAAAAATGACTTCAACGCCACTGAAGTCGAAATCATCCAGCGAGGATGAAGCCGAAACAACACAAATTGAGAGTGGCATCACAGCTGCCGATTTGTGCAAGCAAATCAAGGATCTACAATCGTCTCTGGCCAAGTCAGAGCACGAAAAAAGCGAACTCCAGCAGCAGCTATTTATCTCTCAGGAGTCTCCAGGTGCCACAGCCGGAAACCAAACGCTCGTTTCCACAAATCCAGTCGTCGCCAGCATATTTTCGCCAAGCAGTAGCAATGTCTCGCCGCCTCGCCACACTGCATCGTTTTCCGCCACCACAGCTTTAACTGCCTCGACAGCCGCTTATGTTACAACGCCTCATCACACCGCTTCGTCGTCTGCCGCCACAACTTCAATTGCTCCGCCAGCCATCAGCAGCCATCCAATATTCAGTGCAACATACGCCGCAACAAACAACTTTGGAGCTGGTCCTACAAACCAATATTTGCCAGGTACGTACATAAATAATTATAATTCTTTGCCAAACTATGTCGATTACCCTTTACAACGAAATCAATCTGCGCCGCCCGAGCCAACACTATTGCCGCCAACAACACACTCAATGCCTCTTCCTTCGAACCAACATTACCACCCCAGAAAATTGCAAGATTTGCCTGAGTTCTCTGGTTCGCCCGAACAATGGCCAATGTTTGCGGTCGCGTATAGCGAGACAACAGCTGCTTATGGCTGTACAGACTTGGAGAACCTCACTCGCCTTCAGAAGGCACTAAAAGGTACTGCCAAACAACTAGTTGAAGCCCTACTTATACATCCAAGTAGTGTCAGTACGGTCATGAGCACATTGGAATTCCGATACGGCCGTCCGGAAATTTTAATCAGAAGCCAATTAGCAAAGGCGCGGGCCTTTCCAATGATATCGGATTCCAAGATCAGCGAAATCGTGAACTTTAGCACAATGGTCTCAAATTTAACAATGTTCCTGGCGAACGCAGGTGCGACACCACATCTGTCAGATCCAACATTACTGGAAGAATTAGTCGGTAAATTGCCACTCAGTAAGAGAGAGGAATGGGCAAAGCATACGTTTGCTATTTCGCCAGCCTACCCGAACATATGCCAATTTAATAATTGGTTGAAACAAGTTGCCACATTCGTTTCTATGGCAACAGAGATGTATCCTAATACCTACGAGAGGAAACCAAAGCATAGTAGTGCTGTATACACTGTATCGGAACAGGAAAATAAGAAAAGAGCAAACTGCATTGCATGTGAACAGAGCCATCGACTGTATCAATGTCCGAAATTTAAAAACATTCCTGTTTCCGAACGGTGGAAATTAGTGAAAGATAATCATATCTGCTTTTGTTGCCTGCGTTCGGGTCACGCAGTTTCGAAATGCCTCAATCGACGAGAATGCGGAATTTCATCCTGCCGCAAATGCCATAACCGTCTTCTGCATGACTCATCCCCGTCTCACACAGCCATAGAAGTCTCATCAAATGAATCTTCACTTGCACCAGAAAGAGCAACGATAAGCACAATCGCAAACAAGCAATGCAATAAGAAAACGCTTTTTAAATTTCTGCCTGTGCGTTTGAGTGGCCCAAAGGGTTCTTGCACTATAATGGCATTCATCGATGACGGAGCAAAGATTTCGTTGATTGAGGAGAAGGTAGCAAATTCTATTGGTCTCAGGGGCAAGTCAGACATATTATCACTCAGGTGGATCGGCGACCAAACCACAAGCGAATTATCCCAGCACGTAGACCTGGAGATATCAGGGTCGTATAACAATGCCATCACGCATCACATGCGAAACATCCGAACGACAAAAAAATTGTTATTGCCAGCCCAAAGCTTAAACTTGGAAGATTTTCAAAAACGATTCGCTGCATTGAAGGAAGTGCCAATTGAAGATTATGCAGACGCCGTGCCTCGAATGTTGATCGGCATACCACATACAAATCTCGTTCGACCGATAACTGTACTAAACTTTGACGAGCGATTTTCTGCCCATAACACCAAATTAGGCTGGACACTATTCGGGTCGAATGACGAAAGTTATTCAGAAGCCGTCGTCAGCTATATCGGTTGTGAAGAGCAATCAACCATAAACGATTTGCAGCGACAAGTTTCTGAATATTTTGCGATCGAGAATATTCCGAGCAAACCGACGAAGTACATCGTGTCCGAAGCCGACAAAAGAGCCGAAAAAATTCTTGAGGAATCGACAACCAAAGTAAACGGACAGTATGAAACTGGTCTTCTCTGGAAAAACGATGATGTAGAATTAGAAGACAGTTACGGTATGGCCCTTAGGCGATTGCAACTGGTCGAACGAAAACTTGAGAAGGATCCTAGGTTAGCCGAGTGGTACAAACAAAAAATTTTTGATTATGTGTCAAAAAACTATGCTAGAAAGCTTACGCGAGATGAATTAGCCATTACTTCTAAACGTACTTGGTATTTACCCCACTTCGTTACTTGTAACGTCAACAAAGGGAACAAGCTGCGACACGTTTTTGATGCTGCCGCCTCAGTCAATGGGACGTCGCTTAATAATATGCTACTGAAGGGTCCAGAATCGTACCAGCCAAAGCCACTTTTATCAATTTTGTTGAGATTCCGTCAGAAACAAATAGGCGTATGCGCAGACATACGTGAAATGTTTCACCGCATAAACATTCGGAAGAAAGACCAAGACGCCCAAAGGTTTCTATGGAGGGATGGAGATGTACTGAGGCCCCCAGACATATACGTTATGAGTGCGATGATTTTTGGGTCAACAAGTTCGCCATGCTCCGCACAGTATATAAAAAACTTAAACGCAAACCAATATAAAGAAACTTATCCGAGAGCGGTCAAGGCGATCGTCGACTGTCATTATGTCGATGATTATGTGGATAGCTTCGATACCGTTGCCGAAGCCATTACAGTATCAAGAACAGTAACACAAATTCATAGTGAAGCCGGGTTTGAATTAAGAGGGTTTGTTTCCAACTCGCAAAACTTAATTGACGCCGTTAATGGGTCTTCCTCTCTTACGTCACCATCAGATCTAACAGATATATGCCGCAGTGACTCAAGGGAAAAAATTCTCGGCATGTATTGGGATTCAAACACCGACCAGTTTTGCTTTATGCTTAAATTTGGAAAAACGCCAAAAGCGATCCTAGAGGGAAGAACTAGACCCACAAAAAGTCAAGTGCTAAGCATCACTATGTCGATTTTTGATCCTTTTGGATTTCTGGCCAATATTATTATAAAATCAAAATTGTTATTACAAGCTTTGTGGAAATCTAACATCGGTTGGAATGAACCGATTCCAGAAGATACTTACCGCGATTGGTATGAATGGTACAAACAACTCGATGCCGTAAAGGAATTTAAAATCAACCGATGTTACCATCCACGGTTAACTGATTGCGCAGACGTGCAGCTCCATATTTTTGTTGACGCCAGCGAGGTAGCCTATTCCGCCGTCGGGTACTGGCGCATAGCTCATGAGGATCATGTCGATGTCGAGTTCGTTTTGGGAAAGACAAGATGCAGTCCCATCAAGGCCTTATCCATCCCCAGACTTGAACTGCAAGCGGCAGTGTTGGGTGTGAGGCTGAAATATATGATTCTAGAGGCACACGATATTAAACCAAACAAAGTTATGTTATGGTCTGATTCCAAAACCGTTATCCATTGGATAAGATCTGACAGCCGTTCCTATAAACAGTTCGTCGCGCATCGGATATCCGAAATTTTGGAAGACTCGGAAATCGAAAGCTGGAGATGGGTACCAGGAGCACTAAATCCCGCCGACGATGCTACCAGACCCAAAAGAAAAGCATCAATTAACTCAATATGGATAAAGGGCCCCTCGTTTTTAAAAGATCCCGTCACAAAGTGGCCAGCAGAGCCAAACGATATAGCTGTCTTCGACGAAGTGAAGGAAAGGCGAACAAAGTGTGTTTTCTCGATTTCAAAGGATAATTATACGTCCATAAACTTTGGAAATTTTTCAAATTACTATAGACTGCTGAGAGTAATGTGTTGGGTTCGGCGGGCAGTTTTGAGATTCAAGGGCAAAACCAAGAGAAATTTCGAAGACAAATGGACTTCATCCGATCTACAATTGTCAATTAAGGAAATAAGACTAGCTGAAATACATATTTGTCGATTGGTTCAAGAGGAATCATTTAAAAAGGAAATGTCCCTCCTTTTGTCAAACGAAACAATCCCACGAACGAGTTTGATATATCGACTGAACCCAATTCTGGACGAGCATAACGTAATGCGGTTGGGTGGTCGCATCGATAACGCTACGTGTGTACCTATAAATGTGAGAAGACCAATCATCATGCCCAAATACCATTCGGTGTCGAAAATTATAGCTCAGTACTACCATGAGGTATTTCAACATCAGAATCAGGATGCAATAGTCTGTGCTATACGTACGAAGTTCTGGATCCCAAGCATTCGGCGACTAGTAAGGAAGACTAAGTTAACTTGCCAGCTTTGTAAGAACCTGTCGGCAGTTCCAGACCCTCCGTTAATGGGTCAATTACCTGCCGATCGACTTACACCCTACGTTAGACCATTTTCGTATACAGGGGTGGACTATTTCGGGCCTGTCCAAGTCACTATCGGACGCCGATGCGAAAAGAGATGGGTCGCATTGTTTACGTGTCTGACAGTGCGAGCCATCCACTTAGAGCTTGCAAAAGATCTATCGACCGATGCAGCCATCCTGTGCTTGCGAAATTTTGTGAACCGCCGAGGAGTACCGGCACGAATTAGAAGCGACCGCGGCACAAATTTTGTGGGAGCGAGTAAGATAGAATGGCTTCTTACAGAGAAAGGGTTAGCACAAGAATGCACACGTCGTGGTATTGAATGGGTTTTCAATGTTCCAGGTAATCCAACAGCCGGAGGAGTGTGGGAAAGGATGGTGCGGTGCGTAAAAAATGTATTAGCTTTCACGCTAAAGGAGAAAGCTCCCCAATTGGAAACACTCCATAGCTTGTTGATTGAAGCAGAAAATTTAATAAACTCGCGTCCTCTCACACACTTGCCCATAGAAAGCGATACAGCCGAACCACTCACACCCAATCACTTTCTGTTGGGCTGTCCAAACTATGTTCAAACACCAGAAGTCGATACCAGAGTTCATCTACGTAAACAGTGGCAAATATTGCAGCAGTTGAAGCAAACATTTTGGAAGCGATGGGTATTGGAGTACCTTCCAACTCTTATACGTCGTACCAAGTGGCATAAGCGGACGAGGCCGTTGGAGGTGGGCGACATTGTTATTGTATGCGATGACAACGAAACCAGAGGCGAATGGAAACGGGGCAAAATCATCGAGGTGAGGACTGCGCCTGATGGTCAGGTTCGATCAGCTATCGTCAAAACATCTACAAGCACGCTACGAAGGCCAGCGTCTAAACTGGCCAAACTGGATGTTGTTGGTGAATCTCGCGCCTCGACTCACGGGGGGTGGGATGTTCCAGTTTAAACACTAGGCGGCAACTCGGAATGTCAGATTGACAGACGTCAGCTGGACAGAGTACGATTGACAGACGTCAGCTGGACAGACGCCAGTTATTCCGCGTTTTTTACTTTTTTTATTCATTATTATTCCACGGACGTTCGCCAAAGGAAGCAAATAAGTAAGAGGAATTTTGATTTACGTTTATCTTTACGCTGTAACTTTGTAAATTAATTTTTTATTCAGATAATAAACCCAAACAAATTCGGTTGCGTTTGTTATTTTTGCTGAATTTATTATTTTGCCGAGAACACTTGGCATTGCGGCCTATATCATGATTTCGGTCTCATTAAGAAGTGCAAGTTAGTTGGTTGCTTTGTGCGTTTCTTTATTTTTGCAGTTAATTGAGTTTAAAGGTATATATGCACATAATTTTACAAAACAATACACTGTTATTTTGAGATATAAATTACAATTATATTTGAAATTGCAGATTGTTCCAGAATAATTGCTATATTTGAAAGTCCATCAACAAATTAGTGTATATGTGGCTTTATGCATTGTGTCGTTCCCGGAAGAAGCAGAACTTGGATAGTGATTTAAACGGAAAATAATTCGTTATAATGTACCTACTTTTTATGTATTTTTCATTTCGCATTCTTTCCTAATTGGTCTTAGATAAATTATGGATTTTACTAAAATTGACGGTGTGAAGATGACTGACGAAGAAGTCAGAGCATTACTGCATTACTTTAGTTTTGACAGCACTATGATGATTGCATGGAATATTGCCATGTATCTATTAGCGAGATAGCTGGACCTGGACCGTACAACCTTAACCTTTACTGGGTTCCGGGACACTGCGACATTCCAAGGAACTGTGCAGCAAACAAATTGGCAAGACTAGGCTCTTCCGGCGTTGGTAGTGTTAGTCTGCACAACGTGAATGCACCAGCTATCCTACGCTAAACAGATCATTCACGCGGACGCAACAGGCAAAGCAAGTCATAGATGTAAACATCTAGGCTACTGCGACGTTGCTAGGCTCACATGGCCAAACCTGGATACCAAAAATCCAAGGATCGTCTGCGACTCAACAAACCCAGTATCTCGAAAGTCTAATATCTTTACCGGGCATTGTATTTTGGGCAGACACGTCCAAAGACTTGGGCTGGCATACAATGAATTTTTCATAAGCTGTAGACCAGCTTCTCTGCAGCTGCCCTGCCCTATTAAACTTAAGGAACGCTTACTTACGGCCATATTATTCACTCACTTTAATCCGGGTTAAAGTATAAACCCGGATTTAAGTGAGTTTAAACCAAAAAATAAACCCAAGTCCATAATATTCAGTAGTTAAACCCGAACATAAACCCATTTTTTTTAAACTTGACAGCGTTTAATCCGATTGGATTTAAACTGCGTTCCGGAGACCAGTTTAAGTACTTTAACTCGGATTAAAACACAATTTGATAATATTCACTCCATTTTTGACAAAAAAAAAAAAAAATGGATTTCATTCTCGATATGGACGAAATGTTGATGTCTTCGTCGTCAGCGGATAATATAATTAAAATCAAAAAAGATATGTTGCGTTTTTTTTTTTTTTCATCTTTTAATTTAATAGTTTTTTGAATTAATTATTTTATTGTTATTATTTTTTTAAAAAAGGAAAAATAAAAATCGCATTCATTCGTCTTCTCTCTCTGCTTCATCGTCGACGGGTGACAGACTTTAATTTTGGTCACTGCTGCTGTAGTCCTCATCATTCACTTTGCCGACACCTTTCATTAGGTTATTTTTCAATTTATTTTAATAAAAATGAAAAACCAAAATAATTTCCCATAAAATATGACAAACAATAAAAAACAACAGTCATTATTTGTGAAATTTGACATTACGTAGGTTTAAACCGGATTAAAAACGGGTTAAAGTTTTTTAGATCCGCATTTAAATCCATCTTTAATCCAGCGGGTTTAATGCATGTTTTTCAGTGAATAATATGGACGTAAGTTTAAATTGTCGGGTTTAAAAAATTCGGATTAATGGTCGGGTGTAAAATTAACTTAAACCTGAGTTACACCCGGAGTGAATAATATGGCCGTTAGGAAACTACTTTCGCAACGATCTGAGTGATCTGGGATATACAAGCGGTGCTAAAATATTTAGCTTCATTAACGGAAGTAAATGGTTTATGACTAGCCAGTTACCTCTAAACGTCAGTGGTACGCACAATGGGCCGACTAACGGCCTAAATGCTTCCCTCACTTTAACATAGGATTTGAAAAAAAATCGACAATGTATCCTTTTCAATGATAAAAGTAGAGCTGGAAAACTTGATGACTCTGATTGTGACCTCTAGTATAAGTTTAAAAATTATATCGGATCAGCAGTTTGCCTTGAGATGGTGCTTCAGGACCTTCTCAAGGCAAACCTGATCTCCAATCGTAGGCAAATATTGTTGTAAGATGGCTCCGAGAAGGGCCGTTGTATAGAAATTACATTAATTACAATTACTTCACATGTATGTATATACAATTGCTAACTAAAAAAAAAATCATATGCATTTTCTTTCGGAATAGCTGTGGGGGGTTAGTGCCCAGTGTATCTTTAAAGATACAACCACTTTTTTGTTAATAACTTCGTCAAAAAAAAGTATATTTTGTTTAACAGCGGATTTATTGTTTTTGTCTCCGTTTACATAAAATATATTTTTTTCATCAAAATCGGTTTCCTTGGGCATTTAAGGGATAAATAGGTTAAAAACATGCAAGTTAAGCCCAAGGTTCCACTAGGGCAAAAGTAAACTTTATGTGGTATTCGATTGGGCGCTCTCAGAGCACTTTTTTTTTTTTTGCTCTCAGAGCAGTTTTTATGTTCGTTTGGTACAAAAAAAAGCAATCTTTTTCAGATTTCAGAGCACTTTTGTGAATCTAGATATTTTCTCAGATTTACCAACACAAGTGCGTTTGAGTTTGACAACTGGTGGAGGGCGTTTAGGTTTTCGTGAATTTGTTCTACAGCAAAGAAAGGCATTGCATCGGGTGAATTTATTTTAGTAAATTGGTTATGTATAAATATTTAAAAATGAATCGAGACGCAAATTTCGAATGTGTTAATTTAAAACTTAAGCAGTGAATGGAAAACGTTTTGAAAATTGTTGAAGGCTACACATACCTATTCGAATCGCACGAATATTATCACAAGAAAGAGCAAGTGACGTTTTTATGTTCGATTAGCCACACGAAATCTGAAATCTGAGAGTGAATTTGAAGAAGCCCAAACGAATACCACATTTGAAAATGTATTCCCGAAAATAAATTTCCATTTGGCTTGGTTGTTTTCAAATTCGTTTATTTAGCACCATATTTGTACACAATCAAAGTGCGATTGGAAATTGTAGTTGAATAACACTGAACAGTGTTAAATGATGTTACATAGGAACAAATGCTTTTCATATTTGAAAAAAAAAGAAGACATATTAATATCGTAAAAATACAAGTAGCTATGTTTTTAAACTCCTAACAAAAATACAATAGGCCTGTTTTTTTTTAGCTTCGATCTCAGCAAATCAAAATAAAGTAGGATTTTCAGCTCTTAATTACAACCACTACGCTTTATTTGACACTATGAGGACTCTTATGGGGCATTTACACGGTCACACATTCCTATCACGGAAAATTAAAGGGATGCCCAATACTAAACAGCCGTCTGACTGAAAGGGACAGCATTACCTAACACGCAAAAAAACGTGATACGTTTTTTGGTCGGCCATATTGTTTGCGTGGTAGGAATTATAGGAAAGCTATGCATGTTGATATTTTTATAGCGATGGCTTACGAAATTTCGCTTTCCTATAAAACAAAATGGTTTCCGGAAGGGATGAAGGTACATTTATTTATTAATTTCGTATAAATGATTGATGAATTGTTGGCTTAATTTACTGAAACTAATTACCACTCTCATTTCACATATTTTAAATCGGAAATAGAAATGTTTTCATGTGATTGCAGAAATGTTGGTCGCCGGAACTTCCGCTTTACGTATCTATAATTATGGGTAGAACATCCATGACACCTTAGGCGTCTGATTTGTGATCTCATTCCTTCGCCTTTATTAGCATTGACTGCGGACAGACGGATCTCTCTGTCCCGTCTCGTGCAAAAATGCGCGTGCGTGATAGTGTAAATGCGGTTTTAGTAGTTGTTGGAATTGCGTGCTGAAAATCCTACTTTTCTTTGGTTTGCTGAGATTGAAGCTCAAAAAAACACGCCTAATAATGTGGTATTTAATTAGATTTTGTGATATAATTTCCGATTTCGGATTTGGCGTATTCACTCGTGAGAATCCAAATAATTTTGTTTATTGTAGGTATTGTTACATTCAGGCTGGGATTCGAAAAGATAAAACACTATTCTGTTCAACTGTTCCAATAAAATCTCTTTATTTACACTTTCCAAATATTCACTTATTTAGTACCAAAACAATATCACTTTAATCAATTCTTAAACGTCTCAATCCAATCGCTTTATTCACTTTATTACTTTACACTTATCTATCTCTCAAAACAATATCACTTTAATCAATTCTTAAACGTCTCAATCCAATCGCTTTATTCTATTACTTCACACTTATTTACTCTTTCGAACTTCACTATCGCTGGTTAAAAATCAACTGCCTTCTCTGTTGTCAACGCGCCCCTTTTATATCCGCGCTGCCACCTATCGGCGAATGTTCCAGAAGTAGATAGATTCCAGATGTAAACTCCATATCCATAGATGGTTCTAGAATGAACTAATACAAACTGCAATACAACTCCAATCCAGATTGTACTAGAATAACTTGACATTGGAGATTCCAGTCTCCAATTGGAAGTGGAACTTTAAGAGGGAAACAGATTGTTATCAGGTGCCCGATTCGCCACAATTCCTAAGTGTGCGATTCACTAAGTGCCTGTCACTAAGTGCCTGATTTACCACAGTATTCTCATGTTTTATTTCGTGTTTTGTAGATATAGCGCAGTAGTTTTAACAAATTTATGGTAGCTCATTATTGCAAATTTTTTTTTTTTTTAAATAGAGTTTATTTTGAATTACTAATTACAGACTTGTCGTCTGTAAAAACGTAAAATAACACACTTTCAATTGGACAAATGACAAATGTTTGGTGTTAGTGTAATGCCCAAAACACATGTGCAGAATTTTGCATGCAGTGGAAATAGAACCCACACGTTTAAATGGGAGTGAACACATGTAAATTCTGCATGCGTTGCAGAACTGCAAGTTGTCGCTATTTCTAAATCCACTGCAAACGACAATGCCACCAAAACACAGAAAAATTAAAAACTAAATTTGAACGGGTTTGGCATCATTGCGTTTGCCGTTTATTCAAATATTTTGCGGCTCACACAAAAATGGAAAATAGAATTTTCAACGAAAACATTATTTCAGCTAATCGGCTAAGGTATAACAACTTTTTGTACGACTGGTAAGCCGATAAAAGCAATACAATTAAGCGAATTTTATTGAATTTCTCAATTTTCATTTTCAACGAATTTAATTACAAACAAAAACAAATCAGCTGCTTAGTCGGCGAATGACAGTAGCTGATGCAAGCATGTCAAACAATTTTCTGCACATGTGTTTTGCTTGCAGTACTGCATGCTTCACTGCGTCCAGAAATTCTGCACATGTGTTTTGGGCATAAGAAGGTGTGAATTTCGCTCAGAAATAAAGATTCGCAAATTTATCAACAAATTTGAGAGCAATAGTACCTATAAACGGAACAAAAATATTGAATTAATTTTTTTGAATTTAACAAATTCATGCTTGCACATATTTATATTGTGTAAGTATGCATTTTACGCATCAATTAGAAATTGTAAGATATGTTGAAACTGAAATATGTTTTTCCCACGGCATACAAACTGTTTCCCCTACATTGTGTTTAAATATTGAAGTTAAGAGATTAAAATCCACAAAAAAAAGCAAAAGTGCGAAAAACCGTGAGATGGATTTCTGATATTGACAAATGATTATTAAAAGGTGTTTGACATTGTGATGAAATTATATTAGGTACCTATATTATATCCGAAATTCGATTTTCCAACAAATTCATAAACTTTAAAAATGTTTAACTTGAACTGCGATGTGAACGCCGTGTAACTAATCGGCACCGAAAATGACGAACACAGTCGCCCCCACTTAAATCCACCTTAGTAATGGCCGCCCGATTTCCTGCCTAGGAATTTCCTAAGTATGCGTGCGGCAGCAATGGCTGTACAAGGTCATAGGAAGCTTGTGGGCAAATGTACCGTTTCTGCTCTCAGTTGGCTCTCTAGTTTGGATCCTCTATGGTGCATGCATAGCTTTCCCATGATTTCTACCACGTAAGCAAGATGGCCGACCAAAAAACGTACCTATCACGTTTTTTTGCGTGTTAGGTAATGCTGTCCCTTTCAGTCAGACGGCTGTTTAGTGACCGTGTAAATGCCCCATTAAGCAGAAGAGACGTCGTGTACTTCGTAAGCGGAATGGTGTTCTCAAAAGTCAAAACAAACTCACATCTGACAGATCACAGCCACAGTGTGTGGAATAACAATATTACCGTCAAACTGGCTAACATTGACCACTTTTAAGTTCAAACAGTTGTATCTTTTAGGTTTTTCGCTCGATTGGGAAATAAATGATACAAGAATAGGGGCTTGCCTTTGAACTTTAGTAATTCGAAGCTAAGATTTGTTTAAATTAAAACGTTAAGGTTGTTTCTTAACAAAAATAAGGTGGGCAATGTTTGACTTAGTTTTGGGTAACTTTGACCGGCATGTTTATTGTTTATTAAAAATCGTAATTTAGTTAGTTTTATTCAATTTTAATTCAACCTACTAGTTGATTATATTAAAAAATCATTTTGAATTTGTTAGGCTGTTATAAAATATAGCTTTCAGTTAAGAAATAATATAAAATAATAATATAACTGAACATTTTATTTCGTCAATTATTTATACAAAGAAATATTGTTATTAAACTAAAACTATTAAGTAACTTTTAAATCAAAAGTGTTAGAGCTCATTAAGACACATTTTTCTACTAGGCAGAGCGTAGTTTAAAGCAATACTAAATCGTATTATGTTTAAAAAGAGTTTGTAGTTACATAGGTACCTACTAGGACCCACCTCTACATACACTGAATTTGTTATTCGGATTTGGTTTGTGTGGGGCTTACAGTTAACAATAAAACCTTGAATTGCAATGTTCTCCTCTTTACTGAAGAGTTTTGGTCAATCTACCAATATCCTTATTATATTTCAACTTGATTATCATCAATCTTACTTTTTGCGGTTTTAAATTTCTATGCCCACTATGAAAAAGCTTCAACTTGCTCTTCCTTGGTACTATTGTTTCGTCTCTTTAGTATAATTATATGACCTTTATTATATAAAAATTGTATTTAAATTTGAATAAAAACCTATAAAACGGCGAAATAGAAGTGATCAATGTTACCCATTATATGTTTTTTTTAACTTTGACCGCCCGGTCAATAATAAATAAAAATGAAACTAAAAGAAATGTGATGTTATCAAAATTATTATCTACTTAGGTTTCAACAGAACTATGTGATGCCAAAAATATTAGCGTTGGAACTCATTGATACTCTTCAATCCTTCGTTATTATTTCGGACAATGGAAATGCTGTACCATTTCATCTGAAATTCTTGGCTGCGATGTATTTTTTTGCAAGTGGATCGTATCAACGTCGGATAGGAATGGATGCCTTTGCTATTATGTCCCAAGCCATGGTCTCCAAGGCTGTTACCTTGGTATCGGATTAGATAGTACATAATTTAATGCATTCTTACATCGAATTCCCAAACACGGATACAAAAAGGGATGAAATTGAAAGAGAGTTTCTTATCAATACTGGAGTACCTGGAATCATTGGATTAATAGATGGTACCCATGTTGCTATTAGTCATTTACCGAAAGAAATTGAGTTTTCATATGTAAATAGGAAAGGATACCATTCCATTAATGTGCTCACTGTAAGTATAATTGATATTATAAGCTACTATTTATTTCTGTTGTATCTATCCGTTTAATAGATTTGTGATTTCAAATTGCGAATTTTGTATATTAATGCAAGATATGCAGAATCAACACATGATTCATTGATTTGGCGGACAAGTCCAATATTGCCACTACTTCGGGCAATACAAGAGATCTTTCCTCAAACATGGCTTTTTGGTAACAAACATTATGTCGTTTTCCATTGGGCAAAAAGAAGCGTCCGGAAGAATCCGGAATCGAAAAAATCACTTCTGAAACCGTTCCATTGGCACAAAAAATACTCTTCTGTTGATTCTGAGGAGAGAATTTCGCTTCTGGATTTGAAGTCAGAATCCACTCAAGAAGCACTCACACAAGTGCAATTTATGTATTTTATACAAGTCAGATGACAGCTGCCGTAGATTATTTTTTGGCATTTCACCAATACTTTTGTGGATTCAATCAGAAGCAGTTTTCTTGTTCCATTGGATTTCAGATTGAGTCGATCCCCGAGTGAAACCAATGGAAAACGACATTAGACAACTTAAAAGTTATTTTCCCTAACATTATTTTGATTTCAGGGGACAGTGGATTTGCACTCGACAGCTGCCTGATCGTTGCTGCCGTAGTTGATGAAGAAAATGTTGTTCCGAATGCAGTTGCTGTTGCTGCTATTGAAAATTGTAATCAAAATCGACTATTATTAACTCAAATAATTTTTGAAAATTCTGTATAATAGAATATGTAAATAAACATGAATTACACATACGTCAGGTATATTGGGTTCTTAATTTGCAAACTTTGATTGTTGACGTTGCTGCAAATTTGTTTGCGAGCGAAATTACATTTACAGTTTCAAAAGGTGAACGTTCTTCATCCCGATATCTTCAAGTATCCTATTTGTATTATATACTTAACAACTTAGCACAAACAAGGCTTGCACTTCAAGCCATACGGATCTATTTATTACAACATATACTATTGGGGTCTGAAGGCAATCTTCGCGGGATGAAAAAGAAATGCTATAATACTAATTTTGTATTAATTCGTCTGGAATGTAATATAGGAGTGGAATATACATTTATCCTTTTAGTAAAACAGAAGCAATATGAATAAATTCACATTTTATTAAAACAAAATAAAAAGAGTACAATTCATTATCATACAACGATGGATAACGAATCTACTGACGACTACGGACTACACCGTACTTTTCATTCACAAATGAGTTGGCATCTTGTGTAGGCATCGAAGTTGTCCCAGTCCCATTCATTTCAGGGACGATGAACACCGAACCATTTCGAACACGAAATTTGTAGAGAACAAAATTAGCGATACTGATTTAATACCATAGAGGAACCAAACTAGAGAGCCAACTGAGAGCAGAAACGGTACATTTGCCCACAAACTTCCTATGACCTTGTACAGCCTAGGAATTTCCTAAGTATTAGTGCCTGTACAAATCAAAGGAGCGCCATTGCTGCCGCACGCATACTGAGGCAATTCCTAGGCAGGAAATGGACTGTCAATCGGGCGGCCATTACTAAGTTGGATTTAAGTGGGGGCGACTGTGTTCGTCATTTTTGGTGCCGATTAGTTACACGGCGTTCACATCGCAGTTCAAGTTAAACATTTTTAAAGTTTATGAATTTGTTGGAAAATCGAATTTCGGATATAATATAGGTACCTAATATAATTTCATCACAATGTCAAATACCTTTTAATAATCATTTGTCAATATCAGAAATCCATCTCATGTTATTAATCAGAGAAAAATGAACTAATACGGTTTCTTGCACTTTTGCTTTTTTTTGTGGATTTTAATCTCTTAACTTCAATATTTAAACACAATGTAGGGGAAACAGTTTGTATGCCGTGGGAAAAACATATTTCAGTTTAAACATATTTTACAATCTCTAATTGATGCGTAAAATGCATACTTACACAATATAAATATGTGCAAACATGAATTTGTTAAAATCAAAAAATTAATTCAATATTTTTCTTCCGTAGGTATATATGTAGGTACTTTTGCTCTCAAATTAAGCTTTAACTTTTTTTCAGAGTCTGGATAAATTTTCGAATCTTTATTTCTGAGCGAAATTCACACCTACTTACACTAACACCAAACATTTGTCGTTTGTCAAATTGAAAGTGTGTTATTTTACGTTTTAACAGACGACAAGTCTGTAATTAGTAATTCAAAATAAACTTTATTTTCAAAAAAAAAAAAATTTTTGCAATAATGAGCTACCATAAATTTAATGTCGAGACTGAAATTTGTTAAAAGTATTGCGCTATATCTACAAAACACGAAATAGAACATGAGAATACCTACATTAAACAAAATTATTTGGATTCTCACGATTGAATACGCCAAATCCGAAATCGGAAATTATATCGCAAAATCCAATTAAATACCACATTATTAGGCGTGTTTTTTTGAGCTTCAATATCAGCAAACCAAAGAAAAGTAGGATTTTCAGCACGCAATTCCAACAACTACTAAGAATCCTCATAGTGTCAAATAGAGCGTAGTGGTGGTAATTAAGAGCTGAAAATCCTACTTTACTTTGATTTGCTGAGATCGAAGCTCAAAAAAACAGGCCTATTGTATTTTTGTTAGGAGTTTAAAGACATAGCTACATGTATTTTTACGATATTAATACGTCTTTTTCTTTCTTTTTTAAATATGAAAAGCATTTGTTCCTATGTAACATCATTCAACACTGTTCAGTGTTATTCAACTACAGATTTTCCAATCGCACTTTGATTGTGTACAAATATGGTGCTAAATAAACGAATTTGAAAACAACCAAAAAGCCCTCCACCAGTTGTGAAACTCAAACGCACTTGTATTGATAGATCTGAGAAAATATCTACATAGATTCGCAAAAGTGCTCTGAAATCTGAAAAGATTGCTTTTTTTTTGTACCAATCGAATACCACATAAAGTTACTTTTGCCCTAGTGGAACCTTGGGCTTAACTTACATGTTGTTAACCTATTCGTGGAACAACCCCCAAGGTTTATCTGCATGAATTCTGCTGTCAAAAATGTAATTCATATAAACAAAATTAAAAAGATCTTAAATGTGAATGGATGAACATTTTTTGGAACCGAATATGGATAGAGAACAAGTACAGCTATATAAAAAACCATACTCAACATTTCTTCGTGCTACATTTATTGTTATAAATGCATTTACAAATTATTTTTAATTGAAAAAGTACCACCGGGCGGCCATTAATTACACGTATTCACCGACAGGAAAAATAAGAGCGCGCGAGAGAGGGCTGTCATTCAAAATTTCCGGGGAAAATCGGGTAGGTGCACGGGAGTTGGCTCTCTTGTTATGGATACTCTCTGTTTAATACAGTTGTGCTGTCCAACTCGGGAATTTATCTAAAGTATAAGAATAGAAACAAATTACAAATTTGAATAGCCAGGAATTAATTCAACTTATGGAACTTACCTTTTTTGATTCTGTTTTCTCAATTCATCGAGAATTTGTTTCAACAGATTTTTCTTTTCCCCCTGGTTATTTATTATCACTCCCATCTGTGATATTAG
The DNA here is from genome assembly GCA_946477585.1 of Cheilosia urbana. Taxonomy (NCBI): domain Eukaryota; kingdom Metazoa; phylum Arthropoda; class Insecta; order Diptera; family Syrphidae; genus Cheilosia; species Cheilosia urbana. Next base: position 7,677,753 of record OX297857.1, read on the forward strand.
CACATCGTTCTGTGCTATCATTTGCCTTTGGAGATTTAGTGCTGTAGTAACCGACACAAGACAAACGCTTTCCTGCAACAAGAAAATTATTACTTATAATACTTTAATTAGCAATTCGGAAGTTTGCAAACTTACCAAATGGTTTGTAGGTAAAGTATTCCTTTCTCTACCTCTTGACGAAGCGGTTGCCGACTTTGGTTGCTTGTTGATGGCAGTTCATCGAGGTCAGGAACAGAGAGACCCAATGTCGGCGCAGCATTTTCATCTGTTGCAGGCAAAAGCAAACCATCATCATATTCCTCTTCATCTTCTTCGTCCATGTAGAGAATATCGTTGTCTTGTAGCTGTTATATAGCTGTTTTATCTGAAGAATTAAAAAATAATTATAGAAAATAGCAAAATCTTACAGTTTTCCGAGTTCTTACCAAATGATAATGGGAACCACTTGAATCTCCCAGTTCCTGAAGACCGTCTATTGCATCCGTACCACATATCCTAATAACTTGTAGGTCCTCATCCGTCATATCTAGCCCATCAGGCAATTCTCCGCCTTCAGTCGTATTAACCGCAACTCGCCGGTCTGCTGCCTTTTTCTTCACAGCAGATTTGATGTCACTCCACGCCTGTGGTGGTAAATAAGTTGATTAGTTAATAAACCTTTGTGTATTTTATGAACTTACTTTTCGCCATTGATCCTCAGACTTAGCAGGTCCCATTGTATTAAGCAGAGTACTTATGTTCGCCCAAGTTTCCTTTTTCCTTAGGTTTCCTTGGGCAGACATTTGTCCAAGCAAAACACCCTTATGCTCTTCCACCATATCCAACAAGAGGTCACGCTGTTGAGAATTCAATCTTCTCTTAGAATAAAGAAAAACAAAACACAGATTAGCGATACGGTTTAAGTTATCTATATGTATAACTAAATATGAAAGGAATACACAGCTAAATAGTATAAAGACACAAGTCCAATTAATTTATTTAAATAAAAATACGTACTGTTGAACTCATGACAAACAAATTCCATCCAAAATTAAAAAATAAACAGTATTCACTTCTAGTCATCTATTGTTGTTATCACCATAAACTTTCTTTGTCAAATGTCAATTGTCGACAACCGACATCCTTCTCGCTACCTAAATAGGTTGCGTTAGGGAAAACCGGCCTGGAATTTCCAGGAACAAAGCGATATTAGAACAGGAAATATTGGAAGCTGTCAGTTCTCGACATCACGCACACATTTATAGAATCCGCCTATACGTGAACCCTTTCCGCAACCGCAATTGCGACAAAAACCGCACAAAATCAAGGCACAGGTCAATAGAATGGTGGAATTTCTACCACTGGGCTAACTCTTCTTTAAGGAATATATGACCAACAAAAAATTCAATCTATCAATTTTTGGTACAGTCATATACATACATACATACAGTTTTGGTCATATAAACATCATCAGACACAAAATATCCATAAAAAAGAGCTCGTGTACCTAAATCGCCTTTAAGCAACATTGGTTATTGGTACAAAAAATAATAATAATGTTCACAAACTTTGAGGTTAATAATGTAACTCTCTTTCCGTAAAATACTGTGGTAAATCAGGCACTTAGTGACAGGCACTTAGTGAATCGCACACTTAGGAATTGTGGCGAATCGGGCACCTGGTAACAATCTGTTTCCCTCTTAAAGTTCCACTTCCAATTGGAGACTGGAATCTCCAATGTCAAGTTATTCTAGTACAATCTGGATTGGAGTTGTATTGCAGTTTGTATTAGTTCATTCTAGAACCATCTATGGATATGGAGTTTACATCTGGAATCTATCTACTTCTGGAACATTCGCCGATAGGTGGCAGCGCGGATATAAAAGGGGCGCGTTGACAACAGAGAGGGCAGTTGATTTTTAACAAGCGATGGTGTTAAGTTCGAAAGAGTAATCGGTTGTGAGATAAGTGTGAAGTAATAGAAGAAAGCGATTGGATTGAGACGTTGAAGAATTGATTAAAGTGATATTGTTTTGAGAGATAGATAAGAGTGTAATAAAGTGAATAAAGCGATTGGATTGAGACGTTTAAGAATTGATTAAAGTGATATTGTTTTGAGAGATAGATAAGAGTAAAGTAATACAGTGAATAAAGCGATTGGATTGAGACGTTTAAGAATTGATTAAAGTTATATTGTTTTGGAGACAAATAAGTGGTTATTTGGAAAGTGTAAATAAAGAGATTTTATTGGAACAGTTGCACAGAATAGTGTTTTATCTTTTCGAATCCCAGCCTGAATGTAACAATACAAAAAAAAAATTCTAGTATTTGTATTTTATCACAAAAAAAATACCTATCCAAGAAATTTGAATTTCAACATTAAAGCGTAGTACGGACCTCTTCTGAAACGAAATTTTCCGGTGGTCTCCAAACGGACAGCGAAACGTCTGCGAAAGGGCAGCGGAAAATAATTTGTGTAGATTTCCATCAGCTGACACACAAGTAGCAGCGTTACCATCACTGGCTATTTATTTCCAATTTGGCTTCTTAAAATTGTCATTTCGGATCTATAGTAATTTACGCTATTCACTTTATTTAAAGTTTTGCGATTTTAAGGTTCCTTAGAAATTTATAATAATTCTACGTATTGTGAACGTCCTTTTTTCGTATAACTAAAACTTTCTAAACAGTTGTCTTTTTCGATTATTGGGCATTTCTGATTTTGATCTGAGATTTCAGATTTGCTGCCAAATGGAACATTAAGTCTGAATTTGGTTTCTTTTGTGAGTTGGCAGCAAAAAAACATATTTTTCACTTGCAACGGAAATTCATTGCAATTGATTTTCACACATTTATACCAACCCATTTCGAAGTTGTTTACATTTGCGCTGTTTTTTTGTTTTTTTTTTTTTTGTTAACATTGCAAAATGGAAACAAAAAAAAAGCTCTCAATTACGAGTTTGTATGGTTTTTTTTTTTTTTAATTTAATATTACCAAAAAAATATGCAGTTTTAATTTACATATTTGAATGTGGATATTTTCGTCTTCAAAATTTCTCAATTTGACTCCACCCTCATGAAAGCTGGCAACACTAGGCGTTTTTCTTTTTTATGCCCAATTCACAATGTCGCGTTGACGCGCGCGTGCGTTGACAGATTTTGTAGAAACAAAGCGTTCATATGGTGCCACACAAAATGCAGCTTCAGGCGTTGAGTCGACTTTAGACCGTAAATATCGTAAAGTTCAACGCGACGCGTGAGTAGAGCTACTTTCTACTATCACGCGCGTTTGACAACTTTAGAATTTTGAATTGTTCGATTTGAAGTCATAGAATGTACCGTTTATAGTTGGAGTGGCACAGATTCGCTAATGTTTATTATAAACAACTTTTAAAAAGCTATATGATGGTTTTTCAAAGCATAATTAATTAATTCAGTGTGTGGGAATGAGGAATAACATTTTTTTTTTGTAGGGCAACTACTAATTTCTTTAGATTTTTTGGAGGAAAAATATTAATCAAGGGCCTTGTATCCGTATTAAGGTTGTTGCGTGCTTTGATTATATTGTTAAATATGATTTTCTTGTATTTTGGAGAATCGTTTTTCAATTCGTGCATACAAATTACAGCTTCAAAAAAAAAAGGGAGTAGACTTGAAATTTTAATTCTGCTCTGAATTTGTATTTTTTAGCCAAAAAACAAACAGAACTTTTAGTTAGTCAAAGTTTTCCCTGTTAACGCGTATTTGCTTCAAAGCAGCATTTTGTTTTACAAAATTGTTGCTCGCGCGCTTTGGCATTTAAAATCGTAAAATTTCGATAAAGCGTGTCAAAGCGCGCCGACGCACGCACGCGTGCAACGCCGAATTGTGAATTGGGCATTAGTTCAGAGCACAACCTGAACTGTTATACAAAAAGTTTGTGTTTCTTTTTTAGCTCAGATGCATCAGAGCTCGAATTTGTGTTTCTTTTTTCGTTCAGAGCATGCTCAGAGCGCGCTCTATGAGCTCAGAATTAATTGACTGAGCAAGCTGAGTAAAATGCTGATTACACATATACATTCACACTTCCAGTCATATTCGAGAGAAAAAAAAAAACAGGAATAACAGAAAATCATCAGAACGATCTGAGCACGCTCGGTTCAGAGCGCGCTCATATAGCTCGAGCTCAGTTCAGTGCTCAGCTCTGAACTAAAAAAGAAAAACGCCTACTGCAGCACAAATGCCAAATTTCCGCAAGCAAAAGGCGTTTTTCTTTTTTAGTTCAGAGCACAACCTGAACTGTTATACAAAAAGTTTGTGTTTCTTTTTTAGCTCAGATACATCAGAGCTCGAATTTGTGTTTCTTTTTTCGTTCAGAGCATAATCAGAGCGCGCTCTATGAGCTCAGAATTAATTGACTGAGCAGGCTGAGTAAAATGCTGATTACACATATACATTCACACTTCTAGTCATATTCGAGAGAAAAAAAAAAAACAGGAATAACAGAAAATCATCAGAACGATCTGAGCACGCTCGGTTCAGAGCGCGCTCATATAGCTCGAGCTCAGTTCAGTGCTCAGCTCTGAACTAAAAAAGAAAAACGCCTATTATAGCTGCTTTATTTCCATAGTTTGCGATAGAAAGCATGCTTTAAAAGCATACCATCTATCGCATACTATGAACACAAGAAAAGTGTAATTTTGCTGTCAAATAAATTGGAAATCAAAGTGTGCTGTTTGGGAATTCAAAATGTTTAATTTGAATTAGTCAGTTATCGCTTCAAATGTATTTTTTATAAATATAAAAATGGAAAATTGGGAAATTAAACTCTTAAGAAATCTTAAAACTAATAAATTATTAATTACTCAATTTTTTTTTGCAATACTGCCAAAGTACTCTTTGTGTGTGTACTCGTTGCCATTCTATTCGTACTAAGAAAGTATGCTATGAAATGCCCATCACACGAAATGTGACAGTTGCTCTGCTATGTGCTGTTTTTGTTTGCTGTTGCTCTTTGCTTTGAATTCATCGCATGTGGTGAGAGCGTGTTAAGGAGGGAAATATGAAAAGAAAGTGCTAGGCACTACATTAGTGTGCGCTTGGAAAATTCTGTCTTTAATACAGATTTCTCAAAATATAGTGATTTAAGCCAGTGCCTCCGAAAGGTTAACTTCACATCGACCAGAGATAAATGAATTTAAAGAGACGCATAACTTTCGTACGTCAATCCCACAAAACCCATTTATGTATTTACAATATGGTATTCGATTGGGCTTCTTCAGATTCGCTTTCAGATTTCGTGTGGCTAATCGAACATAAAAACGTCACTTGATCTTTTTTGTGTTGATATTCGTGCGATTCGAATATGTTTAGCCTTCAAAACTTTTCAAATCTATTTCCATTCACTGTTTTTTATTCGAAATTTGCATCCCGATTGATTTATAAATATTTACCTAAATATATATATCATATATCATAAATAATTTACAAAAATAGATTCACGCTACCAAATGTCTTTCTTTGCTGTAGAAAAAATTCATGAAAACCTTTACAAACTCCACCAATTGTCAAACTCAAATGTACTTGTACTGGTAAATCTGAGAAAAAATCGAAATTTGCCTAAATCCTCTGAAATATGAAAAAGATTCTTTTTTGTTTGTACCAAGCGAACATAAAAAGTGCTCTGAGAGCGCCCAATCGAATACTACATTAGTGTTTTCACGATCTGATAAATACTAAAATAGAATTACCCAATTTTACTAGGCCTATTACACCGAATACTGAATTAAACTATTTTTTTTTTTTTTTCAATCTTTGGCTGTGAAAACGGTGCCGTGAACGAAGCCCATATGAATTAACGCCATAATGGCGTAAATTCACTTTCAAATGCGAATTAACGCCATAATCCACTTATGGCCTTAATTCACTTTCAAACGAGAACTAAAGCCATCACTAAAATGTGAACTAACGCCATATGGTGTTAATTCACATTTTTCATTTTAAATTTTGGGGTGATTTTTCATTATGAAAAAACTGTCATTTCCTTCCTAGGACTACAAAATCGAATTTTGTAGTCCTAGGAAGGAAATGACAGTTATAGTTGCGCGTTCCCATAAAAAAGTGAAACTAGTATTCACCTTTGCAGGTTAGAAAAAGCTTAATAATATACAACTTGTGTGAAGTTATTTCCTTGCATCAGCTTTTTTACTTTAAGGGTCATGATTTAGAGTTGATGTTACAAATGTAGATGTAGATTAATGAAAATTTGTGGCTATTGGTTTATCAATTTATTAAAAAATATTATCCTTATTTCTGAAGACAATGTACATTTATAATTCAAATTATTGATAATGCTGCGAGTGAGTTCAATTCACTATCAAATTAAGGCCACCTTCTAAAACGAATTAACACCATATGGCTTTAGTTCTCGTTTGAAAGTGAATTAAGGCCATAAGTGGATTATGGCGTTAATTCGCATTTGAAAGTGAATTAACGCCATTATGGCGTTAGTTCTTATGGCCTTTGTTCACGGCACCGTGAAAACAACTGAGCTACAAAAAAGCATGGCGAAGTTCAATTATTGTTTTGTGGTTAGTTCTAAATTTGTATGGTTTGTTTTAAGGCTTTGATTAAATTGTAAATAATTTTAGTACACACACATACACACTACGGAGTACCGAATTCATTGATTAAATTCCAATTGATGAACTCGCACGTCCTAGAAAATATATGAACATGTTTGAGTGAGTTAATTCATTTTTTGAGAAGTTATGTATCTCAGTTAATTCTATTATCTGATCTTTCGGGATTATTTCGATTTGCAAAACCGAATGACCCACGGAGTTACGGTTTAGGAAGCGCTGAAGCAACATGGCTTTCTAAAGTCTGATCATAATTTTCCAAACCCATCTTATCTGAGAGTTGTTTTTATTCCGGCGTCAGCAGTTATGTCAGATGTTTTCAGTTTGTTTTGAGTTTTAATTTTCTTTTGATAACACTACACAAATACACAATTTAATCATTCGAGGGGTTCAAATAAGTAATAAACATTGTACAATTGTGTAAGAAGCCATAGAAATTAGTCATAACACGTCTCAATGTCAGTACAACAGTTGACCAGGAATGTCAGTCGATTTTCTTTGCAAAAGACCGCATCGACATTCATAAGAGGTGAGGAAGAACCAACAAATGAATAAATTTCACTGCAGAATAATGCGTTCGGCTTTTGCATCTCAATCAAATCGTTAGGGACTAATCAGAAATTAAAAATTCAATATGTGGCCAGACCGGCTGAGATAAATTTCGCTGTTGCCAAGGAGTTAAAGGTCAGTGCTTGGTGTCATGCCGCGTGTGATTGTGAATAGCTATTGTTTTGAAAGTGCGCAATTTAAATGACCCTGGTCGTCGATTGAATTGAATTTTTGTTCGATGTTCATAACTCATGCGCCTTATCCAAATATTGCGATCGCGTCAGCAAGAGTCCGTATCGGGCATTGGAAGTGACGAGGAAACGGAGAATGGATCGATCCTCATCCTACATGAAACTTTCTGTAAAAATCGTTTGAATATATGGGTAGCCTTCTTGGATACTCTGCACGTCTGCGAAAACCCGAATTGCTGCAATATATGTAGAAAGTACCAAAGCAATTCGGACGTTGCTAAAAAGAGTAGGACCTTCTACGGGAATGCCTGTTAGTTATGACTTGTTTTTATTGGCAAATCAATTCTCCGCTCTAACTGAGCTCTGCTTACCCTATCCGCAATCGAACTAGTTTTCGGGGAAGCAAAGCTCTATTTTACCACACCTACGTGCTTGTGGATCCATTCTGACCCGTTCACTTTTTCAGCATTCCCCCAACGAATAATGTCAACTGCCAATGGATCCAATATGCTCGTGGCCATTTCCCAGATGCGTGCAACAAACGACAAGGGCGCAAACCTTCAGCAAGTGGAACAGCTTGTCGCAAAGGCCAAGGACCAGAATGTGAAGGTTTGTCATTTGAACTGTATGCCACTAGTCTGCCAGTTATACAACGTATCCCTTTAGTTCCTCTTCCTGCCCGAATGTTGTGATTTTGTGGGCGAAAACCGTCAAGAGACTCTTGAACTGTCCGAACCCCTCACTGGAGCGAATATATCAGTTTATGCAGATCTAGCCAAGAAGAACAGCATGTGGCTTTCACTTGGTGGTGTCCATGAGTCCATTCTAGATTCAGTAAGTCGGCCGTGTCATTTTTCATTTGTTTTGCAACTTTGTTCTTTTTTGCAGTCTGGTGAGAAAACGGATAAGATCTACAACGCGCACGTAATCATCGATTCACATGGTGACATTGTCAGAGTCTACCACAAGCTGCATTTGTTCGATGTTGTCACTCCAGAGTTTCGGTTCCGTGAGTCGGATGTCGTGCAAAAAGGAGAGCGTATTTTTCCGCCCGTACAAACTCCCATTGGGAATTTGGGTCTACAAATAGTAAGTTGACACCGAAAACGTCTATCAAAAAAAGCAAACAAGCTAACATTTCTTTCATACTAGTGTTACGATGTCCGCTTTCCAGAAGTTGCAACAACACTGCGAAAGCTTGGCGCTGAGATTCTCACCTACCCGTCGGCATTTGCTTTTTCCACCGGTAAAGCCCACTGGGAGGTTTTGCTTCGTGCCAGAGCAATTGAAAATCAGTGCTACGTAATTGCACCAGCACAAGTTGGATTTCACAATGCAAAACGACAAAGTTTTGGCCATGCTCTCGTAAGTCAAAGTAAATTTCAATACAAATTCCTATAAATGCCTGGTCTGTGTTTTCAGATTGTCGACCCATGGGGAAAAATAGTCGCCGCGATTGGTGACAAAGAACTTGACATTGCCACGGCCGAAATTGACTTAGAGAAAATCGCCACAATTCGACGGAATATGCCGTGCTTTCACCATCGTCGCAATGACGTTTACAGTTTGACTGCAATCGAAGCCAGTGAGTTGGAGGGAGTTGATCGGCTCTTTGCCGATAACATTATTCCAAAAGAGACAATCTTCTTCGAGAGTCCTTTTTGTTTTGTGTTCACTAACCTGCGTTGCGTTGTCGAAGGCCGTCAGTAATACTCGCATTTGACAGGAGGCCGTAACCACAAGTTATTGTTTGTTTCTTTCTTGCATGTTTGTAGATGTCCTGGTGTCGACGAAGCGCGTTGCCCCACGATTGCAGGACTTGAATCGTGACGAGATCACCGATTTGTTTAGCACAGTATGTAAGATACAACGTATGTTGGAGGGGATTTATAAGACAACAGCAGCCACTGTCACAGTTCAAGACGGACCCGATGCTGGCCAAACTGTAAAGGTAAGCAACGGACGCATTTATTGTATCGCTGCCTTTCGAGTTTGAATGGTTTTAAAGCGAGAACTGTCTGAGTCATTTCAGTCCATTCATTTTCTTTTTTGTTCTACAGCACGTGCACTTCCATGTGATGCCTCGACGCCTAGGTGACTTTGGCCACAACGATCAGATCTATGTCCAACTTGAAAAGTTTACTGAAAATACAGAGAATCGCCCAATCAACGAAATGATTGCCGAAGCGGAGCTCTATCGCAATTACTTTACCAAAGAACAAAACTAACGTTAACTGTGTAAACTTTATGTAAAAACGAACGTTCCTGGGAGTGAATAAAAATACAATAAAAAATAGTTTAACTAGTTGTTTTTGAGGTAGTTGGCACTTCATCCGTATCTGGTGCTGAAGGTTGCGTTAAATCCTTCGCTGTGCGAAAGACATTCCTAGATTGTTGAATAGATGGAGGCGATGTAGATGGCATACACATAGGGCTCAAATTGGCTGGAGCTGTCTTTGGTCGTCGACAGGAAAGCTGTAAGTATTCAATGATTTAAACGGTGGCTACTATACACAAACTACTTACACTAAATCTTTTTATTCGCGAGCTGCGTTTTGTTTGCATTCTCTCTCGAGCGGTGTCGTAATTAATTCTTCCCTTTAAACGGTTGAAGTGTGTTTCCAAATAACGGGCTAGCCAGTCTATACCACCCCAAAGGCTGTTCAATTCTTTGGGATTGAAGTAAGTTGACTTCAGACTGGAAAAGTAACGGTTGGCAAGAGATTCCAGGGCGAAGGCATTCTCAATGTCATACAATTGAATTGTGTCGCTGGCGAGATCCGATTTCGTGCCCACCAAAAGAACGGCCTTTCCACTTACAAACGGATGGGAAGCAATCTGATTTAGAAGTTGAAAGGATTTTTGCATTTCTTGTTGAGGTGCTGACATATCGTAGCAAAAGATGAGTCCCATTGTCTAAGTAATAGAAAGCAGATGTGTGTGGTAGAAAATTAAAACAAACTAGCTGGGAATAAAAAAAAAAAATTATGAACACAACAAGTCCATATAGGATGCAAGCCACGACTTCGTTTTCACGTAATGAGCACTGGAGTCGAATCGCGTCCTCCGTGATTGAGCATTTCGTGACGGAACTTGTTTTTTATTTCACATGTAAAACCAACTTAATTCCGTGAACGGGTAGCTCGTGAGAATTACCGAGGGTAGGTGAAAATCTTCCAAAGACACTATGAGAATAGCAAGCGCGTGCTCAAAGTAGTGTCAGATTTTTACTGCCGAAAAACACCACACTTCGAAGAATTGTTATTATTATTATAAATTATTTAATATGTAATAAATTACAAAATTAATTGTTCAATAGCGCTAGCTGCTACGGCTTTCGGCTAGTTGTAGGGAACAAAATCAAAATTTAAATACAATTTTCAAACTTAATTTCTAAGATTAAACTGTATCGTTGTTTATATTTTCATCGTTGACTATGGTCAATAGTTCTAGGACGCTTCTGTGAGAAATGGTTTTGAAGATTCGATCGACTTCTTCGCAGACAAGTAGGTGACTGATTGTGAGCCTTGGTTTGGCAGTGCATAGCTGACAGATTGGCGGTGGTTGTTTTGTGATGAGGTGTTCATGGGTTATCCTTGTGTGTCCCATCCTTAATCTGATGTAGATTTTTATTTTATTTTGTGATATATTTGTAGGGTACAAGGTCTTTTGGGCTTCTGGGTTGAATTTGGCGTAAATGTTGCGATAGTTGGTCCAAAGTGTTTTTCTTTTGTATTTCCAGGTGGTCAGTAGGTAATTTTTTAGGTCCTTGCGATTGTAGAAGTAGAACATTTTTAACGGTTCTTTTACTGCTGATTTTGCAGCAGTGTCAGCGTGTTCGTTACCTTTAATGCCACTGTGGCCTGGGATCCAAATAAGTTTTAGATTTTTGTTTTTGGAAATTAGGTTGTCCCGAATGCATTCGACAATAGATACGCTATTGTTAATATTTTTTGCAGCATTGAGGGGTGAAAGGCTGTCTGTAAAAATAACAACTTTTTTGTTGTTAGCTTCTTTGATGCCCATTAGGATAGCATAAGACTCAGCTGTGATCTTTCAAAGCACATCTATGTCATCGTTATAGATTTGCCCTGATGCAGAAGCGATTTTTCCCGTAACTTCGATTGCATAATACATTGCCTACTTCTTATTTTTGAGGGAAGACATAATTGCAGTATTGTTGAGCTCAGCCATTTGTATTAGCCAAATTAATTTTTTGAATGCTTGAGCAAACTCTTCACAGTATCGTTTTGAACTTTTTTTAATTTATGAAGATAAAGATTCTGAATTAAGGAAACACTTATGCGGGAAATTGAGGAACATTTTTGCAAGTGTCGTGAAATAATTCCATTCGATGTGATACGAGTACTTTCATTCGATGATTAGTTGAATCGAAACAAAAAAGAATCGATGTATTCGATTAATCGTATGTATTCGTATTTACTTGGATCGAATCGACCCTAGTCGTTATATCCAATAAAGTAATAAAGTAAAGATTTAATGAACCGATAAATAATATCCCTTTAATAAACACCATATTATTTTTTTTTTGTCTAAGGCGATTTTTAAGCTCAATATTGTAAAATCGTAAGAAAAGAAAGTACCACGGTAGCTAAATTCTGTCCAACTGAAAAATGGTTTCAAATATTGAAAAATCTTGAAGAAAAGAAAATCCAACGAAAGCATAACACTGCCGAACTGAAGCATGGTTTCAAATATTGTAAAATCGTAAGCCCCTCAAAGTGTTGACACGTTCGTTATCGAAGTGACAGCGCATGTTCGCATTCGAACAGCAGTCGCTTTTGGCCTTAAAGAAGCCATACACGACACAGACATGTCGTTGTGAACCAAGGAAAATTCAAAAAGTTTTGAATTCACGCAGACGGTCGCTGCAAAGGATAGGCATAGGATACACATGACACTGATAGAGACAAATATATTGGTTTGCAAAGACATGTCTGTATCGCGTATGGCCCCTATTAGCAGTGAGTGAAATATGGAACCAGTGATCCCAAGTGAAAAAGAGCCCATTTCTTGCGCCTTTTAAATGATAAAGGCTAGTACGCTGCTTAAGTGAAATCCAGTTTTTCATGCAAATTTTTCACCGCGAAATGTCAAAATGAACTTTCCACAGGGAAATTTCACTTGGCAGTACGCAGCTCAAGTGAAAAATTGCGCTTCAAAAACTCAGCTGTAGGTGGCGATACTAAAATCTCTCCACAGCTATTTCACTTGGTTTTTATTGTCCGTCGCATTAAATTTTTGACATTTCGGCGTGAAAAATGATTCGTAGGCCGACGGTTGAGAAATTAATTTATTAATTTCAATTTCAGATGTTTCTTTAAGAGAGTACTGCATTTTTCGAACTTCTTTTATCATTTTTGCATTGAATATAGTACCATAAAGCTAGGTGTACAAAAAGTTGGTGGCATGGATGACCTTTTTGATGAGCAGGCTGCCTCAGTAAATTGTTATACACTGTTTTGCTCAAGTTAAGCATACAGTTTTTTAATCGGCGGTCCGATCAATTACATAAAATGCTTTATGGATACTAAAATGGCAATTTAGTGTTTTCATACAAAAAAATATTTGTTCGCAGCTCCCAGTTCCCTTTTGTAAAGGCGACACGGAAGCTGCTGCAATTGCGTTATAAAATTGAACACGATACTCTTTTTATGCATTTTTTTTAGGACAAACGAACATGCACTTCACAACTGTATAAATATGATTGAAGGCGTGTTGAATGGGAGTTACTTTAATTAATAATAAATCCTTAAATATTATTGTGGCATTCGATTGGGAGCTCTCAGAGCACTTTTTATGTGCGTTCGGTACAAAAAAATCTTTTCCAGATTTCAGAGCGCTTTTGCGAATCTATATATTTTATCAGATTTACCAATAAAAGTGCGTTTGAGTTTGTTTTTTTCTCTACAGCAAAGAAAGTAATTGCATTGGGTGAATCTATTTATGTAATGGAAAACGCTTTGAAAAGTGTTGAAGGCTACCTACACATATTCCAATCGCACGAGCACGAGTGTCAACACAAAAAAGGACATGTGATGTTCTTATGTTCGATTAGCCACACGAAATCTGAGAGCGAATCTGAAGAAGCCACGTAAGAAACTTTTGCAAATAAGAATACAGCAGTATTCGAATGTTCTACTACAATGAGGTTCAGTAATCACATCCATATAATTCCCGGATCTTTCAAACTGTGCGGTATACTCTCTCTGCAATCTTGATTATTAAAATGTGTTAAACTGGTCTTATGTACGAATCAGATATTATTGCCAAAATTAAACACTACGAGAACCTGTGAACTACAATAAAACAAAGTTCGCAATTTCTTTCCTTCATCTGTTTTCATTTTAAGTACAATAAAAGTGAAAAAATATGTTTATTTTATACTATAGCTATCCTTAATCTTATGGAACTACCAGCAGAAAAAAAAACTTTTCAGCTCAGTCACCCTGCAGCCTTATTAAGCCTGGTACGCTGCTCAAGTGAAGTGAAATTTTCACTGCTCTCCAAAAAATGCTGTGAAATCTAAAGTGAAATATGTTTTTGGAGATTTTCGTGGAGAAATTAATGCAGGGTGACTGAGCTGAAACAATTTTTTTTTCTGCTGGTAATTCCATAAGTTTAGGATCCTTTTGCACTCTTATTTTACCTAAAATGAAAACAGATGGAGGAAAAAAATTGCGAAATTTGTTTTATTTTAGTTCATACTAGTAATAGTATTTAATTTTGGCAATAATATCTGATTTATACATAAGTTCAGTGTAACACATCTTAACAATCAAGAGTGCATAAAGAGTATACCGCACCTTTTGAAAGATCCGGGAATTATATTGATGTGATTACTGAACCTCATTGTAGTAGAACATTCGAATACTGCTGTATTCTTATTTGCAAAAGTTTCTTATGTGGTATTTGATTATGCTTCTTCAGATTCACTCTCAGATTTCAGATTTCGAGTGGCTAATCGAACATAAGAACATCACTTGCCCTTTTTTGTGTTGGCATTCGTGCGATTGGAATATGTGTAGCCTTCAACACTCTTCAAAGCGTTTTCCATTCACTGGTTAAATTTTATATTCAAACATTCTAAAGCAGCATCCCGTTTGATTTCTTAATATTTTTACATAAATAAACTACACAAATAGACTCACCCGATACAATTACTTTTTTAAAACAAACTGAAACGCACTTGTATTGGTAAATCTGATAAAATATATAGATTCGCAAAAGCGCTCTTAAAGCAGGAAAAGATTGTTTTTTTTTTTTTTTTTGTTCCAAGCGCACATAAAAAGTGCTCTGAGAGCTTCCAATCAAATGCCACAATAACATTTAAGGATTTATTATTAATTAAAGTAACTCTCATTCATTCATTAGTAATAAAAATGCATAAAAAGAGTATCCTGTTCAATTTTATAACGCAATTGCAGCAGCCGCCGTGTCGCCTTTACAGGGAAGTGAACTGCGAGCTGTGAACAAATCATTTTTTGTATGAAAAAGCTTAATTGCCATTTCAGTATCCATATAGCATTTTATGTAATGTGATTAAAAATCTGTATTCTTATTTTGAGCAAAACATTGTATAACAATATACTGAGGCACACTGCTCATCAAATAGTTCATCCTTGCCACCAACTTTTTGTACACCTAACTTTATGGCAGTGTTGTTATATCGTGGGATTTATCCCTTTTCGTGGGAATTTCGATGTCCGAAAAGCCTTTCGTGGGATAAAGGGATAAAGCACCAAATCGTGGGATTTTGAGGAATCTGACAAAAAACGTTAAAACTATAAGTTTTTGCTGAAATTTCATGAAAACTCCTACATTTCACGATGATTATTAAATGTGCATAAAGAACTGCTTATATGAATTGTCTCTTATCAAAATTTTCTAGTACCAAAAAATAATCGTAATAAGGTTACAAACTGTGATTTTTATACTAAAAGTTAATTATCCGTGATTTTCTTTCCTTGTATAACAAATTTTACTTCTAAAAACTGGATTTTGAGGCGAAAAAGTGTCGTGGGATTTAAAAGGGATTTTGAGTACAGTGAAAAGGGAAAAAGGGGAAAAATTACCACGTTTCGTGGGATAAATGAAGAGAGAGTGCTAACAACACTGCTTTATGGTACTATATTCAATGCAAAAATGATAAAAGAAGTTCGAAAAATGCAGTACTCTCTTAAAGAAACATCTGAGATTGAAATTAATTTCATAACCGTCGTCCTACGAATCATTTTTCACGCCGAAATGTCAAAAATTTAACGCGACGGACAATAAAAGCCAAGTGAAATAGCTGTGGAGAGATTTTAGTATCACCACCTACAGCTCAGTTTTTGAAGCGCAATTTTTCACTTGAGCTGCGTACTGCCAAGTGAAATTTCCATGTGGAAAGTTTGACATTTCGCGGTGAAAAATTTGTATGAAAAACTGGATTTCACTTGAGCAGCGTACTAGCCTTTAGGTGTTACCTAATGAGTAATGACCGGTATGTAGTAAGAACAGCGTTGCCAAACGGTCAAAATATTTCCCCCCAGATTTGGCTACTTTTTTCAAAACAAACCCCAACTTGTTTTAATTTTTTATCTTTTTTTAACTTTTTTTGTATGATTTAAGACAAGAAATTTCGAAATTATGTGAGGGACTTGTCGACTGCTGAAATCACTGATGTCTATCAGCCACTTGAAACCGAACTAAAATAAATGTCAGAGGAGCAATCGGAGTTTTAAAATTTTCTTTTGATCGAAGTCAATCAAGTGTCAGATCGGCCGAGTTGTAAGAAGTTTCTCTTTAATAACTTATAAAAATTGTTAAGCTGGCAATGACCAGGATGAAGAAGGAGGATGTTGAGAAATCGCCATGTTTTTTTTTTTATTATTCAGCCATTCTTGTAACGTAGAGCGAAAGGAAAATAAATAAAAAATAAATCGAGAATACTTTTCATTAATCAAACGCAGACTTCACAAGCGACTAAAACTGATTAAAACCTTTCCTTACATTTGCAGATCCAATCTCTTTTACGCCATGAGCGGGAACACCCTACAAAACAGACAACCTGCACATTCCCTGACACTACACTTGATAACTTCTGTAAATCTCCTACAATTTAAAGACCCATGGAAATCGATTTCTCCCCCTTAGATTTCTTTAAAGTCTCGATTCAATTTGACGTGCGCGGAAGGTCACACTGTAGCACAACTAACCATTTTTGTCTGTCACTCACCTTTGCATAGTAATGATGCCACAACTTTTGCATTTCTTTATTGCCACCAATTTCTGTAATGGATAGTGAATAATTTGGTAAGTACACCTGATAGCATTGAACGCCATTTGTCGGTTCGTACAACGTGCGCTTCGTGCCAGCCAAGATGCAACCAATTTCGGTTTTACCAACATTCTCTTGCCCCAGCAGAATGACGTTGAAACTACGACTACAAAGAAATTGATTTAAAATGAGTTCCAAAGGTTTTTTTTTTTAATAAACACCATTCCACTCACTTGTTCGAATTGATGACCACATTTCGCCTTGTCCAGCAACAACACCACTTGCAAAGATTCAATCCCATCTAGGATAGCTGTTGAACATTTTTAAATTGTTCCTTCGCTGTTGTATTTTCTATTAAGAGCGACGTAATAAACTTCTCAATATAGTTGCGCCATTAACGAATAAACATGACTCTATAAAATATACGACCGAGGTTTTTTTTTTTGTTTACTCAAAACGAACAAAAAAACTGTTGCTATGGAGTTGTTTTGAATGTCGTTCTTGATAAAATGAGATTCGATTCGAAGCAACTTAAGCCGATACACAAATTGGTTGACAGATACGACAGTCACATATAGATGGTGCTTTTGCTCATTCGAATTTAAATATTGATTTCGCCGTTGGAAGTGGACAAAAGCTTATGCCAGTTTTTTGCCAAAGATGGATGATTAAAACAGATGGATACCTTTCGTACGTATATCAGTGATGTAAATCGACTTTTCTCAATTGTACTAAAAATTGAAAAGAAATAGTACTGAAACGTACAAAATATTACATTTTTTTTTAATGCCAAAAATGTAGTTATTGCATTCAAAAAAGTCATATTTTATTGAATCTATAACGGTCATATTATTCACTCCGAGTGTAAATGAGGCTTAAGTTAATTTGCACACTAATCCCAATTTTTTGAACCCGATGATTTAAATTTACATTTATAATATTCACTCAAAAGCATGTATTAAGCCCGCTGGATACAAGTGCATTTAAACGCGGAGCTTAAACCGATTTTAGATCGATTTCACACCTACGTTATGTTGAATTTCACATAAAATTACATTATTTTTTACTGTTTGTCTTGGCAATTGCTTTTTTGCTATGTGCTGAGTTTGATTTTTTTCTTCTTTTTTTTTGTATTTATCATGAATTTACCCTCCAGTATGCCTCTTTTTTAGCCAATATTTCTGAAAATAAACTACCATAGTTATCATTCACTGAAGCACTCAATATCGAAGCTCAAAAAAACATTCCTATGGTCGAAGACGTTGACGGCGTTAATTCACCATCTGCTGTTTCATCAGCTCTTCGATAAATTCATCTTCTAACTACGAAACCATCAACATTTTATCTACTTTAAATTTTTTTTTAGCTTCTTGATACATTTTACATATACTATTTCACTTTTACTTATTTCCTGAAGCTAAGTAGGTACGCTGCTCGAACTTAACTAAATTTTATCTGCTCTCCAACTTTTCTCTCCAAACATTAATTAAAATCCCAGCTAAATTTTGAAATAAAGCACGCCGCGGATAAGTGTCACAGAAAACTACTGTTCTTTCAAAATAATTTACCTACTTCAAAAATTCAACACTCTGATTTCCACCATTTCCGATTCTAGGTACTCCTCGTCGAGGTATTTATTAAAAAAAAAAACTTCATTGCTTACCTATTCCCCGCAATACAAAATTGAAACAAAACAACAGAAGACAGCGATCTGTCAAAATTTAGCTTGAAAAAATGTACCGCCCATTTAAATGGGCTAGATAAATTTTGACAGATACATTAATTACATTCTGAAACAAAAGTTTGATTATTTAGCTCGAGCTGGTACCACTCAGCTAAATGGGTTCGTTTAGATTTAGCTAATTTAGCTCAGATAAATTTGGGAAAGAATTTTGTATGGGGGCAAAAACTTAGCTCGAGCAGCGTACTAAGCTTGACCGAAGAAACGTTACTATTATGAGATTTAGTTTTAACCCGAGTTAAAATACTTAAACTGGTCGCCGCAGTGCAAATTAAATTCAATCGGATTAAATGCTGACATGTTTAAAAAAAATTAGTCTATGTTGGGGTATACTGACTGAATATTATGGAATATTATATTATGGACTTGGGTTCAATTTTTGGAGTGAATGATATGGACGTAAGTGAAATAGACTCATAATGTTCGATTTATTTCAAAAGCTAAACACAGTTCGATTTATTTCAAAAACTAAACACAGTACAAATAGTAGGTACTCAAAATTGAGAAGTGGTACTTGCGTACTCGGGAAAGTCAAATAGTACAGAAATCAGTACAATAGTAAGCCTTTTTGCAACAGTGACGTATATCCCCCAAAACCCATTTGTTAAGTGTTGCCATAATTTCAAAAAAGAAAATGCTAGAATGTATGAAGCCAAAAAATAAAAATGCTAAACAAAACAAAATGCCAAAACAAAGTGAAAACATCAACAGCATTAACATTTTTTTTTTTTTATCTTTTATACTATAAGTTCATCTGAATGTATTTCTTTGTCTATCTATATCTACAATATTAAATGTAACACTCTCTTTAGTAATGAATTTCGACCCTAAAAATATATCAGAAAATAATAAAATTAAAAATGTTTTTTTAAACAATGAATTCAGAAAAAAACAAAACTACAAAACGTCGGCTGAGTTCTATCTTGTCCAATGTCCATTTTTCAAATTTTTGGGAAATCGATTTTCAAAGTTTAGGTTCAAAGCTTTTATTCAATTAACTAGATTTCTGTTCTGAAGTAATTTTTTTATGAAAGCTCAAACAATTTTATATTTAATAATTAAAATATTTTTGTATTTAAAGTTTCTTCTAATTAATTAAAAATAAGAATGTATCTCCAAGTCATTTTGGATATTGGACAATGATGTATAGGATGAGTAAAAGTTAGTTCAAATGTTGGATATTGACCAAAAAGAAGTTAAATTCAACAAGATAGAAAATAAAGAAAGGGTAAAAAAGAAACCAGTGTTGCTAATAGTTAGTATTGAACAAAAAGTCTTCCAACTTAACTTAAAAAAAAGTTAAATTAAAGACTTTTCTTTTATTACAAAAAATACAAACATTGTTTCTGTGTATAATGCTTCTATTAAAACAAATTCAATTCAAGACATTCATTTCTTTATAAGAAACTAGCTGACCCGGCGAACTCCGTTCCGCCCAAATTCGTTATAATGTAATGAAAATAATATTTCCAAGCATGCACAGCGTATGCTACTTTATGTAATTCCATCAATTTAAATTCTTTATTCAAATATTATATTAAATACAATACAAATAGCTGAAGTATAGCAATGACGATGTATTTCAATCAAACCGCTATCATTGACGTGTCGGCCACCCTTACACTTTTGCAATAAATTGGTGTGCTCACACGTGAGAATGTCACATACAAAGCATGTGGAAAACATGGGAATTCAAGATTGATGCTACAAATATCCAGCGATTATTCTTCCGACTTATTTTTTGTCATAGACGCTTAAATACCAATGACAAATCGTTCTGAATAAACGGAGTCCGCGATATGACAATGTTTACCTTTTAATTTTCCCCTCAAAATCGTCCTTGCATGACATTTGATTTGAGATTCTTGACAATCATGTCACGCGATCCGATACAAAATGTCGATGCATTTAGTTTGCTCAACAAAATTATAATTGAGTCGACTTTTAATTTCAAATTGTGAAGCGGTAGGTCCGGAACATCCGAATTAGAAAATTAAAAATTTTAAATAATTTTTCTTGTATTGGAAGTGACACTACTACCCGTTTCCTATCCATTCTATTTTTTCCAAAGTGCGGTTCCTTTATCAGGATTGAAGACAAATGTGCGATCTTCTAAGTTCATTTTCTCTATCGCCGTTTTAAACATTGTAATGAAAGCGTTGATTGCATTATAATGGTTGCAATTTTCGAATGATGTTTTTTGTCACTCCTGTTTGCCCTCTGTAACGCCTATTGACTTGATCATCCCCCGACAAAATGAAGTACACCTGCGAATATTGGTGTACGTCCTCATTTACTGGTAAGAAGCTACCCATCCGATAGTAAATCTGTTAATCCGAATAATGGTGGCACACAATTAACATCGCTCCAATATCGAAAAGCAGTTCTCATTACTTGCACTCTCAATTTTCTTGCCTGTTGATCTGATCATTCCTCTGCTAATTCGGGCTCGGGAGACGATAAGTACTCAATTCCTTCCATTAAACTGTTAGAAAAGTTATGTAAGTATGGATAACAAAATTATGATCAAAATTTAAACTAAAGACATATTTGAGGAGCACTTAGTCTCTTTGGGGTCCATTTTAAAATTACCGACGTGACGCGTGTTTTCCCGATGCCGACGAGATCAAAACTGAATGATTGATACCAACTACTATCTGATTTATTGCATTTGATAGAACCAGATAGAACGGCAACTTAGTATTGGATAGGTATTCAACAAAAATACAGGAAATTGGATATCCGCCAAAATAGAAATAATTGATTATTCAAGCCTACTGGACAAAATATCCACTTTAGTGGATATTGAACAAAATATAAAAAATAAAGCATTTCTCTTTATCGCGTATTAAATCTTGTCCAATATACTACAAAAATTATTTTTAAAGGTTTATTGAACAATTAATACATTCAAAGTTCTAAGAAAAGTGGTTTATCGAACAAAATAGATCTCTATAACTTGAAAACTAAAAGAAATAGAACAAAATGGATTTCACCAAACGAAAGAGGGTCCCCAAATTAGTAAGACTGCGTACTTAACTCAATTTCACAAAAAATGGTCTATTGGACAGGATAGAACTCAGCCGACGAAAATATCAACAGTAGCCATATATTTTTGAAATATTTACTCTAACTACACTGGGTGTATTTTTTTTTTTTTTTGACGTTTGAGGTCCACGTCCACCAAAGATAATGCATAAATCCTTCACCACACGTCTGAATTAATTAGCCCATGTATCAAAGGGCATGGTACTGCCCAGCCAAGTTGTAGCACTATACCTATTTTACAGGAATAAACTCAGGTGATTTTCGATCCCCTCTATCTACGGTACCAATAAAGTTAGAAACTTTAAATTCGGAATATTTGCTATAAGCTGATCAAGAACAAGCGTTTCAGTAAACTTTATAGCATTAGTGGTTCCTGAAATATAGGGCTTACAAAGTCATAAAACCCGTAACTGACTGACAGATAATCAAAATTATGGAGTACTTCCCGAAATTGTGGAATCTTGTAATTTTGCACAACGGTATGTCTTGTGGCGCAATCAAAGGAATAACTCGAACATTTGAGATTTCTTTATAAGGGGACATACATAGTATCCACTCACCTTCTCAGAATTGTTGTCAATTATATGGAGGACTTCCGATTGTTGTAGAATAATGAAATGAATTTGGTTGATCGGTAGAGTTCGAAAATCTAAAATTTTTCATTCGATGCCATTTTGAATTTATACATGCAACTTAAAAGTTCATGACTTTTCTAAGAACTTATTACTGACTTAAATTTGGTGGGCTTACTTGACAAGTTTTCTTTTTATTACGCCAAATTCGAAAGTTTTTAAAAACTTGATCAGTGAACCCACCAAATTTTAGTCAATAATGATTAAATAATAATAAATTCTCTCTTAATTTGTAGTTATTTCAGTATTGTTCTACCCTAAATATTTCGTATTAAACCTTACTAAGGTAAGAACTTGGTGTGCTTTTAGATCTCGGTACTTTTCACGGCTGACATTTTTACATAGAGGTTTTTATATAGAAGAACTCTCTGGCTCTTTTTATAACATTTATGTTTTTGGTCTGATGTCTGATCTACTTATCTCCACGTACCCAATAGGGCATTTCGCGAAGCTATCTCTTTCAAAACTTTGCTTTCTCTTTCACTTAAACGTCAAACCAACTTGTAGGAAAACAAACCATATTTTATGTGGCGGGAGATATGATTTGTTTCGTTTGACGATTAAAAGTTTATAATAAAGTGCAAAATGCTATCTAAAAACATTGCAGAATTAATATTGTGTTTGCTAAAAGTTTTGGAAGAGTTATAGTTAAAAAAAAAAACAACCTTATCGCGCGTGTTGTGGCGGCGGCAATAACAAAATAAAATAAGTTGTTTTTTGTATGATTGAAATTTTATGATAAAGTGCAAAATACTATCTTTAAACACTGCGGAATTAATATTGTGTTTGCTAAAAGTGTTGGCGGCTATGAACATAATAAAATAAGAAAAAATGCCGACAAATTGTTGCATTAAAAACTGTACAAACAACGCAGTGAAAAATGAAGACATACGTTTTTATATATTTCCACAATGAAGAACAAAACCTGAAATTCGAAATCTGGCTTTAGTTGGTATCAAAATAAAGATAATCAATTGTGGAATTTTCTTACGAAAAAAAACAACTTAATTCTGAAACGATTGGATTCCAAATTAGAGGAACGAAAATCAGCTGTTCATTGAAATCAATTTCAATCAGTGAAATAATAAAAGTGGATTTAAAGAAAAGTTAATATTATTTGATTAATCGTCTTAAAATCGTAAATCAAAATTTACAATGATGCATTTCAAAGAAAGCTATAACTGGGGCCTTACACATTACTCGCTCACATTTCACATTTCATATGCGTGGGAAAGTGTTGGGAAACATTTTTAACTTCGATGCACTGTATATCAGTTTAATGTAAACGAATGACTAAAATTCCAGAGCAAATATCGAAAAATATAAAAATCCAAAAAAGTGCTAAAAAGGCATCTGGCATTTTTCTTTTTTAAAAAAATGCTTTTAAGTTTTCGAAAATGCTAGATCTAGCATTATAAATGCCAGAATGGCATCACTGATTTGTTTAGATTTTAGTTTTTGTAATTTCAACCCCCGTCTGTGAAAGCGTGTGAGCAACAAAAAAGCATAATGTTACATTTGGGCTGGGATTCAAAAAAATAAAACACTATTCTGTTCAACTGTTCCAATAAAATCTCTTTATTTACACTTTCCAAATATTCACTTTTTTATCTCCAAAACAATGGGGCATATTCATAGATCTTTGATAAGCTATTACTATGTTATAACTAAACTAAACCGGAGTTTATGTTATTCATAGACAATTTAAACTCATGTCTAAACGAAAAACTCGGGTCTAACATTAAACACGACAGAACCTATGTTTAAGTTGTTTTTAACTCCATTAAACGTCATAAGACAAACAGAAAATATAAGAATTTTGCAAATTTTGTGACATTTGGTTTCCAATAAATACAATAACGTATCGCGAGAATAAATTACTAAAAGAAAGTAAAGGGAAGATGTCGGTAGATTACAACATTGAGGAAGATTTTGAAATTTTGGAGGATATTGCTATGGTACCATCAACTAGAAGACTGAAGCGCTACAGAACCCGCATAGATCCGTTTCAATCATTGACTAATGAAGAATTTTACGAAAGATATCGATTCGACAAAGATACGGCAACTTTTATAATTGATTTGTGTAACATTCAAGATCAACCATCTAAGAGAGGCTTGCCTTTATCTGGAAGCCTTCAAGTCTTAACGGCTTTGAGATTTTTTGGTCGAAATGTTCATCAAAGTGATATAGGTAACGTGAAGTTTATATAAGCAATATGATGTGATAACTATTATTTCGTCATTTATAAAGGCGACCTTCATGGAATTTCCCAACCAACCGTTAGCCGAGTTATTGCGCAGATATCACGAAAACTGGCTCTACAGCTTCCAAACTTTGTTTCATTTCCATCTACAAGTCGAGAGATACAACAAGTAAAATCAGATTTTTTCCAAATCGCTGGATTTCCCGGAGTTATTGGGACAATTGATTGTACACATGTGCGCATTAAGTGCCCTGCGAACATTGTTGGAGATATCATGGCTGGCCATTTTCTAAATCGGAAAGGATATTATTCCTTAAACGTGCAAGTATGAAGTATAATTCAATCCATTAATTTTCAAATGATCACAATCTAAAAAAATTTAGATCGTCTGTGATGCAAATTGTAAAATTACCGATATAGTGGCGCGATCTCGTGGTTCTCGACATGATGCTCGTATATGGAATAGCAGTAGACTAAAAGCGACTCTTGAAACAACACGCAATGCTCACAACGGAATTTTACTTGGAGACGCCGGCTACCCTTTATCTCACATTCTATTCACTCCTGTGAGGAACCCACAAAATCGACAGGAGAAAAAATTTAATATTTGTCACATCGCAACAAGAAGCAGGATAGAATGTCTAAACGGGCAAATTAAATCTAAATTTCGATCCATTTTCGAGAGGCTGAGAGTTAACTTGGATACGGCTAAGAATGTTATCGTAGCAGTTGCAGTTTTGCACAATATAGCCAAGGAAATAAATCTCTCGTGTATGTAGGTATACAAACTTTTCATTCTAAGCATATTCAGCTAATAAAAAAAACAATTTGCAGTTTTTGATCACAACAATGAAGAATTTATTTCAAGAGAAATATCAACACAGATAGACGACAGCGAAAACCTTCGTGGAAGAAGGCCAATCACGGCAAAGATATTTCGTCAAAACTTTATCAACCGTCATTTCAATTAAAAATTAACTTTTATTATTTTATTTTTTTTTTTTTTGAAATCATTTTGATATCATTTCTTTTATCATCCACAACAATTAAATGTCTTCGGACCAACTCACGCAGCATTTCCTTTTCTTCCGACCAGTTTTGTTCTCTTGTTCTTTTATTGTTTTCTTTGCCGCTCATCTGCAATTTTATAATTCTTGTTCATATCACAACACATAATTATGTTTGCACTAAAAAGCATACCTTATTTTTGTTTACAAATAAAAACTCCAGAGTCAAGCAGAACCACAACAAAACGCAAATTACCTACAAGTTTTAAATCCTATTGACTTTTTGCTGTCAGAAAATATTTATGTAATAGATTTGTAGTAGAACACACGTTAGACTCGGATCTAATTAAACAGAGCTGTCAATATCTTTATGAATAGCAGTTCTGTTTAACCTGAGGGTTAACTTTAGACTCGAGTTTAGTTAGACCCAGGTTTATTGAATAACTATGAATATGCCCCAATATCACTTTAATCAATTCTTCAACGTCTCAATCCAATCGCTTTATTCACTTTATTACTATCCTAATGGCCGACCGTTAATCGTCTTGCTTTTAAGGCATCCCCGTGCTTAATTGTTATGTGTTTCGTGTTGAATTTGTTTGGTGTTTGTGGAGGCTTTGATTAAATAAAAAAAAAAATAAAAAAAATAGTGAAATACACATTAGAGAATACCGAAATCTTGTATCAAGGTCCAATTCATCAACTATCATATTCAATAGTACAATAAAATGTACAGCATTTTCGAAAGGATACCAATAAACAATTTGACCCACACCTTTACTAGTACGAAGATTTTCTGTTGAATCTATTACATTTGTTGTCTCGCAGAATTTGAATTTCAAAATTTGTTTTCGTGAAAAACAAGGTCATTGGTGTCTTTCACAACGAGGATTTTATTCTAAAGAAAGGAATACATAAATTGCAATTAAATTTGCCCAACAGATATCTTTCAAAGGCTTTTTGAGGTTTAATATAAGCAAAAAACAAAACACAAAATAGGAAATCCACAAAGTATCCGCCGATCTGTCAAATATCATATGCAAACCAGTAATGCCCTATCATTCGTTTGGGTATAATTTTCGTTACTTTTTATAGACACTTTCCTTTGATTTATAATACTTTATGATTGATTGATGATTGCATTTGTTTCGTAATAATATACCTTTCAAATTATTTAATAAACGGAACATAGTTTATTAGAAAGCTTTGATGCAAATCAAACATTATTGCTGGTTAAAGTTCACAATTTAGAAATGATAGCCTGCTAATCTATTTCAGAAATATCACTTAGGAAGCCATAAGCGTTGAACATATCGCTTCTGATTTCGATTTTCAATTTGCCAAGCTTCGAGACAGAGCTTGCCAAAGTATATAGAAGTGTGAAAATAAATACAATTTGATCTTTAAAAAATTGTGTTGATTATATTACTTAATTCGGGAAACTTAGAAACCGACAAAATTAGATTCTCGCAGAAAAATATAAAGCCGTGGCGTACATTTTTATGAACGAAAACTGTCATGTTTCCCCCTCCATGAATACACACATACTACCTGCTATTCATCCAGAAGTTTCTAAATTTGTTAATTTGTTTGTAGATTGCTGAGTGGTGTCAATTCTATTCTTATATCTATATTTTCCGTGAAGTCCTTTTCACACCAACCATTGTGTCCTCTGACATCGTCATTCTCGGTAGACAACCTCCTTTTGCAAAGAGTTTAATAAGGGTTTGGTTGCAGCCAAATATCTACCTATGTCGCCTAAGGTTCTGAGAATTTTTGAAAAAAATTAAGTATTCAGATATGAGCCGTCCAAACTTAAGTAAACAAATATTTTATTCTGTTTGCGACGACTGTCAAGAACGCGTTGGAAATATCCTAAACTTATATAAAATAATTTTTATAGTAAGCATCCGTTCATTGCTATCAACTATTTTAAAGGAAACCCAATTCAAAAGCAAAAACTAGCGGTTAAACAAGACAAAACAGAGGAAAACACGGAAATACATTGCTTCAAGCGTTAAGAAATAAAACAAAATTGCAATAACTTTTCTATTTTCAAATTCGCATACATTTGTACAAATTTGTGTTTGTTAGACTTAAAAACCATTCGCATTGTTGTATTACAACGAATAAAATTAGAAAACATTTACAATTTACCAAAATTAATTTATAATTGTGAACGCTCAGGCTGAAGCGTATTAAAATTCGCTCCTATTACGAAATTTAATACTGTGATTTTTGGCGGTTGGGCAACACTCATCTTCAAAATGACATTAAGGGAGGATTTGTTTAGCTAATGCCCGATATAAACATGACTTTCTCACCGTTAACATTTAAAGGCTGGTACGCTGCTCAAGTGAAATCCAGTTTTTCATACAAATTTTTCACCGCGAAATGTCAAAATGAACTTTCCACATGGAAATTTCACTTGGCAGTACGCAGCTCAAGTGAAAAATTGCGCTTCAAAAACTGAGCTGTAGGTGGCGATACTAAAATCTCTCCACAGCTATTTCACTTGGTTTTTATTGTCCGTCGCATTAAATTTTTGACGTTTCGGCGTGAAAAATTATTCGTAGGACGACGGTTGAGAAATTAATTTCAATTTCAGATGTTTCTTAAAGAGAGTACTGCATTTTTCGAACTTCTTTTATCATTTTTGCATTGAATATAGTACCATAAACATAGTACGTACAAAAAGTTGGTGGCATGGAAGACCTTTTTGATGAGCAGGGTGCCTCAGTAAATTGTTATAGAATGTTTTGCTGAAGATAACCATACAGATTTTTAATCGGCGGTCAGATCAATTACATGAAATGGTTTATGGATACTAAAATGGCAATTAAGTGTTTTAAGTGCTTTACAAAAAATGATTTGTTCGCAGCTCGCAGTTCCCTTTTGTAAAGGCGACACGGCGCGGCGGCTGCTGCAATTGCGTTATAAAATTGAACACGATACTCTTTTTATGCATTTTTATTACTGATGAATGAATGAGAGTTACTTTAATTAATAGTAAATCCTCAAATATTATTGTGGCATTCGATTGGAAGCTCTCAGAGCACTTTTTATGTGCTTTGGAACAAAAAAAAAAAAAAAAAAAATAACAATCTTCGCGCTTTTGCGAGTCTATATTTTATCAGATTTACCAATACAAGTGCGTATCAGTTTTTTTTTTTCTCTACAGCAAAGAAAGTAATTGCATCGGGTGAATTTATTTGTGTAATTTATTTATGTATAAATATTTAGACATCAATCGGGACGCTAATTTAGAATGTTTGCATATAAAATTTAACCAGTGAATGGAAAACGCTCTGAAAAGTGTTAAGGCTACACATTATTCAAATCGCACGAATGTCAACACAAAAAAGGGCAAGTGATGTTCTTATGTTCAATTAGCCACACGAAATCTGAAATCTGAGAGCGAATTTGAAGAAGCAAAATCGAATACCACATAAGAAACTTTTGCAAATAAGAATACTGCAGTATTCGAATGTTCTACTACAATGAGGTTCAGTTATCACATCAATATAATTCCCGGATCTTTTAAAAGGTGCGGTATACTCTCTATGCACACTTGATTGTTAAAATGTGTTACACTGGTCTTATTTACAAATCAGATATTATTGCCAAAATTAATCATTTCTAGAACCTATGAACTACAATAAAACAAAATTCGCAATTTCTTTCCTCCATCTGTTTTCATTTTAAGTAAAATAAGAGTGAAAAAATATGTTTATTTTATACTATAGCTATCCTTAATCTTATGGAATTCCCAGAAAAAAAAAATGTTCAACTCAGTCACCCTGCATTAATTTCTCCACGAAAATCTCCAACAAAAATTTTCACTTTCGATTTCACAGCATTTTGTGGAGAGCAGTGAAAATTTCACTTCACTTGAGCAGCGTACTAGCCTTAAAGTCAAAGATAATGGATGGCAGAGATGGATATCTTTCCAGTGGAAAGGCGGCTGCCCACAACCAGCGTTGCCACAATGTTACAAGTGTAACAGTGTTACACTTTTTAATTATTTTGTAAATTTGTTACAATGTTACTTTCTTGTTCGCTTTGTTACATTTTTTCCCATTAAAATCCTTTTTTGTTTTTCTCATTAAAAATATTGAAAAGTTGAACTGGCAGCACTTTATTCTTTCGAGCAAACTTCTACCAATTTCTGTCAATGCGTTTGTTTGTTTACACAGGCAAAAGTTGTGCAAAACGTTAAACTGCGAGTGGGAATGGGAATAGGAGGGAACGAAAAAAGACAACAATATTTTTCTGTCTCTCCGCGTCGCCGTTGACAATGTTCTATCTCTCGTGGTAAATAAAGTTTGTGAAATATAAATTGAATTGAGAAATCTACTTCGATGGTCAATAATTTTTATTTTTTTTTTATTTTTTAAACACAAAATGGCCAGGTAGGTTTTTTTGGAAATGTGATAAACAGTTCCTTATAAAGATTTTTTTTTGAGTTGAAAGACGATGATTTTATTATTAAAAAAATTTCAGTTTGTTACATTTTTTATCCATTTGTTACACTTTTTGAACAAAATTGTTACACTTTTAAAAAAGCTTGCGGCAACACTGCCCACAACCCACAAGGTGTTTTCTGGAAAAATTCATGAACTCACGCATACATGCTCATTTCTATGATAGTATGAGTGCGTTCGTGAATTCACCCGCCAGATGGCGGAAAGTTGGTGAACTCACCACCGAAATTCATAAAATTTTCAAATATCATGGAAAACTGGTTTGGGCATGTTCACTAGGAAAATTTGAATTTTGACGCTTGGCAGTTAATTTGCTTGCAGTGAAAATACGTTTCTTACACCTTAACACTGCCTTTTATCAAGCATGGTTAATATAGTTACGAATAACAATTATACAATTATAGAAAACAAATATAGAGTAATTAAAAAAGTTTCTCATAAAATTGAGCACAAGCTAATTCAAATTCAATTAATTTGCATTTAAATTTTAAATGTAAAATGGATAACGTTTTAGTCAAGTAGTAATCTTTCAAGGCTGCTATGATTCGGCATGAAATGTTTTTATTGTTTATTATTTATTATTTCAAAACCTCAACACTTCGTTTTTCTACATTTTAGTACTGCAAGTAGAAATGAATTATAACTTTTTTGGGTTAAATATCGAAATTTGTAATGTTTCTTATCAACGTTTTTATAATTTTAACCCTACTACACTAACCACTCCTTAAAATATATAAATCTATTACTGTAAAAAATTAAATATTGTCAATAAATAATTTCACATATAAAAACAGTTATTCCTTCTAGTCGGAATAATACAATGGAGATAAACGAAAAATCATATATCTTACGAACAGATCTATATAATGGGGCACCGCGTATGGTGAATACAACATTAAGGGCCGGTCTGTTCACAGCTGGTAAGAGCCTTGGTTACCACGGATTTGGGTTAACCCATGACTATAAATCAGTGATAAGCAATGAGTATCTGTTGACTGTTTTTTCACTTCGGTCGTCAAACCATATCTTTGCAACAAATCGTTCCATTTTTCCATTTAGTGATTGACCGAATCCATGGTTATATATTATATTTTTTTTTTGTTTTTTTTTTCTTTTGGTCCGTTTGTTTTTGATAAGTAATTTATTTAGGTAAGTATTTTACTAATGTATTTATTTTTAGTAAACTTAATAAACACAAAAATTAACATCATAACCAAATAATACAGACATTTTTTTAGAACTAAAGGCTAGTACGCTGCTCAAGTGAAATCCAGTTTTTCATAAAAGTTTTTCACCGCGAAACGTCAAAATGAACTTTCCACATGGAAATTTCACTTGGCAGTACGCAGCTCAAGTGAAAAATTGCGTTTCAAAAACTGAGCTGTAGGTGGCGATACTAAAATCTCTCCACAGCTATTTCACTTGGTTTTTATTGTCCGTCGCATTAAATTTTTGACGTTTCGGCGTGAAAAATGATTCGTAGGACGACGGTTGAGAAATTAATTTCAATTTCAGATGTTTCTTAAAGAGAGTACTGCATTTTTCGAACTTCTTTTATCATTTTTGCATTGAATATAGTACCATAAAGTTAGGTGTACAAAAAGTTGGTGGCATGGAAGACCTTTTTGATGAGCAGGGTGCCTCAGTAAATTGTTATACAATATTTTGCTGAAGATAAGATTTTTAATCGGCGGTCAGATCAATTACATGAAATGGTTTATGGATACTAAAATGGCAATTAAGTGTTTTAAGTGCTTTACAAAAAATGATTTGTTCGCAGCTCGCAGTTCCCTTTTGTAAAGGCGACACGGCGGCTGCTGCAATTGCGTTATAAAATTGAACACGATAATCTTTTTATGCATTTTTATTACTAGTGAATGAATGAGAGTTACTTTAATTAATAGTAAATCCTTAAATATTATTGTGGCATTCGATTGGAAGCTCTCAGAGCACTTTTTATGTGCGTTTGGAACAAAAAAAAATCTTCGCGCTTTTGCGAGTCTATATTTTCTCAGATTTACCAATGCAAGTGCGTTTCAGTTTGTTTTTTTCTCTACAGCAAAGAAAGTAATTGCATCGGGTGAATTTATTTGTGTAATTTATTTATGTATAAATATTTAGACATCAATCGGGACGCTAATTTAGAATGTTTGCATATAAAATTTAACCAGTGAATGGAAAACGCTCTGAAAAGTGTTAAGGCTACACATTATTCCAATCGCACGAATGTCAACACAAAAAAGGGCAAGTGATGTTCTTATGTTCAATTAGCCACACGAAGTCTGAAATCTGAGAGCGAATTTGAAGAAGCAAAATCGAATACCACATAAGAAACTTTTGCAAATAAGAATACTGCAGTATTCGAATGTTCTACTACAATGAGGTTCAGTAATCACATCAATATAATTCCCGGATCTTTTAAAAGGTGCGGTATACTCTCTATGCACACTTGATTGTTAAAATGTGTTACACTGGTCTTATTTACAAATCAGATATTATTGCCAAAATTAATCACTTCTAGAACCTATGAACTACAATAAAACAAAATTCGCAATTTCTTTCCTCCATCTGTTTTCATTTTAAGTAAAATAAGAGTGAAAAAATATGTTTATTTTATACTATAGCTATCCTTAATCTTATGGAATTCCCAGAAAAAAAAATGTTCAACTCAGTCACCCTGCATTAATTTCTCCACGAAAATCTCCAAAAAAAATTTTCACTTTCGATTTCACAGCATTTTTTGGAGAGCAGTGAAAATTTCACTTGACTTGAGCAGCGTACTAGCCTTAAAGAATGAAACTTTGTATTTGTGAGTCAATAAGCAATTTCTTTGTGAACAAAACCGAAATAAAGCCAAAACCAATAAAATGTATTACAAATTAACAGGCCTCATGTTGATTTAATCAACGACAATCGCAGTTTTCTCGTTCTCACAATTTTTTTGCTAGCTCGTGTGCTTTATCACAATCTATGAAAACTGTCATAGGCCAAAAAAATGTTGAAAATAACCTTACCTCATTCTTTGCATCCATTATTTTGGCGTGTTGTGTATTCTATACTTATGTGTCAGTTGAAAACGTAAAAGCAACCGATGTGAAAGATTTTATTGGTTCACTCCATCTTGCGTTATATATTCCTTCATTCTATTATTTGCATTTTTCGTTTTGTTGGCACAATATTATACAAAAAGTTTTTGTATATCAGCTACGTCAAAATGAATACCCACGTAGTCCTTAAAAGATCTTGAACAAACGAAATTGCAGAAAATCAGTGGTTAGTTAAAAAGATGACCAAGATTGAACAAACCGGGCCTTAACATATTCAAAAATAACTCAACACACTGAATTTTGATTGGTGGCCGGTCATTGGTGTTTTTTTTTTTTTTTTTTTAGCTCAAAGCTCACACGTATTCACAGACAGGGATTGAGATTACAAAAACAACAATGTAAACAAATGGGTTTTGGGGGGATGGACGTACGAAAGATATGCATCTCTTTTAATTCCATTATCTTTGCTACAGTCCGTGGACCGAGGCGGACTTGGGAAGGGATACGAACTCTGGATGTACACGGCTAAAGTAAGACTTAATACTGATCTATGGCACCCAACACGGCATGGATGCTGAAAAGGATATTAATTTAGTCTTTATTAATAAGTTTGTACGTTCTACCCCGATGAGTGTTGTTTCTAAAAGAGTAATTCGCAAAAACGGGGAAATTAAGAGCATGGGTCCAATTCAGGGACGGAACAA
Organism: Cheilosia urbana; assembly: GCA_946477585.1. Classification (NCBI taxonomy): domain Eukaryota; kingdom Metazoa; phylum Arthropoda; class Insecta; order Diptera; family Syrphidae; genus Cheilosia; species Cheilosia urbana. The sequence goes on from OX297857.1 coordinate 7,711,244, forward strand.
TGTTACATACAATCGTTACATTTAACAGAAAATAATTCCTACGGGAAAGCGATTTTCATATGAATTGATAACAGTGAGCAGAAGTGTCCAAAAGTGGGTTAAAAACGTAGAAGCATAGGATAACTATATCGACCCTTCTGATGTGGATATCGTGTCCTGCATATTCCATTTGAAGCGGGAAAAGTACTGTGGTGTGGAATGTAGTGTCGAGCATAAAATGGTGAAACGGTCACTTAGTCAGCTTCCAAGTTCAACTTTCAATTCCAATTGGAGTTTCGAATTCGCAAATGTTAGGTGTAACTCACCACACTTCTACAACATCTTTCTAGTTTATTCGAGAACCACTCTATACCAATCTCTCTATAGCTAATTGTAGAACCATCCAGAATAGTTGGATACCTGATACTTAGGTGGCAGAGCGGATATAAAAGGGCATGCTTCTCACAACCATTCGTTTTGTGTGCGTTTTCATTTTTGGAACGAATGGAAGGGATCTACAATTTTATGCCGACTCCAAACGGCTAATTGAGAAGCTCTTTCAAGACAGTCATACTCTCGGATGTTTGTCAGACGTTCGCGAGAGGTGGCGCAGTGAAAAAAACCCAAAAAAAACCCTCTTTATTTACTTCCTCCCAGTGTTGTTATATCGTGGGATTTATCCCTTTTCGTGGGAATTTCGATGTCCGAAAAGCCTTTCGTGGGATAAAGGGATAATGCACCAAATCGTGGGATTTTGAGGAATCTGACAAAAAACCTTAAAAATATAAATTTTTGCTGAAATTTCATGAAAACTCCTACATTTCACGATGATTATTACCACACTCAATGTGCATCAAAAACTGCTTATATAAATTGTCTCTTATCAAAATTTTCTGGTACCAAAGAAATAATCGTAATAATGTTACAAACTGTGATTTTTATACTAAAAGTTAATTAACCGTTATTTGCTTTCCTTGTATGACAAATTTTACTTCTAAAAACTGGATTTTGAGGCGAAAAAGTGTCGTGGGATTTAAAAGGGATTTTGAGTACAGCGAAAAGGGAAAAAAGGGAAAAATTACCACGCTTCGTGGGATAAATGAAGAGAGAGTGCTAACAACACTGCTTCCTCCTTCGCAGTCTCTTCGTTTACTTCTTCCTTCTCCCTCTCTTTATTAACTTCGTCCTTCGCAGCCTCTTCGTTTACCTCTTCCTTCTCCCCTTCTTCGTTTACCTCTTCCTTCCTTATTCACATCTCTGGGTTTTCGAACATTTGATCTATGATTCCCAATTGAGATCAATTTTAATGTTTCAACCCCATCACCAAATGGACAATTTCTAATGGAAATCGATTTGTTTTCCTCATAGCCTTTAAATTTGATAAAACGGTCCCATACATTGTTATTTCACCACCCACCACATGCAACTTGACAGGTTGAAATGCTTGAAGTTTCATCCGACTGTTGGAAATAGAAGCTATAGATTCGCCATTTCTTAAACGAAAGACTAAACAGCTATTTCCATTTTCAGGTGTTGCATAAAGTTCACAAATCATTCTATGAAATATTACATCAGAGAAACTTATCTCAGTCAAACCGGCTTCGCAACTACATAAGCTTTCACCTTCCCTTAACACTTCACACCAAAACATTTTGGTTTTGTAAATATATCCAATACTATCTTCAATACTCTTCTTATCGATTTCACTGTCAACCTGAACTTTACTTTGTACTCTTTCAAATGTTTCTTCAAACGTTGTGATAAATCACCCTTTTTTACTTCCAATATTTGAAAATCAATTTCTTGAGATCTGCTCTCATAAAACATTAGTCCAAAATTGAATTATTTCCTTTTGTATATTATTTAAAGATTCTAAAACAGTTCATTCAAAACATCGTCTTACATGATTCATTTTCTGAGCTCACCCTATTTGTTTATGTATAGAGTACAGAGCTAATGGTTTCACTTTATATAAAGTAAAATCAACCTTGATTTCTGCTCTTTCATTCATGATTTCTATTTTTAGCAACCGCTTGATGACCTTGAAGAGTTTTCTTATCTACACAAGAGTCGATTTTTTCTGCAACCGCTTAATGGCCTTGAATAGTTAAGAGGCGAATGTGATGGCGTTATTGTTGTTGATATTTTTGGTCTTGAAGAGCTTTATCGGCGACCTTGAAACAAAACACACACACACACACATTTCTTATCTACTAGCATCACCTTTAAGCGACCTTGAACCACCATTTCTTATCAGCGACCTTGAGCTAGGTTCCCCATAGACCTTATCAGATCAACCTTGAATGATGATCTCATTTGCTGAGCTACGTTCCCCATAGCCCTACTACTCTCAGGTACCCAAGACCAGAGACAATACTGAGACCCCCAACTTCGGCCGATCTCCCGTTTCATTGCCTACAAACTATATTTTTACGGAGCGTACACAATTTAGTGCGCTAGTATTGATACATAGAAATTCGTATTGACAAATGTCACGAAACTTAAACACACCAACACACCCTCAAAAAATATCAACAATTTCCGGTGACTTCCGGTGTCGACAAATTTGCTGCCAGCGTTCATAAAATTCTGTCCGTTAAATTTGAAATTATTCGTTACGTGTTAATAGTATTTTATTTTAGGAATTAGTGCACTCTCTCTGAAAATATTTATAAGAAATGGTTGTAGGAAAATAAAAACATTTTGAGCAATTTTTCTTCAGTTATTTAAGAAAAATGTACACATGAAATCGAAGTTAATAATATTCAAAAGCGAAAAATAAGCAACAACGTTTGTCCTAATGTGTTTCTGGAATATAAAACAACTCATTTAGATAGTATTATTAACCAAACAAATTATATTAATCGTCTTTTAAAAATTTATAATAACCAACCAATAGCATTCAGTTATCTTAAAATGTGGTATTCTCGAACTCTATCACCTTCCCCCATGGTTGGTAGCGGTTAGCAGCATTGAATTTATATTTTTTGTATGTTTTTACATGTCACACGGATTGACAGAACACCGAAAGGAAAACAAAATGGCGAGTATGAAAAAAAAAAAAAAAAAAAAAAACTGAGGGGGCCAGCGGCAAGAGGATTGTGAGTTGGGGGTCTCGGTAGGTAGGTAAATGGATGCTCTTGTGGCGGTTGCCACAGCTTCACTTAGACCATCAGTTGGGTCCATTGTGTCCAATTACGGGAACCATCCAGTGCAGCCTGTCGAGAAAAAGAAATATACCGCTTTGTATTGGAGCCACATAGATTTAGTATGAATCTCATGGGTTCTTAAAGCTCCGTTGTAACCTGATCCTTTAGTTCTTCCTACGAGTTAGTGACTACTGATAAGAAGTCTGTCTATCTCCTAGAACCACCCAGATTTAAGTATGAATCTCAGGAGTACTTTGAGATCAACATTCTTCAGATCCTCTAGGTCATCGAAGAAGTAACTATTGAGAATTCTCTGTCTGCTGTTTTTAAGGGCTGGGCATTCGCAAAGTAGGTGGCGAACAGATTCTATTTCTTCTACGTCCCTACAGCTTCTGCAAAAATCATTATGCAGTATCCCCAGCCGTTCCGCATGTACGCCTATCGCACAGTGTCCAGTAATGACCCCCGTGAGTATGCGAATATCTTTGCGGCTTAGTGCGATCATGTGTTTAGATCTCTTTTTGCTCACCTCTGGCCATAGTTCTTTAGTATGCCTGCAGGTAATGAGATTGGTCCATCGTAGGTTAGTTCTACTCCAGGATTCAATGTCAATCTTCCTTGCAAGCGTACTTAGCGGAGTTTTTACTGATTTTAGGGCCATAGATGCATGCATTTTCGACCCGTTTCTTGCAAGCTCATCCGCCTGTTCATTACCCGGAATATCCATATGCCCTGGTACCCAGCATAGGGTCACCTCGTTGGCTCGTGATATTTCGTCCAGATTAATCTTGCAGTGACTTACTGCTCTTGACTTCACCACGACTGACTCCATGGCTTTTATGGCCGCTTGGCTGTCAGAGTAGATGGTGATTTGTTTGCCGACGACGTGTCGTCTCTTTAGGTTCTTCGCCGCTTGGGTGATAGCGGCTACCTCTGCTTGGAATACACTGCAATCATCGCTGATTCTGAATGATTCTCGCAGGTCCAGTGCTTCGCTGAAGATTCCCGCGCCTGTACCGATATCCATCTTTGAACCGTCAGTATATAGGGCTAGCTCATCTTCTATTGTCACTACTTTGTTGTCCCAGTCGCTTCTGTTTGGAATTCTAGTAGAGAATCTCCTGTCAAAAACGAGAGTGGGGGGTAGGTAGTCAGTAGTCACCCTCTCTTTTGCCGCACTCCATTGGAACTCAATGGAGGCATGCCCGTAGGGTTTGGATGACCATAATCCAGACTCTCTTAGCCTGATCGCGGTTTTAACCGCCTTGCTGCTGCAGTAGATGTCCAGAGGGGTAAGGTTTAGCATCACCTCCATAGCTGCTGTGGGAGTGGTCCTTAAAGAACCCGTTATCCCGATGCATGCCGCCCTTTGTATTTTGGTGAGGCTTAAAAGATGGTATTTCTTTTCTGTGGCCTTCCACCACACTGCTGCACCACTTGCGGCCTGAATCCCCATGTATTACCGAATGCTCTTCTACAGGCGTAAAGTGCCACGTATGCTTTTTTGATGCGATCCTCTATATTTTCCTTCCAGCTGAGCTTGGAATCTAAGATTACGCCCAGATATCTTGCTGTCTTTGAGATTTTCAGATCCACCCCCCCCATCCTTGGGGGATTGAAGGCGGGGACCGACCTTCTTCTCGTAAACAGTAGTATTTCCGTCTTCGATGGGTTCACTCCAAGTCCACGGCCCGTAACCCAGTTATTAACAAGTAGTAGTGCGTAACTAAGTCTTTCGCTGAGAACTGGAGTGAATTTACCTGGAACGAGGATGGCGACATCGTCTGCGTATGCGCTCACAATGAAACCTTCCTTTTCCAGTATTTTTAGAAGTTCATCAACTACGAGGAGCCATATGAGCGGCGAGAGGACTCCACCTTGAGGTGTCCCCCTGCTGACCCTCCGTTCAGTGCTCACGTCCCCTAGCTGTGACCTGATCATACGTGTGCCTAGCATGAGTCCAATCCAGTCACATAGGCTGCTATTGAGTTGGGCCCCTCGCAAGCTGCGTAAGATAGCGTCAGCTTCGATGTTGTTGAAGGCCCCTTCAATGTCTAGGAACGCACTCAGTGTGTATTCTTTGTGTTGTAGTGAATCGTCCACTACCGATACTACCCTATGTAGCGCCGTGTCAACTGATCTGCTTTTCATGTATGCATGTTGTGATTTTGATAGATAGTTATCGCCGATCACTTGCCGTACGTACAAATCGATTAGTCGTTCCATTGTTTTTAGCATAAATGACGACAGACTAATTGGTCTATAGTCCTTGGCTGTGGTGTGACTGGCCTTCCCTGCTTTTGGGATGAAAATCACTCTTACCTCACGCCATGCCCTGGGAACATAACATAGCCTTAGACAGCTCGTGTAAATGCATTTGAGCCATGGAATAATAGCTTCCTCTGACTTCTGTAGCATTATGGGTCGAATATTATCTATTCCTGGTGCTTTGAGCGGGGCAAAAGTGTTGATTGCCCAGGCTATTTTCTTCTCGTCTATTATTTCGGCGATTGTTTCTTGCTTCATTCCCTCTCTCGCGTCTGGTGTTACTGCATTGTAACCATCAGACACATTAGTACATCCTGGGAAATGAGTTTCCGTCAGTATTTCCAGCGTCTCTTCGTGTGATTCAGTCCAGCTGCCGTCGCTTCTTCTTAGCGAAGATATCGGTGTCGGTGCCTTTGAAAGGACTTTTCTCAACCTAGATGCTTCGGTTGTAGATTCAATTGATTCACAAAAAGTCCTCCACGAGGTTTTCTTTGCGAATCTGATCTCTTTTTTCAGGATTCTAACGCTCTCCCTGTATGTTGACCACTCGATGTGACCCTCCTTTGCGAGATTCCACCTAGACCTTGAGCTTCGTATTAGTTCCGCGATCTTGGGACTCCACCAGGGGGGGCGTTTCTTCCCACTTGTCCCGCTTTTCGGACAGGATTTTTCAAAAGACCTAGAGAGCACGTCTGTTAAAGACTCGACTGCATCGTCTACTTCTTCAGCAGAGGTGAGGTCTTTTACCGGACAGAGGTTCCTGTAACCCTGCATTTTCTCGTTGAATTTTTCCCAGTTCGCTCTTTTAGGATTTCTGAACTGTTTCCTACCTTGAGAGACCATATGCAAGTCATAGAGTATCCAGCAGTGATCCGATAGTGATGCCTTGCTGGATACTCTCCAGTTAGCAACTTGAACAGAATTACATTGGAATGCAAGGGTCACGTCTAAAACTTCCCTTCTACTTGCCGTAATGAAAGTGGGATCATTTCCCCGATTACAAATAAGCAAATTGGAGCAAAGGATATAATCAAACAAAGTCTCACCTCTAGCATTTGTATCTGAGCTACCCCAGATAGTATGATGGGCGTTAGCATCACAGCCTAAGACTAAGTTTTTCTTACCTTGTTCTGACGCTGTTACTAGCGCCTTTACCGGTTCGGGGGGTACTGATGTGTCGTCTTCGTTTGGCATGTATACTGACGCCACTCTGCAGCTCTCACCCTTGCCTCTGATCTCCACCACCGTCAGGTCACCTGTGCTGAAATGAAGCAATATTAGTGCGTGAAGTTCTTTCTTTGCCAAAATACACGACCTTACCTTACCTTTATTTTTGACATAAAATAAGTCATATTTTTGCGACCCTAATCCCATCACCTGATCTATATTGATCCATGGTTCTTGGATTAGAGCCAGATCCAGCTGCTCCTCCTCGAGGAACAGCCTCAGGTTGCCTGAGGCTACCTTACTGTGATGGAGGTTGATTTGGACTACTTTCATCTCTGGATGTAGCCACCGCCTCCTTCACAGTCTCAGGCGCCCGTGTCTTCTCTGCAGTCCGCTTTAGGAGCTTGAGAGTTACCTCACTCGCTGCAAATGATAGCGGCATCTGCATGTCCTTCTTTAATGCTGCAGGTGGTTCATCGAATATTATGATGTACCCTTTTGCACCATTCTTCGGCTCCTCCTCGGACACAATCTCCCAATCCCTCATCGGGATCTGTGGGTTTTGTGCCTGCAGCACGCTGAGGATCTCCTCCCGTTTTAGACCCATCTCAGGGACGGATATTCTGCCCTTTGCCTTGACGGGGACTTCTTCTATGGGTACGGCCTTAAGCATTGCCCCTTCCCATAGTTTTGCGCCATTCAAAATTTTCTTGGCAAAGTCATTTGACGCCTGGTCCTTGCAATCGATGTACGTGATGCCTTTGGACCATCTCATTTTGCCGTAAGCGGGGGCTTTTTCCCCAGTCTTCGCCCGAATGTGGGAGATAATCGCAACACCTAGCGTGTTCTCGATTATCTTACCGCATTCCACCGAGTACTGGCCACTAGGTTTCCTGGAGTCCACAACAGCTAGCTGAAGTGGGTTCCTGGTTACCTCGTTATATTTTCCGCTCGTGCCCCACGTGGGTGTTCTTTTGGGGCTACCCGCTCTCGCTTCGTTACGCCTTGCCTTCTTTGTTGATTCGAGGACGTCCTCTGGCGACCTCAACCTCTTCATGGCTAGCTCTTTTTGGCCGAGCCTCTCAGCAATAGATTTCCTCTGGATTGCACTCGGTCCCGGCTTATTGTCGGTCGTCCGATGTTCCGTCTTTGGAAACTTCTTCACTGAGGAGTTACGGTGGGCTTTGGGGTCTGTCTTAGCGACATCGTCCCTCGGCCGTTTTGCGCTATGTGCCATGTTTTTTGGGCCTAGACTGCTGTTCGTCACTACAGCGGAAGACGGTCTTATAGGCTCAGGCCTCGTAAGAACGTCCTTCGCGATAGTGTCCTTGGCCCATTCCAAGGAGGCTCGCTCTTTCTCAGTAAGGGAACATTGATCCTTGGCGACGAGAATGCCATATAAATGTTTGGCCTTTAGGTATTCCCGTTTCCTTAACAGGCCTGGGGGCAACCTCTTTTTCTTCGCCTTCTCTTCGCCGGTTTTCTCCTCGGAGGGTTCAGCCAGAAGCCTTTCCTCTTCCTCTTTCGAGATTTCTACCTCGGTTGTGCCGGCTTCTAATGCCTCTTGAATCTTGGTGAGATCGTATGGCTCCACAGTTATTGTGTCGGCCACCGTCTCACTCTCGGTACTTATCGTACCCTCACCTCTTTCATCCTTTGTTTTTTTCTTTAGTTGGTCTATTTTGGATCCCACGAGTAAGGCCGGAAAATATGGTCCGCCCCGGCATTGCCGCCATACCGGGGCAAGGCATTATCATTCCTTCAATTCTATTCTACTTCAGTACCGTACGAGAATTGTACGCTCTAAAGGACACAATGGCTCAACGCATAGTTTCTTTCATGCAATGAAATTGTCTTCATCGTACTTATATTGAGCTACTAGCGTTATCATTTGATATAAGCTATTTGGTGTTCTACCTTCTGGAAAGCAGTCAAACTTTCTCACTCGTGAACACCGCATTCAGACTTGACCAAGGTTATGTTGGGTCTTATAGTTCACTAGTATATTTGCAACCGCCTCACGGACAGTCCTGCGACATTTCGCCACTATCTATGTAAGTTCTTCTACTACGTTTCATCCGCAAGAATGAGGAGGGGTCCTAAAAGAAAATTCTTAACCACAATCGTAAGCCCAACGCCCTTAATTGTAGAAGGCATTCTCGAAATAAGTTACTTTACCCTCTTTAATAACAGAGCTTCAAATGGAAGGCTATCTATGTACCTTGCCAATTTAGGACAGACAACCCAATTTAATTTTAAACACTGGCGAATGTTTCGTCCTTGACTTTATCGTACCGGAAGTTGATTCCGCCCCTGGGCGAATATTTCCGAAAACGCCGCGTGTTTTCTGACATTAAACTCAATTTTCTAGCTTAAATCATCTACCTCTCTGGAATATAACATCAAATCTACAACCGCCCAATCCATGACCTATGCTTTTCCTGTATAGGCATTTCGTTCCGAGAAACTTAAATGCGACACATGTGCACAGCGCACAGTGCACCCCACAACAAGCCAGACAGCCACATTTCGCGAAAGAAGTGTTTAAAAAAAAAAAACAAGTTAAGCTAAGATTAGACTGTATGCCAATTATGCATATGAATGCCAACAGGCAAATGACCAGATTAGCCGTCAAATGGCCAAAATGCCAGGATTATCAAAACTGTATATTAGACTATATGATACAAATTACCAATACGGTCATATTTGCCTTGGTGGTCATTTAAGGCATTTGCTATTTTTTCATTTCATATTTGTTATTTTTCCAGAAATAAGAGACCGAAAATGAATATAAATCACAATCCCACGAACTCAAACACCGACGACAACAAAATAATTCTTGTTCCATCAAAAATGCCAGCTATGCCACAACGAAATTTCAATAAACAGCATATGAGCATATAGGCTTTATGCTGGCATTCGTGCTTATTGTCCGATTACACTATATGCTACTTTGGCATTTTTATCTGTCAAAATTGGCGTGGTCATATGTGGCATTTAGGTCATTAGGGCATATGAGATATGCCCATTACATTGTATGACCATATTTTGACAGGAGAACTGTCAGAAATTGGCATTTTATGACCACTTGGCATACCGTCTAATCTTACCTTTACACACGCAGCACACAGTTGAAATCATATCCGCTTGACCCGACAAGATTCAAGGAATATGAGCTGCTCAGCTCGGATGGCGACTATAGTTTGGTAATTAAGTCACACAGCTGGTCTCTGTCTTCTCATATCCTTTGATGTGCTTAAATTGTAGCAGCAGGAAAATTGGGGACTCATCAACTACATATTTAATTGCACAAAAACGAAGAGACGAAGAAGAAGGCGAAAACGATATTGTCCATCTATGTGGAAGAATAAACGCTGTTCGTCAGTCATCTTTTAGTTTCAACCCTGTTCCACATGCACTCATTTGAAGAAGATTAAAATAAAGTGTGAACAGCATAAAAAACGAGGACAGCAAACACTTTCACCTCATGATATAGTGGGATTCTTTGGTTACCGCTTGTTTTTTTTTTTACTGAATACTTTTTCACAAGTACTAGTACAGCGGTGTAACTTTATTCACCGGCAAATGCAAAGGGAGAAAAGCGGACTAACTACACACAACCATCCCCCATTACGAAAGGGTAGTGCGTAACGCAATCGACTTTGTGTGCTCTTCTTTATTCTTTATTTTTTATGTTTTTGTTTTTTTCTTGCGTACACATAACTCATCGTGTTTTGCCCTAATTGAGTTCTTTCACACCTACTCAAACCAACCAATATCACTCCTCTTTGGCCCCTTATTATGCACACAACCTGATATAAGCGAGGGGCTGTACAGACCTCTTATTGTTGTTCGAAGCGGGAAAAATAATATACTAAAAGCATTTGGGTCTTCCTTAGTCCAATTTTTTCCATTTTCGCTAAAAAACAATAAAAAAAAAGTACAAGAGGGAAGTGCTACACTAAATCGACCCGGACTGAGAGAGGAATCTATGCGTGATTCCGTGGGGGGAGTCTTTTTTTTTGCTTTCTTTTTCTAATTAACGCCAACACCCCGTAACATGTTGATGAGCTTGGTCCTTGGTGGTTGATGGCGAATGCATTCAAATACAAGGTACACCGTACACCCTGAAATACCCTTGCGGTGCGTGAACACTGCATAATTTTGATGCACACGTGCATGCACTGGTAGAGAAGTCATAATTTCAATTAATCGAACTAGAAACGCACAAACCGATGCGATGAGACGAGATGGGATGCATTTCCAAGAAATGCTCTGGGGAGCAATGATACACTTTACCATTGCGATTGCGGCAGTGACGGCGTTATGATGGTTGATCTGTATTTCTAGGTACGTGACTCAATTGCGTATATGGGTTGCCGCTGCCGGTGCTATAGGTATATTGAAAAAAAAAGAAAAAAAAAAGGAAAAGGATTCTCTGCCAACATCATTAACGAGGCGATAAGTTTGCGTAGGCAAAATATATATTTGAAGGTTGGCGGCACGAGAAACTATTAGTGCTGAAAACTTAATTAGGCCAGTAGAGCATTCGTTTATTTCAGCTGCATGCAGTGTAATCGAAAGATGCCTAGTTCACAATTCACAGGGATCGGGTTTTGTTTTTATTTGAATACAAAAAGCAAACCGAATAATTTGCCATTTCCCATAGCTTTTGGACTATGAGCTACAGTGCGGGACAGTTAAGACGTTAGGTATCCTTGTTTGTGGATCGGGCAAAGAATGCTTAGCGGTTTAATGGTAGTTTTTATTTTTTTAGGTTATGTATGCGCATTTGAAAACTGTGGTCGAATCGCCACGGAATTAAGTTAATTTTACAAGTCAAACAAAAACTAATTCCGTCACGTAATACTCGCTAACGGACGACGCGATTCGACCCTCAGTCTCAGTCTCAAGGGTTCTTCGAAAGGTTATTAAACTAAAAGTACTAAAGGAAGGAATCCAGGCGGGAACTTAACCACGGAAATTGCTCACTAATAAGGTACCGCCAAATACTGTATATGGCGCCTCCAGTAAAATCGATCATTTCGACGTGTGAAGTGTGCCTTCGTTTCATGCCCGGAAAGTCCAGTCTCGACCATGCGGCAAATCCTGGAAGCTTCCCAAGAATATCAGATCGATACTCACCACCTTTTAATTGATTTTAAAGCCGCGTTCGATAGCGTTTATAGAGATGAGCTATACAAAGCTATGTCTGGTTTTGGCATCCCCACAAAACCTGTCAAAAAAGGAATCCGACAAGGTGATGTGCTATCATGCGACTTCTTTAACATAATACTTGAAAAAATTGTAAGAAAGTCACAAGTCAACTGCAGTGGCACAATTAATTACAAGTGTGTGTAATTGCCATTATTGACAGAATGCAGCGAGCTATCACTGGTGCGTTTGTTAGAAGTATTGAAGCTGAAGCGGCACAAATGGGATCGACAGTTAATGAGGCAAAAATCAAATATCTGCTGTCGACAAAAAGGCATACACAACATCGATGTATTGGACAAAACGTTACAACAGCTAATACTTTGTGGTAGTCAGGGACTTTATCTACCTCGGCTCCACTATGTGATCCAACAACAACATCTCGTCAGAAATTAAACGAAGACAACTCTTGCCAACCGCTATTTCTTTGGGTTAAGAAAGGGAATTGCGTGGTAAGGACCTCCCGAAACACCAAGCTAACCCTACAAAAGACCCTATTCATCCCAGTCCTGCTGTACGCCGCTGAGTGATGAACTAATGAACTTTATTACAAGAGGATGAGGATTTTCTTGATCGTTTCGGGCGTAAGATCCTTCACCAACTATTCGGCCCTGTTTGCGTTAATGGGGTTTGGAGAAGGAGATTCAACGACGAACCTTACGAGCTGTACAGCGAAATCGACCTAGTTAAAAAAAAAAACTGCGCATTTGGCGGCTAAGATGGCTAGGACATGTAGAGCGAATGGACAACAACGCTCCGGCCCGTTGGAGTCGAAGACTCTCTGTTCCTCAGAGGAACAACGCAGTCAAGGAAGACCTCGCCTTAGGTGGCGCGCAGAAGTAGGCCCAGGCTTATCCCTAACTGAAGCGCCACCTAAGTAAATAAGTTCGTACATTTAGTTTAAATATTTATAAAATATGATCACTTACAGCTGGTTGTAGAAAAATAGAAATATTTTGAGCAACCTGACGCTTAACACGTCGAATTCTTGTTGTGGCTCTAAGCACAGGTTCACTTTCAAGTTCTTCAGCCAATTCCTTCGCAGTTAAAATGGCGCTTTTTAACTTTTATTTCCCAAAAATGGCCCTGTATTTAGCTAACGAAGTTTTAGACGGTAACTTTCGGGGTTTTAAAGGTTGACCTTCAATGCTGCTTTTGTGCAGCCTTATGCACAAAAGTATGCAAGTCGTTTTAGTCCGCAATACCGATGATGTTATTATTTGTTGCCTTTTCGCGATTTATTATTTCAGATGAGAAAGCGGCTTTCCTGTTTTTGACCAGTCTTTTCTTTGACAATCAATGGGTTTCTTGACAGAGTGCGTCTTTCTTTGACTGTCATCAATGTTAGCGGGCTAGATTCAACTAAGACTTTTCACCTTTATTGCCATATTTTGGGCCATAAAGGTGGTAGATTTCATTGCTTGGATCTTTTTTTTTTTTTTTTTTTTTATATACTTCTCCCGGGAAAGGCGAACCTATAACGCTTCAACAGCGCCCCGAGATGTCTGCAGATGTATTTTTGCTCTGCACTTAAATTGCTGCAAATTGTAGTCTTCTGGAAATATATCCCCAGGAAGCGAGTTTCAAAGTTTGCTTGTCCTGTAACAGAAGGAGTTTTGGAAAGTTGATGTCCTCGCGGTTGTCAAGTGTACTGTATGGTCATGAGCATTAGCAGTCTGTCTTGTTGGGCGCCCAAAAGTTGCATTTCGAGGGATAATGTCTTTGAGTTCCTCAGAACATGAAAGTACCTATAGAACAAGCATAGGTCAGCGACTTGTCTTCTGTGCACCAACGGTTGTAGATTCGATGTAAGTGTAGGGTCTGCAATGAGTCGAACTGCTCGTCTCTGTATGCTATCAAGCAGGTTAAGTGAATGTTTTGGGGCCGAGCTCCATATATGGGAACAATATTCCAAGCCTGGTCTAACCTGTGCTTTGTAGAGAAGGAGAAGTTGCTTGGGGCTAAAGTACCTCTTTGCTCTAAATAGGTAGCTCAACTTTGCGGACGGCGATTTCGCGATATAGGATATGTGGTTCTGCCATGTGATTCTTGAATTGACTGTGACTCCTAGAAGGTGCATTGAGTCCTTGTGATGGATTGGATGGTCATCCATTTGGATCTGAGGAACTGTTGATGCATTTTTTCTGGAAAATGTTGTGAGCTGTGTCTTGTTTGCATTAAATACAACCAAGTTCTCCTTTCCCCACTTCAAGATTTTGTCCAGATCATCATTTAGAGAATTAATTTGTTCACATCTCTGACTGTGTGATGTAGCCGTATTCACAGGCCCATTGTTCGAGATGGAGGATATAAGAGTGCTGTCATCTGCAAAGCTGTAGATATTATTATTTGTCGATCCAAGCAAATCGTTGATGTGGAGAAGAAATAGAGTTGGAGAAAGAATAGATCCTTGGGGCACTCCTGAATTTATAGCAAACGAATTGGATGATACACCATCTACAACAACTTGGATCGATCTTCCCAGAAGAAAATTTTGCATCCATCCGCAGAGTTGTTGTGGTAATCCGTAAGACGCCAACTTGCCTAATAGGGCTCTATGCCAGACTCGGTCAAATGCCTTTGATATGTCCAAGGCTACGGCTCTGGATTCGCCGTGTTGTTCAATTGATTGTGTCCATAAGTGCGTTACGTAGCTTAACAGGTCACCAGTGGAACGACGGCTCCAAAATCCGTATTGCCTGTCGCTTATTAATCGATGGCCTTCTAGATATTTGATTATTTCGATATTTATTGTCTTTTCCATTACTTTAGAGAGCATTGAAAGTAACGCTATTGGACGATAGTTTTGTGGCAGACATTTCTTCCCTTTCTTTGGAATAGGTTGAATGCGAGCGGTCTTCCAGCAAGAAGGAAACGTCTTCTGGGAGTACGACATGCTAAACAGCTTACAGAGTACAGGTGCAAGTTCTGGTGCAAAGTTCTTGAGTACTATAGCCGGGATTCAATCGGGTCCCTTTGCCTTATTGCAATCTAGTTCTTTAAGGATGCGTTGAATTATTCGAGGCCGAAATTTCACTTCTGCCATCGATGATTGCATCCTCGGGATATTTGGTGGCTCTAGCTGTGCAGAATCTAGGGTGGAATTCTTTGAAAACATGCTAGCGAAAAGATCTGCCTTTTCTTTAGGTGTTGTTGCTAGCGTGCCGTCTTCTTTTACTAGAGTTGGAAAAGAAGAGCAACTAAAGTTATTACTGATTGCCTTTGCCATGGACCAGAATGCGCGTGAGCCGCTAGGACATCCAATCACTTTGTTAGTTACTCTTTCGCTGTAAGTTGTCTTCGCCGATTCAATAATTAGGTTGCATCTATTTCGAAGAATTGTAAATTCAGATCTTTTTAGTTCTGAAGGGTTTGACCGCCATTCACGGAAAGCCTTGTTTTTCGCTGTGGTAGCTCGCTTGCATTCTTTGTTAAACCACGGTTTATTTGAAGCTAAATTTTTGATGCAATGTAGAATATAAAGTTCCATACCGAGTAAAATATTTTCGGTTACGGCATAGTGGTTGAAGCCTTGTCGTCGTTTTCTTTTATTTTTCGCTGTTTTTTTTTTTTTTTTTTGTTATTAAGCAGGTTTCTGACTTGACGTCGAGCTCCTAAAAATGTTTATATAGTTTGTAATCCGATTTTGTTACCATTAAACTTTTTCGAAAGCGTTACCTTATCAACTAAAGGCTCTGCCCAGAGCCGACCTATGGAGAAAGTTAAGTACCACCTGGGATACATATTTTCTTTTTTTAAAGGTATGGGATAACTTTGTTTGATGACGCCAACCAGTGAGCGTAACCGTAAGTTTGGTCTTTCAACTATCTGCCAGAAGTGACCTCACCAGAAGAACAAAACTCCAGGCAATACAGCACATAACTTTTTTTTTTTTCTTAAAATGTTAATACAAAATTCATAATAAGTATTTTACAATTTTTAATTAAAGAAAGAAATTAAACATTTTTATTTAGAAATAGGTATCATTCTGTAGCACTTGAGTGACTAGAGGCGAATGAATTATCAATTAAAATAACATTTTTGTGTTTTTTGTGGGGTAAATACAAAAAAATTACTTTAGATACAATTTATTGGCTCTCAAAACTCAAACATCAAACAACCTATTAGATTATTAAAATTTACTTTCATAGTTGCTCTAAAAGGCAAATATTTATTTAAACTATTCGATTGGAATATAGCTATATTTAAGTTAGTCATACAGTGATCGGTAATTTTGTGATCTAGTACTTCAGCAGATAATTTAAATGAAAATTTTTTGTCTAACTGTTGTAATTCTTGTCTGTCTTTATTTCATTCGTATCTATAATATAATCTAATGTCTAAGCGGTTTAATCTAATTTACAAAATACTTAATTATGTCGTGCTTGCTGCTTCCTGCTTCGATGGGGGTTAGAACAAAAGCACAAGTCAAAACGTGGCAAAGTTTGACAGCCCCATTTTGGTGCGTTCAGTTAAGTAGGTACCTTGGACTGCGTTCAGGTAGTTCGGCTATGTTCCAACACTAACCTTACAAAAATATGATCGATGCATGTTTGTAATGAGTCTGTGATACGAGTCGGTTCCATTACATAAGGTTCCAAGCCATATGATGACATTAGTAGCATGTAGTTGTCAGTGTCTATGCAATTTTTTAAAATGTCTATATTAATATCTCCTACAACCAATAAGTTCTTCGTCCTTACATCCTTAAGTAAAACATTCATCTGCTCTATAAAAACATTCCTGCTTAAATTGTTTTCATGTAAGCGATAAACACAAAAAATGGTAAACTTTTCGTCACAAATATGGCAATTGATTTGTAAGATATCGGCACTACTCACACTAATTTTAACTACATCATATTTATGTTGGTACTCTGTTTTTACATATACTACGATACCACCTGAGCTGTATGAATTATTATACTTCTTCGACAGGTATACCTTACTTCTGGGCTATTATTATTATTGACTGGGAACCAAAGTGCGACGTCATTTGAAGCCACTATTCGAGAAATTTGATTATTGAAGTTGTCCGTTGCCACCGTCGAATTGACACCAGGATAATAGGTTCACGAGATAGCCTTAACTCAAGCATGAAGCATGTCCCTTTCGAAGCAGTCCATAAGGTTATGTGTCAAGATTTGGCTGCCACACCGAAAAAAAAGACTGACTTAAGAGCACATTACGAATCAAAATTATTCCGAGGGCTGGCGAAAATCTTGGAAAGTCACTTTCGACAGAGTCAGCTAAACGACTCTTTAAAAGTCTGAGGAAACACTAGATAGAACCTGGAGCGAATTCGATATACAGTATTAGGATTCTCAGATAGTCCCAGATGCTCGCTTTCTGAACGCCTTTCGAGGGAACAGCGATCAGATTGGTTTTCATGACCTGCTGGGCCATCTATTTTTATTTTTAACTTCAAAGACTTGACTTTGGTCAGTCTGTCATAAATTCGTCATATCGATACGCGTCTCATTTCAGAAGGTATTGACTTCGGCTCCGGATGCTACATGCCGTTGGTTAAACTTCGAAACAGCTATCACGAAGTTCCTTGGCATTTTCAAACTATGTATATAGACTCTCTTTATTCGTTTACTGCATTTTTTGCCGTTTCTATTGGACGAGGTCCTTGGTCTCGTGTGTATGTATATCATGTATATCCAATAATCCAATCCACCTTCGCTCAAGTCTGCGAACTGCGATGGCAATAAGATTCTCAGTATTAATAACTTAAGCAAAAAAAATAAAATAAAAATAAAATAAAAGAGGAAAACTTTGCCTAGTTGATCCCCCTAATGCGTTGAGATTCCTGCACCACATGATGACAAGGTGTACGCACTCTTGTTGCAGTAGTTGTTCTTGTTGTTGAAAGCAGATCGGTATTCACATGCCATTTGCATACTTTTCCATTTTTTTTTAAAGTTATTTTGCATTTGTTCTCTCCCTGAGCACTACCACGTCGCCCCAAATGCAACCCCTCGGGACACTTTATACCCCATGGATTTTTGTATTTCTTATCCTTCTGCAGCGTTCTGTGCGTGGTTTAGTCTCACCGTGGGCGTTCGTTTTGTGACAACCTGGGCTCTTCTCTGGGGTAAAACGTAAAACACAGGAAATAGCAACAACACAGCGGTGTGTGTGGGTGTGTGTTTATTTTTTCTTGGCTTGCGTTGCGTTTCTGAATGAGAAGAAAAAAAAAAGTACGTAGAAGAAGAAAACCTTCGCATACGGCAAGAGGCCTATAAGTTGCAAAAGCACACATTATAAGTCCATACAAGGAGGCAAATACTCCAATTACCAAGCACACATATAGCCCAGCTGGGCGGGGGTGGCCATAGCTATACCTAATATAGTAAAAATATAATAATTCCTGAGTCCTTTTTTTTCTCGTGTTCTTTCTGTAGACTTACATCCATCGTTCTGTACGCGCATTATCCTTTGAGTTGAGCCTGAGTTTTCTTTTGCTTTTCCCTTGATGTGTGTGCAGCAGTATGCAGCTGCATTCGTTTGGTTCTTTATTCCTCTTCCCTCTTTTTTTTTTTTTTTTTTTTTTTCTGTTAGAGTTTGTGTTTCTGCCTTTGGTTTTCTGATATCATTGCGGTGGTTGCTTGCTGCAACTGCATGTGGTGTGCATTCAGTGTAGGCACTCGTATATACGCGAATTATAGGTGTGAATTGCATTCAATTAAAAAATGTGCGTTATTACGCACTTTTTTTGCCTGTCAAAAGGGTGGAAGAGAAAAGAAAGTTGAATTAAAAAAAAAGAAAAAAAGAGTATAATATGGCGCATACAATCGATATGACCGACGACCGAGAGGGAAAAAGTCCTCTGTTCTTAAAGGATCTCAAGCTAACATGGTGGCAGCAAGGCTTGTCGTTGCATTGCTATATGAGTTAAGAAAAAAAAAAAAAAAAACATGAGGGCTGCTAAAACAATGTACATATGTGGTACATATCTGTGTACTTATTGTGTACTTTTTTTCTATTCTACTTTACTTCAAAATCTTTAACATAAATCCATAGATATGAATGCACACCCATAACACATGCAGCTAGTTGGTGAAGCTACGCACTTTTTAGCTAAGAAAACAAAATGGCTACTATTGGAGTCCCCCCAGCCGTCACACTTCAGTTTGCGCACGGCTGGCAGGCGGTGCACCCAATCCACACGTAAGGGGTGGTTTCAAATATCTGTGTAATGGGAAATTTGTTGAAGTCACCAGTGAAATGCATTTCCCGACGGTAAGTGAAAGGCTTTTATAAGGTGCGTGCGTCTTAGCACTAAATAGAACCAACCAGGTGCTGGGACACCCATGCTCTTCCAAAGGGAGCAGTCTCCAAAAATTAAACGTGTACAGGATTTTCGGAGAGAAGTACGAGTAGGGTTACCATAAAAAAAAAAAGTGGAAATGCCGGATAGTTAGAAGAGAAAAGCCTGATTATAGAGCAAAAAGTCTGACAAAAACACATTCGGCTGAACCAATGATCAACTTTATTCTGGCAGTTTACGCAAAGATTCCAGACTTTCCAAAACTGCTTAACTAATAAACAAATATAGTTGCTAACTGTAGGGTCAAATGTTAATGGTGAGAAATCCTTGTTTATCTCGGGCATTAGCTAAATAAATTCTCCCTTCCTTAATGCCTTTTAAGACGAGTGTTGCCCAACAGTCCGACATCACGGTGCGAATTTAAATACGCTGTTGTTCAGCCTGAGCGTTTACAGTTATAAAATAATTCTAGTAAATTTCCTCAACGTCTCTACAGCTTCTGCAAGACTCATTATGCACTATCCTTAGCCGTTCCGCATGTACATACGCCTATCGCACAGTGTCCAGTAATGACCCCTGTGAGTATGCGAATATCTTTGCGGCTTAGCCCGATCATACATTTAGATCCCTTTTTGCTCACCTCTGGCCAAAGTTCTTTAGTGTGCCTGCAGGCAATGAGATTGGTCCAACGTAGGTTAGTTCTACTCCAGGATTCAACGTCAATCTTCCTTGCAAGCGTACTTAGCGGAGTTTTTTTTTTTTTTTTTTTTTGATTTAAGGGCCATATACGTATGTATTTTCGACCCGTTTTTTCAAGCTCCTCCGCCTGTTCATTACCCAGAATATCCATATAATTTAGTTGAAAACAACATAGTCAATTTGAAGTTTTATCACAACGATAGGTTATTATTAACCGTTCTTCTTATCACTTCACAACTAATTAAATGTTTGTTAAAATCTAACAACCTCTCTGTTAAAAATAACCAATAAATCTTGTTTAAATACAACAAACCACTGGGGGTTTTTAAGCGCTTTAATCGTGAAAATTTATCCCATTCAATGTTTGTTAAAATCTAAAAACCTCTCTGTTAAAAATAACCAATTAGTCTTGTTTAAATATAACAAACCACTGGGTTTGTGTTTAACCACTTTACTCGTGAAAATTTAACCTATTCAATGTTTGTTAAAATCTAGTAATCACTCACGTACATCTCATCAAAATAATTAAAATACCTACATATTACTAATATTAAAACTACTAAACATATTAATATACTTAGTATTCGCAGTGGCTTAGTGGTTAGTGCGTTGGACTACTAAGCGAGGGGTCTCAGATTCGAATCCCGCGAAAACCCAAATTCCAACTTAGGGTTTTTTCCACTGCGCTACCGCTCGCGAACGTCTGACAAACATCCGAGAGTATAAACTGTCTGGAAAGAGCTTCTCAATTAGCCGTTTGGAGTCGGGATAAAATTGTAGATCCCTTCCATTCGTTCTAAAAATGAAAAACTCACACAAAACGAATGGTTGTGAGAAGCTAGGCCTAGGGTGCGTCCGGACCTGTTGCGCCAACTATTTTTTTTTTTTTTTTTTTAGACATATTAATAATAGCAACAGAGTAACATGGTTAAATTCAACTAAGTAACTTGGCTAATACCAACAGAATAACAGAATACCAACCAAGTGGGTTGGTTAATAGCGACAGAGTAACATGGTTAAATTCAATTAAGTGACTTGGCTAATACCAATAGAGTAACTTGGTTAAGTTCAACCGAGTTGGTTGGCTAATAACAACAGAGTAACTTGGTTAAGTTTAACCACAAGTATATGATATCACATATATAGGCAATACATCCCGATTTCAACAAAAATACAAGCCAATTAACAAATTTAAGAACTTCTGGAGGAATAACAGGGTGCATGTGTGAATTGACAGTTTTCGCCAATAAAAATGTGCGGCTTTATATTTTTCTGCGAGAATTTCAAATTTTGTCGGTTTCGAAGTTTCCCGAATTAATTAATATAATCTACACAATTTTCAAAAAACAAATTGTATTTGATTTCAGCCTTCCATATACTTTGGCAAGCACTGTCTCGTTGCTTGGCAAATTGAGAAACGATTAAATCTAATTAAAAATTAACATACATCTTATTCTAGCTTACTGGCTCTTAGCGAGTGCTCTAAGCTTAACAATATCCTTAAAATGATTGCCTTTCGGCCTCAAATCTATCTATATTTAATTTGTTTTTTTATAGCTTTTATTTTTTATGGATACATTTCGTTTCCAACTCATCGAGTCGAATGAGTCGAAATGGAAAGTATTGTTTTCGCCCGTGACGCAGTCGCAGGCTCTGGTCGCAGATCGCAGGGGTGGGTATTTTTTCGTTTCGGTATGAATTATGAATGGGCTCAAGTGCACAAGAGGCTGGTTTGGTTTGGACTAAGGGGATAAGTGGATATTGGAAACTTTTTTTAAATTTTGATGTTGTTTTTCAAATTGAGGTTATTTTCTGTTGTTTCCTCAGGTTCCATTTTGTAAATACATGTAAAATAAGTAAATAGTTTTTCAGTAGAAAGAGAATAATGTAAATAGTGCGATAGTAAACAGAACTTTATTAACGAAATAAATATATACAATTATACAATACATCCATCTAATTTTGATGTTGTAGCGGAATAAGTATAGAGAATTTTGGCATAGAGAGCAACTCAAGTAGAACGTGTAAACAATTAAGTGCTGTGTGGTTTATAATTAATTTTGTATTTATTAATTACATAAATCTGATTAATATATTCACATTTGAATGGTATTCACAAGGAACCATTTAGTTGTTTGCTTTTAATATGTCGAAGTGCGATAAATGCAAAGGTGCAATTCGCGGCGAGTCGGGCATAGAGTGTGATGGTGTATGCAATAAGGTATACCACCGCAACTTAAAATGTTCTGGGTTGGATGAATATGCCAGTGGCATTATTGGAGTGAATAATATGGTTAAATTCATATGTAATGACTGCATGCCTTACATACAAAATGTCGACTTAGTAGTTAAGGAAATGCAGATAAATGTTGAAAGGAATTCACAGTACCTGAAGGAATACAAAGATGAGTTTGAAAGGTCACTGTGCCATATTGAAAACGAAATCAAATCATTGTTGGAGGCAATTGAATGTAGGTATATGCAGAGATTGGAAGAGGTGAAGGAGAGTCAGGAAGTGTGTCAAAGAGGAATTGCGGAGATGCGGAATATTTGCAAAGTTGTTGAGGGTTTCAAGCAAAAAGGTGAACGGTTATGTGGTGAAATGACAAAAAAGTAACGTAAGTTTATGTAACGAAGTAAACAAACAAATTGCTGGTAATAAACAATTAATAGCGGAAAAACAAATGACATATGCAGAGAGTGTCAAAAGAGCAAATAATACAAGTCAAGAAAGAATGGTGCCAACGTTAACAAAAGAGTTACCACTTATTATTAAACCTAAGGAGAAGCAAAACAGTAATAAAACAAGGGAGGATTTAAATAGTAGAGTTGACCCTAAAGATTTGAAGATCTCAAATATTCAAAGCTCGCACAGTGGAATAATTGTTATAGAAAGTGATGGAAATGAAGAACGTAATAAGATTAAAAGTGCTATTGAGGAGAATATGGGAAATGCATATGAAATAAAAGCACCAGCTAAATTAAAACCAAGAATTCTTATACCTAATATGAACTTCAAAATGGATAAAGGAGTGATTATTGAAAAGATAAAGAACCAAAATAGTGTAATTATGAATAGTGAATTAAAGTTAGTTACATACTATGAAAAGAAAGTAAATAATGAGGTTAAATATAGTGCAATAATTGAAATCGATGCTGAATCATTTACCAAAGTTCTTGAAGCAGGAAAACTTAACATTGGATGGGAAAGATGCAGAGTATTTGATGGTGTCGACATCTTGAGGTGTTACAAATGTAAAGGATTTAATCATAGATCTTCCGAGTGCAAAAAAGAGGATGAGATCTGTTTAAAATGTATACAAAATCATAGAACTAGTGAATGTAAAAATAAAGTGATAATTAAATGTATAAATTGTACATGAACATGACGTTGAGCAGATTATGTCCAGTGTACCTAAACTTAATCTATGTCTGACTATGACTTTATATCGATAAATCTTTTGTAGTTTTTGATTGCCACTTAAAATTTGCTAGGATTCTCCATTCCATTTATTTCCCTTGTACCTTTTCACTATCATGATTAATTAGTTTCGGCTTTCAAAGAAAGAGAAAAAGGCAGTGTGCAGCATAAACAAATCATACTGAGACCCCCAACTCACAATCCTCTTGCCGCTGGCCCCCTCAATTTTTGCCAGGAATCCACCATTTTGTTGTCCTATCCGTGTACGTCAATTCCTATCCGTTTTGCTTTGCCCACAGCGAAAGGTAAAAACCAGAGACAATACTGAGACCACCAACTTCGACCGATTAACAGTTATTTGCCTACAAGCTAAATTTTACGCTCCCAAAAAGTTTAGGTGCGGTAGTATTGTTGCATAGAAATTCGTATTTACAAATGTCAAAAATCCTCTCAACCAACACATTCGCACCTAATCTTTTTACATTTCACTGTGGACAAAGCAAAACGGATAGGAATTGGCGTACACGGATAGGACAACAAAATGGCGGATTCCTGGCAAAAATTGAGGGGGCCAGCGGCAAGAGGATTGTGAGTTGGGGGTCTCAGTATGATTTGTTTATGGTAAAAACATTAGGTGCGAATGTGTTGATGGAGAACGTTTTGGGGCCGAGCTACATATATGGGAATAGGTAGCTCAACTTTGCGGACGCCGATCTTGCGATATAGGATATGTGGTTCTGCCATGTGTTCCTGAATTGACTGTGACTCCTAGAAGGTGCATTGAGTCCTTGTGATGGATTGGATGGTCATCCATTTGGATCTGAGGAACTGTTGATGCATTTTTTCTGGAAAATGTTGTGAGCTGTGTCTTGTTTGCATTAAATACCACCAAGTTCTCCTTTCCCCACTTCAAGATTTTGTCCAGATCATCATTTAGAGAATTAATTTGTTCACATCTCTGATTGTGTGATGTAGCCGTATTCACAGGCCCACTGTTCGAGATGGAGGATATAAGAGTGCTGTCATCTGCAAAGCTGTAGATATTATTATTTGTCGATCCAAGCAAATCGCTGATGTGGAGAAGAAATAGAGTTGGAGAAAGAATAGATCCTTGGGGCACTCCTGAATTTATAGCAAACGAATTGGATGATACACCATCTACAACAACTTGGATCGATCTTCCCAGAAGAAAATTTTGCATCCATCCGCAGAGTTGTTGTTGTAATCC
Organism: Cheilosia urbana; assembly: GCA_946477585.1. NCBI lineage: Eukaryota > Metazoa > Arthropoda > Insecta > Diptera > Syrphidae > Cheilosia > Cheilosia urbana. Next base: position 7,735,644 of record OX297857.1, read on the forward strand.
GTAAGACGCTAACTTGCCTAATAGGGCTCTATGCCAGACTCGGTCAAATGCCTTTGATATGTCCAAGGCTACGGCTCTGGATTCGCCGTGTTGTTCAATTGATTGTGTCCATAAGTGCGTTACGTAGCTTAGCAGATCACCAGTGGAACGACGGCTCCGAAATTCGTATTGCTGTCGCTTATTAATCGATGGCCTTCTAGATATTTGATTATTTCGACATTGATTGCCTTTTCCATTACTTTAGAGAGCATTGAAAGTAACGCTATTGGACGATAGTTTTCTGGCAGACATTTCTTCCCTTTCTTTGGAATAGGTTGAATGCGAGCGGTCTTCCAGCAAGAAGGAAACGTCTTCTGGGAGTACGACATGCTAAACAGCTTACAGAGTACAGGTGCAAGTTCTGGTGCACAGTTCTTGTACTATAGCCGGGATTCCATCGGGTCCCGTTGCCTTATTGCAATCTAGTTCTTTAAGGATGCGTTGAATTATTCGAGGCCGAAATTTCACTTCTGCCATCGATGATTGTATCCTCGGGATATTTGGTGGCTCTAGCTGTGCAGAATCTAGGGTGGAATTCTCTGAAAACATGCTAGCGAAAAGATCTGCCTTTTCTTTAGGTGTTGTTGCTAGCGTGCCGTCTTCTTTTACTAGAGTTGGAAAAGAAGAGCAACTAACGTTATTACTGATTGCCTTTGCCATGGACCAGAATGCGCGTGAGCCGCTAGGACATCCAATCACTTTGTTAGTGACTCTTTCGCTGTAAGTTGTCTTCGCCGATTCAATAATTAGGTTGCATGTAATTCGAAGAATTGTAAATTCAGATCTTTTTAGTTCTGAAGGGTTAGACCGCCATTCACGGAAAGCCTTGTTTTTTCGCTGCGGTAGCTCGCTTGCATTCTTTGTTAAACCACGGTTTATTTGAAGATCATTTTTTGATTCAATGTGGAATATAAAGTTCCATACCGAGTAAAATATTTTCGGTTACGGATTCTGCGCACATATTGACATCAGTATCTCTAAAGCACATATCAGCCCATGGCAACGAAGCGAAGAAATTACGTAGCTCGTCCCAGTTAGATTTACTATAATCCCAAATCGAACGATAACGATCCTTTTTCGCTCCTATTGGTACCGGTATAGAGAGGATAGCAGATATTAGAGCATGATCCGGGAGCAGACACTTTTATTTCATAATTATTTGGCTCTGTTGTGAGAAACAGATCGAGAGTGTTTCCGTAATTTGTTGGATTGTCTGGAATTCGCGTGGGCTCATCAACGAGCTGAGTGAAATTGCAGCAAATGGCGAAGTCTCTCGTCCGTTCGGTTAGAATATCGTAGCCAATCCATGTTATGGGCATTGAAGTCACCAAGTATAATAACTTCAGCGGTTGGATGATGAATTTGTATCCAGTCTACATTATCGGATAAATGACGAAATAATTTAGATGGTTCGCTATCGTTTGGTGAGCGGTACAGGCAGCAAACGAATTTGGTACAACTTTGTAGAACGACCTTTAGCCATATTATGTCGAGATCCGTAGGTTCCATCTCTTCTTCTCTTACACACGCCAGATCTTCTCGGGCAAACACACAATGTACCCCCTTATATCGAAAACGAGGATGTAGTTCGTATTCTGGACATTGAAGATATGTGTAATCAATTGTTGAGTTTATTTGAGACTCTGTTAAAACTAGGACGTCTGGCTTTTTTTCTTGCAGATGCTGGTGTATCTGCATGGCGAGTAAAAGGCAGTAAAGTCAGAAAAATAAACTCACTCACCATTGCATACTCTGAAGCGTGAGCGGTACCCTCACACCTTTGAGTATCCAATGCTTTTATTAGCGTTAAACGTTTAACGCAACCTTGAGTTGGAAGTCGCATAGGAAGTTTCACATTTCACTTCAAAAAGTAAATAAATTACAGTTTACATTTTTAATTTTACAGCTACCTGGGTCAACCTCACGCAATGCGTGCACTAATGCAAATAAGTGAGTTGCATTAGGTCATTCTGTTACAGCTTAACGCTGTTAGGATGTTTCTCTAAACCTTTCACTGTCATTGCATTCCATTGTAAGCGATGCTGATTCCATGTAGGGTGGTGAGTTGGTGGTGGTGATTTTTTTAATGTTCATGTTATTGTCGCGACGCTTTATCTTTGAAATTTGTTACTCCACAAGGCATATAAATTTAAGTGGACTTGAAATAGATGACAATAGGTGGAGAGTTCGAGTCCTTTTCAGAGCTACCTTTATTCGATACGGTTTTTAGTTTACTTTTTGTGATATTTCCAGCTCCATCCTTGTCTATTGCACGCATTGTATTTTGCAGATCCTCGGCCGGGGGCCGTCGGTGGCGACATCGACAGAGGGTGGCGGTTGGCTAGGTGACCGACGCGACGACACGGCGCGCGAGGTGGAACGTGCTACTCTGGTACTATATGCGAACAGGTCAATCACATCGTCTGTGTTTGTTAGTTTTTCTCTTGTGTTCGTTTTTTCGTCGACATGGTTTTTTTTTTTTTGAACAAACTGATTGACAGAGAATTGATGGAATATGATGGTCGCATATAGTGGATTACGGGAAGGAATTGCATTTTGGCATTATTATCGTTTTTCTTCGGTTCGCAGACCTATCTGTGTACTTTAGTGGCGACAGATTTAATTGAAACTTAATCGGCACAGAAAAAACAAGAGAATGAAACAGAGAGTAGAATCGACGAGACGATCGCTTTGAATAATATTGACAGAGGAGGACATCCACTTACCCTAACCTATGGTAACCGTGTAATGTATGCGATCTTATGTTATGAATTCATTTTATTTAATCACCATTTATTAACGCCTTCGCAAACAAGTTAGCTCAGCTGCAACGCAGTGCCACGGGAAGGTCCTTTTATGGTTATAAGCTGAAGCTCTATGATGGCTCTTAAAGGTGTAAAGTGCGGAAAGTAATTGGAAGCCATGCATCGCATTCTTTAATTTGTACTTGGGTGCGCACTTGCACAAAGGAAATCTTCACATTAATCTCACACCTCAGTAAATGCACTGAAGGTAATTTAATTATGATACCCTTGCACAGTGGTAGCGAAAAGGATGGCTTTTTTTTTTTTTGATTCGCTGTTGTAGGTATTCAGTTTTGCTTTTTTACAGGGTTTATGTCGAAATTTTTGATGCGTTTTGATGAGGTTTTGCAAGGCGCTGTAGTGAAGCGCTTTCGTGGTCTTGACTTCTTTTTTTCGGCGATATTTGTCAGGCTTTTGGTTAGATTTTGAATTCTTTTTCGGGTTGTTGTTAGTCTGCCGTGTTGATCAGATTTTTAACGCCAGTTTTTAGGTAGGTACTAAGTTTAGGGTTTGCCTCTTCATATACGGATTTGGGTTAAAACTACTCAACAAGTCGATTTCTCAGATATATCATATGCCTTAATGAAGAATTTAGATTATTATCACTCCCAAAACAAACTTAAGCATTACAATTCCTGGGAACGGGCAAAGACGAGGTGGTACAGCTGGTGCTATAATTATAATCAGTTGGTCAGCGTTTTTTTTTTTGCTGACTTGACATGTAATTTGTCGCAAGATTAAACTAGTCTCAAAAGTTATATCTAAACTAGCTGGCAAAAGTATTTTGACAGAAATGCAAGTCGCTTTTCAAGGCGAATAATTCCTAACGGCTACGGATTAACTGTCTACAGTTTTCACTCAGTAAAATTGCATATGGTGTGACCTATCATTTGAGACCCATGGCTGGATAGCTAAGGAGTATTTATGGGTAAGGTGCGATTTTTTGACTAGAAAAATTATTTTGACAAATTTGTTTTTCAAGATTTGTTTGACGAAAAATAATGCTGAAGGAAAAGCGGGGAATAACAACGATTCTTCGCTAGTTTTTGTAGTTAGCCCTGACAATTTTTGTCGATTTTCAGTTGAGTTATTGTTTTGAGAGAATAACTTTTAATAAGTGACTGTTTGTTTGAATAGTTTTTGAATTCTGACAGTCAATTCTCCGTATATAATACTGTTATCCTTTGAAATTAAATAACATTTGGAACATAAGAGAGTTCATTTGAGTCACATGGATTAACTTAAAGAAGATTTGTTCGAATTTCGAAATTATATAATATATTTATATACGCACCAGTCGTTCAGACCAGTTAGCATGGTGGCGGGCTTGTGATGTTTTAGGGTTGTACACCATCCATACGTTGTGCATATTTGCTGCCAAACGATGAAACGATGATCCAGCATAAACTTTAAACTATTACGCATTCCCATCTGGTGCTAGACTAATCGGGCAGTCATTTCTTCTCCAACAGGATAACGCTCCTTGTCACAAAAGCCCAAAGCAAAAACTCGTGGAAACGGTTCCTATAAAATAACAGAATGTTATTGAGGCTAAAGCAATTATATTTTTTATAAAATAATTTTATTTTGTTCGTTTTTAAACATCAAAATATATATGTTTTAATTAAAACGTATTTGCCAAAATAATTATGCCAAAGTAAAAAGTTAATTTTATTCATTTTAATAAATTAAAATTAATGTATGTATTTATAAAAATAATAATTGCCTATATTCACCTGTTAAATATGTAAGCAAATTATGTATTAAGTTTTGTTTCATTTCTTAATAGAAATAATAAAATGTAGTTTTAAGTTTTGTCAAAATACCTCTGCCGATGAGTGTATGACAGACCCCTTTTCTGCTTTGGCGAGCTAGTTGTTATCCTTGATTTTTCGCCACACTTTTATCTACGTGTTGAAATCGCAAGAAAAAAATACGTCGAGTTTATTTTTTGTAATTTCTAAAGCATTTTTTGACACTGCGGAGAAGTTTTTGTCAGGTTTTTGGTAAAGTTCTCTAATGCTTTTGAAGTATCTACTAAGGATTTTATTTTGCGTTTTTGACGCCTTTTCAAAGTGCTTTTTTAACTAAATTTGGTGAGTGCCTATGTTATTTTTTTTTTTATTGAGAAGCTTTGAGGTGGTTTTTCGACGGCAAGCAAGTAACGTTTCTTACGGAACCCGGGCTCAAGTTCCAACGACGATCGCGAAGCTTCCGGAAGAAGATAAGGATGTCCTGGTAAGGCGTGGACTTCCGCTCTTTATGCTTACCTTCGATAAAAAAAAAATAAATAGTTGGCGCAACAGGTCTGGAGAGACCCTAGGCCTAGCTTCTCACAACCATTCGTTTTGTGTGAGTTTCTCATTTTTGGAACGAATGGAAGGGATCTACAATTTTATGCCGACTCCAAACGGCTAATTGAGAAGCTCTTTCAAGACAGTTTTACTCTCGGATGTTTGTCAGACGTTCGCGAGAGGTAGCGCAGCGGAAAAAACCCTAAGTCGGAATTGGGTTTTTGCGGGATTCGAACCTGGGACCCCCGCATAGCAGTCCATCACACTAACCACTAAGCTACTGCGACTACAGCTTACCTTCGATAGGTCTGATAATATCGAAGATATCTACCGAATTAAAACCATAGTAAATATCGTGGTTAAAATCGAGCCGATGCGCAGAAATTTGAAAATAATTCCGCAGTGCAAACGTTGCCAGGCATTTAATCACACGCAAATGTATTGCAAAAAAGAGCCGCGATGTGTGAAATGCGCCGGAAATCATTTCTCCCAAGACTGTGGAGAAAATAAACAATCCTCCGCTACTTGTGCTAACTGTAAGGGAAAGCACCCTGCAAATTATAGAGGTTGTGAAGTAGCTAAGGAGTTGCAAAAACGGAGAGATGCGCTCCTTAAGCCTCAAAATAAAAAAATAAATCCGCTAACGAATACAAAGCGTAAGACCGCCCAGGAGGTAGTAGGCAATATAAAATCTCCGGTTCCAGAGCGTAATAATGTCAGAGCAAGAGAGACAACAGAAAAGCCCTCGACCTCTGTTGCCAAAAGAAACGCTACTGAAAAGTTACCATCAGTAAAGCCATCGAATAGTGGCCCTCGGCCCGCCAGAGTAGTGCAGACCTACGCTCAGGCCGCGGCATCCGAAGGAGCAAAAAACGTTGAAACTTCGCCGGACCCTGCTTCACATGTTTTCTCAGTTATTTTGCAGAAACTTGAGGAACAAAGCAAAATAAATAAAATTATTCTCGATCGCTTGGTTAAGCTCGAAAATAATTCACGGAAAACGCGTACATCAAATAAAATATGAATGACAAACCAATGTTAAAAATATGCACTTGGAATGCAAACGGTCTTTTGCAAAAACTCGACGAATTGGAAATATTCATACGCGAGAAAGATCTTGACATTTGCTTGATTTCTGAAACTCACGTGAAAAAGGGATCGAGCTTAAAAATAAAAGGCTATAATGACTTCCACGCTTGTCACCCTTCGGGAAACGCGAGAGGTGGATCGTCATTGTTTATTAAAGACTGCATTGAACAAAACGAAGACCTGAAGATAGAGCTTGAAACTATGCAACTGTGCACGATTCGAGTAAAAAATAGTCAGCGTACTCTTAGAATTTCATCTATCTACTGTCCACCGCGTTCCGCGCTTGAAAAAACTGATTATACTAACTTGCTTAAATCGCTTAAACCAAACTTCATTATTGGCGGCGATTTTAATGCGAAACACACGTTCTGGGGTTCTAGATATATCTCGCGAAAAGGAAGAATGCTATATGGGGCAGGTATGGAGTATAGTTGTGATTTCCACTCGACGGGCAAACCGACCTACTGGCCAACTGATACTTCAAAAATACCTGACCTGATCGATTTTTTCGTCGTGAAAGGAATATCTACCAACCACATTAAAGTTGAAGAGAGCTTTGATCTGTCATCTGATCATTCACCGGTTATTTTAACATTGAGCGTAAAACTAGTAAATAACCTTCAGCCAGCGAGATTAACTGGTAGAACAACTAACTGGGAAGGCTTTAGGAACGAAATTGAAGAGAATGTTGAACTGAGCGTTCCACTTACGACACCCCATGAACTTGAGGTTGAAGTAGATCGCTTCGTTGAGATCGTACAGCTCGCTTCCTGGAATAATACGCCTAATCCAAGGAAAACGCCGGCCAAATACGGTCTACGATATCCTCCCGAAATAAAAGAATTGGTCAACGAAAAAAGGAAGGCGCGTAAAAAATGGCAACAGAGTCGCGCCCCGCAACATAAAACACATTTGAATTATTTGTGCAATTTGTTGAAGACAGCTATTAAGGACTTTAAAAATCGTGCGATAGGTTCTTACCTTGAAAGTTTAACGGCGAAAAAAGATTCCAACTATTCACTTTGGAAAGCTGTCAAAGGCACCAAAAGGCCCAAAATCCCCGCGCCGCCAATTAAAATAAATCAAAATGAATGGGCAAGGGAAGATAAGGAAAAAGCGGACGTTTTTGCCGCCCATTTAGAAGAAACCTTTAAACCGTACGATGGTCGGGCGGTTCACGACAGTGTTATTGCGGCGGAATTACTATCCGACGATTCAATTCTCACAAGTGCAACGCTAAGGGAACTAAAACGTGAAATTGAATCCCTAAAGCCTAAGAAAGCTCCTGGTTATGATTTGATCACGGGGAGAAGTTCTCAAAGTTCTACCAAGAAAAGCATTAATTAAGCTTCTTCATATTATATATGCCGCGCTCAGACTAAAACACGTGCCGAGCCAATGGAAAGTTGCGGAGGTCAAATGGTTTTAAAACCAGGAAAACCGCCAAATGAAGTAAAGTCGTATAGACCAATTTCCCTTCTTCCAGTTATATCCAAAGTTTTCGAGAGAATTTTACTAACGCGCCTACAACCGGTTATAACGGGTGATTTTTTAGCTGGTTTGGTTTTGGCAACACTGGTTTTGACAGCTGACATGTGTTTAGTACCTTGTGTCACTGTCAAACAGCTTCAGTTTGGTTTGCAATTTAACCATGGATCGTCTTACAAATGAAAAACGCTTGCAAATTATTGAATTTCACTATCAAAATTCGTGCTCGGTTCGAAATGTTCATCGCGCGCTGCTTCCATTTTATGATCGGCATTCTCGACCTTCTGAGCAGTCTATTCGGAAGATTGTGACCAAATTTCGCACCAAATTTACTTTGTTGGACATTAAACCACCAACACGTTTACGTACTGTGCGTAGTGAAGAAAATATTGCGGCCGTATCAGCTAGTGTGACAGAAGACCGCGAAATGTCGATTCGGCGCCGTTCCCAGCAGTTAGGCCTTTGTTACAGCACTACGTGGAAAATTTTGCGGAAGGATTTGTGCGTAAAGCCTTTTAAGATACAGCTTGTGCAAGAACTAAAGCCAGCCGACCTACCACAACGCCGAATTTTTGGTGAATGGGCTCTTGGAAAGCTGGCCGAGGATCCGCTTTTTTATCGAAAAATTGTGTTCAGCGATGAGGCTCATTTTTGGTTGAATGGGTACGTAAATAAGCAAAATTGCCGCATCCAAAGCATCCCGAAAAAGCCACTGTTTGGTGCGGTTTATGGGCCGGCGGCATTATTGGGCCATATTTCTTCAAAGATGATGCGAATCGCAGCGTTACTGTCAATGGTGAACGCTACCGAGCGATGATAACAAACTTTTTTTTGCCCGAAATGGAAGTTCTTGACTTGCATGATATGTGGTTTCAACAAGACGGTGCCACATGCCACACAGCACGCGAAACAATGGCGCAATTGCGAGGCGAGTTTGGTGAACAGTTAATTTCACGTTTCGGGCCGGTCAATTGGCCGCCTAGATCGTGCGATTTGACACCATTAGATTATTTTTTGTGGGGGTATGTCAAGGCTAATGTGTATAGGGACAAGCCCGCTTCGATTGACGCACTGGAAGCCAACATCCATGCATTCATTCGTGAGATACCGGCCGATATGTGTGAAAGAGTATGCCAAAATTGGACTCAGCGGATGGACTACCTGAGACGCAGCCGCGGTCAACATTTGCATGAAATTATCTTTAAACATTAAATTGCAAGGTTCAAACTATCGATTCAAATAAATATTTCATTCATTTTTTCGAACTTTTTGTGTTTTTTTTTTTAAAAAAGTTCTAAACGTCTTAAAAAATCACCCGTTAGAATATAATAATCTTATCCCTGACCACCAGTTTAGGTTCAGAACCAAGCATTCCACGATTGACCAAGTGCATAGAATTACTGACGTAATTGAGAAAGCATTCGAAGAAAAAAAGATATGCTCAAGCGTATTCCTTGACGTCTCACAAGCCTTTGATAAGGTGTGGCATGACGGCTTAAAATTAAAATTACGACAAGTTCTTCCCGTACGCCTATATGATATTTTAGAATCATATCTCGGGAATAGACTCTTCCGTGTTAGACATGGAAACGAATACTCTGAGCTTAAGGAAATTTCGGCCGGCGTGCCGCAAGGAAGTGTTCTTGGACCGCTTCAACTGTTATATACTCGCGATATACCAAGAGAAGATGGCACTACCCTTGCTACGTTCGCCGACGACACCGCTATCCTAGCAGTAGGTAATACAATTGAAGAAACGACTGCAAAACTTCAAATCGCACTGAATAAGGTAAATGAATGGACGAGGGATTGGCGGATCGCCCTCAACGAAACTAAATCTGTTCACGTGAATTTCACATATAAGAAAACTAATGACTTGCCAATTTTCCTAAACTTGGCCCGAATACCCTTTGCAAACGAGGCCAAATACCTGGGAATGACACTCGACGAAAAGCTGAAATGGAATTCGCACGTGAAAATGAAACGTAAAGAACTCGATATCAAATATAGAGAAATGTACTGGCTCCTCGGAAAATATTCCCAGCTCAGTACCGAAAACAAACTGCTTCTATACAAGCAAGTGCTAAAGCCGGTGTGGACCTACGGTATACAACTCTGGGGTTGTACCAAGAAAACAAATGTCAATATTCTACAAACTTTTCAAAATAAAGTGCTTAGAGAAATTGTACAAGCACCATGGTATATTAGAAACGACGATATCCACAGGGATCTCGGAATTCCAACAATTGAAGCTGAAACTAGAAGCTTCGCGAGAAAGCATAGAAACCGACTAATCGGACATATCAACAATACAGTCTGACAAATTTTGGACGAGAACAATTTATTGCACCGGCTACAAAGAACGAAACCGTTCGACTTGGCAAGATAAGATTAACCGCGTCTAAATTGCGATACATGCAGGATCTTTCATTGGAAAGTAGCCTGTCAAAAGTTGTTATTTCGTTATAGAAAAATAGCTTGATAAGTTATATCTTAGTTGCAGTATCTAGCAATCTTTCGAAGGGTGGTGTTTTCAGTCAGTAAAAATCTCACACTACTATGAGCACGCGCTTGCTATTCTCATAGTGTCTTTGGAAGATTTTCACCTACCCTCGGTAAAAACAAAAAAAAAAAAAAAAAAATCTCCACCGCAGCATAAGTAGTCTCGAAACTGAAAAGAAAAACAACACATAATACCTACTAAAAGCGGAACAGTTGGACTACCGATGTCGTGCTTGAATTTCAATTCGCATTAAAATATTAAAAATAAATTTCAGCGGAACAACTTTTAGGCAAGACTGTACTGTGCGAACATAGCAAACGCATTTGCATAGGTACGTCGGTAAATTACATATAGGTAGTGTAGGCATATTTTATTACGTTATATATGATGATGAGGAACACAATAAGGACGAACGCAAGAAAATAAAAATAAAAATGAAGAACCCGTCAAAAGAAACGGCCCCGAATGCACACATATTTCCAATGAAACTTAAAACATCGCAACAGCCAACAACAACTAAATATAAGTTGAAATAATGCAAAAAGAAACAGGGGGACACAGCAGAGCTCAATTGGGGTGGAGATGCATACCACGAACTGCACAGCAGAGTAGAGCAACAAAGCGAACCAAACAAAAAAGTTAAGAAACACGCAGAGCTATACCTACGCACCATTAAAGCAGAAAAAAAAGAAATTTTTTTTTTTTTTCAAAAGTAGTTATAAGCCTACGTATGGGTAGTAGACATCCTGTGAACGACAACTTGACGAACGCATTGAGCTGCGAACAAAAAATAAAATACAAAATCAGCAGCAAAACAGCGATAGGGTGTTTGAAGAACAGTTGGTGTAGTCCCATAAAACAACATTGCCCCATTGTGTGTGCTGACAACGCACTGTGGAACATTTTTGCAATTTGCAATTTAATCTAGACAATGAGCAAAAAATCCTCTTACTTACTTACTTAAGGTGGCGCTACAGTCCGGGGTGGACCTGGGCCTCAACCAATACGCCTCTCCAGTTAGCGCGATCTTTGGCTAACTGCCTCCAGTTGCGCCCACCAAGTAGGTTGAGGTCCCCTTCCACTTGAGCGCGCCACCTAAGGCGAGGTCTTCCTCTACTGCGTTGTCCCTCCGGGTTGGAATCGAAGACTCTCCGGGCCGGAGCGTTGGTGTCCATTCGCTCTACATGTCCTAACCATCTTAGACGACTAATGCGTACTTTTCTGACCAGGTCGATGTCGCTGTACAGTTCGTAGAGTTCGCTGTTAAATCTTCTCCTCCAAATCCCGTCAACGCAAACGGGACCAAAAATCACTCGAAGAATTTTGCGTTCGAAGCGACCAAGAAGATCCTCATCCGTTTTTGCTAGGGTCCATGCTTCTGCGCCATAGAGCAGGACAGGGATGATGAAAGTCTTATATAGAATCTCCTTAGTGCTTCTTGACAAGGCCTTACTAATCAATTGCCGTCTTAGGCCAAAGAAACAGCGGTTGGCAAGTGTGATTCTTCGCTTGATTTCTGATGTGATGTCATTGTCAGAGTTTACAGCGGAGCCGAGGTAGACAAAGTCCCTAACTACCTCAAAGTTATAGCTGTCTATCGTGACGTTCTGTCCAATTCGTCGATGTTGTGTGTCCCTTCTTGTTGACAGCATATATTTTGTTTTACCCTCATTCACCACTAAACCCATTTTTGCCGCTTCTGTACTAATACTTGCAAACGCACCAGTGACAGCTCGCTGTGTTCTGCCAACAATGTCAATGTCGTCAGCGTATGCAAGCAGTTGCACAGACTTACGGAAAATTGTGCCTCTGGTGTTGGCTTGTGAGTTTCGCACAATTTTCTCAAGAATGATGTTGAAGAAGTCACATGACAGCGCGTCACCTTGTCTAAATCCTTTTTTGACATCAAAGGTCTCGGTGAGATTGTTTCCGACCTTTACGGAGCAGCGAGCGTTCTCCATCGTCATTCTGCATAATCTGACAAGTTTGGCAGGGATGCCAAAACTAGACATGGCTCTGTAAATGCTGTCATATGCGGCCTTAAAATCGATAAAAAGATGGTGAGTATCGATCTGGACTTCTTGGGTTTTTTCCAGGATCTGCCGTAGTGTGAATATTTGATCGGTCGTGGACTTACCGGGCCTAAAACCGCACTGATAGGGACCTATCAGATCGTTGACGAATGGTTTCAGGCGTTCACACAGTACAGCAGTCATGATCTTATACGCAGTGTTCAGGAGACTGATGCCTCTATAGTTGGCGCAGTTTAGAGAGTCTCCCTTCTTGTGGATCGGGCAAACGATGCTGAGGTTCCATTCATCAGGCATACTTTCGTCTGACCAAATCTTGGAGACGAGTTGGTGTATGCTCTCTACCAGGTCATCTCCCGCTGCCTTAAACAGCTCGGCAGTTAAGCCGTCCGGTCCAGCAGCCTTGTTGAACTTAAGCTTAGATATTGCTATCCTCACTTCATTTTGAACTTAGCTCGTTCTGCCTGACAGCGGAATTTGTGTCGTCTTTGCCGTTAAGCAGTCTGCAGAAATGGTTTTTCCATGTCCTCAGCACCGACTGTGACTCTACTACAAGGTTTCCTTGCTCGTCTCTACAGGTTTCCGTTCGGGTCTTGTTGGCATGACACGTTCTTTTTACCTTTTGGTAAAACTTCCGAACATTGTTCCTGGAGTAACACCTCTCTATATCCTCGATCGCGCGCTTCTCATGCTCTCTCTTTTTTCTCCGGAGAAGCCGATGTTCTTCCCTCCTTTTTTGCTCGTAGAGCTGACGAGCTGCTCTCGTCCTTCTATGCAGCGACGCTTCGTAGGCACTCTTCGTCAAACCAGGGGTTTCGGGGGGTGGGTTGGTGAAACCGAGCACATCAGTTGCGGCGTTTTTGATGGCTTCTTGGCATCGGCGCCACTGGTCTTCGGCACTTGATGCTGGCAGCATAGGACTTCTCGAGAGGTTGAGGGATACGAGATCGGCATAGGTTCTGGCAGTTTGTTGCGTTTTTTTTTTTTTTTTTTATAATTTTACTCGCGCTCAAGGGGTTATGAATACCCTTATAATGCCGGGCACAGCGCGGCATTCAAATTTTTAGGAAGAGAAAGAGGGATAGGAAAGATTTTGCGGCGCAGTGGATATTCTCCACGAGTGGTGTCCTAATAGCTAGGGGAGAATTGTTGATATTTGTGTTCGCTTATAATTCCCTTAAACGTTAAATCTCCTCACAGTATTTTCTCGTTGTTGTGGAGTCTTGGATATCCGCATCCGTACCTTGGCTACAACACGGTAGTGGTCCGAGTCTATGTTGGCCGCTCGGAAAGTTCGGACATCTAGAATACTGGAGGAGTGCCTTGCGTCGATCGCAACGTGATCAATTTGGTTGACGGTTTGATGATCAGGTGACCGCCATGTTCCTTTGTGTATATTGAGGTGAGGAAACCGTGAACTAGCTATGGTAACATTACGTCCCGCAGCAAAATCAATCAGACGTGGTGTCGTGTAGGCTGTGTTTTCCGATTGTGCTACCAAAGATGTCCTCCTTTCCTATTTTGGCGTTAAAATCACCCAAGACGATTTTAACGTCATGCTTAGGACATTGCTCATATGTTTTGTCGAGGAGCTCGTAGAAACACTCTTTGGTAGCATCGTGGGGGGGCGTGAGCGCATATTAGGCTGATGTTGGCGAATTTAGCCTTTATGCGGATTGTTGTAAGGCGTTCACTTACGTGTCGAAAGCTCAAGACTTCTTGCCTAAGTCTGCCGCTTACAACAAATCCGCATCCAAATAGACGCTGCTTTTGTTCCCTATAGCAGTCACCGTAGTAAATGTCACCGTTTTTCATCCTTCTTTTGCCCGGCCCATCCCACCGCACTTCCTGGATGGCGGTGATGCCTGCTCTGTAGCAGTCAAGGGCCTCCGCTAGTTGTTCGGCTGCACGCGGTCTGTTCAGAGTTCGAACATTCCACGTGCAGATCCGAACGTCATTGTCCTTTTTTCGTTTTGCAGGGTCGTCAACAGTGAATCCGTCCTTATCCGAGGCTATTGGTTGCTTCGCAACATGTTTGGTTTTCCGTGGTAGGGTAGTTAACCCCACGCACAACCCCCAACCTGGAGGACCAGGCCGACCCCTTGGGCAAAAGGGGCCGGAAAATTCCGGAGTCAGTAACCCGCTGCGGGGATGCGAGAGCTGCCGTTGACCCATTAAGGGCTCTTCCGCCACCATCTCTATTTCAACACCCTGATTAGTGTTGAAAATCCTCAATGACCTCAGCTCCAAATACGTCGAAGTAGCTCATTGAGGTATCTGCTATGTTGACTGTTGACGCCACCGTTGATTCAACCATGTGAGTTCATCCGCCGTACGTCCTCTTTCTGAGGGGCTCATGTAAGACTTCTGAGACTCGAGCAGACAGTCAACTCCAACAGAGCATTATAGTGTTGCTATTTTCTACGTGTTCAACACTCGCACTTATAAGTTCAGCAAGTCAATTCCGGATGGACATAGACCAGTAACCGGTGGTGACCACTTGGAAGTAAAATAAGCACAATTGGTGTATCTGAACAGTTGCAACAACTGGGCATCGCCAAGTTGACGCCAATCAGTGTCTACCCTATTCATCAACACCCAACCACAATATAAAACTTCTGTATGTTTATGATGTAAATCAATTCGCAATCACCACCAGCTACAGAAAGTTGACAAAAAAAAAATTAAATGAATTAGGTTATTTGCAGATGTCTTAATGGCGAAGAACACCTACGTGAAGTTAGCCCGCATTTTTTCTAGAAAGAAAAACGTGAAATGCAGGTTAATAAGTATGAAAGCCTGGCCAAAATATTGGAGGAAAATAAAATTAAAGCTAGTACAGCTCTAATTAACAAAAATGACATTAAAATTAATGTGGTTGAAGAAGAGGGATACAGAAACCTCACTAAAATTCTGAACCAGAAAAAAATGCAATGGTATTCGTATGAGAATAAGCAAACCAGACCATTTAAGGTTGTAGCGAAAAAACTGCATTACTCATGCTCACCTGAAAGCATAAAAAAAGAGTTAATCGACGGAGATTTTAAAATATTAGATGTGATAAATATGCTAAAGTATAAAAGCAAAGTACCGCTTCCAAGTTTTATACTCAGTTTCGAACATGACCAAGATAAAGAAAAAATATATGGAATCAAGAACATACTTGGGATGAAAGTTCAAATTCATACCTTAAGAAAATCAAAATTAGTGCCCCAATGCAAAAATTGTCAAAGGTATGGGCATACGCATAAATATTGCAGCTCCAACCCAAGATGTGTAAAGTGTGCAGGAAGTCACCACACTAAAGAATGCATGAAGGAAAAAATTGAGCACCCTAAATGTGCAAACTGCAATGAAAACCATCCTGCTAACTATAGAGGATGTTCAGTTGCAAAAGAAATACAACTTGCAAAAGATAAACAACAAAAGAAACCTCTTAAAACGTCAGACAGTGAAGCTCAAAAAGTCAAAATGGACTTACGAAGGAGCCCACAAAAAGAAAAAACCGAACACCAAGTGATTATAAAAAAGGACCCAAGACAAAAGCCAACAGGTCCCAAAATGACGTATGCTCAGGCAGCATCAAAACCAACTGGAATACCAGCAGAGAAAGCTGTAAAACACAAAGCAGAGCCAAACACTGCGATGGAAATCCTCATGAAACAAATCCTTAACAGGATTGGTTCCATGGAAAAATGCAATAAAACGATATTAGATAGAATATCATTGCTAGAGAGACAGAACAGCAACAAAAAAGCTGTGCCAAAAAGACAAACATGATGAACAGAATAAAAATTCTTGAATGGAATGCTAATGGTATCGAGAATCGAAAGGATGAGATACAAGTCATTCTAGACATAAACCAGACAGATATATGTCTTATTTCTGAGACACACTTAAAATTTACTACTGACTTTAAACTGCAGGGATATGAATTATATCACTCCCCACATCCTCACAATTGTGCAAAAGGTGGAGCTGCAGTGTTAATAAAGAATACAATTGAACACCATATAGAAGCAAAATTCCAATCATGCTCTATACAAGGAATTTCCATAAGTATAAAAACGAGCAGTGGACAAATATCTGTTGCAGCAGTATACTGCTCTCCAAGCTATAGACTAAAGAAAAATGATTTTAAAAGTCTTTTCCGCATATTTCACAATAGATTCATCGCGGGAGGGGATTTTAATGCCAAGAATAAATATTGGGGATCTAGATTAACAAATACTAGAGGCAGAGAATTATATGAAACTATTAAAGAAGTCGGCGCCAAATATCACTCAACGGGGAAACCTACTTACTGGCCTACAGATAGGAATAAAACCCCAGATCTTGTTGACTTCTTTATAACCAAAAATATATCTTCAAATAAAATAAATATAGAGGAAGGTCCTGATCTTCAATCAGATCATTCCTCAATACTTCTTACACTTGGCGATAGAATAATAATAAAAGAACATAGCCCTAAACTAGTTAATAGACTGACTGATTGGAACCACTTCAGGCAGAAATTGGAAGAATGTATCCAATTATCATCAGCTATTCAAACGGAAGATCAACTAGAAGAAGCAGTGCAAATATTTACGCTGGATATACAAAAAGCTGCATGGGCTGCAACTCCCAAAAGAACAAAGAAGATTAAACAAAACTCTTATCCTCGTGAAATATGTGAAATTATTACAGAAAAGAGGAAAGCTAGAAAACGTTGGCAACAGACAAGGGCGCCAAGCGATAAAACCACACTGAACAACTTAAATAATAAGCTCAGAAAATCCATAAGGGAATTTAATAACGAGTCTTTAAAAACGTATCTTACCAGTCTGACAAATGATGCTAGTACCGACTACTCGCTCTGGAAGGCAACAAAGAAAATGAACAGGCCAATAGCTCACATTCCGCCAGTAAAAACCAAAGAAGGTAACTGGGCAAAAAGCAGTCAAGAAAAAGCAAATACTTTTGCAGAGTACCTTGAAAACGTCTTCAAACCTTATGAAGATAAAGATTATCAAGAAAACGAAGAAAGGTGCGAAGAAGACAGACCTATTAGGCCGGTAACAGCTAAAGAACTTGCCAAAGAAATCAAAGAGGGCATAAACATAAAAAAAGCCCCAGGGTTCGATTTAATCACAGGGGAAGTTTTAAAACAATTTCCTCGAAAAGGTTTAAAAAAGCTAGCGCAGATTATAAATGCTGCATTTAAGTTGAGATATGTGCCAAGCATGTGGAAGGTCGCGGAGGTAATAATGATACCAAAACCAGGTAAACCACCTAGCGAAGTAACCTCATATCGCCCAATATCGATACTACCAATGTTGTCCAAGCTATTCGAAAAAATGCTGGCAAAACGTCTGCAAAAAATAATTGATGAAAAATTGCTAGTTCCAATTCATCAATTTGGGTTTAGAAACAAGCACTCTACAATTGATCAAGTGCATATAATCACAGATCGAAAAAGCATTCGAAGAGAAAAATGTGTGCTCTACAATATTTCTTGATATAGCACAAGCTTTCGATAAAGTCTGGCATAAGGGACTGATCCATAAATTACAAAGGCAACTGCCGGAGCAGTATTCAACAATTCTGGAGTCATATATAACAGATCGATTCTTCAGAATTAAACAAGAGACAGAGTACTCAACATTACGAGGAATTAAAGCTGGTGTACCACAAGGTAGTGTGCTAGGTCCAGTGCTATACCTTCTGTTTACTAGCGATCTACCTGATAGTGAAGAAACTACTATAGCAACTTTTGCAGATGACACTGCTGTGCTTGCTGTTGGAGCAACTGTCGAAATTGCAACAGAAAAGCTCCAAATGGCAATAAACGGTATTTCAGAATGGACCAAAAAGTGGCAGATTAGATTGAATGACCTTAAGTCAGTCCATATTAATTTTACGTATAAAAACGTACCACACATTCCAGTATACATTAATAACAATGTAGTGGAATACTCAAATACAGCTAAATATCTGGGCATGACCCTAGACGCTAAACTGCGTTGGAAAGCGCATGTAAAGAAAAAGAGAGATGAGCTGAACATGCGATACAGTAAAATGTATTGGCTTATTGGGAGATATTCATCCCTGTCCAACTACAATAAATTACTGCTATATAAGCAAGTCTTGAAACCAGTATGGACCTACGGGCTCCAATTGTGGGCATGCACATGCCAATCAAATTTACAAAAAATTCAAGTCTTCCAAAATAAAGTACTAAGGAACATAGTTAATGCACCTTGGTACATACGCAACGCTGATCTACATAGAGATCTAAATATTGAAATGGTTGAAGATGAAGTTAAAAAGGTTGCCCAAAGGCATAGAAGTAGGCTTCATAACCACGTTAACGTTGAAATTACAGAACTTTTAAATACTGACAATGTAATCAGAAGATTGAGGCGGGTAAAACCCCTTGATCTATAAGAGTTAGCCAAGGCCAAGAGATTAGGTAATATCTTCAAATAAAAAAGTTTCGAAATCCGACAAACGGCGGATTTTTCTTATGAATTTTCCAAATATTTTAAAAATAAATTGCCGATTAGTCGAACGACTAGGTGCAATCCCATTTCGGGATGACGAAAGTCAGTCCCTCCCGGGAGGTTTTTTAGAGGTTGTTCGAGTCCCTCACTATTGCAGAAGCATCCCTCGCGTACTTGCTCTGCAATGTCTTTCGATGATTTTTCCTTCCAGCGAACCACCAAACAAAAAAAAAAAAAAAAAAAACTTTGTTGGACATTAAACCACCAACACGTTTACGTACTGTGCGTAGTGAAGAAAATATTGCGGCCGTATCAGCTAGTGTGACAGAAGACCGCGAAATGTCGATTCGGCGCCGTTCCCAGCAGTTAGGCCTTTGTTACAGCACTACGTGGAAAATTTTGCGGAAGGATTTGTGCGTAAAGCCTTTTAAGATACAGCTTGTGCAAGAACTAAAGCCAGGCGACCTACCACAACGCCGAATTTTTGGTGAATGGGCTCTTGGAAAGCTGGCCGAGGATCCGCTTTTTTATCGAAAAATTGTGTTCAGCGATGAGGCTCATTTTTGGTTGAATGGGTACGTAAATAAGCAAAATTGCCGCATTTGGAGTGAAGATCAGCCAGAAGCATTGCAACAGCTACCAATGCATCCCGAAAAAGCCACTGTTTGGTGCGGTTTATGGGCCGGCGGCATTATTGGGCCATATTTCTTCAAAGATGATGCGAATCGCAGCGTTACTGTCAATGGTGAACGCTACCGAGCGATGATAACAAACTTTTTTTTGCCCGAAATGGAAGTTCTTGACTTGCATGATATGTGGTTTCAACAAGACGGTGCCACATGCCACACAGCACGCGAAACAATGGCGCAATTGCGAGGCGAGTTTGGTGAACAGCCAATTTCACGTTTCGGGCCGGTCAATTGGCCGCCTAGATCGTGCGATTTGACACCATTAGATTATTTTTTGTGGGGGTATGTCAAGGCTAATGTGTATAGGGACAAGCCCGCTTCGATTGACGCACTGGAAGCCAACATCCATGCATTCATTCGTGAGATACCGGCCGATATGTGTGAAAGAGTATGCCAAAATTGGACTCAGCGGATGGACTACCTGAGACGCAGCCGCGGTCAACATTTGCATGAAATTATCTTTAAACATTAAATTGCAAGGTTCAAACTATCGATTCAAATAAATATTTCATTCATTTTTTCGAATTTTTTGTGTTTTTTTTTTTTAAAAAGTTCTAAACCTCTTAAAAAATCACTCCGAAATGGGACATTTAAAAAAAAAAGTAATTTCACTACAAACAACTAAAAACGATTTCGAATGCAACTGGCTAGTTTTTATTTCAAAAAGCCAAAAGTGCGGGCTAAAATTTGTTTCTAATGGTTCTTACTTTCTAACGGTTGAAATACAAACGAAAAAAAAAATCACTATATAGAAACGAATGTCTATAGAACTGCATTTCACGTTTTTCATTCTAGAAAAAGTGCGGCCTAACTTCACGTAGGTCTACTATTTGCCGGGTTTTAATTTCTTCGCTAACACAAATGAGAATTACGCGGCAGGTGGTGTTGGTTGCTTTGTTAAAGAGAATATCATAGTTAAGGAAGCGATAAGTGTGGATTTTATTACTGCTTACGTTCAAAATGTTTCTATTGAAATGGGTCATAGCGAATATGTGTTTTTATGTGTATTATAGACTACATCTGTATAATGTTTTGGCGTATATTTTATAATTTTTCCTGTCTGTTGGATAGCTTAAAAGATAGCAATTTTATTATCTTAGGGGATTTTAACCTCAACATACTAGATAGGGGCGATACCGTTTCTAATTACTTGGCCCTTTTGGCACATGGCTTAGTATGTTACATTAATGAACCTACTAGGATAGTTTCGGGAACATGTTTGGATCATATCTATGGGCGTTTTTCCAACTTCGCATCAAGCTCATGCGAAAAGTGCATATTCGACTTTAAAATCACTGATCACTCAATGACAGGTTTGTTGTTGAACCTACCCAACAAAAAAAAGGGTTGGAATGAAAAGTCCTCAAAATATGCAATAAAAATAGATTTTGTAAAACTCAAGAACAACCTTCTCTATGAGTTTTGGGATGCTGTCTATTTGGAAAGGAATGCTTCTGTATGTTACACTTTATTTGTAGATTCCTTCCGTAAGCACATAAGTGATTGTACCTATACAGTGCCTGAATAAATCGATGAATAGACTAAAACCTTGGATTACAAGACAACTAATTTTAGAATCAAATGCTGTAAGCATCCCAACAATCTTAGGTTCTGAAATAGTTACAAAAAATTGTGCTCTCAACTGAAAAAAAAAATTTCAATTTGCCGCGACAATTACTTTCGTAATAATTTTAGTTTAGCAAAGAGGAAATGTGAAAAGCGAATGGAAAGTAGTCAGTAATATTTTGAACAAGTCCTCGCGTACTAAGAAACCTAGTGTAATTCGCATTAATAACTGTGAAGTTTCTGATGAAGTTTCCATTGCCAATGCTTTTAACCTTCCGATAGGCGCGAGTTAAGTATCCATAGCAAAACATATTGAGAAAAAAGATAACATTATTTGTATTCAATGATATCTTTAGTCTCTAGTACAGTCTTGCACACAACGCTACAATGATAACATATGTAAAAGAGATAATATCGTTTGTATACAATGTTGGAATATTATCTCTTCTTCATTATCAAGCAAGACGATTGTACGCTTGGGTCTCCTTGTAGATAGATAAGAAAAGTATATAAATACGACTGTATGATGAATTTATCAACAGTCTTATTGTAACTACATAGTAGCCTTAAGCTCCTTTTAGAATTAGTAAAAAGTATTTCAATAATAAAGGACATAGTTCCAAATAAATATTGTTTAATTTTAAAAGTAAGAAACAAGTGTTTTAATTGGCGATCCTGCCAGGAGGTTAAATATACTTTTTAACTTCAATCGAGCGGACCTCGGGAACAAGTAGTGAAATCTAGTATAAACAGAACACTCGCGTTACCGGTTACAAGAATTACCTAGCATAGCAGGTACAAATATAGCTTCTTCGTACGAAGCAGCAAAGCAATTCAGTGAAAGTGTATATGTGGAGAAAAAAAACACACAAATTCGACGACAACAGACACGAGTTCAAAATGGAACAACTCGCAGTATTAATGGCAAGATTAGAAGCTTTAGAAACCAGGAGCAACACAGTAACACAAACCCTAGAGCACACACGCACAGAGAATGCAAGGTTAGCAGCAATAATAACTAACCAAAATCAAATAAACACTAATTTAGAAACAAAACTAAATGAAGTAAAATCTGGATTAGGCATAGTACCAAACATACCTGTGCTAGAGGAAATAAGAACCACATATACAGATGGTATGAGTGACAACTTTACAAGAGGATCATTATATTCAGCTACAATAAATGATCTAGAACACGCATTCGCAATTGCTCGCAGAATAGAACATGATAATGTGCACAGGCATTTACATCTCACTCAAGATAAGCACCACAAAAATATGCCACATGAACGCAGAAACGAAAGAAGACCAAATTATTCGAGCCAAACAACGAATTATCAACCCCAGAAGCAATACGATAATATGCAGCAACACAATCAAGGACCACAGCCGATGGAGATAAACTCGAGACAAATTGTACATGCACAGCGACAAAATTGGAATCAATACAAACCCGATGTATATAATCCACCAGCGAAACGTGAACACAGCGGGAGTTTCAACACACACAACAGACCGCAACGATCTTATCAGCAGAACTTCAAGCAGCAGAGAGTAAATAACTCCCGACAACAACGCAGAGACGATGTCAGCAGTACATATGCAGAAGCAGATGAAACGGAATGTATGGTAAATAATAACATAAGAATAGATCATTTAAACTAGTAGACGGGTTGCCCTGCTTAAATTTAACTAGTACTATTTCTAAGAAAATTTATAAAATTCTTATTGATACTGGTGCAACCCATAATTACATTAATAGAAAATGCGATTCTAGCAAAAAAATTAAAATTAAACCTATAAAAATAAAAACAATGCATGGTTATTCTATGGTAGATACAAAGAAAGTAGTTAGGATATTAAAGAAAAATATAACATTTTTTGAATTAGAGGATATTCAGTCTTTTGATATGATATTAGGATATGAAGGACTTAAAGTTCTAAACGCGGAAATAAATTTCAGTAATATGACTCTAACTACCATAAGCAGTGTCGAATCTATTCAGAAAATTAATTACATAATTGGGGAAAATAATATTTATAAAGCAGACATAGATAGACTGATGAAGATTAATAACAGCATAGGACCGTTACCCTTTACAGATACTATAGAAGCAAGCATTAGGACGACCAATGATAATCCGGTTTATGTTAAACAATATCCATATCCCATAGCAGATAACGAATTCGTAAACAAAGAAATACAGAAACTCTTACATGACGATATAATAGAAAAAAGCCATAGTCCTTATAACAGTCCCATATGGACAGTACCTAAAAAAGGTTTGGACGAAAAAGGAAAACCAAAACGGCGCATGGTTGTTGATTTCCAAAAACTTAACGCTCACACTGTAACAGACAGATACCCCATTCCGGATGTCAACATGACAATTCAAAATTTAGGTAAAGCCAAGTACTTTACAACATTAGATTTGGAGTCAGGTTTCCACCAAATTAAAATCAAAACAGATGATAAAGAAAAAACAGCTTTTGCTATAAATGGCGCAAAATATCATTTTAAACGAATGCCTTTCGGGCTCAAAAATGCACCAAGCATATTTCAGAGATGCGTGGACGACATTTTGAGAGACTTTGTAGGTAAATTCGTACACGTTTACATTGATGACGTATTGATATATTCTTCATCTGAGGAAGAACATATACAGCACATAAGTCAAGTATTCGACGTACTCAATAAAGCCACATTAAAAATATCTGATGAGAAAAGTAAGTTTTTTCAAGAAGAAGTAGAATACTTAGGTCACATAATCAGACATGGTAGAATCACTACGAACCCTGAGAAAATAGCAGCTATAGAAAATTTTCCAGTCCCACAAACGGTAAAGGATTTGAGAGGATTTTTAGGTCTTACAGGTTACTATCGTAAGTTTATAAAAGGATACGCAAGCATAGCCAAGCCCCTGACATTATATTTACGAGGAGATAACGGTAAAGTAAACAAAAAACAAAGTAAAAATATTAAGTTAAATCTGAATGATTCAGCATTAGAAGCGATTAGAATTTTAAAAAATTATTTGAAAGAACAAGTCGAACTTTTTCAACCGGATTATAGTAAACCATTCGAGCTTACTACTGATGCATCCAACATAGCTATTGGAGCCGTACTAAGTCAGAATAAGCAACCTATACACTTCTTGTCAAGAACACTGAGTAAGACAGAAGAGAACTATAGCACAAACGAGAAAGAGCTATTAGCGATCATATGGTCCTTACAAAAACTCAGAAACTACATATATGGTATAGCAGACTTAACCATATATACCGATCACCAGAGCCTTATATATTCTGTATCAGAAAAAAATCCCAACACAAAGCTGAAACGTTGGAAGGGAATCATTGAAGACTTTGGAGCAAAATTAGTTTATAAACCAGGAAACCAAAATCTTGTAGCTGACGCATTATCACGTCAACGCATAAATACTTCTACCATAGAAACAGCACATTCAGCTGAAAGTTCTTCTAATGATATAATAAAAACTGTGAATCAGCCTTTTAATGCATACACTGCACAGTTCGAACTTATTGAAGATATAACAAATAATATCGAAACACAAATCTATTTTAGTAACAAAATAAGACTCATAATAAAGTTTAAGGACAAAGACTCTTTACTAAGACAGATGAAAGAAGTTATACAACCCCAAAAGATTGTAGCTTTGCATACGAAATTTGAAAACATATACAAATATGGTGAAAACATAAAAAAAGAATTCCCACTAGTAAGATTTATATTCACACCAAGAAAACTTCAAGACGTGACAAATTTGGAGGAACAACTAAAACTTGTAAGGGTAACTCACGAAAGAGCACACCGAGGGTTACGTAACAATATACAAGAAATCTCAGAGAAATATTACTGGCCCGATCTAAATAAACAAGCAAAGAGTTTCAACAGAAAATGCATAGCATGTCTATTTGGAAAATATGAAAGAAAACCTATCAGAGAACCTCTGAATAATTCAGAAATACCAACACATGTGGGAACACACATTCATATGGACATATACTTCAACGACAAGTATACTTTCCTTGTAACAGTAGATAAGTATTCTAAATATACAATCCTTCGGGAAATCGAAACTCGAAACAGACTGTACGACGTTATGGAAGAGGTCTTATCTAATTATTTCCCAAAATGTGAACGACTCATGACAGATAACGAGAAGGGATTCAAAACAGAAATGGTGAACCAAATGTGTTTGAAATACAACATAACTAAAGTAGAAACTCCAGTATACAGATCGACAGCGAACGGTCAGGTAGAACGTGTAAACGGTACAATAACTGAACTGTCTAGAATATTCACAATTCAGAATAAAACAAGACTTATCGAAGAAATATTTAGAACAGTGCGTGAATTAAATAATTCTATACACTCAGTTACCGGTTTGAAACCTAGAGACATTTTCTTTAATCAAAATAAATATAGCAATAGTGAAATTATAATAAATAAACTAAACTCAGCATCCAAAAAAGTGATCGAACGTCTAAATAAAGGAACTCGACACAGAGAGTATAAAAAAGGAGATAAGATAATGGTAAGAATCACAGGTCTTAGAAAGAAATCTAACGCCAGATACATAACAAGAATAGTAGAAGAAGATAAAGGAGACACTGTAATCTCTAAAGAAGGAATAAAAATTCACAAGGATAACATAAAGAATTATCATTTTTCAGATGACGAAAATATTAATATTCCTAACATTACTAGGAATTGTACAGAGTCAAGAAGGGCAAGGAAACGTTCAAATAACTGAGTTACTAAACAAGAAGTTTATACTTACGCAAACAGATGACGTGTATTTATTCAAAGAACAAACTTATTTGTTACATGCCACCAACCTGACTTCGATATTTCAACCTTACGTAAATATCGTAACTAGTAAATATCAACCTACACAAGAAGAAAAAATTTGGTTAAGTAAAATTAAGAATTTAGCAGACCAATTACAAGAACATACTAGGCATACTAGATCAATTAACTTTTTAGGAACAGCTTTCAAATATGTGTTTGGTAATCCTGACCATTATGACTTAGTTAACATAGAAACGAGTATAAATAATCTCATAGAAAACAATAATAAACAAAAAACTATAAATTCTAGATTTGAACAAATTTTGCAACAATTCGAAGGTCAGAGCCTTAAAGAACATTTAGTAATAGAACAAGTGTACGAACAATTATTATTATTGACCAGAACAATTAATGCAGCAAAAAATAATGAATATTTATCAGAAAGCCTAGACTTAGATGACATTAAAAATATTATTCAACATGAAATAATTCAAGTACCCATAATAAATATACTTGAGTACTCTAAAATATTATTAGCTAGAACTGATGAATTCTTCATCACAATATATAAATATCCAGTTCTAATTAAATCATGTAAATTGTATAAAGTAACACCTTTAAATTCAAAACATGGAAAAATCATTACAGATAAAACAATTGCCTTATGTAACCAAACTTATTTAAGAACAAGAAATTGTCAAAATCATCTAAGTAAAAACATTTGTGAAATTAACTTTGAAGAAGAAAATTGTCTTATTCCACTTTTAAAGAATATAACTTCAAAATGCAACATTAAACAAGAATACGATTACGACTTAGAAATTGAATCCGGTGTTATGTTATTAAGCGGTAAGCATAAGTTAAATAATCAAACAATTAATGGTATAAACTTAGTTACTTATGAAAATACTATAAATCTAGACGATAAAATATACAAAAACATGCATAAGCAAATAAAAGAAGTTATATTAAGAAATCATAATTCAGAGTCTTACATCGACCAAATAATTAAAGAAGATACAATGTACAAATTCGATAACATAGATACTTTAAAAAAACTAATTATTCCTTTTGAAGAAAAACCGATATTATCAACTATATACACAATTGTAACACTGATTGTTATTCTAGCATTTACGTACGTAATGATAAAAACTATACAATGTATAACAGATCGTCAAAAACAAAAAAAGATTGACGCATATAACAAAACTTATGAAAGAGAAATGTTAAAAATAGCGTCGAAAAATCGGGACGATTTCGTTTAACAAGGGGGGGAGTTAAGTATCCATAGCAAAACATATTGAGAAAAAAGATAACATTATTTGTATTCAATGATATCTTTAGTCTCTAGTACAGTCTTGCACACAACGCTACAATGATAACATATGTAAAAGAGATAATATCGTTTGTATACAATGTTGGAATATTATCTCTTCTTCATTATCAAGCAAGACGATTGTACGCTTGGGTCTCCTTGTAGATAGATAAGAAAAGTATATAAATACGACTGTATGATGAATTTATCAACAGTCTTATTGTAACTACATAGTAGCCTTAAGCTCCTTTTAGAATTAGTAAAAAGTATTTCAATAATAAAGGACATAGTTCCAAATAAATATTGTTTAATTTTAAAAGTAAGAAACAAGTGTTTTAATTCGCGCCTTATTTTCTCACACCGTTAGTCGCGCTACAACTGTGAGGTGATCTCTCAAGTTTTGACTTTAAACACATTTTACAACGCGTAAATCCATAAAAGAAAATAGTTAAAAAAATTTATATAAATAATATATTTTATTGCATTTTAAAATAAATAAATAAGTAAGTAAATAGTTAAGTAATAAAAAAACTTAAAAGAAAAAAAAAATTTGATTCTTTTTCGTTGTTTCGTGGAACCATGACCTACACAGTCAAACTTTTGGCTAATTTACGCAAAAAATCCGTTCTCGTGCTCATTGAACTTCCTCTTTTTATATAGCTTTAGTAAAATCCACTCAAATTTGAAAAAAAATATTGAAAATCACACACATAAAATCCCAATTGAGCTGCACTGTGCATTCTAATTCTTGTCACTCTGATGAATCTCTGCAAACTAATAGCTTTGCCTTTGAATCTAATTTGTCTTGAAGTCTTGAAAGCTATTGGTTCTTTTAAAAATTCGAATACATGCGGTTTTGTTGGCATTTCAAATGTAGCTGTAAAGCGTATTGCGTGCTTCGTAGTCGTAGTGGAGATACTAGCAGTTATATTTAACCGTAGTATATCTCATGGCGTTTTCCTAGAGGACCTTAAATGTGCGGACGTGGTTCCACTGTTTAAGAAAGGTTCAGCTGACGATGTGAGCAATTACAGACCAATATCACTTCTACCTGTTTTTAGTAAAGTCTTTAAAAAAAATTTGAAGGATAGAATAGTATCATTCTTAAACAAGACTAGGTTTTTCAGTCCTGTGCAATTTGGTTTTCAAAAGGGAAAATCCACTAAAGATCTTCTACACTTTTGTTCTGGCGTTTTTTCTAACCTTGATGACAAAAAGTTCACTGCGACTGATTTGTTGACATGATGCTTCCGTGATGCATTTGATTTGGTTAACCACATTACCTTGTTGAGGAAACTCGAAAAAGCTGGATTTCGTGGCTTCATTCTTGATTGGTTTAGGTCTTACCTTGCAAATAGACCTCAAAGGGTAAAGATTAGCGCAACTAGGAGCGAAATCCAATTTTTCAATCCTGGAGTCCCTCAAGGTTCTTTGTTGGGACCCATATTATTTCTAGTTTGTATCAATTCACTGTTTAGTTTATGTTTCAGGTGATCAGTTACAGCTTTTGCAGATGATGTAGGCTTTTCTTATGGCTCTGACAGTGCCTTGAATTTGATATTTGAACTGGGATCTACATTTATTAAGGGTCTGGTTCGCTGAACACAGCTTACTCATAAGCTCTAAAACCAAAATTATGTTTTTTAGTTTATCTATGAATAACTCAGTCGAATCAAATGTAGATGTTCACTTTCACGCACCGGAGTGTCAAAGATATAAACTACCAGGCTGCACATGTCCTTCCGGTTTTCCTTCCAATACTTTTTGTAGCACTGTGAGTTGCAGCGAAAAGTGTTTTTTAATTGAAAAAGTTAATGAGTTTAAGTACTTGGGCCTCACTTTTGATTCTAGGATGAGCTTTGAAAATCATACAGAAGCTTTAAGGAAATATTTTCGTTATACTCTACTACCTACAAAATGTCTGTTCTCAAAAATGATTGTTAACTATTTAGTATGCAATTTTTCATTCCAAACTTCAATATGGAATTGCATGCTAGGGGGTTTTTATATGAATAAAATTCAACCTCTAATAATTTTACAGAAAAACATATTGAGGAAGATGTGCCGAAAACATCGTCGACATCCCTGTTATCCATTATTTCGTGATATGAGAATTCTTCCTGTCTGTCATTTGTATTGTTTCAAAGTATTAAAAACGTTTTTTATGAGATCGGGAAATCTTAATTGCGGACTAATTTCTGACTATAATTTATGTAGAAACTTTTCGAATGTTGTTTCTATACCCGCTTTTCGTAATACTGCTTTTCGTAATTCTTATATGATTTCATCTTACAGCTTATTTAACAAGCTGCCGCAATCAATAAGATCATTAACTTTTTCTGGAAAGTTTGTTAAATCCGTAAGAGCTTGGCTTTTTGATTTTGATTATGATAGCATAGAATCCGTATTTTCTGACATTCTGGTGTAACTAAAGTTTCCTTTTGTATCTCTTTTTTTTTGTCAAATTTGCTTGTTAATATATTTATGTCTTTTTATCTTTCTTTGAGATTATGTATAGGGGAATTGTGCTCAAGATGACACACTTTTTCTTTAAAGTGAAAAATAAAAATATTTACAAATCATAGGGATGAAAACAAAGTGAATTCAATTAACTCATTTGTTAGTAACAAAAACTACATTCAAATTAATAGTGAAAAACAATAAATAGTATTTTTTTAATAATTTTAAATTAAGTTCAACAGCTAGTTTAAGATGGCCAAATTTATTTATTTTTCCCTGACGTCTTGAATAGCCTTAGCCATACGTCTTTTGACCAAGTACGCCTGGTTAAGGTTCTTTTTTAGTTATTTGGAATACTACAATGAAGAGATACACAAATTAAAATAAAATACTACCTTTTGGGTAAGATGACATAGCTTGCGATCTTGGACGGTTAGGTATCATGTCATCTTGCCCGATATGAGTAAAAATGTTTGGAAGATTGTATGAACCAACATTTTCTTATGAGGTAGAAATATCTCATAGGAATTACTAAATATACAAATAACCGTACCCAAAAAACAACTTCAGACACAACGCAACATTCACCTTATCAGAAATCTTGGAGCTAAAACTCAAAATAATTCACGCACAAAATTCTTGATTTCGTTGTCAAAAAATTTGTGCCAGATTCTCGAAAAAAAAGCCAAATTGCAACTTAAGTCATACAACGGTCACGCTGATTCCCTAGGCTAAGTCCAATTAACAATGTAGCGTTGACGCGCGCTTGCGATGTAGAAACAAGGCGTTCATTATGTTGCCACGCAAAATACAACTTCAGGCGTTGAGTCAACTTTAGATTAATTCAGTTTTACAAAATTGTTGCTCGCGCGCTTTGGCATTTAAAATCGTAAGGTTTTGATAAAGTGTGTCAAAGCGCGCCAACACATGCACGCGTTCAAAAATTCGCACGCCAATTTGTTAATTGTTAATTAATTATTATTATTATTGCTCTTATAATGCTCACGGTATTTATTATTAGATGTAATGATTTTCTTTTTATTATTATTATTATTATTTTGTAAATGGAGCAATATTCAGTCTCCAGTTCATCGCATTGGCCAGCTCATTCAGAAGATTTTCATCCATCAGTGGAGACGTCAGTGAAGCCTGTTGCCCCTGCTCATCCCTAAAAATTCCATATGAATCTGAAATCGAAAATTGTCCATCTTCATTTAATGCGACGCACGTGCGATATTTAATAACATGCGTCGCCTGCGATTCGGATTATTGTAAGAGTCTAACAAATTTGTTCGAATATTAAAAAGTCTTCTTCGCATACAGTTTCAACAGTACTTTTATACTTATTGCAATTTCGCATAAGCTTCGTCCAAATGTTCGCAATTTGTTCTTTTTTTCTTGTGCAAATTGCCGGCGATTCTTCCATCAACTTTAATAGGTCGTACGATACATATGTTTTCCCTCCCTGTAGCTAGTGCTGTAAATTTTATTTGTAGTAATATCGTCGGCTGAGAATTGGTTTGACAGATACGCCAAAATGTACTTTTTGGACTATAAATGCAGTCTTATGTTTTCAAGTGTGCTCTTTCCAAATAATGTTGTCTTTTGGTCCTATCTCTAGCCAATCCTGAGATATCTAGTATTGTTTTGACGTATATCCACCCAAATTAATAAGTTAGAATATTGGTTTGACGTAAACGCCTTTTTTTTTGGATATACGTCAAATTTTCTATGCAATTCCCATTTTCTTTTTTTTTTAGTATTGTTTTGCCGTATGTCCACAGACTTCGATCATACGACAAGAAAACTAAAAAGTATATTCAGAATTGTTTTGACGTACGTGCATGTTATTAAGTAAATATGTGTATTTCATCGTATACACGTACACGTAAAAAAAATATTTTCTCAAATCGAACATTATTAGCAGCCGAGGTTCTTGATCGTTGTTCTGCTTTGGGGTGGTTGGGTGGCACACATCACACAAGCACGTTCATATGAAAAAAAACTGCGTGATCTTTTCTCCAAATTAAGTGAAACGAAAGAGAAGTGTGGGACGTGAATGTGTATGTAATCAACAGCGACAATGGGCCTTACCAACAACCAAAACGTAAAATCGAGTTTAACTAATTTCGAAACTAACTATAGTTTCGACTTTTAATTTATACGTACCAACAATCAAAATAATCGAAACTTTAACTACATTTGACTTTATCGCAAAATTATAACAGTTATAATTTTTTTCCGAGCTTTCAAATAATTTGCTGAAATTGGCATTTTGTATTTTGAATACCTTATAGTTATGTACTTTTTCAATAATGTTGAGCAGCGATGAGTTTATTTTTGCGGATATATGACAAAAAAGAATTCTTTGGGCACTACAGGTTTATTTTTTTTATTTATTTGCTGTCCAATAATTACATTTCACA
The DNA here is from genome assembly GCA_946477585.1 of Cheilosia urbana. NCBI lineage: Eukaryota > Metazoa > Arthropoda > Insecta > Diptera > Syrphidae > Cheilosia > Cheilosia urbana. Next base: position 7,767,648 of record OX297857.1, read on the forward strand.
CACACACACAAAATATGCATCAATATGGATTGGGAAGCAGCTTTAAATTAAATCGATTTCCTGCACAAGACAAAACAAAAAATTGATTTTGGGATAAGACATTTGTAACGTAATTAAATAACTAACCAATAATTGAACTTACCTACCTCATTTAATTCAAAAAGCCCAATTGACTTTTCTCCAGATCCATACTGACGTTTAAACTTTAATAATGGGTTAGACTAGACTTTCTACGAATCGAAAGTTACAACCTCGATTAACTTAAAGTCAGAGATAACTTGATTGTTGGTACAAAATTTATTTTAATTTCGACTTTTGCGCTAAAGTCGAGTCTAAATTTGGTTGTTTGTAAGGCCCAATGTGTTTCTGAGGAAGTGCGCAGATGGCTGATGACGTGCGCTGACGGACGTATGGTGCAATGGTGGTGTATATAGAAATTGAGTTCAAGGTTTTGGTTTTAATGGTTGTTATAGCAGGGATGGAACATCTTATACCTTTAAACGAGCAATTCTTGTATGTATATAAATTTATTTCTGTGATCTCGGAAACGTCTCTAACGATTTCGCTCAAATTTGGTATATGGGGGTTTTCGGGAGTAAACAATTGATCTAGATTAGTCTTATGTCTGGGAAAACGCGTGTTTTCGAGTTTTCGACTCAGGACCAAGAAGATATTATTTTTGTTTACTTTTTTCTATTACGTTTGTTTTTTTTTTTCATAGGAATTATTTTATGCTGTATAACACAAAAAAAATGCATTCATTAATAAACAAAAATAACAAATTCCATAAAAAAAGGTCTTTTATTATGTTTCTGTGAAGGTAGTGTTCTGTTCAGCAACACCATCTGTGCTTACTATTGGAATGACGTACGTGCAGTTCTTTTGACGTACGTGTAGAGATTAGAGATTAGACTAGATTTTATTATTAATAAAATTCTTATTACTAACAATAATTATGGCATGGCTTGTGATGCCGTCTGCCAGAGTGATATTTTTACCAATATTACAGGATAGTAACTACATTATAAAAAATAAAAATAAGAAGTTACAACAATCAGTACCTACATAATGTGTTAAAAAAAAAAAATAAAAAAATAAAAATAATAATAAGGTCACGCACTTCAGCATAAGTGATATTTAACTCACTCATAACGTTGGGGGTTTTGTTCACACCGAGCGCCCCTTTTCGCTCGTTGTTGACGCTTTAGTGAATCGTTTAACCTTTGAAGGTGTTTTTAACACTTTAGAGACAGTAAAACACATAATATAACAATTAGGAGAAATGATACAATACAAAGAGTATAAGGGAGTTATAAATATTCGTTTCTATAAGATAAAGCTTGCTTGCAGTAGCTGTACAAACAGTTCCATCCTTTCATTCCATTAAGTACGTCATACATTTCCTGATATGTGAGTCTGTTTTTTCCGAGGTGAAGTCTTCTAATTTTTTGGAGCATAGGGCACCTTGCTATAAAATGAGTAACGTCTTCCCGCTCGTTGTAGTTACACAAAGTGCATATTTCTGGCAAATCTTCTCTGTATGGAATAAAATTTAAATTAATGATTTCAGTTCTAGTTTTAAATATAATACTAATTTTGTCTATACTCATCCCATCCGTGAAGTAATTTTTTTGTCCGAGTTGATGGTTTAAGTATTTGTATACTTCTCGCGTTGTAGAAGATGAAGCCATATTCAAATAATTTTGATACAGTTTATCATCAACCTTGGCTATAATACTGTAAAAAATATCTTGCCATTCCGCAAAGTTATCGGTTAGGTTGAATTCTAAACTGTGAGTTCTAGCTAACTGACTCCAATCAGCGAAAATTCCAGACGATCTTCTATATAGTGACATTATTACTTGTTTTTGCAAGCAAGTATTATTTCTTTGAATGGTTTTCAGAATGTATTCGCAGTTTGCCTTTATATTTTGTAGATATATGTATGGCAAGCCCGTTTCCACATGAATAGCATACGTTGGAGTTGTTTCAGGTAATCTAAACAAGCGCTTAAAAAAGTATCGTTGCAGTTTTTCAAATTCTTCCACGTATAAACATCCAAATATTTCACTACCGTAGCAAAGACACGAGTTGATGGTTGCATTAAAAACGTTATATTTTGCCGATGTGCAAATATTTTGTTTGCTATAAAAGGATCTCCAGAGAGTATTTATAGCAACTCGCGCAGAAGTGCACTTTGATTTGACGTGCTTATCCCAGCTCAGGTTCGAAGACAGCACTACTCCTAAGTACTTGTAATGATCAACTACTTCCAGGTTTCTGTTGTTCAACGTCCAAATTCGAGTTTCCGTTCGTCTACCGCGGGTGGTTAAAGCGAAAATCATTACCTTCGATTTTTCGTTGTTGATTTCAAGATCCCATAGAGAGCAGTATCTAGCAAGTTTGTTGATCATTAGTTGTAATGTCATTGGGTTATCAGCTAGGATCACCAAATCATCAGCGTACAGTAATACTTTAACAAGAGTTCCTGCGAAATACACACCTCCTGGTAAATTTTGACTGATATCATCAATATAAAGTGCAAACATTATAGGGCTCAGAATACATCTCTGTGGAACTCCCGTCGTTGTACTAAAAAAATTTGAGTTTTCTCTATTTCCATACACTGCAGCAGATGATCCCTAGGTACATTTTAATAAATTTTAAGGATAGCCCTAATGTAGAAAGTTTGTAAATCAAAATGTTCCTATTGATTTTGTCGAAGGCGGCTTTGAAATCAACAAAGAGGCAGTACAATTTTCGTTTGTTTTTAATAAAATGCTGCGCGATGTTTTGGAGAACAAAAATTTGGTCAGCTGTCGAAAATCCAGAACGAAAACCTGCTTGGAACACACGTAGCTGACCATTGCTTTCGATCCATTTCATTAACCTGTCGTACATGATTTGAGCAAATATTTTTCTACACGAGTTAAGAAAGGATATACCACGGTAGTTTTCTGGTAACGAGCTGTTTCCTTTTTTAAATATAGGAAATATGATTGCTTTTCTAAAATCAGTTGGTACCTCGCTGTTTTCGAATATTTTGTTGTAAAACTTAGTTAGATAGCTCAAAAACTCATTCGTTGCAAATTTATAAAACTCTGCACAGATTCGATCTGATCCTGTAGCCTTTCCATTTTTCGTTGCAGCTAAAGCTTTTTTGAGTTCACTTTCAACAATGGGGCGATCCATTTCGTCGTTGGTGATATATGGGAGTGCGTACTTAAAAGAATTTTTTTCCGTTTCATTGTTCAAAAGTTGTTCAAAGTGCGAAGCTAAGAAATTTTTGTCGATCAATACGCTCGAATTTTTTCTGCGTTCTCCGATTATATTAACCAACTTCCAGAAAGATTTTGAATCTTTGTTGTTTTCAAGTTGCGCTGCTAGATCATAATAGTATTGATTCTTTTTCCTGATACACAGTTGTTTGAACCTTCTATTTTCTTCTACATATTGTTTTAGTGCCTGTCACTAAGTGCCTGATTTACCACAATATCGAGATATCAATGCTGTCTCATTACCGCACCTATGTAAGCTGGTTCAAGAGATCAAAACATTTTTTCCTCAGCCTTTGGCATTCCCCATCAAACCATCGATTATTCCTTATAGGGTTCCTTAAACTTTGCTTGGGGCTGATTCTTTTATCGAGTTCAGTATAAACATTGAAAGATCTTCAATACCCATAAGTTGCAAATTAGGTGCACCTCTTAGACACACGTTCAGTCTTTGTTCATACCTTGCTCTTAGAGAGTCTTTCCATTTAAGTCTTATCAACTCACTTTGCACTCTAGGTGTTACCTGTGCAAGTGATTCTATTGAGGTGATAATTGGAAGATGCGCGGAATATATTTCACTTTGAATTTTAAAATCTTTCAGGATTCTTAGCCATTCGCCCTTTGCAGCACAGTAGTCAATTACAGAGCTACCTTGCCCTCCTATGAATGTCAGTTGGCCAGTAGGGTCACTTTTTGAGATGCCGTTAAGAGCAACAAAACCATAATCTTCGAAGAGCTCAATCACACGTTTGCCTTGTCTATTAACTAGATTGTCTTTGGACTCTCTGTTATTTTTAAAGTTCTCAAAAAAGGAATCTTGAGCTTGTGCTGATGAAGTTACGTTCTGAAAACATCCTATCCTTGCATTGAAATCTCCCACGAGCATAATATTGTCTGATTTCATTTGGTTCAGAAATCCGTTTAATTCCTCAAAGTCAACAGACCAGTGATTACAATTCAAGTAGATTGGACAAATAATGAATTTTTCACCAGTAATTTCTAGTTCGAGCAGAGGTCCATTCCGGTATTCTTTTATAGTACACAGCTTTCCCATGGTTTCGTTTTTAATGCCACAAAATATACCCCCACTCGCTCTTCCCATCGCATGTGTTCTTTTTGCAGGTGACGTACGTGTATGAACACAAAAAATAAGTATCTTGTGTGGCGTATACGTCAAAACCATTCTGAGGAAATCTTTGAATAAATCATAAACTAGAAGAGATGGAGCTTTTATGTTATTATGATCAGAAAGTAGATTTATCTAAATAATACTGAAGAAAAAATGAAAAACTTCTATCGACCCATTTAATTTTAATTGAACCGTAAACTTTCAATTGCGATTTCCCAAAAAAGTTGAAATGGCGTATACGTCAAACCAATTCTCAGCCGATTATTGTAAATTAATTTTACTTATTAATAAAATATTAATAGTAACAATATTTTTTCTGTTGTAGTATGCTTAGATGAAATTGCTGATGAACGAGATCTTCTACCGCGGATAGCTCGAAGCGATTCAGTTGGTTTGCTGGGATGGTAGGCTATTTTTTTTCGATTACGTAGTTGCACTTCGATGGATATTGAGAAGCATCAGTAAACCAAGGATAGTAGCATCGAAGAAATACGCAAATTGAAAACATTTCCTACTAAACTTCACCACCTTCACCACTACCAGGAAATTCACTTCGTACTAAGAATGTTGTTTGTCCATCCAATATGCGTAAACAATTCGAATAAATCGCCAATGATATTTCTTGCTTCGCTAATGGATTCGCTGCATTGTTTACACAGTGAAGTGCTTCAAAGATCGAATGCACAAAGTGCTCTCTATAAGCCGAGAACTTTGTGTTTATATTTGGTTACCCCCTTACACAGTGTTGCTATCAGATATTTTGGTGATAGCCTGATGCTTTCTGAGTTTCACTTATCGCAGCATATACTCGTATATCTATTATAGCTAATTGATTAAACAAAACGAAAAGTGTAATGTGGTCTGTGGTGAGATCTCTCTCTTGACTAATTTCGAATTGATTTACTGTGGCAGTTCGTTTTCGAATGAGTGAGAGGTAGAGGACTCAATTAAATGGACAATTTGAACACAGTCATATTCGTGGACTTAGGGAACGCACGCTGCCAAGCTTGTCCACTCTCATTGGCCTTGAATTAAAGTTATGTATGAGACCAACACGTTTAATCCGCGATGGTTTCTGGAATGTAGACTTATTTTTAGATCCCGGATTGCAACACTTGTGGGGAACAATCGACTGTTGCACGCTCAACAGTGATGCTGAATATACATACGTCACTCAGTCATCTAGCCCAAGAAGCACTGCGGCTTAAGAAATCTCGACTGGCACTCGAAGGACGGAAATATGTATTAACGCAGCATAAGTGTGCGTTGAATACCGTTTTGTATACAAATAAAGTTGGTCATCACTTTATTATAGGGAACTAGCGAATGGTTTGTTGAACGTTTGACACCCTTTAACCGAGAAGATGTTTGCAGATTCTCTAACCACTTGCTCCGCACTTCGGAAAGGCTATGTGCCCATCAGGATTAGTCTAATTTTGCAGGCGCTTTTTCTGCCATCATACCACTCCTCAAGGGAGGACAAAAGAAATTGTCTAAAAATGATTTAACAAGCAAGTTGCTACGAGTACAAATCGTTTGTTAACAACAAGCCTTATACTGCGTATATATTTAAATAAGTTCCATTGAATTGAAGGCGCAGAAGAGCCAAAAGAAAATTGCAACCAACACCCGAAATGAGAAAAATAAATAAAAATCAAAACAATCGTCAAGGCGCACACAAATTTACATGATCCAGACGTTTGTTATGCAAAATGTTGTCATGTACAAAAAGATTTTTTGTTTTTAGCACAAAAACATACATTCCAATTCCAGTGCGCTCTGGGCTGGCATTGGCATCGTCATTGGTCAATCAGTGCAAATGAATGGCTGCTGCACGTAAAATGTATGCGGAAGATATGCACGACAACTGCTTGCAATTACGGCATACCTTATGAATTGGTGGGTTTACTTTTAAGTATGTTTTGTCATTTTAATCAACTTCACTTGGGAAGCCAGTCAAATACATTTCCGTGTGTGCAGACGGATCAGAAACGGATATCGGGGCATTTTTGAATTCGTCTTCCAAACGGAGGTGTTGGCAGTGGTGAAAGCGTGCAGCTCGTGCTAGTCTGCAAGGCATCTTCTTCTTGATCATCAGCCAGGCAGCTAAGAAAGCTCTAACTGTCCCAAAAGTAATATCAAAGCTTCTGTAGTTCAGTCTTCAGCGCTCTAGCTCTTGCCACGTAGCGAGGGTATTGCTCTACTGGGTCCGTGGACAAGAAGGCATCCCAGCCCCAGGCAATGCGAAACCTGGTGAACTAGCAATTAAACAAGGTTCGGCGAGAATTCCGCCCTGCTCGAAGCGGGGGAAAAAGACACACAGAAGCTAAACTCCAGAGAGAGGCTCCCATTAAAAATAAAGACAAGATCCAAGGTGGGGGCTACAACGTGTCTATGGAGTTTTATATGCATTTTTTTAGGCTTAGGTTAGGACTTCTTAAAGTAAGATTAAAGGAAGACCTCAGACCGATATTGACTTGCATGAGCAGTTTGAAAGCATACAGTATTGTGCTTTATCCATTTTCTATCACTGAGTCAATTGTTTTGTGTTCCTTGTCCATTCAATATATATATCCGATATCATCCATTTTAGGACCAAACTGAAAAAGGGACCAATTTGATAATTTTTCAAAAAGTGTTGGCCAAGGGTCCTAAGGCTCAAAAAGGGCCCAAAAGGCAAGGTCGAGTAAATTGTCATTTTCTGAGTAGTTTTTTTTTTGTCAACATTTCTTTTTTAAGAAAGTGATGTTCAAGTTTTGATACAAATTTGAGTCATTTCTCGGAGCATTAAACCAAAACTAAAATACTTGAGTTAGAATTACTGAATTGTGTACTTCAGCACAACCCGGGTTCTACTTAATAGGGAATTGTGACGTTCGAGCTAGCTTAGTAGGTCTGACAGCAGCTGTCTGAATAGATGAATTTCGGTTTCGATTGGCTTAAATCGATCGCATGAGCACCTGTTTCAGTTAACGTTTATGGAGGGGTAGCCGACAAATATGGTCAAGAAATTTGTGACTGAATACTAAGTTGATAGTTCGCATATGTGGCTGACGTAGAAAAAGTGACATTCCCGACCAATCTAGTTTTTGCGCTCATTTAACCTGAACGCAAAAACTAGATTCTCTTATCCAGATCAATCTAGTCGACTTAAGATAGCTAGATTCTTGAATGTGCCCAATATTGGAGTTTAATATTTTTTTCCCACATTTTGTTCTAACTGGTGATTTTTTAGCTGGTTTGGTTTTGGCAACACTGGTTTTGACAGCTGACGTGTGTTTAGTACCTTGTGTCACTGTCAAACAGCTTCAGTTTGGTTTGCAATTTAACCATGGATCGTCTTACAAATGAACAACGCTTGCAAATTATTGAATTTTACTATCAAAATTCGTGCTCGGTTCGAAATGTTCATCGCGCGCTGCTTCCATTTTATGATCGGCATTCTCGACCTTCTGAGCAGTCTATTCGGAAGATTGTGACCAAATTTCGCACCAAATTTACTTTGTTGGACATTAAACCACCAACACGTTTACGTACTGTGCGTAGTGAAGAAAATATTGCGGCCGTATCAGCTAGTGTGACAGAAGACCGCGAAATGTCGATTCGGCGCCGTTCCCAGCAGTTAGGCCTTTGTTACAGCACTACGTGGAAAATTTTGCGGAAAGATTTGTGCGTAAAGCCTTTTAAGATACAGCTTGTGCAAGAACTAAAGCCAGGCGACCTACCACAACGCCGAATTTTTGGTGAATGGGCTCTTGGAAAGCTGGCCGAGGATCCGCTTTTTTATCGAAAAATTGTGTTCAGCGATGAGGCTCATTTTTGGTTGAATGGGTACGTAAATAAGCAAAATTGCCGCATCCAATGCATCCCGAAAAAGCCACTGTTTGGTGCGGTTTATGGGCCGGCGGCATTATTGGGCCATATTTCTTCAAAGATGATGCGAATCGCAGCGTTACTGTCAATGGTGAACGCTACCGAGCGATGATAACAAACTTTTTTTTGCCCGAAATGGAAGTTCTTGACTTGCATGATATGTGGTTTCAACAAGACGGTGCCACATGCCACACAGCACGTGAAACAATGGCGCAATTGCGAGGCGAGTTTGGTGAACAGTTAATTTCACGTTTCGGGCCGGTCAATTGGCCGCCTAGATCGTGCGATTTGACAATATTAGATTATTTTTTGTGGGGGTATGTCAAGGCTAATGTGTATAGGGACAAGCCCGCTTCGATTGACGCTGCCATATGTGAGTATTGGTCGCACGATCGCCGTGTACATCCAGAGGATGATTTTGGGGTTTGGTCTCCAACTCCTGCTAAAGATGCGGTTGCATGCGTAGAAAGCATTCGCTGCTTTCTTCACTCTTTCATTGACATTCGGCTTCCAATTAAGTTTCCTATCAAGGATAATTCCCAAATATCTCGCACTATCTGCTACCCTTAGGGGTATTCCCTCGAGAGTTGGTGGCTCGAATTGCGGTATTATTATTTTATTCGTGAACAAAACTAGCTCGGTTTTTGCGGATTGACCCCAAGGCCACATTGTTTAGTCCACGTGCTTAACACCCTAAGTGAGTTTCCTAACAGGTCGTTTAGGGTTGGTAAAAACTTCCCCTTAGTAAGTATAACTACATCATCTGCATATGCAGTTACTTTAACTCCCATGTTTTTGAATTTCATAAGTATTTCATTAATGACAAGAACCCAGAGTAAGGGAGAGATGACTCCTCCTTGCGGAGTTCCTCTCGAAGCAGTTACTCTGAGGTCGGTGTCGCCTAATTTCGCGTTTATGTTCCTTTCACTGAGCAAGCTCAATATCACATTAATGAGAGATTGATCAACATTCGAGTTCTGAAGTGCTCTCTTCACTGCGCATATTTTAACATTATTGAAGGCTCCTTCAATGTCTAGGAACGCAGACAATGTATATTCTTTGTCATTTAGTGACTTCTCTATAGTGCTAACGACCTCATGCAATGCGGTCTCCACTCCTTTGCCTTTAGTATAAGCATGTTGAGCTGTGGATATTGCATTATCATCTAGCCGACCACGTATAAAGACGTTTATTAATTTTTCAAAGGTTTTAAGAATGAATGATGTCAAACTTATGGGCCTGAAGTCTTTGGCAGTGGTGTTGGATTTCCCTGCCTTCGGAATGAAGACAATTTTGGCTTCTCGCCAGGCTCTGGGAATATAGCCGCTCTCTAGACTGAGATGAAAATTCTTTTAAGGACCGGTATAATGGTCATCTTGGCTTTCTGGAGCATGATTTGGAAAATCCCGTCGCATCCAGGGGATTTGAACGGGGAGAATGAATCGATTGCCCAGATAAGTTTTTCTTCAGTTATGAGTTCCTCTGGAACTGTCGTTATTGCGGTATTATCTCTTGATTGGTAATTTGGTTCGTGGAACAACCCAGAAAATGAGTCTTTAGTAGCAGACTGAGAGTCTCTTCGCTGGATTGTGTCCATGCTCCATTATTGTCCTTGAGATAGCCTGGGACCGCAGATTCTTTGCACAGGATTTTCCTGAGTCTGGCTGATTCTGTAGTGGATTCAATATCACTGCAGAACGAACGCCATGTTGAGCTTTTAACACTGGTTATGGCCTTTTTGAATTTCCTCTGACCGACTTTATATGTGTCCCAATCAGTCTCGGAGTTTGTGGCCTTAGCCAAATTAAAAAGAGCTCTGGTTCTCTTCCTAATTTCAGAGAGGTCCCTCGACCACCATGGTGGAGATTTCCTATTATTTATTGTCCGTAAGGGACAGGCTTTTTCGTATGCCTTGCTCAGAATTTCGTTCAATATTTTTTGTGTCTTCGATATCTTCTGGCGTGTCTGTTTCTTGCATTTTCAAATACCGGTCATATTTCCCTACCTCTGATAAGAAAATTTCCCAGTTGGTTAATCTGGGGTTCCTTTATTTCCTTAATGGGGGAATTTCCTCGTCGATGTGGAATTCTATAATTCTGTGATCTGAGAAGGATGGTTCTGTAGAAACTTTCCAATCCCGCACAGCAAGTGTTTTTAAATTACTAAAGAGAGTAATATCTAAAACCTCACGTCTGTTCCTTACTATAAATGTTGGTTCGTTGCCTACATTGGCTATAAGTAAGTTGTTTTTGATAATAAATTCTAAAAGGGACTCACCTCGGACATTGATGTCAGAACTGTGATGTGCTTTTTCTCCGGCCGGGGTTTTGCTCGCCGGATCCAGGGTTTACCAAAGAAACACCAAAACTTTGGTTTAGAGGTACACTTTATTCGCAGTGTGTTTTCTTAATACTAATTACAATGTTGCCTTACAACTCTATACAAACTACTGCCTGACAATATTTGAATAAGGTGTACAAGGTTCTTTGTGTTCACTATACAAACTACTTCTTGACAATATTCGGATAAGGTGTACAATGTTCTTTGTATAACTCTATACAAACTACTTCCTAACAATATTTCGATATGTCTCTATACAAACTACTCATATCATAATAATAATGTCTATGCTACGTCTCTAACTACGTGGCCCGACTACTGCGTGGTTCCTTAGCGGCCCGACTACAGCGTGGTTCCAGGGGAAAGGAGGGGGAGAGGCCCGACTGTAGCGTGGTTCCTTAGCGGCCCGACTGCTACGTGGATCCTAATGGCCCGACTACTGCGTGGTTCCTTAGCGGCCCGACTACAGCGTGGTTCCAGGGGAAAGGAGGGGGAGAGGCCCGACTGCAGCGTGGTTCCTTAGCGGCCCGACTACTACGTGGATCCTAATGGCCCGACTACTGCGTGGTTCCTTAGCGGCCCGACTACAGCGTGGTTCCAGGGGAAAGGGATAGCAAGCCAGCTGGGATTGCTGACACTGCTTGATTAAAGGCCGGTCTCCCAAAAAGGGAATCCAGCCACCAAAAGTTTAGAATTTGACCGAAGTCGCCTTCTATAAATGGAGCCTTATCTGGTACACGAGATTGGTACAGTTCACTGGCAGACAGGTCTCGACTCATGATTTTCTCAATCGGCTACTCATTGTTTTTCCTTCAAAAACACAGTGTGAATTCTATGAGCCGAGTGTAAAATTCTATGCCACATACGGGATTGGTATGTGACAGTGTGACGAACGCTGGCGTTTCGTTACAGAACTACCCCACAGTGTATGATGGGAGTTGACATCACAGCCTAGAATGACGTCCCATTTTCCCCGTTCTGCCGCTCCAATTAGGGACTCGGTTAGCACGGAAGGTGGGCTAATTGTCTCGTATGGCATGTAAATTGTCGCCAGTATCAGCGTGTTTTTTCCTTCCCTGTCCCATTTGACCACTGTTTGGTCAGTATCGCTGAGTCTAGGAATGAGAAAAAGTTTAATCTGTTTCCTGGCGACAATACATGTTCTAGACTTACCATTATCTGGTGCATTGCTATAGACCAGCAAATTTTTTGAGTTCAGATTTTGGGGACTTATTTCATTTTTCCTTTGGGGCCTAATTTTATTGGGGTCTTATTTCGCAGAGCCCGGAAAGACAACTTCACATCCAAATCGCATGAAACTATAAGTACAAACAAACTCCATCGCACCCTATTTCCGAGCAACCGTAACGCGACAGACTAGAATAATCAAATCAGGAGGAGAGCTCTTGCTCTTCCAAAATGATAACAACGTGTTACACCACATATATACAAATACGAACAATTGAACACTGTACGTACATATATGCATTTAAAAAAAAAACAACCTCCAAACGCCAACTAAAAAAAAAGAAAATGAAAGTTAGTCTCAGTCAGTATGACCATACGAGTACGCGCTAACCGCGACGAGGTTATGTGTAGGTGTCCTGCTGCAGCGTACTGCTACTGCTGACCAGAGAACGAAGATGAAGAGACAAAATTCCAGAAAACAATGCAATGATAAATGCACCTCAGTCTTTCATTGAAATCATATGCAAATTGTCATCTTTATCTCTTGCGCGCGAGCGGTATACGATACGTATACCAAGGCCAACTCGTACTTAGTATATCTAGAGCCGTCCGTCCTTTATCCATGTTGGCTTGACTTGGCCCGTCATATATGGATGAACGCAGTCGTCGACATCCTTTCCATCTCGTTTCTGATTCAAATTGAAAAGATTTCTTAAGTAGAGATTTGTTTATTCTTTTGTTGTTCTGTTGCTCCTCTGTACCTCTGTGTTTGGCTCTGCTGTTTCATTGTTTCGTGTGAGAACTGAGAACCCTATCGTCCTCCATGTTATGAGTAACGAGTGTGCGTCTAGTGGTTGACTTTTTTGATTTTTGTCTCCTCTTGAAATATTTTTTTAGCAAAATAAAAAGACAAAAAAAGAAAAAAAAAAGAAGAAAGAAAAATAAATCTTCGATTGATGGACAGCAGCAAAAAAGTGGATAGTCTCCTTCCTGTTACGTTGATTCGATGTCGACATGGAACCTCTTATGAGCTAGGATAACCACAGTGGATATACAGACCTATACTGTTGGCTGGGCGGAAATTAAATTAGACTCGAATGGTTTCGAAACAAAAGAAACTTAGCCATACTTAAATAAAAAACGCCTACAAAATTCTAAGGTAGACGCTTTGTGGCAACTGATTTTCGATCATAGACTGCACTGAGTCTATGAATTGAATGTTTTTGGGTTGTTGAAAGTGCGGCTGTCGGGAAATGTGTCCAAATTTGTGATATGCACCGAAGCATAGCGAAGGGATACTAATGGAATGCCCAGCCCTCCTTCGTCTTAGGAAAACATCCTTGGTGAGGAAATCGTCACATCGGCAAACCTTGCTGAGATACTTCCGGAGAAGATACTCATGTTCCTGAATTCATCCGCAGTGAAAAGTTGGCTCTATGACCATACCAGGTAAGGCACCATAGGCTCCTTTTAAAGAGGCCGCAGTGCCAGAGCCCCAGCAGCCCCTAAGCCCCCCTTGCGTACGCCACTGCGGCTAGTAATAAAAATGTTTAAGGTGATTTTTATTGGTACACCTATACCTACATAGCTTAAGGCCCTGGTAGCTAGTGTTATAATATAGTTTTTGTTTATATAGTTCATTTATGTTACAATAAAGTTATAATAATAATAATATTATTGATAATCAGGTAGTAGCTGCAGTGCTTTATATTGGCCTGTTTTTGGGTCATATGAAGGAGGCATAAGGTCTAAAATGGATCTGATTGTTCATGTCCAACGCAGTAAAAAACAACTTGGTTTTAAGTGGTGCGACCGGTGATCGAATCTGCGGCTTATCAGTCCTCCTTTTAGCCTATACCTACACATAATCAGCTCTGCATCGTACATAATGTGTCCTTCTTCAAGTTTGCCCCTCCTAGAGAAGAGCCATTATATATTTTCAAAATAATTTTCAATTACTCGCGGTGAGTATGTTTTGGCACTATCACTTAACTTACTTGCAGATTTGCATTTCGAACGCTTTTTTCTAACGTCGGGGCTTAAAACAGAAATATACTGATTTCTTCCTCCTTTTCATCTGACAAGGTGTTGCACGGAGCCTTGTAAAACATTTTTATCGCTGGAGTGGTGCTTCGTAATTGCCAAAAGTTGTCTGCTGCTTAACTTTTTGAGCTTTTTAGGTACACACTTCAACGAGAAAGAGAGATGCTCCTTCAAAAGAAATAAATAGTTGGTGCATTAGATCGGTAGGGATCGTGAGCCTAAGCTTCTCATAACCAGTGTTGCCATTCTGACCGGATTCTGGTCATATCTGACCGAAATCTCCTCACTTTGACCGGAGAAAATTTTGAAATCCGGTCTAACAGATTTTTAACCGGAAATTAAAAATTGTTTAACCGGAAAAGCCTTTTTTGACCGGAATAATAATATTGTTCTATGACTAGACATAAATATAGATTTCTAAAATTTGAATAAAACTTGGCCATACGTAACGTGTTCTTTACGCTCACAATTTCATACAAATCAATTTATTGTGAATAGTCCTAGAATACAGCTGCTCCACGATAACGCGGCAGTCTCATATCTCAACTGTGGGAATGTGCGTGCAATCAAACAAGACTTTGTATTGAAGTAAGTACTCACTTACATGGTAGTTGGTAGCTGGTAGGTACCATACAATATTTTACTACTTTTTTTTTTTTTCAATGTATGCATTTAGCAATATGTTGGAAGACTGAATTAGATTTAAGGTTCCTTTTTTTGCAAAACGTTGTGAATTGTGATGCAAAGCCTTCCAATGTATTGCTTGTTTTTAGTTTTATTGGGTTTGAGATTAGTTTGGAAAAAAAAACATTATGTAATATAATATCAGTTAATTTTTGTCTTCAATTTTTAGTAAAAATATATTACTATATTCTTGTTTTGACCGGACTTCTGGTCAAAAATTCTTATTTTAACTTTTGACCGGATTTTTTGACCGAATTTAAAAAAATAAAAATCGGTCATACGGTCAGATTTGACCGGATTCACTTTTATTTAGTGGCAACACTGCTGATAACCATTCGTTTTGTGTGAGTTTTTGTTCTTGGGACGAATGGAAGGGACCTACAATTTTATGCCGATTGCGTTCGGCGAACTGAGCAGCTCCTTCATGACTGTTCATCAGACGTTTGCGAGAGGAAGCGCAGTGGAAAAAAACCTTAAGATGGAATTTGCGTTTTTTTTTTCGTCCCCTAGATTTGTTCTTTTCTATGTCGCCCTTCTCGAATTTCACTGGAACAGAGGAAGAACATTTTTTTTTTGCTGGTGGTTCCAATTCAGTTTCTAACTACATTGCAACCAGTGTCACATTGTGACGAGCCATCGTTGCAGTGCACGCATGTTAAAAAGTCACACGTCGCTTTCTTGGCACGACAATTCAATATCCAGACAGCACCTTGAAGAATTTTCCACACCATCCATTGATATGACGGATGGATCTAAGACAAACACTACAACGCACACAGATCGGAATATCCAGAAGAACTGCAATAGAAACAAACAAAAGAAGGGAAGCGACCAAACATAATCACTCTAACCATCATCCGCAGCGGTAGCTCGTCAATGCCCTCTAAAAGTACCAAAATTATGTACACAATAAGTCGATATGGCTGGAGCGCATCATCCCCCAACTGGTACTCCTACCCAGATACTCGGAGCATCAACATTTATAAGGGAGCATTGCTATGGTTACTGATGATTGAAGTGGGTGCCGAGATTGAGGCACAAAAAAAGAAAAGAAAAAAAGAGCTGAAAAGCGATAGTGTTTACCGCGCGTCGCCAGCAGCGCAAACAGACGTCGACAAAACGAAACTCATGTGCCGATGTGCACGTCCGTAAGTGCGATGTGTGAGGGTGTGGGAGTTTCCAGGTCGAATGCGAAAGCGAGCTGGGAAAATTCTTCCAAAGATCAAAGTAATGTAGTTCGTCCATTAGCAGATGGTAATTCAACTTTGCGTTAGAAACTTTATAGGTATTTGATGAGAAAAAGTAGTCGGACAGATTTTTTAGATTCACTTGCGATACCAGTCAGCACTCGTTTGGAAAATGGAGGTTAAAAGCAAGAGGTATTTGTGAACTGACAGACTCGAATGTGGTAGCTTAAGCAGCAATCTTAACAGGATGCGTAAAAAAACGCATGAAAATACGCGTGAAAAAGCGCGCGAACGTGAGGTGTTTTGACACGCGTGTTTTCGTGCGTTTGTTGATGTCAATTGTTCATCGTTCGTACGTTCATGAGAATCTATTTCTTTTATTAACCCGCTATGGATAAGCAGAAACAAACCTCGAGCAAGTTGAAAGCTCTAAACAAAACATATTGCCGGCTTTGGTATTTAAGCTCACAAACTTATATGGCTCGGTCGGGTTCAGCTTTCATTAAGTTCAGTCAAATTCTTACATTTTTAAATTATTAGAAACATTTCAGAGTGCTTTTTACTGGACAAATTGTTTTTAGCCGGGACTCTGGACACGGCTAAAAAAAATGTGGACAATCCCGACTTTCTGGCAACACAAAATATAACCCAATCCAAGTTCAGACTCAGACTTTGCCTGGAGCGAGTGATGAACGAAATGTCGGTATCATTGCATCATCATTGTCGCGCAAGGTCATCGAAAGTCTAGTGCGGGTAGTATAAAATAAAATGAGCGATCAACTGAGACTATATGTAAATTTGACAATCTTAATAAAATAAGTTTCCACAAGAAACCTTTTGCCGCGTCAGCAAAAAAGTTGTTTCGTGTGTTTGGGGAACATAATGCTGCTGTCTGTTCGTGGGAATCTTTTGTTTGGCATTATTATTGCCAATAATTAGCGTTCCCATAACTTATGTCTATCAAAATCCACCCACTTGAACCTATGGACCGCCTTGATAGTACATTTGCCGATGTAACAGCTTTATCAACTGATGAAACAAAAATCAAAGTCCCGTTCCCAACATTTCGCTACCTACCTGTACGCATTTCAATAAATAAACCCAATCCTTACTATAATAAAACTGTAACTTATATTCCGGCTGTAAGGTGTATGTTCGGAATAGATTAAAAAAGTACCTACTGCACGAAATTGATTCCGGTCTCCACAGTTGCATTGAAAATTGTCAAAATTATCCGCTGTCCGGTAGCGGAAATCTAAGCTGATATCTAAGAAAAGTTATAATTCCCGAATGCCCTCTTGCTCCTAGCTTTGGAGTGAATCATCCAAATGAAATAGGTTTTTTTTAAATAAAGTTCAATTATGTAAGAAGATTTTAAGATATAAAAATCATCTCTGTACGTTATCCTGAAATTGAACAATACGCAATAAACTATAAATTTTATACAATTGAAAAAAGTAAAATGTTCGATTGACGCTAGATCGTTAGATTGCGAAGTGCGAAGTGGAACTCTCGTGAAGCAAGGCGAGCACGGGTTAGCTAGAAGCCAATAAATACGAAAACAGCCCAACCGGAGCCCTAACCTTGCCATACCTAACCCATATCCAATATTACCTTACTTAGCGCGTCAATTGCACACCTACCAAACCTACCACCGTTGAATGGCATCCCTGAAATTGTCGCATCATCAGTGCTGATAGTGCGTTAATGATTTTCCGTTCAATCGCCATAATTCGTAACGACATTATAGTAGGTAGGTAGGTATTATTATCGATTCTGGTATTTCTGTAGGTATACACGTATTCAATTATCCCTAACGACATTCCTTAATCGCCAAGCGGCAAAAACAACAAAAACGAAAATAATCCACGTGGTTAACCGAAATCCTTTAAATTAAGCACACAGAGCTGTGAAATATTAATTTCATCGCATTAAGCTCATATACGAGTCAAAGTGCTCAAGTTGAATACAAATTACCACTTATTTTCGTCCTCAAAAAACCTTAAATAATATAAAAGAAGGCATCATCACAACTCATTACCCCGACACTTTGTGTGAATGAATAGAGCTTGTAGTCTCTGGGGTCTGTGATTTTTTTTTTTTTTTTTTTGGGCTAGTCATACCTTTTGATTATACCATACATCAAAAAGGTTGACTTGTACAATGACTTGATTTGCGTTCAACCCTTTTCCACTTCTATTTTGTGTGTACGAAAATAGAACGGGTTTTGGGTAGTTCCTTTTCGGCACAGACATATCCGAAATGAAAACGATGAAGAGAAAGCACACACACACACACACACACACTTATAGGCAGGTGAAGGATATAATAACAAGCAGGCGTTTGCCAAAAGAAAAGCTTCAAACTGCTACTGACAAATTTTTGCACTCCGCTCGGCGCTCGCCCTGATCCAGATCCCTCACGTGAATATTTAAGCCGGTATTCAGCGCAAGCAGTTTTCTTGATAGAGTTCTTGTGTCAGGGTAAATTCACATGCCAATCATCATTAGCACGATGATTGGCTGGAATCATGAAAATCACTTTACCCAGCAATGTTTCGCCTCCTTCACCTTTGGTAGGTCTGTCAGTCGGTCTTTTGGTCGCTGGTTGGGGCTTAGTGTCAGTATCATTGGTATTCGGCTCTCTCGCACACTCACATGAGTGAAACACAATAAAAAATATACAAGCTGCTCTGCACCAGCACCAAACACCAGACCCCAGGTCATGGAGTCCATCTCCATAGGTGCAGGTAGAAAAAATCGTGTTGTGTCGGCGGCAGGACTCCACTATGAGCTAGTTATTTTTAGATTGTGGATTAATTAATGTAAAATGTGGGTGAGTATATCAAGGAACCGAGCCAACTCAACCCCTAGGTTTACGGAGATCCGATTTCTTGAAGCTGCCTCTTATGAACTGCGATGGGTGCGGGCTAGGGTTCGGGTGTCACTCGCAATGATGACATGCAAAGCCGTACCTAGGCTTTTTTAAAAATCGTACCGGTACCCAATTTAAAAGTTCTTAAATTCATACTTATATAAAACAATTTCATTCTCCTTAAATTCCTTAACAATTTCTGTTCTTCTATTTACCTCTCTAGCAGATTGTACCTGGTCCTGGGCTTAGCTACTATCTTCCTTTTCCTTCTTAGACTCCCTTTTCCACATTGCGGCCTAATAAGATCGATTATAGTTCTTGGTTTTTAAGCGAAAAGCATCTCAGACAGCGACATTTGAGTCGTCGTTGTTGGTGTGTTTCTGTAGTTAAACAAAACTGAGTTCAATGTTCTTCGCAGGTCCTGTCTAGATCCATGTTCCACAAGAAAACTTTTTGAGCTTACACTTTATAGTTTGAACACCTCTTTCTGCTAATCCACTGGACTCGGGATGATAAGGTGGGCTTTTTAACGCTACAATACCGTTTGCCTCACAAAACTTCAAAAACAACCCAGAACCAAAAGGAGGCCCGTTGTCTGACACTATCTCTCTAGGAAGGCCATAAACTACAAACCAACTAGACAGCTGTTTTATGACAGCTTGAGCTGTTTTTCATTACTATAACCTCAATCCACTTTGAAAAATGATCAACTAGAATTAAAAAATAAACGCCTTCTAACTTAAAGAAATCAATATGCACTCGTTCATATGGGCAACTCGTTTTTGGCCACTTTATTTTACCTCCCACCGAGGACTTTCTTTGAGTTAATTCACATACTGAACAGGTTTTAATATATCCTTCCAAGTTTTCGTTGATCTTCGGCCACCAAAGATGACCACGAGCAAGAATTTTTGACCGAACGATACCCGGATGTCCAGTATGTAGTAACTCGAGTACTCTTTTTCTAATTGTAGACGGTATTTACTACTAGCTACTACTCTGTTCCCATAAAACCAAGCCCCCTGTTCGCAAGATAGGAAATTCCTTTGCTTAAAGTAATGCTCAATTTCATGCACATACTTTTTGTTTGGTCATCCTTCCATCGCGTATCTGATTACTTCCTGTAAGACTCTATCATTTTTAATTTCATGCACTATTTCCGAAAAACGAATTGGTAAATCAGTCAGACAACCCTGCACATTTAAGCTACCAATCATAAAAGATTCTTCAGACGGCAATCGGGAGAGAGCATCTCCATGCCCTATGTCCTTACCCTTGTTGTACTTGACTTCGTACGAATATTGCCCTAGGAAAGTCGCCCACCTCTGCAGGCGCGCCGCTGCTACTGCTGCAGCATGCCTGCTGTTTCCAATTTTCTGCAAAATAAATTTGTTGCCATATAAATAGCGATGAAACTTCCGAACAACAAATACAATCGCTAAGGCTTCCCGATGAAGCTGTGAATATCCTTTCTCGGCTTCACTCAAGCAAACAAAACTGAACGCTCCTCGCCTTCAATGATATGCGAAAGGACAGCCCCCACACCGTACAGGCTAGCATCGCATGAAACCACTATTGGTTTGTTTGCATCAAAATGTACCAAAAAGCAAATCCTTGCTTTTCTGAAAAGTTTGATTACATTCCTCTGTCCAAATGAATTAATTATTTTTTTTTTATTTTTTTATAATTCATAAAGTGGTCTGAGTTCTAACGACAATCTTGGAATAAACTTTCCATAAAAATTAAACAATCCCAAGTATGATTTAAGGCTAGTTACATCGTGTGGTGCAGGTGCATTTTTGATTGCATCTTTTTTGCTTTCATTAGTTTAATGCCCTCTTTACAAATTACATGACCTAAATATTCCACTTTAACCTGCAAGAACTTTCACTTACTCTCATTTACTCTTACATTATACGCTTCAAGTCCTTGGAAGACTTCTTCAAGCTTGTGTAAAAACTCGTTCGCGGTTTCTGCTCCAACAATAATATCGTCTAAATATCCAGCAACACCATCTAACCTTAGTAAAATCTGATCTACTATTGATTGAAAAATAGCAGGTGCTGATTTTAGGCCAAAACAAGACGGGTAGAACGAAATAAACCCTTATGCGTATTAATCGTGGGACACTCTTGAGATTTTTCCGACATTTTCACTTGTTGGTATGCACCGGACAAATCTAGAAAACAGAACCATGCGCAACCTTTCAGTTTCAAAAAAATGTCATCAATTCTTGGTATCGGGTTATGTTCTGTTTGCACAAACTTATTGACAATGACCTTGATACAAATACGCAATTTGACATCCTTTTTTAGTACGGCCACTATTGGGGAAGCCCATTCGCTGTGTCGAACTGGCACTAAAATTCCCTCTTCAACCAACCGTTCTAACTCCTGCTCTACACTTTTAAGCAAACCAAACGGCACTGTATGGTTTACACGATATGGGTTTTGCATCTGCTTTTAAAACTACCTCGGCTTCGAAGTCTTTAATAGCGCTATTTAGGTCTTGTGAAAACACTGAACTAAACTTTGTTTTAAAGTACCTAACGTCCTGCACATTGTTAACACAACTACCTAGATCGACAATATTGCTCACCCTTTCACATTTTAGAAAATAATCGCGCCAATTTGGAACAAGTAAATCCAGCCACGATCTACAAAGCAAAGTGATAAATTTCTTTTCTGACTTTACAACAACTAATTCCATATGAAACACTTGATCTTGCATCGAATGTCTTACGCGCACATCACACACACCATTAACAACAACCTTATCACCGGTTATTAAACTTAATTTCTTTTCTACCGTTCTTAAGCCGCACTGTGGAAACAGGCGTCTAAAATCATAGCTACTCATCACAGTAAGTAACGCTCCGGTATCGAGTTCCATACAAACTAAAGTATTATTGATCTCTACTTTCAAATAGCATGCATTATAATAATTTTGATTAATATGATTCAAATAACTTACTACTTACCCACTACTTATACTATTTTCCTGATGATTTCGATGACTGCTTGATGATCTTCTGCCGGTTCGGGCTGGTGTTGATGAACGGCATTCTCTTGCGTAATGACCATTACGCCCACAATTAAAACACTTGAAGTTAGAGCAGCTGTTGTTGTACTTTCTGCTGCGAAGTCTTGCTGCTGAACTTTCCGTTTCTCGTCTGGTGTTATTTTTGTCTTCCTTCTGTCTTTTGGTTTACAGCTTCGTCGATGCATGTTGGTCTACTGCGATATCCCATATAATGTCCTGAGCTTGGGTGCATTAACTGCATTTCTGTTTTTGTAAGTTCAAGCGACTTTGCAATCTGGCAGGCTTTCTCACAGCTCATCGATGACTCGTTTAGTAAATTTTGTTGTATATTGTTCCGTCTATTATACCAACAACAAATTAATCTCTTAATGATTCATCCAAAAATGTCTTGAAGTCACATTTTTCTGACAAATTTTTTAGCTTCACTCAGAGAAAAATACTATAATTTTAATATGAATTCCTATTCTTTTAATGTGTTTTTGCTATTAAAATTAGTCAATGTGATTTTTCGTATTATTAATGTAGTTCAAAAACTATTGAATCTATTGTTCTTTTAGATATTTATTTTAATTATTTTATAACATGAAACCAATAGTGCATACGATTAAAAAGTAATAAGGTATCCTATTATTTAAATAGGCTCCCCTTTAATGTGAATACAATATTAAAAATATAATTATTCCACATTAATTTTATAGGAGAAGTACTATTAACTCAATGTGATAATGCTATTAAATCCATTCTCCGCATACTATACTTTTGATTAGTTTTCAATATTAAATCAATGGTGCATCCAACTTAAAAGCAATAAGATGCCCCATTATTTTAATAGGTTCCCTTTAATGTGAATACAATATTAAAACTATTATTGTTCCACATTAATTTTAAAGGAGAAGTACTATTAACTCGTTTGATGCAGCTTTAATTAGTATTTATTATAAAAACAATATTTCATATAGGTAATTGAATCAAATACCCAAATCGACACTTACATTTGAAAAATATTAAGACCAATACCTTGCTGAAAATAAAATTACTAGGCCATTTCAAAAATTAATAAATAAAAACATTTTTTTTATCCTTTTTAGCTTTAAGCTTTTATTATAAACACATTAAATTAAATTCAATATTTTTTATAAAAAAAATAATAATAATAATAAAACTTAGTTCTTGTTTACTTCATGTTTGGCTGGAATCGACAAATAAAATCAATCATATTCTGCCAATAATATTAATATTCTTAAATAAAGATATTATACCAAAGAATGTAATAATAACACAGAACGCAACACAATATTAATAACAAAAAAATTGCTGGTTACACTTCCTATTTCACAAATTAATTTAAACTTAAAATTACACCGATCTGCACACTAAAACGGACACTGATAGAATGCAATCCCTTCAAAAAATGTTAGCGAACAGTAAAACACGGATTCAATAGCAAATCACATGAAAAACAATAGTATGCGTACTATAAATCAGGGATTCAATAGTATACCACATGTTGTAAAAAAACAATAACATATCAAACTATTTCAATAATATTATAAAACGTATTGTTTCTTGTACAAAAGTGGGTTTTACAATTGACTCAATAATTCGAATACCATTAGTTCCAGTCAAGCTGAAAATCTAAAGTATTATACCATTCGAGCTATATGATCGTAGATTATTATTAATAACATTGACAATATTGAACACTTATGGTATTTTACTATTGCCGCTAATAGGGTAATACTTTTATTATCAAAGCAAATTTACTATTACATTAAAAGTATACCTATTTAATTGAATTGTATCTCTTTTGCTTCTTAATAATAGGACAAAATCATATGAGAACTATTACGTTAATGGGAAAAACCTATTATTTTACGTACTATAAAATCAATGGGCGTAGTTTTGATTTTTTATAGGATTTTTTTCTCTGAGTGACGACATAATCTCCAATTGTTTCATGACTGCTTTGAAAACGCTTATGAAATTGAAACCTTTCCACAATTATATTAGCTGTCGGTTTGAAGTGTGTCATTAGGACTGTAACTAATTCTTTATACCCCTTAAAGTGAGGTTCAGCAGGTGCAACTAACGATTTCATAATTTTGTAAGACTCGGGTCCTATAAGCGTGATCAAATATGATCCTCTTAGCTTATCGTCCTCAATTTTATTGATGGATAGTAATTTTTTGTAGCCTTTCTGCGTAGCTATCAAAATCATCACCTGGATTACAGAATTCTATGGTTCCAAAAAATTGCGCCATGATGTGTTCACCCACTTGTTTCTTTTCTTGTGAATCAAAACTTGGTTGTGTGTCTTCGAAGTCGCCTGAACCACTGCTTTCTTGGTCAGCAAACTGTTCTTCTTTTATCTCGTCCACTTTGTTCTTTTGTCTTTTAATCCTCGTCGCCAAATTGTTACGTTTATTAAATAATCGAGAGCGCTTCGTTATAAAAAGTCCTTATTATATGTTTACCAAGCTACAGTTCAAACCTCACTGACTTGCTAAATTACCACTCGCAAGTCACATCCATTTGAGTACTAGCTGAGCAAATCAGTCAGCTTTCAATACATAATAAGGTGTTGAGCAAAGAAGGCCAAGCGATTAAATTTAGTTTTATGAAATAATTTTTTACTTTGTTATGTGGAGTATGGGTTGGGGTAAAATTCTGCATGGGTAAAAATTATTTTTACAAAATTCTGCAAACATTAGAAAATGGGTTGGAAAGTTTTAAAAAGCACGCCCTTTTTTCAGAATTTTGTAAAGATAATCCTTTCACTTATTTATTCATAAAGTGCAGAGACATTTTTTTTAAAGATTGCAGTGTTGTTTTTGACAATTACTCTTCTATGTGTTTTTCTGCTATCTCTTCGTGAACGTGTGCTGATAGTGTTATACTCATAAATGAATGTTTCAATCGGTAGATCCAATGAAGGGAAAGATAAGTTGTGCGTGGATGATGGGGATGGGGAGAAATTGAAAAAGAAAAGGAAATTTATTTTTAAAAACAAGCAAAAAAATAATTATTTTTTTTAAAGGAATATAAAAAAATAAAGCATTCTCTAGCAAGCGGTTCTCAAACTTTTTAAGCTATGGAACCCTAAACAATTCCGAAATATATTTCGGAACCCCAACTCTTAATACCCTATTCACACCGAACCGAAAACCGGGTTTGTCGAAGTTTTCCCATACATATTTCAGTTTTCAACACGAGTCATTCAACATTTCAGGCCAAATGTCCAGCATTTCGCCATATATTTTCCAATATTTTCAAATGTTGAATTTCGTTACAGCATTTATATGTTTGTCCAATCGAACAAACCTCGCTATTTATGTTTAAATTAATATAGCTAAAAAAAAAAATCTTTAGGTTCAACCACTTCAGATTTCTACGCAGAAAAACAAGGATCAATAATCAATTCTGATACTAGCTGTCATTTGAAATATTGAAGTTTTAGAGGGATCCAAAATTGGATTTCTAAAATTTTTCCCGAAATGTTGAATTTACGTGCGGTGCAAATTTTCCACGAAAACGACTTTCATCGTTGGGTTGTTGAAACAAACAAACCTTTTGCAATAATCAGCAAATTCAGAACAGCTGACAAATGTCATAGCTCACAACTTGAAATCATTTTCCACAATTAATTGATGGGCTCATAATATTTTTAAACGCACTAAATTCATTTCATTTCTTAAATAATGTGATCGAAATTTTTAACCGAAATAGTTTGCCCTGAAGTTTAACAACTAGTGTCTCACAGCTGATTGAAACGTCAAACCAAAACTATTTTGTGTTCGGTGTGAATGCATCGACGAATTGTCTACGAAAACACGGTTTTCGGCGTTTTTTTGAAGAAGGAAACTATTTTATCGTTTTATATATAAATTTTTAAAAATTGACTTCTATCTCCGAAAGATGTATTCGCATATCTGGGGCAGCGTCCAATCTCGATATGTATTAAGTCTTTGTATAAGTATACGCTGAAAAGCCTGCTTTGCAGCGATATGTTGTGACTTGTGACAAAAGGACGGAGCAAATATAATATGTTTGGCAAATTCAGGCGTTCAGGGTATTCACTCCTAATAAGAATCCTAAATTCGTTCAATAATACAGAATCAAATACGCGTTTTGATGAAGAAGAACTCTGCACATCTATAAGAGACTCGTTTTCCAGAATGCTTAGTGTCGTAGGATGGGTTTTCATTAGAAACTGATTTTGTACTCACTTGATGTAAGTTTTCGTATTAAACTTTAAACATTTTTTCCGCAAAAAGTTTGTAATTGCATACTTGCAAAAATGATTTTGCGGAACCCTGAAAACTCTTTCGCGAAACCCCAGGGTTCCGCGGAACACAGTTTAAGAACCGAGGTCTAGCTGTAGGTATCTTAATTTTTTTGTAATTTTCAAATGTGAAATAATTTGCCTCTGCTGGATTTTTTTCTTGTAGGTAAATTATTTGCCTTTAATATAAATGCAAATGCATAATATATTATAATAGAAAAATATTTGTTGTTCATGTTCATATTCGTTTTTTTTTAAAGCAGAATAAGCAGAATTTTATTGCTTAAAATTTGAAAAGCAGATTTAAAAAAAAGCTGAATTTTTGTGTGAGGCGACAGAATATTACATAGCAGAATTTTGAAAGCAGAATTTCGACCGGATCCCGTTAAATATAGCCACTTTTTTTTAAACTATTCCTTCATTTACTGAGTGGAGTAAGCGAAGAGTAACAACGATTCTCACTAGTTCTTGGGTTTTTGCGTTGACAAATTGTAAGGCTTTTCAGATATATTTTTTTTTATTGGAATTTCTTTCTT
The DNA here is from genome assembly GCA_946477585.1 of Cheilosia urbana. Classification (NCBI taxonomy): domain Eukaryota; kingdom Metazoa; phylum Arthropoda; class Insecta; order Diptera; family Syrphidae; genus Cheilosia; species Cheilosia urbana. The sequence continues at coordinate 7,794,101 of OX297857.1, forward strand.
TTTTCTCATATAAGCTAATCAATAAAGTTATTCCCACCCACTCCCACACATGACCACAACGGGCGATATTATTCCGTTCGTGCGGTTAGGTTACGCTCTCGATACCTTCTGATGATGGATGAGATACCTTCACGAGAAAATGCTTATGGTTAGTTTATTTTGTTGGCATTTTCTAGTTTTGAAGGATGTGGTTTTGAGACGAGGACAATGATTTGAATTTCCATGTCATGACAACGGTTTCCACCTCAACCTGACAACATAGGCCGTGGATAAGTGTGCTTAAGCATCAGTGCTGTAATAGAAACGTGTACATAATCAATCTGCTGGATTTCTTTACAAATCTTTCCCAAAATTAAAATTATTAGAGCCCTCTCGGCTGTCTGGGTCTGTTGCATAACTTTGTATCACAATATTGCAGGTATGATTTGTCTGTAGGTAGTTGACTAGGTTACCAACAACCTTATCGCTGCTGAGATGACACATGTGATGATGGTCACTATAACGATATTGGTCGTTCCGGTTTTTAAGCCAGGTCAAAAAAGACTTGCGAAACAAAAATGGTCAGTTAGTTAATTAGTTTTATTAGTATTAGTAATTACTATTTATTTATTTCATAAAATGCTTAACTAAAAAAATACAATTTCTTAGTTTTTAGCGGTTTGGCCGTAGGCCGTAGGCCGTCTACCAGACTGACATTTCCACATTTATATTGATATTTATACCTACTTTTTTTTGTTTAATTAACAAAAAGTTTTAATTTAGATTTAAAAGTTTTCAGCGATAATGCAGTTTCGATAACATAGGGCAATCGTTGTATACCTATGTAATGCGTCCCAACCTCTGCCACCGTTGAATATGTTCATAGCTTCATCTAACTCAAGCTTACGTACTCCAAAGATATTTAAACGAAATTCGGTTAAAACGGGGCATACTACTAGGAGGTGGTACACATCCTCCCGTTCTTTCCGGTTACAAGAAATACGTTCTGTCCCGTCGATAGTGGTCCAGTCTGCTATATTATGACCTGTGTTAAGATATTTTTTGTTTTTTTTTGTTTGGGGGTTCGCTGGAAGGAAAAATCATCGAAAGACATTGCAGAGCAAGTATGCGAGGGATGCTTCTGCAATAGTGAGGGACTCGAACAACCTCTAAAAAACCTCCCGGGAGGGACTGACTTTCGTCATCCCGAAATGGGATTGCACCTAGTCGTTCGACTAATCGGCAATTTATTTTTAAAATATTTGGAAAATTCATAAGAAAAATCCGCCGTTCGTCGGATTTCGAAACTTTTTTATTTGAAGATATTACCTAATCTCTTGGCCTTGGCTAACTCTTATAGATCAAGGGGTTTTACCCGCCTCAATCTTCTGATTACATTGTCAGTATTCAAAAGTTCTGTAAGTTCAACGTTAACGTGGTTATGAAGCCTACTTCTGTGCCTTTGGGCAACCTTTTTAACTTCATCTTCAACCATTTCGATATTTAGATCTCTATGTAGATCAGCGTTGCGTTATTCTGAAGAATCGATCTGTTATATATGACTCCAGAATTGTTGAATACTGCTCCGGCAGTTGCCTTTGTAATTTATGGATCAGTCCCTTATGCCAGACTTTATCGAAAGCTTGTGCTATATTAAGAAATATTGTAGAGCACACATTTTTCTCTTCGAATGCTTTTTCGATCTTGTCTGTGATTCTATGCACTTGATCAATTGTAGAGTGCTTGTTTCTAAACCCAAATTGATGAATTGGAACTAGCAATTTTTCATCAATTATTTTTTACAGACGTTTTGCCAGCATTTTTTCGAATAGCTTGGACAACATTGGTAGTATCGATATTGGGCGATATGAGGTTACTTCGCTAGGTGGTTTACCTGGTTTTGGTATCATTATTATCTCCGCGACCTTCCACATGCTTGACACATATCTCAACTTAAATGCAGCATTTATAATCTGCGCTAGCTTTTTTAAACCTTTTCGAGGAAATTGTTTTAAAATTTCCCCTGTGATTAAATCGAACCCTGGGGCTTTTTTTATGTTTATGCCCTCTTTGATTTCTTTGGCAAGTTCTTCAGCTGTTACCGGCCTCATAGGTCTGTCTTCTTCGCACCTTTCTTCGTTTTCTTGATAATCTTTATCTTCATACGGTTTGAAGACGTTTTCAAGGTAATCTGCAAAAGTATTTGCTTTTTCTTGACTGCTTTTTGCCCAGTTACCTTCTTTGGTTTTTACTGGCGGAATGTGAGCTATTGGCCTGTTCATTTTCTTTTTTGCCTTCCAGAGCGAGTAGTCGGTACTAGCATCATTTGTCAGACTGGTAAGATACGTTTTTAAAGACTCGTTATTAAATTAAGATATCATGGCTTCGCTTTCAAATTGATCATACGTATAGTCTTTGACCTGTTTTCTTCAGTAGGATTGTAAACATGTTCTTAAGAGGTACTAATTCCCTTGGTCTATAGCATGTGCGATAAAAATATTTTTGGTAATCTGTGCTCACTCATTGCCATAACTCTTAATACATAATCCAGGTGGAGTTTGAGTGTGTCTAAGAACAGGGGGGCTATACCTGTCTCCAAATGGAGCATGTAGATAGGTGAACTGTTCGGCAGTCTAAGTGTCCTTCTTATAAAATAACGAAGAAACTTTTCTACCTCTTCGAATGGTCGGTACCCCCATAATTGTGCTCCATAAAGAACAATGGAAGCGGCAGTTCGAATTTCGAAGTTAAGTGCCTCTTCATATTCAAGTTTGATGAAATCAAAACACCTAAGTATTTATATTCGCGCACAACCTCAATTGGCTCACCCTGATATGTCCATTTTTCCCGTCGGCAGTACCTTTCCCCGCATTCCCTGAAAATCATCATTTTCGACTTTGCTAGGTTTAGAGACAAGTTACAAGTTTTTCAGTAGGTTTCGAGTTTGTTTATCATCAGCTGTGCACCTTCTATAGTATCTGACAGGAAAGCCATATCATCCGCAAATAACAGCGCAGGAATTCGTGTTCCACTTATCTCTATTCCTCCTCTAATTGCGTCTATTATATCGTTAATATATAAGATGAACAGCATCGTGCTAAGGATACATCCCTGTTTTACATCCATAGTCGTTGGGAACTAATCAGATAAGTGATTCCAATCCCAGATGAACGCCGTATTACTATCATACATATCCCTCGAAACATTAATGACTTTAGTTGACAATCCAATTTTGTACAGTTTGTAAAAGAGAGCTTCGCGTGGTATGGTATCAAATGCTGCTCTGAAATCTACGAAGAATACATATAGTTTTTTGCGCCTCTTTTTATAGGTCTCAGCTATATTCACAAGTGAAAATATTTGGTCAATAGTTGAATATTTAGGTTCAAAACCTGCTTGAAATTCATGCAGAATTTTTTCGTTTTCAACCCACCTGATCAGTCTATTGAAAAGTACAGATGCAAATATCTTAGTTGACGAATTCAGGAAAGATATTCCCCTATAATTAGCAGGGTCCTCATAGTCTCTCTTCTTGTGTAACGGGTATATTATCGCTTTGCGAAAGCTCTCTGGAACGTCCGCCGTTTCGAAGATCCGGTTGAATTCTGGTAAGGGCTGTAAGAAATTCGGGGATGAAGTTCTTGTAGAATTCAAAGGGCACGCGATATTCTCCCGGTGCTTTATTCATCTTTGAATTTGAAATTGCACTTTGAACTTCTTTCAAGGTAATCGTTTGTATCCAGGAATTCGACTATAATCAAAGGGGCTGCGTATTGAAATGATAAAGAGACATGCAGTGTGTTGAAGAGCTGAGTGCAATGATCTTTGAACATATTTGCTTGCAGGCCTGGGGCGATAACATTTCTCTTTCCGTTTATGACCTTCACGGCCTTCCAGAAATCTTCTGATGATTTCGTTCTATTAATAATGTCAACGTTTTGCTGATTGTATGCTTGTTTTTTCGAAAGGCAGAGATGCTTAAAATACTTATTAGCCGAAGCGTACAGAACTTTAAATGAGGTGGAATTGCTTGAACGCAGTATTCTCAAATACGCAAAAGAAGTGTCTCTAGCTCTCATGCATTCCCTATCAAACCACTTCTGTTTTCTGTAGGTTTGTTTGACATGGCTAGCACTAGGGCCCACTAGTGGGCACTGAAAAGTGTCAGCTGATTTTCAAGTCTGCCAAAAACCCTGCACAACCCTGAATATTCGGCTACTACATCGAACACAAAATAATTGTTGCCCTGAAGATTCTGTTTTTGAAATTGAAAAATATTTAGTTATCTTTAAGTGATTCTTCCATTGAAGAGAAGTCGCCGACTAACATTAAATCTGCTGATCCTAATGCGCTTAATAGATTTCTTGTTCTATTAAAGTCACGCTGCCAGTGACTACAATTTAGATATGTTGGGACTATGTGATAGCTTTTGGCGTCCATTTTAAGTTCCATCATAGTAGCTTCTTCCACCTGTTTGAACATTATATTTACTCCCTTTAGCTGCTTTCTGTATCAAAATAATCCACCTCCACTTGCCCTTCTATACAAATTGTTTTTTACTGCAGGTATACTTTTTAATTCATATTGCGAAAAATACAATTAAAACTAAATTTTGTATAATCTACTTCATGCGTTTAAAAAAGAACGAGAATATCGAATTCACGTATATAATCAAAAAAATCTCCAAATAATAACTTATTTTGTAGCCCTGCTACATTATAACTTAAAAATGTTATTGCTGATTGATTTTCGGTGTTCTGGTAGACGGGTACTAATCAATTAGTTGTCGCATGTGACGTGCCCTTCGGTTTCCACCCGACTTGTGTACCGCAGTTGACTTTTTGACAGCTGCTTTTGGCGTTTGCTGGTTGACAGATCTTGATGACATTGACGTATCGTTGTTATGTTCTTGCATTCCTTGTAATAAATTTGTTGGAGACTGTAATCTCTCCAAATGTTTGTTTTATTACATCCACGTCTTCCTTATTCCCTCATATCATGCCATCGGATGCATTCCAGTAAAACATTTTCTCGTCCACGTAAAGCTAGTCGTCCTTTAGAGTTAGTTTTATTGTCGGTCGAAACCCGCGAAGAACTTTCATAACCGCAACCAATTTAGGCCTCCTACGACGAACATTTTGCGGTAAATCTTGCGGATACTAACTTTTGTGCCTTTTAGTTTATTAGCATTACGGAATACGGAACAAACTTACTGAACTGTGGCGAGATTTATTTTTTACAATAACAATTGCGCTATTGAAATCGTGGCCCCGCGCGTTGTACGCATCTTCGACGTCGGTGTTTACCTCGAACTTCTCTAACAGTCCATCGCAAACAGACTTTGCACTTTGCATCGGATCATTATTGTTCTCTGTTGGCAAGTGAACAATTAAGTTTTTTTCAGTGCTTTTTTGAATTAGTCTGTCCATTTGAGCCTCCAGCAGTCTGTTGCGATTCTCTAGATGGACTATTTTTGCCGAAATCTCTTCATGCTTTGCTTTTAAATTCGTCATCTCCGTAAAACTGAAAATCTGTTTTGAAGCGAGACCCTTAGCAGAATCAAATTTTTTTCATCCAGAATTTGTTTCAGTTTCTCGATTTGCCTGTTATACATAAATTTTCCATGCTATACACAAAGTTTCACTTGGGCGGCGCTTTTCACTATTAAAGTATTCAGGTGAAGTCTCTGTGATACCTTTTTTGTTCAGGAGCGAAGGTGAACTTAAACAAGTTCTATATACCAGGACTTACTCAGAGTTTATTATGAAGATGTAATATGCTCTTTTGAAATGTGTTTAAAATCAAATATTTGAGATTTTTTATGCGTTTTAATTAAATTTAATTGAAATTCTTCACGGAGGTCTTTAAAAACTAAACCACTTTGACAGCTCGCAAAATAAAGGTCCAACAAATATGATTGTGAACTTTATATTTAAAAATAAAGTCAATTCTATTCTTTAGTCTTGACGGATTTTTTCATACCGAACTGGAAGGTGCTCTGATTCGATGAAAACCATACCAAATGATATAGGTATTGGAGACGAACGAAAAAGGAGACATCTGCAGGTTATAGATTGCGGTTATATGCTATGCGTCTTATTGTCCTGTTTGTGTATTTTGTCTACAAAAAAAAATGTGGCATAGTAACAGGACAGGACCGTTAGAGACGCTAGGCCCAGCTGCTCACAACCATTCGTTTGATGGGAGTTTTTCATCTTTGGGACGAATGGAAGGCACCTACAATTTTATGCCGAATGCAAACCATAAACTAAGTATTAAATAGACCGTCAGCTTCCGCGCACATTTTGAAATTTCCTATCCGTGAATACGTGTGAGAAAAAATCCAGATTCGCAAAAGTGCTCTGAAATCGGTAAAAATTTGCTTTTTTCGTATCTATCAGACGCCTTGGCGCGGGTCTGTTGTATATAGCCTTACTCAGGTATGGCGGCGCTGCCTGAGCTGACCTTTTGTTTCCGGCCCTACTCGTGGGAATCTAATTAAAAAAATAAACAAAAATGGACAAACAAAAGAAAAAAATAAAAAATCAAAAGGCAATTTCGGTCAGGGGGGAGTCGGATTTGAGTGAGGGAGAGTCTTTTTCTTCAACCGTATCCCTCCTGGCGCTGGAATTGGATGAAAGAAGACTTTTGGCTAGCGACGGTGGGGAGTCTGACGACACCCTAACCAACGCTAGCATTTTCATCAGTGAGAAGTCTGGCACTCTCACTGATCTTCAGGAAAATTCAACGGTCAAGGAGAGAGCTGAGGCAGCTGGATCATCCGCAGCCTGTGAAGCTGTATCTGAAGGCCTTTTAAAGGGAAAAACTGTGGTGGAGGGAAAGGTGGAGGCAGCTGGAACATCCGCTGCTGATGAAACTGGATCCAAAGCCGTCAGCAAGCAAGGGTTTAAGGTAAGGAGGAGCAAAGTGGAAACAGCTGGTTCTACCGCTGAATCCGCCGCTTCCTTTAACAAAAAGGGTGCAAGACCAAACGCACACCAGAGGGCAAAGGCAACGCTACGGAATGCGAGGCGTAAAGTGGCAAAGTATGGGAGTCGCGATTTAAGCACCCTCAGTGACTGGGAAAAAGCTGCTTTTGCAAGAGCGAAGGTCATATTGGCAGATCCAAGGCTTAACCAAAGGCAGAGAAAAACTAGGGAAAGTACGCAGGTAGGAGAAGAAGGCGCGCAGACACCCTCAACTTCACAGACTGCCATAGCAAGGGAAAGAGGACCCGGAGGAGGTGGTTTCAGCAGTAAGAGGGGCAGGTCAGACGATGTTGCGGAGCCCAACGAAGCTAAAAAGATGAAGGCTGGTACCTCATCCGCTATACGACGTGGGCAAAGCGATCCGAAAGACATGCTTCTCGTTGCTGTGATAAACGAGCGGGAGCCTTGCGGTCGTCTGACAATCGACCAGTGGAAAAACGTCGAAGAAAAGTTCCAAGACGCCCTATGGAAGGAATTATCCGCCACAGGAAACGCGGAGCTACTATTTGATGGTGCTGGTTGGGAAGGTGGACGCAAGGTTGTCGCCTGTGGTAACACTTTCTCCGTGGAATTCCTCAAAAACTTCGTCACACAGCATTGTGATCAATGGGAAGGCATTCACATAAAATGCATAACGGTAGCGGAGTTGGCGCAGTACAATCCACCGACGGCATGGGTCTGGGTTCCGTGCCCATATACTTACCCGGAGAAACTGCTAGGGCTTCTCCATGTTCAAAATCGGGAAATTAAGGCCGATACATGGAGAGTAGTGCAAGAATTAGGTGGAATGATTCGCTACAGTATGGGCAGAATTATGGTCAAAGTGGCCAAGGGCAGCGAAGAGGAGGAGCCCCCTACAAATGATGGAAGTACTGCAGATAAATCTGCATCATAGTAAGGCAGCGACGGCCTGTCTGATGGAATACATCATCAAACAGGACGTCGCAGTCATACTAATACAGGAGCCCTGGATCAGCAAGAAAAACACGATCCAAGGGCTCAAAGATAGGAATTATGAGCTGTTTTATAAAGCAGTAGGTAAAATCAGGGCTTGTATACTAATTAAAAAACAAATTAAGGCATTTCTTTTGAATAATTACAGCTCAGGTGACTTGGCTGCAGTAATCTGCGAAAGGGACCGTGGAAAACCACTCTGTCTGGCATCAGTCTATCTACCATATGACTCCGAGGTAGTAATCACGGAGAACATGAGGAACTTGGCTGGTCAAAGAAACTGGACGCATGTAATGGGCTGTGATGCAAACGCCCACCATACACAATGGGGGAGTAGCGACATAAATACAAGAGGTGAGTGTCTTTATGATTTTATTTTATCTTCTGACCTTACTATATGTAACAAAGGGAATTCACCTACTTTTGTAGTTAGAAATAGGCAGGAGGTACTTGATATCACCCTTGTCTCTTATACGAACAAAGTAGAAATAGGAAACTGGAGGGTAATGGAAGAGGCCTCTATGTCAGATCATAGATGGATATGTGTTAAAGTAACTTTTGAAAAAAGGGCATGTAGCTTCCATAGGAATCCCAAAAAAACAGACTGGGTCAAATATGCGGAAATTGTCAATCAAAGTCTTGACATCCAGCCTCTCCCCTGTGATACAGCTAAGGAATTAGACACGGCGGTAGAGCTAATTAACAAGACACTGGCAACGGCGTTTCAAAGCGCTTGTCCGGAAAACAAGGCACCAAAAAAGGCCCAGCCTAAATGGTGGAACAGGGAAATAGGTATGAAAAGAAAAGAAGTAAGGAAACTTTATAACAGGGCAAAACTAATAAAGGACGACAGCACATGGAATGAGTACAGTGAAGCCAAAAGGCAATTCAAGTACTTAGTCAGGAAATCGAAAAGATATTCATGGAAAATCTTCTGTGAAACAATTGCTAATACAGATGAGACCTCTAGACTACGCAAAATGCTCTCAAAAGAGGCAAGCGTACCTAGCTTCATCAAAAGAAATGATGGAACCTGGGCTGAAAGCAGTCAGGAAGTTCTTGAAACTCTGGTGGAGTCCCACTTCCCCGGGGCTTCTATCCCAGAGGAAATTGACGTACATAGGCACTCTGAAATCAATAGTAACCCCCTTCCGGGGGAAAAAGTAACTGATCTCACAAACCGGAAAAAAATACGGTGGGCTATACAATCCTTTAAGCCGTATAAATCGCCAGGTGCAGATGGCATTCTGCCGATCATGCTGCAAAAAGCACCGGAAAATGCGATAGCGCAAATTATGGAAATTCTAAGACATAGTTTGAAATTAGGATATATACCAATTGCTTGGAGGGAGGTAAAAGTTGTTTTTATTCCCAAAGCAGGCAAGCAGGGGCATACAGCCGCGAAGGATTTCAGACCAATCAGTCTGTCATCTTTTATGTTGAAAACTCTCGAACGCCTCCTAGAGGCACATATAAGGAGTATATGCGGCAATGGCTTCTTAAGTGAATCACAGCACGCATATATGAAGGGAAAGTCAGTAGAAACGGCTCTACACAATGTAGTAGGAAAAATAGAAAGGAGTCTTCATCTAGGTGAGTTTGCTCTGGCAGCTTTCTTTGACATAGAAGGCGCTTTCAACAACGTAGAGGGCAGATCGATCGAAAGTGCAATGGTGAATGCTAACATTGAACACGGCATTCGTTTTTGGGTAAGCAACATGCTTAAAAGTAGGAAAATTAACTGCACTCTGGGGCGAAGTTCACTCAGAATGTCAGTAACCAGAGGGACCCCGCAAGGTGGAGTATTTTCACCTCTTTTGTGGGTACTGGTTATTGATGGCATTTTGAAGAAACTAAGTTCTATGGGGATAAGTGTCACAGCGTATGCAGATGATGTGGTTATCACTGTTCACGGAAAATATCTAAACACTCTGAGTGAAATCATGGAGGGTGCTTTAAGGATGATTAGCCAGTGGGCCAAAGGGTGTGGGCTCAATGCCAACCCATCCAAAACGGAACTAGTACTCTTCACCCGAAAGTACAAGATACCGCACTTCAATCTTCCGAAGCTGGAAGGAGTAGAATTGCCCCTATCAGCCAGTGCGAAGTATCTAGGAGTCATCCTGGACAGGAAACTAAACTGGAATCTAAATGTGGGAGAGAGAATAAAAAAGGCATATAATGCTCTCTTTACTTGCAAGAAAATGGTTGGTAAGATTTGGGGTCTGAAACCTGCTATGATGCATTGGCTATACACGGTGGTAGTCAGACCCATACTCACATATGGCGCACTAGTGTGGTGGAGGGCCATTAAAAGGAAGACAATAATGGGCAAAATGGCGACCGTGCAGAGGGCGTCATGCGTAGCTATAACGGGTGCACTTCGGAGTACTCCTACAGCAGCGCTAGACATTTTTCTGCATCTTATTCCATTAGATTTACATATAAAACAACTAGCAGGAAATAGCGCCTTAAGGCTCAATGCTCTAGGCTACTTCAAGGATGGCAATTTCGGACACTGTTCCATATTATCAGAATTGTTGCCCGGTAATCAGATACAAACGGACGAAATCTTCCCTTTGGTTGATCTCGATATTCCCTACGAAGTATCTTATCCAGAAAGGGATGAGTGGCATTTAGACAAGGTCACCAAACACTGTGAAATAGCAATTTACACAGACGGCTCGAAAACAGGGGAAGGCACTGGTTCTGGCGTCTACTCTATAGACCCACAACTAAAAGTGTCTATACGGCTACCGGATACTAGCAGTGTCTTTCAATCAGAAGTCTTAGCCGTTCTGAAGGCGGTAGAGCTTTTGCAGATGAGATCTATATCTGGAAGGGATATTGCCATCTACATCGATAGCCAGGCTGCACTCAAGGCACTGGAATCCCCTAACATCAATTCCGAAATAGTCAGGGACTGTCGCACAATGCTCAAGGCATTATGCAGTCAGAACCAAGTAAGACTGTGTTGGGTGCCAGGACATTGCGGTATAGTAGGAAATGAGGAAGCTGACGAGCTTGCGAGAAAAGGAGGGGAACTAGGTACAGAGGTGGAAGCATGGCCCAAGCCACCTCTGGGTATACTAAAAGGTAAAATCAAAAACCAAACCGAAATGAAGGCTGATCTAAGGTGGTCAAACATCACCGGACATAAGGTGCCCAAGGCACTCTGGCCACAACTCAACATCAAAAAGTCTAGGGAAATTCTAAAATTAGGTAGGGAACAACTCAGAACATTGGTTGGAATCCTGTCAGGGCACTGTCTTCTAAGAAAACATGCAAAAAGACTTAGACTGACAGACACGGACACTTGTAGATTCTGCGATGACCTGCAAGCCGATGAGGATATCAAGCACATACTGTGTGAATGCGAAGCAGTTTCTCGCAACCGAAGGAAGTTTTTGGGTAGGTACTTTTTCCAACAGCTGGAGGAGATTGACCACACAAATTTCAAGGGGCTACTCAATTTCTGTAAGGAGATTAATTGTTTTTCAAGGGAAATTGTTTAGGTTTTGTTCACTGTTGCTTACTGCAATTGGTTCCCCATGGATCGCGATGGGCCCTTATGGTGCCTAGTGCCGTATGGGATCTAATTATCTCATACCCCTTTTTTACCTAACCTAACCTAACCTATCTATCAATAAAAAATAAAAAAAAGTGACCTATAGACCAATAGTGTTCTTAGAGTTCCCATCGCATACCATAATAGCAAAAAAACGCTAAACCACATTAAGGGTATTCACTTATGAAGCTTTCAATTCATATATTTGTGCAGTGCTTTAAGTGAACACCCCACGGAAATGTCATTGCGCAATTCGCTGAAAAAAACGATAACATAATGGAATAACTATCTACTTAATTAGATTCTTACCTTCATTTCTGCAAATCTAAAAAAAACATGAAAAACAGTTAACACCAGCGCATGTCGCAATTTGACATTTGTAAATTTGAGTAAATCCGCAGTCGATTCTCGAGCCTAATACGCTATTCACATGTGATGGCCCTTACGTGTGTATACACACTGTGATTTCTGCCCAGTGCTCTGAATGTCAAAGTGAAGATATTCAAGTAAGCGCGGGTAAACGGCGGGAGTAACTATGAAAAGGCAAGGAATTTCGCACTGAAAAGGGAAAACTTCAGTACATACGAAGATATTGTAGAGGACCGCCCCAAGAAGATGACAACAAATGTACTATATGTGACCGCCAGTTCAACACCTATGCCGGACTCAGGCAGCACACCCGCCTAGCACACGCAGTACACTACAATGCCGAACTACAGGTAGCAGCTTCATCAAGAACCAGAAGACTTTGGACGCAGGATGAACAAAACGAACTCGCCAGAGCTGAAGCTGAACTTGATTCAAACGATCCAACTACCATCCTGGCCCACCTGGCCTCCATCTCCTCTAGGACTAGGGATGCTATTAGGAAAAGGCGCCAGAGATATTCCTATGAAGGCCGAGTACACATTTTTCGACAAAACCTGGCAACCCAAACAACCGAACCTGCAGAATCAAGCAGCTCTGAGTACGAGTCAGCGACAGGGGATGCAGATGACACCAACAGTACCAGCAATCTTGAAACAGCCCTGCTTACACGAATTCGGAACATTGAGAGGCTTGATGAACGCGACCAAATTCTGCGCAATTCCCTACTCTCCACTAACGCCTCCAGCAGAAGAGCATTGGACGAATGGACGCGGATTCTTGTGGATAAGTATGGAAGCCCTCCAAATATAGCCATTGTAGAACACCAGCAACGCCGCGCATTAACGCAACTACTTCGACCAGGAGGAAGAGGCAAAAGGAATTCATCAACGACAGAAAGCGACTTGCCGACCGAATCATCTCCGGCATAAAATGGTCCTACACTTCCAACAAAATTGATAGACTCGCCATTCAGAGCCACTATGAAGAGGTTCTAGCCACAGAATCAATTGAGGACACCTCCCCTATCGTTGATAAACTACAACAGCCTATTTCTATATACAGGCCCATTGATCCAAGCGACATTCAAACCGCCCTACTCACCACCACATCCAACTGCCCAGGACCCGACAGAATAACATTAAAACTACTCCGCCGCATCCCTTTGGGTAAACTAACACTCCTCTACAACGCAATGCTTCTCCTAGAACATATCCCCGATGCTCTTAAAAATAGTTGAACAACGCTGATTCCCAAAACAACATAGCCATCCAGCATAAGAGATTGGAGACCCATCACCATCTCCTCCATCATCGTGAGGCTTATGCACCGAGTACTTGAACGCAGACTTCAAGAAATACAACTCCATCGTAACCAACGTGGCTTCACAAGGCTAGATGGGTGTTCTGCTAATACTATCACACTGCATACACTCATCAAAGCACAGAAGAAAAGCGAAACCACTTTTTGTAGCATCCCTAGATGTCCAAAAAGCCTTTGTCACGGTGTCACATCACAGCATCAAAAGGGCCCTAGAGCGAGCAAATATCGACAAAAAAATCTCGAAACTATATAGCCAGCAATCTACAAGGCGGAGCAACAACGATCAGCTGCGGCCAAACCCCAGTAAACATTTCCATCAACCTCGGGGTTAAACAAGGGGACCCCATCTCCCCCTCCACCATCCAACCCCCGAGCCGAAATTGAGCCGAAATTGAGCCGTCGGGGCGATGATGGTCTACTCAAAAAACCAGACCTCGTTCTACATAACAGAGAAACCGTAATTGTATGTGACATTGGAGTCCACTGGGAAGGGCCGGAACAACTATCCCAGCAATACGCCCACAAAACAGCGACGTATAGCACCCCAGCCTTCATCAGGAAGATACAACAAAAATATCCTGGAAAGATCATCCACATCCTCCCTCTAATAATGAGAGCGCGTGGCACATGGCGTGCACTAAACCGTTTCATAAGCAACCACCTACGCCTCTCCTTTGGCGACATCCAAGACCTAGTCGCCACCATCATTAGAGGAAGCTGGATGATCCATTTTCTCTTCATGCAAAATATCTGGCGACAGCGCAACAACAACAATCAAGGTACGACTACCCAACATCCCAGTCGAAACTAAGCAGCTTTTAGTTTCTACTATTATATTGTATTGTTAAATTGTTCTAAAGAAAAAATAAAAATAAAAGACATTTTTCTAGCCAAATGCCTCTTCATCTAATTAGTGACGCGCATGAATGGATTAACGAGATTCCTACTGTCCCTATCTACTACCTAGCGAAACCACAAGGCAGTGTAAGGAGACATAAGAGGTGTAGCATAAGTGAGAGATATTTAATTTCGGTTAATTATCAACAATGAAATACCACTACTCTTATTGTTTCCTTACTTACTTGATTAAATAGAACGTGTATCATTTACTAGCCATTATACCAATATAGTTATTTATATTTCTTATGGTATTTGATCTTGATGCAAGCTTCTTGATTAAAGTATCACGAGTTTGTTGTATAATTATAAACAAATTTTGATGAAATAATAATATAGCGATATGTTATTATATTAAATGAATTTGGTATAACTCCAACACTCAGGTATGATTGAGGACTGGGGCTGTACATCTCTCAAATAATAACGGAGGTGTCCCAAGGCCAGCTCAGTGGCGACAGAAACCACACATAGAGCAAAAGGGCAAATGCCGACTTGATCTCGGTGTTCAGTGCACAAAGAGACAGGAAAAGCTCGGCCTATCGATCCTTTTGGTTTAAAGAGTTTTTAACAAGAGGTGTCAGAAAAGTTACCACAGGGATAACTGACTTGTGGCGGCCAAGCGTTCATAGCGACGTCGGTTTTTGATCCTTTGATGTCGGCTCTTCCTATCATTGTGAAGCAAAATTCACCAAGCGTTGAATTGTTCACCCGTGCAAGGGAAGGGGAACGTCAACTGAGTTTAGACCGTCGTGAGATAGGTTAGTTTTATCCTACTGATGACAATTGTTGTTGCGACAGCATTCCTGCGTACCACGAGAGGAACCGCAGTTACGGACCAATGGCACAATACTTGTTCGAGCGAACAGTGGTATTCAAAATTAATTGAAGTGTAAGTCTTCTTTATTTCCTTTATTTATATTCTTCTTTATTTCTTTAATATTCTCATGAAAATGGCATGTTCGTTGTGCAACACAAAAGTGATTAGTGATTTGGTAAACTGTGGTGGTATATGCAGTAAACAATTCTGCAAATCGTGTACTAAGCTTTCCGACGGGCAATATCAGTTGCTCGGAGAAAGCAAAAACTTGACATGGCGAAACTATGGGAAACAATTTCAGTCTCCTTTTTGCGAAACTGATCGACCTAGAACCGAAATGTTCCGCGGAGAGGGTATCGAAATTGATAGAGGATGTTTTTGCAAAGAATATTAAGGAGCTAACCTCAAAAGTTCTTGCAGAAACAGCCAAAATCTAAAAAAGCGTCAATTTAATTGCACATGCTCCCACAAATACCAATGAAACCGGTACATCGAACGAACAAGGTGAGGAAAATAAAACTTTATTATTTAACAATAATACGGTGGAGAGTAAAATAAACTCCCCATTAGCAGGTACAAGTAAAGCCGCCAAAAAACTGCAACAGAAAGATGTGAACAAAATAAACACAAAAAAAACATAAGCCGCCGGCTAACAAAAGAAAAATTGATTAAACCTTCTAATCAATTTGTTATTAAAGCGGCTTCTTCTGTTCGTCACTTTCATTATTCAAACGCTCATAATACAACAACTGCTCAACAAGTTGTACAGCATGTTGCAAAAACTAAACAAGTACCTCCCACTTATATTAAATGCAAAATGTTAGTCAAAAGCAGTGTTGATATCTCGAAATTACGATTTGTTTATTTCAAAGTATGCATTATTTCGGACAATGCAGATGACATTCTTAAGTCCAAGCATTGGCCAGCTAAAATGAAAATAAAAACATTCGTTCAAAAAAAAAAAGGAAAAAAAAAAGCAAGGGGTCCACTTGCAAATGACGGAAACATAAAACAATTAAATTCTTGTAATCACCAAGGAGAACTTTCTGTTTACTTTCAGAATGTTGGCGACACAAGAAAAAAGAACAAATCATTTATCACTCTGCATTTCCATTAATTCATATAAAATAATTATGCTTGTAGAGAAATGGCGTCATACGCACATTTTCTCACAAGAATTTTTGGCAGCGAATACACGTCTACTGAACCGACGCACGTGATAGAAATACTAACACAGGTATGACAAGAGGAGGGTGTGTACTCATAGCAGTGCACCGCGCCGCTTGTCTAACTCTATAGAACAGCTAGCGGTGAGTGTGTTGATGAGTAATGCTAATATTATCAACAACAATTTAAGCGAAATAATTTTTGCACTTTCTTACATTAGGCTAGGGAGTGCATGCAGCATGTATGTTTCACACACAAGCATTGAATTTCTTGCAAATAATTTGCGAGAAAATCAAATGGGTCGTATGAATAAAAAGTAGCATTTGCTTTGGGTAAAAGGTTTTAGCAAAGTAAAAGCCCTTAGCAATTGCTTTGAATCGGTATGCATAAAAACCTAGTTTGCTAAAGTAAGTTCGAAAACTCGAACATAGCTTTTAATTCGCTGCACGTGCCTTGCAATTTCTGTCAAACCTAACCAGTAAATTTTAAGTTTTAAATTTTCCATTTCTAACGACTTTTGTGGAAATTGAAATTACAAAAAATTAAATTCAGAAATATGATTGCAATCTATAACTCCAATTGCACCTGGGAATATGATTTTTGTTTGCCAAATAGGTTGTTGTCGATCGTTTTTTCAAGTTTGTATAGCTAGTATCAGTAGTAGCCTGAACTTGCGCGGCACACTAAACCACTGAACTGAATAAGTCATTGTTCTTGTCTCTTTCTCAAAACCTCGAAGTAGAAATGTCATTTTTAAGTCAGAAAGATAAAACACGTTGCCGAAGAAGGTTAGCCATTTTTGGATTAACAAAGAGCTTAGTTTTATAATATAAGTTTTCGCAGGTTTCTAATTTAAAATATCCCTTTAGCAGCAGAAGTTCAGTGTGCCGTACAAGGTTTGTTTAATGGGAAGTTGGTAGAATTAGTAAGTTGAACTAAAATATTCTGAATTGTGTAGATCATCTTAATATATAAAAACGTTCGTGCGTATGTATGACTGACCATCATGGCTGAACCACTGAAGCTATCCCCTTTATATTCACACCATATGTTCGTGTGGTGCTCCGGATGGTTTATGTTTATTTTAGACCCTATAGGGGGCGCTGGGGTCGTTTTTTGAAAATTCTTATTAATGTACCGATTTGGCTCAAATTAACACCATATAACACTTAAAAAAAGACAGTTTTTGCCAAAATTTGGACCCGATAGCGATAGGTGGCGCTGAGAGATATTTACGACAAGTTAGATTTCCCTGCATATCAATTTTGTATCAACAATATTAAATTTAATTGTTATAATATAGTTGGCGGTGGTTGTCTATACTTTTTTGAATTTGACATTTCAGTAATTCATATTTTATTTAGCTGTACAATTGTTCGACGAAAACTCCAAATTAGTTTTTAATCAATTTTAAATAGGTTAATAACATTTCCATTCGATTTCCGGCACAAATAACATAACCAAGGAAATTGTTTATAACCACTGATCCAATTTTCATGGTTCTTCTTTTGTTTTGTTCGTATTGTTGTATTTCAGGTTTAGGCAGTCTTTAAAGATTTCAACGAAATTTTGTAGATGTTTAGATAGATAGTGTTGGTTCCAGCTTGAAAGATAGGATACTTTTCGACCCGATAAGTGGCGCTGTTGTCGATTTCCGAAACAGTTTTATTAAGACGATTGAAATTTTTGGGATGGGTATGGTTGCTTCAAGTTTGACAGAGAGGATAGTTATGGTATGGACCCTATTGTAGGTACTTTACATTTAAAAATAAAACCAAACGCTATTTCTAAAGTTGTATAATTAAAAATATTAATGGGTATTGTCATCTTTGCACTTTGCAAAATGTGAGCAGGACTTAATACTAAAGGTACGAGCGGGTACAGCTACATGTAAAAGAGGTTGACGTCCGGATATGCACTCATAACTCGGGAACGGATTGGTCGATTTTTGTGAATTTTGGTTTAAATTCGCATGTGCCCAAGGAAGGACATACTATGCTACTCTTTGTCGTGAAAACAAAACTTTATGGGGATTAGTTGAATTTTTCAATTCTTTGGATGTTCCGGGCAGTTATAATTTTGCTGCGCAACGTCAATGCACCGAAACTTTGTAACGGAACGCGTTTGATTAAATGGTTAAAGATCAAATCAAATGTCATCCAAGCGACGGTTTCAAGGGGAAAATTTAAGGGCAAATATTCTCATTGCTCGGATTCCCCTTATTCAGAACGATTTGCCATTCGTATTTAAGCGTCTCGAATTTTCCGTGCGTCTCCCTTTCAATCTCAGAGATGGTAACACCTACCACAAGTTTTTCATATGAGGGAATTCGAGAACGGATCTTCGATTTGAGCAAAGAGTTTTGGATACTCTTTGGATTTGAGCTATCTTTTCTTTGTTGTGTTTGTTTACGCCTAAGGAATAACTATAACTTTTTGGAAAGTACCGCGGAGAACTGAACATTTTTTTTTTTTTTTGTAGAGTCTGTCTGACTAATCCATCAGTCACTGACTTATGTAGTATCAAAATAAGTATTTGTCAGTAAAAACGATATCTAGGATCCACTAGAGTGTCAAGGCATAGTAAAAATAGTTCAATCCGAAATAAAAAATTGGAGTAAAATTTGTCGTTGGGGAATACCGAAGTACGGCAACCGAAAGATACTCCTATTGTAGTACTTTCGGCAGCGCTGTTCTCGGTTGTTTGTCAGACCTCGGACCTTAAGATGGAATTTCCATTTTTTTCGGAAATCGAACCTCGGTTCGTAGTCCAACTCACTAACCACTAAGCAACTGCCGCCGACTAGTGCTAGAATATTTATGTAATAATTATATGGAGGCTGATCCATTTTTTCCATCAATACTACATTCGTCATATGGGAATTTCCTTAGTCTTTGTGTAATAGGTATTTATCCTTCGCGGAAGAACGCAGGCAAAATCAAAAAAAAAAAAAGAACAGAAAAATAAAAAATGAAAAAGTAGAAAGCAATTAAAATGTCTGGAACGTCGACTATGGAATAGTGTGACGCGCGAGAGACCTAAATAGGACTTTTTTATTACTTTTTTTTTTCAATCGAATCTTTGCACGCGTTCTATCGTTCCACATCGCATTAAGAGGAATGACTGCTGCTGGCTACTGCACTACTGTGGAAGGACTCAAACTAGTCACACAGTGGTGAAATATGCCATTTAATGGATTTATGCCGATTCGTCAATAAGAGGAAGAGCTTTACGAATTCATTTCCTAGCACAGACGACTATGGAGGTGGTGTAGTTATGCTCCTTTATGCTGTCTCCTCGTGTGTCAACGGAGTATATAAAGATAGCGACGGCTTTTGTACGTAGTTTGATTGATTGGCAGTTTTAGTTTAAGTTCCTTCTTCCCTTCCATGTTCCATGGCAGAGCGTGGACTGTCGTTGAACTGCTGTGTGCTGTATGCTGTTATGCATTTGGGGTGACACAAGACTAAAATTTAAAGGCAGCTTAAAGGGCCCAACCCATAGAATCCGTCGCGTCCGTTGCGGCAACGTTTTCGACTGACAGTTTAATAGAATACACAGTAGCTTATGGAAGGTGACCCATAAACACCGCATGTGCCGGATGCGACGAATAAAGTAGGTTTGCTTTCTACTTTTCCGTCCGTCGCAACCGTTGACAGTTGGCAAAGAGTGAGAGGACGGTGGAAACAATGAGAGCGCGAGAGAAACTGTCAAATGCTGCAGGCCTGCAGATGACAGTTCAAATAAATTTGTTTACAATTGCAAACTAATAGGCATCTTTTCCAAATTATTTTGAAGATTTCCAGTGCGGTATTTTTGTAAGTAGATATATATGTTTTTTTAATTAAATTCATATTGTAAAAGCGCATCCTAATTCCAGAAACAACATGTTCGAGGAGCAACTCATTGAGGCGGTAAAAACCCACCCCTGCATCTACGACAAGTCCCTAAAAGCTTACAGGGACAAGCTAAAGAAAGAAAAAATAAAAATATACCTCTTTCAGAACTTTTTCGAATACGAATTTCACTATGAAGGACGAATTGCTGAGTCCAACAGACAGTGAAACATTTTTCACAGAAGAATTTGGCATTGATGACGGTCTGACGTATAATCCACAAGAAACAGGCCAATTTGGAAGTATTAGTCGAGCGGTTGACGACGAATTGACTGCAGCGGACTATTTGCTGAGCACAACAAAAGTTTCCAACCGATCGTCTGCTGACCTTCCATTTCCATCAACCTCAGCGCATGCACTAAAGCAGATGTCTTCAGAGCCTGTGTTCCATTCAACCCCGGAGGATAGCCAGTCATCTTATTCCAACCCTCCACTTCGGTTGCCTCTCGCAAACGTAGATGCGTTGAGCATGCAACAAAACAATTTGATTTGTTGGTGGGCGCGGCTACTAACCTTATATCTGCCAGAAAAGGTATTTATTATTTTCCTTTTATATGCACACAGTCATTAACTTAATTCTTTTTCGTGCAGATAAAAGTAGAAATGATGAATATTATCAGGTTCTGGACGGCTATCTCACCAAGCTCCCTGAAGATATTCAATACAGCTTAAAATTTAAATTTTTGCAAACTGTTGTGTCAGAAATTGAGCAACTAAAAAAATAAATAAAAGCGTATAATGCAAATTGTTGTTTAATATTTAAAGGAAATGTTTACAGGTCAGAAAAAATACATAAAAAGTATCACCAAACGGCTGAAAATGTAATTCATTAATTGTATATAGGTATATAGATTCGAGAGATATTCGAATCAGACCACCATTGTCGGGTCTCTTTTCGTCTCTCAAACCTTTAATTGTATATAAGGTAATCCTTTAATTGGTCACGCAGCTTGAATGCATCTTTCGAAGAGTTATTTGAGAAAATTCGTCTTTGTATTTTTTGGCCTTGACTGTTTGGTGTTTTCCGCCACAGGCCATGAGCAATTTCCTCGCCCTCATATTGGTCCACATAATCTGGGGGAATGTAACTGGAGTCAATATTTTCTCAGCTGACTCCGGTGCCATGTTCAGAGGACTTAGCAGGATTCTCCAGCGCGACACTAAAATGCCGAATGCATTTTCGATCACACGCCTGGCCCTTGATAGACGCTTGTTGAAGTTTTCTCGGTCCAAGGGTAATCGGCTTCCTAAACAAAATTATAGATATTAAAGGAAAGAATTGGAAAAACTTTATTAGGTCCTTTACCTGGATATGGGCGCATCAAACACGTTTTTAAAGGAAATGCAGCATCGCCTACAAAATAATGTGGAAATCTGACATTTGAATTTTGTAGGCAACTCTCTGCTGGTAATTCCAACCGGTTTTCAAATAATTTTTGATCAAAGTCCGAGTGCCATAAAACACCACCGTCGCTTTGTGAGCCATATGCACCAATGTCGATGCCAGTAAAGGTGTAATTGGCATCGCAGATTCGCAACAGTACAATTGAATATGTGCCCTTATAATTGTAAAAGAGTGACCCCAAATTCGAGGTACATGTGATGTTTATGTGTTTCCCTTAATAGTACCCACACAATTTGGTAAATTCCACATAGTACTGAAATCTCTGGAAATGTTTTTCCACTCAAGCTGGTTTGGAACTGACAAGTATATGTGGCCGAGTGAATTCCAAAGAACGTCGCACGTTTCGTTGACGATTCTTTTAACACTGGTCAAACCCATTTTAAAAGCCATCGAAAACATCTGTTTGGTGCCTCCATGTGCCAAATATCAATAAATATGAAATTAGTTAAGCTTAACTAGAAGAATTCAAATGTTTTACTTACACAAGGGTCAAAAACAACCTACACTTGGCTGGTATGACGGGTCTATTGGAGTGTTTGGTAAGTAAAATGAATCCCTGTCCATTCGCACCGCCAGCTTGAATTGCCCCAGATCATCTGCATACATTTCATCGAAGTTGAGCGCAATAAATCCATTTGTATCCCTGTCGCGGTATAATTTACGAACCCAAATACGGTAGTAGTTCTCACCCAATATTATTTTTAAATATTTATATGCTTCACATATAATAAGACACAACACAATGTTCAATAAAAGTTCGTCCATACTTTTAATTTAGTTTATTTTCGAATTCTTTAGTAATCTTCACAAGAACAGCTTATTCAAGAAAAATTAATTCAAATATGACAACTGCCAATGTCATTATTTGTCACCGTATAC
This sequence comes from Cheilosia urbana, assembly GCA_946477585.1. NCBI lineage: Eukaryota > Metazoa > Arthropoda > Insecta > Diptera > Syrphidae > Cheilosia > Cheilosia urbana. The sequence continues at coordinate 7,816,344 of OX297857.1, forward strand.
GACGGATTCTATGGGACTGTTCGTTCCGTCGAATACGGCAATATTGACGCATCCGTCGACGTGACGGATGCAACGGATTCTATGGGCTGGGCCCTTAAGTCGTAAATGACGCCAATCAAATTACACATGCGTAGATGATAGTTGTTGAGGTTCAACCCTGGGCCTAGCAGGCCTGCTAGGAGAGCAGTATACTGCTGCAATAGATATTTGCCCACTGCTCGTTTCTAAACTTATGGAAATTCTTTGGATGACACATGATTGGAATTTTGCTTCCATATGGCGTTTTATTGTATTATTTATTAACACTGCAGTGCCACCTTTTGCAAAGTAATGAGGATGATGCAGCTTAAAGTTAATATCACCTTAAAGTGCGTCTCTGAAATGAGATATATATCTATCTGGTGTATGTCAAGAGTCACTTGCATCTCGTCCTTCCGACTCTCGATACCATTATCATTCCATTCAAATTTTTATTTTATTCATCATGTCTGTCTTTTGGTAACAGCTTTTTTGTTGCTGTTCTATCTCTCTTGTTTATTCACATAAATTAAAAATAAAATGGGACCGAAAATAGAACCTTGTGGAACTCCAGCAGGTACCGCAAGAAATTATGAAATTATGTTTCCTACAGCCAAACATTGCTGACGGTCCATTAGGTACTACTGCAAGAGATTGACTGACAGAAAATCGAAATGTATGAAATAGCTTCTGACAGAGAAGAGAATGATCCACCGTATCGAATGACTTAGAGAAGTCCAACAACGTCAAAAACGTAGGGCTGTTTGTATCCAGGCATTTGCGAATGTCGTCGACAACGAGTTACAATGCAGTCTTACAACTACTATTGGCACGGAAGCCAGATTAAGGAGAACTCAAAAGGTTATAGTTGTTAAGATGCGCTGCTTAGTGTATTTAGCGAGCTAATGCTTGTCAACAATGGTTCAAAAATTCGAAATTTGAAAATAGCTTTAGAAATGTCACTTTTTTTCTCATTGGCCCTTTTTGCTTGCGACTTTTCAGAATTCTACAACGGTAACAATAATCCAGCCTTAACTATGAAGAGAGAGTATTTTAGAGAATAGAGAAATTTGTAAGGGTGCACTCCACACTACTTTGGTAAAAGTCGAATAGATTTGACCTAAAAAGTGAAGTAGATTCAAGAAAAGGGAAATAGATTTCAAAATCATAGTTTTCGTAGCGTTTGTAATAATTCACTTATTTGGCTGTCTCCCCTTATATGGTGTATGGTAGTTGACTCTCTGCTAACGCTTCTCGATCTTCCTGGAACCTATACTCAAGCATACGCGGATGATGTCGCCGTTCTGTCTGTCGGTTCTAACCTAGGGACTGTCTGCTCTCGGGCTCAGAGATCCTTGGGCTTAATCGATGGCTGGTGCACAAGAAATGGGCTTTCAGTGAATCCTCTTAAAACGACTGTTGTTCTCTTCACGAGAAGGAGGAAGGTCACTGGTCTGACTCAGCTTGTGTTAAAAGGTGTCACTATTCCGATCTCCGATGAAGTCAAATATCTGGGAGTAATCCTCAATAGAAAGCTTCTTTGGTCCAAGCATGTCGAATCGAAAACCGATAAAGCGCTGTCAACTTTCTGGCAGTGTAAAGGCGCTTTTGGCAAGACATGGGGCTTATCTCCTAAAAGGGTCCTTTGGATCTATACGGCAATGGTAAGACCACTCCTCTCATACGCGTCGGTTGTTTGGTCGAACAGGCTTTCACGGAAACATGTTACTGCCTCTTTTGCCAGACTTCAAAGCACGGTTTGTCTCGGCTGCACGGGGGCCTTCCCCAGCACACCGGGCTCCGCTCTAGACGCTATGATGAACCTCCCCCCCCTTGATATTTTTATCATGGGGTGTACGCTGAAAACCATCTCTCGTTTAAAGAGAGGTGGCTTTTGGTACCACGCGCATTGGAGTTTTGAAGAACTTGTGCGAGAATTATCCTTTGACCCCTGTCTTATGGATATGCCCTCTGACGCAATGACTCCAGAAGTCCTACTGCGACAAAACTACCACGTCAACTTTCCTCAGGCAACGGAATGGCTTAGGCCAGACTCTGAGCCAGGGAAAGAATGCCATCGTATTTTTACGGATGGCTCCAAAACCGGGCAGGGGTCTGGTTCTGGAGTCTTCGTGGAAAGCGAGAACATTAGACTTCACTACCCCTTAGGAAACCATGCGTCTGTCTTCCAAGCGGAGATATTCGCTATCCTTATGGCTATGCGCTATATTGTGACAAACAGGTGGAGGGCTAGGAGTATATGCGTTTGCAGCGACAGCCAAGCTGCATTAAAAGCGCTGCTTAACCCTCTTACCTCGTCTAAATTAGTGCTCGAACTCAAGCTTTCTCTGAACTTGGTCGGAAGGCTAAATACAGAGTATCTTGTTTGGGTCCCAGGTCACACTGGTATCCTTGGAAATGAGATAGCTGATGAGCTTGCCAGGCTGGGTTCAGAGGAAGAATTCTTAGGACCTGAACCTGCGTTGGGTCTGCCTTCATCGGTGGTTAAGGCATCCATTGATACTTGGGTTTCTCGCGAACACGAGTGTCGGTGGCATGGCTGTGCTGGGTGTGGGCAGACCAAACGACTGCGTCCGGACATCTGCAAAAGGTCGGCGGCCTTCCTCCTGTCTCTCAGAAGAAGCGACTGTAGACTGCTTGTGGGCGTCCTTTCGGGCCACCAAGCTTTTGCCAAACACTTAAATGTTTTGGGCTTTAGCATCTCCACCATCTGTCCTGCCTGTGGAGAGGATGACGATACAGCGGAGCACTTCCTCTGTAGCTGTCCTGCCTTTGCTCGCATCAGGTGGCGGATCTTTGGGGCTGACGTGGTGAGTGCCGAACATCTAAGCTCTTCATCACTGAAGCTCCTTCTCATCTTTCTTCGAAAGACGGGAAAACTAAGTACATAAATGTAAGGTGTCTGTTTGGCAGTACAATGGACCAGTAGTTGTGTCTGAGTGCTCCATCGGATAGTAACAACCTCCGACAGAAAAAAAAAAAAAATATTTGGCTTAACTTTTTAGAACAGACAGACAGGAACAAAAAACCAAACCAAACGTATCACCCCTTTGACAGAAAATTAAACGGAAAACAATAATAAACGTCAGATAGTTACGTAATAAATTTACGAGCTTCAATATAAACTCACCGTAGAGTTGTGCTTATATTTACGCATCCTCTAAAATGCCCTTACGCAGAAAAATGTGATTTATAAAGATTTTTCGAACTTAAGAAATGTTGCTTTAGGGATGCGTAAGTTATACGCGAAAAATCGTTTAGAGCCTTCTGAGTTTAACCAAATAACATCGTAACAATCACGGCCGTTAGTTTTTAAAGTGAAGTTTGATGCAATTTATTCTCTTGAAATGTGAATCTGGGTTTACATGAAAGAGTACAGTTTTTAAATGTATGTATATATGCATATTTTTTAAGTAGATTTAAGGTTTTATTTTTACTAAAATTGAAGCGGATTAAATACGGGATTTCTGAAGTGAATTAGATCTAAAGAATTTAACAATAGTGCGAAGTAGGGAGAAGATTTTTTTTAATTAAATCTACTTCCATTAAAGAAAAGTGGTATCCTTGGCACACATTATATTGGAAACATTCATGGGCGTGTGCATAAGAACTCACCAAAGTTTCATCTCAAGCAGATGAATGGTGTACGGAGACAGACAGTGACATAGATGCATTTCTAGTTAGAAAGAGAAACCTTCACCTACAGTATGCAAAATGCAAGTAAAAGGAATCGTTCGCCGATCACTGACTGCATAAATGACGCGTCAAACATGCGCGTATCGCAGAGCTCAAAGCCCAAACGAACTGCAATTTCGTACGCGACGCATGTTTGTGTCCAGTCATGAAGAAAGTTAATGTATCTACTTCACATGCTTTTCACAAAGGATTTTCTGATGCAAATGATTTCTCACAAAAACCCATTGAAATGGAATTCTGAAGTCCACAACCTGGTCATCCGGTAGCGGGCTATATGGGCCGATGACATCAACCTCACAGGCATCAGAAAGGTGTAAACATTTTATGCTCCCTTTCCTTTACCCGGTAAGATATATATATATATTTTTTTATTTTTTTATTTTTTTTTTTTGTTGCCTTTGTCCAACAACATCGATATAGAAACTGATCGATCAACTATACTTTTTACATTCCACTTTGTAACCACATTTAACTGCGTGAATAATTCAAGTGATTGGCGTTCCGTATCGGAGGAGCTGATTAAAGTATCAAATTTTGTATAACAGGCACAGGATCTTAAAAAAAAAAAAAAAATGCGCACCTAGGTGCGATCGATGTAATCGGAGACGTTTTCTTATTTCGGCCGACATACTTGGTGCTTAATACACATTCGCACAAAAAATATGCACAAAACCATTTGAAGTGATGCAATCGACCAAAATGAGAGGTGGATGCAATCGACCTAAGGCTACGGTGCACTTTTCATGCATCGCAAGATCCATATCACGATCGACTGCAAAATTAGAAAGTTCGCACTTCAGCGTTGAGCCTTCGTCGTGGTGCGTGTTGCTGGTATGCCTGTACCAAATCAAGTGGCACTAAGCGATTGAAGAACAAAAAAAAAAAAAAACATAGCTTCGACACATTGGCAGTAGGGATTATCGAGGCCAAAAGTATTGAATTTCCATCACAGATTGGGAGTTCCTCCTCTCTTGCGGTGGAATATCGGAAATGCTCATTTGGGTGTGAATCTCCTTAAAATACATCAAAAAAAAAAAATCTTGTTTGTTCGTAAATTCAACTGTAATGCTAAAATTGGAAATATTCCCCTTTGCAGTGAAGCACAAAGTCAGTATAGGTCCTCCTTTCCTTGCTTTAGTGAAGACCGCGGATTTTCGCTGCAAGGTATTCGGCGAGTTCTAATTTGGGTTCTGCAAAACGAGAGCCACATTCTACAGAAAGTGTGGAATTACATGGAATTTTGAACACGCATTATCAAAGACCTGCGGTATAGGCAACAGATCCCGACAGGACTCCAGCCATAGTACTTTATGTAAGCTGCTCAAAATATCGTACTACCACAAGACGTTTCCTTTCTGCTGGATGATCGCCCGTATAACCAACTGACGTATAATTGACAGGCAATATGAAATAGTTTGTCCCCTTACAGACGCATGCAATCGAATAATATATCATGCTGAGCCCAAATCTTGCTTATCTCAAAGGTTATTGACCGGGTTTGGCATATGGGCCTACTAAACAAATAAACGTCTTATGGAAAGCTTAGCTCTGGTTGTGAGTTGATCTATTCAGGTTGTAAAAGGTACAAGGTGTATCAACGGGCTCCAAATTCAATTTATTCTCCTATCGACGTACAATAAGGACACTCTCGAAGTGCGGGGAACGGACAACTGCACAAAAGACAAAGCTCATCCCTTTTGCGAGCGCGAATGCATCGATTCGACAGTACAAGACATTAAAACCACCAAGCAGCGCCAATTATCCCAAGAAAACCCCGCAACTTCCTGAAGCTTGAGGAACAGTCACATTCGGCATTCGGGAACATCATGGCAAGGCCACTTATCCAATATCGCAAGATCAACGTCCGCAAAGGTATGTTACCTCTTCTTAGGGGTGAAGACGTCGAAGCAGGTCAGATTAGACTATAGGCCAATGGCTCTTACATCTACTAAACCTATACTTGGCAACATACCAGGGGCGAGCAGTTCCTGGAATAAAGCCATCTCAGCTGCCCCTTCCTTCTGTGATGAAGGTTTATTTGGACCACCTACATCGTTTTCGCAGCACCCTCCTCACGTTTGCCGGTGTTACTTATCGCTCGCTGCAAATGATGGCTTTCAACTTGCGCCCACGCAGGTTGTTGCTCTAGCTGCAACGGGTTCCTTGTATTTTACTCTTATGACCGACGGTTCCTCACACAGGCGCCTTTTTGACGACAACTGTCTTTGTATCATTTCGGAAAGTCGACGTCATCTGCTGGCAATCTCAACCTCTTCGAGGAGAGCTCGGTATTTTTAGCCTCTTTTTAGCATCACGTTTCTGTTGGCGTATCCTCAGTAACCCTTTTCATCAACGAGCTTTGGGGTCGGTTTTAGCGACACCGTCTCTCGACCGCTGTAACCCGTGCCAGAAGTGGACTCTACGTTGTTGGCCACCACTATACCAGTTGACGGCTTTTTGGCACAGATTTTGGCAAAAAAGGTGCAGGGAAATAAGTCCCCGTGAACTAAGTCCACTGAGGGACTTAGGTCCCACTTAGTGGGAAGTAAAACCACTTTCGTGAAGTGGACTTAGTTCCCATGTAAGGTGGGAACTAAGTTCACTTTCTTATGGGAACTAAGTACACATTCAAAAATAAGAAGAGGGAACTAACTTCCAACATTTAGAATTGGATACACTTTTGTTTGAATAGGTAATCACGGCGATTTTTCTTTGACGATTTTCAGAGTCTTGCAAGCTGAATTTTTTAAGTTTTATTCTGTATGACAAAATACTCTCTTCGAAAAATTTAGAAAATAAAAGTAAAAATTTCGCGCGAATTTATTGCTTTTATTATCTAAAATTTTCGAAAGCTAAGACAAAAAAGTTGTTTGAGAAAATAAAATGTCATTTTTAGCCTTCGAAAATCTTAGAACATAAAAGTAATAAATTCGCACGACCGTTCATGGTGAGCGTCGATTTTTCTTTGATTGCTTTCAGAGAAATAGTTAATAAAAATAGCAAAGTACCAACTTGACTCTTTAACTTAACTTTGCTCTTAGTCGACAGTGAGAATTTACTTCACATTAAAAGGGAAATAAAACCACTCAGAGTTTTCGGAATTTATTTCCCACCTTACATGGGAACTAAGTCCACTTCACGAAAGTGGTTTTATTTCCCATTAGGTGGGAACTAAGTCCCTCAGTGGACCTAGTTCCGGGGGACTTATTTCCCTGCACCGGCAAAAAACCTCTTGCGATGACGCTTTGGGAGGCAACTGAACTCTTCGGGTGATTTTCGGTCTAGCTTGTGTATTGATGGAGTGTGGACGCGGATGCGAGGGAAAACTTTTAATGGGTCCAGAATTTACTACAGAACGAAAAAACCTTCTGTTCTGTCTCAGTTTCTGTTCTTTTTCACTTGGTGCCTTGAGCGCGGTTACTAAGATTTTACTCCGACTCCCGCTGTAGTCACAAAATCGGAATGTTCGGGAAATAGATGGCTGTATAGGGTAGGTTTCCACTTTACACTGAAAAGAACAAATTAATTCGGCCACAGGAAGTAATATCCAATGTTGGTGTTTAACAGAACTTGCTTCTCAAGTCATGCTATAATAATTATAAACTAAACTTGCTTCTCATAAGTCTTGCTATAAAACAAATCATTTATGTAAACTGCCCCCAAAGCCAAACTTAGTACATTTTGGAATAATCTAGTACTATTACTGTCTAAGCTGCGTGCTTTGGATTTTCCTATGGCATACCTTTCCTGGTATTTTTGTCAACCGAATTTGACATTCGTTTTTCATCCATCACCGCAACCAGCCACAAATCAAAGAGGGATCGTCTCAACCAAATTCCTTTTTTAGTTTTTTTTTTTTTTTTTTTTTGAGAAGAATTGTTATACACGTTCAAATCACAATTCCCTGCTCAATAGTCGCTCTTGCTGGCTAAAGAGGTATTGAAGAACATCCGAATTAGCCTTTAACCCAAAATATCCTACAGATTCATGCTGTAGGCTGTCTCAAGGCTCATTTGAGGAGCTTTCTCTAAACAAGTATACTGTCGGACTATAAACACTCACAAAAGCTGCAGCAGGAATAAGAAACCACCGTAAATTTGAGTTTCCCGAGGATAGATCGTATTACCAGTGACTTCTGGGGCAACCTGTGCTCGTGAAACACTATAAGCGGCTGGCTGACTTCACCCCCGTGCAAGCAATATTCAGATAAACACATAACTGCAAATAGAATCCCAATATTGCATTTCGCATTTATGCGTGCACATGTGTGCTATTTGTTCTCGTACTCCGGATAGCAGAAAAATTGTTGATGGAGGTCAGGACTGTATAGAAGCCGCTTCACCGCACATGCATAGAGAATAAAAATTGTTCATTAAAAATTTCTCAGGTCGATTGGTATGGCAATTGCGTGTAGTGTCCACTTCGCTTATATGTGCCAATTGGCCAAGTGGCATCGATATACATTTGTTTTCTTCGTTCCTTTGTTTTCTCTTAAATCTTGGGGTAAATTTATTCCACTTTTTTGCTTACATTTTCTTTTTGTATTATGTTTGTGCATTTTTTTTTTTTTTTGCAAACAAAATCAATTTTCTGTATAGCAGCAGCAGCAATTCAATTCCCTGCTTCGTGCGTTGAGCATTGCAAGCTGCAGCAGCACCACACATTTTATGCCGCACACACTATACGGGAGGATTTTACCCCATTATTACTATTTCATACATTTTCCCCTGTATCCTGCGAACAAACATCAAAAGAATCCTTAATTTGTATATGTAAGTGCATCATATGAATATGTGATTCATTTTTCTGGTTCTTCTTCTCCTCTCGTCTTACTTTAGTTGCTTTGGTCTGCGTTTTTCAGTTTTCTTTTTTATATAATATTATTCTTTGCTTATAGGTTTTTTTTCAAAAATGAATACGCATAAGGGGGATGAAGATAAACCAGAGCAAATGATGGAAAAAAACACACACATTTCTTCCACCAGCAGATAAGGAGTGAAAGAGTGCGATTAAAAAAAAAAATGGGCGACCTGTACGATAGGCAGTGCACATCAATCTGCGTCTGGTGAGACCAAAGCATCTAACTACGAAAGAAAATGCGCAAAATTGGGAGGGGTGGGCGAGAAACGCAATATTTTCCAATGCCACCCACAAACTGCTGTCTAGAAAAGAAGAGCACACACAGAGAATTCATATACGTCGGGAACGGATCGCTCCGAACCAAGCAAAAGGGATCAAAACGAATAGGTACACGGCTAAGTGTCCTACATTTCATGAGCTCGGCTCCATTTGACTGTGATGCGGTGGTGGACGGTTAGAGGTAGAGCTAGAGCTAGAGCTAGAGGACGACGAATGAATGAGCATACTGCACCTGCACCGGAGTGTGTACGCTATATATACGTGTTTGTGCCAGCCACCCCCCTTAGGGGTTGGTAAACACAAACACAACAAAAATGAAGAAAACTAATCTTCACGCAAACAATTTACGGGGTCAAAACTATATGGCAACGACGATGACGACGATGACGACGACGTTGATGATGATGATGATGATGTTGGTGGCATCGTGCTGTTGTACCTGCTCTGCTGTAGATGGATATGAAAAAGTTATGTTGACAATGTCCAGGAGACGACATAGAAGGGGAGTAATTAACGCACAAAGAACATAAAATGTATGCAGGGGGACGCAACATAAGATGCCTGCCTAGCCTATGATTGCAATGCACAGATGTATGCCTTGGTGATCGAGATAAAAATCAGTTTTCTCTTGACCCCAAGGACTTATGTACTTTTTTTTCTGTTCATACCTCCCACGCACAAAAGTGCATTTGAAGCAGCAGCTGCAGTTGCGAGTACACCACCCCTGCTTTGGTAGTAATTGCTTATTTAACGAACAATGACCAAATGGACACGAGGTACCAGCGCACACAGCACAATTATGAGTCCTATTGAATTATTTAAGGTACACGAAGTGCAGGAAGCCCTCCGAGATTGCGAACGCAAACACTATATACCCCACGCTCAAAGACGAGAGGCCTTCTATGCGGACGAGGTTTGTTTTTAGGACTTTTTGTGGGCGGCAAATGGGGGTGTGGGTGTTGTGTATTTCTTACCGCGCGTGGAAGGTTTATATTTTTTAACTACCAGAGGAATTTTTTAAGGCCACACTTGGTTCTATTTCAATTATCAATGTGAACTCTTAAAGCCCGTGCTTGCACTAGAAAAGGATATAATTCGGCGAAGGACGTAACTATTTTTAGACATGGTTTTGATTGTGTCTATCAATGTAGCACGCCTGTCAGGCAAACAGCAGCCTTTTCCTGAGCTCGTCACATCGAAAGTGGAGACCTTGCATCAGGCACCAATGGTCTAAGGACGATTGTTAATGCGGGTTTCTCTTCGGCTAAAATGGCAAATCTTTGGAGCTTCCTGAAAAGATGCAAGAATACCACTCTAATACCACGCGTTGAACATTTCGACAAATAAATCGGGTCAACTTTTAATAATCAACCAGCTCGGAGTCTTTCTATCTTGTACCCTCTTGCATGTTTCGAATAATCACATGTGTGTTTTATACTGTGCATAGGTGCGATCCCAACTCCCTTTCTTGGCGAGGACACTTAGGTTTCATTCGATATGTCATTAAAAACAAAGATACCTAAAACAAAGACGCCCGCAATACTTAGTAGCAATTTTTAAAAAATGTTGTTACAAGTAGATCTGCAACGTCAGAAGTGTCAGGCACTCACTGCGGGTACATTGTTTAAGAAGCTCTCATGAGTATGTTAGCAAGATCATGTGTTGATCTCCATTCTCAAGGGTCTGTCCAATTGACAGCTTTTAGCTTCTGATTATACGATCGGAAAAATGTAAAGCATGTTATTATGAAGTGCCAATTTCGAAGAGTTTTAAGTTGGAATTTCTCTCTAGGGCGTTCGGTCTAGACATTATTCCATATAATAATGATACAAACGAAGACTGTGGGCAATGTAATGTTTTATTAAGTGCGAGAGTTGTAAGAAAGAACGCCAAGTCGCGGATGCCAAGAGCTTAAATAGTAGATGTGCATACAATAGATACATTCCTGCTGGTGCAGGTGTCACTTGTAAGATAGAGAATTGTATTAGGCAATTCTCCGGTAACAATTCTATGGAATATAGAATTGTATATTTCCTTTGTTAAGAGTTGACGGAGACAATTCTTGGAAATAATTGTGTGGGAAAGCGCGAATATTATTGTGTGACAATATAAAAGGGTCGTTCTTCCTGCTGCCAAAATGTATAAAATTCGCCTATCGCCTTGTATTAAGCAACAATACCCTCTTTTCAGTATAGCTTTGAATTCGTTTTTTATATCCGAAAAGTCTGTGCTATTTCAGAGACCTTGTGGGTAGCAACAAGCTTGGAAGCTTGTTCAAGTCTTGCTTACTATCTTCTGTCTCCAGAACGAGTGTGTTAATAACTAGAATCCAGTGGAATGGATGAGTCCTATTAGGCCCGTTTTCTGATACTACTCATTTAAGTTCTACTTGAATACCTTTTCTCTGTCATAAATTGTCACATAAAATTTTTAGTGGAACTATGAGCAGTATCAGCAAACGGACGTCAGTCTTTTGTTAAAGTCACCTTATTCTGTGTCTGCTATTAACTTTCGATTTCATTATAGAACACTCGATATGAGGGGTCTTTTTGTGGCCTACCAAATGTTTCGCCAAAACCTACGTTCTCCTTTTTTTACCTCTGTTTCGAAGAGTTAAGCTCTCTTTGTAGATCTTCTAGTCCACGGACAGCCTCGTTGATTTAGCTCGTGACTTGAAACATAGCATGCTAAGCTACTCGGTAATTGCTGTCTTAAGAATAAAGGTGAGAACGTCGCAGTGCCGGCATTGAGCAACTATATGGTGTTGTGTTTATCACTAGTAGTCTTGCTGAGGTCTTTCAGTCTGCACAATCAATCTCTATTTAGGTATTCGAAATCGCACGTGTCCCCGGAAACCATCCATAGCGGTGCAAATTTTCCCATGTCAATATTCATACAAAAAAGGCCTAACAAACACAACAAACCCAAAGACGCAAAGACAATTTGGCAAATGATTGATTCCAAGTCTCATCAATTTTAAATGTGAAAATAAAAATGAAAACACTCCCCGATGTTCATAGTTCTGCAACATGATTGGCAGCTCCAAGACAATCACTTGATTACTTTTGAAAATTCGTTGATGTAAACACTACCCCACGCCACAAAATGAAGGCTCACCCCATCAGACTTTTTCAGACTCAACTCACTAACGAAACCATTTTCATATAATCATTTCAAATTTGCTATCCTACACCGTCCATTACGTTCGAATCTGTCTCGCTTACCGTACCGTATCGTATCCTGGCTCGGGAGGAAAAATAGCGCAGTTTTTGATTTTATTTGAAATGTCTGCCAGCCAGCCAGCCATCCTTCACTCACACAGCAAACTTCAAACAAAGTCTGAACATTAAAATTGTACTATCCCCTGCCTGGTTAAATACCATCACCTTCACCATCCCTTGCGGCAGGACACCCGCACTGCCCCATACAGCCGGTGGAGGGCGCCTACTCAACAACTATCGATAAAACTCCCCATAAGAGTTCCATGCAGTACACAAGTATAGGCACAATCGGCGGCGTTTTGAATATGCTATACCCATTTAGTGTTGACAAGGCCTAGGCATTGTAACAAACGATGGGATCAGCGCTGCCAGCAAAACTGCTAAACGATTTCCAATTTGCTACGCACTCTCCCTAAAAACGTATATTTTGCTTTTTTTTTTAAAGCACGAAATGTCAACATAAATCTTGGAATTTTGCTTGAAAAAAAAAAAAACAAAATAAAATAAACGAAAGTATATTCAATCTTTACTCTCTTTCCCACACCAACTAATATTCTTCTCTACCATACCCAACAAGTACCCATTTCTTCCGATGTGTTAGTGTTTGTATTTGACTGGAATCAAAAATAATATTTTGGACTTTTGAGTTTTGATACGCAAATTAAGTAGATAAGGTTGAAACTAAGGTACGTATGCCTTCAACGAAAATGAGAAAAAGCGATGTTCTCGAGATTCTGTTGGAAATATTAGATATGGCCAAAGCAAAGTAACCTTTCGATTCTTTCTTTTTTTTAGTTCTCATTTTATTGTATGGTATTTTCATTTTACTTGCAAGTACACTCAATGTTGCATGCAGCCATCACTGGCATTGTGCATGGGGATTCTAGGGACCACATACAGTTGGGGGTTAAAAGCTGCATTCACTATTCATGGTGGATGTAAATATTTGCGATAGCGTTTCAATGAACTGATTAGGTTCGATGTTTTCCATTTCCTGGAGCGCAAGTTCTTTGCATAGGAAGCCGAGTAGGGAGCGGTGTCAGTGCTGCTGGGAAGCAGGACGAAAACGTGGTCACCGTCACTCTTCGCTGTAAAAATAATACGCGTCGGAACAAAGAAAAACACAAGAGAGTTATTTTGGTAAATTTTTATAAAAACTACTTTAATTTATTCCTTCGCACGCTCACGCTACCTGTTGGCTATGAGAAGTATTATTATTTTATTCATTTTGAAAGGGTGTAGAAATGTCAAATGCTGCATTATAGATACTTCGAACTTGAATGATCATTTTAACAACTGGAAGCAAAGCACAAACAATTTATCAGAAAGAGTCCTCATTTTTCTTGTAGAAGTCGAACCTATAAGCCTTAGGTTAGAAAGTGCCTTCTACAGCCAAAGACCCAGCGATTGGCACAGACAAGATCTCTTTCAAGTTATAGCTGACTGTCACAAATTAATATTTTGACAAGGAAAACCTTTGGAATTACTATTATTTCGGAGAACAAATCGTAAAAGCTGTTCGGATCATAGTTTTATATTCTGAACAAGCTGTTTACCAAGACATGGACATTGGACATGTTATTACATGGAATTTCGAAAAATTCTCTAATCTTCGAACTCGATCTTTCAAACCACATCTATGTCATCGTTATAGATTTGCCCTGATGCAGAAGTGATTTTTCCCGTAACTTCGATTGCATAATACATTGCCTACTTCTTATTTTTGAGGGAAGACATAATTGCAGTATTGTTGAGCTCAGCCATTTGTATTAGCCAAATTAATTTTTTAAATGCTTGAGCAAACTCTTCACAGTATCGTTTTGAACTTTTTTTAATTTATAAAGATAAAGATTCTGAATTAAGGAAACACTTATGCGGGAAATTGAGGAACATTTTTGCAAGTGTCGTGAAATAATTCCATTCGATGCGATACGAGTACTTTCATTCGATGATTAGTTGAATCGAAACAAAAAAGAATCGATGTATTCGATTAATCGTATGTATTCGTATTTACTTGGATCGAATTGACCCTAGTCGTTATATCCAATAAAGTAATAAAGTAAAGATTTAATGAACCGATAAATAATATCCCTTTAATAAACACCATATTATTTTTTTTTTCGATTGTCTAAGGCGATTTTTAAGCTCAATATTGTTAAATCATAAGAAAAGAAAGTACCACGGTAGCTAAACTGAAAAATGGTTTCAAATATTGAAAAATCTTGAAGAAAAGAAAATCCAACGAAAGCATAACACTGCCGAACTGAAGCATGGTTTCAAATATTGTAAAATCGTAAGCCCCTCAAAGTGTTGACACGTTCGTTATCGAAGTGACAGCGCATGTTCGCATTCGAACAGCAGTCGCTTTTGGCCTTAAAGAGGCCATACACGACACAGACATGTCGTTGTGAACCAAGGAAAATTCAAAAAGTTTTGAATTCACGCAGACGGTCGCTGCAAAGGATAGGCATAGGATACACATGACACTGATAGAGACAAATATATCGGTTTGCAAAGACATGTCTGTATCGCGTATGGCCCCTATTAGCAGTGAGTGAAATATGGAACCAGTGATCCCAAGTGAAAAAGAGCCCATTTCTTGCGCCTTTTAAATGATAAGGGGGAAAACGACGGACAAGCTTACAAAATTGGGAGAACAAAAAAGTTAAAAATCTCTATGGAACAAAAATTGTAATAAATAATAAAACAGATTATTTTTTTTTACCGAGGGTAGGTGAAAATCTTCCAAAGACACTATGAGAATAGCCAGCGCGTGCTCATAGTAGTGTCAGATTATTGCAGACTAAAAACACCACCCTTCGAAAGATTGTTAGACATTGCAACTAAGATATAACTTATCAAGCAATTTTTCTATAACGAAATAACAACTTTCTTTTGACAGGCTACTTTCCAATGAAAGATCCTCCATGTTCCGCAATTTAGACGCGGTTAATCTTATCATGACATGTCCGATTAGTCGGTTTCTATGCATTCTCGCGAAGCTTCTAGTTTCAGCTTCAATTGTTGGAATTCCGAGATCCCTGTGGATATCGTCGTTTCTAATATACCATGGTGCTTGTACAATTTCTCTAAGCACTTTATTTTGAAAAGTTTGTAGAATATTGACATTTGTTTTCTTGGTACAACCCCAGAGTTGTATACCGTAGGTCCACACCGGCTTTAGCACTTGCTTGTATAGAAGCAGTTTGTTTTCTGTACTGAGCTGAGAATGTTTTCCGAGAAGCCAGTACATTTCTTTATATTTGATATCGAGTTCTTTACGTTTCATTTTCACGTGCGAATTCCATTTCAGCTTTGCGTCGAGTATCATTCCCAGATATTTGACCTCGTTTGCAAAGGGTATTCGGGCCAAGTTTAGAAAAATTGGCGATCCGCCAGTCCCTCGTCAATTCATTTACCTTATTCAGTGCGATACTGCTAGGATAGCGGTGTCGTCGGCGAACGTAGCCGGAGTAATAGCGAGAGTAGTGCCATCTTCTCTTGGTATATCGCAAGTATATAACAGATAACGAAGGGGCCCAAGGACACTTCCTTGCGACCCGCCGGCCGAAATTTCCTTAAGCTCAGAGTATTCGTTTCCATGTCTAACACGGAAGAGTCTATTCC
Organism: Cheilosia urbana; assembly: GCA_946477585.1. NCBI lineage: Eukaryota > Metazoa > Arthropoda > Insecta > Diptera > Syrphidae > Cheilosia > Cheilosia urbana. The sequence goes on from OX297857.1 coordinate 7,832,066, forward strand.
CGAGATATTATTCTAGAATATCATATAGGCGTACGGGAAGAACTTGTCGTAGTTTAAATTTTAAGCCGTCATGCCACACCTTATCACACCTTGAGCATATCTTTTTTTCTTCATATGCTTTCTCAATTACGTCAGTAACTCTATGCACTTGGTCGATCGTCGAATGCTTGGTTCTGAACCCAAACTTGTGGTCAGGGATAAGATTATTGTCTTCTATAACCGGTTGTAGGCGCCTTAGCAATATGCTCTCGAAAACTTTGGATATGACTGGAAGAAGCTAAATTTGTCTGACTTTACTTCATTTGGCGGTTTTCCTGGTTTTAAAACCATTATGACCTCCGCAACTTTCCATTGGCTCGGCACGTGTCTTAGTCGGAGCGCAGCATTTATAATATGAAAAAGCTTAATTAATGCTTTCCTTGGTAGAACTTTGAGAACTTCTCCCGTGATCAAATCATAACCAGGAGCTTTCTTAGGTTTTCGGGATTCAATTTCACGTTTTAGTTCCCTTAGCGTTGCACTTGTGAGTATTAAATCATCGGATAGTAATTCCGTCCCAATAACACTGTCGTGAACCACCCGTACCATCGTTCCGCTTTTTCCTTATCTTCCCTTGCCCATTCATTTTGATGTATTTTAATTGGCGGCGCGGGGATTTTAGGCCTTTTGGTGCCTTTTACAGCTTTCCAAAGTGAATAATTGGAATCTTTTTTCGCCGTTAAACTTTCAAGAACCTATCGCACGATTTTTAAAGTCCTTAATAGCTGTTTTCAACAAATTGCACAAATAATTCAAATGTGTTTTATGTTGCGGAGCGCGAGCGAAAACGTATTTTGATTACGAACAAATTTCACGGAAGGAATAATTGTTCATATTAAACATGAAACAAAATTGCCTATCGAACGTCTACGTAAGAACTTTTGTGTACCTATCTGAACGCAATTAGTACGTGTATTTTTATATTGTATCCTTATTTTCAGCATAAGTTAATAAAAACGGTTAAATTTTTAATTTTTTTTTTCCTACCAAAACAAGTGCAAGTTTCCCTTTTTTTATAATTTATATGGGAAAACTAATAATTTTGCTGTTTAAAAAGGAGAAAACAGTCTTCAAAGTCTGGGAACACTGTATGGAACCATTCGTGAGAATTCGTTCGTGAACAGATTAAGTAAAAGGATTTAGATGGAATGCAAGTAAAACTATATTTGTTGAGTTTAACCAAATGGATCGAATCTGCATGGTGGCGACTGTTACAGCTGTCGAAAAACGAAAACCCTTACTGCACGGAAACTAAAAATTAATAAATAAATTATAAAAGAAATACGACCGCCCGGCCCTCAGCGCGCACAGACACACAAATACGCAAACACACCTTCGCTAAAAGCGTTTAGATTAGACTCTCTGACTGCTGCAGTAATGTGTTGGACGATAGTGGTAGGTGGTAGGTGGCAGCACTGCTGTTGTTGTTGGTGCTTAAGAGTTTTGAATATAGTCAATGCTATGTGGCAGCAGTGCACAAAACCGTCATATCCTTTTTTCTTTTTCTGTTTTTGGGTTGTTGAGGCTGCTCATCCACCGCCTCCACATACATATATATAACGACCGAACATAGTCGATCACTCCATACGGGTGGTGTAATGCTACTTTATTATCACCATCACCACCAAATGCCACCCACAATGGCCGTAGTTGAAATTAAAACAACCCCACCGAACCAGGGTCAGCTAGAAGGAGTATCCCCTCATATCAAATTAGTCTGTCAGTTGGTTCATTACATTATTACCAATTACGTCTGGGAAACCGAAGTCAAAATAACTTGCACAGGGCTATAGCCATAGCGTGTACAATACATATTTCGATGGGCTGCCGTTGAAGGCACAGCATGCCCGTTCTCCTACTTGTGATGAATAAACACAGCATAGGTTCAGCTTCAGGTTTTTCGGGCTTTGATTTTATGCTCCATGTTACTTGAGAAGGAAGTGTATGTATTATAATATGCTGGAGTGTATGTTTCGAATCGATTCGCAGTTTGTACACATGAAATGGTTCTTGTGGGCAAATTCGACACGAATTAGGGAATTAGGTCAGACTATGCGGTTTGGTGTTAGTCGAAGTTAGTCCTGTGGATTTTCCACATCTTATTGTTGATTTACGTGAATGCAATTTGTATATGGTTGGTTTGAAGTCAACTGTCAATTGTGAATATAATTAATGCAGCCCGTACTAGTTGGCATTGGCATCTTTCTCGTTTCGGAGAATGTCGCTGCCTGGATATACTGCTATCTAAGTCGAATGAGCGTCGCTCATTAGTGAATAAGGACTTGTCAATTTGTCATACCTACCTCTTGAACTTAGCTTTTCCGATAATAGCTGAGAATGTAGCAATTAATGTTTCGTTTTGTGTCGTCATTTTTGCAAGTAGTTTAGGGGCCAATAGGACGGCCTAGTAGAAAAATAAGAACACATTCAATTTTAATACGAGGTTAGTTGATTGAAACCTAAAGCAGCGAAAACTACAGAATTTCAATATAGCAATAAATCTTCTGTCGATTTTAGGAATTCCGAATGTTTTTGTTATCCCTCAAAAAAACTGAACCCAAAAAATAGGGTATAGTTATTTATATCCAGATTTATGCAACGAGATAGCTTTAAAAATGCGCATCCTTTTTAACACAATTTGAGGTTAAAAATGTGACATGAAAGATCTGCGGACACATTTATGACTTTAAAAACATTCACGAAAACCTAAATAAACTCCACCAGTTGTCAAACTCAAACGCACTTGTTTTGGTTAATCTGAAGCAAATCTACCAAACGAACTTTAAAAGAGCTCTGAGAGCAAAAAAAATGCTGTGAGAGTGCCCAATCGAATACCACATAAGTCAATCAAAACTGAGATGCTTCAAGTCAGACAGCAGTCATACTTACTAAACTAGATACTTGAACGTCACGACTTATTTAGAAATAAAAAGAGGCCTCGGTATATTTCCAGATACAAATATTCTGTCACCCATTTTCTGACACATAAATTACTGTTGCAAATAGATCCTAACCAAAGTCCAGTCTTGAGCAGAAATTTGTCTAGGATAAATAATTGATTACCTAGTTTGCGAAGAGGGACACAATTTTGACAGTTTATTCACCGCGAGAGTAAGTATCAAAAACTTAATGGACGATAAATTATTGGCACACAGCCCAAAAAGAACAAAAAATGGAGGGAGTTTGAATTTGCTAAAGAAAAATGGCTCACATTTGTCTCAAAACTTAAACACCACTATTAGAAAAAAAATTTAATCAGGAAATGTGAATTTAGTCGAATGAACGCTGTCATAAAAACAATAGCTGGTAAAAACATTAACCAAGTGAACGCAGCCATAAATACTTCATTAATTGCTTTAGAAAATTACAATAATGTCAATCCTCCTTTTCATTTAACTAATGTGGCTCAACCTTGTGTGGAATGGCTCGGAAAATGGCTCAACTCCAAAATTTCTACGGAATAACGCTATGCCAAAATAACTACAGTCGGCTAAATTTCTGCCGCATCAATGTCTCTTGAGAGGAGAAGTTCAAAAAACTTTGTGCGATTTGCCCGATTTCAAGCTTTGTACCAATTAAATAAATGGAACTCAAATGGGAACGAAAACCTTCGCAGTTTGAGTCCTCTAGATAAATATTCTGGCACAGGTGGGTTAAGCCTGAATTACAAGGAGCAAGCCCAAAAAACTCAGAAATTAAAAGTAGCTGTGTTTTTTTTTTTTTTAAGGAACTGAATAAAGAATAACCCTGAGAATGTTGGCAAAAAACCGTCGAAACGTAGGATGGAATGATGATTTAAAAGTATTTTAAAAGTATCAGACCATCAAGCTGAACTTCAACCGAATTAGATTTGTTCAAACTACATATTATACAGCCGACTCCGCTTAACTGAAATACCACTTATTTTTTAACGTACCTAAGCGAAATTTTCCCTTGAGCGAAGTTTGGAAAGTAATAGCATAGATAAATTAATATATATTAATTATTTATCTATGGTAATAGACTATTAACACCGAGTCGAAAACCTGGTTTTCGCGAAAACACTCGAAAACTTCATCGAACACAGAAGTGTTCCCATACATACATATATCAGTTTTCGAAACGAGTCGTTTAAAGTCGTTTTCCACGAAAACAAAACGAAAACGAATTCCAATCGTGGCGTTGTTGAAACAAGCACACCTTTTACAACATTCAGCAGAGCAGCTGAACGAACAAATGTCACAACTTAAACTCATTTTCCACGCTTAATATTATTTTTTAATGCTCTGAATTAATTTTATTTGTTATTTAATGCGATCGAAATGCGTAAGCAAAATAGTTTACACAGAAGTTTCACAACTAGTTTCTCACAGCTGATAGAAACGTCAAACGGAAACTAGTTATTGTTCGGTGTGACGTGTGAATGCAATTTCGAGTTGTAAAGGGTAAGTAGGTATAAGGGGATAAGTCGACTGTAGTTGCAATTCGACAGTTGAAACTAGTTGTCGCTGACTCACGATTTTAAAATTTCACATCTTAACCTACCTTACTTTGATTACTTTCTATATTCAAAAGGACAATAATTCGCCTTGAAGGTAGTTTTATTTAATTTGTTGCCAAAAATACGAAATCATCCATTTTATTTAAATTTCCTACACCCGCTTTCAAATTAACTTAAGTTAAGTAACTCAAAACATTTAAATTCATTTCTTACCAATCTCATTAATTTCTCAGCCATTACTCATACTCGGGTTTGATTCTTTCAGAATTTAGAATTCACTCGATTCATTTTCATTTGTTATGAAGTTATGATGAATTCAGCAATTACAGTAATTACAAGCAGCGTTACCAAGTCAGTGCTTTCAGCGTTAATTTAAGTGCCCAAAATTTAGTTTTAGTGCCGAAAAAGTAGATTTAGCGCTTGGGCGTTTTTTTAGTGCTTTAAAAAATATTTTAGTGTTTTTTTTAACGCTGCCGCTGCACACCGCCTTTTTTCTCTTTCTTTGAATGCAGTCATCATTTTATATAAGTTCATTTATCTTGAAATGTAATGCGTTCTTCTATTTGCCTTTTCGCTAATTTTTATTGACCTTCGCAAATCGTAATAGTGAAAAGCTACAAAGGGAATAAATGGAATGAAGAATCCTATACTCTGTTTTTTTGGACTTTTTTATGACATCATATTATTTTATTTATTTATTTATTTATTTAAAAAAAAATTAAAAAATGGTCAGTACAGGCCCTATGGAGGAGCTTTTTTTCTACCAGTGGTGCCTGTAGCTACTCTCACGGCAGTCAAACACAAGATTTGCCACTGAAATAAAAACGAAACCACTGGCATTCCAAAGAATTTGTTGTAGTAATTTTCCTGAAATTCGCATACATCCCTCCACAACCAGTCTGCCACACCGCCGCGGGCAGAATGACAATGAGCACGATCGCTGTGTTCGCTTGCTATTATCAATCATCATTCATCAACCAAAATAAGCTGTGTGTCGTGTGTGTGACTGAATCACATCAGAAGAGTGTTACCATATGTCAATGAAAGCATATCATTTAGGGTTTTTCTTTGAATTTATTCAAAGTACTTTCGGTTTTGGTGCTTTTTGGAGCTTTTGAGAGCTGCATATTAAGTGGGGTGTTGCCATTCGGTTTTAGTTTGTTTGTATTTCTGAAAGATCCAATAATATTCAGTTAAAACATATTTTTTAATGTTGTGTTTTAGAAATAAGGTTTATTCGTGAGGTGTTTTAATGCATTCACTTCATTAACGCAACAAGTGATCATATGTGCATTGTAGAGATATTGCAATAAATTAATAGTGATTACTAGGGCAACTCAACCGGATTCATGCAAAAGCATGGTATTTTTTGGGATAAAATTTGATTAAACATTTTAATATAGAAAACTAAGTACAAATTTTCAGCCTTATTCGTTAAGGCATATTTCTGTATATTTTGGTAGGTATAATTCATATTTCACTTTGTAGGGCATATTTTCCACACTGAAATATCAAAATGATGAAGCAGGTAAACCTATACTGTTTATTTTCGGTGGTTGGGTTTTACCACATCCGGTCACTCCTCTCCAGTAAAGCCTTGAAAGGATTTTATGATCCTTTTTTTTGCTACTGTTTCCGCGAAGTTCTGCATTGACTTTAATAATTTTTTAATAAATATGTAATCTAGGTATATATGTTTATATTAAAAAATGTATGTAGAGCTGCACAAGTGCAGTTCTTTTACCATCTGTTTAGGTATATGACATCGAGTCGTGGTTATATCAGTTTGAATTCTAATTGCCTGTTTGTGTACATGTATTTTTTGTTGTGTTACGACATTTTTTTTTTTTGTTGGAAAACAAACTAAAACGATAAGGCCTACTGGGGATTCCATTTAAAAGAAGCGAATATTAGAAAAGGAAAATTAAAAAGATAAACGGAATTTATTTCGTTCAGCAATATTTTTATTTTAAATTTTTAAATTGGAAGATGGTAACCCTAACAGTATTGCTCTCTGAGTTATGGCGAATTATCTTACACACTACGGCAACCCTGTGAGAGCTTTCAAAAGGGACCGATTTATGTAAGTCATTGCAACCAGACTGAGAGACAAACATCCTATCTTCCCTGTACTGACAATTTTTCTTGGACAGACTATATCAAATTTGAAGTGGCAATCAAAAACTACAAAAGATTTATGGCAAGTCATAGTCAGACATAGTTTAAGGGTTTCATTAGGTGAAAAGCCTTTCCAAAATATTTGCGAATTGGCCTTAAAATTGCTATGTTTGCCAGACTCAAATGGAGATGTGGAAAGGGCTTTTAGCCAAATGAGTTTAGTGCAAAAATAAACTAAGAAATAAAAATAATATGAATTCCTGAAAATGTAACTTCAAACTTTGCAGGCATAGACCACAGGGGCAATTTAAAAAATACAAATTAAAAGTATGTATTCCAGTACCTACCTATTATAGGTTTTTTTTTAGGTTTTATTGAAGCATTTATTTTTATTTTACTGTGCAATTGCCTTACGACCGAATATGAATAAACTTCTATTGTTGTTTTTATACTTTTATTTTTTTATCTACTTGGGAACTGTTTAAAAAAAAAGTCAGTTTTGGTGCTCAAGTGGTCAAAATTAACGCTGATAATCTTAAAAACGGTGCTCGAAAGCCAAAATGACTTGGCAACGCTGATTACAAGTACAACTCATGCTCTTGCTCTCTCGCTCGTCATTTCTCCACATCAGAGTCTTACTCTATGTCACGCCAGGGATGGAAAAGTCGATACAATTGTATCGAATTCGATAGAAATGAGTTTGCTCAGGTACAAAAGTACAATTTGCCTTATTTCGATACAAACTATCTATACCTATCTTTCAAATTCTCTTGCAATTTGTATTTTTCCAAAAAGTAGAAAATCAAGTTAAATGACGATCTATTTTTTTTTTTTTTTTTTATAATTTTACTCGCGCTCAAGGGGTTATGAATACCCTTATAATGCGGGGCACAGCGCGGCATTCAAGTTTTTTAGGAAGAGAAAGAGGGATAGGAAAGAGTTTGTGGCGCAGTGGATATTCTCCACGAGTGGCGTCCTAATAGCTAGGGGAGAATTATTGATATTTGTGTTCGCTTATAATTCACTTAAACTTATTCATAGTTTTTTATTTGTGAAAAATGTTTCGTGGTACTGGCTCGGATTTGAACACGTAACCTCCCACTCAACAAGCGAACACTCTATCACTGCGCCACGGCCACCCGTTTTAAGTTTTACACAGAGCGTTGACTGGATTCTACTGGATTCTACGTCCTATTATGAGTTTCAAGCTAAGATAGGACAAACCCTGCTAATCTGCGGTCAATTAGTTTGCTCCCGAATATTAGCAAGGTATTCGAGAAGGTCGTCAATAGATCTCTTTTAAGATGGGTTGAAGAAAATAAGATTATTCCGGACAACCAGTTTGGTTTTAGAGCGGGGCATGACACTATTCATGCCGCGTCGAAGCTGGTCTCCGACATTCAGTGGAATAAAAGTAAGAAGCAATGCACGGGTGCCTGCCTGGTCGACTTTGAGAAGGCCTTCGATACCGTATGGTTGGAGGGGCTCTTTTATAAGCTGACCAGAATGGGCATTCAAAAACCTTTGCTGTATATGATTTATGACATGCTTATGGGAAAGAAGTTCGTTGTCAAAGCTGGCAACGTGACTTCGAGCAGGGTTTTCGAAATTAAAAACGGCTTACAACAGGGAGCAGTGAGTTCTCCGGTCCTGTTTAATATTTACACAAGTGATCTGGTGGGTTCCCTCAGACACGCTATAGCGTACGCAGACGATTTAGTGGCGTACAGGTCAGGATCAAAAATCGAGGTCATCAACATCCTTCTGCAGCGTGACTTCGAGCAAATTAAGAGGTATTGCGATGATTGGAAGTTGAAAATCAATTTCCAAAAATCGGAAACAATCCTGTTCAGGACTCCATTGGCTGGGGCCTCTAGGGATACCAGAAAAAACTGGAGAAAATTAACAATTATTGGACAGCAGGGACGACCATTGGTGGTGAAAAACGTGGTCAGGTATCTCGGCATCCGGCTCGACCAGTATCTGTATTTTGACAAACATATAGATGCTTGTCTTGCTGGGGCTAAGAGGGCCTACGCTCTGACAAGGAGACTGTTTCGCAGCAGTCAACTTGACTCCAGGGTGAAGGTCATTTGCTACGTGGCCCTTATAAGGCCTATCATCGCTTATGGCTGTCCCATGTGGTTCAATATAGCGCCGTCCTATATGGAAAGGATTCGGGTGTTTGAGAGGCAATGCCTCAGGGCCTGTCTAGGGTTGTTTAGAACTCCTGAATCTCAGTACATAAAATATTATCCCAACCGGACCTTATACAATGGGGCTCGACTGAATAGGATTGACAATTTCCTTATTAAGGTGATTCGGAGGCACGTTGCTAGGGCGATGGCCAGTGATAATAACCTGATCTCAGGGGCTTACTACCCCAATTTAATGTACCACGAGAGTACGCTTCGGTCTGGCTTTATCCCGCCTGAGGCATTTCTTCATGTAGACATGAAAGGGTTAGTCCAGAAAAAAGATGGTGTGCCGGTATTGTACCACAGCCACCGCGGCGCGAGGGATAAGCGGCTCATCCACGACGGGTACGCCGCCAATGCTCAGGAGCTCCTCCGTTTTAGTACCGCAATTGCGGAACGGGACAGGGTCGATACGGTAAAGCAGTTCACCGAATTTTGGTGGCTTGAGGAAGAGGTGAGAGTGGATACGCTCTCCCGGGCCGGTGCGCTACTTACGTAGCATCCTCCTTAGTTTTAAGCTAGATTTAAGGTAGTAGGTTTAGGTTTAGCGTAGGGGGTCTTTGGGAAGTGCTGGACTAGCCAACATGAAAGAGTGCTTCCGAGACTTGACCGACGCTCATGGCCTCGGTGGAGGCTCGGCGGCGCGGATGAACCCTTGTTGGCGGCCGACAGGCAACCAAAGACGCGATCAGGATGGTGACCAATCGATAAGATTGCTCACCACCCTGATTATAGGTAATGTAGGCTAAGTAGCTTAGGTAGTTTTAAGTAGTTTTTAAGCAAAACCAATAATAAAGATTTCAAGTTTTCTAAAGTTTCTTGAAAAATAAAAAACAAAACAAATCATAGACATAGATAGATTTAAGGCCGAAAGGCAATAATTTTAAGGATATTGTTAAGTTTAGAGCGCTCGCTTGGAGCCAGTAAGCTAGAATAAGATAAATGTTAGTCTTAAATTAGATTTAATCGTTTTTGTCTAGCACGTAAGTTTATTTAAAGATAACAATAAAAATGAATTTAAAATGATGAAAAAAAAATGAGTTTCAAGCTCAGGCAGTGTGACCAATTTAGCATATTTTCTGCTAAATTTAGTAGGGTTATTTTTTTTTTAAATCATGCGAGCATTTCTTTTAGCATAATTTAATGCTGGATCAGAATAAGTTAGCAGAATTTTGATTAAGCCAAATTATCAATTAAAATAATAAAACAAAATCAAAGTAGACGACCCTTCGCATGAACAAGCCATTACAATTCTCATTTGACAGTGAACACAGTCATTTAATGAATTTAGCATTAATGTTTATTTATGTATGTTTATTATTATTATTATTTTTTTTATGATTTAAAAAATGAAATATTCACTTTTTTATACGAAAAAATGTTTTCAATACAATTGGCTCCATTTCAGTACAATCTCACAACAGTTTTCAGTACAACTGGAAAATGTTATTTTCCATCCCTGGTTACAACCACCTTAAACTTTGACAGTAGGTACCTATTAAAAGTAGGCGCAGTGGCCTAGTGGTTAGTGTGTTGGACTACTAAGCGAGGGGTCGAGGTTCGAGTCCCGAAAAACCCAACTTCCAACTTGGGGTTTTTTTTTTTTACACTGCGCCACCTCTCGCGAACGTCTGACAAACATCCGAGAGTATAAACTGTCTTGAAAGAGCTTCTCAATTAGCCGTTTGGATTCGGCATAAAATTTTAGATCCCTTCCATTCGTTCCAAAAATGAAAAACTCACACAGAACGAATGGCTGTGAGAAGCTAGGCCTAGGGTCCCTCTGGACCCTTTGCGCCAACTATGTATAGTACCTATTAAAAGTGAGGGTGTTACAGACATTGGCTGGTATGAAAAAAGCGTAGCAATGAGGACGTTCAAGTATCTAGTTTACTAAGTCTGATAGCTGTCTGAGTAGATGTCTTTCGGCTTTGATTGGTTGGAATCGGTCAAATGAGCAGCTGTTTCAGTTGACGTTTATGGAGGGGTAGCCGATGAATCTAGTCAAGAAATTCGTGACTGAGTATTAAGTTGACAGTTCGCATAGAAAAAGTGAGGTTCCCGATCAATCTAGTTTTTGCGTTCAGGTTAAATCCTATCTAAACCAATCTAGTCGACTTAATATAACTAGATTCTTGAATGTGCTAAATTGCTTTTACTTAAACGAAATGTGAAAATCGAAGCATTTGCTATGAATAAAAACTGATAGGAACTAACACATGTTCGAAAAGCGGCGCCACTTGCCATTTACTCAGATCCAACCAACAAAATACCTACGAAAAAAAAAAAACAGCAATTAATTCGTGTCACGCAAAATATTGAGTGTGGACTATTTCGCTAATATTTCTTTCAGATGGAAATGTTTATAAAGTATCGTTTCTAAGGTTGACAGTTCAGAACCTCTCGGTAATGTTTATCCATATTGGTTGGCGTGTCGACAAAGATTTGCAACAAGCTTATGATCTGTTACAATTCCCGGCAACTGGGGAAGAAATAAAACATCAACAACCTATTTGGTAAACAAAAATCATATTTTCAGGTGCAATTGGAGCTATAGATTGCATTCATAATTCTGAATTTCATTTTTTTAATTTCAATTTCCACAAGTCATTAGAATCTCAAGGAAAATTAAGAAATTCACTGGTCCGCTTTGACAGGAACTGCACGGCAAGTACAGATATAGCGAAGTAAATGCTATGTTCGAATTTTCGCACTAACTTTAGCAAAAGCAAGTTTTTTTTTTATACCGATTCAATCAATTGTTAAGGGCTGTTACTTTGCTACAACCTTTTGCTCAAGGCAAATGCTATAGTTTTTATCCATACGACCTGGGAAAGCTTGTAAGTTATAAAGTGTGTGAAAAATGTTCGCTCATACTGTTCTTTACAATCAAGGAGTGAGTTTGGCTCAGGAACAATTACAACAAGACGGCTCTGAGTGCACTCAATACGGACTAGTTCATTTCAATGATTAAAGAACCACATTTATTTTGGAAAGTACACATATACCTTACTCCTTTTAAAGGATTTATTGAAGTGAAACTTTGAATGCGACTTCCAACAAGGTTGCGTTAAACGTTTAACGCTACCATGGATGGGGTATGAAAGCACTGTTGCGTCAAACGTTCAACTCTCCTGGGCAGGTGGAATAAAAAAAAGACAGAGCGAGAGTGAATGCGTGGCACTCGAACGCATGCGCGTAGTATACCTGTTTACAGGCCAGCGCGAGCGTTAGCAACGAGTAGCGTCCTCATTATTACCCGACTGTACACAGAGAGGGTTATGTGTTTCGCGCGTATCCTATGTACGTTCCTACGTGACGCCCTGTAGCCTAAACGGCTTGACCGATTTTAAAGAGTGAGGTGTCACTAGATTTGTATTCTTCCCCGGAGTGTCATAGGCTAAACAAATAATTATAAAAATATAAATTAAGAAAAAAAAAAACAATTGTCACACAAATGTCAGCAACTGAGATTTTTTTTTACAGTCAGTCGGGTTTTTTTTCATGTACTTGTTTTGGTTTGATTTGATATATATATAATTTAATAGGGTATTATTTTTGAAGTGAAACTTCTAATGCGACTTCCAACATTTCGTATCTTACTTTAGTTGTCGTAATCCCATTTTAAATGTTATAGATTTGGATATTTCTCCACTCGAAAATGATAATTAAAAGAAGCGATCAATTATAAATTGTAAGCAATGTTAATAAAGTTTGTCTTAAAGAAACAATATGATTTCACTAAAAATCAATTTCTACCCCTTCCTATTTTCATTTCCACATTACGAAGTTTCACTTCATCCGCGCGGAGGGACTCCACGCACTATTTTTTTGTTTATTCGTTGTCGAACTAGCTTCACTGGATTTAATATCGAGTATTCGACATAAACGGGCATTCAAAATCAGTAACAAATATTTCTGTAAAGGCATGCGTTTACTACCCCTTTGCAAAGAGCTATTGGATCTGCTCGTAAATTATTGTGAGACAAAATTTGTAAAGTCCTTGTTGCTCTTATGTTCGATTTTTTGCTCAAATTCCAAGGATTTATTTTGATTATTTGCTTGGAAGTTGGGACAAGGTTGTGTACTTTAGAATCGACAAAAATATTGGCGACTCGTCTTCTTACGGTTATATTATTAGTCGATCAGCTGATGAGTAAGTTAAGTTAATAGTTGAAGCTCGATCTCAGGGCCACAATCCAAGCCCTCATCTCTCCTTTTCTTAAACGAGAAGGACGAGTAGCTTTGAACTTTGTTATTTCGTTTTTTAAAATTGGTTACTTAACTTTGAGGGCGTATTTTATGTATTTGAAAGGAATTATCAATTTATTTTGCAAACAGAAACGCTTCGCCTTAGGTTATGTCCGATCCCTTGCCCCCTAGATTTGCAGTAAGCTGATGCGGATACGGACAATAACATTTATAAAAATATATTCCTGCACTATTCTTAACACATTTCTTAAAGGGTAAGGTATTTTTTAGTCACAACTGTTTATTCAGCCACTGAGCATATTCCACTCAAAATTACACATCACAATTTGAAAATATTACTCCAATTCAAATCGCACTCACTCACACTAATATTCATTTCAATGATGAATATATTCTCTATGTCGAATACGAATTGAATTAAGCATTTATAAACTTGAAATGTGCACTCGTTGACGTAATTATGACTACAGAAATGACATGAAATACGTTATTGATCACAGTAAAGTTATTTTCCTGAAAGGATGATAGCATAGATTTGGCCGACACTTTGAAAGCGGAATCAGTTTTAAATATGGAAGACCTTACATCAGTAGCTGGCCGCGGTTATCTGTGGTGTAGGTACTTAATAATGTACACCGCCTCTTTTTCACAATCGCTCCCCTTCAGGGTATGTTTGCGGAATTAAGAGGTCAGAAAAGAATTGCTTGGCTAAAAACCGACCGGTCAAGACATCATCCGATGGTGGAAATTTACACAGTTTAGACAGGATTCAATGTTTCCATTTAATTTCAGAACAGAAGGAGCCGTAGTATTCAAACTTTTTGGTCAACTCCAAGTCTCCCTTTAAGTTGTCGTAATAAACACGCTACAACTTACAAATACAAATATGTGCATTTGCAGACGACAAAACTGCGCTTGGACTTATGTAAAAAGATGATGGCACATTCAAAAATCTAGAAGCCGACTAGATTGGTCTGGACTAGATGTACCCAGAAAGCCAAATCTAGATTGATCGGAAACGTCACTTTTCCTACTTCAGTCACATAGCTACGAACTGTCAACTTAGTACTCAGTCATGAAATTCTCTTGATTACATATTAGGCCTGTTTTTTTGAACTTCGATCTCAGCAAAGCAAAGTAAAGTAGGATTTTCAGCACGCAATAACAACAACTACTGTGATTCCTCGAAGTGTCAAGTGGAGCGTAGTTGTTGTAATTGCGTGCTGAAAATCCTACTTTACTTTGCTTTGCTGAGATTGAAGCTCAAAAAAACACGCCTATTGTCGGCCATAAACTAAGTATAGTACTTAGTTTATGTTGTCGGCTCTCCCTCCATAAACGTCAACTGAAAAAACTATGTAATCGATCTCCGCCAATCAAAATTGAGAACCATAAAGTCAGCTGGCTGTCACACTTACTCAAATAGATTCTTAAACACGCAATGTATTTAAGCTCTTCCAGAAAAGCTAACAATAATTTTTCTCTCCAATTTTTGTCTTCACTCCTGGCTTAGTGTTCGCTTTTAATTTTGCGGTGTACAAAGCCCGATAGCACAGCTCGTTTTGATGATTTAAGGCACATTTTTCTATTTTTCCTTCTCAAAAAAGTATCTAAAACCTTGTTTGTGTTTTTTTAAGCTGTGAACATAATTTTAATCTCTTGATCTCTCAAATTAGGCCGAACGAAATGAATTTCGCTATGTTCCATCGTTGTTCGCTGCGAACCACTTCACCTATTCTCAAATTCTCAGAAGAACTCACTGGCGAACGCAATTTTCTTTCGGGGAACTCGTCGAAGCTAACGAAATGCGAATCTTCTGGCCGGCTGGGTAGTCTAAGACTTGCTAAGTGGATATTTTCTCATATAACACTTTTTCGAATTCTTTGTCGGTAATTTATCGCTTTCGGTGTACATTGCCTTGCATTTTTTTGTAATTTCACAACTTCGGGGAAGAGAACGCAAATCCCTTTTCAGATACAAAAACAAACTTTAGTCTTTAATTTAAATTTGTGGAAGTTTACAACTGAAATTTGTTCATGGATAGTATGAATTTTGTGAATTCAAGTGGTAGCTGCTGTTAATATTTAATTTAGCCGCTGACATTTTGCGGTTTTTGAAAAGTGCTTACAACATCAAGTCGCTTCTGGTAACGCTGCGGCCAGGGTTGAAAAACACGTTACAATCGTAACTTTTATTGTGGTAGTCGATTGGGCTTCTTCATATTCCATCTCAGATTTCAGATTTCGTGTGGCTAATCGACCATATCAACGTGACTTGCTCTTTTTTGTGTTGATATTCGTGTGATTGGAATATGTGCAGCCTCCAACACTTTTCAAAGCTTTTTCCATTCACTGGTTGAATTCTGTATTAAAACATTCGAAATTTGCGGCGCGATTGATTTCTAACTATTTATACATACAAAATTTACAAAAATAGATTCACCCGATGTAATGCCTTTCTTTGCAGTAGAAAAATTTCACGAAAACCGAAACAAAACTCCACCAGTTGTCAAACTCAAACGCACTTGGATTGGTAAATATGAAGCAACTCTGAGAAACAATTCAGATTCGCTCTGAGTGCTCTGAAATCTGAAAAAGATTGCGTTTTTTGTACCAAAATTGGGATTTCCAAATAAATATCCTTAAAATGTAACGCGAATGTCTTTCAGAACACGTTTATAGTGTTAAGAGACCCAATACTTGTTAAATGTCGTGCGAAAATTCTTTAATTGTGTGAGAAAGGTTATAAGTTTTTGTTTTGTTTTACAAAACAATATAAATATTGTAAATTGGTCATCCTCAAACAAATTTTCTTTTATAAATAATACCAAAACAACCAAATCACATTAGGATTATATGTCTTTCAGATTGTTCTGCGGATGAGCTGGACACAACTACGACACAGCAGACGCAATTCGTTTTCTAATGACAAGTTTAAAAATGAAAATCTTTTAGCCTTGATTTTCATATGTAATTAAACTTACATAAAAATTAATTAAAAATTAGTTGTAAATTACCTATATGAACTAATTTTTGTATCTACTTTTTAAGATCTCGTTCAATTATTAATTTTAAAAATACCCAAAAAAAGGGGCGGTGAAAAAAAGTGCCTTTTAATGAGGCTACTCTGCAAATTTAGAATTTCTCACAATATTTCCAAGTATTGGCCAGCTTTACACTATGAAGTTGTGATAGGGATGGGGAACCGCGGTATATTTTAAACAAATTTATTTTGAAATCATAGTACAAATACAATTCAGCTCAAAAAAATACAATCGGAACTACGATTTGCATTATTTTTCATCCCTGAATGAAAAAGATATCCTTCTCCTACAGCTCAAAGAAATACAATTGGAACTACGGTTTGCTTTCATTTTTCATCCCTGGCTGCGGTTGCACCTGCCCCCTGCCAACAATGTCATTCAGCTTTCAGCATCAAATTCATTAACTTATGTCGTTTTCCATTGGTTTCACTCGGGTATCCACTCATTCTTTAATCCAACGGAACAACAAGAACAAACTGCTTCTGATTGAATCCACAAAAGTATTGGTGAAATGACAAAAAACAAATCTACGGAAAATGTCATATGCCTTCAGTGATGCCAACCAAGGCATAATTATGCCTTTTATGCATAATTCCGATCCTTGAGGCATTGAGGAATAATTTTTACAATGAGCTTTGAATTTGGTAAATCTGCTACATTCTTCGATTAAAATCACATCACTGATTTTCATTTACAGCTGTGCGACATGCTTTTTTTCTAAGTCTCTACTTGACTTACTCAAAAAACCAAGACTTGTATTATAAAGATCGAAAATATTCTGTTAACAAATTTAAATCACCTTGTAGACTGCAGTTCAGTTTCTTTGTAAAAATACACAATTTTTATCTTTTTACCAAAAAGGCATAATATTTTTGAAAAAGGCATAATTTTGTTCGGGCTTAGGCATAAAAACCCTGAGCCGGATTGGCATCACTGTCTGCCTTGTAACGGGTGATTTTTTAAGAGGTGTAGAACTTTAAAAAAAAAAAAAAACACAAAAAATTCGAAAAAATGAATGAAATATTTATTTGAATCGATAGTCTGAACCTTGCAATTTAATGTTTAAAGATAATTTCATGCAAATGTTGACCGCGGCTGCGTCTCAGGTAGTCCATCCGCTGAGTCCAATTTTGGCATACTCTTTCAACTTTCACACATATCGGCCGGTATCTCACGAATGAATGCATGGATGTTGGCTTCCAGTGCGTCAATCGAAGCGGGCTTGTCCCTATACACATTAGCCTTGACATACCCCCACAAAAAATAATCTAATGGTGTCAAATCGCACGATCTAGGCGGCCAATTGACCGGCCCGAAACGTGAAATTAACTGTTCACCAAACTCGCCTCGCAATTGCGCCATTGTTTCGCGTGCTGTGTGGCATGTGGCACCGTCTTGTTGAAACCACATATCATGCAAGTCAAGAACTTCCATTTCGGGCAAAAAAAAGTTTGTTATCATCGCTCGGTAGCGTTCACCATTGACAGTAACGCTGCGATTCGCATCATCTTTGAAGAAATATGGCCCAATAATGCCGCCGGCCCATAAACCGCACCAAACAGTGGCTTTTTCGGGATGCATTGGTAGCTGTTGCAATGCTTCTGGCTGATCTTCACTCCAAATGCGGCAATTTTGCTTATTTACGTACCCATTCAACCAAAAATGAGCCTCATCGCTGAACACAATTTTTCGATAAAAAAGCGGATCCTCGGCCAACTTTCCAAGAGCCCATTTACCAAAAATTCGGCGTTGTGGTAGGTCGGCTGGCTTTAGTTCTTGCACAAGCTGTATCTTAAAAGGCTTTACGCACAAATCCTTCCGCAAAATTTTCCACGTAGTGCTGTAACAAAGGCCTAACTGCTGGGAACGGCGCCGAATCGACATTTCGCGGTCTTCTGTCACACTAGCTGATACGGCCGCAATATTTTCTTCACTACGCACAGTACGTAAACGTGTTGGTGGTTTAATGTCCAACAAAGTAAATTTGGTGCGAAATTTGGTCACAATCTTCCGAATAGACTGCTCAGAAGGTCGAGAATGCCGATCATAAAATGGAAGCAGCGCGCGATGAACATTTCGAACCGAGCACGAATTTTGATAGTAAAATTCAATAATTTGCAAGCGTTGTTCATTTGTAAGACGATCCATGGTTAAATTGCAAACCAAACTGAAGCTGTTTGACAGTGACACAAGGTACTAAACACACGTCAGCTGTCAAAACCAGTGATGCCAAAACCAAACCAGCTAAAAAATCACCCGTTATTATAAAGATCGAAAATATTCTGTTAACAAATTTAAATCACCTCGTAGACTGCAGTTCAGTTTCTTTGTAAAAATAACCAATTTTTATCTTTTTACCAAAAAGGCATAATATTTTTGAAAAAGGCATAATTTTGTTCGGGCTTAGGCATAAAAACCCTGGTCCGGATTGGCATCACTGTCTGCCTTGTATAAAGTACATAAATTACACTTGTGTGAGTGCTTCTTGAGTGGATTCAAACTTCAAATCGAGAAGCGGAATTCTATTCTCAGCGTCGCCAGAAGAGTATTTTTTGTGCCAATGGAACGGTTTCAGAAGCGAATTTTTCGATTCCGGTTTCCGGACTCCCCTGGACGATTCTTTTTGCCCAATGGAAAACGACATTATGTTCATAAAACTCAAACCGAAATAACTGAGTGGAAATATTCTCGCCGTCTCTGTCACGCACAACGATGCCATAGTTTAAACTGTAAATTACAGTTTTTTTTGACAGGCTTACAGTTTTTAAAATTACTTCCTAGTGCAAATTACAGTTTTTTTTTAATTTCAGATTTGAAAGAATAAAGTAAAATGTTTTCGGTTTTTTCTTTAATTACAAAAAAAAGTTAGTTATTTTATTTAAAATGAATTGTTTTTTTGTTATTTTTGCTTAATAAAAATTAAAAAAAAAAACGTTATTTCACAAGAATCTTTTCGTATTTGAAACTTACAGTTTTTTGGTTAAGAATACATTTTTTTGGGAATTTACAGCTTTTTGAAAAAAAAAAAAATCTGGCAACGTTGGTCACGCAGTTCACAAAAATCCAAAACCAAATCACTCAGTCGCAAGTTTATTCTGTTTTGGTTCCAGAATTACAGTTGCACAATAAAGTGCACAATGAAAATAAACTCGATACTCCATTTTTGTTTTCAGAACGTCACTCAAAATGTTATTCAGCATCAGCAAACGAATGAGAGAGCAACAGCCACACAATGACACACACAACGCACAATGAGAGCACGGTTGCCACTTTGGTAATAAATTACCAAATCTGGTAATTTTTTTCTTAGTTCATGATTTGGTAATTTTTTTCTGGTTTTGGTAACTTTTTGAACAGGAGCATCAAAGAGACGAACTCGATATCATCACATGGAAATGCTGCCTTACTTTTTCTGCCCACTACGTTTAAGGTTTAAAAGTATTCCTAGTACTTCAGTAAGTAACGTTCTATAATGTACCTATTTGAATTTAAAATACTTATGTTAAAATGAATTGATATGTGTCAACAGTTTTCTTTTAGTTTCTATGAAGACTTAAGGGAACTTCAGAAATTCAAATAAATTTCATGATTTCCTATAAATTATTTCTCACGCCGAAATGTCAAAAATGTAATGCGACTGACAATAAAACCCAAGTGTCTGCCATATCAGTCTTTGAAGTAACTATTTTTCACTCGAACTGCCTACTCATATTTTCACTTGGAAATTTGACATTTCGTGGACAAAAATTTGTATTAAAAATTGGATTCCACTTGAGAGGCTTTACGTGTTCTGCATAAAGTGCATACTAGGCTTAAACATAGGTGCATTTTTCTACTACCATGACATTTTTTTATATTAAGTTCGTCAGAGAAAAATCAAATGATACCAAAAAGTCATATTCATACTGGCTCAAGACGATATGTACGATTTTTTCGTGTTTTATCATTTTTCCAGATTTTTGGTAACTTTTAGCTTGTTTTGGTAACTTTTTTTTCCATTTCTGGTTGCTAATTTTTTTTGCAAGTGGCAACCATGAATGAGAGAGCAACAGCCACACAATGACACACACACAACGCACAAACACAAGCCAGCGTGAGATCAGTGATGAAAATCGACTTTTCTCGAGTGTACTCAAAACTGAAATGAAATAGTACTGAAACGTACAAAATAGTAGAAACATACTTTTTTTTCAAATGCCATAAATTTATGTTATTGCATTCAAGCAAAAAAAAAAAAAAATGTAATAGTCACTCAAAAACTTGCATTAAAGACCGCTGGTGACAAATGCATTTAATGATGGAGTTTAAACCGATTTTAGATCGATTTTACACCTACCTACCTAATGTTTAATTTCACATAGGTAAATTTACATTTGTTTTTTGTTGTTTGTCACTTGGCTGATTTTTAATTTTATTGCATTACATAATTATAAATTAGACCTCCAATATGCCTCTTTTTTTTACCCGGAAATATTTCCGAAACTAAACCACATCTAGCCCTAGCCCGCTTGTGCATTCGATATAGACGAGGACGAAGTTGATACACCATTTATGCTGTTCCATCAGTTCTAAATTCTTCTTCTAACTACGAAGCCATCAACATTTTCATCGTTAAGAAACGAAGAAATGTTAATATTATGAAATTGAAAGTTTAAGCCGAGTTAAAATACCTTCTTGTGCTCGGGTTTAATGATGTTATGGACTTGGGTTTAATTTTTGGAGTAAATAATATGGCCGTAAGTGAAATAATCTCATACATGTTCGATTTATTCCGAAAATTAAAAATAGTACAAATAGTACTCAAAATTGAGAAGTGGTACTTGCGTACTAGGGAAAGTTAAATAGTACAGAAATTAGTACAATAGTACGCCTTTTTTCATCTATGGCGTGAGTGTGAGAGACTAAGAGTGAACCATCGCCATCGCCATGCCTGCCATGAACTAAACGACGAGTCCATTTTGAAATCAGATGTGATTTAGATACCGTGAAGAACGGTTTGCTGTGTCTTTGTCGCGTGCATGAGAGTCTTCTTTCATATTGAAGTTCTTCTTCTATTATTATTAATTTTTTTTTGGTTATAAACACACACACAACCGCGTGTGTGCGCGTGTGCGGGGTGTATGTTTCTATGCCTGAACAGTTCCCGGAAGAACACAAAAGGCACATCACAGATTGGAGACGACCAATCTAAAAGACATGGAACAACCAGCAAAATTATGTGCAATGGTAAACAAACGTCAAAAACAATAATTTCTTCAATGAGAAACTCAACCTCAAAGGAGCTTCAATTCTATGAATCAAAAGTGAAGTAAAATCATTTTCAACACTAAAAGGGAAGTTGTGTAAATGCCTTTCTCTCGCTTTTTGTCGATTTTCGGCTGTGTCGTTTTCGTGTTTCTGTGCGCGCGTGTGAATGGGACTATGTGTGTAAATTGAACTGATGGCTAAATTAGTTTTTTGTATCTTTTAAAAATGCAAACAAAAAGGAGCCGCTTCTGAGAAGAATGCCTTCAACTTGATTATCATAAACAAAAAGTTAATTTTTAAACAAAATCCTTGCGCTATACACAAACATTGATGAAAAACGATTGCATCAACACACTGCCATTTACCAAAGTGTCGCCTCGACTATGTGTCGCGCTGCAACTATATTGCTCTCTGTCATTTATTTGGCTCGTTTCTTTAAAGTAAAATAATATCCTCGCCGTGTCCGTGCGTTTTTGGTTCTGGGTTCTGCTTTTGGTGTGTGCGGTGTCTCTCATCACAGTCGAGTGGTTTTTCTCAACAAAAAGAATCTAGTAAAAAGTGTTTCTTCTCTTTTCTTCTTCGTTTTTGGTGTGTATTTTTAATTGCTTTGTCGTCCTCCTTCGAATCGCTGCTGCCACAAAAGAAAAAAATAGTAATAATAAAAGAAAATATAAAATACCAGAAGTACCAAGAGCTTATTTATTTTCGTATAAGTATATTGTCTATATTGAAAAAATTTAAATTTTCTTCCTTTCAATAATTCCTCTTATCCATTAATCGTCTTCGCCATTGCCGTCGCGTCGTGTCTTACTCGTTTTCCTGTGTCTGGTGTTTCGCTCTATCGTATATGGTGAATGTAAAAGAACGACCGGAACAGAACAAAACACACTGAAAAAAAAAAAAAAAAAAATAAATAAAAAATTCGATTTCGGGCCGAGCCATAGTGCATAATTGGTGTTTGGTGAAAATATGTGCAAAACCGTTGTAATTGGAATAACGAAGGTATGAATATGAACAAACAAATGTATTTAACAAAAGAAATCATCATTATCAGAAAAAAATTGTTTGGTTGGGTTTGGATTTTCCTTTTTTTTTTTTTTTTTTTTTTCTTCATTTCTTTGGAGTTGCCTCTAGCTCTCAACTCCAGTCCAAACTCAAAATCAACTCTAACAGCAAACACTCCTCTGTCGGCTGTCGCCCCCCACCCCCTCCTTTGACCATTCCTGAAACGAAAACGATTCTTGTGTGTGTTTTTTTTCCTCTGTTTTATCGCATGGCTCAATGGATGGTATTTTGATTGGGATTTTTCGTCGTACGCCTGTGTTTGTGTTAAGTTTTCGTGCGTGCGCTCCACATTATAACAAGAAGAACAAACAATTCTGTAAACTGGATTTTTGGTTTTGCCTGTATTGGTGGTGGAGTGGTAGCAAAGAAACCCGGGAAAAAAACGAAAAAAAAAAAAAAAAACGAATTGAAATTCCTGGAAATTATGACAAATAGGAAAAAATAAACCTTTGTTTTAGAGATATCCACAAAATCAGCAGTTTGGTTTTCTTCTAATTTCTAACTGCAGGTGAAACTTCGTCCTTTTGTGTTTGTTCCTAAATTTTTCTTATTTTAATTTTTATTTTTTTTAAACAGAAAGGCTCCTCTGGCTGTGGCTATAGCTCTGGGTCTGGATATGCCATCATATGCTGTATTTGCTGCCATCTAGTGGTGGTGGAGAATCGCAAGATACCCATTATTCATATTTAAAGGTGTCCAATAAAAAAACAATACCGATTCCATTTTAAAATAGAAAATTGCAGTTGGTTGAGTCTCTTCTTTTTGTTTGTTGTTCAAAGTTGAGTTGTTTGTGAATCTGAATGTTGGTTCTTGCCGCCTTGACTTGGCTTCTCTTACTTGAGCTCTGCTTACGAGGATATTGACTACCAACAAACTGTGAAAACGGCACAACCTGGATAGCCTGGACAATTGGTTAACTTTTTAGGTTAGTTCGTTGCTTTAACGTCAGCAGAAAAAGTGTAGGATGATTGTTTGCAAATTGGCTCGAACAATGCTATTGGACTTACATTGTAGGTATCCAACGGCAGCTAGGAGTGGTTTGCTAAATACTTATTGAAGATTCTTGACCAATATACTGTAAAAGGTCGAATGAATTTGCGTGCGATTTTGACACTTGTCATGAGAGTGCTGCCGTTCTTAGTACTTTTGTCCAGATATTTCAGTCTTATGCGTCATAAAATGCCATTCGAAGATGCTTCGTAAGTCATCTGCAGAGACCTACTGCAGATATGCCTAGTTTCCTGAGGCTCATTAGGAAGCCCGTTGGGATACGAAGCTTATTCTTGTGCATGCTGATGCTTGCCTCGTGTCCAAAGTGTTATTCCAGGTTTTAGCTCTTTAGCCCGTTGGGATACGAAGCTTATTCTTGTGCATGCTGATGCTTGCTTCGTGCCCATAGTGTTATTCCAGGTTTTAGCTCTGTTTTGCCTTCCTTTTTTTTTTAATTTTTTTTTTGAGGTTGCGATTCCGAAGACAGTGATAGGTTACTACCTCTTGATCTGAAAATAAATCGCTTAAGGAGGCTGATGCATACCTATACGAGTTCGATAAAAAGTAATCCGCGAGATATAAGTGCCTATTATGGATGACAACTCAACTTAGTTGTGTCGTCTTCATGACAACTCAACTTTGAGACAACCAAATAAATTTTTCGTATTATGCAAGACAACTCTTTTCAGTTGTCTTTAGAAAATAAATTGCCATCTTTTAGGACCATATTGAAATTCGAAATCAGCTGTTAAATGTCAAATTTGTGAATTTATTTGTGGAAATTGAAATCGAACGAAGTAGGTAGGTATTTGCAATTAAAACGAATACCTAACTTAAAAAAAAAAAACAATGGAAAGTAGTTTTGATTTATTTTTTGGTTTGCAGTTCTAATGCCTTTTGTATCTCGACCGTTTTTTTTGTTTAAAACATAGTTTCTGCAATTCACTTTTTCGATTTTCCTTATTGTTTTTAGCATATTCTCAGTTTGAGTTTTGAGGTAGGCAATTCGCTCGTCTTGAATAGTTTTCACCGGTATCCTCCTGTTAGGTACTTTTAAAGATTGTGCGGATCTAGATGCTATCGCAGGATCTTTACGATCACCTTCCGGTTGCACATTCTCTTCGTCGCTTGCATTCTCGTCTTCGAAGAGCTGGCTTGTCCCTGACTGGTTAAAGCCGAAGTTCGAACGAATTGCGTTTACCGCACTTTGCAGCTCCACCAACCAATACGCCTCTCCAGTTAGCGCGATCTTTGGCTAACTGCCTCCAGTTGCGCACTCCAAGTTGGTTGAGGTCCCCTTCCACTTGCGCGCGCCACCTAAGGCGAGGTCTTCCTCTACTGCGTTGTCCCTCCGGGCTGGAATCGAAGACTCTCCGGGCCGGAGCGTTGGTGTCCATTCACTCGAAGAATTTTGCGTTCGAAGCTAGGGTCCATGCTTCTGCGCCATAGAGCAGGACAGGGATGATGAGAGTCTTATATAGAATCTCCTTAGTGCTTCTTGACAAGGCCTTACTAATCAATTGCCGTTTTAGGCCAAAGAAACAGCGGTTGGACAGTGTGATTCTTCGCTTGATTTCTGAGGTGATGTCATTTTCAGAGTTAATAGCGGATCCGAGGTAGACAAAGTCCCTAACTACCTCAAAGTTATAGCTGTCGTGACGTTCTGTCCGATTCGTCGATGTTGTGTGTCCCTTCTTGTTGACAGCATATATTTTGTTTTACCTTCATTCACCACTAAACCCATTTTTGCCGCTTCTGTACTAATACTTGTAAACGCACCAGTGACAGCTCGCTGTGTTCTGCCAACAATGTCAATGTCGTCAGCGCATGCAAGCAGTTGCACAGACTTTTGAAAAATTGTGCCTCTGGTGTTGGCTTGTGAGTTTCGCACAATTTTCTCAAGAATGATGTTGAAGAAGTCACATGACAGCGCGTCGCCTTGTCTAAATCCTTTTTTGACATCAAAGGTCTCGGTGAGATTGTTTGACCACACCCGCTTGTTTCAATTCTTTGCTTATTCTTGGACAGTTTTCTTTTCAAGTTGGCCTTCTAATGTACCCAAACTTGAAAATATTTTGTATGTAGAAAAAGTCATATTTCGCATTATTAATGAACCCTTTGCCATTCTTTTCCTCTACTTGAAGGTGGCCAGATTCTATTGAGCTCCAAAGCTATTTTTTGACATTTCTTCAATATTTTTTTTTTGAACCAAACTGTCCTTTACCCCTGGCCAGATCAGGTTGTTCTTGCAAAATTCCTATTAGCCGATCAAATTGCGATGTTTTTGTGACTTTTAAACTTTAAAAACACCCATTCCATTATTCATTTTTTATTCTAATTCCTACTTACATTTTTTTGTCAGTTTTTCATTAAAAAAAAGCTGATCCTTTTCGTTCAACAAATCCAACACTGTCCAACACAACTGATAAAAAGCAGGGGTCGAATCGCCACTTCCGTGAACGAGCTACCCGTTCACGGAATTAAGTTGGTTTTACATGTGAAACAAAAACAAATTCCGTCACGAAATGCTCGATCACGGAGGACGCGATTTGACATTCAGGACAACTTTAACAGAACTCAGTTGTCTTCTATAATAAATACACACAACTGAAAAGACAACCATTTTATTAGTTGTTTACTCATAGGATGATGATTTTCCATAGACAGACAACTAGTTGTAATCGATAATCCCAATTGGAGAAAGACAACCTTGGTTTGGTTGTAGTTGTCTTCCATAAAAGCGGCAATAATCTTCTTCGAGTTAAAAGCGAGCTCTAGTGCAACTGAATTAAATCATTTGCCGGGAAGCCCAGCCTGGGGGCATGCCTACCATTGAAGCAGTGAGACCTACTAATATGCTCATTGAAAAACTACAAAGATTCGTTACGGTTTGCTCGCTCATGGGTGCGGTACTTCGTTGCAAAAGTCTATTCCAGATGCCGCCGCTGAAAAGGAAGTCATACTTACAGATAGACTATTCGCCAGAGTCCAGAGACTTGCGAAGTGTGTTGTATAGACTTTTCCATCTAACGCCGATAACTAAGTGGTCGTCAAGATTGACTTCATTTGCAACCTTGAAGCTTTATATCAGAGAAGTGCTTCTGTTTGGATTATCTTAAAGGGGACTTCAACTCGGAAGCTTTAAACTTCACCTGTTTCATCCAATCACTCAAAATATCACAGAGCTTATTTTGATTATTTCAGCCTCAGAATGACAGCGCACAGACTCACAGACTGACTAGCTTCAATTGAATTAACTATGAAAATAGGATGCTGGACACAACGGAACCAATTGATGGTCTAAGTGAAGCCAACACCAACCTACCATGCAATAAGGACGAACGATAATCGTGTATGTGGCTGAGGTGGAAAATGTGACGTTCCCGACTAATCTAGTTCTTGGGTTCAGGTTAAATCTTATCCAGACCAATCAAGTCGACTTTAGATAACTGGATTCTCGAATGTGCCCAATGTCTCTGAAGAAGGGACATACTACATACTAAGTGTCATTCATTTCGGGGTTTCAAGATGAAAGTGCTGCCATTTGACACCTGCCAATCTCGGCTGTCATTTGAAGTGTCGCAATATTAATTGAATGAATTTCCAGACTGACGGCTTAGCTCCTAAATTTATATTTTGTACTCTATGTGGTGTATATTGAAACGTTAATAAATGAATAACTTACTTTACTTACTTCATAAGTTGAATGTTTGCCATTTACGATAATGGATCACTTAGCAATCGTACAAGGCGTTAAAACTATTAAAACTTACTACAAAAGTGGTGTGATTGAAACGTAGCCACTTTTCGGCCATTACGCGATGATTATGGTCGTCATAATCGACCGACTACGCGAGCAATCGGTAAAATTGTGAAGAAATTTGAAGAGAGTTACTAATTTCGTAAGGCCTATGCTTCATACTAATGAATGGTCAGTCAAAAATATTGCTGCTGCAAGTGCATCTTCAGAGATGCCAATATAGACGGTTACAGTCAATTCAGAGCGATATGGTCGAATGATAACCAATTTTTGTTTGGCCGGCGATTGAAGATCATGACTTGGACGGTATGTGGGTCACGCAAGACGGGGCAACAAGCCACACAACACGACCAATTATTGCTTTATTGCGTGGGAAGTTTCCTGATCGAGTGATTTCATATTTTGGCGACGTCAATTGAACACTAAGATCATGCGATTTGACACCGTTCGATTTTTTTCTGTGGGCCTACGCGAATAATCTTACTCTTAGTCAAGTTATGGCCGAGATACCGCCCGAAATGTACAAAAAAGTGGTTAAAAATTACCTCAAAAAAATCGAATGCTGCGAATCTTCCCGCGAGGTCTGGTCGACCTTTTACGTTACCCACTACCTGAGAATAGAAGTCGTGCAGGAAAGGTTCATACGTTTGGCCGTACAATCGATGAACGGATGGTGATGGGAATCAGTCTGGACCTGGGTTTTCTCCTTAATATCGCCGATCAAATCTTGAAAACGAGTCGATCGAAGTTAGTCGCCTTTCATAGTTCAGCAGTCCATCTTGCTGATTTTATTCGCTCCTCGTTGAGCCTGTGAGCCGGGCTAATTTTCTGGAGGTCCAGGGTATTCCGGTAAAGCCCATATCACATAAGATAGTTCTCTTTAAGGTACGTTCATTACCCTGCCGTACCAAAGTCTACCATCTGATTTGAAGCTGTCCATCTCCCGAGGTTATAATTATATAACTTTGTAGCATTTTTATAACATTGACTCTACAGCAGCACCTCTCAACAGATTTAACGGGCCACTGTTTGAACCCTTTCATTTTTTCTCCTCAGTCTTGTAAAGTAAATTTTGTAAGTTCGTTCCTTTAGAATTGCATTTGAGTTTTGAAGTTTCTATAGTCAACCATAACCTGTTCATCTTTATCAGGAAAAAGACTGTAAATAATGCAAAGGTATTTTCCATTTCTCCGAGTGAACGATCTGTCATCTCAGTGTTGTACCTAATGACAAAACGTGTCGGCTGTCACACCATTTGTCAGTTTTTATCGCTCCAACAATGCAACAGTTGACGCGCTGCCATCGCAAGGCGCATCAAACTTTCTCCCATTTGAATACCATCCATTTCATCAGTTCAAAGGGAATGCAAAGTCGATAGATACACCTCAGCCTGAGCTATTTCAGCCTGACAGGTCGCATAAACATTTCAATCGCGCCCTGCAAGCGTATACTATAATGTCTGCACTTAATGCCGGTAAATATCAATAATGCTGTCATAAAATGTAGAATTGACTGTTTTACGAGCCATCAATTTTGCAGCCAGTTGAATTTAATTTTTCTTTTCGCACTGCTTTTGCGATAAAAGTTTAACGAACTAAACACTTTGGCAAGAAGCACACAAGGCGCGTAAGTAAACTGAGATTGCTGGCCATTTCGAAATCTTCCAAAGTGACATAAATGTCAAAGCCCAACAACTCTAAATGTGTGCATTATGTTTTGAAAGCGACACTACTCACAGGAGTAGCTCAAATCGTTAGACGACCGCACCTGAAAAACCTCCTTCCGGTTTGCCGCATGCAAAATAAAACCGCTGCTCGTCAACATTATTCGTGGATATAGAAGAAATTTAAATAAAACTAAAGTCATGCGTGCACCTAACGAGCCAATTATCTTAATGGCTTCTTGATGGATAGTGTACACTTAATAAAATTGATCAATCAATTGTGTATGTAGTTGTTGGTAGGAATGTATGTATATATCCGCTGTGCAAGTCGCGTTGCTAGGAAATCGAGTAAAATGATTGCTGTCAACCAATTTGGGAACACACTCACTCACACTTTGTTGATCCTTGTTCTTGGCGAACACGTAAGACAGGACAACAAGGTGTTGTTGGTCTTCAAGCCTTTAGAAAATTTCAGAGTACACGCTCGTATGTAGATCTGGGCGCAGCTCCATATTTTGGAGGACCCACAGCCATACGAAAAATTAAAACGACACGACCCAAATATATGAGGGCGGAAATATGAACATTGCCAGAGAGTGAGAGAGAGTTCTTTGACGCGATTGGAGTGCGACCAATTTATCGAACACAATGGATACACGGTGACAAAGGGAACTTATTTGGATATTATTTGACACGCCCGTCGGTTGTCCCGTCCGTCTATCAAATGTAGGTACAGTCCTTATTGTTGTATTGAAATGAATGCTTCCCCTCCTCCCATTTTGATAGCCGACTTTGGCCTCAGATACAGAATTTGATTAAGTTATGTATACACATGTTTCTTTTACATTTGAACGGTGAATGAAAAATGTAACCAGTAGATGGAGAGCCAATGTGGAACGATTAAACGGGCGGACCATTAAATGTGCAGAGGTGGATGTGGCTTCAAAAGACGATGAACGAATAATAGAACCCCGCTTGGTGTCTGACGCTGAAAAGTGTCAAACTGAGGAACTTGTTCCAAATTTTAATAAAATTCTACTTTCTATTGATCAAAAGCCAGCGACTCTTTATTGCAGCTCAGATTTTTGTCTTCTTCACCGGGGTCTTCCTAGTGAACGGCTGTTTAGCCCAAATTGATAGCCATCCTTTTGGCAGTGCCAGAAGATCTTTGGGTTAAAACGATTCCACTGCCATCTGGACGATGAGCTGTTAGTTGAAGGCGAGGGGTTAGATACAGCAGTTGGTTTTATTTGCTCTTATTAAATTTATTTCGACACTTGCTGAACAAGTCGAAGAAGGAAGGGTCTTCCAGTAGTCTAGGCCAGACATCAGGCGCTTACGTAGTAAAGAGAGCTCCTTTTTAGGTTGCGTCATCACAACTGCGTCAGTGAGTATAGTGGCCTACCCATTCTCACTGCAGGGTACACCGTAGATCGCTGTTATTTCGCTATATTTTTGGCTGTGTTATTTGGCCTGGAGCCCAAATCACGATCAAAAGAGGCCAGTACCTTTCGCCATTCTAGCACTTGTTTTGAGGTCCTATTAACTGAGGAGATGAAAGTTAGTTTCTGAAACTAAAAGCATTGCGAAAAGCAGGACGTTTCAATTTTTAAGTTTGAAGAGGCTCAGGAAACACACCCGCCGCCAAATCCATTTTCAAATCTTCTGTGTAAATTATAAAACGCGATGTTAAAAAATCTTCTCTCTTGTTTGATGGTTCATAAACCCTCGAAGGTATATCTTCCCATAAACATTTTCGGGACGAATGGGTGGGAGCTTCAATTTTACGCCCAACGTGAGTTCATAAGGCCGCCAAGGTCTCGCTTCTCATAGGCATTTTCGGGAAGAATGGGTGTGAGCTTGAATTGTATGCCCAAAGTGGGTTTATAAAGCCGCCAAGGTCTAGCTTCTCATAATAATTTTCGGAACGAATGGATGGGAGCTTCAATTTTGTGCCCATAGTGGGTTCATAAAACCACCAAGGTCTAGCTTCTCATAGGCATTTTCGGGAACTTCAATCTTATGCCAAGGGCAGAGTTGAGAA
The DNA here is from genome assembly GCA_946477585.1 of Cheilosia urbana. NCBI lineage: Eukaryota > Metazoa > Arthropoda > Insecta > Diptera > Syrphidae > Cheilosia > Cheilosia urbana. The sequence goes on from OX297857.1 coordinate 7,862,925, forward strand.
GCTTTTCCCAGACATTCATACTCCTAAATGTCAGACATTCGCTAGCCTTGAAGTTTAACTTGTGCTTTTCCTACTGGGAAAGTAGGTAGTTTGGTTTTCGATTTCCGTTCATATCAAACAATAGAACGCTAGTACATGTTCTGGGTGTTCTTAGCGGCGGGCCTGATTTTCTGGTCATCGCCCTTCCCTATCTTGTATGTCATATCACAGTGGATATATAACTCTTGTTCAGACAGCCACCTAACCGTAAGTGTTTGTATTCAAGGCTTTAAGGCCCGTTTGCCGATACTCCTCATAGCGATTTAAGTTCCACTTAAAATCTTGTGACAGTTTATGACGTAGAAAAAGTAGTCCATTAGGAATTTAAGTAGAACTTAAATCGCTATCAGCAAACGGGCCTAAAGGGCCTCTGATGTATGAAATATGACTATCTTCGGCTATCCATGTTGTGCTAGTCCTGTAAGTTGTATAGTTACATCGAACGCACAGGTATCATAGATCGTCTTTTCGTTATCGTCTCCAGTTAAACACTCTCTCCATCACAGCGTTGACGGCGAAGCGAGGTATATCAACTTTAATCTTCGTAAAGGTAGTCTAACGAAAAAATTAAAAAAAACTTGCAGAAACGCTTTGGATCCACTTAAGAAGGAACGACAGCGGTCACAGTCGAACGAGGGATACAGAAAACAATTTCATATGGTCTAGGAGTTATTAACCACTTTTCAACCTTTCCCCGTTCTGGTTGCATGACTCTTAAGCAAGTTCCTTAAATTCCCTTTGCTATATTATATATTCCGTGGAGTGCATTGTGTAGAGCCAAATTTGTAAGAGGATGTCATTTGGTTTTTGTTTTGTCGTCTATGTTTCCCAAATAACTCTACCAGCAAAGGACACTGGTAATAAAAATCAAAGGTTTCTCTGTTGTATTTGTGGCGAAATCGAATAATGTGCTATACCGCCGGGCGCTGCTTCCTTTGAAGTTAGGAACGCTTTTGCCGAGTTCGTTCTGGGACGGGAAAATCATTTCACGTTCGCCAATATGAACCCAAAATGCCACGAGAAAATAGTGCAAAGTGAACTAGGAGTCCTTTTGGTTATAGATAGGAACTCACTTAAGCTCAAATTAGGACATTCACTTGAAATAATGTAGCACTTGTATTTGTGGGTGTTTTTTATTAGAGGCTAGTCTTTCGACAAGTGATTAGGCAACTGGTAGCTGATTTGAACTGATCATGAGTATAGTCGCACGATAAACGGATTGAGAAAGTCAAATTCTAGACTTCAGTGAGTAAAGGGTGGGCCATCTATAGGGGTTTCTTTTTCAAGGTTATTTTGACACTGACAGCTGTTTCCCGCTCGAAATCTTGACAGAAAGTCAGGAACATACCTCGCGAAACACTTTACGCTCGAACAACGTTGGGAAATATAGAAAACTTATTTCCAAAGTGAGTATCTATAACCCAAACAGTGGGTTTTTTGAAAAGAAGTTTTGACCGAAATGAAGCACCCACCGTTAACCAACAATTGAAAGACATGTATTGGACGACCTCTGGTTCATGTAGGATGGCGCGCCATACTACACAGCCCATGCAATCATCAACAATCAACACCAATTCCACCAATCGTGTAATCAGCCAATCGCCAAGGATGTCAATTGGCCGCCTCGGAGCTGCGATTTGACGCCTTGGGACTTTTTTTTTTTGGGAACCGTGAAGGACCGATGTTATGCCAACAATCGGGAATAGTTTCAAGCACTTAAGCTCAATATCATCCAAGCAATCCGTGAGCTACAGCCCGAAACCATCAACAAGTGACAGAATGCGCTGCCGAGGCAGAACTTGACCGATGTTCTGTTCCATAATTAATGGGTGTGTCATAATACCATAATACATGGAATAAATTTAATTTTCAGCAACCTGTATACTTATTTGACACAAATTTAAGAGGGTATTGTTCTCGATCCGAACTGCTCTTCTGTCGTAAAGAAGAGTTCTCCAGCTTTAACCCCGGATCTGGTTGGGTTGCACACCAAAGGCTGTGAAAAGCAGTCCATTGCATTGTATCAATTATTGCAGGATTCAATAAAATTGCCAGCTGTAAAAGAAAGATTATAAATCTATCTTAGAGTGGAAAGGAGCACCCCCACTGGCCGACTTCCGAATGGACGAATGTTTTCAGAAAGACATTCAGCCCTATCATGAATTCCGTCGTAATCGAAAAATCGCTACGAAGCCCGAAAAATACATCATGAAATCCATTCGTAGTGGATTCGTAGTGGAAAATCTGCTACGAATTTCGAAATTCGTGAAATTTGGTATCACTGAATCCGAGTGAAACGGAAAATATACCTCTTTTTCTACGACAAGTAATTTGCGTCGGAGACGTTGAGAAAAACGGTTTTTATGCAACAAAGATTGTGTTTTCTTTATTCATCTTTCATCTAATCAATTCAGTTCATCTAATTCAAACGGATCACAAGCGTCTCGAAGTATTTTTCTCTGAATTTTCAGGTTTCTCTTTCGCCTGGAGGTCTCTGTTTGACCAGCAACTATTGCGAATGCAAATGAGTTCATTTTTAAACGATTTATTTCATTTTATTGATAAAAAAAAGAATATCTTATTTATTTGAAACTTTGCTCACTATTTATTTCAATAATTTTCACACAATGACCGATGTCAACACAATGACTCACAAAACAGCTGATTTCGAAAATGAGAATGAGAGCGGTTAATGAGGCAATGCTTCTGTTGATTCCATTCGGATTTTGTGAAGTAAACTTTTCGTAGTTCGTAGCGTAGCTCTCATTCGGGGATTTTCTACGAATGGATTCTGTGATAAGGCTGATTCTCTTATCATTGGAGATTAGAACTATGACCTGGGTACCGCACAGCGATTCTATCCACCACTTACTATCGGACTTCCCATCCCGCAACAGTTGACTGAGGATCCCTGTTGGCTACCAGGGTATCTGGACAACACATAGGGGCTAAAATAAAAGCCTAGGGCTCAGCAGAATGAATCCGTCTCATCTGAACCAGGGACAACACATAGGGGCGAAAATAAAAGCCTAGGGCTCAGCAGAACGAATCCGTCTCATTTGAACCACATGCGGGCACGGTTAGCGAAAACAAAAATAGCAGAACCATTGCGCAGAGTTTGTCCTGTTTTAAGATCAACTGACATCATTTGTGTCCGCTACGTAAGGCTTCACTCTACTGAGGTCACTGTTAAATCTTCAGCTCTGCAGAAACAACGAAAGATGATGTTTTCAATATTGAAGAAACCGTCGCGATTGTTAAATTGCAGTCGTCGTCACATTGATATGAGATGCAAATCAGGGTCGGCTATCTAGGCAGCTCCCTTTCGATAAAAATCTTCAGTTTAAACAAGGTGTGTCCAATCACTTCAAGACCCCGACTTTTGATTATTAAAACAATCACTGGAAGCGGTGGAAGAACACCACCGAGCCATTTGATGTCGAAAAGGTTTGAGACAAGGCGACGCGCAATCATGTACATTATTTAACATCGTTCTTGAAGCAATTGTACGAAACTCACAAGCCAACACCAGAGGTACAATTTTTCAAAAGTCCGTTCAACTACTTTCCTACGCTAATGATATTGACATTATTGGGAGAACGCGGCGAGCTGTCAGTGGCGCATTTGCAAGCATCGAAACGGAGGCGGCGAAAATGGGTTTGGCTGTTAATGAGGACAAAACGAAGTATATGCTGTCAACGAAAAAGGACACTCAACATCGGCGACTCGGACAAAACGTCACGATGGACACATACAACTTTGAAGTATTTAAAGACTTTGTATACCTGGGATCCACTATCACTTCGCAAAATGACATCGGCGCAGAGATCAAGTGAAGAATCACTCTTGCCAATCGCTGTTTCTTCGGGCTAAGAAGGCATCTAAGAAGTAAAGCCCTCTCTCGTAGAACCAAGGAGATATTGTATAAGACCTTAATAATCCCGGTCCTGCTTTATGGTGCAGAAGCATGGACCATGTCAAAAGCGGATGAAAATCTTCTGGGATGCTTTGAGAGATAATTGGTTTTTGAATATTCGAGCAGTTGTGCGGGGGGTCAGGAAAGTGCCATGATGACTTGAAAGTGGTGAGCGAGGAAGATGATTATTGGTTTTTGAAAATGCCTTGAGGACTTGAAAGTGGTTAGCGAGGGGTTCGATCGCCGTAAAAACACAAATTACATGTTTGGTTTTTACACTGTGCCAACTCTCGCGTACCTCTGACAAACATGCAACTGTCAATTGTCATGAAAGAGCTTCTCAAATTGAAGATCCCTTCCATTCGTGCCAAAAATGAAAAACTATATTATTGGATTATTGGAGCACTTGTGCGGGGGGTCAGGAAAGTGCCTTGAGGACTTGAAAGTGGTTAGCGAGGGGTTCGGTCGCCGTAAAAACACAAATAACATGCTTGCTTTTTACACTGTGCCAACTCTCGCGTACCTCTGACAAACATGCAACTGTCAATTGTCATGAAAGAGCTTCTCAAATTGAAGATCCCTTCCATTCGTGCCAAAAATTAAAAATTAACAGAAAACGACCGGTTGTGAGAAGCTAGGTCCGGGGTCTCTTATACGGATATGTTGCGCCAACTATTTCTTTATTTTTTTTTTTTAAGCTCATTATAGCCTTTACAAAAAGAAGGCTTCTTGTGAGATATACTTTATAAACGGAAGAACGTCCTGAACAACTTCATGCTGAAGTATCTGGAAAATGTGAATGTAAATGGAAAATTGTGAATAGTTTATTTAATAAATCGTCTTCCACAAAAAAACCTTCTTGTCTGCGTATCAGTAACTGTTAAGTCTCTGACAAATACGAAATTGCTGAAGCATTTAATGAATATAACACTAATATTTTCAGAAATCTACAACCCTGTCCAGTCAATTCATCTTGTGCTGTCTGTCTTTGTGCTGAACCATTTCAAAATAACATGTCTTGAAATTTTCAAAGCTATTTGCAGTTTGGAAAATACAAATACAGATGGTATCTCAAGTCTGACTCTAAAAATAATTGCTTGGCTCATAGTGGATGTCTTAGCTAGCGGACATCTTCAATGGTTGCGTTTTTGCAGGCATTTTTCCTGAAGAGCTCAAGTGTGCTGATGGATTAACTGGAAAAAGCCCGAGATCGTGTTTTTATGCTTGGCTGGTTCAAGTAAAATAGGTCGCAAAATTTTAAAAATTTATGATAAAGGAGCGAAATAAAATTGTTTAACCTGGGTGTACCGCAAGGCTCTGTCTCTATTTCTCATCTACCTTAACTCACTTTTTGCACTTGACTTCAAAGGCTCACCAACTGCCTTCGCTGATGACAAAAAAACAAAAATTATGTTTTTCAGTTTTTCACCGGTACCCAGTGTAGGAGCTAATATCCACTTCATGCACCTAAGTGTCAAAAATTCAAGTTCCCCTATTGGAATTGTACCCATAGACCTATTTCTCCTCTCCCATTTTTTGTGGTACTCTTGGTTGTAGTGATAATTGTTTTTTTTTTTATCGAGGAAGTTGATGAATGTAATTATCTAGGGCTAATTATAATTAATTATCCCGCAAAAACCCAAATTCCAACTTAGGGTTTTTTTCACTGCGCCACCTCTCGCGAACGTCTGACAAACATCCGAGAGTATAACTGTCTTGAAAAAGCTTCTCAATTAGCCGTTTGGAGTCGGCATAAAATTGTAGATCCCTTCCATTCGTTTCAAAAATGAAAAACTCACACAAAACGAATGGTTGTGAGAAGCTAGGCCTAGGGTCCCTCCGGACCTGTTGCGCCAACTATTTATTTATTTATTTATTTTAATTATCGACTCTAATATGAATTTTTCGAATCACACGGAATCTTTGAGGAAGTATTTCCCATTCCCCTCTTAGATACTTATATTACTTGTGAAATGTCTCCTCCACAATACTTCTAAAGAAAATCTAATAAGGCATTTTTCATTGCTTGTTGGGGAGGTGCTTATCTTAACAAAATAACGGGTGATTTTTTAGCTGGTTTGGTTTTGGCAACACTGGTTTTGACAGCTGACGTGTGTTTAGTACCTTGTGTCACTGTCAAACAGCTTCAGTTTGGTTTGCAATTTAACCATGGATCGTCTTACAAATGAACAGCGCTTGCAAATTATTGAATTTTACTATCAAAATTCGTGCTCGGTTCGAAATGTTCTTTTCCGCTTTTTTATCGAAAAATTGTGTTCAGCGATGAGGCTCATTTTTGGTTGAATGGGTACGTAAATAACCAAAATTGCCGCATTTGGAGTGAAGATCAGCCAGAAGCATTGCAACAGCTACCAATGCATCCCGAAAAAGCCACTGTTTGGTGCGGTTTATGGGCCGGCGGCATTATTGGGCCATATTTCTTCAAAGATGATGCGAATCGCAGCATTACTGTCAATGGTGAACGCTACCGAGTGATGATAACAAACTTTTTTTTGCCCGAAATGGAAGTTCTTGACTTGCATGATATGTGGTTTCAACAAGACGGTGCCACATGCCACACAGCACGCGAAACAATGGCGCAATTGCGAGGCGAGTTTGGTGAACAGTTAATTTCACGTTTCGGGCCGGTCAATTGGCCGCCTAGATCGTGCGATTTGACACCATTAGATTATTTTTTGTGGGGGTATGTCAAGGCTAATGTGTATAGGGACAAGCCCGCTTCGATTGACGCACTGGAAGCCAACATCCATGCATTCATTCGTGAGATACCGGCCGATATGTGTGAAAGAGTATGCCAAAATTGGACTCAGCGGATGGACTACCTGAGACGCAGTCGCGGTCAACATTTGCATGAAATTATCTTTAAACATTAAATTGCAAGGTTCAAACTATCGATTCAAATAAATATTTCATTCATTTTTTCGAATTTTTTGTGTTTTTTTTTTTAAAAAAAGTTCTAAACCTCTTAAAAAATCACCCGTTACAACCACTATTAGTTTTACAGAAGCATATATTAAGAAAACCGTGCCATAAGCCTGTTAGATATCCTAGTTTTCCTTTGTTCTGTTATCTAAAAATCCTTCCCGTTCGACATCTTTATTGCTTTAAAGTATTGAAGTCTTTGATATCTGTTCTATTTGCTCGTACTACTGCATACCATAATTTTTATTCCGTTTTGTCATCACACCTATTTAATTAACTTCCGCTATCCATCAGGCCAATTACAACATCTGGAATCTTTTTCAGAACGTGTAAACGGCTTCTCAATTACAACTATGCTAGTTTAGAATCCGTTCCTTTCGACATTTTGATATAGCTCTTGCTTTATTTATCCTGTTTTTTTGTTAATTGAAATTTACTTTGAATTACACTTGTAGTTAGTAAACTACAGAATGTCTTAACTTTTCATATAATATACTTTTGTGCGTTATATTTAAAAAAAAACTCCCGGAGTTCAAGAAGCCATCAGAGAGAAGAAGATGGCCCTCCTTTTGGGGGACTCAGCTTCTCGAAACCGGTACACGGAGGCGCGAAGAACTTGCAATTGGTTGTTGAGATAGCCAAAGAACGGTCTTGGAAAAAGTTCGGTGAAAAGTTAGACCTTGATCACAGATCTGCAAGTAAGGTATTTTGGCAGACTGGAAGGCAGTGGAATATCATCGAAGGAGTTAAACCCAAAGATGGTACACTTCTTTCCGATGAGAAAGAGATCTTGCGAAAATGGAGCGAGCACTTCTCCGAATTGCCTAATCCAGAACAGGGCACTGATGATGACTGATCCATCGCTTCCCACAGTAGAGGAAGTCACTTTTGCGATTAAATCGCTAAAAGCTGGCGAATCTGCAGGAGTGGGTGAATCCGAAGATGAGAAGGCCTGGGAGTATGCTACACCTATCTACACATGTTTTGAAGACTTGCGAAAGGCATACGACCGAGTCTCTCGAGGCAAACTCTGGAGTGTACTGCAGGAGTATGGAATTGAGGGTTCACTTCTCAGAGCGATTCAATCTTTTTACAAAAAGGAAATGCGTCCAGTCCATGGGTGTGTTCTGTCTCCTCTCCTTTTCATTACTTATATGGGAGACGTAAGAATAAATCATTTGCTCTTCGCTGATAACTTGGTCATTCTTGGGTCCTCCCACACGGAACTTCAGCGCGCACTTGATAGGTTTGTAGCCGTATATGTTGATGCTGGGATGAAGGTGAATGTGAATAAATCTGAAGTAATGGCGCACTCTACACGTTATTGAAGTCCCATTGAAGCAGGTAGAGAAGTTAATGTATCTCGGGGTCTTATTCACGAGTGATGGAAGGAGCAATGCTTTCCTAAGAATTGGACAGGCTGGATCAATTGTAGGACAACTAGGACATTTTGTTATCAGGAGGACCGAACTTGGTGGCAAAGCTAAGTTGTCGGTCTTTCAGATCGCGAATACAAGCTGCCGAAATGAGATTCCTTCGTTGAATTGCTGGTGTGACTCGTAGAGATCGTATAAGGAACACCAGAATACGAAGAGCGTTCCATACCTCGATGGTTTGGTCACGTTAAACGCATGCTTCCAACTCGGATCCAAAGACGTGCTATGGAATCGGTTCCATCGGGCAGGCGTCCCCTACAAAGACAGAGGATGAGATGCTTAGATCAAGTCCGAAATCTCTCCTCGGCCCGTATGGGGATTGCCCCTTATGACCTTGAGTCGGTGGCGTAAAATCGGGAAGTATGGAGGGTCCACTTAGGCATCCTACACTCGCGACCCTACTAATGGAAGAGCAGCCATTGAAAATGTATGAATGATTTATACTTTGTAATACTATATGGAATAAAATTATCTATCTATCTATGTGCTAGCACCAGGGATAGAAAATTACATTTTCCAGTTGTACTGAAAACTGTTGTGAGATTGTACTGAAATGGAACCAATTGTATTGAAAACATTTTTTTCGTATAAAAGAGTGATATTTTATTTTTAAAATCACAAAAAAAAAAAATAATAATAATAATAACTAAACGTTTACATAAATAAACATTAGTGACCCAATAAAAAAAAAAACATATACATATATATTTATCTACTCTCCTTTTCCACATTCATAGTCAAAGTAAGATAAATATTTCCCAAAATTGAATAAAAATATCTTCGTGAATGCTGAATTGTCAAACTGTCAAATGAGAATTGTAATGGCTTTTTCACACGAAGGGTCGGCTACTTTGATTTTATTTTATTATTTTAATTCTAAATTTGGCTTAACCAAAAACCTGCTAATTTTTCTGATCGAGCATGAAACTATGCTAAAAGAAATGCTTGCATGATTTAAAAAAAATATATAATATCCTACCTACAAAACTTAGCAGAAAATATGATAAATTGGTCACACTGCCTGAGCTTGAAACTCATTATAAGTACGGTGACCATATTCGCCGAAAAAAAATAAAGGACAATAATTATTTTGCTTCCAATATTTTTGTATTTAAAAAAAAAAAGTTAATCTCGTCTTCGATTTTGGCTTTTCAGATGTTGAGCTGAGATTTCAAATTTCTGCTGCAAAATCGAACATCATAGTACATTTACACCGCACCTAAAGTCAACATTTCTGAAAAAAAATATTCCGAAATCCGATTTTGCGTTCTCACTGAAACTTCGACATTTCAAATGACACCTAGTTTCAGAATTGATTATTGATCTTTTTTTCTGTTTAAAAATCAGAAATGGTTGAACCTAAAGAATTCATTTTTTTAGCTATATTATCGTCATGAATTTAAGTGCTAGTTCAGACATATTAAATATACCTAATGCTGACTCAATATAGAGTTATGCAACCGCTTCCTTCTTCTTTGTTATAATAACTTTTAAGTTTTGTATTAATAATTTGAATAACTTGAAATAATTGATTTGTTGACAACTGCTTTTTTTTTGTTAGTCAGCGGACTGATAAGCCATCAGTCTTAAATTTGCCAAAAAAGATTAATTTTTTGGAGAAAAAATCAATTTCTTTTTGTGATCGGTATTGTTTTTGGGTCTAAAAAAAAAAAAAAAAAAAATAAAATGTGGATGGATTAAAAAGCATCTTCATTTTCATTACGAAAACCTTTAAATTCTAAGTAGGGTTTTCCGAAACTACACTTAGTTATAAGAATATTTTAACAGCATATACATTCATTTGTGATTTGTCACTGCACCAACCCTCAAGGCTTATTCCTTGATTGAAAATACTCTTCAGTTGGTGCACCGTGCACTAGAACCTGGTAGGTACGAACTGAAATTTAAGGTGTGCACTGAAATTAAGGTGTGCACTGAAGCACTGAGGGTGTAAACCCAATTTCAAGTAATGTATGTACATTATACGTAATATTTTTAATTGAACTAAATGCAAACAATTTTTAGTCAGTGTTTTAAAGGACAGTTTCAAAAATAAAGGACAAAATCCGTCCTTTATTAAAAAGAAAATAATATAGGACAGGGGTTAAAAAGAAAGGACTGTCCTTTTAAATAAAGGACGGATGGTCACCGTAATTATAAGACGAGTTTCTAATGAAAAGTAGAATCCAGTCAACGCTCTGTGTAAAACTTAAAACAAACAGATCGTCATTTGACTTGATTTTCTACTTTTTTGGGAAAATAAAAATTGCAAGAGAATTTGAAATGTTGGTATAGATAATTTGTATCGAAATAAGGCAAATTGTACTTGTACCTGAGCAAACTCATTTGTATCGAATTCGATACGATTGTATCGATTTTTCCATCCTTGACATAACCTCAAACACACATGATGGACACACTGTCTATACGCTCTGTCCAAGTTAACAGAAAACCACCCGCACTTTGAGGCAACTAATTGTCACCTAAAGTTCGATAATTTTAAAAATGGTAAAAAGTGAAAAAAATTATAGGAGGATGAAACTTATTGGAAACGATAGAGAATATAACAAAAATGAAAGGAAAAATAAATTACGGGTGATCTGAGGTCGGCAAAGTTGTAGATAATAAAAAGACCTACAACTTTTGTAGGTATCGAAACTTGTTTTACATAACCTCAAAATTTATATGAAAAATACAAATAACCGAGTTTTCGGTTTTTTATCTTTTGCAAACAAATTTATTTTTTCAAATTACCTTTGTATGTCCCAAACATACAGTCATTTTTTTGATTTAAAATATTAATTTTTTCACCTTATTTTGATTTAATATCGAAAAAGCAGTTAGGGTGCTTTTTCGATTTAAAATATTCATTTTTTCGACTTATTTTGACTTAATATCGAAAAAGCAATTAGGGTGCTTTTTTGATTTAAAATATTCACTTTTTCACCTTATTTTGACTTAATATCAAAAAAGCAATTAGGGTGCTTTTTTGATTTAAAATATTCATTTTTTCACCTTATTTTGATTTAATATCGAAAAAGCAATTAGGGTGCTTTTTTGATTTAAAATATTCACTTTTTCACCTTATTTTGACTTAATATCAAAAAAGCAATTAGGGTGCTTTTTTGATTTAAAATATTAATTTTTTCACCTTATTTTGGCTTAATATCGAAAAAGCAATTAGGGTGCAAAATAAGGTGAAAAAGTTAATATTTTAAATCCAAAAAATTACTGTATGTTTGGGACATACAAAGGTAAGTTTTCACCAAATGTCGTGAAAAAATAAATTTGTTTGCAAAGGATAAAAAAAACAAAAACTCAGTTATTTGAATTTTTCACATAAATTTTGAGGTTATGTGAAAAAAGTGTTGATACAAAAGGTGTAGAAATTTTTATTACCTACAACTTTGCCATTTAACTTCTTTTCATAGGACTTGCAGTTTTACCGGAAATCGAGATTAACCGTTTGTTACCCTTAAAAACTGACCCCCTTCCGTAATTTATTTTTCCTTTCATTTTTGTTATATTTTCTACCTTTTCCAATGGGTTTCATCCTACTATAATTTTTTTTTGTCTCAAAAATTAGGTAGCCGAAAACTTACCATTCTGTAGCGGAGGACATGGAGGTGCTCTTCAATTCTTAAGTTTCCAACTTTAAAATTCAGTTTCCCGGCTTGGCACTGGCAGTGCTTCAATGCTTCGCTTTTCCATCCCCATAGCCGAACTTGAACGAAATAGGGATAATTTGTAATATTATTAGATTACACACAGGCCAGGAATTTACATCCTACAAAGAGCTTTTCCTCAGTTTGCCTCTGCCCTCGGTCCATACATCCATGCATCCGATTCCAAGGCAGGTATTATGCTGTGCGTATAGTCAAGCGCACTACACCGATACCCGTGAGTATTCATTTTTCGTGTTCTCCTTCGTTGTGTGTGTGTGTGTGTGTGTGTGTGTTTTTTTTTTTTCTTTTTTTTGGGGGGAAAAGCTCCAAAAACAACAAACAATCTCGAATTTCTTCCCCTGTTTCTGTTGCTGTCTCGAGAGTCGAGAGTGCCGCCAACGAGCCGGAGTGAGAGGGCCTCCTCTCAAGTGACGTATGTACTTCCGAAGAGTGATTAACTTTCGCGTATTCTTCTCTCAAATTTGAATGCTGCTGGCGGTGGGGGCGGTTATGAGAAGGAAAATGAAACGACCAACTTTTTCTGTAAGAGGATAGTTTTGATATTTGATTATACTTGCTCTAGGGTTGTTTAAAAATAAAATATCCTCAGAATGGCTCTTCAACCTTCGTTATTTAAAAAAAGAAACCATTTCATATTTAGCAAAGGAAAAGTATACATTGTTTGTTTTTTTTTGTTTTTTTTTCTTGTGCATTTCAATTTGAATCGCATAAAACTGGAACCGTTTTATGTGCCAAAGTTGATTCTACGGAAGATATCACATCAACTGCAGCTATTGTTTTTTTTTTTTTTCAAATCGTTTTCGGACAACATCCTTTGAAAATTACCATTCCCGAACATATGCAGTAATATTTGGATTTCGAATTTCCACGAAACCACAACCACGACTGGCTGTGATGGCAAACGGGGGAGGGATAGTGACAGTTGGCTCTCATTTTACCAATGGACACTCGATAGATGTTCGTTTTCACAGACAGATCTGCTGAAGCAATAGCACCGTGGTGGCCAAATTCGTTTCAATTGTCAAACAGCAACCGAACTTAAAGCTCACCGAAAAATATCAGACTTTCTTCACAGTAAAAAAAATTAATTTTCTGCGAGGAGTACAAGGCTGAATAACCGCATCCGTGATGGATTACTATACGTGACGGATGTATTTCTTGGTATACTCAGACCAGGTTTCAGAAAAAAAAAAAAAAAAAAACCTGACATCTTGAATGATCCGTTATAAAAATTCCCAGGATTGGATCCTCCACACTGTAGGAAAAAAATAAATCGCCATCCCTATTAGTTCCTCTATCTGCATCCCTATAGCAGTACCTTTTATGAATTATATCCCTTTAAGGGTACTTTTCGTGTTGGTTTAGTTTACAGGACCATGCATTTACATTTCCTTTTCTATCAATCCATTTTTATTAATTCTAATGCCTTGCTTTCCTCTTCGCTTTCATTTCAGATACACAACTTAATGGACAGATAGAGAGCATAATCATATTATTTATTAGAATTGAAGAGGAGTAACCATTTTTTGTGTTTAAATTATGAATAAATATATATGTACATACATATATTAATTAAATTAAAAATAAAAATAATATTAAAACACAAATATAAGTAGCAATAAGAAAATTAAAATAATCATGTTAAATAAAAATATAAAAAATATAAATAAAATGCTTGTGAAAAATCAGGATAATATGTTTGGTGGTAGTACAAAACGTCCACCACCACCCTCACCACCTTCGCTACCACCATCATTATCATCCTCGTTGTTTCCGCCACCGCGAACCGTGCGGAATATACAACTATCCGAATTTTCACCACCAAAATTATCCCCATTAATAACAACAACAACAACAACGACGGCAGCGGCAGCAGCATTACCATATGCCGCGGCTACTGTTCCCACAATATCTAGTAAATCTTTATTGTCCGTGTCGTCATTTCCACCACAGTCCGCGTCGGCGTCATTACCAACGACACGTCTACCAACAGTAGCGGCTGCCGCAACCATTTTATCAGGAAGAACAAAATTAATACAACAGCAGCAGCGTCATCGTCACCGTCTAATACAACATCAACAACAACAGCAGCAGCAGTACCATCACCACCATCACCATCATCATCATCATCATACACCCCAATTGCGTTTTCGACTTTTACCAGGACTAAAAGCAACATCCTTTTTCACCATCCTGACGTTAGTATGCCTAGAGACGGTGCTGTTGTCGACTGTATCGAATTGTGCCAAGACATTCTATATGCATTGGAATACATCAAACAGCATGTAAGTACACATTTTCTGTTGTTCTCCTTTCGAATTGTCACAATAACGAAGGTGTATTTCAATTTTTGACATGCCATGTTGATCACTGTTATTTGTTTCGGTCATAATCAGAGGAGTCAGGCCTAGGGTGCCCTTATGAACCTGTAGCTTATATATAAGCAGGAGGCCCACACACTTTTACAGAGCTTTGTTAAAGTTCCTTAGAATGTGACAAACTCTTACCCGAATCGACAACTCTTATTGTCAGTTTAAATATCCATACTGGACGTCTAATTGCTGCTCGAATGTAGGCGGCGTAGATTCACCTTCGTAGAACTCATCTATCAGACAGTTGAGCCTCATCTGTAGTAGTTACATCCGTTGGTATGTTTTTTTTTTCCGAACAGTTCCTACAAAGAACTGTGTCCCGGAAGAAGTTAGAAAATTCCAACGAAACGAATTATATTTGGTCAGAAAAATAATCTCATCACAATTTTGTCCTTCAAAACCTGACCCCAAGCAATAACTGGTGTTAGACGAAATGTTCACGGATAGAAAATTCAGCTGTGTCATTTATATGAGTTGTGTAGGTATGAGTGGATTTGATTTGTTTGGATTTATTTAAACCACCCCAACATCGTCTGGGTCAGTTTGTGGCAGACTATGGATCGAAAATTTCGGGCTCCTCAAACAGCCGACATTCTTCACATTTCTACAGCTTTTTAACTTGCATAAATTAGTTCGATAGAATTCCAAAGGTGTGTACTTGAATAAATCTCCGCACGGCTCAAAATCGGCTTACGGAAATAACGCCCCGAAATTGCGGACTAATTTCATTGTGCAATCGAAGATTAAATAAGTCCTAAAAAGGTATGAAATAAGTCCTATAGATCTATTCTTACATTTTTGGAGCCCACTCTCACTCCGCCCACTCTCTTTCCGCGTTCCTCTGCCCGCCGGATGAAAAGCGGCCATGTCAAACTCCATATAAAAAAAGTTTACATTTCACCATTTCCGCTATACGTCTGGCACTTTTTGTGAAATGTCATTATTTTTTTATATGAAGTTTGACATGCCGCTATTCATCTAGCGGGAAGTTGAACGCGGGCAATTTGCCACTAGATATTTTTGTGCGGCTTGAACATTCCAGCACTCTAAAGCGCCCCATCCATAGTAAGTAAGGAAATTCCCATCTGTGTCGTATGTAGTCGGGAATTTTTTTTTTTTTGTTTACGGTTGCGTAGCCCACTGTCAATGGCTCATTGGACTAGTGAATAAGGGCTCTCAGCTTAAATCCTTGGGAAGACACAAATTACTTTTTTTTTTTTCACAGCGCCACCTCTAGCAAAGGTCTTGCAAATCTCCGAGGTTATAACTGCGCTGAGAAAGTCTCTCAACACAGTCGTTCCCACCAATAATGAAATTTCTCACAGAAGCTAGGTCTACTGTCTTACGCAGTCCTGGATACAACAAAGCATATATGACGATCGGCGTTCATCTACCACTGAACATTTCTAGACTTAATCGTAAATGAAAGTCGAGTAATATCTTTTACACTCTATTGCTTAGTGTAGATATTATGATATGGAACAGAAAGTTTTTTAAGGCCTCCCTCTGGCCGCTGGTAAAATCTGGACATCTGTGTATATATGCATGTCTATAACATTTATGGCCGCCAGTCACATTATCCAATTGACAGAAGTACACACCCAACAAAGTAGGAATTGAGCTAAAAATATTACTTAAGATTGAAATTACATTTTTGCGATTTCCGATGAACCGTTGGTCGCCTTCCTATATGCAGGCGAAATTTGATTTGCCCCTGTTTTTGATTTAAATTTCGCAGCATCATCTGGTCATACAATTGATTGGCCGTCATTAATCCTTTTCTAATTGAAATCCGCTCTATGGTATATTCGCAAAATATTGGTTTCGCATTACTGCATGCTTTGCGCTTTGACGACATCAAATGCAGTAGTTGCATATTCGTGTATATGTGACCGCAAATGTTCTGGGGCTTTTTATTGCTCGCTGGTTGTCCCGTCTTTCATAATAGGATTTATTTAAATATTTTCGGACACATTTTGCCGGTAATTTGACGATTGATGGCAATTATCCTTTCGGTTTAAATTAAATAATCGGATTGCAACGGTTGCTTTCTAAAGTTTTATACTTATATTTCATTTGAGATAAACTATGTAGGATCGAATTTATTTTGGGTCCTAGTATTTATCTGTATGCATTGTCTTTTATCTTTGCAATGCATCACAAATTGGACGAGGTTTTCAATTAAGACTGAGGCGTGATATATTTTTTTTACTGTGGTTTCAAAGTACGCCGTATTAGTTTCTGGTTTCAGAGATGCAGCGTTTGATGCTTTCTTACTGATTGGAAATTATTAAAAAATAAAAAAATATTACCATAGCCTTCAAATGTACCCATGCTTTGCAAGCCAACATCCACAACAAAATCCGTACGAATAGACAAGTAGTATGCAATCAATGTAAACCGATCGCATCAAAAATGACAGAATAGGATTTAAATAGGAAAACAACGAGTAGCGAGTAAAATTCCCTCCTTTCTCTAAGCAACTACTCTAGACGACATGAATGCAATCAGTATAAATCGATTGGAATTAGAATTGGAAATCAGTAGGGAAACAACGAGTACAGTACCCCCTTTTCTCCTTAGCACCTACGCCAAGAAGAATTGAATGTAATAATTATATCGGGTTTTTTAATAAGAGCTCTACAAAAACGGTTTTGGATATCAATGAAATTCTCTATTCCTGTGAAAGTACGTTCGATGCCCATTCACAGTAACGTGCCGGTCTTGATCATCACGGAAGAAGTACGGCCCAATGACGCCGCCGGCCCATAAACCACACCAAACCGTAATTTTTTCGGGATGCAATGATGACTCATGGAGTACGTGTGGATTGCTGCCTGACCAATACAGCATATTTTGTTTATTGACGAAGCCATTCAGCCAGAAATGAGCCTCATCGCTGAAGATAATTTTTCGATGAAAATCCGAATCATTTTCAAGTTGTTGCTCAGCCCAATTCACGAACATACGACGCTTCTGGTGGTCAAGCGGCTTCAGTTCTTGCGTCAATTTAATCTTGTAAGGATGTAGGCCAAGATCTTTTCGCAAAATTCGCCACAACGACGTCACAGAGATGCCCAACGCTTGAGAACGACGTGTGAGAGAAACATTTGGGCTTTCTTCAACTGAAGCCTCAGCGGCAGCAATATTCTCGCCACTACGGGCACTTCTTTGTCTCACTGGCACGGGAACATTTTGTACTGTGCCTGTGGATTCAAATTTTTCCACTAGACGCTCAATTGTTGATCTGCTAGGACGATTATGATGCCCACAAAATTGGACGTAGCGCTCTTATCGTTGAGGCCACTGACTCCGAATTTCGATAGTAGATTAGGTTAGGTTAGGTTAGAGTGGCAGGCCGCCTCAAGTGCAGCCTCACTTAGGCCAAATTAGGCCCATTGTGTTACCACAGGATCGATATAGACTCCTTATCTACCCGTTGAACCAGCCGGAGCTAAGAATGAAGCGATGGAGGTAGTTGATACCTATGTTTGCGAGTTCGCTGAGATTGTCGAAGAAATATTCTCCGAGGTATAGTTTTCTACGGAGTGACAGTGCTGGACACGTAGAGAGAAGGTGAAGAATAGTCTCCTCCTCCTCCTCGTCCATACAATTTCATATAGTATTCGATAGTAAATTTTAATAATTTCGACACTATGTTGGCTCAAATTTCTTTCCATCATGAAATGGCAAAGCTTACTGAAGAGAAATGTCAAAAGAGTGGCAAGAAATTCAGCGTCGCTTGCTGTCCCTGTCGCTCTACTTTTGTAGCGTCCCTGTTGAAAAACCCTTTACATCGATCGCAAGTCCTCACACGTTCGCATCAAAAATGACAGAATAGGACATAAGTAAGAAAACATCGATAAGCGAGTAACGAGTAGAGTTCCCCTCTTGGCTCTAAGGAACTTCTCTAGACTAGAGGACTTGAATGCAATCAATATAAATCAATCGCACTTCCTCACACGTTCGCATCAAAATGACAGAATTGGAAATCAGAAGGGGAAACAACGAGTAAAGAGCACAGTTCCCCTCTTTTCTTCTTAGCAGCTACGTCAAGAAGATTTGAATGCAATAAATATAAATCGATCGCACGTCATCACACATTCGCATTTAAAATGACAGAATAGGTCATAAGTAGGAAAACATCGAGTAGCGAGTAACTCCGTCTAGGCTCTAAGCAACTACCCTAGATGACTTGAATGCAATCAATTTAAATCGATCGCACGTCCTCACACGTTCGCATCGAAAATGGCAGAATAGGAGATAAATAAGAAAACAGCGAGTAGCGAGTAGAGTTTCCAAGGTGACTTACCAGAGCGCGTAGAACTCATCAAGTAGCACAACGTTCCCTCTGCGCATAGATGGTATCAGGAAGAAACAGAGTGCAATCCCACATTCTCTTTTATTTCTTCGGTCACATATGCATCGGACATGTCAAAAATGAAATATTTCTCTCTCACTCTACATCTAACATATTCCTATTTGCGAATAATAACACCTAAATGAACATCAAGACGTAGTTATCTTTAACAAAACGTTAATCACCATAGAACGTCATGATGTCAAATAGTTTTTAGAATATATTTTTTTGTATTTATAATGTATATTTAGAATTTTAGTATTAAAAAAAAAAAAAAAAATACATACATTTGTCAATCATCTTGCAATTGCGCCTCGTACAAAGTTTGTTTTTCCCTCCGACTAGTTTAAGTATTCTTTAAATTTGGTTCCAATTTGACAACTCAATGAAGGGCAGCACATCGACTTTTTTTCACACAATTTATTCGAATGGGGCAATATAATGCGCGTGCCTTGATCGTCGAATGCTTGTCTGTCTCTTTTGCAGTTCTCCATTTCATTCGCCGTATTTGATATGTGCACCATTCTTGCTGCAGAATGCGATTGATTTATGTAGAGCAGCGTTAAATCATTAAACAATACAAAAATAAATAGTTGGCACAACAGGTCCGTAAGGACCCTAGGCCTAGCTTCTCACCCTTCGTTTTGTTCGAGTTTTCCATTTTTGGGACGAATGGAAGCGATCTACAATTTTATGCCGACTCCAAACGGCTAATTGAGAAGCTCTTTCAAGACAGTTATTCTCTCGGACGTTTGTCATACGTTTGCGAGAGGTGGCGCAGTGGAAAAAAACCCTAAGTTTTTTTTTCGGAACTCGATTCTGGGACCCCTCGCTTAGTATTCCAATAACTATGGTCCTGGGGCTCAAAAAGTAACCAAACGGCAACGCTGGTGTAGAGCCATCTTGAAGGGGCCTTTGAAAAACAGTTGCGAAAAAAACGACATAATTGAGGAACCTGGTTAATTGGAATTGAATGGGCCATTTATTTCCGTCTCATTTATAGAGGTATCTATTCTAATTACCCAGTGTGTCACTTATCTAGGTATAGCAAATATTCAATTATACCATGTTCCCACCTATGTGATTTAGCCAAAGTGACTTATAAATCACGAAACGCGTCTCCACCGAACTTTAAAGTGTTTTAGTATGACATTTACGTCAACTTTGACATTAGGTGTCCAAATTTCAATAGGCTGTAGGAAATAAGGCCCCAAAAGAGAAAATGAAATAAGACCCCAAATTTGGGGTCTTATTTCATAATGAAATAACACCCCAATTTCAACTATGAAATAAGGGCCGAATGCGATGAAACAAGGGCCCAAAACAAAATGAAATAAGGCCCCAAATTTAGGGTTTATTTCATAATGAAATTAAAAATAATGAAAACTACTTTTTATTTAATATTGTTGATATTGGATAAACTAATTTAGATTAAAGAAACTTTTTATATACTCAACCTCGCACTCACCCCGTAATCTAACAGTAAATCCAAGCAGGGGGGTTGCAGGGGGGCAGCATGCCCCCCATACGCATTCTATATCGGAAGGGTAACAATTAATAATAAAAAAATAATTTTGGGGACTTATTTCATTTCTTCTTTTTCACCGAATTAAGAAGAAAATTTATTTTTGACAGTTTGTTTTGTTTTTTTTCTTTTTTTTCGTTTGCTGAATAAAGTGCTGACCATAATAACAGGTATGTTTGATTTTATTGGGGTATGTTCGATTTTATTTTGTGTGGATTTGCGATAAATAGAGATATTTCACTTAGACAGGTTCCACTGTATTTGGCCTGTATAGATATAGTATACATAACTTCAAAATAAAAAGCATGACTATGGCCATATATTGACTTTTTTTTGGAGGGATCATCTTATGCTACCACTGGCTGAGTTTGAATTCGGGAAATAAGACTCAGGGTCCAGAAAAAGAGCGCCATCGACGTCCAAATTTGAACTAATTTTTTTTTTTTGAGAAGGCTTAGGTCATGCCTCGTGCGTCATGGTAAACATCGTCTTCTGATTAAAATGGCAAACTAAACTGAATTCAAATCGGCTGTTATAAACGGTTGTATGATGAATTTATAGTCGTTTGAAAAAGGACTGCAAAGAACATCCAGAGAAAAACACCCTTTGATTGTTGCAAATTTGTCTGCCCCACAGCGGATCCGGATCACGATAGTGTCTGCCTTGTATACTGGACTCACGTCCAGATTCGGTGTAATCCTTTTCGGATCCCTCTCCTAAGAAAATTTGTCTGGTCTAAATATTCCATTGGCAGTTTGCTTACTTCGGACTTGTGAGAGCTGTCTAGTTTCGCAAAATTCCAACTGACCTGAGCTCCAGAGCACCTGTCATCCTGAATGCGGACGAAAACGTCGATTCAGTCTAGGTAGTGCATGCATCCTTCTTCTCGTTAAACTTGTCTTTCTGCCATTTTCGACACAGCATTGTGTTCTTTTCTTTTGCTAACAATTGCGCTTAAAAGTCCACCGATTTAAGTGCGGATGGACAAGACCAGTACGCACCGAAGGTAAACACAGCATCTGTTGCCTTCTCTTCAAGCAAAGTGTCCATGAGGAAATATTTATCATCTTCACACGCGAAAACTATCCTCCCAGTCCCTTAAGCTCCATTAAACCGAAGAGCTACGTACAGTAACAAATGTTACAACACATGCTCATTCTCACAAGGCCTTTGTCCTTCTCCATTAAGAACTGAAACAACACAAATCATTCTTAGAGTACGTTGTCTGTACATTTGTTCTGTTTAGACTTTATTTTTTTCAAAAGAAATTCATATATCCACCTCTCGGTTGTGGCTCCGGTGCTCCAGCTCCAGTGTATAGGTACTTGTGTTCCAGTCTGCTGTTTGGCTATAGCTGTTTAATCGTTCAATAAACACTTATGATGTCTGTGCGCGCCACACCAACAACCACCAATCACAAGTATCAATATTTATTGAAATTATTTCTTGTTTACTGGCGCCCTTTGTGGAAAAAGTTTTCCTATTTACGTTGTGTCTATATATCGTTCCAGTCGCATCCCTTCGCGTCGCTGTATTGCGGCGAGATAATGGAAATTTATTTGGATTTCAATTCTCTATTCTGTTTGGTTATTGTAATTGCCATTTGTGGTAGGTGAAAAACGATTCGATGAAACTACTCTTTGGAAGCGAGCGCATCGAAAGGACATCACTCATGCCATCTGTATCGATTTGGATTTGTTTGTTTTACAAACGTGGGTTTTGCCGCTTTCGAGATCGCTATAACTGCTGTCGTTGGTAAATGTAAACATCTTCTAAAGCCGGCACCACTCAGTTTATGCGCGCTTGATGGGTTTTCGACACGTGGAGAACAGCAAAAAGGACAGTGCTATTGATTTGGGATATTTTGTCCCCGCTGTAGTTTCGGATGTTTTTGAAGTAGTATGTTGCGATGTGCGAACGCTCAGAGTTTGGAACTAGTTTTTTTTTGTAATAAATAGTGAACGAAGAATATTTCGACAACTGGAAGTACAACAAAAAAAACCCAAGTTTTTGCCTTACAGAATCTGACCCCAGGTTCGTGTACCTTAAACCCAGCTCCTCACCACCATTCGTTTTGAGTAAGTTGTTCAGTGATGCCAACCCGGATTGAAGTTTTTATGCCTAAACCCGAAAAAAATTATACCTTTTTGGTAAAAGAGATAGAAATTGCTTATTTTACAAAGCAAATACAACGAACCTACAAGGTGATTTAAATTTGTTAACAGAATGTTGGTCGATCGATAGGCAATTAAACCCTTTTTTGATCTCTAGTTCAATGTTTGTGTTTGGGGTGTAAGTAAAGTAGAGAATTGAAAACTAAGCATGCCTCCAGTTGTGAAAATTAGTGGAGCGACTTTAATCAAAGTACCAGATTTACAAAATACAAACTGTATTTTTATGAATTGATTGTAAAAACATCTCACAAAAATGTATGCGTTTTTTTTTAAATGATTCCTCCATGCTAATAATTATGCCTCAGTTGGCATCACTGGATATCGCCAATGATGCAATTATTAATTTTTGTTGTTTGTGTTGAATTTAGCCTCAAAAAAAGCGCGAGCCCGCCTGTGCCTTCGATGTAGTCGAAGACGAGGACGACCGACGTTGATTCACAATCTGCTGTTCCATCAGCTCTTCGTTTTCTGACGACGAAGTCATCAAAATTTGAACCACTTCCCAAATGACACCCTTTTTTTTTTGTAGCTTATCGCTCCTTTTTATATTCTTTTCACTTTTACCTCTTTCCTGTCTACTGCGTACGAAGAAATATCAATATTTTGAAATTGAGTTTTAGTTAAAGAATTAAAATAATTGAACTATACGTCAATTCATTTCATACATGTTCGATTTATTTATTGCAAAAATTAAAAATATTACAAATAGTACTCAAAATTGAGAAGTGGTACTTGCGTACTCGGGAACGGCAAATGGTACTGAATCAGTACAATAGTAATTTTTTTCAACAGGGTGGCGCAGTGGGAAGAAATACCCTCGCTAAGCAGTCCAATATACTTATCCCTGATCCACTGCGTTCCCGAGTGCACAGCGTCAAAGTGGAGGAACATTTTTAATTCAAATTCCATTTTTGAACTTCTTCTTAATTTGGCCTTTCAGATACGGTACATAATTGTTGGTCCCCTACATTTGTTCGTAAGAAGCGACTAGGCTGAATGATGAATTTTCCCTGATCGGCACATTTAGTGTTTCGGTTCATTATGCCACCAAGATCGTCTCGGTATAGAACAAGTATGTTTTTTACAAAACTTTTAGTTGCAATTGACCCAGTAGCCAAACAAGGTCTTCTTATTTCCTAATTTTATTTTATTTTTTGGTGTGAATGACTCAAAAGAGTACCAACTTCTCGCCATTGATGTCCGTTTGTTTCGTAAAAGACGTCCGAATTTCGCATCCATGCTACGGGGACTACATTGGTTTTGGCAAGATTCGCGAGGCGATTGAAACAGTGTTGGGGCCTTAAGAGCTGTTTAACACCTTAAGCAGATAAAGCCATTTCAAGTAGCATTGTGAGAGAGTTTGATAGACTTGCCAAGGTAGCAAAAGGGGATACGGCTGAAAACGGCCAGTTATTCAGACCTCCGATCTACCCTATGTATGAGAACTATACATTTACCAGGAATCAGAAGAAATATTCCCTATTACAGTATAGATCTATTCTTTAAGTGCAAAATAACTTCAATCACAGTCCGATGCTTAGGTAGGTTGGATTAAGCGCAAGAATTATATTTAGAGATTTGCCAAATGTCTTTGGTCTTATGTCAACGGGAATAAAAAGGCTTCAAGCTACACATAGCCCCGGGAGTATTTTCGATACTGATGTAAGCTTTAAGGTTGCTACAAGTCAGTCTTTGTTGCCCAGAATTGTAAGCAGCTTCCATGAAGGTATCGAATATTAAATAAATTCATTTGAATTGAGCTATGCTAATTTAGGCCATGCTCAAGTCGACATTTTTCTTCAAATGTCATATTGAATACACTGTCGCGAGAATTGATCTGTTTGGTTTACTTGCTCTATGCACTTCAGATCTCGGATTGAATCCAGCGGTCGAATCGCGTCATCCGTGAACGAGCATTATGTGACGGAATTTGTTTTTGTTTCACATGAAAAATCAACCTAATTCCGTGGACGTATAGCTCGTTCACGGAAGTGGCGCTGTGACCTCAGTATTCTCAACCTGTTCTGGTCGCCTTGAATGTTTCTTGGAACTACGCCCGTAGTGGTGAACAATAAAAAAGCATATTGCTTAAAAAACCAACCTTGAATATTTCTTGAAACTGAATCTTTTAAATATCGACTTCTTATACGTGATTTAATGTTTTCAGGTGGCTCCAATATGAAGACCCTCAGACCGATTCACAGCGTCGTTCGGCCACAGATCGTCCCGGTCAGCAGAATATAATTCGAGCCCTCTTGTGTGCTGGGTTCCCCTTACTTTGGCAACCTCTCTAGAGTACCCTCTCTCAGCCGTTGTTCTAAATTGTGCTTTGTGTCATTTCGCGACCATTACGTCATGTCAACCACTTCGAAATCAAACTCCAATGCACATCGTCTTCTTAGACACATTCCTAGGCGTCAGCATTTGTTTAGTGAACCCGGTAGAAGATTCGCCGACTCGTCGTCGCTCCCCCAGCTGTGAGTCCAATCGCTTATGTTTCACAATTCCAGCTGAGCCCACTGAATCAGAATCCGAATTAAAATCACAAATCCAGAGATATTAAATTAAAAAAAAAAATAATAATAATTTCAGAACACAAAGAGCCCAGTACAACCCACACTCGTAAGAAATAATAATAAATAAATAAATCAATGAAGCATATAATTTCAGGCGTGAAAAAAAGAAACGAGAAACAAAAATGTACGCCCCCTTCTTAACTTGGGTTTTTCTTTTCATTTTTTGTTGTCACAAATTATATAGGCGCTCAACACAAACACACACACACCCATCACTGCTGTTGTATGTGACAGTGTGTTGGCTGATAAAACTTGAAATGAAGTGAAACAACAAAAGTGAACGCACCGAAAGAAAATAATACAAAAAAAAAAAGGTCTGTCTGACGACAAAAAGGCGAAAGAAACCAAAAAGCAATATAGAAACCCTGCACTGAACAGAAATGCACCTCATGGAAATTTGAGCATGCACATCCTTTTTGCAGTTCTTTGCGATTGTTATCAATATTATTATTGCCAACACCAACACCATCTTTTTTTTTTTGTATTTATTGTCCGTATATATAAAATCATCATCATCATCCCCGACAAAAAACAGGAGTTCGAGAGACGATGACGAATGCTCTACAAACACCGACAAAGAAATACTAAAATGCTACGCAAGTAAATTCATAGAAATAAGAATTCTCCCAACCAAGGGTATGTAAGTGGTGTGATGGTGAACTGTGAGTTAGGCAAAAACAGGGATGAAATAGGATAAACCACTCGATGTCGACGACGACGACACCAATTAAAGGAGCAGTGCATCGGGGAGAAAGGATACCGAAAAAAAGGTTTCTTTTTACTTGCATGCACGCATGTTTTAAGTGGCAGCAGTGTAGACCTATCCCAAAGTCTGACAAAATATGTGACACAGCGCGAGGAGTGTAGGAACATAAACACGTGTTGGGTTGTGGTCTTTTTTTTTTCTTCTCTTTTTTTTGTATTATTGAAGAAGGAAGTTATTGATTTCGAATTGAAGATAGCTTTCAAGATCTAGCTTTTGTTTGGGTGAAGAAATACCTACCAACTTTGAAGCACGTCATTTCGTGCGTTACTTACCCTTACCCAATAAAAAGTGTCTCCTAAGAATTTTTCCACTGGTTCACGTCTGACAAAGGCGAGAGTGTAACCGTTCTGAAATATTGGGTACCCTCTATTTGTTTCAAAAATGGCAACTCATTCAATAAGGAAATAGGACCCACGTCCTATTGGCGGACTTGTTGCGCCAAATTTTCATTTTCATACTGGTGGTACCTGTACCTGCTTTTAAGTTTTTTTAAGATGACTTGGACCCTTACTGGATGGATGCAAAGAGCCCAATTTCCTAGGTCGAAATGTGCCTCATATAGAACTAATTGAAAATGGTAGACCACTGAGACCTGACTAAATTATAGAATCTTTTTAGATCATGCTGTAACTAATAGGGCTGCAAAATGGTAGACCACTGAAACCTGACTCAATTAAAGAAACTTTTTAGAGGCTGCTGGAACTACTAGGGCTGCAAAATGGCAGGCAACTGAAACCTGATTCAATCAAGAAACTTTTTAGATCCTGTAGGAGCTATTAGGGATGCAAAACGGTAGACCACAGAAACCTTGACCCAATTAAAGAAACTTTTTAGAGGCTACTGGAAGCTGGCTATCGGAAGCATGCATTTTTTGACAGCAACAAGTCGGCCGGTGCGCAGCCGTGAAATAACGCCGAGCGAAATAACACCGAATTCGAAAACTCGAAACATTGAAAAAGTGAAATAATGCCGAACATTGTTTGAGAAATGAGGCCGAAGCAAATGTTTTCAGAATTGCCGAGAACTATATCATAAAGTATATTTTAAATTTGCAGAAATAGATGTAACTATTATTTTCTCAAATTTGCCTTCTAGTTATTTTAGAATTTGAGAAAATAATAGTTAAGAATTCGCGCGAATTTAGAACTATTATTTTCTCAAATTGTAAATGCTAAAATAACTATAGGGGAAATTTGAGAAAATAATAGTTCAAAATTCGTCTTTTTTTTTTTGATTTTATTTTCTCAAATTCTAAATGCTGAAATAAAACCAACCGATACATTTATTAGAAAAAACAACTTTTCAGAAAATCCCCTTATCCAGCAAATGAGTCTTTAAATTCCATCTTTTATTTTTCCTGTTTATGTATATAATGTTATGTATTTACTTATATATTTATATCTATTTATTCCTTAATTTATTTATTTATTTATTCAATTGAATGTTTGTTGATTTATTTATTTACTTGTTTGTTTATTTATTTATTTATTTATTTTAATTATTTATTTATTTATTGGTATCAATTTTCATCACTCTATTTTTACTTAGTTTTTATTTTTTTACTTTTATATATTAATTAATAATTAATTTATTTATTTATTTATTTATTATTTATTTATTTATTTTTTTATTTTTTTTTTTCATTTTTTTTGTTTATTTAATTGGAGGTTTTTCTCGCACTTTCCTTCAAAAGATTGATATTTGATAAATAATAATTTCCTTCAGATTTGTTAAATATATTGTTTCAGTACTAAGATATAAAAATATCATATCTCTGTACCTATTGTAAAATGTGCGGTAGCTTACCGAATGTAAATCTACATTATGCGGAATAAAATATATATCTATTTATCTAAATGCTGAAGTTAAAGAGGGGGAAATTTGAAATGTATTTATAAATTCAAATCGAAATAAGGCCGACTGGGCCTTATTTCACTATAGCAAAGGGAAATAAGACCGAACAAGGAAATTCGGCGTTATTTCGCTTTCACGAAGTGAAATAACACCGACTTCTCAAATTCGGCGTTATTTCACGGCACCGGCCGGTGCTAATGAAACGTCTAATAAGGCGTACAGCAAATGCTTCCTTCTAATTTCAAACGAATCTTCAATGATTTGCAAAGCTATTGGCCAAACAGTCTCAACTTATTTCTGCTCAAAGTCCTGAAACCGTCATGAAATTTTTTGTTTAACGCCACTACCATACCTAATGCGCTTTTGAGGAAAAGTTTCGCAATCTTCGTCGATTTAGAGGGCGCTTTGGACAAGCATGTCCAGCTAGGAGTTAATCCAAAACTTGTTTTCTAGACTCAAGCTATGCTCTAAAACCGGGCGCTGTCTACATGGGTTGTGCACTAGCTGACGCTCTGTTTGCAGCGGTCCATCTCAATGCTACTGCCATCTATGCTCAGGAGGATGCTCACGCCTAAGATAGGTACAGGGTGTCCGCCGGGATGGTATACTACTTTGTTTGCTTATAATTTTTGATTAAATGAAAGAGAATGGATCTTATATTGATAAATGTTTTATTTAATGTCGGCAATTATGTATGGAATACAATATCAGGTAAATGTCCGCCTCTGTTAGTCTCACAGATGCGAGCCCTTTTGAGCACATTTTTCATTACATTCTAACACATTTCACGAGGTATTTCATTAATTTCATCACGAATATTTTGTTTGAGTTGCTCAAGCGTTTCTGGTTTATTTGCATAAACCTTGTTTTTCAGATATCCCCACAAAAATAAGTCTGGAGCAGTTAAATCAGGCGACCGTGGAGGCCAATCAACATCACCATTTCTTGAAATAACTTGTTGTGGAAAGAGGTCTCGCAGTAATTCCATTGTAATCCTGGCTGTATGCGATGTGGCACCGTCTTGTCGATACCACATGTTAATCAAGCCCAAAGCATGAAGTTGTGGCGTTAAAGAGTGTTCAATCGTATCACGATATCGCTCCCCATTCACAGTTACCATTACGCCGTTTAATTTTCAAAGAAGTAAGGTCCAATGATTCCTCCTGACCAAATTGCACACCAGTAATGTTTTCAGCCGATCTTGCAGTACGTTGTGATCCATGCTTGGGCCTATAACCTACAGACCCTCTTTCTTCGAAATCATTCACTACACGATAAATAGTGCGTTTTGTTGGCACGTTGTTTCTCCCAAAAATTTCACGTAACTTTCTCATCGTCACAGTAATCGATGATTGATTTTGATAAAATGTTTTAACGATTAAAACACGTTGGCTTATCGAATATTTTTCCATAATAAATTTGCCACGTGCCTACTTCACGACTGCCAAATATGAACTGTCAAGACTAATGTTTACCAAAATGACGGCAAAACAAAGTAGTATACCTTCCCGGTGGACACCCTGTATATTCCCTCTTAAGAGTTCTCCTCGCAGCATAATTCCTTTTGGAATCATTTTGGAGGTTTTTGTACTCTTGTTTCTCCTTGGCGGTAGAAATCCGTTCTATAGCGCTCTCCCTAGTCCAGTTTCCTTTAATTGGGGGCCCCCTATCTAGACTTGCAGGCACATGCAGTTAGGAGTTTTATTTATAACCTGTACAAATCTGCTGTTTGCGGCCGGGAAGGTATAGTAAACACGTCCTCAATATTCCTTCAATGGATATGGTCGTTTGGAAAACAATCAGCGTACCAAACGTAAGTTTTAAATTGTCTTTTTTAACAGACTTTATAACCACAGCTGCCAATGGCAATTAAACGACCTCCTCGCGAAGATTGTGGTCGACATCATCACAATCACAAACTGATTGACGGTTCGCAGTTGTGGTGACTGGCTTTTTGAGGAAACCCTGCGCCAGTCCAAGCGGACAATAATCCTGACATCGTATTTTGGGAGCCTATTAT
The DNA here is from genome assembly GCA_946477585.1 of Cheilosia urbana. NCBI lineage: Eukaryota > Metazoa > Arthropoda > Insecta > Diptera > Syrphidae > Cheilosia > Cheilosia urbana. The sequence continues at coordinate 7,892,592 of OX297857.1, forward strand.
ACGTCCTCGCCTAGTTGAGTAAGTGTCGTCGGCCAGTTTAAATATGGCTGCACCCGACTTAAGTTCCAATTTTTGAATTTAAGACAGTCTGGAAAGTTGTTTTTTTATCTCGAAAGACTGCCGAGCTTTGAAACTTCGACATTTCGCCTTTCAATCAACCTAACCTCACCGTCTGTCAAGTCGACGACAGCTGGTATAAGCTCAGTCCTTAAGACGATGATTTTCCAACCTGAATGGAGGCATTTTTCGCAAGTTTCTCGAAGCCGGGTCACATGGCCACCCCCTTCACATTCATTTTCATTCTATGTGCTCCCCAAGCGAATTTCCTTCTTATCTCAACTATGGAACAGACTAGACGGTGTGGTTCTGAGAAGCTCAAGTCCTGCTAGACTGGAACATTTTTAACACCAGCTGTCTGCATATACTTTTTTTTTTTTTACTCTTGTTGTCTAAGGTTATTGACTTACGCTCATTTGATTCGAAAATGTTTTATTTGTGTCCTGTTGTCGTCGTCGTTGCCGTCGTCGTCATCATCATCATCAGCATTACCACCATCACATCTTCATGCTTGCCTTGCAGTGTGACGGTTTTTCTTCCCTTAGACATTTATTTATTTATTTTTATATTCCATAACAGATTTTGTTTTGGATTGCATGTCGGTGGTTGGTAATGACACGAAGAGTCGTCTTAGTCGGTATAGAAAATATAACACATGTGTAGATATCGGGGAATAATTCCATAAGGGTATATTTCATTCTCTGTTATAGGACGGAAAATCCACCCACCTACTGTTGTTTGCTGCTTTTATGGTGTGGGCTTACGAGTGTGCGTAGGTATATCGTATATGCGGCGAACACTATCTGATAAACACCCTTATTTTCCGGAATTCTACGTGAACAAGTTTTTCATTTTTTCATTTCTCCCTTTCCCAACCCTCGCCTGAGAAGAAGAAAAAGAAAACCTCATGAATGGGAATAAATAAATAAAGAGAGGCATATCCAACGGAAGAGAGACAGAAATCATGGCGCGAGTTAAGTATCCATAGCAAAACATATTGAGAAAAAAGATAACATTATTTGTATTCAATGATATCTTTAGTCTCTAGTACAGTCTTGCACACAACGCTACAATGATAACATATGTAAAAGAGATAATATCGTTTGTATACAATGTTGGAATATTATCTCTTCTTCATTATCAAGCAAGACGATTGTACGCTTGGGTCTCCTTGTAGATAGATAAGAAAAGTATATAAATACGACTGTATGATGAATTTATCAACAGTCTTATTGTAACTACATAGTAGCCTTAAGCTCCTTTTAGAATTAGTAAAAAGTATTTCAATAATAAAGGACATAGTTCCAAATAAATATTGTTTAATTTTAAAAGTAAGAAACAAGTGTTTTAATTGGCGATCCTGCCAGGAGGTTAAATATACTTTTTAACTTCAATCGAGCGGACCTCGGGAACAAGTAGTGAAATCTAGTATAAACAGAACACTCGCGTTACCGGTTACAAGAATTACCTAGCATAGCAGGTACAAATATAGCTTCTTCGTACGAAGCAGCAAAGCAATTCAGTGAAAGTGTATATGTGGAGAAAAAAAACACACAAATTCGACGACAACAGACACGAGTTCAAAATGGAACAACTCGCAGTATTAATGGCAAGATTAGAAGCTTTAGAAACCAGGAGCAACACAGTAACACAAACCCTAGAGCACACACGCACAGAGAATGCAAGGTTAGCAGCAATAATAACTAACCAAAATCAAATAAACACTAATTTAGAAACAAAACTAAATGAAGTAAAATCTGGATTAGGCATAGTACCAAACATACCTGTGCTAGAGGAAATAAGAACCACATATACAGATGGTAGTGAAATACAGTTAGACGCATTTAAAAGCCTACCTATTTTCAACGGCGATCAATCAAATTATCGGTCGTGGCGCGAAGAAGCATCCAGATTAATGGACAGCATTAAAAACTTCAAAACACACAGTAAGTACGCAGCAGCATTGACTATAGTGAAAAGTAAAATACAGGGTGCAGCCGCGAATGTGTTAACTAATTATAACACAATTTTTAATTTTGAGGCGATACGTAACAGATTAGATTATACGTACTCTAATCAAGAACCTCTATACGTGCTACAAGACATGATGAAAGCCATCACGCAAAAAAGAAGCACACTGTCTGAATACCACGACGAGATAAATAAAAATCTCAATTTAATAATATCAAAAATCACTATGTCAGGTGATCCGCCGAATATAATCGACAGACTAATTAAAAATGCTAACGACGACGCAGTTCGTATATTCATTGATGGTATGAGTGACAACTTTACAAGAGGATCATTATATTCAGCTACAATAAATGATCTAGAACACGCATTCGCAATTGCTCGCAGAATAGAACATGATAATGTGCACAGGCATTTACATCTCACTCAGGATAAGCACCACAAAAATATGCCACATGAACGCAGAAACGAAAGAAGACCAAATTATTCGAGCCAAACAACGAATTATCAACCCCAGAAGCAATACGATAATATGCAGCAACACAATCAAGGACCACAGCCGATGGAGATAAACTCGAGACAAATTGTACATGCACAGCGACAAAATTGGAATCAATACAAACCCGATGTATATAATCCACCAGCGAAACGTGAACACAGCGGGAGTTTCAACACACACAACAGACCGCAACGATCTTATCAGCAGAACTTCAAGCAGCAGAGAGTAAATAACTCCCGACAACAACGCAGAGACGATGTCAGCAGTACATATGCAGAAGCAGATGAAACGGAATGTATGGTAAATAATAACATAAGAATAGATCATTTAAACTAGTAGACGGGTTGCCCTGCTTAAATTTAACTAGTACTATTTCTAAGAAAATTTATAAAATTCTTATTGATACTGGTGCAACCCATAATTACATTAATAGAAAATGCGATTCTAGCAAAAAAATTAAAATTAAACCTATAAAAATAAAAACAATGCATGGTTATTCTATGGTAGATACAAAGAAAGTAGTTAGGATATTAAAGAAAAATATAACATTTTTTGAATTAGAGGATATTCAGTCTTTTGATATGATATTAGGATATGAAGGACTTAAAGTTCTAAACGCGGAAATAAATTTCAGTAATATGACTCTAACTACCATAAGCAGTGTCGAATCTATTCAGAAAATTAATTACATAATTGGGGAAAATAATATTTATAAAGCAGACATAGATAGACTGATGAAGATTAATAACAGCATAGGACCGTTACCCTTTACAGATACTATAGAAGCAAGCATTAGGACGACCAATGATAATCCGGTTTATGTTAAACAATATCCATATCCCATAGCAGATAACGAATTCGTAAACAAAGAAATACAGAAACTCTTACATGACGATATAATAGAAAAAAGCCATAGTCCTTATAACAGTCCCATATGGACAGTACCTAAAAAAGGTTTGGACGAAAAAGGAAAACCAAAACGGCGCATGGTTGTTGATTTCCAAAAACTTAACGCTCACACTGTAACAGACAGATACCCCATTCCGGATGTCAACATGACAATTCAAAATTTAGGTAAAGCCAAGTACTTTACAACATTAGATTTGGAGTCAGGTTTCCACCAAATTAAAATCAAAACAGATGATAAAGAAAAAACAGCTTTTGCTATAAATGGCGCAAAATATCATTTTAAACGAATGCCTTTCGGGCTCAAAAATGCACCAAGCATATTTCAGAGATGCGTGGACGACATTTTGAGAGACTTTGTAGGTAAATTCGTACACGTTTACATTGATGACGTATTGATATATTCTTCATCTGAGGAAGAACATATACAGCACATAAGTCAAGTATTCGACGTACTCAATAAAGCCACATTAAAAATATCTGATGAGAAAAGTAAGTTTTTTCAAGAAGAAGTAGAATACTTAGGTCACATAATCAGACATGGTAGAATCACTACGAACCCTGAGAAAATAGCAGCTATAGAAAATTTTCCAGTCCCACAAACGGTAAAGGATTTGAGAGGATTTTTAGGTCTTACAGGTTACTATCGTAAGTTTATAAAAGGATACGCAAGCATAGCCAAGCCCCTGACATTATATTTACGAGGAGATAACGGTAAAGTAAACAAAAAACAAAGTAAAAATATTAAGTTAAATCTGAATGATTCAGCATTAGAAGCGATTAGAATTTTAAAAAATTATTTGAAAGAACAAGTCGAACTTTTTCAACCGGATTATAGTAAACCATTCGAGCTTACTACTGATGCATCCAACATAGCTATTGGAGCCGTACTAAGTCAGAATAAGCAACCTATACACTTCTTGTCAAGAACACTGAGTAAGACAGAAGAGAACTATAGCACAAACGAGAAAGAGCTATTAGCGATCATATGGTCCTTACAAAAACTCAGAAACTACATATATGGTATAGCAGACTTAACCATATATACCGATCACCAGAGCCTTATATATTCTGTATCAGAAAAAAATCCCAACACAAAGCTGAAACGTTGGAAGGGAATCATTGAAGACTTTGGAGCAAAATTAGTTTATAAACCAGGAAACCTAAATCTTGTAGCTGACGCATTATCACGTCAACGCATAAATACTTCTACCATAGAAACAGCACATTCAGCTGAAAGTTCTTCTAATGATATAATAAAAACTGTGAATCAGCCTTTTAATGCATACACTGCACAGTTCGAACTTATTGAAGATATAACAAATAATATCGAAACACAAATCTATTTTAGTAACAAAATAAGACTCATAATAAAATTTAAGGACAAAGACTCTTTACTAAGGCAGATGAAAGAAGTTATACAACCCCAAAAGATTGTAGCTTTGCATACGAAATTTGAAAACATATACAAATATGGTGAAAACATAAAAAAAGAATTCCCACTAGTAAGATTTATATTCACACCAAGAAAACTTCAAGACGTGACAAATTTGGAGGAACAACTAAAACTTGTAAGGGTAACTCACGAAAGAGCACACCGAGGGTTACGTAACAATATACAAGAAATCTCAGAGAAATATTACTGGCCCGATCTAAATAAACAAGCAAAGAGTTTCAACAGAAAATGCATAGCATGTCTATTTGGAAAATATGAAAGAAAACCTATCAGAGAACCTCTGAATAATTCAGAAATACCAACACATGTGGGAACACACATTCATATGGACATATACTTCAACGACAAGTATACTTTCCTTGTAACAGTAGATAAGTATTCTAAATATACAATCCTTCGGGAAATCGAAACTCGAAACAGACTGTACGACGTTATGGAAGAGGTCTTATCTAATTATTTCCCAAAATGTGAACGACTCATGACAGATAACGAGAAGGGATTCAAAACAGAAATGGTGAACCAAATGTGTTTGAAATACAACATAACTAAAGTAGAAACTCCAGTATACAGATCGACAGCGAACGGTCAGGTAGAACGTGTAAACGGTACAATAACTGAACTGTCTAGAATATTCACAATTCAGAATAAAACAAGACTTATCGAAGAAATATTTAGAACAGTGCGTGAATTAAATAATTCTATACACTCAGTTACCGGTTTGAAACCTAGAGACATTTTCTTTAATCAAAATAAATATAGCAATAGTGAAATTATAATAAATAAACTAAACTCAGCATCCAAAAAAGTGATCGAACGTCTAAATAAAGGAACTCGACACAGAGAGTATAAAAAAGGAGATAAGATAATGGTAAGAATCACAGGTCTTAGAAAGAAATCTAACGCCAGATACATAACAAGAATAGTAGAAGAAGATAAAGGAGACACTGTAATCTCTAAAGAAGGAATAAAAATTCACAAGGATAACATAAAGAATTATCATTTTTCAGATGACGAAAATATTAATATTCCTAACATTACTAGGAATTGTACAGAGTCAAGAAGGGCAAGGAAACGTTCAAATAACTGAGTTACTAAACAAGAAGTTTATACTTACGCAAACAGATGACGTGTATTTATTCAAAGAACAAACTTATTTGTTACATGCCACCAACCTGACTTCGATATTTCAACCTTACGTAAATATCGTAACTAGTAAATATCAACCTACACAAGAAGAAAAAATTTGGTTAAGTAAAATTAAGAATTTAGCAGACCAATTACAAGAACATACTAGGCATACTAGATCAATTAACTTTTTAGGAACAGCTTTCAAATATGTGTTTGGTAATCCTGACCATTATGACTTAGTTAACATAGAAACGAGTATAAATAATCTCATAGAAAACAATAATAAACAAAAAACTATAAATTCTAGATTTGAACAAATTTTGCAACAATTCGAAGGTCAGAGCCTTAAAGAACATTTAGTAATAGAACAAGTGTACGAACAATTATTATTATTGACCAGAACAATTAATGCAGCAAAAAATAATGAATATTTATCAGAAAGCCTAGACTTAGATGACATTAAAAATATTATTCAACATGAAATAATTCAAGTACCCATAATAAATATACTTGAGTACTCTAAAATATTATTAGCTAGAACTGATGAATTCTTCATCACAATATATAAATATCCAGTTCTAATTAAATCATGTAAATTGTATAAAGTAACACCTTTAAATTCAAAACATGGAAAAATCATTACAGATAAAACAATTGCCTTATGTAACCAAACTTATTTAAGAACAAGAAATTGTCAAAATCATCTAAGTAAAAACATTTGTGAAATTAACTTTGAAGAAGAAAATTGTCTTATTCCACTTTTAAAGAATATAACTTCAAAATGCAACATTAAACAAGAATACGATTACGACTTAGAAATTGAATCCGGTGTTATGTTATTAAGCGGTAAGCATAAGTTAAATAATCAAACAATTAATGGTATAAACTTAGTTACTTATGAAAATACTATAAATCTAGACGATAAAATATACAAAAACATGCATAAGCAAATTAAAGAAGTTATATTAAGAAATCATAATTCAGAGTCTTACATCGACCAAATAATTAAAGAAGATACAATGTACAAATTCGATAACATAGATACTTTAAAAAAACTAATTATTCCTTTTGAAGAAAAACCGATATTATCAACTATATACACAATTGTAACACTGATTGTTATTCTAGCATTTACGTACGTAATGATAAAAACTATACAATGTATAACAGATCGTCAAAAACAAAAAAAGATTGACGCATATAACAAAACTTATGAAAGAGAAATGTTAAAAATAGCGTCGAAAAATCGGGACGATTTCGTTTAACAAGGGGGGGAGTTAAGTATCCATAGCAAAACATATTGAGAAAAAAGATAACATTATTTGTATTCAATGATATCTTTAGTCTCTAGTACAGTCTTGCACACAACGCTACAATGATAACATATGTAAAAGAGATAATATCGTTTGTATACAATGTTGGAATATTATCTCTTCTTCATTATCAAGCAAGACGATTGTACGCTTGGGTCTCCTTGTAGATAGATAAGAAAAGTATATAAATACGACTGTATGATGAATTTATCAACAGTCTTATTGTAACTACATAGTAGCCTTAAGCTCCTTTTAGAATTAGTAAAAAGTATTTCAATAATAAAGGACATAGTTCCAAATAAATATTGTTTAATTTTAAAAGTAAGAAACAAGTGTTTTAATTCGCGCAAGAAATGGAACCAAATAGACATGGCACAGTCGGAAATGAATGAGTGAAATTGTAAAATAGGACCTAGATCTGATTAGGGCATTTTAGAACAACTTTCAATTTGTGTCAAATTCTTGAAAGTATAATTATCTAGAAAGGGATAAGTTGGGGAACTGGGTATGGATATTTTTTTTCTGTTCTGCGTGTTGGGAGTCATTTTCGCACGGAAATTGTGAAAATATTCGTCCATTCGAAAGTCAGTCAGTGCGGGTTGCTCTTTTACACTTTAAAATAGATTTGTAATCTTTCCTTTGACAGCTGGCAATTGTTTCAATCGTGCGATAATGGATACAATGGCAATGGACTGCTTTCCAGAGCCTTTGGTGTGCCATCCAACCAGATCCGGGGTTTACAGCTTTAAAACTATTCTTTACGACAGAAGAGCAGTTCGGATCTATAGCAATAACCACTTAAATTTGTGTCAAATTTTCTTTATAATAATAATTGTTCTACATTAAGATAGCAAGTTTCTTTTTACATAAAAGCCCAATAACATAATGACAATTAAATTGTTTCCATGTATTAGGTATGGCATTTTAAGTGAGAGCAAACATTCCCATTATGTATAGAACACAACGTCGTTCAAGTGGCTGCTTCGCAGTAGCGCGTTCTGTGACTCAAATTTTCCAAGACATTGTTGATGGTTTCGGCTACACGGATTGCTTTATATGATATTGGCCTTAAGTGCTTGAATTTTTTCCGGGTTGTTGGCATAACATTGGTACTTCACGGTTCCCCACAAAAAAAAGTCCAAAGGACTCACATCGCAGCTCCGATGCGGTCAATTGACATCGCCAAGACGGCTGATAAAACGATTTGATTAATTTGGTGCGCAGAAGATCGATTGTGGCATGGGCTGTGTGGCATGGCGCGCCATCCTGCATGAATCAAATCAAATCCAAATCCATATCTTCAATTTCAGTAAAAAAAGTTTTATTAAAATGGCTCTGTAACGCCCACCGTTGACCGAAAAGTTGTTCTCAGCCTTATGTTCGAAGAAGAAATTGAGTCTTGCACTCTCAGCAACAGCAAAAAAAAATATCCTGTTGTTTTGAGATCACAAAAAAAAGTAGTAAAGTGATGGGTAAATATAAAATAAAAGGATTGGAAAATGGTTGCGAGGTGTCCAATGTCCGACAGATGAACTGGAGTTCAGTTGTCCCATAGATGAGTTGGATGGTGACTTTTTCGGCGGTCTTAAAGTTTTGCAACTGTAAAGCTTAAGTGTCCTTATATACAGTCTTACGATTTTTTTTTAAGTTACCTCCATGTCGACGGCAACCAAACCAAACTTCCTACGCTATATTACCATAGAGGAACAATCGAAAATGTCTTCAACCTCCACATGATGTCCTTTTCCAATTAATAAATAAGTCAAACCAGTCAATTATCCAGTATCCCAGCTGCGGTCGTCTGGAATGTTCTCCATGTCCATACGCCATACAGACAAATCCACCTACAAACATCTCACTCTTATCATACAACGGCATTTTCTGTCCTTCTGAAATTAACCCTTTTGACAATTAAAACAATTGCTTTAGTGGAATCTGCAACATCACAAAATGAAAAATAAAAATAAAAGATAAATTCTTAGATCAGAATTCGTTGAAAAGAAAACCCGAAAGCAATAAAATAAAAAGATTCCTGAAGACACCACCTTAGCAAAACTTACACAAAAAGTAAGTCCTCCATCAGCACAAAAAAAAAAAAACACAAATACCCAACAACATCCTTCACCTCTTCCCATCGGTCGCCTAAAACTTCTAAAAATCCCAATAGCCTCTGGGTTGAGAGTGAACACCTTTTCGTTCTTCCAGAAACCCCCCTCACCCTCCCCGCTGCCACATTCCCAACACAACCATCATCGTCTGGAGCTCTTGAAAAATAAAAGATCTTGTAAAGTTGAGATACTCGTACCACAAAAAAAAAAAAAAAAAAAAAAAGAAGAAAGATAGGTACTTTTGCGACTTAGGTGTGCAGGAATAACTTTCGGTTGCGCTTCTCTCCGATTCTTGTTCTGGTTCTGTATCTTCTGTGTGCTGTTGCTCTTCCAGTATGCAATGCTGTAGCTGCTATTGATCTTTATTTTATTTTTGAACTTTAAGACTAGATTTATGTGGCCGCACAACTCAGAAAAAAAAAAAAAAAAACAACAATTTAAAAAGAAGAGGTCGGCAAAGAAGAATTCAGAAGAGTGGGAAAAAATAATCGAACTGAACTTGTAAATACCTTGAACTTGTTATCGGTTACATGCGTTTCACACTTCTCCACCCCCGTTCTTTTGGCGTGTTGTGCTGTTTTTGCGTCGTCTTTTTCTTTGCTTTTTTTTTTTTTTTTTTGATAGTTAGTTTCTAATGAGAAGAACAATTTTAAACGAATCGCACATCATCATAGCGGGAAGTTAATCAGCAATGGGCGCATTCACAGCTTGATTTGGAAACTATTGACATGATAGTGGGATGATAGGACCTTTATTACACGGTCAGTTTTGGTATAAAATATGCTCTAATATGAGAGTTACTCCTGTGATGGGATTTTTTTAAAAGCAGATAACCATGGAAATTTCCGTAGAAGTAAGCTACCCACCAGTTCTCTAGGATCGTGGGAAAACTTCCCATTAGGGGAAATTTCGATAGGGGTATTTCTTAGCTTTGTTTACAAAATGTGTGCTTCGAAAGAAACCGAATATTTCTTTTAATTACATCCAGGCAGACAGGCAACACTAAATTTAGTTAACCAAAATCAAACAGGCACACATTACAGAGCTGAAATCCACTGCACAAATCTAGTACAATATTTCCTACGCACGGAATAAAAAATGCTTCTTTTTCAATAATTGGTAATTCATTTAAAAAAAAAAAAAAAATCCTAAAATCTGTAGTATAATTTGAAATAGAAAGCATACACAACCACGCATTTTTGCTTTGTATAGTACGACCGATTGACAGAATGACAGTGACAATAGCGATTTCCTTCTTTCTTTTTGGTTTTTGGTAAAGGAAGATTTTCTTCACGCGGCTGCCTAGCAATACCTTCGATTACTTCGAATTTTAAGACGACTTTGTAAAGTAAATTGATAAAAGACAGTAAAATAAATATGCTACATATCGAACAAAAGGGAATTTTCGGCGTGGCCGGTGGGATTTCTCTGAAAAATACCCCCAAACACTGGTGGCTGTATTTATTTGTGGAGTTTTTAATCAGCATGCGTCATGTCCACGGTTACCACATAAAAATAAAGTTTGTGTCCAAAATTTAAAAAAAAAAAAAAAAATAAAAAATGACCAAAATAATTTAAGTCCGAAATATGTCTTTATTTCAACATATTGCATATGTTTCATAAAAATTAATATCGAATTTCTTATTTCATTTCGTAAAAAAATTACGAAAATGGAATAAAAAATTACAATTTGACCAAGAGAAAAGAATAATGACCAAATTTTGTCACAAATTACCAATGTGGTAACCGTGGTCTTGTCGTGTGCCTAACTTGGATCAAGTGTGAAACCTCTCTTAATATAGAGTCGCTGGCGGAAGTGCGACAGCTATGAAGGTTCGACTTGTGCATTTTTCAGCCTGCAAATGCCGCTAAAGTCTGGACATTGAAAAATTCTTGTAATCCAATAGTAAAAAACAAAATTTAATTATGAAAAAACTTTGTACCTCAAACACAACTTAAGGCCAATGAACAATTCGTCCGTTAAATACATCCTTCAAACTCTTAGAGCCATTTGATAAAAATGATCATCGATTAGCACGCTCGTAGAACTTAAACCGTTGTTTTTCAAATTATGTTCTCCTCCAAGTGTTTGATTGCACATCCCGAACAACAGTTCCAATTAATGTACCCACATGTTACGTTTTCTGAACGCGCCCATTAACTGATTCAAATAGCAACCCACAAAAGCGGAACCGAACAGCCATCAACACAAAGCAGAAGGAGAAGATAATACAAATAAAGAAGAATACATTCGAAAACTGGAAAACCTGAAAGTAGACAAAAAGTTGATCGTGTTGGTAAGAGGAGCATGCATGAAGCTAAAAAGAAACTTGTTCTTAATGCGGTACCCTTGTGGGGCTGGTTGGTTGGTTGATTTTTTTTTTCTTTTCTGTCTTCCGCTCTTAAGGCTACATACCTATATGTATAAATTTATTTACTTCGTTTTCTGTCCATTTATAACCTCGATCCATCTCTTGTTATTACTGGGCTTTTGTGGCCCGGGTTATAACTTTTTGATAAAAAAAAAAGAAAAAAAGGGAAAGAATTTATTTTCTTATTTATTGGGACAGTAATCGCTGTTAGTTTGTTTTTGTCTCTGCCACAATAAACATGTGATGGTAACAAAACTTCCCAGCCATTCGTAGAAGAGATAAGATATCACATTTACGTGCTCATTGTACAAGATACAAAAAGACTGGCTCTGTAAATGTCTCCCAATTTGTCTCAAACTGGTACTGGCTTTCAGTTGCGAACTTCAAAAAGAAAAGGAAACTTTCCAGTTTATGCTGAGAATCAGTACCTTATTCTAAAACCGAATAAATTAATATAAAATCGAAGTGAAAACAATCCGGGGTTTCCAAAGGGATTAGGATACCTTTTTGTGCCACGCGACGGTGATTTGACAAAAGAAATTCCAATCGGTTAAAAGAGCCGCAGGTTAAAACAAAGCTCCGAAAGATTCTGTGCATTGACTTTGAACTCAGATAGATAGTTTTATTACGTATATTAATTTACAGTAGGTTTTGGATTTTTTTTACCACACATTTTATAATTCAGAGATATGAAAATTTGTATCTTTCTTCTGAAACATTATTTTGACCTAGCGCCATTTTTATACAATACTGTTATTTTAGGAATTTCATTGGGCAAGAAATATATGTTCCGAAGGAAAATACAAAAAAAAAATTAAATTAAAAAAAAGGAATAGTGACTAGCTAATAAATAAAAAAGTTAATTTATAAAACCAAAAACCCCAAAGATTTAAACAAGACACTTTCAAGTACAACTAATTGCCAGTCGGAGGCTGCGCATATTTTTGTCAGATTGTGGGTAGTCTCCGACTGCCAATTAGTTATACTTGAAAGTGTCTTGTTTTAATCTTTTTAAATCTTTTTTTTACAGTCACAGTCGGTTTTTTTTTTTTTTTTTTTTTTAAATTAACTTTTAAATTAACTTTTAAATTAATTTTTCCTTGAATAACTTAAATTTTCCCTTTGTTGTAATAAATATTCTTTGGCACAGTGGCTTAGTGGTTAGTGTGTTGAACTACTAAGCGAGGGGTTGAGGTTCGAATCCCGCAAAAAAAAAAAAAATCCATCTTAGGGTTTTTTTTTCACTGTGCCACCTATCGCGAACGTCTGACAAACATCCGAGAATATAACTGTCTTGAAAGAGCTTCTCAGTTAGCCGTTTGGAGTCGGCATAAAATTGTAGATCCCTCCGGACCTGTTGCGCCAACTATTTATTATTTATTTATGTAATAAATATTCCTCTAATATCGTCATCGTATTTTACAGATTCCCTCTCAATGTTGAGAGCGAGTTTATGCGATGAAAATATCGCAGTATCGTCGGCAAAGATAGGTGCTTCGCAATGAGGTAGACTTGGGATTTCCCAGCTACATAAAACGGGCCGAAGAACTGAGCTTTGGGTTCAACCAACGATTTGATAAAAAAATACGGAGAATTTGACAAAGTGTTAAATTAATTTTATTTCCATTTGATATAATTGACAATGACTAAATAACTAATCCTATTTGGCTTGGTCTAAGGCCGTCTACCAGGTTGACAATACGAGCCCAAACGCAAAATAGTTGGTCTATGCTGTTTGACTACGAATACATTCTGTTTGTAACTTCAAACTTGTTTTGTTTCTTGAAATAAAAAGTTTTGTTTACGAAAATAAATTTTTATTTTTATTTTTGTTACAAATAAAACAAAAGTTTAATCAACAAGTTGTTACACTTGAAGTTATTACTGAATAAACATAAGTAATATTTTTTTCATCTTTTGTTTGAGCGCAAAATAGTTAGTCTAAAAATTAAAAATGTGTGTTTTACCACTGCGTTACATCACCTTTCTTTGCTATCACTGCTTGAATTCGTTGTGGCGATTCGATCTGTGCGGGTCCTTGCTGTTTGCTGTCTTAACTTTTGTTTCATTTTGTGCCATAGATTTCGATTGGCGAAAGATCAGGGGTGGGATTCTGTAAAAAACGAAACGAAAAACGCTTTCGTTTGCACGAAGAAATTTGCTTGTGTAACATAGGGCAAAATATTCCTGCGCACGAAAACGTTTGATCGTTTCGCCTTACAGAATCTGGCCCCAGGGCTGCTGAATGGCTATTCCATTAAAGGAATGGCTTCAGTAGATAACCAGGCTTTAGTTGCCTTTGCCGTATGGCAAGATGCACCGTCTTGCTGAAATACGTAGACTCCTTCGGTTGACTGAAGTTGTGTTATTGATGGAAGCAGATGATCTTCCAAGATGTTGCGATATTTCGCAGAATTCAGAAGGCCGTCAACAAAACATAATCTACCAACACGCCCAGACATGCACCCCAATATCATTTGTGATGCTGGAAACTTAATCGTTCGTTTCAGACAGTCTTTATGGAAAGCTTCTTTGGAGGTGCGAAGTACACGCTATCGCTCATCGCCAACACAAACCTCAAATCTTTATTCATCGCTCCAAATTACTTCCCGCCACTGATGTAAGGTCCAATTTGTGTCGCATTCAAGTCGCCTTTTCTTTTGCCTTGGCGTAAGAAGAGGCTTTTCATTCGGGTTGAAAAAATCACAATGCAAAACAAGGAAAAGATTTTTAAACAAACCTTGTAAAATTTATATTTCATTTTCTTCATGTTGCGCTTACAAGTGTCGACGGATATTTCTTTTTTGATGCGGCTTTTCCACTCTACAGTTACCCCAGCAGCAGTTTGACGACGATTTTCCTTAATTATTTTTTTTTAATACCCTACAATCGCGGGCTCTATCGGTGGCCGCCCAGTTTTCTTTCGGGTTTTAATGTTACCCATCTTAGTAAAGAACGAAATAATATTCTGTACTGATGAACGAGGGAGATTGAAATTCGTTGCAATTTTATAGTTTTAAACGCCATTTTCAAAAGCTTTTATAATTGATTCCCTAAGATCTTTAGATAAGGGAACACCACGTGTCATGATAACCCAACAAATGAAATTCAACTTATTGCACAGGTACACTTATAACCTGCCAAAGCAAGAGCACGCTTGTTTGTGCTTAATTTTTCGTAACGGTTAACTTAATCATACGATGATGTGGAGTCAGCGTTGCCGTTTGGACCCTTTAGGGGCAAAATGGACCCTTTTTGAGGCTCGAGACCCTTGGTCCCAACTTTTCTAAATGTGATCAAATTGGACCCTTTTTCAATTTAACCCTCACACGAACAGAAATTTAAATTTACTAAAGTAAGACTTGATTATTTATTGAACGAAAAAGAATACAAGAAAAGTAAAAAGTATAAATGTCTAGAAATCTACGGCTGGACGCAGCCGTTTCATTTTCGTCGATAAGCGCACCCATCTAAACCATCCAAAACCAGAACTCAAAAACTTAACAGAAGAAAAAGATAACACTATTTTCCAAATAAAAACCTAGTAGGTATACGAATACAGAAAGACTATTCTAAAAAAGTAAAATGTAAATCACAGAGATTTTTACAGAGGGCCTTAGTATGATTATTATTATTAGTATTGCGCAGAATATTTATTATTATTACTAGCTGTCTCGCCCATATTCGTAAATGTAATGAAAATAATAATACCGAGCATGCACAATGCACATGTCCTTTACGGTACACGATGTATAAAGCGGAAGGTCATACATTTGACTTTAGGAGAAACAGGGGAATTCAAGATTGATTTCACAAAATTCCATCGATTGTCCTTGAGACTTTTTAATTGTCATAGCGAAACGGGAAATTGATACGCTCAAATACGAATGGCAAATCTTTCTGAATATGCGGAATCCGTGGAATTAGAATGAATGACATTTTATTTGAGATCCTTCACAATCAAATCAAACGCGATCAGTTACAAAATTTCGGTGGATTGAGGTTGCGGAACAAAATTTTAACTGAGACCACTTTCAATTTCAAATTGTGTAGCAGTAAGCCCGGCACATCAAAATAATTTAAAAATTAAACATTTTTAATAATTTTTGTTGTATTGGAAGTGACACTACCCGTATTTCTATTCCATCTATTTTTTTTAAAATGCGGTTCTCCATACAAAGTTCTATCCCCAATCCCATCCCCGTAAACTTTTATTTTCACTACAAAAAGTAGCATGTCCTTTCCACCAAGCACGATCCATTCCCGAGTTATGAGTGCACATACGGACGTCAGACTCTTTTACATAAAGCCGTACTCACCATACCAAAATAGTGTCCTATCTATCCAACTGTAACGAAGCATACAATAAATAGTTCTACCTTTCAAACTGTAACCAACCACATACAGACAAACGAACACAATTTTAAGGCTTAATTTTTATATATATGTATAGATTATATATTTTTTTCGTAATAAATACAGTCATTTGTTTGGTTTTGTGACTAATAAATTTGTATTAAATATTTTTACTGTTTTTTTTTTTTGCTTTATTAGTATTTTATATGGGGGATTCTTTTTTTTGCTCGGGACCCTTTTTAATCCCCTTTTTGAAATTTTTCAGCGGCAACACTGTGTGGAGTAGACCAACTGTTTTGCATCGCGAATGACGTAGACCAACTATTTTGCACTCATTACCAAAATGAGAAAGCACACAGTTTTAACGGTATTTTTTGTGATATTGCTTATTTGTGTCGGTAATTCAATCAAAGAGTATAATTTTCTATGAAATGTTTTTTTTTTATTTTTTTTTAAATTAAATATGTATGCATGTTAAACTAATAATAAAGAAGTTTCCAAGAGCAAGAAAGTGGGTGGACCAACTATTTTGCGTGTGGGTCGTATAATTATTATATCCTGAATTTATTTACAGAAAAAAAATTAATGTAAATAATACAAAATTATTAAAAATCTCCCTCTTAAATTCGTTTTCTCTATCGAAGAGCAACTACTGCGTTCTGCATAAAACGTCCCATCCATTTCCACCGTTAGAAATGCTTAATGCTTCACATTCTTCTAGAGTATCCTTTGAAAACACCATAACTCGTAGTTCCTTCAAAATTGGGCAAACTGACAGATTTGACATATATACGACGGAAAATTGAAATTTATCATTTTAAATATAAGTCCGTCATGGTAAACGGGATCGAAGGCTTTCCCTATGTCCAATAGGATCAAACCAGTTGATTTGAACGATGTGCTTTAACGAGATTACAAATTCTATGCATTTGATGGGATGCAATGTGGAAGCGCCTAAAGCCAAATTGTTCCTCAGGATAGATGGTTTTCTGAAATGTATCTACCTTGAAATTTGTTCTTTTACGACCTTTTCATATATTTTACTGAGGCTGCCTAGTAAACTTATTGATCAATAACATTTTCGTGTACAGGACGTTTCGTGAAGACGAATAGATTTAAATTCCTCCGTGGCTCCAAGGATCTTGTTTGCAGTATACAGCCACAAAAGGGGGGGATAGTTTTATAGAAAATCAATAAAAATAGCTACCTTTTTGTAAAGCTACCTCTCGAGGGCGTTTCCGCAACACACAACACCCCAAAGCCGTGCGTACATATATTGCTTCCTAAATTGAAAACCAAAAACTGACAGTCTCTACGAAAACACAGTTTTTCAATTAACCGCATTACTAAAGTTTTCAGAGGGACGTCGGTCGAACCTCACTTAGGGATGAGAATGATACCATGGAGGGAGACTTATGGGTCTGAGGATTGAAATGATTACCCATTGTGGCCAGCAAATTACTCGCATGACATATTGAAATACATGTCACAAATGGCTTAAGCATAAAAGCGACCCCTGTCACAAAGTCAATGAGTTCATGATTTTATTTTTGATACAGGTTCTTCTGCAATCGTTCAAGTAAAAAAAGGGTCAAGTTCCCTCAAAATGTATGTAGGTGTAGGCCTACATTTTTTTTAAGAAGAGAGAAGTTGCCTTATTCTTATTTTGAGCTGAACAACGCACTTATGAATTAAAAAAACTAGGGCTATTAAAAAAAATCATTTTCTGTGATCAAATGGCGTCGTCCGTGAACGAGCATTAAGTGACGGAATTTGTTTTTGTTTCACATGTAAAATCAACCTAATTCCGTGAACGTAAGTTTGTTCACAGCAGTGTTTTTTTTTTTTTTTTTATATAGAGATCCCCAACTACGTTTATTAAACACACACTTTGCGAACTCACCGAGCGCATATAACCGTCGATATGGAATGAATATATCTACTCTCTACACCAACTGCTTGTGCAGGCCCTATTCTAAATAGTACGCAATTCAAGCATGAGTGGCTGGGATTTCACCAGTAGGGACGTGAAGTTGAGCCCAGTGTTGGTTAACACGATGACCTGAAACGTACGGAAGATTTCAGTTTACAGAAACAAGGTGGTTCAAGTAAACTAAATCTACGTATTCTGTCTTCCTTAAGGTGAAGCTTCAGTCCGGGGTAGCCTCAACCAACAAGCGTCTTCAGCCTGCACAATTTTTAGCCAGCTGTCTCCAGTTTCACACGCTAAATTGGTTGAGGTCCCCTTCCACTTGCGTGCGCCACCTGAGAGGCGGCCTTCCTCTACTGCGCCGTCCCTCGGGTGTGAATTCGAAAAAGCATTCGTGTCCATTCGTTCAACATTACCTAGCCACCTCAATCGTTTCACTTTAATCTTGTGACTAGGCCGATGTCGCTGTATAACCCCTACAGTTCGTCGTTGTATCTCTTCCTCCATTCCGCGTTTATACAGATGGGACCAAAAATCACTCGAAGAATTCTCCTCTCGAAACAACCAAGAGTAACCTCATCCGCTTTCGAAAGGGTCCATGCCTCTGAGCCATAGAGCAGGACTGGGAAGATTAGGGTCTTATAAAGGTTCACTTTAATTTATCGCGAGAGGGCTTTGCTACTCAATTCCATCTCAGCCCAAAGAAACGGCGATTAGTAAGAGTTATTCTCCGTTCCATCTCAGTGCTGGTGTCATTGTTTGAGCTCATAGCGGAGACAATATAGACTAACCACCTCAAAGTTATATCTGTCTATGGTGATGACCTGTCCGAGACATCGGTGTTGGGTGTTCTTTTTAGTTGACAGCATATACTTTGTCTTACCCTAATTTACCACCAAACCCATCTTCGCCGCTTCAGTCATAATACTCACAAACGCGCAATTTACATCACGCTGCGTTCTGTCAATTATGTCAATGTCGTCGGCGTACGCGAGGTTCAAAAAAATGGGTTCGAGCTCTAAAGCTAAGATTACACTTGTCTTTTTTTCGTGACAAATTTTGAAATGCCAATGTCATTATGACGAAAACACTTGTCCTAAATGTGACAGATGTAAAAAACAATAAATTCATATTCGCAGTACAGCGGTGCCAACCACTTTTGGCGAAAAAATTCCTAACTTGCAAAACACTTTTTTCAATAAAATAATGCCTAAAATATTTTATTTTTTAAACACTTAAATAAAAAATAAACAAACACAATTTGTATTTCCAGAAAAACATAAATAATCCATTTTAGAGTGAAAATCTGTTGAATAGAGTACAAAATTTCAAGACAATATAAAATAAAATACGTTTATAATTTACTTACTTTCTTTATTTAACAAAAAAACAGCCGAAGCGAAGAAATGAACAAAAAACAAACAACAAACAGCTTTTAAATTTGTTTCCATTTTCATTCCACTTACTGGAAGTGGAAGCTGGAATTATTTTTAAAGAATGACAGATAAAGTGATTCTACCTTAATAAATGGCTAACAATTATTATAATAAGTAAATAAATAAATAAAGTGTTGTGAAAATGGGCAGAGTTTGAAGTTGGGGAACACATTCTTTAAGACTGAGGTTACATATAAAATTCTTTTTGGACAAGATTACTTAGAAATATTTTAAAAATTAAGTTGAATTAAAATAAAAATAAAAATATCTAAATAATTAAATGTCTTTTTGGAAAAAAAGAAGTAAAAAAAATTAGCTAATGAAATAATCCCTAAAAGGCATGAAAAAGCATTAGTTGGTATCGCTGTTTCGCACGCATTCAAATTGCAATAGCCACAATTGAAGTAGCCGGTTGAAAATTTGCTGCCTTCATGACAGGACTTGTGTGTCGAGTTTCAATAATTTAAATTGTCCGTACACGATTTCCGTTTTAAAACAAATAAAAATGCGTGGCATTTGAATGTGTTATTCTCGGTTTTTGTTTTTACCTTCGTCTATATCAAGAAGCCATCAGGGGGGCTTCAGCTGAAACCTGAACTGAAACATCCCACTGTATGGTAGTGGAGAGAAATTCTCTTGAACCACCACCAAACGCGCCGTCAGTATCACAAATAAACACCCCCGACGTCCTCGTGTTGCCATACTTCTGTGACTGGCAGATGATGACGATGATGATGATGATGATCTGCTCCTTTTTTTAAATTTAAACTCCTCAACCACGGTTGTGTTTTCCTAGACTAGGACTACTGGGGGTGCGCTTCTGCTTCCTTTCTGTATAGTCGCTGTGGTCGTTGTCGTCGTCGTCGCCGCCGCCGTCGCAGCAATATTAAATGGAAAGTTGTTGATATTTTTTCCTACCATCGCATCGCCCCCATTCCTCTTTAATATTTATCCAAGCAGTATAGCAACCATCAGCATCTACACTTTGCCATCGACATAGTCGTATAGTCGCAGTCATAGCCGTGGTCGTTGTCGTCGTCGTATTCGTCCTCGTCATCGTCATCATCGTTCTGGTCCTGGTTTTGGTACTGGGGCTGTGATGATTTTATATTGCTTCTGCTTCTTACCGCTGTGCTGTGCTCTGTTGTCCTCTGTGATGTCGATTGATGGTGGTTGCTGCTTCTGTCACAAACACACACACACATATATACTTTCGCTGATATCCAACAAGCATACCATATATCAAGAGGTTTTCTTTGATGGTTGCCATTAGATGTGAAAAACACGGGAGTAGAAGGGAGAAACGAAGCAGCACGATTTGGAAGTGTGTATACGCCTCTTCACACTCCACTCGATCTACTCATTCATTGGGGGAGATGATTGGTTCTGGGAATGGGGGGAAAAAGTGCGTTTCGCTTCTGTTTTTGATGTCCTGTTTTTCACATGAGTATACGGATGGATTTTCCTCTTGATTTTTTTTTTTTTTTCGTTCCGAGTCGGGTGGGAAAAGTTCTACATTTTTATTTTATTTCTTCCCAAGGATCCTGTACAAGAAAACCTGGAGGTCCCGTAACGATAAATGGTTTTATTTGAGAGATTAAACAGCTTCTTGTTTTTGCTCGGAAGACTGTTGCAAAGTTTAAAGTAGAGGAGTACTCAACATTTAAACATCTCTCGTAGCCGGGTATAGCATTTTTGCTGTCAAATCTTCCTCAGGGGAGTCCTCCTGCTAACAAGAATGCATTCGTTCAGGTTGTGTCATTTTTCACCTGCAGTTTGGGGATATCTACTCGAACCCAATCGTGCATCTTCTATAAGTTTAGTCAAGACTGCATGGTTGTTTCTTGCTGCGACTTTAGGTATCTACCTATATTTTGCCTATATTTTTATGTCTTTCTTTTATGTACATATTTTTAACATTTAAATTTGTGCTAACCGAATATCCATTTCTTTCTCTTTTTAGGTAAGTACCTTTCAATGGAATTGATTGCTATCAATTATTTTTGAGTAAGTAAGTTTTCATTTATGAATCAATCACCATTAAAGATGAACCCTTCGGCAGAATTTGAAAAAGGACGCACTGGAGGACATCATACCAAACCTACCTATGTTATGGCGTAGATAATGCGCCATTTACGAATTTGGAGTTTGCAATTCTCACTTAAAGAGACGGTTCCTCTTCTTCTTTTTTTGAATGAAAATATGTACTATCAATATCGGAATAAATTCAATTTCATTCAAGTCTGTATCGATGAACTATACGCCACCAAAGTGATGTCAGAATTCATTTGATCAGCTTCACAAAAATTTTAAATAAGAATAAGGCGGCATTTCAATTGAATTTTACAAGCAATCGGCTCGATCATTTCTTACTATAGGTGAACCGTCTCTGTCCGAAAACTGTGTAGGAATCTAAATAATTTAAAAATAACTCTCCAATAATTTTTTTGAAAGCGGAACAAAAAGGATCTTTGGCAGAGTTTTTAGTCAACAACTATCGCAAGGGGTTGTATATAGTTTTTTTTTTTTTTTTTTTTTTTTTTATAACTTTTGACATCATCAAGCGAATGCAACAGAACGACCCGCCTTCGTCACAGCAGATTCATGTCTTAAATTGCGTACAGCAGCCATTAATACGACCACCTGATATACCATATAAGCAAGTGTAAGGAATATTTTCGTCTGCGTGTATGACTCGCACTCGGATTTTGTATAGGAATCAAGACTAGTAGCCGACTGTGAGTTTCGTTCAGGAAAGATCTCATATAAAAGTCTCTGCGCCGTACTAGCCACAAATTTTGGTCTCGACTTCAAATTTCCACGAACTCACATTTGCGAGATTGGTATGGAGAATATAGCTATGTATTTTGAAATACTAAAATTTAAGAGTCGAAATTTAAGATGTTTATTGGCAAGGGCCGCTGACTTTGTCCGGAGTATCTCTATTTGGTGTTTACAGAAAATGTCCATGCCACCTTTTACCCCATACTTTGCGGTATATCTTCGAATAGCCACGAGATGTGCCGAGCGAATCAAGAGGACCTCTCATGGGCCGCACGGTAAGTTCACCTCTCAGAGAAGAAAGCCTGCAATAGTTCGCTTTTTCATTTATTTTCCTAGAATTCTTCTTCTCATTTTTATAAATGCTATTCATTTCCTTGGTGATAGCAGTCAGTGTGACCGCTGTCTGAAAAGTCGCAAGGAAAAGGGCTAATGAGGAAAGCTATTCTGCAAATTTAGATTTTTTTTTGCATTTTACATGCATTGGCTCTGTAAACACTATAATAGTGCTGGGATAGGCAACTGCGCTGTATTTTAAACCTTTTTATTTGTACATAACAACATTTGAACATTTTTTGAAGATCCTTCTCCAACTAACCCTTTGTTTCCGGAGGTGTTATTTTTTTCAAATATTTTTATATTTGTTTGACATTTTGATAAAACTTACTTTAGTGATGTTAAAAAAAAATATTTAAAAAAAAAAATTAAAATATGTTACCCTTTTATTTTTGTTTAAAAAAGCGATTCTAGCACGTAAATAGGAGAAAACTAAGTAAAAAAATACGTAAATCACTTCGTCTGACAAAATCGATGAATCTAAATGCACGATTTAGCACGTTCGAAGTTCTCATAACAGACAAAACAGTTTTTTTTTTACTTTTAAATGAGATACAGTTCCTTAAAATCTATTTGGTTTTGCAGTGAAACCACCAGGAAAAAAGAGAACAAATATTTTCTATGTGGTTTCTTTGTGAAACCACTAGGAAGAAAAGGGCTAAAAAAGGGCCAACATAGTGTCACAACGGTCACGCTGATAGCAGTACGAACGGCCTTTAATATCCATCCCAGAACTCGAACGTTTCTTTTTTCGGTCGTACCGAGTTTGCCAAGGGCCTTATTTTATGATTCAAGCTCGTGAATTTACAGTTTATTTCTTAATTCGCATAAACTTGTTCTTATATTTTCTTTCCATTCGTTAACAGTTATTTAATTGACATTCGCGACAATGACTCTGAGACGAACACAGTTGAAAAACTGCGTGGCATTTGAATGGGTCTGTCTGTATTTTCCATTGTTTTGGGTGAGTACGAAAACAAGACAAAGGGACAAAGAGCTCACCTCTATTCACACACTCGTCATATCCGACGGTATGTTTTTTGGCTGCCTTTTCCAGGATCTGAAAGTGTCTAATTTGTAAAAAAAAAAAAACAATCGGTCCTAGCGAGATATCCGTAGGAACGGAAAATTCTCCGATTTTATAAGATTCGGAGAGGATTTTTGCTGCGAGGTATTCTTCGAAACAACTGTTCGGAGAATTATTCCGACATTTTGTAACGCATATCGGCGAATAACGTTGAAGTGCATTTTTTTGTTAAATTTTTGACAGCTAGGTTCTTATATCCTCCGAAAATTGGTTGCGGAATTTGTTTACTTTTTCGAGTGCCATCGCAATTGTTTATTTCTCTTCCGACGTCGGACACATCGAATGCAATTTGAGCCTCCGAAGGAGTATGCGTTGCGGAGAATATTCCATTTCGATGGATATCTTGCTAGGGCCGTATGCTTGCTAAAGCTTCCTCATTCTTTTTCAGACAGCAGTGAACTGTCCTGGGAGGAGACGGAAGCCCAGGAAAAAAAAAAACAAAACTCAAAGGCCGCCTTCGCAGAATTCTTCGTCATTTTGCCTTCTTTTTCAGCAAGTCGAATGATAATCACGTACGGCTCTATGTACATAAATCTAAAAAAAAATATATATATATTTTAAGACGGAACGGAAGGCTCAGTCGGGCGTAAAATCAATTCAAACACTCTGATAATTATTTCAAAACTATTAAAGAATATTCCCCCTGAGCATAGGTTATATCGAATCTAACTGTATTATGTTGTATGCTGTGTCAAAATGAGTGAAGGACATTTTGCAAATTTCGCCGCTATATCTGTTCTCTTCAACAAATGGACTGTACCCCGAAATGTAACACCAATACCACTTGCTGCAGTTCCCGTCAACAGCTGCATCAGTCCGCTAGCTCAACGACACTACGTGTAATCTTCCCCTAAAGTCCTACCACCTTACCAGTTGAAAAGTTTACAGCTTGTCGGATTATGAATTCTTTTGCAACTTCCTTTTGTCCAAGCATTTTTATTGTGTGTAATTTTTGTTAATATTGTTTTGGCTTGAAGCACCTCAAGTCTGCGTTGAATCTGCCAGCCAACCCAACATCGAATAATAAATTCAAACCACGATCCACGACCTCACACACATCATTTGCAGATAGTGGTGTGCAATAAGAAATCTGTACAACACCTTTTTTACCTCTTTCATGACAGGAGAACAAAAACAAACCAAAACAGTAACCGTCTACGTGTATACTTTGCTTTTTGTTTCTACCCACCCGGTTTCTTTTTTCTGTACAATATTTCCTCATTTTCACTCCTTACTCCCAGGCACGTCCTTCAACCTACAGGAATAGAAAATCTACGAAAAAAAGGAAACTTAGCGACGGAATTCATTGAAAATTGGGTTAATGAGATGCGAGTAGCAAAGAACCCACATCAAGCACAAACATCCCTATACGAGTACCCCACCCAAATGTCACATAAAACGAACTCACTCCCACAATATATACCCACTTATAAGCACTCTCGGTTTCCGCTCTTTCTCGTACTCTCCTCTCTCGCTTTTTTTCGTTTGGATTGGATACATTATATACGTGTATCTTTCCTATATATATTAGGCAAACCGTATCATACCGTACCGTTGTGCGTTTTGAATGTTCGTCTGTGCTTAATTTTGTTGACTGTTTGTAGAAAACAAATTAAAAATCCGTTGATCTAAAAGTAGGCATAGGTAGCGGATTGACTAATAAATTCGTTACTTTCTTAGGTCTCACTACATACATATTTTCCTATACCCATTTTTAAGACAATTTTTACACCATTTTCGAGACAAAGCTTTCAGCACTTTAAGCTAGTTTTGAGTCGGCATTCTTTACTTTCTTAGGTCTCACTACATATTTTCCTATTACTCTATTTTCGTGTAATTTTTAGGACAGTTTTTAGACCATTTTACTTCCTTTGGTCTCGCAACATATTTTCCTATAACTCAGTTTTTGTCTAATTCTTAGAACAGTTTTAAGACCATTTTTGAGACGAAGCCTTTAGCATTTCAGCTAGTTTTGAGATGGCATTCGTTACTTTTTTAGGTCTCACTACATATTTTCCTATAACTCTATTTTTGTTTCGTTTTTAGGACAGTTTTTCAGACCATTTTTGAGATGAAGCTTTCAGCAGTTTCAGCCAGTTTTGAGACGAAATTCTTTACTTTCTTACTTTCGACAACAAATTTTTGGTCGGTGTAATTTTTGTAATATTTTTTGGGACGAAGCTTTCACTATTTTGGCACCGACCACAAGGTTCTGAAAGGGGCTGAAAAATTGGGTGCTAGATTTTAGCTGGGCGTGACTGCTGCAGAAACTACTTCCCCAACCGTATACCTCTGGATTGCAATGTACATTATACAAGCAGCGGAAGCCTCTAGGCATCCAGGCTCGGTTTACTTAAGACCATCCCCACACACGGTACGTGTTCAATATATCGAATTTCTCTACCAGATAGCCTTAAAATTAAAATCTAAAATACATTCTGGAACTCCCTAATAATGACTATCCACTATTTCAGGAAGGTGTCCATTCTTCTCGATAAAATCAATTTTTCTTTACTTGTTATTATTATAATTTTATATTTATGGTGTTTGGTACACACACGTGTATGGAAAAGGATACAATACGTGCACCTATGAGTACTCTCAGAGCGGTGTATCTGTATACCCATAGTCCATAGAGCTTTGCCACCACCAGTATCGTCTTGTACAAAACAAAACATGCGAACGGAGCTTGTGGGTATGGGCAAGAAATCATGAGGTGTGCAAATATCTTTTTAACAAGATTTACTGTGACGAGAGTTAAGAGGATGATGCACTCTCATTTGAATTTGTACTTTTTTAATTGTTTCCTGGAGGGAAAATTAAAAATATGTAACGCAGGGGGTGTCATACTAGCACTACCCAACCCATTGAGGGTATAGACGGTTTCTCTCATTTTTCCTAGATGACGTATGCTCTTTCATTTTTAAACAAGCTGGAGAATAGTTTGCCATGTTTTTTGATGATGGCAAAATTTGACTTGACTAACTGTTTTGATTCAAATTTTGGGAACTTGTTTGGAAAATTAGTAGCAGTGGTAGTTTCAATTTTTTGCTTAAATTTAGTTACATTTTAGTTAACTACTTCGTTTTTAGAAGTGACATCACTTTGTGATTATCTTCACATAAGCCGTTTTTTATTATCAGCGTGATCTGATCCGGATCAGATCACGATAATAAAACAATACGGATCATTGAAGAATTTTATGTTTAAGTTGTGGCTACAGTGTTGTTTACAAAACACAGATAAGACGTCACAATATGATGACATTTGTAAACAAAAAGCACAAGAATCGAAAAATGTAAGCAATTGCAAATGTAGGCACACGTAATTTATTGAATTATAACTTATTCTGACATCAATTTCTTTATTTTTAAGTTTCCTTTTTAAAGCGATCATTAAAGAAACGAAAATAGCACAACCAGTATTTTTAATAACATAAGAGAAAAACACAAATTCACCACTTCCATTGCACAATTTGCCTCGCGTACTTTTTCTTCCTTGTGGGCTGGAATTCAACTTAAATCTTCAAGAGCATTTGTTTCTTCCTTCGTCCAGTTTCTTGGGCTTAAGAGAAAATATTATTTTGTAAAAAAAACAATGAATTTATTCAAAAAAGACTTACGAATCATCTGCGGCTCTATCTATTGCTTATCGTTGTTTATTTTTGTTTACGAAATTTGGTATCTCAGTTTGACATTTCACTTGCAGTATCGTGGGTGTTACCATTTGAAATTTGCATAATTTTTCTTTTCAAACATTTTTTTTTAGAATCGTATTTCGTTTTTGATTTGGCAAAAAGATACTTGTTCTTTGAGAAAAAATAAATTATTTTTTTATTGATTTACCCAAAAACAATATTTTTGTTGATCAGATATAATTTCACTAACACCAATGTTTATGACAGGCAGCTGGCAATAATTACGAATTTTTAATTGGAAAGATTGCTTTTTTAGCTGAATTATTTATTTTATACGTATGGAAACGGGTCTTTATATTAAATTATTTCGAAATGCGTTATTATAAATGTATGAAAATCAATTGAAATGGATTTCCAGTGCAAGTGACAAGGTTTTTTTTTTTTGCGGTTAAATAGTAGGTATACATACCAAAACCAATAAAATTCGGATTTAATGTTCGATTTGGCAGTAGAAATCTGAAATCTCAGATCAAAATCTGTAAACCCAAATCGAAAACGGCATAATTTAAGGTTTAAATATGCAATGCCACGTTACTTCTCTATACATAGTATTACTCACTGGTACTACACCCATAGACCAAACAAGGAATTTTGTCAAAAGTGATGTCCAATGCACACAAAATGGAAACTATTTTCGAAATCGAACAAATACCACAATCAATTTTTGTCTAATATTTTATGAACAAACAGCGTCTTTCGACTAGTTTTGAAAATACATAATTCAAAATAATTGGTTTTCAGTTTTAAAACTTCCTTTTTGTTCAACGCATTTGTTAAAAATAATAAACCCATTCGGAGAGCGTTTTTTAGAAATTGAACCCAATACCATTTATGTCGAATTATACGGAATTCATTCAAGTGTGGACAAATGCTAAAACACTAATCAATATTTTGTGTGTTTTGAATGACAATCCACATTTTAGTCTGGCAACGTGATTGTGTGGCTATCGTTTACAGGCATACCAACATCTAAAAATAAAACAGGCCACCCAGTGGGAAATAGTAGAAATAATTTTCAGATCATGATTCGTGATCTCTATGAGAAGCAGGATCATGTGCTGTTGTTGTAATTGCATGTAAATCGATGATCTATATAGATCATGGCTGATAATAAAAAACGGCTATAGTTCACTGAACTTGTCGATTTTCATATTTGAAATACCTCTTTACAACAGCCTCTAAAACTGTATAGCAACCACTTACAAATATTCACACATATTTCATGAACGAACTCTGAAAAAAGAATCGGTCTTTCGATGCAACCTTGAAGTACATCAGTCTCCGCGTTTAAACAAGTTTGTAGTTGGCACTCCCATAAAACAGCAGCTGAGGTGCTGTAGGGAAAGGGAGTAAATTGAGTCAGTTGTTGACGAGAACAAGCTGCCAAAGAAGTATCAGTGTTAGCGCTGTGACTGTCGAAGAAGTAAATTGGTGACCCTTTAAAACTTCGGTTAATCCTCTAAAACAACTTCGTATACAGACTCAGAGCAACGAATCTGTAATAATGGTAACGCATTTCGACATGCCTAAAATTAAGAATCTAGACTTGTGCTATGATTTTAAATGGGTGTTGCTTCCTAGGTAGTTGTAGCATACATTGAGCACGTCGCTTTGTTTGGTGATCATGTCCTGATCATCATTTCTTCAGTACGCATTGTTATGTGTAGTTTTGAAGTGCGATGCGGTCATTACATTTATCAACTTCTGGATTATCGTCCGTTAGTAACAAAAGGTAGCCCTTTCTTGTAAAGGATGTACAGAATCGAAAGCATTTATGAACCCTGTGGGACCCCCTTTGTTCTCCCTTCAAGTAATCCTTAATGTTGTGCAAATATTTGCTAATCCGTCTAAAAGCCGTACAAGAGGCTTTATTGAAGTCCACGTCTATAACACCGATGACTTTTGTGTAGGTGCAAAGTGTATGAACGTTACAGTAAAAGAGTCTTAAGAAAGGTTATCAACTCAATTTTTTTTTAATCAGGGTATCAAAAGTCCAACTTTGAAGGCTTAAGACTTCGTAAACAATACTTCTGAGGAGATAGCACAAAATGGGTCATTGTCAAATAAAATGTTTGTGCTGTTTGTGCTCTTTAGCTTCTTCATCATTAAGAGAGTTGTTTTTTCTTTTTTAGCTACAAATTCCCTCTTGTGTATCGGTGTACATTTGACATAAGGACAATGAACCGCTTTTTTTTTTTTTTTTTTTTTTTTTTTTTTTTTTTTTTTTTTTTTTTGAAGGACCGGCGACTATAGACCCTCAAAAGCTGACCACCAAGTTGTTCGAAAAATTTCTTGCTTCTCTTAAGAAATAAAATTTAATTTTATGAAACTGTCATCTCGTCAGTGTCAGTTTTCAGTGTAACTTCGCACAGGAAGATGAGATGCGAGTAGGTATGCCTTTTGGCGTCAGAATAATACCTAGTGCAGAGCATTCACGCATCGCCATTGTATTTGCGAGAGGATGGTTTTATTCACAGTCAAAGCGATACACACAACTCTTTCTACTGATGAGGGCCGACGATTATGATGATGTTTTTCTTAGTTCTTCCTCAACTAGCACCGCCACTACACGATACCACCTCCACCCTCCCCTTAGGAATCATTTTTCCTCCATTGTATGTGAACTTACATGTGCGTATGACTCAGTTCATCATCACCGTCGTCAGAAGGACGAAAACTGATGATGACGACTATATGTGTATGTGTTGCTCTACATGTGTAAACTGCAAGCGCTTGTGTATATATTTATCTTTCCATCCATCTATCCACTCAATGGGCGACAAACGACAATTTCGCAAAACTGCTGAAGGTGTACACAATTCTCTTCCTTGAATATCATTCATCTCTCTGTATACACCTACACCGTGTTGGTGGTGTGTGCGGTGGTATCGCTCTTTTTCGCGTGTACTCTTGCAATCAGCAACGAAGCAAGTAAAATTCAACCAACAACCCCAATGTGTGTTGACACCAACAATAAGCAGAACCAGAACCACCCCGTGTCGTCATCGTCGTCACCATGTGGTGCTATCTACAAATCACTCCCCCTCTGCCACGTAAAGCACATTATCCTGCTTCAAAAGAAAACCATCTTTTATGGCTAGCTCTACGCCACATACTCGTACCCACTGCCACATGCGTTTCTGTTCTTTCTAGTCGCCTCTTCCTTAGAAACACATTTCTTCTGTGATTCGGATTCACGAAGCAACAACAACAGCAAAAACACTCACCTCATCTCTCCTGCATATGCACACGAGTGCAATAGAAAAAAAAGAAAAAGAAACAAACAACCTAAGTACCATACCTACAGCCACTGCAACTGCACACAATCAACCTTTGGACTTGTTCTGGTTCTCTTGCGATGCATTATAACACTCTCGGCTGTGTCGTGTGGCCTTCTGTGTACTCGTATGCACTAGTTTTTATCTTAATGGTGTTCTAATATACTTATATATATATATATAAAATTGAAATGAAAATGCATATACACAGGCGGTCTTCCTTTAAAGAAAACCTCCATGAATCAACCGACCGACTGAAAGTTAAGAGATGACGAAACGTTTTTTTGCATTTAAAGGGCGCAGGATGCAGATGAACTGACCCCCAGGGGAATAGTCAGAGTCAGAGTCTTCACGTGCTAATGCCTCCATTCCCGCCTGTAAGGCCATAATTAGAATTGCGAAAATAAAGTTCTGTATTCGGCATGCCAAACCGTGATTCTCTTAATTTAGTTCGTCCATTTCGACAGTTGCATCTACAACTGGCGTAAGATATCCAAGGACATCCACAATTGGTCTTAATCGAGTCCCTTCCAAGTGCGCTTATCGGAGGAGTATTTGAGGACTCTTCCTCAGTCTTTTGCAATCATATTCCGTCATTTAGATATTTTTTCAATAATTTTTTATTATTTCCAATTGTTTGCAGTCTTCTGCAATCATTTCTCGTCATTTACATCTTTTTTCGAATCATTTTAAATTATTTCCAATTATTTGCACTAATTTTCAAACATTTGCAGTCGTTTCCAATCATTTACCGTCATTTATATCCTTTTTCAATCATTTACATCCTTTTGCAATCATTTCCAATCATTTGCAGTATTTTGCAATCATTTCCCGTCATTTACATCTTTTTTTGAATAATTTTTAATTATTTCCAATTATTTGCACTATTTTCCAATAATTTTCAAACATTTGCAGTCCTTTCCAATCGTTTCCTGTCATTTACATCCTTTTTCAATCATTTCCAATTATTTGTAGTCGTTTGCAATCATTTCTCGTCATTTACATGTTTTTCCTATCATTTTCTTTTATTGCCAATTATGTGCGCAGTCTTTCCAAACTATTCTCCGTCATTTACATTCCCTTCCAATCACTTACAGTCTCTTTTTTTTTTTTATACAGTTTTTTATATAGTCTTCTGGAAATATATTCCCAGGAAGCGAGTTCCAAAGTTTGCTTGTCCTGTAACAGAAGGAGTTTTTGAAAGTTGATGTCCTCGCGGTTGTCAAGTGTACTGTATGGTCATGAGCATTAGCAGCCTGTCTTGTTGGGCGCCCAAAAGTTGCATTTCGAGGGATAATGTCTTTGAGTTCCTCAGAACATCTACCATGGAAGTACCTATAGAACAAGCATAGGTCAGCGACTTGTCTTCTGTGCACCAACGGTTGTAGATTCGATGTGAGTGTAGGGTCTCCAATGAGTCGAACTGCTCGTCTCTGTATGCTATCAAGCAGGTTAAGTGAATGTTTTGGGGCCGAGCTCCATATATGGGAACAATATTCCAAGCCTGGTCTTACCTGTGCTTTGTAGAGAAGGAGAAGTTGCTTGGGGCTAAAGTACCTCTTTGCTCTAAATAGGTAGCTCAACTTTGCAGACGCCGATTTTGCGATCCTGCAATCGTTTCCCGTCATTTACATTCTTTTACAATAATTTTTAATTAATTCCAATTATTTGCAGTCTTTCCCAATCATTTGCCGTCATTTACATCATTTTTCTATCATTTTTAATTATTTTCAGTCTTTTCCCAACATTTGCATGCTTTTCCAATCATTTGCAGTCTTTCCCAACCATACCCCGTCATTTACATTCCCTTCCAATCACTTGCAGTCTTTTGTAATAATTTTCATACCTTTCGTATTTATTACTTATTTTATTTTCTTTGCCTTTTATTGAAAAAAAAAAAAAAAAAAAAAAAAAAAAACAACAACATATTTTTAGGTGAAAGTCACCGTCTCCTATTTGTTAAAATGTAAGAGCTTAACTTCTGCACATGAGCCTAGAAAGATGCTTCTTAGTTAACTGCCTTCATTTGTGCACTGCGGTATGGCCAACTTCTTCTGTGTGGTTACTCATCATATGGTAAGGTCTGTTTTTTTTTTTTTTTAAAGGCTTCTGGTAACCATTTGCTATATCTGTACTCTCCTTCTGGCATTAAAACAAAACAACAGCTTTTGACGGGATTTTTTTTAAAATGAGATTTCTGGTTCTTACTGTGATGTACAGGCTGTTTATTTTTTTGTTGAAAGTTCCGTTTTTCGCATGCGGGCTGATGTGGAAAAATGTACATATGTTGCTGCTACCCCTGTTCGTATAATTTTCAAGTTACGCTGAGATGGACAAGGACAGGACAAGGCCCAGTGAGAGTATACTAATCTGAACTCTATTTGTTTCCTCCATAGGGATATGCTCAAGTGTGAGAAATAAATGCTCGGCTGCAGTGGTGATCAAAGTTTTTGCAAAGTGACAAAAGGCCATATGATCGAATATGGCCTTATGTCACGGCACCGTCAAAAACCAAAGTGATTTAAACCGTCTAACGAAACAAAAACAAATCCCGTCATGTGTTGCTTGTTGATGGACAACGCGATTCGATCGCAGCTTGTTAATAAAAGTTTTAAGACAATGGGTTCGACTAAGGATTCTACTTGTTCGCTGGATCCTAACATATTATATTTTTATATATTCACCTTCAGCCGGAGTGATAATCACCATCTAGGTTGAGTTTTTGCCATATTCTCCATATTTTCTATGGCTCAGATTGCCAAGATATAAAAAATGCATCGGTTGATCGGACAGGAAAAAATAATTGCCCTTCATTCTCAACTTATCCCAATTTTTGAAACAACAAAATTTCAAATACTATCTCAAATTGTTTGAAGAATTTTAACAAATTTAAATACACAGAGGAATGTTCATGAAGAAATTTTTATTTGGCATGTATGTAGCAAAAAAGCTTATCCAGGAGCAATTTGATATTCTAATACGACTACAGGGGTATCTCAACAATTTTAAACATGTTACCTCTTATTGCATTTGGTTAAGAAAAGCTTTGTGCAACTAAAAGTGTTTTTCGGAAAATAATTTTATGTTAATATGATACGGAATAATATGGAATTTTCTATCTCAATGACTCCGTCTGCCGCATCGCTATTCCTGCGGAAAATCCTCTAATTTGCGTCGGATAGTGCTTCATCTTCAATTACGAGTTACCTAGGTGATAACATCCTTCCCATCTGCAGTACTTTTATGTCCGACCATGCCATGATATGGATACGTCAAGAGGTAACAGGAGGATTTGTTTTTCTTTCTTCCTAACTTTTTAGAGGGGGAAATACCCTCGCTTAATTGGTTTAATTAGACATTAGCTGCTGAGTGTCCCACCTCAACTCCAATCCGTATATATACACAATTTTTGGTTACTATAGAAACACCTCGTGGTGATCACAAATCCACACAGAAAATTCGTACTTTGTCGCGTCGTCTGGCCCCCCCAATTGCTTGGTTATTTTACTACCCTCACATTTCGTTTAGGCTGGATGTGGTACTGCGCACGAGTTCTCGCTCCTGTCCCATCCGACAGCCAACTCCTGGGTTTACCATAATAAATATATTATCCTTCTCCTTTTTTTTTTGTGATGTTTGACGTAACCTTTTTAAATGGATATACACTGAAAAAAAAAGTCGGCGTCGTATTTATGAATGGCGTTCATCAACATGATATTCATTGATATGACGTAATTTTCATAAATATGATGAACAAATTCATGAAAACTTTTTGACAATTGATGAACAGTTTTTCAATATGATGAAAATGAATTCATCAATTTTTTCAACAGGATTCTGAAGAGAATTTAGCGTATGTTTTTATGAACTACGTTCATTATTTCATCAAAACATTTCATCAATATGACGAAAACACTTATTTTGATGAATTTAGTCATTTGTACATCCAGTTGATGATTTATTCGTCTTATTGATGAATGAAATCATCATATTCAAGTACGATTGCCAAGTTTTGAATTTCTATCATATTGATAACGACGTTCATCGTTTTGATGACGGCTTTTATTATATTGATGACAGCGTTCGTCAAAAAACAGACATTAATTTTTATTAAGGAGAACGTTGATGTAAACCTTCATAATATAGATCAACTAATTCGTTATATTGATGAAAAAAATTAAATTCTCCGCTATATTCATCATATTGATGAATGGAATCCGCATATTGATGAACTTTTTTCATCGGTTTCTTCAATGTGATGCACAGATTGTTAATATGATGTATGCTGTAGGTGTACACACGCGATGTTGGTACAGCATTTATATTCACACACGCATGATGAATCTTTTAATGTATACATGCGTAGATAATTATATGTCATTGCTCATCAAGCGTAAAGTATCTACACAGGGTGGCATAGAAGAAAATTGTGAATGGTTTTACGATGAACGATGAATATCTTAAAAGATTCGATATATGTATGTGATTTCATCACATAATTATTTGTTTATCTTTTAATTAATGTTCCCCCAAAAGTATCCGTTTGCATTTTAAACAATGTATTGACAATTTCTTGCCGATGAACAAACTTCTTTATTTTTTATTTTACTATGGGCGACTGGTTTTGCTAAATAAACTGCAGTATATACAATTTAAAACAATTAATGAAGTGTGAAAAATTCAATATTAGTGTAAGAATGGTGGAAATATAAAAAAGCTATAGTCTAACTTCGATTATTCACATTATATAAAATGTTATAAATTTTGCATAAATAGCTTTAATACATTAATATATTTTAAGTATTTATTATGTTATCAGTATAATGAAACTTATATAATTAGAACCTATATCTTCGATGGAGCGCCTCATTTACCTTAAAAAAATGCAATTTACCTAGCCTTAATTAAAGGTATGCAATTAATGTATAACTTTAATTCAGTTGCATAGATATATCTGGGAGGTGTTGACCAAGTGATTTCGTTTCAATGACTCTACTATGTAAACGAACGTTTCTCGACATAAATTGTTTGCTCTAAATATTCATAGCGACGTTTTAAAAGCTAAATCATGAGACTATATAATTTTCAAAGAGCGTATTTTTCCGATATCTTGATATAGCTTTTTCATTTCTAAAAAGTAAAACGTAAATATCGAAAAATGTTGTTGTACGTGTTTTAGAATACATACTTCTAAAAGGTAGGTTAAGCTACGTTTCCACCGAACACAAATACCAAGATTAAGTACAAGAGGTTTAGAATTAATCCCGAAGTGTTTCCACCAAATAAAAGAAGATTAACTTGACGTATTCTCTCTGGCTCTGTCCATTTGAGAGAAAATGACATTTCACGAGAGAGAGAGAGAGAGAGAGTTAGAGAGACATTTTTCCATTTTTGATGTCTTTTCTTTAATTTTTTTTTTTTTTTTTTTTCACTTTTGAATCGAGCTGTGAAAAGTTTGTTTTATTTCTAGTCTCCCTTTTTATGAGATTACTTTCGTATGATAAATTCCGAGATTTATGCGGGATTTACGGAAATTTTTCTAAATCTCGCAGTTATTCTCCGGTGGAAACTTAGCAGTAGGGTCGATTTTTGACGTTAAATAAATATGTCATTAAAATAAAACTACAATTATCATGAATTTTCTACGACGATTTTCGTTTGGTAAAAAAAAGAGCTCGCTATATAATTATAACGTTGTGATTTCATTACACACATAAATGTAAATAAATATTTACTTTTTAAAAATATTTTCAAAATCAATGTAATATTGTTATTTAACCAAACTTTTCTCGTACATTGTTCTCTCACGCCTCAACATTATAAAATTCAACAGAATGGATCAATAAAATTAAAACTAAATAACAAAAAACGGAAAAACACATTTCAAACACAAATGTATGCACATGCACCCTGTGACTCTATGCATATGGCAGGCAAATGGCCGTTCTCTGATTCTCATTGGGATCCATTATGAAAAAAAAAAAAAAAATTGTCCCAGGAGTGATAAAAGTAACTCAGAAATAAAATTTATTTTTATAAATCTTCAATATTTCTTGAGCGCGTGAGTTTTTGCCACTACACTTTATTGACTTTCGTGGTAAAACTGATTTTCGTTTGAATATTTTCCTTTCGGATGCGAAGAAATTCAATAGTTAAATTCACATAATATTACCATTACCATTTTCATGACATTATGCTCGTTTAAGTATTTTAGCATCCCCATGAAAGTGGGAAGGCTATATCTTTACGATTTATATTGGTGTCAGTATTTTTATTTCATGTTTTTATTTGTGTGAATAATCTTACAACTACATGAAAACAAATTTGACAGCACAGAAAGTGTGCATCATATTGATGAACAAATTTGTCAATATGATGAATACATTCATCACATTATGAAATTAAGGGGGAATTTGGGTTCATCATATTGATGAATTTTTCATAATATTGATGAACAAAGTTGATGAATGATGAACAACATCATATTGACGAAATCGGTTTACTAATGAAAAAGTTCACTGGACTAAAATTGTTGATTTTTTCATCACATTGATGAACTTTTTCACTACTATGGTGTACCTTTTTTTTTTTCAGTGTACACACACGTACACAACGTATCTGTTGGATACTCTTTAATTGATTGAACAACTTTATTGTTGGAAATGTTTTGAACGGGCGGATGTAAAATGCAAAATTTGTGTGTGAAAGTATGAAGAACGGGGATGTTTTTTTTTTTTTTTTTTTTTTTTTTTTTTCTCTCTTTTGGAGGCCTATCATGTACTTAGAGTAACAGTATGAAGGATTTATCGGTTGGCTTTGATTTTTTGTTTTCACTCATTTTTGGGAAGAAAAGGAAATTTTTAGGCGAAGAGCTTATTACAGTATTTTGTCTGTGGATATTACTTCAAGAGGGCTTATGCTGACTTAGAGAACGAACGGCATCAATGAGACTGAATATTATTTCCCCCTATGTTTAAGGGCTAGCAGACTTGTATTGTTGAACTCACAAAAAAATTAAACCTAGCACCGGAACTATCTGTGCGGACTCGAACTCTGGAAGACAGATGCCAAAAGTGGTGTAAACTCAATTTGACTGCCACATCCACTGAGTTGCGTTTTCCGTTTGCCTCCTTGAAAGGAGGTGTATGGTCGATACAGTCCAGACTGCAAGTCTTTCTAAATATTTAAAAAAAATTCTACTATGGGTAGGGCAGTAACGAAAATTAAATGCCCACGTTACGTTCCTTTTTTGCCATATATTATATTTACATATACAGGGTGGGCCAAATACAAGTTTCAGTATTTATTTATTATAAAAATTGTAGATAGCAAGTTTTTTTTTAAAAATGCAATAAAATTAACACAATTTTTCGTTTAGGTTAGGGGCAGGTAAGTAGTTCAAGTTCAAACGTAGGAAAGTACAAACTTCCACGTGGTGTGGTAAAGCTTCTCAATTCACTTGCTTAAGTGCGGGTTGAACCTGGGCCTCAACCAATACTCCGGTTAGGGCGATCTTTCCCTAACTACCTCCAGCGCACTCCAAGTTGGTTGAGGTCGTCTTCCACTTGCGCGAGGTCTACTGCGTTGTCCCTCCGGGTTGGAATCGGAGACTCTTCGGGACGGAGCTTAGATGTCCGATTCAAAGCAGCGATTCAAAAAAACCCCATCGAATTTAGGACCCCTTTCACGTGTTCAAAAGGAATTGGTTTGAGAAGTTAGACCAACAAAGACAAGTCTTAGCAAGCCTGATTTAAACGGATAGTATTGTTAGGCACAGGCCCAGTTGTTCTCTCTTCCGCCGTCATCAGAGACAATTGTCATATGGATAAAATGCAGGACTTGTCATTGGAGGAGTACCGAACTGCGCTAACCGTAACCGAACAGCCGAAGCATTGGTTCGGAGAAGTAGTTGATTGAGCCACCTATTCTTTTGTATAAGATCTTTGCGTTTGTACTGCCCATACTTGCAAATACAAGAACCTCGTTCGGGTTGTTTCATTTCAAATAGCTATTGTGTGGAGTCTCTCAGGATACATGTAAGCCCTGATCTTTGCAATTCGGTCTTTTAAAGGTTAAAATGTCAGCAAACAGTATAATTTGAATGTTTTTGTTAGATTCCTGAATTATCCCATGGAAGAATTTTCGAACATAGGAATTCCCACAAAAAAGGATAAATCTCACGATATAACAGCACTGACTCAGTCAAGGAAGTAAAAAAGAGGTGGCATGCTGCTACCTAAGCCTAATAGATTGAAAATAAATTTTCGAGTGCTGCCAGTAGCCGATTATTTATTGCGAGCTTATAAAAATATAATCGGAACAAAAATAATTGGATAAGTGCCTTACCAATAAACATTTTTAGTTTCGACTCGAAATTTTCACAGCGGCTATATTTTGCTTTCCATATAAATATTGCATAATGTGTGCTTCCGTAAATTTAAAGTTGAGAACAAAGAATTTAACTCTTCACTTTTCCCACTGCGGAATGAATGGACACTCCGCATCGCAGTACAGCAGACTGCTAATACCTGCAATCGAAAAGCCCTTTAGCTGGGTAAAAAAAAAAAAAACTGTACCCACATAATGAAGTTGTCAATTTAGAAATTAATTTCCAAGTTTCAATATCACGAGGAAATAACGACTGTCACAAACCAATGCCTTCGTCGGATATAACCGTCCAAAGATCACTTTCAGTTGAGTTTTCCCATTCATTATAAAAGTCAACTCGCTTTTTCAAGTTTGTCGTTAATTTTGTTTGTATCCTTTCAAGTAGATTGTCATCGTCTGTCATGCGACAGACTGTTCAAATGACTCGATTCGTCGGGCGAACTTTTTTCACTCTTCCATTTCGAATGCTTTTGAAGTCCTTGCACTTTGGTTTTGTTAAGGTGTCCTTATCAAAGAATTGAAAGAGGTGATTTTTAAACTCGAATTCAATTAGAAAATTGGAAATTCTTTCCCTGGAATTAATTAACATTTACTTGCAAATCATCAGCGTTATCCAACTCAATCCACTCTAATGCAGTACAGAAGGACTCTCCATGTATTTTGTGTTAAGTGATGTCCAACATGAACCGAAATGTACGTTTCCATCTTGTAGTGCTACAAATAAGCTTCCTTTGTGATTCGTACACCCGTCTAACTAGGACGGTTTTGTAGAACGCTTGACATTGGAACGAAAATTATTCTCATCGTTTCATTAACAGATTGAGCTTTTTATAATTCTCTTTCTACTACAACCTTATCGGCTGCAACAGCATTTTTCGCTATTTAGGTTTTTTTTTGTTTATTTGCTGTGTCGTATCCTTTGCCAATAATCAAGTAAGACAGTATTTACCAAAACACTCTTTGCGTGACGAAGTAACCGGAACTGATATTTGCGGTGCCGTGAACTTAGGCCATATGAACTAACGCCATAGTGGTGCTAATTCATTTTCTAATGAGAATTAACGCCTTAATTAACGTATGGCCTTATTTGACTTTCAAATGAGAACTAAAGTCGTATGGCGTTAGTTCCTTTTAGAAAGTGGCCTTAGTTCTCATTTGAATGTGAATTAAAGTCACTCGCAGCAATGTCAATAATTTAAATTACATAACTCCAAAAATAAATACGTATATCGACATAGATTATAGGTATATAAGGCTTACGGCGAATAAACAGTGAGGTATCTATGGGGGGCATGCTGCCTCCTGCAACCCCCCTGCTTGGGGTCACTGTTGGATTTAGAGTGGATGCGAGTTTTGGTATGTAAAGTTTCTTATGGAATCTTTAAAAAAAAAAAAATGTACATACCCAAACTTGCAGCCACTCTAAATCCAACAGTGACCCCAAGCTGGGGGGTTGCAAGGGGCATCATGCCCCCCATAGATATCTCACTGTTTATGATGTATATGTATATGGGACCCTATATGTATGTAAGAAACA
Source organism: Cheilosia urbana (assembly GCA_946477585.1). NCBI lineage: Eukaryota > Metazoa > Arthropoda > Insecta > Diptera > Syrphidae > Cheilosia > Cheilosia urbana. Next base: position 7,933,228 of record OX297857.1, read on the forward strand.
CAAAAATTATAAAGAAAATTAAAAGTTAAATGGTTCCAGAGTTCAAAAACATGTTATGGCATTATTTCTAATTCGAATGTGAATTAACACCATATGGCATTAGTTCACACTTAAGTGATGTCTTAAGTACTCATTTGAAGGTGATTTTAGGTCATAGGTGGATTATGGCGTTAATTCGTATTTGAAAATGAATTGGCCTTAGTTCACGATACCGATATTTACTGATGTCCACGTGGACCCTAGGTCGGGGATGTTTTCAGAAATGAACTGAGTGTGAAGCAGCAATCTTTGCCTGAGTTGAGCTCTAATACAGAAACATTTCTGCTTCCATCACTAGTTAAAAAGGCACTTTCACTTCTTAGACTATACTTAAACAAGACTGTAGCTAGTGATAGTAAGCCTTAGTAAGTCCCGATAGTCCTTAGTAGGTCGTGGTGTAGGCGTTCTTTCCGGTGAACAGAATGTGCTGAGTTCCAAACCGTTCGACAAGACAAGATTCCATTAGAGTACCGAATATTTCTACAAGTCACTTGCGTGAGCTTCCATTCTTGGCTCACTGCTCTGGTGGAAGATTTTTTGGACGGAACGGAAAGGTTAGGAACCCTGTCTCTTGTGATGGTGTTTTACTTTCAAAACTGAGTCGGATAGTTGAGTCGACGGACTTTTTATTTAAACACACTTACCTCTCGCCAATAGGTAGGTACCGTAAACAGCTCGAGACGATGTCAATGATGCAAAGGTTTCAACTACCTTGCGGTCTCCCTCGTTCTCTATTATTTGCAGAACTTTTGGCATGACCTTAAGCTGCTCTTATAATATGGTTATATTTTGTTTGGAACTGAATCTCTCTACGGTAAGAAATTCTCCCGTTTTTTTTTTGTCGGAGGTTGTTACTATCCGATGGAACACTCAGACACAACTTCTGGTCCATTGTACTGCCAAACAGACACCTTACATTAATGTACTTAGTTTTCCCGTCTTTCAAAGAAAGATGAGAAGGAGCTTCAGTGATTAAGAGCTTAGATGTTCGGCACTCACCACGTCAGCTCCAAAGATTCGCCACCTGATGCGAGCAAAGGCAGGACAGCTACAGAGGAAGTGCTCCACTCTATCGTCATCCTCTCCACAGGCAGGACAGATGGTGGAGACGCTCAAGCCCAAAACATTTAAGTGTTTGGCAAAAGCTTGGTGGCCCGAAAGGACGCCCACAAGCAGTCTACAGTCGCTTCTCCTGAGAGACGGAAGGAAGGCCGCCGACCTTTTGCAGATGTTCGGACGCAGTCGCTTGGTCTGTCCACACCCAGAACAGCCACGCCACCGACACTCGTGTTCGCGAGAAACCCAAGTATCAATGGATGACTTAACCACCGATGTAGGCAGACCCAACGCAGGTTCAGGTCCTAAGAATTGTTCCTGTGAACCCAGCCTGGCAAGCTCATCAGCTATCTCATTTCCATGGATACCAGTGTGACCTGGGACCCAAACAAGATACACTGTATTTAGCCTTCCGACCAAGTTCATAGAAAGCTTGTTCGAGCACTAATTTAGACGAGGTAAGAGGGTTAAGCAGCGCTTTTAATGCAGCTTGGTTGTCGCTGCAAACGCATATACTCCTAGCCCTCCACATGTTTGTCACAATATAGCGCATAGTCATAAGGATAACGAAAATCTCCGCCTGGAAGGCAGACGCATGGTTTCCTAAGGGGTAGTGAAGTCTAATATTCTCGCTTTCCACGAAGACTCGATAACCAGACCCCTTTCCGGTTTAAACCGTTCTTTGAAGTCTGGCAAAAGAGGCAGTAACACGTTTCCGTGAAAGCCTTTTCAACCATATAACCGACGCGTATGAGAGGAGTTGTCTTACCATTACCATATAGATCCAAAAGACCCTTTTAGGTTTTTTATTAGTTTATTAAGCTTTTCTACCTGACCGCGCTTGTTTTCCTTCGAGTTCGACTTATTGTACGCCAAATATTATATAGGGTATTTGGCCGGTTGTCTACCGGCAGCTCAATGCTAGTCGTATATGAAGGAGCTTTAGTTGACTTGTTGACCTTTTGGGAGTTTCTGAAGGGTTTATTGATATTCTGTTCGAATGAGATGCCGAAAGGAGCAGGCAATGACGACTATATTCTTTAAAAATATTGGTGCTAGAAGTCGATGTATAGACCAGAATTTCGAGCAGCCAGAACCGGGTATGGTGTATCTGTACTCGTTGCAAAATGACCCATTCACGGTGGAAATGAGCACAAATCATCTGTCAGCTATTTTGACATCAATATCGTTTCGCGCATCGTAAAATGACCTATTCGCAAATCAGCTGTCAGCTTTTTGGTTGGTTGTCGCCGCAGAAATGTATTCCCAAAACCGCCCACTTACCGAGTAATCTTTTCGTATTCAGAAACGAAAGACGTTATCGGATAAGCTTTCATAAACGAAAGTATCACGAAAACCAAGGCTAGTTAAAAAAAAAGTATAATAGGATCACTTTTAGAACTAGGCATCAGTTCACCATTCCAACAATACCTTTGACGCGATTTCTGTCTCTTTGACCCAGCCTACTGCACATAATTTCTTAGGTTTTTCACAACAAAAGACTCACAAATTATAACTCATCACTCATCTATCTATCAATACCTTAATTAATATGTTGTTTTACCTTTTGTTTTCAGATTTCGTATAGACAACACAGATCACATAATCGATGTGAATAAAGGCAATTTAGCCTTCGAGTTCGATCAAGTACACATAATATGTCCTGTGTACGAGCCGGGTACATTTGAAAATGAAACGGAGAAATACATCATCTATAATGTATCGAAAGTCGAATACGAAACGTGCCGGATAACGAATGCGGATCCGCGTGTCATAGCCATTTGTGATAAGCCACAGAAACTAATGTTTTTTACAATAACGTTCCGGCCATTTACCCCGCAGCCAGGTGGTTTGGAGTTCCTTCCTGGAAATGATTACTATTTCATTTGTAAGTATGCTCTATGTACATGTGTTGGTATACAAATTTTGTTTTGTGCCTTTGTTCTCCTTTTGGATTGGACATGATTAATGGTAAAGGTCACGGTATCTTGTTGTCGCAAGACAAGAGAATATAATATTCCCTGTGTGTGGGTGGGTGGACGCATAAGTAGCAGACGCGGGGAATGTTTGTTGGCCGTGTGTTCGTCGTTGTGTTGTTAATATTATTATTGGATAAGGGGTGGGTTCTGTTCGTGTAAATATTTTATTAAGGAACTTTGACCGAGCAAAAATGGATAGTGAAGAATCGATTGGAATTGATTACGTAATTATTTGGGATGGTTTTAATAGTGTAGTCATTTTGATTGAGAGATAGACGAATGAATAGTGTCCCTATCAATTTTCGCACAATATGGACATAAGGATACATAAGAACACGGAATTAGCCAAGCCTGGAACAAATTGTATCAATCTATTGTCTTGTATCAGTGTGCTTTGGAGCATGAAATCAGGGCAACGAAAACAAGGGCTCATTTTCGTTTAGCCTGAAATTGATTGCAGTTTTTTTGGAATCTAAAGATGGGGGATATAGTGTCCGACAAACATTTGTTTTCGCTACATTAGACATTGGAACTATTTTTTTTTTCACCTAAACGTCATTATAAATGTTAGCACAAGAAAACAGGAATCAGCTTCTGAAAAGCTTAAGAATAAAACAGTATAGGAGGACGGACATCATAAGCTAATGAATGCCACGAGTCAACTCTTCAGCAAATCTCTACGTGCCGTTAAATGTATTCACTCCATCCGTATTCCTTTGACCTAAAATGGGGCAACATGACGATTTTCATCGTCCAACTCATTCCAAGTGAAGCTCAATTCTAATTGGGCTACTTGCAACAAACAGAAGACTGGGGCTCAATTTTCTTCATAGCTAGTTAGTAAATCTCATCGACAAGGTCACATAAAACAAGGCCCTGCTTGGGGGCTCGGCATCTAAAGTGGGGTCTTGAGTAAGCAGGGTGGCTATTAACGGCACACTCAGACCATAAATTTTGTTCCTCTGTGACAGCATGTGGATGTAATGCCGGTGGATTGCTTGTTATGGGATTTCCTTCTCTGCCAAGTTGTCACACAGAGGACTGGCTGCATCACTGTTGTCCACACGTAGCCCAGCCACTTTAGCTGTTGTTTTTTAAGATCCGATGTTGATTGGGATGTTTTTTGCACGTTTAAGAAGTGCCGATGATTGGTACCTGTAACGTGTTTTTTTTTTTTTTGTGTCTGTGCTCCAGCAGTTGAAGCTTGTTTGGAAAGTTGCACCACTGTTCTGTTTTTTGCATTAAAACTTGAAATTCTTATTAACCTCAATGTGGACTTCATTCGTATGGTTTTGGTGTGCCGATCACAATCTGTCGTCTTTTCAAGCATTCCCCGTCCGATCCCTTTCTCCAATGGGTACGGTGACCATATTTTTAAGGGCCAAACCCGGGACAGAAAAAGTGAAAATGTATAACAGCACACAAATTTCCAAAAAATAACAAAAAATTGTATGTATGTCCCGTATTTCTTAAAAAAATCTTGAAAAAAAAACGGGACAGGCTATTGAAATACGGGACTGTCCCGGGAAATGCGGGACGTATGGTCACCGTAGTGGGCATATTTTCCTTGGCGGCGACTGATTAGTTAGTGTGCCTTCTTGATGTGAACAAAAACGTAACCATTTCCTACCCCCTAATTTCATTCAAAGTAAAGTACTTCAATTTCAGAATAACTACCTAATCAAATACTGTCCCATTTTAAATTTAATTTAAAAGAAAAATCCTTCCTCAATCTAGAGGAATGCTCACAGCACACGAGTAGCATTCTTTTATCAACATCAATCCACTGGAATCCTTTCATCATTTTCAATTGCGAATTTGTGTTGTTATTTGACAACATATTAATTCGAATGTTATACCATGTTGTTGGAGCATCTTTTAAACACTTAAAACATTAATGGTTACGTCATATCCTTTTATTATAGATTTTAATGGAGTTATCCCCAAATATGACAAGTAACTACGGTTTCCTTTGGTCCGACATAAAATACCTTGTTCGCAGAAAACGCACGCAAGCTGTTTCAATACCGAACAGCTGAGTCAGCTATAGAAAATATAAAAAGGTGTATATATTCGGAGCGGCTCATTTCTCATGCCTTTCATTCATTTTCAATGACACGGTTATCCGTTAAGGGAGTCCCGGATGTAGGATGCTTACGTGAACCCTCCACAACTCCAGATCTTCCCCGATATAAAATTGGAAGTGTATGTATTACGTAATAAAATTGCATATCGAATTTTCCGGGAAAAGGACCGTAGGCGTACCTGGTTACAGTCAAGACACACTAGGTCTGTTCCTTTACTTATAAATCTTACGAATTTTTACTAATTCTTACGAAAATTCTTACGAATTTTTACTCAGTGCCGTTCCTTAACTCGAAAAATTCGTAAAGGAGAGGAGAGCCTCGAGAGAGCAATTTATAACCCCTCCACTGAGAATCTTACGAAATTTTTACTCAACAAATTTCTTGTGTCAGTCACCTTTCAATTATTAAAAACAAGTGATTTGAAATTTGTTGTCCCATTTGGCATATGTGTTATAAATTTGAATGTTCTTCTTAAGATTCTTTCGAAAGTGGCCACGTAATTCTTGCTCGCTGGAACAAGGAACAATCTCCTCCATGTTATTCTTCATGCAGTGTCGCTTTTTCCTCTTCTCGAATGCTTGTTGTTTAATCAGTTCAAACTCTTCCACATACTCGGATTCATCAAAAAGAAGTTCGATTAATTCCAGATCGATTTCATCGCTAGGTAGATGATATAACTAATTTTCTTAGCAAATTAACAAAGTCCTCGAGTTTTAACAGACATTTTAACGACCACTTTTTTGAATAGGTATTTGAATTATGTAATCGCTTATTTTTCATAAATTACTACAAAATCTTTCCACTTTTTCGTAAGTGTCTCTGAGATAATTTATCCCCACCACTACCATTTTGACAGTCTTTTTTTCCATTCTTACTAAAAACAAAAGTATAGGAAGAGACCCACTAAACAGGTGAAGTCCGAAATTGAGAATGCAGTAGCGGATGGTTAGCAAACGTTCATATGTGTTTTTGCGGAGATCGAACTTGCTACCCACAGCAGCACCCATTCAGTGCGGCTACGAGTTGCCTGTAGGTAGTAAACTGTGAAGTAAACTAAAGGGTGGTTAAGTTTTAAGGGCCGATGTTGATGTTGAATAAAACACATATTATTTAGGAAATTATTGTCATTTATTTTTATTATGATAATATTGGTATGGTTCAATTATGTATGAAACAAAATATCGGCCAAATGGCCGCCGCGGCGCTGAGGCACAATTGAGGTTCTATGCCGTTAATGTGCCGAATTATCTCATCCTTTAGCTCTTGAATTGTTGCTGGCTTATCGATGTACAGCTTTTCTTTCAAATAACCCCAAAGAAAGAAGTCCAACGGTGTCAAATCACATGATATTGGCGGCCAATTGACATCGCCACCACGTGAGATAGGTTAGGTTAATGGGTGGATACAGCAGAGTAAACCCTGCAGTACCCCACTTAGGTCCATGTGGACCCATTGTGATGCCCTTGTTGGGGGGTAAGCCGATGTTGCTGGCGATGCTGTTAGTTCCTTCTAATTACTCGACCTTGTCCAGCCATCCTGATGTATTTATGAACCTGTAAAGATTAGATAAATTAACATCTGAAAGTTCTTGTATGTCATGGAAGTGGTATCTTCCAAGTGTTCTGTTCCTCAAGTGACACAGGCTTGGGCAGTGACAGAGGAAGTGAGGTGTGTCCTCATGCACCTCCTCGTCTTCGCAGCCCCTGCAGATATTGTCATTCTTGAGTTTTAATTTCATTGTGTGGTTTCTCCGGAAGTTGTGCCCTATTAGGGCACCTACCAGTTTGTGCAGCGACGTTCTATCAAACCGCATAAGCTTGCTAGTCCGACCTGCATTATATTCCGGCCATAGCTTCCTTGAAATTTCGCAGGTAGTTAATTCCTTCCACCTGTTGTTGGCTTTCATTTGAATCTTATTTTCCACTCTCTCTCTGAGATTACAGAGCGGTGGATTGATCAATTTAATCGTCCGATCTTGATCCATAGCAGATCCATTTCTTGCCAGTTTATCAGCCATCTCATTGCCGGCTTTGTCCCTGTGTCCAGGGACCCAGCAGAGGCGCGTGGTATGCTGCGAGCAGAGAACCTTAAGCTCTTCACGGCAGCGGCGAACTAGCTTCGATTTTATTTCAATAGCAGACACTGCTTTTATAGCCGCCTACCTGTCAATAAATATGGTAATATCATCATTTGGTATTGCCATCATTGACACCATATGGGCAGCACCTGTACCACAGTCCATCTTAGATCCATCTGTGTAGATGGATATCGATTTCCTATTTGTGGGTTCGTCTGTGTTCCATTCCTCCCTGCTGGGGAAATAGCAAGAGAATGGTTTATCAAAGTCAAGGTTGGGAGACAAGTGGTCAGAAGTGACAGAGTCTCCCACGTATTTGTTCAGAATCTGTGCATGTCCCATTCTGTAGGGTTTCCAGCTTTTGGTTTGGCTGATCCTGCGGGCACTTTTGGCTGCATATTCTTGCATGTGTAGGTCTAGGGGTACCAGGTTGAGGATTGCCTCCATTCCAGCAGTAGGTGTTGTCCTTATTGAGCGGGTTGTACCTATACATGCTAGTCTTTGTATTTTGGTCATTAGTTTTAAGTTCGATGCTTTGTTTGTAGCTCGCCACGTGAGATAACACGGCCATTGAATTTGTCGCGCAAAAGAGCCATTGTTTCGTTAGCTGTGTGGCAAGTGGCACCGTCCTGTGAAATCACATATCGTCCACATCCATATCTTCCAATTCGGGCCATAAAAAATTCGTTATCATCTAACGACAGCGAACACCATTCACAGTAACTGCTTGACCGGCCTCATTTTGGAAAAAATACGGCCCGATGATGCCGCCAGCCCATAAACCGCACCAAACAGTCACTCTTTGTGGGTCCATTGGTTTTTCGACAATCACTCTTGGATTATCATTCGCCCAAATTCTGCTTATTGACAAATCCACTGAGGTGAAAATGTGCCTCAACACTGAAGATGATTTTCTTCGAAAATTGATCATCCACTGTTGCCATTTCTTGCCACCATTCTGACCATTGACGACGCTTGAAATGGTTAAGAGGCTTTAGTTCTTGAGTCAACTGCACCTTGTAAGCGCGTAAATGCAAGTCTTTATGCATAATGTTCATCAACGAAGAGCTTGAGAGGTGCAATTGTAGGGCACGACGACGTGTTGAGGTGGACGGCTCTTCATCCACACTATCGCGAACAGCAGCAATATTTTCTGCAGTACGAGCTGTACGAGCATGCGCTGGTATTTTCACATCTGCTACAGACCCGGTTTGCTCAAATTTTTGCACGATTTTTTCGAAATAAAAAAAAATCACGAATTGCACGATATGCATTTTGATTTGAACGTCCATTTTCATAATAAGCCTGAATAACTTTAACGTGTTGCTCGATTGTGTATCTTTCCATGTTTCAAATTGAGTTAGTCTGAAATTAAAAAATGTCAAATGAAATGCAGAAGAAAAACCTGACGTTTAGGTGTGGTTAACATTCAACATCGGCGTCGGCCTTAAAATTTTATTTATAAGAGGGTGTTTTTTTTAGCGACATAGAACCACGAAACGATCAACGAAACCTTACCACCCCAATGATTGATCGTCGTTATTTGACGAGAAAATCAATAAAGCAAATAAAGCTGTTTAATAGCTTTCCAAACATTGAGTGTTTGGTTGTCAGCAATTTAGGACCGAACTGGATGCTGTTCTTATGCTCGTAACTTTTGGTATAGCTTTAGAACAATGACTTCGACGAGAGTTGTCTGAAAACTCACGCGATTTGAGCCCAGTTCTTGAGAGACGTTTTGCGATCGTAATTTAACATCCATCATTGATGATTGACCCCGGGATTGGTAAAGATTCCAGCAGTGAGATCGTCCTTCTCTTTACGTGTTGCTGTTAGCTGTCCGCCTTCTTTTACTAAATGTTGCAACTGAAGTTGTTGTCTACTGTCTTTTTGTTCCTCCAAAATGTATTTATTTTAGAAAGAATACAACAACCAACGTACCCCTTTGCAGTGGTAAGCGAAATATTGACTGTCCCTTTTTTTACTAATTGCAGCAACATCATCTAAAGACGACCTTTATCGTCGGATAGGAGGTCGCTGTTCAACCAATAACATGAAAGTAGTATTCAAAGTCTGTTGCGCACCAGAAGATAAAAACAATCGAACGAACAATAACATTGGTGGCGGCAGTGGTAGTGGCGGAGGAATTGTTAACGGTGGCGGTAACAGTGGCAGCAGTAACAGTAATACCGCCATACAACAGCAGCACAATAATAATATCAACATTAATGGTGGCGGCGGTGGCAGCCAACTGCCATCACCCAAATTGCCGGGCATGGGTAGTGGTATGAACAATGGCGGCGGCCTCATGATAAATGGCAACAGTGGTACATCGATTAACACGAATATCGACCAATTCAATCGAATACCAATGCAACAACCCAACAACCTTGGTGGCGGTGGCGGCATCGGCGGCATGGGAATGGGTGGCGGCAATGGCGGTGTTGGTGGACAACATCAGACTGGCATTAGAATCAATAACGTGCCATCATCGCAGCAACATCCATCACAAAAGAATGGTATGCATGGGGGTTTTATATCGCCAATGGCAAATATTAATACAAATAGCAGTAACGTTGTGCAAAGCACAATCAGTTGGCCCGAATGGGGCAATCATAATAATCATAATGGTGACCATGGTGGCGGAAGTGGCGAAGGCGGTATTAATGTGCAACAGCATAGTACGCCAGTTTCAACAATTGGTATACACCCGCATTTCTATCCGTCTCATATAACATCGCCTCGTCCTAATGTTAATAACAATAGTAATTATTCACCGTCCCATAAGCCAACTAAGAAAACAAGTAAGTAGTAGTTACAAAAATTAAAAAAAGCAAAAAAACAGAAACTCTTCCAAAGAACTACAAAGAAAAATTTAAAAAAAATTAAAAAAAAAAAAAAAAAATCCAACCCAAATTTGAAAAAGAAAAAATTGAAAAAAAAAAAAAAAAAAAAAATTTGTGAAATTTTCATTTTCCCTCCTTTTGGGTTTCATTTTTCCTGATGTTTTCTTTTTTCGTTTTTCTTTTCAAAAAATTTCCAAACCACCACCACTACCCTCCCCCCCGTTTTGGTTCAAAAACAAATAATAAAGTAACGCATGTAGGAGAGTGGTAAAGAGACATTGATGAGAGAGCGATTTAGTTTCCGGTTAACGTGTCCTTCATGATAAATTTCCTTATCACATAATAATAAAAAAAAAAAAAAAACAAACAAATTCTACCTCACTCATTCATGATTATATCGCTTGTGCTACTATCGAACATTTCTCTCTCTCTCTCTCTCTCTCTCTCTCTCTCTCTCTCTCTCTCTCTCTCTCTCTCTCTCTCTCTCTCTCTCTCTCTCTCTCACTCTCTCTCTCTCTCTCACTCTCTCTCTCTCTCACTCTCTCTCTCTCTCTCTCTCTCTCTCTCCTCTCTCTCTCTCTCTCCTCTCTCTCTCTCTCCTCTCTCTCTCCTCTCCTCTCTCTCTCCTCTCCTCTCTCTCTCACTTATACCTCTCTAACACTCCACCGTGCAGGTATATAAATTGTTTTTGGACAGCATTTGTGGCTATGAATTTTGAATGCATTACATATTTACTCTTTTGATTTCGCAAAAAAATAAATAAAAAAACAATTCAAAACAACAATTAATTTTATCAAGTTATTTTTTAAAATTATTGTTTAATATTTTCTTTGTTCTTTTTGGTTTGTTTTTCCATACAAAAATATACCTATTTTGGCTCTGTTCGATTTGACAACGATACAAATTTTGTTATAAGTACTTACATTATACATGAATATACAATGAATTTTGTTTTCCTCTTTTTTCGATAGTGGGTGCTATGGGATGGGTAATATTTGCATTGGTTATATAATTAAACAAATCCGCGCGCATTAACGGACCGGTAGAAATTGAATTTGATTTTCCCATAACACGTCGAAATCAAATTCATGCAAGCTCGTCCGCCCCCCTAAAAGGGAAACCAATTCATTACTCATTCTGACAAAAAAATAAAATAAAAAATAATAAAAAAAATATATAATATAAAAAGCGTGTGTGGTAAGTTATTTGAATGATCTTGTATAAAACTGCATCACTACCGTCTTCATTCTCAGCATTAAAGAAATAAACTAACAAATAACAATACTATGTGCGATACGAAGGAGCACTCATTTTTTTTTTTTTTGTAAATAAATAATACCAAAAAAATAAAATAAAAACTGAGGAGAGCCATTATTACTACTACTATTATTATTATTGCTCGCATTGGGGAGTAACGATTGCTATAATCACTTGTGAAAGTGTATTTAAGTTGTATTCTTATTTTTTTATTATTGTTTTTTAGTTTGTACTTTATTTAGTTGATATATATAGTAGGTATTGTGTATGCGTGTGCAATTTAAAAAGTATACCTTAAATCGTGGCATTAATTTTTATTTTCTAGTCGTAGTTAGTTTCTCTAGATTTAGATTTATTGTATTTAACTTGGTTTATTTGCAAACGAAATTTAGATACGAAAGTATTTTTTTTTTTTTTTGTCATTAAGTTGGAGGTTTATCGTTTGAGTTTGGCGTTATGATCATGAGCTCCCTGCAGTCGTACGTCCTTGATATAGGTGAACCCCCTGTGGGTTCAATGTTGTGAAATGTAATTTGATGGGTGGCTATGTACTGTTTTTCTTTCAAAGTAGGAAACGGAAAGGAAATATTAGGTTGTGAATATTTTGCAGGTCCTTTTACCAACGGGGGGATATAATGAGATTAGAAGATGTTAAGTTTTTTTAATTAATTCAAGAAACCCTCTGTAGGGTACCAGATTTATCTGACAATAGGTTCATTCGCGTACGCGGTTTATATCGAAATCAATCAAATAAGTCGATCGCAATCGCCACAGTCTATGCACGTACTCATCATAAATGACAGGAAAAGATATAATTAGCAAAATAACGAGTAACGAGCAACTCCTCTCTTGGCCCGAAACAGCTCAGAGAATTTCAACTGCCAATTACTGCTAAATATGTCATGTGCACAAAGTTGACAAGAAACAAATTTAAAATCCGTCAATTCCACCCAAAAATAAAATCTCTCCAAATAAAGAAAATTCGGTGGTGGTCGAATGTTCGTTCTCCAAGCAGTTTCATATGTTGCAAAAACGTGAGTCAAAAATTTATTTGTGATGTGGGTTAGATGTCAAAAATTTAAGTGACTTAAAGTAGCTCGTAGTCTATCCCCGTACTTGCGCACAGGTATAATCACAGGTCCCTGCGCAACCAAATCCATGCTCCGGAAATGGAATCGAGAAACCAACGACCTTTGAAGGAGCTGTAGAGACGAGGAGGAAACGGTGACGATCCAACATTTCCTGTGCCAATGCCCCGCTCTCCAACCAGTTTCTTTGAAAATCTATCGGAATTTGCCAGAGCAGAGATACCGGATATTCTCAAATTCGTGAAGAGCACCAACTGGTTTAAACAGTCAGAAAGATGAAGAGTCCACTAGACTGTTTTACAAAAAAATAAATAAATATTTGGCCGGGGGGTCCCTTGGCCTGGCTTCTCACAACCATTCGTTTTGTATGAGCTTTTCATTTTTGGGACGATTGGAAGGGATCCACAATTTTATGCCGACTCCAAACGGCTAGTTGAGAAGCTCTTTCAAGACTGGTATACCCTAAGTTGGAATTTGGGTTTTTGCGGGATTCGAACCTCGGACCCTTCGCTTAGTAGTCCAACACACTAACCAATTAACCACTGCGATCACTGTTCTAGGATTTGTTTAATCTACGAAGGGAATAACAATCTGCCTTAGAGCCTCCGAGTGGAAATGGTTCTTGCGCACCTTACACCCTATCCTAAGCTAACCTAACCATCCACGTACTTTTGAGTATGTTTTCCGCTCTATTTTTGTACTTTGACAGATTCTTAGTGCTTGGCTAGGGAAAGTATGCGAATAGACCTAAAGTCACCTAAAAGCTTAAAGATTCAAGTAAGGTTTGCTTTTCTCAAACGTTTCTTTTCCGAGTTGGCATCAATTTTTGCATCGACAACTAGTTTGACAAGTCACAGTCGCGATTGTTCATTTCGGTCCGTAATATCAGCATGAATATAGACTTGTAATACAGCGCCATGCATTAAAATTATAACGTAAAATAAAAACTCAGAGACGAATGGTTTGCGAGAAGTTATTTGTACCTGTTGCGTCACCACATTTATTGCAGATAATTGTACACAAAAAATGTTGCCACTGTGACACTTAATGTTGTCGGAACTACCGCAGTTGTCACAGGAACTAAATACTAAAAGTCGAGTCGAAGTAAATGTTTCTGTCAAAACAATCGACAACAATGTCGTTCCAACACAAATATTCAGACAAAAATGATTGTCGAAATGGAACTGTTCAAACAATCATTTAAAGTGGTATGATGTTGAACTAGTGGCCATGTAGTCCAAAGCGCTTTATGGTCTGCATCACAAAAACCTCTAAAATAAAAGCACCCCTTTTAATCTTCAGGGCCCACTGTGTACACAGCTATAGCGTACTTTAACACATAATTGAACCAAATGCAGCAGCTATCGCACTGAGGAGAACATGAACTCAGTAATTGCTGGCTTAAATCTATTGCTACAAAATTCAGTGACGTATGGCTCGCTCACGGATGCGGTAATTCGGCCCAGGAAAAAAGTTAAGATAGCGTAGATGCCTTCGGAGAATAATTTTTTATTTGTTTTTCTGATCCTTGTTCATCTCAACGTTTATTTGTATCATTTCTAGTTTATTACAATTCCCCTTAATATTTGTATAATTTTAGAGCCTATACTCGTATCTAGATCGACTTATTACTTGGCTTGGAAAAGAAAGTGTCTAGTTTTTTATTTATGAAAAGTGTGTGCCACTACTCGCGCTGGCAGATTTTGCAACAAATATAATAATAAAACAGAAATGCACAACTTTGATTTAATATTTGCCACTAAAATGATATATAAAATATATATTTGAATTTACTACATAAATCTACCAAATTTCATACCATTCTCAAAATTCTCTATTTTTTCAACTACACCCGAGTACAGATGATTACGACAAACATCCTAACGAAGTGGTGAAAAACGAAGAACTAACCTACAACAGTGCAGCATCATCGCTATCGTTCTTCAAGATGACACGACGAAGAGCCGCCACAACATTATCGCTGAGGAAAAGCCTTCGCTATAGCAAATCTGCATACAAAAGCATTTACCAGAAATTCAAATCATTACTACAACTGTTGCTGTTCACGAGCAATCATCGTAATCGTATTAACACAATTAATACATTAATTAATTTTATTTCTAATTGTAATCCTATTATTATAACAACAACAGTCCTAGTTACTTTAACTAACTTATTTCAATATAAATTATCATCGTGGAGTCTGCGACGATGCATTTCACAGAAAGCTGCATCATCACCATCATCATCAACATTATCATCGCCTTCTACGCAATTGTCGTCGCCGGGGAATGATCCAGTCTTTTCGACGAGAAAGACATTATCGTCGCATGTGTTAAGGCCTTTGCCGATATCACCACCACCATTATCACCTGTAGATTGCATAAAAACAACACCAACACTAGACATAGCCTCCTCCTCATCCACACGGTGAACTTTACATTTTTTTTTTTTATTATTCTAATTTAGAGAACAAACACACACACACAAGCGAAATTTAAAAAAACACAACACATACATAAATTTTACAAAAAAAAAAAAAAAAACATGAAAATTAAATATATATATATTTTTTTTTTAAGAACATTTGATGACATGAACAAATTTTTATTATGAACTACAAAATTTATTATCATTAATAATATTATAAATATTGCCGTTAATTTAAGGAACAAAATTTATATATATACACATATAAATATATATTTAATTAAAAAAAACAAAAAACAAAAACAAAAAACATGTGTAAGAACGTTGCATTTAAGTGGACAAAAATGAAAATAAAAAGTTCTAGGCGAGAAATCGAAAAAAAAAAAAATTATATATAAATAAACAAAAAAAAAAAAAAATAATAATAATAATTTCAACTCATCTCACGATCAACCTATATTTTAAGCACGTATACTTGTTTCCCTTGCGTCTGTGTAAAATAGATTAATAATACGTAGCAACATAAGAAAAAAAAAACGAAAACTAAAAACCATACAAAATAAACACTACTATTTCGATTGAGGTTTATTTTAAAAGGAAACACTTTTATTTTTTAATTGTTTTAAATTAACTTAAGGTCTAGGAAAACCCGTTTTTTGACTGAAACTAGAAAGTGATTGATATAAAAAAAGTATCTATATATAAATAAATTTTATGCATAAGAACAAAAAAAAAAACTCGATGAAGTGTATTTTATTGCAATGAGAAAAAGAAACCAATTTCAGTTGAAATTGACAGTAAATTCTGGAGAAAACGAAAACCATTCTGCAACAAATGAATTACGATATATATAATACACTTATATATATATACCATATGCATTTATATATGATATATATATGTATTCATAAATAAAATATAAAAGAAAGTGTTAAAGAAAAGAAAAAAAAATGAGAAGAAAATTGTTGTGTCGTGATCGAAGTTAAACTAACTTACTTTTTAAGCAAGCTAAACATATGTTAGAAAAAAAAAACAAAAGAAAAACACAAACGATGGTATTCCTCTAAAAATTTAAAACGTAAAAACGAACCGCGAAAGAACAACAAAATTCATTTTTGATTTTCTTTGTCTTTCGTATATAAACCACAGAACATGTATTAATTTGTTATAAAACAAACGACATAAAGAGCCATGAACACATTTTTTAAGCCTTAAATAATTTGTACTTTTTATTTATATATGTAAATCTACAATTACTTGTAAAGCAAAAGAAGAAACAGTGAGAATGACCAACAAAGCTATGAATATGTAACCGTCATCGGTTTATTGGTGTCGAGATTTAGCGATCGGATTGAGCGATCAGAGATATGCAGACGCGAAACCTTCATACTTGTTCCCATTATTAATCGTTTTAGTTGAACGATTTCGTTTCGTTTAGAACGGAGTGGGATTAAATATCAACTCGCTAGCTTAAGTGTCATATAATCGGCAAAGGGATTCAATATGTGTGCTGTATTCCGAGATGGTTATTATCGGCCAGCTGAGAATGATTTCGTATAAATAAGTCCGCACAATTGGACTATGGTTTTAACCAATTTTATAAAATGTTGGAGGATGTGTAAAACAGTCAGTACCTCAAGGCCTTTTGGAGCAGTATTCTAAAACTAAAGCCAACAAAATCTCATTCCTTTTCCAAAACCTTCATTTATTTAACTAATAATCTTTCTAGACCGTTCTTGGTCAGAGAAATTGAGAATGCCATTTATCATTCAAGATCATTAGTCATTATAATCAGTATATTCTACTAATCATACTATGTACGAACATTTTCAGAAGGATTGTTCTATCAGTTATTGTTAAGCATCTGCTTCATATTTTCTATTGCTTGTGCCGTATTTTTGTTCGTTCACGATCACTGTAGTGTGGTTTAAATGATGGAACCGAATGCAATGCAGCTGGCGTTTCCATAACCCCAATAATCGCAGTAGAATCCATAGTGCGTGTGCTCCCTTCACGAATTTGTTTAATTGGATTGATCTTCAAGTGAACCATCGGGTAATACGTTCAAAGAGCCTTTGAGTGGCGTTCGTTTATTCACTATCGTGCAATATCTCGCGTTGTGTAATTGAACGACTGCATAAATGGGTCGTTCTTAAAGTTTTTGTGAACGATCGAGTCATATAAGTATTATACAAAAATCAGCCTAGCGCAACTACCTCTAGTCCTTCTTTTCTACTTTCATTTCGCAAAATTACTTCAAATCGATTTGATTTTTACGATCGAACCATTTAATACTAATTTGTTTCGGTCGCGATCAATTCTGGCTCTATAACTATTTTTTTTGCATCCGTAATCCTTAACTCTGGGGAAAGGTTGTAATGTGTGGGTCACCTCAGGAACTCTCACTCATCCGTCGTTCGTTATACACGACTAGAACACAATCACCCCTATCGAGGATTTGTACGAAATCGGAGAAGTTCCATTCGAGCCATTCGTTCTGACACAACTTTCGGAAAAAGTCTTCGCTGATATATGGCGCACCTTGTCGCTTTCGTGGAAACGCGTTATACCGCTTACTTTTGACATACACGGCAGATTTTTTCCGAAGCTTTCCAACAACTAATTGCTGCGGAATATACTTTATGCGTGTATATGCTTCATTTGTTTTGTTCCGGATACTTAGATCGCAATTTGAGTTCCGATCATATTCGACTTTCGTATCGGATTTTTTTCCGAACGGATACATCGATAAGGATAAATATCATCTGTTTAAGACCGATCCATGGCTTTGGAACTACTTCGCACTCACGGACAATCGGTTTACATGATGCGTAGTGCTACTAACATTTCAGCTCAGCCTCTTTTAGGCTAAAGCCCCATCCGTTCGAGATTTGATCAACGTTCCTGAACGTAAAGACACACCACGCTTAATCCAATTGCGGATGGATACGTTTAAGTGGCAAAAAAATTGAGCAACAATCAAGTCATATTTGAAAGGTGAAAAGATCAATTCAACAGGGAGCCCTCTACTTAGTTCTATGCTTCTGAAAATGGCTCTCGTTCGAAACCTTGCCATAGTTGACAGAACTTTTCCAATTTTTTCGATTTCGTATTCACCTTCCTTATGTGACACCTCACCAGGTAGGTTAAAATGGATCCTGCTCAAAACCCGAATTGCTATCTACAGTGACAAAAAAATAGCCTACTGTTCTCTCTTATAGCCCCCGACAGTAAAGTGATCATCTCTCTGCACATCAGTAAAATCGCCACTCTCAGCCGTAGATATAGCGTTCTTTGTAATTCTATCTAGTTATAAACTGAAAAAAAAAAAAAAAAAAAAAAAAAAAACACTAAACTTTGTATTATATGAAGAAAAAAGAAATGAAAATTTAAGTTGAACAAAACACATACTGTATTATGTCGCAAAGGAAATATGTTAAAGTAAATTTACTTTAATATTACAAAAAAAATATTAAGAATTTAACAAAATCAATTGTAAAAAGAACCGACACAAAAGAAAATAAATTATACATTAGATTTACCGAATAAAAAAGAAAACTTAACTAACACTGGACGAATCAATTTCAATATTTAGTTGTTTGTTTGTATTTTTTTTTTGTCTGTTTCTCTTTTGGGGCCTAATTTATTTTAACAGTAAGAACACAAAAGACAAATGCATTCACTCAGTATCAGTATAGTAGAATATGTAAATTTAAACAAGAGCATTAAATACTTAATAGGTTACAGTAAACTATTATGAATTTATTTTTAATTTTGTATCTTATTTTAAACTTGCTTACTTAAACCTGGAAACGAAACATAAGAAAACATATTTGTAATTATGACAGCTTAAACACTTGTACACAGTATTAGTCCTTTTTGATTCTCTTTGTTTGTTTACACGATATTTAATGCGGTGAATATAAATTTGAAGTAGAGAGTATAAGTAGTTATCTTGCCATATGTGAAACGAGCCAGACAATGCATAATTGTTGCTCAAAGTCATTTTAACAGATACCCGTGGTTGGACTATGTGTCCGGAGAAGAATTGCTTCAAAAGAAGTTTATGGGTCACTTGGAATCGGGGAGTGGTTGTAATTTCGCACTGGATAAAATTGAAATTATTTTTAGTATGCTCAATTCAAACGCCACTTTTTTCTAATCTATTCCATGAAAGCCCGGAGCTTCAAGAGCACGCGTTCTGAATCAAACGTGCACTTCTCTTCAATTATCATGGAACGCGACTGATATTTGGACACTTGTTGCGTAGGCGACAGAAACGATCTTGCAGAAAAATACTTTGTCCACATTTAACAGTTTTAACATCTCAACGTGACCTTATGAAGCAATGTAGGCAAATACAGCTGTGTACAACTGAACCACGACCACACCATCGATATAGCCTACATTCATGTAATTCATACTTAATCACCTCAGGCTTATATAAGTTGCACTTGTTTTGGACATGGGCAGTTTGTACATAGTAGTTTTTGGAATTGGCATTATTCACCTACGAAATTCGTTCGCAGCTTCAGCGCTGCCTTGAACGTTGGTGGATGGGATACTCATGTAATCCCACCGCCCACCGTCACGAGTGTTCTTGGATGTCTGGTCTTAAGCCTGGGATTTTGTTGGTTCTAAACATTTCGTACGAGAACTTGTTCAAACGTCTCCAAAGAAATGTATGGGTGTGGATGAGTTGTACCAGACACACTTTGCTATGCATGTCTCTGACCTTGATAGCCAACGCTTAAGAAGTCTCTCGATCGTCGCTAATCGTCAAGCAGAATTCATGCAATTGAATCGACTCCAGATGTTGTTTCTATCGGAACTTTAAACCTAATCAGTTCGATTTGTTCTTTTCACAGCATATGCACTTGTCATTCCTTCAAAATCGTTCAGCATAATGCTGTGTTTCAAATCTCTAATTATAGTTCGAATACTTCTAAGCAAAAATTCCAGTGCATATTTATGTCTTGAATGAAAATCGCCGTGCCCTTTAGCGGCTTCTATCTTGAAATTAGTACACGTTAATTTGTGTTCATATCGAAAGCTGCCAATTTTGTATCACATTACTTTCGCAACATGTTCGTAAATACCGAAGGATAGATAGCGTTTGCTTTGGCTGCATATGGCAGTGGCGATCAATTGGTGATCATTTCGCCAATCAGTTGATGATCGTGCGTCACTCTTACGCGGCAGGATTTGTTTTGTTCCGAACGAGAATCGCACTGCTTTCTGTGAATATATAGTTCATTTATGTGTGTCTATTAATTCGCTTGAACATCGTAGAAATGTTTCGTGTCTCTCATTGTTTTATCGTTTCTTCTACAAACAGTGCTCAAATGAAATTGCCAACTGCATTCCTCCCCTTCAGAAATTCAACCGCAATACTCGCCATGCTAGGAATGCCCATCAGACATTTAAGACCAATGTGCATCGGTATCTCATATCTCCTCTATCCCAATTTCCTTAATGCACGCGCTGTGTAAATCACATTTCACTATAAGAGTAGTCACAACCTCTTTAGCGCGTGTTAATTATAAAAAAAAAAAAAAAAATGTGTGCGGAGACTCGAAGTGCCGCAAGAAGTTGTCGCATTGAATTATTATCTCTCCACAGGACTATAATCGTCGAACAGAAGCCAATGTCGACATTCTTTTGCGTAGGCAGCCTATGGCCATGATTCCATAATGTGATTCTACTCTGATCTAGTATACAGTAGACATACGTTGTTCCTCCCAAAGTGTGCATGCACATAGTTATGGGCACAACAAGAACTCAGTGTTGGGATTGTTCGAGAAAACAACAAATGTGTTGACAAATACATTGGTTGGTATTGCAGCTATTTCCAACTACACATCCAGTTCGTCATCAGACCAATTTCAGTATTTGTTTGAAATGCTGAATCCTGGCAAATTCCGTTTATATTCCTCATGGAGGGATATTACTACAATCCTTCGGTCATCCACGCGCTCTTCGTTTCGAAGTTAATTGCCAAGCGACTACCACTTGGGCTAACTAAGCCATGAGAACGACACCACCAGCAATTCGTTAATACTACTGAGAAGTTGGCAACTGTAGAGCATTTTTCTTGTTGTTCAGAAAGTAGTCGTCGATCTCTCAAGTCCACCCCCGCCTACACAACACACTGTACATTTCTAGAGACTGCAACATTTGTGTCATTTATTTCACGGCCTGATAGTTATTTCTTGAACGTTTCGCGCTGTTGTGTTCTCGATATGACAAAATTGAACAACGAACTTGTTTACAGATCCCGTGTTCTTTATTGTTAAAACTTTCACACCGTATTGTAGAACAAAAAGAGCTTCTTAATTTATATATAATGTAAGGAAATTGATTCGTTTATTGTAATAACTAAAACAAAAACATATAAGCATTCGAATGCCTATGTAGATTGAGATAACTTAAAAACAAAATCTTCTTAATTTTTATTTCCTAAAAAAAAAAATTATAATAATTTCCTATATCCTTAAAAAATACACTACAGGTTTTTTTTTTTATTATTAATTTTACGTTAAATATATTTAATTTAATTTTTATATATGAATTCTAATCGAGAAACTAAAGTTCGTATTTTGTAATTTCCTAATTTAATTGAAAATTCGTTTTTAATAATTATTTTTATAGATTTTCTTTTGTCGAAAGGAGAAAACAACAGTTATTTAGCTTAAATTACAATTAAAGAAAAATAAACATTAAACAAATTTACTAAAATTATTATTTATTTTTTTATTTATTTAATGCTGTTATTATTATTTTTTCCCATTTTGCAGTAGGCACTATGTTGTTCTCCAACTGCAGAGCAAACACACTCATACCTAAACCGAATTTATAGTAGAGAGAATATAATCCCATAACCAATGAGAAGTATACAACTGAAACAAAAGTGGTGGGCAACACTGATGAAGTGTTCTTCACATAATAAGGATAAAAAGGCGCAATATAGTAGATCCGCCTTCACATTCACAGAGCTGTATAATATTGAGTTCGTCGATTTTAATTGTTTTTTACTTGACTGCGTTTAGTGGTTGAAGCAAGGTATGTAAATATTTTTTTTTATTATTATATTGTATGGTACTGCCGTATTGAAATGTGTTAGCGCTTTTGCCGTTTTGAAAGCTAAGTTGTCAACCAGATCGGGGAGTTATGAAGAGGTGTATCTCTGCATCTTAAAAGGTAAGATATATCAACCGGTAACTAAACTTAAAGCAATGGAACGGTCTTGTTTCCACTGGGCACTGGTCATTATACCTGGTTGTTGCGGTTTGTTGACGACGAGAGTTTCGATCCCAGTTGTGGAATATAGTTCGCTCTTTCATATATACTTTTTTCGATACTTGAGGCGTTCAAATTAGGTTAATACCATACCACAATACTATTGACCCCGTATTGGTAATTGGCAGTTTGTTTGACCGTTCAAGCGTTTGCCAACATTTTTATTAGAGACATAGAAAGATAATGCACGCTTTCTTGATCTCTGTTCAAGTTTCTAGTTCATGAAGAGCGTGCTGGAGAGGAGAGTTATGGTTCTCTAATAGCCGTTCGATAGCGTAGGTATTAATGGTCCGACAGCGTAGATATACGTAGATATCTCTTTGGATTTTCCGCCGTTATGTCGTCTTGCCGGGTTGTAATCGAAAACAAACCTAGGACGCTCATATGTCGCATCTGCCATGGCAGCGCTTATACAACAGGTAAGGTCAGCGAATGGTCTTCCGTGCGCCGCCAGAATCGGAATGTCCTATCAGTCGAAGTGTTCGTCACTTTTTGCTGTACATTTTTTGCGCTCAAGTAGCTCTGCTCTATTTATATAACTTTAATCATGCTGCTCTTGCATGGCCCTGAGTGTTATTCCTAAATTGACTGTCACTCGAAGAGGGTGCATGGATTGTGGAATTTTGTATTTCCTGAAGCTTGTTTAGCGCTTGTAAGAGTTCTTTTAAGGTATTAATGTCCTTTCCTCATACGGCAACAACAACGTCATTCGCATATACAATCACCTTCGTCGTCATCTCGATAGGCTTTAAGCGATGTTGCATCTTTTTTAGAGTTTTAAGCGGAACCGAGGTAGACACAGTCCGTAACTACCTCAAAGTTATAGCTGTCTATCGCGACGTTCTGTGACTCCTTACACGAAATCTGCGAGCTCACGGTGACATATTAAGGGCTCGAGACAGTTTTATACGACAGAGCATAGTGATGCTACTTCTACTACGTAAAAGTCGAAAATGAACAGTGTGTGAGATAGCGGCAAGTTGATGCCAATCAGAGGCAGTCCCTATTCATACCACACCTAACCACATTAAAGATACGGCGTTCGGAAAAAATCCTATGTGGCTGGCGGTTCTCTTTGATCTAGTATTTTCCAAGTCCTTAATAAATATTATGAACTCCGCCCCGCAGAAAATTCAATCAACGTATGTCCGTTACCAGCCGATACGAAACATTACGTTCCAAATATAGCTCGTAGGTTTTTTTGAGGGCCTTTTGGGGGTAGTAATGCATATTAGGCTTTTATTAGTGAATCCAGCTTCGATGCGGATTGTTGTAAGACGTTCCCTTACCTATAGCTCTTGACTTTCACATCGCCCTTTAAAAAAAGTGCTGTCCCTGCTCTCTAACGAAATAAATATCAAAATTACCATCCGTTATTCCGACAGCCATTGCACTTTCTGCGTGGCAGTTCTCCTTGCCTTTTATTAGTCTAGGGCTTCTGCTTGTTCAGTTACACGCTGTCTATTCAGTGCGCGAACATTCCTTCCGAAGGTCGTAATT
This sequence comes from Cheilosia urbana, assembly GCA_946477585.1. Lineage (NCBI taxonomy): Eukaryota > Metazoa > Arthropoda > Insecta > Diptera > Syrphidae > Cheilosia > Cheilosia urbana. Next base: position 7,956,886 of record OX297857.1, read on the forward strand.
TCCGATGTTAGATAAGTACTCGTATTTTTTCCACAGGCAGAGAAGTTATATACATCGCTTAAATAAGTGCCGTTGGCAAATTAAGGGTTTTCCGCGACCAACTAATTTCAAACACCTTGGCGTAGTATTAGAAAGCCATATTTACCCTTGACAATCGGTTGAAATGTACCAAATTTGTTTTATCATTCGATTTACCGAAAACAATTTTAGCTCTCCCCAAAAGCTATATAGCTAGATAGGTCTTAGGTATAAATTGCCCCCTTTCCAACATTCTGTATACGATTGCACCTAGCATATTTTAACCATTTTCTAAAACAACACTGCCACATCAATTGTTCTCAGATTCAATTCATATATAAATTTTCTACCCTTGTTCAACTTTAGATCAACACCTACTGTTTTCTGTCTGTTTGCGTACTCAAATTATTTTTATTTCAAACTTCAAATTTTTGTTTATTAACCCGCAAACGGACCTATCATTACTTATATATATTTACTCAACTTAAACAGGAACATATTAGTTTGCAATAGACATAAATAAGCGAAACATTATAGTAAACAAAAAAATGCAACAGAATATCATAAATAGACTATTCTTACTTTCTTTTTTTTATTCTTTCTTCTCTTCCATAGTTTTATCTCTCAATTATACAAAATATATATATATTAAAAATATATATATATTTAACAAAAATCTTTAAATAACTCCACATGCGAACATGCTTAATTGATATTAAACTGTTATAAATTTTCCTATTTTACTATTAGAATTTTCCTCGTGAATTCGTTTCATTTGTAGATTTAGGAGACAATTATTGTAAATATTTCTAGAAAAAAAAAAACAAATTTAATTTAATATAAGAAAATAGCAAACCTTAAGTGAAAATAGAAAACCACTAAAAAAAAGCATCCCAATTACAAAAATAAAATACAAATAAACAATACGGATAATTAGCAGAGAAAATAAAACACGAGAAAACTTTTTCAAATATTATATTATGATTATGAAAAAATGATGGAAAAAGAGAAGAGGGGAAAAGTTAATTTATAACGTATATATTATATAAATGGAAAGAAATCTAATATTTAAGTATATTAATTAGGTCGAAATATAGAGATTTAAAAATTATTTGCCAGAATAGAAGAAAAATAGGACAAGAGTTGAACATTCCCGATTTCGCCACAAACTCTGGCGGTGTATGTCATTTTACCTACAACACAACAATTTAATTTAATTTACTAAACATGGATGACATTTCTCTAAAGGAAAATAAATTAATATTCACAAGAAGTAAAAAAAAAGACACACACATGATTATGTAGTAAGAATTCAAATAAAACTAAACTGCATGTTTTGTTGGATATAAATTTATACTTACTAAAGTAGAGGTTGAAGTTTTACTACATACATCTAATTGTATGTAAATTTAGTTACATATAGTAAAAATTGTATGACTTTCGTTTTAGTATAGTACTTTGTATTTGCCTTTTTTTTGAGTAAAGAAAACAAAACTTGCATCCCTCCTTCAACTTCTCAAAAAATAAACGCAAAACGAAAGGACGAAAACGACAACTAAATTATAAAAACAAATATTTTTACATTCAGAATATATGTACATGTCTCTCCTTGACTTTTGTTGTTACTGATCTTTCTATTTTTTTTTTCTAATCTTTTTGTTCAATTGAGAATTTAATACGTATACATAATATATATAATAGTATATATACACAACACAACATACACACACGAGAAAAAGAATGAACGTTAAATAAAACAAGAAATAATAAGAGAATAAAATGAAAATCATTTTATGAAATGAGAGAACTTGAATTAAATAAATGGAAGAATACATTTAAAATAATGAAATCTGAATATTTCCAGAATTATAACAAAAAGCGAAAAACAAGCTAAAAAGTGAATAATAGTTTAAAAAGTATGAAGAAAATAACGATACAAAATTAATGAAATTAAACAGTAAGTTAAGAGAAAATGAGGATAAAAGTAATACTCGTAACTATACGAAAAAAAAAAAAACTGAATTATTATTATATACATGCATATACTATAAGGGAAAAAATGATGAAAAAAATTCTGACAAGAAAAAATAATAAAAAGTATAAAAAAATTATGGATGGGGGTGTATTCATTTCAAATTAGCTATCAATGAGAGACGGGGCGATCGATCAAGGGCTATAGAATTTTTTTTTCCAGATCCTACAACTTGTGGCTTTCATATACAGGTGGGCAAAATACAAGTTTCTTTTTAAAAATGCAATAAAATGGACCAAACTCATTTTTTCCCATCTATTCACCCCTATCGAGGTATCCGTTCGGAACGGCATTTTCTCCGACTTATACGATATCGGAGAGATTCCATTCGAGATATCCGTTCTGATACAACTTTCGGAAAATATTCTCCGATGATAATATAGCGCACCTTGTCGTATTGCGTGGAAGCGCGTTATACCACTTACCTTTAAAAACTATACGGGACACTGTTTCTCCGAAGATCTCTGACAGCTCATGTGAAAAGAACGCGTTTATATGCTTCATTTATTTTGTTTCGAAACGGATATTTCGAAAGCAATTTCAGTTCCGATCGGATTTGATTTTCGTAACGGATTTTTTTCCGAACGGATAAGGGTGTATATGGCTTTATTCGCGAGATCAAACCTTCCCATTAATGGAACACAACATCGTTCGAGTGGCTGCCTCGGGAGCTGACTTCGAAGTAGCGCATTCTGTCACTACAATTTTCCACGACCAACAAGGTCGTTTCGTCGGCTGTATATCACTTAAATAAAATAAAAATAAATCGCAGCTCCGAGGCGGCCAAATGGCATCGCCAGCCCGGCTGATAAAGCGATTTGGGAATTTGGTGCGCAAAAGATCGATTGAGGGATGGGCTGTGTGGCATGGCGCGCCATCCTGCATGAAGAGGGCGTCCAAATCCATAACGCCCACCGTTGACCGAAACGTTCGTCCCAGTCTAATTTTCGAAGAAAATGGTCCAATTATGCCACCACTCCACAATCCGCACCAAACTTTCGCTCTATGTGAATTGGCTTCTCAGCCTATTCTGCCAAATATGTAATAGCGCGTTATGAATCATAAAAGACATCGATAATCAGATTTCTTTTATAACTCGTCATATGGGTTTCGAACACTTTTATGGGACTTCTGTAACTGAGATCTGTTGCAAAGCTATTTAAAGGGTTTTCAGACAAGGACGGGTTGATGTTAAAATTGAACAAAAGAAGCTGCGTGGGTGAATTAACGAAATTCTCCCTTTATTGGAAAAGAATAAAAAGAAAAAGAAAAAAATATATTCCATTTTGTATGGATCATTCAAATGTCGACTTTTCACGACGGCGCATATCCAAGTGGTTTTAAAGACTACCAGAGTTCACCTAGCGGTAGCAATTCTACAATTATATTGACCTATTTTTCTAAAACAAATTAAAGAGCATTGCATCTCTACACAATCTTTCCAAAAACAAAAAAACAAGCGAATATGTTGTGTTTAAGGCAGTGAAAGTGGTTCTTAACTATTTCCCTTCGCCTATTTATAACGGGTGATTTTTTAGCTGGTTTGGTTTTGGCAACACTGGTTTTGACAGCTGACGTGTGTTTAGTACCTTGTGTCACTGTCAAACAGCTTCAGTTTGGTTTGCAATTTAACCATGGATCGTCTTACAAATGAACAACGCTTGCAAATTATTGAATTTTACTATCAAAATTCGCGCTGCGACGCGAACGGCCGGCGCGGTACGCTGCGCGTGAGGCGGGCGTGTATTATTTGATTACCTAATTACTTTATTACTCACAAACTGTAATGTTTAAAATAAAAAAAAATGTTGTAAAAGAATAACTAATATTACTGTTAATTTGTTACAACAACTACAGTTTTCTGGGGCTCCCTGAAATTACGCCAAAAGAAATTACGCCAAAAGTTTTTTGGAAAAAAAGCCAAAATTTGCAGAATAATGCATTGGCCAAAAATTAAAAAAGGAAAATTCGCCGAATGCCAGGAAACGCCAAATGTTTTGGAAAACTTGCCAAAAAAGCAAAATGGAAATTACGCCAGAAAAAGCTCTTTTTTTGGTTTAATTTCCAAATTTGTTTTGGAAATAAGATCAAACAAAATTGTTTTCTTTCTGCCAAAATTTCCAAAACGAAAAAAGGCCCCAAAATATAAAAATTAAAAATCCAAAAATGAAAAATAGCCCCAAACTGCATTATATAGCTTGAATATTAGTTTTTATTAGAAAATAATTTATGAATACACTTCAATAGTATCGTCAACATTTTGTCTACAACAAGGACAACTATAACTGTCATTTCCTTCCTAGGACTACAAAATTCGATTTTGTAGTCCTAGGAAGGAAATGACAGTTTTTTCATAATGAAAAATCACCCCAAAATTTAAAATGAAAAATGGCCCCAAAATATGAAATATCACCCCAATAAACAAAAAATTTTTGGAGCTTTTTTCTTTTCAAGTAAACCAAACTAACTTTTTGGCGTTTTTTCCTTTTCAATTTGGAAAAAATACCAAAAATTTTGTTTGGTCTTTTTTCCAAAACATATTTTAAGGCTCTTTTTCAGTTTTCTTAAATGGGCGTTTTATCCTAGCAAAACATGCCATAAGTTTGTTCTAAGGTTTTTGGGCTTTTTTTCCATTTACATTTTTTGGCGTAATTTCATTTGGCGTAATTTCAGGGAGCCGTTTTCTGGCTCTTTTTCCAAAACAAGAAGTTGAAAAAACGCTCGAAATTTTTCTGGCTTTTTTTCCAAACAGATTTCTTCCAAAAAGTTTTCTGGCGTTTTTTCCATTTCTAAAAATGCCTGAAATTGTGGAAAGATTGCCAGAAAAGTCAGGCCTTTTTTCCTAGGAAAGAAAGCCAGACTTTTGTATGCAAAATTTTCTGGCATTTTTTCCAAAAAAAATTCTGGCGTAATTTCCTCTGGCGTAATTTCCGGGAGCCTCCATTTTATGATCGGCATTCTCGACCTTCTGAGCAGTCTATTCGGAAGATTGTGACCAAATTTCGCACCAAATTTACTTTGTTGGACATTAAACCACCAACACGTTTACGTACTGTGCGTAGTGAAGAAAATATTGCGGCCGTATCAGCTAGTGTGACAGAAGACCGCGAAATGTCGATTCGGCGCCGTTCCCAGCAGTTAGGCCTTTGTTACAGCACTACGTGGAAAATTTTGCGGAAGGATTTGTGCGTAAAGCCTTTTAAGATACAGCTTGTGCAAGAACTAAAGCCAGCCGACCTACCACAACGCCGAATTTTTGGTGAATGGGCTCTTGGAAAGCTGGCCGAGGATCCGCTTTTTTATCGAAAAATTGTGTTCAGCGATGAGGCTCATTTTTGGTTGAATGGGTACGTAAATAAGCAAAATTGCCGCATTTGGAGTGAAGATCAGCCAGAAGCATTGCAACAGCTACCAATGCATCCCGAAAAAGCCACTGTTTGGTGCGGTTTATGGGCCGGCGGCATTATTGGGCCATATTTCTTCAAAGATGATGCGAATCGCAGCGTTACTGTCAATGGTGAACGCTACCGAGCGATGATAACAAACGTTTTTTTGCCCGAAATGGAAGTTCTTGACTTGCATGATATGTGGTTTCAACAAGACGGTGCCACATGCCACACAGCACGCGAAACAATGGCGCAATTGCGAGGCGAGTTTGGTGAATAGTTAATTTCACGTTTCGGGCCGGTCAATTGGCCGCCTAGATCGTGCGATTTGACACCATTAGATTATTTTTTGTGGGGGTATGTCAAGGCTAATGTGTATAGGGACAAGCCCGCTTCGATTGACGCACTGGAAGCCAACATCCATGCATTCATTCGTGAGATACCGGCCGATATGTGTGAAAGAGTATGCCAAAATTGGACTCAGCGGATGGACTACCTGAGACGCAGCCGCGGTCAACATTTGCATGAAATTATCTTTAAACATTAAATTGCAAGGTTCAAACTATCGATTCAAATAAATACTTCATTCATTTTTTCGAATTTTTTGTGTTTTTTTTTTTTTTAAAGTTCTAAACCTCTTAAAAAATCACCCGTTATATAAGACGCCCACTGAATCATATTGGCAATATTGGCTTCGATCGATTGCGGCTTATTGACGGAAACCTGCGGCTTCACGAAACCCATAAAGAAAACAGCAGGTTCAAATCGCACGGAGTTGGTGGCCAGTTCTAGTCAAGATCACTCTGATATTCATTCAGCGATTCGTGCCATGTTCACAGCTAATCGAGTGCTCGTCAATTCATGATGTAGGGATCGGATTTCCATGCAAATGCATGTTTTTTTATGAACACCTTGGATACAAGGCAAATTATTATGTATACGTATCATGAAATTTCCTTTAAAATGGCAACTAACCGTTAGTGCATATTTTACTATAAATGCATATTTTGCAATTTTTGTGCATATTTTACTATAAATGCATATTTTGCAATTTTTGTGCATATTTTACTATATTTGCATATTTTGAATATTTTTTATAATATTAATTCATATTTTTGGAGCATATTGTTCAAAAATTTAACTAGACAGTAAAAATATATCCCCTTTATGTCAGTGCAAACGAAGCTTAAAACTATTATCTTTTTCTTTTGTTCATTTCACAATCTTGAACGATATTCCAACCCTACGTTATAATGCACTATATAAACAAAGCTGCATGTATGAGCTTGACTAGATTGTGGCGGCAAAACATTGAAATGAAAAAAAAGACTGTTTGCCTAGGACTGTATGAATGAGATCATTATTATTATTATTATTATTATAATTATTAAGACATAAATTAAAATTAATGTCTTAATGCTAGATAAAGAGCACCAGCTGCATAGGCCTCCGCTCTGATGAATGAGATCGAAATTTAAACGATATCCAGAAGCGCCAAAATGGCTACAAAAAGCTTCCGGCGATACAAAGCTAAGAAAAATGAAAGTGTGTAAGTACAACGTGCTAAAGCATAAGGCTAAATTGTCTGCACGATTTCATGATCTATGCAAATAAAACTTTTCAAAATGAATTAAGGAATTAAGGAATTTATTTTGAATTATTTATTTACTCTTATTAAACAAAGAAAGATGTTTATGTTTACCTTAACTGTGTTTTTTTTTATTTTTTATTATTTAATGTTGATCTCGTTTTAAGTAATTAGCGTATGGGATACAGTATTTGCCACCCATAACGAATTTTTGACTTTGAAGATGTATTGATTTGTTATTTTAAAGGCGATTGTAATCAGAGACAAAACTCCGGCCGATTTTCCGTTACTTGCCTACAAGCTATATTTCTATGGGCTGGTACACGCTAAGTGCGTTAATATTGTTACATAGAAATTCGTATTGACAAATGTCACGTAACTTCACTCACCAACACACTCGCACCTTGCGTGTCCCACTTCCGCTGTCGGCAAAGTTTCTGCCAGCGTTCATAGAATTTTGTCCGTTAAATTTGAAATTATTCGTTTCGTGTATACAGTATTTTATTTTAGGAATAAGTGCGCTTTTGCTGAAAATATTTATGAAAAATGATTACTGCAGAATGGTTGTAGGAAAATAAAAACATATTGAGCAATTTTCCTCAGTTATTTAAGAAAAATGTACACATGAAATCGAAGTTAATGATATTCAAAAGCGGAAAGTACACAACAATATTTGTCCTAATATGTTTTTTCTAGTATATAAAACAACTCATTTAGATAGTATTATTAACCAAACAAATTATATTAATCGTCTTTTAAAAATGTATAATAACCAACCAATAGCATTCAGTTATCTTAAAATATGGTATTCCCGAACTCTATCACATTCCCCCATGGTTGGTAGCAGTTGGCAGTATTGATTTTATATTTTTTGTAGGTTTTTGCATGTCACACGGATTCTAAATAGACATAACACCGATAGGAAAACAAAATGGCGAATTTGAAAAAAAAACTGAAGGGGCCAGCGGCAAGAGGATTGTGAGTTGGGGGTCTCAGTATTGTCTCTGATTGTAATATCGTATACATTTATACAATGCTTAAGGAATTTTCTTTTAACTAAAAATTGAGTTTTCTATTTAAGGGGTTCCGATTTCCCATTAAATGAAAAACAAAATACATCAATCAAAAACTACAGAAGTTGGCACCCCTGTATAGTAGTCGGCATTATAGGAAACTACAGTTGTTGGCACTCACAAACAATTATCAAATAAAACTACCGATTTATTGAAATTTGCTTAATTCTCCTTTATTTGAGTTTATTAAAACAAAAATGAGACAGCTCGATAAACTAATATTAAAATTAAATTAAAAAATTATAAATCCATGAATCAAAAAGCAAATAAATAAATAAATTCAGTTTTTGTATTAAGAAACTAACTTTAAAAGTTATAGTTAGTTATAAAGAAATTAATTCAATGTCTTACTAGAACATGTCTTACATGTAAATATAGGGATATACCTACACATATGTAGTTATTTTTTTCAAGCATCTAATACCACAATTGTCTGAGCTTGGAATTGCAGTCATACATTTTGTGCAAGAAAAGCACATTTGCCCAGAACAAAGAGAATTTTCTCCAATTTCTGCGGCACTAACTTCATTAAAATATATTTTTTTTATGTGGTTACCTTCCCTGGGTTGGCTTTGAAGCAGAGAGGATCCAAACTAGAGAGTCAACTGAGAGCAGAAACGGTACATTTGCCCACAAGCTTCCTATGACCTTGTCCTGCACAGGAATATTCTTAGTATTCGTGTATGTACAAATCAAAAGAGCGCCATTGCTGCCGCACGCACACTTAGTATATTCCTGTGCAGGGACTTTATGTCAATCGGGCGGCCATTAATGGTGGAATTTTAAGTGGGGGCGACTGTGTTAATTTTTGGTGCCGATTAGTTACACGGCGTTCACATCGCAGTTCAATTTAAACATTTTTAAAGTTTATGAAATTGTTGGAAAATCGAATTTCGGAAATAATATACCTAATATAATTGCATCACAATGTCAAATACCTTTTAATAATCATTTGTCAATATCAGAAATCCATCTCATGTTATTAATCAGAGAAAAATGAACTAACACGGTTTTTTGCACTCTTGCCTTTTTTTTGTTGATTTTAATCTCTTAACTTCAATATTTAAATACAATGTAGGGGAAAAAATTTGTATGAAATGGGAAAAACATATTTCAGTTTCAGAATATTTTACAATCTGTAATTGATGCGTAAAATGCATACTTACACAATATAAATTTGTTAAACTCAAAAAATTAATTAAATATTTTTGTTCCGTTTACAGGCACTGTGGCTCTCAAATTTAGCTTTAACATTTTTTCAGAGTCTGGATAAATTTGCGAATCTTCATTTCTGAGCGAAATTCACACCTACTAACACTAACACCAAACATTTGTCATTATTTTGTCAAACTGAAAGTGTGTTATTTTCCTTTTTACAGACGAAAAGTGTGTAAAAAATAGAGAACAATTTACATTTGGTCAGTGCAAAGGGTAGATATTAACATAAATTTAATAGATTTTTGTGAACAAAAACTACAATTTAAGAACAGCTGACTTTTAAAACACCCACCACCATAAATGCAAAGAAAGAAAAATCTCGTTTTATGTTTCATTGGGCACAAAAAATCTGAAGTCTGAGAGCAAATTCTGAAAATTCCAATGGAAAATGACATTGGTAATTCAAAATAATAAAATAAAAAGTAATGCGCTATATCTACAAAAAAAACCAAATAGAACATGAGAATACCTGCAATAAACAAAATTATTTGGATTCTCACGATTGAATATCTACGCCAAATCCGAAATCGCAAATTATGTCGCAAAGTTCAATTAAATACCACATTATTAGGCGTGTTTTTTTGAGCTTCGATCTCAGCAAACCAAAGTAAGTAGGATTTTCAGCAAGCAATTCCAACAACTACTGTGAGTCCTCAAAGTGTCAAATAGAGTGTAGTGGTTGTAATTAAGAGCTGAAAATCCTTTACTTTACTTTGCTGAGATCGAAACTAAAAAAACAGGCCTATTGTATTTTTTTTAGGAGTTTAAGGACAAAGCTACTTGTATTTTTACGATATTAATACGTCTTTTTTTTTTAAATATGAAAAGCATTTGTTCTTACGTAACATCATTCAACACTGTTCAGTGTTATTCAACTACAGAATTTCCAATCGCACTTTGATGGTGTACAAATATGGTGTTAAATAAACGAATTTGAAAACAACTAAAAAGCCCTCCACCAGTTGTCAAACTCAAACGCACTTGCATTGGTAAGTCTGAGAAAATATCTAGATTCGCAAAAGTGCTCTGAAATCTGAAAAAGATTGCTTTTTTGTACCAAACGAACATAAAAACTGCTCTGAGAGCAAAAACAAAATAGTTATCTGAGAGCGCCCAATCGAATACCACAGAAAGTTTACTTTTGCCCTAGTGGAACCCCGGGCTTAACTTGCATGTTGTTAACCTATTTATGGAACAACCCCCAAGGTTCAGCTCAAAGATTATAGAATTAAAAGAGATGGATATCTTTCGTACGTCTATCCCCCCAAAAACCATTTGTTTACATTGTTGTTTTTGTAATTTCGATCCCTGTCTGTGAATACGTGTGAGCTTTGAGCTACAAGAAAAAAAAATCGACCAATGACCGGCCACCATTCAAAATTCATCGTGGTGAGTTATTTTTGAATATATTAAGGCCCGGATTATTCAATCTTGGGCATCAATATACTTTTATTGGTTTTGGCTTTATTTCGGTTTTGTTCACAAAAAATTGCTTATTGACTCACAAATACAAAGTTTCATTCTTTAGTTCTAAAAAAATACCTGTATTATTTGGTTATGACATTAATTTTTGTGTTTATTAAGTTTACAAAAAATAAATACATTATAAATTACTTATCAAAAACAAACAGACCCGAAGAAAAAAAAAAAAAATATATATATATATATATAACCAAGGATTCGGTCAATGACTAAATGGAAAAATGGAACGATTTGTTGCAAAGTGAAAAAACGGTCAACAGATACTCATTGGTTATCACTGATTTATAATCATGGGTTAACCTAAATCCGCGGTAACTAAACCAGCTGTGAATAGACCGGCCCTTAATGTTGTATTCACCATACGCGGTGCCACGTCATATAGGTCTGTTCGTAAGATATACGAACGATGTACGCCTTTCCACTGGAAAGTTATCCATCTCTTTTAAATTCCATTATCTTTAGTTCAGCTGCATGAATTCTGCTGTCAAATATGTAATTCATATAAACAAAATTAAAAAGATCTGAAATGTGAATGGATGAACATTTTTTGGAACCGATTTTGGATAGAGAAAAAGTAAAGCTATATAAAAAATCATACTCAACATTTATTCGTGTTACATTTATTGTTATAAATGCATTTACAAAATTTGTAATAATTTAATTATTTTTAATTGAAAAAGTGCCACCGGGCGGCCATTAATTACACGTATTCACCAACAATAAAAATAAGAGCGCGCGAGAGAGGGCTGTCATTCAAAATTTGCGGGGAAAATCGGGTAGGTGCACGGGAGTTGGCTCTCTAGTTTGGATACTCTCTGCTTTGAAGGTTTTCATCATAAACAAATCATACTGAGGTGTTTTCCTGAGACAGCGATGGCAACGTCATCTACATAGGCAATTACTTTGCACCCTTCCCCTTCCAGTATTAGAAGTAGTTCATTCACTTCTAGGTTCCAAAGAAGAGGTGAGATAACGCCACCTTGAGGCGTACCCCTACTAACGAACCTCCGGAGTCCGGACCGATGCATCGCCCAGCTGTGAGTTGATAAACCTGTTGGTGAGAAACTGGTTGAACAATTCGCTCAATTCCAAGGCCCGTCAGTGCGCCGAGAATTGCCTCTGCTTCGACGTTGTTAAACACTCCCTCAATATCCGGAAAGCAACCAATGTGTATTCTTTGCAATCGAGAGATTTTTAGATGGTACATACAAGTGAGGTAAGGGTCGTTTCGACCGATTTCCCTTTACTATACGCGTGTTGAGAAAAAGATTTGACAAAAGATTTGAGTTGACACTGCAACGTATGTATGTGAAGTTCGACCGGTATTATACCATCCGGTCCAGGAGATTTAAATGGCTTAGATCTTTTAATGGCCCAAAGAATTTCGGTCTTGGTAATAATACTTGAGGAGCTGCTTTCTATCGGTCTTTCAGAAGATCTAGCTGGTATCGAAGCATCATTACAGATAAATAGGATAAATATTGATATTGTGCTCTTTGGCCGCATTCCTTATTTTATAACATTACTAGCGTGCCCGGCGAACTTCGTCCCGCCCAATATTGACTTTTTGACTGAAATTATTTGAATTTGGAGCATTCACTATTCCACCAGAAATACATTTTTTTTGATCCAAAATATCTTTTGACAAATACGGTCTCACTGTATATACTACGATCAAATTCAAAAAAAAAAAAAAAAAAAATTAAAGATAACACTCCCCGTACAAAATATATGGAAAATAAATTTCTACAATTCTCCAATTTCCCTTTCGAATTTTCCATTTTTTTCGTCGTATGAACCTTCCTTAGGCGTAGACAAACACAACAAAGAAAAGATAGCTCAAATCCAAAGAATATCCAATATTCTTTTCTCAAATCGGAAGTTCCGTTCTCGAGTTCCCTCATATGAAAAATTTTGGGGTAGGTGTTACCAGCCCTGAGATTGAAAAGGAGACGCACGGAAAATTCAAGACACTCAAATACGAATGGCAAATCGTTCTGAATAAGGAGAATCCGAGCAATGAGAATGTTTTCCTTTAAAATTTCCCCTCGAAACCGTCGCTTGGATGACATTTGATTTCATCTTACACCATCAAATCAAACGCGTTCCGTTACAAAGTTTCAGTGCATTGCCGTTGCGCAGCAAAATTATAACTGCCCGAAAAATAAACCATCCGGAGCACCACACAAACATATGGTGTGAATATAAGCAGTGGCGTAGCAAGGGGGTGGCAAGGGGGGCATAGGCCCCGGGCGGCACTTTGCCAGGGGCGGCAATTTGGAGCAGTTCATTTTTTTTTTTTTTTTTTTTTCAATTTATAAAATTGACGAAACGGACACTGCTTCACAGTAAGTAATCAGACATTCCTTGTGTTTCTTAACAACAAAATCCAATGACCGCTGCTCCCTAGTATGCAACTGCATTTTTTCAGAAATTTTAAAAACAAATTAAACACTGTGTGCACATCTGCATTCGAAAATACCCCTTTTCCTTTTCTCGCTAGAAGTTGGGTGTGTGCGTATGTAACTATAAGCATAGACACATAATTACTAGATGGTGCATTTCATATAAAGGAAATGGTTATTCCGAAGCACCCCAATATCTAGATGGCGCCACCGTGAAAATATACCTCAAACTCGGATACATGCTGCAAAACATTTTATTTGAGGTGTACTGTTGACAAACACTTCCGAATTCGTGCAGTACCTACTTTTTGAACCTATTCATAGCGAACAGTTTACAGCCGAAAAAAAAGTTACAGTTTTATTATAATAGTAAAGATAACAAAAAATAACAAAAAGGCTGAATACGAAAGAGAGAGCATACAGCGAATTCAAGTGTAGAAGAACAAAATATATTATTGCGGATGCAGACAAAATCTGAAGCGCAGATTTGTGGTTTTTAAAAGTCTGCAGCAAGGTTGATAATCTGCAAAATGCAGACAAATCTGCACTTATGGCAATGCTGGCTGCACATTCAAAATGATTGAAAAAAAGAGGAAGTGGGCAATATTTGCAAAAAATAAGTTTTGCCTTGCTGCTATTGCATTTATAGTGGAAGTGCTGAGTTCTAAAAAAAAAAATATGAACACAGATCGGCTTTTGGGTAGTCATTTTTGAGAAATAATTTAAAAATTTATTTATTCGAATTTTTTGAGGAAATCTAAGTAGTACGGGGTCTTATTTGAAACACGGATATTATCTTTAGTATGCATTTTGATCAAAATCTTTAGACCGGTTTTTGTAATTACGCAGACAAAACCGTACCAAATTTTGCAATGTTTAATATACTATTGTAATGCAATGTAAAATATACTATTGCCTAACTATATAGCTGAAAACTGACTGAAAGTTATTTTTCGGGATGTAAGCATTACTTAGTTTTTAGAGTTTTATCGAAATCAAAATTAGGGTTCTCGAGATATAAGCAGTTTTTAAAATTAACGTTTTCGGTGATTCATTTTGGTCAAAATCTTTATCGCCGTTTCCCTAGAAAACTAAAGAAAACCAAATTTTCAAAAATCTATTTTACGATAATATAGAAAAAAGCTTAGCCTGCCATTCAGTTAGAAATGACAATATAACCTTAGAAATGAATTTTTGTTTTCGAGATATTTCGAAATTTCAAAAGTACCGTTATTCGATTCCAGAAATTTTACCAAGCTTACAAATGTCTTTTTAGTGTATGAAAAAATTACAGGGGGGCGGCATAAATTGGGTCTGCCCCGGGCGGCTCCAACCCACGCTACGCCACTGAATATAAGGGAGATAGCTTCAGTGGTTCAGCCGTTATCGTCGGTAATACATACGCACGAACGTTTTTATATATTTATTGCAATTTGGTTAATTTTGCCTCAACAAGTTATGATAAAGCCTCATCTGCGGTATATGGAATAATATCATTGTCAACTTTTTTATAAGCTTTTTGGTACTTTCCCGCGCGTGTAGGAGTGGAAAAAGCTATATTTTTCATCACAATAGAAGAATCCAATTTCCCTTGTTATCGAAATTGCATTTGAGCAGCATAGCACAACTCTTCGGGTTGAAATTCCGAACGCAAAACTTTAGTTTTCCTCCTCTTTGATCTCTCATTTAGTTGTACAAAATGAGTTTGTGGCCGTCCAACAGATCCATAGACTCGCCGTGGAAACGGAATTTCAAGCTCCAAGCAGGCTTTGTTCTTGTTTCTAAAAGCTTGATAATTTCTTGAGGAAGCCAACCATCGACTTTTATATCCATAGAAAAAACTAGTTAACCTATTCTTTGTTTCCTCTGAAGCATCAATGCAAGTCAATTTTTTTAATTTTTCTGCCAAAACATTTATTTTTTCTTTAAGTTCATGAGATGGGCAGCTTCTCAGGAAGTCAGTAATAATATTATCACGATATTTGATAATAATTGATACGTATCAACAAAATGAATGAATCGGTATTATGGTTATCATTTATCAACCTATCAACATTTTTGATGAATTGTGAATGATATAAGATTTAAAATCTATTGTGAATAGTTTTATCAATAAACTTGTAAAAAAAAAAACAAATACAAATTAGAAACGTCAAACCTCAAAACAGAACCACTGCTCAATGATTTTTTGATTAGCATTCACAATGGAGTAAAATTATCAATTGATACTCAAAATACCAAATTATCGATGAATTGATAGATGTTATCAAGTATTATGTAATTGATATTTGATAGCCATAATAGGGCTGTTAGTCACAACTCTCGAACCAGATGATCCTAAAAAAATGCGATGTATTAAGAATTGAACTTAAAAATGCTTACTTTTACACACAAAAAAAAGGCGTAAGTTGAGCGCATCCCAGCCCCAACACCTAACACACCATTTTTGGTGCACTTAAAATATATCCCAGTCTATGTTTTTATTCCGAAAACAATAAAAAATTTAAACAGTATAGTAAAATTGCAATAACTAATCATTAAAGGAATTGTATGGCGTATGAGTGTTTTTTTTTTCACATGAAATCGAAAAATTAAAACGTTCATAAAATATCGGGTAGCAGCTAGTAGCGGTGCCGTGAACGAAGCCCATATGAATTAACGCCATAATGGCGTAAATTCACTTTCAAATGCGAATTAACGCCATAATCCACTTATGGCCTTAATTCACTTTCAAACGAGAACTAAAGCCATCACTAAAATGTGAACTAACGCCATATGAAGGAATATTTCACTATTGATTTTCATTAGAATTTCGTGTTTCTGTTTCTTACATACGGCTCCCTGAAATTACGCCAAAAAATGTAAATGGAAAAAAAGCCCAAAAACCTTAGAACAAACTTATGGCATGTTTTCCTAGGATAAAACGCCCAAATATTTTGACAAAAATGCCATGAATTTTGGCATTTTTTCCAAAACTCTTTTGGGTATTTTTTCCATTTAAGAAAACTGAAAAAGAGCCTTAAAATATATTTTGGAAAAAAGACCAAACAAAATTTTTGGTATTTTTTCCAAATTGAAAAGGAAAAAACGCCAAAAAGTTAGTTTGGTTTACTTGAAAAGAAAAAAGCTCCAAAAAACTGCGTTCAATGGCTCATATTTTGGGACCATTTTTCATTTTAAATTTTGGGGTGATTTTTCATTATGAAAAAACTGTCATTTCCTTCCTAGGACTACAAAATCGAATTTTGTAGTCCTAGGAAGGAAATGACAGTTATAGTTGCGCGTTCCCATAAAAAAGTGAATTTGGGGTAGCTTTTTTACTATAAGGGTCATGATTTAGAGTTGATGTTACAAATGTAGATGTAGATTAATGAAAATTTGTGGCTATTGGTTTATCAATTTATTAAAAAATATTATCCTTATTTCTGAAGACAATGTACATTTATAATTCAAATTATTGATAATGCTGCGAGTGAGTTCAATTCACTATCAAATTAAGGCCACCTTCTAAAACGAATTAACACCATATGGCTTTAGTTCTCGTTTGAAAGTGAATTAAGGCCATAAGTGGATTATGGCGTTAATTCGCATTTGAAAGTGAATTAACGCCATTATGGCGTTAGTTCTTATGGCCTTTGTTCACGGCACCGCTAGTAGCAGCCAAATCTTTTTGCATTTCAATGACAAATATTCAATCTAACTTATAAAGTGCAAACAACCACAGAATAACACGATATACTGTACTAAAATTATTAAAACTTAAAAAAATTGAAAGAAATACGACATCTTTTTGCTGTATAGCGTTTGAACCCGTATTGAAACAAAAACATCTACACATGATTTCCAAAAATGCATTTAATATGTTAACACATACCCACAGTAGAACTCCCCATTAAAAAAAATTAAGATTGATATCACAAAAACTTGAAATCACTTACAGAGGAAGACTAACGAAATTGCATACATGCAAAGAAAAAATGCCAAAAATCCAAACCGTTAATTTTGAACTCAGTTTATCACAACACACGATGAAGAAGAATAAAAAAAGCTGCAGCGCGTTGACCAACGTATATTTAGGTTACGCTATAGCAAACTTTTACTTCTTGATTTTGCTTTTTAGTAAATTGAATTTTGACCAGCTTTTCGGTGCAAGTACTCCTATGTGAGTCGTTCGAGTTGCATTCACACCAATTCATTTTGCAAGCCTGGTTTGACACAAGCCACAAAACATAGCAAAAAAAAATCAAATAAAATCCAAGGCGTAAAAGTAAAAAAAAAAAAAAAACGCGGTGAGAATAAATCTGAAAAATACCAAAATGTTCAACGATGCTTGGGCTTCTTTCTGAGCAATAATATAAAGCTTCATTTTTTAAAGGTTTGGGCGCTTAAAGCGAACTTTATTCTAGCAACCTTGCATGCAAGATGCACCAGTAATGCGAGAAACAGATTAACACAGCGACAGCAACAGCGAATTTAGGATTAGCTCTAACGTTGACGTCGCTGTCGATGTTGCTGTGCTAATGTGTTCAAATTAATAAAAATACATTCGCTTTACCAATAAACAAATAAAATAGTTGCCAGAATATCGCTAACTAGGGTTAAAATGTTAATGGTGAGAAAGACATGTTTATCTCGGGCATTAGCTAAATAAATCCTCCCTTAATGTAATTCTGAAGACGAGTGTTGCCCAACCGTTCAAAATCACGGTATTAAATTTGGTAGTAGGAGCGAATTTTCTTGTTTAACCGCTAGTTCTTGCTTTTAAATTGGTTTTCCTTTTAAAATTGTTTGCAGGCAATGAATGGATGCTTAGTAAAAACATTATTTTATATACACAAGTGTGGGATACTTCCAAGACATTCTTGAAAGTCGTCGCAAACTGAATAAAATATCTGCTTACTTTAGTTTGGACGGCTCGTACCTGAATACCTACTTTTTTTCAATAATTCTCAGAATCTTAGGCTACTCAGGTAGATATTTGGCTGCAACCAAACCCAAACAAATAAGGTTTGATTTGCATCAAAGCATTCTAATAAACTGTATTGTGTTTGTTGAACAATTTGAAAGGTATATATTATTACGAAACAAATGCACTCATCAATAAATCATAAAGTATTATAAATCAAAGGAAAGTGTTTATAAAAAGTACCGAAAATTGTGCCCGAAAGAATGATAGGGCATTACTGATTTGCATATGATATTTGACAGATCAACGGATACTTTATGGATTTCTTTTTTTGTGTTTTGTTTTTTGCTTATAAAAAGCCTTAAAAAAGCCTCTGAAAGATATCTCTTCGGCAAATTTAATTGCAATTTATGTATTCCTTTTTTTAGAATAAAATCCTCGTTGTGCCAGAAACGACTGACCTTGTTTTTTTACGAAAACAAATTATGAAACTCAAATTCTGCGTGACAACAAATGTAATAGATTCAACAGAAAGTCTTTGTACTAGTTAAGGTGGAGGTCAAATTGTTTATAGGTAGCCTTTCGAAAATTCTGTACATTTTATTGTAAACTGACAGCCAACTAATAATAGCCAACTAATAGTCGACATCAAACCAAAAGAAAATGCGTGGTACGACTTGAGCTGTAAAGAAGCTATTAGATTAAAGGAGTTGAGTTTTCGGTCTTACAAAGCCAACCCATCTGAGGAAAACCGAATGAAGTTTAAACGAGCCAGAAATGACTGCAATGCCCTCATAAAGCGTGTCAAATTCTTATATGACCAAAAGTTGAGGCAAAAAATACTACAATGTCCCAAGGGTAGTAAAAACTTTTGGTCATTTGTAAAAAATATTAAGAATTCGGCCTCGTCAGCAATCCCAACGCTCATTTACAATGACACTCCAGCTGTCAGCTCTTTAGACAAAGCTAATCTGCTCGCCGCACATTTTGCAGCCAGCTATATGCTCCCATATTGCGGTTTGTCTACACCTGTACTCGAGTGCGTAGAATTTACCATGGGACCAATCCACTTTCGCACTCGTACAGTCGCAAGAGTACTTTACGATCTCAACATAAATAAATCCGTTGGTCCAGCTCGTATCTCCCCCATCGTTCTGAAGAGGTGTTCTTCCACGCTGGCAAAACCACTGCGTAAGCTTTTTCACCTGTCCTATTCTTCTGGACTCTTTCCGAGTAGGTGGAAAACAGCATTTGTCCAGCCCGTCCCTAAAAAAGGCGAATCTTCTTCTCCCACCAATTACCGACCCATAGCACTTACGTCCATTCTTTCTAAGGTCATGGAAACGCTGATAAACCGTCAGCTTATGAAATATCTTGAATCACGGAAACTCCACAATGACCGGCAGTACGGTTTGCGTGGCAACAGGTCCACTGGTGATTTGATGACTTATCTCACCGAGAAGTGGAACCGATCTCTCCATCACTTCGGTGAATCGAAGATTGTTGCGCTCGATATTTCAAAGGCATTTGACAGAGTTTTGCATCAAGCTCTTTTGTCGAAAATGCGTGCTTATGGAATCGATGCGTCTCTTATTCAATGGATTAGAAAATACCTTTCTGGGCGTTCAATTCAAGTTGTTTTGGATGGTTTTAGTTCTGAAACCCACCATATAAATGCTGGTGTTCCCCAAGGCTCAGTTTTCTCTCCGACTCTCTTGCTCATTTTTATAAATGATCTCTTGTCTGCAACTTCTAATCCAATCCATTCCTTCGCTGATGACAGCACTCTTAGCTTTTCATATTCTTTCCAGGAATCACGTCCCTGCTCTTCGGCCGAAGAACTGGAACGGCAACGTAATGTTAAGCTCATTAAACTCCGACCTTGAGTGGAATTTAACACAATGCTGTCTCTAAAGCGAAACCCAAACCTACAGCCATTATCCATGAATGGCACTTGCATTACCGAAACCGAAAGACTTTCTATTCTCGGTATGTGCGTTCATGACAACCTTCGTTGGACCATGTTCACGAAGTCGCCAAGAATGCAGCGAAATGTCTAGGTTTCCTCAAACGGTGCAAGAAATATTTTACCCCTTCTGATCTGGCTACAATATACAAGGCGTTCATTCGCCCAAAGCTTGAGTACAATTCCCACATCTGGTATTGTGCACCGAAAACTATATTGCACTTACTAGATAGGATCCAAAATCGTGCGATGAAACTAATCGGAGAGACGAATATCGCGAATTCTATCAATTCGCCGATTGGTTCTAAAAAGTTGTCAAAGTTGCTGTTGCTGTGTTAATCTGTTTCTCGCATAACAGCCACAGCCAGCGTCCCATTCTCATCCTATTGCTTTGTTCTGCTGTGGTGCGCTATTCTTTACAGAACCTTTAAATATAAACTGGGAGCGGTAGGTATTTTATACGAGAAACAGACTAACACAGCGACAGCAACAGCCACAGCGAATTTAGGATTAGCTCTAACGTTGACGTCGCTGTCGATGTTGCTGTGCTAATGTGTTCAAAGTAATCAAAATACATTGGTTCTAAGTTCTCGCATAAAGCGAGAAACAGATTAACACAGCAACAGCAACAGCGAATTTAGGATTGGTTCCGTTGATGTCGCTGTCGATGTTGCTGTGCTAATTTGTTCAAAGTAATCAAAATACATTGGTTCTAAGTTCGCTGTCGCTGTTGCTGTCACTGTGTTAATCTGTTTCTCGCATAATACAATTATTCGTTTCCATTCCTGTCCTCTCAGTGTATAGATTTGAAATTTAAATAGAGGTCGGTTTCGGTTACACAGAGTGACAACAACTGACAAAATATGAATTCGAATAGATATTTGAATTTGCAACTGCTTTAATTGAAAAGCTTCTTGCGGAACCATTTTCACAGGTCTGTTCAGCTGATTAATTGGAAATAATTTATTATGGTAGACCAACGCCGTTTTTTCCAAATTAAATTTAATCTTTTATTAGGCACTTTCATGAAAAAAATGATGAAGGTTTGGCTGTGCAGTTGCCCTTCTAACGGGTGATTTTTTAAGAGGCTTAGAACTTTTTAAAAAAAAAAAACACAAAAAATTCGAAAAAATGAATGAAATATTTATTTGAATCGATAGTTTGAACCTTGCAATTTAATGTTTAAAGATAATTTCATGCAAATGTTGACCGCGGCTGCGTCTCAGGTAGTCCATCCGCTGAGTCCAATTTTGGCATACTCTTTCACACATATCGGCCGGTATCTCACGAATGAATGCATGGATGTTGGCTTCCAGTGCGTCAATCGAAGCGGGCTTGTCCCTATACACATTAGCCTTGACATACCCCCACAAAAAATAATCTAATGGTGTCAAATCGCACGATCTAGGCGGCCAATTGACCGGCCCGAAACGTGAAATTAACTGTTCACCAAACTCGCCTCGCAATTGCGCCATTGTTTCGCGTGCTGTGTGGCATGTGGCACCGTCTTGTTGAAACCACATATCATGCAAGTCAAGAACTTCCATTTCGGGCAAAAAAAAGTTTGTTATCATCACTCGGTAGCGTTCACCATTGACAGTAATGCTGCGATTCGCATCATCTTTGAAGAAATATGGCCCAATAATGCCGCCGGCCCATAAACCGCACCAAACAGTGGCTTTTTCGGGATGCATTGGTAGCTGTTGCAATGCTTCTGGCTGATCTTCACTCCAAATGCGGCAATTTTGCTTATTTACGTACCCATTCAACCAAAAATGAGCCTCATCGCTCAACACAATTTTTCGATAAAAAAGCGGATCCTCGGCCAGCTTTCCAAGAGCCGATTCACCAAAAATTCGGCGTTGTGGTAGGTCGGCTGGCTTTAGTTCTTGCACAAGCTGTATCTTAAAAGGCTTTACGCACAAATCCTTCCGCAAAATTTTCCACGTAGTGCTGTAACAAAGGCCTAACTGCTGGGAACGGCGCCGAATCGACATTTCGCGGTCTTCTGTCACACTAGCTGATACGGCCGCAATATTTTCTTCACTACGCACAGTACGTAAACGTGTTGGTGGTTTAATGTCCAACAAAGTAAATTTGGTGCGAAATTTGGTCACAATCTTCCGAATAGACTGCTCAAAAGGTCGAGAATGCCGATCATAAAATGGAAGCAGCGCGCGATGAACATTTCGAACCGAGCACGAATTTTGATAGTAAAATTCAATAATTTGCAAGCGTTGTTCATTTGTAAGACGATCCATGGTTAAATTGCAAACCAAACTGAAGCTGTTTGACAGTGAAACAAGGTACTAAACACACGTCAGCTGTCAAAACCAGTGTTGCCAAAACCAAACCAGCTAAAAAATCACCCGTTATAAGCAAAGTGTTGTGTTAGCCTTGTCTGCTTTTTTCAAATTATTTGACTAATTTAGTGTTGCTTTACAAAAAAAAAACAAATAAATGGGATCGTTGTCTATCACGTCCTAGTAGTGTCCATCAGGAACCTTAAATATAAATAAAAATATAGTGAACATCCTACTGACAGCACCACGGCACGTCACTGGTATTGGGTTGGGACAGTGTGCATGGGGTCTTGCTGAAGATTATATGCAATCGAACTCGCTGCCAGAGACTGCGTAAGGCCAAGGCCACGCGCTGAGCGGCAAGCGGCAGAACGGCAAAAAGCTAAGCGGCAATCATAAGCGGCAAGTGGCCATTTACTAAGCGGCAATTCTTGAGCGATTAGTTGTGAAAATGTCGTTGTCGGCTTTGAACTTCTGAAATGAAAGTTTGAATGTTAATTTTTGCCATGGTGATTTCTTGCCGCTCAGCACTACACTAAAATAATAGAACAGAATTGAAAGCAGAGCGGCGCCGCTCAGCGACCACGTGGCCACAACTATACAATTTCATATGTTTGACATTTTCTTTGCCGCTTGCCGCTCAGCGCATGTCCTTGGCCTGAGACGAAACCTGGGGTCGAATCGCGTCATCCGTGAACGAGCAGTAGATGACGGAATTTTTGTTTCGCATGTGCTTAATTCCGTAAAGTATGGCTCGTTCACGTATGAAGCGATTCGTCCCCTGAAAAGCTCTCGATTCATGCTAATTTAGCTCACATTCACCACTATCGACGTATTCGTTCGGAACGGAATTTTCTTCAATTTGTACGAAATCGGAGAAATCCCATTCGAGATATCCGTTCTGAAACAACGTTCGGAAAAATTCTCCAATGACATAATATAGCGCACCTTATCGCATTGCGTCGGACAGCGTTATACTACTTATTTTTGACAGGCACACGGAACACTTTTTCCGAAGCTCTCCGACAACTAATTGCTGCGAAATATTTTTATGTGAAACAAACGCGTTTATAAGCTCCATTTATTTTTGTCCGAAACGAAACATCGAACGCAATTTGAGTTCAATTTGAGATTGAGTTTGAGACTATCGTATCCGAATTTTTCTTTGAACGGATACATCGATAGGGGTGATTGAATATTTTTCGTGGCAGTCGGTTATTCGTCAGACGTTTGCTTAAAAATAACACCTAATATCGCTGGAAAAAATATAACCTAATATACCCTCAGGGGCTTCGCTCTTTTGTAAGACCGCACTCTACTGCTTAGCTTGACTAAGCTTCTGGAAAACTTATATAAAACTTGGATTTTTAGTAACACAATTTCTGTTATTAGACCGTCGCACCGTTTCTTCTGTTCCATACAAACTTGGTACTCATATGTCAGCCGTCTAGCCATTTACTTGTATGCCGTATGTGTTGTCGCCTGAAATCACATTAAACTTAAAATTGGTGAAGGTTAGGCAAACACGCCGCCCACAAGCGACTTTCCACGTATGCAATGTCGTGCGGTGGTCCTGAGGACATTCAGATTCTCGATTTCGCAGTACATGCACGAATCGCAGCCACCGTGTGTGTTCTGGAAAGTAAATAGAGTCACCAAAGCAAAGTTGTCCAATACCCTGCCCTAAGGCATTCGACTATCTGTTTGAACAGTTTTTTATTTTGCCAATCTATGTGAGTAGGTGTGTATTGAAATGCTTACCGCTCGCCTTGGCTTGAATGCCAGAAATGTTTGCAAATGCCCGGTTGTCAGAAATCAGCGAACGAAAAAAGAAAATTGTCAATTTGATTATTCCGGTACTCAAGTTGATTCTATTGACACACATGCTTCAAGGATATTGAGGGTGATTTTCCATTTAAATCGAATATTTTCAGTAGCAGTCGGTGAGGGAATGTTTAAATTTGAAGAAAGTTCGATACCACCATGGCTTATATCCGCCCACTAAAGAAAGATGTTACTCAATGGATCCTTCTCCTTCTTTTCTATGGGAAGAAAGCAAACTTTATAGATATCGTTTGGAAAAAAACACAAAAAATTGGAGGAGATTAGATCAGCTTTTTATCGTCGATAATTATTTTTCAAGTGTAGCGCGTCGGTTGGGCACAGAGAGACTTTTGACTTTTCCTGCAAGAAATGCGCTGCTTTCAATTATTATGGCTTATGATGAAGTCGCTGCAGAGCTCGTAGAGTTCGCTTCTCCTCCATCACTAACTAGATGACCTTTATAAGCCTAAGTGACGAATTTATCAAAATCCATTCTTGTTATAACGTACAACTGTCGCTTCAATTGTTTTTTTTTATTTGTCACCCGTTTGAAGCTGAAACAAAATCGGAGAATTTCCATTCGAGATATCCGTTCCGATACAACTTTCGGAAAAATTCTCCGATGATATATAGCGCGCAGAAGCTCTCCGACAACCAATTGCTGTGGAACATTGACTTACTATGGACTGCTAGTGAAATATCAGTTCCATACAAACCTTGCCCTCCTGCTATTGCATTTTTAATGGAACTTCGGCTTTTGGGAAGTAATTTTTCAGAAATAATTAAAAAATTGACTTAGGTATATTCGAATTTTTTGAGAAAAACTGAATTAAAAAAAAATCCCTTTTTTTCAAAAATCTTTTGTACGATGGGTATATGTAGTACGTTTTGCTTAAATTATTGGGAATTTTTTTTTTTTTAATTGAAAAATAACTGGAACAAATAACAGACAAGATAATAAAATAATGCCAATCAAGAAATTGTCAAATGATTTTTGCGAAATGATCAAAAATCATTTCAAACACATGCGAAAGATAAAAACGCCAATTAGTAATCGCGTAATGATTGACAAACTTGACGAATAAAAAACCAAATTGCCAATTCAGGATTGCAAAATAAACGAAATATTTAACGACTAAAGGGAAACAAAGAAAAATTCAATAAATTTTGCAAAATAATGGTAACCCTACGATAATATAGACAAAAACTGAGCCTGGTATTCAGTAAGTTAGGTGAATTGTGCCCAAGATGACATACTTTTTCTTGAAAGTGAAAAGTATTAATATTTACAAACCATAGGGATGAAAACAAAGTGAATTCAATTAACTCATTTGTTAGTGACAAAAACTGCATTTAAATTTTTAGTGTAAAACCATAAGTAGTATTTTTAAAATATTTTTAAATTAAGTTCAACAACTAGTTTAAGATGGCATAGTTCGGTGTAGATTAGATTAGATGACATATAGCCATGGCCAAATTTATTTATTTTTCCCTGACGTCTTGAACAGTATTAGGCATACGTCTTTTGACCAAGTACGCCTGATTGAGGTTCTTTTTTAGTTATTTGGCATACTACAATGAAAAGATACACAAATTAAAATAAAATACTACCTTTTTGGTAAGATGACATAGCTTGCGATCTTGGACGGTCGGGTATCATGTCATCTTGCCCGATATGAGTAAAAATGTTTAGAAGATTGTAGGAACCAACCTTTTCTTAAGAGGTAAAAATGTCGCATAGGAATTACTAAATATACAAATAACTGTACCCACAAAACACTTCAGACACAACACAACACTCACCTTATCAGAAATTTTGGAGCTAACACTCAATACAAAAAAAAAAATTCACACACAAACTGCATATCCAGACAGTTTTGGCAGAACTGTGGCGCTTATGGTTAAAGAGTAATTGCAAGTATGTCATCTTATAGGGTATGTCATCTTAAGCATAACTCCCCTGCGAGGGTCTGCCCCGGGCGGCTTCAACCCATGCTACGTCACTGGAACCCGACTTACATAGATTAAGGAAGAAGAAATTAATCAAACAAAACAATTTGCGTTGCAGCTTCTTAGAGTCGAAAAAACAACTGATTACTGTGTATCTTTATATTCAATTCACTTTTGAGTGTGGTTTTAAGTCGATTTAAAAAAAAAAAGTTTTTGTTTTTAAGTCGAATTCAACAAAAAAAAAAATAATTTTTTTTTTGCGCTTTTCAACCACTTTTTGACAGTTTTGTTGAATGAAATATGTTCGGGATGGAAATTTTCGGACCACATCAGTGGACGTATAAACAATACAGTCCGACAAATTTTGGACGAGAGCAAATTATTGCGCCGACTACAAAGAATGAAACCGTTCGTCTAAATCTGTCGAGGCTTGATACACGTAACGCGCAATCTGAATTCAGTGCCATACCGAGCAACAGGTCTTGCCAATCTAAGCTATTCTGCTCCAAATTAGTTAGTATTTAATCGAATCTTCTTTACGTCCAGGTCTGCCAAACTGATTCAACTTCATTTCGAAAGCAACTAACGTTAAAGTGCGAACCCACCTGTATGCAACTACCTTGTCACAGCTCACATAGACTATTCCCTGTACTTGTCCAGTCTAATTTTGCGTGGGGTATCCCTGGATTACAAACACGGCAGCCTAATCCAATTCTCTCGTTTGCAAATTCCTAATTTGGTTCATTGAAATTCTGCGCTATGCAAAGTGCTACACTCCTACATGCTATTACAGATGGTGTTTCCTTCGAATTGCACTTATAATGGCTTACAATCAATCATCGCAATCAACACACCTCATCGGGTTAAAGGGAAACTTGTGCAATACAGAACACCAAATGAAATTTTCTGAAGTGCGTCCTTTATTTTGCATTTCGTGAGTGGTTTGTGTCTCGTATTTGGTCCTGGGTGGCAGACATCGATGCAATTTCCAAACTTGTTCGTTGACTTCAATTTATTCAGTTAAGTGCACAAATAGCGTTCACAATGACCGACTTGATGTTTGAATATTCGTATTCGTATCTATTTACTTGCATGCGTTGGCGATGATCTCATTATCCGTATATTCGCTATTATGTATCCTGACTCTACACACACAGTGGTGGGTGACAGCGACAGGTATCGGTGGGAGTAAACCCTTCCCTGCAGCAACATAGATTTCGTTGAATTTCGTTTCACCGGTATTTGTTGGAGTTTGTTACCATGTTTTTTGTTCTACAATACTCATTTTTATTCCGATGCTGAATAAACAAACGACGTTGTGTGCGAGTGACTACAATGTCGAAACGCCGTTCGAGAATTGTGTCTGCAATGCAATCAATTTGAAACTGTCTCCAGGAATGTATCTTGTACAAACTGTTGCACCAGAACGTTGATGGATGCATCGGTTTCGGTGCCACATTCACCTGTGGCAAGAGCCAACCTGCAGTTGACGAATTAAAAAAAAAAAAGACTCCAGAACTCAACGCATTCAACTTTAATGTAAAAGCGTAAGTGCACGACTCTATTTTCAACAGTTTCAAATTAAAAACTCACACAATTCGAATGGTTGTGAGAAGCTAGTCCCACTTACATGTTGCCCCAACTATTTATTTATTTTATTTTAAATAATACCCTTTGTTCATGAAGCTTAAGAGTATAAGATTTATAAAATAGAAACTGTATAAGCAATATTACGAATTTATTTGTTATATTTATATGATATTGCAAATCTAAATTTTATTAGAAGGTTCTTAAATATATATATATTTTTTTTCTATAATTAACACGCGCTAAGGAGGTTATGACTACTCTTATAGTGTTTTTGCACAGCGCGGGCATTAAGGAAATTGGGATAGAGGAGATAGGAGATACCGATGCACATTGGTCTTAAATGTCTGTAAATTGCATTGGGGAGGAAAAACAGAGCTGGGAAAGGCATTCCACATTTGCGTTTTACGGCTTATGAAAGAGTCTCTGTATTTCATAGTACGTCCGAAGATAGGCTGGATGGTAAACTGTTGGGCATTCCTAGCATGGCGAGTAATGCAGTTGGCTATTCCATTTGAGCACTGTTTGTTGAAGAAACGGTAAAACAATGAGAGACACGAAACATTTCTACGATGTTCAAGCGAATTAATAGAATTCGCGATATTCGTGTCTCCGATTAGTTTCAACGCACGATTTTGGATCCTATCTAGTAACTGCAATATAGTTTTCGGTGCACCAGACCAGATGTGGGAATTGTACTCAAGCTTTGGGCGAATAAACGCCTTGTATATTGTAGCCAGATCAGAAGGGATAAAATATTTCTTGCACCGTTTGAGGAAACCTAGACATTTCGCTGCATTCTTGGCGACTTCGTGAACATGGTCCAACGAAGGTTGTCATGAACGCACGGTTTCGGTAATGCAAGTGCCATTCATGGATAATGGCTGTAGGTTTGGGTTTCGCTTTAGAGACAGCGGACAGCATTGTGTTTTTGAAGCATTAAATTCCACTCTATTTTCTGAACCCCATTTTGAAATGCTGTCAAGGTCGGAGTTTAATGAGCTTAACATTACGTTGCCGTTCCAGTTCTTCGGCCGAAGAGCAGGGACGTGAGTCCTGGAAAGAATATGAAAAGCTAAGAGTGCTGTCATCAGCGAAGGAATGGATTGGATTAGAAGTTGCAGACAAGAGATCATTTATAAAAATGAGCAAGAGAGTCGGAGAGAAAACTGAGCCTTGGGGAACACCAGCATTTATATGGTGGGTTTCAGAACTGAAACCATCCAAAACAACTTGAATTGAACGGCCAGAAAGGTAGTTTCTAATCCATTGAATAAGAGACGCATCGATTCCATAAGCACGCATTTTCGACAAAAGAGCTTGATGCAAAACTCTGTCAAATGCCTTTGAAATATCGAGCGCAACAATCTTCGATTCACCGAAGTGATGGAGAGATCGGTTCCACTTCTCGGTGAGATAAGTCATCAAATCACCAGTGGACCTGTTGCAACGCAAACCGTACTGCCGGTCATTGTGGAGTTTCCGTGATTCAAGATATTTCATAAGCTGACGGTTTATCAGCGTTTCCATGACCTTAGAAAGAATGGACGTAAGTGCTATGGGTCGGTAATTGGTGGGAGAAGAAGATTCACCTTTTTTAGGGACGGGCTGGACAAATGCTGTTTTCCACCTACTCGGAAAGAGTCCAGGAGAATAGGACAGATGAAAAAGCTTACGCAGTGGTTTTGCCAGCGTGGAGGAACACCTCTTCAGAACGATGGGGGAGATACGATCTGGACGAGCGGCTTTTATTTATGTTGAGATCGTAAAGTACTCTTGCGACCGTACGAGTGCAAAAGTGGATTGGTTCCATGGTAAATTCTACGCACTCGAGTACAGGTGCAGACAAACTGCAATCTGGGAGCATAGAGCTGGCTGCAAAATGTGCAGCGAGCAAATTAGCTTTGTCTAAAGAGCTGACAGCTGGAGTGTCATTGTAAATGAGCGTTGGGATTGCTGACGAGGCCGAATTCTTAATATTTTTTACAAATGACCAAAAGTTTCTACTACCCTTGGGACATTGTAGTATTTTTTTCCTCAACTTTTGGTCATATAAGAATTTGACACGCTTTATGAGGGCATTGCAGTCATTTCTGGCTCGTTTAAACTTCTTACGGTTTTCCTCAGATGGGTTGGCTTTGTAAGATCGAAAACTCAACTCCCTTAATCTAATAGCCTCTTTACAACTCAAGTCGTACCACGCATTTTCTTTTGGTTTGATACTCTTTAACCTGTTTGGGATAAAGGATTTCATACCTAAGGTGATTATATTTGTTACCATATCAGCGGCGGCATCCACGTCGTTATCGAGGAAGCATAACGACCAGTTAAAGCTCCTGAAGAAGCTGCTCAGTCCGCTCCAGTTGGCTTTCTCGTATTGCCATACGGTTCTTTTCGGAGTTTTTTCTTTAACTTTGTGGCCGGACACAAGTCCAGTGTGTTGGCATTTTGACCGTCAATGCCAATAATGTAAAGCAAAATGTAATTTTCTTTTAAGCTCTATCAGGTAACAGCCTTATTCATAACATATTTTCCAATTTTTGAGATAAATATTTAAAGTTATCAAATAAGTACCTAACCAAAGGCGATAAAAAAATGATAAGCCACGTTTTAACCCTTTCATCTTGTCATCTCGAAATTAATAAGTATTAGAGGACTTTCTTGCCTTAATTTTGTGCGGCTTTTTCCTCAATTGCGCTAGGGATCGTTCCGAATTGGAATTGAATGTATGAGTGAGCCGCGCGAGTTATGAGCTTACCGTGGAGCGTAAAAAAACACAAACTTTATTTATTATTAATTTATTTTTATTAAATAAAAACATTTATAACTACAACCTCATTACAGGGGAGCCCGATTAATTCTGACTGTCAATATGATTCTGGTTTTCCATGCTGACTTCGTTGTGGATGCTGATTTGGTCTTTCCCACGAGACGTTGAACAGAGGTACATTTACCTCTGCTCGTGTTGCTGACGTTGCAGGTGTTTTCGCTGGTATGTTCCCAGCACATACTGCTGATGTTTCAGGTTGCTTAGCTGGTATGTTCCCAGCAGCTGTGGCGTCGGTGGCTAACTCCGACGTAACCTCTCCCCCCTTTAAACTAGAACTCCCCTGAGTTATGATTATTCGATTTCTTAATTTATACAATTTAAGATGAATGAAGATTACAATGATTATTGTTACAAATATTAAAGTTAAAAAAATGCTTATATCGTATTTTACATGAGTTTTTCTTGAGAGTTTAAGTTCTTTAATGTGTTCAATGTTTTCTACTTGATTTAACATGATTTCATCGAAAGTTAGTTGGCTCTTTGTGGAACTTAAAATATCTTCGTATGGTATTACAAATTTCCCTTCAAATATTTCTTTTTTATTAGTAAAAGTTTCCTTCCCAATGAATAGTTTACAATCATTAAAATTGAGTAAATAGTTTCCGTTTATTTTAATTTTTCTTTCGTCACATGTACTTGTTATTTCAACGTTTTTATAATTTTTCAGTAATAACAATCCTTCTTCAATTTATATAAGTTGGCTTTTAACATTTTTTATTTTGATACAGTTTTTTAGTGTAAATGCATAGATTGGTCTTTTTTAAATTTTTGAAGTCCATATTTTCTTTGAATGTGTAAATTGTTTCGTTTATTTTTATAATTTCTTCGTTTTCTATAATTAGTTCATTGGACTCACTATCCGTCATAGCAGTAACAAAATATTTAGTGGTTTCTATTATTTCTTTAGGTACTTTAATAGCGAGGATAATTCTATCATTATTATATTTTGCTGTTCCTATTCTAATTGATCGTAACTTGTCAAAATCTATATCATATTTAACTATCTCAGCTTTACTTAGTACACTACTGGTCATTATTCCTAATCTACTTGAGGCAATGTTAGCCTGTATATGTTCTATATTGTCTTTTATAATTCCTATTTTTATTAAGGTTTCTAAGTATATAAGTTTATTAGATAGTCTACTAATTCTACCATCTGTAGTGTTAAATTTGCTTAAAATTCGTTCTCTGTCGTCTTCTATTGTTTGTTTGAGCGTTTGGAATGATTTGTTAAATTGGTCATTGACTATGATTTGGTTGTTGAGTTGGGTAATGATGTTGTGATTGTTGTCGTCAGTGATTTTTAAGTGTTCTTCAATGTTTCGTCTGTCGTCGTCGTCCATTGTACCGTATAGCCACCGCATGCCGGTGCCTACAATGTTTAGAAGACCTCTCCTGTGTTTATGGGGAATAATCGTATGCATTTTATGTTTTAGTGATTCTAACTCTTCCATTAATAACTCTTTTCCGTTTTCTAACTGGGTGTTGGACAGATTTTCTTCTAGATTTTGTATAATTTTTTGAATTTCTGTTGGGTTGATTGTGTGCAAAATGATGTCATATGATTTTGTTATTTGAACGTCACCTAGTTTAATTTCTGAGAATCCGTTGTTTGCGTCAATTTTTTCAATTGTCAGGGTCGTTTCAGTCGTTGTTAGTGTCATAAGCAATATTATCAGTATCCATTTGATCTGCAAATTTATAAGGCCTTTTAATATTGATGGGGTGTATGTTGGAAAGCTGTTGTTTCCTAAATTTTGGTTGAGCTTTATGTCTAAGTGCCCTATAATTTTTTATATATCCTTCATTTCTTTCTTCTTCGTACTCTTCTCTGCTCTGGTTTCTTTTTAGAATAACCCTATCCTTTTTTGTTTGAATATTACTTCTAATTGCCTCCTTGTTAACTCTATTTGCTTCAATTTGTAGTGGTTTAAGTTTTGTGGTAGAATGTACTGATTTGTTATACCATTCAACACTTTGAAATATTTTTTCCTGTACTGTTAGTCTTGAATTTTCTGCCGAAAGTACTCTCATTTTTTCTCCGATTGAGCTATGGAGTCTTTCTATGTCGGAATTGCCCGTGTGGCTGTTTGGTTTTGTGAAGTGTGCTTCGATTTGTTCTTCTCTTAAGAAGTCCTTTATATTAACATTACTGAATTCATTGTCTAAGACTATTTTATTTGGTCTCCCTTTTATAGAAAAGTATAGTCTAATTTTTTCTTTGATTGTAAGACTGCTTTTGTCTTCTAAATGGAAAATGGTAGCATGTTTAGAAAACTTATCAATGAATGTGATAAAATTGTTTTGGCTGTTTGTGTATATATCTACGTGTACTATTTGGTTCGTATCTGTGGGTGTATCTGTGGACTTGAACTTGGGTTTAATAGGATTTCTATCGTATTTTGCTCTATTGCAAGTGTCACAGTTATTTATATATTTTTGGATAAGTTCTTTAAGGTTTTTAAATTAAATGAATTTCTAAAGTCCCTCATAATTTTCTGATATGCCTGAGTGTCCGGTTTCCTTTTTATGATATCTTGCTATTTGTTTTAATGCCTCATCTTCATTTCGCATTTCCCTTGCTTGATACGCACATTTATAAAATTTAATGCCTTCATTTGGGATAAATAGGTCAATTAGCTTTTGCTGAACTAGGTTGTATTCATGTTCGCTTAATTCAGAATATATTCCTACTTTTCCTTTTCTTCTTATTAATCTTCTGAAAATATCTGCTAACCTATTTTGTTCTATATCTTCAGAGTTTACATATATTTTCCTTTTGTTGTTAATAACTTCCATTTCTCTAGATTTATTGTTAGAAAGTATTATTTGTGTGTAGAATCGGTTTACAACTGTGTCGAGAATTGGAAAATGATCATCATGTTCCTCTTCTTGAGAACGAATGGTATTTGCTAAACTAGCGTTGTCAATTTCTACATTGTCTTGTGGTAATGGAATATTTTCTTCTTCTGATTCTGAAGCTGTTTCGGCTACATTTATTTCGCCAGAGCTTGTATTTATTCTACTTCGGAAGGCCGCTGTTACATTTTCTTTGATAATCTATATTAATATTATATTCGCCTAGCCTTAATAACCATCTTTGTAATCTAGGATTTATGTCCTTTCCTTTATGTTTTGCCCGTAGCCATTTGAGTGGCTGATGATCAGTCATAAGATCAAAGGGTCTACCATAAATGTACGGCCTGAAGTAGTTGACTGCCCAAACTATCGCGAGGAGCTCTTTCTCCGTAGCAGAATAATTTTTTTCTTTGTCGTTTAGAGTTCTGCTTGAATAGCAAATAGGGTGTCCGTCCTGTGTCAGAACTGCACCTAGGGCTTGGTCGCTAGCGTCGGTTACTAGTTTGAATTTTTTTTGAAAGTCTGGATATTTAAGAACGGGTGGGTCTGTGAGAATTAATTTAAGTTTTTCGAAGGCATTTATATATAAAGGGTCTTTTATATTAACTTTTGCATTCTTTTTGAGGTATTTTATAAGTGGTTGCGCAATCTTTGCGTAATCTTTGAT
Organism: Cheilosia urbana; assembly: GCA_946477585.1. NCBI lineage: Eukaryota > Metazoa > Arthropoda > Insecta > Diptera > Syrphidae > Cheilosia > Cheilosia urbana. The sequence goes on from OX297857.1 coordinate 7,990,980, forward strand.
AAACTTTCGGTAAAAGACGGTTATTCCTAAAAATTATTTGATTTGCCTAGGAGTTTGTGGCAATTTAAGTTCTAATATTGTTTTGATTTTATTCATATTGGGTTTTACGCGTTCTGTTGTTAGGATATGACCTAAATATTCTGTTTCCCTAGCAAGGAAATTGCATTTATCTAACTGAATTTTTAAACGATGTTCTCTAAGAACATTCATAATTTTTGGAAGATTTTCTAGATGTTCTTCTAGCGTGGTGCTGAAGATTAAAATATCGTCAAGATATACAACGCATATCTTGTTGATATATTCTCTCAGGATTGTATTGATAAGCCTTTGAAAAGTGGCTGGGGCATTTTTAAGCCCAAAAGGCATTCTTATGTACTCAAAATGCCCGAAAGGTGTTGAAAACGCAGTTTTTTGAAGTGATAACTTCTTTAGGCGCGTTGGGCACTATTTGGATGGGCAAAAACTAGCAAACTCGCGACACCGACACCGACTCCGACACCGACACCGATTGCATACTTTTAGTTGTAAACTTTTGTACTATTGCTTACTTTTAGGGGTAGGTAATTTATAGCTTAATCTACGATGATTTTTATTTGAATACGTTACTATGGTAATTTATGGTAGCGACAAATTGATTGTCACCAAAATTATTTCAATTACCTGTTTTGTATGGGGAATTCATAACTTAATTTTACCAGGCTTAATTCCGACATATCCACGATTTTGGGTTTGTGCACATTTACGGCACAGTAGCTTGTGTTATAATTACCGAAACAAGAAATAGAAAACTGTGGTAAACTTGCCACCCTAAGAGTAGGTATACTATATAAATAATTGTAATATTCATGTCGCCTTAGTGTATACTGTAAAATATGATTAGTAATTTTTGTGTAAAATAATTAATATAAAACTACAATTGATGCCGTACCACGAGATCTAGAGCATTATCAATGGCGATGCAGCAAGACAGAAAAATATTGTTGTCTTTTCTCGTTCTTTTTCTTTTAAAAGTAAAATTTGCATTTTTCGGAAAGAAATTCATATTCAATTAAGCTTCAGTATAATTATTATTAATTTATTCGTTCTGTGCTAGTTTCGGTAGAATACAAGTAGATACAATCGGATTGTGGTAGCTGAAGTAAGATATGTACATTCGAGACTGTAATCTATCTAGATTACGCTGGAAGACAGCATCGATGAAAATTACTTATATATGCTAAAGATAATTCTGCATTACTTCAAGATAAAGTTGGGAAGAGATTTGATGATATTCCAATCATTTTGAGTGGGGATTTCAACATCAACTTTGCAGATGATAAAAACTACCATTAATTGAATTTTTAAATAGCAAATTTGATTTAACGATGAGCAATGATCGCAATCTTAGCACGATTAGACATAAAACTACAATTGATGCCATCTTTACAAGATATTTAAATAGATTCGAATCAAAATTGTTTGTTTCCTATTTTAGTTACCTACCATAAGCCTATAGTATCCGTTTTCAAATATAATGATAATAATGATGATGATGATGGAAGAGTTTGAAGTTGTTGATGAAATTTCATAAGTGTCATTGGTATTCATTTCAAAGAATACCCATTAATTTTTAAATTTAATATTTCATGTATTTGTAAATTTATACATTTTAAGCAATAGATTGCAATTTTGTATGTAAAATAATATGTATTATTTTTGATGTAAAATACCGCATTAAATGAAAATGAAAAATGTAACATAATTTTTGTAGTAGTAGTAGTTTATAATAATGAATAAAAAAACACTTTATTTAAAAGTACTTCCTACACAATAATATATTTTCTGACGATTCGAAAAATACACACGTAATTGTTCAAGTTATCACTTCTGTCGGCACTCCCGGAGTGCCTTTTAATTTTTTTTTTTTTCTGTCGTCAGGTTTGGCAAGTATTTGATGGAATCCTTTTGCAAGGTCCAAAGTTGTAAAGTACTGTGATCTTCCTAATTTCTCCAGTATACTGTCGATATTGGGAATAGGAAATTTATCATCAGTTGTGACTTCATTTAATTTTCTGTAATCCACAACGATGCGGAATTTTTTGATTTCCGAATTGTCCATTTTCTTTGGTACGATCCAAAGAGGACTATTGTAGGGTGAATTACTTTCAGTAATGATCTGTTGCTCTAACATTTCTTTTATCTGTTTATTAATTTCTTCCTCGTGTACTTGAGGGTACCGATAAATCTTGGAAATTATTGGTTTATCAGTTGTTGTAACGATTTCATGATTTATTTTATCTGTGTGTGTTAGTTGTTGTACATCCCTATAGAATAAGTCACTATTTCTACCAAGAAGGGTTTTTAACTTTGTTTTTTCTTCGTCGTTAAGATTGTCTTTTAAAAGCACATTCAATGGTTGATTTGAATTTTCGAGAATATTTATTTCGTTATATTCGTATTTTGTTACCGTTAATTTCTAAGAATTCTTCGCCTAAATTTATTAATGCCTGTAAGGGTTTCAGTAGGTTCTGACCTGTTATAGCGTCGAAGTTTTTGTTTCTAAAAGCAGTTAGTTTCCATGCCATATATGAATTTTCGTTAAATTCGTTAGGAAGTTTTGTCATAATTTCCGTATCGGAAAAGGTTTGTCCAGAGAGAGTGTTAAATGAAATAGATTTTTGTAATGGCATTCTCTTGTAAGATTTAAGTATTGTTTGATCGAGAAGTGTTGTGGAAGATCCGGTATCTATGAGGCACAGGAGTTTATCATTGTTGATATTAAGTTCTACTATCGGTAAATCCTGTCTCTTGGTGCTAATTGAAAATTTACTTCTTCGTTTTCATTTATATGGTCAGCCTCCATGGGTACATCGTTACTATTATACCTGTTATTATTGTTGTATCTCATTTGAGCAGAATTGTTAGAGTTGTATCTTTGCTGTCTATACTGTCCTGAATAATTGATGTTTTGTCTCATTTGTCCAGAAGTTGCTCTGTTAAAATCCCTAAATTGTGCCTGATTTTGTCTATTGAATTCCCTGAATTGTCCTTGGTTGGGTCGGATATTGTTTCTAGGTTGTTCCTGGGTTTGCCTATTAACGTTTCTAAATTGTCCTGGGTTATTATTAAATTCTGAGTTGCCTTGTCTCGATTTGTTAATTAAATTTGATTCTTCTAGAATATGGTAGGCCTCTCTTAGATTACTGATATTCCTACTAATAACGATACTCGCTAAGTTTGCATCGATTACGTTTAGAAAAGTTTTAAGAATCATCTTTTCATTACTACTATGACAGAACTCAATTGGTTTTTCTAAATCGAATTCAAATTTACAATTTAATCGATCTAAGATATTCTTAAGATTATGAAAATAATCACTTACATTAAAGTTTTTCGCTGCGATGGCTTTTTGGTAGAGCGAGTAGTAACTTTCCCGAATTCCATAGTTCCTTATCAGCTCGGTTCTTATTTGTGTCCAGGAGGGGTTGGGTCCTAGGGTCCTTATCGTTTTTAAAGCTGGTCCTTGTATTTTATTTAAAACATGTCGTTGGAGAAAATACGTTTCCAGAGGTCCATTTCGGTAGCACGGTAGAAATATTTCTACTTCCCTTATAAATAATGACAGAGAATAATCGTCCTGGTTTCCCCAAAATTCTGTTATCTTGTTGGATTCCTTTAGGATTTCGTCCATAGATAAATTTATTTGTTGCACTGCAGCTTGAGCTTGGTTTTCGTTTGCCATATTGACTGTGTTTTTATTTTAATTTTGAAGATAAATTGTCTTAAGACGTTGCACTGAATTTATTTTGATTTGTAGTGTTTGAACAAAAAATAAATTTCTCTCGGCTTTTTGCGTTGCAATTTCACTTCACTTTTTCACTTTTAGATTATACACTTAGGTGTTGGTTCGATTCTAATGTCTTTAGACTTAGACCGTTCGACTGCGCCAGTTATGAGCTACCGTTACCGTGGAGCGTAAAAAAAACACAAACTTTATTTATTATTAATTTCTTTTTTATTAAATAAAAACATTTATAACTACAACCTCATTACAGGGGAGCCCGATTAATTCTGACTGTCAATATGATTCTGGTTTTCCATGCTGACTTCGTTGTGGATGCTGATTTGGTCTTTCCCACGAGACGTTGAACAGAGGTACATTTACCTCTGCTCGTGTTGCTGACGTTGCAGGTGTTTTCGCTGGTATGTTCCCAGCACATACTGCTGATGTTTCAGGTTGCTTAGCTGGTATGTTCCCAGCAGCTGTGGCGTCGGTGGCTAACTCCGACGTAACCCGCGCGGTGACCAACGTGATCGTTGTGTGATAACTTCCTATTTTTTCCATTTTTTTTTTTAGTTTGAAAAGGCACTTCGCGCAATTTTTACAAAAACTGTGATTTCCAAATAAAAATCTTTAAAATGTAACGGGGATGTCTATCAGAATACGATTATAGTGTTAAGAGAGTCAATACTTACTTGTTAAATATCGTGCAAAAATTCATAAATTGCAAATTCATCGGTACTAAAGTCATAGGGCGTGCAGAGCGTTCGTTCCGTATTTTTTCAGACGATTACCTATAGTCGAAACGGTAGACCTCCAAAATTAGTAATTGTAAAATTCGCACCGAATGTAACTATTTATGTACCATCAAACATGGGTACGCAGCTCTTGCTCGAGAACGGCCGCGGTTTGGCCGTGATAACTCGCCCTTCTGCCTTAAATATTTAGTAATTTGAAAGCTTCGCAGATATTGCAGCATACCAATGTAATTCTGAATTCATAAAATAAATAATAATAATAATAATGAGGAGGAGGACGCCGAACAGCCATTGCTCCACTATTTATGTGTTCAGAGCGAACCTAATTGTAGATCTGTTCCTTCGCAAGGAGAACGCAAAGCGAGCTTAAATGAATCGATGGCATAACGACAAGAAAAGATGTACCAAGAGTAGTCAATTCGCAAGAACAGCGCTTTAAAGGATATATATATGGATACATTTTTGCGCACAACCCTGACCCAAAACAATTAAACAAGACGACCCAAAATCAATTAAGACTTTCACCCACGCCACGCCGCCGCCGGCCGCCATTAACAAAAATCATCAATTACTATTAAATAGGTGTAATGCATGTTTCGATTATTATTATTATGTGCTTATCGCTGTGGACACACAAACGATAATAAACTAAAAACTACCCATTTTACTCGCCCACACGTCGGTCGGTCGGTCCCCATCCCCAACCCCCGTTCTGTGTTACATCCTGTTCGATTGAGTGCCCCGAATTAACTAATAAAAATACTTGAAAATGCCAAAATTCAATTGAGTAATCATCACTTCTATCGAAACAATGAACACGAGTTCGAACAACCTACTTATGGTATTGGGATTGGGAGTACTTGGCTCTAGGTGGCAATGTGGCATTCGAATTGGGGTGTGGGGAGGTCCGTGAGGGTTATCGGTTATAATATGTTGATGATGAAGAAGATTTATTACACTTGCGATAAATGCAATATATCTCTGTTTTAAATATATACTCCTGTGTACGTAGAGTGTAATCGCACACCTGAAGCCAAGAGGCTGATGATTGAAACACTTTGCGAAGTGAAGTGCTTCCTGGTTCTCTATGTAAATTTCGGGTACAATGTGCAGACGTCCATATTTAGGGAAAAGTAAGTGCAAGTAAAGTGCGAGGGCTATGAGCCTTTTGGCGGGATTCAATGTTTTATCCAGATGATATGCGCATATATACGGCACCCTTAGGCCCATAAATAATACAAGCCTATAAACAATTAAGACAGTCATAAGTTATCTGACATGTGATATTCGGTTGCCACATGGTCAGTCATAACAGCAAGTTATGGTCCCATCAACCATATAGAACCAGAGGCCGAGAGCGTGAATTTCAGCATATATAACATTTTAATTTTGTTTGTCTTTGTATTGAGTCCTTATTTGCATTACAGGCTCGGCCCAGTTAATGCGAGGCAAGATAAGTGCGTTTTTATGCTTTGCTATAGATTTTACATATGTGAATCAATGTCATTCTATAAATAGGACAAAGCTTGAAATATATGCTAGGAAACTGGCTACTGGCTTTTTTGGACCTGTTGGCATTTTTAGGAGCAGCCCAATGTGGGAAAAGGCTAGGAACTTCCATTCAAGCTTACGTATAACGTGTGTCGGCTTTAGACTTATGTAAGGGTTAAACCGCTGAAAATTCAACAATATATTCCTTTTTGTACTTTTGACATTTTGAAAGACTATCCAAACTAGACGGTCAACTTCCGAGCGAAAAAAAAAAAGCAAAAACAAAACAATACCGAGCACAAACAGGTTTCGTGGGTTGCACATGAATCACTTATCAGATCAAAATCACTATAGCGCATTTTAAATCACAATTAAATGTGACTCCTTCTCAATCTCAATTACATACCTATCTCTCTCAATCCCATGTACCACATTCGCTCTACTACTCAACTCATTAGGTTTGTTTGACGTGGCTAGCACTAGTGTCGACTAGTGCGAACTGAGAATTTGTACGCCTATCAAAAACCTTGCACAACCCTGAAAACTCGGCTACTATATCGAACACCAATTATGTTGCCCTGAAGATTCTCAGTTTTTGAAATTGAAAAATATTTATCTTTTAGTTAACGAAGTATGAAGAAGTTAACATTTTTTTCCGTTTATTGTTAAAAATGAGTGCACTTAGTTCTGATCTTCTGATTTCCATGATTCAAATTTCAAATAGTTAATAAAAGTGTTTGGAATATAGATGATGAGTCTGAACATTTATTTAGCTCTGATTCCAGCTTTTTTCCATTCCATTTTCACTTTTGAATATCAAATTTATTGTATTTACCTTTATCACGATATCACAACAATTGAATGACAGCAAGCGAAATGACAGTGAAACTCAGCACTGAGTTCTTGCCCCGACTAATTAACTGGGGTCAGTTCAGGGCATAACTAGGGCGCCATAGAAGTCATGTCGAATACAGGTTTTCAGTACCAGGGTGAGTTCAGTGCTATATCGAACACCTTAGGGTTAACCCAGTGCTAATGCGCATTAGGGCCCACGTCAAACAAACCTATTAATACTCCAGTTCAATTGAAAAAAGTGAAAAAAAAAAAAAAAAAAAAAAAAAAAAACAGCACAAAGCGCAAAAGCTGCATAAACAAATTTAAAGAAAAAGCACACCGCAGAAAATGTACAGAGAGAGCAACAGACAATCAAACTTTATAGCTCGCCTTATGTTTGCTCCGGACTGAGGAGAATTCAGCTCCCATACAAAAAGGTCTACAAAAGACAAAGCCCCGCTCCATGCAAATGGGCCACGGTCGGGTATAGTCCGCCCATGATCTTGACCTTTTTGTGTCGCAAAATAAAATGGCATTTCAAAAACAACCAATGAACCAAACAATGCAAGTTGATTACGTTGCGGAGTAGTAATTTTGGTACGATGTACCTATAATCAAGAAAATTATAGACAAACAAAAAGTTGTATCCATTTGCCAGTAACATATGTTTCGCCCAAGTCGTGTGTTAAATCGCACAAGAAAACCGCATACTAAATCCGACCATCCTCCTATCCAAAGATAGATCTCGACACGTGAAATATTGAACATAGTCAGGTCTCAGGTACCACTACCCTGCTATGATAAAGACTTCTACCAAAAACTGCATTAATTCATAAGCAGAACGTCATTTATCCAGTCTGCACTATGCACCTCCATTATCTAACTGACATGACGTACGCAAGAGTAGATGTAACAACAACTTCTCATTAAGCACAGGACTATGACTGATTGTGTAACGCACATTGTAAGCATTCCTGGTAATTATATTCGAACTTATGCAACGGACCCTGCACCTTTGTTGCGAGTACCATGGACAGCTCGATTTGAAACGCTTTGACGAACAGATAAATGGATTAACATGGTCCAGCATTATGGTGTCCTTCCGTTCGCAAGTTGCACGTTCACCACTAACCGCCAGATAGTTATCTGTGTTGTTTCAGTTTTCAGAATTCGGTAACGAAGACACGTTGCCCAACATGCTTTTGCGTCACCACCAAAAAGACATGTCAGTTGACGAATATCTTTCCGATAAGAGGACAACTGCTTCAAATCTTCTTTTGCAAAGCTTCTTTTTTTTCTTTTCAATGCGCTCCTTGTCACGCCGGCCAATTAATGCAGGATCGTTTACGGAAATTCGCGTCAACGTCTCTCTTATTTGTTTTTACCTAGAAAAGAGCGAAGTCCGCCACAATCATGTCGGAAACTATTTAAAGACATATCGCTACAGCCTACAGACATACCACCATTTCACTGTTTAATGTCAGGATTCTTAAATCTGTGATAGCTGGCCATCAGTTTTTTGTTGGTCCATATACGGACATAGGAGAACAGAACCGCCTTACACTTTCCTTATGGAAAAAAAGGATCATTTCATCCTCTTCCAATGGCTGATGTGTGCCATTCAACAGTGGACCCAATTACTGAGATGTATATTCCTCACACAACATCAATATTTAAATTGCCCTCCAATACATGGGAACGCGTGTGTACCCCCTCGCATATAACCATAAAAATAAAGATGAAACAATTAAACGAACGAGTGGAATAAGTGCGGATATGTGTCCATCTGAGAGTTAAATCGTCTGGATGCATACAGTTTCCAGTTTTAAGTACCAATATCAACAACTAGAGTTCTTTGCCTTTTTTTTGCACCCTCCGCTCAATTTGGTCCCAAGTAATTATACAATAACCCCGCCGCCGTCGTTGTTCTTCCCGGACAACACTTGGACCGATGCTGCTTATCATGCAATCTCTTGCAATCTGCCACTTTCTTTACAAACCACCGTCATCGTCTTAAGGCCACCACCCGCAAGTTCATATTCTAATGCATAAAGTAAGTGTGTGTATTTGTTTCCGCTGTTAAACAAAGATACAAGAGCTCTCAGTCATCACCATCGAAGTATATCGTCTTCGTCGTTGGTATTCCTAAAATTGTTTACCTCCCCTCGTTCTTCAACTGCCACCCACACCCACCTACCCCAATTCAGTGTGTACCCGTAAGTAACAAAAGTGGCAAAGCTCCCCTTATCACAGGCCCGTCGTTTGCCCATCACATCGTATCACATCGCATTCTTTGATGCGATGAGGATGTTGTTGATGATGATGGTGGCGATGGGGTTGATTTGCTTATTGGTAGTAGTGGTATTGGTATTTCGCCACTATAACAGTGGATATTCTCCCTATATAAGGATGGCTAACACATTTCAAATGTTCGCAGTCGATCAACAGGTCTTGAGCAGTTATTAAGTGTTCCGTCGAAGGGAAATTTTCTCTTGTATCCCGCTGTTTGTTCGTTATAATTCAAAATTGTGGATAATTTCTGTGCGATTGGATTGGAAGAAATAAAAAAAAAAAAAAAGAATAATTAATTAAACTCACGTTGCTATAAGTTTCCTTTTAAATAAACAAATAATTGTTAAGATGGTATGTGAATAATTATTAAAAATATTTTCCTGTGTGTGGACATTAACAATATAATTTAGTTTCAGTTCGATTTAGGGAAATAAATTTGATATACGAACTTAAGGTTTTTCGTTCTGCATTAGGGCATTTAACAATTTGTCCGAAGCAGTACATTTCCGGAAATAACAATTGAAATTTCTAGTTTTTACGTGAACCTCAAGTACAAAAGCTGTAGTAATTCAAAATATTCCTTTTGTTAATTTTAGTGATTTTTATTCACACGGATTTGTGATTTATGATGACATTTTCTTTATGAGAAAAGAATAGAAAATGCCAAAATAAAGTCGGTTGATAAAAAGGTAACCCTATGGTTGAAAATAATGTAGGGAAAATAACTACAACGGTGGTTAAGAATTTTTAACAAAATTCAATTCAAATTCAAATCAAAAAATAAAGGAACAATTTTTTAGGTTGAGCTTTCCTTTTAAATTACGAAAAACTTCAAAAACTCCTAAGAACAAATAAATTTTAAAATATTGGAGGCACCTTTCCTCTTCTTTTTTATTATGCAAAACCTTTGATCAATGGAAATTAATATTAAACGCGAAGCTAGAGCCCTTTGGTCTTTCATTAACACTAAGCGAAAATCAATTGGTGTACCGTCTATTATGAGTTATAACGGAGTTAATATCGGAATTTGTGACACCTGAATGAAATTCGTAACATACTTTCTTCATATTTTTAATCAAATTTTGTAAATGATATTACTGATTTCAATTTATTAGGTAATTGTGAATTTTTAAATTTTTAGTTCGCCCACTTATGATTATATTTAACAAGCCTCGTAAGCTATGTGAATTTCTTAGCTGCTGGAAGTATTCTCTTATTACTCCAACTCATTGAAATCGAAGAGACTTATTGAAAATTACAGACCTATAGCTAAGTTGGAAATAATTCCGAAAATATTTCAATTAAATTTATTCGTTATTCAAATTGTACAACAATATAAAAAATGAGCTTAAAAAATTATACAAACAACTTTACATTTTGATAATACATATAGAATAGTTAGTGAAATCTATGTTAAAAAAATAATAATAAAAAAATAGAGATGATGTCACATAATTTGAAGCTGTTCTGTAGAAACGGATATATTCTGCAGTGTGCAACCAAATATCTCAATGCCCCCATCATGGATTCGTAGTAGGTAGATCAGCTACTACCAACTTAGTAATCTTCACAATTATTGTCTTCATAAAATCAAAAATCGTCTTCAGGCTGATTGTGCTTACACTGATTTTTCCGAAGGCATTTGACGTGGTACAACACAATGTTTTTTGGTAAAGAATATTGAAATGTTGTGTTTCCGCTTTAACATTTTAAATTAAATCGGAAGTTATCTGAACAATCGTAAACAGTTTGTGAAAATAGGATACATTCTGCCTAGCGAAATTTAAAATCACTTTGGTGTCCCACAGGGAAGCTATATTGGTCCGGTGCTTTTACAAATAAATAAATAAATAAATAGTTGGCGCAACAGGTCCGTAGGGACCCTAGGCCGAGCTTCTCACAACCATTCGTTTTCTGTGAGTTTCTCATTTTTAGAATGAATGGAAAGGGTCTACAATTTTATGCCGATTCCAAGCGGCTAATTGAGAAGCATTTTTGATCTGCATCTATAGATTGAAAAGTGGTTTCCATGAAGAGTTCCATTGAGTGCTAAATAATACAAAAGCTAAGAATTTAGTAGCCCTAGGCGATATTAACATTGCCCTTCCTAACGTTTCTGATCCGGACTGTGCAAATTATGAGCTACTTTTTGCTTGTTATGGTCCTGAAAAAATTTTCAATGTACCAACTCACATAACTGACTCTACCAATCGATAAAATTTGTCCGCGCTTACATAAGAACAACAACACCTTTTTTGTTAGTGATATTCACGATTATAAAATTACTGATCATCACGTATGTGAACTTAAATATCAGGTAGATATCACATAAAGATAAAACAATGGCAGTAGAATAAAGACTCAAGTTGAGTACGAAGTCGTGCGCGAAAAACTCAGGTACGAATTCTTGGAACCAGTTTTTTCTCAAGATGATCCCTCTGTAGGTTATGATAAATTTATTTCTATTTTAATTCACCATGTTAATAGTGCAACTTCTGTTTTTAATATAGGCCAGCGTAATATATTTTTTCTGCCTTTGATGGCAATGCAACTGTTGAATGATACATCAAACGTAAAAGAGAATTCGCAAAAAAGTTTAAAAAAAGATCCACATAATATTAGTTTAAAAAGATTTTACCTTAAATTGTGCAAACAAAATAAAAGAAAGGTTGCCTCAAGCGCACGTGACACTTACTATACTAATCGTTTCAGTCAATACAGAGGGGACTCAAAGAAAGAATGGGGTTTAGTAAATAGCATTTAGGGTAGAAAAAAAGGGAAATGTAATGATATTCCTCAATATCTGATCCAAGTTCCATAGCAAACAATTTTAATAACTTCTTTGTCAATACCTCTGAGACTTTGAAACCCCCTGAACCACCTTCCAGGAGTTGCAACTGTAACATTTTCTTCCTATGAAGTTTTTAAATCAATTATGGCCTTACAAACCAAAAAATACATGTACCAGTGGTGGTATTTCTGCCATTCTATTGGTTTGGAAATTGCTAATGTTTTGTGTTATATCTTCAACCTCAGTGTTAACAGCGGTAAATTTCCAAATTCTCAAAAAATGCAGAAGTTATTCCTTTGTTCAAGAAGGGGAATCGCAAAAACATAAGCGACTAAAGACCTATTTCTCTACTTTAGACAATTAAAAAATATTTGAAAAATTAATCAAATCAAAAATACTATTATATTCTTAAATCAAAGTTATTTTTCTTCACAATCCCAATATGGTTTAAGAGCAGATAGATTCACCGAAGATATTTTTTTGAAGGTCTGTTGCGATTTGTTCAGTGGTGTTAACGAAAGTCAGTCAACTGTGTCTGGTGTTTGGAACGTGTAGAGTCTTTGCGAGTAAGACAAATAAAATAAGTTTGTTACAAAAACTTTAAATGGAAAGTTAAGAATCACACATAGCTACATCCGATTGTCCTAAAAAAGAACCCGTAAAAAATGCCGATAATACCTAAAATAAAGCAGACACATAGACCAATCTCTTTAACAATACTTGCGGTGTATATTTTCCAACGATAATTGCTGTACAGTGTACACAAATTGTGAAATAAATAGCTTAACGCGATCGAAATGCTGTGGTGGGGTTCTTTAAGAAAGAAGTACATATAACAAAATTAAATCTATCGAACCCGAAATCTTGCTCTCCTTTGTCCTTTCGCAAACCGTTTAAGTAATCAAAGATAACAGAAAACGCTTTTTTCTATCCACTAACCGCCTATTAAGTTATACGAAACAATAGCCTGCGCCACCAATAATCATTTTTAGTATACAGACTTAATTTTTTCGAACACACAATGGCGAAACTTTCAACACAAAATTGCATATTGTGACACACAAAGTATATAAGGTTAAGGTGAAAAATGATTATTAGTAATGCCCAGCGAGTTTAAAAATGTACGTTGGTTCCGACCCCCAACGGGGAACAACAACCCGCAGTAACTACAATCGGGACTTGAGTATGAGTCTCTGAGTACGTGTATTTGCGAACAAAAATTTACCCCTTCCAACATTAGGGTCAACATTTTACTTCGGACAACGCTAAGCGGCTGATCTAAGTGTGAAGTTCTCCATGAACGGAGCTGATTCACTTGTCTCTAAACCAAATCATCAGGTGCGCTACAAATCCTTGCTTTACAGAACGTGCTGAGTTACTGTCGGTGGTATTGTTCGCAATTTGTTCATCACAAACTATTGTTGTTTACGACCCTGATAGTGATACCTATAGTGACGCAACACATCCTTCATCTGTGTAAATCTTTACAATCACAGTTGTTGTAATAACGACGTGGAATTAAAACACCATTACCATTGGTCTGTTGTATAAAAAAAAATATTACGTGTAAATAACGGGGGATTATTTGTTTGATTACAATCTGAATGCGTTTTTATTTGCAAAGCATTGTACAAAACTTGAGTGGAAAATGGAAAGTAGTTGTCAACAACTACAGAACGGAAAGAAGGGTTTACAGAAATAAATAAAAAAGGACATAACCGCCCAACTAAATTGAAGGTTAGTTTATTCAGCAGCACGTTGCTATAGTACAGCCTTCGGCACAATCATGAACTTATGAGGACTTGGATCGTATTTTTGTAATTGTTATAAAAATTAAAAATCGTATAGCAAGCAAGACGATGAATCACAGTGTTTGGGCGTTTTGTTTAGTGGTTTATTGAACATTCATTCATTTAAGGGTCGTTGGATATACTTAAGTGAACCTTCCGCAATCGAAAATAGGACAAAGTGCACACGCTACATATCGACCAGAAGGCGACCTTACTGTCATACATTAGTTCTCTTTGACGTCTAGTGCTTCTGGGCAAAGATGAGCCAAACTAGATGGTCAACTGAGGGGGAAAATGGTACATTTATCTACAAGCTGCCTTGCCTGTCCTGCGTATGATTTCCTAAGTAGATACTCGTGCCTGTATAAATCAAAGGAGCGCCACTGCTGCCGCACGCATATTTAGAAAACCCTTTGCAGGGACTTGATATCAATGAGGAGGCCATTTTTTGTTTGAATTTTTAGTGGGGGCGACTATGTTCGTCATTTTTGGTGCCCCTTAGTTATACGGCGTTCACATCGCAGTTCAGATTAAAAGTTTATAAAGTTTATAAGATTGTTGAAATAATTATAAAAAAAAAAAAACTGATATAATTTCGTGACAATTTCAACAATCCTCAATGTTTACATTTAGGCCGCTGCATGAATTCTGCTGTCAAAATGTAATTCATATAAGGAAAATTAAAAAAAAAAACTGAAATGTGAATGGATGAATATTTTTTGACTCCGAAGATGAATAGAGAACAAGTATGTAAAGTAAAAAACCAAACTCCACATTTATTCTTTTTACATTTAAAAGAGCCCGCGAGAGAGGGCTGTCATTCAAAATTTGCGGCGAAAATCGGGTAGGTGCACTGGAGTTGGCTGTCTAGTTTGGATAGTCTTTGGTTTGGATAGTCACATGGATTATTTGTGCTGGACATCTTTCACAACCAACAAATCAAAGAATATAAATAGGCGAAGAGCAATAGTTAAGAGCCACTTTCACTGCCGTAAACGCAACATATTCTGTTGATTTTTTTTTTTTGTTGTTGGGAAGATTGTGCAGACATGTAATGCTATGTGTAAATTATTTTTAAATGTTTCGTGAAGAAGCCAGGTTACTATAATGGTCGAATTTCTACCGCTGGCGAACTCTATAGTAAAAATAAATTACCAAACACGAATGTGCGCTGACACTTTTCTGAGCCCACACTCAGGGGTGACCACAGCGAACAAAGTCATTGCTTTTGTCAAACGCACAATTCTTCAGATTCGCTCTCAGATTTCAGATTTCGTGTGGCTAGTCGAACATAAAAACGTGATTTGCTCTTTTTTGTGATAATATTCGTGCGATTCGAATATATGCAGCCTTCACCACTGTTCAAAGCGTTTTCCATTCACTGGTTAAATTTTAAATTAAAACATTTGAAATTTGCGTCCCGATTGATTTTTAAATAATTATACATACCTAAATAATTTACAAAATAAATTCACCCTAAGCAATGCCTTTCTTTGCTTTAGAACAAATTCACGAAAATCTAAACGCCCTCCACCAGTTGTCAAACTCAAACGCACTTGTGTTGGTAAATCTGAAAAAAATATCTAGATTCGCAAAAGTGCTCTGAAATCTGAAAAAGATTGCTTTTGTACTAAACGAACATAAAAACTGCTCTGAGAGCGCCCAATCGAGTACCACATTAGAATCGTTTGTGTGAACATCCGCGGCCGACTAACAACTTCAAACCTAATACCATGTTCCCACCAACGTGATTTAGCTAAATCCACTTGATTTAGCTAAATCATCTCATAAATTACGTGATTTACCATACATTTTCGACAGTTTTAAGTTACAGATACTCGCGATTCAGTTTGATTTTTAAAGGTTAAGCTCGAACGAATTTTTCTTTTGTGAGCTTGTCGCCACTATCGCCACTATTTTATGTGAATTGTGCGTAAAGTTTGACAGTTCGGGGCAAGAATTTTCAATTCGCTCGAAAATTGCTGTAAATAAATTTCGCTTTTTAATTCAATTAGGACTCTTTTGTTTTTAATTGGATGTTAGATTAATTAAACATAATGCTTTTGTGGTAGAATTAATAGCAATTCTCAATTCATAAATGCTTTTAAATGGATTTGTTCACAAGAAACAAACCAACAAACCTAAAAAAAAGCATCGTTCGCATGGTTTTAATGTTCGGGAGCCGTACTTCGCAATTCGAAAGTCTGCTTATTGTGAATTCGTGATGAGATGGAGGATCAAAGTGACAGCTCTTACCTGTCTAAATGTTTAACATTGGAAAAAGTGTTGCATTAGTAGGTAAATCAGGGTTTGAATTACCGCATCCGAGATCGAGTAATACGTGACAGAATTTGTTATTGTTTTGCTTGTAAAATCCACAAAATTCAGTGACGTATGGCTCGCTCACGGATGCGGTAATTCGGCCCCTGATCTTTGAAAAGCCTTTATTGGCATTAGGACGCAAGAATGGCAAAAGGAAAATGATAGTAGCACCAGATACGCTTAACGGCAAATGATTTAACCTTGAAGTATACGTTTCGCATTGGAAACGTAGCGAATGGAAGCGAATTTAAAGATTTATTCATACCACCCTTGTCACCGGCCACCCAAGTAATCACCCGGAAATTTATAATTGGTATTTTTTTGCTATGTGCTTAGTGCTTAGTCCTCGTTCGATTCAATTCGGCAATCACTCTGCCTTAGATGTTTGTACTTACACCGCGCAATCAACTGTCGACAATAGTCCCACAAAGCTCTGTGGATGCCATCGGGTTACCTAGAAAAATGGGCCAGGGTTACGCTAACCAAAACCACCAAACAGCACCACCACGAGGAAGAAACGAAGCACTCAAAAAGTTTCTTTTATTATTTCTATTTGTCTTTAATTCAGATATGATTTGTGATTGAGTTAAGGAAAGACAAAAAGTACTGGTTAATCTGTATGCTTCTGTATCTATGTCGAGAAAGCATTTTAATTAAACCTGGTTCGTTGTTTTTTTTTTTTTTTGGAAACAATTGTGCGATAAACAGCAAGTTTGATGCACGAACTTTAACAGCTAAAAGGAGATTATACACAGCATTATAAACAGATCGTCGGCTATTTATATGCACGGAGGACCGTGGTCACACGTCTAGAGAAGCAGAGGCTTTGAAAGATCGGGTCTCAAGCAAGCTTTGTGACAACTAAACTTAAGTATAGGCAAGGCATTGCAAGGTCAAGCAATATTGTGTATCGCCATAGTGTTTTAAGCGAAAACTAATTGGACAGTTGAGAATGGACACTGGACAGCTGGATTATGCTCACTTAAGCTTTCCTCTTCAAGGTGCGCGATGTAAGTACAAACCTACACCTTGAGTATAGACTTTCAATAGCCTGCTCAGTTGCTCCAAAAAGGAAAATTTTCCGTTTGAATATTGTGCTCTTGATCACTTTTATAGTGAATATAGGGATTAATGGGTTAAAATCTCTATTCCATTTCAGGTAACAACACGGTCACTACCAGAATGTGTACGGCTTCGTTATTCTTCAAAGCTATGTGAACAAATCCTTTAAGAGCGTTGCAGCTCTCTTATCTGATCAATAATTTATGATCATTGCCTCTCAATATAGGGACCCTTGTTAATGTTACAGTCTTGTCATCGTTCTGGGGCTTTCTCTAACCCACCTTAATCTGTGCGTAGGTTTTTGTATTAGAGGTTTGTACCTCTTCAGGGTCAGGTGGACCCTCGCATGGCTCGCATATACCCCGTACATGGCGTTAGTTTTTTCCTTATTTCTGCCTAAAATTTGCATAATCGTCGTCCTTTTAATTTTTTTTTCTGTCGACCTTGGGTGGTCTAAGCAATTTTCACAGCTCTCTACTTAAAGCCATTCAACAAGTTGATCCATGTCATATTCCAAACTACAGCAACTGCCAACAATTGTTTAGCAAAAAGGTTTCTCTATTCAAATGGAAAGGCAACTATTCCTTGCCATAACAACACTTACTATGACTTCCGCAGTGGTTCAGCGACGAAATTTCCATTGGCAGTATTATACGCATCCCTTTTGTTCGCCCGTTCAACAGTAGTTATGCAAGTCTCCCACTCCTAATTGTCGATGGTTCCCAAGGATATGCCACGACCAGCCGCCTGACGTTCCCTATGCATTTGAGTTCATAGCAGGGTTGAAAAACGCGTTACAATCGTAACTTTTAAGTGACAATGAATTTTGAGAAAATACAAGTTAAAAAGTTACCCTCAAAGAGTATTTTTTTATTTTGAAAATATACATAATTACACTGAATGCATATTTAATACAATGACCTGTTACAATTTGTTTGTATTCGTTTATTCGTATTATTTCTGTATTTACGAACGCATCCAGTTCCACTATACGTAATAGCTAACGTAAACTTCCCCTTACAAATATGTAAATGAAGTGCTTTGCAATTGTAATCTTACCAATCATACAAAAGACGGAACAACAAAGTTATACCTTAGTTTGTGCCTTAAATTATTGGCATCATTGTGGAAATAACTGAGTCAACAAAAAAAAACAAATTGCAAAGTTATAAAGTTTCAAAGGTTGACAGTGAAATGCTCTCGACGAGAAATATTAATTCCACTCTCGGCAACAGTTCTATAAGAAAATCTGTTACTAGAGGCACCCCCCAAGGAGGGGTCATCTCCCCCCTCCTCTGGGTGTTGGTCATAGATAAGATACTTAAGGAACTAAACAGTGCAGGATTCAAGGTCATCGCTTACGCGGATGACGTAGTTATCATTGTTCAAGGAAAATTCCTAAACACGATTAGTGAACTTATGGAAACAGCCCTTAATAGGCTCAGAATATGGGCCGAAGGGTGTGGACTAAGAGTCAACCCAGAGAAAACAGAACTAGTGCTATTTAGTACAAAATACAAGATACCACCCTTCAAGCTGCCAAGGCTTGCTGGAGTGAAACTTGCTCTTTCAGAAAGCGCAAAATATCTTGGTACGGTATTAGATAGGAAACTAAATTGGAAACTTAACGTCCAGGAAAGAGTCCGCAAGGCTCACAATGCTCTCTTCATCTGTAAGAGAACAGCAGGTAAGAAATGGGGCATGAGGCCTTCAATGTTGCGTTGGCTATACATAATGGTAGTAAGGCCCATAGTTACATATGGGGCTCTTGTCTGGTGGAAAGCCGCGAACAAGAAGTATGTACGGGATATGTTGACCAGGGTACAAAGAACAGCCTGCATTGCCGTTACGGGTGCTTTACGTACCACACCAACGGCTGCACTGGAAGCATTTATGCATCTTTTACCACTGGATTTACAATTACAATCAATAGCAGGTAATAGTGCGCTACGGCTCACTAATGCAGGGCTTTTTAAAAACAGTAGGATAGGACACAGTACTATTTTAAAGGAAACATTCTCCGAAATCCCGGGAAAAGCTGATGAAAGTCTCGGTACACTTGATTTTGACACACCGTTCGATGTGTCGTACCCCGACCGACAGGAGTGGCATAGGAACTTAGTTTGGAGGGGAAATGAGATCTCAGTATATACTGACGGATCCAAAACCAGTGAGGGTACGGGGTCAGGTATATACTCCAACGAGTTGGACCTACATATGGCCCTGAGACTACCGGACACATGCAGTGTGTTCCAGGCAGAGATTCTGGCCGTACTCAAAGCTGCGGAGGTACTTGAGATGAGATCGATATCCAATAAGAATATCGCCATCTACATTGATAGTCAGGCTGCGCCTAAAGCGCTAGAGTCAAATACCACTAAATCTGAACTAGTCAGGAATTGCCGCGCAATGCTTAAGGCATTATGTTCGCAGAACCATGTTAGATTATGTGGGGTAGCTGGGCATTGTGATATTGAGGGCAACGAAAGGGCCGACGTTTTGGCTAAGGAAGGAGCGGAACTCCCAGTAAATACAATGATTGAGGGCATCAGACCACCTATGGCCGTTGCTAGAAGGGTTATCGTTGAGAAAACTACCAATAAAGCTACAAGATGGTCACAGCTAGAGGGGCACAGGGTCTCAAAGGCACTGTGGCCCACTTTAAATCGGAAGAGGTCTGAAGAATTAATCAATCTCAGTAGAACAAAGTTAAGATTAACGGTAGGAATACTCTCTGGACACTGCCTTTTAAGGAAGCATGCCATGAGACTAGGTTTGACTAATACGGATACATATAGGTACTGTGAGGACCTACAAGCTATGGAGGACATCTCCCACCTTCTATGCGAGTGTCAAGCAATTGCTCGGAGTAGAAGGAAGCACCTAGGCAGGTTCTTCTTTAATAACTTAGAGGAGGTTGGTTCCTCAAATAATATTGGGACCATAACCAAATTCTGTAGGGAAATTGATTGTTTGGGCGAATTGGTTTAGGTTTTCAACCGTAATGGTTCCCTGGGGATGGCGATGGGCCCACTTTGGCGCCTGGTCTTTTGTGACGATCTCACAACCCCACCCAACCTAACCTAACCTAACCTAAAGGTTGACAGTTGACACTTGGTTTGGTTGGAGTTGGAGAACAATACTTTTTGAAATAAGAATTGCTACCAGCTACCAAGCCAAAGTACCGAGTCAGTACAAACGTACTAAAATTTTGTACGAAAACGATATATTTCTATATATTGAAAAAATGCAATTGAGCCCAAAAAAATACAATCCGATCTTAGATTTAGTTACAGTCCTGTGCGGATTTTTTCATTTTTCATACCTGGTTCGTAGGCTGATTAATTTTGCCGATGTGTGCACACTCACAGAATATTATCTATATCAACTTATTTTCCCTCTAAATCCCTCGCAATTGCGTTTGCAATGGGCTAATTATTTATTGCCGAAAGAAGGGTGGATACAAAAATTTCAATTTTCACTCAAGGTTTTTCGATAGGCATCTCCACAGACGCAACACCTACACAGTAACTCAACAAACAAAAACCAAAAGCAATAGAAAATGAAGAAAACCTAAGCAATTTAAGATTCAAATTTATTTCGATTCTCTTGATTTGACGGTGCGTTTCTTTAAATCGCAATCAACAACACCTCTGTTCGATTGGTTCTAAGAAATGAAAAAAAGAAGAATTGTAAAGAAAAGGAAGAGTGGTTCTTTCTTTTCTATTTGGGTATTTTTTTTTTTTTTTTTTTTTTTCAATCGATTTCTCCATTCAGTTTCGATATAAAACCTCTTCCATATATGACTTTGAGAGGAACCATATCACATTTAAATACATCCGGAATGATGCTGATTGTTGATCCCTTTCCCCGGGACTAGCATATAGATAGTTGAGAAAAAGTATGCAAATTTGCTAACAGATAGATGGGGCGAAATTCGCGCGCACACACACATCACGAAATGAGACTAAATACTTACAGAATGTCCTTAAGTGTCGCTTTTAATGGCACTTTACTGGGAACGTAAATATGTTTTGTAATATTTTCATCTAGAGTGGTTTCGGCACTGTATACACTGCAAACTGATGGTCTCGCCATTACGATTGATACTTGTTGGAGATTGTGTGTTGGCGGAGGAAAGTTATGGCCACTTCGGCAAAAGTATAATACGGAATTTATGAACGGTTTTCACTGCCAATATCGGTAAGATAGACTGTACTCGTTTTGGATAGCAGTTCAATAACTGATTTTATGGAATTTGGAGAATGGTTTAGACTTTAGAGAGACACGTTGCCCATTAGTATGACTAAGTTCGTTTCTTATACTAGGTGGAATTTCGGACGGGGTTGGAGCTCACGCGCTGGTGATTGCATGATGCGATTGTATCTCCCTGGGGGATGAAAACTTGGTTTCCAGTACTGCAATCTTTAAAGGGAAAATAGATGTGAGTTTCATCGAACCGAGAGCCCAAATTTATCAACATTGTTCCGATTGTAAGGCAGCCTTACCAGTAATCAACTTTAATCTGACAGTTTACGCAAAGAATCCACACTTTCCGAAATCACTTTTACGAAAGCTCACAATTGCCAAATTTATATGGAAAATATCTAGGTACTTTAAACTACTGAAGTTTAGAGTCGAAACTAAAAATGTTTATTAGTAAGGCCCTTTACCAATAAACAAATATAGTTGCCAGAATATTGCTAACTGTAGGGTCAAATGTTGATGTTGAGAAAGTCATGCTAACCTCTGGTTATACGAAAGTGATTTTAAACCGATCACAAGCCCTGCATTCCACAATAAGCTTGGACGTTGAACTGACAATCTTAATCGCGGGCTGACTGTCGACGAAGATGTCTATTTTGTTCTGGGTATCGCTATGTTAAGTAGCAGCTTAAAGTGTACACGCCTCCTTAATTGCCAGTATAACAAATATGTGTGGTGGAACAATTATAGGAATCTTTTGACTAAACTGAAATGTCGAAATATCCTTACTTTATTGATGACTGGCTCTAGTCTCCCAATTTCTGAATTTAGAACCCAACAAGTTGCATTATACATGCAAAGATAGCCCCCCCTAAACAAAATTAATTATTTCATCGACCGATAGAACGATTTTGCAAAGGATCTCTCGCAGACTAACCTTGCCATTCAATTACCCAGTTCTTATACCTTTCATGCCGTTCCTAGAAAGCGTACAACAAACTGACAAACTGTTTTGTATCTGACATCAGCATAGATTTTCTTATCCATCTCACAGCACCAGAAGTGCTCACCAGAAACTGTTAAGTTCGCTTTACATATTATTTATCATTCTGCAAGTTGACAGTTTGAGTTTCTAAAACTTTTATCATACTTTCACTCGCTTCAATTTATCAAAATGCCCTTAGTCGACCTCGATACAATATAGTGGAAGTCTCTAAAATTAAATTGAAAGTAAAAACCAATCAACAAGTCACCATTGCAGTTTCCGCTTTCCACATCTGTCTGGTGCAGTCAGTGGAAAACATAGATCTCAATCTGACTGCAATCATAATGGTAATAAATAATAGTTTCCTCTGGAATGGCACGAAGGCGCCCCCAGGATCTCTCTCTCTCTCTCTTTTGCGATAGTTCCAATATGCAGCTGTCATTTGTCTTTGCGGGCGTATTTACTATTCCTATCCTCAGGCCGGCATTGGCAGGCACCCGTCTTTTTTTTAACACCACCGCCCCCACTACCGCTAAAGGTTATTGCGGAATGTTGAGTTATGATAACAATCACAATGTGCAACAAGTTAAATCCGCGACGTGTCTGTCTTCCCACCAAAGACTAGTGCTACAACCACCACTATAGTATGACACAATCAATGTCGAATGAAGTTGTGGATAGAAGGACGAAGATGCAAATCGCTCAAGCATTTCATGAATAGACAATATTGGGTGGTGCTTACGACACGAGCAGTCGAATTGGCGACAAGTCACAAGTATAAATAATGACAGGATGTTTTTTATGCCGCTATACAAGCTTGAAGATGGAATATTTGATAAGTACCTACTTGTTATTTATGAGCTTGTTTTTCAGTGTCACATTTTCAGAAATATACTGCTTTTAGTCCGGAGTTCTGCCAATTTAAGGGCATTTTATCAGAAGTTTGTTTTCGAATTGGCAGCACTTTTTCCAGCGACAATCGATTTACCAACTGACAATTGATTTGTAATTACTTTCGTTTTCCATTTTACAATGAGTATAGACTGCTGATAGGTATGGGATCCCCAGCTGCTGCGAAAAACTATTCGAACGTTATAAACCATATAGACGTGCTTTCTTGAAGTTTGTTCTTTGAATTGGCAGCACTTTTTCCAGCGACAATCGATTTACAAATTGACAGTATATTCTGGGCCCGAATTACCGCATCCGTGAGCGAGCCATACGTCACTGAATTTTCTGGATTTTATAAGCAAAACAATAACAAATTCAGTCACGTATCACGACCCCTGTTCACTTTTGTGTACAGACATGCAGCTGGTCTCCAGCTGGTCGAAAATATAGAGGTCCTTTTGGGGATTGTTCCTTGAATTGGCAGCACTTTTTCCAACGACAATTAATTTGGCAGCTTAAGTACGTTCGGCCGTCGCAAAGCAACGTCTATGGAATAACTGATTCGGGGTTGCCATTTCACCAAGAGTATAGCCTTCCGAAACAGGGTCTTGAAAATTTTCCTACCACATTATTCGAGCCAGCTGCGCCCGTCGCCATACCTTAACAATAATGATGTACAACTACCATTTGCGGTTACTACCTCGGCTTCATTCCCTTTATTTAAGTTTTGTAATTGACAAAAAAAAAAAAAAAAAACGCACCCATTACAGCTCCAAAAATTATAATTCGAAGTTAGTGATGTACGTCTGACTATGCACAGTCACGATCACGGCATATATGTACACACACGCAAAACACCCCAAGGATATGTCATAACGACAAACACGATCTAACTATCCACCTCGCTGTTGAGTGCAGAGTCAATAGGCAAATATTGACCACAGGAAAATTACCGATTAGCAATGCATTGTTTCCAGTATATAAGTAGGGTCCCTCCTCCGAGAATAGAGCTCCCACTCATACACCATTCGCAACATGTGTTGCGTGAAATCGGTTCGACTATCGTTGCGAATAATAAATCATTACGTCCGTCTGAAAATGAATTTAAAATGGATATCCTTTCATTAAAAAAAAAAAAAAAAAAAAAACAGACAAGACAAAGTTCATGACATGAATTAGCGTTCGATGGGATGTGGGTGCGCTCATCGATATATCCCCTGCTTTTATTAATGGGGTGTGAATTGTAAAGTAGGATGTCTTTTATATTCCGTTCTCCGTGTCATCCATGGGTTGCAGTTCTTTTTCGTTTTTTTTTATTCACTATTTGCTTAGGTTAAGGGACATCTTTTCGAGAAGACTGTTGTTGGACGAAACACAATAATTCTGACCTAATCAAATAGCAATTTAATCCTTTTCCATTACAAATTTGTTGAAGAGGGTATTCTGCTGCTATTTATATGAACCTTTTGAACATTGTTTGAGGGACTTTTGCATGATAGTCGGTGGTGCGTTCCACCCGTATAGGTCTTACACGAAAATGCATCTTATATAGCTGTGGAGAACGAATATTTTATGTGGACTTAACGTCCTTTCTCAATTTAATTTTATTGGTTTGTACAAATGTCTCTTGATTTTTTTCGATTTATTTATAAATGTAGTCGCAGTGGCTTTGTGTTAGTGTGTTGGACTACTAAGCGAGGGGTCTCAGGTTCGAATCCCGCAAAAACCCAAATTCCAACTTATGGTATTTTCCACTGCGCTACCTCTCGCGAACGTCTGACAAATATACGAGAGTATAAATGTCTTGAAAGAGCTTCTCAGTTAGCCGTTTGGAGTCGGCATAAAATTGTAGATCCCTTCCATTCGTTCCAAAAAATGAAAAACTCACACAAATCGAATGGTTGCGAGAAGCTAGGCCTAGGGTCCCTCCGGACCTGTTGCGCCAACTATTTATTTTTTAAATTCAGGTCTAGAAATAATAAAGTGCCTTGAAATTTATTCAGCAAGCTGAAAAAATTGGGCTTTCGTATAAATATGTCAAATCGATTCATTCAAAATGAAAGAAATGAAATGGAAAGTCACACAAAACGAATCGTTGTGAACAACAAGCTAGGCCTAAGGTCCCTATGGCGTTGTTGTTCCAACTATTTATTTATTTATTTATTTAACACATTCTGAACTATTTTTGGGGATTAATGTGCTTTTCCAGAAAATTTATTTCATCAACTTCCATCGTAAGCATACTGGGATTCGGTTGCTCTATTAAAGGAAAGATGCATGTAGGAAGGATTTGTTGCGTCCCATAGGAAGATAATTCTGGACTTGAACGAAGAGGAATACCTTGAACTGTGGTCACAAAATGGAACAACGTTCAAGGGAGGTGTTTCAGCATATAGAGTATCGCTACCAATTTCACTGCAACTTGCGACTGACCATATATCCTCCTTGCATCCTTGCTTGTCTAAATGTGGCACCTTAAGGAAGGAAAATATGGCATAGGTTTCCCAACTAGCTTAAGATTGACCATATGTCTTCCTTGAATCCTTGCTTGTCTAAATGTGACATGCACTTAAAGGGAAGAAAATGTGGCATAGCTTTCCCAACTTGCTTAAGATTGACCATAGTTCCTCCTTTCATCCTTGTTTGTGTAAATGTGGAACATAAGTGAACAAAAAGCGGCATAGGTCTCCCAACTTGCTTACGACTGACCATAGTTCCTCCTTGCATGCTAGCTTGTCTATGGATATGGCACTCACAGAAAAGAAACGCGAAATCTCCGCTGTGTCCTTTAAATGTAGGAAGAAAACGTTTCAGAACCACTTTTGTGCGACATGTCCACCACCGATTTGCTCTTACGATTGGTATGACCAAGCTCTACCCACACCTCGCGGCCTAGTATAGAGTTAAGAGACTGATTTCAGGGACCGTTTCCCCAAGCATTCATGTGCTTGAATTGTATTTATTGCCATATCATTTTGCTCCGCATTCGCTCGAAGGCGAGAAGATAGAACTATGGCCCTTTATGGACCTGTTCCGCCATCTATGTTTGGACCCACGGAACTTTTATGATAGCTGTACGGCCGCGTAATTTGTAGATGCTTCAAAGCTGTAGACGTAATTTTTCTTTGGCCAATCATCAACCTTTAAAACACTTACTGAACGCCCTCGAAGTGAAGCACCAAGGGAACCGACTTCTTTACCAAAATACTTGCTACTCTTCAATCACCCGATTGTTCTTTCTCGATTTTTGATTCCGTAAATTTCGCGGAAGTCGGTATAACACCCCCTTCGCATCTGTGGAAAAGTTTTGTTTTCTTCTACAATTCTACCGGTTGAGTACCTACTCTTAAGCGATTCATCTCTAAGATTGGTCCACACCTCGGTTCCACAAGAAACATGCCACTCGCATGTTTACAGGCGTCTCTCAAATCGGGTGACGTATTGATTTAAATTTTTGGCCACCAACTACAAGGAAACACTTTGAAAACTTTTTAAGCACGCCAGTAGACAACCAGCGAATTTAAGTCCACTTCGCATTAGATTATGTAAACTTAATTAAAACGAAAAATAAAAGGGGAGGGGAGACAGCACTCTTCACTGAAGCGGTATTTAACTTGTGCTTCCTTATATTTATCGTCGTCCATCTGCCAGCTGTACATGTGCTGATGACCTTGGCAGAGAAAGATAATTAATTGCTAATCAATTTAAAGCCATCTCAAATACAAAGTGGTTGAAGGGCGTTTAAATGATCAACCCACTGCGAATGATGCGGTTAGGGTTGATGCCTAGAACTTGTATTTCCTTACAAGTAGTATGACTGTTTGTTGCTGGGTGGTGTGGGTGAGCATAAATTTATCTGTTGGGGTAGTGAGGTCGATTTATCTTTGACTTTAATGTCGCGTCCGTGTAGATCTACATCTGCTTCGCAAAAAATATACAGGAATTTTTTTTTAAATTTTCTTTTCAGATTCGTCCACAGCCAGAATCAAGTTCAATATCAACAACGATCCCACCGGTGCAGCTTTGGCTATTGCAGATATGCACTGTGGCTCTCTTGATTAGCCAGCTGGGCGCGCCTGTGTCGGCAAACTCGCACGAGTTACTCGACGAAGTCGCCCTGCTTGAAGGTAATAGCGACCCGCCAACTGCCGATGCTGCATCACAACTTATGAACGAAGTTAAGCGCTCGTGGCAATCTTTACAAGGCTCTTGGGGCAAACGCGGTGTCACTCCTATGCTAGATGAATACGATACACAGGAAGCCGAGTCTTTAGCCTCAGGTTCGAATGAATTCAATGACCGTCCAGATTTGATGAGATATTCAGTGATATACGCATCAAGTCCGAATGCACTAGCCGCTGCTATAGCTGCTGCAGCTGCAGCTTCAACGTCAAACGGAGAGCAGGCACTGGAGGACGAAACTTCGTCGAACTACGAGAAGAGAAGTTGGAAGAATATGAATGTCGCTTGGGGCAAGCGCCGTTCGGCTGTCTGGAATAAGTTCCGAGGTGAGTTCACAGTTAGATCAGACATGTGAGTCAGGGTTGCAAGAATTTAGTTCGCTTTAAGCGCCCAAACCTTTAAAAAATGTGGCCCAATATCGTTGCTCAGAAGGAAGCACAAAAATCGTTGAAAATTTTGGTATTTTCAGATTTATTCTCACCGTTTTTTTTTTTTTTGACTTCTACGCCTTGGATTTTATTTGACTTTTTTTTTCTGCTATTGGCTTTTGTGGCTTGTGTCAAACGAAAAGGCCTGCAAAATGAATTGGTTTGCGTGCAACTTGAACGACTGTTCGATGTCATTTGACTGCAAGAGTGCTGGCAAGTTTTAAAAGTGCGGGTTTGTTCGAAAATATTTATTTTTTTAGTTTTGTGAAAGAATAAAACAAACAAAATTAACACACAATTTGTAAAACGATATGTAGCCCATAATTGTGTTGGGCTTCAGGATGAGAAGAGGACTATTGTTTTCCTGCTATGCATCTGGCAAGCTCTCCGAACTCGGGGAGGACTTTGAGAATAGTTTTTCGATAATCTAATTTATTTGATGCTTCAATCAGTGGAATGGACAGTTTTGTACTTATAAGATCATCTGGGCTGGCACCCGAACATAACCTAACCAGCATAACCGATGACGCATTTAAGAAATAAGGATGATGTGGCTTTTATAAAGAGTAGGTATACTTTGTGTTTTTTGACATGGTCTTGCTAAACCTAATAGCCCTTTTTTTTGCCAAATAAACTGCGATTGGCAAGTGCAGCTCTTCGCTTGATTTCTGCTGCTTTACCACACTTAGAGTTAAAGCGTATCCGAGGTAGACGATGACCCTAATTCCAGAAGTCGTCTGTCCCTTCTTGTTCACAGCATATATTTTGTTCACCACTGAGTCCATTTCTGTTAATACTGCCAAATGCATCAGTAGCAGCCAGACAGCTCTCTGTGCTCTGCCAATGACGTTGATTTTGAAAAAAGTCGGCCCCCGTACAAATCACACGATAGCAGCCCTCGAATCAGCTCATACATTCGATACAAATTAAACCTCGTAACAAATCTTATTCACTATTTTCAGGAGCATGGGGTAAACGAGAACCCGGCTGGAACAACCTCAAAGGCATGTGGGGCAAGCGATCGGCAGGAGACTGGAAAAAGTTGCAATCAGCTTGGGGCAAACGCAGCCTTCAAGAGTAAATTTTCCCACAGTTTGTACCGAAATAAAGTTGAAAGCCCTTTAATATACTATACTATATCCTAAAGGCTATGTGTTACTTAAGAAAAATAATAAATATTTTTAACATTCATTAAAAGTAAATTTAGATTCCAAGACATTTTATGTATGAAAGCTGATAACTACAATAAATTTAGCTAACAAAGAAATATCATTATAATTAAATCTTTCGACAGCGCACATCAGCACATACCATGTATATAGATACATAAAGCTACTTTCGCTATTTGTCACAAAGGATATTTAAATACATGAACATATTAGAAAAGACAAAATTAAAAAAAAAAAAAAAAACTTAATAACATTATATAGGGACATCTAAATGGGAAATTGATCAATTAATGTTTTTATTTTTAATGTTTCGGGAACTTTTGAGGCTAACTAATTTAAAGCAAACAAACTAAAACGTTTGTATAGGGTAATAAGTAAATTATATACACCCATAAATAAATATATATACATTCCTATATTTTAAATATACATTCAAAAATTAAATGAAGTAAACAATTAATGTAATGAAAATAAAATATAAATATTTATGCTCGAAGAAAATTACACATTGAAATAAACATCTGTTTTGAATCAGAACTAAGCGTGTTTGTTTCAGTACTGGCGACTTGGACGGGGAACTTTCATGTTGAAGATGAGATCCGGAAGGCAAAGGGTTTGATCAGGTGAAACACTGGGATGTATGGTGGGTAAAATCCCCCAAGAAAACTTTCATAGGAACACCTGAGGTTAACCGAGTGCCTATACTCTGTCCAAGAAAAATTGTCAGAACAGGCATTATGGAGGAGCTTTTTTTTTTACCAGTGGTGCCTGTAGCTACTCTCACGGCACTCAAACACAAGATTTGCCACTTAAATAAAAACGAAACCACTGGCATTCCAAAGAATTTGTTGTTGTCTTTACGAAAAACCCACCCAATTTTCCTCAAAGGCGCATACATCCCACCATGACCAGTCTGCCACACAACTGCTGTCAGAATCATAAACTAAGTATTAAATAGACCGTCAGCTCCGCCCACTTGAAGAGAGTTTGCCTACAAGCTGTTTTCCGTGTTGCTATGTGCGAAAGTATGTTTGCCATGTTAAAGTAGATTAGACGCACGCATACACTTGCACATAGGAACCTGACAGATGACTGACAATTAATTCTGTGGTGACATTGGAAAAAATTCAAATAATTTAAATATTAAGCCGTTATCGGGACGTGTTAAGAAAACGGTGGGTATGATGTGGTGAATTTAGTTCCAATTTATATTTGTTCATTAAAACGAATAGTATAAGGACTGTTTTTATTTTACCTAGGTTAACCGTACAAATTTCTTTGTTTTTGATTTATTTATTTTTCTTCTGTTATTACCCGGAAACTTTATGAAAAGATTACAACTCAAATATCGTACCCACCCAGAAATGTTGATAAATCTCCCTTGAACGCCAACATATTTTTAATTTTGATATTCCTTATCAATTAGTCTTGCCTTTGAATTCGTTGCTTTTTACCTGTCGACATTCACTGGCGAAATAATTTTTCGACCAAAAAACAACAAACGAAAACAGACACAGTAATTGTAAGAATAAAAATGTCTTATTCTATTTCCATGAATGAATATTTCTCAGTTTAATTCTTTATTTATATATTTATGACATTAGTAATTAACCATTTTGCAAAATACATATTTTCGTGGTGAAATAAAAAAACGAATTAAAACTCTCAGAACGCATCCATCAGCTGATAGAATTTCACCAAATACAAATAATATCAGTCAGTGTTCTAAGCAGTCTCTCTTTATTTTTCCCTCGAAGCGTGGGTATTTTTCCTTTTCATCGAAATCAAATTCCCTCGATTTGTACATGCAAAAATCCTTCTTTTAGAAGTAGAATAATTATTATTCGGAAAGAAATTAACATTAATTTAACCTAGAGTATACGAATTGCAGTCTGTTAACATTATAATGATTATTTCTTGGTACTAGAAATTGTTTGATAAAGGGAAATCTGCTTTTTATATACTGTTACATTCAGGCTGGGATTCGAAAAGATAAAACATTATTCTGTTTAACTTTTCCAATAAAATCACTTTATTTACACTTTCCAAATATTCACTTATTTAGTACCAAAACAATATCACTTTAATCAATTCTTAAACGTCTCAATCCAATCGCTTTATTTACTGTATTACTTTACACTTATTTATCTTACAACCGATAACTATTTCGAACTTTACCAATCACTGTTTAAAAATCAACTGTGTCTCCCTCTTCTCAAACATGCCCCTTTATATCCGCTCTGCCACCTATAAGGTATTCCAACTATTTTGAATGGTTCTACAATAAGCTATAGAGTGAGTGGTTCTAGAATAAACTAGAAAGTTGTAGAAGTGTCGTGAGTTACACCGAACAGATGATAGATGGCATTGACATTTGACGGATTTGCGTTTCCAATTAGAACTGGAGGTGGAACTTGTTAGTGCTCGCAGGGGTTGTTTTTCATTTCGCCGTTTTAGGTTCGACCACAGACAAGAGAAATATACAGATGTAGAACGATAGAACAAACGCATGTTCAAGAAAAATTAAAAACCAGCATACACAAATCGGGAAAACCAGCATACACAATACAATACCTGGTATGAAGTGCCTGCAACATGAAGCAAGTCCGTAAGGATTGTATGATTCGAACGAAAATGTATTTTGTGTTTTGTTTTTCGCAATTTCCTTTTTGTGTGTTGACCTTGTGCTGACGATATTATTGTTGTACATGTACTGCTATGGGTTTTTGGATTCGTTATGTTAGGTATTGTAATTATTGTAATTTTTTGTCATTCATTAGTTCCATGGTTCCTGTTATTTAAGCCATGTGTACAAACAGGAGAATTATAACACTGAATTTCAATTGATAACGTGAAATAAGAAAAATCTTCGTTTTAGATTGGAGGTTGGTGCACTTCTATTTCAAACACTCCCAATAGTCAGGAAATAAGCAAAAAAGCATTGAACTTCTGTGTATTTTTTTCATTTTAAACATTTTCGCAAATCCCATGCAAATGAAAATATGAAGAAATTAGCATATCATATAAAAATTTGTTTTCCGACACGGTGGATGTACCTATACCAAAAATGTTATCGAGAATAATATTTAGCGCAAATGCATTTGCTTGTAAGAAAGTATTTTTTTTTTTAGTTTCAGTCTTGGTACCTAGGTATTGTAAAAGATTATTCAATAAGAGGTGTTAAAGGATATGGTCCTGTATGCGTGCTCGTGGTGGCCATTTGGCTGATGTAGATGTTCATTATTAACGGCATACCTTCCTCTTTATTATGAAATAAACATCCGATTATTTATCTCAAAAAATGACATTTTTCTTTGAATACAAAAATAACACCTCTTATTGGAAAACCCTTTATTACTCACGAAACAAAAAAAAAATTATATGATTTACAAATGGAATCTTGCAGAAAACTCGTAACGAGTTTTGTTTGTTAAAATAATGTTGATTTAACGAATGCATAAAATAACAGAAAATATTTACAAAAATACAAATAAAAAAATATATAAGTATACATAGATATAATAAAAGTAAAACAAAAAAATTAACTCAGGCTTATTAAAAAAAAAAGTAGAGATTGTGCCTTCTACCGGACATTATAAGAAAAAACGTTGTTATTAATTCCGTGGCAAATCCTGACAGTTCTTATAGGTTCATTACATTTTTTGGTCCCTTGTTATTAGTGTTTTTTGTTTTAAATTTTTGCATCAATTTGTTGGCGTTTTTGCTGGTCCAAATACAATTTTTTTTCTTAAGAACACAAGGACCATAAAAGAAAGTACTTTCAAATGGTGCTCAGGCAGTTTGTCAACTTTTCTTAGATTTTCGTTAGAACTTCTTCATGGAAACCCGTTGACAATTCTTTTATTTCCATCCACTTGTATAGAGAAGTGGTGTGAGGGAGATGGAAGTCAAGAGTTTCTCTCATAAAATAATATAACGCGGCATTTCTAAAAAATGAATTTTGTGAAATCCATTTTTCTTTTTAAGAGTAGGTTTCATTTTTTGTTAAAAGCGTCCCGGTAAAAATATTTGCATTTTCCAGCTAGCTTGCGCACATACAGAACACAGATCGCATATCATAGCATACCTCCCGAATACCTTCTCCATTCATATGGGGTAGAAATTGAAATTACTGCGAGCGGACAAAAAGAAAACAAAGTAAATGTTGGGGTTGGAGTTGGCAAATGCAGGCTGCCTGCATGATCATACAATAATCGAAAAACAGAGTAGCTAGAGCCATCTACATGAAGAAAAAGAATTAAACTCGATGTGTACCATATTCTACATCTGTATATTTCTCTTGTCTGTGGTTCGACACTCCACACCACAGTATTTTGAATTTTGAGATTTGGAAATTTCAACTAAGCATGGGGAGGGAGGATTGGGGACCTTCAAGTATCTAGTTTAGTAAGTCTGACAGCTGTCTGACTATAGATGTGTATCTCTATTTCGATTGGCTGAAATCGGTCATATGAGCAGCTGTTTCCGTTGGCGTTTATGGAGGGATAGCCGACAAATCTATAGTCAAGAAATTCAGACAGCTGTCCGACTTAGTTATTAGTATCTATATATTAATACGGAGTTGCCTATAACGTGTTTCCATCCATTTTTCCTATTATACGTCACATAAATATGCCAGCCAACACTATATATATTTGGGTAGGGGACAATACATAGAAGTGCACAATACAAAAACTATCCACAAATTATGAATTACAGCAGGTAAATTTAAGAAAATTGCATGAAATTGAAAGTTAATTCGCACTTTTTCCAGAATGAAAAACGTGAAATGCAGTTCGATAGACAATTGTTGTTTGTAGTGAAATTATTTTCGTTTGTAGTTCAACCGTTAGAAAGTTAGAACCATTTGAAAAAAAAATCCCAATCCCTTAAAACCGTGTTCTTTCTGAAACCGCAGCAAGCAAAGTGATAAAATTTCTAAAATCTATTTTCGAAAGTGTTCGACATTACTAATCTAATAAAATTCAAATAGTACCAATCGGCCTAACGGTTTATGATTTGTATGAAATTTTTTAAGCAAAATGTTGGCTTCTAACTTAAGGTCCTCATAACTCTAAAACTGTTGAACTACAATCTACAAACGATGAAACTTTGCATATCTATTCTATGCACGCCTACTTGTGATATAAAATAGAAGACAGCCCGCATTACTGGACACTTTTTATTCGCAATTTAAAGGAAGCCTGAAATGGGTTCGATTGCCTATTTTCAAGCGCTTCGATATTTCTCCTTCATTTCCCCTTCAAAAATGAACTTATACAATAAATTGGTCGAATTTCGACCACGGGGCGACCCCTAGTTATTATTATCTTAATAGTAATACTTCACTAGATACATGACCATCGCCACTTACTTAGAAATCCGAACGAATGAAAAAAAAAAAAAAACATTTTTTAGCTGTTAGATATTAACCAAATATTTTTTTTTTAATTTGAAGGGGCCATTCATTACTTAATGTATGAAATATAACATCGTTTAAATGTCAGTCAGGTGCTTTTCACAATGACAGGGATCGGAGTGGTTCAAGTTTTGCTGAATCGGCGCAGCTTATTTTGATAAGCATGTCAGTGACTGAATAATAAACATAAATAAAAGGCCCCAGTTATAGTCATACGTAAAACAAAACCGTAAAAATGTTCTTTTGCTTTTTGACCACTTAAACTTGTTGGTTGAACTCAATCTTGTCTTAAAATGTTGCTTTTGAATTAAAAAGTTAGTTTATATAAAAAACTCTTAGGCCCGGTTTCTTCAATCTTGGTTATCTTTAATCATCGGTAATTCCAGCTGGTAGAGGCTGGTACGCTGCTCAAGTGAAATACAGTTTTTCATACAAATTTTTCACCGCGAAATGTCAAAATTAACTTTCCACATGGAAATTTCACTTGGCAGTACGCAGCTCAAGTGAAAAAATTGCGCTTCAAAAACTGAGCTGTAGGTGGCGATACTAAAATGCTCATCAAAAAGGTCATCCATGCCACCAACTTTTTGTACACCTAACTTTATGGTACTATATTCAATGCAAAAATGGTAAAAGAAGTTCGAAAAATGCAGAACTCTCTTTAAGAAACATCTAAAATTGAAATTAATTTCTTAACCACCAGCCTTAACGCTCGCGCTGGCCTGTAACAGGTATACTACGCGCATGCGTTCGAGTGCCACGCATTCACTCTCGCTCTGTCTCCTTCTATTCCCCCTCCCCAGGAGCGTTGAACGTTTAACGCAACAGTGCTTTCATACCCCCTCCATGGTAGCGTCAAACGTTTAATGCAACCTTGTTGGGAGTCGCATTAGAAGTTTCACTTCAATAAGACATTAATGGCCAATCTAGTCATTATTTTTGGAAATTAATCTTCACCACAGAATATTCTTCTCCCAGCATTTGGTGCCAATAAACTCACTCACCATTGCATACTCTGAAGCGTGAGCGGTACCCACACACCTTTGAGTATGCAATGCTTATAGTAGCATTAAGCATTTAAGAAATTTTACTTCAATAAATCAAACAACATAATTCACCTATATCGTCTTTACTTCTTGAATTCTTCAATTCTTTACTGTAGATATCAACGTATGTAGGTATGTACTATAACAATCATTAAAACAAAAACCTTGAACTCAGTTTCTATATACACCACCATAAGTCCATCAGCGCACGTCAACAGCCATCTGCGCATTTCCTCAGAAACATATTGTGACTGTTGATTACACACATTCACCTCGCATACTTCTCTTTCGTTTCACTTTTTTTTGGAGAAAACACCCCTCAGTGGTTTTTTTTTTTCATATGAACGTGCTTGTGCTGTGCAATGTGCACACGCCCTCGTTCACACCTTTGAGTATCCAATTATTAGCGTTAAACGTTTAACGCAACCTTGAGTTGGAAGTCACATAAGAAGTTTCACTTCAAAAAAAAAAAAAAAAATAAAACAATCTTTTCCAGATTTCAGAGCGCTTTTGCGAATCTATATATTTTCTCAGATTCACCAATACAAGTGCGTTTGAGTTTATTTTTATCTCTATTTTTATCTCTACAGCAAAGAAAGTTATTGCATCGGGTGAATCTGTTTGTGTAATTTATTTATGTATAAATATTTAGAAATCAGTCGGGATGCTTGTTTGAATGTTTGAATATAAAATTTAACCAGTGAATGGAAAACGCTTTGAAAAGTGTTAAAGGCTACACATATTCCAATCGCAAGAATGTCAACACAAAAATGGGCAAGTGATGTTCTTATGTTCGATTAGCCACTCGAAATCTGAAATCTGAGAGCGAATCTGAAGAAGCATAATCAAATATCACATAAGAAACTTTTGCAAATAAGAATACAGCAGTATTCGAATGTTCTACTACAATGAGGTTCAGTAATCACATCAATTAATTCCCGGATCTTTCAAAAGGTGCTTGATTGTTAAAATGTGTTACACTGGTCTTATGTACAAATCAGATATTATTGCCAAAATTCAACACTACTAAAACCTATGAACTACAATAAAACAAATTTCGAAATTTTTTCCCTCAATCTGTTTTCATTTTAGGTAAAATAAGAGTGCAATAAGTATGTTTATTTTATACTAGGTATAGCTATCCCAAATCTTATGGAATTACCAGCAGAACAAAAAATCTTCTCAGCTCAGTCACCCTGCATTAATTTCTCCACGAAAATCTCCAAAAACATATTTAACTTTCGATTTGACAGCATTTTTTGGAGAGCAGTGAAAATTTCACTTGACTTGAGCAGCGTACCAGCCTTAACCATCGAATGTGTTTGTTCAGCAAAATATTAACCAGAAAAGCAGTAGTTTGGTTTGTTAACCAGTGAAATCGATAACCAGCCGACTTTGAGCGGTTAATGAGAATTTTTTTTTTTTTTTTTTTTAACCGAGGGTAGGGGGAAATCTTCCAAGACAATATTAGAATAGCAAGCACGTGCTCATAGTAGTGTCAGATTTTTACTGACTAAAAACACCACCCTTCGAAGAATTGTTAGATACTGCAATTAAGATATAACTTATCAAGCAATTTTTCTATAACGAAATAACAACTTTCTTTTGACAGGCTACTTTCCAATGAAAGATCCTCCATGTTCTGCAATTTAGACGCGGTTAATCTTATCTTGCCAAGTCGAACAGTTTCGTTCTTTGAAGCCGGCGCAATAAATTGTTCTCGTCCAGAATTTCTCGGACTGTATTGTTGACATGTCCGATTAGTCGGTTTCTATGCTTTCTCGCGAAGCTTCTAGTTTCAGCTTCAATTGTTGGAATTCCGAGATCCCTGTGGATATCGTCGTTTCTAATATACCATGGTGCTTGTACAATTTCTCTAAGCACTTTATTTTGAAAAGTTTGTAGAATATTGGCATTTGTTTCCTTGCTACAACCCCAAAGTTGTATACCGTAGGTCCACACCGGCTTTAGCACTTGCTTGTATAGAAGCAGTTTGTTTTCGGTACTGAGCTGGGAATGTTTTCCGAGGAGCCAGTACATTTCTCTATATTTTATATCGAGTTCTTTACGTTTCATTTTTACGTGCGAATTCTATTTCAGCTTTGCGTCGAGTGTCATTGCCAGGTATTTGGCCTCGTTTGCAAAGGGTATTCGGGCCAAATTGGCAAGTCATTAGTTTTCTTATACGTGAAATTCAAGTGAACAGATTTAGTTTCGTTGAGGGTGATCGAAAGTCCCTCGTCCATTCATTTACCTTATTCAGTGCGATTTGCAGTTTTGCAGTCGTTTCTTCAATAGTGTTACCTACTGCTAGGATATCGGTGTCGTCGGCGAACGTAGCGAGAGTAGTGCCATCTTCTGTTGGTATATCGCGAGTATATAACAGATGGGGAAGGGGCCCAAGGACACTTCCTTGCGGCACGCCGGCCGAAATTTCCTTAAGCTCAGATTATTCGTTTCCATGTCTGACACGGAAGAGTCTATTCCCGAGATATGATTCTAAAATACCATATAGGCTTACGGGAAGAACTTCTCGTAATTTAATTTAGCCGTCATGCCACACCTTATCAAAGGCTTGTGAGACGTCAAGGAATACGCTTGAGCATATCTTTTTTTCTTCAAATGCTTTCTCAGTTACGTCGATAATTCTATGCACTTGGTCAATCGTCGAATGCTTGGTTCTGAACCCAACCTGGTGGTCAGGGATAAGATTATTATATTCTATAACCGGTTGTAGGCGCGTTAGTAAAATTCTCTCGAAAACTTTGGATATAACTGGAAGAAGGGAAATTGGTCTATACGACTTTACTTCATTTGGCGGTTTTCCTGATTTTAAAACCATTATGACCTCCGCATCTTTCCATTGGCTCGGCACGTGTTTTAGTCTGAGCGCTGCATTTATAATATGAAGAAGCTTAGTTAATGCTTTTCTTGGTAGAACTTTGAGAACTTCTCCCGTGATCAAATCATAACCAGGAGCTTTCTTAGGTTTTAGGGATTCAATTTCACGTTTTTGTTCCCTTAGCGTTGCACTTGTGAGTAATAAATCGTCGGATAGTAATTCCGCCGCAATAACACTGTTGTGAACCGCCCGACCATCGTACGGTTTAAAGGTTTCTTCTAAATGGGCGGCAAAAACGTCCGCTTTTTCCTTATCTTCCCTTGCCCATTCATTTTGATTTATTTTAATTGGCGGCGCGGGGATTGGGCCTTTTGGTGCCTTTTACAGCTTTCCAAAATGAATAATTGGAATCTTTTTTCGTCGTTAAACTTTCAAAGTAAGAACCTATCGCACGATTTTTAAAGGCCTTAATAGCTGTCTTTAACAAATTGCACAAATAATTCAAATGTGTTTTATGTTGCGGAGCGCGACTCTGTTGCCATTTTTTACGCGCCTTCCTTTCTTCGTTGACCAATTCTTTTATTTCGGGAGGATATCGTAGACCGTATTTGGCCGGCGTTTTTCTTAGATTAGGCGTATTATTCCAGGAAGCGAGCTGTACGATCTCAACGAAGCGATCTACTTCAACCTCAAGTTCATAGGGTGTCGTAAGTGGAACGCTTAGTTCAACATTCTCTTCAATTTCGTTCCTAAAGCCTTCCCAGTTAGTTGTTTTACCAGTTAATCTCGCTGGCTCAAGGTTATTTTCTAGTTTTACGCTCAATGTTAAAATGACCGGTGAATGATCAGATGACAGATCAAAGCTCTCTTCAACTTTTATGTGGTTGGTAGATATTCCTTTCACGACGAAAAAATCGATCAGGTCAGGTATTTTTGAAGTATCAGTTGGCCAGTAGGTCGGTTTGCCCGTCGAGTGGAAATCGCAACTGTACTCCATACCTGCCCCATAGAGCATTCTTCATTTTCGCGAGATGAATTAATGAGATTTAACCACTGATTTTCTGTAATTTCGTTTGTTCAAGATTTTATAAGGACTACGAAGGTACTTTGACGTAGCTGATATACAAAAACTTTTGAACAAAAAGAAAAATACAAATAATAGAACGAAGAAATATGTAACGCAAGATTGAGTGAACCAATAAAATCTTTCACATCGGTTTCGTTGAGGTTTTCAACTGATACATTATATTAAATACACAACACGCCAAAATAATGGATGCAAAGGATGAAGTAAGATTATTTTCAACATTTTTTGGCCGATGACAGTTCTCATAAATTTAGATAAGGCACTCGCGTTAGGAAAAATATTGAGAGAACGAGAAAATTGCGGTTTTCGTTGAATAAATTAACATGAGGCCTGTTAATTTGTAGTAAAGTTTATTGGTTTTGGCTTTATTTCGGTTTTGTTCTCAACAAATCAAAAGACTAACAAATACATAGTTTTTTCTCTTTATTTCTTCGAAAATTCCTGTATAATTTGGTTATGACATTCATTTTTGTGTTTATTAAGTTTACTCTAGTAAAAGAAGACGGCACGCTAGCAACAACACCTAAAGAAAAGGCAGATCTTTTCGCTAGCATGTTTTCAAAGAATTCCACCCTAGATTCTGCACAGCTAGAGCCACCAAATATCCCGAGGATACAATCATCGATGGCAGAAGTGAAATTTCGGCCTCGAATAAAATAAATAAAAAATAATTCAACGCATCCTTAAAGAACTAGATTGCAATAAGGCAACGGGACCCGATGGAATCCCGGCTATAGTACTCAAGAACTGTGCACCAGAACTTGCACCTGTACTCTGTAAGCTGTTTAGCATGTCGTACTCCCAGAAGACGTTTCCTTCTTGCTGGAAGACCGCTCGCATTCAACCTATTCCAAAGAAAGGGAAGAAATGTCTGCCACAAAACTATCGTCCAATAGTGTTACTTTCAAAATAATCAAATATCTAGAAGGCCATCGATTAATAAGCGACAGGCAATACGGATTTCGGAGCCGTCGTTCCACTGGTGACCTGTTAAGCTACGTAACGCACTTATGGACACAATCAATTGAACAACACGGCGAATCCAGAGCCGTAGCCTTGGACATATCAAAGGCATTTGACCGAGTCTGGCATAGAGCCCTATTAGGCAAGATAGCGTCTTACGGATTACCACAACAACTCTGCGGATGGATGCAAAATTTTCTTCTGGGAAGATCGATCCAAGTTGTTGTAGATGGTGTATCATCCAGTTCGTTTGCTATAAATGCAGGAGTGCCCCAAGGATCTATTCTTTCACCAACTCTATTTCTTCTCCACATCAACGATTTGCT
Organism: Cheilosia urbana; assembly: GCA_946477585.1. Classification (NCBI taxonomy): domain Eukaryota; kingdom Metazoa; phylum Arthropoda; class Insecta; order Diptera; family Syrphidae; genus Cheilosia; species Cheilosia urbana. The sequence continues at coordinate 8,031,624 of OX297857.1, forward strand.
TGGATCGACAAATAATAATATCTACTGCTTTGCAGATGACAGCACTCTTATATCCTCCATCTCGAACAGTGGGCCTGTGAATACGGCTACATCACACAATCAGAGATGTGAACAAATTAATCCTCTAAATGATGATCTGGACAAAATCTTGAAGTGGGGAAAAGACAACTTGGTTGTATTTAATGCAAACAAGACACAGCTCACAACATTTTCCAGAAAAAATGCATCAACAGTTCCTCAGATCCAAATGGATGACCATCCAATCCATCACAAGGACTCAATGCACCTTCTAGGAGTCACAGTCAACTCAGGGATCACATGGAAGAACCACATATCCTATATCGCAAAATCGGCGTCCGCAAAGTTGAGCTACCTATTTAGAGCAAAGAGGTACTTTAGCCCCAAGCAACTTCTCCTTCTCTACAGAGCACAGGTTAGACCAGGCTTGGAATTTTGTTCCCATATATGGAGCTCGGCCCCAAAACATTCACTGAGCCTGCTTGATAGCATACAGAGACGAGCAGTTCGACTCATTGGAGGTTGGAGGAATCTACAACCGTTGGTGCACAGAAGACAAGTCGCTGACCTATGCTTGTTCTATGGGTACTTCCATGGTAGATGTTCTGAGAACTCAAAGACATTACAAGACAGGCTGCTAATGCTCATGACCATACAGTACACTTGACAACCGCGAGGACATCAACTTTCCAAAACTCCTTCTGTTACAGGACAAGCAAACTTTGGAACTCACTTCCTGGGGATATATTTCCAGAAGACTACAATTTGCAGCAATTTAAGTGCAGAGCAAACTTACATCTGCAGGCATCTCGGGGCGCTGTTGAAGCGTTATAGGTTCGCCTTTCCCGGGAGAAGTATATAAAAAAAAAAAAAAAAATATCCTTTATTTTCAATGGAAATTTTAAATCTCCGAATTTTAGTGCCACTCCATTTTTAAATGAAATTGTTCTTTCTGTAATGTAATTTATGTTGTAGGATGATGTCCTTTGCGGTCTAATGTTTGATGGTAAAATTGCCGATATAACACTCCATTTAAAACAATATTCATCTCTATTTTCAATGTTAATACATGCTTTTTTATTTGCCAAAAAACTTGGTAGTACTATATATTTATATTGTGACCCTCTTATTGGTCTATATTCATTCATGTTAATTTCAATATGGGTAATTCTTATTAATGACCATCCGCTATCCCTCTCTTGAAATTGTTCCATTTTTCTAACAATATTCATACACATTCCTTATACAATGACTTCAACTCTACCGCACTCTGGACAAGACACATTTTTGATTGAAATGATTTTATTGATATCACCATATCGTCTTGTTCATCAGTTTTATTTATTTTCACATATTCACCAAAGAGTTCAACATTAAATTTGAAATTTGAATGTATATTTAAAAGCTGGTTTACATTTTCACAAACTACGTTTTCGGATTGATTTAAAATTTGATTTTTTTTTATTTTTTCGTTTTTGTTCTCGTATATAAATGTCTGTATGCGGTTATTGAAAGTGCTTTTGACCACCTTTAATTGATCACATGACACTTACACACTACACTTTTTGAAACCTCTATTTTACACTCTATACATATTTTCGTTTTCAAACATTCCGCCAAAGAAGTAGTCGCTTGATTTTCACATAATTTTTTATCAGAACTATTTACACACACATTTGTAATGTGACCATCCGAATGCACAGTATGATACCTACTTAATTTTATGATTTAATAGAGCATCACTCCTGTTCAACACTTTACCACAAATATTACATTGTACTCTACTATTTTTATGTTTGTTCAAAATATGCTTCCTCAAATTTGTATTTAAGAAAATTCTTCAAATATCACAAATATTTTTTTGTAGAATCGAGTTATCGAGCAAGCGAACTAGCAGTACCTATGTCAAACTTCTAACACTTGACTTGACCGAATGAATTAAATCCCATTGCTTTCACATAACACAACCAAGAACAAACAAAATAATACCATTTGAAAACAACCTGACCGCTAAAATCCTCGTAGGTACTAAATTCTAAAAATATCTCCTATAATATGAAACGTTATCTTTCGCGCCACCAAAAATTAAACCATTACCAAGGTCAATAACATGATAACCTTGACTAAACAAACGTAATCACAATTCCAAAAATTTAATTATAAACAAATAAACCGCAATTGGAATAGGTAGGTATCTAAAATTAAAACATCCACGTCATTATCAGCAATGACGCATACATCAACCACACGGGATCTCCAAAACGTCACAAGAATGTCTGCTCCTGTCCCAGGATTGGTAAATATACTACTCATTTGAATCGATTTTCCAACCAGCACCGGTTGAATCTCTCGAACACCATTTACGTCACATACAATATACATGTACTATACCCATATATCTGGGGTAGTTTCCCTAGCCGTATGTTGGGTCATGTCCCTTCTTAGAACGCCGTAGACTATACTAGACGACTGCCCCCGTGATTTTCATTGATGACTCAATCAGTCCGCAAAAACTCTCTTTTTGTTATGCATTGGTATAAACTAAGCCTGCTAAGACTGCATGGATGGGATACGTTGGTGTCTTCCTCGTCATTTATACTCTTTCTGCGCGGTAACAGTATCAGGAGAACAGCGTGTTTAGCAGGTATCCTTCACATAAAATGCTTTAACAAGATTTAACAGCAACATGCAACTGATGCTTCCCCTCCGATTCTGAGCAAAATCCTCCTTCTCAGCTTCATAGTTCTAGCTGTTCAATCCGTTAGGTAGTCCATTTCGTTCTGTGTTACTATCCACCTGCAGTAGATATAACTTTGGCGCAAAGTTATTTGTCTAGTAATGTGATTCCGGGCTATGCTATTGGCTTCAACGAATTGGTTGCGATCTTAACTTGCAGTTCTTAAATGACACACTTGGCGCCAATGTTCTGTTTGGTACAGGGTACCCCCGACAAAGAACTGTGAAGTTACAAAAATACAAAAAAAAAAAAAAATTGTTGAACTCGATAGCTAAGCAAAGGTACATTAATCGATGCACCTTGGTACATATGCACACTTAAAGCTGATCTACATAATCTAGTTCACCTAACTATATCGTACTATATACAATGGAAAAATTATGTTATTAGTTCGAAAAACGTAGTATTCTCTGGAGCAAACATTGGAAATTTGAATAAATTTCTAAACTGCCTTCCACCAAATCGTTTTCACGCTGAAATGTCAAAAATGTAATGCAACGGACAATAAAAACCAATTGAAATAGTTGTGGGGAGATTTTAGTATCGCCACCTACAATTCAGTTTTTAAAGCGTTATTTTTCACTCGAACTGCGTACTGCCGAGGTAAATATTCATAATGGAAAGTTCATTTTGACATTACGCAGTAAAAAAAAAAATTTATGAAAAATTGCATTTCACGTGAACTTTTGCGTTTTCTCTTTTTCTTATTATATTCTGAGGACTTCTCTCTTATTTCAATATAATACTCTATCTCTAGGTACTCCTCGTCCATGTATTCATTAAAATCTGTCATATTTTGGACACAAAAGAGCAAAGCGATCTGTCAGAATTCAAAAAAATAAAAATTTGTTTAATTTTGACAGATACATGAAGGGGAAGGACATTCTGAAGCAAAATTTTGATTATTAAGCTCGAGAAGCGTATCACTCAGCTAAATGAGTTCGCTTAAATTGTATGGAAGCGAAAATTAAGCTCAATCAGGGTACTAAGCGTGGCGCAGTGGCTTAGAGGTAAGTGTGTTGGACAAGCCAGCCAGAATACCTATCGCAAAAAAAAAAAAAACTAATTCCAACTTAGGTTTTTTTTTCCGCCACTTCTCGTGAACGTACGACAAACATCCGAGAGTATAACTGTCTTCAAAGAGCTCCTCAATTAGCCGTTTGGAATCGGTATAAAATTTTAGATAACTTCCAATCGTCCCAAAAATGTAAAACTCACATAAAACGAAAGGTGGTGAGAAGCTAGGCCTAGGGTCCGTACGGACCTGTTGAGCCAAATGTTTATACATTTACTTATAGCGGACTAAGCTTGAGCAGTAAATATTTTACAGATAGTGATGGTTTTGAGGCTTGCAATATTTGCCAATGGAAGAATACAGAATTTCTTTGATTTTATGCAAGTCGAATGTGTCTTTGATTTCTCTGGATAAATTAACTCCTACTATTTGTTTGATCCTATTTACTAATAATACATAGAAAGTGGTTTTTGTTTCTTGCGGGTTAGTTTCATAGGTCGCGAACGTGTTAATTTCCTTTATGATATTTTCTATTTTTATGTTTAAATCGTATATTGAACTTACTTTTACGTTAGTAATTTTCCTCGAGTGTTCTTTATAACTGCATACTAGTCTAAAGTGCTGCTTTAACAAGTTCATCGCTTCCTCCCAGGATTCAGGTGTGTTGTTCAATAATAGTTCCTTCGCCTTACCGGTGATCTTCGATTGATAAATAGCCTGCCATACGTCATTCCGGATCGCCTCGTCTACTGCACTTAAGTGAGTTTCCACTACGTTTAGAAATTGTGTGAGTTGATTACTATCGCCATCGAACTCTTTTAAGTAGCTGATTTCTTTCATCAGTGTTGTTGCTCTGCTTTGTCGAGCTGCGCTTTGATTTTGATTGAGATTCACTAGTGCTTCAAGAGCTGCGGCTACTCGTGCTGCAATTTCGCCTTTCATTTCTTCTCTTTGGATGATTTGTTTCCAAAATTTATCAGTTTTTTCCTTTAGTGGAATTTTGAAGTTGATTTAATTTGCACTAAAATCACTGAATTAGTTGCACTTCTGTCCGTAGTACGGTTCACTGATTTTTAGTTCACCTTTGTTTTTACTACCGCGGTGCCGTGATTCACTATGAATTATTTTTATTTTTTTTTCCACGCGTATTCCTCGGTTCGTTTCTCTTTGGATTCTTTTTATCAAGAATCCTACCGACTGCGCCACTTACAACTTTCGAGTGAGCGGTGGATGAAAAAAAAAAAGATTCTTTATTCAATATATCCAATAGGTAAATTGGTACAAGGTTTCTTACTAACTAATCTAAAATTACAATTCGGGTTCCTTATATCTATTCTATATTGCAGTGGCGTCTCGTCAGGGTGTGCAAGGTGTGCATTGCACACCCTGATCTAACGAAAATAAATCCCTCATCAAACACTGTGTAATAATAATAACACACACAAATAATGATATGCAGTTCCATAATCCATAAAACCTCCATAACACAGCCAACAGCTACAGCCTACACCATACGTCCCGTCCATACCATACCTATTCATATTCATCCTTCATAATTCTTCTTTCAAAATTCCTTCATCGCTGAGAAAAAAAAAAATGAACTCGTACAAAAACTCGCTGTGCACCATTCTGTTTCATCAAATAAATTCATCCAACTCCAAACTATATCCCTACAAGATTTCTCCAGTATTCATCCCCATCGTCATTCGTCACCAGCAGCAGCACGCCACCGTACATAAATCGCTTTACTTTGATGAACTTGTAGTGAACTCGTGCGAAGGTTTTCTGTGCACGGGCTGTATTCATTTTCTCTTCTTTTGCATCTGTTCTGTTCTATTTCCGTAAAGCGTCATAAGTCAAATATACAATGTATTACATCGATACTCGTGCAAACAAAAGCTGTGCACGAAAGCCGACGAATAAATGGTTGAACTTTGCTTTTCGTTTAAGTGGGATTGGGGTTGCAGTTTCGTGCGGTGCTTTTGATTTTGTATGCGAAAGTTTTATTTTTCTATATTTTATTGTGGTAAAACAAAATAAGATATCAAAAACAGCAGAACAATAATTAAGAAAACAATAAATGGAACGTGTTTTCAGGCAATTAATTGATACCTATTTCTAAAAAAATATATGATTTTAAAGAATTTGCACAATGAACACCCATCTAAATAATTCACGCGACGCTGCTGCTATATTGCTATCTTGACAATTTGGTATTGTATGCAGTTGCGCGTGTACAAGCTCATCAAAATTGCATGCGCGTGACTGATACTTTGTTATTTTCGAAATATGAGAAAAGAACCTATGTGGGAATGGAAAATATCGAGGTAGTTGAACCTTCTGGATACCTATTTAACCTGCATAGCCATGAAAATGTTATTCGAAAGAACATTTTTAATTATGAACTTGTGATTTCTATAAAAATTCAAATTTTGAGTACCAGTAATCTACCCGATTTATTTGCTTTTCAACAAGCCATAATAATCCCATCGGGTGAAGATGTACATACTTTCGGGACCACACTGTAAATATCAAGTACAAAACCGCAAGTAGTAAATCCTTTGCTGTGCTTAGAAATGGAATTCAGCAAATGAGAAAACACTCATGGCGGTTTGGTTATGTGATTGAAATGGTTGTAGCAGGATCTGATGTAAGACATTATTAAATAATAGGAGAAAGTGGGAATTACTAAGGTTCATGTCTACGATAAACATCTCGTTGGTGGGAACATGGTATTGGTGGTACGCTGCTCGAGCACAAACTTTTGTTTCAGAATGTACTTCATGTATCTGTCAAAATTTAACGTGCCCGTGTAATGGGGCGGCACATTTTCTTGAGTTCAAAGCAGGGATGAGTTTTTTTTTAATAAATACCTCGACGAGGAATACCTAGAATCGGAAATGGTGAAAATCAGAGAGTGTTAAATTTTTGAAGTAAGTTCAAAAACAACTGTTTTCTGTGACACTTATCCTCCGCGTGCTCGATGTCAAAATTTATCTAGAATTTTAACTAATGTTTGGAGAGAAAATTTGGAAAACATATAAAATTAAGTATAGCTCGAGCATCGCAGATGTAATAATCTTTAGTGTCAATTACAAATAGTCGAAAAGAAAAGTTCATCAAATTCGCAATCAGTATTTTATTTCCTTCCAACCGATGGAAAACGTTAAAAAAAATTAGCTTAGGCCCCAGTTATATCCATACGTAAGACGAAACCATAAAAAAATTAAATTGAGATAAGGCACACACGTTAGGAAAAATATTGATAGAAGGAGAAAATTGCGACTGTCGTTAAATTAGGTTAACCTAAATCTGTGGTAACTAACCAAGGCTTTAACCAGCTGTGAACAGACCGGCCCTTAGTAGGGAAACTTTTTTCATACTTTTTCGGTTGCATTTTACGTATGGCTACAACTCGGGCCTAAGGCCTAAGGCTTAGGTTACCACAGATTTAGGTTAACCCATGATTATAAATCAGTGATAACCAATGAGTGTCTGACCGTTTTTTCACTTCGGTCACCAAACCATCGTTCCATTTTTCCAGTTTATTTGTCATTTAGTGATTGACCGAATCCATGGTTATATTTTTTTGTTTTTTGGGTCCGTTTGTTTTTGATAAGTAATTTATTTAGGTAGATATTTTATTAATGTATTTTTTTTTTTTTTTTTTTTATATACTTCTCCCGAGAAAGGCGAACCTATAACGCTTCAACAGCGCCCCGAGATGCCTGCAGATGTATGTTTGTTCTGCACTTAAATTGCTGCAAATTGTAGTCTTCTGGAAATATATCCCCAGGAAGCGAGTTCCAAAGGTTGCTTGTCCTGTAACAGAAAGAGTTTTTGAAAGTTGATGTCCTCGCGGTTGTCAAGTGTACTGTATGGTCATGAGCATTAGCAGCCTGTCTTGTTGGGCGCCCAAAAGTTGCATTTCGAGGGATAATGTCTTTGAGTTTCTCAGAACATCTACCATGGAAGTACCTAAAGAACAAGCATAGGTCAGCGACTTGTCTTCTGTGCACCAACGGTTGTAGATTCGATGTGAGTGTAGGGTCTCCAATGAGTCGAACTGCTCGTCTCTGTATGCTATCAAGCAGGTTAAGTGAATGTTTTCGGGCCGATCTCCATATATGGGAACAATATTCCAGGCCTGGTCTTACCTGTGCTTTGTAGAGAAGGAGAAGTTGCTTGGGGCTAAAGTACCTCTTTGCTCTAAATAGATAGCTCAACTTTGCGGACGCCGATTTTGCGATATAGGATATGTGGTTCTGCCATGTGATTCCTGAATTGACTGTGACTCCTAGAAGGTGCATTGAGTCCTTGTGATGGATTGGATGGTCATCCATTTGGATCTGAGGAACTGTTGATGCATTTTTTCTGGAAAATGTTGTGAGCTGTGTCTTGTTTGCATTAAATACAACCAAGTTGTCCTTTCCCCACTTCAAGATTTTTTCCAGATCATCATTTATAGAATTAATTATGTTCACATCTCTGATTGTGTGATGTAGCCGTATTCCCAGGACCACTGTTCGAGATGGATGATATAAGAGTGCTGTCATCTCCAAAGCTGTAGATATTATTATTTGTCGATCCAAGCAAATCGTTGATGTGGAGAAGAAATAGAGTTGGAGAAAGAATAGATCCTTGGGGCACTCCTGCATTTATAGCAAACGAATTGGATGATACACCATCTACAACAACTTGGATCGATCTTCCCAGAAGACAATTTTGCATCCATCCGCAGAGTTGTTGTGGTAATCCGTAAGACGCTAACTTGCCTAATAGGGCTCTATGCCAGACTCGGTCAAATGCCTTTGATATGTCCAAGGCTACGGCTCTGGATTCGCCGTGTTGTTCAATTGATTGTGTCCATAAGTACGTTACGTAGCTTAGCAGGTCACCAGTGGAACGACGGCTCCGAAATCCGTATTGCCTGTCGCTTATTAATCGATGGCCTTCTAGATATTTGATTATTTCGACATTTATTGCCTTTTCCATTACTTTAGAGAGCATTGAAAGTAACGCTATTGGACGATAGTTTTCTGGCAGACATTTTTTCCCTTTCTTTGGAATAGGTTGAATGCCAGCGGTCTTCCAGCAAGAAGGAAACGTCTTCTGGGAGTACGACATGCTAAACAGCTTACAGAGTACAGGTGCAAGTTCTGGTGCACAGCTCTTGAGTACTATAGCTGGGATTCCATCGGGTCCCGTTGCCTTATTGCAATCTAATTCTTTAAGGATGCGTTGAATTATTCGAGGCCGAAATTTCACTTCTGCCATCGATGATTGTATCCTCGGGATATTTGGTGGCTCTAGCTGTGCAGAATCTAGGGTGGAATTCTTTGAAAACATGCTAGCGAAAAGATCTGCCTTTTCTTTAGGTGTTGTTGCTATGTTTGAAACCATCGAAATGTATCTTAGGTGTCGTATCGTTAGACTTTCTCAGTCATACAATAACGAAGGATGGCTTTGCTCCGTCAGAGGAACGCGTTCAGACGATTTCGAATTTGCCTCCTCCAACCTCGATTCGTCAGTTACGGCAATTTGTTGGTATGATCAATTACTACAACCGCTTCATTCCGAGATTGGCCGAATTGCTTGTACCCATACACACCCAGCTGGCCAAGTTAGTAAAAATCAAAAAGAACAAAAACCATTTCAGGTGGCCTGAAGACTGTAATGATGCATTCAAAAAGGCAAAAGAAAGTCTGTGCAGAGTAGCATTACTAGCACACCCAACTGAGGATTCTCTGATTAATATCACATCAGACGCATCGAATGCCGCAGTTGGCGCAGTTCTTCAACAGCACAACAATGGTAACTGGGAACCCCTGGCCTTCTTCTCGAAGAAATTGTCAGATAGAGAACGAAAATATTCAGCGTTTGATCGCGAACTGTTAGCGATCTATTTATCAATTAAGCACTTCCGATTCTTTGTTGAGGGCAGGAATTTCGTTGTCTATACAGACCACAAGCTGCTGACGACAGCGCTTACGTCTAAGACCGAGCGCAGTCCACGTCAAGCACGCCATTTAGATTACATCTCACAGTTTACGAGTGACATACAGCACAGGTGAGAAAATCTCGTGTGAAACGAGTACTGGAACCCACCGCCTGTTCATTCCTCAGCAACTGCGTCGGGCAGTGTTCGATACATTGCACAACTTGCTTCATGAAGGCGTACGAGCCACTCGAAAAAGGGTATCCGCACGGTATTTCTGGCCTTCCATGAATAAAGGCTGCAACCTCTGGGTGAAGACGTGTATCGCGTGTCAACGGTCGAAGGTTCATAGACACACGAAGTCCAAATTCGACTTCTTCACGATACCACAGGGTCGTTTTCATATGGATATTGTCGGGCCTCTACCAATTTCAAACGGATATTCGTATGTTCTGACGATCGTCGATCGTTTCACTCGATGGCCAGAAGCATATCCGATTGTGGACATGTCGGCTGCCACCATAGCAAAAGTGTTCATACAGCAGTATGTTTGTCGGTTCGGAACGCCTGACCAAGTCACAACTGATCAAGGAACTCAGTTTGAGTCAAAACTGTTTCGAGAAGTCACAAACATTCTAGGCTCCCACCGCATTCGAACCTCATCCTACCATCCGCAAGCAAATGGATCGGTTGAAAGACTACATCGCCAGTTAAAGGCTTCCATTGTCGCTCGTGGAGATGCTAGAAATTGGAGCGATGAGCTTCAGCTAGTGCTGCTTGGCATTAGAACGGCGGCAAAGGAGGACCTTGGCTGTTCCGCTGCAGAATTGGTTTATGGACAAGCGCTAAAGGTACCGGGGGAATTTATTATTACCAAACCGTCATCTCGTGAGAGCGTTGACACCAGTTCCCCTTTCATTGATCAGTTGAGAAACGCAATGCAGGCAGTAACGCCAACTGAAACACGGAAAACAGCACAATCGGATGTATACGTTCCCAAATCCTTAGACGAGTCAAAGTTTGTTTTTGTTAGAGTAGACAAAGTACGCCCTAGCTTAACTGCCCCGTATGAAGGACCTTATGAGGTGATTCGAAGATTGAGGAAACAATTCGTGGTAAAGATTAAAAATAAAGAAAATAAACTTGTCTCTATCTCCACTGATCGTTTAAAACCAGCACATGTTACTGTCTCGGAATCAGGCCAGTTAATAAAAAAGTAAGATTCGATTAAGTAATAATTACAATTCTATAAAGGAAATTACTTTTCTTTTAATCAACGCTTTCGCTGGAGGGGGAGTGTGTAGTGATCACGCTCACTCAGCCATAAACAATAAATATGTGGTAAGAAGTAAGCGAGTCAGTGAGTTGGTGACGATAGCCAGAGACGGTGGCGCGTGGCGAAGCATACAGCCAAAAACTATATTATAGTGGATTAAGTTAGTTAGGAGAGTTTAATTGTAGTTATATGAAGTAATGATGAATAAAAGTGAATTGTAAGTCATCTTGAAACACATTGAGTTTACATTCATCAAAATATATCCCCTTTATGTCAGTGCAAACGAAGCTTAAAACTATTATCTTTTTCTTTTGTTCATTTCACAATCTTGAACGATATTCCAACCCCACATTATAATGCAACATATAAACAAAGCTGCATGTGCGAGCTTGACTAGATTGTGGCGGCAAAACGCAAAATATTGAAATGAAAAAAAAAAAGAAAAAGACTGTTTGCCTGGGATTGTATGAATGAGATCGAAATTTAAACGAAACGCCAACGTTTGCAAATAAAACTTTTCAAAATGAATTGAGGAATAAAGGAATTTAATTTGAATTATTTATTTTTATTAAACAAGGAAGATGTTAATGTTTACGTTAACTGTGTTTTTTTTTTTATTAAATGTTGATCTCGTTTTAAGTTACTATTTTACTAAACGATAAAAATAAAAAATTGAACGTATTCTTATAGACTGAAGAAAATGAGTTTTTAAGTTGAACAGAAATTAAGTTTAACTAATTTTAAGTAAAAATAAATAAATAGTTGGCGCAACAGGTCCGGAGAGACCCTAGGCCTAGCTTCTCACAACCATTCGTTTTGTGTGAGTTTTTGGAACGAATGGAAGGGATCTACAGTTTTATGCCGACTCCAAACGGCTAATTGAGAAGCTCTTACAAGACATTTATACTCTCGGATGTTTGTCAGACGTTCGCGAGAGGTAGCGCAGAAGAAAAAACCCTACAAAGGCGGAATTGGGTTTTTGCGGGATTTGAACCTTGAACCCCCGCATAGCAGTCCAACACACTAACCACTAAGCTACTGCGACTACTAATTTAACTAATTTTAAGTGCATATTTTAAATACATATTTTGCATTTTTAAGCGTATATTTTCAGCGCATATTTTGAGATCTTAAGTGCATGAAAATCCGAACCCTAGTCATTATGAAAGGCAGATGGATGTACCATTTATAAACTTGTGCATTCAGTTATTTTATTAAGTGTTCTTTTGACAATACACTAAATTTTGTTCAGAATCTATAAAGGATTAGACGCATCAAAAATGTTTGTTGAGTTTGTAATTAACGATGTACAAGATATAAATGAAAAATTTGTGTGCTAAGAAGCTCTTACTGAAGCCGAATTACAATTTCATAACGAAAGTCTATTTTGTCATATTTGCAAAAGTTCATTAGGTAATAATCGGGTAGCAGATCACTGTCATCTGACAGGTAAATACTGGGGCCCAGCTCATAATGAATGTAATTACAAATTTAAAATAGCTAATTTCATCCCAGTATTTTTTCATACTTTTTCGGGATACGACTGTCATTTGTTCATAAAAGAATTCTCAAATATTCCAGGTAATATAAATGTAATTGCATTGAATAAGGAAAGGTATACCTACATCACTTAGAAAATCAATTAATCTTGATTCTTATCAATCGTTTGAGATTCGATTTCTAGATTCTTTTAAATTTATCAAAAGATGATTTTAAAATTGTTCGTTCCATTTTTAAGTCTGATGATGAGTTCAATTTAATAACTAGAAAGGGAATTTTTCCATATGAATATGGGAAAGATTAAGTGATAAAACGCTCCCGCCTCTCGATAAATTCTTTAGCACAATGAGTAATTCTAGTTGAACCGAAGACGAGTATAATTTGCTAAAAAAGTATGGAAAACTTTCAAAAGCGAAAGTCTATTAGATTATTTGGTGATCTATTTAAAAGCGGACGTTTTATTACTGAATGATATATTTGAGAATTTCAGAAAAATATGTAGAAATATTTATGGACTGGATTCCTGTCAGTATTACACATCACCTGGTCTATTATGGGATGCTATGTTGAAACTTGAAAGTAACAAAAATTAAGTTGGAACTTTTAACTGATATAAATATGTATACTTTTATACAAATGGGTATTCGAGGCAGTATTGTGCAATGTTGTTGTAGACACTCCAAATCGAACAATGAATTCATGAAAGATTTTAATAAAGAAAATCCGTCTGAGTATTTAATGTATTTGGATGCTAATAACTTATACGGTTGGGCAATGTCACAAAGTCTGCCTTATGGTGAATTTGAATGGTTAGAAATCGATAACTTTAATGTGATCAATCCTACCATCAGATTCACAATACGGTTACATTTTGGAAGTTGATCTGGATTATCCAGAGCATCTTCACGACGATCATAGTGATTTTCCCTTTTACGTGGAAAATAAGAAAAGCCCAATTGCAAAATTTAGGAAACTTATTTCGGATTTAACAAATACATCAAAATATGTTATACATTATAGAAATCTTCAACAATGCGTTAAACATGGGTTGAACATTTTAAAAATACACAGAATTTTGAGATTTAAGCAATCATGTTGGCTAAAGGAATACATTGATTTGAATACGCATCACCGTAAATTGGCTAAAAATGATTTTGAAAAGAATTTCTTTAAATTATTGAATAATGCTGTTTATGGTAATACGATGGAAAATGTAGACAATAGAAAAGATATCAAAATAGTGACAAATTGGGAGATCTGTGGAAAACGGTTACGAGCCCAAGCTCTGACAGCAAAACCAAACTTTCTCAGTTCTACCCAATTCACGGACAACATGATTGCTATTGAAATGAGACGGGTTCATGTAACCTACAACAAGCCACTTTATTTGGGTTTTACTATTCTCGATTTATCAAAATGGAAGATGTATGATTTTCACTATGAATTTATGAAACCAAAGTATGGTCACAATATAACTTTAAATTATATGGATACTGATTCTTTCGTATATTCTATAAAAACCGAAAATTTCTATAATGATAGACTGGTGGACATTGATAACCCAAGTAGCACATAGCTAGATATACAGAGAGTCCGCTGGGAAGGTATATGGTATACTACTTTGTTTTGCCGCCATTTTGGTAAACATTAGTCTTGACAGTTCATATTTGGCAGTCGTGAAGTAGACACGTGGTGGTTGGGTGTTGTATGAATAGGGTAGGCACTGATTGGCGTCAACTTGGCGATGCCCAGTCGTTGTAACTGTTCATACACATCAATTGTGCTTATTTTACCTCCGCGTGGTAGCCACCGGGTACTGGTCTTGTCCTTCCGGGCATGACTTGCTAAACTTATAAGCGCGAGTGTTGAACACGAAGAAAATAGCAACACTATAATGCTCTGTCGGAATGACTGCCTGATCGAGTCTCAGAGGTCTTACATGAGCCCCTCAGAAAGAGGACGTACGGCGGATGAATTCACATGGCTGAATCAACGGTGGCGTCAACAGTCAACATGGCAGATACCTCAATGAGCTACTTCGACGTATTTGGAGCTGAGGTCATTGAGGATTTTTCAGCACTAGTCAGGGTGTTGAAATAGAGATGGTGGCGGAAGAGCCCTTAATGGGTCAACGGCAGCTCTCACATCCCCGCAGCGGGTTACTGACTCCGGAATATTCCGGCTCCTTTTGCCCAAGGGGTTACAGAAAGGGCCTGGTCCTCCAGGTTGGGGGTTGTGCGTGGGGTTAACTACCCTACCACGGAAAAAAAGCACTGTTGCGAAGCAACCAAAAGCCTCGGATAAGGACGGATTCACTGTTGACGACCCTGCAAAACGAAAAAAGGACAATGACGTTCGGATCTGCACGTGGAATGTTCGAACTCTGAACAGACCGCGTGCAGCCGAACAACTAGCGGAGGCCCTAGACTGCTACAAAGCAGGTATCACCGCCATCCAGGAAGTGCGGTGGGATGGGCCGGGCAAAAGGAGGATGAAAAACTGTGACATTTACTACGGTGACTGCTACAGAGAACAAAAGCAGCGTCTATTTGGATGCGGATTTGTTGTAAGCGGCAGACTTAGGCAAGAAGTCTTGAGCTTTCGACACGTTAGTGAACGCCTTACAACTATCCGCATCAAGGCTAAATTCGCCAACATCAGCCTGATATGCGCTCACGCCCCCACAGAAGATAAAGACGATGCTACCAAAGAATGTTTCTACGAGCTCCTCGACAAAACATATGAGCAATGTCCTAAGCATGACGTTAAAATCGTCTTGGGTGATTTTAACGCCAAAATAGGAAAGGAGGACATCTTTGGTAGCACAATCGGAAAACACAGCCTACACGACACCACGTCTGGAAACGGACTTAGGCTGATTGATTTTGCTGCGGGACGTAATGTTACCATAGCTAGTTCACGGTTTCCTCACCTCAATATACACAAAGGAACATGGCGGTCACCTGATCATCAAACCGTCAACCAAATTGATCACGTTGCGATCGACGCAAGGCACTCCTCCAGTATTCTAGATGTCCGAACTTTCCGAGCGGCCAACATAGACTCGGACCACTACCTTGTTGTAGCCAAGGTACGGATGCGGATATCCAAGACGCCACAACAACGAGAAAATACTGTGAGGAGATTTAACGTTGGACGACTACAAACGCAACAAACCGCCAGAACCTTTGCCGATCGCGTATCCCTCAACCTCTCGAGAAGTCCTATGCTGCCAGCATCAAGTGCCGAAGACCAGTGGCGCCGATGCCAAGAAGCCATCAAAAACGCCGCAACTGATGTGCTCGGTTTCACCAGCCCACCCCCCCGAAACCCCTGGTTTGACGAAGAGTGCCGGCAAGCACATGCAGCAAAACAAAGTGCCTACGAAGCGTCGCTGCATAGAAGGACGAGAGCAGCTCGTCAGCTCTACGAGCAAAAAAGGAGGGAAGAACATCGGCTTCTCCGGAGAAAAAAGAGAGAGCATGAGAAGCGCGCGATCGAGGATATAGAGAGGTGTTACTCCAGGAACAATGTTCGGAAGTTTTACCAAAAGGTAAAAAGAACGTGTCATGCCAACAAGACCCGAACGGAGACCTGTAGAGACGAGCAAGGAAACCTTGTAGTAGAGTCACAGTCGGTGCTGAGGACATGGAAAAACCATTTCTGCAGACTGCTAAACGGCGAAGACGACACAAATTCCGCTGTTAGGCAGAACGATCCATTCAACCTGGACGATGACAGCCAAGATTTCCGTCCACCTGACCAAAATGAAGTGAGGATAGCAATATCTAAGCTTAAATCCAACAAGGCTGCTGGTCCAGACGGCTTACCTGCCGAGCTCTTCAAGGCAGCCGGAGATGACTTGGTAGAGTGCATACACCAACTCATCTCCAAGATTTGGTTAGAGGAAAGTATGCCTGATGAATGGAACCTCAGCATTGTTTGCCCGATCCACAAGAAAGGAGACCCTCTAAACTGCGCCAACTACAGAGGCATCAGTCTCCTGAACACTGCGTATAAGATCATGTCTGCTGTATTGTGTGAACGCCTGAAACCATTCGTCAACGATCTGATAGGTCCCTATCAGTGCGGTTTTAGGCCCGGTAAGTCCACGACCGATCAAATATTCACACTACGGCAGATCCTGGAAAAAACCCAAGAATACCAGATCGATACTCACCATCTTTTTATCGATTTTAAGGCCGCATATGACAGCGTTTATAGAGACGAGCTATACAGAGCCATGTCTAGTTTTGGCATCCCTGCCAAACTTGTCAGATTGTGCAGAATGACGATGGAGAACGCTCGCTGTTCCGTAAAGGTCGGAAACAATCTCACCGAGACCTTTGATGTCAAAAAAGGATTTAGACAAGGTGATGCGCTGTCATGTGACTTCTTCAACATCATTCTTGAGAAGATTGTGCGAAACTCACAAGCCAACACCAGAGGCACAATTTTCTATAAGTCTGTGCAACTGCTTGCATACGCTGACGACATTGACATTGTTGGTACAACACAGCGAGCTGTCACTGGTGCGTTTGCAAGTATTAGTACAGAAGCGGCAAAAATGGGTTTAGTGGTGAATGAGGGTAAAACAAAATATATGCTGTCAACAAGAAGGGACACACGACATCGACGAATCGGGCAGAACGTCACGATAGACAGCTATAACTTTGAGGTAGTTAGGGACTTTGTCTACCTCGGCTCCGCTATAAACTCTGATAACGACATCACATCAGAAATCAAACGAAGAATCACACTTGCCAACCGCTGTTTCTTTGGCCTAAGACGGCAATTGATTAGTAAGGCCTTGTCAAGAAGCACTAAGGAGATTCTATATAAGACTCTCATCATCCCTGTCCTGCTCTATGGCGCAGAAGCATGGACCCTAGCAAAAACGGATGAGGATCTTCTTGGTCGCTTCGAACGCAAAATTCTTCGAGTGATTTTTGGTCCCGTTTGCGTTGACGGGATTTGGAGGAGAAGATTTAACAGCGAACTCTACGAGCTGTACAGCGACATCGACCTAGTCAGAAAAGTAGGGGAGACTGGGTACGGTTGAAACAATTTCGCTTATACCGTCCATACCATTGCCGTTTATAAGCTAAACGGTGATCAAGTTATGTGAAATGTAGGAGCATGTTTCTATGTATAAATGTAAAGTGTTTTTTGAGTGTTCGGTGTGATATTTTGCGTAGTACATCATATTAAAACAAAAATGAAAATTTGTTTCAACCGTACCCATACCAGGGTCGGTTGAAACAGTCGTTGGGGTCAGTTGAAACATGTACACAATCTTCCATTGTTACATATTTAATTAATTTTTATTTTAAATAATAGTTTTGTTCGACAATATTCATCACGTCATTGTTTTATATAGAAATAAGAAAATAATAAACAGTATTTCTAAACAACAAAAAATTAAAGAAAACAAAAATCAAAAAAAAAAATCTTAATTCACTAAATTAATTGAAAGAACATTACTTTAATCTTGATAATACAATCGATAAAATTCAGTTTTCGGAATATTCCGAATCACAATTGTGGCAAACATAACTATTGCAACCTTCTTTGCACTCTTTGTGAGCCCACATTTTACAGGTGATACAATTGTATCCAATTTTCACTAGATCTGCTCCCTGAATACGTTGAGAGGCAGACAAGGAAATAAACCCTTTCTTCTTCTGAATAAAAAAAAATAATAGAGCACTGCAATGCTGCATTTATTATTATTATTATTATTTTTTTTTTTTTTGACTTTCGTAACTTTTCTTTTCTTTTGTTTACCTACCAACCTTTTCTTAGCTTGCTCAGCTGGTTTGTTTCAGTCTTGCTTCATGCTCCTTTTTTATTTGTTCTTTCTCTGGTGTTCTGGTTCTTCTGATTTCGTTAAAATAATATATAATAATAAAAAAATAATTAAACACATTGTTTCAACCGTCCCCTGAAAAATTGTTTCAACCGTCCCCAACCCCCCCTTTAAGTAAAAAGAATCTATAAAGTAACGAAAACAGCACTGACACGTTTAAACTAGTCACCATACTGTATTCTACACTCTTTACTGCATACAAAAAAAATAGGCACAGCAATCTCGCATCGATAGAAACCACAGTAAAATAAAAAATAACCAAACAAAAATACTTACTTTTAATAGTCTAAATAGAAAATTAGCTCTCATTTAAAACTGAACCGCCGAACGAACGATGCATGACTACAATTCGTCGACGGACTTGTTTTTGCTTCATTCACCCCTAATACTCATAGACGCTGCGCGTACGGTTCACGAGATATTCGTGTTGTTTCAACCGTCCTGTGTTTCAACCGTACCCAGTCTCCCCTACGCATAAGTCGTCTAAGATGGCTGGGACATGTAGAGCGAATGGACACCAACGCTCCGGCCCGAAGAGTCTTCGATTCTAACCCGGAGGGACAACGCAGTAGAGGAAGACCTCGCCTTAGGTGGCGCGCGCAAGTGGAAGGGGACCTCAACCAACTTGGAGTGCGCAACTGGAGGCAGTTAGCCAAAGATCGCGCTAACTGGAGAGGCGTATTGGTTGAGGCCCAGGTCCACCCCGGACTGTAGCGCCACCTAAGTAAGTAAGAAGTAGACACGTGGCAAATTTATTATGGAAAAATATTCGATAAACCAACGTGTTTTAATCGTTAAAACATTTTATCAAAATCAATCATCGATTACTGTGATGATGAGAATGTTACGTGAAATTTTTAGGAGATACAGCGTGCCAAAAATGCACTATTTATCATGTAGTGATTGTGTAGTGTAGTGGTTCTGGGCAATGGAAAACCCTCAAATTATTCATCAGTCACCTTTGCATCCATTAAAAGTTACAGTCTGGTGTGAAATTTGGTCAGGAGGAATCATTGGACCTTACTTCTTTGAAAATGAAAACGGCATAACGGTAACTGTGAATGGGGAGCGATATAGTGATATGATTGAAACCTTTTTCACGCCACAACTTCATGCCTTGGGCTTGATTAACATGTGGTATCAACAAGACGGTACCACATCGCATACAGCCAAGATTACAATGGAATTACTGCGAGACCTCTTTCTACAAGTTATTTCAAGAAATGATGATGTTGATTGGCCTCCACGGTCGCCTGGTTTGCCTGCTCCGGACTTATTTTTGTGGGGATATCTGAAACGCAAGGTTTATCCAAACAAACCAGAAACGCTTGAGCAACTCAAACAAAATATTCGTGATGAAATTAATGAAATACCGCGTGAAATGTGTGAGAATGTAATGAAAAATGTGCTCAAAAGGGCTCGCATTTGTGAGACTAACAGAGGCGGACTTTACCTGATATTGTATTCCATACAACATTAAGTAAAACATTTATCAATATAAGATCCATTCTCTTTCATTTAACCAAAAATTATAAACAAACAAAGTATACCTTCCCGGCGGACACCCTGTATTAGAAAAGCTTTTTTTCTCTTTGGCGTACGAATAAGCTACTGAAATGTATGGCCTCCTGTTACTAAATGATGTATGTAGCTGGGATGTAGCGCTAAAACAGTTTCCGCTCAGTAAGTCTCAGCATGCCTATCAACCAGGTAAATCCACCGAGTCAGCACTCAATGACTTAGTAACTAAAATTGAATCCTCCATCAATTGTAAGGAAATCTGTCTTGTCGCTTTCCTTGATATTGAAGGAGCTTTCAATTACACGTCCTATGAGTCCACCTACAGGACTCTCAACAATATGAATCTATCTCCCATTATTGGAAGATGGATAATGTCAATGCTGAATAGCAGAATAATTCAGTCCCGCATCGATGATGTGGAAATATCAGCACTCACAACCAGAGGGTGCCCTCAGGGGGGTGTCCTCTCGCCCCTCTTATGGTCCCTTGTCATTGACGACCTACTTCAGTCCCTGACAAATCAAGGGATCTATGCCGTAGGATATGCCGACGACGTTGCAATCGTCGTGAATGGTAAATTCGAAAGCACAGTCTCAGAAATACTTCAACACGCTCTATCTGTTGTTCAAAGATGGTGTAATAAAGAAGGTCTTTCTGTTAATCCAAAAAAGACAACCATAGTCCCCTTTACCAGACGGAGGAAACTTGATCTTCTGATTCGCCCTACCCTGTTTGGCGAAACCATTGAATTCTCTCGAGAAGCCAAATATCTAGGAATTATCCTTGACAGTAAACTATCATGGAACAAGCAGATTGAACGTACCGTAAACAGAGCCACCAGATCTCTATGGATCTGTCGTCGAGTCTGCGGTAAAAACTGGGGTCTTAGGCCTCGGATGATGTACTGGCTCTATTCGCTCGTCGTAAGACCAGCGGTTACCTATGCCGCCGTGGTCTGGTGGACGAAGACTAACGAAGTCACCACAGTTAAAAAGCTAGAACGAGTCCAACGTATAGCCGGAAACTGTATGACGGGCTGCTTACGCTCCACACCGACTATGGCACTCAATGTCATCCTTGGTCTAACGCCTCTTCAAATACATATTCAAACGGAAGCCAGACTGAGTGCTCACCGTCTGTTCCATTCGAACAACTTTGACCCCTATACCTATCATGGAGGTCATCTGTGCCTACTCGGCACCATTGAGCCTTCAAGCTCATTCAGCATGCCTCTTGATGACATGCTACCGAAATATGTATTCTATAAAAACTTCTCCATAATCATCCCCCCTAGGGAAGAATGGGAGAAATATAAACCTAATCCATCTCGACTTGACATCATCTGGTACACAGACGGTTCTAAGATGGAATCAGGGACTGGCTCTGGAATATACGGTGAGTCAAACCAGGTGAACTTGTCAGTCAGCCTTGGAAAAAACTTATCCATATTTCAGGCCGAAGTCCTTGCAATCAACCATTGCGCTAGAATAAATCTAAGTTCTAACACACGTGGAAAAAACATATTCATATTCTCAGATAGCCAAGCAGCTCTCAAAGCTCTTGACTCATCTGTCATCAAATCCAAACTTGTCTTAGAAACTTTCTTAAACATCTATGAACTTTCTAAGAAAAACCTTGTCATCCTCCACTGGATTCCAGCCCACAGAGGATTTGAAGGTAACGAATCAGCTGACTCACTAGCTAAAGTCGGAGCAACCACTCCACTCATCGGACCTGAACCCTTCTGCGGAGTCAGCAAAAACCATTTCAGGAACTACATCAAAAACCAATCTTGTATAGAGTCTAACGAGATCTGGAAAAACACAGCTGGGCAGAGTTGCACCAGAAAATGTTTCCCCAAATTCTCCCCCAGAAAATCACTCTTCTTGATTAACCTGGATAAAAACAACCTGAGAATACTAACAGGAATAATCAGTGGCCACGGTCGCGTGAAAAAACATCTTTACCGCATTGGCGTTTCACCGGATCCCATCTGCAGACTGTGTCTCGAGAGTGACGAATCCTCTCTTCATATAGTCACAGAATGCCCGGCCCTTTGTCGTCTCAGGAAAAACGTCCTTGGTGACGAAATCATTGATTTAGCATCACTTGCTAATATACATCCAGAGAAGATCCTGGTCTTCCTGACGGTCTCTGGAGTGAAAAGATGGCTCTAAGAACGTAACAGGGATGGCACAATAGGCTCCTCTAAGAAGTCGCAGTGCCAGAGCTCATTGAAAGCTCTCCCGCCTCACAATCTAATCTAATCTAATCTACTAAATGAAGGGTGTTGATATTCAGTGAAAGTGAATGGTAAATAACTTCTTCGTGTGAGGTCTTCGAAGCCGAATAACCATGCACGAGGCATTGTGAAAAGTCGATAGAAAGTCCTTTAACAAATTCTGATATTATTTTTGCTTACAGCTTTTCTGCTGACTTGGTACTTGCACATGAAAGTTCGATATGGGCAGAGCATATTTTGACAGCTAAATTTTATAGATTTCCTGGTTATGCGCAGAAAGTGCTCATTATAGTTAACCAAGTTATTCTTGGCCGTTTCATAGCCATCTATCGTGCATTTCCTCGAGACGAAATAAATATTTAAATAAAAAAATAAATAAATACATAAATAAACTCTTTCTGAACGTCATTGTCTACAATTAAGGATTCAATTTCACCTCCTTGTAAGCCTTGTAAAGTTGCGCCAAACGTCCGTGGATGGGTTGTGCCTTTTTTTCTAGCTTTTTGGGTATAAAAATAAAATTGTCTGTGGATGAGATGGGATGAATCCGGTTTACTGCTGCCGCGGCCATTTAACGTCTAACCAGCTGTCTATGAAAGACTTGAAGCACAGACAAGAGAAATATACAGATATAGAATGATAGAACAAAGGCATGTTCAAGAAAAATTATAAAACCAGCATACACAAATCGAGAAAACCAGCATACACAATACAATACCTGGTATGAAGTGCCTGCAACATGAAGCAAGTCCATAAGGATTGTATGATTCGAACGAAAATGTATTTTGGGTTTTGTTTTTCTCAACTTCCTTTTTGTGTGTTGACCTTGTGCTGACGATATTATTGTTGTACAATGTACATGTACTGCTATGTGTTTTTGGATTCGTTATGTTATTGTAATTATTGTAATTTTTTGTCATTCATTAGTTCCATGGTTCCTGTTTTTTAAGCTATGTGTACAAACAAGAGAATTAAAACACTGAATTTCAATTAATAACGTGAAATAAGAAAATTCTGTTTTAGATTGGAGGTTGGTGAACTTCTATTTCAAAAAACTCGCAATAATGTCAGGAAATAAGCAAAAAACCATTGAACTTATGTGTATTTTTTCCATTTTAAACGCTGTTGCAAATCCCATGCAAAAGAAACTATGAAGAAATTAGCATATCAACTAAAAATTTGTTTTCCGACACGGTGGTATATATTTAATCTTCCATCGCAGTAGTTAACAAATCCGTCAATTCTGTCCTTAAAGTTATTAGGTATATTGTTATGTTCTCTTCGATAGAAATTTCGTCGAAAATTACTAGGTACTAAACATTGGTTTACTTATATCAGACAGTTTGTCAACTTTTCTTTGATTTTCGTTAGAACTTTTTCATGGAAACCCGTTGACAATTCTTTTATTTCCATCTACTTGTAGGTATAAAGAAGTGGTGTAAGGGAGATGGAAGTCAAGAGTTTCTCTCATAAAATTATATAAGGCGGCATTTCTAAAAAATGAATTTTGTAAAATCCATTCTTTTTAAGAGTAGGTTTTAGTTTTTGTTAAAAGCGTCCCGGTAAAAACATTTGCGTTTTCCAACAGGGAATGAATCGATTAAATCAGCGACATTTTTTAGGCTGTCTTTTTATTTGATTTGTGTGACAAACTTCCTATTTGTAATGTTTTCAGTCTGCGTCTTAAAGCTATTTGTTTTAAATTATTTAATTTGCGCATTTGTCGAATAGTCTTTTCCAAATCAAACCTATGTTTTTTTTCTTTTAATTTCAAGATTTCTGATTTATAATCTTGAATATTTTTAACGTTCTCAGAATTTTCAGTACATGGTTGTTGTTGGAACAGAGCCTTTCTTAAGATTCTGAATCGTAACTACATCTTTTTTAAAATGTATTTCTCTCTTGCTGGGAATTTAAAAAAAACCTACTTAAATTTGCTTCCGCTGGGCGCAACAAGAGTTTATGCAACATTGAATACGGTACACATATTCTCTAGTTTTAAGCATTATTTCGTTCATAGAGCTGAAAAAAGTGCAAAAAAGGTAAAGGACAAGCGCATCCACAACCATACATTCCCAGAACAAAATAATAACAAAATTTGCACTCTGACTGAATGAAGCCGAAGTGAAAAAATTAAATTCAAATGTCCTCGCTTTGGTGATTAATGATTATACTTGTTGTGCGTTATCACAGAGTAAAAAAAAACCTCTTCCACAACGTTTTTTTTTTTACCTAGCTTGCGCACATACAGAACACAGATCGCATATCATAGCATACCTCCCGAATACCTTCTCCATTCATATGGGGTAGAAATTGAAATTACTGCGAGCGGACAAAAAGAAAACAAAGTAAATGTTGGGGTTGGAGTTGGCAAATGCAGGCTGCCTGCATGATCATACAATAATCGAAAAACAGAGTAGCTGGAGCCATCTACATGAAGAAAAAGAATTAAACTCGATGTGTACCATATTCTACATCTGTATATTTCTCTTGTCTGTGCTTGAAGTAAAGGACAACCTATCCACTTAAGACAAAGTCTCAAAAAATGTCTGGGTTTTATTCGGCGAGTTGTCTGTAGCGCTTTACATTATATTTTTTTTCTGTTTTTTTAGAGCGTTATTTCAGGTCGTTTTTTATTTGATTCAGCTTGAAACCCAAACGCATAGTTTGACCCATTACATGGGACAGCTAGGCCTGGTCATATAGTCCACCCGGCACTGAAACTTGCTATACAACATGTCTTGATGCTTCTCGTTTGGAGAGCTCTGGCTACGGCACAGCTCTTCAAATGTGCAACCTAATTCTTTGGCACGAGTTCGAGACTTCTACTCTTCACTTAGGCGCTTTGCTTTATTTCTCAATTTAGGCGTTCATATTTGGCATAAACTACTAGGTCCGTGGAGACATAAGTCTTCTCAACAAATGAAATTCTGTCCTACCTTCTCGTTCCTCCATAAACACAAGTACAAACAGAACACCAGCCAACCGTTCGATGCCAGAAAATGTTTTAAAACAAAATGGCGCTTGATAGCTTTAATATCAGACTTAAAATAATTGTACCAGGAACGAGACTCACAAGGCAACTTCGGCGGTACAATCTCTGCCAACTTCAAAGACTGCATACGGTGATCTGCTATTTCTGAAATAATCGGACGAGCTCGGGCGGCTGTCGGGGATACGAGTATTGATGCAGATTCGGCAAAAATCTGCCTAAAAGCAGTACCAGAAAATATATATGCTGTCCAGGCCAGTAGAGACAGTTCTACACCATGGACCGGTATATAATTTTTAAGCTGTGAAAGTTATGAACCTCTTGCAAACCACTGTCTTTTCAAACATGAGTAGCAACACTTCTCGTGAGGATCTAAGAGGATGCTGTTTAAGACATTTGTCATTCTAGTTCCGCCGAATTATATCGTAAAGACGACATGAAACCTGTCAAGACGAAGACCGGTGTATGATTCGTGTAATTTTCGGAATAGTTTGCACCTGGAGGAGAAGATACATTGAAGACCTATATGAACTATATGGACCTAGTCAAGAGATTCGAATTAAACGGTTGAGACATATTTAAACGGAATGTTCCTGACCAGCGATTCCTCGCGACCATAACCAAAATGTCGAGCGTAGTATTACATTTATTATCTTATATATAAAAATGACTGGGATATTATGCTTGGATGTTTATATCTCGAGTTCGGCAGCACCAAATTTGATGATTCTTTTTTTGTTCAAAAGGTATTCGTTTGTAGCAGGTTTGTACGTAAAAAAAACAATAACTTTTCAAAGAAAAAATCATCGAAAATTGTTTAGCCAATGAAGTGTGTGAATGGAGAAAGAACATCATTTCTCCGTTTCTACCATTCACACTCCGTATGGGGGTATTCAGGGTTTCCAGGTACTGTCGTATTTTGGTTTATTTTTTTTTTCAAAATGCGATAGAAATGGAAAATTTCTGGGCGAAATATAGTTTTACAAATATTTGTGTTAATTTTGTTTTTGTTTTACAAAATCAAAAGAAAATAAATATTTTCGGTACTTTTAAAACTTAGCAGCACAGTGAAGTGACACGAGCAGCTGTTCAACTTGCACGCACACCAATTTATTTTGCAGGCCTTCTGATTTGACACAAACCACAAAAGCCAATTGCAGAAAATATAAGTCAAATAAAGTCAGCGGCGCACATAAGTGAGAATTTTGGCAGCCCTGTGCGCGTTGCATGCAATTTAATAGATTTTTCTTTTGTGTAAAACTAAATCGAGTAAAGTGTGTTTGTATGAGCACGGTTAGTGTTGTGCGAGTGCGTACATAATATTTGAGCATTCCATATTTGTTTTGGAGTCTACGCTGTAATTAGCAATTTACTTGCAAATTAATTCTTTATTTCAAAGGGTAAATCAATTTTTGTAAATTATCTATGTCT
Source organism: Cheilosia urbana (assembly GCA_946477585.1). NCBI lineage: Eukaryota > Metazoa > Arthropoda > Insecta > Diptera > Syrphidae > Cheilosia > Cheilosia urbana. The sequence continues at coordinate 8,058,163 of OX297857.1, forward strand.
AAATATTTAGAGATCTATTAGGACGAAAATTTTTAATGTTTTAATATAAAATGTAGCCAGTAAATGGAAAACGCTTGGAAAGTGTCGAATGCTACACATATTCGAATCGCACCAATCTCAACACGAAAAAGAGCAAGTGACGTTTTTATGTTCGATTAGCCACACGAAATTTGAAATCTGAGATCGAATACCACATAAGTTAAATAAAATCCTGGGCATCCTGAGCATCTCTGCTAGGGGCGTATTCAGGGTTGCCAGAGTTAACTCTTTGTCATAATTCGGCTATCTTTTTTCAAAAAGCGATGGAAATGCAAAAATGAGCGCCCAACGCAATTTTGGGCTACATATCGTTTAACAAATATTTGTGTTAATTTTGCTCGATTTATTCCTTCAAAAAACTAAAAACAAAAATGTTTTCGGCACTTTTAAATCTTGGCAGCACTGCAAGAGTGATAGCCGAAATGTGACAAAGCGCCAAATTGCAGAAAATAGAAGTCAAATAAAAAAAGCGGCGTGCATAAATGATAAGGGTAAGTGGAAAAAATACCAAAATTTTCCACGATTTTTTGGGCTTTCTGGGCAATGATTTTGGGCTACATTTTTTAAGGTTTGGGCGCTTAAGGCAAACCAAATTATAGCAAACCTGTGCGTGTTGCATACAATTTAAGTAATTTTTCTTTTGTCTTAATCTAAATCAAGTGCTATAATTAGCGTTTTTTGTCGAAAATCATTCACGGTTAGATTTAAGATTTTTGAAACATTATGTTCAAATAATTGAAGTGAATTTCGTCCGTGTCAATTAGTTAAAAAAGGGCCTATTTATGCGACAATGGAAAGAAAAATGATGAAAGTGGTGAACAACAAGCAGCAAATAATGTTGCTTTGGAAGCATTAAAATCATCGTCTCGCAACGATAAAACCGAAAATGAAACAAAAGATTTTGGTTTGTAATTGATTTACTTTTGTCATATTTTGGGTAGGTATTTTATTCTTTTTTTTGTGTATTTGACAGATTGGGATGAATAGCCACTTGAAGTTAGTGATAAATAATTCTGTAACGTTATTTGGATTAATCATACGTTTTTTAACGAATAAATCCAGCAACATATATTTTTATTTGTTCTTATATTTCAGATTTAGCCATACGATGAGGGGGAAAGACTTTCTCAAATGCGCGGTTCATCGAAAAATGCATCGGCAAGCGCATCGCAAGCATCTCTGAATTTTTCGCAAGGCACTTGCGAAGCATCATCAGGCCATTCGGCTGCTTTAAAAAGTTGAAAATCAACTCAAAAAATAAAATTTTTTATTGGATCGTTCCAAACAACCGGTCTTCCCTTTATTTATGCAAAAGATGGAAAAACCAATGTTGTTTATAAAAAAGCATATTATAATAAAATGTAAGACACATCTTCTCAGCTGTGCGGTTGTGCTACTTTTTTTTAATGGCGAATAAAATAAGTTTAAAGTGCGCTAAATGCCAAAATCCCGTCCTTGATGAGGGTATTAAGTGCGGATTATTCTGTGGAAAATCTTACCACAAAATTTGTACCGGATTTTCTGATTCGGCCTATAAAGAATTTGCATTAAATAACTCCAATTTATTTTATCATTGTGCTGATTGCTCGAAATTTCCCATAAGAGAACTATTTACAAAAGTAAATGATTTAGTCTCTGTGGTAGATGTGCTAACAAAGAAAATGTGTGACTTGGATACTCTTAAAGTTAATTTGAGTGAACTCTTAGACTCCATTCGTGCCAAGCCCAATAACAATTTTGTTTCAAATATATGTGAACCTGCCCCTGTCCCTGCCCCTGCCCATGCCCTGGTTTCTACGCCGCCACCAGAGGCATCAACATCAAATGCGGTCTTGAAATCAGCATCAAAAGTAAATGTTCCTTTTGCCCCTTCTGCTGCCATAAATGTTTGTTTACCAACAAATGAAACTGAAAACAGTGTGTGGCAAAATGCTAAAAACAAACGCCAAACGCGTCGTAATCGTGCTGCTATTGTCGGCGTTGACACCTTGCCTGATGATATGGACGTTATTACCCCAATTAAATGGCTACATGTATCCAAATTTGCTGTTACAACATCTGAACAATCAATTCAGAAATATGTCTCTTCTAAATTAAATGTACCCATAAACGAAGTGCAGTGCTTTAAATTGTTGAAGAAAGACGCCGATGCTTCAAAGCTAAGATTTGTTAACTTTAAAGTCAGTGTTCCTGCAGCCAAATTAACATCTGCAACTAATGTAAACAATTGGCCTGTAAATGTTCATGTGAGAAACTTTAAATATCTCCCAAAAAACGCCAACCGGCCCGACCCATCAATAAATGCATAACAACACTTCGATCATCGCATACATCATCACCACCATCAGCGAATGCAGAGCCAAGTCAGAGTCACCATCAACTGCCGTTGCGCTCGCATTTACAGTACAACAATAATGCTGAAATATGTATGTACTATCAAAATATGGGAGGCTTCTCCTCGAAATTAAGAGAGTTTTCCTTTGCCATCGATGCATGCGATTGTGATATCTTTGCTTTCACCGAGACATGGCTCTACAAAAGTATTAAGAAGGAAGAGTTGTTCGACGATTCCCTATCCCTATTCTCCGTTTTTCGCTGCGATCGATTTGATGTGACGAAATGCTGTGGAGGTGGGGCACTGCTTGCTGCGAAGCGTTCACTCGGGGCTGTTTCTGTTGAAATTGATGTTGTCTGCGTTGTAGAAAAATTGCATATCGATCAACTATGCGTACGTTTTAATAACGTTGGCGGAGGTTTGCTGATATTTCTAAGCTATATTCCACCTACAAGTTCATTGCTTATATACAAGAAGCATTTAGAGAATATTGATAGGGTTATCGCTATGCCTGAATTTAATAATTTTAATATTTGTGTACTTGGAGATTTTAATTGCGGTGACATTGTTTGGTCACCCACAAATGATAATAGGTTATTGCCAAGTTTGTTATGTTCTGAAGTTGAAATTTCGTTAATTGATTCTTTATTGTCTAATCATTTAAATCAAATTAATTTTGTAGCTAATTCGCTTAATAGATTATTAGATTTAGTATTTATTTCGGATGATTTAAATGCATCTGTTATGCAATGTTGTCCTTTACTTAAAAATTCTGTTCATCATTCTGCAATTAATATTTTCATAAAAACTTACAGTTATAACAATTTTTCAACTTTCAATTCTTCAAAGTTTGTATATAAATTTGATTCTGATAACCTTTCTCGTATGAATAATTGCTTTGGTAGTATTAACTGGTCAAATGAATTTTTGTGCAAAAATATATCCGAAAAATTCCAAACATTTAAAATAATTTTTAAAAGAGTTTTAGAAGAGTGCGCACCCATTGTCCGCAAAAAAGTAAATTCTCACCCTACTTGGTATAATATTAGATTAATAAAATTAAAAAATGCTAAGAATGCTGCTCATAAAAAGTTTAAAAAGTCTAATTCTGTAAATGATTATGCTATTTTTTCCCGTCTAAGAAAAGAATTTATTTTTTTGTCTAAATTTCTTTATAGCAATTACATTCACTCGGTTGAAAGTAACCTTAAAAGTTCTCCTACTACTTTTTGGCAATTTATTAACACCAAACGAAGAAGTACTGGATTTCCAGCAGTGATGCATTTTAATAGCAAACAAACCAGTGACCCCAAAAATATTGCTGATATGTTCGCTGAATATTTTCAAAGCATTTACAATTCCACATCTTCAACTTCTTTTGATTGTAACTATATTCGTTCCCTCCCATCTGTTTTTGATTGCTCGTTGTACACGTTAGACGTCAGTGATGTTCAGATTGTCCTAAATAGTTTAAAACCGCAAAGAAAGCCAGATATTTTGGGATTTTATCCTATCGTTTTGCGCTTTTGTTCTAGTTCACTCTGTTTTCCGTTGTTAGATTTGTTTAATGAATCCCTTCTTACAGGAATCTTTTTAAATGACTGGAGAGTATCTACTATAGATCCAGTCTATAAGTCGGGTACTAGGCATCTCGTTTCTAACTATAGACCAATAACTAAACTCTCAGTTATACCGAAAATGTTGGATAAGCTTGTTAAAGATAAACTTGCCTTTACCATCAAGCAACAAGTCAGTAAATATCAACATGGTTTTTGGAAAGGCAGATCTACTGTTTCAAACTTAGTGGAATTCACAAAATTTTGTATAGCGTCCTTAGAAAGTCATAAACAAGTTCATGTGATTTACACTGACTTCGTCAAAGCGTTCAGTAGAGTTAATCTAACGATTCTTCTAGAAAAATTGAGCGCATATGGCTTTTATGGTCCTTTACTTCGGTGGTTTAATTCCTATTTGAATGGAAGGACACAATATGTCGTTATAGGGGACTATTTTTCTAAGGAAATCGCAGTCACTTCAGGTGTCCCTGAAGGAAGCCATATAGGTCCGCTGTTATTCCTACTATTTATTAATGATCTTCCGGACTTAATAAAATACTGCTCCTGCCTTATGTATGCAGATGATATTAAATTTTTAAAAAAAATAGTTACAATAAACGACTGTTTACTTCTACAAAAGGACCTGAACGCTTTCTCTGAGTGGTGCTGTTCAAACGATTTAATGTTAAACATAGATAAATGTGCTTGTATTAGCTTTGATAGAACTTTTCATCCTATTGTTCCACAATATACTCTAAACGGTGATAGAATAAAAGTAGTTGATGACTTTAAAGATCTTGGTGTAATTTTCGATGCCAAGTTAAATTTTCATTCACGCGTTAACTTTGTAGTTTCCAGGGCCAATTCCCTATTAGGGTTCATTAAAAGAAATTCTGCAGATTTCAAAGATCCTTATACTCTTAAGGCATTATTTTGCAGTATTGTGCGCCCTGTTTTGGAATATGGTTGCGTTGTCTGGGGTTCTACTACTGCCTTAAATGTACGCAGAATTGAAAGCGTTCAAAAGAAATTTTTGAGATTTGCTCTACGTCACTTGTTTTGTAATAATGGACCTGATGTTCATCATTCTTACCATTCAAAATGTCTTTTATTAGGATTCCAAACTCTTGAATCAAGGAGAAAAATGTATAACGTTTTGTTTATTCGTGATATCTTATCTGGCAGTATTGATTGTGAGAATCTACTCATGTGTTTGAATTTGTACGCTCCTTCTAGATCTCTTAGATCAAGACCACTTTTATTTGAAAGTAGCCACACTACATTGTATGGTAAACGTGAACCTATCTCATTTTGTATTAAATTGTTTAATCTGTTCTATTCTGAGTTGGATATATTTTTGCCCAGGAATATTTTTAAGGATAGATTAATTTTGCTTATCAACAATTAAATTTATATTTAACTTATTATTATATCTCTTTTTTTATGTTTTTCGAAATCTGTGGATTATAAATCGTAGATTGAATAAATGAAATGAAAATGAAAATGAAAAAGATATATTTAAAAAAACGAACTTTATTCAAAGTTTTCTTACTGCTCTCTTAGGTTTCAGCATTTCTGAAGCCTGAAAAATTAAAAGTATTTCACGCCTCCTAAATTAAATTTTTGTTTACTTTTTTTTTAAGGGAACAGCCACTTGGAAATGTGCTCAGCGAAGCGGGTATGGGTTTGCTAGTATCTAATAGAATAAACATATTTCTTAAAATTAAAATTCATTAACATGCTCTTTTTTTTGCCACTCTCCTTAAATCAGAAATTGAATTATTCCTGAACCTTGTTGATAAAACGCCAGCTTATTTCAACTGTCTCGTAAAGACTAAAAACTCATTTTACAAAATTCTTAAAAAAAATAACCACTTATGTGGGAAAGCTTTTAAGCTATTACAGAAAAATTATATATAATTCAAAAATGCTCATTACATAAAGATTGAATGTTTTACACCTTTTTCCTTTTCTTTAAAATTTTTAAGTTTTCAAAAGTATGCAATGACAAGATTTAAGTTACAAGTTTAAATAAGGAGAATGTAAAATAATGTTGCATATCTTTGGGCGCCTTATCTAATACTAATACTACACTGAATAAAGGTACACAGTAATGAAAAAGTTCATCAATATGATGAAAAAATCAACAATTTTAGTCCAGTGAACTTTTTCATTGCTGTGATGAAACCGATTTCGTCAATATGATGAACATCGAAAATTATAAAATATGTTCATCGTTCATCAACTTTGTTCATAAATATTATGAAAAATTCATCAATATGATGAACCGAAATTCCCCTTTGATTTCATAATGTGATGAATGTATTCATCATATTGACAAATTTGTTCATCAATATGACACACTTTCTGTGCTGTCAAAGTTGTTTTCATGTAGTTGTAAGATTGTTCACACAAATAAAAACATGAAATAAAAATACTGACACCAATATAAATCGTAAAGATGCCTTCCCACTTTCATGGGGATGCTAAAATACTTAAACGAGCATAATGTCATGAAAATGGTAATGGTAATATTATGTGAATTTAACTATTGAATTTCTTCGCATCCGAAAGGAAAATACTCAAACGAAAATCAGTTTTACCACGAAATTCAATAAAGTGTAGTGGCAAAAATTCACGCGCTCAAGAAATATTGAAGATTTATAAAAATAAATTTTATTTCTGAGTTACTTTTATCACTCCTGGGACCATTTTTTTTTTTTTTTTCATAATGGATCCCAATGAGAATCAGAGAACGGCCATTTGCCTGCCATATGCATAGAGTCACAGGGTGCATGTGCATACATTTGTGTTTGAAATGTGTTTTTGCGTTTTTTGTTATTTAGCTATAATTTCATTGATCCATTCTGTTGAATTTTATAATGTTAGGGCGTGAGAGAACAATGTATGAGAAAAGTTTGGTTAAATAACAATATCACATTGATTTTGAAAATATTCGTAAAAGGTAAATATATATTTACATTTATGTGTGTAATGAAATCACAACGTTATAGTTATATAGCGAGATATTTTTTTTTACCACAGTAAAATCGTTGTAGAAAATTCATGATAATTCTAGTTTTATTTCAATGACATATTTATTTAATGTTAGTCTCTCTTGTGGTACCCTACTGCTAAGTTTCCACCGGAGAATAACTGCTAGATTTAGAAAAATTTCCGTAAATCCCGATTTATCATACAAATGTAATCTCATAAAAAGGAAGAATAGAAATAAAACAAACACAATTTCCACAGCTCGAGATGTAAAAAGTACAAAGCAAACAGAGTTTCTTTTGACAGAAATGAAATAAAAGACATCAGTAATGGAAAAATGTCTATCTCTCTATCGTGAAATGTCATCTTCTCTCGAATGGACAGAACAAGAGAGAATACGTGAAGTTACAAGTTAATCTTCTTTTATTTGGTGGAAACACTTCAGGATTAATTCTAAACCTCTTGTACATAATTAAACTTGGGATTTGTGTTCGGTGGAAACGTAGCTTAACCTACCTTTTAGAAGTATGTATACTAAAACACGTACAACACTTTTCGATATTTACGTTTTATTTTTTACAAATGATAAAGCCCGTAGTAAAAGCAAAAATAAAAAAGTTTGTTCATCGGCAAGCAATTGTCAATACAATGTTTAAAATGGAAGAAACCGATGAAAGAAGTTCATCAATATAATGATAATCATCCCTATTGCGAAGATCAACTATCAATTGATAGTTGATACTATCAATAAATTTCTTTAAATGGTATTGCGAAGATCAATGATCAATTAAGTGTTGATCGACTGTGAACGTGCAGCAATTGTCGGTTGACAAATCGGTATTGTGAATGTCAATCTTGAACAATTTTATTGGTAGTTGTCAATTTTTCTATCAATCGCAATTTCGGTGTTGATAAGTACGACTCTTAAAGAAAAACTTTGAACATCAACGTTTTTAATTGTTATTGTTGTTATTTTTTAAGGCTAATTATACATATACATATTGCCATTCGCTTTTCTTCCTATGTGTAATGAATTTTATCCATTTTGGGCACATGTAATTTTCCATAACGCGTTTAGACCAAGCAGAGCTGCAATTAATCGGTTTAAGTTTGGGTCCAATATCTTCCAAAAAATCAACGAATGCAGCTCAAAAGCATTCCTTGGAAATGAAATTAGCTACCTTCGGTTTTCCAGTTCCAAAGGATTAGATGCGACTCGCAAACTCCTCCATATTGCAGCCAATTAAGCGTACTCTGTCTTGTCTTCGTCATCATCAAAAAATAATTCCACCGATGACATTGGTTTTCAATAAATTTCACAGATTTAATACTCGTAATTATTGTTTAATTAAATTGTTTGCAAAAATCGCAACATTCACTCTTCAAATCAAAAATATTTTAGAACTGTCAAAGTTGAGTTTTCATTCACAATAACTTTATTTTTTGGCGTTATGTTCACAATAGGTTATATTTTTATCAATGGTTTTTCGCAATACCAACATCAATTTTAATTGATAAATTTGTCAATCGTCAACCGATTGATAGTTGATCTTCGCAATAGGGCTGAATACAACGGTGAATTTAACTTTTTCCATCAATATAACGAATTAGTTCATATGATATATATGATGAAGGCTTACATCAACGTTCTCCTTAATAAAAATGAATGTCTGTTTTTTGACGAACGCGGTCATCAATATAATAAAAGCCGTCATCAAAACGATGAACGTCGTTATCAACATGATAAAAATTCAAAACTTGGTAATCCTACTTGAATATGATGATTCCATTCATCAATAAGACGAATAAATCATCAACTGGATGAACAAATGACTAAATTCATCAAAATAAGTGTTTTTGTCATATTGATGAAATGTTTTGATGAAATGATGAACGTAGTTCATAAGAACATACACTAAATTCTCTTCAGAATCCTGTTGAACAAATTGATGAATGCACTTTCATCATATTGAAAAACGGTTCATCAATTGTCAAAAAGTTTTCATGAATTTGTTCATCATATTTATGAAAAGTAAGTCATATCAATGAATATCATGTTGATGAACGCTATTCATCAATATGACGCCGACTTTTTTTTTTTCAGTGTAAAGTGAACAGACACTTTTTCGAAGACTTGGAGGATCTCTCCGAGAGCTTATGTTTACGACGTGTTTATTTTGTAACAGCATGGGATAGCTTGCCAGTCCTTTGGGTCTCATAGGTTTCCATGGCGTGGGGTCATTAGCCAAAGGTAACCTACAATCATCCATCAAGAGTGACAGTTTTCTCCTGTCTCGGCAACCCATCTGCCACAGTAACCTAACCTAACCTCACCTAACTGGGGCAAGTAGTAATAAATCGAGCATGCTGGGACCGCATGTTGAAAGCTGCATCAAAAGTAAGGAGTAAGTATGAACCGGAGACAGTAGTTATTCACGTTGACCACTTCGCACAATGGCTTTGTGGTAGCATTTACATAATTCCCTGCTAGGTGTTCCTGAATGTGTTATGTGTCGATGATTAGCCGAAATACAAGGGTGTTTCTCTTCGGGAAAAGCCCCCATGCTCATTGTCAGCTTATATGAGTGAGGTGAGATCTTACATTTCTGACCGACAAGAGCGCTCCGCCAACACAGTTACTCTGAGTACCATGCATGTAGCAGCCGGAAAAGGAACCAAAAATGGCCAATAAATGGCAACGCTATCCAAACTTAGGAATTAAATGGCCGACAGTTTTATTTTTCTTTAATTTTATTTTAAACTTTCTCTATTTTATTTATAGTTTGTTTATCTTTTTATTTTAATGTATCTTCTTTTGTTTCCTTTTTGTTTATATAATTTAGATTTATTTATAAATATCTTAAATAAAAAATAACTTTTTGTTTATTATTAATGCTATAATAATGCATTACTATACAGAATTAAGTTTATGTAATTTTTTTTTATTGTTTGTTTCTTGCTTCTTTTTTTTAGCTTTTTCTCAGTAATAATAATAATTAATAATATAGTTCAAATGTGCATACATAAATTTAATTTTATTTATATTTATATTTATAATTTATGTTAATGAAGTATTTTTTGTGTGTGTGTGTGTGTGTTTTTTTTTTAAAGTCTTTACATATACATGAATTTAATCAATTTATCGTTCAAGTGTTATAAAATTGTATTAAACGAGTTTCCCACTGCGAAAGGAAGAAATGAGTAAAACAAATCTAAGAGCAGTTTATCAATTTGTGAAAATAAAGATTTGACAAAAAGCTATTAAATAATATAATATATATTGTATGTATATATTGCTTTGTCTTTGGTGATAATTATAAAACAAATTAAATAATAATAATTGCATACGAAAAATATTAAAAAAATAAAATCAAATGACATATACATTTATTTATGTTCTCCAACTAAAATTAAACTTATTGATATGTCTTGTGATAATCAGTTATTAGTATAATTTTTTTTCTTTTCTTTATTGTTTGCTTTTGCTTTACAAATTAGAGTACATTTTCATTTGTATTCACAATGCCTTCGTCATGATTTGATTTTTGATTTTAATTTATACCGAAAAATATGTGAAATTTTAAACAAACAAATAATATAGTAACATTTAAGTGTTATTAATCTTATGGGTAATTTTAGAAATAAAAATTTAATTTCTTTGGTCGTAACACATATTTTTGTTTCACTTTGTTCTTTCATACATTTCTTATAGTTTATGTTTGTATTTTAATAACGCACGAAAGGATCCTCAAATACGCAATCATTTTATTTAACAAGAGCAATTAAGAGTCTTCGTTTTGCATGCACAATCAGTCTTAAGAAAACTAAGCAGTTTAAGGAATTTATTTTGTTTCCAAATAACATAATAAAAATGGAAATTACAAGGTAGTAGCGGTTAGTATTTTCGGTTAAACTTGAGTATTTTTTTCCTTTCTTTAATCCTTAAAAAAAAATTATAAAGAAAATTAATATTATGAAATGAGAAACCCTTTCGTGCGTTTTCTGTTTTAGTTTCGTTATTTTTCGTGATTGTGAAACTTTTCTCTTGTAAAGAATCGTTGTTTGTTCAGATTTGTTATTTCATTTCAAATGTATTATAAGTTGCTTTAGCATAGAAACCGTTATTATTTTTTTTTTTTTTTTCTTCTTGAAAGACAAGCCAAATGGGAGGTTCTTTGTGCATAAATTTATGGAAACGTTAACGAAATAGGAGATGGAAAGAAAAGGAAAGGATGTGTGTGAAGGATTAAAGTGACATAAACAGAGTTTTTCAAAGCCTTTGCCGAGTACTAACAGTTGAAATGTAAGATAGTGTACTAAAGTTTGATATCATCGGAATCTTTGCGGGGAAAAGCCGGCGCTGGTAAATATAACAATTTCGGATCTTTTAATCTTCCTGCCAAAAAACTCTGAATACAGCGTTCTTAGACGAGAGGGAGTTTCTAACTTCTCTATAATCTACACGATAAGTTGATACCCCATGAATGGGGGCGATTGTTAAAATAAATAAATAAAAAAAAATAATTGGTGAAATTAAATTTCCACAGGTTCTTTCTTTTTGGTTTGCGAATAGTGTTGGAACAGAAATGGTTCGGGAATTTGATACGATACATGTTCTTAATTTTTTAACAGATTTCATAAATAACTGTCAATAATAAAATTTCTGAAAAACCGCAACAATAAGTCATGAAATATTTTCAAATTGAAACCGGAAAGCGAAACTTATAAGCCCGATTCTGAGGCACACTATATAGTTAGTATATGATCGATAAAGATCTCTTTCTCCTGACATTTAATTTATTAAGATTGTTTAAGCGCGAGAACCGCAAAAGTGATTACACCACTGAAATAATATAGAGGGTGTAATGAATATAAAGACAGTAAAACTGAGAATTTTAAACGGCCGGCGTTTAACTCTTGTAACATAAAATACATTTCGCCCTGATGTGGTGGTAAGAATTTAAGAAAAAAAAAATAAATAAATAAATATACAAATAAATAATAATAATAAAAATAAATAAGGCCGAAAATGTAAGGAGGTTAGTTTTCAGTAGGTACCAAGATAAAGCCAGGGTCTACGTATGAATAGTACATTTTAGAGCCCAGATTAAATTCTGACCACAATCAATTTGATTTAAAACCAAAAATAGTGATTACTAATGTGCCCCAATTACAATATCTAGAATTTCTTAATAAATAAGAAAGCACTTAACCTAATATGAATAAATAAAATAGAAAAATAAGAAAACTTGAAAAATAAATACGAAAGTAGTTGGGAGGAAATTCAATTTCTTCTTTCTTTCGAAACAATTCATCTTTGGATAAATGACATAAATAAATTTAATAATTCAGAACCACCCCTATTCCCCTTTGTCGATTTTCGTAAACGTCCAATATTACTTCATTTCATTTTCAAGCATGCGTTAGTAAGTTATTGAGGCAAGCTATTTAAAATGGCAGTGCACACATACAAAAATTAATAAGATCGTTATTAAAACTTCAAAAGCGGTAATATAAAAATATAAAAAAATAAATAAATAGTTGGTGCAACAAGTCCGTAGAGACCCTAGGTTTAGCTTCGGACAACCATCCGTTTTGTGTGAGTTCATTTTTGTAACGAATCGAAGGCATCTACAATTTTATGCTGATTTGAAACGGAAGCTCCTTCAAGACAGTTATATATTCGGATGTTTGTCAGACGTTCGTGAGAGGTGATGTATTGGAAACACACCCTATGTTGGAATTTGGGTTTTTCCAACAAATAATTAACCACTAAGCCACTGCGCAGAAATACGAAAGTGGGAAAAATGGGCATGTGACCCCTTTTGACGAGGTTCCAAGTTATTTAAAAAAAAAACAGGCCAAGTGCGAGTGTCCGCATTGGAAAACGATTAAGAGAATACAGTTTAATGAAAGGAGAGTTAGCGAATGGAGATGACCGAGAGCACAAACATTAGTGTGGAGTTGTGGACGGGGAACAAGTGCACTGTGAACTGTGAAGTCCGGAATCTAGATGGAGCGAGTTATCCTTGTCGGCGTGTGAAAGAGGATGAGTAAAGTTGAGTATGCATTATAAGTTCCAATAATTGTAATCGATTATGAAAACACATCAATAAATAATAAAAAATGGTTAAAAGGATCGTACTTTATATAGTGATTGACTGTTTTTTTTGTAAATATCTTTCAAAAACATCACTTTTCGGCAAAAAATTCATCGCCACAAATATAGCTACGAACATGGTCTACAAAAATATATTTTTTGTTGACAAAGGAATAAACAATTTTCTGTGCGAATGAAAATTAATTTTTCAAAAAATAAGTAATTATTCTATGTATCGCTACCATTGGTATATGCCGTTTAATAAGAGGATATACCGGATGTTTTGTGCAAATTTCAGCCTTCTAGGTCAGATCTAGGTACAAAATTGGTCTAGTGGGTTCGGACAGACAGACAAAAGCCTTAAAATTTAAACCTTAAAAATTATTGAAAAATCTGAAAAAGTGTAAACCAGAATTGTTTGATGTGCAAGACGAATGGTTCTTTCTAAATTGCTTTATATTTTTACAATGTCTTGCCCATCTTTGGTTCACTGGCATTTTATATCGCCTGTCTCAAACAAGTTAGTTAACAACACCGATTTAACAACGATATTGATTATTTAACGGCAAGCGATAACGGTTCAACAACTCACGTCTGGAGGATTGAAAATAATCGCAAAGTAAAATAGAGAAAATAATTTAGAGTTTGTGGTATAACATGCTGATTGACTTTAGATAATAATTTCTTGCGCCTCTCTTACTTTCAGAATGAGTAATAAATTAAATAATTAAGAAAAATACAGTAATTAGTTTAGAACTTAAAAAACAACTTTGCTTTTGTTTTAAATAAATAATAAGTTAAATAATTTTAAATAAGGAAATCTTCTTTAGGCGATTCGAAATAATTAAAAGTAAATAATTTATATAAAAATAAACAGTTTAATCTGCAAAAGGGTGAAAACAGAAACCTAGACCGAATCGCCACGTCAACGAGGGGTACGTAAATAGTTTTATAAACCAAATAGAAATAAATTCCGTCAAATATAGCTCGTTCACGCGATCCGGCCATTGGTTGACTAAAAAAATGATTTCATTCCGCCTTTTCATTGGGTGCCATAAGTATAATTTAAATAAAAGGGAGATGTCAAATAATTTAGATATCAGACTACGGTAAATAATTTAGAATTTAAAGTAAGAATTCTGAACATAATAATAAAAAAAAAAAATAATATCAGCGTGGGTACAAACAAAAACTGGTGGACTTCAAAAGATGGTTCCTTCCGCTTTTTTTTTATATTTTTTATTTTTTAATCTCATTTGTGAATTTTTTTTTTGTGATTTTAGATTATCTTAATGTATACGATTTTTTGTTTTAATTGAGTTTCTTGTGAAGCTAACTTAATTTCGTATTTTTGTTTTCTTTTCTTAACTTACACCTAATTCATCTTTGATTTTGAATATTTTACACTTAATAGGTTTTTATGTGTTTCAATATTAATTTCGTTATAATAATAATTAAACTTCGTAATTAATTCATTTTACATACTACATTCCGTTGCTGTCGCGAATATTAAACTAGAAATATATCAGCTGGTTCTGATTTTGTGCATGCACTACCTGTTGGCGAGGCTGCACTTGCCAATGAATTGGCACGTGTTGCAGCTAAAGGTGAGCGCATGTCCTGATTGAGAGCGGTTGTTTGATTTTGTCCACCTTCGTAGTAATATGATGTATCTAAATGGAAAAAAATAGAAAAGAGTTGTTTTTGTTAAGAAAAGGAGAATACCCAATGGATTATGGAAAGCAACATTATGATCACTACACAGAGAGGTATGGTTATAGAAAGGTCCCGTTTCATTTGCTTGAACTTGAACTCGTTTCACAAAAGGCGAACTCTAAAAAATATACCTATACTTTAAAATAGATATTTTTGGCATCATCAAATATGTCGCTCTAAATATATTTTGGGATATAGTTTTTTTGGGGATGAATTGAAATGACCTACGGCTGAACGACTACTGAGCCCTCATATAGCACATCTCCTTGCATGACAATCATTATTGGAACACCATTTCTTGGCAGGTGAAGATTAAGACTGGGGTTTTCGGGAGCTGATTGGCAACTTTTGTCTTAAAGGTCTTTATCTAAAGAACGCTTTGGTGGAACATGCCAGTACGACGAATAGAATGGCTCCCCTTATGATGGGCGAGCAGACGATATAACTCGCCTTGAGCTTTTTCTTTTATCCTTAGAACTCACCATGGCCTTTCGCCCTATATTACCTTAGACACGCACTCGCAGTTTAAGGAATGTAGGTCTCCAGTTGATGTTGATGGGCTAGTAGAAAATTTAGTTGGCCGACTCGTGCGTTGCGTAGGACCGCGCACATTCAGCTCGAATTTTAATTGACTCATGAAGGTTTGTCATGGGGATTTCAAAAAAAAAATTAAGCATAGCTGAATCGGAATTATATTCTGTAATAAATGCCGGTATAATGCGTGATGATGCCAGCCAGTTACTCGCAAAAAAAAAAAACTATGAAATTTGATAAATAACTTGAAAGCTATTCCTTTCTCATAGAGCTTGAAATTGCATTCAAATATCGCATGAAGAGAGGACAGCAGACTATTCCATTGAAGCAAAAAATGATGAGCAGGGCTGCCGAAATACCTCTAACCCAACGAAATGAATATATACAAACATGCAGTAAACATTTTAAGGAAACACCAAGCAAAGAAACTAATAAGCAATCTCTTGCTCAGTTTACTCAAATAGTAACAATGAATACAAAGGATCTTATTCAAAAAATGTCATATTGCAATCGGTTTATTAGTAGCTCCTGTTGTCTGCAACGCAGATTTGTATGCAAAAATCTTCCTTTTTTTTTTTATTTAAGTAACAATAACAAAAACAAAAAGGATCTGAATACGAAAATGATTGCGTACAACAAAATTAGAAGTGCAGATTTCGGGTTGTTAAAAGTCTACACTTATGGTAACGCTGCGCCGCCTCACACCGCCACTTCGCCGAAAGAGGAAATAATTATTGGACTATCGAGTTGGACCAAGGTCGAATTAAAGATACTTATTGTATGCAGTGGGCTTTTCTATTTTTTTCCCACTGGATATCACCATATCAATTAGCATTTCTGTAGTTTCAATGGCACTAAGACCTAGATTTCAACAACTGTTTTTTTTTTTCTACGAAAGGTAGCTACAACTTGATGTCGTTTTTTAATTGTTTTAATGCATCGGGCCAATAATAAGAACGTATGTTTGTCTGGAAAAAAATGAAGTATTTGAAGTATTTTTGGTTACTCTCGTTCAGATACAATGCACGTGCACCCTCTGTATAAGATGCGAAAGAAGATCGCCTCTGAGCCGTCCCTATTTTTTTTTTAAAATAGCGGAACGTCCATTTTACCTTATCTGGTTTATACCGATAACGATTAGGAAAGGCCAGTCATGTTTGAGTATGTGTAGACTGTAGATGGCTGGATTGGCCGTTATCGTACGTTAGTTTTTATTTATTTAACTACTTAACATTTAAGCCACAGTTAATCAATTATATCATTAAGTAATTAAGTTAGTACTAGGCTTACAGAATAGGTTACGAGGGGTAAGGGATAAGCCTTTTCCCCATACGGGTATCACAATGAGACAACCTTGACCTGAGTGCGGCGTGGAATTTTCCTCGCCGGCCCAGAAACCTAACCTAACCTATCTTTCGTAAGGACGGGACTCTTAAGCAGATGAACGAGTGAATCAACAAGCTGACGGGTATTTCTCATTAAGATTAAGTTAGATATAAATTGTAAGTTTAAACGGTAAAAGTTCTGTACTTTTCTTATGGAATGTTTTGTTTGCTCAGTTTTCGGATGAATTAAACGAGGAACGCAATTAAGGGCCACTTATCATTTTTATATTTTTTTATCCGGGAATCTCTGTACAGGCAATTGAAAGAGGAAACTCGGCACTTTAAGTTTTTTCAAGGAATTCGCGACCGAAAATAGATTTTTGGCCCCTTAAAGAGCCCTACTTTAGTTCCGACTGTTCGTTTCCGTGTCACAAACTTGCAAATTTTATTAAATTTTCACATTTAATCAAAAAGCTGCCTATATTTAATTATTCGATCGAAACCAACGCCATCTGGGGGAAGCTGGCCAAAAGGCTAGCTAAGCGCTTTCAGTGTGATCGCTGCAGAATTCTGGAAAGACGCAAATGAAAAAGGGCCAAATTTTTGAAGCTTTTCTGCAAACTTACAATTTTTGAACGATTAACAAGCATTGGCGATGTAAACACAATAATAGTGTTGTGATAGGTTACATTTTAAAACTTTTTCTTTGAACATAACAGCATTTGAAAAAAAATTGAATCCTACTAAACAAAATGACCAAAATAACAAAAAAATTGTGGCAGGCGCTCGAAAAAAGTGCCAAATTGCAACTTTAATCAAACAACGGTAACGCTGGCACATCTTCTGCAAGGAGACTATGTTTTATTGGTAATTAGTTCTGAGCGCTGCGACTTGGCGACTGACCAAGTTGCCTCACTCTAAGGCGTATTGCAGCATACAGAAACTCGAGATGGAATTTGAGAAACTAAAGTCAATCTCTCTACTAGATGGGAATATCACTACGAGTTTATGCTACGTTTCCACCGGATATTAACTGCGAGATTTAGAAAAATTTCCGTAAATCCCGCATTAATCTCGGGATTTATCATAAAAAATTGAATCTCATGAAAAGGGGGATTAGAAATAAATCTCTTTTATCAACCAGGTTTGCATGTACAGTCCAGTTTGTGAACACACTTTCCACAGGTCGAGATGTAAAAAATTCAATGCAATGCAAACAAAAAATAAGACGTCAAAAATGGAAAATCTCTCTCCCTCTCTCTCAGTCTCTCTCTCTCGTGAAACGTTATCCTCTCTCGAATGGACAGAGCCAGAGAGAATACGTCAAGTTAATCTTTTTTTATTTGTTGAAAATATTGCAGGATTAATTATAAACCTCGTGTACTTAATCTCTGGATTTGTATCCGGTGGAAACATAGCACTTAGCATAGCTCAAAAATAGACTTGGAATATGCGTCTTTTTAACATTTTGGACTTATCTTCAACCAAATTAAGTGAAGTCAATCGGACACAGATGTTTAGTGTCATCGTGTCCGGTACTCTTCATCCACCCCCATTTGTAGAAACGCAATCATTTCACGTGTTGGTAAGTGTCAAACATCCTTTAACCATCTATAACCATTTTGATTTTTTTTTTTTTTTTTTAAGACAGAGATTCCACTGAAGCAAAAATATAAGCAAAATGAAGAAAATCACAGAAAAGTAAAACTAAAACTAATAAAAAAAATAAAACAATTCACAGCAAGTATTAATGTCAAATACTCACTGTTTACTTACTGAGGAGTCCTCCAGTTGTGCTATATCCATAGGATCCATAAGCGCTACCATATTGTGGATATGCTGGACTGTAGGCGTAATCTGAAGTAGGTACCACAGAGCCACAACCTGTAAGATAAACGCATTTTTCGTGTCAGTCACAATTCATTTTCGTCCGCTGTATCTGTTTCAAATTGGGTTTGTACATATAAATATATGTGTGTGCTACAATGTGCCACCATCACCATCTTAGAACAAAATTATATAATATGTAGGTACGTGAAGAGCATGTGAGACCCCAAAAATAACAAATGGATTATGGAAAACAAAAACAAAGCTCCAAAGGGTAAAACAAACTTGCCTGTCGAATAATGACTAAAACTTGGCAACATCGAGGAATAACCACCACCGCTATGACTGCTTGGTTGCAGTAAAATTAGCGAAGAGTTATCCTGTTGACTTGGCGAGACATTTGACGTTCCCCCCTCGTTCGTATTGACACTTAAACTGTTGCTATTGTTATTTGGATTCGTTGTTCCGTTATCGCCGCCACTGCCATTTCCTGTCGTTGTGTCATTGCCGCCATTTTGATCCGACCGATTGCTGTTGTTGTTTGTCGCTGAATTGTTTCGATTTGATGATAGGCCACCATTCTGTTGCATCGTTCGGACGTTGGTTTCAGATTGTATTATTGATATAGGCAGACCGGGTGAGGCTACCGTTTCCGTATGAGGTGAAACAACATTTCCCAGATTTGTGATTGTCGCGTAATGGCCATTTTCAACAACTATTTTATATTTGACAGAAGGTTGTTTTCCATTAGTCGGACTTACAGATATTTTATTTTGGGTGCAGACTTATTTGTTGGTGCAGTTTTGTATCAAATGGTTATATAGGTTTTCGAGATGGTGCCCATCAACCAATGTAGCTCAACTTACCTGTATGATACGGTGAAAGGGATTGATCGAGGATTCCTGTACCAAGTTTCATATCCTGCATGCTAATCGGTGCTAACGGTGTCAATGAACCACCGCCTGTACAATTCCCCACAAAAAAAAAAGGAAATTCAAAAATAAAAAAAACAATAATTGAAAACAAAAAAAATGAGAATCTCCCCCTCCCGAGGTGGCGGCAGGCAGCATTCTGTCTAAAGCCACACGAGAAACTTACCAATTGATGTTCCAATTGGTGGTGTGTACAGCGAACTCTGCGATTGAGAAATTGTCGTTATGCTATCGTAGAGTATCGACTCTGTCCCAGATGACGTTGGAAAGCCATTGTGTGTATCGTAGTAGGTAGCGCCGCCATTGGTTGCCACACTCCCTAGGTCAGACAACAGCTTGTGTTCATCCTTGATGCACCATTTGCCGGACCAAATCTGCTTTTAAAAGAAAGCCCAATCATTTTGTCAACATTCAAAAGCTTTACAACAACTTACATTTGAGTATAATTGATCACCACTATAAGCTAATCGCTGACGTTTGATCTCCTCCTCGGG
This sequence comes from Cheilosia urbana, assembly GCA_946477585.1. Taxonomy (NCBI): domain Eukaryota; kingdom Metazoa; phylum Arthropoda; class Insecta; order Diptera; family Syrphidae; genus Cheilosia; species Cheilosia urbana. The sequence goes on from OX297857.1 coordinate 8,078,015, forward strand.
ATGGATATTGATGTCACGATTTTCATCGTCTGAAATCAAAATAACTGTAAATTATATTCGAGATGAGAGTGTTGGCATCCTTTTTTTTTTTTGTTCTTCTTCGTTGAAAAAAGGTTTAAATGACACACAAGTGAGTCATCCATGAAATCTGGACTTTGTACAAAAGGATAGCTAAATCAAAATCATGTGCGTTGCGGTGTAACAATCCAACTCCGGTCATTGCAAGGGGGGATATCGATGTTATTCTCGAAAGGAAAAAAGGGTCACTCTCCGGAATTAAGATGTATTTCCTGTGACAGCAAAGGCTTAAGTGGGTGTATACGTGCGATTGTGGGGACGATGCTGTAAGCGAAACGGTCAGTCAGAGGGGAGCTTAAAGTTGGGTTCCATCCTTGACATGGTAAATATTCTATATCCACTCTCAGTTGGAATGGGACATTTTAATAATTTGTGCGTAATCTATTGATGGATTCTTAGCACAGCAGAAGATGCGTATAAAAATGGTCTGATATTTTTCGGCCCTGTTTTCCATCGGCTCTGCGAAAAATGGCCCAACGAAAATAAGGCCCCAATTAAAAAATGAAATAATTCCCCAAAAAATTATACAGCAACAACAATGATTTTTGATAAAATAAAATGTTGGGGCCTTATTTCCTAATGAAAAGAAGAAATGAAGTAAGTCCCCAAAATTATTTTTGTATTATTAATTGGAATACGTATTGGGGAGGGGGGGGGGGGGGGGGGGGTGGGTCACGCAGCCCCCTGCAACCCCCCTGCTTGGGTTTACTGGTAGATTACGGGGTGGGTGCGAGGTTGAGTATATAAAAAGTTCCTTTAATATAAATAAGTTTATCCAATATCAACAATATAAAAGTAAATCTAATAAAAAGTAGTTTTCGTTATTTTTAATTTCATTATGAAATAAACCATAAATTTCAGTGGGGCCTTATTTAATACAGCCTTGTCAAGGGCTTATTTTATCAGTTGTTCCTGCTAAGGACGAGTACCTTGATTTTTTTTTAATTTTGCTCTGAGCTTGTATTTTTCTCCCAAGAAACAAAACGAACTTTTAGTCTGTCATACTCTACCCTCTTAAGGCGTTCCATTCAAAGCGGCATTTTGTATTACAAAATTGTTGCTCGCTCGCTTTGCCATTTAAAATCGTTAAGTTTCGATAAAGCGTGTCAAAAAAAAAAAGGTAAAGGGCTGACTACTGGTGCCACCACCCTACTCCTTTCAAAACCAAAAGTCGCACCTTACCAGCAGAAAGCCGAGGCGGTAAACTATTAATTCTTAATTCATGTAAAATCGTGACAATTTGCCATCTTCTCTACACGAAATAAAATTCGCAAAAATAGCCCCTCATGCGACCTTAGCCAAACCGCAAGTGAGATATACGCAGATCGCACTTTCGAAGAAAACAACATCCGTACATCTCTATATCTCATCCATTAATCAGTGGAAAATCCACCAGCTATACATGTACACGACTCTGCCATATTAATTGATTTTGCAATTCAATTCGGGAAAAAAGAAAATTCCACTCCACCCTCAAAGAGAACAAGATGAAACTCTCCTGATAAGGCAGAAGCTATTTCAGCACTTATGGTCTATCACGTTTAATCTGCGATGATGTGCAGATGATGATGATGCCACTGTACATCATCACTCCCCTAATTAGCAAGACTCTTCACCGAGATGGAGGGTATTCCGCAGGCAGAGCTCATGTGATTTTATGTTTTCCACCTCCCCATGCTTTTTGTAAATTAAAATCCCATCACCATGGTGGCAGTCCTTGCGCTGGCCAATATAAGAGCAATAAAATAATAAAGCATCTGTTTTGTGATACTATCTGCACACCAGGGATATACACTAGTACGCTTGCAGTACGTACTTCTGTCGCCGAACAACCCAAACCCCATGCGGTGCCGTTTTTGGTGGTAAGCCTAAAAATTCTGTTACCAGCAAACACAACCACTCACACAAAATAAAATCATATTATTATGTAATAAGCGCTTTTTCCTCCCCCTACCCCTTTTGGAAATTCAAATGAATTATGAGCGAAATGTCCCTGTCCGACCCCATGATGAGAATTATCATCATGATGTGGTCACCCTATTCTCAAAATCTTTAAATTGCGTTAGTTATGACAAAAAAAAAAAAAAAAAAACCGTATGAGAAAGGTTTTTGTTATTTAATTTCTCAGCATATCCTTTGGGGTACTTTATGACCACCTCCCAGCCATAGTTACATTGAACTCTGCAGCCTCCTCGATGCGCATCAATTACAGATGAACGCAAAAAGTCACTTTGCGACACGTGACCGGGACAATGTTGGCGAATTGTTGGTCCTTTAACAGTAAGAAAAAAGGGGAAACACGGATGCGATTTCGCGACGCACTTCATTTGTGGGATTAAAGTAATCAACTTGCTGTAGTGTCAACGACTTTTTATTTAAGAAAAAAAAAATGTAAGTGTGTTGTTTTCATTGCGATCACGTGCAGGAGCGTTGTTGTGTCGCTCCAGGCAGGATGTTGGATATGTTATATATATTTTAGACTTACATCGAGTCGGGAACTTAAATAACTGACAGTGGCGAAATTTGAAAGCTTATGCCGATATCGAATTGTCTTCGTAAATTGTGACGTATGGAAAAAATAATGCAAAGCACTTGTGTGTGCACATGCGTGTCTTTTCGACTATGAATGACTGAGTGGGACATTCCATGGACAACATAAATTGAATCGTATCAAAGTTGTCCTTTAAAGCCGCAGAGTTCCATATAGGTACTCTGGATGGACGCTGGATTTAAAATAACTTAGGGCAATAAGGACAATTTTTAAAAATCAATCGCTGTCGCTGCCCATCACTTAATGTTCACTCAGAAGTCCGACAGTCATTCTGTCACTCAATACTCAATTTTCCAAGACCTTGTTGATGGTATCGGGCTGTGGCTCATGGATTGCCTGGATGATATTGGCCGTAAGTGCTTGAATCGTTTCCGGACTATTGGCATAACATCGGTCCTTCAGGTTTCCATACAAAAAAAAAGTCCAAAGGGACCAAATCGCAGATCCGAGGCGGCCAAATAACATCGCCAAGACGGCTGATAACACGATTTGGGAATTTGGTGCGCAAAAGATCGATTGTGGCATTAAGCCCCATCTTCCATGAACCCGTGGTCGTCCAAATCCATTTCTTCAATTTCAATAAAAAAAAGTCGGTTAACATGGCTCTGTAACGCCCACCGAAACCTTGTTCCCAGCCTCATTTTATAAGAAAAGTGGTCCAATGATGCCACCACTCCACAATCCGCACCAAACTGTCACTCTCTGTGGATGTATTTGACTGCGGTAATTCTGTTTGTTAACGTAGCCGCCGAGATGAAGATGCGCCTCATCAGAAACTTATTTTCAAAAAACCTACTGTTTGGGATGCACCGCACTCACTTTGGAAATATAAGTTTTCAATATTTCGCAACGTTGCTCAAGCGTAAAGCGACTCATTTCGTTCCGCGGAGGTATGATACTGACTTTCTGTCAAGATTTCGTCCGGGAAACAGCTGTCAGTGTCAAAATAACCTATGATTTCAAAAGAAACAACTAGATGGCCCACCCCTTACATACTCAATCAAATATGGCGAATTCTCGTTACCCTCTCTTGTGCTTCAGGACCAGCAAAATGTAAATGTGAATTGACCGCTTACGACAACAACTAAATGCCATCACAATGAGAATTTTCCTAGGATATACGGAGCAACTCTAAATTATAAGTTGCTCGCATCCGAAACGGCACAAGGTCCGCTGCCAAATGACATAAAATTCACCATCCACTTGACATCTCTCCGAACAGGAAAATAATTAATTTCAATTCCAAGCCTTTACCTTTAACCCCAACAGCCAACACAGACGGTATACACCATAAACTCAAATAGAATTAAGCCAAAAGGACATTCGTAATAAATATCCACCCGAAGAAGGATAAAAAGTGTCCATTCATTTAAATGGACCATTGTAATGCAAACGTATACATACATAAGCGTCCCCATTCGCATAGAGCCACTATACGAAATACGAGTACGAGTACGAGAGTTTATGGCAACTCATAAAAAAAAATTGCGGCACATTTTAAGTAGTATATGCTCTAACAGCTAAAAGGAGCAAGGAAAAAAATATCCCAAAATCTAGCCTTAACCATAATTTTGACTCGCGTTTTGGTTCGCTTTTATGTTGCACGATATACTCGTACATACCCATACACAGAAGGAAAAACAAAAGAAAAAACAAGAAAAATTAACAAGGAAACACGGGTTAAAATAAAAACAGAAGAAGGATTTATAACCATAGAAGGACAGCCAAAGAGGGAGAGCGCCCAGGAAAGTCCGAAAAAAAAATCCGTTCTGCCTGGATAAGAGCAACAATGGTTATAACATCGTTGTCGTAAAGTTTTATCTCTCCCTCCACTCCAACCCATCCCCAACTTAACATGTGGGTCACCATATGATTGGGGGAGGGATGCTGGCTGTAGGAAGTGAGCATACGAAAAGATGCAAACTTTTTTTTCCCTTTTTTTCCCTCTCGACGGACGTCGTGTTTTTGTTTGTCGGAAATACTAAACGGATATTCTCCCATTTGACCGGATATGATGCATATCCTGAGCGCAACACAAACACACACACACGCACATGATCTCTATAGTTGTTTTTTTGTTACAGTATAGATTTGGATTGGAAAATAAGAGAAACTTGTAAACTCACCATGATCATCAATCCGCTTTCGTTTGATATTATTCCCATTTGGATCTGTGGTATGGTGGATGCCTAAAATACCGTTTATACTATAACCAGCTGTCCTATGTTCGCCTTGACCATCATTGCCATTGCCCACATTACTACCACCACCGCCGCCGCCAGGATTTGATCCATTGCCTGGATTTAAGAGTGTTTGTGTGGGTTGCTGCTGCTGCTGCTGACTTTGTTGCATGGCTGGTGCATGAGCTATAACAGAAACATTTTGAACCGAACTAGAATTAGTACCGGTTGCACCAGCATTACCACTACCACTGCTGCCACCGCCGCTATTGCCATTAACTCCTGCTGTTCCGGCACTGGCTGCTGTACCTGTTCCCGCTCCTGCTGTGGATGAACTCGACTGCTGCTGAGTTTGCTGTTGTTGCTGGTGATGCACGTGTTTAGCCTTTTCCGCAGCCTTGTTGCGAACAATTCTAAAAGCAAAAGACAACCGAAATTTAATTACGTAAGTGCATATTAGTTTTAGACGGCTTATGCCGCCCAAACAAAGGGTTACCGAGCATATTTGCATAATCGGTGAGTGAGTGTCTTGATCATTATATAAGTGACTTTCCCCGATATAAAAACAACCCCTTGTCCTTGCATCAACCCTCTAGAAGTGGCGGATAGAAGCAAACACTTACGAATGTGTACAGGGAACACCTACTCGTGTTTAATGTGTGCGCTGGGACTCAAATGTCCCGAAGGCTTGAGTGACACTATGTCTTGTAGCTTTGACATGATATCGAAGCACACACAGTAGGTAGTCTAATGTCATGAGCATCTTGCTTTTAAATGTCAGACGGAATGAATTTATACCACTTGTATACTATACCCCATCAGTTTTAATATCTTTAATAGAGCTTCAGATCTTTGTAGTTGCTTGGAACCCTGATTCAGCTTTGAAAAGGTCAAGGTATAAGTAATGTCTTCCCATCAGCGTGACTGTTGTACGACGTTGCAGTTTGGCACTTTTTTCGAAAGCTTGCCACAATTTTTTTTTTTTTTTGTTATTTTGACTTTTTTTAAGTTGGAAAAGGAGCCTCAAAAATGCTATACTGAGTCGACTTTCCGATTTCTTTACAATTCATTGAATGGTAAGCTCAAAAGAAGACGAGGGTCGTAATATTATACGCAGTCGGCTACCAAAGTTCTATCAAAGCTATACTGACTGAGTGAGTTATAAGTCCACTGCTGACCCAAAACACCTTGTCAATTTATGCGACCAATTGGACATTTACCTCTAACAGCTCAATTGAGCTACAGACCATCGGAATCCGGAACCCGATGGCCATACCTCTACTCAAACGAAATTAGTCGTGGGTAGAAAAAGAAAAAGACAGTTCGGTCCTTCGGTCCCTTTATCAAAAGGCGTTTTTCTTTTTTAGTTCAGAGCACAACCTGAACTGTTATACAAAAAGTTTGTGTTTCTTTTCTAGCTCAGATACATCAGAGATCGAATTTGTGTTTCTTTTTTCGTCCAGACTGAGCAGGCTGAGTAAAATGCTGATTACACATATACATTCACACTTCCAGTCATATTTGAGAGAAAAAAAAAAACAGGAAAAACAGAAAATCATCAGAACGATTTGAGCACACTCGGTTCAGAGCGCGCTCATATAGCTCGAGCGAGTGCGGTTTGTATTTTCAATGCGCTCAAAAGTCAAAAGTTCATCGGGTTAGTACGTTGCAGCGTTGCCAGACGGTCAAAATATTGCCCCCCACATAAATCTGGAAAACACCCCAGATTTAGCTATTCTTCTAAAAAACAACCCCAAATTCTTGTTTTTATTCTCTTTGTACAACTTAAAAATAGAGAAAAAAAAAAAAATAGTTGAGACCCTAGGCCTAGCTCTCGTAACCATTAGTCTCGTGTAAGTTTTTCATTTTTGGAACGAATGAAAGAGATCTACAATTTTATGGTCAATTGAGAAGCTTTTTCATGACAGTTATCCTCCCGGATGTTTGCCAGACGTTTGCAAGAGGTGGCGCAGTGGAAAATAGCCTTAAGATGAAATTTTTTTTTCGGGAATAGAACCTAAGACCCTCGCTTAGTAGTCCAACACACTAACCACTAAGCCACTGCGTCTGCGGCATACAAAATTTCAAATTTGACACGCGGCCATAAAGTTTGGTTTTCCGAATGCTTAGTTAGGTTAGGTTATGTAAGGTGGCTATCAAAGATACACTTAGGGATAACTCGTATCGGTTCTTTGTGATACTTTCCGAATGCTAAAGTGTGTGGCAAATAAATACACATCCTTAGGGCTACTTTGTTGATTGTTCTTTATAAAAACCGAGTAGATTGGATGCTAAATCTTTAAAAAATATTTAAGGAACTTTTTACAAAAAAACTTTTCTTAATGAAACTGGCACTAGATTTTTATGAAAGAAGTATTTTGTAAATGAAAATAGTCCAACGAGTTGGAGGATCGATCGATTATTAAACAGAACGAAGAATCTGTACGCTGAGTACATCATTGTTAAAAATAAGTTACTCAGCGTTTCTTACGTTCACCGACAAAACAAAAAAAAAAAAAAAAAAAAAAAATCTCCTCCCACGTTTCCCCACGTCGTAAAAAAAAAAAAAAAACAACTAAATCTGGTGGGAAAACCCCAAAACTAGCAACGCTTTACTATGTCACTTGTCACCCACATGCTATACACATCATCTAGAGCCGACTTCCAGTTACCAGAGACTATCCCGACACGATCAGAAAAGACATGTCGTACATCTAACTTTGGGTGAGGATGATCGCTCATGGTATGGGTGCGATTGTAACAGCCTTGTAACTTGCAACGGTTGAGGCCCAGGTCCAACCCCCGGACTGCGGTACCACCTTAAGTAAGTGAGTAAGCCTATCAACTTCTTTGACTTAATGTTAACCTACCCTAAATACCGCCGGTAAACTTATTCCTTCATTAAAATCAGTAGGTACTTGCGCATGTTCTTAATGAGAAATTCAGTTGGAAGGACATTTTTCACAGCTGAACGACAACTGGCGACAAATTAATTTATCAATATTAAGAGCCAAACGTAAGAGTGTAATTCCTTTCATAAATTGCACCCAAAGGCAATTCCGTAAGGAAAGGAAACAACTTCAAAGAACACTCGGCTAATGTTGATTAAAGTGCCGTGCAAAGTATATAGTATATAACAATAACTTCCATTATATGCGGTTAAGTGTTAAGTCCGCTGCTAAGAACCCATTTTTGAATATCTACTAGAACATTTTCACTTGCGTTGGCTCGTCTTTAAGGACAACCAAAACAAACGCACATAAGCCGTGCGAAGGTGGTTAACGCCCGCCACCGCAAATAACAACGCAAAAGCGTTGTTTTCCATCTTGCTCAGGCAACAAGAGGAGAAAATCTCATTCACCAAGGATAACGATGACATGAACACATAAAATCAACCCCAAATAAGGGGTGGTTGAGTGCCTTGATTATGACATTTTGCGGAGCGTATTTTTCTTACTTTTTTTGTTCTTCTTCCCATTGGGCGTCTCCACCATTTCCATATCGCCGTCGTTCTATGCGATATTCCATTTTCAGTGGCTTTTCTCCAGCGATTGTTATGATATCCTTGGGGTGTGCGCGCTTTAGTTTCGAACATCAAGCACCCCCTCACGGGCAACCACAAGATGAGTAGTCAAAGAACACGCAGAAATAGATAAAGAGCAGCATAATATAAGGCAAGGCGAAAATTTCATGCTTTTTAAATGGTAGGTACCCCACACAAAATGTTTACGTGTGTACGTGTACGTACGTTTACCGCATATACAAACCAGAGAGCAGACGACAAAATGGTGTTGGTATTATGCACAAGCGCACATCGCGTAACCCCCAAATAACGACCACCCACTTTTTATCCTTAAAATGTTCGCACACGAACATAGTGACAATTGCAGCACAGACACAAGCACAGTAACAGACACAGTCAGAGATAAAGCAAATACTGTGCCCTGAAGAATTTTTGGGGGCAAGGATATTAAGCAACAAAAAATTGCTTGGCATTATGCCGTTTAATGGGATCCAGTCTTTCACGCGGAAAATATGCGGTAATCCTTGTGGAAAGGTTAGTTGCGTGTGTTTTGATAGGCTTTCTGTGGATTTGATTTTATATTGAAGAGAAATTGTCCACCATTCGATTGGGAATAGGACTGAAAGGATAATTTAAGATATGACAGGGACTCGTGTGTTTCTCACGCTCTAATTCAAAGCAAAACCCCGGCTCGAAGGACCGCAGTTTATCGTATTATTTAACAATTGTTAGGTCATACATTCAAGGATATCTCCTCACCTGTGTACATCTGATGATGTGAATTTAAGAAAGATTTAGGATATAGTTCAACATTTCTGATGCTTCAAAAACTAATAGCCTTGCGATTTGAACAGAGAATCAAGAACGTGCTTGGTTAAATTATTTTAACAATAATAAGAACTGCCCCAATGTGATAAAAAAGAAGCTCGAAAGTGTTGTGTTTGTTGTATAAATTTTCGGTTGTGCCCAGTAGTTGAAAGCCGACGGAATAGACTTATTTTCTGCCGACGGCGTTACTTAAGAATTTACTATTTTACTACCTAGTTTTTATGTTGATGGTATTTAAGAGACGTTGTTGCAGTAGGTACCTACTAAATGTAGTGAATGTTGGCTTTTGTAAGGGAGTTCGCAATTGTGGTTTACTGAGACTCGAACTCGGGTCAATTGCACTACCAAGCAAGAAAAATGGTCAGCGGAAGTCAAATAATTACGGCATTAAGGTAGGTAGTCGTGGGGAAATTTGAAAGGTAAAAAATAGTTTACCTAGCTTTAGCAATCATTTGTGTGAGGTTTTAATTTCGGACGAATAGAAGGGACCTTCGATTTTATGCGGAATCAGAATAGCTCTCTCGAGACAGTAATTATACTTTCGGATGCAAGACCCTGTTGTTGTCCCGTAATTGAACCTTGCTCGGTAGTCCAACATACACGATGCGCGTGTAAGTGAAGCTGTCTCACAAGAGCTTGAGTCATTATAGAGTAAAGAAAACTGAATGAAATTCTGAAACTGAAAAGCAGTGTCAAACTTCTGCGTTTGACGAAACGAAAGCGCACTGATCCCGAGAAGCATGCCACTTCAAAAAGCCCACATTAGACATAAAAGGTATCAAATAGCGGGCATATGAATGGATCTGAACTTGAACTTCAAAGCTTCCAAGTCTGTCAAAGATTTTTCTTAAATAATCAAGCTGGTCTTAACCCGGTGTTACTACTTTTTCCAACGAGTAACGGGTAGGTAAGCGAAACTAACTCCATTTCCTGTCTATATACTAATGGGAGGGCGGAAAATCAAATCGGCCTTAGGGTTCAAAGCTGAACAACCGGCTCGACTTATCCGAAAAAGAAACGTAGATAAAGGGCTGGTGGTACATTCACACGATTAAATCAAACTGAAGGCGGGTAGGAAATACCGTCTGTTCAGGCTTTCACTGCCCTATAGCAGTATTCAAAAGATGCTAAAATAAAGCATTTTCTACCGCCCTTCGACAACCGACGACAGCCATATAGTCTTTTCACTCAAAGTCTAGACAATTTCCAAACGTCTAACAGAAGGAAGGGCCACTTTTGAATCACTTACTACACAAAATAAGAGCAATTGCACAGACCGAATGTCATGCCTGCATGGTGGATATAACTGACACTATTTTAAAATATGTTGGACCTAAAATTGTCCTGGTATTAGTGCAATAAATATGTGGGAAAAGTCAAATAATACATTACATAGCTCTTTACACTGTACACCATTCGAGATCTGGTCGCAGAGTTTTCAGCCCGGTTTCATAAGACCTTAGTAGGTGAAAGCTCAGAAATCAATATTTTAGAAAACCAGTTCTAAGAAGTTGTCAAGGACTTTGACGCTAACGAAGTGCTTTGATTTATAAGTATGCTTTTGGATTCCTTTGAAAAGCACCAAAGCCTACTCCACTCTGCTTCTGACACAAAAATGTTGCCAAAGAGACCATGGAATTTGTCAAACACCTCCTGAATCTCCTAGGGCTTAGAATTACTTTTTGTTCGCCACCGCGAATGGCGGGTGAGATCTTTAAGAGACCAGAAATTTAGGCTGTAGATCTTAAGGTTATCTGCCAAATAGGGCTGTTGATTTCCTGATACGGTTAAATTTGTTCTTAATATTTTAACGTTTGGCTTTTGTTTGAAAAGGTACCTATATTTATTACGGAGAGATGCCGTCTACTTCGTCAGTCATCGACGTTGTTTGCTATAGCGGCGAATGCTTACTGTTGGAGGCCTTACCATCAGTGTGCCTATTCTAGATTCACTTAGCAAACTTTTAATCAGTTGTGGGGTGAAGTGAAGTGAAGACGTTAGAGGGTGAAGTCGAACGGGGCCCATTTATGTGCCTACACTACCCAGCGATTCCAACTAAGGCTTTTTAATAGGCATTATCTGTAGGCATTATTTCTAAAGAGTTCGATAGTTCAATTAAGGAATTCAATTTTATTGTTATTCTTGTAATTCTAACTTAACAAATTCTGGTCTGGAAATATGTGACTATCTCCATTTGCAGTGGGAGGTTGAGTCAGCGCACGAGGCCGCGGCACTGATAGCTCGACTTTCTACAACCGGCAACATCTCAAAACCTGACGACTGTAGAAAGTCGAGCGATGCTGCCAAATACAACAATTTCATTACCTAACGCAAGGCTTGTTTTTTTTTTATTCCAAAAAAACATTTTTTTATATTTCTTTTTTTTAATTCAACATTATATACCTACTGATTTTTTATTTTTTAAAACACTCAAAAAAATCTTGGTCAAAATGAATTTTAAATGTAACCTCGGTGTTAAACAATTTGCTTACATCTTCAGACTCTGCCCTTTTTCCGAACACATTATCTGTCATTCTTCTAAGATAATTCCAGCTTCCTCTTCCAGTAAGTGGAATGAAATGAAAAGTAAATATGAAAGCTGTTTGTTCTCTGTTTTTTGTTCGTTACTTTGCTTCAGCTGTTTTTTTTTTTTTTTTTGCTTGTGTTCAAGAAAGAGTTTGTTGTTAAATAAAGAAAGTTAGTCTCATTTTATTATTTTGTCTTGAAATTTAGAATTACATATATTTAAGTAGGCGCAGTGGCTTAGTGGTAAGTGTGTTTTACTACTAAGCGAGGGGTCTCAGGTTCGAATTCCGCACTGCGCCACCTCTCGCGAACGTCTGACAAATATCCGGGAGTATAACTGTCTTGAAAGAACTTCTTAATTAGCCGTTTTTTTTTTTTTTTTTTTTTTTTTATATACTTCTCCCGGGAAAGGCGAGCCTATAACGCTTCAACAGCGCCCCTAGATGCCTGCAGATGTATGTTTGTTCTGCACTTAAATTGCTGCAAATTGTAGTCTTCTGGAAATATATCCCCAGGAAGTGAGTTCCAAAGTTTGCGTGTCCTGTAACAGAAGGAGTTTTGGAAAGTTGATGTCCTCACGGTTGTCAAGTGTACTGTATGGTCATGAGCATTAGCAGCCTGTCTTGTTGGGCGCCCAAAAGTTGCATTTCGAGGGATAATGTCTTTGAGTTCCTCAGAACACCTACCATGGAAGTACCTATAGAACAAGCATAGGTCAGCGACTTGTCTTCTGTGCACCAACGGTTGTAGATTCGATGTGAGTGTAGGGTCTCCAATGAGTCGAACTGCTCGTCTCTGTATGCTATCAAGCAGGTTAAGTGAATGTTTTGGGGCCGAGCTCCATATATGGGAACAATATTCCAAGCCTGGTCTAACCTGTGCTTTGTAGAGAAGGAGAAGTTGCTTGGGGCTAAAGTACCTCTTTGCTCTAAATAGATAGCTCAACTTTGCGGACGCCGATTTTGCGATATAGGATATGTGGTTCTGCCATGTGATTCCTGAATTGACTGTGATTCCTAGAAGGTGCATTGAGTCCTTGTGATGGATTGGATGGTCATCCATTTGGATCTGAGGAACTGTTGATGCATTTTTTCTGAAAAATGTTGTGAGCTGTGTCTTGTTTGCATTAAATACAACCAAGTTGTCCTTTCCCCACTTCAAGATTTTGTCCAGATCATAATTTAGAGAATTAATTTGTTCACATCTCTGATTGCGTGATGTAGCCGTATAACTGTATAACAGGCCCACTGTTCGAGATGGAGGATATAAGAGTGCTGTCATCTGCAAAGCTGTAGATATTATTATTTGTCGATCCAAGAAAGATGTGGAGAAGAAATAGAGTTGGAGAAAGAATAGATCCTTGGGGCACTCCTGCATTTATAGCAAACGAATTGGATGATACACCATCTACAACAACTTGGATCGATCTTCCCAGAAGAAAATTTTGCATCCATCCGCAGAGTTGTTGTGGTAATCCGTAAGACGCTAACTTGCCTAATAGGGCTCTATGCAAGACTCGGTCAAAAGCCCTTTGATATGTCCAAGGCTACGGCTCTGGATTCGCCGTGTTGTTCAATTGATTGTGTCCATAAGTGCGTTACATAGCTTAACAGGTCACCAGTGGAACGACGGCTCCGAAATCCGTATTGCCTAAAATTGGTAGCTCCCTTCCACTCTTTCCAAAAATGAAAAACTCACACAAAACGAATGGTTGTGAGAAGCTAGGCCCAGGCTCCCTACGGACCTGTTGCGCCAACTATTTATTTATTCAATAGATTATCACTCTAAAATGAATGATTTCAATGATTTAAGTTTTTGTTAATTTTTTTTATATTAGTGTTTAATTTTTGATTTATCGTTTCGCTTTACCTAAAAAAATATTTAAGGCATTATTTCATTGAAAGAGGCATCTTTTTTAAGTAAGGCATTTTTTCGTCAAAAGTGCTGCTGCTTCTACCATTAGGTGGATCAAATCAGTTTTTGCATCTTAAGTTTTGCAATATTCCAGCAAGTCGTCTCAAAGGCGTACTCATATACATACTTCCAACGATCCATGAGATTGGCTTATAATTTTGTAACTCTATTTTACACCCTGCACTCGTACCCATTCAACAGTACTAATGTCCTTCTGTCACTGTTGTGACTGCAATAAAATATTGTGTTGCGCTGCGACTTTCACAAGCCTCAGATACACACATTTAACTATGAAATAATATTTACATTAAATCCATATTAAATCAAAAGTGCTACCAAGAGGGGTCGAATTTCGATGTACCGAGTACCAAACGATCATTGCAGTCGTCCAAGCTACATATGGAATAAGGGTGCGCTATTCAACAAAATCAAAGAGAAGAAAAAAAAAACCGTTGTTGCTGTCACTCTCGGCAACAATTGAATGAATTACTACCTAATAAATATCCTTGCACACACACACAGAAAGAAAATTGTGCTCACTGCTCACCTATGGAGAGAAATAGAGGGAACTTCCTTCCTTGTGCCTAAAATCGACAGGGAGGCGCATGCAACCAGGAAAACTACAAATGTAATAGCAATTCATGTCTGTTTTGTTTCTATATCAGCGACGAGTGTCTCCTCAAACAAAAACACACAGGACACTCGAGTAGGGTAATAATAATAATGACAATCGTATTGTACAATTTTCTATTTGATAGGTTTTGCACTGGGGTTGGCCTTGGGCATAGCCCAGGTACCACTGGCAGGACACAAAAGCCTCTTGGTGTTAATAATTAATGTTTGTTTACATCAAAGTGCACATCTTCAAAAGTCGAGTGGAATAGCTAGGTATACCAATATTGAAAAAGGAACCCTATACACAAAGCAACACAATAAAAAAGAATTACAATAATCAAAGGATACCATTGTTACGGGGTGCATGTTGCACAATCGGACAAACCAGATGTTACATGAGACGATTGTGACACCGTTTTCATAGTAGATTAAAGATTTAATGAGAACCATGTGTGGTTGTGTGTGTGTGTGTGTTGTTTCGTGTTCGATTTATGAAAAAGTCGAGCAATCAGCTGTCAGCGACGGCAGTGCTGACAAAAGTGACACAAATTCTTTTAAATCCGTGGCTTGTCAACTTGCTAAAACCTGGTAATCTTGTTCAAGGACAATGCGGGGATTTGCGGTTGGGACAAAAGTCGTTTACTATACTTCCGATGCTTGAGGAATAATTTAAAAAATAGGGATACATTTTTGTGAGATGTTTTTACACCCAATCTATACAATTCAATTTTGTATTTTGTACATCTGGTAGGTACTTTTAACAAAGTCGCATCACTCATTTTCATTTACAACTTTGCGTCATGCTTATTTCCAATTCTCTACTTGACGTCCAACAAAAGTATATACAAAAAAGTGGGAACAAAATCATCTTCTTAGACTACAGAGAGCAAAATAGGTTCAATTACCCATCGATCGATCGAATTGTTAAACAAAATTTAATTAATGTAGGATTGTACCTTGTACTACCTACTACCATGGAATTTTTATCTTTTTCACCAAAAGGCATATTTTGTTTTGTCAAGGTTATTTTTGTTCGGGTGTAGGCATAAAAACTTCAATCTGGGTTGGCATGGCATTGCATTATTGGAATATGTTTCCAAGCTCATCCAATTCATCAATTTGGGTTTAGAAACAAGCACTCTACAATTGATCAGGTGCATAGAATCACAGATAAGATCGAAAAAGCATTCGAAGAGAAAAATGTGTGCTCTACAATATTTCTTGATATAGCACAAGCTTTCGATAAAGTCTGGCATAAGGGACTGATCCATAAATTACAAAGGCAACTGCCGGAGCAGTATTCAACAATTCTGGAGTCATATATAACAGATCGATTCTTCAGAATTAAACAAGAGACAGAGTACTCAACATTAAGAGGAATTAAAGCTGGTGTACCACAAGGTAGTGTGCTAGGTCCAGTGCTATACCTTCTGTTTACTAGTGATCTGCCTGAAAGTGAAGGAACTACTATAGCAACTTTTGCAGATGACACTGCTGTGCTTGCTGTTGGAGCAAGTGTCGAAATTGCAATACAAAAGCTCCAAATGGCAATAAACGGTATTTCAGAATGGACCAAAAAGTGGCAGATTAGATTGAAAGACCTAAAGTCAGTCCATATTAATTTTACGTATAAAAACGTACCACACATTCCAGTATACATTAATAACAATGTAGTGGAATACTCAAATACAGCTAAATATCTGGGCATGACCCTAGACGCTAAACTGCGTTGGAAAGCGCATGTAAAGAAAAAGAGAGATGAGCTGCACATGCGATACAGTAAAATGTATTGGCTTATTGGGAGGTACTCATCCCTGTCCAACTACAATAAATTACTGCTATACAAGCAAGTCTTGAAACCAGTATGGACCTACGGGCTCCAATTGTGGGCATGCACATGCCAATCAAATTTACAAAAAATTCAAGTCTTCCAAAATAAAGTACTAAGGAACATAGTTAATGCACCTTGGTACATACGCAACGCTGATCTACATAGAGATCTAAATATTGAAATGGTTGAAGATGAAGTTAAAAAGGTTGCCCAAAGGCACAGAAGTAGGCTTCTTAACCACGTTAACGTTGACTTACAGAACTTTTAAATACTGACAATGTAATCAGAAGATTGAGGCGGGTAAAACCCCTTGATCTATAAGAGTTAGCCAAGGCCAAGAGATTAGGTAATATCTTCAAACAAAAAAGTTTCGAAATCCGACAAACGGCGGATTCTTCTTATGAATTTTCCAAATATTTTAAAAATAAATTGCCGATTAGTCGAACGACTAGGTGCAATCCCATTTCGGGATGACGAAAGTCAGTCCCTCCCGGGAGTTTTTTTAGAGATTGTTCGAGTCCCTCACTATTGCAGAAGCATCCCTCGCGTACTTGCTCTGCAATGTCTTTCGATGATTTTTCCTTCCAGCGAACCCCCAAACAAAAAAAAAAAAAATGTTTCCAAGCTTGGACTAAAAGTATAAAATTCAAGCAAATTTTGTAATTCGTTTAGGTAGGTTTAAATGACTGGAAAACTGTCAAAATGGCAACGCTGCTTTTAAGCTCTTTACCCTTTCGATTTATAGTGCAAATATAGTGTGACATGCAATAAGGTAGCCCTTAGCTGACTGATATTATTCATAGAATATTAACCAGCGATGGGGCACACCAGCGCATCATGCCAGGATTTGCAACGGACAGCCCAAAACACGCCACAGTGGGGCACAGTGGCCCAAAAGCTGGCATTAATTCAAATTACTAAATTAGAAATATCTATACTATAATTTTAAAAAATTAAAATGATTAATTTTTAGACTTATCTGATTCATCACAGCGCAACTTAGTTGAGGCTTGATTGTTTCTCAATTGAATCAAGTGTTTTTTCTTCTTTGTATGAATACAGAATTTGAAATATTGGAACGAAACAAAAACAGTTTTTTTTGATGTGCTGTGGTCTTTTTTAAAAAAAGTTAATTTTTAAGGGTTTCCTTTATCCCGTAGGCTTTTAGTTGGGTTCTGGGTTCGTCCGAGTTTTAATGTTTGTGTCATTTAAATGTGCGTGATGTGTATTTTCTATTTCTTTCAAAAAAACCTGCTACTTTTGTGAACTAATTGGTATGATGAGAAGCTCTGGGAGTGTATTTGTTTAAGAACGGTTCAATTTCGTAAAAGAATAACTTATTTAAGTTACAAAAATCACCCAAATACCCAATACCCAAATAGAAGTTATAAAAAAAAACTCTAGCATTTCAAAATTGATTTTAAGACAAGGTGGCTCAAAGCTTGCAGAACCGAGAAAAAATTTGTTAAATCTAATGAAAAATTGCGAAACATTTGTATTTCATTCTATAGAGCAGCGGTTCTCAAATTTATTAAGCTGTGGAACCCTAAGCAATGCCCAAATATATTTCGGAGCTCCAACTCTTTGTACCCTATTTATACCGAAACAAAAACCGGGTTTTCGCGAAAACTTCATCGAAAACAAAAGTTTTCCCATACATATTTCAGTTTTCAAAACGAGTCGCTTAATAGTACCTACACTTACACCGCACCTTAACTCATCGTTTCGGCTAAATTCAATATTTCAGGCCAGCATTTCGCCATATATTTTCCAACATTTCTAAATGTTGAATTTCGTCGCTGCATTTGTAAGTTTGTCCAATCGAACAAACCTCGTTAGTCGTTACAAATTTCGCACGTCATCATTTCAGCCCGCTGACAAAAAAACGGCTGTCAACAAATCAATTAAAATGAGTCAGCAATATATTTGATACATCTGAATTAGCACTTAAATACATGTTTCAAATAATATAGCTGACAAAAATAAATTCTTTAGGTTCAACCACTTCAAACAAGGATAAGTAATCAATTTTGACACTATCTGTCATTTGAAATGTTGAAGTTTCAGTGGGAACGCAAAATTGAACTTCGAATTTTTTTTTTATCCCAAAATGTTGATATTAGGTGCGGTGTAAATGTAGATAGGTACTATAAAGTCTGCCAATCGTTGGATTGTTAAAACAAACACACCTTTTGCAATAATCAGAAAATTCAGCAGAACAGCTGACCTAACAAATTTCATAACTCACAACATAAAATCCTTTTCCACAATTAATTGATGGGCTCATAATACATATTTTTAAATGCACTAAATGAATTTTATTTGTTAATTAATGCGATCGAAATTAGTAGCCAAAATAGTTTGCACCGAAGTTTAACGACTAGTGTCTCACAGCTGATTGAAACGTCAAACGAAAACTAATTTGTGTTCGGTGTTGCTTCACAGCGATACGTTGTGTTGTGATTTGTGACATAACGGCGGAGCAAATTTAATAAGGCCTATTTGGCAAGTTCAAGCGTTCAGGGTATTCACTCCTAATAACAACCCAAAATTCGTTTGATAATACAGAAGCAAATACGTGTTTTGAAGAAGAAGAACTCTACGGCTTAGTGTCGTAGGCTGGGTTTTCATTAGAAAAGGATTTTGTACCCACTTGATGTTAGTTTTCGTATCAAACGTTAAACATTTTTTGCGCAAAAATCTTTGTAATTCGATACCTACTTACAAAAAAAAAAAATTTTGTGTTTTACTATTCTTAATTCTTAATTTGGAAAAAAAAAAAATCCAGTCTTTTCCCAAAGAAGCACTCAACTTGCTAAAACTCCAAAGTGTCCAGGAAACAAACGCTCTGCCTGATTCTGGTGAAAATAATGATGAAAGTGATGAAAGTGCTGATATCTAAGTATGGAATAATAATTTTCGGTTTTGTTTTGTATTTAATGTGGACAAATTTAATTAATTGTAATAAATACCTATGAATAATTTAAAAAATGCTTTTACTTATTTGTTTTTCTTCACGATAAGAGAGGGCGTAAAAGTGGATATGGGGAAGTTAGTGTAGTTGATAAAAATTGGATCTTCAAAAAGTCTTCTTTATGTTTTTAATATTGAAAAATAGGCATATTTCAGAAAAGTGGGCATTTAGTGGGCGTGTCGCGTGGGCGGGCTTACCACATTTCAGGGCATTCTGCCCTGATGCGCGACGTGCGTGGAAGACAAAACTAGATATATCCTAAATATAGAATAGGTATAGGTAAAACTTCGAACGTGCAAAAACATCGTCTAGCTTCAACAAACTCTTTACATCTCTTAATGGATTTCAGCAAATAGCACAAAAACAAAATTTCAAGCCCAAAAACGACTCATTCTGTCACAGTCATCAAGCGTCCACTTTTATCCTGTCGCCATGGAAAAAAATTGCGAAAAAGGTAATTTCATGGCTCTAAGCCTCTGTCATCGCAGCAACACCACCCACAGCCTCACCTGCCCCCAACGCTAAACCATTGCCGCACAAGCAATAAAATATATTTTTTTAAATAAAGCAATTAATAGACCAAACACACACCAGATGTCATCAAATTGTCCGCAAAGCATTAGTGAAATCCACTGCATCCGCTCTCGAACGAACCACAATCCTATGATGGCGACATCAAAAAACCAAAATCCGAAAACAGAAAAAAAAGTTGCGGCGAATATCGAAGGAAATCCTGCTTTGGTGTTGATTAAAAATTATCAAATTGTTGGCAAAAATATACACACTGATGCACACCGCACAGCAACCAATAACACAGCAGCACATGCTGAAAAAAGTACAAAATATTTGCTATCCTATCTGACTAGGCTACCTATTATATACGTGTGCAAATTATTGGTGCCACCGCTGCAGCCAATACCGCCACCGCCGCCGACCGCTTCAGCTGTTGAATAAAAATGAATCGCATTTAACGTGTCGTTTGTTTCATTTTCAATGTTTCGTCAGACACAGATACGGCTACGGAATATAAAATACAGATCCAGATACGAGTACCACCTATACTCCTCGACGTACTCTATCTGTTTATACTGTGGCTATCATCGTTGCCAATGCAAGGAGAGCGGGGACATTTTTCGAATGCAAATTTTTGGTTGTTGCTTCGGCTGTATTAGATATAGATGGATACCTAGAGTTTTGCTTATGTATTCGTGGAAAAGTGGTATGGCTGGCAAAATGTAGTTCCATCCTTCGTAGTTGTGCGACTAAATTGCAAATCAATTTGCCAGCCATGTGTTATATGTTCCACTCTTAATAGTGAATCCGAATCCATGAGATTAATTTGTATTGTGATCGTTGGCAGTACCTAGGTACGAGCAACGAACTTTCCTCTACGATGGAGTATGTGTTGTTAAATTTAATACTTTCGCAATGACCATTAATTACTTTGCAAATTGCTCAGTGGGCAACGGCTGACGGTATGACATGAGGTAATAGATCGTTCTTTTCAGATAGCTACTCCCAAAGTCCCAAATCAATTACTGAGAAGAAATATAGGTATAGGTAACCACCTTCATTACTACTTGTAGTTTATGGTTTATATGCGGTGTTGTCTGTAGATTTGTATGTAGATATGCAAGGAGGCTATCTTCCTTTTTAGTTGCGGTGGGTATCAAAATGCCATCATTCGACTCCTATTCAAAGATTTAGGCCCGTTTGCTGATACTACTCATAGCGATTTAAGTTCCACTTAAAATCTTATGTGACAGTTTATGACGTGGAAAAAGTAGCCCATAAGTAATTTAAGTAGAACTTAAATCGCTATGTGCAGTATCAGCAAACGGGCCTTAGTCGTCTTAAATTGAATCGTCTTAAATACCAAATTTGGCATCGTCCCGAATAATTCGTCAACTGACGCTTATTAAACCGCGCTTAACCATTTTTGTCTACAGTAATTCAAAACCAAGGCTTGGATAAGATAGCCAAAGGAAGTGGATCGCTGGACTACACGGAAAGTATTGAAAATCATCAATTGCAAATTTTTGAGTTGCAATTCGCGAATTATATATTTTTCGCAAATACAACCATTTTTTCTTGAATTGATACAAAAATTCGTAATTTCACATTGAAAAGGGCGAAGAATATCAAAATCAGTTTGTTGAATTTTACGATTAGAAGTATTAATTCGAGCTTCGTAAATTCGTAGATATTTGCGACATAATTTGACGCAATTTGCCACTTGAATCTAATTTACAATCTCAAATTGCAAAACATATTTGATGTCTACCACCACTGAAAGATGAATCAATGAAATCTTATAAATTGACACACATATATTGAAAACGTAAATTGACGTAGAGAAGTCATAAATTGCAAAATAATTTTTGTTATTTCCATGGACTTAAATTGAAATTTGCTCGTCCCACTTGATTACAAACGGTAGTTTTTGTTTTTATTTTACGATATTTTTCAAACCCTTCACTAATCTGGGAAAAACCAATAGCACAAGGAATGAAGGATATATTGTGCTTATATTGTAGAAAAAAAAAAACGGGATTAAGCTGATAAATGCAAGTTCTCTGACGCTTTTCTTCACAAAGGTCATAAAATTTACCTCTTTTATTGTCTCACTTAATTTCAGTGGGGGCAATACCCCCATATATTTGGCTTAATACAAGCTAAAACATTTGGGCTTAAAGAAACAACTTAAAACTAAGACATGAAAAGCCCTAAGACTTAGATTTAAAGACAAGGAGAGTGGTGAAGGAGATCAAGCTTGAGGTGGGCAGAGCTGCGGTTGAAATCAAAAATTTAAAGGTTGGAATTAACCTTTCGCAGTACGGTGGTTTGATGGGTAAAAGAGCCGACGGAAACGTAAATTACGGGGGTTTGTGTTAAAGAAAATAGAGTTGTAAAGAGACGCGCAATCGACGGAGCTTGAGAGAAGACGATAAAAGAAGAGTATATGTTCGCAGCGTCTCTGCGTTCCTCAAGAGTATTCAGGTTAATGATTTTGAGCCGGTCTATGTACGGTAGCAAGATAAAAGGATCGTCCCAAGGCAGACCTCGGAGGGCAGATCGAAGAAAGCGACGTTGGACGTTCTCAATTCTGTGTGCATGAACTCGATGAAAGGGAGACCACACTTGACTAGCGAATTCAAGAAGGGGACGAACTAAGGTGATATAGAGAGATCTAGTCACGTAAGGGTTGGAAAATTCTTAAGACCATCGTTATACAAAGCCGAGTGATGAATTGGCCTTACAAATTATTTTGTCAATATGCGAACGAAAATTTAGCTCCCTGTCGTACAATATGCCAAGCTTGACAAGAGAATGAACGAGAGAGATTGGTTGACCGTGGAGAAGGTAAAGTCGGGGAGGGGGCTCGTTGCACTTGCGTGATAGGGTAATGGATTTGCATTTGGGGATGTTGAGTTCTAAGCAATTTTTGAGGCACCAGGTCGAAAAACTATCAAGGTCTTATTGAAGGAAGCAGGCGTCTTGAGGTGAAGAGATGCTTTTGAAGAAGTTAGTATCATCTGCGTAGTGAGAGAGGGACGAGTGTTTGATGACTTTCTCGAGATAATTTACCGTTAGGATGAAGAGAAGGGGACCTAAATGGCTTCCTTATGGGACACCAGATTTTGCTAGGAAGGAGGACGAGAGTGCGGACCTAAAGCGAACGCTATAATACCTGTTTTCAAGGTAGGAAGATATGCATTTTATCAGTATAGGTTCAAACCCGAGGGCAGATGATTTGAATAGGATTAAATTTTATTTTTTATTTTTTTTTTATATACTTCTCCCGGGAAAGGCGAACCTATAACGCTTCAACAGCGCCCCGAGATGCCTGCAGATGTATGTTTGTTCTGCACTTAAATTGCTGCAAATTGTAGTCTTCTGGAAATATATCCCCAGGAAGCGAGTTCCAAAGTTTGCTTGTCCTGTAACAGAAGGAGTTTTTGAAAGTTGATGTCCTCGCGGTTGTCAAGTGTACTGTATGGTCATGAGCATTAGCAGCCTGTCTTGTTGGGCGCCCAAAAGTTGCATTTCGAGGGATAATGTCTTTGAGTTCCTCAGAACATCTACCATGGAAGTACCTATAGAACAAGCATAGGTCAGCGACTTGTCTTCTGTGCACCAACGGTTGTAGATTCGATGTGAGTGTAGGGTCTCCAATGAGTCGAACTGCTCGTCTCTGTATGCTATCAAGCAGGTTAAGTGAATGTTTTGGGACCGAGCTCCATATATGGGAACAATATTCCAAGCCTGGTCTAACCTATGCTTTGTAGAGAAGGAGAAGTTGCTTGGGGCTAAAGTACCTCTTTGCTCTAAATAGATAGCTCAACTTTGCGGACGCCGATTTTGCGATATAGGATATGTGGTTCTGCCATGTGATTCCTGAATTGACTGTGACTCCTAGAAGGTGCATAGAGTCCTTGTGATGGATTGGATGGTCATCCATTTGGATCTGAGGAACTGTTGATGCATTTTTTCTGGAAAATGTTGTGAGCTGTGTCTTGTTTGCATTAAGTACAACCAAGTTGTCCTTTCCCCACTTCAAGATTTTTTCCAGATCATCATTTAGAGAATTAATTTGTTCACATCTCTGATTGTGTGATGTAGCCGTATTCACAGGCCCACTGTTCGAGATGGAGGATATAAGAGTGCTGTCATCTGCAAAGCAGTAGATATTATTATTTGTCGATCCAAGCAAATCGTTGATGTGGAGAAGAAATAGAGTTGGAGAAAGAATAGATCCTTGGGGCACTCCTGCATTTATAGCAAACGAATTGGATGATACACCATCTACAACAACTTGGATCGATCTTCCCAGAAGAAAATTTTGCATCCATCCGCAGAGTAGTTGTGGTAATCCGTAAGACGCTAACTTGTCTAATAGGGCTCTATGCCAGACTCGGTCAAATGCCTTTGATATGTCCAAGGCTACGGCTCTGGATTCGCCGTGTTGTTCAATTGATTGTGTCCATAAGTGCGTTACGTAGCTTAACAGGTCACCAGTGGAACGACGGCTCCGAAATCCGTATTGCCTGTCGCTTATTAATCGATGGCCTTCTAGATATTTGATTATTTTGACATTTATTGCCTTTTCCATTACTTTAGAGAGCATTGAAAGTAACGCTATTGGACGATAGTTTTCTGGCAGACATTTCTTCCCTTTCTTTGGAATAGGTTGAATGCGAGCGGTCTTCCAGCAAGAAGGAAACGTCTTCTGGGAGTACGACATGCTAAACAGCTTACAGAGTACAGGTGCAAGTTCTGGTGCACAGTTCTTGTACTATAGCCGGGATTCCATCGGGTCCCGTTGCCTTATTGCAATCTAGTTCTTTAAGGATGCGTTGAATTATTCGAGGCCGAAATTTCACTTCTGCCATCGATGATTGTATCCTCGGGATATTTGGTGGCTCTAGCTGTGCAGAATCTAGGGTGGAATTCTCTGAAAACATGCTAGCGAAAAGATCTGCCTTTTCTTTAGGTGTTGTTGCTAGCGTGCCGTCTTCTTTTACTAGAGTTGGAAAAGAAGAGCAAATAAAGTTATTACTGATTGCCTTTGCCATGGACCCGAATGCGCGTGAGCCGCTAGGACATCCAATCACTTTGTTAGTGACT
The DNA here is from genome assembly GCA_946477585.1 of Cheilosia urbana. Lineage (NCBI taxonomy): Eukaryota > Metazoa > Arthropoda > Insecta > Diptera > Syrphidae > Cheilosia > Cheilosia urbana. The sequence goes on from OX297857.1 coordinate 8,102,663, forward strand.
CTTTCGCTGTAAGTTGTCTTCGCCGATTCAATAATTAGGTTGGATCTATTTCGAAGAATTGTAAATTCAGATCTTTTTAGTTCTGAAGGGTTTGACCGCCATTCACGGAAAGCCTTGTTTTTCGCTGTGGTAGCTCACTTGCATTCTTTGTTAAACCACGATTTATTTGAAGCTAATTTTTTGATGCAATGTAGAATATAAAGTTCCATACCGAGTAAAATATTTTCGGTTACGGCTTCTGCGCACATATTGACATCAGTATCTCTAAAGCCCATGGCAACGAAGCGAAGAAATTACGCAGCTCGTCCCAGTTAGATTTACTATAATTCCAAATCGAACGATAACGATCCTTTATCGCTCCTATTGGTATCGGTATAGAGAGGATAGCAGATATTAGAGGATGATCCGAATTCCCTAAGGGAGCAGACACTTTTATTTCATAAACAGATCGAGAGTGTTTCCATAATTTGTTGGATTGTCTGGAATTCGCGTGGGCTCATCAACCAGTTGAGTGAAATTGCAGCAAATGGCGAAGTCTTCAGCTTGTTCCCCTGGGTAAGAATTCTTCATTAAGCTTTTGTAACTTAATTTCAATAAGAGAAGGGTCTACTGCTTGAGAGAGAAAGGGACCGTTAGAGAAATTCGGTAGGTAGCTAAAGTAAGAGGGATCTGGTGCGAAGGAGATATCGGCAAAAGATAGCTTAAAAAATGTGGCAAAAAAGTTTGCAATGGTATCTGGGTCTGTGGAAGATTCATTTTTAAAAGAGAGAGAAGGAGGGTAGTCGTCGGATTTGTTTATATAGTTGACGAATTGGAAAAAGGACTTTGGGTCGTTTATTAAATTGGTATGTGCATCATTTAGATAGCATTGGTAGATAGAGTTATAAAGTTGGGTAAAATTAAGATAAATACGCAGATAGTTGGAAAAATCGGAAGAATAACCGGAGCGGAGAAAAACTGTCTAAAGCTTATTTCTTTTAATACGTAAGGAACGAAGTCTTCGATTATACCGTGGGTGGGAATTGGATGAAGTTCTATGGCGAGAAAAGGGAACATAGAGAGAAATGGAGGTAAATAACTCTCTCTAAAATATGGAAAGAGCATCATTTAATGATAGATTGGCACAATCGAAACAGCAAATACTAAGATAGGCATCAATTTTTTGGAAGTTAGCCTTGTGAAAGTCGTAAGAAGAGATGACTCCGGGAGAACTGGACTGGGGTGGAGAGCTGTGGAAAAATGAAAGAAAAGAGGGGGATGAAGGTTGTCAATAGTAGATAGAGAAAGGGTACAAGGCGAGACTGAGGAGTTAATGGGGTCAGTTTTGAATGTAAGGTCTAATCGTCTACCCATGTAGTTTGAGACCTCGCTTACTTGGCATAGACTAGAGTCTGTCAGGCTAGCTAGGAAGAGACATTCCTTAGTAGATTTGGCATTTGAAGCTATGAAGAAAGATTCATCTTCTGACGGAGTCCAGTGCAGCTGAGGCAGATTTAAATCGCCGAAAATAAGGATATTGTCTAGGGAGTCAGATGAGTCGATAATTTTGTCATTCGCGTCAATGGGAAGTTGGTACGATTCGATTGATTGGGCTGGTAGAATATAGAAACACATAACGTAAAGGGACCTCTGGGGAGTGTTATTTTTATTGAAACAAATTCTAGTTTTTAAGACGAGGAAGTAGCAAGCGGGAATGCATCAAGGCTATTGTGAATGACCAGTAGAACGCCTCGACAAGGAGACTCGTTCGTAGGGCGGGTAATTTCGTCGTCTCGAAAGACATTGAATGAAGGGGGAAATAACTCTTGGCTCTTTATGTCGGGGATTAGGTTGGTTTCAGTAAGGGCATATATATCGAATGCATGGGAGCATGAAATTGTCGCAGAATAGCACTGGTTTTTGAGCGCAGGCCTCTTAATATTGTTCGGGGGAGGTGGATGAAGTGATGGCGGTATTGACACTTTAGGGACGAAAAAAATTGTTGTGATCGGCACGGCTCCGTTGGAGGGAGGTGTGAGATACGTTTAGAGCTGATATGAGAAGCAAAGGAAGATAGGTCTTTGTCCACGGTGGCCGACGAAAAGTTGAAGCCATCGTGATACGGTTGTAGATTTATCGCAAAGAAACCCGATCAATAGGGAGGCCTTCTTTTTGAATATATATCTGAACGTTAGTTTTAGTTTTGCCTTCAATGCAGATGGATTCAGGTTTATCATACAAGTATGCAAGGTAAAGTCGAACATTTTCAAAAAGCCTGTGATCTCTCAGCCATGATATAATATATCGGCCATCAAGGTCGTTGGGGGAGGAAATATTGTTTAAAAACTTGGAAGTAAGTTTAACTGCTTGGGGGAGTATAGAGGATCAAATATTGCAGAAGCCTTAGAGATTGGGGTATGTAGAATAGAATTGGAGCTAGCAGAGGTAGATGGGCAGGATTGAGAACATGGGAGTGTATGAAGTTCGGGAAATTGGAAGTCGATGACGAGTTAACAGGGGCTAGCGGATAATCAGAGGGGCGACGAGGATCTGGATTTATGTTAAATGATACGCGATAACTTTGAAATTACTGTAGGGTGATGAGGGGTACCTTGAGGGTGTACTAAGTTAAGATTCATATGGGGAAAAGTGTTTGGTTGAGAAGAATTTGTAACGTGGAGAGCAGGATTGGAGGCAGACGGGGCAGGATTGAGAGTATGTGAGTTTGAAGTTACCGTGGGATGATGAGGGGTACCTTGAGGAAGTGCTTAAGTGGTTGGTTGTGAAGAGTTTTTGATTGAGGGTGTAGTAGAGGTAACTTTCAGAAAAGTGAGAGGGGAGAATAGTGATTGTTGCTGAATGAGTTCTGGTATGAAATCAATTTTGTTTGATGCCAGTCTAAGGTTTTCATCCATAACTAAACGGAAAGTTGCGATATCATTGCTGACCTCATTGGCTTTGTTTATAATGTCAAACAGTAGTGGATCGATGAGTTGATGGGATGGTTACTCGGTTTTGGTAGGTAGGTAGGTAGGTTCGAAAGGAGTTCAAATGTTCGTTAAGTCGAGTGATATATGTGGGTTCAGAATTGTGTTAATGTCAGATTTCAGATCACTTTTCAAGTTCAGAAACGTTGACTTAAGTTCAGCGTTGATTACGAACAGTAGCTAAATCCATCTGTTACCATGTTTTAAATCAAATGTAATTATGCTTCGAGTATTAGGAAGCTTAGTTCAAGAAATAACTTCATGCAATCAACTATGGTAAAAGAAAAGACATTGACCAAGGAGGAAATATGCCAAATTCGAGCTTAACGGGAACAAGGATAATCCATCCGTTTCATAGCCAGTAAGATTGGAAGAGGCGCAACTGTTGTACACAGCATAATTAAGGACCCGCAGAAGTATGGAAAAAAAAAACCACAAAGGAAGATCCAGCAAAGCAACTATACGTATCAGACAAGGCGGGCGGTACTGAGAGCTTCTTCAAATTCAAGGCTCTCCGTAAGTAAAACTAAGCCAGAAACTGGAGATCGACTGTTCATCGCGTGATACAGAAGGCCAGCAATATTCGCCATGAAAAAATTAAAAGGAAACTATTGAATGCGGCACGTAAGATCCACCGGCTAGATTTTGCAACAAGTCACATCAGATGGAATCGAGAGTGGCATACCGTTGTATTTCCTTAACAAAAAAAAAAAAAAAATTATGGGGAGCAATGAGCTATTATGGAACTGTGCACCTGGATTTCAAAAGCTCCAAAATGAAGGCAATCACTTACAAATCGATACTGGAAAGAACTTTTTCGCAGTTTTCGGAATAGACAGCGATGAACGTTCAAGACAATGCACCGATACATACCGCATGCACAAAAAAAGCCTGGGTTGGGATTCTGTAGAAAACGAAACGAAAACGAAAGAAAAGAAACTTTGCTTCGTTTCTAATGTTTTTTTGGCCACATTCGTTTAGGTTTGAGAAACTGTATGACAACAAAATTATAGTTTGGCAGTCTCAATACTTGGTTTATTTTCGTTAAGTTATTTTGACAATTATCAGCTCACAACTGACAATTCTTTGTTGAATTTGATTGTTTACGAAGTCGGCCGTTTGGAATGAAAATTTATGACGTTTTCCATTTGGGATTTTCAGATTTTGCTCTCAGATGTCAGATATTTCATGCCCATTGGAAAATAAAACGAGATTTTTTTTTCTTTACATTTGTGGTGGTGTTTTAAAAGTCAGCTGTTCTCAAATTGTTATAAAAATCCATTCAATTTATGTTGATATCCATTACAGCGGCCAAATGGAAAATTTTCTCTATTTTTCACAGACTTTTCGTCTCTTAAAACGTAAAATAACACACTTTAAAGTTTGACAAATGACAACGAGATTCGCTTAATTGCTCTGACTGAAAGTGTTCTTGTTTGCGGCCATTGGAACATGAAATCTGACAGGCAGCGTATTTCGAGAGAAGAAAAACTTTTTTTGACCCGATTGAAAATGATATTAAATAAATCAATAACAATTAAATCGTTTGATCTTCACTTCGTAGAATTTCGAATAAAAAAGTCGTGAATTAGTAAATCCTGAGCTAAGCTCTAAAGCTAGACTAACTTTTCGTAATCTTTTGCTTATTTTTCTTGATTTGATCTTAATTTTTTTCCGTGTATAACTACCTATCAACCGACAGAAGCCAATAAGAGCACCAGAGTGTTCGGCAGATCAATGTCAATCTAAACGGACGGATCGAATATATCGGTAAAGAATTTCGTCTCGATAAGCCCCAGTTCGCAAATATTTCTTGCTTTCGAATTTCTTTCCCACTTCCAATTTGTATGCAATGCTTGGTAACTCCGAACCTAGCTAAATGTATCTGAATGTATAGTATCTTTGTTACTTCTATGCAACATAAATCGTTCTCAAAAAATTTTTTTTTTTAATTTGTTCATTTTCCAAAAACTATTTATTTTTGAAGTTTCACGTAAGGGTAGAAAGAATTACAAATTTCCTGCAAAGGAAGGATATATAATAATTCGTAAATATAGGTATAAGGAATATTTCGACTTTTAGTTTTTCTTCTTTTTGAATCATTAAATTTGATTAAATGGCGGCGCTTTTTCCACTGTTCATGTATCGTCTGGCGGCGTTGCCAACAATCTTGAATGATGACTGATCAATGATAAATTCAATGAAACTTTCTTAAAAATAACCTTTAATTGCACGAACTAAATTTAATACTCTCCCGTTCCAGGTGCGCGTTCGTAAATCTCTCCCATTCCGATTTTACAAAAATCCAGGGTCACATTATGGAAATTCAAAGGGACACACGAAAGCACACAATCCCTTCTGTATCTATATACATGATTTTCTCTCTAAATTGCACTTTGCTCAGCCAAAAGTGTAACTAAGAAATTTTTCAAGAATAACGCACAGAGACAGGACTTACAATATCAGAAAGACCGGAAAATTTGTATCCTTCAGGATGAATCCAAAGTAAAATACTAAAAAAAGGACAACCAACAAAAACTTTTTCAATAGAAGAGGGTTAAGAAAACTGCATAGAACTTTTCGCGCAAGACGACGACAACATAAAATCAAAGAGAAAGAACAAAAAAACTTTCCAAAGTACCATTTAAATTCAAGTGTTCCTTGGGGAGGAATAAATTGCCCGTACTCTGCTCTGCCATTTTGGTCCTTTTAGTTTTACTCTGCATTTTAAGGATGTCTTAGAATAAAAAAAAAAAATAAAAAAAAAAAAAAAACAGACGAAAACACTTCACTCCCCCCAAAAACTACATGTACAAAGGTAATCCCATTTTCTGTGGGCGAAAGTATGTGTACAGCAGAAGGGTAGATACTATAGACAAACAACGACAGTGACGATAATGATGACATTAAAATCTCATTCCGTGTGAGCGGGCATTTTTTTTTTATCTGCTTGAGGTGGCCACTCTTCTTAAGTGACACAAAGTAGCTTTCGGATCGGATTACACTACAGCTTGAGTCCTTGTGTGGGCATCGGCAGGTTAATTTCGTGAAGTGACTTTCAGACATATGCCACATCAATATCAACTGTGAATATACGCCGCGCGCGAATTATTTCCAAACGAATGGAGCAAACCCCTTTTGCTGTTGCGATAAAAATAGTTTAGCATCCCTATGCAAAGAGCGGACGCGCGCCCGAACAATTATTACAGAACAACACTTTACAGTCCCACACAAAACAAAAAAAGGCGCACAAAATCCTTTATCTTAGAGCGAGTTTGGCTGCCCCCTCCGGTTGTTTGTTCAATTGAATTTAATCGAAAACGAAAAGTGAACAGAATTGAGACATATGCAACAATTTCGATTGCATTGATGCACCCCAGATAATTCAGCGACGAATCTATAGTCTGACCGGGCTATACGTTATTTCGTCCCCCTATATACCGACAATTGCAAAAAAATTAATAGATGTCCTCAGAATTGAGAATAGCAGTCAATCAAATACACAAATACACGTAGGTACACATGCTGGCTGGCTGATGTTTAGGAAAAATCCTAAACCGACAGCCAGACTGGTGTGCATTGTCTATTTTGGCACAAAAACGGTCCGCAGAGACTGACAGGCCGGTAGGCCAATTGCTGAAGAATGTTACAGATATCGATTAATTTCGGTAGAACTACGCATGCATATATAACACAGAAGTCTGGCAGTACAGTGCCGAGATAGTGGTGATGGCATTCCCTTCAGGAAACCCATCATGACGATGATGAATCAATTCGATCGTGACAGCATAATCAAATAAGTAATGAATGTGATTTGTAAGGCTGCGAAACGTTATGTGTTGTATGCAGTGGTAATTTTTATTGAAGGATGTTGCTCCTTTTGTGCTAAACCTGACTTGACATCTTGGTTTGCAACCACTTTCAGGAGAGGGCAAAGGAACGGCCGTTTCGAATGGTAGAAGTGTTTTAGCAAAGGACCTGAAATGCGAAGATAGTTTTTTTTTTTCCAAGGAGAGTCTTATCTCAGACCATGGGTTGCCTAACACCAGTGCGCCACATGTGCGCCCGAAAAAAAAAATATTTTTAAATGTATTTTAAGTCTCGACTCGATCCTCTGACTAACCACACACGAGGTTTTTGTTCGTTCATATCGTATTCAAATGCCAGAAATGTGGATTCTGTCAATCATATCAAGTTGGAAGTCAACACGGACAATGCTTAAAGGTACCTCCAAGCGAGAGAGGTCGTCTGTCTCAGATTAGTCCATGTGGATTGGGAGCTCAACCAGCCTGGAGTGCAGAAGAGGCTCATTTAAGAAGCCGCAGTGCCAGAGCCCCTTGAATGCTCTCCCGCTTCATAATTTATTTATCTGTCATTGTATACCCTGAACTAATACAGCAAGTCCAACGTCCGGAAGAGTCCGGAATCGAAAAAATCACTTCTGAAACCGTTACGTTAGCACAAAGAATACTTTTCTGGTGATTATGAGAAGAGAATTTCCCTTCTCGATTTTAAGTCAGGGGGCAGATCCTATAAGGCGAAACGATCAAACGTTTTCGTGCGCAAGAATGATTTGCCTTATGTTACACAAGTAAATTTCTTCGTGCACACAAAAACGTTTGTTCGTTTCGCCTTACAGAATGTGACCCCAGGATCCACTCAAGAAGCATTCACACAAGTACACAACTGTAATATATGTATTTTATATAAGTCCGCTGACAGCTGTCGTATATTCTTTTTTGGCATTTCGCCAACACTTTTGTGGATTTAATCAGAAGCAGTTTTCTTGTTCCATTGGATTACAGAATGAGTAGATCCCCGAGTGAAACCAATGGAAAACGACATAAGTGTGACAGCTGGATTTCCAAGATGGCTGCGTATAAACTACGTGGCAAATCCATTTGAAGGCCCATCTTCTAACAACTTATTTGTGTATCTCTCTACATATATATAATAGAGTTGCAAAAGCGTTGTGACTTTATAACTCACGAACGGTCGAACCGAATTCGATCAAATTTGTAGAGTTTGTTTGCATGGTCGCGTAGTTGGTTTGTCTAAAGTTTGAACGAAATTGGTCAACGCGGTCGTGAGTTATGTCAACATCTAATTTTGTCCATATAAAAAAAAAAAAAAAAAAAACGTAGGCGCCTTTGAGCGTGGGATGTATGTTTACTGTGTGCTGATGTCATACACACGGCAAATACGCATTGCAGCCATACATGCATACAGCTGTCAGTGAGTTATTATGTTACGGTTTCTTTTTTTGTTTTTCCATCGAACTCGCATCGCTACTGACGGTTGTAATATTAATTAATTTGTTTGAAACACAAATGTACGTGTAAATTGTATTCGTGTGATGATATTAGTGTGATAATATAGAATAGAAAGCTTTAAAATACTACATATATTCCCACTCATCATTTAGTAATGTAACTAGTTAAAATGAAAAGATTCATCTCTGACGTTCAAGAGGTACGAAGTAATTCTATCTATTTACATGAAAGTGGTAATTGGAGACATCCAAAGATATAATGAAGATATTTAGAGGTTTTTAGAGGTTCTTCTGGGATCGCAAATACTACAAAGAAACAGTCAGAAGAGGTTTGGATTTGGTAGACAATCATATATCTTCTTCTTCTCTCTCTCTAAATCTATATATAAAAATAAGTTTAATTGTGTTTGAAATTGATGTTTTCTGTAATGAGTGAACCGATTTTGTTTCAGTAAAATTTCCATGAAAGGTGACGTCAATACCAAGGTTTTTATGTACATACGACGTTTATATGTGTATTGGTTCATCAGTTATAGGCATTATCAACTGAAGTGTATTTGGGCGTATAGGGTGTTGTCGATCTCCAAAACCAATCAAACGATTTCAATGAAATTTTGTGGATGTGTGTGCAGCTTGAAAGATGGAATGTCTCTGCTTGAAATGGAAGTTTTGTTGTCGAGATATAAACATTCTTATAAAAACAATTCAACTTCATTTATGAGGTGAATATTTACTTCTATGGGCACGCTGTGATCTGGCGAGGCAACGGAAGTGAATTCTCTCGAATTAAATAAATTAATTAATAAGTAAAAAACTTCTGTTCCAACCGGGAATTCAACACGAGACTGTGAAATTCATATGCTATGTCTTACACAATCACTAGACTACTGAAACAGTTTAAATCCGTACCAAATACCATCAAAATTGATTGAAATTCATATTTTAATGCCTAGCAAAGCAGGCGGGGATCCGCTAGTTTCTGTATAAATGCAGGAATGTCACCAATGGAATCCAGCTGTCAATTAATCATCAACTGTCGGCAGGAAAGATAGGAAGGGACACGTAGAGGCGCATGTCTATAATTCCTCTCTATCGGCTGTATTTTATTTTATCCAAAAAAATCCCTTAAATAACTCTTTGGTTCGAATGTAGATCGCTCTATGTTTTTATCGTGCATCACTCAGATATTAATTCCGCTCCATCCCTTCCCCGCTCGAAGCTGTAGCCCATTACGACCACAGCGAAACATATATATGAATGCTCTGCAAACTTAAAAGGATGTCTATTCATCCACCTGGTATGCAAATTAAGGGCGAATCCTTTGATTGTCGGATTTAACCTCCCAGTTTGAACTCTTATTAACTTGAAACCCCCTTAAGAACAACGACTCTTTAAAATCTCTTAAATACCACCTTCAATCACTTGACAGCACTCACCCCTACTACCGTAACAAATTACCCACCTTACCCATTTGCTTGTTCGCCCTCTGTCACCCTCTAGTCCCCACCACTGTCTCTGTAGCAGAATTTATTAACCATCCCACACAATCCTTGACTTTAAGACAAACCTTATGGTAATAATTTCTTCGTGAATATAATAACAATAATTTACCACACTTTATCAGACCACCCCACCCGACCCCAAAACAACTTAATCCAAATGAAACAAACGAAACACTTGTATGTATACACACAAACACATTCACCCCTAGGGACGACGACTCACGTGATTACATGAACTGGAGACGAGTACATTATTTTTATTGACGTTATTATTACGATTGCTTTACACATCCAGCAATAGAGCATCAACACCAGCAGCAAAGAAAAAAAAAAAAAAGGATTGGAAAAATTCACTACCATCTACCCACCCTCGCCTGTTGTTGCACTTGGAAGCCAAGCAGGGAGAAAACCACTTAAAAAAGACATCATATTAAGGGTAGATTTAGGGATTTAATGCGTGCGCATTAAGGAGCTTAGAAAACACCACCCCCTTCTATATATACACACATAAAGTAGCTTTCAGCATTTCCATGAGGGCGAACGGGTCGCTGGGCTTGAAATGCTGTCGTATGTTTGATTGTTACCAAATCTGATAATTCAATTATTTGTTAATACGAATAATTATTGTGCGATATAATCATATTAAGCCAGTGGAAATAAAGTTGTACGAGTTCATTTATGCCGAAGGAGCTTAAAATGACTGCAGGAAATAAGGCCCCAATGAAATAAGGCCTCAAAAGAGAAAATTAAATAAGGCCCGAAATTTGGGGTGCTATTTCATAATGAAATAATACCCCAATTTCAAATATGAAATAAGTCCCCAACAAAAAATTAAATAAGGCCCCAAATTTGGAGTGAATTTAAAAATAACGAAAACTACTTTTTATTTAATATTGCTGACATTGGATAAAATAATTTAGATTAAAGGAGCTTTGTATATACTCAACCTCGCACCCACCCCGTAATCTAACAGTTAGCCCAAGCAGGGGGCTTGCAGGGGGGCAGCAGGCATCCCCATACGTATTTCATGTCGGAAGGGTAACAATTTATAATAAGAAAATTTTTTTGGGGATTTACTTCATTTCTTCTTTTGGAATCTTATTTCATTATGAAATAAGACCCCAAAAGAAGAATTTTCATTAGGAAATAAGGCCCCAAAATAGGAAATAACACCCCCAATTTTATTAAAAATCGTTGTTGTTGTTTCCGGTTTATTTTTTTGGGGACTTATTTCATTTTTATTTTGGGGCCTTATTTCGCAGCGTTTAAAATGCCTCGGATCCTGGGCAAGAATTCCGTTGAGCTTAGGTTAGACTGTGAGCTGGAGGACAAGATTGTGTTTAGAGTTTATTCGTGTCACCCAACCGGAGTAGGTTAAAGCCGCGGGGGTCGACTGCAACATTCTACCAAGCACCATAAAGAGTGGCGCCGTGGCTGAGGGGTCCACGGTTCCCCGAAAAAGACCGAATTCCTTCTTAAAGTTTATTTTTTTCACTGCAAACGTCTGACAAACATCCGAGAGTATAACTGCCATGAATGAGCTGCTCAAGTAGCTCTTTGAACTGGGCATAATGTTGAAGATCCCTTTCATTCGTTCCTAAAATAAAAAAAAACTCACACAAAGCGAATGGTTGTGTGGAAGCCAGGCTTGTTGCGCTAACTATTTTTTGTTTTATAAAGAGAAAGCAATTGTTTCAGGGGTTTCTCCACCACTCGCAGACATGAAAAGAACCGGATCTACTCAGTTTGGGCAGTAAATTTGAATAGAAAAAATGTTGCTCAAATTTACCGTAAAAATTGGGTCATGCAGGGAACCGATGCAACAACAATGAATCTTCGCTTGGCCGGGTTCTTAGCTAACAGCCTGCGGCTGCTCCCACCTAAAGCTAGGACTTTTACTGCTACATGTCAATCCGGGGAAAGACTCCAAAAAGCTACGGGCCTAATTTTGTCAAAATTTATGAGAAGGTCTTAATTTTGTCAAAAAAAGGTCTATTTGAGTGAGGTTTACATGTCAACGATGATATCTATTGTTTTTCTTCAGTGCCGTACCGAGCCCGATTCGCGCCCTGTTAGTTCGTTTTTGCTAAATCATAATGGAAATGGCTGTAGAATCTGTTCCATCGGTTTATAGTCGTTAAATGCTTTTAATTTATGTGCTGAGCTGTGGACATAATGCCGTACTAATAACAAATTTTAGTCTCGAATTTAAATTAACGGAAGCTCACAATTAGAAAATTTGTATGGAAAATATATCCACTGTGAACTACTGCAAATTAGACTCAGAATAAAAAATGTTTATTGGTAACCCAAATAGTGTTCTTTACAATCTTGCAGTCGTTATCTTTCTATATCTGTCAAGGATCTGTTGTCGATTTGGCGGAACGTATTAGAGGCCGCTCCTGAAAAAACTCTGCAGTACAGGGAATTTTCTATGCGACACTTCGGTTGTAGATATTAATTTACTTTAGCGTTTAGTAGGTAATTAGTGTATCAAAACAGCAGTTCGAGATTGGACAGTGTGTCCATCGTAAATGGCGCACTGTGCAACTGAATACATCGTTCATATGAATCATGCGGCCCCGAAACACACACCTCAAAGCTTGCTTCGTCTTCCCACAAAATAAAATTAAGGGTAATTTTTCAAAATCTTCTTTCATTCATCTTAAGGGTAACAAAGTAGTAGGTTAGGTTAGGTTAGCGGGTTGGCAGAACAGGAACCTGTACGTGCCACACTTAGATCAATGTAGATCCGTTGTGCTGCCCTAGGGGTTTACTGCCCCCATACACTGCAAACCTATGAAAAACCTACGGATTAGAAAACCAGTCCGTTTTATTTGCAAATTTTAGTAGGTCGTTAATGGACCTATTTGAGAGTTCCTCTAAATCCTCGAAGAAATAACTGCCAAGGAATTTATTTCTTATGTGACAGAGTGCTGGACAGTGACAAAGATAGTGTGGGGTGTCCTCATGCACCTCCTCATCACCACATCCTCTGCACAGGTCATCTGAACTGATTCCCATCTTCTTGGTATGGTATTTCAGTGTATTGTGTCCGGTGATAATGCCCACAACTAAGGACAATGATTTCTTGCTCAATTGTAGGATTTTCTCCGTTTCCTGTTTGTTGTAGATTGGCCACATTTTCCTGGTTATGATACAGGATTCTAGTTTGCTCCATCTCTCAATTGTCGCCTTTAGTATTCTGTTCCCAATCGCCTGTCTGAGATTACAGGGGGGAATCATTACTGTGGTGTCGGCCTGGTTTAGTTCAAGGGAGGATCCCTTTCTTGCCAGCTCATCAGCTTTATCATTCCCAGACACACCTTTGTGCCCAGGGACCCAGCATAGTCTTACGTTGCGCTGCGCGAATTAAAACACTTGTTTCTTACTTTTAAAATTAAACAATATTTATTTGGAACTATGTCCTTTATTATTGAAATACTTTTTACTAATTCTAAAAGGAGCTTAAGGCTACTATGTAGTTACAATAAGACTGTTGATAAATTCATCATACAGTCGTATTTATATACTTTTCTTATCTATCTACAAGGAGACCCAAGCGTACAATCGTCTTGCTTGATAATGAAGAAGAGATAATATTCCAACATTGTATACAAACGATATTATCTCTTTTACATATGTTATCATTGTAGCGTTGTGTGCAAGACTGTACTAGAGACTAAAGATATCATTGAATACAAATAATGTTATCTTTTTTCTCAATATGTTTTGCTATGGATACTTAACTCCCCCCCTTGTTAAACGAAATCGTCCCGATTTTTCGACGCTATTTTTAACATTTCTCTTTCATAAGTTTTGTTATATGCGTCAATCTTTTTTTGTTTTTGACGATCTGTTATACATTGTATAGTTTTTATCATTACGTACGTAAATGCTAGAATAACAATCAGTGTTACAATTGTGTATATAGTTGATAATATCGGTTTTTCTTCAAAAGGAATAATTAGTTTTTTTAAAGTATCTATGTTATCGAATTTGTACATTGTATCTTCTTTAATTATTTGGTCGATGTAAGACTCTGAATTATGATTTCTTAATATAACTTCTTTAATTTGCTTATGCATGTTTTTGTATATTTTATCGTCTAGATTTATAGTATTTTCATAAGTAACTAAGTTTATACCATTAATTGTTTGATTATTTAACTTATGCTTACCGCTTAATAACATAACACCGGATTCAATTTCTAAGTCGTAATCGTATTCTTGTTTAATGTTGCATTTTGAAGTTATATTCTTTAAAAGTGGAATAAGACAATTTTCTTCTTCAAAGTTAATTTCACAAATGTTTTTACTTAGATGATTTTGACAATTTCTTGTTCTTAAATAAGTTTGGTTACATAAGGCAATTGTTTTATCTGTAATGATTTTTCCATGTTTTGAATTTAAAGGTGTTACTTTATACAATTTACATGATTTAATTAGAACTGGATATTTATATATTGTGATGAAGAATTCATCAGTTCTAGCTAATAATATTTTAGAGTACTCAAGTATATTTATTATGGGTACTTGAATTATTTCATGTTGAATAATATTTTTAATGTCATCTAAGTCTAGGCTTTCTGATAAATATTCATTATTTTTTGCTGCATTAATTGTTCTGGTCAATAATAATAATTGTTCGTACACTTGTTCTATTACTAAATGTTCTTTAAGGCTCTGACCTTCGAATTGTTGCAAAATTTGTTCAAATCTAGAATTTATAGTTTTTTGTTTATTATTGTTTTCTATGAGATTATTTATACTCGTTTCTATGTTAACTAAGTCATAATGGTCAGGATTACCAAACACATATTTGAAAGCTGTTCCTAAAAAGTTAATTGATCTAGTATGCCTAGTATGTTCTTGTAATTGGTCTGCTAAATTCTTAATTTTACTTAACCAAATTTTTTCTTCTTGTGTAGGTTGATATTTACTAGTTACGATATTTACGTAAGGTTGAAATATCGAAGTCAGGTTGGTGGCATGTAACAAATAAGTTTGTTCTTTGAATAAATACACGTCATCTGTTTGCGTAAGTATAAACTTCTTGTTTAGTAACTCAGTTATTTGAACGTTTCCTTGCCCTTCTTGACTCTGTACAATTCCTAGTAATGTTAGGAATATTAATATTTTCGTCATCTGAAAAATGATAATTCTTTATGTTATCCTTGTGAATTTTTATTCCTTCTTTAGAGATTACAGTGTCTCCTTTATCTTCTTCTACTATTCTTGTTATGTATCTGGCGTTAGATTTCTTTCTAAGACCTGTGATTCTTACCATTATCTTATCTCCTTTTTTATACTCTCTGTGTCGAGTTCCTTTATTTAGACGTTCGATCACTTTTTTGGATGCTGAGTTTAGTTTATTTATTATAATTTCACTATTGCTATATTTATTTTGATTAAAGAAAATGTCTCTAGGTTTCAAACCGGTAACTGAGTGTATAGAATTATTTAATTCACGCACTGTTCTAAATATTTCTTCGATAAGTCTTGTTTTATTCTGAATTGTGAATATTCTAGACAGTTCAGTTATTGTACCGTTTACACGTTCTACCTGACCGTTCGCTGTCGATCTGTATACTGGAGTTTCTACTTTAGTTATGTTGTATTTCAAACACATTTGGTTCACCATTTCTGTTTTGAATCCCTTCTCGTTATCTGTCATGAGTCGTTCACATTTTGGGAAATAATTAGATAAGACCTCTTCCATAACGTCGTACAGTCTGTTTCGAGTTTCGATTTCCCGAAGGATTGTATATTTAGAATACTTATCTACTGTTACAAGGAAAGTATACTTGTCGTTGAAGTATATGTCCATATGAATGTGTGTTCCCACATGTGTTGGTATTTCTGAATTATTCAGAGGTTCTCTGATAGGTTTTCTTTCATATTTTCCAAATAGACATGCTATGCATTTTCTGTTGAAACTCTTTGCTTGTTTATTTAGATCGGGCCAGTAATATTTCTCTGAGATTTCTTGTATATTGTTACGTAACCCTCGGTGTGCTCTTTCGTGAGTTACCCTTACAAGTTTTAGTTGTTCCTCCAAATTTGTCACGTCTTGAAGTTTTCTTGGTGTGAATATAAATCTTACTAGTGGGAATTCTTTTTTTATGTTTTCACCATATTTGTATATGTTTTCAAATTTCGTATGCAAAGCTACAATCTTTTGGGGTTGTATAACTTCTTTCATCTGCCTTAGTAAAGAGTCTTTGTCCTTAAACTTTATTATGAGTCTTATTTTGTTACTAAAATAGATTTGTGTTTCGATATTATTTGTTATATCTTCAATAAGTTCGAACTGTGCAGTGTATGCATTAAAAGGCTGATTCACAGTTTTTATTATATCATTAGAAGAACTTTCAGCTGAATGTGCTGTTTCTATGGTAGAAGTATTTATGCGTTGACGTGATAATGCGTCAGCTACAAGATTTAGGTTTCCTGGTTTATAAACTAATTTTGCTCCAAAGTCTTCAATGATTCCCTTCCAACGTTTCAGCTTTGTGTTGGGATTTTTTTCTGATACAGAATATATAAGGCTCTGGTGATCGGTATATATGGTTAAGTCTGCTATACCATATATGTAGTTTCTGAGTTTTTGTAAGGACCATATGATCGCTAATAGCTCTTTCTCGTTTGTGCTATAGTTCTCTTCTGTCTTACTCAGTGTTCTTGACAAGAAGTGTATAGGTTGCTTATTCTGACTTAGTACGGCTCCAATAGCTATGTTGGATGCATCAGTAGTAAGCTCGAATGGTTTACTATAATCCGGTTGAAAAAGTTCGACTTGTTCTTTCAAATAATTTTTTAAAATTCTAATCGCTTCTAATGCTGAATCATTCAGATTTAACTTAATATTTTTACTTTGTTTTTTGTTTACTTTACCGTTATCTCCTCGTAAATATAATGTCAGGGGCTTGGCTATGCTTGCGTATCCTTTTATAAACTTACGATAGTAACCTGTAAGACCTAAAAATCCTCTCAAATCCTTTACCGTTTGTGGGACTGGAAAATTTTCTATAGCTGCTATTTTCTCAGGGTTCGTAGTGATTCTACCATGTCTGATTATGTGACCTAAGTATTCTACTTCTTCTTGAAAAAACTTACTTTTCTCATCAGATATTTTTAATGTGGCTTTATTGAGTACGTCGAATACTTGACTTATGTGCTGTATATGTTCTTCCTCAGATGAAGAATATATCAATACGTCATCAATGTAAACGTGTACGAATTTACCTACAAAGTCTCTCAAAATGTCGTCCACGCATCTCTGAAATATGCTTGGTGCATTTTTGAGCCCGAAAGGCATTCGTTTAAAATGATATTTTGCGCCATTTATAGCAAAAGCTGTTTTTTCTTTATCATCTGTTTTGATTTTAATTTGGTGGAAACCTGACTCCAAATCTAATGTTGTAAAGTACTTGGCTTTACCTAAATTTTGAATTGTCATGTTGACATCCGGAATGGGGTATCTGTCTGTTACAGTGTGAGCGTTAAGTTTTTGGAAATCAACAACCATGCGCCGTTTTGGTTTTCCTTTTTCGTCCAAACCTTTTTTAGGTACTGTCCATATGGGACTGTTATAAGGACTATGGCTTTTTTCTATTATATCGTCATGTAAGAGTTTCTGTATTTCTTTGTTTACGAATTCGTTATCTGCTATGGGATATGGATATTGTTTAACATAAACCGGATTATCATTGGTCGTCCTAATGCTTGCTTCTATAGTATCTGTAAAGGGTAACGGTCCTATGCTGTTATTAATCTTCATCAGTCTATCTATGTCTGCTTTATAAATATTATTTTCCCCAATTATGTAATTAATTTTCTGAATAGATTCGACACTGCTTATGGTAGTTAGAGTCATATTACTGAAATTTATTTCCGCGTTTAGAACTTTAAGTCCTTCATATCCTAATATCATATCAAAAGACTGAATATCCTCTAATTCAAAAAATGTTATATTTTTCTTTAATATCCTAACTACTTTCTTTGTATCTACCATAGAATAACCATGCATTGTTTTTATTTTTATAGGTTTAATTTTAATTTTTTTGCTAGAATCGCATTTTCTATTAATGTAATTATGGGTTGCACCAGTATCAATAAGAATTTTATAAATTTTCTTAGAAATAGTACTAGTTAAATTTAAGCAGGGCAACCCGTCTACTAGTTTAAATGATCTATTCTTATGTTATTATTTACCATACATTCCGTTTCATCTGCTTCTGCATATGTACTGCTGACATCGTCTCTGCGTTGTTGTCGGGAGTTATTTACTCTCTGCTGCTTGAAGTTCTGCTGATAAGATCGTTGCGGTCTGTTGTGTGTGTTGAAACTCCCGCTGTGTTCACGTTTCGCTGGTGGATTATATACATCGGGTTTGTATTGATTCCAATTTTGTCGCTGTGCATGTACAATTTGTCTCGAGTTTATCTCCATCGGCTGTGGTCCTTGATTGTGTTGCTGCATATTATCGTATTGCTTCTGGGGTTGATAATTCGTTGTTTGGCTCGAATAATTTGGTCTTCTTTCGTTTCTGCGTTCATGTGGCATATTTTTGTGGTGCTTATCCTGAGTGAGATGTAAATGCCTGTGCACATTATCATGTTCTATTCTGCGAGCAATTGCGAATGCGTGTTCTAGATCATTTATTGTAGCTGAATATAATGATCCTCTTGTAAAGTTGTCACTCATACCATCAATGAATATACGAACTGCGTCGTCGTTAGCATTTTTAATTAGTCTGTCGATTATATTCGGCGGATCACCTGACATAGTGATTTTTGATATTATTAAATTGAGATTTTTATTTATCTCGTCGTGGTATTCAGACAGTGTGCTTCTTTTTTGCGTGATGGCTTTCATCATGTCTTGTAGCACGTATAGAGGTTCTTGATTAGAGTACGTATAATCTAATCTGTTACGTATCGCCTCAAAATTAAAAATTGTGTTATAATTAGTTAACACATTCGCGGCTGCACCCTGTATTTTACTTTTCACTATAGTCAATGCTGCTGCGTACTTACTGTGTGTTTTGAAGTTTTTAATGCTGTCCATTAATATGGATGCTTCTTCGCGCCACGACCGATAATTTGATTGATCGCCGTTGAAAATAGGTAGGCTTTTAAATGCGTCTAACTGTATTTCACTACCATCTGTATATGTGGTTCTTATTTCCTCTAGCACAGGTATGTTTGGTACTATGCCTAATCCAGATTTTACTTCATTTAGTTTTGTTTCTAAATTAGTGTTTATTTGATTTTGGTTAGTTATTATTGCTGCTAACCTTGCATTCTCTGTGCGTGTGTGCTCTAGGGTTTGTGTTACTGTGTTGCTCCTGGTTTCTAAAGCTTCTAATCTTGCCATTAATACTGCGAGTTGTTCCATTTTGAACTCGTGTCTGTTGTCGTCGAATTTGTGTGTTTTTTTTCTCCACATATACACTTTCACTGAATTGCTTTGCTGCTTCGTACGAAGAAGCTATATTTGTACCTGCTATGCTAGGTAATTCTTGTAACCGGTAACGCGAGTGTTCTGTTTATACTAGATTTCACTACTTGTTCCCGAGGTCCGCTCGATTGAAGTTAAAAAGTATATTTAACCTCCTGGCAGGATCGCCAATTAAAACACTTGTTTCTTACTTTTAAAATTAAACAATATTTATTTGGAACTATGTCCTTTATTATTGAAATACTTTTTACTAATTCTAAAAGGAGCTTAAGGCTACTATGTAGTTACAATAAGACTGTTGATAAATTCATCATACAGTCGTATTTATATACTTTTCTTATCTATCTACAAGGAGACCCAAGCGTACAATCGTCTTGCTTGATAATGAAGAAGAGATAATATTCCAACATTGTATACAAACGATATTATCTCTTTTACATATGTTATCATTGTAGCGTTGTGTGCAAGACTGTACTAGAGACTAAAGATATCATTGAATACAAATAATGTTATCTTTTTTCTCAATATGTTTTGCTATGGATACTTAACTCGCGCCAAGAACCCGCAGCTCTTCGCGACAGCGACTTACAAGCTTTGATTTTATCTCAGCGGCAGCGATCGCTTTTATTGCCGCTTGACTGTCAATGAAAAAGGTAATATCTGCATGAGGTATTGCCATCATTGCAACCCGTTTAGCAGCTGTAGTCACTGCCAATACCTCAGCTTGGAATACGCTGCTGTGGTTGGGTAGTCTGATTGAACTGGATAGTCCGAGACGTTCCGAGTAGAAACCCGCGCCAACGTCAATTTCCATCTTTGATCCATCCGTGTATATGGGTATGGTTGGTCCAATGTATGTTGGTTGGTCCTCATTCCATTCGTCCCTGCTGGGGAAACACGTGGTAAATGGTCTTCTGAAGTCTAGTCGGGGAATGATATAGTCCGTGCATATATTATTGCCCGCGAATTTGTTTTGAATTTGTGCGTGTCCTGTTAGGCTGTGTTTCCAGTTTTTGGTCTGGCTTAACCGAAGGGCGCTGTTTGCAGCAGATTCTTGTACAAAGAGATCTAGGGGTTTCAGATGGAGTATAGCCTCTAGACCTGCTGTGGGGCTGGTTCTCATTGCCCCCGTGGTGCCAATACAGGCCATTCTTTGAATTTTTGTCATGGTTTTTAGGTTGTTAGACTTTAACAGCGCTTGCCACCAGAATTAACAACCATAAGTTAGTATCGGTCTTACAACCGCTGTATAAAGCCACATGACTATTCTAGGATAAGGGCCCCATGTTCTTCCGAATATTCTATTA
Source organism: Cheilosia urbana (assembly GCA_946477585.1). Classification (NCBI taxonomy): domain Eukaryota; kingdom Metazoa; phylum Arthropoda; class Insecta; order Diptera; family Syrphidae; genus Cheilosia; species Cheilosia urbana. The sequence goes on from OX297857.1 coordinate 8,123,174, forward strand.
CAGGCATAGAATGCTATCATTGCCTTTTTGGCTCTTTCCTTAATGTTAAGGTTCCAGTTTAATTTCCGATCTAGGATAACTCCCAGGTATTTTGCACTATCAGAAATTATTAGCGGAATCCCTTCAATTGTTGGCAGTCTAAATTCCGGAACAGTTCTTTTGTGGGTGAAGAGAACTAATTCTGGTTTTTGTGGGTTTACTGCCAGCCCACATTTCTTTGTCCAGGTATTGACCGTGGATAGGGCTCTGTTTAGTAGTTCACTGATGGTGGACAGAAATTTTCCTGTCGCGAGCAGTGCTAGGTCGTCGGCATATGCAACTGCTTTAAAACAAAGTAGTAACTCCGCCAACAACACAATCACGTTGAAAGTAACACAAATGACATTTATGGTGTTTTTTTTATTCACAGATTTGTTTCTCGAGTTGGCAGCACTTTTTCCAGCGACAGCTGACAATTGATTTGGGTTTGTTCTCTTTAAGTAAAGACTTATTATACCCTTCCCCGAGCTCGAAAAAAAAAAAAAACTAGTCCATGCTGCGATTTATTCAATCCATATTCACGAAAGCTTATATGCTTAACCAATAATGTCACAAAATTATCTTTCGCAAATAGTACTTAATATGGTTTTTATCTGCTCCGTAGATCTAAAAAAAAAACAGCCTTCGTCCTTATAAAATGTGTATATACCTACCCAATGTCCCTCAGTGAAGTCATCATTTTGAGAATTTCCACTGCCATCCTCATGCCATATCCCAGTAAATTATTAGCTAGTTTAAACCAAATCCAATTTAAAATTCTCACCAAAGCACCACCGCACTTAATTGTGGCCTAATGCATATCAAATTGATTTGTTAAACGCGTGCCACTTCAGCAAAAAAATACGAGGAAATTTCCCCGTCGCGTCATCGTCTGCATGTCCTTTATTTTGGATCGACTTTAATTTATTACCCTTTTTCCATTGACCCACACTCACATTCGCTTTCTGACTTTACCTACCACATAAAATATGCAGTGTCACCATCGCCGTCATCAATGAAAAGTTCGGTTATAAATATTTTTGTGTCCTGTTTTCTTATTTTTTTTTTTTTTTTTGTAGATACCCCCAAAACCACTCTTACTTGGATTGGCAGGAAATATCACTAGACACGTGGCCAGCACGCGTCACAATTATATACGCGCTCGAAACAAAAATTAAACCGGCGGAAGTGAAACGTTGTTGTCACATAATAAAGTGGATTTTGAAGGATAACAAAGGGAATCCATAATAAATATAGTCTAAAGGCGTCGATGTCTGTCTTTCGGGTCAAGGAGTGAAAACATTAAAAATGTATATCGAAACAAAAAGGGATAACACATATTTATAATATATAGGTGCTCTGGGGAGTTGGTAGATATTTATACAACTTACCGATTTATTGAGGAAACACTAGGCACATTATCCTGCGAGCAGATCCCTTCGGCAAGCAATCTGTCGCGTATCTCCCATGCGAACATTGTTGGATTCTCACGTTTGTAGTTTGCTATCGCATCGACCACAGGTGGGGTGGCAACTTTTGGTTTCGAACCACCTATAACGCCGGCCTTGAAACTTCCAGTCTCATAATATCTGAAAGCAAAGATAGAGAGGAGATGAATTTCGATATAAACAAACCATATGCGAATGGAATGCTTTTTGGCCCCCTACACCCCTAACCGACCGACAACAGGCAACAAGGATAATATAACGCTCTTGTGGATCACCATATTTCACCGCAATAAGGATAGCAAAACCCCAGCACACAATCGGATGGAAATGTACCTTTTTCTCCTAGGAAATTGACTATAATTGCTTTTGTGTATACGTGAATGCGATAAGTAAGGACTCATGTGCTCTGCACCCGACACACACAAATGCTTGTGGTATACGTTTACGTATATACCACTCTTGACATCCTTATAAATTCTGTGCGGAGGAAAATCTAAATGAAAATGAATGGAGAACGTTTCCGTGATGTTTGCATTTTAGGAGCTTTCATTTGCCGCATCTTTTAAACTGTACTGTTTGCATTTTTTATTTTCGTATACAACTGGCTTGGCTTTCTGCTATAGTTAAACGGAGAATATTTTTCAGGGGGTTAAGCACGAAAAAGAGTAATTGCTTGTGTGGATCTCGTAAATAACTCTGTATGCCACACCAAATGGGCGATGAAATTATCCAATGTCCTAATAGAGGTGTGCAGTGACATGTTACTCTAGGGCACACAACCAGATAATGTGGATAATTTTCAATTAGGCGGATTGAAAATCGTGCGATTGGTAGTTGCTTTATAAGCCGCAACTCCAATCTGGCTGAAGAGGCTGTGATTTTCCCACTGGATTTATTTCCTAGTTGTTGCATGGCAATTCGGTTCTGGAGGCAATGAAAAGAAGCTTGGTTTAATTTTCAAACGCACATAACTTCTTCTTACGAATAAGGCAAACGTTTTCTTCAAAAATTAATCAAATACGATATATAAGCTATAAATACTGTCCTTTATATCGATTCAAAGACTAAAAGTCACTCTACATTTTCGCCAAGACCTGTTCGTTTATAGAATCAGTTAGAAGGCTGCAACAACGAGCACTTTAATAAAAATAGAAATAAATAGTTGGACCAACAGTTCCATGTTCCCTAGAACCATCTTCTTTCAAACTCTCGTTTTAAGTGAGTTCCTATGATTGGGACAAATATACTGAACCACCTGAAGAAGAAATAAAACATCAACAACCTATTTGGCAAGCAAAAATCATATTTCCAGGTACAATTGAAGCTATAGATTGCATTCATATGTCTGAATTACATTTTTTTAAATTTTCAATTTCCACAAAAGTCGTTAGAATCTCAAGGAAAATTCAAAAATGAAAATTTACTAGCCAGGTTTGACGGGAACTGCAAGGCAAGTACACGTACAGCGAAGTAAATTCTATGTTCGAATTTTCGAACTTAGCAAAAGTGGGTTTTTATTCATACCGATTCAAGGCAATTGCTTAGGGCATTTACTTTGCTACAACCTTTTGCTCGAAGCAAATGCTAGTTTTTATTCATACGACCCATTAAATAAAGTGTGTTTGGAAAGTTGATTGCAAATGCAAGCTTGCTGCAACCGTTGAATGGCTGTGTTCACTGCCAAATGAGAACTGTAATGGCTTGTTCACACCAATGTTCGTCTGCTTTGATTTTATTTTATTATTTTAACTCATAATTCGGCTAAACCAAGATCCTGCTAATTTTTCCTGCTACGGTATGAAATCATGCTAATAAAAATGCTGGCATGATTCGCAAAAAAGTATAAAAATGAAATAATAAGGAAAAATGCTAAATTGGTCACACTGCCAGCAATTGTAATCTATTGCTGAGCGAGTTCAGATCCACTTGCTCGGTTAAAATGCCTTGTTTTACTCGTATGTACTGCTCAGGTCCATGTCTTCGTTCAAAAGGACTTGTTTTACACGTATGTACTGCTTGCAGTGTTGATTTATTATGTAGTTTGCAACTCACCTCGATAGTATTTTCGATACACAGCCATGACTAACGCGTAACTGTCTAGATATATCACATGGACGGACCCCATTATGGGCCAATTCAACAATTCGCTGTCGTACAACATCAGGTAATGGACGACCGTTAACAAAAACGCCACCCAATTGATTGACACCACCGTGACCTGCAACAAAAAATAAAATAAAAATAAAAACAGATATAGTAACAATATGTGCATTTAATTTTGCAAGTGAAAATTTGTAGTTTACCACAAATGTGCGAAAAATGGAAACAGAAAAAAAAGGTAAAAGTTGAGTAAAAACCACAAAATTGTCGACTGCTAACCAAGCAACAACATTCCGGTATATTTTTGCACCACCCACCCACCTATCTCAGCTCTTTGATGTTTAACCACGTGTCGACCGCGCCTTTTTTTTTGTTAATTCGCACGCATATTCACCCGGGCCCACCGCCAAGGGACGGTGGCAGAGAAATAATTAAGCATTCGCGAATTTTCGACACAGAAATGTGTGTTGACAGCGGGCAAACAAACGCGCTATCACCACTAATTAGTGCCAAGTGTCAACTGATTTGATTTTTATCTCTTTTTTTTTCTGAATCGTACTTGCATTTTGATCCACCCGTATACCCACAGGAGAGAAAGATACTTTGTTTGTAAATTATATACCACAACAGACGACATGAGAGAGCACTTAAAGTGTTACGCTTCATTTAAGAATGAAATGTTTTACCCATTCTAAGGACACATTAATTAGTGGAATATTTTGCACGGTGTAAAAAAAAATAAAAAGAAGAAAGATTGAGCAATTAATGAGAGGAAATTAGGTGCGACAGTTGGGCGTAGCGGCCAAGCGAATCCACAATTTTTCTGTACTTTTAGGCATCTAACCATGTGGAGAGATATATAGATACTGATGCAAAGCAGTGTCGGTGCTCGTGTTGGCATTGGCAGTAATTTGGCCTCAGCATGGTTTGTTAGATGTGCACCTCGGAGCGGGATGGCTACTTATAGATACTAGACAGATGAGCACTTTTCTGCATAGCGAAGCGGTAGCATGTGTACTGTTCAAGAGCTTTGTCCTTCGCTTAGTAGGTTCTTAAATGCTGTGTGTATAGAAGTTTTATGAGTCTTCGAAGCACGATTCGAAAAGAACACCATAATACTGGGAGTGTACAATGAAAAGCAGTTGACAGTTGTCAGTTGTATTTCAAAATCCTCTCTGGGTTAATAATACTTACTTACTTACTTACTAAAGAATTTTTGGAGGCCGACGGAGATTAGCATTGCGCTTATCTCACAAGTGGGCCAAATTAAAAAAAAAAAAAAAAAAAAAAAAAAAAAAACCGAGAATCTGTAATGGATTGCGGAAAAACGCAATTAGCATCTTAGCGCCACAACTCGAAAAGATGCTTACATCAAGTCCGACGTTTCTCAAGTGAAGATATAGAGTGAGTGCCCGAAGATAGTGGGATATATAGGGCGTCCCCTTTAGCATCTTCAACCCGTTGCCCTTATAACGGATGAAAGGATATAAGGGATTTGAATTACATGAACCGCAAGTAGCCTTGCTCGAGGTCGAGAGGCTTGTTAGTTGAGGTCCAGGTCCACCCCGGACTATTGCGCCACCTTAGGTAAGTGAGTTAGTAAGCAATAACCTTAGTATAATAACTTAGTAATGAGTTCCAGGATGTAACTGATTCCAAATTTAACACAAAAAGGAAGATGCAGGGCCTTACTAATAATCGTTCTTAGTCCTCGCTCCAAATATTTAGTACAGGTCACATTGGGTAAGGAACATTTAGCCATTTGGAGTTCGTAAAATCCAACCTGGACCATAAAATTTAATAGCCATTGTTTGTAGCTTGGACCCTGGAAATCCTATAAAACTTCAGCTCTTAATCAGTAAACCGGATTCGCATGCTTTATTTGGCAAAATACATGTCAGCCGCCACCAAAAGTCTAAAGCTCATTGTGATCAGTTGTAGATCGCTGGAAAGATGTCTCAATGAAGCCGCACTGCTAACGTCTGCTTGTAGGAAAAGTAAGGGCGTTTAGGAAAAGAGCTACTCTCTTCGTTGCCATGTAAAGGGTGGGCCAAATATGGGTATCTTTTTAAGAATGCAATAAAATGAACAAATATAATATATTATATTTTTTTCATGTATTATGACTTTATTAGTAAGAGCAAACATTCAAATTGATTATATGGAAAACAACCTCGGCCAAGTGGCTGTCACTCCAATTTTCCAAGACCTTGTTGATGGTTTCGGGCTGTAGCTAACGGATTGCTTCAATGGTATTAGCCATAAGTGCTTGAATCGTTTCCGGATTTTTGGTATAACAATCGGTCCAATTTGATCCAATCGCAACTCCGAGGGAATTGGGTGTGAGTATTTGGGCCGGAATCAAATATTCTGAACCAATGGGCAAAAGTACTATCATCTTCCAGGCTGATGCCATAGACAGATGTGTCCAAATCAACCTCGACAGAAACAAAGTCAACTCTAATATAGCTATATGTCAGACAGCCAGGCTGCTATTATGACACTTAATTCCTACATCACTAAATCCAAACTTGGGTGGGAATGCCTACAAAAACGTAATGAACTGGGGAGAAAAAAAAAAAAATAATAATAACCCTCTGCTGGTTGCCTAGCAAGAAAAGGAGCATCAGACACTTTCATAGGTCCTAAAAAATTCTGAGGAATAGGGGATCACACCCCAAACCGAGCAAGAACCTGGCATAACACTTAGGGCATGAGGCAGGTCAAGAAACTTCTGGGGCAACATAACCGGAAAAGATTCGAAGCTTGTATCGGCATGAGCAAAAATAACCTCCGTATCCTAACGGGACACTGTAGACTCAAGGAACACCTTAGCAACCTAGGTATATCTGAAAAAAGGTCTCTGATGAGTCCAGTGAAGTCAAAGAACGGGTGCTGGGATCATATGGAAAGATTGAAATACTGTCATTGGGGCCAGTTCTCATCCTAATATTCCTAAAGGAAACTAGACTGGAGAGAGTGCTATAAGACGGATTTCTTCCGCGAAAGAGAAAGGAGAGTACAAAGAACCTCTAAAATGAATCCAAAGGAATTATACTACGAGGGGAACTCTTAAGAGGGAATATACCTATATGAGGTGTAATCAGAGGGTGCAATAAAAAGAATAAATAAAGTTGCTGCTTGTCATTGCACTTGTTTGTTAAATTTTATGATTGTTCTATTATTATTAAGAAAATATAAAATCAAAACGTTAAGATAGAGCAATGACGGAAAGGGATCTAAATAAATTATTGGCCGTCTTCCGTCCTACAATAATATTTCGAACTTGCTAAGATGTCTTCCCAAGTAGAAATTTATGATTCTTATCCATATTTCCTTTAAATTATAGTCACCAGACGGTATATTCGGCTCGGTTTGGTGTCGATAAACTCCATTCCAATAAGATGGTAACGATTTGACATTTCTGTTACCATTACATGTGTCAAAGATACAAATGTCCTTTACTGCAGCATTTCAAAACACACAAAAAATGTGAGGTTGCTATTTAATGCTACGCAAATCGACTGCGCACAGTCTAAATTGTGACCACTGAATGTTACCAACCAGGCGTGCACGGAGAATTCTATAACTATGGCGCATCAAGCGTAAAAAGGGACATAGGGTGGCATAGAAAAAAACACCGTGAATGGTTTTATGATGAACAATGAATGAATATCTAAAATGAATGGAAATATGTACTTTAGAGACTTCATTATTTTGGAATATTTATATCTTTTCATGAGTTATCCTCCTAAAGAATTATTTTTCATTTTAAATGGTGTATTGAAAATTGTTTGCCGTTGTAGTGCAACATCGAATAAACTTTTCATTCTACTTTTAGTTTGTGCGCTGCGCTGCTTTCTGACGTTTCAATATTATGTATTTTCAATAATAATTGTAGGAGAAAAATGAGAACGCTTTCGGATTTTGCTATACATAAACTCCAGCAGATTGAAATGGAAACAATTAATGAAGTGAGAAATGATTACATTTGATTGTAAGAAAAAGTGGATGAAAAAAACAATATTCTAACTTCTATCATTCACATAATATCAAATGGTACCAATATTTTTTAATAAATAGCTACACTCTCTCTTGTTGTCTATTATATAATACTATGTACTGTAGAAATAAGTTAGCAATAGTTAAGCGAGCAGTGAAGCTAACAGAAATATACTTGAAGTGAACGAGGACGGTTGCGTTTATTTTACGGACATACATATAACAGAATGGCGACGAGGATAAACTTTTGATGCTCTTTTTAAGTCCAGTAGTGCATTAGCTATATACACTTCTATATATAATCGATGTTGGAAGGTGACACAACCGTGGAAGCCGTAATTAAAAAAGAAGTAATTATGGAAAGTCAACGTCCCATGATTGGACAGGTAGAAATGTATACACCTGGTGATGATTTTTAGTTATGGGTAGACAGAATGGAGCTTTTACTGAGGTTAAACCAAATTGAAGACGATCAAACCAGAGTGGATTATTTTATAACGCTAGGTGGCGGCGAACTATACAAAATTTTGAAGTCGCTGGCGTCTCCGGTAAAACCAACTACTCTCAAATATAATGACATGTTGCAAAAGCTTAAGAACCATTTCAAGCCAAAGAGAAATGTGATTGCGGAGCGTTATAAACTATTTCTTTGAAATCAACAACCACACGAATCGATTTCGGATTATCTTATTTCAATTAAATTAATCGCACAGGAGTGTGAGTTTGGTGACTTTCTGGAATACGCATTGAGAGACAAATTAGTATGTGGTCTACGGAATGACAAACTTCGAACAATTTTGTTAAATGAGGACAACCTAACTCTGGAGAAAGCAAAAAATAAAGCTCTGACGTTCGAGATGGCAGAAAAGGAAGTGCGGGACATGGGCTCTAGTAATCGAGGACGAATCGGGAGAATTGAAGGCGCTCGAGAAAAAGAAGCATGGCGGCGTGGAGATGTTCGTGAAAAAAGGCTATTTTTGCAGATAAACCGTTCGAAAGAAATCGTAGTCTGTCTAGAAATTGTTTTATTTTTTTTTTTTTTCTTTATGCACAAAAGCGAAAAAACATAAATCCAGTTACAAGGCGAACCATGTGGATGAATCGGATGATGAAGATGCTGCGAATGATTTAAATAATTTAAGGTTAGGGCATATTTATAGCGTATATAAGCATGGAAAACCGTTATATGTGCATGTTAGAATTAATGGAAAACCTATAAAAATGGATAGATACTGGCGCATGTTCTACTATTATCAATTACAACGAGTTTTTAAAGTTAGGACTGAAATGTCGAAAAGAAAAGCAAAATGTGAAAGAGTTGCATGTTATAACGGGTGTACGGGTAAAAGTTGTTGGTGTTATCAGTGTGAATGTTAAATTAAATGAGATTTTTGTAGAGAAATTAGATCTCACGGTTGTAGAATCGACAAGTTCGTTTATGACACTTTTAGGACGTGATTGGTTAGAAGTGTTGATTCCAAATTAGAAATTATCGATTTTTGGGGAAAATGTGGGCCAATTACATTCGGTTGAAAATTTGAGGGAGATTGAATATTGTAAACAGATGTTTCCGAATATTTTTGATAAGAAGTTAAATACTCCCATAAGTGATTTTGAGGCGGACATTTTTATTAGAGAAGATGGTAAACCAATTTTCTTTAAACCCTATACGGTGCCATACGGTTTAAGATTCAAAGTCGAACAGGAATTAGACAATTTAGTTAATTCGGGGATTATAAAGCCAGTGATGTCAAGCAAATGGGCTTCGCCTATCGTAGCTGTTGCGAAATCGGATGGTAGCCGACTTTGCGTTGATTGTAAAGTTACAATTAATAGGTATATTGACAGACACCACTATCCGTTACCGAGAATGGATGACATTTTCGCCAAGATTGGAAAATGTCCCTATTTTTGTGTACTTGACTTGACTGGGGCCTATCAGCAAGTAAAAATATCTGAGGCGTCGAAACCACTACTTACAATTAATGCCCAATTCACAATGTCGCGTTGACGCGCGCGTGCGTTGACAGATTATGTAGAAACAAAGCATTCATATGGTGCCACACAAAATGCAGCTTCAGGCGTTGAGTCGACTTTAGACCGTAAATATCGTAAAGTTCAACGCGACGCGTGAGTAGAGCTACTTTCTACTATCACGCGCGTTTGACAACTTTAGAATTTCGAATTGTTCGATTTGAAGTCATAGAATGTACCGTTTATAGATGGAGTGGCACAGATTCGCTAATGTTTATTATACACAACTTTTAAAAAGCTATATGATGGTTTTTTAAAGCATAATTAATTAATTCAGTGTGTGGAAATGAGGAATAACTTTTTTTTTGTGGGGCAACTACTAATTTCTTTAGATTTTTTGTAGGACAAATATTAATCAAGGGTCTTGTATCCGTATTAAGGTTGTTGTGTGCTTTGATATATTGTTAAATATGATTTTCTTGTATTTTGGAGAATCGTTTTTCAATTCGTGCATAAAAATTACAGCTTCAAAAAAAAAAAGGAGTAGACTTGAAATTTTAATTCTGCTCTGAATTTGTATTTTTCAGCCAAAAAACAAACAGAACTTTTAGTTTGTCAAAGTTTTCCCTGTTAACGCGTATTCGCTTCAAAGCAGCATTTTGTTTTACAAAATTGTTGCTCGCGCGCTTTGGCATTTAAAATCGTAGAATTTCGATAAAGCGTGTCAAAGCGCGCCGACGCACGCACGCGTGCAACGCCGAATTGTGAATTGGGCATAATACACATAAAGGGTTGTATGAATTTCAAAGACTAACATTCGGTGTTAGCAGTGCACTGTCCATATTTCAGTCCATAATGGACAGAATTCTTGCAGGCATTTCGCACGTTCAGTGTTATTTAGACGATATCATTATCGGGGGGGAACATTTTGAAGATTGCAAAAATATTTTGTTTTCGGTTTTAGAACGATTAAGCACTCACAACGTCCGCATCAACGAAAACAAATGCAAGTTCTTCGAAAAAAGTGTCACGTATCTGGGACACATTATTTGTAGGGAAGGGATTAAACCCAATCCGGAAAAGGTAAAAGCGATTGTCGATGCACTTAAACAACAACTGCAGTCATATTTGGGACTTATTAATTTTTATAGCAAATTTATACCAAATATGTCAACAAAGTTTAAAAATCTATATGAGCTATTGAAAAAAGAAAATAATTTTAATTGGACAGACGAATGTCAGAAAGAATTTGATGATGGTAAGGGTTATTTATATAATAGCAACCTCTTAGTTCATTATGATGAACATTTGCCAATAGTTATTGCGTGTGATGCGAGCCCCTATGGAGTGGGGGCAGTTTTGTCACATCTTGTTGATGGTGGGGAAAAACCGGTGCTGTTTGCGAGTACGACCTTGAGTAAAGCTCAAAGGAACTACTCCCAGCTGCATCGGGAAGCAGCTGTCGTGTTTGCTCTTAAAAAATTTCATAAATATGTGTATGGAAGGCATTTCACGATAGTTAGCGACCATCAACCTTTGAGAGAAATTTTTAACCCATCCAAATGTACGCCACCAGTGGCGGCAGCAAGGCTTCAACGGTGGATTATTTTCATGGGAATGTATGATTATACGATTACGTATAGGAAAGGAAAATGATTGGCCAATGCAGATGCGTTATCAAGGCTTCCGTTGACAAACGAGTCGATGGTTGATGCAGGTATTATTGGAAGTATTGTGGATAAAGATAATTTTCCGTTAAATATTGCCGTAGTAGCCAAACACACGAAAAAGGATAAAGAGCTAAAATTAGTTGTTGAGTGGAGGGAACGGGGTTGGAATGGCTATTGTGTAAGGATTCCTCGAAATTTTCTGGACAAAAAGAATGAGTTGGAATATGTGGAGGGATATATTGCAACATAAGGTGCTTGAATTGGTTCATGAAGGCCATGTAGGCATAGTTAGAATGAAGACTCTTGCCAGATCATACGTTTGGTGGAGTAACTTGCACAAAGACATTGAAGACTGTGTTAGGCAATGCAGAATTTGCGTGGTACATCAAAATCAAACAAAAAATGTTCCTTTAGCATCATGGAAGGCAACAAGTTTACCATATATGAAAGAATTCATTTAGATTTTGCCTATTTACAGGGAAAGACATTTTTAATTTTGATAGATCATTTTTCTAAGTGGTTAGAAGTTTTTGTAATGCAGAAAACCGACGCGCAAAATGTAATATCGAGATTACGTTCAAATTTTGCAATATTTGGGTTGCCCTCAAAAATAGTAACCGATAATGGCCCACCATTTTCTTCCAGTTTATTTAAATTTTTTTGTGATTCTAATGGAATAGAGCTTATGCATAGTCCACCTTATCACCCACAATCAAATGGACTTGCTGAAAGAGTCGTGCAGACTTTTAAAAAAGGGTTAAAGAAAAATTTAGAAAATGGAAATATTTCAAAAACTACTATAAAAGAGCGCGTTGAAAATTGTTTGTTTAAATATCGTAATACACCCTGTACTGTTACTAATTGCTCACCGTCAGCTGCAATTTTTTCATATAAAACGAGAACGTTATTGGATTATCTTGTTGAAAAAAAGGACATGCTAAGGTAGAAAATTTCAAGGGGAAGCCACATAGGCAAATGGTATATGATAAGAAAAAAAATTGTATTCAGATAAAAAGAAATAAGCCAAATTTTAGTGGATTCGTAGAGGGTGAACAAGTTTTATATTTAAATAATTCCAATTTAGGTACCAAGTGGCTTCCTGCTACTATTATTAAGAAACTACGCACATATGTTTTTAGTATTAAGATAAATGGAACTCTTAGAACAGCGCATGTGAATCAACTTAAAAAGGGACATGTAAAAAGAATTACTTTTTCTAATAAACCTACAGTTTTTTGTAATGAAGAACGGATAAAGAATAAAACCGTGACATATCTACATGTAAACATGTTTACCTACTTAATTATGTCGGTGTTAGCAAACCAGAATAGCAGTACCAAAAATTAGACGCGAAAATATTTTAAAATTTGTAAATCCGTTTCATATTATTCTCCTCAGACTTTTTTGCATGTTCTCATATAAAGGACTATTCACATGAGAACGAATTGCGAATAGGCGAATTGCGAACAAATCAATTTAACTATATTTATGAATTGAAAAATGCTATTTGTTCTATAACAAAACCACTGTATCTAATTAATCGAACATCTAGTCTAAAAAAAACATGACTCTCAATTGATTTAAATAGCTAAATTAACAATTAAATCAATTTTCCCACGAATTGGAAATTCTTGCCGCGAACTGTCACACTTTATTCACAATCCACACAAAACAGTCGCGATCCACAAATCCACGAATGAAAAATTCGTTCGAACTTACCCTTTAAAAATTAAACTGATACACGGGTATCTGCGACCAAAAAAAGTTTTCATGTGAATGAAGTGTCAGAAACTACGAATATTCGCGTGTACGCAGTTCGCAATTCGCTCTCATGTGAATAGTCCTTAAAAGGTAGAATTTAAAAGAATTAATCATTTAAATATTCCGATTTAATAATAAGAAACGCAAAAAAAAAAAAAAGTTTCCTCAATGTATGTACTCTCACGGCACTCAAACACAAGATTTGCCACTGAAATAAAAACGAAACCACTGGCATTCCAAAGAATTTGTTGTTGTAATTCTCCTGAAATTCGCATACACCCCACCATAACCAGTCAGCCACACAGCCCGCAGAATGAGCACGATCGTCTTGTGTTCGCTTGTTATTATCATCAACCAAAATAAGCAGTGTGTGTGACTGAAGCACATCAGAGAAGTGTTACCATATGTCAATGTTAGCATATCATTAAGGGTTTTTCTTTGAATTTTTTCAAAGAACTTTCGGTTTTGGTGCTTTTTGGAGCTTTTGAGAGCGGCATATTATGTGGGGTGCTGCCATTCGGTTTTAGTTTGTTTGTATTTCTGAAAGATCCAATAATATTCAGTTAAAACATATTTTTTAATGTTGTCTTTTATAAATAAGGTTTATTCGTGAGGTGTTTTAATGCATTCATTTCATTAACGCAACAAGTGATCATATGTGCGTTGTAGAGATATTGCGATAAATTAATAGAGATTACTAGGGCAACTCAACCGGATTCATGCAAAGCATGGTATTTTTTGGGATAAAATTTGATTAAATATTTCAATATAGAAAACTAAGTACAAATTTTGAGCCTTATTCGTTAGGGCATATTTCTGCATGCATGTTTTGGTAGGTATAGCTATGTCGAGCATATTTTTCACACTGAAATATCAAAATGATGAAGCAGGTAGACCTATACTGTTTATTTTCGGTCGTTAGGTTTTACCACATCCGGTCACTCCGCTCCAGTTAAGCAAATGCCTTGAAAGGATTTTATGATCCTTTTTTTGCTACTGTTTCCGCGAAGTTCTGCATTGACGGGTAGTAATTTTTTAACAAATATGTAATCTAGGTATATATGTCTATAATAAAAAATGTGTGTAGAGCTGCACAAGTGCAGTCCTTTTACCATCTATTTAGGTATATGACATTGCGTCGTGGTTATATAATTTTTTTCTAATTGCCTGTTTGTGTATATAAGGCGGAAACAATGGTTGTTATCTCAATAGCGGATAGTGCATTTAAGCAAGTGGTTAACTTTATTGTGCATATGAATAAACAGAAACATGGCTACAAAGGATCTAAGTGTAGAAAAGAAACAACAAATTATTGATGCAACTGAAAAATTCTATGGGCTTTTTAAAAGTAAATCGGAAGCCGTAGGAAATGCGGCTACTGTTTAAAAAGCAATCAAAGGCCACAATTCACCACCAAAGAAGAAAAATAATTCCGGTATCAAGAGCAAGATGGATGATTCGGACAAATGTGCGATTAGGCGGAGAGTCCATCAGTTTTTTTTATGGATAATGACCTTCCAACGCTAGACAAGATTATATTCGAAGTACAAAAAAGTGAAAATATAACAAAACTGAGCAGATCAACTTTGCATACAATATTGCAAAAATATCTCGGACTTAAATTCGTCAAACGTCAGCGAAAGAATTTGTTGTTGGAATTTATTTCGTTCAGCAATATTTTTATTTTAAATTGGAAGATGGTAACCCTAACAGTATTGCTCTCTGAGTTATGGCGAATTATCATACACACTACGGCAACCCTGTGAGAGCTTTAAAAAGGGACCGATTTATGTAAGTCATTGCAATCAGACTGAGAGACAAACATCCTATCTTCCCTGTACTGACAATTTTTCTTCACAGTGAGTATAGATAGGTGTCCTTAAATGACAACAGATTTTGGAATGTGTGCAAAATAACAAAATTTGAATAATCCACACCCACGTATAACTACACGTAGGTAAAATAGATCTTCATTTCAAATGATCGCGCACATGTTCGCGTTGAATATAGAAAAAAAAAATATATATATATATTTATCTTCTTCTTAAGCATGTCAATCTTTTTGTTTTTTTTTTTCTCTACACTGGTTTCAAGAATATTTAATTACTTTGGAAGATACAGAATATATATTTCTTTACCTAGATAGCTTAAGCCTAGATTAAGTTAACTCGGATATCAAATATCAAAAGAAAACATTGGTAGCAAGCTCGCATGTGTGCTTGTGTACTTTTGCATAGCCAGTTGAAGGAAAGATAGATGTGAATGCGATACGCAGACTGATATCACGTTGATGTTTAAGTAACAAATAATGCTGGTTTCTATTTTTATTTTGTTTGCATTTTTTTTTATGTATCCCTTGTATCTAGATTGAAAATGTCATGTGTTTGTATCAGGTATAGAGTAGCAGCAGATTTTTGTTTTACTATATAATATGGCAAAGGGAGATTTGATCTGCTCTGGGGAATGTCATTTGTATGGATTTACCAGTTAGACAGTTTTTCTCTCAATCGCTCAATTTTTTATAAAAATTTGGATTGTATAGCTATTTATGGGTATAGTTTCAAATTCGAGAACAGATTAAATTTTGGTATTCTATGGTATGAAATAACTGATAGTCCAGGGTCGATCCGCGTCGTCCGTGAACGAGCATTACGTGACGGAATTTGTTTTTCGTTTCACATGTAAAATCAACCTAATTCAAGGAAGTGCCGATTCGACACTTGTTTTTTCTAGAGGTTAAGTTAATGAAATAACTGACAAATAAATTGTTTGTAAAAAAAACAAAGATTTTACATGCTGAAACAGCTGTTCAGACAGTGCTTGGAAAAATAAGCAGTCTCAGAAAAACAGGCTAACACATTCCTATTTCTTTTTACAGGCATTTTTTCCCCTGAACGATTAGGATAGGTATTGATCTTCATTTGTATATAATTCAGCTAATATTTAACGAGATATTCAAGTCGCTTAAGAGCCATAAGCCAGGTGCTTGATTGTTATACTTTGAGGGTCGCATTCACTGCTGGTTGCATTGTTATTATTTCTAAACGTTAAGGCAAATTTTGGACCTTTTATATAACTCGCGGAGTTTGCACAATACTCAATGTTTTCTGTAGCCAAGCTCAATTTAGAGGAAACGATCAACATTTTGAACGGTGAACATGCATAGTTCAGGAAAGTTTTTAAAATCCCTCTCAGGAAATTGTAAAAAAATGGATTTGCAGAACGTAAACAATAAATGTAAATAGTTCTTTCTTATTATAGTGGTCGTCCATTATAACGATTAACCAATATAGCGAATTTTCGATATAACGAACGCTTTTCAGATTTACATTAGTATCTCTGTAGAGCGAATTGTGCCCACGATTTGCTATTAGAAATGTATAAGTTGTTTTAAAAACCCTGAAAGTATTTGAATAGAATGACCATCATATATTCAATTTTAAATCAAATAGAACCTTTTAAATAAAAATATTTTTCATTTAGATACTTATGATTTAAAAAAAAAAAAAAAGCTCGATCGATATAACGAACGCGCTCAATATATTGAACGATATCAAACGCATTATCCGCCGTACTAATAACAAATTTTAGTCTCAGCTTAAAATTTATGGAAGCTCACAATTGCGAAATTTGTATGGAAAATATAGTCACTGTGAACTGCTTAAATTTAGAATCGGAACTAAAAATTTGTATTGGTAAGGCCCTTTATCATTCGTTGTACTGGACGTCCACTGTATATGTATAAATTATAATATAAATGTCAGCCTGGTAGATGGCCTTCGACCAAACCAAAGAGTTAACTTAAACAAACCTTAAGTTAGTTAAGAAAATGTAAATTTTACTTATTTCTGAAGTCAATAAAATAAAATAAATTAAATATATAACTCGCAGCAATAAATTTCGATTTTTAATCTCAAGATTTTTGTAGGTTTGAAGGGTGTTAAGCTTTTCCCAAAAATATTGCACTCTTGCCTATCTTATCAGTGTATAGTGAACAGTTAATACTCATTTGATATTATTTTTCCTACAGAATTAGCTACTAAGCTGTAGCACGTTCAAGGTGAACATAAAAAATGTTTTCCAACGAGTCCCTGAGAATTTATGGAATTCCAGTTAGTTGGGTTAAATTGACAAAGTTCAGCAAACAAAAGTGCATCTTGCTGGATGTGTTGTCTCACAAAGCAGACAACTTAAAAAAAGACCGCCGCTTGTAAATATTTATATGGAAGCTGGAAATCCAATAAATTGAGAAATGTTCCATCAACGACCAGAAATACCACCACAATATTTCAAACTAGATCGAAGTTACAAACGGCGAAAAAATATTGATTTCCCAAAGACTAGACCTTATCTCACTATTATAATTATTATTATTAGTATTAGGATGGAGTGCAGTGCCCTTCATTTATAATTGACTTTGCCCCGCTGCACTAATGTTTATAAATATTATTGATTATATTTGCGATACAAAATTGTTTTGTGAACATTACGAATGGCCCAATGAGATGGAGATAGTTTTCTATTTAAGTTTGGATCGAAAACATTTCACTCAAAGCGATTGTGTTCTCATCATAACATATCTCTTCCACGCAAATCTATGTAAATTTAATAATGGTCTCGATTTGAACAAACAAAATGCCAGTAGGATATATCTGGATTCGTATAATTGACTTATACTCTGATAACCATCTCAGTTACAACAGGCGATTAAAGAAAAAAAAAAAAAAAAAACAGACACAATTGGTGAAAGAAACGAATGAAAAAAAAGTTGTCAACTCTAATTGAATTATCTATGAGCCCTGTGTCCTTCTATCGCCGGCGGAAGAAAATCCAGAAGTTCATTGAATCCCAATCTATAAAATATGCGTTACATTGGGTACTTGAAATTCCCTCTTGGGAGTCGTACAGTAAAAATGTGTGTTCTTTTTTTTTTTTTTTTTCTGTACGGCCAATGAGGGGAAATATTTTGATTGTTTGATTGCAAAAGATTCGATTAACAATCCGACTGTCACCGCTTGAACACTGTTGGGTACGAAAATTACCCATATGGTAGAAATCTGATAAAAAGGACACACATCTTCGATAACTGCTGTTGCACTTTTTTGGAGAAACAGGATATTTGATATTTTTATCATTGCGGATGTTTTTTTTTTTTTTTGCGTTAAGGGTTGCTGGAATACATTGTTATATAATCCCAGAGAGATATATGGAACAATTGACAGAGATTTGTGGTGATTACTGTGTTATTACGGTCATTATGTGATGCTTTTTTTTTTATGAGAAAATGATGGAGATGAGTGTTAAATTGAGCAGATCATCAAAAGATTTGGACTGAATCATTGGAAAGAGTTATTTCGGTGTTTACTATGCGCAGATGGTTTGATTTTTAGGTTTTATTACAAGGTCACTTGTGCAGAAAGTTGATGATGTGGTCTTTGCGAGGATGGTAATTAGACATTTAATCGATTATAAATGCTGTTTAGTTAAGAGTTTGTCTTTTGATTTTTATTATTATTATTATATTATTGTTAGGTGAATAAATGAATTACATCTATATAAAAAAAAAAAAATAGCACTAGCTAACAGTAATCGCTTATTGAACTAGCAAACGAACTTCGTTCTTGATTGTACAAACCACTTTCGAAATCACTTTGAAAAGTATCAGCAAACGGGCCTTAGTACTTTCGATGTGAGCCCTCTGCCCACCAACAACTATACCCCAAAGCAAAATCGGAATGACTAGCATTCCTGTTATATTTCTGTGCTTGGATTTTGGTTTTATAGGCCAGCTTCTGGATGAATCAGAGCTGAGCGATATAGCCTAAAATATTCAAGCAAACCTCTGAACCTCTGGCTTCCTTAAAAATCCTTTTTTTTATTGAAAATTAGTTGAGGAAAGGCAGTCAGCAAAAATATATCTTGGTCAAAAACTCTGAATTTGGCATTTGTAAAATCTATCTCTCATGTCGAAGGCGACTTTACTTTTCTTTGGATAACAGATATCAAAAAAGGTTTTATTGCCTATCGATCGACCAACATTCGGTAACAAATTTTCATCACATTGTAGGTTCGCTCCTTTGTAAAATATGAAATATTTATCCTTTTTACCAAAAACGCATAATTTGTTTGAAAAAGGCATAATTTGTTCGAGTTTAGGCATAAAAACTTTGATTTTTTCGAAAGCTGTATCGGAACGGATACCTCGAATGTAATTTCTCAAAATTCCGTTCCGAACGGATAGCTGGATAGGGGTGATATTCATAGATTTTTTTTTAATATTTTTTAACTTGATTAATTTCGACAAAAATGAAAGATTTCCTCGGAATAATAATTAATTTCGTAAAACGTTTACAAGCTTGTCGGCATATCGGCAATAATACAACGAACAAGAACAAAGGCGCTTTCGGCATCGTTCATCTTTCCGATTCTACTTTCTTATGTTTTTAGGTGCAAGGCACAGATGGCAAATTACAAATTAAAATTATCAAATCTTTGAATGTGCAATAAGAATAATTCAGATGTAATATTTTTTTTTTTTAATGAAAAATAAAACTAAAAATGGTAGAAATATCGGAGCAAGCTCGAAAATTGGGTTAAAAATAACTAAGTGTTCACTCAGGGAAAAAATGTAAACTAAAATGTAATATGTTCTAGTTGATTTTACGTTGAATAAACTTTCTTAAAAAATATTTGTTTTCACGTTGAAACGTATTTGATTTGAATACGCAATGTAATTTTAAATAACGTCACCCTAGATTCAAAGTGGAACGTATTCACTTTAACATTATGACCATGTTTCTAAAATGTTTTAAGCTACTCTCAATGTAGTTTTAAAGTGCAACATGTCAACATTTGACCAATATTAAGTTTCGTACCGACATCAACGTTAATTTAAAGTGTTGCATATTAATTTTTAAGTGACAACAATTTAGAATCATAGTAGATTATATTCATTCCTACATTGATGTTATTGTTTTAAATAACAAGCAACGTAGATTCAAAGGGTAACATATTTATTCTTAAGTTCCGCTAAGTGTCGGGACGCACATTTTCTTTTTTATTCTCGTCTCTCATTAACAAAGATGGAACAAATCAGTCTCGTCGACGAAAAGTATTAAACAAATTTGAAATGGAAATCCTATTTGCAGCGCTAAAATGTGAGTTTTGTGATTAAATTTAATTCCCGGTATGTATTTGAAATAAAAATAAGTGCATTGAATCGTTGACCACCTACAAAAATGAAGTGTAAAGTTCAAAATGTGTGTAAATAATGTGTTAAGAACAATATTGTGCAATTTGAAAGTGAAAAAATATGTACCTGCCGAAAAAAACACATCTGGTTTCAAGTATTGGATTATAAATTAATTCATTGCATAAAAAAAGATTAATTTATGCTTACATATGATTGCAAACAAAAATTATTTCCATATTATTTATTGTCAAAGGATTGCACGTGCACTTATTTTTGTTACTCTTTGTTTGCAATAGCTTTTTACTTATTAGAAAAGAGTTTTATTTCAGCTAATGACAGAAGTTATCACCATATTTAACAAACGGAGAGCAGAATTTAGAGGTAAATTGTTTAGGTAAGGTAAGAATTGGTATTAACAAAACTGAAACTGTAACCGCATTTAATATCAAATACATTATAGTATTCAAAGACGATTCGGATTGCCTCAACTCAAATGTCCTAAATTGGCAGAAAAACAATTTTAAGCAGTCCCAGATTCCACAAAATTATTTACATTTATAGTAAGTAAATTATGTGAAAACGTACTATGTTAAAAAATATTTTATTTATAGATCAAAATAAACTCTTTGTATCTTTAGTTTATAAAATAATTTCATGTCACTGAAAATAAAATTGTTTACAAATTTAAATTGCTCTATGGTTTTATTTATCAAAAAAAACAAGGAAAAAGGTGAACTATTATAAATGCTTATTCAAAATGGGCTCACTTTGAATCAATATTTGAGCGAAGTTAAATTAAAGCCTAGACATAGTATTTTCAAAGTTGAATTTGTTGAATACACAATGCACAGTGGTTACCTACTTCAAAATGCATTCGTAGTGTTTTTAAAATCAAACACATTTGATTGTACAATGAGTTGTAGTCAAATTAAAGTTAAAGTATAGTATTTTCAAAGTTGAACGTATTTGAATCTACGATGCACTGTTGTTGAATCGAAATGTATAATATATTGATTTAAAGAAGAACTAATTTGAAATAAGCATGATTCCACATCAAATCAAAGTAAATACGTGGTTAGATCAAGTAAAAAATATGTACTACTTTTTAGAGTAGAAAAACCCTTTGAATTAATGTCATGCCACTTTGATTTAAAAATTTTCGTAGTCGAAGCTAAATCATTCCGAAAAATATTTAAATCGAAGTGGTTTTCTTTGATTTTACATTGTTTTTTCTCTGGGTGTTGATAAAACAACGAGAACCTATTTACAAAATTCATCAGTTGTTATCAACCAAGTTTCCAGATTAATGTCAACCATTATTATTATTATTATTATTATTATTTACTAACCAATAAACATAAATATACAGGTTAATCCTAAGAGTAACAGCGCTAGTTCCAAGGCTGGAAATATCAACCAAACAAAGTAGGTTGGTTAAATTCTATACAGAGTTAATTTGTTATTTACGGCCGAGCACGGAAAGACTGAAAAGTCACTAATTGCAAAATTTTGAGTTGCAAATATCAATATATATATTTTTCGCAAATCACAACGATTTAGTCTTCAATTGATACAAAAATTCGTAATTCGACATTGAAAACGGCGAAAAATATCAAAATCTGTTTTTTGAATATTACGATTAGAAGTATTAATTCGAGCTTCATTTATTTGTAGTGATTTGCTACATTTTTGGCGCAATTCACCACTTCAATAGGTCAATTTCTCAAACACCACTTTACAATCTCAAATTGCAAAAAATACTTCGTGATTTACCACCACAAAATCTTATAATAATTTCGCACATGTAAATTGAAAACGTAAATTGACGTAGAGAAGTCGTAAATTGCAAAACATGAATTGCAAATTGATAAAAATAAGTTGCAATTTACGATTAAGAATTTGTAAATTGCAACTACTGAAGTAGTAAATCAACCCCTGTTGCAATTTACTAAGGGATGAAATGGTAATTGCAACAGAAAAGTGGTAATTTACGATATCTTTCTTGCATTTCACAACCACAGTAATATCAAGTTGATAACTATTTGTGTCAAATTGCGATCGGTTATGGCAATTTGTATTTCATACCCGATCGCATTATTGATACTGAGAAGTGTTGATTCACGCCTTTTGAGGATCAATATCTTCATTTTGTGCAATTTCTAGAATTTCGAATAAAAAGTCGTGAATTAGTAAATCCTGAGCTAAGCTCTAAAATGAGACAAACTTTTCGTGATTCGGCGCTTATTTTTCTTGATTTGATCTTAAATTTTTTTTCCGTGCGAAATTTAAAAGGGAATTTGATAAATCGACCATTTTTAAGCGAATTTCCTTAAACAAGGCGACTCGTTTATTTGTAGTCCCCTAACTCTGTAACAGCTTTGTTGACAGGGAGTCGGACAGAATCCCGAAAGCCCAAAATCCTGAAAATCCAAAATCCCGAAAACCTAAAATCCCGAAAAACTAAAATCCCGAAAAGCCAAAATCCTGAAAAGCCACAATACCGAAAACCAAAAATCCCGAAAGTTCAAAATCCCGAAAGTGAAACTAAGAACTTGATTGTAGCAACAAAAAAAAAATAGGCAAATTTATTTAACAAAATAAACAAAATAGTAAACTTCAAATAAATAAAACATAAGGAAAACAATTCAAGTCTAATAACAAAAACATATCAAAAACGATCCATGACAAAACAATATCTAATACAAGTTCATATTGTACGTAATCTCGGTGAGAAAACTTATTTCAGAATGCAACTGAATGCATAATGCGAATTGCAAAACATAACAACGCACAAAATTGCAAAACATTATTACGCTAAATATAATGGACCAACACTTGTCTATTTTACATTAAAAATAAAATAAAGAATAACGAAAACGAAATCCCTAATCTTCGGGATTCTTTTTTTCGGGATTTTGACTTTTCGGGATTGTGGGTTTTCGAGATTTTAGCTTTTCGGTATTTTAGGTTTTCGGGATTTTGGATTTTCAGGATTTTGGATTTTCGGGATTTCAGTTTTCGGGATTGTGTCCCCAACCCTTGTTGACAGTATTAATTGGTAGTTTTTAACCGGAAGTTGGTTGATTTTAAATTTGATTTCTTTTTCGTGCAAATTCTAAATTTTATGATTGCACTTCGAGTCTTTTGTATTATATTTTCATTGTTTGTGTAATTTGTCGCCACAAAATCACCAGTTACAACCTTAGTCCTTGACGTTTTTAAGTTATACCTACTCGTAAAGGTGGACTTAGCAACCAAGACCATTCTCCGTCGCGAATGGGAAACTCAAACTAGGTAGGTCGGTATATGGAAATTTCAAAAATAAAAGTGCGCCGTCGAAATATTTAAGAAAAAAATCCTTCAACGAAATCAGAATGGAAAGAAATTGGAAATGTGCAACTAAAGTTGCCATCAGGAAGTTCCAAATAGGACGCAGTTAACGCATGTTTTCATATTTTGGTTAGCGGCTGTCACTCTTAGGAAGGCGAAAGCCTTTGTAGTTGCATTGCCTGAGCATCGTACAAAGATTGACATTTCAACACTTCACAATGACAAGACTGAACATTTTTCTGAACGGCCAGGCCAGACAGTTAATCCAAATGAAGTAAAGGGTTTTCCAATAAGAGGTATTTTGGTATTCAAAGAAAAATTCAATTTTTTGAGTTAAATGATCGGATGTTTATTTCATAATAAAGAGGAAGGTATGCCGTTAATAATGAACAACAATAACATAAGCCAAATGGCCACCACGAGCACGCATACAGGACCATATCCTTTCACAATAACACCTCTTATTGAAAAACCCTTTATAAGCATGCCTTTTTAGACAACTACTGCAGTGGAATGAAAAAGCTTGACAGGGGCGGAATCGCGTGGATGGGTAATACGCGACGGAGTTTCTTTTTGTTTCGATTTTCGAATGTAAAGTCGACTGCCGTAACAGTTCAGTTTACTCTACCTACACAAATATAAAAACTCACAAAAACACATCAAATGCACTTCAAAAGAAAGTTTCTGGTGCAAACAATCCTCGCCAATCGTGGCGGATAATAATTCACTAGAGAAAGTTATCCCAATCCCATTCAGTAGATTTGCCCTCGTACGATTGCTTGGAACCTTAAGGTCCACAAATTCCTTCATATCCATTGAAGGCATTCAATTTCAATTGAGAAACGAGCAAGACGGCCGATTTTGAAGAATCTGTGATGCTTCTGCATACAGAGACAGTTGTCCTGCATTTATTTCACCCACACTAAGTATTAACTAAATTTCTACAAGAAAACAACTACAAATTAGAAAAATAAAAGCAAGCTGTTGTCGCTAGGTCCACATAACTTTGATATCCTTTCAACAGTGGTTTTTTATACCTACTTCTACACATTTTGCATTTATATTTGCTGTTAGATTTTGAACACAAGTGTGAACTAAAAACTAAAAAAGGTTGCATGAGTATCCTTACATGTGTAATATTCCATCATATTTTGATTGTATCGATATGCTGTGGATAAATCCATGATCACAAAGTAACAAGTGTTGGAACACTTTAAAACTAGAATAATATTTTGTTTCGTATTATTGTGTTGAGGGTTTGGCGAGGGAGGGGGGTTGCGAACGGACGTTTCTCTTAATAACGCTTTGCTATAGAAAACTTCTCCCAATATCCCGCGGCGCGAATCGCATTATTAATTTTTTTTCTTCATTTGTTAGGTTAGGTTGGACCGAATTTAGCACATTTTTTGTATAATATTGGCAATTTTTCTATCTATTTTTTAGCCGTCACAACACTTTGAACACCCGCGAACATAGGAGACAGTTCACGGCAAACAAATCCGGGATTTATGCAATGGAAATACGCGCGACGGTATTAGATACTTTTCGTGTGTGTGATGATGATGATGATTACGAAGATGCACAGAATTACGACGAACGAACGAATGGTATAACTTGCACAAAGCGGTTTCGCACAACCACCTCATTCATAACCAAACAACAATGGTATGTGATTGGATGACAACAATGACAACAACGACATAGCGACTCCGGCGACGATGAAGAAGATAAAAATGTTGTTACTATATTGCGGAGAGGCTGTCGCGACGGTAACGACAAAACAAAAATGCAGGGGATAACGATACGATACGCACACGAAACACAGATGTGTGATGCTAGCGAGTTGCAGCAACATTTAACAACAAATCAACACGTTCGGTGGTAGATCCACTCACACAAGCGCTGGGCTGGTTTTACGACTTTTCCGATACACCAACGATGGGGGTGGATTGGAATAAGAGCGATGCTAGGCATCGGTTCGGAAATGGAAAATTGTATCTCGCATTGCAAAAAGAACCAGAATCACAGCGAGGAGGTAGAGAGGGAGAAGAAAGCAAAAAAAAAAAAAAAAAAAAAACATAACACACCCGATATTAAGTGGAAGAAACAGCATTTTCGTTTTGCGCACTAGCCGGGGGTTGAATGTTTGTGCTGTGGCTAGTATCTCATACTCAACGTTTGGTTGGCTGCGCCATCTAACTTTATGTGCAGTCGGCCGGTGGAGTTTCGTGTAGGGGTGGTCTCTGTTGTTCACTCTTGCAACTTCACGATAATACCACGTCCAACCGTTGTCTATGTGTTGGTTTTAGGGGTGGATCCTTGTCCGTATCCTTGCAAGAGATTCTTTGAGTATTTTTGAACCAATAGCTAGACAATTGCTTAGAAGGGCGGTATTATGAAGCTGCTGCTTTTTATTTTTTGTTCTCCTTCGAATGGAGGTGGTGTTGTGAGTTGTTATTAAACCTTTCGTTTTGAGGATGTTTTGCCTCTGGTTGCGCTTAAAGAGGAGACAGAGCTGGATGTGCTTTTTTTGCCATCCAAGGTTTGTGTGTCACCTGCGGAAGGCGAAACTAAAGAAAAATATGCGAAAATTCACTGATGCATAACTGAATAGAAATATGTGGAAAATGTTTGTTCTTCACTTTTATTTATTTTCTATTTTCTTCAAAAAGCGAACAGGTATACCTAGGTTATATGGAGATGACGAAAAAATTGTGATTTCTATGCCGGTGCGAGACCGGTGATAACCCTATTTGATACAGGTATGTTGGTAGATTGGGATGTGGATGTAGTAGCTATTCCGTGAAATGGACAAGTCGAAAAGAAATAGGGCTCAAAATTTGTTTGTAACCATGGGGAAATTTTGGAATGGGTGCCACTCACAGGATATGTTTTCGTGTTTGATTCTTTGATTCGTTTGGAGGTGACTGCCTTTTATGATTTATATTGGCGTGGATATGTGAAAGCCGGTAAATGTACGTACGTACGTGTATGCTTTTTCAGTTGACAGTGGAAGATAGGTCGGTATAGACACCTATGCCACGATTGATAAGAGGGAAACCCGCTAAAGCAACAATGAGAGGATTCATTACTAGGTACCTATCTCTGGTTCTTGACAGTAGGTTAAACCCTCGTCACAAACGATTTACATATAAATAGTTAGGTAGGATCTGCAGGGATGTTGAATAGGTTAACTCTATTATCCACTAGTAGCTCACAAAGTTCAAAACTTTTCCTTGACAGATTTGCAAACACAAGCTCAATTTTACCTGGAAGTTTTTTTACCCTTTCATATGACCAGTAGCGTATGCAGGATTTTTGTTGGGGGGGGGGCTGACTTTCTGTCGTTTTCCATTGAGCAAAAAGAAGGTCCGAGAGATTCCGATCACTTCTGCAACCATTCCATTGGCACAAAAAAAAACTCTTCTCATGATTCTCAGAAGAGAATTTCGCTTCTCGATTTGAAGTCAGTCAGAATCCACTCAAGAAGCACTCACACAAGTGTAATTTATGTATTTTATACAAGTCTAACAGCTGACAGCTGCAGTACCTATATTATTTTTTGGGATCTCACCAATACCTTTGTGGATTCAATCAGAAGCAGTTTTCTTGTTCCATTGGATTACAGAATGAGTGGATCCCCGAGTGAAACAAATGCAAAACGCCATAAGATAATTTGGGATGAAATGTACGCCACTGTCCATGACGTGTCATAGGTACTTATAAATAGAACCCAGCTGATTAGCTTGCAGATCAACAGGTGGTCAGAATCATTAGGTACCTACATAAAGAATGATTAGAATTTTCTCACGTTGGAGCAACATTTTAGGAAGCAGTGCAGTTTTCGAAAAATTTCGAATTCTTGGACGATATTTTTTCGAAGACTTAGGTAAATAAATTTGTATTATCCTTAGGATGGCTTGACTACCCGGTTTCAAACTTTTCCACAGTATGAGGGTCATCAGACCCCCAAGGGCATCACAATGGATCTACATTGATCTAAGTGTGGCGAGTGCTGGTTCCCCTGTCTTGCAACCTTTCGAAAAAAATTACTCTAGAGCAGCTAACCTATATTGCTTTTGTGGAAAAGAGAAGTACATACATAGGTATCTACCTCACTTCTTGCCGAGTCTATTGCCCTTACAAAGTTTTTCCTATTCAACTTTATTTTCTTCTATTATACGGAAATATTTGCATGTTCTCAAACGCATTCTTCGCATTCTAAGAACAGCCTGGGCCTTACTCAAAAATTCAACACAAGGTGGTGATCGAAAAAAACGGTGGTACCCTTTAAAGTTCTCTATATTGAAATATATTATATGTATATCATACAATATGCAAGGCTTTTGGGGGAATCCCCATTGGGCGATGTTCATGATTTAATAATCGACTACAAGCTTATGTTTCTTATACTTACTTCCTGTAAGCACAGGGTAATAGGATCCGTTCTTTTTTTATAATTAACACGCGCTAAAGAGGTTATGACTACTCTTATAGTGTTTTTACACAGCGCGGGCATAAAGGAAATTGGGATAGAGGAGATAGGAGATACCGATGCTGGGCAAGGCATTCCACATTCGCGTTGTACGGCTTATGAAAGAGTCTCTGTATTTCATAGTACGTCCGAAGATAGGCTGGATGGTAAACTGATGGGCATTCCTAGCAAGGCGAGTATTGCGGTTGAATTGCTGAAGGGGAGGAATGCAGTTGGCTATTTCATTTGAGCACTGTTTGTTGAAGAAACGGTAAAACAATGGGAGACACGAAACGTTTCTACGATGTTCAAGGGAATTAATAGAATTCGCGATATTCGTGTGTCCGATTAGTTTCATCGCACGATTTTGGATCCTATCTAGTAAGTGCAATATAGTTTTCGGTGCACCAGACCAGATGTGGGAATTGTACTCAAGCTTTGGGCGAATAAACGCCTTGTATATTGTAGCCAGATCAGAAGGGGTAAAATATTTCTTGCACCGTTTGAGGAAACCTAGACATTTCGCTGCATTCTTGGCGACTTCGTGAACATGGTCCAACGAAGGTTGTCATGAACGCACATACCGAGAACAGAAAGTCTTTCGGTTTCGGTAATGCAAGTGCCATTCATGGATAATGACTGTAGATTCGGGTTTCGCTTTAGAGACAGCGGACAGCATTGTGTTTTTGAAGCATTAAATTCCACTCTATTTTCTGAGCCCCATTTTGAAATGCTGTCAAGGTCGGAATTTAATGAGCTTAACATACGTTGCCGTTCCAGTTCTACGGCCGAAGAGCAGGGACGTGAGTCCTGAAAAGAATATGAAAGGCTAAGAGTGCTGCCTTCAGCGAAGAGAGATCATTTATAAAAATGAGAAAGAGAGTCGGAGAGAAAACTGAGCCTTGCGGAACACCAGCATTCATATGGTGGGTTTCAGAACTGAAACCATCCAAAACAACTTGAATTGAACGGCCAGAAAGGTAGTTTCTAATCCATAATAAGAGACGCATCAATCCCATAAGCACGCATTTTCGACAAAAGAGCTTGGTGCCAAACTCTGTCAAACGCCTTTGAAATAGCGAGCGCAACAATCTTCGATTCACTGAAGTGGTGGAGAGATTGGTTCCACTTCTCGGTGAGATAAGTCATCAAATCACCAGTGGACCTGTTGCCACGAAAACCGTACTGCCGGTCATTGAGGAGTTTGCGTGATTCCACTAATTGGTGGGAGAAGAAGATTCGCCTTTTTTAGGGACGGGCTGGACAAATGCTGTTTTCCACCTACTCGGAAAGAGTCCAGAAGAATAGGACAGATGAAAAAGCTTACGCAGTGGTTTTGTCAGCGTGGAGGAACACCTCTTCAGAACGATGGGGGAGATACGATCTGGACCAGCGGATTTATTTATGTTGAGATCGTAAAGTACTCTTGCGACTGTACGAGTGCAAAAGTGGATTGGTCCCATGGTAAATTCTACGCACTCGAGTACAGGTGCAGACAAACCGCAATCTGGGAGCATAGAGCTGGCTGCAAAATGTGCAGCGAGCAGATAATCTTATATCTTATCTTGGATTCAATCGTGGAGGATAAACTAAGAAAACAATTCCATACTCCAGCCAAACAAAATACTTGAGGTTTGAAGGTCTATTTACATTGAGGTCTAGCCTGCCATATGGCATTAATGCTGACTATTTCCACGTAAGGGCAACATTATCGATTACACGTGCCATTTTTCGTGGGAAAAATGTTGACTTGCTGACGTTACAAAAATTCAGCCATTCGGTAGTGACTATACTCTGTCCAAGAAAAATTGTCAGTACAGGGAAGATAGGATGTTTGTCTCTCAGTCTGGTTGCAATGACTTACATAAATCGGTCCCTTTTTAAAGCTCTCACAGGGTTGCCGTAGTGTGTATGATAATTCGTAATAACTCAGAGAGCAATACTGTTAGGGCTACCATCTTCCAATTTAAAATAAAAATATTGCTGAACGAAATTAATTCCAACAACAAATTCTTTCGCTGACGTTTGACGAATTTAAGTCCGAGATCTTTTTGCAATATTGTATGCAAAGTGGATCTGCTTAGTTTTGTTATATTTTCACTTTTTGTACTTCCAATAGTATCTTATCTAGCATTGGAAGGTCATTATTCATAAAAAACTGATGGACTATCCGCCTAATCGCACATTTGTCCAAATCATCCACCTTGCTCTTGATGCCGGAATTATTTTTCTTCTTTGGTGGTGAATTGTGGCCTTTGATTGCTTTTTCCCTTAAAAGCCTGTATACAGTTCTTTCCGTAACAAAAAAAAAAAAAAACAGTAGCCGTATTTCCTACGGCTTCCGATTTACTTTTAAAAAGGTCATAGAATTTTTCATTTGCATCAACAATTTGTTGTTTCTTTTCTTAGATCCTTTGAATGAAGACTTTGTAGCCATGTTTCTGTTTATTTATATGCACAATAAAGTTAACCACTTGCTTAGATGCACTATCCGCGATTGAGATAACAACCATTGTTTCCGCCTTATATACACAAACAGGCAATTAGAATACAAAATTATATAACCACGACACAATGTCATATACCTAAACAGATGGTAAAAGGACTACACTTGTGCAGCTCTACATACATTTTTTAATATAAACATATATACCTAGATTACATCTTTATTAAAAAATTATTACCCGTAAATGCAGAACTTCGCGGAAACAGTAGCAAAAAAAAAAGGATCATAAAATCCTTTCACGGCATTTGCCTTACTGGAGAGGAGTGACCGGATGTGGTAAAACCCAACGACCGAAAATAAATAGTATAGGTCTACCTGTTTCATCATTTTGATATTTCAGTGTGAAATATATGCTCGGCATAGCAATACCTACCAAAACATGCATGCAGAAATATGCCCTAACGAATAAGGCTCAAAATTTGTACTTAGTTTTCTATAATAAAATATTTAATCAAATTTTATCTCTTAAAATACCATGCTTTTGCATGAATCCGGTTGAGTTGCCCTAGTAATCACTATTAATTTATTGCAATATCTCTACAACTCACATTATGATCACTTGTTGCGTTAATGAAATGAATGCATTAAAACACCTCACGAATAAACATTATTTCTAAAAGACAACGTTCAAAAATATGTTTTAACTGAATATTATTGGATCTTTCAGAAATACAAATAAATTAAAACCGAATGGCAGCACCCCACATAATATGCCGCTCTCAAAAGCTCCAAAAAGCACCAAAACCGAAAGTTCTTTGACAAAATTCAAAGAAAAACCCTTAATGATATGCTAACATTGACATATGGTAACACTTCTCTGATGTGCTTCAGTCACTCACACTACTTATTTTGGTTGATGATAATAGCAAGCGAACAAAAGCGATCGTGCTCATTCTGCCCGCGGCTGTGTGGCAGACTGGTTGTGGAGGGATGCATGCGAATTTCAGGAAAATTACAACAACAAAATTTTTTGGAATGCCAGTGGTTTCGTTTTTATTTCAGTGGCAAATCTTGTGTTTGTGTGCCGTGATAGTACTACAGGCACCACTGGTAGAAAAAAGAGCTTTCCATAAGGCCTGTACTGACAATTTTTCTTGGACAGAGTATAGTCCCTCGTGTGGCTTTCGCGAGAGAGAGAGAGAGTACGCATAATCAGACGCACAACGAAAGTTCCGTGCTTTAGGCCCCAGTTATAGCCATACGTAAAATGCAACCGAAAAAGTTGGAACAGTATGAAAATGAGCTTTTTTTCGTTTCGGCGGTCATAGCGAAAAATCTGCCAGAAAAAAGTTTCCGAACTAAGGGCTGGTCTGTTCACAGCTGGTTAAAGCCTTGGTAGGTTACCACAGATTTAGGTTATAAATCAGTTATAACAAATAAGTGTCTTGAAAGATTTTTCACTTCGGTCACCAAACCATAGCTTTGCAGAAAATCGTTCCATTTTTCCAGTTTATTTGTCATTTAGTGATTGACCGAATCCATGGTTGTATTTTTTTGTTTTTTCGGGTCCGTTTGTTTTTGATAAGTAATTTATTTAGGTAGGTATTTTATTATTGTATTTATTTTTACTAAACTTAATAAACACAAAAATTAATATCATAACTAAATTATACAGGAATTTCTTAAGAACTAAAGAATGAAATTTTGTATTTGTTAGTCAATGATTTTTTGAGAACAAAGCCGAAAAAAAGCTAAATCCAATAAAATGTATTACAAATTAACAGACCTCATGTTAATTTATTCAACGACAATCGCAATTTTCTCATTCTCTCAATATATAAAAAATCTTGAACAAACGAAATTACAGATAATCAGTGGTTAAATCTCATTAACCACTCAAAATCAGCTGATTATCGATTTCACTGGTTAACTAACCAAACTACTGATTCTCTGGTTAATATTTTGCTGAACAAACGCATTCGATGGTTATAAGCTGGAATAAACGATGATTAAAGATAACCAGTATTGAAGAAACCGGGCCTAAGACAATTACCTACAACAAACCAACCCCCACTGATTGGATTCCATCAGAAAAAAAGTTCCTGACAGATGGAACAGTAAAGAAATGAAATACTTCAGTGGAATGATTCGGTTTTCTTTAGGGGAATTGACTGAGAAGTTGATCAGTAAAAGTTTTTCGTACGTAAAAATGAATAAATTATTTTGCTAGAAAATTTAAAGATCATTTACATACTTTTTTTTGATAATTTAATTTTATAATTCATAAGCAACATTTTAAGACCAAGATTGAGTTAAACCACCAAGTTTAAGTGGTCAAAAAAAGCAAAAGAAAATTTTTACGGTTTGGTTTTACGGATTGCTATAACTGGGGCCTTAGAGTTGGAAGTTTTTTTTTTCAAATGAGCTAAGCTACAATAACTGTCTTGAAAAAGCTTCTCAATTAGCCGTTTGGAGTCGGCATTAAATTGTAGATCCCTTTCATTCGTTCCAAAAAGAAAAAACTCACACAAAACGAATGGTTGTGAAAAGCTAGGCCTAGGGTCCCTCGGTGCTACGGATTTAGCTTAGTTTCGCTAACCAAAAGTACATCTGGCTTTTCGGCTTTCAACAGATTGGAAAGATTGATCTTCTCTCGATCCTGATTAGTGAATTAACATTCACCGCTAGGATGTTTAAGTTTACCTCATCCAGCGTACCCATCATATTTATGGCGCGGTAGACTCGGCAAACAGCGTCGAATAGATAACGTATATTCGAGCCGCTTGCTCATTTAATTGTTTCTGGAAATGATCGATCTTTCCGCGCAATGACAGAAGGATCGATTTCAAGTCCAGATCCGCTTCCGGTGTAGGAACCTTCGGCGCGCTTTTTGTTTTGTGTTACCCGGTCCAGTTACCATTTGGGCAAAGGCCACATTGGGTGCAACAAAACTAGAGAACGATCGACTCTTTTGACCCTTCTCTTCTTCTGACTTCTGTTTTCGAGCCTGCACATTCTGTTTGACCTGCTGATACTTCGGGCATCCCTTGATATTAGCGGGAAGTCCTGAGCTCTTGCAAAGTGCACACGAAAGCTGGCCCCGATCCTCTCTCGGATGTTTGTCAGACGTTCGTGAGAGGTGGCACAGTGAAAAAAACCCTAAGTTGGAATTTGGGTTTTTGCGGGATTCGAACCTCGACCCCTCCCTTAGTAGTCCAGCACACTAACCACTTAGCCACTGCGCCTACAATTGGGCTATAGAAATTATCGTGTAGTTAGAAGAGACCGGCCCAACTACACACAAGGACGTGGTGTCGTTATCTTAATAGGTAAAGGCTTGGGCCATAGGGTCGTATATAGCGGGGACGTGCACAGGTTCCAGGTGGTGGAAACATGCATCGTGTGCATTCCCCTCAATAGCCAGAGACGGGTGTATGTTGGGTCGCTTTACGCACCTGAATCTCCTCAACTCATTCAATTTTTAAATGAGATCGGTAGCTTAGAGCTTCAATCGGAGGATGACTATTACTTTTTGGGTTTAGACCTCAATGCTAAACATGCGGCATGGTGAAATGATATTCCGAACCCTAGAGGCAACCAGTTTCACGACTGGTGGCGTCATAATATGATTGAGTACAAACTCGAGTTGTATGCGTCGGATATCCCGTCTTTCCCTAGAGAGGGTTCTTTCTTGGACTTGGCGCTAGTTGACGAAAGACTGGAACTAAGAAACACTGATCTAAGCACGCGGAAATGTTTACGAACGGTTGAGTACGATAGTGATCACTACGGACTTGCCGCCGTAATACGAACGAGCAGACGCAGCTGGAGCAGTATGACCAAGTGCGTTCTTTCGATTACCGAAAAGCGCTGTGGTCGCGCTTCACCAGAGTTTTAAAGCGCAAACAGGAACTTAACGAACGATGAGATCGACACTCATTTACGGCAAATGAATGACATCATCAAACAGACAATGGAGCGGACTATCCCTAGGGTAGGACATTCCACCGATGAAGAACAAACTGAAAAGTATCGAAACGCGATAATCGATGCTCTGTACAGACATAAAAGTAGACTGCTCTCGAAGCTCAAACGGCTATACAGACAGTTTACTGACAGGAAAGATCCCGAGATAAAGACACTAAAGTCGATGTTCAAAAACTTGAAAAAGCTGATCACCGAGAAATACAGAAAATCTGTAAGTTTGTATTGGGGCAATAAAATTCGGGCTATAAAATCCAGTAGTCCGAGCTCCGAGCATGTTCCCACAAATAAATAAACTGTTCACGCGGGAAGATCACAACGACATATCATGTGTCCGACTTCTGGCATAAGTCCGAAAGGTGCTGACTCGAACGACGATTTTTTGTGGTCAAAGACCCGCGGAAGAGGGTGGATTTGATGGTAGCTTTCTTTGAAAATGTGTATACGGTGAACAACCCTGTTCAATGACGACAACCGTGCAAATGGCACAATCGCCGATGTAAATTCTCACGTTTTCGTGAGTATAGATGAACTCCGGTGCATCTTTGAGTCACTGAAAAACAAAAAGTCGGCGGGAGTTGACGGTGTCCCAAACGTCGTATTAAGACACCTGCCGCTAGAAGACATCAATATCTTCACCACGCTATTCAACAATGCGCTTAATAATGCATATTATCCGGCGCAGTGGAAAATGGCGGTGGTACACCCTATCCCGAAAAAGGATAAAGATAGGACAAACCCTGCTAATCTGCGGTCAATCAGTTTGCTTCCGAATATTAGCAAGGCATTCGAGAAAGTCGTCAATAGATCTCTTTTGATGTGTTGAAGAAAATAAGATTATTCCGGACAACCAGTTTGGCTTTAGAGCGGGGCATGACACTTTTCATACCGCGTCGAAACTGGTCTCCAAAATTCAGTGGACTAAAAGCAAGAAGCAATGCACGGGTGCCTGCCTGGTCGACTTCGAGAAGGCCTTCGACACCGTATGGTTGGAAGGGCTCTTTTTTAAGCTGACCATGATGGGCATTCAAAAACCTTTGCTGTATATGATTTGTAACATGTTTATGGGAAAGAAGTTCGTTGTCAAAGCTGGCAACGTGACTTCGAGCAGGGTTTCTGAAATTAAAAACGGCTTACAACAGGGAGCAGTGATTTCTTCGGTCCTGTTTAATATTTACACAACTGATCTGGTGGGTTGCCTCAGACACGCTATAGTGTACGCAGACGACTTAGTGGTGTGCAGGTCAGGACCAAAAATCGAGGTCATCAACATCCTTCTGCAGCGTGACTTCGAGCAAATTAAGAGGTATTGCGATGATTGGAAGTCGGAAATCAATTTCCATTGGCTGGGGCCTCTAGGGACACCAGAAAAAGCTGGAGAAAATTAGCAATTAATACCTATCTGTATTTTGACAAACATATGGATGCTTGTCTTGTCGGGGCTAAGAGGGCCTACGCTATGACAAGGAGACTGTTTCGCAGCAGTCAACTTGACTCCAGGGTGAAGGTCATTTGCTACGTGGCCCTTATAAGGCCTATCATCGCTTTTGGCTGCCCCATGTGGTTCAATATAGCGCCGTCCTATATGGAAAAGATTCGGGTGTTTGAGAGGAATTGCCTCAGGGCCTTTTCTAGGGTTGTTTAGAACTCCTGAATCTCAGTACATAAAATACTACCCCAACAGGACCTTATAAAATGGGGGCCGACTGAATAGGATTGACAAT
Organism: Cheilosia urbana; assembly: GCA_946477585.1. Lineage (NCBI taxonomy): Eukaryota > Metazoa > Arthropoda > Insecta > Diptera > Syrphidae > Cheilosia > Cheilosia urbana. The sequence goes on from OX297857.1 coordinate 8,159,297, forward strand.
TTCCTTATTAAGGTGATTCGGAGGCACGTTGCTAGGGCGATGGCCAGTGATAATAACCTGATCTCAGGGGCTTACTACCAATAAGAATCCAAACTAGAGAGCCAACTCCCGTGCACCTACCCGATTTTCCCCGCAAATTTTGAATGACAGCCCTCTCCCGCGCGCTCTTATTTTTCCTGTCGGTGAATACGTGTAATTAATGGCCGCCCGGTGGCACTTTTTCAATTACAAACAATTTGTAAATGAATTTATAACAATAAATGTAACAAGAATAAATGATGAGTATGTTTTTTTAGATAGCTTTACTTGTTCTATATCCATCTTCGGCGCCAACAAATTTTCATCCATTCGCATTTCATTTTTTTATCTTTCTCCATTACGTAGTTGTCTAGTATGTAAGTTAAAGAAAGAAGAAATAAAAATGAATTTAAAATGAAAAATTTGGGGGTGCCATATCTCCCAAATGATGTTGCATTTTTTTGATCACGAAAAACATGAATAAAAGCATACATGCACTAATAATGGTAAATGGGAATAAGCACACACGATAGGTATTTTTGGTTTTGTAACAATGGACACCAAATACTTTTCTATCTACACTTCTTTTACTCATACACACAAAAACTGTTCGTTCGAATTTTACCCAATCACTGAACGTACTGAATACTAAAAGTGAAATTAGGATAATTCTCAATTAATATCAAATACCTATCACTCTATTGCAGACCTACCACCTCGCAATTTCCCACACCTCAATAGTGGTCCAATTTGTCAGCTTTTACTGTAGCTGGTTAAATGACTGTAAGTTAGCAACTTTGTCTTCTAACTTGTGGTTACTAATCGCGTCCTGCGAACGATTAAAATCTACAAATAAAACTTCATCTAATCGGCCGTTCCATTCGAAGTTCGTCTGACTTAAAGCCGCTAATTGTCTTCCTAAAATGCGTGTGCCCACCTGCAACAGTTTTCCGTTCAACTTGACACCATGTTGGAATTCACAAGCTAATTTCTATACTGGTTGGTATCTTTGGCTTAGGTGGGGTACCCTCAATACAAGCCCCACTTTAACTGTCGCTATACACCTATGGGAGTCGTTGCTATCTGTTGTTTAAAATTCGTATAGTCAACTTGTTGTTTCTGTCTGGTATACCTGTATACTTACATAATACAAACCCTGGGAAAAGTATCCATTGTTAGTTGGGTATTTTTCGCATTTGCTGATGTTTGAGTTGTTTGCTGATAATTTGCGTACCCTTGGTGGGTCATGTCATTGTCAAGACCCTTACCTTGAGACCTTGAAAAATCCGACAAAACATTTTTAAATATATGATAATTAGTTTTTTTTTTTTATCTAGTTTTGAACTTAGTTTTCACAAGAAGTTAGTTTCGTTTGATTAACGTAACGCGATTTACGAGTGTAAAATATTGTGTGACTGTGTGTATGGAATTAATTTGTCGTTTCGGTCAAAAAACAATAAAGAAGTTGTAGCGAGTGTTGGCGCGGTGATTCATCGGATAAATTTCGTTAAATTCACACTCAGGTGATAAGGGCATAGAAAAGTGTTCTTTGTTATGCATTTAGGCTGTTTGAAAAATAAAGGGCGTTTCGGCACACGGACCAAGGCGATTTGGAACGCACCACCACCAGCGCAGCGCAAATAAGTAAAGACGCACAGCTTGATCGGTTCGAAGGGATTTGAATCTTTCAGCGCATAAGAACTATTTTTTTGTTGTATTATTCCTAACAAAACGAAGCGTTCTTAATGAGTTCTTCCAGTGTTAGAAATGCTATCGTTTTAGTAATTTGACTTAAACACAAAATAATGTAAAACGAATTATACACAGGAGAGATTCCATATGCGGGTACCCATATTAAGACTCTCCTGTATGCTGACGATGTTGTCCTATTAGCAAGTTTACCAGAGACCCTGCAACTCATGATAAACCGAGTTTACAATTGCAGTGTGCTATGGAGTTTACACATTAATTTGAACAAATCAAAAGTGATGATTTTCAGAAGAGGTGGAGGCAGAAAGGCAAGGGTGGAAAGGTGAACTTTTAACGGTGTTGCTATTGAAACAGTCATAATTTCCAGGAATTTGTCTGAAAAACTTCTGCAATCTAAAAGTGCAATTAGTTCAACGGGGAGAAACTGTTTCAAAAACCGAAGCATACCTCACAGCGTACCAAGTTTTCGAAGCAGTCTGAAAATCAATTCTTTTTTACGAAGCACAAGCGTCGGCTCATAGGTGGTATGATGCATTAGAAAAGCTACAGCGATTTTATCTACGAAGGACGTTCCGATTGCCTATAGCCGCACCTATAACTGCATGCTCATGATGGAAACAGGACTTGTTCCTCTGTTTTCACAACACTCAAACTGAACATAGACTTTATCCTCAACACATTCAGGTTGGGAGATGAAGGTTTACCACGGATCGTTACCATAAGTGTCTTGACATACGCCAATAATAAAACGCGATTGGTTTCCAAAACGTTATAAAATATTTGTTTTATTAAAGACGAGCAAATCTACAGGTTTCCCAATGGTTCTTTGAGCGAAGTTGCTTTGGTGGTGGTTGCTAGACGAAAGAGACCGAATCTATTTTAATTAGAATGGTTGTAAAGATAGACTATATCGAGCAAGCGAGTGCGTCAACACATAGGGAGATCTTTAGGCATATAGTTTAACCTTGGGTCGCTGAACTACTTTAAAGACTCGAATAAAATAGGAAATAGGATATATTTCTACAAATTTCCAAGCAAGGGGGAGTTATAATCTTCATGCCACATAGAGAAGACCTTTATGCTCATTGTGTAACATGTCTCAGAGGGAAAATATCATGCAATATATAGGAATTTGTCCTATTTTCCGTGATATCAGAAGGTTCTGCTTTGGGAAAGTGGTTATGGCGAGGAAGATCTTTAAATAAAATGTAAAAATTATGTCGATAGTCTTTGGCACACGACTTTCAGCCATGTCATTTGCGATTCTTTTTTTGCAACTGAAATGAAATAAATAAAATCTAATAAAATCTAAAAAAAAGAATTCTCTGTACAATCTTCCCAACAAACAAATAAATGCAATGAATTTACCTCGAACTATAAGGAACTTCTTAAAAAATGGTGTCCCCATTGGAAATACATCAGTCTACCCCAAGAACTCATAACAAAAACCCCATCGCGAAGAAAATCACAAACAATCCCTTATAGAAACCGATCGAAAAAAGAAAAAGAAAAATGTTCCCATTGCGATAATCACCCATTAAATTCTGATTAAATTTCTGTGGTCTCATCTCAATACTATAATTAAGAAAAAAAGAAAAAAACTGCACCTCTTCGACGACACTGACAGAGGGAACCGTCCGACGCTACGTTGTGTACTGTAGTGTCCGGTGTCCGAGAATCAAATTCCACATGCACAACAAACCGTCGTCTTCGTCATTATCACCGTCATCATCATCATCATCATCATCAGCGTCGTCATGACTGTTCCAATCACACAATAGGTGTGCAGATCATGAATAAGATCCTACGCCTGAGTGTTGTCCGTGGCGTCTCACCTCACCTCCCCCGGGACTACCGTCGCTCGCCCCGCTCACACATATTTTCTCTACTCATATCTTTTTTTCTTTTTTTTGTTGTATTTTATTTTAAAATGTGAGATTTCTCAATCAAACTGTATCACACACAGAAATTTTTACACAACCTGTTCTCATGGTATGAGGAATGGTCAGCTTACATCACCGCAGCGAGCTGGATAGGAAACCAAAATGAGGAAAACCGCAACAGAACAAGGCTTCAACGGAAACAAAGACAAGAATGTTTCATTCACAATATAGTTTTTTTTTTAACTGCCACTCTTTCCTTTTTCTTCGTAGAGTTAGTTGTGTTGTTTCAATGAGAGCAAACATTTTTTTCAATCCATGCGGGAGCTATACTGCTTTGTAGCTTTGGCAGACGCATAGGAAAGGGAAGACTCTTCAAATAAGCGAGGGTAGGAGGATTGAAGTGGGTTTCACAGTGGGGGAATCCTCAAAAGTATCAGGGACGATGGGAAAGAAGACAAAAGTAAACTGTGAAATAATTGTCCTTTAGGCAAAAGAATCTCTTTTTTAGATCAATGGTGACCATCCTGTCATAATTCATTCCAGTATGCTTCAGTTCGAATCTAGTGTAAGAATGCAGTAAACAGTTAACCAAACTTTAAAGTGTAATTTCGTAATTGTGCGAGCTACCGTAAATTTAAATTCGAGGCTAAATTTTGTTATTAGTACGGCGTGATGTCTATAAATGTCAATCTTTTACACCTTCTCATGTAAGAGGAATTAGTCTCCTACCCGAATTTAGTTTCTCCACAGGCAACTTCCTATAACTCTTGTGTGACCTTGGAACATTATGCGGCAGGAAGCTTAATTTAAGCTCGTGATAATTATTAAAGCAAACTCATAGTTCAAAAGATGGTCCCAAGAATTCTGCGGCCTGTAATGTGACCAGATCTGTATACATTCCTTTTGTTCTGACTCTCGTCGACTACGCTATAGCCAAGCGTGGTGTTCCTTTCAACAAGTTCGTGTTTCCAGAATCGGGAGCATCCAACGATGTTTTCTTCGATTTTCTCTTCGTGGTCTTTCTGGAATGATCGCCTAGTCTTACGCTTACCTCCTTATCGCGACCGTCTCAAGCTTATAAACCTAAATACTCTCGAGGAACGCAGGGACGCAGTAGACATTCTTTTCATTCACCGAATACTCTCAAGGCTTGGTCGATTGCAAGTCTCTTTATAACTTATATCTCTCTGCCTTAACTAAATCGATCTCCTTAGGTATCCTTAGCTTTGAGTCCTACTTACTAAGTTCCAGAATTTATTTAGGTAGCCTTAAGTCGTCGTTATAGCTTAATGGCGGTTTCGCCCCTACCAAAAAACAAAAAAAATAATGTGCCGCACTGACCAACTGACCTAAAAATCGCATTTTTAAATGGCTTCGACTTGCTAAATACAATTGAGTAAGACTCTGCCAAACATTCAAGTGTATAGCTGCCCTGAGAAGGTTTCTTAACTTGAGGCCTTGTGTATCTTCGGTGTTAAATGGTCCCAACCAAAATAAAATCATTGTAAGAAACTAGGCCGAGCGTCCTACCTACCTACACCAGATTTCCACTCAACTTCCAATTGTGATGACTCCCCAATCCCCATCAGACACTGTTAGTATGAACTCCAATCGGAATCGGAATAGGTCCCCCTTGCCAATCAGAACATGTCTAATTAGACGCCTACTCTTCGGCCGTGAATTGTTCAGTTTTCACTTTTACAAATTCCCAAGGAACAAACCGAATCGTTTGTTTCAAGTCCCAACGTGTCGGTCGGCTTAAATATGTAAATTATGCAAATTACTCAACCAAGACCAGCACTGCTAGTGCTAGACCCCAATGTTCAAGGCCAACGAGGATCATTGTGGGATAATATTCTTAGTGCACACCATGCAACCATCGCGGCATCAATGCAACGACCACGACGACGAATATTACAAAAGAAAGCAAAAGTTGGAACGCCAACATTTTCCTTTTCGCTTTTTATGTTTCGACCGTCGACCGAACGTGGGTGCACTTTCCTTCTATGTACGTATATACCTATAAGACTGGGAAATGAAACTGAAACGACAACGACACTGATTGGGACGGGACCACTCCAAGATATTCGCAAATCTGGATTCTAATTTTTACTGCTGTTGGTATTGCCTGCATCACACGTAGTTGGCAAGACGAGTCAACAAAACATTCCTCTTGCCATACCGAAGGAAGTCGTCAAAGTGTCTGCAAAAATCGCTGGGTGGTCGTAAACAACCAGATGCTGCTATTCGCCACCACCGCATCCATACGGATATACAGACAATAATAAAACCGACTGAGAAGATTAAGTATCTAATTTGATTATCTGTTAATGAGTATTCAACACGGTTCCCTGATGAAAAGTGCAACTAAGTGTTGATGGTGGCTCATTTTCGTTTGTGTTCTGTGTCCCATCCAGACGTTTGTCATGCGAGTTGATAGTTTGTATCCCAAGTGCAATTATTTCCTCATAAGTGGAGAGGTCTCACGGGATTTTTCGTTAACCATTTGTATCCGGCGGGACTAAATCGGAACCCAGCAGCGGTCTTCGAACTCTTATGTTGGCTGGTCGTTAAATTTATTATTGCCAACAAGTAACTGCATAATATCTATTGGTATACGAAGCGCATCAAAATAAATAACAACAAATACACAGGCAAAAAAAGAAGAATTTCCATTGGTGTAATCAGAGCATTAAGTTCGACTCTTATAATTGTTTTTATTTATTTGCTTTTTTTTTTTTCCTCTCTCAATTGAGTCGTAGTTTTATTTCCAAATACAGCCAAGCAGCACAGAATTAAAACTCAAAACCGCACGGCACAAATAAAACGAACAAAAGCGTGCGGCGCTCACAGGAAGTGCACAAAAAAAACTCATTAAACGCATAAGACGAAAAAAGAAACCAGTCGATTCCGCGGTGAATTACTTCAAATGTGGTGTAAATCAATCGCAAGAAAAAAAAAAAACACATAGGCACTTGCAAGAGGTGAATTGAAAACTGTTGCGCAGTAGTTTTAAAATTGAATATCACAGACTGGATTTAAGGGAGAAGGAGCCCGCCACACATGTCATCCATTTAATTGGGTTCACAATAGGCAATATGATACTACCAAATTGAATTCACTGGTTAGAAGCATGCACTAACTAATTTGTAAAATATGGTCGGAGGAAAGTATGCCCGATTAATGGAACCTCAGCATTGTTTTGTCGATTCTCAAGAAAGGTGACCCTCTGAACTGCGCCAATTACAGAAGTATCAGTATTTTTAGCAATGCCTACAAGATCTTATCTGACGTGTTGTGCGAACGCCTGAAGTCTTTCGTAAACAACCTGATTGGTCCATATCAGTGCAGCTTCAGGCCAGGAAAGTCCACCAATGTGTTTTGTGTTATACTTATAATGACGTAGGTTCATTTGAAAGTTGCTGGTTATTTCCAAAAGCTATAGCGAACTTTCCAGAGACGACCTCTCACTCATACATACACGGATTTTCACTTCAGCGGTGTATGGTGCGTCATCTTATTGTTATTAAGGTAAAATTACCCAATACCAAATATTCAATTTCAATTCAATTCAATTTCAATTTATTTTAATTTAAGCATTGTACAAATAAGACTTGGTCTTTTATAGTACTTAAATTAGCAGATAATTTATAACATTAATGGAAACTAGGACTAAAATTAATATAAACATTAGATACTTAAAAATAAGAAGCTATAATTAGGAAAAGAAAGGATTATGAAGAGAAGATGGTGAAATAGAAAGTAGTAGAAGAACAGTAAAAAGATTTGTAGTGAGTATTTGTTGCTTTTTTATTCGAGGTATTCCAATACGGCATTTTTGAACTTAGTAACCCCAGTTATTTGTTTTGTAGTTGCCGGTAGCGAGTTCCAAAGCCTGGTGACATACACAAAGAAGAGGCGCGAAGAGTTCAGATAGCTAGAGGAGGGCATTATAAGATTATGTGTTCTAGAGGACTGACCAAATTGAAGTTTTTCAAAAAGATACATGGGGGATCTGCTGTTAATAACTTTGTGCATGAATACAAGACATTTAATATCGAGAAACTGCTGAAACGTGCAGCCAAGAACCAGTTTGTGATAGTGTGAAATGTGTTCATATCGACGTAGCCCATACACGTACCTAATCAAGTCATTAAACGCAACAAGCAACTTGTGCTGAGAATGGGAATCAAGCTTGCAGTAAACTATAGTAGCATAATCAATAATAGGCATAAATAGCATTCTTATTAACCTAAGCTTAGTGTCAACTGGAGTAAAACTTGAGGATAACCTAAGTTTACGCAGCCCAGCATATATTCGCCCAATAACCTAGTTGGTATGGTCGACGGCGGAAAAAGAGCGATTTAACTTGAAACCAAGGTTGGTGACAGTATCTACAAATTTAAGTTGCTTATTATTTAAGAATACAGGCGGCAAATGATCGGTATCGCAATGTTTCTTGGAAATAAGAATAAGTTGGGATTTGTTAGGATTTAGATCGAGTCCATTGCATAATGACCAGTTGAATATTGCTGTCAGATCTTCGTTTATTCTAACAATAAGATCCTCAACGAGCCCTATTGGTCGCGACAAGTAAATCTGAGCATCATCAGCGTATAGATGAATGTTCACATTCGAGCATACTTTAGGTAGGTCGTTGATGAAGATACAAAAGAGTATAGGTCCTAAAACTGATCCCTGTGGTACTCCTGCAACCAATGATCTAAACCGTGAAGTTTTGCCATCATGACAAACCCTTTGAAAGCGATTTTCTAAATAGGTATTTATCAAATGCACAGATCTTTCACTAAATCCAAAATATAACCTGAGCTTGTGACATAGTACCTTATGATCCACGCTGTCAAAGGCCTTGGAGAAATCAAGCAAACAAAGTACCGTTAAATTGTCTTCATCATATTTGACCCTTATATCGTCAAGTATTTTAATCATAGCCGACGAACAGCTATGATGTGCTCGAAAACCAGATTGAACAGGGGATAGCAAACAGTGTTGATTTAAGTAGCTTGAAATTTGGTGTGCAAGAATTTTCTCCAAGACCTTTGACAAACAAGGTAAAATACTTATTGGGCGAAAGTCGGTTGTCGCAGATGGCTGAGGTTTTTTCGGAACCGGAAATGACTTTAGCCACCTTCCAAATGTTAGGAAAGGTAGAGCACGTAATACAGAAATTGATGATATGTGTGAGACAGCTTAAGATATGGGGTAATATCATCTTCACAAAGCGAAGAGGTACTCCATCCTCACCTACAGCATTGGACTTTAGGGAACGAATGGTATTTATAACATCAATTTCTGAGACGACTTCAAAGTTAAAGTCAGAGCTGAAAGATAGTTGGCTATCCGGAGTAAAGCACGTACTATTTACAGATCTGGTAAGAAATGCATCGTTAAGGTCGTTTACATTCGGCACGCTATCAATAACGGCCTTTTTCCCAACTCCAATGGAGCGTAAATTGCTCCACAGTTTCTTAGAGGTTTGGTCAGTACTCAGTTTTGATAGAAAATATCTTTTTTTTGCTCTTCTTGTCACGAACGTTGAGTAGTTACGAGCGCGACAAAAAATCTCCCAATTTAGACTTGAGGGCCAAGCTTCCATCTGGCGTATAATTTGTTACGAGCTTTCATGGCACTGTGAACTTCACGTGTGAACCACGGGCATTTTGTATTACGTATAGCAACAGTTTTTAATGGAACATGCCTGTTAAAGAGGTCAACTAACAGGGTTTGCACATGATCCACCTTTTCATCAGCACTTGAGGAATAATAGCAGTCACGCCATGGGAGAAGGCTAGCATTCAATTGCAAAATATTATTATCTACAGAGGAAAAGTCTCTAAATTGGAAAGATGATGGTTTAGGGGAACGGGATAAGTCAACATTGTATGCGCAATATATTAAATCATGGTCAGATATGCCGATTAAGGACAGCTGATCGTGAAGTAAGACATTAGATCGATTTGACACCATAAGAACGTCAAGCAGACTGGGAGGAGCATTTGGAGCAAATCGGGTAGCAAAGGAGTTAACTATCGACAGCCCAGTCGCAGCCGCATAATCTAAGAGTCGACGTGCTCTGCTGTCGTTTTTAAGTAGATCAGCATTAAGATCGCCGCAGATAATAATATCCTCATACTGAGCAGTGAAGTCAAGGATTGCCGAAAACAGCGGCTCTGGCGAGTGACACTGGTTTGGGTTGTACGCAACACCTATCAGACACTTCGAGTTGCAGTCACTAACTTCAAGCAGCAGATATTCTACAACACTTTCTTCAGATTTCCTTAGTATTTTATACCTTAGAGAGGTACTGCAGTATACAGCAACTCCTCCACCTGTGGTGTCAGTCACCCTATCCTTACGTATGAGTTTATACCCCGGGATGTCATACAAATCGGTAACTTGATCCTTATCATTTGGATCTGTTTTCAGCCAAGTCTCTGTAACACATATAATATCAATCCCCGCATCACTGAAGATATATTTTAAATAATCCAGTTTGGCTAAGCTTAAGCTTCTAGCGTTTAGATAACATATTTTTATACCCTGACGAGCAGAAGATAAAATATTGACAACTGATCGCACCGCAGCTCCACCAGTAACATCACCAGACGAGGTAGAACGTTCCACCATCACAACAACACTAAGTAAACAAACAAATGGAGCACAGTGTAATTAAATAAAAAACAAATCATAATAGCTAAAGAAGCAACAACTACAGAAACGTAAAAAGAAATAAGAGAGAAAGAAGATGTAAAGTAAATAGAGAAAGAAGAAAAGGGAATAAAAGAGAAAAAAGGAGAGTACAGTATTTTGGTATGTTTGTAATGTTTGTTAAATAAATACGAATCCATTCCATATGATTATGCTCCGGTCCAGATCAGTGTTGAAAATAGCGGGTTAAGTTGAAGAGTAGCTGTAGACTTGTAGAGGTAGGCAAAGTTCTTAAGAGAGTTTCGTTGTGGAAAGAATTTTCGTCTCAGTGTCATCCTTACTCTTCCTCACGTAGACCAAACCATTGCGCGTTCTTGCAGAGAACAGTAAACCCTCTCTGCGCAACCGAAGTGCATATCTTAATATGGAGCTATTCTCTTGCGTTAAGCTCTCGTTGATGTATATGCGTGTGCGTTAAACTGAAGACGTACTGACATCAGGCACCTGAGATATGTTCTCCAGTTGTTGCAGTGACAGCCCTTTGTTTGCTCGAAATGCAGCTAGTAGTGCACTTTGTTCTGTATGCGATGATAGTCTGACAAGCAGCGGGCTGTGACCATCAGCGGTTTTGGTGTTAAGACGAAATGCATCGAAGTGCGGGGAAATCTGGTGGCGTAGTTTCGCAGCGATGCCTCGTACCACTTCAATAGGGTTTTCGTTTGGTGTCCGTGGAATACCGCGGACAATTACATCACACAGTCGCTCTTTACGCTGCATGTCCGCTAGTTCCTCTCTAAGCTTTCGATTTTCATCTCGAAGGTCAGATAAACTGCTCTCAAATTGATGGACTTTGATATCAAGGGAAGCAATGGCATCGCTTAATTTTTTGTTAAAATTGCATTCAAATTCAGAAAGCAACGATTTGAACTTGTTCATTAAGCTGGTTTCAAGATCCCGAAGCTGGTCTGATAAGGACGTTTTTTTATCTGACGTGCTCGATTTGACTGCTGGCGATTTATCTGCGTTCGATGCGGAGGTAGTAGCGGATTTCTCTCTGAGCACTTGTTGACGTGTGGTGAACATGGTGATGATTGATGAACAAAGAAATAAAGAGCAGAGAAAGACACGAGGATTTTCTTTTTGGTTTTTTGTGTTTCTGGCTGAGATATTTAATCACTAGTGTTCAAAACTATTTGGCTTGAAGATGTTAACTTAAAAACTTTGACTTTCAGTTTTATATTTAAAGAACTGGTTAAACAAAAAAATACTTCAACGACCAGGAGCGAACTACAAACACGTCTATTCACTATACATAGTAGAACAACGAACAACTAAACTTAAATTTTAATTTTAATTCCGCGGATGTGATGCCTTTTGTTGGATCTCAGCTCTCAATTCGAAGTTAAGTGGTTATATTCAGAAACTCACACACAATGCTAGCTAACAAAATTGAATTCATCAATTTACAACCTGCCGCATATTAAATTATTTTTCAGCGCCATTTACCCACCAAGCTCCGATTTTTGTTGCTGTTTGGTGACTACATAAATAGAAAACCTCATAAAAAAATGATAATAATAATAATAAGAAATAAAAACATATCATTCTGGGGCCCTTATATATGAGATTGTGTCTTATGGGTGTGGGGACATATCATATTTTCTATTTTTTCATTTTTTTTTTTCTTTTTTTTTCGTTGTTCCTTCATTTTTGTTGCTCTCTCTTCTGGCTGGCTGACTTCGAAATTAGATTTGAAACCACAACACCGTGAAATATGACTTCATCTTAACGTTAGATGGATGTGTATCTATTTCTTCTCCACCATCACTGTGCGTGCTTTATTGTGGTCGCTCTCGCTCACTCTCGAGAGGGAAGTTTTCTCGAAAGTATATGCTCGCGAAAAGTGCCGGGGGCGCACAAGCTTAGGGGGAGAATGCAACTTGGAATACAAAATAAAACCCACCAGCGACCACCCCCCAAAGGTATTAATTTGTCGGTGACACATATACCTACACGTACTTCCCTTAATCCGCAGAACAAATTTACATTTTACATTCAGTCGGCAGTCCCCCCGCCCTGCACGAACGATGATTACTGAGAGTGCTCCAGCAATGATATTACGCGATCTTTCATGTACTCAAAGACGAAGGGAAGAATTAAATTCCCGCAAATTATAAATCAGGTTATGTTAATGGCGTCTCGTTTGGCGGTTCTTTTTTTATTTTCCATTTTACTCAAAGAGACAATTATTACCGGCGATGGCACGCATATTCTACGGCACCACCCTCTTGTCGATGATGGTGGTGTTGCTGGTGGTGGAAATTTCCAGTGGAGGGTGCTTGATTTATACACAGTTCGAGATACGAGTACGTTGCATAGGAAGCAAGAAAAATATTGAATAGATAAATCACAGATGCTGGTTAGTTGCGTTTGAGTTCTTAACTTGTGCCTTCGTGGTATCATAACACAATTTCGCTGGCTCATCCAATCACCAACTGCGCATACAGACCATCCATCTACCATCCCCTAAAGTTTAGCCAACAACAAATTATATTTTGTTAATTTGAAAGCACGTCCCGTGAGAGTTTCGAATGCAAAGCAGCAGGATACAATTTACTGGAAGTAGGTTGACCTTTTCCATAGGGTAACGGATAATTTCAATTTGCTTCAAACATACGGTGTGACTTTTACATTACCTTTATTATTTTTGCAAACAAGCTTGGTCTAAGTTGTGGGTGGCAGTTCCACAGAAATAGGTTTGTGGGCAAAGCTGGCCTTTTACCAATGGTAAGGATCAATAGTGTTTGGCAAGCATTTATTTAATAATTCTAAAATTAAGATATTGAAAAGGTCTTTTGCAGAAATACCGAAACTATATTTATGTGCCGCAAAACAGTTCATACCATATCGATCGAGAACTTTAGGGTTTTCTTCAAGTTCCGACGAAAAGTAAAAGTTTGATCGGTTTTGAAAACATGTTTTACTTTTCTTAAGGAGATCAACGGATAAGATCGGCTGGCTTGGTCCCTAGGTAAGGTAAAAGGTGCCGGCGCTATCTCTTCTAAGTGCGTCCATAAAATCTGTTTCCCAAGTAGCGGATTCGACTCGTTTGGAGGTTTCGGCACTCTCAGAGCTGGTGATTGGTGGTCCTAATTTTCTTCTGATTCTGTATCATGTAGTCCGTTTTATAAGATCAACCATAGGAACTATGTGTTTTTCCTCCTTGATACGGAGGCCTCCTATGGCTGCCATGTCACAAATGCATTCACATAAGGGGGGCGATTTGGATTCACCTTCAGCCCGGACGATGTTGATCTCGACTCCACGAGGTCACCGAAACATGGCACTGCTTTTACTGTCCCCCTAGGACGACTTAGGTGATTTGCACATCCGAATTAAAGTAAACGCGATCAGCAAAATGAGCCCGATGGCATTTTGACAGTCGTATTCGTATGTTACTAGTTCAACTGTGTCTATTTGTTATTTTTGAATTGAATTAAATTGAATAAGATCAACTAATTTCAACCAGTTGATCAACTCATTCAGCTGATGTTGGATGGCCTCATCCAGCCAGTCGACCAACTTGATTTCGACAAAACACGCATTTTCTATGCGGTTGATGTGCACGGTGAATCAGTGATGCCAACCCGGAATGAAGTTTTTATGCCTAAGCCCGAAAAAAAATTATGCTTTTTTGGTTAAAGAGATAAAAATTGCATATGTGGTTCAAATTTCTTAATAAAATTAAAATTATTGAAGCGATTTTGATCAAGATTTACAAAATACAAAATTTATTTGTATGAATTGATTGTAAAAACATCTCACAAAAATGTATGGCTTTTTTCTAAAAATTGTTCCTCAATGCCTCAAGCATCGGACTATTGAACAATCGATCGGTCCTCAAAAGCTAATATCTTCGGACAATTTTCATTTAAAAAAGGCGACTTTAAAAAACCCAAATTCCATCTTAAGGGTTTTTTTTATTCTTTTGTCAGACTCGCTTTGGTCTGACAAACGTCCGAGACTAAAACTGTCATGAAAGAGCTTCTCAATTAGCCGTTTGGACTCGGCATAGAATTTAACATCCCTTCCATTCGTCCAACAAATTAAAAACTCCCACAAAACGAATATTTTTGGAGGAAACTACATTTTTTAAGTGACTTCAGCTTGAGATAAATACCCTATACCAAGTGTGTATCTCAGAAGCTTCAATTCGAGTGCAGTTCAACTGTAAGAGATTCACAGACTTGCCACTGGATATCTCGACAACGCCATCTATGTTCCATAGGAGTCTTTTTTTATCTCCTTTTCAATTTTTCGATATGACATCGATTAAAAAGATTCGGCCGACAAATTGCCACCGCCGTACCCGCATTACCTACACATATGACAATGCGCTTGAAAATAAAGGGTGGTTTAGTTTTAAGGGCCGATGTTGATTTTGAATAAAACACAAATTATTTACGAAATTATTGTCATTTATTTTAATTATAATAATATTGGTATGGTTCAATTATGTATGGAATATCGGCCAAATGGCCTCTGCGATCTCGGCGGCACACCTCCATCCGATGGTCCAAATTTTCGATGACGCTGAGGCATAATTGAGGTCCTATGACGTTAATGTGCCGAATTATCTCATCCTTTAGCTCTTGAATTGTTGCTGGTTAATCGACGTATACCTTTTCTTTCAAATAACCCCAAAGAAAGAAGTCCAACGGTGTCAAATCACATGATCTTGGTGGCCAATTGACATCGCCACCGCACGTGAGATAACACGGCCATTGAATTTGTCGCGCAAAAGAGCCACTGTTTCGTTAGCTGTGTGGCAAGTGGCAACGTCGTGTTGAAACCACATATCGTCCACATCCATATCTTCCAATTCGGGCCATAAAAAGTTCGTTATCATCTCACGATAGCGAACACCATTCACAGTAACTGCCTGGCCGGCCTCATATTGGAAAAAATACGGCCCGATGATGCCGCCAGCCCATAAACCGCACCAAACAGTCACTCTTTGTGGTAGCATTGGTTTTTCTCACTCTTTGAGAAAATCACTCTTGGATTATAATTCAAATTTTTGCACGATTTTTCCGATTGTACGCACATTTGGACGATTAAATTGACCGAAAAAATCACGAAGTGCCACGATATGCATTTTGATTTGAACGCCCATTTTCATAATAAGTATGAATAATTTTAACACGTTGCTCGATTGTGTATCTTTCCATGGTTCAAACTTCAAATTGAGTTAGTCTGGAATTGAGAAATGTCAAATGAAATGCAGAAAAAACCTTGACGTTTAGGTGTGGTTCACATTCAACATCTTAACAACTTATAATTTAACCACCCTTTAGTTAAAAAAATAATACCTAGCTTCCTAGCTACTAAACTTTAAGTTTTCTCTGTATTTTGGAGGTCCCCCCCCCCCCCCCCCCCCCATTACTCGGCTGTAGGTATTCCGCGCGTGCATTTCAAAATCGATCGCCCCAAGCTCTTACTGGCATCAAAAGACGGCAACACAACGACGACGATGAAAAAAATAAACAAAAAAAATCTCTCTCCCTGTCTATAGTTTATCTTTTCCTTATTGCAATTTCTGTTATAGTTGCTATGGATATTGGTTGGTAGTCCTCTTGTGCAGTGTTACGTTTCATTATTACCTCACTTACTCTCTGGCCTTGTTGTTGCACTAGCACTATAGCTACATGTATGCAAAGAGATAGATATCTTGAAAGATTTCCAATATAAGTGTCCAGGGAGATCGTTGGAGTTAAGGTATTTATAATGAGAAATACCGCAGAGTTGACACAATGATCGGAGTTTGGCGGAGAGTGGCCGTGGCGGCGAAGGATATGCGGATGCTGATGGTGAGATGTGTGCGGCTTTTAATGCAGTAAAATGAGGTAAAAATAACTACGGGTGTGATATGGACAGCGATGCGTTTTCTCAGTTTCGCTAGCGCATAAGTGGGCATAATTGGTGTCAATTTCTACAGCATGATACTGACAAGGGATGCTTTTTGATTAACAGGTGGCGTATATGCTGGGCCTCAGGTCACGTTGTGAGCTTTGAGGGTTCAAATGAGATTTGCGAACAACTGTTGAGAGCAGTGACTACGGTGAAAAATTACGTCGAATTGACCCATTTTCGATACGATGCCTAGAAGCGTAAAAAAAATGGGTGAGTCCCTAAACCCCACTGGTTTCCGCGTGACACGCAAGAGCCTCTGAGCCTAGTTCGGTAACATATTAAATGTTGGCAGGTGTGTAGTCCACACGGAGTACAAAAAGGATGGTTGATGCAATTCGTAAGCCTAAAATGGCAATTGCTTTTCGTCAAATATTCTAATGGTTAGTTCGCGGCTTGTGTACTAGGAGCTAAGTCATCCATCGAGGCGAAATAAATAAATAAGTGGCCCAACATAGGGCCCTTGCTCCCGATTCGCACAATTGTCTGTTTTGAGACGAATGGAAGGGAACAGACCAGAGAAGCGTTCACAGGACCAAAAGACTCTCGGATGTTCTCGTGAGGTATAGCTTAATGTGGGAAAATTTAGTTTCTTTTTATTTTTGTTTTATTTTTCGGGGAGACTAGCCATTGAAAAAATGTTGCTTCAACCGAGCCTAGTATAGGGTCAGCAGTACTGCAAGGTGGCAGCGTTGCTGTTTGGCCTATCTAGGGTCCAAATGGCCCCTTTTGAGCCTCAGGACTTCGATTTGAGTCGGCTGTCCCGCCCAGAAAAGGTTTACCACCTCGTCCGTTCAAGTGCGGAATAACAACGTCCCAAAAGAAATAACCCACATTGACGAAGACTTCTCAGTTTCTCTCTGATTGTCGTGGGGTGCACATCGCTTAGAAACTTTCCAAAATGAATTGTTCTGTTTGTTCGCTGAAAATTGATCGCATCGTGGTTCCATTCTAAATTGGTTCAGGTCGTATCTTAGTAATAGGTCTCAACAAGTAAAAATTGCTGGAGTAAGGAGCGAAGTCAAGTCCTTTAATCTCGGTGTACCACAAGGCTCCGTTTTGGGTCCCATTTTCTTTTTAGTCTATATTAATTCAGTGTTTGCTCTTAATTTCAAAGGCTCACCTACTGCCTTTGCGGATGACATTGGCTTCTCTTACGGTTCAAAGAGTCCCTTAGACTTGGTGGCCGACTTTAATTGGGATCTTAATCTTTTGAGACACTGGTTTGCTGAACATCACTTAGTTATTAGCTCTAAAACTAAAATAATGTTCTTCAATTTATCTCAATCGTCAAAATTTGAAACGAACATATACTTTCATGCACCTGAATGTCGAAGCTACAAACTGACACGTCCGGTCTGTCCTCTCTTTCCTCTCAAACTTACTGTTGTAATCTAATCTGCAGTGACAAATGCTTTTTAATTGAAACAGTAGATAACTTTAAGTACTTGGGACTCTGCCTTGACTCTAGAATGAGTTTTGCGTATCATACAGTTACACTACAAAAGTATTTGCGATGTACACTTAGATATTTTTATTACTTGCGTAATATATGCTCAACTAAGCTTCTTAAAAAAATATATTATGGAATTTTCCAATCAAAGCTACAATATGGAATTGCTTGTTGGGGAGGTGTTTACCAGAATAAAATTCATCCGCTGCTGATCTTGCAGAAACATATCTTGAGATTAATTTGTCGTAAACCTCGCAAACATCCTAGCTATCCTTTGTTCTGTGATCTAAATATTCCACCTGTTCGTCATTTATATTGTTTCAAGGTATTCAAAACGTTTTTTATGATGTCTGGTCATCGCAATTTTCGTGTCATTTCTAATTATGGTTTACGTGTTAACTCTTTATGCATGTTATCTTTTCCCTATTTCCGAACCACCGCATTTCGTATTTTTTTCTCTATTCTATCTTATCGCTTGTTTAATAAACTCCCGCAGTCCATCAGAGCATTATCAGTTCCTGGAACATTTATAAAGCAATCAAAAATTTGGCTTTTCCGTTTTAACTATGCCAACTTAGAATCCATTATTTTCTGATATTCTGGTTAAACGTTTAGTTTTATTATTATTTTTAAATTTGAGCTCCTGTTAACTTTTTCATTTATTCCATTCATTTATTTCTTTATTTATGCTGTATCTTATATCTTGCCTCTGTATTTTGTAGTAACATTTAGTGTATCTGTATAGTATATTTTTGTTTTCAACTCATCCAACCATCTAATTTTTATCTATAGGGTCACCCCACCCAAAATTTATATGCTGCTCTTTTGAACGTTTTACTCTTCAAGTTCCAGACAACTATTTTAACAGACATGGCCCAACGATTCATCCATCTCCACAGCACAAAAGACACAAAGTCCTCTCTCGCTGACACTTTCGAATTACCTCCAAACTGAAACCGCATAGTTGGTCGCTCTTCAAGCCCTTCCAAATCTCCAAGTCCACATAAATACCCGCAATTGTAAAAATTAAATCGAAAAAAAAAAAAAAAAAACAAACAAATAAACGTTAGCCAAAACTTGTGTAGTTTTCATTAAAAAAAACACATGTCTGATTAATTACACGAGATCGTTTCGCTAGGGATAAGGCTACTGCCTACGTACCAGATACATTTATTTTGTGTGTGCCTAATAGATGTATACACGAATCTGTTGGTTTTGGCCAGATCACAACCACGGACAACAGCGGCTTGCTAGCAGGGCTGCCACTGTACTGAACTTGGACAGTACTTTAGTATAAAAACATTTGGGCATGACTCCCCATTTTTACGTTGAGTTGGGTTTTATAGTCAAAGCAAAGATCTCCTCAGAATTCCTATCGAAGGTCAACCTCAGATGGAGGAGGCTGACGAATTGTATCATATCCAGAAGGATGTGGCCAAACTACAGCACGAATAAAACAACCCACCTTCTAAGTAAAACACGAAAAGATATATCCAGATTGAGGGTGTGTTGGTGATACGGAATTTTTGAAGTTTCGTGACATTTGTCAATACGAATTTCTATGTATCAATACTAGCGCACCAAATTGAGTACACTGCTTAAAAATATAGCTTCTAGACAAGCTAACAGGAAATCGGCCGAAGTTGGGGGTCTCAGTATTGTCTCTGGTCGGCATTCAATCTTTGCTTAAAACAGTCGCGTTAAAGTTGTTTAGGTATAACTAGTTCGCAGTGATAGTGGGTGTGCTAACCAACGGATTATAAGCATTCTGGAATATTGTCTTGTTAGCATCTATTCCAAACAACTCTTAAATTCAAAAAATAATTCAAAAATAAGTTGCTGTCGTAAGGCTAGGTGCAATCCTTTCGGGATGGCGAATGTCAGTCCCCCGGGAGTTTTTTTTAGATGAGTTTAAGTCCATAACTATTGCAGAAGCATCCCTCGCGTACTAGCTCTGCAAAAACTTGTGGCTATTGTGGCCCTAGGTTAGGATAGGTTGGGTGGGATTGGTCACAAAAGACCTGACACCATAGTGGCCCTAAGTGAGTCGAAAATAACCAAACGATTTGGAAATACTTGGTACAGATTTTTATCGTTTAATCAGACAGCTCGTCAGCTTGTAGTAAATTCCACGCTCTACATTCAGAATGCTTTTCTGGTGGGTTTTTGTAAAATTCGGGAATCCGAAATAGAAAAACTCGATCGTAAGACTCGATTTTTGTAGTACTTGTTATGGAAAATCCTCGTGCGTGCAGTGTCCAAAAGGTTGAATTTGAACGGTGGATTTGGCCTTAGCTGGGAAAAGTTTTGCTACTAAAGCACTAAAGTGCGGTTGATATTATGATACACTTTCCGTTGCCGTGCTAACAATTACAAAACTCAGTAAATGAGGGAATGAGAAAGAGAGAGAGGGAGAGAGATAGAGAGAGAGAGAGAGAGAGGGACAAATGTCTGCAAGGAACAAATGGAAAATCTTGATTTTCTGCATTTTCTCAAAGTTTATGCTTTTGTTCCGGGGTTGCGTGGTGGCAAAGGCGCGCAGCACTTGCATTTGCCGAACGGACAAATGGTCAAATGGACAAACAATATGATCTGGCCACCATAGTATGGCATGATATATCTATAACAACAAAAGGAGGTGAATAGAAAGTAAATACTCCACATAGATGGATAGTACTACCTATAGAGCTACATTTGACTTTTCTTTTTAGCAGCATTTTAATTTTTTTATTTTTTTTTTATTTGCAGTTCTTACAATGAAAAAGCACAAAAAAGCATGAGTGCCGCTCGAGCATTCATTTCCACGAAAGATAGGAACCCGATAGTCCGTCAGTCCATTTGTCCGTTCGTCGTCTACTGTCGGATAGTTCATTCATCCGACTTATTCATTCGTCTTAGGTGAAAAGAACACTAAATATAAAAACGTATCTATATAGATATGCAGCGAGTGTATGTGCGCATGCGCGCATTCTTTAGCAACTGCAACAACATTAGAGCTCACAAATGGGGCCATGTGGATATTGGGGCGCTCACTATATTTTTGAATTAGCTAAGGTACTCTTGGACAATGCATAGAAATGTTTATATAGATACCTACAAGTAGTACTTGTTGTGTATTGACCACTCGCGCATAAGGATAGCAAAACTGAAGAAAGATAAAATTCCACAGAAACAGCAGCGGCAATGACCCGTTAGTGTTACTGTATGTGAATCGGAGCACTAGTGTACCTCTATAGATACATTCATGCCAAACTCTGTTGTCCCCGGTGCCACGGTGATTTGGTGTGTTAATTTGTGATTAATTTCATTGATATTATTTAACACACAAATGACACTCGAGTTCATCGAGATCGATGTGTCGCACAAGCTTATAATGGTGAACTACAACTCTTTGGTTTACACGCTGTGGTTTTTAGGACTTTTAGAATATTGATCGGACTACAGTATAGGTACTACGTTATGGGGTTAATTGTGAACGACTGTATACTTAAATGGGGAATGTTAGTAGCCTTCGTTCCCACCTTTCAGGAACGTTTGATATAAGGTATAGAGTTGAGAGTTGACAAGCTGGGTTCAGCTATACACCCTCGACTGCTTTTTCACAAATTGCAGCCACTTATACTTTAGTACAGAATTCCATAATGGCTTCATTGAGAAGCAAAGTAGTATTCGGGTGAACGCTCGGATATTTGTCAGACGTTCGAGTGTTTCTTGTATATGTATCCGTCGTGGACTTTGCCTTTATTTTGTATAGTGTCGCGGGCAGTGTCGCATTTAGCTTTGGGCATCCCCCTTGTGCGCCAAGATCAGAGGAGCGCCTTGTCCCGCGAAAAGAAAACGAAACAAATCCGCCAGCTTTTCTTCTGTCACCACTAACGATATTGAAGAGCTTTCTAGGTTTCAAGGGCAAAGCTTGCTCGTCAAAACTAGTCATAGACTACATTGTTTATGACCATCACACGCCATCACACGGACCAGGGCTGCCAATGTTCAGCCCAGAAAGTGTAGCAAATCGCTGAAGTAAAAAGTAAAAAAAGTATAGCAGATAAATAGCCAAAAAAAAAAAACGAATCTATAAGAACAAATTTCTTTCATATTCAGAACGAAAACATAACATTGACTAGTTCTTCGTTTGACAATTACAGCTTTTAAAGAATAAGTTTCACAAATTAATAGATTATTTTAAAATAAACAAGAACTTTTTGTTTCAAATAACTCAATTCAATGCAAGTGAATTCTCATCCATGAAGAAGTTTGACAGTTTGGAAAACTGTGCCATGATTTTGTGCGTTTTCACAATTGCGGTTGAGGAAAGGGTTCACGTGTATGCGAATTTTATAAATGTGTGAGTGATATCGAGAACAGACAATTAGCAACTACCAATATTTCCTGTTCTATACGGAAAGAATTAAAAATCACGAATCGCAAAATTTTGAGTTTCAATTCACAAATTATATATTTTTCGCGAATCACAACGATTTTGTCGTGAATTGATACAAAAATTCGTAATTTGACATTCAAAACGGCGAAGAATAACAACTTCTGTTTTTTTGATTTTACTACTATACTCTGTCCAAGAAAAATTGTCAGTACAGGGAAGATAGGATGTTTGTCTCTCAGTCTGGTTGCAATGACTTACATAAATCGGTCCCTTTTTAAAGCTCTCACAGGGTTGCCGTAGTGTGTATGATAATTCGCCATAACTCAGAGAGCAATACTGTTAGGGCTACCATCTTCCAATTTAAAATAAAAATATTGCTGAACTAAATAAATTCCGTTTATCTATTTACTTTTCCTTTTCTAATATTCGTTTCTTTCAAAGGGTATCCCCAGAAGGCCTAATTGCTTTATTTTGTTTTCCAACAAAAAAAAAAAAAAAAAATGTAACACAAATAAAATAAATATACACAAACAGGCAATTAGAATACAAACTGATGTAACCACGACTCGATGTCATATACCTAAACAGATGGTAAAAGGACTGCACTTGTGCAGCTGTACATACATTTTGGAATATGGACATAGATACCTAGATTACATATTTGTTAAACAAATTATTACCCGTCAATGCAGAACTTCGCGGAAACAGTAGCAAAAAAAGGATCATAAAATCCTTTCAAGGCATTTGCTTTACTGGAGAGGAGTGAATGTGGTAAAACCCAACCACCGAAAATCAACAGTATAGGTTTACATGCTTCATCATTTTGATATTTCAGCGTGAAAAATATGCCTACCAAAACATGCAGAAATATGCCCTAACGAATAAGGCTGAAAAATTGTACTTAGTTTTCTATATTAAAATATTTAATCAAATTTTATCCCAAAAAATACCATGCTTTTGCATGAATCCGGTTGAGTTACCCTAGTAATCACTATTAATTTATCGCAATATCTCTACAACGCACATATGATCACTTGTTGCGTTAATGAAATGAATGCATTAAAACACCTCACGAATAAAACTTATTTCTAAAAGACAACATTAAAAAATATGTTTTAACTGAATATTATTGGATCTTTCAGAAATACAAACAAACTAAAACCGAATGGCAGCACCCCACATAATATGCCGCTCTCAAAAGCTCCAAAAAGCACAAAAACCGAAAGTTATTTGACAAAATTCAAAGAAAACCCCTCAATGATATGCTTTCATTGGCATATGGTAACACTCTTCCGATGTGCTTCAGTCACACTTCACACACACTGCTTATTTCGGTTGATGATAATAGCAAGCGAACACAAGACGATCGTGCTCATTCTGCCCGCGGCTGTGTGGCAGACTGGTTATGGTGGGATGTATGCGAATTTCGGGAGAATTACAACAACAAATTCTTTGGAATGCCAGTGGTTTCGTTTTTATTTCAGTGGCAAATCTTGTGTTTGAGTGCCGTTAGAGTAGCTACAGGCACTACTTTTAGAAAAAAAGCTCCTCCAAAAGGCCTGTACTGACAATTTTTCTTGGACAGAGTATAGAAGTAGTAATTCGAACTTCTTTTGTTTGTAGTGATTTCAGATTTCATTTCAATTTCTCAAACGCCACTTTACAATCCTAAATTGCAAAAAATATTTAGTGATTTACCACCACTGAATGATGAATAAATAAAATCTTTTAATTATTTAACACAAATATAATATTTTTTGTAATTTCCATAGATCTAACTACCTAAGTGTGGATTAGGTGGTGGTACCTTCGGGTTACGTACACTCAAAATTCAGGAAATGGGAAGATGATCACCTTGCCGAATACTGGACGAATTCCAAAGGAGAAAGGCAGGTGAAAAGATTCATAAGCCCAGCTCATAGTGAAACAAGAAAATTTTACTTGAGCAAAGCAAGGAAGTTCTAAGGATCTTAACGGGTTTTCTTACTGGTCACTGGCCACTAAGATACCATCTCAATAAAAATTAGACTCTCCGACAATGACTCCTGTCGACTCTGCGGAGAAGAGGAGGAGGCAACGAGCACATCATACTCTGCGAATGCCGTGCTGTGGCAATGAGTAGATCGATCCATATGCAAGGGACGTTTTTAGGTCCTGCAGACATAGGAAAATTGGAACCAAGAAGTGTACTGAGGTTTATAAAGAGCCTCAACAGCTCCCTGGGTTAAATAATAGAGGCCAACACAATAGATCTCTTCTGGTCGCAGTGTACAGGGCCTATTACTTACAATACAATACAATAGCCGACATAAAATTAAATCCTTTTTTTATGGATTTATGGTTTTGCTGGACAGCTGCAATCACGGGCAGAGACAGACAGTCGGCATCAGAGACAATACTGAGACCCCCAACTCACAATCCTCTTGCCTCTGGCCCCCTCAGTTTTTTTTTTCAAAATCGCTATTTTGTCTACCCTATCGGTGTTCTGTCAATTGAGAATCCGTGTGACATGCAAAAACATATAAAATCAATGCCCGCCAACCGCTACCAACCATGGGGGAATGTGATAGACTTCGGAAATACCACATTTTAAGATAACTGAATGCTATTGTTTCGCTATTTGTTTGGTTATTAATACTATCTAAATGAGTTGTTTTGTATACTAGAAACATATTAGGACAAACATAGTTGTGTATTTTCCGCTTTTGAATATCATTAACTTCGATTTCATGTGAACATTTTTCTGTTTGCTCAATTTTTTTTATTTTCTTACAACCAATCAACAGTGTTAATTTTTCATAAATATTTTAAGCAAAAGCACACTTATTCCTAAAATAAAATAATATTCACACGTAACGAATAATTTAAAATTTAACGGAGAAATTCTATGAACGCTGGCAGCAACTTTGCCGACACCGGAAGTTGTTGATATTTTTTGAGGGTGCGTTGGTGAGCCGGAATTTTTGAAGTTTCGTGACATTTGTCAATACGAATTTCTATGTATCAATACTAGCGCACCAAATTGAGTACACTGCGTAAAAATATAGCTTCTAGACAAGGTAACGGGAAATCGGTCGAAGTTGGGGGTGTCAGTATTATCTCTGGTCGGCATTCAATCTTTGCTCAAAACAGTCGCGTTAAAGTTGTTTAGGTATAACTAAGCATTCTGGAATATTATCTTGTTTGCATCCATTCAATTATACAAAAAAAAAAAAAAACTGCAGTAGGTACAATAAGTAAATTAAAATGGATAGTGAAATATGTAAGTGAATGGATGAAAGGTTCGTATCAATGACAAGTTCTTCTAAACAATTTGTGTGTATTTAAAATTTCATTATAGACAGAAAAACCACCCCAGACAAATCTCGTTGTTTCCGGACGATATGGCGTCGCATGAGTCTCATGGATATCTAGAGGGGAAAAAATACGATATGTAGGTATAGAATAAAGTTTTCTAATTTCACTACTCAAGAATCGTAAATATTAAAATATGTGTGGAAATTGATATGAATAAGTTGCAATTTACGATTAATTACGAATTTGTAAATTGCAACTACTGAAGTAGTTCCCTGTTGTTCGGAAATCAACACTATTGAGTTGCAATTAAAGAGTAGTTGGTTGTAATTTGCTAAGGGATGAAATCGTAATTTGCAACAGAAAAGTGGTAATTTACGAATTGTTTTTGCAATTCACAACCATAGTAATATCAAATTGATAACTATTTGTGTCAAATTGCGATCGGTTATGGCAATATGTATTTAACGTCCGATAGCATTATTGACAGGAATTCGCGATTTTTGAGTGTCAATATCATCACTTCGTACAATTTTTAGAACTGCGAATAAAAGTCGTGCACTAGCTAAGTTCAGAAACTAGGCAAACTTTTCCTGATTCGGCGCTTATTTTTCTTGATTTAGTCTTAATATTATGTCCGTGTAGACTTATGACCATGCACCGAGCAGAGACTGAGACCCCCAACTCGCAATCGTCGGTGCTATTGGTTGGTTATCATATATTTTTAAAAGGCGATTAATATAATTTGTATGATTAATAAGACTATATAAATGAGATGTCTTATATACTAGGAACATATTAGGACAAACATTGTTACGAATGGCCATTCGAGTGCCTTGCAAATATTCAACGAATCTACATGTTTTTTTTTTTTTTTTTTCATAAGTATTTTAAGCAAATGCTATCCACACGTAACGAATAATTTCAAATTTGACGGATAGAATTCTATGAACGCTGACAACAACTTTGCCGACAGCGGAAGTGGCTCATATTTTATTGCGAGTGGGTCGTGTGCCGGAAGTTCTGAAGATACATGACATTTGTCAATACGAATTTCTAGGTAACAATACAAGCGCACCAAATCGTGGTCACCCCGAAAATATATAGATTGTAGGCAAAGTAACGGGAAATCGGCCCAAGTTGGTGGTATTGTCTCTGGCCGGGAGTATAAATGCCATGAAAATGCTTCTCAATTGGCCTTTTGGACTAGTCATGTAGATCCCTTCGAATCGTTCCAAAAATGAGAAACACGCAAAAAAGGATGGTTTTGATAAGCTAGGCCTTGGGTACCTACGGACCTTTTGTGCCAATTATTATTACACTCAGAGAAAAAAATCAAAACTACGCCCATTGATTTTATAGTACGTAAAATAATAGGTTTTTCTCATTAACGTAATAGTTTTCATATGATTTTGTCCTATTATTAAGAAGCAAAAGGGATAATATTCAATTAAATAGGTATAATTTTAATGTAATAGTAAATTAATTTTGATATTAAAAGTATTACCCTATTATCGGCAATAGTAAAATACCATAAGTGTTCAATATTGTCAATGTTATTAATAATAATCTACGATCATATAGCTCGAATGGTATAATACTTTAGATTTTCAGCTTAACTGGAACTAATGGTATTCGAAATATTGAGTCAATAGTAAAACCCATTTTAGTACAAAAAACAATACGTTTTATAATATTAATGAAATAGTTTGATATGTTATTGGTTTTTTACAACAAGTGGTATACTATTGAATCCCTGATTTATAGTACGCATACTATTGTTTTTCATGTGATTTGCTATTGAATCCGTGTTTTATTGTTCGCTAACATTTTTTGAAGGGATTGCATTCTATCAGTATCCGTTTAAGTGTGCAGATCGGTGTAATTTGTAGTTTAAATTAATTTGTGAAATAGGAAGTGTAAACAGCAAGTTTTTTGTTATTATTGTTGTGTTGTGTTCTGTGTTATTATTACATTCTTTGGTAATATGTTTATTTTAGAATATTAATATTATTGGCAGAATATGGTTGATTTTGTTTTTCGATTCCAGCCAAACATGAAGTAAACAAGAAATACATAAGTTTTATTATTATTTTTTTTTTTTTTGTAAAAATATTGAATTTAATTTAATGTGTTTATAATAAAAGCTTAAAGCTAAAAACGAAAAAAAATGTTTTTACTTATTCATTTTTAAAAAGGTATAATTTTATTTTCAGCAAGGTATTGGTCTTAATATTTTTCAAATGTAAGTATCGATGTGGGTATTTGATTCAATTACCTATATGAACTATTGTTTTTATAATAAAAACTAATTAATGTGGAACAATAATAGTTTTAATATTGTATTCACATTAAAGGGAACCTATTAAAATAATGGAGCATCTTATTACTTTTAAGTTGGATGCACCATTGATTTAATATTGAAAACTAATTAAAACTATAGTATGCGGAGAATTGATTTAATAACATCATCACATTGAGTTAATAGTAGTTCTCCTATAATTAAAGGGGAGCCTATTAAAATAAAAGGACATCTTATTACTTTTTAATCGTATGCACTATTGGTTTAACGTTATAAAATAATTAAAATAAATACCTAAAAGAACTATAGATTCAATAGTGTTTGAACTATACCTACTAATAATAGGAAAAATCACATTGACTAATTTTAATAGCAAAAACACATTAAAAAAATAGGAATTCATATTAAAATTATAGTATTTTTCTCTGAGTGTATTTTTTTTTTATTTAAAAGCGAACAGGTGGATAATCTCAAGAGCCTGTCAGCTATCCGATATATTAATTTGTCCTCGAAAAAATAAAAATAAACACAATTTCATGCCGCACAGATAACGATTCCACGTTACGTATACTAATCACTTGCCTACCCCCATAATTACTCGACTGTATATACAATCGAATCGTTACCCTGCCTCCAATAAAAGATCAGCGCAGTCACACACCAACTGCAAGTACACCATCGATAGATACAACTAATTCTCCCATACTCCCCACGGTGCGTATATGCGTAAGCAGCATACGCGTGCATCCACGAACCAATGGAAAATGTGCGTAATACCATAGTGTATATTTTTAACCATCGATTGGTTACCAGATCCAGATTGCCTGACATTCGTAACGTTTGTCTGAGAAGTGTAAACAAAATGGAAAATAGATCCAAACGACAGCAGAAAGAAACGACTGTAGTATAGGTAATAGGTATTCAGACAATTTCAAATCGCGTATAGGTCTGGCTTGGCGGCCGTTCGTTTTTTTTTTCTGCAAAATATCATACATATAATAATAATCACAATAAATAACTGTATACTCGCAGTGCGCGCTATTTTGAGATGCAGTTAGGCGTGGAGCGAGCGCAAGAGTGAGGATGAAGTGTTGCAGTCGAGGTTGATTATTATTATATGTATACCTATACCTAGTTGGGATCACTTTTGCTTGTATATATCTGCGTTATTAATAATAGTTATACCAACTAAGCGGAGAATTCGGCTGTGGCCGTTTGCTTGTTCTCCTTACTGTTTTTTTTTTTTTTTTTTTAATAACAGGGCGTCTATACAGGCGGCACACACTGCGGAATGGTTTAATTTTCGCTTTTTATGATTTATTATGGGTTGAGGCTGTTTTTAATTGAGTAGCAAAGGTTTAGTAAAACAATTTTGCAATCGATGCAATGGAAATGAAAACGAAAGTCCGCCACACACATGCGTTGTATCTGTGATGATTCCTTCCAAGAAGATGAAGACTAAGGCTAACCATGTGTATTGCAAGAGAGAACTTGTCTGGAATGAAAGTAAATTTCGACGCAGTGGCTTAAGTGTTAGTGGTATTGGGCGACGGTTTGCATCACACTTTTTTAACAATGGGTAACTCTATTTCTGAATTTTACCGGTAAAAAAATAAAATGTATCTTTTTTTTCACCAAGGGTAGCTGAAAAACTTCCAAAGACAGTCAGATTTTTACTGACAAACAAAAAACACCACCCTTCGAAAGATTGTTAAATACTGCCACTAAGATATAACTTATCAAGCAATTTTTCTATAACGAAATAACAACTTTTGACAGGCTACTTACGTAGTGAACGAATGATATTATATTCCTACAAAATTTCGAACTCGAAATCAATTCTGACATTAGGGTGATAGAGGAACTCAAAAAGTGGGTGGGGAAATTCTGTCCGCCTGTCTCTCTGTCCGTCTGTCTTTCTGTCCCGAGGCCTACAGGCTTCCCGCATTTCGTTCAACCTTCAGATTTAGAATTTGTGGGTTACAGTGAAGGGCCGTTTTTTTTTCACAGTAACCTCAATATGGGATCCGGTCGAAATTCAGTTTTTTTTAAATCTTGTTTTTTAAAATTCAAGCAATAAAATAATAAAATTCTGCTTATCTGCTTGAAAAAAAAAAAAAAAAACAATATGATCAACAAACAAAATATTTTTTTTATTATGATGTAGTTATTACGCATTTCAGGTATTAATAATATTATACAGGTAAAAAAAATCCAGAGGGGGCAGATTATTTTACATTTAAATTAACCAAAAAATTAAGAAAGTAAACAAAGCTAGAGAGAGCTTCAGGTTGAAAATTCCTATTTTTACTTTTGACCGGATTTTTTGACTGAATTAAGAAAAAAAAAAAAGGTTATTCTGTCAGATTTGACCGGATTCACTTTTTTTCGTGGCAATACTGCCTCCAAAGGTTACAGCTCTCTTTTAAGTTTAGTTTTATGTCTTTTATACTGGCAGTACAATGGTCCCCTCACCGCCTTTCTAGCTGCCTAACTGCCTTTGATCTCAGAGCACCACCCCAACTCAGTATCTCTCACATTGGTTTCTGGTGTCAATCAAATAATATCGCACCATCATGACAAATGACACCGACAGCGTATATACCTAGTTTTGTTCACCCTGGAAAGAGAGGCCCACATCGATCGTATTGGAAACTAATATTCCACTAGAGCGCTACAAACGCGATGTAGATGTAGCAGAAAAAAAAAAAAAACAGTTTGATGCTAACAAAACAAAATCCAACAATCAGTCAGGCAGCCAGAAAGTGGTCTCATTAACTGCAATTCACTCCCTCGTCTCGTTCATGCCACAAGGAAGTCAAGATCAATATTCGACACACATTTGCACCATGCCTACACCACTTTAAAGGAGTAGGTAATATGCGATCACTTCCAAACGCGCGCGCGCGCTCGAACTCTTGCACAAAACTCCAATAGCTGCTATTGCTTTTGTGGCTTGCGCGCAAGAAAATATAACACAGAAATATCAAAATGAGATATGATCACGAGGTGATTACCACCGCAGCAACAACAACGGCAGCACAACCTTCAGGATTAGCCAAGTGCTAAAAAAAAATAAAAATGCAAAAAATATGAGAGCTACTATATCATAATCGGTAGTCAAACGCGTGCCAGGCACTTGGATGGGGAAAATCCCAACAACAATTTGCAAAATACGGAGCGGGCGCCTCACAACACAGTTCAACAGGCAATCGATCGATGTTAGTTGGGGATTGTATTTTTTTTTTTTTTTTTGCTTTTCTGTCTGTCGTTATGAAAGAGGGCATCATCTTATAACCTGTTATAACCAGGATCACAATGTCGGCAGGCAGTGTGCAATGTGTTTACTTACTTATCAACATTTTTCACGCCCGATACCCTGGGCTTCCTCATGCGATCGCGAAACGGTGAAAGAGAATTTCAAACTGTTGACAGCTAAAAAGCCACTGTGTTCCTGTGTTCTTTGGTTTTTGTTAAGTCGTCTCTGTTCAGCGCGCGAGAAGTCGCTCGCTCTCTAATGGTGATAACATCATGACTTTTCCTACAACGCTATACGAGCACATAGGTACCTACAGGCTACGGCTACTCTTTCACCGGGAAATTGAGCATTGGTGTTGGTTGGTGTTCGTACAAAGGGAGTACCAACCTAGTTGTGCTTTTTCTATAGACAAGACTCAAGCCACGGGGCCCACTCTGACTGGCACATGGAAGCGTACCTATATTGTTTTGTATGAAATTATCGGTCGATATAGCCAGAAGCCAACACAACCTATGTGGACTGCTACTGATCCTATGCTAAGATCTATTTCAGGAAGAAAACAAATTTATAGAAAACAAAAATATAGTATAGAAAAAAAAAATAATAATAACAATAATAATGCAATCCAACACCTGCTCTAAATTGAGTGTGCTGTGTGGGGGCGGGGGGTAATCGGAAAAAAATGCAAAACTTGTCCAAAAGTGATTTTTGTTTTCGGGTGCGCGCACACAATCCTCCCACGTGTGATTGGAGTAAACGAACGTACAAGGTACAAGGATCTGTGCGAGATAAAACCACTTCGATTCGGCTGTATGTCGGTTTCCGCGTTCCGCCTCAATGGCAGAAATATGGTGTGGAGCTGCATGCGAAAGGCAGATGGGGCAAACGAAAAATGCGTGAGACGTTTGATCTGGTATCACCTCCCATTTACCAGCAATCCAATGAGACACCTTGTATCTGCGCACGCACACGGTGCGGCACATGTTTATCTACGTAGCTTCTATAACTATTCCCACTTATCTACCCGATTCAATCGCGCCGATAGGTGGTTAAATGTCGCCCGTGCGCACACACTTCAGCTGGTGCAGGGCTGTGCCGTGATATATACCAGCATACGCAGCACGAGTGCGTATACGCGATCCATACAACCGCACCGCGACTGGGTACCAACTGCTGATGCTGATTCGTTGGCAAAAGGCGCACCATTTACGGACTATGGTTGTGTAGCTACAGCTTGGTATGTACCGAGCGAGTATGTTTGGGAAATGGAAAACTGATACGATCGCAACACGATCAGTGACAAATTTTGCATGTCGTTGTTGGTGTAGATGAAGCGGATTTATGAAACGATCTGGTTTTGGTGTTGTTTTTCTTGTTTCGAGTGTTTTACAGAAATTTTTGTGCATTTTGCCATTTGGATGGCAGGCCTTTACTGTTGTTTTAATTTGGCTATAAGGTATGATCCCGGTATAATGGTGGGATTTTTCGCCAAGGATTTGTCTGCGTTTGAGCTCCTTTTTATTCAACCTATGCGGATAGGTATTGGTATATATGGGTTGGACTCCACAAACTCTATTTCAAACTAGGTATATTTTTTGAACTCACAATGGCGAAATTTCACATAAGAATACCATTTTGACCTACTAAATATCTAGTGCGAAGGTAAGAAATGAATATAAGTAAGGATTAACGGGGGGATATACTTTGAGAGTTGGTGAAGGACACTAAATATAGTAGTAGTAGGTACTCCCTATTGTGGTGGTGCACTTTTTGGTCCTCTTTATCATATAGATAGTTCCCATTTCAGAGTTGATCATTGGTCGCTGCAGCAGTCAAATATGTTGCAGCTGAAACCACCGAAAGAAAAAAAAAACCTCTTCTAAAAATAGGCAACGCAATTTTAAATAATGTTTTATTGTATTATTGAATTATATTTACTCGTAAAGAAATTTATGAAATAAATAAATCTAAATTTAAAAAGTAACTTGTGTAACTTTCCCAAGGCTTGATAAAACTAAAAATCCACACCCGAGGGAGGTGAATAACCTAGGAGTGGGTCGGAATTCTGCTTTGCAAAATTCAGTCGTTAAAAATAGAAATTCTGCTTCTCGAAATTCTGTTTCTTTTTAGATGTGCCTTATAAAATTCTGCTTTTCAAATTTAAAGCAATAAGATTCAGCTTATTCTGCTTTTCCCTCACTAACAAATGTGAACAAAAATTAAAAGGTACCTACATATTTAATTTAATTATATTTGTATAAGACTTTTAGTTAAAAAAAAAAAACAAAAAAAAACAAATAAAAGAAGAAATAAAAATGAAATTAGATATTGAAAATTGAAAAAAAAAAAAAACACTATATCTATTAAAAAATGGGAAATTCTATTTAAAAAAAAGTCAGAATTAAGATACCTAAGAGAAGTTAAACATTTAAAGAAAACCAAAAAAAAAAAAAACGATTTGAAAAAATTGCAAGTGAAAACGATAAGCCTACAAAATTCTGCAAAAGCGTGCGCTTATTTACATTTTCCAAACCTGTTTTTATTGTTTGCAGAATTTTGCAAGGCAGAATTTTGAAAAGCAGAACTTTAAAATTTGTCTTTATCTGCAATCCTTCGGCGTCTGTGTTTTAGTTGAATTATATTAATTATAACGTTAAATAAAAAAAAGTATGCTTTGTAGTACGGATAATTAAAAGATTTATTCCTCGTTTTCTTGGTTAAATTTTATTATTTTCCTTCACGTGTGCTTTTTTGGCTCGTGTTCTTTTCTTCTTCTTCTTCTCATCAATGGCCGACACCAACCTGAAGTTGGCTGCCATTACAATAAAACAGTCTGCCACTGAACACGTCCACAACTGAATAGTGGACGAGTTCAGTAACAGTTTGCTTATGTTACTACATCTCGGCCAGTCTGACAATTTGATTGACCACAATCAATACCATAACATTAATAAGTAATGATTCACAAGAAACTTAAATCAACTCAACATAGCTTAATCTTAACCATAACGTTAATAAGTAATGATTCACAGGAAGCTTAAATCAACTTAACATAACTTAATCTTAATTCAACTTAACATCTACACATTGAATGACACAAATGTCATGGGTTTACATAATAATGAATAACAATTAAGACTCTCTTCTTCTTTTTTTTTTTTTTTTAAGAGAAATCTTCTCTCCACAGTCGGATATTCTTGGCCTCTACTATACCATCATATGGCAACTGAGTTATAGGACAATTTTCTATATCACGTATGACATACCTATCATGTGGCAGGACTCTGTGAATGACATAAGGTCCCTTGAACTTTTGAATGAGTTTCTTATTGGTACCGATTGTTGTATCCACATTTTTTATTACTACAAAATCACCCCTGTCATAAGTACGCGCAGGGCGGTGGTGCTCCTTGAAGTACCGGCAATTATACTCTTGAACCTTTCGTGACTCCTCTGAGGCCGATTCCCTGATGGCTATAAGATCTCTTTCACCTCGGTTCAAACCCTTTTCCTCAAGAAATTCTGTGAGTTCATCTATCACTGGTCCCCGCTGATCAACTCCGAACAGTAACTTACTGGGTGTGTCATGTGTTGACCTATGAATCGTATTATTAAGTGCGTATTCTACCTGTGCCAATGTCTGGACCCAATTAGAATGCTGCAGTGGTTCGCTAAGTTTGGCTAACATTCGTCCCAGCACTCGGTTGACTCTCTCAACCTGCCCATTAGCCTGAGGTGAATGGACAGCAACCTTAACATGCGCAATATTTCGCTCTAATAGGAATGAACTAAATTCTAAAGAAGTAAAACAAGTGCCCCTATCCGTAATCACTCTAGAAGGTCTACTGTAATATTCAAAATATCTTCCCAGCGACGCGCACACCTCCCTGGTGCTGGTCGAGATCACCGGATAGAGCTTGACGAATTTTGTAAACGCATCAACAACCAAGAGGACATGCTTTCTTTTTGATGCTATAGACGGAAGCGGTCCGAAGTGATCCAAATGAATGGTATGAAACGGGACCGGTTTCTTAGGTATACTGAAGATATTACACTCACGCGCCTGTGCAGGGGATGAATACATTATGCACTTTATACAATTCCTAATGAACTTTTCGATCTTCCTTTGCATATTGGGGAACCAATAATGCATCCTCACTTGGTTGTAACACTTTGAAACTCCTAAGTGACCAATCTTCTCATGCACTTGACGGATAAGGTTAGTCTCAAGCTCGGAAGGGACGTACATACTTAACTTATCACCACGGTCTTTTCGGAACACTACTCCGTCTTGCAAGACATACTGACTAGAGTCTTCAGAACACAATTTCTCTCTTAATTTTACGATAATAGGATCACGGCTTTGAGATGCCCTTAATTGAAAATCAATGTCTTCCGAATTCACCACCGATATCATAAAACATCTGCTTAAGGCATCAGTATGACCCATCTTTGATCCACTTCGGTGTTTGACCTTATAGTCATAATTTTCCAGCTCAAGGGCCCAACGAGCTATTCGCGGGTTTACACTTTTCTTGTTAAGTGTAAGCGTAAGTGAGTTACAGTCAGTCACCACTGTAAACGGAATCCCCTCCAAATACACTCGGAAACGCCGGAGGGCAGAAATAATGGCCAAAGTTTCCAGCTCAAAACTATGATACTTGGCCTCCTGAGCAGTAGTACTTCTGGAAGAATAAGCCACCGGATGAAACCGTCCATCATTCTGTCTTTGAAGGAGGACAGCTCCATATCCCAACGAACTGGCATCACAATGCAATTCCGTCTCACGGGTCGGGTCATAAATGGCTAACACTGGCGAAGAAGTCAGACAATCTTTCAATTGTTGGAAAGCTCGTTCGCATTCGGCTGAGAAAATATAAGGTTTGTCTTTCTTCAAAAGATCATACAGTGGTCGAGCTATCCTGGAGAAAGAATTCACAAAACGCCGGAAGTAAGAACTTAACCCCAGGAAGGAATGCAGTTCCTTACTATTCTTAGGGACTGGATACCGATGAATGGCCCTCAAGTGGGAATCACTTGGCTGAATACCTTGCTCAGTCACCTGGTACCCTAAATACTCTATGGCTGAAAATGCAAAACGGCACTTAGAAAATTTTAACTCAAGACCATTCTCGGCTAAACAACGTAAAACTTGTCTTAACAAGCTTAAATGGTCAGGTAAATTTTCACTGGCAATAACTATATCATCCATGTAAATGACAATCTGTTTAGACTCTGTCAGTTTACGAAAAATGCGTGAAATAAATCGTTGGAAAACACTAGGAGCGTTCTTGAGGCCAAATGGCATCTTTAAGAATTCATATTGGCCTGTTGGGGTCACGAAAGACGTAAGGTGAGTAGAATCTGATGAAACCTTCACTTGGTGGAAGCCACTCTTAAGATCCAGAAGGGTGAACACTTTTTTTCCCGAGAAATATTCGAGACAATCCTCAATCAGGGGAAGAGGGTAATTATCCCTCACCGTATACTTATTCAGAGCACGATAGTCGACACACATTCGTATCTCTCCAGATTTTTTCTTAGTCAACACAATAGGGGAGGCATAGGGGGAATCGCTGTGTCTTATGATCTTACGATCCAGAAGATCTTTAATAATTATGTCCACTTCTCGCTTTTCTGCAAAGGACAACCGTCGAGGCGGGCAAAAGAACGGTGTGTCCGTCAAAAGTCGAATTTGCATCTCGTAATCCAATGGTGTCACTTTTGATTTATCAAAATTCACATAAGTGTCATAGATAATACTACGCACTGTTTCAGAAGAAACTCGATCAAGCTCAGGCCCCACCAGAAAGTCGTCTCTATTTTCCCATTCTATGTTCAAAATTTCATGCCCTGTCTCATAATCGCCTAACCCCTGCGGACAACAATCGTTACCAGCTAAATTAGTTTTTTGTATTTTCATATTTGTCTTATCTACTGGACTATCATCACAAAGTCCTGTGCCACTTACAATGGGTTGTATGAATGACTCTGTTGCTCTGTTTGTGGAAACGGGAAAATAAGTGCACAAATACGTATAGTTTAGTAACAAGTGTTTATCAGTATTCATAGTACAAATTGGTTCTGAAGAAATCACATTTCTATGGCTACCCATTCTTAAGCTAATGTCAAACATTTGAAGTACATCCCGACCGATAAGCAGAGGCATAAGTGTAACTTCATCTGGAATAATCATAAGTGACACTTTTTTTATTTTCTTTTTAATTTTGAGATAACAAGATAACGTACCGTATGTATAAATTTTGATGTCCCCAAGTCCCCGATAATTAGAATACGATAAACTGCCAACTCTGATTTCTTCAGGCACCATGGATCTTCGAATAAAGCTAACCGGACTACCGGTGTCAAGAAGACAATTACATTCAATAAAGTTTGTGCACTTAGTTTCTCTTACAATAAAAGCAATGCTTACCAACTGAATGGAACTCAAGGATTGTCCAATGTCATCGTCATCGTAATCATCATCTGATGCGGCTCCTGATTGGATTTTGTTGACAGCACTCACTTGCCTTCGGTTCGGCGCCTTCGGACACAGCTTGTAGACATGACCCGGATCTCCACAGCGAAAACACGATCCAACCGGTCTCTTTTCCTTGGGACAGTTCACGGCTATGTGCCCATATGCTGAGCAGTTGAAGCACCGGACTGGACTCTCTCCAGATACTGCTTCGAACTGTTTCTTCGGTCCTGGTATGGCCGCAGTCACTGGCTTAGGTACACTACTACTGCTTCTGGCGGCTGTTGTTGCCTTCATGATACTCCTCTTCTCATAACGCGGCAACAGACTCTTCAGTTCCTGAAGCGATTTTGCTGCGTAAAGGATGGACACTGTTGATGATGTGTCCGCAAGCCCATCTATGATGTACTCCATTAGGTCAGCTTCGTCAACATCAGCATATGCAGCGATTTCCTGCATTGATAAGACGTAATGAAGAAGTGTTTCATCTCGTCGGCGGGTTCGGCGACTCAGCTGTTTGTACACTTCTTGCCGAGTCAACCGTTTATCAAACTCGGCTATCAGAAGGTTCCTCAAATCATCCCAGGTGTTCACTCGGATCGTCCTCAGAAGCATTTTTGCTGTACCTTTCAGCAATCTTCGTCCGCACACATATTTGCACTTGTCATCACATCCGAGGGATTGAGTCACGTCCTCATAGTCAGCAATCCACTTTCGAACACCATAGGAGTCATCGCCGGAAAAAGAAGAGACCGCATTCTCAATGTCGCTGAAGTCTACTCGCCTGGTAGGTAATGAATCAGAATAGGATTCATCTAGCTCTCTGCGGAGGTCTGCGATGCGCTTGCGCCTTTCTAGGCGAATCAACAGTTGTTGTTCTTCGATATCTGAACTAGTGCTAGTGGTAGCACACACTGGTACATTGCTGAGGGTTGAATTAGGATTCGGCGTGTTAACTTCAGCGGAAGTTGTTGCGTTCGCAATGATCATAGGTGCGGGTACGCTGGCGGAATGTGCGATAATTTTCTTAGGTGATGCTGAAGTTTCGTAGGCGGAGGACGTCTGGGTTCTGGAAATTATTGGGGCTGAAGTTCCGCTCGCTGAAGTTCCACTCACTGTAGTAGGGTATGTTGTCAGTGGCTCCATGGCCAGGTCATCATCCGAGCTCTCAGAATTGCCTCGTTCATCCGGTAGTTTGCTTTCGCTCAACTCTTGTTCGTACAATGCACGCAGCTGGGCCACTGTTGCGGAAGGTGGTACTTCAATTTGCGCAGCGTGAAGTGCCTCCTGCAGTTGAGACTTCGTTAGTTTGGTTGACATTTTAATAATCTCACCTAATCTTGTTTCTTTATGGTCATCCACACTTTTTTCTTTTCGATTAGTGTGGTACCCCACATCTGACGTTGTAGTACGGATAATTAAAAGATTTATTCCTCGTTTTCTTGGTTAAATTTTATTATTTTCCTTCACGTGTGCTTTTTTGGCTCGTGTTCTTTTCTTCTTCTTCTTCTCATCAATGGCCGACACCAACCTGAAGTTGGCTGCCATTACAATAAAACAGTCTGCCACTGAACACGTCCACAACTGAATAGTGGACGAGTTCAGTAACAGTTTGCTTATGTTACTACAGCTTCTTTAATCGTTAAAAGGATGAAGCAATAAGCGCGGTTAAAGTATAAAAAAAAGATAAGATTGAAGTGGGACTGTTTTTTTTTGGACTCTTTCTGAAAATTTTCAGATCTATCACTGTAGCTAGACTGATCAGGAAAGCTTTAAAAAAAAAAAAAAAAAAAACAGTCCCAGACAAATGCTGATGGAATCGAAAAGCCGGCTATTAGTTTTCTGTGACGCAGGGTCGTCAAACATAGCTGTGAAATTTGGAATACACATCAATTCAGGGCTGGCGGACTTCACAAATCGGTTCTGCAAACGGAAGAGTTGGAACACGTGCAGTTCCGTTGGCAATAAAAGTACGAAATGAAGGGACGATTGCATAGGGCAGCAGGAATGATCTCCCATCACCAACTACTTGGACTACTACTACTGGGTAAAAAACTGTCTCCCCTCTGATTACGCAATTCAAAAAGTCCACCAGATTGGTATTGGGAAAATTCCCATCTAGGTGATTGTAACGTATGTATTCAGCAACAGCAACCTCACTAAGCTATCGCTACACTTTAAGGAATGGTTTCACTTCCGCCCACTGGACACCGCAGCTGTGTGTCATATTTTGGCAAACAAAAAAATGGCTTATTATTCGTAATACCTGCGAGTTGCGCCCGACTGTTGTTCCCTTCCAAAGAACAAAGTCTAATGACACACCATGTGCTAGAAAACCCAAAATCAAAACGAAAAAAAAAAACCTTAGCGATACATTTTTTCTTCATCCGAAAACCGAAACAATTTAATCGTGGGCTCACATTCGCCTTTATACTCGTACTTAATGGCACAGCCAAGTCTTGGTCGTCGTCGACTGTAGGTTGCTGTTGTGGTCGTCGTCGTTCGTCGGATAGCCGGTGTGTGTTATGTTGGATTCGTAATGGGTGGGCACATCTGATTTAGGGGTCTTTCTATACTGAGATACTTGAGCAACACCGCGTACGCCAGCACCGACAGCACGTCTTTCGATGGATGTTTAATTGTTCATACGACTCGTTTGCTATGTAGCAATACTTGCACCCAACATGTCACGATTATGTTGCCGGTAGTCTCTGTCCTGCAGCCTAGTTTCTCTGTTTGCATATGCGACCGCTACCGGTCTTGCATGCTTGTATCTAAATTGTGGAGGACCGCTAAAATGTTGCCCCTAAAAAGTGGCCTACCCTTGGCCGGCTATGAAGGGAAAATTATGTCGCTTAGCTTAAGGAAAAATCACAGACATCTATACCACAATATAATCAGAACTGCAGTACAACAAATCAAAAAGCTGCCCAAATGTCCTGAGAAATGCGAGAGGATTTATGACTCTTTCACTTAATCTCCAATTGCAATCGACGTGACCCTAAAAACGTATAGTCGCCCAGCAGCCAGCCAGCGCCAACTGAGGAGCGTACCTATACCTATATAGAGAATTCGCGTCGTTCGTTGTTGTCCGTCGAAGTGTACTTAAGCATCGTTAGATAAGCGGAAGGCGATTTTATTTTCGCTTTCTAACAGTTGAAAGGGAAACTCTCTTCAGCTTGAGAGTGGCACTCACGAGTGCGGCGATGGAATGGGCAAAACTCGCTGAAAATTCGCATGGGTATATTTTATCCAAATGACATATGCGAGAAACAGATCAACACAGCGACAGCAACAGCAACAGCAACAGCGAATTTAGGATTGGCTCCAACGTTGATGTCGCTGTCGATGTTGCTGTGCTAATGTGTTCAAAGTAATCAAAATACATTCGTTCTAAGTTCGCTGTTGCTGTTGCTGTCGCTGTGTTAATCTGTTTCTCGCACTAGACATTGTGTGTCTATGCCAGTGTCAGTGTTGTTATACCTACCTACATACTTACCTCTGTCCAAGAAAAATTATCAGTACAGGCCTTGTGGAGGAGCTTTTTTCTACAAGTGGTGCCTGTAGCAACTCTCACGCACTCAAACACAAGAATTGCCACTGAAATAAAAACCAAACCACTGGCATTCCAAAGAATTGTAGTTGTAATTTTCTTGAAATTCGCATACAACCCACCATAACCAGTCTGCCACACAGCTGCGGGCAGCAGTGTTGTTATGGATTTTGTTCGAGAATCGTATATTTTCACGGTTCAAAATCGTATCTGTCCTATTTTCTAATTGTACGAGTACAAAAAATGCGTTTAAGAGCGTAGAGGTCATATTGTACTTTATTGGAATAGTGAGATATCGGGCAGTTTGAACTTTATCTAAGACACTTTTGTTTTGTAACTATTTCTGAGTTTCGAGCTAATTTAACTTAAGAATTGCTTACTTTCATACCAATTTGTTTGCACTTTTAAACGAGCAATTGGGCTAAACCCGAAATTTCTTGAAATATGGCTCCTTTATGTGGTATTTGGTTCGGCTTCTTAAGATTCGCTTTCAGATTTCAGAATTCGTGTGGCTAATCGAACATAAAAACGTCACTTGCTCTTTTTTTGTTGACATTCATGCGATTGAAATATGGATATACTTATATAGCCTTCGATGTATTTCTAAGTGTTTTCCATTCCCTGGTTAAGTTTTATAAAACAAAAATTATAAATCAAAATTTGCGGTCACTTTGATGTCTAAACATTTGCTGTTAAAATAAAGTCCAGGAAAACGTAAACAAACTCCACTAGTTGTCAAACTCAAACGCATTTGTATTGGTAAAACTGAAGCAACTCTGAGATTCGCAAAAGTGTTCTGAA
This sequence comes from Cheilosia urbana, assembly GCA_946477585.1. Classification (NCBI taxonomy): domain Eukaryota; kingdom Metazoa; phylum Arthropoda; class Insecta; order Diptera; family Syrphidae; genus Cheilosia; species Cheilosia urbana. The sequence continues at coordinate 8,201,068 of OX297857.1, forward strand.
ATCGGAAAAATATTGCTTCATTCGTACCAATAGAAAGTATAAAGTGACATCGAGCAAAAAAAAAACTTCCTTCGACAATTCATTTTGCATGAGCAAACATTTAATATTTTTAATTAACAGGTATGGACACAAATGAAATTGAAGAAGACTTTTTTTTTTTTTGGAGCAGCGCAAGTTATTGCAGTAGCTGCAGTAAAACAACAACAAATTCTACGGTAGGTACATACCTATATCTGTAACGGCCATATTATTCACTCACTTTAATCCGGGTTAAAGTATAAACCCGGATTTAAGTGAGCTTAACCCAAGAAATAAACCCAAGTCTTTTTTTTTTAACTTGACAGCGTTTAATCCGATTGGATTTCAACTGCACTCCGGAGACCAATTTAAGAACTTTAACTCGGATTAAAATACAATTTGATAATATTCACTCCTTTGTTTAGGTCACATTGTTGACATTTCTTCGCTTGCAGGAGGCAGGAAATACAAATTGAAATAAAATCAAAAAAAGGATCAAGACGCGGAAAAAAATGGATTTCATTCTCGATATTGACGAAATGTTGATGTCTTCGTCGTCAGCGGATAATATAATTATAATAAAAAAAAATATTTTGTGTTTTTTCTATTTTTTTTTTTCATCTTTAAATTTAAAAGTTTTTTTAATTAATTATTTTATTATTATTATTTTTTTAAGAAAATTAAAAATAAAAATCTCATTCATTCGTCTTCTTTCTCTGTTTCATCGTCGACGGGTGACAGACTTTCATTTTCGCGATCACTGCTGCTGTAGTCCTCATCATTCACTTTGCCGACACCTTTCATTTTAGGTTTTTTTTCAATTTATTTTAATAAAAATGAAAAACCAAAAACAATTCTTCAATGTGACAAACAACAAAAAACAAATGTCATTATTTGTGAAATTTGACATTACGTAGGTTTAAACCGGATTAAAAACGGGTTAAGGTTTTTTAAATCCACATTTAATGGTTTAATGAATGTTTTTCAGTGAATAATATGGACATAAGTCTAAATTGTCGGGTTCAAAAAATTCGGAAAAATGGTCGGGTGTAAAATTAACTTAAGCCTGAGTTACACCCGGAGTGAATAACATGGCCGTAAGGCTCAATTTTTTTTTTTTTTTTTTATAATTCACTAGTGCTCAAGGGGTTTTTGTTCCCTTATAATGCTAATGCACAGCACGAGTGGAAGGGTTAATAGGGAGGATAGAGAAGAGGTACTGGTGCACATTGGTCTTAAACAATTGTGGACTGTAATGAGAGGGGAAAACCGTGTGAGGCAATGCATTCCACATGCGTGTTGTTCGGCTCACAAAAGAATCTCTATATTTTACAGTACGTCCGAAGGTAGGCTTAAGGGTAAACTGATGTGCATTCGATGTTTGACGGGTATTGCGAGAGAATTGTTGAAGGGGCGGAATGCAGTTAGCTATTTCATCAGAGCATCGATGGTGAAAATATCGATAAAATAAAGAAAGGCAAGAAACATTTCTGCGATGTTCGAGCGGGTCAATAGACTCCGCTATATTTCTATCACCTATAAGTTTTATCGCGCGCTTTTGAATTCTGTCTAGTAGGTGCAATGAAGTTTTTGGTGCACCTGACCAGATATGAGCGTTGTACTCAAGCTTAGGCCGAATAAAGGCCTTGTATATTGTAGCTAAGTCGAAGGGTGTAAAGTATTTCTTACATCGATTTAAGAAACCTAGACATTTCGCAGCGTTTTTGGCGACTTCATATATGTGGTCATTCCAACGGAGTTTGTCGTTGATACATATACCAAGTATGGAAAGTCGTTCGGTTTCGTCGATGCAAGTCCCATTCATGGATAATGGGTTAGGGTTCAAGTTTCGCTTTAATGATAGAAGGCAGCATTGTGTTTTGGAAGCATTAAATTCCACTCTATTGATTGTACCCCATTTTATAATGCTGTCAAGATCGGAATTTAATGTGTTTAGCATACGTCGCCGTTCCAGATCCACGGCCGAAGAGCAGGGACGTGAGTCAGGGAACGATATATGAAAAACTGAGGGTGCTATCATCAGCGAAAGAATGTATTGGATTAGAAGTAACAGACAAGAGATCATTGATGAATATGAGAAAGAGTGTCGGAGACAAAACAGAGCCTTGGGGAACACCAGCATTTATATGGTGAATTTCAGACTTGAAACCGTCCAACACGACTTGAATTGAACGGCCAGAAAGGTAGTTTCTAATCCATTGAAGAAGAGACGCGTCGATCCCATAGGCACGCATTTTCAACAAAAGAGCTTGGTGCCAAACTCTGTCAAATGCTTTCGAAATATCAAGCGCAACAATCTTCGTTTCACCAGAGTGGTGGAGAGATTGGTTCCACTTTTCGGTGAGATAAGTCATCAAATCACCAGTGGACCTGCTGCTACGAAAACCGTATTGCCGGTCATTGAGAAGTTTTCGTGATTCAAGGCTCAATATCGATGGATGTTGCTCCACCAGCATCGCCATCTTTTTTTTTCCTCCACGATAAAAATTGTTTATTTTCTTTTTTTTTTCTTATTGAATTCCGAGGACTTCAAATTTATTTCGATGGAATACTCTAGCTCTAAAAACTCCTCGTCCATATATTCATTAAAATCACGACATTCTAAAACAAAAGTTTGATTAGTTAACTCGAGCCGCGTACCACTAAGCTAAATGGTTTCGCTTGGATTTAGCTCAGCTAAATTTTGGAGAGAATTTTATTATGGGAGCAAAAATTTAGCTCCAGCAGCGTACTAACGCAAAAAGCAAAATTGTATATTCGGCAATCGATGTCGGATAGTTGCAAATGGATGTGTTGCTAAGGTATGTGTCATATTAAATGCATTTCTAAATTTGTGGATATTCTGTTTCTGAAATTCTAATTTATTTATCGAGTCGTATTTCGGTGCTTCCAACGTATTTATGTTTGTAAAAATCGGAGAAAATAGAAACGAAATTAGAAAAAAGGGCGAAAAAACCAAAAATCGGAGCGTCGTATTTACCTTCGAAAATCGTAACATTTACGATAAATACGATCACATAACAACGCTGGCGGGCAGAATGAGCACGATCATCTTGTGTTCGCTTGCTATTGTCATCAACCAAAATAAGCAGTCTGTGTGACTGAAGCACATCAGAAGAGTGTTACCATTTGTCAATGAAAGCATATCATTAAGGGTTTTTCTTTGGATTTTGACAAAGATCTTTCGGTTTTGGCTTGAGAACGAATTATTATGTGGGATGTTGCCATTCGGTTTTAATTTGTTTGTATTTCTGAAGGATCCAATAATATTCAGTTTAACCATTTTGTTAAATGTTGTCTTTTAGAAAAAAGGTTTATTCGTGAGGTTTTTTAATTCATTCATTCATTCCATTAACGTAACAAGTGATCATAAGTGCATTGTAGTGATATTGCGATACACTAAAAGTGATAACTATGGCATCCGCATTTATGCAAAAGCATTGCTTTTTGTAGTCGCAGTAGCTTAGTGGTTAGTGTGTTGGACTGCTATGCGGGGGTCCCAGGTTCGAATCCCGCAAAAGCCCAATTCCGACTTAGGGTTTTTTACCGCTGCGCTACCTCTCGCGAACGTCTGACAAACATCCGAGAGTATAAATGTCTTGAAAGAGCTTCTCAATTAGCCGTTTGGAGTCGGCATAAAATTGTAGATCCCTTCCATTCGTTTCAAAACTGAGAAACTCACACAAAAACGAATGGTTGTGAGAAGCTAGGCCTAGGGTCTCTCCGGAACTGTTGCGCCAACTATTTATTTATTTATTGTGCTGTTGAAGCGTTATAAGTTCGCCTTTCCCGGGAGAAGTATATATAAAAAAAAAAAAAAAAAATGTATTAAATATATTAATGTACAAAACTAAGTACATATTTTCAGCCCTATTTGTTAGGGTATAGTTCTGCATATTTGGGTATAAATGCATATTTCACTTTTCAGAGCATATTTTTGGCATATCTATTTTAGAATTTATGTTATATTTTTGCATCTTTGTCTATTTTTTCATCAAATAGTTTTTCACCCTGAAATATCAAAATGACAAGCAGGTAAACCTATACTGTTTATTTTTGCTCGTTGGGTTTTACCACAAATGCCTTAAAAGGATTTTATGATCCTTTTTTTTGCTACTGTTTCCCTGAAGTTCTGAATTGACAGGTAATAATTTTTTAACAAATATGTTATCAATGAATATATATCTATATTCAAAAATGTATGTAGAGCTGCACAAGTGCAGTCCTTTTACCATCTGTTTAGTTATATGACATTGCGTCATAACCCATATTGGAAGTTCTACAGGTTTCGTCGATGGAGGACTTTTATGCTTCATTTCGGGAAAAACTGGAGACTACCACGAGGACATGAACGCTGACGTCTAGGAGAAATGGTTTAAAGACATTTTAACACGCCTGGAACCCAACTCCGTCACAGTTTTGGACAATGCTTCCTGTCATTCCAGAAAGCAAAATAAAGCACCATCCACTCACACGAGAAAAGATGAAATAAAAAAGTGGTTGAGGTCTAATGCGATAAGTTCCGAGGATGATATAGTTAAAGCAGAGTTGCTTGAAATCGTTAAACGTTATAAAGTCAAGTATGAAACATACATCGTCGATGAAATGGCTCGAAATGCGGGACATAAAGTGCTTCGCTTGCCGCCTTATCACTGTGACCTAAATCCAATAGAATTAGTTTGCGCTCAAGTGAAAGGGTTTTCATCAAGCCAAAACAAGTCATCTAAAATGGCCGAAATAAGAGGTTTATTAACGACAGCACTTAAAAGGGTTAACAATGAAAAATTACATCGATGTGTCCAACACGTTGAACAGGTTATTTAGCCAAATATGTAGGAAATGGACGTTTTGGACGTTTTCGCCGAGATAGCAGTTGATAGGTTAATGATAGACCTAAATAACGAGTGCAGTAGCAGTAATTACTCATCGGACTAGTTGATGTTCTAATAAGTGATATTAGAAATTAGTATTTTATATTTTACAATATTTATAATGAATAAATTTGATTACGGTGATATATTTTTTCGTTTTGATTTTTTTTTTTTGTATCACGAAATTTTTATTTTTTGTTGGAAAACAAACTTAAGCGATTAGGCCTACTGGTGATACCCTTTAAAAGAAGAGAATATTAGAAAAGGAAAACTAAAAAGATAAACGGGACTTATTTCGTTCAGAAATATTTTTATTTGAAACTAGCTGTGCCCGCAACTTCGTACGCGGCGTGAGACTGCGTAATTTCCAATAAAAGAGATTTGACCGTTTTCTCAACAGCATATTTGTTTAAAATCAACAGTCTAGCTAAAACAAAGCGGTGAACATTGTCAATGTGAAACAATAAATCAAACAAATCTATAATCCAATTTAAGAAAATTAAATTCAACAGCGTAAGTACTAAAGTTCCACTTCCTTACAGTAGGTATCAACGTAGGTAATATTAAAACAACCACTAAAACAATAGCCTTAACGGAAATTTGTATCTACACCAACAATAAATAAATCAAACAACATAATTCAACTATATCGTCTTTACTTCTTGAATTCTTCAATTCTTTACTGTAGGTATCAACGTAGGTATACTATAACAACCATTAAAACATAAACCTTGAACTCATTTTCTATATACACCACCATACGTCCATCAGCGAACGTCGTCAGCCACCTGCGCATTTCCTCAGAAACACATTGTCGCGGTTGATTACAAACGCATTCACGTCGCATACCTACTTCTCTTTCGTTTCACTTAATTCGGAGAACACCACACCATGCAGTTTTTTTTTTTCATATGAACGTGCATGTGAGATGTGCGCCACCCAACCACGCCAAAGCAGAACAACGATCAAGAACCACGGCTGCTGATAATGTTCGATTTGAGAAAATAAATTTATTTTTTTCATGTTAGATTTTAGGTTCTAGCTCAGCTTCTAGAGGACATAGCTGATTGATGGCTTGAAATAACTATACAAGTTTTGGCTCTCCTAAGTACTCCTAAGTTGTTTTGTTTGCATTGATTAAGAATTGCTTGAGTAATGGTGAGTAAAAGGCAGTAAAGTCAGGAAAATAAACTCACTCACCATTGCATACTCTGAGCGGTACCCTCACACCTTTGAGTATCCAATGCTTTTATTAGCATTAAACGATTAACGCAACCTTGTTGGAAGTCAGATAAGAAGTTTCACTTCAATTTTTTTTAAAGGAATATCAAAAAATGTAGCATTATCTAGCTTTTTTTAGTTTCTTAATTTTTTTGTAATTTCAAATGTGAAATAATTTGTTTCTGCTGGACTTTTTTCTTGTAGGTAATTTATTTACCTGCAACATATTATTAAAACCAGAAATGCATAATATATTATAATAGCAAAATATTTGTTGTTCATATTCGGTGTTTTTCCTAAAAGCAGAATAAGCAAAGTTTTATTGCTTAAAATTTGAAAAGCAGAATTAAAAAAAAAAGTAGAATTTTTGTGTGAGGCGACGGAATATTACATAGCAGAATTTCGACCGGATTAAGTTAAATATAGCCTTTTTTTTAAACTATTCCTACTGTTACTAGGTGGGTAAGCGAGGAGTAACAACAATTCTCGCTATACTCTGTCCAAGAAAAATTGTCAATACAGGCCTTATGGGAAGCTCTTTTTTCTACCAGTGGTGCCTGTACCTACTCTCACGGCACTCAAATACAAGATTTGCCACTGAAATAAAAACGAAGCCACTGGTATTCCAAAGAATTTTGTTGTTGTAATTTTCCTGAAATTCGCATACATCCCACCACAACCAGTCTGCCCCACAGCCGCGGGCAGAATGAGCACGATCATCTTGCGTTCGCTTGCTATTATCATCAACCAAAATAAGCAGTGTGAGTGACTGAAGCACATCAGAGAAATGTTACCATATGTCAATTTTAGCATATTATTAAGGGTTTTTCTTTGAATTTTGTCAAAGAACTTTCGGTTTTGGTGCTTTTTAAGGCTTTTGAGGATCTGTTAATATGCAGTTAAACCATTTTTTCTTAATAAAGAGTTGGTATTTGGTAACCCTACCGATATTTGTGAGAGAATTATGCCAATTTATAGTGCTCACTATGGCAACCATGTGAGAGCTTTAAAATGGAGACAGCTTATTAAAATCCATAATAGTAAGGGTGAAAGGCAAATAGCCTATCTTCCCTGTACTGAAAATATAAATTGAACAGAGTATAGTTGCAGAATCTAACAATTCATCGAAGGGTGGTGTTTTTAGTCAGTAAAAATCTGACCCTACTATGAGCACGCGCTTGCTATGCTAATAGTGTCTTTGAAAGATTTCACCTACCCTCGTAGGCGTACTTAGGAAACTACTTCCTCAATGATCTTAGTTATCTATGCTACACCCGCGCTGCTAACATTCTAAGCTTTATTAACAGAAGTAAATAGTTCACATGAGTAACCAGTTCAGGAACCCCTAAACACCAGTGGTACGCACAACGGGCCGATTAACGGCCTAACGGCCCTGGTATCGTTGTTTTATGTATTCGAAGTTATATGTCAAAAATTATGAAATGTCAAAACTGCTAAAATGTCAAAATGTACCTTTTCGTTGACGGTAAAAATGAATTATATTATACATTTAAAATCACTAATAAAGCGATCTTTTATATCGTTAGGCCGCAGTTATAGCCATACGTAAAATGCAACCGAAAAAGTTGGAACAGTATGAAAATGAGTTTTTTTTCGTTTGGGCGGTCATAGCGAAAAATCTGTCAGAAAAAAGTTTTCGTACTAAGGGCCGGTCTATTCACAGCTGGTTAAAGCATTGGTAGGTTACCACTGATTTAGCTTATAAATCAGTGATAACCAATGAGTGTCTTGAAAGTTTTTTCACTTCGGTCACCAAACCATAGCTTTGCAGAAAATCGTTCCATTTTTCCAGTTTATTTGTCATTTAGGGATTGACCGAATCCATGGTTGTATTTTTTTGTTTTTCGGGTCCGTTTGTTTTTGATAAGTAATTTATTTAGGTAGGTATTTTATTATTGTATTTATTTTTACTAAACTTAATAAACACAAAAAATAATATCATAACCAAATTATACAGGAATTTCTTTAGAACTAAAGAATGAAACTTTGTATTTGTTAGTCAATGATTTTTTGAGAACAAAACCGAAATAAAGCTAAATCCAATAAAATGTATTACAAAAAATTAACAGGCCTCATGTTAATTTATTCAACGACAATCGCAATTTTCTCGTTCTCTCAATATATAAAAAATCTTGAACAAACGAAATTACAGATAATCGGTGGTTAAATCTCATTAACCGCTCAAAATCAGCTGGTTATCGATTTCACTGGTTAACTAACCGAACTAATGATTCTCTGGTTAATATTTTGCTGAACAAACGCATTCGATGGTTATAAGCTGGAATAAACGATGATTAAAGATAACCAAAATTGAAGAAACCGGGCCTAAGACAATTACCTACAACAAACCAACCCCCACTGATTGGATTCCATCAGAAAAAAAGTTCCTGACCGATGGAACAGTAAAGAAATGAAATGATTCGGGTTTCTTTTGGGGAATTGACTGAGAAGTTGATTAGTAAAAGTTTTTCGTACGTAAAAATGAATAAATTATTTTTCTAGAAAATTTAAAGATCATTTACATACTTTTTTTTGATAATCTTATTTTATAATTCGTAAGCAACATTTTAAGACCAAGATTGAGTTAAACCACCAAGTTTAAGTGGTCAAAAAAAGCAAAAGAAAATTTTTACGGTTTGGTTTTACGGATTGCTATAACTGGGGCCTTAGGTGGGTTTTTTCTCTTCTTCACCCAAAATTTTAAAGAAAATTAAGTATAAGTGACGTCGTAATTAAAAACAAATTCTTTAAACTGAGCAGCGTCTGACCGGCGTTGCCGTTTGGCCCCTTTATGTGGTAAATTCACAATGAACTCCTCAACCAACTATAGATAATGCAGCAGGCGACTCTAAGCTGCCTTTAACTCGTCGAGGTTGATTTTTATGGACCTTTTCCACCACAGATCTAGCAAGTTTAATGAATAAATTGCATTTAGGGCAAACGTGGAAACTATTAACGTGGAAATACCTACTGCTCCGAACATCTGACCAGAATGCCACTGTCAAAGTGTCAATATCGGAATCTTATGCGTTGGCAGAGTTCATCTCCATTAGAGTAGAGACGAATTCCTGTTGAGAATGAGAATTTTCTGACGAAAAAGTTCTTCGATTTATAATAAATTAACACTGCTTATATCCGATTAACAATCGGGACTGATCCTCAATCGAAATATGCTGCAAATATAATTTTACATGGAGAACTTTAGCATTAAACCAGAAAAATAACCTAGGCTTTGCCACAGAAGCTTTACTACTACATTTATGAAAAGAGGAGACGCTTCATATATGAGGGGCGAAATATTATTATCTGTGCCAGGTGTGGCCTTGTTAAAATTCCGCTTTGAAAAATAGAAAAAAAAAACATAGAAAATGCTACCGACTTTCAAACTTAATTTTGAAGCTCTTTAAAGACTGGAGCATGACAGAAATGTAAATAAAACTTACCATCACCAGATATGCTACCCTGAGAACTGTGAGAATCTTCTGAAAAGAAAGACAAACACGATTTAATTTCATTAGCATTGGCATGCCTATAAAGCTGGTAAAGGATTCAGTTTTTTCCGTTGATATATACTATAATTTGTTAAGACACACCTAAGCCAACACACTGACCTGCATTATTCTGCTGCTCGTTTATAGAAATCCATTCTACAGCTGTAGTTGGCATGAAATTAGAACCTCCGCTTCCACAATATGGTTCCAATTTCGGAGCTAAAAATGAAAAAAAAAAAAAAACAACACACGCAAGAGGTTAAAACGGGGAGCAAAAAAATGTATATAAATATCTACGCGACTTCTTTAAAAATAGGGATACGGGTAAACTACATTCACCACCACTGAAAGTACACTTTTCCGAAAATTGCTGCTCCACCTGAATGTGTACAATTGTACCGCAAAATCGAGAGCAAAAACACAAAAAAAAAAAACAAGGACAATTGTTCCTTGACAATATTGTGTTGTGGTGGTGGTGGTCGGTGCAGGTTGTGCTTTATTTGGAGAACAACACGCCACCAGCACACAGGGAGAAGGGTTTTTTTTTTTTTCAAACCGACCAATTTGCATTTGTGGCATCATTAGACCCGAGTTAGTTTAGATAAAAGCAAGAGAACCAAAGAGACGACTTTCGGGACAACAACGTTATAAAAGTCGAAAGTGAACGCTTGGTTGCGCACATACAGCGTATGCATCAGTAGATGAACATTTGAACACATGTATGTTGAATGTTGTGCGGGGCTGAAGTGGCGGATATATACCCATTTAAGTCGTTTGTTGCAGCGGCAGCAGTAAATGTAGGTAAATTCACCCTGACGTCGCATTTGGAATATGGGTGTAGGTACCTCTGGTTAGGGGTATCCTCGCCGCCGTAACTGCAGAGGAGATGAATACGGATATGCTATGCATGATATCTTTAAAGCTTTAAGGGGCTGCCGTTTACAAATTATAGGCCAGATGTAGGAAAATGTTGAAGAAAGCAAAGCCCCTCGACACATAGAAAAATATTTTAATTTTGTTTGAATATATACAAAAAAAAAAAAACTTACGCTTTGGTGATTTCTCATCGTGCATGCCCAATTGGTGTTGATGATGATGAGACTGCATGAAGCCGCTATGATGGTGATGCTGGTGTGACTGTAGCGCGGGTAATCCATGATTTAAGTGCTGAATGTGCACTGATGACTGCAGTTCCATGCTGAGCATATCACAGAGATCTGAAAGAGTCGAAGTTAGTTGGATAAGCATTTGACAAATCCGCTGCCGGTAAAATATAGAAACAAAAGGTACTTTAGGGCTTTACCAAGAAACATATTTAGTTCCGACTCTAAGTTTTAGCAGTTCACAGTGGCTATGTTTTCCATACAAAATTTCGCAATTGCGAGCTTCCGTAAATTTAAAGTCGAGACTTAATATTTTTATTAGAACGGCGGAATGCCTTTGGCTGCATGAAGATTTCACTTATATATGGTTCGTGAAGAGCTGCCCAATATCTCCACCAGATAGACGAACAATCCCGAAACTGACCTTGTGCCAGAACGCATATTTAAGGTCGCAACTTTAAGCCGGATCTTCTCAAATTCGCGAAGAGCATCAACTGGCTTAAACAGTGGAAAGATGAAGAGTCCATCAGATTGTTTTGGGGTTTGTTTAAACTACGAAGGCCTTGCTTAGAGCCTCCGAGAGGAAATGGTGCTTGCGCGCCACACACCCTTAAGCCGGCTTTGATGCTATTTGGGTCGGTGATAGATTGCCAACAACTCATCCATGGCCGATGGCCGTCTCATAACCTGGCAACTCATCTGATCTCAGCGGGCTCAAAACGTTTTGATGTTTTTCTGTGTGACTGGAAGTGTGAATCGTAACGTTACAGTTGTGCGACTAAAGTTGAAATTTGGCAGAAATTTGAGAGCCTGCCTAAATGTTTTTCCTATTTTGGCCATTTTTTTAGTTGAAGAAGGCTCTTCAAAAAATTTTCAAATGCTGTTATTTCCAAATAAAACCCTTTTAAAATGTAACGCAGTCGCCTATCACAACATTATTATAGTGTTTAGCAAGATAATGCTCATTAAATATCGTTAAAAATGCTAAATGTGCAGAATGGCTTCATGGATGACACTTTTTTCTCATTTGCCCATTTTCTTGCGACTTTTCAGAAACTGCAGCAGTCGCGCTGTGTGTATGCATATGTGTAAACAGTCTCAGTCTCTGAATGAAAAAAGAAACACAAATTCGAGCTCTGATGTGCCTGAGCTAAAAAAGAAACACGAACTTTTTGTATAACAGTTCAAGCTCAAGCGAAGTGGCTTAGTGGTTAGTGTGTTTGACTACTAAGCGAGGGGTCCCGCAAAAACCCAAATTCCAACTTATGGGTTTTTTTTTCCACCACTCGCGAACGTCTGACAAACACCTGACTGTCTTTAAAGAGCTTCTCATTCAGCCGTTTGGAATCGGCATAATTGTAGATCCCTTCCATTCGTTCCAGAAATGAAAAACTCACACAAAATTTATGGTTGTGACCTTGTGAGAAGCTAGGACTATGGGGTCCCTACGGACCTGTTGCGCCAACTATTTATTTATTTTTTTTAGTTCAGGTTCAGCTCTGAACTAAAAAAGAAAAACGCCTTATATAGCACGAGTGCAGGATGATGTCCGAAATTGATGTAGTACAGTTTAAAGCAATTGATGGTGGATGGAAATGTCCGAAAAATAAACACTTTTTTGTCTTATGGGTCATACAAAGGTGATCTATAGCCACCCGGTTCACAAAACCTGGAGGGGACAATTCAGAGTAGACTCTCGGTTGCTCCAGCATCTGTGGTTTAAACGTTTGCTTGTAACTTGTGCGCGCCATTGGACCCATAAGCAAAACTTGCGAAGAAAGCCGCATTTCAGCGAAGAATTTACTTTGTTATTGTCCTGCCACCTGTGAAGGGATCGCACCAGCGACCGTTTAGCTAATTATTTAAGAATACTACTTCGATACTTGAACCCGGCACAAACCATAAATCATAACCGTAGTACATACCGCATCCCAAATGCGGTGGGTCTTTTAGTTGTGATTGTGAATAGTGTATGCATAAGAATTTACTCAGCATAAGAATTTACTCGATAATTTCGCCGAGCAACTAAAACACATGGAACGTGTACCTCTGCCGGCATATTAAGGTACCACTTGCTTATTTATGTCATGTCATGTCATGTTCTCATTTGAATGTGAATTAAAGTCACTCGCAGCATTCTCAAAAATTTAAATGATATAACTCCAAAAACTAATAATGTATACTTTTTAATACATACGTATATCTACATATATCGTAGGTATATAAGGTTTACGGCGAATAAACAATGAGGTGTGTATGGGGGGCGTACAGCCCCCCTGCAACCCCCTACTTGGGATCACTGTTGGATTTGGAGTGGGTGCGAATGAGAATTAAAACCATAAATGTACCTAGTACTCATTTGAAAGTGATTTTAAGCCATAGGTGGATTATGGCGATAATTCACATTTGAAACTTAATTAACGCCATTATGGCGTTAGTTCATATGGCCTTAGTTCACGGTACCCTTTTTTCCACAAGAAGATGTCAGTATGACTTTCGCGAAGAGCTCGCAACAACCGGAGATAGAAAGAACACTTTTTCAGTAAGCTTTCCTGTGTAAGCAAGCATTTAATGCAAGGAGAACATGCCAATTTTTGGCGGTTTTTGAATGAAAAAAGCGAAAACGAGGGACAAGCTTAAAAAAGGAAACAATTTAAAAATCTCTGTGAAACGTAAATTGTTTAAGATAGATAGATAATTTATTTTTCGTATTATAGATTTACATTTGGTGGGCCACCGCGCAGTTTATATACAGAGATTTGATATTTATATTATATCTTTCTACTGAACAATTAATTTTAAATCATGATTACAAACAATAATAATATGCAATGATATACTTTGAAGGAAAAAACCTTCAATACAAAATAGAGTTAGAAAAGGGAAAGAAAAAGAAACCTTAAAAACTAAGCAGGTACATTGTAGTGAATAAATAATAAGAAGTAACAAATCTATACTAAGCAGGTACATTGTAATGGGTAAATAATAAATAAATGAATAATAAATAGATATTAAACAATAAATAATAGATAAATAAGCGTAAATAAATAAATTATTACATAAATAAATAATAAAAAAATAAATACATAAATAACAAATAATATATAATGTATGACAAATAATAAATAATATATAACAAATATTAAATAACAAAAAAATAAATAACAAATAATAAATAATAAATTATAAATAACAAATAATAAATAATAGGTATAATAAATAACAAATAATAATTTTTGATATACAAGAAGCATTCAGAACAAATCAGAACATGATTAAACATTTACATAGGTCGTGAATCAGAGGGTTTTCGGAGATCTCACAATTGCGGAGAAATTTGATGGTCAACTTTTTAATTCGATCTTGAATCAAGTCCACATTTGCTCTGGTATGAAGATTAGTGGTTGAGTGATGCGGGGGAAGATTTAGCATCATTTTTAAGATTTTGTTTTGTGAAACTTGTAGTTTTTTGAGATGACATTTTGCTGAATTACCCCATACTTGGCAACCATATAAAAGGATTGACTGAAAAATTACTTTAAAAACTACGATCTTGTTGGCTTTGTTCAGTAAGGACTTTCTGTTTATGAAGGGGTACAACATGTTTATTGCTAAACTCCCTTTTTGTATTGTTTTAGCAGTATGTTCCTTAAATGTGAGTTTTGTATCTAGATGAATGCCTAAATATCTGACGGATGGGACCCAGTTAATATTTGTGTTATTAACAATTAGCCGATTGCTTGGAAGAAAACAAGTCTTTCATTTTCTGCTGAAAAAGATAGCTTGCACCTTCTCAGCATTTACTTTAATTTTCCAGCTATTGTAATAACTTAGCAATATTTGAATCACATTTGCAAGGTTTGTCTCCACGTTAAGATTAAACTCATGCGAAGAATATATTGCCTTGTCATCCGCAAAAATAGCTAATTCACAATAAGGGAGTCTTGGAATATCGGACATAAAAATATTATACAATATTGGACCCAAAACCGATCCTTGAGGCACACCAGCAACAACACTATGACAAACAGAATAACAATAGTTCACGAAAACTTAAAAAAAACGATCGGAAAGGAAGCTCAGGACAAGTTTTATTAGGTACGGGGGAAAACGAAAAATCAACAACTTATAGACAAGACCCAAATGCCATACACAATCAAAAGCTTTTTCAATGTCCAGCAACACTAGGCCAGTTGATTTTCCCAAGGAACGATTTTGCTTAATGTGCTGGCAGACTCTTAGCACTTGATGGGATGTACTATGATTTCTTCGGAAACCAAATTGCTCATTTGGAAGAATTCCATAACTATGGTAAGTTTTCCTTTTAGTACCCTCTCAAATACTTTGCTAACACTACTTAGCAGACTAACTGGCCTGTAGCTGTTTGATTTATCTGGTGGATTTCCTGGTTTTGGAATAGGTATCACCTTAATTATTTTCCAAGCCCTTGGGAAGTATTGGATTTTAATACAGACATTAAAAATAAATGTTAAGTATCTAATGACCGATTTGGGAAGTTCTTTTAGACACCTATTTTTTAAACCATCCATACCATCAGCTTTTTTTACTGGCAAGCAACATAAAATATCTTCAACGCTGTGTTAATAGTTTTTTCAATAAAATTTCTGGTAGCCACACTAACTAGTTGGTTGGTATTGGCGTCCCCTAGGTGTTGGGACACAGAATGATTTTTCAAAAAAGTACCGGCGAATAAATTCGCCTTATCCTCGTCTGTATATATTATATTTCCCGAATCTTGGAGAGTTGGGATTCTTCTGTTCTTGTTTTTAATGACTTTCACAATATTCCAAAATGGCTTGTTTAAAAAACAAAATTTAAACTTATTTTCATTGCGAAAAAACTTCCAAAGAATGAATTGTTCATATAGAGCATAGAACAGCATCTAGTAGAAAAGGAAATTATTATCTAATATTTGTATATTTTTATATTTATGTTTATGTTTATTTTAAGCATGTTTATAAAAAAGGTTACATTTATGACCTTTTTTTCATATGAAAACAAGTCCACATTTCGCATAGGGGAACATTTTTGTCCGAATTTAGGGGAAAACTAATGCTTTTTCTGATAAAAAAAAGGAGAGGAAAACAGTCTACGAAGTCTGGGAGCACTGGTATGGCTCTGTTTGGAATCATTATGATTTAAAAAAAGACCCGATTCGTAGCGAAATACAAAACATTATAAGTATTTCGCAAGTTTCGAACAAGTAGATAGTAATTCGCAGTACCGTCTCCAGCCAAACTAGCGCCCTGTGCAAGATTTACAGAGAGCGCCCCTTTTTTATATATACGCGCATGCATAGGTCTTTTCCACATAATCCAGGAGGTAGACTTTCAATGGTTTTTTTTATTGAGTGCTCGAAACTACCTTGCCACTGGATAATTTTCGTTGATAACTTAAAGTTATGTGAGTTAATACACAAGAAATAATTCAGCACGGGTGAGATGGATGTTTATTTGAAAAAGCTTTGGCAGTATTTGTTCGCGGGAGATCAAATTAATTTTTCTTTCCTAGCAATGCGCCCCCAGAACGTGGCGCCGTGTGCATTTGCACATCTCGCACATATGGTTTGTCCGGCCCTGGTAATTCGTATATAGCAGAGTAGGTATAGAGATAGATGACTTAAAAATAAATCGATTATCTACAAGATGTTTTCAAAATTCAATATGCGTTATATTTATTTGGCGCAAACTTTTGCATTTTGAAAACCAAACTTACATGTTCGCGCCTCTAATTTGAAATTCCTTCTTGTAAGCCGTACAAAAACTTGTTAAAAAAAAATGACAAAAAAAGTTTTTTTTTTTTTTAAGTAGCCAAATATGGGGGTTTTTCAAAGTTCAGAGGGAGGTGGATATATTATGAGTTATGACCATCTGGAAACGCTAGTCGCGCGTCTATCTATATCTCTGAACGGAATTGAGTTCCGTGACTGGTCCGTTCCGACTGTGAACGTGTTGTACTTAAGGCCTGAAAAACCCAGAATTGCAAGACGAATTACGCGTCTGAGCGGTCTTTGGGTGGCTTTAGCTCACCACGCTCTTAGCAAGAGTGTGGTGAGCTCTGTTGCTTACATGGTATTTCGCTTTTGAGATTAGATTACTCCAAAAGTAGTCAATGAAAGTTAACCCAAGTACTTATTTCTTTTTTATTACATAAGGAACTATTCTTCACTTTTGGTCTAATAATAATGGGCCTTACATCTATCATTTTAAGCTTCAGAATAAATATTCTCGAGCAATTTTGTATTTAAAATTTTGTCAGTTTGAGAGAAAAAAAAATTTAGCCTGGGTCCTAAAAATGATTATTAGTATAGATGCAAACAAAATAATATCCCGCAATGTCAAAAGCACGCTGAAGACCAAGACCTGCGTTGGACCGGTGTGGACTTTTAATCTGAGATCTGTGTTGTTACAACAAAGAACCTTCTGTTGATTTACCTTTTTAAGACACAGGCATGGTTCTACTTAAGACTTCTCTGATGATGATACAAACGTCAACAAGTCTATCAATTGTTTTTTGGACAAAATGATGTCAACTTTCGGAGATATATACAACTTTTATACCTCCAAAAAGCGCATACCAGTTGACTAAATGGTTAAAATCGTTGCGCTTAGCATTTCGTTCGGTTTTAGCTTTGCGGAAGAAGCTTTCGCCAGGTCGCCGGCAAGTTCATCTGAGAATCCCAGGTGATAATAATGCAAGAATCGTCAAAATCCAATTGCAGTGGGTCACTGTCCAATACCAGTCGGAGAACTCTGTGCGGTTTGTGTCACAATTGAATTATCTACCTACCAGAGAAATGGTGGTCTGCTTTGAATGTGCTACAATACCTCAACATCTATAACCAAACGTAAACTATCGCCTCCACAGTTGAAACGAATATCAACTTCATGATTTTTCTTTAGCTATCTGCAAGTTTGTACTGTATCTGCAACTGCAACCTCGCTATACAGTACTTTATGTGCAGTATTCGAATAAATATTCAGCTTTCAAGGTCCCGCTTATCAGTCTTGTGGGCCTGTTAATCCATCTCCCCCCCAACTCCGTACTGGTCTTTCAGTAATTGTGACCTTTTCAACTGTGTCCTTCCGCTGAACTATTCTAATTTTTCGGTTCCCTTGGGCGTAATAATCGGTATTTATTAATTCATTCCTTCCTCTGCAGGAATTAAACAATTTCATGTGTATACACGCCTGGGAAAAACTGCACTCGCTCCTCCAGCAACCAGTCAGCGTGAGAGCGGGCGCGCAAAACTTGCTACTTTGCATAAAATATCCATTTTCTTGAACTCACTTGTTAGGTTTTTGGCTACCTGCTGGTGCGCACATTATACGACTGAATACGTCGCGTCGTCCGCTTTACGCGATGACTATAGCGGCTGACACCTGTGAATGCGGCAAATGGGGGAAATGTTTGTGTGGCACAGGAGGCACACATACCAGAACTCCTACTCCAAGTCTGCATCACATGTTGTCTTTTTACATTTTGTTTTCGTGAAAAAAAAAAAAAATGGGACGAATTGTGTATGAAGAAAATTTTCCCGCATTTGAATTTTTTTACTTTGACGTCTCGTCCTAGCTTGTAATTTTCCCCATTTTTACATTGCACACCTAACTGATGGAAGGAAGGAAGGAAGGAAACCCGTAAGAAGTGCATTAACTGCACCACATGTCATGTTGGGATAGAGATCGCGAGGGGTGAGTGGCGTTTTTTTTAACTGAAAATTTCTGGCGCGCTGCTCTATAAGAATGACAGCACGTAAATGTACATTGGACAATCAACAATGCATTAATCGCATCATTTCCACCCTTATACGGAGTGCAGTCTTTTTGGAATGTATCCCAGAACAACAAGTGTTCGTTAATGGTTGTGAGAAAAGTAGTTGACTGGAGGGCAACGCACAGTTCGAATTGACCGTTTTAACCGATGATGATTAAACGTTTTTTTATCTTCAGAAATCAATATCCCTAACTTAGAGATGCAGGAGCCTTTTATAAACGAGGTGACAAAACAGCCTTGCAAGCGATATCGAAGCAAGCTCAATCCGTCCCTAAAGTGTACGCTTTTTACTGAAAGTTTAGGGTAGGAAGACCTATCGAGGTAGCTGCCCATACGTACTGTCAGGATATAGTAATTATTACAAAAAGGATATAGTCTTAACATCTCACTACTATTTCATGTTTTTGGGGAGCAATGGAAAATACTCACAATTTTATGCCGAATCTGAAAGGCTAGATAAGGAAGCTTTGTCAGAACGACTATACTGTAGAATTTGTTTTGTCAGACGTTTGCGAAAGGTGCTGGCACATTGAAAGAAGCCCAATGCCAAGCGCCAGACATATATATTTTTTCTAATATACTGCGTGAACCTCTCAACCTGTCCTGAAAGACACTTTCATCCCTGCAAATCGACGAAGTTTTACTTAAAGTTTTTTTTATGGTGAAAGGCGAACCTAAAACACTTCAACAGCGGCCAGAGATGATGGCAGAGAGGTGTTGGTTCGGCACTTAAACTGTTGCAAGACTGTAAGTTGAAGTCAGCAACTAGTCTTTTGTGCGCCGGCTCGTCCCTGCTGACAATTATGCTGCGGGCCGAGGCAAATCTTTGCATAGATCGACTTTAAAGCTAAAATGATGACATTCATTGTAACTTCATTGAAATTGAAATTGATGGCATTTATCGTCACTGTCTTTGCACGACAAAGGCCGAACCCTTTGATGCTGGAATAGTTTTCGGCAATTTTAAGGTAGCTTTTCGCGAACATTTCGCACTTGTACAAGCAAGAACCTTGCTGACAAAGATTTTTTTAACTTTCGGGTGTAGGTACACCGTCCCAGCAGATTCGATAGAAATTTGTCCACAAGAAATAACCTATTACTATCAGCAACATATTTAAGGATAGGGCTAGAAAGGAATGTAAGTAACGTACAGCAGTTTTCACTGTGATCAGTAAAACTTGTTATTCGTGAAGTAAACGCGGAGCTTTAGACTTGCACTAAATCCAGGACGAAACGTGACTGAGAAGCGAATTTTAGCGTTTTGTCTACCTGAGAAAATCAACTACACAGAAGACCTCTTTTTTGAGGAAGAAATGAGAAGTAGCTTGTGAGTTCCTTCGAAAGAAAACGTCTTGGACGAAATTTGTTAAACTGATGCTAAAAGGGGATTACTTTCAATTTTCAAATGCAACAGCCGTTTGTTTCAGAGCTCCTGGTGGTCTGTTTAACTGAAAGTGAAAATCCCGGTATTGCGGAGGATGGACGGCTGTTGTGCCTCAAGTTAAAGTCAATGTTTTAAAAAGTTAACGTAGGTAAGTCAATTAAAAATTGCCGTTCTTTTATCCATTATCACAAGGGACCTTATAATAGTGTAAGTGTGGCGGCTAGCCGAGAGTAACCTCACCCTATCCGTCATAGCTTCTACCGACGTTTTGTTGAAAAAATAACAACCCTAATGACACACAATCAGCAAGAATCAATCTTTACCGATCAAACAAAAAAACTTCTTATCGAGGTATAAAATAACCGAGAGCCGACTGCAGCGCCACTTAATTACTATTTATTAACTATATTAATGTATTAAGCACAAGACATTTTTCTCTCCACAAGGTGGCAACATTATAAATAGGGGAGAATCAACTGATTTCGGCGTTTGCTTATAATTCCCAATATTTTCTTTCCGCTCTACAACAACCTTACCTTTTCTTCGCTTGGTAAAGACATATTCTTAACTTTGATCAAGTTTTCGCTATGCAGTCATTCCAAACTGAAGTAAGGTGTCGCGAGAGTTTTTTTATGCCAAGCTTTAGGTCTGCGGTGGAATCCATACCATTAGAAAGGCCAGGTAGCCAAAAAAAAAAATAGTTTTCATTACGAAATACTTCTTTTCATATATTTACAGTCTTTTTCGTTCAATAAAAAATAATTACTTAAACTGAAAAAGGGGCCATTTTGGTCATTTTTTAAAAGGTAGAGGCCAAGGGACCTGAGGGGATTTGGTCCCTAAAGCAATAATCGAGTGGCGTCTCAATATCTCGGTGACTATACAGCACACAGTTCCGTTCTAGAAATAGTTCCTCTGGTCTATCGAAACGTTTATTGTGTAAGTTCAGGGGCGGCTGGGCAACATCCTCGCGGCCCGGAAAATCATATTTGTCGGCCCTTTTTTAATTTCCGCATATGGCTAAGATATACATTTACAGGGTGCTATGCAATTTTCCTTAAAAGTAAATCAAAGTTTAAGGTTTTTTATTCCAACAGTACAAATTAGGTTTGTTATAAACGATTATAAAACTTACAACTTCGTAAAAATTCTTTAAAAACAAAAATTTTAATTCAAGCATGTCTATAATGTTATCACAGTCAATATTATATAAAATATCATTTTCGCAAGCCATTAACATAAAAGCATACAAATTATTATTCGACATTGAATTCCGCAATCTATTTTTAATGTGTGAAATTCCTTTAATATTTGGCGTAATGTCAGAAACTAGATTGGCCTAATGACACTTTACCTAAGCGACATTATGCCAAATGCTAATATTCGGCCCAGTGTCACTTTCAAAAGCGTCATTATGGCAAATTTTTATATTTGGCAAAATGTCGCTTGGCACAATGTCACGGCACCTTCATAATGTATAAATTGTGTAAGCATATAGAGGCTTTCGCACGGACATCTGTTTGCTAATAATACATCGATGTAAAGAGCATTTGCGTGCTTTTTGTAATTTCCAAATATTTTTTTTTTTTTCCAAGCTGATTTTTTTGCTAACCAACGAGTTTCTCCAATTACTTTTTTGCCTCTAAGGATGTGCTGTTCCAAATATTTTTTCTTTGACGAAATTTGCAATTAAATATAAGAAGGTAACTAAAGACGCTGCATTTATTGTTATTTTGAGGGTGTTGGACACAACTAGATTCAGAATATGGCTGTAACACAACATATGTAATTGACTAGGTGTATTTTCAGACATATAGGTCAGGTTAGGTTTGGAGGGCAGTTTTGCATCCGATGCCAATTTCATTTTCAGACATACATTTAGAGAAACCATTTGAAGCCCCTTTCATATCTGCTGCACATCAGTGGCATTTTTTAGTGGAATATTTAAAGATGAAAATTATTTTTTAACCATACCTTTCCCGGTAGAGTCTGTACAACTTACAACGGAAACCAGTCTTTCATAGATTTCACGATCTTACTTCTAAGAAACAACAAAGCAGCTGGACTGGATGGCATACCTGCCGAATTCCTCAAAGCAGACCCCGACTTGACAGCCGTTATACTGTTGCCACTTCTTGTTGAGGCTATTTGGGAAAACGAAACCTTTCACAAGGAATGGAAAGACGGAGTTATCGTCAAGCTACCGAAGAAAGGTGATCTTAAGAATTGTAACAACTGGCGCGGTATCACCATTCTGTCCGTATTTCCGAAGTTGATGGCAACTATTATTCTCGAAAGGATTAAATCTAATATCGAGTCTACTCTCAAAAGGCACCAAGCGGGATTTCGTAGTGGTCGATCATGTGTCGATCACATTAACACCTTGCGAATTATCCTTGAACAATCATCGGAGTATCAATCGCCGCTTTACCTCATGTTCGTCGATTTTGAAAAGCCCTTCGATCGCGTTAGTCGCGATGTTATCTGGAGATCGCTTGGTGCTAGAGGTATCCCGGTTAAAATTGTTGCTCTTATAAAAGAATCATACAACAACGCAAGATGTTTCGTTCTGCACAGTGGACAGCTTTCCGATGCATTTGAAGTTCGACAAGGAGTGAGACAGGGTGATGTTCTGTCACCGATCTTATTCTTACTTGCAATTAATGATGTTATGACTGCCACGGTAGGTGAAGGTGAAAGACTTGGTATCCAGTGGGGCCTCTTTCACAAGTTAAGCCATTTGGACTATGCTGACGACATCTGCTTAATGGCAAACGGAGCTGAAGCCCTTAACCAAATGTGTCATTCACTTCAACAAAATGGTGAGGCAACTGGCTTAAGAATTAACGCCAAGAAGACTAAAATAATGCACACCCGCCAGAACCAACAACAGCAGGTTATTGTGAGGCAGGAGACAATAGAAGAGGTCGCTCAGTTTAACTATCTGGGTAGTTACCTGTCACCCGACGGTGGAACAGACTTGGACGTCAGCAATAGAATAAATAAAGCTCGTAGTGCAATCGGAATGCTTTCTCCAGTGTGGAGCTCTTCAAAAATATCACTTCGTACTAAGTTGAGACTCTTTGAATCCAATGTTAAATCTGTGCTGATGTATGCCTGTGAAACGTGGAAATGCTCTTCTTACATCTCGAGTAGGTTGCAGGGCTTTGCCAACCGTTGTCTGCGGTACATCCTAAAGATCCGATGGCCACAAACAATATCCAACAATGATCTGTGGCTGAGGACTTTACAAACAAAAGTGGATGTTGACATCAAGCAAAGAAAATGGCGCTGGATTGGCCACATACTGAGGAAGCCTGATGACAACATAGCAAAGCAGTGCTTTGAATGGAATCCTCAAGGTGCGAGACGGCCTGGAAGACCAAAAGGAACATGAAGGTCAACTATCATGAAGGAAGCTCAGTCCCAGAACTTGCAGACGTTGGCACAGCTGAGGTATCGTACTAGGAATAGAGAGAGATGGAAGGATCTGGTTGCCGCCATATGCTCCAGGAGGAGTTAAAGTGTTGCCAACAGCAACCGGAAACTAAGAAGAAGAAGAAGAAAACATACCTTATTACAATATTGAACATTGATCTTGAACTGAAATATCCTAGATATGTTGGTAGATCACCTAGACGTACTTTCAGCCACCGGCCCTGCGGGCCTCTGAACAGCCGACCCACCGGGAAATTTCCCGGTTGGTCATATGGCCCATCCGGCCCTGTGTAAGTTTATAATACAATTACAATTCCAGAGTCCGATGCGTGTGTTATTAGCCCTGGCTGGATAGACATAGAACTAGTTCTTCCCTTCGCAGCGTATATCTACACCTGTTGCATCTCAATGCACATTTTACAAACGCTTCCGATAATTTCTGATGCTAGTGATACGGAAACCCATCACTAAGGTACGAAGCGTGGGTACACAAAGACACAAACGCACATACACATTTATGAAAAACCAATGATTCTAATCGACTGATCGTAGGGTCGGTGATTCAATTATTGAAACCCTTAAACAGGTGTTTCTTCTCGGAGACATTTTTCGCCAGATGGATTATGCAATAAATTGTTTATTCCCGAAAACCGCACGAAAGGAAGCACAATGCGGATGGCGCGAAAAGAGACTGCCTCTGAACTACGATTAGACACATCGCAGGGGAAAACAATCGCAAATAGAAATTACCCACGCTACTGACCTTGAGCTCATGGCATCTCTATAAAATTGTTTTTTCTCCATACTATTGCTATTAAATTTAGTTGCTGTATGTGTTGTTTTTTTTTTTTTTTTTTTTTTTTTTGTGAAACTCTGCTTATATAACCCACCGGCAATTGTGGGTGAGTGCCACCGCTATATAATAGTCTATCTCTAGCTAGCGACTTTGCTCAGGGAATGGGTTATTGTTTAAAAATGCGTGTGAGTAAATTCCCTTTTTCTTGGTGGCAGGTCTAGAGCACACCAAGACCGAGACCATGTAAACAGATGAATTCATGGTCAACTTTGGTGGGAATTTGTAATCTTTCTCTTTGTCTCTTGGATGAAATTGAATCTGAATATTTGACATGCACATGACACTGATATTTCTATCAGGCAGCAATTGCAGTTGCAAATTATTAGTGCAATTATTGTGATTCATCATCGTGTGTGTGTGTATCCTGTGAGCAGGTTTCGCGGGAAGAACAGGATAGATTTATCAACTCTTGTCAAGGAAATTAATCAAGTGCCATAAATCAAGCAGTTGTTCCATTTGCAGTATTGTGTGGCGAACGTGTGGGTGTCGCTGCTGGTATACTGCCACGGCGCACACATTCCATTTAGATCTAGATGTCGCGTGAGTCTATGGCAAATAAATTCATTTTCGATCAGCGATTATGTGAGCAGTTGTGCCCGGATACAAATGAAGAGACTCGAGCGTTTGGATATTATACCTCCACGGAGTCAGTCTGATGACGGAACTTTTAAACACTCTCCATACAGAGAGAGAGTGAATGAATCGGTACAAAAAGACGCTAATTATTCCGTTACCAAGTCGGACTCCATAAGATGTGCACTATAGAATCCGTGGCATCAGGCAGGCATTAAGAGATGGTAAACTCAAGTCCCTATAGCAGATGATCAAGGATAATGGACGGTAAGCTAGGGCATGCTACACGGCTGAACCCTTGTACTGAATTGAATGAGCTGAGAGCTCCCCACCAATGTTGCCCGAATTTCAAAAAGGAAAATCCTAGACTGCAAAAAAATATATGCTAGAATGTATGACACCAAAAAAAAAATGCTAGACGAAACAAAATGTGTTTTCATAGCTTAAAAATTATAATTATATATATTATTTAGTCTTCTATATACATACCATAATAACTTACGATAAAATTGGAACATTTGAAAAGGAAATAGGAAAATTCGTAGAAATAGATTTTCCATATATTTTGTACTGGGAATTATATTTTTGTTTTTCAATTTTAATTGTAGTATACAGTGAGATCGTGTTTGTCAAAAGTTCTACCTGATTTTCATGATTTCGGAAACCATACCCTGTGCTAATGCAATTGATTTTTCTTTAATTTGTAAGACATTGATTACTGATTTTTAATATTTCCAGTATGGAAATATTAATAGCGGCAAGAAAACATTGTTTCAACTTAAACTCGAGTTTGAAAACGATTTTGCTCGACACTCATGGCAGCTAAAATGCTGCCCTGTCAAAAGAAAGAACTTTCCTAAATGTGAGCGGAAACTAAGACAAGACTGGAACAAAGTTATGAAATATACCTCTCTCTTTAGTGAGGAATTTCGAGCCCAAAAATATATAATAATAACGAATTTTATTATTGAATGGAAAAGCGAGGAGTAAGAACGATTCTTCGGTAGTTTTTGGGGTTAGCCCTGACATATTCTTTGGGAAATTTTTGTCGAATTTCAGTTCAGTTATATTGTTTTTGGGAGAATTTTATTTTTATTGAACAAAATGATCAATCCTCGGAAAAAAAAAAATACCAACAGTAGCTACATATTTTTTTAAATATTAACGATATCAACAAATGAAAATTACCCTTTCAATTCGAGGAATCTTACTACAGGGGGAGTGTTTTTTGACGTTTGAGGTCCACCTCAGATAAGATATAAATCCTTTCCCGCTTGTCTGTATTTGCCAGGAGAGGATTCATCGCACTGACACTTTAACCGCTCACATTTCATCTGAGGCGAGGAAAAGTGGACGGAAACACCTTCAGCTTCGATGCAATGTATATCAGCTCAATGTTCAAGAATGATTAAAATTCCAGAGTAAATAACAAATTCTAAAAAAGCATCTGGCATTTTTCGTTTTCAAAAAAATGTGTTCAAGTCCTTAAAATGTTAGATCTAGCATTAAAAATGCCGCAACTAAAGGACTAAAAGGACATACGTGCCCTTATTATGTGCTGGGTGGATTTTTCTAACGCCTTGCACGATAAATCCCCTGCCACAACTTAAAACAATTTAAGCGCATCAGTAACTACCAACAGCAAGCCTCTGATCGCTATTGAAACGTGAAATTTTCGGCCGGCCCGAGAGATGTATTTAAAAAGAAGTAACTTTGCCCTCGCTGTTCTTTACAATATTTAGTGGCTCAAAGCTCATTTGGCGCAAGTGTGTTGGTTCACTTCCTGCCAAAGGCGAACAAAATCAGGAACCGCTTTCAAGATTGACGTGAAAAAATCACATGGACATTATATATATAAGTATGGCCCTTGCTTTAAAATGCGTTTCTCTTTAATGACAACCATAGACTATTTTTGCAATATAAAAAAAAAATGAACAAAAACAAAACAACAGATTTTATTGAAAAGTTACCAAATTAAATTTGACAGTGCCTAGCAACTGTGCTAAACATTAATACTAAAAATACATTAAATACTTGTTAATATGTATAATATTATTGCTTAAAAATATGAAGATGTTAAAATCGCCTTTTCTAAACTAAATAATTTTGAATAATCGAATTAACTATCTTTGTAATAGTGTGGATTGCAATTTTCTGAATTGATAAAAGAGCAAATAAAGACCGAAGAGTTCTTCTTTTTGTTGCAACCTCTTGCTAAGCCAGAATCTCTGCTTTTTATATATTTTCATTGCAAATTTAAATAATCGTTAAAGTCCCTAAAATGCTTATGCCCAACGCCTATCTTGAGAACTATCGAACGAATTGGATAGGTAGCCTCTAACACTAGAAATTTTTGGCAAAAAATCCAAAGTCAAGAACAAGTAAAACATACTGGACCACTTAGTTATGTTTCTGGCGTTTTATTTGATATTTTTTTAAAGGTTAAATATTTGTAGTAAGCACGTAACCCTCAAATATATAACGCAACCCCGCGCAACAGTGCGATGGGCGCCGTATGTGACCTTACTTCCTCATGTCCTATTTTCTCTTGCTAAATGGAGTCTCTTCGAAAGACTCGAAGAAGTTTGTTTGACTCAACTTATTTACTTGCAATCAGCTCTTCGATACAGCCGTCGACGTAATGAAGAGTTCTTAGTCTTACTTACCTACAGATTGAAGGTCATATTTGAAAACATTCGGCAACAGGGCAAAATACATAATACCTCATGTCCAAAATTTAGATCGGATATACGTATGTTGTATTATATAAGACATCACGTCAGAAATTGAAATTTGGTTATACCGAACACATTAAAAAAAAAAAAAATTGGAAAAGGCTATGTCTTTCCAACAGTTGCCTTTGAAAGACTTGGTTGTGAATTGAAGAATTGTCTGTTAAATTTGCTCGGCCACTTCAAACGATTGCACCAGAATTTTCTTCGAAACACTCTCCCTTCGTCCGATACCACAAGGAGTGCCAAAACCCTGACCCAAAGATACAAGAGCCCTCACTTTGGAAACTATGAAAATTAACCGATCAACAGGACCAGCGTTCTGCCAATTATCAATCGGGTGCCAATTAATTTCGCTAAGTATTTTGAGCCTTGGCTCAATGCTCTGATCCAAAGAGAAATGGCTCACATTTGTCTCAAAACTTAAACATCACTTCCTTAACAAAAAAAAAAAAAAAAAAATGTGGAAACATAAAAAAAACCGAAAGCCGTCACAAGAGCAATAGCCATAGACCCATAGATTTTGCATTAATTTTTTTAAGAAAATATGAAAAAAGAAAAACTCCCTCCTCAAAGTTGTGTGGAATGGCTCGGAAAATGGTTCAACTCAAACATTTCTCCGGTACAACGCTGACCAGGACGTCAATGAATGAAAGTCTGGTAGCCGTTTTCAGTAAGTCGAAAAAGGTTTAGCATGCGGACTCTCCATAGATAGATAGATAAATCTTGAAGCAGAGGGGAGCCTTTCTGGGGCTCTTGCACTGCGGCCTCTCTATAAGGAGCCTATTTTGCCTTACCTGCTGTGCTCCCATAGCCAACTTTTCACTCCGGATGAATGCAGGAAGACGAGCATCTTCTCTGCAAGTATTTAAGCAAGGTTTGCCGATGTGACGATTTTCTCGCCAAGGATGTTTTTCCCGAGTCGAATGAGGATTCTCCATAAAATTCTAAGCACCCCAATCGTAACATTGCGATCACTGTTAAGGACTTCCCAAAATATGTTTCTTTCTAAGCAATTTAAATAGATCCAATTTTAAAACAAGCGATTTATTTATTTACCAAAATTAAATGTAGAAAATAATTATTAAATATAAAAGAAAATAAATAAGCAAATAACTATAAACCAGCCGATGTGTCCAATTTCATATTCAGTTTCACAACTCGGCTAGGTTTTTAATTAAAATGAATGCTGCATCTTATGTAAAAAAAAATTCAAAAGCTAGGCCAAAAATAAACACGAACATGGAAGCGTTATTTTTATACATACATGTAACCGACGATCGTTGACAAACAACAACAAAAAGAGAACAACCATTTTCATGCTCTCTAAATTCTGGTTGCAATCTTGCAATTAGTTCATTGTTTATTCAAATAAATATAAAACAAATAGAGAAAGCAAACAGCGGAAATTGTATTATCGTCAATCACCTCATCAAAATGAAAGCTTTATACTTGATAAATTTTCTTGGCACAGATGGCAGTTTGAGGAATTTTTCATAGTGGTATATGTCCCATGAAACTATTAGACTTTACTGCTAGAAAGTGAAGTGAGGCTGAATGCGATAATTAGAATATCAGTCTTGGGAATTTTATTTACTTTGTTTTCCCTGCACTTGCACAGGACTTCTATAACCCAGTCATAAAAATGTTTGATTTAAGAAGGAAATTGTTTGGCAATGATATAAGAAAATAGTTATGGAGAGTTTATTATTCTTACGCTGAATACTTGATTCTTGAAAACATAAATAAGAGTTTTTCTTATTTAAAATAATAGTTGAAGCAAGAAGCTTACAAAGTTTTTTTAAAATGTTCACAATTCTTCGCTGAACAATTTTGCTTTTTTTTTTCTGAGTGATATATTTGTTTTATGACAGAGCAATAAACCTCAATATGTACTTCTAATGTGTCCCCAGCGTCGGTTTTTAAATCAAACTAAAAAAGCACTAAACTTAGCAAATGTCCTAAGCTCAGCTAACAACGGAATGTGACATGAGATCTTATAACTGGCAAAAAAAAATTAAACTAAAAAAACACTAAGTTTGGAAAATGTCCCAGGCCCTAAATCGACAGGTCTTTGGATATTAATTTCCTTTTCATGTGACGCAGGTTGTAACATATTTTTGAAATTAAACAAAAAAAATCCACACTCTTTTTGACACTTTTTTAAACCACAGAAGACCGGTCTTTTAATTGGGAAGGCAACGTGCAGCTCATTTAAAATCCTTGCTCTAGAGTTGCTCGTACTTTAAGCTTTTTTTTTTTCCTACCACATACCTGCACTTGACTTAAGCATTCATAGCCGAACCCTTTCCGTTCAATACTTTCAGCAATCCTCTCGGACTGTAAAGAACTTTCAGTGCATTTTTTTTTAGCTGGCGTGGTAATATCCCCAATTTGTGACATTATATTCTGCGAAAGCTTTTCAATATAGCCGTCTGGATAAGGCATCAAACGCGAATACTTGTGAGAAGAATATTATAGTGGTATTTATAGGATCTATGCGGACCTATATATTTTTTTTTTTTTTTTTTTTTTGTCTTTTAATAATTTCGCGGAACATTTTCATAAGCAATTCCGGCGGATCAGGATAAATATAGTGATTCAGTTCGATCAGTTATTCAAAAGAAGATCTCTGTGAGAAACTGGATTTATATTTCCTGTCGATCCCTTGATGACTTTTTATCGCGTGACTGAATCAATGATGACGTCGGAAGTCACTATAAAAAATACCTAATATGAATGAGCTACTTCGACGCATAAGTACCAAATGTCAATAAAGACTCTCAAAACTATGGATATTAAAGCAGGGCCTTTAAAGACGCCTGGGGTAGCTTACCTATAAAGGAAAGAGCCAACCGAGGTCATGTCATTTGGTTTCTTGAACTGAATTCGCTCTCTATTTTAGTTGATGAATCAACCTGTTTTACAAAAATAAATAGATAAAGGTTGATTTATTTCCCAGTTACATGCGATTTTGGCACTAAAATCAGTAAAATGAGCAAGTTTAGAAAAATAAAAAATCGACTGACTAACCGGTCATGATGCTTCTGAAGTTGTATAGAGTCATTCAAGTTATCTGTTCTCAGGAGCGCCTTATGCACTACTCACACAATTGATCGATGATCGAGACATTTTTTTTTAGAGATTGATCATCGAATCATGTAAAAAAGACGAAATTGGTTTTCTGCGCAAGACAACCTCCGCACAAGTCGAAGAAATGGGTAAATTAAACCACAAGAATCTTCATCGTTTGCGTTTAAAACTTGTCACATTTTTGCATATTTAGTAAAGTATGCTGACTTATTTCAGATCTTGGGCGTTTTTGGGCGTCCTTTTCTTATAAAATCGAAGGTATCTACAAAGCTAACGCAATGCATTTGTCAAACGCTAAACTATGAATATGGTAGCTGGAACAGGATATGAAAGTGAAGTTGTGAAGAGCTGATGCTACTTGGCCTCTAAGATCGTGCCAATTTATGTGCTCGAGTCATCCAGAATTGGAGGCCGTAATGAATATGACATCGAATGACCATTAGCTGATCATAGGATAGCTAGAACAAGATCTGAAAGTGAAGTTGTGAAGAGCTGATACTACTTGGCCTCTAATATCGTGCAAATTTATAAGCCCGGGTCATCCTGAATTGGAACCCGTAATGAATATGGTATCGAATGACAATTAGCTCAGATGCAAAGTGTAGTCGCATATTGATGACTAAACTTCATTACTTAATTTTATTTACCTACTTATATTCCTAATGTAACTCGTAAAGGTCTTGCTTTGTTGAAGGCGAACCTCAACCAACTTAAAGTGGACATATTAATTGAGACCCATGTCTCACGGGACTCTACCAAAAATTATTAACTGGAACTCGCCTCCAGAACATATACCTATAAGCGGTAAATCAAGCTGAGGGACGTTGTATTTTTTTTTTTTTTTTTTGAACCTGTTGTTACAAGTCTCTACTTATTTTTTATGGTTCCCCATTTGCGGACGGTGGTGTTCTGATGTCACTTGGTTTCGATGCCTAAAACTATGTAGAACGATCGGTAAATTACGCTCTTCAAAAAATATAGCTCTTCCGACGGATACACGGAAATCGAGTCAGTTGAGAATTGAAATTGAAGATCACTGGGATTCTTTTGCAGAGCGTCAAAGTGAACTACTGTAAAAAAGTAGCAAAATCAGATCAAAATCATATGCAACTGTTAATGATTGAATGAATTTTTTTAAGGATCGCATTACCCTGATCACTATTATTTTTAATAATTTCCAATGACAATTTTGGACCGATAAAGTGCATATTTAAACGGCGATCGGAAAGATCGCTGATGGGGAATTAAAGTTTAAATCGGTAACTGACATCACAACCCGAACTGGCTTTAAGTTCGTAGAACATATTTTCTCATTATACATACCTACATGATCTATATACATCATTGATCTCCACAACAATATATCCAACTGTTGAAATCCATGGAAATCAATGTTCTATATAGATAAAAAAAAAAAAAACTAATGTGATCCACTGGTCCGGGGTCATAAAAACGTCTGTCCGTGTTACTGATCGCGCCAAAATTCCACAATTCCCAACGTGTCGTATAAGAAAATAAGATGCAGCGCAATTTTCTTTTAAAATTACTTCCTCTAAGGGGTAGGTACTCACCAGTCGGAAAGGGAGCAAATCCGTTACTGATCCACTGTCAAGATCGCTTACAAGCACAGCCAGTTAATGCGTGACACAGGTAATCCACCGATTCGATGTTTGCAAGGATTTTACTTTTTTTTCTATTTAATTTAAATACACACATTCACTTCACTGGCACGCAAATTTGCTCCCTCACTGATCGGATCCTTTCAACATTTCCTTTTATTCTATATAGGTATTCTTTGACGTGCTTATTTAAAACTAAACTCACTCGCGATAAATATTCATACTAGACTAGGTAGATAGCCGATCATTTTCCATTTCGTAGATTTTGTTTTAAAATGTCAACATTATTAACATTTTCTTGTTGTTCAGGATATTTTGTTGTCGCGTGCGGTGATCTACACAATAAAAAAAAATATCCACTTGACTGTATTGTTGTTATTGACTTTTTGTTATTATTATTATTTTTTTTTTTTTTTATTTTCTTTTACGTGTAAATTTCCTTGCGACTACCTGTCCGAAGACGAAGAGATCTTGAGCAAAACTGCATATAGGAACGTACAAAGTATCTCAACCAAAGCCGATACGCTTGGCCAACCCAGGTGAGCCGCTGCTACCAACACATTGAGCTATAGGTTGTTTTTCCTTCTTTGTGT
The DNA here is from genome assembly GCA_946477585.1 of Cheilosia urbana. Taxonomy (NCBI): domain Eukaryota; kingdom Metazoa; phylum Arthropoda; class Insecta; order Diptera; family Syrphidae; genus Cheilosia; species Cheilosia urbana. Next base: position 8,233,899 of record OX297857.1, read on the forward strand.
GTTGAGCGGATGGTTATGTGTGGGGCTGGTGCTTCAGTGTATCGTTTCGATGTTGACCTGCCCCTACCTGTTGAGTGAAGACGAATACGTGGAATATACCGAATACAGCAACCTGTTGGGCGAATTTTTCGTTTTTAATTTGTATTGGGGTTTGTGTGCAGATACAGACACTGTGTACGTACGTGTATTGTAGCAGGGGGTGGGGGTGACATTATTAAGTTACTTCTCTATTGGATGCAGAGAGCCAGCTTGAGGTTCGAAATGTTGGCTTACGCAAATTTTTGGTTGGCTGATTTTTTTTCCATACAGAAGCAGAGAATTTTGAAGACTTTTTCTTTTGGTTTGTTTGCTTTTGCCTCTGGTTCTTGTTGTGATTGGGATGTTTGTTTTGCTTGATCTTATTTTTCGGTGTCGTTTTGGTTTATTGGTGTATATGCGTGATGGAGTAATGCGGAAGAGTAGGTATAGGTAGGTAGGTAGATACCCGTGTGTGTGCTATATCGAAATGTAGAAAGCAAATCTTTAAATTCGTTAGTGAAAAAGCCCTTATAGGTACCTATATCGGAACTTTGAATAGTTGCTAACGACTGGGGACAGTGTTGTACCCACCTACCTACCTATATAGTTTCTGACTTGTGAACTTAAATAACATGACTTTTGTTTAATAATGAAAAATAATATCCGCCCTATAGGTGATCACCATTTTGGATTCCGGAATCCAATCCGGATCCTTAAAAACAAATTTTTATTTTAAAGGTTGGAAGCGATTGAAGAAAATAAATAAGCTTAAATTTCAAATTTCATTTTTTTATTAATTAGTAATTATAACAAAAGTAGGAATGTGAATTATTGTTTGAAAGAATAACTCTTAACAACAACTCGTAGAAACAGTCACTTTAGTAGGATTTCGAACAGACTTCTTAAGTGATTGTTTTGTTTGACAATTTGTCAGGCAAAAACCCAAGAACTAGAAAGAATCGTTGTTACTTCTCGCTTACCCCACTCAGTAAAAGTAGGAAAAATTAATAAAAAAAGTAGCTATATTTAACGGGATCCGGTCGAAATTCCGCTTTTAAAATTCTGCTACTCGTATGTAATATACTGTCGCTTCTGCTTATTCCGCTTTTGAAAAAAACGCCGATGTTGAATGTGAACCACACCTAAACGTCAGATTTTTTTCTGCATTTCATTTGACAATTTCAATTTTAGACTAACTCAATTTGAACTATACCCAATCGAGCAACGCGTTAAAATTATTCAGACATCAGGGGTGGGATTCTGTAAGATGAAAACGTTCGATCGTTTTCGTTTGCACGAACGGTTTGCTTCATGTAACTCTAAAAACGAATGACATTTTCGTTCAGTGCGAAAAGAAAATAACGACAGCTTATTCATTGACGTTTCTCATTTTCTTTGATTGCTAAATTGGTGGTTGTTATTTATTCGATACAAAATATACTGGCGAATGGCAAGTGATAGTGATGATGCGATGTAGAAGATCAAAATCTAAGAAAAATCCGAAAACATCTTCGGGATTATTCCAATCCTCTTATACGCTGTCCAATGAATTGTTTTAATGATGTGTATTGAAGAATAAGTTTACATGTTCTTAATTTTTGTTTGGTTTTTTCAACGTTTTCGGTTGAATAAAAGCGTTTTTAGGCTTTAGGCTGGACAACATTTGCCTTCGTACAGGAACACGAAACACATAGGTACGTCCTTTCTATTTGAAGGCTATGTTAAGCGCTTGAGGTAATGGCTGGAGGTGATAACCAGTGGATGGTTGGCAACGATTTTGCTTCTCCTCTCGCACAGAGTACTTTTTCGAAAATACTACACGAAAACGTTCTGTGTCCTCAATGGCCTCAAATGGCCACCAGAAGTGGAAGAAAATGTTTCTAAGAGTTACTTTTTCCAAAAATCTAAAATACCTACCCGGCGATAAGTGCCAGCTTTTCAATTGTATTGTAGTTTCTGTAAAACGATGTTTATTGCTTTAGTCATTAGCTGAATAGCTGTTTGTCCTCAATATGGCGGTGCAGCTCATGACTCCTTTGTATCCAGTTAAACAATCACCCCTATTGCGAAGATCAACTATCAATTGATAATTGATACTTATCAATATAAAAATAAATAAATAAATAAAAACAAATTAAATTAAACAAAAATAAATTTCTTTAAATGGTATTGCGACGATCAATTATCAATTAAGTGTTGATCGACTGTGAACGTGCAGCAATTGTCGGTTGACAAATCGGTATTGTGAATATCAATCTCGAACAATTTTATTGGTAGTTGTCAATTTTTCTATCAATCGCAATTTCGGGGTTGATAAGGACGACTCTCATCATCGTTTTTAATTGTTATTGTTGTTATTTCTTAAGGGCTATTATGTATATACATTTTGCCATTCGAAAACTCCACAGATGATATATTTTTCAATAAATTTTACAGGTTTGTAACACTCGTAATTATTGTTTAATTAAATTGTTTGCAAAATCCTTAACGATCACTCTTCAAATCAAAAATATTTTAGAACTGCCAAAGTTCATTCGCAAAAACTTTTTTTGGCGTTATGTTCACAGGTTATATATTTATCAATTGTTTTTCGCAATACCAACATCAATTTTAATTGATAAATTAGTCAATCGTCAATCGATTGATAGTTGATCTTCGCAATAGGGCTGAATATATTTTGCTGTGTGTGTTTTGATTTATTCAAATAAATAGTATGTGTGTCGATAATTATGTATTGTACTTACATTATTATTTACAATCTTGACCTTATTGACTCAAACCAAAATATCAACAAATAAATTATTTTGAATCTGTCAGCAGCTGTTGGCTGTCCTATGCTCATTATGATACATTCAGCTTCTCAAACTTTAATTTCTTTGTCCCACTGTTTCTTAAACCCATGCGAAAGAGAAAAAGGAAACGAAAGGAGTAACATGAAGCAAACTTTCGCTTTCGCGTGATTTCTATCGTTTTTTGAAAAGCGAAAGCGTTTTTCGTTTCGTTTTTTACAGAATCCCAGCCCAGGATTATTATGAAAATGGGCGTTCAAATCAAAATGCATATCGTGCACTTCTAGAATTTTTCGGTCAATTTAATCGTCCATTTTCACCTCAGTGGATTCGTCAATAAACAGAATTGCCGCATTTGGGCGAATGATAATCCAAGAGTGACTATCGAAAAACCACTGCACCCACAAAGAGTGGCTGTTTGGTGCGGTTTATGAGCTGGCGGCATCATCGGGCCGTATTTTTCCCAAAATGAGGCCGGTCAGGCAGTTACTGTGAATGGTGTTCGCTATCGTGAGATGATAACGAAATTTTTATGGTCCGAATTGGAAGATATGGATGTGGACGACAAATTTTGCGCGGCCGTATTATCTCACGTGGTGGCGATGTCAATTGGCCGCCAAGATCATGTGATTTGACACCGTAAGACTTCTTTCTTTGGGGTTATTTGAAAGAAAAGGTGTACGTCGATAAGCCAGCAACAATTCAAGAGCTAAAGGATGAGATAATTCGGCACATTAACGGCATAGAACATCAATTATGCCTCAGCGTCATCGAAAATTTGGACCATCAGATGGAGGTGTGCTGCCGAGGTCGCGGCGGTCATTTGGCCGATATTTTGTTCCATACATAATTATAATAGCAATATTATCATAATAATATCATCATAATAAGAAGAAATGACAATAATATCCTAAATAATTTGTGTTTTAGTCAAAATCAACATCGGCCCTTAAAACTTAACCACCCTTTATAATAGGGATATTCACGATTCGATGTAACAGACCTAGTAAAATTGCGAATTTTTTTTTTTATCGGATAGTGAACACATTTTTTCTCATCTATAGCAAAACTGAAACAAATGACAGATCCAATTTGACAATTGACATTTGTTCTGAAAAAAAAAAAACTTTAAATAAGCGAAAAAGAAAAACGATTCAATGTTTATTGGAAGATTATGTTATGTTATTTAATTAATATAACATAATGAAAATTATGATTTTCCCTTCGGCGGCACTTATTTTTGTTTTCCATTCTCTTTATTTTTTCCGATAGATGCACACAGAAATTAACAATTTAGCGAACTGTCAACTTGATAAGGCTACTCTGTTGTGTGTTTCGGTTACAATAGGGTCAAGGTATAGATAAAGTGCAAAAGTTTAGCGGACTTTTTTCAGTATATTTTTTTTTTTTTTTTTGTAGTGCGAAAAAAAGTTGCACTTTCACATTTTCGCAATGATACAAGACCAGTTTCACCGGATCGTGAATACCCCTAATATATTATTCATTTCAGGTTTTGATAATATATTACAGGTGAATAAATTAGCTACAGAAAAAAAAAACAGCAGAAGCAGAATACTTCACATTTAAAAATTACCATTTTTTTTATATTCCTTTAAAAAAAAATCGGTTATTTTTAAAAATAAATTCCCTTTTCTTTTTCAATTTCTTCCCATCACGTCAAACCCCTGTGATACTAGACCCTCTCTATTATTATCAAATCTGCACCGCATATGCCGCTATATACAGTAGCGCCGTACACAGGATTTTTCTGAGGGGCTAAATTTTGAGATGAAATGTTTGTCAATGGAATCCATCAAAGAGTTTAAAATAATAGCTGGGTTACCTACGATATCTCGAAAACAAAAATTTCGAAAGCTAAAATTTCGAATGCAAAAATCTCGAATTAAAAAAATCTCGAAAGCAAAAATCTAGAAACCAAAATCTCGAATAACAAAAATCTCGAAAAAAAAATCTCTTACCATTGTCTCAAAAATTAATATTAATTCGAGATTGCTACAATTATTAGGTGTCTTGTTTTTTTATTTTTCCCAGGTAATCTATATAGATCATTGGTTTACATGCAACACAACAATTGTAAATGAACCCATAGTTGTTGTAATGCATGAAAATCAATAATCTCTATACGTAGGTATATCATCTGAGGAAAATAAAAAACGCCTATTCTCTCAACAACAATCAACCACGTGCAGTAGGTACCTACATTGTCCATGATGGGCGCTAGTTATCAGCTGTTATTTTTATTTTATTTAGTGATTTTTTTTTATGAGTTTTTTTGTATTGTTTTGATATTTTTTACTTTGTATAGTTAGTTGTATTTATGTATATATTCGATTTTGAAATTACTAATTTGTTATAATGAATTATCTGTTAGTTTTGTTTTGTTAAATTTTGATATTTTGTGATTGTTTTTCAAAGATGAATAAATTATTTAATAAACAGAACATACAATTTTATGTTTTATACGAATTTTAGCTCTTAAACTTTTGGAAAAAAAAAAAAATCTCGAATTCACTTTTTATTTTCGAGATTTTTTCGAGACATAGTCTTTCGAGATTTTTGTACATTCGAGATTTTTGTACATTTGAAATTTTTGCGTTCGAGATTTAAAAAAAAAAATTCGAGATTTTTAGCATTCGAGATTTTGTCATTCGAGATTACGGCTTTAAAGATTTACGGATTAAAGGCTCTCTGAGCCTTTGGATTAGAAGTTTGGGCGGTGCAAGCCCCTGAGCCTCCCATCCGTGTGCCACTGCGGCTATTGAAAGATAACGTCTCTTCTATCCTTGTGAACCGGACAACCCGGACACTCAAATGTTGAGATGATTCATTGTATGTGATGTTGCCTTATTTTGTTCGGCTGAATAGTAGTCTTGGGTATCAAAGTCCAGATTTAATAACTCGGTGTGCTCGCTGCTATCCTTCATCTCTAATGCAGTGCTGCTGTGCAGTGCTTAAGGGGCGCTTTGGTTGGTTGCGTGTACATGCCGGGAATATTCAGCAAGCAACGACTTTCGACACTTTCGAAAACGTCTTGTGGCATCGACACCACAGATTCTCGGCACTTGGAGCTGATACCAAAGGACTGCTGATTTGTTGCAATTGCTTAAATTCTTTTTAGTATTATTTTTAAGGACTGCTAAGAGTTGCAATAAATCCTCTTTTTGGAGGACATGTATTCTTTTTAATCTCGACGCGGAACGTCCTCCAACGTTTTAAGAATTTGTCCTCTCTTTTCCCCTAACATGGAATTTTGAAAATACAAAAAAAACATCCATCTCTGAATTAATAAACTCACAATGGACAGAGGAGAGAAATAGACTATAGACCCTAATCCATTAAGGGTATAATTTTAACTAAATTTAATTACAATAACCTAAGCTGTGAATCATTTTATTTTATTAAACAAAAAAAAAGTACGCATCAATCGTTTAAGATGGCTGGGACATGTACAGTATTGTACACGTACATCGAATGGACACCAACGCTCCCGAAGAGTCTTCGATTCCAACCCGGAGGGACAACGCAGTAGAGGAAGGCCTCGCCTTAGGTGGCGCGCGCAAATGGACGGGGACCTCACCAGCCAAAGATCGCGCTAACTAGATAGGTGTATTGGTTGAGGCCTAGGTCCACCACGGACTGTAGCACCAACTAAGTAAGTGAGAAAGATTTTCAAAATTCTGCAAACAATTAAAATATTAAAATGTTATGTACTTGTATTCCACACATTTAACTTGTGGGGACGGAAATTTGTTTTGTTTTTTTTTTGTTTGGGGGTTCGCTGGAAGGAAAAATCATCGAAAGACATTGCAGAGCAAGTACGCGAGGGATGCTTCTGCAATAGTGAGGGACTCGAACAACCTCTAAAAAACCTCCCGGGAGGGACTGACTTTCGTCATCCCGAAATGGGATTGCACCTAGTCGTTCGACTAATCGGCAATTTATTTTTAAAATATTTGGAAAATTCATAAGAAAAATCCGCCGTTTGTCGGATTTCGAAACTTTTTTATTTGAAGATATTACCTAATCTCTTGGCCTTGGTTAACTCTTATAGATCAAGGGGTCTTACCCGCCTCAATCTTCTGATTACATTGTCAGTATTTAAAAGTTCTGTAAGTTCAACGTTAACGTGGTTATGAAGCCTACTTCTGTGCCTTTGGGCAACCTTTTTAACTTCATCTTCAACCATTTCAATATTTAGATCTCTATGTAGATCAGCGTTGCGGGGACGGAAATGCGTTACTGTGTTTTATCATTGCATACATTTTATCATTGCATACATTTTTATCATTGCATACATTTATGAGCTTGGGCATATTAATTTCAGATTTTTGTTGATGTGAAATAAAGCATGTTTTTCATATATGATGGTCTCACATTCTTTCCCTGTGACGGACATCTCGAGGAAATTCAGAGCCAAATCTTTCGTGAATTACCAGGCACGCAGAAATTACAGCTGGACAACAACTAACAAAAATGTCGTAGACCAGCACCTCTACAATATGCAATGCAAGCCGAATGAAATTCCAATGACACTTTCATTAACTGTATAACAGTTGATGTCATTTAACTTGCGAGGATGGAAATGCAAACGGGTATTTTCCACTGCATATGTTAGGAGTGTTTGTTGATGTGTAAACATCTAGCTAAGGTTTTCTGTTTCTGTTTTCAATATTTGATTAAATTTTTAATTGTTTTTTTTTTAACTTAAATTTTATACAAATAAAATTAAAATTTCTTGTACATTTGATAGTTGGAAAAAAACAGAATAATCAGAATTTTATTAATTGAAATTTGAAAAGCAGAAGGTAAGAAAAGTAATATTTCGAAAAACAGAATTTTTGTGTATAAAGACAGAATTTTGTAAAGCAGAACTGGAAAAAGCAGCATTTTTGTGTGTAAGGACAGAATTTTGCAAAGCAGAATTTCGACCCGCTCCCGGTTAATATACCACAAAGTTTTTGGCATTTTACATGTTGCAGTTATAAGTCTGAGCGCAACATTAATAAGAAAGAGCTATAAAAGTACAAAGGTTTTCCAGGTAACTTCAAGAACAACTCCTGCGTTTCATGTAATTAAGTCGTATGCAGGGGCTTTGTTGGTCTTAAGCGTTGCTATTGTTTGTTTTATTTTGGTGAGATTATGTCTGGCTATTGTATAAAGTCTGATTCTTCTTTTGCCCAATTGTTCATACTAGGTCATTGTTTATTTCTTCTTATTGGTGGCGCCTGAGGGATTTGGTCCTTTTCCCGCTGTCAGGTTTTTTTAGTTCCGACCTTTAAGATCTTTAAAACCTTTTCCAATAGGCTTATGAGTGTAAGAGTGTTTTATCATACTTCCAAGCTTTTTGTTTCTTCTTTTACCATTTCTCTGAAATCTTATGCAAATATTTGCCGACTGCGTTGTTTGGCAAGGTACTATCATTTCATACTGCCCTTTGAGTTCATAAGGTGTTTTCAGCGGTACTCTATGTCAGTGTTCCAGGCTTCATGTCGCTTTCGAAAATCCCCCAGTGAGTTATCGAGCTAGTTAATCTACAGGTTGTTTGTTGCTGTTTCATGAGTTGTGTTTTACTCACTGGAAAGGATGACTGAAGGATCATCTGTGAAGTAAAACGATCAAAGTTCTCTTTTACTTCTATGTAATCGTCATTGAACTCGATTCGATCGTGTATTCTCGCGACATCCCTGGGCTAGTATACGTCGACTTGCCTGTTGAGTAGATATCCAAACCATTTTCCATACCGAGAAGAAAACCCTCAAGTAGGTACTACCCCAAAAGCGCCCCAAAGGCGTTACCCTTGCCGGAATACATTTAATACTCTTTTCCTACTCTGTATAAATGGTCTTCCCAACAATTACGTAGGTACAAAGAACAAACAGCCTGCTTACGCATTGTAAATGTAAAAAACCCATTATATACTATACAAAAAAAAAAAAGTCCTACTTTTCAGTTCCGTTTTGCTCAACACGGAGATGGTATCCCTTCCGTCTGTTATCCACCGGGATCGAGCAGAGCAACCTGTCCTCATTCACACCTGTTTTTCTATTTCTTTTTCTTAATTTTCATCATTAGACAACATACATTACAACAACGTGCAAGCAGGCTAAGATAGGTAGTAAGCCCCTAATTCATGAACATGACTTCAATTATGATGCGAAGAAGGCAGCAGGTCGAATTGAATAGATGAATAAATGCGTGCACACCGATTATGTGTCCACATAAAAATTGGGAACATCTGCTAGTTAACTGTTGGGGGTTATTATACGAGACGTCCTTTAATGTGTCTTCCTCTGTTTCGCTACTTGTTTGGGCTATGGTTAAAGTGGTCATTAAACTAAGCCACACACGGTGTTGCTTGGGTTTGTTGTCCAACCGCCCACTGTGGTCCAAAATTACTTTTTTGGTTGCAAAAATCATAACTTTTGAACACATGAAGATTCGTTACATTTGTTTTCTTTCTTAAAGGATTTTTCCAAGCCTATACAAATTGTAATTTGTAAGAGAATTGCTTCACAGGGTGTTTCCAAATCTTTTGACGAAGTAAAATTTTCTTTGAAAAGGGAATTAACAGAGAAAGGTATTCAAGAAAAACTTTAAAAAAAGGTAAATCTTACGAATCGGTCTGCGGCTATTAAATACAGACCAAGCCTCGGTTCGGTCTTCCTTGCTATCTTGAACCTGGGGAAGATCCCCTTATAGCCTTAAAGCATATTTGTCCATTTGACGTGTTTTCTGTTTTGACTTTTTAGGCTATATAGGTACATCCACATCTTTGTACAGGTCATAGAGTTCCCCGTTGTATCCTCCCGTTCATTTGCCCTTCTTGGACACATCAACACCAAAAATTCGTCGACTGTAAGACTGATAGTCTGAGGTATTTCCGTCAAACAAGACTGACCTTGGAATTGGAATAGAAACCAAATGTAGACTAGCACTTGCCGCATGCTACCTACCTATACCTACCCATCAAACGTTGATTGCAGTTACCTATTATTCCGTCTGTGCTCCTGCGGTTTGCAGCTATTGCTCCGGCTTTAGGTAGGCAGAAGTCCAAAAGTTTAGTCTTTCGCACAATTGGCTGGGTAGGGTTGTAAAAGAAATTCGCTTCGAGGAGCAGATTCAGCGATACGTCTTAAAGAGTCTCCAAGATAGCTAGGTAGGTACGTAAAAAAAGAGTTGTAAAGACATATGCAGATAGGTATATAGGTACTACCAGTTATCAAGTACGAGACTAAAAATAGATCACCCGCATTGCTATCCTAAAATCGGCACAAACAGAAACATTGCGCTTATTGCAATCACATCACGAGCATCGCACAGCACATTCGAATTGAGTGAGTGAGCAGACGGCGCGTGGCATCGTTCCACATCGTGTGTCCCATTATCTGTAAAGTGCGCACCACTATCCCATACAAGGTGTACCTACATAATTTTCATTCCGTTACACACACATTCACTTTCCGATTCAACAAAAAACCAAATCGAACACTTTGAGTCAAAAACGTTTTAGCCAAATGGTCATCATCATGGCACACAAAGATGATTCATTCATTCATTCGCTCAATAGGTACAACACCCGAGCCGAGACCGAGACCGAGACCACGGCCGCACCCGACCGATGCGATGACGATGCCGCTCTCCATCAGGCCGCCTTCGCAAGAGTGTGAGTGTTCTTCTCAACCACTACACCAGCATACCCACACACAAGGCCAGATCGGTACAATACCCAATCGGATCGTTACGTATGCTGTGCCAACTCAAAATATGGGCGGGATCAACCCGCTCCGATCATGTGCTCTGCTTTTCTGCTGTATTTTGTATCTTTTTTCGGGAAATAGAAAAACGCCAAAAGACCGACCAAATTGTATTTCATACGAGTAACTTTTTGTTTCGCTGTCCCATACCGATGTGGATGACTTTGTCAACTTAATGGGTTTTGGGTTTTTTTTTTTCCAGCCGAAATCTCCATATCTTCGGGTTGTTGTCATGTCTTGAAACGAAGCGATCGGTTGCTATCCTCTCGGTCTCATCCACCAGGCAGTGATTTGAACTTCGTCCGTTTGTATCTAGGTAGTAGGTATAGGTAGGTAAGTATATTGTGTGGCGTACTTTTTCGGCTTTTATTCGCTTGCCGCTGTGGTTAATGACTCTACTGGTCTGAGGGGGAAAAGTAGGAAGTAATATGCCATTGCCACTGTACATAGTGATGATTTCTCGAGGCGGATGTCTAGTTGGCTCGCTGCTTGGCTTTCATGTAAATTGGCCCGGCCTTAGAGGAGAAGTGATTTATGGGTTTATTGTTGAACTGCTATATTCTTTGATGCATATTATACCTACACATAGGTACGAGCTAACTATCCATATTTTCCTAGCTTTCCTTCTTCTTCTTTTTATTTGATTTTTTGTTTATAACTAGATACATGCTATTTCTGTATTTTTTTATTTTATTTTATTTGCTTTGTAGATGTAGTGGGATAATTAAAATGTATATGCGCGTTTGTTGGCCGTTGGACTGATGGTCTGTTGTGTGCTGTGTTGTTTGAAGTTTATTTTAATGCAATTAAGGTTTCGTTGGAACGTGCAATAACCGTGTTGCTATTGGCTGTATGTTGATGATCCTCGTATATGGTCGGTATAACGGTAACGCTAGACATTACTGCCGCAGTTTCTGCTGCGATATTCAAACAAGTTACTAAAAATGAAATGGGATTGCGGGAATGGGAATGAATTATGTCAGATCAGCGATCTTGAACGATCTTGTAACTTCGATTAGAATCTAAGCAGACTGGATACGTAGATATCTTTGTGTAAGCTTACAGGTAAGTAGGTATGAACAGTTTTCCAAACTTCGGAACATTGGCAGGTGGAGCAGCAGTACCTATATTATGATTTTCAATGCCAAATAGTTGACTGAACTGCTCATGATTGTACCTACTTATGTTGGACAATAGGCGATAAATGTGATTGTAGAATTCGAAAATGCAATAGGTATAGGTAGGGTAATTGCGAAAGAGATGCCGCATCGGGAGACATGCCGCATCAGGAGACAAGCCGCATAAGGAGACATGCCGCATCAGGAGACATGCCGCATCAGGAGACATGCCCCACCTATTGTATAGAAAAGTCTTGGTAATGAAAGGTTCAAAATATGTGCATATTGTTACCTCTCTCGGAAGAAGGAAGAAATAGGATGTTGTTATGCTGCGGGAAATTTGTCTCCATCTGTTTTTACTATGAAAGAAGAGAAAAGTTAACAAAAAGGCGGGATTTTTGGATGGGCTGCCGAGCTGTTCCGTTGTCTATATATGAACAAAAAAACATCTTACATTAATGCTTTGTTGTTTTAAAAGTTGCTGAAATAGGTTAGGTTAGGTTTATGGGTGGATACGGCAGAGTAAACCCTGCAGTCGATGTTGTTGGCGATGGTGTTAGTTCCTTCTTAATTACTCGACCTTGTCCAGCCATTCTGATGTATTTATGAACCTGTAAAGATTAGATAAATTAACATCTGAAAGTTCTTGTATGTCATGGAAGTGGTATCTTCCAAGTGTTCTGTTCCTCAAGTGACACAGACTTGGGCAGTGACAGAGGAAGTGAGGTGTGTCCTCATGCACCTCCTCATCTTCGCAGCCCCTGCATATATCGTCATTCTTGAGTTTTAATTTCATTGTGTGATTTCTCAGGAAGTTGTGCCCTGTTGGGGCACCTACCAATTTATGCAGCGACGTTCTATCAAACCGCATAAGCTTGCTAGTCCGACCTGCATTATATTCCGGCCATAGCTTCCGTGAAATTTCGCAGGTAGTTAATTCCTTCCACCTGTTGCTGGCTTTCATTCGAATCTTGTTTTCCACTCTCTCTCTCTGAGATTACAGAGCGGTGGATTGATCGGCAGATCTTGATCCATAGCAGATCCATTTCTTGCCAGTTTATCCCTGTGTCCAGGGACCCAGCAGAGGCGCGTGGTATGCTGCGAGCAGAGAACCAAGCTATTCACGGCAGCGGCGAACTAGCTTCGCTTTTATTTCAATAGCAGACACTGCTTTTGTAGCCGCCTGGCCGTCAATAAATATGTTAATATCATCATTTGGTATTGCCATCATTGACACCTTATGGGCAGCTTCAGCGATTGCCAGAACCTCCGCCTGAAAAACATTACTGTGATCAGGCAGTCTGATCGAGTGGTGTATATTTAGCTCTTCGGAAAAAATTCCAGCACCTGTACCACAGTCCATCTTAGATCCATCTGTGTAGATGGATATCGATTTCCTATTTGTGGGTTCGTCTGTGTTCCATTCCTCCCTGCTGGGGAAATAGCAAGAGAATGGTTTATCAAAGTCAAGGTTGGGAGACAAGTGGTCAGAAGTGACGGAGTCTCCCACGTATTTGTTCAGAATCTGTGCATGTCCCATTCTGTAGGGTCTCCAGCTTTTGGTTTGGCTGATCCTGAGGGCACTTTTGGCTGCAGATTCTTGCATGTGTAGGTCTAGGGGTACCAGGTTGAGGATTGCCTCCATTCCAGCAGTAGGTGTTGTCCTTATTGCGCCGGTTGTACCTATACTTGCTAGTCTTTGTATTTTGGTCATTAGTTTTAAGTTCGATGCTTTGTTTGTGGCTTGCTACCAGACTAAGCTTCCGTATGTGAGTATTGGACGCACAACAGCCGTATACATCCACAGAATTATTTTCGGGTTTGGTCCCCACCTTTTTCCGAAGATTCGGTTGCATGCGTAAAAAGTATTTGCAGCCTTTTTTACTTTCTCATTGACATTTAATTTCCAATTGAGCTTCCTATCCAAGATCGTACCCAGATATTTGGCACTCTCCGCTATCCTGAGAGGTATACCCTAAATAGTTGGAGGATCGAAGTTTGGAATCACTCTTTTGTTACTGAACAAGACTAGCTCAGTTTTTTGTGGATTGACTCCAAGACCGCATTGTTTTGTCCACATATTAAGTCTCCGTAATGCGTTTTTTAGTAGTTCGCTTATGGTAGGTAGGAATTGTTCTGTAGCAAGTATTACTCCATCATCTGCATAAGAAATTACTTTGACCCCTCTGTTTTCGAATTTTAGTAGTATTTCATTTATGACAAGGACCAGAGTAAGGGGGAGATGACTCCTCTTTGTTGTGTACCTCTTAAGGCTGTCACTCTCTAAGTTGAATGTCACCTAGTTTTGCATTAATATTTCTTTCATAGAGCAAACTTTCAATCACATTGGTAAGCTTTTGGTTTACGTTTTTATTGAGTAGTGCTCTCTTCACTGCACACGTCCTAACATTATTCAATGCTCCTTCAATATCGAGGAACGCGGCCAGTGTGTATTCTTTGTCTTTTAAGGACTTTTCTATGATGCTAGTGACCTCGTGCAGCGCGGTCTCAACTCCTTTACCTTTAATGTATGCGTGCTGGGCCGTTGAGATAATTTTATCGTCCAGTCGACTGCGGATAAAAACGTTTAAAAGCTTTTCCAAGGTCTTCAGGATAAATGATGTTAAACTTATAGGCCTGAAGTCTTTAGCAGTCATGTGGCTGGACTTGCCTGCCTTCAGAATGAAGACAACCTTTACTTCTCGCCATGCCTTTGGAATGTGTCCACATTCTAGGCAGCGCGTGAAGAGTCTTGTTTCTGAAATAACGATTCACTCCCCGAAAACCGCTTTTGATACTATATGGTCATACCGTCCACATTAGCAATGTCAAGCCATTGAAAGTGTTTTTTCATTCATTCATTTTCAAATGATTGCTCCTCCATTAGTAGGGTCGCCTAAGTGAACCCTCCATAGCTCCCGATCTTCCGCCACCGACTCTTCATCATCAGGGGCAGTCCCCATAAGGGCCGAGGAGAGATTTCGGAACTTGATCTAACATCTGTCTGATGGAACGAATTCCATAGCACGTCTTGGGATCCGAGTTGGAAGTATGTGTTTAACGTGGCCAAACTATCGAAGTATGGAATGGAACGCTCCGTCCGGAGAAGTAGCTCGACATTCAGTTCCTCACGTATTGTGGTGGTCCTTATACGATCTCTGCGAGTCAGACCAGCAATACAACGAAGGAATCTCATTTCGGCAGCTTGTATTCGCGATATTATTCTCTCGGTCATTACTCAAACCTCTTGACCATCGGGTAAGAGGAACAAACACCGAATTAAAGACCGACAAATTTGCTTTGACAAGTGCGGACCTTCTGACAATAGAATGGCCTAGTAGTCTCAGAATTGATCCAACCTGAGCAATTCTACAGGAGAGCTTTGCAACTTCCATCACTCGTGAATAAGACCCCGAGATACATAAAGTTCATGTTCTGGAGAGCACCATTATTTCAGATTTGTTCACTCTCATCCCAGCTTCAACAACACATACGGCTACAAACCTATCGAGTGCGCGCTGAAGTTCCGTTTGGGAGGGCCCAAGAATCACCAAGTCATCAGCAAAGAGCAAATGACTTATTCTTAGGTCTCCCAATCAAAATCGTTCTTCGTCAAGGCTGCGCTGTAACATCCAGTCCACATAAGTTATAAAAAGGAGAGGAGAAAAAACACACCCCTGACGAAGTCCAACGCCCACGGTGAAAGGTATGAACGCAGCTTGTACAGTTTATGTTAAGAGATTGAATCGCTCTGCGAACTGAACCCTCAATTCCATACTCCTGCAGCACAGTCCAGAATTTACCCCGAGGGACTCGGTCGTATACCTTTTCCAAGTCTACAAAACATGTGTAGAAAGGTGTAGCATATTCCCAGGTCTTCTCAGGTACCATTCTGAGAGTGAACAACTGGTCGGTTGTGCTTGTACCCTGACGAAAGCCACACTGCTCATCCCCCAACCGTGACTCGACCACAGCTCTGCAATGCGATTCCAACACCTTGGCAAACACTTTTCTGGGGAGACTTAAAAGTGATATGCCCCTATAATTGGAACAATCCCTTATATCCCCTTTTTTGATAAGCAGCACAATCACTCCAGTCTACCAATCACAGGGTGTTTCACCGCATGCCGAGGCCACTTTAACGACATGAGAGAGGGTTTTTTCGTAATGAAGCTAAAGTTTGGATTTGGATGAACCATCATAAAAAAAGGACTATCGCTCGGTATCAGGCTGGACATTTGATTGGCAATGCATGGGTGAAAGCAGCTTCTGTTGGCATTGGAGCATCTGGATTTAGAGCAACAGGAAAATGTCCCTTCAATCCCCAAAGCTATTCCAGACCGCTTGTTCAAAATATCAGATTTTTCTTTTACAATGGATCAACCCTATATTGCAACTGTGGATGCACAAGTTTCAAGTCCTAAACGAAATTCAGCTTCAGCTATTCCGATCAGTATTGAACAGCAACAAACTTATACTCACATTGAAAATGAGACGCATTCCTCTTCATGTATCACGAAACCCGTCATGTCAACAAAGCTACTTCAAGGATTTTCACCATTACCGAAAATGCCGGTACCCTTTAGCATGAGTAGGCAGTTTGCGGAACACAGTGGCGCCTTATACTAAGTCTCAACAAAAGGAAGGAATTAAAAGGAAGAACCAGGCGGTTGTTGATCTAAATTCCAATGCAGACTGATTGGAAAATTATTTTTCAACTATAAAAAAAGAAGATTGTATGAGATGTACCAAATAAATGGCTACACAAAACTGTAAATTATGAGACATATAATTAAACCTTTTGATGAGCAATGAAAAAAACATAAAAAAAAAATAGTTTGCGCAACAGGTCCGAAGGGACCCTAGGCCTAGCTTCTCACAACCATTCGTTTTGTGTGAGTTTTCATTTTTGGAACGAATGGAAGGGATCTACAATTTCATGCCGACTCCAAACGGCTAATTGAGAAGCTCTTTCAAGACCGTCATACTCTCGGATGTTTGTCAGACGTTCGCGAGAGGTGGCGCAGTGAAAAAAACCATAAGTTGGAATTTGGGTTTTTGCGGGATTCGAACCTCGACCCCTAGCGTAGCAGTCCAACACACTAACCACTAAGCCACTGCGCCTACAATGAAAAAAACATGCTCCACATAAAAAATGAGGCTCAAAAGTCACAACGTAATGGTTTTAAACTGCGGCTTCACTGGCTGGGAGAGACCCCGGCACCGGGGTGTGCGAGTTCAAGAATTTTAACCTAAAAAAACATGCTGTATTATTTCTTTTTAATTGTCTTTCTTTAGATTACATAGCGTATAGATGCATCGCATTTATAATAAAATTGTTTTGACGATAAAAAAGCCATATTAAACGTTTTTATTTAAAAAAAAATTTAAATTCCTATATTATGCTCCTGCTTCCTTTACTTAATGTTTCTCCAATTTCTGTCTCTTATTTCATTTGTATTACGCTACCAATTTCAAATTCCTCATTGGTAGTACCTACTTTGTTGACAAACAAACAAATAAATAAATATATTGAAATAGCAGATATTAATTAAAATTAATAAATCTTTCGTTACTTGTTTAATTTGACTATAATGCAAAATATTAAATTTTAATATTTTCTCGGCGTTAACTTATACCTTCACAAGCCCAAAAGTATTAAATTTAACGCCAGGATTTTTAACCGTGGTTATCTTTACACTACTACCCTTCTCGATTGACTTCCTTTCCCACCTGTTGCTGATAGTTACAAATGCGTTTCAATTTTAAATATTTCAGATGTTTTTTTTTCGCTCAGAAGTGCAGTCTATTTTATACTCTTCTCTTTGGAGCTCGCTGACACTTGTTGCTGGGGAATGCAATGCAATTTACCAACAACTATGGAATTCAACTCATGCAAAGTAGTAAATCCATCCGACGAACCCAATAAATATCCTTTTCGGTCAGCAAACGGTACACAAAAAAAGTATAACGAAATTGAGAGAGAAAAAAAAAAAAAAAAAACAGATGGACATTTTTACGTGGGGGAGAAGCAAAAATATTTTCCATTAGCTACGTATACAGATGGGAAGAATAAAAAATCGTCAAACCGTGAAAATTACCTCCGAGTACTGGCGGGCGATGGCGACGCCGACGCCGAAATGGGGAGATTCAGACGCAGGGAATGACAGTTATTATACGACGCACACAAAAACAATATATACAAACTCATCGGATCCCGCGACGGCTAGCATTGTTTCTGCATTGTGGTCGGAGACGGATCTCCTGCAGGCGGTTTCCAAAATTTGGACGCACTCCCTCGTATCTACCGTACCTTTGGTACAAACTCTTTTGTCGTTATCGTCATGCTTACCATCATCATCGTCGTCGTCGGCGGTATAGAGGAATACATCCAATATTCCCAGGATAATTTTATGTTGGTGATGTTATTGTCGGTTGCGAAAAGAATCGGCTAGGTATGATGTCCACCTGCATTTAGGATTCATCCGGGCGGCAGCATTAGAGATGGGCTAACTAGGGAGGTGTTTATTTGTATGATTTGGAAAAAACAGAAAAGCAAATGTGGGCGTTCTGCTTTTGTACATGCAAGTGAACTAATGTCGATGGTTTACTCACAATTTTCCTGTGGCATTGCTGATATTGCTCTATCCGAAGAACGGCTGCAGGCCTGCAGGCCTGCAGGTGTAAAGTGTTAACCTCTTCAAATGTAAATCCACTCGGCAGCTAGAGAAGGGTCGATGGGCAGATTGAAATTGGCAAACTTTTGATGAAAATTATTTATGCTAGGTTCTCAAAATTGTAGGCGTTCAAGTCTATTCGATTTACATGGCCTACACTCGGAAAATAACTTTGTACTGCCAACAAGTCTCGTTGGTTAAAATTAACTTAAATATCTGATTTTTGAAAACTTAAACACGATCTCTTGGCTTTTAGCTTGCAATATTTTAAATTTCTCAAAATTCTTCGTTTTTTTCTGAGTGTAAAGCTGAATGCGTTGCGCAACATTTTCTGACATTACTATTACATGACTGCTCATCCGCGTGTACATAAATACGTTTTGTAACCTTCAAGCGGTGCCAAATAGTTCTGCTCCAGCAGGGTTTTTGGACTAAATAAAAGTGAAGATAGTGCTTCATTTTGGTCGGATGACTCGCATTGTCCAGATTTAAAGGTTTTGTGCTGCGTCTTCCTCTAACAATCGGCAGATGTGGTTTTCACTGAAGTTCAGCATGGTCTTGGGCCTTAACACGTTCCCCTTACCTCTTGGTAATTTGGATTATTTTTTTTGGAGTATAGCATCTCTCAATATTTGAAGGACCGATGTCCTTCCCTCCTCACTTGTTCGTAGAGCTTACGAGTTGTTCCAGTTTCCCTCTGCAGCGACACTTTGTGGACGAGTTGCTTTGGTGCATGTGCTTACCGGTTTTCTTCATCAAACCAAGGGTCGTCCTCCTTTCGGTATTCGACACTTGATGCTGACTCGATAATTGCTGAACTGAATGCCTCCTTGCAGCACATCCTCGGCTGCCATACGTACCTTGGAAGACCAAAAGTAGATATACCTACCATCTAATAACAGTTTGCAGAACTGCTTAGTAGCAACTTACGCTCTATATTCCAGGGGTTTATGAACTTCGATATAATTCACCACGAGTATATGCATCATGTTGAAACACCGACCAACTTGCATATATGTTCTCAACAAAGTATATATGCGCGTACATTACATCGGCTAATTGCGGCGAAAAGGAAACACTCTTCCTTTGCTTCATGCCATACTGGAACGATCTAAGATCTTTACCACCGATTCCTTATTCGATGCACATATAGCATATCCCTTCGATATGCATTTTACATTTTTGAACCAGAAGATGTGTACAAAGCAACGGCACCGACACTATTTAGTACACATATGTATATATGAAAGCCATACCGATTCAAATAGCTCAAAAAGTGTGCGCGCAAGCCTAATGCCTAACTACAGGCCACAGCTACACCTGAATACTGTATAATGGGTTAGCATAGGAGAAACGACAAAAAACAGACGAAAAAAAAACTTGAGAAAAAAAACAGATACAAGAAATCGTTTGAATCTTCCTATTTTCTCGTGTGGCTCGTGGCTTCATGCTCTAAAGAGTTCTTAAATCAGCGAACCGTCTCCTAGACACATTAAATACAATTTCGAATTGTTTACTGCTATTGCGCTCTAGATGAAATACACGAAGTATATGGGCTGTATGTGTGCATTTATGTGCTTTATGCTGATGTGTGTTTTATTATTATTGTTATTATTATTTTTATCTAGCGAGTTATTTTGGATGAAAGCCATACGAATGGCTTAGAGTGGGAGATGTTATCGCAAATTTAATAGCGGCACTTAAATGGGATTGCAAGTATCCTACTACATCTGAAAATTCGATTTTTCCAAGTAGAGGTGCATAGACATTTTGTTGGCCAAGGTTTTAGATATACTACCCTAGAGTTACGGTTTTGAAAGATGCGAACTGCAAACGCACGCGCGGTGCTATGTACTTGATCAAAAATATTTTAAGCGATAATTTCCGAGTGGGTTTTGATGAAACCATCAGCGAAAATATCCTATTCATCTTTTTACAGATTTTGTTCGCGTTAGAAAAAAGTTCAAACTATAAAGAACTGTGATACGTGCACCTGCATAGTTGGGTTTCTTCCAGGATCTGTCGAAGTATGAAAATTCGTGGACTTTGATGGCCTGTAACCACATTGATAGGTGCCGATCTAGGCTAAGATCTTATACTCTCCTAACTTACATTTTGTTTATTTGACGACTTTTTTAACGCGTTTATGACGTGCTATTTTTGCGCTTTTATGACGTGTTTTTTGACGCGTTCTTTGGTTTGTTTTTAAAGTGTTTTTTTGATGCTTTCTGACGTCTTTTTTTCTGGCGGGAAATTGCGTATTTTCCGGCGTTTTCGACGCCTTTATGACTATTTTCTCGTGTATTTTGACGCGACTATTTTTTACACATTTACGTTTTCGACTTTTTTTCTGAATTTTTTTTTTTACGACTTTTTTGACTCATTTTTGGCGGGTTTTTCAAACGATTTTTTCTCGTATTTTTTTACGCGTTTCTTTGCACGTTTTTGAAGCAGTTTTTGACACCTTTTTGCTGGCGAGAAATTGCATATTTTCTTCCGATTTATGACGCTTTTTTTTCTCGTTTATTTGGACGCGTTAACTTGGAGTTTTGGAAGCTTTTTTGCCTTTTTTACTTAATTTTGGCATGTTTTCTTGCGTTCTTTGACGACATTTGAATGAATAGGGTAGACACTGATTGGTGTCAACTTGGCGATGCCCAGCTGTTGCAACTGTTCAGATACACCAATTGTGCTTATTTTACCTCCTAGTGGTCACCACCGGGTACTGGTCAATGTCCATCCGGAATTGACTTGCTGAACTTATAAGTGCGAGTGTTGGAGTTGACTGTCTGCTCGAGTCTCAGAAGTCTTACATGAGCCTATCAGAAAGAGGACGTACGGCGGATGAATTCACATGGTTGAATCAACGGTGGCGTCAACATGCAACATGGCAGATACCTCAATGAGCTACTTCGACGTATTCGGAGCTGAGGTCATTGAGGATTTTTTAACACTTGTCAGGGTGTTGAAATAGAGATGGTGGCGGAAGAGCCTTTAATGGGTCAACGGCAGCTCTCACATCCCCGCAGCGGGTTACTGACTCCGGAATATTCCGGCTCCTGTTGCCCAAGGGGTCGCAGAAAGGGCGGCCTGGTCCTCCAGGTTGGGGGTTGTGCGTGGGGTTAACTACCCTACCACGGAAAAAAATCTATGATGCAAAGCCTCGGATAAGGACGGATTCACTGTTGAAGACACTGCAAGACGAAAAAAAGGACAATGACGTTCGGATCTGCACGTGGAATGTTTGAACTCTGAACAGACCGCGTGTAGCCGAACAACTAGCAGAGGCCGTAGACTGCTACAAAGCAAGAATCACCGCCAACCAGGAAGTGCGGCGGAATGGGCCGGGCAAAAGAAGGATGATGAACTGTGACATTTACTACGGTGACTGCTATAGGGAGCAAAAGCAGCGTCTATTTGGATGTGGATTTGTTGTAAGCGGCAGACTTAGGCAAGAAGTCTTGAGCTTTCGACACGTAAGTGAACGCCTTACAACAATCCGCATAAAGTCTAAATTCGCCAACATCAGCCTAATATGCGCTCACGCCCCCACAGAAGAAAAAGACGATGCTACCAAAGAGTGTTTCTACGAGCTGCTCGACAAATACTGTGAGGAGATTTAACGATGGACGACTACAAACGCAACAAACCGCCGGAACCTTTGCCGATCGCGTATCCCTCAACCTCTCGAGAAGTCCTATGCTGCCAGCATCAAGTGCCGAAGACCAGTGGCGCCGATGCCAAGAAGCCATCAAAAACGCCGCAAAAGATGTACTCAGTTTCCAAGCCAAGTGAGGATAACAATATATAAGCTTAAGTCCGACAAGGCTGCTGGACCGGACGGCTTAACTGCCGAGCTGTTTAAGGCAGCGGGAGATGACCTGGTAGAGAGCATACACCAACTCGTCTCCAAGATTTGGTCAGACGAAAGTATGCCTGATGAATGGAACCTCAGCACCGTTTGCCCGATCCCCAAGAAAGGAGACTCTTTAAACTGCGCCAACTATAAAGGCATCAGTCTCCTGAACACTGCGTATAAGATCATGTCTGCTGTACTGTGTGAACGCCTGAAACCATTCGTCAACGATCTGATAGGTCCCTTTCAGTGCGGTTTTAGGCCCGTTAAGTCCACGACCGATCAAATATTCACACTACGGCAGATCTTCGAGAAAACCCAAGAAGTCCAGATCGATAAGGCCGTCATATACAGCATTTATAGATACGAGCTATACAGAGTCATGTCTAGTTTTGGCATACCTGCCAAACTTGTCAGATTGTGCAGAATGACGATGGAGAACGCTCGCTGCTCCGTAAAGGTCGGAAACAATCTCACCGAGACCTTTGATGTCAAAAACGGATTTAGACAAGGTGATGCGCTGTCATGTGACTTCTTCAACATCATTCTTAAGAAAATTGTACGAAACTCACAAGCCAACACCAGAGGCACAATTTTCCAAAAGTCTGTGTAACTGCTTGCATACGCTGACGACATTGACATTTTTGGCAGAACATAGCCAGCACTGTTTAAATGGGTTTAGTGGTGACTGAGGGTAAAACAAAATATATGCTGTCAACAAGAAGGGACACACAACATCGACGAATCGGACAGAACATCACGATAGACAGCTATAACTTTGAGGTAGTTAGGGACTTTGTCTACCGCTGTAAACTCTGACAATGACATCACATCAGAAATCAAGCGAAGAATCACACTTGCCAACCGCTGTTTCTTTGGCCTAAGACGGCAATTGATTAGTAAGGCCTTGTCAAGAAGCACTAAGGAGATTCTATATAAGACTCTCATCATCCCTGTCCTGCTCTATGGCGCAGAAGCATGTACCCTAGCAAAAAAAATTCTTCCAGTGATTTTTGGTCCCGTTTGCGTTGACGGGATTTGGAGGAGAAGATTTAACAGCGAACTCTACGAGCTGTACAGCGACAACGAACTGGTCAGAAAAGTACGCATTAGTCGTCAGATGGTTAGGACATGTAGAGCGAATGGACACGAAAGCTCCGGCCCGGAGAGTCTTCTATTCCAACCCGGAGGGACAACGCAATAGAGGAAGACCTCGCCTTAGGTGGAGCACGCAAGTGGAAGGGGACCTCAACCAACTTGGAATGCGCAACTGGAGGCAGTTTTTCAATTAAAAGGTCGCATTCGAATTTGATGATATGTTTTTACTCTTCCTAGAGAAGTTTTTACACCCATTTTTTACGCTTTGAAGCTTTTCTCCATTCAAATTAGTGGGAAAAAATATTTTAATCTAGATCAACGAGTTCAATTTTCACTTGCTTCAGAGCGAACGGCAAACAAAAATTCTGCAAGTGCTGTTAAAATAGTTTTACAAAAGCTCTAGGTTTCTTACTCTTTTTATCGAGTTTCCATTTCCGTGTCCAAAGTGATCCTCCTCAGTGTCTGAAACTATCTCTCTCTCTGTCGATAAGTCACAAACATATTTCACCATTACGGACTTTCTATCAAAAATGAATCACTAACGTTTCCCACTCAAACTAACAAAATAAAAAAATCAGCCACCTTATGATTTCCACATCAATTAGAAGAGAAACATAAGGCACACGCAATTCGAAGAGTTCACCCACACCACCATGAAAGTTGAGTAAACCCGGAAAAGTCTCAAAGCAAACAAAACAAAAAATAAAAAAAATAAAAAAATTGGATTTCCTAATAATTTTTTAATTGTAACACAAAACATGAAGACGGTAGCGGTTCCCCCCTTTGAAAAATACATTTTTTTCCTACATAAAATCTGGACGGAAAGAGGACCGACTGACTGTGCACTTTATCGTCATACGCGTTTTTCGGTCTAGCCCTGGGTGGGGTGCCTTGCTCGACTCCATCAAAAAGTTATGTTTTTTGAAAGAAATCTGCGTTTGTGGTATCAAAAATCAAACTGCGTTTCTTTTCCTTTTGGGCAGAAGCGTCGCACCGGTTCACCTTGTCACTATACTCATACTCTCCACCAACATATCACCCACCATCATCATCATCCCATTCCGATTTAAAATATGCACGTACGACTACCTCACATATAGCACGCCACACTATTCAAACGTAGGTGCTTTAGTTGGCTATAAAAATGTTCCTTCTTTCTTTTTTTTTTTTTTTTTTTTTTTGCTTTTTTTGGTGTAAGTGATGTATTCATGTACGTACACTCACATTCTCGTCAAAAGGAATCACGGTCCGGTGATCCTCTTCAATTAAAAGGTCGCATTCGAATTTGTTGATATGTTCCCCACTCGGTGATATGCTTGCTGTTGTTGTTAGGAAACACATACGGAACCCAACAGATAATTGTCTGATACAGTAAATTTTCGAATTAACAAAGAAGTTGGATGTTAAAAAAACAATAACGCCATATACAATGGCAGTAAACAAAATGAATAAATAAATAAAAAAAAAAAGAAACGACCAAACAACGGACAGACCAATGAGCAAAGTGGCGTCCGAATACGATTTCGCTGGGTTATGCTATTATTTCTGTATTTGGAGTGGTAATGTTAACATGGAGTCCAATCCATTGCCTGACGATGATTAAGTTGATGAATGAAAAGTTGCATCATAAACTGTAGTTGGTGGTCTAATTTGCATTTTTGTTTGCTTTTAAATTATAAATCAGCCACAGCCACTGAAATAAAGTGGCCACAAAAATTAATTGAGTTAAACTCATTATGAAAAATGGCCGTTTGAATAAATGTAGACCTCAAGTTTGTCCACTTCCATCATCGGGCTGTTACAGACAACAAGAATATTTTGAATTGTTTTTTTTTTTTTAAGAAAATGATGCTTACAATTACGAACTTCCCGAATCTCGTCAAGATGACTTTCATGTAGGATAAATATGAACTGCCTTATTTTTACTTCCGACTGTGAGGCGTTTGCCCGGAATAGATTTAACATCTGTTGCACGAAATTGACTCGATTTTGCACAGTTGCATTGCAAGTTGTATTGCAAAATTTCGGTATGAAATATAGGATAAGTCTTATTCTTATCCACTGTTAAGAAGAGCAGAGCGGAGAATGCACAACCAGTGCTCCCAGACTTTGAAGACGGTTATCCTCTTCATTAATCAACAAAGGGACTAGCTTTCTTTTAAATTCGATAAAAGTTCCCTTTTTTATTAATCGACAAACTCGAGGTTCCTCACTTAAAATTGTTAATTAATTTATATATCGTTTTTATTAGAATATTTTATAAGAATAATAATTTTCTATACTTAATTTACTTAACCGGAACCCTACTGCAGCATTTGCGCTCTGGCATCCGCGATGACTTGGTCTTTGAAACGGAGGTTCAGTCTTCCTCGTCATCTCGAACCTGGGGGCTTGGATTCGAAGATCCTCTTGGCTGGAACATTATTATCCATTCGCTCAATGTGGCCGAGCCAATGTAGTCAACGGATTTTGACTTTTAGGACTACATCCACATCTTAATACAGCTCATAGAGTTCGCGGTTGTATCATCTCTTTCATTCGCCCTCCTTCGAGTAAGGAGATTTGAGCCCAATTGCTTTGCCAAACCGAAATAGCAGCCTAGGTTCCTAGGGTGTCATTCGTGGAGTTCATGTTTACTCCGAGGTAGATGAACTCCTTAACTACCTCGAAGTTGTTGCTATCAATACACTGAACCAAAAAGGTACATGATGCCAATGAAAAAATGCATAGACAGTATGAGCTGAAGTAGGAGTTCATTCAATCAATTTATCTCCGTTCATTCGTGTATGAAAATATTCATAATTGTATGAAACTTTCATTAGCTGCATGATTTGTTCATAAAAGCCATGTATAGAATTCATAAAAACTTATCCCTTTGCTTATGTAGACTTTCATGAAGGCGATGTATCAACTCATTGTAATTATGAATATTTTCATCAAGTCTGTTAGACTTTTAGGAAAACGTTCATGGAGGTTCATTCATTGAATTTATGTTAAATGTCACAGTTTATATGAACAAATGCTTTAAGTACATGAAGCCTCTCATTACCTTTATAAACGAATTCATTGTTTCTATACATATTTGCGTATTATTCCAGGAGGCGAGCTCTACGACCTCAACGAAGCGATCAACGTCTACCTCAAGTTCATAATTACCATCTGAACTAGATCACTCAAAAGCTTTGATGTCAAAAACGAGCTTAGACAGAATTCTTAAAAAATTTGTGCAAAACACAAAAAGGCACAATTTCTAATTTTTAACCTTCACATTTTTTATTTTTTATGTCACAATATGCGATTTTGAATGGAAAATTTCGCCATTGTGAGTTCGCAAAATTAAGCCGGGACACTAAGAATTATTGCAATATATAAAATATTGTAAGATCAGCCGCGCTTAGTCTAAAATGAGGGCAAAATCAAACTTTTCAGGTTTCCAATCCTGTCAATTAGAAGGTTTTTTAAAATTACCTTACTTCAGTTCTACCACTCCTGATCGATGTCATTCGGTGACAAACTTTGTCTTCCTGTTTTACCTTGGGATATATTTCTACCTATCTAAGAGATAGTTGACCCTTATCGTTGGACCGATTCAAGCCTTTGTTTCAAAGGCCATAAGTCCCCACTATAATTTGTGATTGTTGATCGTGTACCTTCAGCCAAGTGTTAGTAATTAGGGTCTCGCTCTCCACTGCATGAATGTATGCAATAAGCAACAATTGCGTTCTTTTATATAATACTGTACCACATAATCAAGCAGTAGCAGTAGAGCACACTGTATAGCTCCACTCCTGCTATTTAAACGATGACTTTGCTGGACTCTCTTTTGATGGTTATTGTTTCCCTATGTGCTACACATGCACCGCAAACTCTCCCTCTTTCTCCTTCCGTGTTTACATTGAAGTTTTTCCCTGCTTTTTTTCGAGTTTCTGGATTTGGTCTACTGAACATTTTGCGGATGTGACTGACTGACGAATAAGAAGCCAAAAAAAAAAATAGGGAAAAGCAAAAGACGGTTAACAACAGAGGCAATGGTAACAACCATCGACAGTAAAGACACAAAAAGTTGGCAGCAACAGCAGCGCGCAGCAAACAGAAAGAAACGAAACGTATAAAACGCCAAAACGTATCTCACCGAACCAACATTTAAAGGCGACGACTGCCGTAGTTACCCTTACCCCTTAGCCCCCCCTGGCATATGTCCGCTGTCCACACGGGGATGATATTGCCATACAATACAGGAAGCCAATACAAGACTTATGGCAGAAATAATTGTAAGAGATCCAACGTAAAGTTGATTATTGTCCACCGATCGTGATAGCATTTGTTCGTGGTGAGCGAGCTTGCTCCTGGGGTATATTATAGACAAGACATGTGTACGTAATACCGAGAAGCTACATCTCGGTAGGAGTATCCGTATCCCGCGCGTTGACTCACCGTTTTTCCTTCTCACGTGTAACAGGTGCACAAAGCCGCAACACTAAAAGCGGGAGAAGACGTTTTTTTTGTTTTTCTTTGCGTGTTCTAGACCAATGTCCTCACGCACTGAGGAACCCCTCGATCATATGTTCGAGGGGGAAAAAACGGACATACAAAAAGACAGTAAAAAAGTAAAGGAATTCCAGACAAGGATGATCGACCTAGGGTGAATGTACGCAGCACACTGGAACCATTCGAAGGAGTCCAACAAAAAAAAAAACAGTCAAATTCTTGTCTGGTGGTGTTTTGTTAGGGTATTTTTTTTTTCCTCCGTATACTAAGTAGGGTAGGTTGAGTTTGCTTCACGGAAATGGTCATGTTGTTGTTGCATGAATGATTGTACATACGAGAAGAGTGTCCTTAACTAATGATTCACTATACTCTGTCCAACAAAAATTGGCACTACAGGGAAGATAGGATGTTTGTCTCTCAGTCTGGTTGCAAATCAGTGCTGTCGAAAGTACTGCAAAAGCAATAAATGTATTGCTTTCGGGCGCTGCTTACTGCCGTACTGCTCACTTTTGTTTTGTACTGCATTTTCCTCCTTGTGTTGCCCTTTGTATTGCTTTTTGTAGCACGTTGTTTTCATTAATGTATCGAAGAAAATAGTACAGATGGCATCAATTTTTATGTTCTCATTTACAATCCACATCAACCTTCACAATCTAACTCTACAAACAAAGAAAAAATCTGGAGGCAACGCATTGCGAACTTTTTTTTGTGAATCATGCGATACAGTAAAATGTATTTGAAGATATTCCTCCCTGTCCAACTACAATCAGTTATTGCTATACAACTAAATTCTAAAACCAGTATGGACCTGAGAGCACCAGCATTACCACGCCAAACGAATTTCTAGAAAATTAAGGTCTTTTAAAATACATTACAAAGGAATATACCTAATCAATGGTGATCTATATATAGAGACCTACACTCAGAAAAAAAATTGTAATATTAAGAATTTTATACTTTGGCCCAACAGTTTTCGTACTTTAAAATGAACCCAAGTACTTAAAATTCTTAATTTGAGAATGCAAGTGTTTTTGTGATGAAAGAACTTTTATTCTTGACTTAAAGATACAAAATGTCAAAATTTTAAGAATGTAAACTGTTGTCTGTAGAACCAGTTGTTAAAAACCCTCAACAATTTAAATTGTGTGGCCAAATATGAAAATATTTAAAATTTTAAGAGAGAAAATTCTTGGTTCAAAAACAATAAATGTTAAATTTTAAGAATATAAATTGTTGACACAAAAACAAATTGTCAACAAAACATAGAAAACAATTGTTGGTTAAAATATTTAAATTGGCAGATTTCCAAAAACTTAAATTGTTCCGTTAAGAACTCGTTATCAACATACTTTAAAAATAATGGTTGTTGAAATAAATCTATTTTAATTTTTTTTTTTAAGTAAGACTAAATAGATAAATATAAATGTCATGACAGAAATGAAATGTAAGAAATATAGTGCAGCGGCAAAACTAAATGTCCAAAAGTTCTATTTAAAGGTAAACCATACGGGAAACATTTATTATGATATTTCTATACATTATGTCAAAACGTCTTTTTGCTTAAAACCAATGCGCCGTACTATCAACAAATTTTAGTCTCGACTTTAAATTTATGGAAGCTCACAATTGCGAAATTTGTATGAAAAATATTGCCACTGTGAACTTCTAAAATTTAAAGGCGAAACTAAAAATGGTTATTGGTAAGGCCCAATATTTTTATATATAAATTTAAACTTACCTTGAGAACATCCCCTAGTTTGAGTAATCCAAAAAAATATTCCTTCTCCACACATAAATCAACATAAATATTAGAAATATGTACATATTTAAGAGCAACGAAAAACAAAAAATAAACGCTCAAAATTAGGTAGGTGTTATAGCGAAACATATATTTTTTCCATAAGCATAAGCAATTCTTAAAAATAACTTACAAAAACTGAAATCGAACAACTTCTTCAGAGCTATTTAAAGTGACACTTTTTACACATGTTGAACAATTAATAATATTTTTTATATAAAAGCAACTTAGTTTTTTATTCTATTTGATACGCCTGAAAATTTTCTAAAAATAAACTTTTGAATTCTTGGCATATCAAAAAACAATTATTTTCCGAATCCAAAAAGATTTTCAATATTTTCAATACTAAGAGTAGTTCCTGGGAAGCTATGCGACCCTCTTCCAATGCTTTCAGCCCGTCACAGGATAATCCCCAACTTACAAATAATTCAAGGGTGTCAGCATCAATTTATGGTTAATCAACAATTGTTCATTTTCAGGTTGATCCATCTGGAATTCCATTTTAATTTCACTTTTTTATCTTGCACTTGCGCTCGCAATGATGATTGCTTTGCTTCTTGTAGTAAGGGAAAGTTTTACAGTTAGTTTTTCATGAATTTAAGAATAAATTGTCGTGTCAAGAACTAGTTGTTATTCCAAGAACGTTGAAAACGTAACAATTTTTATTTAAAACTCAGGAATACATTTTAATAGGACTGAAAATATGTACTTAGTTTTGTATATTAAAATATTTAATACAATATCCTCAAAACAAGCTATGCTTATGCATCAATCCGGTTGCCCTAGTAATCACTATTAATTTATCGCAATATCACTACAACGCACTTATGATCACGAATAAACCTTTTTTCTAAAAGACAACATTTAAGAAAATGGTTAAACTGAATATTATTGGATCCTTCAGAAATACAAACAAATTAAAACCGAATGGCAGCACCTCACATAATATATGTTGTTCTCAAAAGCACCAAAACCGAAAGTTCTTTGACAAAATTCAAAGAAAAACACATAATAATGATATGCTTTCATTGACATATGGCAACACTCTTCTGATGTGCTTCCTTCAGTTTTCAGTCACAAACACTGCTTATTTTGGTTGATGATAATAGCAAGAGCATGAGCAACTAGCAAGCGAACACAAGACGATCGTGCTCATTCTGCCCGCGGCTGTGTGGCAGACTGGTTATGGTGGTATGTATGCGAATTTCAGAAAAATTCGTTTCGTTTTTATTTCAGTGGCAAATCTTGTGTTTGAGTGCCGTGAGAGTAGCTACAGGCACCACTGGTAGAAAAAAAGCTCCTCCATAAGGCCTGTACTGACAATTTTTCTTGGACAGAGTATAGTAGTATTTGTAAAGCTATGGAGAAAATCCTTCGGATATTGTGATGCTGGGTTATGTTGGGCTGTGAGATCGTGAAAAAAGACAAGACGGCATACCGGGCCCATTGCCATAACCAGGATCTTTCATGATAGATTAGATCAAATTTTTATACAATGCCCCACGCAGTTAACAAATTGCCATCAGTCTGGAATGTGCAGATTTCTTTTCTCTAAACTTGAAATAATGCCCTATGCATGCGAACATTTATTCTAAGCAAAATCATACCAACCTCTCTTAGTATTGTTTTCAGTAAATTTTCCTATAATCACATTGATTTATTTATTCTTTTGCGCACGGAATTTTTACTATAAATATAAATAGTAATTAGTTTCAATTACTTGTTAATGAATTATAAATATGTATATTGAATTGATAATAAGGAAGAGATTACTTTCTACTTACTACCTTGTTCTGTCTCATACCGTAACACGTCCTCTCCCAACAACTTGTTCAATTTCCGCAAAAGAGACGACACGTCGTCGGCAAACAAATCACCATCTACTCTGACAGCCAAGCGGCCATAAAAGCCATGGAGTCAGTCGTGGTGAAGTCAAGAGCAGTAAGTCACTGCAAGATTAATCTGGACGAAATATCACGAGCCAACGAGGTGACCCTATGCTGGGTACCAGAGCATATGGATATTCCGGGTAATGAACAGGCGGATGAGCTTGCAAGAAACGGGTCGAAAATGCATGCATCTATGGCCCTCAAATCAGTAAGAACTCCGCTAAGTACGCTTGCAAGGAAGATTGACATTGAATCCTGGAGTAGAACTAACCTACGATGGACCAATCTCATTACCTGCAGGCATACTAAAGAACTATGGCCAGAGGTGAGCAAAAAGAGATCTAAACATATGATCGGCCTAAGCCGCAAAGATATTCGCATACTCACGGGGGTCATTACTGGACACTGTGCGATAGGCGTACATGCGGAACGGCTGGGGATACTGCATAATGACTTTTGCAGAAGCTGTAGGGACGTAGAAGAAATAGAATCTGTTCGCCACCTACTTTGCGAATGCCCAGCCCTTAAAAACAGCAGACAGAGAATTCTCAATAGTTACTTCTTCGATGACCTAGAGGATCTGAAGAATGTTGATCTCAAAGTACTCCTGAGATTCATACTTAAATCTGGGTGGTTCTAGGAGATAGACAGACTTCTTATCAGTAGTCACTAACTCGTAGGAAGAACTAGAGGATCAGGTTACAACGGAGCTTTAAGAACCCATGAGATTCACACTAAATCTATGTGTCACCAATACAAAGCGGTATATTTCTTTTTCTCGACAGGCTGCACTGGATAGTTCCCGTAATTGGACACAATGGACCCAACTGATGGTCTAAGTGAAGCTGTGGCAACCGCCACAAGAGCATCCATTTACCTACCTACCTTCCGCAATTTTTGGCTTTCCCATAGGAATCGGTTGGCCGCCCTTACGTCTATACGGTAAAGTGCATTTGCCCAAAGACAGATGTTACAACGAAGGTACAAGTCGCTCCTTAGTCACAACATCTTTCTACGTTCTCTTCGTTCATTATCAACGGCTTAATTGACCAGCTACCGAAAAGTTGAATCAAACTTTCAATAGCATCACTCTGTTATCTTCATCTCAATCAGGAGATTGGGAGAATGAACATAAGCATGTTGCTATACCACCACGCTTACGTTTCATCATATGCCCACCAAAACGAGGCATAAATCACCGAATAAATTAATGCATAAAAAGGTCCACTTCCGATACGGTCGAGACCTCACGTTGACTAATTCTCCGTTTCGGAGCTTCATGGGAAAATCTATACCTTCGTGTGCATTCCATGACGAAAGGTGAACGCACAATGTCACGTTTTGACTGATCGCGAGGTGCAATCGCTTAAAGGACCCTAGTGCGAAACTACTTAACAATCGGTAAAGCCCGCAAATAGCCAGAAAATGTCTGTCACCATCACGCACCCTTTGAATATGAACTCACCTCACGCTTGCACCCTCTACAAGTGTGTGGACTATGGGAAACTGCCCAGAGACGGCTATGCGGGAAAAATAACAAGATTCCATAAATGTGTGAGTAGTAAAAAAAAAAAACAATACCCACCCCAGAGTAAGGCGAATAATTGAACCATTAGGAGAGTCTATGCGCGCGGACTAGGGGTTGCGTTCGCCGATACGGTGTTGTACCGAAGCGGGTAATTGGCGTGCACTTGTTGTGCCATAGAACCCTCAAAATAATTGATGATAACTTCTCAGGATGCAAACGAGGGGTGGGGTGGGTCTCCGTAGAGTGTCACGTGCATTTCATTAGTGCGCAGAGTGTCAGAATATCTGATGGTGACGACTGACACTTAATGGATATCTTGACTCATAATTTGGTACAGAGACGTTGTTCGGTGGGTCCTGTGGATGGGAACGAGCTAACTAATACCAAAAAATCTAAGAACAAGTATTTGTAATTTGAGAATAACTATACCAATCGGCTGTGGAAAGCACGCATCAGGAAAGTGGCACACTCTTAAGCATTTAGATGTGAAGAGAGATGGCATCAGACAAAATGAAGAATGCTGCCCTAAAGGAGAAGAAATGAGCAAACATTTCTCAAACTTTGACCAGTTTGTCAACACAGTTATAAGACAACCAAAGCGAAGCAGCTTCGAGAAGGTCAGCGAGGTACTGACAAACACTTATGCAGGAGCAAGGTTAATGAGGCTCTACTGTAACTATGAATTCATTTTTTTTTTTTTAAGAAATATGTGGGAATGTGTGTCAGGCGTCAATTCAAAGGCAAGACTAAACAGGCTATAAGTTTATTTCCAAAGCATTCAAGGCACCTAAGCGTGGACGGCATCATACCGGCACAACAACAGACTTAGGAGCATTTCCTTGAACTTCATTTTGTGGAGACGCCTTGGATTGGTATCTGAACTGTCTGACATTTATGCCGATAATAGTGTTGATCACCAGGGGAAATTTCGTGGAAAGCCGCATCATTAAGAGGGATTTTTTAGGAAACCACAGACTGGAGCAATACAGCATCACTCAGAATAATTTTTTCCAAAGACAAATGTCTCAAACCTTATAAGCGGACCTATTTTCTCTGCCTTACTACCTCATACAGTAGGCATATATTGCATTTGAAACTATTAAATGGTTTTACAGTGTTGTTGCACCTGTCTACATGCTCAGTTTGGCAGTATGAAGCGGGACTTTTCTTTTCTTAATTATTACAAGACAGAAAATAGCAACAGTCAAAGAAACGGTTCGCTGACTTAAAGAGCTTCTTAGAGCGTGAAGCCACGAGCCACGAATCCAATTACGAAATTATTTTCAATAATATATTATTTTTTTTTTACTATTCGCGCGCGAGAGCGCTTTTAAAATTTTCTGTATTACACCGGATGGGAAATATGGGAAATTAGAAAATTGACGTGAAGCAAGACATGATGTCAGGAGAATGTGGACTAGAAATTATGTGATGCAAATGGCTCGTATGCACGAATGTTTTTTTAATGGGAATCTATTAGATGGCTGTCATCAATGCCATGTATCCGGTGAAGCCAGCGAAAATTTGTTTAGATCCAAGATTTTGCTTGATCTTATAGGAACATGTGTGAAACAGTTTTTGAAATAAAACACGGGCTTATGTGTTCTGGTAACATCTAACGACACCTTACGAATTTGAGAGAGAGTATAGCGATCGAAGGAACATTTTCCTCTTAGGGTAAAACTTGGTAATGCCGGTCAGTCGGTAATACCGGTCACCCTTGTATCTCGAGAATGGGAACATTGAATCACCAACTCTTTGCATGGATTAGTGCTCCCGAAGATTGTTTTCATACCAGACTGTTGTTTGTTAAATTTGTCTGTGTCCTTTGGAAGTTTCAGATCTATTGGTGTTTTCGGTCAATTTATTATAAGAAAAGGTGATCAAAAAATAGAGAGTAAGTACTTTTCCTTATATGTTATAAATACAGTGATGTTTTGCAGTCCCGGTCAACTGATCGGCATTACCTATTCATGGGTAAGCCAAAGTCAAGAACCACTTCCAGAGGTTCGTGGTCAGAGGTGGCTATTAACAACGCCAAACAACTTATTGAAAAGGAAATGTCCATTCGCGCCGCGGCCAGGTCTACTAAAATGGCATTTTCGACACTGCCAGAACGTCTAAAAAAGAAAAACTTCTATGAGCCATCTCTGGGGTGACACACGGTTTTTAACAAAGACCAGGAAAATGAACTTGCAACACAGATCAAATATTTCGCGATTTATGTGAAAACTAAAAATAAATATAAGTATATTTTAAATAAACATTAATTACCGCCATTACCAGAATTGCTGACCGGAATCAACCGACCATGCGTCTAATACCGGTCATTTTTGTCCTTTTTTGTTTTTTGTATAACTTTTTTCCGTTTTGTTTATTTACCTTTTTTTTATATTTATAATAATACAAAAACATATGAATTTAATAAAAAGTGAAGTAAAGGTATTACTTAAATAACGAATTTCGTTTTATTTGAGTTTTTGTTGAAATGACCGGTATTACCCAGTTTTACCCTACAGCTTTACAACTTGAATCGCATATTCTGAAGACTTCGACTATCTCATAAATGGTAGCAGCAATAGGCTCAAGGTCCGATCAATAAGATTAAACACGATCAATCACAAACTTCGAGTTTCGTAACTAGCCAAACATAGTCTTTTTTTTTTTTTGCGATGGAAGGTGGAAACCTTGCATGAGGCACCAATGATCCGACGTTCATTGGTAGTGCCGGATTCTTACCGGCTAAAACCACCTCCCTTCCTGAACAGACCGATATTTGTCGGTATAAAGCCATATTAGATCACTCTATTATTTGAGCTATTCACTTTTCGTTGGCGCTCTAAACGCCTCAGATCGCTGAGTATTCGCACGGCCACGTTGCTTACAACAGTCCGATTTTCGTCTTTAAGCAACATGTAATTTACGATGTTATCGGGAGTGGGCCATTCCCCAAATTGATGCCGTAAGGCAATCCTCTCGGTTTCGTACCGTGGGCAATGAAAGAACACGTTTTCCGCATTTTCAGAAACGGTTGCGAGACCCAGTGGACAGTTTGGGATGGTCTCATGGCCGCGTTTAAAGAGATATTCCCTTTAACAGCCATGACCCGTTAAGAACTGGGTCAGATAGAAATTTGTTTCGCCATGAGTTCGTTTAATCCATGCATCAATCACTGGTATGAGACGATGTGTCCATCTTCCCTTCAACGATTCGTTCCATTGTTGTTGCCAGGTTGCGATACTGCGATTTCTTTCGTACCTTCTTTTATCGCCGTCTACCCGGCCATTTCGAACTTGCTCGGTTCTTAGCGTTTTCGTTTCTTCAGCGAGTAAATCGATGGGTAGCATTGAAGATACGACGAGTATAGCATCGTTTGAAACAGTTCTGAATGCACAGGCGACTCTTAGTGCGCTTAGACGGTAGACGGATTTTATTCCGCGTACATACGACTTAACTTTCGTGGCACTTGGCTATATTTCGGCTGCGTACATGAGTGTTGAACCGACAGCTCCTGCAAGAAGTAGTCTCTTATTCTATTTCGGGTCTCCGATGTTAATCATCAACCTTGAAAGTTCACTAACAGTTTTTGCAGACTTTTCGCATACATGCTCTAGATGATATTTGAAGCTTAGACGAGCATCAATAACCACTCCTAGGTATTTAATGAATGGTTGAGAAACTACTTCATGGCCTCCCACGCTAAACGTTATCGTTTCTCGAACTTACCTACTCGTAATAAGCACTGCCTCCGTTTTATGATCTGCGAGTTGCAAACCGACATTAGCTAGCCAACTACGTACAGATGCAACTGTCTCGTTGCAGTATAGTTCGACCTCTTCTATAGTTTTTGCCACAATCACCACGGCAATGTCATCTGCAAACCCGATGATTGACGCTTCTCTTGGAATCGGTAGGCGCAGAATTTCGTCATACATAACGTTCCACAGCAAGGGACCTAGGACCGATCCTTGTGAAACGCCGCCAGTTACTTCATACTCTTTTATTCCCTCATCAGAATCATAGAACAGGACTCTATTCGCAAAATAACTCTTTACCATTTTACGGAGATACTCTGGTATTTCAATCCGGTAAAGACAGCTCATGATACGCTCCCAATTTGCTGAATTAAAAGCGTTTTTTACGTCCAGAGTTATAACGGCGCAGTATTTTTTGGTGCCTCCTTTCCAACGCCTGCCCTCTAAAGCGGCTTGGGCTCGCGTTATTACCGCATTGATTGCCTCTACGGTAGATCTTTATTTACGAAAACCGTATTGGTGGTCCGAGAGGCCTCCGGCCGTTTCAATTGCTGGCTGGAGCCTATTGTAAATGATCCGCTCAAGAATTTTACTAATTGTGTCCAGTAAACAGATAGGGCGATAAGAGGATGGCTCGTTTGTATTCCCCTTTCCTTTCGGCAGTAGGACAAGTCTTTGACGCTTCCAAGGCTCAGGAAAGACGCCCTCCTGGAGACACGCGTTAAACATTTCGGACAATAAGTCGGGCCGTGCTTTGATTGCGATTTTTAGCGCTCTATTTGGGATGCCATCCATTCCCGGAGCCTTCTTATCGCGTACCTTCTTACATGCTTCGAATAATTCTTCGTGTGTAATGATGGGTATAGGCCCTATCTCGTGAACACTTGGAATGCCCAGCCCACTATTTTCTTGGCGGGGAAATAGAGTTTCAACTATTTGCCGCAACAATACTGGGCACGTGGCGATTGCATA
Source organism: Cheilosia urbana (assembly GCA_946477585.1). Lineage (NCBI taxonomy): Eukaryota > Metazoa > Arthropoda > Insecta > Diptera > Syrphidae > Cheilosia > Cheilosia urbana. The sequence continues at coordinate 8,271,660 of OX297857.1, forward strand.
CGGGGAACTTTTATCCTCATCGATACGATTTTGTAAGATTTACCCCAGACGTCTTTATTAAGTTCTTCGCAAAGGTTCTTAAAACAGAGACGCTTACTGGACTTAATTGCTTTTTTAAAACGGGTTCTTGCTTCTCGATGTGCGTTGTGTGCGAGTTGCAATTGGTGGTCATCGGCGGATCTGCTCCGGGAGCGCTGGTAAATTCTTCGCGTTCGGTGACACACTGATCTCGTTTCCGCGATTTCGGGTGTCCACCAATATACTGGAGGTCGGTGCTTTCCTGTTCCCAACCTGGACATTGATGCATTACACGCGTTGACTACTAGCCGTGATACTTGTGTTACGAATTCCCCTGCATTTCTGGCTCCTATGATAGCTTCACTGACGACGAAGCTTGGAAGATCTTCATCTAGCGTCTTAATACTCCCTTTAGATCGCTTCAGAATCGTTCGGTTTGTACGATTTCTTGGCCCGGTACTGGCGTTGAATAAAATAGCGTTATGGTCACTATGCGTGTAGTGGTCGCTCACGCGCCAGTTAATATCTCGTAGCAGACTGCTGCTTGCAAAGGTAATATCGATGATAGATCCCGATCTTGCTGTACTAAACGTGTTTGTACTTCCATTCTTCCATTGTTTGCTAAAAAAATATTTAAACAAGAGAAAGCTTCTAGTAGAGTAGTCCCTCTACGATTTGTATACGAACTGCCCCATTCCGAGGCCCATGCGTTAAAATCACCTGCGACTATAACGGGACTTTTTCCCGTAGCGTCCGCAACTATTCTATCTAAAACCGTCTCAAAATTTTCGATAGTGACGCTAGGTGGAATATAGCAGCTATATACATAAATACCTTTTATCTTAGCCCATATAAAGAAGTGCTCAGGCACCTCCAAATATTCCTGAATTGAGGCGTCTCCGCAAGCCCAAATTGCAGACGTTCCCGTCGTATCGGTAACCCAGTTATTTCCAGATAGGTTCCTATATTGCTCGCAGAGAATGGCTACATCAATCTTCCGTTCACGAACAGTTTGTTGTAGAAGATCTTGGGCCGCTTCACAGTGGTTAAGATTTAAGGCTGGTACGCTGCTCAAGTGAAATCCAGTTTTTCATACAAATTTTTCACCGCGAAATGTCAAAATGAACTTTTCACATGCAAATTTCACTTGGCAGTACGCAGTTCAAGTGAAAAATTGCGCTTCAAAAACTGAGCTGTAGGTGGCGATACTAAAATCTCTCCACAGCTATTTCACTTGGTTTTTATTGTCCGTCGCAATAAATTTTTGACATTTCGGCGTGAAAAATTATTCGTAGGACGACGGTTAAGAAATTAATTTCAATTTCAGATGTTTCTTAAACCATTTTTGCATAAAGTTAGGTGTACAAAAAGTTGGTGGCATGGATGACCTTTTTGATGAGCAGGGTGCCTCAGTAAATTGTAATACACTGTTTTGCTCAAGATAAGCATGTAGATTTTTAATCGGCGGTCAGATTGGGGCATTCGATTGGGAGCTCTCAGAGAACTTTTTATGTGCGTTTGGTCCAAAAAAAATACAATCTTTTCCAGAACGCTTTTGCGAATCTATATATTTTCTCAGATTTACCAAAACAAGTGTGTTTGAGTTTGTTTTGTTCTCTACAGCAAAGAAAGTAATTGCATCGGGTGAACCTATTTGTGTAATTTATTTATGTATAAATATTTAGAAATCAATCAGGAGTCAGGACGCTAATTAAGAATGTTTGAATATAAAATTTAACCAGTGAATGGTAGTAGCCTTCAACATGAAAAGTGTTGAAGGCTACACATATTCACATCGCACGAATGTCAACACAAAAAAGGGCAAGTGATGTTCTTATGTTCGATTAGCCACATGAAATCTGAAATCTGAGAGCGAATCTGAAGAAGCATAATCGAATACCACATAAGAAACTTTTGCAAACAAGAATACAGCAGTACTCGAATGTTCTACTACAATGAGGTTCAGTAATCACATCAATATAATTCCCGAATCTTTCAAAAGGTGCGGTATACTCTCTTTGCACTCTTGATTGTTAAAATGTGTTACACTGGTAATATTATATATATATATATTATTGCCAAAATAAAACACTACTAGAACCTATGAACTACAATAAAACAAAGTTCGCAATTTCATTCTTAAAATAAGAGTGAAAAAAATATGTTTATTTTATAATATAGGTATCCTTAATCTTATGGAATTTGCAGAAAAACATTTTTTTTTTCAGCTCAGTCACCCTGCATTAATTTCTACACGAAAATCTCCAAAAAAATATTTTCATAGCATTTTTTGGAGAGCAGTGAAAATTTAACTTCACTTGAGCAGCGTACCAGGCTTTAGCTGTAAAATATTCATATTTTTTTTTGTTATATTATCTACCGCTTTTTTGTAATCGGGACATCTCCTGCTACCGGTTATATATGCAGATTCAGCATTATTTGCTACACAAAGCAAGCATTTTGGTCTGGCCTTGCAGTCCTTGAGTTTATGGCCGTTTTCTCCGCACCTAATGCACAGTTCCGTTCGGTCATTAGGGCTTTTGCATGCTCTCGCGAAGTGTCCGAATTCGAGGCATCTAAAGCAACGCTTAAGTACAGTCTTTTCCCGTATTCGGCAGTAAACCCAACCAATCCGCACCTTTCCTGACCTAAGCAGCCTGTTCGCGATTTCCGCAGGCAGGCTTAAAGTGGCTGTTTGCGTTCCACCATAGGCTTTTTTAACGTTTTTGATCATCGCGACTTTGAATTTCGAAATTCATTTGATATGTTAAGGCTGTACAGATCTCTTCCTTCGATGTTACTTTGTCTATGTCTTTTGCATTCAAGCAAGACATCTTGTGTAAGGGACCAAACGTTACCATTTTCTCCCAGTGCTTCCTTAATTTTGTCCTTATACACTGCAGTAGTAGGATTTGCCGCTTTGTTCAATGACAGTAAGAGGTCTCCGCTTGCAGTTTTACGGATTCTACTTACGTTTGTCCCTACTTCCTTAAGCGTAGGATCTGCCTTCAATTTCCGGAGTAACTCGGCGTACGATAGTTCGCCGGTCTTTTTAATAACTATCGCATCCGGACGTAGTGTTTTTTTTTCGTCTGCCGCGCGTTTCTTTTTGGTAACCATCACCCATTCTTGCGCCGTTTTAGCTTCAGGGTTTGATGCCGGTTTTGCGGTATTCTTCTTATTTGATTGTTTTGGCTGATTTGATACCGTTTTTGAAGTAGTCTTCCTGTTTGATTGATTCAGCTGATTTGAGTCTCGTTTGGACGGTCCGCTTGTATTTTTCGGCGAGTTGGTTCGAATCTTTTTTGGAGCAGGAGCTTTAGATGGTTGCTCTTTGGATCGAATACCGTTTCCATCCGCATCCCTGTTTCTTTTGAAAGACCGGACAGACGATTTGTTTTTGTCCATCGCCGGGATTTCTTTAAACATCGCTTCTCGGCCGGTGTTTTTTTCTATCGGGACTATTTCCGTTTGCAAGGATGTTGTTGCTTGGGTTTTTTCCGCATTACGGCAGAGGATCTTTATCTGTTCACGAAGATCAGATATTTCTTTCCGTAAATCGGCGACCTCGAATTCTGCTTCCCGGAAAACGGACTTTATAAGATTACCCATCTTCTTAATTTCTCCATGAACGTTGTGCTTGTCCCTGTAAAAATCAATTAGACCGTCAATTGTTACACCAAGCTGCAGCATTTTGGTTTTCTCGTGTTTGTCACTGCTGTTCTGTGTGCCGTGAGCAGTGACAATGGCTCTTGTCAGGTCGGTTATTGCCGATGACGTTGACTCCGAATGGGAACGCGTGTTTTCTCTTAAGAGAGTCGCTTTAGTTGGCGAACGGGCAAATCGAGTGCTCTTCCTAAAAGGGTCGACAACCGTATCCACATCGTTGAGCTCTTTCCTTGTAGCATTACTGGCTACAGCATCCAAGTTTGCCAATACTATAGCAGGTGCATTAGCACTATTATTATCCATTATTTTGCAGTCGTTGTATCTCGACGACTTTGAGCCTGCTTTCGCACTCTCCGCCGCCGGTACTGGGGATCCGACTCCCTGCACCGTAACTGTATTCCTTTTGTTCTCCTCCATATTAGATTTTTTTAGAGTATCCACCTCCTGTCAGTTTTTTGGTCCGCGGGTGGTATTGGCTATTTCCACCAACCCTGCGAATGTGCACGTACACGCACAGGGCCCCCCTATCCGCCACCTGGGGACGCGCCCGATGGGAGAACTGGCTAAACTCCACACGGGTGCCAAAAATAGTCTCCTTTAGCAAGTTTGTAGAGATCAAAGGATTTCTAAGTTTAGTTTTACATGACCTTCAAGCCATCATAAGTTGTTGGATGTGTTCCAGGGCTGTGACCGTTCAAGACGGTGCCGTGAAATAAATTTTTATTTTATTTTATTAAATTTCCTCCTGTTACTTCATATAGAATTTGAGAAAATAAAATCCAAAAAAAAAGGCCGAGTTTTAAACTATTATTTTCTCAAATTTCCCACTAGTTATCTCAGCATTTAGAATTATCTTGCGCGAATTTTAAACTATTATTTTCTCAAATTTTCCTTCTAGTTATTTTAGAATTTGAGAAAATAATAGTTAAAAACTCGCGCGATTTTTTAACTATTATTTTCTCAAATTTCCCTCTAGTTATCTTAGCATTTAGAATTTGAGAAAATAATAGCTAAAAATTCGCGCGAAAAAATATATTATGTATATAAATCGTAATTTTTAATTCGTACGATTTTTGAACTATTATTTTCTCAAATTTCCCCACTAGTTATTTCAGCATTTAGAATTTAGTTATATATAAAATAATAGTTACTTTATATATAGTTCTCGGCAATTCTGAAAACATTTGCTTCGGCCTTATTTCTCAAGCAATGTTCGGCATTATTTCACTTTCACATTCGGCGTTATTTCGCTCGGCGTTATTTCACGGCACCGTTCAAGACAGATCAAGATACCACGATGAATTAAGGATGAATCATGTCATCATGACCTATATTAGAGGCAGTGGTGGTGTGCACCTTGTGTCTCCGGGACACCGACAAGGTTTCCTCCAATTATATCGAAGTTTTTTGGCAGATTGCTCTCTTTAAATACGTTTGTGACCCCTTATTTTTTTTATACCCGGTCTATCTCTAGGAATGAAAAGTTACAGGACTTAGGACTTAGCTGGAGAAACTCCTCTACAAGTGAGGCGAAAGTCGAACTAAACAACAATATTTTCCAGTGGTCTACTAACCAATAAGGTCAAAAATTGGACGCACGGGGCTCTTTCCCCTAAGAAGATAAACTGAAAGCTGACACAAAGTAGACAAAAATTAAAGGTGGCTCTGTTTTTTGCCGAGCTTTTAGGTAAGCTTGAAAAAAAATCAACAAATAGTAAGTCGTATCTTACAAACATTTTTGTTAGTGTGAGTTTTGTTTTCCTTTTTGGGACGAATGAAATGGATCTGCAATTTTAACCCCAGTCCGAATGACTGAATTGAAAACCTTTTTAAGAAAAATTCTACTCGCTGTCAGACGTTCGCAAAAGGTGTGGTAAGAAAAAGCTTCGCTTATAGTTTGTCCATTTTTGACGTCTCCTGGCACAGTGCAAACTTCGAAGACTCGTATGAACAAATGCATTTAGAAATGATTAAAAATCGGAGGGAAAACTTGGCTCCAAAATTTCGGGCTTAGTTAACAGAATAAAGCTCACCCACAGGGGACTAATCACATTTCCTCACATTCACAAAAATGTACGCTGATACCTACATCAGCATCCTGGTGGTGGTTGTATAAATTAAGAATCACCCTTCTGCGAAGGAAAAAATGCGCGCGTACCTCATTTCAAACGGAATACGCACCTGCCTCTCTCCCCTTCCTTACTGTATGTCCGAACTCCGAAAACATCATACCAAATCGCTGTGGGTAACTATAATTGTTGATTGCTACTGCAATGCCCTATTATTTCTAAATGAAGTTGGAAGCGGAGTGCCACTTTGCCGCGACGAGCACCCAACCAGCTGATCCAGAGACTTGTTCCTAACTGTTTAGGCGTGGTACAAGTAAATACCATCAATATTGCTGATGGGAGGAGGCTATATCCATGATAGTTTGTTGGCGGCGATTTTCACACAGTAGTGCAGAGCTTTCTCTGCCTCACTGTACTCGGAAGTAGATATCCTAAGTCGCCAGTACTTTCACAAATCGAATGAAGAAAGCTGATCAGCTGACGTCATGTTCCTTAATTGCGAACAGCCGGCCTGCGCCACGTCGAGAAATTAATTTTACTCTACAATTCGTAACTACCATTCATTCAGGCACAAGATATCTGCAGAAGGACTTTCTTCGGATGGTGCGCACATCTACCCACACGATGCCAGGCGAACGAATTCAAATGCTGGGAACACAGTAGCCGATTCAACACATCTAAGGAAAAAGGATCGCTCTTTCTCCATTCCCCCATTGTTCTTGCAGTATCATCGACCGTATAACGTGAACAATAGCGATGATGAGCAGTGCCGCGTTCATAAGGACAACAGGTGTAATTTGGATCGGAAATGATAAGCGGAGAGTCCCTCTGATGAGGTTATTCTATATACGTTTTTTTTTTTTTTTTTTTTTTCATAGCACGTGTTATTGAACCATTCTTGCACCGATGAGGGTTTCTATTTTATAATACTTGCGTGTGTTGACCCCTTTGCCAAGGTTCGATTAGAGATGTTTCGTTCTTTGACCTGCACTGCCGTTTAATCGGTGGTTTGGGACCTTATTTGCTTAGACAATTTGACCACCTCCAGAAGTCTCGTTGTGCCTTGGGAGACGTTCTCTCTTTCTGTTCTCCTATACAAATTAGATATACACGGAACTCCATAATAACAACCAGAAATATGTTTTTAAATCACAAGACGTACAAATCGCATATAGAAAAGTAAAAGGGGGAAAAAAAACATCCTACGACGTTGGCTCTTCGCGTCGTGTTCGTCGCGTTCGCAACGTGTTCTCAGGAGTCTGGTGTACAAACGATTTGCTCCAGCATTGCCGAAAGTGCTAGAGTGGTCACTTGTGGTGTGCTCTGCGCCATATACCAAGTGTCCTCCGAACGTGGCATTGGAAGTCTCCACGGCTACTCTTCGATTGTTTACGTGTTCTGGAGCAAGAGTGCGGTAGCCAGCATCCGAATGGCTGCTTCAGAAGCTTTTTACCATCAGCTTCAGCACTAGCCCCGCCACCAGAATATTAGCTATAACCGGAGGCCAAACAAATAAACAAAGCAAACATAGCCACAAACACAATAGAAATATATATTGTATGCAATATTATGCAGCCGAGTAGATTGGTGCGCACTAACGTTATACCATCCCCGAGCGTATATAGAGTTATACCAGTAACTGGCTTAACCCCCTCCTCGCTTTCTGTCTGTCTACAGGTCTACCAAGTTAGACAGTAATATTAAAAAATATTTTCAATGAATGAATGGGTAAATGTTGTGCCCCAGCAAGGGCTATGCACGGAGTCGTTGGATTATATATGCACGCGCTGGTGAAAGAGAGTCGTTGTTATGCCTATACAAAAGAAGATAAAACAATTAACTAGGAAGCGCTAGTTCTGCCGCACTGCAGCATATGAAGATGAAGGAAATCCCGAATGCGCAGCTGGCCGTGGAACAGCATCTTGCTGAAAAGCGATGCGCGGCTGGCGAGAATAGTCCTATCTCCTATGCGCGAGAGCGTTTAATAAGTACACAAATGCATTGTACAGCCTTCATTATACATACTATCGTTGGATACTTACATAAATATATATGTGTTGCATGGTAGCAGGTTAGTCGCACGCGAATGCAACATTTCAATTGTGCTCCATAACAGTTGGATGAGACAGGGGTTGGCAACACAGAAGGCCGATTGGGCTCGATATGCGCATGATTGACAGTGAAGTGAAGAAGCTAGGTGAACTCGGTAAGTATAGCCAGTATACGGATTGCTTACTTACTGAGGCGGCTCTATGTCACTAAAAATAAAGCCCTGATATATTTGATAAAAATGAGGCTAGACTCAACATTTTTTTTTTTTTCAGATTTTTCTTATTACTTATAATTTTTATTTTCAGTAAGAGCATACAACGGATCTCTCAACTGACAAACCTCTCCAGTTAGCGAGGTCTCTATCTAACTCGCTTCAGATACGCACTCTGAGTCGGTTAAAATTCAAGTTTACTCACCCTCTGGGTTAGACAAGCAAGATCCCATGGGCCAGACGTATTTGACTTTTTTTTTTTTTTTTTTTTTTTTAATAGTATTTATTCATTATAAATCAAAACTGCCAACTAATATAATTTACAAAGTTTCTAAAATTTAACAAAAATAATTCAAATTCAAGTTAACATTTTTGAAAAGATAAATAATAAACCGGCATCTTTCTGTAGCACTTACATGGCTAGAGGCGAAAGATCCTTTACGTAAAGATAATAAAATATTATATATGTGTGTGTGGGGTTAACACTAACATTTCTAAATGTGAAAAGAACAAAGCAAAAGAAAATATAAAATAAAATAAAGTAAAGTTACATGAAGTTGAAAAATTGAACTAAGTTGAACTTAGTAATAATTTGACTGCAGAACTATCCAAACCGAAGAGCCAATTTCTTAAGTTTTTTAGGAATAAAGTGAAAACTTTTATGATCGGAATATTAACCAGTCCCAGAGTATTTACTCTCAACCTATACAAATTCGAGTTCCTGAGAGTGGTACAGTACCCGCTGCGTAAAAAGAACACTTTTAGAACCTTAAAGATATATAGATGGTTTATTGGTAAAACACGAAGACTAGAAAAAAGGGGCCAACTAGGGGTTAATCTATTAGCTCCACAGATGATTCTAATAATGTGCTTTTGTGCTATCTTCAAAACATCAATTGTAGTACTATAAGTCCCACCCCAAGTTGCAATACCATACTGTAATTTCGAGTGAACAAGGCCATAGTAGATCATAGAGAGTATTTTTCTAGAACAATGAGGTTTCAATAAATATAATTTACGAGTAACAGCTAACATATATTTTTTGAGTTCATTTACATGAGCCTTTCAATTTAGGTTTATATCTATTAAAACTCCTAGGTATTTAAAGCTTTCGACACCATCTATTGTAAAACAGTTAGAATCGCATGCTAAATTATCATAATAATTTTGTTTGCCACAAGTGTGAGCACATAAGGACAATTTCTCACAAGAAGATGAATGAAAAATAATATCACAGTTCAGTGGACAGGGACCTTTTAAATTACATATCATCAGTTTAGTTTTATCGCTTACTATTAACTCATGTTTCGCGAACCACTGTCTAAGTATTTGTAAGTCATTTTGAAGATTAATTACAGATTCAAATAAGCTATTATTGGCATAAGAAAATGCCATATCATCAGCAAAAGCTGTAACCTGACTGTTAAAGTTTTGTTTGAATACTGAATTTATGTAGATCAAGAACAGAACTGGCCCTAAGACTGAACCTTGAGGTACACCTATATTAATTGATTCGAAATCACTGTATGTGCCATCATCGAGTCTTACACGTTGACTTCTGCCCGACAAATAAGATGAAAACCAATTGTAAGTAATACCTCTAAATCCAGCTTTATATAATTTATTCAAAAGTATACTGTGATTGACCATATCAAAAGCTTTGGTCATATCTATAAACAGAGTTAAGCAATTGGTATTATTATTATTAAAACTGTCATAGATTTCGCTACAAAATTTCAAAATTGCATCTTCAGTTGACCTATTTTCGCGAAGGCCAAATTGCTCGTCACTAAGAAAATTATTATGTGTCTACAAGTTGTTGTCAAGAGTTCTTCCTTCGAAAAAAAAAAAAAATTCATAAACTGAAATTCGACATAATTTCCCAACAGAAATTGTCAGGGTGAATCCCAAACAAACGAGAATCGTTGTTACTCCTCGCTTCCCCCACTCAGTAATTAACGAAAATTATTTTTGTTTAAAAAAGATATCACACGCCTTTTTATTAGTTTTTCAAATAATTTGCAAAACGTCGGAAGTAATGAAATAGGCCTATATTGTGTCATTAAACTTCGATTTCCCTTTTTATAGAGTGGAATAACTTCAGCACTTTTTAAAGATGAGGGCATAATACCACAGTTAACGCTTAAATTAAACAAATGACTAAGTACATCAATGACAAAAAATGAAATCCGTTTTAGAAGACAATTAGTGATGTTATCAGAGGTACACGATAGCTTGTTGTCCAATGACATTATCTGTTTATATATTTCTATTGGTGTGAACTGTTCAAAAACAAAACTATTTGTTTGAAAAGGGTCGTCAACTAGGTCAACATATAGATTACAACCACAGTTTGCATCGGTAAGGGGTGTCTTCAATTTAGAAGCAACGGACACAAAATATTTATTAAAATGATTGGCAATATCTACAGGATTCGATATTACAGCACTATCTAATTCAATTTCAAGAATTTGTTCTTTTTCATTTTGTTTGTTAAGGATACTATTTACAACCCTCCATTCATCCCTTATGTTTCCTCTACAATTCTGAAATTTTTTAGAATAAAAATTATCCTTACTAAGTTTTACTTTTTCATTTACTTCTTCACTTAATTTGCTGTAGTAGTTTTTAAGATTTAAGTTATCAGGATGGAGTAAACATTTTTTCCTAATCATATTTTTTTCTTGGAAATCTTTTCCAATAAACCCTTACTTATCCATGGCCTTAGGCGTTTCAATTTAAAGTTTGTATTAGACTCAATTACAGTACAGCTTTCAATGTATCTACTTAGAATTTGTATAAAAATATCATATGCCTGAGAGGGGTTATTTTCGGCATACACAGGCTCCCAGTACTCATACTTTAAGCACTCAACAAGCTTTGTGTAGTCTGTCCTACGTGTGACTGCGAAGGGTACATATTTATCTATATTTACATAAGGTGGTTTTTCTATGCTCAGATTTGTCATACAGTGATCTGTTATTTTGTAATCAAGTACCTCCGCATACAACTTATGTGGGAAGCACGAACTAAGCCTTGTAAAAATATGATCAATGCATGTCCTTGAGCTATCTGTGATACGAGTTGGTTCGGAAATCAGAGGCTTTAGGCCATATGACAACATTAACAGCAGATAATTATCCGTGTCTGAGCTATTTTTCAAAATATCAATGTTCATGTCTCCCAGGACTAATAGATTTTTGGTCTTTACATCTTTAAGTAAGTCATTCAATTGATCTATAAAAATTATCTTATTTAGGTTATTTTCATGTAAACGATATATACAAAAAATAGTAAATTGTTCATCGCAAATATGACAATCAATTTTCAAAACGTCGGCAGTACTCAAACTAAATTTTACAAAAACAAACGCCCTTGTCCTAACGATGATTCTTTAACCAACAGTGTACCTACAGCTCGCATAGTTCCTTTTTAAACCTTTATACACATTTATGCATTTCTTCAAATAAGATCTGCTTTCAACTGATTGCAGCTCAGCATCTAGTCGGCAGAGAGATGAACGATAGCGCGAAATACTCAATGCAGACAAAGTAAAGTATGATTCCACAATGGGTGAGTATGGACCTCTCCTCGCCAGCCACCGCACCGTCGTGTAACTACAGAGACCCATCTGCTAATAAACAGAGAATTCCGCACAAAATCAAAGCTCACAAAGTGTTTGAAACCCCTGAAACTTTGCATCCGCGTCACACTTTCATATATAAGGAATACATTAGGATTCTTATTCCCTCTATAACGAACCGCAAAGAACCCGAATATATTCATAATTTCAATGCAGAACAAGTCCCCCACATGCCCACAAATAAAAAAAAAACAAATATCGAAGAGAAATAGACAAAAACCGACCACAGCCGATACACTTTGCTATTATAAACGTCACAAGAGCTCGAGATATTGCATTGCCGCCAGAGGTTTTCGATACCCGTTCCCTGTAACTGCTGATACTCTCGCTACTGATGGTGTGTTTAGTTTCTTTTGTTATTCATCTTTGTCGATGGAATCGATTCAATTTCAATGATGATTCTCTTTTGCGAATTCTTTCCTTGTTTTTGCTTTTTTGATGCTTGTATTTTTGTATATCTTTGCGAGAAGTAAAGATATGAAAATATTTCGTGACTAGCTAATTCGTGGTCTAACCTCACGTGTAGCGCTGCGATGGATTTGTTATGGCAGTCGATTTTTGTTTCACTTATATCTATCTGCCACAGTTAATTGACCAATCGTTGAAGTATGCCGTTTATAGTATTCACAGTAAAATAAAACAAAGTAACTTCCGTTTTTCGCCCAAAGCGATTGGATTATCTAACAGCTTGCCTACGCAGGTTGCGATGCGAAACTGTACCCCAGCCGTGTGAGATGATTTGTATAATATGATTGAAGAAGGACACAACAGCAAAGTTGTTTAGGGGCTCATTTACCCTCCTTAGACTTTGGTTAGAAAGGGGGAATGAGCGAGTAGTGTCTAGGGCCCATCTTGCTAAGTAGCTGTACATGTAGATTTTCTTTGTTTGAGGTCCTGATATAAATCCTGACTATATACAGTTGATCAATCGCTGGCTAAATCATTTAACTCTTTCACCCGATGGGTGACACTTGGCAGAACATATACGTCAAAAATAAATTTTGAATAGCCCTGAACTAACGGGTGATTTTTTAGCTGGTTTGGTTTTGGCAACACTGGTTTTGACAGCTGACGTGTGTTTAGTACCTTGTGTCACTGTCAAACAGCTTCAGTTTGGTTTGCATTTTAACCATGGATCGTCTTACAAATGAACAACGCTTGCAAATTATTGAATTTTACTATCAAAATTCGTTCTCGGTTCGAAATGTTCATCGCGCGCTGCTTCCATTTTATGATCGGCATTCTCGACCTTCTGAGCAGTCTATTCGGAAAATTGTGACCAAATTTCGCACCAAATTTACTTTGTTGGACATTAAACCACCAACACGTTTACGTACTGTGCGTAGTGAAGAAAATATTGCGGCCGTATCAGCTAGTGTGACAGAAGACCGCGAAATGTCGATTCGGCGCCGTTCCCAGCAGTTAGGCCTTTGTTACAGCACTACGTGGAAAATTTTGCGGAAGGATTTGTGCGTAAAGCCTTTTAAGATACAGCTTGTGCAAGAACTAAAGCCAGCTGACCTACCACAACGCCGAATTTTTGGTGAATGGGCTCTTGGAAAGCTGGCCGAGGATCCGCTTTTTTATCGAAAAATTGTGTTCAGCGATGAGGCTCATTTTTGTTTGAATGGGTACGTAAATAAGCAAAATTGCCGCATTTGGAGTGAAGATCAGCCAGAAGCATTGCAACAGCTACCAATGCATCCCGAAAAAGCCACTGTTTGGTGCGGTTTATGGGCCGGCGGCATTATTGGGCCATATTTCTTCAAAGATGATGCGAATCGCAGCGTTACTGTCAATGGTGAACGCTACCGAGCGATGATAACAAACTTTTTTTTGCCCGAAATGGAAGTTCTTGACTTGCATGATATGTGGTTTCAACAAGACGGTGCCACATGCCACACAGCACGCGAAACAATGGCGCAATTGCGAGGCGAGTTTGGTGAACAGTTAATTTCACGTTTCGGGCCGGTCAATTGGCCGCCTAGATCGTGCGATTTGACACCATTAGATTATTTTTTGTGGGGGTATGTCAAGGCTAATGTGTATAGGGACAAGCCCGCTTCGATTGACGCACTGGAAGCCAACATCCATGCATTCATTCGTGAGATACCGGCCGATATGTGTGAAAGAGTATGCCAAAATTGGACTCAGCGGATGGACTACCTGAGACGCAGCCGCGGTCAACATTTGCATGAAATTATCTTTAAACATTAAATTGCAAGGTTCAAACTATCGATTCAAATAAATATTTCATTCATTTTTTCGAATTTTTTGTGTTTTTTTTTTTTTTAAAAGTTCTAAGCCTCTTAAAAAATCACCCGTTATATGCTTATTATGTGCTAACTTTGTGCTTTTGATTTTTGTGCTCGAATGGTTTCGGAGAAAAACGACTGTAAAAAGGTCTCTGCCAGGTTTTGTCAAGCCAGCAGAGCACTTACTTAAACTGGCAAAATTATAAAATGAATAATGCATATTGAAGCCAATAAAGGAAAATCACAATGCAGAACGTCGACATTGTGGCGCCGCGCCGTGACGAAAACAGCATTTCAAAATAGAAATATTTTTTGAAGCGTTTTTCCAAGCGTTATTTGACGCGTTTTTTTGTGCGTTCTTCTCGTGATTTTCTTGCATTTTTCGAATTTTTCGACGCATTTGTTTCCGTGTCTTTTGCTCGTTTTTCGACGCGTTTTTTCACACGTTTTTTTGACGCGTTTTGCTAAAAACAATGTTATCGGCCAGCAGAATCGGATCTGCGCCTCAACCACCTCTCCATCAGTCGACTTAATACGCTCCCGAATGCCCCCAGTTTCGGTATGAAATATTCAAGACGGCCTTCCGAATAAGCCAAATTCTTGAACAACTTAAGAGCTTGGAGCGTATACATATTCCCTTTCAATTCAAAAGATATTTATATTCATCGAGCAAAGTTCGTGTACATATTTGCTTCCCCCAATCTCAGATCTCAACCCTACGCATCTACAATCTAGATAGAACTTTGTACCGCAAAGTATTTTAACAACGTAGCTACGCCACTTAATTTCCCATAATTCACCCCCTGCATAGATACAACAACCAATTACTCCCTCTGACGACATATCCACCGAATACAGCAAAAATTGTTTCAATATCCATTTGCCTACCAATTACATCTACCAGATACCGCATAATAAACCCACTAAGCTTCGAGGGGCTCACATTTATGAGAACATTTAAACACCAACCCAGAGTGACAGACAGCTCCCACCCTCCACCAACGACCACCAACACTACCGCCGGTCGCCGAGGATAATGTTAAGTGGAAGGTAATACACTTAACTTTAAGTGGTTTCTTTTATTCGTATGGGACTTCAAAAAGCAGATTAAGACAATACTCGCTCGCTTGCCATCCTTTCCTTGTTTAGAGGGGGTAGACTCACATTCAATCCTTCAAAGGGTGCAGTTGAGTCCCTCTAGATTTGCTGGGCGTGGCTTCTAGATACAAGCCCAAGATACATCCAAGCTGCACGGATAGATATAAATAATAAAATCATAAATCGTCATAATAATCTTCCACGCATTCCATTCACCCATTCCATTCCACGATGATGCGATGGTGTGAACTGTGTGAGCCACCACTATCAACCACGTGCAATGTGCTATACGGTACACCGTTGTCATTAACATCACCATCATGAGCACGATACATAGATTCCTTTATTTGCTTCTACATATTTCTCTCCGGTTTACATTATTCGGCATTGCCGCCCACCAACAGCTCACCCATCCGCCACTTGTGCTTGAGAGATATGTAAAACAGATTTCCATGAGCAATCTATCTGCAAGCATATCCAGTGAGAGCCATTAACCATAAGCACTGCTACGATGCTACCGCACCCAACATCACAGCGACGGCAGCCTCAACACAAGATCTCGGTATCTTTTGCGGTGGCATTGGCAATGGGATATTCCATAGAAACAGAATGTTTTGCAACCACCATCCCCATCACTTCGGTCCATGCAGCGGCAGCATTATCACTTTGTTTACCATTAAATTAATGGAAAATTCAATTATGCAAGTTGCCAATTAATATCAAAAGGATTTTAGGATGTACACATTTTTTTTTTTTTTTTTTTGCATTTCTTACCTCTGGTCCTTTTTGGTAGATGAGCATGAGACTTATGCTGCCGTTGCTCTCGTATGTTTGATTTATTTATGAGAGCAAAAAAGATGAATGACAACAGGATCCTTTGGCAGTGATAACGAAATCTAATTTCAACATTAAATTGGTCTGATGGTGGGATTTGAGTTTTTTGTTAAGTGGACGAAGAACTTTTAAAGTATACAGTACACTCGGTATTTTAGTTGCAGCAGCGTACGCACACATAAGAAGACGCAGATTTATAGAAATAGATAAGTTTTGCTTGCTTTTAATTAGAAAACTTTGTCGGCCGTAGCTTTTGCTGTTGGGATGGGTCTTGCGGAATTGTTCAGTGATTTTCGTGTTTTTGCTTTTTAAGCTTTATCTGAAGGGGACAACTTTGTGAAAACTTTGCGAGACAATTTTCTGTGAAAACAAGACAAAAAGGAGCACTTCTGAGCATAACATAAATTTCCCTCTTTCTTGAGATGTGTATATTTTAACTTTCGAACTCCAGGGCCATGTTGTTTCTTATACGTTCGTCTTATGATACTTGTGAGTATACCGACGAAGAATAATAGTTCTACTGGCTTTATGGAATTTTTAGAGAGGCTCCTTAATATGTTACCAAGCTACCCAAGACGTATGGATTTCTTGAAACTTTTTAACGCTTGACAGGAAGCAGTAATACTTTGGCAGCTACGAACTTAAAATTTGAATCACCGAGAACTATTGTTCTCCCGAATTTGACATTTTGCATCGAGTGCAAGTGGTGTGTTTCGAGATTGCCATCGTATCCGCATTCTTGCCTTGATATTTTAAGCCTGGGATGCGTCGCTTCGTTTTCGTGAGAGTTTCCGGCGCAATTTTCAAAATTTATCCATTGTGCCTTAATTCCCACCGAAAGTATGTGTTTTTAGTAAGTGTAAGCGTAGCTTTAACGTTCACTGTTGACGACCCTGGAAGACGGAAAAAGGGCAATGACGTTCGGATCTGCACGTGGAATGTTCGAACTCTGAACAGACCGCGTGCAGCCGAACAACTGGCGGAGGCCCTAGACTGCTACAAAGCAGGTATCACCGCCATCCAGGAAGTGCGGTGGGATGGGCCGGGCAAAAGAAGGATGAAAAACTGTGACATTTACTACGGTGACTGCTATAGGGAACAAAAGCAGCGTCTATTTGGATGCGGATTTGTTGTAAGCGGCAGACTTAGGCAAGAAGTCTTGAGCTTTCGACATGTAAGTGAACGCCTATGTCCTAAGCATGACGTTAAAATCGTCTTGGGTGATTTTAACGCCAAAATAGGAAAGGAGGACATCTTTGGTAGCACAATCGGAAAACGCAGCCTACACGACACCACGTCTGGAAACGGACTTAGGCTGATTGATTTTGCTGCGGGACGTAATGTTACCAAAGCTAGCTCACGGTTTCCTCACCTCAATATACACAAAGGAACATGGCGGTCACCTGATCATCAAACCGTCAACCAAATTGATCACGTTGCGATCGACGCAAGGCACTCGTCCTGTATTCTAGATGTCCGAACTTTCCGAGCGGCCAACATAGACTCGGACCACTACCTTGTTGTAGCCAAGGTACGGATGCGGATATCCGATGCCAAGAAGCCATCAAAAACGCCGCAACTGATGTGCTCGGTTTCACCAGCCCACCCACCCGAAACCCCTGGTTTGACGAAGAGTGCCGGCAAGCACATGCAGCAAAACAAAGTGCATACGAAGCGTCGCTGCATAGAAGGACGAGAGCAGCTCGTCAGCTCTACGAGCAAAAAAGGAGGGAAGAACATCGGCTTCTCCGGAGAAAAAAGAGAGAGCATGAGAAGCGCGCGATCGAGGATATAGAGAGGTGTTACTCCAGAAACAATGTTCGGAAGTTTTACCAAAAGGTAAAAAGAACGTGTCATGCCAACAAGACCCGAACGGAGACCTGTAGAGACGAACAAGGAAACCTTGTAGTAGAGTCACAGTCGGTGCTGAGGACATGGAAAAACCATTTCTGCAGGCTGTTAAACGGCGAAGACGACACAAATTCCGCTGTCAGGCAGAACGTGCCATTCAATCTGGACGATGAAAGCCAAGATTTCCGTCCACCTGACCAAAATGAAGTGAGGATAGCAATATCTAAGCTTAAGTCCAACAAGGCTGCTGGTCCAGACGGCTTACCTGCCGAGCTCTTCAAGGAAGCCGGAGATGACTTGGTAGAGTGCATACACCAACTCATCTCCAAGATTTGGTTAGAGGAAAGTATGCCTGATGAATGGAACCTCAGCATTGTTTGCCCGATCCACAAGTAAGGAGACACTGTAAACTGCGCCAACTATAGAGGCATCAGTCTCCTGAACACTGCGTATAAGATCATGTCTGCTGTACTGTGTGAACGCCTGAAACCATTCGTCAACGATCTGATAGGTCCCTATCAGTGCGGTTTTAGGAATTTAGTCCACGACCGATCAAATATTCACACTACGGCAGATCCTGGAAAAAACCCAAGAATACCAGATCGATACTCACCATCTTTTTATCGATTTTAAGGCCGCATATGACAGCATTTATAGAGACGAGCTATACAGAGCCATGTCTAGTTTTGGCATCCCTGCCAAACTTGTCAGATTGTGCAGAATGACGATGGAGAACGCTCGCTGCTCCGTAAAGGTCGGAAACAATCTCACCGAGCAAGTGAATCACACTTGCCAACCGCTGTTTCTTTGGCCTAAGACGGCAACTGATAAGTAAGGCCTTGTCGAGAAATACTAAGAAAACTCTGTATAAGACCCTCATCATCCCAGTCCTGCTTTATGGTGCAGAAGCATGGGCGCTATCAAAGGCGGATGAAGATCTCCTTGGTCGTTTCGAACGCAAAATTCTTCGAGTGATTTTTGGTCCCGTTTGCGTTGACGGGCTTTGGAGGAGAAGATTTAACAGCGAACTCTACGAGCTGTACAGCGACATCGACCTAGTCAGAAAAGTACGCATCAGTCGTCTAAGATGGCTGGGACATGTAGAGCGAATGGACACCAACGCTCCGGCCCGAAGAGTCTTCGATTCTAACCCGGAGGGACAACGCAGTAGAGGAAGACCTCGCCTTAGGTGGCGCGCGCAAGTGGAAGGGGACCTCAACCAACTTGGAGTGCGCAACTGGAGGCAGTAAGCCAAAGATTGCGCTAACTGGAGAGGCGTATTGGTTGAGGCCCAGGTCCACCCCGGACTGTAGCGCCACCTAAGTAAGTAAGTAAGTAAGCGTAGCTTTAAGACTTCCAGACAGCTATTTTAATCCTTGCGACAAGAAAAAAACAACTCTTGACGAACTTTCTTGTCGAAGAAAAAGACACTTAAAAAAGTCCGTAAAATTCTATCAGATGAAAGTATACATCTATTTTTGCTCTTTCTGTCGTTGTCGAAGTCTTTCCGGAACCCTTTTTATTTAAACTAAATAAAAGCAGGGGTTGAATTACCGCACCCGTGATAACGTGACTAAATTTGTCATTGTTTTGCTTGCAAAATTTACAAATTCATTGAAGTACAAGCTATTAAATGTGCGCTGAGTCTGACAGCACTCATATCGTCAGCGAATAATGACTTATAAAAAGATATTTCATTTCGAAAAGTAACAACAGCATCATCCGCCAGGAAAGAGATTCTCTAAGTCGCGCATAATATTTTGACGATTAGGTATACTACATTAACCTGTAACAATAGGTAACTAAATTTATATGAATATAAGTGATTGGGTGCTGATGATTTTGTACAATTTTTTTTTTTTTTTTTTTTTTTTTTATGTCCGCGAATGAAAAGGAAAACTAAACCGCTCCTTTGCTGCTACCGACCATACTTATTTTCGATTGTGACTTAAATTCATAGCGTCTGCGATGCACAGCTCGACGTTACGTACCGACTAATCGCTCGACTTTTTCTTTTTGAGGAGGCGCAAAAAACCGATTTAAAAATTTGAAAAAGGAAACTGTTAAAGTAAGACGTACGAGGGACATACAAGCTTTTAAATGGAAATTTTAGACTTGAGAGGTTTTGAAACTGGTTGATAGATGCAAAAGGAATTATGATGGAGCTACGAGGTATTGTTATTTAAATTCAGTAATTTTGTCATAAAATTCGGACTTACGAGGTTTTGAAAGAAAGCCGACGTTATAGGCTGTAGGAAGGAAGGAAGTAAGGCCCCAATGAAATAGGGCCCCAAAAGAAAAAATGAAATAAGGCCCCAAATTTGGGGTCTTATTTCATAATGAAATAACATCCCAATTTCAACTATGAAATAAGGCCCCACTGCGATGAAATAAGGCCCCAAAACAAAATGAAATAAGGCCCCAAATTTGGGGGAAATAAGGCCTCAAAAAAGGAAATAACACCCCAAATTGTATTAAAAATCGTTGTTGTTGTTTCCTGTATAATTTTTTGGGGCCTTATTTAATTTTCTTTTTGGGGCCTTATTTCATTGGGGCCTTATTTCGCAGAGCCGACGTTATATTCTTCCTTTAAAGAAGCGGTGAGTTTCGTGTCATTGGCTCGATTTTAAATTTATAAATAATTATAAAATAATTTATAAATAATCAATATTATTGTGAATGAATAAAATACGGAAAATTTTGATAAAAGGCTAACAAAATCTATCCTGGACGCTAAATAATGATCATTACAATCGGGTTATGTGTCCAGGATAGATTTTACGAATTTACAATTGCGAACACTTTCATATAAAATAAAAATTGCACATTGTGTCCTACAAAATATTTAGTGTGACGGTTAAAAAGCATTATTAGTAAGGCGGGCCTTACCAATAAACATTTTTAGTTTTGACTCTCATTTGCAGTAGTTTACAGTGGATATATACGAATTTCGCAATTGTTAGCTTGTGTAAAGTCGAGACTAATATTTGTTATTAGTGAGACCAGTTCCGCGATAGTAGTAATTATTTTTCGTGCTCAGGCTTAATTTTTCGAACTCACAATGGCGAAATCTTCTGTATTAAATTGCATATTGTGACCTAGAAAATATTAAGTGTGAAGGTAAAAAATTATATTTGTAAGGCCCATTGTGTTAGTGTCTTTGCGGAGTTAATAAGAAGACGGTCTTGAAAAACAGCCTGCCAGAAAACGTTTACAAACAAAACAAAGTCCAACGACGATTAATGGAATTTGTGTTTTCGACCGCCAACATCGTCCTCATGCTCGTCATCAACAAACCCTACCCTATTGAGTTGTATTATTGTCCGTCTTAGCGTTATTTCTTTGTCGGGTAGGTGCCTACCCATACCTACACCCTACCCTACACATTACTTCAATCTATCTTGTTGTTCGCTTGGTTTTAATTTTTCCCTTTTTTTTTTACTCCTTTGCCATTCTCGCGAGAGTATAGAATACTTTTACATAAATTCAAAGGGAAATAAAAATAATTTTATTAAAACGTATGAAATGTTGGCAAGTGGCACAGGCGTTATGCCTGAAGAAACCCATATCCGTTGGCACAATTAAGCGTAAAGGAGAAATACGATGCGACATTAGCCCTTTAATTCTTCACTTCAATAAAAGAGGGGCCTTCCTTAGGGAGGTCCCTTGAATAACAACCGAATCATTCAAATTCTAATTATCATTATGAGATATTTTCCATGTCCGGTGTTTAACTATTTGTGTGCATGATGTTAACATGTGGGGTGTGTTGACTGTAATTTTGTCAAATTTTTGTCAGTCTTGAACTTTTTGAATTTTATTACCGGAAGCGTATGTATGTATACAGAAAAAGTCAATACTAAAGTTGCTCTTTAGTTAGTTGGTAATTAATGACATGCTAATTGTATATTTAATAATTTATTTATTTCAAATATCCGCTGCAAGAAATTTGTTACTGTCCCAGCACCCAGATTATTTGTCTGAAAAAACTGTGGAAAATAAAGTGGAACCGGGCACTATAGAGGAAACAACTTCCCGTCGTTAGGAACTTTTACACAAAATGGATAAATTAAAAAACGCACAGTAATTTTTCCTACAACATTATATTTTGTCGGTTTTTTTACGATTTTTTTTTTATGTATAAACATATTCCTTTGATATTTATAGTTTTTGTTAATTTATATATCAATGAAGTGTTGACAAGTGTCAAGTCAATGATTGTTCCTTTATACACAATGACTTTTCTTTTTACCTAACCATTCTACTTTCTTTTTAGTTTTTTTTTTTTTTAATAAATTTGTATATCCTACTAGTCCTATTAATATTATAAATTTGTAAGGATGGATGTTTGTTACTCTTTCACGTAAAAACTACTGAATGGATTTTAATGAAATTTTACAATAATATAGCTTATACATCAGAATAACATATAGGCTACAATTTGCAAAGATATTGTGTGAATTGTGCAAAATATCAATTAAGTAGGAAAAAATCTACCATCTGCGAGCTATTCTGGCGTGCGCTACCAAAACCGCTAGAGTTACACACATGGAATGTATGATGGAAATGTTTATCTTAAATAGTCCTACAAAAAACCCGCCACAGTATATTTCTATATCTTATGTGTAAGCCACTATAGCCATAATAGTGAACTAAAACTACAATAAAAATCACGTGTCACAGGTTGCTCCGCGACGGAAACCTAAACTAGGTACTGAACTGATTTTTATAAAATTTTGCACACTGTGTGCAGTTTGATCTAACTTGAGAGATAGGATAGGTAGTCTATAACTAAATTTATAGTCGCAATATTTTTTTTTATTGCAAATTATTTGTCTATTATTTAACAAACAGTTATAATAATACGAGTAGGTACATACAATTTCTTCGGGGTGAAATTCGATGACGTTATAACTCGAAAACAGCTGCAGCGATTTTCATCATTCTTTTTATTTTCGTATTGATGTATTTCAGGCAGACTTTCAAAAGATAAGATACTTTCGGACCCGATAGGTGGCACTGTTTTCGATCTCCGAAACCACTTACCGATAAAAATAACATTTTGTAGATGTATATGGTTGGTTCCGCTTCCGGTTTGAAAGATAGACTGCTTTTGGACCCGATAGTTGGAGCTGTTGGCGACTTCCGAAACCACTCAACCGATTTCAATAGAATTTTGTGGATGTACCTATGTGGTTGGTTCCAGTTTGAAAGATAGGATAGTTTAGGACCCTATAGTAGGTGACGCTTTGCAAAACATAAGCGGGATAGAAAAGGGGATTGTGGCACCTCCTAATAAAAAAAAAAAACAAATCAAACGACCTTAGCCACAGCAACGCGTGGTTGGGTCTTCTAGTAACGGGTGATTTTTTAAGAGGTTTAGAACTTTTTTAAAAAAAAAAACACAAAAAATTTGAAAAAATTAATGAAATATTTATTTGAATCGATAGTTTGAACCTTGCAATTTAATGTTTAAAGATAATTTCATGCAAATGTTGACCGCGGCTGCGTCTCAGGTAGTCCATCCGCTGAGTCCAATTTTGGCATACTCTTTCACACATATCGGCCGGTATCTCACGAATGAATGCATGGATGTTGGCTTCCAGTGCGTCAATCGAAGCGGGCTTGTCCCTATACACATTAGCCTTGACATACCCCCACAAAAAATAATCTAATGGTGTCAAATCGCACGATCTAGGCGGCCAATTGACCGGCCCGAAACGTGAAATTAACTGTTCACCAAACTCGCCTCGCAATTGCGCCATTGTTTCGCGTGCTGTGTGGCATGTGGCACCGTCTTGTTGAAACCACATATCATGCAAGTCAAGAACTTCCATTTCGGGCAAAAAAAAGTTTGTTATCATCGCTCGGTAGCGTTCACCATTGACAGTAACGCTGCGATTCGCATCATCTTTGAAGAAATATGGCCCAATAATGCCGCCGGCCCATAAACCGCACCAAACAGTGGCTTTTTCGGGATGCATTGGTAGCTGTTGCAATGCTTCTGGCTGATCTTCACTCCAAATGCGGCAATTTTGCTTATTTACGTACCCATTCAACCAAAAATGAGCCTCATCGCTGAACACAATTTTTCGATAAAAAAGCGGATCCTCGGCCAGCTTTCCAAGAGCCCATTCACCAAAAATTCGGCGTTGTGGTAGGTCGGCTGGCTTTAGTTCTTGCACAAGCTGTATCTTAAAAGGCTTTACGCACAAATCCTTCCGCAAAATTTTCCACGTAGTGCTGTAACAAAGGCCTAACTGCTGGGAACGGCGCCGAATCGACATTTCGCGGTCTTCTGTCACACTAGCTGATACGGCCGCAATATTTTCTTCACTACGCACAGTACGTAAACGTGTTGGTGGTTTAATGTCCAACAAAGTAAATTTGGTGCGAAATTTGGTCACAATCTTCCGAATAGACTGCTCAGAAGGTCGAGAATGCCGATCATAAAATGGAAGCAGCGCGCGATGAACATTTCGAACCGAGCACGAATTTTGATAGTAAAATTCAATAATTTGCAAGCGTTGTTCATTTGTAAGACGATCCATGGTTAAATTGCAAACCAAACTGAAGCTGTTTGACAGTGACACAAGGTACTAAACACACGTCAGCTGTCAAAACCAGTGTTGCCAAAACCAAACCAGCTAAAAAATCACCCGTTAGATACATAAATCAACACCAGCATTGCTAGCTTTCCAACACCTCGTTTAAAATGTTTACATAAAATACGGGAAAAATTCTATATATACCAACTTCTTATCTGGAAACAATATTTTATATTTTTATTTAAATAGAGTTCACAGATTTTGTCTAAAATAATTCCTACAAATATTTAAAAAAAGAAGCATTTAAAAACAGAATTTTAAATATGTAGGTCTTCTATTAAAAACGAAAACAACAAAATTAAATTTAAACTATTTGTAAAAAAAATTATTTGTTTCAAGTTTTGGGGCAGTTTTCCGAAATGCTTTTTCGCTCTTAAACTGATTCTTACTAGAGTCCACCACGGATATTAACAAACCTCTAAAATCCGATAAATTTGTTTCTTATATCTGAGTTGGGATAATATGTGAATTGTGAACCCACTTATAAGAAAAAATATCTTATTTTTATTCTTATTAGGGTTGGTATACAAAAACTAAGAGCAACAACTTTTTAGTCATGCAAGTATTTTGTTTAAAGTCCGTTTTTCAAAATGTACTAAAATAAATTTATAGGTGTAGCTCAAATAATCAGAAACAGTTGGAGATGATTGTAAACCTATTCGATGAAAATCGCGACTTTGCTAACGATGGCACATTTGGAGTGGCGAATGGGCTTTTGATTGTTGACAGGTTGTCCAAGAGAAAATCCAGCAGATACTTGAACATTGGTTTATTGACCCTGTAGTAACGACCTACTAGTGAAATGTAATAAATAACGAATATGTAATCACTATTATTGCAACGCTATTTGATTTATACTTACAACGCCTGTGTGACAACTCTACGGGATTGGATTTATCGCTTAAAGTTCTTCCGTTCAGTTTCAATTTATTTTTGTATTTTTTTTTTTAATTTGTTCCTCGGCCAGCAATCTAAACGTGCGCTGTGAATTTATTAAGCTTCTTATATTTTGTTTTCTATTTTACCGAACACTTTCTTTACTAAATTACAAATAAATCCAATTTGCGTCTCTGCAATTTCTCAAGTTAACGAAATTAATTGCTTTCATAACAAATATTTGCAAACTTTTCCCAAATATGAGCTTAATTGACAAGTGAATGGCCAAGCTCTCACAAGCATTTGTTTTGTGTGAATTTTTCACTTTTGGAACGAAAGGAATTGATCTACAATTTGATGTCGAGTCCAAGCGGCCAATTGAGAGGCTTTTTCATAACAGTTATACATTCGGATGTTTGCCAGACTTTCGCAAGAGGTGCCGCGGTAGGAAAAAAACTTAACATGAGAGCTAAAACCCTCGCTTAGTAGCTCAACACACTAGCCATTAAGCCACTGTGCCTACAGTTTAAAAGTATGAATTTCGTATTTGAAACGCGGGCATGTAAGTTGGGTTTTCCGAATGATGAAAAGTGCGACAATTAAATACACAAAACTTATGCAACTTTAAGGAAATTGTTCTTTGTTAAATTTACAGATTATATTGGTGTATTGAAAAGTATTTAAGGAACTTTTACAAAAACATTTCTTAATGAAACTGCCACTACCTTTTTGAAAGACGTGTTTTGTTAATGAAAATAGCCCAGAGATATTAGCTTTAGAGGATGGATCGATTATTCAACAGCATTTCTAAATAGCACACACATTTATTTCATCCTGGATCGTCAAGTTTGAATCTTGAAGTTAGCTGTGAAGAGAACGAAGAATCTCTACGTTAGGTAGGTACCTATCTCATTCTTATGAATAAGTTACTCAGCGTTTCTTGTTTTAAGTTTACCAAAAAGGATATTACAACGAAATACAAATAAAATGGAATTAAAAAAAAAAACAGATTTCCCCCTAACAATATCTCCCCCCGTTGACCAAAAAAGACCTAAATCTGAGGGGAAAATCCCGAAACTGGCAACGCTGCTTGTTGCAGAGAGATCTAAATATGTGTACGCAAATCGTGTTGGCCTGTGAGTTATTTTTAGGAATTATTAACATTCTTGCCGCGAAATACAGATGTTAGTTGTTTATAGTATATTGGAGAATAGGTGCAATCATGATTAAATCTGCCGGCGGCTGCCTTCTGGCTTTAAATTCCTGCAAAAATTATACAATTTTAAGGAGCGCAAATTATCTCAATGCATCATATCTTACTTATTCATAATGTAGGTACTTCCACCGTCGGCGCGGCCCGCCCGTTATGTGCCAAGCCGTGAACCATTTTAATCATCAACTTATTAGCACTAAGGGGGGCATTTACTTTACAGTTTCCTCTGCATATTATAATTGCTTGCACGATGATTTATTTACTTCCCTAACCGCGATCTTTAAGTTGCGTATACCACACAGACACACACACACAAAGGTGCTAACTAACGAAGGAAGTAGATCCAAGTATACCACAGTCAAACTAAAAAAACAAAAAATATATGTTATATGCATACAACGTGTTACAGGTATATAATAGATATATATTCATACGGTTAGCCAGTGAAGGGTTACAATAAGTGAATTTTGAATTATACTCGTTCACTTGTGCCTTTCGTTATATAATTTTACTCTACCGCGTGCACTCTACTCAAAATCAACTACTGCTGCGTTATGTGCTGTTGTTTGCAAACAGTCTCGTGCGGTACTAACTACTAAGCTCTGTTGTTTCCATAAGTAAGTGAATTACTATTTGGCGGGCGTTGGTGAATCTGAATCTGAATCTGGAAAATTAAATTGGGAACTATTTCGTTCAATTTGAGTGGAAGGTATACATTTTCCAAGACAAACCCAAAGTTCTGTAAGTTATTTTTACTGGAACACGTTTCCCATAGATTTCGATTCTGAATGCAATATAGTTAAGGCGTATGTCCCAATCAATAGGAATTTATTTCGAACCGGTTTATTTTATAGGCAAACGCATCAGTATTTGAAATCGTCGCGTCTCTAATTTTTGCACATGAAATCAGAGTTCCTAAGTTATTTACGCTTGGAAACCCCGCGGAAAACGCCTCAACAAACGCGCCAAAAAAAATTTCAAAACCGCATCCAAATTTCAAGATAGCAATTCGTATACAGGCCTAAGAACGCGTCAAAAATTTGTATAAAGATGCGATGAAAATCACATCTAAGACCGCGTCGGAAAACGCGTTAAAATTTGAGTCAGAACGCGTCGATAAAGGCGTTAGAAAACGCTCCAATGAGATTATCCAAAAACATGTCTAAAAAGTCAAACACTTCGAAAATAGCTTTCAAAAACGCGTTCACACTTAACAAAAAAAACAATTCCAATAGGTACTAGCCTAAACGCGTCAAAAAGATGTAGAAATGTGCACCGAAAATCACATTATACGTCGGAAAACGCGTCAAAAATTGGGTTAAAACGCGTTGGTAACAACTTCAGAGAGTCAAAAACGCGACAAAAAATATGCGTCAAAAAACAAGTCAAAAAGGCGTCAAAAACCGAGTCCTAAGTCACGTCGAAAATAGCTTTCAACAATGCATCCCACACCGATTAATGCATTCAATTCAAATACTTAAAGCGCGTCAAAGGACGTAGGAAAACTTAAAAAAACGCGTCAAAAATTGTGTCAAAACGCGTCGATGAAGACGTTAAGAAACGCTCTAAGTAAGATAGTATATAGAATCATACTTCGAAGATAGTTTTGAAAAACGAGTCTAAAATACCAATTCAAATACGGGCTTAAGCGCGTCAAAAAAATGTAGGTGTTCAGTCCAAGGTATCTATATACAGGGTGCGCCAGAGAAACTTACTTATTTGAAAGGTCAATAAAAACAAAAGTACTTCAATTATTGTTTAATTTTTTATTTTTATTTGAGAATACAATATCCCAAATGACATCGGGTAAATCGCGACCCCCATTGCGTATACACTGATGAAGTCGATTTTTGAAATTCGTATCCACTCTTTGCAGCATATCAATCGGTATGTTGGCAATGGCGTCGTGAATGTTGTTCTTGAGGTGTGCTATGGTCCGTGGTCGATCGACATAAACCGGAAATGTGGAAGTGAGCCTCGTCACTGAAAAAAACGACCGCGTCTTCAGGCAGGTTGTCAACCAGCATTTCACATGCATTTTGACGGGCAACAAAATCGCGTTCATTTAATTCTTGCACAACAGCCAATTTATAGGGATGAAAGTGAAGGTCTTCATGGAGAATTCGTCGAACAGTGGTTTCAGAAATTCCCATAGCAGCTGCGTGTTTGCGAGCCGAACGCCGGGGAGAACGCACAACTGACTGCCTCACTCTTTCGACAATTTCCGGAGTTCTGATGGTCCGTTGAAGTCCATTTCTGGGTTTAGCGACACTTCCACACTCCCGAAATGAGTTAACCCACAACAGAATCGAATTACGGCCAGGAACGAGTCTGTGAGGAGGAATTTCAAAGCGAGCGCGGAAGGCACGTTGCGTAGCAACAATTGAGCGACCGGTAGAAAAGAAGGTCTCGACTGCGAAGGCACGCTGCTCTCTAGACCAGAGCATGATGGCAACTGACTGGTAGGAGCAACAAATGTGGGAACTTCCCCCTCCAGATGCGCCCCCTCTCGCCCCTCTACCCGCCCAACTCATCGCGCGGGAATTTTTTCAAATAAGTAAGTTTCTCTAGCGCACCCTGTACCTTCAAAAGATGGGTAAAAAAACGAGTCCAAGAAAACATCAAAAACTATTCCTAAGACACGTCGAAAACGCACCCTAAAACGTTTCGAAAAACTAATTTAAGAACGGGCATGAAAACGCATCAAAAAGAGGTACGAAGATGCGCCGGAAAACACGTCAAAATTGAGTTAAAACGCGTCCAAAAACCGCGTTCAAACACGCTTCAAATTTATACAAAAACGCGTCGAAAAATGTATCCAAAATATGTGGAAACTGCGGTGGAAACAGCGTTGAAAACCTCTTAAAAAAATGTGTCGAAAAACCCGAACAAACCCCATTAAAAATTACTAAAAACAAGTTAAAAAAAAAAAAAAAGTTGTAATACTGTCTTCGAGGACAATTACTTATAGACCATCCATAACTTTACGCGGCACTGGCGCCTGGTGTGCAATTGAAAAACTGAAAGCTAAGATCAAAACCAGTCCCAATCAGATACAATGAGCAGGAAAATAAAAATTTGCCGCCAAAATGCCAACGAACAAATTAATGATAATCGGATGCGTTGGCGGAGATTGTAAGAGGAAGGCAAACCCCAGCTTTGTTATACGATCGTACATATATTGGTAGATCGTAAATGTTACGATTTTGGATAGCAAATAACACGCTTCAGGTGTTTGACTGAAATTGAGTGTTGATGGCAGTTGCGTATGACGACATATCTGCCTGGAATTAACCAAATAAAAATACTGGACAAGGACATATTATGTAATCGCTTTGAATGGGTGAAGGTGAGTTGTAACAGCTTTCTTTGGGGGGCGGCCTTTACTGGCTTGTCAGTTGCTGGCCATCGGTGTACCAAGTTCGAGACGGTTGACAAATTCCTCATATTCGGTAATGTACCTATATGAACTTCGTGAGTAAGAGGCTACCGATTCACAAATTAACACATGGAATCGCTGAGCGATGACCGATTTTTGTGAGCCTATTGCTCGTTGCCCTGTCTCAGTGTGGGAGATGGGATATTTACGGGAAGTGTATGAACCGCTGGTGCAGTTTATGAATATGTACCTTAAGGGTACATAACTAACTTATAAAAAACTTTCACATACCGTTACGAAATACGTTTTATACGATTCCAACTAACACTAAACAACGATTCGCAGAAAAACTTTTAACAGAACTGGCATCCAGTTCAAGTGGAAGTTACTGTGTAGCGTGTTGCGAGAATGCATTGGAGTTGACGAGTGCGGCTGGGAGTTTGGTTGAGCAAAGATTGCCACCAAATCAGCAAACACCAGTAGGTCTTGCGAACACGACGAAGTGTAAAAAATATTACAATGAATGGTGGAGTGGCAATTGCTATTTTAAGAAAATTACCGAGACGAGCATACCTACTGAATATTCTGTTCTTTTCATTCTTTATACTGGGAGAATGCGACGGTTATGGTTGATGAAGACCACCGACGGGCGACCCATAGGACGTCAAAAAATCACATAAATATTGGATAGCAGATGAATCCACAAGGAGGCTTATTCCGACTGGTTGCAGTTTCATTTGCTTCTGAGGCTTTATTCTCATCTGTGTACTGTGTGTCTATTGGGAAAATTGATACTAAATCCCTTTGCATTTTACTTAAATCCATGTGCTAGATTTCTGCTGACCTACCATAGCATGATAGTGAAATTTACGTGTCCACATCTGGACGTGCGTGAAATAAATTACTAAGAGTTTATTTATTTTAAAAATAATATACTTTTATTATTAAAGTCTCTTAGGAGCTAAATAACGTGTAGTGTTCATCTACTATGTTAATTATTACTTCTCTAAAGGAACCCAAATGTTCCTATTTATAAATTAGCATAAAAAAATCAACTTTGTGAATTGCATCAGAGGGTTATTTACACGACCCAATTTCCGCTCCCACAAATCTACAGACGAAATTCATATTGCAACTTTACTGGAATCTAAATTCTTAGAAACAATTTTAGAAACACCTGTACTGACAACAGCAAAAATACACGAATGCATGTAGAGTAGTAGAATTGAATAATATTGTATTTTTATTCTTAATCAAATACTCGATCAATTAAGAAGGCATCGCTGCCTAAAAAATATTTTTTCATTCAAATTCGGCTTTTATTTTATTAACTTACTAGCGTTCCCGGCGAACTTCGTCCCGCCCAAAATTGACTTTTTGACTCAAGTAATTTTCACTCCCACCTGAAATTAATATTATTGATCCCAACTATAGCTTTTGACAAATACGATCTCACTGTGTACTACGATCAAAAAATAAAATAAAAAAATAAAAAACTCTCCGTAGAAAATGTATGGAAAATCAATTTTAACAAACTTTCCAATTTCCCGTTCAAATTTTCTAATTTTGTCGCCGTATGAACCTTCCTTAGGCGTAGACAAACGCAACAAAGAAGATTAACGTGTTGGCCAACCTTCCGCTTTTTGACTAAAATGGTTTACAGTACACGACGTACAGATTCGTTCTCAATAAGCGGATTCTGTCGAATGAGAATGTTTTTCTTTGAATTTATTCCTCAAAACCGTCGCTTGCATGACATTTGATTTGAGATCCTTCACCACCCAATCAAACGCGTTCTGTTACAAAGTCTCGGTGCATTGAGGTTGCGCAACAAAATTATAACTGAGCCGACTTTCAATTGTATAGATGTAAGCCCGGAACATCCAAAGAATTCAAAGATTCAACCAATCCTCATTAAGTTTTGTTTTCACGACACAAAGTAGCATATGTCCTTTCTTGGGCCCATGCGAATTTAAACCAAAAATCATAAAAATTGAAGGATTGGTTCCCGAATTATGGGTGCGCACATACGGACGTCAGTCTTTTTGATGTGTAAACATCTAAGCGCGCGTTGTTGGAATCTGGTGGAGTAGTTCCACACATTTAACTTGCGGGGATGGAAATGCGTCACTGTGTTTTATCATTGCATACATTTTTTGGCATCTGTTGGAGTAATTCCACACATTTAACTTGCGGGGACAGAGAATGCGTCACTGTGTTTTATCATTGCATACATTTTATCATTGCATACGTTTTTATCATTGCATACATTTATTGTCTGGAGCATATTAATTTCAGCTTTTTGTTGATGTGAAATAAAATTGTGTTTTATCATTACATACATTTTATCATTGCATACGTTTTTATCATTGCATACATTTATGAGTTGATGTGAAACAAGATTTCTCCATTTCGTCCTTGCACCGTACTCAGAAGAAATTTCAAGAATTCTGCAGGGAGATAATTATCTTTTACCAATCATCATAAGCGGAGACTTCAATATCAATTTTGCAACTCCAGAAGCTCAACCATGTATTGTTTTTATGCAAGATAAATTTAATCTTCAAATGAACTCCAACCGGAAAATTTCAACAACACGATATGGAACAACCATCGATGCTGTCTTCCAGCGTAATCTAGATAGATAACAGTCTCGAATGTACATATCTTACTTCAGCTACCACAATCCGATTGTATCTATTCCAAAGAAACTGGCAATGAACGAATAAATTATTGTTATTTCATAACATATCAAGAATACGGTTATTACAATTCCCTCTTTTCTCAATGACGTGTATCAAGCCACACATATACCGCACGCACGGTGTTTACACATGCACATATTTCGGGACTGTTGGATACAGTCGCACCAATTTTTTATATGTAGCTGTGCCCACCCGGCTTTGCTCATATCTTTCGTATAAAGTCCTGCTCACATTTCGCAAAGTCCTTTATTTGGACAATGTCCATTAATAATTTTAATGCTTCCACAACCCGTTCTCCTATCCCGCTTATGTTTTGCAAAGTACCACAGGGTCCGAAACTATAGTATATTTCAATCTTGAAGGAACCATACCTACCCATCCACAAATTTCAATCAATTCGGTAGAGCTGTTTCGGAGATCGGCAACAGCGCCACCTATCAGGTCCAAAAGTATCCTATCCTTTAAGTGGGAACGAAGAATATACATCCACAAAATTTCATTGAAATCGGTTGAGCAGTTTCGGAGATCGACAACAACGCCACCTATCGGGTCCAAAATTTTTTCTTTTAAGACTGCCTAAGCCTGAAATACACCAATACGAACAAAACAAAAGAAGAATCATAAAATTTGGCCCAGTAAAAACATTTTCCTTGGTTATGTTATTTGTGCCGGAAATCGAATGGAAATGTTATTTACCTATTTAAAATTGATTAAAAACTAATTTGGAATTTTTGTCGAACAATTGTACAGCTAAATGAAATGTCAAATTATTCAAAAAAGTATAGACAACCAACGCCAACTATATTATTACAATTAAATTAAATGTTGTTGATACAAAATTGATATGCAGGGAAATCTAACTTGTCATAAATAACTCCCAGCGCCACCTATCGGGTCCAAATTTTGGCAAAAGCTTTCTATTTTGCATGTGAATCTCGGAAATCTTAAATCAAAATTGAATATATCTACATATTTTTAGGGATCCGCAGCCAAATGGCAAAAATCGGAACCCTATTAGATTCGTCATGTCTGTCTGTCTGTCTGTCTGTCCGTTGTATGTCACAGTCACTTTCTCCGAAACTATAAGAGCTATACCGTTGAAACTTGCTAAGTAGATGTATTCTGTGAACCGCATTAAGATTTTACACAAAAAAAATTTTGGGGGTCCCCATACATAGAACTGGAACTCAATAAAACAATTTTCATCAAACCCATACGTGTGGGGTATCTATGGATAGATCTTCAAAAATGATGTTTAAGTTTCTAATATCATTTTTTTCTAAAGTGAATAGTTTGCGCGAGAGACACTTCCAAAGTGGTAAAATGTTTCGGAACCCTTCATGAGCGAGTCCGACTCGCACTTGTCTTACTTTTTATTTCTTAGTATATTTCTAAGAGCCCATTGCGAATAATCAGTTACTGGAAGCACTGTTTATTGATTCTGCAATCCATTACAATATATTTAAAAACAAAATATACATGCCATCTCGTCTTCACTGCATTTGCCTTGCATGAACTGATACTGAAGTCTTTCTTTTTCTCTGTTTCTAAATTTACTGTTGTTGTTGTTCTGCTCTGCTGTCAGCTGACACTTTTTTATGTTTAAACACGGCCGTAGCTATGGCATTGTGGGGCAATGCCCTACCTTGAAACCACAATGCCCTACCTTAAAAATACCAAAAACGAATATAAATTATTATAATTAAATTGTTTGTTCATAGTTTGAGATACAAAACATTGTAGCGATAGGTATCTATCTAAACTTTTCGAACGTTCATATTTTAATAATTCTTTGTTCTGTGTATAGATGGCATTTGAAGCGCCATGAAACGATGGGTCTATGTATTTAATTATAATATCTGTGATGCAGAGGGAGTTCCTCATAGCCCATATTGCAATCTATGGTACGGGGAATCCCCTTTTAAACTAATGTCGTTTTCCATTGGGACCAAAAATCAATCTTTTTTTTTATCTAAATCACTTTTAACGTTCCATTGGGCAGAAAAATCAATCTTTTTTCGGTTCGGAGCACTTTTTGCAGATCTGGATATTTTTTCTGATTTACACATACCAAACAGCTGTTTTACGTCAGTTTAAGAAGTTTGTTTACGAGACAAATGCGGAAAGTTTCTATGGATATGATTTGAGAAATTATTATCTTCATTGTCTCCCTCGTCATCTGAAGACTACAAATCACAAATAATACTTCATTTATATAGGCGAAACATTTTTCATCTGAAACAAATTTCTGGTGGTCCCAATGGAAAACGAAATAAAATAAACATTAGCTAGAGATTGATTATGATTGTTTGTAGTTTGGTTAAGTAAAGTGTACGGTAAAGAGTGTTTTAGTAAAAAATCAATACAATTGTTATTTTTATTGGTATAAATAATTGAAGATTCATTGATTTCGCGATGGATATACGGGCTTTCTTTGGAAAAAACGAAAAGTTGAAGAGCAAATTTACCACGAAGAACCTCACTGCGCAAAACAGGTGGAAGCACAAAATACAATCGCTACTCCTAGTTCCATGGCAATAGGCAACGAGAGGCACTGCAGTGTGCGAATCTAAGTTCTCAACTTTAACTGCAATCAATAGGCCTCATAGGCTGTCAATGGGTCAGGAGAGAATGGGTGGTATGGTATTTCTGGCGTTTGAAAAAAAAACGAACAGAATCAGTTGATCTGAACGAAGTTCTTCGCATATTGAATAACATGGCGATTAGCAGAATTCAGCTGTTTTACATATTTTTTATTAGTATGTTAATTATTATAACAAGTTTGCAGAAACAATATGATCTTAATGGTATTTTTGGTCGTATCTATTTACTCGTATCACCCCACCTAACAGTTAATTATTACCTCACTCAGACGTGGATATCTACATCCAAAGTCCAACTATATTGTTCGCTTGTTCTTCATCATTGAGGACTTAATAGTTCTTAGATCCATGCTCATGCTCTGTAACAGAAACTATTTGTCTACGAATAGCTATTGAATGTACATCACTGACCTAGAGGTCAATTAAGGAGTACGTGCTAAGAGGGCAGATCAATTATGATACATTTTTTACTTTCGCCCTACCTGTAAACAATGTTGCCCTACCTCAAATTCTACTCTAGCTACAGCCCTGTGTTTAAACTAATACATTTATAAAAAAATATTTAAAAACTTCATTTTTATCGCATTTTTTATAAATTCAAAATCTACTGCAAAAAAAAAGTGAATCTTTTGAAGTGAATACTGCACTTTTT
Source organism: Cheilosia urbana (assembly GCA_946477585.1). Lineage (NCBI taxonomy): Eukaryota > Metazoa > Arthropoda > Insecta > Diptera > Syrphidae > Cheilosia > Cheilosia urbana. The sequence goes on from OX297857.1 coordinate 8,307,396, forward strand.
TTAAAGATCTACTGCGAAATTTTATAACTGAAGTCCGAACCCTGATACATACATACTTGGGATGTTTGTTGATAGTGAGGGTATTCCGTCGCCATCTGGTTGACATGATTGTGTTTTGCATGTTATTTGTTATCTCTAACATAACTCCTCCCTCCTTTGTCTTTTGTTTTTCCCGAAACAAATATATTAAAAAAATTGAAATTATTATGACTATAATTAAAGTTATTCCATGCATACTAAAGTTTATGTTTTTTTTCTTCTATTTCATTTATATTACTTATGTTTAAATCAATAAATTTTTGATTTTACACTCGTTATGTCATATGGAATTTCTATATCTATAGGGATGGGTTGATTTACAATTGCGTATTTGTTAGAAAACCTTTGATTATTAATTTCCAATTTACAGTTTTCAAAAGTGATCAAAGCGTTTCTTTTGATTGCAATCAATTTCCTTTCGTCACAATTACTATTTATTTTCACATCGCTGTTTATTGCAAGTACTGCTCCTTCCACTAATTCTACGATTACATTTTTATTTTTATTTGTTTTCTTAGTACAACTTTTCGTTTTATTGAGACAGTTTACAAATGGTTTTAGATTTCTTATTTCTTTATTTTCTTTATACACCTTATTACTTCCGTTTATTTTTATAAAAAATTCACTTTCAATAAATATTTAATTCTTTATTTTCCTTATTAGGTATTGAAGTAAAGAAATATTTATCAAAAGTTAACATTTTATCAGGAACTTGGATTACAAATATTAATAAATTTTCGTGAAATTCTCCAACTGATAATAATTTTATTTTTTTTTTAGTTTATACAGATCAACATCATACTTATCAGTTTCTTCAGATGTTAGTAGATTTTATTTGCTAGTAATCTACTAGCTAGTACTATATTTTTGATTCTTTCAATAAGTTCTTTTAACGAGTCTAATCTTCTCTTCTTGAAACTGGTTATTGATTTTTATCTGATTGTTTTCTGGTTTGCGTGTATCTGATAAGCAGAATTTCTTCTTAATAGGGTGTCTATCATATTTACTTTGTTTGCACATATTGCATGAATTTATCATGTCGTTAACTAGTTCTCTCAGATTTTTCAAATAGATTTTTGTTTTTAATCCTCTGTAATTCTCTTCGATGCCAGAAAGACATGTTCCCTTTTGATGGTATAACCTTATTTGCTGGACAGTTTCTTCTTCTGAGTTCATGTCTTTTGCATAGGACATGCATTTTATCCTATTTCCCTATAATCGAATTAATTTTTGTTGTAGTATATTAAAATTACTTTCATTGACTACAGGGTTTGCATAAATTCCCGTTATTTTACTTTCTATTAGTAGTATTAATTTGTCTTCTATATATTTCTGTTTTAAAGAATCTATACCTATGAATATTCTTCGTTTTTTGTTTAACATTTTCGTTTGATAACCTAATGTTAGTATTATTTGCTGATTATATATATTTATATATGCAAGTATCTTTTATGGGGAAATGATCATTTGCTTCTTCGTGTTGAAAATGGATCGCTGGTTCTACAGAGTCTAAAACGTGTATTTCTTCTCTATCTGTGATTCATCTACTCAGGAAGTCTGCAACTGTATTGCTTGTTCCTTTGCGATACTCGATTCTCATATCATATTCGCCTAGTTGAAGTATCCATCTCTGGAGTCGAGGTGAAATATCTTTGCCAAGGTTTTTGGTTTGAGCCATTTTAACGGTTGGTGATCCGTTTTTAACTCGAAACGTCTACCATATAAGTAAGGTCGCAGATGTCTTACTGACCAAACAATTGCGAGTAATTCTTTCTCGGTCGTACTGTAGTTTCTCTCATGTTCATTGAGTGTTTTACTAATGTACGTTATTGGATGACCTTTTTGAGATAATACTGCATCAATTGCATAGTTAGATGCATCTGTCGTTAATACGAATATTTCATTAAAATCAGGATATGCAAGTATAGGTTCTGTTTGCAGTGCATTTTTGAGCTCCTGATGTGCTTCCTGATAGCTTGTATCAAATTTATCAATTTTCGTATCTTTTTTTAGATATTTAGTTATAGATTTTGCAATTTTTGCATAATCTTTTATAAATTTTCTGTAATACCTACCCTGTTATGCCCAGAAAAGATTTAATTTCTTTTTGTGTAGTAGGTAGTGGTATTCTTTCAATAACTGTAGTTTTGTCACAGTTAGGCTTAATACCCTTGTCAGTAATAATATGACCTAAAAAATTTGTTTCACGTTTAAGAAAATTGCATTTATCAATTTTAACTTTCACGTTATATTTCCTTAATCTTTGGAACACCAAATTTAAATTAATCACGTGCTCTTCCAGTGAAGTACGGAAGATTAGAATGTCGTCTAAATAAACTACACAGATTTTATTTATCAGTTCATCGAAAACTTCGTTCATCATTCTTTGAAAGGTACTTTGGGCGTTTTTTAATCCGAATGGCATGCGTAACCATTCGTAATGTCCATATTGAGTTGAGAAGGCAGTTTTCTCAATATCTAACGGATCCATTTTCATCTGATGGAATCCTTTCGCGAGATCTAATGTCGAAAAATATTGGACTCTTCCGAGTTTGTCCAATATCGCATCGATATTGGGTATAGGGTGTTTGAACTCGATTGTTTTCTCGTTCAACTTGCGATAGTCGATCACCATACGCCACTTCTGTTTTCCAGAATTGTCTTCTTTCTTTGGGACTACCTAAATAGGTGCATTATAGGGTGAAGTACTTTTCTTAATAATACCCTGAGCTAATAAGTCCTTAACTTGTTTTTCGATTTCTTGTTCGTGTATTTTAGGATACCCATAGATTTTGCTAAATATTGCGCTATCATGTTCTGTCCTAATATTGTACATGGTATGAGTGGTAGATGTTGGATTATCTCCTTTTTAAAAAAAAAAAAACGTATTTATTTCTTTCAATAAATTTATTTAAAATTTGTTTCTCTTCTAAATTCAAATCCTCACTAATAAATTGGCTCATTTCAGTTGAGTTACAATAATTAAGTGTATGGATTTCTTCGAATTCATATGGACATTTTTCGATTTTATCTTTATGATTTTCGAAATAAGTTTTCCTATTATTTAATTCTATAAATCCTTCTTCTAGATCTATTTTTGCTTTGATGAGTTTTTTTTTTATATATACTTCTCCCGGGAAAGGCGAACCTATAGCGCTTCAAAAGCGCCCCGAGATGCCTGCAGATGTATGTTTGTTCTGCCGGAAATATATCCCCAGGAAGCGAGTTCCAAAGTTTGCTTGTCCTGTAACAGAAGGAGTTTTTGAAAGTTGATGTCCTCGCGGTTGTCAAGTGTACTGTATGGTCATGAGCATTAGCAGCCTATCTTGTTGGGCGCCCAAAAGTTGCATTTCGAGGGATAATGTCTTTGAGTTCCTCAGAACATCTGCCATGGAAGTACCTATAGAACAAGCATAGGTCAGCGACTTGTCTTCTGTGCACCAACGGTTGTAGATTCGATGTGAGTGTATAGGGTCTCAAACGAGTCGAACTGCTCGTCTCTGTATGTTATCAAGCAGGTTAAGTGAATGTTTTGGGGCCGAGCTCCATATATGGGAACAATATTCCAAGCCTGGTCTAACCTGTGCTTTGTAGAGAAGGAGAAGTTGCTTGGGGCTAAAGTACCTCTTTGCTCTAAATGGGTAGCTCAACTTTGCGGACGCCGATTTTGCGATATAGGATATGTGGTCCTGCCATGTGATTCCTGAGTTGACTGTGACTCCTAGAAGGTGCATTGAGTCCTTGTGATGGATTGGATGGTCATCCATTTGGATCTGAGGAACTGTTGATGCATTTTTTCTGGAAAATGCCGTGAGCTGTGTCTTGTTTGCATTAAATACAACCAAGTTGTCCTTTCCCCACTTTAATAGATTCTGGCCTATTATTCCATCGAATTTTTATTTTTTTATTTCCATCAACTTCCATGCCAGCATTGCTTCATGTTCGTTGAATTCAACAGGCACTTTGGTTATGATTTCTTCTTTAATGGTATTAGTTGTATTATTAGCGACTTTTATTTGAATCCGTACAGGATTTCGTTGTATTTCTTAAAGTGCATATTCATCCAGTATACTTTTAGTCGAACCTGTGTCTATTCGAATTTTTAGTTTTTTATTGTTAATGGTTGCAATTATTATGGGAAGTGCTTCGTTTTCCCTATCAAAGTAACACTTACCTCATGATGTTCTACGTCTACATTATTAACATACATGGGTTCTTGTCTTGAATTACTAGTTCTAGGATTATTATAGTTATTCTGCCTATGATAATTATAAGGTGGCCTATATTGGTAGTTATTTCTAAGTATATTATTATTATTTGCCCTAATCTGATTACTATTCATTTCTATGTTACTTCTTTGATGAAATTGTTGATTGTTCTGTATATACTGAGGTCTTTGATTATAATTATTATTTTGATATTGCCTATGGGTTTGAATTATTTGGTTTGGGGTTAGGGCTTGGTTTTTCACTAAGGTTTTTATACATTACTAGCAAACCCATACCCGCTTCGCTGAGCACATTTCCAAGTGGCTGTTCGCTTAAAAAAAAAAGTAAAAAAAAAAATTAATTTAAGAGGCGTACAACACTTTCAATTTTTCAGGCTTCAGAAATGCTGAAACCTAAGGGAGCAGTAAGAAAACTTTGAATAAAGTTCATTTTTTTTAATATCTTACATTTTATTTTAATATGCTTTTTTATAAACAACATTGGTTTTGCCATCTCTTGCATAAATAAAGGGAAGACCGGTAGTTTGGAACGATCCAATAAAAATGTTTATTTGTTGAGTTGATTTTCAACTTTTTAAAGCAGCCGAATGGCCTGATGATGCTTGAAAAGTGCTTTGTGAAAAATTCAGAGATGCTTGCGATGCGCTTGCCGATGCATTTTTCGATGAACCGCGCATTTGAGAATCATCCCAATCTGTCAAATATATAAAAAAAAGAATAAAATACCCAAAATATGACAAAGGCAAATTACAAACCAAAATCTTTGCCGCTTGTATTGCTGCGAGGTGACGGTGATACCTATTACACTTTTTGTTTCGTTTTCAGTTTTATCGTTGCGAGACGATTTTAATGCTTCCAAAGCAACATTATTTGCTGCTTGTTGTTCACCACTTCCATCATTTTTCTTTCTATTGTCGCCTAAATAGTCCATTTTGAACTAATTGACACGGACAAAATTCACTTCAATTATTTGAACATAATGTTTCAAAAAACTTAAATCTAACCGTGAATGATGTTCGCCAAAAAGCAAAAAACGCTAATTATAGCACATGATTTAGATTTAGACAAAAGAAAAATAAATTAAATTGTACACTGAGCCAAAAAACAACCTAGAATCAAAAAAAACGTCTTTGAATCAAAGTAAAACGTTAACGATTTGGGACCAAACACGGAAATTTTTAAATCAAAGTAGTGCAACTTAAAATATTTTTTTAATGAAAAGACACTTAAAATCAAATACATTACAACTTTAAATTGAGGACGTAGTTGAAAAGGTTTTCATAATGGCGTACACTTGATTTTAATCACATTTATCTTTGATTTAAGTGTGACTTCCGTTTACTTCAAATGCTCGTCGACTTTGAATGAAAGTAATCCTTATTAAAAACAAAAGTGAAGCAACTTTGAATTTAGTTGAAATGTTTTTAGATCAAAATAGAATCCACCTAAATTTATTACGATAACAACCTTATTTCAAAGGCAATTCGACTTTCAATCAATGTCATAGACGAGCTTGATTTAATGTTACTTACACTTGATTTTAGTCACTTTTATCTTTGATTTAAGTGTGATTTCCGTTTGTTTCAAATGCTCATCGACTTTGAATGAAACTAATCCTTATTAAAAACAAAAGTGAAGCAACTTTGAATTTAGTTGAAATGTTTTTAGATCAAAATAGAATCCACCTAAATTTATTACGATAACAACCTTATTTCAAAGGCAATTCGACTTTCAATCAATGTCATAGACGAGCTTGATTTAATGTTACTTACACTTGATTTTAGTCACTTTTATCTTTGATTTAAGTGTGATTTCCGTTTGTTTCAAATGCTCATCGACTTTGAATGAAACTAATCCTTATTAAAAACAAAAGTGAAGCAACTTTGAATTTAGTTGAAATGTTTTTAGATCAAAATAGAATCCACCTAAATTTATTACGATAACAACCTTATTTCAAAGGCAATTCGACTTTCAATCAATGTCATAGACGAGCTTGATTTAATGTTACTTACACTTGATTTTAATCACTTTTATCTTTGATTAAAATCGGACTTCCGTTTACTTCAAATGTCCGTCGCATTTTAATGAAAGTAATCCTTATTAAGAATCAAAATGAATCAACTTTGAATTATGTTGCAATCTGTTTAAATCAAGCCATTAACAATCTTATTTCACACGTTATATTTTTTATGTTTAATAAAAATCTATACTTTATATTAATAATTAATTACTTTGATTTACATAAAATGATTCATTTTAATTCCAAATATTGACTAACATTAGCTTACCCTTTAAAGATGGACCTAGACAAATTTATTCAAGAGAAATAAAAATGATTTAATAAAAAACGATTTCTTTATATAATGACAACTTCTTTAATTTTATCAAAAGAAAGTTCGCAATTGTTTTTTCCTTTTCTTTATGAAAAATGTGATTTATGTTTACAAGTCTTTTACTATTACATTACTCAATTGTTTCCTAATTTATTAGGCTTCGAATTTCTTGTTAGATATTTTAAGTAATTTATACAATAATTCATACGAGCTATTCATTTTAAAAAAAAGTGTCAGAAATGATTTTGTTTATTTAGTAAAAAGTAAACTATATATATTTATTTTTAACAAATGTTTTTCCATTGTTTATTTGATAAAGGTTAAGGGGAGGACTTGTAAAATAATTAATATCTTTTAATACTACATTACTTAACTTTTCACCAACTTCATAGCCTTGGAAATGCTTGTTAAATTTCTTAATTTTAATTTCATTACAAACAATGTATAAACTATTTTTTTTGTGCAGTATGTCAATAATTTTGAATAATTTAAACGAAGAATGAATACAAGCTAAATAGAAATTACTTTTGTATATAATTCCTTTGTACGTCACGTTATTAGCTATGGTAATATTGGGTAGATCAGATATTTCTAAATCCAAGTGTTTATAGTAATCTTTGCTGGGAAGAATGTTAGGCTGGAAATGACTGATGTCGAAACATGGTCTGAATCCATCTTTATACTTAGTTAAAAAGTAGGCATGTTGTAAGGAAGCCTTAATAGCAAGAGAATACGGTGGGTTTAGTCTAGATGTAATAGTATTAAAATATGCCCTTCCCTGTTTGTGTTTTGCTTCAAAACGCATTACCCAAACAAATTTTAGAGGTCCACACATTTTTATAGCGGTGGGATAGTGCACTAAAAAATGGTGTTTTGGTTTGAGACTTGCTCCATATAATTTCACATAAAGCGTATGATGATCAGTAATAAGCTTTTCTAACAATTTTAATTCCTCTTCACAGTATTGGGGTTTGAATAAAAAATCAATTATTTGATTTAGTTTAACTAGTAAAGCCCAATGCTTGTTTTCTGAGTCAATTAAATCACCTATCATCAGTGTTAAGAAATTAACAAAACATAAAACTTCACTTGCTGTCATTTTTAAATTATAAGACCTTAACCTTTTTATGTCCAAAGGTTGGGAAGAATTACCAGCATCTGTTTCTCCAAGCGGAAAAAATTGTTTCCTGCTATTCAGAGTGTCAATGGAAATTACGTTTTCTTTGATTAAGCCCATAAGTACATTACAAACGTCGTAAACAGCTACCCCCTCTAATACATCATGCATTAGGTCGAAGTAAAAGTTTTCACTTACATGAAAGCTTTCTATTCCGTGAAAAACACATTCACTCTTTAAACCGGTCTCTAAATAATCAGCTTTTAAAAGGTCTTGCTGATATTGTTCCTTATTTCTGATATATTCAGTTTCCTCTTTAGAATCAGTTTGCATTTCACGTCTGCTTCTAGTGCAACAACGGCAAAACCTTTTAGAATTAAATGACTTTACAAATCCGAAAATACTGTTCAGTCCCAAATTGTCTCCAACAATTAAACCCAAAACGAAATGCACACATACAGTCTTCTTCCCTGTTTGTATATCAACACCAGCCTCTAAGGTTTTTAATTCTTCGACTAAGTGGTGAAATGAAACTTCATTCCCACAACTTTTCAAATTTTTAGATAAAATAAAACCCCCGTGGAATAAAAAGTCTAATTTCGATAGCAAATATTGCGGAAGAGTTGGGAATGTGTAATAACATGCACAAATGGAAGATGTATGTGTACCAAGAGCATTGTTGATTTGAAAATCGTCGAAGTATAATGTAAAAGGAATAATAATATCATCTGGCTTAAACTTTTGTTGTTTATTTTTGAATGTATTGCCATTTACAAAATTTTGAATTTTTTCTTGGCTTGAATACATTTTTTGATTTTTTAATGTTAAGTCTAAGACCCCCGGTAATTCAAAAAAAGATTTAAATTGAAATTGAAGAGACAAAAGATAAACATTAATTAGCTTTTCTTCAAAAGTTGGTAGGTATTCCTTTTACTAGTTTTTCAGATACAGTGTTTTTAATCAGAAAGGTTTTTGGTGCATCATAGACGCCCATGTCACTCAACATTTTTAACATTCGATGTTCTGACTTTATTTGCTCAAAAGGGTTATTACAAAAAGCCATTACACAATCTATATCTTTTTGAACTTCGCTTGGAATCTGACCTGAGGTGATCTGTTTCATCGAGTTAGTAACCGTTGATAAAAATACTGAAATCATATTTTGAATTTCTAATACTTCTTTTCTAGGCATAAAAGTACGTGCGTATAGCTTTAGAGATAAGTTAATGGCAGATGCTTTAAGCTCGCTTAAAATTTTAGAAACATCGTATTCATAAATAGCTTCATGTTTAACATGCGACGTGCTACTGGACTGAATTGTATGTACATCAACATCCAAAGTGTTGTTATTTGAATGAGAAATATTTCTGCATCCGGAAACAGTTTTAAATTTGTCTATTTCTGAGGATTTATGCAAATTGTTTAAATGACGACGAAAAACTTTATAATTGGAAAATACTTGGTTGCAGTTATTTTGCTTGCATTGCAAATCATTGTTTTGCGGTATTAAGTGGTCGTATTTTAGATGACGTACAAGGAGGTCAGTGCAAGAAAATTGATTGCAGCATTTAAAACATATATACATAGTTGTTTTAAGAAAAACCCAATAGGGCTTATATGTTACGATGACGAAGAAGGAGGTCAATGCATGGAAAATTATTTCAGCATTTGAAACAGATGCATACAGTAGTATTATAAAAGAAAATAAGTTGTTCTAAAAAAGAATCAAATTTGTATAAAGTAATCAAGGTGACGAGGGTCAGTACAAGAAAATGGATTGCAGCATTTGGATCAGATGCATACAGTAGTATTATAAAAGAAAATAAGTTGTTCTAAAAAAGAATCAAATTTGTATAAAGTAATCAAGGTGACGAGGGTCAGTACAAGAAAATGGATTGCAGCATTTGGATCAGATGCATACAGTAGTATTATAAAAGAAAATAAGTTGTTCTTAAAAAGAATCAAATTTGTATAAAGTAATCAAGGTGACGAGGGTCAGTACAAGAAAATGGATTGCAGCATTTGGATCAGATGCATACAGTAGTATTATAAAAGAAAATAAGTTGTTCTAAAAAAGAATCAAATTTGTATAAAGTAATCAAGGTGACGAGGGTCAGTACAAGAAAATGGATTGCAGCATTTGGATCAGATGCATACAGTAGTATTATAAAAGAAAATAAGTTGTTCTAAAAAAGAATCAAATTTGTATAAAGTAATCAAGGTGACGAGGGTCAGTACAAGAAAATGGATTGCAGCATTTGGATCAGATGCATACAGTAGTATTATAAAAGAAAATAAGTTGTTCTAAAAAAGAATCAAATTTGTATAAAGTAATCAAGGTGACGAGGGTCAGTACAAGAAAATGGATTGCAGCATTTGGATCAGATGCATACAGTAGTATTATAAAAGAAAATAAGTTGTTCTAAAAAAGAATCAAATTTGTATAAAGTAATCAAGGTGACGTACAAGGAGGTGCTTCGAAAAAAGAATCAAAATTGTATAAAGTAATAAAGGTAGAAGAAGGTGTTTCAATAAAAGAATCAAATTATTATAAAGTAATTTAGGAAAATGAGTGCAGCATTTAAAACAGATGCATACAGTTGTAAAACGTATCTGTACTACTTAACAGAGCTCATATAACTTAATAGAGATGTTATGTTGGGTGATTGTAAATCGTATTGTGTTTCGATATTATAAAAGTACTTTTGAATAAAAACCCAACAGGGCTGACATGCTAAGGGATATTGCAATGAGAGAACTTGAAAAATTTTGAAGCAAATGTCAAGTGCTTCTATAAATGAATCGAATTTGTATAAAGTTTTATCCAAATATACAAAAAATGAATTTAAATTAATTTCGTCTGCCCCAACGACAATAATGAATGGCTGTATAGTTAGCCCTACGTTATAATATTTATTAATCAGCTCTTCTATCTTTTCGGAATAGTTCGTTATCAAAGAAAGCCTCAAAATGAAGCTTTCTTGTGCATCGCTTATAGTCACCTTTCTTTTATTGCTGCCAGCCTTGTCTTTGAACCTGGATACTGGGGGAATGACCGAGTTTAATAACGTTGTCAAGAGATAGTCTTCGGAATCTAAGAAATAAATGGTTTTATATAAGGCGTGTCTGTATTGCTTCCTTTTATATTTACCTTTTCCAATCTCTGGGGTTGTTTTCAAAAGTGAAAACCTTCTTTTGCAGTTTTCGTTATGTATGTTGACTTCAAAATATTTCTTAATATTTATTTTGAAGTCATCCCATTTAGCAAATAAAAGTTGTTGCTTTTTTGGGTATAAAAGCGTAAAGTCTATGTTTATCTACAAAAAAATAGCTATGAGTTAAAATATTATTTAAATTTAATTAAATTTTTACCAGGTCTGGTGCCCTTGAGTCCGAGAATTTCGGCCAAGATTTCAAAAACTCTGCATTTGTGGATAATTTTAGTTCCTTCTGACGGAGGGAAAAAGTTTTTTTCCACTTATCTAGCACTAAGTTCCAATCAGAGCTATCTCGGCTTAGGACAGTTTTAAGAGCCAAGGCTATAGAATCGTCTACCTCGTCAAGTTCAGATTCAGATGGACCTTCAAGTTGCATAGAAGAGCATTCGCTTGACTTAGAACGTTTGGACCGGGAGTTTACATATTTGCAATATAATTTTCCGCTGGGATTTTTTTTTTCCTTTTCGAGGAATAAAATAATAATCCTGAAAATACAACAATATTTAGTCAATCAATAAATGAATCAAATTTGTACAAAGTTCTACCCAAATATATAAAAAAATTATTTAAATTAGTTTCGTCTGTCCCAAAGACAATAATGAATGGCTGATAGTCAGCCCTACGTTACTATATTATTTATTTATCAGCTCTTCTATCTTTTCGGAATAGTTCGTTATCAAAGAAAGCCTCAAAATTAAACTTTCTTGTGCATCGCTTATAGTAACCTTTCTTTTAGCCTTGCCAACCTTATCGTTGCGCCTGAATACTGGAGCAATAACCAAGTAAAAACGAATATTTGATTTAGACTATGATAGCCAAAACCTTTATCCTACTGATGAAAACTAAAAAAACCCTATAAGTCTAAGCTACGCAGTCGATTTTTGTTGCAATAAAAATTCCAGTACGTTTAATGTGTTTAAAAATCAAATTTGTACTTTAAAAACAGAGAGAAATGGCAACTTGGTTGTCCTGATGTTTATTTTACAGTGAAGTCTCACGTATGTACAGTACGAAATGACTTGTTTCTAAACGGTTGAGAAATGAAATTAAAGTACATATTTATTTACTCCATAATAATATGATTTATTAAAAAAAGTTGAAAAAGTTGAATAATTTTGTTTGGACTAGACTAGACCTTTCGATATACCCATTTCTTGAATTCGAGCTGAATTTTTAAACTGAAGGGAAATCTAGCACTTACCTCAGCCTCCTTTTCAGTTGGAAAAATGGAAATTATTTGATCAACGATGAATGGGTAGTCAAATGGTTTTAGACACAAATTTGTACATATGATTTCTTCTGTAATCAATTGTACAAGTCCTTCCCTGTGGATATTTTCTAAACGATTGTTTTTTTCATAAAGATGAAGTAAACTCTTTCCTCTTGATGATGAAGTTAAGATTTCTCGAAGATTCTATTTGATTTGTAATATTATTATTACCTAAATATCTATCTACCACATTTAGTTTAATACTTACAATCTTAGAATGTCTGGGTTGATGAATTATTTCTTTTGAAGTATCTATTCTGCTCTGCCAATCGTCAACTTTCGAATTGAGGGAAATGGTTTCATCATCCTTCCCATACTAAGGCGTAATACAAATAAAAATAACAACTATAACCGTTGACATAAAAAGTGTTATAAGATATATTGATAACTACCTACCTGTTCTTTTCTCCAAAAAAAAAGTTTTTCTCTGAATTCTGCCCTCTTTGCAATGTTTGGAATAGCATCTCTGATGTCCTCTTTAGATAGATATTGCAAACTGTGGTAAGTAATGCGCTTATCTGAATAAAAAGTATAGTAACAATAACAACTAAATAAGTACATCAAAAGAAAAGGGTTAAATATAACTTTCTTTAGAGCCAAAGTGTTTTTTTTGGTTCCACTCAATCCGAAATTATAAAGAGGAACAAGAACAATATTGAAAGTTTTATACACGATCGAAAGACAAATGCATATAAAACTGGTTATGCATTTCTGACAAACATTACTAAATATAATGTTGTTTCGACAATACTGTATTTAGCAACAGAACCCAAACCGCATTGACTTCAATAATATACTAGATTTGTTAATAAAACTTGAAAACATTTTCAATTTCTTACCTTTTAGTACCTGCAGCAGAGACTCAAGGTTAAACTCTTTCAGTAATTGAGTCAACTTTATTTCGTCGTCATCTGCTGGTTGGAAAAATTCATCTAAAATTTGACCATTTTCATCTAATTGAATTAATTCGAAATCTGGGCTTAATATTGTGCTGTTTATATGTGCTAAATTTTGGATATCCATTTTTATGTTATCCTATACAAAAAAAAATGATTCAGAAATAGATGTGAAAATTAAAAATCGATACCAGGTATCGCTACAATGCAGAATGATAGCTTGATAAATTAAAGATTTATTCGAAGTTTTAACAGAGCCAACTTTGAAAACATAACTGATGAAAATGGTAGGTACTTACAGCCTATAATTGATAGCTAGTTGAACTAGATAGAATTTCAACAAAAAAAGCGGGTTCGTGTAACACCAACGATTAATAATATATCTTCTGATAATGAAGAGAGCGTGGAAAGTAGAAGAAATCACTCTTGTTATTTGGTACTACATGTCGACCAACAATAATATATATGTTTTCTACGCCAAGGTGTTTCCTAAAATAGTTTAGGAATAAATACGTTTTCAAATATAAAAATCGCTCTACTGAATTTAGAGTACGATTAAGCTAGTCTAGTTCTGCATTGTAGCGACGACCTGACTAAAAAAAAGAAGATACGTGCATTTTCTGCGTCGTACATTATGTGAAACAAATAGGTTTACACATTTATATTCACGATCACAAACCATCAAAGAAAAACTTTCTGACTGATTAATTTAATTTTGATCGAAATGCGCACTTTACGCGGAAAAAATGTGAAAATGGCAAACCTATTTGTTTCACTTCATGTTGTCACTTCAATCTCAATACAAGGGTAGATTGCAACGATAGTACGAATACCTTCCCTTTCGCACATACAGCCAAGTAAGAATATTCTGGCGCAAAATAACGATTCGACAAAGAAAATTAATTCTGTGTTATTGCAAATATATGATATTCTGCATATATTTATATTCACGATCACAAACCATTAAAGAAAAACTTTCTGACTGATTTATTTAATTTTGATCGAAATGCGCACTTTACGCGGAAAAAATGTGAAAATGGCAAACCTATTTGTTTCACTTCATGTTGTCACTTCAATCTCAATACAAGGGTAGATTGCAACGATAGTACGAATACCTTCCCTTTCGCACATACAGCCAAGTAAGAATATTCTGGCGCAAAATAACGATTCGACAAAGAAAATTAATTCTGTGTTATTGCAAATATATGATATTCTGCATATATTTATATTCACGATCACAAACCATTAAAGAAAAACTTTCTGACTGATTTATTTAATTTTGATCGAAATGCGCACTTTACGCGGAAAAAATGTGAAAATGGCAAACCTATTTGTTTCACTTCATGTTGTCACTTCAATCTCAATACAAGGGTAGATTGCAACGATAGTACGAATACCTTCCCTTTCGCACTCACTTTAAATATGAAAAGTGCAAATAATATGGCGTCGCATTATGACGCCAAATCGCAGACAAAAAATTATTTGTTCTTGCAAAAAAAAAAAATTGGTATTTGAGATTTGAATATATTTTCTAAGCCATAAAACAGATAGGATATTAATATAGTTATACCACGAAAATAATGAATGCGAAAATACTGATATGAGCCGTCAAGCCAAATGAATATGTATTTCGCCGAATCGCAATACCAAACAGAATAACCAATGATTTGTTTTTGCAAGAATAATATTTGGCTAAATGAAAGCTATACCACGTAAACAATTGCGCATTAATATATTTTAATTATATAATAAAACTAAAACTATTAAAAGACACTTACCATAGATTTCTGTTTTTTTTTTTTTTTTTTGTTACTTTAACGCGAACGGACTGACCACCACCACACCACTGCACCGCACTCGCCGACAACTGAAACTGAACTGAAATAGAATGTGTGGTGTCGATAGGAATGAAAAATGAGCTGTGTACAGTGTACACATCTTAGTTTAAATCGTATTATTTTGTACTGAATTGTATTTTTTTACTTTCTCGTATACGTTGTAAGAGAAAGATATTGATATGGAACTTAAAGAAACGGCTACAAGATCTTTTTGTTTGAAACTTCTTATTTAGAGTTTGTAGGCTTAGTGTGCGGACCCATTTTATCCATTTTAACTCCTATATATTAACGCTACTTTCTATATAAAGATTTTGGACATGTTTGATTATTTTTCAATAAAGCGAATATGACGATACTTTTAAAAACTGGTATTTATATTTCAACAAAAATCAATTCTTAAGGTAATGATAAATAGTAATTTGATGGCAAAATCAGTTTTTGTATTATCATAATATAATTTTAAATGACAGGCATTTTTAAGAATTTGGTTTTCTGTATAGTTTATAGACATTCTATAAACATAAAAAATACAAATAAAAACACAACCGCATTTCGAATTCGATAAGAATTTAAATATTCGAAAATACGTTCGTACATCCCCTAAACAATCGTGTGTATTCAGTTTTCTGCTGAACAGTTGAAGAATAGTAGGTACTTTCCGAACCTTGGAAGTTTTGTCAAAAAAAATTTTGTTTCCATTATATTGTAAACACCGCTCAAACGATATTGTTTGAACTGTATATTTTATAGATTCGTATTCCAAAAATATCTATCTATATATTGCTTTGCCTTTCACATAGTACCTTTTTGTAAACCTCAATATCGTAGTTCCAATAAAAACAATATTGCAACCACTAAAATCTTTTTCAAAACAAATTATAAGCAACTTCCTTTTTAATGTATTTTCTATTAAAATCAAAGACGAAGTTTTTTTTTTCGATGCTCCGAGGAAAAAAAGATAAAATGTGTATTTAATTTAAAAATGATCCCACTTTGATAGGTTTATTTTAATACGTTTGCACTTTGATTTAAAATGTAATTCACCGCAGCACATAGGCTCTAAAAGGTATTAAATTAGATACTTCTCGAACCTTGGAGTATTTATTTGGTACCATTTGTTTGCAAAATTTTCTAAAAAAAAAAAACATCAAAAATTGTCCAAATTCATTTAAAATATAATTCCCATGTATATTTAGAATAATGTATAATCGTTGGTGTGCGGAGAATAACTTTTTAATGGCTTAAGCTCAACCAACCATTTAGATATTTTCAGATATCGTCAATATGCATTAAATAGGTCGTCAAAACATTCCACAGATGGCGCTGAAATCGGTATACAACAAATGGGTGGATTGTAATTAGTTTTTATTTTGACAAAATAAAATTCTTGCTGAGTGTAACTATTTTGGGTCGATTGTACAGCGATTTTAACATGATTTTCATTGCTGGCTTGTCAGTATGTTTGATTTGAAAATTATTATCCTTTAAGTAAAAACTCACTTTATCATACAAAAAGACAGTAAACTAAGCCGTTTTAATTTTGGAATGAGTACGTTTTCAATTTAATTCAAAAGTCTTAATGCTGTTTGTTTTCTGATTTAAAATGCAAAAAATTAATAATACTTTTTAATAAATGGTTCCATTATAAATTCAAATGCATTATGCACTTACCTGTTTTCTCAATTGTTTTCGTATTTGAATCAAATATATTTTATTTTGATTTAAATACGTCTTGTAAAAATGAAACAACTTACTTTTAAATACGTTGCTATTGAAATAAGGCACTTATAGTATTTTATTACGTTCCCACTTTGATTTAAAGTATTTTCATTTATTCCATTCTATAATTGTAAACGAAGTTGTTTCATTATAAATCCAAATGCATTATGCACTTACCTGTTTTCTCAATTGTTTTCGTATTTGAATCAAATATGTTTTATTTTGATTTAAATACGTCTTGTAAAAATGAAACAACTTACTTTTAAATACGTTGCTATTGAAATAAGGCACTTATAGTATTTTATTACGTTCCCACTTTGATTTAAAGTATTTTCATTTATTCCATTCTATAATTGTAAACGAAGTTGTTTCATTATAAATTCAAATGCATTATGCACTTACCTGTTTTCTCAATTGTTTTCGTATTTGAATCAAATATGTTTTATTTTGATTTAAATACGTCTTGTAAAAATGAAACAACTTACTTTTAAATACGTTGCTATTGAAATAAGAGACTTTTAGTATTTTATTACGTTCCCACTTTGATTTAAAATATTTTCGGTTATTTTGTTCAAAAATTTGAATCGAAGTAGTTCTGTTATCAATTCAAATGAATTATATACTTACCTGCCTTCTCAAACGCTTTTCGTGTTTGAATCAAATTGTTTTTACTTTGATTCAAATGTGTTTTTCAAAAACGTATGCAACCTAGTTTTTAATACGTTGCTATTAAAATCTAGGATGCAGTTTTTCCCTGAGTGTATGCAACACGCACAGGTTTGCTATAATTTGGTTTGCCTTAAGCGCCCAAACCTTAAAAAATGTAGCCCAAAATCATTGCCCAGAAAGCCCAAAAAATCTTGGAAAATTTTGGTATTTTTTCCACTTACCCTTATCATTTATGCACGCCGCTTTTTTTATTTGACTTCTATTTTCTGCAATTTGGCGCTTTGTCACATTTCGGCTATCACTCTTGCAGTGCTGCCAAGATTTATAAATGCCGAAAACATTTTTTTTGTAATTTTTTGAAGGAATAAAACGAATAAAATTAACACAAATATTTGTTAAACGATATGTAGACCAGAATAGTGTTGGGCGCTCATTTTTACATTTCCATCGCTTTTGAAAAAAGGCAACCGAATTATGACAAAGAGCTAACTCTGGCAACCCTGAATACGCCCCTAGCAGAGTTGCTGCCTATTACAATGAGTGCAAACATCCACTCGAATGGAGTGTGAATGGTAGAAACAAACGCCAAATAAAGAGTTAATTTGCAAGAAAATTGCTAATTACAGCGTAGACTCCAAAACAAATACGGAATGCTCAAATATTATGTACGCACTCGCACAACACTAACCGTGCTCATACAAACACACTTTACTCGATTTAGTTTTACACAAAAGAAACATCTATTAAATTGCATGCAACGCGCACAGGGCTGCCAAAATTCTCGCTTATGTGCGCCGCTGATTTTATTCGTTTTATGTTTTCTGCAATTGGCTTTTGTGGTTTGTGTCAAATTAGAGAGCCTGCAAAATAAATTGTAAGTTTTAAAAGTACCAAAATATTTATTTTATTTTGATTTTGTGAAACGAACAAAATTAACACAAATATTTGTAAAACTATATATCGCCCAAAAAAAATTTTCCATTTCTATCGCTTTTTGAAAAAAAAAAAAAAAAAAAACAAAATACGACAGTACCTGGAAACCCTGAATACTCCCATAGCGGATATGCTGGCTATACCAATGTGTGCATGCAAGCAAGTTATGTTTTATTTCAATTTAATAAAATGATTCAAAGTAGTGTAGCTAAATAGTTATATTTTATTTCAATTTAATAAAATGATTCAAAGTAGTGTAGCTAAATTTTATTGGTATATTGTCTTCGAGCTCTCGAGTAGAAGTGAAGTCTTCTACTCGAGATAATCTTAATCAAGCGTTACTTTTTTGAAAGAGATGGGTGGTCCCATCACAAAGCTGATTTGCTTTGTATTTTGATTACGAGTGAAATTCAATATGCAAAAGATACTGCATCCTCTGTTGCAGTATCTTTTGTTTTTCTTTCAGATAATATTTCATTTGTTGCAATGTTGCAGAGTGCAACATTGTCTTTTAATATGACTTGCATCCACTCGAACGGAGTGTGAATGGTAGAAACTGAGAAATGATGTTCTTTCTCCATTCACACACTATATTGGCTAAACAATTTTCGATTTCGATGATTTTTCCTTTAGAAAGTTATTGTACGTACAAACCTGCTACGAATACCTTTTGAACAAAAAAAGAATCATAAAATTCGGTGCTGCCGAACTCGAGATATAAACATCCAAACATAATATCCAAGTCATTTTTATATATAAGATTAAAAATTCATAAGCATCCCTTATAATCTACGTGAAGTTAGCCCGCACTTTTTCTAGAATGAAAAACGTGAAATGCAGTTCGATAGACATTCGTTTGTAGTTGTTTGTAGTGAAATTTTTTTCGTTTGTAGTTCAACCGTTAGAAAGTTAGAACCATTAGAAAAAAATTTCAGCCCGCACTTTTGGCTTTTTGAAATGAAAACTAGCCATTTGCATTTGAAATCGTTTGTAGTTGTTTGTAGTGAAATTCTTTTTTTTTCTAAATTTTTCATTTCGGAGATATAAGGACATTTGTGTTTGCACCTATAACTCCGAATTCCCAATAGATAAAAATTATTTGAAAATATTGGTGCATAAAGCACATCCTAACTTAAATAACTGCATTTAAAATTTCTGAATTCACTTAAGCGTTACTTAATAAAACGCAATTAAAGTCAAAAATCGCATCCCCTTAGAGTTGCATCCATATATGGATCTCCCACCAACAACAAAACAACGGTAAATACATTTTCACAAAGCATTCATCCCTGTCCATCGATATGAGTCACTATTTGTCCATTGGCAACAACAACCAGTCAATCAACCCCTATTTTATCCAACAAATTTTTCTATTCCTTCGAATAACATTTAAAACTAACCACTTTTAAACAATTTATAACAACAAAAATGCAATATTTACAAAGTATGTACTCCTGGCTATCTAATGCAATTCAAATTTTGTGAATTTATCACAAAGACGAAGATTTAGATGCAACTTAAACACACACTACTTTGTCATACAAACTCATATCAATATTTCCGTTACTGAGCAACTCAAAATAGGGAAATCTATTTTTTTCTAATGGTTTCTATTAGATGTATCTAACGGAATAAAAAAAAAGTGATCTTTTATCAATAGATAATGATTTATTCAAGATTCAAGAAAATCGTTAAAATCGTCCGCGCAGACCGATTTAAGGGGATGGATATTTCAAATGCTAGATAACTACAAACGACAAAAACTAGTTGGTTGTTAGAAAGCATGTATGCTCTATCTAATAAAACCAAAAATTTCAAAATTGTACCAACCAAAAAGAGTTTGTATGCTATTTAAGCAGAAAAATAAAAATGGCGATATCTCCGAAACGGTACAATGCAAAGTGATGAAATTTTCTATTTTCAATAGATTTCCACCCCATTAATCTAATAAAATAAAAATTGTATCAATCGGCCTAACGGTTTATGATTTATATGAAATTTAAGCGAAATGCGAGCTTAAATTTGCGTGTGAAGTTAGCCCGCACTTTTTCTATAATGAAAAACGGAGTTTGCAGTTCGATAGACATTCGTTTGTAGAGGTTTGTAGTGAATTTTTTTTCGTTTGTAGTTCAACCATTAGAAAGTTAGAACCATTAGAAAAAAAAATTTCAATTCCTTAAAACTGTGTTATCTCCGAAACCGTAGCAAGTAAAGTAATAAAATTTTCTATTTTGGAAAGTGTTTCACTTTGCCAATCTAGTAAAATACAAATTATACAAATCGGTCTAACGGTTTATGATTTATATGAAATTTAAGCAAAATTTAGGCTTCAACTTAAGGTCCCCATAACTCAAAAACTGTTGAACTACAAACGATGAAATTCTGCACTGCTATTCTATGTACCCTTTTCTAACTGTGATATAAAATAGAAGACAGCCCGCATTACTGGACCCTTTTTATTCGCAATTTAAGGGGAGCCTGAAATGGTTCAAATTTGCTCATTTTTAAGCGATTCGATATTTCCCTTGCTAGGATGATGTGAAGGGTGAAATAAGTTTATTTCCAATGGAACTACCCATCTCTTTCTAACAAAGTTGTCAGAAATCATTTTTTACTAACGGTTAAAGTTTTATTCGCAATTTAATTTCGGCATAATTCCCATTTAAGCAACCCGATAACTCAAAAACTGTTGAACTACAAACGATGAAACTTTGCATTTCTATTATATATATATTACTTAATGAATGGTATAAAATACAAGACAGTCCGCATGACTGGGTACTTTTTATTCGCAATTTAAGGGAAGTCTTAAATGTGTTCAACTGCCCATATTTAAGCAGTTCGATATTTCTAAGGCAGAACAACTTCAAATAACAAACAATAATGTTTTCTAATCCGTTGATCATTCTCTTTCTAAGGACGTTAAAAAAATGACTTTTGTTTAACAAATAATATTTTATTTGCATTTTTTTCAGCTACCGACAGGCCTCATTTTCTGGATAGGATTTTTCAGAAACTGTGGCACTACAAACGATGAAACTTTCCATTTCTAATGTATGCACCCTTCTAAATGCATAGTACGAAATAGAAGCCAGCCAGCACTACAGGACACGTTTTATTATAAGTTTAAGCGAAGCCTAAAATGTATTCGAAAAAGCTGCAAGAATCTGTTCACAACATAACTTCATTTCATTAAATGTAGGTACCTATCTTCTCTACCCATTCTAAAAAAATCAAAAAATTTTATTTCGATCGTGTAGATCACAATTTACGTTGAATAAGCATGAATAAGTAGGCATGTATCTCTTTTTTATAATGCAAAGTAGGAAATTGCGTGCATCGCAATCAAAGGGTTTGCCTTTATTCCACCACCCTTGCACATATCCAATCAGGTATGAGTATGACCCAACCACGCAAACAAAATGTAGGGCACATGCGTTTATTGTGGTGCGGATCGTGTCGTGACCGTCGCAGAATAGATTTTTGGGGGTGTGACCACGATTGAACGCATATGATCGTGTGCGCATCGTTCGGTAAATGACCGACTTTTTTTTTAATCCTTTGAAAAGAGAGAGAATGAAACGGAACAATTAGCGAAATATTAAGCACTTCCCGTCCTGTTTTTGTGGGAAGATTAAGTAAGAAATGGTGACTGGACATGGATTGTAGGAACAGTTATGTTTGGTTATTTTGAAAACGTTAAATATGTGCAGTGTAGGCCATATAATGTGATTGGCATGGACAATAATAAAGCCGCAAAAAATGGATACCGAAGTAGGTACCTACCAGGGTAATTGGTGATATGATACCTATGAGTTTATTGGTAGCGAGAAATAGGTATTTTTTCAATCAAATATAGATAGGTATCTCGGTAGGTTAGAGTAGCTATATATTACTATCTATATACCTACTACAAAAAATCTTTTCTGCGACGGTCATGACACGATCCGCACCACAATAAACGCATGTGCCCTACATTTTGTTTGCGTGGTTGGGTCATACTCATACCTGATTGGATATGTGCAAGGGTGGTGGAATAAAGGCAAACCCTTTGATTGCGATGCACGCAATTTCCTACTTTGCATTAGAAAAGAGATACATGCCTACTTATTCATGCTTATTCAACGTAAATTGTGATCTACACGATCGAAATAAAATTTTTTGATTTTTTTAGAATGGGTAGAGAAGATAGGTACCTACATTTAATGAAATGAAGTTATGTTGTGAACAGATTCTTGCAGCTTTTTCGAATACATTTTAGGCTTCGCTTAAACTTATAATAAAACGTGTCCTGTAGTGCTGGCTGGCTTCTATTTCGTACTATGCATTTAGAAGGGTGCATACATTAGAAATGGAAAGTTTCATCGTTTGTAGTGCCACAGTTTCTGAAAAATCCTATCCAGAAAATGAGGCCTGTCGGTAGCTGAAAAAAATGCAAATAAAATATTATTTGTTAAACAAAAGTCATTTTTTTAACGTCCTTAGAAAGAGAATGATCAACGGATTAGAAAACATTATTGTTTGTTATTTGAAGTTGTTCTGCCTTAGAAATATCGAACTGCTTAAATATGGGCAGTTGAACACATTTAAGACTTCCCTTAAATTGCGAATAAAAAGTACCCAGTCATGCGGACTGTCTTGTATTTTATACCATTCATTAAGTAATATATATATAATAGAAATGCAAAGTTTCATCGTTTGTAGTTCAACAGTTTTTGAGTTATCGGGTTGCTTAAATGGGAATTATGCCGAAATTAAATTGCGAATAAAACTTTAACCGTTAGTAAAAAATGATTTCTGACAACTTTGTTAGAAAGAGATGGGTAGTTCCATTGGAAATAAACTTATTTCACCCTTCACATCATCCTAGCAAGGGAAATATCGAATCGCTTAAAAATGAGCAAATTTGAACCATTTCAGGCTCCCCTTAAATTGCGAATAAAAAGGGTCCAGTAATGCGGGCTGTCTTCTATTTTATATCACAGTTAGAAAAGGGTACATAGAATAGCAGTGCAGAATTTCATCGTTTGTAGTTCAACAGTTTTTGAGTTATGGGGACCTTAAGTTGAAGCCTAAATTTTGCTTAAATTTCATATAAATCATAAACCGTTAGACCGATTTGTATAATTTGTATTTTACTAGATTGGCAAAGTGAAACACTTTCCAAAATAGAAAATTTTATTACTTTACTTGCTACGGTTTCGGAGATAACACAGTTTTAAGGAATTGAAATTTTTTTTTTCTAATGGTTCTAACTTTCTAATGGTTGAACTACAAACGAAAAAAAATTCACTACAAACCTCTACAAACGAATGTCTATCGAACTGCAAACTCCGTTTTTCATTATAGAAAAAGTGCGGGCTAACTTCACACGCAAATTTAAGCTCGCATTTCGCTTAAATTTCATATAAATCATAAACCGTTAGGCCGATTGATACAATTTTTATTTTATTAGATTAATGGGGTGGAAATCTATTGAAAATAGAAAATTTCATCACTTTGCATTGTACCGTTTCGGAGATATCGCCATTTTTATTTTTCTGCTTAAATAGCATACAAACTCTTTTTGGTTGGTACAATTTTGAAATTTTTGGTTTTATTAGATAGAGCATACATGCTTTCTAACAACCAACTAGTTTTTGTCGTTTGTAGTTATCTAGCATTTGAAATATCCATCCCCTTAAATCGGTCTGCGCGGACGATTTTAACGATTTTCTTGAATCTTGAATAAATCATTATCTATTGATAAAAGATCACTTTTTTTTTATTCCGTTAGATACATCTAATAGAAACCATTAGAAAAAAATAGATTTCCCTATTTTGAGTTGCTCAGTAACGGAAATATTGATATGAGTTTGTATGACAAAGTAGTGTGTGTTTAAGTTGCATCTAAATCTTCGTCTTTGTGATAAATTCACAAAATTTGAATTGCATTAGATAGCCAGGAGTACATACTTTGTAAATATTGCATTTTTGTTGTTATAAATTGTTTAAAAGTGGTTAGTTTTAAATGTTATTCGAAGGAATAGAAAAATTTGTTGGATAAAATAGGGGTTGATTGACTGGTTGTTGTTGCCAATGGACAAATAGTGACTCATATCGATGGACAGGGATGAATGCTTTGTGAAAATGTATTTACCGTTGTTTTGTTGTTGGTGGGAGATCCATATATGGATGCAACTCTAAGGGGATGCGATTTTTGACTTTAATTGCGTTTTATTAAGTAACGCTTAAGTGAATTCAGAAATTTTAAATGCAGTTATTTAAGTTAGGATGTGCTTTATGCACCAATATTTTCAAATAATTTTTATCTATTGGGAATTCGGAGTTATAGGTGCAAACACAAATGTCCTTATATCTCCGAAATGAAAAATTTAGAAAAAAAAAGAATTTCACTACAAACAACTACAAACGATTTCAAATGCAAATGGCTAGTTTTCATTTCAAAAAGCCAAAAGTGCGGGCTGAAATTTTTTTCTAATGGTTCTAACTTTCTAACGGTTGAACTACAAACGAAAAAAATTTCACTACAAACAACTACAAACGAATGTCTATCGAACTGCATTTCACGTTTTTCATTCTAGAAAAAGTGCGGGCTAACTTCACGTAGATTCCCTTATATTTTAAATTTTTATAGTTGATGGACGTCTCTGCTTTGGATGGCATGCAAATCTAGCAGGATCTCTTCGTAAGTCTCATGTACACCATAATCCTGGATGAGGGCTGCTTTAATTAATGGCCATGTGGGCTGCAATATCCTGCGCAGTGTGTTCATTGCGTTTCCTTGTATTCGGTTTCTAATGATGAGCATCGCTATTGCTTTATTTCCATCCGTAATGTGAGAGTACATATACTCAATGTACTCTTTGAACGCAATGACATCTTCTTCGGGTTTTCCTGAGTATGAGATGATATGTGCACTTTTGGCACAAATGTGGGTCCACAAGCAAGTGCTTGATCAGTCTGGTTTTTGTCTTCAGGCCATTAGCTTCAATATTTTAAACGTAAATAAAAACTAAAAAAATAAGAATTCAATATTGTTAAGTTCTTAAGCAAGGAAAAGATAAAAATAAAAATACATGAAAATAATGACTTAAAGTGTTTATATTATTAAAAATAAAAAATTGAACTCAAGTGATATAACTTGCGCATCCTTTGACAGATTGCCCGGGTGTAGGCAAAGGGTGTGTTGTACTTCCAAGAGGGAAGGAAGCTGATGCATGTGTAAATGGTAAGCTAGGATCGCCTTGATGCGAATTTCAATTCGATTCCATTCGATTCGATTGATGTCAATTTGTCGTAGGCTACAACAGGTCGACGTGGATTAGTGTTTAGGCAGGTTTTTGTAAAGAACTTGGAAGAGAAAGTGTAAGTAGGGATGGGAAAAGATATGTTTTTGTTTTGTTTTTTTATCCGAGGCTGGTTGTTTGTTAGTTTCTATTTACAAATTACAATTCATCGAAGAGGCTGGGAGGGAAAATAATCCGAGATGCCTACTCTGTCAGCCAGACAGCATCTGTTACTGGCAGGAACCATTGCCTGCAGTTCAAATTAGCCCACTGCAGTATAATATTTAACACATCGTTTAGCACATTTATAACGATTTATTACAGTTAGTCTGAATCGTATATATATACCTAATAGCTGTCGCTTCTTCTGGTATTCGTATTCAGCATCTTCAGTGTTTTAAGGTAGAAAAGATACTACACATTCAGTGAAAAGCTTTATTATATATTAAATACTAAGAGCATTTACATATGCTCTGAAGCTTTTGAAATAACCTCAAAAATAGCCTGAGTGTCCCTATACATAGCTTCCTTGAAGGATCTGAAATATTTGGTAGCCCATGTTTTTTTCTTAACATTTATTTAGGTTAATACACATAATGCGCTGTACTAATAAATGAATTTTAGTCTCGACTTAGAATTTACGGAAGCTCACAATTGCAAAATTTGTATGAAAAATATAGCTATTTTGAATTACTCAAATTTGAAGTCGAAACTAAACATCTATATTCCTACTTTTCTTTTTTTTTTTTTTATATAATTTACACGCGCTAAAGAGGTTATGACTATTCTTATAGTGTTTTTACACATCGCGGGCATTAAGGAAATTGGGATAGAGGAGATAGGAGATACCGATGCACATTGGTCTTAAATGTCTGTAAGTTGTACTGGGGAGGAAAGACAGAGCTGGGCAAGGCATTCCACATTCGCGTTGTACGGCTTATGAAAGAGTCTCTGTATTTCATTGTATACGTCCGAAGATAGGCTGGATGGTAAACTGATGGGCATTCCTAGGATGGCGAGTACTGCGGTTGAATTTCTTAAGGGGATGAATGCAGTTGGCAATTTGATTTGAGCACTGTTTGTAGAAAAAACGATAAAACAATGAGAGACACGAAACGTTTCTACGATGTTCAAGCGAATTGATAGAATTCGCGATATTCGTGTCTCCGATTAGTTTCATCGCACGGTTTTGGATCCTATCTAGTAAGTGTAATATAGTTTTCGGTGCACCATACCAGATGTGGGAATTGTACTCAAGCTTTGGGCGAATGAACGCCTTGTATATTGTAGCCAGATCAGAAGGGGTAAAATATTTCTTGCACCGTTTGAGGAAACCTAGACATTTCGCTGCATTCTTGGCGACTTCGTGTACATGGTCATTCCAACGAAGGTTGTCATGAACGCACATACCGAGAATTGAAAGTCTTTCGGTTTCGGTAATGCAAGTGCCATTCATGGATAATGGCTGTAGATTTGGGTTTCGCTTTAGAGACAGCGGACAGCATTGTGTTTTTGAAGCATTAAATTCCACTCTATTTTCTGAACCCCATTTTGAAATGCTGTCAAGGTCGGAATTTAATGAGCTTAACATACGTTGCCGCTCCAGTTCTACGGCCGAAGAGCAGGGACGTGGGTCCTGCAAAGAATATGAAAAGCTAAGAGTGCTGTCATCAGCGAAGGAATGGATTGGATTAGAAGTTGCAGACAAGAGATCATTTATAAAAATGAGAAAGAGAGTCGGAGACAAAACTGAGCCTTGGGGAACACCAGCATTTATATGGTGAGTTTCAGAACTGAAACCATCCAAAACAACTTGAATTGAACGGCGTCGTCTTAACCTGGCTTTATTTGCAGTTCGCTCATCATTCACTTAAAACGATTCCCCAAACTTTGAGGGGAAGATTCCAATCATATAACCAAAACCGCTGTTTGTTTATTGTCCAACGCCAGTTGTTAAGTCAAAACGCACGACTCATTTTTGTATGTCAAACTCTCGAACGGTTAAACGGTTATAAATGTATTCCGTTTTCCGTACACTTGCTTCCGTCAAAGCATTCCCTCGATGTTCACCGACATCCTGGCTTGGTTTGGAACATATGGCAGTAATGGAATACATCTTTTCGGGAGTCTCCTCCAGTTGAGCCATGTGTTCATGTTTCTCTGCTATCTTCCATTTGATTCAGGAAAAGATGTCCTCAAGGTCCTACTAGTACGGAAGCCGACTGCAAGACTACCTATCTACTCGAGTTAAAGGATAATTCGCATTTCAATTGAAAGCTTAGAAAGGGACAATGATAAAACCACTGGGTCGGACAGTCATTATCCTGCCGGGTTTCGAAGTAGCGGGCCACTTCCGGTACAGTTTTAATGTGTTTACTTATGTCATAAGGTTAAAGCACAAAATTAGTTTTATTAGATAGAGGTCATTTAGTGTTGCATAAAAAGCTTGGTCGGTCAAAGTATATCCTGCCGCAACCCTCTGTTCGACCACTCAAAAGTCCTGGCCACTCATTCCGTAACTTTTCAGACGATTATCGCCGAAACGATAGCACCCAAAACTAGCAACTAAGTGCTAAAATTACAAGTTCGAGAGGAAAAACCAGTTCATTTCCCACAAATGTAATGAAAGCTGTATGCAATCCACTAAGCGTACGGTGACCATCCGTCCTTTATTTAAAAGGACTGTCCTTTCTTTTTAACCCCTGTCCTGTATTATTTTCTTTTTAATAAAGGACGGATTTTGTCTTTTATTTTTGAAACTGTCCCTTAAAACACCGACTAAAAACTGTTTGTATCTAGTTCATAGTTAAAAATATTACGTATAATGTATATACATTACTTGAAATTCTATTAACACACTCAGTGCCTTAGTGTATGTATACCTAAAATTTCAGTTTGTGCCTAACGGGTTCTAGTGCACCAACTGAAGAGTATTTTCAATCATGAATAACGCTTGGAGCAGTGACAAATCACAAATGAATGTATACGCTGCACATAGGAGTAATTGCACCGAAAAGCTGGTCAAAATTCAATTTACTAAAAAGTAAAATCAAGAAGTAAAAGTTTGCTATAGCGTAGCCTAAATATACATGGGTCAACGTGCTGCAGCTTTTTTTATTCTTCTTCATCGTGTGTTGTGATAAACTGAGTTCAAAGTTAACGGTTTGGATTTTTTGCATTTTTTCTTTGCATGTATGCAATTTCGTTAGTCTTCCTCTGTAAGTGATTTCAAGTTTTTGTGATATCAATCTTAATTTTTTTTAATGGGAAGTTCTACTGTGGGTATGTATTCGTATTGACATATTAAATGCATTTTTGGAAATCATGTGTAGATGTTTTTGTTTCAATACGGTTTCAAACGCTATACAGCAAAAAGGTGTCGTATTTCTTTCAATTTTTTTAAGTTTTAATAATTTTAGTATAGTATACCGTGTTATTCTGTGGTTGTTTGCACTTAATAAGTTAGATTGAATATTTGTCATTGTAATGAAAAAAGATTTGGCTGCTACTAGCTGCTACCCGATATTTTATGAACGTTTTAGTTTTTCGATTTCGTGTGAAAAAAAAACACTCATACGCCATACAATGGTTTTAATGATTAGTTATTGCAATTTTACTTTACTGTTTTAATTTTTTATTGTTTTCGGAATAAAAACATACACTGGGATATATTTTAAGCGCACCAAAAATGGTGTGTTAGGGGTTGGGGCTGGGAAGCGCTCAACTTATGCCTTTTTATTGTGTAAAAGTAAGCATTTTTAAGTTCAGTTTTTAATACATCGCATTTTTTAGGGTCATCTGGTTCGAGAGTTGTGACTAAAAAATATAAATATTTATTTAATATTATGGAAGAAAGTTGAGAGGTCAATATGAACCAAAACTTAAATTTTCTAAAACAGTTTGTGTTAGATACCTATGTCTTGTTCAAAAGAAAACCTTCGAACTTATAAATCAAGTGTATCTAAAATTGTTTTCGATTTGAGGCAAAGATGGTTAGCCTCTAGCAGAAGAAAGGATTTGTTTGTAGAAAGAAAAAAAGAGTGGCTTAAAGGGGTTTTCACACTTCCAATTATGAGTGTCAGATCAGCAGGGCGACCTGCAAAGCCATTTGAAGAATCTACTAAAAGAAGAAGAACTGAAAATATTCGAGAAACTGTTCAAACTGAAGAACAAGCTTTTGCAACTCAGATGAAGTTAAGAGAAACCGGTTACACTGTTGCTTTAAAAGTATTTACAGAAATCCTTAAATCTCCTGGAAGAGCGCAAAAGTACAAAGAGGCATATTCTAACAGCCTTACGGATAAAAAACAAAAATTGCCTATGCAAAAGGTCTTTCTATGTTCATTGAAGCCGGACTATCGCGAAAGCAATATGAAATTGTGGCCACAGCGAATAAAGATTTTTTTTCTGTGTTACAATATGCTTCAAAAAGCTAAAAAGGATTGTAACAAAGACGTCCTAAATCCATTTTTGCTCAGCTCTGATCCTCTATTCACTTTTCTAAGAAAGACGCATCCGAAAATAAGAATTTCATTTTGAAAAGAGACGTTAGAAATGCTTCTTCCAGAGGCTCCAGAATGATAAAAATCTAGCGAATAGTTTTTGAACAATAAAAAAAATCAAATAGAAAAAAGCGGTATTTTTTCAAAAATATATGCCAAAATTAATACAAATCAATTAGAAACTGTATTTTATTTAATAAATATTAATTTTAAGTTGAAAAAGTAACATAGGTAACCAAAAATAATTTTGGCCAGGTTTTTCATGCAAATACTCCTATGTGGCGCTGTTAAAGCTATTCTTATAACTAAACGTAGTTTCGGAAAACCCTACTTAGAATTTAGAGGTTTTCGGAAAATGAAGATGTTTTTAAATCTGTCCAACCTTCTCAAAAATATGAAAAGTTAGACTGGCTTTACCATTCACACTCTTTATTCAACATAGAAAGACAGTTTATATTTTTTTTTTCTGTAGACTTAAATAATAGTGCTAAGTTTTTTTTTTGGAAAACGAACACAAAAAGCATTACCGATCACAAAAAAAATTGATTTTTTCTCAAAAAAGTTAATCTTTTTGTCAAATCGAAAACGATTACTTATCAGTCCGCTGACTAACAAAAAAAAAACAGCTGTCAACAGATCAGTCCTTCAAGTTATTCAAATTATAAATATGGAACGAAAAAGTGATTTTAACAAAGAAGAAGGAAGTGGTTGCAATATATTTAATATGTCTGAGCTATATATAGTACTTAAATTCATAACAATAATATAGCAAAAAAAAATGAATGAATAATATAGCAAATGAAAAAGAAAAAAAATCAATAATCTATTCTGAAACTAGCTGTCATCTAAAATGTTGAAGTTTCAGTGGGAACGCAAAATAGGATTTCGGAATTTTTTTTTCCAAAAATGTTGAATTTAGGTGCGGTGTAAATGTACTATGATGTTCGATTTGGCAGCAGAAATTTGAAATCTCAGCTCAACATCTGAAAATTCAGAATTGGAAACGACATTACCGTTTTTTAACAAATAAATAATAAATACAAAAATATTGGAAGCAAAATAATTATTGTCCTTTATTTTTTTTCGGCGAATATGGTCACCGTAACTATGCGCTGAACTTGCTCTATATGTATGTTATGTAGTAAACTTTATTGTTAACAAAACAAACCCTACCGAGTACAAACATGAAACTAGTATCAAATGAAAGGTTATAACGTCCTCTTTTAAAATCCATCAGTCGGCCAGACCTAAACCTGCCGAAACTACACGTCCGACCACTTTTAGGTCATGAATATGTTACTTTGCAGTATAACCCCAGGTCTGTATGCATACAATATACGTCATCATTTATATATGTATCCACTTCATCGAGTTCAAGCAATTTTAATATGTAAGGATTAACAAATTTTATTCAAATTTAACAAGAATTATTACTTATAATAACAATATAAAATAAAAATGAATCCAACAACTTAACAAATATTTCAAACATAACTTAAACAAACATTTAAATATACAAAGTCTTACACTGAACATCCACAATTTAAGCATTTTTTATAAAAAAAAAAAAATGTATTAGAATAATTATGTACAATAATTTTTTTTTTTTTTATAATTTTACTCGCACTCAAGGGGTTATGAATACCCTTATAATGCGGGGCACAGCGCGGCATTCATGTTTTTTTTTAGGAAGAGAAAGAGGGATAGGAAAGAGTTTGTGAAGGATATATCGTCAGAGTCGTCTATAGTTCATCGTCACTTTCCTTTAATAACTATATCGTCAATACAATAAATTGGAGTCCGTTGCATTTAGCCACATTGAGCTACCAAAAATTGTTCTTCTAATCTTTTGTTGCAGAGATTTGTAGCATGGTGGAATCAGACTTAAATAAAAAAATTTCATGAGGACGTTCTACGCTATAATTTGAGACTAGTTTGTAGGTTCTACAAGAACGTATATTTTTTTAGCTACTTTAGAAAGTATGGTCCTTACCCCAAAATAACTAATTTATGCCTTAGAAACGTGTGATATAAGCGGATACAGTAGGATGTGGTCTGGCAGGTGACTACATTTTTAAAGAAGGTGTTATAAACTGTTATTTGAAACTAGTTTTCTTTTGGTAGTCTATAAGTTACCTATTTAAAATAACTGAATATGTTAGACACGCGAATGTCAGTGAAATGATATGCTCATGACCTAAACAGTGGTCGGACGCATTGTTGCGGCAGGTTAAGGTCTGGCCGACCAGTGAATTCTTAAAGCGAACGATGTTACCTATCATTTGACACCAGTTTCATCTTTTAACTCGATGAGGTAGGTAAACATAAAAAATACAGGACTTTTGAGTGGTCGGACAGAGGGTTGCGGCAGGATATACTTTGTCCGACCAAGCTTTTTATGCAACACTAATTGACCTCTATCTAATAAAACTAATTTTGTTATTTAACCTTATAAATTAAGTAAACACATAAAAACTGTACCGGAAGTGGCCCGTTACTTTGAAACCCGGCAGGATAATGACTGTCCAGCCAGTGGTTTTGTCATTGTCCCTTTCTTAGCTTTTAATTGAAATGCGAATATTATCGTTTAACTCGATGAGGTAGGTAGGTACCTAATCCTGCAGTCGGCTCCCCTACTATAATGCATATCGCCCTCTCATCTTTCTTGTCCGGCTTGCTGGGTACCTTAGGTAGGTAGGTTTTAGGTGTCAGGTACCTATATCAGCAAATCGTTTCGCGTGGGCAAAGATTGTATGGGACGATACCTACATAACTTTCGGTGTCATTGTTGAGGTTTGCTTTTGAGGTTGGGTTAGATTGTAGCCTGGTAAAAGGTACTCCGTGCCAGACGCAATCAGATCTCTATATACTTACAGAACTGATAGGTATAGGTACATGCAAACCATTCAAGACAAAAGCAGGAAGCACAATGGTCAACTTGTCTGTAATTGACTGCGATGACACGCGAGGTAAGTGAAGACACGGACACGTGGCTGTGGTATTGTCTTAAACTTCTAATCTCAAATGACGATAAAGAAACCAAACGCATACAAACAAAATAAAAAACAAAATTCGGTCAAACAAAATTACGTGTAATCAAATCATCACCCTACACTTTCATAACGGAACTGCTCGCGTCCAACACAAAAGCCAACTCCCACATCTGCTATTGAAGCCAATAGTTGCGGCATATTCCCACTTCCAGCAGTGTGCTAAGCTGCCTGCTGCGTATAGCGTCAGAGAATACCTACTAATTTTTCTGAGCTTTTTGCGAGACATTGTGCTAAGAATGCGAGGTACATTCATTCCATGAATTTGCTTGTAGTACTATATGTATAATACTAATACGTCACAGTCACACACACACCATATTCCAAGAGATTCCCTTTTTCGCTCATTCATAGTCATAAACTCAGCTGACTATTACGTCACTCAGCAAAATTTGTCTTTCTTCACAATGCCCGATAATTGCGCTCTTATATACTTTAGTGGCGGGGCAGCGAACTAAAAAAAAAATGTAAGCCAGTATAAGAATCAGCTTAGCATATCTCCACGGCAATATTTTGATAGGCCGCAATATTTCCCAAGGACTAAAAACGTTGACACAAATTAAGTGCAAGTGAATTTTGAAGAATGTAAGCTGTCGTTTAATGGAATTCACATGAAACCTATCACGCATAGCCGTCAGAAATATTGGTTTCAAAAATGAGTTCACCACGCCAAAGACATCAACCAGCAAATTCACCACAATAGAGCGCCACATCCTCCATTTTGGAAGTAGCATACTCATGGTGCCATCTCTTGCCGGTTACTATTATGCAAATCGTAGACACAAACCAAGTCATACCTACTACTTCCGCATGATTTCCTGATATATGGCCAAAACATTTTGTATGGGGAGATGCCGTTTGCTGGGTTTCCATGACAGTCGAGCTCATCATATATCACAACCTGGTTCGGGGATAATTATGACTTTGAATTCACTTTTGTTGAATTTCTTCTGTCCCCACAGCTGTGTATTGGATAGTTTGGATTCGGTTTTGATAGTTACAGAGTGGTTCCGAGAATAACCTACACAAATCGTTTACCACGGGAATACCTACAATTTTACCCCGGGGGATACTTGTTTTTTTACCCGACTGGACACAGGGGTTTTGTACCCTATTTGCTTTCCTTCGTGACGCCTTGTAGCTCAAACGGCTTGACCGATTGTGAAGACTGAGGTCTCATTAAATTTGAATTCTTTCCCGAAGTGTCATGGGCTAAACAAATAAATATAAAAATATAAATTAAAAAAAAAAAAACACAATTGGCAGACAAATGTCAGTAAGATCTTTTTCGGGTCGGTTTTTTTTTTTTTGTCTTATACAACTAATAACTTTGTACGAAGACTCTTAACGTCGAAATCAAACAGCAAGGCGATATTGCCAATTGTGAAGATCATGGTCAAGTAAAATTTGTTCGTGGATGTTTTGAAGCTACAGATCTCAAGCCGTAAATGAATTCAGTTTATCGTGCACTGACCGTCAGCCGCTTCATTCAAACCTCCCATCTTACATAATGGGAGGGAGCAATGTTCTTCTTTCTTTTAGATTTTCATGTCTTTTTTAAGAGATATCCCTTACCCGTTCAATAAAACGGGCCTAAAAACAATGCTCGGGCAAAGGTACTTTAGTTTCTGTTGGGGTGAATAGTGTCCCCTGCTGGTTTGCTCCCGATTTTCGCCCAAGAACAGAAAAAAAATTATGATTTTCTTTGATAAGGTACAAATTTTATTTCTCTCTCGAGCGTGTCTTACCTCGACGAGGTCTGAATCAAGAAGGCTTGAATATGGAAGATAAAAATATATGGCTGAGCGGTTTCCGATCTCAAACAGCGACCTCTGATTCTTCGAACGAAAACAAACTGCTAGAATTAACTTGCAGGTGCGCTTAACTATATCTAGCGTGAACAGTTTCAGTATATGCCACTTCAAAGGTAGATTTCCGCCTCTTAATACGAAACTTAACCTAATCCATAGCATCCCAATAACAGTCTTACTTAAAATGTTCAATTTTTCGGAGAAGTTAGGCATTTACTGACAGGCCACCCTGTACTTCACGATTTGACAGAGCTAAGTGTGCAATTTTAGATTAATCAGCTGAGATTGAAACCAAATCTGACTGCTGCAATTTTCTTCCGCGCCGAGTTTGGGAACTATTAGCTCATACCATAACCAGGAACGAAAATTTCTGTAAAATTAATTTGGCGCCAAAATGGTCTCGGAAATAAACAGAACATATGGAATTCCAAAAGGGGAATGATGAGGGGCGGTGGCAGCTGTCAGCTGTGCTGTGAATTCCTCCACTGTGTTCGTTGCTCCCAAATGAGAAAACAGTAGCAGGGTGTGAACTGTGAAACACAGCGTACGGCTTGGCGGAGATGGAGTTTGAGTTGCGAATGTTATGAAAAGTTATTTTTAGGTATCGTATCGAGTGTAGTTTTTTTTCCATTGAAGAGACAGGAGGGTGCGCCGGTGCGGGCAGGTCGGATGTGATGACGAACCATGTCTGTGATGCTGGTAAATTTCATTAGCTATTGCATGCGGTGGTTGTTTCGTTCGAAACAGTAACAATAATTTATAAATGGAAATGCAATTCTTTTGCACATTATTCGTTCATTGTCATTCATCCTGCAAGCAAGGATGGCTTCCGGCCAGGTATTGATTACTCTATGAAATTGGCTGGCATAGGTATGAGCTAAATGCAAAGTCGTTTGTTGTTATGAAGCCGTTGGAAAAATCAATACGAAATCCTTTTAGAAATTCTCACATTCATACCTACTGATTTTCTGCTGTCCTGATACCGTAAAATGAAATTGTGATTTCGGCGCATTTCAAGTGTCACTTTGTAGAAGACTTGTCA
Source organism: Cheilosia urbana (assembly GCA_946477585.1). Classification (NCBI taxonomy): domain Eukaryota; kingdom Metazoa; phylum Arthropoda; class Insecta; order Diptera; family Syrphidae; genus Cheilosia; species Cheilosia urbana. Next base: position 8,343,350 of record OX297857.1, read on the forward strand.
GTTGTCTGTCACACTGTAGACATTGCAGTTTGCGTTTTGTATAACGACGAGTGCTTAATCGAAATTGAATCGATGACGATGAGCGAAAGCAAAAACAAATTTTCCAAACGACGATGCAGGGGGAAAAGTTACCAAAAAAACAAAACGAGGGCCTTTCTTAGAACGTTATTATACATATTTTATTATAATTGAAGCGTTGAGAATTAGAAGATGTTAAGTGACAAATTTCTAGTTTCGAGTAAAAGACGTTTAAAGTTGTTTGCCCCTAAATCTGCCTATAAAGTAAGTTCGAGTTCGGTAATACGAAATAAAAGTAAATAAAGAAAATTCTATTTTAGACAACTTGACTTCATTTATTAAACGTTACAATAAGTGGAATTTTTTTTTACAAATTAATGCCTTATGCAAAAAAAGTTACAATCACTTTTCATTTAAAAAGTCGTGTATTTAACACCTTCAACCATATCCAGATCCTACATTAAGTACAGTAGGTAGAGTATCGGCAAATAGACCAAAATTTAAGTTGTCACATACCTAGTACCTAGGTATACCTTTATCAGATAAAAAACATCAAAATTTTCAAAAACGTCACTTAACACCTTCTCATTCTCAACGCTTCAATTATTTAATGTTACCAAGTAGATGCTAGATGCAGTGGTCCCAGATTAGGGGGAAAGTAGGCAATTCTGCCGACTTTTTTTAACAAAAGGGGAAAAAAGGGGGAAGAGATTTTTTGGGGGAAAACCATCTAAATGGGGGAAAAAAAGCATTTAACATAAATTTTTTTTAAATAACGTCTTCGAAAGACGACACTATTTTTAAAACTCATTCAATGATCATAATTTTACAAGTCCACGTTGTCTTAGGAACAGAAATGTTCATTCACTTTGCGAATAGACTAAATATTTCGGACTTATTTTTTCTTCTTTAAATTGGGTTGAAATTGATAGGGAGTATAGACTACTAAGAAATTTAAACATCGAAAATATTTCAAATGACAATGTTCAAGAATATTGGAGGGAAATATTAAAAACAAGTCTTGAAGAAGACGATATTACGTTTCCGAACATGAAAAAAACGTATGGAGTTTATTTTTTGTCTTCCTCACAGCGGGGCCAATGCTGAAAGAATTAGCTCAGCAATAAATTAAAATAAAAGGAAAACGCTAAACAAACTGTCTATTTCCACTTTGGCTGCAATTTTGTACACAAAAAATGTATTTAAAAAAAAGATTGTTATGACTTTGTGGTAGAAAAAGGCTGCTTAAAACTTCAGAAAAGCGCAATGTACAAACTTTAAGGTACATATATATTTTTAAATATAACCTGTTTATTGATTTAAACATGAATATGTGATTTTAAAATTAATAACTACTTAGTTATGTAAGCTTTATTTTTTGTTGTTTACTAGTATTTCATAATAATGACTGAATGTAATGCGTTCCTATTATATTTTTTTTTTTTTTGTTTGCTTAGTTCTAAGATATTTAAATAAAACATAAATAAATATATTTTTGAAAAAGGGAAAAAATCTCGTTTTGGCGGTAAAAATGGGGGATTTTTTTTATATTAATCTGGGATCCCTGGCTAGATGGTCCAAATCCAAGTGGACGAGAAATCCACTCAGCAGCAACCATCAACGCACATCCGAAGTCTAAGCAGTTATGTTCATTATAGTCGCGATCGCGAGCGCGACTATATAAGTACTTATGATGTGATAAGTCGAGAGAAGGCGACGAGATTACAATACAACTGTCGAGAATGCGATTGTAAGGTGTGTACTACTGGGTCGAGAGCTGTAAGTTCTCAATGTAAATGCGAAATGCGTGTACAGTGAGTAACAACAATTTTGACAGTACATTGGAATTTTGTTACAATAGCAATTTTAAGATACCTAAATAGGAACCTTGAAATGAAAATAAGTTTAAATAATTGTTGAATTTAAGTTTAGAGAGAAATATCTTAAATTAGTCCAAAACAGGTGGGTTAATTTTATTTTAGAAGATAAAAGATGCTGTATATGGTTTTATAGATATTGTTCTCTTTCTGAGGTCCGTTTCACAATCCTTGAAATCAAGTAATGTTACCTTAAGAAGTAAAGTTTTTGAAGTGATAACTTCTTTAGGCGCGTTGGGCACTATTTGGATGGGCAAAAACTAGCAAACTCGCGACACCGACACCGATTGCATACTTCTTTAGGCGCGTTGGGCACTATTTGGATGTGCAAAAACTAGCAAACTCGCGACACCGACACCGACACCGACACCGATTGCATACTTTTAGTTGTAAACTTTTGTACTATTGCTTACTTTTAGGGGTAGGTAATTTATAGCTTAATCTACGATGATTTTTATTTGAATACGTTACTATGGTAATTTATGGTAGCGACAAATTGATTGTCACCAAAATTATTTCAATTACCTGTTTTGTATGGGGAATTCATAACTTAATTTTACCAGGCTTAATTCCGACATATTATATCCACGATTTTGGGTTTGTGCACATTTACGGCACAGTAGCTTGTGTTATAATTACCGAAACAAGAAATAGAAAACTGTGGTAAACTTGCCACCCTAAGAGTAGGTATACTATATAAATAATTGTAATATTCATGTCGCCTTAGTGTATACTGTAAAATATGATTAGTAATTTTTGTGTAAAATAATGAATATAAAACTACAATTGATGCCGTACCACGAGATCTAGAGCATTATCAATGGCGATGCGGCAAGACAGAAAAATATTGTTGTCTTTTCTCGTTCTTTTTCTTTTAAAAGTAAAATTTGTATTTTTCGGAAAGAAATTCATATTCAATTAAGCTTCAGTATAATTATTATTAATTTATTCGTTCTGTGCTAGTTTCGGTTGAATACAAGTAGATACAATCGGATTGTGGTAGCTGAAGTAAGATATGTACATTCGAGAATGTAATCTATCTAGATTACGCTGGAAGCCAGCATCGATGAAAATTACTTATATATGCTAAAGATAATTCTGCATTACTTCAAGATAAAGTTGGGAAGAAATTTGATGATATTCCAATCATTTTGAGTGGGGATTTCAACATCAACTTTGCAGATGATAAAAACTACCATTAATTGAATTTTTAAATAGCAAATTTGATTTAACGATGAGCAATGATCGCAATCTTAGCACGATTAGACATAAAACTACAATTGATGCCATCTTTACAAGATATTTAAATAGATTCGAATCAAAATTGTTTGTTTCCTATTTTAGTTACCTACCATAAACCTATAGTATCCGTTTTCAAATATAATGATAATAATGATGATGATGATGGAAGAGTTTGAAGTTGTTGATGAAATTTCATAAGTGTCATTGGTATTAAAAGATGTTCTTCCAACCTTTGCCTTCCCCTTTCTAATCTTTTTCGTCTATCGCTTTCACTAGGAGAATTTCCCCAGGTTTGGAAGACCTCTTTCATAACCCCGATACATAAAAAGGGGTCAAAGAACGAAGTGTCCAACTATCGTCCCATTGCTAAACTTTCTCATATACCCAAACTCTTCGAAAGTATTTTATACGAAACCTTAAGCTTTCGTTGTAGGTCCATCATCTCCCCTTGCCAACATGGTTTCCTTAAAGGCAGATCAACTACTACAAACCTAGTTGAGTTCGTCTCCTTTGCCCTCTCTGCTTTAGAGAATGGCAACGAAGTAGATGTAATTGCAACCGACTTCAGTAAGGCTTTTGATAAGATATCTCATCAATTAATTATTTTCAAATTGTATGCCCTAGGCTTTGAACCCATATTACTAAAATGGATATCCTCTTACCTCGAAAACCGTTCCTATAGTGTTCGTTTCAGATCTGTCCTCTCGGTTCCCTTTTTAGCAACCTCAGGTGTCCCTCAAGGTAGCCATCTAGGTCCGCTTCTCTTCATCCTCACTATAAACGATCTTGAGAGGGTCATCAAACACTCCTCCCTGTCCCTCTACGCCGACGATACCAAATTTTTCAAGACCATTCTTTCACCCCTTGACTCTAGTCTTCTTCAACAAGACCTCGATAACTTTTCGATTTGGTGCCACAAAAATTGCTTAGAGCTTAACATCGCGAAATGCCAATCTATTACCTTATCGCGTAAGTGCATCCAGACCCTACCCCGAATATATTATCTTATTGGGTCACCCCATACCCCTCGTACAATCTCTTCGCGACCTAGGTATTTTGTATAATAGGGAGTTAAATTTTCGTTCGCATATTGATGAGATAATTCTAAAAGCCAATTCATCACTCGGTTTTGTCAAACGATGGTCCAAAGAGTTCTTCAACCCTTACGTGACTAGATCCCTCTACGTTACCTTTGTTCGCCCCCATCTCGAATACGCCAGTCAAGTGTGGTCGCCATTTCAGCAGTGGCTTGAACTTGCACCAGCCAAATCAGCCCACCGCAACGAAACATAATACATCATTTTTTACACATTTATTACAATTTATTACAGTTAGTCCGAATTTTATTACACTTGCCGTTCTCGAGATATCGCGTGCTGGTGTAGGTTTTATTTGAACCTACACCACCACTCTATAACTCTTGATGCAGTAGAGATATTTGGTTCAATCCTAAACCAGAATTTATTACAAATTTATTACAGCTGCACCAAATCAATTTACAGTTAAAAAATCAGAAATTTACAAAACTACAAGCTTTAGAAGATACCCATGTAAAATTCCAAAACATAGAATTTTACATTAACATCGAATATTTGATTACACCACACCGCCTGATGTAATATTATTTTTTTTGACTAAAATGCCTTCAGAAGATTCCAATAGACAAACATTCGCCATATGGATGTGCATTTTTACCCCTACATAGAAATACAGACATTAGAAAATTGCCACTATCACTTAGTATACTTATTTATACTTAAGTATTATACCACACCTCCTTAAGAAAAAATATCTTATTAAAACGCTTTTAGAGGATAGCAATAGGCATTTCTACGCTGTAGAAAATTGCATTTTTACCACCGCTTTGAATTACAGGCATTAGAAATATCTAATAAAAATTCAAAAATATCACATTTTCCTGAAACATAGAATAATTTATTACACCACACCGCCTACTGTAATAAAAGTTATTTTGGCCGAGATGCTTTCAGAAGGTTCCAATAGACTAGCCTTCAGAAGGGCGATGTGCACTTTTACGCCCGCCTTGAGCTACAAGCCTTAGAAAATTGCACTAAAAATTCAAAAATATCACATTTTCCTGCAACAAAGAATAATTTATTACACCACACCGCCTACTGTAATAAAAGTTATTTCGGCCGAGATGCCTTCAGAAGGTTCCAATACACTAGCCTTCACAAGGGCGATGTGCACTTTTACCCCCGCCTTGAGCTACAAGCCTCAGAAAATTGCACTAAAAATTAAAGTGCAATTGTTGCAAGAAAATGAGATATTTTTGATTTTTGTTTTCAATTTTCTAAGGCTTGTAGCTCAAGGCGGGGGTAAAAGTACACATTGCCCTTGTGAAGGCTAGTCTATTGGAACCTTCTGAAGGCACCTAAGCCGAAATAACTTTTATTACAGTAGGCGGTGTGGTGTAATAAATTATTCTATGTTAATGTAAAATTCTATGTTTTGGAATTTTACATGGGTATCTTCTAAGGCTTGTAGTTTTGTAAATTTCTGATTTTTTAACTGTAAATTGATTTGGTGCAGCTGTACAAAATTTGTAATAAATTCTTGTTTAGGATTGAACCAAATATCTCTACTGCATCAAGAGTTATAGAGTGGTGGTGTAGGTTCAAATAAAACCTACACCAGCACGCGATATCTCGCGAACGGCAAGTGTAATAAAATTCGGACTAAATGTAATAAATTGTAATAAATGTGTAAAAAATGATGTATTATGTTTCGTTGCGGTGGGCTCATTTGGCTGGTGCAAGTTCAAGCCACTCATTTCAGCGAGTTCACGTATCCAGAATCGAAAACATTCAACGTCGTTTTCTTCGATTTGCCCTTCGAGGCAAATCGACTTCTCTCAGGTTCTGTCGACCTCGCGTCTATTTACAAGTCAATTTTCTTCAACACTAACCCTCGTAATTTGCGATGCCCTCCTCTTTTCTATATACCGACTCACCGCACCTCTTATGGCTCCAACGAACCAATCACCCGTATGCTGCGGAAGGTTAACTCAAAGCTTCCCCTTTTTGATTTCAACCGCAGCACTGCCCGCCTTAAACTCGATCTCCTCCCCAATCTTTCCCTTACAAATCTTAGTTCGTAAGTCTTAGTTTAAGTTAGCAGTTAAGTAATGTTATAGCTTGTAATAAGCCGAATAAATGGGGGTGTTTTGCCCCCACCAAAATCAAATATTCATTTCAAAGAATACCCATTAATTTTTAAATTTAATATTTCATGTATCTGTAAATTTATACATTTTAAGCAATAGATTGCAATTTTGTATGTAAAATAATATGTATTATTTTTGATGTAAAATACCGCATTAAATGAAAATGAAAAATGTAACATAATTTTTGTAGTAGTAGTAGTTTATAATAATGAATAAAAAAACACTTTATTTAAAAGTACTTCCTACACAATAATATATTTTCTGACGATTCGAAAAATACACACGTAATTGTTCAAGTTATCACTTCTGTCGGCACTCCCGGAGTGCCTTTTTTTTTAAAGTGATTGGATTTCGTTGAGCCTATAACATCTACAGCAATTAAAAGATATATTCGATTCAGCAATTTTGATTAAAATTTGATAGATTTGTGGTTTATGTAGCGTCGGCGGCAGTACGGTGTTTACGATAAGGGCACACGAGGCCAAGGTCTCATCCTCACGGGACCCCCGAATGACTAATAATATTCACTTATGCGCTAATTTCTTTTTTTTTTTTTTTTCAATTTTGGCAGTTAGAGCTTGACAAATAAATTTTAGAAAGTAAATGATGGTTTTTTTAGCGTTTTTATGACATCAGTGATAATTACAACATGTGACATTGGCCGCGTTCCACTGCCCGCAACCCGCAGTTGGATGACTAGCAGCATTTCAAACTCCATACCTATAAAAAAAATTGACATTTCACCATTTGCGCTAGACGTCTTGAACTTTCTGTGAAATATCCCTTTAAAGGAAATTTCTCAATCCAGCACAAAACTAGGTATACCCGTTGCATTGAGAAAAAAAACGACCCGTCAAAGAATATCGTACAAACTTTTACAAAATCTATATATTAATACGGAGTTGCCTATAACGTGCTTCCACCCATTTTTCCTATTATACGTCACATAAATATGCCAACACTATATATATCTGGGTAGGGGACAATACATAGAAGTGCACAATACAAAAATTATCCACAAATTATCAATTTAAGCGAATTGCATGAAATTACAACAACAACAACATGGCACCTACGTGAAGTTAATTCGCACTTTTTCTAGAATGAAAAACGTGAAATGCAGTTCGATAGACAATTGTTGTTTGTAGTGAAATTCTTTTCGTTTGTAGTTCAACCGTTAGAAAGTTAGAACCATTTGAAAAAAAAAAAAAAAAAAATCCCAATCCCTTAAAACCGTTGAAGTGCTTTGTTAAGTTTTTGACGGATAGGTTCCGATATTCTCCGACAGAAATTTGTTGTGGACTTTGTTACGAATTAGCGGTGCAGTGCACCATCGAAATTGTTTGTTTCTCTTCCGAAATCGGGCAATTCGAATGCAGTTTGAGCCTCCGAAGGAGTAAGTCGGATACCTCGCCTCGTACTTTCCCGAGCCAAGCACTAAAAATGTGTCAACATCTAAAATTTGAGCGGATATCTCCCAGAGAACGGAAAACTCAAAGGTACGTGGATAGATAGACTGCGAGCTACTTTGAGCCACTTATATTTTTGACATCTAATCAACCTCACAAATAAATTTGTAACTAACGTTTTTGCAACATATGAAACAGTCTAGGACAACATTCGACCACCACTAAATTTTCTTTAGTTTCCGAGATTTAATTTTTGGGTGGAATTGATTTTTAAAAAGTATTCCGAATTTGTTTCTTGTCGATTTTGTGCATTTGACATTATTTATCAGTAGTTGCCTGTTGAAATTCTCCGAGCTGTTTGAACCCAAGCTAATTTTCTCTTTTCGATTCATACCCATTGCTTTCGATTTAAACCGCGTACGTGAATGAACCTAATATTTGTATTATTTTTTTTAATTTTAGTGTGGATATAATATCACTTTGGCGCAGGCGTTACTTCATCTGGAATATTTTGTGCCAGACGTTTAGCGGACAGTGGAACGCGGCCATTGACAGCTAAGAAATATGTAGATCTGCATTTCGCCACCGTCTTTAAATTTATTTTGTCGGGCTGTATTAAGAATTAAAATCAACATTTCTTAATTAAAATGTAAATCAAACATCAGTTTGGTTCTTCTTTTCTAAACATCAAACATTTAAAAACATTCAAAAGTACCTATAAAGTAACACTAAACTGATTTCCTTGACGTTTTGCTTAACCGACAGAAATTAAGTTTACGTTTTACTTTAAACATTCCTACGTCAGTATTTGAAGACTAAAAATGAAGTTCGATAGAAATTATAATTTTTTTTTTATGCGAATCAAGTATATTCATTTAATGTTAACATAGCTCATATATACAATCTTCGTAATCTTTAACCATCTCAATAGTTTCAACCTATGATTTGTTTGAACTTTGTTTAATTTTAACTCAGATGAAAAATGATCTGTGAAGCCCTGTTGAAGACAAATCAGGTCTTCGAAGCCGTAATTCCGTAATCACCGTAGAGCTAGGAGTAGGGAAAAGGCGCCTGACAAAATAAGAGCAAAGGAGTTAAGCAGTAAACGGAGTGAACAGTAAGTTCAAGCTCATTTTATTCGTATTTAAAGAAATAAACTTTTATGTTTTAATAAAAGTCTTTCTTAATCCACGTTATAAATATTCAATATTTTATTTTAAATTATTTCAAGTTACAATGTTAATTTATTTATCTAAAGCTTTAGGTTGAGGCAACTACTAAGAGCTTAAAATAGGCAAGCGTGCGTTCGTCGAAATCGGTGGCAAAACTGTTGGTAGCAGTATCACTCGTCGGATACAGGGTGTATATGTAACAGAAAGTCCATTCGTTTGTTTGCTATCTAGATTCGATAAAACTTACAGGTGTCAATACCGTTCCCACCTCCGCATTGAATCTAGGGCGAATTTACCCTTTCGGTGACTTCTTCCAGTTCGGAAAGATCCTTCACCAAATTAGCTATACCTCCTTATCTCGTATTAAAACGAGGCAACGACGCAATCGATTGCATATGTCACCACAAAAAGTGGTAATATAGACCATATTATTGAAAAATTGCCCTAAAAAAAAAACATAAAAGTAAACTTGTGAGATTTTATTTTATGTAAGGAAGAACTAATTTCCAAAAATCGTATGCCAATGTCTTAAAATCGTAAAACTATTTTTTACAGTGTACCCCATATATACCTGAAGGTCAGTGCGTGCGGCATTTTGTGTGCTATCTAGGTATATGTCATATTATTGAACAGCTTTCCTTTACCCAAAGAATACAGCCAAATAAATACAGACAAGCCAATATACCTACAGTGAAATCACACTAGGCATGGACATGAGTATTGAAAGCACAATAATACAGCAGACACCTCCTTTGTCGTTGAACATCCTGTTTTTCCTGCCAGCCTGGTACTGAAAAATGAAAGTGGGATTACCTGTAAATTTATTTTTAGCCAAGTTCCTTCTATTGGCAGCCCCTGAAATCAATAGACGCACCAATACAGGAAATGCAAATTTTTAACTCCCCTGATAGGGGATGCAAATTGTTGAGAAGGCTGCGCCGATATATAGTGGCAGCGGCAAGTGAGATCCATTTATAGCAAGCAATTTCATGAAATAGCAAGTGAAAACTGGGCGGTTTCAAATATAGGAGGGCTTGCCGCATTTCAATAAAATGTCTTTTATAAAGGGCGCGTGCAGCAAACGCGGCATTTCATATAGGTATGCGCTTTGTAAATTCAATTATGTAAACTTATTATAATGCATAAGAGACGTCGCAAATCTGGGTATACCCAATACCACATTATTAGAAGACGAAAATTTTGCTCTAAGTTGCAAGAGTTAATCGTCCGTTCACCACGAAAAGGTTTTTTTTTTACGATTAAAAGGGACGTACAACTTTATGCCGAGTTCGAACGGCTAATTAATTGAGAAGCTCGATCCTCACGACAACTATACCTACCCTCCGATATTTTTTAGATGTTCGCGAGGGGTGGAAAAAAAAACCTTAAAATGGAATTTGGGTAACCTGGGCCACCTCGCTTAGTATAGTCAAACACACTAACCACAAAGCCACTGCGGCTACGCTGTCAAAATAATCGATTTTATCTTTTCGTTCGAAGCTTATTGTAAACGATTCTTCGTCCAAAGTTGCCGTACCGATATTCATCAGCTAGAAGCTATGTCTTCCTCTCCTTTGATCAGAGTTGTGCGACTAAAGTTGCAATTTGGCACTTTTTTCGAGAGCCAGGCACATTCTTTGCTGTTTGACCCTTTTTAGATGGAAAAATAAATAAAAAAAAATTAAAATATATCGTTAACTCTCACAACACTATTAAAGTGTTTAAGGAACCAATGCTTATTAAATTTGGTTCAAAAATTCTAAATTTGGAGAATAGCTTCAAAAATGACACTTTTTGTTCTCATTGGCCCTTTTTATTGCTAGTTTTCAGAATTGTGCAGCGGTCACACTGTAGCTGGTTAAGAGAGATTCACCAAGTGAAGGTACCCAAAAATATTGCATTTTTTTGTAAACACCCTCCAACTTTTTATTTGATTATTGTGGCTCAAACTTGTGTGGAATGGCTCTGAAAATGGCTCAAATCCAAAATTTCATCAGAACAACGCTGCCTTTGACTGTCTTTTTGAACCCGTTTAGTTCTGTCACAAAGTCTTGTGGAAAATCGCTTCAAGACCAGACAAGACGATTCTGTAAGTATCAAAAGTTGTAAATATTTTTACAGCAAAAGAGCTTCACACTTTAGTTTTTCGGTAACACTGCATTTACACCATCACCATTCCTAACACGGAGAATTAAAGGGATACTAAATACTAAAGAGCCGTGTGACTGAAAGGGACAGCATTACCTAACACGCGAAAAAACGTGACACGTATTTTGGTCGGCCATCTTGTTTACGTGCTATGAATTATAGGAAAGCTCCGGATATTGATATTTTAATAGCGATGGCTAACGAAATTCCGCGTTCCTATAAAACAATAGAGCTTCCGGAAGTGATGAACGGACAATTTTTTATTTAGTTTCTATAACTAATTGACAACTCTCATTTCACATGTTTTAAATCAGAAATATAAATGCTTTCAAGTTTCCGTTTTACGTATCTATAATAATTATGGGTAGAGAATCCATGACACTTTAGGCGTCTGATTTGTGATCTCATTCTTACGCCTTTATTAGCATTGATTGCGGACAAACGCGATCTCTCTGTCCCGTAAACCCCGCAACCAAAGATTCGCGATACCAATAACAATTTTTAGTGTCCAGGGTAAATTTTTCGGACGAAATTTTCCATCTAAAATTACCCATTGTGATATACAAAATATATAAGATAGAGGTAAAAAATGAAAAACTAGAGAGAAAGCGATAAATTAAATCGTTGAAAGATTTATTACAAAATATTAATCTAAAATAGAAATAACATTAATTTATTACAGAGTAAGAATGGGGACGTGCAACTGTTCCTAGTTTAGTAAGTCTGACAGCTCTATGACTAGACGTATCTCTGTTTTGATTGGCTGAAATCGGTCATATGAACGTTGTTGGAGTGGTATAGCCGACGAAGCTATAGTCAAGAAATTCGCGACTGAATACCAAATGAACAGTTCGCATAATGTGGCTGACGTACAAAAAGTGACGTTGACGAATAGTGCAGCTTACACCGATCAGGTAATGTGGTATTCGATCGGGCTTCTTCAGATTCGCTCTCAGATTTCATGTGTCTAATCGAACACAAAAAACCTCGTATCCTCTTTTTTGTGTTGACATTCGTGCGATTCGAATATGTGTAAGTATAGTCTTCAAAACTTTTGAAAACGTTTTCCATTCGCTGGTTAGATTTTATATTAAAATATTCGAAATTTGCTTCTCGATTGATTTCTAAATATTTATACATAATCAAAAAAAAAAAAATCACGAAAACCTAAAAAAAACTCGACCAGATATCAAACTCAAACGCTTTGTATTTGTAAATCTGAAATAAATCTGAGAAAAATTCTAGATTCGCAAAAGTGCTCTGAAATCTGAAAAAGGTTGTTTTTTTTTTTTTTTTTGTACCAAATGAACATAAAAAGTGCTCCCAATCGAATACCACATAAGTATACAGAAGAATGACAGGCAGATGACAGCTGAACGATGAAAGTTCAGTGGTGGTTTCAAGTTGGTCTTGCGAAGTAAGTGATATCAACTCCTAAATATTTCTCCAGATACAACATATTGTGCATTTTATATACTATGTTCAAATTTGCACTTGACTGCTTTTCCCCAGTTCTTCATCCTCAAGCTCCCGGGAATGTTGAACGTTTTTCAATTCGGTCGTTTCCGTACAGAATTTCATTGTAACTTCAATTCGCCCCAATTATAAACGAGAAGCTAAGCCTAGAGTCCTTAACGGACCTGTTGAGCTTACTGTTTTATCAGCAAATGTATGTAAAGTAGGTTCGCAACTTTTGGGAGAGTTGCAAATGATCTACAAAAATTAACAAATACCTACCTAAAGAATCTACTTACATTTTGTCACACGTAAAAACGTTTTCTTCACGCAACGCAAAATAACTCATTAAAAATGTAAAATATGCACAAACCCGAGCATTTCTGAACTAGCAAAGTGTACATCCAAAAAGTGTATACGTGCAAAGATGGCGGTTGAAAGAAAATGATTAATGGTTCTGAAAAGTTGCCGCTCACTGTCAATGTAGTAGATGCAAGGCTAAAGAATGATACAGCAGCCAGCTGAACGCTACGCTAGACTTAAGTTTGTCATATAAAATGTTTGTCCATCAAAGAATTTTTTTTCAGAGCTCCCTGAGCTGTTGGGCTAGAAATCTAGGGGTACGAAAACCCTCCTGCATAATCCGCTGGATACTTTAGAAAGTTGAAAAACACTTATAGGTATTCAAATATAACTTATCTTGAGATAGATAGACCAAAGCTGTGCTGGGATCAAAGCCTTCCTTGTAAGTAGCATGGTGAAGAAATGGAAAACCAAAAACGGACACAGCTGTTAGAAGGTGTCATAAATTCAATAAACAGCAGCTCGCAATGGACAGCAATCAGCACTTCAAATTGACACAGCCCATGACATTCACAGCCATAGAAATAGAAATGCAGAGAAATGCCGCCAAGGTTAGTGGTTAATTGATTTTGATAGTCAACGAATTCGCTCAGAATTTTTAGAATATTTGCAGTATCAAAAGTTTGGTATTTCTTCTTTTTACCCGACTGTACAGGGAAGGTTATGCGTTTCGCCCCAATAGGCAAAACAAATAAAATATAAAAATATAAATTTAAAAACAATACCCATAAATAGAAAAGATAATTTAAAAAAACAAAAACCTGGTTGACTGTAAAAGAGATTTAAAAATATTAAAACAAGACACTTTCAAAAGTATAACTACCTATCTAGGTAATTGACAATCGGAGACTACCTACTCAATCTGACAGAAGTATGCGCAGCCTCCGACTGGCAATTAGTTATACTTTAAATTGTCTTGTTTTAATCTTTTAAAATCTTTTTTACAGTCAGTCGGGTTTTTTGTTTTTTTTTTAATAACCCCTTCCAGACTTCCAGTATCCTGCAATAGTCGTTATCAAGTGTATTATTCGTTTGAGGTTTGAACCTGAAATCAATATAACTGAGTCTACAGTTTCTTCAGCCAAGCCGATAAGTATAGCCTGTAGCATTCCAAAATTTAAGATCTACAAGAAAAAAGAAACTTCCCTACATAGGTAATTAAACAACAGACTTGCACTCGCTACAGCATTCCATTCCAACTTTATGGTTCATAAACAGCCCTTTTCGCTAACGAGAAAATAGATACGACCAAGGCCAACCCACTTCCATTTACACTGAGAGGTCAGTGGAAATATCTGTCAACGGAAAAGTGAAATCTTGCATCTCGTTACGGGAATTTGCCATCTAATATTCTGAGCGCCTGGTACGCTCAAATGGAAGTGGGAATATCTATGAATCCAGCATTTTCCAATTGGCAGCACTTTGAGCAAGTAGCAAACAAAGCAACCCATAATAACAGGGGACATGTACCAATGGGGAAAATTAACTACACTTCCTGCCAGTGGCTAGCCAGGGGTGGTAGGTTTGTATGCTTTCGTCGCCAGAGGGTTGACGCTACTGTTGCAAAAAGGCTTACTATTGTACTGATTTCTGTACTATTTGACTTACCCGAGTACACAAGTACCACTTCTCAATTTTGAGTACTATTTTTACTATTTTTTAATTTTTTTAAAATAAATCGAACATAGCTAATGAAGTTATTTCACTTAAGTCCATATTATTCACTCCAAAAATTGAACTCAAGTCCATAATATAATATTCCATAATATTCAGTCATTACACCCGAATATAGGCTATTTTTTTTAAGAACTTGTCAGCGTTTAATCCGATTTAGTTTAAACTGCACTTCGGAGAACAGTTTAAGTATTTTAACTCGGGATCGGGTTTAAACTAAATATCATAAGAGTGACATTTCTTCGTTCAGGAAATAAGTAAAAGTGAAATAGAATGTAAAATTTATCAAGAAGCTAAAAAAATAGGTTTGATTTGTAAGGTGGATGAAATGTTGGCTTCTTAGTTAGAAGATGAATTTATCGAAGAGCTGATGGAACAGCAGATGGTGAATTAACGTCGTCCTCGTCTTCGACTATATCGAATGCACAAACGGGCTAGGGCTTGAGTCACTGATAATGATGTCGTTTATTTTCAGAAATAGTTCCGGCTAAAAAAGAGGCATATTGGAGGGTCTAAATTCATAATAAATACAAAAAAAAAATTAAACTCAGCACATAACTCCATATGGTTTAATGCATGTTTTCGAGTGAATATTATAAATGTAAATTTAAACCATCGGGTTCAAAAACATTCGGATTAGGGTGTAAAATGAACTTAAACCTTATTTACCTACACTCGCAGTGAATAATATGGCCGTCATAGATTCAATGAAATATGACTATTTTAAATGCAATCTGCGAGATATTCTTCGGAACAACTGTTCGGAGAATTATTCGGACATATCGTGATGCATATCGGCGAATTACGTTGAAGTTCGATGAAGTGCTTTTATTTTTGTTAAATTTTTGACAGCTAGGTTCCGATATAGTGTATTGCGGTGCGGTGCGCCATCGCAATTGTTTATTTCTCTTCCGAAATCTGACATATCGAATGGAATTTGAGCCTCCGAAAGAGTTTGCGTTGCGGATTATTTTCCTTTCCGACGGATACCTCGATTAACATAAATTTATGGCATTTAAAAAAATTATGTACTATTTTGTACGTTTCAGTACTATTTCTTTTCAGTTTTTTGTACAATTGAGAAAAGTCGATTTGCTTCACTGGTTGACGCATGAAACTCCTGTGGACGTGAGAGCTGCGAGTGTATAATGGAGATGATGAATGGGCGGATTTTTCAATAAACGTTCGAATTCGTTTTCATTGATGGGGGGGTGTTGGTAAGGGTGTGCCATTTATGCAAAAACAGTGTCGCTGCCTGCGTAGCATGGAGAAACCTAAATTACTTTTCGAGTTCAACAAGAAACGAGGTGTAGGATCGGGTGTTTTTGTTTTTGTAAATGGGATTGGACCGACACTAAGCCCAGGGGCCAGATTCTGTAAGGCGAAACGATCAAACGTTTTCGTGCGCAGAAATATTTTGCCCTATGTTACACAAGCAAATTTCTTCGTGCAAACGAAAGCGTTTTTCGTTTCGTTTTTTACAGAATCCCACCCCAGATTCTTTTTATTTTAACGTTGGACGAATATTTTCCTTCAACATGAAAAGTGTCGTGTGTAATCGTAGCTTTATTTCTCGGTGAAAAAAATGACGGGCAGTTGAGGATTTAATTTTATTTAAAGAATCTCCTGCTGCAAATGTTTTACCGCTTGTGCGTTTAACATTTTTCAAAATGCTGCCGGAACTTTCCCAATTTTTATTTGTACACGTCTACAACATCTCATCATCATGAAGGTTTTAATAAAACCCCTACCCTCCCAAAGTCTCCTGTGCAAAGTAATGTTACATGAGGGCGATGGACCCAATATACGAAAGTAACAATTGCTACAGCAAATCCCCGCACTAACGACCAACTCATTTTATAGATAAATTTCTCCTTGCATTTTACCTTAGGGGAAAGCGCAACCATCTAAATGTCTGAACGCCTGGCATGCCGAGCTGAAAGTGGGAATATCTATCTAATCACGTATTTTCCAACTGGCAGCAGTCAGCAGAGCGCCACCTTGAGCAAGTTAATACCCTTAATACAATGGGGAAATCCAACAACACTTGTCTGTCACTGACTACCGGGTGGTATTGTTGATTCAATTAGTTTCGAATGGTATCTAATTACTGGCTGTATATTGGAAAAAGGACTTGCGAAAATCAGGGATGACTGGGCGGTCAAGCGGGTTTCACTTTCAAGGATTGGGTCAGGGTTGGGTGTGGCATTTTGGGGGTGCCTGAACTTGCCACCCCAATGTTAGGTTCTTTTCTTTTTTTTTTGAGTTCCGCGTGCCTAAGATTTCTAGAGTTCTTGCTAAATTTTTTTAAAAGTTTTGTTTTATTTATACCTATATATAAAAAATATTTCTTCGCATAGGAACAATATAGTTTTACAGTTCCTCATATAGTTTTTTTTTTTTTTCGAAAAAAAAAATCAATAATACACTAGGGGAGACTGGGTACGGTTGAAACAATTTCGCTTATACCGTCCATACCATTGCCGTTTACAAGCGAAGCGGTGGTCAAGTTATGTGAAATGTAGGAGCATGTTTCTATTTATAAAGTGTTTTTTGAGTATTGAGTGTTTTTTGAGTATTTGGTGTGATATTTTGCGTAGTACATCATATTAAAACAAAAATGAAAATTTGTTTCAACCGTAGCCATACCAGGGTCGGTTGGAACAGTTGTTGGGGTCAGTTGAAACACGAACACAATCTTCCATTGTTACATATTTAATTAACTTTTATTTAAAATAATAGTTTTGTTTGACAATATTGATCACGTCATTGTTTTATATAGAATTAAAAAAATAAATAAACAGTATTTCTAAACAACAAAAAATTAAAGAAAACAAAAGTCAAAAAAAAAAATGAATTCATTAAATTAATTGAAAATAAACAAAAGGAACATTACTTTAATCTCGATAATACAATCGACAAAATTCAGTTTTCGGAATATTCCGAATCACAATTGTGGCAAACATAACTATTGCAACCTTCTGTGCACTCTTTGTGAGCCCACATTTTACAGGTGACACATTTGTATCCAACTTTTACTAGATCTGCTCCTTGAATACGTTGACAAGCAGACAAGGCAATAAAACTCCTCTTCTCCTGAATAAAAAAAAAATAATAGAGCACTGGAATGCTGCATTATTGTTATTATTATTATTATTTTTTTTTTTTTTTTACTTTCGTAACTTTTATTTTCTTTTTTACACCTTCCAACCATTTCTTAGCTTGCTTAGCTGGTTTGTTTCAGTCTTGCTTCATGATCCTTTTTTATTTGTTCTTTCTCTGGTGTATCGGTGTATATTGTAAACTTTCTGGTTCTTCTAATTTCGTTAAAATAGTATACTGTGGTGAATCAGGAACTTAGTGAATCAGGCATTTAGTGAATCAGGCACTTACAATTAGTGAATCAGACACTTAGGAATTGTGGTGAATCGGACACTCGGTTTCCCTCCAAGTTCCACTTCCAATTGGAGACTGGAATCTGTCAAGTTAGAACCATCTAGAGAAGATATGGAACATACATCTGGAATATATCTACTTCTGGAATATTCGCTGATAGGTGGCAGCGCGGATATATGTAAAAGGGGCACGTTGACAACAGAGATGGACAGTTGATTTTTAACCAGCGATTGTTGAGTTCGAAAGAGTAATCGGTTGTGAGATAAATAAGTGTAAAGTAATACAGTGAATAAAGCGATTATATTGAAACGTTTGAGAATTGATTTAAGTGATATTGTTTTGGTACTAAATAAGTGAATATTTAGAAAGTGTAAGTAAAGTGATTTTATTGGCAAAGTTGAACAGAATAGTGTTTTATCTTTTCGAATCCCAGCCTGAATGTAACAATACCTACCTATAAGAATAAAAAAAAATAATTAAACATATTGTTTCAACCGTCCCCTGAAAAATTGTTTCAACCGTCCCCAACCCCCCCTTTAAGTAAAAAAAATCTATAAAGTAACGAAAACAACACTGACACGTTTAAACTATTCATCATGGTGTACTCTACACTCTTTACTGCATACAAAAAAAATACGCACAGCTATCTCGCATGGATAGAAACCCCAGTAAAATAAAAAATAACCAAACAAAAATACTTACTTTTGATAGTCTAAATAGAACACAAGCTCTCACTTACAACTGAACCGTCGATACTTGACTGCTATTCGTCTATTGACTTGTTTTTGCTTCATTCACCCCTAATACTCATAGACGCTGCACGTTTGGCTCACGAGATATTCGCTTTGTTTCAACCGTCCTGTGTTTCAACCGTACCCAGTCTCCCCTACACCAAGGAGTTCTGGATCTGGAGTTCCATAAACTAGAAAACAAAAAAGTTATAGAACTTTGAAAATTGATAAGAATTTAATAAGACATTTTTTGTTTCCATGAGTTCTGCTTAGAGTTCTGGAAAGTACTCGAGAAGCGCACCAAAAAACCCGAAAACAATTTATTTCAAAACGCAAACACAAAAATGTTAAAGCAAATTCAAAAATTACAATTTTTGTTGTTTCTGATCCCGGGCGCGTTACTTCCAGCATCCGAAATGACTTGGTCTTTAAAACGGGAGTTCGGTCTTCAATATCAATATCAATATACCCATAACTCATGCAAAGCTGGAAGAGAGAGAAAATGTAAGGATATTTAAATAAGAGGTATCTACAAAGCGGACTTGGCAAATTTCAGCAGTTCGTCAAAAACTCCTGAAAATATCGTTTGCGATATAAAATGCAAAAGAACTTATCGCCGTAAACAGCTCAGCTGTGCTAAAGCTGTGTAATCCAATGCCATACGGAACTATGTAAAAATTTTAGGAATTTTTTTAGGAATTAAGGTACTCTGTTTTTCCTGTTTTTTTTTCTGTCAAATGTGACTTTAAGTGTGTTTGCATTTATTTATGTAATATGCTTTTTACTCAGCCTGCTCATGTCGTTTTCCATTGAGATTTTCAGATTTTGCTCTCAGATTTCAGATTTTTCGTGCCCAATGGAACATGAAACGAGATTTTTCTTCCATTGTATCTGTGGTGGTGCGTGTTTTAAAAGTCACCTGTTCTTAAATTGTAATTTGTGTTTATAAAAATCCATTCAATTTATTTTAGTAACTACTGTTATGTAATTTTTTTTCTATCTTTAACAGACTTCTCGTCTAAAAACGTAAGTAAACACACTTTAAAGTTTGACAAACGACAAATGTTTTGGTGTAAGTGCAAATAGGTGTGAATCTTGCTCGGATATCGAGATTCGCAAAATTGCTCTGACCGCTTTTTTTTTTTGCGGCCAATGGAACATGAAATCTGACAGCCAGCTGATTTCGACAGCAGAAAAACTGCTCTGACTCTGAAAAAAGTTTTTCTGCCCCAATGAAAAACGACATCAGTCAATTTATTCTGAGCTCATGGAGCGCGCTCTGAAAAAAGAAACACAAATTCTGACCTCTGCTCTGATGTATCTGAGCTCAAAAAGAAACACTGCTCTGTCTAAAGTAAAAAAGAATATCCCATTTAATCACTCGACCATATTTTTAATCCAGTTCATGTTTCTTTTGCCTTCGCTAATGTGTATTTTTCTGTGTCATTTATATATAGCAGGAATGACATGACCCAGTGGCTGCACGCAATTCTTTTCTTAATTTTTTGTACTGTGGTGCCTCTTTCAGAGCTCAAAAGACGAGACACAGAAAGTCCCTAACTACCTCAAAGCTTTGGCTGTCTTTCATATCGATGTTAGGTGTACTTTTTTGCTGATTGACACATTATTTGATTTTGTATTCACTCACTTATTTTCAGTTCCAAAATGCTCAAATGGGAAAATGACTTCTCCCTGAGTTCCTCCGATTATGTCTATGGGCAGAATCAAAAATTTAGTTATCTAACCGACAGGATTGGTCTAGACTCGGTAACGCCACCTTTCCTATACGTCAAACACATATGCGAACTGTCAACTTCGAACTCAGTCATGAATTTTTTTGGCGAGATTCGTCGGCTACCCCTCTTCAAGGCAGCCAGCTGTCAGACTTACTTGACCATCTCATATGGCGTATGCGAGGAATTTCAAAGACTTTTGACTGAGTCTCATAATTCTTTTAATGGTGAATCCGGGCATCATCCACAAATACGTGTATCGAATATCTTAGTCAGTTTATATTCATAGAGCAGTGGCCCTAGAATTGAGCCTTGAAAGGTTTTTGTAAAATAGGGACTAAAATTTCGAATGTTTAAATACAAAATTTGAAACGTTTTGAAAAGTTTTAAAGTTTACATATATTCGGCTCGCAAGAATACTTACTTACTTAGGTGGCGCTACAGTCCGGGGTGGACCTGGGCCTCAACCAATACGCCTCTCCAGTTAGCGCGATCTTTGGCTAACTGCCTCCAGTTGCGCACTCCAAGTTGGTTGAGGTCCCCTTCCACTTGCGCGCGCCACCTAAGGCGAGGTCTTCCTCTACTGCGTTGTCCCTCCGGGTTAGAATCGAAGACTCTTCGGGCCGGAGCGTTGGTGTCCATTCGCTCTACATGTCCCAGCCATCTTAGACGACTGATGCGTACTTTTCTGACTAGGTCGATGTCGCTGTACAGCTCGTAGAGTTCGCTGTTAAATCTTCTCCTCCAAAGCCCGTCAACGCAAACGGGACCAAAAATCACTCGAAGAATTTTGCGTTCGAAGCGACCAAGAAGATCCTCATCCGTTTTTGCTAGGGTCCATGCTTCTGCGCCATAGAGCAGGACAGGGATGATGAGAGTCTTATATAGAATCTCCTTAGTGCTTCTTGACAAGGCCTTACTAATCAATTGCCGTCTTAGGCCAAAGAAACAGCGGTTGGCAAGTGTGATTCTTCGTTTGATTTCTGATGTGATGTCGTTATCAGAGTTTATAGCGGAGCCGAGGTAGACAAAGTCCCTAACTACCTCAAAGTTATAGCTGTCTATCGTGACGTTCTGCCCGATTCGTCGATGTCGTGTGTCCCTTCTTGTTGACAGCATATATTTTGTTTTACCCTCATTCACCACTAAACCCATTTTTGCCGCTTCTGTACTAATACTTGCAAACGCACCAGTGACAGCTCGCTGTGTTGTACCAACAATGTCAATGTCGTCAGCGTATGCAAGCAGTTGCACAGACTTATAGAAAATTGTGCCTCTGGTGTTGGCTTGTGAGTTTCGCACAATCTTCTCAAGAATGATGTTGAAGAAGTCACATGACAGCGCATCACCTTGTCTAAATCCTTTTTTGACATCAAAGGTCTCGGTGAGATTGTTTCCGACCTTTACGGAGCAGCGAGCGTTCTCCATCGTCATTCTGCACAATCTGACAAGCTTGGCAGGGATGCCAAAACTAGACATGGCTCTGTATAGCTCGTCTCTATAAACGCTGTCATATGCGGCCTTAAAATCGACAAAAAGATGGTGAGTATCGATCTGGTATTCTTGGGTTTTTTCCAGGATCTGCCGTAGTGTGAATATTTGATCGGTCGTGGACTTACCGGGCCTAAAACCGCACTGATAGGGACCTATCAGATCGTTGACGAATGGTTTCAGGCGTTCACACAATACAGCAGACATGATCTTATACGCAGTGTTCAGGAGACTGATGCCTCTGTAGTTGGCGCAGTTTAGAGGGTCTCCTTTCTTGTGGATCGGGCAAACAATGCTGAGGTTCCATTCATCAGGCATACTTTCCTCTAACCAAATCTTGGAGATGAGTTGGTGTATGCACTCTACCAAGTCATCTCCGGCTGCCTTGAAGAGCTCGGCAGGTAAGCCGTCTGGACCAGCAGCCTTGTTGGATTTAAGCTTAGATATTGCTATCCTCACTTCATTTTGGTCAGGTGGACGGAAATCTTGGCTGTCTTCGTCCAGGTTGAATGGATCGTTCTGCCTAACAGCGGAATTTGTGTCGTCTTCGCCGTTTAGCAGTCTGCAGAAATGGTTTTTCCATGTCCTCAGCACCGACTGTGACTCTACTACAAGGTTTCCTTGCTCGTCTCTACAGGTCTCCGTTCGGGTCTTGTTGGCATGGCACGTTCTTTTTACCTTTTGGTAAAACTTCCGAACATTGTTCCTGGAGTAACACCTCTCTATATCCTCGATCGCGCGCTTCTCATGCTCTCTCTTTTTTCTCCGGAGAAGCCGATGTTCTTCCCTCCTTTTTTGCTCGTAGAGCTGACGAGCTGCTCTCGTCCTTCTATGCAGCGACGCTTCGTAGGCACTTTGTTTTGCTGCATGTGCTTGCCGGCACTCTTCGTCAAACCAGGGGTTTCGGGGGGGTGGACTGGTGAAACCGAGCACATCAGTTGCGGCGTTTTTGATGGCTTCTTGGCATCGGCGCCACTGGTCTTCGGCACTTGATGCTGGCAGCATAGGACTTCTCGAGAGGTTGAGGGATACGCGATCGGCAAAGGTTCTGGCGGTTTGTTGCGTTTGTAGTCGTCCAACGTTAAATCTCCTCACAGTATTTTCTCGTTGTTGTGGCGTCTTGGATATCCGCATCCGTACCTTGGCTACAACAAGGTAGTGGTCCGAGTCTATGTTGGCCGCTCGGAAAGTTCGGACATCTAGAATACTGGAGGAGTGCCTTGCGTCGATCGCAACGTGATCAATTTGGTTGACGGTTTGATGATCAGGTGACCGCCATGTTCCTTTGTGTATATTGAGGTGAGGAAACCGTGAGCTAGCTATGGTAACATTACGTCCCGCAGCAAAATCAATCAGCCTAAGTCCGTTTCCAGATGTGGTGTCGTGTAGGCTGTGTTTTCCGATTGTGCTACCAAAGATGTCCTCCTTTCCTATTTTGGCGTTAAAATCACCCAAGACGATTTTAACGTCATGCTTAGGACATTGCTCATATGTTTTGTCGAGGAGCTCGTAGAAACACTCTTTGGTAGCATCGTCTTTATCTTCTGTGGGGGCGTGAGCGCATATCAGGCTGATGTTGGCGAATTTAGCCTTGATGCGGATAGTTGTAAGGCGTTCACTAACGTGTCGAAAGCTCAAGACTTCTTGCCTAAGTCTGCCGCTTACAACAAATCCGCATCCAAATAGACGCTGCTTTTGTTCTCTGTAGCAGTCACCGTAGTAGATGTCACAGTTTTTTCATCCTCCCTTTGCCCGGCCCATCCCACCGCACTTCCTGGATGGCGGTGATACCTGCTTTGTAGCAGTCTAGGGCCTCCCCTAGTTGTTCGGCTGCACGCGGTCTGTTCAGAGTTCGAACATTCCACGTGCAGATCCGAACATCATTGTCCTTTTTTCGTTTTGCAGGGTCGTCAACAGTGAATCCGTCCTTATCCGAGGCTTTTGGTTGCTTCGCAACAATTCTTTTTTTTCCGTGGTAGGGTCGTTAATCCCACGCACAACCCCCAACCTGGAGGACCAGGCCCTTTCTGTAACCCCTTGGGCAAAAGGAGCCGGAATATTCCGGAGTCAGTAACCCGCTGCGGGGATGTGAGAGCTGCCGTTGACCCATTAAGGGCTCTTCCGCCACCATCTCTATTTCAACACCCTGTCTAGTGCTGAAAAATCCTCAATGACCTCAGCTCCAAATACGTCAAAGTAGCTCATTGAGGTATGCTCGCAAGAATATCAACACAAAAAAGAGCAAGTGACGTTTTTATGTTCGATTAGCCACACGAAATCGGAAATCTGAAGAAGCCCAATCGAATACCACATAAATCATCTAGATTGGCCTGGACTAGATGATATCTTATTGCAAAAAGTAGATTGGTCAGAAACGTTTTTTTTTTCTACGTCAGCCACATATGCGAACTGTCAACTTACTATTCATGTCGTTTTCGATTGGGACAGAAAAAGTCGTTTGTCTGCTCTCAAAATCCTCTGGCTGTCAGATTGCATGTTCCATTGGCCGCCAAAAAAGGACTTGCGAATCTTGATTTCTGAGCGAGATTCATATCTATTTACACAAACACGAAAATATTTGTAATTTGGCATTTGTCAAACTTTAAAGTGTATGTTATTTTACGTTTTTAGAGACAACAAGTCTATGAAAAATAGAGCAAAATTTACATTTGGCCGCTGCTATGAATATTGTGTTGTGGAATGTAGCGTGAAACCTAAAATGGTGAAGTGTTAACAACCCATTAGTCACCAAAAACAAGTTTCACTTCCAATTGGAGACTCGAATCTGTCAAATAAATTTAACTTTCTAACACACCAAGAACACGTTTTTTTTTCTACTTGTGCGGAAAGTTTTTGAATTTCTTATAATTTTCAACATTTAATGGGAAAAGAAGTCTTCTTCCCTTAAAATAATATTTCGAAAGTGTTCCTTAGTAAAAGTAAATTATCATTTGGCGGTTTTTAATCGTCGATGCCGCCACGTGATTCGGATTCTAAGCGATTTTACGAGATCGCAGGATCGTGGCAAAACCCACGTCTACATCGTTGCTTCGAATTGAAGCATCCTCAACATGCTTTATCATGAAGGCTAAAGACGCCCTCAAAATAAAAACCACAAGTAAAACAAGGCCAAGCCCAGTTACTTGCAACAGTCCAAGGAAAATTGCAGCGGCCCAACAACTCCTCCTTCTCAAAGAAGACAGCAAAATGGATAATTGCGCAGTTATCAATGCATCACCTCCATCAGAGCCAACCGATACTAGCACGTCCACTCCAGCACCAACCGACAACAAAAGTACATCTCCTGTGTCAACCGTTCCTGCCGCCACTCTCCACGAATGGCAACCGCCTGACAGAAGACACACTGCCTCAGTGTGTAATGCCACCACCGTTAAAATGGATACCTCCCTGCCAAGTGACGACAACCAATTTAACATCCTTGGGAAAATCGGCATTAAAAGCCTACTCAACAGTGCCAACAATAGAAAGAACACCAGCATTCCCGTACAAACCACCGTAAACGACGAAATCACCGCCTCAAATTCTGCAACCGAACATCAGACCATCAAGGACACCAACACCATGAGGGTCACCACCGGCTCATCTCCACATTCAGCGAAAGGCGGCATCAACATCAACACTAACACTGATCAAGAGAAACAACCTAACCTGTACAAGGGTAAGTTTTGTCCTCCAATAATTATGAAAAATGTAGATGTGCGTAAGCTAATTTCGGATTTCCGAAATAATTCAGTTAAATTTAACTATAAAATCGTAAATCGCGGTAACAGTAGCAAATTGTACGTTGACGACGGGGGGGTCCATCGGGAGTTGTTGGAACTCTTCAGATCTAATAACGAGGTCCAGGCTTTCTCCTACACGTTAAAAGAGGACAAGACCACCAATCTTGTCCTTAGGGGTCTATCTAGCGGGTACCTGGAATCGGAAATTCTGGAAGAACTAGGGACGAGGGTTTCGAATGTGGATAAAGTTTCCAAATTCGAAACACTCCGTTCCAAACAAACCGGTATACAGTACAATTTGTTTCTTGTAAAACTTCTCCCTGGAACAAAGGCGGACGAAGTAATTAAAATTAGATTTCTTTTTAACACCCAGGTCTATTGGGAAAAGCCTAGGGGCAATAGGGGGGTTTTGCAGTGTAGAAGATGCCAACAGTTTGGTCACCTAGCAAAGAATTGTGCCAATGAGTATAAATGTGTCAAATGTGTTGATAGGCACGGCCCTGGCCTATGCCCCATCCTGAGGGAGGAGGGTTCTAAAGCTGCTTGCGTTAACTGCGGGGAAGAAAACTCAGCGAACTTTAAGGGCTGCAAAGCATACAAACAGTATGAGCAACGAAAAAAAAAAATGTTCACGGATGCAAAAGATAAAAGGGAGAATGCGAAAGCAATCTCTTTTAACATTTCAAACAATAATACTGTTTCTCCCAAAATATCGTATGCCAGTCATTTTCAGCAAGCATCAGTTACCCCTGCTATGAATAAGCCCAATCTTAGGGTGGGTTCTAGCGCAATCGATCAGTTCTTCGAGCTCTCAAAGGATTTGTTTGGTCTTGAGATCAATGCCCTCCTTGCAAGAATAGAAAACTTTATGTCCAATCTGGACAAATTTGACTCGGTCCTTAAAAAAAGGATGGCATACTTGGATCTGGTTAACCAAATAATGATCAGCTCGCCATAATGTTAATAAACCTATTAACCTTCAACATTTCGTCCTTGATTGAACACAGCAGGAGAATTGAATTACATAAAATTCTCCTCGCTAACAACATTTCAATTGCGTTCATCCAGGAAACGCACTTGCACTGTAGGCATAAAGTTTTCCTTGACAACTTTAATATTTTGCGGCACGACCAAAAACAGGGAGTGGCAATAGTCCTCAAAAAAAATATAGCCTACGGGAAGGTTGACTGGTCATCCAACCTTTTCCCTGGTAAATTCGTTTCAATTAAGATTACTACTAACAATATAACCAAGAACATCCTTATTGGTTCTATTTACTTTCCTACGAATTGCCAAACTGCAGCTTTCAAAGAGGAGCTCTCTAGGATAGAGTCGTTAGCAAACACATTTGATGGGAACATTATTGGAGGTGACCTGAACGCTAGAAGCCCTACCTGGGGAGATACAAGATACAACCTTAACGGTAAAAACCTTGAAAGTTGGTTACAGACCAACTCTCCGTCATACTCAAACATAACTTCTTCATCTCCAACGTTTCCTAGGAGCTCCTCTGTTCTGGATCACTTTCTGGTGTCTAATCACTTCCTTGATCATTTTAATCAAAACTTTAGTATTCAAACCCTTCCAACTTTTACTGATCACTATCCTCTATCACTAAGCCTAAGATTGGATGACGCGTCTATCTGTCTGCAAGAGAATATACCTAGACAATCCTTTGCTAATACTATCTGGCCTAACTTCTGCGAGGATCTTGAGAGAGCCCTCGACAACTGTTTCCCTCCTCATACGCAATGCCTGTCTAACTCTGATATTGATGATTCAATTCTGAAGTTCAACACTACTCTCCACGACGTATTAAGACAACACTCAACGAACCCTGTTATAAATTTTAAAAAATATAAAGACCTCCCAAGCGACATCGAGCTCCTCTTTAAAAAAAAACACCAGTGGCAAAAGCAGCTTAAAAGACTGTATCATAACACCTGCAACAGAATTAATGCAGAATACAGACAACTTTCTTCAAGGATTTCACTTCTTAAAAAAATCATTCAGGACAAAGTCAATATTTGGCTAAATAAGAAGCTTTACGATAGAATCGCTAAGATTATCCCGGGGCCACAGGCATTCAAAGAGGTTTTCAGAATAGTGGGAAAAAAGAAAAAGTTCACACGCAACAATGTCTTAATCAATAACATAAGTCTCACTAATGAGGACGATATTGTATTAGCTTTTGAAAACTACTTCAAAGAAATCTATAAGGAACAGATTCCCGTCTTTAACTTACGTATCACCAATGAAGCTAAATCCTCCGCCCTCTTGATTAAGGCGAACAAACCAGAACATATTTTCAATTTCTCACCTAGCAACACATCGCTATCCCCATTGGCTATGCACATCTTCACTGATCAAGAAGACGTGTCATGCATAATCAACTTACTCAAACCTAAGAAATCCTTTGGCCCTGACGGTATTAGCAATTTCATTTTAAAAAAAACTCCCCCCTACAGCACTACGGTTTTTGACCATTGTTTTTAATAACTGCATTAACAACGGATATTTCCCTCCCATTTGGAAAACGGCAAGATTACTACCGATCTGCAAGAAGCCAAACAACTTTGAGATTACCAACTTCAGACCGATCTCCCTACTCTCCAATGTTGGGAAAATCCTAGAAAGGATTATACTAAACAACTTACTCTCCCCTGAGGATAACCCCATTGAATTCATACCGGAACACCAATTTGGCTTTCGTAGAGGGCATTCTACGGTACATGCGTTACTCAAACTTCACAACGACATTACTCTCAATCTGAGAAAAAAGAAATGCACGGTGGCCTGCTCCCTGGATGTTGAAAAGGCCTTTGACAGCGTTTGGAGGGATGGCCTCCTTCATAAGTGCTCCCAGTTGCTCGTCCCCCCACACATTATTAATCTCCTAGAAAGCTTTCTTAGTGATAGATCGTTCTTTATACAGATCCAAGGTTCCAATCAAGCAATTGCGCATGCGATAGCGGAGTACCTCAAGGATCCATTCTTGGTCCAGCACTTTATAACATCTTCCTTTACGATTTCCCGCACACCTTTAATGATGCTATTGGCGACTCCACTGGCCTACTCTATGCAGATGACACCATCGCTTATGCTAGTCATGACTACCCTCTAGTAGCCCTTCGTCTACTAGAAAAGCACACTACAGCCATAGATAACTATTATAAAACCTGGGGGATTAAAATTAATAAACCTAAATCGGAGTTTATCTGCTTTAGGAACGCAAGTGGTAAGGGACCAGAGGGGGTGGTCAGAGAAAGCCGGAAACTGGAATTAAGGATAGATGACTGCACCATTCGGATTAAAAAATCTATTAAATACCTGGGCGTTCATTTTAACAACCTGTTAAAATTTAACAACCACGCTAGATACAGCCTTCAAAAATCCAAAAAAATATCCAACATGCTTATGCCCTTCCTTAGACATAGCACCCTTAAAAAGAGAACTAAACTTTTACTCTACAAATCACTCATAAGACCCATTATGACCTACGCTTTTCCGATCTGGTTTGCTATTTCCCCCACTGTAGCTCTTTGAACGAAAAATCCTCCGCCTCTGTTCCAGTAAGAGTTTCGAGTCTAGAACTAGATATTCCAACTCATTTATTTACAATGAAACAAACGTCACTCCCTTCATTAATTATGTATTGAGTTTATCGAAAAAATTCATCTTAAAGCTACAGAACTCAAATAACGAACTTGTAAGAGACATCCTTTCCTCGCAATACACCTCCACTTGGGAGAACACGTTATACCCTTCGGTCATTAGTATTTCCAACACTGAGATTGATTCCACACCCGATGGACCCTCCCTGCCCTTCTATATCAAGGCAATCCTTAGACACAACCGCATGGGTAGTCTAACGCTTCACTTTTCGCTGCAAAACAAAAACCAAATGAAATGGAAATGTAAAAATAAAACCACAGAATATTTAAAAGAAAAATCGCACAAGCTATGATTCTCATTCGAAATAATTTATTGGAGAACAAAACTTACATCTTAAAATCGCTTAAACAATTTTTGTAAATACTACTAACCCTCAACCATCTCTTGCCATCCGTAGTAACATTCCTTTTATTTATGTCAATTTTCTTTCCGTCCTAAACAAAATCATATAAATGTAATTTAAAAGAAAATATTATTGTCAAGAACAAAAAAAAGGAAAACTATGTAATCGATACGTTGTTAAGCTATTAATTAGAACTTCAATTCATTCGTTTTACAATACCAAAAGATCATGTACTCTCTTTCTTGAATCATCAAACGCCTTCGCGTTTGAAAAAATATATATATAAATGCACCTAATGCAACTCTCATTCCTTCAAGAATGAACCCACTGACGTTCAAGTACCTGAAAGGGAAATCCGAAAATATACTGTGTATATCCTCGTATCTTCCCTCACCTTTGTACAAATAGTTTTTAAGTTAGGTTATTATGACATAAGTCAAATCCAATTTGACAGCTCCGTGAGCAAGAGCTATTCTTTCAATAATATTAATGACAGCCATGTGGCATAAAAATTAAATAACGTAATCTAATTGTCATCTTCGTAATCTGTTTTATAAGAGTCTCAATAAAATCAATTCAATTCAATTCTAACACTTATTTGATAACTCTCTAGCTAATTCTAGAACCAGCCGCAATAATTGAAATACACTGCAGAACATTCCCGATAGGTGGCTGTTTCAATTGACGTTTATAGAGGGCTAGACGACGAATCTAGTCAAGAAATATGCGACTCAGTACTAAGTTGACAGTTCGCATATATGGCTGATGTAGAAAAAGTGACGTTCCCGACCAATCTAGTTGACTTATGTCGTTTTCCATTGGGACCACCAGAAATCGTTTTCAGATCTCAGATTTTCCGCTGCTCATGGAACATGCAACGAAATTGATCTGCTTTTGTAAATGGCTTAGTGCGCTATTTGACAACAATATCAGTTGTTCAAATGCCATTCATTTTTGGCAAAATCACAAATGGATATCGACCTGAAAAATGTTTTCTCTGTTGAAGATACAAATGAAGTATTATTGGTGATGTGTAGTCTTCAGATGAAGGCAATGAAGATAATAATTCCTCCGAAATGATATCAATAGCTATAAGGTGGCGTTACAGTCCGGGGTGGACCTGGGCCTCAACCAATACGCCTCTCCAGTTAGCGCGATCTTTGGCTAACTGCCTCCAGTTGCGCACTCCAAGTTGGTTGAGGTCCCCTTCCACTTGCGCGCGCCACCTAAGGCGAGGTCTTTCTCTACTGCGTTGTCCCTCCGGGTTGGAATCGAAGACTCTCCAGGCCGGAGCGTTGGTGTCCATTCGCTCTACATGTCCTAACCATCTTAGATGACTAATGCGTACTTTTCTGACCAGGTCGATGTCGCTGTACAGCTCGTAGAGTTCGCTGTTAAATCTTCTCCTCCAAATCCCGTCAACGCAAACGGGACCAAAAACAATAGCTATTTATGTATTTTAATATTTTGGTTTTCACGAAACTTTGCGCAAACTCTGTGCAAAGTATTGTGGTGAATCAGGCACTTAGTGAATCAGGCACTTAGTGAATCAGACAATTGTGGTGAATCGGGCACTCGGTTTCCCTCCAAGTTCCACTTCCAATTGGAGACTGGAATCTGTCAAGTTAGTTAATTCTAGAACCATCTAGAGAAGATATGGAATATACATCTGGAATATATCTACTTCTGGAATATTCGCTGATAGGTGGCAGCGCGGATATAAAAGGGGCGCGTTGACAACAGAGATGTACAGTTGATTTTTAGCCCGTGATTGGTACAGTTCGAAAGAGTAATCGGTTGTGAGATAAATTAGTGTAAAGTAATACAGTGAATAAAGCGATTGGATTGAAACGTTTGAGAATTGATTTAAGTGATATTGTTTTGGTACTAAATAAGTGAATATTTGGAAAGTGTAAATAAAGTGATTTTATTAGAAAAGTTGAACAGAATAGTGTTTTATCTTTTCGAATCCCAGCCTGAATGTAACATTGGTGTCAGAAGTGGGATAAAACGTATTCTGTGCTAAAGGCTGGTACGCTGCTCAAGTGAAGTGAAATTTTCACTGCTCTCCAAAAAATGCTGTGAAATCGAAAGTGAAATATTTCTTTTGGAGATTTCCGTGGAGAAATTAATGCAGGGTGACTGGGCTGAAAAGTTTTTTTTCCTGCTGGGAATTCCATAAGATTTGGGATAGCTGTAGTATATAATAAACATACGTTTTGCACTCTTATTTTACTTAAAATGAAAATAGATGGAGGATAGAAATTGCGAACTTTGTATTATTTTACTTCATATTACCTAGTAATACCTATTATTTAATTTTGACAATAATATCTGATTTGTAATTTGGTCCACACCAGTGTATCACATTTTCACAATCAAGAGTGCATAGACAGTATACACCTTTTGAAAGATCCGTGAATTATGTTGATGTGACTTTAGCCGTAAGCCCTGGTAGCTAGTGCTATAAAAAAAGTTATTAATTCTGTAATTTACTTACCAATTAATAAAATTATAATAATAATAATATATTGATGTGATTACTGAACCTCATTGTAGTAGAACATTCGAATACTGCTGTATTTTTATTTGAAAAATTTCTTATGTGGTATTCGATTATGCTTCTTCAGATTTGCTTTCAGGTTTCAGATTTCGTGTAGCTAATCGAACATAAGAACATCACTTGCCATTTTTTGTGTTGACATTCTGACATTCGTGCGATTGGAATATGTGTAGCCTTCAAAACTTTTTTTTTTTCATTTTCCATTCACTGGTTAAATTTTATATTCAAAGATTCTAAATTAGCATCCCGATAGATTTCTTAATATTTATAATTAAATAAATTACACAAATAGATTCACCCGATGCAATTACTTTCTTTGCTGTAGAGAAAAAAAAAACAAACTCAAACGCATTGTATTGGCTGAGAAAAAATACAGATTCGCAACAGCGCTCTTTTTTTTTTTTTTTGTACCAAACGCACATAAAGAAAGCTCTTTGAGCTCCCAATCGAATGCCACAATAATATTTGAGTAACTCTCATTCATTCGTTAGGCTAGTACGCTGCTCAAGTGAAATCCAGTTTTTCATACAAATTTTTCACCGCGAAATGTCAAAATGAACTTTCCACAGGGAAATTTCACTTGGCAGTACGCAGCTCAAGTGAAAAATTGCGCTTCAAAAACTCAGCTGTAGGTGGCGATACTGAAATCTCTCCACAGCTATTTCACTTGGTTTTTATTGTCCGTCGCATTAAATTTTTGACATTTTGGCGTGAAAAATGATTCATAGGACGACGGTTGAGAAATTAATTTCAATTTCAGATGTTTCTTTAAGAGAGTACTGCATTTTTCGAACTTCTTTTATCATTTTTGCGTTGAATATAGTACCATAAAGCTAGGTGTACAAAAAGTTGGTGGCATGGATGACCTTTTTGATGAGCAGGGTGCCTCAGTAAATTGTTATACACTGTTTTGCTCAAGATAACCATACAGATTTTTAATCGGCGGTCAGATCAATTACATAAAAGGGTTTTTTGGATACTAAAACGGTACTTAAGTGTTTTCATACAAAAAATGATTTGTTCGCAGCTCGCAGTTCCCTTTTGTCAAGGCGAAACGGCGGCTGCTGCAATTGCGTTATAAAATTGAACACGATACTCTTTTTATGCATTTGTATTACTATTATTAATGAATGAATGAGAGTTACTTTAATTAATAATAAATCCTTACCCCCTTATTAATAAAAAAATGTGCACAAGTAAGTTAGTTAGCAAACATCAGATAGCATACAAAAATTAGACATAACTGCTGAGTAACAAGTTGATAAATTTTACACAGTGTTTATTAATACGGGGGTTAAATATTATTGTGGCATTCGATTGGAAGCTCTCAGAGCACTTTTTATGTTCGTTTGGTACAAAAAAAATAACAATCTTCGCGTTTTTGCGAGTCTTTATTTTCTCAGATTTAACAATACAAGTGCGTTTCAGTTTGTTTTTTTCTCTACAGCAAAGAAAGTACATAATTGCATCGGGTGAATCTATTTGTGTAATTTATTTATGTATAAATATTTAGAAATCAATCGGGACGCTAATTTAGAATGTTTGCATATAAAATTTAACCAGTGAATGGAAAACGCTTTGAAAAGTGTTGAAGGCTACACATATTCCAATCGCACGAATGTCAATACAAAAAAGGACAAGTGATGTTCTTATGTTCGATTAGCCACACGAAATCTGAAATCTGAGAGCGAATCTGATGAAGCATACCACATAAGAAACTTTTGCAAATAAGAATACAGCAGTATTCGGATGTTCTACTACAATGAGGTTCAGTAATCACATCAATATAATTCCCGGATCCTTCAAAAGGTGCAGTATACTCTTTATGCACTCTTGATTGTTAAAATGTGTTACACTGGTCTCATGTACAAATCAGATATTATTGACAAAATTAAATACTACTAGAACCTATGAACTACAATAAAACAAAGTTCGCAATTTCTTTCCTCCATCTGTTTTCATTTTAAGTAAAATAAGAGTGAAAAAAATATGTTTATTTTATACTATAGTTATCCTTAATCTTATGGAATTCCCAGAAAAACAGTTTTTTTCAGCTCAGTCACCCTGCATTAATTTCTCCACGAAAATCTCCAACAAAAATTTTCACTTTCGATTTCACAGCATTTTGTGGAGAGCAGTGAAAATTTCACTTCACTTGAGCAGCGTACTAGCCTTTAAGGCTAGTACGCTGCTCAAGTGAAATCCAGTTTTTCATACAAATTTTTCACCGCGAAATGTCAAAATGAACTTTCCACAGGGAAATTTCACTTGGCAGTACGCAGCTTAAGTGAAAAAATGCGCTTCAAAAACTCAGCTGTAGGTGGCGATAGTAAAATCTCTCCACAGCTATTTCACTTGGTTTTTATTGTCCGTCGCATTAAATTTTTGACATTTCGGCGTGAAAAATGATTCGTAGGACGACAGTAAAGAAATTAATTTCAAGTTCAGATGTTTTAAAAGAGAGTACTGCATTTTTCGAACTTCTTTTATCATTTTTGCATTGAATATAGTACCATAAAGCTAGGCGTACAAAAAGTTGGTGGCATGGATGCCCTTTTTGATGAGCAGGGTGCCTCAGTAAAATGTTATACACTGTTTTGCCGATTCTTAATCGGCGGTCAAATGTTTATGGATACTAAAATGGCAATTAAGTGTTTTCATACAAAAAATTATTTGTTCGCAGCTCGCAGTTCCCTTTTGTAAAGGCGACACGGCGGCTGCTGCAATTGCGTTATAAAATTGAACACGATACTCTTTTTATGCATTTTTATTACTATTAATGAATGAATGAGAGTTACTTTAATTAATAATAAATCCTTAAATATTATCGTGGAGGCTCTCAGAGCACTTTTTATGTGCGTTTGGTACAACAAAAAAAAGAAAAACAATATTTTCCAGATTTCAGAGCGCTTTTGCGAATCAGATTAACCAATATAAGTGCGTTTGAGTTTGTTTTTTTCTCTACAGCAAAGAAAGTATGTAATTGCATCGGGTGAATCTATTTGTTTCATTTATTTATGTATAAATATATAGAAATCAATCGGGGCGCTAATTTAGAATGTTTGAATATAAAATTTAACCAATGAATGAAATGAAATGAAGGCTACACATATTCCAATCACACGAATGTTAACACAAAAAAGGGCAAGTGATGTTCTTAAGTTCGATTAGCCACACGAAATCTGAAATCTGAGAGCGAATCTGAAGAAGCATACTCAAATACCACATAAGAAATTTTGCAAATAAGAATACAGCAGTATTCGAATGTTCTACTACAATGAGGTTCAGTAATCACATCAATAGGCGTTTTTCTTTTTTAGTTCAGAGCTGAGCACTGAACTGAGCTCGAGCTATATGAGGCGTTTTTCTTTTTTAGTTCAGAGCACAACCTGAACTGTTATACAAAAAGTTTGTGTTTCTTTTTTAGCTCAGATACATCAGAGCTCGAATTTGTGTTTCTTTTTTCGTTCAGAGCGTGATCAGAGCGCGCTCTATGAGCTCAGAATTAATTGACTGAGCAGGCTGAGTAAAATGCTGATTACACATATACTTTCACACTTCCAGTCCTATTTGAGAGAAAAGAAAAACAGGAAAAACAGAAAATCATCAGAACGATCTGAGCACGCTCAGTTCAGAGCGCGCTCATATAGCTCGAGCTCAGTTCAGTGCTCAGCTCTGAACTAAAAAAGAAAAACGCCTATGAGCGCGCTCTGAACCGAGCGAGCTCAGATCGTTCTGATGATTTTCTGTTTTTCCTGTTTTTTTTTTCTCTCAAATATGACTGCAAGTGTGAATGTATATGTGTAATCAGGATTTTACTCAGCATGCTCCGTCAATTAATTCTGAGCTCATAGAGCGCGAGTTAAGTATCCATAGCAAAACATATTGAGAAAAAAGATAACATTATTTGTATTCAATGATATCTTTAGTCTCTAGTACAGTCTTGCACACAACGCTACAATGATAACATATGTAAAAGAGATAATATCGTTTGTATACAATGTTGGAATATTATCTCTTCTTCATTATCAAGCAAGACGATTGTACGCTTGGGTCTCCTTGTAGATAGATAAGAAAAGTATATAAATACGACTGTATGATGAATTTATCAACAGTCTTATTGTAACTACATAGTAGCCTTAAGCTCCTTTTAGAATTAGTAAAAAGTATTTCAATAATAAAGGACATAGTTCCAAATAAATATTGTTTAATTTTAAAAGTAAGAAACAAGTGTTTTAATTGGCGATCCTGCCAGGAGGTTAAATATACTTTTTAACTTCAATCGAGCGGACCTCGGGAACAAGTAGTGAAATCTAGTATAAACAGAACACTCGCGTTACCGGTTACAAGAATTACCTAGCATAGCAGGTACAAATATAGCTTCTTCGTACGAAGCAGCAAAGCAATTCAGTGAAAGTGTATATGTGGAGAAAAAAAACACACAAATTCGACGACAACAGACACGAGTTCAAAATGGAACAACTCGCAGTATTAATGGCAAGATTAGAAGCTTTAGAAACCAGGAGCAACACAGTAACACAAACCCTAGAGCACACACGCACAGAGAATGCAAGGTTAGCAGCAATAATAACTAACCAAAATCAAATAAACACTAATTTAGAAACAAAACTAAATGAAGTAAAATCTGGATTAGGCATAGTACCAAACATACCTGTGCTAGAGGAAATAAGAACCACATATACAGATGGTAGTGAAATACAGTTAGACGCATTTAAAAGCCTACCTATTTTCAACGGCGATCAATCAAATTATCGGTCGTGGCGCGAAGAAGCATCCAGATTAATGGACAGCATTAAAAACTTCAAAACACACAGTAAGTACGCAGCAGCATTGACTATAGTGAAAAGTAAAATACAGGGTGCAGCCGCGAATGTGTTAACTAATTATAACACAATTTTTAATTTTGAGGCGATACGTAACAGATTAGATTATACGTACTCTAATCAAGAACCTCTATACGTGCTACAAGACATGATGAAAGCCATCACGCAAAAAAGAAGCACACTGTCTGAATACCACGACGAGATAAATAAAAATCTCAATTTAATAATATCAAAAATCACTATGTCAGGTGATCCGCCGAATATAATCGACAGACTAATTAAAAATGCTAACGACGACGCAGTTCGTATATTCATTGATGGTATGAGTGACAACTTTACAAGAGGATCATTATATTCAGCTACAATAAATGATCTAGAACACGCATTCGCAATTGCTCGGAGAATAGAACATGATAATGTGCACAGGCATTTACATCTCACTCAAGATAAGCACCACAAAAATATGCCACATGAACGCAGAAACGAAAGAAGACCAAATTATTCGAGCCAAACAACGAATTATCAACCCCAGAAGCAATACGATAATATGCAGCAACACAATCAAGGACCACAGCCGATGGAGATAAACTCGAGACAAATTGTACATGCACAGCGACAAAATTGGAATCAATACAAACCCGATGTATATAATCCACCAGCGAAACGTGAACACAGCGGGAGTTTCAACACACACAACAGACCGCAACGATCTTATCAGCAGAACTTCAAGCAGCAGAGAGTAAATAACTCCCGACAACAACGCAGAGACGATGTCAGCAGTACATATGCAGAAGCAGATGAAACGGAATGTATGGTAAATAATAACATAAGAATAGATCATTTAAACTAGTAGACGGGTTGCCCTGCTTAAATTTAACTAGTACTATTTCTAAGGAAATTTATAAAATTCTTATTGATACTGGTGCAACCCATAATTACATTAATAGAAAATGCGATTCTAGCGAAAAAATTAAAATTAAACCTATAAAAATAAAAACAATGCATGGTTATTCTATGGTAGATACAAAGAAAGTAGTTAGGATATTAAAGAAAAATATAACATTTTTTGAATTAGAGGATATTCAGTCTTTTGATATGATATTAGGATATGAAGGACTTAAAGTTCTAAACGCGGAAATAAATTTCAGTAATATGACTCTAACTACCATAAGCAGTGTCGAATCTATTCAGAAAATTAATTACATAATTGGGGAAAATAATATTTATAAAGCAGACATAGATAGACTGATGAAGATTAATAACAGCATAGGACCGTTACCCTTTACAGATACTATAGAAGCAAGCATTAGGACGACCAATGATAATCCGGTTTATGTTAAACAATATCCATATCCCATAGCAGATAACGAATTCGTAAACAAAGAAATACAGAAACTCTTACATGACGATATAATAGAAAAAAGCCATAGTCCTTATAACAGTCCCATATGGACAGTACCTAAAAAAGGTTTGGACGAAAAAGGAAAACCAAAACGGCGCATGGTTGTTGATTTCCAAAAACTTAACGCTCACACTGTAACAGACAGATACCCCATTCCGGATGTCAACATGACAATTCAAAATTTAGGTAAAGCCAAGTACTTTACAACATTAGATTTGGAGTCAGGTTTCCACCAAATTAAAATCAAAACAGATGATGAAGAAAAAACAGCTTTTGCTATAAATGGCGCAAAATATCATTTTAAACGAATGCCTTTCGGGCTCAAAAATGCACCAAGCATATTTCAGAGATGCGTGGACGACATTTTGAGAGACTTTGTAGGTAAATTCGTACACGTTTACATTGATGACGTATTGATATATTCTTCATCTGAGGAAGAACATATACAGCACATAAGTCAAGTATTCGACGTACTCAATAAAGCCACATTAAAAATATCTGATGAGAAAAGTAAGTTTTTTCAAGAAGAAGTAGAATACTTAGGTCACATAATCAGACATGGTAGAATCACTACGAACCCTGAGAAAATAGCAGCTATAGAAAATTTTCCAGTCCCACAAACGGTAAAGGATTTGAGAGGATTTTTAGGTCTTACAGGTTACTATCGTAAGTTTATAAAAGGATACGCAAGCATAGCCAAGCCCCTGACATTATATTTACGAGGAGATAACGGTAAAGTAAACAAAAAACAAAGTAAAAATATTAAGTTAAATCTGAATGATTCAGCATTAGAAGCGATTAGAATTTTAAAAAATTATTTGAAAGAACAAGTCGAACTTTTTCAACCGGATTATAGTAAACCATTCGAGCTTACTACTGATGCATCCAACATAGCTATTGGAGCCGTACTAAGTCAGAATAAGCAACCTATACACTTCTTGTCAAGAACACTGAGTAAGACAGAAGAGAACTATAGCACAAACGAGAAAGAGCTATTAGCGATCATATGGTCCTTACAAAAACTCAGAAACTACATATATGGTATAGCAGACTTAACCATATATACCGATCACCAGAGCCTTATATATTCTGTATCAGAAAAAAATCCCAACACAAAGCTGAAACGTTGGAAGGGAATCATTGAAGACTTTGGAGCAAAATTAGTTTATAAACCAGGAAACCTAAATCTTGTAGCTGACGCATTATCACGTCAACGCATAAATACTTCTACCATAGAAACAGCACATTCAGCTGAAAGTTCTTCTAATGATATAATAAAAACTGTGAATCAGCCTTTTAATGCATACACTGCACAGTTCGAACTTATTGAAGATATAACAAATAATATCGAAACACAAATCTATTTTAGTAACAAAATAAGACTCATAATAAAGTTTAAGGACAAAGACTCTTTACTAAGGCAGATGAAAGAAGTTATACAACCCCAAAAGATTGTAGCTTTGCATACGAAATTTGAAAACATATACAAATATGGTGAAAACATAAAAAAAGAATTCCCACTAGTAAGATTTATATTCACACCAAG
The DNA here is from genome assembly GCA_946477585.1 of Cheilosia urbana. Taxonomy (NCBI): domain Eukaryota; kingdom Metazoa; phylum Arthropoda; class Insecta; order Diptera; family Syrphidae; genus Cheilosia; species Cheilosia urbana. The sequence continues at coordinate 8,383,362 of OX297857.1, forward strand.
AAAACTTCAAGACGTGACAAATTTGGAGGAACAACTAAAACTTGTAAGGGTAACTCACGAAAGAGCACACCGAGGGTTACGTAACAATATACAAGAAATCTCAGAGAAATATTACTGGCCCGATCTAAATAAACAAGCAAAGAGTTTCAACAGAAAATGCATAGCATGTCTATTTGGAAAATATGAAAGAAAACCTATCAGAGAACCTCTGAATAATTCAGAAATACCAACACATGTGGGAACACACATTCATATGGACATATACTTCAACGACAAGTATACTTTCCTTGTAACAGTAGATAAGTATTCTAAATATACAATCCTTCGGGAAATCGAAACTCGAAACAGACTGTACGAACAATTATTATTATTGACTAGAACAATTAATGCAGCAAAAAATAATGAATATTTATCAGAAAGCCTAGACTTAGATGACATTAAAAATATTATTCAACATGAAATAATTCAAGTACCCATAATAAATATACTTGAGTACTCTAAAATATTATTAGCTAGAACTGATGAATTCTTCATCACAATATATAAATATCCAGTTCTAATTAAATCATGTAAATTGTATAAAGTAACACCTTTAAATTCAAAACATGGAAAAATCATTACAGATAAAACAATTGCCTTATGTAACCAAACTTATTTAAGAACAAGAAATTGTCAAAATCATCTAAGTAAAAACATTTGTGAAATTAACTTTGAAGAAGAAAATTGTCTTATTCCACTTTTAAAGAATATAACTTCAAAATGCAACATTAAACAAGAATACGATTACGACTTAGAAATTGAATCCGGTGTTATGTTATTAAGCGGTAAGCATAAGTTAAATAATCAAACAATTAATGGTATAAACTTAGTTACTTATGAAAATACTATAAATCTAGACGATAAAATATACAAAAACATGCATAAGCAAATTAAAGAAGTTATATTAAGAAATCATAATTCAGAGTCTTACATCGACCAAATAATTAAAGAAGATACAATGTACAAATTCGATAACATAGATACTTTAAAAAAACTAATTATTCCTTTTGAAGAAAAACCGATATTATCAACTATATACACAATTGTAACACTGATTGTTATTCTAGCATTTACGTACGTAATGATAAAAACTATACAATGTATAACAGATCGTCAAAAACAAAAAAAGATTGACGCATATAACAAAACTTATGAAAGAGAAATGTTAAAAATAGCGTCGAAAAATCGGGACGATTTCGTTTAACAAGGGGGGGAGTTAAGTATCCATAGCAAAACATATTGAGAAAAAAGATAACATTATTTGTATTCAATGATATCTTTAGTCTCTAGTACAGTCTTGCACACAACGCTACAATGATAACATATGTAAAAGAGATAATATCGTTTGTATACAATGTTGGAATATTATCTCTTCTTCATTATCAAGCAAGACGATTGTACGCTTGGGTCTCCTTGTAGATAGATAAGAAAAGTATATAAATACGACTGTATGATGAATTTATCAACAGTCTTATTGTAACTACATAGTAGCCTTAAGCTCCTTTTAGAATTAGTAAAAAGTATTTCAATAATAAAGGACATAGTTCCAAATAAATATTGTTTAATTTTAAAAGTAAGAAACAAGTGTTTTAATTCGCGCTCTGATCATGCTCTGAACGAAAAAAGAAACACAAATTCGAGCTCTGATGTATCTGAGCTAAAAAAGAAACACAAACTTTTTGTATAACAGTTCAGGTTGTGCTCTGAACTAAAAAAGAAAAACGCCTAATATAATTTCCGGATCTTTTAAAAGGTGCGGTATACTCTCTATGCACTCTTGATTCTTAAAATGTGTTACATTGGTCTTATGTACAAATCAGATATTAGGGGAGAGCAGGTAGGATTCGTACACTTTTTACTGTTAGCTGTATAACAGAAAAGCTTTTAGTTATTGCAAAATAACTTTAATGCTATTATATACCCTATTCATTTAGCTATAGTTACAGTAAAGTCTTGATCTGATACCAAAGACTGTTATGAAGCAACAGCAACATTTCTAAGAAAGGGAAAACGTACGAACCTACCCCATACGCGGGGTAGCTTCGTAGAGTAGGGTGCATTCGTACATAGTGGGGAGCTTTCATACACAGTAAATAAATTATCTTTTTATATGAAATTACCTTTTTATTGAGATCAAAATTAACACAAAATGTACTCTAAATGTAATAATAATAGTCTTTTACAGTCAATCGGCTATTGCACGTTATACATAATCATATCCATACCCAATCTAATTATATCAGCTGTTCTTGCTGTAGAAGCAGATTTAGGCGGCGGCAATACACAGACCACGTCTGACAAATAAACAGTTCCTTCATCTTTGATATTAGGAGAAACAAATTTCCAGGTACCCGGCTTCTTTCTCATAAATGAAACTTTATATTCAGTAGGACTATATTTCGTTATTACCTGTCCAATATAATGTAAAACAGTCTTCTTCTTTTCGAACTTCACCAACAGAAAGCTTTCTTCTTTAATGTTTTCGGTCAGTACAGTTACCTTCTTTTTCAGTTGCAGCTTTCTTATAAAAGTTTGTTAAGCGACTTTGAAGAGTTGTTGGTTTGATGCCGTATTTTTGGGCTGACTTCCTAATAGATAAAGTTTTATCTAAAACTTCATTCATCGCAGATCTTACAGCCTCTTCGTTAACTTCTACTGTTCTAGTTCCTTTTTTCACGTATATTCGCTTATGGAATTCCCAGAAAAACATTTTTTTTCAGCGCAGTCACCCTGCATTAATTTCTCCACGAAAATCTCAAAAAAAAAATATTTCACAGCATTTTTTGGAGAGCAGTGGAAATTTCACTTCACTTGAGCAGCGTACTAGCCTTAAGATGACTGACAACTTTTCCAATTATAACACCAAGAAATTTGTGGAGTCAAAATTCCTTAGATTCTCAGTGGAGGGGTAATATCTTGCTCCCTTTTACGATTTTTTTTTACGATTTTTTTTAATTAAGGAACGGCATTGAGTAAAAATTTGTAAGATTTAAAAGTAAAGGAACATACCTCATTTCTTTCGGAGATTCACGGTATCAGCTCTCCTTTCCTAGACTACCCATCGCACAGCACTCTGTCTCGTATTCATCAGAAGAACTGACATTCAGTCCGGAGTCTTACACCGATTATTTTGGCTTACAATCGAACATAGTTCACTGGATGTATACCGCGATTGTGAGACCAATTCTGGCCTATGGTTCGGTCATTTGGTGGGGGGCTGTTAACACTAAATCCTACCTCAAGAATTTGAACACGATACAGAGGATCGGTGTTTAACGGGTTCACTAAAATCTACACCACAACAAGGCCTAAACGCTTATGAACCTACCACCTATCTGTATATACTAAGAGCGTCGCAGCCAAAGGTGCTCTCCGACTAAAAAAATTGGAAGTCCGAATCATTCGGTCAATCGCGCATACTTTACATCTTTGATCAGAGCGGACTTATGCCAGTCACGGACTACAAGAAACCAAAGTATGATTTTGACAAGAAATTTAAAGTCTAAAGGTATAGGTACCCATATTCATACAATTGGTTCAAAGACAGAGAATGGAATTGTAGCAGGAGTCTTCTCGGAAGAACTAGGTATCAAACACTTACAGTTGCATCATAACTCGTAATCTTTGGCTCACAATTAAAACTAAACAGTCGAAGATACTAACATCTCTTGATAGAAATAACTGGACACTGCATCATTGGAAACATCATTGGAAACATGGCTAAAAGGATGGGTATCTTTACCACTGACTTCTGCAGAATTTGCAAAGATGAAGAGGAAATAGAATCTGTGGAAAATCTCCTGTGTCACTGCCCAGACCCCCAAGAACGCCGCTACTCATGTTTGGAGGCACGGTTCTTTGAAGGCTTGGAAGATCTAGCAACGATACCTCTATCAGATCCAAGAAGATTTTTTATCAACAGAATGGTTTTGTTAGTTACATGTCCTACCATGTACTGTATATAATGGTAATCACAATGGGCCTCTATGGCTTCTGTGTGAAATTGCATATAATGCAAACCAATGGCCAGTGTTTTGGCCAAGTAGCGGGTAAATTCCTTGCCGGATCTGCATGAAGTTGTTAATATTTATTTCGAGGTATATAACCTGCCTAACTACCTCGAACTTGCTGCTGTCAATTATAAAATCATTTCCGCTTTCTACGTAATTTATGCCCTGCACATTTTTGGCAGCATCCCTTCATCCCTTCGTTGCACATACCACTGAAAAGGAAGTGTACCGCCTGAGTTTTCTGTTCGCCCATCATTGAGGGACCCTCGTTTGGAGCATTTCGATTTTTTTTAAATTATTGAACGCAACCATTTGTGCCAATTTCCCCAATCGAACAGAGGCCCAGCAATGAATTTACCTTCCAAATGAATTGAAAGGCGGTGATTTATTCCATGCTTATAATAGGTGCATGGCCTTGTACATTTTTACAGGACAGTTCCTGAAAATGTTGGTCTCCCATCAGCCAACAACCCAGTCGCGAATACTGGCGAATACTTTGTGCGGAACTCTGTTTGTCTGTATCACATCAACAGTCAGTGAGGAAACACAACGTTCGTTTTATGGTTTGAAAACTACAGTTCGTTACAGATCCAGGGGTCCTTCTTTGATGGGCGAGCAGAATAACAAACTCAATTTGTTTTTGTCTCCCATCGTCCATCATCTATTTCTATAGGAAAATATCGCACTCAGAAAGCTTTGAGGAGATAATTGAGAGAAAAAAATTTCAACTCAGTCCTTGACTCCTTGCACGCTCATACTTTGCTTTCAGAGAAAAATCGGGCTTTTGGTTGCGTAAGCTTCGCGGATGTACCAGCTGACCTATTTAGAGCTCAAATTATACGTCGTGCGAACTCTGTATATTTGTGACCTTGTCCAGAGTCCCTCCCCCGAGTTACGCCTAAGGTTTTTTCCCCAAACCACACCTCCTGTTATGAAACACTTCTCAGAAATCTTCTTATCAGCCGGAATCGGCATAGAATTGTAAATCCCTTGAATTCCTTTCAGGACTAAAACGAATATTTCTAGAACCTTGGTATACGGTACCTGTTGGGCAACTACTTGTTTATTAATATGAAGTAGAAAGCGAAAATGACTTTATAAAATATTCAATTACCAATTAGTTTCAAGGTGAAACAAGTCAAAGAACTAGCCCTAAACGCGTCAAAGATGGCATAACGCCTAAAAAATTGTCTATACGGTTTATTGTTGTAAATTTGGGTGGCTTAACATTTGTTTTGGGCCTCATTTTCGTACGCAGTATCCTCTTATTGACCCGAATACCATTTTGCAAATCTTTTCTGGCGTTCAAACTCCTTCAAAAGAAGTTCTTGCGGTTGCATTGCTGGCATTAGGGAACCCCCCCCCCCCCCCCCCCCCCTATCGGACTATTGAAAGAAATTCACACCCACAAAATGCCCACGGTGACTTAAGGCGTACTAGTTCAATCGATGATACCACTTCCAATAGAATTTGAACAAAACCTTGAGTACATTTCAGAATATTTTACTTTACTTTAGTCTAAATAACAATAAAATTTATTGAGAACCGCTTTCGAAGGAGGCTTTTTAGAGTTCGTCTTCCTCTTGGGGTTTGTATATCCGTTCGTTCCTGCGCTTGAATTTCTTCAACGGCTGATTTGCACTGAAAATCGCATCTACGGATTGGACAGCACTCTCGGCTGATTCTGTGCCGCTAACATCTGTCGTTTCACCCGTTTCGTTAGTGTCGACGCTCAGCTCATCGGGATTGGAGGGACTCGTAGCGGCGACTGGTTTGGGCAGGCACAGGTTACTTTTCCGCTTCAGTGGGCTAGCCAGGTCATTGGATGAGTTGAAGTCTGTGGCTGTTATGTCGCCGAACTGGCCGGAGTCATTTAGATCACTGCTGTCAAGGGTACTCGAATGGCTGAGTTCGTGGCCGCTTATGAGCATAGCCAAGGACAGCGGATCATCGATACCGATGATATCACAGAACTGCTGGTTCTGCGGATTGATTTGTGACTTTGGCTGTTGGGGATTCGTGTTGATATCGCACGGATTGTAGGCTTCCACTGTGCGGCTGAAGTTCTCCGGAATTTTCAGGTCGTGGCTGAACTTTTTGTATATGTGTTCCTTCTCCTCGTCGGTGGGTGTGAAACTGTATCGTTCCGTGCCATTCGGTCCCGGCATGTAGTTTGGCGAGTTCTTAACGCTGATAAGGTGGTTCGTTAGGAACAGAATGGTCAGCCACTCGAGATCATATTCGAACTTTAGTTCGCCATCATCGGTGTGTTCAGTGGAATCAATGTCGAGCACTTGAAGAAATCTTCGTTTCGGTAGGCATTTGTCTAGGGCTAGGAATTTTGTCACACTGTCAGTGCCGTCATGGGGCACAAGGGCCGCAAATTGGCAGTGCAGATGGGCTGCGAACCACAACGATGGCTTTAGCGTCCTGAGAAGATCTTCGCAGGGACGACTGCCGAGTGTCTCGCTTTCGATTTCGTCTCTGGAAAATAAGGATAATTATTGTCGCACTTTTCTATAGATATACGATTCGGAATTTTGCTACGAACCCCGAAAGAACTGCTACAGAATCCGTCGTAGGGGAATTTTGAAATTCGTAGAAAGTGGTATCACTGAATATACCACGTTCTAAGAATTTCGAAAGCAAAAAATGTACCCTACGGCGGATTCTGTGATAGACCCGATAGTCTTGAAAACTCACCGAAAATATGGTTTAAATCGAATGAGCTGCTGCTTGTTGCCATAATTGTAGATTCCTTTCGGCCAGTCATGTGACATAAAAATGTTGACGGCGCCAGACAACTGCTTCAGCCTATACACCTCAAGTTGACGTACGTGATACACGCTGCGCTTCGTTGACTCTGAATATGGCGAGAACTCATGATGACCACGCAAGAAATCGTGGCCTTTGTAAATTCCCGACAAGCCAGCAATTCGAATACCATTCACTTTGACCACTCCGGCATAGCCCATGTAGTAGATATTCGGGGCAACCCATCCACCATAGGGTAGCTCTTGAAGGTAGTTTGATGCTTCGTGATTGCCTCCGATAAATATGGTGAGAACTGGCGCTATTTTCTCTCCGGTGTAGTATCTGCAACAAGTTAACAATTGAGTTAAAATTGAGATATTTTGAGCCATTTATCTATCATCTTACTTGTAAAAAGTACACATGTCCATGTACTTTTTTGGCACAGCCATAGTCTGGAGATCTTGTAGATTTCTTGTGGATTGAAAATCGCCGCAACATAAAAGTAAATCAATTTTTATGTTTTCCGCTTTTTCGATACTTTCGATTGTATCGTAAATTTTTTCCAGTTCGCCGTGTGCACATCCTTCTACAGCAATCTTCATCTCGTCTGAGTTTATTTGTTAATGCTTTTAGTTTCTAGAGACGCAAATATTTTTATGCACAAACTTTATTTCTCCAAATAGTATACAAAACATCAGTGACAGCCGCAAATGTCACATTTTTTAATTAATTTTTAATTACAAAAGAGTGATGCCAGACCCACATATGATGTTCAATACGCGTCGGCTATGTAGGGCAGGCAAGGTGGAGTTTCCTTTATTATTTTGACAAAATAATTTTAAGGAATAATAATATTGAAAAATAAATTGCCGTCAATAAAAATATGCGGTTATGAAGAAATAGAATTTTAGCTCAAACATATTGTAAAAAAAAAAAAAATGATTTTCTCCACCTTGCTAACATGTAATTTAGCTTGACCTGAGTTTGTTTGATTTTGCTTAATTTTACATATTTCTGTATTCGATTGGGATTCTTCAGATTCGCTTTCAGATTTCAGATTTCGTCTGTCTAATCGAACATAAAAACGTTAACTTTCTTGTTTTTGTGTAGATATTCGTGCGATTCGAATATGTGTAGCTTCGATACTTTTCTAAGCGTTTTCCATTCACTGGCCAAATTTTATTTTAAGACCTTCGAAATTTGCGTCCCGATTGCTTTCTAAGTATTTATACATAAATAATTTACAAAAATAAGTTCACCCAATGCCTTTTTTTGCAGTAGAAAAACTTCACGAAAACGTTAACAAACTCCACTAGTTGTGGTTGGATTACATTTATTTGTACCAAACGAACGTAAAAGTGCTCTGAGAGCAAAAAGTTGTCTCAGAGCGCCCAATCGAGTACCACATTACAATAGCATTCTTAGTTTTTATTTGTACGTGGTTACTAAAGCATAGATAAATTATTAATATACAGAAGATGTCTCATCCTAATGTAAAAGAATGCTCCTACTTTTTGCGATCGTCCAACAAAGTTCGTCCAGCCAGTGGTCCCAGATTAGGGGGAAAGTAGGCAATTTTGCCGACTTTTTATAACAAAAGGGGGAAGATATTTTTTTGGGGGAAAACAATCTAAATGGTGGAAAAAAACATTTAACATACATTTTATTAAAATAAAGTCTTCGAAAGACTACACTATTTTTAAAACTCATTCAATTATCATAATCTTAAATGGGCCTATGTAACGTCTCACTTACAAGTCCACGTTGTCTTAAGAAAAGAAATGTTCATTCACTTTGCGAATTGTCTAAATATTTTGGACACATTTTTTCTTTTTCAAATTGGGTTGAAATTGATAGGGAGTATAGACTTCTAAGAAATTTAATCATCGAAAATGTTCAAGAATTTTGGAGGGAAATATTAAAAACAAGTCTTGAAGAAGACGATATTACGTTTCCGAACATAAAAAAAAGTATGGAGCTTATTTTTTGTCTTCCTCACAGCGGGGCGAGTGCTGAAAGATTTTTTTTAGAAATAAATTTAAATAAAAGAAAAACACGAAACAAACTGTCCAATTCCACTTTGGCTGGAATTTTGTACACAAAAAATTTATTAAAAAAAAAGAAGATTGTTACGACTTTGTGGTAGAAAAAGGCTGCTTAAAACTTCACAATAGCGCAATGTACAGACCTTAAGGTACATATATATTTTTAAATATAACCTGTTTATTGATTTAAACATTATGTAAGTTTTCTTTTTTGTTTTTTATTAGTATTTCATAATAATGACTGAATTTAATGCGTTCCTACTATTTTTTGTTTGTTTGCTAATTCTAAGATAAAACATAAAATGTTAAAATTAAACTTAAATAAGTGTTTTTGTTTTTGGGGGAAAAAAAGGGATTTTTATTTTTGAAAAAGGGGAAAAAATCTCGTTTTGGCGTTAAAAATGGGGGATTTTTTTATATTAATCTGGGTGGCATCCCTTTCCGCTGTCCCTGCGTGCTGCGTCCAACAAATGGAAGGTGAAAACCAAAACTCACCACACCTCATTTGAGAAGAATTGATTTTCTGTTTCAATGAATGCTACTTTCAGTTGAATCAGTGTTGCCAGCCGCTTTAAGTGAAATTCCCCATCACAGACCTTAATATTCCCCTTTTTCCCCATTCTTCATGGTGACATTCCCCATGGATTCCCCACAATGTTTTTTCAAACAGAATAATAATTAAAAATGGGCAGTAATATGATTTTGTATTTTTATTAAAAAAAAAAACAAAAATGAAATCTTAATTCATTAAAAAAAACACAGGCTAGTAAAAATTCAATTCATTGCACTCTTAGTATTAAAAAAAAATTAACGAACATTATAAAAATATATAGTAAAGTATAAATTATTTGTATATAGAATTATCAAAAAAAAAAATGTTTTTTTGTGGGTTTGAAATTAAAGCACTCCACATTAATATTCCTGAACCCTGATCTTATAAAGCAAATAAGCAAATAAATAATTTCTAAGTTTTGTTCTTTTGTAAAATTTCGTATGAGTTCTTCACAGCCAACGTATGAGTTCAGCCCAACGTGAATGTCCTTGAGGTCAATCATATTATATCCGTACTCTGAAGCGAAATCACTATATTTTTCATAAGTCAGCAATTTATCAAAGTCTTCTTCTTTTGACAATTTGGGCTAGTTTGAGTTTGAGTGTCAGTTACATGTACTCATGACTAGAAACAAATCATGCACATTGTACACTTTTTCTCTTTAAATCCTGTTCAAGGTTCTCATCAGTGTGCACAGCACATGCGCAAAAAGCTGGATTCCGTTTGAAACGTAATATTAGAGTTAAGTGTTGACATTTTATTATTTTTTTATTTTCCCCACATTTCGTTCTAGAAGAGGAAAGATTCCCCTTTTCCCCTTTCATCAAATTTTTGAATGAAATCCCCCACAAAAAGGGGAATTCCCCACGAACTGGCAACACTGAGTTGAATTATGGCCACAGGCATAAACCAAGGTATATAGAATACATGGTATGATATTCCGGAGGAAAATATTGGTTCAGTTCTGCGCATGTACGTCACGTGTATCACATATTTTGACACTTCAGAACAAATTAGTTCACATTCATGTGCTTTATATTAGGGTTGTGGATTTTTAATTAATAAAAATGTGAATTGCAAGATATAGTGGCGAAATTGTTTTAAAGTGAGCTGATGGTGGTACGATACCACTTGTTTCCACAGCAATACAACAACGAAATCTAATGTTGGCAGCTGTTATTCGCAGTTTTATTCTTTCAATCAAACCTCATAACCATAATGTATAAAAAGTCCTTTATAATCTGCGAAAATATTACAAATAAAAACAAGTACATATCAGTTTTACAATTAGTTCAGCGTTTTATTCACTTTTCTTTTTTTTGCAGTGATATTCGTAATTAGTGTTTTGTTAAGAATTCTAATCTTAAAGAACATTTTGCCCCGGAAAAAAGAACTATTTGATCGCGCGATCTAAATCAATAGGTTCGGCAAGGTCTAACAATGTTTTTATGTAATTTTGTCCAGTTTTTAGACAAGTCAAGTTATATTCATTAAAAATACTTTCAAGAAGTCGTATTTTTTCGATAAAAATAGTGTTGGGTTTTCGAAGTCCACCTTCGCTGACTTGATCTGTCCATGTGAAGGATCCGGTCGGTTGTTCTTCAGCATAATTTTGCAGTAGGTTCATTGGTGTCCTGGGTAACTTGCTCACTTGGAAGGGTTTTCCTTTGAAAATACAAATTTTAAATTAATAATTAATTAACTAATTACGTATTTATAATTTGTTCACACTTAAAACTCACAAAATTTCGCGCACAATTTTTTGTTTTGTGTTCCGCCTTTCATAATTCTCCTGGCGCTTATTGTCAGAGTCCTTGGAAGTGAAAGGCAATTCTTACTGTTTTTGGGTAAATAGTTTAGCAGCTCATGTTTCAAGTTTCGCGCATATTGGTCACTGTTAAAGTGTTTCGAGCAAACAAATGCATTATTTGCATTAAACTTGTCTTTTCTACCACACTTTTTTCATAGATTCATCCTTGGGAAATCTGAAAAACGACAATTTTTCGCGCCCGGGAACCTTGTTTTGCTTTCGTTTCTTGTCGTTGTTATTATTACAGCCGAATATCGCACAAATAACCATTTTATTTTTATTTGTTTAAAAAATATTCCACAAAAACCTTAAGAGAACGTCGAACTTGCACTGAAATGTCAAAACAGTGTGATACACGTGACGTAACAGTGTGCGAGTGAGATAGGATGCGGACATGCGCAATATTTTACCATGTTATTCTATATACCTTGGGCATAAACTAAGTATTAAATAGACCGTCAGCTCCGCCCACTAGAAGAGAGTATGCCTACAAGCTGTTTTCCGTGTTGCTATGTGCGAAAGTATATGTGCCATGTTAAAGTAGATTAGGCGCACGCATACACTGGCACATAGGAACAATGACAGATGACTGACAATTCATTCTGTGGTGACATTGCAAAAAATTCAAATAATTGGTCGTTATCGGGACGTGTTAAAAAAACGGTGGGTATGGTGTGGTGAATTTAGTTCCAATTTTTATTTTTGTCACTAAAACAAATATTATAAGGACTGCTTTTATTTTACCTAGGTAATCCATACAGGACATGATGTTTACATTATAGTTGTGAACAATGGAAATCGATGAACTATGGGGATCATTTGCAAAAATAAAATAAAATCAGTACCTACAAATAATTATTTGGAATTTACTGATAGCTATACATTTTTGTTTCTGTTCCTTCCCATACAGTTAAAAAAGCAAACAACTCATTTTCGTTGGTTGTAGCTAAAGTGCAATGAAAATTTAGAAAAAAAAATATACAATTTAAAAAAAGTTGCCAGAAATATTTTTTTTTGTCATACGATGAATCGATTTTCAAACCTACAAATTGGTTGGCCATCAGAATTTCTATACATTTTTTTTATTATGTCCTATTAATTGAAGGTTGTATATAATTGTGGAAGGTAAATTTTCGAAAATAAATCTGCACCAAAATAGTATAAAAAACAACAGGCCGAATTTAATGGACAGAAAAAAAAAATTATTTTCTAAATAAACATTATTCATAGTTATTCTCGGCTGACTCTATTGTTTTCATTTACCTACTGCTTTAGTTGGAGATTATTTTCTATATCAAATTGGTTCAAATCTCAAATCTCGTAATAAATTTAATTTCTTTGTTTTTGATTTATTTATTTTTTTCTGGTATTACACGGAAACTTCATGAAAAGATTACAACTCAAATACCCACTCAGAAATGTTGATAAATCTCCTTTGAACGCCAACATATATTTTTAATTATAATATTCCTTGTCAATTCTTGCCTTTGAATTCGTTGCCACCTGTCGACATTCACTGGCGAAATAATTTTTCGACCAAAAAACAACAAACGAAAACAGACGCAATAATTGTAAGAAGAAAAATGTCTTATTCTATTTCCACGAATGAATATTTCTCATTTTATTTCTTTATCTATATACATATATTACGTTAGTAATTAACCATTTTGCAAAATAGGTACATGTTTTCGTGGTGAAATAAAAAAACAAATTAAGACTCCCAGAACGCATCCATCAGCTGATAGAAACTCACCAAATACAAATAATTTCAGTCAGTGTTCTTGGCAGTCTCTCTTTATTTTTCCCTCGAAGCGTGGGCATTTTTCCCTTTTCATCGAAATCAAATTCCCTCGACTCGTATATGCAAAAATCCTTCTTTTAGAAGTAGAATGTTTATTATTCGGAAAGAGTAATAGAAAGAGTATAAGAATTGCAGTTTGTTAACATTATAATGATTATTTCTTGGTACTAGAAATTGTTTGATAAAGGGAAATCTACTTTTTATAGACATTTAGTGTTTTGCAATGTAGATTGAATGTTTTTTCGTCAGATTCCTCATATAACCACAATTTTGAAGCTTTATTCCTGTTTTGCACGTAAGGTTTTTCGGCCATCAAAATTTCTACAAAAAGGTAGAAATACCACGATGTAGGATGACTGCTGTGTGTCATTTTTTCATTTTACCCCCTCCATTTAGAATTCTTTTTCTTTTTCTCCTTCACACGTATTCACGGATAGGAAATTTAAGGGAGAATTTAAGAGAGAATTATTTTCAAAATTTGCGGGGGGAATCGGGTAGCTGCGCGGGAGCTGACGGTCTATATAGTACTTAATTTATGGCCACAGGCCGAAAAGTATGTGTGCGGCGTGCTGCCGTATGGGGTATGGGGCAGGTAAATTTCCTTCCACACTGATAGTGGGTTAAAGGGTAAGAAGACAAGGTAATAAGGAAAGGGGAAAGAAAAAAATCGACTTTATTTCTATCAGAGACAATACTGAGAGACTGAGACCCCCAACTCACAATCCTCTTGCCGCTGGCCCCCTCAGTTTTTTTTTTTTCAAATTCGCCATTTTGTTTTCCTATCGGTGTTATGTCAATTTAGAATCCGTGTGACATGTAAAAACATACAAAAAATATAAAATCAATGCTGTCAACCGCTACCAACCATGGGGGAATGTGAAAGAATTCGGGAATACGACATTTTAAGATAACTGAATGCTATTGGTTGATTATTATAAATTTTCAAAAGTCGATTAACATAATTTGTTTGGTTAATAATACTATCTTAACTAGTTGTTTTATATACTAGAAACATATAGGAGAAACATTGTTGTGTATTTTCCGCTTTTGAAATATCATTAACTTCGATTTCATGAGTAAATTTTTCTTAAATAACTGAAGAGAAATTGCTCAAAATGTTCTTATTTTCCTACAACCATTCTGGAGTAATAATTTTTCATAAGTATTTTCAGCAAAAGTGCACTTATTCCTAAAATAAAATACTATTGACACGTAACGAATAATTTCAAATTCAACCGACCAAATTCTATGAACGCTGGCACCAACTATGCCGACACCGGAAGTCACCGGAAGTTGTTGATATTTTTTGAGGGTGTGTTGGTGTGTTGAAGTTTCGTGACACTGTTCAATACGAATTTTTATGTATCAATACTAGCGCACTAAATTGTGTACACTCCGTACAAGTATTGCTTGTAGGCAAGGTAACGGGAAATCGGCCGAAGTTGGGGCTTGGGGGTCTCAGTATTGTCTCTGGTTGGAACTAACTCAAATTGGTTTTTATTCATACGAAACGTAGCAAATGCTTCGGGATTGACATTTCTCTTGAGTAAAAGCAATTGCTACGCTTTATTCATACGACCCAATGCATGATGGCGTTGGGGTCTCAGTATTGCCTCTGCAGGATGGTTTTTGTTGGGAAGAGCCGCCGATTCACTTTTGGATTTATTTATTTCATTTTTGGATTTATTTATTTCATTTTACAAATGTATGTCAAATTTTATACTTTTATAATTTTCTTTTGAAATTAATTAGGTAGGTAATTCATTAATAGGCACCCTATTATAGGTATCAACAACAATTGATTGATACCTACGCATTTAGCTGGACGATTTTGTATAGGTACAATCCAGCCGGCTGGTTTTTTAGCTGGATGCGTTTTAAATATTTTGTGTCATATTTTTGCCATCTGTACCTATACATTTGAAAATTCAGAAGCAGAAAACAAAATTAAAATTAAAAGAACATCAAAGTTTGCTTGAATTTCATATTTTTGCTCTGAGCTTGGAAACATATCCCACTAATGCAACCAACAATTTTATTTATTTCTATTAACACAAGTATGTACTTGCCTTTGCTAAGTTAATTTGAGGGTATTGCACATCCATGTGGACTTTTATAGTAAAAATAATGAAAATTGTGCAAAAATCATAAGTCACCCCAATTCCAAAATCTGAACCAGGGATGGAAAATGCCATTTTCGATTTGTACTGAAAACTGTTGTAAGATTGTACTGAAATGGAGCCAATTGTATTGAAAACAATTTTTCGTACAAAAAAGGCCTAGTAAACTCTCATTTTGCACATTCATATCATATTAAAAATAAAAATATTGCCCTGAGCTTGAAACTCATAACAAGGCTGAGTTTCTAATGGCGTTTTTCATTGAAGCTCCTGTTCTGTTCTCTGTTGCAACTTTTTGTTTTGTTTTCTACAGTACGAATATATGAATGTTTTAATACTAGACCAAATCAATATAATTCAATTTAAGCTGACATTTTGCACTCATAATTGCACATTTTCGGATCACGTATAGCGCAAAATTTATTTCGAGCAACACAACAAACATTTCAGTTTGAAATTTTGCAAGTGTATGTATATTAAAAATATCCCGGACACTTCTGTTAAGAATTGACCTGTAAATGCCATTTTTTCTTCAATGAAACATAGAAAGAGCACTTCCAGATTTGATCTTTTGATAGAAAGGACAATTATTTTCTTCAATCGAAAACGCCAAATGAAAAGTAGAACTCAGTTAACGTTTTGCGTAAAACTTAGTACAAATAGTTTGTTAATTGATTTGATTTTCTATTTTGGAAAAATACAAATTTGCAAATACAATAAGATTTGAAAACAACACACACATTTATTTTTATCACTGATTGTCAAGCTCAATTTTGAATCATTTGGTTGTGGGCAGAACAGTAGATAGGATTGGTAGCTTCTGGCATTCGACTTTGCCACCCAGAATGGCAAAATGACGTCATTGTTAACCTGTGGGGTAAAAGATAACGTTTCATGTAGTCTTGTAGGGGCTAATTGGAGGTCAAACGTTTCATGTAGTCTTGTAGGGGCTAATTGGAGGTCAAACGTTTCATGTAGTCTTGTAGGGGCTAATTGGAGGTCAAACGTTTCATGGGGGGGGGGGGGGGGGGGGATTAGGAGCTAACGTTTCATTGCAGAAGCTGTTTGGGGGGGTTAGGAGTTAACGTAGTCAAGGTGTTTGTGCGACTTAATTTGTTGTCATAGATAACGTTTCATGTAGGAGCTATTTTGGGAATGAGTAATAATGGTCTATATTCTGTGCTGGTTGTTATGATTTAATTTTTTGTGGAAAGATAACGGAATAGTGATGGTCAATGTTCAGTGTTTGGTTTAGTTGTTTATAATTTAATTGTTGAATGCAATGATAAGAACAGATTACTATTATTGTCAAGTAGGTAGTGTTTATTTTTCATTTTTTCCTGTTTGTATTTAAGTCTTAAATTTTGTTACTTATGTTTATGTGATTTCAGTTGCGCATCCAAAGAAATAAAAAAAAAAAACTTACTCTTTTCTTCTCCAGGTGTTTCTTCCGGACCGTTACAACAACATGTCAGAGGAAATAAAGAAGGCATTGGACCGCTGGGAAAAAATTATGCCATATTAAATTAAAAAAAAAAAGATCAATGAACAAAAAACATTATTATTAATAAAAGGAAATAATTTATTTTATAATCATTATTTGTTTTCCTATGAACTAAATTTCTTAGTATAAAACAAATTTGTAGCGCGCAGCAACCATTACCGTAATGGTTTTCACATTTTAGGTGCACGCAGTTTGTTCGTAGGGATTTCAGGTTTTCACATTCCCCCTCAAACTCCTCCACGCAGATTTATGCGATTATATCGCTCTCTTTAAGCTCTTCAATAATGGAAACAATTTCATTATTATGTCCCGTATGACCTGCTGATTGTGATGAAATTAAAAGTCGCAATCTATCGACCAATTCATTGGGATCATCCCAATAAATATAATTCGGTTTTTGCAGATTTACACTCATTAGACCAGATCCTTTACGGTTTGTTTTATCATTGAATAACCTTTTTATGATATTTTTGTACTTGAATACTTTAGTTCCTTTAATTTGTTCATTTTCATCGTATTGTCGTTTATGTGCACTTGTTGTAATGAGAATTTCTTTGTAAATTTGCAAATCAGAAGAATTGTAGTTTTTCGATGGTGTTTTGTAGAACAGAAGCTCAAATAGTCCGGGTGTAAGGGGCCAGTTTTGATCATCAATAGAAATGTTATTTTCTCTTAGTACAAAGTCTTTTTTACCAAATTTCCATTTTTGGGTGTTTGAATCTCTATGCGGACCATATAAATTATCTAATTTTTTGTTCCGTTCTAATTTTGTCAAATCCAGTTTTGTATATATGTTGCTTCTATTTGTGTCATCGCTGTCGTTGTCGTTTTGCGAATAAAAGGCATCTTCCTGACTTGAATCACTTGAATTGAATTAAATCGTATCACTATCATCTTTTTTTATATATTCACCAACAACCGATGAGTTATCCGTTGCTTTAACAGGTGTACTTGTATTACCTTTCAGCCGAGTTTTTAATAGCTTAGGTTTGGTTTCATTTCCAACATCAGTATAATCATCATCATCATCATCATGGTGGCCATTCTTTGTGCTTTCAATGAGTTCATTGAGGGGTCTGGTTATTGGTTTAAATGTTTTTTCCAGCAAATTCATAGTATCTGATTCATGTGATTTGATACTATTGAACTTTTTCCGCAATGCATTTCTAGTCTTTATAAGATCCCTTAAAATTTTCTCATTCATATTTAAATAGATCAGCTTTTATATATCAGATCAGCTTATTATTATCAGACCAGATCAGGTCAATAAGATCAGCACAATCAGATCAGCAAATGATTATCAGACCAGATCAGATCAACTGTGGATGTACACGGCTATAGCAAGACCCATACTGACCAATGGCAGTCCCGTATGATGGCCGACAACCTACAAAGTCACCTACCCCCCCCCCATGAAACGTTTGACCTCCAATTAGCCCCTACAAGACTACATGAAACGTTTGACCTCCAATTAGCCCCTACAAGACTACATGAAACGTTATCTTTTACCCCACAGGTTAACAGTGACGTCATTTTGCCATTCTGGGTGGCAAAGTCGAATGCCAGAAGCTACCAATCCTATCTACTCAGAACAGAACAAAGAATCTCCAAGCTACCTCATTCTTAGGTTTAAATTACTCAGCGTTTCTTACGTTCGCAGAATGCCTATAATTTTAATTTGTCTGTCAAAGATAATTTTAAGATTACTAAAAGGGATTATATAACGAAATAAAAAATGGATCAATATACAAACTGGCAGCGCTTGGTCTGAGTCATTTGGCCCACACTAAACTTCTTATTTAATCGGTCTTTGCGTTGCATTGTTAGAAGAATTTTCATGCCATACCGTCGTGCGCTTTATTTTTATTTAATTTCGGCACTTCCTTACAAGCCATACCTATTTGACGATTGAAATTGAGGACTTTTTTTTATTATATATTTGGGTCACATTGGGTTTTATCGCACCTAAAGAAAAGGCAGATCTTTTCGCTAGCATGTTTTCAAAGAATTCTGCCCTAGATTCTGCACAGCTAGAGCCACCAAATATCCCGAGGATACAATCATCGATGGCAGAAGTGAAATTTCGGCCTCGAATAATTCAACGCATCCTTAAAGAACTAGATTGCAATAAGGCAACGGGACCCGATGGAATCCCGGCTATAGTACTCAAGAACTGTGCACCAGAACTTGCACCTGTACTCTGTAAGCTGTTTAGCATGTCGTACTCCCAGAAGACGTTTCCTTCTTGCTGGAAGATCGCTCGCATTCAACCTATTCCAAAGAAAGGGAAGATATGTCTGCCACAAAACTATCGTCCCATAGCGTTACTTTTAATGCTCTCTAAAGTATCTAGAAGGCCATCGATTAATAAGCGACAGGCAATACGGATTTCGGAGCCGTCGTTCCACTGGTGACCTACTAAGCTACGTAACGCACTTATGGACACAATCAATTGAACAACACGGCGAATCCAGAGCCGTAGCCTTGGACATATCAAAGGCATTTGACCGAGTCTGGCATAGAGCCCTATTAGGCAAGTTAGCGTCTTACGGATTACCACAACAACTCTGCGGATGGATGCAAAATTTTCTTCTGGGAAGATCGATCCAAGTTGTTGTAGATGGTGTATCATCCAATTCGTTTGCTATAAATGCAGGAGTGCCCCAAGGATCTATTCTTTCTCCAACTCTATTTCTTCTCCACATCAACGATTTGCTTGGATCGACAAATAATAATATCTACAGCTTTGCAGATGACAGCACTCTTATATCCTCAATATCGAACAATGGGCCTGTGAATACGGCTACATCACATAGTCAGAGATGTGAACAAATTAATTCTCTAAATGATGATTTGGATAAAATCTTGAAGTGGCGAAAGGACAACTTGGTTGTATTTAATGCAAGCAAGACACAGCTCACAACATTTTCCAGAAAAAATGAATCAAAAGTTCCTCAGATCCAAATGGATGACCATCCAATCCATCACAAGGACTCAATGCACCTTCTAGGAGTCACAGTCAACTCAGGAATCACATGGCAGAACCACATATCCTATATCGCAAAATCGGCGTCCGCAAAGTTGAGCTACCTATTTAGAGCAAAGAGGTACTTTAGCCCCAAGCATCTTCTCCTTCTCTACAAAGCACAGGTAAGACCAGGCTTGGAATATTGTTCCCATATATGGAGCTCGGCCCCAAAACATTCACTTAACCTGCTTGATAGCATACAGAGACGAGCAGTTCGACTCATTGGAGACCCTACACTCACATCGAATCTACAACCGTTGGTGCACAGAAGACAATTCGCTGACCTATGCTTGTTCTATAGGTACTTCCATGGTAGATGTTCTGAGGAACTCAAAGACATTATCCCTCGAAATGCAACTTTTGGGCGCCCAACAAGACAGGCTGCTAATGCTCATGACCATACAGTACACTTGACAACCGCGAGGACATCAACTTTCAAAAACTCCTTCTGTTACAGGACAAGCAAACTTTGGAACTCACTTCCTGTGGATATATTTCCAGAAGACTACAATTTGCAGCAATTTAAGTGCAGAGCAAACATACATCTGCAGGCATCTCGGGGCGCTGTTGAAGCATTATAGGTTCGCCTTTCCCGGGAGAAGTATATAAAAAAAAAAAAAAAAAAATGAGTCACCTCTAACTGCTTTCAGACTATAAGCTTATTCAGTAGACACTTAGAGTTTTTTTTTTTTGTTTCAATTTTCATTTTTAAGATTAGAACCAACATGAAGGTACTACTGGCTGGTGTTACATAGAAATCCTATCCTAGTTGGCGTCCTTCGAAAGGTTTTTTGTCTCTTCTGCGCTTTAGACGAGTTGCTCAGGATTTTACACTGTACAGTGTACACTGTACATATTTGATTTCTTTCTCACCAAACATTCCTGTTACCCGTATCTACTAATATTCATAAGAGCAGACGATGACAACGATTCGCTGTTTCCGTTTGTCATTGTTGCAATGAAATGTGTCAGGTAGGTATCTTGTCATCGCCAAGCTGAGTTGGTAATAAAAATAATATTCCTATCCTAATAATGTGTTTCATATACAAATCAATTTGTGAATTGGATTTTACTTGTTTAATGAATGTCGACTGAGATTTTTTGTGACTGTTTCATCGCACAAAAGTGAATCCTTTTCTTTCGATAGCCAAGTTTAAGTTCTACTGCTGTAATGATTCAGATGTCTGAAGACGCTGGTCTCCAGCTATTTGACCTCCAAATCGTGATCTTTTACTAGATTAACAAAAGCATTAAATAATCAATAAATGATAACCTTTGCCCATATGCGAGTGGTCATAAAAAATTAGATAGGGTTGGAAAATAACCTTAAATTGTAATCTGCGTTATTTTGGGGACAGAAAATGGTACCCCTCGCTCAGTAGTCCACGGATGGAGTCAATCAGAGACAAACCATACTGAGACCCCCAACTCGCAATCCTCTTGCCGCTGGCAAGAAAGAAAATTAGATATTTTTTAATTTTTAGTGCAATTTTCTAAGGCTTGTATCTTAAGGCGGGGATAAAAGTGCACATCGCCCTGGTGAAGGCTGGTCTATTGGAACCTTCTAAAGACATCTTAGCCGAAATAACTTTTATTACAGTAGGCGGTGTGGTGTAATAAATTATTCTATGTTGCAGAAAAATTAGATATATTTAGATTTTTAGTGCAATTTTCTAAGACTTGTAGCTCAAGGCGGGGTAAAAGTGAACATCGCCCTAGTGAAGGCTAGTCTATTGGAACCTTCTGAAGGCATCTAAGTTAAAATAACTTTTATTACAATAGGCGGTGTGGTGTAATAAATTATTCTTTGTTGCTGAAAAATTAGATATTTTTAATTTTTAGGTGCAATTTAAGACTTGTAGCTCAAGACGGGGGTAAACGTGCATATCGCCTAATCTATTGGACCCTTCTGAAGGCATCTAAGTCAAAATAACTTTTATTAGAGTAAGCGGTGTTGTGTAATATATATATTATACTTAAGTATAAATAAGTATACTTAGTGACAGTGGCAATTTTCTAATGTCTGTATTTCTATGCAGGGATATAAGCTCACATCCATATGGTGAATGTTTGTCTAATGTCTATTGGAATCTTCTGAAGGCATTTTGGTCAAAAAAAAGTAATATTACATCAGGCGGTGTGGTGTAATAAAATAATTGATGTTAATGGAAAATTCTATGTTTTGGAATTTTGGGTATCTTCTAAAGCTTATAGTTTTGTAAATTTCTGATTTTTGAACTGTAAATTGATTTGGTGCAGCTGTAATAAATTTGTAATAAATTCTGGTTTAGGATTGAACCAAATATCTCAACTGCATCAAGAGTTTTAGAGTGTTGGTGTAGGTTCAAATAAAACCTACACCAGCACGCGATATCTCGAGAACGGCAAGTGCAATAAAATTCGGACTAACTGTAATAAATTGTAATAAATGTGTAAAAAATTATGTATTTTGTTTCGTTGCGGTGGGCTGATTTGGCTGGTGCAAGTTCAAGCCACTACACTTTATCTTTCCGAGCTATTCATCTTATAGAAGCGTTCATGTTTCAAAGCTTCTACTGTTAGTAGGTATATATTTAAAAAAAAATCTCGAAAGCTAAAATCTCGAATGCAAAAATCTCGATTAATTTCTGAGACAATGGTAACAATTTGCGCGCACAAAATCATTACTACAATTATTAGGTGTTTTTTTTTATCTTCCCCAGGTTATCTATATAGATCATTGGTTTACATGCAATACAACAACTGTACATGAATTCATAGTTGTTGTAATGCATGAAAATAAATAATCTATTATGTACATCATCTGAGGAAAATAAAAAAAGGCCTATTCTTTTGATAACAATCAACCACGTTCAGTAGGTACCTACATTGTCCATGATGGGCGCTAGTTATCAGCTGTTATTTTTTTTTGATGAGTTTTTTGTTTTATTTTGACATTTTTTATTTTGTTTACTTAGTTGTATTTTTGTACATACAAAGGTTGTATTAATGTATGGATTCGATTTTGAAATTATTTATTTGTTATAATGAATTATCTGTCATTTTGTTTTGTTAAATTTTGATATTTTGTAGTTCTTTTGCCAAGATGAATAAATTATTTGATAAACAGAACCTACAATTTTATACGAATTTTAGCTCTTAAACTAGATAAAAAAAAAATCTCGAATTTACTTTTTATTTTCGAGATATAGGTAGGTAGTCTTTCGAGATTTTCGAAATTTTTGCGTTCGAGATTTAAAAAAAAAAGTTCGATTACGTCATGATTCCATTTCCACCTCCAATTAATTTTCCTGCATATTTCCGGATCAAGAGCTCCACTTGAACGTCCTAAGTCTACGTCCACGGCCCTCAAGAAAAATGAAGAGGAGGGACGTTAAAAATGCCCGATGATGATGATGAATGCCCTCGCTCAATCAAAATAAGTATGTTGCGAGTCACTAATTCATGCTTATACCCACAATGGGAATGCCAAGCATTTGATATTATTATCTTCGTAAGCCCCAAACGATGGCTGGCACGACGTGGGTCACATCACCACCACCACCACCATCACAGTGACATTAATTACATAATTCGCAGTTCCGGTTCTTCTATTTAGACTTCGGCTGGCTACCGCAACACCTCACCAAAAAAAAAAAAAAAAACAGCTTCTTTTGGGCTGCCTCAACATTGTAGTGAGCCAACCAATTCGTGTTTCTGTCTTCTGTTTAAATCGGTGTCATCAAATATCGCCTTCGCGTAGAAGCTGTAATCGAAGGTGGATTATGTAAAATTGTGGTCATCACCATGATCACCATCGCTATCATCGTCCAAGAAGTAACACATATTAGTATTGAAATGCTAAAGAGACAGATGCGTGCAGACAAGGCAACGGCAAGCGGCGTTGCGGTGCGGTGTGCTAGCTGGCTCACCGTGAGGTGAAATTGATTATGAACGAAACGGTCACCGCATCTTCTTCTTGCTTTATCATTGTTACCTTCCTCCACTTCGTATGGCTTTTCCACAGCCGATTATGACGGAGACGTTGATTGCACCAATCGGTAATATTATGGCGCTAAATAGCGCGATTAAGTAACCAATCTTCATCATCAACCCCAGTCACAGTTGTTTGTCAGTGCGGTTTTATTTTAATTTTATGTATTTTCCTGTTGTTTGTGTGTTTATTTTTTTTGTTGGATACACATCGAATGATGAAGGCAATTTAATAGTTACTACATGATCGAAATAAAGGTTTTAATAGACCGCTGTAGTGTAACACCTTTTATAGGGATACTGTCTTCGGTACATCAGTTGTCGCGTAAGACCATTTGCCTTATGGATATATTTAAGGTCGAAGGCATTAATTTTAAGCATATTGTTTAGTTTAGAGCGCTAGCTTAGAGCCAGTAAGCTAGAATAAGATAAATGTTAGTTTTAATTAGATTTAATCGTTTTTGTCTAGTATATAAGTTAAAGAAAGATCCAAATAAAAATGAATTTAAAATGAAAATGAAGACCATTTGCCTGACAAAAGGTCTGTGACTTAGAGGCAAAACATCTTAAGTCGACATAAGTTGTTTTAGCTATTTAAGGTTTTTTAAATTCTGTTTTGCTTACTCTATGTTTTAAGCCAAGCCAGGTGACAAAATTTAAAATATTCGGGAAGCTATAACTGTTTTAAAATAGCTTAAGTCGTCAACTTTAGTGCACCACTCAAAGTTTAAAATTGCTCTCCTGAAAAGTGTACAAAATTGACATAAGATGTTTTACCTTTTAGGCACAGAGGTTATTGTGATACACGCGAAGTGTTTCCACACTTTCTAGTTTCTCCTAAGTAAAGCTTAACGATTCGTGTTATGGAGAAAGAAAAACAATTTATTTGATCGTAACAACGAAATAAATACGTTTATTTAAACAAAAGTTTTTTTTATTATTAATTCACTTATTACCAAGCCAATTGTTTTCGCGTGCTCTCTCTATGGCTGCTTTGCTTCGACTCCCTTTTGACAGTTGTCGTAGATACAGGGTGCCCTAACAATTCGCATGCGCTTTTTCTTTATACAGGTGGGCCAAAAGAAGTCATCCGATGTTGTTTGGCTCTTTTTTCTAAATGAACAACTTCGATTCTGTTTTTTGATTATATTTATTTGCACCTTTAGAATTTTATTGGTCAAGTCGAGAAGATGATATCGGCCGTCATGATTGCCATACGGGCTCGTTTTGTGGCATTTTTCATCACTTCGGCGAGAGCTTCGGGCGACAGATTCTCGCTCTCGTGTCGAATGTTGTCCTTGAGGGCTTCTACGGTTTCGGGCTTGTTCATGTAAATACGGGACTTCAAAAAACCACTAAAAAAAAAGGTTTGGAACGGTTAAATCGGGCAATCTTGCGGGCCAGTGCAAATCGCCAAAACGAGAGATGAGGCGACCCGGGAACGCCACCTTCAGAATATCGGTTGTGGCTCGCGCAGTGAACTTTCTGTGCAAGTGACAGTCGGCAAGAAAATTATGTTTTCAAACGACGAAGTGATGCCAAATTTGTATATCTACATATTTTGCGATCATCTTAAGCATTCCATTATTTATATCTAGGCACCCCAGCGGACCACACTGATGTTAGTATTTTCGGTACCATGTTAAAAATATGGCGGTGTTTTTTAATACCTCCCCAGTTTGCAGTACAAAAAAAAAAAAAAAAGTTTTCAATATTGCCTATTTATTAAGCATTTTTATGTTCAAATTTAGTAATTGTTTCATTATAATGCTCATTCGAATACGAATTTTCTGAACTTTAATTTCGAAAGATCGAAATGCAGTATTTTTGTTCTACAGTCTAACCCGTTTTATATATTAAAATAATATTTCTGAATTTGATTTCCTTAGATAGGAACGACGACCGACGACGATAGAGCGAAGTGTTGGCAAGAAAAAATGAAAACAGCAGTTTTTCCACAAATCTTCTTACTTTAATTACCAGATGTGCTCCTGTCGACGTTCCAAAAGACAAAAAAGAACGAGTCAACAAAATGTTCTATCATGCATGATACAAAAATGCAAAAAATAACGAGAGAGAACCGTAACTGTAACATAATAGATAATACATAATTTAAGCAAAGGCAAGAGAACAAAATTAAAACGTTATATGATACAATTTACATACATCGATTGTTTAGAAACTGGGCACAAATTAGATTTAAAGAGAGTTGCTCAAAAAATAGTGTACTAAACGCATGTTTGGCAACTAGGCAAATTATTCCAAAACAATTTCAATCAAGAACTTATCACAATTAAGTTAAGTTGAGCTGGAATAAAACATTTGCTCTGATTACAGTTTAATACGGACTTGTTGAAGTCATCCCTTTCAATACATTTGTATTTGTCTTTCATACACAATCTGAACCAAAGTGATTAGATTTAATTATTACGGTAATATTTACTTTCGAACCCAAATATACGACCCAAACGCAAAATAGTTGGTCCGCCCACTTTTTCGCACTTGGAAACTTCTATATTATTAGTTTAACATACATACATATTTAATTTATACAAAAATAAAAAAAAACTTCATAGACAATTATACTCTTTGATTGAATTACTGATACAAATAAGCAATATCACAACAATACCGTTAAAACTATAGTTGGTCTACGTCATTCGTGATGCAAAAGAGTTGGTCTACTCCACATCATCGTATGATTAAGTTAACCGTTAGAAAAAATTAAGCAAAAACAAGCGTGCTCTTGCTTTGGCAGGTTATAAGTGTACCTGTGCAATAAGTTGGAATTCATTTGTTGGGTTATCATGGCGCGTGGTGTTCACTTATCTAAAGATCTTAGGGAATCAATTATAAAAGCTTTTGAAAATGGCTTTTCAAGCTACAAAATTTCCAAAAATTTCAATCTCTCTCGTTCATCAGTACAGAACATTATTTCGCTCTTTACTAAGATGGGTAACATTAAAACCCGAAAGAAAACTGGGCGGCCACCGATAGCTAGAGCCCGCGATTGTAGGGTAGTAAAAAAAATAATGAAGGAAAATCGTCGTCAAACTGCTGCTGGGGTAACTGTAGAGTGGAAAAGCCACATCAAAAAAGAAATATCCATCGACACTTGTAAGCGCAACATGAAGAAAATGGAATCTAAATTTTACAAGGTTTTTTTAAAAATATTTTCTTTGTTTTGCATTGTTATTTTTTCAACCCATATTAATAGGCGAAAGAAAAGCCTCTTCTTACGCCAAGGCAAAAGAAAAGGCGACTTGAATGGGCTAAAGAGCACGCAAATTGGACCTTACATCAGTGGCGGGAAGTAATTTGGAGCGATGAATCCAGATTTGAGGTTTGTGTTGGCGATGAGCGAAAGCGTGTACTTCGCACCTCCAAAGAAGCTTTCCATAGATACTGTCTGAAACGAACGATAAAGTTTCCAGCATCGCAAATGATATGGGGGTGCATGTCTGGGCGTGGTGTTGGTAGCCTATGTTTTGTGGACGGCCTTGTGAATTCTGCAAAATATCGCAACATCTTGGAAGATCATCTGCTTCCATCAATAACACAACTTCAGTCAACCGAGGGAGTCTACGTATCTCAGCAAGACCACCATCTTGCCACACGGCAAAGGAAACTAAAGCCTGGTTATCTACTGAAGCCATTCCATTAATGGAATGGCCATTCAGCAGCCCTGATCTTTCGCCAATCGAAACTCTATGGCACAAAATGAAACAAAAGTTAAGACAGCAACCAGCAAGGACCCGCACAGATCTACTATAGACTATCAATAACATTTGGCAATCATTTACAACCGATGATTGCCAAAAACATGTGAACACAATGCCACAACGAATTCAAGCAGTGATAGCAAAGAAAGGTGATGTAACGCAGTGGTAAAATCACATTTTTAATTCTTAGACCAACTATTTTGCACTCAAACAAAAGATGAAAAAAATATTACTTATGTTTATTCAGTAATAACTTTAAGTGTAACAACTTGTTGATTAAACTTTTGTTTTATTTGCAACAAAAATATAAATAAAAATTTATTTTCGTAAACAAAACTTTTTATTTTAAGAAACAAAACAAGTTTGAAGTTATAAACAGAATGTATACGTAGTCAAACAGCATAGACAAACTATTTTGCGTTTGGGCTCGTATTATTTTGGCGCTTGGTTAGTAACTTAGAGTTAGTTTAGGCAAATATGATACAAACTAGATGGTCAACTGAGAGCAGAAACGGCACATTTGCCTATAAGCTTCCTGTGGCCTTGTCCTGCCTAGGAATTTCCTAAGTATTCGTGCCTGTACAAATCAAAGGATCGCCATTGCTGCCGCACACATTCTTAGGAAATTCCTATGCAGGAACTTCATGTCAATCGGGCGACCGTTATTAAGGTGGAATTTTAATTGGGGCGACTGTGTTCGTCATTTTTGGTGCCCATTAGTTACACGGCGTTCACATCGCAGTTCAATTTAAATATTTTTAAAGTTTATGAAATTGTTGGAAAATCGAATTTCGGATATAATATACGTAATATAATTTCATCACAATGTCAAATACCTTATAATAATCATTTGTCAATATTTAGCAGGAATCCATTTCAAGTTAGTCAGAGAAAACTTAACTAACATGGTTTTTTGCACTTTTCCTTTTTTTATTGTTGATTTTAATCTCTTAACTTCAATATTTAAACACAATGTAGGAGAAAAAAATGTGTATGCCGTGGCAAAAACATATTTCAGTTTCAGCTTAATTTATAATCTGTAATTGATAGGTACGTAAAATGCATACTTACACAATATAAATATATGTGCAAGCATGCAATTGTTAAATTCAAAAAAATAATTCAATATTTTTGATCCGTTTATAGCTACTATCGTTCTCTAGCTATAACTTTTTTTCAGAGTCAAGGAAATTTTGTGAATCTTCAATTCTTAGCGAAATTCACACCTACTAAAGCTGCGATTACACGGCCATTTTTGTGTGTCATTTAAATGGCGCTCTGACGTAAAAATCGCGTCACAAAGCCGTCATTTAAATGTCGTTCCGTGTGATCGCCATTTTTGGGACGACATTTTTGGCGTCATTTAAATGACTAGGAAAATGGCGGAGCAAATGGCATGAATTTTGTGCCATTTAAATGGCAGAAAAAAATGGCCATGTGATCACTCTTAAATGGCACTTAGGACAAATGACAGAACTTTTCGGATGATGCGCCATTTAATTGTCAGCCTCCAAAAAATGACTAGGCACGAAATTCATGCCCTGCCATTTTTCTATGCAAATGACAAATGACGCAGCATTTAATACGATATCTGTGCTTTCATTTGGTGTTTTTCTCGTGGCGAAAGGACGATTAATTAATTAATAAACTGTTTTTTATTTGTTTTGTTGTGGCTGTGTTGTTCGGTACCTATTGAGAGAAACGGAATACGAACCGTCGCGTCGCCTTTAAGTGCCGACAATTTGGACTACTCCGTAAACTGTGTTCTGTGTTTGAAAACACAATGTACAACAAAGTCGAGAAAATTAGGTAAAACGCAGAAAATAGGATTGAATCAGAATAGGTAAATTAGGCACTCGTGGGTCGACGAAGAGGAATCGCGTTTGATTGTGACGGTGCAAAAGCAACGGGAGCTCAGTTCCAGAATGCAAACTTCAGTATGTCAGGCAGTGCTTTTGGTGCTGGCAGGGCACCTAAAGAAAAGAATAACATTTTATTCGAATAAATATGATTATCTCTAGATTAGAGTCGAATCATATTTGTAAATAGCGTTGAGAACTTCCAGAATGATAATATACGTTATCGTTGGCTGCGATACGCGGAAAAGGAATAGCAGCGATTGAAAACTTTCACCAGTGGCCAGGTAGCGCAGTGTGATCACCAGTCGTGCTTCCGCTGAAACACTCTCTCGCATATTTGTGTTCTGTTTTTCGATGTGTGGCTTCACCAACCTCAACAAATAATCGAATTGATTGGCTGACATACGAAGGACATTGCGATATAGTTCAGGTTCTTTTTCGCGCAATTCGAGCAGTAATTCAGCACAAAATCTACTCTTCTCGCGACGGCTCAACCACTTCTTTTGCCAAATACTCCGCTTTCGTCGCGTTGGCTCGTAATCAAGATCGTCGTCACTGCTTTCCAGTATACACGCTGCCAAAAACGCCGTTTCCGCAATTTCCACCATCATCCTTTTCGACATTTTGTATTTATTATATATATATATATATTTTTTTTTTTCACTGCTATTTATTTCAATAAAGTCGTAGCACACGTACGCGTCTTCGTCGAGAGAAAAACACCAAATGGCAGTAGCTATATTTTTGTCATTGGTCATTGCCGTCTGATCGCAAAGCAGATAAATGACGCGAAATTGAAATAATAGGAAAGGTGACATTTGCCATTTTGATGAGGCATGTCATTACCGTGTGATCGCCATTTTTTCGCTCGACATTTAATGGTATCCCAAATGAAAATTTTAAATGACGCGCAGTGTCCGTCATTTGATTTTGGGACAAAAATGACGGTGATAGTCATTTCGTGTGATCGCCATTTTTTTGCAAATGACAAATGACGAATCGTAGCTTAAATGTCTCTCTAATGCGACATTTTTTCCTGACGTCAGAAGCCATTTAAATTACACACAAAAATGGCCGTGTAATCGCAGCTTTACACTAACACCAAACATTTGTCATTTGTAAAACTGAAAGTGTGTTATTTTAGGTTTTTACAGACGATAAGTCTGTGAAAAGTAAAGAACAGTTTAAATTTTGTCAGTGGAATGAGTATTAACATAAATGTAATAGATTTTTATAAAAACAAATTACAATTTAAGAACAGCTGACTTTTAAAACACGCACCACCATAAATGCAAAGAAAGAAAAATCTCGTTTTATGTTCCATTGTGCACGAAAAAGCTGAAGTCTGAGAGCAAATTTCGAAAATCCCAATGGAAAATGACATTAGTAACTCAATATAAGCCCTATTTAAAGAAAAAAACATTTTGCAATTGTGAGCTACCGTAAATTTAATGTCGAGGCTGAAATTTGTTAATAGTACTGTACTAACTATATCTATAGAAAACGAAATAGAACATGAGAATACCATCGATAAACAAAATTATTTGGATTCTCGAAGTCCGAAATAGAAAATCATATCGCAAAATCCAATTAAATACCTCAATATTGTATTTTTGTTCGGAGTCTAAGGACATATAGCTACTTGTATTTTTACCACATTAATACGCCTTTTTTTAATATGAAAAGCATTGGATTCTTACTGTTCCTATGTAACATTATTCAACACTGTTCAGTGTTATTCAACTACAGAATTTCCAATCGCACTTTGACTGTGTACAAATATGGTGCTAAATAAACGAATTTGAAAACAACCAAGCCAAATGGAAATTTATTTTCGGGAATACATTTTCTAAAGTTTACTTTTTCCCTAGTGGAAACTTGGTCTTAATAGGGGGCATACACGACACAGACATGTCGTTGCAGACCGTAGTCTGTGCAAACATGCCTTCGCCATACACCGTGCAGACAATCAAAATGCACAGATTTAAGTTTGTATCGTTTCGTCGTGATCGTCGGGTCGATGAAAAATTCCACCCAGAATTGCCTTTGGTGATGCCTTGAATTTTCTCGCTCGTATGTGCAAATTCACCATACACGACACAGACACGTCGTTGCAGACCAAGAAAAATTCAAAAAAAATTGAATTCAAGCAGACGGTCGCTGCAAACACTCGACATGGATAAACACGACACAGACGGTCTGTGCAAACATGTGCACAAAAACAACATATATTGGTTTGCATCGACAAGTCTGCATAGTGTAAACTCAAGCATGCCATATATCCTGTATTCTACAGGAATGTATTTTCAACGAAAATCCTGTAGAAATTTGACTCCTGTGTTTTTGTGAAAAACCCTGTAATTATCCTGTAATCATGCAGTTTTATTCGGATTAGTTAGTAACTTTTCATATAACTAAAAAAATTATTCGATTGAATTTCCAGCCTAAGTAACAATGGTGTCCTCATTTAAAACGAATGGGTTTGGGGAGCACTGCACACTGTCAACCTATAAATTCGCATCAGCAGCTTTTTAAGTTGTAAGCCAAAAGGGGGAATCCCGTCTCTGTTGTTGTTTCGAATGGTTTCGACATTTGAAATTAGAACGCCATTTTTTATTCTATTGTACCTACTTTTGAGAGACAGTCCTATTGCGTGTTAATTTCTACTTTAATTTTTATTGAATGAATATATTCCAAATCCGTTAAAAGGCAAATGCGTTCTCAACGCCAAATTAATCGAAAAGTATCCATTTTTGGAAACCGGAAAAAAAGTGATGTTTTTTGTAAAAAAGTGTAAAGGACATTTTTCGACTGTATCCGGCGGAAACGCAGATATTGTTCGACACACAAAAACAACCAAACACATCAATGCTTTGTCTGCAGATTCTACATGGGCTTTTCACGTTATCAAGTCAAACCACATTTTTAAATCCGCGGATTGTGCCGCTCTGGTTTAATTTAAATATTCACTCATTTATCTTTATCCTGTGTAAATACAGTTTTTTTTAATATTAAAACCTGTGAAATGCAGAATCAACTTTAATTTTTCCTGTTTTTTCTTAAAAAAAAATATGGCATGATTATGTATACCCCCTATAACTTGCATGTTGTTAACCTATTTATGGAACAACCCCCAAGGTTCAGCCGCATGAATTCTGCTGTCGAAAATGTAATTCATATAAACAAAATTGCAAGACACTGAAATGTGAATGGATATACATTTTTTGGCGCCGAATATGGATAGAGAACAAGTAGAGCTATCTAAAAAACCATGCTTACCATTTATTCTTGTTACATTTATTGTTATAAATTCATTTATAAATTGTTTGTAATTTAAAAAGTGCCACCGTGCCAATAACACGTATTCACCGACAGAACAAATAAGAGCGCGCGAGAGAGGGCTGTGCGGGGGAAAATCGGGTAGGTGCACGGGAGTTGGCTGTCTAGTTTGGATAGTATTTGGTTTAAGCGTCCTACTTGATGGAGTACTGATTGGATAAGTGGATACGTTTGTTTTTCAATAATATACTTTGTTTATTAGAAGATCCAGAGTCGCCTCGTTTGACGAGGTCCATTCCCAATTGGGTTTTTGAAGCTGGGCATGGGTGGAGCTTTGAAAATAATTTTCCTTAGCCTGCTCGAGTCTGTACTGCTTTCTATGCTTCCACAGAAGAGCTGTCTTCCTATATGTTATTTTGGATACCGTTTAATATGAAATTGATAAAGTGCTAAGCAAGTGACCTGATGGTTTGGCCCCTTCATTTAGGCCTCAATGAACTAGGACGCTTGCCGTCCTTTTAAACAATATCACCTACTTTGGAGTGAAAATGAAAATTTTGCTTTACACTGCGCGAACTCGTCAAGCGAACTTGAAATTCAGATAACAGATACGAACTGCGATCTTTTCAATACGTCTGATCCACTTGACGAGCTGCGTTGTGCAGTCCTATACTAATACTATGATACCTTTGAGCAGGAGGGATTTTCCTGTTTAATTAAGCTGTACTTAATTTACAGGTTAACAAATGTAATACGTGAATGAAACCCTGAAACAGATAACAGTGTGTAAAGCCAATTGGAATCAACAAGACCACATCGGACTCTTGGGTGCAAAGTTTCTTTCTCGACTACTTACCAATAAGTTTATGGATCCTCTATATCAGTCCGCAATTGGATATAGCGCTGCCTTTCCATCAACTCCACATTTGGGTTGGCTTCAAGACTGCGCACCCGCACAGTATTTAGTAAGCATAAAGTCATTCATCATATTCGCATATTCAAAATTCCAAAAAGCAGTGAAATTGCTTCAACAGTCTAGTGACACAATCCGTAGAGACAAATACGAATCCCATCCATAAACCAGTAGTGTAGCGCGCCTACACATAGGTAATATGCTGTCTCTGCACTGGCGTGACCAAATTCGGAGAGGAAGTGCCTGAATGAATGGGCTTGGTCGCTTGGTGTAATTGAGTGAGAACCGAATTCGTATATATCCAGAAGAACATTGCTTAACGTTATCGAACCAAGGTTGACGTTTATTTGTTGGTGGCTGTCTGCAAGAGTCGCATGCGCGTGGAACAATGTGCATTATCCGGTAATCTTCAAACTTATGCAGTCTCTCAGCGTGAAAGAGTTCAAATGGTCGCGTACACCCCCTTACGTAAGAAAAAGAACGACAACGCAGCGATGACAAGAAGACGAATCGCACCGCCGCCGCCGCCCGTTAAAACGTGCATACAATTTCATATGAGTTTTTGTTTAAAAAAGTATTTATCGCATGTCATGTCTCATGTGGCTTTTCGGTAACGCAGCTTCGAATGCAATTACTGGCGCAGAATCCTAAGTAGTTGAACTGAACTTGTAGATGATCACGTACAGATAAACTAATTTTAGAAATTACCAGACTGGTGCGGACAGTGTTGTTCAGTTATCGACCGAATACGGACGTGAAAAGGGTTTCGGATGCGGTTGACAGTTAAAGTTGATGATGTCGGGTGCTGTCGATACAAATAAAAGAACGGTAAGCATCAACTATCATCAATTCATCATCAGGCCAAGACCTTTACAATGTAATGCAGCTGGACTTGTAACAAAACAAGAAGGCGCGAGAAACGCGTTAAGATCTTTATTTGAAATGAGCGGGTGTCATGTACAGTGGATGCACTTCCGACGACTTGATTTGTATACAGGGTGGGCCAAATACAAGTTTATTTTAAAAAATGCAATAAAATGAACAAAACTAAATTTTTGTCCATGCTTTATTAATAAGAGCAAACATTCCCATTAATTATGGGACAGAATACGTCGTTCAAGTGGCTACCTCGGCTGGCTTCGCAGTAGCGCATTCTGTCACTCCAAAAGACCTTGTTGATGATTTCGGGCTGTAGCTCACGGATTGCTTGGATGATATTGGCCTTAAGTACATGAATCGTTTCCGGATTGTTGGCATAACATCGGTCCTTCATGGGATCCTACAAAAAAAAGTTCAAAGGGGTCAAATCGCAGCTCCGAGGCGGTGATATTGATATTGTCAAGACGGTTGATAACACGATTTTGAAATTTGGTGTGCAAAAGATCGATTGTGGCATGGGCTGTGTGGCGTGGCGCGCCATACTGTATGAACCAGAGGACGTCCAAATACATGTCTTCAATTTCAGACTGCCACATTCTCGTCTCGTCTGTGCGCACCGTACGACGATGGGGGCATGCGTGTTGTCCACTAGCATACCAATCTCACGAACTTTTTGCACAAACTTGCTTCAGCAGGAGCGGTGGGTGCTTCATTTCGGCCAAAATCTCCTTTAAAAAAACTCACTGTTTGGGCCACACAGCACTCACTTTGGAAATAGGTTTTCAATATTTCCCAACGTTGTAAGGCGACTTATTTCGTTCCGCGGTGGTATGATACTGACTTTCTGTCAGGACTTCGAGCGAGAAACAACTGTCAGTGTCAAAATAACCTATGATTTGAAAAGAAACCATTAGATGACTCACCTTTTATATGTACCTGCCTACCCTACATATCGAGAAAGGGTTGACAGATTTCGCGTTTGTTTTCTTATACTATGAGCGAGTCGTACCTATTTGTTTAAATAGAATTGGTTACTACGAATGTGAGTGTGTACATTTATTATAAATTTTAAACATCTCGGCTAATGCCAATGGTTCGGAATGAAGCACTACAATAAAACATTTCGACACTTGTGATAGCTTGAGCTTCGAAATCTGTTTAAGTCGGTGTGAAGCATTTAAAAACAACAAATTGAGCGCCACTTGAAATTAATGCGTGAAGAAGCCATTCAGAAGCGTATTCAAGAAGCCATCAGAGACCTCGCATTCGCAACTCATATACCAGGTTTTATAAAATCACTCGTCAGGTCAACAGACAAAAAAGGAGGAAAAAGAAGCGCGTGTGCGAGGAAATAGAGAGCTGGTACTTGAGCAATACATTCGAAAGTCTTACCAAAAGTAAAAAAGGACATGTGAGCGCAAGAACAGAGGTTTGTCACAGTCACAGTCAATGTTGAGGACATGAAAAAAACATTTCTGCAGACTGACAACACAAATTCAGCTATCAGGCAGAACGAAGCGCACTGGGCCTGTAGGATGAAATCCAAGACTTGCGTTCACCTGACCAAAATCAAGGGAGGCCGGTCTATTATTGCAGCCTGAGATAACTTCGTGTTCGTAGAGAGCATTCACCAACGGGCCTGATGAATAGAATCTCATAATCGTTTGCGCAATCCACGAGTGCCCAGTCTCCTCAAAATTGCATACAAGATCCTGTCTGTTGTATTGTGTGAAGGCCGCATACGACAACATTTATAGAGACGAGCTATAGAGAGCCATGTTTTGTTTTCAGCCACTCCTCAATGGCCATCGGACTATTGAAGTTATTTCACTTCCCCAGGTACCTGTATGAATTCCACATTTATTACATTTCCGCGGCCCACAATTGATAGGTCGATAATGTACTCGTACGAAGGTAAAACGGTCGTTAGCACACTTAAAATGCTCTCCCTAAATGAGGTTTTTCTTTTCGAAAGTACATATCTATCGCATAGCTTAACCTCACTCATTCAAATGTCATTAGTCAAACCAGTCGTCCGATATACCAAACGACATAACATCCGACTATACATAATTTAATTCAGATTATAGCCTTACACAGAATGCAACAGCCAACAGCTAATGAAGTCATAGGGAGTCATATACTAAATGCAAAAGTTGAAGATCGGAATCGGCTTGACGATAGCAGAGAATGGTTAACCTCAGATTTGCTGTGCTGCTGCAACATTGATGACAAACACCAATGATGTCTAAATCTGGTTCAGTGGCTTCTGCATGTTCATACTCGTCTTAATCATAAACATGATGGCCTGATTAATTATGCACACAAGCGAACTTGATTTAGCGGGCTAAAATGGCTTTAATGGTGTTGTTCAAGTTTATTTGATTGGTTTCATCGCTTTTGGCGCGAAATTGGAATAAATTGATATGGCGATTGCACAATCGGTCAACACTTAAAAAAATGGCCATAATGTATTTGGTCGCTAATCGTTTTTGTTGTAGCCAGCATTCTTATTGAGTAGTTTTGAAACATGTATAACAGTTGATCTTGATCATTTATTAGGTCATCCACCACAATTCAGACTGTTGGCTGTAATGGACTTCCCCTATTGCAGGAAGGTGAAGTCGTTCATCATGCTTTTAAACAATACAAAACTGAATGTTTTATCTGTGAACATCATTCTGATGTACCAGTTTGACGATGCAAAGCTCTCTGGGTCAAACTGTTGCATATTTGCCAATTGAAAATCATAAATTTCTTTAATGATTTGTTGGCCCGTTGATATCATGTTTTGAGTGTTTGTATATCTTTCACTATCAAAATGCGACACAGATTGTCAACGTCATATATTATGTAAAAAAAAAAAAAACATTCATCGTAACAAAAGCAACTTCTCCTCGAAGCACAGGTTAGTCCAGGAAAGAGTTCTACTTCCAATGAGTAGAGACACTCTCCACGTGTTTCTTATCAGTTGACAATTGGCAGTCTCATATACACGAGAAATATATGGCAATAGAAGTCAGGGATGAAAAATGAACTTTGTAGACTGTAACTAATTCTTAGTTACGATTGTATTTTTTCAATTTTCGTTTCTTGTATACAAGTATAGGAGAAATATATCATTTTCGTACAAGATTTGAAATATATTATGTATTTATATATTTAAAATGGTTGCGTCTTGTTTTCCACATGAATTTAACAATCAAATTACTGATAAAAATGTATTGGGAAGGTTATGGTTTCATGTAGAACAAATGGTTGGACTTACTCAGTTTTTAACTCAACAGTAGAAAAACAATAATTTTTGAAATAAAAATTGCAGTAAGTGTCAAAGCAATTAAGACCTCACTTTAATTATTATATTTCTTATTACAGTTTAAACCATGAATTTTGTTACATATTTTATCAACGTAAACACTAAATTCAAAATTTTAATTTCAAGAAACCCCTGGATTCGAAATAATTTCGGTGTTCCTTGATTTCATCATACATAAAGTTATTTACATTCATAAATGTACTTAAAATAGCTACATACTAATTTCAAAGAAAACAAATTAGAGTTCACTAAAAACCCTCAATACGACTTTTAATTTTGGCGAAGATACTTGTTTATCTGCTTATTAATGAACTTTAAAGATCACAAACCTATTCCAATAACTATAAAAACATTTCCGAAAAGATTAACAATTTAGAACGGAAATGAACTTGTAGAATGTAGGTATCTATAAAACCTAAAGAACAATTAGTATTAATTTTAAAGATAAAGGAAACAGTATTGCTCACTTAATTCTTAATTGAGTCCGACGTCAAGCCCAATTTAAAAATAGCGATTTGTGCAACACATGTGTTTATGTAAAACGACAGAAATAACAGTAATAGTTACTAGCTACCAACCAAATCCAGTGTCAACTGTCAATCTTCTGTGGTTTTCGATTGGGCGCTCTCAGAGCACTTTTTATTTTCTTCGATACAAAAAAAAAAAAAAAAAAACAATCTTTTTCAGATAAGAGCACTTTTCGAATTTAGGTATTTTCTCAGATTTACCAATAAAAGGGCGTTTGAGTTTTACATTAGCATTAACAGGTCACTGTTTGATAGGAAGGCACGCCCGCAAACCGTCACTCGGTCAAACTTACCTTTTTGACCAATTTAAAACACCGCGCCATTTGCGTAGTAGAGAGGCCGACTGCTGCAATCGTAACCACTACTGCGCTCTATGCTATATCCGCCCTTTGATAAGCTGCCAGAAAACACAGGCGAGAGTCTAACCGATACGGTTATCTCTCGCCTTCTTTCGAAGGCATACTGTCAACCGGTCATTTCCGCCTCGACCAACCTCATTAAACCTCTTTTTCTTAACAAGGTACACAACGAAAGGGCCTATCTATTATCAACCAAAGACGTAATCCGGTTTTTGCGTCATTTCGACGAGAAGTCAGAGGACTATAAGCATAGCGCACACTGTTTCGGTTACCCGTCGCGCATCCGAAGACTTTATCGTCCCTTATTCATCCCCAGCCCCTTCTCTCTCAAGGAGTTGTCTGAGGATTACAGGCGAGGGGTAGACTGTTTCGGTTACCCTTTACCCTCTCCGAAGATTAACTGCCCGGACTCTCTATACGAGAAGTAGGAAATCTTCAGACATAGACAAATAGTCATAGGCAAAAAATTACAGCAATAACGCACCCACTAGCTAGCCTGGTCTAGATAACACTCTGGCCTCTCCCCCCTCTCCCCCTAACTTATGTGGTATCACAATGGACCTAAATTTTTGTTTTACCTAACCTAACCTAACCTAAGGCATTACGTCGGGTGAATCTATTGTTGTAATTTTGTATTAGAAATCAATTGGGACGCAAATTTCGAATGTTTTAATATAAAATTCAACCAGTGAATGGAAAACGCTTTGAATCATTCGAATCAACACAAAAAAGGGCAATTGAAGTTTTTACGTTCGAGTATAGCCACACGAAAACTGGAATATGAGAACGAAACTAAATAAGCCAAATCGAATATCACATTAGAAACTTTGTAACTTTGCAGTTTGTTTTGTTGTTGGTTCACTTACTCTCACAGTGATGCCAATAAATTAAGGCACAAGCTAAGGTATAGCTTAGCTGTTCCATCCTTTGTATAATTGTAAGATACCAACTGCAAAGCACTTCACTACTTGTTTGTAAGGGGAAGTTTACGTTAGGTACGTTCTACAGTGAATTTAGGTGCATTCGTAAATATAGCAATAATAAGGATAAACGAATAAAAAAAAAATTGTAACAGGTCATTGTATCAAATATGCATTGAGTGTTATTATGTATTTTTTCAAAATAAAAAAATACTCTTTGAGGGTAACTTTTTCGAGACGATTGTATTTTGTATTTTTTCAAAGTTCATTGTAACTTAAAAGTTACGATCGTAACGCGTTTTTCAACCCTGATAGAAGTGCTCCAGTAAAAGAGGGTTGAAAGAGTGGGAAAACAATTTCGAAATATGGCACTGAGTGTGACGTAAAAAAGAGGAAAACATAAATTTTTATTTTTTTTTTTTATAATAAAATATCTTCACACATGTGCTACACTTAAATAATTTTTGTTTGTTGTTACTTTTTTTGTTATCTTTATTGAAAAATTTTGAAGTATGATAAATTCGTACACGGATATATAATTTAGCAAGAAATTCCTTATGCTGATTTTTCCAACAATTTTAAGTAAATTCATGTTTCAAAATGGTAAAAATATTATCCTCAAAATCTGTATACATTATGTAAAACAAAGTTGCATCCGTAAGACCGGCCATAGAACGGATCGTTCGATTTGAGCTATATGTTCTTTGTTTTTTAGGAAGGTTCATACCTCATACGGCGAGAAAATTGGAATATTTTAAAAT
Organism: Cheilosia urbana; assembly: GCA_946477585.1. Lineage (NCBI taxonomy): Eukaryota > Metazoa > Arthropoda > Insecta > Diptera > Syrphidae > Cheilosia > Cheilosia urbana. The sequence goes on from OX297857.1 coordinate 8,423,533, forward strand.
GAAATGAGAAAATTGGTAAAAATTAATTTTTCATTCGAGGAATTTTTTTTTTTTTTTTTTTATTAAAATATACAGTGAGATCATATTTGTCAAAAATTCTACAGAAATTTAATCTCTTCTCTATATATATAAAATAGAGTTGCAAAAGCGTTGTGACTTTATATCTCACGAACGGTCAAACCGAATTTGATCAACTTTTTAGGGTTTGTCGTGTAGTAGGTTTATCTAAAGTTTGAACGAATTTGGTCAACGCGTTCGTGAGTTATGTCAACATCTGATTTTGTCCATAAAAAAAAAAAAAAAAACCGAGGGCGCCTATGAGCGTGTGCTGTATGTTCCGTAAGAACGCCCATCACTCGAGAACGGATCGTCCGATTTGAGCTATCTTTTCTTTGTTGTGTTTGTCTACGCCTAAGGAAGGTTCATACGGTGAAAAAATTAGAAAATTTTAAAAGGATATTGGAAAATTTGTAATAGGTAAACAATTTTCCATACATTTCTATGAAGATATGTATTTAAGTCTTTCGTGCTTAGTCATTCAGTGCTGTATTGTTAAATTTTTTAATCATCAGCATAGTTGCAGTGATTCCGGCGAGATTAACGAGCACCTGCGTCGCGAATTAGTGCAGGGCAAAAAATATGAGACCCATAGCTCATACGACGCATTGCAATCCACTCATGTTCTGCCATGAAGAGAATGGATATCACTTTAAAATGATTATGATCAATCCGTCGATAGGTAAGTAAACGTGTAGTTTAAACGTTTTTTTAGGTTTCTATACAAAGTTTCTGTATTGTGTACTTAATCGATCGCAAAGGTTAGATGCTCGAAATTATTTAAATCAAAAAATCTATTTTGGGCGGGACGAAGTTTGCCAGGTTTGCTAGTTATTATATAGATTTTATTTACGGAAACAATTTTGTTTAGCATGGGCAAAGCTGGGCGGGAACAGCTAGTTATTAATAAAATAAATATTGGAAAAACAAGAAGTAAATGTTTGTTGAAGATTTTCTAACGAGTCTGAAAATTCTTATAAGGGCCGTGCCAATATTCTTTGATATCTGTAAAAACGGAGGAAACGTTAAGTTGTGGACTAAAATTAAATAAAAATATAACCTGCGAAATAATATAGTTCACAAACTGAAATTCGACATAATTTCCCAAAAGAAATTGTTAGGGTAACCCCCAAATAAGTCAGAATCGTTGTTACTCCTCGCTTCCTCAATCAGTAATAAAGTGCATTATCAGTACCCAGGTCGGCAGTTTTATAATCAGGTTCCGTTTTGAAACCGTAAACCATTTATTTTGTGATTTCCAGGTTCCATCATTCAATGTCTGGAAGTTCAATGTACGCAGTTGGCTCACAATCTCCACGATTTTTCAAATGAATTAACTCTTCTCTTTCCGTGAAAGACGTCTGCGTCGATTTATGTCCTTTTGGTGATCTTTCAACGAGAACTTCAATAATATCATTCGCTGCAATACCTTCACTCATCTCATCTGTTCCATCCGCTGGAGTATTGATAGATTCATTATTTGGAATATCACTGGTTTCTTCATCTTCTGTCAAAAAGCTTAAGTTCTCGTTCATTTGGACTTCTATTATATTGGTACCATTTTTCAAAATGTCCAAATTAGTTGTTGCCGACAATTTCAATCGCATCTTTGACTTGATATGCATACCTTTCGGGAAATGTCCTTAGCTGATCCTAAAATCGCTCGAAATCTTTTTGTGTAATAAATGTTGTTTGTTAATCCAATGCAACCTAAGAAAATCAAGAAATACACCACAACTTAATATTTTTTCTTGCGCGATATATTCCTTATATTGCTTAGTTCTCACTATTTTCCGGAATTTTTAAATATTTTACTCCAAAGTTTTCGTTCTCCTCTGCCCACACACCAATCACTTAAATTAATGTTTCCCCATAATTTTAATTAGTTTTCAAATTATAAACATTTGCACTTCAATTTACCTTTCTTTTAACTTTTTTACAAAACGCACTGAACACCCTTTGTTTTCCCAATTGATGATAATGAACAATTGATACCAATCCAACTGCAGCACGACGTATGAAATAAATATAAACAATCCCCTCTTCCGCGTACTTAAATAATTAGTGTGACCATCTGCTATGGAATTTATTACCTAAATAGTGATGGAAATAAAACTTAAAATCGTCAAATATGGTATTTAACGAAGTCGTAGCAAAGCAAAAAGGTTCAATTTCGTAGAACAGAAGAATTCAGAACAGAAAATTCTCTTTACCTGTTTTCGCTTATTTCATGTTTTTGTTATACTTTTGTTCTCTATTTGTACGATATGCATATATAGTGAGAGTGTCCCTACTCACTGTAAGTAGACATACTCTTGTCCAATACTCGAATACTCCCAACATGTGTAGACTGTATGTAGAGCCTTGCCCCAAAACAATAACCTAGTCTAATGAGCCTGCCTCCACGAGCATGAAACTAAATTATACTTGACGGTCTAAAAAGACAAACAGTTCGACTATAATATGAGACACACTTCCATCAAAGTCGCAGCGATTCTTTTTGAAAGGTTATCTGGAACTTAAAGATTATATCTAACCTCTAGAGAACAATAAAAAAACCGATTTGAATACACCATGAGCTTATTGTCAATGACTTCTTAGCTGCAAATACGAAAAGCTGAAGACACTAATTTTATAAAAAATGAAGCGCATAAAGCATTTGTGTCCAATTCTGGTATTAGTTTTAATAAGTGCATGCTTGGAATATTTCCCTAATGAATAGTAGTCGTACCGACGTACCAATATAAAAAGCGGGCAATTCCCCATGAAAACGCCAATTTTTTCAGGCTCAGTAAAATCAATGAAAAAAGAAATAATTTCGAAGCACATTTTAGGAATCAGTACCTCACAGAAGGCGCTAAGAATTTGCAATTCCGCAATTAAAACACATCATTCATGGGTAAATCAACTGATTCGACGCCAATGATGATAGATGATGATGAACGCTGTGATTATACTGAGAAACTTCTAGCAGACGTTTTAAATATGAATTGTAGTGGATAGTTAAGAATTAATTAATTAATTTTACATTTTATTATTATAAAAATGTCAAATAATTGTACACTTTAGTAAATATTTTTGTTACATATTGTATATTAACTTAAATATTTATTTACTTATTTATCTGTCTGTTAATTATTTACATATTTAGTGCCCATACTTGGCTTGGTTTATTTGTTGATTTTATGAATATTATTTCATTTCAGCGAGTCATTATTTTTAATGCATTTTTTTTTATCATTCTACCTCAATTAAATGTTTTTTTTTTTTTCAGATTTTCCTTCAGAACAGATATTTTTGATTAATAGAATTTTATTTATAATGATTCATAAGAAGATATAAGTTATATATCTGAATTCTAAAATTTGTGGGAATAAATTGGGAACTTTCCACTGCACATAGTAACAATGTACGAAAATGAGAGGATTTTTTTTTAATTCGAAATAATATTAGCTGCTGCACCAGAATTCAAATGAGCCTAGTAAACCTGCATTGAGTACAATTTGGACTTCACCCGAGTTTTCATTTTTGAGACGAATACTTCCTTACCTATTTAAGGTGGCGCTACCTGGGAGGTGGGAACTGGGCCTCAGCCAACAAGCGTCAGCACTATCTCTATGCCTTCCACTTGCGAGAGTCATCTAAATCGCAGTTTGCCTCTACTGCGCTGTCATTAGGGTGGGATTCAATGGTCTTCCGGGCCGGAGGATTGATGTCCACTCGCTCTTCATGACCCACCCACCTCAGTCGTTGGAGACCTTCACTCTTTTGTGCAGATAAAATCCCCGTTCAATTGAAGTACTTAAGGTCAGACTGGCACCAGCCACTTCAATGGTGTCAAATTGGAAATTCTTAGAACAGCCTTAAGACGCTTTGCCGCCTTCAGCGGCTACGTCATCCATTTGACAAAGCGGTTAAATGAGTATCACCGCATATAATCGGAAATTTTGATGGAAAGAAATTCGGGGCTTGGCATCAGACGTGGCGCGTTGTTTCTGATCTGCCAGCAAAGCCGTGTAGGTTTATCCAGAAATCAAGTTGTTGATGCTGTGTGTGGCGTAATACCATTACGGGTTCACTCTGTGTCATGATCATGACAACAAAATTAAATAACGATGCACGGTCTGAACAATTAAAATAATGCCCCACGGTGTGATGGGAGTGTTTCAATTTGCCAGTGTGCACATGCAGACGCAGCAGTTATTTGTCCTTAAAATTCAGGCGATCGTTCGTACAATATAATTTATCCGATGAATGTAGATGTGTCCATTTCTCGTATTGGATTTTTTTCTTTACCCACCTTATTAACGGAATTGCTGATTGACACTAGGTAGAGTTTGATCCCAATCCCTTTCAGTGACCCGATTGCCATCGCATAGCTTGTAACAAGCTATTTATGCAGCTATTCAGGTAGTTACAAAAACGATTTTACTTTATATTTCATTATTTTTATTTTGTATTGATTAGCATCGACGGAGTGACTAATAAAGGTCATCCCCGTTCAAAGAAACTCGAGGAAGAGCTGAGGAAAATACCCATGATGTCATTAAACGTCCTTCAAGCTCAAATGCGAATATAATATTCTGCCGCAATACATTAACCACCATAATAACCCCAGCACAGACGCTATGCAGCACCACACACACCGCTTGCATGCCTGCACTAGCTATGTTAGTCCCTGGTGTTTACCGTATAAAAAGACGCACTGTATACCGTATACAATCGCCTACAGACATTTCGTGTGAAGGCCTCGGTAAGGAAAAAATCCGGCGGTTATGTGACATACATGAAAATGCACTCGGGAATTCCGATGAACTCTTATTAAGGAAGAGCAAGCAAAAAACCGTGTGACCTTCTCCGATGATGAGCATGGCTATAGCGTGGTTGGTATAGTTGTATATCAGCGCATAGTGTAGCTTTTGAAAGATGGCCTATAACATAAATAATGCCCAACTGAACTAGAATTGCTGGCAGAAACTCAACAGGAAATTGATTGCTTTATAGGTATATATGTAATCGATACGATATACGAGTGGCAGGTTCTGCTGATGTGTTTTATATGAGTTGATCTGAAAGAGTTTTTTTTTTTTTTTTCCTTATTATGGTAAACGCTAAGAAGACGACATAATTGGGTTTTGGATTGTTCAGTGTATGAAGCGTAAGGCTTCGGCCACGCAATGAGCGACGAGCGACCGAGTGACTGAGCGACGAGTCGCTGAGCGTCGAATCTGAGCGATGGGTGGCCATTTACTGAACGACGTCGCTGAGCGATTATTGGGGAAAATGCCATCGTCAAGTGCGGTTCGTCGTAGCTTATAAGTTGAAAATCGCGTTCATATTTACAGATCGAGAATACGTAGCAAATTATGGTGAATTTCATAATTTATATCAAAATCTTCGCAGATTTATAGATCGATTTCGGCAATATTGTCGTATGTCAGTTCTTTCTTTCCACTCTTTATCGGTGACATTTTTATTTTTATAGTCTTTGTGAGTACCTTAATAAAAAATCTGTGAACCTTCTAGAACAAACTTTAGGACGCAATTAAAGCAACCATTTTATTTCGAAAAATTAAAAGAACACAAAAGTAGCAGAGTTGCCATAACAATTCATATTTCATTAATTTGACTCTTTATGTCGTTACCAGAATGCAGTTTATATTTAGAACGATTTCACCAGTCCTGCCATAGCACTGGACGGCTTTAGACAGCTGAAATTAAATTTCTGTGTTTATTTTGTCCATCTTATTATTTCGTCGCTCAGCGATCGACTGAAAAATTAGAACAGATTTGATTGCAGAGCGACGTCGCTCTGTCGCTTAAAAAATCGCTCAGTCGCTCAGGGTTTATGTGGCCACCTCCATACGATTTCATGTGTTTTAATTTTTTTGCGTCGCTCAGCGACTCGTCGCTCAGTCGCTCAGTCGCTTGTCGCTCATTGCGTGGCCGAAGCCTAAGAAATAGGGTTTACAGCTGTCGGGAAGGGTAGTCTCTTATATTCCTTCAAATTATACACTTGACCTAAAATTAATAATAATGGCGCAAAATTATAGTCATTGTATCTTAGCGGAGAGATTAGTAGAGTAGTAGTAGCACTCTAATTTCAAAACCGGTACCTTACTTTTTAGTTAATTATAAACGCTTTTTAACCTACCTACCACTAGTACTAACCTTAGAGCGGGAGCGACAGTGAGACAATACAGGGTGCGCCATATACAATTTTGTTTTTAAAAATGCAATAAAATTAACAAAATTACATTTTTGCCATGATTTATTAGTAAGAGCAAACATTCCCATTAATTATGGAACATGATAAGTCGTTCAAATGGCTGCCTCGGCTGACTTCGCAGTAGCGCATTCTGTCACTCCAATTTTTGAAAGACCTTGTTCATGATTTTGGGCTGTAGTTCACGGATTTTTGGATGATATTGGCCTTAAGTACTTGAATCGTTTCCGGATTCTTGGCATAACATCGGTCCTTCATGGGTCCCCACAAAAAAAAAAAGTAAAAAAAAAAGTCAATTTTCGAAGAAAAATGGTCGCACCACTCTACAGTCCGCACCAAACTGACACATTCTCATCTGTGCGCACCGTACGACGACGGGGAGCATGCGTGTTACCCACTAGCACACCAGTCTCACGAACTTTTTGCACAAACTTGCTTCAGCAGTAGCGGTGGGTGCTTCATTTCGGCCAAAACTTCTTTTCAAAAAACTCACTGTTTGGGCCACACAGCACTCACTTTGGAAATAAGTTTTCAATATTTCCCAACGTTGTTTAAGCGTAAGGAGACTCATTTCGTTCCGTGGAGGTAGGTATGATGCTTACTTTCTGTCAGGATTTCGAGCGGGAAACAGCGGCCAGTGTCAAAGTAACCTATGAATTAAAAGGAAACCACTAGATGGCCCACCCTTTATAAACAGCCGCCCAACTAAGCTCTGTAGGTTTTTCTCCGCGAAACGAACCTAGGCACATGTACCCCAAGTCGCGAAACCATAAGCCCATTTCAACCTCTGACCACCAAAGTGCGAGAGCGAGAGAGGTCGTTCCCTCTCAGTGGAACGAATCGAATTGTATCGAATAGAGTTATCATTCATCGTTTTATCATTACCACTCATCACTGGAAAGCAGGCTAATTTCGATTAACGTCCGACCGCTCTGCGACTGCAAGTGAGAACTTCAATCCCAGACAGCTCTTAAATACCAATTTACAAGCAACAATCAAATCTAATGACGATCTACCATAAAGGACAAGGACAATATTTTGAATAGATGTAGATAAAAGACAAAGCAAGAGATCTGCCTGCTATCAGCCACTTATTAGGGGATACGAGCACTTCTCAAGTAGAAACAGTCATCAAAAGTTTGTTAAGCTAGGTATTAAATAAGTGCACACGGAACGGCGGCTGTAGGCTGTAAGAAAAACACCAAAAGACAGCGAAAAAAAAAAGACTCCATCTCAAAATTGTCACTCATGTGTGTATTCCACTCGCAGTAGTAGGCCAGTTTCTTACCGGATTCAAACATACCTACCGTTTACCGTACCACCAATACGATCGACGCGAATATGCCACACTGTGGTTTTCAATCTTCGGTCTCTCATTCAGCAGCAGCATATAACTATACTATACCCGTTTGAATTACTCAACTGGGAATGGCAATTGAGTGTAAATGCGACACATTAAGCCAGCCAGTATTGAATGGATTTTTTTTTTTCAGTTTTATTTTTATTTATTTCTTCTTGGATTTGAGGTGGGAGCGTTGCATACTTAAAGCCCCACTTTGTTTTTATATTCCATTCCAGAGTTTAAAGTGAAAGGAGCCACAGTATACACCTGAGGCTGTGTTACAAGCAACGGAATACGAACGTAGTTAACCGTACTTTTTTTTTGTATTTTTGTCTTTCCTGTTTCTATTTGTATTTAATTTCGTTTATTCGATCCTTGTCATGATCTTTCGTCAAACGAAATAATAACAAGTGTCTTGTGGATTACCAGTAATACAGTTTGAACCCAACGAAGTGTGTGGTGCTCGTTTCAAAAGTAAACCGTAAAAAAAAAATGCAAACCTATGTTTTAGATTAAGTTGTTGAATGGTTTTTACTTTTAAGCTTAATTGCGATATCAGAAAACCTAAGAAAGATAAGAAAAAAAAAAAATAAAAAAATAGGTAACACAAAAGATTGTAATGTGCGTTAAGTGGTGGTGAATTTTTGCTGCTAATGCATAGAGGATTGGATTATTAGTTGAGATGAGTGCTTTAAAAGGATACAAGCCGTTGGAATACAATAAAGGGTTGCTGCCGCAAAACAAAGGTGATTATAAAGAACACTATATAGATATTTCATAGCAGAATCAGAAATTATTTAAATTCAATTGTACTGAATCTGTTGGACTGTTAACTGCGAAACTAAAATTATTCATTTCGTCATTCATAATCAATTCAAGTGCAATTAGTATGTCGCACAAACCTCAAAATGTAGGTATGTCTGACCTCGGGTCTGATTTGACTCAGAAGAGAGTTCGTATGTGTGGTCCTCCGCCTATAGTAAAGGACCGATTAATTAAACAGCCATATCTGGTTGATTGTTGTAGGCAGGGTTTTCTCCGACAACACTGACAGATATAAGAGTGATTGTGTAAACCTTCTATCTTCAAAATCAAACTAGTTAACAATTTAAATTTCAATAGTGCAAGGTTACTTAACACCTATAGCATGTCACGGCTTAAAAAGGGTGACACATACATTTTCGACACCCGCAGCTTAGGCCAATGTGTCATCGGCGATTTTCTCGTAGGTTTTTTTTTTTTTTTTGCTTTTAACAAGTGAATATTTCCACAAGTCACCAAAAATTGAAATTGCCATTGCGATATTTATTAGGTATCGCTTGACTAGACACTCAACGTCTGAAATAGCATAATTTAGCAAAGTGCAGAACCCTTATAGGTATCTGTGTACCACAAATCGCTCTGTGCTAAGCTTGAAAACCCTATTTGAAAAGTCACTGAAATTACAAGCGTTTTATGCGCACAACTGTTGGCAGTATTGGACGTCATACTGTCTCCTTTCATACTTATTCATTTAACTTTTCAGTGGTTCGGGCAGTTTGAATATTTTTTACACTTTGTAAATCAAAAACAAAAGCTTTGCTGCGGGAGTAATTACGAAACCCTGATCAGCCTTATTCTCCTCATCCCCACGAAGTTAATTTACAGAATCTTAGACTTTTAATTATTCTCATTTAGCGGGAAAAGTGAAGCGTGTTGTGTTTATACGTTACAAATTATCTGGACAACACAGAGTATTCTCACCTCTCAGACACAACATTCATAAGAATACGGTTCAGGTGGCTGTGCTTCTACCTGTGCTACATTAGGCGTTTTTTCTTTTTAAGCTCAGAGCGGAACCAAATCTGTTATACAAAAAGATTGGTTTTCTTCTTTTTTAGCTCAGACATATCAGAGCTCGAATTTGTGTTTCTTTTTTCGTTCAGGGCATGATCAGAACGTGCTCTATGAGCTCAGATGAAATTGAGTGAGGAGGCTGAGTAAAAAGCTGATTACACATATACATACATACACTTCGGTCAAATACCGACAAAATAAAAACAGGAAAAACAACAAAAAAGAGCAGAACGATGTGAGCACGTTCGGTTCAGACCGCGCTCATAATGCTCGAGCTCAGTTCAGTGCTCAGCCCTGAGCTTAAAAAAAAAACGCCAATTGCCCGGTCCTTTCCGTGTCACTTTTCTTATGTCACTTAAATGTAACCCCATTCTATCCTTTCCATAAACAGATATACTATGCAAATATGAAAAAATAACACTTCGCGAACCTTCTGTCAATTCCATTTGCTGTACGATTTTCGAAAGCAGATAGCTCGAAAGGTTTATGGGTTTTAAACATTTTTTGAAAGTTAACTATCAATAAAGGAAATATGTTCGAGAATTAATTTCGACCTCTTCGTATTCCTCCACAACCAGATACAAATCGACACCCTCTTGGCTTTCTTCAGCTTCCATTCAACATGGAATCTGAATTAGAGTTTGATTGTTTCACTACTGTGAACGTGCCAAGCACAAGTTGACCCAAAAAAGATATATAAAAGTATTATAAAACACCTACTTACATTCTCTCAACTGCTTGACATTCAGTTCAAGTTTTTCGTTTTATTCATTGTTAAACACCTAGAAAAAGGACGACTTTATCAAAGTGCATTTCGAGTTTATGTGTACAAATGTGTCTCTTAGAAAATCAGCAAGTACTTGGTCCAAAGGTCAAGCTCTTCGAAACAAATATTGTCAAGTGTCAAGTATCGCAGCCAATAAAGTTCACTTTATTCACTTTGTCATCAAAGGAACGACTCTATCATAAGTATTGTTGACTAAAAATGATTTGGTTGCATTGACTCTGTGTCGGTCGTAAGGTGCTTCAGTTTAACAGTCTTCATTCATAAGCAAACTGTGTTATTGGACGTTTATATAAATCCGCCGAAAAGGTCCCATTTGAAGCATTACAAAGGATGTTGAGGTTTTTTTTGACGTTCGAGAAAAGTCTCTCTCTCGACTCTTTAGCTAGCGTAAGCCCGCCCTAGATTTTTGACACTGTCGGGAAACTCAAACGGATCTCCATTCAATTTGATATTTCCTAAAACTAGCATAAGGCCGCAGCTACACCGGATGGAACAAAACGCCTTAGACAAACAAAACTATTTTTCTGTGTGTTTCTGAAATTTATGCACCACACTGAATAAGGCAAAACAAAGCAAGAAAACAGAATAAGGCGTTTTGTTCTATTCGGTGTGGAAGCTCCCTTAGACTTCATTGGACGATACGAGTAAGGAGTAACTGCCGATAATTCAAAAAACACTCCGGGCCTGTGCCACTGTTTAACGCATTCCCTTTTTCAAACCCCTCAATTTACTTGCCTATTACTTCAGTGCGCAGCCACTTTCGGTCTTGTGAATTATTGCGAGATTTACTCACTCTGTTATTATACGGACTCCAGTAAAACGGAACAGCGCTGCACATTAGTATATGCAACTCTAAGCAACCCAAAACGGTTGAGATTTACAAACAAAATTAACGATCTGTGTCATTTGCAATTCCGTGGCTTCGTTACGGTCTACAACAAAAGATGTTAAATCGTACTTTCGAAATTAAAGCGCTAGACTTGAACTTCTCTGTTTCTCTAAAGGTCAGCCAATGCAATCGTAAAAGTATCACCACCATTCTCAAACCAACAATTAACTTTCCATATATCGACTTCGACACTACTTTCAGCCGTTCGTCCATCGGTGCTAGTCAATGAAAGTTCATCCATCCATTCATTCATCCTCTTATCATTATTTTACTTCAGGCTGTCGGCTGCAGATGGATTGTCTGAATGTTATCGATTACAAACGGATCTTCCAATGACCATAAACAGACTTCTCAGTTGATGCCAAAAAAAAAAAAAAAAAAAACATACAGGTACAAATTAAGTATATGCAAGTTACGTACCTACCTACGACTATGTGAATAGAAATAATACGGCGAGTACTCTTACTTGACGTTTGAATTTGTTTGTAAGAAAAAAATGTTGTTTGCAACTTTCACAAGAGTTGCGAGAAAATAAAAGAGAAACACAGCAAAACGGCAACAAGTTAAGAAAAAAAAAAAAATAAAAATAATGCCTAACATATACCGACACCGATGTATCGATTTTCTGCATTACTGACTTCCATTTGCAAATTAAAAGTACAAAAAAAAAAAAAAAACACTAAAAAACCGATTTTGATATAGACAATGCAATAAATAGTTTCTTTCATTCAGTCAATATGCTGGACACCACGGACACCACAACTTGCTGCACTTCAATTGTTGCATGAATAATGTTTTTTTTTTTCTACTAAAACTCCACGTTATTGTGTGAGTGCGAGACTTAATATTCCCGAGGAGACTCGTATCGCCGCGCCGGCCCTCTGTTATCCGCACTCCCTGGACAATGCCTACTTGCATTTACGTATACGCCTTACATCTTACAACCGTTAATAACATATTAAACATATTAAGCAATTTATAAGCGGATATAATATCGAAGAGGAATTTGGCAGTTTTACAACAATATTGTTGCATGGAATGGGGGTTTCTTAAAAGTTGGCTTCATAGTTGTTAAACTTGAATCGAGTGATAATAAAGTGAATTTATCGACCCGCAGAATTGATCCGATACTTTTGGGCTATATTCAGATAGGTACCTACATGAGCTTTTAAAAAAGTTTAAATAAACAATTTGTCAGACAACGTCGATAATGTGGGCACCGGCATTCAGCAGGCGATTGCGGTTTCTTTTTAAAGAATTGAATAAACAATACCCCTGAAGATGTTGGCAAAAAGCCGAAGAAACGAAAGGTGCAATGAATGATTAAAAGTTTTTTAATTGCATCTAAAATAATAGGACCATCAAGCCGAACTCTAACAATCATTGCGGTTAAGTTTGGAACTATGACACTATCGTTCCAGTGCTGTCAGAGCGGCTTTCCAAACTTCGGTAGCTCTAACATTGTCACCCTTGGTAATAAATAATTTTTGTCTTGGTCCAAATCATATATATACTAGGTCACAATAGATCGTTTTGTATGAACGTCATTGTTATTGTTACAAATAACCAGTTTTAATGTTTAAAATAAAAACGTATGTACTAGGTCACAATAGAGTGTGATCGTTACAAATACCTAGCTTTGTTTTTTTTTTAATTAAAAATTTGCATACAAGGTCACAATAGATAAATCTTTAGGAGCGTCATTGTGAGTGGATATACTAAAAACGATTTTTAGCTGAATTCAGCTATATTATTACAAATAACCATTTTTTCTTTAAATTGAAAATTTATATATTAGGTCAGAATAGAAAACTCTGCATGAAAAATGTTACCCCTATGGGTGTATCAAATTTGTAGTCTGTGCACAGAAAAATTGTGTTTGGCTAAGAGCGTTAACTCTGACAATAATCATTTTAAGGCTTTAGCTTGAGTAATTGTATGCTAGGTCACAGTAGGGAGCTGTGAATATAAAATTTCTGCAAAATTTTAACTGAAGACTTAAAATTGTATGCATTGCGCGGTGCTAATATTCATACTTAATGATCAGTATTGACTTTGCGAACTCAATGATGCGGAAAAAAGACAACTAAAGAATACAATTTCATATTGTGACCCACAAAGTATTTATTGTGAAGTTTAATAATTTTTTTTTTAAGGCCCATTGCCCAATACTAATATTAACATTCAGTATTCAGTCTAGACTTTACGAACTTACAATGGAAACAAATTCCATAAAAATTTCCCGTTGTGACCTACACAATATTTGCAGGGAAGATTAAAAATGATCACTAATAAAGCCCACCATATTTCCAGCAAAATGTCTACGCGCTTCGTTACAGTTTCTTTGTTTAGGACTGGGGGACGTTTTGGGGACATTGCCGCGATTTAATGTTTTTTGATTATAAGTTTTCTGGCCAGGCCGGTTTTATGCTGCCATTTCTCAAGTGATTCAGTTACTCAAGTGGATGATGTTTAAAAAGTCGGCCTGATACTTGATACATGCGATAACCGCGGAAATACAAGGTGTAGCACTCGATGACTTCTGCAGCCAGAGACGCTTTCAGGTGCTCTGGCGGTCCAATTTGTTCCAAAGTTCACAGCTCACACAGCTGAGCTTGCGTCTTTCAAGCGTATTCACAATCAGTATCCGCTGGTTTTTGCTATGTCCAAAGTACGAGGGGAATCAGCGCTTTCGTGTTGATTTTGACAGATTAATCTAAGATTTGGCTTTGAATTTTATTGATTTAATAACTTCAGTAACTTGGCATCACTTTTCAGCAGATTACAGATTTTAATACACCTGAGTTTGTAAAACGCTAAGTCAAGTCTCCCCGCGTGGTTCGGCATTAGGTTCAAAAATTATTTCTGAAAGTCCTGTTTCTAATATAGATTTTTAATTGTAGTTTGTTTGTATCTGTAACCAAGAAACCTGTTTCCAACAGACGCACTCAAAGCTTCAAAAAATAGTTTCGAACAAAGATACCTGTATGCGACATTGGGACCGAACTCTAATACGTAACTTCAAACAAGAGCTCTCGTTCAAAAACGCAACACGGTAGTGAAACGACATAAAATTTACTAAATTTTTTTTTTAATTAACTTTTAATTTCCGCTTATTTTGTTGTTGTCGCATCACCAAAAACACAATAAAAATGAACGCCAAGTACATAAATGCTGCAGTGCTTGAACCGATGACCAAACAAAAAGAACACCAAACCAAAAACCATCCATAGTCGCTTTAAGAACGACCATAGTCGAACACTTTAATACACATCATCTGGGTATTATTACATCAACCGATAGTTGGCTATCACCCTCCATCTGGTATTGCAGTCACGTTTACTACCAATAAAGGCGGAAACAAAAAGGAAAATAAAAGAAAGACAAAAAAAAAGTAGCAAAACCACAACCACTTGAACCTGAGGACATCAAGTTTGACATTCCTCGTACACTTTAGCTGCAAAACAATTTATAAAGCTTCAGCCGAAACATGACTTATACGACGAGGGTGTGGCCTTAGTATCGCACCATCGAGAGATTTAAGACCCCCCTAAGGAATTTATAACTCCAAAGCAAATTTGCCGCATCAGTGGGTTTTATATTATTATTCTTCGACGGGCCGAGCCACGTAGCTTTATGTAAGAAGTGTTTTGATGTTTGGTACGATATGTGTCATTAACCCTCGGCCGTAGGGGTATGGCGTATGGACAGAATACGATGTACTTTAAGTGTGCGCTATCCATAAAGTAAGCACTTTAAAGCGATGGTATTTGTCAATTTGTTTTTAATCGTCATGAGCAACAGACATGTGTCCGCTGTTTTGTTGACAATTATTATATGAGCGCTTAGTCATTCATGGATACATAGAGCCACAGAAATAGTATGTGCTTTATCTTGGCACTTGGAACGTACTCGTGTAAGTAATTCCCTTCAGTGGACGATTTATTTGTAAAAGTTAGAGCATCAGGACATGTTTGTTGAAGGAATTTTTATTTTCTTCTAACTACAAGGCACTTGATTGATGGTTATTAATTGCGTATGCAGAAGGCGCAGTTACGAAGCCATTGATTTTAGGTATGCGCTGAGTTAAAGTTTGGGGATCAAATCATGTAAGTAGAAGTAGATTTAAAGAACCATATTGATTGTGTAACCGTTTATGATGTCCTTCTATTATGTATGTAACTGTTATGTCCTTCTCACGCAATCAAAGATGCGAGTTTGTTGGTTCTCTCAAGGAAAATAAAATTTGATCGCAAGCACGGCTCCAACACTTTTGCAAAGAAAAATTCACCGACTACATCACATATTAAAAAGAAGACCAACCCATCCATCCCAAGGAATCCGTGCAACTCAAGGGTTCTTCGAATTTGCCCACTTGTGGTATCAAATTCCATTTAGGAAACAATCGATAACAATCGATAGGTCGAATTTAAAGCAATCGCAGTTTGCTAGCTCATATTTTGTTAAGGCGCCACACTGCGATCCAAAAAGGCAAATCTCGTGGCAAAAATACCTAATTCGATGTTTTATTTTTATTGGACTTTACCAATAAACATTTTTAGTTTCAAATTTAAATTGTAGTAGTTCGCAGTGACTATAGTTTGCATACAGATTTCGCAATTGTGAGCTTCCGTTAATTTAAAGTCGGGATTAAAATTTGTTATTAGTATACGGTGCATTGCTTAGTTTTTTTTATTTCTAATAGAAATATAAACGAATCTTCAAGAAGAACAAACAAAATAATTTTCTGATAACTAGTTTGACTAATAGAGCTTTTCAAAGTTGGTCAATTTCAAATTTGTTCTAGAGTAATAAAAAAAAAACACGAAGAAAACGAACTTCTTCATTTTCTATTTTGAACGTATTAAACAAAAAAAACTAAATTAAAATTTCAATATAAATGTTTTTAATAAATAAAAAAAAAAACAACAACACACATTTTTTTAGCACTTTTTTTGGTTACAAAATGTTACAGAGTTACAAAAAAAATTCTCGCGAGTTCCCGCGAAAAATTTATCACGAAAGTTGACACTCACTTTTTTAAACCATATGAAAAATTGTAGCTGCAACTATTTGCAGCGTTCGGAAAAATTGTAATTTGCTTAGATAAAGTCGTGTTCCCACTGCTGACATTTTGGGCTTAAAAGCAAATATTTCAATTATTTTGTTAATTAAAGGAGTTGAGAGCGTGCAATTTTCTTCTTATATCAATTAGAAATAGTTAGTGTTATTATTTTGATCTTAAAAAAAAAGAATACACACCCCCAATGCCCTTTTTATAAACCGCCCTACTTTAACGACTCTTCTTCAATAAATTTCTCCTAAACCAATATGGCTTTTTAGGTATGTTGTAACTGAGTCTGTTCGAATTAGTGCCAAGCCAAGTACCTACATCAAGAAGAAGGCCTTCGAAATCCTGAGACGCATGTTAGAATACGCCAAAGGGAGGAAACTATTGGAAACTACCGGCAATATTTCGACTGAAAGTGTTTCCACATCTCTAACTATAAAATATAATAAGGATCACGAAAAGACAAAAGCGGACATGACAAAAGCAGTTTTTAATGCAAGTCCAATACGAGTGTAACGGATAAAGGCGGGTATTCGTACACCTAAAAGTGATCCAATAATACGATGGTCCCACAGAGCTAGCCTTATTCTTTATATATTTTATTTTTTTCCTACACTGTTTCATATAAAATAAATCACTTAAACAGTTTATAGGACATATTGATGCGCCGAAAAATGAAAAAATACTGTTACTGCGCTAAAGAGGTTATGACTACTCTTATAGTGTTTTTACACAGCGCGGGCATTAAGGAAATTGGGATAGACGAGATAGGAGATACTCGTTAAAAACATTAAAAATTGGTTCGTTAACTTTATGCATCCACTGTTGTAAGAAAAAAAATATTTTGAATCACCCCCTGAACAATTAAATAGCCGCAAATCGTTTTTTTACAAGATTCGTAAGTTTCACTGTAAGTTTCAAAGAAAACAAAACAAAGATTTATATTGCTAAGTAATTTCATTGGCCAAGTCATCTATTGTGTGTTCAAATTGAGGATTTTTGAAATGTCTGTTATATCATACCAGTCACGGCAGAAGTGACCAATTAGTGACCATGAAATTATGTTGGTCTACTGACCTGTTAATTATCGGTATCGGTATCGGTTGTGTATGGCTATTGTGATGTGTGTCAAAGGAATTTCCCTCATTGTATGGTGATTTTGAGAAAAATATGAAGTTTACCAAGGTCAATGAGATTTTGTTAATAAATGTCGCAGTAATGAACTGACGGCATTCATAAATGAGCGGCGTGTAGGGAATTTATTGTGATAGAAAAAATATTGCCATTAATCATTTCAAATGAAATTGAATGTAAATACTGGAGTTGTCTTTTTTTTTTACAAATGATGACAGATAATCCCAAGTCCCCAAGTTTACTTTTCAAAACGGATCTCTAGTGGCGTCGGCCAATGGTTTTAGGCTGTTCTCGATGAGATGCACTTGGGTTTAAAAAGTTCATACTGCTGCGACCTACACCCGACAGCTAGCAGCTCGGTTGAGTTTCTCACCTTCTGCCTTGTATGAGGCACCATTCGACCGAAGTTAGTTGGTAGTGCCGAATATTTGCCTAAGAATTTGTCTAGACTTAGCTAACTCACTCATTTCAGCTGTATATCTTGGCGCTCCAGACGTCTAAGACCGTGCAGTGCAGACGCACACGGCCATGATCCAATCAGAGGCATGCAATTTACGACATTCCAAGAAACGCCCATATTTAACTGGACGTTGTACCAGCCTTAGTACTGTTTCAATTTCAATTTCAATTTCAGCTAATTTTGAGTTGTACAATAAGACTTGTGAGTGAGGCGCTCATCAGTAGTTGGAACATTAGATCCGTTTAGGACCCTAGACCCAGCTTCTCCATAACCACGTGTGAGTTTTTATTCTTTCGACCTTCCTTCCATTTTTTTTTTTTTTTTTTGCATTTACGAAGCCATAGTGAAGACATTCATACGAAGTTTTATACAAACTTTCACAGCTGAATACGTCCTTTTAACTACATATTTTTATTAAATAAAATATGTACAAACTTTTTTTTTAATTCTCATACGTCGTAAGAAAAAGATATTGTACAAAATTTCGAACTCGAGATTATAATCAATTCTGAAATTACGCTGATAGTCAAAAAATTGTGTCGCAAAATTCTGTCCGTCTGTCCCGAGGCCTACGGCTAAACGGCTGCCCGGATTTCGTTCATACCTCGCATTTGGAGTTACAGTTCGGGGTGTTTTTTTTTTTTGCAAGGTAACCTCAATAATAACGGTAGGTACTTCCCGTATACAATTTTCTTACCAGTTTAATTTGTTCGAAAACAGCTCTAACGTTTTCAGCCAAAATTCATAAGTAATCTTAAGTAGATGAGGTTAATATTACTTTTGCAATGTGGACATATCTCGAAAATTGTAAACACGATTTTGCAGAAATATTGGTCGCTGGTTATTGTGTTCATTTCCGCTTAACATATCCCTTATTATGGGTAGAACATCCATGACAACTTAACGTCTAATTTGTGTTCTCATTCTTATGCCCTTATTATCATTGACTGTGGACAAACGGATCTCTCTGTTCCGTTTCGAGCAAAAAAGCGCGTGCATGATGGTGTAAATGCAGTTAAAAACTTAAATTTTAAAAAGAGACCCGAGCTTCCGGACTAAATCTTACCATTTTAAAAACCAGGAGCCTGTGCTTTCAAATTACTTTCAAATAAATCTGTTTCTGTCAATAGTTTTTTTAAAAACAAAACTTTCAAACTTGATATTTAAGGAAAAAAATTGAATGCTTATTTTTCTAAAGCTGTGAACAAAGCACTAAATTTGTTTCCAGTATTTACTGCCCTTTTTAATTCTTAATCGAACACTAAAAAGATTGATTTATGTCTATGTCCCCCCATTATTTTTTATTACGCCCAAAGATTGATTTTCATGGTTTAAAACAAGTTTCACTTGTTCCAAAGCCAACCGTCAAATAAATGTTAAACGATGCAGACTAACTTTGATCGGAACTTCGCGCCCTAATTTTTAATAGCCAACCAATTCCGCTGCGACGCGAGCAATCTAATGACAAGAAACCGCATCGAAATTGGTTCATTGTTTCTCGCGTCTCGCGTGATATGTTGACATACGAAAGATATAATGCGATTTGTCTATATTTTATGTACACACTTATAACAGAGATATTTCATAACAGTATTTTGTAAGTATCTTAATGCCTTTCTTTCTTTTGTTCCTTTGCAGTACTCTTCACTCAACTATGCACCAGCAACATAGCACCAATACTTGTCACACTGGCTTACTGCATAAAACAACACAAAACAATTTCTTAATAAAGAACACATACCGACTTACAATCATACCTCATGCACCAGGCAAATGCAAAAGATCACCATCAAAGCAAGCCAAGCCAATGGCTACAACTTAACCACAGAGTGCGGCCACAAAGCCATGAGCAAACTTCGACTAACTAACCTTACTATACTCAAACTACTTTATCTATATTAAAACTCGGTGAACAGTGTTATGACGGAACAGTTGCTGTTGTTGTTGTTGTTGTTGTATATTTCTTCTTCAAGCTCACCTTCAAGTTGAAAGTGAGTCTTGTTTCTTGCTATTGTTAAAAAAGATCAATTTACCGTCATCTCGATCGAGTAACACTTACCACTGTGTAGACCAGTCGGACAGCAGCAGCAGCACCAACAGCCAAGCTGCCCCCTTTTTTCTTCTTCTTGTTTTGAATTTTATCTTTTCCTCTCTTTTGTTTTCTTGGGATATTCTATTCCGGGACCAGTTTTGCAGTTGTCTGTATAGAAACAACTTAAATAATTGAAATATTTTGTGTACCGGCTTTACAGAAACAGTGACTAATAGCTGCTACACACCACAAGGAGAAACATTGGCCATTACTATCATCAACTATTATAAAAGTATCTGCAGCGCTCACTTGGTTAGCAGCAGCGACTTTGTGGACGAAAGTGAAAGTACAAAGTAAAGATGCTTCTATTTAAAATGTAAGTACCCACGCCATATTGTGAACTGTTTATGTTTGTATATATCTAGGTATATCTTCTAAATAAAATAAAATAAAAGTGAAAAATATAATAAAAAATAAAAGCTCCATCACACACTGGCCAGGTGGTCATCGAAAGGGAGAGTTTTTGTGAATTTCAAAAGACCGTGTGCACACTGATTGAGTAGTTATATTGTTTTTTCCGCAAACAAAATACGTACCCACATACCTGCAGTGAAATGAGTTGAAAACTTTCAATTATTTGCCTATGCTACTGTGCATTGCACCAGCAGTCGATAGATAAATATTCATTTTATTCCAGAGCGGAACTATTTGAAATTCTGTAGGCCTACGGCCGATTTTGTTAATTGAAACTGTACAGAGTATGATTGATGCAACAAATCAACCCTTTAAGTGTCTTAACCCTCTACTGCATGCATTATGATTCAGTGGAGAAAAAACAAAAATTTAAAAAAAAAAAAACTTTTTCCATACAAAAATCGATTTAATAATGCAGTGAATGCATACGAAGCCATATATGGACATTGCAAAAAACGCACTGTACCATGAACTGCACAGGGATAATTGGAAAACAAATTCAAACATACTTACAAGTAACAAGTTACAGAGTCTAATATTTAAAAAAAAATAATAATATTTCAGTATTATAGCCACCAACAACAGAAAATATTTATATATTTTTTTTTTCACATTTCCTGACGATGCGCGCGTTGGAACTTAAAACTTGACAGCTGAAATTTGCTGGCGTTTGTAAAAAATAAGAAACAAAATTTACTCTACACATACACAAATGTTAAGAAAGTCACCCAATAACGGTATATTGCCCATAACTATTGAGTAGTTCTTGCAATCGACGCTAGAAAATTGAAATCCATATATGGCTCCGTATGCAGTAGAGGGTTAATTATTATTCTGTTATTATTATTATTATTTTTTTTTTCACAAAAATTGACGCAGAATTTGGTCCCAAAATATATCTCCAAATCAGTCCAAGCAAATACTGCAGAAAGCGATGCTGACATTGGTGTAATGTTGCACCAATATAGGACTAGTAGGTCGCAGCGATACGAGGTATTGAGCAATGTTGCCAGAATTAAAAAAAATGCTATGCAAAACAAAATGTGGTTCACCAGATAAAAAAACAAATATTATTTGGTTTTTTGCTCTACTCATTCATCTAAATGTATTTTTTTTGCCTATCTATATAATATAGAATGTAACTCTCTCTTTAGTAAGGAATTTCGAGCCTGAAAATATCTCAGAAAATTATAATAATCATGCTTTTTTAAACAACATATTTACGATACCTACAAATAAAAATTACACTTTCCTGGAATCTAACTACAGTATGTGTATTTTTTTGACGTTTGAGGTTACCATGGATAGGATATAAATCCTTTACCACACGTCTGTATTAGCCCATGTATCAAAGGGCACGGTAGTGCCCAGCCAAGTTCTGGCACTTCACCCTACAGGAACAATCAGAGGCGATTCTCGACCCCCCCCCCCCCCCCCCTCTATCTTCAGTACCAATGAAGTCAGAAATTTCAAATTCCGAATATGTACTAAGCTGATCAAGCACAGGCGCCTCAGTAAACTTTTAAGCAATTTCTCTCTAAGGGGGCGTGGTATCCAATGAAAATTGGTAGATTGGTTGAGCTGGAAAATCTAAAGTTTTTCATTGTCATTTTGAAATCATAGGTACATGCAATTTAAAAGTTCATGACTTTTCTAAGAACTGATTACTGACTAAAATTAGATGGCTTTACTTGGCAAGTTTTTTTTTTTTTATTACGCCGAAAGGTTTTAAAATCTTGACCAATGAACCCACCAAATTTTAGTCAATTTAGTTTAAGTACCTACACGAAGGAACAACGTTTACAAATAATTAAAATTTACTACCAAAATTCCGAGTCGGTGGTCGAAACTTTAAGTTTACATAAAATTAGGGTAAGGTGACCTAAAATGGCACACCCAAAGCAAATCGCTCGATATCTAGGTTTTAAAGTGAAACTCATTTCAAGCTGTATATTCATAGAACATATTAAAATTATTTCCATGTGTTTAAACCGATTAATTTTCAAAATGGCACATTCAACTGACATCTATTTAACCAAGACAAATAGTCTATACTCACATTCAGCCACCAACTTAAAAGAAAGGAACGTTTATGATCACGAAAAATTTAATTGAATTTTGCACTCCACTAATTTACACCACTACTCAAAAGCCAGCTCGACACAAAATGATCTGCCGTTTGTTATAAGATTGCTGCAGCATGTCAATATTTCGTTTGCGTAGGTTTTGACAAGAAAACTTAAAGACTGTGTTCATTAAAGCTCATAATTTGTTTTTTTTATTAGTTTTCTGGTAAGTGTGCCATTTTACCTTATTGTGCCGTTTTAGGCCATCTTCCACTACATTTATGTTTTGTTGTTTGCCACTGGCAATTGATTTGATTTGCTGTATGCTGTATTTCATTTTTATTCGATTAATTATGAATCTAGCCTCCAATGTACCTCTTTTTTTTAGCCGGAAATATATCCGAAAATCCACGACAACGTAATCATTGACTCAAGACCTAGCCCTAGTTGGATTTACCATCTGCTGTTTCATCAGCTCTTTCCACTTTACAATGAAATCCATTTCTTCAGCTTCTTGCTACATTTTACATTCTATTTCACTTTTACTTATTTCCTGAACGATGAAAGTCAATATTATGCAATTGAGTTTCAACCCGAGTTAAAATGTTTAAACTGATCTGCAGTGCTAGCATATTTTAAATGAAAACATAAATATATTCACTTTTTGTTTAAAAACAAATTATAGAAACATAATTCATAGTTCAATTCATACCTACTAAAATGTTTAAAAGCGTAAAAGTTAAAAAAAATTTCATTAAAAAGCTGGAGGGTGATTTGGCATCCATAGGTATGTGATATGGTACTTTATGTTTTCTTGGAGTTTTACTTCCCACACTCGCTACGAGTATTAAAAAAAAAGATGTATACGAGTACACAATGTATAAATAGTCGCTTACTTACTTACTTAAGGTGGCGCTACAGTCCGAGGTGGACCTGGGCCTCAACCAATACGCCTCTCCAGTTAGCGCGATCTTTGGCTAACTGCCTCCAGTTGCGTACTCCAAGTTGGTTGAGGTCCCCTTCCACTTGAGCGCGCCACCTAAGGCGAGGTCTTCCTTTACTGCGTTGTCCCTCCGGGTTGGAATCGAAGACTCTCCGGGCCGGAGCGTCGGTGTCCATTCGCTCTACATGTTCTAACCATCTTAGACGACTAATGCGTACTTTTCTGACCAGGTCGATGTCGCTGTACAGCTCGTAGAGTTCGCTGTTAAATCTTTTCCTCCAAATCCCGTCAACGCAAACGGGACCAAAAATCACTCGAAGAATTTTGCGTTCGAAGCGACCAAGAAGATCCTCATCCGTTTTTGCTAGGGTCCATGCTTCTGCGCCATAGAGCAGGACAGGGATGATGAGAGTCTCATATAGAATCTCCTTAGTGCTTCTTGACAAGGCCTTACTAATCAATTGCCGTCTTAGGCCAAAGAAACAGCGGTTGGCAAGTACGATTCTTCGCTTGATTTCTGATGTGATGTCATTATCAGAGTTATAAATGAAATAAGGCCCCAAAAAATATAGCGGAGCCGAGGTAGACAAAGTCCCTAACTACCTCAAAGTTATAGCTGTCTATCGTGACGTTCTGTCCGATTCGTCGATGTTGTGTGTCCCTTCTTGTTGACAGCATATATTTTGTTTTACCCTCATTCACCACTAAACCCATTTTTGCCGCTTCTGTACTAATACTTGCAAACGCACCAGTGACAGCCCGCTGTGTTCTGCCAACAATGTCAATGTCGTCAGCGTATGCAAGCAGTTGTACAGACTTATGGAAAATTGTGCCTCTGGTGTTGGCTTGTGAGTTTCGCACAATTTTCTCAAGAATGATGTTGAAGAAGTCACATGACCTTGTCTAAATCCTTTTTTGACATCAAAGGTCTCGGTGAGATTGTTTCCGACCTTTACGGAGCAGCGAGCGTTCTCCATCGTCATTCTGCACAATCTGACAAGTTTGGCAGGGATGCTAAAACTAGATATGGCTCTGTATAGGTATAGCTCGTCTCTATAAATGCTGTCATATGCGGCCTTAAAATCGATAAAAAGATGGTGAGTATCGATCTGAACTTCTTGGGTTTTCTCCAGGATCTGCCGTAGTGTGAATATTTGATCGGTCGTGGACTTACCAGGCCTAAAACCGCACTGATAGCGACCTATCAGATCGTTGACGAGTGGTTTCAGGCGTTCACACAGTACAGCAGACATGATCTTATACACAGTGTTCAGGAGACTGATGCCTCTATAGTTGGCGCAGTTTACAGTGTCTCCTTTCTTGTGGATCGGGCAAACGATGCTGAGGTTCCATTCATCAGGCATACTGTCGTCTGACCAAATCTTGGAGACGAGTTGGTGTATGCACTCTACCAGGCCTATAGTCACTTAAATAGTAAAAATGCCATGCGGTTTTTTTGGCTCTGCGAAATAAGGCCCCAATGAAATAAGGCCCCAAAAGATAAATGAAATAAGGCCCCAAAAAATTATACAGGAAACAACAACAACGATTTTTAATAGAATTATGGGTTGTTATTTCCTTTTTTGGGGCCTTATTTCTTAATGAAAAGAAGAAATGAAATAAGTCCCCAAAATGATTTTTTTATTATTAATTGTTACCCTTCCGATATGGAATGCGTATGAGGGGGCATGCTGCCCCCCTGCTTGGGTTGACTGTTAGATTGTGGGGTGGGTGCGAGGTTGAGTATATAAAAAGTTCCTTTAATCTAAACTAGTTTATCCAATATCAACAATATTAAATGAAAAGTAGTTTTCATTATTTTTAATTTCATTATGAAATAACACCCCAAATTTGGGGCCTCATTTCATTTTCTTTTTTGGGGCCTTATTTCATTGGGGCCTTATTTCCTACAGCCGGTCTTTGTCCCTATTTAAAAACATATACATTAATTATTCATATACGAATGTCACGCCTCAAGCAGTGTCAATTTGCGAAATGCGAATCACTTAATTTTATGCAATTTTATTGTTATTTTATTTTATGTCACAAATTTGATTGTGGTCCAAGCACGAAGAAATCTTCAGTATTATTTTATTTTTTTAAAAAATATTGAAAGTGTTGAATAAAAATCCTGCGTGTTGGGTTCGATATCCCGCTTTTTATAATGCCGATTCTTAAAATCCCGCTATTAAAATCCCGCTTTTTATAATCCCGCTTTTTTAAAATTCCGCCTCTTATAATCCCGTTTTTTATAATCCCGTTTCTTATTAACCCGCTTTTACAACTACAAAAAGTAGTTGTTTTACTACTTTTGATTGTAAAAGCGGGATAATAAGAACATTAAAATAAATTAAGCAATGAGTGTTTTTTTGAAATGCACTTTATTTTAACATTTATCATTTTTAGAGGAAGTAACAAAATAAGAAATAAATAATATCAAAATACATTTTTAAGTAATAAATATGACAATCTTCAATAATTAAAAAAAAATAAAAAAATAATGTTATATGATATTCTACACAATATAAATTAGCGTAAACTCCAATTATTATTACAGCAGTAAATGAAAAGGGTAAAACCGTTAGCAAGAGGAAGGTTTTTATGTGCATTATATACTATTTTCTTTTGTAGGCGCAGTGGCTTAGTGGTTAGTGTGTTGGACTACTACGCTAGGGGTCGAGGTTCGAATCCCGCAAAAAGCCATATTCCAACTTAGGGTTTTTTTCACTGCGCCGCCTCTCGCGAACGTCTGACAAACATCCGAGAGTATGACTGTCTTGAAAGAGCTTCTCAATTAGCCGTTTGGAGTCGGCATAAAACTGTAGCTCCCTTCCATTCGTTCCAAAAATGAAAACTCACACAAAACGAATGGTTGTGAGACGCTAGGCCTAGGGCCCCTTCGGACCTGTTGCGCCAACAATTTATTTATTTATATACTATTTTCGCAATGCGTAAAAACAATGTTGAATATGTAAGCAAAAACAAATATGTACCTACTTACAGTAAAAACTAAAAACATTCGGATGCATTTTCTTTTCGGTCGAGTATTTTCAATATTTTTAAATATATAATAATAGCATAAAAAAGCGCATATAACCAACATCTATTTTTTTATGATAACAATATTTTATAATTCGGAAGAATATAGTGAATTTATTTTTTTGACCGTCTTTCAAATGATTCAAAACTGCTTGGCGTTGTGTCACAAGCGATTGCAATGGCTATGCTCACTTAAGCCTAGTATCCTGCTCGCGCTAAATTTAAGCGCCCCTAGTCTCCACTTCGTTTCTCCACACCAAAGATAAATGGTAGCTAAATTATTATTAGACATGATAAAGATGGGACAAAACCCATATGTTTATGAAGCATGAGTACCATAACAGATATCAGTAAACGTAATTTTAATAGAAATTTCGAATTAAAAACTTGAAAGACTTAACACTTAACACAATCTCCTTACCATAGTGGTAGTGGAACACTTGTTATTATCCAAAAGACGAGGCCAAAAGCCCCCTTGAAATGCGATTCGCTTTATTTATGCTTATATATCTGTTTTGCCTCTTTTATTTGGCTTTGCGTTCTCTTTTATTTATTACACAAACATTATCTGCGTTTTCCGCCAAAAAAATCATAGCAAACACAAGACAAACTCTTTCCTCCGTTTTATATGTCAGAATTTATCTTCGATTTAATGTACCGGACATTTATTTCGCGAGTTAAATGAGTGGAGACTTGTCATCGGCCCATCTATATGAAGTTAAGGATTTAGCGTGCGAACAGGATACTGCTTTGCTAAACTACCTCGCTAAATTTTATCTTTGTAGACATTTTTGTATGGGAGATAAAATTTAGCGCGAGCAGGATACTAGGCTTTGAAATGGAAAATTAATGTCAATATCATCCACCTCCCGCGATCAATTCAGACAAAAAAGCAATCAAAATTTGATTCCTTTCAGTTGTGGCATGAATATCGAATTTTTATGTAATCTGATCCTTTCACTTTAAATATAATATCCGTGGAACATCAGGAATAGTCCGTGTGTCTCTCTCTTATAACTTAACACTTTCCATTTTTTTTTTGCGGCAATAGTACACGGCCTGCGATGCACATGAGTTTCACATCCCTGAAATACCCAATCGTGGTAGGGTACTCTCCTTTTTGTGCGAACGATCATTATTTCATTTTGCGGATGTTTTGATTGGAAAAACGAATGTGAGTGCTTTAAACATCTGCCAGGGTTCTCTTTCACATCACAGGTGTTCGGTTCATATTTCATTTCATCTCAGCTTTGTTTTCCGATGTTATATTTCTAAGAAAATTATTTGTATAAAGACTTGAGTTACTTTTTCATTTGAGACTTATTTGTTGGTAATGGCTGAATTCTTCACTTCACAAAGTTGCATCGTGTACTTTTTTTTATAATTAACACGCGCTAAAGTGAGTAGCATCCGTGTTGCATCGCCCCATCTACCTCCGTCAACTTGGCAGAGCACATATGTCAAAAATCGATTTTGAAAAGCTCTGAATTATGTGCTAATCATGTTCTAATTAAGTTAATTTTTAATTTTTTTCTCCAACGGTTTCGGGGAAAATCGACATTGAAAAGTGCTCTGCCAAGTTGACGTCAAGCCAGCAGAGCACATAGTCAAATCGGCCAAAAATTAAAAAAAAATAATACTCCATACTGATACCTGATTCATGTGCTTTTTTTGTGCTAAGTTTCTAGCTTCGTAGCTCATGCCGTTTAGCTAGAAATCGCATTAATAATTTCTATTCTAGTAAGTGCATTGAAAACTGTTAACTCAAAGCCTAAAAACGGACGAAAATAAAAAAAATAAAAAGCACATACATATCTCTGATTTATGTGCTTTTGATTTGCTTATATAGTCATTGATTTTTGTGCTGTCCTAATTTAGCCTCTAATCCATTTTTTTGGTATAGCTCTGTTAATAAAAGCCCTTTTACAGCTCTGCTAAAAATGTCAGTTGGAAGAAAACAAAATCACAATGCAGCACATGTCGACATTCCGAATTTCTGGTGGATGTGCGCATGTGTTCGTAAATCAAAAGAACGAACTCACTTAACACTCTTTTAATTCTTAACAGGTATGGCAATTCAGTGGCTTGACCTTGCACCAGTCAAATCAGCCCACCGCAACGAAACATAATACATCATTTTTTACACATTTATTACAATTTATTACAGTTAGTCCGAGTTTTATTGCACTTGCCGTTCTCGAGATATCGCCTGCTGGTGTAGGTTTTATTTGAACCTACACCAACACTCTATAACTCTTGATGCAGTTGAGATATTTGGTTCAATCCTAAACCAGAATTTATTACAAATTTATTACAGCTGCACCAAATCAATTTACAGCTCAAAAATCAGAAATTTACAAAACTACAAGCTTTAGAAGATACCCATGTAAAATTCCAAAACATAGAATTTTCCATTAACATCAATTATTTTATTACACCACACCGCCTGATGTAATATTACTTTTTTTTGACCAAAATGCCTTCAGAAGATTCCAATAGACTAGCCTTCACTAGGGCGATGTGCACTTTTACCCCCGCCTTGAGCTACAAGTCTTAGAAAATTCCACTAAAAATTTAAAAATATCTAATTTTTCTGCAACATAGAATAATTTATTACACCACACCGCCTATTGTAATAAAAGTTATTTTAACTTAGATGCCTTCTGAAGGTTCCAATAGACTAGCATTCACTAGGGCGATGTACTTTTACCCCGTCTTGAGCTACAAGTCTTAAATTGCACTTAAAAATTAAAAATATCTAATTTTTCAGCAACAAAGAATAATTTATAACACCACACCGCCTACTGTGATAAAAGTAAGTTTGACTTAGATGCCTTCAGAAGGTTCCAATAGACCAGCCTTCACCAAAATAATGTGCACTTTTACCCCCGCCTTGAGCTACAAGCCTTAGAAAATTGGAAAAAAAAAAATCAAAAATATCTTATTTTCTTGCAACATAGAATAATTTATTACACCATACCGCCTACTTTAATAAAAGTTATTTCGGCTTAGATGCCTTCAGAAGGTTCCAATAGACTAGCCTTCAGCAGAAGGATGTGCACTTTTACGCCGGCCATTAGCTACAAGCCTTAGAAAATTTTACTAAAAATTCAAAAATATCTAATTTTCCTGTAACATAGAATAATTTATTACACCACACCGCCTAATGTAATAAAATTTATTTCAAGGCGGGGGTTCTGACACCCTATCGCAGGTATAACCTGACACCTGACCTGAGTGCGATTGTGAATGCACATGATCGCTCATCGTTCTTTAAAAGAATACCTACTTTATTGGCTGATATTTTTTTGTTAATCCTTTAAAAGGAGAAAGAGAACGGAGCTTTAGCAAAATAGGTATAGCGAATGCAAATGAGGGTGTACCTATCCATTTCCATACCTATTGTGAAGAAATCAGAATGTTTGTATGGATTAGATATGAGAACCAGGAATATGTTTGCGCCAATAAACAGTTCATTACGCCAATAAACAATTTATTGCAACAATAAACTGTTTGTTGAGACAATAAATGGTTTATTGAAAGTTAACTGTTTTTGAAATGGAAATTTGGATTTGGATTATCAATAAATAGTTTATTGAGACAGTAAAAGGTTTATTGTGACAATAAATGGTTTATTAAAAGTTTTTTTTTTTTCAAATGGAAAATTGGATTATCAATAAATAGTTTATTGCGACAATAAATGGTTTATTGAAAGTTAACTGATTTTTTAAATGGAAATATTGATTATCAATAAATTGTTTAGTTTAATAGATGTGTATGAACAGTTACAACGCCTGGGCATCGCCAAGTTGACGCCAATCAGTGCCTACCCTATTCATACAACACCCAACCACCCTTTTTTATTCGCACATGATCCATATAGATCATTGATTTTCAAGGCTTACAACAATAGTACGAGATCCTACTGTTGTTGTAAATCATGGAAATCAATGATCTATCATGTGAGCATAATAAAAAGGCCTAATGACGATCCCTATACGGGCAGAGAGGAAATCTTTGACTTGATAATAATGACCACAGATTCCAAAGCGAGTCATGGGAATCCGAGTTAAGGATTGACTTATTGCGCCAATTAAAAACATGCCAACATGTTCTGATTTTTAAAAAGGCGAAGTAAAACTTATCGCAAACACGCCGACAGTGTTGACATTCGGCAAAGTAGCCGGCTCACTTGTACAGTTCTATTTAGTTGAGCCGCTGCTTGGCCACCGAAATATTGATTAGAAAATGTTAAACATAAAAGCCATTAACAAATATTCTAAAGGCACCACGTGGTGCTTTGTCTAGAACAACATTCTTTCCGACCGATAATTTTGTGAACGTGAAGCATGCCTATTGTTAGACGGAACATCCATTTCGCAAATTTAATTCATGGTACCCCTTAGTGTGTGTGTTTTACCAAATCTGGTTTTGCTAGTTCCACTATCACTAATGCTAATTAAACAGTAATTAACGTATGTAGCTACACCAGGCGAAGGCTAATCTTTGACGTAAAACAAAAAAATGGTAAAGAAAAAGAATAATAAAACGCCATTCGAAATGTCAAAAGTGTATATGGGCACCATAAAACTGTTTCCTTATGTCAGAGCACAGTTTTGTGACCGACAAACGAAAACCGAAAATTATTACAGAGATTATGCAAGAGGACTGAAGTAGGCGAGAGAAAAACACAAAATAAAAGGCAAACAAAACAAATCCATGTTGGCATGTTTATGTATTTGTCTCTTTGGCTAGCACTCCTCTACCTTTGCTGATGTTGGTATTTGATGGCGAAGGCCTTCTGCAGCATACAGCATACCTCCTCTACACGTAGAGAAGCGTGTTGCCTGTGGTATAGCGCCAAGCCATACCTAATCGATTCGATCAGGTTATGAACTGGTGGGACCACTTTTGTTTTTTTTTTTTCATTTTTGATTACGTGTGATAACACAAGCAAACACAGAAAGTTACTCACTCGCAAGTCGAGATTGAAACTGGAATTAAAATTGCAACCCAAATTGAAATCGAAACTTTAATGGTGAGGTAGGTCAAATCCTTGAATCCCTGATCCAATATAAACTCTCCTATATACCTAATCTCTCTTCAAAGTGACATTCTTCGGCCGGCTTTTGAACGCGTGCCAAATTCATTGTGTGAATTGCGGTCAAGTGCATTGTCTTGGCTTAGGTGCTTATGCCTTCCATATGTCTGGAAGTCCTGGCGCACTCGGAGATATTCACACTCATTAGTGCGGAGGCGTGAAATTGAAATTCTATTCATCAGCAATAGCTTTTCATCTGCTCATGCTATTGTCGGCGGATGAACTGCATAGAAAGTGTGTTCGCAATTAAAAACCTGTTCGTGTCTATAGTTTACAAAAAAAAAGAAAAGAAAAAAAACGAAAATGAAATGCTCAATTTCAAAGTGCTTAGTCACGATATTTACTGTAGAAATGGTATTGAGTCAGACCCGCACTGTAGGAGGGAAAATACAGAAAAAACTTGTCTTAATGGTCACATTTCTTTCACTCATACATCATAATGGCTGTTATTATACAAAAAAACGGGTGACCGCTGACTTATGAGTCAAAAGCGCTAAAGGATGTATGCCAAGAAGAGCCTGCTTAGATTGTTCGACCAATGGAATGCGTCCACTCCAAGAAACAAGACTGCGATTGCACGCGTAATTAGCTTACGGCTATATAGCTAAATGAGAGGTCGTCCAGCTTTTTCAAACTGGTTCGAAATTGCAAGTTTTTTTCAAAAGTGAGAGTGTCACATGTGTAAATAATTTGGCAGCAATTTGCGGCAGCTGCTTCCAATGTGCCACAAGTGCAGATTCCTGTGTGTAGTGAGTAGAAGCGCTTTTTCATTTACCACCTTGTTACAACATTATATCGAACAGTATTGCATCTAGGACTGCAGGCTTAGATTTTGGGAAATTTTCCCCGACATGTTTGCCGCACAAATGATTTTTTTTTTTGCGGTTGGGAAAACTTTAAGGTGCAATTTTTGCAGGAGTCTTAAAGTCTTCTCTTTTTTTAACATTCTACCCACTACGGTTCATTACTGGAAGACTTGAGAATAGTTGCCAAATCAGTGTTTTCGAAAAAGCCAGTACACTATAAAGTGAACTCCGCTCTTGAATCTGTTTTCGTAATATTAAACTGAATCTATTTATTCAAATTTCGAACCATAGATTTATTGTAAAACAATTCATAAAACTGAAATTCAACAAAAATTTCCCAACAAGAATTCTCAGGGTCAACCCCAAAACAAGCGAGAATCGTTGTTGCCCCAATCCATAATATGAATAGTAAAAACGTTAAAACTAAGCACTCGAATTCGAGCAAAGTTAGATAAGTCAAGTATTTTGAAGTCAAGCGAGCTAGAATTCTTTATTTTAGTTGTTGCACAACCGTCTGATTATTGATTCGCACATAAATCTTATCTATTTACACTCATTTTGAATATCGTACTGCCTTAGCTGTGGCTTTCTCTAAATTCTAACTTCTCATTTAGACACTTTATTTTAAAGGCCAAATTTGTGAGCAAATCAGCCAATACTTGCTGCTCTCGTAAGGAATTTGGGAAGGTTTTCTCTTGCATATTTTACCTACAATGTTTTTAAAACATCTTTTTATAGAAGGATCGTATCAAACGCGACACCTTACTTTCGACCGTGTTCGCTTTTGCTTATCTTCAAATACGAACAGGGCGAAAATTATCTTTCCAGCGCATTCCAGTTATTTCCATTCTGGTCTTCTAATTTTTAATTTATTTTTGGAAATATTTCACAGCTGTTTCCGGACACAACAATTTTTTTTGTGTTGCTATAGAAATCTATGGTGAACGTCTTAGATTTTGTGTTAAATTAAAAAAGACAGAGGAATCAATTTGTCTATTTTTGTATTCGGAAACTGAAGAAAGAAATAAGAAAATAAATGTTTCAGGAAGTGTTGTGTGCAGCAAATTGTTGTAAGAAAATATGTTTTTAACTGAATGTTTCAGCAATCTTAAACTTCTTGTTTTTATTGAACATTTACATTTTTATAAGGCCCACAAATAATCCGCCAGCAATCCATCACCTAAACACCTATCGCTTTCAATAAATGATAAAATTACGTTGGGAAAGTGCTTTCGCTTTCCATATGGTCAAATGGAAAGCGATTCGCTTTTGGAAACACAAAAATTCAAATCCGCCATCGAAAGCGATCCGCCGCGCTTTCTAGAAGAGGCCCCCTGCGTATTAACCCTTTCGGTATTTTGATGCCATATGGCAACAGGAATATTCATAACGTCCATTCTCTCGAAGTTTTTCTATTGGAAGATAGCAATAAAAGTGAGCATAATTTAATCGAAAAAGCTAAAGCGGATAACGAAGATGTTGGAAGCCCAGATTTTGACGAGGTTCCAGTGGAAGAAGACGAAATTGTGGCCAGTTGTTCACATACGGGTTTTAAAAAAAATTAAATTTGAAATGGGTTAAAAGACTGTGTTCTTAAGTTACATTACTTACTGATAAATTAATAAATATAATGCTTGAAGCAACAAATCAAAATTCGCTTTTGCGAAATGGAACGTCAATCAATATTACAAGGGAAGAAATTCTAAAAATGATGGCGTTGGAAATTATTACTGGTACATTGGGGCTTCCGAGATTAGTAACGTACTGGACTAAATACCGTCATTTAAGAAGAATATATAGGTAAGACTGACTACACTCTCGCCAAAAGTTTCAGACCCATAAGTCTGTCCTCCTTCCTGCTGAAAAGTTTGGAGAGACTGGTTGAGCTTCACGTGCGCAATGTCGCTCTTAAATCGCATCCTTTTTCAGAGATGCTACATGCCTATCAGTGCGGAAAATATTGTGAAACTGTGCTTCAGAACCTTGTTGGTAGGATTGAAAGTGCTCTTGATCGGAAGGAGAACGCGTTGGGTTTTTTCGTCGACATTGAGGGGGCTTTTGATAATGCGACTTTTGATAGCATGTGCAATGCAGCCAGACATCATGGTATAGATGAAACATTAGTGTTGTGGATTAAATCAATGCTAATGTACAGGACGTTGATTGCCGAGGCGGATTGTGGTATTTGCGTCGTGACAGGGGTTAACAGGGGCTGCCCTCAAGGCGGTGTTCTGTCTCCCCTTTTATGGTGTATGGTAGTTGACTCTCTGCTAACGCTTCTCGATATTCCTGGAACCTATACTCAAGCATACGCGGATGATGTCGCCGTTCTGTCTGTCGGTTCTGACCTAGGGACTGTCTGCTCTCGGGCTCAGAGATCCTTGGGCTAGATCGATGGCTGGTGCACAAGAAATGGACTTTCAGTGAATCCTCTTAAAACGACTGTTGTTCTCTTCACGAGAAGGAGGAAGGTCACTGGTCTGACTCAGCTTGTGTTAAAAGGTGTCACTATTCCGATCTCCGATGAAGTCAAATATCTGGGAGTAATCCTCGATAGAAAGCTTCTTTGGTCCAAGCATGTCGATTCGAAAACCGAAAAAGCGCTGTCAACTTTCTGGCAGTGTAAAGGCGCTTTTGGCAAGACATGGGGCTTATCTCCTAAAAGGGTCCTTTGGATCTATACGGCAATGGTAAGACCACTCCGCGTCGGTTGTATGTATGGTGGAACAGGCTTTCACGGAAACGTGTTACTGCCTGTTTTGCCAGACTTCAAGGAACGGTTTGTCTCGGCTGCACAGGGGCCTTCCCCAGCACACCGGGCTCCGCTCTAGACGCTATGATGAACCTCCCCCCCCCTTGATATTTTTATCATGGGGTGTACGCTGAAAACCATCTCTCGGTTAAAGAGAGGTGTCTTTTGGTACCACGCGCATTGGAGTTTTGAAGAACTTGTGCGAGAATTATCCTTTGACCCCTGTCTTATGGATATGCCCTCTGACGCAATGACTCCAGAAGTCCTACTGCGACAAAACTACCACGTCAACTTTCCTCAGGCAACGGAATGGCTTAGGCCAGACTCAGAGCCAGGGAAAGAATGCCATCGTATTTTAACGGATGGCTCCAAAACCGGACAGGGGTCTGGTTCTGGAGTCTTCGTGGAAAGCGAGAACATTAGACTTCACTACCCCTTAGGAAACCATGCGTCTGTCTTCCAAGCGGAGATTTTCGCTATCCTTATGGCTATGCGCTATATTGTGACAAACAGGTGGAGGGCTAGGAGTATATGCGTTTGCAGCGACAACCAAGCTGCATTAAAAGCGCTGCTTAACCCTCTTACCTCGTCTGAATTAGTGCTCGAACTCAAGCTTTCTCTGAACTTGGTCGGAAGGCTAAATACAGTGTATCTTGTTTGGGTCCCAGGTCACACTGCCCAAGGAGTATTTTGCGACTTCATGTGTCATGTGTCTTGAGCAACGTCTTTAAGACGGTTTTGTTACCAGAAAATAGTCCCAACAAGTAACATTTAAGACACTTGCTAGGTAACATTTCGCTTTTAGGAATATTCCTATCTAGGAATTTTATATCTTCACAGTTACGTTATTGTGTCAAAATTGTTTCTTCAATGAAACATTTTGTCCGCAGAGTTTAAAATATATCGAGATGCGTGTTCGTGCACACAATCACGGTTGCCACTTGGTAATATTTTACCAAATTTGGTAACTTTTTTCTTAGTTGGTGATTTTTGGTAATTCGGTAATTTGTATATGGTTTTGGTAACTTTTTGAACCAGAAACACCAAAAAGAAGAACTCGATATCATCACTTGTTTTTGGCTCAAATAGGTCGTCGATTCCAGTGCAGGATTTTAAGTGAAATAAAACCAAAATGGCTGGACTTTTGATGAACTTTTCTTTATTTCACTTTTCACGTTGTCGTTGTTGCAGCTTACAAAAGAAAGAGAGCTCTTCACCTGAAGTTGGTGGCATTTTATACTGAAGCGGATGAGATAAAAACGTAATAGAATAATGACAATCATCTCCGCTCATAGATGGCGATTTTGTCCACTTAGGGTGGTAACAGATAAAGATAGAGTAATGCGCGTGAACATTCCGGCCGCCTTGGCGTTATGCGCCAAAAATCTTAAAAATAATACAATGTGTACTTGAAATTTTAATTATAAATTTTAAACAGCTATTTTTCACTCTGCCTACTGATATTTTCACGTGGAGAGTTAGTTGTGACATTTCGCGGCGCAAAATTTGTATAAAAAAATGGATTTCACTTGAGAGGCTTTACGTGCACTGTATATCGTGCATACTACGCTTAAACATAGGTACATTTTTCCACTGCCATGAAATTTTTTTATATTAAGTTCGTAAACCAGATAAA
Source organism: Cheilosia urbana (assembly GCA_946477585.1). Lineage (NCBI taxonomy): Eukaryota > Metazoa > Arthropoda > Insecta > Diptera > Syrphidae > Cheilosia > Cheilosia urbana. Next base: position 8,460,184 of record OX297857.1, read on the forward strand.
TATCCAACGATACCGAAAAGTCATATTCATACTGAATCATATTTTTGGTAACTTTTAGCTTGGTATGGTAACTTTATTTTCCATTTTTGGTCGCTAATTTTTTTTGCAAGTGGCAACCATGAACACAATTCCTGTTCAACACAATTAAAATGCGATTCCCAGTAAGAAACATTAAGCCCGCAAATAAGAACATATTCCTAAATAAATAGGAACTTCAGGTCAACACAAATCAAACGCGATTCCCGATTAAAAATATTTACTACACATATAAGAACGAATTCCTGATTGGAAATATTTTACTGTAACCACTATTCCCAAATAGGAAGTTGCTAGTTATCCATTTTGTATTGGACAATAAAATGAATATAGAAAATAAGAAATTTTAAATTTACAGTTTTGGTGGATATGGTGTAATTAAATAGATTAAAATGCTCCTATTATGTCGTTATAGACATCGTAGATTTATTTTGTACTGATTTTATAATCGTCCTTATCAGCATTTAAAATAGCATAAATATTTATAAGAGAAATTTTTGATTAAATATATTTTGTAAGGATCAAGGTTTTTTTCGAAGTACGTTAGTAATATTTCAGAGCAAAATGATGTTCGCCATCAAATTTCAGTAGCTGTTTTCTGTTTGATAATGAAATGTTTGATACAGTCAGCATATTATTTTGGTACATAACAAAGGTACACAAAATGTATGACATATCATAACATCAGAAATTATATGGTATACATACACAATAAAAGAATTAGTATTGAAAATTAGTATTGAAAATTATTATGGCCACACACTTTACTCACACTATTACCTTACTGCTTGAGGAATGGAATGGAAATGTTCAAAGATGGTACATAGGATTTACGTCAAAAACAATTCCTACTTTGTGTTGCGCCACTTCCGAAATATAAAAGGGAATGTTACTTGGTTGTTTCGAAACATAAGTTCCTAAATGGTATCACGAATTGACACCAGAACGTCGCCAGGCCTAAAATGTTTATTCGAATGCTACTTGGGTGGTATCCTTGGAAATGAGATAGCTGATGAGCTTGCCAGGCTGGGTTCAGAGGAAGAATTCTTAGGACCTGAACCTGCGTTGGGTCTGCCTTCATCGGTGGTTAAGTCATCCATTGATAATTGGGTTTCTCGCGAACACGAGTGTCGGTGGCGTAGCTGTGCTGGGTGTAGACAGACCAAACGACTGCGTCCGGACATCTGCAAAAGGTCGGCGGCCTTTCTTCTGTCTCTCAGAAGAAGCGACTGTAGACTGCTTGTGGGCGTCCTTTCGGGCCACCAAGCTTTTGCCAAACAATTAAATATTTTGGGCTTGAGCATCTCCACAATCTGTCCTGCCTGTGGAGAGGATGACGATACAGCGGAGCACTTCTTCTGTAGCTGTCCTGCCTTTGCTCGCATCAGGTGGCGGATCTTTGGGGCTGACGTGGTGAGTGCCGAACATCTAAGCTCTTCATCACTGAAGCTCCTTCTCATCTTTCTTCGAAATACGGGAAAACTAAGTACATTAATGTAAGGTGTCTGTTTGGCAGTACAATGGACCAGTAGTTGTGTCTGAGTGCTCCATCGGATAGTAACAACCTCCGACAGAAAAAAGAAAAAAAGAAAAAAAAAGAAGAATATAACAAGGGCAAGGTTTCATTCCCTACATTACAATCTTAAATTCACCGTGGGCGAAAATTCAAAGGACAAACTATATAAAGTTCGCACATTGATAGACAGATAGACTTTCCTGAAGAAAACTTTTAAGATTCCTAAGCATAAAAACATTTGCGTTGATGAAATGTTGGTTCCATTGAAAGGGAAAACGGCTTTGAAACAGTACCAAGGGCAAAAAGCTATATGAATCAACTCCATCGGTTTCCCTTCGATATGACGGATTTGAACATTGGCCGGAAAATACTGTGGATAAACGGAGGTGCAAGATACTAGGATGCTCAGGATACTCCAGGTAGATGTGTGTAAAATGCAATATTCATTTTTGCGTCCCAAACGCAACCAGAAATTGTTTTTAGGCATATCACAAACAAAACATGTAAAAATGTAAAATTTAAGCATTTTTTCTATTTTTTTATTTTATTTTTTTTTTAAGTTTTTAAGTATATTATCCATATAGTAACATCCATTATAACGAATGAAAATACATGTACTTGTACGCATAAATACTCTTGAAAATCTTTAATTTTTATTTTACTTTAAAGGAAACAAAATTTACCCAGCACCAATGAAGAATTTTATGAATTTTTAATTTTTTTTATTTTTTTAAATTAGTTTTGTCTATATAAATACACGTATTACCCTGATATATTCTTAATTTTGAATTCTAGTTTGAAGTAAATGACGAAAACCGAATGTAAATGCAATAATTTATGAATTTTTTAAGTTTTTTAATTTTTATACTTGTATAAACATTAGTTTTTTTAATATTTTCAAAGCTCCCTTTTTCTTTATATTATATTTGAAATAAACAAATTTAATGATATTTTTTTCAAAATTACAATTTTGTAAATAAATGTTTTGTAAAAAATAAAAATACATAATTTAAATATAATATTGTTGTCCTTTGTTCTGCTGCTACTTGAGACAATTGATGCCAATTTGCAACGTTCCCAAAAACCACTTTAGAACAAATACTTAACAAAATGTTCCAATATTTTTAGTCGGAGCCTCCGTAACAACAAAAAGAAAAAAACATATTTTTTTAACCTTGGAACAATAAAGAAGTTCCGAAAGGGTTTTAACATATCCCAATGCAAATGTATCCTTAAGAATTATTGCTTTATAATATCGTATACGGTATTCACCATTTTCAAGGTTCGGAACGATTAACGGAAAACTGCACTAAAATCTGTTCTTTTATTTCACTTGTCACTTTTGAAATAAAATTTTGACATGCCGGCGTCATTATGGCGTAAACTTTTGTCCTAAATTTGTCACTACGTGTTAATTTAAAGTCTAAACCTGCCAACTGATATTTTTAAATGGCCACAGTATTTTAACTGGAATGAATGGTTGGACGAAATATTAACCGAAAGACACACGAGTGACCACCGAATGGCGAATTAAGCATGAATTTAAAAAAGTCAAAATTTGCCACGAAATTTGACACGTGTAATCGTAGCTTGAGCGATGGCTTGCAGATGCAGATTCAATCCAACCAAGAGTATAACCTGAAGAAACTTTCACGATTCAGCTGTTCGGACATTTCAAATAGATTCACGCAGGTTAAATATCCAAAAGGTTCAAGTACCTCGATATTTTCCATTTCGACGTAGTTTCTTTTCCCATATTTCTTAAATAAAAAAGTATCAGTCACGAGCATGCAATTTTGATGAGCTTGCACACGCGCAACTGCATACAATACAGAGTTGTCGTTCTAGCAATATAAAATAGATATAAGGATCCCAAATTGTAATTTTAGTTACCAGGTGGTAGACAGGGACCCATCCACCTGTCGCCCGGTGAGATACCACCACATCATGCTATAGGCTCCGTGAAGTAGTCTTGACTACGTTTCGGAGTTTGGCAGATGGGCCGGTGCAATACGGATGGGACACAAAAGCCATGATGCGACTTCCTGAGATAAAGAATTCCGGAGGTAAACTAGTCTCCCATTCGAATCTCCGGGGGGGACTATCTCAGGGGGTTCAACATGCAAATAATCACCCACAAGACTTGCATGACGTCAGACATCAACGAACACAAAGAAAAAAGAGACTAAACACTTACAGAAGACAGCTAGCAACAGATTTCTGCAACATTCGAGGTCTAGGACTCAACAATGTCAACGTCAGCTGTGTGCACCAGCATCACCACCAGCAAGAAAAAAAGCCAGACGTCCTAGTTTTAACAGAGACTCAAATAAACTCAACAACTGATTACACATATCTTCAATGTCCAGAATAAGAACTACATCCTCGTTTTCGATATAAGGGGGGACTATGTGTGTTTTTTTTTTTTTTTTTTATATACTTCTCCCGGGAAAGGCGAACCTATAACGCTTCAACAGCGCCCCGAGATGCCTGCAGATGTATGTTTGTTCTGCACTTAAATTGCTGCAAATTGTAGTCTTCTAGAAATATATATCTGGGATGGAACCTACAGATCTCGACATAATATGGCTAAAGCTCGTTCTACAAAGTTGTACCAAATTCGTTTGCTGCCTGTACCGCTCACCAAACGATAACGAACCATCTACATTATTTCGTCATTTATCCGATAAGGTAGACTGGATACAAATTCATCATCCAACCGCTGAAGTTATTATACTTGGTGACTTCAATGCCCATAACATGGATTGGCTACCTACGATATTCTAACCGAACAGACGAGGCAGGGAAACAAGCTGAAGACTTCGCCATTTGCTGCAATTTCTCTCAGCTCGTTGATGAGCCCACGCGAATTCCAGACAATCCAACAAATTACCGAAACACTCTCGATCTGTTTCTCACAACAGAGCCAGATAATTATGAAATAAAAGCGTCTGCTCCCTTAGGGAATTCGGATCATGCTCTAATATCTGCTATCCTCTCTATAACGATACCAATAGGAGCGAAAAAGGATCGTTATCGTTCGATTTGGAATTATAGTAAATCTAACTGGGACGAGCTGCGTAATTTCTTCGCTTCGTTGCCATGGGCTGATATGTGCTTTAGAGATACTGATGTCAATATGTGCGCAGAAGCCGTAACCGAAAATATTTTACTTGGTATGGAAATTTATATTCCACATTGCATCAAAAAATTAGTTTCAAATAAACCGTGGTTTAACAAAGAATGCAAGCGAGCTACCGCAGCGAAAAACAAGGCTTTCCGTGAATGGCGGTCAAACCCTTCAGAACTAAAAAGATCTGAATTTACAATTCTTCGAAATAGATGCAACCTAATTATTGAATCGGCGAAGACAACTTACAGCGAAAGAGTCACTAACAAAGTGATTGGATGTCCTAGCGGCTCACGCGCATTCTGGTCCATGGCAAAGGCAATCAGTAATAACTTTAGTTGCTCTTCTTTTCCAACTCTAGCAAAAGAAGACGGCACGCTAGCAACAACACCTAAAGAAAAGGCAGATCTTTTCGCTAGCATGTTTTCAAAGAATTCCACCCTAGATTCTGCACAGATAGAGCCACCAAATATCCCGAGGATACAATCATCGATGGCAAAAGTGAAATTTCGGCCTCGAATAATTCAACGCATCCTTAAAGAACTCGATTGCAATAAGGCAACGGGACCCGATGGAATCCCGGCTATAGTACTCAAGAACTGTGCACCAGAACTTGCACCTGTACTCTGTAAGCTGTTTAGCATGTCGTACTCCCAGAAGACGTTTCCTTCTTGCTGGAGGACCGCTCGCATTCAACCTATTCCAAAGAAAGGGAAGAAATGTCTGCCACAAAACTATCGTCCAATAGCGTTACTTTCTATGCTCTCTAAAGTAATGGAAAAGGCAATAAATGTCAAAATAATCAAATATCTAGAAGGCCATCGATTAATAAGCGACAGGCAATACGGATTTCGGAGCCGTCGTTCCACTGGTGACCTGCTAAGCTACGTAACGCACTTATGGACACAATCAATTGAACAACACGGCGAATCCAGAGCCGTAGGCTTGGACATATCAAAGGCGGCTCTATGAATTAACTGCAAAGGAATTAACTCCAAAAAAAAAAATGAAATAAGTCCCAAGAATTTCCATATAAATTTAGGAGTTATTGCAGGTGAAAGAACTCCAAAGTGTTGGGACTATTTTCATCAAGTTTTGGATTTATAACACTTTTTAGTATTAGGAATTATATCATAAAGAAATAACTCCCAAAGCCATGCAGATGAAATAAGTGCAAATTAGGACTTATTTCATCAGCACGGCTTTGGGAGTTATTTCATCTATGTTTGGAGTTATTTCATTTGTCTTAAAATAGCATTTTGTAAGAACATTTTGCCTTCTTAACTGTATTTTTTTTTTATTAAACCGTTGCACTTTAATATTTTTCGTGGTTGACATCATTTAAAAGCCGCTTAGAAAATCAGTTGGTAGAAAATACTCGTAGTGTATTGATCCGTCAAAAAGAAAGTACAAGCACAAGTTGGACTTTCTTTCAGATTGTTTTTTATATCAATTTTTTTTTGGGTATAATTATAGTAATCAAAACGCGACAAGAAACATAGATTTCAATAAGATAAAAAGGACTTTACAAAAATTAACAGCAAACGTTTTCATAAGCTCGCCCAAATCTGCCCTTGAGGTAGTTGAAGCGTTCCAAAGGGAAAACATCTGGAACAATTTTGGAGTAACTTTACACGCAGATGAAAAATGCAACTTTTCTAAAGCATGCATTGCCGATGAAGACTTTTCATTCTGCGTATTTGCCACAGAAAATATTATAAAATTGATGCAGACGAATATTCCTGTGGCAAACCGCAACTTCTTGGCGGATGGAACCTTTTCAGTGGTACCTGTTGGATGTTTTAACCAACTTCTGATTATATACGTTGAATATTTCGAAAAGGTAATAATATGTATATAACTAAATCGCCCTCGGCGGACGGCGCGGGTGGCGCGGACGACGCGTACGGTAACGGTTACGCCAAAATAGGTAAGGAGGACATCTTTGGTAGCACAATCGGAAAACACGGCCTACAAGACACCACGTCTGGAAACGGACTTCGGCTGATTGATTTTGCTGCGGGACGTAATGTTACCATAGCTAGTTCACGGTTTCCTCACCTCAATATACACAAAGGAACATGGCGGTCACCTGATCATCAAACCGTAAACCAAATTGATCACGTTGCGATCAACGCAAGGCACTCCTTCAGTATTCTAGATGTCCGAACTTTCCGAGCGGCCAACATAGACTCGGACTACTACCTTGTTAGCAAGTGCCAAAGACCAGTGGCGCCGATGCCAAGAAGCCATTAAAAACGCCGCAACTGATGTGCTCGGTTTCACCAGCCCACCCCCCCGAAACCCCTGGTTTGACGAAGAGTGCCGGCAAGCACATGCAGCAAAACAAAGTGCATATGAAGCGTCGCTGCATAGAAGGACGAGAGCAGCTCGTCAGCTCTACGAGCAAAAAAGGAGGGAAGAACATCGGCTTCTCCGGAGAAAAAAGAGAGAGCATGAGAAGCGCGCGATCGAGGATATAGAGAGGTGTTACTCCAGGAACAATGTTCGGAAGTTTTACCAAAAGGTAAAAAGAACGTGTCATGCTAACAACACCCGAACGGAGACCTGTAGAGACGAACAAGGAAACCTTGTAGTAGAGTCCAGAGAGTATCCAAACTAGAGAGCCAACTCCCGTGCACCTACCCGATTTTCCCCGCAAATTTTAAATGACAGCCCTCTCTCGCACGCTCTTATTTTTCCTGTCGGTGAATACGTGTAATTAATGGCCGCCCGGTGGTACTTTTATAATTAAAAACAATTTGTAAATGCATTTATAACAATAAATGTAGCACGAATAAATGTTGAGTATGGTTTTTTTTTATATATCTTTACTTGTTCTCTATCCATATTCGGCGCCAAAAAATGTATATCCATTCACATTTCAGTGTCTTGCAATTTTGTTTATATGAATTACATTTTCGACAGCAGAATTCATGCGGCTGAACCTTGGGCGTTGTTCCATAAATAGGTTAACAACATGCAAGTTATAGGGGGTATACATAATCATGCCATATTTTTTTTAAGAAAAAACAGGAAAAATTAAAGTTGATTCTGCATTTCACAGGTTTAAATATCAAAAAAAACTGTATTTACACAGGATAAAGATAAATGAGTGAATATTTAAATTAAACCAGAGCGGCACAATCCGCGGATTTAAAAATGTAGTTTGACTTGATAACGTGAAAAGCCCATGTAGAATCTGCAGACAAAGCATTGATGTGTTTGGTTGTTTTTGTGTGTCGAACAATATCTGCGTTTCCGCCGGATGCAGTCGAAAAATTTCCTTTACACTTTTTTACAAAAAACATCACTTTTTTTTCCGGTTTCCAAAAATGGATACTTTTCGATTAATTTGGCGTTGAGATCGCATTTGCCTTTTAACGGATTTGGAATATATTCATTCAATAAAAATTAAAGTAGAAATTAACACGCATAGGACTGTCTCTCAAAAGTAGGTACAATAGAATAAAAAATGGCGTTCTAATTTCAAATGTCGAAACCATTCGAAACAACAACAGAGACGGAGGATATATGGCATGCTTGAGTATACACTATACAGACATGTCGATGCAAACCAATATATGTTGTTTTTGTGCACATGTTTGCACAGACCGTCTGTGTCGTGCATAAACTAAATAGGAAATAGACTGACAGCTTCAGCCAAAAAAGAGAAAATGCCTACAAGCTGAATTTGACCTTGAGTGTAGCCCAGTTTGAATTCATGTATTTGTGCCATGTTAATCAAATGGGGCACACGCATACTTGAAAAAAACCAGCCTACACTTCCGGTTTAAACCAGATGACAGGTAGTCTGAGGTGGATTCTCATTTCAATATCGAGTGTTGGGAAATATTTTTCAGATTTCAGAGCACTTTTCCGAATCTGGATTTTTTTTCTTAGATTTACCAATAATAAGTGCGTTTGAGTTTGACTGATGGAGGGCCTTTAGGTTTTCGTGAATTTTTTCTACAGCTAGGAAAGGCATTGCATTTGGTGAATCTCTTTTTTTAAATTATTTATGTACATATAAATATTTAGAAATCATTCGGGACGCAAATTTAGAAATTTTTTAATATAAAATTTAACCAGTGAATGGAAAACGTTTTGAAAAATGTTGAAGGCTACACATATTCGAATCGCACGAATATCAACACAAGAAAGAATGACGTTTTCTTGTTCGATTATCTGAAATCTGAGAACGAATCTGAAAAAGCCCAATCGACCACAGCTTGAAACTCTTCGCCACGTTTTTATAGAAAAGTTGTTCGATTTTCTTAATTCTTGGTATCAAGTGAAACTAATTATATAGCTAACACAATAATTAGTAAACATGCAATAAAAAGCAGTTCATTCATAAAAAAAAGTGTTTCGTAGAAACAAACATACGAAATAATTGAAGTGCAATGAATGTTCAAATTGTACGACATAAAGAAAAGAAATATTTTTTAAAGTCATTCCATCATGAATTTTGTATATGAAGATATAATTTCAAAGATTTTGATTTCAAATACTAGTCCCATATTCGCCTAAGATTTTCCTTTAATAGGCGTGTTTTTTTGAGCTTCGATCTCAGCAAAGCAAAGTGAAGTAGGATTTTCAGCACGCAACTACAACAACTACGCCCTACTTGACACTTCGAGGAATCACAGTAGTTGTTGTAATTGCGTGCTGAAAATCCTACTTTACTTTGCATTGCTGAGTTCAAAGCTCAAAAAAACAGGCCTAATGTCGTTTTCGATTTGGCAAAAAGATACATTTTTTTTCATGTTTGATTTGCAAAAAAAAATCAATCTTTTTTTTTTTTTTGATTTGATTTGAGGCACTTTTGAGAAATCTCGATATTTTTTCAGATTTACGCATAGGCATACTTTAACTAATACCAAAGTTTATGACACACAGATGGCGAGTACGAATTGTTTATCGTTGGAAGGATTATTTATTATAAATTTTTTATATAACGCGTGTGGGAGCAATATTTTATATTCAATTATTTCGATTTACGTTATTGTAAATGTGTGAAAATTAATTGAAATAGATTGTGGGAAACTAATACACACAAGAACCAATAAAATTCTGATTTCATGTTCGATTGGGCAGCAGAAATCTGAAATCTCACATCAAAATCTGAAAAGCCAAATCGAAAACGACATAATTTTCGCAACCTATTTTTCTTTTCACATTGCCATTTTGTTCTCGATATTTGCCAGCGGTTTCTCTATCGATTTTTTGAACGTTTTGTAAAAATTATCGATTTGTTAAACGATAACAAAACTGTACTGCCGCTTAAATAAGTGTAGAAAATTACAAAAACAAACCAAGTCTCAGTTTTCTAAAATAAATTGTTGGAAGAAACAGCTAGGTATAAATGTGCAGACATCGTTTTGCAACAAAATTTGAAGTCTTACTATCAACACTCATGGTGATACCTACCTATCTTTACTTTAACATTTCACATAAAATCCTCTGTAAAGAAACATGAAACGGCATTATCTTCATTCATAAAATGTCTACTAAAAACATTTCACTAGTGCAATTGATTATACTCTCTACAAATAATTTTTGCAAATATCAACAATCGCCGTTAATTTAATGAAAATATCGCAGAAGCGACCTGCTAGAAGCAATCATAATGAATGTAATACTCATCCTAGAACCTAGCAAACAAAAAACATATTCTTTATTTCCTTGAGTAAGTATTACTATATTTTCCTTTGAGTATTTCATGTTCCAAGGAAAATGGAAATATCAATAATGACCTCTCATCTGTAGGAATTAATGAATGAATGCAATTCTGTACCGATTTATCTACCCAATCGAAAACATCATTTTCACAAATCTATTTGAAAACAATTAGAAAATGTTTTTGTTATGTCCACTCGAATACCCTATGAGCCTGTGGTCAAAATTTGATTATGAACTTGTTTTTGAACAACCCCCTTAGTCTACCACATCAGGAAACACCTGTGGTGAAACCACTAACCAAATTTAAATACAAACGTTTTGCATTGCAGAACAAAAAAGAAAATAAGGTTTTATCAAAATCATACCAATTACATATTTTTATTTACGTACAAATATTTTATTAAACATATTTTCAGACTTAACTTATAATAGATGTGTACAGCAATTAACTAAACAACTAAAGACAGCAGCTGTATCATCTAAGAATATCTCCAACGGTCATCACAATATTGAGAATCGTACCTAAGTCGGAGACATGATTATGTAGTTAGCTAACGTACCTATCTACCTAATATGTACGATGAAAAATGGGAAGAAATACATACCATTTTGTAGAGCACATAAAGACGAATTCAAGGATACCAAATAATTAGAGATAGCATGTACGGTTCCAGTGGCGTAGCAAGGGGGGGGCAAGGGGGGCACAGGCCCCGGGCGGCACTTTGCTAGGGGCGGCAATTTGGAGCAGTTAATTTTTTTTTAAATAAATAATTTATATATATTTATTAATATCATTTTGGCAAGTTATGGTTAGAGAGCTATAAGCGCCAGAGAGCTGTAATCGCCTACTGTACTATTTTATAAGCTCTTACAGTTTACAAGTTGTTTGAGTACGAGGACAGGCGTAGTAGGAGTTTCTGTTTTTTGATTGCAAGCAGTGTTGGTGATAGATCGATATCCTCACATATATGTACGAGTAGGTATATCTAAGAATTCAGAGATTTGTTTTTGAATTTGCATTAGACGTTATAAACTGAATATCCCAATGGACGTGTGTGAGGGTGTAAACGAAAAAAAAAAGAGGGAAATATTTGCAAAACGTAAGTTTTGCCCAGCTGCTATTGCATTTTTAATGGAAGTGTGGAGTTTTAAAAAAATATATGAACACAGATCGGCTTTTGGGTAGTAATTTTTCAGAAATAATTACAAAAATTGATTGAAAACTAAGTAAGGGATCTTAATTAAGATACCTATATTATCTTTAATATGTATTTTGATCAAAATCGTTAGAGAGGTTTTTGTAAAATTACGCCGAAAAAACGTAACAAATTTTGCAATGTTGCTTGAATAATACTATTGCCTAACTATTTAGCTGAAAACTGACTACTTATAAGTTATTGTTCGGGGTGTAAGCATAACTTGGTTTTTAGAGTTTTATCGAATTTAAAATTGAGGTTTTCGAGATATAATAAAATAAATAAATAGTTGGCGCAACAGGTCGGAGGGACCCAAGGCCAAGCTTCTCACAACCATTGGTTTCTGTGAGTTTTTTTCATTTTTAGAAAGAATGGAAGGGATCTTCAATTAAATTCCGATTCCAAACGGCTAATTGAGAAGCTTTTTCAAGACAGTTATACTCTAGGACGTTTGTCAGACGTCCGCGAGAGGTGGTACGGTGAAAAAAACCCTAAGTTGGAATTTGGGTTTTTTGCGGGATTCAAACCTGGACCCCTCGCTTAGTAGTCCAACATACTAACCACTAAGCCACTGCGCCTACACTTTCGAGATATAAGCAGTTTTTAAAATTAGCGTTTTCGGTGATTCGAATTTAAAATTAAAGCCACAATAATTTTGGAAACATAAATTTTACTGTAACTACCCATTCTGGTCAAAACCGTTATCGCATTTGCTTAGAAAACTAAAGAAAAAAGGTTTAAAAAAAAAACTTATTTTCAAAAATATATTGTACGATAATGGGTATGGTACGTTTCGCTTAAATTATTGGGAAAATTAACGTTTCGCCGAGGTGGCGAAATGATCAATCTGGGACATAGTAAAACGTATAAACGATATTTGAAAAATTACTTGACAACAATATCAGCAAATTGCCAAATGATTTTTGCAAAATGATCAAAAATCATTTAAAAAAAATACGAAATATAAAAACGCCAATTAGTAATCGCGCAATGATTTAACAATTTAGGGAATAAAAACCGAATTTAAAATTCAGGATTGTAAAATAAAGGAAATATTTAACGACTAAAAGCAAAAAAAGAAAAACCGAATGAATTCTGCAAAATAATGGTAACCCTACGATTATATAGACAAAAATTGAGTCCTCTATTCAGGTAGAAATGACTACATTACCATAGAAATTAATTTTTGTTTTCGAGATGTTTCGAAATTTCAAAAGTACCGTTATTCGATTCCAGAAAGAAAGGTATTTTTTTATTTTTTTAGTGGGTGAAAAAATTATGGGGGCGGCATAAATTGGGTCTGCCCCGGGCGGCTCCAACCCACGCTACGCCACTGTACGGTTCGCTAGAGAAGGGTTCGAAAGCGTAACTTTTTTCATTAAATGTGCTATGGTATTAAAAGAAGCTCCACTTTCGAGCATGTCTATTGAAAACTTGATAAGCTGCTGTTATGAGTTTGGTATCCTTAAATTAAACGAATTTGCTCTATAAAATAGTGTATTCTGTTTTGCATTTATGTTTTTATTTTAAAATTTAGTTGTACGCAACAATAAAGAGAAAAAATTGGGTCTTTATTTTCTATTGCATGCTTGAAATCTAAGAGCAAACTAGAAAAGTAATTAGTTGAATCAATTAAGTAAATATATGTTACATTATTTTTTTTTTTTTTTTTTGAAACAAACTGATTTTTTTTGAATTTCCCATTCAAATACATTCACCATACCGCCGCCATTACAGGTTTATAACGACGCGCGCCAATTTTGTTTGCATTTTTACATGTATTCACAGACAGGCTCGCTCTCAGAGAGAGGGTGGGAGAATCATTAAAAAAATCTGCGGGTGAAATTGGGGAGACGTACGAAAGCTGTCAGCAGTGGTGCCAGATAAAATTTTCCAAAATCTGCATTTTCTGCTTAAAAAATCGTCAAAAAATCGTCATTACCATAAAAGCAAGAAATTGTAATAATAATTATAATAATGATAAAAACACGATTTTTCAAGCTTTCTTTATTTCGTCGCCTGAGAATTGTTTTGTCCCATACGCCGTTTCGAGAAAAACGAAGTTAAAAACTTGTGCCTTTATTATTCAAAATCTGTATGACAGGTTTAAAAAAAAAGAACAAATTTTCCATATAAAGTTTGTTTTATTATTAGCTTACGTTCCAATTTTCAAGCCATTTTGCTCTACTCTTCAGTTGCTACATATATATAAGTTTACGTAAAAGTCAATTTTTTATAATATACCCATATCCCATACACGTGGGACATCAAAAAGTGGGATAATATGCTACAAAACAATTCCCATACTGAAAATTGGAGAAGAAATGGAGTTCACCTCCTATATAATTTTAAAAGAAAATTCAATTTCGTTTTCGAGTTTCAACTTGTTATCTTATACATAATATTAATAGGCGAATGCAAATAGTTAAGAACCACTTTATCTTTTCTGTTTTTTGAAGATTGTGCAGAGATGCATCGCTCTGTGTAATTTGTTTTCTAATATTTTGTGTATAAGCCAGGTTTCTGGTTAACGTCCTGATACCATTAATTACTTTGTAGATTGAAAAATATCATACCTGATGAATAAGTCATAATCATATTACATATTTCTTAGCATCTGATTTAGAAATAATGTTTTGAATACATATTTCTGGAGTATACCTACGGTGACCCTCCGTCCTTTATTTAAAAGGACACTCCTTTCTTTCTTAACCCCGTCCTATATTTTTTTCTTTTAAATGAAGGACGGATTTTGAAATGTTTAATAAAAATTATATGGAAATAAACGAACCCCAAAAGATGGTTTATGGTATGGTACAAACCAAATTTATAAACCGTTGATTTGAATGAATATGAAGTCGACGCTGGATATCTAAGCATTGGTAAGGCTCAGCGGAAAACGGATTGCAGATTTAAAAAGAGCATTTTAGCATAGAATCAATTTCTAACTAAAAAAAAAAACATCAAAATGGCGTATGGGACAAAACAATTCTTAGGCGACAATTTTTCGACAAAAAACTAACTTAGTCTTCTGCTAAGTACAAAAAAAAAGGAACACATTTTTCAGTCTTGTGATGTTTGAAATGTTAAATTCATTGCATGGTAGGTACTTATAAAAACAAATAAATATAATAAATAATCACAAAAAATGTATATTACTTTTTATTTATTTCAAATACATATTGGAATTGAACTTCTTAAGAAGTGTGTCGTTTACTTTGGCATGAGTTAGTGAAAAATCGTCAAATTGTCGTTGGGCATTTGCTTGAGACCTGAAAATCGTCTTTTGGCAAGCCAAAAACGTCAAATCGTCATTGAGCCTAAAAAACGTCAAAATGACGATAAATCGTCAGATATGGCATCGCTGGCTGTCAGTCTATTTCCTATTTAGTTTATGGTGTCGTGTTTATCCATGTCGAGTGTTTGCAGCGACCGTCTGCGTGAATTCAATTTTTTTTTAATTTTTCTTGGTCTGCAACGACGTATCTGTGTCGTGTATGGTGAATTTGCACAGACGAGCGAGCAAATTCAAGGCATCACCATGAATAAAAGAAGCGAAAGGCAATTCTGGGTGGAATTTTTCATCGACACGACGATCACGACGAAACGATACAAACTTAAATCATTAAGGCATGTTTGCACAGACTACGGTCTGCAACGACATGTCTGTGTCGTGTATGCCCCCTATTAAGACCAAGTTTCCACTAGGGAAAAACTAAACTTTAGAAAATGTATTTCCGAAAATAAATTTCCATTTGGCTTGGTTGTTTTCAAATTCGTTTATTTATTAACATATTTGTACACAGTCAAAGTGCGATTGGAAATTCTGAAGTTGAATAACACTGAACAGTGTTGAATAATGTTACATAGGAACAGTAAGAATCTAATGCTTTTCATATTTTAAAAAAAAAGACGTGTCTTTAAACTCCGCACAAAAATACAATAATGAGGTATTTAATTGGATTTTGCGATATGATGTTCGATTTCGCATATTCAATCGTGAGAATCCAAATAATTTTGTTTATCGATGGTATTCTCATGTTCTATTTCGTTTTCTATAGATATAGTACAGTACTATTAACAAATTTCAGCCTCGACATTAAATTTACGGTAGCTCACAATTGCAAAATGTTTTTTTTTTTTTGAATAGGGCTTATATTGAATTACTAATGTCATTTTCCATTGGGATTTTCAGAATTTGCTCTCAGACTTCAGCTTTTTCGTGCACAATGGAACATAAAACGAGATTTTTCTTTCTTTGCATTTATGGTGGTGCGTGTTTTAAAAGTCAGCTGTTCTTAAATTGTAATTTGTTTTTATAAAAATCTATTACATTTATGTTAATACTCATTCCACTGACAAAATTTAAACTGTTCTCTACTTTTCACAGACTTATCGTCTGTAAAAACCTAAAATAACACACTTTCAGTTTTACAAATGACAAATGTTTGGTGTTAGTGTAAGTAGGTGTGAATTTCGCTTGAATTGAAGATCCACAAAATTGCCTTGACTCTGAAAAAAAGTTATAGCCTAAGTTGAGAACGATAGTACCTATAAACGGATCAAAAATATTGAATTATTTTTTTGAATTTAACAAATGCATGCTTGCACATATATTTATATTGTGTAAGTATGCATTTTACGTATCAATTACAGATTGTAAATTATGCTGAAACTGAAATATGTTTTTCCCACGGCATACAAATTTTTTTCTCCTACATTGTGTTTAAATATTGAAGTTAAGAGATTAAAATCAACAATAAAAAAAGGAAGAGTGCAAAAAACCATGTTAGTTAATTTTTCTCTGACTAACATGAAATGGATTCCTGCTAAATATTGACAAATGATTATTATAAGGTATTTGACATTGTGATGAAATTATATTAGGTATATTATATCCGAAATTCGATTTTCCAACAATTTCATAAACTTTAAAAAGTGTTTAAATTGAACTGCGATTTGAACGCCGTGTAACTAATGGGCACTAAAAATGACGAACACAGTCGCCTCCACTTAAATTTCCACCTTAGTAATGGCCGCCCGATTGACATGAAGTCCCTGCCTAGGAATTTCGTAAGTATGCATGCGGCAGCAATGGCGCTCCTTTGATTTGTACGGGCACGAATACTTAGGAAATTCCTAGGCAGGACAAGGTCTCAAGAAGCTTGTAGGAAAATGTACCGTTTCTGCTCTCAGTTGACCATCTAGTTTGTATCATCTTTGGTTTCGGATGTCGATCAAGTAGGATCTTCTTTTGAAATAATAAATATTGAAGCTTAATAATTGTGGTTTGAGTTTTGTTTTGATTCCTATACAGCTTACAGTCGGCAAGGAAGTTCGGATTTATTTTAGTAAGGATTTGTAGGGAAGCTACTTACTGTTTGATCTGTATAAAACTTCCGTCAATAGATTGCGGCACATACGTCTCTCATGTGGTTGGAACAATTGGATATGCAGAGCTAAAAGAAAATCTTCCAAAGCCCACGTGTTTGAAAGAGAGTTTCTAAAATGAATGCGAATGGTTTTGGACGCGGCTGTGGGAGCTGGTATTAACAAATCCAATGGCGACGTCTCAAAAGGAATTGGGAAGAACTCAAGTGTAAGGAAACTGTATAGGGTGCTCTGCAAGAGGTGTACAGGGTGTTCTTTAAGAGGTACAAAAGTGCATATTAAACTCAAGTAAGATGCAAATAACCCATCGTAACGACCATGGTAGCAGCCTCAATGGAAAAATAATTTAAAGCCCAGTGAACCACAATCTAGAAGTGTAATTTGCGGCTAGCTTTTCGAGCAAGTCTATGCATTTACCAATTTATAGTAAAATGCGAACCAATATCAAATTAGCTATCAGTAGTAATAGTCCTTACTCAATTTGTTTGTCACTGGAAAAGTGATAGGAATTTGAATAAGAAAACCCAGCCCTTTTTTACGACAACGACTGTTTGATTGAATCTATTCCCACGAGGCTTCGAGTTGACGTATAGCAGTGCGGTTTCGGCTTGAAAGCCACTGTCATTCTTTGTCGATACCGAAAGAAAGGCCATGGTTGATCTAACCAACGCCATCTCTTCAGGAGTTCAAACAAAAGCTACATAGGTTTTTCATTGCAACGCCCGTATATTATTTATACAATAATATATTTTTTTTTTTTGTTTTCACTAGGCGTAGGCACAGTCAACTTTTACAATAATTTTGTCAATAAAAATAGGGACCCACGCACATTCAAAATGTGTTCGCACGTGCAAGCTAGCTAGCCACGCTTCAATTTTTTTATAAATGCACATGCATCGCGCATCGCCTGCAAAATATAAAATGCACACACTTTTCCGCATGCCATTACAATGAAACAGCATCTCATCACACAATTTATGTTCATCCATTATAAACTACTCTCGCATTCAGATTATGTATTTGTATATATGCAGATGCAGAGAGTTGAAGGAAAGAAACGAGTCTTTAAAATCGGTGGCGGTAAATTTTCGAAACCGTCTGCACTGCAACTGCAACTTGTATGCTGAGCTTACCGGTTTAATTTTTGTTGCTATACGAGACATGTAGTTTTGTTTTATTTTTTCTCGCATTTATTATTGTACATTGGAAACTACATTCCAATTCAGAGTAAATGTCAAATGATTGCGCGGACATACAAGTTGACACAGACTGTGCTGAAGATTTTGTAAGATTCACTTTCGAGGAAACCATTAAATAAGAAAAACAAGCTGGAATTGGTAAAAGTTGATGTCGTTGCATAAAATTAAGGCTTCGCGAAAGAGGGCGCGCGCGAGCGCTTGTGCTTTGGTGACGTTTAAAGGTCACTGCATAACTAATGCTTACTGAAGGAGATCGGTGACGTTGGTAGATTGAACAGGTTACGCTTTGGTCGTGATTTCCGCTTACTAACTGGTTGTCCGTGTGTCTAATAGTCTTTTGAGCTAGCATAAGACAATGTGGATCAGAAGTCCACTCGATTTTAGATCAATATTGAACTAGTTGAACTAGATTGTAGTAATTTAAGCCGCCACTCTGGCCCAGTAACCAGTATTTTGGAAAGCGTGGTGCGGCCAACAAAGATTGCTCAACTGAACAATTTTACAGTAGCTCTTAGGTTTCCTAGGTCTTTTAATGTTCTTATCTAAACAAAGTAGTTGTTGTAGTTTTTTTTTTTTTTTTAACAGTTTGAGATGTACAAGTTCAAGGCATTGGATGTGGACACGAGTGAAGAAGGGATCTAAGAATATAAAACGAATATGACAAAATGTTGCTTGTCTTATTGGTGTACATTTTCTAAGAACC
The DNA here is from genome assembly GCA_946477585.1 of Cheilosia urbana. Taxonomy (NCBI): domain Eukaryota; kingdom Metazoa; phylum Arthropoda; class Insecta; order Diptera; family Syrphidae; genus Cheilosia; species Cheilosia urbana. Next base: position 8,479,040 of record OX297857.1, read on the forward strand.
TAAAATCAATATAATTTGGGTTGGGGTCGAAATTCGGAAAGGGCCAAAATTTCCTTTTAAAAAAAATTGGAGCTTTCGAAAGACTGTTTTTAAAATTCTGCTTCATAAAATTTAGTTTTCGCAAAATTCTGCAAATAAAAAAAAAAACAGGTTTGGAAAATGGCAAAAAGCGCGCACCTATTTTATTTTCATTTTTGTTTTGAATATTAGATAGATAAATAGATATTTTTTTTATTTGTATATAAGATTTACAATGGGTGTTTGTAACCGCACATTTTACAATACAATAATTTGATAATGGTAATTATCTTTCTATTGGAATATGGTATTATTTATTATGACAATTTACATGTAGACAAATCGACTTTTGAGGAAACTACAAGAAAAACCTCAAATTCAAAAAGCAAAAAAAGAAAAGAAAAAGAAGGAAATGGTTGACTAGAAAAGTTCAAAAATAAAATTAATTTATAAATATGTATCACATTTAGTAGCAAATAAATATATAAATAAGATAATATATAATAAAGAAGTAAATAAATAAATAAAAAAATAAATAAGTAAATAAATAAATAAATAAATAAATAAATAAATGAATAAATAAATAAATAAATAAATAAATAAATAAGTAAATGGAAAACATTAGATAAATAAAGATATAAATAACACATTTGCAAATGATAAATTATATATGTACAAACATAAATTAACAATGATTGAACACTTAAAGAGTTAACAAAGAACATCTAAGAAACAAATAATTAAAGTTCTATGTAACAATAAACATTTCAAAATTTATAGCAACAAGTATGAAAAATGACTAGGTTAAATATTTAATTGGTTAACGAGGGGATTGTCGGCAAAACTACTTCTTGTTAGAAATGTGCCTTTAAGCTTTTGGATTCTTTGAGCAATCAACTCAACATTCGCCTTTTCATGGAGCTCTAAAGTTGGATACCTCCATGGTAAATTAAATATCATTTTCAATATTTTATTTTGCGTAACTTGCAACTTTTTGATATGGCAGGCAGCAGAGTCGCCCCATACTTGGCAACCGTATAACAGGATTGCCTGAAAAATTATTTTATAAATAATAATTTTATTTTCAATTGAGAGCAAGGAATTTCGATTTATAAAGGGGTACAACATCTTAATTGCAATGCCTGTTTTCTTAATCGTTTTGTTGATGTGATCCCTAAATGTAAGTTTAGTGTCTAGATGAACACCCAAATACCTAATCGAAGGCTCCCAATTTATATTGCTTCCGTTTACATGGAACTGACTGCTGGGAAGAAAACAAGCTTTTCTTTTTCTTGTAAAAAAGATCGCTTGAGTTTTTGCATCATTAAGCTTAATTTTCCATCTCCTATAATAACTTTCTAGTAAACTCATTCCATCTATTAAATTCCTCTCAATATTAAGAGCGAATTGATGGGATGAATATATGGCAGTGTCATCCGCAAAGATAGCCACTTCACAGAACGGTAGAGTGGGAAAATCTGACGTGTAGATATTGTATAATATTGGTCCGAGGACTGAGCCTTGTGGTACCCCTGCTTCAAAGTCAACTAAACTAGAAACGCAACTATTTATGTGGACATTAAAACAACGGTTGGACAAGAAAGACTGTACTATTTTACAAAGAGACGGAGGAAAGTTGAAATTAATCATTTTTTAAATGACTCCCTCATGCCAAACTGAGTCAAAGGCTTTTTCGATGTCTAATAATATCATGCCAGTGGATTTACCTTGAGAAAGTTTGTCTTTAACAAAGTTGCAGATTCTTACTACCTGATGGGATGTGTTATGAAAACGTCTGAATCCAAATTGTTCATTGGGGTAAATTTGGTGTTCGTTGATAAATTTTAAGATTTGTTCCTTAATAACATTTTCATATATTTTACTCAGATTGCTTAGTAAGCTTATGGGCCTATAGCTTTCTGGGTGTTCTGGTGTTTTTCCAGCTTTCAGTATTGGAACCACTTTAGCTTTTTTCCAAGCAACGGGAAAGTATTGTAATTTAATACAGGCGTTTATTATAAAGGTTATGAATTTGATGCCTATTTTGGGTAGTTGTTTCAAATAGATATTTCTTATATGGTCAACACCTCCAACCTTTCTAATGCGCAGGCCGTTAATAATGAATTGTATATCCTCTTCACTTACAAATACATCAGATATACAATTAGCATTTGCTGAAATGAAGGCTTGAACAGTGTCTCTCACCAAGTTATTCGTATATGCATCACCTAGATGCTGAATGATTGTTTGCAAAGCTACAGGCAAGAGCGTTAGCTTTTTCAGTATCCGTGAAGAAGGAATTGGTTGCGCTTTTTAAAAATGGCAACTGTCTGTTTTTTGTTTTTATCACTTTCACAATATTCCAGAATGGTTTTGCGTTTTTATCCAAGCAGCTGAGTTTGTAATTCCATTCTGCGTTTCGGTGCTTGAATATTTCATTGGACACTTGTTTTTTTAAGAATAGCATTTGATATCGAAATATGGGCTGGCGATATCTTTGCCAAAATCTTCTGCTAATGTTCCGTAGCTTAATTAACTCCAAGATATGGGGGGGTAATCTATTGGTGTGATACCTTTTTGGTATTTTTGGGATAGATTGTTCAGCCGAACTTAAAATGTTTGCGGAAAAGGTGTTGACAATTGAATCAATGTCCTCCTTGCACATGACGTTATCAACATTCATTGGATCGTCACGTAATCTTTGTTTGATTTCAGAACGGAAACGCGGCCAGTTCGCATTTTTTAAATTTTGTATATATTGTACTCTTTTTTCACCCGACCATAGAAGCCGACAAACTACAGGGTTGTGGTCGGAGCTTAGTTCATTTAAACATAATGGTTGAGTAAATAGACATGGCACATTGGTAATAAATAGGTCATTTAATTTAAAAAAAAAGTTTTTACTTTATTTTGTTTATATTCGTTAGTTTGAAAAAAAAAAACAGAATTAGCTGAATTTTATTGCTTAAAATTTAAAAAGTATAACAAAAACAGAGAGTTTGCTTGTGACCACACACGCCAGATAAGAAACTTCTCTCGCTAAATATGGATGTTACATAGTATTGTGTTGTAGTTGAATTTGTATCAGGAAATTTAATAAAAAAAAAAAACTAATATTTATAATACTCTATAATCTTAATACAACGCAGTAGATAAGTGTATTCATTCACTTAAAACGCTTCGTAAACGCAATGCTATCCAATGTTTTCTATTTTTAGAGTTTTTGTTTGCATTTCGGTATGATTTAAGTTCAGTTAGGATTCAGTAGTCTCTATAGTGTCTATGTAAGATCTAGCTTTAGCACTTCACTCCCCAGGTCCAAATTGCTCATTTATATTTTAGTAGGTATTCGCTTTAAGAATTCAGTTGAATGAATTAAAAAAAACGTATGTCCTCTCTTTCAAACTAACGGGTGATTTTTTAAGAGGCTTAGAACTTTAAAAAAAAAAAAAACACAAAAAATTCGAAAAAATGAATGAAATATTTATTTGAATCGATAGTTTTAACCTTGCAATTTAATGTTTAAAGATAATTTCATGCAAATGTTGACCGCGGCTGCGTCTCAGGTAGTCCATCCGCTGAGTCCAATTTTGGCATACTCTTTCACACATATCGGCCGGTATCTCACGAATGAATGCATGGATGTTGGCTTCCAGTGCGTCAATCGAAGCGGGCTTGTCCCTATACACATTAGCCTTGACATACCCCCACAAAAAATAATCTAATGGTGTCAAATCGCACGATCTAGGCGGCCAATTGACCGGCCCGAAACGTGAAATTAACTGTTCACCAAACTCGCCTCGCAATTGCGCCATTGTTTCGCGTGCTGTGTGGCATGTGGCACCGTCTTGTTGAAACCACATATCATGCAAGTCAAGAACTTCCATTTCGGGCAAAAAAAAGTTTGTTATCATCGCTCGGTAGCGTTCACCATTGACAGTAACGCTGCAATTCGCATCATCTTTGAAGAAATATGGCCCAATAATGCCGCCGGCCCATAAACCGCACCAAACAGTGGCTTTTTCGGGATGCATTGGTAGCTGTTGCAATGCTTCTGGCTGATCTTCACTCCAAATGCGGCAATTTTGCTTATTTACGTACCCATTCAACCAAAAATGAGCCTCATCGCTGAACACAATTTTTCGATAAAAAAGCGGATCCTCGGCCAGCTTTCCAAGAGCCCATTCACCAAAAATTCGGCGTTGTGGTAGGTCGGCTGGCTTTAGTTCTTGCACAAGCTGTATCTTAAAAGGCTTTACGCACAAATCCTTCCGCAAAATTGTCCACGTAGTGCTGTAACGAAGGCCTAACTGCTGGGAAGGGCGCCGAATCGACATTTCGCGGTCTTCTTTCACACTAGCTGATACGGCCGCAATATTTTCTTCACTACGCACAGTAGGTAAACGTGTTGGTGGTTTATTGTCCAACAAAGTAAATTTGGTGCGAAATTTGGTCACAATCTTCCGAATAGACTGCTCAGGTCGAGAATGCCGATCATAAAATGGAAGCAGCGCGCGATGAACATTTCGAACCGAGCACGAATTTTGATAGTAAAATTCAATAATTTACAAGCGTTGTTCATTTGTAAGACGATCCATGGTTAAATTGCAAACCAAACTGAAGCTGTTTGACAGTGACACAAGGTACTAAACACACGTCAGCTGTCAAAACCAGTGTTGCCAAAACCAAACCAGCTAAAAAATCACCCGTTACAACCAACCATATATATCCACAAAATTCCATTGAAGTCAGTTGAGTAGTTAAGAAGACTGACATCCTGAATGGATGGACATTAAGTTACTCCAATGAAGTAAAATATCTCTCTCTTGATAAGAAACCAAACATAAAGTCAGCCACAGAGCGTGCATCTAGACGCCTTAACGCCTTGCCTGCCTTGGCATCACAGAGGCTATGCGCACTTGTGGCCATTATTGGGCTCTCACCCCTGCAATTCTTCATTATGAAGACGGCTGCTAGATGCGCTGGAATATAGGTTTAAATCAGTTGAACATGTGGGACGTCTGACGTCTGACAAAACATCCGAGAGTATAAATGTCTTGAAAGAGCTTCTCAATTAGCCGTTTGGAGTCGGCATAAAACTGTAGATCCCTTCCATTCGTTCCAAAAATGAAAAACTCACACAAAACGAATGGTTGTGAGAAGCTAGGCCTAGGGTCTCTCCAGACCTGTTGCGCCAACTATTTATTTATTTTTTTTTTTAATCCCAAACTTGGACATGTTCTGCTCCGTCCCTGACACTATTTCGGGAAACAGTAGCTGGTGTCTTTGGACACAACACTAAAGTCTCGATACCCATGGTAATGTCTCCCACGGTTTTTCAGTTTTCTCAGACAGTCAACGCCTTACAAGCTTTGGCGTCCAATACAATGGACTCCAAAATAGTTAAATTCTTTCACGATGCTCGGCAAACCCTAGCTAAACACAACAAGGCAAAACTTGGCTGTATACCAGGATATTGCAGGCAACAGACATGCAGAGAAACTAGCTAGGGCTGGTTCCGAATCTTTTCTCTGTGGACCAGAACCGTACTGCACCGACAATTGAACTACTGCGCTAAGGATAATTAATGAATGCGAAAAACAACTTCGTCTTGAACACTAGAAACATGTCCCGGGTCTAAGACAATCCAAACGTTTAATTAAACGCTACTCCTACAAAGAAATTTGTATGAAGTAGGGATAGGTAATAAAAGAAAGAGCTTCGTCACAGGTCATTATGGCCTCAGATATCACCTCAACAAAATGAACCTCTGTCCGGAAACAAAATGCAGATTCTATCCGGAGGATGTTGAATCCTCTCAACACATTTCTGTGACTGGCCGGCTTTTCATTGGTCTTTTATAGAGAGACTTGTACACCAGCAGATTTACTGAACTCTGCTACTAAGGACTTATTGACATTCATCAGGGAGGTTGTACGTCTCTTAGGTTAACCTTTTCCCATTGATACAATAGATATTTTAGGTCGCAGTATCAGCCAACAGGGCATGGGACTTATTATGCTCTACTGATGGCTGGACCAAGCACGCACTCATACTTTCTACTTCACCAAAATCTATCTGCAATACCTATAAGTGAAGCTTATTTTGTGACTCAAAAACAATTGGGCGCTGCCGTAAATAAATTCACTTTAAATTCCCATAAAATTCACTTTAAGATTTGGCCACCCCCTTGAAATCGGAGATGGCTATGGTGTGGTGTGGTGTGTCTCAGAGTGCTTTGTGGCTGTCCTTTATTGCTCACAGCATCTACATCCACATATATCCACATGCTCGTCACCGGATAGATCAAATTCATGGTCTCCATTGATGCGTTCTGCCCTTCACTTGTCATCTGGTTGAGTACAAGTTTAGGGCTGAGTACCACTCAAGGCAAAAGAAATCCGAAGATTTTCCTTACATCCGTTCAAGAGATAATATCCCTGTTCAGGTGAATTTGCCCGTCCATCGATTCTACTTAAATACATGACTCGCAAAAAACTAATGGGCAAGAAAAGGAAATGAGCTTTGAGTAGACTTGCAGGCGATGGATTTTTTTTTTGTGACAAAATCATCTTAAATATATATATATACATATATAATAATCGACTTTGGCTTCTATGAAATAGGTACATAAAGTATTTGCTTTTTTTTTACAGCTGCTTTTTGGGTTCGCTTATGCTACTCTGTAACGCGGAAAGCCTGACAAAGGATAAGAAAAAGCAGTCGCCAGTTATTCTTGAGGAGAATGCTTTTGAAACTGCTCACAAAATTCATCGCCCCGATGAGGAATTCCACACATCGCACAAAATTACGGGCCTCCCAAAGGCGCAATACCTCAAGATACACAGCGAGGATGAGGATACCGCTAGCTCGCTGATGCAGCTGCAAGAGACACAAAATCTACTCTCGACCAAGGAACGACCCGAACTGAATCCAATTCTGAGTGCCCTCATTAACGAAGATGTTATGAAGAGCATAGAAGCGAAACGTGCCATCGAGCAGGAACAACTGGACGCTGTATCGGCTGAAGCTGCGGCGACAGAAGGTCCTTCTTTTGTTTTGACAACGTCCGAGCCGCCAAAGAAGGACCTTTCTTTGGACGACGATATCAACGTTGGCCTCATTGATCAGCCGATCAGCTTGGATGCAGCCGGTTCAGAGAACAATCAAAAATCTCGCATTCAAATTAAAAAAGGCCCCAACGGTATGGACTACGAGTACGAGTACGTTTACTACTACTACGATGATGATGAGGCTGCTGGAAAGAAGCAACAAGAAGCCGAATCGTCTGTAGTGGAGGAGAGTAGCAAAAAGGGAGATCTGCCGCAAGAACGTGGCAAGTCTCGTTACACAAATATCGAACGTAGCACCACATCGGCACCGGATAACGTTCTGGTCAGTGGAAAGGCAAAGGGACGCGCCAGCATACCAGAAGTGAGCGAAGACGTCGACGAGGGTCGTCTGCCAGTCATGACTCGATTCCCATCTCGCGGTAAAAATGTAGATGCTCAGCCAACAGCTTCATTGGAGGCTCTCGAAAATACAGCGAGTGCATCGAATGAGAAGAGCAAAAAGATCAGTGTGAAACGGCCAAGCCTCGAGTTGGTCGATAGCGAGACCTTCAACACAGATGAAAAACAGGTTAAGGGATCTCCACGTAATGGCGATTCGGAGAAGCCCGCACCAGCAGCAATAAGCGAAACGCCCCTAATCGAAAAAGAAGTTGTTGAAGACGAAAAACCGGGGGAAAAGGAAGAAGTGGCACCAATTGCTGAGGAAATTGATCAAACCACACCGCTGATGGAGAAAGCAGCTTTGGACTTGTATGCGATTTTGGCAAATGAGAATCTAGAAATGGATATGACCACCGATTTGGATAAGGAGCTGACTACGGACTTACCAGATACAACTGAATCGGCTGATGACGTCATGACAACGATTGACGAAGAGGCAGAAACTGTGATTCCAACAACACCTTCGACTACGACCACAACTACTACAACTACCACTGAGGCTCCAACAACCACGACCACAACTACAACCACAACCACAACTACAACAGCAGCTCCGTCACTGTTCGGAGCCGGTCGTCGGGGATTAGCTACAGCTGGCAGAAACAGGTTCCGTCTGAAGTCTGGAGCCACCGCAGCAACAACAACCACAACAGAATCATCAACAGCCGCCGCTGCCGAACCAGAGAGCACTGGGGGCCTCAAGGGAAGGAGTGAGTATTCTTAAACAGATTCGTAAATGTCGGAAATTAACGTGTACTTTTTCTTAGACCGTTTCCAACGTCCATCGTTCGGTAATCGGAACCGCGCTGCTACCTCTGCACCAGCTACAGCTACAGCTGAAGAAGAAATTGTGGTTAAGGAAGAAGAGAAACCAGTTGCAGCCTCCCCTCCGCTACGTGGCAGAAGTAAAAAAAAATATTTTTTAAATATGTTGCATGAACTGAACCTCACTTATATCTTTCTAGCACGTAACCGCTTCAATATCCGCGGTCAAGTCTCCACCACCACTACGACGACGGAGTCTAGCCAAGGACAAGAACAGAACGATGAGGAAAATCAGGTATCAAGTACCACAGCACGGTCCCTACGCGGCCGTCCCACACTAAACATCCGAGGCAGAAGTCGGCTGGGCTCCCGTACGACACCAGCAACTCAAGCCTCTGCCAATGAAGAAGAAGAGTCTGCCGCCTCCCCAGCTGCATCGCCTGAAGGCGCCGAAGAGAAACACGGCTCATCGTCTCTGCCAACAAGGCCCTCACGATTCAATTTGAACCGGGTTGGTGGTGGTGGGGCACCTGGCGGAAATCGTCTCTTACCACGTGCACGTCTTAACACACTTCGCACAACCTCAACAACACAAGCGACAGTCGAATCAGCTGACGAGAGTAGCAACGACGTGAAGGAAGAGTCCGACGATGACAATGCTGCCGCTGCCAAATCCGAATCAGAGACAACAACAGCTACCTCTGTAGGCGGACTTAACAGACTGAAGACTCGCCCACGCCTGCAGCTGCAAACCAAGACTGATAGTAGACCAAAATCATCACCAATTTCAGTAAGGAAAGTGAATCCATTATTGGCACGAAGAAAACTAGCCCTAGGACCATCAACAACAGGTAGGTTTGGCTAAAACCCAATGCACGATACAGATAATCGTATTAAGTGTCCATATAAAATTACCCATTATCACCTGAAAAGTATTTAGCGTGAAGGTTAAAAATGATTATTAGTAAGGCCCAATATCCTGCGCTGAGACATAACCTATATCCTATTTACAGAATCTCCTGCAGCAGCTGAGGAGCCCTCAGAAGACAGCGCACAACATGCATCTTCCGATGATTCCGAAAAGAAGGATGCAGACACAGCACAAACCACAGAGGATGCGACGCCAGAAGATGGCACAGATGTTCCTGAAACGACAACGAAGCAAGCCCGCGGACTAGGACTCCTAGCGCAGAGGAGGCGTCTGCCAATCCGAAAGCCCGGAACACTTCTTTAGAATGATTCGCTAAAAATCTCAAACTTCTAACGCTTCCCTCAAAGCCTTATCCTTAACCATACACAATATTTTTGATTTGTTTTTCCTGTTGGCCCTCTTAGCTGTGTCTTCTTTTCCAAACAAAAAGTTTTGTATTTATATATATATTTTTTTTTTTTTTAATTTTAATTGTAAAGCATTTTGAGCAAACGTTTGGAACAAAAAAACAAAAAAAGAGTGAACGTGAGATTATAATATAATTTTTTTATTTTATAATTTACCAATTATTGGTTAAAAGAGATGCAAACCATTTAAAAGAAATGAAGATTAAGATTGTTCTCCTATGTAATATGATGAAGTCAGTGTTTTATTTCTTTTTTATATTTTATTATTATAATACACATAATGTATGTAATTTGTATATTTAACGGAAGAGAATGAAATTAAGGAATTTTATGATTTGAAGGAAGGAAACTCATAAATTTAATGCTTAAACTTAGTTACGAGATAAATAAAGAAAATACGAAAATGTGAAAATAATCTGACGACTTTTTATGGTTTTTCATTTGTCCCAGTAAAGGAGGTCGATATTTGCGGTGAACAAGAAATCGCATGACATGAAGTGGGATATGGTGGGACACACTTCGAATTAAGGGTGCGGCTAAGGTTGCCAGACGACCGGGACTCGCCGGGATTGTCCAGATATTCTAAGCGGTATCCAGAGTCCCGGTGAAAAATGAATTGTCCAGTCAAAAGTCCCGGCGAAACTTATTTTTCAAATTCCATGATTTATTGAAAAAAGTGTATGTATTTCCAATTTCATAAAATTACAAAATAAAAAAATTCAATCACTGTGAAATACTTTCAATTTAAAAATGTAAGAATTTGACTGAACTCATCCACTCAACGAAATTGCAATCACTTTCAAACATTGGCACATTTGTTCGAACAGCTTGACTCAATGCGATTCGATCGCAGTCCATTTCTCGCTCCAATTCTCGATTAAATGCGTCTTGCATTGAATGATTTGGCTGTGGCATCCCCAATTTGCACAACATATTGCCACTCATGAGCAGACACATATCCTCGATCAATATCAAAGCTTTGTTGCGCATTTCATCTGACATCTCCAGTTCATTATCCGATGTCACAGTGCGAATTCGATGCAAAATATCATCGGCGATATCATCTTTGTATAATCAAAGTATCTACTTCATTTCCAAAAGTTACTAAATGTAAAATAGTAAACATAATTTATTAGAATAAACTTTTTAGGTATATTAAAAAAAAAAAAACTTCAAAGTTGTGGACAACAACAATTTGCTTGGAAAATAATTAAAATAATTGCCAACAACAATTGCTTTTAAAATTAAATTTTTTTTTTTTTTATTTGAAGTGTCACTACTCGATTTCTATCTAGTTTTTTTTTTTCAAAGTGTATTTCCCCATACAAACTTTCATAACCTCTTTCATCCCCTCCAAGTTTCGTTTTCGCGACAAAAAGTAAATAAAATCCTGATATACAGCAATACGAACAAAACAAAAAAATAATTATGAAAATCGTCCCAGGGGTTATCGAGTTACATGATCATCGAGTTACACCCCGAAAGAATTATATATATATAAGATAGAAGATAGAAGATAGATAGAAGATAGAAGAAGATAGATATGTTGTTGTCAAAGGCCGAAGCTCAGGCGCTAGGTTTGATTAAAAATACTTCGGTCAAAGGTCGAAATTGGGTTTTATTTCGGCCTTTGGCTGATGTATTTTTAGACCCTAGGAGCGACTGAACTTCGTTGTTTGACTATAACATTATATGAATATGAAGAGAAATGTGATTGAAATCTTTGTTTGTTTTTGTTTTTGTAATTCTTTTTTTGTTTTTTTTATTGAAATAAATACGCTTATTTGCACATTAATAAAACAAATTATTTCCCTTTTTTCATTAATAAACAAAAATAAAATGGTCGAAATTTGAAATGTCCAGACGAGTCCCGGAATTTCAACATAATGTCCAGATATGTACTGATTTCGAACTGGCAACCCTAGGTGCGGCTGCGTATAGCTGGGTTTCCGGTTTGGGTTGTCATATTGGAGAGTGAATTTATAAAATTTTGACAATGGGGGGGACAAACAAAAGATTTCTGCTTCCAAATCGAACATGAAATCCGAATTTTATTGATTTTTGTGTGTATTAGTTGGCCGCAAAAAAAAAAAAAAACGTTGCTACTTGCACTGGAAATCCATTTCAATTGATTTTCACATATTTATAATTAGGGCTATCGGCAATTTGAGGGAACGAAATTCCCCCCGAACGCCCGAAAATATTCCTCCTATCGCGAGTCTCCATCCTCCATCGAAATTTATTTCCCCCGGAAATTTTCGAAAATATGTTCGAATGCATTGGTATTTGTGATTTATTCAGTTGTCAATTAAGCTCATATTTGGGAATATTTTGTAAATATTTGAAACCAATTAATTTCTTTAATTTGAGCAAAGACGCGAGTTTTTGTTCACGATAGCCACAATTTCACGATTGCATTTTGAAAATATCTTGTAAGAATTTGCACAGTCTTTACCAAATTTTTATGGAATTGTTGTGTATCAAATTTCCGGGTCAGTTTGTTGCTTGAATCCCGTAACATATTTAAGGAAATTATAGGTTAGGTTAGGTTGGTGTGCTGGCGGGGAGTGTCCCGCGCCACACTCAGGTCAAAATTGACCCATTGTGATACCCGTCAGGAGAAAGTGAGGTTGCCCGTAGTAACCTATTCTGCCTGTAAATTAATTAATTAATTACTTACTGTGTCGTTGCATACAAACCATCTTGAGGATTTGGTGAAGTTCATGATTTTGTCCGTTGGTGTGCTAGATAGCTCGTTCAGATTGTTGACGAAGGATTTTCCAAGGATTCTGTATCTGGAGTGTTGAAGACCTGGACATAGGAAGTGGATTGTGTCCTCTATAACTCCCTCGTCACCGCAGCCTCTGCAAAGTTCTTCCTCGGTTGCATTTCTTCATGTGGTATCGCAAGGTGTTGTTTCCCGTAAGGATACCTACAAGCGTAGGGAGACATCTCCGGTTATTCCGCATGATTCTCTCTGTTCTGGATTTACAGAGAGTTGGCCATAGCTTCCTTTTGTTTTCGCACGTATCGATGGATTTCCATCTAGTGTTTGCCTCATCCGTGGCCTTTTTCCCCGCTTCTAGCTTTAGTGTACAGAGCGGGATGCACACATAGGGGCATGTTTGTTCTAGAGCATTAGCCGAGCCCTGTCAAGCTAGTTTATCCGTTTTCACATTGCCTGGAATACCTTCATGTCGAGGGACTCAACACAGTAATACCTTGTGCTGTGTTCCAAGAGCTCTGAGCTATTCGCGACAGCTCTTCACAAGCTTCGATTTTATTTCTGGGGCAGTTAAGGCTTTTATAGCAACCTGGCTATCGATAAGGAAGGTGACACCTTCCGGAGCTATTACCGTTATCGCAGACTCACGGGCGGCTCTTGTCACTGCCATGACTTCCGCTTGAAATACACTGCAGTGGTCTGGGAGGCGTATTGATGTTGAGATGCCCAGCGGTTCAGAGTAGATGCCTGACCCCACGCCGTTGTCCATTTTAGATCCGGATTGGATAGCGTGTTAGGTACAAGTCCATCTCTCCATCCTTCCCTGCTGGGGAAGCGCTAGAGAAGGGTCTTCTGAATTCCAAATATGGCGTCATGTAATCCGTGTTAGGTACATTGCCATGGTACTTCTGTAGGATCGTTGAGTGACCCTCTTCATCGTGTTTCCTGTCTATTGATTGGCTAATTCTCATGGCACTTGTTGCTGCCAGTGACTGTACAAAGATGACTAGCGGAAGCAGGTTGAGGATTGCCTCAAGTCCGGCGGTTGGAGTTGATCTCATCGCGCTGGTGATCCCTATGCATGCTAGTCTTTGCACTTTTTTGTGATAGCGGCTGAATTCCAAAACGTCAAAAAAATGCGCATAACGACTGCATACTGCGATCATGATGCATTCAAATAATGCTTTTATACTGCTTTATATCCGTGATGCTTTTTAATATTTGACGTTTTGGAATGACATTTGAAGAAAACACGCGTCAATTGATTTCTTGTTTTAAACAGCAAAAATGTCCACGAAAGTGATAACAACGATAGCTTTTAATAAATTAATTAATAACTTTGGCTCATACAGTGGCAATATATATAAGCATATTGTTATTATGAAGAGAAAACAATTTGATCGGATTCTATGAATTACAGCAGAACCATTCGCCATAACACAGTTTTTTTCTTCCGTTTTGCGCGTAATTCGGACTCATACTGCAGCCTTGTGCTTATTAAAAGCTTTGTATAAACATGAGTCCATTTTTTGTTACTACAAATTTAGAAATAAACAATAGGTCATTTCAAAAGACAATACAAATTTAATAATTAAATTTACTTACCATGCCATCGACGCTTCCATTTTGTTTGAGCGCAATTTTAATTTTGTCATTTGACATTTGCATCATAGCTATTCACGATGCGTTGTTTGCTTTAATTTGCGCAGTTGATTCATTCACAATGCGTTTTGAAATGGTATGAATTGCATCACTGAGATCTCTTTATGTTTTAGAACTCTTGACGTTGCAGTACTTCGGCAGTACTGCGTTTTGGATTTCAGCCAGCCTTTAGGTATGTAGCCTTTTTCGTTGCTGGCCACCACACAAGACTGCCACATGTCAGTATTGGTCTTACAATAGCTGTGTACAACCAGAGTTTGATCTTCGGAGATGGTCCCCATGTTTTCCCAAAATTTTTGCTGCAGGTGTAGAATGCTATTGTGGCTTTCTTGATTCGTTCGCCTATGTTCATTTTCCAATTAGTTTCTTATCTAGTATTAGTCCCAGGTATTTAGCATTGCCAGGGATTCTGAGGGGTGAACCGCCAACAGAAGGCATGACAAACTGCGGAATTTTCCTTTTGTTAGTGATAATACTAGTTCAGTCTTCTGAGGATTGACTGATTGACCGCATTTCCTAGTCCAGGAGTCAAGGATGGAGAGGGCTCCATTTAATTGCTCAGTCAGTGTTGGCAGAAATTTGCCGGTTGCCATTAGCGCAACATCATCCGCGTAGGCAGTTATTCTTATGCCTGTATGTCTGAGTTGCATAAGTTTCTCATGTATCTATCTTCCGTAATCAGATCCTCAGGTCCATTTGCATTGTGCTACGGGTGTTTGCACTGTCATGTGCCTCACTGGTACAGCCGGGAAAGTGCGTAAACAACAGTACCTTCAGAGATTCTGAACAAGATTCGATCCAGTTACCGTCGGAGTCCTTGAGAGAACCCAGAGCTTTAGACTTTCTCAAAAACATTATTTAAAACGCTTGCGATTCTTTCGGATTTTATATCTAAGTCTTCCGGGCAGTTAATAATACCTTCTTGCAAGAAGGTTTTACTTTTCCCAACTTCGTTACAGAAGAGGTTAATATCCGCCTTTTTGGGATTCCTATATGGCTGGGGCGGTTCCCCTTCGTTATCTACAGAAAATTCGATCAGTTTATGATCCGAGTAGGAATTTTCTGTTAGTACGTGCCACTTTGTCACATTTAGAGTGTCGGAGTTGTTACAGAGTGTTATGTCTAAAAGCCCTTGCCTGTTCCTAACTACAAATGTTGATTCTAAACCCCTATTGGCTACCAAAAAATTTGTTTTCTATAATGAATTCAAAAAGTGACTCACCTCGCGTGTTGATGTCTCCGCTGCCCCATTGTATATGATGAGCGTTGGCATCGCATCCCAACAGCAGGTACCATCCCCCCTGTTCCGCTTTATGGACCAATGTGCGGGTTAGGGGAGCAGGTAGCCCTTCTGCTTCATACGGCATGTAAACGGCTGATAAGATCAGTGGGGAACGGGGAATTCCCCTTCGTTCAAGCCGTACCACGGTCTGGTCTAAGTTGCTGTAGGTAGATAGAAGTAATAAGTTAATATTTTTTCTAGCTACTATACACGTTCTGTTCTTACTGTCCGCGTTTTGCGGTTCAGTGTGGTAGGTTGCTAAATCCTTGTGATTGAGCCCACATATTTTGCCACGGGATACCCATGGCTCTTGAACCAAGGCGATATCTATTTTTCTATCACCTACAACATAAACGAGCTTAGAGCTAGCTGCTATGCAATGGTTTAAATTGATTTGTATTATTTTCATAATTGACTTACCTTGTTCACCACCTTCCTCGCTTTATCCGTTCTTTCCGTATAGGGTCGAACCTACGGGTGATTCCAGTGTGGACTTTGTTATTGAACTTCCTCAGCAATGGCATGGATTTGTGGTTTAATAAGACCACAATCTCAGTGCCAGCTTCGGAATGCTCCCCTATTTCAACCACCTCCCAGTTTTTACTACAGACTTCCGGGTTTAGGTGTCGAAGATTTCTCTCTATCCTCCCTCTGGGAATGTGAGGGCCGGACATCGAAATGATAGCTTTAGGTCTGGTGAACTCAACTCCTTCTTAACGACAGGTCGCAAGTCGGCATTTGCCCATGGAGCCTGTGTGTTCGCTGCGAATTCCTTCAGCCAGTTTAGCGTGAACTTATACTCGCATGACAGGAGTTTGAAGCCTTTGAAGGTTGTGAGCTGCTCAAAATGGTGGGACTTTTCCTCTTTGTTGACGATGGAGTCGTTTACACTATCCAGAATGCGCATCTCAATGAGCCTCCATTGGTCGCTCTCTAGTTTCCTATCTAGCTTATTAAAGTCTATGACCGCCGCCTGGAGATTGGTCTACACAGTCAGCTTGGCCTTTTTTCTATCTAGGTATCCAGAGTTTACGCTATCGACTGAGCACCCACCCAGCCATGCAGACCTCGTCTCGTCGTAATTTGCCTTGGGATCTTCTGTACGAAGAAAAACCCGCCTTTCGACGAGCTGCTACACGGGAAAACATCTATCTGAAACGCATGACAGATGTAGTTTTCTCTCTCAGCGAGCCGCTGGCGGGCCTTCTAGGAGACAGTGTTGGTTGGTCCGCGATTGGGCTTTCACGGCGAGTACATGGCCGCTATGACCCTAAGAGCTCGAAGGGCGAGCGTATCGTATCGAGGTCCCTCTATCCGCCACCTGGGGTCGCGTCTGGTAGGGAACCACCCCGCACGAAGGAAATTATATGTTATGTTATGTTAAAGTGGCTCTCGATGAGAGAAACACTTAGGCCGTTAATCGGCCCATTGTGCGTACCGCTGGTGTTTAGGGGTTCCTTATCTGGTTACTCATGTGAACCATTTGCTTCCGTTAATAAAGCTAAGAATTTTAGCAGCGCTGGTGTCGCATAGATCACTAAGATCATTGAGGAAGTAATTTCCTAAGTACGCCATCCTTAGATTGGATAGAGCAGGACAGCTGCAGAGAAGGTGAGTGACGAACTCATCCTCTTCCTCATCCCTGCAGCTTCTGCAAAAGTCATTGTATGGCAATCCAAGTCTTTGCGCGTGTCTGCCCAGAATACAATGACCGGTAATGACATTAGCAACCAGCGAGATGCTAGTTCTGTTTAGTCGCAGAAGCGATGGATCTTTTAGTATCCAGGGTCGGCCAGGTAAGCTTGGCAACGCCGCAATATCCCAGATGTTTCCATCTATGGTTTGCAATTCTTGTTGCGTCCGCGTTAATGATTTGTTTAGCGTACGATAGCGGTGCATGTACGTTGTAAAGACTAACGCTATCAACACCGGAGGAGCCTAATCTTGCAAGTTCGTAAGCTGCACAGTTCCCTGGGATATCACAGTGTCCTGGAACCCAGCAAAGGGTAAGGTTGTACTGTCCAGCTATCTCGTTAAGAGATACGCGGCAATCTTCCACCGCCTTAGATCTTATTTCGCTGGAAACTAAAGATCTGATTGCAGCCTGACTGTCAATATAAATAACAATATCCCTGTGTGATATACTATTAATCGACAGCCACGCCGCGGCTTGACGAATAGCTGTGATTTCGGCTTGGAAGACACTACAGTGTTTCGGAAGGGAGAAGGAGAGGCGCAAGCTCAGTTCTTCTGAGAATACACCAGCCCCGACTCGCTCTAGTGTTTTGCAACCGTCCGTAAATATTGACAGTGCTCCTACATGTAGGACATTCCGTGAGTCCCATTGGGATCTTTTCGGTATTTCCTTTGTGAAGCCTTTTTCGAAAACAATTTTCGTAGGCAGATAGTCAGTAGTATTAGGTAAGGGGCTTGTCTGCAGGAGGAAGCTGGCATGTCCAGTTGGTTGTCCTCTCCAGTGGTTACCCTCCCTTAGTCTGACAGCCGCGTCAGACTCAGTGCACCCGCGATGCTATTGCATGCTAGGCGTTGAGTCTTCTCAAGGGTCTTCAGATTGGAGATCTTGTCCAAGGCCGGCCACCATACTATTATGCCACAAAGGATAATCGGTCTGATTACCGCAGTGTAAAGCCAATGCATTATGTTGGGTTGGAGGCCCCATCTCGAGCCGACAGCCCTTTTGCAGAAGTAGAGTGCCACTAGGGATTTCCTAGCACGTTCGGCAATGTTTTCCCTCCATAAAAGCTTGCTGTCTAATATCAGCCCCAACCCCCAAGTATTTGGCACTTTTGACAAACTCGAGTGGAGTGCCGTAGTGAAAAGAACTAGTTCCGTTTTCGTCGGATTGACGCTTAGACCGCAACTATTGGTCCAGACTACTAGTTTACGTAAAGCGAGTTGCAGGATATCGGAAAGAGTCTGAGGATACTTTCCTGAAGTAAGTAAGGCGACGTCATCTGCATGGGCCACGACTTTGCAACCGGAAAGCTCCTAAGCAATATTTTCCCCCAGATTTCCCCCGTCAAAAAAAAAAAAAAAACAAATCTGGGGGAAAACCCCCCAAAATTGGAACACTGATTCCAGGAGAAATTTTGAAATCGCGTTTTTTTTTTTCTATTTTTCCCGTCGAGCTGCGAGCAAAATCTGACCAAGTTTTGCTGTCCGGTTGTAGTAAAAATCGATCTTTATTGAATTTATTTTTTATAAATATTCATAATGCAATATTTGAAACACATATGAATGTAATGTTATTGAAAAATAAAGGCTCTGTTATAAACACTGCAACTTTTTGCGGTAGCTTTAATATTGAGAAAATTAAAGGAAGTCAAAGTTCACAAATATACGTGTCATTCTTGGTACATTAATTCGCTTTACCTTCTTAATAAAGTACATGAAAAGCCCTTTAATTCGGAAAACTCGTTTAATCGGAAAAAAAATTCTGAATAAATCAGAGTTTTACATTTTTTTATGTACTAACTAAATTTAATTAAATTAAATAACGCAATGATGGAACACGTATAGGTAGGAAATATACCTCAAATATATAGAATTCGGAACAAATCATCAAAATGTCTACTGTGGGAGTTCCGGCAATTCACATATAAAAATCGGGGAAAACTATACAATAATAAATTTAATGTATTATTTGCAATCTTTTGTGTTAAAAAATTATTTTTCATTTTAAGTTCTTGCATTTTTTCATCAATAGGAACACGTTTTAGTGCATACAAAAAATAATCCCTCTTAATAGGTACCTATGTGGTGAACATAATGGTGCCGTGAAATAACTCCCGCGGGTTTTATTTCCACAAAAAAAAAAAAAAAAAAACACAAATATAATACAGTAGTGTCCGCTTATAATGAACTCGAAGGGACTGACCAAATTGGTTCGTTATAACCGAAGTTCGTTATAAGTGATACGCTAAAAAAATCATCAAGTTGTGTTTTGAAAATCAAAAAAAGAAAAGAAAAAGTGTTCAAAATACATACAAAATAAGTGCATATTTCAGTATAAAAGCATTATATTTTTATTAAATTTTTTATTTAAAAAAGTCGTCAATTTTAGATTGTTTTGTTTCAGAAGATTTCGCTTAAAACAATTTGACGTCTGGAAGTCCATATATCGCTTTGTTTTACGCCTTGTTCTAAACGCTTTATTAAGTCGTAGGGGAGACTGGGTACGGTTGAAACAATTTCGCTTATACCGTCCATACCATTGCCATTTATAAGCTAAGCGGTGATCAAGTTATGTGAAATGAAGGAGCATGTTTCTATGTATAAATGGAAAGTGTTTTTTGAGTATTCGGTGTGATAGTTTGCGTAGTACATCATATTAAAACAAAAATGAAAATTTGTTTCAACCGTACCCATACCAGGGTCGGTTGAAACAGTTGTTGGGGTCAGTTGAAACATGAAAACAATCTTCCATTGTTACATATTTAATTAACTATTATTTTAAATAATAGTTTTGTTTGACAATATTAATCATGTCATTGTTTTGTATAGAATTGAAAAAAAAGATAAACAGCATTTCTAAACAACAAAAAATTAAAGAAAAAAAAAAAGAAAAAAAAAATCTTAATTCATTAAATTAATTGAAACTAAACAAAACGAACATTACTTTTATTTCGATAATACAATCGATAAAATTCAGTTGTCGGAATATTCCGAATCACAATAGTGGCAAACGTAACATACCTAACTATTGCAACCTTCTGTGCACTCTTTGTGAGCCCACATTTTACAATTGACACATTTGTGTCCAACTTTCACTAGATCTGCTCCCTGAATACGTTGACAAGCAGACAAGGCAATAAAATTCCTCTTCTTCTGAATAAAATAAAAATAATAGAGCACTCGAATGCTGCATTATTATTATTAATTATTTTTTTTTTTTTTTTTTAATTTCGTAACTTTAATTTTCTTTTTTACCACTTTCAAACAATTCTTAGCTTGCTTAGCTGGTTTGTTACAGTCTTGCTTCATGATCCTTTTTTATTTGTTCTTCTCTGGTGTATCGGTGTATATTGTAGACTTTCTGGTACTTCTAATTTCGTTAAAATAATATATAAGAATAAAAAAATAATTAAACATATTGTTTCAACCGTATACTTACTTTTGATAGTCTAAATAGAACATACGCTTTCACTTACAACTGAACCGCCGAACGAACGATGCATTACTGCTATTCGTCTACGTACTTGTTTTTGCTTCATTCACCCCTAATACTCATAGACGCTGCGCGTATGGCTCACGAGATATTCGTGTTGTTTCAACCGTCCTGTGTTTCAACCGTACCCAGTCTCCCCTATTTGTCTTTTAATGTGAAACATTTTCTTTTATTTGTTTCTAAATCTCCCATTTATCTTAAATGATTTTTAAGCGCGTCACTTCACTCAACCTTTCGTTTGTAAACAAAAGATTACTCAGGGATGTACCGAACAAATTATATTGAAGGACAAAATTTTGACGTTTGAGAATGTTGGTTCGTACGCAGCTATACAGTTCTTGAGGAAGTCCCGAAATGTTGGGAAAATCTGGATAACAATGTAAAGCGACAGATTTTTGGTTCGTTATAACCGGACATTTTCTTTATTTCACGCGCAGAATGGGTTCGTTATATGCGAAAATTCGCTTTAGGCTATTCGCTATATGCGAAATTAAAATTCATAATTCTTATGGGGCATTGATTGGGACTTCATGAAATGGTTCGCTATAACCGAAAGTTCGCTTTAACCGGTTTCGCCTTAAACGGTTACTACTGTAATAACACCCATCGACTTTATTGTCCAGTCCAGATGGGTGCGTAATTTAAAATATAACAGAATGGCTGATTGGATAAAAAAAAAATCATTGCATTGCCACGGATAGCTGAATTTTGTAAATTTTCTGAAAATGGTTATCGTTGTCAGGCAAAATGTTGAATATGAATTTCCCCTAACTACCTACCTATTGTTATACACAAACAAAAGTTTAATTAGCAAATAGCAATGCGCATGATCTCAAAGTTATTCAATCGATTTCGAAGGAACATTTTTCCAATCCCTTAACGCTGTACGGGACTACGTTCATTGTCTAAGTATTGGCTCGTCGTCGGAACTGATTAAATGTAATAGGAATTTCGCTCTTGCACTGGCAATGGTACGGCCGAAAGTCATTTGAAATTAGAATTACGCTCGTCGTCGGTGGCTGCATCTTCGAGGAGCTTTCGGTTTCGCTTTATTTTTTTTGCTTCAAGGTGAGTGAAAAGGCGCAAACGCCGAAATATTTGAAGTGCTCAAGCATCGGAATGTGAATGTGGGAATGAATGGTTTTAACTGTGTTATAAGCGCTAGAGCTTTCTCTAGTATCAAAGTATTCGGTGGTACACGCTCATAAGTTCGTCTGCAATTAGTTAAATATGTGCAAAATATGCACCCAAATCGTTAAGGGATAGCCCGTTAATCTCTGTTATTTAAAAGTGCTTGGGAATTATAAAACTTTTGAACGGGTACGTGAGAAAATGTGTCGTTATTAAACTTTTGCTCAACTTTTTGTATAAAATGTTTTATGGAAAATGAATGTTAGAGAACAATTTAAATTGCATTATATGAAGAGTTGTGTTTTGTCTGCGCACATCCCTTTGTGTTCAATTTCTCGCCACTAAATGTATATCATACATATATCAAACCTTCGCCTTGTAACGGGTGATTTTTTAAGAGGTTTAGAACTTTTTTTAAAAAAAAACACAAAAAATTCGAAAAAATGAATGAAATATTTATTTGAATCGATAGTTTGAACCTTGCAATTTAATGTTTAAAGATAATTTCATGCAAATGTTGACCGCGGCTGCGTCTCAGGTAGTCCATCCGCTGAGTCCAATTTTGGCATACTGTTTCACACATATCGGCCGGTATCTCACGAATGAATGCATGGATGTTGGCTTCCAGTGCGTCAATCGAAGCGGGCTTGTCCCTATACACATTAGCCTTGACATACCCCCACAAAAAATAATCTAATGGTGTCAAATCGCACGATCTAGGCGGCCAATTGACCGGCCCGAAACGTGAAATTAACTGTTCACCAAACTCGCCTCGCAATTGCGCCATTGTTTCGCGTGCTGTGTGGCATGTGGCACCGTCTTGTTGAAACCACATATCATGCAAGTCAAGAACTTCCATTTCGGGCAAAAAAAAGTTTGTTATCATCGCTCGGTAGCGTTCGCCATTGACAGTAACGCTGCGATTCGCATCATCTTTGAAGAAATATGGCCCAATAATGGCGCCGGCCCATAAACCGCACCAAACAGTGGCTTTTTCGGGATGCATTGGTAGCTGTTGCAATGCTTCTGGCTGATCTTCACTCCAAATGCGGCAATTTTGCTTATTTACGTACCCATTCAACCAAAAATGAGCCTCATCGCTGAACACAATTTTTCGATAAAAAAGCGGATCCTCGGCCAGCTTTCCAAGAGCCCATTCACCAAAAATTCGGCGTTGTGGTAGGTCGGCTGGCTTTAGTTCTTGCACAAGCTGTATCTTAAAAGGCTTTACGCACAAATCCTTCCGCAAAATTGTCCACGTAGTGCTGTAACAAAGGCCTAACTGCTGGGAACGGCGCCGAATAAACATTTCGCGGTCTTCTGTCACACTAGCTGATACGGCCGCAATATTTTCTTCACTACGCACAGTACGTAAACGTGTTGGTGGTTTAATGTCCAACAAAGTAAATTTGGTGCGAAATTTGGTCACAATCTTCCGAATAGACTGCTCAGAAGGTCGAGAATGCCGATCATAAAATGGAAGCAGCGCGCGATGAACATTTCGAACCGAGCACGAATTTTGATAGTAAAATTCAATAATTTGCAAGCGTTGTTCATTTGTAAAACGATCCATGGTTAAATTGCAAACCAAACTGAAGCTGTTTGATAGTGACACAAGGTACTAAACACACGTCAGCTGTCAAAACCAGTGTTGCCAAAACCAAACCAGCTAAAAAATCACCCGTTAGAAGGCAAGGATTTGGTTTTTCTGTCTATTATTTCGGAGGGGTATGACAGTTCTGAGCGCGGATAAAATTTATCATACAACTCCAACTGTGGCGAACCACGCAAACTTTATGAAAGAAGGAATATTTGCGACGTTGCTGGTATGTGAGGTGACGCAGTGGCTTAGTGGTTAGTGTGTTGGACTACTAAGCGAAGGGTCCGAGGTTCGAATCTAGCAAAAACCCAAATTCCAACTTAGGTTTTTTTTCACTGTGCCACCTCTCGCGATCGTCTGACGAACATACGAGAGTATAGCTGTCTTGAAAGAGCTTCTCAATTAGCCGTTTGGAGTCGGTATAAAATTGTAGATCCCTTCCATTCGTTCCAAAAAATGAAAAACTCACACAAAACGAATGGTTGTGAGAAGCTAGGCCTATGGTTCCTCCGGACCTGTAGCGCCAACTATTTCTTTATTTTTGCTGGTATGTGAGATGACTCGCAAATTCCAGCAAGCGCTTTTACCTCAATGAGTATTTGTAATAAATATAGAGAAATTGCAAGGCCACAGTTGACAGTTCAGTGCGGTATTTAAAAAAAGTCAAGCATTTATCGGAAAAATGATTTAAGGAAACACACATTTGAAAAAAAAAGCGGGCGCCGCTAGTTTTTGATTTTTACCTGAGTGCAAATTGATTTGATTTTAGAAACTGTCCCATCAACAGAAGCACCAAGCGTTCGAAAAATCTTGTTTAGTAAGTCTGACAGCTGGCTGTCTCGATGTGTTTCAGTTTCTATTGGAATAGTTTGGTCACGTGAACAGTTGTTTTTAGTTGACGTTTAGGAGGAATAGCCGCCAAAATCTCATGACTAATGTCGTTTTCCATTGGGACCACCAGAAATCTTTTTCAAATCTCAGATTTTACGCTGCTCATGGAACGAGCAACGAAATTGATCTGCTTTTGTAAATGGATTAGTGCGTTACTTGGCAACAATATCAGCTGTTCAAATTACATCCGTTTTTGTCAAAATCACAAATGGATATCGACCTGAGAAATCTTTTCACTGTTGTAGATACAAATGAAGTATTATTGGTCATTTGAGACAATGAAGATAATAATTCCTCTGAAACCATATCTACGGCTTTTTATGGATTTTGTTATTTTGGTTTTCACGAAACCTTGCGCATTATGTCTTGAAAGCAATTTTTTTAAACTGACGTAAAACAGCGGTCAAAGTATATTGGTATGTGTAAATCTGAAAAAATATCGAGATCTGCAAAAAGTGATCCGAATCGAAAAAAAAATTGATTTTTCTGCCCAATGGAATGTGAACAGTGATTTAGATAAAAAAAAAGAAGATTGCATTTGGTCCCAATGGAAAACGACATAAGAATTAAGTTCACATTTCGTATAAATAGCTGACGTAAGAGAACTGACGATACCGACTAATGTAACTTTTGGGTTCGGGGTACCTATACATCTAGTCCAGACCAATCTAGTCACCTTAAGATAACTGGATTGTTGATTGTGCCCCCTGTCGTGTCAATAATAACATTTTTCGAAATAAGTGACTAAACTCAACGGGTCTTTTAGTAAACATATTGTAGGTCCTAATTCACTTTACCTGGACGATTTGGCAAATCGAAACGGCATTAAAATCGGCGCAGTGCAATTTTTTTTAAATCTGATTTAACTTTAGCAAATAGCTTGCTACAATTTTAGAGACCCAGAAAAAGATCGGGGCAATCAAGTAGAAATGTCAAAAGTTTTCTCCTTTAGTTTATAGGAGAAAAAAAAAAAAACATGGACGTGCATTTGGAGATGCAAAATATGACGAAGTAGGCCTTGAATTTATTTTTTATATATGTAATATGTATATTATATATCCTGAGACGTCAAGTGTATGAGTCCACGCCCACATCGATTTCAAATAAACAGCATGACAAGTAAAGATTTCATGCTGCATGAAGTTGGTACTGGTTTTGAGATCTTTGATTTGAAGCTTTCAAAGCTCCGCGTGGCGTATTTTGTATTTACATTATTTTCTCAAAAACAGTCAATCGATATACCTACGCACAAGCCACAAGCTCAACTGCTTAAGCTTTTGCGCTGCTGTTACATGAAATTTTCTCAGTTTTTGACTGTTGCCATCAAATGCTAAACGCGGTGCAGGGAAATAAGTCCCCGGGAACTAAGTCCACTGAGGGACTTAGGTCCCACTTAGTGGGAAGTAAAACCACTTTTGTGAAGTGGACTTAGTTCCCATGTAAGGTGGGAACTAAGTTCACTTTCTTATGGGAACTTAGTACACATTCAAAAATAAGAAGAGGGAACTAACTTCCAGCATTTAGAATTTGGTACAATTTTGTTTAAATAATCACTGCGATTTTTCCTTGATTATTTTCAGAGTCTTGTAAGCTGAATTTTTTAAGTTTTATTCTGTACTAGCTGACCCGTGCTCGCCTTGCTTCGCCAGAGTTCCACTTCTCAAATTTAAAACAAAATAATTAGCGCTATACAAAAAGTAGCTTACCCGAAAAAAGAGAAGAAAAACTGCCAGTAAAACAATCCAAACAAATACTTTGGTAGGCTAACTTCTATTATTCCCTCTCAATCTCATTTACATTCCACTTGTAAGTTGTTACTTGTTACATTTTATTCCCCATCTCAATCCCATAACAACTCGCTCACTTACTACTCAAACACAAACATCCTCAAGTTCAAATTAAAAAAAGAGAAAAAAAAAAAACATGAAGCAAAAAAAACTGCAAATGCACAAACAGGTTTTAGCATGGACGTGAATCAGTATCACTAATAAGATCAGAATCACTATAGCGCATTTTAAAAATCACAATCACAATTAACAACTGAGTGTGACTCCCTCAATCTCAATTACATAGCTATCTCCCTCAATCCCATGCACCACATTCGCTCTACTACTCATTGTCATTATCAGCGTTGCCATTTTGACTGTTTTCCAGTCAGATCTGACTGGATTGAAATGAATTTAGCTGGAAGATTTTTTGAAATCCAGCCGGCTGGTTTTTTTAGCTGGATTCAATTTTTTTTGACTGCTTTTAACTTCTTTTCAAAATGGCATTTTTTTCAACCACCAGAACAATTTCAAATTCAATTTAACCATATAAAAATAATAGTAGAAAAACAATTTTTACTGTTAGTTGACTATGCTCTGAACATGACACGTTTCCATATCCGACCAACACACTGAGCCAATTCATACACATTTGTTTGTTTTGCTTACTTTGGGATGGCTGACTCACAAACACCAGTTTGAAAATGAAAATTCTGCAGGTATACGGTTGGTGGTGAAAAGGTGATGTGTGTGATGCGAGTCTCTGTCTCTGTGCGCTGCGCTGCCCTGCTTCGTTTACACAAATAAAAACACATCGAATAAACGTCATCAAAACAAAACTCCTGTTCATTCTTGAGGTGAGGTTGAGGTACTATTAAAATAGAAAAAAATTGCTGAAACATGGATTTAAAAAGGTAAATACGTATCTTCTATCTTTAAAGTATCGCAGATTACTAAAAGAAATTCCGAAACATAATTAGATATTTCAGCACTACACAGAAAAGAAAACATCAAAGCTCACCAACGCCGCCGAAATCACTTAAAAGCGATGAAAATGAACAACTTTTTTTATCTTAGCTGGATTTTTAGCTGGATTTGTGTTTAAAATTCTTTGACTGTTTTATTTGACTGAATTCCAGTTTTTTGACTGCTTTTTTTCCAGTCAAATCTGACTGGAAGAACGGATTTGAAATGGCAACCCTGGTCATTATTCACTAATAATTTAAGAACGTGAGCAAAAAAAAAAAAAAAAACAACACAAAACCCAAAAGTTGCATAAAAAAAGAGAAGCACACGGCAGAAAATGTATAGAGAGAGAAACAGGTTTTGCCGCACACACACACAAAATTTCCTCCACTCAACGCTGGAAAAATCCAACGATCTAGCTTCAATCGAACATTTTGATTTTTTCAATTGTATTAAATTTATAGTTTATTGCTTATTGTTCGACTTCAGGATAACGTACAAAGATGATTTATATCTTAAAATCTTTGTACATTATTGAACTTTGTATTAAAAAAAATCCCATTTCATTTGGATGAGTGATTCCGAAGCTAGGAGCTAGAAGGCATCCGAGAATTACAACTTTTCTTAGATATCAGCTTAGATTTCCACTTCCGGACAGCGAATAATGGTAAAACATATCCTATGTTCAAATCTGAACAATTTCCTATGCAACTGTGTAAACCGAAATCAAATTCGTGCAGTACTTTTTGAATCTATTCTCGTCTCACAGATTACAGCCGGAAAAAAAGCTACAGTTTTATTATAGTAAGGATGACAAAATACTCTCTTCGAAATTCAGTTAGCAAGACTCTGAAAATAATCAAAGACAAATTGCGGTGATTTTTGGCGCAGGGACATAAGTCCACGAGACTTAATTCACGCGAATTTTTTTACTTTTATTTTATCAAATTTTCGAAGGCTAAAACAAAAAATTTGTTTGAGAAAATAAGTTGGCATTTTTAGCGCGAATTTATTACTTTTATTTTCTAAAATTTTGGAAGGCTAAAACAAAAAAGTTGTTTGAGAAAATAAGTTGGCATTTTTAGCCTTCGAAAATTTTAGAAAATAAAAGTAAAAAATTCGCGAGAATTTATTACTTTTATTTTCTAAAATTTTCGAAGGCTAAGACAAAAAAGTTGTTTGAGAAAATAAGTTGGCATTTTTAGCCTTCGAAAATTTTAGAAAATAAAAGTAAAAAATTCGCGCGAATTTATTACTTTTATTTTCTAAAATTTTCGAAGGCTAAAACAAAAAATAAGTTGGCATTTTAAGCCTTCGAAAATTTTAGAAAATAAAAGTAAAAAATTCGCGCGAATTTATTACTTTTATTTTCTAAAATTTTCGAAGGCTAAGACAAAAAAGTTGTTTGAGAAAATAAGTTGACATTTTTAGCCTTCGAAAATTTTAGAAAATAAAAGTAAAAAATTCGCGCGAATTTATTACTTTTATTTTCTAAAATTTTCGATGGCTAAAACAAAAAATAAGTTGGCATTTTAAGCCTTCGAAAATTTTAGAAAATAAAAGTAAAAAATTCGCGAGAATTTATTACTTTTATTTTCTAAAATTTTCGAAGGCTAAGACAAAAAAGTTGTTTGAGAAAATAAGTTGGCATTTTTAGCCTTCGAAAATTTTAGAAAATAAAAGTAAAAAATTCGCGCGAATTTATTACTTTTATTTTCTAAAATTTTCGAAGGCTAAAACAAAAAATAAGTTGGCATTTTAAGCCTTCGAAAATTTTAGAAAATAAAAGTAAAAAATTCGCGCGAATTTATTACTTTTATTTTCTAAAATTTTCGAAGGCTAAGACAAAAAAGTTGTTTGAGAAAATAAGTTGACATTTTTAGCCTTCGAAAATTTTAGAAAATAAAAGTAAAAAATTCGCGCGAATTTATTACTTTTATTTTCTAAAATTTTCGATGGCTAAAACAAAAAATAAGTTGGCATTTTAAGCCTTCGAAAATTTTAGAAAATAAAAGTAAAAAATTCGCGCGAATTTATTACTTTTATTTTCTAAAATTTTCGAAGGCTAAAACAAAAAAGTTGTTTGAGAAAATAAGTTGGCATTTTTAGCCTTCGAAAATTTGAGAAAAAAAAAGTAAAAAATTCACACGACCGGTCATTTCCTGCAAAGTCCTGCAAACCGAATTTCGTTTTTGAAATTTTTTATATATAGGTATTGCTCTGCCTCAGTTAAAATTGAATTTCCCTTTAGTTAATAAAAATTGCAAAGTACCAACTTGACTCTTTAATTTAACTTTGTTCTTAGTCGACAGTAAGAATTTACTTCACATTAAAAGGGAAATAAAACCACTCAGAGTTTTCGGAATTTATTTCCCACCTTACATGGGAACTAAGTCCACTCCACGAAAGTGCTTTTATTTCCCATTAAGTGGGAACTAAGTCCCTCAGTGGACTTAGTTCCCGGGGACTTATTTCCCTGCACCGCTAAACGCTACTATGTAAGGAAATCCTAAATAGGTCGAGTCATTTTGCATCGAGAGCGGGAAAGTTTGCTATTGAAAACTTTTGTTCTGGTGTCATTTACATTATTTTTGTCATGTCATTTAACAAACTGGCATGCGAGAGTTTCACCAACACTTTTGAACAATTTCTCCCATTATCCCACGTTTAACAATTTATCTATGGCCGAGTTACCATATCCCTAAGCGAGGAATACGTCACTGAAGTTTGTTGATTTTACAAGCAAATCAATAACAAATTCTGTCACGTATTACTCGATCACGGATGCGGTAATTCAACCTCGGTGTATATTGAATCCGTTTTAAATCTCAATTCAGATGGGGGAAACTGTGATCAGGCTTCGGTGCGGAGTTTGGCATATGAAACAAAACGAAAACATCACTCAGCCAAATGAACTTTGGGGCAATATTGGGATTACATTCAAAGCAATTGGACAGTGTCACTCTCCCTGAAAATGGATAATGGGCTAAATGCCCCATACTGAAGATCAGTTGTCTCTCAGATGGATATTCAATGTCAATGGCAATTGAGTTTTCAATAAAAAAAAAAAAAAATTCTATGGCTGATCCGCAACTTCTTGAGCTACGAATTGCCGCATTCGACGCTCATTCGGATCTCTAAAAGGGACTATCTAGCTTGCCATAGATGGAGACCAATCATCGCGACATTCTTATTAAATCGAAGGCTCACTATTTCTGCTGAAAAGTGTTCGGCCTCACTTTGGGCGCCAATTTTGGCATAGGAACTCAGTTTCGAGGGGAAACGAGATCTCAGTATATACTGATGGGTCCAAAACCAGTGAGGGTACGGGGTCAGGTATATACTCCAACGAGTTGGACCTACATATGGCCCTGAGACTTCCGGACACATGCAGTGTGTTCCAGGCAGAGATTCTGGCCGTACTCAAAGCTGCGGAGGTACTTGAGATGAGATCGATATCCAATAAGAATATCGTCATCTACATTAATATTCAGGTTGCGCTTAAAGCGCTAGAGTCACATACCACTACATCTGAACTAGTCAGGAATTGCCGCACAATGCTTAAGGCATTATGTTCGCAGAACCGTGTCAGATTATGTTGGGTACCTGGGCATTGTGATATTGGAGGCAACGAAAAGGCCGACGTTTTGCCTATGAAAGGAGCGGAACTCCCAGTAAATACAATGATTGAGGGCATTAGACCACCTATGGCCGTTGCCAGAAGGGTTATCGTTGAGAAAACCACGAATAAAACAGCCACAAGATGGTCACAACTGGAGGGGCACAGGTTCTCAAAGGCACTGTGGCCCGCTTTAGATCCAAAGAAATCTGAAGAATTAATCAATCTCAGTAGAACAAAGTTAAGATTAACGGTATGAATACTCTCTGGACACTGCCTTCTAAGGAAGCATGCCATGAGACTAGGCTTAGCTAATACGGATACCTGTAGGTACTGCGAGGACCTACAAGCTACGGAAGCCATCTCCCACCTTCTATGCGAGTATCAAGCAATTGCTCGGAGTAGAAGGAAGCACCTAGGCAGGTACTTCTTTAATAACTTAGAGGAGGTTGGTTCCTCAAATAATATTGGGACTATAACCAAATTCTGTATGGAAATTGATTGTTTGGGCGATTTGATTAAAGTTTTTAACCGTCATGGTTCCCTGGAGATGGCGAAGGGCCCGTTCTGGTGCCTGGTCTTTTGTGACGATCTCACAACCCCACCCAACCTAACCTAATCTAACCTGGGCGCCAATTTGTAACGTAATATTTTTTTTTTTAATTATAAAATGAATAAATATGGACAAGCCACCATTGGGATCATACATATCCGATGAAAATCCGTCAAACAAGTAGGCCCAAATACTCATTTGTATAGTTGAGCAGAACCGTTTTTTCGTTCGCAAATGTCAGTTCAAGAAGGGGGTAGCCGCTTTCTTCCACTATGAGCAAATAAGCAAGTGTGAATTAGGCCAATTTTGTTAAACTTAGTTTACGGCCTCAAAAAAAAAAAAAAGCACTCCTCTCCGTTGGTTGGAAACCCCATACGGGTGGAGGTGTACTATATAGAAACACTCGAGCTAAGCCCCTCCACCGATCGGGAATGCCCTTGTTTTCATTTAAAGTTTTGCCACAGTGCGAACATTTGGTCGACCTTTGACTCTACTGGGTTTTTAATTTTTAACCGTAATGGTTCCCTGGGGATGGCGATGGGCCCGCTTTGGTGCCTGGTCTTTATTTGTGACGATCTAACAATTTTTTTCTTGCATTTATTGGGTATATACCTTTCTTACCGAATCATCTTCCGCTGCTATGAAGAGATCGATCGGTATAGCTATGCTGGCTTGCAGGACAGAACTTTTGCGCCGATCTTCATTCTCATTTGAGGAAGCGGTTCTTCGCTGTATCCGCCGTTCAACTCATCATTTTACCATCGGGTAGAACCGTTGAACCTTTCCGCTTTCAGTTCTTTGCCTAAAAGTGAATGCTCATGTTCCCTTTAGAGCCCGCGGCCAGTTCCGTTTTTGCTCAGTTGCTTAGATGGCACTTCTCATGTTCCCTTTTTGTAAACAGTCGTAGTAGTAGCTTCGTGCCGACATTTAAAGCCTAATGCGGCCACATCCGGATTTTCATGTTTGAAAAGATCGCACTTTCAAGCCACTGGAAGCATGGTTCTAACATCGATGCGAAGACAAATATATTGGTTGACTGTTTTGCAGTCTAAGATAGGTACTCTTGTGTATTATGGGAATGATGACATTTCCGGAGGTGTGGCCTTGCAGTCGATCTAACGACGAAGTGGGGCATCTTTCATTGGAGATAGAATAATTAAAATTGGTACGGTTGAGTCAGTTCCAATAGCCAGGTTACAACACCCAACCTGTCGCTTCGGCTCTTTATTTTGATACACTTGTACTTGATATCACAACAAATGGCTGATGGCAGTGCTGTTTAATATCGAAACCAACGTATCTAATATGGCAACATGTTCGCATCACAGCCAATGTAAAATCCCGTTGAAACGTTGCTTCCTTGCTCTCTTATTTACTTATTGTGTTGGTATACCTATACCAGTACAGACAACAGCTGGATACCGTGCTCGATGCCAGGAGTGGTTAGTTCTCCAAATTCAATGCGACTGTGTACTTCGGCAACAAACTTTGAAGGAAATTAAACAAAGAACTGCCAAGATGAAAAGCTTAGAAAAGAAAAGTTCCAATGGTATATACTTCTAACTATAAAGTGTTGCTAAATTGCAGAACACACGCTGAACAAACGGAAAGCACATGCAATGGTAATTATCTGCGAAGAAATTCGTTAAAAGCAGAAAATGCAAATCAACATAATATCCGCTCGATTCAAATGTACCCAGAATCGAAACGCGCGCATTTTGAGGGGTTGTTCCCTGGAACAGCTTTTCCGATTAAAACGTAGGCAAGTCCTCTAAGTTATGTACATATACCACCTCGTCACTCCCCCACTTTTGCACTAATACATAGCCAAAGTGCCCCCAAGAACAACTCTACACTGCTTAGACTGTGAAAAAAAAAACACATATACAAAAAAAAAAAAAAAAAAAAATCCAAAAACAACGGCAACGAAAATCGCCACATTATTCGAATGCACGAGATAAGGTTATAAACGGGCGGGTGAAGGAAAATCAACAGAGAAAAAGTCACCCGAAGAAACGCAAGTTTTCCTATACAATTCACTCTCTACACTCTTGCCTCTGCGTTTTGCTTCGTCTTTTTCAGTCAGTTGTCAAACGGTTTTTTTCCGGAAATAAACCGTATAAGAAATTCTTCTTCCCTTTCGGTTAACGTTTAAAGCAAATAAATAAATAAAAATACGCTAAACAAACATTATTAATCATTTCGTTAAAAAGAATCAATAAATTCAAAATTATTGTCATTATAGATAGTGTTCGCAATGAATGAGAAATTCAATTAAAAAATTACACTAAATAATAGCAATAACAGTAACCTACATAAATGTGTCAAAATCAAAAAGAAAGTATGTTCATAAACATATATTTTGTTCAATAAATTAATATCAAGATAAAGTAATTAAAAAATAATAATTGCTAATCAACAAAGTCGAATATTCGAAATTAGTGAAAAACTGCAGCAGGGCGCTTATCCCTTCTTTCGAGACTATATCAGCTATTTTTCTCGTAAGTTTGTTTTGTTGTTTTATTTCTTTTTATAACTAATTAGAATCTGGGATAGATACAATTTACGTAGAGGCTCAAAAAAAAAAAAAAAAACTTATAAAAAAAGCTGCCATCATATAATTGGTGTTTTTTTTTTTCATATTATACCTATTCAACATTTTCATTTTCGCCCTTGTCAGAGAAAATATACCACCAATGTAGATGTATTGAAAGAAAAATTTAACTCTCATGAAATATTTTCACTGACTCACCCCATGCGTACATAAATGCATAATTATCTGACCTTCAGTAGCGACACACATTTTCGGTTTTTTGAGCGACGACACCCCCTTGAAACACGCAGTGTTTACAACCCTCATTTACCAAAAGATATATGTATGCGATCACCATAGTGGTCGTTTGTAGTTTTATGTTTTCTGTCTTTTCTGTTTTTTCTCCGGGCCTTGGTTGGAAAAGAAAAAATCGGCTGTAATTCACCAAGAAAAATCCTGCCAAATAGGATTAAGAATTAGGATGCAGATGTACAGTGTACAGGACTTGGTGGATATATTAAATCGAACAAAAGCTCACACACATCTAGGGCTGTGTCCCTACAGTGCGGCCAACGAATAACATGACTAAGTCACCTCGATCTAGGCACAGATAAGCATATGTTTGCCTAGCAACAACACTGTCATTATTATCGACCGATGCGGACTAATTAAACAAGTTTTTTTTTTTTTTTTTTTTAAAGAAGAAGAAAAAACTCACAAAAGTTGTATATGTACGAAGGTATGTATATACGCGCCAACAAACGTACTTGATTGTGGTTCCCTGCCTTGGATTCCACAATACGTTCCATGTTGTTTATACAGTTCGCACTTTAAGTGGTTGCTTGGGTAGATAGGTGCATTAGCATACGTGCCCTGGATACTGATTGCGTTAAACCCTAGATGGATATGGTTATGTGCAAATGGCCCTACAGTTTTTAGGATACATTTTTGTTTGCGACAAATTTAACGAGTAAACTGCACAGTGAATGAACCGATAAAGGGTCAAGTTTTACAATAAAGAGCAACGTTTCAATTTCGACATTTTTCGCATCGTCTTGTGACACAGTAGAGAACAGAAGGGAGGGTCGAAAACTGCTTTTGAAACTCGTCTCTCTTCAGGAAAAAAAAAAAAAAAAAAAGCAATAAGACGCCACCGTGATTAAGATCACACCACATATAGCGAGCCCAATCAAGGGTCTGGTCAAAAACCGGTTTATGAATAGCTTCTCAATACACAATTAAATAACCCTAACAATCGTCTTCAAACGTTCTGAACATGCCAAAGGTCATGGCCAAAGCCAAAGCTCATTTCCCTTTTCAATCATATATTAATGAGATACACCATAAACAATATACCACTCAGTAATTTACACTCCAATCCACAAAGTTATTTACACTCCAAAACACAAAAACCTTGACAGTCACAAGTACAACTTGTAAATATTTCAAACTTATTGTATGTCGGAACTGTCCACACACCTCTTTCAAGGTCACAAATGCAAGAGCAGGCAGCATGTGTTTACAAAATGTATCTACCGAAAGCACATGGTTATGGCTTATGAATGGACACCCCTTACCTACATTGATGCATCAGGGAATCATCATCATTAAATTTATGTGCACAAAATATATACTCGTATTAGCATAATGCAATCATAGGAGCAGTATACCGACAAGACACACCCTCTTGGAAAAAAAATGTAATAAACAAGAGGAGTAGCATTGCATAACATGAACTCATGCTTATCAAAAAGTCATGCGTGAAACTTACTCAGGTATTTTACAGGTTCGCCTTTGTTTGATGCACTACCGCTAGCCACATCCTGGGGCAGTTCGCTATCTTGCGGATGCCACCCCAGATACAATTCAGTTCGCTACTCGATTGACAGGCATTGATTGTATGATGCACCATAGAACGGTGTCCGACGGACCGTTCTGTACGGTTGTGTACATATATTTTCCGACATTTGTCGTTAAGAAGAAAAATGCCTAGACAGCGCAGATAGTCGCAGAAATGCCAGCAATAAAAACACCTGCTCCACACACATCGTAACGGGTGTGACCAGATGTGGTAAAACCCCAAAATTTTCTGTCCACCCGCTCTAATTGGCCTGTCCATCTTTGACGACTAATGCGCATTCTTTTAAAAAGGTTTTTTTTTGTGTTACATAATTCGTCGTTGAATCTCCTCCTCTGAAGATGAAAAAGGATCTTTCACTCGAAGCGACCGAGGATATCTTCCGGATGCGATAACGTGCAAGCTTCAGCGGCGTCAAGCAGCACTGACAATGAGATGATCATGGTTTTCTAAAGAATCTCATCTTATATCCGAGTCCGAGATATGCCTTTGTCTTTCGTGTAGTTTCCAAAAGGATGTCCTCTTTGGTCATTAGATGTAATACCAGAGCTGAGATAGACGAACTTCCTTATAAACTCAAGGCTACAGCTGCTGTCAATTATGACCCTCTGTCCAATATGTCGATTGAATAATAACGGATGCACCAGTGACAGCCTCCTGTGTTCCGACAACAATTTCAATATCGTCGGCATAATAAAGAGTGGTTCAATTTTAAGGGCCGATTTTGAATGTGAACCACACCTAAACTTCAAGTTTTTTTCTGCATTTCATTTGACATTTCTCAACATCAGTTAACTGAATTTGAACCATGGAAAGATGCACAATCGAGCAACGCGTTAAAGTTATTCAGGCGTATTATGAAAATGGGCGTTCAAATCAAAATGCATATCGTGCACTTCGTGATTTTTTCGGTCAATTTAATCGTCCAAATGTCGGAAAAATCGTCCAAAAATTTGAGCAAACCGGATCTGTAGGAGATGTGAAAACACCAGTGCATGCTCGTACAGCTCGTACTGCAGAAAATATTGCTGCTGTTCGCGATAGTGTGGCTGAAGAGCCGTCCATCTCAACTCATCGTCGTGCCCAACAATTGCACCTCTCACGCTCGTCGTTGTTGAACATTATGCAACTTTTTATGGCCCAAATTGGAAGATATGGATGTGGACGATATGTGGTTTCAACAGGACGGTGCCACTTGCCACACAGCTAACGAAACAATGGCTCTTTTGCGCGACAAATTCAATGGTCGTGTTATCTCACTTGGTGGCGATGTCAATTGGCCGCCAAGGTCATGTGATTTGAAACCGTTGGACTTCTTTCTTTGGGGTTATTTGAAAGGAAAGGTGTACGTCGATAAGCCAGCAACAATTCAAGAGCTAAAGGATGAGGTGATTCGCCACATTAACGGCATAGAACCTCAATTATGCCTCAGCGTCATCGAAAATTTGAATCATCGGATGGAGGTGTGCCGCCGAGGTCGCGGCGGCCATTTGGCCGATATTTTGTTCCATACAATTGAACCATACCAATATTACCATAATAAAAAGAAATGACAGTAATTTCCTAAATAATTAGTGTTTTATTCAAAATCAACATCGGCCTTTAAAACTTAACCACCCTTTATCGAACTGCATGAGTATTGCAACTCTGCGGTCGATGTATTGAGATAGGATATAAAACTTAACGAAAGACCGAGAAGGTTCTAATGATTGTATGACGAAAGTCAGTCAGATAGCAGGAACCAATGTGAGAGGAGCAATATTACTGAGACGGAATAAATATAAGTGTTTTTTTATAACATTTTTCCACTATAATTATCTTGTGTTTTTATTTATTCTGACGCGTATTATTTTTGTGCCGGTCTGTTTTCTTTTCTTTCCACTAATTTCCCTGAGCTACGATACACATTACACACCCTTTACTTGTATTTGTATAGGCTTTTAAAAGACTGCGAGTTTTGCACAAGCCTTTCGCGTTTTTTTTTTTTTTTCGTTTCCCCGAGGTAGGTGAAAATCTTCCAAAGACACTGTGAGAATATCGAGAATATCAAGTGCGTGCTCATAGTAGTGCCAGATTTTTACTGACTAAAAACAGCACCCTTCGAATGATTGTTAGATACTGCAACTAAGATATCACTTATCAAGCAATTTTTCTATCACGAAATAAAAACTTTTGACAAGTTACTTTCCAATGAAAGATCCTGCATGTTCCGCAATATTAGAGGCGGTTAATCTTATCTTGACAAGTCGAACGGTTCTGTTCTTTTTAGTCGGCGCAACAAATTGCTCTCGTCCAAAATTTGTCGGACTGTATTGTTGATATGTCCGATTACTCGGATTTCTAATATACCACGGTGCTTGTAGAATTTCTCTAAGCACTTTATTTTGAAAAGTTTGTAGAATATTGGCACTTGTTTTCTTGGTACAACCCCAAAGTTCTATGCCGTAGGTCCACACCGGCTTTAGCACGTGCTTGTATAAAACCAGTTTGTTCTCGGTACTGAGCTGGGAATGTTTTCCGAGTAACCAGTACATTTCTCTATATTTGATATCTGATAAAAATATGCGCCACGGATTTAGATTTTTCTGTCAGAATCTACGGGAGATTTCTTAAATGAATTAGCAGGCAATTATTAGAAAGCGTACTTTAAAAAGTACCGAAAATTGTGCCTGAACCAACGATAGAGCATTACTGATTTGCATATGGTATTTGACAGATCAGCGGATATATTGTGGATTTCCTATTTTGTGTCTTTTTCTTTTCTTTTTTTTTGCTTATTATAAGCCTCAAAACGCCTTTGAGAGATATCTTTTGGGCAGATTTAATTGCAATTTAAGTATTCCTGTGAAATAAACTATTCACCTTGTTTTCACGAAAACAAATTATGAAACTCAAATTCTGCCATGACAACAAACGTAATAGATTTTAAATTGTTTGTTTATTGGTACGGTTTCACGTTTTTAATAATACGCAATTCACACCGAGCCGAAAACCTGGGGTGGGATTCTGTAAAAAACGAAACGAAAAACGCTTTCGTTTGCACGAAGAATTTGCTTGTGTAACATAGGGCAAAATATTCCTGCGCACGAAAACGTTTGATCGTTTCGCCTTACAGAATCTGGCCCCTGGTTTTCGCGAAAACCCTCGGAAACTTCATCGAAAACAGAAGTTTTACCATATATATTTCAGTTTTCAAAACGAGTCGTTTAAAGTCATTTTTCACGAAAGCACCTCGAAAACGACTTCCTATCGTTGCGTACAACCAAATTCTGAAACCAGTATGAGCCTACGGGTACTAGTTGTGGGCGGGCATGACCACGTGAAACGAATTTCTAAAAATTTCAGGTCTTTCAAAATATATTGCAAAGGAACATAATCAATTCACCTTGGTACATATGCATACCCAAAGCTGATCTACATAGATATATAAATATTGAAATTGTCGAAAAAGAAGTTTAACAAGTTGTTAAGCTAAACACGTTAACTTAGAAATAACCGAATTATTAAATACAGACAATTTAATCAGCAGATTCAGGTGGATAAAACCTCTTGGTCTATAAAAATCATCTGAGGCAAAGAAATTTCTCTATGTTTTCTAACAAAAAAAGCTCCGAAATTCGACAAAGGCGGGATTTTTCATTTAAAATTGTTCAAAAACATAATTCATAAATAAATTCCCGATAGACTACGTGCAATTGCATTCAGTATGACAAGAGTCAGTGCCCTCGAGAGGTATTTTAGATTGGTTTAAAGTACCTCGCTACTGCAGAAGCATCTCCCGTGTACCTCGACCTACTAGCTCTGGAATGCCTTTCGATGATTTTCCCTTCGCTCCAGACACAAAAAAAATATTTTTTTTTCTTCATGACAATTTTAATAATAAACCTGTGCATGGAAACTATACATATTTTCAAAGATCCGCGAATTCATCTTGAAGCAAATTGCTTATCAAAAAGGTCATCAATGCCACCAAATTCTTGTTCACTCAACTTTCTCGTACTATATAAAATGAAAAAAAATATATTAGCTATTAGTTCATATAACGTAGGTAGGTCTCTTCATCAAACATCGGAAATTGAAATAAATTTCTAAACCGTTGTCCTCCAAATCGTTTTCACACAATTTAATGCGACGGACAATAAAAGCCAAGTGAAATATCAGTGGAGAGATTTTAGTATCGCCACCTACAACTCAGTTTTTGAAGCGCTATTTTTCACTCGAACTGCGTACTGCCTAGTGAAATATTCATAGGTATGGAAAGTTCATTTGGACATTTCGCAGTGAAAAATTTGATTGAAAAATTGGATTTCACGTGAACTGCGTACCAGCCTTTGGGCGGCACGGCACTGAACAGTTTCGGACTAAACTCAAGTCCTTTTATTTTTAGGTTCCCGACCGATTTTGATTTTTGTTATTTCATTTTTATTAACTTTAATTAATTAATTAAATGGATGTATGTACATATCTTGTTTGCTTTAGTAAAATTTCCTTAAGAAAGAAATTTTTTTTTCTTTTTAAATCTCTGAGCATGTCTTTTAGTAGCTTGTATCATAATTGAAATTATCGCGAATTTATATGTGCGGCCTGGCGAGAAATGAATATAATTTCCATTCATTTATTATGCCAATCATGACCTATCCCAAGAACCGGGCTAACGCTTTCGATAATAAACATAAATTCAATTTATTGCCCATATTTTCAAGGAAGCGGATAAATGCCATCACCCGTGGCGAAAGCTATTTCTTTATGGAATTAACTCAGCAGGCATTGGTGCCATTCTCTCGTTGTAGACGTCCTCATCTGTCACGCTGCGGAAGTATGCAAATATGCATACCAGAAAATTATTATTTTATGTACGCGAGTATATGGAATGCATAAACATGTCATGCTGAGGGCAGTTCGCAATTGCCTGAATGCTATGATGTTATTTATAACATCGTCGATGTTATATTGCATCGCATGTG
Organism: Cheilosia urbana; assembly: GCA_946477585.1. Classification (NCBI taxonomy): domain Eukaryota; kingdom Metazoa; phylum Arthropoda; class Insecta; order Diptera; family Syrphidae; genus Cheilosia; species Cheilosia urbana. The sequence continues at coordinate 8,519,413 of OX297857.1, forward strand.
GATTTTAGATTACAGATCCGTACGTATATTTTATGTAACTGTGACCTATATAGTTGACTTGTATATACTTTGCAATCACAGTCACACCCAAGCACGATGTTTTACTTGTAGTGGACTGCTAGCGGGTGTACACGATTGATTTATTCACCGAATACATGTGTGGGCTGTAAAATGGATGGTTTGCCAAGTTACTATTAAAAGACCCTCTAAGGACCCACACATTTTCAAAATATAGAAATTGAAAAAGCATTACCGACAGCAGAATCCTCCAGAGAGGGGGAAACTAGTTCACTCTCTTTATCAAGAACCGTGGAAGTTTTTAAGCTTTCTTCGGAAAGGTTAAGTCAAGCTGGTCCAATACTCTGTAGGGTGCAAGCGATGGCAATCAAAGAAGACCTGGTCCTGGCATATAAACTGGATATCTTGAAGATGGTTGCAAAAGCATTCCTATTGCTTGTCATCCTGTGCCCGAATTACCGCATATACGTGAGCGAGCCATACGTCACTGAGTTTTGTGGATTTTACAAGCAAAAAAATAACAAATATAGTCACGTATTACTGGATCACGGATGCGGTAAGTCAGCCCTTGTTTCTGAATGCTGGTTATGATGTTTGGTTTTTTTTTCTGCCGCTGTACCTCATCCGCATCCTCAATAGATCTCGCACAGCAGGAGAAAAACAGATTTTTATCGTGCCCAAACCTAAAACATCCACGTCCAGTTTAGCTGCTGTATGAAATGGAAATTTAACTCTCCATTCATTCTAATCGCCAATTTTGTGTGCATCTCAATTATTCCTTTTCGGAGTGATTCTATTTCTGTCTGCTGCCATTCAAATAAGCTTACTACCCGGAGAGAGTATGAATTGTTGCCATTGTTGTTGGTGCGGTATTTTTTCTGTGCTTCTTTTGCAAGGTGGTCAAGTACCACCATTCCACCTACATTCGCACAGTGAGTCCTAGTATGTCGGTAGGATACTTGTGGTACGACAAGTTTCTAGTGCATCCATCTACATAAAGTGAGCTTTCTCCCTGCTTCAAGGGTTAGTGTGCAAGGCGGGATTTTAAAAGAAAGATAAGCTTATAAAGGAGTAGCAAAGAATTAGCAAAGCTTAAAGTCTTATCGGAGGCATTCTTTTTCTGTATTTTGGCCCACCAAGGTGAAGTTTCGCCTCCTTTCTATTGAAGCTTTCGCCTCTCCAATGTAGTTAACTGATGGCTTCCCTTACTACGGCGACAACTTATTGACAGCGCCTCCACGGTGGAGCACTCTCTTACGGAATCCATATTGACGGTCGGATAGACCTGGGTCCACGAATAGCACCCTCCAATCGGTCGATTATTACGCGTTTCAGTATTTTCCGTACAGTGTCAAACATACACAGGGGTCTATATGAGGAACGATGCTGGGGAGGTTTGATTCGCTTTGGTAGAAGGACCAGTCTTTGTTTTCTCCACTTTTGTGGAAGTTCTTATTTTGGCTACGTGTTAAATGTATTTTCTCTCCCCAGTTCTTCTTCGAGCTCTTACTAAAAAGAAAAGGAACAAAACTCTTACACGCACTACATTATCCCAAAAAAATGCGGTTCACGTTAGGGCATAATTAATTACTCCATCGGCCGGCCGACGGAAACACAATGGTCAATTTCATATTAATTTTTTTCTCATTCCGCAATTTGCTGCTGATTCGGTTACTTCTACTACCAACAAAGGAGTGTTCGTTACAAAAGACTGGGTGATTCGCTGAGTCCTCTTCACTTCAATATTGTTTTGCTTGATTGCTCACCGACAATCAATAGCAGTTGTCTTTGAGTATTCATCACTAACTGACAATGAGTGATGGCACATATTTCCTCCCATAGACTTATCAGTCATCATTTTGATAAATGATTTCTTTGCAGCTTTTTTGAACAAAAACAGAAGTATAAAGTGCTTTCCCCGAATTGGACAAGTCTCTGCCAACTTAAAGCGGGGCCGTACAATAGACGCACTCAAAGTCTATTAGGACTTAAGATTTAGTACTAACATGATTATTTTGTTACGCTCCATCGGACGAAAGTCGAATAATTTTCAAACGGTCGCCATGTGATTGATTTACTAAAATAACACAAAAGAAATAAAAAAAAAAACAACACTGTCCCAAATTGTAGAATTTATTCTGTAGCCATAGCGAGATGAAACGCTCAGCTGTACAAAACATTGAATAGCCCTGAAATTAATTTCCAATTCAATTTCCGTCCGTTCCAATGTCGATGTCGCTCAGTTTATAATCCACAGATCTCATCGCTGTATCTTCCCTTTTAATCTAAAAATACAAATAGCACACAAAACCACTAGAAGAAATTTTCTCTCGATTCAAGGGTATTTTCCGTCGACCTTTGGTATGTAACCGTGCGGCAGGAGCGTAACAATGAACCCCTTACTTATGGAAACCACCCCCAATAGTCATTCTCGAGGGGGTTCCATTTCTAAAACGTACTGCGCCCTGCAAACGCAGAAGTATGTACTGAAATATGTACGAAAAAGAAGGACTTTCTTTCCATTGAAAAAAGATAGGTGCTTGGGAAAACACTCAGTTGTATATGAGAATACGTGAAGCGTATACGAGAATTTCTTTCGAACATATTGAAAAAAACTACTGCCTTGAATCTGTTTTTCTACCTAAAAGCACGTACTTCAGAAGTACTTTGTTCCGACGAAAAAGGAAGTACTAAACAAAAACATCATACCTACGTAAATGGAACTAGTTCAGAAGTACTTTGCTGCTACGTATACCTATAGGAATATTGGGTGTGTACGAGAAAAGCCATTATAATCGCGACATCCGAAGTGAGTCTTTTGTATGATTTTCGAGCGATTCGTGATCGTGTTAATAAAACGCCCCGAAATAAAGCCGATTTAATTGTAACTATAAATTAAATGGCGTTAGACGCCCAGAACCATAGCGCCCAAATAGAAAAATGTCCTAACGTCCAAAAAACCACGACATCGCCTAAGAGATTTAAAGGAATAAAGCGTCGCAAGGCCCAAAGTAATTATATAATGTCATAAGGCCCAAAATATTTCTTGTTATTAAGTTTGGGCGTTATGACGTTTTTAGAAATCCGAAAGCTTACTTTTATTTGACATCAAACAAAATGCAAAAATATGGGCGGTATGACATTTTCTTATTTTTTGTCATTTTCAAATTAATTTACTTCTATTTTTTTTATAGCCTAACGCTAACAAAAATTGTTGAAAAAAAATCATTAGTATTCTGAGCATAAACATGGTGACCATGAAAATATGTACAATGAACTTAAAGTAATATAACAAATTAAAAAAAAAACGCCTTACTAATAACAAATTTTAGTCTCGACTTTAAATTTACGGGAGCTCACAACCACGAAATAGTGTGATTTTTTAAGAGGTTTAGAACTTTTTAAAAAAAAAAAACACAAAAAATTCGAAAAAATGAATGAAATATTTATTTGAATCGATAGTTTGAACCTTGCAATTTAATGTTTAAAGATAATTTCATGCAAATGTTGACCGCGGCTGCGTCTCAGGTAGTCCATCCGCTGAGTCCAATTTTGGCATACTCTTTCACACATATCGGCCGGTATCTCACGAATGAATGCATGGATGTTGGCTTCCAGTGCGTCAATCGAAGCGGGCTTGTCCCTATACACATTAGCCTTGACATACCCCCACAAAAAATAATCTAATGGTGTCAAATCGCACGATCTAGGCGGCCAATTGACCGGCCCGAAACGTGAAATTAACTGTTCACCAAACTCGCCTCGCAATTGCGCCATTGTTTCGCGTGCTGTGTGGCATGTGGCACCGTCTTGTTGAAACCACATATCATGCAAGTCAAGAACTTCCATTTCGGGCAAAAAAAAGTTTGTTATCATCGCTCGGTAGCGTTTACCATTGACAGTAACGCTGCGATTCGCATCATCTTTGAAGAAATATGGCCCAATAATGCCGCCGGCCCATAAACCGCACCAAACAGTGGCTTTTTCGGGATGCGTTGGTAGCTGTTGCAATGCTTCTGGCTGATCTTCACTCCAAATGCGGCAGTTTTGCTTATTAACGTACCCATTCAACCAAAAATGAGCCTCATCGCTGAACACAATTTTTCGATAAAAAAGCGGATCCTCAGCCAGCTTTCCAAGAGCCCATTCACCAAAAATTCGGCGTTGTGGTAGGTCGGCTGGCTTTAGTTCTTGCACAAGCTGTATCTTAAAAGGCTTTATGCACAAATCCTTCCGCAAAATTTTCCACGTAGTGCTGTAACAAAGGCCTAACTGCTGGGAACGGCGCCGAATCGACATTTCGCGGTCTTCTGTCACACTAGCTGATACGGCCGCAATATTTTCTTCACTACGCACAGTACGTAAACGTGTTGGTGGTTTAATGTCCAACAAAGTAAATTTGGTGCAAAATTTGGTCACAATCTTCCGAATAGACTGCTCAGAAGGTCGAGAATGCCGATCATAAAATGGAAGCAGCGCGCGATGAACATTTCGAACCGAGCACGAATTTTGATAGTAAAATTCAATAATTTGCAAGCGTTGTTCATTTATAAGACGATCCATGGTTAAATTGCAAACCAAACTGAAGCTGTTTGTATAACATTATAAGAATTTCGTTATATAACAAGAAATATTTACCATCACTTGCAACTAGCAGGAAATAATACTTTTAATGCCATTGTCATGGAATCTGTCCTTAATTAAACCTTAACCACTTTTCTGTTATCCTATATAATTGGTTTTATTCACATAAAACAATAGAAGCAAACAATAAATTGATGGAGATTGGGAATCCAATCCAGTTATATCACTATAAAGTAATTTCAATTAAGCAGCCATTCAAGGCCTCGGTGAGCACACCCAAGCCCACATGCATAACGGAGATGGACAAATAGTCCAAACAATTTAGTTTTCCTCTTTTTGCATACATTTAGTACATGCATTGAATGGCAGAGTTTAGGAAGTGTCTGTGAAATTACAGATCAATAGCTAGGTATGTGTGTATGTGTATGCTTATTTTGCAAAGGTTTGAAAAAAGAAATTCATTTTCCCCAGCAAATGACGTGAAAAGAAGTCCTTGAACCTTCTGAAGAACATTAATGTATGCTTGTATATTTTCTGGCATGGCCGACAGGAAAAACATTGTACGATATTCCGCAGACGACCATACTCGCGTGGCAGCAGCGGTGGCAGATTCCACGATTTATCGTATTTTTACGATCTTAGGGCTTAAGACTTATTCCAAGATTTTTGAGCTAAAAAAGCCACAAAAGGCAGAGTGATCTACAAACAATTCGCGGTTTCTATTTGTTCGGGCCATTGATGTTGGTTTAACGAAACGTGTAATTTATTCCGAGAATAAATACTAAAATCGATGTTGAGAGAGGCAAAAAGTCTGGTGTCTTGTGACTCGGGGGCAAAATGTGCCCCCAGATGAAGTTCGTTACAACATATCGCCCGTGAAACTTATGCATAGAACTCTCACGCAATGGACCGTACAACAGGTCCAGGCAAAAACTGCAGGAAAGGCCGGCCGCACATTGGATGCGCTGAATTTGAACCGTGCGAACACGTATACTAACACTCAAGGACCCCCCCCCCCCAACTTCTGCCTAGTTTCAAGTAATTTGAGAGCGCGCAAACTGGTAGTTCTATCTACTGAGACCCCCATGCCCCATCTTGCTATCATCTTGCCGCTGGCCCCCTAAATTTTTTACAAATTCGCCATTTTGTTTCCCTATCGGTGTAGTGTCAACTAGAAGCCGTGTGTAGAAGAAGACATAAAAAAAAAAAAAAAAATGCTGCCAACCGTGGGGGAATGTGATTTGAGAGTTCGGGAATACGACATTTTAACATTTCTGATATATAATATATTTTTAATTCAATAATTTGCAAGCGTTGTTCATTTATAAGACGATCCATGGTTAAATTGCAAACCAAACTGAAGCTGTTTGACAGTGACACAAGGTACTAAACACACGTCAGCTGTCAAAACCAGTGTTGCCAAAACCAAACCAGCTTAAAAATCACCCATTATTAGCTACCCTGAGCCTTCTCACTGCGGTCAATAGTATTCTTTCTAATATGTTATTCTTCCCTTATAACAGTCAAGATAAAATTTGGGCTTTTTGTCAGCAAAAGTCGATATTTTTCAGTAAATTTTTTTGGGCGATACGTTTGGGCTATGTGACGTTTGCTTTCTTAATTATGGGCGATGTGAGGCATTTTGGGCGTTATGATATTTATTCAGTTGGATTATTTAAATTGGGCGATAAGACCCAACGATATTTTAATCAAAAATATTGGCTTTATTTTCCGCCAAAATAAAACTGCTCGAAGTGCAACAATTTTTCAAGAAATTGTTTTGTTTCGGAGTAAAATCACCAGGCTCCTTGATGGAACTTATGTATTCTTGAATGTTTGTCAGATATTCGTGAGCGGTGGTTAGAAAAAAAAACCCCCGAAAACGTAATTTGTGTGTTTGTGTGAAAAGGCAGCGTAAAATAATTTGTCATCAGCTGCTACATAAGTTGCAGTGCTACCAACACTGGCTATTTATCTCCGATTTGGATAATCGAACTTTTCACAGGCTCATTAAAATTGTCATTTTGGAATTTCCTTATTTAGGCTATTCACTTTAAAGCTTGGTGATCTTTAGACTCCTTAGGATTTTATACAAAATTTTTCACAGGCTCATTAAAATTGTCATTTTGGAATTTCCTTATTTAGGCTATTCACTTTAAAGCTTGGCAATCTTTAGACTCCTTAGGATTTTATAAAAAAAAATATGCATACTTTAAATGCGAACGTACTCTTTTCGTATAACTAAAGTTAATTGCAAATGAGCCAACTCCATTTTCATACAGTTTTTGAACAGACTCTCCCATTTCAGCAGTAAAATCATCTCACAAGATATGCATGAATATGAAAACACACTGTCCAAGTATGCAGGTATGCCCCTTTCCAGCTAAATGTTTTTACTTTTTGGTAACATTTGGAAAATGGAAACTAGAAACGTCTTTCAATTAATAGTTTGTGTCGTTTTTTTTTTTAGTTTAATATTAGGCCTGTTGTTTGGAGCTTCGATCTCAGCTAAGCAAAGGAAAGTAGGATTTAAGCACGCAAAAACAACACCTACGCTCTACTTGACACTTCGAAGACTCACAGTAGTTGAAAATTAGCATTTTTTTAGAAAATAAAATCAGTTCAAAGCTTTGGATATTTGTTTTGATGGTGACTAAGGTGGACGTAGACCAGGGCGCAACACTTTTCATTTAATCAATGAAAGAAAGTTGAAAGAAATAATTGTATGTGTAGACATAAAACAAAAGTGCAATATTTTCTAATTTCATAAAGTGCATAGCTTTGTACAAATTTGCTTTTGGCTAACTTGCATGTTGTATTCCAAAGAATAACTTCGGAAAACATTTACAATTTACTAAAATTATAAACGCTCCGGCTGAACAATAGGGTATTTAAATTCGCTCCTATTACGAAATTAAATACCGTAATCTAGGACGGTTAGACAACACTCCTCTTCAAAATTATTTATTAACAGGTAATTAAAATTACATGGTAATTGTAATTTTAACGAGCCTAGCTGCAGAGACTATTGGCTCCAAATCCCGATATAAACATGGCTTTCTTTACATTAATGTTTGACCATACAGTTAACGATATTCTGTCAACTATATTTTTTTTTATTGGTAAAGGGATTTTGGAAAGTGTACAGTCCTCGCATACGCTGCCAGACTAAAGTTGATTATTTTGGTAAGGCCATGGATGCAGTAAATCAACCCCTGTTCTTGGTCTGGCACAATAAAGTCGTGAAGGGCATAGACCGCCGTTGTACAATTGAGTCACCCCGCCAATGCAAAGACACAGCAAATCCAAGGAGAGGAAAGGACATTTTTCCCAACTTAACCTTTTTTTTGGAATGCAGGAGAGTCTACACAGAGCTGCATTCATCGTCAGTGTGACCGCTGCGGAATTCTGAAAAGTCGCAAGAAAAAGGACTAATGAGGAAAAAAAGGTGTCATTTCTGAAGCTATTCTTAAAATTTGAAGTTTTTGAACCATATTTAACAAGCACTGGATCGCTAAGTACTGTAATTGATGGGATAGACAACTGTGTTATATTTTGAAGGATTTGATTGGGAAATAAGAGCATTTTGAAAATTTTCGAAGCACCTTTTCCAATTAAAACAGGGCCTAAACAGCAAACAATTGTGCCAGGCTCTAGAAAAAAGTGCCAAATTTCAACTTAAGTCGCACAACGGTCACGCTGTGTCATCGTTTATGTGTGTTACATAATAAATTCGAGCGAATAATGTATTAAGAAAATACGTTTCCATGCGAAATTATTTTTTTAAACCGCGACCCATAATTTTCATCATTTCGTTCGCTTCTATAGTCCCCTAATAGAAGGATTCGTTCCTCGGGACCTTGTTCAGAAATCGCATTCGATAAATTGCGGCAAATGTTTTGTCTTTTGTTGCGCCACACCCTGGGGTCAGCTCATTGGACCTGGACGCTAAATAATGTCCTCACGCTCGAGGCCATGAAAATAATATTTGTCGGTATCAGGCTGACTAAGAGAAATAAGTCATTGCTCGCTAAACAGTACCTACTGTGATAGAATTGAACTCGAACAACTTCTGGCTCATCCTTCTTCAAATTGGATGGTAAGATCTTGGCAATGACCAGAGAGATTTTCAGTCATTAGGAGAACCAAAATGCATTTAAAAACAAATGATTAGTAGGCCTAATTTTGCCGATTCGATTGTGTGTTAAATTTGTTGATTAGAGATGGAAGGGGCCCACAATAACTTTCAAAATCTTTCTGAAATCATTCTGCCAAATGTCTCTCACACTTCCGCAAGAGATTTGAAGTGGAATATTTTTTTCTCATTTTGATTCCAAGCCCCCCAAACCTGTCTAAATGTTATGGAAAAGTACTGACGTCTAATCGATCGAAATTTCTCTGTATCTCGATGAGCCTTAGTGACTCGAAATTGGTTTCGCTTTGAATAGAGACAAACTGCAAGAGAAAACCAAGGCCGTATCCATGGCATCGATTGATAAATGAATATACTATGACGACACATTTATACAACGGATACCCTACCCCTCCCACAATCATCCCAAACTGCGAATTGCCCAAGGCTCAAGCATCAGCTCCGCACATGCTCGCAACTGACCAATAAAACTAACAAGAGCCTTCCCCGTAACGGGAGAGACAGGACTTCGTTGTCAGTTGTCACGTACGGTAGATGTACTTCATTACAACAAAAAATCCGATTAGGGCCAATAACGAGCTTTTCAAAATCGGCAAAGCACAAATCCATTCGAGGGTGGGGTTACCAGCGAGGAAGTCAGTCACTCTTTAATTGAAAAAGAAATACTCTCATTTTTTCGAGATCTACATCATCATGTCCTATTGTTATTGGCATTTTTTTTTTTTTTTTTTTTTGTCAAACCGTCTAACTTGAGCCCAGGAAGAATTTATCTAACCCAGCTGTAGATAGTGTTTTATTTTTTTTATTTAAATCTTAAAGTAGAAAAAAAAGTGAACGTGCAAAAAAATTAAATTGGACCGCATGGAGTTTACGAAAACCAAGCGAAAAGACACGACAACGTTTCGTTTTCGCACGAGAGTGAGATATGTCGTAGCACGTTTTTATTTCATTTGTAGTGTTAACTCGTTATATATATTTAAGTATTTTGTATAACATTATAAGAATTTCGTTATATAACAAGAAATATTTACCATCACTTGCAACTAGCAGGAAATAATACTTTTAATGCCATTGTCATGGAATCCGTCCTTAATTAAACCTTAACCACTTTTCTGTTATCCTATATAATTGGTTTTATTCACATAAAACAATAGAAGCAAACAATAAATTGATGGAGATTGGGAATCCAATCCAGTTATATCACTATAAAGTAATTTCAATTAAGCAGCCATTCAAGGCCTCGGTGAGCACACCCCCCAAGGAGCATTTTGCGACTTCATGTGTCATGTGTCTTGAGCAACGTCTTTAAGACGGTTTTGTTACCAGAAAATAGTCCCAACAAGTAACATTTAAGACACTTGCTAGGTAACATTTCGCTTTTAGGAATATTCCTATCTAGGAGTTTTATATCTTCACAGTTACGTTATTGTGTCAAAATTGTTTCTTCAATGAAACATTTTGTCCGCAGAGTGTAAAATATATCGAGATGCGTGTTCGTGCACACAATCACGGTTGCCACTTGGTAATATTTTACCAAATTTGGTAACTTTTTTCTTAGTTGGTGATTTTTGGTAATTCGGTAATTTGTATATGGTTTTGGTAACTTCTTGAACCAGAAACACCAAAAAGAAGAACTCGATATCATCACTTGTAAATGCTGCCTTAATTTTTCAGAAAAAGGATTAAAAGTATTACTTGAAATTTTAATTATAAATTTTAAACAGCTATTTTTCACTCTGCCTACTGATATTTTCACGTGGAGAGTTAGTTGTGACATTTCGCGACGCAAAATTTGTATGAAAAAATGGATTTTACTTGAGAGGCTTTACGTGTACTGTATATCGTGCATACTACGCTTAAACATAGGTACATTTTTCCACTGCCATGAAATTTTTGTACATTAAGTTCGTGAATCAGAGAAATATCCAACGACACCGAAAAGTCATATTCATACTGAATCATATTTTTGGTAACTTTTAGCTTGGTCTGGTAACTTTTTTTTCCATTTTTGGTCGCTAATTTTTTTTGCAAGTGGCAACCATGCACACAATTCCTGTTCAACACAATTTAAATGCGATTCCCAGTAAGAAACATTAAGCTCGCAAATAAGAACATATTCCTAAATAGGAACTTCTTGTCAACACAAATCAAACGCGATTCCCGATTAAAAATATTTACTACACATATAAGAACGAATTCCCAATTGAGAATATTTTACTGTAACCACTATTCCCAAATAGGAATTTGCTAGTTATCCATTTTGTATTGGACAAAAAAATGAATATAGAAAATAAGAAATTTTAAATTTACAGTTTTGGTGGATATGGTGTAATTAAACAGATTAAAATGCTCCTATTATGTCATTATAGGCATCGTAGATTTATTTTGTACTGATTTTATAATCGTTCTTATCAGCATTTAAAATAGCATATATGTTAAAAAGAGAGATTTTTGATTAAATATACTATATTTTGTAAGGATCATGTTTTTTTTCGAAGTACATTAGTAACATTTCAGAGCAAAATGATGTTCCCCATCAAATTTCAGTAGCTGTTTTCTGTTTAAAAATGAAATGTTTGATGCAGTCAGAATATTATTTTGGTACACAAAATGAATGACATATCATAACATCAGAAATTATATGGTATACACATACACAATAATAGAATTGCTTGAGGAATGGAATGGAAATGTCCAAAGATGGTATATAGGATTTGTGTCAAAAATAATTCCTACTTTGTGTTGCGCCACTTCCGATACATAAAAGGAACTGTTACTTGGTTGTTTCGAAACATTAGTTCCTAAATGGGATCACGAATTGACACCAGAACGTCGCCAGGCCTAAAATGTTTATTCGAATGCTACTTGGGCCAAGCCCACATGCATAACGGAGATGGACAAATAGTCCAAACAATTTAGTTTTCCTCCTTTTGCATACATTTTGTACATGCATTGAATGGCAGAGTTTAGGAAGTGTCTGTGAAATTACAGATCAATAGCTAGGTATGTGTGTATGTGTTGTGTATGCTTATTTTGCAAAGGTTTGAAAAAAGAAATTCATTTTCCCCAGCAAATGACGTGAAAAGAAGTCCTTGAACCTTCTGAAGAATATTAATGTATGCTTGTATATTTTCTGGCATGGGCGACAGGAAAAACATTGTACGATATTCCGCAGACGACCATACTCGCGTGGCAGCAGCGGTGGCAGATTCCACGATTTATCGTATTTTTACGATTTTAGGGCTTAAGACTTATTCCAAGATTTTTGAGCTAAAAAAGCCACAAAAGGCAGAGTGATCTACAAACAATTCGCGGTTTCTATTTGTTCGGGCCATTGATGTTGGTTTAACGAAACGTGCAATTTATTCCGAGAATAAATACTAAAATCGATGTTGAGAGAGGCAAAAAGTCTGGTGTCTTGTGACTCGGGGGCAAAATGTGCCCCCAGATGAAGTTCGTTACAACATATCGCCCGTGAAACTTATGCATAGAACTCTCACGCAATGGACCGTACAACAGGTCCAGGCAAAAACTGCAGGAAAGGCCGGCCGCACATTGGATGCGCTGAATTTGAACCGTGCGAACACGTATACTAACACTCAAGGACCCCCCCCCCAACTTCTGCCTAGTTTCAAGTAATTTGGGAGCGCGCAAACTGGTAGTTCTATCTACTGAGACCCCCATGCCCCATCTTGCTATCATCTTGCCGCTGGCCCCCTCAATTTTTTACAAATTCGCCATTTTGTTTCCCTATCGGTGTAGTGTCAACTAGAAGCCGTGTGTAGAAGAAGACATAAAAAAAAAAAAAAAAATGCTGCCAACCGTGGGGGAATGTGATTTGAGAGTTCGGGAATACGACATTTTAACATTTCTGATATATAATATATTTTTAAAAGGCGAATAATGTAATTTGTTTGGTTAATAAAACCATTGAAATGAGATCTGCTCAGTGGCGGATTTACCCTAAGGCCCAGAAGGTCCGGGCCTAGGGCGGCCAGATATTAAGGGCGGCAAATCTTGCCAAAAAAGTCACTGATTATAACAAGATTAACAAGAAATAACTCAAATGCAAAGTGTAGTAATATTTTAAAGGCTTCCTTTTATACTATTGCTCTCAAATTTATGTCGTTTTCCATTGGGATTTTCAGATTTCAGATTTTTCGTGCGAAATGGAACATAAAACGAGATTTTGATTTAAAGTCATCTGTTCTCATATTGTTATTTGTGTTTATAAGTATCCATTCAATTTATGTTGATATTACGTCAAAAAACGTAATTAAACACACTTTAAAGTTTGAGAAATGACAAATGTTTTGGTGTTATTGCAAATAGGTGTAAATCTCGCTCAGATATCGAGAATTGCAAAATTGCTCTGATTCTTAAGAAAACGTTTTTTTTTTACGTCCAATGGAACATGAAATCTGACAGCCAGCTGATTTCGAGAGCAGAAAAACTTTTTTGCTTTTTTCTTACCTACTAGAAAAATCCTTGTAAATCGACCTTTATTTATATGTAATACTATTTAAAAACTATTTACGCACAACAATGACGAAGCAGAGGCTAAACGATCTTGCCTTGCTTAGCCTAGAAGCTGATTTTTTAAGCAAATTGGATTGCGAAGATTTAATTAATGATTTTGCTGCGCTTAAGTGCAGACAAGTTTTGTAACACATTGTAAAACATTTATTTTATTAAAAACAAAACCTTAAACCGTCTTAAATGTTTTATTTAAATGTCCAGTCATCCCTTAAACCTCGGAAAATATTATTAACTAGGTTTTAATTCAACAATTTTCTGAATCAATTAAAAGTGGGATTAAAGTAAATTCATCAATTATGTAGCTAGTCTGTAATGATGACTGCTGAGAAAGGGGCGGCACATGGCCTGGGGCCTAGGGCGGCCAGAACTGCAAATCCGCCACTGGATATGCTATAAACATATTAGGATAAATATGGTTGTGTATTTTCCGCTCTTGAATATCATTGACTTGGATTACAGGTAGATATACAGCTTTCTCAAATAACTCATCTAAGTTTGCTCAAAATGTTTTTATTTTCCTACACCCATTCTGCAGTCATAATTTTTCATAAATGTTGTAAGCAAATGTAAACTTATTAATAAAAAAAACCTACTACCCACACGTAACGAATAATTTTTATATAAGTAACATAATCAATATTTTACCAGTAAGGCCCATTTTAACCATTCTTTTTCACAGAAGCTCTTGCTAAATTTTTTTCATGTGCAGGGTATTTTCTCTTGTCAAAGTTTGTACTCTGTATTTTTCATTGTTGCCTTTTAAGATCAGGGAAACAGCGTTTGTCAAGCGACATGTATTGATGTAATTTTCAGAGTTTATAGCCGATTTAGCTGTACCTGTAGTTTCAGAACTTGATGAACAAAAAATTCAAAAAATATCTGCCTGGAAGAAATTTGTCGTTCTGTGGCGGGAGAACACATTTTGCAATGTAGCGAATGCGAGGGAGTCTTCTCCTATAGTGAACGACGAGAGCCTGGTGTATAATATCTCTCGAAGACTGTCTCAAGTCTGTCTTAAACAAAATAAAATATGTTTTTAAGTTAAAGTCGCTTTTTTTCAGCACTGTAAGGCGAGGGAGGCTTCTACTGTAGTAAACGACGAGAGCCTGGTATAACAAAATCTCTCGAAGACTGACATAAGTCAAGTTTTCAAGTTAAAGTCGCTGTTTTCATTAATGCAAGGCGAGGGAGGCTTCTCTTATAGTGAAAGACGTGAGGCTGGTTTAAAAAATCTATCTCTCAAAGACTGACTCAAGTTTGTGTTAAGTAAAAGAAATTTCTTCATCAATAGCTACTTGATGCATTGAGTCTTTTTAGGTAATAATTCCGCAAAAGCCAGTTTGATGTTTTTCAATTGGATTGGGTTGATGTTGGCTCCCTGCGGCGGTCATGTTGTTTCAGTGGCATTTTTCCTAATTTGATGCTTTTTATTCAAGCACTGATGCCATATCTCCATGACAGGTTACACAAATAAGCAGCACGTCTAAATGATAAAAGTTTATTATCAAAATGAGTGTTCGCCGGCGCAAAAAAAAAGACGCTGTCTGTCTGTTCGCTGACTGAGCTTCGAAGCGCTTGGAAGAGGACACCCATTAGGGTCGAAAAATAATACTCAGTGCATTTTTGCATGAATGGCTATGTTAACCAACAAAATTGCCATTTATGGGAAGACGCCAACCCGATGTTCACCACATGGCAATGCATCCACAAAAAGTTACTGTTTTGATGCGGATGTTGGGCCGGTGGCATCGTCGGTCCATATGGTCCTTTTTTTGAATTACTTCGGCGAGCCCTTACCGGCAACGATGCTAACCAATTTTATCTGCCCAAATTGAACGCTATGGAGGTAGACAATGGCAGGATGGGGCTACGTGCCATACAGCAGCTGCCGCAATGGACAGTCTGCATGAACGATTTAAGGGTATGGTTGTCTCCTGCAGGGGTGATGTGAATTGGCCACCAAAACCGTTTGATTTGAACGCAATTGTGGGGTTTGCTGATGTCGCAGGTCTATACCAATTAGCCGCAATAGATGGATGGCCTTCAAGTCAACAAAACCAGACCTCTCGGATGCGTGCCACCGTGGGAAGCCGCGCCGAATATTTCAACGATGTTAAATTCCATAGCATTCCATGAAATGGCATGTTTCAATAAAAAAATTTATTTCGTTAACGTCTCACACAAAGCTATTTTGTATTCCACTTTAACATCGACCTGTTCTTATTGAAAAACCCTTTACTTTTTTCAGTCAAATTTCTGTCATAGCGATAGTACCCACCAACTGTCCCATCTATTAGCATGAAGAGTGAAGCTCCATATGCAACCGCATTTCATCACAATTATACATCTCTTGATGTAAGCCTCACTCTGCACGTCGACCTTTTTGCAAAAGTTTGGTACCAACTCGTACTCTGCTTTTACAAGCCGACCAAATAGACAGCGACCACAAGCCACCTGTGCAAAGGCACGAAACGAAGGTACTGCTCTTTTGAATTATTAAATTCGCAACAATTCACAATAATCCCTGCCTGCTCTTGATTTCGACGAGAAATCTTTTCAATAACTGTGGAATTTTTTTCTCTCCCTCGTCGACTTTTTAATTAAATTTTCATCCCCACAAAGGCAGCAATTGGGAAACGTATATGCACGTACAAATTATAGAGATAGAATTTCGGAACGATGTCCATAGTTCCATCATCCATAGCCCACGCCACAATGATCCCCATTCCTCCATTCCTCATGATTCATTGTGTCTGCTTCAAGTATTGCTTTAAATTCTTGCAATAGCTTAAGTCCGTAATTTCAGTGGTGGTAAATTAATGATAAATTCTCTGAACTTCTGAGCACCAACTTTTTCCACTGTTGTGGATTCTGGAAAGGAATTCCCCATTTTTATCTGTGGAAATATGTGGAGGGCTCAAACAAAGGAACTCTCCTTTATTATACACATAGTAGGTATTTATAAATTGGTGGGAAAAAATGTAAAACTACGGAATAACAGGAATTTATAAAAGAAAAACATTGAACTGCGGGAAGAGAACCAAATGCCGGTAGTTTGTATTGTAAATATCCACTCCGTTTGTAAAAGTGGTGGTGTTTAAAGCTCCTGCTTAAGTACCAAAAAAAGCCACTTTATAATAATCCAGATTTTATTTCTGATGGTATTTGCATGGGTAACAGGCTTATTTCATTGTAGTTATTTTTAAAAGTGGCATAAACACCACACCGTTTGATTTTTGAAGTGAAACTTCTTATGCGACTTCCAACTCAAGGTCGCGTTAAACGTCTAACGCTAATAAAAGCATTGGATACTCAAAGGTGTGAGGGAGGGTGAGGGTGGCGCACATTGCACAAGCACGTTCATATGAAAAAAAAAGTGAGTGTTCTTTTCTCCAAAATAAGTGAAACGAAAGAGAAGTATGCGACGTGAATATGTATGTAATCAACAACGACAATGTGTTTCTGAGGAAATGCGCAGATAGCTGTTGACGTGCGCTGATGGACGTATGGTGGTGTATATGGAAATTGAGTTCAAGGTTTTTGTTTTAGTACCTACGTTGATACCTACAGTATAGAATTGAAGAATTCAAGAAGTAAAGACGATATAGGTGAATTATGTTGTTTGATTTATTGAAGTGAAACTTCTTAGGTTGTGTTAAACGCTTAACGCTACTATAAGCATTGCATACTCAAAGGTGTGAGGGTACCGCTCACGCTTCAGAGTATGCAATGGTGAGTGAGTTTATTGGCACCAAATTGGGAGGGGAATATTCTGTGGTAAAGAATAATTTCCAAAAATAATGACTAAATCGGCAATTAATGTCTTGTTGAAGTGGAACTTCTAATGCGACTTCCAACATTTCGTATCTTACTTTAGTTGTCATAATCCCTTTGTAAATGTTATAGATTTGGATATTTCTCCACTCGAAAATGATAATTAAAAGATGCGATCAATTGTGAATTGTAAGCAATGTTAATAAAGTTTGTCTTAAAGAAACAATAGGATTTCACTAAAAATCAATTTCTACCCCTTCCTATTTTCATTTCCACATTACGAAGTTTCACTTCTTCCGCGCGGAGGGACTCCACGCACTATTTTTTTTTTTTATAAATTCCGTATTATATACATATTATCGTAAACAGCTGAGAGTCGATTTTTAAATCACCCCGGATTGAATTATTTTTACTTTGCCTTGACATTCTTTTCCTAGTAAATTGCAAAACAAATTCTACTTTCTGAATATTTCACTAACATATTTTTCGTGATAAATTCGCGTCGAATGTCTTCTGTCACTATTAAACGATTTTAAATGGCATGAAACAAACTGTGTGTGAGGTATTTACGAACTATTTTGTTTTTTAATTTAAAAGGGCCATTCATGCCTTATGACCCGAGGCCTACAGCCTTAACGGCTGCTCGGGTTTCATTTAAACTTCGGACTGCAGTTTGGGGGTTTACAGTTTTTGCTAGGTAACGTCAATAGTAATGGTACTTCCCATATAAAATGTTCATACCAGTTTGATTTGCTCGAAAACGAGCAGTGGTGTAGCAAGGGGGGGGGGGGGGGGGGGGGGGGGGGCAAGGGGGGCACAGGCCCCGGGCGGCACTTTACTAGGGGCGGCAATTTGGAGCAGTTAATTTTTTTTTTTTTTTTTTTTTAAATGCATAATTTATATGTATTTATTAATATAATTTTGGCAGGTTTTGGTTAGAGAGCTATGAGCGCTTACTGTACTATTTTATAAGCTCTTATAGTTTACAAGATGTTTGAGTACGAGCACGAGGACAAGCGTAGTAGGAGTTTCTGTTTTTTGATTGCAAGTTGTGTTCGTGATAGATCGATGTCCTTACATAATATGTACGAGTATAATATGTAAGAATTCAGAGATTTGTTTTTGAATTTGCATTAGAAATTATAAACTACTAGCTGGCCCGGCGAGCTTCGTTCCGCCTAACGGTCAGTAAATTTAATGATACCTTTAAACTAAACTAATTTATTATTTTAATTAAGTTTAATACTTCATAAGGAAATACAAATTCAATAAAAGTACAAAAATCAAGTATTTCAATGGCCTGCCAGAAAGACAATTGCTTTGATTTATATTGGGTTTATTATCTTTACTGAAGCACCTTGTGATACACAATATTTTCGGTTTGTTATCAGGCGAAAGAACAAATAGAGTTGATGCTTTGCCGACACGTGAATCTGAATATGCCACGTAGAATTGACCATGAGAAAAGCATGTATTTTCTAATTTCAGACCACCAAACACTCAAATATTGACCTTGTGATTTGTTAATCGTCATGGTGAATGCAAGACGAATCGGAAATTGAATTAGTTTAAACTCAAGGGGAAGGGGCTTATCGGTTGGGATCGTCGGTATCCTCGGAATGAGAACTTCCTTCTTTGATCCTCATTGATCATCACTTTTATTATATTATAACCAAACCCGTTCCATTGCATAGTTTTGGTTGGTTTGGATTTCAGTTGGATAGTTGGTTGCCAATAAATTTTAATGAACGCAGATTACCTACCAAGGATCTGCTGATCCTGAATTAGAAAGTTTAAGTCAGCCACATTTTTATTCTTAGTCGCTAAAATTGCTCGCTTATTAAACTATTTGTTACTTTTGTGGTTAGCAATGTTGTAGGTACATTATTTTGAAATAATGGGTCTAATTCAAGCCAATCATATATTCAACAGTTATATTAAATACAATAGTAATAACATTTTCGGTGTTTTTCAATCAATCGCAATGATTTACGTGTAGGTCAACCTACCGTTTTTCACCGAAGGGCATTATGGTACACAACATTTTTTGGTCTATTAGATATATGTATAGTGCGTACACCTACAAAGCGTGAGGTTTGCCAACACGTAGCTCGCCACATACAACTGACCATGTAATGTCGTTTTCCATTGGTCAAACAAATCAATCTTTTTTTTTTCGATTCGGATCACTTTTTGCAGTTATCGATATTTTTTCAGATTAACACATACTATCACAATAACACTATACTTTGCACAGCTGTTTTACGTCATTTTAAGAAAATGGCTTTCAAGACAAATGCGCAAAGTTTCGTGAAAACCAAAATAACGAAATAAAAATGGAATCAGAATAAAATCTGAGATCTGAAAAAAGATTTCTGGTGCTCCCAATGGAAAACGACATTAGAAACATGGGAATTCAACATTGAAAAAACATCAAGATCATACTTATCAAGAACCTGAATCTCGAACACCGCCATATCACACTGCCTTTAGTGCATCGATGCCAGATCTGGGGATTTTTCCCCATTTTGGGGAATTTTTCACTGAATGGGGAAAAACGACATACACGAATGTTTATTAAATTGGCATCATTTAAAAATAAATCCCGAACATAAAAACATCACCGCGTTTATAGAATCTAAGCGATTCAGCTCTAAACGTATTTCGAACTTAACTTTACTCAAATGTGCCATTTTCACATTCAGTTCATTAACTACAACCCCTTTGCAAATTCAATATCAGATCATCAGAAGTGAAGTTCAATTTTAATTGCACCACACTTCTGTATAAATCCGTAACACGATTGTGTGATGTTTGAGTTTTAATTCTCATTTGTGCAAGTCGTTCAATTCGGTGTGCATCACTTTCTAATGCACGGGTGGTTGCATTACGCAATCGTGTGTCCTCTCTTGCCGTTTCTTCTTGTTGTGGTGTCAAGTTCTTTCTTTTTTGTTGCCTATTGCGAATTTGTCGGTTACTTCGACCAATATTCAAACTTCGTCGTCCAGGCATTTTATTATTATTATTTTATTTTATTATTTTCACTGCAATTTGTACACTTATGTATGCTAAAAAATAACATTTTCCTTGGTAATGTTATTTGTGACGGAAATCGAATGGAAATGTTATTTAACTATTTAAAATTGATTAAAAACTAATTTGGAGTTTTCGTGGAACAGTTGTACAGCTAAATGAAATATAAATTATTGAAATGTCAAATTCAAAAAAGTATAGACAACCAACGGCAACTATATTATTTATTACAATTAGATTTAATGTTGTTGATACAAAATTGATATGCAGGGAAATCTAACTTTTCGTAAATATCTCCCAGCGCCACCTATCGAGTCTAAATTTTGGCAAAAGCTTTCTATTTTGTTAAGTGTTATATGGTGTAAATTTGAGTCAAATCGGTCCATAAATAAGAATTTTCAAAAAGCGACCCCAGCGCCCCCTATAAGGTCTAAAATAAACATAAACCATCCGGAGCACCACACAAACATATGGTGTGAATATAAGGGGGATATCTTCAGTGGTTCAGCCGGTATCGTCGGTCATACATACGCACGAACGTTTTTATATATTACTAGCTGACCCGGCAAACTTCGTTCCGCCTAAATTTGTTAATGTAATGAAAATAATATTTCCGAGCATGTACAATGCGCTTGCTAATTTATGTAATTCGGCCAATTAAAATGCTTCATTCAAAAGTTATATTAAATGCAATAGAAATAAATGATGAATAGCAATGTTGATTTGTTTCAATCAAACCGCAATGATTTTGACGTTTCGGCCAACCTTCCGCTTTTCACTAAATTGACCATGTGAGAAACATGGTAATTCAAGATTGATGCTACAGATGCACAAACATCCATCGATTATACTTGCAACAAATTATTTGTCACTGTGAAAGCGAGACGCACAGGAAATTTAAGTCGCTTAAATACGAATGGCAAATCGTTTTGAATAAGCGGAATCTGCGGAATGAGAGTGTTTGCCTTTGGATATTCCACTCAAAATCGTCACTTCACTTGCATGGCATTTGATTTGGGATCCTTCACCACCAAATCAAACGCGTTCTGTTACAAAGTCTCGGTGTATTGAGGTTGCGCAACAAAATTAAAACTGAGCCGACTTTCAATTGTATAGATGTAAGCCCGGAACATCCAAAGAATTCAAAAATTCAGCTTATCCCCATAAAGTTTTGTTTTTACGACAAAAAGTAGCATATATCCTTCCTTGGGCCCATGCGAATTTAAACCAAAAATCATAAAAATTGAAGGATTTGTTCCCGAGTTATGAGTGCGCACATACGGACGTCAGTCTTTTTTATATGTAGCTGTACTCACCCAGCATTGCTAATACCTTTCGTATTAAGTCCTGCTCACATTTAGCAAAGTCCTTTATTTGGACAATGTCCATTAATCATTTTAATGCTTCCACAACCCGTTCTCCCGCTTATGTTTTGCAAAGTACTATCTATAGGGTCCGAAACTATAGTATATTTCGGTAGAGCTGTTTCGGAGATCGGCAACAGCGCCACCTATCAGGTCCAAAAGTATCCTATCCTTCAAGTGGGAACGAAGAATATACATCCACGAAATTTCATTGAAATCGGTTGAGCAGTTTCGGAGATCGACAACAACGCCACCTATCGGGTCCAAAATTTTATCTTTTAAGACTACCTAAGCCTGAAATACACCAATACGAACAAAATAAAAGAAGAATCATAAAATTTGGCCCAGTAAGAACATTTTCCTTGGTTTTGTTATTTGTGCCGGAAATCGAATGCAAATGTTATTTACCTATTTAAAATTGATTAAAAACTAATTTGGAGTTTTCGTCGAACAATTGTACAGCTAAATGAAATATGAATTACTGAAATAACAAATTCAAAAAAGTATGGACAACCAACGCCAACTATATTACTACAATTAAATTTAATGTTGTTGATACAAAATTTATGTGCAGGGAAATCTAACTTGTAGTAAATATCTCCCAGCGCCACCTATCGGGTCCAAATTTTGGCAAAAGCTTTCTATTTTTTTAAGTGTTATATGGTGTTAATTTGAGCCAAATCGGTACATAAATAAGAATTTTCAAAAAGCGACCCCAGCGCCCTCTATAGGGTCTAAAATAAACATAAACCATCCGGAGCACCACACAAACATATGGTTTGAATATAAGGGGGATAGCTTCAGTGGTTCAGCCGCTATCGTCGGTCATACATACGCACGAACGTTTTTATATATTAAGATAAAGATATATTACGATGGGCGTGTGTGGGGATGTAAGCGAAGTGGAATTTTCTGATTGTGCAACGCTCCAAGTGTTTGGAATTATTTTAAGATGCATACTAAAAAGGGTTGAAAAAATAGGAAGTGGATAATTTTTGCTAAAAATAAGTTTTGCCTTGCTGCTATTGCATTTTTAATGGAAGTACGGAGTTGTAAAAAAAAAGTAATTTTTAGGAAATAATTAAAAAATTGATTCATTCGAATTTTTGAGAAAAAATAAGTAGGAAATCTTATTTAAAATACCTATATTATCTGTAATATGTATTTTGATCAAAATCGTTGGAGAGCTTTTTGTAAGATTACGCAGACAAAGCCGTACCAAATTTTGCAATGTTTGGTTTGAATAATAGTATTGCCTAACTATTTAGCTGAAAACTGACTACCTATAAGTTATTTTTCGGGATGTAAGCATTGGTGGGACATAATGTCCATTTACTTTGTTTCTGTCCCAAATGGACGTATTGTCGTTGGACATTATTATTATTTCAAATATTTGCGTATAGCAGCCGGAACATAGTTCCATTCATACTTTGATCTGGTCATAATATCCATGGATCTTGTGACCGTTTCAGACTGGACAATATGTCTTATTAACAAACAGACATTATGTCCAGGGACATAATGTCAGTATTTGGGACAGAAATAACGTCCATGGACATTATGACCACCACCGTAAGCATTACTTGGTTTTTAGAGTTTTATCGAAATTAAAATTGGGGTTTTCGAGATATAAGTAGTTCTTAAGATGAGCGTTTTCGGTTATTCGAATTTAAAAATTAAGGCCACAATAATTTTGAAAACATAAATCTTACTCTAACTACTCATTTTGGTCAAAATCGTTGTCGCCTTTTCATAGAAAACTAAAGAAAACCAAATTAAAAACAATAAATTTTTTTTTAATTCTATTGTACGGAAATGGGTATGGTACGTTTCGCTTAAATTGTTGGGAAAATAGAGGTTCCGCCGGGTTGGCGAATCAATCTGGGACATATTAAAACGGCAAAACGATATTTCGTTGAAAAATTACTTGACCAAATAACAAACAAGATAATAGAATAATGCCAATCAATAAATTGCCAAATGATTTTTTCGAAATGATCAAAAACCATTTCAAACAAATGCGATAGATAAAAACGCCGATTTTAATCGAATAATAAACCAAATTGCCAATTCAGGATTGCAAAATAAAGGAAATATTTAACGACTAAAGGGAAACAAATAAAAGCCGAATGAATCTTGCAAAAAAATGGTAACCCTACGATAATATATTCAAAAACTGGGCCTGCTATTCATTTAGAAATGCCCTTATTACCTTAGAAATTAATTTTTGTTTTCGAAATATTTCGAAATTGCAAAAGTACCGTTATTCTTTTCCAGAAATTTTACCAAGTTTACAAATGCTTTTTTTTTTAGTGTGGGAAAAAATTACGGGGGCGGCATAAATTGCGTCTGCCCCGGGCGGCTCTAACCCACGCTACGCCACTGAAAACGAGTCCAACGATTTCAACCAAAATATTTATTGAAGATAGGTATTTAGCTGAAGTAGGTAAGGTTGCCATGACTGCATACCCAGTTTTTGGTTAAAAATTCGAATAACTTTACTTTTGAAATTTGGATATATCTCGAAAATGGTCCATACAATTATAACAAAATTTCATTTCTAAGGTAATATGGTCCTTTTTAGCTCAATACCAAACTCCGTTTTTCTCTCCATTATTGTACAATGAATTTTTGAAAAAAGTATTTTCGTCTTTGACTACACCGAATTCACAGGCTTGCGTTAATGATAAGATTTCGAGCATTTTCGGAAATATTTCCGGCTATAAAAAAGAGGCATTTTGGAGGCTAAGTTTATAATTACTACAATAGAAATGAAACTCAGCAGACAGCAAATAAAATAGATTTCTAAGTGACAACAACAAAAATAAATATCGTTTTATTCGAAATCTGACATTACGTAGGTCTAAAATCGGTTTAGACTCCGTGTTTCTGTGTTTTCTACTACCTACTAGAAACTAGACTCGTCTCCGGTGCGGCATATTTATGTCTGGCCACGACACTCCGCGTTTAATCTTTATACAGCTGATTTAATACATGTTTTTGAGTGATTATTTTAAATAAAGAATGAATTTTTAAGCCCTATGATTGGGTTTACAAAAATTCGGACGAAGTGGTCGGGTGTAAAATGAAATTAAAACAACTTAACAATTGGAGTGAATAAATTGGCCGTTAGATTTGTAGTATTCGTAAAATGAAAACTACTTCCTTCAACGCAAAAGTAATATATTTAATAAAAAAAAAGATATAATTGAAGTACATAATATAGGATAGATAGAATTTTGTGGGACTTGATGTGCACAAGATGACGGTCCGAAGCAAACTCGCTTTATTGCAAATATCGCTGGCTGCAGACTGCAGTTGTTGTCATTGTCAATGACAGTTCGTCTTCTTTAATAGAGAGAGGCAAGAGTTACCAATGATCGATGATGATTTGATACTACGTTAAGTACCACCACAGATTCATTAAACTTTAATTTTTTGTTAATGCATGTTACGTCATTAAAAGAAATTACGTTCTATTTTGTAAGTTTTAGTACTATTTCTTTTTAATTTTAAGTACAATTGAGAAAAATCGATTTGCATCACTGATGCCAGCATATTGAAAACACTCCAAATGCCTGGATGTGCTGCAGAGATTCTTTTAACCAAAACGAGGGGCACAGTTGGCAGGCCTTACCTGAGACAATACGATAGGAGGGAAAAGACATACACAATACACATAGAGTATTGGTGTCTTAATCACTAAATATCTGGCCAAATTGGTAGCCATATCTATCTATTTCGATTTAATTTCAACAATGCTGTGCCATTTCGAAACAAGCTCACAGTATGAGCAGGCTGTCATATAAACCTCTGCCCCACATAGCACATAACAACCACGCGGATGCTACTGAAGTAGGTACTATATTCGAGTACAATACAAAATGCGATGTATTTCAATATGCACTTATGAAGTGAAGGGAGAGAGAGTGACCCCATAAGGGTAGCAAGCAGCGATGCCAGATTTTTTTTCCCAGAAATTTCCCATTTTGGGGAGAATTTTTATAAAAATTCCCCATTTCATATCCGTTTTTTCCCCATTTCATTCATTGATGAAAAGTACATAAATATGAATTTTTAATAGGTATAATAAAATATTGTTTTCTTTTACTAAGACATTTATTTTGAGGGGGTAATGCAAAATTCATATGAATTTTCAAACATAAATAATTAATTCACTATACGTTGGCTTTAAAGTTAATATCCAGGTAAAAAAAAAAAACAAGTCCTTACTCTTTAATAAAAAGTGATAATAATAATAAATTAAAATCTAATATTACAGGTACGTACATAATAAAAATACGTTAGAAAAGCTATATAGGTAATCCATAAAACACATTGTTATATACATACAAAGAAGGTAAAAAATGAATACTAAATATACAAGGAAAGTAAAATATTCAAAGTCTTTCAGTTTAAAATTCTATGAATTCATGTAAGGTAGGTACTGTAAAAACTAATAAAAAAATAAACAACTAATAAGTTGAATTAAATGAATAGATTTAAAAAACCGCATATGTAATTCATAAATAACAGAGTCTTAAATATTATAACTGTTTGTAACTACCCACATTACGAGGCAGGTTGATAGTAAATTAAAGTTAAAAATCAACATAAATTATAAAAAAAAAAAATAAATAAAAAGATATTTAAGGTTAAATTTAAAGAAAATGTTGAGCGGCGAATAAACCTGCGAACTTCACATATGATATTAAATCTGCACAGGGGTTGCAGTTAATGAACTGAATGGGAAAATGACACATTTGAGTAAAGTTCAGTTCGAAATACGTTTAGAGCTAAATCGCTTAGATTCTATAAACGCGGTGATGTTTTTATGTTCGGAATTTATTTTTAAATAATGCAAAATTAATAAACATTCGTGTATGTCGTTTTTCCCCATTTTAAGAGCACTTTTCCCCATTTTCCCCATTTAGTGAAAAATTCCCCAAAATGGGGAAAAATCTCCACATCTGGCATCGCTGGTAGCAAGCCACCTGAAAATCGTCGTAATGTCTGCCTCTTAAGCTTAGAGACTCACACTCATACAAAGCCAATCGTTCGAGGCTTTATCGTCATTTTAGAGACGCACACAGGAGTTTGCCAGTAAATTGATTTGTCTCACCTTATTGAACGATATTCGATCTATGCGAGAAACAGATTAACACAGCAACGGCAAAGGCAACTTTGACAGCAACAGCAACTGCGACAGCGAAAGTCGTGTAAAACAGATTAGCACAGCAACAGCAATTTTGACAGCGTAAGCAAAATAAAAACAAAACAAAAAAATTATTGAAGCAGTAATTTTCAAAATTAAATGCAAAATGATTTTGCCTTATAATTATATGGAAAAGCTTCGTGTAGTGATGATAGCATTTTTATCCTACTGCAACGTTTTATACGTAATTGCGGGTAGTAAGAGAAGAAGGATATGGACTCGGGAAATATTTGATAAAAATGAACGCGAAATGCACGGATTCTACACCAGAATATTTGCCGTAATAAAGGAAAGGGGTCATGACCTTTGAAATTGGTCCTGATCCCTTTCTTGCAGAATGGGAGTGAAACAGTTTGAGTTGTTGTCTATTCTGTTAAAGGAGAGACTTACTCACAATTCTCCAAGAACCCCAATTGAAGCGGAATGTCGACTTGTGTTGACCAGTGTTGCCATAATTTCAAAAAAGAAAATTCTAGACTGCAAAAAAAAAATATGCTAGAATGTATGAAGCCAAAAAATAAAAAATGCTAGACAAAACAAAATGTGTTTTCACCAGTAATATATACATATATTATTTTGTCTTTTATACCTACTATTAATTCATCTGAATGTAACGGGTGATTTTTTAAGAGGTTTAGAACTTTTTTTAAAAAAAAAACACAAAAAATTCGAAAAAATGAATGAAATATTTATTTGAATCGATAGTTTGAACCTTGCAATTTAATGTTTAAAGATAATTTCATGCAAATGTTGACCGCGGCTGCGTCTCAGGTAGTCCAATTTTGGCATACTCTTTCACACATATCGGCCGGTATCTCACGAATGAATGCATGGATGTTGGCTTCCAGTGCGTCAATCGAAGCGGGCTTGTCCCTATACACATTAGCCTTGACATACCCCCACAAAAAATAATCTAATGGTGTCAAATCGCACGATCTAGGCGGCCAATTGACCGGCCCGAAACGTGAAATTCACTGTTCACCAAACTCGCCTCGCAATTGCGCCATTGTTTCGCGTGCTGTGTGGCATGTGGCACCGTCTTGTTGAAACCACATATCATGCAAGTCAAGAACTTCCATTTCGGGCAAAAAAAAGTTTGTTATCATCGCTCGGTAGCGTTCACCATTGACAGTAACGCTGCGATTCGCATCATCTTTGAAGAAATATGGCCCAATAATGCCGCCGGCCCATAAACCGCACCAAACAGTGGCTTTTTCGGGATGCATTGGTAGCTGTTGCAATGCTTCTGGCTGATCTTCACTCCAAATGCGGCAATTTTGCTTATTTACGTACCCATTCAACCAAAAATGAGCCTCATCGCTGAACACAATTTTTCGATAAAAAAGCGGATCCTCGGCCCATTCACCAAAAATTCGGCGTTGTGGTAGGTCGGCTGGCTTTAGTTCTTGCACAAGCTGTATCTTAAAAGGCTTTACGCACAAATCCTTCCGCAAAATTTTCCACGTAGTGCTGTAACAAAGGCCTAACTGCTGGGAACGGCGCCGAATCGACATTTCGCGGTCTTCTGTCACACTAGCTGATACGGCCGCAATATTTTCTTCACTACGCACAGTACGTAAACGTGTTGGTGGTTTAATGTCCAACAAAGTAAATTTGGTGCGAAATTTGGTCACAATCTTCCGAATAGACTGCTCAGAAGGTCGAGAATGCCGATCATAAAATGGAAGCAGCGCGCGATGAACATTTCGAACCGAGCACGAATTTTGATAGTAAAATTCAATAATTTGCAAGCGTTGTTCATTTGTAAGACGATCCATGGTTAAATTGCAAACCAAACTGAAGCAGTTTGACAGTGACACAAGGTACTAAACACACGTCAGCTGTCAAAACCAGTGTTGCCAAAACCAAACCAGCTAAAAAATCACCCGTTATTTCTTTGTCTATCTATACAATATAAAATGTAACACTCTCTTTAGTAATGAATTTCAACCCTAAAAATATCTCAAAAAATAATAAAATTAAAAATTATGTTTTTTTAAACAATGAATTCAGTAAAAACAAAACAACAAAATATCAACAGTAGCCATATATTTTTGAAATATTTACGACAGCTACAAATAAATATTACACTTTCAATTCGAGGAATCTAACTACACTGGGTGTATTTTTTTATTTTTTTTTTTTTTTTGACGTTTGAGGTCCAAGTCCACCATAAATAAGACATAAATCCTTCACCACACGTCTGAATTAATAAGCCCATATATCAAAGGGCATGGTACTGCCCAGCCAAGTTCTGGCACTACACAATTTTACAGGAACAAACTCAGGTGATTTTCGATCCCTCTATCTTTGGTATCAATGAAGTCAGATGACTTTAAATTCGGAAAATTTGCTAAGCTGATCAAGCACAGGCGTCTCAGTAAACTTTTTAGCATTAGTGGTTCCTGAAATATAGGGCTTAAAAATCACAAAAACCGTATAACTGACTGACTGACAGATAATCAAAATTGTGGAGTACTCTCCAACATCGTGGAATCTTGTAATTTTGCATAACGGTGTGGCGCAATCAAAGGAATAACTCAAACATTTGAGATTTCTTTATAAGGGAACATGGTATCCACTCACCTTCTCAGAATTGTTGTCAATTATATGGAGGACTTCCGATTGCTGTAGAATAATGAAATGAATTTGGTTGATCGATAGAGTTCGAAAATCTAAGATTTTTCATTCGAAGTGTCTGCTTATGTCATTTTGAAAATATACATGCAACTTAAAAGTTCATGACTTTTCTAAGAACTTATTACTGACTTAAATTTGGTGGGCTTACTTGGCAAGTTTTCTTTTTATTACGCCAAACTCCAAAGGTTTTAAAAACTTGATCAGTGAACCCACCAAATTTTAGTCTGTATTGATTAAATAATAATAATTTCTCTTAATTTGTAGTTATTTCAGTTCTGCTCTACTTTAAATATTTCGTATTAAATCTTAATAAAGTAAGAACTTAGTGTGGTCTTAGATCTCGGTACTTTTCACGGCTGACTTTGTTACATAGAGGTTTTTATATAGAACAACTCTCTGGCTCTTTTTTTAACATTTATGTTTTTGGTCTGATCTACTTATCTCCACGTACCCAATAGACATGATTCATCGGACTCACACATTACTTGCTCACATTTCATATGCGTGAGTTCCTTTTTGTTTGAAGCTTGTGACAGTAATTACTGCTTCACTGCTGTGGATATTGGTACTTTTGGTAGCTAGAGCGATGGGGGAGTGTTGCAGGCAAGCGCTTTCGGAAGCAGAATTTTAAATGAAGGAATAAACCTGCCATCTGATGAAAACCTGCCGAATTCGGACTTTAAGATTCTGTATTACCTCTTTCCTCTGCGCAAGTCAAAATCGAAAACACTTTCGGAATCATGACAACCAAGTGGAGGGTCTTGTTGAACACCTTGAACTGTTTCCCTGAAAACGCTGAAAAGATTGTTAAGGCTGTCGTGGTGCTGCACAATTTTGCAAAAATGAATGATCCTAATTACTGCCCAGATGATTACGTGGACCATAAGAATGGAGAGGAAGAAGTCAGAGGACTATGGCGAAAAGAAAAGCTTTATATTCCGCAGTGTAGACTTTTTACAAGATTCAATGCCCCACGTTCTGCTTTCGGCTTAAGAGACACTCTGAAAGAATACATATGCCACCAAAGGCCTCTATAAAAATCAGGAAAATTCTTATCAACCCATTTTGAGAATTCATTAATTTTTTACTGAAACAAAACAAAACTAAACATTTATACAGTAAGAAATAAATACACTTAATTAATAATATACCTATCAGTCTTTTTATTTATTTATGAATAATACTGAGTAAGGCTGTTGGCAATTTGTTCTTCCACAAGACTAAGTACTTTCACCTTAATCCGTGAAATCGCTTGGATACTTAGCTTTGCTTCATCGATAGACGTTGCTAAGGATGCAAAGAGAAGCTGCATAGACGAAGGTGTCTGAAATGATGACTTTGCCAACTGCAGAACTTGAGACACCTCCTTCTGAGCTTTTTGCAACTCTTCCGTCAAATTTGGCTGACGTGGTCTTTGTCAGGCATCAGGCTGCAACAAGCATAATAGTGGTGTTGGTGATGATGATGGTGGTGGCAGAAACGAGTCCTGGTTGCTGGTTATCTTCATCTTCATTCATTCCCATAAGAGTGTTACTTGAATGTGGCGTTGAATGCTGTTGTGGTGTTAAATTCAAATAATTGGCGTTCTCATCTACACCATAGTTCCCTGAAGTCCTATAACAAAGTATGGAAAGATTTTCAACTACAATTTATTGTTCTTTTTATAATTTTAGATAAATACTCACGAAATATTTGCTGTTGGAATGTCATCCAAAAACCGCATATCCTCTTCAGACCCAGACGAATAAAAGCAGGGAAATGATAGATTTTAGTGGAGTTTTAATCTTTAATGAGATGAAATAAGAGATTTGCATTTAAAAAAAATATATATAAATTTTAACTTTGGAAAAAATTAAAAACGAATTTCAATTTTTCTTCGAGAGCAAGAGCTCTTCCTTTATTGATGTCTTCTTAAAATCTAAAATTATAAACACGAAACACTACTATTTATACAATGCGCGGTTTCCTGTTTGGTGCTCGTCGCATCCTCTTTTGTTTGGCTATTTTATTGCTTCCATGTGTTTGAAAGATAATATCCCTGTTTATTATCTTTCTTGGAAGGCATCGTTATCCTTTGTTGGCGGATCTGTTGTTTTATTGCTTCCATGTGTTTGAAAGATAATATCCCTGTTTATTATCTTTCTTGGAAGGCATCGTTCTCCTTTGTTGGCAGGTCTGTTGTTTTATTGCTTCCATGTGTTTGAAAGATAATATCCCTGTTTATTATCTTTCTTGGAAGGCATCGTTATCCTTTGTTGGCGGATCTGTTGTTTTATTGCTTCCATGTTTAAAAGAGTCGATCCCTGTTTTGGTGAGCTGCTATCATAACCTATATATTTTTATTTACTTCATGGACAAATTTCTGGTGCACATATTTGACGTATTCTCTGTATCTTATAAGTTACTTACCTATTAATCGCCGACACGATTTCTTTCAGAACATATTTAACCTACTTAATGAATACCAATTCTATTTATCTTTTTACCAATTTGAAGGGTCTCACTCATAGATCGGTCGAAAAATATTATAATTTCAAAAAATAATTTGCAAAATAGGTAAAATAGTATTTTTAAATTACCTTGATTACAGCAACAACAATAATCTCTGCGGCCGGCGTCACCGACGAATGTTGGTAGTTAAGCGAAGGAAGAGATACGTATTCTCTGTCTCTTATAAGTTACTTATTTTTTATATTAATTACCGACACAACTTCTTTCAGAACATACTTATTAACCCTACTCAATGAAGATCACTCATAGATCGGTTACCTTGGTTACAACAACAACTCTGTACTCCTACTCATACAAAGAAAGATAAGAATTCGCCTTCGCTGTGTGTGCTGGCCGGCCGGTATCACATTCACAGATGAGATGATGGTGGCAGTTAAGCGAAGGAAGAGAAAAGAAAATATGCGCAAGGGTAATTCTAATTCGATTAGTCACATATTTCTTTCGCTTAGTCGAAGTCCTGTGTCCTGTTCCTGTATGAATGTGAATTAGAAATTAAAAAAGAGAATCACACTCAGAGAACGTTGCTATTGCTATTATAACTCTTTTCTCTATACCACCAATCCCTTCGTGAGGGGTAAATGGAATGCTGTGTGTTGTGTTAAGCGCAGGAGTGATTGGATTAGTTTATTGAATGAAAGTACATTTCGCCTTCGCGATTCGCCCAGTCGATTTCCTGATTAGCCATGAACATTTTAGAAGTGCAAATTTTCCCAAACTTCCCTTTCCTCTGAAGTTGAAAAATGTGTATTCTTTGCACACGCCAGCGACGATGCTGTGTTGAAATCAGTCTTGTGTGTTGTGTCAATCGATAGAGACATTTTCGGAGGTAAGGTTATATTAATTGTTTAAAGTGCACACACGTTTTTTTTAGCTTGATTTCTTGTCGCAAGACTCTATTTTGTGTCGCAAAGAGAGCTAAATATCTCCTGTAAACTTGCGCGTGCAAAGTTCCATTAAGTTCGGATGGACTTATATAGTCCAAACTTAATTGTACACTTCAAACAATTAATATACAGCTGCTCCCGAAATTATCTATCAATGGCCGATCGACACAAGACTGTAGACTGATTTCAAAACAATGTCGTCGCTGGTGTGTACAAAGAGTAGATATAAATTTTTCCACCCCTGAGAAAAGGAAAATTTGGGAAAATTTGCACTTCTCAAATGTTTATGGATGAACATTTGAGTTTTGTTATAAGAATTGATTGAAAATTGAGTTGGTAGGAACCTACTATTAAAAAGAGTTAGCAGAAATGTTTTGTATTATCACATTCTAATAGACTTCTGACGAAATAACCTTTCTTCGCAAGTGAAATCAATAATAGGTAGATTTGGCGGGTGTTTACAATTTATTTTTACAAATAATGGTAAAAAATGACTAAGTGGAGAAAAGCATTACCCATTTCATTTCATCAAAAATAAGTCTAAGAGAAAATATGCCTTTAATTGCGCAGATATTTGCATTGCTGTTTTTTCGCGATTTTCTTTTAAAAAATAAGAGATTAGTCTTTCAAGACTTCAACCGAAAGTGAACTACTCTTTACCTAATCGAGTTTCTGGCATCAACTGCAGCAGCATTAAATTCAGCTGCATTTAAGTAAAAACTTAAAAGTATTCTTGAATAAAAAATATATAATTACAGAAACATGAAACAAAATGCAATAAACCTACCACATTTTCTTTAATTTTAGTACTATTTTTTTTTCAACATTAAAAATGTTTAGTACAAAATTAGCTACTAATATTTATTCCAGCATTGACTCGAATACGATCAGTAATTATTACGAATTGCTTATTTAAAGACAAGTAGGCGCAGTGGCTTAGTGGTTAGCGTGTTGGACTACTACGCTAGGGGTCGAGGTTCGAATCCCGCAAAAACCCAAATTCCAACTTAGGGTTTTTTTCACTGCGCCACCTTTCGCGAACGTCTGACAAACATCCGAGAGTATGACTGTCTTGAAAGAGCTTCTCAACTAGCCGTTTGGAGTCGGCATAAAATTGTAGAACCCTTCCATTCGTTCCAAAAAAAAATGAAAACTCACACAAAACGAATGGTTGTGAGAAGCTAGGCCTAGGGTCCCTCCGGACCTGTTGCGCCAACTATTTATTTATTTATTTAAAGACAGATAGTTAAATTCGCTTCAAGTCAAATATTGCTACACCAATTTTATTTATATGATGATAATGTAAAAACTGTGTGGTCGATTTTCGACCACTGGGCGAACCTAGTATGAATTATTGCAGAGTAGACTTACCCGGAATACTTAATATTGCAGCAATTTCCTTCCATTTTTTTTTTTTGTTTTGCGTCTATATTTTTGTATGACTTACGTCTTTTATTATACAAAAATGGATTTAATTTAACTAATTCTACCAGACGTTCTTAAATTGCAAAAAAAAAAAACAAAACAAATAACAATCGCTTGTCATTGTCAGAAACTCAATACATTTGAATGTTGACAAACCTGAAAAACATCGCCGGTACTTTGGTAGCGTTTGCACAGCAACAGCGAATTCAGGATTTAGCTCTAACGTCGATGTCGCTGTTGCTGTGCTAATGTGTTCAACGTAATTAAAATACAGTGGTTCAAAAAAGCGCGCTGTGGTTCTCAAAGTTGCTGTGTTAATCTGTTTCTCGCATTAGAATCCATATTTTCCGGTATGGATCCATACAATAGGATACGAACAATGGAGAATGTCGGTGCCGGTGGCAAGTACTGACTTCTCTAGGACTATAATACAATAAACACATACGGTGCCCTTACTTTTGAACAAAAAGCATGACCATACGGTGCATCTACCCTTCCCTGGATTCATATTCATATTTTCCTTTGCGAATGGCTTATGCAGTTTCATCCTTACAGCAGAAGATGTGACAGTGGAGTGGTACTGCGGGAGCGGGTCGAAATTCTGCTTTCAAAATTCTGCTTTGCAATATTCTGACTTTTAACACAAAAATTCTGTTTTTGTTTTGTTCTGTCTTACAAAATTCTGCTTTTCAAAATTCTGCTTTTTAAAATTCTGACAGGCAATATTTTAAACAAATAAATTCTGCTAATTCTGTTTTTTTTCCAATTTATACATTTAAAGAAAACAAATATTTTTCAACTTTATCAACAAATTATAATATATTTCATATAAAGAAGGTACACAGGTGGGTACCAAGAACAAAAAAAAAACAGCCAAAAAATGACAAATTATTTCATAATTGCAATTACCAACAAAAAAGAAACAACAGCATTAAAAAACTAAACAAAGCCAGAGAGAACAATATTTTTTGATAATCTCTTAAGAAAACCGATATTTCGCATTTACTTAATTTTTCACAATAATACATCATATCCATCCACGCACAACTTATCTTTTCCTTTATTGGATTTAAACAGATATATTCATTTTCACTTTAGAAGCACACGTTCACTCACAAGGGTATACTAACAGAATATTTGTCTAAACCAAGAGAGCAAATTTAAAACCAATAACAAACTCCTTTTACCTCTTCTTCTATAACAAGTGAGTAGGTAGGTAGGTAGACTGTTTTACGTAAATAATAAAAAAAAGGTTTGGAAAATGTTAAAAAGCGCGCGCTTTTAAACATTTTCCAAACCTTTTTTTTATTATTTGCAGAATTTTGTAAAGCAGAATTTTGTAAAACAGAATTTTGAAAAAAGAATTTTGCCCTCGCCAGAATTTCGACCCCAACCCGTGGTACTGCATATACCTTCAATTAGATTGCATTTCGTTGGAAGGAACATAGAACCTACGAACGCAAGTTTTGTAACCTACCCGAGTGGAATTTACATACTTCTGACTTGCGGAACTGCCACAAGGCTTATATAGTGACGTGCTTATAATCATTTCTCAGCTCGTAAAAAGTGTTTGCTATAGCCCTCCAAAAAGCATATTTTTCACGCAGTTTTCAATAACAAATTGCTCATTTGAAAAATGAACCGTACCGGTACTTTTCGCTCCGGAGTACCTATTCAGTTGAAGCAAAGGTTATGCTTACTTACTTACTTAGGTGGCGCTACAGTCCGTGGTGGACCTGAGAGTGATATTTGGCTAAATGCCTCCAATTGCGCACTCCAAGTTCGCAGAGGTCCCCTTCCACTTGCGCGCGCCACTTAAGGCGAGGGCTTCCTGTACGGCCTTTTCCCTCCGGGCTGGAAACGAATACTCTTCGGCCCAGAGCGTAGGTTTCCATTCGCTCCAAATATCGCAGCCGTCTTAGACGACTGATGCGTACTTTTCAGACGTCGAGGACGATATACATGTAGGGTGGGTCACTCTTTTTTCGAGAAACATTTTTTTTTGTTTCTTTTGACTCCTAATAGCAATTCAAATGTTTCACATGGTTATAGAAACTTATTTAGAAAGTTTCATAAAAATCTGATTTCGGCATAAGTCTACGGGACTCAATTTTGCTTCGCGCGCTGATTTTCTGCATAGACTCCCTGAGGCTTCAGTGACAGTTTTGACCGACCTCATCATTTGCTTCTCAAGTTCTTCGTTAGAGATTTGCTTCAGGATTAATGGTTCTGTAACGTGACTGCGTGAGCCGCTTGCCAGTTAATAAGTTCGTAATAAAGTTTTGCATCCATATTTACAGCTGGAACCTATAATAGCCTCAACTTTTGTGTATTTTCACTTCGTGCGTTCAGAATACGACTCAGAGCCAGTTCTCGATATGTTTTTCAGAGTCTGTTAACATTGCTAACAAACTTTTTTCAGGATGGGCGAAGTAACTGTTGCGTTGTATTTCCGGCTCAATAACAGCCTTCAGTTATGTTTCTGAATAACCGACACCTCGATATTAATTGATATAAATGCCCTCCTCCATTTTTGCAACTTGCGTGGCTTTTGATATCGAACCATGTTGGAGCGTAAACTTTGACAACATAAGGTGCCAAACAAACAAGTTTATCAGAAATTCAGTTTATGTTGTAATTCAGAGACAAAGAATCCGGTTAGCCCGTGTAAGCCATCTGGCATGAGAAATTTTCCCAGGCGATTTATTAATGGTATAGGCTTTGTATGTAGCGCAGGTATTTGCCAAACTTTTTGTTCCTCAATGATGTTTTTTTCGAGCTTTCTTTCTTTCCGTTGTCAATCTGTTTCTGTCAAAATAGACATATTGATTTCTTGGAGAAAAACCGAAGCTAGAGTTGAAGCTGCTTTATCTGATCCACCGTTGGTTTGTAACAGTGCGAAATAACTTATAGAAACTAGAGATTCCTTCTTTAGTTCCATCAAATTTTTTTTCTGGTTTATAGTATTCGCTTTCGCTGGACGAAGACCTATCACACACAGTAGATGAGGGGAGCTATTGATGATAGAAGTACTAGTAGTTACGACTTTGGTATTCGTTTGTGAGTGAGTTTCCTTTCTAGACTGTTTCGATTTTTCGTTGTCGTTGCCACGTCTATGTTTCCAATAATCATTTTTCTTGCAGTTCCTTGGTCGGTAAGAAAACTTTGCTCATTCGATGGGATTTTCTTTTCTTTAGGGTAAATAAACTTCGTAAAATCTAAGCACTTATACAAGAAGATAATATATATCAAACAAAATCTTGCTGTAGGGCAGGAAGTCTTCTAATCGCTTTTTAGGTATTTTAGGACTAGATAATAAGCTTATATTAAATTTTAAATGAAAATCTATCTTAAGCATTTGTTGCACTCTTATGTGTGATGATATCGGAAATGAAGCTTTTTCCATATATTTTCTATTTTTGAGGCGAAAACATCAGAAACTTCTTGAAAATTTGGTTCTTTTTTCGTATTTTTATTCATTTTAATGTCAAACCGCGTCCACTCGTAGCACTTCATAAGTTGGAAGTACATTATCTTTGAAGTCACAAGTATAGGAAATTTCCATTTATAAAAAAAATAAATAAATAAATAGTTGGCGCAACAGGCCTGGACTCTGGAGGGACCCTAGACCTAGCTATTCACAACCATTTTTTGGAACGAATGGAAGGGATCTACAATTTTATGCCGACTCCAAACGGCTACTTGAGGAGCTCTTTCAAGACAGTTATACTCTCGGATGTTTGTCAGACGTTCGCGAGAGGTGGCGCAGTGGAAAAACCCCTAAGTTGGAGTTTGGGTTGTAAGCAACACTTTAAGACCATCAAGTTTAAGTGGACAAACAAAATCTAAAGAAAATGTTCACGGTTTCGTTTTACCTATGGCTATAACTGGGGCCTAATCGCAAAAATACTAGTGTGAGAGCTTGATACAGTTTATGATGTGTTTTTGCCTAACCCCAAAAAATGAGAAGGGAAACCACGCTGTCGGTTGCCGTGTTAGAAGTGAAGTTTTATTTTATAAATGTCAATATGACAGCAAACATAATTCATCGAATTCACAATAGTATTTCATCTCAATATAATTCACAATAGTGATTAATACATATGTAACAGTTTATTTCCATTTATCAAAAGCAAACGACAGTGAAAGTTATTTGCGCAGAATCCATCTTGTTATGTTCATCAAAAGCTTCCAGAACGGTATCGTTCAGGGGTTATTATTATTAATTTTTTTTAGCGCACGAAGATTTTCGGCTGGTAGGAATATTTTTCTAAAATCTAATTTCCGACTTCATAGTCAAGTTCCAACATTTGTAACTAAAAACAAGTGCTGGTATCTCTATAACTCAATGACAAATTTCCATCAATACTGATGGCATATATACATGCACTCCACACGTGTGCCGTACTAGTCCATACTCGGTTTTAGTGCTCAAACAAGGAGTGTCCCTTTCAGTTGGCCCTTTCGTACGCAGAAGTGTCGTAGAATTTAAACAGTACCTACCATCGACCGGTTCACGTGTAAAATACTATATAATCGCAATGGTTTATTCATCAGCAGCAATGCTTGTTTGTATTGTAGATAAAAACGACAACAACACCTCAATAATGCATTAACCTATGCGATCAGATATTTATGAGTTGGGAATGCGAAAGTGGTCATACAAAGCTACAAGCGCTGATCAAAAGGAAATAACCAGTGAAGGCACATTCAGTACCACCCCTTCCAGGTTATAATTTAAAAATGAATTTGGCACATAACACGCTTCTGTTGAGTATTTGAAGTCGATTATTTTCCAATTAGGCTTATAACTGCCAAGAAGCACCAAATAGAATAAAATTAAGAAACTGCTGGAAGGGGGAATGATTGTATGATGACAAGGATCCCTTCTTCTGATAAGCGACAAATAATGCGTACGATTGTGTATTGTACGTGACTTGTTTTATGCATAACCTCTATACACGGATTATAAAAGCAAGGACTGGCTGTATTTGGCTAAACAAAACATTTAGGTATTTAATATTCGTGCAGGTGCTGGATATACTCGTATTTGCTTTATCCGACTTTATTCATTATTATTTACACACAATAGGGAATGGTTCGCAGTGTATCTGACAGGTTTAACACCCGTAGGGGGAGGACCTGCCTATGTGCGTTTGTATGTATGGTGCGAACGTAATGCTATAGCTTCTGTAGCCACCCTTCGTGGTTCGTTTCATACATCAGGAGGGCTTTACTAATTGTATACCAGTATATATAGTGTTGACCATTTTATACTTATTTATTTATTTATTTATTTATTTAATTATCTACAAGCCACTTAATGCTAACAGATATTTCAAATTATAATAACCAATCAAAATAAGTAAACATTCAAAAGTATTGCCTTAAATTTATCTCTTGATAAACAAAAGTCGATATTTCTACACGCTTCATTAAAAGATATGATTGCTCTGGATAAAGGCTCATTACCCCCGTATTTAGTTCTGTGCACGCTTTGAAAAAGAAAACCTCTAATTCTTAGTGGTCTAGCAAGTATATATATAGGGACCATTGAAAGAAGGGATGGACATATAATATTATAGCTAAGTATATCTCTTACAAACATTACATCATGAATAGCACGCCTCGATTTTAAGGATTTAAAACCAAGCAATTGGCATCTGGCTGAATACTCTGGTCGGAAGTTCCATCGCATTTTGAAAAAAATTATTCTTGTAAAACGTCTTTGTATTCTTTCGATGCGATCGGAGTGAATATTAAAAGCAGGGTTCCAAATCACATCGGCATATTCAAGAAGCGATCTAACCAAAGAGATGTATAAAGATAAGAGACCATATGGGTCCTTGAAATCTTTACAATTTCTATTAATAAAACCAATGGCTGAGTTGGCTTTTATAGCAACATATTCAATATGACTTTTAAAAGAGAAATTGGAGTCGAGTATAACACCTAAATCTTTGATTTCGGTAACCCTGCAAAGGAGATTAGAGTCAATAACATAGTCAAACTGCAAAGTTGAAGCCAATCTAGAGAAAGAAATAGCATAACACTTATTTATGTTAAGATTTAAGTCATTGGACATACACCAATCTGAGATAGAACCTAGATCATCTTGTATTAAGAGACAGTCATCTAAGCTTCGAATTTTTAGATATAGTTTTAGATCGTCAGCATATAACAAACATTGGCAGTGTCTAATTGCCAGGGTAATATCATTGATAAAAATTATGAAGAGCAGTGGACCTAAATGGCTGCCTTGGGGAACCCCGGAGGTGCAATTTATCGATCTAGAGCAGACGTTGGCAATGCGCACTTTTTGAGTTCTGCCAATTAGATAAGACGATAGCCAACATAAAATCTTCGAATGAAAGCCGAAAAGTTCAAGCTTTTTCAATAAAGCAATATGGTTTACTGAGTCAAATGCTTTACTAAAGTCGGTATACACAGTGTCGACTTGGCATTTGCTCTCAGTAGCATTAATAACGTACGATGAAAGAAGTGCCAAGTTAGTAGTGGTAGAGCGACCAGATACGAAACCATGCTGAGACTCTGATAAGAACTGTTTAGTTAGAAACTCAAGTCTATTTTTGACTAAGCTTTCAAACAGCTTAGGAATCGCCGATAACTTGCAGATACCCCTATAGTTCTCAACATTATATTTTGAACCAGACTTATGAATAGGAACAAGAAATGAAATTTTCTATTCATGGAGGAAGACACCCTTTAGAAAGAGATTGATTAAAGATACTGAGCAACGGAAAACAGAGAGAGTCACAACAATAATTAAGAATAATAGTTGGAATGCCATCAGCTCCACCAATGGGATTGGGCTTAAGCGTTTTGAGGCCCAAGAGGACTTCTTCAGAACTTAGTTGAAATGAGCCAATATCAACCTTACTTGTTATATTGCCTGTCAAGTTTCTATTAAAGGCTGATTTTGAGTAGACCGATTCAAAGAAGTAAGAAAATAAATCAAGAGTGGAGTCCAAATTAGAGGACATAGTATTCTTAAAAAACATGGTATTTGGAATTCCTACAGACTTTCTTTTAGTATTTATATATGACCAGAATGATTTACTATTGTATTTGACATTACTTTCTATATTCATGATGTAAGACCTGTAAAGAAATTTACTTAGAGTAGAGAATTCTTTGCGTAGTTTACTAAAGACAGCATAATCAGTTGCCTGATTTGATTTTTTAAATTTATTAAAAGCTTTACGCTTTAAATTTAGCAAGTTTAATAGTTGTCTATTATACCACGGAGGCTTAGAAAACTTTTTTTTTTGAGAAGAAGGAACAAATTTAACAAAGCCATCCTTTAAAATTTCAATAAAGCGTTTATACATAGACTCTAAGTTAAGATTTAAGAATTCATAACTCCAGTCAATACTATTGAACAACAGATATACCTGCTCTCATTTACTGCTGAAAAGTTCTGCAGTTGTTGGTTTAAAAGGCTGTTGTCCGGGTTATCTGACAAAGGAAAACACACTTAGCGCTTGAGCACGTTTTGGGGCCACAACTAAGGGCGAGGTGTCTTATAGAAGCTCAAAACCAGCCTATGGAGTTGAGAAATCTACTGATATTGTTGACATGAAGCATTTTTGTTATGCTCTCATATCCATGTAGATCATTGATTTTCATGGTTTACAGCAACAGTTGGATCTCGTATTATTGTTGTAAACCATGGAAATCAATGATCTATATAGATCATGTTGGCACAGCAACGATATTATTAAGTAAGAAGAAATTAGGTAATAAGAAATTAGGTAATAAGAAAATGAGAACTAGAGCAATAAAAGAACGAGAGCATGCAAACGCAGCACAGGTGGTGAAGCAAATAATGCAACCACGAACTAGGTGTCAGCAGGGCACCATTATGATTAGGTAGACAATTAAGTAGTATTTAAGATATCAATAGAGTAAAAATAAATCAGTTGGCATTCACCATCCATTCCGGTCTTTTAATTTGTTGAATAATCATTGGCGATCCTGCCAGGAGAACCTGTAGCTTGAAAATATTTCAAGAAAGTTTAACCCACACCGCTAAACTACCAGCAGTTACATTGTGCTAGAAGGACCTGTAACTTGAAGGCGTTTCAAGAAAGTTTAAAACCACACCGCTAAACTCACACAGTACCAGGAGGACCATCATGGACGCGCTTTTGGACGAGCAGAGCGCAACTGGGAAACAGATCGAAAGTATCTGTGTGAACTTCACCAAAGACGGCCCACGGCGATGGAATCAGATGTATCTGGTGCAGAGGATGAGCTCCCTTCAGACGGAATGGAACCAGTTCAAGAACCGACACAGCCAGCTCGAGTTAAAGAAGGCCGGCCATCCCACGGAAGAATATTTCACGACGGAATATTATGAAAAGACAGCAGCACTATACTCTAAGTATTCGGAGAAGATGCTAACTGCCTTGTCAACCACAGAGGCAACAGAAGACACGCCTGAGCCAACAGGAGGTTCAGAATTGATCAGGCACCAACGGGCATCAATTAAGGCGATGAAACGTCTTGCCGAACAAGCGGCATCAGGAGAACGTCAAACGAAGGCGTTCTATATCAAACAATTAGAGGCCTTAGACAGGTATTGGACCATCATTGCTCGAGGTCATCAGGAGATCATGACACAAGAGCCCACTAGCGAGTATCAGTTAGTTTAGTTAGTTAGTTAGTTTAGTTATGTTTTATTTCTTTCTTTGAAAACGTTATAAATAGATATGTTACCTGCGAAGCTCAAGGCTTATCTGCAGGTGATTGCGTTTCAAATATTTTCATGTTTGGAAGTATTACAATAAAAGGTTAGTTTAAATGTTAATACTGTTTTTAAAATCTAAAATTGTATGTTAAAGTATTAATTATTTAAAACAAAAATTAATTAGAGTTAAGGAAATATACTTTAAGATATTTTTTGCGTTTTTTGAAATTAACTATATTTTTTAGGTTAGCTGGTAGTGAGTTCATCAATGTTGGAATACTGTGAGCTAATTGTCTTCGTCCATATTTGTTAAATACTCCAGGTATTTCTAGAAGTTGTTGTGCTCGTCTTCTAGTGTTCTGATTATGACGTATGGGTTGTTGGAAACGTGAGTCATTGTAGTATTCCAGAGCTGCCGTCATCTTAAATATGCTCTTGACGTCTAGAAATTGAAATGGGTTATTGTTATTTTCTATAATTTTTACCAGACATCGTTGGAGGTTATTTATTTTGTCCAAGTGCGTTTTCGATGCATTTCCCCAAGCCAAAATGCCGTACCGAATTCTCGATTCAGCCAGTGAGTAGTACACTTGCCTTTGGACATCTGTTGTAGTGTACTTCTTCAGATAAACCATCGCAAAAACAGCACTTTTTAACTGCAAGCGCAAACGCTGAATGTGTTCGTGCCAAATGAAATGCTCGTCGATGATTATACCTAAATACTTGATTGATTTGACGACCTCAATTGCTTCGCTCCTATGTGTGGTTGGACAGCTTTCATTTTGATGAAAGATATTTATCTCTGCCGTTCTTTGATTCGGTGTGCGTATGTGCATCAGCTTTGTTTTCTCCGAGTTTATCACCAAGTTGTGATCATGGCACCATCTTGACACTTTGTCGAATTCCTTCTGCATTATTGCAATCGCTGTTTCGAGTTGTTGATGTTTGACCACTATAGCAATGTCATCTGCGTATGCAAATGCAGTCGATTGTTCAAAAACACGAAGAAGTTCGTTTGTGAACAGAACAAACAATATAGGGCCCAGTTTGGACCCTTGTGGAACGCCATAGATGCTCTTCTTCTCCTCGCTGACTATGTTTGCAATCTTCACCCTAAATGTTCTATCAGATAAATAGTTATTTAGCCACTTTGCTACATTTCCTCTAATTCCGATCTGGCATAGGCAATCTAGCAGCTTGTCGTGCACCAGCGTGTCAAAGGCTTTACTGAAATCCACAAACATAACTAGCACGTGATGGTTTTTATTCAAGCCGGTGGTAATAACGTTCGACATCTCTCCCAATAGTCTTCCAGTACTCTTTCCTTTTTGAAACGGATATTGGTTTGGTTGCAAAACATTGTGTTTACTTATAAATTTCTTTAAGCGATCAACAAAAATCTCCTCCATACATTTTTCGATCACAGGTAAGATCGAAATTGGTCTGTAGTTTCCAATTTCTGTCTTAACTCCTCCTTTGTAAATAGGCCGTAGAACTGATGTTTAAGCGCCTTTGGTATGAAACCCTGATCAAAACTTTGATTAATGATTTGCTTCACAATCGGAGTCAGAGTTAGAGCGTTACATTTCAGGTCAATTT
Organism: Cheilosia urbana; assembly: GCA_946477585.1. Lineage (NCBI taxonomy): Eukaryota > Metazoa > Arthropoda > Insecta > Diptera > Syrphidae > Cheilosia > Cheilosia urbana. Next base: position 8,563,865 of record OX297857.1, read on the forward strand.
GTCTAATATTGTCTGCTCCAGGACCTTTATTCGGTTTTAGACAACACAACATGCTATACACTTCCTCTTCACTTGCTTCCTTGAGGAACATAGAGTGGACAATATTACGTTTTTTATGTTTAGATGTAGTTTCGTTACAGATGTGCAAAATTCTAGGTACTTGTGTTGTGAAGTGCTCGGCAAACTCATTCACAATTGTCACTAGCTCCTTTTTCCCAGCAAAGTTGTTGATAATTATGTCATCTATCGACTTTTTCCTCCTCCCAAGAACTTCGTTGAGAACATTCCACGTTTTCCTGGGATCGTTCTTTGAGTTTATAAATTGTGTCCTGTAGTAGCTCGATTTACCAAATAATATTTTTTTACTTACAAAGTTTCGATAGTGCTTGTATTCACTTTGGAAATCTAGATTTCGCGGATTGTTTTTCCACCTTCTATACAATTCGTCTCTTCTTTTGCACATTTGGACCATATCGGAGGTGATCCAAGGTTTGTACTGACGTTTCTTTTTGTTTTTGTTTATATTTATTGATTGTGTATATATGTGGTTAATTTCATCTACAAGTTTGGTATAAAGGCACTCTAGGTTGGTTTCCTCACAGCGTTGCTGCCAATCAGTCTGTTCAATCAGCAGATTAACCCTCTGTTGGTCGATTCGTCCGCGCACTTCGTGTACATCTTTATTGCCGGTATCTTTCAGTGTGGCATACATCAGTGCGTAGTGATCTGATATGTCTGTTTCGATGACCGCTGTCATAATTTCGCTGTTTGTAATGCTGACAAATAAGTGATCTATTAGTGTGGCGGTGTTAGTGCCCGGAACTACACGAGTACTTTGCTTTATAACGTTTGTTAATCCCTTTGTGGCCATCATTTCCATGTATCCAATTACCTGTGAGTCACTTATATTATGAAAGTTTAAATTCATATCTCCCAAAACTATAAGCTCGTTTCTAACTTGAATATTCCCCTCAAGTTCTTTTATGAAGTCTACTATGTCGTCTCGGTGATCTGTAGATCGCATGAATGTGCTTTGTTGTAGTTTTTTCTATTATTTCTATGTCTATACTTTCATAAGACACGGTATTTGTTTTGAGTCTTTCATATTAAATATTGTTTTTTATAAATACTGCTATTCCCCCTCCTCTGGAATTTTTTCGGTTAAGAAATTCTGGTTCGAAACCATCTATATAATATAATTCATTTTCTTTTTCTTTTACATTAATTTCGTTTAAGATAATAAGATCTATGTAGCTTAAAACATGTTCTATTTCTACAAGAAAAATGTTCCAATTTTTCCTCATGGACCGAATATTAAAACACACACAGCAAAAAGTTTTATTTTTAAGAAAACTTTTGTCAATGCCGGTAAAACCATTGATTACCTTAAAATCGACATCAGCTTCATTGTTGACATTTTTCTCCATTGTTTTCATTACTTTGCTTTATGTTTCTTTTTTACTCATTTTGTAAGCTATTAAGTGAGTATTTTACTAACATCGCTAGCTGAGCTGATGTGAATCGAATCTGTGTTCTCTTCTCTTCTTGCAAATATTTTGCCAGCTGTATCCCACACAAATCTCCAACTGCACTCTCTAGCCTTGTTCTTCGCTAGCCAGAGCAAGTGCTTGTTTGTTGGTGTCAGGTGGTTGTTCACAAACACAGCTGCATCGCCCTGTGTCTCTCTGTTTACCTCATTGTTCTGCAAGTTTTCTCCTACCTTGGACAGTTGGACTCTTCTTTGCAATTTAGCGTTTTTTACGAAAATCGCCTTTCGTGCATAACTTGTAAATGAGACAATAATCGAAGATTTTTTTGCATTTCTTTTGTTTGTTCTATATATGTCTGCTATGTCGGTTGTTTCTATCACGCAGTTAATAGTTTTACCTATAGCTTGAATAACTTCAGTTAAATTTTCGTTTGTTGTCGGTGGAATATTCTTTACTTCAATGTTGTTTTTCAGCAGTTGTGGTTGTAAGTCCACAAATCAGATGTTAGTGTTAATTGGGGCCAAAAATATTTGGTTATCATTGAACGGTAGCGATTCCCATTCACAGTAACGTGCCGGTCTTGATCATCACGGAAGAAGTACGGCCCAATGACGCCGCCGGCCAATAAAGCACACTAAACCGTAATTTTTTCGGGATGCAATGATGACTCATGGAGTACGTGTGGATTGCTGCCTGACCAATACCGCATATTTTGTTTATTGACGAAGCCATTCAGCCAGAAATGAGCCTCATCACTGAAGATGATTTTTTGATGAAAATTCGAATCATTTTCAAGCTGTTGCTCAGCCCAATTCACGCACATACGACGCTTCTGGTGGTCAAGCGGCTTCAGTTCTTGCGTCAATTTAATCTTGTAAGGATGTAGGCCAAGATTTTTTTGCAAAATTCGCCACAACGACGTCACAGATATGCCCAACGCTTGAGAACGACGTTTGAGAGACACATTTGGGCTTTCTTCAACTGAAGCTGAGGCTTCCGGCAGCAATATTCTCGACACTATGGGCACTTCTTTGTCTCACTGGCACGGGAACATTTTATACTGTGCCTGTGGATTCAAAATTTTCCACTAGACGCTCAATTGTTGATCTGCTAGGATGATTATGACGACCATAAATTGGACGTAGAGCTCTTAACGTTGAGGCCACTGACTCCGAATTTCGGTAGTAAATTTTAATAATTTCGACTCGTTGTTAGTTCGTATATCTTTCCATCATGAAATGGCAAACCTTGCTGAAGAGAAATGTTAAAAGAGCGGCAAGAAATACGGCGTCGTTTGCTGTCCCTGTCGCTCTACTTTTGTAGCGTCCCTGTTGAAATCCTTTACTTAATAAATCTTTAATATTGAATTGAAGGCTGATCTGTTATTGTGAAAGGATATGGTCCCTCCTCTTTATTATGAAATAAACATCCGATCATTTATCTAAAAATTACATAGATGGTAGATGGACTGCAACACCTGCTCTTCTGAATTACTTAATACATATCTTAAGAGAAAAGCAAGGACAATCAATATACATTTACCCAACCCTGTCGTATAAATTAACTACACAATTTTGTTCCTGTTCCCTGTTCCTCCATAGGTTAGGTTAGGTTAAAATGGCTGTCGGCTAACTGGTTAGGTTAGGCGACACACTTAGACCATTATAAGATCCCTTGTGATACCACGTGAATCTGTATTCATTCCTCCTACTCGTTGAACCAATTGGAGCTTCTAATGAAGCGTAGTAGATTTCGAATGTCTCTGTTTTTTTAGATCGTTCAGATCACTAAAGTAGATCGCTCCCAAGTGGAGCTTTGTGAGAGAGCCGGACAAGTACAGAGAAGATGGAGAATAGTTTCCTCCTAACTACTATTTCTATTATTATACCTACTAATATGCTTCCTATCGAGGGATATCAGATGCCTAGAACGTTTTAGATCCAGCTTTGGCCAGATTTGTTTTGTCGCTAGACAAGTCGAGCCGGTTGTCCACCTAAGATTTGTTGTTTCGATAGCGTCCAGCTTTATTTTGAGTTTGCAAGTAGAGATTGAAATACCTAAGGAATCCTTAATTGGAAGCAGAGGTATTGTAGTTCCGTGTATAACGAGTTCATCAGCCCTGCAGTTACCTGGAATATTAATAAGAAAGAAAGAAGAATATTAGAAAAGAAATAAAGAAGATTTACACTTCAATTAATTTTGATAGAACACTTAATGTTGTCGCAATATTTTTACAAATCTGCAATTATGACAAAAAAAAAAAAGTCTGCAATGCAGAATTCTATAGAAAAATCTTCCTTCAAAAATTTTTTATTTATGTAACAATAAAAACATAAAATTTGAATACGAAAATGACGGCATACAGCGAAATCAAGTGTTCAACAAATGTTAACATTTTTTAAAAAGAACAAAATATATTATTGCAGATGCAGACAATATCTGAAATGCAGATTTCTGGTTTTTAAAAGTCTGCAGCAAGGTTGAAAATCTGCAAAATGCAGACAAATCTGCACTTATGGCAACGCTGGCTGCACCCGTCAAGCAATCGTCCACGTAAAAATCGCGTTCAACTGCCTTTGCGCCCATTGGCCATTTCGTGTTTGATTCACGTGCTCCCTGAATCATTGCCCGTATTGCACAATGGGTCGTATGAATAAAGCGTAGCAATTGCTTTTACTCAAGACAAATGTCAAAGCCGAAGCATTTGCTACGTTTCGTACGAATAGAAACTAATTTGAGTTAGTTCCAACTTTTGACATGTTCGAAAAACGGCGGCACTGACCTTATACTCAGATCGGTATGAATAAACAAAGCAAATGCTAAATGCTATGCAAATTCTGAGTCTGCTAGTTAAGTTGACTCAGAACTTTTGCTAAATATTTTGTACCCACATTTTTTTTACAAAAAAAAAGGTAAGCAATGTGAATTTTCGATGGTTTGTCTATAAATAGTTAAATTAAGCTTTGTTCGTGCAGGAAAATCATCAAAAATCAATTATTTCTTGTTATGGGCACCTGAAGAAGAAATAAAACATCAACAACCTATTTGGCAAACAAAAATCATGTTTTCAGGTGCAATTGGAGCTATAGATTGCTATCATATTTCTGAATTTAATTTTTTTAAATTTCAATTTCCACAAAAGTCGCTAGATTCTCAAGGAAAATTCAAAAAATCAAAATTACTGGTCAGGTTTGACGGAAATTGCAAGGCAAGTACACGTGCAGCGAAGTAAAAGCTATGTTCGAATTTTCGAACTTACTTTAGCAAACTAGGTTTTTATTCATACCGATTCAAAGCAATTGCTTAGGGCTTTTATTTTGCAAAAACCTTTTACTCAAAGCAAATGCTAGTTTTTATTCATACGACCCAATGTGGCGCCGAAGAAAGTCTGAAAGTTACTGTTGTCAGCCAATATTCTTGAATGTTGCTATCTTCCGTTGGTCGCCAAAAAATGCGTTGTAGATCCCACTGATCTGGATTAATACGCACCTGCAAGTACATTTTCTTAATATCTGCCGTCACAGCCACTGGATGGCATCGAAAACGCATTATCAGCATCGACAGATCTTCTTGTAATTTTTCGCCTACCAATTGTGCTTCGTTCAGTGATAGGTCGCGGTCGGTCGGGCATGAAGCATCCTTGACTATCCGAAATTTCTTTTGTACTGCATGATGAGGAATATGAAAACACAGTGGCCCTGGTAGTAGGGGAGCCGACTGCAGGATTACCTACCTCATCGAGTTAAAGGATAATTCGCATTTCAATTGAAAGTTAAGAAAGGGACAATGATAAAACCACTGGTCGGACAGTCATTATCCTGCCGGGTTTCGGAGTAACGGGCCACTTCCGGTACAGTTTTTATGTGTTTACTTATGTCATAAGGTTAAAGCACAATTTAAGTTTTATTAGCTAGAGGTCAATTAGTGTTGCATAAAAAGCTTGGTCGGACAAAGTATATCCTGCCGCAACCCTCTGTCCGACCACTCAAAAGTCCTGTATTTTTTATGTTTACCTACCTCATCGAGTTAAAAGATGAAACTGGTGTCAAATGATAGGTAACATTGCTCTCTTTAAGAATTCACTGGTCGGACAAACCTTAACCTGCCGCAAAAATGCGTCCGACCACTTTTTAGGTCATGAGCATATCATTTCACTGCCCTACGCATGTCTAACAAATTCAGTCATTTTAAATAGGTAACTTATAGACTACCAAAAGAAAATTAGTTTAAAATAAAAGTTTATAACATCTTCTTTAAAAATGTAGTCATCTGCCAGACCACATCCTACTGTATCCGCTTATATCACACGTTTCTGAGGCATAAATTAGTTATTTTGGGGTAAGGACCATACTTTCTAAAGTAGCTAAAAAAATATACGTTCTTGTAGAACCTACAAACTAGTCTCAAATTACAGCCCAGAACGTCCTCTGTCCGAAACCAGTAATTATTTACACTTTAACCTGCCGAAACAATGCGCCCGACCACTTCTTAAGTCATACTCATGAGTATGAAATCCACTATGCGCACAACTTGCTCTACATGTATGTATGTAGTAAGCTTTATTGTTTATAAAACGAACCCTACCGAGTACAAACATAAAACTAGTATCAAATGAAAGGTTATAACGTCCTCTTTTAAAAACCATCAGTCGGCCAGACCTAAGCCTGCCGAAACTACACGTCCGACCACTTTTTAGGTCATGAATATGTTACTTTGCAGTATAACCCCATTTATATATGTATCCACTTCATCGAGTTTAAACAATTTTAATATGTAAGGATTAACAAATATTATTCAAATTTAACAGGAATTATTACTTATAATAACAATATAAAATAAAAATGAATCCAACAACTTAATATACAAAGTCTAACACATATTCGTCAAAAATAACGAATCACTGAACATCCTCAATTTAGGCATTTTTTATATAAAAAAAAAATGTAGATATTAGAATAATTTTGTACAATCATTTGAGAAGGATATACGTTCACAAATCGTCTGCATCATCGGAGTCGTCTAAAGTCTGAGTGTCAGATAGTTCATCGTCACTTTCCTTAATAACTATATCGTCAATACTTAATGGTGTCGGTTCTCCCTTAAACCAAAATTTCGTTTATTTTCACCCACCCAAACTCCCCCAATTTTATGCAACTGGAGTCCGTTTCATTTAGCCACATTGAGCTAACAAAAATTGTTCTTCTAATCTTTTGTTGCAGAGATTTGTAGCAAGGTGGAATCAGACTTGAATCAACATTTTTCATGTTTTTGAAAAAATTACCTATAGCATGTTTTGTGGCATATACATATACATTTTGAAACATTCGGACCCTAGCAGAATTAACATTCTTACAGTTTTTTTTACACCGTAGAGTAGTGCAGTGTATTCCTGAATAGCTTCAATTTTATGTCTATCCTGTATATTAAAATTCCAAGTGGCTTAGCCTTCCCTTTTCGATAAAAGATCGCCGTGTAGTCGCATCCTGTAAATGCATGAAAATCCGGCAAGGCAGACCATACGGTTGGGCCTAAGATGACTGACAGCTGTCTACAGTTTATGCAATTAAGGTCATTAGTTCTAGAATATCCACTTGTTAACCAAATTTCCATATCCTTGAATTTGTGGATATTTCCTAATAAAATTGTTAAAATATCGGTGTCAGATGCTTCCACCATAACTTTCGAATAAGGTTTTGATTTACTCAAGTTATAAATAAACCTTGTATCGGCTTCCTCATGATAGCACTGAAATATTATTTCTTCAACTTTACTTACAATCCGATTTTTAGCTACAAACGAAAAGCACTTGTCAAAGCACTTGGAGACAAATATCTGTCAAATACCAAATGTATTTCTGACGCATCCATAGCGCAAAATTCTCCTCAAAATCATTTCAGATATTCTTTCAAATTTTTGTGGAACTGATGGTCCCATATTTAAAATGTTTGCTTTTCCGCAAAGCTACAAAATTAAGGCATTTATAAATGTTTCACCTGTAAAGCTGATAACCTTTTCAGATTCACCACAAATAAAACACTTTATCATGGCAGACTTAATGTAACATATTCATGACCTAAAAAGTGGTCGGACGTGTAGTTTCGGCAGGCTTAGGTCTGGCCGACTGATGGTTTTTAAAAGAGGACGTTATAACCTTTCATTTGATACTAGTTTTATGTTTGTACTCGGTAGGGTTCGTTTTATAAACAATAAAGCTTACTACATACATACATGTAGAGCAAGTTGTGCGCATAGTGGATTTCATACTCATGAGTATGACTTAAGAAGTGGTCGGGCGCATTGTTTCGGCAGGTTAAAGTGTAAATAATTACTGGTTTCGGACAGAGGACGTTCTGGGCTGTAATTTGAGACTAGTTTGTAGGTTCTACAAGAACGTATATTTTTTTAGCTACTTTAGAAAGTATGGTCCTTACCCCAAAATAACTAATTTATGCCTCAGAAACGTGTGATATAAGCGGATACAGTAGGATGTGGTCTGGCAGATGACTACATTTTTAAAGAAGATGTTATAAACTTTTATTTTAAACTAATTTTCTTTTGGTAGTCTATAAGTTACCTATTTAAAATGACTGAATTTGTTAGACATGCGTAGGGCAGTGAAATGATATGCTCATGACCTAAAAAGTGGTCGGACGCATTTTTGCGGCAGGTTAAGGTTTGTCCGACCAGTGAATTCTTAAAGAGAGCAATGTTACCTATCATTTGACACCAGTTTCATCTTTTAACTCGATGAGGTAGGTAAACATAAAAAATACAGGACTTTTGAGTGGTCGGACAGAGGGTTGCGGCAGGATATACTTTGTCCGACCAAGCTTTTTATGCAACACTAATTGACCTCTAGCTAATAAAACTTAAATTGTGCTTTAACCTTATGACATAAGTAAACACATAAAAACTGTACCGGAAGTGGCCCGTTACTCCGAAACCCGGCAGGATAATGACTGTCCGACCAGTGGTTTTATCATTGTCCCTTTCTTAACTTTCAATTCAAATGCGAATTATCCTTTAACTCGATGAGGTAGGTAATCTTGCAGTCGGCTCCCGTACTATGGGGGTCTATTGGCTAAGCGCATTTTATCTTCTGAAAGTAAGTCATTAATCGCATCGAAGTATAGTTTTTTTAAATTGTCCATCTTTTTGAAAACGCTTCTCCAATTGACGGAAGCGATGAAGTGCATATTGTTCTTGATGAACCCAGCTGCTCGATATCGCTGCGTAATGGGATATTTACTTGAAAACGACCATTATCCAAGCGTCGATGGGTGCGCATAAAAAAGTCCTCGCATTGTTCTTGTTCGGTTGTGCGAGCTCGTAGCAATGACACTTCTTCACCTTCCCAAAACCGTTGTAGTAATTTGTCTAATTGTGGATCTGCCTCGCCACTTGTTACCATATTGACTGTGCGAATTCCACCACCGAATATTAACCAACCGAGCTGAGATGGTTGAAAACCAATGTTTGATTCATTAACAAAACTGCCGTCTCGAGTTATGGTTGCCCAAACGCCTGCGCCCAATAGGAGATAAATCAGTGCTGGCCTATGTGCTTCCGGATCTGCCAATCGTTTGCGTAACATCGATGGAATGATTTCCGATAGTATTGGTGACTGCGGTAACCACATACTAGTACTTTGTGGCACAATAACTAATTCGATTGTCGCCAGTGGTTTGTCGCTAAATCGGGCTAACAGTTGGCACACTATATTCGCGTAGCAACAACAACAGCAACTTTGACAGAACCTTTAGAACCAATGTATTTTAATTACTTTGAACACATTAGCACAGCAACATCGACAGCGACTTCAACGTTGGAGCCAATCCTAAATTCGCTGTTGCTGTTGCTGTCGCTGTGTTAATCTGTTTCTCGCATTACAGATATTTTCTATGATGGATGTACCGAGGTCATTGCACCCATGATATACCGCTGATTGCTACTTCGATTTGTGATACGGCTTAATTTGACGTGCCCCCGTACCATGCTCCATGCGATGTAGTGTTTCTTATGAGCCACAGAATTTCAGATTTAGTGGACATAAACAGCTATTGTGCGGCGGCGTTTGACAGCGTGTACACGGTTTATCCGGGCATGCGGCAGCGATATGCTTTAAACTGAAGCAATTATAACACATTTGATGCTCCTTGACATAATTCTGGCGATTAATAATTGGCCTTGTCTTGAATTTGACACATTTGAAAGGCAAATGATGTGCTCCTTGACATAAACCACAAGCTGGACGTAATTCATCACCACGGCCAGTGCTTGGGCCTCGTTCGCCCATTGCGTTTTGCTTACCTAATATAGCGATGCGGCGCGGCGGCGAGTTCCGTGCAGTGCGCTCATATCGCACGGAACATAGAAAACTGCAATATCATTCCATTGCAGCATGCATGCTCTCATGAAATTTTTGTTATTCGTCAATGACATACCCGGTTTGTTTATTGATTCGAATTGCCTTTTGTTTGCGGATGATCTCAAACTCTATCGTAAGATAAGAAGTGAATCGGACTGTCGTCTTCTCTTAAAAGATTTGGCGAGACTTCATCATTGGTGCCAACGGAATCACCTTCTTCTTAACATTTCAAAATGTCAAGTTCTGTCGTGTTTCAGGAAACATAATCCAATTTTGTTTGATTATAATATCAATAACATTAATCTAGAGAGAGTTAGAATGAAGAAAGATTTAGGGTTAATCTTAGACACAACTCTGTCATTCTTACCACACCATGACTATATGATTAATAAAGCTAACCGAATGCTTGGTTTTATTAAAAGAAACACCAGAGAATTCTCAGATCCATACACTCTAAAGTCCTTATATATTTCTCTAGTAAGATCAGTTCTGGAGTATTGCAGCATTGTCTGGAATCCTTACTACAACAGTTCAATTGAAAGAATCGAGAAAGTACAGAGAAAATTTACAACATTTGCTTTTTTCAAGTTAAATTGGAGAATTCTTAGGCCATCCTATAACAGTAGGTGTTTATTATTTGGAATGCAAACTCTTAAAGATCGCAGGGTATACTTTTCCGTGATGTTTATAAGAGATATTATAACACTTCATATAAAGTGTCCTCCGTTGCTAGCATTAGTGAGTGAAGGAAATGCACCATCAAGGACTACACGTTGTCGATTTTTAATTTATGAACAGTTTCATCGTAGCAATTATGGAAGAAACGAACCATTATCCCGTTGCATCAGGGAAGCTAATTTAATTTGTAATTTAGTTGATTTTAATTATAATCTTTCGAGAGATATCTTTAAATCTATGTTATTAAATAATATTTCAACATTATCTTCTAATAGTGTTTAATTATATTTCAGTTAATGAAAATGTATGTAACTTATTTTTTAATCTATCAATTTAATTTATGAATGTTTATAGGTACCCACCAGCAAAAAATTATGTATTAATTTATCTTAGTCTAAGTGATTGTATTCAAATTGATGAAAATAAACTAAACTAAACTAAACTAAACTAAATATACAGCCCTATTCTGCTATTCACGTGAATCGTACATTCGATTCACCCACTCGATTCCCTTTGACTCTGCCTTTCCATTCTGCTTTCTATCGGGTGAACTACATTATCCAAACCAATTTGACATTCAAGTTAGCACGTGTTCATGTGAAAATCATTAGAAGTTTGTTTTTGAAATTGAAATAAATGTATTCAATTTGATCTCTATTTATGACAATCTTTGGAAGTTGGATAAAGTATTTTTGTTGACTAAAAACAAAAATATAAACAAACAGATATGGAAATTCATTGTGAAAATTATTGCTGTAAATTGGTCTCTGTTTGTTGTTCTACCCCTAAAAATGAATAATCTTTATTCATAAGCAAATAATCCCGCAATAAATTAGTTTTTACTTTTTTTATTTTATTTTATTTTATCAACCACCAACCAGACAAACGATCCATTTACTTTCAAATCCGCATCATTTGACATGCGGATCTGAATTGTATAGGATGTATGCGTTCACGTAAATAAGATAATACCACGCAGTATTACCGACATTTACGAGGTGAATATATATTCAATTCGAATGAATAGTAGAATAGTGTTCAGTGAAAATTGAAGAAAAATTCCCCCCGATGAATAGCAGAATAGGGCTGATAATAATAACGGCGCGGCGGCGAGTTCCGTGCAGTGCGCTTATATCGAACTTAGAAAATTGCACTACTGTTTATACTCACATAACTCTGCTCGATTCATTTGATCATCGCTATCTTCACTGATCTCTTCAGATAAGATTATGCGCTTCATTATCCACTTTTCCTTTTCTCTTAAAAGAAACAAGTTTGGTTAAAAATGTATCACTGATCATAAATCCGGCATCGATGGACCATGTTTTCAATGGCTCAGATCTTTTATTGTCTTGTACATATGTATATCCAATCTGTAAAATTCTCCCGTATGTTGTTTATGCTTTGAGAAGCAAATTATTTAATATAATACTTTTTTAATTTTTTGCTATGACAAAGTTCGTAAAGTAAAAATAAAATAAAAACAAATATCAAACAAGCATAAAATTCGAAGTAACCAGTTATATTATGCGTCTCTGGCTTATTCTTCTGTCAGCCTCAACAGAAATTATTATTATTATTATTATGTATAAAAAAATATCAAATCAAATTGTAGGTTTGTGATATAAGTTCAGTTTTATTGCTGGTAGGGAATGTTTCAGGATGTGTGTGAATAATGTCTTCATATGGCCAGGCATTAGATTTGGTGGTGGTTGGTGGAACTGGGCGAGGTGTATGGATATAGGAAGACACATAGGTACTTTTTAGACACAAACCTCGTTTAGTAAATTAAGAGAGGAAAAATGTTTTTAAATAACAATATTAGGAGAGCACGTATAGAGGCTGTGTAAATCCTTACGCGATGTTTAACTAAACAACATCGTAGAGGTGTCGTAAGAGAATCTAATAAATACGACTGTTACTGTCTTGTTAAAAGTTGCAGCGGATGCAGGAGTGTAAAAGCAGCGCAGCTAAGATTCTGAGTGGAACAAATAAAAAAAAATTTTCTCCCTTTGAATATTAAAAAATGTAATGTTTTAACGGCACATCGTTCTTTAGTTCCAATGATACACAACTACCAAATTTTCAACCAGATTCTTGATCGCAAATCTGAGATTCGTGATCTTGGAGTCAATTTTGATCCGAAGTTGTCATTTTCGTTACATGTAGACGTATTATAGCCAGGGCAAATTCAATGCTGGTTTCGTTAAGCGAAACTGCAATGAATTCTCCAACCCTTATGCTTTAAAATCGGTTTACATGCCTTTAGTTCGTCCAATTCTTGAGTATTGTTCAATTGTATGGTGTCCTTCTTCCTCTATTGGGATAACACGTATTGAAAGAGTTCAAAAAGCTTTTACAAGATTTGTAGTCAGGCAGCTAAGTTGGAGAATTGATTCTCCTTCATATGCATCTAGATGTGCCTTAATTGGTCTTGATTTATTAGAAAAAAAACGGTCTGTTCAGTGCATATTGTTTGTTCATGATGTATTTTCATATCGTATTAAGTGTCCACAAATTATTACCTACTTTGAAATCTATATTCCAGAGAGAAGATTACGTCTACGACATCTTACTAACAATCCAAAACGTAGATACAATTATGGTTGCAATGAATCTTTTTCTAAATGTATAAAACTCTTTAATTCTATATGTAATGAACTGGATCTCTCAGTAAACAGATTGGAATTTAAAATAAAATTACAAAATATTGTACATTAGCTTTAACTTATCTTTTATATTATCTAATTAAATATTGAATTGTTAGTAATCTGTAAGATTTCATATCCGTAGATGAATAAATAAATAAATAAATAAATATCATACACATATCACTTATTCCAAGCAAAAATTGAACAGTGAGATTTTGTTTTGAATGCAGCTAAGTTTTAGGATAATATAGATAAAACACATTTTTATAGCACTTTTGTAAAAATGTTACCCTGGTGTTAAGAGTTGCAGCGAATGCAGGACTGTAAAAACAGCACAGTTAAGATTCTGAGTAAAGCAAATGTCATACACATATCACTTATTCCACACAGAATCATAGCAGTGAGATTTTGTTTTTTTTGTTTTGTTTTGTATGTATCTTAGTTCTAGAATTATATAGATGAAACACTTTTTCATAGCACTTTTGTAAATTATTACTACTTACTTACTTATCGGGCTCCCGACCCGTGAAGAGTCTCTGCCTGAGACACTGCAGCTTTCCATCCTCTACGATCCCGGGCACGCTGCTTCCAGTTGTCCAGACCAAGCGGTTTTATCTTGTCCTCCATTCGCCCTCCTCGCACGAATTACGTTTTTAGCGTAAGCGAAAATAAAACAAAATGTTGCCTTATAAAATATGTTTATTTTATCGAGTTCAACTTACGACTAACTTAAATCTAACAGCGAACCCAACCACGAAAACTTAAGCTAACAGAAACATGATCATATAATTCTTATCAGCGATAGAGTGGCTGCTGCTGCACACTTGCTGTGTGGCGTTTTATGTATTATATGAATGCTGCTATTGTTGTGACCCTGAAGTTGTTTGTCACTGGTCTTGCTGGTACTTTGTTGCTGCAAGTACACATTTGGCGTTTGTTGTGGGCCTGAAGTTGTTTGTCAAATACATAAATGTGACCCTGAAATTGTTACGGTGCTGGTAGTGTGATGTTGTTGATAAAGATGATTTCGTTGCTGGGCAGCTTTGCATAAATGGAATCGTTGGCTGTACACGTAACTCCTCCCGCCGAAGAGTGAACTTATCGAGATACATCGAGTTAAGTATCACTATGGTTATGTCTGGTGGCCAGTGTTCCGTCAAGCAATGTTTTATCATAATTTGTAGGATGTTGTGTTGTGATTGCATTAGGATAACAGGCGTGAGCGATTGTGTTGCTGCCATTAACGACTTCCAGAAAAGGTTCATGACTATAGTTCTGATATCTATATAACTATCGGTTCAGGGGAATAGGAAAGGAAGGAAAGGGAAAAAAAATCATCCATTCTGGAGTGCACGAAAGGTGAATTCAGGTGTAACTCTTTTTCATTATTATGTAGAGCTATTTATACAGATTTCTTTATTTATTTATTAGTTTTTTTTTTTTTTTTTTTATTTGTTTACCCGTTAAATTAAAATATTTTATTCTATAGGAAAGCAATCAGTTCATCAAAACTAAGAACAAAAATTCAAGTATGTATATATACTCGTATATATACCTATATATATATTTTTTTTTTTTTATACTTTTTGTAGCTACTTTACTTATGAATAATTACCCTATTTTTTTTTTTTTTTTTTTTTGTCTTTACTTTTTGCTTGTGAACCTTACGTCTATTTGTATCTAAAGTAATTTTATTATTTTTTATAACGCTATGCTTAATGTATTTAGGTGCTAATTTATTTCGCCTATCATCTGACTCAAATATTACATCTTCAGGTAAGAAATCAGGTGGATTCTTACGGCTATCATTACGTTTCTCTATTATGTGTTTTTTATGATTCAAACTTCTATCTTGTATCACTTTCGCTAAATTTGAATAGTCCCTTATATGATCCCTTAAATATTCCTGTTCTGTTTGCGAAGTTACTTTAATTGGAAACGGCTTTTTCGTGTTTAAATGACCAGTCAATAGTTCGAACGGGGTGAAGTTTGTGGCAGAATGAACGGAGTTGTTATAAGTAAGCACTGCTTCATCCACAATTTCGCCTTTAGCTTTATTTTTATGCTGGTATTTTATAATACGAATGAGTTCTGTTAGAGTTGAATGAAATCTCTCAACTGGTGAGTTTCCAGTTGAACTTTTCGCACAAGTAGTATGTAGGTGTATACCATAAGCCTCCAAAAAATCTTTAAAGGTAACTGACACAAACTCGCTGCCGTTGTCGGTTATAACTTTTTGCGGAACTCCATGATGGGAAAAATAGTGCTTTAGAGATTTAATTAAATTTATACTATTTCTGGAATTCAATAAATAAACACACGAAAATTTGGTAAACTTATCAATAATTGTCAAAAAATTCTCTTTATGAATTGAGTAGATATCCATATGAAGAATTTCTAAGGGCTTTGAAGGCGTCTCAGTTATTTCAAACTTCAGTTTCTCACGATTACGATCATATTTGTTTATGGTACATATCTCACAATTATTTATAATACGCGTGATTATGTTTTTCATATTCGGGAAATACGAATGTCTTTTGATGTGAATATAGCTTTCTGTAATACCTCTGTGATTGGACTTTTTGTGGTACTCGCGAACAACTTTTTCTTGGCTATCTATGTTTGTTATATCTTCTAAGATTATATTTGATCTTACTAATCTGAGACACCGGTTATTGAAGTACGTCGAAAAAACATATTGAACTGTCCTAAATGTTTCGTCATCTGTCAAAATCGCAGTTAGTCTTTTAGAATTTAAATATTCTTTAAAGATTGATATTATAATGCTTTCACTGTTTATATCTTTATGCTGAATTATGTACCTTTTCTTTCTTTTAAACAATATTTGAAATTTTACAGAAAGCTTAGGCTTGTTATCGTTTCTTCTAAGAATAATTTGATTAGAAAATTCGTTTATAGCACGTTCTGTAATTGGTATGCCATCATTCAAATTTTCCAATGCAGAATGAACTGTAGATGATTCATCCGGATCATCGACATTGTTTACCATTGACTCAAAATCCAAATCGTCGAAGTCCTGTTCAATGTCATTGGCCTCATTAGCATGTAACTCGATTCGAGACAAGGCATCGGCATTTAGATTTGTCTTTCCTTTTTTGTAAGTTACGTAGTAGTCGAATTCTTCTAATTTCATCCTCCACCGAACAAGTTTAGAATTTGCTTCTTTTAATGAAAAGAGCCATACCAGTGGTTTGTGGTCTGTGACAATTTGGAATTGTCTTCCGAACAAATAGGGGCGAAAATATTTTGTTGCCCATACAATAGCTAGCAGTTCCTTTTCTATTGTACTATAATTTTGCTCGGATTTAGATAAGGTCCGACTTGCAAAGCAAATTGGTTTATCTGATCCTATAGAGCCTTGGGACAGTATTGCACCTATTGCAACGTTACTCGCATCGGTAGTAAGGTTGAAAGGTTTTGTAAAATCGGGGTGCTGAAGCAGTGGATCATTGCAAAGTATGGACTTACAAATTTCGAAACATTCCAAATACCTTGAGTCAAGTTTAATAGTTTTTCCTTTCCTAAGATACTCAGTCATTGGCTTAGTAAGATTTGCGAAGTCCTTTATAAATTTCCTATAATAGCCTAAGAGCCCTAAAAAGGATTTAATTTGTTTAGCTGACCTAGGTACTGGGAAATTTTTAACTGCGCTTATTTTGTCCGGGTTTGGCTTTATACCTTCGGGTGTTACAATATGTCCTAGAAAAGCTACTTCTTTCCGAAGAAATTCAGACTTTTCCACCTGTATTTTGAGATTAGCTTCTCTAAACTTATCGAACACTGCAGTGAGGTTTTCAATATGTTCTTGACGGGAAGTGGAATAAACAATTACATCATCCATGTAAACCAAGCAAATTCTTCCCTGGAGGTCCTTCAAAACGTTGTCCATAACGCGTTGAAATGTTGATGGAGCGTTTTTAAGTCCAAATGGCATGCGGAGAAATTCATAATGTCCATTTTCCACGGAAAAAGCTGTTTTGTGGACATCGTCTGGCATTACTTCGATTTGGTGAAATCCTGAAGCTAGGTCTAATGTACTGAAATACATGCACTTCCCAAGCTTATCCAAAATGTCAGTGATATTTGGAATTGGATATCTATCATCGACAGTTTTTTCGTTCAGTTTTCGATAATCGATAACCAATCGCCATTTTTTTTCTCCACTATGGTCCGCCTTTTTTGGGACGATCCAAATCGGAGAGGACCATGGGGAAAAACTTGGACGTATGATACCCTGATCTAACATATCGGCTATTTGAATTTTTATTTCATTTTTATGGATGTACGGGTATCGATACGACTTACAATATATGGGTGTATCGTCTTTGGTTTTAATGTGATGCTTCACTACATTTGTAAATGTTAAGTTCTGTCCCTTTATAAAAAAAATGTCCTCATATTGTTTGCAAAGGGTTTTTATGTCTTTTTCCTCTTCAATATTCAGATGACTTGTCCGTATAAGTTCACAGATACTCTTGTCTCCTAGATTTTCTTTATTTTTAATCGTAAAATTATGGAGTTCAAAATGTGAATTTTGATCGATCAGACTTGCTTTAATTGGTTGTTCTACTAAAAATGTTTGCGGATATTCGCACGTATTAACTACCTCCACAAAACAATACCAATTTTTAGCTTTGTATACTCCTTCCGATATTATTAAATTGTTTGTAATGGAAGTAGGTTTAACGTATATACTTCCAGTTTCTACATCAACGGGAAGGTTACATACCGTCTTACTGAGACTGGGAATGGTATATAACTTGGACATTAAATTTGGTTTGAATGCCAACGGGGTTCTGAGATTGTCCATTTCTAGGAGTGACCTCTTCAAATCAATTCTGATGCCCAAGTCTTTCATTATATCGGTCCCTATAAGCCCATCAAAATAGTTATGGAATTTGAATATCAAGAAGCATAAAGGTTTCTTCGTCCCGAGCTCTGGTAACCCGTTAAAAATTACTTTTTTATTAACAAATTGTTTGTTAAATATGGTCTTAATTTCTACTGGTTGAATCAATGTGCATTTTAAATATTTAGCTACATCCGGACTTATGAAGGATTTATTGCTTCCAGTGTCAATCAAAAACCTACATTTTGTTTTGCATATACTATTGATAATTATATAGGGCAATATATTCGAATTGTGGTTGTTAATATCTATATATCCAATTGATTTGCTGAGGCTTGTGCACAAAAATTTGTGTCATCTACCTCTTGTTCATTAATCAAATTGGAATTAGACGGATTATCTAAATTTGGGTAATAATTTTGTTCATTATTGTGGAATGGTATACCATTTGAAGGATAGAGAACTGGAACATTATTAGAGTTATTGTTTGGAACATTGTTTGCGTTGCAGTTTTGGCAATAACTTTCCATGTTGAACAATTGGTTTCGACCTTGTATTTGAGCATTGTTTCTTTGGTTATTACTGTTGCTGCTCGTACGTGTAGTTGCACTAGTAACATCCATCGGCTCAGGGATTGGAAACTGTCTAAAATCTGAATTTACATTGTAAGATTGGGGGCTGTTGTAAGTGTGTCTAAAATGAGTTTGTTGTACGTTTGGTCGCGGGTGTCTATAATTATATTGTTGTTGATGTTGGTTCGTAGGACTAAAAAACTCTTGATTGTTAGTTTGATTTAATGCCTGTTGAGGTCGAATAGGCCTTTGAATGACTTGCTGGTAATTATTGTTTCCGGGTTGATTTAATCTAACTGAGGGTCTTCCATGTAAATAACTAGGATTTCTGAAATAGTGAGCATTTTGCTCCTCAAGACAAAAATTAAAAGCGTCGGTAATTTTACCTGGCCTCATAGCCCTAATTGTTGAACCCAATGGTTCTTTCAGCCCTGATAAAAATGTGTTTAAAGACATTTCATTGTATAGGATTTGCTTGGAATTTATAACGTTTGTATCGCTTTCATGAACACGTATAAAATTAGACATTGTTGAAAGTACTTCTATAATTCTTGAATAAAACTTTTCAACAGTATCGTTATTCTGTCTTATTTGGTGCAAGTCTCTTATAAGGCTCGTTTCGTTACGCTTGTCGGAGTAGTGAACGATTAAATTATTTTTGATGTCTTCCCAGTCCACCAGCGTTCCGTACATATTGAGAATTTCATTCGCTTCACCTATTATTTTATTCCTAATAGCCCTCAGAATAATTTTTTCATAACTAGAACCTTTGATATTGGGTATTACAGCTAAGACTTCCTCGACATTGCTTAAAAAATCATAGAGTAACCGAGGGTTTCCATCAAAGGAAGGTACGTCCTTAATAGCGTCAGGAATTCTAAGTGAATTAAAGACGTCTGTGGCAATAGCGGAATTATTCATAATTTTATCTTTATTTAAATTTACAGGAAACAAGTTTACTTGAACTGAATTATTGTTCTCGACTTCGGTAACGTATTTTTTTATAGAAACTGAACTAACCTACGAATTGGACTACTAAAGGTACTGAGATTTGTAATTTCGTGCTTTCCACCCGGATAATTTTTCTTAGGAATTGGGGACATAGAGGATAGTTAAAACCAAAAGTTTAGAATCACAAACAATAGACTCACCCCACCAAATATGTCGCAAATATCATCAACTGTACACTAATCCTGCATCGTTGTAATCCTTTTTTCGTAGAAGCACTCCACAACACAATCTGTCTTTAATATATATATTAGTATATATAGTATATGTATTTTTTTTTCCAGTTTTATCACTTATGTTTTATAAATATTGTTTATTAGGTTTTCTTCGTTAAAGGATAGAAATCCACCACTCCGATATTCATTCGAAGTGTACGAAATGCTTTTCCAGCTACGATTTTAAGCTACTCGACTGTTCACTTTTTTTTTGTATGCTGTACTTAGCAATCCCAAGCACCGACTGCGCCAATTACGTTTTTAGCGTAAGCGAAAATAAAACAAAATGTTGCCTTATAAAATATGTTTATTTTATCGAGTTCAACTTACGACTAACTTAAATCTAACAGCGAACCCAACCACGAAAACTTAAGCTAACAGAAACATGATCATATAATTCTTATCAGCGATAGAGTGGCTGCTGCTGCACACTTGCTGTGTGGCGTTTTATGTATTATATGAATGCTGCTATTGTTGTGACCCTGAAGTTGTTTGTCACTGGTCTTGCTGGTACTTTGTTGCTGCAAGTACAC
Source organism: Cheilosia urbana (assembly GCA_946477585.1). NCBI lineage: Eukaryota > Metazoa > Arthropoda > Insecta > Diptera > Syrphidae > Cheilosia > Cheilosia urbana. The sequence continues at coordinate 8,584,250 of OX297857.1, forward strand.
ATTTGGCGTTTGTTGTGGGCCTGAAGTTGTTTGTCAAATACATAAATGTGACCCTGAAATTGTTACGGTGCTGGTAGTGTGATGTTGTTGATAAAGATGATTTCGTTGCTGGGCAGCTTTGCATAAATGGAATCGTTGGCTGTACACGTAACTCACGCAGGACCAAAAATCCGCGGAAGAATTTTTCATTCGAAGGAGACCAGTATCAGCTCTCCTTTCTTGCCTATGGTCCAGCACTCGGTGCCACACATTTCGTCCTTCGAGTTATGAATTTTGAACCCAGTTGTTTTGCCAAATCGAAGTAGCAACGGTTTCCCAGGGAAATTCTTCGCCGGATCTCCACTATGGTGTCATTCGTGGAGTTTATGTTTACTCCGAGGTAGGTGAACTCCTTAACTACCTCGAAATTGTTGCTATCAATAGTGACATTTTGTCCTAGCCGGTGGACAGATACTTGGTCTTGCCCTCATTTACATCAAGGCCAACGGATTTCGCCTGTTCTTCAATCGCCGTGAATGCTTCTATCACGGGACGCTGGGAGCCACCGAAATTATTACTGTCTTGTTAAAAGTTGTAGCAGATGCAGTGTAAAAGCAGCACAGTTAACATTCGGAGTGGAACCAATATCATATACACGTATCACTTATTCCAAACAGAATCTTAGCAGTGAGATTTTGTTTTATATGTAGCTAAGTCTAGGGATAATATAGATAAAACACTTTTTTATAGCAAAAATTTAACACTGGTGTTAAGAGTTGCTTTTAAAAGGCGGTTGACGATAACACATATCGTATCTTTTAATCAGCACATTTTCCAATACAACTGTATGAACGGATTTCATGCAGTTCTTTTAAATATAATATATATAGTATAGCAAGGGTAAGGGTAAGGCTAATGATGAGAGCTGAATATTTTTCGTGTTGCATCGTGTGCGGAAGGTCTAGCTTCAATTTCCTCTATATTCAACAGAAATTTGGATACTACTTACTTACTAGGGAAAAATAATTTAATAATAATGAAAAAATAAAACAAAATTAATTAGATAAATAAACAAACAAACGCAAACCAAACTAATGAAATTTTGCTGTTTTTTTCCTACAGATATTCTTTATTTAGCGACAAGCAGCCTGCAGTAAACCGCAAGAAGAATTAAAAATACTCCATTCAGGTAAGTCAAAACTTAATAAAAAGTACTTTGCTCTTTCATATCAAAAACTTTTCAAACCACCGCAATATTTACGAGTGTATATACAATATTCAGGATAATAAATGTTTCAGCCACGCAAACGCTATCGGATCCAATTTAAAATTTCCATCAGTTGAGCAAAACCAGCGTTGCCAGACAGTCAAAATATGCTTTGATGGGGATTCGTTTGATATATCCCTTATACAGGAGCCTTGGATCTTTAGAGGAAAGATTAGAGGACTCCCAAATAGTATTGCTGAATTGCATTATGCGCAAACCAGCGAAAGAATTAGGTCCTGTATCCTGGTGAGGTGCGGAGTTCAAGCATATAAATTGCCGGATCTGTGTGCCCCAGACCTTGCAGCAGTACGAGTATTTCAATTTTCAATTTCAATTCACAGCTGAAGCATCTCCAATCAGCTTTTGAAGATGCGTATCGAGTGGCTTGCACACCTTCCTTAGTGGAAAAACAAGATCCAGCGCCTTGGTGGTGTCGAGAACTTGAAAAGCTAAAGAAAGATGTGAGGAAGGCCTTCAATCACGCCATGAGGAGGGGAGAACCCGAAGCATGGGATGAGTATAAGGCGAAAAAAAAGAGATGAATGTTACTCTGCGACGACGTAAAAGGGAGTCATGGAGGGACTTTTGCTCGAGTATGAGGAGTGCATCTGAAGTCAGTAGACTGCAAAAGATTGTCTCGAGAGATCCAGTTTCCAAGATCGGACTCATTCATAATAGAGCTGGGGAGATGGTGGAAACAATGGATCACACAAATGAGGTTCTAATGGAAGTACACTTTCCAGGAAGCCATAAGTCAGATCAGCCCTGGGCTCCAAGGAAACAAGGAGCAAACAGGATGAATAGGACGGAAGCAGAAGGGATCGTAAAACCAGAAGCGATCAAGGGTGCGATAACAACATTTTCACCCTTCAAAACCGCGGGGCCGGATGGTATATTTCCAGGTCTAATGCAATGGAAAGGGTGGTGGTGGACTATATGGAGAGTACTGCGCTTAAGATGTATCCTTTAAATAGTAGACAGCATGCCTATAGGGAAGGCATGTCTACAGAAACAGCGCTACATCAAGTAGTACGCGTTGCTGAAGAAGAGCTAAATACCAGGGGCATTGCGATGACATTGAAGGTGCCTTCGATAAGATAAGCTTTGAAAGTCTGAAACAAGCCAAGGTGGTAAGATGGGTGGACAATATGTTGAACACAAGGGCGATAAATATTCAGATGGGAACCTCAAAACTCAGACGAAGGAGGTGTTCCCTCACCTACACTGTGGTATATCACTGTGGACTCTCTTCTCGACAAACTTGAGGCGACTGGCATTCACACAGTGGAATATGCCGACGACATATCAATTATGGCCAGAGGCAGTTTCATAGACGTCACCGCAGATATCATGAGGAATGCGCTCAAAGTGGTGGAACGGTGGTGTCTGGAACAAGGGCTTTCCATTAATGCCGAGAAAACAGATCTAATAATCTTCACAAGGAAGATGAAAAATCTGTAATTTCAACCCTTAACACTTTTCGGATCGGAACTAACTATTTCCAAGAATGTTAAGTATCTTGGAGTCTATCTAAATACTAGACTAACTTGGAACTGCCATGTTGAGGAGAAGGTCAGGAAGGCAAAAAGAGTACTACAACAGTGCAAACTTGTATGTGGACAGAGGTGGGGACTCTCGCCTAGGTCAGCATACTGGATGTAAACAGTGATAACTAGACCCATTATCACCTACGCCTCGGTTGTGTGGAGGGCGAAAACTATGAGAAAGCACCTGGATAGGGTCCAACGCTTAGCATGTATAGGAGTTACAGGTGCAATAAGGACAACACCAACATGCGCATTGGAAGTGATCCTAGGGATCTTACCGCTAGACTTATTTATTAAGAAAACAGCGGCCCTAGCGGCACTTCGTTTGCATCGAGATGCGAAATGGCACAATCGTGGTACCATCTATGGACATAGGAAGATCCTGGAACTTGTCAAAAACGAGATTAGGGAGCTGAACATGCCTATGGATGGGATAACAAGGGTGCGTATTATGGAAAGGAATCACAAAACTCGTATTGAGAACGGATTACTTCCAGAAAAAAGGAGTGGTGAAATAGTGATTTTCACAGATGGATCCATGATGGATGACGGAGCGGGTGCCGGCATCTATTCAGCAGAGCTGGAACTGGCCCGTCACGTTAGCCTCGGGAATTACACTTCTGTATACCAGGCTGAGATGATTGCATTGCTGCATGCGTTGGACTACTTGCTTGAGAGTCAGGTGGAGGGAAGAAACATCCTTATAGCACTGGACAATCGGTGATCCGATGCATGGGACAAACAAACATCACAACATCATTGGCATTGGAATGTGTACTTAAGCTCAATAAGTGTTCATCTAAAAATGAAGTAACACTGACTTGGGTACGAGGACACATAGGGATCGAAGGCAACGAAAAGGCGGACTCCCTTGCAAAACAGGGGTCAACTGAAAAGTTGCTGGGACCAGAACCATTCTCTTCAATTGGCGTAGAACAGCTGATTCACAAAAGGATCACGGCAGAACACCTGAGAAGGTGGTGAACCGGGGAACAATGTAGACAGGCTAAAATGGCAATTAAGTGGCCGACGCATGAGTCGCCGAAGCATGAGTCGAGGAAAATTGAAATGGGTGGTGGCTTTGTTAATAGGACATGGTGGCTTTGTTAACAGGACATGGTAATTTCGGGTATCACTTTAGGAAGATGGGCCTTAGAGAGGATGATAACTGTAAACTATGCCTGGAGGAATCTGAGACAGCGGCACATATACTGTGTCAATGTCCGGCGTTGGCTGCAAAAAGAATGAAGATATTGGGACATCATTGGGTCGATTGTCATGCTCAATTTTGAATCATTTACTTGTGAACAGAACGAAGAATTTCTATAGGTACCTCATTCTTAAGAATATGTAAGTACTCAGCGTTTCTTATGTTCACCGAATGCCTATAAACTTTATTTTTCTGCAAGAGCTCATTTTAAGGCTAACAATAAGGATATTAAAAATAAATACAAATAAAATAGATAGAATTAAATAAAAAAACAGATTTCCCCCTAAAATATATTTCCCCCAGATTTCCACCCATCGACCAAAAAAAACCTAGATCTGAAGTGAAAACCCTCAAACTGGCAACGCTGAGCAAAATACAACGACAAAGTTCTCTATTGATTTGCAATCGTCACAGAATTTTACTTTTAATATATTTTTATTACAAAGTAGGTACAGGAGAAAGGACTTAAATACGTGAAATCGAATACGATGAACCAGTGGCGTTCAATGATATCGGATCACATAATTATATTTGATACGGGTGTAATACCTTAAGTCGGCTGACGAGTTTAGCTTATTTAAGAAATTGTGCTGAGAAATATCTTTCCTAGAACATTGTTTAGACGAGCCTACTTGTTCAAATTGAAGAATTTAAACAAATTTGCCCAAAGGAAATCATTGCAAATAAATACGCATGTCGGCCGCTTTAGTTGGAATGTGGTATCTGGACATTTTTCAGTCAGTATCGTTCTCTCCGTGATGGTGGTCATTTATCGCGCTTCATGTGAAAGTAAATCGATTTTGATTTAAATTTTATTTATTTCATATATTAAGTTCTGTGGTATTCTTTTTTTTTTTTTTAATCTAAAATAAGTTTTGTGATAATAAATATGCAACTAAACTTATGCCGTTATTGCCATTGTTAATGCTAAGTGTGTGTCATGTTCGTGTTTGTTTAGAGCGCGCGAAAGTGCCTTCCGTATTCAAATTCGTTTGTTAAGATGTTTATTAGCAAGTATTCGTGCATAGCTAGTAGTGGTTAAGCAGCAGAATCAATTTTTAATACGAAAGCTGCCAAATAAATGTCCAAGTGCGTTGGTTAAGAAATATGTCGGATAGGTACGGCGTTTGAAATTGAAAAAGGTAAGTTTTGAATTCTCAAAGATTTTCGCATAAATATTTAGTGCAAAATGGGACATGGACCGGTGCCGGCACTGGTGGGTTGAAAATTCAGTACGAATGCAGTTTAGCAGGACTACGCTGCCTTAAAAACAAACCTTCTCCCAGGGGCGAACGCAAGTAGGGGTTTTGGTTGGTTGGAGGCTTGCGCATTCTTTAATGGCATGTAGCTCTGCCTGATTAGTGTCGAGACAGTTTGGTTTGGTTCGCCAATGCCGGCTCCGAACCCTGAGTCTATTTTGGAACCATCCGTAGGCCACTTTATGCCTTTTCGGCAGTTTGGTGGGCTACTGCTAACCTACGAACGCCTCTCTATATTAGTAATCTGCGTAGAGAATCTTCTGTTAAAACATAGTGTTTTTGGGAGGCAGTCTTGAATCGCGCAGATCACGTCAAGTTCTGTAATCTCTGAAAGAAGTGTCATCAGATCCGACGCAGTGTTGCCATAAGTGCAGATTTGTTTGCATTTTGCAGATTTGTAACCTAGCTGCAGACTTTTAAAGACCAGAAATCTTCGCTTCAGATTTTGTCTGCATCCGCAATAATATATTTTGTTCTTTTTAAAAAATTTTAACATTTGTTGCACACTTGTTCTCGCTGTATGCTGTCAGTTTCGTATTCAGCTTCTTTCTTTTTTTTGTGAAATAAGATTTTTCTATAGAAATTTGCATTGCAGATTTTTGAAGTGATAACTTCTTTAGGCGCGTTGGGCACTATTTGGATGGGCAAAAATTAGCAAACTCGCGACACCGACACCGACACCGATTGCATACTTTTAGTTGTAAACTTTTATACTATTGCTTACTTTTAGGGGTAGGTAATTTATAGCTTAATCTACGATGATTTTTTATTTGAATACGTTACTATGGTAATTTATGGCAGCGACAAATTGATTGTCACCAAAATTATTTCAATTACCTGTTTTGTATAGGGAATTCATAACTTAAATGAAAATGAAAAATGTAACATAATTTTTGTAGTAGAAGCTTATAATAATGAATAAAAAAAAACATTTATTTAAAAGTACTTCCTGCGCAATAAAATACTTCCTGACGATTCAAAAAATACACACGTAATTGTTCAAGTTATCACTTCTGTCGGCACTCCCGGAGTGCCTCTAGTTTTTTTTTTGTCATAATTGCAGATTTCTAAAAATATTTTTATGGCAACACTGGCGTCCGAGTGACCACCGATGTATATCTCCTTCATTTGTAACTGATTTTTTGAGCTGCGTACTGCCACTTTTTTAATGTAAATGTGGAGGGGTGTTAGTCCTATTAGGGCTTCAATAGCAGCTGTAGGGTAGGTCCGCATAGCTCCGGAAATGCCTAGACATGCCAGACCCTATATTTTGTTGAGTTTTACGATGGCGGTTTTCTGTGTGACTTTGTTCCACCATACTATGGAAGCATAAGTCAAATTCATAGCATTTAGTTAGGAAATAGTTAGATTGGAGTCACCGCTGACTTAGTCAAATGTAATGTGGCATTTGGCAAATCGAATCAGTCAAAGTTCAGCCTGGGGCGCGTTTCAATTCCAAGTTGCAAGACAAATCACATGGGCTTACCCCTTTTGCTTTATCTGACCATTTTATAAAACGATTTTTTTGTTATTTGTTTCACATCAACGACAACTTCAAGCTCGCCTCTCGTGAAATAACAAAATTATGTCAGACTCAGAATAACTCGCAGAAGTTGAATTTTGTTAAATCTGAAACATTCCTTTGAAATGCAAGTTGTAATTTAGAGTTCACTAGCAAAAAGGAGAACTTTAGAGTCGAATATTTTTTTTATTTTTTTTTTGATAAGCTAAGATTTTTTTTTTAGACATTGACGTCACAAAAATTCGCTATTTCTATTGTCACTCGTGTGTCTATCGTGAGAGGAAGCTGCGACAGCCAGCCTGACGAGACGCTTGACAGGCGATGACACGTAGGCGATGACATGTAAGACAAGTGTTTACGTCGTAATGACGTCGGCATGAGAAAGCGCCTCCCAACAACCAGCTCTTCCCAGGTTTATCAGTAGCCTATCCACAGAAAGGTGAATAGCTTCGCAATTGCAGAAAATACTTCACAGGACAGAGAAGTATTTCCAAACAAAAGGAGAAAAAAAAAAAAACCAGCAAGGGAATAACACTAAAGCACATGTATCGGATTGCAATTTTAATTATCTAATGTGGTTGCTGGTTGGTATTCAGGGATGAATCGATACAAGTAAATACAAGTACATACTCGATACTTTTGATTCGGTACCAAGTAGGTACTTTGGGAGTCGATACCTTTGGTTGCGATACCAAGTAAGTATCGCAAGTATCGCTTAAAAATACTTGCATCGAATGCCAGTATCGCACATAGTCAATGTTCAGAACCCAGCAATCATTTGGCTTCAAAAATTAATCATATATGATTCAATTAAATGAAGAAATTCTTCAGATATGAATTCATTCATGATTCAATTTCAATCCAGTTTCCTGAGAAATGGGCCTTCATTTCTGAATTTTTTAAATGATTCATAAATGATTGGAGAAACATTCACTAAAATGAATACAATGAATATTATTTATTCACTTTTATTCATTTAAGTGAAGGAAATTTAAATTTGAATTCTGAAAACTTTTTTTTTTTCTGAGATAGCTAGCTCATAATAATTTTTGTTCATTTATGTGAATGAAAATTCAATGTTTTAATCTAAAACCATGAATGTAGATGTTCTTCATATTAAGTGAATATAAAGTGATTCTTCAGTTTTACTGAATAAAATGTTCACCAAGAGAAAAATACAGTGTAAAATTGCCTTAAACGCCTTAGGTAAATATTTTTGTATGAAATGTTTTGGACAAGCATAAATCTGCCAATAAATAGGGCAGCTTATGCATGGCAAAGGTAATGAGTAACAGGTTAAATTACCTAAGGGCCTTAGGTATTTTAACCTAGATACAAATAAGTGTTATCCATCTAAGGACATACGTAACTCTGCTTAAACCTAAGGTGACGTTACCTCGGGTTGTCTCAATCAACCATGTTAAAGGCATACAATTTGTTATTTATTGGTTATTGAGCGCAATGGCTTAGTGGTTAGTTTGTTGGACTACTAAGCGAGGGGTCGAGGTTCGAATCCCGCAAAAACCCAAATTCCAACTCAGGGTTTTTTCCACTGCGCCACCTCCCGTGATCGTCTGACAAACATTCGAAAGTATAACTGTCTTGAAAGAACTTCTCAATAAGCCGTTTGGAGTCGGCTTAAAATTGTAAATCCCTTCCATTCGTTCCAAAAAAAATAGTTGTGAGAAGCAAGGCCTAGGGTCCATCCATTTTTTTTTTTTTCTTTTTTTTTTTACGGGATTCGAACCTAGACCCCTCGGTTAGTAGTCCAACACACTAACAATTAAGCTACTGCGCCTACACAATTTCGGGCATACCTTTACCAAAAACTAGGTAGATCTTACACATTTAAAAAAATTAAAATAACTAAAGTTATGCATTTCTAAGGTAAAATGTTAGGCTAAATTCATCCAAGATTTAAGGTAAAACTCCTTAGACAACTTGGCATATCGTTACCAAAAACTAGGTTAATTTTACACAGGTTTAAAAAATTCCGGTTACCTAAGGAATATAAGGCAAGTTATCTTAGAACTTACCAAGTTCAAAATGGCCTTAGGACTAAGTTGACTTATACCGCGATTTAGGTTAAATTTACACAGGCTTTTTTCTGGGTGTTTGCTGGGAAATCACACACTTTCCGCTCACATATAAAAATTCTTGCAATACTTAAACACATACACCACGCATTTTATATATCTTTACGCTCACTCTTACAGTCTTTATGAATTCTTTTACAAAATTAAATTAGCTCTCTAGAAATGCGTTTAGTCTTTCTCGTCGCATGTAAAGTCGTAAATTCTTAAGTCTAAACTCTTTTGTCGATTTATCAATTGTGACTGGTGAGTTTGGTCGCTTTTGTTCAATCGTTTGTTGTTTCAAAAAAATATTAAAAAATTATTTATATTTTTCTCTTTTTTATATAAGCATGTAAGACGTTTCGTCAGTACCTTGTGAAAGATTGTTTTCCAAGGCGGGGGCAACAATCAGCCAAACCGAGAAACCGATTTAGTGGAAAACATCTAGAAAAACTGATGATTTTAGGAAATATTCCGCAAAATGTATTTTATTCTTCTTAAAAATAAAAACTTTAAAATGATATGATTGTTTTCATCTGGAATTTTAATTCGATACAAGTAGGTATCGATACTTTTCATCCGATACCCGAGTAGGTTTCGATACTTTTTTCGATACTAGTATTGAAGGTATCGTTTCATCCCTATTGGTATTCTAACACAGATGAAGAAGAGGAGCACACATTTTTCGTTCCGCATGGTTCTGCAAATACTCGTATAAGCTTAAGCCTGGTATGCACCTCTTCACAAACGAAATATCCCATACAAAAGTGACACAACGAAATCATGAACGAAAAATTCCGCTCTCCTTTTCGTTTTGCAGTACGCAGCTGCTGCGAAATGATGGCGGAAAAGTGAGTAGTTGTAGTAGATTGCTTGGTACAATTCTCCACTCTCTTTTCGCACACGTTTATTGTCCGGGACATTCTTTGCTTGCGGAAATTTGGCATTTGTGCTGCAGTGTTGCCAGCTTTCAGAAGAGGGTGGAGTCAAATTGAGAAATTTTGAAGCCGAAAATATTCAAACTCAAATATGAAAATTAACCCTGCATATTTTTTTGTAATATTAATTAAAAAAAAAACAATACAAACTCGTAATTGAGAGACTTTTTTTTTAGTTTCCATTTTGCAATGTTAACAATAATAAAAAAAAAAAGCAGCGCAAATGTAAACGAGTTTTTATATTAAACTACTTCGAAATGGTTTGGTATAAATCTGTGAAAATCAATTGCAATGAATTTCCGGTGCAAGTGAAAAATATGTTTTTTTTTTTTTTTGTGGCCAACTCACAAAAGAAACCAAATTCGGATTTAATGTTCCATTTGGCAGTAGAAATCTGAAATATCAGATCAAAATCTGAAATACCCAATAATCGAAAAAGACATATAACTGTTTAGAAAGTTTTAGTTAATCGAAAAGAGTACGTTCGCAATAGAATTATAAATTCCTAAGTATCCAAAAAATTGCCAAACTTTAAATAAAGTGAATAGCGTAAATTACGATAAATCCGAAATGACAATTTTAAGGAGCCAAATTGGAAATAAATAGCCAGTGCTGGTAACACTACTACTTGTGTATCAGCTGATGGAAATCTACAAAAATTATTTTCCGCTGCCTTTTCGCAGACGTTTCGCTGACCATTTGGAGACCACCGGAAAATTTCGTTTGTGAAGAGGTGCATACCACGCTTTAAACAGAAAGGTAATTGGGAAAAAAAATTAGCTGTTGGTACGGGTAGTAAATTTGAAGTGTACAATTAAATTAACTCGTAAACTGTGGGTCCTTATATTAAATGGCTCTTTTTGGTGTTGTCCTTGTGCGTAAAGCTGGTGCACTGTGATGCGACGCTCATATTCTTTGTGATGCAGATGTTGATTTGAAAGGTCTTACTTTAAATTCCTTAAAACGTATGGATTTCTGTGGTGGAATATAAAAACACCTAGGTTTTGCATTGCGATTAATGTAGGCGGTTAATATAGTTTATAAACTTCATAATAAACTACATAATTAAGTGAACATATTTAAATGTAGGTATGCTACGAAGGTACAATATGCTAAATATAACGTTTGTAGTTCATATGACAATAGCTTCTTGCCAAAGTAAAATTTGTGTATTATATCGGTGTAGTTAATTTATGGTATTTCTAGCATTACTTCAATAACATATTTATGTAACATGTTATTTAATCAAATTATATTGATAACATTTGATTTAAAGTTAATAATCGAAGTTTAGAATATCACTTTTTTTAAACTTCCACTATTCTTGCACCAAAATTTAATTTTTCACACTTCATAATAACAAAATATAATAGGAGAAATTTTTGATTTTGCCCACATAATCTACATAGATCATTGATTTCCATGAAGCTATATAGATCATGTGACTAAAATAAAAATAAATAAATATTAATAACGCGAAATCGCGTCGCATGTATCTAGTAAAAGTAAAGTTGAAAATGGATATGATACATTTTGGGGAATGGTCGTTATATTATTTTTTTTTTTTTTTATATACTTCTCCCGGGAAAGGCGAACCTATAACGCTTCAACAGCGCCCCGAGATGCCTGCAGATGTATGTTTGTTCTGCACTTAAATTGCTGCAAATTGTAGTCTTCTGGAAATATATCCCCAGGAAGCGAGTTCCAAAGTTTGCTTGTCCTGTAAAAGAAGGAGTTTTTGAAAGTTGATGTCCTCGCGGTTGTCAAGTGTACTGTATGGTCATGAGCATTAGCAGCCTGTCTTGTTGGGCGCCCAAAAGTTGCATTTCGAGGGATAATGCCTTTGAGTTCCTCAGAACATCTACCATGGAAGTACCTATAGAACAAGCATAGGTCAGCGACTTGTCTTCTGTGCACCAACGGTTGTAGATTCGATGTGAGTGTAGGGTCTCCAATGAGACGAACTGCTCGTCTCTGTATGCTATCAAGCAGGTTAAGTGAATGTTTTGGGGCCGAGCTCCATATATGGGAACAATATTCCAAGCCTGGTCTAACCTGTGCTTTGTAGAGAAGGAGAAGTTGCTTGGAGCTAAAGTACCTCTTTGCTCTAAATAGGTAGCTCAACTTTGCGGACGCCGATTTAGCGATATAGGATATGTGGTTCTGTCATGTGATTCCTGAATTGACTGTGACTCCTAGAAGGTGCATAGAGTCCTTGTGATGGATTGGATGGTCATCCATTTGGATCTGAGGAACTGTTGATGCATTTTTTCTGGAAATTGTTGTGAACTGTGTCTTGTTTGCATTAAATACAACCAAATTGTCCTTTCCCCACTTCAAGATTTTGTCCAGATCATCATTTAGAGAATTAATTTGTTCACATTTCTGACTGTGTGATGTAGCCGTATTCACAGGCCCATTGTTCGAGATGGAGGATATAAGAGTGCTGTCATCTGCAAAGCTGTAGATATTATTATTTGTCGATCCAAGCAAATCGTTGATGTGGAGAAGAAATAGAGTTGGAGAAAGAATAGATCCTTGGGGCACTCCTGCATTTATAGCAAACGAATTGGATGATACACCATCTACAACAACTTGGATCGATCTTCCTAGAAGAAAATTTTGCATCCATCAGCAGAGTTGTTGTGGTAATCCGTAAGACGGTAACTTGCCTAATAGGGCTCTATGCCAGACTCGGTCAAATGCCTTTGATATGTCCAAGGCTACGGCTCTGGATTCGCCGTGTTGTTCAATTGATTGTGTCCATAAGTGCGTTACGTAGCTTAGCAGGTCACCAGTGGAACGACGGCTCCGAAATCCGTATTGCCTGTCGCTTATTAATCGATGGCCTTCTAGATATTTGATTATTTCGACATTTATTGCCTTTTCCATTACTTTAGAGAGCATTGAAAGTAACGCTATTGGACGACAGTTTTGTGGCAGACATTTCTTCCCTTTCTTTGGAATAGGTTGAATGCGAGCGGTCTTCCAGCAAGAAGGAAACGTCTTCTGGGAGTACGACATGCTAAACAGCTTACAGAGTACAGGTGCAAGTTCTGGTGCACAGTTCTTGAGTACTATAGACGGGATTCCATCGGGTCCCGTTGCCTTATTGCAATCTAGTTCTTTAAGGATGCGTTGAATTATTCGAGGCCGAAATTTCACTTCTGCCATCGATGATGGTTTCCTCGGGATATTTGGTGGCTCTAGCTGTGCAGAATCTAGGGTGGAATTCTTTGAAAACATAGCGAAAAGATCTGCCTTTTCTTTAGGTGTTGTTGCTAGTGTACCGTCTTCTTTTACTAGAGTTGGAAAAGAAGAGCAACTAAAGTTATTACTGATTGCTTTTGCCATGGACCAGAATGCGCGGGAGCCGCTGGGACATCCAATCACTTTGTTACTGACTCTTTCGTTGTAAGTTGTCTTCGCCGATTCAATAATTAGGTTGCATCTATTTCGAAGAATTGTAAATTCAGATCTTTTTAGTTCTGAAGGGTTTGACCGCCATTCACGGAAAGCCTTGTTTTTCGCTGCGGTAGCTCGCTTGCATTCTTTGTTAAACCACGGTTTATTTGAAGCTAATTTTTTGATGCAATGTGGAATATAAAGTTCCATACCGAGTAAAATATTTTTGGTTACGGCTTCTGCGCACATATTGACATCAGTATCTCTAAAGCACATATCAGCCCATGGCAACGAAGCGAAGAAATTACGCAGCTCGTCCCAGTTAGATTTACTATAATTCCAAATCGAACGATAACGATCCTTTTTCGCTCCTATTGGTATCGGTATAGAGAGGATAGCAGATATTAGAGCATGATCCGAATTCCCTAAGGGAGCAGACACTTTTATTTCATAATTATCTGGCTCTCTTGAACATACAAAGTTTCCGTGCACTTTTTAAGTATTTTTTATGAAATGAGTAGAATGAAACATATAATTCGAAAGGTACTGTACCAAAGATGTGTACAAACAAAAAATCGTTGGTATACGTCGCCATTAAGACTGGTAAAATTGAGTTCAGAGTTCAACATACAAAATGTTTATCAGTTCCATAGCATTTTTCGAAATACAATTTTTGCTTTAAATTTTGATAGTGATGTATAAAAATGTGCATCATGAGTAAAACTTATTTTCATATGGGCAACTTTTTTCGATATGTAGATGTAGCTTTTTCATTTGTAAAAAAAAACTAGCTGACCCGGCGAACTGCGTTCCGCAATAAAAATAATGATTTCGAGCATGCATAATGCCTTATTCAAAATCGTTATGTTAATAACAATAGAAATAAGTGAACCTTCCGATTTTTCATTAAAGTGCTTTATGGTACCTACATGTGAGCACGCCACATACAATTGACCATGCGAGAAACATGTGACTTCAAGATTGACACCACAAATATCCAGCCATTGTCCTTGCAGCTTATTTTTTGTCATAGTGGAAGCGAAACGCTGGGATACTCCTGGAATTGCAGAAAACACTTTTTTTTTAAGTTGATTTTCAGAGTTCAGTGAAACATAAAACAAAGTATCACTTAAAGTGGCATTGATGCCTTTTTCGGCGTCGCCTCGCCTCAAAGTTTGTACCTCGCGACGATGACGCAACCAGGGCTCTATCAATTTGTGTGATATATCTTTCACAAATGCTCGCCTTGTCAATGGGTATTGTGTAGCACGGTTGCTATTATGTACGCGAATGAAAATAGAGTTGACTATACCGATTGCGCGATACTTAATAATCACGGTTTGTGTAAAGGAAATATTATTCGAACACACAATGGTAAAATTTTCCAAATGAAGGTACCCATTGTGAGGTAAGGAACTAAGCATGGATTTGAAGAATCTGATAATAAAACACTTTTTGGAGCGAAAATCAGAGTGCGAGATAAGTAATATTGTGGACAGAAGCCCATCTACTATTCATAAAATGATTGCCAAATATAAAAACACTGGAAGCGTTGAAAATGAGAATCGATCTGGACGTCCTCGCAAATTTACACCACGCGAAAGTCGACTCATTGTAAGGAATGTTAAGCTGTTGATTACATCAACAACAACAATGTGAATGCTCTGAACATGCCATCAGCATTCTCTTGCACAACCAATAATGCAAGCACAAACACTTGGTTTAGTGAAACACATTGAATGCCCTCAACACCGTCAGCAATCTTCTGCACAACCAATAATGCAAGCACAAGCACTTGGTTTCTTGACCCATATTGGTCAACAAACTACCAACTTACCATTAAATACGAGGTAGCAATATAGGTAGTGTTGTTGCATAGTAAGCTAAATTTATTGTATAAATAAGGTCAGTAAGAAGAATACAAATAAACAGTTCAATTATTACATTGAACAAGGTGGTCTCTATTCTCTATCAGCTATCCCCCCGCCAGTGGTACGGTGGCTGAAAAAGAAATAAGGAATTCTTAAAGGAAGAATTTACAAAAGCGAAATCCTAAAACTAGTGCGCCAAAAATTACTTCTGAAATAACGACGAAAACGAATGCAATTTGCAGAAGCCATCAATATAAAGAAGCGAACTTTTGGAACAGCGTTATTTTTTCTGAGCTCGACCCGTCAAATATATCAGGAACAGTAAAGCATAGCGGAGGACACGTTATGGTATGAGGTTGTATGGCATCATCTGGAGTCGGCAGTTTAGTGTTTACTGATTCTTTGATGAATAGATTTGATTATTTAAATATTTTAAAGAATAATCTGGAGGTCAGTGCCAGAAAATTGGATATACCGACAAATAAGAAAACATGAGATTAATACAGAGGATGATTTAAAACGTGTTCTTCGTGAGGAGTGGTCTAAAATTGGGCAAAACGTCACCCAAAATTTGGTTGATTCAAGGCCTTCACGAATGAAGGCAGTCATAAAGGCCAAGGGGGACCCAACAAAGTGATATCAAAAAGCTGTAAATACTAAAATTTACATATAAAGCGTTTCTTCGTACTGCTTGCTTACTAACTTTTGTGATTTGAATAAGCTGTTCTTTTAAGTTAAAAGCGAATATTTCCTACAAATAATCACATACGTGTCTAAAATTTACCTTTTTGGAAATAAATAAATGAATAAATTTAAGAAAAATTATTATATTTTTTTCGTAACTTACTGATTTTGGGAAGACTACACATAAATGATTGGAGAGGTGCTCACTTAATTTTGTGATTAACAGTACTTAGGTACCTTAGGCATCTTGCTCTTACTCTCTTTGTTTTAAGAAGGTTCGAGATGTACGTGTTTGTATGATTGATTATTATTTAACTGAATAGGTATGTGAGCTACGTGTCTATAAGTCTACGATTAATTTGGAAAAACTTTTTGAGCGAAAAGTATTTTAAAATAACGCGTGTGAAAACTGAGGCGTCGTTGTTCGCCGGATATTAATATATGGTAATACGCCCAATGCAGCCAATCTTGTCATGTGTGATGGGCCGTTTAATTAATTTTTGTTCACAGTCCCTGCCCTGTGCTTCAGTTGGTATCATGTTATGCACGATATGCCATTGCCCTCAGTGATGCTGATATCTCGATGAGCATGGACGTCGCACAAGACGTGTCACCCCATATACAGATGAATGGAAGTAAGACTTCCTGACAGGAAACACCTGTAACAAATGTTATCTGTCGATTAAAATCGTCCACATGTTGCTGTTGGCTGGCGTTGTATGATAATGAATCGATTCACATCTTCCCAAATGGATCAGGGGTAGGGGTAGTCTCTGGCAACTGGTTAACGTATATTTGTCGATCGTCTCGAATATAGCCAAGCGGGATCTATGTAGCTGTCTGAAATCTGTTTTAATAGTCCCTGAAGTAGCCCCCGTCAGTCATCCCTCAAGGCGAGGAGAAGAAACCCATTAGAACCTATTTGTAGAACATATTAACGTTCCTTAAAATTGTTCTAAAAGCGGTCTTTCTTCTTGTTTCAGATGAATCCGGAGTTTACACGCAATAAGCAATATGAAAAGTGGTAAGTTACATAAATTTATCAACTATAACTCCATATACCTATTCACGAATCACAAGCTCAAAACTTGTCGTCGTTTTTTTTACCGGTATTTTCATTTTGGTATGAAATCAGCCCCAAGTATCTAGCATTCTTCTTCCACAACCTTCTCTTTCAAAGGCTTTTACTTTTATTTTATTTTATTTATTTGATTTAGAACTCATGTCGGTTTTATGTTGCTTACTCCTTTCGATTGGACCTCTCTACAGTCGGAGGCTGCGCATATTTTTGTCAGATTGTGTAGGTAGTCTCCGATTGTCAATTAACTATACTTGAAAGTGTCTTCTTTTAATCTTTTTAAAGCTTTTTTACAGTCAGTCGGACTTTTTGGTTTCTTAAATTAAGTTTTTGGGAAAAGATACAAATTTAATGACACCTAACTTGTTACAATTCAAGCCGATTTTGCATATTTAGGACTGCCGCAAATAAAATCAAGTTTCAAAAAAAAAAAAACAACCCCAAAACAGACTTCAAAATATCGGTCAGATTTTGTTTATGAAACAGGGAAACCGTTCCTGTTCCTTTTAAATTTCTTCATTGCTTGTTTTTGAAACTGATACACCTACAGAAGTGTATCATACAATCATTTGAAACCACGTGTCCACTAAAACCCTTACCCAGATGGGCAAAAAAGCCGTGGTGGAACGGTGAAATCCGTGAAGCAAGGAGAGTGGCGTGCCAAAAATTCAATAGAGCAAAGCAATCCAACGACGCGGCAGGCTGGGTCGCCTATAAGAATAGTAAAATAAGTTTTAAAAAACTCACCAGAACTGCCAAAAGGGAATCCTGGAAAACTTTCTGTGCTAACATAAGCGACAACAATGGGGCTGCCCGCATTAAAAAGATTTTATCGAGGGAACCTCGGAACCATCAACTCATAGAATTGGGTGATAGTATGGCAACCACTACAGGGACTCTCGAAAATCTAATGAACACCCACTTCCCAAACTGTTTCACTGGGACAACAACACTCTCTACAGAGGGCTTGACACAGGTAGAGACAAAATGGGAAGACGTAGCAAAGATTGTTAGTGCAGAAAAAGTAGAATGGGCCATAAACTCCTTCGCACCGTGGAAATCAACGGGTATGGACAGAATACTCCCCCATCTTCCTGTAGAAAAGACTAGGTACACTGAAAGCATATTTAATAAATATCTTCAGGAGTTGCCTCTTCTTAGGCTACACGCCAACTCAATGGCAGGAGGTTAGGGTTGTGTTCCTGCCCATACACCGGGTAAAGCTTTAACTAAGGCAAAAGGATATAGACTCATTAGTCTTACGTCATTCCCACTCAAAACACTCAAACCCATAGCTGAGCCCTAATCAACACGTCTACCAAAAAGGTAAATCAGTCGAGACGGCTCTGCACAACACGATTCGACGATTGAAAGCGCGTTTGAAAATAAGGAATCAGTTATCGGAGTCTTCCTAAATATAGAAGGAGCTTTCAACAATATACATATCCAAAATATCGTTGCTGCGCTAGCTATACACTGTAAAAACAAAATTATTAATAAATGGTTGGAACATATGCTAACAAATCGGTTAATCATGAGTTCACTGCTCGATGAAACAAGAAAAGGGAAAGTATTGACGGGAGCAACACAAGGAGGGATTATATCACCACTCATGTGTGTAATGGTTATGGATAAGCTTCTACGATCACTAGAGGGCACTTGTGCGAACTGCGTAGCATATGCAGACGATCTAGTAGTCTTAATAACAGGTAAATATCCGAACACCATAGGGGAACTGATACAAGATACATTCCGCAAAATCACATCATGGGCGGAATAAAATGGACTGGGCGTAAACCCAAGTAAAACTGAGATGGTGCTTTTCTCAAAGAAAATCAACATAAGTGACTTTCATGTCCCTATAATGGGAGGCATAAGCATGCCACTCCGTGACAGTGTCAGGTATCTTGGTCTAATCATTGACCTGAAACTAACACGGAGGAAAGACTTGGAAGAACGAATAAACAAGGACAAAAACGCGTATTGGATATGCAGGAGGGCTTTCGGAAAGTCGTGGGGCTTAAAACCCAAACAAGTCCACTGGATATACAACTGCGTAGTGAAACCCATACTATTCTATAGCTTAGTGGTTTGGTGGCCGATTGTATACAAAAAAAATAGGCAATAGATATGCTTACTAAAGTGCAAAGGATGTCGTGTTTGGGAATCACAGGCGTGCAGGCATCAACACCGACTGCAGCCATCGAAGCAATCTCTCTCTCAACATAACACCAGTGTATCTAGAAGCGAAAATACTAGCAGGCGCATCTGCATTAAGATTGCATGCATTCGGTTTTTTCCACTCTCGAATGAAAATTGGACACCGGGAAATCATTGGTTTGATCAAAGAAATAACACCTCTTATCGATCGACCCAGTGACTTAGCTAATACATCCATAGATTTCGATAGACATTTCGCAACGGCTTTTCCCTCAAGAGAATACTGGAAGCAAGCTAGCTCAACAAGAAATCAAAGGGGAATAACAGTATACACGGACGAATCATATAGCAGGAGAATCAGGGGCAGGCATATATAGTGCCAACCCAGAGATTCAACTGGCAACGCATTTGGAATCTTTCACTACCGTATTTCAAGCAGAGGTCTTTGCCATACTTAAAGGAGTGGAAACGCTTACTGCGCTGCACATCTAGAGGAGACAAATAGATATCTGTTCCGATAGTAAAGCAGCCATAAGCGCCTTGAGTAACCCCGTCACGAAATCTTTTCTGGTAAGGGAGGGTAAAAACAAACTAAACACCCTAGCTAGTAAGAATAAAGTCTCTCTAATTTGGGAACCGGGACACGAAGGTGTAACGGGCAACGAAAAAGCAGATGAACTAGCAAGGGAAGGTGGAGGGAAAAAAGAACACTGACAACTATTAAAACAGCAATAAATCAAGGAGCCAAGGTTGATCTTAAGAGATACTGGGACACTTAGAACCATGCAGAGTGGCTAAAATAATGGTAGAGACACCAACCAATAAACTGGCAAAAAGAGCGTTAAACTCTGGAAGAGCGCAATTAAGAATGATGGTAGGACTCATTTCAGGACACATCAACCTTAATAAACATGCAAATAGAATCGGCATTTCAGAAACATCGATATGCCCAAGCTGTCAAGAGGAGGAGGAAGATATAGAACACTTCCTCTGCCACCGTTCAGCTACAGCGAGGCTACGTAACAAAATTCTGTGAGCACACCTGATACCAGACCTTAGCAGCAGGTCCACTGGTGATTTGATGACTTATCTCACCGAAAAGTGGAACCAATCTCTCCACCACTCTGGTGAAACGAAGATTGTTGCGCTTGATATTTCGAAAGCATTTGACAGAGTTTGGCATCAAGCTCTTTTGTCGAAAATGCGTGCCTATGGGATCGACGCGTCTCTTCTTCAATGGATTAGAAACTACCTTTCTGGCCGTTCAATTCAAGTTGTGTTGGACGGTTTTAAGTCTGCAATTCACCATATAAATGCTGGTGTTCCCCAAGGCTCTGTTTTGTCTCCGACACTCTTTCTCATATTCATCAATGATCTCTTGTCTGTTACTTCTAATCCAATACATTCTTTCGCTGATGGTAGCACCCTCAGTTTTTCATATTCGTTCCCTGACTCACGTCCCTGCTCTCCGGCCGTGGATCTAGAACGGCGACGTATGCTAAACATATTAAATTCCGATCTTGACAGCATTATAAAATGGGGTACAATCAATAGAGTGGAATTTAATGCTTCCAAAACACAATGCTGCCTTCTATCATTAAAGCGAAACCTGAACCCTAACCCATTATCCATGAATGGGACTTGCATCGACGAAACCGAACGACTTTCCATACTTGGTATATGTGTCAACGACAAACTTCGTTGGAATGACCACATATACGAAGTCGCCAAAAACGCTGCGAAATGTCTAGGTTTTTTAAATCGATGTAAGAAGTACTTTACACCCTTCGACTTAGCTACAATATACAAGGCCTTTATTCGGCCTAAGCTTGAGTACAACGCTCATATCTGGTCAGGTGCACCAAAAACTTCATTGCACCTACTAGACAGAATTCAAAAGCGCGCGATAAAACTTATAGGTGATAGAAATATAGCGGAGTCTATTGACCCGCTCGAACATCGCAGAAATGTTTCTTGCCTTTCTTTATTTTATCGATATTTTCACCATCGATGCTCTGATGAAATAGCTAACTGCATTCCGCCCCTTCAACAATTCTCTCGCAACACCCGTCACACATCGAATGCACATCAGTTCACCCTTAAGCCTACCTTCGGACGTACTGTCAAATATAGAGATTCTTTTGTGAGTCGAACAACACGCATGTGGAATGCATTGCCTCACACGGTTTTCCCCTCTCATTACAACCCACAATTGTTTAAGACCAATGTGCACCAGTACCTCTTCTCTATCCTCCCTATCAACCCTTCCACTCGTGCTGTGCGTTAGCATTATAAGGGAACGAAAACCCCTTGAGCACTAGTGAATTATAAAAAAAAAAAAAAAAAAATATGCCTCAGAAATGTGGAACTAAGCGACATCATGGAGTTCTCCAAGCGAACAAACAGATTCGCTGAAAACACAAGCCCTACACATAGTGACTACCCATAATTTAACCAGCCCCTTACCCCCTGTATCCTTTCACACATCCTAACAAAACTTTTTCCAACCGTTTCCAGAATAAGAGGGGACCACAACGGGCCCACCAGCAGCCTCAGTGAAGAGTGAAAAACTCACCCTCACCGACCAACCAACCAACCATCATCTGGACGACAGACGATTATTAAAGTTACGTGAAGCAAATCTATCGTCGAAACGCTAACGTTTGGCGATAATCTTAATACGGAATGAGTGTCCTGGGCACTCATTCCGTAACTCTGAGAACGATAATCGTTTGCGCGATAGTAGTCAACGATCTCGTCATCAATTTGCTTTCCGTAACTATATCACTATCGTCTCGTCTATCGTCTTTTGTATACAACGAGAGAGAGCATTGAGAGCACTGAGTTTCCTTCAGAGACTTTCAAACTATAGTGAAAATTCCAATCAGATGTCGTTTAAAATGTCATAAATGACTTTTTTTCAACCATTTTGTGTTTGATGCCGGAAAATTTGGAAAGTGCAAAGTGTATTAAATTCATTATTATTCCTTAGTTTATTAAAATAAACAAATAATACCGAAGAAATGTATTTCAGCAATGCATATGACAATTTTAATTGCTTTCATCAATGACCATCCGGTCTTGGCCAAGGGTAATAAGCCAAACAGCTACCAAGCAAAATATAACATCAATAAAATAATTGAAGTTAAAGCGAGTTTTTTATATCATCCCTCATTTTTGAATTCAACTGTCTCATCCGGTTATTCCCACTTAGGGCTTGCGAGTCGTTTAAAATTGCACTTGCCAATTCTTCGTATTGTTCGATTGCTGTTATAGAGGGCAGAGCAAACATTTGCAAAAATCGCATTTTCTGGGTTCGTAGCTATACTTTTTATTTTTTCAAGTAGAACTCAACATCGACCTGAGGATTATGACAACATGTAATTTAATGCCATATGAAGTGAATGATTTACGTTTTGTACCTTTTGAAACAGTAAACACCAATACAACTTTCTAAAATATTTCTTGCTTTTGCATGAGCTTCATACAAAATAAGTTTAAAATATAGGTATTTATATATTTGATAGTATGTATTTGAAAAATATCTAAAGTCAATTATTCTTCTTGAAATTCGATAAAAAATCTTAAGCTGATTGCAAAACACACAAATCAATGCAAAACGACACCTCATTAGGTATCGCTCAAATTGTATCGTCTGGACGATAGCGTTTCGACGATTATTGACTTACGTGAAGCAAATGTTCAACCGTCAAAATGATATCGTCTGGACGATAAACGATTATTAAAGTTACGTGAAGCAAAGCAATCGTCGAAACGCTATCGTCTGGCGATAATCGACATACGGAATGAGTGCCCTGTTAAGCTCGTCACCCCCCTTTAGCCGGCAAACGCAATTCAATTCATTCACTTTACACCGTATTCTACTCGTTTTGATTATAATCTCTCTCTCTCTCTCTCTCTCTCTCTCTTTCAGGGGGTTCTTGTTTATGTCGATTTCGCATCCAGACAGTGTACGTAATATTCCTACTGTGATGATATATGTATATATGAATCCCTTTTACATATCCCCACGAGTCGCACCACAACCTTCTTTTTTTTTATTCTAATGTCCACACAGGCGGAAAGCAGTTCCTGGCCCTGAATCTCCTTCCTTTGTGTTCAGAACAACTGAAAACTGATTAATCAAAATGTTTTTTTTTTTTTTGGGGAATAACTCATCCATTCATCGGGTAAGGGTACCGTTCAAAGCCATGTGTGAGTGTGACCTCACTGCTTTTTTCACATACATTGCAGTCGGATAAATGTGTATCCGCAGATTGGCAGAACATTTGTAACGACCGACGCGAAGCCAGGTTGTGCATGATGAGTGTCCCTGTACAGAGTGTGGTGGCGGATTTTTTTCTGATGCTGCTGATGGGAAGGTGATTTACATTACCTTCATCCTGCTATGACACAATTGATCAACCGGATGACTTCGTGAAAGGACTGCATCAATCAGCGTTGCCACAATGTTAGAAGTGTAACAAAAGTGTTACACTTTTTAATTATTTTGCAATTTTGTTGCAATGTTACTTTCTTTTTCGCTTTCTTATATTTTTTTCCATTAAAATCCTTTTTTTGTTTTTCTCATTAAAAATATTGAGAGTTGAACTGGCAGCACTTTTTTCTTTCGAGCAAACATCCAACAATTTCTGCCAATGTATTTGTTTGTTTACACAGAGCAAAGGTTGTGCAAAACATTAAACTGCGAGTGGGAATGGGAATGGGAGGAAACGAGAAAAGACAACCATATTTTTCTGTCTCGCCTTGTCGTCGTTGACAATGTTCTACATCTTGTGGTAGATAAAGTTTGTGAGATAGAAATTGAAATCTACTTCGATGGTCAATAATTTTGTTTCTTTTTTTGTTTTTTGAAGTGATAACTTCTTTAGGCGCGTTGGGCACTATTTGGATGGGCAAAAACTAGCAAACTCGCGACACCGACACCGACACCGACACCGACACCGACACCGACACCGACTCCGACACCGACACCGACACCGACACCGACACCGACACCGACACCGACACCGACACCGACACCGACACCGACTCCGACACCGACACCGACACCGACACCGACACCGACTCCGACACCGACACCGACACCGACTCCGACACCGACGCCGACACCGACACCGACACCGACACCGACACCGACTCCGACACCGACACCGATTGCATACTTTTAGTTGTAAACTTTTGTACTATTGCTTACTTTTAGGGGTAGGTAATTTATAGCTTAATCTACGATGATTTTTATTTGAATACCTTACTATGGTAATTTATGGACACCGACACCGACACCGACACCGACACCGACACCGTCACCGACACCGACTCCGACACCGACACCGACACCGACACCGACACCGACACCGATTGCATACTTTTAGTTGTAAACTTTTGTACTATTGCTTACTTTTAGGGGTAGGTAATTTATAGCTTAATCTACGATGATTTTTATTTGAATACCTTACTATGGTAATTTATGGTAGCGACAAATTGATTGTCACCAAAATTATTTCATTTACCTGTTTTGTATGGGGAATTCATAACTTAAATGAAAATGAAAAATGTAACATAATTTTTGTAGTAGAAGCTTATAATAATGAATAAAAAAAAACATTTATTTAAAAGTACTTCCTGCGCAATAAAATATTTCCTGACGATTCAAAAAATACACACGTAATTGTTCAAGTTATCACTTCTGTCGGCACTCCCGGAGTGCCTCTAGTTTTTTTTTTATTTGTTAAACACAAAATGGACAGGTAGGTTAAACATTTTTTTTTTTGAAATGGATTCAATTTTTTTCCAGTTTAATTACATTTTTTGTCCATTTGTTACACTTTTTGAACAAAATTGCTACACTTTTAAAAAAGCTTGCGGCAACACTGTGCATCATGGACCGTCGTCGGCATTTGCATAGTATGTATGCAATTCGTACTCACAGAATCCCGATTAACCAACACAACTAGGTTATGGCTTTTTGTTTATGCGGATTGGAGAAGTATGATTAAATAAGGGTGTTTAACTGAAGCTTTGGTATTTATCATCTCTTTATAATAATTTCGAAGTTGCTGGGCGGTAATGACGCGAAATATTTTTAACGCTCAAGAGAACTGTAATTTTTATATGGAAATTTAAATGTTTTTATTTTTAATTTATTCAAACCTAAACGCTGTTTTCTTATGTGCTCCTGAGTACGTCTATGTAGCTTTGTATGGAGTACACTGAATGCTGAAAGCGAAGAAACAGTTTGAAGTTATGCATTCAAAAGGGATTGTTTTTTAGTTGTTAGCACTTTTTTTATTACAAATAGTGTTCATGTGAAAAACACATAAACGTTACTCGTTATTAATTCGATAGGGTAGAGGCACTAGTATCCGGACAGTGTTAGTGTCCGGACACTATGTTGTTTATCTGATATAAATAGGTATATCACACATAAATGGTCTCAAATATCAACAATAATATAATCCTTTATGTGTCACTCATATCCATACGAAGTTTGAATTCAATCAGATGCATAATGTAAGAGATAAGCGGCAGTTTTGTGGCTGAGCTCCGAGAGTGTGGTTTTATTGTCATTTTGCATACCAAAAAAATAGTGCGAGCATTTACGAAAAGTAAGTTATTCAAAGAGTATTTTTTAACGTATTCTTCTGGAAAGTACTCTGTTTTCCTTTAAATTGAACCCACTTTCATAATTAAAAAAAAAATAGAATAAAATTATTTTTTTGGCCTAATTTTTAGTGTCCGGATACTAAAACTAAAATTAAAGAGCATTTTCGGTATCCGGACAACCTGTCCGGACACTGAAAATTTGAGAGGCAATACAAATTCTCGTTTAAATGCTCCTTAACCATACTTATGTATGTTTCTAACGAGAGAGAGAGAAAAGGAATTGTGTTTTTCTCGCAGGTTTTCAGTATTCGGACAGGGTATACTAAGTGAGAATATAACTGTCCAGATACTGAAAAATTAGTTTCAGTTCCCGGACAACTTTTTGTTTTGAATGTTATTTTCGGTTTTCAAAGCTCTTATTATCGTAATAGGCATTTTATTTTAACTCATTTTCTAAGAAGTGGTTGCAGAAAGTATAGCTAATGCCTTAGACGATATACCTAGGGACAAATCAGTTAATCATTCGCGTAAAGCTGGTTTATGCCGTTCAACATTACATGACCGGTTAAAGGGCAAAAAATTGGTGAAAAAGCTACGAAAATGGGACAAGATCCTTATTTGACAAATGACAAATGAAGGCACGATCTGTTAATCATCAGTAAGGTTAGGGCAGCAGTCACCCAGAACCCATAATAAAATGTTAGGGAACTAATTGAATATTTGAAAAGCATTGGTCTGGAGCAAATCATAAATGAGCCTAAACGAATTAAATTTAAATAGTGACGAAAGCATCTGTCCAAAAACTGGCAAGGTTATAGCCCCAAAAGATTACAAAAACATATACCAAATTGCTGCTGGAAATGAAAAAGAGACGTTAACGGTGCTAATTGTTTTTTCAGCAGACGGAACTTTTTTTGAACCCATATTACTGTTTCCATTTAGCAATACCAAATACAGATATTACCATATTCAATGACAGCCAGGCGGCTATAAAAGCAGTGTCTGCTATTGAAATAAAATCGAAGCTAGTTCGCCGCTGCCGTGAAGAGCTTAAGGTTCTCTGCTCGCAGCACACCATTCGCATCTGCTGGATCCCTGAACACAGGGAGAAAACCGGCAATGAGATGATGGCCGATGAACTAACAAGAAATGGTTCTGCTATGGATCAAGATCGGGCGATTAAGTCCATCAAACCACCACTTTGCAGTCTCAGAGAGAGATTGAAAAATAAGATCTGAATGAAAGCCAATAACAGGTGGAAAGATTTAACCACTTGGGAAATAACACTGAAGCTATGGCCGGAATATAATCCTAGTCGGACTAGCAAGCTTATGCGGTTTGATCCTGATTAACAGTTTACAACTTCCTAAGAAACCACACAATGAAATTGAAACTCAAGAATGACGATATATGCAGGGGCTGCGGAGACGAGGAAGCACACGAGGACACACCTCACTTCCTTTGTCATTGCCCGAGTCTCTGTCACTTGAGGGAACAGAACACTTGGAAGCTATTACTTCCGTGACGTTCATGAACTTTCTGATGTCTGACTATCTGATCTTTACAGGTTTCTGAGGACATCGGGATGGCTGGACAAGGTCGAGTAACTGTGAAGTAACACACATCACCGCCAACAACATCGGCTTACCCCCCTCAGGGCCATCACAATGGGTCCACATGGACCTAATTGGTCTGCCGTATCCACCCATAAACCTAACCCCTAACCAGTGGCGTAGCGTGGGTTGGAGCCGCCCGGGGCAGACCCAATTCATGCCGCCCCATAATTTTTTCACAAACTAAAAAAAGTACCTTTCTTTCTGCAATCGAATAACAGTACTTTTGAAATTTCGGAATATCTCGAAAACAAAAATTCATTTCTATGGTAATGTGGTCATTTCTACCTGAGGGCTCAGTTTTTGTCTATATTATCGTAGGGTTACCATTATTTTGCAAAATTCATTCGGCTTTTCTTTGTTTGCCTTTAATCCTGAATTTTAAATTCTTTTTTTTTTCCTTAAATTTTTCAACCATTGCGCGATTGGCCTTTTTATCTTTCGTATTTTTTTGAAATGATTTTTGATCATTTCGCAAAAATCATTTGGCAATTCGCTGAGGTTGTTGTCAAGTAATTTTTCAACCAAATATCGTTTTAACGTTTAACTGTTTCCCAGATTGATCATTTCGCCACTCCGGCGAAACGTTAATTTTCCCACCAATTTAAGCGAAACGTACCATACCCATTATCGTACAATAGATTTCTGAAAACAATTTTTTTTTTAAATTTTTTTTCTTTAGTTTTCTAGGAAAATGCGATAACGGTTTTGATCAGAATGAGTAATTACAGTAAAATGTATGTTTCCAAAATTTTTGTGGCCTTAATTTTAAATTCGAATCACCGAAAACAATAATTTTAAAAACTGCTTATATCTCGAAAGTGTAGGCGCAGTGGGTTAGTGGTTAGTATGTTGGACTACTAAGCGAGGGGTCCAGGTTTGAATCCCGGAAAACACCCAAATTCCAACTTAGGGTTTATTTCACTGTGCCACCTCTCGCGAACGTCTGACAAACATCCCAGAGTATAACTGTCTTGAAAGAGCTTCTAAATTAGCCGTTTGGAATCGGCATTAAATTGAAGATCCCTTCCATTCTTTCTAAAAATGAAAAATCTCACACAAAACGAATGGTTGTGAGAAGCTAGGCCTAGGGTCCCTCCGACCTATTGCGCCAACTATTTATTTATTTTATTATATCTTGAAAACCCCAATTTTAAATTCGATAAGACTCTAAAAACCAAGTAATGCTTACATCCCGAACAATAACTTATAAGTCCTAGTCAGTTTTCAGCTAAATACATAGTTAGGCAATAGTATTATTCAAGCAACATTGCAAATTTGGTACGTTTTTTTCTGGGTAATTTTTCAAAAACATCTCTAACGATTTTGATCAAAACATATTAAAGATAATATAGGTATTTTAAATAAGATCCCCTACTTAGTTTTTCTCAAAAAATTTGACTAAATCAATTTTTTTAATTATTTCTGAAAAATTACTACCCACAAAAGCCGATCTGTGTTCATATATTTTTTTAAAACTCTGCACTTCCATTTAAAATGTAATAGCAACTAGGCAAAACTTTTGTTTTACAAATATTGCCCACTTTTTCTTTTTTTTTTCGTTCACGCCCCCACACACGTCCATCGGGATATTCAGTTCATAACGCCTAATGCAAATTCAAGAACAAATCTCTGAATTCTTAGATATACTCGTACATATATGTAAGGATATAGATCTATCACCAGCACTACTTGCAATCAAAAAACAGAAACTCCTACTACGCCTGTCCTCGTACTCAAACAACTTGTAAACCGTAAGAGCTTATAAAATGGTACAGTAGGCGCTTATAGCTCTCTAACCAGAACTTGCCAAAATGATAATATATATAAATTATTAATTTAAAAAAAAAAAAAATAACTGCTCCAAATTGCCGCCCCTAGCAAAGTGCCGCCCGGGGCCTATGCCCTCCTTGCCCCCCCCTTGCTACGCCACTGCCCCTAACCTAACTGTTTCCATACTGCCGTCCTCCAAAAGACATTGTTGACAGCATGCCAAATTCATGGTTTTTGCTGATTAATAACGTGGAACGACCTTAAACAAAGAGAAACTTCTGTCCCCTTTTGAATGATGCTATTTTCAAAAAAAAGATACGGTTGCTACCATACAAAATGCATTTAAAAGATATGGCTTGTATTCCTTTGACCCATCAGCTATTTATTATACGAAATGCGCTAAAACCAATGTGGAGAGATTAAGAATAGCTCAAACTCCAGAATTATTCGATGAAGAACAATCGACTAAAACATCAAAATTAAAGATTGCTGTCGATGTGATTGAGGCATTGTCAGAACAACTAAGAAATGTCGGAGTTGATACCAATATCATTTTAATGTGGGTACATATATTTATAAGTTAAAGTAGGTACCTATATTTTATAAAAAAATATTTTTTTTTTATCAAATAAAGGCAAAAAACGACTTAAACTTCATATAAACTTTTCTGTCCGGACACTAAAAAAAAAGTGTCCGGAAACTAAATTCTGCTGTCCGAATACTAGTGTAAATCGAACTTTTTTGAATTTATTTTTTAAAAATATTCAGAACGTAACATTCGAAAAAAATGTATTATTATTAATAAATATCGCCTCTTCTACAAACATTTTATTTTTTTGCGGTAGCTTTATTATTGACCAAACTGTTGGAAATCAAAGTTACCAAATACGTTAACTGTCCGAATACTAGTGCCTTTACCCTAGCTTGGTAGTTTTAATTTTTAATGTAAGATTTCGCTACTTCGGTTTTCGTCCTAAACGTCGACCTGTTCATTTCCTTTTTTTTTACTGAGCAAAATTATGTCTCTTTTACATTTCACTCTCCACAAACTCCGAAAATGAAGAAAAAACAAAATCTCAACCACTCTTTTTTTTGCATATCAGTTTCTTCTTCACGAGGAAAATTCTATCTACCAGCGCCTATCACAGGATCTAACCTAAAGCACCCGCACAATGCACAAATAGTATCATCTGAGATAAAATGTTCGGTTCCTATTTACAAAAGTCAGCCATTCGAATCAATACGGCTTATGAAATCAGAAAGCTCATACGGCAACCATGTTTAACCGCCAAACGTAAAGTTTAAAAATAGATTGGACTCGATTGATTGTTTTGTAACAATGCTCACGAATAGTAATTATGGAAGGACCGGCCTTAATTTTCCCATTACTATCCTGTCTTCGAAGTACTAACTGTCTAAGAGGTTAATTTATTTTTTTAGCTCGTCGCTGTCCATCAGTGGAGTCTTTCCGATGATTTGAAAATAGTCATTGTCATGCCTCTCCACAAGAGTGATAACAAACATCACATCGAAACCTATATAGAGGCATTGAAAGACTTTCATATGTAATTATAAGGATACCTAAACTTTTGAGAAAATCACTTGTAGCTTTATACAATTTCACTATTTTAAAACTTTTGCTGATGAGCAGCATGGGTTGAGTCCAAGAAAATCAACTACATCGGATTCAATAGAACTTACTTCACATTGCAATGAAAGTATGGTGAATGGATTAGAAACAGATGTTTTTTATTCTGATTTTAGTAAAGCCTTTGACAAAGTCAATCATGTTGTCCTTTATAAAAAAGAAACTGGAATATTATGGATTTCCTCAATGGATTCTAAAGTGGAGTTCGTATCTATCTCATCGTATACTCAAAATGTAAAACTAAATGGTTCTTTGTCAAAAAATATCGTCGTCTATTCTGGTGCCCCTCAAGGTAGCCACATTGGTCCAATCCTGTTTTTGTTATTTAACAACTATTTATGTCTTTAGTAGTAAGAATAGGTTGGTCCTGGCACAGGTAAAGTGGTGCATTTGGGTGGTGCAAAGTTTCCGGTTGTTGTCTTAGCTTAAAAGTTAGCAAGTACACTGAACTTCCGGTGGATATGATTGTTGCATTAGCTTAAAGGTTACCCAGGACACTAAACTTCCGGTGGGTTGTGGTTTGTGTATAGTGTAAATGTGGTATTCTAGACAAGACCCACCTAAGATCAAGTTGGGATAGTTGGTTTTTGTGGTAAGATCCAGTTGGTTTTCTAGTCAAGACTTACCTCTATTCCTTAATACAACAAAATTCCCCACCAAAGATCCAGTTGGGATAGTTGGTTTCTAGCCAAGACCCACCTCGATTCCTTAATACAACAAAATTCCCCACGTAAGATCCAGTTGGGATAGTTGGTTTTCTAACCAAGACCCACCTCAATTCGTTAATACAACAAAATTCCCCAAGATGGCGCTGCGTTCTTTGTGCTAAAATCAAGTTGGGATAGTTTGTTTTCTAGTAGTCAAAACCCACCCCGGTTGGGATAGTTTGTTTTCTAGTAGTCAAGACCCACCCCGATTCCTTCATACAACAAAATTCCCCACGTAAGATCCAGTTGGGATAGTTGGTTTTCTAACCAAGACCCACCTCGATTCGTTAATACAGCAAAATTTCCCAAGATGGCGCTGCGTTCTTTGTGCTAAAATCAAGTTGGGATAGTTTGTTTTCTAGTAGTCGAAACCCACCCCGGTTGGGATAGTTTGTTTTCTAGTAGTCAAGACCCATCCGGATAGCCAAGGCTGCTTTAGATGGCGCTGTGTTCTTGGACTTTTAAATGATCTAAAAAAAAAATCGAAACCAATGCAGACAGTTGTAATGCTTTTGAACATGTTTCGATTTGATTGTACGAATGCAGACAATTGTAATGCTTTTTGATGGCGCAGTGTTCTAATCGCGTATCTACACCGAATTTAGCTATCTACTGATTTCGGATGAAGTGGAGAGCATTTTTTTGCTGTTTGCTTTGGAATATTAACTGATCTAAAAATAGAATCGGTACGAATGCAGACAGTGTTGTAATGCTTTTGAACATGTTCCGATTTGATTTGATAGAAATCTGATTAAAATATCATGGCATTGGATGTGAACAGTTTGTATAAAAACGCTGCGTAAGGTCTTTGTTAAATCAGTCAACGCAAAAATGTCAACCTCAAACATCTTAGAAGAACTCCAAACCCTTGCTTTGGGATACCCTCCGACTCATGCAATTAAGTCCTTGGTTGAAAATATGCCCTACGACATACGGGGCATGAAAAAAGTGACGACCAAATATGGTCTGAGAGTTATCGCGGACCTGGGAGAATTTCAGGTATATTTTTTCTTAATTACGCAATATATTATCGAAAGAGTAAGAACATTTTTTCTTTTTCAGGTTTTCCTGCCTGAAAGATACACGGCAATGAGCCAGGAGACTCTAGATAGACTGAATTTAGGGGGCTGGACCCTGACCTATCAAGGTCTCTGGCATAAAACCGTCAAGCTGGCAATCAAGACAAAATAAGCTAAAAATAAAACGATTTCATTTAAATTAAAGATTGTGTATTTTCTTTTATTGTTTGCTTGGTGATTTTCTCATAGAAAGAAGAAAACATGTTTAAACATGCTGATTCAAAAAATTATTTGCAATAGCTTCATGAAAATAAAAAACACTCTTTGTTGTTAATTATGTTTCAACTTTTATTTGTTTGATTCGCTTCCACATATGAATTTCTGTAATAGGTAAACATTTTGCAGTGCACAGCATTTGTCATGGTATAAGCACTTCTTTTCATTTGGATAGATACGCTTTAATTCTTTTAGACAAGGACAAGCAGCTTCTTCAATATTCGTCACGTCAACATTTTCATCCTGAAGCAATTCTCTGGTCCATAGAGTTTTTTCAGTTCCCTTAACATAAACAATTGAATTTTTGATAATTTTTCGAAGATATTTTTTAACTTCTTGAAATTCTGTGAGTCCGCCATCCCAGTTTAAGCCATGATGATTCTGATATAACCATCGAGCTTGTCTTCTTAGAGATGGTGCAAGTTGATCAGAGTTATATGGAGGCTTTAATATGAAATGGTGATGGTGACCGTTGTGCAGTAGAGCTATTTCCTTTGCGATAAATCTATTATTTCTTCCTTTAAAGCCTTGAACATCGAGAATAAAATACATTTTTGCGTGTGTGTGTGTGTGCGTGTTTCCTCTACAAAATCTTGACTTCAACTAACGATTACATTTCTCGAGAAACTATCTGACTCAAGGGATTATAGTTTATAATGCGATCGTGTAACATCAAACAGTAAGCTGACGTATTGTCAGGGATTATTTTCGATGTTTTGATTTCAATGCGAATATCAACTGGACCGTTCTTTATTATTTCATTTTGATGTCTGCAGTCAATGACGAAAATTGTCGCCTGGGATTTAAGGGAGTCTCTGGATAATAACGGTTCAGCAAAGAGCCGATTGTAGTAGGTTTTTTGAAAGTCACAATACATATTATATAGTAAACTGTAGTTACTTTTGTCGAAAGATAGATTTAAATCTTCATATGGGAAAGAATCTGAGTTTAAATATGCCTTTACATTAGTAACATCACAATGATCGAAATTTGTTGGATTTCCCTTCAGTAAATTACGTTTATTGGTTTGTAGCGCAATTATAATGTAGCGTGGTTTCTCCATTTGCGATGTTGTTTTGACATTCCAAATATGATGATAGGTACTAGGTAATACCGGGTATTCATACAGGTCCCAGCTCCGAAAGGCAATCTTAATGGATTCAGCATTACTAATAGATTTATATAGCTTCAATTTAAAAGAATCAGATAAAGAAATATGAGGAATTTTCCATTGTACTTTATTCAAGTTTATATTTGCTGTTTCATTTTCGTCTGCAATCAAAGAATTCGTATCCGTACGTGAACGTGTTAAGATCAAGTCATGTCGTCCGTTCGGAATTATTCTCTTATAGTCTTCAGCGAATCCCAGCAATTTACTCAGAGGTATGCAAAAATTAAAATACTGTGCATTAACATTGATTGAAGAATTGGGAGACCAAGATGCATTGAGCAGCATATCACTTTCATTTTTGTTTAAAGAAATGTAATTTTTAATGGTAGATGTGATTCCGACGTTGCGGATACTATCAATTTCAACACCATTGAATTCATAACGAATTTCATCAAACAGGAAGGCTATTCCATTATTTGCAAGCTTTGTTTTCGTTACAGCAGATTCATCAGCTTTCGATACAGTACCCTCAATATAAATGTAACTTTCTGAAGGTAGCACATTAAGATTTTGATGCTGGACACAAATTTGAATGATATCATTTTTCCCGAAATTATTCAAATACGGTGAGTATGTATGATATTCAAATTTTGAGATATTGTCCTCAAACGTTGGCTCTTCAAAAATATTCAGCATTTAGTTTTTTTTTTTTTTTAATCTGTATCCCAGTGACAATAGAAATTGTTGATTTCGTACAGTAAGTTGAGATGCTTTCCCCCCGGGTGTCGATCGGATATTGAGTGCCTTAGTGACCCGTTCGGTTCTTTTGTAAGGATGTGGATGATATATTATCATTACTGAGGTTTAAGATGCAATCGAACAGTAACGGTTTCACCACGAAAATTTATAATACGTCCGTCTTGATCAAATAGATTCAGTGTTATAGAACTTATCCTCTTAGCGTTTAGAGGCAAATAGATGACATTTCGAGGAACTTCAACTATCTTATAGCCTGGACTTACATTAACAGCGAATTCATGAAGTGTATGTGCTAATTCATTATTGATATATGTACCATCGACTAAATTACAGTCGATTCGGATAATGTTCACTCGATTGATGTTAACGTAAAGGTCAGATTCGTGTAATTTGTTTGGAGCTAACTTTTTTTTGCTGAACCCCAAAAGCGATCCAATAGAGTTAGTTTGTGAAAAATCGATTTCTATTGTGCTATAAATTTCGCATTTTAGAGTATTATTATTTGCTTTTATTTCGATTGATAGTTTGTTGGTAGGATGATCCGTATTGAGTAATTTTACAATCCCTTTTACATAGTTATTAATGTCCTCAATCTCATAAGAGCCAGTAGGAAATGTTATTACAGTATCACCAAAATGAAGTAAATTATTCAACACATCCACATTAGGTATAGAATTATAGGTCTGGAAGTCAACTAAACCACATACCTACGTATTCTGAATTTAGGGTAATCGGAGGAAAATACTCCGTAGTCAGAGTAGATTGGTTACCGCTCAACGTCAGTGTTAACGACATTGTGGTTGAAATAGAAATGAAAAAACATCTTTAAGTTTTAACTATTTATTTGATCTAATAAAAACTTTAAGCACAAATGACCACATACATAGGTATTAAAATGTTGACAGTTGTCGTAGTTGTACGTCATATTTTTACCCAAATATTTAACAACTTCTAAAGGTGGCTTAAGATTACCAAAACTATCAAAATACTTGACAATTTTCTTATTTTTAATGTATGCTACCCAATGTGTACCAGGTCCACTGTCAGTGTCCAAATTAATTATTCCACATTCTTTGTTTAGTGGTTTTGCCGGCAATGTATCTCTCATGTAGACACCACGAAAATAAGGTATATTGCTTGTTCCGAAATGCATAATATCAATATTGGTGAGAGGACGATTAGGTAGCGATTTTATTAGTTTTTTGAATCTTGTGGTTTAAGAAAAAGTCCAAGTCCACTTTTATATGGTTGCAGATAAAGTCCTTTGCCATGTTGGATTTTCATTGCTTCCATGGCTTGGTTGTGACGTTTATTTTCTTCCAATCGCTCCCTAGCAAATTTTGTATCCTTTATTGCTTTTGCAATTGCAGCAGCTCCTCCAGCTAGAGATCCAATCGCTGATAGTCCAGCAAAAATAGGTAATAATGGTAAGAAACCACCAATTTTTTTTGGTAATGGTATTACACGAGGAGATGTAATGTCTTTTCGTTTATTTCTTAATACATGTTTAGCAGCTTTTAAGGCAATAACTGCAATTGCATTTGGATCTTTGCTTTTCGGTTCTCTTATAGCACTTCTTGCTTCTCTAACTGCCTTCTTGAACAAATTAACTTTCTTAGGTGATCGTTTAGTTTTTTTCGGTTGGACGCTCATACCAAGCTTCGCTTTAGCCTTCATCGTATTCGTGACTAGCAGACTATTCAATTTTTCAGATATTGATGAATCCTTAGCCTTTACTCTATTCCAAGCTTTTTCAGCTAAAATTTTGTCAGCAATATGTCGATCGCTCAAATTATTATTGTTTGAATATGCAATATCGTGCTCACGACAGGCTTCATCCAAATGATTAATTCCACGGTCTCCCCTAGCAAGACGCTCTTTTAATTTAGTTCCGGGTCCACAAAAGTTGTACGAAGGTAGATGTAATTCAAATGGTAACTTATTGATTAATGAATTTACTAGTCCGTTCCCCTGGAATGTAGATTTCCGACTGATAGGATTAGCTTCAAAAACTATCATTTTTATATCGCACCGTGCTGATCTATTATGAAGTGATTGTCTATAAAGCAAGATGTTTTATACTGATTACCATCATTTGATGAAATGAAGTTTAAAAAGCAAGAAGGTATTATTAAAGTAAGGAATTTCGATAGCAAAATCGAAAAAACGAGCAAACACGGTGCACTGTTTCCCAATAGCATTCGAGGAATCATTGTGGGACCATCAAACTGTGGGAAAACAAATGTTATGTTGAGCATTCTTCTCGATCAGAATGGATTAAAATTTGAAAATATTTACATATATTCCAAGTCTTTACATCAACCCAAATATATGTATCTAAGAAAGCTTGTGAAGTCAATTAAAGGAATGGAGTACCATGAATTTTCAAATAATTGCGAAGTTATGTCTCCATCCAAAGCAAAACGAAATTCAGTTTTTATATTTGATGATGTGGCCTGTGATAAGCAGAATAACATTCGGGATTATTTTTGTATGGGTCGACATAATGGAGTAGACAGTTTTTATTTATGCCAATCGTATACACATATACCAAAGCATTTGATTCGCGATAATGCAAACTATATAATAATCTTTAAGCAAGACGCACTAAATCTAAAACACATATACAATGATCACATAAATTCAGATATGACATTTAATCAGTTCAAGGAGCTATGTTGCAAATGCTGGAATGATAAATACGGATTCTTAGTAATCGATAAAGATAGCAGCATAGAGAGAGGACGCTACAAAAATGCATTTAAAGAAATTGCGGTGTTGTTAACCTAGCAGTTGTAAGACTTCTGTTTAAGTGGTTGCATCCCGTTGCGAAAACCGATCTGTTTGGAACTGCCCTGTTTGAAACTGCCCTGTTTGGAATCGCCCTGTTTGGAACTGGCCTGTTTGGAACCGATCTGTTTGGAACTGCTCTGTTTGGAACTGCCCTGTTTGAAACTGCCCTGTTTGGAATCGCCCTGTTTGGAACTGGCCTGTTTGGAACCGATCTGTTTGGAACCGATCTGTTTGGAACTGCCCTGTTTGTAACTGCCCTGTTCGGAACTATCCTGTTAGGAATCGCACTTTCTCCACTCAAATATGGATGTCAATGAAAACGTACTAAAAGATCTTATCAAAACCAAGAAAGCCCTGAGAAAAAAGTATTTGTTTCTAAAAACTGGAAAAATTACAAAGGAAACAGAACTAGAAAATACTTCAAAGCCAATTGTTGAACCTTTAAAAGAAATTGTGAAAAACGTAAGAACTAAAAACACTGATAATGATTCAGTTGTTGTACGACGAGAGCGAATAGAAAGCCCCCCAAAAGAAAGACTCGCTTTAAGGAAGAGTTTCCAGAAACAGTTTTCATCTCAAGAATCTAGTTCTTCAGAGTCAATTCTGTCCACGGAGCAGGATATTTCATTTAGAACACCCACAAATAGCCCGTATCGAAGTACACCGGTCAGCCGATCATCGCCATCAGATTCAAATCTTGACAAGATCTATGGTCCATATTTTGATGTTCAGTCAAATTCCACGAAATTAGGTGCATCAAGTTTTCTAATAAACGAAGAAAAAAACTTTGTCATTGATGGTGAAATCTTCACTGGAACGGATGGCCTTTTTGAATTAATTTTTCGAAAGAACCCCAGAAAAAATCGATACGCCAATGAAGACTTAAATGAATATCTTAGGATATTACAAAAAACAAGAGCACACCTAAAAGGCCATGATAGTAACTCACAAGTTAAAGGTAATAGGGGTCATAAGTATCGTCAAATTATTCGACCTCTTCTACAACGACTAACACAGAAATTTATAAAGAAAATTGGAAAAACATATTCATCTGATATGGCGTACTCCAATAATCCTATCGATTACGTGTATTGGGATGACCCCAATGAGCTCACTGATAGACTTAGACTTTTGATTGCATCCCAAGCAGCCGGCAATAATAATCTTCAGAATGAAATAAACTCA
Organism: Cheilosia urbana; assembly: GCA_946477585.1. Classification (NCBI taxonomy): domain Eukaryota; kingdom Metazoa; phylum Arthropoda; class Insecta; order Diptera; family Syrphidae; genus Cheilosia; species Cheilosia urbana. The sequence continues at coordinate 8,622,756 of OX297857.1, forward strand.
ATTGTGGAAGAGCTGCGTGAATCAAATATCATATATTAACCTCTGCAACCAACAGTATACCATTAATAGCAAAATGAGCGTAGACAAGTTTGGAAGAAGTTCCAGCCGTTTTCCTAGATTAGTGATTGGCCCTCAAGGACCACCTGGTAATGGCTTTAAACTATTACCCATTGGGGATTTTGACATTGAAGGAAAATGTATAAACAATGTTGGAACACCTACCACCTCGCACCAGGCAGCCAATAAGGAATATGTAGATAAGAAAATAGAGTCTCAAGGCAAAGCCATACACAATCATCGGCAATATTCAAACAACAATTTTAATGCACTGATGGGGACTATAAACGATTTGACTTTGAAGCTAAAAATCATCGAAGATAAACTGGAAAAGATGGATACGGCTTTGCGGTCATACACTGATGAACAAAATTTAAAAACACTTGAACTACTCGATAAGATTAGAAAGTATATGTTGGATGTTTTCGAGAAGTATAAAAATGAGGGAGAGCCCGCTAGCAGGACAACAATTGGCTTTTCACCAATTTAGTACGCATTCGGAACTCGACTTGAAATCATGTCTGCAGTAAATACTTCTACGATCTTCGATGAGATTTTAAAATTTCTAAAAACTAATAACCAAACTCTTCTGGAGGAACATTTCAGTGAATTTATTGACTGTATTAGTTTTCTGAGGAACTTTGAAAACGTATCATCCACCACCTCTGTTCATGGCTGCCATTTTATAAACTGTCCCTGGTCTGCAAATCTTTGTCAAGAAGGACCAGATACCTGCGCATGTTACATGGTTGAAAGCAGATTAATTAGAATTAAGAAGTTAATGTCATTGTATAAAAGAATTGAGAAATAAACCTATTTTTATTTGAATTTATTGTGATTTTTATTCATTCTATTGCGATATGAGTAAGAGAAATGTTGTTGAGGAACTACACAAGCCTGCTCGAAGAAATTTCGCTCGACGCCGTGTCATCATTAAGGGCTTTGACGACTTGTGGCAAGCTGACTTGGTTGAAATGATACCTCACAGTAAACAAAACAACGGATACAAATATATCATGACTGTGATTGATACATTTTCAAAGTATGCATGGGCTATTCCATTGAAAAATAAAACCGCGTTATCGGTTACGCAAGCTATGAAATCGGTTTTTGACAGTTCACACCGAACACCAAAGAACATACAAACGGACGATGGTACCGAATTTTTCAATCAACACTTTAGAAAATTAATGACGCAATACAAAACTAATCATTACTCAACATATAGTTCATTGAAAGCATCGATAGTCGAACGTTTCAATCGGACACTCAAGGAGAAGATGTGGAAAGAGTTCAGTTTTAATGGCACCTACAAGTGGATACCGATTTTAAAGCATTTAATGCGTGCATACAACCACTCTGTGCACAGAACTATTAAAAGGCGACCAGTCGATGTGAATAAGAAAAATGAAAAAGAATTATTATCAACAATTTATAATCATATAAAAGTTGCTCCCAAAGGAAAATTTAAAGTCGGCAGCAATGTTCGAATCAGCAAGTTTAAACATGTTTTCGAAAAAGGCTACACACCCAATTGGACAACGGAAGTATTTAAAATAAGAAAAGTAAAACTGACAAGTCCGGTCACGTATCTCCTTAAAGATTTTCAAGGTCAACCAATCAGGGGTAGCTTCTACGAAGAAGAATTACAACAAAGTAAATTTCCCGATACATTCCTTGTGGAAAAGGTTTTGAAAATAAAAGAAGACAAAGTCTATGTTAAATGGCTTGGTTTTCCAAGCACTCATAATTCCTGGATAAATAAAACACAATTGTTGTAAAAAAAAAAAAATCTTTTTATTTTATCGCATGGGTAATAATTTTTTTCTCTGAGTACTGGGTCGTAAAACCAATAGCTCGCATTGATCTGAAGTGTATTTCTGAACCATGCCGCATGCAAGATCATAATTATTGTCACCACGCGCCTGTCATCGTGGTCATAGTCGTATAGCAGAAGACCTTTGTATTTTATTTCACATGGCTTATCTTCTTCAGCGTCAACGTTATAGATTTTTGTTTATAATATCTCTCAAAAAAAAAAAAAAAAAAAAATATCCTTAACTGTTAATAGGTACACTTGACTTAACCGTTGGCATCCAAAATGTAAAAAAATATTGGTCTGATTTTTTGAATGTATGTTGATAACGATGAATATTCAAATCGTGATAGGAACTAGATTTTGTTTGGAATTTATGTAATGTCCTCACACCCCCTTCCCCTATAAATCCTTCACTGTTAATAGGTACACTTGACTTAGCGGTTGGTTTGAATGCAAAATGTAAACAAAACATTGGATCGTGTGAGTTAAAATGAATGCTGATAACGCTGGATGTCCACCAGGAAATTTGTGGATAAAGACATGAGCATTTGAGGAAATAATTTCATTGTGCTAAGCATCTGTGCAGTGTTAAGTTTGTTTGTTAAAAATACTCAAAAAATTATCAAAAAATAATTATTAACGGTGCAGTAGCTAGTAGTTTGCAGAATATTCTTAAACATAAAAAGACGGTAAAATCATAAAAAAAAAAAACGCGGTATTAGATAAAAGTGATTTATAGTTCTTCAATCTTATACATACATCAATTTAAAAACAGTGCCAAAATGAATTCAAATACAGTGTGTGCAATTTGCAAAAAAAGCTTCTCCCGTGTATTTGCTTTAAAACGCCATATAAGGTCAGTGCATGATGCATGCAAACATCATTGTGTGTTTTGCGGTAAGACATTTACGCGCATAAATAATCTTCAGCAACATATTGTGATCTGTGGGGAAAATCATGCAGCCCAAAATATAGATCCGACAGGTGCTTCAACTTCTTCCACCAACACTGATCGGGCAGAATGTTTGCAAGAAAAAAGAATGTGCCCTGTCTGTAATGTTGAAGTACTAAGCAAAAATTGGGCACAACACCAAAGGAACAACGTTCACAAAGCCAGAGTGCAGGAGCAATACGGTGAAAATGTTTACGTGATCAAAACCTCGTTTCGTGGAAGAATAATATCTTTTGCAATAGTGAACTCTGATGAGTCCGAATTGGATGCAAGAAATTTTATTCGAGACAAAAAAAATATTATTCGTAATCTGGTGGAGCAACAAATGTCTACACACGGTTCAGTTAAATTTAATTTAGAACTGTTTGGCGAATACATAAAAATTCGTGATGAAGATGACATTATCTCTGAAATAAAATCCATGGCAACAGAAATGCAGCCGGTTTATTTGCCTGAAGAAATCGATGTAAAAATTGACGAAATGCAGGACAAAATATTGAAAAAAATGGATGAATTTCAAGAGAAAGACAGCGGATGGGCTTTGGTTCGAATCGTCAATATAGAGCTAAATGTCAACAAACATCAACCCTTAAGAGGTTCTGCGCACCATATCCTGCCCACCTATATATCCAACAAAAAAGCTGTCATAAATGTGCAGAATAATGACATCTATTGCTTTAAATGGGCCTTAATATCTGCTCTGAAACCGAACGTAACCCATCCATATCAAACGTTTTCATACAATATATCAACAATAACAGCTGAAGTAATACATTTGGATGGCATTACTTTGAATTTCACCGGACTCAGGTTCCCTCTGAAACTGAAAGACATAAGGACATTCGAAGAAATGAATAACGAGGTGAGCATCAATGTGTTTGGCTTTTCGGGTAAAGAAGATAATTGCGAAAAACCCCATATCGAAGGCCCATATTATATGACATCAAACGAAAAGCAACACCACGTCAACCTATTGCTTCTTGACCAGCATTACATGTGGATTAAAAATATAAGCAGTCTACTAAGGAATACAGTCTTGCAAAAGAAAGAAGTCAGGCTATTCTTCTGTAACAGCTGTTTGATGCACTTCTATAGTGAAGCCAGTCTGCTCAAGCATAAGAAGGAATGCAAAAAAATTGTAACAAATATGCCCAAGGATGATAATAGAATCCTAAAATTTAAAAATTTCGAAAGGCAAATGGTTGTGCCGTTTGTAACATATGCCGATTTCGAATGCATACTTAAACCGCTTGCTGGATGTGTTCCGGATCCTTCAGCTTCATCAACGACGACTGTTCAGCAACATGTTCCGTGTGCCAGCTCTTATTTTATGAAATGTTCCTTTGACGAAACAAGGAATCGTATGAGGACATTTACAGGTAATATTGATTTATTATATTTCATTTGAATAGAAGTAAAACTTTTTTTTTTTCTTTATAGGTCAAAATTGTACCAGGGATTTCGTGCGTGGTTTAGTTGAGGACACCACCAAAGCATACAATGACTGTATAAGGAATCCTGTACCGATGAGGCAACTAACTGAAACGGAGGAGGTACTCCATATCTATTCGGATTGTTGTATATGTAAGCAAACATTTAATGACTTTGAGTATAGGGTAAAAGACCATTGCCATTTAACTGGTAACTATAGGGGTCCTGCACATAACTCATGTAATCTTAAATACAGAGTTCCCCACTTTTTCCCTATATTTTTACATAATATGACAGGGTATGATAGTCATCTTTTTTTTACATCCCTTCAAGAGATTGAAGGTGAAATTAAAGTTTTAGCTATAAATAAGGAGAAATATATCTCCATTTCTAAGAGAATAGCTGTAAGTAGTAACAAAACTATAGAGTTGCGATTTTTGGATTCCTTTCGCTTTTTAAGTGAGAGCATCGATTCGCTTTCAAGAAATCTTTGTGCTGAAGATTTTAATATTACAATGTCTCATTTTTGTAATGATCAAAGCATTGACTTAGTTAAAAGAAAAGGGGTCTTTCCATATGATTATTTGAACTCTTGGGATAGGCTCAATGAATTACTTCTTCCTCCTAGATCGGAATTTTTCAACAAACTTTCGAATGAGGAATGCTCTGAGGAAGATTACAATTTAGCATTGAGAATTTGGAATCACTTTAAGTGTACCAACATAAAAGACTATTTAGAAATATATTTGCAAAGTGATGTTGTTCTGCTGGCAGATATATTTGAAAACTTTAGAAAAGTCTGCCTAAACATATACCAGTTAGATCCCTGTCATTATTATACCGCACCCGGTTTATCTTGGGATGCCATGTTAAAAATGACCAGAGTAGAATTAGAGCTCTTAACAGATTTGGAAATGTTAAACTTTTTCCAAAAAGGAATAAAAGGAGGCCTAACTCAATGCAGTCACAGATATTCAAAGTCAAATAATAAATTTCTTTCCTCATTTGATCCTAATATACCTTCACAATATACTGTATATCTAGATGCTAATAATCTGTACGCTTGGGCAATGTCTGAGTTACTACCTTATCAGGCATTTGAATGGGAAACTCCTGATTTATTCACAAGTGATCATATTAAAGTTCTAGATCCTAAAGGAGAAAATGGATACGTATTAGAAGTAGACTTAGAGTATCCACAAACTCTGCACGATATCCATAACGATTTACCATTCTGTCCTGAAAATATTTCCACTCCAGGGACTAAATCCAAGAAATTGGTAGCTAATCTTTTGCCAAAAACAAAATATGTTATACACTTAAGAAATTTACAGCAAGCTCTTAAACACGGTTTGTTATTGAAAAAAGTGCATCGTGTATTGACATTCAAACAGTCCAATTGGCTTCAAAAGTATATCTCTTTGAATACATATCACCGTATGAACTCAAAGAATGCATTCGAAAAGAACTTTTTCAAATTAATGAACAATGTCATTTACGGGAAGACAATTGAAAATATTGAAAAGCGCACTGATGTCAAAATTGTTATGCATTGGGAAAATATTGGAAAATCCCCAGGAGCACGAACTCTAATTGCAAGACCAAATTTTCATAGCCGCTCGATATTTGATGAGAATATGGTTGCTGTACAATTACGAAGAGTCAATATAACCTACGATAAACCCATATATTTAGGGTTTGTTGTGCTTGAACTATCAAAGCTATTGATGTATGATTTTCATTATGATTACGTTAAACCCAAATTTGATGATAATGTTCTTCTAAATTATATGGATACTGACTCTTTTATATATACTTTCAAAACCGATGACTTCTATGCAGACATTTTGAATGATGTTCATTTGAAGTTTGATACCTCTGAGTATGAAAAAACAAACCCTCATAATTTTCCACAAGTCAATGGGAAAGTATTAGGTATGTTCAAAGATGAGACAAAGGGTAAAAAAATAATAGAATTTGTTGGCTTAAGGGCAAAAATGTATTCTTTTACGGTTGATAATGGCGCGACTGTGAAAAGAGCGAAAGGAATCAAAAAATCTCTTACAAAAACACTAAATATAGGAAATTATAAAGACTGTTTATTCAATAAAACAAAATTATATGGTAATATGTTAATTTTTAGAAGTAAGCTACATGTTATTTATACCCAAAATTTAAACAAATTATCTCTAAGCTGCAATGACACCAAGCGATATATACGTTCTGACGGTATAAGTACTTATGCATGGGGTCATCATAGAATACCATCCAATGAACAATAGGAAAATAAAATTTGTATTTAACATAAGTATTATTGAACTTGCACATATCGATGTTAAATGTTATTTAATAAAAATTAATAAATGTTATTATTTAATAATAATAAAAAAAATTATTTATTTTATTTGAACGCTGTTTGATGTTACACGATCGCATTATAAACTATAATCCCTTGAGTCAGATAGTTTCTCGAGAAATGTAATCGTTAGTTGAAGTCAAGATTTTGTAGAGGAAACACGCACACACACACACACGCAAAAATGTATTTTATTCTCGATGTTCAAGGCTTTAAAGGAAGAAATAATAGATTTATCGCAAAGGAAATAGCTCTACTGCACAACGGTCACCATCACCATTTCATATTAAAGCCTCCATATAACTCTGATCAACTTGCACCATCTCTAAGAAGACAAGCTCGATGGTTATATCAGAATCATCATGGCTTAAACTGGGATGGCGGACTCACAGAATTTCAAGAAGTTAAAAAATATCTTCGAAAAATTATCAAAAATTCAATTGTTTATGTTAAGGGAACTGAAAAAACTCTATGGACCAGAGAATTGCTTCAGGATGAAAATGTTGACGTGACGAATATTGAAGAAGCTGCTTGTCCTTGTCTAAAAGAATTAAAGCGTATCTATCCAAATGAAAAGAAGTGCTTATACCATGACAAATGCTGTGCACTGCAAAATGTTTACCTATTACAGAAATTCATATGTGGAAGCGAATCAAACAAATAAAAGTTGAAACATAATTAACAACAAAGAGTGTTTTTTATTTTCATGAAGCTTTTGCAAATAATTTTTTGAATCAGCATGCTTAAACATGTTTTCTTCTTTCTATGAGAAAATCACCAAGCAAACAATAAAAGAAAATTCACAATCTTTAATTTAAATGAAATCGTTTTATTTTTAGCTTATTTTGTCTTGATTGCCAGCTTGACGGTTTTATGCCAGAGACCTTGATAGGTCAGGGTCCAGCCCCCTAAATTCAGTCTATCTAGAGTCTCCTGGCTCATTGCCGTGTATCTTTCAGGCAGGAAAACCTGAAAAAGAAAAAATGTTCTTACTCTTTCGATAATATATTGCGTAATTAAGAAAAAATATACCTGAAATTCTCCCAGGTCCGCGATAACTCTCAGACCATATTATGGTCGTCACTTTTTTCATGCCCCGTATGTCGTAGGGCATATTTTCAACCAAGGACTTAATTGCATGAGTCGGAGGGTATCCCAAAGCAAGGGTTTGGAGTTCTTCTAAGATGTTTGAGGTTGACATTTTTGCGTTGACTGATTTAACAAAGACCTTACGCAGCGTTTTTATACAAACTGTTCACATCCAATGCCATGATATTTTAATCAGATTTCTATCAAATCAAATCGAAACATGTTCAAAAGCATTACAACACTGTCTGCATTCGTACCGATTCTATTTTTAGATCAGTTAATATTCCAAAGCAAACAGCAAAAAAATGCTCTCCACTTCATCCGAAATCAGTAGATAGCTAAATTCGGTGTAGATACGCGATTAGAACACTGCGCCATCAAAAAGCATTACAATTGTCTGCATTCGTACAATCAAATCGAAACATGTTCAAAAGCATTACAACTGTCTGCATTGGTTTCGATTTTTTTTTTAGATCATTTAAAAGTCCAAGAACACAGCGCCATCTAAAGCAGCCTTGGCTATCCGGATGGGTCTTGACTACTAGAAAACAAACTATCCCAACCGGGGTGGGTTTCGACTACTAGAAAACAAACTATCCCAACTTGATTTTAGCACAAAGAACGCAGCGCCATCTTGGGAAATTTTGCTGTATTAACGAATCGAGGTGGGTCTTGGTTAGAAAACCAACTATCCCAACTGGATCTTACGTGGGGAATTTTGTTGTATTAAGGAATCGAGGTGGGTCTTGGCTAGAAACCAACTATCCCAACTGGATCTTTGGTGGGGAATTTTGTTGTATTAAGGAATAGAGGTAAGTCTTGACTAGAAAACCAACTGGATCTTACCACAAAAACCAACTATCCCAACTTGATCTTAGGTGGGTCTTGTCTAGAATACCACATTTACACTATACACAAACCACAACCCACCGGAAGTTTAGTGTCCTGGGTAACCTTTAAGCTAATGCAACAATCATATCCACCGGAAGTTCAGTGTACTTGCTAACTTTTAAGCTAAGACAACAACCGGAAACTTTGCACCACCCAAATGCACCACTTTACCTGTGCCAGGACCAACCTATTCTTACTACTGTCTTTTTGTTACATACTCAAAGATTTTACTGTTTGCGGATGCCTGTAAGCTGATATATTTGTATAGCAGCCCACAAGGTCATATCTTTCTACAGCATGCTATTAACCGCATACAGGAATGTGAGAGAAGAACTATCTTATTTATTTTTTTTATTTTTTATTTACTCATTTCGCCTTATAAGTTTACAATCTTATTATAGACTACTTCTAATACATTCCAAAAAAAAAAATTAAATAATATTTGACTGTCTACAATCAATTAATTATGTAAATCTTAAATTACAACGAGTTCATAATAACAGTTTTACATAACATTCTACTCATATTGAAATCAATTAAGTTACTGTTTAAATTGTAATTGACACAAGCCTTAGTTATGAGATCGTTACGACCATAGTTTGTTCTGTGCCTGGAGACATGAAAACAATATTGTTCTCTAGGCCGAAGAATGCACAAAGGAGTGTATATACTAAAGAGTGCTAATAAAAACGAACAATCAATATTAGCGGTAATTACATCATGTGCAAAAAGTACTGAGTAATAAGTTCTTCTTTTAGCAAGAGGTTTTAAATTCAAAAGCGCATATCTTGCTTTATAAGGAGGGGAAATTATTATTTCCGTTTTTTTTTCTGAGAGCATGTTTAGTGCAGTGGCGATTCCTCTCAGTTAGCTAGTTTAGCGGCGCTAAACCAAGAAAATATGCCAAGAAAATAAATTCTTTGAAATACATATACGCAAAATACAACAAATGACGAAGTTAAAATTATTATGAAGATTAATAATTGCAACAAACAATAGAATACTAAATAATAAAACTATCTACATTATTTCCAAATCATATTTTCCTACCCAAACACACAACACATTCTCCCATACAAAAATGTTCTCTTAAAATTTTCTTTAGCGTTAAAATTTGCGAATTGCGATACCATATTCCCTGCATACACACACACAGTGCACACGCACAATCCAAAACTCCCTTAAAAAATGTCTCCCGCTTGTAGGATTTTAGCGCAAGAAATTGCGCTACCAAATTTCATACAATCTATATGAGGGTGTTTGACTACCAGTCGAAGCAAAGCCCAGTTAAATAAGCAGAAGGGATAGCGCAAACAATTGCGCTAAATCGAAAGTGGGTTGTATGGTATCTTGTATTGTAAAGTAATGTGTATTGTGTAAGCAAGCACATTGTTTGCGTTCTCTTTTCTTCCTTTTTTTTTGTACTTTCGTATGTTTCTCTTTCTAGGGAAATTGCAGTAAGCTAAGAATCTTAAAAGTTAAGTGCGAAATTTTGTAATTTATTATTTTATATCTATTTGCGTGGATTATAAATGTGAGTAAATAATACATTTGTGGTGCTTTCTTGTTTTTTATTTTTTTTTATTTGTGAGAAGTGAGATGGAAGTAATGCAAAGGGAGAAGAATAATTTTATATATATATGTAGATCATAGTGAAATATTCATATTGTTTTGTGCAAAAAGTCCCCAACGGCTAATGTGACAGTTATTGTAAGATAGACATTAGCTGTGGCCACAAGGAAAAACAGCTTAAGTCACTTTTTGCAATTTTTCAGGAGAGCGGTTTGAATGTTTACCTTTCCTTGTGCGTTGTATGACTTATGTGTTTTTCTTTCTTCTATAATTCAAAAACCGTAATAGATAAAAATACAAAAAAAATATGGCAAAAAGAATGGAATATTTCGCATACGATGGTGTAAAAAACTCAATTTCGACATAAGTCGACTTAAGCTGTTTTTCCTTGTGGCCACAGAGTTTTGGTTCATTCCATAGGTACAAAATTTTGTCGATAAATAAGGGAAAATTACTTTCTCATATTTCAAAGCAAATGCTATGTTTTTATTTGCTTGTTTCGTATTATTTGAATTGGAACATGTACCTAATTATTAAGATAAATAATAGGTTAGACATAAAATGGAATCTGCAACAATAACTGCTAAAACAAAATCCATAATTGAAGATCTACATATTTGGATATTGTTTGGCTCTCATTTTTTTTTTTTTCTAAATAAAACATCGATTCTGTTTTTTGATTATGTTTGTTTGAACCTTTCGAGTTTTATTGGTCAAGTCGAGAAGATTATATCGGCCTTCACAATTAATTGCCATACGGGCTCGTTTTAAGGCATTTTTCATCACTTCGGCGAGAACTTCGGGCGACAGATTCTCGCACTCGTGTCGAATGTTGTCCTTAAGGGCTTCTAGGGTCTCGGGCTTGTTCACGTAAACACGGGACTTCAAAAAACCCCACAAAAAAAAGAAGTATGGAACGGTTAAATCGGGCGATATTGCGGGCCAGTGCAAATCGGCAAAACGAGAGATGGGGCGACCCGGGAACGCCGCCTTTAGAATATCGGTTGTGGCTTGCGCAGTGTGTGCCGTAGCTCCGTCCTGTTGGAACCACATGTCCTCCAGTCCTTATTCGTCCAATTGCGGCAGAAAAAACTCTGTTAACATGGCCCTATAGCGCGCGCCTTCCACTGTTGTCGTTTGACCAGCGGCGTTCTCGAAAAAATGGCCTCATGCACCATGCAGTAACTTTGAGCGGGTGTAATGGCTCCTCGTGCATTACTCGTGGATTTTTGGTGCCCCAGAAGCTATAGTTTTTCTTGTTTACGTACTCGCTGAGGTGGAAATGAGCCTCATCGCTCATTATGATTTTGGTCAAAAAATCGAAAATTCGAAATTATTCCGCGTTCTTGGGGAGTGCATCGCATGGCTTGTTCACTTGTATTCTACATCTGTCTAGTCCACAAATGTCAAAACAGATTTGACATTGGCGGCCATTTGCAAAAATAAGAGCATCTTCCAATAGGGTGATCTCTTTTGGTATTAGAGAAACCATTTGGAACGCGATCGTCGATCGTGCCCAAAGCTATCAGGTTTAAAATCAACGCATAAGGACCGTAATATAATAGACACTTTAATGAAAATCAGTATTCCCTTTACGCATGGTTAGCTGGAAAAACTGAAATATTTCTATTTACTGAACGGGAAACCATTTAACAACTATCGCCAAAAAAACAATTTTCCTGAAGAATTAATTAAAAATGTAATTGAAAGCTACCCGAACATATTTGAATTCACTGAATTAAAGAACGAATTGACTGTTTTTCTATGAAAACACAGACTCTGTACAGCCAACAGGTACAAAAGGAGTTTTTGAAAGAGCTGAAAGAAAGTGAGGAATTTTACAATGGAATTTAAATGGATTTTTTTTATAGTTTTAAAAAAAAAAACTATTTTATATTTTTTATTTTTATTTTAAACTTCCCCGGAACACGTAGCTAACCCATTGCTTAAGTCAAGGAATCGCCACTGGTTTAGTGAACCGTTTTTGAATTTTTTCAATCCGAACTTCACTATTGCGGTAGTAAGGACTCCAAATAAAGCAACCATATTCCAATATAGAACGAATTAATGAATTATAAATTGATTTAAGCGTGTAGGGATCCTTAAAGTCCTTGGAATTTCGACAAAGAAAACCTAACACGCAATTAGCTTTGTGAATGATATAATCAATATGAAGGTACGACTTGAGCTGTAAAGAGGCTATTAGATTAAGGGAGTTGAATTTTCGGTCTTACAAAGCCAACCCATCTGAGGAAAACCGAATGAAGTTTAAACGAGCCAGAAATGACTTCAATGCCCTCATAAAACGTGTCAAATTCTTATATGACCAAAAGTTGAGGCAAAAAATACTACAATGTCCCAAAGGTAGTAGAAACTTTTGGTCATTTGTAAAAAATATTAAGAATTCGGCCTCGTCAGCAATCCCAACGCTCATTTACAATGACACTCCAGCTGTCAGCTCTTTAGACAAAGCTAATCTGCTCGCTGCTCATTTTGCAGCCAGCTTTATCCTCTTCAGACCCAGACGAATAAAAGCAGGAAAATGATAGATTTTAGTGGATTTTTAATCTTTAATGAGATGAAATAAGAGATTTGCATTTAAAAAAAAAAATATTTTTATTAACTTCATGGACAAATTCCTGGTGCACATATGTGTACCTCAGGTCTGTCATGGCATAAAATACCCTAATTTTACTTTATTAAAAATTGATACAGTTAAAAAAAGTTGTTTTTTCAAATGCATAAATAAACCTGTCACTTTGTGCAGATTGTACGGCAGCGAAATTTGCATCTAGGAAGCCTGCATTTCGATGAAAATCTATCGTAAAAAAAATGGAACTAGTATATAGTCCTGAAGTACACATATGTGTAACTCCAAAGTATGTAGCTCAAATATAGCTCAGTTTTGTTAGAAATAACATGAAAAGATAATATTTTCGAACTTAAAAACTAAAATTGAACTCAGTAGCACATCACAAAAAAGAAATAATACTGCGAAACAACAATTTAAAATTTTTACCTGAATAATTACTTTTCCAATCTGAGGAACCCAAAAAAAACGATAAAACTGGCCTACTATAAAATTCAAATAATGAAAGTTATTAAACGCTTAGCGCCATCTAAAAATTTATACCGCAAAATGATTATATATACTTGATACTTAACTGCAGCTAATTGCGAAAAGATGGATGTAGTGTACCAAATAAATGTTTTAACAAAGGTGCACATATGTGCACCTACGGTCTGAAGAGGCTATGCTCCCAGATTGCGGTTTGTCTAGACCTGTACTCGAGTGTGTAGAATTGGCCATCGGACCAATCCACTTTCGCACTCGTACAGTCGCAAGAGTACTTTACGATCATAACATAAATAAATCCGCTGGTCCAGATCGTATCTCCCCCATCGTTCTGAAGAGGTGTTCTTCCACGCTGGCAAAACCACTGCCTAAGCTTTTTCATCTGTCCTTTTCTTCTGGACTCTTTCCGAGTAGGTGGAAAACAGCATTTTTTGTATTGTATTGTATATTTTATTAGTTTTAAAAAAACTCTTAACATCCGTTGATAATTATAACTAAAAGTGTTTTATACATTATTATTTTTTAATACAGGTTTTAATAAGGCTTTAAATATATTTAAGTTTGTTTCATTTTTGAGGTTGCTTGGTAAATCATTAAATAATTGCACTCCTTTGTACAGTAGGTTATTCTGCGTGCCCGCTCTTCTATAAAGCGGTAATATAAAATCTCCCGCATTCCTCAAAATATAAATTGATTTTTTTTATAAAACTAACATTACGTTGAAGATATACTGGGTATAGATTGTATTTAATTTTAAAAATCATAACTAATGCATTAAATTTCAATCTCTGTTCGACATTAAGCCATCCGAGGGTTGATAGCATTTCTTGTATTGGAGTTCTATATCACACTTCAGCACCGTTCTCATCGCTCTATTTTGCAAAATTTGTAGTTTTCTTATATTTTCACTGTTTGACATATATATAATTGACGAAAAATAGTCAAAATGCGGAAGAATTAATGTATTATAAATTGTAAGCGCGCAATTATGCCTACGAATTCTTTTAATGAATCCAATCTTCTTCGAAATCTTAGCACCTAGTTTAATAGCATGTTCGTTGAATTTAAGTTTACAGTCAATATATACTCCCAGATACTTAATTTCACGCACACATTCTATTACTTCACTATCTATTCTAATGTTTACGTTTTCGTCACTGCTATTAGTCTTGTTTACATTCAGTTTGAGTTTGTTTTTGCAAAGCCAGACATTTATTTTATTAAGTTCTCTTTGTATTAAGCATTCACATTCACTTATATTTTCCCCAGAAACTTAAATCAGCTTATCGTCTGCGAATATTTATATATGCACTTCTGTTATTGAATTTACTATATCGTTAATATATATAAGAAAAAGTAACACTCCCAATTTCGATCCTTGAGGTACCCCGAGATCCACATTTTTTACATCCGAAAAGGTTTCATTCACTTTAATTCTTTGAGATCTTTTCGAAATGTAATTTTCAAACCAATTAAGCTCCACTTCACGAATACCGTACTTTTCGAGTTTTTTCAATAATATTTTTCTGTCTATTGTTTCAAAGGCCCATTTAAGGTCCAGAAAGACTGAAATAATACACTTGCATTCGTCAACTTTCTTCTTCCACTCATTTATTAACCAACACAATGATGTTTCGCAGGAGTGTCCCTTCCTAAAACCTGTTTGTTGTACACACAAAATGTTTTGTCTTTCCATATAATTGGTTAGCTGTTTACACACTATTTCCTCCAGAATCTTCTCATACGTGGGTAGCATGTTGATTGGCCTCCAGTCTTCAGGGTGTTTTGGGTTTTGAATTTTTTCAATAGGAATAACCACCGATTCTTTCCATCCATCAGGGAAGACACCATTTATTAGAGATAAGTTTACTATTTTCAATAAATTTGGGAGGATTTCACGCTTGCAATCTAGAATAATACTACAATTTAGTCCAGAGCAGTCATTTTTTTTGTTCATTGATTTGATTGTATCTTCAAGATCCTGTAGGTTCAACTGAGTAAATTGAAATAAACTATTATCATGTGGAGTAATATTATCAGAGTAAGCAATTTGGGTGATACTATTATGAATTTCTTCAACACTCCCTACAATACAAAACATAAGTTTAACGCGTTAGCAATTTATATTTCATTTTTAAGTCACCTGTTATGAAATTTAAGTTCTGAGATTTCATTTTTTCCGCTTTGAGAATTTGTCTTTTTATCGTTTTCCATAAACCTTTCTGATCACCAGCATTTACATTTATTTTAGCTTCAATGAACGCACTTTTCGCCTTTATACATTCATATTTATATAAATTTCTGGTCGTTTTATAGTTTCGCCAACTTTCCACGGTATTTTCAAACCTTGCTCGATCATATGTGACCGTCTTTCTTCGTTTTAAATTGTTTAAATCATTGTTATACCATCAGCACAGTTGTCATTTGTTTTAACCAACTTTAAGACTGCTAGCAAAGCTGTTGCAATTCCCTCTTTAAATGCTACAGCTATTTAATTCTTCTGTTTCGGATATACTTGTAAAATGTTCACTATTCAACGCACTCGCGAAGGGATCGTGATTGTGCTTTATGTACTTAATTAGTTTTCCGTTATCCTTTTTACGTGCTTTAGTATAAAACTTAATGCTCAGTGTCTCATGATCTGAAACCACCCACTCGTTACGAATAGTGACATCAGCTTTCATTGTGTGTTCAGCTAACACATAATCTATAAGAGTACTTGATGTCCTAGTTATTCTAGTTGGTTGTGTAACTAATTGCACTAGTCCAATATTATTTAAAAAATCAGTCAAGTAGTTCAATTCGTAATTACTTTTCGCAAGAAAGTCTACATTGAAATCACCCAAGATTAACGTGTATTCATTTTCATAAATGTTATTTAGGGTCGACTCATTTAAAACCTCGAAAAACTCGCGAACACTCATTTTTTCAGACCTATGTAACAAAATTATATTCCAAGATTCACTATTAACAGTAATTTTAATTGACAGAATCCATATTTTTTATCAATTATAAATTGCGTATTTTCCACTGATCTAATTCCATTTTTTACGTAAATTGTTACCCCTCCTGTATGCCGCGATTTACTTAAACAATTGTGTCTCTTATATCCATTTAAATACACATCACATTGTTTTACTTCTGTTGTAAGATGCGTTTCAGTTAGTAACAAAAAATCAAAAATCTTTTTATTTGCCAATTCTTCAATCAGCTCAAAATTTCCGGTAATCCCTTGTACGGGTGGCCGTGGCGCAGTGATAGAGTGTTCGCTTGTTGAGTGGGAGGTTACGTGTTCAAATCCGAGCCAGTACCACGAAACATTTTTCACAAATAAAAACTGCGAATAAAATTGAGTGAATTATAAGCGAACACAAATATCAAAAATTCTCCCCTAGCTATTAGGACGCCACTCGTGGAGAATATCCACTGCGCCACAAACTCTTTCCTATCCCTCTTTCTCTTCCTAAAAACTTGAATGCCGCGCTGTGCCCCGCATTATAAGGGTATTCATAACCCCTTGACACAGACAATAAATATACAGTACAGATGTCTTATGCCTGTACAAAATTTTGAAGCATATTTTTTCCTTACCAGACAACCTTTTTCATCGCCTTACCAGACAAGGAGCTTTCAAAATAAGCGTTGAGAATAAAGCTCTTTTATTTCCTAGTGCCTTTCCTTCGCTCCATTCATTTGTGTTGGCAAAGAGCTTGCCCCCTTCCCTTACGCCTTGTTCTTGTGGGTTTATGACAAAGCAAAAGGAAAGGAATTATATAATTGCCGAATAATGAAAGAGAAAGATAACAAAAATATAATAATACACCAAGTAAGCAGATACAGCGTTGCCACTTTGCTGCAATAGCAGTAGAAAATTATTTAAAAAAAAAACAGATAAATATTTATTCAAAACCACAAACAAAAAAGTTGAAATTGTCCTGACCATAGTAGTGCTGCTGCAGGGCGAAAGTTTTCGATTGTAAGACATTTAAAAAATAAACTACGAAACAAACTTAATGTAAATACTCGTGAAAATATAATTTTTTATAGGGAAATTAATGTAAGAAACGGTTGCTGGACACCCATAGAGCTCACTCTCCTGGGCTTTAGTATTTCCAAAATGTTAATTTAATTAATCGAACGTTTATAAAAACAATATTAAAGTGATTATCTACTGCGGAAAGATCCAATCTACTGCATATTTTTTTAATGATCTGCTGCGCTCCTCTTTTTTTGAAGTGGCAACGCTGAGCAGAAGCACGGTGCCAGATATTGATATAATATGCGATTCTCATAATGCAGCAGCAGCAGGCATAATTCGTTTCGAATCACTTGATGCCAGACTCTAGAAGAAATCTTCTTTTTTTTTTCATGTAATTTGGTTTCAAGTTATGTGGAACGGGCTGTATGTGCATTTTCAATAAAAGCGAGCTCTTTTTGCCTTGTGGTTGAGACACAGCAAGAGCAAAGGAATCAAAATAATTATGTAATCTCTATATATAGATACAGGGTATCCGCCGGGAAGGTATATTTGTTTTGCCGTCATTTTGGTAAACATTAGTTGAAAGTTCATATGTGGCAGTCGTGAAGTAGACACGGGGCAAATTTATTATGGAAAAATATTCGATAGACCAACGTGTTTTAATCGTTAAAACATTTTATCAACATCGATCATGGATTAGTGTGACGATGAGAAAGTTACGTGAAATTTTTGGGAGTGCCAACAAAACGCACTATTTATCGTGTAGTGAATGATTTCGAAGAAAGAGGGTCTGTAGGTGATAGGCCAAAGCATGGACCACAACGTACCAGAGACAATACTGAGACCCCCAACTCACAATCCGCTTGCCGCTGGCCCCGTTTTTTTTTTTTTCAAATTCGCCATTTTGTTTTCCTATCGGTGTTATGTCTATTTAGAATCCGTGTGACATGCAAACACATACAAAAAATATAAAATCAATGCTGCCAACTGCTACCAAGCATTGAGTAATGTGATTGAATTTGGCATTCAATAATTCTTCCTATTAAATATTTATTTTGACTTTTCTATCCCAAAAAATAATTAGAAGGCTTAGTACTATGTACGGATTTTTTTTTTTCAAAAAGTAGAGTGATAAAATAACCACTGGGCCAATTTTCATGATTCTTCTTTTGTTTTGTTCGTATTGTTGTAGGTATTTCAGGTTTAGGCAATCTAAACGATAGGATACTTTTAGACCCGATAGGTGGCGTCCATCTCCGAAACCACTCGCCCGATCTCAATGAAATTTTTTGGATGCGTATGGCTGGTTCCCGCTTAAAAGATAGGATATGTTTGGACAATATAGGTGGTGCTGTTGTCGATATCCGAAATCAAACAACCTATTTTATGAAATTCTATAGATGGATATGGTTTGTTGAAGCTTGAGAGATAGGATACTTTTCGACCCGATAGATGGCGCTGTCGCCGATTTCTGAAACAGCTCTACCGATTCCATTGAAGTTTTGTCGGTTCTCATAACTCGGGATCGTTCCATTTTTCTGATTTTTGGTTTAATTTCGCATTGGCCCAATTAAGGACATATATGCTACTTTCTGTTTGTATGGGTTTTTTGAATGGCATTTTGAAAAAAAAAAAAAATTGTCTGGATAAAAAACTCACTTCCAACACAACAAAAATTACCTTATTAAATTACCAGAATTTATAAGAAAAATAAATAGGTTTTTGACCTTCTTAATGGAAAACTTGTGCTTACACGGAATGATAAAAATATTAATTTCTTACAGGAAATGCAAATTTATATGCTAAACATTGAACCGATAAAAGCGAGAAATAGAGCATTCTGTTTCAAAGGTTATTTTGTTAAAATGTACAATTTGACTCGTTATCTCAGGCCGAAGTTGCTTATTAAGAACAACTAGGTAGCATATTATAATGTTCCTACATAATTTTCAATGGAAATCTAAATATTCAACAGGAAATAAATAAGGAATAGCAGGATATCTACAATCTGAATTAAAATATCCTAATCCTAAAATAGGTACGCACTGCACATCAAAATTCAAACAAAATAACAACCACACATCCACCCAAACATCTTAACATGGATACGAGTTTGTGCTAAATCAACGATGACGATCACGAATTCACGATACGATAACCACGACCCACCCCTACGCACAGACCGCAAGTTAAAATAAAGAAACCAACAAAAAAATGGAAGAAAGCAATATACTTTCTGTGTGCGGTTTTTTTTTTGCGTGGAAAGTAGAAGAGAGAAGAAAAAGAGGCAAAGATTCATTTAACTCTTGTGCATATATGAAGCTTTTGAAAAAGCTTTTTTTTTAAGTTGATTTCGTTTTCATACATCATCTTTTCCCATATGGATGAGACATCTGTATATTTCTTATCTGTGCCCTTGAGCGCGAGTAAAATTATAAAAAAAAAAAAAAAAAACATTAAGAAGAATTCCGTTTAAATAAGGTAATATTTTGTATTAAATAGTTTTTCATTTAATTGCTTATACATCACCCGTTTTCGCTCCCCATCCAGTTTCTTGAGGTAAACTGGGCACATATAATCCATTGTTTTGTGTTTAATGTCTAAATTTAAACCAAGCCTATCATTCATTTTTACACAGTTGATACATCTCAATAATTCAGTACTATTACACTCTCTCGTATCATGTTCACCACTGCATTTTCGACAACAGTATTTGCTGTTTCATTCAGCTGATATATGGTTAAACCCCAAACATTTATAACACCTTTTCACTGTAATTGATTCAAACACTTTACAACGATCCCACCCAACATTTACTCTTCCTACGCCCATGATTTTCGCAAAGCTCTCACTATCTAATCCCACCACTGCATTATAGTAAACAAACTTTTTATTTCCTTTCCCTCCACTTTTTAGGGTTCCGTAGCCAAATGGCAAAAATCGGAACCCTATTAGATTCGTCATGTCTGTCTGTCCGTCCGTATGTCACAGCCACTTTTCTCCGAAACTATAAGAGCTATACCGTTGAAACTTGGTAAGTAGATGTATTCTGTGAACCGCATTAAGATTTTACACAAAAATAAAAAAAACAGTAAATTTTGGGGGTCCCCATACATAGAACTGATACTCAAAAAAACATTTTTCATCAAACCCATACGTGTGGGGTATCTATGGATAGGTCTTCAAAAATGATATTTAGTTTTCTAATATCATTTTTTTCTAAAGTGAATAGTTTGCGCGAGAGACACTTCCAAAGTGGTAAAATGTTGCCCCCCCCCCCCCCCCCCCCTCCCCTAACTTCTCAAATAAGAGAACGATAAAACTAAAATAAATATATGATGTGCATTACCATGTAAACTTCAAACGAAAATTTTTTGAACGGGATCTAGCGAGTAGTTTTTTTTTATACGTCATAAATCTCAAACCTCAATTTACCTTTAATACAATCAACTCAAAAAAAAAACATTTAATTTCATAAACATAAACCTTATACATAAACTCTGAACCATTATTTCCTAATAATAAATCTACTACAAGAACTTTTATGTTATGTTAGATACTTGCTGTTTCGGAACCCGTCATGAGCGAGTCCGACTCGCACTTGTCTTACTTTTTTTAGGTTTGATGGATCAATGTTCTTTTTCAAATCATCTTTCGTTTTTTCACCCGTTTGTTTTTTTTTTCGGTTTAATTATTACTGTGTATGAATCGATGAATTTGTTGATTTTCCTGCCGACAGTAGATAGCCTTCAAGGGAATTGCAAGGAAAATAGAACTACAACAAAAAAAAAGAAGAAGAACGCAGCGTATAACCCAATACTTAAATTTATTACCAAAAAATGCTTCTTGTTGTTCCGACTGAGAGCTAAATCCAAGTGAACGAGAAGTCGATTTAGAATTCGCAGCGCAGCATAAACATTAAAGTGTGTAACAAATATCATGTTATTTGCAATAACAACACCAACGATTGTTATCTCTTACACTTAGATCATAACATGTTAGCAGGTGAATTGTTGTTGCGACCAACCGGCACAAGAACTTTTCACTAAACAAATACAGTGAGTCAGAGAATTTAAGGTACAACATTTGAACGATAAGCTAACAATAAATGAATGAACAATATAAACAATTATAACAATTTAAACAAATTATAACAATTTATTCCTAAACAATTACTGTAGGCCCGTTTTGTAGTCTGCTCGCGTATGTTGCCATTGGCTTTGCACTTGCACCACTTGCACTTTGTATCGCATAAAGGCCGAAAGAGTTGCATTTTTCGAGAATATCACGCACAATTTGTTCTTGTTTAATAATATATTCTTTATTTTCATTTATCGACTTAAGCATATCACTCAAAGTTGTGAAAATTGCTTCTCTTCCGTCTACACAATCATCACAAATGAAGGCGATGTTTTTTTTTTTTCTCGAACCGAACGCACATCATAGTCGGGCAACCCAGTGCATTTTTCGTGAAATACCTACTTTTCCGCAAAGGCCACTACACATTACATTTATTTCACCTTTAAGCCTTTTTTTACATTTTTTACACTCGGTCTCCATATTTTTCCTGAAATTTTTAAATTCACTTTTAAATAAATTTTTCCGTAGACCAAATTAAAAACACGTCTTTATCGCCAAAAGCTCAAAAGCTAGAATTTGCCCAGCCTCGTGTTTTTTTATCCCTGAAAAAGGCGAATCTTCTTCTCCCACCAATTACCGACCCATGGCACTTACGTCCATTCTTTCTAAGGTCATGGAATGAATGAATGAATCCGTCGAAGTAGCTGATTGAGGTATCTGCCATGTTGAATGTTGGCGCCACCGTTGATTCAACCATGTGAATTCATCCGCCGTACGTCCTCTTTCTGAGGGGCTCATGTAAGACTTCTGAGACTCGAGCAGACAGTCAACTCCAACAGAGCATTATATTCTTGTTATTTTCTATACGTGTTCAACACTCGCACTTATAAGTTCAGCAAGTCAATTCCGGATGGACATAGACCAGTACCCGGTGGTGACCACTCGAGGGGGAAGTAATCAGTGTATTCCAGGAACTTTTCTGTACGTATTCATGTGAATCACGGTGTATTCAAACGTATTCGCATGTATTCACACGTATTCGCGTGTATTTACGTGTATTGACGCGTATTCACATGTATTCAAGTACATTCACGCGTATTCACGCGTATTCTCGCGTACTCACCTGTATTCAACGTGTAGCCAACGTATTTTTAGTGTAGTCATGTATTCACATATTCATTTTTGGCCATTTTGATTTTTGACTCGTGACCACCAGGAGGTAAAATAGGCACAAATGGTGTATCTGAACAGTTGCAACAGCTATGGATCGCCAATTGACGCCAATCAGTGTGTACCCTATTCGTTCAACACCCAACCATAAAAAAAAGGCCATTCGGCGGTCATTAATTATACGTATTCACAGACGGGAAAAATAAGAGCGCACAAGAGAGGTCTGTCATACAAAATGGAAGTTGACCGTCTAGTTTTGATAGCCGTTTTTTATTATCAGCCATGATCCATATAGATCATCGATTTACATGTAATTACAACAACAGCACATGATCCTGCTTCTCATCGAGATCATGAATGATGATCTGAAAATTATTTCTACTATTTCTCGTTGCGTTGTTTGGTGCTGTTTGTTTCATTATTAAATGTTGGTGTGCCTGTAAATGATAGCCAAGCCACACAGTCACATTGCTAAGATATTCAACACCATCATTTTCATTCTATAAAGGTATGCCCAGACCAACGAAATAAAATACAAATTTCCAGAAAACCTTGGAATATTGAAAAATGGAAACTAGCAGGCTGCATAAATTCAATTATTTTCAAAACTAATTATTGGGAAACACATTTCTTTTTTGTCACATAATAGTACAAAGAAATATAATTGCAACTGCTTTGGCAGAGTTTTTTGTAACTAACTTAAGTTTGTTCTTCTGGATTTTCGCACTTAAACCGCTGTCATTTACTTCATTTAGGAATTCCAATTGCGGACTAGAGGTGCAAACTGAGGTAAGATTTTCATTACACATCGAACTGATTGTAAACCATTTCCTTTAAGAAATAAAACGCACCATATTACGGAAGCAATGTTGTTGTTTTCGAGACTCTGGCATTGAATTTTCGACAATAAAAAAACATTTAATAAATACTCCATCGGCGTCTACACCGGCAAAAACATTTCATAAACATTTAAACAAATCTTTCGCTGGTCTGGGTACACCTTAATATGCCAAGGAAAACATAGTTTTTGCATATTTGAACATAAATGGTAGTTAAAGAAAAAACAATTATCTGATCCGGGTCAGATCACGCTGATAATAAAATACGGCTGATGTTCGCAATCACAAACAAAAATGCCACCAACAGTATTTTGTTTCGAATATATTATGTTTTTTTTTTATTATTATTATTTTGCCTATTGATTTCCATTTAAGTTGAATACAGCATTTTTTTTTTTTGTAAATCAGTGACCTATATAGATAAAATAAAAATAAGAAAAAAACCCTCTCGTTTGGAGTGCCTCCCTTGAGAAATTAATTTCATTTAAGCGCCGTACTAATAACAAATTTTAGTCTCGACTTTAAATTTTGCGGAAGCTCACAATTGCGAAGTATGTATGTATGAAAAATATAGCCACTGTGAACTACTAAAAGTTAGAGTCGAAACTAAAAATTCTTATTGGTAAGGCCCATAAACAAAATGCCATATTAAATCAATAGGAGTAATAACGATTTATTTCCATTTTGTATCTTTTCAGACTTCAACGAACAAGCCTCAACCATTATCATTATCATTAATCATTAATTAAATTTTGGCATTGCTTGGAGAAAAATAAAAAAAAAATTTTAAAAAATATGTTAAAATAGCTAAATCAAACATTTTTGTTTTTTTATTTTTTATCTATATTAAAATCGAAATTCATGCATTCTGCACAAACGGAAACCATGGGATTAAAGTGAAATTATTAATTTGCTGATCTTTAATTCCTGTCAACATGGGAAAAGTACATCATTTTTGACATGAAGCTATATAGAAAATTATCAACGTATCCAACGGTTGATAGAGTGAGTCACAAGAGCGTGACTCGGCACTCATACACATGTGTATGATATTTATCCAATCAGTACAAACAGATTTAATCAACAATAAATAATCGAATATTTTAAGTAAGCAAATCAAAAACGAAAGAAGAATATAATTTAATATATAGATAACATACAAAAATAATTATTATAAACTCAACCGCAGTTCGCCTTATTAGTGATTTAAGTTTAAAAGACTATTCGTTCCAGTTATTTGCAAATATTTAAATCAAAGTGACCTAAAATAATTCCTACACGCACACTGAGAGCAATATTAGCAACCTTAATATATACTTAACATTTTAACACAAAATCAAATAAATTTAATTATTAAATAATACAAAAAGAAGAAACAAACTAACGATGATTGATCCAAGCTCAAGTGAGGAAGAAGGCGATGATGATTCAGGCGTAACAACCACGAAAAGTAGCCGCTCCGTTCATGGTGGCGGCGGTCCGTCGCACAAGGGAGGAGGCACTGGTCACCATGGGCCAGCAGTTGTAACAACTAGTGCTGATACAAACGGTGCATTGCAAAATGGTGACTTTGCATCACATAGAGCGCCCTCGCACGGCGCCGGAAGTGCCTTGGAGTCAGGTGGCTCGAGCTCGGTAAGCTCATCCGGAATGAGTGTGTCGCAATATCCAGCACATTCTGGTAAAGAGTTTGGGGCCCATTTACTCGCCGGAAGTGATACTTCTGGCAGTTTGGAAGTGCCCAGTGGTGCTATTCCAAGGTATGTTGATCAAAATTCAATTTGTTCTTCTTTTTTTTTTTACTCAGTATTCCCCATTTTTTCGAATAGCCTTTAATTACACTAGTTTTTGGCTTAGTTTAGATTGTTATTGCAAGTAATGGTAATTTCTTTAATTTTAAATGTATGAAAATTAATTAGAGACTTTTCTTCATTTTTGTATGTATTTGCTAATAATTTCAAAGGGCGAAGGATATTTACACTGAGCGAAATGACGAAATAGGCCATTGGTAAGCTCGGAAGATGGGCTGTGGAGTATTGAACCTTGCTCGGATCGGGCAAAACATATTGGCATGGTAATAGATGAGTAGCTAACTGGAAGCGTAAACGTTTTAGAACGATTTTTTTTTCGAACGCCGACAGTGGAAACAAATTGAGGTAGCAAGTAGGCTACGATTAGGAAGAACACAAGGGATATTTTGAACAGGACATTGCCATCACTTGTACAATCAGGGCGTTTCTGTATCTTTTACCAGTATATCTGCAAACAATATTGTAAGCGACGAGGCTCACACAAACGATTAAATATAGCTATATATACGGTGACCATCCGTTCATTATTATAATGAACTGTTCATTATTTGAAGTAGATGTTCATTATGAATTATTTTGTATTCAAAAACATAAAAATGTGCATTATTTAAAAGCTGTTCAATATTTGTTCAGTATTTTATTCAATTTTGTTGAAACAAAAACGAACAACTAACCAAACCAAAATTCTTTTCTAAACAAAATGATAATTCAAACGTGCCCTAATTTACTGAATGTGCAAAAATGGTAATGTAGTGCAAATCTTTCATTTCGGAACACGCCCTTCATCATTCTCGGGACTCACATTATGTCCAAACCTTACGTCAAAATCGAGCATTCAGATAATAATCAATTCAAAAGCTTTTCAAAATTCGAAGACAAATTTCCGTTGTGGTAAACATTAAAATTGATAAATTTTATTTGATATTATTAATTAAAATATACCTAATTAAACATTAATAACTATCTTTAAGTTCACTGATGCCACCCAGAAGAAAATGTCTTAACTTCAAAAAGAATATAAATTCTTAAAAAAAAACAACAGAAGGCGATGTGAAATGCAACACAAGTGCATGGCCACAATTTCTATCTCCAACCATGGAAAACTCGACATAGAACAATATTGGGTCCTTATTTTAAATAATGAGGATACTTATTCAGTTTTTAGGCGTTTATTTTACAACATTTAGTTAAATTAAAGACTGGATTTTATTTACTTATTTATTTTGCCTAACATAGGTACAAATTAAGTGTTCCGTCTTTAATATTTATTTTAACTAAATAAAGCAAAGACTGAATCCTTGTTATGTTTTTTTTATTGAGGTTTTTTTTAAATAAAAAAATAATAATTAAGAACTGGGCCTAATTTTTTTTTTTTTTTTTTTGTTCATTATTTGGAAATCAAACAGATGGTCACCGTAGCTATATAGGACATAGTCCTGTTCTTCACAAACCGTTCTCCAACAAGCAGATGATACTCAACTTTGGCACAACATACGCAGTTACTTAGGGATTATTAAGAGGTTCAGAAAGCATTTGCATTGGCATTTTATGCGTTTATAAATTTATGGAATCCAAAATATTATAATGAGAATAATTTAAATGATATTTAAATCGTAAAAAGAGTTAGAGTCGAGTCGTTTGGAGTCCAACAATTGAATTAAGTTTTAAAGATAAATGTTTGGTTAACTATTAGACAGTACCTACATATGTATTTATAATTCAAATTGGACAGAACAAAAACAAGAGTATATTTACTTGCTTGAAAGATTATAAGAAATCGGGCTTCTAGTTTAGCTAAAACAAAAAGACTGTAAAGCAACGATTTTCGCCCTATAATCAATAGCTTCTATGCAGTACTGCGACATCAGTGCCCAATTGGCCCCATTCAACAGATTTCGAAACTCATCTTTTTGCAACTGATTTTTTTCCAAAGAATGTTTAATGTCGTGCCGACGAAGACTTTGCACTTTCTGTGAAAGTATACCATTCGTTCTCAGCTGTCGCTTTAATTATTTCGTACAGGATTTTTCTTTCCACTGCCCTGAATTCAAAGCAGTTAAGTTTAAAGCAATGCCACAGTCAGTTGCAATCTCAGTCCACTCCTTGACAAAAAGGCACTTATACTTATTGCGACGAGTCACAAGAGCCTGTAAATTGAGCAACTTTAGGCGATTCTCGTAGGCAGGTAAATTGTGACGGTCATCCCAGTCAAGTTCACGTAAGGCAAAACGAATGAATCTACGCTGGACAGCTTCGATTCTCAAAATTATATACCTGATGGTAAGGTGATCAGACTTGGCTGGCATATTCAAGTAGTGGTCTTACAAACGTCGTATAAAGGGATTTAGTGACATAGGGGTGAGAAAACTCCTTCGACCAACGTTTAACAAAGTCGAGTGCAGAATTAGCCCTGCTAATAATGTTGTCGATGTGATACCGAAAATTAAGTTGAGCGTCGCAGATAATGCCCAGATCACGAATAGATGGAACAGTGGAAACAGACTCGTTGTTGATGAAATAAGACCTATGATTCAGGGGATGACGTTTACGTGAGAAAGTAATAGCTTGACATTTTTTCACGTTAAGTTCTAATCGATTGTGTTGACACCAGCTGTAGAAGTTATTAAGGTCAGATTGTAGTGAGAGAGAATCAGCGGTGCAACGTGCAAGATATTTGTTTAGAGAATCTCATATCATATGCGTAAATCAGAGACAATACTGAGACCCCAACTCACAATCCTCTTGCCGCTGGCCCCCTCAGTTTTTTTTTTTTTTTTTCAAATTCGCCATTTTGTTTTCCTATCGGTGTTGAGTCAATTTAGAATCCGTGTGACATGTAAAAACATACCAAAAATATAAATTCAATGCTGCCAACCGCTACCAACCATGGGGGAATGTGATAGAGCTCGAGAATACCACATTTTAAGATAACTGAATGCTATTGGTTGGTTAATATAAATTTTTAAAAGACGATTAATAAAATTTGTTTGGTTAATAATACTATCTAAATGAGTTGTTGTATATTCCAGAAACATATAAGGACAAACATTGTTGCGTATTTTCCGCTTTTGAATATCATTAACCTCGATTTCATGTCTACATTTTTCTTAAATAACTGAAGAAAAATTGCTCAAAATGTTTTTATTTTCCTACAACCATTCTGCAGTAATAATTTTTCATAAATATTTTCAGAAAATGTGCACTTATTCCTAAAATAAAATACTATTCACATGTAACGAATAATTTCAAATTTAACGGACAAAATTCTATGAACGCTGGCACCAAATTTGGGGACACCGGAAGTTGTTGATATTTTTGAGGGTGTGTTGGTGTGTTGAAGTTTCGTGGCATTTGTCAATACGAATTTCTATGTATCAATACTAGCGCACTAAATTGTGTACACTCCGTAAAAATATAGTTTGTGGGCAAGGTAACGGGAAATCGGCCGAAGTTGGGGGTCTCACTATTGAGTCTGGCGTAAATCTCCAGGTCTGAGAGAATAAATGACACGTACTTCATCATTCATTGTCAAATTAAAGATCAATGGTCCGAGATGACTCCCCTGTGGTACACCAGAGGATGCTATGAGTGGCTTAGACACGGTGAATCTAAAAAGGACACTAAATTTGCGATCTTCCAAATAGGACTTAATCCATGAAATAAGCCGCGGTGGAAAATCGATCGCTTTTAGTTTGAAGAGTATGACCTTGTGAGAAATCGGTAGCCACAACATCCACTTCCTTACCATTTTCCAAGGCACATAATGTGCTAGAAACAGAATCCGTAAGGTTTGTTGTTTTAGATCTGCCCTTAAAAAACCCATGTTGCTTAGGGGAGATTATTGATTTACAATGGAAGAACATTGAATCGTAAACGATGCTCTCAAAGAGTTTTGGTATGGAAGATAGTTTAGCAATGGGTCGATAGTTGGAGATATCGCTCTTGCAGCCCTTTTTGTGGATAGGAATAATAAATGAGTCCTTCCACAATTTAGGGAAAACGCCCTGTGTAATTGAAAGCTGGAAAAGAGCATAAAGAGGCAGTGATTGTTTGTTAACACATTTCTTCAAAACTATGGCAGGGATGCCATCTGGACCGGAAGAATAGTCGTCCTTAAGAAGGTTTATTTTTTTCAACTACTGAAGATAGGCTTAAATTTATATATGTTAAAGATGTTTGGGCACAGCCATCTATGTAACTGAAATAGTTAGGGCTCGGTTCAACGTCGTCATTCACAAACGCCTGGCTGAAGAAATCAGCGAAAAGGTTGGTAATTATTTTAGAATCAGCAGACGAACAACTATCGAATTTTATGGTAGAAGGATACCCATCCGATTTCCTTTTGGTGTTAAAAAATTGAAAGAAACGTTTGGGGTTAGCAATTAGATCATGCATCTGAGGTATTTTTGCATCGGCATCTGAGGTATTTTTGCCATAGTTTGTTTCGTTTGTTACGAAGAGATCGCAGTTATACCAGGGAGGAGAAGTAATATTTTTTTGAGTTGTGACAGGAACAGATTTTAGGAAACATTCATAAATTTGTACGTAGAAAGTAGTAGTAGCAACATCTAAATTTTTTTTTTTTTTTTTTTCTTCGATGTAGGTGGAAATCTTCTAGAAGACACTAAGAAGAGGACAGTCGGCGCCTGCTCATAGTAGTGTGAGATTTTTACTCACTAAAACCACCTCCAACAAATTTCTTTTGTAATGCAACTAAGTTATGACTTATCAATCAATTTTTTTCATCACGAAGTTATATATGCTCGTTCCGCAATTTTAACGCGGTTGATAGTTATCGGGCTAAGTCCGAAGCGAAGGTTTAGTTCGTTGTAGATGCCGCAATAAATTCGTTTCATCGAGAATTTCACGGACTTAATATGTCCTTATAATCGATTTCTATGCTTTCGAGCGCATATTTTCGTTTCGTCCTTAACGGTGGTAGTTCCGAGGTCTCTATGGAGATCTTCATTTCTAGTGTACCACGGTGCACTGAGGCATGATCTTAGCACTTTGTTTTCAAAAGTTTGTAAAATGTTTAGATTTGTTTCGCTGGCTATATACCATATTTCCATACAGGCTTCATCACTTGCTTATATAATAAAAGCTTGTTCTCGAGGGTAAGCTTGGAATGTTTTCCGGGTAACCAATAAAGTTCTCTATATTTGATTTTAAGTTCTTCGCATTTTTTCTTTACATGCGGTTTCCATTTTAATTTTGTGTCGAGAGTCATTCCGAAATATTTGGCTTCGTTTGCAAACGGAACTTGTACCGCATTTATAAATACAGGCAAGTTGTTTGTTTTTTTATATGTAAAATCCACGTGGACCGATTTCGTTTCGTTAAGAGCGATCCCCCATGATTTTGTCCATTCATAGACCCGGTTAAGCGCGCCTTGTAATACTTTGTTTGTTTCTTTTTTCGTTGTACCCACTGCTAGTATAGCAGTGTCATCGGCAAAATTGGCTACGGTAGTACCTTCTGTTTTCGGAATATCGCGCGTAAAAAAACAGGTACAGGACAGGCCCAAGGACGCTTCCTTGTGGCACACCTGCTTTTATTTCTTTAAATTCCGAATATTCGTTTCCGTGTTTGACACCAAAGAGTCTATTATCTAGATACGATTCTAGAATTTTCCATAACCGTTCGGGGAGAATTTGTCTTAATTTGTACTTGAGGCCTTCATGTCAAACCTTATCAAATGCTTGCGAAACGTCCAAGAATACGGCAGAGCAAATTTTATTTTTCTCTATTACGTCAGTAGTTATCCGAAGCACTTGATCGATTGTCGAATGTTTGCTTCTAAGTTCTAAACCCGAACTGATGGTCGGGTATAAGACAGTTTTCTTCTATAATTGGTTGTAAGCGTCTGAATAATATTCTCTCAAAAACATTGGAAATAATTGGAAGAAGGGAAATGGGTCTATAAGACTTTTTTTTCATTCGGTGGTCTGCCTGGTTTTAGAACAGTTATGACTTCCGCGATTTTCCATTGACTGGGAATGTATTGTTATCTAATCTTAGATAATTAAAAAATCAACAGCATCAACAAGAAGCTGATATTGACTTAAAGGCTGTGTGGGTGAAATATAGCAGCACACGATGTAAAGAGAACGTTTTGGAAAATTGACTTTAGCACAGATAAGCTCGAGATTCGAGGTGTTGGGAATAGGTAATTCAGATGCATCATAACAGGTACGAAGAGCCAAAAGCACACCACGACTAGAGGTGTTCGCATTTGAAAGATTATAGGGATTACGAAACACATTGAATTCGGATGAAAAAAGTTCATTATTCATAATGTTAGGCGTAAGATTTGTTTCAGTCAGGGCGAAGACGTCGTAAGGGATCTTTTGGGAGTTGAGGAAAACGTTGGATGTCTTAGTTCGAAGACCCCTAACATTTGGTAGTAAAGAGACATGTAATTAAGGTAAGCTCTGTCAAAACAAGAGGGTTGAGACAGATCATTAGAGATGTGATTGGGGGTGAAATGGTTGGCGACGAAAAAAATTATTACTGGCCATTTGGGTTTTTTCGGAGGTATGATGAATCATTAGATACCGGAAGGGGTGAGAAGTTGAAATATTCGTGATATTCTAAGAATAGCCGTTTAAGTGCAAAAAATTGAGTTGGAAGGCTAGCTTCAGAAATTAGGCATAGCACATGCATATTGGTTTTCCCATCAATGCGAACAGATTCAGGTTTGTCGTGTAAAAATGCTAGGTAAAGGTGAACATTGTCATAAATATTGCTACCTCTAAAGCGGGAGAGGACAAACCGATCATCAATACCAGGATGGTCAATGGGATGTAGCTTTGGATCTGTTAAAGATACTCTTTTAAAGGAAATAGAGCTAGGGATATTTTTATTGAAATTAGGGATGTAACCAACAGGAGGAGGTGTGGCAAGGCTAATAGAACTAGAGCTAGAGTTAGTTATAGAACTTAACTTAGGATTAGAGCTAAATCTAGTCTTTGAGCTTAAATTAGGGCAAGACTTAATTTTAAAGCTGAGACGATTCCATTTAAATATCACCATACCATCGATGGTAAGAGTATCGTCCGATGTAAAAATTCAGGCGTATTTACTGGCTAACTGGAATAAGTTTAAGTGAATTATAAGCGAACACAAATATCAACAATTCTCCCCTAGCTATTAGGACGCCACTCGTGGAGAATATCCACTGCGCCACAAACTCTTTCCTATCCCTCTGGCAATCAATATTGGTAATAGAGTATTTGCGACTGAATAATTTCCGCACCCAGGAAGTATTGACACGTTTCGGGGCCCCCTTTAGGAAGAAAGCGGCAACGTCTGTTTCGGTTGGAGTATTATTGCTTATGATAGCAGACTTGTTTAATCCATCTGGTTTACTAATTCGCATATCGGCAGAAGAAGATGCTTTTAAAGGAGACGAAGGTTTCTTGTGAGCTGAGAGTGGTGAGCCAGATAATGGCGGCGATGCTACATCAACCTCAGAAATCAGCAGTTCATCATGCCAGGATTTATTATCAGAGGGATGAAATTCCAATGTGACTGTGTCAAGTTTGGATGAGACAAGCTTTAGTTCTTCGACGACTTCATTTTAATTATGTCTTGTCGATGTCGAACCATCGCTAAGTAAGTTAAGATCACTTAAGATCTCATCAGCGAGCTCGCCATGTTCGGACAACTGTAATTTAATAGAATTAAGAGATGTACATAGAAAGACCAGAGATGCTCTCCTTTATTTCGATTAAATCATCCTCAGTAGAAGAATGGACAGGGCACTCATTCCGTAACTCTGAGAACGATAATCGTTCGCGCGATAGTAGTCAACGATCTCGTCATCAATTTGCTTTCCGTAACTCTATCACTATCGTCTCGTCTATCGTTTTTTTGTATACAACGAGAGAGAGCATTGAAAGCACTGAGTTTCCTTCAGAGACTTTCAAACTATAGTGAAAATTCCAATCAGATGTCGTTTAAAATGTCAGAAATGACTTTTTTTCAATCATTTTGTGTTTGATGCCGGAAAATTTGAAAACTGCAAAGTGTATTAAATTATACCTTAGTTTATTAAAATTAACAAATAATACCGAAGAAATGTATTTCAGCAATGCATATGACAATTTTAATTGCTTTCATGAATGACCATCCGGTCTTGGCCAAGGGTAATAAGCCAAACAGCTACCAAGCAAAATATAACATCAATAAAATAATTGAAGTTGAAGCGAGTTTTTTATTTCATCCCTCATTTTTGAAGCCAACTGTCTCATCCGGTTATTCCCACTTAGGGCTTGCGAGTCGTTTAAAATTGCACTTGCCAAATCTTCGTATTGTTCGATTCCTGTTATGGAGGGCAGAACAAACATTTGCAAAAATTTTTCAAGTACAACTCGACATCGACCTGAGGATTATGACAACAAGTAATTTAATACCATATGAAGTTAATGATTTACGTTTTGTACCTTTTGAAACAGTAAAGACCAATACACCTTTCCACAATATTTCTTGCTTTTGCATGAGCTTCATACAAAATAAGTTTAAAATATAGGTATTTATATATTTGGTAGTATGTATTTGAAAAATATCTAAAGTCAATTATTCTTCTTGAAATTCGATAAAAAAATCTTAAGCTGATTGCAAAACACACAAATCAATGCAAAACGACACCTCATTAGGTATCGCTCAAATTGTATCGTCTGGGCGATAGCGTTTCGACGATTATTGACTTACGTGAAGCAAATGTTCAACCGTCAAAACGATATCGTCTGGACGATAAACGATTATTAAAGTTACGTGAATTAAAGCTATCGTCGAAACGCTATCGTCTGGCGATAATCGACATACGGAATGAGTGCCCAGGCTGGATTTGGAGTTTGTCATTGAAGTCAAGGATGGATTGCTTGATAGTAGACTATTCGGCATTTAGTGAGGCGAAGGAGGAAAGGAGATTCTCAAAGCTGGCAGGGTTCAGTGAGGTGCCTTCTTTTAACCTTTTACTATGGTTGGAGAGTATTTCCATTGAGGATTTGTGGCTGTTGGTAAGTTTCTCCAAAGAATGGTTGAATAGTTCATTATTAACTGACTGCATTTCGCCGACTTTGGTAGATTATGGCGGCTCTCGGACTGCAAATCACATAGAGAGTCCGCTAAAGCGATGAGATGATCGTTGTTACACTTGATGGCCAGCAAAATATGAGACAGGGAAACAAGATTTTGCAATATTCATGCAGGTATAATTTAGCACTCCTACCCAGTCCAATACAAATAGGGTGAAAGACCTTATTGCAGTGTAGGGTTCCTCACTTCGGCGGGGGTATACGAAAAGGTGTCAATACACCGGTGTGCACACAAGTGTGGTGTCTATGGGCCACTTAAGTCAGAGTTTGGAGAAAGGGCAGAACATAATACTAAAATGTGTACTCACACTGACAGAAATGAAAAGCATGCTTAACGTGAACACCTGCCAGTACGGCTTAATTTCACGGTGGGCACACCCACATTAGAGTCCTTGAGAAAGACGTTTGACAAAACGCCCCAGGGCCTATACAAGTTCTGACACCAGTCCTATTTTTCCTGACTGTTTGGTAAGAAAACAGTCGTCGACCCATTGGTTACGGGCGAGGCCTATCAGACACCTCTTCGTTCTGAAATAACGCTTCTAGTCTCCGCATTTGGAATAAACCACAGCCACCACAAGACCAACCTCTAAACGATGGGGGCTGTACCAATAATGAAATTGGTATAAGGGCCCCCCCATCACCCGTGGTGCCAGTTTATAGCTAATGGTAGAGCTCCCAATTCGACTGACTTACCCAGTCAAGATAGCTCATCACCTATCTTCTCTTGCACTGATTAATTTGGTGATGCCCACAATAAAGGCATCACTCAAATTTGGGCAGTGCCCCACTCACACTGACAGAAGGAGAAGAGTTGTTGATATGAAGAAAAGATGTGAAATGTGAAAAACGGCCTTGATGAAAGAGAGAAGGCAATGAATTTCTCCGCTCTACATTAAACTCCGAAAGAAAAATTCAATGGCGAAAACTTTGAGCGATGCAAAACAAAAATTTCGCGAATTATTAATACGAGAAAGCGAAGAGCAATTTACAGGTAAAAGTGGTATACAGAGATGCAAAAAAAGTCGAGATTTTTAGGAGCCGACTAGACAGAGCAGCGATTTCACAGAGCCGTTCATATCCATAACTCTTATTAAATAATCTGCATGCAGTCTTAAGCGTGGTATGCAGTTCTTCACAAACGAAATATCCCATACAAAAGTGACACAACGAAATCATGAACGAAAAATTTCGCTCTCCTTTTCGTTTTGCAGTACGCAGCTGCTGCGAAATGATGGCGGAAAAGTGGGTAGTTGTAGTAGATTGCTTGGTACGATTCTCCACCCTCTTTTCGCACACGTTTATTGTCCGGGACATTAATTGCTTGTAGAAATTTGGCATTTGTGCTGCAGTGTTGCCAGCTTTCATAAGAGGGTGGAGCCAAATTGGGAAATTTTGAAGCCGAAAATATCCCAACTCTAACTGCACATTTTTTAGTAATAGAAAATGAAAAAAACAACACAAACTCCTAATTGAGAGACTTTTTAGAGTTCCGTAGCCAAATGGCAAAAATCGGAACCCTATTAGATTCGTCATGTCTGTCTGTCTGTCTGTCTGTCTGTCCGTCCGTATGTCACAGCCACTTTTCTCCGAAACTATAAGAGCTATACCGTTGAAACTTGGTAATTGATGTATGTATTCTGTGAACCGCATTAAGATTTTACACAAAAATAAAAAAAAAAACAGTAAATTTTGGGGGTCCCCATACATAGAACTGAAACTCAAAAATTGTTTTTTCATCAAACCCATACGTGTGGGGTATCTATGGATAGGTCTTCAAAAATGATATTTAGGTTTCTAATATCATTTTTTTTCTAAAGTTAATAGTTTGCGCGAGAGACACTTCCAAAGTGGTAAAATGTATGAAATCATTTGGGGACCACCGGAAAATTTCGTTTAAGAAGAACTGCATAACACGCTCTAGCGTTGAGATAAATAGCGTTGGTAGACCAGTTTCTAAATAGAACATATATTTCGGCGTGTTTATGGGTAGACGATAGGTTTTTCTTAAATAAAATCGCAGCAAACTCTCCACTTGTGTTCCATAAAAGAGAATAGCCCATGCCGTAGCATTAAAAACATTATACTTGTTTTTTTTTTCGGATATTAGGTTATTGTTGAAAATACGATTCCTATTGGCACAAATAGCGGATTTTGGTTTTTCGCGTTTGTTATTAAGATGCTTATCCATCTTCATATTTCCATTCCCAAGTACATATACTCCGTAACAATATCAAGGGTCATTCCATTATATTCCCAGGTTTAATTTTTTGCAAGTTTTCCTGAACCGATTTTAAGAACCATAATTTTAGATTTGGACGTGTCGACCTCAAGACTCCACGACTTTCAATATTCAGATAGTTTTTTAATCATTAACTGCAGGGAGTGAGGCGAATTTGCGAGAATAACTATATCATCCGCATACATTACTAGCGATGGAGGCTAAGGTTACAACCTTGCCGTACACCGCGGTTAATCTCGAAAGATCCCGAAATTCAGGGGTCGAATTACCGCATCCGTGAGCGAGCCATACGTCTCTGAATTTTGTGGATTTTACAAGCGAAACAATAACAATTTCAGTCACGTATTACTCGATCACGGATGCGGTAATTCAACCCCTGCTACCATTGCAAATATTGGCCGTCGTTTGCTGGTACAGTTTCTCAATAGCTTTGCAAAATTTGGATGATACACCTAGGTTGTAGAGCTTGTAAAATAAAGCGGTTATATCTATTGTATCAAAGTTCAAAGGCCGCTTTGAAATCAACAAAAAAACAATTTTTTTTTTGTATGAGCCGAACTCGTGCTAGACTTCCTAAGACGAAAATATTGTCTATCGTTGAAAATCCTTTTCTAAAACCTGACTGAAATTCACTCAGCTTACGATTAGTTCGCACTTAAGTAGTCAGTAAAGACGTATGTATTTTAAGAGTGGAACTCAGGAACGAAATCCCTCTATAGTTGTTAGGATCTTCTGGATGCACTTTTTTGTAGATAAGCCATATGAGTGCATCGTAAAAGGTGCCAGGGGGAGTGCCAAATTAAAAAATTATATAAAGAGCGGTTGCTAGTTTTTCCTCAAAGACCGAAGAATTGTATTTAAAAAATTCCATTGGTATACCGTTTGACTCATGTGCTGAGTTTCGCTGTCATTGCACTTGGTGTCATTCATTTGGTGAGATATTTTACTGACAGAACTCAGGGCAACATATTTTCCGTTCAATATAGTAGCCGAAATTTTAGGACTGTGCAAGGTTTTTGACGGACTTGACGGACGTCAAACAAACTTAATGTTTCGATTCGCAGGAACTATTTTGTTATTTTGTGTGAGTTGCTCTTAACTATTACCGTCAGCTCTTTTTTTTTTGGCAAATGAGAGAGTTCTACTATAATGAGAAGTTCGCCTTAAACTCCCCATTTTATGGTTCTCCAACTTGGTAAGTGGTAACCCCGGCCAAAATGTGATTTTAGAACAGATACGTCTCTAATTTCATGCAACGAAAATTCAGTGTTTTATTTTCTCCTAAACGCTACACTAAATCCCAACCGAAAGAAAGCGTCCAAAATGTAACCACTTTAGGGCGATAATTTTTTGATATACCTACTTGTAAGCGCAGTGGCTTGGTGGTTAGTGTGTTGGACTACTAAGTGAGAGGTCAAAGGTCAAATTTGAATCCCGCGAAAATCCAAATTCCAACTTAGGTTTTTTTTTCCACTGCGCCACCTCTCGCGAACGTCTGACAAATATCCGCGAGTATAACTGCTTCTCAATAATAGCCGTTTGGAATCGGCATAAAATTGTAGATCCTTTCCAAAAATGTAAATCTAAAACAAAAGGAATGGTTGTGAGAAGCTAGGATAGGGTCCCTACGGACCTGTTGTGCCAACTATTTAATTAATTTAATTTTACCTACCGGGGAATATATTTTTCATAAACGTTGATATCAGAAATGTTTTTTAAAACAAGACCTCAATAACTCTACTAAAAGCTATTAAATCTCATGTTTTTCTTAGTTGCAAATTGAGCGAAAGGCATGGAAATTAGTTTGAAATTTTACAAAAACCTACCTTAACCGGCCGGCGGAATGCGGTTTAAAATCGAAGGGCTTTATCGGGTAACATATTTAAATAATGAGGTTTCAAATGTAAATAAGTCTGGATGAAAAATACAGAATATAAAATTAGTTTGGTCTAAAAAAGGGTACAAACTAAACTAAGTTCTAGACCCAGTGAATAATATAGCCGCTTGACTTTAGATTTTTTAATTCCTCTCAAGGTCAACGATTTAAATCAATGGAAAGGTAGGTAGGGATCTGTAAACTTTCTATGAATTCTTCACAAAGCCACATACCTAGATAAGTTTTACAAGCATTTGCATAAATCTATAGCTTGCTTCTGGAGTTGAGTAGACTTTGAATATCTTAACTTTGCATATTGTTTGAAAATATAAATATTATCTAATACAAAATTATTTTTTTTTTTATAAATTAAATGCAATTTAAAGTTTAAATTAATCAATTTTTCTTAAAGGCTTTACTTAAATTTACTTTGTATTTTTATCTTTTATCTTTTCATATATTGCAAAAACTTAATGCATTTATTTGCTTGACATTTCGTTGCGCCTGGCATATATAATATTTATAATCCATAAACAAATTGCCATATTTAATCATCATCACACAATTTGAAAATTGAAATGCGAACCATAACCATCGATTCATTCAATTGGAATACTATACCCCGTTTAAAATTATGTATATTCAGTAGTATGAGTAGTATGACACACTCATCATTCAAATCCATAAATAATTGCAAATCGAACCATAGAAATAGCTTTAATAATAGAACATTGTCGCCGTCTAGTGGATTATCGCAAGAAACTCTTAACCAAAGCGTCGGCTCATCGAGAGCGAATTCATTACCTCGACCGATTTCTCCATCGCCCTCTGTTGCAAGCGAAAAGAACGAAGGCGATGTGCAAGTAAGTACTGAAATATACAGAGAGCTTTTATTTTGTTCAACGAAAAATTCGAACTTGTTTTTTTTAAGGAAAAACACGAACGCGAGGAGGAGGAACGAAAGCGACGAATCCAACTCTACGTTTTTGTATCTCGCTGTATATCATATCCGTTTAATGCAAAACAACCCACGGATATGACGAAAAGACAAGCGAAAATCGCAAAGCACCAACTCGAAGCAATAAGTACGCGATTTCAGGTATTTATTTAAACAAATGAAGTCCGTTTTGCAATCTGATGCTATTTTTTGTTAACTCATTTCAAAATAGGCTTTTCTAAAGGGCGAAACACAAATAATGGCCGACGAGGCATTCCAAAACGCAGTACAAAGTTATCATGATGTCTTCTTGAAATCTGAGCGAGTGCAGAAAATGGTGCAATCAGGTGCATGCTCGCAGCACGACTTTCGGGAGGTGTTTCGAAATAACATCGAAAAGCGCGTGAGGTAGGTCAAAGCTATATAATATAACCGAAGCGTCGAATAACTGTTGAAATATTTCTTCAGGTCTCTTCCAGAAATCGATGGACTAAGCAAAGAAACAGTTCTCACTTCCTGGATGGCCAAATTCGATATTATCCTGAAAGGAACTGGTAAGTTGAGTGCCATAGATAGCCGGGTGGGAATTAATTTTTCTTCATATCTCTTCGTAGGGGAAGAGGACACCAAACGTCCATCGAGAATGCAACAGTCGCTGAACAGTGAATTGATTTTATCCAAGGAACAGCTGTACGATATGTTTCAACAGATATTGAGTGTTAAGAAGTTCGAACATCAGATACTTTTCAATGCGTTAATGGTAAGTATATACGGTTACAACATATAAACATTTAATAGTGGGTCGATTATATTTTTTACCCCTACTCCAACATCACTGGGCCTGTTGTGATAAATAATTTTGTCAGTATTGTTAGTAAAGTGATTGTGGCTTGCGA
This sequence comes from Cheilosia urbana, assembly GCA_946477585.1. Classification (NCBI taxonomy): domain Eukaryota; kingdom Metazoa; phylum Arthropoda; class Insecta; order Diptera; family Syrphidae; genus Cheilosia; species Cheilosia urbana. The sequence continues at coordinate 8,662,930 of OX297857.1, forward strand.
CACTGTTGACTTTGACTATCTGCAATAAAAAGCGTTTACCGGTTAGGTTCATGAATAAGATATGGGGGTAATAATAATTGAGACCCCCAACTCACAATCCTCTTGCCGCTGGCCACCTCAGTTTTTTATTTTTTTTCAAATTCGTCACTTTGTATGTATTGTCTCTGATTTGTATATTCTCTTTGGCATTATGTATTGCAATGCAGTGAAAGCTTTAACCTCTGCTATCGAACTTACAGCTGACAGAAGCGAAACTAGCAGTTTAAAATTCAAAAACAAATTTCCTGTAAGCTTTAGATGTTTGTTGTGATAATGTGAGATAATCTGTTACCACGTCATAGCATTGAACTTCCAAACGCAGCCAGGCTAACTGTTAGGTAGGTACCTACAACCGGCGGCGCACTGTGGTAAAAAATTAATTTTTTGGTTGCAAAAATAATATCTTTTGAACACATGAAGATATCGCTACAATTTTGTTTTCTTCTTAAAGAAAATTTCCAAGCCTATAAAAATGGTGATTTTTAAGAAAATTTATTTATTTATTTATTTATTTATTTATTTATTTATTTATTTATTCATCTACGGATATGAAATCTTATAGATTACTTACAATTCAATATGTAATTAGATAATATAAAATATAAGTTAAAGCTAATGTACAATATTTTGTAATTTTATTTTAAATTCCAATCTGTTTACTGAGAGATCCAGTTCATAACATAAAGAATTAAAGCGTTTTATACATTTAGAAAAAGATTCATTGCAACCATAATTGTATCTATGTTTTGGATTATTAAAAAGATGTCGTAGACGTAATCTTCTCTCTGGAATATAGATTTCAAAGTAGGTAAGAATTTGTGGACACTTAATACGATATGAAAATACATCATGAACAAACAATATGCACTGAACAGACCGTCTTTTTTCTAATAAATCAAGACCAATTAAGGCACATCTAGATGCATATGAAGGAGAATCAATTCTCCAACTTAGCTGCCTGACTACAAATCTTGTAAAAGCTTTTTGAACTCTTTCAATACGTGTTATCCCAATAGAGGAAGAAGGACACCATACAATTGAACAATACTCAAGAATTGGACGAACTAAAGCCATGTAAACCGATTTTAAAGCATAAGGGTTGGAGAATTCATTGCAGTTTCGCTTAACGAAACCAAGCATTGAATTTGCCCTGGCTATAATATAGTCTACTTGTAACGAAAATGACAACTTCGGATCAAAATTGAATCCAAGATCACGAATCTCAGATTTGCGATCAAGAATCTGGTTGAAAATTTGGTAGTTGTGTATCATTGGAACTAAAGTACGATGTGGATAAAACATTTAAATCATTTTGAAGATTTTGTTGATCAATTCTATTTTTTATGCATAGATATATTTTTATGTCGTCAGCATACATCAAACATAAAGCATTTTTAAGAAAAAATGGGATATCATAAACGAAAATGTTAAATATAAGTGGTCCGAGGTGACTTCCTTGAGGAACTCCCGATGAAACTTTTATGGTACTAGAGCGAAAATCACCTAATTTCACACATTGTGTTCTATCATGGAGGTAGCTGGATATCTATTTCAGGAGCAAACCATGTATACCAAAAGCTTTAAGTTTAGCTATAAGGATTTCATGACAAATTGAATCGAAGGCTTTGACAAAATCTGTGTAGATAGTGTCAACCTGGTGACCAGATTCAAAAGAATCGGTGACATATCTACAGTAAAGCATTAGGTTTGTCGAAGTAGATTTACCTGGGCACTCATTCCGTAACTCTGAGAACGATAATCGTTTGCGCGATAGTAGTCAACGATCTCGTCATCAATTTGCTTTCCGTAACTCTATCACTATCTTCTCGTCTATCGTTTTTTGTATACAACGAGAGAGAGCATTGAGAGCACTGAGTTTCTTTCAGAGACTTTCAAACTATAGTGAAAATTCCAATCAGATGTCCTTTAAAATGTCATAAATGACTTGATTTTTCAATCATTTTGTGTTTGATGCCGGCAAATTTGAAATTTGAAAAGTGTATTAAATTCATTATTAAAATTCACAAATAATACCGAAGAAATGTATTTCACAAATGCATATGACAATTTTAATAGCTTTCATGAATGACCATCCGGTCTTGGCCAAGGGTAATAAGCCAAACAGCTACCAAGGAAAATATAACATCAATAAAATAATTAAAGTTAAAGCGACTTTTTTATTTCATCCCTCATTTTTGAAGCCAACTGTCTCATTCGGTTATTCCCACTTAGAGCTTGCGAGTCGTTTAAAATTGCACTTGCCAAATCTTCGTATTGTTCGATTGCTGTTATGGAGGGCAGAACAAACATTTGCAAAAATCGCAATTTTTCTGGGTTCGTAGCTATACTTTTTATTTTTTCAAGCAGAACTCCACATCGACCTGAGGATTATGACAATATGTAATTTAATGCCATATGAAATGATTTACGTTTTGTACCTTTGGAAACAGTAAACACCAATACACCTTTCCACAATATTTCTTGCTTTTGCTTGAGCTTCATACAAAATAAGTTTAAAATGTGGGTATTTATATATTTGGTAGTAAGTATTTGAAAAACATCTAAAGTCTATTATTCTTCTTGAAATTCGATAAAAAATCTTAAGCTGATTGCAAAACACACAAATCAATGCAAAACGACACCTCATTAGGTATCGCTCAAATTGTATCGTCTGGGCGATAGCGTTTCGACGATTATTGACTTACGTGAAGCAAATGTTCAACCGTCAAAACGATATCGTCTGGACGATAAACGATTATTAAAGTTACGTGAAGCAAAGCTATCGTCGAAACGCTATCGTCTGGCGATAATCGACATACGGAATGAGTGCCCTGGCATAAATCCATGCTGTTCATCACAAATGTGTTCTTTTATATTAAAAAATAGGTGATCTTTAACTATAAGCTCAAACAATTTAGGGATTGCAGAGATCTTACTAAATTTTGTGCGCCTGATTTGTAAATAGGACTTACATATGAAAATTTCCATTGATTTAGAAAAACAGCAGTAGAAAGAGATTTATTAAAAATAATCAGAAGCGGAAAAGCTAACGAAAATTGACATTGCCTTAAAACAAAAGATGGAATTCCATGAGGGCCAGGATTCAAGCCGGATTTTAATTTAGAGATACCATTAAGGATATCGGTTTCGAAAAGATTAAGAGTTGAAATATTAGCATCACTGGTGGAATAGATTTCTGTTTGATCGATATTTAATACGGAATGGTCAACATAAACTGATTTAAAGAATTTAGAGAAAAGTTCGCACGTACTTTGTATGTCATTTGATGTCTGACCATTGAATTCCATATTTTCCTGAAGAGCTGCAGATCGTTTTTTACTGTTCAAAATAGTCCAAAAAGCCTTTGGATTACTTGAAATGCGAGTTTGAATATTCAGTACATATTGCTGGTTCAAATATTTGTTCAGAAAATCATATTCCTTTCGAAACTGACAAAAAAGATTTTTGTCAGCTTCGGAATTGGATTTTCTGAATTTTTTAAAGGCTTTATTTTTTACATTTTTTAATTTAACCAAACGTTTATTAGACCAAGGAGTTTTAAATGATTTCCAAGACTTTCTTTTTGGAATATATAGGTTTAATCCGATAGATAAGATGTCCACGAATTTTTTGTACGCACCTTGTAAAGATAAATCGGGAAGCACATGCGTCCAGTCAGTAGATGCAATGTAATTATTTCTTCACATGTTGTTTCTAAATCTTAGGCTGAAGTAAGATTTTCTTTGAAAATAGAATTAGCGGTGAAAGGAATTAAAGAAAAACTTTAAAAACAGGTAAAATTTTACGAATCAAGAAAAAAAGGTCAAACGACAATTCTGTGCCTAAAAGGCAAAACATCTTAAGTCGACATAAGTTGTTTTAGCTATTTAACGTCTTTTTAATTCTGGGCACTTATTCCGTAACTCTGAGAACGATAATCGTTTGCGCGATAGTAGTCAACGATCTCGTTATCAATTTACATTCCGTAACTCTATCACTATCGTCTCGTCTATCGTTTTTTTTTATACGAAGAGAGAAAGCATTGAGAGCAATGAGTTTCTTTCATAGATTCTCAAACTGTAGTGAACATTCCAATCAGATGTCGTTTAAAATGTCATAAACGACTTTTTTGCAATCATTTTGTGTTTGATGCCGGCAAATTTGAAAATTTCAAAGTGTATTAAATTCATTATTATTCCTTAGTTTATTAAAAATAACAAATAATATCGAAGACATATATTTCACCAATGCATATCAATTTTAATTGCTTTCTTGAATGACTATCCGGTTTTGGCCAAGGGTAGTAAGCCAAACAGCTACCAAGGAAAATAGAAGATCAATAAAATAATTAAAGTTAAAGCGAGTTTTTTATTTCATCCCGCATTTTTGAAGCAAACTATCTTATTCGGGTATTCCCACTTGAAGCTTGCATTTTTTCTGGGTTCGTATAGTTAATGATTTACGTTTTATACCTTTGGAAACAGTAAACACCAATACACCTTTCCACAATATTTCTTGCTTTTGCTTGAGCTTCATACAAAATAAGTTTAAAATGTGGGTATTTATATATTTGGTAGTATTTGAAAAACATCTAAAGTCAATTATTCTTCTTGATATTCAATAAAAAATCTTTAGCTGATTGCAAAACACAAAAATCAATGCAAAACGACACCTCATTAGGTATCGCTGAAATTGTATCGTCTGGGCGATAGCGTTTCGACGATTATTGACTTACGTGAAGCAAATGTTCAATCGTCAAAACGATATCATCTGGAATATATATATATATATCATACGGAATGAGAACCCTGTTTTCCTTACTCTATTTTTAAGCCAAACCAGGTTCAATATTGGGGAAGCTATAGCTGTTTTAAAACAGCTTAAGTCATATACTGTAGTGCAGCACTTAAAATTTAAGATGGCTCTCCTGAAAAGTATACAAAATTGGGATAAAATGTTTTACCTTTTAGGCACAGAATTTAATAGCTGCATTTAATTGTTCACAGGGTGATCCAAAATATTTTTTTTACAACAGTAACGAAGCAATTTCAAATGTTTTAGCAAAGAATTTAAAGAGCATTTTTTTCATTTTGTGGCGCATCAGTATATCCTACAATAAATTCAAATTTATGTTTAAATTAAATTAACGTTCAAACGAAATATAGGTGATCAGTGGGTAACTTTACTTCCTTTAAGGAATTAATTACACCATGCAAATCTGAAGCGATGCTATTATGTAATCAACTTTACTATTTACGAAAAACAAAGCCTAGCGGCGAGAACTTGACCGCGTTCTAAGGAAAAGAAATATCTTTTATCGATTTCTTCTATTGGGATTTTCAGATTTGTACTCGATTTCAGAGTTTTTGCGCCCAATAAAACATGAATTGAGGTCAAATGATTCTGACATTTTGCAGCTGTTTTGAAATTTTAGTTCCGGTTTATTTTAAGATTAGATTAAGATTAAGATTTTTATTGGTAACTTCATATTTTTTTACAAAATTTACAATAAAAAAGTAAGCATGGCTTTGCCGTCTGCCTGGTTGACAAAAAAAAAGAAAAATGAAATAAAAATACTAAAATAATAATAATAAAAAACTACGATTAACGATTTGTTCCGGTTTATAAAATTCCCTTCATTTAGGTTCGTACCCAATGCGGGTGGCCAAATGCAAACTTTTTTCTATCATCCATCTCGCTAAAGAAATCAAGATATACTAAAAGGCTCTTAATCTGAAGTGGATTACATTTATGCGCCCAAATGAACATGAAAATTGAGGCTCTAAATCTGGCAAAAGGGCTTTTTCTTTCCCATTGGAGAAGGACTATAAAAAGTTACTCCTTAAGGTTCTTTTTAAGCTTAGACTTAGAACTCTTTTTGATTTAATAATGTTCATTCATCCCTTATATAATCCAAATACAATCAACACTTCCGAACTCATAAAATAATATTTCAAAATTAAAATAAAAAATAAATAGTTGGCGCAGTAGTTCCGCCTATGCCTATAGCTTCCTAGAAACCTAAGTTTCAGTTTGTAGTGTGAGTTTTTCATTTTTTGCCCAATTGAGAAGATCTTTCATGACACTAATGTCGTTTTCCATTGGGACCAAAAATCAATCTTTTTTTTTTATCTAAATAACTTTTAACGTTCCATTGGACAGAAATATCAATCTTTTTTCGATTCGGATCACTTTTTGCAGATCTCGATATTTTTTCGGAGCTGCACATACCAATATAATTTCCACAGCTGTTTTACGTCATTTTGCGAAGTTTGCTTTCAAAACAAATGCGCAAAGTTTCGTGAAAACCAAAATAACAAAATACATAACTAGCTATGGATATGATTTCGGAGGAATTATAATCTTCATTGTCTCCCTCGTCATCTGAAGACTACAAATCCCCAATAATACCTACTTCATTTGTATCTTCAACAGGCGAAACATTTTTGAGGTCGATATCCATTTGTGATTTTGCCAAAAACGAATGCCATTTGAACAGCTGATATTATTGTCAATTAACGCACTAATCCATTTACAAAAGCAGATCAATTTCGTTGCGCGTTCCATGAGCAGCGTAAAATCTGAGATCTGAAAAAGATTTCTGGTGGTCCCAATGGAAAACCACGTAATACTCTCATATGTTTGTCAGACGTTCAGATGGAATTTGCGTTTCCTGGGATCGACCCTGGCACCACTGGCTTAGTAGTCCAACATACAACAAACTGCGCCTGAGACGTTTCAATTGAATTGGTAAACAATTTGCCGTTTAAGTGGAGGTTATACCGGATGTTGTGTGCAAATTTCAGCCTTCTATGCCAATTAGTTTCTGAGATAGACCTAGGTACGAAATTGCTCTAATTAGTTATGCCTATCTCACAAACTAATTGATGTAGAAGGCTGAAATTCGCACACAACATCCGGTAACCTCTTATTAAACGGAAAGTACCAAGGGTAGCGAAACGTCGACTGGTGCGAGTAATTAGTAATTTGGTGAAAAAAATTATTTCATTCGCACAAAAAAACTGTTTATTTCTTGATCTACAAAAAAAATTAATATATACTTTTTTGTAAATAATGCTCGTAGATTTATTTGTGCGGAAGAATGTTTTGCCAAAATATTAATATTAATATAGGTACACCTTTTTTGTAGATCATGCATATGTGCCGAAAAATGTTTTGCCAAAATGTTAATATTCTTAAAGATAACGGGTGATTTTTTAAGAGGTTTAGAAATTTTTTTAAAAACAAAACACAAAAAATTCGAAAAAATGAATGAAATATTTATTTGAATCGATAGTTTGAACCTTGCAATTTAATGTTTAAAGATAATTTCATGCAAATGTTGACCGCGGCTGCGTCTCAGGTAGTCCATCCGCTGAGTCCAATTTTGGCATACTCTTTCACACATATCGGCCGGTATCTCACGAATGAATGCATGGATGTTGGCTTCCAGTGCGTCAATCGAAGCGGGCTTGTCCCTATACACATTAGCCTTGACATACCCCCACAAAAAATAATCTAATGGTGTCAAATCGCACGATCTAGGCGGCCAATTGACCGGCCCGAAACGTGAAATTAACTGTTCACCAAACTCGCCTCGCAATTGCGCCATTGTTTCGCGTGCTGTGTGGCATGTGGCGCCGTCTTGTTGAAACCACATATCATGCAAGTCAAGAACTTCCATTTCGGGCAAAAAAAAAGTTTGTTATCAACGCTCGGTAGCGTTCACCATTGACAGTAACGCTGCGATTCGCATCATCTTTGAAGAAATATGGCCCAATAATGCCGCCGGCCCATAAACCGCACCAAACAGTGGCTTTTTCGGGATGCATTGGTAGCTGTTGCAATGCTTCTGGCTGATCTTCACTCCAAATGCGGCAATTTTGCTTATTTACGTACCCATTCAACCAAAAATGAGCCTCATCGCTGAACACAATTTTTCGATAAAAAAGCGGATCCTCGGCCAGCTTTCCAAGAGCCCATTCACCAAAAATTCGGCGTTGTGGTAGGTCGCCTGGCTTTAGTTCTTGCACAAGCTGTATCTTAAAAGGCTTTACGCACAAATCCTTCCGCAAAATTTTCCACGTAGTGCTGTAACAAAGGCCTAACTGCTGGGAACGGCGCCGAATCGACATTTCGCGGTCTTCTGTCACACTAGCTGATACGGCCGCAATATTTTCTTCACTACGCACAGTACGTAAACGTGTTGGTGGTTTAATGTCCAACAAAGTAAATTTGGTGCGAAATTTGGTCACAATCTTCCGAATAGACTGCTCAGAAGGTCGAGAATGCCGATCATAAAATGGAAGCAGCGCGCGATGAACATTTCGAACCGAGCACGAATTTTGATAGTAAAATTCAATAATTTGCAAGCGTTGTTCATTTGTAAGACGATCCATGGTTAAATTGCAAACCAAACTGAAGCTGTTTGACAGCGACACAAGGTACTAAACACACGTCAACTGTCAAAACCAGTGTTGCCAAAACCAAACCAGCTAAAAAATCACCCGTTATTTACAAAAAAAAGTCCATCACTATATAAAGTACGGCCCTTTTAACCATTTTCATTCGTTAATGGTGTGTTCTCTTAATCGATTCCCATCGACAAAACCACACTCCATCTAGATTCCAGACTCCACAGTCCACACTAGTGCCTTTGATCTGGGGGCGATTTTGCCATGAGAAATGTGTAAATTATTCTGGCCTTCTGGGTTATATGTTTAATTTTAGTATTCGTTGGCTTTCCGTATGTTAATGCAGACTCTTCACAAATTAAAAAAAAAAAAAATCACTTATAATAATAAAGCTTTGCAATTTCCAACTCTAAAGAAGTACGGAACCTTCGGTGCGCGAGTGATACTCACACTTGGCCGGTTTTTTTGTTTAAAAACACCAACGTCAAAGAAACTTTTGAATGAGTTAGTAAAATACGCTTGCTCCGGAGCCACAGCCTAAGCGAGACCTGTCTGCCACAATTTTTTGCTAATTTGGGGCCTTTTTCAGTTGGAAAAGGCGCTTTGCAAATTTTTCAAGTGCTCTTATTTCCAAATAGAACGCAGTTTACTATCACAACATAGTTATAGCCAGAGACAATACTGAGACCCCCACCTTCGGCCGATTTCCCGTTACCTTGCCTACAAACTATATTTTTACGGAGTGTACACAATTTCATACAATGTCACGAAACTTCAACACACCCTCAAAAAATATCAACAACTTCCGGTGACTGCCGGTGTCGGCAAATTTGCTGCCAGCGTTCATTGAATTTTGTCCGTTAAATTTGAAATTATTCGTTACGTGTGAAAAGTATTTTATTTTAGGAATAAGTGCACTTTTTCTGAAAATATTTATGAAAAATTATTACTGCAGAATGGTTGTAGGAAAATAAAAACATTTTGAGCAATTTTTCTTCAGTTATTTAAGAAAAATGTAGACATGAAATCGAGGTTAATGATATTCAAAAGCGGAAAATACGCAACAATGTTTGTCCTAATATGTTTCTGGAATATACAACAACTCATTTAGATAGTATTATTAACCAAACAAATTTTATTAATCGTCTTTTAAAAATTTATAATAACCAACCAATAGCATTCAGTTATCTTAAAATGTGGTATTCTCGAGCTCTATCACATTCCCCCATGGTTGGTAGCGGTTGGCAGCATTGCATTTATATTTTTGGTATATTTTTACATGTCACACGGATTCTAAATTGACATAACACTGACAGGAAAACAAAATGGCGAATTTGAAAAAAAAAAAACTGAGGGGGCCAGCGGCAAGAGGATTGTGAGTTGGGGGTCTCAGTATTGTCTCTGGTTATAGCGTTTAGCCGGTCAATGCTTGTTTAGTATCGTGCAAAATTTCAAACTTTGCAGAACAACTTCAGACTTCTTCTTATTGGCCTTTTTTTCTTGGGATTTTCAATACTCTGCAGTGGTCACCGTGAGTAACAGCGACAATTTTGTTTTTCTTGGTGAAAAGCTCAGATGGCTTATAAAACACCTGTGAATCAGTGTAGTTTAGATTTTTAAAAATTGAAAGGTCAGGAAAAGTTGGGCAGATTCTGTAAATGGATGATCGATTTCAATTTTAACTGCATCTATAGAAAATATTTAAAGAGGCTTGTTTTATGTTTTTGAAATGGAAAAGTTGAAATATTGTCGTTGACAGAAATAGCTATATAAAAGCAGAACAACACAAAGAGGTGGAATTTGTGGATGCATTCGTAAATGTGGTAGATTTGAAAATAAAAATCATAGATCATGGGGACAACACTGGTGTGAATTGAATGCAAGTGTTTTTGAGAAGAACAATTAGACATGAGGGAAATGTTAAAATAATGTTGAAACTTTATAGATTTCTTCAGTTTATTTCTTTTACAAACATTCTATCGCTATTGCTTCACGAATGCTGCAAACTAAAAGTCAGCAATTGAAAAGTATGCCTATTAGTCTTAAGGTAGGTACACAAGGCAGCTTCTATAAAAGAAGTGTTTTTCAATAAAAATACAAGACAACAAATTTTAATAGAAAGGTTACAGAGGTTGATAGAGGTTATTGAAAGTATTTCTACTTACCAGTTTATATCCGCATCTTCAGTCCTGAATTTCTGTAATCCTCTTCAGAAAAAATGGTGATGTTTCAACTGTAGATTATTCTAAATGTCAGGTGGTCAATGTTTTATAACAAAAATCAGCACATTATTATTTTTTTTGTAGTCTTTATTTGATGCACTAAATTCTTTGTAACAAGTAACAATTTACCTCTTCACATTCTTTTGCATATTTTTTTCACGGAATATTTAAAATTTTGAAACTATTAAGAATAAAAGTTTTTTATTTAAATTTTTTTTCCATAATTCCGAACTTTACAAAATCTCGAAAAGGGATTTAACATAACATTTCACATTTAAGCAGTAATACTATGTTTTTTGTCCGCATGTACATAGGTAGGTTCTCCGACAAATTTGTATTAGCCAAATTTGCAAATACATACTTTAAAAGTTGGAATTTAAAATGAAAACAGGATGAAGAAATAGACTCGTTTTTGTTTTATTAAAAGCATATACATTAGGGGAAGTGGTATAGACATAAAACAACTGTGGTTGTGTGAATTTGAATATATTTATCGCTTGGGAAGGGATTTTTTCCTCTTTTCCGTTCATATTTAGCCTGGATATTACCGTGCAGCCTTGGTAAAAAACGTTTCGGATTGGGAGACTCAAGGGCAAGTATGATTATAGCCGTCTCTGTTGAAGCTGGGACGAATATAAACGTGAACAAGTCTGAAAGGATGATCATCTCCAGAAGGCCTGTCTAATGCATGTGAGTGCCGTCCAATTGGAAGATTTTGAGAAGTTTAAACATCTCAGGGTCTTATGCACTACCTATTTTGAGTTTTCCTTTAGTATTGAGACGGTTTGGTCAATTTTGAGATAGCTAACTCATTTTGTTATCAGGGCAGCCGAACTTGGTGTCAAAGTTATGTTGTTGTTTTTTTATTCAGTCGTGCGCCTTTGGTCGTGTGATTTGGGTACTACACGAAAGAATAAGTTCGTTGCATCAGTGCTAATACTCGCAGGGATCGTGTAGGGAACACCAGAATGCGTAAGGTACTCAATGTCGAACAGCTACTTCTCGGAGCGGTCCATGTTTCGAAATTCACACCAAACGCATATCCCCACGTCGGATTCCAAGACGTGCTGTAGAACTGGCGCAGGATGGTATCAAGATAGATCAAGCCCGAAAACTTTACTCTACCTGCATGGGAATCGCCTTCGATGTTTTACAATCGCTGGTGGAAGATCAACAGCTCTGGAGGGTCCAGTTAAGTGTCTTACACTCTCGGCCCTGGTAATAATTCAAGCGGGACATTGAAAATAAACAACGAAATGAATCTACATTTGTGTTACTGTTACCTTTGCTTTGTGTTCATAAATAGTTGCTTACTCTGAAAACAAAAACAATGATCTGCAATTTGAGATAAATCGAAAATAAAAACCTCAGGCTCTACGAAAATATCAGATCGATAGAAAATTCCAATACACTTCATGCAAATGCTTATTGTGGTAGAAATCGCTGTAAATTTTGCATGCACAATTTTTGTTTTGTTTTTTTTACTACTGTTATGCACGCAATAGAATTGGAAAATCACTACTGAACTAAGCTAAATATAATAATGCATCAAAATAATGTAGGCACTACAACGTACCACCTCATCAGCTTCAAACAATTAACTTTTGGCATTGGATATGAATGGTAGTGTTTACACACTGCTTGAAATATTAGCGTCCCGTCCAATAATCTTTCCTGTTTTAAAAAAAAAAGATGATGAAATTGAAATGATACCTCAAATATTCTACAATAATTGTGAAATGACAGAAAAAGTTCTTTCATATATAGTGATATAATCTATATAGTTTTTATATAATTTTAAAGAAATATGTGCATTATTATTTACAGAGCTACTATTTCTAAGATGTTCATTTTAGCTCAAAGATGTAGTAACTATTGAAAACCAAATAACATCCATGACGGATACCTTACCTAAGATATTCATTTTAATTTGAACTGAAGACACTCCTTTTGTCACAACCTTAAAATAACTAAAAAGGCACTTGCAATTTGGTGCTCGGGCATGAATAAAAAACCAGCGGATAAAGTTTTACGTTAACCCAACATAACATGTGAAAATTCATACCTTCTATCAAAAATTTAAAAAAGCTCTTCTCAAAACGAAATCTTATCAAATCTAGTTCTACATAAAATGGGAAAAACAGAAAAAACGCCTGCCAATGTGTCAAAAAGCAAAAACCTATAGACTGAGATAAACTGTGCAGTTCGTCTTCTCTCTCACTTTCGCCATTTATTTTTAGTTATTCATTGTTCTAACTTTGTATTTTTGTAGTCGTAATATTTATATTAAAGTCGCCAAGGCTGAATAATGAAGGATTATGGAAGAACTATGGAAAAATTATGGAAAATTAAGGTCCAAAACAGTCATTTGCAACTGAGAAGTCAAAAACAAAAGATGAAATATTTTTACGATCGTTTATTTAAGCACAGATGTTTTCGTTAGTTTTGTGCTTAGTTTTTGATTTTTGTGCTCCAACGGTTTCGGGGAAAATCGGCCTTGAAAAGTGCTCTGCCAAGTTGACGTCAAGCCAGCAGAGCACATAGTCAAATCGCCCGAAAATTAAAAAAATAATACTGCTAAGTTTTCAGCTTCGTAGCTCAAGCCGTTTAGCTAGAAATCGCATTACTAATTTCTATTCTAGTAAGTGCATAGAAAACTGTTAACTCTAATCCTAAAAACGGACGAAAATCAAAAAAATAAAAAGCACATACATATCTTTGATTAATGTGCTTTCGATTTGCTTAGTCATTGATTTTTGTGATGTCCTTATTTAGCCTCTAATCCATTTTTAGGGTTCCGTAGCCAAATGGCAAAAATCGGAACCCTATTAGATTCGTCATGTCTGTCTGTCTGTCTGTCCGTCCGTATGTCACAGCCACTTTTCTCCGAAACCGTTGAAACTTGGTAAGTAGATGTATTCTGTGAACCGCATTAAGATTTTACACAAAAATAAAAAAAAAAACAGTAAATTTTGGGGGTCCCCATACATAGACCTGAAACTTAAAAAAAAAATTCATCAAACCCATACGTGTGGGGTATCTATGGATAGGTCTTCAAATATTTAGGTTTCTAATATCATTTTTTTGAAGTGAATAGTTTTCACGAGAGACACTTCCAAAATGGTAAAATGTTTGTCCTCCCTCTCTCCCCCCCTCCCCTCTCGAATTTTGTTGTATCTAGACTTTTTCGCGTTTGTTGCAAGTTTTTGTTATTGTTAGTTTCCTCTTTATTGCTGCTTTGGAAAAAGTTAGATATGCTGTTTTTTTGTCTATTATTTTCATTGCTAGTTGTTGTATTTTCAGCCTGTCTCTGTTTCTTAGCCACTTGAGCAAGGACTCTCATTATCGCATTTATTTTCGTCATTTATGTACTGCAATCATCTTCTATTAGGGTTATTTCCTATCTCTCTCTTTCCTCTCTTTCCTATCCCTCTTTCTTTTCAAAAAAAACTTGAATGCCGCGCTGTGCCCCGCATTATAAGGGTATTCATAACCCCTTGAGCGCGAGTAAAATTATAAAAAAAAAGAAAAGTTGTTTCTGGGTTCCTTATTTCTTTTTGTTGTTTTTCAAGAGGCTTCGATATGTCTTTCTTTTCTCTAAGTGTTTCGTTAAGGTCTTCTTTAGTCTGATCTTCCTTTATCTACATATATTATTGCTTTTTTATAAGCTCTTAATTTTGTCTTGTTTTTCAATACAGTGTCTTTTGTGATTGTGATCCTACTAAAACTGGTCTGGTTTTTTCTCCTTTTTCCGATACGTCTAATAAAGTCAAGTTCTTCTTTTTTTGTTTCGACTTCTACTACTTCATTAAAGAAGATCTTGAAGATTTTTGACATCGGATTCCACTTCGTTAATATTTATTATACAATTCTACGTTTTTTCTTTTTAGCGTCTTTTCTAAATATTTTACTTTATTCTTTAAGAAGTTTTGTTTTTCTTCTAAATTTTGATTTTTTTTCGGCTAAGTAGTTTAATGTTTGCTCTTATTGATTATTTTGTACTGTTATTTTATTTGTCAGCTCCGTTTTTAAGTTAATATGGTGTCTAGTTTTTATCGACGTTACTGTTTTCAGACATGTTGCAGTTTTTATGTCCGCTACTGTATACCGAAACTCAAATTAAGTGTCAGGTAAATGACACTAATATAGCTTTCAAAGTTGCTTGTTTACATTTTGTTTATCGCGTTTTTTCTACGTTAAATCTTATTTCAGCTTATTTTTTTCAACAAAAACGATAATAAACTATAGTGTCGGCATTTTATTGCTTTAAAGTCCTTGTCGTAATTTAAATTTTTCACAAATTCTATTTGTCATTGACGTTCGAGTGTGGAATAGAGCTTTTGGCAAAAAAATAAAGAAAAGAATAGCAGAAAATAGGAACAGTGTACTCACCACAGCCGTGATCAGTTACAGAGACGGGAGGGGGGACCAGATCCATTGGAGTTGGTTGGACAAGAATCCGTATTTGTGCTTTTTCCTTTCTTTATCTTTTTGTGGAATATTTAAGTTGTAATTTTCCCTCTTTCCTTTGATATTCTGTGAACGTTTTCACTTATTTCATATGGAAAAGAAACAGCATAATGGTAGTACAAGAAAAAGAAAGCAATGGCGACTTTGATTTTGATTTTAATTCTTACGAAACAAAAATGTATGATTTATAAATACGAAAGTATATGGGAAAGGGGCATCACATTATTCGGCAGACGATAAATTATGACATGGGGGAGGACGTGTGAGGCAGAAATTCAAATTGTGCAGTGTATCAGACTGTTGAGGGAAAAATATAAACGGTTTCTTTTGACAATTAACAATTTTTTTACTTTCACACAGATTATATTTTTTAAACAACTTCGAGTATGTCGGACTATATATGCGGTTAATGTGCTTGAAAATTAGTACAAAGCGCGGGTCCTATCGCACCTGTTAACACAAACACAACTGCTATCAGATTGTATATACAATGCACATTTTAAATGAGTTGGATACATCCAATAAGTTATTGACTGTATGCATTGCCCAGAGAAATTAATACTCTTAAATGTTCGCTCACGCGTATTGGGCCATTGTATTGCATATCACCTTTCATATTTGTTTATTTTGTTACTGGAAACGGACATCTACATTCATGTACATGGAGATTTATCTCTTCATGCAACACAACGTTTTCCATCCCTTGAAGGAAAAGAGTACATTTTCATTATATTTGTTACGTTGTTGTTGCTACGTAAGGGCGAGGATGTACCCATAACATATTTTTTGCCCTTTGAATGTAACTAACTGATAGGATGTCCTTTACGCACACATGAAATAGTCATATCACCTTGAGGGGAATTTTCGCTAAAATCGTATTATCCGTTTTCTAACAAAATCTATGTCAAATTTAACTGAAATCTTAGCAATCAATTTGTAAGCCCCTTTGAATATTGTAAAGGAAGTAAAAAAATAGCCAAATGTATGCAAATGTTATACAAAAGCGAAAACAACCATTCAATTTCGTAACTTCGGTAAGAACCTACGTAATAATGAAAAGTGAATGTCATGCTCTCATCATGCGCACACCAACCCAACGCCAATGCCACCCACAGGGTGAAGTACCAAACAAGTACCAACACAGTCACCTTCGAAGCAGATAGTATGTATCTAAATATGCCCCTCTCCCTGCCAATCAAAGGAAAACTTGCAAAAAGGATGAGCATCCATAGAATTTTTGTAGGGATTACTCGATGCTAATTACTACATCATACACGGGACTGGGAGGAGAGATGATGTTTTGGAAACAAAGTTCCATCTCCTGGGCAGAGTGTCGGCACGCTTGCGAAATGCTCCGGCCATTAGCTCGTCGGGTGTGGTTCTTTTCTGCTGTCCATTTGGGTCTACAAAATAACATTTTCGTGCCGAGAAAAAAAAAATAAAATGGAGGAATGGTAATATCTAGTTGCGATGAAGTAGTTCATATGAGCGACCTATACTAATGCGGTAATGTAACAAAAGGTTACCTACCTGTAGGTATAGGTTAAGGTCATCCTAACCCGTATCCTTGAAAGGGAAAAACAATATAAAATCGAGACAAGAGGAAACATATAACTGTCGGCTGATATTGACAGGTGATGAGCTAAGGTCATCTTTTGGCGTATCCCACCCTTATCCAATGTCCAAGGAACATTGTCACCATGGTTACCAGTGCCATTTCATTTGAATGGTAACCCCAAAAAAAATCAATTTACGCTGTTATGCTTACATCACCAGATCACAACTTATCGCCAAAAGTGTCTCTCGCGCAAACTATTCACTTTAGAAAAAAATGATATTAGAAACCTAAATACCATTTTTGAAGAACTATCCATAGATGCCCCACACGTATGGGTTTGATGAAAAAATTTTTTTGAGTTTCAGTTCTATGTATGGGGACCCCCAAAATATACTGTTTTTTTTTATTATTGTGTAAAATCTTAATGCGGCTCACAGAATACATCTACTTACCAAGTTTCAACGGTATAGCTCTTATAGTTTCGGAGAAAGTGGCTGTGACATACAACGGACAGACAGACAGACAGACAGACAGACAGACAGACAGACATGACGAATCTAATAGGGTTCCGATTTTTGCCATTTGGCTACGGAACCCTAAAAAGTGGGAAATTATTTAATTTCCCAAATCCAAAATAGATGCTCCTTCAGTTACTTATATATCGATATGAGGCAATGATTTTGAAACTTTTATAAACAACTCTGTAAGTACAAATAATAGTTTATAAATTAGCCTCTGTTTTGGAAACAGACTTTAAATTTTATTTATTTTAATCCCTGACAGAAGTCCTGTCTTTGGCTACAAGTTCATGTTTTTGCTCCACCTGCAAACTGGTTAACCGGAAGAAATTTATAAGTGAGACTGGAATAAATAGCCCAATGGATTCCAATGTTTTTTTATTCAAAAATTGAAACAAATGGAAGTTTCCTACAATTTGATTTTGAATTTTGAACCTAGCGCGTACGAAGCCTTAAGGTTTAATCTGTGGCCGCCTGCAGACTAAAACTGATTTATTGCTCCTGATTTAGGTAAACCAAAGACCTAGCTCCTCGCAACCATTCGTTTTGTGTGAGTTTTACATTTCTGTGTACATTTCTGTGACTAATAGAAGGGACCTACAATTTTATGCCAAGTCCAAACGGCTAATTTAAAAGCTCGTTTCTGACAGTTATACTCTTCGATGTTTGTCAGACGATCGCGAGAGGTGGGGCAGTGGAAGAAAAACTTCTTTCGAATCGAACGTGGGACCCCCCTCGCTTAGTAGTCCAACACACTAACCACAAAGTTAGTGACCTACAATTTACCTGATTTAGCTTACTTGCTATATTTTCCGATATATAATTCCCAGCTATATGTTGGGACGTAAGAATTAGTAGCGTCCACTTTGTTTTCTAAGTCTGGGCTAGCTAGAGTTTTTCAGTTTCTTTCTGGGAGTAGCTGTAATAAAATCGTATATATAAATAGGCGAAGGGCAATAGTTATGAGCCACTTTCACTGCCTTAACTATATTCGCTTGATTTTTTTTGTGTTGGGAAGATATTGCACAGATGCAGTGATCCCTGTAATTATCTTTCTGAATAGTTGCGTATAAATCAGGTCAATATAATAGTAGAATTTCAACCACTGGACGAGTCCAGTCATAGGAAAACAGCGTTCCCGCTGAAAAATAAATTAAAACAAAAATTAACAAAAAAAATATCCTTTATATTTATATTTTAATTTTTAATTTTTTTTTTACTTTTGTAAAATATTTTTTTTTGGAGTACCTATAGAAAAATGTTAATAAATTCCTAAATGGTCAAACTTTTCGAATTGCTTTTTCTACATAAACAAATAAATAGTGGGAGGAAAAATAAAATAAATTGACAGATCATTCAGAATTTGTTCTACGCGGAGTAAACAAAATTGAAAAAAAATAAGAAGCAAACGTTTTGTGCATTGGACTAAAAATGTCAAGTGAAAATAACAAGGAAAGTATCTAGTTTTCGAAATTAGAAATAGAAGTCCAAAGAACAATTTGTCTTTGGGGAGCAAAGGAGTACGGCAGTATCAAAAGGAATACGCGTATTATTGTACTATTGGCAGCGTTGTTGCATGCACACATACAGGGTGCGACAAGAAAACTTGTTGATTCGTTTTTAGCGCCAAGCGGGGAAGAGTGGTCGGATGTGGGTGAAGAGTGTCTCATTTTTTAGGGGACTTCCTGAAGTTTTATCTACGCCGCAGTCAGTCGACATCATGCATTGGACGAAAGAGCAACGCGCATTCGCCTGCGAGACTTACTTTTCCAACGGTCGTTCAATGATTTCCACTCAACGTGCTTTCCGTACTCGCTTTAACATCCATCCCGCAGGAGTGATCACAATCCACGTGAAATTCATCAGACGCCACTGCATTGTAAACGTGTCACCGTATGGTGTGCTGTTTCGAGAGTAGGAATAATTGGTCCTTACTTTTTCGAAGAAAACGAACGCACTGTTACGGTGAATGCAGCTCGCTATAGAGAGATGATTGAAGAATTTTTCATCGCAAAACTCGACGAACTGGGCCTGGGTGATGTGTGGTTTCAACAAGATAGAGCCAAGGCCCATACAGCGTGAGAATTGATTAATCTTTTGAGGGATCGTCTAATCTCCTTGAGGGGCGACCTTACGTGGTCGGCGCGCTCACCTGATTTGGCTCCGTGCGATTTTTTTTATGGGGTTACCTTAAATCTATCGTTTAAACCGATCGGCCTGGAACGTTAAATCATCTGAAGGACAACATTCGTGAAGCAAAAGCGAACATACCCATCGATATGCTTCAAAGAGTTCAGAGGAGCTTCGAAAATCGGGTATCGAAAACGGAGGCCATCACTTGTCCGATATCATCTTTAAAACCATGTAATGAACAATTCAGATCGTGTGTAATAAGAATAAACAAGTTTTATAACGGTATAACCACTACTTTTGGCTTTATTTCCTTTGATGAACAGCAAGTTTTCTTGCCGCACCCTGTACAATGAGTAAAAAGATAATTAGTAAGGACCCTTGAGTTTAAGTTATAGCGAATCCTTTTATTTTTTTGTTTCATGTTAAAGACCAAGAGTTCTTCATTTTTAGAACGAATGGAAGGGACCTACAACTTTACGCCGATTCCAAACAGTTTCAAGGCTATTTTGCTTTAGAAATAAAATCGTGTATATGGCCTACGGTTGTCCAAGAGAGGTCTAATTTTGGATGACTCGAGCACATATAAGTTGGCCTCTATCTCGCCAATTATGTCTCGGTGTTCCTACGATACATCGTCGCACTGTGTTGTTGGGACGTTTAAATAATATAAAAATAAAATTTCAAACACCTTTAAGGTTAAAATTATTATTTATATCTTTTGTTTTATTAAGTCTAGGGGGGGCTGGGGCATCTGGACAGAAATAACAAAGTAAAATATTTCTTCAGTATTTTTCAAACTAGCTTATATCAGACGAATTAACTCTCAGATCCATTCATACGAAAAATATAAGGACCTATTTATTAAAAAAAATGGAATTTGTATCAAACTGCCCCAATCACGGGGTACATTGGTACATGTCAGAGGCACTTTCTTTCATAGCAATTTAATCAGTATTTCTTAAAAAAAACTTCAATAATTAAAACATAATTTTATTATTTTAATGACACATACCGACACAAACAATATTTAGGTATTTGATAATTCATGTTAAAGCTTAAATTAGTTTTAATTAGAAATAAATGCTTTCCTAAGCTTCTTACATAAATAACGTAAACAAAAGAACTCAAAACAAGGAACATGGTATTTAAAGTCCTCTTGTTATAAGGACAAAAATTATTTTAAAATTAAATAGGGAAGCTGTTCTGAATGCATTCTATCGTATGCGTCAATAGGTGTATATTATGCCCAAATGATCCATATAGATCACTGATTTTCATAGTTTACAATAACATTTGGATCTCGTATTATTATTGTAAACCATGGAAATCAATGATCTATATAGATCATGTGGGCAACGGCTAATATGTCCCCACTTACTTCACTGAAAATAAATTAATGCAGTTAAAGCAATGTTTTATAACAACATTTTAAGTAAATATCACATTATGAAGAACATATACTCACCAAATATAACTTCATATGAAAATGTAAACAAAAATCGGCAGACGTGCCAAACACGTTTGTGCACGTTAGGGCCACAGCGATGACTAAACATAAACAGATGTCAACCAGATATGTTTTTGCGTTGATAAAATGTTGCACTGTTTACTTCGTTGAGTGGCCTGATGCATTTTGTTTTCAAATATTGTCGATTGTATCTATGTGTCCCCTGGATCAATGTGCCCCGTCTTCCCCTAGTATTTCAATTTATTAAGGAAACGAATATATCGATAATTAATATTAATCGTTTTATTTTATTAGCTTTATAATTTCTTATATCAATAATATTGTTAACTATTAGATCTAATATAATTCGAATTTTGTTATATAATTTAATTTAATTGAAATGATGTTTGTAAATTTAAGAGCAAAATGTACAAATTTTCGGTTTGTTTTGAGGAGCTTTGTTATAATAATGGGAATTTAATATGGGGATATTATACATGTACGACAGTCAGTATTCCGATCGCCAACCTTGGGATCTCTTTGAATCCTTCGATTAAGGAAGAGCTGATCCTTGTTGTGTGCGTTGACCGATTGTCAACGGATGCAGATTGTATTCAACAATTACTTGACCACAAGGGAATTTACCGACTTTGCGACTGGTGACCTTTAGTTGACCGATGCAACGACGACGAGAAAAGAAGCAAAAGATAGGATTTAAAAGACGGTTCTTTCCCCTTAGGGTTTCAAATACAAAAAAGCTGATGAACTTTATTTTCTGTTGCTGTTCAAACAAAAGTGCATAAACGGTTTCTTTACTTTAGTGAGAGAGACTACGTTATTTTCAAAGTTTAAACATTATGACGAATTCAATTTATAAATAATTATGGTGACTGGTCTAAATTGACCGCCAAATTTGAATATGAGTAAAGCAATATTACAATTCAAACAATAATGACGATGATGACGATGATGGCGATGACGACGATGATGGAGATGATGACGATGATGGCGATGATGGCGATGACGACGATGATAGCGATGATGACGATGTTCTGCCCCGACAATATACTTAAATGAACTCTACGGCGCATGCACAGAAAAGAGCATATACTTTTTTTTTCAAAGGAGAGAAAATATCGATTAATTGTTTTTGTTTAATCCTGCATATATAAATATATACACATAAATGTATGTATATAAAAAAAATAAATCTTCCCTTGAAATAAAGATCTGTGTATACTCAAAAAAAAATTAAAATTTTCAATTCAATTTCAATTCAATACAAAGCAAGATTTAAAAATAGCTAGTACATACAGAATAGTTAGTTTTTTTTTTTTTTTTTTTCCCGAGGGTCGGTGGAAATCTTGAAAGACATTAGTGAAGCTTAGTGTGGGACCCGTCACCCACTAAAACCACCTCCCTATTTATTTACGACTGAGTTAAACTCATTTAGCAAATTCTGCTTTAATATATTATTGTAAACGGTTGGTGGAATATAGCCCATTGGCTAGTCCCGAAGTTATTTAAAGTCGCAAAATTAAAAGGGAGCGTTATTCATATTCTGTATAGCTAATTAGTAACTAAATCATTTGGCTTTAATCTCTTAAGCCTTCTCAATGAATTTCTATTCTCTTCCACCATGTGCTGTATTGCAGTATTCGCATGTTCGTGGATTAGGTCATAATGCTTGACCGCATATTTTCTTAATATATCTTTGACATATTCTACCCCTAGATCTCTGTGAAGATTGTCATTTCGTATGTACCATGGAGCGTTAACACTGCTTCTTAGTACTTTGTTTTGGAAAGTTTGAATCATTTGTAGATTCGATTTACTCGTACAACCCCAAAGCTGAATTCCATAAGTCCATACGGGTCTTAGGATCTGCTTATAAATTAGGAGTTTGTTTTCAATTGATAATTGGGAGCTTCTACCCATTAGCCAATGCATATTTCTTAGTTTAATACCTAACTCTTCTTTTTCCTTTTTGACATACTCTTTCCACTTAAGTTTATCATCTAGCGTCATACCTAAGTATTTAGCCGTATTGGCATACGGTACTTCTTTTCCATCTATATTAACTCTTACCGTATTTATTTTCATGTTGGTGAAGTTAATATGTATGGATTTATTCTCATGGAGTTTTATTCTCCATTTTTTCGTCCAGTCACTTATAGATCTTATGGATCTTTGAAGTTTATATGCTGCTTCTTCCGGCTTGTCGCCAATTGCCAATATTGCTGTGTCATCAGCAAAAGTGGCAAGGCTAATTGCTTCTAGTTCAGGCAAGTCTCTTGTATATAAAAGATACAAGATAGGACCCAGGACACTGCCCTGTGGTACACCTGCCGTTATTTTTTTTAAATCCGAGTATTCATTTTCATGTCTTACACGGAAATACCTGTCTGTAATATAAATGATTTAAGAATGCAATAGAATTCCTCTGGGAGATCCCTTTTCAATTTGCATTCCACTCCTTGGTGCCAAACCTTGTCAAATGCTTGAGCTACATTTAAGAAGATGGCCGAACAAACTTTTCTGGTTTCCAGCGCCTTTTCAATAATACTCGCTATTCTATGCACTTGTTGAATTGTCGAGTGTTTCTCTCTAAACCCAAATTGGTGAGCTGGCACTAAATGTCGATCTTCTATTATTGGTTTGAGCCTCTTTAAGAATAATTTTTCAAATAACTTTGAAATTATTGGTAGTAGAGAAATCGGTCTGTATGATTTCTTTTCATTTGGTGATTTATCCGGTTTCAAAATCATAATCACTTCTGCTACCTTCCATTGACTAGGGACATACTTAAGTCTGAACGCTGCATTAATAATATGTAATAGTTTTCGCATAGCTTTTTCAGATAATTCTTTTAGTATTTTCCCCGTTATCAAGTCATAACCTGTTGACTTTTTTGCGTTTAAGTTGTGCTTGATTTCGTTTTTTAACTCTTGTAGTTTTATATTCTCTATGGTTTTGTGATCGTTTTTTTCAACCATGGTCAAATCTTCTTCCGTAGTTTGCATAGGAAATGGTTGGAACGTTTCCTCAAGATGATCAGCAAAAGTATTTGCCTTTTCGTTGGAATTTTTGGTGGTGCTTGTTTCAATGGTTTCCTTGAGCCTTTCACCGCCTTCCATAGCGAGTAATCTGCATTTTTGTGGGCAGAGAGGCTATTGAGATATTTGCATAGGGACTCGTTTTTAACTTTTTGAATTAGCACTTTTAGTTCGTGGCATAGTGCGTTATAGGCTATTTTATTCTCAGGTGTTCGGATTCTTTGCCAAATTCGTCGTGCCTTTCGCTTTCTTTTTAGGAGTTCTTTTACTTCGTTAGGGTAATTAATATTCACCCTATTCTTTCTTTGGCAGGTAGGGGAGCTTTGCCACGCTGCTCGCTGTATGTTTCTATTAAACAGCTCAACTTCTTCTTCGAGTTGAAATGGGTTTTTTATTGGCACTTGTAGGTTAATGATATCGTCTAATAGTTGTCTAAAAAACGGCCAATTTGTCTTATAATTTGTCAGTCGGGGTGGGGTTTCTACCTCAATTATTTGATCGCTAATTGACATAAGGACTGGCGAGTGATCTGATGAAAGATCGTCTTTATTTTCTACTTTAATGTAGTTTTCAGATATTCCTTTTTCAACAAAAAAATCTATTAGATCCGGGATTTTACTCATATCTGTAGGCCAGTATGTTGGCGTCCCACTTGAATGAAAGTCGCAATTCATTGCACGCCCTGCTGCATACAGTTCTCTACCTTTTGTGTTAGTTAATCTTGATCCCCAAAAGGTATTTTTGGCATTAAAATCACCTCCGACCATAAAGTAATTTCCCAATGTTTAGAAAAAGCTGACATAGTCTTCTTTTTTTAAGTTTTGTCGTGGTGGGCAATATATAGCTGATATTTTTAAGTCCCCTTTTCTTGACAAGTGAACGTTTATAGTAACAGCTTGCATCTTTTCATCTTCGATCTTCGAGTGTTCGTCATGTTTTATTGATTCTTTTACGAGTATCGCAGATCCGCCTCTTGCTTTGTTTGATGGATGAACTGCAGAATAACAAGAGTAACCTTTTATTTCAACTTTTGCCTGCCTGCTGAGGTGGCTTTCTGTTATTAAACATATGTCTATGTTTACAGTTTTAATAAAAACTTCTAGCTCAGGGATGTGCTGTGCTAGACCGTTTGCATTCCAGGTTAGAATTTTAAGTGTATTATTCATATTCATGTTGGTTTCGTATGTCCTTTATATTTTATATATTTGTCTAGTTGCTTGAACTTCTCAAATATTTTAGTATTTGTTACTTTTTGCTCTTCAAGTTGTTTGTTCAGATTATCTACTCTGTTTAGAATTTCTTGAAGTAGCTGGTTCTGATTGATCTTTTGAACCGGTTTATTTTGCGTTGGGGGTGTGTAAGCATGCTTCGATTTACAAATTTCTCTAGTACATTGTGTTGGTTTTGCACTCTCTTTAAGAGATGGTCTCTTTGGTGTAGTAGCAGGTGTCTTTTGTTTAATGATGTCTGCAAAAGTAGTTGTCATGCGTGTATCTTTTGTAATGATACCTGATCTATTTTGGTTTGACTTTGCTTTTTTGGTTTGGCTTACTTTTCCTGAAGTCTTTTTGCTTCCTTGATCTGGAATTAGTTTTTTATTTCTAATGTTTTGTAGAATAGTTAGTGACATCTATATTTGAGAAAAATAGAGATGATGTCACATTAGACATATTTAACTTTGTGGTGTGTACAAAGGTGGATAAAAAGAAATGTCGAAAGTAAGACTATAGAATTACAGTAATTGAAGAAAGAAAGAAAAAGCAATCTTTAGCAAGTGACAAAAGTAAATAAAAGAGGATGAATTCAAACAGTATCTACTACAGCTACTTAATCAACTAAAACTTAGCAAATAAGCAATTCCTTCTTATATATATGTATATTATTATTACTATGCAGTATTGTATAGCGTAACAGCGTTTTGGTTTCATCATGGTTGAATCCAAGGAGCCAAATTTTCGTTAGTTTTGTAAACGTGCGGAAATTTCTTATGAACCTAATTTCAAATGACAAGAAGCTAAAAAGTCGAGGTTCGAATCCCACAAAAACCCAATTTCCAACTTATGGTTTTTTTCACTGCGCCACTTCTCGCGAACGTCTGACAAACATCCGAGAGTATGACTGTCTTGAAAGAGCTTCTCAATTAGCCGTTTGGAGTCGGCATAAAATTGTAGATCCCTTCCATTCGTTCCAAAAATGAAAACTCACACAAAACGAATGGTTGTGAGAAGCTAGGCCTAGGGTCCCTCCGGACCTGTTGCGCCAACTATTTATTTATTTTAGATTTTTGTATAACTTTAATAACAACTGCAGAGTCCATATTGCAATCTAGAATGGAATAAGCCATAATAAACCATTTTCAAAAGAAAAATGTGCGCGGACCAGTTCAAATGTTGGTCAATAGTAGCACCAAGGTACTTAAAATTATCAACGCTATCAATTTTGAGCAGTTAGGACTGCAATCTGTATTTCTATTGAAAGGCGGATCATTTTGGAAACTGCAAATTTTATTCGATAGCTTATGATTAACACAATCATAGGAATGAAAAACTATTTCTGAGTCGGAGAACTCCTGTTCAGTTAGACTGAAATACATCAGTTTAGTTTTATTACTAAAAATAAGCCTGTTTTCTGCAAACCAGCATCTTAGTAAAGATACGTCATGGTTTGTGTTAGATATTAAATCTAAGGGACTAGTTGCACAGTAAGCAATACCAAGGTCATCAGCAAAGGCTTTAGTTTTACCCAAAAATGGAAGCGAAAATAAGGAATTTATATATATAAATATAAGGAACAAAATTGGATCAAGTACAGAACCTTGGGGTATTTTGTGTGGACAATACGCTAAGATTGATTGAAAATTGACACCACTTTCCCTCTAAATTTATAATGGACTTTATTTCTGTCAGTGAACCTAAAAAATGATGGCACCAGCAAAATGTTTGCACTTTATTTTTTATACAGCTATAAGAGAAGGCTATTAAGATAAATTAAAAGGAAAAGCAATCTCCAAGATAAAGCGATATGAATATAGATAAATTACAAAGTCCCTTGGAATTTCACCTTAATTCTATGAAATAAGTTGGATGCGCCCGCCACATCATTGCTAATCGATTTTTTCCAATATTAAGGAGCCTCGCTTTGCTATGAACAGGCGAGCTATGTTGAACTAAAAACAGCGCTGGCCATTATAAGTACTTCGTTAATATATACGGGGGAACGAGGTAGCAGCTAGCATACATTATTTCAATACACATGCACCGGATTTGGGTTTATTTAATTCGCCTAGGTATTTTGTCCTTTTTTTTTTTTGGCTAAGACTACCGCATACTGCTGTGAAAGGAATGGTTCTACCTGTATGTGTGGCAAACAGGATGTTTTATTTTTGATGAACCTTTATACAAATTTTGATATATACATTTTTTTTTTAAGGAAAGTAATTGCACCACATATAAAAATGTTGCGCATACGCCCCATTCACCCGCGATCCTTATTAACATTCTTGTATTTGTACGCAGTAAGAGAAAGTGATTGTGTTTGTACACAGTTTTGTCTTCGAGGATTTTATCAATTCTCACATAAGAATGACAGAGAAACTCCAAAAATTCCGTCTGTAGTCGAAAAAGTCTGTACCGGTTAGTTTCAAACTTTGAATAAAGATTTTTAGAACTATAATCCATACTAGCTTCAATATTAATGGTACTTCTCATAAGACGGTTTTAAAAAAATTAATTTCACACAAAATTAATATGTGAGTCAAGGTAGACATGGTGGCATAACAGCGGTAGGCATATGCTTAAACAAAATACATATTTCAGAGCAAGCGATGCACTAGCCACTTATCCTTTTGATCAAATCTTTTAATTTTGCTCTCGTATACCCAAATACTCCACCAAATCTTCTTCATCTGGTTTAAATAGCCTTAAGCTAAGATACCACGTGTCATTTTTCGTGAAGAATTTAAACTTTCCGACGCGACACCGTTGTGTCCTAAAGGTGTCACTACGTATGATCATCTGTCAAGCGTCTGCACACGATGGCTGTCGCAGCGTACCTCTCACGAGAGACACACGAGTGATAATAGATAGAGCGAATTTTTGCGACGTCAGCACGTCAAAATCTGCCACGAAAAATGACACGTGTAATTTTAGCTTTAGGTCTGCTTAGTTCTTAGGATACTACTATCTTCCCTTCACTTTGATCTGGGTGGATGGAAGTGCACAAATTTTGCTCCTCTCTTCCATTGCAGAATTGTACTCAACTCTCAACCGCAACTGCTACTCCACCACATGATTTTCTTGCTCATCTCTACAGAAATCTTTTGATGTCCGGTAACTTTACTTTTCGGTAGAACGTCCAAGCATTGCATCTCCCTATGTTTGTTGTGATCTTTCTTTATCCTCCTGAGGAGCTGAGTCCGGCCGGGTGTCTCTATTAAAATCTAATACAGACTCAAACCAACTGCAAGTTGTACACCTATATGACGTTCTTCAAATTTACTTTATCTAAATCTCAGCTAAGACCTACTTCCGGGTTAAAGTCTTGTTTATAACTTAACAGATCTAGAATTATAACTCGACTTCACATTGGAGCCAAATGACTTTTGCCGAATCTAATTTATGTTTTATTTTCATTTTAGTTGGACTCAGCGGACGAACAAGCGGCTGCTATCCGCCGTGAATTGGATGGCCGGCTGCAGCGTGTCAGCGAAATGGAGAGAAATCGCAAACTTATGCCAAAATTCGTACTTA
Organism: Cheilosia urbana; assembly: GCA_946477585.1. Lineage (NCBI taxonomy): Eukaryota > Metazoa > Arthropoda > Insecta > Diptera > Syrphidae > Cheilosia > Cheilosia urbana. The sequence goes on from OX297857.1 coordinate 8,691,535, forward strand.
AAGAAATGGAATCATTATACATAGACGAATTGAAGTCCTCAATAAATTTATTGATGGCAAATCTGGAATCATTACCAGTTTCAAAGGGTTCCATGGACTCCAAGTACGGACTGCAAAAGTTTAAGCGGTACAACCACAGGTATGTTTCTGCCGATTCCAATGCTTTCGTTTTGGTCAATAAAAAAACAAACAAAAAACAAAAAACTCTAAGATGTACTGTATAAATTTTACCTCTTTGTCTTTTCTCAACAAACGTCAAATGTTCTATATTATTTTATTTCTTTTTTGAAAAAAAAAATAATAATAATAAATCTAAACAGTCAAAAAAGAAGCAATTTTCTCCTAAGGTATTAATAATAAAAAAAAATTACGGAAAATTTAGTTTAATGTGTAAGTTTTAGTTTTCTTTTTTTCTTGAAATTTGAGTTGAAAATTTCTTTTTTTATTTGCATTTCTTTCTGTATACCCCTATGTTAGATGGCTAGAGAGAGTGCCTTTGTAGAAATTTTTTTTTTTTTTATTATTATGTATATAGAACGATAAACCAAGTACAAGAGTTAATATTGGAGTTTTAAGAGTGTTCCTTACCCAAAATAATTAGCGTATATAGAAGAACGTCAAACTTTAGTCACTATTCTTTGGCGGCTTACATCGAAATGTTTGAGCTAAGATTTGTTCAGAAATTGTGGTTGTTAGCAGAATTTCCCCTCGGAGACCCACTGTGAGTCCATTCAAACTAACAAAATCGATCATCTTTCTAATTGCACTTAATGCACTTGAAAAAATTTTAGCAGATACAATATTATTTTCTTTTAGCGACAGGTCTTCATATTGAGAGTGATTCCACTCAATTTTTGCAGACTGAAGTCTGGTAACTTTCAGTTTTCTAAGGGGTTTCATTCCCAGTTCCTTATGTTGTTCTGAAAATGCGGGCTATTTTTTGGGAGATCATAAGCTCAATGTTGTATTTACAATAACTATAGTGATCGCTATGTCCTTTGAGTCCCTTTCTTTCAAAGATATGGTGGTGGTTAACCACGTTTTAAAATCGTTTACAGTCCCCTTTGAATATTCACCAATAGTAATTTAAAATCGTTCCCAAAAAGTAAGCCCACTCAAAGTCTGATGAAATATTTCAAGAAAAGTCTCATCGCAATTTTGCCAGTAGTATTCACATCAATCGCGAACAGACATATATTTAAAATCTACTACAGTTTTATTATATTGGTCAAAAATGTTCGCATATGTTCAAAACAATGTCAAGAAGGAAGAAACTGTTTTAATGATTTTTATATACATTACAAAGTCTGAGGAAATATCTCAAGAAAAATGTCATTGCCAGTAGTTTTCAAGAATGTTCACAAATGTTCCAACCAATTTCAGGCAGGAACAAACTGATTGATTGATAGATAGATAGATAATTTATTTTTCGTATTATAGATTTACATTTGGTGGGCCACCGCACAGTTTATATACAGAGATTTGATATTTATATTATATCTTTCTACTGAACAATTAATTTTAAATCATGATTACAAACAATAATACTATGCAATGATATACTTTGAAGGAAAAATACGTTAAAAACCTTCAATACAAAATAGAGTTAGAAAAGGGAAAGAAAAAGAAACCTTAAAAACTAAGCAGGTACATTGTAGTGAATAAATAATAAGAAGTAACAAATCTATACTAAGCAGGTACATTGTAATGTGTAAATAATAAATAAATGAGTTATAAATAGATATTAAACAATAAATAATAGAGAAATAAGCGTAAATAAATAAATTATTACATAAATAAATAATAAAATAAATAAATAAATACATAAATGGATAAATAAGTAAATAACAAATAATAGATAATGTATGACAAATAATAAATAATATATAACAAATATCAAATAACAAAAAAATAAATAACAAATAATAAATAATAAATTTTAAATAACAAATAATAAATAATAGGTATAATAAATAACAAATAATAATTTTTGATTACAAAGAAGCATTCAGAACAAATCAGAACATGATTAAACATTTAGGTCGTGAATCAGAGGGTTTTCGGAGATCTCACAATTGCGGAGAAATTTGATGGTTAACTTTGTAATTCGATCTTGAATCAAGTCCACATTTGCTCTGGTATGAAGATCAGTGGTTGAGTGATGCGGGGGAAGATTTAGCATCATTTTTAAGATTTGTTTTGTGAAACTTGTAGTTTTTTGAGATGACATTTTGATGAATTACCCCATACTTGGCAACCATATAAAAGGATTGACTGAAAAATTACTTTAAAAATTACGATCTTGTTGGCTTTGCTCAGTAAGGACTTTCTGTTTATGAAAGGGTACAACATGTTTATTGCTATACTCACTTTTTGTATTGTTTTAGCAGTATGTTCCTTAAATGTGAGTTTTGTATCCAGATGAATGCCTAAATATTTGATGGATGGGACCCAGTTAATACTTGTGTTATTAACAATTAGCCGATTGCTTGGAAGAAAACAAGTCTTTCGTTTTCTGCTGAAAAAGATAGCTTGCACCTTCTCAGCATTTAGTTTAATTTTCCAGCTATTGTAATAACTTAGCAATATTTGAATCGCATTTGCAAGGTTTGTCTCCACGTTAAGACTAAACTCATGCGAAGAATATATTGCCTTGTCATTCGCAAAAATAGCTAATTCACAATAAGGGAGTCTTGGAATATCAGACATAAAAATATTATACAATATTGGACCCAAAACCGATCCTTGAGGCACACCAGCAACAACACTATGACAAACAGAATAACAGTAGTTCACGAAAACTTTAAAAAAACGATCGGAAAGGAAGCTCAGGACAAGTTTTATTAGGTACGGGGGAAAACGAAAAATCAACAACTTATAGACAAGACCAAAATGCCATACACAATCAAAAGCTTTTTCAATGTCCAGCAACACTAGGCCAGTTGATTTTCCCAAGGAACGATTTTGCTTAATGTGCTGGCAGACTCTAAGCACTTGATGGGATGTACTATGATTTCTTCGGAAACCAAATTGCTCATTTGGAAGAATATTATTATCTTCCATCACTATGGTAAGTTTTCCTTTTAGTACTCTCTCAAACACTTTGCTAACACTACTCAGCAGACTAACTGGCCTGTAGCTGTTTGATTTATCTGGTGGCTTTCCTGGTTTTGGAATAGGTATCACCTTAGCTATTTTCCAAGCCCTTGGGAAGTATTGAATTTTAATACAGACATTAAAAATAAATGTTAAGTATCTAATGGCCGATTTGGGAAGTTCTTTTAGACACCTATTTTTTAAACCATCCATACCATCAGCTTTTCTTACTGGCAAGCAACATAAAATAACTTCAACGCTGTGTTGAGATATAAGCTCTTCGCGAGGTGTATCAATAGTTGTTTCAATAAAATTTCTGGTAGCCACACTAACTAGTTGGTTGGTATTGGCGTCGCCTAGGTGTTGGGACACAGAATGATTTTTCAAAAAAGTAGCGGCGAATAAATTCGCCTTATCCTCTGTATATATTATATTTCCCGAATCTTGGAGAGTTGGGATTCTTCTGTTCTTATTTTTAATGACTTTCACAATATTCCAAAATGGCTTGGAATTTTTGTCTAGAGAAGATAGCTTCGTGTTCCAATCAATATTTCGCTGTTTTTCTATTTCCTTAGAGATAAGATTATTGTAATATTTAAGATATAATCTAAATACTGGTAGCCTATACCTCTGCCAATGTCTCTTAATAGAATTACGTATTCGGATATATTCTAAAATGTAGTCAGGCATTTTGAAGAAGTAATGTTGCTTTCTTTTTGTAGGAGTACATGAACTCATTACTTCCAGTACCTTGTCTGTAAATCCTTTGACCATTACATCTATTTCTTCTTTTGAGTTAACATCATCAATAACTGTCGGAAGGTTTCTGTATATTGGGTTTAATTCCGATCGGAATCTTACCTGATTGAATGATTTTATGATACATTTAATCAAAGTCAGTCTGTCCCACTTAGTTACAAACCCTCCAACCAAGACTCAGTACAGAACGTTGTTATGAATGGCAGAAATCAATCATATGATAATAGAAATAGAACCGCTTTATTCCTTCAGATCCTCTTTAATGGCCCAATGTTGTTAGTTCACTAATAGAAAATCTTAAAGCAAAATTGTATTTCACTATCCAATTCAGTAACTTAAGACTAGACCTAAAAAATATTGCTCTGAGTGATAGATGAGACACAATTAACATACATAGAGTTGACCATCATTATTGTACATAAGTCGTTTGCCTTCAAAGTACGGCCTTACACATAACGTAATACTCATGTAGAACTTTTAATGGCTAGAACTTGTAACCCGTGTAACCATTCACCTCCTAACATCTACATGCATTAGGTGTTCGCAAACCCATCAAGAACTTTTAGGAGTGTTAGTTTTAAATTATCAAATGCAAATATATACATATTTCACTAAAGACATTTTCCTTATTACAGCACGCCATCGTTTTTGTAAGTATTTATTCTCGATTTCCTCTAATACACACATATCATCCTTATTTGGTTTTTCGTTTTAAGTTTTGAACAATGTAACCAACCAACCATTTGAAGTTTAATTCTACGTACTTAGGGCGAGAGACCAAGCCCATTAAAAGGTTCACTTCTAGAGTTCATTGGATGGCCTATTACATTCAATTTTGATACCAGATTTCGACCTGCGAGCGAAATTGTTTTTTGTAGCTTCCAGTAGCAATTTCTACAGTAGTTGCTGCAGGTGCTTCAGAAAAACAAGTGATGGCTTCGGTCCTCCTTAAACCACCCAACCCTCGAGGTCCAAAGTATTCTACCGCTTTCCGTAGACTTTTTACTTCGTCAGCTTTTTCAGCTCTTCAACTGCTACTGCTAGCGAGCGCTACTATTACCGACTGCTACACAGTCTAATAATTTGGCCCATTTAGCGCTGAAACACAACTTGATTTGACGACTGTATGTTTGAACGGCAATGTATTCACTGTGAAGAATTTGAATCTTCTTAATCGCTTAAGCTGTTCTTCTAAATTCGCCATTGGATACCCTCCCTACCCTTTGCCGATCATTTCACTTTAGCAACAAGGTATCGCTGCATCGTTTTTCGTGTAGCATCAGTTGGTAGCTGATCTGAAACTTGTTTAAAAACTTTCCTGATTAAGGTTAAGGATTTCGTGGAGTTGTGCTCAATTACTGCTTAGCAAATCGTAATCAACTTTGCGCTGCTGAATCATCCGGCTCAATGAGTTCAAATATGTCTCTAATCGATTGTCTATTAGTTTGAGCTCCTGCGATGCCCGCCTTATACCAATTTTTCCATTGTCAAAATTGCCCAAATTGTACACGTACTCTGCCAATATCAACAATGCAGGTACATAATCTCACTCCTTCGATCGCTAGGCACTAAGTTTGGCAACTTTAACTGTCTGGCGTTTTAACGGAGTCGTGTACATTTGAACATACTTTTTAAATAAGTAAAAAAATCCATATAAGAGCCGCAACGAGCTTCTGTGATTTTTTTTTTGGACAAAAGGCGAACCCTTCAACTGCAGACTGAATTTACAAGCCTTTCCAACATAATTATAATATAGTAGTCCGCCACACAGCGAGTGATAAATATAAATTTCGCCTTCAAATGGTTGCTGGTGACATGCTCCCATCACCTTTGTCGACCTTAAGTTTAATTTTGTACTAAATTTTATTTATAAACCAAAAACCAAAAACACACTTGATTTTTAAATTATTTATACAAGTACTTATTTAAAAAAAAAAAAAAAACACCAACAACAAATTTAGCAAAATGATTCTACGATCTCATGGGTCTTTGTCTAAACTCGAAAGCGATTCAGCCGATAGTGATACACAATTATCAAAATTAGATGTAGTGTTAACCTTCCAATTAGAGGTAATTGTGATGGAAGTAAAAGGACTCAAATCGTTAGCCCCTAATCGCATAGTATATTGTACGATGGAAGTGGAAAATGGAGAGAAGCTTCAGACCGATCAAGCCGAAGCCTCGAAACCTATGTAAGTAACTTTACTACAAGTGCACCGATCGAAAACTGGATTTTTACAAAAAAGACTACACTCCGGACATTTAAATGTAGTTTTTCGAGCCTTTTAACCTGCATCAATCCGGTGAAACGCAATTTGTTTACCACACAAACTTTCTTCGTGTGTTGATTGCTGACTGGGAGTATGGATCTGGTTTTTGACTCGGTGTGACTTTGATTGAATAAATGACATAAATGAAGTTAAACATTTTGCTTGTCTTGACTCCTTTTTTTTAAGGTGGGATACACAAGGAGATTTTACAACGACACATCCTCTGCCAGTAGTTAAAATTAAATTATATACCGAAAATCCTGGTATGTTAGCCTTAGAAGACAAGGAACTGGGAAAATTTATTATCAAACCTACGCCGTTATCTTCGAAGGTAGCAAAACGCAAAACAAACTGTATACTGTGTATGCCAATGTTTTATTTTGATAAATTATTTTTCCATTTATTGGTAGTCACCTGAATGGCACCGAATGACCGTACCGAAAAATTTACCCGATCAAGATCTTCGAATAAAGATCGCGTGTCGAATGGAGAGGCCCCTCAATATGAAGCATTGCGGGTGAGTATTATATTTATTTTGGCAATACAGTCTTCCGAAAACCAGCTTTACAATTCAAACAAAAAAGTATTTACAATACAACACTTTACGCATTGTTGAAAAACAAAAAACAAAATAGCTTTTCCTTTTTTAGACGAATGCACCTACAATAAACTAAACGTCTAATTTGAAAGCTATTTTATGACATTTATACTCTCGACTGTTTGTCAGACGTTCGCGAGACATGCCGTTGTGAAAAAAGAAAACCTTAAGAAGTAATTTGTATTTTTCCGTGGAGCGAAGTGAGGGGCTTAGTAGTCCAACCACTTTTTTTTTACATAACTTGGCAATTTTAAATGTGAAACTGAAAATCTTTTTCATCAGGATGCAGGTGAAATGTTGCAGTGTTTCGATTGTAAGACACGTTCGAATGGTTTCGACTAGTACGTTCAAACTAATTGGTATCATTTTATGGTTACACAGCACACAACATTTGTAAAGCTTCGATTATACGGCCATTTTTTGCGTCATTTAAATGGCGCTTTGATGTCAAAATCGCGTCACAAAGCCATCATTTCAATGACGTTTTGTGTGATCGCCATTTTTGGGATAACATTTTCGGCTTCATTTAAATGACTAGTAGAACGGTGGACCAAATGACATGAATATTGTGAAAAAAATGACGGAAAAAAATCACCGTGTGAATCACAAAACTTTTTTTCTGTTGCGTCATTTAAATGCCAGCCTCCAAAAAATTACCAGGCACGAAATAAAAAAAATGGTATGGCATGGATTTCAATTCAATTTCAATTCAAACAATAAAAAACAATAAAATTGAGTTGAATTGAATCAAAATTGAAATTCATGCCATGCCATTTTGCTACGCAAATGACAAATGACGCAGCATTTAATATGATATCTTTGATTTCATTTGGTGTTCTTTCTCAAAAAAAAAAAAAATTACAGTTTTATTACGAGCCCAAACGCAAAATAGTTGGTCTATGCTATTTGATTACTAATACATTCTGTTTAGAAATTCAAACTTGTTTTGTTTTTTAAAATAAAAAGTTTTGCTTACGAAAATAAATTTTTATTTATATTTTTGTTACAAATAAAACAAAAGTTTAATCAACAAGTTGTTAGCACTTGAAGTTATTAGTGAATAAACATAAGTAATATTTTTTTCATCTTTTGTTTGTGCGCAAAATAGTTGGTCTAAGAATTTAAAATGTGTTTTTACCACTACGTTACATCAACTTTCTTTGCTATCACTACTTGAATTCGTTGTGGCATTGTGTTCACAAGTTTTTGGCAATCATCGGTTGTAAATGATTGCCAAATGTTATTGATAGTCTATCGTAGATCTGTGCGGTCCTTGCTGGTTGCTGTCTTAACTTTTGTTTCATTTTGTGCCATAGAGTTTCGATTGGCGAAAGATCAGGGCTGCTGAATGGCCATTCCATTAAATGAATGGCTTCAGTAGATAACCAGGGGCCAGATTCTGTAAGGCGAAACGATCAAACGTTTTCGTGCGCAGGAATATTTTGTCCTATGTTACACAAGCAAATTCTTCGTGCAAACGAAAGCGTTTTTCGTTTCGTTTTTTACAGAATCCCACCCCAGGCTTTAGTTGCCTTTGCCGTATGGCAAGATGCACCGTCTTGCTGACATACGTAGACTCCCTCGGTTGACTGAAGTTGTGTTATTGATGGAAGCAGATGATCTTCCAAGATGTTGCGATATTTCGCAGAATTCACAAGGCCGTCAACAAAACATAATCTACCAACACCACGCCCAGACATGCATCCCCATATCATTTGCGATGCTGGAAACTTTATCGTTCGTTTCAGACAGTCTTTATGGAAAGCTTCTTTGGAGGTGCGAAGTACACGCTTTCGCTCATCGCCAACACAAACCTCACATGTCACATCTGAATTCATCGCTCTAAATTACTTCCCGCCACTGATGTAAGGTCCAATTTGTGTGCTCTTTAGCCCATTCAAGTCGCCTTTTCTTTTGCCTTGGCGTAAGAAGAGGCTTTTCTTTCGCCTATTCATATGGGTTGAAAAAATCACAATGCAAAACAAAGAAAAGATTTTTAAACAAACCTTGTAAAATTTATATTCCATTTTCTTGATGTTGCGCTTACAAGTGTCGACGGATATTTATTTTTTGATGCGGCTTTTCCACTCTACAGTTACCCCAGCAGTAGTTTGACGACGATTTTCCTTAATTATTTTTTTTTAATACCCTACAATCGCGGGCTCTAGCTCTCGTTGGCCGCCCAGTTTTCTTTCGGGTTTTAATGTTACCCATCTTAGTAAAGAACGAAATAATATTCTGTACTAATGAACGAGGGAGATTGAAATTTGTTGCAATTTTGTAGTTTTAAAAGCCATTTTCAAAAGCTTTTATAATTGATTCCCTAAGATCTTTAAATAAGGGAACACCACGTGCCATGATAACCCAACAAATAAATTTCAACTTATTGCACAGGTACACTTATAACCTGCCAAAGCAAGAACACGCTTGTTTTTGATTAATTTTCCGTAACGGTTAACTTAATCATACGATGATGTGGAGTAGACCAACTCTTTTCCATCACGAATACGTAGACCAACTATTTTGCACTCATTAACAAATGAGAAAGCACACAGTTTTAACGGTATTTGTTGTGATATTGCTTATTTGTATCAGTAATTCAATCAAAGAGTATAATTGTCTATGAAGTTTTTTTTTATTTTTGTAAGAATTAAATATGAAAATAACAGCGTTTGCTGATGACACTGCTTTATCTTACTCCGAAAAAAACTATTTTAATTCATATATTGCTGTCAATAATGACTTAGCAAATCTGCGTAAATGGTTTTTTATCCACAAACTGATTATAAGTGATAAAACTAAATTTATGACGTTCAACATTTCGGGTTCCATCTGTGAAGATATGGTGTTGACCTATCATTCACCTAGTTGTTCCAAATATAATCTTTCAAATATGTGCACACATTATATTTGCAATCCTTCTTACAATTCCAATATAATATGTTCTGATGGTTGCTTTAACATTGAGCGTGTTGACAAATTTAAGTATTTGGGTGTGATATTGTGATATTGGATAGCCGGTTAAGCTGGAAAGATCATACTTCTGATTTGAAACAATATTTAAATAATGTATTAAGACAGATTTATCATCTCAGCCTTTATTGTAGTCAGCATATTTTAAAACTAGTTTACAATGGTTTATTTAAATCTAAGCTGCAATATGGTTTGACCTGTTAGGGTGGTACTCACTCTAATAAAACCCAGCCTTTGCTTACTAAACAAAAGCATGCAATTCGTATTATATGCAGAGTTAACCGCAGAACTCACAGCTTTGGGTTATTCAGAAACCTTGATGAACTTCCACTTAAGCATCTATATTTTTATAAAGTTTTGAAAACATTTTTTGAACAGTCCGGATATTCTGCTTCCAGATTGTATGGGTCCCATAATTTACGTGTAAATAATCTGTATTTAGTTAATATACCCACCATACACAAATCACACTTTTCGCTCTTCTATAAGGTCACCGCGCCTCGCTTATTCAATAATTTACCCTAAAGTGTAAGATGCGAGAGACGCTTAGCAGTTTTCTTAACTAACTTAAAATCAGTACTTTTTTCATTTAATTATGAGGAAATAGATTCACTACTAAATGTAATAGTTTGATTTTTAAATAATTTATAACTTTTTGTAAGTTCTTTTTTCTTTCTTAATGTTTCTTCTTTTTTATTGCACAATATTGTTAAAACTATTAATCTGCATTGATCCCCATCAATATAAACTCATTTGTAATGTTTTTTAATATGATGGCACATTCACCTCTTGTCTTTTGACAATTGAATGTTCCTAACTATTTCATTGAACTTTAAGGCACGCTTTGACGTCTTTCTCTATTTTTTTTAGTAATAAGAAACATACATATGTTAGCCTTAAGTTCGCACATGAAATAAAGTTTTATTAAAAAAAAAAAAAAATGTTAAACTAATAATAAAGAAGTTTCCAAGTGCGAAAAAGTGAGTAGACCAACTATTTTGTGTTTGGGTCGTATAGTAAAACAAGTACTCAGTGTGAAAACGGTTAATTTTAAGTTGTGGCATGTTTTTTTTTTTTTTTTTCAAAATGTACACAAATTATAGATTATGCCTTGACTTTCTAATATAGAAGTGATTTTGTTCGCATCAATTGAAATTTAAAATAGAAAAGCCTGTAGTTTATAGATCCTCGTTAAATAATTGGGTCAACAATTTTCCAATAGATGTACTACCTACTTCCTGTCCAGTCGAGGCAGTGTCTGGCTGAAACATTATGTAACACTTTTCTGTCAAAGCGAGCTGACGCCATTGGCAGTATCCACTTTAAACAAGCGCATTTCTATCTATCGCTTAGTGATATTAATTATTTACCACATTAATGGGAAGAAGCTGTCTAAAACTTTTGTTTACTTTCATTTCTTTTCTTGCAGTTATTTATTTGCAATTGGTAAAACCGTGTGGAAAAAATGGAAAAAGCGATATTTCGTTTTAGTACAAGTATCGCAATATACATTTGCAATGTGTAGTTATAAAGAGAAAAAGTCTGAACCATCTGAAATGATGCAACTCGATGGATATACAGTTGATTACATTGAAGGAGCTAGTGGTAAACAACAAATTTTCGGAGCAAAATATTATTTATTTCTTGCAAGGAAATCTAAGATAGTAATTAATGCTTATGCCTAATTGTATATTTTCAATTTTTTATATAGCTAACCTCATGTTCGGCATAGACCTAAACGGAGGCAAGTACTTCTTCAATGCAGTACGAGAAGGTGATAGCATAGCATACGCTTGCGACGATGAAAACGAATGCAGTCTATGGGTTATGGCAATGTATCGTGCCACCGGCCAATCGCACAAGCCTACACCACCTGTAACGCAAGACAAAAATTCTGCTATTTCAAAAATACAAGGAGGTACCTACAAAAACAAATCCATACAATCGATTAATATATATGAATACACATATATGGAAAATTTAAATACCTATATATGGATGCATTCACTACATATGTATCCATATATATGGGCGAATGTATATGTGTGCGTGTATATTTTAAATGCTTTGCAATAAACTAACACATTTATTTGGGTAAAATTCACTTAGGTTAGCTACGACAGATCGCGCATTAAAACACAATCGGATCTATACAAAATGACACGCACCCCCTATATATTAACCGTCGGCTAAGGACGAAATACTCGTAGATCCGTCTTTGAGAAGAATTTGTAACACAATCTGTTTACAAAATTAGGTACCTACCTAAAAATTTTTAACTCTGAGGTTAAAATTGCTGTTTTGTGAAATTTTGGGATTTTTAAAAACGGATTCGGCCTTAGTCGACTGACAAATATAATAAAACAGACCCCAGTATTAAATCCAACATTCCTTAGGTTCGAAATAACATTATTTCATAACAAGTTAAGTAAAGCTTGGTAAGTTGCTCGAGCTAAACGAAATTTTATCTGCTCTCCAACTTTTCTCTCCAAGCATTAGCTAAAATCTAGCTAAATTTTGACATAGAGCACGCCGCGGATAAGTGTTGAAACAGCTGTTCTTTGAAAATAACTTACTTCAAAAATTCAATGCTCTCCGATTTCAACCATTTCCGATTCTAGGTACTCCCCATTGAAGTATTTATTAAAAATCACCCTTGCTTCCTTCTCCCATTCTTCAATACAAAAACGCAACAAAACTCGGTACACAACGATCTGTCAAAATTTAGCTTTAGAAAATAGGTCTGTTCCTTTACTTTTAAATCTTACGAATTTTTACTAATTCTTACGAAATTTTAATCAGCGCCGTTCCTTAACTCGAAAAATTCGCAAAAGAGAGCGTATCTCGATTATGCAGTAATTACCCCTCCACTGAGCATCTTACGAATTTTTACTCAACAAATTTCTTAGTGTAAGAAGTGGAAAAACTGTCAGTGCATTTCTTTTGATTTGTTCCGTATTAAAATGGTATCACCAGGCGGCAAAATAAAATTGAAAGTTCTCCTCAAGATTCCTTTCGAAAGTGGCGACGAAGTTCTTCCAAGGGAACAATCGCCTCCATGTAATTCTTAATGCAATGTGGCTTTGTCCTCTTCTCGAATACTTGTAGTTGAATCAGTATAATCTCTTCCACATAATCGGACTCGTCCAAAAGAAGTTCGATTAGTTCCAAATCACTTTCATCGCTATGTTAATGATATTACTAATTTTCTTAGGAAATTAGAAAATTCCTCGACTTTATCAGACATTTTAACGACTTTTCATACCACTTTTTTTGAATATATGAATAAATGTATCTATCAGTTTACATAGATTACTACAAAAGCGTTTCCTAACTTTTTCGCAAGTGTCTCTCTCTCTCTATCTGTGAGGGAAGTTATGGAGGAATGGAGCAAAGTAGCAATTCATTCAACGATAAGAAAGTAAAACATTTTTGCTGTAGGTTTAGCCCCTCATAAGTAATCAGGTAGAAAGTCGTACAGGCCGAAATAAGAGGCTAGTGGGTTTATTTTCCAAGACACAAACCAATTATACTTACATTCACACGAGATAACATTAAATTTAGCTACACTTAACTACCAAATTTTGTCATCTACGAAATTGAAGATCACAACGTCCTAAACAGATAGCACATTTAAAACTGAATTACTTGTACCGTTTTCGAAAGAACTTATTAGTTTAAAATTGAAGTAAATGCTCTCTGTTTATGTACTTTTATGTTGTTTCGTATATAATTTCACAATACAAATACATTTCAAATTTCCCCTACACAATAGATGCTGACAAAGCGAGAAAACACGGCATGGAAGATTTTATAAGTGCCGATCCTTGTACTTTTGATCATGCGACGCTATTTAGAATTCTACAAAATCTTACGCTCGAATATCGACTAAACGATCCATATGCATCTTTGGTAATTATCTATTAAAGTACTTTTTTTTTTTTTTTTTTCGAAATTTTATCAAAATTTTGTGTATTTTTTTTTTTAATTTGTGTTTAAATCATGCCGCCTCTAATTGATTTAAGCTCACCAATGGCAGCTCAACTCAATCAAAGATGACATGGTTTGTTTTTTTTTTTGTTTGCCTATTTCTTTTGTTATATTTTCAATTGAATTGAATATTAAAATTCGTAACAAAACAAAATTCCTATTAATACACATACATAGGGTTGGTTTAGTCCCGGACAAGTGTTCGTTTTGGATGAATACTGTGCACGGTACGGCGTAAGAGGGTGTTATCGACATCTGTGCTATCTATCCGATTTATTGGATCGTGCCGAAAAGCATTTTATGATTGATCCAACTTTAATTCATTATTCTTTTGCATTTTGTGCCAGTCATGTCCATGGGAATAGGTAACGAACAATTTTTATTTTCCATATATATCTCTCTCTCTCTCTGTGTGTGTCGCAAAAAAACGAAGGACGGTTAATGAGATTGTGATTTTTCTTTGGGTTGCCCAACAACACATCACCATACAAACAGACCAGACGGCGTTGGCAGCATAACACATGAAGAGAAGGAAAAATTCCAAGAGATCAAGGAACGATTGCGCGTACTTCTTGAGTATCAAATAACGAATTTCCGATTTTGTTTTCCATTCGGCCGGCCCGAGGGTGCTCTCAAGGCGACTTTATCGTTGCTCGAGCGGGTACTTATGAAGGATATCGTAACACCAGTTCCGCCCGAAGAAGTTCGACAGATGATTAAGAAAAGTCTCGAAACCGCAGCGCTTGTTAATTATACGAGGCTATCTTCAGAGGCGAAAATCGAGGGTTAGTAGTTGGCTCTACTTAGTAAAGGTACAAAAAAAAATTATTTTTTTTTTTTTTTTTGTCTCATTTCAGAGGATCTTCGTGGTGAAATGATAGTTCCGCCCGCTAAGAAACTCGAAGACCTAATACATTTGGCAGAGTTATGTGTAGATCTGCTGCAGCAAAACGAAGAACACTATGCAGAGGTAAGCATATACGAATTACTAGTTTTGCTTGTTGTTTTCTATACTTTTTGATTTCTTCACTATCTGTGTCTGAGAACGTAGAACTGAATGTATGACTATAAATATTTTCTAAAAATAGTCTTCTACTAATGAACTTATGTGGATATTTCCAATCTTGGTGTTTACGGCTAAGTGTTAAACTTATATCTCGATAAAAATGTTCGGTTTCGCTTAATCTAAATTAATACCTTCTGATGACCAACAATGAACGGGAGCTCTGCAAGTAGCTTCCGCTTGTCTATGTTTTCAATTCCCCCTGATAGCATAGATAGTTTTTCATTTTTGGAACGAATGGAAGGGATCTACAATTTTATGCCGATTCCAAACGGCTTATTGAAAAGCTCTTTCAAGACAGTTATACTCTCGGATGTTTTTTAGACGTTCGTGAGAGGTAGCGCAGTTGAGAAAACCCCTATGTTGGAATTTAGGTTTTTGCGGAATTCGAACCTGGGACCCCTCGCTTAGTAGTCCAACACACTAACCACTAAGCAACTGCGCTTACCGACTACATAATTGTCTTGTAAATTTTGAGCACCCACATCTCTTTAAATGCTTACCTTATACTTTTATGCTTTAAAAGTGTTCAAGTCGCAACATCGTATTCTTGAGTAATTAAACATTTACTGTCTTTTTAATGAACGTGACTGAAAAAATCGTTAAGTAAGATAACTTTGCTTGTATACAGGTTGTGAGTACAGATCGACCTTCCCTTCCCCCTCACTCGTGGATCCAAAATAGAAAATTTAAAGAAAACAACAAACAAACAAAGGGGCTTTTGTAAACGAATCGGGCAAACCGATTGTCAGACAAAAATGAGGAGCACGAAAAACTTCTACTCCAAGAACCGCCAACAAATAGGACTGTTTCGGTTGTGGGAAGCGAGGGAACGGTTGACCTCAGGCTTGAGAAGCCTTTTCTTGAGGATGATGACACTCGTTCCATCGCCAGTTCAGCCAAATTTACCGTATTTTCAACAGCTGCTATTAGGAAAAAAGTACTTAATTGTAAAATGACGACTACACCTAGGAGAAATGAACGGCGACTTCAAAATGCTCTTGACTTTCTAGGAAATCAGTCTCTGGAACGCGATGAGCCTTGTTGCTAGTAGCCCGCCAAGGGCTGGCTTCCCTGAAACCTCGAGCAAGAGCGCTTTAATACAACAACCAATGCCTGTGATATGCCTTAGCCTATCGGGGCAAGGGTCTGTTGCTTCTGACCTCGCAAAAGAAGAAGCGGACAAAGTGGACAATAGTCCACAGGCGTCCAGTACAGTAGTTAAACAGACTGATCCACTTAAAATGAGCCGGAATCCACGTAGGTTGCTTAATAGGTTAAAACGCCGTAACCTCATTTCCTTTATGGAAAGGGAAACCTCACAGCCAGCGACAGCTCGAGAAACCATGAAATCAACGGTAGGTGCATGGCACAGCAACCAGAAGGATAGGAAGCAGAACCCAACTGGGATAGGGAAGATGACTGGACCAAGTGAGGAATGCTTTTGCTTTCCGCCTTGAGTAGGTGAAAACCCGAAAAACTAGGCGTGGTTTACAACAACAGTTGGATGTCGCATTATTGTTGTAAATAATATTTAGATTTTAGTCGGTTCTGACCATAAAAAGGAGCAGACCAAGTCCTTGGTCAACAAAAAAAAAAATTATAGTTATGATAAAAAAAAATTTATTTCTATGGGAAAATCTTCTTTCACAATTTTTTTTTATATATTTAGGTAACAATAACAAAAAAATTAGCTGAATATGAAAATGATAGCATTGCAAAAAGTGTTGAATATTTTTTTAAAAAGAACAAAATATAGGTACTATTGCGAATACAGACAAAATCTGAAGCTCAGATTTCTGGTTGTAAAAAGTTTGCAGCTAGGTTAGAAATCTGCACTTATGGCTACACTTCGTGCTCTTCGTGCATCACACGCGGTTTTTCAATTCCCCGGAAACGAACATATTGCTTATTGACGTAACCGCTTAGAAGGAAATGCGCCTCGTCGCACATGATGATTTTCGACACAAAATCGTCCTCTTCATTGTTGAGATTATTATTCCACGCTCTTGCGGAGTATAGCGCTCCATGCCATGTCTGTTTTATACTGCAGCTGTCTAGTTCACAAATGCCAAATATGATTGACGTACGACGCCATTTGAAAAAATTATAACATACGGTGATTCATTTTGCGCTACCTTATAATAATATAATACATGGAATTGAATTAAATTAAAAATGATGACAAATTCGTGATGCAGCTCGACGTAGGGTGTTTGTTAATAAAGTTGTTACTCCCCTTAAACAGCACATCACAAAACTGATCTGGTCCGGCTTTTCGCACCACAGTGACAGTTACAATAGTGACTTATTTCTTCATGTTCATACTGGGTAATGAACATTTTTAGTTCCGACTCTAAATTAAAATAGTTAACAGTGGCTATATTTTCCATATAAATTCTGCAATTGTGAGCTTACGTAAATTTAAAAATTAGACTAAACTACCCTTACGAACTGTTTGGCTCTGACTTTACTTTATTTCGGTTATTTTTTTAACTAGAACATTGTTACTTGAAGAAAACGCAACGAAATCGAACATTTTTAGTAAAGATATTGATAGCTTAAGATAATTCCAACACCAAGATAGTGCACAATATTAAATAAAAAAAAAAACAATATAACTTATATTCGGGGAGATCGTTAAGCCTTTTTAAACCGCGGGGCTCTTTTTTACTGTTCGATTTAATTGTTGCTTCGGAAGGATTATGGAAAAGCTTCACCCAGATTGTTGTATCAGAAAAACAGTTATAACAGGGTCTCACTCATTTTCGAATAGTCATTTATAATACATCAGACTTTTTATATAGTCTAAAAATATGCTTTTAATTTGCACATTTTGTTTTTTGATAATCCTTCCAACAATCGACAGTGTCAGTGAGAGCTTTTCATCTTCAATGCCTGATGTACTATCTTGCTGTTAATTATCTTTAGTATGTGTGCGAGTATACTTAGTTTCTTATCTCTGTCCGTGCATAACATTTTGCTCTGTGACCATCACCTATCCATTATCCCCCTTGTTTTATTTTCTTTTATTTTCTTTACCCACTTTCACTTTATTTTTATTTTTGATTTTATTTAATTAATTATCAATTTAACTATTTCGTGTTTAACGTCTGTGTGAGCGAATCGCTGTACCTTCATTTTAAATATCTCTACGTGTTTTCTTGCATTTGCTGTAAAAACAAATAATTTAAATATACCTATATACATAATATAATAATAAATGTATGAAAAAAGAAAAATTGCCTTCCGAATCTAAATTTGTCCATGAAATTTATAAAAATTTTTTGTTTGGTGTTCTTTTTTTTTTCTGTTATTGAAAACGCAAAATTCTATACTCGAAAGCAGCATGTTAACGTTGTAAAGTGTTATATTCTTTTGTTTACTTTAATATTATGTTTTAGTTTTTATTTTCATATGTAGATTAAATATCGACGTTAAATATATATTGGATGTTTTAAAGATGTACTCTTAATTTCAATGTTGATTGTGGATGCTGTAAATGTTTTGACTATCGTAGACCGACTTCAGCCAAAACAAACGAGAACATATTGTGTCTGTTTTGTTTCCAATAGGGATGCTTTTATGTTGCTTATCAAATACGATTTTCTTTTTGTTTTATTTGGATTAAATTTGTTCTTTAACAAAAACGTAAAAAAAAAACTGAAAATTAAAATGAGGAAAGGCAGAAAAACCGAGCGATTCGTCAAACGCACACTTACCAAAAACAATAATCAAGTTAAGTTAAGTTTGTATGATTTTTGATATATATTTTTTTAATGCAAAACGAAAGGTCAGGTAGATGATAGTTCATAAATTGGATACAGAAAAAGAATAACAAATTAAAACTAGCAAAGAAAATCTCCCATTCACTTCTTATTATTATTTTTTTGTAGCACTCCCACCATATGTATGTAAACAGTTTTTCATTTGTAACTTATCCATTCCTTTGTTAAGAATAACATCAATGCAAACCAAAAAAAAAAAAAAAAAAAGTCATCCACCAAAAAAAAAAAAAGCATTTCATGTAGAAGCGATTTTATTTTCTCAAACAAACAAGACAACACAAATTACTATTTTTGGGTGAATTTATAGTTACGCAAAAATGATACGGATCAAAAAGACGCAACGGCTGGCGTTACCGCTGATGGTAGTGCCGGTAACGATCCAGCAAATGCGAACGCCAATCAAGCAGCCGGAAATTCGACATCAGGGGCAGCAGCTTCAGGATCTGGTAGTGGACAGGGAGCTGCGCAGGCAGCTCAAGCAACCGGCCAACCGCCACCATTTCGATACTGCATGCCAACGCATGCAGTTTATACTGCGCCAGTTCCAACGGCACGTACAATATATAGATTTTTATTAAGAAAACCAAGAATAATGAGTAATAATACGTTTATATAAAGTTTCCTTAAAGTATTATTTCATAATAATTTCACTTTTTATTTTGTCATTAAAGTATGTTCTTGCTTTTATTTACGTTTAGAAAAAAAATTGTTTTTCTTAGGAAGTGTTAATGCGCTTGAATTTTTATTAGTTAGGCCTTTTCAAAAGTATTCTGTTATTTCGCAATTATTTTTATTAAATTTTTTCTATGCTAACTTGTTTCGTTTAAATACATTTGTTGCTTTTACTATTTATTACATTCATGGGATTTGTTGACCATGGCAAATTATGTTTTGCTCTTATTTTGATAACGTTATTATGAATAATATTCTATGAGACGCATTCACAGAACTAGAAGGACCTAGAATGATTGAAAACCAAAAAAAATCAACGCTTGTCTTTTGGCATTAATTCTCATTGACAACATATGTCTAATGTTAAAAAAAAATCTAGTTATTTAGTATTAAAGAAAGATGATTATGCGATCCTCCCCTCAATCGCCTCTGATTGAATTAGAAACCCTCGCTGCTTATATTTTATTTATTACATCAATTCTATATATAAAAAAAAAAAAATTTATTCAATTATTAAATGGGCCGAATAATCATTTTTAACCTTAACCTTATTTAATTTTTTATTTTAATTTCGTCATTGTGAGTTCGAAATATTTAGCCTGGACAAATAAAAATGATTATTAGTATCGGAGCAGAGTATTTACTTGGCTTCTTTTATGAAAACAAAGAATGCAAGCTAATTAAATAGTTGAAGGAAAAATTATGGTAAACACAATGCTCTAGAGAATCACACTCAGGAATAATTGAGAAAACACTGTGCTGTAGAGAACCATACTCAGGGTTAATTGAAAAAATACATAGGGCCTTACCAATAACATTTCTTAGTTTCGAGTCTAAATTTAAGTAGTTCACAGTGGCTATATAAATATCCCGATTGTGAGCTACCATAAATTTAAAGTCGAGACTAACATTTTCTAATAGTGCGGCGCAAAATAATATATAAAGGAAAAAGGTACCAGATTTTCAGTTTACATTCTTGTTATCCTAACAATTTTATTTATCAAAGGTTTAGTTCTTTCTGGTATAGGAGAGAACTGTGATCATAGGTGATTATTAATTACTTATGTATATTCCGCGAAATTGTCTTTTTGGCTATGAATTACAAATCAAATGTAAAAACAATTTTGCGGCGCTAAGTCCGTAATGTCGACAATGATAGATAGATAGATAGATAGGATTTTTTATTTGATTTCAATTGTTAGAATATTCTTTACAATGTTTACATAAAAATTAAAAAGCATGGCTTTTATGCCGTCTGCCTGGTTGAGAAAACAAAATTTCATTATCGTGAAATAAAATCTTATCAAAATAGGTTCTATAATTACTTTACATAAGTACGAACACGACATCCAAAAATATTTTTCCTTCCTCTTTTTTCTAAAAACTTTCATTAATAATTCGTTCTCTATAGTCCAGCGCCAATTTACAGTATTGGAATAGCTTTTTAACTTCCATATCGTTGAGCAGTGATATAACTTGGTTTTCGGTCAGAAAATCGCTTCCAAATATGTTCCTCCTAAACTCTTTTAAAATAGGACATTTTCCCATAAAGTGGAAAGTATCTTCTCTTTCGGCAGTGTTACACAATGTGCACAGGACGGGTAAATCCTCTCTATGTGGAATAAAGTTTAACTGCATGAGTTCTCCACGTAACTTGACCATCATCGATATTTCGTCGACGCCATTTTCATCTCGAAAATAGTTTTTCTCTTCCAGATTATGGTTCAATCGAGAGTACAGGTTCCTATGGAGCGATCCTGTGGCGTTGTTCAAAAATGTTTCTCTGCACTTTAAGTCAACTGCAGAAATAAGCTGATAAAGCATTCTTTTCCAATAATCGTAGTTGGTTATGTCATCTAGATTGAGGTCCATCTCGCAGTCACTAGCAAGGTTTATCCATTCAGCAAACCAACTTGTTTTTGAACGTATGACTTGGAGAGCCGCTATTTCCCATCTTCAAAACTTTCAGAACGTAGTCTGTTTGCATTTTAAGCATTCTAATGAAAAGAGGCGATAAGACTGTTTCCAACATAATTATATAGTTAGGCACATTGGGTGGCAGTCGAAAAATTCGCTTAATAAAGTATCGCAGCAGCATCTCCACGGTTTCATATTGTTTTGCTCCCCATATTTGTGATGGATCCCGATACGGCTTCAAATATTCTGAACTTGCTGCTATGCGCAATATTTTTGTTGTAAAAACATCTATTCCATACTGCGCTGATAGCACTCTTCGCCTTAGTCAGCTTCTCCTTCAGATGCCTTTCCATACTTAAGTTCTTTGTAAAGTGAACTCCTAGGTATTTGAATTCATTAACAATTTCAATTAATTGATTGTTGTAGTACCATTTTTCATTTGCACAGTTTCTGCCTCCTCCGTTCTTTAAAATCATAATTTTGGATTTTTCTAAATTTACTATCAAGTTCCAAATGCTACAATATCGACTCAGCCGGTTTATCATTAGCTGTAATGATTCAGGTGTTGATGCGAAAAGAACAATGTCATCAGCGAAAAGCAATGCCTTTATTGTATGACCTGCGTATTCAATGCCGCTAGGTAGAAAGTCTACCAGGTCTTCAATAAATAACGCAAACAGACTTGGGCTCATTGTTCAACCTTGTCTGACACCTGATTCCGTTCTAAACCAACTAGACATATCTTCACCATTCCAAACCGACGCCACTGTGTCCACATAAAGATTTTCTATGACCCTTCCAAACTTCCGCGACTCACCGATACCATATAGCTTATATATAAGAGCTTGTCTATCCACTGTATCAAATGCTGCCTTAAAGTCCACAAAGAATGTGTACAACTTCTTCCCTTTACAGAGAAAAGAGTCCGCAATGCTTTTTAAAACAAAGATGTGGTCAATCGTTGAATAGCCTGGTCTAAAACCTGCCTGGTACTCCTTTAATAGCTTATTATCATCAATCCATTTATTTAGTCGTCTTTGTAAGATTACCTACGGTGAAGATTTTGTACGAAGCATTTAAAAAGGAAATAACTCTGTAATTGGACAGTTCTGATAAGCTTCCTTTTTTATGGATTGGAAAAATTACAGATTCTCTGAATTCCTGAGGAATAAGGCCAGTTTCCCATATGTTTCCATATATTAATGTTAACCTGTTAATCACCTCCATTGTGCCATACTTATAAAACTCAACTGATATCCCATTCGAACTTGCTGCTTTGCCGTCCTTCAACCTTGCCACCGCTGAAATGACCTCTTGTTGTGTGATGTCAGCATCCAGAATTTGATTGGTAATCCCAGGAGGAGCATAGTGGAAATTAACTCTTTCCTGAACAGGATTCAATAAATTTTTAAAGTGCGTAGCTAGAAGATTGCAATGGATAGTAAAGTTTTTACCGTTCAAATATTTTACTAGTCTCCAGAATTCTTTCGAGCTTTTACAACCGGCTACCCGCTTAGACTCGGCTTCATAAAATGCTGCTTTTTTTCGGTTACACAGTGTTTTATATTCCATATTCGCCTGCAGATATTGGTTTTTGAAGGAACCGTCACATGACTTCCTATATGCCTGCAACCAACCAAATGATAACTCTCTGGCTCTGTTACATTCCCCGTCAAACCAAGGGGCAATATAGTTATTTCGAACGTTCCTGTTGGTACAGTCGACCGGGTATGGTGCTTTGATGATTTCGTCTAGCTGGCTGAGGTTGAGGTGATGTGCTGTATGCAGAGAGCTATGAAGTCGGGCTTGATATATAACCGCTTTTGATTTATTCCACTTAAGTTTAGGCAAAGGTTTCATAGTCCTTGCCACTTCAGCCTACATCGACGTGAGAACAAAAGTCAGAACTATAGGGAGATGATCCGAAAATGGGACACTTTCAACTTTAAGATCAGCAATGTGATTGTTCCATTCGCTGCCGCAGAGATTATAATCTATAACAGAGCTACCTTGATTTCCAACAAATGTATATTCTCCTTCCAAATCTGACAAACTTGTTCCATTCTGTATTCTTAGCCCAAACGCGTTACAAAAATCTATTAATTTGCGCCCTCTTACATTACAGACTGAATCTTTGGATCTCCGTTCAATACCCGCTGCCATATTTTCCCTTCCCGCTTCGCTTCCAATCCTCGCATTCAAGTCTCCCACCACCAGCGTATTCGAAGTTTTACCATGCGCCATAAAACCTTCTACTTTTTCAAAGTCCTTGTTCCATTGGTTGCAATTGAATGTCGACAATGAAGCGATTCTAATACATTGATCCCCGGATAAGTGAATAAATAAACAAAAATAAATAGTTGGCGCAACAGGTCCGGGTGGACCCTAGGCCTAGCTTCTCACAACCATTCGTTTTGTGCGAGTTTTTTTTCATTTTTGGAACGAATGGAAGGGATCTACAATTTTATGCCGACTCCAAACGGCTAATTGAGAAGCTCTTTCAATAGAGTTGTACTCTCGGATGTTTGTCAGACGTTCGCGAGAGGTGGCACAGTGAAAAAAAAATCCTTAGTTGGAATTTTGTTTTTTTTTTTTTGCGGGATTCGGGATAACCACTAAGCCACTGCGCCTACCCCCGGATGAGTGACTGTCGATTAATTGCGTTCCTCGTTTAATTCATCCGAAAACTGAGCAAATAAAGCATCTCATAATCAAAATCAAATCAAACACAGTTCTAAAGACAATTGTCAAATTCACATGACATATGTTCACATTTCAACAAAATAAATAAAGTTTCGAGATTTTGCCGCATATATGAACAAGAACATGCTAATAGAATACAAATGCTCCGCACTTAAGCGGGATTCTCGTAATTGCGTTCCTCGGATAAATGCGCTGAAACTTGTAAATTGATTATTGTAACACATTTAAGGTCACAATGGATAACTTTATTTGTAAATTTGATTTCGTAAAATGTACACTAAATACGATTATTAAGTACCGCGTGATGCATGTTGTAATACATAACGTTGGCCGTATTTTTTTTTTAAGCCAATGCGCCTACATCAAAGTCATTTGCATCATTTAAATTTGTTTGACTTTGAACTTGAATTTTTGTACTTGTATAAAAAGCACACTCGATACTTTATACTTCAACACGAAAAGAGTTACATTTAATATTCAACATTGAGCCATAAAGAAATGAATACTCTTTGAACTGTAAGCAGTGAATTTTTTTAACATTTAAGTGACCTGTACTGTGAAATGTGTTTCGTTCAGTTAACTTTATTTGTAGGGAGGCTAGGTTAACTAGGCTAGGCTAGGCTTACGGTTCGATTTTAATCCAGACATTAAAATTTTATTTCAATAATATTACAAATAATAAATTAAGTAAAGTAAAAGCACAAACTTGGGTTTTTGGACGTCTGTCTTCGATGGAGACGTTGTTGGAAGAGGCGGATTACAAGGTGGAGAGCCAATATTTCCCAAATTTCATCCAGTTGTCACATTCGTTAACAAGTGTAAAAATACGAGAACTTGTAATTTTATGAAAGATATTTCCAGTAAATTCTGGCATTACTGTCTATTTGGAGTTCCCATTGAAATTATTTTTACTGTAGCTGCAGTTTCAAGTAATTTCTGACTGAATTTTGGCGGCTAAATTCTGACGGCCAGCGTAATTCTCTTAGCAGGCCAAACAGGGCTGTACCCTATACGACTGCATACTTACATGAAGTAAAGCTCAGACCTTCTGCTCGTCCCTGAAAGAGGTTCTATTATTCTTTTTAGATGTTATTGCTTCTGAATCGCTAATAATTTTATTTTTATTTTTTTTTATAATTCACTAGTGCTCAAGGGGTTTTTGTTCCCTTAAAATGCTAATGCACAGCACGAGTGGAAGGGTTAATAGGGAGGATAGAGAAGAGGTACTGGTGCACATTAGTCTTAAACAATTGTGGCTTAATGAGAGGGGAAAACCGTGTGAGGTAATGCATTCCACATGCGTGTTGTTCGACTCACAAAAGATTCTCTATATTTTACAGTACGTCCGAAGGTAGACTTAAGGGTGAACTGATGTGCATTCGATGTGTGACGGGTGTTGCGAGAGAATTGTTGAAGGGGCGGAATGCAGATAGCTATTTCATCAGAGCATCGGTGGTGAAAATATCGATAAAATAAGGAAAGGCAAGAAACATTTCTGCGATGTTCGAGCGGGTCAATAGACTCCGCTATATTTCTATCACCTATAAGTCTTATCGCGCGCTTTTGAATTCTGTCTAGTAGGTGCAATGAAGTTTTTGGTGCACCTGACCAGATATGAGCGTTGTACTCAAGCTTAGGCCGAATAAAGGCCTTGTATATTTTAGCTAAGTCAGAGGGTGTAAAGTACTTCTTACATCGATTTAAGAAACCTAGACATTTCGCTGCGTTTTTGGCGACTTCGTATATGTGGTCATTCCAACGGAGTTTGTCATTGACACATATGTATACCAAGTATGGCAAGTCGTTCGGTTTCGTCGATGCAAGTCCCATTCATGGATAATGGTTTAGGGTTCAGGTTTCGCTTTCATGATAGAAGGCAGCATTGTGTTTTGGAAGCATTAAATTCCACTCTATTGATTGTACCCCATTTTATAATGCTGTCAAGATCGGAATTTAATATCTTCAAAAAGGTCGTCATCAGTACCTCGACTTTCTTACAAAATATTAGTGTATACCTCTCTTCGGTTAAAGATTTTTGGGCATAATGTTGTCGCTTGTGAGTTATTTTCATCACACATCCTTATAGAAAGATCTCTTTTATTATCTGCACAAAACACATTCAAATGTACCACATGTAGTCTGTTACATCAACGTAATAAATTTCTACTTGAACATGACGAGCGGCATCGAAATTCATCTCGAAAAATCGGTGAGTGAACATCTGCCATCTGTTTCCAATGTGCGGCCGCGGGTCTTGGTTTCATCATCAAGGGAAGGTATCGAATGCTTGCATTCTTTATGAATTTCATAAGTAAGGGCATAAAATATTTGTTTTATTTGGTTTTGCTCCAGCAGGCAAACCGGGCTCAGAGAGCAGTTTAAAATCATTGACGATGTACAATTGTGTTAAGAATAAAGGGGTCTTAAGAAAAACCAAACCGCAGATTATTTAAATTATAAATTACGACTCTCTGTCGAAAAATGAGTGAAGTCCATTGCCGTGTCATTTCAAAAGTCTTACAATTTCACACGGTCCTGACACTGCTGATGGTTTATATTCGCACGATAATTTTATTTCGTGATGAACAATATTCCGCAATGAGATCGCGCACTTTTGAAAAATATAATTTTTGAAAAAAACACTGCATTTAGGATCCCTATCCCTACAGCAAAACTGACGCAATGACCTCGGAAGAACAGCATAAAAAATACCGAAACGAATTCTTAAAATATTTATTTAACAAAAAAAAAAAACGCTTAAGAAATAACTAATTTATATATAAAAAATTTCGTTTATTGCCTTCTATAGGTTATGGCTCTATTTTCCGATTTGTTTGATTTTATGTATTAGTAATTATTTAATTTAATTAAATATTCAGTTTGATTTTAAAGCACAAAGAAAACTAATGTGTCTTAAGGAGGGCTGCCTTAGACCTCAGAAATATTGTAAGCTTGTAGGGTAGAAAAGCTTTCTTATCTTACGCTTTAAATCGCCAATGATCATTAAAACAAAACAAAAACAAAAAAAAAACATATATGACCTTTTTTAAGTACTCATTTACAATTATGTTGCAATAACTTTAAGAACGCATAAAATAAAATCTTGCATGCAACCTAGGAATGCCCCTCTTTATTTGGTCTGATGATTGTGCCTGTAACTAGCATGATTTTCCATAAAACTTGCATGTGTGCTTATTTTAATTTTATTCCCCCTTTTTTTTATTTATTTCTTTTTCTCTATTTACGTTTATAGCCTCTAAACATAATAAAAAATACATTTTTTTGTTTTGCTAGTACTATATATAATTATTCTAATACTATTTTTAAAACTAAAAATAATCATCTAATAAGAATAAATAGTAACTTTTCCTTTTAACAAAAAAAAAAAAAAAAAAAAAATTGGTACAAAGAATCTAAAATCAGCTTTTACAACAAAATTAAAACAACAGGCATTTGCATGGTTCAGTGATCTACTTGTTGAACATGCCGAGATCTTCTGGTCCCTCTTCGCCGTCGACATGGATCGTGTGTTATCTGAACAGCCGCAGGATTCATGGGACTCTTTCCCATTGTTTCAAATACTTAACGATTACTTGCGAACGGATGGTAAGAATTAATTACACAATAATGGCTGTGCACGTGTGCAATGACTCGAAAAACTGAGATCACCAAAAAAAACGAGCTAAAAATGGTTTAAGAACGATTTCGGTCAGGGTTTTGAAACAATTTAGATCACAGAATATGTTTAGATGCCATTTTTGGAAGCTGTCAAGAACCCTGGGACAATGCCATAAGTTCGCCCTGGGCTTATTCGTGAACATTATTTATTGCTTCCTAAATGTTGATGATTGGTGTGTACTGTGTACTTCTCGACAGATGAATGTTGAGAAGTTTATTGCGAAAATTGATTTCAATCCCATGTTCATCACAAATACGGTCCATAGGTTTGTTTTTGGAAACTTGCCCTAGGATTTTTGAGAGCTTTCAGAAAACCTGAGGTTATTGGCCCAGTTATTAGTGGAATGTAGAATTTGTTGCCTGGGAGCTGTCATTTTAGCCAAAGGAACTTCGTCATTATGAAAGACAAAATTCGTTTGGAAATATCAAAATTTAAATTATCACACGACACTCATTATAACATACATCCATTACACATGAAATTAAACCAAATTCTATATAAAAAAAGGATCTTCTGTATTTATATGTAATTGGAGAACTGTAATTACTAACTGAGTTTGTATGCGTTTTTTTTTTTTTTTTTTTTTTTTTTCTTATGTCAAAAAATGCATTCTCAATAAAACTGCAAGCATGTGACTATTTTATGCTCAGGTGTTTTTCAACGGAACGGTATTGCCAAACAACTGTACTTAATTGTGAAAAGGCGCTAGTCAAGTTAAACAAGCGGAAGTTTGTTTGTGGAAAAATTAATGACCTTTTGAAATGTTTCAAAATCCGAATCAGCACAAAATTATTCTATTGTTATAGGTTTTTTTTTTTAATTTAAGTCAATTACCGTCATAAACTGGAACAAAAAGAAATTGATTTTTCACAGATACTGCATACGATCTATAAATTTAGACTATTATTTAATTTCTTTACCAACTGATTTGTTTTTTTTTTTAACTAGGTCAATTTAAAACCTTGAAATTGTTATATAATACACAACACTAATTGGTTTAAACATCTTTCTATCTACTAGACATAGAAAAAACAAAGATGAAATATCGCTGCTCGTACCTATACTCTTTTGTTTATCTATTTGCATATATTCCTCATACTTTCATCTTAATATCGCAGACTCCCACGAACCGTGTTTAAATGTTAAATATTTATATTTTGCATGTGTGTTAAATATTCAAACTTTTGTTGAAATTTCAATGTCGAAAGATGTTTGAAGAAATTCTCGAACCTGCATTCTGCTCGTGATTACAAGCAATAAAAGGATATTATAAAGGTAAAATAATGTTTGCTGTTAAAGGTAGGTACAAAGGCAGCTCAAATACCTTCAACTATTGTGAGTAATTTAAATGATCATTTAGAAAACAAATTAATACACCTACTTACAAAATGCAGCATATAGATAAAAAGAAAAAATATTATGCTACCAATAGCGCATTTTTTTTTTTAATTCTATCCTCGACCGTCGTCTTTTTACCCGACTGGACAAAGGGAGGGTTATGTGTTTCGCGCGTATCCTACGTATGTAAGTTACTACGTGACGCCCTGTAGCCCAAACAGCTTGACCGATTTTGAAGAGTGAGGTGTCATAAAATTGGTATTCTTTCCCGGAATGTCATAGGCTAAACAAATAAATATAAAAATATAAAATAAAAAAACAATTGTCACACAAATGTCAGCGAGATCTTTTTTACAGTCGGGTTTTTTTTTTTTTAATTAATTACTATTATTATCCGACTGGACATAGGGAGGGTTATGTGTTTCGCGCGTATCCTATGTTTGTTCCTACGTACGCCCTGTAGCCCAAACGGATTGACCGATTTTAAAGAGTGAGGTGTCATGAAATTGGTATTCTTTCCCGGAGTGTCATAGGCTAAACAAATAAATATAAAAACATAAATAAATGAAGAAGTTAATTTAAAAAAGCAAAAAACCCGACTGAATGTAAAAAAGATTTAAAAAGATTAAGATAAGACATTTTCAAGTATAACTAATTGACAATCGGAGACTACCTACCAAATCTGACAAAAGTATGCGCAGTCTCCGACTGTCAATTAGTTATACTTGAAAGTGTCGTGTTTTAATCTTTTTAAATCTTTTTTACATTCAGTCGGGTTTTTTTGCTTTTTTTAAATTAACTTTTTTTTTAATGAAATGTTGTACTTTGCAACTTTTTCTCTGTACAGAGATTTGGGGTTTAATAAAATTAGAGACCACCAGTGTCACATAGCGCCTATGTCAAAAAATTACAATTTGTGTACGAGATTTTTCGCAAAAGATTAGGTATTATAAATGGGCAACAATACATTGGAACTTTTTTCGAAGTTTTTTTTTTTCAGTTTTTATTAAATTTGTAGGATTTATTGTTGTTTCCATAAAAAATTTAATAAAGTCAAAAGGCCACATAGTCATATAACTAGAACTAGATGATTATAAATGGAGACAAAAAATATAGAATTGAAAAAATCTCGAAAATTAATTTCATAAATCTCGAATGGAAAAATCTTGATGGGACCAAATCTAGAAAGTACAAAAATCTTGAAAGTCTAAATCTTGAAAAAAATCTCGAAAATAAAACTGCTTTCGAAATTTTTATAAATGATTAAATTTGTTCCGAATGCAATGAAAAAGTCTAAAATTAATATTCCTAAATTTTTCATTGAAATTAATTAATATTTAACAAATAGTCATAACAAAACATTCAACAGAACATAAATTTGCATATTATATCGATTATTTGTGTAGGTCCAAACGTAAAGAAACTATTTTTTCAATAGAAAATTATGTACCTACTTACACCTTCATAAGTACATTTCTACATTTCTTCTATCCCACTCTCTGGCTATATACGTACGTGCAAGAAATGTATAGTGTTGGCAGTATTGCCAGATAAAAAATTTAAAAATCTTGTTTTTCCGAAATAAAAAACCTTTTTTTTCAAGAACATAACATTTATTTAAACATAGATATTTTAATTCAAATAACTTTGAATTTCATTGCTTATATCAAAAACATAGCAATTCGCTTAAATAAAGCGCAACAATTCCCTAATTAAGATTAAACTTTCAACTGTTTATTTAAATTTGCAGCAAAAAACATTATTTCAATATTTGCAGAGAAATGTGGAAGTGATAAAATATTGATAATAAAAATCTATGATCGTATATGCGAAGTTTCTATCCGCTGTTTTAACTCCTAAATTTTTTTTTTTTAAACATAATCGGCCTTACCAATAATCAAACACTAATGTCGACTATTAGTTGGTTGCCAGTTTAGATAAAAATGTACAGTATTTTTGAAATGGTACCAATAAACAATTTGATCTCCACCTTTACTAGTTCGAAGACTTTCTGTTGAATCTATTACATTTGTTGTCACGCAGAATTTGAATTTCATAATTTGTTTTCGTGAAAAACAAGTTCAGTGGTTTCTTTCACAACGAGGATTTAATTCTAAAAAAAGGAATACATAAATTGCAATTAAATTTGCCCAACAGATATCTTTCAAGATTTGTTATAAGCAAAAAACAAAAGACAAAATAGGAAATTCACAAAGTATCCGCCGATCTGTCAAATATCATATGCAAATCAGTAATGCCCTATCATTCGTTCGGGTTCAATTTTCGATACTTTTTATAGACACTTTCCTTTGATTTCTAGTACTTTATTATTGGTTGATGAGTGTTTGTTTCGTAATAATATACCTTTCAAATTATTCAATAAACGGAACATAGTTTATTGGAATGCTTTGATGCAAATCAAACCTCATTAGTGGTGTAGAGATCACAATTATTTAATCGTTAGCAAGTGAATATTTTCACAAATAGAAATAATAGCCTGTTAATTCATTCCAGAAATAGCTATCACGTAGGAAGCCTAGCATTTTAAGAACCTATCGCTTCCGTTTTTGAATTTCAATTTGCAATGAGACAGTGCTTGCCAAAGTATGAAGAAGTGTAAAAATAAATACAATTTGATCTTTTAAAAATTGTGCAGATTATATTACTTAATTCGGGAAACTTAGAAATCGACAAAATTAAATTCTCACAGAAAAATATAAATTTGTGGCGTACATTTTTATGGGCGAAAACTGTCACGTTTTCCCCTCCCTGAATTCATAAATACTACCTGCTATTCCTTCAGAAGTACCTAAATTTGTTAAATTGCTTGTATTTTGCTGAGTGGTGACAATTCTATTCTTATACCTAAATTTTTCGTGAACCTTTTCACCCCAACCATTGGTTCCTCGTCCTCATTCTCGGTAAACAAACTCCTTTTGCAAAGAGTTTAATAAGGGTTTGGTTGCAGCGCCTTAGGTTCTGAGAATTGTTGAAAAAAGTAGGTCTTCAGGTATGAGCCGTTCAAACTTAAGAAGCAGATATTTTATTCCGTTTGCGACGACTATCAAGAATGTCTTTGAAATATCCCAAACTTACATAAAATAATTTTTTTAGTAAACATCCATTCACTGTTATTCATTGCTTGGGAACTATTTAAAAAGTAAACCCAATCAAAACGCAAGAACTAGCGGTTTAACAAGATAAAACAGCGAAAACCACAGAAATATATGCTTCAAGCGTTTAGAAATAAAACAAAATTGCAATATCTTTCAATTTTTTACATACATTTGTACAAATTTGTGCTTGTTAGACTTAAAAACTATTTGCATTGTTGTATTACAACGAATAAAATTAGAAAACATTTACAATTTCCTAAAATTAATTTATAATTGTAAACGCCCAGGCTGCACAACAGCGTATTTGAATTCGCTCCTATTAGAAAATTTAATACCGTGATTTTGGGCGGTTGGGCAACACTCATCTTCAAAGTGACATTAAGGGAGGATTTATTTAGCTAATGCCCGAGATAAACATGACTTTCTCACCATTAAGATTTAATTATACAGTTAGCGATATTCTGGCAACTATATTTGTTTATTGGTAAAGCGATTTTGGAAAGTCTGGAGTCTTTGCGTAAACTGCCAGACTAAAGTTGATTATAGGTAATCCCGGTTGTGTATAAATATTTAGAAATCAAACGGGACGCAAATTTCGAATATTTTAATATAAAATTCAACCAGTGAATGAAAAACGCTTTGAAAAGTGTCGAAGGCTACACATATTCGCATCGCACGAATATCAACATAAAAAATAACATGTGACGTTTTTATGTTCGACACACGAAATCTGAGATCGAATTTCGAATTATTAAACTGTTGTTTGAACAGTTGTGATTTTTGACAGTCAATTACCTGTGGGCAGATATTTCTGTTTTTTTTTTTTCCTGTCAGAAAAAATAACCTTGCTTTCGTTCTGCCAATTTAATAGAATTCTAACTAACTTTGAACAACATTTATAATTATAAACATAACCTTAAGTCATTTGCAGTCCTTTATGAAGTGTATTCATCTTGGACTTCTCAGACTTAAGCCAGTAAAGCCTACACACATATTAAAAATGTCATCAAACTCCAAATATTTAATATAATAGAGTAAACGTAATTTTGATTTTTATTCTCAGTTTAGTTCTAGATACTGTTGATCCCTGCGATTCCAATCACTCATCACTTATAAACGCAGTATCTACATATAATTTTAAATTAAGCATGAACTTATATTTTGTGCGCTCTAGGCAAGGGAGCATTTTTAAATAGAAGCTTTTCACCAAACGAAGTTTCAGACATTATTGTTTGATATATTTAAACGGATGTTGATTTAAATCATAAGGTTACATTCGAGTGTTAAGCAATTTGACAGTTCTTAGCGTAACATATTACACAGTCACAAAAAAAAACACACACACACACCAACTCCAACACATATCTACGTATCATCACTGAACAATGATATTTCAAAACTAGATCCCATTAACATCGAGTCAATGAACACACACTACCCACCCACTTTCCTAATGATAATTGTGCCAGTGTTAACTGTTTATTCGCTTTCCACAGATAATTTGAAAAATGGCCGCTTTCACCAGCATCTGAGGGATACTTTTGCACCATTAGTGGTACGTTATGTTGATTTAATGGAATCTTCTATTGCGCAATCGATCCATAAGGGATTTGAAAAGGAAAGATGGGAGAGCAAAGGGTAAGTCAGAAAAAGATGAAACAATTTAACATGAAAGGACAATATTACAAATCAGAAAATCATATTCGCCCTACGATTGGTACCTATATTTTAATGAAAAATTATTGAGCAAATTTCCAACACTATCAGTTATCCAGGCAGTAAAATGTCCTTGAACGTATTTAAACTCGATTGTTTACTTTATTTGTTTTGTTTTATAGGTGGGTATAGGAGTACGCTTAACAGGCTGTTCCTTTGTTGCATTTCTATGAGCTTTTATTTCTCTACAAGCTTTAATCGCTGTTGAACAGTTTCCATGTAAAACTGTTAGAGACGCAGGACTTGTGTTCGATTGGCGGGTTGAAGCGAAAAAAATTATTCAAGTAGTTTTCGAGCGCTAGCTAAGCAGCAGTTCATTTTTGCTTGCGTCTTCTTTATACAAGTGAAGAACCAGGTGAACCTGAGGAATTCTATCTAACATCTAATTAGTTTTCCTTTCAACAGCAACAGATGACTGGTTTACGTTCTACAAATACTGAACCGTGAACGATACGATGTGTAAGCTATGTAGTTCAAAGGAGACTTTCAATGCTCTTCGGGCTTTGTTTTAAAGTTTTTAGCTCTGTAGAGCGCATTCAAGTTCATTGAGAAGATTTCTTCGGTCGTTGTATGAATTTGGCATTTAAAAAGAGAAAAGCTTGTCTTATTGTCATATAGCGATACTAGTACCTAATCATTTTTTATTGTCCACACTGGATTTTACGAAATCACAATGGAAAAATGTTCCATCAGAAACTACCCATTGTGACCTACAAAATATTTAGTTATAAATGATTATTATGGACCCATAGTCTTGATTAGTTGCTGTATTCGGAGGTATTTTCGTTTGTCGATTCGTTTTAAGTTATCCTCGGAAAGTGTGTCAAATATTAGCGAGTTTTGATTGGCTCTGCGAAATAAGTCCCCAATGGAATAAGACCCCAAAAGAAAAATGAAATAAGGCCCCAAAAAATTATACAGGAAACAACAACAACGATTTTTAATAGAATTTAGGGTGTTGTTTCCTTTTTTGGGGCTTATTTCTTAATGAAAATTGGGGTCTTACTTCATTATGAAATAAGATCCCAAAAGAAGAAATGAAATAAGTCCCCAAAATTATTTTTTTATTACTAATTGTTACCCTTCCGATATGGAATGCCTACGGGGGGGCATGCTGCCCCCTGCATCCCCCCTGCAACCCCCCTGCTTGGGTTTACTGTTAGATTGCGGGGTGGGTGCGAGGTTGAGTTTGTAAAAAGTTCCTTTAATCTAAACTAGTTTATCCAATATCAACAATATTAAATGAAAAGTAGTTTTCATTATTTTTAATTTCATTATGAAATAACACCCCAAATTTGGGGCCTTATTTAATTTTCTCCCTTGGGGCCTTATTTCATTGGGGCCCTATTTCCTACAGCCGTTTTGATTCTCAATAGCTAGTCAGATTAAACCTCAAAGATTTGTTATAAGTTTCACGCAATCTAGTAGTAGTGCGAATTATACAGAGTGGCGCGAAAAAAAAATCCCAATTGAATGAGCTGTATCGTTTTTACTTCACAGAAATTTATAATTCCCTTTCATTCAGTTCATGAGTGGGAAATTTAATATACTAAAGGTTTGTGCTCTTCTAAGTGTGCTTTCTACTTTTGTAGCCTTTCGCGAAATTGCAGATACGATTATATCGCGAATATTAGCTGTAGGATGTTTTTTTCACCTGTCTGGCATGGTCTACCGGTAGCAGGGGGACTACCTACACTACAGGTCCCTTGCCAAAAAGGTGCACTCGCTGATTTTAAATTGTCGGCAGATTGGGTTGTTCATTTTTCCTTTCATGAAAGATTCCTGACAAGCCAACAAAGGCTCAATTTTTTATCTGCAATTACCTTAAGCATTTGTGACACCTCCTGACTGTCTGTGGATGCCATTACCTACCGTCAGAAACGCGCTCGAGGTGCATTTATTACGCAGAATGAATTTTTCGAGATCTGATTTTCATAAACGCGTGCTGTGATCATTTTTCGACAGTTTTCGCCGATCACTTCTCTAAGGCACGACGTTTTAGTCCGCGATTTTTTGAACAAAATTGAATATTGTGACATACAAAATATTCAGCATAAGTGATCCTTTGAATCCTGTCTTTGTGTAGAAATTATGGCAAATTAGATAAAGCAAGCTAAACAGAACCAAGTTGTTGTCGACTATTTTATCGTTTTGAAGATCCTTCTCGAACAATAGACGTTTTTATTATGCCCGCATGATCCATATATATCATTGATTTTCATGGTTTACAACAACAGTTGGATCTCGTATAATTGTTGTAAATTATGAAAATCATTTGGACATAATAAAAAACGCCTACTATTAATTCCGCTTCGAAAAAGTGGTGGCTTTCGGAGGTATACAAGATTAAGATGCCCAACGAACAAAAACCCTTCCATTTTGCCGAGTTTTATACCTAGTAAACTTACACCGGATCTAAATTCAACATTTCGTGAAAAAAACTTAATTTAAACATGAATTTAAGTACTAATTCAGACATATTAAATATATTTCTGGATCATTTTGATTGATTTGATTTTTTTTTTTTTGTCAGCGGGCTGAATTTTTAAAGAGGTTTGTTCGATTTGACAAACTTTCAAATGCAGCGATAAAATTCAACATTTGGAAATGTTGGAAAATATTAGGCGAAATGCTGGACATTTGGGCTGAAATGGTGAATTTACCCGATGTAATATTATTATAGGTTATCAGAAACCCAAACCTATCTATCTATCTATCTTAAGTAAGCCTGATTTTTGGAATTTTCCTTTCCGAATCAAATTCTAAAATACTGCTTAAAGTAATTAGTAACCAATATATTGAGAGGTTTCTTAATGTCCAGTTCTTTTTTCTTTTTCCTTTTTTGTGACCCTCTTTTATATAAACAGTAAAATAAATCGAAATTTCAAAATTAAACTGAATTGAATATTTCACTCTCGTTCGTAGTCCTTTCAACTTAAAAACAGATAAAAACACAGACTAAATGAATTACATATAAATATATTTTTATTTGCATAAATTTCTGCTTACACTTTGGATTCTACCAACCACGCCAAAAAAAAAAAAAATATTTCTTTGTTATAAAATCGTAAAGAAAAGAGGCCTTGGCCCTTATCGGTAAAAAAGAAAAAGAGGTGCCATTTTACATACCAAAGCTGCGTAATGTCACCGTCAGTGATGAATCAACGAGGTTTTTTTTTAACAAACAAACAATTCTAATAAATAATTGCATTTCTTATTTAGTATCATAATGTATTTGAAATTTTTATGTAGCAAGTTTAGTAAGTTGACACCCTTATGCTAGTTGAAAATATTATTACTTTTCTATTCGTTACTGCTAGATACGCTCAGAATCTTGCTGCAGTTTTGTTTGATTTCATCGTGTTAAATATCAGATTTTTCTTTTATTGACAATTCATACCATTGAGAGCATAGTGCGGAAAACACACCTAATCGCTTTATACCTAATTGCATTGTCAGTTTTAAGTTTTTATTATCCGAAATCGCACTATAGAAAATCATTTACGGGTTGTCCACACAAAAAGAAACAGAACAAAAATTGGATCTGACTTACACTTCGATTTGACATTTGAAAAAGGATTTTCTTTATTGCTTTGCTTCCAAAAATTTTCTTTCAAGAAGAGTTTTGGTAGGTATATATTAACACTGCACCATAATCCGGACTATTTCTGACCAAACAAAAATGTTTACACAAATATCGGGCCGATTCCGAGGGAAACCCGCAACTTAAAACGAACACACCTTTCATCACATAATAGTCTGCACCCCAATTGGACAGAACAACTAACTGTGAACGACTGTTTGTTTTGATTCGATTTTCAATATTCGGTTATTTTTTTCTTTGTTTTTCTATATTCTCAAATGCTTTACAGTTTTACACAATCGAACAAATCGACGCGACGTTGAGTAGCACGAGTGATGCAAATAACGGGTGATTTTTTAAGAGGCTTAGAACTTTTTTTAAAAAAAAAACACAAAAAATTCGAAAAAATGAATGAAATATTTATTTGAATCGATAGTTTGAACCTTGCAATTTAATGTTTAAAGATAATTTCATGCAAATTCATGCGGCTGCGTCTCAGGTAGTCCATCCGCTGAGTCCAATTTTGGCATACTCTTTCACACATATCGGCCGGTATCTCACGAATGAATGCATGGATGTTGGCTTCCAGTGCGTCAATCGAAGCGGGCTTGTCCCTATAGACATTAGCCTTGACATACCCCCACACAAAATAATCTAATGGTGTCAAATCGCACGATCTAGGCGGCCAATTGACCGGCCCGAAACGTGAAATTAACTGTTCACCAAACTCGCCTCGCAATTGCGCCATTGTTTCGCGTGCTGTGTGGCATGTGGCACCGTCTTGTTGAAACCACATATCATGCAAGTCAAGAACTTCCATTTCGGGCAAAAAAAAGTTTGTTATCATCGCTCGGTAGCGTTCACCATTGACAGTAACGCTGCTATTCGCATCATCTTTGAAGAAATATGGCCCAATAATGCCGCCGGCCCATAAACCGCACCAAACAGTGGCTTTTTCGGGATGCATTGGTAGCTGTTGCAATGCTTCTGGCTGATCTTCACTCCAAATGCGGCAATTTTGCTTATTTACGTACCCATTCAACCAAAAATGAGCCTCATCGCTGAACACAATTTTTCGATAAAAAAGCGGATCCTCGGCCAGCTTTCCAAGAGCCCATTCACCAAAAATTCGGCGTTGTGGTAGGTCGGCTGGCTTTAGTTCTTGCACAAGCTGTATCTTAAAAGGCTTTACGCACAAATCCTTCCGCAAAATTTTCCACGTAGTGCTGTAACAAAGGCCTAACTGCTGGGAACGGCGCCGAATCGACATTTCGCGGTCTTCTGTCACACTAGCTGATACGGCCGCAATATTTTCTTCACTACGCACAGTACGTAAACGTGTTGGTGGTTTAATGTCCAACAAAGTAAATTTGGTGCGAAATTTGGTCACAATCTTCCGAATAGACTGCTCAGAAGGTCGAGAATGCCGATCATAAAATGGAAGCAGCGCGCGATGAACATTTCGAACCGAGCACGAATTTTGATAGTTAAATTCAATAATTTGCAAGCGTTGTTCATTTGTAAGACGATCCATGGTTAAATTGCAAACCAAACTGAAGCTGTTTGACAGTCACACAAGGTACTAAACACACGTCAGCTGTCAAAACCAGTGTTGCCAAAACCAAACCAGCTAAAAAATCACCCATTATAAGATCATCTGTCTTCTCTCGTTTTCGTTGCGGCTGCATATTCATCTGATATATCGATAGTTGCCCTTGACGCATAGAGTAGACTAGGAACGTTCAACTATCTAGCTTAGTAAGCCGGCTGACTGGATGTGTCTCAGTTTTGATTGACATAGATCGGTCACATAAACAGCTATTCCAATTGACGTTTATGGAGGAATAGTTGACAGAAATTCGTGACAGAGTATTAAGATTGCATATACGAGTATGTGACTGACGTCACATTTCCTACCAACCTAGTTCTTGCGTTCAGGTCACATCTAGTGCAAATAATGTTGGAACAAGCCCATTTGCTTTCTACTTTTGCGTTCGCTGAATCCGTTACCATTTATTAAGCTAATCTCGTTTTCCATTGGTTTCACTCGGCGATCCACTCTTTCTGTAATTCTATGGAATAAGAAAACTTCTTCTGATTGAATCCACAAAAGGATTGATGAAATGCCAAAAAACAATCTACGGCAGCTGTCATCTGACTTGTATAAAATACATAAATTAATAAAAGCGAAATTCTCTTCTCAGAATCACCAGAAGAGTATTTATTGTGCCAATGGAACGGTTTCAGAAGAGAATTTTTCGAGATATTGAGAGAAGGACCGGAATCAACTGTCAAAATAATTCACGCTCGTCGATGGAGCGGAATCAACTGCCGAAATAATTTAGATTCGTCGATGGGAACTTTGGAACACCAAACACAGTTCAACTTTATTCCTGTGGAACTTGCAAAAAATATTTCCTCCGTTGAAAAGTTAGACTGAAATTAAAAAGAATATTCTGTTAATACATCGCTAGGATTAAACTTGGATGTCGAATGCTAACGGGTGGTTTTTTAAGAGGTTTAGAACTTTTTTTAAAAAAAAAACACAAAAAATTCGAAAAAATGAATGAAATATTTATTTGAATCGATAGCTTGAACCTTGCAATTTAATGTTTAAAGATAATTTCATGCAAATGTTCACCGCGGCTGCGTCTCAGGTAGTCCATCCGCTGAGTCCAATTTTGGCATACTCTTTCACACATATCGGCCGGTATCTCACGAATGAATGCATGGATGTTGGCTTCCAGTGCGTCAATCGAAGCGGGCTTGTCCCTATACACATTAGCCTTGACATACCCCCACAAAAAATAATCTAATGGTGTCAAATCGCACGATCTAGGCGGCCAATTGACCGGCCCGAAACGTGAAATTAACTGTTCACCAAACTCGCCTCGCAATTGCGCCATTGTTTCGCGTGCTGTGTAGCATGTGGCACCGTCTTGTTGAAACCACATATCATGCAAGTCAAGAACTTCCATTTCGGGCAAAAAAAAGTTTGTTATCATCGCTCGGTAGCGTTCACCATTGACAGTAACGCTGCGATTCGCATCATCTTTGAAGAAATATGGCACAATAATGCCGCCGGCCCATAAACCGCACCAAACAGTGGCTTTTTCGGGATGCATTGGTAGCTGTTGCAATGCTTCTGGCTGATCTTCACTCCAAATGCGGCAATTTTGCTTATTTACGTACCCATTCAACCAAAAATGAGCCTCATCGCTGAACACAATTTTTCGATAAAAAAGCGGATCCTCGGCCAGCTTTCCAAGAGCCCATTCACCAAAAATTCGGCGTTGTGGTAGGTCGGCTGGCTTTAGTTCTTGCACAAGCTGTATCTTAAAAGGCTTTACGCACAAATCCTTCCGCAAAATTTTCCACGTAGTGCTGTAACAAAGGCCTAACTGCTGGGAACGGCGCCGAATCGACATTTCGCGGTCTTCTGTCACACTAGCTGATACGGCCGCAATAAATTCTTCACTACGCACAGTACGTAAACGTGTTGGTAGTTTAATGTCCAACAAAGTAAATTTGGTGCGAAATTTGGTCACAATCTTCCGAATAGACTGCTCAGAAGGTCGAGAATGCCGATCATAAAATGGAAGCAGCGCGCGATGAACATTTCGAACCGAGCACGAATTTTGATAGTAAAATTCAATAATTTGCAAGCGTTGTTCATTTGTAAGACGATCCATGGTTAAATTGCAAACCAAACTGAAGCTGTTTGACAGTGACACAAGGTACTAAACGTCAGCTGTCAAAACCAGTGTTGCCAAAACCAAACCAGCTAAAAAACCACCCATTATATACTTTTTAAGTAATAAAACAATGAATAAAACAAAAGCAATTCTTCAATCAATAAATTTTAAACCGAATATATTTTTGACCTTCTTTTTTTAACACCGTTTAAAACTGTATTCATGTTTTCCTTCGGTTGCTGACTTGATTTCTTCTGGCATAACAATCCAAGGGCGACCTACAAACAAGTGGAATGTACAAAAATAAAAACAACGTTAGATTCTAAACGATTGATATTTAAGCGATCGCATATACTTGAAAAATGGACTAAACTCCGCTCTTAAGCCCTTGGACTTGGTACTGGAATAGTTAGGGGCTATTGCCCTATTAACCCTACTAACCTGTTTAATTTTTATTTTTTATTTTTATAGGTACCAATGAGGTGTAAGACTTGAAAAACAAACTTAACTTATGATCTTCCGCACGCACGCGTGTAGAATTTTGGAAAGTTATAAAATATGAATTCCACTCTGTTCACAGGTTCACAGAAAAGTTAAGAGCACGCTTTGCACGAAGACCTTGCACGGAAAAATAGCTGGATATCTATTTCCTCAACAATCTGCAATTTAGGGGTTAGTCAGGCGTCAAGAGATTGTTGCAGACCTTAATTACATCTTAGTTTGGTGGCGCTACAGTCTGTGGTGGATGGGAATGGGCCTCAACTAATACGCCCCTCCAGTTAACGCGATCCTTGACTGCCTCCAGTTGAGCACTCCAATTGCGTAGAGATCCCCTTCCACTTGCGCCCGACACTTAAGGCGAGGTCTTCCTCTCCTACGTTGTCCCTCCTGGTTGTAATCGAAGACAGAGCGTTGGTTTTCCTTCACTCTACATGTCTTTCCAGCCATTTTAGATTACTGATGTGAACTTTTTTAACTAGCTCGATTACCCTCTACATTTCGTAGAGTTCACTGTTAAGTCTCCTCTCAAAGCAAACGGGACCGAAAATCACTCGAAGAATTATGCGTTCGAAGCGACCAAGGAGATCTTCATCAGCCTTGTTGCTGAATTTGTAGGAATTAAATAACAGTTAATTGCTAATGGGGGGAAAGCGATGTCGGAATGAGCCCCTGACAATATCTAAAAATCGCGTGCTTTATTTTTAGGTTCTCGACAGCAACGCAAATTGGAAAGTGTTTTTTTTTTCTGTCAAAAATTGAAACCATCCCGCTGATGGAAAGGTAAATCTGCCTCTATGCCCGACTTATATAAAGTTAGGCTTATTTTTGACAGCGACTGCGAAATTTCGGCTGCTAATTTTTATTTTAGAAAGTCCCAAACTTCTCTCACTTTCACCCGAAGAAATATTAACCCTGAGAGTCACTTTTAAGTCCATTCAAAATGTGGTATTTTTATTTGGTTGTTTTTTTAGGAGCATAATACACTAACATTTATGAATTGTTTTCCTTAATTGTGTCATTATTTATTATAATATGTTTCCATGTATACATATACATACGCATATCCAAATTCAATTATGTATGGTCAGTTGTTCTACAGTTGTTGGTTGGTCTTAAACTTGTATATATAAATATTTACCTACATACTCGCATTATTGATAAAAGCAGAAAAATCATAAAGAAAATTAGAAATTAATGTTCGTAAAAAGAAACAAAGTTGAATAACATTTATCGCTAGTCTCAACTATAGAGATTTTTTTTTTCAGCTTGCCATATACTAGTTAAACTTTGATAATAATTTTGTTGTTTTCAGTAAAATCACATTCAGACAACATTTGAAACACTAGAACATTAGTGCATTTTTGAATTTGGTTGGTTTATTTTTTGTATCTTGGTTTTACCAAAATCCAATCTGCTACGGATTTGTTTTTCATGATGTACCTATGA
This sequence comes from Cheilosia urbana, assembly GCA_946477585.1. Classification (NCBI taxonomy): domain Eukaryota; kingdom Metazoa; phylum Arthropoda; class Insecta; order Diptera; family Syrphidae; genus Cheilosia; species Cheilosia urbana. The sequence goes on from OX297857.1 coordinate 8,734,438, forward strand.
TCATATAAAATGTATCTACCGCTAGAAGCGCTGCAATTAATTTATTTATTTTTCTCGTGTGTTATTCCTGATTTGTTTTTTTTTTTTTTTTTTGTATAAACAAAACAAAAAAATATATATATAGCAATGGCTGTGCAACGTCCGAAGATCTTTTCTGGAAACTAGATGCCTTACAATCATTTATACGCGACTTACATTGGCCTGATGCGGAATTCCGGCAGCATTTGGAGCAGCGTCTTAAACTGATGGCATGTGATATGGTTGAGCAGTGTATACAGCGAACGGATGTTGCATTTCAATCGTGGCTAAAGAAGAACGTGGCCTTTATATCGACGGATTACATAATACCTTCCGAGATGTGTGCGATGGTTAATGTGATATTAGATGCGAAAAATCAAAGCTTTAAACTGTGCACAATAGACGGTGTTGATTTGGTTAGTTGTTGTTGTTTTAATGTTTGTGCTAAACATGCACAAGTGTAACAAGTGTTAAATATTTCTAATTTTAGTACAAATATCACTCGAAAATTGATGATCAGATCGACAAGGCTAACGTATCGATGACGCAAGGCCTTATTGGTAAACTGATGTCGGTTTTAGATTCAACCCTATCAAAGTTATCGCGATACGATGAGGGTAGTTTAATTGGTTCCATTTTAAGTTTTACAAATGTGTCGAGCTCGGGTAAGGACCTCGGACAAGGTTATGTGAACTTCTTTCGGAACAACATGGATCAAATACGCGGGAAGATCAGTGATGATTTATGGACCCTTAACTTCTTTGAGCAATGGTACACGCAGCAGATTAATATGCTTTGTAATTGGCTATCAGAACGCTTAGATCATTCGTTACACTATGCTCAATGCACATCCTTGTCGCACATAGTAAAGGTGAGTTTTTGGTATGGATTTCTTAGCAAAACCAAAATTTACTTTTTCTTGTATTAGAAAATCTATTCCGACTTTGAGCTGCAAGGTGTGATGGAGGATAAATTGAATTCCAAAGCCTATCAAACTGTTGCGCAACGAATGGCAACGGAGGAAGCGACGTGCGCTCTAACAATGCCTGAGGGTGCCGAAGGAGAAGAGTGAGTTTTTTTTACTATTATTGGTATAGCAGATGTGTGTGTGTGTTTTTTTTAATTGTGACAAAGCTGTATAGACACCGATAAAGTTGTATACCACAGGTATTTCTTGAGAATAGGCTTACTGGATGTAATGCAGTCAGAATGCAATAAAGATTAAGTAAAATATGTCAGCACAGTTCTTTTTCACCTCTGGGTTCAACAACAAACAAAAATGTTATGTATACAAAGTGAGGGATTAATTTCGAAATTGCTGAATATCACTGCCTTAGTTGAGGCTCGTGGGGGTAGTATGCCCGAGGGACTAGATTCAGCTTGAAGATCAGCTGACATCTTGTTTAACTGGAATAGTAATTTCGAAAAAGGCATTTGAAAAGTAAAATCATCGAGTGTTTAAAAATGTAAGCGGCCAAATGTGGTGGGTTGATCATAAGGCAATCAGTACGACTTCTGTAGATGCAAACGCGGTACTTATACTCGTATATGATTATATAAAATTACCCATTGTGATCTACAAAATATTAAGTATAAATAATTATTAGTAAGGACCAAAGTGCTTTACTAATTTTTAAGTGTTAACCAAGACTTAGGATCTTGTAGTTAAAAACAGAGTGAGAATCGAAATCCCTGATGGGCGTTTTCAGAATTCAGAAAGATCTAAGAAATCAGTTGTTTAAAAATGTTTTGCAGTCTGTAACCTGGGACTCCTCGCCCCTTATATAGGAGCATTTTTAGGATTATTATAGTTAAGATCTGATATTCAGGATTTTGGTTAACGAGAAAACATTTTGCCTGGCGCTGTCGCAAAGTTAAAATGGGCTAAAAGTATATAATGTGTTAATGCAAATTTCTAGAGAAGGGTGATCAAATCGGCAGGTAGCGTGCTGTTGACACGGAAAAAAATGCACTTCAAATATTTGAACAAAATGTTTCACAAACATTATTATATATATATTAAATCTAACCGTCTTTAAGCGTCAAAACCTTAAAAAAATGTAGCCCAAAATCGTTGCCCAGAAAGAAGCGCAAAAATTCATGAAAAATGTTGGTATTTTTCTCACTTACCCATCTCACTTATGCGCGCCGCGGATTTTATTTCACTTATATTCTCGGCAATTGGCTTTTGGTGCTTGTGTCAAATCAAAAGGCCTGCAAAAAAAAGAAGCGCGGAAGAAGTGAAACTTCGTAATCTGGAAATGAAAATAGGAAGGGGTAAAAATTGATTTTTAGTGAAATCATATTGTTTCTTTAAGACAAACTTTATTAACATTGCTTACAATTTACAATTGATCGCATCTTTTAATTATCATTTTCGAGTGGAGAAATACCCAAATCTGTAACATTTACAATGGGATTATAACTACTAAAGTAAGATACGAAATGTTGGAAGTCGCATAGAAGTTTCACTTCAAAAATACAACCCTATAAAATTACTAGCTGTGCCCGGAACTTCGTACGCGGCGTGAGACTGTGTAATTTCAAATAAAAGAGATTTGACCGTTTTCTCAACGGCATAGGTATTTGTTTAAAATAAACAGTGTAGCTAAAACAAAGCGGTGAACATTTTCAATGTGAAACAATAAATCAAACAAATCTATTTACCTAAAACACCAATTTAAGAAAATTAAATTCAACAGCGTAAGTACTAAAGTTCCACTTCCTTACTGTAGGTATCAATGTAGGTAATATCAAAACAACCACTAAAACAAATGCCTTAACGGAAATTTGTATCTACACCAACAAATAAATAAATCAAAAAACATAATTCACCTACATCGTCTTTACTGCTTGAATTCTTCAATTCTTTACTGTAGGTATCAACGTAGGTACTATGTATAACAACCATTAAAACAAAAACCTTGAATTCAATTTCTATATACACCACCATACGTCCATCAGCGCACGTCTTCAGCCATCTGCAAATTTCCTCAGAAACACATTGTCGCTGTTGATTACATACACATTCACGTCGCATACTTCTCTTTCGTTTCACATAATTTGGAGAAAACACCACGCAGTTTTTTTCTCATATGAAGGTGCTTGTGCGATGTGCCATGTGCGCCACTCAACCACCCCAAAGCAGAACAACGACCAAGAACCTCAGCTGCTGATAATGTTCGATTTGAGAAAATAAATTTATTTTTTTCATGTTAGATTTTAGGTTGTAGCTCAGCTTCTAGAGGACATAGAAAGCTGATTGATGGCTTGAAATAACTATAAAAGTGTTGGCTCTCCTAAGTTTATTTTGTTTGCATTGATTAAGAATTGTTTGAGTAATGGCGAGTAAAATGCAGTAAAGTCAGAAAAATAAACTCACTCACCATTGCATACTCTGAAGCGTGAGCAGTATCCTCACACCTTTGAGTATCCAATGCTTTTATTAGCGTTAAACGTTTAACGCAACCCTGAGTTGGAAGTCGCATAAGAAGTGCCACTTCAATAAATTAAAAAAATTGGTGTTCGTGTGCGTGCGATGTCGCTTCACTGCAAGAGTGCAAAAATTTCTTAATTTTGTGAAGGAATAAAACAAACATAACTAACACAAATATTTTTAAAACGATATGTGGCCCAAAATTGTGTTGGGCGCCAATTTTTCCATTTCTATCGCTTTTTGAAAAAAAAAATATAGCCCGAAATATGACAAAGCGCCCAATCTGGCAACCCTGAACAAGCCCATAGCGGAAATGCTGGCTATACCAATGTGTGCAAACATCCACTCGAATGGAGTGTGAATGGTAGAAAATAAGAAACGATGTTCTTTCTCTGTTCACTCACTTCATTGGGTAAACGGATCTGAATTTTATCTCCAGTTTTGCAATTCCGATTTTGATAATTTTTTCGTTGGAGTGGTATTATACAGGAAAAACAACAACGATTCTTAATAAAATTTGGGTTGTTATTTCCCTTTGTTGGGGCCTTATTTCCTAATGAAAATTGGGGTCTTATTTCTTGACCCCAAAAGAAGAAATGAAGTAAGTCCCCAAAACTAATTTTGTATTATTAATTGTTACTCTTCCGACATGAAATACGTATGTGGGGCATACCTACTGGCATGCTGCCCCCTGAAACCTGAAACCCCCCTGCTTAGTATTATGTTTTAAATAATTAATTCCATTTATTTAATTTTATAAGTATTATAAGGAGAGGACCAAACTGATCGTTGTCATTAGCCGACCGGAAGAGAGAGCACACTTCCTCAAAACATTCCTTCGTCTAATCGCCATAAAATAGCTGTGATTGTCAAACTGTTGACTGCATTCAACGACCTTAATATATTACATCTTCCCAGGCTTATTAAACGATCAGGATGGTTTTCAAAAATGTTTACAAGAATATTTACAATTCAATATATAACTTTGTATATTATACAGTATTACTTAACCTAATCAAATTCTAATCTTAATAATATTTAATTTCTCTTCGATTCCGTTCACTTCGTCGAAGAGGGACATTTTCAAAACTATCTTTTTCCAATTTTTTAGGCTTCTTTTCCCTTATTGGAATTTTGATATCTGAATTTTCGCCATTGGTTTTCTTTGTATTTTCTAATTTATTGTTAGACATAGGAATATTTATAAAACTTCGATTAAATTTCGCTTTCTTAAAAACTTTTTTTAGTTGGTTTAAATGCACAGTTCTGTACTGTGAACCAATTTGAACAATGTATCTTATAGTACTTAAGACTTTCTTTACTTTGCAAGGAAGCCATTTTCTAATATCTTTTACATGATTTTTATATAAGCATTCCTCCCCCAATTTAAATTTTGATTTAAAATTATATTCATTCTTAAAATTCTGGGGATTTTCTATCTTACTCCCATTCTTACAATTTTCTTTCTTAATGTATGACTTATTTTTTATATTATCTAGTAATATTTTTGGTTTGTATGCAAAAATCATTTCGGATGGAGTTTCATTTGACACAGAACTTGGAGAATTTCTATGATTCAAAAGGAACAAATCTATCTTTTCTTGTAGTCGCAAACCTGATTTTGAGCTCAACAAAAATTTTCTTAATACGTCTTTTACGATACGCACATGTCGCTCCGCCAGGCCATTCGATTGCGGATGGTAAGCAGGACTATGGGATAGTTTAATTTTCCTTTTTATGCAAAATTGCCTGAATTCAAAGGATGAGAACGGTGGACCATTATCCGTCACGATCTCAGTTGGGAATCCAAAAATTGAAAATATATTATGCGTAAGTTTGTCTATTAAATTCCCAGCCGAAGTTCCATTCATAATAACCACACTTAAAAATCGACTGAATGCATCTACAGCAAGCAACAAGGTCTTACCCCCGAAATAGAAAAAATCTAAGTGCATTCTTTCAAATGGATAAGAACAGCTTGGCCAACTTGAAACTACCTTTTCTTTTGGCACAACAGAAGTAACCTGGCATATCTCACAATTCTCTATAAACTCTTTTATACTGTCGTCTATATTAGGCCACCACACGTATGACCGACTAATTTTTTTCATGATAACAATTCCATTATGATTGGAGTGAAGAGCTTGGAGTACCTCAGTTCTCAATCTTGCTGGAATTACTACTCTATCTCTATAAAGGATACATCCGTCCTCTACGCTTAATTGATTCTTGACAGCGCGATATTTTTCAATTTCAGGGCTTACTGTTTTTTGCCATCCATTTCTCACAAATTCGTATATTTTTGAAACACTTTGTTATTTGCCGTCTCAACCTGAATTGTCGCTCTGTCTATAGGCAGTTCTTTAGAAAAATCATTGGAATATATACAAATACTCTCGACTTCCGTGTTACCTTCGATCGGTAATCTCGACAACGCATCTACATGCGTTAAATCTTTAGCTGGTCTGTGTTTGATCGTATAATTGAACATAGAAAGGGTAATAGCCCATCTTTGTAACCTAGCTACTGCAACGGAAGGTGTACCCTTTCTTGGGTTGAAAATTTCCTTTAGTGCTTGATTGTCAGTTATAATAACAAACTGTTTCCCGTATATATATTTAAAGAACTTTTTAACTGCAAACATTACTGCCAGAGCTTCTCTGTGCAATTGAGAGTAATTTCTCTCTGCAGGGGAAAGCGTGCTACTGGCAAAAAGCACGGGTTTTTCAACTCCGTTCACTATATGCAGTAAAACGGCCGCCACCCCTTGCGGACTAGCATCGGTACTAATTACAATAGGTTTATTTCTATCATAGAGTTCTAGCACGTTATTTCCCAGAATAAGCTTTTTTGAATTTTCAAATTCGACTTGACACTTTCTGTCCCAAACAAAGGCAGAACCTTTGTTCAAAAGGCTATACACATTCGTTAAATTTCCCGATAAGTTCGGAACAAATTTCCGGTAGTAATTTATTAAGCCCAAATACGACTGAAGTTCTTTTATGTTGGATGGAGACGGGGCTTTTACAACGGCTTCCACTTTTTTTAGATTGGGTCTAATCTCATTTAGACAAACCACATGCCCTAGATACTCTACAGATTTCTGCAAAAATTTGCATTTCGACAAGTTAATTTTTATTTTGTGCTTATTTAACCTTGCACATACCTCAAGCAACTTTGCTTTACATTGGTCCGCTGTACCGCCACCAATAATAATATCATCGAGATATCCAAATACACCTTCTAATCCTACTAGGACGTGGTCAATAACTGATTGGAATATCGAAGGGGCGCTCGATACTCCGAAAGGTAATCGAGTATATTGGAACAATCCCTTACTGGTATTTATTGTGAGCAGTTCCCTTGATTCCTGGGTTAGCTCCAACTGTTGATATGCTCCGGCCAAATCTAAGACACAGAACACATCACAATTCGCTAAGTTTGCAAATATGTCCTCTATATTGGGTATAGGATAGTGCTCCGTCATAACAAATTTGTTGACTGTAACTTTGCAATCTATACATACGCGAACTTCTCCATTTTGTTTGGCTGTGCTTCACTGAAACTAGGATACCATCCCTTACTAGCCTATCTATTTCTTCCGACACTACATCGCGTAATCTATAAGGTACCGGATACGCCTTACAAAATATGGGGCTTGCATTTTCAACTAGATTAATTTCAGCTTTGTAGCCAGCAATTGCTAAATTTGGATCATTTGAGATGATATGCGGAAAATCTAATGTAATCGTTGATATAATCTCAGAACAAGTTTGCGATACTACATTATTGCATGCCCTTTTACTACATGCATTATTCTTATTTAAAATCCACTCACTGCTTTTCAATAAGTTTTCTCTCCAGTTTGGTATGAACACATTCAGCCATGGTCTTCCAAAAAGAGGTGTAAATGGAAAACTATCTACGACCATGATCTCCACTTTCTCCAACGCCCCATGAAACTCCACCTCTATGATTGCCTTCCCTGTAACCTTAACCTTGGCTTCTGAAATTGTGCATAATTCTAATTCACTCTGTACAATTTTAATATTAGAAAACTTATCTTTAAATTCCTGAAGACTGATCACCGACATAGCTGCTCCCGTATCCACCTCCATCAGCAACGCCTTTCCGTCCACGCGAACCTCCACCTTTAGTCCGCACTGTGCATGTATGTTGTTTACTATTTTCACTGTTTTTAAGTACCGCCGATTCCCTGCCGCTTCGCCCTTTGTGTTCGACCAACAAACGTTTGATGTGTGGCCTTTTTTGTTGCACTTGAAACAAATCCACGATTTTGCTTTGCACTCCGTCTCATGATGTAACTTTCCGCAATGCTTACATGTTTTGTTGTTCGTGTTTCTCGGTCCTTCGCCTTTCTTCTGCCTGAAGCGGTTTTTGTCGCTTCTTTCCTTAATTGCATTGATCAAGCTCCCCCCAGGATGTATAGTTTTCTGATCTTTTTCGGACATCTCCATATTGAGAGCAATCTCGCAGCACTTATCGAATTTTCTGCTATCGTCCGTTAGAATATTTTGTTGAATAGGGTCACTGCGAAGACCAACAATAAATTTATCTGTCAGAGCATCTTCGAGAGCAAGACCGCGTAACACAGATGCGTTTGTCACTGAACTCTCCACGAAATCTCCGAATTTGCACGTCTCCGCAAGATTTCGCAACTTAACAATGAAATCGCTGATTGATTCTCCCTCCTCCTGCTTTGCTTTTGCGAATTTAAACCGCTCCGCCCTCGTATTGTGTTTCGGAGCATAATGCTGTTCTAATAAAACAATTAGCTCAGGGAAACTTTTCTTACTAGGCAAGGTGGGTGCAGATAACGATTTTAACACTTTGTACACTTCTGAACCAACAAGTGTAATAAATACAGGCGTCTGTCTTTCACTTTCGATATTGTTGGCAATAAAGTGTTGTTGTACGCGATCTTTGTAAGCGTCAAAGTCCTCTCCTGGGACGAACTCATTTATATTACCTAGTAGCGACATGTTTTGTAATGGTTTAACGTTTAACTTATGTTCAGCGAGCTCTTCTTCTGGGAAAACCTCTTCTTTGTCATCACTCATTGACAGGCGTGACAAAAATAATCTTAGTTAATCTTTTTAATCTTCACGTTGTTTGTGACTTTTGTTATGTATATCGTGATGCCTTTGCTTTAACTTTTAAGCCCAGATATCCTCGTCGCCAATTTATTATGTTTTAAATAATTAATTCCATTTATTTAATTTTATAAGTATTATAAGGAGAGAACCAAACTGATCGTTGTCATTAGCCGACCGGAAGAGAGAGCACACCTCCTCAAAACATTCCTTCGTCTAATCGCCATAAAATAGCTGTGATTGTCAAACTGTTGACTGCATTCAACGACCTTAATATATTACACTTAGGTTTACTGTTAGATAACGGGGTGGGTGCGAGGTTGAGTATATACAAAGTTCCTTTAATCTATATTAGTTTATCCAATATCAACATTATTAAATAAAAAGTAGTTTTCGTTATTTTTAATTTCATTGTGAAATAAACTCCAAATTTGGGGCCTTATTTCATTTTTTGTTGGGGCCTTATTTCATCGCATTGGGGTCTTATTTCATATTTGAAATTGGGGTATTATTTTATTATGAAATAACACCCCAAATTTGGGGCCTTATTTCATTTTCTCTTTTAAGGACCTATTTCATTGGGGCCTTATTTCTTGTAGGAAATAAAGAAAAATAAAGAATCATAAAATTTGGTGCTGCCAAACTCGGACAAACGAATAAACATAATATTAAACTCATTTTTATATATACAGATATAGTACAAAAATCAATAAAATATTATGGAATTTGATTTTTTTTTTCTGACAAAACGAATAGCTATTCACAATTTTATAGGCAAAACAAATAAATACGCAAGCACATATTTTTAAATGATGCATAAATTAACTTTCACTTTACTTGTATTCTTTTAGAACGCTTGAGGAAGTTGAGGGCGAAGAAGGAGAAGGAGGTTCCGGAAATCCAGGCGGAGGAAATGCGGCAGCACCGAAGCCAAAAATGCCCACCGCAGCAGCTGCCTTACCACAAATTGGTGAAGATGGAAATGTCGTTACAAATATTAGTAATGTCACTAATATGGTTGCAGGGCGAGTTGGAAATATCTTAGGAAAGGGTATTGGCGGCTTGAGTTCCAAACTGGGAGGCGGTGGATGGTTTTAACACCGAAGACGAGATAATCGCATTTACATTATATGCATGTACACCTTTCCATACCCACATTTTTGTATTCAATTTCTTCCAAAATCAAACAATATTATCAAATTCTATCGAATTCGGACTACTCACTTATGTCTACCACACTCGTATACAAAATTAGGCAACCTAGAACCCACCTTCCCTTATTTACTACTTATTAAAATTTTGGGAACGAAAACCACATATAGCAATTGAATTAATTAACAAAAATTAGACCGCATTCGTATGCAACTATAACTTCAACTTATTCCAAAACAAAAACAAAATTAGATAGGTATATACATAATTCCAAGATTTATTAGTAGTTTCGCGCTCCTGCTTCAAAATTTCTTAAAGCTTACAAAATTCAAATTGACTTAACGTTCATAAGGAAGAAAATCAATCCACCACCATTCCACATGCAACCATTTGTCAAACATTTCTTCACCACCAAAATGAATGGATCAGCTCAGTACTCGGCATATTAATATAACTGATGATAGGAACACAACCAGCACTCTCTTCTCACGCAATGAAACGGAAAACCATTTTTCAAACAAAATGATAATCGACACGTAAAGCATTTACAATTTTTAATACTGTTAAATAAGCGTATCCTCTTCATGAGGTTAGTTTACACAGACATTTGGATTTTAATAATATTTTTGAAAATACTATAATTCCAATTCACATAGGCCTTGCTCTAGTAATTTTCAGTTTTTTTTTAACGTTATGAGTGCTGTACCGTTTTGGAATATTGATATTACGCTTAAAGCTGTTGGGTACTATCCTGAAGAACATTTCCAGCAGTCTGTATTTTGTTGCTGATGTAGAATGCTTGAATCAGATAACTCACATTTAGTGGACAATTTTCAAGACTTCCAATATAGAATGAGAAGTAGAGGTCCATGGCAAAAATTTGCTGACTGAATGTAAATTGAGAACTTGGAACTTCAAAAATCGATAGAGGATCCTCCGAATTATAAAAGTTTTCCAACAATTTTGCGATGTAGCCTAAATTAGTAAATAGTTGCCACTATATGCCCTAGAACTGGTTACTTTATACTTAAGCTACGATTGCAATTGTCATTTATCGTGGCAAATTTTGACATGCCTACGTCATAAAACTTCGGCCATTCGGTGGTCACTCGTGTGTCTTTCATGAGAGTGCGCGTGTACAGACGCTTGACAGGCGATCACACATAGTGACAAATTTAGGACAAGTGCTTAAGTCATAATGACGTCGGAATGTCAACTGTTACAACTGTCAACCGTAAACTACCAAGGAAGGTACCCACCACTTTCGGAAGGCGATGTCACCTGGCCATCGGCTCAATGTCACTCATTTGTTATTTGGCACGCTGTTGTACAAAATGCCTAAACTACAGCCGCTCAACTTAGCGCCCTCCATGCCATATTTACGGGGCAGCTGACTCTTCCTTCTCGATTTATCGTGGCGATGGGAGGGTTAGAATTTGTTGGATGTTGTTGTAGTTGTGGGAAAATGAAAATATACGAAGACAGAGTTTTCTTTGTTCTACAATGTATTTCTTTATTTAATTCAACTATTCCCGTTGAAGGTTAGCTTCAGAAGGAAGCTTAAGGTAACCTCTTGCAATCCGCTTTAACGTGGTTCTTGTCATCTTTCACATATCGATAACATTTGTTTTCCAATACATCGATAACAGTATTACAATAAAGTGTTGACCATGTGTGATATAACAAAAACTTACATTAAGTATTTAACAATTTAAAACAATATTAATTCAACAATTGCCGATTAATTCAAAACCTTAATATATTTTCATTTTACATACCTAAGCAAAAACAAGACATTATATTTAACTTATAAGTCCACCTGTCCACAGGTTTTCGGACTCTACTACTTCTACGAGTTTCGCCTGTTTGGTTTTAACAACCGATTACATCCGTTTCTTGTGCTGTAACATTATCTTTACCAATATCTAATGTAGTTGTCGTTACAGGAAGGTGTTGTTGCTCCTCTGGGACTTCACTCGGAAACTGATAATCTGAGACATGGCTACCTGCATGCAACATTTGATCGACGTGTCTATGGGCAGTTTTCCCATTGTCCAGCTTAGTGCTATAGTGCAACAATCCTGGTTTTTCACAAACTTCGCCAAAGTTACATTTGTCTTTGGCAACGTAATTTCTAACAGTCACTCTTTCCCTCTTCGAAAACTCCCTAGCTTGACTATTATTATTATAAATTTTCTCTTCAGCCTTATTGTCTGGTAATAATATTGAAAATTTTGTGCAAACGGGGTATTTAAATTAAATTACAGATGGTGACTTTTTAGTAACTAACTGGATGCGGTGTAATTCTGTATTGTTAAAGGAAATTATTTAACTTTATTGTTAACTCTTCATTTTCGTTTCTTAAACATCGTAGTTTATTTTTCAGTGTTTGCACATAACGCTCTGCCTGGCCATTTGTGGCAGGGTGGTAAAGTGCAGTACGTTTATGCACAATATTATTTCTGGCACAAAACTGTTTACATTTTATATTTGTAAATTGGGCACCATTATCCGAACAAATTACTTTTGGTGCTCCAAAAGTAGAAAATATTTTTCGTAGTATGTGCAATGTGGTATCAGTAGTAATGCTTTTCAAGATATGTATTTCCGGCCACTTGGAAAACGCATCAAACAATACTAAAAAATATACCCCCATAAACGGGCCTGAGAAATCCAGGTGGACTCGTTCCCAAGGGTTAGCTGGGTAGCACCAATGATTGGTTTCAACCTTTGGAGGGTTATTCCTAACTTTACAACAACTTGTGCAATTTTGGACGTATTCTTCAATTTGCTGATCAATTTTTGGCCACCAGCAAAAACTACGAGCTAACTGCTTCATTCTAGTAACGCCGAAATGCGAAGAGTGCAGATCCCCAAGAACAATTTTTTGAAATTTAATTGGAATAACCACACGCAATCCCCTCATTATACACCCACTTTGAATGGAGAATTTCTCTTGTTTTAAACCAAAACGTAGACTAGCTTGTACATTCCTACCGTTATGTAAACCTTTAAGTAACCCACTAAGAGCCGGATCCCTTAAAGTTTCCTCCGCAATGTGTTTTGCGATGATCGGCATCGTTTCTATTTGATTTAGTTCAAACAAATCAGATTCATCAAACTTTACAACACTTGTTGCCGGGAAAGGAAGTCGAGACATCGCGTCCGCATGATTCTATAAGCGAAGCATCCGTTGATAAGCACAAAGGCTTATCTTTCTCATAATGTACCAGAAATCTTACTTACTTACTTACTTAAGGTGGCGCTACAGTCCGGGGTGGACCTGGGCCTCAACCAACAAGCGTCTCCAGAGCCAGCACGATCTTTGGCCAGCTGTCTCCAGTTTCGCACGCTAAGTTGGTTAAGGTCCCCTTCCACTTGCGGGCGCCACCTGAGTCGCGGTCTTCCTCTACTGCGCCGTCCCTCGGGTGTGAATTCGAAGATCTTCCGGGCCGGAGCATTGACTTCCATTCGCTCTACATGACCCATGACCCAGCCACCTCAGTCGTTGGACCTTCACTCTTCTGGCTAGGTCGATGTCGCTGTACAGCCCGTACAGTTCGTCGTTGTATCTCCTCCTCCATTCACCGTCTATGCAGACGGGACCGAAAATTACTCGAAGAATTTTCCTCTCGAAGTAACCAAGAGTAGCCATCCGCTTTTGATAGAGTCCATGCCTCTGCCGCATAAAGTAGGACTGGGATGATCAAGGTCTTATAAAGGGTCACTTTAGTTGTTCGAGAGAGGGCTTTGCTACTCAATTGCTTTCTTAGCCCAAAGAAACAGCGATTGGCAAGAGTTATTCTTCGTTTAATCTCAGCGCTAGTGTCATTGTCTGAAGTCATAGGGGAGCCTAGGTAGACAAAGTCCTTTACCACCTCAAAGTTATATCTGTCTATGGTGACATTTTGTCCAAGACGTCGGTGTTGGGTGTCCTTTCTTGATGACAGCATATACTTTGTCTTGCCCTCATTGACCGCCAAACCCATCTTTGCCGCTTCCGTCTCAATGCTCACGAACGCGCCAGTGACATCACGCTGCGTTCTGCCAATTATGTCGATGTTGTCGGCGTAAGCGAGTAGGTGGACGGAGATAGAAGATAGTGCCTCTGGTGTTAGCGTTTGAATTTTGCACTATTCTTTCAAGAACGATGTTAAAGAAGTCACATGACAGCGCATCGCCTTGTCTAAATGCTTTTTTAACATCGAAGGTCTCGGTGAGTTCTTTACCGACCTTAATGGAGCAGCGTGCATTCTCCATTGTAATCCTGCACAAACGGACGGGTTTGGCAGGGATGCCAAAACTAGACATTACTCTATATAGCTTGTCTCTATAAATGCTGTCATAGGCGGCCTTAAAATCGATAAAAAGGTGGTGGGTATCGATTTGGACTTCCTGGGTTTTCTCCAAGATCTGCCGCAGTGTGAATATTTGGTCAACGGTAGACTTTCCTGGCCTGAAGCCACACTGATAGGGACCAATCAGGTTGTTGACGAAAGGCTTCAGGCGTTCACACAACACGGCAGATAAGATCTTGTAGGCGATGTTAAGAACACTTATACCTCTGTAGTTGGCGCAGTTCAGAGGATCTTCTTTCTTGAGGATCGGGCAAACAATGCTGAGGTTCCATTCATCGGGCATACTTTCCTCCGACCATATTTTACAGATGAGTTGGTGCATGCTCCTACCCAAGTCATTGCCTGCCGCTTTGAACAGCTCGGCGGCTAGGCCATCTGCTCCAGCAGCTTTGTTGGACTTCAGCTTAGATATGGCTATCTTCACTTCGTCCAGGTCGGGTGGACGGAATTGTTGGTCTTCATCGTCCAGGTTGAATGGTTCATTCTGCCTGACAGCGGGATTTTGTTCGTCATCGCCGTTAAACAGTCTGCAGGAGTAGTTCTTCCATATCCTCAGCATCGACTGCGATTCTACTACGATTTTCCCTTCTCGACGGCCTTCTTAAATATGAGCTCCTTCGTCTCCAGCAACCGATCCGTAATTCGCTTGTCTCTTATACCACAGACAAGTTGGTTTCGTAGGGCGGACATCAAATTTGCCCCAAAGTTGCAGTGGATCGCCATTTTTCGTAAAGTAGCCACGTAATCTCAAATATAGCAAATGATCCTTGAAGCCGCTGGAGCTACCGTTCGAATTTGCTCTTCGTTTCACTGAAAAATTCGATGGAAAAGTTGGGTTTGGGCCTCTGACAGCACCTTCAATATCAGCTCCTCCAGGCATTTTAGCACCAATAAAATGGTCGGTGGATGGACGCCAAAAAAAAAATATGCACAATGTGTTAGCAGCAAGTACAACAACACAGCAAGCAAACGTATTATATCCCATTCGAAAATTTTTCTTTCGTCGATTCAGCAAGGTGACACTGACGCGACGCCGTAATGTATGAATATTATTTTCATTTTATGTAATTTTCATTACCCACTCTTAGAGAAAAAATCCCATCCTCGTCGCCAATTGTTGTAGTTGTGGGAAAATGAAAATGTAAGAAGACAGAGTTTTCTTTGTTCTACAATATATTCATTATTTAATTCAACTATTCCCGGTGGAGGTTGGCTTCAGAAGGAAGCTTAAGGTAACCTCTTGCAATTCGCTTAAACGTGGTTCTTATCTCCTGTCACATATCGATAACATTTATTTTCCAATACATCGATAACAATATTACAATAAAGTGCTAACCATGCGTGATATTACAAAAACTTACATTAAGTATTTAA
Organism: Cheilosia urbana; assembly: GCA_946477585.1. Lineage (NCBI taxonomy): Eukaryota > Metazoa > Arthropoda > Insecta > Diptera > Syrphidae > Cheilosia > Cheilosia urbana. The sequence continues at coordinate 8,749,890 of OX297857.1, forward strand.
CAGATGTTATATGAGATATCATTCTATGAAATGCGCAATAAGAGATACACATCAAAACGGTACAGTGCTGCTGAATTACGCAAAACATTGTTTGCTTTGTAGAAAATATACGAGTTGTAGTTTTCAGGACCATATAACCTGCAGTAGAGAATAAACGATCTTTTAATTATATTAGTGTAATATGACGTGGTTGATGATCACATGCCTTAAGTCGGATTAAGTGAATTGCTTACATGAAAAATTCGGAGGACTTCTATTAGTCAAGGGTGTCTAAACGGACCAGAGAATAGTAACGATTTGTCGTAAGAAATGCCTTTAAAATATTTTTATACAAATGGACAACGTTATTCTTCTACGTGTCGTTTAAACAAAATTAGACGGTAAAAGTTTTCTTTGTTTTTTAGGTATAGATTGTCTCATATACGGTGTATGCAGGTATCGTATAAATGGAATCCTCTCTTAGCTCAATTTTTTATTGATTTCGTTGACTCGCTATAAGGAGGTGGACTTATCTTGTTTAGTAAGGAACAGTACGTGTCAGATGCTCAGCATAGTTCTGTAAACGTCTAACAGGGTTTAAGGATGCACCGATCCGACGCACGGGCGAATGCATGGACACATGCGCTTGTTAACTGGGCAGTGGCCACGAGTTTTAAATAGCTATAACCACATTTTGAATCCTTGAAAGCTCGCCGACGCTACTGTACTGAGTACCAGCGTTGCCACTGAAAATTTTCAAATATGGAAAAAAAGGGGCTAAAGTACTAAAATAGAAAAAAAAATCATTACGAAAGACTTTTTTTCATATTTTTAGATTTTTCTTCGTTGAATAAAGGATACCTAAAAACTTACCTAAACTAAAAAAGGAGCTATTTTGATAATTTTTTAAAAAGGGGGGGCCACGGGTCTTGAGACTGAAGGCTTAAAATGGGGAAAAACGGCAATGCTGCTGAGTACTTCAGAAATGACTGAACGGTTGTGCATATCAAGTTCAGAGCCTTTATAAAGTCATGTGCCTTGGTTTTGTCTGGTTTTTTCCGCAACGGCGGTTGCGAAAAAATGAAGCTGATTCGCGGGTATCTGCGATTAAAAAATGTTTTCATGTAAATGAAGTGCCAAAAACTACGAATATTCGCTTGTTCGCTATTTGCTCTCATGGGAATATTTATCATTCTTTTCCAACACGCGGCTCAATCACACATTCAAATCCAACTCGGAACGTTCCCTAGCGCAATTGCGAAAAAAATACCGCACAAAATCAAGGCACTGAGTAATGAATGTTGGCATGTCTGCATTTTCTTGCCTCGAGTACAAAAATGCATCACATTTATTTCTAGAATTTATTTGCCATTGACTTGGTCACAGGGACGTTCAAAGCTCGACCTTACTAATGTGGTATTCGATTGAGCTTCTTCATATTCGCTCTCAAGATCTAATCGAACATAAAAACGTCACTTGCTCCTTTTTGTGTTAATATTAGTGCGATGCGAATATGTTTAGCCTTCAACACTTTCCAAAGCGTTTTCCATTCACTGATTAAATTTTATATTAAAACATTTTTTTTTTTTTTTTTTGGTACCGAGGGTACGTGAAAATCTTCCAAAGACACTATGAGAATAGCACGCGCGTGCTCATAGTAGTGTCAGATTTTTACTGACTAAAAACACACCCCTTCGAAAGATTGTTAGATACTGCAACTAAGATATAACTTATCAAGCAATTTTTCTATAACGAAATAACAACTTTTGACAGGCTACTTTCTAATGAAAGATCCTGCATGTTCCGCAATTTAGACGCGGTTAATCTTATCTCGCTAAGTCGAACGGTTTCGTTCTTTGTAGTCGGCGCAATAAATTGCTCTTGTCCAAAATTTGTCGGACTGTATTTTTGACATGACCGATTAGTCGGTTTCTAAGCTTTCTCGCAAAGCTTCTACTTTCAGCTTCAATTGTTGGAATTCCGAGATCCCTGTGGATATCGTAGTTTCAAATATACCATGGTGCTTGTACAATTTCTCTAAGCACTTTATTTTGAAAAGTTTGTAAAATATTGGCATTTGTTTTCTTTGCACAACCCCAAAGTTGTATACCGTAGGTCCACACCAGCTTTAGCACTTGCTTGTATAGAAGCAGTTTGTTTTCGGTACGAGTGTCATTCCCAGGTATTTGGCCTCTTTTGCAAAGGGTATTCGGGCCAAGTTTAGAAAAATTGGCAAGTCATTTGTTTTCTTATACGTGAAATTCACGTCTACAGATTTAGTTTCGTTGAGGGCGATCCGCTAGTCCCTCGTCCATTCGTTTACCTTATTTAGTGCGACTTGCAGTTTTACACTCGTTTCTTCGATTGTATTGCCTACTGCTAGGATAGCGGTGTCGTCGGCGAACGTAGCAAGGGTAGTGCCATCTTCTCTTGGTATATCGCGAGTATATAACAGTTAAAGAAGCGGTCCAAGAACACTTTCTTGCGGCATGCCGGCCGAAATTTCCTTAAGCTCAGAGAATTCATTTCCATGTATAACACGGAAGAGTCTATTCCCGAGATATGATTCTAGAATATCATATATGCGTACGGGATGAACTTGTCGTAATTTAGGTCTTAAGCCGTCATGGCACACCTTATTAAAGGCTTGAGCATATCTTTTTTTCTTCAAATGCTTTCTCAATTACGTCAGTAATTCTATGCACTTGGTCAATCGTCGAATGCTTGGTTCTGAACCCAAACTGGTGGTCAGGGATATGATTATTGTATTCTATAACCGGTTGTAGGCGCGTTAGTAAAATTTTCTCGAAAACTTTGGATATGACTGGCAGAAGGGAAATTGGTCTATACGACTTTACTTCATTTGGCGGTTTTCCTGGTTTTAAAACCATTATGACCTCCGCAACTTTCCATTGGCTCGGTACGTGTTTTAGTCTGAGCGCGGCATTTATAATATCAAGAAGCTTAATTATTGCTTCTCTTGGTCGAACTTTCAGAACTTTTCCCGTGATCAAATCATAACCAGGAGCTTTCTTAGGTTTTAGGGATTCAATTTCACGTTTTAGTTCCCTTAGCTTTGCACTTGTAAGTGCTAAAACTTCGGATAGTAATTCCGTCCCAATAACACTGTCGTGAACCGCACGACCATCGCACGTTTCTTCTAGATGGGCGGCAAAAACGTCCGCTTTTTCCTTATCTTCCCTTGCCCATTTATTGTGATTTATTTTAATTGGCGGTGCGGGGATTTTGCGCCTCTTGGTGCCTTTTACAGCCTTCCAAAGTAAATAATTGGAATATTTTTTCGCCGTTAAACTTTCAAGGTAAGAACCTATTGCACGATTTTTAAAGTCCTTAATAGCTGTCGTCAACAAATTGCACAAATAATTCAAATGTGTTTTTTTGACCAATTCTTTTATTTCGGGAGGATATCGTAGGCCGTATTTGGCCGGCGTTTTCCTTGGATTAGGCGTATTATTCCAGGATGCGAGCTGTACGATCTCAACGAAGCGATCTACTTCAACCTCAAGTTTATAGCGTGTCGTAAGTGGAACGCTCAGTTCAACATTCTCTTCAATTTCCTTCCTAAACTCTTCCTAGTTAACTGTTAATCTCGTTGGCTCAAGGTTATTTACTAGTTTTCCGCTCAATGTTAAAATAACCGGTGAATGATCAGATGACAGATCAAAGCTCTCTTCAACTTTAATGTGGTTGGTAGATATTCCTTTCACAACGAAAAAATCGATCAGGTCAGGTATTTTTGAAGTATCTGTTGGCCAGTAGGTCGGTTTGCCCGTCGAGTGGAAATCGCAACTGTACTCCATACCTGCCCCATAGAGCATTTTTCCTTTTCGCGAGATGTATCTAGAACCCAGAACGTGTGTTTCGCATTAAAATCGCCGCCAATAATGAAGTTTGGTTTGAGCGATTTAAGCAAGTTAAGTTAAGTTTTTTCAAGTGCGGAACGCGGTGGACAGTAGATAGATGAAATTCTAAGAGTACGTTGACTATTTTTCACTCGAATCGTATACAGTTGCATATTTTCATGCTCTATCTTCAGGTCTTCGTATTGTTCAATGCAGTCTTTAATAAACAATGATGACCCACCTCTCGTGTTTCCCGAAGGGTGACAAGTGTGGAAGTATTATAGTCTTTTATTTTAAAATTCGATCCCTTTTTCGCGTGAGTTTCAGAAATCAAGCAAATGTCAAGGTCTTTCTCGCGTATGAATATTTCCAATTCGCCGAGTTTTTGCAAAAGACCGTTTGCTTTCGAAGTGCATATTTTTAACATTGGTTTTTTATTCATATTTTATTTGATGTACGCGTTTTCCGTGATTTATTTTCGAGTTTAACCAATCAAGAATAATTTTATTTATTTTGCTTTGTTCTTCAAGTTTCTGGAGAATAACTGAAAAGCATGTGAAACAGGGTTCGACGAAATTTCAACGTTTTGTGCTCCTTCGAATGCCGCGGCCTGAGCGTAGGTCTGCACTCTGGCTGCCCGAGGGCCACTATTCGCCACTCTCCTTTTCTTACTAGGTCTTTTCTTAGTGACCCAATTCGTTTCGCGTGCTAGCTCTTCTTCGTCGGTGTGGTATTCCCGACTAGCAAGCGTGGTGGAGTACATTCGTGTCTGCATATGGGTGTTCCTTATAACCCTATTTTGTTCTTTTAACAGTTCTATCTCTTTCTTAAGATCTTGATAGAGTAGATCCATTTCTTTGAACTTGATTCGAAGTGCTTTATTTTCTTCCTCAAGACTTTTATCTTTCACTGAGTCCCGTTTTTCACGCGCTAGCGCTCCCGTCGGACTTCTTTTCCCGGAGTTATTCGATCTTGTTGGAGGAGATCGAGATACCCTGAGCTTTTAATAAAAGGGTTAATGGATTGCTCCTCCGAAGAGGGTGGATTTTCCAGTAGAGCTGGACTGCCACCTGGGGTAGTTAATCTTTTTGTTTTGTTCATTGCATTTTTTGTATACACCATTTCGCTCGGTATACGGAGGTTGGATTTTAGTCGCCTTTTACAACAGGCATGCCTACCTCGGGTATATTCTATCCCCTTCCCGAAGGGAATTAAAACATTCGAAATTTGCGTTCCGATTAATTTATAAATGTTTATACAAAAATAATTTACAAAACCAGAATCACCCGATGTAATATGCCTTTCTTTTGCTGTAGAGACAATTCATGAAAACGTAAATAAACTCCACCAGCTGTCAAATCCAAACGCACTTGTATAGGTAAATCTGAGAAAAAATCTAGATTCGCAACAGTGCTCTAAAATCTGAAAATGATTGTTTTTTTTTTTTTTAAAAAGTTCTGACTGACTGCTTACTGACGTGATATGTCGGAAATTTTACTGGCTTAGATTGATCACGTGAACAGTTTTTTTTAGCTCACCTTTATGAGCTGTCATAGCCCATCATAACCTGGTGAAGAATTTCAGGACAAAAGCTACGATTACACGTGCTATTTTTCGTGGCAAATTTTGACATGCTGACGTCTCAAAAATTCGGCCATTCGGTGGTCACTCGTGCGTCTTTCGTGAGAGTGCGCTGCCACAGCCCGCGGGATCAGAAACTTGTCAGATGATCACACATAGTGACAAATTTAGGACAAGTGTTTGCATCATAATGACACGTCAACATTTGACATGAAAACTGGCATCTGTAGTCGTAGCGTAAATAGATTAGTTGACGTCTCGATCGTATATTTATTGACGTAGTCAAAGTGACGCTAACAAGGATGAAATAAATCCAAAGTCTTTGTCACTTCAGGATCAGGAGTAAACCTAGGTAAATGGGGTTATTTCGTATTTCATGGAGATAAATAAATGTAGCTTTCTGCTGAATAACGAATAACGTTGTAAGCAATTCAAAAACGTTCCGACTCAAGGTAAGGTGTCCTGCCGGTTAACTTCGAATGGTTTCCCTCAAATAATTATCATATAATAAAAAACAAATTCTAATTTTCTTAAAGGCATGTTCCACGGATGATAACTGAAAGTTGAACACATACTCGTACACCCACATTGGAAAACCAAACCTTCCTATGAATAAAAAACAAAAAATACTAAAAACTAATTGTTATTTCTTAATAACTATTTATATAAATAAAATTTTAAATGTTACAATAAACATATCCAAAAAATATATAATACACAGTTCGTTATTATATACAATATATAAATTATAAAGTCTATATAAACAATTCGATTCTTGTTTTGTATTACTCGTTATATTTGTTTATCCAATGTAGTATATTTAATAAAAGAAATTCGTCCTTAAACTATATCGACATGTATATAAATAAAATGTTAAACAATCAAAACCAACAAAACCAATATTTTATGAAATGCGTCGAACTCACGCGTGTACGATATAATATTCTGATACTAACATCCGAAACTAGTTTAAATAATTAATTCACTAAAAATGACAAGAATAAAAATGTAGACATATGCAGTGTGTGGTTACAGTGATGATGGGAAAATGTGATAATGTGATAACCAGGATCCTTGTTTATTCATTATAAAGGCGGTGAAAAAAGTTTTGTAATCGAAGTCATTTCAATTTAATTTTTGTTTCTTTTTGAATAGTTCTATTCTATCAAACATTTATTGAGCGTTTGCAATCGCAGATGATGTACATTCGAACGACATTACAAAAGTCCTCTGTCAAAGATAAGTAAGATAGTCCTACTAGGTAATGACTAATGAATTTCAGCGGTTTTTTATTTTAACACTGACAGCCCTTCGCTGATATATTCGTAGGCAATGTGACCAATTTAGCATATATCGTGCCAAATTCATCAGGATTATTTTATTTATTAGCCTCTGTTTTTAAATCATGCAACCATTTTCTTTAGTGGGATTTTGTTTTAGCCAAATTATGAATTAAAATAGATGAACCTTAGTGTGACCAACACAGCCATTCATCGAATTCAGCAAGCTTGCAATCAACTTTCCAAACACACACTTTTTTTAATGTTATTTTTGTGAAATATATCCCTTTAAAAAAAAAAAAAAAACACCTTTTTTGTTAACTTCCTTTTTTGAACATACTATATTGTTCAACTAGCATGATTTCAATTTTAATTTTTGCGTTTAGTTTGATGGAACGTTTCTCTCGGTGAATGTGAATGGCGCTGAAGCAGTTAACTATACTCTGTCCAAGAAAAATTGTCAGTACAGGCCTTATGGGAAGCTCTTTTTTCTACCAGTGGTGCCTGTAGCTACTCTCACGGCACTCAAACACAAGATTTGCCACTGAAATAAAAACGAAACCATTGGCATTCCAAAGAATTTTGTTGTTGTAATTTTCCCGAAATTCGCATACATCCCACCACAACCAGTCTGCCACACAGCCGCGGGCAGAATGAGCACGATCGTCTTGCGTTCGCTTGCTATTATCATCAACCAAAATAAGTAGTGTGAGCAGCGTTGCCACAATGTTACAAGTGTTACAAAAGTGATACACTTTTTAATTATTTTATAACTTTTTTCTTTTCCGCTTTGTTACATTTTTTTCCCATTAAAATCCTTTTTTGTTTTCCTTGTTAAAAATATTGAAACCCGGAACTGGAAATGGAAGTTTTACGAATTTCTGTCAATGTATCTGTTTGTTTACACAGACCAAAAGTTGTGCAAAACGTTAAACTGCGAGTGGGAATGGGAATGAAAGGGAACGAGAAAAAACAACAATATTTTTCTGTCTCGCCGCGTCGCCGTTGACAATAGGCGTGTTTTTTTGAGCTTCGATCTTAGCAAAGCAAAGTAAAGTAGGTAGTAGTACTTCGAAGGTCAATAATTTTGTTTTTTTATTTGTTAAACACAAAATGGAAAGGTAGGTCAATAAAGAGCTTTTTTTTTAAAATGTGATAAAGTTTTCCTAATAAAGATTTTTGAATTAAAAAACGACGATTTGTTTAAAACAATTTTTTCCAGTTAGTTCAATTTTTATTCCATTTGTTACACTTTTTGAAAAAAATTGTTGAACTTTTAAAAAAAACTTGCGGCAGCATTGAGTGTGAGTGACTGAAGCACATCAGAGAAGTGTTACCATATGGCAATTTTAGCATATCATTAAGGGTTTTTCTTTGAATTTTGTCAAAGAAATTTCGGTTTTGGTGCTTTTTGGAGCTTTTGAGAGCGGCATATTATAATGGGGTGCTGCCATTCGGTTTTAGTTTGTTTGTTTTTCTGAAAGATCCAATAATATTCAGTTAAAACATATTTTGTAATGTTGTCTTTTAGACATAAGGTTTATTCGTGAGGTGTTTTAATGCATTCATTTCATTAACGCAACAAGTGATCATAATGTGCGTTGTAGAGATATTGCGATAAATTAATAGAGATTACTAGGGCAACTCAATCGGATTCATGCAAAAGCATGGTATTTTTTGGGATAAAATTTGATTAAATATTTTAATACAGAAAACTAAGTACAAATTTTCAGCCTTATTCGTTAGGGCATATTTGTGCATGTTTTCGTAGGTATAAATTCCTATTTCACTCTGAAGAGCATATTTTCACACTGAAATATCAAAATGATGAAGCAGGTAGACCTATACTGTTTATTTTTGGTCGTTGGGTTTTACCACATCCGGCCACTCCTCTCCAGTAAAGCAAATGCCTTAAAAGGATTTTATGATCCTTTTTTGCTACGGTTTCCGCGAAGTTCTGCATTGACGGGTAGTAATTTTTTAACAAATATTTATGTAATCTAGGTATATATGTCTATATTAAAAAATGTATGTAGAGCTGCACAAGTGCAGTCCTTTTACCATCTGTTTAGGTATATGACATTAAGTGTAGAAAAGAAACAACAAATTGTTGATGCAACTGAAAAATTCGATGGCCTTTTAAAAAGTAAATCGAAAGCTGTAGGAAATGTGGCTACTGTTTTTCCTGTTACGGAACAAACTGTATACAGGCTTTTAAGGGAAAAAGCAATCGAAGGCCACAATTCACCACCAAAAAAGAAAAATAATTCCGGTATCAAGAGCAAGGTGGATGATTTGGACAAATGTGCGATTAGGATTAGAAGTGACATTATTTCTCGGTTTTCTAGTTCAGTAAGTCTGACAGCTGACTGACTCGATTTGTTTCAGATTTTATTCGCCCAGATTGGTCACATGAACATTGTTTTTTCAGTTGACGTTTATGGAGAGATAGCCTAACAATCTAGTCAAGAAATTCAGAATTGGACTTTTTTATATATGGCTGACGTAGACGTCGAATATAGTCATGAATTTCGTGACTGATTACTGAGTTGACAGTTCGCATATGTGGCTGTTGTAGGGAAAGTGACGTTGACCAATCTAGTTATTGCAATCAGGGAACATCTAATCCAGACCAATTTAGTCAACTTAAGATAACTAGGTTTTTGAATGTGCCTATTAATATGGCGCAATTGACAGGCGAAGACAATGAGCGCATTCAAGAGTCTAGTTATCTTAACTAGATTGGTCTGCATCAGATGTAAGCTGAATGCAATAACTAGATTAGTCGGGAACGACACTTTGCGAACCATTGCCACAAATGCGAACTGTCAAATTAGCAATCAGTCATGAAATTCATGACTGTTTACGAACTCACTCCCAGTGGCGAAAGATTGTCCGAAAGTTGTCATAAAAACTAGTCTTTTGTGAACAGCAATAGGTTTAGTAAAGGCTATTCGTTTTATTACTAGTAAGAACCATTGTTTTATTACTAATAACATCCATTGTTTCATAACATTACGATAATTGATTGAATTATGTAAAGAAAACAAAAAAACAACGAGCAAAATATTTGGGAAATAAAAATTCACAAGTGTTTTTGTTTATACTTTATATGAATTTCACAAAAGTTAATTTTTTTGAGTATGAACCGCGATGACAGATATGCGACTTATGTAATTCTTAATTCTACTCACGCTGACTTTCAATTATATTGATGTTCTGCAATGAACCCTTTAAAAAACCTATTGGATATTGGTTTATGAACCAGAAGCTTTATACTTTGTACATTTAAGTCAGTTAGGACACTTGAAAGAAAAACTTATCGAATTTCGTAGGCCTTTTTACATGCTGCCCGTAACACGGCAACAATTACAGCCTCGTCGAAATTTTACGAATGTTCGTATATATTGTACGGTGCTATTTTCTTTTGATAATATGTTCATTAAATTGTATGGCGCTCGCATATTTGAATTTGTTTATTCGCCAATTTTGATATTTTCATGAAAGTTACTCTGGAAAGTTTTTTTCTAAATACACTTATCACAAAGTCCTATCATCATCGTGTCGCACAAAAAACCAAACATATTAAAAAAGAAATAGATAATTTATAACAAAAAAGTGCTAACGTTCCAATCTTTAAAGAACAGAACAGAACAATATATATTAACAAATCTTAAACACGTATATCTATATATATATATATATATTTTCTAATGTATTCATATTAGTATTTGCATATAAGAAAAGGACATAGCATAGTTTATAATAAGAAAACCAAATAACATCAACAAACTAGGAATAGAATAATTATTTTAGGGTTTTTATTTCCGTTGGAAGGTTAACTATGATTTTGTACATTTCTTTTGTTTTAATATTTTCGCAAACATTTATGTTACCCTTTTGTTTTAAATTTGTAAATAAAAAAAGAGGTGAAGATAAAAACAACAATATTGCTTAGTTAAAATTAAGTTTATTAATAAATAAATTAACAAAATATGTATAGCTAGTCTAACCAATTAACAAACAAAAGAACAAAAATCAAACAAAAAAACAATATATAAAATATTATTACTACTAAAACGGGTTTAATAAGATGGAGATACTTTTGCACGATTGCGGTGGATTTTGTGACCAAGAAAAAAAAAACAAACGCAATCCTTTCCTCATTATACTTTGCTTATCATCATTAACATTATTCGCGGACTGATAAGCAATTGTGGATTCTTATCTTTTTGGTTCGATTGTGCATGCCCTGGGGAGTTGCGAAACTCAACGCTACCTTAGGTAAAGCATTTATCTGGCTTCTGGCATATTGATGTTCTTTATTTTATTATTTATTCTATATTTCCATTTATAATGAACTGAAAAAGTACCTACCTGCTTATATAACAAGCCTGAATCTTTCCCTCGTAGCCTTTATGTGAATATTTAGATATTTAGGGGGAGCCACTCGTATGCTGAACCATCCAAAATTTCTTACGCGTTGCGTTTAAGGCACTACGAAATACTAAAATACCAGTCGCCCAAACAAAAAAATAATAACTGGCTTAATATTCATAAATCCTAAACAAAAATATTTCGCACTTAATATTAAAAATCTGATTATAAGTAATGATTAGTCGCTTCAAAAACACATTGCAACTAAGCCGACTGATTTTGTTCGATTAAAGCCTAGTCCGCAGATGTCCCGGAACGAAAAATCCCATACAAAAGGGTTTGGCATTAGGTACGCAGCTGCTGCGAAATAATCACGGAAAAGTCGGTAGGTGTAGTAGATTGCTTGGTACAATTCTCCACTCCACTTTAATTATCCGGCGCAGTAATTACTTGCGAAAAATTTGACATTTGAACTGCAGTGCTGCCAGATTTTATAAAAGATGTGGAGCTAAATTGCGAAATTTTTTAAGCCGAAAATATCCAAACTTAAATATGAACATCAAAAATGGGATTTTTTTTTTTTAATTATTCTGTTAAATTTTAAGAAAAAACAACGCAAACTCGTTATTGAGAGACTTTTCTAGTTTCCATTTTCCAAATCTTACCAAAAAATAAAAACTTTTTGCTGGAAGGGGTCATTCCTGCATTCTTAAACAGTGTTCATATCAGCGCAGGGTCATAAGTTCACAGGCCGAAAGTCCACAAATCAGTTGTGGTCGACTTAAAATAACTAATTTTTTAAATCTTCCCATTGACAACTAGTTTTTTCTCTTCTTGTACCTACATATGAATGCCCCATACACGCATTTGCGTCGGCCATCTTGTTAACGTGGTATGAATTATGGGAAAAGGTCGATATTATAGGTACGTATGGCGATTGCATAAGGAATTTTGCTTTCCCATAAAACACGCCATATTGTCGTAATAATTTATTTCCTTTGCATAATTATATATATGTACATTTATAGTTAGCTAAATTGGATGGCAACGTTTTCAAATGATAGCAGAAATGTTGGTCGCTTCTATAATTATATATAGGTTCATGACATTCGATTCATTATTATGTATTGACTTCGGAAAAATTTATCTCTCTGCGTAATAATGTAAATGCAAAATATAAAGCTAGTATTGAATACTTAGGTCGTATCCTCATGCTCGAATTATTTTGTAGCACTTTATTTAGGCCCTAGTTATAGCCATAGACGTAAAACGGAACTGTAAACATTTTCTTTTGCTGTTTTTGACCTCTGAAACCTATAGTCTGAACTCAATCTCGGTGTAAGCAAATGATCTTTTAACTGTATAAAAAATAATTTATTCATTTTTCCGTACGAAAAAATGTTCCGATCAACATCCTAGTCAAATCCACAAAAACCAAATCATTCTTTAGGCCCCAGTTATAGCAACACGTAAAACCAAACCGTAAAAATGTTCTTTTACTTTTTTTGACCACTTAAACCTAATGGTTGAACTCCACCTTGGTCTTAAAATGTTGCTTATGAATTGTGAAGCTAGATTATCAAAAAAAATATGCAAATGATCTTTACATTTTCTTGAAAAATAATTTATTACTTTTTCCGTACGAACAACTTTTTCTGATCAACTTCTCAGTCAATTCCACAGAAGAAAGCCGTATCATTTCACTGAAATATTTAATTTCTTTACTCTTCCATCTATCAGGATTTTTTTTTTTTCTGATGGATTCTAATCAGTGGCGGTTGGTGTGTTGTAATTGTTTTCGTAGGGGGACATTTTTCATTCTTCACTTCATTTCCTTACTGTTCCATCTGCCAGAAATTATGGATTCCAATCAGTGGTGGTTAGTTTGTTGTCATTGTTTTTGTAGGGAAACACTTTTCTGACAGAATTTTAGCTATGACCGCCTAAACGTAAAAAAAGAAACTCATGTTCACACTGTTCCAACTTTTTTAGTTACGTTTTACGTATTTACGTATAACTGTGTGGAAAACATAGATTTTAGCTACTGCGGGGAAAGAGTAATTTCGGGAAAAGCGATGTACCTAATTCCAGTTATAACTATTTACCTAATATTCTCAATGCCCAAGTTCCCTTAACGATTGGCCACTATAATATTACTAACGCGTCACGTACAATTGATGTCAAATGTAATAAAAAAAAATTACATTTGACCATTTGGTTTGAATTTGTTTGTATACAGCATGGATCAAACCAAATATTTATTTTTAATGGCAGTTGTCCGATGCCGTTATTGCCCGTTTGCTCAGATGTAAAATTGGCAGAGAAAATTTACCAAACCGATAAGGGAAGAAGATATAGGTATACCTCTTCAAAAGAAAAGATGGCTTATTTTATAACTTACGATCTTTCGTGTATATGTAGTGCCTTTTTGTATGGCGAAGTGAAAACATTTCGGGGGATACTCCAATATTAGGTGAATCCTGGGGCCAGATTATGTAAGGCGAAACGATCAAACGTTTTCGTGCGCAAGATTTTACACAAGCAAATTTCTTCGTGCACACGAAAACGTTTGAACGTTTCGCCCTACAGAATTTAAAACCTGGCCTCATTTTTACCTTAGCATTGACCAAGACAATGCCTGACGTTTTCGTAGCAACTTTATATTTTCGAACCACAACGAACCAAGTCGCTTCACTTCTCAATAGGATCATTCATTGTTATAGATTGTTATATGTATAGGTATATTTAAATTGCTCAGTTTTCAATGACATCGATTCGATCTGATTACTATCTACAAATACATTATATTTCGAGGCACAGATTCTTCCTTAGCCAAAGTATCTTCCTTTTATGATATTGACAAACATATTTAAGCATTTAATGTACATAAAATATATATCTAATCGGAATAGAAATATTAACAGAACAGAAACCATCAAGGTGAATAGTAAATATTAAACAGGCGCGATGTTTTGCTTTATAACAGTTACAAGCGAAAATTTATTTAAAAGAACTTGATAATAACTACAATAATAGCAAATAGTATTTACCAAAAATTAACATAAAAAAATAAAATAATAAAAAAAAACTGAGAAAATTCCATTAAATCTAAGCTTATATTAAATTATTAAAAACTAGACAAATTTTTGAATTTATTTAATTACATATAATTCAATATTAACAAAATAGCAGCATTATTTTTGAATTATTTAAATGAATCGTTATGAAATTAGCAATCGAGTTAGCATAAATTGTGTTTAATAATTTCAAATACAAATATAAATATGTATACAAAATAAACGATTATATAGTTTTAACTTAAATCAACAATTAACAATCGAATACACCTATCTTAACATAAATTTCGAAATAGAAAGTAACAAAAAAAAAATAACATTTTGTAAAGGAGAACTAGTTTTGGTCTTTAATTTTTCTTAAAACTAAAGCATTATATAAAAGATATGTACCAAAAAAAAAAACAAAAAAGGAAAAAAAAACAGCTTCTTACGTTAACAAATTACATACTAAAATATATATTATTACTTCAGCAAGCAAAAATGATAAGCAAAAAAAAATCTTTTTGAATTTAAATGATATTTATTCACTAATGAATTGTTCATGTTTACAATTGTTTCATTTTCTCCTTAAGCAAACAAAAACTATTTATTTACTTGCTTACTTCTAAACTTAAAAAAAAAAATACAAAAAAAAGAATTACCAAAAAATACAACATTTCAAATCTAGTCACTTTTTTCTCTATGCTATTTACTTTACGAAAATCAACAAATATATATTAAACAAAAATTATTTACAGAATAATAATATCTACAATTAATTTAAAAACATTAAATCATATGTACTACTATTATAGAGGAGCGCAAAAAATCAAATAAAAATTTAAAAAATATGTATAATAAAAGGGTAGTTGTATTTTTTGGCATTTTATCGCAACAATTTCTGCGAGAAGTATTTTTTTTAGTTGTCGCTTGGAATCGAATCAGTTTCAAACTACCAAACGCATCTGAAGAACACCATTGCAATTTTGCTGGTAAAAAATGTAGGTACCAAAACTTAACACTGAATTAATAAGTAATAAAGGGTCTTTCATTAAGGACTTGGCAACATTTTGAAATAAAATGCAACCTACTTGAGATATCTAAAAAAAAAAAAAGTATTACTACTAAAACATTTATGAATAAAATTAGACTTCGTTCATATGTCCACCAGGGGAACGTATGCTGCGGTCGATACGTTGAACCCAATTTTCGATAACTCGGCCGCGCATTTCGACCGATACGACCACTATTTCTCGTTAAATTTTCGGCTCTTAGCAAGGTATCTGTCGGAAAAGAAAATTCTCCGATTTTATACGATTCAGACGATTTTTTCTGCGAGGTATTCTTCGGAACAACTGTTCATGAGGGCTCTCACCACCTGTCCTGTAACGCATATTTTGCTTATTGACGAAGCCGTTTAACCAAAAATGCGCTTCATTGCTGAAGATTGAAAATTGGCTTTAACGCTCTTAAAGTTGCGACCACCGACTCGGAATTTCGGTAGTAAATTTTAGTTACCTATTTGTATACGTTGTTCCTTCGTGTACTACACCACGATGAACATGCTAATTTTACTGAATATTTTGGCATTGAAGGTTCGGTAATCGGTTTAAAGGTGCGTTCACACTGAAAGTTTGAAATTGTCAAGTCGCTAATGAAAGACCATATGCCTATTAATAGGTTTTCAAAACATCATTCATTCGTTGGAGAACATTAAATCTCCAGTTGCCGTGCCTTACTAATAATCATTTTCAACCTTCACACTTAATAGTTTGTAGGTGAAATCGAAAAATATATTCTGGAAACTAACGGCATTTTCCGATTGAAGAAAATAATTGCCCTTTCTATGAAAAGAGCAAACCTTAAAGTGCTCTTTCTATGTTTTCCACTGTTCATTGAAAAAAGAGAGCACTTTTTTTTAATTATTTTTATCGTGGAATTTGTCTAAACAGCAGAAGCACATGGACAAAATGCAGGCTTTAAATAACTACAAACTCTGACTCCTACGTAAACCTTACCTATAAAAGCAATGGACAGAATAAAATATTCTGACAAATTCGAATTTCTTCTGGAAGTGTAATATGTGCTCTCAATCTAACTTTTCTAATTTCATCTTGCGTGTTACGGTACGGAACTTTCTGATCCTCTCATCGACCTTAAAAGAGAAATCTCCTTCCAGATCGAAAGTAATTCAAAGTGTATACTGTATGGTTGAAATTAAAAATGGCATTTCTACCATGAAAGTTAAAAATGTTGCACTTAATGTCCTTGATAAGAATTCTAAATCTATTAGTAATGACACTAATTTCTGATAGATCTCTTCTAAATCTTCCCTCAACCAGTGAAGTTTCAACGTGGGTAAAGCTGGGACCGCCACATTGGAATTTCGCCAAACAAAGTATATTTTTTTTTTTTTTTTTTTTGTTTTGTTTGGGGGTTCGCTGGAAGGAAAAATCATCGAAAGACATTGCAGAGCAAGTACGCGAGGGATGCTTCTGCAATAGTGAGGGACTCGAACAACCTCTAAAAAACCTCCCGGGAGGGACTGACTTTCGTCATCCCGAAATGGGATTGCACCTAGTCGTTCGACTAATCGGCAATTTATTTTTAAAATATTTGGAAAATTCATAAGAAAAATCCGCCGTTTGTCGGATTTCGAAACTTTTTTATTTGAAGATATTACCTAATCTCTTGGCCTTGGCTAACTCTTATAGATCAAGGGGTTTTACCCGCCTCAATCTTCTGATTACATTGTCAGTATTTAAAAGTTCTGTAATTTCAACGTTAACGTGGTTATGAAGCCTACTTCTATGCCTTTGGGCAACCTTTTTAACTTCATCTTCAACCATTTCAATATTTAGATCTCTATGTAGATCAGCGTTGCGTATGTACCAAGGTGCATTAACTATGTTCCTTAGTACTTTATTTTGGAAGACTTGAATTTTTTGTAAATTTGATTGGCATGTGCATGCCCACAATTGGAGCCCGTAGGTCCATACTGGTTTCAAGACTTGCTTATATAGCAGTGATTTATTGTAGTTGGACAGGGATGAATATCTCCCAATAAGCCAATACATTTTACTGTATCGCATGTTCAGCTCATCTCTCTTTTTCTTTACATGCGCTTTCCAACGCAGTTTAGCGTCTAGGGTCATGCCCAGATATTTAGCTGTATTTGAGTATTCCACTACATTGTTATTAATGTATACTGGAATGTGTGGTACGTTTTTATACGTAAAATTAATATGGACTGACTTAAGGTCATTCAATCTAATCTGCCACTTTTTGGTCCATTCTGAAATACCGTTTATTGCCATTTGGAGCTTTTGTGTTGCAGTTTCGACAGTTGCTCCAACAGCAAGCACAGCAGTGTCATCTGCAAAAGTTGCTATAGTAGTTTCTTCACTATCAGGTAGATCGCTAGTAAACAGAAGGTATAGCACTGGACCTAGCACACTACCTTGTGGTACACCAGCTTTAATTCCTCTTAATGTTGAGTACTCTGTCTCTTGTTTAATTCTGAAGAATCGATCTGTTATATATGACTCCAGAATTGTTGAATACTGCTCCGGCAGTTGCCTTTGTAATTTATGGATCAGTCCCTTATGCCAGACTTTATCGAAAGCTTGTGCTATATCAAGAAATATTGTAGAGCACACATTTTTCTCTTCGAATGCTTTTTCGATCTTATCTGTGATTCTATGCACTTGATCAATTGTAGAGTGCTTGTTTCTAAACCCAAATTGATGAATTGGAACTAGCAATTTTTCATCAATTATTTTTTGCAGACGTTTTGCCAGCATTTTTTCGAATAGCTTGGACAACATTGGTAGTATCGATATTGGGCGATATGAGGTTACTTCGCTAGGTGGTTTACCTGATTTTGGTATCATTATTACCTCCGCGACCTTCCACATGCTTGGCACATATCTCAACTTAAATGCAGCATTTATAATCTGCGCTAGCTTTTTTAAACCTTTTCGAGGAAATTGTTTTAAAACTTCCCCTGTGATTAAATCAAACCCTGGGGCTTTTTTTATGTTTATGCCCTCTTTGATTTCTTTGGCAAGTTCTTTAGCTGTTACCGGCCTAATAGGTCTGTCTTCTTCGCACCTTTCTTCGTTTTCTTGATAATCTTTATCTTCATAAGGTTTGAAGACGTTTTCAAGGTACTCTGCAAAAGTATTTGCTTTTTCTTGACTGCTTTTTGCCCAGTTACCTTCTTTGGTTTTTACTGGCGGAATGTGAGCTATTGGCCTGTTCATTTTCTTTGTTGCCTTCCAGAGCGAGTAGTCGGTACTAGCATCATTTGTCAGACTGGTAAGATACGTTTTTAAAGACTCGTTATTAAATTCCCTTATGGATTTTCTGAGCTTATTATTTAAGTTGTTCAGTGTGGTTTTATCGCTTGGCGCCCTTGTCTGTTGCCAACGTTTTCTAGCTTTCCTCTTTTCTGTAATATTTTCACATATTTCCGCCGTTTGTCGGATTTCGAAACTTTTTTATTTGAAGATATTACCTAATCTCTTGGCCTTGGCTAACTCTTATAGATCAAGGGGTTTTACCCGCCTCAATCTTCTGATTACATCGTCAGTATTTAAAAGTTCTGTAATTTCAACGTTAACGTGGTTATGAAGCCTACTTCTATGCCTTTGGGCAACCTTTTTAACTTCATCTTCAACCATTTCAATATTTAGATCTCTATGTAGATCAGCGTTGCGTATGTACCAAGGTGCATTAACTATGTTCCTTAGTACTTTATTTTGGAAGACTTGAATTTTTTGTAAATTTGATTGGCATGTGCATGCCCACAATTGGAGCCCGTAGGTCCATACTGGTTTCAAGACTTGCTTATATAGCAGTGATTTATTGTAGTTGGACAGGGATGAATATCTCCCAATAAGCCAATACATTTTACTGTATCGCATGTTCAGCTCATCTCTCTTTTTCTTTACATGCGCTTTCCAACGCAGTTTAGCGTCTAGGGTCATGCCCAGATATTTAGCTGTATTTGAGTATTCCACTACATTGTTATTAATGTATACTGGAATGTGTGGTACGTTTTTATACGTAAAATTAATATGGACTGACTTAAGGTCATTCAATCTAATCTGCCACTTTTTGGTCCATTCTGAAATACCGTTTATTGCCATTTGGAGCTTTTGTGTTGCAGTTTCGACAGTTGCTCCAACAGCAAGCACAGCAGTGTCATCTGCAAAAGTTGCTATAGTAGTTTCTTCACTATCAGGTAGATCGCTAGTAAACAGAAGGTATAGCACTGGACCTAGCACACTACCTTGTGGTACACCAGCTTTAATTCCTCTTAATGTTGAGTACTCTGTCTCTTGTTTAATTCTGAAGAATCGATCTGTTATATATGACTCCAGAATTGTTGAATACTGCTCCGGCAGTTGCCTTTGTAATTTATGGATCAGTCCCTTATGCCAGACTTTATCGAAAGCTTGTGCTATATCAAGAAATATTGTAGAGCACACATTTTTCTCTTCGAATGCTTTTTCGATCTTATCTGTGATTCTATGCACTTGATCAATTGTAGAGTGCTTGTTTCTAAACCCAAATTGATGAATTGGAACTAGCAATTTTTCATCAATTATTTTTTGCAGACGTTTTGCCAGCATTTTTTCGAATAGCTTGGACAACATTGGTAGTATCGATATTGGGCGATATGAGGTTACTTCGCTAGGTGGTTTACCTGATTTTGGTATCATTATTACCTCCGCGACCTTCCACATGCTTGGCACATATCTCAACTTAAATGCAGCATTTATAATCTGCGCTAGCTTTTTTAAACCTTTTCGAGGAAATTGTTTTAAAACTTCCCCTGTGATTAAATCAAACCCTGGGGCTTTTTTTATGTTTATGCCCTCTTTGATTTCTTTGGCAAGTTCTTTAGCTGTTACCGGCCTAATAGGTCTGTCTTCTTCGCACCTTTCTTCGTTTTCTTGATAATCTTTATCTTCATAAGGTTTGAAGACGTTTTCAAGGTACTCTGCAAAAGTATTTGCTTTTTCTTGACTGCTTTTTGCCCAGTTACCTTCTTTGGTTTTTACTGGCGGAATGTGAGCTATTGGCCTGTTCATTTTCTTTGTTGCCTTCCAGAGCGAGTAGTCGGTACTAGCATCATTTGTCAGACTGGTAAGATACGTTTTTAAAGACTCGTTATTAAATTCCCTTATGGATTTTCTGAGCTTATTATTTAAGTTGTTCAGTGTGGTTTTATCGCTTGGCGCCCTTGTCTGTTGCCAACGTTTTCTAGCTTTCCTCTTTTCTGTAATATTTTCACATATTTCACGAGGATAAGAGTTTTGTTTAATCTTCTTTGTTCTTTTGGGAGTTGCAGCCCATGCAGCTTTTTGTATATCCAGCGTAAATATTTGCACTGCTTCTTCTAGTTGATCTTCCGTTTGAATAGCTGATGATAATTGGATACATTCTTCCAATTTCTGCCTGAAGTGGTTCCAATCAGTCAGTCTATTAACTAGTTTAGGGCTATGTTCTTTTATTATTATTCTATCGCCAAGTGTAAGAAGTATTGAGGAATGATCTGATTGAAGATCAGGACCTTCCTCTATATTTATTTTATTTGAAGATATATTTTTGGTTATAAAGAAGTCAACAAGATCTGGGGTTTTATTCCTATCTGTAGGCCAGTAGGTAGGTTTCCCCGTTGAGTGATATTTGGCGCCGACTTCTTTAATAGTTTCATATAATTCTCTGCCTCTAGTATTTGTTAATCTAGATCAACAACAAAGAAACAAAGTATATGTGAATTAGTTGCTATTTAGTTGCTATTTAATTGCTCCATTCCTGATTTAGTTGCTTTTCGGGAAGTAGGAGATTTTGTGGCGGTCCTAGCTTGGAGGTAAAGCTGGGACCGCCACATTGACTTTTCAAGGATTTTTTTGCGCATACCTATAATTGATTTAATGGCTCTGGGGAAATGTTTTTTTTTTTTTAATCGGACAAGCCGTTCGCACACAATTTCAAATTTAAGTTTTTTTGTAACGGTCAGTTCGCTATGAAACTCTTTTGTTTTTCAAGGAAAAGCAAGAAAATTCATAAAAAATTCATAAAAAATTAACCCATAATATAACTACGCCACGTATCTCAAATGAAGCGTATATTCGTAGGCTATTACTAGATTCAATCAAATATTTTGTCGCTCTTCTCTAAATGGGAAAAAAAGGTGAGCCACAAATACCGAAAAGAAACACTTTGAAAAATACAAAAAAAAATAGTTATCGTTCGAAAACAACTAAGCCACGCACATCCAAATAAACACCTATTCACTAGCTATCAACTCATAGCAAAAAATGCTCCATCGCTTTTCTCTAACTGTGTCAAAAAATAAAAAGTTCATTTTACGACCAAAAAAGTAAGCTAATAATACCAAAATAAAAATTTGGAAAAGCTTAAAATTCACATATCCCTTTCGAATACAACTATACGACATACCTCTTTAGAAGCGCGTATTCATTAGCTATCACACCTTATACTCAAATAATTAGTTGCTCCTCGATTGATATGTCAAAAAGTAAAATGTTCAGACTTCCAAAAAAGCCAAAGACAACCCTAGTACAAACAAAAAATTGGGAACTTCGAAAAAATTCATATATCCCGTACGAATCCCAATAAAAGACATACCTCATTAGAAGCGCGTATTCATTAGCTATCACACCTTATACTCAAATAATTAGTTGCTCTTCGATTAATATGTCAAAAAGCAAAATGTTCAGACTGCCAAAAAAAGCAAAACACACGCCTAATAAAACAAAAAATTGGGAAATTTGAAAAAGTTCATATATCCCGTACGAATCCCACTAAAAGATATACCTCATTAGAAGAGTATATATTAATTAGCTATCATACCCTATACCGAAATAATTAGTTGCTCTTCGATTAATATGTCAAAAAGCAAAATGTTCAGACTGCCAAAAAAGCAAAACACACGCCTAGTACAGACAAAAAATTGGGAAATTTGAAAAAAATCATATATCTCTTTCGAATACTACTACGAATACTACTACTACTACTACTACTACTACTACTATTCGGCATACCTCATTAGAAGCGTGTATTCATTAGCTATCACACCTTATACTCACATATTTAGTTGCTCTTCGATTAATATGTCAAAAAGTAAAAAGTTCAGATTGTCAAAAAAAGCCAGAGACACCCCTAGTACAAAAAGAAATTGGAAATTTGAAGAAAAAAAAAATCGTATAATCATACTATTTTTTTTTTTATATGAATTACATTACGTCAATCAAGTTCTTTGCAAAAAACTTGGGTAACCCTACCGTCTTGTTTGTCAAAATAAACTTAGAAAAACTCTGAACAACTTGGCATAAAGTATGTATCAAATTTACAATGTTGTAAATCGTTGCCTTCCAATTTAAAACAATCCTGAAAGTTTGAAACAACCCTACGTCCAAGTTTTAATAACCCTGAACGCATGCATTGATTGTAACATTGAAATATCTAAATATGTACCGGCTGAGTAAAAATGGGTCGGGTACAACCTAGCCTCGTACAACCCAACCCAAGCCAAATTTCCCACCTTTCGCCATCTGTATTTCAACTCCGCTACTACCAGGCAATAATCACAACATTCACCTTTAGTGGATAGTGCTACCATCAAACAAGTATTATGTGGAGTGTTTAGGGCCACATTCGCCAGGCTTTTCACCATTTTCCTGATGAATACGATAAAACTTACGTTAATCCGGAGTTTTTTTTATATTCTATTTTTTATTTTTATTGGACGCCCCGGTTTTTTCCACTTCTTATTTTTTTTTTATTTGAGAATAGGTTATGATAGCTAATGAATACACGCTTCTAATGAGGTATGCCGTATAGTAGGATTCGTACGGGAGATATGATTTTTTTTCGAAGTTCCCAATTTTTTGTTTGTACTAGGCGTGTCTTTGGCTTTTGTTGGAAATCTGAACTTTTTGATTTTTGACATATGAATCGAAGAGCAACTAATTATTTGAATATAGGGTTTGATAGCTAATGAATGCACGCTTCTAATGAGGTATGTCTTATAGTAGTATTCGAAAGAGATATATGATTTTTTTTTTCAAATTTTCCAATTTTTTGTCTGTACTAGGCGTGTGTTTTGCTTTTTTTGGCAGTCTGAACATCTTGCTTTTTGACATATTAATCGAAGAGCAACTAATTATTTGAGTATAGGGTATGATAGCTAATGAATGTGCGCTTCTAATGAGGTATGTCTTTTATTGGGATTCGTACGGGATATATGAATTTTTTCGAAGTTCCCAATTTTTTGTTTGTACTAGGGTTGTCTTTGGCTTTTTTTGGCAGTCTGAACATTTTGATTTTTGACATATTAATCGAAGAGCAACTAATTATTTCGGTATAGGGTATGATAGCTAATTAATATATACGCTTCTAATGAGGTATATCTTTTAGTGGGATTCGTACGGGATATATGAACTTTTTCAAATTTCCCAATTTTTTGTTTGTACTTGGCGTGTCTTTGGTTTTTTTTTGGAAGTCTGAAGATTTTACTTTTTGACATATTAATCGAAGAGCAACTAATTATTTGAGTATAAGGTGTGATAGCTAATGAATACGCGCTTCTAAAGAGGTATGTCGTATAGTTGTATTCGAAAGGGATATGTGAATTTTAAGCTTTTCCAAATTTTTATTTTGGTATTATTAGCTTACTTTTTTGGTCGTAAAATGAACTTTTTATTTTTTGACACAGTTAGAGAAAAGCGATGGAGCATTTTTTGCTATGAGTTGATAGCTAGTGAATAGGTGTTTATTTGGATGTGCGTGGCTTAGTTGTTTTCGAACGATAACTATTTTTTTTTGTATTTTTCAAAGTGTTTCTTTTCGGTATTTGTGGCTCACCTTTTTTTCCCATTTAGAGAAGAGCGACAAAATATTTGATTGAATCTAGTAATAGCCTACGAATATACGCTTCATTTGAGATACGTGGCGTAGTTATATTATGGGTTAATTTTTTATGAATTTTTTATGAATTTTCTTGCTTTTCCTTGAAAAACAAAAGAGTTTCATAGCGAACTGACCGTTACAAAAAAAAACTTAAATTTGAAATTGTGTGCGAACGGTTTGTCCGATTAAAAAAAAAAAACATTTCTCCAGAGCAATTAAATCAGTGATAGGTATGCGCAAAAAAAATCCTTGAAAAGTCAATGTGGCGGTCCCAACTTTACCTCCAAGCTAGGACCGCCACAAAATCTCCCACTTCCCGAAGAGCAACTAAATCAGGAATAGAGTAATTAAATAGCAACTAATTCACATATACTTTGTTTGGCGAAATTCCAATGTGGCGGTCCCAGCTTTACCCACGTTATTAAAAATCTTAAGTATATCACGGCCAATTAACAACGGCAGCGGGATGATCTTATCTGCAATTATCATAGGAGGAGTCCTTTTTATTTGATCATGTATTTTTTATTTATTTATTTATTTATTTATTTATTTATTCATCTACGGATATGAAATCTTACAGATTACTAACAATTCAATATTTAATTAGATAATATAAAAGATACGTTAAAGCTAATGTACAATATTTTGTAATTTTATTTTAAATTCCAATCTGTTTACTGAGAGATCCAGTTCATTACATAAAGAATTAAAGAGTTTTATACATTTCGAAAAAGATTCATTGCAACCATAATTGTATCTATGTTTTGGATTTTTAAAAAGATGTCGTAGACGTAATCTTCTCTCTGGAATATAGATTTCAAAGTAGGTAAGAATTTGTGGACACTTAATACGATATGAAAATACATCATGAACAAACAACATGCACTGAACAGACCGTCTTTTTTCTAATAAATCAAGACCAATTAAGGCACATCTAGATGCATATGAAGGAGAATCAATTCTCCACCTTAGCTGCCTGACTACAAATCTTGTAAAAGCTTTTTGAACTCTTTCAATACGTGTTATCCCAATAGAGGAAGAAGGACACCATACAATTGAACAATACTCAAGAATTGGACGAACTAAAGACATGTAAACCGATTTTAAAGCATAAGGGTTGGAGAATTCATTGCAATTTCGCTTAACGAAACCAAGCATTGAATTTGCCCTGGCTATAATATAGTCTACATGTAACATATATCGTACCGTAAGTGTAAATTTTAATTCCTCCTAATCCTTTATAATTCGAATTAGTTGGTTTTTTTCAGAGAAATAGCTTCAGGCAGTATGGACCGATGTACAAAACTAGCGGGACTTCCGGTGTCCAAAAGAGAAAAACAATTTATTAAATCGGAACACTTATGAGCACTTGATAAAAAAGCAACGCTTACCAATTGTACGGCGTCCAGGCCCTGCACTAATTCATCTTCACTAGAGTTTTCCTCATCTAATTTGTCTTCCTTAATGGCTCCAACTCGTCTGGGTGCGGTGGGACAGTTCTTGTATACGTGTCTTGGGTCCCCACAACGGAAGCATGACCCATTGGCACGTTTCTCCTTGCGGCAATTTGCAGCAATATGCCCATAGGCTGAGCAGTTGAAGCATCTTATTTGTCCAGCAGCGGCTGTTGTATTTCTGCTTACAGGGTTTATCGCTGAGTGCAAGTTCGAAGTTTTATTTAATACAGTTGGTCTTGGCACTCTTCGTTTTTCGTAACGTGGTAGAAGTCGCTTAAGTTCCTGAATACAAAATTGATACGTTTGATGGCGTATCGCCCAGCCCGTCTATGATGAATTCGATCAGCTCCGTATCATCGATATCAGCTTGTGTCGCTATTTCTTGCATGATAAGCACAAAGTGCAACAAAGATTCATCTCGGCGTCGGGACCTCTGACTCAATTTTCGATAAACTTCATGTTGACTCATTCGCCGGTCGAACTCATTTATCAATACACTCTTCAGTTCGTTCCAGTTGTCGGCTCGAACTGTGCGAAGCAAGACTTTGGCGGTGCCTTGTAACAGACGACGAGCAAAGAGGTATTTGCAGCGCTCATCACATCTCAATGAGTGCACAACGTCCTCAAAATCAAGAATTCATTTGCGAATTCCATAAGAATCATCACCGGTGAACACAGGAACAGCGTTTTCGATGTCTGTAATGTCAACTCTTCTGTCGACTTGGATTTCAGCTTCAGATAACGCTAGTTCTTTCTTAAGATCAACGCTTTTCTTGCGTTGCTGAAGTATCCGAAGTTCCTGTTCCTGTTCAACATAAACATCGGTCATCGGCTTTTCGTTGTTGGCTGATGTGCAGCTACGATTTCCTGAAGTCGTAGCACATTCTGAAGTTAAATTGTAACTGCCAGAAGTTTTCACGGAAGTTCTCTCGACGTGCACGGGAACAAAAGTAGCACTTGATAGGGTTTCACGATCAGAAGGGTTGTTGACTGAAGTTGGGACTGTAGTTGCATCGTTTTCAGAGGTCTCATACGCAGAAGTCTCGTCGGCCTCCTTGTCGGCAGCAGAAGTCTCTTCGGCAGAAGAAGATGATTCCGCACTTGGGTTAATGTGGCTGAGGTCGGCACGTCCACGCCTGCGGCTGTTAATGCCTCCGACAGCTGTTGTTTCGTGACATTCCTGCTGCTCATGGCTGGCTAATCTTACCAAATCTTCGAAAATATAAACAATCCGTGCTAAGTTGTATTTTATTAAAATTCTTGACCCTACATCTGAGGTTTTAGTCGCTTTATTTCTTTAAATTTCTTTGTCGCTTTTATTATAATTAATTTTCCTTTTTCTCTGAGACCAGGTGGGTCGGATCGTAATTTAGAAGTGAAAAACAAAATGGTAGCCCCGACGGCAGTTGACAGCATGTAGCTTTGGTTAGTGCGCTACTACACATAAATGTGAAACGTCAATGGAACAATTGGCAAATGAAATATTATCAACACAAACTATTTTATTCAAAAATTAACCTTTAACAATAAAAATGAAATTTAATAGGCAGACAAAAAGTTGAACACGTCTGTTCAGGAAAAGTTGCGAAAAGTTACACCTGGTACGATTTCTGCCGCGTTTTTAATTCCAAGTACGAAAAATCTCTTTAGCGAGTCCTGCGCCTCTTGCTGTTAGTAGTCGTCGTAGTTTGACTGCTCGCCACAAGTACTCTCCCCCCAGTGACTTTCTTTGGGAACGTGACAGTCTTGGAAGTCTTGGTATATGTTGCCTGCGGTCGTTGTTCAAACTGTGTTTTGTGTGTGTCAGAATCATCCTTCACAAAGTATGCTGGTTTAAGTCTGCTTACTGAGACGACTTTCGTATCTCCTTCAATTTTGATTTTGAAAATGTTTTCGTTGATTCGTTCCAGAACTTCGTGTGGTCCAGAGTACGGTGGCTCAAGAGGTTTTCTAACAGCATCAATTCTGAGGAAAACATGGGAACAAGAATAAATGTTTTTAAGAACGAACATACGTGATTTAATGTGGTGTGCTGTTGCAATTGGTCTTAGTTTCCTGATGTGTTCGCGAAATTTTTCCAGAAATATTTGGGGATCAGCTGGCATGTCCTCCGAAATGAAGAATTCACCGGGTACGCGTAAACCTGTACCAAACACAAGTTCAGCAGGCGATGCATTCAAGTCCTCCTTGAAGCATGTGCGTAGTCCAAGTAATACCGTGGGCAGTGCTTGTGGCCAAGGAATTTGAGAATTACACATTAGAGCTGCTTTAAGTGTGCGGTGCCATCGTTCGATGATCCCATTAGCTTGTGGGTGGTATGCTGTGGTTCGAATGCGATTTGCTCCAATCATTCGTGTCAAAGCCTTGAAGAGTGCACTCTCAAATTGAGCTCCTTGGTCTGTTGTTATGGTGAGCGGTGTACCAAACTGAGATATCCAATTAGCGTAGAAAGCCTCGCAAACTGAGAATACCTTTTTTCCATATAGCCGCTGGAACAGGTCTTCGATGAATGGTACTGGGTATCGGTCTGGTACAGTTTGAGCATTTAAGCGTCTGTAATCGCCAGTTGTTCGCCAGCCACCAAGCTTTTTGGGAACCATGTGTATTGGACTGGAATACTGGCTGCTGGACGGTCGGATGACATTGTGATGTAATAGAAAGTCGATGTCATCTTTGGCAATTTTAAGTTTTTCGCCGGCTATTCGGCGCACGCGATCGACAACGGGTAGTCCAGTGGTCACAATGTGATGGGAAACAGCAGTGTTTGTGTCAGCTGTTGGTGTTGACGGGGGCATGCTGATGTCAATAAAATCCTGTAGTAGCTTCGCTATTTGTGGGTCTAAGTTGGCAAGTGATTGCTGATCAACAGTGGATATATTATATTCCGCAGTTGCAGCAACGCTTCCGTTGGTGGAAAGAGACGTGAGTGGGTCAACCAGACGATGTTTGCTTAGGTCGATGAGTAGCCCGAAATGAACAATGAAGTCGGCTCCTATTATTGCGGATTTAACATCAGCAATGACGAATGACCATTTAAACGCACGTCGAAGGCCAAAGTTGACAGTAAGCACTTGCTGTCCGTACGTGAGGATTGTTGACGAGTTTGCCGCATACAGCTTGAAAGTAGTTGGTTCATGCGCCCGCTTGATTGAAGTTCGTGGTATGACAGAGACAACGGAACCGGAATCAATAAGAAACTTCAGATGAGTATCCTTATCATATAGATGCAGGCGGAATTCCTTATTCGAATTAATGCTGTTGAGATGAGTGCTGTCGCCAACCGCCTCTACAGGCGACAGCCCTAATAGTTTTCCGATTTCGTGGAGTCTGGCTTGTAGTTGCAAGGCTGCAAACAGTGCTGAGCTTTGTCTCCAAATCGTTGATGGTAATGACACACTGGATTAGAGTCTTGCGTTCGAGATCGTGAACGAGGTTGTGTTCGCTTGTTGTCACGCAGTTTTTTTGACAGCTCTCGAACTTGAATCGAAAGCTCAGCGATGGATCTTTCAACGTTTGTCAGTCGTTGTTCCAGTGAACTAGTATCGCTGCATCTGTGAGGCTTATATTTATCATTGGCTGCTGCTGATGTGGACATGACGTACGAACTGCTGGTATTGTTTTCCATGAGACTGTCTGCGACATCAGCGAGTTGGTCGAGCGTGGCTCCTCGGACAGCCTTAAGGATTTTGCACACTGTTTCAGGGAGAAGTCCAAACCATTTTGTGCGAAGAAGGTCTTCGGTAGCCCTATTACCACCAAGAGTCTTCATCTTCCTAAGGAGTTGAGAAGGCTTCATGTCTCCTAGTTCCAATTCGGTAAGTAACTTGTGCAGCTGGCGTTCAACGGAATCAGAAAATCGTTTAATGAGATTTTCTTTCAATTTGGTGAATTTGTCCTTATCTGGTGGGGCTCGAATGATGTCAGAAACTTCCTGAAGAACATCTGCGTCAAGGGCTGCAACTACTGCGTAGTACTTACTGCCATCTGACCTAATATTTCGTGTCCTGAATTGCGCGTCAATTTGAATGAACCAGAGTTCTGGATCTGTTTTCCAAAAGGGAGGAAGTTTGAAGTTGGTGAGTGCCACAATGTCGTCCTCGTTGTTAGCGTTTGCTAAGGGCATTGGACCAATTGCAGGATGTTCAGCATGAATTATTTGTGGGGGCGAGTTTGGACGAGACATGTTTCGGATTTTTGCACTTACGTTGCCCCAGACGTATCACGTCGGGGTCACCACTGTAGCTTTGGTTAGTGCGCTACTACACATAAATGTGAAACGTCAATGGAACAATTGGCAAATGAAATATTATCAACACAAACTATTTTATTCAAAAATTAACCTTTAACAATAAAAATGAAATTTAATAGGCAGACAAAAAGTTGAACACGTCTGTTCAGGAAAAGTTGCGAAAAGTTACACCTGGTACGATTTCTGCCGCGTTTTTAATTCCAAGTACGAAAAATCTCTTTAGCGAGTCCTGCGCCTAGTTAGTTACAAAAAAATCGGCGAAAACAGTTGCAATTACATTATTTCTTTGTACTATTTTGTGATAAAAAAGAAATGTGTTTCCCAATAATTAACTTTGAAAATAATTTACCTAAGTTTATACAGCCTGCTAGTTTCCATTTTTCATTATTCCAAGATTTTTGGACATTTGTATTTTATGATAAAAGAAAACAACAAAAAACAACTCTCACCTTTCTACAAGAAAACTTTTGAAACAATAATAATTTACGATTGGGAAAATGCCAAATATTGCATCGACATCTTTTTTGTTAAATAAATGGTTAGAAACATTTACTTAAATGTTTATGAAATATTTCGCTGGTCTGGGCATACCTTTATAGAATGAAAAAGCAACATCTCGAAAAACGGACGGGAAATTTATTCGCATGTTTGTGTTATGAATGGTGTTGAATACTTTAGTCTGGCAACGTGTGGCTTGGCTATCGTTTACAGGCACACCAACATTTAAAAATGAAACAAACAGCGCCAAACAACGCAGCGAGAAATAGTAGAAATAATTTTCAGATCATGATACATGATCTCGATGAGAAGCAGGATCATGTGCTGTTGTTGTAATTGCATGTAAATCGATGATCTATATAGATCATGGCTGATAATAAAATACGGCTAGTATAAAGATAGGCGCCTTTAAGTAAAGTTAAGATTAGACTATATGCCAAGTGGTCATAAAATGCCAATTTCTGACAGTTCTCCTGTCAAAATATGGCCCTAGCGAGGTATCCGTCGGAACGGAAAATTCTACGATTCGGAGGATTTTTGCTGTGAGGTTTTCTTCGGAACAACTGTTCGGAGGATTCTGTGCCTAAGAGGTAGAACATCTTATGCCAATTTTGTACACTTTTCCGGAGAGCAATTTTAAACTTCAAGCGGTGCACTACAGTTGATGACTTAAGCTGTTTAAGAACAGTTATAGCTTCCTCATTATTTGAAATTTTTTCAACAGACCTGTCTTTAAAAATAGAGTAAGGAAAACAGAATTCAAAAAACGTTAAATAGCTAAAACAACTAATGTCGACTTAAGATGTTTTGCCTTTTAGGCACAGAATTGTTCCGAGATTTTGCAACGCATATTGGCGAACTACGTTGAATTGCGATGAAGTGCATTTTATTGTTAAATTTTTGACAGCTAGGTTCCGATATCCTCCAAAAGAAATTAGTTGCGGAATTCGTTTATGATTGCGATGCGTCATCGCAATGCGAGTCCTTTTAAGACATTTCTTGACCACACCTGCTTCGGTATTCCAATATTTTGCAGTGTATAGACATCGGTCTTGTCTAGATATATACCAATCTGGTTTATGATGCTGTAATAAAAGAGAACAAACAATAGCAAAACTTTGGCAAAAGAGAGGTAGGTAACCTCTTTACTGCAAATTAATCCTGCAGTTTGATAAACTTTGTATGCATGAATGAAATATGTTTGTTTTTAAATGTTTTATTAATAAATATTATCGACAAATTTACAACCCCGTCCTTAGAAAATCGTAAACATATAAAACTATCGATACTATCGATACTATCGATAGTTTTATTCCGAAACTATCGATACTATCGAAATGTAAAACTATCGATGTTTAAGGAACACTACAATACTGAGACCCCCAACTCACACACAATCACAGGATTGTCTCTGAGGCAGACTCTACGGTGTTTTTATAAATAAGGTTGTCAGTTTTCCCCAACTTTGGATTTATATTGTAACACTATTGGACCCGGGAACCTGGGGACACATGCACGCTCTTTTCTTTTTGGAAATCATTAGGTATCAAGTGTAAAATAAAGAGAACACATTGTTGACAAAGCGCCTGAATTTAATATTCTCGAAAGTTTCTTGTTTTCTTTAACATCGTCTTCTGTTTTTCTTTCCTCGAATATCCCCATAATTCCGCAAAATTGCTACAATATTATATATTGGATTTTTGTCTCTCTCTCTCTCTCTCTCTCTCTCTCTCTCTCTCTCTCTCTCTCTCTCTCTCTCTCTCTCTCTCTCTCTCTCCGAAGTAGGGTTGATTCGATCCAAGTAAATACGAGTACATACTCGATACTTTTCGATTCGATACAAGTAAAATTAGTATCGATACCTTTGTGATTCGATTAAAGTAAGTATCGAATGAAAGTACTCGTATCGAATCAAAATTACTATTATTATTACTCTTTATGCGAAAATACACTTGCCCTTTATCTGTATGAGTGTGTTTCTGTATTGCTACATTGTACATGCTGTACACGGTACACCCCGTTCACGTGCGAATTAGTATAGTAACTTGTTTTCTCATTCTCATTCATTTATGCATAACTAAAACACTAATATATACACCTGTAATCATTTTCATTTCAATACAGTACTCTATCACTCTCAATCCCATTATAGTTCACACTCTATCTCTTTCAAACCCATTCAAAATACTCATAAGGAATTTGCATATTTGGTGCTTTGCTCACATGTGTGAGCTTGTTCCATTTTGCTATTTTTGCAGTGCAGTTGGCTTGTCAATTGTCAGAGAGTATCCAAACTAGAGAGCCAACTGAGAGCAGAAACGGTACATTTGCCCACAAGCTTTCTATGACCTTGTCCTGCACAGGAATATTCTTAGTATTCGTGTATGTACAAACCAAAGGAGCGCCATTGCTGCCGCACGCACACTTAGTATATTCCTGTGCAGGGACTTTATGTCAATCGGGCGGCCATTATTGGTGGAATTTTAAGTGGGGGCGACTGTGTTCGTCATTTTTGGTGCCGATTAGTTACACGGCGTTCACATCGCAGTTCAATTTAAACTTTTTTAAAGTTTATGAATTTGTTGGAAAATCGAATTTCGGTTTTTTGCACTTTTGCCTTTTTTTATTTGATTTTAATCTGCTAACTTCAATATTCAAACACAATAAACACAATGTAGGGGAAACAATTTGTATGCCGTGGGAAAAACATATTTCAGTTTCAGCATATTTTACAATCTCTAATTGATGCGTAAAATGCATACTTACACAATATAAATATGTGCAATCATGAATTTGTTAAATTCAAAAATTTAATTCAATATTTTTGTTCCGTTTATAGGTACGCTCTCAAATTTAGCTTTAACTTTTTTTCAGAGTCTGGGTTAATTTGCGAATCTTCATTTCTGAGCGAAATTCACACCTACTGACACTAACACCAAACATTTGTCATTTGTCAAACTGAAAGTATGTTATTTTACGTTTTTACAGACGACAAGTCTGTGAAAAATAGAGAACGATTTACATTTGGTCAGTGCAAAGGTTATTGATATAAATTTAATAGATTTTTGTAAACACAAACTACAATTTAAGAACAGCTGACTTTTAAGACACGCACCACCATAAATGCAAAGAATCTCATTTATGTTCCATTGGACACGAAAAATCTGAAATCTTAGAGCAAATTCTGAAAATTCCAATGGAAAATGACATTAGTAATTCAAAATAAACTCTATTTTCCAAAAAAAAAATGTTTGCAATAATGAGCTACCATAAATTTAATGTTGAGACTGAAATTTGTTAAAAGTAATGCGCTATATCTACAAAAAACGAAATAGAACATGAGAATACCTACAATGAACAAAATTGAGCAAAAAAAGTGCTCTGAGAGCGCCCAATCGAATACCACATAAAGTTTACTTTTGCCCTAGTGGAACCTTGGGCTTAACTTGCATGTTGTTAACCTATTTATGGAACAACCCCCAAGGTTCAGCTGCATGAATTCTGCTGTCAAAAATGTAATTCATACAAACAAAATTAAAAAGACCTGAAATGTGAATGGATGAACATTTTTTAGAACCGAATTTGGATAGAAAACAAGTAAAGCTATATGAAAAACCATACTCAACATTTATTCGTGCTACATTTATTGTTATAAATGCATTTACAAATTATTTTTAATTGAAAAAGTACCACCGGGCGGCCATTAATTACACGTATTCACCGACAGGAAAAATAAGAGCGCGCGAGAGAGGGCTGTCATTCAAAATTTGCGGGGAAAATCGGGTAGGTGCACGGGAGTTGGCTCTCTAGTTTGGATACTCTCTGGTCAATTGTCTTGGTCATTGTCATATACGCAAGCGCAGTTCCTTGCGAATGACTTTTTTCCAAAGTAGGGACAATCATCTCCAAGAGCAGAAATCGGCTCAGCGGCAAACATTTGGAATAGCTGATATTTTTAAACAGAATTTCTGAACATGTTTTTTTTTTAATAACATTGATTTTAATTATTATCTGAATAAAAAATATAGTACAAATAATATTTGTGTTGTTTCCAGCTGAACGGGCTAGCAATCGTTTTTGTCCACCGGAAGAGCCGATCCGTACCCGTGCCAAGGGCTGCGTGAGCAATAAGTGGTTAAAGAGAGTTAGTTGTTAACGGTCAATTTCATTTTTGGTGTATGCCAGGATAAACGTCTTTTTTCCGGACCTAAGTGGGCCACAAATGCGACAAATTTAAACAAAAAAGAAAAAACAAAGCAACAAAAATATGGCAATATAATACGGTAGTCGATTTCACCGCCAATAGCAATAGTATCCATAAGCCAGCCACAATGCGCAAAAATTTAAAAAGGCCTTCGGCTTTCTGCTGAAGTCAAGACAAAATAGAGCCGTCTTCACCCTTGCAAAGACTGAGAAGAACGAAGAGACCGTTAAAATAGCGTCCAAAGGAACAGCTCTCAAGATGAGTCCTCTTAAAGTTGCTAGAGACCAGTAAGACTTGCACTCCCTCACTCTCGTTGACCATTAAACTCCTTGCTAATATATTACTTCTGAAGTGGGGTAGTAAAACAGAAAACAAATTTCAATTGTGTATATGAAAACATAGTTTTTAATTGAAAAAAAAAAACAACCTTATAATAGTTACAATATAAACTTATTAATTGTATAAAAACACTTCAGTAACAAATTGCACACGCTCTCTAAAGATATAAACGCTTTATAACGCGGCGTGCTAATATACGTTTTTTCAAATGCATGCGCACTTTTCTTTCCATTTGTCGGTTATAATGAACGTGTTCCTTAAATACATATTGGTCCCTTATTGTCATCGCTTGCCCTATTCCGCATCAGCTCCAATTTTGAATGATAAGCATTTCTCAGTCTCCCATCAGTATTATAGTAAAAACGTTGTTCATACATGTCTGTATGCGAGTCTTTTAAGAAGCGTCTGTGATAAAAAAATTCACCGTCACCAAAACCATGCAGGTACACGACCATACAAGCACAAAAATTAACCAGCCAGAGCTGCGGAACGGACTGCGGTACTCATTGATTACACCGCGACCTAGCAAATCGGAGCAAGTCCGTCGGGCGAAGTAAACCAACGAAACAGGTATCACGTACTGAATACCAGTTCCCGCATAACTGCCAGTAAATCCAACCAAACTGGTGACACTCTCTGTAAAGAACGTGACCACAAATGGTGGAGCAATAGCTAAAATTGGAAAGAGTAGACGTCTCAGAAAAAAGTTGTACGACTCAAAGCGAGACATATCCAAAAATAGCGTCTGCAAATTGTTACGCAGCGTTATGGCTATTATTGGAAAGCTTGCTGACAGGGTGAACACGGGAAACA
Organism: Cheilosia urbana; assembly: GCA_946477585.1. Taxonomy (NCBI): domain Eukaryota; kingdom Metazoa; phylum Arthropoda; class Insecta; order Diptera; family Syrphidae; genus Cheilosia; species Cheilosia urbana. The sequence continues at coordinate 8,785,534 of OX297857.1, forward strand.
AAGCTAGGAAGTACTCAATGATCTTCAACGCCATGGAACCATCTGGACTTGGTATAAAGTTAAGTGTGTACAGATCTTCCAAATGAGCAAACGCGAAAGCTCCAGTCAGCGCCAAGATTATGTAGAAGGAGCTTATGAGTAGATAATCGTAAGATAGCAGAGATTTGATGTTGCGTTTATCACTAATTGGCACGATCAGGCTTGGCAACGAGTGATGGCACATGAAAGAGTAAACGCATGCGCCAAATAAAGATGGAAGACCGAGAATATTGGCAACTGGTGGATTGCCTTGCGGACCGTCTGTAAGTAGACTTTTGATAGCCAATCCGATCATCGTTATGAACGCTACAAAAAAAAAGTAACAAATCAATTGAATTGAGTTGATTGCGGTTATCGTTTACTCACCAAGCCAACGGAACAGTACTGTGAACATTTGGATATATTTTGTTTTCTGTACGCTGTACAGGGCAAATGGTCCCAAAACCGTAATAAATGCAACCAAGAATAGGCGGTACACGTCCAGACATGTCATTGTGTGCGTATCCCAACATAGAGATGCTTCTGTTATATTCAAATAACCGTCCGTCGCATTGTGTTGGCTGTGTAAAGATAAAAAATGGTCGATTAGAAAACGTTACTGACAAAGAAGGGACGCAATAAGACAATGGGGTAGGTAGGAGCGGCTAGACAGCTCCCTTCCATTCAGTAAAAAAAACAAAGCTAACAAAATATCTAAAAAAGTGAGACCGATCTCATTCGACGGGCGTGGTTCTACGTTCTATATTTTTGTTTCCTTCCCATTCAATCGCCCTCATGCGTTGGAGCTTGGAATAGTGTTGAACTCTAAAATCGGTTCTAACTTTTCGAATCCCAAGGGATGCGTTTTTTCAACCCAAATACATACCATTTACTCAGTGCTCAGAAATCATGCGATAGAAGTTCCAAAGATGTAAAGAAAGTTCTCACTAAAATAAAACCTAAGCGAATTCTCCTTAAACTGCGGCCTGGTGTAACAGTGCCTCTGGAGCCTACCTTGCCTATAGAAAAATAGAGGAAAATGCACGTCACTTACCATACGACATCTCGTAAGCTCTTAGCCACGGCCGCTGAGTAGATACTCAAATCTCCATATAAATATATCGCAATGCACAAATAAAACAATATGCGTCCGAAGTCATTGAAAAACAGTCCAGCCATTTCGCCAAGCTCCACTTTCCTTTCAAGCATATAGTACTGCGATCTATGTGATGATAATGGAATCTGTTCGATGCCACCATCTGTGCCCTCTGCGCGTTGACTATTGCGAGGCAATAGCGACTCAGTGGGATCGCTATCAGGTTCATCATCTGTTGTCGCCTGCAGTAACACATTTTCTTAAAACTCATTCGCTCCAGCACAACACTCAAGCAAAACTCACCTGATCCCTTTTTAGGTATTGCAGACGCTGCCATTGGATAACTGCATTCGCACAGGATATAGTTTCGATGACAAATGTCACAGTCATGTAGCTGATGCCAGCTAAAATAATAATAACTCCAATGCTAAGCAGCCAACCTGCCCTTGCAAATACTGCAGGCAGAGTCAAGGCGCCAGTGCCGACAATTAAATTGAAAACAAATATAAAGCCAATCTGTTAAAATGGTGTTATTATCGCTTCGTTGTAGTTTGGAAATTGGATCAGTGAAACCTACCCATGTGGGATATTCATCAGCAGTCCTCACTCGATATGGCATTTTCTATTGTTTGTTTTTATTTCTTTTAGTAAATCCTCCACGAAAACAATTCGAATGCGCTTTTCTGCTACTTTACGAAATGAGATAAATTCTCTTTGTCATATCTAAAAGTAGTGCGAATATAACGAATACTACTGCCCCATTAGTGATAGTGTTTATTTATTGCAAAATAAGGGAATTCTTATCTTAAAAATAGAGTTCTTCTAAAAATCCAAGTGCGTTGTTTCGTTGTTTGATTTACATGACAGCCGCGGCTGTGAAAAAGCAACGCCATTTCCCGCAGCTGTCTGGGCTGTGTTGAACGACTCGACGTCCTTAGGTTGGAAACAGAATATATGCACCCAATATTCTGGCGGTAAGTTTTCGCAACGCGTATATTGATTACTTGAACAAAATGATTACAAAGTTTAAAAATTGCATTCGAAATCGACGACATTAGCTCCAAATAAACACAAGAAATATACAAATATTCGAGAAATTGCATGCTTTTAATAAAAATAAACACTCATACGTTTGAATGTCAAAGAAAATTAGGTAGGTACGACAATTTCAAAAAGTAATCTTAACCTTTTTTCAAAGCTCTTTATTTGTCAACTATTTGCAAGTTTTGTGGACTTCAAGGACAACTTGGAATTCGCCTCTAATTGTAACGCTGAGCGCTATTTTTGTCTTGAAAGTGAAAAAGATGATTTTAGTTTTGGTTTTCAAAATCAAAATAAAGCAGAATTTCTGTGTTGGGTGTTATTTCGGTTCTGTGAAAGTGAGATAAAGCCGAATTTCAGTCTGTGGAAGCGAAAAAAAGCCGAATATCTGTGTTGGGCGTTATTTCGGTTCTGCGAATGCGAGAGAAAGCCGAATTTCGTTCTTTGAAAGCTAAATAAAGCCGAATTTCTGTGTTGGGCGTTATTTCGGTTCTGTGAAAGTGAGATAAAGCCGAATTTCAATCTGTGGAAGCGAAATAAAGCCGAATATCTGTGTTGGGCATTATTTCGGTTCTGCGAATACGAGAGAAAGCCGAATTTCGTTCTTTGAAAGCTAAATAAAGCCAAATTTCTGTGTTGGGCGTTATTTCGGTTCTGTGAAAGTGAGATAAAGCCGAATTTCAATCTGTGGAAGCGAAATAAAGCCGAATATCTGTGTTGGGCGTTATTTCGGTTCTGTGAAAGTGAGATAAAGCCGAATTTCAATCTGTGGAAGCGAAATAAAGCCGAATATCTGTGTTGGGCGTTATTTCGGTTCTGTGAATGCGAGACAAAGCCGAATTTCGTTCTGTGAAAGCGAAATAAAGCCAAATTTCTGTGTTGGGTCGTATTTCGGTTTTTGAAAGCGTTTGTTAATAAGACATAATGTCCGTGAACATAATGTCCGTTTGGGACAGAAATAACGTCCATGGACATTATGTCCGTGGATATATTATGTCACTCCACCATAAATTAATTAATACAGAAATTAGATAGCAACATTATACTGTGGTGAATCAGGCACTTAGTGAATCAGGCACTTATTGAATCAGACACTTAGGAATTGTGGTTAATCGGGCACTCGGTTTCCCTCCAAGTTTAGATACTTTTTCCCTTTTTTTAGTCGGAAAAGGAACTTCGCAAATTCTTTAAACAACTGTGATTTCCAAATAAACATGTTTAAAATGTAACGCGTCCGAGTATAACAATACTATTATAACGTTAAGCAAGCCAATTGTGAAAATATTGTGTAAAAATTGTAAAATTTGCAGAGAAACTTTAGGCCCCAGTTATAGCCATACGTAGAACGGAACCGTACAAATTTTCTTTTGCTTTTTTTGTCCACTTAAACTTTTAAAACATTATGAATTATAAAGTTAGTTTATCAAAAAAAAAATAAGCAAATTATCTTTCAATTTTCTAGAAAAAGAATTTATTAATTTTTCTGTGATCGGAAAATTTATAAATTTCTATTTTGGAAAAACTAATTTTAAGCAACATTTTAAGAACAAGATTGAGATCAAACATCAAGTTTAAGTGGTAAAAAAAAGCAAAAGAATATTTGTACGGTTTCGTTTTACGTATGGCATTTGGACCTTAGTAATATTGCCATTTATTGTTTCACCGCCCTGAGTGTTAGAGAAAGGTTATAAATTATAGGTTGTTTGAAAAAAAATTGATCATTTTCATATTTAAAAAACTTAAACAAAAAAAAAAAAACACATTAGAGATTTTTTTAAGATAGTTAAAAAAATTGATGCAATTCGTTTTCGAATGACAAATTTTAAAATGAAAACCTTTAAGCCTTGATTTTGAATTATAAATATATAATAATTAATAAAACATTGGCTGTAAATATATCAACTCATTTTTATATCCACATTTTATGTAAGATCTCGTTCAATTTAGTTTTAAAAAGTTGCACAGAAGTTTGCTCTTCTGCAAATTTAGAATTTTCTCACAATATTTAACAAGTATTGGCTCGTTTTAACTGAAAATAGTGTTGTGTAGGGAACAGCGTTATATTCTAAACATTATTTGTTTTGAAATCACAGTTTTTGAAAACTCCCCGAAGTGTCTTTTCTAACTAACAAAAAGGAACAAATTATAACAAATTGTATCAGGGTCCTCGGAAAAAGTACCAAATTAGGCGTTTTTCTTTTTTAGTTCAGAGCACAACCTGAACTGTTATACAAAAAGTTTGTGTTTCTTTTTTAGCTCAGATACATCAGAGCTCGAATTTGTGTTTCTTTTTTCGTTCAGAGCATGATCAGAGCGCGCTCTACGAGCTCAGAATTAATTGACTGAGCAGGCTGAGTAAAATGCTGATTACACATATATATTCACACTTCCAGTCACATTTGAGAGAAGAAAAAAACAGGAAAAACAGAAAATCATCCGAACGATCTGAGCACGCTCGGTTCAGAGCGCGCTCATATAGCTCGAGCTCAGTTCAGTGCTCAGCTCTGAACTAAAAAAGAAAAACGCCTATTGTCGCACAACGGTCACGCTGTTGTCAGTTATTCACATCCGACATCCTTCTCGCAACCTAAATAGGTTGCGTCAATAGGCGTTTTTCTTTTTTAGTTCAGAGCACAACCTGAACTGTTATACAAAAAGTGTGTGTTTCTTTTTTAGCTCAGATACATCAGAGCTCGAATTTGTGTTTCTTTTTTCGTTCAGAGCATGATCAGAGCGCGCTCTATGAGCTCAGAATTAATTGACTGAGCAGGCTGAGTAAAATGCTGATTACACATATACATTCACGCTTCCAGTCATATTTGAGAGAAAAAAAAAAACAGGAAAAACAGAAAATCATCAGAACGATCTGAGCACGCTCGGTTCAGAGCGCGCTCATATAGCTCGAGCTCAGTTCAGTGCTCAGCTCTGAACTAAAAAAGAAAAACGCCTAATGCGTCATTGTATATAGAGACTATATTACTATCACTTCGACGAGAAGATCATTGCGCTCCAAGCGCACAAAACCCGAAGCTCGAATATTTGAGTGGGTGAAGAAAAGATCATAGATTTCGTTGTTCAGAGTTCAGTTGGCGCAGTGCGCAGATACCTCAATGGTGGCAGTTGTAATGGTGTCAGCGCTGGTGGTTGCTATTTTTTAAAGGAAAAAAAACCCAAATGAATGCGTATGCATTTGCACTGCTGTGTTATGACTTATGACTTATGATGCTTTCCCTTTCCGATTTCAGAGTATGGATGAGGGGTGGGTTTTGTAATGTAGGTATTCTTTTTCTGCCTTTTTGGTTCGATTTCATATTTTCAGGTTTGTTTTTGTTGTCTGTTGTAGTGATGCGCGATAATCCAAATATATATCGATACATCGATACTTCAGTATCGAAAGGAAAATATCGATGCAAGAAAATAATCGGTCCGAAAAAATCGATAATATCGATAATTTCGATATTTTTTTAATTAAAAGCTAAATATTTGTTTGCAGTTAATAATTCATACCAACAAATAGGTCACAATACAATATAAATAAAAACGTCAAAATTTCATGTTTCCTTACTTTATAGAACTTAAAATAACTTATTTTTATTAAATAAACTAGCTGACCCGGCGAAGATCGTTCCGCCCAAATTCGTGAATGGAATGAAAATAATCTTCCTTATTGCAGTTGTCAACTAATGAACCGATTGATAGTTGGTAAAATGTATCAATCAATTGATACTTTTGTACTCAGTTGATAAAGGTTTTGATCATTGTGACTGAAATTGACTATTTTGACATGAAAATTGAATTTGCTGTGAATATTTTTTGTTTTAATTTAAAAATTCTATTTTATTATGGAATGAGAATTGTGGTTTGACATTTATGAGGAAGAGGATACTTTTTTTTTGGAAATAGCGGGAAGAAAGAAGCAACTAAGGGATGCTTTAAACCCCCTAGAATTAGAAGAATAATCAATTAGCTTAGCACAGTTCAAATTTTCAGTTACCTATCTTTAAAGTTATTTGTTAATGCACTGGAGAATGTAGGTAGTTGTCGCAAATGGTATTTGAGCCATCAAAATAGTTAAATAAACTAGAAACTTTACAAACAGTTTTTATTTTCAGTTGAAAGAAATAGATACAAAATGAAAGAAAAGTCAATGATAATTGACACTCGCAATACCGATTTTTGTATTTACAATCAAAAATTAATGGAAATTGACAATGAATCACCAATCCAGTGCCAATTGACAATCACAAAATCGATTAAAGTAATTGGTTGACAATTCCGTAATTTTAATAGTTACTCGAATCCATCAAATCTGAGACCATCCAAATCGGTCCAGCCGTTCTTGAGTTATAAATGGTGTAACTATCCTGACTTTGTTTTATTTATATTAATATATCTAACATTAAAAGAAAACTTAATAAACTTCCATTATTTAATGCAATAACAACTAAATAATAATTACTTAGGAACTTTGATTGTATTAAAATACGTATTTAGTTTGTTTAAATTTATAAAGCGAAGGCTAACATACTGAAACAAGCACTTCCAAAATTATGTTTTTTTTTTTTAGCTTGTTTTAATGACTGCACAATGCGCTGCAGTACATAACATCACTAGATGTGACCTAGAAAAATTGGTGGACTGAGAAAATGTCTTAAGTTTGTTGAGGCGCGTCGTCATGTATTTTAATAAATGACCGAACAATCAAAAAACTATGAAAGTCCCAGTTGTGTTGGAGTGCAAAAAATCGGTGGCAAATCATCGATGCATCGATAATATCAAGAATAAATTATCGAGTGAAATAATCGATATTTTTTTACGAAAATATCGATGAATCGAGTGATTCGATATTTATCGCGCATCACTAGTCTGTTGCTTTTATGAATGACCTACTTTGTGTGTAGTTGGATGTGCATTTCTTTTTCTGTGGAAGAATTTCTGCATTACGATTTGCGAGATTTTTCAATTCTTGGTTGAGCACACATGAATTGAAAATTTGATTTCTATCTTCTATGGGCATATGGGTTTAAATTGTTGTGGGGGTAGAATTTTGTACGCAAAATTGTAAAGCAAATTGCAAATTTATTTAAAAATTCACATCTGTTACTTTTGAATAGATGTTGCTCAAAGTTATCAGTTATTGTCTAGTAAAAAAGTATACATCATGCCTACTTATTTTAAACTTATTTCAAAATACCACGTTGAAGTTTTCATTATGAACAGGTGGATAGGTCCTCATTTCTGAAACTGGTTAAATTGGAATTAGGGTTTTTTATCTCACTCCCATACCTACTATTGTTCATACTTTTTTTTATTTAACTAAGACTCGTTTAAGAAAACTAATAAAGCCATGAAATACTGTTTCATTACCCGAACTCTAACCTATGATTGGTTCTGTAAGAAAACATCATATTGGCACTACCCAATGCACTAAGGCCCATTTACCAAATATAATATTTTATAACGGAAGAGTCAGAACTTCTTATTCTTATGGAATATATATAAATATCAACGGCCATCCGCATAATAATGTAACTTGGACAAAGACATCATTCTTTATCTTATTTACAACCCTACGGTAATTTTAACTTAGGTTTTTCTATATGCAATTCCAAAATTTAGATAGATATCGAACCACATTCAATGAAAAGTTATGAAAACGCTTGACATTATTTTTGGAATAATTCAATGATTCGGTAATAGTTGCAATGCATAGAAACCTGTGCCTTGATTTTGTGCGGTTTTTGTCGCAATTGCGGTTGCGGAAAGGGTTCACGTATAGGCGGATTCTATAAATGTGTGCGTGATGTCGAGAACTGACAGCTTCCAATACTTCCTGTTCTATTGTAGCCTTGTTCCTGAAAATTCCAGGCGCGCTTTCCCATACGCAACCTATTTAGGTTGCGAGAAGGATGTCGGATGAGAACAACTGACAACAGCGTGACCATTGTGCGACAATTTGGTACTTTTTCCGAGGACCCTGATACAATTTGTTGCTAATTTGTTCCTTCTTGTTAGTTGGAAAATACACTTCGTGGAGTTTTCAAAAACTGTGATTTCAAAATAAATATGTTTAAAATATAAGGCTGTTCCCTATCACAACACTATTTTCGGTGAAAACAGTGCAATACTTGTTAAATATTGAGAGAAAATTCTAAATTTGCAGAAGAGCTCCAGAAAGGGCATTTTTCCTTGCATTTTTTGTCTGTGCATTTTTTTAAAACTAAATTGAACGAGATCTTAAAATGTGGATATAAATATGAGTTGATATATTTACAGCCAATGTTTTATTAATTATTATTATATTTATAATTCAAAATCAAGGCTTTAAGGTTTTCATTTTAAAATTTGTCGAAACGAATTGCATCTATTTTTTGAACTAGGTATCTTAAAAAAATCTCTAATGTGTTTTTTTATGAAAATTTTTGTGAAAATGATACATATTTTTTTTAACTACCTATAATTTATAACCTTTCTCTAGCACTCAGGGCGGTGAAACAATAAAGGGCAATATTACTAAGGTCCAAATGCCATACGTAAAACGAAACCGTACAAATTTTCTTTTGCATTTTTTGGCCACTTAAACTTGATGGTTGACCTCAATCTTGTTCTTAAAATGTTGCTTATGAATTATATAGTTAGTTGTTTATCAAATTCGTTTTTCCAAAATAAGAATTTGTAAATTTTTCCGAATAAATAAATTAAAAAATTCTTTTTCTAGAAAAATGAAAGATAATTTGCTTATTATTTTTTTTTATTTTATTATTATAAATTGACTTTATAATTCATAAGCAAGATTTTAAGAACAAGATTGAAGTCAACCATCAAGTTTAAGTGGCCAAAAAATGCAAAAGAAAATTTGTACGGTTTAGTTTTACGTATGGCTATAACTGGGGCCTAAAGCTTCTCTGCTAATTTTACAATTTTCGGACAATATTTTCACAATTGGCTTGCTTTACGTTATAATAGTATTGTGATACTCAACCGCGCTACATTTTAAATATATTTATTTGGAAATCACACTTGTTTAAAGAATTTGCGAAGTTGCTTTTTCAACTAAAAAAAGGGGAAAAGTACCAACAAAGTGTATTAGAGTCGTCGAAAAAAGTGTCAATTTTTTGCACAACGGTCACGCTGGTCCAGCGCGCGGTGCACTCACACATTCAAATCCGATTCGGAACGTTCCCTAGCGCAATTGCGACAAAAACCGCACAAAATCAAGGCACAGATCATTTAAAGATAATTTGCTTATTATTATTACTTTTTCTTTTTCTTTTTTTTTATAAACTAACTTTATAATTCATAAGCAATATTTTAAGACTTAAATAGATTAAGGTAAACCATCAAGTTTAAGTGGTCAAAAAAAGCAAAAGAACATTTTTACGGTCCCGTTTAACGGGTGGCTATAACTGAGGCCTAAAGCTTCTCTGCAAATTTTACAATTTTCGCACAATATTTTCACAGGTATTGGTTCGCTTAACGTTATTATAGTATTGCGATACTCAACCGCGTTACATTTTAAACATAATTATTTGGAAATCACAGTTGTTTAAAGAATTTGTTAAGTTCCTTTTTCAATTAAAAAAAGGGAAAAAGTACCAACACATTGTATTAGAGTCCTCGAAAAAAGTGTCAAATTTTTGCACAACGGTCACGCTGGTCGAGCGCGCGGTGCACTCACACATTCAAATCCGATTCGGAACGTTCCCTAGCGCAATTGCGACAAAAACCGCACAAAATCAAGGCACAGGAAATATTGGAAGCTGTCAGTTATCGACATTACGCACACATTTATAGAATCCGCCTATACGTGAACCCTTTCCGCAACCGCAATTGCGACAAAAACCGCACAAAATCAAGGCACTGGAATATATCTACTTCTGGAATATTCGCTGATAGGTGGCAGCGCGGATATAAAAGGGGCGCGTTGACAACAGAGATGTACAGTTGATTTTTAGCCCGTGATTGTGTTAAGTTCGAAAGAGTAATCGGTTGTGAGATAAAAAAGTGTAAAGTAATACAGTGAATAAAGAGATTGGATTGAAACGTTTAAGAATTGATTTAAGTGATATTGTCGTGGTACTAAATAAGTGAATAAGTAGAAAGTGTAAATAAAGTGATTTTATTGGCAAAGTTAAACAGAATAGTGTTTTATCTTTTCGAATCCCAGCCCGAATGTAACAATATATTATAAAAGCAAAAGGTACTTATTTCCCATATAATGTGAAAAATTTCGAGTGACGAATGGACCCAGCTTTCCAGCCGATTTTGTTATTGTTTGTAAGGTACTCACCAGTTCAGATGCACGCAATCGTAGAAAAAATAATTGTTAAAAATAAGAAATCCAAACATTGTTTCGTATGTTTTGTTTTTATTATGTCCTTTTTATACAAATGTTTTATTATTAAATTGGGTTTTCTCTTCTTTTTTTTTATACCTAAGCTCAGCTATAGTTTTGTATTTTATTATGTTTATATTTGGGTTCTTGGAAAAAGCGGATTTACTTTGAAATACTCGTATTAAAAAAAAAAAAACATCATGACCTTGACAACTAAACCCTTATTGTTTCTTTTTAAGAGGATTACTCTTATAAACGAAAACAAACCCAAATTTGTGTTTCCCAATAATTTTAATTGTTTTTTTTTTATATGTTTTTAAATTGACAGTAGTATTATTTTTATAAGCATTTAATTTGTATTTATTTTAATTTGTAAATCTCTAAAAAACTACATGTAAACAAATTAAAGGCACACTATTATACTCTAAGATCTTTTAATCAACAAAAAGTTTATCATTGCAATTACATGGATTTGTTTTATTTATTTACACAAATATTTGTGCTTGATCTTATTGCGAAAAATTAATTGTAATTTTTTTTTTTCAATTCCTGACCAGAAATGAAGAGGGGAACATTTTGGGAATACGAGGAAGCATTTGTGTATTTAAAATTACTTAAAGCGATTCCAAAATATAAATATAAATACAGATAATTAACACAATATACGTTTATGTTAATTTAAACATTTTAAATGGTGTGTGCTATAACTTTTTTTTTATAATTAAAATTCATATTCTCTTTTTTCGATATTCTTTTCCTATTTGCTATTTTTCTCACCTCACAGCCAATTTGTAGAGAACATAAACATGTTTATAAGTAAATGGTCAATCTGACAGAAGCACTTTGAATTGAGTATACAGGGAGTCGTATGCTCGTTTACATTTTACTTGATGGCGCAAGGGTAATGAAGCTGTAGGTAAACAAAAATACGTGGAATAATACGAAAACTAATAGGTAGTAAGAAAAACAACATCAAAATACAAGCTGTCACATTTGACAGTACTTTAAGGCAGCATCAACCACTAGCTGAAATATCTATCCAGAGACAATACTGAGACCCCCAACTCACAATCCTCTTGCCGCTGGCCCCCTCAGTTTTTTTTCAAATTCGCCATTTTGTTTTCCTATCGGTGTTATGTCTATTTAGAATCCATGTGACATGTAAAAACATACAAAAACTATAAATTCAATGCTGCCAACCGCTACCAACCATGGGGGAATGTGATAGAGTTCGAGAATACCACATTTTAAGATAACTGAATGCTATTGGTTGGTTATTATAAATTTTTAAAAAACGATTAATATAATTTGTTTAGTTAATAATGCGATCTAAATGAGATGTTTTATATACTAGAAACATATTAGGACAAATATTGTTGTGTATTTTCTGCTTTTGAATATAATTAACTATGATTTGGTGTGTACATTTTTCTTAAATAACTGAAGAAAAATTGCCCAAAATGTTTTTATTTTCATACAACCATTCTACAATAATCATTTTTCATAAATATTTTCAGCAAAAGTGCACTTATTCCTAAAATAAAATACTATTTACACGAAACGAATAATTTCAAATTTAACTGACAAAATTCTATGAACGCTGGAAGCAACTTTGCCGACAGCGGAAGTGGGACACGCAAGGTGCGAGTGTGTTGGCGAGTGACAGTTGTCAATACGAATTTCTGTGTAACAATACTAACGCACTTAGCGTGTACCACCCCATAGAAATATAGCTTGTAGGCAAGTAACGGAAAATCGGCCGAAGTTGGGGGTCTCAGTATTGTCTCTGTATCTATCTTTGAATTAATTCGGCCGAGTTATGTTAGATTAAAAGTTGAACTCTTCCCCATAATATTATAAATTGAACAATTCTCTGGAATCTGAGTCGAGCACTAAGTTGCGAGAGGTAGAGGTAGGCAGAGGCAATACTGAGACCCCCAACTGCCTACAAGCTAAATTTTACGCTCCCAAAAAGTTTAGGTGCGCTAGTATTGTTGCATAGAAATTCGTACTGACAAATGTCAAAAATCCTCTCAACCAACACATTCGCACCTAATCTTTTTACATGTCACTGTGGGCAAAGCAAAACGGATAGGAATTGGCGTACACGGATAGGAAAACAAAATGGCGGATTCCTGGCAAAAATTGAGGGGGTCAGCGGCAAGAGGATTGTGAGTTGGGGGTCTCAGTATGATTTGTTTATGGAGGTAGGTTTACTGAACATGCAGTGCAGAGCCATACTCAATATTCAGCTCTAACCTCTAAGTAGGTGTTTACGATCTAGGCAGCGTTGCCAACCAATTTTGACGGAAAAAAGCCTAACTTGAAAAAAAAAAGATGCCTTTTTCAATAAAATAATGCCTAAAACATTTTTTTATGTAAACTGGAACAATAAATCAAAAATTAAACAAAAATATAAAAAAATTAACAAGAACAATTATTATTTACATAAAAAACTTAAATTATGTATAAATTACAGAAGAAATAAGAACAAAATTCATGATCATGACATTTTTTGCCAAGATTTTTTAAGAATGTTTAAAAAAATAAAAAGTCAGTATACGTTGAATCAAAAAAAAAAAAAAATATTTGAGATAAAAAAAGATGCCTTTTTTTTAAAAAAAAAAGCCTTTAAGCCTTAGCTATTGAAATAATGCCTAAAAGGCATGAAAAAGCCTAGGTTGGCATCGCTGGATCTAGGCCAAAGAGGATCCAAACTAGAGAGCCAACATTATTTCACTAGCTAAGGCTTTAAGGCTTGTTTTTTTCCAAAAAAGGCATCTTTTTTTATTTCAAATATTTATATTTGTTATTTTTAATTCAACAATTTTTATGTTTTAAAACATTCTTAAAAAATCTTGGCCAAAAAGAATTTTATGTGAAACCTCGGTCTTAAAGAATGAGATTCCACCTTCAAACTCTCCATATTTCCCGAACACTTTATCTGTTATTCCTCAAAAATAATTCCAGCCTCCACTACCAGTAAGTGGAATAAGATTGAAAACAAATTTGAAAGCTGTTTGTTGTTTTGTTTTGCTGTTGTGTTCGTTACTTTGTTTCGGCCGCCGTTTTTTTTTTTTTTTTTGTTTCAAGAAAGAGTTTACTGTTAAATCAAGAAATTAAGTAGCTAAATTTTAGACTCATTTTATTATTTTGTCTATTCAACAGATTCTCTAGAATAGATGATTTTAGTTGTTCTTGGAAATAAAAGTTGATTTGTTTATTTTTTTTATATTTGTGTTTAATTTGTATTTATTTTGTCACTTTACCTAAAAAAAAAATATTTTAGGCATTATTTTATTAAAAAAAGCATCTTTTTTTTTGCAAGTTAAGCATTTTTTCGTCAAAAGTGGTTGGCAACGCTGGAGCCAACTCCCGTGCACCTACCAGTGACGCCAGATCGGGGGATTTTCCCCTTTTTGTGGGATTTTCTCACTTCAAATAAGCTAAAAGGGTAAAAGGGATTTTTCAAACCTCATAGTACAAAAAAAAAGATTTTACTTTTTGGTCAATTTTTGTTCATAATTTGCTAGTTTCATTAAGAATACAAAAATTAGTCGACCTACGATCAAATTAAATAGTAACATGTTTAAAAAAAAAGTCATTGAAAACGTTTCTTAATAATTTTTGTTATTTTGCATAGTTAGGTAATGTATAATGTAACTTGTATTTGGTAATAATAAAAAAGACTAAAAGCCCGATTCTGGCAAACCTCTCTGATACGTCACAATGTACAAAACCCTCACAAGGTGAGGTGAAATTTATTTTATGAGGTTTTTGTATTCTGTCAGCACACTCTCAACTTGAGAGGCTCACAAAAACAATCGAAACTGTGATCTATGGAGCAGGTCACAAAATTTAAAACCAGTCATAACGGCTCATAAGTGACAATATTTGTGTTGGATGGCACTGGTAGGTACCCTATTTCTACGTACATAGTGACCCGAAAATTCCATTTCATGATATATTTATAATCATTTCGTGAAATATGGATATTTGTTAGGGAATTATTGATTTGTGAATTATTTTTCTTTAGTTCTTAAATATTTCTGTGTTAATATTTCGCGTATTCGCGAATCACAATAAACCTCACAGGAAATCAACCTCACACGGTCTTGTGTGTAACTTGTGAGGGCTCACAACCTCAGAATCTGGCTGTAAATTTAATGAAATACATGTTTTTTTAACTTTATATTTCGTGGGATGAATTTGGAACTTTTGAAACTTTGGCGAGGGATAAAAGGGATTTTTTGGGTCTAACCGTGGGAGAACCTGCTTCTAAAGTCTGGCATCACTGGCACCTACCAGGGATGGGAAATGAAATTTTCAGATTGTACTTTTCACAAGTTGAAATTGTATCTTTTAGGACCGTAGTGTAACTTTTTCGTTGTGGAAATTCGTAGCTATGCGAATGTTAAGATAAATATGCTTACATACCTTTTACTACCTATTTATTTCATTATTTAAGAAAAAAAAAATTGTTCCTCTTTGCCCTTGAAATAAAAAAAATCGATATCATTTTGAAAGCTTGGTTGGTGACATACCATATAGCAATATTAAAAAAAAAGGTAGTAATAAAAAAAAATCACATTGTGTGGAAAATAAAGAAATTCAGACTTTTGAAAGATAACGTAATAAATAATAGTTCAGTCTCACTTTAGTATTTAGGAACATGTACATAAATACTTGTTTATTCTAGAAGTGCATCTTGTTGATCAATATCGATTAAATGCGAATTCTTTTTTAAAAGACATTTTCAACTTTAAAATTATGACATGAGTCATTTCTCAACAAATTTTTGGTTTGAATTCTGCACTTATTTTTTATTAAATTTTGATACGAAAAATTCTTTCCACACATGCTGAAAAATGTGGTATCGAAAGTATGCCTTGAGCTATTCTATATATTATTAAATATAAAATCATCACTTTCATTTTTAAAGAGGCTAACCTCAGTCCAAAAGCTTGAAATTGGTGCATTTTTTAAAGATTTTAAAGGTTCAAAGTCGACAAGGGCACGATACTCATATTAATGCTATCAATTTTTGAAATTTCATCATCAGGAAAAATTTCCTGAAAGAACATAGTTTGGTGAAAAATATTGTATAGAATTCAGAACTTCGTCTTCGCCGGAGGCCGGAGGTCTTCTACAAACGCTATGTAATAATGATTTGCTTGCATATAGTTTCAGTTGGTGTATTTCATGCTCTGGCACATTTTCCGAGGAACAATAAATTTCAAAGGCTGTCCCGCAGAAAATCTGATTTAAAGGAAGACTATTCTCGTTTACATTAAGATTACCAAAACTGGTCTCATCAATGGATTTTTTAAACATAAAATTGCGACAAATTTGCCTAAATAAATATTTCGTACGGGTCATAAAAATGAATCCTTACCTCCTCCGACTGCATTTCTAAATTGATATCGTTAATAATTTTTAGAATATATAATAAGAAATAGAAATAAAGTTTCATAATTTTGCTGTTGAAAGGTAATAAAGTAATAAGGTTAATATTGTTATCTTTAAATTTTGCTTCAAAATCTTCTTAACCAAAATAATGCTTCAAAGCAACCCAAGAATTCTTTCAATCGCAGCCTATATTCAAACACAATGAGAAATTAAATACAACCGATTGTAATAGAATGGAACTTAAGGTCTGAACGCATTTTATATTCTCTATTACAAATTTTGGATATGTTCGCCGTAAGTGGCAACGCTGATCAGAGAGTATCCAAACAGTGGCGGACTAAGAGGCAGTGACACCCGGGGCGGTAAAGCAAGCTTACACCCCTTGAAAAATTTAAGAAAAAAACACGAACAAATATTTTATTTAAAGGTGCTTACGAGCTTTTATTGTACTGAATGTTTCGATTATATCATTAAAATCTATATTTTTTGTGTGCTCCGTTATATGCCAGTGTTGTTATATCGTGGGATTTATCCCTTTTCGTGGGAATTTCGATGTCCGAAAAGCCTTTCGTGGGATAAAGGGATAATGCACCAAATCGTGGGATTTTGAGGAATCTGACAAAAAACCTTAAAAATATAAATTTTTGCTGAAATTTCATGAAAACTCCTACATTTCACGATGATTATTACCACACTCAATGTGCATCAAAAACTGCTTATATAAATTGTCTCTTATCAAAATTCTCTAGTACCAAAGAAATAATCGTAATAATGTTACAAACTGTGATTTTTATACTAAAAGTTAATTAACCGTTATTTGCTTTCCTTGTATGACAAATTTTACTTCTAAAAACTGGATTTTGAGGCGAAAAAGTGTCGTGGGATTTAAAAGGGATTTTGAGTACAGCGAAAAGGGAAAAAAGGGAAAAATTACCACGCTTCGTGGGATAAATGAAGAGAGAGTGCTAACAACACTGTTATATGCCATAAAAAATGCGTACCGTTATTTAAAAACGAAACAAAGAAAAATACTCATATCAGTAAAGAAAAAAGAACTGAACACAGAACTGCGACGCTTGGTAAATGCTTGGTTGTTGCTCTTGGGCGATAAATATTTTATTTCCATATTACTTATATTAAGAGAATAGGCCAGTAACGAAATTCATGCGCACATATATATAGGTAGGTATTTGGGAAACAAATTTATTGTTTTATTTGTGTTTTTATTTTTTGTAGTGTGCAAAGTTATTTTTCTGTTACTGATGGCACCCCCTATTAGTCTGCCACCCGGGGCGGACCGCCCCCACCGCCCCCCCCTTAGTCCGCCACTGTATCCAAACTAGGGAGCCAACTCCCGTGCACCCAGGGCTACCTTCGAAAATATTCGGAAAGGGTCCGAAAAGGGGTCCCTGGCCTTTAAAAAGGGTCCCGTAAGAAATTCAAGAAAAACAACAGTATCGAAACAGTATCCCAAATATTTTTACTTCATTTAAAAAAACAAGAACCTTAAAAAATCATAGGTCATATAAAATCATAAATAAATCCATTTAATAAAAAGCAAAAAAAAAAAAAATGTTCCTGTAATGGAAATCTTCCTAACACGGAATATTAAAGGGATGCCTAATACTAAATGGCCATCTGACTGAAATTGACAGCATTACCTAACACGCAAAAAATGGGACACGTACTTTGGTCGGCCGTAGTGTTAACGTGGTCGGAATTATAGAAAAGCTCCGCATGTTGATATTTTTATAGTGATGGTTAGAGAAATTCTGCGTTCCTATAAAACAAAATGGCTTCCGAAATAGATGCATGGACAAATTATTCATTTATTTCGTATAATAATTGATGAATTGTTGGTTTAATTTACTGAAAGTAATTAATACACTCA
This sequence comes from Cheilosia urbana, assembly GCA_946477585.1. NCBI lineage: Eukaryota > Metazoa > Arthropoda > Insecta > Diptera > Syrphidae > Cheilosia > Cheilosia urbana. Next base: position 8,803,324 of record OX297857.1, read on the forward strand.
TTTTATATGTTTTAAAACGGAAATAGAAATGTTTTCATGTGATTGCAGAAATGTTGGTCACCGGATCTTGTGTTCATTTTCGCTTCCGGACTAAATCGGAGAGAAACTGTGTATGTTTCCGAAGAAAATTATGGATATATGTAATATATCTTTTAGCGCTGATTCAAACACCATACCTAAAATCAACAAATAGTAGGTACGTGTAAATGTGAAAACAATATTTATATCGATTCTACGTCGATAGACGATGGCTGTGTAAAGAGAGAATATGTTTTGCGTCTTGTAAATAACCAATTTTGAAAAAAGGGTCCGTATGCGTTAAAAAGCGTCCTAAATTTTCTTAAAGGGGTCCGATTTGGACTATTTTGGAAAAGGCGGGTCCCGGGGTCCCAGTTTGCCAAAAAGTGTCAATCGGACCCTAAGGGGGCCTAGAGCTAACAATGCGTGCACCTACCAGATTTTCACCGCAAATTTTGAATGACATCTAGCGATGCCAACTGAGGCATAATTATGCCTGTTAGGCATAATTCCGATGCTTGAGGCATTGAGGAATAATTTTTAGGTAAAAGGCATAATTTCTTATGAATTGTTTTTTACCATCAATTCATAGAAATGCAATTTGAATTTAGTAAATCTGGTATGGTCTTTGAACAAAGTGGCATAAGTAATTTTTATTAACAACTGTCATGCTTATATTCTAATTATCTACTTCACTTACTCAAGAAACCCAAGCTTTGGATTACAGAGATAAAAAAAAGTGTAACTACCTATCGATCGACCTACATTCTGTTAAAAAATGTTCATCACATTGTAGGTTCGTTTGAAAATATGACATTTTTATCCTTCTTACCAAAAAGTCATAATTTTTCTGGAAAAGGCATAATTATTTTCGAATTTAGGCATAAAAACTTCGTTTCGGGTTGGCATCACTGAATTGACAGCCCTCTCTCGCGCGCTCTTATTTTTACTGTCGGTGAATGGCCGCATTCAAGAATCTAGTTATCTTAAGTCGACTAGATTGGTCTGGATAAGATGTAACCTGAACGCAAAAACTAGATTGGTCGGGAACGTCACTTTTTCTACGTCATCCACATACCCGAACTGTCAACTTAGTACTCAGTCACGGATTTCTTGACTAGATTCGTCGGCTACCCCTCCATAAACGTCAAATGTCACAGGTGCCCACATGACCGATTTAAACCAATCACAACCGAGATAGATCTAGTCAGACAGCTGTCAGACTTACTAAACTAGATACTTGAACGCCCTCAATACGTGTAATTAATGGCCGCCCGTTGGCACTTTTTCAATTACAAACAATTTGTTAATGAATTTATAACAATAAATGTAAGAAGAATAAATGTTGAGTATGGTTTTTTATATAGCTTTACTTTTTCTCTATCCAAATTCGGTTCCAAAAAATCTTCACCCATTCACATTTCAGTGCCTTGATTTTGTGAGGTTTTTGTCGCAATTGCGCTAGGGAACGTTCCGAATCGGATTTGAATGTGTGAGTGCACCGCGCGCTGGACCAGCGTGACCGTTGTGCAAAAATTTGACACTTTTTTCGAGGACTTTAATACAATTTGTTGGTACTTTTTCCCTTTTTTTAATTGAAAAAGGAACTTAGCAAATTCTTTAAACAACTGTGATTTCCAAATAAATAGGGGTATTCACGATCCGGTGCAACTGGTCTTGTATCATTGCGAAAGTGCGAAAGTTCATAATTCATAATCAACATTTTAAGATCAAGATTGAGGTCCACCATCAAGTTTAAGTGGTCAAAAAAAGCAAAAGAAAATTGGTACGGTTTCGTTTTACGTATGACATTTGGAACTTAATATTGCCCTTTATTGTTTAACCGCCCTGAGTGTTAGAGAAAGGTTATAAATTACAGTTTTTGTTTTACACTCGTAATATATTATACAGACGGTAAATTGATCACTTTCATCTAAAATTTCATGTAAAAAAAAAACACACATTAGAGATGTCCTTAAGATAGTTAAAAAAATAGATGCAATTCGTTTTCGAATGACAAATTTTAAAAAGAAAACATTAGCGTTTGATTTTGAATTATAAATATATCAACTCATATTTATATCCACATTTTAAGATCTCGTTCAATTTAGTTTTAAAAAGTTGCACAAAAAAAAAATGCAAGGAAAGATGCCTTTTCTGAAGCTCTTTTGCAAGTTTAGAATTTTCTCACAATATTTAACAAGTATTGCCTCGTTTTAACCGAAAATAGTGTTGTGATAGGGAACAGCGTTATATTTTAAGCACATTTATTTTGAAATCACAGTTTTTGAAAACTCCCCGAAGTGTCTTTTCCAACTAACAAAATGGAACGAATTAGTAACAAATTGTATCAGGGTCATCGGAAAAAGTACCAAATTGTCGCACAACGGTCACGCTGTTGTCAGTTGTTCTCATCCGACATCCTTCTCGCAACCTAAATAGGTTGCGTAAGGGAAAGCCCGCCTGGAATTTTCAGGAACAAGGCTACAATAGAACAGGAAATATTGGAAGCTGTCAGTTCTCGACATCACGCACACATTTATAGAATCCGCCTATACGTGAACCCTTTCCGCAACCGCAATTGCGACAAAAACCGCACAAAATCAAGGCACATGTCTTTTTAATTTTGTTTATATGAATTACATTTTTGACAGCAGAATTCATGCAGCTGAACCTTGGGGATTGTTCCATAAATAGGTTAACGACATGCAAGGTAAGCCCAAGGTTCCACTAGGGCAAAAGTAAACTAGAAAATGTATTCACAAAATTAAATTTCTATTTGGCTTGGTGTTTGTTGGGTGTTTTCAAATGCTTTTATTTACCACCATATTTGTACGCGTATTCAATCGTGAGAATCCAAATGATTTTGTCAATTGTTGATAATTGCAGGTTCTATTTCGTTTTCTACAGATTTAGCGCAGTTTACTTTTAAAAAATTTCAGTCTCGGCATTAAATTTACGGAAGCTCACCATTGCAAGAATTGTATGGAAAATATAACTATTTTAAATTATACTAATGTCATTTTTCATTGGGATGTTCATGGCATTTTCCATGGGTAAAAAATTATTTTTGTTTTTGCTCTAAAACTGTCAAAACAATTGTTTTTTTTTTTTTTTTGATCTCAGATCAATTTTGCAAATCTGAATTTTTCGGCGGATTTACCCCTCCTTGCACTAACACCAATACAATTGACAGCCTTCAGATTGACAAGAGTGGTTTTTGTTTTGATTTTATTATTTCGGTAGGGAGAAACAAGAGTGGTTTAATCTTTCTTTTTTCCAAATAAAAAAACAAACAATCTGAGTGTCGTGTTCCATTGGTAACGAAATAGATCAAAATCCAGAGTTACCAATGGAAAACGCCATCAGATTTTGCTCTCAGATTTTGCATTTGTGGTGTTGCGTGTTTTAAAAGTCAGTTGTACTTAAATTGTAATATTTGTGTTCATAAGAATCTATTCAATTTATGTTATTACAAATGTATATATATATAAACAAAAATACCAATTTGAGAACAACTGACTTTTAAAACACTCACCACCACAAACGCAAAGGAAGAAGAATCTCGTTTTATGTTCCATTGGGCACGAAAAATCTGAAATCTGAGAACAAAATCTGCAAAAGTATAAAAGGCAAATAATGTATATTGAATTTTAACGAAAGTCCAAAAAACCTTGTTAGTTCATTTTTCTTTGATTACTATCATGAGATGGATTACTGCTAGATATTATTATTTGAAGGTACATATTTGGTATTATGATGAAATTATATCAGGAATTCCATTTTCCAACAATTTCATAAACTATAAAAACGTTTAAACTGAACTGCGATGTGAGAGCCGTGTAACTAATGGGCACCAAAAATGACGAACACAGTCGCCCTCACTTAAAATTCCACCAAACAATAGCCTCCCGATTGAGAAAATGGCAACCGCAGAGGATTTTCCTAAGTAGGTATGCGTGCGGCAGCAATGGCGCTCCTTTGATTTGTACAGGCACGAATACTTAGGAAATCCACTGCGGTTTTAGCTTGTAGGCAAATGTACCGTTTCTGCTCTCAGTTGACCATCTAGTTTGTATCAGAGACAATACTGAGACCCCCAACTCACAATCCTCTTGCCGCTGGCCCCCTCAGTTTTTTTTTTTTTTTTTTTTTCAAATTCGCCATTTTGTTTTCCTATCGGTGTTATGTCAATTTAGAATCCGTGTGACATGTAAAAACATACAAAAAATATAAAATCAATGCTGCCAACCCCTACCAACCATGGGGGAATGTGATAGAGTTCGAGAATACCACATTTTAAGATAACTGAATGCTATTGGTTGATTATTATAAATTTTCAAAAGTCGATTAATGTAATTTGTTTGGTTAATAATACTATCTAAATGAGTTGTTTTATATACTAGAACAAATTAGGACAAACACTGTTGTGTATTTTCCGCTTTTGAATATCATTTACTTCGATTTCACGAGTAAATTTTTCTTAAATAACTGAAGAAAAATTGCTCAAAATGTTTTTCTGCAGTAATCATTTTTCATAAATGTTTTCAGAAAAAGTGCACTTATTCCTAAAATAAAATACTATTCGCGGGTAACGAATAATTTCAAATTTAACGGACAAAATTCTATGAACGCTGGCAGCGGAAGTCACCGGAAGTTGTTGATATTTTTTGAGGGTGTGTTGAAGTTTCTTGACATTTGTCAATACAAATTTCTATGTATCAATACTAGCGCACTAAATTGTGTAAACTCCGTAAAAATATAGTTTGTAGGCAAGGTAACGGGAAATCGGCCGAAGTTGGGGGTCTCAGTATTGTCTCTGACCAAAACAAAGTGAGGATAGCAATATCCAATGAGAGTTGATGAGTAATTGAAAAAAAAGCTATCAGCATAATGTAAATCATAAACAAATCATACTGAGACCCCCCAACTCAAAATCCTCTTGCCGCTGGCCCCCTCAATTTTTGCCAGGAATCCGCCATTTTGTTGTCCTATCCGTGTACGCCAATTCCTATCCGTTTTGCTTTGCCCACAGTGAAATGTAAAAAGATTAGGTGCGAATGTGTTGGTTGAGAGGATTTTTGACATTTGTCAATACGAATTTCTATGCAACAATACTAGCGCACCTAAACTTTTTGGGAGCGTAAAATTTAGCTTCTAGGCAAATAACTGTTAATCGGTCGAAGTTGGGGGTCTCAGTATTGTCTCTGATGTAAATAGCCGTTCAAATGAGTGAGTGCATTTTGTGCACTTGCCCCTGTTGACGGCATTACCAGTAATAACTGATTTACTATCGTTCTCTCTTAAGGATAAAATTGATAAAAAAAAATCCATTGCGGCAACGGTCTGACAGGTTAATAGAATGTGATACATAAGCAGCGCACATGTAACAGATAACGTAGGTTAACTTTCTACTTTTCTTTCCGTTGCAGATTGCACCCGTTGACAGTTTGCACAGCTTGATACGAAGCACTTATATTGATGAAAGTATGGAGAAAATGAGAAAGACTATCATTGGCTGTCAGTTGTCACTGTATGCGGCAGATTCCGTGGGACCGCGCGTAACGTCAACGGGGCGGAAGAAACGGATTTTATAGTCTATGCCCTTACAGGTGCCCACCGTTTATAGCCTTAAAATAATGTCAAATAAATCCAAAATAAAAGTATTAAAGTGTTCTCTCTCCGTCGCTCAAAAAAAAAATCGGAATCTTGCTCCACGTCCACATCAAGTAATTGTTTTTTTTTTTTTTTTTAGCCCGATGACCAATCGAACTTTCCATTTATTTCTTGATTTAATCCTAATTTATATTTTATTGCCAAGGTATTCAGAATAAAAAAAAATTAAAACTTTAACAAAACAAATAGGGTTGATAACAATTCTTATTATTAAATAAATAAATAAATTAAAATTTCTTATATACAGAATTTGGACCGAAAATTCTATATAATAGATAATTTTTGTTCAGTTGATATTAAACTGTATTTTTCGTTTAACTTACACACTAAGGCACATACCTTAACTTCAGATAATAGGTATATTATATTTTCTTGTATGTTTGCTGCAGCGAGAAACAATTTTGATGTACATTTTGACTTAGTCAGTGTAACAGCCAAACGTATTTCTTTTCTTACCTTAACAATAGTTGGTTCACTTATTTATTTTATAATAGTATTTTCGTAGGATATAAGTTAATATATATATATATATATATATATATATATATCAGTAGCTAGACTTTACTTAATATTTAATTATTATCCTAGTTGCTGCTAGTTACTTTTAATTTGTTTTGTAAATTATATGTACAAATATATTGGTAGGTATGTACTTACATCTTAAACGTACATCGTGTAGAAGTGAAAAATAGAGAAATCATATAATTTTAAATTATTGTCCTAATTTTTTTTTTAAATTTCCTTTCCTTTGTATTTTCTATATATATTCAAGTATTCAAGTATGTACAATGTACATGTTTCAGATAGGAGCAGAATTTCAACGGTTTATGACTATTTCTGCACAAAGTTTGCAAATATTAAATGAAACAATTTAAAAATCTACGGTTTTGTTTGATTTTAAGAGAAGAAAGGTAAAATCAAATTATGTTTACCTCTTTGCTTTAATCGGCAAAAAGAGCGAAAGACTAAACTTTGCAGCTTTGAATTAGGATACCATTAAATTAAAATATAAGTAGTAAGTATGAGATAATGCTGTATTTGCGTAGATTAAATACTGAGAGAAATTTGGCGATTTTTTAAACAATTTTTTTTAATTGAGAAAACTTGAGGAAAACATTTTAGCTGTAGGTAATTATATCAATGAACGTTTGTAGATTGACCTATACATATAATTGATAAATTATAAGAAAAATGTCTCCATAAGAAGATTATTACGGCTAAGAGAAAAGTCTGTCGCGAATACTGCATTTGCATTTTACTCACAGTGCCTTAATTTTCCATATCAAACTACCCATTGTGACCTACAATATATTTATCGTAGCGGTGGTTAAAAATCATTGTTAGTAACATGCTGTCTCCACTTGCGATGAATTCAGAGTATGCGATAGAGCATGCTTTCATTATCACAAGTGGAGACCATTATAGCTGCTTTATTTCCATAGTTTGCGATAGAAAGCATGCTTTAAAAGCATACCATCTATCGCATACTATGAACACAAGAAAAGTGTCATTTTGCTGTCAAATAAATTTGAAATCAAAGTGTGCTGTTTGGGAATTCAAAATGTTTAATTTGAATTAATAAGTTATCGCTTCAAATTTATTTTTTATAAATATAAAAATGGAAAATTGGGAAATAAAACTCAAGAAATCTTAAAACTAATAAATTATAAATTACTCAATTTTTTTTTTTGCAATACTGCCAAGTACTCTTTGTGTGTGTGCTCGTTGCCATTCTATTCGTACTAAGAAAGTATGCTATGAAATGCCCATCACACGAAATTTGACAGTTGCTCTGCTATGTGCTGTTTTTGTTTGCTGTTGCTCTTTGCTTTGAATTCATCGCATGTGGAGAGAGCGTGTAAGGCTGAGATAATAACATTGTTCGTCTCGCTTTCCTGGTAATTTGATAGGTAATCTTGCCGTGTAGTCGAAGCTTAGAACAGAGTCGGATGGAGAGTGTTGCCACTGCTTGGTGAAATTCAATATATAACATACTCAAATATATGTGTATTTCAATTTCAACTGCCAAATTTTAGTCTAGGTAAAATGTCTGCAGACAAGGTAAGAACTAAAGTCAGAATGAAGTGTCCACTAAAACTATGTCATTTTTACCATCACACTGAACGTTTTGTAGGTCACAATGGATACTTTGGAAAATTTCGCCATTACAAGTTCGTATAGCCTTTAACCCTAAATATGATAATTGGTATCGAGCAGAGCTTATAATTTTTGACTCCTGTTTCATTGTCAGCTAATCGAACATTCAGTAAAAAATATTAATAGAAATTAAAATCTTTGAAAAGTAATTATTCCTCTGTGAAAGTGTACATTTTTCATTCCCTATATGAAATTAATAAACTTTGCAAGTCTGAAACAACAAAAAGAATTTTTGTTTCGTAGCGGAAGCATACCAGAAGTTAAAGTCAAACAAAGGCTTATGGTGGCATTTGTTTTGAACACATGTCTGTAGTGTTCAAGCAAAATGTATCAAGGCAACACTGACCTACATCCGTTTTTTTTTTTTTTTTTTTTTTTCAAATTTCTTTCCTTTGGTTCAAATTCCATTAACAAGTATTTCTCTCTTAAACTGGAGGGTATATGAAAATTGACATCTAACTTGTTGGTGCTGAATGAAACGGGGGCAATGTGTAGGAGCGTTTTTCGATAAGGAAAGTCATTAAATAAATATATAGTGCTTTCCCCATAAGCATTTTAATTAATTATATAAAAATTGGGAGCTGTGATTCTTATTGGCGTAATCAAATAGTGAGCGAGCGGTCTCCGGTTCGCGTTCGACCACTGCAAGAAAACAAATCACATCTGAAGGTTTTTTCACTGACATCCGTCAAAAAAATTATAAAAATCTCATACAAACGAATAGTTGTGAGAAGGTAGGTCTTATCCGGAAATATTACATATTCACCAAAATTATACATAAAAAAAAAAATCGCCTTATTTCAAACCTAAATTTGACAATCTAAAGCTGTTCGGTGTGATTTTGTTCTTTCTATCACTTCAACTTCACTTAACGCTCGGAATTAGTAATAATAATTTTTTAACCTTCAGACCACTGTGAGCTCGAAAAACTTAGCCTGGACACTAAAAATGATTATTAGTATCGCGGGCTGTGTTGAGCTTACCTTTGCATGACTCAACCAGACTAGTGTTGTAATTTTTATTCCAACTTTCATCCTTCATACAAAACATCAAACAAATGTCTTATACAATAATAATGTTTATATATTGTTGTGTTTTACAAATACAATAGTTTTGGTTTCCTTGTCTTGTTTTCAAATTTAATCTATATATACATGGTATTCAGTAGCAAAACGACTTAAATAAGTTCCGTCTTAGGTACAATTTTGAGATTTTGTAAGCTATCACACTGATGTTCCGACAGTTTATTTTTATTTTTGTAAATATGTAGGTTTTAAGGCAAGAATTGGGAACTTGGGCAGCATAATGTGGCCCTCTAGCAACTATTAAATTGTACCATTTTTAATGCAAATTACTATTGACACTTCTGAAACGCAGGAGAATTGAAAGTGACCGCAATCAACGCTACAAACGTAACTGGAGGTATCAATGTATATCAACTCGAAGCTGCGCCTATTCTGGTCGTACTGTGCCTTATTAATAAACATTTTTAGTTTCGAATCTAATGTTTAGTGATAGTAAGTCACAGTGGCAATGTATTCCATATAAATTGAGTTTACGTAAATTTAAAGTCGAGAATAATATTTTGTATTATTACGTCGCACTCTGTTTAAAGACCAGAGTTATTTTTTGCACTAAAAATATTGTAATCGCAATAAAGTAATCAAAATATAATATTGAGCGATAAAACTTCCAATGGCTAGTATATAAAGTTGAGAAATAAACAAGGACAGCCGAGAAGTGAGCTATACTAAGCTTCCCTTATTGCAATTGAAAGCCAGAACTACCCAATAAATACGCGGAAGAGGTGGACCAAACCATAAACCATAGTCGCAAGCGATTTAAAAGCGCAAAAATTGGGCTTAATTTTAATAAATTGCCAATCAGAATTAACAAACATCAAAATATTACAAGTTAAAGCTCTCAAAACCTTAAATTTGACCTAAATTCCGGGAGTTTTCATAAAACTCTAGATTTTTCCACTTTTTAAAAGTGTTTTCCTTTTGAAACGGAGTATTGTTTACAGTCGCTTTTCGTTTTGTGTAATTATTTTTTTTTTTTTAATTTGCTGTGGCGAGATCAGTATTTTTTCTTTCATTTTTTCTATTTAAAAAACACAGCAACCAAAAATCGTCTATTCATAGGTATTTCTAAATTATAGTTGCTGCCTATAGGTATAGATGTTATATAAATTAACTAATATTTGTTCGTTTTACTTACGATTTCAGTTACGTTAATATTTCGTTATTTCGTTAAGACTACCTAAAAATATTTTTGTTTGTTTCTTAAATGGTTCATGTGTATAGTTTTTGTATATATATTATATGTATATATATATATATATATATATATATATATATATATATATAATATATATATATATTGAAATTTGTTTAATTAAGCCTACTATTGTCTGTTCTCTAAATTTATAGTTACCTATTTAGTTTATTGTAATAAAATAATATATATATATATACTTTTTTGTTTTTCATTCGCCGTGTATTATATATGACAAATGCTTTGGTTCCGTTCATTTATTTTACTGTAGTAGTCCATTTTATTTGGGTTTCTTGACCTTGACCCGATATTGTTGTTGTTTCGAATTAAATTTTTCTTTTTTTGTCTTTGAGTAGTCTTGGATTAAATTAAATTTAATAAGCGTATTCCCTCTAATACATCGCCATTTGTAATCATGTCACATAGTCCCGATTGGGATACTCCTCATTGTAACGCGATGCTGATGCATGCTCTTTAATTGGAAAGAGAACAGAGTAATTTTTCTTTAAAGGGATTAAACCTACTGGACTTCTTATCATAGGTTTGTCTGTACCATAAATATGAGCAGTTTTTGTATATTTATTTGGAAAATGTAGTTTGTTTTCAGCTGCAAAACTATATTTACCCACATGGGGTGGGTAGGTCAAGCCAGTGCCATCATCATCAGACACGCCTCTGGGATAAGACGAACCCCACCGAAGAGCGACTGTGGAAAGCAGTGGATGCACTTCCGCCTTCCGTCGACGAGCGATAGCCGTGCAACCGCCAGCGTGCCACCGTCCTCCTCCACTTCTCCGAAGATGCCCCTGTGGCCAACCTGGACTCTTAACAGTTGAGACTTTGTAGCTGCATTATTAAATGCTTCCCTATTTCACCCCAGTTGCCAAACGGAAACTGGTCGATTCCGTATTACTATATAATTCCATTCAAATGCCGGTGAATGTTTCAAATAGTTCAGAAGACCTACTTTCAAATCGCTCGCGAGGCACTAGGCGCAGCTAGATCGGTTTCACCGGCATTTTGGACTCGAGGTAAATGAAAGGGCAATAATAAAGCATTGAAAAGACTTTTTCATAATTTTGCTAGGCCGGCAGCCATTCTGATGCTGAGAGATTTGCACAGTACGCCGAAAAACACGTTAATGGCTCGAAAATTGCTCACAGATATATGATCGGTCTTAAAATAAATAGGCATATTGGGCTGACAGTCATCGCCATCGGGCAACCTATCTCATATCTGTAATTAGTTGATGCGCCGGCGTGATGACCTCAATATTAAACTCACATTGGATCTTCTTTTCTGAATTTATTCTTCTTTTTGATGGTTTACACCTTTCCTGCATTCTACACTTCCACAGTCGACCCCTGAGGACGACTCATTTGTAAATGTATAGAGCAGTCTTCAGTCAGATCTGGCAATCGTCTGAACATAGCGTTACTCGCAGGATTAAATTTAAAGAAATATATAAAAACAAAAAACTGCTCATATTTTTAGTGCTTCGACTTAGATTGATTCCGCCATAATTGAAAGTTTTAATGTTGAAAAACAAGAGGCAAACAACTTACCCTCCTCCATTAAAATCACAGAACTCGTTTCGGGATTATTGCTTGAAACCGAATGCGTTATCATGCTAAAGTCTTCCTCCATTAGAAATGGTGCATTCCATCGGGTGCGTGGTGTTGTTCTTGGTGAAGAGTACAAGCTCAAATTTGTCGGACTCATAACGCCCGACATCGTCGATATTGAACTTGTATAGCCCAAGAGCTATTAAGAGACAAAGACACTGTATAGTAGTTGAGTTAGGTGTGCGTGGACTTACCGGAGTTGGTTGCGAATGAAAGTTGTTGAACGGTACATACTCACGGCCATTCGGTGGATAGGGATTACTTGAGATACGTGCCAGGTGCTTACGAGTCACATCTAAATGGCTCAGTGGCGGAGACCCAGAACCCATTTCAGTCGTTTGGCCAATGTTACAGCCGTTGCTACCGTTATTCGCACTGGAATTTGCAGCAGATCCACTGCCAGAATTTGAGCCTGTACCGTTTGCACTGGAGCCCGATGTTGATGCAGATGAATTTCGGGGTCCACCACCACCGCCGCCGTTGGAAGAACCACCACTTGGTATACTTGGGTCTTGATCTTGATGATGATGGGATGGTGGGGACATCGCTGATGCTGATCCCGCTGGTGGAGTAATCGAAGACGGCGGACTGCCAACCATCGTCAGATCACCAGTTGAGCGAATGATAGCGACTGGTCTCGCCATAGGCGGTAAAGGCGGAGGCGGCAGCATTGTACTATATTGGGCATATTGAGCCTTCGGACTTCGTCCGACGTGTTGCACTTGAAATTGAGTTGCAGCAGCAGCAGCGGCCGCCGATGCAGACGCCGCTGCGGCCGCGGCTGCTGCTGAACTCGAGTTATGGGGATTATTGTCGGTTTCCTGGCACACGAAGGTCACAAAGTCAGAGAGCGTATCGTTACCATTTCCAACCTCTGTCGAGTACTTGGCCGCCACAACATGTGGGTGCGTTGAATGGTGCGGATGCTGCGGATGGTTCGAATGATGCTGATGCCCTTGTGAGGATTGTTGTTGTGCCTGTTGCTCCTGTTGTGTTTGGCTGCCGTCACTAGATGCCTGCGAGTCGGATGGCCCGGACGGACTACTGTGCTGATAATATACCGCGCTAGGACTTACCGCATGTGGCACCAATCCACTGGGGTTATGCTGAACTAGTACTACAAAATGCAACCAGTTAAAATAACCGGAAATATCGTCGTCAAACATGCAAAAAGTAATTACCTTCGTTGGATCTTGATTGACTCATGGTGAGCAGTCTGGAGGTGGAATAACCAGTTGGTGTGTACCTTTGCAAGGAAATACCATCACCAGATGAATTGCCAGCTAGCGACTGATCACTATGACGAAGAATGACAGAGAAACTACTGCCAGTGCCGTCTGGTGGCGAGGAACATGGGTCGTTTTTGCACGACGTTTGGGCACGCAGTAAAGGAGAACTCGATAAATGCATTCCACGGGGATCCACAAAGTCAACTAGACAACATGTTAAATAAAGTTCCAAGTTCGCTAATGCAACCTGTTATCACTTACTACTGTATCCACTTGCTACGACCATTGAGGGACCAATCGAACGATCTGTCACCGCAGACACAATCCCACCAGGTGGCGCTGATAATGGATACGTATTGCAATCGTATATACTGCTGGCGTTCTCCATTTTAATTGTATTCGTGTTCGCCTGAATGAGATCGTTGGTTTCGTCCAGAATAGAGGCTGTTCGGCAATGCACGAGTAGGATTGGCAAAAATACAATAGAAGAAAAAAAAAAAAAGAAAGAAAAAACCGAAATAGAGAAACAATGTTATGGCATTGAGTTTTAGTGCATGCAATTAGAAGAGGACTGGTTTTAGAGTTATTACTGTTAGGTTATTTGCCTAGCGATACCTTTCGAAAGCTTCCAAAGTTCCTTGGAAGAGAACACACCTGTGGCCAGTATGATATCATTGCATATAACTCCATTGTAGGGATTATGAGTGTAACCTGAAATGAGAGAAGTTTCAAATTGGTTTGCAGTTAGGACATGTTAATCCTAAGTACAATGAGGCGAATTGTCCTTCCTTTTTACCATCCCTTAGATTGAAAGATACTACCCTTAAAACTGTACAGTATGCAAGTTTTTTTTCTAAAGACTTCAATGAAAGTAGGTTATATCGACCGTAATGACATAACCCAAAGACTATCCAAACCAGACGGTCAACTTCCGTGCACCTACCCGATTTTCCCCGTAAAATTTTGAATGTCTGCCCTCTTTCGCGCGCTCATATTTTACCTGCCTGTGAGTTAGTGTAATGAATGGCCGCCGGGTGGCACTTTTTCAATAACAAATAATTTGTAAATGAATTTATGTGTTGCTGTGCAAGTATGCATTTTACGTACCAATTACAGATTATAAATAATGCTGAAACTGAAATATCTTTTTCCCACGACATAAAAAAAACGTTTTCCCTAAGGTTAGGTTAGGTTAGAGTGGCAGGCCGCCTCAAGTGCAGCCTCACTTAGGCCAAATTAGGCCCATTGTGTTACCACAGGATCGATATCGACTCCTTATCTACCCGTTGAACCAGCCGGAGCTAAGAATGAAGCGATGGAGGCAGTTGATACCTATGTTTGCGAGTTCGCTGAGATTGTCGAAGAAATATTCTCCGAGGTATAGTTTTCTACGGAGTGACAGTGCTGGACATGTGCAGAGAAGGTGAAGAATAGTCTCCTCCTCCTCCTCGTCCAAACAGCTTCTGCAGAAATCATTTGAAGGGAGGCCTAATCTGAGAGCATGTCTCCCTATGATGCAGTGTCCCGTGATGACACCTACTAGAGTACTTATTATGGGTCTTTTCAGTGTAATGAGACTTTTTGAGCGCTTGGAATCCAGCTGAGGCCAGATCTGTTTCGAGGTGTGGCACGTTAAGCAGCTAGACCACCTGCGATTAGTAGCGCTTAATGCGTTTTGTTTAATTAGGAGCTTGCAAGTAGCAAGAGGCATATAGAGACTCCTTTTTTCTGGTAGAGTCGACATAGTAGTGCCTTGTCTGGCGAGCTCATCGGCGATGCAATTACCTGGAATGTCTCTATGGCCCGGCACCCATATAAGGTGAATTTTGAATTGTTTCGCCATCTCGTTCAGAGATAGTCGGCAATTGAGGGCAGTTGTTGAATTGAAGACGACAGAATCCAGGGATTTAATCGCGGCTTGACTGTCGGTAAAGATGGTGATATTCTTTACAGATATTACATTATACCGAAGCCACGACAGGGCCTCTTTGATCGCCATGACCTCCGCCTGAAAAACACTACAGTGATTAGGAAGGCTGAATGAGATTTTACAATTTAGATCATAAGAGAAAACACCCCCCCCTACTCCTGTTTCAGTTTTGGACCCATCTGTATAGAAACAGACAGACTCCTTGCGGGGTACTATTTCGTTCTCCCAGTCACTCCTGGAGGGTATGTAAGTTTCGAAGTTCTTTTCGAATTGAAACTGAGGGAGGGTGTAATCAGTATCACCCTCCCTAAACTGTGTTAAAATTTTGTTTTTCAAATATGGATTTAAATATTTAAATATTTTTTTTAAAATATACAACAAAAGTGCAAAAAACCGTGTTAGTTCATTTTTCTCTGATTTATATCATAAGATGGGTTTCTGCTAGATATTGACAAAAAGTATTATTATATACCTTATTATATTAAGGTATTTGGCATTGTGACGAAATTATATCAGGAATTCCATTTTCCACAACTTCATGAACCAAAAAATGCGATGCGAACGCCGTGGTCCAAAATGACTTTTATGGCTGCAAAAATCATAATTTTTGAACGCATGAAGATACCGCTACAAATTTTTTTTCTTAAAGGAAATTTCCAGCCTATAAAAATAGTAATTTTTTAAGAAAATTTCTTCACTGGGCGTTTCTAAATCTTAGGCTTAAATAAGATTTTCTTTGTAAAAGGAATTAACGGAGAAAGGAATTAGAGAAAAACTTTACTTAATATTTTACGAATCTTATAAAGAAAAGGTCTGTAGCTATTTAATTGTTCACAGGGTGATCGAAAATAATTTGTATTGCAACAGTGGATGCATAAAATTATTTTAATACACACCAATATATCCTCTAAACTTTTTAAGTAATATAATTTATAGAAAACATTATAAGAAAAAAATAAACGGACGAAAAAAAAGTAGTCAAATAAAATCAAACAGAATACAAAATATTTTATAAAATATTTTTTTTACAAATACTATAGTTCTTAATTTTCAGAATAGAATTCATATAAAATCATAGTCATCATTTTCAAAATTTAATAGACTTATTAGTTCTGAGCAATAACTTTTTTACAGCTCTTTTTTGGATCTAACGTTTCTTAAAGATGAAACAAGTGGATCTCATCACATATTGAATATATAATTATATTGTCGTTTTCAATCAATTAATCCCTCTCTTTTGGCAAGTTAATCCGTGTTTACGTATACTTTAAGAATAACAACAATAACGATTTGCAATAGTTTAAGTAATTCGAAGAAACTCAGTCACAGCATACCTCAAAAACCCTTTTGGTTTAGGAGGAATTTATTCAAAAAAGTAGTTAGAGTGGGCGGATTACCAAAACCAATTGGCATTTATATAAAAAGGGGTGTACAAGTGGGTAGATCTTTTAACAAAATAATAACAAAACTATTTTTAATTGATATAAGAAGAAGATCTCACGCTCTCATCTCTTTCAATTAACAAAATAATTGAAATATTCCATAGGGAAATTTGCTTTTAAGGCCAAAACGCCAGCACTGGGAGCACGTGTTTTTAAGAAAATTATAAATTTCTCCGAACATTGCAGCTACAATTTTGCATATCGTTTAACAAATAGTAAGGGTCAACTATCGTGGTCAATTTTCCGTGGGAACTCGCGAGAATTTTTTTGTAGCTATACTCAAAAAGTGCTAAAAAAGACGTTTTTTATTTTATTTATTAAAAATATTAGGTTATTTTTTTTTACTATTATTATTCACTCCAAAAATTAAATCCAAGTCCATAATATTCAGTCATTAAACCCCAACATTTTGAAACATGTCAAAAACTGTCCCGGCCGGACAACCGAAATTCTGTCATAAATCCGGGACGTCCCAGGCAAACCGGGATATATATTTTATTATTGAACAGAAGCCAATTCGATATTAGATATGGTGGCCATTTTCGGCGTTTTTATAATAAAAAAGGGGAAAACGAGGGATCAGCTTTAAAAACAGGGGAACAAAATCAATAATCTCTGTGGAACTTAAATTGTTTAAAAGTAAAACTAAAACGCATTTTAATTACAAAGAAATTCTAAAGGCTACTTCGAATGAAATTAAAATGCATTTTATTTAAATAATTTTATTTATTTATTTATTTATTTATTTATTCATCAAATAAGAACATTCACTGCTCTAGATAGATTACTCAATTCAAAATTTAAATACTTAAATACTACCACGAAAGCCTAAAGTTAAAATTAATATATTCTTAAATGAGTCTCTACTGAGATCAAACTCGAACAAACTACTGTAATTATTAGATTCTCTTAAGCATCTGGTAACTGGTTCATTACAACCATAGTTAACTCTATGATATGGAACATAAAATAAAAAGCGATTTCTAAGCACTCTAGATGGAACATAAAAACCAACTAATGATAAAAGAAAAGGGCAGTCGATATGGTTGTTTATCAAATCCCGAATAAACATAAAATATTGCCTACGCTTAAAAAGAGGTAAGATACCAAATAATTTGCATCTTCTCTCATACGATGGCATTTCGATATTCCAGCGTAATCTACGAACGGCAACTCTAGTAAAACGTTTTTGAATCTTCTCAATTCTACTGGAATGTACTTCGTAAAATAGATTCATGAAAAACTTTAGAGTTCCGCAATATAAAACCCAGCATAGAATTACTCTTAGCAACCAGAAAGTCAATATGCTTACAGAAATCGAGTTTTTTGTCAAATATGACTCCCAGGACTTTTTTAGAGGAGATAACAGACAGGGGGTATTATCGATCCTGTACGTGTATGATGCTGGGGAGAGGTTACGACAAAATGACATGCTTTGACATTTAGAGACATTAAGGCGAAGGTGATTATTATGACACCACAAAGAAAGTCTCTTAAGATCTTCTTGCAAAAGTATGCAGTCATGTTCAGACTAAATATGCCGGAACACTTTTACATCATCAGCAAACATCAGACATTGTGAATTCAAAAACAGATCAGGTATGTCGTTAACAAATAAAAGGAAAATTAAAGGGCACTCCGGAAGTGACATAAACTGGGGATGAAAGAACATCCTTTATACGAACATACTGAATGCGATCCGTGAGATAGGAGCGAACCATTCTAGAAAGTTGGAATGAAATCCCAATCTCTTAAGTTTTGAAATTAAAGCATGGTGATTAACGCTATCAAAAGCTTTGGCAAAGTCAGTATAAACTACATCACATTGTAAACCTTTCTCAAGGTCATTCAGCACCATGTTACAAAAGATTGCGAGATTTGTATAGGTTGATCTACCAGCAACAAATCCATGTTGCAAATGAGAGATTACTCCCTTTACGAGAGGTGAAAGTTTCTCATAAATAATTTTTTCAAATAGCTAAGGTATAGGCGAAATTTCGCCAATTGGCCGATAATTGGTAATATAGTGCCTAGATCCTGATTTAAAAATTGGAGTTATGAACGAGTTCTTCCAAATTTTCAAAAAATGTCCAGTCTGCAGAGACAAGTTAAACATTAAACAAAGAGGCACAGAAAACGCATATGAACATTTTTGCAGCAAAATTGGCGGGATGCCCTCGAAACCAGGATTTGCATCTAATTTTAACAAGGAAAGAGCAATTTGAACATCTGGAATTGAACACTTTAGGCTACCAACATTTAAAGAATTACAAGACATTGAGGTTTCATTCGAAACACTAGCTGGGGTAGTAGGTACTACTTGAATAAGCAGATTGAAAGTTTTTTGCGAACATATTACAAATTGTCACAAGGTCAGAAGAGGATACATTATTATGTCGCATACAGTTAGGAATACCATTAGATTGTTTTTTACTGTTGATGAAGCTCCAAAAAAGATTACTATTAGTCTTTAAATTAGATTCAACAGAAAGAATGTTCTGTCTATAAAGAAATTTATTAAGAACATCAAATTCTTTTTGAAGCTTTCGATTAACTAACAAAAGTTCCGGATTATTGTTACCTTTTCGGAACTGCTTATAGGTCTTATATTTTGTATTATTTAAATTCTCGATCCTTTTGTTGAACCAAATTGGTTCATCGCCCGATACAATCCTTACTTTAGGTGTTACAGTTTCTACAAATAAATTAAAAGAATTATTAAGATTTTCATTATTAAAAACATTAAGCCAATTAATTCCTTCAAGATACCGAGTTCGAAATATAGTTGTAGTTTGTTTTAGCATAATTATACTTATAATTCATGAGAGAAGGATTAGGTCGAAAATACTCGTAAGATTCAAATTGCAATGATAAGGCTATATGGAAAATAGAATTAGGAAAAAGTGGAATCATGGAGTTATTGATACTAATATTAAGATCAGAATCTACAAAAACTAAATCCAGAACATTATTGAACTCATTGGCAAAATGATTAATCTGACGAAGATCGAACTGGGCGAGCATATCAACAACCTTGCGTTCATAGGCTAAGTTAACGTTAAAAGGAAAAAGTCTACATTCTTCGTGACCAAATGACCAAATTAAATTAGGTAAGTTAAAGTCTCCTAACAGAATAACATGCTGTTGGTCATCCAAATTATTTAAAATTAAGGAACAATTATAGACGTGAGCTTTATATAATAAATAAGAACTCCTTGGTGATACATAACTTACAGTTACAATAACTTCATTACCAGGACTTTAAACTGGAACTTGGTCCACATCGAGAATTGTTGGAGGTATGAAATATTTTTCGCTGCGTAATGATTTCCGCACTGCAACCAATACTCCTCCACCCCTTTCACAGTCAGTAAGAACGATACAACGGTTTTTACAGTAAAATTCGTACTGTTCCTTGTTAAAAATTTCTTCGTTATGATGGTCCGTAGTTAGCCAAGACTCAGTAAAATCAATTACATCATATTGCTCAGATGATGAGAACAGCAAGATATTACGCAATTTCGTTCGAAGACCACCAGTATTTTGGTAGTAAAGGTTGAAGTTTAATGGAGAAACATGGATGGATCTTAGTATTTTGGCTGAGCCTTCTTGATACTAGGTCTGCTCACAAATTCTTTTACAAGCATATCCTTTGTTCAAAAATGTACCAGTAATTTCCCAGTTTGTTGAGGCGATAAAAGCTTAAAAGACGACCGACCTGGCAGGTTATCCGCTGTCAAGCTGTGGCATTTTATGTTCTTAGTATCGATACCTTTGCTAGCTATAGTTCAGTATATCACTACTCTTAGTACCATACTCCAGTCGAGACAAAAATACCGCAAAAGGTGGTGCTACTGTTTTAAGAGAGCAGTTGGTAATAGGATTATCACTTATTCTTTGTTGATCAATTGTAGTATTGTTAATACAGGATGAAGTGGATGGCCTAATTGATAATAAAGTAGGAGATTTAGCTATTGAAATTTCCACTGAAGGGACGACATCTCGTGACCGTATGCTCCTTTTTGGCTGAAGTGGCTGAATCTCTAAAATGTGTACCACTGAGAGATCGCTGCTCAGCTGCTGAGGATCAATACTGTTATCAATAACGTTGGCTTCATTATTCGTTTCCTTCGGCGAAAGTTGTTGATGTTGGCATAATGAGCTCAGTAAGTTAAACATAAGGTCGTTGGATCTAGGCAGTAGTTGTTGTTACAACTCATTAATGACAGTTGTAAAGTTGTGCTGCATACTTTGTGCATTTGCAGAATCGAAATCAAAAATTTGTTGTACCTCGGAGAATAATGTTTCAATAGTTTTTAAATGCTTTTGCAATTTTACAATTTTCCAGTGAAGAACATCAGGCTGTATATTGCGATATTTCACACAGTAAAAACATAGACCGAGAGTACTTATGATTTTATCTACATCCTTCCCTTTCAAGCCTATGTATTTTGCATGAGCTGAGTCTAAACAGATACTGCACGAGACGCTTATATCGCTCGTGTTCTTCATACATACAGAATATCCAGAGTTATACTCTGTTCAATTGATATTTTCAGTACAGGCCTTATGGGAAGCTCTTTTTTCTACCAGTGGTGCCTGTAGCTACTCTCACGGCATTCAAACACAAGATTTGCCACTGAAATAAAAACGAAACCACTTTAATTCCAAAGAATTTGTTGTTGTCATTTACGAAAAACAAACCCAATTTTCCTCAAAGGCGCATACATCCCACCATGACCAGTCTGCCACACAACTGGTGTCAGAATTAGGGATGGGAAAAACCGGCCGGTTTTAACGGAAACCGGTTATTTTGCTTCGGTTAAACTGTGTTCATCCGGTTATTTTTTTGTCTCGGCTATAACCGTTTTTTTTTTTTAATCCAATAACCGGGTAAAAAAACCGGGAAACATTTCACACTTTCGCTCTCACATTGTCACATTGATAAATTTGCATTTAGTATAGGTACTCTTTCATTTCCCATACACCTTACCTAGGAAACAGTTAAAAAAGTGAACATTTTTTGGTCAACACATGACCAGGTGGTAGCCAAGACTAGTCCGGTGGAACAAGATTCATTTCCGAACGAACTGCGACTTTACCTTCAGCAACCTTTGCTACCCAGACTAAGTGATCCACTTTTTTTTTGGAAGCAGAGCCAAACTTGAATGCCGGGATTAGCATTTACTGCTAAAAATATTTATCCCTTGTCGGAAGTTCTGTGACTTCTGAAAGACTGGTTTCAACATTACATGATGTTGTTTCCGATGAGAGGTGTCGACTCACAAACCAACATATCATCGAAAGGGTTTTTATGAATAGGTTACAACAAAAATATTGGCCAACTACAACCCGTTTATTTCTAAAATGTTTTTATACATACCTACAATTTTTAATAACAAATTATATACAGTTTTAAATATGTTTTTTTTTTCGTAAAAAAAAAACGAAATCCGTTTTAACCGAAAACCGGTTATTTTAAGCGGTTGAAACCGCCCGGTTTTTTTTTGTGATAAATAAAACAGGAATTTACGAAAACCGGTTATTTTGTAAAAACCGCCATCCCTAGTCAGAATGAGGATGACGACGAGGGTGATATTCTGGTGTGCGGTTGCTATTTTATCGCAGAAAATAAACATGTGTGTGTTTTAAACACCTCAGAAGAGTGCTACCATATTTATTTGCAAAAATATCATTACGGGTTTTTCTATGGATATTCTCACAGAACTTTCGGTTTTGGTGCCTTTTAAAGCTTTTGAGAGCGAATAAATGAATTTGATTATGTGGGATGTTGCCATACAGTTTTTAGGTACTCCTTTAATTATATTGTATTTCTGAAGGATCTGTTAATATGCAGTTAAACCATTTTTTCTTAATTAAGAGGTGGTATTTGGTAGCCCTATTGATATTTGTGAGAGAATTATGCCAATTTATAGTGCTCACTATGGCAACCATGTGAGAGCCTTAAAATGGAGACAGCTTATTAAAATCCATAATAGTAAGGGTGAAAGGCAAATAGCCTATCTTCCCTGTACTGAAAATACAAATTGAACAGAGTAAAGTCATGATGGAGACGAGAAAAATGCTCGGCGAATAAAGTTGGTTTGTGAAAATGATGAGATATGGTTCGTGTAGAAGATAATGATGGTAAAAGTGTGGTGAGTATAAATCTTGCAGTAGAGGCAGAGCCTACACCAAAGTTGAACTTACACAGAGGAAAGAGAGAAATCCAGGTAAACTCCAAAAGTTAGAGAAAGATGAAATCAGTATGATCACGTTTCAGTACTTGATACCCGATGGTTGCAATATGCAATGAGGTAGAAAAAACCAAAACAAATATATATTTGAAAAGGATCGCTTGCTAGAACGACAGAACATGCACTAAATATTGTACTCACACGTAAGAGGGAGTGAGGTCACCAATGTTTGTCAGAGATGTTGGACTGCACTTTGGGTAAAATGAGTTAAATATTGATTTAATATGGTTTATAGAGAACCACTCAATTAGTTCTTCTGATTGGATTTCAGACACTATTTATTAATTAGATTTGACAATCTTCTTAATATATAAAAACGTTCGTGCGTATGTATGACCGACGATAGCGGCTGAACCACTGAAGCTATCCCCCTTATATTCACACCATAATGTTTGTGTGGTGCTCCGGATGGTTTATGTTTATTTTAGACCCTAAAGGGGGCGCTGGGGTCGCTTTTTGAAAATTCCTATTTATGGACCGCAAGGGTACTTCTCTCTTCTTCTTCTCTGGAGAGAGAGAGAGGTAACGGGCTTAACGACCCCGCGGACCCTAGTCATTAAAACCCAGAAGCGTCTGACCCATATTGGGCGGCTCCCTGGTCAGCGTCTGTTCTCTATGTTAGGAGCGGCTGTGCATCCAACAGTTTAAACTTTTAACAAAAGTCAAAATTAATATGGAAATGCAATGAATAAAACAAAAGATATTAATACCCCAGGTGGTATGCCAGTTACACTGGTAAATCCACTCTCTTCGGAGGTCGGTTCCATGGATTCTGGGGGGGACCATTTATTGCTAGGCAACGACCCGTTTGGGAGAAGTAGAAGGGTAGAGAGAACACCCCCATCTAAAAAAGAAGAAAGTAGTAAAATACTGAAGGCTAAATATTTAGAAGCCTGTGAAGAAAGAGATGGGTATAAGCAACTCAATGAGACATTGCTTAAGGAAATAAATAACCTTAAGAAAGAGTTGCAATTGTTGAAGGATGAATTCAACAACCAAAAAAGAGTGGATGTCCAACCTGTCGAGTTCTCAACAGATGAAGAAGAACTTAAAAAAGAGACAGAAGGACAGCGTCACATGGGGAATAAAAATAAAAAACGCAAGATGAGTGTATCCCCAAAAATCTCATCCGCAAAAGAAAGCAGCACAATCACAGTGTATGCTTCAAATAAAGAAAACAAAATACTAAACTCAACCAAGCCTCCGCCAATTATTGCACTGCAGGTTAATAAGTATGAAAGCCTGGCCAAAATATTGGAGGAAAATAAAATTAAAGCTAGTACAGCTCTAATTAACAAAAATGACATTAAAATTAATGTGGTTGAAGAAGAGGGATACAGAAACCTCACTAAAATTCTGAACCAGAAAAAAATGCAATGGTATTCGTATGAGAATAAGCAAACCAGACCATTTAAGGTTGTAGCGAAAAAACTGCATTACTCATGCTCACCTGAAAGCATAAAAAAAGAGTTAATCGACAGAGATTTTAAAATATTGGATGTGATAAATATGCTTAAGTATAAAAGCAAAGTACCGCTTCCAAGTTTTATACTCAGTTTCGAACATGACCAAGATAAAGAAAAAATATATGGAATCAAGAACATACTTGGGATGAAAGTTCAAATTCATACCTTAAGAAAATCAAAATTAGTGCCCCAATGCAAAAATTGTCAAAGGTATGGGCATACGCATAAATATTGCAGCTCCAACCCAAGATGTGTAAAGTGTGCAGGAAGTCACCACACTAAAGAATGCATGAAGGAAAAAATTGAGCACCCTAAATGTGCAAACTGCAATGAAAACCATCCTGCTAACTATAGAGGATGTTCAGTTGCAAAAGAAATACAACTTGCAAAAGATAAACAACAAAAGAAACCTCTTAAAACGTCAGACAGTGAAGCTCAAAAAGTCAAAACGGACTTACGAAGGAGCCCACAAAAAGAAAAAACCGAACACCAAGTGATTATAAAAAAGGACCCAAGACAAAAGCCAACAGGTCCCAAAATGACGTATGCTCAGGCAGCATCAAAACCAACTGGAATACCAGCAGAGAAAGCTGTAAAAGACAAAGCAGAGCCAAATACTGCGATGGAAATCCTCATGAAACAAATCCTTAACAGGATTGGTTCCATGGAAAAATGCAATAAAACGATATTAGATAGAATATCATTGCTAGAGAGACAGAACAGCAACAAAAAAGCTGTGCCAAAAAGACAAACATGATGAACAGAATAAAAATTCTTGAATGGAATGCTAATGGTATCGAGAATCGAAAGGATGAGATACAAGTCATTCTCGACATAAACCAGACAGATATATGTCTTATTTCTGAGACACACTTAAAATTTACTACTGACTTTAAACTGCAGGGATATGAATTATATCACTCCCCACATCCTCACAATTGTGCAAAAGGTGGAGCTGCAGTGTTAATAAAGAATACGATTGAACACCATATAGAAGCAAAATTCCAATCATGCGCTATACAAGGAATTTCCATAAGTATAAAAACGAGCAGTGGACAAATATCTGTTGCAGCAGTATACTGCTCTCCTAGCTATAGACTAAAGAAAAATGATTTTAAAAGTCTTTTCCGCATATTTCACAATAGATTCATCGCGGGAGGGGATTTTAATGCCAAGAATAAATATTGGGGATCTAGATTAACAAATACTAGAGGCAGAGAATTATATGAAACTATTAAAGAAGTCGGCGCCAAATATCACTCAACGGGGAAACCTACCTACTGGCCTACAGATAGGAATAAAACCCCAGATCTTGTTGACTTCTTTATAACCAAAAATATATCTTCAAATAAAATAAAAACAGAGGAAGGTCCTGATCTTCAATCAGATCATTCCTCAATACTTCTTACACTTGGCGATAGAATAATAATAAAAGAACATAGCCCTAAACTAGTTAATAGACTGACTGATTGGAACCACTTCAGGCAGAAATTGGAAGAATGTATCCAATTATCATCAGCTATTCAAACGGAAGAGCAACTAGAAGAAGCAGTGCAAATATTTACGCTGGATATACAAAAAGCTGCATGGGCTGCAACTCCCAAAAGAACAAAGAAGATTAAACAAAACTCTTATCCTCGTGAAATATGTGAAATTATTACAGAAAAGAGGAAAGCTAGAAAACGTTGGCAACAGACAAGGGCGCCAAGCGATAAAACCACACTGAACAACTTAAATAATAAGCTCAGAAAATCCATAAGGGAATTTAATAACGAGTCTTTAAAAACGTATCTTACCAGTCTGACAAATGATGCTAGTACCGACTACTCGCTCTGGAAGGCAACAAAGAAAATGAACAGGCCAATAGCTCACATTCCGCCAGTAAAAACCAAAGAAGGTAACTGGGCAAAAAGCAGTCAAGAAAAAGCAAATACTTTTGCAGAGTACCTTGAAAACGTCTTCAAACCTTATGAAGATAAAGATTATCAAGAAAACGAAGAAAGGTGCGAAGAAGACAGACCTATTAGGCCGGTAACAGCCAAAGAACTTGCCAAAGAAATCAAAGAGGGCATAAACATAAAAAAAGCCCCAGGGTTCGATTTAATCACAGGGGAAGTTTTAAAACAATTTCCTCGAAAAGGTTTAAAAAAGCTAGCGCAGATTATAAATGCTGCATTTAAGTTGAGATATGTGCCAAGCATGTGGAAGGTCGCGGAGGTAATAATGATACCAAAACCAGGTAAACCACCTAGCGAAGTAACCTCATATCGCCCAATATCGATACTACCAATGTTGTCCAAGCTATTCGAAAAAATGCTGGCAAAACGTCTGCAAAAAATAATTGATGAAAAATTGCTAGTTCCAATTCATCAATTTGGGTTTAGAAACAAGCACTCTACAATTGATCAAGTGCATAGAATCACAGATAAGATCGAAAAAGCATTCGAAGAGAAAAATGTGTGCTCTACAATATTTCTTGATATAGCACAAGCTTTCGATAAAGTCTGGCATAAGGGACTGATCCATAAATTACAAAGGCAACTGCCGGAGCAGTATTCAACAATTCTGGAGTCATATATAACAGATCGATTCTTCAGAATTAAACAAGAGACAGAGTACTCAACATTAAGAGGAATTAAAGCTGGTGTACCACAAGGTAGTGTGCTAGGTCCAGTGCTATACCTTCTGTTTACTAGCGATCTACCTGATAGTGAAGAAACTACTATAGCAACTTTTGCAGATGACACTGCTGTGCTTGCTGTTGGAGCAACTGTCGAAATTGCAACAGAAAAGCTCCAAATGGCAATAAACGGTATTTCAGAATGGACCAAAAAGTGGCAGATTAGATTGAATGACCTTAAGTCAGTCCATATTAATTTTACGTATAAAAACGTACCACACATTCCAGTATACATTAATAACAATGTAGTGGAATACTCAAATACAGCTAAATATCTGGGCATGACCCTAGACGCTAAACTGCGTTGGAAAGCGCATGTAAAGAAAAAGAGAGATGAGCTGAACATGCGATACAGTAAAATGTATTGGCTTATTGGGAGATATTCATCCCTGTCCAACTACAATAAATTACTGCTATATAAGCAAGTCTTGAAACCAGTATGGACCTACGGGCTCCAATTGTGGGCATGCACATGCCAATCAAATTTACAAAAAATTCAAGTCTTCCAAAATAAAGTACTAAGGAACATAGTTAATGCACCTTGGTACATACGCAACGCTGATCTACATAGAGATCTAAATATTGAAATGGTTGAAGATGAAGTTAAAAAGGTTGCCCAAAGGCACAGAAGTAGGCTTCATAACCACGTTAACGTTGAAATTACAGAACTTTTAAATACTGACAATGTAATCAGAAGATTGAGGCGGGTAAAACCCCTTGATCTATAAGAGTTAGCCAAGGCCAAGAGATTAGGTAATATCTTCAAATAAAAAAGTTTCGAAATCCGACAAACGGCGGATTTTTCTTATGAATATTCCAAATATTTTAAAAATAAATTGCCGATTAGTCGAACGACTAGGTGCAATCCCATTTCGGGATGACGAAAGTCAGTCCCTCCCGGGAGGTTTTTTAGAGGTTGTTCGAGTCCCTCACTAATGCAGAAGCATCCCTCGCGTACTTGCTCTGCAATGTCTTTCGATGATTTTTCCTTCCAGCGAACCCCCAAACAAAACAAAAAAAAAAAAAATTTATGGACCGATTTGGCTCAAATTTACACCATATAACACTTAACAAAATAGAAAGCTTTTGCCAAAATTTGGACCCGATAGGTGGCGCTGGGAGATATTTACGAAAAGTTAGATTTCCCTGCATATCAATATTGTATCAACAACATTAAATTTCATTGTAATAATAAAGTTGGCGTTGGCTGTCTATAATTTTTTGAATTTGACATTTCAGTAATTCATATTTCATTTAGCTGTACAATTGTTCGACGAAAACTCCAAATTAGTTTTTAATCAATTTTAAATAGGTAAATAACATTTCCATTCGATTTCTGGCACAAATAACGTAACCAAGGAAAATGTTCTTACTGGGCCAATTTTATTCTTCTTCTTTTGTTTTGTTCGTATTAGTGAATTTCAGGCTTAGGCAGTCTCAAGAGATAACATTTTGGACCCGATAGGTGGCGCTGTTCCCGATCTCCGAAACAGCTCTACCGAGTTGATTGAAATTTGTGGATGGGTAGGTATGGTTGCTTCAAGATTGAAACATACTATAGTTTCGGACCCTATAGAAAGTACTTTGCAAAACATAAGCGGGATAGGAGGACGGGTTGCAGCATTACAATTATAAAGGATTTTGCGAAATGTGAGCAGGACTTAATACGAAAGGTATTAGCAAAGCCGGGTGGGTACAGCTACATATAAAAAAGACTGACGTCCGTATGTGCGCACTCATAACTCGGGAACCAATCCTTCAATTTTTATGATTTTTGGTTTCAATTTGCATGGGTCCGAGGAAGGACATAGGCTACTTTTTATCGTGAAAACAAAACTTTATGGGGATTAGATGCATTTTTGAATTTTTTGGATGTTCCGGGCTTACAATTGAAAGTCGGCTCAATTATAATTTTGCTGCGCAACCTCAACGCACCGAAACTTTGTAACGGAACGCGTTTGATTTGGTGGTGAAGGATCCCAAATCAAATGTCATGCAAGCGAGGGTTTTGAGGAAAAAATTCAAAGACAAACATTCTCATTCCACGGAATCCGCTTATTGAGAACGAATTTGTACGTCGTGTTATGTTAAACCATTTTAGTCAAAAAGCGGAAGGTTGGCCGACACGTTAATCTTCTTTGTTGCGTTTGTCTACGCCTAAGGAAGGTTCATACGGCAAAAATTGGAAAATTTGAACGGGAAATTGGAAAGTTTGTGAAAATTGATTTTCCATACATTTTCTATGGAGAGTTTTTTTTTTTTTTTTTTTTAAATTTTGATCGTAGTATACAGTGAGAACGTATTTGTCAAAAGCTACAGTTGGGATCAATAAAATTAATTTCAGGTGGGAGTGAAAATTATTTTAGTCAAAAAGTCAATTTTGGGCGGGACGAAGTTCGCCGGGCACGCTAGTTACAGATAAAACTACAACTCGCGGAAATGATACGATGTAGGGAGAAATTTTATAGATTTCGAGCACTTCACAAGTTGAAATTTATAGGCAAAGGCTTATATTATTATATTTAATAACAATAAGGAGAAAAGCTAAACACAGGCAATCTATAATACCAGAGTTACCAGTTACGAATTTGGCTTGGGCACAAATCCTGATTCTTCAGTCCTTCGCGTGGGCGCCCGCCTGAAAATGGCTAACCAGTCAAATAGTTAGTGTCAGCCAAGGTTTTACGCTAACGTCTCAATCGTTTGTCGTGATCCATTAGTTTGAGGTAGGAGTAAACCTTTAAATCCAACCTGAATCCAGTGGTGGAGCGAGCAGATAGCAAACCGTACCCAAGGATGAAGGGCCATGGCGAGGGTCTGTTGTATTTAGCCCTGCCCAGGTATAGCGGCGCTGCCTTTGAAAATTAAACTTAAAAATACAAAAAGAGGAATTGTTATTCCAGGAAGGGAGGGAACGGACTAGAACTGGGAGAGGATTCTTGCGAATCTTAACCACAGTCTTCCATCTCCGGCCTGGAGAGGGAACTAGAGGAGGTATTGCTAGCTAGTGACAGTGAGGATGCAGATTACACACTCACCGACACTAACGTAGTGGGAAGTGAGGTGGCTGGTACTCTCACTTCCGTAGATAAAGTATGCGGTGGGACGGCTTATACTCCCACCAGTACTGAACAGGGCAAAAGTGAGTTGGCTGGTACACTCACCTTAGTTAATAGGGACAGCAATGAGGTGGCTGGTACTCTCATTGCAATCCCTAAGGGCAATAAATCGACGAAGGGGACTGGACGCGCAGTAGGCAAGTACTCTGCTGCTTCTGGATCTCCCGCAATCGCACAATCAGGGACAAACAAAAACGCACACCAGCTGAATAAGCTAATGCTGCGCAAAGCCCGACGTAAAGTCCAAAGAGCGAAGCGCAAAGTAGAGCAGTTCAGGGAGTGCGACATCAGTTTGCTTAGCGCCTGGGATAGAAAACGGCTTGATCGGGCCAAGAGAACAGTAGCCATCAAGGCCGCCAAAATATCGGCAACCTCAACGGTCGAAGTTAGGGCAGTAGCTCAGGCGTACACTAGTGAACTAGCCTCAGCTAACAAAATACAAGGCAAGAAGAATGGACAGGGGGCCGTGTCTTCCACAGGATGGCGGTCGCAAGGTTGTAGCTTGTGGGAATAAGGAATCTGTCGGCTTCCTCAGAGAGTTTGTATTCATGCATAACCGTGGCGGAGTTAGCAAAGTACTCTCCGCCCAAGGCCTAGGTATGGGTTCCTCTGCTGTACACATACCCCGACACTACTCGGCCTTCGCCACATCCAAAATAGGGAACTTAAGGCCGATACGTGGAAAGTCTTGAAAATAGGGCCCAGAAGGCAATTTGGCCAGCACTTACTGCTGAGCCTCGATAAGGATTCGCTCACAGCACTTGAAAAGTACAAGGGTATGGTACGGTACAGCATGGGGAAGGTCATGATAAGAGTCATGACCAAGGGAGCGGAGGTAGCAAAACCCCAAGATGATGGAGACGGTGCAAATAAACTTGCATCACAGTAGGGCTGCGACGGCATGCTTGATTGAATATGTAATCAAGCATGACGTTTCAGCCGTACTGATACAAGAGCCCTGGATCAACAAAAACAACCGGATTCAGGGGCTCTCCATAAGGCATTAACGCTTTACTTCAAAGCTAATGGATGTAAAATTAGGGCTTGTATCCTATTAAAAAACAACATAAGGGCATTTATTTTGAATAATTTCGGTGATGGATATCTGGTTGCAGTTTCCTGCGAACAAACGGGAAGGAAACCATTGTGCCACGTTGAAAATCACGACTCACGGCAAACAGAAAAAGTCGCTTTCACAGGACAAACAGCGAAACAGTGAAAGAAGGTATAGGTATACACAAGAATGAAGAATCACAATCACAAGGCAATTTGAGAGATAAATGCGAATAAAAGTAGCAAAGCAGCAAGAAAGTAGGCACTCACGCAGGTAGGTAAGGCTCAGCAGCAGGGTAGCTGTAGCTGGTAGGAAAAGGAACATTTTGCAAAAGAAAACTCGAAAAAATATGATGAAGTACAGGGAGTCGGACTGTCGGAGTAATTTTGTAATTTTCATGAATTTTCGAGTACATTCATAATTATATGTTTGAGTTTACTATTTATAAGAATAAATTGTGATGGTCAAATGGAATCTATCTAGTTCCATACTATATACCTAGTTTGGTATATTTAATAACAAACAGGTAGGCTTCAGATTTTGTTGTCTGAAAAAAATCATAAAACATGGCATTGCATTACCTACGGTAAGTTCGCGAGTCACAATCACAATCACAGTTTAAAATCACAGTGAATTGAAAATTACAGTCACAGTTTTACCTGTGATTGCGAAATCACGACTTAGCTCATCTCTAGAAATGGAGGGTCTTAGAAGAGTCATCCCTATCGGATCATAAGTGGATTCGCTTTCAAATAAGCTTCCACAGCAAGGCTACGAATAGTTATCGGAACCCCAGGAAGGCTGACTGGAATAGGTATGAATCTATAATCAGGCATCAGTTAGGAAATGAAGTACCATTCATTGACACTTCATCAGGCTTAGGAAATGCAATTGATAACTTAGGTAGGATTACGAATATGACTTACGAAGAAGTTTGCCCGCTCAGAAAACCAAACAAGATGTCCCAGCCTCAGTGGTGGAATAAGAAGTTAAACTCCAAAAGAAGGCAAGTTAGACATTTCTATAATAGGGCAAAAGTTGTAGGGGGACAGGGCAAGAAAAGCGAAGCGATCGCAGATACTACCGAGGCTTCCAGACTCCGTAAAATAAATTTGCACTAGTTGCCTTTTTGGATATTGAGGGTCTTTTAATAATGTCAGGAGAGATGCAATCAAAAGCGCCTTGGAAAAGATAAATGTCAAAGAGAATCCAAATTAGATAGCCAACTCCCATGCACCTACTCGATTTTCCCCGCAAATTTTGAATTACAGCCCTCTCTCGCGCGCTCTTATTTCTCCTGTCGGTGAATACGTGTATTTAATGGCTGCCCGGTGGTACTTTTTCAATTCCAAACAATTTGTAAATGTATTTATAACAATAAATGTAACACGAATAAATGTTGAATATGGTTTTTGCCTTGGCGTATGGTTAAAGTCGTGTTCATACCAAAAATAGATAAGACTGACTACACTCTCGCCAAAAGTTTCAGACCCATGAGTCTGTCCTCCTTCCTGCTGAAAAGTTTGGAGAGACTGGTTGAGCTGCACGTGCGCAATGTCGCTCTTCGATCGCACCCTCTTTCAGAGATGCAACATGCAAAATCCTGTGAAACTGCTCTTCAGAACCTTGTTGGTAGGATTGTAAGTGCTCTTGATCGGAAGGAGTACGCGTTGGGCATTTTCGTCGACATTGAGGGGGCTTTTGATAATGCGACTTTTGATAGCATGTGCAATGCAGCCAGACATCATGGTATAGATGAAACATTGGTGTTGTGGATTAAAGTAATGCTAATGTACAGGACGTTGATTGCCGAGGCGGATTGTGGTAATTGCGTCGTGACAGGGGTTAATAGGGGCTGCCCTCAAGGCGGTGTTCTGTCTCCCCTTTTATGGTTTATGGTAGTTGGCTCTCTGCTAACGCTTCTCGATCTTCCTGGAACCTATACTCAAGCATACGCGGATGATGTCGCCGTTCCCTAGGTCGGTTCCGACCTAGGGACTGTCTGCTCTCGGGCTCTGAGATCCTTGGGCTTGATCGATGGCTGGTGTACAAGAAATGAGCTCAGTGAATCCTCTTAAAACGACTGTTGTTATCTTCACGAGAAGGAGGAAGCTCACTGGTCTGACTCAGCTTGTGTTAAAAAGTGTCACTATTCCGATCTCCGATGAAGTCAAATATCTGGGAGTAATTCTCGATAGAAAGCTTCTTTGGTCCAAGCATGTCGAATCGAAAACCGATAAAGCGCTGTCGACTTTCTGGCAGTGTAAAAGCGCTTTTGGCAAGACATGGGGCTTATCTCCTAAAAGGGTCCTTTGGATCAATACGGCAATGGTAAGACCACTCCTCGCATACGCGTCGGTTGTATGGTGGAACAGGCTTTCACGGAAACGTGTTACTGCCTCTTTTGCCAGACTTCAAAGAACGGGTTGTCTCGGCTGCACAGGGGCCTTCGCTATGATGAACCTCCCCCCCTTGATATTTTTATCATGGGGTGTACGCTGAAAACCATCTCTCTGTTAAAGAGAGGTGGCTTTTGGTACCACGTGCATTGGAGTTTTGAAGAACTTGTGCGAGAATTATCCTTTGACCCCTATCTTTTGGATATGCCCTCTGACGCAATGACTCCAGAAGTCCTACTGCGACAAAACTACCACGTCAACTTTCCTCTGTATTTTTACGGATGGCTCCAAAACCGGACAGGGGTCTGGTTCTGGAGTCTTCGTGGAAAGCGAGAACATTAGACTTCACTACCCCTTAGGAAACCATGCGTCTGCCTTCCAAGCGGAGATTTTCGCTATCCTTATGGCTATGCGCTATATTGTGACAAACAGGTAGAGGGCTAGGAGTATATGCGTTTGCAGCGACAGCCAAGCTGCATTAAAAGCGCTGCTTAACCCTCTTACCTCGTCTAAATTAGTGCTCGAACTCAAGCTTTCTCTGAACTTGGTCGGAAGGCTAAATACAGTGTATCTTGTTTGGGTCCCAGGTCACACTGGTATCCTTGGAAATGAGATAGCTGATGAGCTTGCCAGGCTGGGTTCAGAGGAAGAATTCTTGGGACCTGAACCTGCGTTGGATCTGCCTTCATCGGTGGTTAAGTCATCCATTGATACTTGGGTTTCTCGCGAACACGAGTGTCGGTGGCGTGGCTGTGCTGGGTATAGACAGACCAAACGACTGCGTCCGGACATCTGCAAAAGGTCGGCGGCCTTCCTTCTGTCTCTCAGAAGAAGCGACTGTAGACTGCTTGTGGGCGTCCTTTCGGGTCACCAAGCTTTTGCCAAACACGTAAATGTTATGGGCTTGAGCGTCTCCACCATCTGTCCTGCCTGTGGAGAGCATGACGATACAGTGGAGCACTTCCTCTACCTCCGACAGAAAAACAAAAAAAAGGTTTTTTATATAGCTTTACATGTTTTCTATCCATATTCGTTTCCAAAAAATGCAGGTCTTTTTAATATTGTTTATATCAGTAAAATTTTTGACAATTTTTGAATTCATGCCGCTGAGTCTTGGGGGGTTGTTCCACAAATAGGTTTACAACATGCAAGTTATAGGGGGTATACACTATGCAGACATGTCGATGGAAGTTGTTTTTCTGCACATGTTTGCACTGACCGTCTGTGTCGTGTTTATCCATATCCAGTGTTTGCAGCGACCGTCTGCGTGAATTCAATTTTTTTGGAATTTTTCTTGGTCTGCAACGACGTGTCTGTGTCGTGTATGGTGAACTTGAAAATTCAAGGCATCACCATGAATAAAAGAAGCGAAAGGCAATTCTTGGTGGAATTTTTCATCGACCCTACGATCACGACGAAACGATACAAACTTAAGTCTGTGCAGATTGTCTGCACCGTGTATGGCGAAGGCATGTTTAGATTTAGATTTAGATTGTTTGAGGGTGGTGGAATAAAGTTGCCATATCACTGCGGCCACGAGTGGGCCTATTGTGATTTCCTCCACTTAGAGCTCGCTCATGATACTGGACTTGGTTATGAATCCTAGTAGATCTTTGAGCGCGCTGTCAGAAATGTCCTCTGCCCCAAGGTAAGGTTTTCCTAGGTGGTGTTGACGTAATCTGACTAGACATTCACAGTGACACAGTATGTGTTCTGCTGATTCTTCGTCCTCGTTGCATAGTCTGCAAGTGTTGTTCTGTATTATTCCCATAGTCATGAGGTGTTTTTTGACTTGGCAGTGCCCTGTGAGGAACCCTGTGACTGTTCTTATCTGACTCCTTGTTAGGTTTAGGAGTTGTTTTGTTCTTGAACGGGAAGTAGTTGGCATGAACATTTTAGCTTGTCTGTTACCTTCAGTGTTTTTCCAGTAATGATTTGCTTTGTTTTTCAGCCAGGTTTTAACGCGGAATTTAGCGGTGCTAAGGGGTAATCCACAGAATGGTCTTGGCATCATAAAGGTGGATGCTGATCCTTTCCTGGCTAGTATGTCTGCTATTTCATTGCCCACATGTCCGCTGTGTCCTGGCACCCAAATGAGATGTACTCTGTTTGTGCTGGCTAGCGATGTGAGTAATTGTAGGCAATCCCATACTAGTATTGATAGCCAGTAGTGCAGCTTTGCTATCAGAGAGAATATACATATACTAGCTGACCCGGCAAACTTCGTTCCGCCCAAATTTGTTAATGTAATGAAAATAATAATTCCGAGCATGTACAATGCGCTTGCTAATTTATGTAATTCGGCCAATTAAAATGCTTCATTCAAAAGTTATATTAAATGCAATAGAAATAAATGACGAAAAGCAATGTTGATTTGTTTCAATCAAACCGCAACGATTTTGACGTTTCGGCCAACCTTCCGCTTTTCACTAAATTGACCATGTGAGAAACATGGTAATTCAAGATTGATACTACAAATGCACAAACATCCATCGATTAAACTTGCAACAAATTATTTGTCACAGTGAAAGCGAGACGCACAGGAAATTTAAGTCGCTTAAATACGAATGGCAAATCGTTCTGAATAAGCGGAATCTGCGGAATGAGAGTGTTTGCATTTGGATATTCCACTCAAAATCGTCACTTGCATGGCATTTGATTTGGGATCCTTCACCACCAAATCAAACGCGTTCTGTTACAAAGTCTCGGTGTATTGAGGTTGCGCAACAAAATTATAACTGAGCCGACTTTCAATTGTATAGATGTAAGCCCGGAACATCAAAAGAATTCAAAAATTCAACTAATCCCCATAAAGTTTTGTTTTCACGACAAAAAGTAGCATATTCCCTTCCTTGGGCCCATGCGAATTTAAACCAAAAATCATAAAAATTGAAGGATCGGTTCCCGAGTTATGAGTGCGCACATACGGACGTCAGTCTTTTTTATATGTAGCTGTACCCACCCGGATTTGCTCATACCTTTCGTATTAAGTCCTGCTCACATTTAGCAAAGTCCTTTATTTGGACAATGTCCATTAATCATTTTAATGCTTCCACAACTCGTTCTCCTATCCCGCTTATGTTTTGCAAAGTACCATCTATAGGGTCCGAAACTATAGTATATTTCGGTAGAGCTGTTTCGGAGATCGGCAACAGCGCCACCTAAAAAAAAAAATAGTTGGCGCAACAGGTCCGGAGAGACCCTAGGCCTAGCTTCTCACAACCATTCGTTTTGTGTGAGTTTTCATTTTTTGGAACGAATGGAAGGGATCTACAATTTTATGCCGCCTCCAAACGGCTAATTGAGAAGCTCTTTCAAGACAGTCATACTCTCGGATGGACGTTCGCGAGTGGTGGCGCAGTGAAGAAAACCCTAAGTTGGAATTCAGGTTTTTGCGGGATTTGAACCCCGACCCCTAGCATAGTAGTCCAACACACTAACCACGAAATTTCATTGAAATCGGTTGAGCAGTTTCGGAGATCGACAACAACGCCACCTGTACCTAGACTGTACCTAAAATACACCAATACGAACAAAACAAAAGAAGAATCATAAAATTTGGCCCAGTAAGAACATTTTCCTCGGTTTTGTTATTTATGCCGGAAATCGAATGGAAATTTTATTTACCTATTTAAAATTGATTAAAAACTAATTTGGGGTTTTCGTCAAACAATTGTACAGCTAAATGAAATATGAATTACTGAAATGTCGAATTCAAAAAAAGTATAGACAACCAACGCCAACTATATTATTACAATGAAATTTAATGTTTTTGATACAATATTGATATGCACGGAAATCTAACTTTTCGTAAATATCTCCCAGCGCCACCTATCGGGTCCAAATATTGGCAAAAGCTTTCTTTTGTTTTAAGTGTTATATGGTGTTAATTTGAGCCAAATCGGTCCATAAATAAGAATTTTCAAAAAAGCGACCCCAGCGCCCCCTATAGGGTTTAAAATAAACATAAACCATCCGGAGCACCACACAAACATATGGTGTGAATATAAGGGGGATAGCTTCAGTGGTTCAGCCGTTATCGTCGGTCATACATACGCACGAACGTTTTTATATATTAAGATGTTCTTGTTTGTTATGGATTTTTTTAGGTTTTCTCTGAGACATAGTTCTATTGCAAAGATTTCTGCTTGGAATACGGAGTTGCATTTGTCCATGCTTTTATGGATGAACGTTTTTGTGTCGACCCCGTATACTCCAGCTCCAACTCCTTCATCTGTTTTCGATCCATCTGTGTACCATACATGAGAATCTTTAGCAAATGTGGGTTTATTCTGTTCCCAGTTCTGTCGATTTGGTAATGTAACTTTGAAGTTTCGGCTGAAGTTGAATTTCGGTAGACAGTTGTCTATTATGGTATTTCATCTTTTTTCAGTTCCATAACGATGTCTGGAAGGATGAGCTTGGAGCTTTCGGTGTTTTCAGATATGAGCATGAAGGCATTTGTCATGACTTCTTTCTGTATCTGAAGATGGAGGGTTGAAAGATTTAGGATAACTTCCAACGCTGCAGTGGGAGTTGTTCTCATTGCGCTCGTAGTGCATACACAAGCTAGTCTTTGGAGTTCATTGAGCCTGACTTGTGTTGACTTTTGTTTGGTTTTTTGCCACCATACTGGAGCTGCATAAGTGACAATTGATCTTGTTATGGCTGTGTAAAGCCATAGCATGATTTTGGGGTTTATACCCCAGCTTTTACCAATCAGACTTCTGCTGGTCCACAGAAAGATCCTGGATTTGTCTATGGTTTTCATGAGATGAGAGTTCCAAGTGAGTTTTTCGTACAGGGTTACACCTAGGAGGTATTTGACTTCTTTTGAGAACTCTTTCACCAAGCAGAGTAGGTTTTCTTAGCTTACCTCGGTTTCGTCTTTTTGTGAAAGCAACTACGGTGCTTTTTTTGGGGTTTACAGTTAAACCAACTTTTTTGCACCAGTCAGTAACTAGGTTAAGTGCCCTCTGCAGGAGTTCCGAGATTGTGTCTTCGAAATTTCCTCTGATTAGGATCGCAATGTCATCTGCATATCCTTGGACATAGAAACCATTGTTACTGAGTAAGTTTAGCAGTTCGTTCACTACGATGGACCATAGCAGGGGGGATAGAACACCGCCCTGGGGGCAACCTTTCGCAGCCGTGACTCTGATACTGTCATTGCCTAATGTAGCGTTTATGTTTCTACTGTTAAGCATGTTCTTTATCCATCTGTATATTTGGGCATGTTCGGTGTTGTCAAAGGCTCCTTCGATGTCAAGGAAGCAGCCCACAGCAATCTCTTTGCTCTTGAGTGAGTTCTCAATTCTGGTTGTGAGTTCCTGAAGAGCATTTGTTGTAAATTTGCCTGGTTGATAGGCATATTGGTTTTTATGTAATGGATTTATGTGAAGTGGACCATCCCTTATATGCCTATCAATAATTTTTTCCATCGTTTTAAGGAAAAAGGAGGTGAGGCTAATGGGTCGGTAAGATTTCGGAAGATCGTATGGTCTACGACCTGCCTTCTGAAGGCATGTTTGCACAGACTACGGTCTGCAACGACATGTCTGTGTCGTGTATGCCCCCTATTAAGACCAAGTTTCCACTAGGGAAAAAGTAAACTTTAGAAAATGTTTTCCCGAAAATAAATTTCCATTTGGCTTGGTTGTTTTCAAATTCGTTTATTTAGTAACATATTTGTACACAATCAAAGTGCGATTGGAAATTCTGTAGTTGAATAACACTGAACAGTGTTGAATAATGTTACATAGGAACAGTAAGAATCCAATGCTTTTCATATTAAAAAAAAAACACGTATTAATATGGTAAAAATACAAGTAGCTATATGTCTTTAAACTCCGCACAAAAATACAATATTGAGGTATTTAATTGGATTTTGCGATATGATGTTCGATTTCGCATATTCAATCGTGAGAATCCAAATAATTTTGTTTATCGATGGTATTCTCATGTTCTATTTCGTTTTCTATAGATATAGTACAGTACTATTAACAAATTTCAGCCTCGACATTAAATTTACGGTAGCTCACAATTGCAAAATGTTTTTTTTTTTTAAATAGGGTTTATATTGAATTACTAATGTCATTTTCCATTGGGATTTTCAAAATTTGCTCTCAGACTTCAGATTTTTCGGGCCCAATTGAACATAAAACGAGATTTTTCTTTCTTTGCATTTATGGTGGTGCGTGTTTTAAAAGTCAGCTGTTCTTAAATTGTAATTTGTTTTTATAAAAATCTCTTACATTTATATTACATTTATGTCAATACTCATTCCACTGACAAAATGTAAATTGTTCTCTACTTTTCACAGACTTATCGTTTGTCAAAACCTAGAATAACACACTTTCAGTTTTACAATAGCAAATGTTTGGTGTTAGTGTAAGTAGGTGTGAATTTTGCTAAGAAGTGAAGATTCACAAAATTGCCTTGACTCTGAGAAAAAGTTATAGCTTAAGTTGAGAACGATAGTACCTATAAACGGAACAAAAATATTGAATTATTTTTTTGAATTTAACAAATGCATGCTTGCACATATATTTATAATGTGTAAGTATGCATTTTACGTATCAATTACAGATTGTAAAATATGCTGAAACTGAAATATGTTTTTCCCATGGCATGGATTTCTGCTAAATATTGACAAATGATTATTATAAGGTATTTGACATTTTGATCAAATTATATTACGTATATTATATCCAAAATTCAGTTTTCCAACAATTTCATAAACTCTAAAAATGTTTAAATCGAACTGCGATGTGAACGCCGTGTAACTAATCGGCACCAAAAATGACGAACACAGTCGCCCCCACTTAGAATTCCACCTTAGTAATGGCCGGCCGATTGACATGAAGACCAAGCCTAGAGATTTCCTAAGTATGCGGGCGGCAGCAATGGTGCTCCTGTGATTTGTACAGGCACGAATACTTAGGAAATTCCTAGGCTGTACAAGGTCACAGGAAGCTTGTGGGCAAATGTACCGTTTCTGCTCTCAGTTGGCTCTCTAGTTTGGATTATCTTTGATAAATGTCGAACAACGCATTACAAGTTGGATATGCGAAATTGTGCTCTCGAAGAGAAATATTAATTCCACTCTAGGAAACAGTTCTATAAAAGAATCTGTTACTAGAGGTACCCCCCAAGTAGGGGGCATTCTCCCCCCTTCTCTGGGTGTTGGTCATATTTAAGATACTTAAGGAACTAAACAGTGCAGGATTCAGAGTCATCGCTTACGCGGATGACGTAGCTACCTCAATAGTTAGGAAACAGCCCTCAATAGGCTCAGAATATGGGCTGAAGGGTGTGGACTAAGAGTCAACCCGGAGAAAACAGAACTAGTGCTATTTAGTACAAAATACAAGATACCACCCTTCAAGCTGCCCAGGCTTGCTGGAGTGGAACT
Organism: Cheilosia urbana; assembly: GCA_946477585.1. Lineage (NCBI taxonomy): Eukaryota > Metazoa > Arthropoda > Insecta > Diptera > Syrphidae > Cheilosia > Cheilosia urbana. The sequence continues at coordinate 8,844,067 of OX297857.1, forward strand.
AGCTCTTTCGGAAAGCGCAAAATATCTTGGTACGGTATTAGATAGGAGACTAAATTGGAAACGTAACGTCCAGGAAAGAGTCCGCAAGGCTCACAATGTTCTCTTCGTTTGTAAGAGGACAGCAGGTAAGAAATGGGGCATGAGGCCTTCAATGTTGCATACATAATTGTAGTAAGGCCCATAATTACAAATGGGGCTCTTGTCTGGTGGAAAGCCGCGAACAAGAAGTATGTACGGGATATGTTGACCAGGGTACAAAGAACGGCCTGCATTGCCGTTACGGGTGCTTTACGTACCGCACCAATGGCTGCACAGGAAGCGTTTATGCATCTTTTACCACTGGATTTAAAATTACAATCAATAGTAGGTAATAGTGCGCTACGGCTCACTAAAACTTTTTAAAAACAGTAGAATAGGACACAGTACTATTTTAAAGGAATCATTCTCCGAAATCCCTGGAAAAGCTAATGAAAATCTTGGTACACTTGATTTTGGCACACCGTTCGATGTGTCGTACCCTGACCGACAGGAGTGGCATATGAACTTAGTTTCGAGGGGAAATGAGATCTCAGTATATACTGACGGATCCAAAACCAGTGAGGGTACGGGGTCAGGTATATACTCCAATGAGTTGGACCTACATATAGAGTCACATACCACTAAATCTGAACTAGTCAGGAATTGCCCCACAATGCTTAAGGCATTATGCTCGCAGAACCGTGTCAGATTATGTTGGGTACCTGGGCTTTGTGATATTGGAGGCAACGAAAAGGCCGACGTTTTGGCTAAGGAAGGAGCGGAACTCCCAGTAAATACAATGATTGAGGGCATTAGACCACCTATGGCCGTTGCTAGAAGGGTTATCGTTGAGAAAACTACCAATAAAGCAGCTACAAGATGGTCAAAGCTAGAGGGGCACAGGGTCTCAAAGGCACTGTGGCCCGCTTTAAATCGGAAGAAATCTGAAGAATTAATCAATCTCAGTAGGAATACTCTCTGGACACTGCCTTTTAAGGAAGCATGCCATGAGACTAGACTTAGCTAATACGGATACATCATGTAGGTACTGTGAGGACCTACAAGCTACGGAGGACATCCCCCACCTTCTATGCGAGTGTCAAGCAATTGCTCGGAGTAGAAGGAAGCTACTAGGCAGGTTCTTCTTTAATAACTTAGAGGAGGTTGGTTCCTCAAATAATATTGGGACCATAACCAAATTCTGTAGGGCGATTTGGTTTAGGTTTTTAACCGTAATGGTTTCCTGGGGATGGCGATGGGCACGCTTTGGTGCCTGGTCTTTTGTGACGATCTCACAACCCCACCCAACCTAAGCTAACCTAACCTACAAACAAAATCTAAAGTCTACTCTGAATGAAATATGTATTCATACTATGCATAAAAGAAAACAGCCCATCGAACGTCTACGTAAGAGTTTTTGTGTATCTGAATTCATTCACTCGTTTTGATAGTTTGTCTCATAGAAAAGGAAATCATTCCCAATTCAAAACTGTGGTTGATGCAGTTTACTGATTTTCGTTAAATATCTAATATATTTATGTAATTTGCAAGGAGTCAGAGTCGTACAGTAACAGGGTTCCTCACTGGACATTGCCAAGTCAAAAAAAAAAACCTCACGACTATGGGAGGACGAAGAATCAGCAGAATACATACTGTGTCACTGTGAATGTCTAGTCAGACTACGTCAACAACATCTAGGAAAACCTTACCTTGAAGCAGAGGACATATCTGACAGCCCACTAAAAGATCTACTAGAATCTAAGATTCACCACTAAGTTCGGTGATGGGGAGGAAATCATAATAGGCCCACTCCTGGCCGCAGTGATATGGCAACTTGTCTCTACCTCCCCCAAACAATCTAATCTAATCTAATACCCTTTTCACACCGCATCGAAAACCGTGTTTTCGTAGAAAAATCGAAATTGCATTCACACCGAACAATACCTAGTTTTCGTTTGACGTTTCACTCAGCTGTAAGACACTAGCCGCGGAACTTCTGTGAAAACTATTTTGTTTCAAAATTTCGATGGCATTAGTTAACAAATAAAATTAATTCAGAGCCTTTAAAAATAATTAGCGTGGAAAATGTTTTTGAGTTGTAAGTTTTGACATTTGTTCAGTCAGATGTTCTGCTGAATGTTGCATAAGGTGTGTTTGTTTCAACAACCCAACGATTGAAAGTCGGTTTCGTGGTGTTTTGGTGGAAACGGCTTTAAACAACTCGTTTTGAAAACTGAAAAATGTATGGAAAAACTTCTGTTTTCGATGAAGTTTTCGAGTTTTTTCTCGAAACCCTGGTTCTCGGCTCGTTGTGAAAAGGGTATAATGTTATTTGCTTATTAATAAAATCGACGATTTTTTAATGTTTCCATTTGAAAAATTAAATTCAAATTTCAATGGGTAAACTTTTTTCGAATTTAGAGAAATACTAACTTCGCTGATAAAAAAGAGGAAAATTGTCTTCAAAGTTTTGGAACACTGCATCCATAATATCGCGTTTTTTCTTGTGATTAAAGACGTTTCCTTTAGGCAATTGTCTTACTCTGCGTAATTTGCTGTTTATGCCAACAAACAAAGGGTACCTAGTTACATTGCATGGAATGACACCTCTCCGTTACCACCACTAAGAATACATTTGTCGAACAGTTTAGCATATTGCTGATACTCACTGAATTATAACGAACACAAGATAATTCGAAACATTAGTTTCCTTACTATTTTTCAAATTTACTCGTAAAGCCTTTTATATTTGCGTCAGTTCATTCCGCACCTCCTATACTGCAATTTCTAAATTATTTATTTTTTATTTTTTTATTTTTCTTTCCGTGCCAACATGATAAACTCAATCGCTATAATTCTTGTGTTCAAATCCTGTTACAATGCCCATCTTAATTATTTAACAAAAACAAGAAAAACTATTAAAAATAAACTCACCCTTCTGCTTACGTTCATCGTCTCCTTTTTTGTTATTATTATTGTTATTATTGTTGTTATTACTTTGATTGTTATTGTTATTATTGTATATTAGCGGTGGACTCAGAGTATCGTGTGTATTTATAAAATTCGCTAAATACAAGTCCAATTCTCGTACAGAAACATTTATATGATACGGATTAACACACAATCCCGGATGTGTGCATTCCGGATTTTTTTCTAAACGCTCGCCGTCAGTACTTTCGAGCGGTATGGCCTTAAATAATATCACCATGACTAAGTCCAGTCGCCAGACTTTATCAGCCTGTCGCAAACAATCGATACGTCGCATTTTACCCTTTTGGTCGGGATTAGAAAGGACGCAAATCGATTGACGTTTCCCCGTTATGCTTTGTACAAAATCTTCGCGGCACTCTTGGGTGATATCCTTGCGTAGTTTGCCTAATAGACGCGATGCCCATTTCTGCTTCACTTCCGCTTTTTCGTTCTGCAAATATATAGGTATATAAAAATCGAGTAAAAAATGATAAATCAAATAGACAAGACACAGGTATTGCTGGAAGTTTGTCACTAATTTGTTGCTGCAACCTTATCAATAGTTTCAACATTTTTAGTTTCGACTTTAAATTTAAGAAGTTCACAGTGAGCCGTACTAATAACAAATTTTAGTCTAGACTTTAAATTTACGGGAGCTCACAATTGCAAAATTCATATGGCAAATATAGCCATTGTGAACTACCAAAATTTAGAGTTGAAACTTTGCATTTGTGAGCTTCGCAATTGTGAGCTTCGCAATTGTGAGCCTTCGCATTTTTAAGCTTCACAATCAATGGGCCCTACCAATAAACATTTTTAGTTTCGACTTTAAATTTAAGTAGTTCACAGTGGCTATATTTTTCATACCAACTTTGCGATTGTGAGCTTCCGTAAATTTAAAGTCGAGACTAAACTTTGCTATTAGTACGGCGCAATATTTCGTAGGTCACAATGGGTAATTTTATATGGACAATTTAGCCGAAATTTAAAAATTAGATCTAGCTTATTAATTTAAAGCCTCGTTTAATAATTACCGAATATTCTGGTTTCGCTTTTGTATGTATGTATGCTTACTAAAATATGTATATATTTACCTGTAATTCGTCCTTGCAGTGCCTCTCCTCCTCAAGTGACATACGTTTCTCGTGTTTCTTGTAGTATTTCCTCTTCGCCGCTTGTAAATTGAACCATGAGTACGAAAACGATTTAACGAATGGCAGGAGGGCCTCAATGAACGGATGAAATTCATCCTGCACAATTTGAATTGTGGCGAAACGGAATTAAATTTGAAATAAGAAAACAGTCATCAGAAACAATTTATATTATGCAGCATATTTGAAAACTTAATTTCAAATTTAATAAATTTAAGGGCGCCAGGAATTAGAAAAATAAAAAGAAAAAGCATAAAAATGATTTAATTTGTTTGCTTAACGCAAATATTTTTGTGTAAAAAAAAATTAAAACATAAAGCAACTTTTAGTAATGATAAAAAGCAAAGTATCCAACAAAAAACAAATATAGAAAAACCCTTCCTCAAATTACACTAACACCGAAAAATTAAAGAAAATTGTAGTAAAGAAATACATAGAACAATACACAGAGAAAAAACATTTAGGTGGTTAAATTTTGACAGATAAAAATATGGGATTAAAACAAAAACATTGACATAGATATTGTAATGTTAACCAAAAACAATGCATATCGAAATAATACCAGGAAACTAAAAACTGTGTACCTATACATTTTTTTCTTTTCAATTAATGTGACAGCGTTATTTACAAATTACATTTTCTAGACCGTGGGTAAAATCAGCAGACGTATGTTTTCAGCACGACATTAGTACAAATAATTATTTTTAAGCTCTTCTTTAAGCTTTTCGAACTACAAATGGAGAAATATTCCAAACAAAATTATATTATATTGTGACAATCGAAGTAGCCCTTACAAATAGAAGAATTCAAATTCGGATCTATAGTTAGTTACCTCAAGTCCTGTTTAGCATTTCGTAAGGTTTAATACAAATTTATAAAAAAAACAAATTCTACTCCCTATTGCGTCTCAATTTTATTCACCAAGCGCGATCTCCAAGCTGTGATCAGCAATTTGGTTATATTCTAGCTTTAGGTTAAATTTAATGATTTATTTCTAATAATTTATACCAAGGGCTGATTTTCTAAAAAAAAAAAGTCTCTAAGAGCCAATAATTCATTTTTAACCTTCACACTAAATACTTTATAGGTCACAATGGTTAATTTTATGCGTTAAATATGATACTTCGCGCCAGTGAACTCAATTGAAATGGTATGTGGACCATTAAGCTATCTAAATCTCAGGGTAAGACCAAATTTTCAATATTTGGAACATTTTTGTTCAAGCTTCCGATTCGTCTAGGCAGCAAAGGGCTGCTTAAATATGTATTGTGCGTATAATACCAGCGTCATGGATCCGGTACGATTCTTTTGTTGCTATGATAACAAATACATTTGTTCAGCACGCTGGAAACTAGAAAGATTTAGAGCTACGATATTAAATGCTTCCAGGAATTGATGGGGGCACATTTTGTTCGGCGGGGAGTTTATACAAACTCTTATACGGCCTGTTAAAACGTAACCTATTGTAGAAGTGCAGTTATCGCTTGGCATACTAATAACTGCTTCTGGAACACTTTTAGTATTCAGCCAGAGAACTCTATGTAGCGGCGAGTTCCATTCCACTCGTGCCAACAATTAAACTTACGCAAAGCGAATGGTTGTGGGAATCTAGGCCCAGGGGACCTTTGGGGACCTGTTGCGCTAACCATTAAATAAATGTGTGAAATCGTTGAACAGATTTAATAAACTTGAGATTATTAACTAGAAATTTTAGTCGATTTTATTACGCTGCATTGAATCGATGAGTGTTTTTTCAATCCGTCGTGAACTGTACTCACACATTTCGCGCACTTTTGCCACGGAGTGGAATCGTGGTCTGCTAAAGCGCTTTTTCATAGAAGGCACTTGGAGGATTTTTAAACTTAATGCTACACAACATCTATGGACCCTAACCGTCCTTTTAGATAGAAAATTGTTTCAACTATATGATCATTTTCATGCAACATCCCAATCTATCTAATCAAAAGAATAGCCTTCTACATGGGTAGAAAGTGTACACAAATTTAATACGTCTCCTATAGCTGATGAGGTGATCATTTCTACTGCAAATGTTCGGCCTAGCATGCACCGATTCTGGTGTTAAATAAACAGAAATGTTTATTTAAAATTCTGATCACGAACGATATGCGTTAGGATTAGGATTCTTTGAAATACGAGTAGAATCAATAAGTAGAAAACTAATCCATGGCCAGTGCGCCTGCAACGGTCACAATATGCATTTTATTTTGGTTGCGCTGCATAATAAGAAAGTCACGTACGTAAAAGAGTAGGCTTTATAGATATACTAAACTTTATTCTTCTATCGGGTCATAATGTAGGTTATCAAAGTTGAGGCTACCTACAGTCGTATAGATACATGTACCTACTACGGTTTATGAAGTGTAAATATGACTTGAGTCAAATGATTTTTATTTCTTTTCTTTTTTTTTCAGTATATAACTGAATTTTATATATCATTTGAAGCATGACTTATTGGTTTTTTTTTTTTTTTTTTGAAGCAATGTGCTTTTCTCAATATTCACCACTACGGACATAGCTTTAAAATTGTATCCATGTACGAAATGTAATGGAATTTAAAGTGAGAAAGAACCGTTAGAGATGTCTTTCGTTTTCATACGCAAGAAAAACTGCTGCAGCTAAAGGTGTCTTTGGGTTGATTACATGGTGCATGGAGGATATGTGTTTAAAATTGGAATACTATTCGCAGAATAAAATAACAACTTTTCGCAACAGTGTTCAAGTCAATACTTTTCTGTGGCGCACAAATTTGGGGTCCTATCTATTATGAAGAACTACAGAGGTTATATCTCCGAAGCATGTTTCAACTAAATATACACAATGATTGGATCAAATTTTGACCCGCTTCATTCACACCGCCTTACTAATAACGAATATTAGTCTCGATTTTAAATTTACGCAAGCTCACAATTGCCAAATTTGTATCGAAAATATAGCCACTGTGAACTACTAAAATTAAGAGTCGAAGCTAGAAATGTTTAAAATTTATAAAAAAAAAAAATAATTTTTAACCTTCACACTTATTAATTTTTAGTTCACAATGGGACATTTTATACGGAAATCGCAACTGTAAGTTGGTAAGATTAAGCCTGGACACTTAAACTTCACACTTAATATTTTGTACTTAACAATGGAAAATTTTATATGGAAATCGCCATTGTGAGTTCGCAAAATCTAGCATGGACACTAAATATGATTATTAGTATCGCACAGTGAAGCTAAACATCAAGTGCGTTCTGAGTGCACTACCTATCAGAGAGTGGTATACCTACGCTATAAGTTCAAAAAGTCTTAGTATTTATAAAGAAATTGAAAATTCATCCCTCACACCACTCACACCACTTGAAAATTTGGCGGAGTCACAGACAAGAGAAATATACAGATGTAGAATATGGTATATATCGAGTTTAATTCTTTTTCTTCCTGTAGATGGCTCCAGCTACTCTGTTTTTCGATTATTGTATGATCATGCAGGCAGCCTGCATTTGCCAACTCCAGCCTCAACATTTACTTTGTTTTCTTTTTGTCCGCTCGCAGTATTTTCAATTTCAATCCCATATGGAGAAGGTATTGTATACTGTGTTCTGTATGTGCTCAAGCTAGGCAAAAAATAAAACGTTGTGGAAGAGGTTTTTTTACTCTATGATAACGCACAACAAGTATAATCCCAAAGCGAGGACATTTGAATTGTATTTTTTCACTTCGGTTTCATTCAGTCAGAGTGAAATTTTTTTATTATTTTGTTCTGAGAACGTATGGTTGTGGATGCTTTTACCTTTTTTGCACTTTTTTCAGCTCTATGAACGAAATAATGCTTAAAACTAGAGAATATGTGTACCGTATTCAATGTTGCATAAACTCTTGTCGCGCCCAGCGGAAGCAAATTTAAGCAGAAGGATTTTTTTTAAATTCCCATCAAGACAGAAATACATTCTGAAAAAGATTTAGTTACGATTCAGAAACTTAAGAAAGGCTCTGTTCCAACAACAACCATATACTGAAAATTCTGAGAACGTTAAAAATATTCAAGATTATAAATCAGAAATCTTGAAATTTAAAAAAAAAAAAACATATGATTTGGAAAAGACTATTCGACAAATGTGCAAATCAAATAATTTAAAACAAATAAAAAGACAGCCTAAAAAATGTCGTTGATTTAATCGATTCATTCCCTGTTCGAAAACGCAAATGTTTTTGCCGGGACGCTTTTAACAAAAAATAAAACCTACTCTTAAAAAATTCACAAAATTCATTTTTTAGAAATGCCGCCTTATATAATTTTATGAGAGAAACTCTTGACTTCCATCTCCCTCACACCACTTCTTTATACAAGTGGATGGAAATAAAAGAATTGTCAACGTGTTTCCATGAAAACGTTCTAACGAAATTCAAAAAAAAAGTTGACAAATTGTCTGATATAAGTACCTATACCAAACCAAAGTTTAGTACCTAGTAATTTTCGACGAAATTTCTATCGAAGAAAACATAACATTATAATAACTTTAAGGACAGAATTGACGGATTCGTTAACTACTGCGATGGAAGATTAAATACATATCTACCACCGGTTCGGAAAACAAATTTTTAGTTGATATGCTAATTTCTTCATATTTTCTTTTGCATGGGATTTGCGACAGTGTTTAAAATGAAAAAATACACAGAAGTTCAATGGTTTTTTGCTTATTTCCTGACATTATTGCGAGTGCTTGAAATAGAAGTTCACCAACCTCCAATCTAAAACAGAGATTTTTCTTATTTCATGTTATCAATTGAAATTCAGTGTTTTAATTCTCTTGTTTGTACACATGGCTTAAGAAACAGGAACCATGGAACTAATGAATGACAAAAAATTGCAATAATTACAATAACATAAAGAATCCAAAAACCCATAGCAGTACATGTACAACAATAATATCGTCAGCACAAGGTCAACACACAAAAAGGAAGTTGAGAAAAACAAAACCCAAAATACATTTTCGTTCGAATCATACAATCCATGAACTTGCTTCATGTTGCAGGCACTTCATACCAGGTATTGTATTGTGTATGCTGGGCTGGGATTCTGTAAGATGAAAACGTTCGATCGTTTTCGTTTGCACGAACGGTTTGCTTCATGTAACTACAAAAACGAAAGGATTTTTCGTTTGCACGAAAGCAAAAAAACGAAAGCCATTTCGTTTACGTTTTCGTTTATTTTGCTTCATGTAACTCTAAAAACGAATGACATTTTCGTTCAGTGCGAAAAGAAAATACCGACAGCTTATTCATTGACGTTTCTCATTTTCTTTGATTGCTAAATTGGTGGTTGTTATTTATTCGATACAAAATATGCTGGCGAATGGCAAGTGATAGTGATGATGCGATATAGAAGATCAAAATCTAAGAAAAATCCGAAAACATCTTCGGGATTATTCCAATCCTCTTACGCTGTCCATTGAATTGTTTTATTGATGTGTATTGAAGAATAAGTTTACATGTTCTTAATTTTTGTTTGGTTTTCTTCAACGTTTTCGGTTGAATAAAAGCGATTTTAGGTATGTGCTGGACAACATTTGTCTTCGTACAGGAACACGAAACACATAGGTACGTCCTTTCTATTTTAAGGCTGTGTTAAGCGCTTGAGGTAATGGCTGGAGGTGATAACCAGTGGATGGTTGGCAACGATTTTGCTTCTCCTCTCGCACAGAGTACTTTGTCGAAAATACTACACGAAAACGTTCTGTGTCCTCAATGGATAAAATGGCCATCAGAAGTGGAAGAAAATGTTTCTAAGAGTTACTTTTTCCAAAAATTTAAAATACCCGGCGATAAGTTCCAGCTTTTCAATTGTTTTGTAGTTTCTGTAAAACGATGTTTATTGCTTTAGTCATTAGCTGTATTGATGTAACACATATGTTAGCTTGATTCGTCTCATTTCGAACGAAGAAATGTTTTTTTTTTTAACAGAAAAGGCCATCACAGCATTAATACTATGATCGTAAGTAAAATTTCATTTGATATAAAAAACAATACATCATAAATAATATTTTGTTACAGATTGCGGACCACAAGTATCGGATAATAGCTGTTTGTCCTCAATATGGCGGTGCAGCTCATGACTCCTTTGTATCCAGTTAAACAATATATTTTGCTGTGTGTGTTTTGATTTTTTCAAATAAATAGTATGTGTGTCGGTAATTATTTATTGTACTTACATTATTATTTACAATGTTGACCTTATTGACTCAAACCAAAATATCAACAAATAAATTATTTTGAATCTGTCAGCAGCTGTTGGCTATCCTATGCTCATTATGATACATCAGGTTCTCAAACTTTAATTTCTTCATCCCACTGTTTCCTAAACCCATGCGAAAGAGAAAAAGGAAACGAACGGAGTTACATGAAGCAAACTTTCGCTTTCGCGTAATTTCTATCGTTTTTTGAAAAGCGAAAGCGTTTTTCGTTTCGTTTTTTACATAATCCCACCCCTGGTTTTCTCGATTTGTGTATGCTGGTTTTATAATTTTTCTTGAACATGCGTTTGTTTTATCATTCTATATCTGTATATTTCTCTTGTCTGTGGCGGAGTACAACGCAGTTGACGTGCAATTCAACTGAAATGATAGGCATAGCTGGAAATTCTGAATTTCTTTCACATGTTGGTGCATATATAATTGTATAATCCTCTAAAGTTTATTAAGGTAGCAAAAGCGTCAACGCACAGGGAAATCTATGTCCAGGCTCATCAAATTAGTTTCATAATTATAACAAAACAATGAGGAATTAAAACCCTCATTTTCATGCCAAACTGCTGGTCTTTTAATTCTATGTTCATTATGTCGCTAATCTTAGAAAGAGAACATCAATGCAGTGTTGTTATGGATATTGTTTGAGAATCGTATATTTTATCGGTTCAAAATCGTATTTGTCGTATTTTCTAATTGTATACGAGTACATAAAATGCGTTTAAGAGCGTAGAGGTCATATTGTACTTAATTGGGAAATCGGACAGTTTGAACTTTATTTAAGAAACTTTTGTATTGCAACTATTTCTGAGTTTCAAGCAAATTTAACTTAAGAATTGTTTACTTTCATACAAATTATATTTATACCCTTAGGGGTTTGCACTTGTGAACAAACAATTGGGCTAAACCCGAAATCTATTGAAATATGGCACCTTTATGTCGTATTTGGTTCGGCTTCTTAAGATTCGCTTTCAGATTTCAGAATTCGTGTGAACATAAAACCGTCACTTTCTCTTTTTATTTGTTGTTATTATGGCGATTGAAATATGGATATGTATAGCCTTCGACGACTTTCTAAGTGTTTTCCATTTCCTGGTTAAGTTTTATATTAAAAAAATCGAAATTTGCACTCACATTGATGTCTAAAAATTTGCTATTAAAAAAGTTCAGGAAAACGTAAACAAACTCCACTGTTGTAAAACTGAAGCAACTCTGAGATTCGCAAAAGTGTCCTAAAATCGGAAAAATATCGCTTTATTCGTACAAATAGAACATATAAAGTGACCCAGAGCAAAAAAAAAGTACTCGGAGACTGCCCAATCGAATAACAGCAGATCACAATTTAAAAATTGGCATGCAAATCTCTTTGGCAAAAGGTTTGATTATATTCCTTTCATATCAGTATTTCAGCTCTATTTGATAAGTAATTAAATAACATAATACAAATTAAAATATTAACATATATTGCTTAGTACGCTGCACGAGCTAAACTATATTTTATCTGGTCTCCAACTTTTCTCTCCAAACCTCAACTAAAATCCTAGGTAAATATTGACATAGAGAGCGATGTGGATCAATGTCTCAAAACACAGTTGTCTTTGAAAACAACTTAATTCAACAATTCGATTCAATTGAGCAAAAATTTAAATTTTATTAATTTATTTTTTGGAGCTGCGCAAATTAATTCAGTAGCTGCAATAAAACAACATTTGTCCAGCCCGTTCCAAAAAAAGGCGATTCTTCTTCACCCACCAACTACCGACCCATTGCACTTACGTCCATTCTTTCCAAGGTCATGGAAACGCTGATAAACCGTCAACTTATGAAATATCTTGAATCACGAAAACTTCTCAATGACCGGCAATACGGTTTTCGTAGCAGCAGGTCCACTGGTGATTTGATGACTTATCTCACCGAAAAGTGGAACCAATCTCTCCACCACTCTGGTGAAACGAAGATTGTTGCGCTTGATATTTCGAAAGCATTTGACAGAGTTTGGCACCAAGCTCTTTTGTCGAAAATGCGTGCCTATGGGATCGACGCGTCTCTTCTTCAATGGATTAGAATCTACCTTTCTGGCCGTTCAATTCAAGTTGTGTTGGACGGTTTCAAGTCTGCAATTCACCATATAAATGCTGGTGCTCCCCAAGGCTCTGTTTTGTCTCCGACACTCTTTCTCATATTCATCAATGATCTCTTATCTGTTACTTCTAATCCAATACATTCTTTCGCTAATGATAGCACCCTCAGTTTTTCATATTCGTTCCCTGACTCACGTCCCTGCTCTTCGGCCGTGGATCTGGAACGGCGACGTATGCTAAACACATTAAATTCAGATCTTGACAGCATTATAAAATGGGGTACAATCAATAGAGTGGAATTTAATGCTTCCAAAACACAATGCTGCCTTCTATCATTAAAGCGAAACCTGAACCCTAACCCATTATCCATGAATGGGACTTGCATCGACGAAACCGAACGACTTTCCATACTTGGTATATGTGTCAACGACAAACTTCGTTGGAATGACCACATATACGAAGTCGCCAAAAACGCTGCGAAATGTCTAGGTTTCTTAAATCGATGTAAGAAGTACTTTACACCCTTCGACTTAGCTACAATATACAAGGCCTTTATTCGGCCTAAGCTTGAGTACACAGTTCAAAAGCGCGCGATAAAACTTATAGGTGATAGAAATATAGCGGAGTCTATTGACCCGCTCGAACATCGCAGAAATGTTTCTTGCCTTTCTTTATTTTATCTATATTTTCACCATCGATGCTCTGATGAAATAGCTAACTGCATTCCGCCCCTTCAACAATTCTCTCGCAACACCCGTCACACATCGAATGCACATCAGTTCACCCTTAAGCCTACCTTCGGACGTACTGTAAAATATAGAGATTCTTTTGTGAGTCGAACAACACGCATGTGGAATGCATTGCCTCACACGGTTTTCCCCTCTCATTACAACCCACAATTGTTTAAGACCAATGTGCACCAGTACCTCTTCTCTATCCTCCCTATCAACCCTTCCACTCGTGCTGAGCATTATAAGGGAACGAAAACCCCTTGAGCACTAGTGAATTATAAAAAAAAAAAAAAAAAAAAAAAAAACAATAAATTCTATGGTATCTATCTGCAAAGCTATCGATGGAAGTTGTTCCATCAGCATCACCATCTTTTTTTCTAATTTCTAATTTTTTTTCTTATTGAATTCCAAGGACTTCTTAGTTATTTCAATGGCTCTATATACTCCTCGTCCATATATATTCATTAAAATCAGTAATCTGTTGAAGACAACAAACAACAGAGCGATCTGCTTGAGAAAATGTCCCGACTCATTAAATGGGCGCTAAATTTTGGCAATTACATGAAGGATATTCTGAAACATAAGTTTGATTATTTAGGTCGAGCTGCGTACCACTCAGCTAAATGGGTTCGCTTGGATTTAGCTCAGCTAAATTTTGGAGAGAATTTTGTATTTGAGCGAAAATTTAGCTCGAGCAGCGTACTAACACAAAAAGCAAAATAGGGATATGTTGCTAAGGTAATGTCATATTAAATTCATTTCTTAATTTGTGGATATTTTGTATCTGAAATTTTATTTTATTTATCGAATCATATTTCGGTTCACCCATCGTATTTATGTTTGTATAATATCGGAAAAAAATCGGATAAAATATTTACGAAATCGTAGAAAATGGGGCGAAAAGAGCAAAAATCGGAGCGTTGTATTAACTTTCGAAAATCGTAACATTTACGATAAATACGATCACATAACAACGCTGCATTAATGGTTTGCCCGATAATCTGTGACTTCAGTTTTCAGGTTTTGCTTTATCTGCTGCATTACAGACCTTAAACAGCTAAGAAAAATGTGCCTAGTTGGATCGTATTCTGAAACATTGTACCATAAACGATTTAGAGATTTTTAAAGTCAATATTAAAGAAAATATTATCAAATAAAAAAGTTAATAAAGTAAAATTTTGTTTATACTCCTTGGCAAGCGGCTTTAGTTATAGACTTCAATTGTTTCCTTTAGTGAACTAAACGAACATATATAATAAATAAATTAACATAAAACCTTTTTGAACTGCTGTAGCTGTAACCTATTTGGTTTCTCGCTATCACATTAACATCGTATAACAGAGCATGTGTGTGGTATAAAATAATATAATGAAACTTAGTTTAATAAACACTTAGCAACATAATAATAAAATGTGAATTAAGATAACAACATAAATAAAATTTCGTTAAACAACAACTATAAATGTGAAAAATGCATTGAACTGAACTGGACATAAATACAATTTTTGTTTACAGAAAATAGTTAGAAGAATTTATTACACATCAATGCATTTTTCATTTGTAGTAAATAAAATTAATAAATGTTGTGAAATATAGCAAAATATGCTCCAAACACCGAAATTTGCACATTAATAATTAATTTTTGATTTATTTAAACATACACACATTTATATGATATATATTTATTTAAACCAATTGTTTAAATAATTCTTTTTACTAAATTGCATTGCTTTAATGTCAACACAGACAGGTATACATTTATCTAACATACAGAAACACACACCAAGAATTTATTTAAAAAAAAAAAATGTTTTCCTTAATTTTTGCATTAGTCACGCTGCGTTTTTAAGTTAAGTCTAATTAACAATTACGTTTAATTTATGTGATTATGAAAAGAGAGAAAAACAAAATTAGATAATATTGTGTTAAATAAAGTGTGTAAACGCCCCAATGTGTTAAATGCATATTACCTTGTATTTTTCAACTAACTTTTTATTTAATGTTTTTATTTTATTTTATTATAGAAACATAAAATTTAAATTATGTTGCCTTCATTTTTTTTTAAGCCAATTAGAGTTTGTTATCACCTTCATCTTTTAGATTTTTTTTTTATTATGTCAAACCTCAGAACCGCCTTGGATCCTTTACATCCGGTCCTTTACTGACCGCAATACAGATTATATGACAAAGAGATGGTTCCGCCGAAAATATGCATTTTAAAATTTTTTTTTCCACTTGCTTATAAAAAGTAATTTTATTATTACATAAGTGGGATGCATATAGAGCTGTTTGTGGCACCAATACCGGGCCTACCGCGCTTAGCGGGTTTGAATTTGAACGAGAACTCCCGTATTTCAACCCGACTGAAGTCTTTGCCGCTGTAGACACCTTGGTAATAGTTCCAGTCATTTCGGGGACAGAAATCATGTTTCTGAAGTGAGTCTTTCCAATTTCTGGCTTATCATTTGGAGGTGCCCCCTTCTTGGCTTTCCTTAATTGATGAGTTGATGCAAGTCGATACCACGTTAGTGGGAGTCCGTTTTGGAGGGCCGCTACTTCTTGAAAGGTTCATTGACATCAGCCAACTTGACTTTTGTAAATTGGTTAATTAAACAAACTTTTTTTGAAATCAATCGGGGAATGGCAGGTTATCAAAAATTAAGGCAGAATATTGTATGGTAGTAAGGCCATCTCCCAGGAAATAGCGCCTTAAGGCTCAATGCTCTAGGCTACTTCAAGGATGGCAATTTCGGACACTGTTCCATATTATCAGAACTGTTGCCCGGTAATCAGATACAAACGGACGAAATCTTCCCTTTGGTTGATCTCGATATTCCCTACGAAGTATCTTATCCAGAAAGGGATGAGTGGCATTTAGACAAGGTCACCAAACACTGTGAAATAGCAATTTACACAGACGGCTCGAAAACAGGGGAAGGCACTGGTTCTGGCGTCTACTCTATAGACCCACAACTAAAAGTGTCAATACGGCTACCGGATACTAGCAGTGTCTTTCAATCAGAAGTCTTAGCCGTTCTGAAGGCGGTAGAGCTTTTGCAGATGAGATCTATATCTGGAAGGGATATTGCCATCTACATCGATAGCCAGGCTGCACTCAAGGCACTGGAATCCCCTAACATCAATTCCGAAATAGTCAGGGACTGTCGCACAATGCTCAAGGCATTATGCAGTCAGAACCAAGTAAGACTGTGTTGGGTGCCAGGACATTGCGGTATAGTAGGAAATGAGGAAGCTGACGAGCTTGCGAGAAAAGGAGGGGAACTAGGTACAGAGGTGGAAGCATGGCCCAAGCCACCTCTGGGTATACTAAAAAGTAAAATCAAAAACCAAACCGAAATGAAGGCTGATCTAAGGTGGTCAAACATCACCGGACATAAGGTGTCCAAGGCACTCTGGCCACAACTCAACATCAAAAAGTCTAGGGAAATTCTAAAATTAGGTAGGGAACAACTCAGAACGTTGGTTGGAATCCTGTCAGGGCACTGTCTTCTAAGAAAACATGCAAAAAGACTTAGACTGACAGACACGGACACTTGTAGATTCTGCGATGACCTGCAAGCCGATGAGGATATCAAGCACATATTGTGTGAATGTGAAGCAGTTTCTCGCAACCGAAGGAAGTTTTTGGGTAGGTACTTTTTCCAACAGCTGGAGGAGATTGACCACACAAATTTCAAGGGGCTACTCAATTTCTGTAAGGAGATTAATTGTTTTTCAAGGGAAATTGTTTAGGTTTTGTTCACTTTTGCTTACTGCAATTGGTTCCCCAGGGATCGCGATGGGCCCTTATGGTGCCTAGTGCCGTATGGGATCTAATTATCTCATACCCCTTTTTTACCTAACCTAACCTAACCTAAGGCCATCTCCCAAAGCTGTAAGTTCTTCACAATTCCAGTCCTGGTTGAATGATCTTAGGCATGGTGCCTTTCAAAAGCGGGTGAACTTACCCTTGGGTCATTTCGAGAGAAAAAAATCTTCAACAGATATTCTGTCGGAGGATGTTGGAAGGAGTGGGCGCAGTGGTTCAGTGGTTCGGACTACTGAGCGTGGGGTCTCAGGTTCGATCCACAGAACGGACCAGTTGCGAAAAGCAATTAACTTATTTATTCTAACAAGACCTCGAAAAAGGTGCGGGCAAAGGTAGAAATGAGTTGCCGACCTGCCTTCTTAAAAGGAGCAACGTAGGACCTCGCCCCTAAACGTCCCTGTAAGTCGAAGGGAAATTCAGATTTTTTTTCTGAAAGGTGTGAAGAAGGTTGTAGGTCGTTTATTAGAAGTATTTCACGAAGAGTTCAGGAATAGAAGCGATAAGGCCAAAAGCAGTCTTAAAGAAATATAGGTGATGCATTAGCATAAATATAGCATCTGAAGTTGAATTCTTTTACATCTTGGGGCCAGTTAGGACAGCCTACAAAGACCAATCGCCGTTCTAATAACAAATTTTAGTCTCGACTTTAAATTTAGGGTAACTCACAATTGCAAAATGTATTAAATTAAATTGTTTATTTACGCCCCCAAGCGTATATTGTCCCTAACCAGTGGCGTCAGTCAAGTTGGTTCACATCTCTCGATTTAAAATGTTCAGCAGAGTTCCTAACTTTGTATCTGATCTGGTTCGCCCAACTGAAGTTACTTGGGCTAATCGTTGTCCCAGTTGTATACGAATCTGACATCGATTATTCGAATTCCTCTGATCAGATCTACTAGAACACGAATGCAATTGGGCTTAAATACGACTGGAAATTCATTTGCGTAAGCGCAAGAAAAGTCTCCCCAAAGAAGTCCTTCCTTTCTAGCAGGACCTAAACACTGTTTCTCGTTTGTTTCCCCATAGACTAAAAGTTGAAGGAAACATTTATTTTACTTTTATAAAATATTATTTATGTTACTTATTAGTGTAGTGCAAAAATTTTGAAATTTAAAACAAAAAACAAAAATATTGGATTGTTCCTTCTTTTATTGTTTGTCGCCTTACGAATAAATCAAGAGTGACAATCAATGTTTGTGTGATGGAATGCAATAGTACTAAAACATTATTAGTATTATAATATTTTTCTTAAATCAAAATATGCCTGTTTTATAAGATTTATATATTTAAATATTTGCAAAATTAAATAAAATTATCAACATTATTTTTTTTTTTCTTTCGTATATATTACATAAGTTACAAAAAAAAAAATAAACTAAAACGTACCTATTTTCTATATAAATAATGTAAGTACAGCATATGGATTGTCCCGAAGATCATGATAGAATGCTAACAAAAAATAAGTCAGTAGTGAGCTGATCTAAGGGAAATGTGAAAATTTGATGCCATTAGAACGAAGCATTTTTTTCCTAAAATAAAAGCTATTTTTTGAAATCAAACCTGAAACCTTTTGTTTTCAAAACGCCTATAGAGTTTCGGCTTGACAGAAGTGAGATCGTCGACCCTATGTAGAGACTGAAATAATAATAAACGGATATTTGCAGAAATAATGATGGTACTGGATGTAATCGAGGGATATAGAACCTGAGCCTTGCCGCAGGTTCTCGGCTTACCCGAAGCTGCGCAATTACTGGATATTGATCCCGTATATCCAACAAGAAAGTCACCAACTACATTCATAGTCAAGCTGCGCAAAAGGCGCGGCAAACTATCAGCCCTATTCTGCTATTCACGTGAATCGTACATTCAATTCACCCACTCGATTCCCTTTGACTCTGCCTTTCCATTCTGCTTTCCATCGGGTGAACTACATTATCCAAACCAATTTGACATTCAAGTTAGCACGTGTTCATGTGAAAATCATTAGAAGTTTATTTTTGAAATTGAAATAAATGTATTCAATTTGATCTCTATTTACGACAATCTTTGGAAGTTGGATAAAGTATTTTGGTTAACTAAAAACAAAAAATATAAACAAACAGATATGGATATTCATTGTGGAAATTATTGCTGTAAATTGGTCTCTGTTTGTTGTCCTACACCTAAAAATGAATAATCTTACATTTTATCAACCACCAACCAGACAAACGATCCATTTACTTTCAAATCCGCATCATTTGACATGCGGATCTGAATTGTATAGGATGTATGCGTTCACGTGAATAAGAGAATACTACGCAGTATTACCGACTTTGACGAGGTGAATCCAAATTCAATTCGAATGAATAGTAGAATAGTGTTCAGTGAAAATTGAAGAAAAATTCTGTTATATTATATTATTAAGTTGAATACTTTTCTCCGTCACTGTATAATGAATACATAATTGAATTATATAGCTAACGTAACATGCGTGTGTTACACTTTGAATTCTGTAATAAACCAAACTTCACTTGTCTATCAGCATCCAAAGTGAGCGGGTCTTTTTCTTAAATACGGCTCTGATTAACAGGTTATGGGCCCAGTTACCCAAGAACAAAGAAAAACCTCGGTTCCTAGTAAAAGTTTTTTTTTGGTAGAAGTTTTGCGAGAAATAAAGTAATTTCGGTTTCGTAATAGATACTTCCAATTGTTTGGTTAACTTTACACCGTTTTTTTGTCATGGATAACGATAGTGTAGAATCGAAAAATTGCAGTGCTCGGATCAGTGGAATATATGGAAATTCCAAGTAAAAA
Organism: Cheilosia urbana; assembly: GCA_946477585.1. Lineage (NCBI taxonomy): Eukaryota > Metazoa > Arthropoda > Insecta > Diptera > Syrphidae > Cheilosia > Cheilosia urbana. The sequence continues at coordinate 8,863,885 of OX297857.1, forward strand.
TCCTTTTGAATGCAAGCGATATGTATGAAGCGGTAACGGGGAGTGATGCTATGCCGGTGGCTGTGGCAGGAGATGCTAGCATAGCTAATCTCCAAAGACCGTAAAGCGCAAAAAATAAAAGCAACGAGTGTTGGACAGCAACCTTTGGTTCATATCATGCACTGTTCCACGTCCAATGAAATGTGGCGAAAACTCTGTTCTATTTACGAACAAAAATCGAGTGCAAGTATAAATTTACTCCAACAACGTTTTTACAGCTTTCAAAAAAATCCATCTGACGATATTGCTACAATGAGCCAATGAGCCAATTGGAGAGTCTGGTGCAACAATTAAGAGACGCCGGAGAGGAGGTCTCCCCATCTATGCTTATCGCAAAAATTCGAATGACTTTACCTAATCGCTTCTCTCACTTTTTTAGTGCTTGGGAGTCGACGGAAATAAAGAGCCAAACTATCTAAAATCTCAGGTCACGGTTGATCATGGAGGAAACAAGACTTAATGCAATGGAACTACCAGCATCGACATCATCCAGAGTTGAAGAAGACAGTGCGCTAATCGCGCGAAGAGCACATCCACCGAAGTTCAACAAGAACCAGAACCACAGTAAGAAAAAACGCTTGGGTAAGTGCTTTGCATGTAATCAACATGGTCATTGGAAGTCGAATTGCCCTAATAAAGTAAAATTAGTACCGCAATTGAATTACGCTAACAAAGACGATCATAATTATGGCGATGCACTTGTTTGTGGTACAGTTAATTTTAGCGATATTGTTAGTGCCGACGATTGGGTATTAGATTCGGGTGCGAGTGAACACATGACATTTCATAGAGAATGGTATAGCGAATTCATACAGTTAAAGAACCAGTGCCAATTACAATTGGTAACGGAAGCAGAATTAATGCATATGGCAAAGGCGATATTGATATCTTGGCAACTATTACCTTGGACTTCAAATAACCCGAAACCATGATAACAGTAATTTTGTATCCCAATCCAATTATATTGATCGCGTTCTTCATGAGTTCAACATGTTGGATTCATGCATAGTTCATACACCGACTGACCTTGCAAGCAAAACAGCTGCTTTGGATGAGAGTTTGCCTCTAGCATCAAAATTTCCTTATCGCGAAGCAGTTGGCAGACTTATGTATTTGGAAATCGCCACCAGAGCGGACATTTCATATGCAGTGGGAGTAGTGAGCCGGTTTTTGGACAAACCTACAAAACAGCATGTTAAGGCTGTTAAGCGTATATTTAAATATCTCAAATATACTAAATACTATGGAATAATTTTCGAATCGAACACTAATCTTTCTTTTTCTATTTATAGTGATGCTGACTTTGCTGGAGACTTTTCCACAAGACGTTCAACAAGTGGTCACATTTGCCTTCTTGGAGGAAGCCCCATCTCCTGGTCATCTAAACTTCAAAAATGCACATCACTAAGTACAACAGAAGCAGAGTATGTAGCTGCGTCGGAAGCAGTCAAAGATTTGATGTGGCTTGATGCGCTTATATGAGACCTGCTTGATGAGGAATATCAGAAACCAACTATTAACATCGATAACCAGAGTGCTCTTAAACTGATAAAAAACCCAGAGTATCACGCGAGGACTAAACACATTGATGTCCGTGTGCACTTCATACGTGAAAAATTCATCGAAGGATGTTTCAACATTTGTTTTGTACCATCAGATGAGCAACTAGCAGATGCATTTACAAAACCTCTATCAAGAGACAAATTTGAATTATTTCGAAACATTATTAATATACGAGTATCTATGTCAAACTAATATTTTGCCTTAATAATAAGTGGGAGTGTTATATTATATTATTAAGTTGAATATTTTTCTCCGTCACTGTATAATGAATACATAATTGAATTATAAAGCTAACGTTACATGCGTGTGTTACACTTTGAATTCTGTAATAAACCTAACTTCACTTGTCTATCAGCATCTAAAGTGAGCGGGTCTTTTTCTTAAATACGGCTCTGATTAACAAATTCCCCCCGATGAATAGCAGAATAGGGCTGTATGTTAGGTAGCTGGACGCTATGCTAGAGGTGGCAATGAAAATGCGGACATGCTGCTTACAGAAGGACATCCCACTAAATTAAATAATTTGAGGGCACAGATGTTATCGATTAGGTCATCGGGCACAGTGTCTCAAGGGCAAGCAAATCTGGAGAATCTTGGTTAAGCTATAGTCCCTAACCACCTAACCTTACTTTTTGTTCTACGCAATAAATACTGATGGAATTCAAAAATATGAGAGTCGAAGTAAGTTTGTACAAAGACGATGTGGATATGCTGGAATCAGGGAAATGCAAATTCTTCTTAGCGAACTGTAGTAGAAAACTAACTATTGGCAGTTAAATGGCAGTCCGAAAAGGATTTTATTCGGAAATGATTTTGTTCATAAATAGTGGAGGTGAACCAGAAATCAAGTCGATTGCTCTCTTTTTTAATATTTTACTTTTACTAGTTGACTTTTACTTTTATATCAACTAGGCGGGACTCTTTCGATGTCGGTGGACTCAAATTTGAAATTTTCCTTCAAATGCCCGACAATGAGTCATGCTTTCCCAATGGAAGCAGGCAAGCATTCGTGGTTTTAACTGATCTTCACTTCGTTGATAATGATGTGCGGGCCAGACTACACGGGCAGTGTTCGCGACTCTAGGGTGTTACGGAATGCGGCTGTAAGTCAAAGATTTGACAATGGATGGAGACCATTTCCGGATGCTGTTGTTTTGGGTGATAGTGGTTATGGACTGAAAAATTGATTGATACCACCATTACGCCGAAATCCCGATAACCCTGCTGAAGCTGTTCTTAATCGTTGCCACAAAAAAACACGGTGCATAATTGAAAATAGTTTTGGCATTCTTAAAGAAAGATTCCCGTATCTAAATTATTTGCGACTGAGGCCTGAGTTTGCAGGTAAGGTAGTTATTGTTTGTGCCATCTAACACAGTACCTATTGCCTGTGCATCGGAAGGAGTAGTGAAAACATGCAACACTGATGACAATGACAATAATCAATTTGTATTTTGCGGCTCATTTTAACAACTTCTATTTACGCAGCAATGCAAAGTGAAAAGTAATATGACAGATATGCAAAGGTGATTAAATGCTATGTGGAACACTTTGCACACTCACTTTGCAGGAGAGCGCAAAAACTTTGCAGGAGGCGCAAAAAGACTGCAAAGACTTTGGAAAAAATTGCTAGTGAAAAGTGAGATTTGCAAGGGATGTTGTGGAACAGAAACACTTAGCGCTTTGCCAAAAAATGAAATTTTATAATTGCAAAATAAAAAGTTGATAATTTGTTTTGTGGAATAGGACGTCTTGATTTCTGTTGCATAACTCCGTGCTATGTGAACAATTATTTTTAGTATCCAGGTTTTATTGAAGTGAAACTTCTTATGCGACTTCCAACTCAAGGTCGCGTTAAACGTTTAACGCTAAAAATTGGATACTCAAAGGTATGAGCGAGGGTGAGGGTAGCGCACATTGCACAGCACAAGCACGTTCATATGAAAAAAAAAACTGAGTGGTGTTTTCTCCAAAAAAGTGAAACGAAAGAGAAGTATGCGAGGTGAATGTGTGTAATCAATAGCGACGATGTGTTTCTGAGGAAATGTGCAGATGGCTGTTGACGTGCGCTGATGAACTTATGGTGGTGTATACAGAAATTGAGTTCAAGGTTTTTGTTTTAATGGTTGTTATAGTACATACCTACATACGTTGATACCTACAGTAAAGAATTGAAGAATTCAAGAAGTATAGACGATATAGGTGAATTATGTTGTTTGATTTATTGAAGTGAAACTTCTTAAATGCTTAATGCTACTATAAGCATTGCATACTCAAAGGTGTGAGGGTACCGCTCAAGCTTCAGAGTATGCAATGGTGAGTGAGTTTATTGGCACCTAATGCTGGGAGAAGAATATTCTGTGGTGAAGATTAATTTCCAAAAATAATGACTTAATTGGCATTGGAACGCATGCGCGTAGTATACCTGTTACAGACCAGCGCGAGCGTTAAGGCTGGTACGCTGCTCAAGTGAAATCCAGTTTTTCATACAATTTTTTTTACCGCGAAATGTCAAAATGAGCTTTTCACATGGAAATTTCACTTGGCAGTACGCAGCTCAAGTGAAAAATTGCGCTTCAAAAACTGAGCTATAGGTGGCGATACCAAAATCTCTATACAGCTATTTCACTTGGTTTTAATTTTCCTGCGCATTAAATTTTTGACATTTCGGCGTGAATGAATGATTCGTTGGACGACGGTTAAGAAATTAATTTCAATCTTAGATGTTTCTTAAAGAGAGTACTGCATTTTTCGAACTTCTTTTACCATTTTCGTATTGAATATAGTACCATAAAGTTAGGTGTACAAAAAGTTGGTGGCATGGATGACCTTTTTGATCAGCAGGGTGCCGCGGTAAATTGTTATACACTGTTTTGCTCAAGATAAGCATACAGATTTTTAATCGGCGGTCAGATAAATTACATAAAATGCTTTATGGATACTAAAATGCCAATTTAGTGTTTTCATAAAAAAATGCTTCGTTCGCAGCTCGCAGTTCCCTTTTGTAAAGGCGACACGGCGGCTGCTGCAATTGCGTTATAAAATTGAACACGATACTCTTTTTATGCATTTTTATTACCTACTATTAATGAATGAATGAGAGTTACTTTAATTAATAATAAATCCTTAATTATTGTTGTGGCATTCGATTGGGAGCTCTAAGAGCATTTTCTATATGCGTTTGGTAAAAAAAAAGAAAACAATCTTTTCCAGATTTCAGAGCGTTTTTGCGAATCTATATATTTTCTCAGATTTACCAATACAAGTGCGTTTGAGTTTGTTTTTTTTTTCTCTACAGCAAAGAAAGTAATTGCATCGGGTGAATCTATTTGTGTAATGGAAAACGCTTTGAAAAGTGTTGAAGGCTACACATATTTCAATCGAACGAATGTCAACACAAAAAAGGGCAAGTGATGTTTTTATGTTTGATTAGCCACACGAAATCTGAAATCTGAGAGCGAATCTGAAGAAGCCCAATCGAATACCACATAAGAAACTTTATTTGCAAATAAGAATACATCAGTATTCGAATGTTCTACTACAATGAGGTTAAGTAATCACATCAATATAATTTACGGATCTTTCAAAAGGTGTATATACTCTCTCTGCACTCTTGATTGTTAAAATGTGATGCACTGGTCTTATGTACAAATCAGATATTATCGCCAACATTAAACGCTATTACTAGTATGAACTAAAATAAAACAAATCTCGCAATTTCTTTCCTCCATCTGTTTTCATTTTAAGTAAAATAAGATAATGTTTATTTTGTAGTATAGCTATCTTAAATCTTATGGAATTCCAGCAGAAATAAAAAACTTTTCAGATCAGTCACCCTGCATTAATTTCTCTACGGAAATCTCCAAAAAAATATTTAACTTTCGATTTCACAGTATTTTTTGGAGAGTAGTGAAAATTTCACTTCACTTGAGCAGCGTACCAGGCTTAAATCCTTAACTTCATATAGATGGGCCGATGAAAAGTCTCCACTCATTTAGCTCGCGAAATAAATGTCCGTCGCATTAAATCGAAGAAAATTTTTGACATAAAAAAACGGAGGAAAAAGTTTGTGTTGTGTTTGTAATGATGTTTTTTTTTGGCGGAAAACGCAGACAATGTTTGCGTGGTAAATAAAAGAAACCGCAAAGCCAAGCAACAGAGCCAAAACAGAGATACATGTAAATATAAATAAAGCGAATCGATTTTCATGCTCTCATTTGGCGTCGTCTTTTGGGTACAACAAGTGTTCCGCTATGGTAAGGAGATTGTGGAAAGTTTAAGCACACATGTCGAACTTCTTCTTATAATTTCTAGGTTTCTTACGTCTTTCAAGTTTGAAATTCGAAAATTCTATTAAAATTATGTTTACTGATATCTGTCATGGTACTCATGGTTCATAAGCATATGGGTTTTGTCCCATCCATATCATGTTTAATAATAATTTAGCGACCATTTATCTTTGCTGTGGAGACACGAAGTGGAGACTAGGGGCGCTAAAATTTAGCGCGAGCAGGATACTAGGCTTAAAGAAACAAAACGATTTCACTAAAAATCAATTTCTACCCCTTCCTATTTTCATTTCCACATTACGAAGTTTCACTTCTTCTGCGCGGAGGGACTCTACGCACTATTTTTTACACGAGTTTTTTTTTCAGGAAAAATTATTGAACACGCACTCAAATTCGATAAAGGGTTCGCTGTGCATAGGTTTTCTTATGTTTTTTTTTTTTTTGTGATGTTGCTCAAATATTACATGTTCTCATTAATACAAAATGGCTGCTTATATTCTTGCAAGCTTTATAAAAATATTTTTGAAGAAGCCGCATGCAAATTTCACCTCTCTTTCGGTCTTGGAGTGCCTGCCACAAGCTTGAGTGCAACCCATACACCGTGCCTAATAATCATATTTGCTAAAAACAATTTGATAGCTCTAGCGCCTATCCACGATCAACAGGACACATCGGATACGCAATTTTAATAAAAAAAAAATGCTTAATATATTTACACTAAAATACAATTTTGATGCGGTATTATAACAGCTTGGGTAGCAATTCATTTTGCCATATTTTGTTTGTCGATTTTTGTTTTTGTTTAGTTATTAATTTTATACTACTAGTTAGTTATTTCGAAAATAATTTAAATAATAATAAAGTTGTGTTTTGGTAAAGTGCGCGCTCTTAGTTTAGGAAGTATGCAAAGACTACACAAACAGCATTAAATAAAAAATCAGCAAAACGTGAAACGTACATTACCTACAATAAAAAATCTGAGTAGTTACTAATAGTTGTTGGTAACAAAATTATGTTTTTTTTTTTGTCTAATTTTAGTTGAAGTTGCATGATATACTGGTCATATGTAAATAAAAAATGGGGAGGTTGGACGAGCACCCTAGCCCTTGCTGCTCACAATCATTCAGTTGTCTGCGTTTTATTTAATTATTTACTTAGGAGATTAATAGTTTGTTATGCAACAAAAAAAAAAAAGAACACATGTCAAAACTCATAACTTAAAATCATCTATGATTTTTAAGTACTCTGAATTCATTTTACTTGTTAATTAATGCGATCGATACCTGTAACCAAAATAGTTAGCACAGTCGTTTCACGGCAGCTGATTGAAACGTCAAACGAAAACTAGTTGATGTTAGGTGTGAATGCATTGACGAGTTTTCGACGAAAACATGGTGCGATTTGAATAGGGTATTATCTTCTCAGACAGCCAAGTAGCTCTCGAAGCTATCGACTCGTCTGTCATAAAATCGAAACTTTTCTTAGAACAATTCGAATGTGGTATTCGATTGGGATTCTTCAGATTTCAAAATTTGTGTGGCTAATCGAACATTAAAACGTCACTTGCTCTTTTTTGTGTTCATATTCGTGCGATTCAAATATGTGTAGCCTTCAAAACTTTACAAAACGTTTTCCCTTCGCTGGTTAAATTTTTTATTAAAGCATTCGAGATTTGCGTCCCGATTGATTTCTAAATATTTATGCATAAATAATTTACAAAACTGGATTCACCTGATGCCATGGCTTTTATTTGCAGTAGAAAAACTTCACGAAAACGTTAACAAACCTCACCAGTTGTCAAACTCAAACGCACTTGTATTGGTAAATCTGAAGCAAATCTGAGAAAAAATCTAGATTCGCAAAAGTGCTTTAAAATCTGAAAAAAAGTGGTCTGAGAGCGCCCAATCAAATAAAACATAAGAAAACCTAGTCATGTTCCACTTTTTTCAGCCTATGGGTGCTTTGCTGGTAAAAAAGCTGCTGAGTTACTGTCTAAAGTCGGCGCAACAATAGATCCGATGAGTGGACCTAGTTTTGTGGAGTCGGTAAAAAAACATTTCAGGATCTACGTCAAGAGGTTGTCTCCAACGAAGTCTGGCTTAAATCACCTGGGCTGAACTGCACCAGATAATTATTTCCCAAAATATGTTCCATAAAATTCCTACTTCGTTATAAATCTGGATAAAAACGACCTGAGAATCTTAACAGGAATAATTTGTTGGAACTGCCTCATTATAAAAAACACCTACATTACATGGAATTGGCGTCTTACTGGACTCTAAATGCAGACTCTGTTTTGAGAGTGATGAAGTCCGTCTATGGAGGAAATCGTCACTTTAGCAACTCTTGCTGACACACACACCCAGAGAAGATCTTTGTCTTCGTCCCTGCCACCAGTGTGAAGAAATATCTCGAGGACCTCAGCAGCGCGGGTTCAATAGGATCCGAAAATAAATCATTTCGTTTTGAAAAATAAACTATTCTAAGAAGACATCAAAGGGCACATTAAAAAATCTAGTCGGCTAGATTTATCTAGATTAGGACACAATGGACCCAACAGCCACAGAATTGTGGACTTGATTACTGTTCGTGTGACCACTCCATGCCAAAAAAAAAACTGAAACACGCCAAACCAGGTCTGACTAGAGATTTGAACTTCCCCAATGTACATCATTTTTAAAACGTATGCATTGTGAGTGCCCAAAAAAAAAAACGTCGGAGGCTATTACAGCAGCTCTTTCCCAGATGCTGCCATGTATTTGTAAGCTCGAAGACACTGCCAAATAGATCAAGAGTGGAAATCTCAAAATTTGTATACACTGCGCCGGTCGGAGGGAGGCATTTAAAAGTAAATGGGCCAACCATTTGCAAGCGCAACAGGTCTGTATAGGACTGTATAGGACACAGCCAGTCGTTATGTGTGATAATCTCATTGCCCTTGAAAAGAGCTCGTTCTAATAGCTCGCTAATATGATTAGGTGCAAAAGCAGTCCCCTTACTATCAAGCGCGAGGTCTACCTCATCTACGTTGACAATTTTCTTATCAGTTGGAGAATCTGGATATGTCTTAACCATCTCAGACGGATATTGCCTACAGGCCGATAAGTAAGACGGATGATCTTACCTGAGTTTTTTCGGTGCTACTTACAGCTAGATAGTGCGAATTCGTAGCTAAATCTTTTTGAGGTTACCAACGTAGGTATTTTACTCGGGTTGACACCAAGACGAAGACCACTTAATCTGGTCGAGGAGCTTACAGTGACTTGAGAGGTACTTCTATTACACCAGGCAGGTGGTTGTCTAGTACGACGAAGGCAGTCAGGGTGATTGGTCAGAGAAGATTGTTTGCACTTTTGGAACGAACCGACTTTCAATCGTCCCAATGAGTCGGGTGCGAGACTGTTGCAAACAGCTCCTAAAAATCGGTGTGAGCCATATGAGAGTCACTTATTTTAGTATAAGTAAATATGATTTACCAACACATCAAATGCGATTTTATTGACGGAAAGCATAGGAAGCATTCGCATAGACGCAATATTTCGGCGGATTTACAATAAAAAAAAAAAAAAACACAAATTTAACGTTAACATGCAGTGCAAAAAATATAAGCAAACATTTTTTTTCTGTTTAAATTTAACTACAGTCAATAACACGAGGAAGATGCTAGAGATGGATGGCGAATCTATTTAAATAAAACATGAAAACAAAAATCCCAAGTTATTATGAAATGAAAATGTTCACATCAAAACATCGATTGGCATCAAGATTTAATTAGCTTGGTTTCTTTTTTAGTAGAAGGCGTGCATTCATATATTAATACATATTATTGAAAAACACATAGATAGATTATTATGTACATGTGGAAATACAATATATAAAAATTCAATTAGTTCTAATTCCTTACGAAATGAAAATAACAGAAATTAAACCATAATAATTATAAAGAGGGGCTTTGGATGAAACGAAAAAAGAGTGGATTGAAGAAAAAGATTAGTGTGGGTAAATGCTTGGCAGTGTTGAAGTTATACTAGAACGAGGTAGGTATTTGTGTTTCAGAGTAACACAATTTCATTTAGATTTGGAATGCAATTACTGGTGATATCTCAAATTGGCATCCGTGGTGAGCCGTGGCAATTACTTTAGGAAAGAAAAGGCGGTTTCTATTGGTTTATTTTTAAATCATAGGTTATTTTGACAATTTTGACACTGACAGCTGTTTCTCGCTCGAAATCTTGACAGAAATTGAGTATCACACCCAAACAGTGCGTTTTTTGAAAAGAAAGTTTTGGCCGAAATGAAGCACTAGCCGCGCCTACGTTAACAAACAAAATTGCTGCATCTGGCTCGGAAAACTCGCACGTTATTGTCGAGAAGCCATGTGCAGGGATAAAGTCCCCTACCTTAGTGGGACATATAAGTCCCGAAAAACTAAGCATAACATTTCCTTGCGAAACTGACAAGAACTATGGGATACGTGATCTAGCGAAAAGTCAGGAACAAATTCTTTGAATGCATTTGTTTCTAGAGCTTTGCTAAAAGTGAAAGCTGGAACATGCTCGAGCTTTGGACGACTATAAAACTGTTAAATTGAGAAAAAATATACAGAGTGTACTATATGATGGAAGAGTATATCCCATTTTTTCCACTTTTTCGTACTTTTTCCATCTTTTTTTTCGATGTAGTTCAGGCTTTAAACATTTTTTTCCACTTTTTTGTAGGCCCCAGTTATAGCTTTCATTGAAATGCATCATTGGAACAAATCAGTGGAATAATGGTTTACTTTTTTTGACAAGTCAGTTATAGCAGTCATTGAAAAGTTGCAGTCAGTTGAAGAACCTGTCAGTGAAACTAAACAGAGAAGACTCCAAAAATCGGAAAGCAAATAAATAATCGGAATTATGGGATTGCATAAAAGAAACAAAATGTAATAAAATGTTATTATTATTATTGAAAATGCTCAGTTTAATGAAAAAAAGAAAAAGTTACAGTACAAAAGAACAACTTGCAATAAACAATTCCAGGTTTCGAGGTTGGAGTTGATCATTGAAAGCAAAACTGACAGCTGAGAACAGAAAGAGAATCGAACACATCATTGAAACGATTGGGTTCCAAATTAGAGGAACGAAAATCAGCTGTTCATTGAAATCAATTTCAATCAGTGAAATAATAAAAGTGGATTTAAAGAAAAGTTTCAGAATTAAGTTGTTTTTTTCGTAAAAAAATTCCACAATTGATTAGCTTTATTTTGATACCAACTAAAGCCAATATTGTTTGATTAATCGTCTTAAAATCGTAAATCAAAATTTTCAATGATGCATTTCAATGAAAGCTATAACTGGGACCTTAAAGTAATAACTACCTTGGGAGCCTGGGAAAAGTAACTTACTTTCTCTTTGCTCTACTTATTCAAATCATAATAAATTTTCTTCTTTTGGTTCATATCAACAGCAGCATTAAGCTCGCCTCTGGTAAAACCACAAAATTGAGTCACAATAGCTAGTAGGAGTTGACTTTTAAATGTGTTACATATCTATGAAATCTTAAGTCCGATTTAGAGTTCATTACGAAAGCCGAATTGTTTTTTTTTTTTTTTTCTATTTCTAAAGGCCAATGCGTATACACAATTTTGTTTTACTCGTTTACCTTATTTTAGTGCTTATTCAATTTTCGGAAATTTCGGTTACACGTTCCGTGTATATAAGGCAAAAATATAACTTTAAAGTTTGTCGATTTTTAGGATCCTTGTGAAGTTATAATTCTATTGCGAACATACTCTTTTCGTATAACTAAGACTTTCCAAACAGTTATGTCTTTTTCGATTATTGGGCATTTCAGATTATGATCTGAGATTTCAGATTTCGAAATAATTTATTATAAAAACTCGTTTACATATGAGTTTTTTTTTTTTTTTTTTTTAACATTGCAAAATGGAAACTAGAAAAGGTTCTCAATTCGATGTTTGTGTTGTTTCCTTTTTTTTAATTTAATATTAGGCCTGTTTTTTTTTTTATAATTGCAGATTTGTCCAAATATATGTATGGCAGCACTGTAATGTGATCGCACATAGAATGGGAGGTCTTAATTGAATTGACACTTATAATCCAACATTTGTTTCAAAAAGTACTCTTTTACAACTACTGTTAAGCTAAAAACTGAGTAAATACAGCATATTTTTGAAAAGGCAAACATTTTAATCAAAATCGAAAATGTAGTATTCAAGATCCGAGCAGTTGCTTAAAGTGCCTACCAGAGACAATACTGAGACCCCCAACTTCGGCCGATTTTCCGTTACTTGCCTACAAGCGATATTTCTATGGGGTGGTACACGCTAAGTGCGTTAGTATTGTTACATAGAAATTCGTATTGACAAATGTCACGTTACTCACCAACACAGTTTCTGCCAGCGTTCATAGAATTTTGTCAGTTAAATTTGAAATTATTCGTTTCGTGTAAATAGTATTTTATTTTAGGAATAAGTGCACTTTTGCTGAAAATATTTATAAAAAATTATTACTGCAGAATGGTTGTAGGAAAGTTAAAACATTTTGTGCAATTTTTCTTCAGTTATTTAAGAAAAATGTACACATGAAATCGAAGTTAATGATAGGTATTCAAAAGCAGAAAATACACAACAATATTTGTCCTAATATGTTTCTAGTATATAAAACATCTCATTTAGATAGCAATATTAACTCAACAATTATATTTATCGTCTTTTAAAAATTTATAATAACCAACCAATAGCATTCAGTTATCTTAAAATGTCGTATTCCCGAACTCTATCAAATTCCCCCATGGTTGGTAGCAGTTGGGAGCATTGATTTTATATTTTTTGTATGTTTTTGCATGTCACGCGGATTCTAAATAGACATAACACCGATAGGAAAACAAAATGGCGAATTTGAAAAAAAAAAAAACTGAGGGGGCCAGCGGCAAGAGGATTGTGAGTTGGGGGTCTCAGTATTGTCTCTGGTGCCTACTGTTATAGCTTACTTCTTGTCGCAAACGAAGGAGGAAACCATTTTAAAAATATAAATAGTTCATGCATTTTGATTTTATTGAGCTTAAAAAATAATTCAATCGGAACTAAGATTTGCTTATGGCGTTTTTCATTGAAGATCCGAGAGAATTGCCCGGAAATTCAGAATTTATCTTTTCAATTAAATTCGTTGGAACACTTTTGGAATAGTGGTAGACAACATATGTGAGATTTGGTATTCTGTCACTACTTTTTATGTTTTCTACAGTCAATATGAATGTTTAAATGGGCCAAATCAATTTTGCCCTCATTATTATATATTTTCGGAGCACATTGCGAAAAATTTGTTTCTAATAACACAACAAACATTTCAATCTAACATTTTTCTTGTGTGTGTTGGTGAGTTCAGAGCAATTCTTTAAAAATATCCCGGACACTTCTGTCGTGTTAAGAATTGACCTGGAAGTGCACTTTTTTTGTCAATGAAAAATAGAAAACGTATCGAAAACGCCATTAGAGTTCATTTTTCATCCCTGGTGTGAACTACGAGCCCATTCGCTTTCGATTTTTAAGTTCGCCTCGTTTCGCAAATACTTTGAAGTATTACGTATTCAGATGTCACATAGATGAGTTGTATGCGTGTACTTGGTGGCGTTGATTTCTAATTAACTAATTTCAAGAGGTACTGAAAACTTGGCATCATGCTGGGTGCGGCATCCCATAAAAACAATAGAAATGGATCCGGATACCGGCCAAAAGTCGCATTTCACTAGGTTAGCTGTAGCATCGTAACACTACCCATCAGTGAACTCTGGGGTCGAATCGCCACTTTCGTGAATGAGCTACCCGTTCACGGAATTAAGTTGGTTTTACATGTGAAACAAAAAACAAATTCCGTCACGAAATGCTCGATCACGGAGGACGCGATTCGACCCCTGATGTTTCCCCCACCGAAAATTAATATCCCCATACAAATTGCTCAACGGGAAGAGTAAATTAGTCTCCTTCCTAAAACAACCCTGTATCCAATACTGAGCATACAATGGCTAAATTAGGAAAATAAAGCTTCAAGTGAAGGGACGATTGAAATATTTTCAATCTTCATGAAAGTGGGGGTGTATTCCAAGGCTTTTAAACGAAGGGAAAATGTTCAGGTGCGGTTGGTTATCCACCTGGATAAGGCCAGTCATTACTGCATGCGCTTTTTAATTAACATTAGGTAGCTGCAAACCCATCGAAGTGGTATAAATCAATAACTCTGAATTTACATTTCGTCGTTCCGATGTAGGTGTACCGTGTACGAGTCAATGCAGTGTGCAGGATAAATAAAGGATGCTAGGCTTGTGTTTGTCGTTTCCCACAACTGCAGAAATCGTAGTTAATGTTGGCAAAAGGATTTCAACTCTAATGAGTGTATGTACAATGTACATGGTATACTTGTATATAGTGTGCCATGTCTGTGCAAATGGATTGGAGTAAAGGACTGGGAAGGAATCTTACAAAGAAAAAGAAAAATGAATAGAAATACAAATAGAAATAGGTACATTGAGAAAAAGAAAAGTAAATAAACGAGTATTCATTTCGTGAATAAGTACATACATTGACATAATAATTGAAAAAAATGTTGTTTTTATGGAACAAAAAAAGTAATTAATTTTTTTTTAATAAATTTGGGGACGTACACACACAAAATGTTTATACAACGCATTCTCGCTCGAGAGGTTTTATATATATATATATATATATATATTTTGTTTGGTTTTTGTTTTAGTCTTTCGTTGGGTTAGAATTTTTTGGTAAATTTTTGGCGATTTTTTTTTTGTCGCGTTTGAAAAACACAATTTTGGTTAAAGAAAAAGTTTTTTTTTTTTCTGATCGCTTTTGGTTATGTTAATGACATATGTTAATTACATATGATATGGATTTCGGCTGGTTGGTAGCAGTAGAGTAGCACAAGCACCTGTCCTGAGGATGATGTCTGTAGATACGATGAAACGTCCGTCTCGATCATACAGCTTCTCAGTGTATCAGGTATGAACATGCCTTTTTGCACAACACCCTGTGCAAGAAAGTTTGTCTATTTGTTTTGCTGCGACTGTGTTTTAAGGATCCTTTGGGGTATATAGTTGCAGGTATACTCTTTTTTCTCTGCGTAAGTATGGAAGATATATATATGTATATATATATATATATATATATATATATATATATATATGTTGCTTTTTATATTCTAAATTGTTTTGGCTGCAATCAGTCAGTAGTTCCTTTGGTTATTATTTGATCCGTTTAATTGTATATGTGGTGTGAAAAATGAAAACTAGATAACGTGGCAATAAAAGAAATCCTTCTTTTCTAGTTTGTACGAGTAGCTTCTACATAAACTATGAATTTGAGAAATTACTGTCGAGCCAAAAAATTGAAATCCTGTTGTAAGGAGGAGGATTTACGTTTAAATATCTATCATGTGGAAAAGTGTGGGCAACGACTTACCTGTCAAGTAGTGAATCGTGGAATATAGTGTTTTTTATCGCGTCGCTATAGCAGGAACTTATTCTCCGAACTGAAGTTCTACTGTTTGCGCTTATTTGGAATTGAACAAACGGAAAAAGAATTTCCATAGTTTTTTGTATTCGTTTTCTTTGTTACAGTACTGGCTGTGGGCCTAGCTCTCCGTCAGGTAGGGGCGACCTGCAAAATAGAATGCAAGTAGAGGTTCACCAAAATGTTGAGATTAACGTCGCGATTTAACGTCACAGAAGTGGAGTACACATAAGTTTAATTGAAATGTGTATAATATGATTGATTATAAAAAAATAAAAAATAGTAAAAAAAATCTCCTTCATCAAAAGTTTTGATAACAATAACTTTTAGATTATTCATCTGCTATAGCAGTACATAATATAACATTGCGAGTTTTTAAAAGTTGAAGCTCTCAGGAACAGGCAATTGTCGCAAGTTCTGGTTAAAGAGACTGCACTGTTTATGGCTCTTACACTTAACAAGATTTTTGAGTACGAGGACAAGCGTATTTAGAGTGTAAGAATTCAGAGATTTTTTTGAATATACCGATGGACGTGTGTGGGTGTAAAGGAAGTGAAATTTTCTGATTGTGTAATCTCCAAGTGGCAGTGATGCCATTCTGGCATTTTCAATGCTAGATCTAGCATTTTCGAAGACTTGAAAGCATTTTCTTTTTTAAGAAAAATGACAGATGCTATTTTGGCATTTTTTTTTTTTTTGGATTTTAGTATTTTTCGATACGCATATGAAATGTGAAACGTAAGCGGATAATGTGCGAGTGCGATAAATCATGCCTATTGGGTCGTATGAATAAAGCGTAGCACTTGCTTTTACTTACCATAGTTACCTCACCTCAATATACACAAAGGAACATGGCGGTCACCTGATCATCAAACCGTCAACCAAATTGATCACGTTGCGATCGACGCAAGGCACTCCTCCAGTATTCTAGATGTCCGAACTTTCCGAGGGGCCAACATAGACTCGGACCACTACCTTGTCGTAGCCAAGGTACGGATGCGGATATCCCAGACACCACAACAATGAGAAAATACTGTGAGGAGATTTAACGTCAGACGACTACAAACGCAACAAACCGCCAGAACCTTTGCCGATCGCGTATCCCTCAACCTCTTGAGAAGTCCTATACTGCCAGCATCAAGTGCCGAAGACCAGTGGCGCCGATGCCAAGAAGCCATCAAAACCGCCGCAACTGATGTGCTCGGTTTCACCAGCCCACCCCCTCGAAACCCCTGGTTTGACGAAGAGTGGCGGCAAGCACATGCAGCAAAACAAAGTGCCTACGAAGCGTCGCTGCATAGAAGGACGAGAGCAGCTCTACGAGCAAAAAAAGGAGGGAAGAACATCGGCTTCTCCGGAGAAAAAAGAGAGAGCATGAGAAGCGCGCGATCGAGGATATAGAGAGGTGTTACTCCAGGAACAATGTTCGGAAGTTTTACCAAAAGGTAAAAAGAACGTGTCATGCCAACAAGACCCGAACGGAGACCTGTAGAGACGAACAAGGAAACCTTGTAGTAGAGTCACAGTCGGTGCTGAGGACATGGAAAAACCATTTCTGCAGACTGCTAAACGGCGAAGACGACACAAATTCCGCTGTCAGGCAGAACGGGCCATTCAACCTGGACGATGAAAGCCAAGATTTCCGTCCACCTGACCAAAATGAAGTGAGGATAGCAATATCTAAGCTTAAGTCCAACAAGGCTGCTGGACCGGACGGCTTAACTGCCGAGCTGTTTAAGGCAGTGGGAGATGACCTGGTAGAGAGCATACACCAACTCGTCTCCAAGAATTGTTCAGACGAAAGTATGCCTGATGAATGGAACCTCAGCATCGTTTGCCCGATCCACAAGAAAGGAGACTCTCTAAACTGCGCCAACTATAGAGGCATCAGTCTCCTTAACACTGCGTCTGCTGTACTATGTGAACGCCTGAAACCTTTCGTCAACGATCTGATAGGTCCCTATCAGTGCGGTTTTAGGCCCGGTAAGTCCACGACCGATCAATTATTCACACTACGGCAGATCCTGCAGAAACCCCAAGAAGTCCAGATCGATACTCACCATCTTTTTATCGATTTTAAGGCCGCATATGACAGCATTTATAGAGACGAGCTATACAGAGCCATGTCTAGTTTTGGCATCCCTGCCAAACTTGTCAGATTGTGCAGAATGACGATGGAGAACGCTCGCTGCTCCGTAAAGGTCGGAAACAATCTCACCGAGACCTTTGATGTCAAAAAAGGATTTAGACAAGGTGATGCGCTGTCATGTGACTTCTTCAACATCATTCTTGAGAAGATTGTGCGAAACTCACAAGCCAACACCAGAGGCACAATTTTCTATAAGTCTGTGCAACTGCTTGCATACGCTGACGACATTGACATTGTTGGTACTGAGCGGTAATTCACGACGATTTGTAGCAGCAAAAAAATATATGAAAATCCAACGATGGGAAGAAAAGAAAACAGCGAATTCCCTTAACAGATCTTAATATATTGTTACCGCCTTCGATGCTGGTCCAAATCCAAGTGACCGAGAAACAATGATACAAATTAGAGTAAGAATAATAAGCACAAAGAAGAATAAAGAAGAACATAGAATTGCAGTAATTTACAGCAAGCAACAAACAACAAGTAAATCAGAATTTACGTTACTCGATTAGATAACTTAAAGAAGGCAAGTATTGAGTGACTTTATACATAGGGTAAATTACGTGGTTATTGTTATGGTGAACACATAATATTTCCAAACATTCCGCCGCCCCTGGAACACAGTTTCAGCTTACGGGTAAAAGTGCCAACTTATGGATAGGTCGACGAAAACTTCCATTGGCTGTCCTAAGAGTGACCACTCGAACTCGTCCGTCCTTTCCGGGGTGTGTACCAGTCACTCGTCCCATTACCCATTTGCCTGGAGGTAGGTTTGGATCCTTTACGATAACGACGTCATCAACTTGCATGTCACGTTTCACCTGCTGCCACTTAGGTCGATTTTGGAGTGATGTGAGATACTCCATGCTCCATCTCTTCCAGTACCCTTGTACCTTGGCTTGAATTGACTGCCAGGATGACAAACGATTGGTTGGTATGTCCAATGACGGCTCTGGAATCGCAGAATAAGGTTCACCTAGAAAGAAGTGAGCAGGGGTTAGTGGATCAATATCGTTATCAGATATCTGACATAGAGGCCTAGAGTTAAGTATTGCCTCTATTTGGGTAAGAAGCGTGTATAACTCTTCGAAATTAAGAGCATCTTCTCCGATTACCCTTCGAAGATGATGTTTGACGGATTTTACACCCGCCTCCCATAATCCGCCGAAATGGGGTGCCGAAGGGGGGTTGAAATGCCATGTAATACCATCACGTGCTAGCGTTTCTTCTACCGACGAGTTGTGTTCTGCTGAAAGAACGAGGTTATGCATTTCCGATAGTGCGCGGGAGGCACCCCGAAAATTTGTCCCATTGTCGGAGTACATATGCGACGGTTTCCCACGTCGCGCGACAAATCGTCGGAGTGCTGCCAAAAACGCTTCCGTTGTTAGGTCGCTGGCGAGTTCAAGGTGTATCGCCTTCGTCACTAGACACACGAATAGAGCAATATATCCCTTGGTTACATGAACCCTTCTTCCGATTTTGGTTTTGATTGCGATCGGACCGGCGTAATCGCATCCACAATGAGCGAACGATCTACATTGACGAACTCTTTGGGGTGGTAGATTTCCCATTAATTGTGCGGTGGTCGTTTTCTTCTGTTTGAAGCATGGTATACAGTTGTGAGCGATTTTCCTTAGCAAGTTTCTGCAGCCGATGACCCAGTACTCTTGACGGATGAGTGCGAAGAGAGTCGATACTCCTGGATGAAGAAATCTGTGATGTGCGTCGAGTAGAATTAACCTTGTGATGCGATGCTCTTTAGGAATAATTATTGGGTGCTTTGCGTTGTACGAAATTGCGGCTTCCTCGAGTCGTCCTCCCACTCGTAACAGTTTATTCGTATCAAATTTTTCAAAGTGTTGAATTGATTTTCCAAAATGTGTGTCTTGTAGCCATCTGATGAGACTCAGCTTTGCGTTGTGCAATTCGGCAGCCTGTAAATGATGACCAACGATATGAGTCCGTTTGCTGCTATTCGATATGAATCGAAATAGAAAGGCAACGCTTCTGATCAACTTATTCCAAGACGAGATTGACGTCGATAGAGTTTCGAAGGGATGATCAGGGACTACTGCTACCATCGATTGCTGTATCTGTTTCCTTTCTTCCTTTTTACAATCCGGGTGCTCTTCGAATTCGATCGTGATAGGCCAATTTTGCATATTTTGCAGAAGCCAATCTGGCCCATGCCACCAAATCGGATGTTCCCAAAGCTTGGATGGCGTTATTCCGCGAGACGCGCAATCGGCCGGGTTGTATTCCGACCTCACGTGGAACCATCGATTTCGCGGAATTGTATTGAGGATTTCTGCAGTGCGATTCCCAACGAACGTATCCCAACGGCGACATGGTGAAGACAGCCAAGATAAGACTATTCTGGAATCACTCCAAGCGAAAACATCTGCAAAGGTTATTTGAAGTGATTTTTGGACAGCATCAAGAAGTCGAGCCAATAAAAGAGCTGCGCATAATTCGAGGCGAGGGATACTAAGTTGCTTCAGTGGTGCAACGCGAGTCTTAGCAGTTACAATTCGGACTTCGATCTGCCCATTGGGTAGCTGATATCGGGAATAAATAACGGCAGCATAGGCGGCTGCCGAAGCATCTGAGAATCCGTGAAGCTGAAATGATGCGTCTGATAAACCAATCGATCTAGGAATGGCCAGTTGAGTTAAAACTGATAATTCTTCACGATATTTCAGCCATTGCGTTGAGATAAGGCCCGGAACTTCGTCATCCCATTCCAACTTACGATGCCATAGATCCTGAAAGATAATCTTTAGTAAAATGACAGAGGGTGCGAGGAAACCGAGTGGATCAAAAATACTGGCTATATCTCTCAAAATTTGTCGCTTTGTAACATTTTCAATAGAAGAAAGGTTTAACCGAAAACTAAAAATGTCCATCCGAGAATTCCAATAAAGGCCTAGAACCTTAACCCATGGATCGCCATCGTTGTCCAGTGAAACCGCTTCATTTTGAGCTTCATCACGATTTTCCAGCAGCTCTAAGCAATTGCTTTGCCATTTGCTTAGGGTAAATCCTCCTTTAGACAGAAGGTCGATCAGCGATTGTTTTTTATGCAAGGCGGCTTCCAATGTATCGGCACCGGATGCCACATCATCCACGTAAAAATCATTTGCAATAATATCAGCTGCAACAGGAAGCTCATTTCTATAATCATGAGCGAGTTGTTCCAAGACCCGAATTGATTGAAAAGGTGCACATGATGTGCCATATGTCACGGTGCACAGCTGGTAATGCTCAAGAGGGTCATTGGGCGTTTTTCGCCAAACGATTCGAAGGAAATCTTTATCCTTATCCGATATCCAAATTTGTCGGAACATTTTGACAATGTCTGCCGTAAACACAAATTTATATTTTCGGAATCGTAGGCAAACAGAAAACAAATTTCTTTGAATCGGTGGACCAATCATTAGGCATTCATTTAGTGACTGTCCACTGGTATCCTTAAAGGATCCATCGAAAACCACACGAAGCTTTGTGGAAGTGCTTTCGAGTTTGAGAACAGAGTGATGTGGGAGATAAAACACATTTTCCCGAGCGATGTCTTCGTGCGAAAGCCTGCGCATATGTCCTAACGAAAGATATTCTTCGAGAAACCGAGTATAGCCATGACGAAGTTGTTCATTCTTCAAGAACCTTTTTTCCATAGACCTTAGACGATGAATTGCACCAGTTAAGGTACCCGAGAACTGTGGTGGATTTTTAAAGGGGAGGTCTACGATATACCTTCCATTAGCATCCCTTCGATGTGTTCTAAGGAAATGCTCTTCTATTTCCCTTTCTTCTGGGGCTAGAAACGATTTTGGATCTACTTCCTCAATAGTCCAGAAAGCTTGTAGCATCGCGTCCACATCGAGAATACTGTGATGCGATTGAACATTTGGTGGTTGATCTTGCATCAACTGGCCAGCCAAAACCCAACCAAAAACTGTCTTTTGAGCAATCGGATATCCTCCTTCACTATACTTCAAATCACCCTGTAGTATATCCCAAACTTTATCAGCTCCTAATAGCATATCTATTGAACTTGATATGTTGAAAGATGAATCCGCTAAATTCAGTTCACTAAGGTGATCCCAATCCTGAACATTAAAAGAAATCGTTGGTAAGTTGGCTGTGACCTGAGGTAACACATATGCATCAACCGAAATAGTAATTTCTTCGAAACGAGATGTGAGGCGCATCGAAACAATACCCCTAGATTTGCCTGCACTGGCAGAACCTATCCCACTGATAAGTACTCGTGCATTTCGACGTTTCAATCCCAGCCGTTGAGCGCAGGATTCAGAAACGAAGGATACTTGAGATCCCGAGTCTAGGAGGAACCGCACTTGTTGATATTTACCCGTACTATCTAATACATTGCCAATAGCAGTGGGCAATAGAGTGTGCGGCAGACGATGCTGTTCACTTAAGGAGTGGTTATTTATGATGCGATCTGATGACAGTTGAGATGAAGCATGAGAGCTATTGCTTGATCCAGGTTGATCACAATGCCCACCTTGAGTCGAGTTTGTAGTTATCGAATTTAAAGAAACAGAATGTGCAGGAACGGAGTTTGTACAATCGAAATGAACAAGGGTATGGTGACGAGTGTTGCATGTTCTGCATCGAGACCTAGATGAACAACGAGCTGAAGTATGACCCGAGCGCAGACAATTAAAGCAGATTCTATTCGATTTGACGAAGTCTCTTTTGCTCTGAATGTCCATGGCCAAGAAATCTGCACACTGAGGTAAAAAATGCGTACCTGAGCATTTGGGACATGAGGAATTAGGCGACGACGAAACATGCATACTCCTAACGGCAGAATTTTTGCTTTTGTTTGGTTCGCGAACATGACCTCTGCAGCTTTCCATTGCCTCACAACGTCGTTCCAAAAAATTGAGGAATCTATCTATTGTTGGATAGTCCTCTTCAACACTAGCTTGAGACCATGCCTGCCGTGTTTCCGAATCTACCTTATTCAGCAGAAGGTAAATTAGCCATGGGTCCCTATCCAATGAATTTATGGAAGAGAGTCCCCTAACTACTTCATCCGCTCCGTCGGATATCCTTCGCAATGTGGTTACGTTTGGAGCATTAATGGATGGTAAATCGAAAAATGTTTTAATAAAATTATTTATGATGTGACGCGGTCTATCATACCGGCCTTCTAACCGTTCCCATGCCTGAGTGTACGTAGCGTCGGAAATAGTAATATGGCTGAGCAGATTTAATGCGTCTCCCCTGAGATGGGATTTCAACAGATGAAACTTTTGCGTTGGGGATAGATTGGATCGGTTGTGGATAGATCCCTCGAACATATCCCTAAATGTCGGCCAGTCGCGATAGTTTCCCGAGAATGGTTCGATCCTAATTTGTGGGAGAAGAGTTTCTACCCGTTGTGACGACGACGATGACAACGTTGATGAGTTGAGACGATCTGCTAAAACAGCTTGCTGTTGAGCCAAACGATCTACGGCAGCAACTTGCTGTTCAGCGAAGCGAGCTCCATCATCTTGTGGCTTGGGCGCAATGCGCTCCCTTATTGCGGCAAGCATAATTGATTTTACGACGAGGTATTTCGATTCGAACTCATCGAAATCCGGATCAGGATTTACATAGCCCTCCTGATCGGCAAACTCGTACATCGAGTCTTGAGTGACCTTAAATTCTTCCCATAATTCATTGACCTTTTCAATGCGAACTTCTAATGCTTCTAGTGTTACCGTGTCCACTAAATGTTCCGTAAAGGAAGCGTGTTTAGTTAGCGACCCTTTTAGACGACCACGTATACCACGTAAAACGGATAAATTTGCTTTAGAAGTCATCTTCCTTCAACGTTCAATAAATTTCACTCGCAAGTTGAAAATAACACGAGTATGAACCCTAGCTGTACCTTTCTAGTGTAAATCTGCAGCGATCAAACAACGAAATTGACACGTGGAAATAGCAACCCAATTCCAATCCTATACGACAGCACATCAATAGACGCCAGCACAATCAATGAGCACAGAGCAACCACAAGCTAATTCTGAAGAATTCCAATTATGCGCGCGAGAATCTTCACCAACAAGAACCCAATTCAATGAACAATCCAAATTAACAGATTCCAAAAAAATAGCGATTATCGATAAAGCGATCCGGCTCGATACGGACCAAAATGAGCGGTAATTCACGACGATTTGTAGCAGCAAAAAAATATATGAAAATCCAACGATGGGAAGAAAAGAAAACAGCGAATTCCCTTAACAGATCTTAATATATTGTTACCGCCTTCGATGCTGGTCCAAATCCAAGTGACCGAGAAACAATGATACAAATTAGAGTAAGAATAATAAGCACAAAGAAGAATAAAGAAGAACATAGAATTGCAGTAATTTACAGCAAGCAACAAACAACAAGTAAATCAGAATTTACGTTACTCGATTAGATAACTTAAAGAAGGCAAGTATTGAGTGACTTTATACATAGGGTAAATTACGTGGTTATTGTTATGGTGAACACATAATATTTCCAAACAGGTACAACACAGCGAGCTGTCACTGGTGCGTTTGCAAATATTAGTACAGAAGCGGCAAAAATGGGTTTAGTGGTGAATAAGGGTAAAACAAAATATATACTGTCAACAAGAAGGGACACACAACATCGACGAATCGGGCAGAATGTCACGATAGACAGCTATAACTTTGAGGTAGTTAGGGACTTTGTCTACCTTGGCTCCGCTATAAACTCTGATAACGACATCACATCAGAAATCAAACGAAGAATCACACTTGCCAACCGCTGTTTCTTTGGCCTAAGACGGTAACTGATAAGTAAGGCCTTGTCGAGAAATACTAAGGAAACTCTGTATAAGACCCTCATCATCCCAGTCCTGCTTTATGGTGCAGAAGCATGAACGCTATCAAAGGCGGATGAAGATCTCCTTGGTCGTTTCGAACGCAAAATTCTTCGAGTGATTTTTGGTCCCGTTTGCGTTGACGGGCTTTGGAGGAGAAGATTTAACAGCGAACTCTACGAGCTGTACAGCGACATCGACCTAGTCAGAAAAGTACGCATCAGTCGTCTAAGATGGCTGGGACATGTAGAGCGAATGGACACCAACGCTCCGGCCCGAAGAGTCTTCGATTCTAACCCGGAGGGACAACGCAGTAGAGGAAGACCTCGCCTTAGGTGGCGCGCGCAAGTGGAAGGGGACCTCAACCAACTTGGAGTGCGCAACTGGAGGCAGTTAGCCAAAGATCGCGCTAACTGGAGAGGCGTATTGGTTGAGGCCCAGGTCCACCCCGGACTGTAGCGCCACCTAAGTAAGTAAGTAAGTAACTTGCTTTTACTCAAAAGAAATGTCAATCTCGAGGCATTTGCTACGTTTCGTATGAATAAAAACCAATTTGAGTTGGTTCCAACTTTTGACATGTTCGAAAAGCGGCGGCACTGACCTTTTACTTATATCGGTATCAGAGTTGTAAAAAATGAAATCTTTACAGTACTGCAGTCATTTGATTAAAAAGATGAATTTTGAAATCTTTTTACTTCACTTAACTACTTTTACTTCAAATTTTAAATCGCAGTATATTTTGAAGTCTTAAGTGAAAAAATCACCTGATGCAGTCAAACGACTTAAAGTCAAAAGATTGCATTACTTTTTGATTGCTTGAATTCTTTGAAGTCTTTTTGAAGTCTTTCAATGTATTGCAGTCTTTTGAATGCTTGAAGTCTTTTGATTTATTTGAAGTATTTTTTGAAATTGTTTTTCTTGTAGTTCATGCACCTGTACATTTTTAAACTTACATTTTATATCTGAAATATGAATTTCAAAAATTCAAATCAATAATAGTTTTTTTTGAAGTGAAACTTCTTATGCGACTTCCAACTCAAGGACGCGTTAAACGTTTAACGCTAATAATTGGATACTCAAAGGTGTGAGCGAGGGTGAGGGTGGCGCACATTGCACAGCACAAGCACGTTCATATGAAAAAAGTGGTGGTTGTTTCTGAGGAAATGCGCAGATGGCTGTTGGTTGACGTGCGCTGATGGACTCAAAGGTGTGAGCGAGGGTGAGGGTGGCGCACATTGCACAGCGCAAGCACGTTCATATGAAAAAAGTGGTGGTTGTTTCTGAGGAAATGCGCAGATGGCTGTTGACGTGCGCTGATGGACGTGGTGTGTATATAAATTGAGTTCAAGGTTTTTGTTTTAATGTTTGTTATAGTACATACCTACATACGTTGATACCTACAGTAAAGAATTGAAGAATTCAAGAAGTAAGGACGATATAGGTGAATTATGTTGTTTGATTTATTGAAGTGAAACTTCTTAAACGCTTAATGCTACTATAAGCATTGCATACTCAAAGATGTGAGGGTCCCGCTCCTGCTTCAGACTATGCAATGGTGAGTGAGTTTATTGGCAGCAAATGCTGGGAGAGGAATATTCTGTGGTGAAGATTAATTTCCAAAAATAATGACTAAATCGGCAATTAAAGTCTTGTTTTGATACAGTTCTGCATGCATTAATCTTGTCTTTGCCAAATTGTGCCCAGCCGCTGCTGAGTAAGCAGTCCTTGTAAACCCCAACAATGTAGGTATTACCTATGTATTTCTATTTCATTGTGACAGCAATTTAATTTATTAAAAAGCGAGTAGTACAATACCTAGAAGCACAGAAATGTCTATTCAGCTTGTCGCTGAATATTTTAAATTCCTTCCCTTCGAGAACTTCTTTTTGCAAAAAGAAAGAAAACCATTCCCATTATTTGGAAATATCTAAATTTTGTCACAGGGGCTGCAATGTGCAGGGAAAATTTGTACAAATCTTAAAATTCACACTCACTAAGAGTATATTTTTAGCCAAAGTAACGAAAAGTTGATCGCTTCTTTCTTCCTTGTCCTGGGGAGCATGATGTCCAATGAACGTTTAGTGAGGACATTGATGTTGATGCTGACACCCATTATAATAAAGCCCCCGGTCGATGATTTTCCAAATTGTCGGTCGGAATTTTTGGATGACCCTCTTACTTTATAGAGAGCCTTTGATTTTGAATGAGAAAACAGAGAAGACATTGAACTTCAACGTAAGTTAAGATAGGGAGGGTGTTTCAGGGCTGTCGTTTGGAGGCAAAAAGCAGCAGCACGACGAGTCGACAAAAAGCAGTACATATAACGTATACGATGTAGCTATGTATGGAGCTACTTATCAACATTGAAATTAATTCACTTACATTTATGTAAATTGCTTTTACTCATTAAACAAATATTATAAGACAATTCAATTGCCATTTCCGTTTGTTCCTGTCATAAACAAATCATACTGAGACCCCCAACTCACAATCCTCTTGCCGCTGGCCCCCTCAATTTTTGCCAGGAATCCGCCATTTTGTTGTCCTATCCGTGTACGCCAATGTAAAAAGATTAGGTGCGAATGTGTTGGTTGAGAGGATTTTTGACATTTGTCAATACGAATTTCTATGCAACAATACTAGCGCACCTAAACTTTTTGGGAGCGTAAAATTTAGCTTGTAGGCAAATAACTGTTAATCGGTCGAAGTTGGGGGTCTCAGTATTGTCTCTGGTTCCTGTTGTCTCGAATGTCAATCTTTCTCTGGGTATGTTTGTAAAGCAAATGCAGGACTTATACTTTAAGGGTGCGTCTGTATTTCAGATGCTTAAAATTCATAATAATCTTGGAAGATTTTAAGAACAAAATGCGCATATTTTTAAAAAGCATGATTTTAAGTAGCTGTGCAGCACAACAGTACAAATACTGCTATTGTAGTACAACGATAGCCCTGGAGTGTTTTCGGAAATGTAAAAAAAGTCATTTGCAATTGCAAATCCATCCATAGATTTGGATATTTCTCCACTCGAAAATGATAATTAAAAGATGCGATCAATTATGAATTGTAAGCAATATTAATAAAGTTTGTCTTAAAGAAACAATATGATTTCACTAAAAATCAATTTTTACCCCTTCCTATTTTCATTTCCACATTACGAAGTTTCACTTCTTCCGCGCGGAGGGACTCCACGCACTACTTTTTTTTCAAGAAAAAATACTTCATATCAATTAAAAGACTTCAAGACTGCAATACATTGAAAGACTTCAAAAAGACTTCAAAGAATTCAAGCAATCAAAAAGTAATGCAATCTTTTGACTTCAAGTCGTTTGACTGCATCAGGTGATTTCTTCACTTGAGGCTTCAAAATAGACTGCGATTTAAGATTTGAAGTAATAGTACTGCTATGAAGTAATTTTACTGAAGGTTCAATAAGCAATCAAATGACTGCGACTTCAGCGAATGCAATACTAAAGTATTTAGTTTTGTTCATCAAATTACATTATTCTACAGCAATCGGAATCCTCCTTATAATTGACAATAATTCTGAGAAAGTTGGTGGATTCGCCGTCCCCTTATAGAGGAACCTCAATTTTTTGATTTATTCCTTTGCTTGCACCACAAGACTTACCGTTGTGCAAAATTACAAGATTCCACGATTTTGGGGAGTACTCCATAATTTTGATGATTTGTCAGTCAGTCAGTTACGGTTTTTGTGATTTTTTAAGCCCTATATTTCAGGAATCACTAATGCTAAAAATTGGTACTGAAACCGTCTGAGTTGTTCCTGTAAAAAGGGTGTAGTACCTGAAGTGATTTTTTTTATTTTCTGAGATATTTTTAGGGTCGAAATTCCTTACTAAAGAGGGAGTTATATTTTATATTATATAGATAGGCAAAAAAATACATTCAGATAAATTTGTAGTATAAAAGACAAATTATATATATTTTTTTTAAAGGTGGGGAAAACAAATTTTGTTTTGTCTAGAATTTTAATTTGTTCGCTTCATACATTCTAGCATATTTTTTTTGGAGTCTAGCATTTTCTTTTTTGAAATTCTGGCAACACTGCCAAGTGGTTGGAATTATTTTAAGGTACCTATTAAATATGGTTGAAAAAAAGGAGAAGTGGGTACATAATATTTGCGTCGCTGTTATTGCATTTTTTATGAGTTTTAAACAAATATATGAACACATAGATCGGCTTATGGGTAGTCCGGACTTGAACACCCTGAGGACAACCCTGACAAAGATGCATACTTCGAGTATGAATCCGACAAGACAAACACAATATATGTAAAATAGACTTAAGAAAACAAACATTGTATACCGTTGGGCCCATGTTGTTGAGCCAACACCTTTAAATAAAATATATTCACCATCACTTGTTACCAAAATTGTATATACAAAAAGTTTAATAAAAGCAAAATGTAAAACGTTAAATGCTTATGGGTAGTCATATTTGAGAAATAATAAAAAAAGACAGATTTATTCGAATTTTTTAATTTTTCGAAAAAAACATAAAATACTGATATTATCTTTGACATTCGTAAGATTACGCAAACAAGACAGTACCAACTATTGCAATGCTTAGTTTGAAAAATGCTATTGGTTAACTATTTAGCTGAAAACTGAATACAAGTTATTGTTCAGGATGTTAGCATTACTTTGTTTTTAAGGTTTTATCGTTATCAAAATTTGGATTTTCGAGATATAAGCAGTTTTTAAAATCAGCGTTTTCGGTGATTCAAATTGAAAATAAAGGACGCAATCATTTTGAGATTATTTTACTCTATATTTGCATTTTGGTCAAAATCGTTACTGCCATTTTCTAGAACTAAATTTTTAAGAAGCCCATTTCACGATAATAGAGAGCAAAAAACTGGCTACTCAGTCATGGTAACCTCGCCTACTTAACTTAAATATTAATTTTGGTTGAAATCGTTAGAGCCGGTTTCGAACAAATCAAACTGGTTGGAACATTTTATATGGGAAGTACAATTAATATTGAGGTTAACTTGCAAAAAAAAAAACGGCGCCGAACTGTAAGTCCCCAAACTCCAAGTCCGAAGGGATCATACGGCCAGACAGACGGACCCAATTATGCGACCGACTTTTTTAAGTTCTTCTATCATGGTCATGTCAGATTTGATCATCTCGAGCTCTAAGTTTTGTACGGATACAAAATACAATGCGCCGTACTTATAACAAATTTTAGTCTCGACTTTAGATTTAAGGAGGCTCACAATTGCGAAATTTTTATGGAAAATATAGCCATTGTAAACTACTAAAATTTAAAGTCGAAACTAAAAATGTTTATTGGTAAGGCCCAATATCTTCTCTAGAGAGCTAAAAATGTAAATATACTATATTATGTGAGTTGTGAGTTGTAGTTCTGAAAGTTTAGAACGTGAACAATTCAACTCAAACTATTGATATATTCAAAAAAACAATTTTACACTATTAAATATATATTTGACAAAAAAAAAAAAAAACACTTAGGACTTACCATCCTCTAGTCTGTCAGAGAACACAGGAAGTAAAATATTTTTCCGGAAAACCATTTTGTTAACAAATATTGAGAACCAAAGTGCGTATGCGGTTTCTGTACGAAATTCAAGATTAATTTTGTTGCCGTATTTCACTGCACTTTCCAATATTACTTACACATTTTCTCTTTACATAGTAGTACACATGTCACAATTCTGGAAAAATGAATATGAACATAAAATGTGCCCTTACAAATACAGAAAAGACAATTGCAATTAATTTACTTTGAAGCCCCCCGCCTCCGGTGCGCCGGTCGAATTAAATATACTCTTAGATTGACAGATAAAGGGCTATTGCGCCAAATTAAATGGTAGCCAGACAACAAAGAGTGCTAAAAATAACTTCTAGGTTAAGGTTTAATAATTCCATTCAAGTTTTGTGGATTAAGGGCCGAACCGTTCTTGATAGTACAAACCTTCATCGAACTAACAAACAAAAACACAATTACACAAAAAGATGATGTCATTGACCTTTGAGAATACTACTACTAAGTAAAAAATGTTACTGCCACCCGTCCTATGGAAACCACGCCAACAGGCCTATAGGAAGGCTCAGGTTGAGATGTTTGGATTAAGCTCGACTTCTATTTTTAACTAACTGATGCTGCCTACTTAAATCCGATCACTTAAAGTTGTACTTAAATTAAGTATCCAACACCCGCGAGCCTTAAAACTTATGGACGGGAATGAAAGAAAATCACAAAAAGTTTTTATAATAAATCCGAGGCATGCGAATTAGGTGCAACATCTTTTCGTGCGTCACAATTCATAATTTAGCGGTGGACAGTACGCGTCAAAAGACTTTTTACTATGCCCACATCTATATACCTATTTAAGTTGATTTTACATGAGAAACAAAAACAAATTCCGTCAATGCTCGTTACCGGAAGACGCGGTTCGACCCCTGTTTTCAGTTGACGTTTATGGAGGAGTAACCGACAAACCTAGTCAAGAAAATCATGCCTGCATACTCAGATGATATTCCGATGTGTCAAAATTAAAAATATACCGCGGGAATACAAAAACAGTTCAATTTGACTAGTCCCTAACCTATTCCAGACAAGTCTAGTCGACATTTAACATGAACTATGCATCCGAACAAAAACTTTCACCTTTAGGCTTGGTTAAATCGGTTTACAAGTTGACACCAAAAATGGAAACAATGAGGGCGCCTCTGACAGTACCATCTCAGCTGTAAGTAGGCAGAATCATGTCATATGAACAGCTATGTAAACTTTGACCGGTGCCAATGCGTTCTGTTGGATGAGGGCAACTTTTAGTTTTTTTTTAATAAGACGTTATTACACAATTCTTGATACTAAACTCCTTGACAAGTATTTTTCTTAGCATGTCTCAGGAACCCATCAAATATATTCTTTACAGACCTCGAGAAGGCAAATGCACTTGCTCTCACTTTTGAGCGTAATCATTGTATATCGCAAAACTTGAGTGATATGCATACAATTTCATTAGTAGATAGCGCGGTTCAAACGCTCAGATCTTTAGAAATAGATTTACCGGTAGACGCCTATGTATGTGATGATGGTATTGAGTTTTTCATAAATAACTTGGTAACAAGAAAATCTGGAGGGCTAGATCTAATAAGAAATGTATACATCAAGGAGTTACCTAAAATCGGTGTCAAAATGTTGACATATGTTATGAACGCTTGTCTAAAATTGCAGTATTTCCCACTTAAGTGGAAGCTTGCAAAAGTGACACCGATATTAAAAGCGGGAAAGCCCCCAGATGATCCAAATAATTACCGACCAATCAGTCTACTTAGTAATTTGAGCAAAATTTATGAGAGGCTTCTAAAAGAGAAAATCACTAAATTTACTGAAGATAACCATATTCTGCCTGATTAACAATTTGGGTTTAGGCGCTTTCATAGCACTTCCCATCAAGTAATGAGGATTTGCAATCATGTAAGAAGTAATCGGTTAGTAGGAAAATCAACTGGCATGATTTTAGTTGACATAGAACAGGCTTTCGATTCAGTTTGGCATAATGGTCTGATCTTCAAAATGATCAACCTCAATTTCCCACCTTATCTGTGCAATATATGTAGTTCTAAGTTTTCTATCTGATCGATGTTTTGAAGTGCATGTCAACAGTGGTGTGTTTAAATTAATACAATACAAGTCAGGAGTACCTCAGGGCTCAGTCTTGGGGCCTATACTTTACAACCTGTATATGTCCGATTTTCCTGAATTACCGGGGTGCGAAACGGCTATTTTTGCTGATGATACGGCTATATTTTCATCTCATGAGTTTGCTCTTAATATTGAGAACAATCTTAAAAATGCGATGGAAATCTTGCGAAAGTACTTCACTAAGCGGAAAATCAAGCTAAATGAAGACAAATTGCAAGCAATCTTTTTCTCACGAAAAAGAAAAGCTTGTTTTCTTCCTTCTTCTAGCTTGCAAGTGAATGGATTTAATTTGGAGTTTGAAAATTCCGTACCTTGACAGTAAACTAACATTTCAGGAGCATATCAGACAGACTGTTAATAAAGTAAATATTGCAACGAAAATGCTTTACCCATTCATTAACTGAAAATCTTCCTTATCTCTACATAATTAAATTATAATAATGAAAGTCATATTCCAAGCAATACTTTTCTATGGCTGTCCTGTATGGGGAAAATCCGCAAAATGTCACATAAAAAAACTGCAAGTAGCACAAAACAAAGTTCTAAAGCTTATGTTAAACCTAGCGTGGGATTATCCCACCTTGCACCTTCACAAAAAGGCGGGTGTTCAACCGATATCTTCGAGAATATTAAAACAAACAAATAGGTTTATCAATTCCTGTGCATTTGCTGACAATCTCCTACTCAACGCCTTGTGTGCCACAAACAGCTACTCAAGCTATTAAAACTATGTACTTATTTGTTTCTATATTTTATTTATTATTTATACATTTATTTGTCTATTTATTTGTTGGATTTTTTATATATACCGTAAGCTGGGGTTACTTTGTGCCTGCAGGGTTACTTTGTGCCAACCGTACTTTTGTACATTCAATTTCACTTTACCAATACTTTTACATAAAATATGAACGTTTTTTCACTGTGCAAGGCTGCTGGAAAAGCTTTCCAGTAAGTATTTTATATTCATCAATTTCTTTGTTTTTACGTTTTTGAATAATGACATGAGATTCAAAATCAAATTTTTGCCGAAAAAATTCTATTGCGACAAATTTCATATACAACCAAAAAACTAAAATCGCTACGGAATTGAAGGTGGGTTATATTATTTTATGATTTATTTGTGATAAATAATATTAAAGTTAATATTAGTAAAACCTATTGTTTTCATATTTACGTCCCCTTTTCAATAAAGTCGCAAGTTCATGGGGTAACTTTGTGCCACCATCCTTGGTGTTAAACTTGGCACAAAGTTACCCTCTGTGTATTGATTTTCTTTTGCACGTACAACGTTCTTGGTCCAAAGAAACCCCTTGTCTTTAATTTTAAATTTGAAGGTTCCAGAATTGAGCCGAAATGCCTCGAAAGTATATAAAAAAGATAGGAGGACGGCCCTACAGCAATTTCACCCAGGATGCTTTGAAAAAAATCTGTGCAGGAAGTCCGAAGTGGACGAATTTCAATTCAAAAAGCGAGAGAAAAGAACGGTATTCATAGGAATACTCTAATAAATAAAGGATAAGATGCTCATTCAAATGTTGCGGGACGTCAAACCATTTTCAGTGCCGAAGAAGAGTTGTTACTACACCCGCTTATGGTTTTCCAGTCACTTTTCTTGATCCAAAACTAATTGACAAAAGATATTACGACATAATTATGGAGGAAATAAACTCCTTTCCAGAACAATATGCCTGGCCCTGAATGCAGAATATCATTTCTGGTCCGACACAAAGCCTTATAGTCTTTATAGCGTCCCCGAAATATCTTTTTAAAATTTTTATTTTTAACGCTTTTATTATTTTTTATATGTAATAGATATAAAAGAAATCCTTCACTTTTTTCTTAAAATAATTGTGTTATCATGTGTTTTAATGGTATATGGGGTAAGATTCAACCAAACTTACATTTTGACAAAATTAGCGAAGAATTTCGTCAGTGGCACAAAGTTACCCCAAACGTGGGGCAACTTTGTGCCACACTTTAAAGGCTTACATGTTTAAAATCCTAAGCCCTTTCGTTTTTTTTACAAAAACCTCAAAAACTGGCACAAAGTAACCCCAGTTTACGGTATATATATATTATATTTTTCATTTTCATGTATTTATTTTGTTTGTTTATTTATTTATTTATTTATTTATTTATCTATTTATTTATTTGTTATTTATTTATTTACTTATTCATTTAGTTATTTATAAATTTTTTTATATTTTTTATTTTTATTTTTTTTTGCTTATTGAAGGTTTTTCATCGTTTTTCCTTCAACACCTATGTTCATAATAATGTAAATGTTTATTCTGTATCTTATGCTGTGCGATAACTAAATCATGTAAAAATGTTAATACGAAATAAAGAAATCTATCTATCTATCTATCTATCTTAGCAACCGATTCGAACTTAACATTCTTTTAAAGGGAGCTAGTAAATGAAAGGACACAGAAATACGAGCATAAGCATCTAGAGATTTTCTACATAACTCCAAGCGAGAGCTATTCTACCCTGGATAGTTCCGATGGAAAACTTATTGCGACTCTAATTGTTGAATACACACTAGGTATAACCAATTCATTCAAAGCTCTAACACGGACCAACGTTTGTTTATACTAATTATTGTTATTCTGTGCGCAAGCTTTGTGTTGTTGGATTGGGCCAGATCTTAAGGTGAAAAACAAAATCTTCTTACTATGATACGGAATTCACATCACTTTATATAACATAGCACTACGAGATAGAATGAGATGCAAAGAAAATGGTTCCAGCTCGATCATAAGCCTTTCGGTAATCGTGGAATAAATGTTTGCTATAACTAAATATTAGGCCACTTGACCAATTCAATCAATTGCAGAAAATCCTTGTCAAGAAAAGTTCACAGCGACATGACAAGGCGCAGATTTCGTTCTACCATTATCCACCCTCTGTTTAGTAAATACAATAGCCCAACGCACATCGCCCTATTGCACAAATTACCCAGTATAGATGGACTTCGGCAATGACGTCGGTGTATCTGAACAAAAATCAAAGTCAGCTGGGCGAGCAAAACGCTGCATTGATTTTCATTGAAAATGTAAAATTAAATCCAACAGCATGTGAGCATTCTCGCTGTAGGCCACATTGTTATGTTATGAACATGAACACATCACGTAACGTGAGTTATGCGATAAATTAAATTTTTTCAAACAACAATTTAAAAAAAAAAAAGTAAAAGAAGAACCACATTTTTACTAATGTAGATAAATGGAAAATCGTTTGCCGTTCAGTCTGTACCACCATTTTGTTTATTTATGTAATTATTTTATCCTGATTTTTATTTAGTATATTTTGTTGTTAATAAACGATACCCTCCCACTCAATTCTTGCAGCAATGAGCAATATCGTGTTCAGTGTAGCAAAACTAGGTGTTTAACTTAACATATACTAAAAATCGAGCCAAAGGATGCAAGGAAAAAAAACTCCTTAGACACACCGGAGACGTCATGTCATTCGCAGGATATTATACCACCATATAGAAGACAACAGACTTGAGGAACTTAATTTCTATTATTAGTTTTAAACTTAAAACTATATTTCTATTCTATATTTGTAGAAGCACAATCAAATGTACAAAAGTTTGTACTTTATTTATTTATTTATTTTTTACTCAAAAGACCAGACACGGACTATAAAATAAAAAAACCCGACCGACAACAACTACACGACCACGGCAAGATGATAACGAACGGCTACACGACGACACCATGGATCTTTTTTTTTCGAATTCGTTTGTTTCGTACGAGTATTTTGAAAATTAAAAGAAAATGTTGTTCCTTCGTTCCCGATTCGATGTTTCACTTGCGATACCAAAAATAAATTCAATTCTTTTCATTTTCCTCTCTTTTTTTCGATGTACTGAAAAAGTTTTCGAAAATACCAAGTTTATTTTTATGGATATTTGGTTGCTTGTCAGGATAATTACAATTTTAGTGTAGAATTTAAAACAATAATGTATTTATTTATATAAAGAGAGAAGAGCACAGTAGCAGTGTAGTGTAATGAGAACAGAACAGTAGAGGGAAAACAAGGACCGTAATGAAAAACAATAGTCAAGAAACTAAAATTCTGTGTGTGAATATTTTCGAGACTGCTGCTGATTGAGTGGTGTTGTGGTAACGAAAAAAAAAAAAAAAACAACAAGAAGAAGAAAATTTCGTCTTGGTTGTTTTCTTTTTTGGTCTTTTCCTGCTCCCGCATTTTAGGAATAGAAGAGCAGATAGGAAAATGGTTTCAAAGCATAAAGAGATGTCGCTTAACGAGACGAATACGAGACAATTAATTTAAAGCACGCATGTTGTACTTTGTATTGTACGCAAATAGAATAGCAGAAGAGAAATGCTGAGAGTGTACACTGTACACAGTACAGCTAAAGAGAAACTTGGTGATGGTGGGTGGAAATATATAAATACCTACTATAAGTGTGGATAGATACAGTAGGAAATAAGTATGTAATCTAGCGGTATGAATTATTGACAGTGGCGGGCAGTTGAATATCTTTCTCGAGTGTGAGTTTGATGCCAAGCTTTGTTTTGGTTTTATCATATCTCCCTATGGAATCCCTTTCAGTGACAAATTGCTGGATTTTTAGAGAAGCCAGGTAGGTAGGCAATGTAGGTACGAGAAAGCAGAAAGCCTTTGGTCTGTGGAAGTTTTAACCTTATGAGCTCGAGTTTACTTTGACATGACAACCAATTGTGACAAATGTGCTCTTCCATTTGACGTCTCAAAAGAAAATGTTATTCAGTTATTGAGAATTGAATTAATTTCATGGGTAATTGACACATTCAGAAATGTATTCAGGATCTGGAGTAGATGTACCCTGAACGCAAGAAATTGGTCGTTAATGTGACTTTTCCTTCTTAGCCATACATATGCGAACAGTCAACTTAGTACTCAGTCACGAATTTCTTGACTAGATTCGCCCTCCATAAACGTCAACTGAAAAAGCTCTCAATGTGACCCTAAGCCATCAAACTGAGAAACGTCATTTCAGACAGCTGTCAGACTTACTAAACTAGATAATTGAACGTACCCAATAGGCTTCGGCGTCGGCATAAGCGATTGAACGACGAATCTGAACGACGCACGCGCGGGTGGCCATGGCCATTTTCTGAGCGCCATCGTTGAGCTATTAGTTTAGTTGCGGAAATGCAAATATTAGCAACTGCTGTTCGTCACAGCTTTTCTACTTGAAAGTTGTGTTCAAATTTATGGAATTATTTGATCGAGAAAACTAAGACTTGGAATACGCACCCCATAAATCAAGAAACGTCAGCATATTGTGAATTTTATCAGTTATATAAAAATCTTCGCAAGTTTTCAGACCGATTTTGGCAGTACATTTCGAATATCAGTACAGCGTCGTCAGACGCTCAAAATATTAGCCCCCCGATGAGTCTTAAAACCCACAGATTTGGCTATTTTTTTCAAAATAAAAGCCCCCAACTCCATTAAATTATTTTTTTTAAACATGTTTATGTACGACTTGAAAATAAGTAAATAGTTGGTGCAACAGATCCGTTGGCACCCTAGGC
Source organism: Cheilosia urbana (assembly GCA_946477585.1). NCBI lineage: Eukaryota > Metazoa > Arthropoda > Insecta > Diptera > Syrphidae > Cheilosia > Cheilosia urbana. The sequence goes on from OX297857.1 coordinate 8,901,558, forward strand.
CCATCTTCTCACAGCTATTCGTTTTGTGAACGAATGAAAGGGATCTACAATTTTATGCCGAGTCCAAACGGCCAATTGAGAAGCTCTTTCATGACAGTTATATTATCATATGTTCGCCAGACGTTCGCAAGAGGTGGCACAGGGAAAAAAAAACTTAAGATGGAAATTGGGTTTTTTTCGGGAATCGAACCTGGGACTTTATATTTCAACAAACTAACCTCTAAACCACTGCGCCTACGACTTAAAAGTAGGAATTTTGATTTTGAAACGCGGACATGTAAGTTTGGTTTTCCGAATGCTAAAGTATTGAAGGGGCCAGCGGCAAGAGGATTGTGAGTTGGCGGTCTTAGTATTGTCTCTGGTTTCGACGAAAGGGCATGATGAAAAAAACTCAAATGCCTTTGAAATATCAAGCGCAACAATCTTCGTATCACCGGAGTAATAGGGAGATTGGTTCCACCTTGCACTTCGCAGTAAAATAAGCCATCAAATCAGAACCGTACTGTTGGTCATTAAGGGACTCCCGTGTTTCAATATATTTCATATGCTGACGATTTATTAGCATTTTCCTGATTTATCAGTGTTCCCAGACTTTGAACACTGTTTTCCCCTAAATTAAAAAAAAAACTTTTATTCCTCTGAATATTGCACTTATTTTTCTTTAAAAAACATGTAAAAATGTAACCGTTTTTTTTAACATTATAATGGCAAACCGCCCGGATATTGCATGGATAGACAAAAGGAATAGATGTGGATTCATAATAGATATAGCGGTTCCGTTAGCAGCAAACATGAGTAGACCAGTTGGGGAAAAGGTATCAAAATATGCGGACCTAGCTCATGAAATAAGGCAACGCGAAAGACTGAGAAGTATGCGAATTGTGCCAATTGTTATGTCCAGTACGGGAATGATTGGAAAAAATGTAGTCGAAGAATTTCATAAAGTGCAATGCAACCATCTTTTGCACGAAGTTTCAAAGTCGGTCATTCTCATTCTTGGCATAGCCCGGGATAGGTAATTTCCAACTTCATAGAAGTTGAGAAGTATTGCAACTCTACAATAATAATAATAATAATAATAATAATAATAATAATAATAATAATAACATTCCATCAATCTGTTATAAACGCAACTGATTCAAAGTTGACTTTGTACACTTTGTAAGCACTTTGTTCAACCCACTACTGTTCGGATACCATAAAGTCCATCAGCCACCACCCATCAGTCTCATCCATTATCTATGCTTCTGCGATATGGAGTTTTCTTTTAACTTGAAATTTTCACTCTCTTAGTACACCTAACCCCCGAGATGCCATTTTTTTGCAAAACGTTACTGCGATGGTGTGCATATTGATTTGGGAAATTCAGTGCAAAAGAGAAAAGGAAATGACCACAAAGATATGGAAAAAAATTGCATAACCTAAATGCAAGACTTTTCAAATACGAACAGCAAAAAGACAATTGAGAGTGCTACTGCACAACGATAATATTTATTCGTTACTTGTCTTGAATTCGAAATTAATTTCATGTTGTAGCTGGATTGCTTGTTAGGCTTGGTTTTCACAGATTTATTTAAAAGTGCATTAAATTTCAAAGGAAAATGCATAATGCCATTGGAGAAAGCGTTTTGCATTGGTGAAACTCTAATGCAAGGTTGAACTACTGTTGATAGCTTAAACAGTTTAAAAATCGCAGCCAAAAAAAAAAAAAGGGATTGTAGGTATATGTCCCTTTTTATTGGGTTTTATTAGACGATCTTCTGAAGCTTGTAGCCCAGTAGACTGTCAATGATGCACACCCATTTATAGTCAAGTTTGGTCTAACAACCTGATGTAGAGGTGAGTTTATGTTAGGTTCGGGAGACCATTTCCATGCGAATATATTAAAGAAAATTGTGAGTCTCTCCAAAAACGATCGGCTTGGCTTATCATCTCTCTGATTTCTTAAGCCAGAGGTAGTGTTCTTGTAAGATTTGAACATATTCGATATTTCTATCACAGCAATGCTGGTAGTTGGCCTTCTGATGCACATCCTCATTAGGTCAAATGTCTACGCGGGCGATGTTTTCACACTTTCTCTGGAATTGTGCCGTCAGACGGTATCTCTGCAGATAGCTTTGGATATATGATCAAAGAGTGCATTAAGAACCTGCTTTTGGTAATTTTTTTTGAAGACTGTGATTGTTTTATTCACTTGACGGAGTAATCTATATAAATATATATATATATATGTTTCGAGAGCACAGGCGGTAGAAGCATGCCAAGTAGCGGAGGTGACAAGTGCACAAAGCAAAGTAGTGCAGAATGACAGTCCCATAAGTGCTAAAGGAATGGTGGATGCTGTGGGGAACAGCGAGGGTCACTAAAAAAAAAGCCATATCAAAATGATTTTTTTATAATATTAAAACTACATTTTGCTGTTTTCATATCAAATCGACTATAAAACATATTGGATAAATATGAAAAATGTTATGCTGATATCATTACTGCTCGCGTGAAATTCGAAATGTTATATTAAAAAGATTTATTTTAGCATTGTAATATCAATTTTTAATATCAAAATTTGAATGACATTCTTTGCTATTGACATAAGATTATCAAATAGTAATGTTACATTGCTAGGCAAGATTAAATATTCTCAATATTTAATTGATAAGAAAAATTATGCTGCCCAAATTTTAATATCCAAGTGATAATTGTGACTATATAGTTTTGATATTATGATTTCATTTATAGCTTGGATTCATTTCTTCGAAATAAAAATATCTTCCTAAATAGAGAGTAATATAAAACTGTCGTTTTTCAATTTCAACCTAATTAGTTTAATTTTTTGTTTTGATAAAGCGGGTAAAGCTGTAATTTTTTTTTTCTTAACTAAAATAAATACGCTATATATTTTCATTTTACATTTAGTCAGTATGAAAATAATTGATAATATTTCTATACTTTAAGGGGTTACCCCTCAAAGATATTCTTCTGCAGATTTAGACTATTAATTATTCCTTAACTCCTTAAAAAAATACTATCTCAGGATCAGTGTTTTTAAAATAAAATTGAGACACCTATATTCTCATTCAAAATTATCCCATTTTTTAGCATTTGCCTTATGTACCTACCATAAGATAGATAGATAAGATTTTTTATTGGTATAAAAATATACATTTCTTTTGTTATCGCACATATATTTACTACAGAGATGTGATATATTAATGATATCTTTCTACTGAAACATTATTGGATATAAAATCGGCTCTTCTGAGTAAAATGCGTTTAGAGGAAAAAACCAAAGAAAAAAAAACCTCTATTTAAAGAAAAAATATAACATAAGTGTATGCAATGAGTAACATATGAATCAATTCAATTTAATTGTTATGTTAATAATTTAAAAAAGATTTAATTGCATTTATTAGATAAATGAAGGAATAAATAAATAAATATATAAGTTATTAAAATTAAATAAATTAATAAATAAATAAATAAATAAAAACATACATAAATAAATAAATAAATAAATAAATAAATAACTAAATAAATAAATAAATAAATAATTAAAAAACAAAATAGATAAACTAAGAAATAAATAAATAAGTAAACAGTAAACACAAAAAACAATTAAATAAATAAATAAGTTAACAGATAAATGAGCAAATTATGTAAACAACAAATAACATTTGAATCAGTAACACTTATTAAGGTTAGCATAAACTAACAATCAGAAGAATGAAATACCAGTTATATCACAAAAGACGAAAAATGTGGCAATTTATTAAGCCAACTCGTTAATGAGATGATTATCTGAGTTATCGCATCTCCTTATAAATGCATTGGTAAGTATTGAAGACCAATTCAACATTGCCCTTAACGTGGGGATTAGCAGTTGAATGATGCCATGGGAGATTTAGCATCATTTTTAGTAGTTTATTTTGCGAAGTTTGTAGTTTTTTAATATGGCATTTAGCACAATTACCCCAAACTGGACATCCATACATCATTATTGCTTGGAAAATAACTTTGTGGATGATTATCTTGTTTTCTACCAATAAAAGCGATTTCCTGTTAATGAAGGGATAAAGAAGCTTAAGCGCAATATTTACCTTTCTTATAGTTTGCGTATTATGTACATTAAAAGTCAATTTTGAGTCAAGATATATACCTAAATATTTAACTGAGGATTCCCATTCAACCTGAGTACCATTTACTATAAGTTGATTGCTCGGAAGAAAATAAGTTTTCCTTTTTCTAGTAAAAAAGATTGCCTGATTTTTATCAGCATTCAACTTGATCCTCCACTTATTGAAATATATTTCTAATATTCTTATCGCATTGTTTAGATTTGTCTCAATATTTAGACCAAATTCATGCGATGAAAATATTGCTGTATCATCAGCATAAATAGCGACATCACATAAAGGTAGTTCTGGGAAGTCTGAGATATACAGATTGTACAATATTGGGCCGAGGACAGAACCTTGAGGAACACCTGAGTTAAACAAATTAGAACTAGAAGCACTACTATTGACGTACACACTAAATCGACGGTTGGACAGATAACTTTGTACTATTTTACATATGAACGAAGGAAAAGAATATCGAAGTAACTTATAGACAAGACCATTGTGCCACACAGAGTCAAATGCTTTTTCAATATCGAGTAACAACATTCCTGTAGATTTTCCGATATTGCGGTTTTGTTTAATGTGATTGCAGATTCTAAGCACCTGGTGAACAGTACTATGGAACTTCCTAAAGCCAAACTGCTCATCAGGATAAATATTTTTTTCCGAAACAATTTTTAATATTTTTTCTTTGATGATTTTTTCGTGAATTTTACTTAAATTACTAAGTAAGCTTATTGGCCTATAGCTTTCAGGTTTTTCGGACGGTTTACCAACTTTAAGTATGGGTACAATCTTAGCTGATCTCCATGCATCGGGGAAATACTGAATTTTTAGACATGAGTTTATTAAAAAAGTTAAAAACCTTTTTCCAATCTTAGGCAGCTGTATAATATATACATTTTTTATGCCATCAAATCCATCTGTTTTTTTTACTTTAAGGGTACTTATTACAAATTCAATGTCTTCTATCGAAATAAATGCATTTTGTGGTGTTTCATTGATACTACACGTGTTAAAGGCATGTACTGCATCGTTAACATGTGTAATTGTATTTTGGTCTCCTAAATTTTGAGACACATTGTGGTTTTTGGCAAAATTTAAAGCAAGTGCCTCAGCTTTATCTAGATCACCATAAGCAATGCTTCCCGAAATTTGTAGCGCAGGAATTCGTCTGTTTCTATGTTTTATAACTTTAGCAATATTCCAAAATGGCTTAGCGTTTTTGTCTAGACTTTTTAATTTGTTGTTCCAGTTGTAATTGCGTTGTTGCTGAATTTGAAGAGCAATTAGCTTTTTGAGATATTGAACATTATATCTAAATATTGGCTGACGATACCTTTGCCAATTCCTTCTATTAGCATTTCTTACCTTAATAAGCTCAAGAACATATATAATATGTTCATGGTAAAACTTGAATTAAAATAATTACGGAAAATACGAATGTTGTAATTATCCCTTTCTGCAAAAAAGGAAAGTGAGATGTGTGAAATTTAATCATATAGATAAATAACATCATTCTATTATTCTTTTGAAATGCTTTAATATCGTCCCATCATTTTTGTGGTAATTGTAACGGAAAAAGTGTCTAGACAGTAATACATCTTCAAAATCAGTATGTATTAACAGTTAGCTGGCGACTTCTTCCTTTTTTTTTTTTTTTGTGTGTTATTTTTAAATGTATCTGCCACTCAGTTCTGCATTATTGACATTAATTCATATCAATTTAACATTTTTTCTTTGTATTGATATTCTTCATAGTCATCCCAACATTTTCGTGGTAATTGTAGCGTAAAAAATATCCAGGTGATATTACCAAATGGCTAAAAATAAGTATTATCCGTAATCTCCCGATCCCTTTTGTTGTTGAATGCATCTGCAACTAAGTGTTGCGCGTTGTTTTATTACAGACTTCAATCGATCAAATTTGTGTGGACTTAGCGACACATTAGTTTCTGATATTCAGACGATGCAGACGTAGTGAGTGATCCTAGTTAAATAATAAATATTATGTGTTTTACGAGGTCAAATGGAAAATCATAACCAAAGTGTTGTTAACTTTTTATTAATGAATTCATTATAGGTTATAGTGACTGTGTTGTGCTATTAATTAATGAATAATTATAATTTATGCAAAATGGCAAGGGCGAGTTCCAGCTATACTGTATGATATCGCCGTAAGAAATTTCCTGCCTTGTGAATTTTTTCAAGATTGGCCCTTTTACATGCAAGGTGGTGGAGAACAATTTGTAAGTTTCTTAATTGTGTACACACTTTGGATTGTGCTTTACTGCAACATTGACGTTTTTATAGATACCTAGATCTGGACTTTGAGGAATTATTCTCTGGTTTGCCTTTATTAAAAAATTCCCGGAATTCAAAATCACTGGCTGGATTTTATGAAAAATATATATAAGACAAAAGTGAGTTATGATAACTTAAACTATACTTCCACAGATCAAAGTTATTACAAATATAATTGTCTCATTACAAAAAGATGTACATAATTACATAACTTTTTTCAATAATTTCAGATACAAAAGACGAAATTTGTATTATGATCCTTAATACAGTGCTTAAGCCGACATCAAGAGTTACAGTAAAAGTAGAATTCGCTTCTTTCATCAGAGAAACGACTATAAGAGACGACATCAATAGCTGCATCATAGAAATTATGACAATGATTTTCAGAGGACGCGGGAAGAAAAAGTTAAGAGGCAAATGAAAATTAAAGGTACCATCCAACCATATATAATAGTTATTGGTATAGAACTTAATAAGTTAACTGAATTTTACGTTATCACTGGGGAACTTTTTTCAAATTTTCTTCCTTGATAGCTGAATTTGAAGCATTTTAACTACCTACTAGATTGGGTATTTTTCGTCTATAGTTTGTTTATGTATATTTTGTAATATTGTGTATTTTACGCGATAACATTAAATAATTTATTTATTTCAAACACCATAAAGTAGCATTTTATTTTTAAATTAAGTTTTTCAAATTGTTAAACAAGGATTACTAGATTTTATTAATAAGGTATAAACCAATAGTATACAAAGAATATTGCTTAATTTTTTTGTTGAAAAAATGCTTGTTATTATTTGTCCTTTACGTTTTGAATAAAGTACCTTTCTAAAAATAAATATAACAATAAAACAGTGGCGTCTCGTCAGGGTGTGCAAGGTGTGCATTGCACACCCTGACCTAACGGAAATAAGTCCCTCATCAAACACTGTGTAATAATAATAACACACAAATAATGATATGCACAATTCCATAACCCATAAAAACTCCATAACACAGCCTACCCCATACCTATTCATATTCATCCTAATTCTTCTTTCAAAATTCCTTCACCGCTGAGAAAAAAAAATAACTCGTACAAAAACTCACTGTGCACCATTCTGTTGATTTCATCAAATAAATTCATCCAACTCCAAACTATATCCCTCTTCATGATTTCTCCAGTATTCATCCCTATCGTCATTCGTCACCCGCACGCCGCCGTACTTAAATCGCTTTACTTTGATGAACTTGTAGTGAACTCGTGCGAAGGTTTTCTGTGCACGGGCTGTATTCATTTTCTCTTCTTTTGCATCTGTTCTGTTCTGTTTCCGTAAAGCGTCATAAGTCAAATACACAATGTATTACATCGATACTCGTGCAAATAAAAGCTGTGCACGAAAGCCGATGAATGAATGGTTGAACTTAGCTTTTCGTTTAAGTGGTTGGGGTCTTGGGGATTGGGATTGCAGTTTCGTGCGGTGCTTTTGATTTTGTATGCGAAAGTTTTATTTTTCTATATTTTATTTTGAAAACAAAATAACATATCAAAAACAGCAAAACAATGATTGAGAAAACAATAAATGGGACGTGTTTTCAGGCAATTAATTTATATTTGTAAAAAATGTATAATTTTAAAGAATTTGCACACCCATCTAAATAATTCACGCGACGCTGCTGCAATAAAATAAACAAAACATACTTAAAAGCAAACTTAAACATATTTTTTTCTTAGAAATAAACCATGAATAAACGGTAAGTGCGTTCAAATTTAGTTAAAGTGAAGTTTTTGAATTAATTTTATCTGTCTGTAGTTACTAAATCCCAAAATTACTTTCATGGCTTAAAACAGACAGACAAAATTAATTAAAAAACTTCATTTTACATAAAAAAGATTATATTTCTAAAATTGCATCGGCATAAATCTTCAACATTTGAAATTTTCGATTCAATAATTGAAATGTTTTATTAAAATAATGGAATAGTTAAAAGAAATGTATTCAAAATTTTCAATATTAAATTGGCAGATTTACATATATGTATGTATCTATATACATTATGTACATATCATACATATCAATGAAAAATATCAATTCAATATTTTCAATGTTACATTGATATAACGAATATGGAATTAATTTAATACTTTCGTATTAATTTGATATTATATTTTTTCTTTTTTTAATATGAATTCAATATTTTAAATGTTACATTAACAGTAGAAAAAAAAAATTGAAAATATATAGATTCCATATTTTTAATATCAAATTGGTAGTTGAAAACACGAATTTGAAAATGTAATTTTAACATTTTTAATGTTGATTTCCATTAGGAAGTATCAGTATAAAAATATTGATTTAACATTTTAATATCAATAATACCAGGAAACAGTTTCTGTATTTAAATGTAGATATTACATTTTTTCGCATTAAATTGATAATTCGTAAATACAGATATGAAATGGTGAGCTTATCAATAATGATATTTTTCATGTTGGACGACTTTTATAACCCAAAAATGTTATTTTTACAGTTGTTTTATCAATTTATTTTTTTGGGTGTAATAGTACCCCTACTTACGCGATACATGTTGAGTCTGGTATCGCTCCGCTTTTCATACAAAATCTTAAGGCCCACTCCAATTATATCACCAGAGTTATACGAAGAAATGGAAATAGTTTGCACAAGACAATAATGGAGTATCTGCTTCGCACGAATGTTTTTCCATTTAAAGAATGGAACCAACTTGCGATTTCTCATGAAGTAGACTTCAATTTGAATTTATCTAACGTCGGGGAATGGAGTGAAATATTTGCTGATGTGATAGCTAAAGTTGATGAGAAAAGGTATCTGCATTTCTTAGATCGTGCTTCTTCGTCCAGTTCAAGGAATATATATAAAAATTTAAGACATCTTATGGAAAATAGCTATTTCTCCAGGGACCTTTCAGTGGATGTGATAGGAACTGTATTTAGAGCTAGGGTTGAAATTCTCAATCTGAATTTTTTACCACATAGAAACTCGGCCTCCGATAGATGTACTCTTTGCAATAGAAACGAAAGAGAGGATGTTTACCATTTCTTAGCTATTTGCCCACTACTTCAGGAAATTCGGAGATTATATTTTAATGTAAGCGCGTTCTCCGTTGACGAAGCGTATGACATTTTGAATGGCTCCAGTAGTTGGCTAACTTTACATCATTACTGCAAACATGCTCTCTCTTACCGTAACAGTTTCTAAAATGCTTATGATCTCGTTAAAATAAACAACCTTTTTAGTTATGTGTTACCTCTTCTCATTAAATAAATAAACTTAAAATCGAACTAGGTATGAATTATAAATGTATAAAAGTATTGCTCTGACTTTTGTTTTTTTTTTTTTCTTTGTTCATATTTCTTGTCATTTTGGTGAAATGTTTAATCCGACAGACGACTTTAAATGTCATGTCTATGTAAATTCAACACAATGTTACATTAATTAAAATTAGATTAATATAGAATTTATAATAATAATAATAATACTGTGGTGTCGGCCTGGTTTAGTTCAAGGGAGGATCCCTTTCTTGCCAGCTCATCAGCATTTTACACTAACACTTCATTAATTGTTTTCAATTTTATCTAGAGCAGTTTATTTAGAAAAATAAAAGGTTTATTTAAGGGCAAGCAAGTTTTAATACAATGTTTAAAATAGAAATGACGACTTTGGGGGGGAACAATAATTAACAGATAAACACATAATTATATGATGAAATTTAAATCACATACTCGTATATCGACTCTTTTAAGATATTCATTGTTCATCGTAAAACCATTCACGATTTGTTTACTACGCCACCCTCTGTAGATTCTTCACACTTGATGAGCAATATCATAATATAATTATCCACGCATGCATACATTAAAAGATGCATGTTGTGTGCGGTACTATACATGCTGTACTAACTTCATCTGTATACATGTACACCTACAGCATATATCATATCAACAATCTGTAAGTCACATTTAAGAAAACGATGAAAGAAATTCATCAATATGATGAATAAAGCGGTGAATTTACATTTTCTCATAAATATAACGAATCGGTTCATGTATAAGATGAACACTTACATCAACATTCTCCTCAATAAAAATTCAAGTCGGTTGTTTGATGAACGCGGTCATCAATATAATGAAAGCCGTCATCAATGCGATGAATCACTATGATGAAAATTCAAAACTTGGCAATCGTACTTCAATATGATGATTCCATTCGCCAAAAAGAAGAATAAATCGTCAACTGGATGAACAAATAATTAAATTCATTAAAATAAATTTTATCGTCATATTGATGAAATGATGAAACTAGTTCATAAGAAAATACGTCAAATTCTTATCATATACCTGACAAAAAAAAATTGATGAATGCACTTTCCTTATGAATTTCTTCATCATATTGATGAAAAGAACGTCATGCCAACGAATACCATGTTAATGAACGATATTCATCAATATGACGAAGTGTTTGTTTTCATTGTGCGCTAGAGGTCTGAATTCTCTAAATCGAATAAATCTAATCTAGATCTATCTGAAGCAAATCTAGATTTCTTCTCAGAATTGCTTCAGATTTAACAACACAAGTGCGTTTGAGTTTGACAGCTGGTAGAGTCTGTTTAGGTTTTCGTGAATATTTTCTACAGCAAAAAAAAGGCATTGCATCGGTTGAATCTATTTTTGTAAATTATTTATGAATAAATATTTAGAAATCAAGCGGGACGCAAATTTCGAATGTCTTAATATAAAATTTGACCAATGAATGGAATACGCGGAGAAAAGTATCAAAGGGTACACATGACACGAAATCTGAAATCTGGGAGCGAATCTGAAGAATCCCAATCGAATACCACATAACTCTAATGAACTGTTTAACGCTCGCATGATTCATATGTCAACTTATAACTTACTGTACTGGACCCTTTTCTAAGCATCTTAGTCTGCTGTGTTGAAGTAACACCACTCTATGCGACTAACTCGGATCACATCCTTAGCTTTTATGTCCTGTCTGTGCTCGGATCGGTGCATTCTCGGCTTTCTTAGTAATCAGACTGACATACTCGGAAGATTTCTGTTTACTTATGCTTGAGGTGAGGTTGTGTTAACTTAAATTTGCCATTTTGAACGAAATTTGGAAAGCAACCTTTTCGAGAGTTGACATTTCAAGCTAATTCATAAAACCGCAAACTCCTCTCTTAATTGTATCCACTCTCGTTCTCTTTAAGTTTCCTCACCCGCCTAAGTACGCGTTACATAAACTAATCCTCTTCTGCATCTTCTTAAGTGAGATAACTTCCATTTGAAGGTGGTTTATCCAATGCCACTAGCATGAATATTTATCATTTCTTTCTTTGTACGTGATCTATAATTTCAAACCATCTGAAAATACGCATCTGTGTTCGGAAGCCTCAGTCACCCCCATGTAGAGTCGCAGTGCATCTACACCGCGCACAAATCAGCCAACTATTGTGTGGATGAAAATGCATGTCCTTTCATCTGAAATGATAATAGGTAGCTTATTCATGATGTGTTTTTTCTCAGTAACTATGATTTGCGCATAATCTACATCAATGCTCGAACAGCATTGTCTTTCTCGTGATTCAGCCCAGCACACCAACACGCTTTTCATTCTGCCTACAAGTAATTTTCTACCATTGATTGCAGCGCGAATAAGGGTGCTATTTTCTCATTTCTTGTGCGGGTGAAACAGGTCGTCGCTTTAGGTCGTTTCGGGTACCACCACTGAAATTGTTTTCAATAGTCAGTGTCTTCTCCGATGGGTATATCGTAATTTCGTTAACTATTCAGCTATATAGATAATTTTGCACACAAATATGAAAGGAATTGTTTTTAACGGATTAGTGTAAATATTGTTTGAGTCATCACCTGTCAAAGAGTAAACGTAAGTACCAAAGGAATAACCGCACTGACTCGACAATTGCTTAGTGCGTTTGTGTCCTTATATAAAATAAATGAAAATATTTACATCATTTCCTGGTTCGATGAAAAGATATGTTTTGTGTATCGGGTGAGTGAAAGAAATGAAATGTGTGATTAGAATGGTACATAATCAAATTAGTGTTTTTCGTTTGTCAAAATCGGCAAAGTGTAAACCGCAGAGTGGTACAAATTACGAAATTTAATCTGTGAAATAAAATATCACGAACATCATGCAATCGGAGAACCCAAATTGGAATCGTGTTGGTAGGCGCCCTCGATTTTGCAATTGCACCTTCAGCCCCTCTAAAGGCCTTCTGTTGGAATTGGTAATTCCAGCACTAAGCTGTAGTCTTACAATTGCAACAGTCGTCAGTTTGTTTGTTTATATGCATAGTTTTTGTAAAAAAAAAAAAAAAAAAAAAAACACCCACTGTAAAGATTGGCCGATGTAATAGAAAAGTGAAGGTTGCCAGTGGAATAAGAATTTTTCTCTTGTGATTTTTATTTTTTTTTTATTTCTTTTTTCACAATTCATTCATGAGAGTGTGTGCAGAAATTCCGAGGGTATATTGTTTTTTATTGGGGTTATTGTGGCGCGAAATATGGGTATATGCATTCGTTTGTGTGGGAATGGAACTAATACCATGTTCCCACCAACGTGATTTAGCTAAATCCACTTGAATTAGCTAAAATAAAAAAAAAAATAAAAAAAATAAAAATTAAAAATTAGCTAAATCATCTAATAAATTACGTGATTTATCATACATTTTCGTTTAAGATTTACGTGATTTAGACGTGTTTACATTTTAATTACGTAGGTATCTGTCATCGCAAATCCACTCAAAATAAAATCGAACATACCTCTATTATGTTCAGCACTTCATTCAGCAAACGAAAAGTCAGTGATGGGACTTGAGGAAAGTGAAACGGTGGTAGAAGTGGAAGAAAAAAATTGTCCATGATACATAATTCATTTATTTATACCGATGAAATAGTATTAATAAATTGTTGTTCAAAACAAAAAAACTTAGTTATTACTTCGTATGGCAACCGTCTGCGAATTTATATTTTGAAGCATATTTTACCATTAATTTCGGGGGTTCAAAATCTTCCGCGTTCTCCAAAAGTTCCTGGCAGCTTTTAAATTTTGAATTAAAATTTTGAAAGAACTACAGAAAAAATGTCATAGATTCAACTCATCATTAAATACAAAATATCAAAACTTAGCAAAACACCCTCGCATTAATACAGTCAAATAATGAAGTAATGGGCTAATGGCGCAGTAAATGGTGTATACTGAACTGGAAGTTTGAGTGTGTATGGGTAAAAGTAAGGCGAGTAGCAGTAGGTATAGTAGGTACAATTTTCAATTTGATTATGGAAAATAAATATTATTAGCGAATAGCTTTGTTAAAAGCTACCACCTTTTCGAGTTCAGGTTGGTAGAATTTCCGAAAGTGTAAAAAGTGGTGGAAATACTACTTAAGTGTTAGAAGTCCCATCACTGATATGGCAAAGATGTCGTAAATGTCACACTAAATCACTTAAAGTTCGGTGGGGACGCGTTTCGTGATTTATAAATTACCTTGGCTAAATCAAGTTGGTGGGAACATGGTATAAAACACAGCATCGCTGCATAATGTAGTAGCCAAAGACTATCCACTTTACGACAAGGTAATCAGATTAGGCGGTGATGCGAAACATCGATTTTAATATATAAGAGCGCTATTCGCACCCAAAGGACAACAGCATATATAGTTGCTAAATTATTGGTTATAGCTGCTTGTCAACTGAGCGAAAGGGATTTTAAATACTAATGGGATTGCAATACGACTTCAGTTTTTTGTTCCGGTCTTGACAAATTAAGGCTTCGAACTGACAGTCCCGAAATTGATTTAATTATTGGAAATCTTTTTTAAGGAAATAATAAACACGTGTGACCGACACCGACACGACACATTCAAGGAATGTTTGTGTTCTCAAAACTAATGATTCAGAAACCATTAACTCGGTGGAACACCTTCCCGCCTGGACATTCTCATGTTTGCCAACTAATATTTAACAAGATTATTTAACAACTACTTCGGTTACAATTTGTTAGTGCGAATTAAAGAACTGCAGTCATCAGATTAGAAATCATAGGGTAGGTTAGGTTAGATGAGGAGTGTGCAATATGTAATTTTCACCCAGAAACCATTGAGGTCCATGGTGATTACCGTTTTATAGTACACATGTAACTACAAAAGCCATTCGGATCTGTTGACGAATCTTCTTAGATCTCATAGATATATCGTTGCAAGATCTTCCAAGTCATCGAAGAACCGCTGCTCAACTGGGCAAAAATAAAGTAGATGTTCAACAAATTCTATTTCCTTTTCATCTTTGCAATTTGTAAAGAAACCCATCCTTTTTACCATTTCCATTACTGCAGTGCCCAGCTTTTACCCCAAGAGCACTCGCATTTGGTTTCTAACAAAAGATTCAAGGATCTTTGTGCTTTAGGCGTCAATTTTGGGCCACAAGCTGCGAATTATGGTACAACCGTAGGTGTTGTTCCTAATTTACAGCCGCCAACAGGGGTTCACCCGCGCCGCCGGGACTCGAGAGAGGCCATAAGCATCGGTCAAATCTCGGAAGCACTCATTCATGTTGGCGAGCCCGACCCCGGGGAGAACATATCAAACCTCACCTCTTCATCAAGCCAGCAAAATTCAGTGAACTGCTTTACCGTATCGTCCTTGCCTCGTTCCGCAATTGAGGAGCTCCTGAGCATTGGCGGCGTACCCGCCAAGACCCTATACAAGTTAATGTAGTAGGTTAATATAGAATAATAATTAGTAATAATATGCCACCAAATTCCATTCCAGCACTCATTTCCTATGTACGCTATCTTGCAAACAACAATACTATCTTTTTCATACACCTTTTCCATATACCTTTTACATACAACAGCACATTCCATCATATTTCATATAAATGTCCATAACAGAGACAATACTGAGACCCCCAACTTCGACCGATTAACAGTTATTTCCCTACAAGCTAAATTTTACGCTCCCAAAAAGTTTAGGTGCGCTAGTATTGTTGCATAGAAATTCGTATTGACAAATGTCAAAAATCCTCTCAACCAACACATTCGCACCTAATCTTTTTACATTTCACTGTGGGCAAAGCAAAACGGATAGGATTTGGCGTACACGGATAGGACAACAAAATGGCGGATTCCTGGCAAAAATTGAGGGGGCCAGCGGCAAGAGGATTGTGAGTTGGGGGTCTCAGTATGATTTGTTTATGGTCCATAATACCCGAGCACATTCACCTTCATTCCGCTTGCACACTATCTTTGATTACGCAGCACTTTCGGCAGCACATGCCCAAGGTATAAAGAATATGTACGTCACTCAATGACAACAAAATCAGCTGTCGCTTTTCAGTGGAATAAATTATAGAAATATGTTTATAAAATTGCACTTGACGAGTGAAATAATGCAATCGGTGGAGCATTTAAGCTCATTTTGTTGGTTCCATGATGTGTTATGTTTACTTAAAAAGTTGTTATGAGCTTGCTAATGCTATACCTATATGTAGGTATAAGAAAAGAAGAAGTATTGCTTTTTATTTCTGCAATTAAAAGAAGATCTTGATAGTTTTTAATTGATTGTTTTATTCAGTTTCCTTTTTTTTGAATTTACATTTAAATGTGACTGTGCATTTAGTACTTTGATTTTTTTAAAAAAACATCTTGCAACGAAAGAATAATTATTTTTGTATCTCGTGCTCTAATGTACTATTTTTCGACGCGGTCATTAACTGTTGAATGAAATGTTGACCAGTTTTAAATGTTTTTCCATTTATTTCATTGAATACGTCCTCTAGGTACTTCAGACTTTGAAGAAACTTGTCATTCGGTTTCTGAAGTCCTCCTTCAGACAGCTGATCGGTCCAAGAAAATGAGCTTGCTGGCTGGCTTTCTGAATTATTTTGCAACATATCCAGGATTTTTTATTTCAAACGATATATTAGATAAGATTAGATAGATTAGATTTTATTATTAATAAAATTCTTATTACTAACAATAGTTATGGCATGGCTTGTGATGCCGTCTGCCAGAGTGATATTTTTACCAACATACTTATACATATAACATAAGGAGCACAGGATAGTACATTAATAAAAATAAAAATAAAAAGTTACAACAATCAGTACATAATGTGTTAAAAAAAAAAAATAAAAAAATAAAAATAATAATAAGGTCACGCACTTCAGCATAAGTGATATTTAACTCACTCATAACGTTGGGGGTTTTGTTCACACCGAGCGCCCCTTTTCGCTCGTTGTTGACGCTTTAGTGAATCGTTTAACCTTTGAAGGTGTTTTTAACACTTTAGAGACAGCAAAACACATATTATAACAATTAGGAGAAATGATACAATACAAAGAGTATAAGGGAGTTATAAATATTCGTTTCTATAAGATAAAGCTTGCTTGCAGTAGCTGTACAAACAGTTCCATCCTTTCATTCCATTAAGTACGTCATACATTTTCTGATATGTGAGTCTGCTTTTTCCGAGGTGAAGTCTTCTAATTTCTTGGAGCATAGGGCACCTTGGTATAAAATAAGTAACGTCTTCCCGCTCGTTGTAGTTACACAAAGTGCATATTTCTGGCAAATCTTCTCTGTATGGAATAAAATTTAAATTAATGATTTCAGTTCTAGTTTTAAATATAATACTAATTTTGTCTATACTCATCCCATCCGTGAAGTAATTTTTTTGTCCGAGTTGATGGTTTAAGTATTTGTATACTTCTCGCGTTGTAGAAGATGAAGCCATATTCAAATAATTTTGATACAGTTTATCATCAACCTTGGCTATTATACTGTAAAAAATATCTTGCCATTCCGCAAAGTTATCGGTTAGGTTGAATTCTAAACTGTGAGTTCTAGCTAACTGACTCCAATCAGCGAAAATTCCAGACGATCTTCTATATAGTGACATTATTACTTGTTTTTGCAAGCAAGTATTATTTCTTTTAATGGTTTTCAGAATGTATTCGCAGTTTGCCTTTATATTTTTTAGATATATGTTGGGCAAGCCCGTTTCCACATGAATAGCATACGTTGGAGTTGTTTCAGGTAATCTAAACAAGCGCTTAAAAAAGTATCATTGCAGTTTTTCAAATTCTTCCACGTATAAACATCCAAATATTTCACTACCGTAGCAAATACACGAGTTGATGGTTGCATTAAAAACTTTATATTTTGCCGATGTGCAAATATTTTGTTTGCTATAAAAGGATCTCCAGAGAGTATTTATAGCAACTCGCGCTACCTTCGGGTAGGGGACAGAATATACCCGAGGTAGGCATGCCTGTCGTAAGAGGCGACTAAAATCCACAAAAGCGGAGACGAAAACTTCGCAAAAACAATGCGGCAAAAAAGTAAAACAAATGACCCGGTCCTCCTGGCAGGGGGTTTGTGTGTAGAACCTACTGAGCTACCTAGTAAAACTAATTCAGTTAAAAAAAAATTATGGCAATGAACAAAACAACAAATATAAGTACCCCAGGTGGCAGACCAGGTAAACTGGAAAATCCACCCTTCTCGGAGGTCGGTCCCATGGATTCTGGGGGGGACCATTTATTGCTTCCACAACAAAGCTCCAAAAGGAGTTCACTCACGCCGAGAACTCCACCAAAAATGGTCGTGCCAAAACAACTTACGGCCTACGATAGTGCTATAATTGGAACCATTCCGAACATACAAAAAGTAAAATGTGGAAATGAAACCAATATAGTTGAAAGTGAACGTACAACAGATTCACAAGCGAAATTAAAAACAAGCAGCTATTACACTGAATGGCAAGCTGAACTTAAAGCAAGGAAAAATCTAGAAGTAATTGTTTTAAGCTTACAAAAACAGATAAAAGAACTTGAAATAAAGGTTAGCCTTTTGGACCGTACTGTCCAACCAATCCAATCAATACAGCAAGATAAACAAAAAGAATACCTCACTGATGAAGAGGAGCTTGCACTAGAGACAGAAAGACATCTGACTAAAAGCAATAGGCCAACGAAGAAACGAAAGGCAGAAGAAAGTCCTGAAACATCTGCCAGAAATTTTGACAATGTGGCTACCCCAAAACATGCAAATTTGCAAGCTAAGACGAATGATAAAAGGATTGAAAAGACAATCATTGGCTCGAAAAGACAGCCATTACCACCACCAATAATGATCTCTGGAGTAGACCGATTTGGTGAGCTAAAAAGTATTATTGAGCAAAAAGCTTAGAAAGCGTGCAAGCTCACGTCATATAGCAACAACAATTGGAAAATAAATGTCGATGACAGGGACACTTATAGAGATATCACTGATAAGTTAACAAAAATGAAGTTGCAATGGCACACATATGAAAATAAGGCTACTAGACCAATTAGGGTAGTCGTCAGAGGTCTTCACTTCTCTTGTGATGAACATGATATTGTTGAGGACTTGACTAATAAAAAATTCAAAATTATAGAAGCCAAAAACTTAATTAAAAAAGAAAAAGCAACAGTTAATGAAGGGGAAAAAACTACAAGAAATAGAAAATTACCCCTTTTTATGCTCGCCTTTCACAATCAAGAAGATATTGAAAAGGTATACGCTATTAAATCAATAATGAATATTGTTGTCAAGATTGAGCCATTTCGAAGAAGATCCAACACTATATCTCAATGCAAACGATGCCAAGCTTTCGGACATACGCAAAGATATTGCAAAAGAGATTTTGCATGCGTTAAATGTGAAGGAAAACATTCAACAAATAGTTGTCCACAAAAAAGAGAAGAGAAAGTTAAATGCATCAACTGCCACGGAAACCACCCAGCTAATTATAGAGGCTGTCCGGCAGCAAAAGAATATCAAGAAAAGAGAAAGAGAGGTACTGCCAAACACAAACAGAACCCTCTTAAAAATACAAACAAGAAACAGGTAAATGTCGAAAATAATAAAAAAGACAAAATACCAATTGCGACAAAAATAAACACGCCAGTAGTTAATAACAAATCGTATTCACAAATTGTGAAAAATACACGTAAAGAAGAAGAAATATCAGTAAAGGAAATGCTTACTACTATTATTCAAAGATTGGACAATCAAGATAAAGTTATTAAACTTCTAACCAAAGAAGTGTCCAAAGGAAAAAATCAACAAAATAACAATGATTGAAAATCTGAAAGTCGCAACCTGGAATGCAAACGGTTTACACCAACACATTTCTGAATTTCAGGTATTTTTATGCAATGAAGACATTGATATCTGCCTGATTTCTGAAACCCACTTCAAACAGGAAACAACGATTAGAATTCCTGGGTACCTCTGTTACCACTCTCCCCATCCTTCTGACAGTGCCAGGGGAGGTAGTGCTGTAATTGTAAAAAGTATTTTAAAACCCTATGAAATGCCCAAAATAGGAAAACAAACCATGCAAGTAGCGATAGTAAACATTCTGACTAAAAGCAAGCAATTTAACGTAGCTGCTATATATTGTCCACCTAGACATTCGCCTACAGAGGAAGATCTTAACGACCTATTTCGATCTCTAGGTAATAACTTTATCATTGGAGGTGATTTCAATGCAAAACACACCTACTGGGGTTCTAGATTAGTAACGACAAAAGGCAGGAAGCTTTACAAAACAGGGCGAAATTTTAATTGTAATTTTATTTCGACTGGATCGCCTACTTATTGGCCATCCGACCCATCAAAAATACCAGACCTTATTGACTTCTTCATAACGAAAGGAATCAATAGAAAAGAACTTAAAGTTGAAAGCAGTGATGATTTGTCGTCGGATCATACACCCGTAATCTTAACGGTCAACGGCATGTTAGTAGAGCAGATAAGCAATGAAAGACTTACCAACAAAAGAACAAACTGGTGTAATTTTAAAAAAATACTCGAAGGTTTTATAAACCTTAGATCTCCACTGGTCACAACAAGGCATATTGACATTGAAGTGGAACAATTCATTGCCGATATACAACAGGCAGCAGAAGATAGTACACCAACTGGTCAGCAACGTAAACAAGCATCGGTAAAATATCCGATAGAAATTAGGGAACTAATATTAGAAAAGAGAAGAGCCCGGAGAAAATGGCAAATGACAAGATATCCCGGCGATAAAACTATAGTCAATAGACTTAATAATAAACTTAAAAAGAGTATTAGTGAATTTAAAAATAGATCTCTAACTAAATACCTTTCCAACCTAACTGCTGACAAAGTCACAGACTACTCCCTTTGGAAGGCTGCCAAATATTTAAAAAGACCTCAAACGCAAGATCCCCCGTTACGAACATCTGATGGGAAATGGATCGGCGACCCAAAACAAAAGGTCAAACTTTTTTCAGAACATTTGACAAATGTTTTTAAACCTTATCCACCTAGCGTGGCAGGCGAATGCCTTGAATTCTCTGATAGAATTGATGAGGACGTTATCACTTACGTTTCGCTAAAAGAGATCCGCACATGTATTCATGAGCTCTCTAATAGAAAATCACCAGGTTATGATCTAATAACTGCCCAAATCCTGAAGGAGCTACCCTTCATAGCATTGGTTAAACTTAAGCTTTTAATTAATGCTTGCTTTAAGCTAAGATATGTTCCACATCACTGGAAGATAGCAGAAATTATAGTTATACCTAAACAAGGTAAACCTCCATCAGAAGTCACCTCTTACAGGCCAATTTCACTTTTACCTGTACTATCCAAAATTTTTGAGAAACTGCTTCTTAAAAGACTAGATAAAATCATAGAGCAGAGAAGGCTTATTCCCACCCATCAGTTCGGGTTTAGAAATAAGCACTCGACAATAGACCAGGTACATCGTATAACAAATATTATAGAAAAATCATTAGAAGAAAAACAAGTTTGCTCTGCATTGTTCTTAGACGTTGCTCAGGCTTTTGATAAGGTCTGGCATAAGGGCTTAGAGTATAAACTTCATAGGGACCTACCTAGACAATACTATGAAATACTTAAATCTTATATTTCAAATAGATTCTTTAGAGTTCGTTATGGTTCAGCGTATTCTGAACTTAAGGAAATACAAGCAGGAGTTCCACAGGGAAGTGTTCTGGGACCAACCCTTTACTTATTGTATACTAGTGATATACCACATAGAAACGACACGATGATAGCCACATTCGCAGACGACACTGCTCTTCTATCAACTGATAGATGCGTGACTAAATCAACAGAAAAGCTGCAAAATTCAGTTAACGAAATATGTGATTGGGCACAAAGATGGCGAATTAGACTCAATGAGTCAAAGTCCACTCATATCAATTTTACAAATAAAAAAATTATAAATGTTCCGGTGGTTATTAATAACCAAGTAGTTCCTTATTCTAACACAGCTAAGTATCTGGGTATGAATCTGGATGCTAAGCTGAAATGGAAGGAACATGTGAAGAAGAAAGTAGAAGAGTTAAATATTAGATATAGAAAACTTTATTGGTTGCTAGGACATAACTCGGAAATGTCCATTGAGAATAAAATTTTATTATATAACCAGATATTGAAGCCTGTTTGGACATATGGTGATCTTTCTTTGATTGGTCATGATTAAGGAGGTGTTTTTAGTGCGGTTAGAGTCCCACACTACTCTGGGTTTCTAACCCCATTGTGTCTTTCGAGATTTTCACCTTCAGTAACAAAAAAAAAAAAAAAAAAAAACTTTGATTTGACGTGCTTATCCCAGCTCAGGTTCGAAGACAGCACTACTCCTAAGTACTTGTAATAATCAACTACTTCCAGGTTTCTGTTGTTCAACGTCCAAATTCGAGTTTCCGTTCGTCTACCGCGGGTGGTTGAAGCGAAAATCATTACCTTCGATTTTTCGTTGTTGATTTCAAGATCCCATAGAGAGCAGTATCTAGCAAGTTTGTTGATCATTAGTTGTAATGTCATTGGGTTATCAGCTAGGATCACCAAATCATCAGCGTACAGTAATACTTTAACAAGAGTTCCTGCGAAATACACACCTCCTGGTAAATTTTGACTGATATCATCAATAGAAAGTGCAAACATTATAGGGCTCAGAATACATCCTTGTGTAACTCCCGTCATTGTACTAAAGAAATTTGAGTTTTCTGTATTTCCATACCCTGCAGCAGATGATCCCGTCAACAGCTCTAGGTACATTTTAATAAATTTTGAGGATAGCCCTAATGTAGAAAGTTTGTAAATCAAACTGTTCCTATTGATTTTGTCGAAGGCGGCTTTGAAATCAACAAAGAGGCAGTACAATTTTCGTTTGTTTTTAATAAAATGCTGCGCGATGTTTTGGAGAACAAAAATTTGGTCAGCTGTCGAAAATCCAGAACGAAAACCTGCTTGGAACACACTTAGCTGACCATTGCTTTCGATCCATTTCATTAACCTGTCGTACATGATTTGAGCAAATATTTTTCTACACGATAGTTTTCTGGTAACGAGCTGTTTCCTTTTTTAAATATAGGAAATATGATTGCTTTTCTAAAATCAGTTGGTACCTCGCTGTTTTCGAATATTTTGTTGTAAAACTTAGTTAGATAGCTCAAAAACTCATTCGTTGCAAATTTATAAAACTCTGCACAGATTCCATCTGATCCTGTAGCCTTTCCATTTTTCGTTGCAGCTAAAGCTTTTTTGAGTTCACTTTCAACAATGGGGCGATCCATTTCGTCGTTGGTGATATATGGGAGTGCGTACTTAAAAGAATTTTTTTCCGTTTCATTGTTCAAAAGTTGTTCAAAGTGCGTAGCTAAGAGATTTTTGTCGATCAATACGCTCGAATTGTTTCTGTGTTCTCCGATTATATTAACCAACTTCCAGAAAGATTTTGAATCTTTGTTGTTTTCAAGTTGCGCTGCTAGATCATAATACTATTGATTCTTTTTCCTGATACACAGTTGTTTGTACCTTCTATTTTCTTCTAAATATCGAGATATCAATGCTGTCTCATTACCGCACCGATATATTATCTAACCGGCTACGTGTTCCAGCGCATCGTATTCAAGGTCACTCATATCTTCGGTCGGATCGTTGCAATGTGTGTCGGGGTAATCAGCGAATTCCGAGAGTAAAGTGCCAGTAAGGAGTTCTTCTTAATAATCTTCGTGTACTGCGTATATTTCCCCTTCTTCTTCATCATCCTCACTCAGAGCATCGGTTATTATCGACTTATCCAAATCCATTTTTTTCTCTTCACAACTATCTGACTCGATATATGCAGCTACTCTTGTGTTCTAAGAGTAGATCTTCCAGGTCTGCTTGTGTCTTCAGAATTCTAAATATATTTAGATACCTAATATACGAAATTGAAAGATGAACGGAGTAAATATTACCCTTCATAATCATCTTCTGTATTTGTTGATTTATCAATTGTCAGTGGTGTTGGGGCAATACATGGCTCAGGACTCTTGGGGCTATCAAGAACAATTTCGTCGGAAATTGTATTTTCTCTACAGAAGGAACATTTTATTTATTGCTTTTCATGCAGTTCAAGAACTTACAATAATTCACGTAGAACTTTTTTTGATTCTCGTTTTTTTTTTGTCTTTGTTCCCGCCCTTTGGACTGTTTTTCAGGAAATGGGAGGTTTTTTGTTGGTATGGCGTATTCTTTAAGCTTTTTGCTACTTTCGGGTGAATAATTTAGGAGCTCGATTATGATAATAACACTCCGCAGAAAAATGCATTGAACAAATTGCAGCATATTTCACATTTATTTTGTCTTTGCGACCACATTTATGTAACCATATTTTTTCGATGGTTTTGTCTTTTGGAAATTTAAAGAACTTGAACTTCTTATAATTTTCACTTTGATTTCTCTTAAGCTTTTTATTATTATTGCTCTTGCAACCGAAAATTGCACATTGTACCAAATTTAGTTGCAAAATTAAATTCCGCGCGCAAAATTAACAAACAAAGCACTAGTAAAATGTCACAGTAAAGCTGCGATTGCACGGCCATTTTTGTGTGTCATTTAAATGGCGCTCTGACGTAAAAATCGCTTCACAAAGCCGTCATTTAAATGTCGTTCCGCGTGATCGCCATTTTTGGGACGACATTTTTGGCGTCATTTAAATGATTAGGAAAATGGCGGAGCAAATGGCATGAATTTTGTGCCATTTAAATGGCGGAAAAAAATGGCCGTGTGATCACTCTTAAATGGCACTTAGGACAAATGACAGAACTTTTCGGATGATGCGCCATTTAAATGTCAGCCTCCAAAAAATGACTAGGCACGAAATTCATGCCCTGCCATTTTTCTATGCAAATGACAAATGACGCAGCATTTAATACGATTCTGTGCTTTCATTTGGTGTTTTCTCGTGGCGAAGGTTAGGTTAGGTTAGGTTGTTCGGTACCTATTAAGAGAAATGGAATACGAACCGTCGCGTCGCCTTTAAGTGCCAACAATTTGGGCTACTCCGTCAAAAAATTAGGTAAAACGCAGAAAATAGGATTGAATCAGAATAGGTAAATTGGGCACTCGTGGATCGACGAAGAGGAATCGCGTTTGATTATGACGGCGCAAAAGCAACGGGAGCTCAGTTCCAGAATGCAAACTTCAGTATGTCAGGCAGTGCTTTTTGTGCTGGCAGGGCGCCTAAAGACGAGAATAAAATTTTATTCGAATAAATATAATTATCTCTAGATTAGAGTCGAATCATATTTGTAAATAGCGTTGAGAACTTCCAGAATGATGCACGCTATCGTTGGCTGCGATACGCGGAAAAGGAATCGCAGCGATCGAAAACTTTCACCAGTGGCCAGGTAGCGCAGTGTGATCACCAGTCGTGCTTCGGCTGAAACACTCTCTCGCATATTTGTGTTCTGTTTTTCGATGTGTGGCTTCACCAACCTCAACAAATAATCGAATTGATTGATTGACATACGAAGGACATTGCGATATAGTTCAGGTTCCTCTTCGCGCAATTCGAGCAGTAATTCAGCACAAAATCCACTCTTCTCGCGACGGCACAACCACCTCTTTTGCCAAATACTCCGCTTTCATCGCGTTGGCTCGTAATCAAGATCGTCATCACTGCTTTCCAGTATACACGCTGCCAAATACGCCGTCTTCGCAATTTCCACCGTCATCGCAAAATTCCTTTTCGACATTTTGTATTTATTATATATATATATATTTTTTTTTTTCACTGCTATTTAATTTAATAAAGTCTAGCACACGTACGCGTCTTCGGCGAGAGAAAAACACCAAATGGCAGTAGCTATATTTTTGTCATTGGTCATTGCCGTCTGATCGGAAAGCAGATAAATGACGCGAAATTGAAATAATAGGAAAGGTGACATTTGCCATTTTGATGAGGCATGTCATTACCGTGTGATCGCCATTTTTTCGCTCGACATTTAATGGCATCCCAAATGAAAATGTTAAATGACGCGCAGTGTCCGTCATTTGATTTTGGGACAAAAATGACGGTGATAGTCATTTCGTGTGATCGCCATTTTTTTGCAAATGACAAATGACGAATCGTAGCTTAAATGTCTCTCTAATGCGACATTTTTTCCTGACGTCAGAGCGCCATTTAAATGACACACAAAAATGGCCGTGTAATCGCAGCTTAAGAATTGTCACCCGATGACGTATGATGCGAGACAGAGATAGGATAAGCACATGCGCAATATCATACCATGTATTCTATATACCTTGGCACATGCCCATGTCACTCACCTTACCCGAATCCCATACTCAGCACTTTCCGCTTCCCTTGGTGGAAAAATATAATTAAGATTTGAGACAAAAAAACAGAATGAAATTACGCATCAACGAAAGTGGTCGCACTTTTATTTCACTTACATTGGGGCTCGACTGAAAATGGATTGGGTTTGGGTCTTAAGGCTTTTATGTTAGACTCATTCACGTGTCATCATTGTAGGAAGTTGCATAATGGCTTTAATGTATACCTACTTTCGGCATTTGCATGTGCTCAAAGAAAGCTCGAGTTGATTTTACTATACTGTTGTTGATATCCATTTCCATACTCCATTCATTAATTTCGTCATTTCAGATTATTATGCAAAGCGACCGAATAAACCAACAATATTCATCAGAAGTTTCTAAGATATAAGACGGGAACAATTACAACAACCTAAAAGGAATATAAAATTCGTATAATTAATGGCTAAGCACATGACCACTATTAATAGAAGTGAAGACAACTACATAACCAATGTTCTCCAAGTTTCCAAGCGAAATCTCAGCCTTCAGAAATTCCGGCGGCTAGTCGAAGAACAACATACACCAAATAAATACCATTCCAGCTTTGAAGTTTGCCGCTGCCATCAACAGATAGCAAAAGCTCCACCTCCTGCCTTCGTTAACAGTAACAATAAATACGAATACCTACAATCCCTATGGTATGCGTTCTATACAAGATCTCCTAAGTCAGCGCCATCTGAAACAGTGATGTGTATTGCAACGAACCCTTTACTGCGGCACTTACCACGAAATTTTTGCAGCAATATTTATTTAATACAGAAGCTCCTAGTGTCATTGGTTTTTGCCACATTTATTTTAGGTGTTACCTCATTACCACCTGTTATACGTATTGGTAGGTTTCTATTCAACACACACATTTTATTATTCAGTTATTTATTAATTTTAATTTTTTATTTTTTTTTATGTTTAGGTGCGATTTTCACAGAAGATCAAAAGGACAGTAGTACAGAACTAGCATTTAAATATGCCGTCTATAGGATAAATAAGGATAAAACAATTTTACCAAACACACAATTAGTTTACGATATAGAATATGTTCCTCGCGATGATTCGTTTCGAACATCGAAAAAAGGTAAGCTATGCTTGACTGCCAATCTATCAGATAAGCTACGCCGCAAGTTTGGAACAACAAAAAATCTACTCCTTACTTTGCACTATTGTTAAATTCTTTATATCAACTTCAATTTAGAATCCTTATTGAATCCGCTTCAATTTTAATATAAAACCTTAAACCTACTTTAAGAAAAATTCTTTAAAACTATTTTACACTCTTTCATGTAAGCCCAGATTCACACTTCAAATGAATAAATTGCATCAAACTTCACAAACGGCCTTTCCAATATTCAACTTTATTCTGTCAGTTTGCGCAGACTCCAGACTTTCCAAAATCGCTTTACCAATAAACAAATATAGTTGCCAGAATATCGCTAACTGTAGGGTTAAATAATGTTAATGGTGAGAAAGCCATGGTTATCTCGGGCATTAGCTAAATAAATCCTCCTTTAATGTCATTTTGAAGACGAGTGCTCCCTATTTGCGTTTCTAAACGCTTGAAGCATAATTATATTTCTATGTTTTCCTATGTTTTACCTTGTTTAACCACTAGTTCTTGCTTTTAAATTGGTTTTCCTTTTAAAATAGTATGGAAGCAATGAATGGATGCTTATTAAAAAAAAATATTTTATATAATGTGGTATTGGATTGACCTTCTTCAGATTCGCTCTCAGATTTCAGATTTCGTGTGGCTAATCGAACATAAAAACCAGAGAGTATCCAAACTAGAGAGCCAACTGAGAGCAGAAACGGTACATTTGCCCACAAGCTTCCTATGACCTTGTACAGCCTAGGAATTTCCTAAGTATTAGTGCCTGTACAAATCAAAGGAGCGCCATTGCTGCCGCACGCATACTTAGGAAATTCCTAGGCAGGAAATTGACTGTCAATCGGGCGGCCATTACTAAGGTGGATTTAAGTGGGGGCGACTGTGTTCGTCATTTTTGGTGCCGATTAGTTACACGGCGTTCACATCGCAGTTCAAGTTAAACATTTTTAAAGTTTATGAATTTGTTGGAAAATCGAATTTCGAATATTATATAGGTACCTAATATAATTTCATCACAATGTCAAATACCTTTTAATAATCATTTGTCAATATCAGAAATCCATCTCATGTTATTAATCAGAGAAAAATGAACTAATACGGTTTTTTGGACTTTTGCTTTTTTTTTTTGTGGATTTTAATCAATATTTAAACACAATGTAGGGGAAACAGTTTGTATGCCGTGGGAAAAACATTATTTCAGTTTCAACATATTTTACAATCTCTAATTGATGCGTAAAATGCATACTTACTTACTTACTTAAGGTGGCGCTACAGTCCGGGGTGGACCTGGGCCTCAACCAATACGCCTCTCCAGTTAGCGCGATCTTTGCCTAACTGCCTCCAGTTGCGCATACCAAGTTGGTTAAGGTCCGCTTCCACTTGAGCGCGTCACCTAAGGCGAGGTCTTCCTCTACTGCGTTTTCCCTCCGGGTTGGAATCGAAGACTCTCCGGGCCGGAGCGTTGGTGTCCATTCGCTCTATATGTCCTAACCATCTTAGACGACTAATGCGTACTTTTCTGACCAGGTCGATGTCGCTGTACAGCTCGTAGAGTTCGCTGTTAAATCTTCTCCTCCAAATCCCGTCAACGCAAACGGAACCAAAAATCACTCGAAGAATTTTGCGTTCGAAGCGACCATGTCCCTTCTTGTTGACAGCATATATTTTGTTTTACCCTCATTCACCACTAAACCCATTTTTGCCGCTTCTGTACTAATACTTGCAAACGCACCAGTGACAGCTCGCTGTGTTCTGCCAACAATGTCAATGTCACAATTTTCTCAAGAATGATGTTGAAGAAGTCACATGACAGCGCGTCACCTTGTCTAAATCCTTTTTTGACATCAAAGGTCTCGGTGAGATTGTTTCCGACCTTTACGGAGCAGCGAGCGTTCTCCATCGTCATTCTGCACAATCTGACAAGTTTGGCAGGGATGCCAAAACTAGACATGGCTCTGTATAGCTCGTCTCTATAAATGCTGTCATATGCGGCCTTAAAATCGATAAAAAGATGGTGAGTATCGATCTGGACTTCTTGGGTTTTCTGCAGGATCTGTCGTAGTGTGAATATTTGATCGGTCGTGGACTTACCGGGCCTAAAACCGCATTGATAGGGACCTATCAGATCGTTGACGAAAGGTTTCAGGCGTTCACATAGTACAGCAGACATGATCTTATACGCAGTGTTAAGAAGACTGATGCCTCTATAGTTGGCGCAGTTTAGAGAGTCTCCTTTCTTGTGGATCGGGCAAACGATGCTGAGGTTCCATTCATCAGGCATACTTTCGTCTGACCAAATCTTGGAGACGAGTTGGTGTTTGCTCTCTACCAGGTCACCTCCCGCTGCATTAAACAGCTCGGCAGTTAAGCCGTCCGGTCCAGCAGCCTTGTTGGACTTAAGCTTAGATATTGCTATCCTCACTTCATTTTGGTCAGGTGGACGGAAATCTTGGCTTTCATCGTCCAGGTTGAATGGCCCGTTCTGCCTGACAGCGGAATTTGTGTCGTCTTCACCGTTTAGCAGTCTGCAGAAATGGTTTTTCCATGTCCTCAGCACCGACTGTGACTCTACTACAAGGTTTCCTTGCTATATATATATATATGATACAAGCTACATGCACTACACACCCAGCCACCATTTTTTACCCACTGGCTTATCATTTTTTTTACAACTACAGAGATCGTATTGCAATGCTTCGCTAAATGTCCCGTCTTATTCTCTCTCCTTTCAAAGGGTTAAACAAAAAATGTTGGT
The DNA here is from genome assembly GCA_946477585.1 of Cheilosia urbana. Taxonomy (NCBI): domain Eukaryota; kingdom Metazoa; phylum Arthropoda; class Insecta; order Diptera; family Syrphidae; genus Cheilosia; species Cheilosia urbana. The sequence goes on from OX297857.1 coordinate 8,931,556, forward strand.
CAATGAAGTATTTCTTTACGAAACGATGGGCAATATACGTAAACACACCCTCAAATATCAACCCCGAGACGGTGCTTTCCCAGCTAATTCTATATTTAGGTGTCCTTCAGCTGTTTGCCTGGTACCTACGATCGTGGTTGGTCAGCCACAAAACGCGACCTTAAAACGACAATACACATTTCCATTCTTCCTGCAAAAAAAAATAATCAAAACAAATACCATGGGGGCATGTGTTTAAATTCTTGGAGCACATAAATAATAACAATATTGATTTCGCTTAAAAGGCTTAACATGAAATTGGCATAGGTACCTGTTAAGAATTAAAAGATTGTTAATTGCGTTCCTTCTTTTGATTTACGAACACATGCGCACATCCACCAGAAATTCGCAATGGACATATGGTTTGTGGATTCTTTTCCAATCCCACCCCCTTCAACCCGCATATAAACTGCTGGTTCTGTATGAAGAATCGTTTTTTTTTAAGGCGCCACAATGTCGATCCTCATTCATATGCTATCAATATTAATACACCAGGCAAACATAATACTTGCAACCTACCGTAACTTAATTTTCAAGGAACATTCTCACCCTCGCATATTTTCCAATTTGCTTTCCTTTTCCTCCATGTATGGCTACCCACCCAGGTAGCATTTGGCTCAGGTCATATGTATTGATTCACGCATACTAAAAAGCCTACCTAACAGTGCGCAATGGAATGTATTTATCTGGTATTTATTTTGCAAGGATTATTCTACCCTTACCTACTAAAATTTCTGTGCGCCTGGTTATATGGATTGTATTTGCCTTAAGATGTTGACAATTTCTATTTTTAAATGCCGTTTTTGTTATGGCGCCACAATGTCGACACGTGCTGCATTGTGATTTTGTTTTCTTCCAACTGACATTTTTAGCAGAGCTGTAAAAGGGCTTTTATTAACAGAGCTAGACTTAAAAAATTGATTAGAGGCTAAATTAGGACAGCACAAAAATCAATGACTAAGCAAATCAAAAGCACATAAATCAGATATATGTATGTGCTTTTTATTTTTTTTGATTTGCGTCAATTTTTAGGAATTGAGTTAACAGTTTTCTATGCACTTACTAGAATAGAAATTAGTAATGCGATTTCTAGCTAAACGGCTTGAGCTACGAAGCTGGAAACTTAGCACAAAAAAAGCACATAAATCAGGCATCAGTATGGAGTATTAATTTTGTAAATTTTCGGCCGATTTGACTATGTGCTCTGCTGGCTTGACGTCAACTTGGCAGAGCACTTTTCAAGGTCGATTTTCTCCGAAACCATTGGAGCACAAAAATCAAAAACTTAGCACAAAATTAGCACATAATTAGCACATAATTCAGAGCTTTTCAAAATCGATTTTTGACATATGTGCTCTGCCAAGTTGACGGAGGTTGATATTGTGGTCACTCGCAACGAACAACTGCCTCCTAATGAGTGGCGACTTGGTAGGGTCCTAAAAGTCTATTGTGGTTCCAACAATCGTGTGATTTTAACTCGATCTATCGTCAAGCTATGTGTGATTTTGCCAGAATAAGTCTAAATGCACCTCAATTCGTTCTTCCCTATAACTATGCCTTTTTGAATATATACATATATACATATATTCCAATACTAGCACTTTTTCCTTCAAACTTTGCCATTAAAATTAATTAGAGTATATACTTTCTTTGATTAAATAATCTTTACTTTGTAATATTTGGTTAAAAAATTATAAGCGACTGCATTTATAGTTCTACTCAGTTTTGTATTGCTTAGCAGCCGACGCTGCAAGGCGGCCGGTAATGTTTAACTAATCTTGCTTCTCAATTATGCTATAATAATAATAATTATTAATTACACTTGCTTCTCAAGTTTTGCTATAAAAATAAACTCTTAAATGTAAACTGCCCCTCAGGCCATACTTATACTCTGTCCAAGAAAAATTGTCAGTACAGGCCTTATGGGAAGCTCTTTTTTCTACCAGTGGTGCCTGTAGTACTCTCACGGCACTCAAACACAAGATTTGCCACTGAAATAAAAACGAAACCACTGGCATTCCAAAGAATTTTGTTGTTGTAATTTTCCGTCGCGGGCAGAGAGTATCCAAACTAGAGAGCCAACTCCCGTGCACCTACCCGATTTTCCCCGCAAATTTTGAATGACAGCCCTCTCTCGCGCGCTCTTATTTTTCCTGTCGGTGAATACGTGTAATTAATGGCCGCCCGGTGGTACTTTTTCAATTAAAAATAATTTGTAAATGCATTTATAACAATAAATGTAGCACGAATAAATGTTGAGTATGGTTTTTTATATAGCTTTACTTTCTCTATCCATATTGGGTTCCAAAAAATGTTCATCCATTCACATTTCAGATCTTTTTAATTTTGTTTATATGAATTACATATTTGACAGCAGAATTCATGCAGCTGAGCCTTGGGGGTTGTTCCATAAATAGGTTAACAACATGCAAGTTAAGCCCGGGGTTCCACTAGGGCAAAAGTAAACTTTCTGTGGTATTCGATTGGGCGCTCTCAAGCAAGTGCGTTGAGTATGACAACTGGTGGAGGGATTTTTGGATGTTTTCAAATTCGTTTATTTAACATCATATTTGTACACAATCAAAGTGCGATTGGAAATTCTGTAGTTGAATAACACTGAACAGTGTTGAATAATGTTACATAAGAACAAAAATGCTTTTCATTTAAAAAAAAATACGTATTAATATCGTAAAAATACAAGTAGCTTTGTCCTTAAACTTCTAACAAAAATACAATAGGCCTGTTTTTTTTTTAGCTTCGATCTCAGCAAAGCAAAGTAGGATTTTCAGCTCTTAATTACAACCACTATGCTCTATTTGACACTATGAGGACTCTCAGTAGTTGTTGGAATTGCGTGCTGAAAATCCTACTTACTTTGGTTTGCTGAGATCGAAGCTCAAAAAAACACGCCTAATAATGTCGTATTTAATTGGATTTTGCGATATAATTTCCGATTTCGGATTCGGCGTACTCAATCGTGAGAATCCAAATAATTTTGTTTATTGTAGGTATTCTCATGTTCTATTTCGTGTTTTGTAGATATAGCGCAGTACTTTTAACAAATTTCAGTCTCGACATTAAATTTACGGTAGGTCATTATTGCAAAAAAATTTTTTTTGGAAAATAGAATTTATTTTGAATTAATAATTACAGACTTGTCGTCTGTAAAAACGTAAAATAACACACTTTCAATTTGATAAATGACATAATGTTTGGTGTTAGTGTAAGTAGGTGTGAATTTCGCTCAGAAATAAAGATTCGCAAATTTATCGAGACTCTGAAAAAAAAACGGAACAAAAATATTGAATTAATTGTTTGAATTTAACAAATTCATGCTTGCACATATTTATATTGTGTAAGTATGCATTTTACGCATCAATTAGAGATTGTAAAATATGTTGAAACTGAAATATGTTTTTCCACGGCATACAAACTGTTTCCCCTACATTGTGTTTAAATATTGAAGTTAAGAGATTAAAATCCACAAAAAAAAGCAAAAGTCAAAAAAACCGTATTAGTTCATTTTTCTCTGATTAATAACATGAGACGGATTTCTGATATTGACAAATGATTATTAAAAGGTATTTGACATTGTGATGAAATTATATTAGGTACCTATATAATATTCGAAATTCGATTTTCCAACAAATTCATAAACTTTAAAAATGTTTAACTTGAACTGCGATGTGAAGGCCGTGTAACTAATCGGCACCAAAAATGACGAACACAGTCGCCCCCACTTAAATCCACCTTAGTAATGGCCGCCCGATTGACAGTCAATTTCCTGCCTAGGAATTTCCTAAGTATGCGTGCGGCAGCAATGGCGCTCCTTTGATTTGTACAGGCACTAATACTTAGGAAATTCCTAGGCTGTACAAGGTCATAGGAAGCTTGTGGGCAAATGTACCGTTTCTGCTCTCAGTTGGCTCTCTAGTTTGGATCCTCTATGGTCGCGGGCAGAATGAGCACGATCGCTTGTGTTCGCTTGCTATTATCATCAACCAAAATAAGCAATGTGAGTCAGGGTTGAAAAACGCGTTACGATCGTAACTTTTAAGTTACAATGAACTTTGAAAAAATACAAAATACAATCGCCCCGAAAAAGTTACCCTCAAAGAGTATTTTTTTATTTTGAAAAAATACATAGTTACACTCAGTGCATATTTAATACAATGACCTGTTACAATTTTTTTGTAATATTATTACTACACAGGTATATGTGTGTTATGCTTGTGTGAAAAACACATGAATTTCAGTAAATTTAGGGATTTTTCCGGTGGCACGGTTTTCGATCCCCTAAACCACTCAACCGATTTTAATGAAATTTTGTGGCTCTGTATGGTTCGTTACAGTTGGATAGATAGGACACTATTTTGGTATGGTTAGTTCGATAGTTTTGGCCCCGATAGGTGGCACTTTGTAAAAGATAAGCGGAATAGGAAAACGGGTTGTAGCAACTCCTATTCAAAAAAAAAAAAAAATAAAAAATTGGTGCGACTGTATCCAACAGTCCCGAAATATGTGTATGTGTAAACACCATGCGTGCGGTATGTGTGTGGCTTGATACACGTCATTTAGAAAAGAGGGAATTGTAATAACCGTATTCTTGTTATATTATGAAATAACAATAATTTATTCGTTCTGTGCTAGTTTCGGTAGAATAGAAACGATCGGATTGTAGTAGCTGAAGTAAGATATGTACATTCGAGACTGTAATCTATCTAGATTACGCTGGAAGACAGCATCGATGGTTGTTCCATATCGTGTTGTTGAAACTTTCCGGTTGGAGTTCATTTGAAGATTAAATTTATCTTGCATAAAATCAATAAATGGTTGAGCTTCTGGAGTTGCAAAATTGATATTGACATCTCCGCTTATGATCATTGGTAAAAGATGATAATCTCCCTGCAGAATTCTTGAAATTTCTTCTGAGTACGGTGCAAGGACGAAATAGAAAAATTTTATTTCATATCAACAAAAAGCTGAAATTAATATGCTCCAGCTCATAAATGTATGCAATGATAAAACACAGTGACGCATTCCCTGTCCCCGGAAGTTAAATGTGTGGAATTACTCCACTAGATTCCAAAAAATGTATGCAATCACAGTGACGCATTTCCGTCATCGCAAGTTAAATGTGTGGAATTACTCCACTAGATTCCAAAAAATGTATGCAATCACAGTGACGCATTTCCGTCATCGCAAGTTAAATGTGTGGAATTACTCCACCAGATTCCAATAACGTGCGCTTAGATATTTACACATCAAAGACAGAAAATTCAAACGCTAGTTATAGGTATCTAAAATTATATAATTGAAATTATTATTGAACATTTGAAACTTTGCGAAATCTGGGCGGGATTTTATACGAAGGGCACGGGCAAAACCGGGTGGGTACCGCTATATATATAAGTGACTGATGTCCGTATGTGAACTCATAACTCGGGGGTGGGATTGAGAATAGAACTTTGTACGGAGAACCGCACGTAAAAAAAAATAGAAAATTCCAATACAACAAAAATTATTTAAAATGTTAAATTTTTAAACTATTTTGATATACCGGGCTTACCGCTACACAGTTTGAAATTGGAAATCAGCTCAATTATAATTTTGTTGCGCAACCTCTATCCACCGAAATTTTGTAACTGATCGCATTTGATTTGATTGTGAAGAATCTCAAATCAAATATCATGCAATAAGCGACGATTTTGAGTGGAAAATTCGAAGATAAACATTATAATTCCGCGGATTCTGCTCATTCAGATCGATTTGCCATTCGTATTTGACTGACACGAAAGAATTTAAGTAGCATGCATTGTGCATGTTCGGAATTACTATTTTCATTACTTTAACGAATTTGGGCGGAACGTAGTTCGCCTGGTCAGCTTGTAGAATATTATATTATTTACATTGAATTTAAAAACATTCATTCATTTCACTAACGCAACAAGTGATCATATGTGCGTTGTAGATATATTGCAATAAATTAATAGTGATTACTAGGGCAACTCAATCGGATTCATACAAAAGCATGGTATTTTAAGGGATAAAATTTGATTAAATATTTTATTATAGAAAACTAAGTACCAATTTTCAGCCTTATTCGTTAGGGAAAGAAATATGCATGTTTTGGTAGGTATAAATTCATATTTCACTTAGTAGAGCATATTTTCAACACTGAAATATCAAAATGATGAAGCAGGTAGACCTATACTGTTTATTTTCGGTCGTTGGGGTTTACCACATCCGGTCACTCTTCTCCAGTAAAGTAAATGCCTTGAAAGGATTTTATGATCCTTTTTTTTGCTACTGCTTCAGCGAAGTCTCTGCATTGACGGGTAATCATTTTTTAACAAATATGTAATCTAGGTATATTTATGTCTATATTAAAAAATGTATGTAGAGCTGCACAAGTGCAGTCCTTTTACCATCTGTTTAGGTATATGACATTGCGTCGTCGTTATATAATTTTTTTCTAATTGCCTGTTTGTGTATATAAGGCGGAAACAATGATTGTTATCTCAATAGCGGATAGTGCATCTAAGCAAGTGGTTAACTTTATATATATATGAATAAACAGAAACATGGCTACAAAGTCTTCAAAGGATCTAAGTGTAGAAAAGAAACAAAAAATTGTTGATGCAACTGAAAAATTCTATGACCTTTTCAAAAGTAAATCGGAAGCCGTAGGAAATGCGGCTACGGTTTTTTCTGTTACGGAACGAACTGTATACAGGCTTTTAATTCCGGTATCAAGAGCAAGGTGGATGATTTTGACAAATGTGCGATTGGGCGGATAGTCCATCAGTTTTTTATGGATAATGACCTTCCAACGCTAGACAAGATATTATTGGAAGTACAAAAAAGTGAAAATATAACAAAACTAAGCAGATCAACTTTGTATACAATATTGCAAAAAGATCTCGGACTTAAATTCGTCAAACGTCAGCGAAAGAATTTGTTGTTGGAAAGAAGTGACATTATTTCTTGGAGACGAAGCTATCTACGCGTATTAAAAAAAAATAGAGAAGAGAAAAGAAACATTTATTTTACTGATGAGACCTGGCTAAATTGGAAGATGGTAACCCTAACAGTATTGCTCTCTGAGTTATGGCGAATTATCATACACACTACGGCAACCCTGTGAGAGCCTTAAAAAGGGACCGATTTATGTAAGTCATTGCAACCAGACTGAGAGACGAACATCCTATCTTTCCTGTACTGACAATTTTTCTTGGACAGAGTATAGTACTTTTCGAATTAATCTAGTAGGTACTATTAATGTCTAAGCTGCGCAATTTGGCTTTTCCTAGCATACGCTTCCTAGCATTTTTGTCAACCGTATTTTGTCATTCGCTTTTTCATCTCCCACGGCAGTTAACCACCATAAAATAAATCATCGTTTAAATAAAGGAATTAAACAAATTAAATAAGTTAAAAGCTCGTTATTTAAACAATCGTGGTAAACACTTTGTTTGCTCAGTTTTCGGATGAGTTAAACAAGAAACCCAATTAAGTAGAATTCTCGATTATCTGTTCTCTCACATTTATTGACCGTGACCTTAATTGCTGGCGAAAATATGACACTAGTGCTCAGTGTTGCCAGCATTTATAAGAGGTATGGCGTATGGCCAAACTCAAATATGAACATTAAAAGTGCGCATTTTTTTGCAATTGTCGGGCACACTTTTTCTGATTAAATTGGTTAAAAATAAAACAACACAAACTCATAATTAAGGGACTTTTCTAGCTTCCATTTTCCAAAGTTAACAGGAAAAAAAACTTTTTGCTGGAAATGGGCATTATTTTGTTATATGATTTTACTGCTGCGATGGGAGAGTCTGTTCAAAAACTGTATGAAAATGGAGTTGGCTCATTCAATAAACTGATTAGAAAGTTTTAATTTCACGAAAAGAGTACGTTCGCAGTGGAAGTAAATATTTTTTTTTTTTTTTTATAAACTCCCAAGGAGCCCATAGGTTAGGTTAGGTTAGGTTGGGTGGGGTTATGAGATCGTCACAAAAGACCAGGCACCAAAGTGGGCCCATCGCCATCCCCAGGGAACCACTACGGTTAAAAAAAAAAACCTAAACCAATTCGCCCAAACAATCAATTTCCCTACAGAATTTGGTTATGGTCCCAATATTATTTGAGGAACCAACCTCCTCTAAGTTATTAAAGAAGAACCTGCCTAGGTGCTTCCTTCTACTCCGAGCAATTGCTTGACACTCGCATAGAAGGTGGGAGATGTCCTCCGTAGCTTGTAGGTCCTCACAGTACCTACATGTATCCGTATTAGTCAAACCTAGTCTCATGGCATGCTTTCTTAAAAGGCAGTGTCCAGAGAGTATTCCTACCGTTAATCTTAACTTTGTTCTACTGAGATTGATTAATTCTTCAGACCTCTTCCGATTTAAAGTGGGCCACAGTGCCTTTGAGACCCTGTGCCCCTCTAGCTGTGACCATCTTGTAGCTGCTTTATTGGTAGTTTTCTCAACGATAACCCTTCTAGCAACGGCCATAGGTGGTCTGATGCCCTCAATCATTGTATTTACTGGGAGTTCCGCTCCTTCCTTAGCCAAAACGTCGGCCCTTTCGTTGCCCTCAATATCACAATGCCCGGGTACCCAACATAATCTAACACGGTTCTGCGAACATAATGCCTTAAGCATTGCGCGGCAATTCCTGACTAGTTCAGATTTAGTGGTATGTGACTCTAGCGCTTTAAGCGCAGCCTGACTATCAATGTAGATGGCGATATTCTTATCGGATATCGATCTCATCTCAAGTACCTCCGCAGCTTTGAGTACGGCCAGAATCTCTGCCTGGAACACACTGCATGTGTCCGGTATTCTCAGGGCCATATGTAGGTCCAACTCGTTGGAGTATATACCTGACCCCGTACCCTCACTGGTTTTGGATCCGTCAGTATATACTGAGATCTCATTTCCCCTCGAACTAAGTTCCTATGCCACTCCTGTCGGTCAGGGTACGACACATCGAACGGTGTGTCAAAATCAAGTGTACCGAGACTTTCATCAGCTTTTCCCGGGATTTCGGAGAATGTTTCCTTTAAAATAGTACTGTGTCCTATCCTACTGTTTTTAAAAAGCCCTGCATTAGTGAGCCGTAGCGCACTATTACCTGCTATTGATTTTAATTGTAAATCCAGTGGTAAAAAATGCATAAATGCTTCCAGTGCAGCCGTTGTTGTGGTACGTAAAGCACCCGTAACGGCAATGCAGGCTGTTCTTTGTACGCTGGTCAATATATCCCGTACATACTTCTTGCTCGCGGCTTTCCACCAGACAAGAGCCCCATATGTAATTATGGGCCTTACTACCATTATGTATAGCCAACGCAACATTGAAGGCCTCATGCCCCATTTCTTACCTGCTGTTCTCTTACAGATGAAGAGAGCTTTGTGAGCCTTGCGGACTCTTTCCTGGACGTTAAGTTTCCAATTTAGTCTCCTATCTAATACCGTACCAAGATATTTTGCGCTTTCTGAAAGAGCAAGTTCCACTCCAGCAAGCCTGGGCAGCTTGAAGGGTGGTATCTTGTATTTTGTACTAAATATCACTAGTTCTGTTTTCTCCGGGTTGACTCTTAGTCCACACCCTTCGGCCCATATTCTGAGCCTATTAAGGGCTGTTTCCATAAGTTCACTAATCGTGTTAAGGAATTTTCCTTGAACAATGATAGCTACGTCATCCGCGTAAGCGATGACCTTGAATCCTGCACTGTTTAGTTCCTTAAGTATCTTATCTATGACCAACACCCTGAGGAGGGGGAAGATGACCCCTCCTTGGGGGGTGCCCCTAGTAACAGATTTTCTTATAGAACTGTTGCCGAGAGTGGAATTAATATTTCTCGTCGAGAGCATTTCGCATATCCAACTTGTAATGCGTTGCTCGACATTTATCTTTTCCAAGGCGCTCTTGATTGCATCTCTCCTGACATTATTAAAAGCTCCCTCAAGATCCAAAAAGACAACTAGTGCAAATTCTTTCTGGTGAAGGCTGCCCTCTATTTTGCCTACTACTTCGTGTAGAGCCGTCTCTACTGATTTACCTTTTAAATATGCATGCTGAGCATTACATAAGTTTCCGTTGCAATACTTACTTCTTATATCAATGTCAATAAGCCTTTCAAGTGTCTTTAGGAGAAATGACGAAAGACTGATAGGTCTGAAGTCTTTCGCTGAAGTATGGCTTGGTTTACCCGCTTTAGGGATAAATACCACTCGTACTTCTCTCCATGCCCTAGGTACATAGCCTAATCGCAGGCAGTGTATAAAAATATTTCCTATCATGTTCATAACTGTGCCTGGAGCCCGTTGAAGCATAGCCGGCAGAATGCCATCAGGGCCAGGTGCTTTGAACGGAGCGAAGGACTTGATAGCCCAACGCAGTTTCTTCCCAGTAATGATATTATTAACCCTCTCATCTATTCGTGCGCCAATGTTAGGTCCATGAGGTACCGAAGCCATTGGTGCACTGCTTCCTGGAAAATGGGCTTCAACTAGTGCTTCCAGAACCTCCTCGCTGCTTTCAGCCCACGAACCGTCCGATTTCTTAATGAAGCTAGGGACTGCCGCGTCTTTGGCTAGCATTTTACGGAGTCTGGAAGCCTCGCTAGTATCTGCGATCGCTTCACAGAATAGCTTCCAGGATTTCCTCTTAGATTGCCTGATCAACTATTTAAACTCTTTCTTGCTCTCTATGTACAGATCCCATGTAATGTCGTCCCCTACAACTTTAGCCCTATTATAGAAATGTCTAACTTGCCTTCTTTTGGAGTTTATTCCACCACTGAGGCTGGGACCTCTTGGTTGGAGCCCATAAATCGCCAAACTTTGAAGTGAATATACTAAATTAAAAAAAATCTCAAAAGACAATTTTCAGGAGCCAGTGAAAAGTGCGAGTAGGCAAATCGGATTATTTTCCGCTGTCCGTTTGGAGACCACCGGAAAATTTCGTTCCAATAAAGCTGCGTAAAAGGCTTTTCAGTGTGCCTTACTTATAATCATTTTTAATCTTCGCGAGAGATGAACAGGTAGAATAGTGAGGTCCACTGCCCCTCTTTTTAATCGTAGTGGGGAATATTGTTTAAGGCCTCGTTTTGGAAGATTGGTACACGTTTTTCGCCCAATACTTCTTTTTTTATAAAGAAAAAAAAAACACAAATAGTCCCAGTGAGAGTTTTTTTCCGCTGCGCTACCTCTCGCGAACGTCTGACAAACATCCGAAAGTATAAATGTCTTGAAAGAGCTTCTCAATTAACCGTTTGGAGTCGGCATAAAATTGTAGATCCCTTCCATTCGTTCCAAAAATGAGAAACTCACACAAAACGAATGGTTGTGAGAAGCTAGGCGTAGGGTCTCTCCGGACCTGTTGCGCCAACTATTTATTTATTTTATTTCAGTTTATCAAACAAAGTTATGTCACGACGATGGTGTGTGCGTGTTACCTGATAGATTGGTAGATTTTTTGGCTACCAAGTGTTTCACAATCTCCTCCACAGTATGCCGTCAATTAGAGACTGGGGTCCAGGCGATATTTGGGCCCTCAGATCCATTTTTAGGCGGTCATATTCAGTCTATATGTGAAGCGCTAGATATACCACACGTTGAGGCTCGCATCGATTTGGACCAAACTGTTAAAGAATTCTCGATAAACTTGTACCCATCGCAGACGCATATGAACAGTGCCTATAGAGATTTGATGGCATACCTGAATTGGACTAAGGTCGCAATAATTTACGAAGAGGACAATGGTGAGTAGTTGAGCACGTAAATAACATCCGAACAAAGCTTGAGTTTTTGTATTCAAAGGTCTTTTCAAGCAACAGGAGCTAATGCGGACAACAGCAACATCTAGAGCGGAAATGTACATCCGACAAGCCACTCCCGAAACATATCGCCAGGTTTTAAAGGAAATTCGCCAAAAAGAAATCTACAAACTCATTGTGGATACAAATCCAAGCAATATTAATACATTCTTCCGAGGGGTAAGATATAACCGGATATTGGTTGTTTGCACTTAAATGTTGGTCTTATTCCTTTACAGATTCTTCAGCTGCAAATGAATGACTACAGATATCACTATATGTTTACCACGTTTGTAAGTATTTTAACAAAGTTATACCTGCGCCTCTTATAGTTTTCGGTAAAACTCGGTTAGGTGACGATGTTTGCCAAATGAACTACCTTTCAGCTTATAAAACTGTTGCCCCCCCCCCCCCCCTCCCCCCATTTTTTTAAAAAGCATTTGCTGTCTTCAGGCGACGAATACAATGCCTAAGTGAAAAGGCAAAACCTAACTTGTAAAGCAAAATTGTCGTAACAGCTGTCGGGTAAATGTTCCCAAAGTAGCACATCATGTGGCGACTTTTCCAGAAAATGCGCCAGAACGATCTCCCGCTGTTTTTGCACTTCTGTGAACATTAAGTATACAAGAATCCGAACACATTTCATTGATGCCAAGATATAGGATTTTAGGCGACTTTTTCGTATGAATGGTACCACTATATAAGGCTATTGGAGATGTAGGAAAGTCCTGTAGACATGTTGCAGACAAACGCGCCTAATGTTTTTTTTAAACTTAATGAAATGTCTTAACAGTTTTTATAAGAAACCATTGTCTGCATGAGACTAAATTTATCTTATATTCTGGCCTTAAGGCGAAATAAAAGATCTCTCAATATTTTAGTTTTATCAATTATCTACCTGTTGTGGTTCTGATTCCATTTTTATTAAACACTAGCAGACCCGTGCTCGCCTTGCTTCGCCAAAGTTCCACTCCTCAAATTTAAAGCAAAATAATTGGCGTTATACAAAAAGTAGCTTACCCCAAAAAAGCGATGACAAACTGTCAGTAAAACAATTCAAACAAATAGCTATTATTCCGTCTCAATCTCATTTACATTCCACTTGTTAGTTATTTTGTTACATTTTATACCCCATCTCTCACAATCCCATTACCCATAAGCGCCACACTCTCTCACTTAATACTCAAATACAAACTTCCTCAAGTTCAAATTAAAAAAAAAAAAAAAAAAAATAATAATCATAAAGCAAAAAAGGTGTAAATGCACAAATAGGTTTTGGCATGCACATGAATCATTACGAAGATCAGAATCACTATAGCGCACTTTAAATCACAACTGAGCAACGTGAGCAAAAAAAAAAAACAACAACACGAAGCCCAAAAGGAAAAAAGGTGCATTAAAAAAGAGAAAGAAAAAGCGCACCGACTTCAGGATAACGTAAAAAGATGATTAATATCTTAAAATCTTTGTAAATAATTGAACTTTGTTTTCAAAATCCCATTTCCCATTTCATTTGGATGAGTCATTCCAAAGCTAGGAGCTAGAAGGCATTCGAGAATTAAAACTTTTCTTAGTTATCAGCTTAGATTTCCGCTTCCAGACAGCGAATACTGGTAAAATATCTTAATATATAAAAACGTTCGTGCGTATGTATGACCGACCATAACGGCTGAACCACTGAAGCTATCCCCCTTATAACGGGTGATTTTTTAAGAGGTTTAGAACTTTTTTTAAAAAAAAAACACAAAAAATTCGAAAAAATGAATGAAATATTTATTTGAATCGATAGTTTGAACCTTGCAATTTAATGTTTAAAGATAATTTCATGCAAATGTTGACCGCGGCTGCGTCTCAGGTAGTCCATCCGCTGAGTCCAATTTTGGCATACTCTTTCACACATATCGGCCGGTATCTCACGAATGAATGCATGGATGTTGGCTTCCAGTGCGTCAATCGAAGCGGGCTTGTCCCTATACACATTAGCCTTGACATACCCCCACAAAAAATAATCTAATGGTGTCAAATCGCACGATCTAGGCGGCCAATTGACCGGCCCGAAACGTGAAATTAACTGTTCACCAAACTCGCCTCGCAATTGCGCCATTGTTTCGCGTACTGTGTGGCATGTGGCACCGTCTTGTTGAAACCACATATCATGCAAGTCAAGAACTTCCATTTCGGGCAAAAAAAAGTTTGTTATCATCGCTCGGTAGCGTTCACCATTGACAGTAACGCTGCGATTCGCATCATCTTTGAAGAAATATGGCCCAATAATGCCGCCGGCCCATAAACCGCACCAAACAGTGGCTTTTTCGGGATGCATTGGTAGCTGTTGCAATGCTTCTGGCTGATCTTCACTCCAAATGCGGCAATTTTGCTTATTTACGTACCCATTCAACCAAAAATGAGCCTCATCGCTGAACACAATTTTTCGATAAAAAAGCGGATCCTCGGCCAGCTTTCCAAGAGCCCATTCACCAAAAAATTCGGCGTTGTGGTAGGTCGCCTGGCTTTAGTTCTTGCACAAGCTGTATCTTAAAAGGCTTTACGCACAAATCCTTCCGCAAAATTTTCCACGTAGTGCTGTAACAAAGGCCTAACTGCTGGGAACGGCGCCGAATCGACATTTCGCGGTCTTCTGTCACACTAGCTGATACGGCCGCAATATTTTCTTCACTACGCACAGTACGTAAACGTGTTGGTGGTTTAATGTCCAACAAAGTAAATTTGGTGCGAAATTTGGTCACAATCTTCCGAATAGACTGCTCAGAAGGTCGAGAATGCCGATCATAAAATGGAAGCAGCGCGCGATGAACATTTCGAACCGAGCACGAATTTTGATAGTAAAATTCAATAATTTGCAAGCGTTGTTCATTTGTAAGACGATCCATGGTTAAATTGCAAACCAAACTGAAGCTGTTTGACAGTGACACAAGGTACTAAACACACGTCAGCTGTCAAAACCAGTGTTGCCAAAACCAAAGCAGCTAAAAAATCACCCGTTATTTGTGTGGTGCTCCGGATGGTTTATGTTTATTTTAGACCCTATAGGGGGCGCTGGGGCGCTTTTTTGAAAATTCTTATTTATGGACCGATTTGGCTCAAATTTACAGCATATAACACTTAAAAAAATAGAAAGCTTTTGCCAAAATTTGAACCCGATAGGTGGCGCTGGGTAGTCGCAGTAGCTTAGTGGTTAGTGTGTTGGACTGCTATGCGGGGGTCCCAGGTTCGAATCCCGCAAAAACCCAATTCCGACTTAGGGTTTTTTTCCGCTGCGCTACCTCTCGCGAACGTCTGACAAACATCCGAGAGTATAAATGTCTTGAAAGAGCTTCTCAATTAGCCGTTTGGAGTCGGCATAAAATTGTAGATCCCTTTCATTCGTTCCAAAAATGAGAAACTCACACAAAACGAATGGTTGTGAGAAGCTAGGCCTAGGGTATCTCCGGACCTGTTGCGCCAACTATTTTTTTTTTTAGGTGGCGCTGGGAGATATTTACGATAAGTTAGATTTCCCTGCATATCAATTTTGTATTAACAACATTAAATCTAATTGTAATAATATAGTTGGCGTTGGTTGTCTACACTTTTTTGAATTTGACATTTCAGTACTTCATATTTCATTTAGCTGTACAATTGTACGACGAAAACTCCAAATTTTTTTTTAATCAATTTTAAATAGGCAAGTAACATTATTTCCATTCGATTTCCGGCACAAATAACATAACCAAGGAAAAGTTATTACTGGGCCTAATTTTATGATTCTTCTTTTGTTTTGTTCATATTGGTGTATTTCAGGCTTAGGTAGTCTTAAAAGAAAAAAATTTGGAACCGATAGGGGGCGTTGTCGTCGATCTCCGAAACTGCTCAGCCGATTTCAATGAAATTTTGTGGATGTATGTTCTTCGTTTCCACTTGAAGGATAGCATACTTTTGCACCTGATAGGTTGCGCTGTTGCCGATCTCCGAAACAGCTCTACCGAGTTGATTGAAATTTGTGGATGGTTATTTCAAGATTGAAATATACTATTGTTTCAGACCCTATAGATGGTACTTTGCAAAAAAATAAGGGGGATAGGAGAACGGGTTGTGAAAGCATTAAAAATTTTAATGGACATTGTCCAAATATAATGACTTTGCGAAGTGTGAGCAGGACTTAATACGAAAGGTATGAGCAAAGGCGGGTGGGTACAGCTACATATAAAAAAGACTGACGTCCGTATGTGCGCACTCATAACTCGGGAACCAATCCTTCCATTTTTATGATTTTTGGTTTAAATTCGCATAGGCCCAAGGAAGGACATATGCTACTTTTTGTCGTGAAAACAAAACTTTATGGGGATTAGTTGAATTTTTGAATTCTTTGGATGTTCCGGGCTTACATCTATACAATTGAAAGCGGGCTCATTTATCATTTTGTTGCGCAGACTCAATGCACCGAGACTTTGTAACAGAACGCGTTTGATTTGGTGGTGGAGGATCTCAAATCAAATGTCATGCAAGCGACGGTTTTGTGGAACAAATTCAAAGACAAACATTCTCATTCCACGGAATCCGCTTATTGAGAACGAATTTGTACGTCGTGTACTTTAAACCATTTTAGTCAAAAAGCGGAAGGTTGGCCGACACATTAATCTTCTTTGTTGCGTTTGTCTACGCCTAAGGAAGGTTTATACGGCGACAGAATTGGAAAATTTGAACGGGAAATTGGAAAGTTTGTGAAAATTGATTTTCAATACATTTTCTACGGAGAGTTTTTTTTTTTTTAATGTTGATCGTAGTATACAGTGAGATCGTATTTTTCAAAAGCTATAGTTGGGATCAATAAAATTAATTTCAGGTGGAAGTGAAAATTATTTTAGTCAAAAAGTCAATTTTGGGCGGGACGAAGTTCGCCGGGCACGCTAGTATCCTACAAATGAAATGAAAACCGGAATCAATTTCGTGCAGTACTTTTCGAATCTATTCATAGCAAACAGTTTACAGCAGGAAAAAAAGTTACAGTTTTATTATAGTAAGGATGAAATTTGTGCCGTGTATGTTACCAGACTTGCCTATATTTTTTTTTATTGGTTATGCCCGATTCAGATATAAATAGTCTGCCTACGGGCTAAACCTCACCCTTAGAGAGGTACTATGAGATCCGGCGGCGCGTGCTCATAGTAATATGAAACTATTTCCTGTCATTTTTTAATTTTTGTGATGACTACGACTAAGTTACCTTAACAAGTAATTTACGCTTTTGTGGTGTTAATCGCGTTTGGTAAGTAGCTTTCCAGCGAACGCATCTACTAATACCGTCATTACATGCAGTTTTTTCTCATGGCGCTAGGTCGAACGGTCTTGTTATTTGTAGTCGGCGCTCAAGGTTTGTCACTTCCAGAGTATGGGTTGTTTCATTATTGCAATGAGCATGAATACGAGTACGAAGTTTACGAACAAAGTTTGTTACTTCGTTACTCACTGTAGCAAATCCTAGATCTCTGTGGATATCACCACTCCTTATATAACATGGAGCATTCGCGATTGCTAGCGTTTTGTTTTGGAATGTTTGTATTATAGCCATATTGCTTGGTTTGGTACAACAAGGTTTTAGCACTTGCTTATACAAGTTATTTTGGTGGGAAAATCCCTCAAGAATAAGACTTTACTTATTGGTGACTTGGTATAAAGTAACTTCGTTTTTCCGATATCAAAAATAACTTATGTCTTCCTTAATTCAAAATGCTCCGTATGCGCTTTTGTGGTTGATTCGCCGATGAAGCGGACGGCCGGCGGTTTCGCTTGCTCGGTGTTGGGTATTGGGTTGCCGAACGAGGTTGGCGGTTCGATGTCCGCCGCTTTGCTTAAGTTGCATTTTTTGTGGTTTGGTGTTGGATTGCCGGCTCGGTGGAGGTTGCCTTGCCGGTCATTGCCTGGTTCAATGTCCGGCGCGTGTCTATGTTGCATCTTGTGTGTTAACTCTTCCCTCTGTTAAGTTCGAGACGTCCTCGTTTCGACCTCTTACTTGTGTGATTATGGAATCAATTTGGTTTGATGTGACGGTATTTTGCCTTTTGCGTCTGAGGAGAATTAGGAATAGTGTGCAAACAATTACTGCCATTGGGAGAATAGTTGTCCACCAGATGATTTTTTGGGTCGATATTTGTTCCCTAAGTGTTTCGATGTGGTTTGTGTTGTCGATATGGATATGTTCGATGTGCGTTAATGAAAGAGTCTAAGGGGGATGCGGTACGGTATAGGCAGCTTTTTTCTTTACCTGATATATGGTGTCGTTCAGCTTTATCGAATCCAAAAATGTCAGTAGGTACGTTCCCTGTATTTCCAACTGAACCTGGTCGGTGACTTTTGTTTTCCGTACATCGTTCAGGATTATTACTCCATCCTCAATCTGTACCACGAGGGCAGATGGTATGAGTTTTGAGGGGCGCATAGAGCGGTATTATTATCTAGCAACTGCATTATGCATTCCGAGGTTGTAGGTTGGCAAATGTTGGCTTCCGGCGTAAAGACACATCCCTTTAAGGGTTTGCACGTGATTTTTGCATTTTGCAGCTTGGTTTATATCTAGCTTTAGAATAGTTTTATTATGGACTACCGGATAAATTTCGATAAAATCGCAAAAATCTTCAATTACAGGAATTTTTAATACATAATTAATGACATCTAAGTTCTGGAGTATTTTAATTTTAGTAGCGGAAAATAAGTTACTTATACTAATCGGGAGTACTGAGAATCAATTAAGTGACTTATTTCTATATTATCTAAAATTAATGGGTTTATTATGTTATTTCTGCCCACACAATTGATAGCGCTATGTTATTTAAATGGCTAAATACGAGATTATTTCTTACAGATAGATATTCCAAAAGTAATAATTCTGATTCTGAAGATTTCATAACGACGCCGACGGCTTGTTGTGAAATTATGTCGTTGATCTGATCTGTTAGTTCATTTATTTTATCCTGTATTTGCGAATTAATTTTTGTTTGTCTGTTACTTTTTTCTATTAGCGCATTTTGTTTCGTTAGTAAAAGTCAATGTCGTTGTGGTCAGGGGTTCCGGCTATAAATTTTAGTGCGCTCCCAATAAAGTCAATAGACCTAGCGAATCTTCCTGGGACTTCAAGCGTGCTAATTATATGCAATATTTCTTCAGATTGTTGGTTTAAAATGTCATTTACTTTCTGCAGGGCCGTAATGTGAACGTTTTTGCTCTCATAAGCAATGCTCATATATTCAGAGAGATTTGTGACATGAACCAGGTATGAGAATTCATTAAAGGTGGCAGTTTTTCCTTTTGTTACTGCTATGAAGTGTGCATTTGAGTAATTGTGAATTTCGGCTACCGACATCCGAAGGACAAACTGAAATAATAATGTTAACGGAGATTACTCTTATGAATCTTTTTGTCGTTTATTAAAACTGTGGTGCCTAGATCTTTTTCTATTACTTTTTCGATAAAAACTTTTTCGAATTTATTTCCTATGCACCTATTTCTAAGAACGAAAACTATTTCGCCAGGGTGATAGATTTTACTGCATGTGTTTTCGTTGAGTCGCCCTAGCACTTTCTCTTGAGCATCGGTTAGTTTCTTCCTTATGAGCTCTAGCTTATCTGCTTGATAATCATGCATTATATCCGTTGATTTTACATTCGTTATAGAGTGGATGGTGTTATTATATTTATGTGTTACTAGAAGCAAAAGGTCTACTGTATCGCTTATTTGTTGTTGCGCTTTGATACAACGCGCGATTTCCAACAAAGTTGAATGGAATCGCTCAATTTGGCCATAACTTTAACTATGGAGTGTCGGAACGAAAAAATGCTTAATAGAAAAGTGGTCTCTTAGGAGCGTTGCAATAGTAGTTGATTTTTAAGCTTTTTCATTGTCGGAAACTATTATTTTTGTATTTTTGAATTTTCCTAATATTTAAAGCAATACCTCTTTTATATCGATGGAAGAACGAGAGGCTATAGGGGTTACTATTACGAATTTGGAAAACTTATCGATGCATGTTAAGAAATGCTGCTTATCTGATTTGAAAATATCGATATGTAGTATTTCTCCAGGAAGACTAGGCAACGGTGTTGCGGCTATAACTGGTTTAGGAGGTTTTCTTTTATATTTTCCAAGCATATTTAACAATTCATATTGGTAGTCTTGAGCATCTTCTTAATGTGGGGGAAATAGTAATCAATTAAAATTTGCTGAAAGTTTTCCTGAAGGGAGCGATGGGCCCGATTATGTTCCGTAGCGACTGCTTCTAATTGGTCATCTTTGTTTAAAAGGTCAATAACTAATTTTACAGTGTGAACATATTTAACGCTCGGGAAATTTTGCATAATGGTATTTTGAACCTGGGCCAGAGTTGGGAGATCATAGTGGACTGCATTCACAACATTGGGATTTACACATTCTTGAAGATATTGAATTAGCACGGCAATACTACTGAAGTTTATTGTGTGTCGGATACATTTCTGAAATAAGATTTTAGTGCTCTTGTTATTAAGGTTACCCCTGGATATTACTAGTTGGTTTATAAATTGGTTGACAGGGAACTTTATTGTTTTGATTGTTGCGATTAGTGAAGTTTCGCTATGTACTGTTTCGAAATTAAATAGGTTGTGAATAAATTGTCTGGACAGTGCATCTGTCCTTACCGGGCTTATAGTGGAATTAAGGCGAAAATTCCTCAATAAACGCACGCCAGCGTTTGATCTTTGAATTTGGGTTTTTGTCTGAAATTGCAAATGTAAGGGGTTGATGATCTGTGTATATGTGTATGTCTTTTGTACCATATAGTTAATGTCTGAGATTCTGCAATGACCATACTATTGCCAAAAGCTCGCGCTCATTGTTGGCGTAATTTTGTTCTGTTTTTGAGAGCGTTCTTGAAATCATGGTACTGGGTTTGCCATTCTGGGAGAGGACTCCCCCTTATGCAGATGAAGAGCATCAGTTGCTATCTCAAAAGGCTTCCCGTAATCCGGGTATTGTAATCAAACGTCCTTTGAAGCTAAAGCTTTCTCAAGTTTTTCAAATGCCTGCAAGGCCTCTGTATCAAACTTTATCTTTATATTTTTGGAATGATTAGTGCCTACATGACAATTTTCTCCGCGTACAAATTTCGTCACAGGTTTAGCTATTCTCGCGTAGTCTCTAATAAACCTGCGATAGTATCCTGATAATCCTAAGAATGAACGTAATGCTCGAAGTGTCTCTGGTGTTCTATAATTTAAAATGTCCCGAACTTTATCCGGGCAGGTTTTAATACCTTTTTGTGAAACTAAGAAACCTAAAAACTCTACTTCGGTCTTACAAAATTTAGATTTTTCCGTGGAAACCCGCATTCCAGCTTTTTCCAGTTTCTTCAATATTCTGTCTTTATGTGTTAAATGTGTAAGCTCGTCTGGGGAGTATATGATTATGTCGTCGATATACACATGGCAGATTTTGCCGATATCTTCTCTTAAAATATCTTCGATGGCCCTCTGGCAAATGCTGAGAGCATTTTTAAGGCCAAATAGCAAGCGGTAAAATTCATATTTGCCATTTTTGACGCTAAAAGCAGTCTTTTGCCTAACTTTTTCTGCTAAAATGATTTGGTGAAACCCGGATTTTAAATCCAGCGTAGTAAAGTGTTTCGATTTTTCCAAGTTTGCTAGTATGACTGATATATCGGGGATTTTTTCCTCTAAACCTTTTTTGTTAACTACATGAATTGGGGAATTATATGGTGAGCATGATGTTCGAATGATTCCGTCTTGCAAAAGTGACTTTATTTTTGTACTAGCTGACCCGTGCTCGCCTTGCTCCGCCAGAGTTCCACTTCTCAGATTTAAAACAATATTTAAGAGTCGCTGTGTTAATCTGTTTCTCGCATTAATCTGTTTCTCACAACAAAAAGCCCAAAAGCCAAAAGGTGCATAAAAAAAGAGAAAGAAAAAGCGCACCGCAGAAAGTGTACAGAGAGAGAAACAGGTTTTGCCGCAAACACACACAAAATTTCCTCCACTCAACGCTGGAAAAATCCAACGATCTAGCTTCAATCGAACATTTTGCTTTTTTCAATTGTATTAAATTTATAGTTTATTGCTTACTGTTCGACTTCAGGATAACGTATAAAGATGATTTATGTCTTAAAATCTTTGTACATAATTGAACTTTGTATTAAAAAAAATCCCATTTCATTTGGATGAGTAATTCCGAAGCTAGGAGCTAGAAGGCATCCGAGAATTACAACTTTTCTTAGATATCAGCTTAGATTTCCACCTACGGACAGCGAATAATGGTAAAACATATCCTATGTGCAAATCTGAACAATTTCCTATGCAACTGTGAAAACCGAAATCAAATTCGTGCAGTACTTTTTGAATCTATTCTTAGCAAACAGACTACAGCATTTATGAACTCCGTTGCAGAGATGGGATATGGGTAACTCCTAGTATAGACAGGATCGTCGGTTGTTGTGCGGATGGCGGCCTTATTCTGGGTATTATAAGGCCCTATCTGGTTCTGCAGTATGAGGATTTGTAGAGCTGATTGTTAAGGTTCTATAAGGATTTATAAAGTTGGGCGCCAGTTATTTTGATGGGAAAATCCCTCAAGAATAAGACTTTACTTATTGGTGACTTGATATAATATACTTTATTTTTCCGATATCAAAAATAACGTATGTCTACCTTAATTAAAAATGCTCCGTATGCGCTTTTGTTGTTGATTCGCCGATGAAGCGGACGGCCGGCGCGCGCGGCGGTTTCGCTTGCTCGGTGTTGGGTTGTAGAACGAGGTTGGCGGTTCGACGTCCGCCGCTTTGCCTAAGTTACATTTTTTGTGGCTTGGTGTTGGATTGGCGGCTCGGTGGAGGTTGCCTTGACGGTCATTGCCTGGTTCAATGTTGTATACGCTTAGCTTCGAAAATTTTCCGAGAAGCCAATACATTTCTCTAAATCTGATTGCGAGCTCGTGGCGATTTTTCTTCGTGTGGCTTCCACTTAAGTTTCGCGCCTAGGGTCATTCCTAGATATTTTGCCTCGTTTGCGTATGGTATTTGTACCGAGTTAATAAAAACAGGTAAGCTGTTTATCTTTATGTACGTGAAACTGACATGCGTCGACTTGGTCTCGAAAGGCGATTCGCCAGGTCTCCAGGTCCAGGCCAATCGGATACTTTGTTAAGAGCCCGTTGGAGTTTTCGAGTTGATGATTCGACTGACTCATGCATTGCGATAGCCGTATCGTCTGCGAACGTTGCTACGATGGTCCCTTCATCTTGTGGTTTATATCTTGTGTAGAAAAGGAATAAGATTGGGCCGAAAACGCTTGCTTGCGGAACACCGGCGTGAATTTGTTTGAATTCCGAGAATTCAGTTTCATGTCTAACACGAAAGAGTCTGTTTTCAAGGTAGGATTTCAGTATTTTGTATAATTTTTTGGGTAGGATTGTCCTTAGCTTATACCGATGGTATGACACTCGAAAACTTCTGCTAAAACTGTGGTTAGTGTGTTGGACTACTAAGCGAAAGGTCCGAGGTTTGAATCGCGCAAAACCCCAAATTCCAACCTAGGGTTTTTTTCCACTGCGCCACCTCTCGCGAACGTCTGACAAACATCCGGGAGTATAACTGTCTTGAAATAGCTTCTCAATTAGCCATTTGGAGTCGGCATGAAATCCCTTCCATTCGTTTCAAACTTGAAAAACTCACACAAAACGAATCGTTGTGAGAAGCTAGGCCTCTAGATTTGAGAGACGAAAAGAGACCCGACAATGGTGGTCTGATTCTAATATCTCTCGAATCTATAATACTTTACTTTACTTCTCGAAAACTGTAGATGTTATCGGCAGTAGCGAAATAGGTCTATATGATTTCTTATCATTTGTACTTTTCCCCGGTTTCGGAACCATAATGACTTCGGCTACTTTCCATTGCCTTGGAACGTATGAAAGTCTCAGTGAAGCATTTATAATGTAGAGCAGCTTAGCTAATGCTTTTTTCGGTAGCGACGGTAGCTCCTTCAGAATTTCGCCAGTGATTAGATCGTATCCTGGTGCTTTGTTATTGTGATTCTAAGCTCGGACAGAGATACGGCTTTTACTTTATAGTTGTCGGATGCCGTGCTAGCATTGAATTCTTCGTTTAAAGGTCGTCCATCGAACGGCCTGAATGTTTCTTCTGGATGCTCGGCAAATAAAACCGCTTTGTCTTTGTCCCCTTTGTCCCCCCAAAGATGGTTCAGATAAGTTTTATCAGGGGGTGCGCGGGATTGTTGCCAGCTCTTACGCGCTCTCCTCTTTTCTCGTATGAGATCTTCAGCAGTGTATTTGACTTTATTGTACCGTGTGGCTGTCTTCTGCAAGAGAGTGTTCTTCCACGATGCGCTCTGAATAGATTCCACGAGACTGTCAACTTCATCTTCTATTTCGAGCGGTGTCTTTAGAGGCACATTTAGAGAAACATTTTCTTTGCAGTTTTTTTCGGAAAACGTCGCAGTTGGTTTTGTTACTATATAGTTAGCCTGGGCGGTCCTTCCTTTTTTGCTGCACTTCCACCCATTTACAGGGTTACTGCTGAGTGGCCTGAGCATAGATCGTAGCATTCTTCGAATTCCGTCAGATTTTTGTCTAACCCTTTTGCAATAAAGAAGTCAACGAGATCAGGGATTTTATTTTTGTCAGTTGGCCAAAACACTGGCTTCCCCATCAAAAAAAGGCAACACCACGCTTCATACTGGCTTTGTAAAGCAGTCTTCCTTTCGTTGAGTTGCATCTTGAACCCCAAAAAGTGTGTTTCGTGTTAAAATCCCCACCGATAATAAAATTAGGCCCAAATGAGTCAAAGAGGCGGTCAAGGTCGTCATGTGCCAGTCTATATCCCGGGGGAAAGTAACAAGATCCGATAAGGTAGTCTTAATAGTTTACTTTTACGGAGACTGAACTTATTTGCGTATAGAATCGATTTCTATTTTTATGTCTGTAGAGTGCTTGATAAAATCTTTGATGTAAAGAGACGATCATGGCATTTTCGGAAGGACGATGAGCGTGATAGTCTCTGTAACCTTTTATTTTGGGTCCATGTCCCTTTTTAATGTTTTCACAACAGTATTTTTCCGTAGAAATACTTCCAGTTCGTTAATTGTGTTTAGGAGGCCGTTTGCGTTCCATCTTAAGAAACTCCATCATATTCATGTTTTGCTGTTTGGCTTGAACTCGAGCTTGTTCAATTTGTCAAATATAACTTGATTAATCTTGTTATTAGTATTAGTATGTGAAAGGGTTTGTTGTACTGCGATCTACTGGTCTATTGTACCCCCTGCTAACGCCTCAGAGAGGTATGGTATAATCCCTCATAAGAGTTTCCCTCACAATATAATTCCTTTCGGAATCATTTTGGAGGTTCTTGTACTCTTCTTTCTCTTTGGCGGAAGAAATCCGTCCTATAGCACTCTCTCCAGTCCAGTTTCCTTTAAGAATCGAAGGATGAGAGCTGACTCCAGTGACAGTATTTCCTCATCAGATGATTGCCCAGGTATTTCAATCTTTTTTGTGTCAGTGCCCCACATGATCCCAGCAAGTGTTCTGGGATTTCACTGGACTCATCGCAGAATCTGCGGAGACCTTCTTCAGATATACTCAGTTTCCTGAGGCATTCCTTGAGTCTACAGTGCCCCGTTAGGATACGGAAGTTGTTTTTGCTCATGCCGATGCAAGCTTGGAATCTTTTCCGGTTGTATTGCCCCAGAAGTTTCTTGGCCTGCCTCATGCCCTGAGTGTTATGCCAGATTCTTTCCCTGTTTTCTTTCTCTAGTTTCCTAAATTCTTCTTTGAGGGTGTGATCCCTTATTCCACAGATTGGTTTAGGACCTATGAAAGTTTCTGATGCTCCCTTTCTTGTTAGGGAGTCGGCTATTTCATTACCCTCTATTCCTAGGTGGCCAGGCACCCAGCAGAGGGTTATTTTGTTTCTCCTACCCAGTGCATTACGTTTTTGTAGGCATTCTCAAACAAGTTTGGATTTAATGATGTAGGAATTAAGTGCCATAATAGCAGCCTGGCTGTCTGACATTATAGCTATATCACAGTTGACTTTGTTTTTGTCGAGGTTAATTTGGACACATAGATTTCAGCCTGGAAGATGCTGGTATTTTTGTCCATTGGTTCAGAATATTTGGTTCCAGGCCCAAATACTCCCGCTCCAGTTCCCTCATCAGTTCTCGATCCATCTGTGTACCACTTCGTTGTGTGATTGCTCAGTCTGTGAATTGTGGATTCGTTGCTCCAGTTGCTCCAGTGTCTGCACTCGCGGGAGTTGATTAATCTTGCTTTGCTGCTCAAGTTTTTCTAATATCACAGTTAATAATTGTCGTATCGGATCTGTAGATCTGCTCTTGACTCGTATCCATGTGTCGCGACTTGCGCGTACGATCTCCCATCCACCAATGCCGGATTTTCCTTTGCACTTGGGCCAGTGACGTTCTGTTGCGCAATTTTTTTATTTTCCTATATCGGTTTCGTCCTTTTGACTGCCATAGCGGTCTTTTTATTATCAGTCTTAAGATGCCCTCCACATTCTTTGTTCTATCAAAGGTGAGCATAGGGAGTGGAAGGCCCCGTTTGACTACGATAACCTTGTCTCCTTCCATGCATTGCTTTTCCTTCTTGATAATATTCACGGTGTCAAGAATTTTTAGGCTTTGGGTATGGACGTCTTGGGTGGAGTCCCCTAACGATTACTCGCATCGGTTTTTCGTACTTATATATTTCCTAAGTATACGCAGGATATTCTCTGCATTTAATTTCAGAGACAGTGCTCGGTAGGAATCAGAATCCCCTATGTTGATTTTCCACACGTTGTCACGTCGTGAGTTTATATTGTATTTTGTCTTTAGCGTATTTTTGAGAAGTCTACGAAATTTTCCGTAGTCTTCTATTCAGACGACATTTATTGCGGGTGGAGGGTGCGGTTTCGCTTGAGTTTTTGTCTTGTTTGGTTCAGTGGGCTCTTCTTTGAAAGCCTTACGCTTTTTGCTGACCTTGTCGGATTGGTTTCTCGGGCAAGTTCTTCCTCGTCCGCGAAATATTCACTTTCTTGACGGTTCGGCATTGTTTCGAGATCTTTCGGTACACGAAGGTTTTTAAGATCCTCGTTTTCTTTTCGCAGAGAATCTACTTCCTTTTAAGCTCATAGAAGAGTCGGTCCATTTCATTAAGTTTAGCTCGTAGTTCGTTGTTCTATTTTACGAAGCATTTCGTTTTCCCAAGTCATGATTAACCGGAGGACTTCTTTTTCCGGACACATACGATCTAGGTGGAGATCGATATATCTTTGTTCTTTTTTCAGAGGGATCTATCGGCAATATAGTTGGGGTTGCCCTTGACGCTATCGGTGGTGATCTTTGCATACAATTTTTTCCTCTGAAAGGGTCTTTTAGAAGCAATAGTTGGTCCTCCGCAGGGTGGATTTTCCAGTATAACTGGTCTGCCATCTGGGGTAATAATATCCGTTTGTTTGTTCCATTGCATCTCTTCTATTTTGTGTTTTATACCTCCCACCAGGTCTTAACATTGCCGTCCTTCTAGGATCAGACGCAGAACAAGAAGCCGCCTACTATAGGTCAAACGCTCTTAAATTTTTTTTTTTTTTTTTTTTTTTTACCATCATCGAGGACATACAAAACACTGCGTTCTCTTAGTGTGACCTCTCAGTATCGCTTTACACAACTGTTGTTTGTTGCGCGACTTAGCGTCATCTACCGATCTTCAATCTTATAGACTACTTCAAATATTAAATTAACTAATCAAAAACCAATGAAAAAACGCAAAAATCAATTTCATTGCAGAGATCCTTGAATGTGCTTATGCACCTTGTAATAGGCTCGTTGTTACCATAATTGGTTCTATGCCTTTCAGTAAAAAATAAGCTTCTAACCCGCAGAGACCTCGCGAACAAACATGACAGAAGTTGCAGTGCGTCTGAAACTGAGGGTTTGCAAGCCGACTAATGTGCATCTGCTGTCATAATTAGGAAGCTCATCAAACACATATACTTTACGAACCGCGTATCTCGTGAATTTCTTCTGGACTCTTTCGAATCTAAGTTTGTGTAAGACTTAAGGCTATGTACATTTCGAAAGAAAGCATAAGAAAGCCCAACAAAGAGTTAGACTTAGCAATGGCGTAGTCATAATGCAAATTAAAATTTAATTTACTGTCAAATATGACACCAAGATCTTTTACCTCCTCAAGACGCTGAAGTCTAAGATCATTTATAAAATAATTATGAAAAAGGGGTGCAGCAATACGGTAGGCCTTAAACACCTTGCATTTAGAAATATTAAGTTCTAGAGCATTGTGATTACACCATTCCGATAACTTATAAACATCTGATTGAAAGCGAATACAATCAGAAATATTATTAACCCGAGAAAACAACTTCAAATCATCCGCGAATGTCAAAACTTTACAGAATTTAAATATTTCGTGGACATCGCTAATAAATAAAATAAATAGCAACGGGCCCAGATGACTACCTTGTGGAACGCCCGAGGTTACTTCAATTACACGAGAAGTCAAATTATCGACCTTTACCATTTGCCTTCTATTGGTTAGGTAATTAACGAACCATTTAAGCATTGAGGAATGAAAACCCAACGATCTTAGCTTAGCCAAAAGTAAGGTGTGATGCACTCTATCAAAGGCTTTTGTGAAGTCAGTGTAGAGTACATCAACTTGTAAACGTTTGCCGAAAGCTTAGATATAGGCCTATAATTCTCCACCTTTTGCCTCAAACCGGTTTTAAAAATTGGAATTATAAAAGAATATTTCCATTCATTAAGGAAATCACCAGAAACAAGAGACTGGTTAAAAATAATTTTAAGAGGAAGAAAAACGGAAGACAAACATTTCTTTAATATTACCGCTGGAATCCCATCTGGGCCTGGGTTGCTATTAAAATTAAGTTTATCGAGCGCGTTTATTACATCTTCATCCGAAAACTGCACGACACCGATCACATCGTATTGATTATCTCTTAATTGCAAATGACACTCATTGTACACCGACTCAAAAAAGTTAGCAAACAAGTCGCAAGTGCTTTTTAAATTTGTTGAACTTACATTTTCAAATTCCATTACCTTAGGCAAGCCTGTGAAATTGGTTTTTGCGAAGTTATAAGATAACGCGGAATCATTACTACAACGTTCACCAGAAAAACTAAGAAAATTAAGCTTTAAAAGTAAGGCTTTATGATGGATTTTATTGGAATCAATAACATCCACAGCCTCTGAAATATTATAATTAATTTCTTTATTAATAAAAATTAAATCTAAAATTCTATTAGGAGAATAACGAATAAAATTTATTTGAACTAAATCCAAAGAAAGAAGACCATCAATGACTATTTGTTCATATTAAAGTCACCCAATACACAAGGCATTTGGCTGTAGGAAATAAGGCCCCATTGAAATAAGGCCCCAAAAGATAAAATGAAATAAGGCCCCAAATTTGGGGTGTTATTTCATAATGAAATAACACCCCAATTTCAAAAATGAAATAAGGCCCCACTGTGATGAAATAAGGCCCCAAAATAAAATGAAATAAGGCCCCAAATTTGGGGTTTATTTAATAATGAAATTAAAATTAATGAAAACTACTTTTTATTTAATATTGTTAATATTGGATAAACTAATTTAGATTAAAGGAACTTTTTATATACTCAACCTCGCACCCACCCCGCTATCTAACAGTAAACCCAAGCAGGGGAGTTGCAGGGGGGCAGCATGCCCCCCCATACGCATTCCATATCGGAAGGGTAACAATTAATAATAAAAAAATATTTTTGGGGACTTATTTCATTTCTTCTTTTGGGGTCTTATTTCATAATGAAATAAGACCCCAATTTTCATTGAGAAATAAGGCCCCAAAAAAGGAAATAACACCCCAAATTCTATTAAAAATCGTTGTTGTTGTTTCCTGTCTAATTTTTTGGGGCCTTATTTCATTTTTCCTTTGGGGCCTTATTTCGCAGAGCCAAGGCATTTGAGTGGTTTTAAGATTATTTACAACACTTCGGGTTTGACGTTGGTTTTACGCTTCAAATATTAACTGGCTGCCTTGGGTGGCCCTACCAGGAGCATATACTCCCGACAGCATAGCTTATAGCATCATCAAAGCTACTCCCTCTTGCTTTAGATTTTAGTCGCCTCTTACGACAGGCATACATTACCTCAAGGCTATTCTTATCCCCGACATTGAAGGGACAAAATCTAGTTTTTGCGTTCAGGTTACATCTTATCCAGACCAATCTAGACGAATTAAGATAACTAGATTCTTGAATCTACCCAATGGGTTCAGGGCACCGGCCTAAACTCATGCACATTATTACAAGTTGTGTTCCGAAAGCTAAATTTAAAATAAGTAAATCAAAATCAAAAGGCATTGATCATATAGGCATTCTAATTTAAGGATATTGAGACCTTCGACTTGGAGGACTTTAAGTACAACAGTGTTAACATAACTGCATTTCGATTAGTCGATGTGGAGAGTAAGCGCTACGTCAAAATCATGGAACAAATGAAAAAGTTTCAGCACAGCGGGCGTACTATTCTCGACGGAAATCCTTCGATACAGGTACCTAAATATATGTTCGTAATGGTTCTTCTAATCTGTGAGAGCTTTTTTTTAATTGAAGACTCAGCCTGCTCTGATGTTCGACTCGGTTTACGCATTTGCTGCCGGCCTAATGGAATTGGACAGAAGTCATGCCCTGACGTTGAAGAATTTGTCGTGTGATTCTGAAGAACCATGGAGTGATGGATTGTCTTTATACAATTACATAAACTCCGTAAGTGGAAAAAACTGTCAAAATCATGAACTTAAAGGTTTAATATTGTTCAGCGTTGAATACAGTTCAGCTACTAGAAAGAGTAGTTGAACTGTATAGTGGTGACCTTGGAAAATATTTGTACTCGGACTAAAAGACTGATTCTTTTCAGGCCAGCATCAGTGGACTAACGGGGAATGTTGAATTTAGCGAAGGACGTCGAAATAATTTCAAAATAGATTTATTAAAACTGAAGCAAGAACGGATTCAAAAAGTCGGTTTCTGGAATCCAGAAGAGGGCGTTAACGTAACCGATCCATCTGCCTTTTATGACATAAATTCCACAAACATCACACTCGTTGTAATGACGCGAAAGGTTGGTTAGTTCAAGAAGGAGGTAGTCCTTGCAAATATGTCTTAAGAAACTTCATCATACTCTGAGCAGGAAAAACCCTACGTAATGGTAAAGGAAGATGCAAATTTGACAGGAAACGCCCGCTACGAGGGTTTCTGTATCGATTTGCTTAAGGCAATAGCCGGACAGGTAGGTTTTCACTACAAAATCGAACTAGTACCTGACGCCATGTATGGAGTTTTCAATCCGGAAACAAACACCTGGAATGGAATTGTCCGTGAGCTAATGGAGAGGGTCAGTTGCAGTCGCAGATATTATTCTATTATTGGATATGTCAAGTGACGTTCGGTTTCGTATTTTTTTAATTAATTTGTACAGCGGGCAGACCTTGCGGTCGCTTCGATGACCATCAACTATGCACGCGAGAGTGTTATCGATTTCACGAAACCATTTATGAACTTGGGCATTGGCATATTGTTTAAGGTAAGTAAGAGCCAGATTTTGCGGCCTTTGTTTGAAGCTTTCTTTTAGATTTGTATCAGCTTTAGTAGAATCATCCATCAATTTATGTTTTTAAGCCATACAATTTGAATTCGCAGATAATATTCGATATTTCTTTTATTCTGCGGGGAATTTTTTTTTTTTTTTTTGCTGATTTACCAATGCAGTCTCTTTTAGGTTATGCATATGCACTTTGCATTCTTTGCATGGAAAATGCAATCAAGTTGTCTTGAAAGTAAGAGAAAACAAGGGTTTTTACATTTCCTACTCTCTGCTTTAAGGTGACTGGGTAGCCAAGACTTTACCCGTTGGTGGTTACAGATGATAGATTGTTAGGAATGTCTTCTCACTTAGGTAGCTGCGAATGGAAGCAACGTATACATTTTCAGTCAGTCCGAGGTTTGTGTCCCAGGTAAGCAGGGTTTTTGTCTTTGTGTTGGAATTTGGAGAAGACTTACTGACGGACATATTCATATTCCTTCGCAAGGCTCCGAGATTAAATAAAGCCCCAGGAAATAAGAGCCCAAAGTGATTGAAATAAGGCCCCATAAATGCGCATACAAAACAACAAAAACTGTCTAAATTTGGGACGCTGTTCCACTTTTCTGGGCCTTATTTTATTTTTCGATTGGGGCCGTATTTCATTATCAATGAATTAAGACCACATTAATTTTCAGGCCCAACTTCATGTTTATTTAAAACAATATGAATTAAAAAAATTGCGTGAAAGAAAAGCTGAAAAAAGCGATTTGTTTTTAGCGCTAATGGCTTTCAAAGTGAGGCTTTACATTTTACGTTATTGTAAGCGACTATCGACTAATAGAATAGATGTCTCGATTCTCGATTGAAAACCATCAGCGAGCAACTGAATAGCGAGCGATTTATTTAAATTGTAAGCCTCGATTGAGAAAAATATCAGCTAGGAACTTAATAACTGGAAAAATCGCAAGATTTGTTCAGCTACTCCTGTTACTACACGGTTAAAAATACTGGCGTTAGATTTAATATTTTTTGGGTTGTATATAAGTCCACGCTGAAAAAATATTAGAATCTAATATTTCTGATATATTCAATTTCAGAAATGAATAACGGACTTATTGAAACGAAATAATGTTTGCTATTACAAAATATATTCATAATATTCAAATTTAATACAGAAAATATTGGTTTCTATATCAGAAGTATTTAAATCAAAGCCTTACATATTAAAATTTTATGTAGGATTTTAATACAATTGTATTAGAAATAATGAAACTGTGTATTGAAATCCAATATAAAGACCTTAAATTCAATATTTCCTTATATTAGAATGAAATAAATAATTGTTATATTTTATTACAAATTTAGATTTGATTTTAGTACAGATGGGATATAATTTAATACCAAAAATATTATATTTTAATATAGTTTGGTATTTATTTTAAGTCTAAATAGGATATTTTTAAGTACAAAATATATTATATTCTAACACAAAAGAGGGTTTGTATCAAGTGTTAAAAGATTATTTAGTAATATATGTAATATACATTACATTTTAACACAAGATTGAATGGAAAAATTGAAATGATTGCTTTGGCACAAGTGATTTTTGCCTCCTTCGTGGATAGTTTCCACATATAGACCTTAAGTAGTCTGTTCCGCATGTCACCAATGATCTTCTAGACGAGTCCTTTAGAGTATTAGTTCGCGAGTACTCTCCCAAAATATAGGCCGCTGCGCTCGCTTTAATGAAACTTTCTAGACCCTTAAGTGAAAAAAAAATCATGAATACCCCTATATATTGTTATTAAAACTGTTACTTACCTCCTTATATATAAGAAGACTACATCCGATTGCCGCGTCCTGCCTTTTTAATTTTCCTTTTTCAGGATCAACTTCGCTAATAGTGTGTATTGTAATTGTGAAGCAAGCACAATTTGAGTATTGCTTCACAATACTTAATAGACAATCTACAGGTATTTCGGCACCGTCGCTATCTTTTAATATAAATCCACCATCT
Organism: Cheilosia urbana; assembly: GCA_946477585.1. NCBI lineage: Eukaryota > Metazoa > Arthropoda > Insecta > Diptera > Syrphidae > Cheilosia > Cheilosia urbana. The sequence continues at coordinate 8,965,105 of OX297857.1, forward strand.
ATTACTTCGTTTTCCAAAACTTAAAACGAAAAACATAAAATAAATTAAAACTGAATTCACTCACTCTTCAAAAAAAAAAAATACATTTGCACAAACTGAATATAACTTAAAAACCACTTCTGCAATTACTTACCACATAGAAGGATATCCTCATTGGATATCAATGTTTCATTTTCCGTGCATTAAATAATTTGTTTAAATTTAATTGTTTGCTTCTCCACGTTTTTCACTTTTATGGACAACCCGTTTAAACTTCCCACCAAATACTCCATTTTTATATCTTGTCGCGACGCGCTTCTAATTGGAAATGGAAAACCAAGCCACAAAATATTATCTCTTGGTTTGAAAATAATACCGAAATATTGAAATTTAATACTGCAGGGTTTAATTTAAGTTCCCTTGTATTAAAAATAAATACAGACATATTAGAATGTAATACTGAATGAAGTATTATAGAGTAGTACCTCGGTATATTAAAAAAAGTTTGGCTTTGCTATTAATGCGCCAAAAAATAAAAGTAACACAAGAATATTAAAATATATGAGCTCCTTCGTCGTATCTCATCTCATTTTGCACACTCATATTAAAAATATTGCCCTGAGCTGTATAATACTCAGGGGTTTAAAAGGTAATTCTTAAGTATTAATAAGTAATACTGAAGTATATTAATTAGCAATGAAAGCTTGAAATGAAAAGTAATACAGGTGAGGGTTGTGTGCTATACTACAATTATTATAATACACAAAATATTTAATTTTAATATTATTCAGTATTATATTATTCAGTAGATCACCTCAACCCAGATCTTGTATTATAACAAAATACAAATTTTTTTTTTTTTTTTTTTTTCAATTCAATTTTATTTTATTCATTTCCACTTAATACTAATTTCATAGCAGGTATTTTAAGAACATAATATAAATAACAAAAGAAGTGAAAAGGAATAAGTCAAAGCCAATCTATAGCTATAAAAGCTAGTGATGAAAGGCTACAAAATAATATTTAAAATAAAGAATAACTGACATGGGGTACTAGCAGCATTTCTTTAGTTAATTCATACTAAGTACATTAAACCTATTGTTAATCTTAATTCGTACACCTAACTTATTTGCGTTTTTTCATTGAATTAAAATATTAGTAAAAAATTTATTGAAACTAAAAACAATGTAATAAGTGCATATTAAAATATAACCAGACAGAGTTTTCTATTTTAAGTCAAATATAATTTAATTGTAATAAATTCCTGTTTGAAATAAAGCTTTAATATTCTCGGGGTAAGATTGTAGAACTAAAATACTAGATTTTAATATTTCAAGATTGAAATTCAGAGAAGCCTTATTAAAATGAGCATTTTAATGAAAGAAATATTGAACTTGAATACAAAAATATTAAAAAAATAATGTAATAAATCGAAAATATTTAAAAATAATTTTTCCTGTGTTGCATACACCTGTAATAATGACGTGGTATTAAAAAACACCCTCAAATTTTTAACCGTGTACTTACTCAAGGTGGCGCTACAGTCCGGGGTGGACCTGGGCCTCAACCAACAAGCGTCTCCAGCCAGCACGATCTTTGGCCAGCCGTCTCCAGTTAGCTACCAGCTACTCCTGTTGCTCGCTGATAAATTGGCAGTACACCAAAACCTCGCTTTGCGTAGTTTCGAAATTGCGTGATTGAAAAATTATCATAATTTCGAAGTTGCGTCGACATATTATTTTAGTTTGCGTTTTTGTTATTCTTTGTTTTTTCATTATTTTTTTTTTTTTAAACTGGATTCACCAAGATTAAGGCAATCAATCCGTGAAGTTTAAATTAATGTTAAGAATCTTTATTTCCATTTGCGTCGTGTTTTTCTGGTCCCAATTAACGACGCAAATCGGGGTTTTCGTGTACATCAATCTGGATACGATTCCAGGCCCATACCTAACAGCGAACCAATTTTTTCGCTAAAAATTGATACAACGGCATTATCTTTCTGCCGCGTCCCTACAAAAAATCAGGTGGTAGAGAGGTATTACCTATTAAGTAGAGACTTTACGGGTGAACCAGTCGTGTGCTTCGTTTTAAAGGAATTCGTGGTAAAAAACCCGTTCTGGCAAATTTCCATTACACTTTACTAATTTTTTAAGGACAAAATCCAAATTTTGACACATCTTTTTTGTTTATCCTGTTTTTTGCTTTGCTCGCTATGATAACTATTTTTTATTTAAATATTTGAATACATTTTTTTTTTAATGTTGCTTTTGTACTCTTTTCGTATTGTCCTCCTCTCCCGTAGGTGCCAACCAGCCAGCCAACACGTCTGTTCTCATTTATGAACCCTTTGGCTGTGGAAATTTGGTTGTATGTGCTAGCGGCTTATCTCTTAGTATCGTTCACATTGTTCGTGATGGCACGCTTTTCTCCATATGAATGGAATAATCCGCATCCATGCTTAAAGGAATCCGATATTGTGGAAAACCAGTTTTCCGTGTCAAATAGTTTTTGGTTCATAACCGGTACATTCCTGCGGCAAGGATCTGGACTTAATCCAAAGGTAAACTGTAGTCAATATCCCCTTAAACAAGTACTTTGCATGTGGTATAAAGAAGGGTAAACACGAATGAATAAGTTCAGATCGTATACGTAAGATATATTTTTAAATACCTAGCACGCTCTATTCTAGTGTACTAGCTCAAAATTGTGTGTGGTCGGAATATTTTTGAAAACAGTACACAAATCTCCACTTATTGTGTTCCTGCTTGACAGAAATCGGAACGCGTGCAAAATCGGTTCTTCTCCTTCATGAACCCTCTCGCCGTTGAGATCTGGTGCTACATAGCTATTGGCTATGTGCTGGTATCGCTGACGATTTGGATTATAGCACGTTTCTCACCATTCGAATGGCAACCCGCCAAGCCGCCCTGCTCAATGGCCTGCGAGCATATGCTCAGTCGAATACGACAGGCAGCGAGGGAGCGCCAAAAAGAGCAACAGCAGCGTTCCTTCCCGGAAGCATTCAGTACGTTACAAAGCACTGTGATTCCGCTTGTTAGTTCGTCACATGGAGCCATAGCAAGTGACCTTGCAACTTCTAGGAAGATTAAGAGAGACGAGCTCCATCAGGATAATGCGAAAGATCACGAAGACGAACGCGCAGTCGGGGAGTGCAGTGACACCGAGAGTAAGACCATTTTTGTGGAGAACTTCGAAAATGACGATATAATCGAAGATCCACAGTACGAGGATGAAAATGATCATGATTCCCACGATCACAATCACGACGAAGGCATGACACATGCGAACCATGAACACCACTATCAGCAAGCCAATGGAGATCATAGTGGCGATGAAATCTGGGAACTATGTGATCATGAGCACACAGATGAAACAGAACTGGTTAGCATTCGAAATGAGTTCACGCTCAAAAACAGCTTTTGGTTTGCCATCGGAACACTTATGCAGCAGGGATCTGACTTGTATCCAAGGGTACGACAAGGAAACTGAGAGAACGCATATATATTTCCCATTAGATGCTGCACAGCAATTATAATAAATTAAGGCAATTTTTATGTTTCTCATCAACAGGCGACTTCGACAAGGATAGTTGGCGGTATTTGGTGGTTCTTTACGTTAATTATTATTTCTTCGTATACAGCGAACTTGGCAGCGTTCTTGACTGTGGAACGTATGATAACTCCGATCGAGAGTGCAGCCGATCTAGCAGAGCAAACAGACATTTCCTATGGCACACTGGAAGGGGGGTCGACCATGACATTTTTTAGGGTAAGTTCTTCTATCTGCCCAAAGCCGTTTCAGAAATATAATAAACACCTTTTTTCTTAAACTTTGGACTGAGAAACTCAACTCACGCACCCCTTACGCGACTCCTTATGATTTAAATTTACAACCAATGATTAATTAATTTTTACATATTTATAAATGAAAATCAAAGATAAAACGTTTACATTTTGAAATTTATCATTTGAAAACGAAATGCATCTACTGTTTCGTAGTAGTGTCGAGCTAACCCGCATAACAAACTTAAAGGCTTCTAATTCTAAAAAGTGTACTAAATGTATAACCTTTCTCTAACAGCAGGGAGATTGTTGATAAATTTTGAAAAGTAGCAAAAAAAAAAAAAAAAGAGAGAGAAGAAAAAAGTGTAATTTCTAAAGCTCTGCAGTTTAAGAATTTCCGCACGAGATTTAATAAGTATTGGCAAGTATAGTGTTCTGATAAACTTACGCGTTACATTTTTAAAGATTTTTTTTGTGGAAATCACAGTTTTTGTAAAACTTGCGAAGTGCCTTTTCAAACTCTAATCGAGGGGAAAAGTTAGCAACAAATTGTATCAGGGTCCTCGAAAAATTGCCAAATTATCGATTCCGAACTTTCCCTAGCGACATTGCGAAAAAAACGCACAAAATCAAAGCACAGATCGTATAAAGAATCTGTTGAAGCCAACAAAACACTTAAAACAAAAAAAAAAAACAATTTTCTCAAATCGTCCTTTTTTATTTAGTCAAAAAAAACAATTATTATTATTCGATTGGGAAAAGAAATAAAAACGAGTTTTCACGGAAAGGAGAAAAAAATTTATACAGTCCACGGACAGAAACTGGTTATCGAACATGGTCCATCAAACCGGATTTAAATTCAGCTGTCCCCCTTCGTTTAATGTGATGCAGGAAACAAAAAATTTTACAAAATCAAATGAGCGATTTCGGATGCATAATCCGTAACACGAAAATGATGGACGGTGAGCTGAACTCCAGTGAATTCAGGATTAAAAAGTTAAGTCGTTCAATGTACGCCGTTTTCATTTGTAAGATTTTTGAGAACCTCTAGTTTTGTGCGATAAGGAGCAATGCACAAAATTGAAGGATTTGGAAGCGATTTGCGAGCAATTCGGCGGCGCGTCCGTTTGTAAACATTTCGTTAATGTATATATTTTAATTTTGAGGATCTTTAATTTTGTGCGACAAGGAGCAATGCACAAAATTGAAGGTTTTGTAAGCGATTTGTGAGCAATTCGGCAGCGCGTCCATTTGTAAACATTTTGTTAATGTATATATTTTAATTTTGAGGATCTTTAGTTTTGTGCGACAAGGAGCAATGCACAAAATTAAAGGATTTGGAAGCGATTTGAGGAGCAATTCGGCAGCGCGTCCGTTTGCAAACATTTCGTTTGTGTATTTATTTTAATTTTGAGGATCTTTCGTTTTGTGCGACAAGGAGCAATGCACAAAATTGAAAGATTTGGAAGCGATTTGAGGAGCAATTCGGCAGCGCGTCCGTTTGAAAACATTTCGTTAGTGTATTTATTTTAATTTTGAGGATCTTTCGTTTTGTGCGACAAGGAGCAATGCACAAAAATGAAAGATTTGGAAGCGATTTGAGGAGCAATTCGGAAGCGCGTCCGTTTGCAAACATTTCGTTAGTGTATTTATTTTAATTTTGAGGATCTTTCGTTTTGTGCGACAAGGAGCAATGCACAAAATTGAAAGATTTGGAAGCGATTTGAGGAGCAATTCGGAAGCGCGTCCGTTTGCAAACATTTCGTTAGTGTATTTATTTTAATTTTGAGGATCTTTCGTTTTGTGCGACAAGGAGCAATGCACAAAATTGAAAGATTTGGAAGCGATTTGAGGAGCAATTCGGCAGCGCGTCCGTTTGAAAACATTTCGATAGTGTATTTATTTTAATTTTGAGGATCTTTCGTTTTGTGCGACAAGGAGCAATGCACAAAATTGAAAGATTTGGAAGCGATTTGAGGAGCAATTCGGAAGCGCGTCCGTTTGCAAACATTTCGTTAGTGTATTTATTTTAATTTTGAGGATCTTTCGTTTTGTGCGACAAGGAGCAATGCACAAAATTGAAAGATTTGGAAGCGATTTGAGGAGCAATTCGGCAGCGCGTCCGTTTGAAAACATTTCGTTAGTGTATTTATTTTAATTTTGAGGATCTTTCGTTTTGTGCGACAAGGAGCAATGCACAAGACTGAAGGATTTGGAAGCAATTTGAGGAGCATTTTGGCAGCGCGTCCGTTTGTAAACATTTTGTGGTGTATTTAATAAAATTGTAGAATTCCTTTATTTTATGCCATAGGGGGCAGGATACAAATCAAAGGTTAATTGCTCAGTTGTTAACAATTAGTGGCTTATAATTCTGCATTTGTTTTCAAAAGTGCGTTGAATCACCGGAGTCAATTAGGAACATTCCATTCGAAAAGGAAATGCGTTGCTTACTTTCCTTTCGGATAAACACAATTATTTCTTACAGCTGATGTACCGATGCAAGCACCAGGAGCGGGCGTACACATTAGCGTAGAGCGGAAGTAGATCGCGACAATGCAGAGGCGAGCTCTGTCATTTCAAGTGCATTGCGAGCAGATTTTCAAGAGCTACAGCACTTAGCGACAATAAATGCGTCAAGTGCAGCGTTGCAATTGTCAACAATTGAAGTGCGTCTTGAGCATCTGGAAGCACTCTGGTCTGCAATTGAAAACAAATGGAGCAAATCGACAATGGTTTTGTATTACAATGCGAGGTGGGGCAACTCGATGCTTCCCACTTGTAGCACTTGAATAATTACTTACGAATTAAAACTGGTCTACGCGAGCGCTTAGCAAATGTGTGCATGCAGTTGGTGCACAAGGCCAAGTTATTCAGATTTAACTAACCGAATCGGCCATTGTACCACGTTTTTCAGGTCGCGATGAAGACTGGGCCAATTTTCGTGATGCATTTACATCAGAAGTGATCAGCAGTACTCGGTACACAGATAAGCAGAAGCTGCAGCGTCTATTGAACGCAGTCGATGGCCGAGCGCGCGACATTCTAGGAAATTGGTCAGTCACGAGCGGGGACTACGAAACAGCTTGGAGTGCATTTTGTGATTCATATGACAATGAGTTTAACACAGTCCAGGCACACTTACGTAAAATGCATTCTCTCAGAGTGCAGCAGCGGCCAACGCGCTCTGGCATTCGAGAAGTCTTGGATACAATGCGAAGCGTTCATCGCCGATTGCTTCTACCTGCGGAACAAGTATCCGAATTTTTGCTGTTACACCACATCGAACGTCTTTTGGATGAAGAAAGTCAATCGCAGTGGGCGCTGCGTCGAGCACCGAGAGCGCTTCCGACCTCAAGGCAAATAACCGACATTGACAGGACAACAAGATAACTTTCGTGTACAGAATTTCGGAAGGGAGGTGTAGGATTGCCGTCGTCTGGCCGCCGTGATGAGCAACCACCAGCATGAGGTTTATCCAGGAACAGACGGATTAGTGCGAAACGTAAAAGTCCAGATGCCGCGCACAAATTTAAAGAAAAAAAAACAAAACTTCTCGAGCGCCCAGTTCAGAAATTGTGTCGGCTTCCAGTGGATATTGAAGCACAGCGTTCAAGGGCGCAGAGTGTTGAAGCCAACAAAATACTTAAAACAAAAAAAAAAACAATTTTCTCAAATCGTCCTTTTTTATTTAGTCAAAAAAAACAATTATTATTATTCGATTGGGAAAAGAAATAAAAACGAGTTTTCACGGAAAGGAGAAAAAAATATACAGTCCACGGACAGAAACTGGTTATCGAACAGAATCCTTTGAATTTCTTTCGCTGTCTGTTAACCGGAATTCCTGGCCACAATAGCTTGCTTCCTTTTTGATTTGTTTATACCATAAGCTATTTGTCTCAATAGCATACCGCGCCGCCTTCTATGGTAGTCTATCTTCTGGCATGTTAATCACTTTAGGTAGGTAGTCCGCATGTGCCTTGAGCGATTTTATTTATAAACAATGGTTACAAGCCCGTTTCAAGGATGATCATGTAAGTTGGGGTATCTGTTAGTATATGAAAACATCTCTTGAATGTAGCGTAGCAGTTTTTCGACAGTTTCATATTGCTGATATCGTTATGAATTCTGACCTGATTTCAAGGACTTTATAGTTGACACGAAGAGTTATAAATTTTTTGGCGAATCCTGCTTAAAATTTGCTTAGTAACTTTTGCTCGAAATCCATTGCGAAAGACGGTTATTTAACAGCGTGAATACCTAATACGATGCGTTTAGAATAGGTATTCAACGGTAATTCGCTGGATCGGAGATATTTCCTCCGATCCTAGTCCTTTTACGAAATTTCCGTTTGGAAAAAGCTTTTAACCGAAACATTTGCTGATTTTAGAAGTTTCATTGAATACTGCCTTTGGTACCTCTTATCATGAACATAAATCTCGTATTATTTTTTAAGGACTCAAAAATTGGAATGTATCAAAAAATGTGGCGCTATATGGAAAACCGAAAACCATCTGTCTTCGTGAAGACCTACGAGGAAGGTATTAAACGAGTCCTTGTAGGGAACTATGCATTCCTTATGGAATCTACCATGCTGGACTATGCTGTGCAAAGGGACTGTAATCTGACGCAAATCGGAGGACTTCTCGATTCAAAGGGGTACGGAATCGCAACACCGAAAGGCTCCCAATGGCGAGACATTATCTCACTAGCCATTCTCGAACTGCAGGAGAAGGGCATCATACAAATTCTGTACGACAAGTGGTGGAAGAATACAGGCGATGTCTGCAACAGAGATGACAAAAGCAAGGAGTCCAAGGCGAATGCCCTGGGAGTTGAAAACATTGGTAACTCTTAACCTTTATATTGGTCCTACGAGTATCTTTAGTTTTAATTCTTTCTTCTTTTTTTTTTATCCAATCAATAGGTGGTGTTTTTGTCGTCCTTCTTTGTGGTTTGGCTCTGGCCGTTGTGGTAGCAATATTAGAATTTTGTTGGAACTCTAAAAAGAACGCCCAGACCGAGCGACAATCATTATGCTCTGAAATGGCGGAAGAACTACGTTTTGCAATGCATTGCCATGCATCAAAACAAAGACCAGCTGTCAAAAGAAACTGCACCAAGTGTGCACCCAGTACCACGTATGTGCCCGGGAGTATTGGCATGTCTCACATAAATGGTGTGCACTATAATTTTTTTAACTGAATGTAAAAATTAAACGAAATTGCGTTAAGTAAGAACAAACCAAATAGGGACTAGAATAAATTATAAATTAAAAAAAAAAAGATGCAAGGGTAGGATTTGTTGCCGCGTAGTACGATTTGTTAATGGTGAAGGGTATGAAAATAAACCAAATAAAAAACATATATGGCAAGCAAAGCGAACGAGTTTTATTGCATCGCTGGTCGCTGGAATGAACGGAACGGTAATGCATGTCTGTACGATTTGTGCCAAAGATGATACAGATGGCCCACTGAGAGCAGAAACGGTACATTTGTCTACAAGCTGCCGGTCCTGCATAGGATTTCCTAAATATTCCTGTCTGTACAAATCAAAGGAGCGTCATTACTGCCGTACGAGTTACAGGTTCCCAACCTACGGTCACCGAAGCCAACACAAGTGGAGCCATTTAAGCTTACAATAAACATTTTATCTTTGTAACTAAACTCCTTTGATTATTCCCACACCCAGGAAAAAAAACAGTGTAAAATAGCCTTAAACGCCTTAGGTAAATATTTTTAAATGAAATTTTTTGGACAGGCATAAATCAGCCAATAAATAGGACGATTTATGTGCGGCATAGGTAATGAAAATAGGCTAAATTGCCTTAAAATCCTTAGGTAATATTTTAATTTGAAATGGTTTGGACACGCATAAATTTGCCAATAAATATGACAGTTTTTGCATGGCATAGGTAATGAATAATACGTTAAATTACCTAAGGGCCTTAGGTATTTTTACCTAGATACAAATAAGTGTATATCCACCTAAGGACACACGTAACTCTGCTTAAACCTAAGGTGACTTTACCTCCGGTTGTCTCAATAGATGAAATTTCGCCTAAATGCTCATCACCATTCATCAACCACCTTAGTTAATCTACGTGAAGTTAGCCCGCACTTTTCCTAGAATGAAAAACGTGAAATGCAGTTCGATAGACATTCATTTGTAGTTGTTTGTAGTGAATTTTTTTTCGTTTTGTAGTTCAACCGTTAGAAAGTTAAAACCATTAGAAAAAAGTTTCAGCCGCACTTTTAGCTTTTTAAAATAAAAACTAGCCAGTTGCATTTGAAATCGTTTGTAGTTGTTTGTAGCGAATTTTTTTTTTTTTTGTATTTTTCATTTCGGAGATATAAGGACATTTTTGTTTGCACCTATAACTCCGAATTTGCAATAAATAGAAATTATTTAAAAATATTGTTGCATAAAGCACATCCTAACTTATATAACTGCATTTAAAATTTCTGAATTCACTCAAGCGTTACTTAATAAAACGCAATTAAAATCAAAGATCGCATCCCCTAAGAGTTACATCTATCTATGGATTTCCCACCGACAACAAAGCAACAGTAAACACATTTTTGCAAAGCATTCATCCCTGTCCATCGATGTGAGTCACTGACACTATTTGTCCATTGGCAACAACAACCAGTCAATCAACCCCTATTTTATTCAAAAAAAAATTTCTATTCCTTCGAACAACATTAAAAACTAAACCCTTTTAAATAATTTATAACAACAAAAACGCAATATTTGCAAAGTATATACTCCTGGCTATCTAATACAATTTATTTATTTATTTATTTATTTGTTAATTTATTTAATTATCTACAACAGATATTTCAAATTATAATAACCAATCAAAATAAGTAAGCATTCAAAAGTATTGCCTTAAATTTATCTCTTGATAAACAAAAGTCGATATTTCTACACGCTTCATTAAAAGATATGATTGCTCTAGATAAAGGCTCATTACCCCCGTATTTAGTTCTGTGCACGCTTTGAAAAAGAAAATCTCTAATTCTTAGTGGTCTAGCAGGTATATATATAGGGACCATTGAAAGAAGGGATGGACATATAATATTATAGCTAAGTATATGTATCTCTTACAAACATTACATCATGAATAGCACGCCTCGATTTTAAGGATTTAATACCAAGCAATTGGCATCTGGCTGAATACTCTGGTTGGAAGTTCCATCGCATTTTAAAAAAATAATTCTTGTAAAACGTCTTTGTATTCTTTCGATGCGATCGGAGTGAATATTAAAAGCAGGGTTCCAAATTACATCGGCGTACTCAAGAAGCGATCTAACCAAAGAGATGTATAAAGATAAGAGAGCATATGGGTCCTTGAAATCTTTACAATTTCTATTAATAAAACCAATGGCAGAGTTGGCTTTTATAGCAACATATTCAATATGACTTTTAAAAGAGAAATTGGAGTCGAGTATAACACCTAAATCTTTGATTTCGGTAACCCTGCAAAGGAGAATAGAGTCAATAACATAATCAAACTGCAAAGTTGAAGCCAATCTAGAGAAAGAAATAGCATAACACTTATTTATGTTAAGACTTAAGTCATTGGGCCTTCACCAGTCTGAGATAGAATTTAGATCATCTTGTATTAAGAGACAGTCCTCTAAGCTTCGAATTTTTAGATATAGTTTTAGATCGTCAGCATAAGTAGGTATTGGGTCGATTGAGACTGGGAATTCGGTGCTAGAGCGAGAGGGAAGATATGGTGTTGGAGTGAGTGTAGTGGCTTTGGCGGAAGTAGGTTATCGTGTGTTTGAGGTGCCGCCGCTTATCAGTTTTGTGTGTTTGAGGTGCCGCCGCTGATGGTTGTTAGTTTTTGTTATCAGTTTTGTGTGTGGAATTGCTTAGAGATGAGGTAATTATTGGTATTCGTGTGTTGGGTTGTTGTGATGATGAAAATTAAAAAAGAGCGATATGTGTGTGGGGCTGTGTATGGTTTGAACTTGGTACGATGAGTTTGGGAGTTGGGTGTCGGCGCTATAGCGGATGCTGTGAGATGTATGTTAAAGTGGTTGAAGGGGGCCGCCGCCGCCGCCGCGATGGTTAAATATATTGAAAGTGGATGGGTTAGCAGGTGTCGTTTCCGTGGTCATGGGTGTTGGTACCGTTATCGTGGCTGTTGATTTGGATGGTGGTTCGTAGCCATGGTCGTTGTGTATGTTAATTAGTTGGAAAAGTTACACTATCTAAATTAAATACATCTAGTGAACCTCAAATCCATGAAACAAACCTATGCGATGAGCATTTCATAAATATGTATATTGTGTAATTTATATTTTTTTAAAATAAAATAAGATCAAAGTGTGTTATATTAATTGTTTTTTATTTATCCATGAATTGTGAGTGGGTGAGAAGCCCAACCATTTTACATAAACCTTATTGCCCCTTGTTGCTATTACCTTTTCAACCAGAAACGTATTGGGAAATTTGGTTTTTTGTAATTCTTCTTCATAGAAGCTTCCACTTATAGGTTGGCCTTGGTAGTCTTCAATTATATAAGTAACATGATTTGTTAATTTTACTTTCCTTATCTTGAAAATTTCAGTTGTCCAATTGGGAGTGTAACCTTTCTCAAAAGCATGCTTGAACTTGCTTATCCGAACACTGTCATCAACTTTGAATTTTCCCTTAGCAGCAATTTTTATTCGATTATAAATTGTTGACAGTAGTTCGTTGGCATTATCTTTATTTATATCAACGGGACGTTTTTTTATTATTCTATGCATCGAGTGATTATATGCATGCATCAAATCCTTATAAATGGACAGCCATTTGTAATTACCATTGAAACTGAAATCTTTCCACATCTTTTCCTTGAGGGTTCGATTAAAGCGTTCAACAACTGATGCTTTTAACGTACTGTACGTTGAGTAGTGATTAATTTTGTAGGTATTCATCAGATTGTACAACATTTCACTCTCATTTTTATTGAGAGAAAGATTGAGCGATTTGGCTTAGGCTACAGGGTGGTTTCAGCCTATGAAAATTTGAAAATGTTTACATTTATTCAAAGTCATTACATCATCCAAAATATAAATATATGAGAAAACTTATTAAATCAATTTCTGGAATGGGATATAACGAATTTTCAAATATTGATCAAAATACACCATTCAACCGATTTGAAACCGAAACCGATAGTATTGACCAAAGTACACCATTCAACCGATCAACACCCTCATCTGATGAAAATCGTGACAAAATCTATGGTCCATATTTCGATGCACAGTCAAATTCAACGAAATTAGGGAGATCAACATTTTCTATCAATAAACACAATGATTTCGTTATTGATGATGAAATTGTTAATGGGACAGATGGGCTTTATGAGCTAATTATACGTAAAAACCCTAGAAAAACACATTATACCACTGACGACTTACAGCAATATCGAAGAATATTACAAAAAACTAACTTGCACATGAGAAACCATGATAGCAGCTCTCAAATTAAAGGCAATAGAGGAAAAAAGTATAAACACATTATTCATCCTCTAATTCAAGACCTATCACAACGGAAAATTGGTAAAGCATATGATATGATATATTCCGAGAATCCCATCGATTATGTACATTGGAATGATCCTAACGAACTCGTTGATAGACTAAAACTTTTAATAGCATCTCAAACTGCTGGCAATAATAATCACCAGAATGAAATAAACTCAATTGTGGAAGAGCTGCGTGAATCGAATATTATATATTAAGCATAGTTTTGACATTATTAACAACATGAGCGTTGACAAGTTCGGTCGAAGCTCCAGCAGATTTCAAAGACCAACTGTGGGGTTGCAAGACTGTCTTTTAGCAATCGATGGGAAATTGAAAAAAAAAAAAAAAAAAAAAAAAACGATGAATCTTTGAGATTGTACACTGACCAACTCAATTTAAATGCACTTGAATTTCTTGATAAGTTCAGAAACTATTTTCTTGATGTTCTTCAAAAGTTTAAAGAGGACTATTATCCTATTGATAAGAAAGATTGTGCTTCTGAGAACATGTCAGACTTAAATAATTCCGTGGTTTTCGATCAGCTTTTAGATTTTCTGAAAGCATATCAGAACATTATAATTGAAGAGCATTACAATGAACATATTGGTTGTATTAATTTCTTAAGAATGTTTGAGAATGTGTCTTCAACTGAATCCATTCATGGCTGCCATTTTATGAACTGTTCCTGGTCTTCGGATTTATGTAAAGATGGACCGGATACTTGCGCTTGTTTTACATTAGAAAAAAGATTGCTTAGAATTAAGAATTTGATGTCACTTTATCAACGATTGGCTAAATAAAATAACCAATAGAATAAAAACTTTGTCTTTTCTATTCATACGCACAGCTGAAATATTCGGATCGCACACTATTTGTTTACATCCAGAGTACATTCAACTCTATCTCACTTTATATAAAGTAAATTTAACCTTGATTTCTGCTCATGATTTCTATTTTTAGCATCGTCTTGAAGAGTTTTTTTTCGGTTACTTATCTCCTTCAAGACTACCAAGGTCAACCTATATGTGGAAGCTTCTATGTCGAAGAATTACAAAAAAAAAAAAAAAAAATTCCCTATATATATCTTGTGGAAAAGGTTATAGCAACAAAAGATGAAAAAGTTTATGTTAAATGGTTGGGTTTTCCATCCACACACAATTCATGGATAAATAAAAAACAATTAATATAGTATTTTTTTCATTTTATTTCAATAAGCAATTAACTACATGTTCACTGAGTGCATACATTAGGCTCATATGCAGAAACTTTCATCTCCCTTAACAGTTCACGCAGAAACATTTTGCCTTTGCAACTATATAACTATATTCAATACAATTTGCAATACTCTTCTTATAGGATTTACAGTCAGTCTGAAGTCTGAACCTTACTACATGCTCTTTAAAACGTCTCTTCAAACGTTGAGTTGATTCGCCCTTATTTACTGTCGATATATATGTAAATCAATCTCTTTAGTTCTACTCTCATAAAACATTAGTATATGTACATAAATGTACTATACTTGAAATGTCCGACAATAATTTCGTTTGGTCTTCTTAATCTCCACTTTACAGGTAATAATAATATGTCATCAAAACTGTGGATTGAACTTTGTTTTTATATGATATAAACATCATAACATTCTTATCTACATAAGAGAAGACTTTTTCCAGCATTATTGACTTTGTCAATATTACAGTACGGATGCTATTGCTTATTGCTTCAACTTCTCATACAACAGCAAGAGCAGATGTGTTTATAGGATGTATCGTACATTAGCCAAGAGGGTGAGGAGAGAGCGTACAATATCTCAGGAAGAATACATTGCGCTCCAAAAAGTAGGTTGTTAATTTTCTTTGAAGAACATATTGTTGACTTATGTTGTTGTTGTTGTTGCTCTATAAACAGAAACATAATGACATTCTTATATGAGAAGATTTTTTTCTTTATAGCCTTGGACTTTGAAGCTGATTTTTTTTAATTTTCCAAATGACCATGATCTCTTATCGATTTCAATTCATATGTATACACACACCCTACTCTTCATTCGTTTACGATCATATTTGGCCTTGATTTCTATTTTTAGCATCACCTTGAAGAGTTTTCTTAGCAATAGCTGAATGGTTTTTTTATAGGCGATTTTTGGACTTCAACCGTTTAATGGCCTTCAAGAGATTTTTTTTAAAGCCTTGAATAGTTTTCTTATCTACATAAGAGGCGATCCACTCACAATTCATGGATAGATAAAAAACAATTAATATAACACACCTTGATTTTATTTAGCTTTATTCAAATATAAATATACATTTCACATATTGCAGACAGGAAACTTTTTTTTTGACCTTGGTTTGCTTCAAAGCAATATATTCTCCAACCTTATTCAGTATTGTAAAGTCAAACGGAATGGAGAAAATATACTACATACCGGACTCGGAATGGACTTTAGTCATCCAGAAAACAATATGGTCAGAATGATAAGAGTAACATGTTCCATCGTGCTACATTAACCCTTCGATCAAATAAACCATACCAAAACCACATCTAATTAACATACACAGCGACCATGGCTACGAACCACCATATACAAATCAACAGACACGATAACCACCGCGGCGGCCCCCTTCAATATATTTAACCATCGCGGCGGCGGCGGCCCCCTTCAACCACTTTAACATACATCTCACAGCATCCGCTATAGCGCCGACACCCAACTCCCAAACTCATCGTACCAAGTTCAAATCACACACACAGCCCCCCACACATATCGCTCTTTTTTAATTTTCATCATCACAAAACCCCAACACACGAATACCAATAATTCCAAGCAATTCCACACACAAAACTGATAACAAAAACTTTCAACATATTTAACCACTTTAACATACATCTCACAGCATCCGATATAGCGCTAAGCTACGACACCCAACTCCCAAACTCATCGTACCAAGTTCAAACCATACACAGCCCCACACACATATCGCTCTTTTTTAATTTTCATCATCACAACAACCCAACACACGAATACCAATAATTACCTCATCTCTAAGCAATTCCACACACAAAACTGATAACAAAAACTAACAACCATCAGCGGCGGCACCTCAAACACACAAAACTGATAAGCGGCGGCACCTCAAACACACGATAACCTACTTCCGCCAAAGCCACTACACTCACTCCAACACCATATCTTCCCTCTCGCTTTAGCACCGAATTCCCAGTCTCAATCGACCCAATACCTACTAGCATATAACAAACATTGGCAGTGTCTAATTGCCATGGTCATATCATTGATAAAAATTATGAAAAGCAGTGGACCTAAGTGGCTGCCTTGGGGAACCCCTGAGGTGCAATTTATCGATCTAGAGCAGACGGTGGCAATGCGCACTTAATGAGTTCTGCCAATTAGATAAGACGATAGCCAACATAAAATCTTCGAATGAAAACCGAAAAGTTCAAGTTTTTTCAATAAAGCAATATGGTTTACTGAGTCAAATGCTTTACTAAAGTCGGTATACACAGTGTCGACTTGACATTTGCTCTCAGTAGCATTAATAACATACGTTGAAAGAAGTGCCAAGTTAGTAGTGGTAGAGCGACCAGATACGAAACCATGCTGAGACTCTGATAAGAACTCTTTAGTTAGAAACTCAAGTCTGTTTTTAACTAAGCTTTTAAACAGCTTAGGAATCGCCGATAACTTGCAGATACCCCTATAGTTCTCAACATTATTTTTTGAACCAGACTTATGAATAGGAACAAGAAATGAAATTTTCCATTCATGGAGGAAGACACCCTCAGAAAGAGATTGAAACATGTACATCACTAGAAGGAACCTACTTCTGCAAGGAAAAGGACCTGAAAATCATTACGGAAAACAACTGCATACTCAATCTCATCCGGAACAGAGAAGCAACGTGCGAAATTATCGAACAACAAGAACAACAACGCATTTTATAACCCGAAGAACATTTTATCGTACTAATAGACATCCCTACGACCGAACTTAAGACGACATGTGGACTTCAGACAAAACCCGCATCAGGAACACTACTTATACACTATGAAGAAGGCGAAGTGTCCATCAACAACGTAACATATACCAGCAAATCCCACATCTTCTGGGACGAAATTCAAATCACCTCACCATCATTCATCCCGGTCAAAGCAGCAAAGGTCATCAAGGAACTCAACCTACAAAAATTAGAAACCTACCCTTTTGAAAACAAGGGAAACATACAAATTTTAAGATTCCAGATGAAACAGCAACAAAATATCTTCTCTGTGTCCATACTATTAACCACCATAATCATCATATTCATTTATTGGAAGCAGCATTACCTGTCAATAAAACAGTCCAGGAATACAAGCCCAGGAACTTCAACCCCGACGCCTAGACCACAATCAAAGAGGGAAGGAGTTACGGGTTCCCAACCTACGGTCACCGAACCCAACACACGCGTAGCCATTTAAGCTTACAATAAATCTCTACTCTCTTCTTTTTATTATATCTATCTATTGTGCTGACAGTGCGACTACTGCAGCGTGGGACCGGAAGGGTCTTGTATTTGATTACATAGATGGGAATAATTAAAGGAGTTTAGTTACAAAGATAAAATATTTCTCTACTGAAAAGGTAAAACATCTTAAATTGACTTAATTTTAAGTCTTACTTGCTTACTTAAGGTATCGCTTCAGTCCGGAGTGGACCTGGGCCTCAACCAATACGCCTCTCCAGTTAGCGCGATCTTTGGCTAACTGCCTCCAGTTGCGCACTCCAAGTTGGTTGAGGTCCCCTTCTACTTGCGCGCGCCACCTAAGGCGAGGTCTTCCTCTACTGCGTTGTCCCTCCGGGTTGGAATCGAAGACTCTCCGGGCCGGAGCGTTGGTGTCCATTCGCTCTACATGTCCTAACCATCTTAGACGACTAATGCGTACTTTTCTGACCAGGTCGATGTCGCTGTACAGCTCGTAGAGTTCGCTGTTAAATCTTCTCCTCCAAAGCCCGTCAACGCAAACGGGACCAAAAATCACTCGAAGAATTTTGCGTTCGAAACGACCAAGGAGATCTTCATCCGCCTTTGATAGCGCCCATGCTTCTGCACCATAAAGCAGGACTGGGATGATGAGGGTCTTATACAGAGTTTCCTTAGTATTTCTCGACAAGGCCTTACTTATTAGTTGCCGTCTTAGGCCAAAGAAACAGCGGTTGGCAAAAGTGATTCTTCGCTTGATTTCTGAGGTGATGTCATTTTCAGAGTTAATAGCGGATCCGAGGAAGATAAGGTCCCTAACTACCTCAAAGTTATAGCTGTCTATCGTGACATTCTGTCCGATTCGTCGGTGTTGTGTGTCCCTTCTTGTTGACAGCATATATTTTGTTTTACCCTCATTCACCACTAAACCCATTTTTGTCGCTTCTGTACTAATACTAGCAAACGCTCCAGTAACAGCTCGCTGTGTTCTGCCAACAATGTCAATGTCGTCAGCGTATGCAAGCAGTTGCACAGACTTATGGAAAATTGTGCCTCTGGTGTTGGCTTGTGAGTTTCGCACAATTTTCTCAAGAATGATGTTGAAAAAATCACATGACAGCGCGTCGCCTTGTCTAAATCCTTTTTTGACATCAAAGGTCTCGGTGAGATTGTTTCCGACCTTTACGGAGCAGCGAGCGTTCTCCATCGTCATTCTGCACAATATGACAAGTTTGGCAGGGATGCCAAAACTAGACATGGCTCTGTATAGCTCGTCTCTATAAGCGCTGTCATATGCGGCCTTAAAATCGATAAAAAGATGGTGAGGACTAACCGGGCCTAAAACCGCACTGATAGGGACCTATCAGATGGTTGACGAATGGTTTCAGGCGTTCACACAATACAGCAGACATGATCTTATACGCAGTGTTCAGGAGACTGATGCCTCTGTAGTTGGCGCAGTTTAGAGGGTCTCCTTTCTTGTGGATCGGGCAAACAATGCTGAGGTTCCATTCATCAGGCATACTTTCCTCTAACCAAATCTTGGAGATGAGTTGGTGTATGCACTCTACCAAGTCATCTCCGGCTGCCTTGAAGAGCTCGGCAGGTAAGCCGTCTGGACCAGCAGCCTTGTTGGACTTCAGCTTGGATTTTGCTATCCTCACTTCATTTTGGTCAGGTGGACGGAAGTCTTGGCTTTCATCGTCCAGGTTGAATGGTTCGTTCTGCCTGACAGCGGAATTTGTGTCGTCTTCGAAGTTTAGCAGTCTGCAGAAATGGTTTTTCCATGTCCTCAGCACCGACTGTGACTCTACTACAAGGTTCTCCGTTCGGGTCTTGTTGGCATGAAATGTTCTTTTTACCTTTTGGTAAAACTTCCGAACATTGTTCCTGGAGTAACACCTCTCTATATCCTCAATCGCGCGCTTCTCATGCTCTCTCTTTTTAAGTCAAGATATAATAAAAAGGCAATGTAAACTCGACCCAGTTTTTCAGTCTGATAAATTAAGTACAGGTGTACATCCTATGAAGAAATTCTAACAAATCGTTTTTTTTTTGAAGTGATAACTTCTTTAGGCGCGTTGGGCACTATTTGGATGGGCAAAAACTAGCAAACTCGCGACACCGACACCGACACCGACACCCACACCGACACCGACTCCGACACCGACACCGACACCGACACCGACACCGACACCGACACCGACACCGACACCGACACCGACACCGACACCGACACCGACACCGACACCGACACCGACACCGACACCGACACCGACACCGACACCGACACCGACACCGACATCGACACCGACACCGACACCGACACCGATTGCATACTTCTTTAGGCGCGTTGGGCACTATTTGGATGGGCAAAAACTAGCAAACTCGCGACACCGACACCGACACCGACACCGACACCGACACCGACACCGACACCGACACCGACACCGACACCGACACCGACTCCGACACCGACACCGACACCGACACCGACACCGACACCGACACCGACACCGATTGCATACTTCTTTAGGCGCGTTGGGCACTATTTGGATGGGCAAAAACTAGCAAACTCGCGACACCGACACCGACACCGACACCCCCACCGACACCGACACCGACTCCGACACCGACACCGACACCGACACCGACACCGACACCGACACCGACACCGACACCGACACCGACACCGACACCGACACCGACACCGACACCGACACCGACACCGACACCGACACCGACACCGACACCGACACCGACTCCGACACCGACACCGACACCGACACCGATTGCATACTTTTAGTTGTAAACTTTTGTACTATTGCTTACTTTTAGGGGTAGGTAATTTATAGCTTAATCTACGATGATTTTTATTTGAATACGTTACTATGGTAATTTATGGTAGCGAAAAATTGATTGTCACCAAAATTATTTCAATTACCTGTTTTGTATGGGGAATTCATTCATATAATAGTTTTACCAGGCTTAATTCCGACATATTATATCCACGATTTTGGGTTTGTGCACATTTACGGCACAGTAGCTTGTGTTATAATTACCGAAACAAGAAATAGAAAACTGTGGTAAACTTGCCACCCTAAGAGTAGGTATACTATATAAATAATTGTAATATTCATGTCGCCTTAGTGTATACTGTAAAATATGATTAGTAATTTTTGTGTAAAATAATGAATATAAAACTACAATTGATGCCGTACCACGAGATCTAGAGCATTATCAATGGCGATGCGGCAAGACAGGAAAATATTGTTGTCTTTTCTCGTTCTTTTTCTTTTAAAAGTAAAATTTGTATTTTTCGGAAAGAAATTCATATTCAATTAAGCTTCAGTATAATTATTATTAATTTATTCGTTCTGTGCTAGTTTCGGTAGAATACAAGTAGATACAATCGGATTGTGGTAGCTGAAGTAAGATATGTACATTCGAGACTGTAATCTATCTAGATTACGCTGGAAGACAGCATCGATGAAAATTACTTATATATGCTAAAGATAATTCTGCATTACTTCAAGATAAATTTGGGAAGAGATTTGATGATATTCCAATCATTTTGAGTGGGGATTTCAACATCAACTTTGCAGATGATAAAAACTACCATTAATTGAATTTTTAAATAGCAAATTTGATTTAACGATGAGCAGATCGCAATCTTAGCACGATTAGACATAAAACTACAATTGATGCCATCTTTACAAGATATTTAAATAGATTCGAATCAAAATTGTTTGTTTCCTATTTTAGTTACCTACCATAAACCTATAGTATCCGTTTTCAAATATAATGATAATAATGATGATGATGATGGAAGAGTTTGAAGTTGTTGATGAAATTTCATAAGTGTCATTGGTATTCATTTCAAAGAATACCCATTAATTTTTAAATTTAATATTTCATGTATCTGTAAATTTATACATTTTAAGCAATAGATTGCAATTTTGTATGTAAAATAATATGTATTATTTTTGATGTAAAATACCGCATTAAATGAAAATGAAAAATGTAACATAATTTTTATAGTAGTAGTAGTTTATAATAATGAATAAAAAAACACTTTATTTAAAAGTACTTCCTACACAATAATATATTTTCTGACGATTCGAAAAATACACACGTAATTGTTCAAGTTATCACTTCTGTCGGCACTCCCGGAGTGCCTTTTTTTTTTTTTTTTAAACGCACGGTCATCTCTACTTTTGGGCGCTATTTTTGCTCTCAGAGCACTTTTTATGTTCGTTTGGGAAAAAAAACAACATTTTTCTTAAGATTTCAGAGCACTTTTCCGAATCTAGGTTTTTTCTCAGAATTGCTGCAAGTGCGTTTGAGTTACACAAGTGGTAGAGTTTGTTTAGGTTTTCGTGAATTTTTTCTACAGCAAAGAAAGGGATTGCATCGGGGTGGATATATTTTTGTAAATTATTTATGTATAAACATTAAGAAATCAATCGGGACGCAAATTTCGAATGCTTGAATATAAAATTTAACCAGTGAATGAATGGAAAACATTTTGTAAAGTGCTGAAGGTTAGACGTAGACAAATTCGAACCGCCTGAATATCAACAGAAAAAATAGCAAGTGACGTTTTTATGTTCGATTAGCCACACGAAATCTGAGAGCGAATCTGAAGAAGCCCAATCAAATACTGTAGTCTATTTTACCATCTGATGGCACTATTTTCAGCCACACTGTATCGCTTATCATTTAATGTAATGCATGCATAATCACATAAGCCTTTGCCAAACTGATCGGATGATCTAACCGAACTACTTCCAGTCGACATAATACATAGGAGTTTACTGTACTTCTTTAGACTATAAAAGAGAGTTCAAATCTATTTGTACACACAGTTCGATCACTGATTAACATAAACTAAATAGGAAATAGACTGACAGCTTCAGCCAAAAAAGAGAAAATGCCTACAAGCTGAATTTGACCTTGAGTGTAGCCCAGTTTGAATTCATGTATTTGTGCCATGTTAATCAAATGGGGCACACGCATACTTGAAAAAAACCAGCCTACACTTCCGGTTTAAACCAGATGACAGGTAGCCTGAGGTGGATTCTCGTTTCAATATCGAGTGTTGGGCTGTGTTCGTGTTGTATATAATAGTTTTTCTTATGTCGTATTTGATTGGGCGCTCTGAGAGCACTTTTTATATTCGTTTGGTACAAAAAAGATTTCAGAGCACTTTTCCGAATCTGGATTTTTTTTTCTCAGATTTACCAATAATAAGTGCGTTTGAGTTTGACTGATGGAGGGCCTTTAGGTTTTCGTGAATTTTTTCTACAGCTAGGAAAGGCATTGCATTTGGTGAATCTCTTTTTTTAAATTATTTATGTACATATAAATATTTAGAAATCATTCGGGACGCAAATTTCGAAATTTTTTAATATAAAATTTAACCAGTGAATGGAAAACGTTTTGAAAAGTGAAGGCTACACAAGAGAGAATGACGTTTTTTTGTTCGATTATCTGACATCTGAGAACGAATCTGAAAAAGCCCAATCGACCACAGCTTGAAACTATTCGCCACGTTTTTATAGAAATAGTTGTTCGATTTTCTTAATTCTTGGTATCAAGTGAAACCATTATATAGCTAAACACAATCATTAGAAAACATGCAATAAAAAGCAGTTCATTCATAAAAACAAAGTGTTTCATAGAAACAAACATACGAAATAATTGAAGTGCAATGAATGTTCAAATTGTACGACATAAATAAAAGAAATATTTTTTTAAGTCATTCCATTATGAATTTTGTATAAATGAAGATATAATTTCAAAGATTTTGATTTCAAATACTAGTCCCATATTCGCCTAAGATTTTCCTTTAATGTCGTTTTCGATTTGCAAAAAAAAACATTTTTTTTTCATGTTTGATTTGCAAAAAAAAAATCTTTCTTTTTTTTTGATTTGATTTGAGGCATTTTGAGAAATCTCGATATTTTTTCAGATTTACGCATAGGCATACGAACTTTAACTAATACCAAAGTTTATGACACACAGATGGCGAGTACGAATTGTTTATCGTTGGAAGGATTATTTATTATTAATTTTTTATATAACGCGTGTGGGAGCAATATTTTATATTCAATTATTTCGATTTGCGTTATTGTAAATGTGTGAAAATTAATTGAAATAGATTGTGGGAAACTAATACACACAAGAACCAATAAAATTCGGATTTCATGTTCGATTGGGCAGCAGAAATCTGAAATCTCACATCAAAATCTGAAAAGCCAAATCGAAAACGACATAATTTTCGCAACCTATTTTTCTTTTCACATTGCCATTTTGTTCTCGATATTTGCCAGCGGTTTCTCTTTCGATTTTTTGAACGTTTTGTAAAAATTATCGATTTGTTAAACGATAACAAAACTGTACTGTCGCTTAAATAAGTGTAGAAAATTACAAAAACAAAACAAGTTGTTGGAAGAAACAGCTAGGTATAAATGTGCAGACATCGTTTTGCAACCAAATTTGGAGTCTTATTATCAACACTCACGGTGATACCTACCTATCTTTACTTTAACATTTCACATAAAATCCTCTGTAAAGAAACATGAAACGGCATTATCTTCATTCATAAAATGTCTACTAAAAACATTTCACTAGTGCAATTGATTATACTCTCTACAAATAATTTTTGCAAATATCAACAATCGCCGTTAATTTAATGAAAATATCGCAGAAGCGACCTGCTAGAAGCAATCATAATGAATGTAATACTCATCCTAGAACCTAGCAAACAAAAAACATATTCTTTATTTCTTTGAGTAAGTATTACTATATTTTCCTTTGAGTATTTCATGTTCCAAGGAAAATGGAAATATCAATAATGACCTCTCATCTGTAGGCATTGATGAATGAATGCAATTATGTAGGTACCGATTTATCTACCCAAATCGAAAACATCATTTTCACAAATCTATTTGAAAACAATTAGAAAATGTTTTTGTTATGTCCACTCGAATACCATATGAGCCTGTGGCCAAAATTTGATTATGAACTTGTTTTTGAACAACCCCCTTAGTCTACCACATCAGGAAACACCTGTGGTGAAATCACTAACCAAATTTAAATACAAACGTTTTGCATTGCAGAACAAAAAAGAAAATAAGGTTTTATCAAAATCATACCAATTACATATTTTTATTTACGTACAAATATTTTATTAAACATATTTTCAGACTTAACTTATAATAGATGTGTACAGCAATTAACTAAACAACTAAAGACAGCAGCTGTATCATCTAAGAATATCTCCAACGGTCATCACAATATTGAGAATCGTACCTAAGTCGGAGACATGATTATGTAGTTAGCTAACGTACCTATCTACCTAATATGTACGATGAAAAATAATAAGAATGTAATAAATAGAGTGAATAAGTGATGTTAACACAATATAAAAAACATAATTTCTGTATTAAAATTGTTGTCGAGCTCGAAATCGCGAAAAGATTGAACTATGGGTTATACGTTCAAACTTGTCTCGGGAGAACCATTCAAGATATCACTAATTATTTGGTATCCTTGAATTCGTCTTGATGTGCTCTACAAAATAGTATACATTTTTTCTCATTTGTCTTTTTATTTTGAAATTTGCTAGTACCAAACCCATTTCCACTTCTGTATTTTTGTGCGAAGTTAATGCAACCGAGCTAAAAACGGCTTTGGTACAACCAAATTTTAAAATAAAAAGACAAATGGGAAGAAATACATACCATTTTGTAGAGCACATAAAGACGAATTTAAGGATACCAAATAATTAGAGATAGCATGTACGGTTCGCTAGAGACAGGTTCGAAAGCGTAGTTTTTTTCATTAAATGTGCTATGTTATTAAAAGAAGCTCCACTTTCGAGCATGTCTATTGAAAACCTGATAAGCTGCTGTTAAGAATTTGGTATCCTTAAATTCGTTTTATTGTTCTCTATAAAATGGTGTAGTCTGTTTTGCATTTATATTTTTATTTTAAAATTTGGTTGTACCAAAGCCGTTTTTAGCTCGGTTGTATTCACTTCGCACAAAAATACAGAAGTGGAAACGGGTTTGGTACTAGCAAATTTCAAAATAAAAAGACAAATGGGAAGAAATACATACCATTTTGTAGAGCACATAAAGACGAATTCAAGGATACCAAATAATTAGAGATAGCATGTACGGTTCGCTAGAGACAGGTTCGAAAGCGTAGCTTTTTTCATTAAATATGCTATGTTATTAAAAGAAGCTCCACTTTCGAGCATGTCTATTGAAAACTTGATAAGCTGCTGTTAAGAATTTGGTATCCTTCAACTCGTTTTATTGTGCTCTATAAAATGGATAAAATAGTGTATTCTGTTTTGCATTTATGTTTTTATTTTAAAATTTAGTTGTACACAACAATAAAGAGAAAAAATTGGGTCTTTATTTTCTATTGCATGCTCGAAATCTAAGAGCAAACTAGAAAAGTAATTAGTTGAATCAATTAAGTAAATATATCTTATATTATTTTGTTTTATGTATATGTATATTATTTTATATTTTGGAAACAAACTGATTTTTTTTGAATTTCCCATTCAAATACATTCACCATACCGCCGCCATTACAGGTTTATAACGACGCGCGCCAATTTTGTTTGCATTTTTACACGTATTCACAGACAGGCTCGCTCTCAGAGAGAGGGTGGGAGAATCATTAAAAAAATCTGCGGGTGAAATCGGGGAGACGTACGAAAGCTGTCAGTCTATTTCCTATTTAGTTTATGCTGATTAAAGTCATTTATACCAGCGAACATCTTTGTTGTTTTCTCTCTCGTCGTTTGAGTCCATTAAAGTTCCCCCACAGTTTTCAGAAGTGGGATAAAGTACTTACATTATATAAGCGCGCAAAGCATTGCATTTTTTTTCTATTCGGTTGCTGAGATTTTTTTTCGCTTTGATAACTTGTGTACGTGTTTTTCGTGAAGAATCATGTCTGAGGAGTGGACTTTGTTCTTGGAGTCGGCAACAGTGCTTGTTCTTAAAGATTTGTTAAGAGTGTTGGAACTCCAAACAAGTGGTACAGAGGCGGAGTTAAAGCTCCGTATACAGGAAGAAGTCAAAGGATACAACCAAGCTGATCTCAGGAAGCTGATGCATCAATACCACATTAGAAAATCCTATGGCCGCGACTACGTTCAGCATTTTGGTGCCCATTAGTTACACGGCGTTCACATCCACATCGCAGTTCAGTTTAAAAGTTTTTAAGTTTATAAAACTGATGGAAAATAGAATACCTTAATATAATTATGAATAGGTAATAATTATTTGTCAAAATTTTTGTTAGAAAATTTATCTCGCGATAATAATCAAAGAAAAATGAACTTACACGGTTTTTTGCACTTCCGTATTCCGTTGTACATACATTTTAAAGAAAATGTTTAAATATATAAGGTAATATTTTAAAGACAATATTTTAACACAAAAAAGCGGACCCTTGTCCCCCACTTTTTGAAAAATTATCAAAATGGATTTTCAGTGTAAGTAAGATTATAAAGTGCTTTAGTGAACGAAAAAGACTGCAAGCATATCGAAAGAAGTGTTTCGTAAAAAAAAAGTTTTTTTATTAAAAATAAATGTCTTTGTTGTTGTTTCTGTTTTTTTTTTTTAGCTAGTATTAGTATTTTATGTGGAGGACCCTTATTTATCCCTGTTTGAAATTGTTCAGCGGCAACGCTAGTTAGTACCCTGACAACATTTCTGATGTCTGTTTTGTGTAATTGCAGTTAATAACTAATAAAATCTAATATAAAGGGCTCTCCGTTCTCAGTCATACGATTTTTGAACAGCCCCTTGGTTGTTTACTTGCTCCGCAGCTACCCGGTATGGTTCTGTGAGCAGGAACCGACAGCTTAGCATGCACCTATCTGAGATCTCATTTAGAGATTTACAGCAGTGCATGCCGTAAATGAGTGCCGGGTGCTTTTATTGTTCCAAGGCTGCTGTAGATGACGATGTCTGAACTTTCAGCAAGCTCAGCATCTGAACTAATTCTAACGGGTGATTTTTTAGCTGGTTTGGTTTTGGCAACACTGGTTTTGACAGCTGACGTGTGTTTAATACCTTGTGTCACTGTCAAACAGCTTCAGTTTGGTTTGCAATTTAACCATGGATCGTCTTACAAATGAACAACGCTTGCAAATTATTGAATTTTACTATCAAAATTCGTGCTCGGTTCGAAATGTTCATCGCGCGCTGCTTCCATTTTATGATCGGCATTCTCGACCTTCTGAGCAGTCTATTCGGAAGATTGTGACCAAATTTCGCACCAAATTTACTTTGTTGGACATTAAACCACCAACACGTTTACGTACTGTGCGTAGTGAAGAAAATATTGCGGCCGTATCAGCTAGTGTGACAGAAGACCGCGAAATGCCGATTCGGCGCCGTTCCCAGCAGTTAGGCCTTTGTTACAGCACTACGTGGAAAATTTTGCGGAAGGATTTGTGCGTAAAGCCTTTTAAGATACAGCTTGTGCAAGAACTAAAGCCAGCCGACCTACCACAACGCCGAATTTTTGGTGAATGGGCTCTTGGAAAGCTGGCCGAGGATCCGCTTTTTTATCGAAAAATTGTGTTCAGCGATGAGGCTCATTTTTGGTTGAATGGGTACGTAAATAAGCAATGCATCCCGAAAAAGCCACTGTTTGGTGCGGTTTATGGGCCGGCGGCATTATTGGGCCATATTTCTTCAAAGATGATGCGAATCGCAGCGTTACTGTCAATGGTGAACGCTACCGAGCGATGATAACAAACTTTTTTTTGCCCGAAATGGAAGTTCTTGACTTGCATGATATGTGGTTTCAACAAGACGGTGCCACATGCCACACAGCACGCGAAACAATGGCGCAATTGCGAGGCGAGTTTGGTGAACAGTTAATTTCACGTTTCGGGCCGGTCAATTGGCCGCCTAGATCGTGCGATTTGACACCATTACATTATTTTTTGTGGGGGTATGTCAAGGCTAATGTGTATAGGGACAAGCCCGCTTCGATTGACGCACTGGAAGCCAACATCCATGCATTCATTCGTGAGATACCGGCCGATATGTGTGAAAGAGTATGCCAAAATTGGACTCAGCGGATGGACTACCTGAGACGCAGCCGCGGTCAACATTTGCATGAAATTATCTTTAAACATTAAATTGCAAGGTTCAAACTATCGATTCAAATAAATATTTCATTCATTTTTTCGAATTTTTTGTGTTTTTTTTTTTTTTAAAGTTATAAACCTCTTAAAAATTCACCCGTTATTTTTTATTTGGTAGTCTAAGAGATTGGTTCAAGGCAAATCGAACTGATAAAACTCCGGCTCCTACTCCATCACCCGCCCTAGACGCACTTGTGTAAATTTCTAGGGTGTTTCCCTCAATTCTGTTCCCATTGCTTACGGTTAGGACCATTGTTATACATATGGAAGTCTCAGCACCGCCGCAGATTAGTCTGTAACTTCTGATTCTGTGTTTTTGGCAATAAGTGCGGTTGCGTGCCCAGTACTACTACGTTTCCATTGTTATGAGTCCTTCAGTCGCGGTGGCAATTTTGCTGCAATCTCCGTACCGCAAATATCCAGAGGGAAAAGTGGGGTTGGAGTGGTCCGCGGTGCACTGGTCCCGCAAACACAGACCGCTCTTAGGATCTTTATGAAGTCGGAATTGGTAGCTTATCAAGTCCAGTGTCGGCCACCAGACTATACACGACTCTGTACAAGAGTATTGGTCTAACTACCGCAGTATACAAATACAGCCAGTGGATTGTTTTGGAACTGAAGCCCGAAATCGTTTTACAGGTAAGTGATTACGGTTAGTTTACAAAAACTCCTACTAAAATCTATTTCGTTTATTAGTCGAAAATAAATCAAACAAAATATAAAAAGGAAGAGAAAAAAAAACACAAACAAATACTTGAGTACCGACGGATAGATTGATCTATTTAAAAACTAAATTTCACAATAAGGGTATTCACTTGAACGCATAAAACCCTCATAAACTGCGTAAGCTACAGAAATTTACCATCTCGCAAAACAACTGTCAGATTTCGTATAGAAAATAGTTTAAGGCGGCCTCATAATTTCCCGCGATCAATTTGACTCGGAAATCGACTGCGGAAAATTTTTCAAATGCCAAACTGGGAATAAAAAAAAATGATAAAAAAAAAACAGTGAATACATTATTTCTTCCAAAATGTTGTTCTCTTTTTTTTTTGGTTATGGTCTGGAAATCAATAAAATTATATATAATGTACACTTAAGGAAAATTTCCAATATAAGTAACTCATTTACAGCCAATTTATTCAAGAATTTAATTATTTCTTTTCATTTACTTTTGGCATATCGATAATTTTGGGAAGTCTAGGAACAGCTGAGTTTGACAAGAGACTTGACAGTCGATTTACGCGAATTACGCAATGACATTTCCGAGGGGTGTTCACTTAAAGCACCGTAGAAATTTATGAATTTACGAGCTGCATAGAATTATGAGATTAAGCGAATACCCTTAATATGATACAAACTCATTTACATAATGAATACAGTTAAACCTCCGTCAGTTATTTATACACGTATAAAACATAATAACATATTTTCGTTAAAATGTTTGCTGTTATTACAAATTTATACAGCAATAAGTTTCTTTAATTTGTTTTTGCCAATTTGAATTTATATATATTTTTTATTTTTTGTTTATTTTTGTTAAGTCATCAAGGTTGATTTATTCCTTTTTGGGTTCATCCTTGATTTCGGGATACTCTAATTTTACACCAGGCTCGCACTTGAAACTTGGACAACAGAATGGGAAGGGGGCTGTCTTGTTGGTTTTGTCAGTATCCAATTTGCATTTATCATTTGCCAGTGGAAGTGGTCCGCAGTCTTCAACCAATTCGAGTAACCTGAAATTATAGAACGAGCAATGAGGACACATATGGACACTAATTTAATGGCACATACTTGGCTGGGTTCTTTTCATCGAGGACGCAGGTTGAACGTCCACAGAATGGTGTCAATTCCCAGGTCTTGCCGGGTTCAACTGTAGCGCATCTGGTTGAGGCGAAACACATTCCGGGGAAATCTGTAGAGATACAAAAGATTGAAAATGGTATTAATAAAGGACTTCAATTTACAATCTTAATATTTTCCCTTTTCAAATAAGTACAAAAATAGATAATATGCAGAAAACAAAACGAGTGCCAAATTTAAAAAACGCATCTGAAACTCATTACACCCTCTATACGGGATCTGTTAATTAATGTTTTGTATGTTAAAATGATTCGAAATAAATTACTCCATTTTAATGGATTGTCAAATTGACAAGAAGGGTTAACAAGGATTAATTTTTGGGCACATTAAAGAATCTAGTTATCTTAAGTGGACTAGATTGGTTTGGAATCTGGATAAGATGTAACCTGAGCAAAGTCAGCCACATATGCGAACATTTAACTTAGTATTCAGTCACGAATTTCTAGACTAGATTCGTCAGCTACCACTCCATAAACGCCATTCAGCCAATCAAAACAGCGATACATCTAGTCAGACAGCTGTCAGACTTACTAAAACAGAAACTTCAACGTCTTCTTTGTCTATAGAATAATAGGTTTGTTTGGCGTGGCTAGCACTAGTGCCCACTATAGTGAGAAGTGTCAGCTAATTTGCACGCCTGTCAAAAACGCTGCACAACGCTGAAATTCGGCAACTACATCGCATGCAAAATATGTTTCCCTGAAGTCTGTCAGTTTTTGAAATTGAAAAATATTTAACTTTTGGTGAACGAAGTATGAAGAAGATAACAATTTTTTTCCGTTTGTTTTTAAAAATTAGTGAACTCAATTCAGATCTTTTACTTGACATAACGCAAATAGTTGATAAAAGTGTTTGCAATATAGATGATTTTAATTCATAAACGTAGTTGTTTTCAAACAATTCACTTTTGAATATTAATTTTATTTTATTTACCTTATGAATGAAATAATTGTTAAAACTAACAATGACAGCAAGCGAAATGACAGCGAAAATTAGCACTGAATTCTTGCCCCGACAAATTAACTGATGTCATCACAGGGCAACACTGGGGTGCCCTAGAGAAGTCAGTGGTCAGTGGTTCAGAGATATTTGAAATATCGAACACACTAAGGTTAACCCAGTGCGCACAGGGGCTCATGTCAACCAAACCTAATATCGTAATTTTCTTTATCATTTTCACCCCTCTGTGGAGTCTGACAGTTGTAGCTATGGTGACCATTCGTTCATTATAATAATGGACAGTTCTATTTCATTTTTCATTTTAGATTCATTTTTATTTGGATCTTTCTTTAACGAAAACGATTAAATCTAATTAAAAACTAACATTTATCTTATTCTAGCTTACTGGCTCTAAGCGAGCGCTCTAAACTTAACAATATGCTTAAAATTAATGCCTTTCGGCCTTAAATCTATCTATATCTATGATTTGTCTTGTTTCTTTTTTTAATTTCCAAGAAACTTTAGAAAACTTGGGTTCTTTATTATTTGTTTTATTAAAACTATTTAATCTACCTAAGCTACTTAACCTACAATTACCTATGTATAATCAGGATGGTGAGCAATCTTATCGATTGGTCACCATCCTGATCGCGTCCTTGGTTGCCTCTCGGCCGCCAACAAGGGTTCATCCGCGCCGCCGAGCCTCGACCGAGGCCATAAGCGTCGCTCAAGTCTCGGAAGCACTCTTTCATGTTGGCTAGACCGGCGCCTCCCAAAAACCCACCCATGGACAGTTCTATTTTTGGTATATGTTGTGTATTTACAAAGTTCCTTCATTATTTGTTCTCTATTTCATTTAAATTTTTTAAAACAACTTCACGTAAACATTAAGAAAACCAACATTCAATGAACAAAATGATAATGCTAGAGTGCCCTAAGAGAAAACAAGTAATCTAGTACTAAAAAATGTGTTCTATTCGGGATATTTTCAAGATCTTTTTTTATAAATTACCTATTTGAATAATTGAAAATTGTTAAATTGTTAAAATTTGTTTCTTTTTCTATTGTCAATTATAGTTATAGCTGACCCTGAGTATTAAAAGCCTTCTGTATATTTTGTAACAATTCTCTCAAAGTTTTATTTTAGTTATGTGAATGAGTTCATAACCTTTTAGATAACATTTCGTTGAAAAAGCTTGTTTATTGACGGCGAAGATTAAGATTTCTGAAATCTTTATATCCATATCTATATCTATCTATACAACATATTGTTACATTCAGACTGGGATTCGAAAAGATAAAACACTATTCTGTTTAACTTTGCCAATAAAATCACTTTATTTACACTTTCTACTCAATCACTTATTTAGTACCACGACAATATCACTTAAATCAATTCTTAAACGTTTCAATCCAATCGCTTTATTCACTGTATTACTTTACACTTATTTATCTCACAACCGATTACTCTTCGAACTTAACACAATCGCTGGCTAAAAATCAACTGTTCTGTTCTGTTGTCAACGCGCCCCTTTTATATCCGCGCTGCCACCTATCAGCGAATCTTCCAGAAGTAGATATATTCCAGATGTATATTCCATATCTTTTCTAGATGGTTCTAGAATTAACTAATCTTGACAGATTCCAGTCTCCAATTGGAAGTGGAACTTGGGGGGAAACAGAGTGCCCGATTCATAACAATTCCTAAGTGTCTGATTCACTAAGTGCCTGATTCACTAAGTGCCTGATTCACTAAGTGCCTGATTTACCACAATATAATAAAACTGTAGGCATTTTCTTTGTTACCTAATGGCGTGAAAACTACTGCACAGATTTCGATGAAACTTTTTTTTGAAATGTTCCTTAAGATTCTGAGAAGGACATAGGTTATTCCTTTCATTGTCATGACTATTTTTTTGGAGCGTTTTTTACCAAAATATGTTATTTATTTTTTTCTAACTTTAGGATGGTATGGGACACAGGGGGAATGGGACACAAGCATTTTCCTCAACGTGCATCGTATAATTATTCTCTTTCCCTCTCTTTCACAAATTTGCTCTTTATAGTCTGTAATAAATAAATAAATGAGTGAACACATTGTACAAAAAATGAATTAAATAGATATGAACATATATTATGAAGTGAATTAATTCTAATTTTGTTTAGTCTGTGCCGTATTTAAAAAGATATTATGATTTATCTCTTTAAAGTGCCCTAAAGGATGATTCGGACACTTATGTGCAGGAGGAATGGGAATTGCAAAATTAATGTACCAGAACAATGGAACCAGAATGAAGCTGCGGGAAGAGAGTGGCACCCAGACCTCTCTTTAAGAACACCTGAATCGACAAGCTTGTCGCGATGCACAAGCTTTAATAAAACAAATGTTGCTAAATTTTATAGAAACCTGTTGGACGTCTAGTCAAGACATCCATTTGGCCCAGACAGAATTTGGAATTGTGATAAAACAGGACTGACAACAAGGGCGAAAAGCAAATCGGGCAGGCTACTTCTGGAGACCATGTGTGGTTTCATCAGTGCTTCTGGAAATACGGTTCCACCTGCATTCATTTTCCCCAGAATTTTTTTTAAAGATGCTATGATGAAAAATGAACCCGCAGGCAGCTTAGGACTTGCGCAAATAAAAGGATGGATGAACAGTGAATGAATGTTATTATATCGTTTTTTGTTTTGAAAATACGGGTTTTAATATAAAAAAAAAATATTTCATAAGCTGAGTGCAAGTAACCCATTCCCCATTCCACCTAACTGTCCCATTCCTCCTGGAATCTCCTGGCACTAGAAGCTGAGCTATAACCTAAAATCTAACATGAAAAAAATATATTAATTTTCTAAAAACGAACATTATCAGCAGCCGCGGTTCTTGATCGTTGTTCTGCTTTTGCTTTGGGGAGGTTGGGTGGCGCACATCGCACAATCACGTTCATAAGAAAAAAAAAACTGCGTGGTGTTTTCTCTAAACGAATATGGTATTCGATTAGGCGCTCTCAGAGCACTTTTTTTTTGCTCTCAGAGCAGTTTTTATGTTCGTCTGGTACAAAAAATAACAATCTTTTTCAGATTTCAGAGCACTTTTGCGAATCTAGATATTTTCTCAGATTTACCAATACAAGTGCGCTTGAGTTTGACAACTGGTGGAGGGCGTTTAGGTTTTCGTGAATTTGTTCTAAAACAAAGCATTGCATCGGGTGAATCTATTTTTGTAAATAATTTATCTATGTATAAATATTTAAAAATCAATCGGGACGGAAATTTGGAATGTTTTAATTTAAAATTTAGCCAGTGAATGGAAAACGCTTTGAAAAGTGTTGAAGGCCACACATCCCACGAATATTACCACAAAAAAGAGCAAGTGTTCGATTAGCCACACGAAATCTGAAACCTGAGAGCGAATCTGAAGAAGCCCAAATGAATACCACATAAGTGAAACGAAAGAGAAGTAT
This sequence comes from Cheilosia urbana, assembly GCA_946477585.1. Taxonomy (NCBI): domain Eukaryota; kingdom Metazoa; phylum Arthropoda; class Insecta; order Diptera; family Syrphidae; genus Cheilosia; species Cheilosia urbana. The sequence continues at coordinate 9,000,343 of OX297857.1, forward strand.
GCGACGAGAATGTGTATGTAACCAACAGCGACAATGTGTTTCTGAGGAAATGTGCTGATGGACGTATGGTGACCTCCGTCAACTTGGCAGAGCACATATGTCAAAAATCAATTTTGAATAGCTCTGAATTATGTGCTAATTTTAATTCTTGTGCTCCAACGGTTTTGGAGAAAATCGACCTTGAAAAGTGCTCTGCCAAGCTGACGTCAAGACAGCAGAGCACATAGTCAAATCGGTCGAAAATTAAAAAAATGAATGCTCCATACTGATGCCTGATTTATGTGCCTTTTCTGTGCTAAGTTTCCAGATTCACAGGTCAAGCCGTTTAGCTAGAAATCGCAACACTAATTTCTATTCTAAATAAAATTTAAGGGCCGATGTTGAATGTGAATTTGTATTTTTGTATTTATTTAAATATGAATTTGCTGTGCAATAAGAAAAACATTCTTTATGAGTGCACAGTTTACCACACCTAAACGTCAAGTTTTTCTGCATTTCATTTGACATTTCCCAATTTCAGACTAACTCAATTTGAACCGTGGAAAGATACACAATCGAGCAACCCGTTCAAATCAAAATGCATACCGTGCACTTCGTGATTTTTTTCGGTCAATTTAATCGTCCAAATGTGCGTAATATCGGAAAAATCGTGCAAAAATTTGAGCAAACCGGGTCTGTAGGCGATGTGAAAACACCAGTGCATGCTCATACAGCTCGTACTGCAGAAAATATTGCTGCTGTTCGCGATAGTGTGGCTGAAGAGCCGTCCACTTCAACTCGTCGTCGTGCCCAACAATTGCACCTCTCACGCTCGTCGTTGATGAACATTATGCATAAAGACTTGCATTTACGCGCTTATAAGGTGCAATTGAATGAAGAACTAAAGCCCCTTGACCATTTCAAGCGTCGTCAATGGTCAGAATGGTGGCAAGAAATGGCAACAGTGGATGATCAATTTTCGAAGAAAATCATCTTCAGTGATGATGAGGCACAGTGGATTCACCTCAGTGGATTCGGCAATAAGCAGAATTGCCGCATCGAAAAACCAATGCACCCACAAAGAGTGACTGTTTGGTGCGGTTTATGGGCTGGCGGCATCATCGGGCCGTATTTTTTCCCAAAAGAAGCCGTCAATGGTGTTCGCTATCGTGAGATGATAACGAACTTTTTATGTTCGAATTGGAAGATATGGATGTGGACGATATGTGGTTTCAACAGGACGGTGCCACTTGTCACACAGCTAACGAAACAATGGCTCTTTTGCGCGACGAATTCAATGGCCGTGTTTTCTCACGTGGTGGTGATGTCAATTGGCCGCTAAGATCATGTGATTTGACACCGTTGGAGTTCTTTCTTTGGGGTTATTTGAAAGAAAAGGTGTACGTCGATAAGTCAGCAACAATTCAAGAGCTAAAGGATGAGATAATTCGGCACATTAACGGCAGAGAACGCCTCAGCGTCATCAAAAATTTGGACCATCGGATGGAGGTGTGCCGCCGTTCCATACATAATTGAACCATACCAATATTATCATAATAAAAAGAAATGACAATAATTTCCTGAGTAATTTGTGTTTCATTCAAAATCAACATCTTAAAACTTAACCACCCTTTAGTTAATAAAAATGTGTTTGGAATATAGATGATGAGTTTGAAAATTTAGTTAGCTCTGATTCCAGCTTTTCCCATTCCATTTTCCTATAATATACAATTTTAGTTCATAAACGTGGTTGTTTTCAAACAAAAGAAATGACAGCAATTTCCTAAATAATTTGTTTCCTATATAATTTAAGCACACAGCAATAGGTAGAATAATCCTTGCTAAATAAATACATTCCATTGCGCACTGTTAGGTAGGTTTTTTAGTATGCGTAAATCAATACATATGACGTCAGCCAAATGCTACCTGGTGGTCGATTCTGGTTCTGTGAAAGAGTGAATCGAATAAATCGCTTTCACGTTCGATTTTACCCATTGCTTTCATTTTTTCGATTCACTTTGTACTAAAATGCGATTCTGGTTCAATAAGTGAAAATATCGTGGTGAATTCAATACCGCACACTGTGTTGTATGAAAGAGGGTTGTTAATTTTCAAACTTTCACTAAAAACATTCACTTGCAAATGGGGCCGTGAAAAGAAATTATTCATATGAAAAATTTTGACGTTTGGTTTCACATTTTCATAGAACGAGAATCAAAATTACGCGTGAAAGATTGAAAACATTTTCGTTTCACTTTTTCACAGAACCGGAATCGACCCCCTGGGTGGGTAGCCATGCATGGAGGAAAAGGAAAGCAAATTGTGTGAATATGCGATGGTGAGCAGTGTTGCCGCTGAGGAAAAAAAATTGTCGCTAGACCTAAAATCCGCTAGAAATCAGTGGCGATTCCTTGTCTTAAGCAATGGGTTAGCTACGTGTTCCGGGGAAGTTTAAAATAAAATAAAAAATATAAATAGTTTTTTTTTTTAAATTTTACTAACAACTATAAAAAAAATCCATTTAAATTCCATTGTTAAATTCCTCACTTTTTTTCAGCTCTTTAAAAACTCCTTTTGTACCTGTTGGCTGTACAGCGTCTGTGTTTTCATAAAAAAAACAGTCAATTCGTTCTTTAATTCAGTGAATTCAAATATGTTCGGGTAGCTTTCAATTACATTTTTAATTAATTCTTCAGGAAAATTGTTTTTTTGGGGATAGTTACTGAATTGTTTCCCGTTCAGTAAATAGAAATATTTCAGTTTTTCCAGCTAATGGTTAGCGTAAAAGGAATGCTAATTTTCATTAAAGTTTCTATTATACTCTCTATTACGGTCCTTATGCGTTGATTTTAAACCTTATAGCTTTGGGCACGATCGACGATCGCGTTCCAAATGGTTTCTCTAATACCAAAAGAGATCACCCTATTGGAAGATGCTCTTATTTTTGCAAATGGCCGCCATTGTCAAATCTGTTTTGACATTTGGGGACTAGACAGATGCAGAATACAAGTGAACAAGCCATGCGATGCACTCCCCAACAACGCGGAATAATTTCGAATTTTCGATTTTTCGACCAAAATCATAATGAGCGATGAGGCTCATTTTCACCTCAGCTGGTACGTGAACAAGAAAAACTATCGCTTCTGGGGCACCGAAAATCCACGAGTAATGCACGAGGAGCCATTACACCCGTTCAAAGTTACTGCATGGTTCGCTGTTCACTGTTCACGCTGGAGGAGTCATCGGGCCATTTTTTTTTTTTCGAGAACGCCGCTGGTCAAAGGACAACACTGGACGTTGCGCGCTATAGGGCCATGTTAACTGAGTTTTTTCTGCCGCAATTGGACGAATTAGGACTGGAGGACATGTGGTTCCAACAGGACGGAGCTACGACACACACTGCGCAACCCACAACTGATATTCTAAAGGTGGCGTTCCCGGGTCGCCTCATCTCTCGTTTTGGCAATTTGCACTGGCCCGCAATATCGCCCGATTTAACCGTTCCATACTTCTTTTTTTTTTGTGGGGTTTTTTGAAGTCCCGTGTTTACGTGAACAAGCCCGAGACCCTAGAAGCCCTCAAGGACAACATTCGACACGAGTGCGAGAATCTGTCGCCCGAAGTTCTCGCCGAAGTGATGAAAAATGCCATAAAACGAGCCCGTATGGCAATTAATTGTGACGGCCGATATAATCTTCTCGACTTGACCAATAAAACTCGAAAAGTTCAAATAAACATAATCAAAAAACAGAATCGAAGTTTTTTATTTAAAAAAAAAAAAAAAAAAAAAAAAAAAAATGAGAGCCAAACAATATCGGATGACTTCTTTTGGCCCACCTTGTAGATCTTCATTTATGGATTTTGTTTTAGCAGTTATTGTTGCAGATGCCATTTTATGTCTAACCTATTATTTAACTTAATAATTAGGTACATGTTCCTATTCAAAAAATATGAAACAAGCAAATAAAAACATAGCATTTGCTTTGAAATACGAGAAAGTAATTTTCCCTTATTTATCGACAAAATTTTGTACCTATGGAATGAAACAAAACTAATGTCTATCTTCATTAGCCGTTGGGGACTTTTTGCACAAAACAAAGTTATGAATATTTATTTCACTAGGTATGATCTATATAAAATTACTCTTCTCCCTTTGCATTACTTCTATGTTCTATCTCACTTCTCACAAAAAAAAAAAAAAAAAAAAAAAAAAAAACAAGAAAGCACCACAAATATATTATTTACTCACATTTAAAATCCACGCAAATAGGTATAAAATAATAAATTACAAAATTTCGCACTTAACTTTTAAGATTCTTAGGTTACTAGTTACAATTTCCCTAGAAAGAGAAACATACGAAAGTACAAAAAAAAAGAAGAAGAAAAGAGAACGCAAACAATGTGCTTGCTTACACAATACAGAATACACATTACAATACAATACAAAATAACTACAATCCACTTTCGGTTTATCGCAAATGCTTGCGCTATCCCTTCTGCTTATTTAACTGGGCTTTGCTTCGACTGGTAGTCAAACCACTGTTGCCACTTTAGCGATTTTTTCGCTATTTCTAGCGTATTTTTAAAGCTCTCGGCGATTTTTAATAAAATGTTGTCGCTAAAAAAAAAATTGGCGATTTCTAGCTACTTTTCAATACTACACCACCACTCACACGAATCCCGTACAAGTGGCATCTCCGACCCATTCGAATATCATTTTTCAAGTACAAAAATGTTGCAGGTGTAAATAATTTGCAAGAACTGGCTGATTTAACAATCACAATTGAACGAATTTTTAGTGCAATGAAGAATGAACATCGTAAAAAACAAACTTCGGAATCAACTTTCAACCCTGACGTTGAATTAAAGTGATGAACAGGAGTTGCTGTAACTACGACCTGCCAAAAATATAGCCGAGGCCTCTACTTCAAACTTGGAAGAAATGGACAGCCAAGAATTAGATGATTCCATTTTGGAGCTGGAATTTGATTTGTAAATTTCAATTTATTTATTTTTTTTACTTCACATTATTTCTTTGTTATCTTGAATTTATTGTTTTTTTTTTTTAATTCCGTACCTATGTAATTTGATTAATAATTTAATAATTAACAATTTGTTTTAAAAATAAATACATACCTATTTTTATAAACTTACATTCAAATTGATATTTTAGCGATTTCTAGCGGATTTTCACAATTCAGAAACTAACATTTCTAGCGGATTTTAGGTTATGGTCTAGCGACAATTTTTTTTCCTCAGCGGCAACACTGAGTTAAACACCCTCATATAGATTGTATGAAATTTGGTAGCACAATTTCTTGCGCTAAAATCCTACAAGCGGGAGACATTTTTTAAGAGAGTTTTGGATTGTGCGTGTGCACTGTGTCCTGTGTGTGTACATGCAGGGAATTTAACGCTAAAGAAAATTTTAAGAGAACATTTTTGTATGGGAGAATGTGTTGTGGTAGGAAAATATGATTTGGAAATAATGTAGATAGTTTTATTTTTTAGTATTCCATTGTTTGTTGCAATTATTAATCTTCATAATAATTTTAACTTCGTCATTTGTTGTATTTTGCGTATAAAATGTATTTCAAAGAATTTATTTTCTTGGCATATTTTCTTGGTTTAGCGCCGCTAAACTAGCTAACTGAGAGGAATCGCCACTGCTAGAAATGTTAGTTTCTGAATTGCGAAAATCCGCTAGAAATCGCTAAAATATCAATTTGAATGTAAGTTCATAAAAATATGTATTTATTTTTAAAATAAATTGTTATTTGTTTGTTTCTCCTATTTTCTTATAATCCGTCTGGTTACAGCAACTCCTGTTCATCACTTTTTATTGATTTCTAATCAATATTATAGAATTAAACGTCAGGGTTGAAAGTTGATTCCGAAGTTTATTTTTTACAATATTCATTGCACTAAAAATTCGTTCAACTTCAGCATTTGAGTGGGGAAGAGATAGCACAGTGATTGCCGAATCAGCCAGTTCTTGCAAATTATTTACACCTGCAGCATTTTTGTACTTGAAAGATTATATTCGAATGGGTAGGAGATGCCACTTGTACGGGATTCGTGTACGTGGTGGTGTAGTAATGAAAAGTAGCTAGAAATCGCCAATTTTTTTTATTAGCGACAACATTTTATTAAAAATCGCCGAGAGCTTTAAAAATACGCTAGAAATAGCGAAAAAATCGCTAAAGTGGCAACAGTGATGGTGAGAATGTTCGTTGAAAATGAAGTAACGGTAGGTTGCAAGTATTATGTTTGCCTGGTGTATTAATATTGATAGCATATGAATGGGAATCGACATTAGGGCGCCTTAAAAAAACGGGATTCTTCGTATACAAAAACCGATTTTCCAGATTATTTGCGGGTGGAAGGGGGTGGGAAAGGAAAAGAATCCACAAACCATGACCATTGCGTGTTTCTGGTGGATGTGCGCATGTGTTCGTAAATCAGAAAAACGAACGCACTTAGCACTCTTTTAATTCTTAACAGGTATGCCAATTAAGCCTTTTAAGCGAAATCAATATTATTATTATTCATGTGCTCCAAGAACTTAAACACATGCCCCCATAGCCATAGTATTTGTTTTAATTATTTTTTTTCTGGGAAGAATGAAAATCCATGTGTATTGTCGTATCAATGTTACGTTTTGCGGCTGGCCAACCACGATCGTTGGTACCAGGCAAACAGCTTAACGACACCTAAATATAGAATTACCTGGGAAAGCACCATCTCGGGGTAGATATTTGGGGGTGTGATGTGTATATTGCGCATCGTTCTGTGAAGGAATACTTCTTTGACCGACATTTTTTTTTCATCCTTTGAATGAAGAGAGAATAAGACAGGACATTTAGCGAAGCATTAAGCAATACGATTCCTGTAGTTGAAAAAAAAAAGTGTAGGTAGCTTGTATCTTCTTCTGATCGTTGCTGCTATTCGTTAAGCACAAAAATCGTAAATGCCAAATGGGTGGAGTAGAGGCAATAGAATGTGATTCGCATGTGTATCACAATAATAGGCTTTGGCTTTCTTCTGACACCCTATCGCAGATCCTATGAGGTATGACCTGACACCTGACCTGAGTGCGCTTGTGAATGCACATGATCGCTCATCGTTCTTTAAAAGAATACCTACTTCATTGGCCGATATTTTTTTGTTAATCCTTTAAACGGAGAAAGATTTGTACGGAGCATTTAACAAAATAGGTATGGCACATGACTCTTTAAGTGTTCGATTAACCATGAAAATGAGGGTGTACCTATTCATTTCCATACCTATTGTGAAGAAATCAGAATATTTGTATATATTGGATATGAGAACCAGGAATATTTTTTCAAACCCATCTACCTATATACCTACGAAATCACAAGTTGATATTACTTGTTGAGAATTATGTTCTCTGAACCTTTGAATTCGTTTTGTACTTATTTCAGTAGGTAGGTATATAGATCTTCTTTTTCAAAAAATATGTGTAGGTACCATCAGGAGGTTAGTATCTAGCGATCAATTCCTAAAGTCTTAATACCCATCGGCAATTAACAGTTATGGCAAAATGACACGCACATAACACCAATGTGAGCAATGAAGATTAATATGATAGAACGTAAGTGACAATGACGACAGAAGCACAAACGTATTGCTTCGCTAAATGTCCCGTCTTATTCTCTCTCTTTCAAAGGATTGAAAAAAAATGTCGGTCAATGAAGTATTCCTTTACACACACCCCCATATATCTACCCCTTGTCATTAAGCTGCCTGGTACGGGTAGCTACGATCGTGGTTGACCACAAAACGCAACCTTGAAACGACAATACCTACACATTTCCATTCTTCCTGCAAACAAAATAATCAAAACTAATACCATCGGGCATGGGTTTAAATTCTTGGAGCACATAAATAATAATAATATTGATTTCCCTTAAAAGGCTTAACATAAGATCGGCATACCTGTTCAGAACTAAAAAAGTGTTAAGTGTGTTTGTTTTTATTATTTTGATTTACGAACACATGCGCACATCCACCAGAATATCGTCATTTTCATGGTTTGTGGATTCTTTTCCTTTCCCACCCCCTTCAACCAGCAAACAATCTGGGAAGCATTTTTTTTAAGGCGCCAAAATGTCGTTTTTCATTCAGATGCTATCAATATTGATACACCAGGCAAACAAAATACTTGCAACATACCGTACTACTAAAATTGCTAAAACTGCTGTTCGCCTGGTTATATGGATTGTATTTGCCTTAAAATGTTGACAATTTCTATTTTTAAATGCCGTTTTTGTTATGGCAGAAGCGGCAAAAATGGGTTTAGTGGTGAATGAGGGTAAAACAAAATATATGCTGTCAACAAGAAGGGACACACAAAATCGAAGAATCGGACAGAACGTCACGATAGACAGCTATAACTTTGAGGTAGTTAGGGACTTTGTCTACCTCGGCTCCGCTATAAACTCTGATAATGACATCACATCAGAAATCAAGCGAAGAATCACACTTGCCAACCGCTGTTTCTTTGGCCTAAGACGGACACTGATAAGTAAGGCCTTGTCAAGAAGCACTAAGGAGATTCTATATAAGACTCTCATCATCCCTGTCCTGCTCTATGGCGCAGAAGCATGGACCCTAGCAAAAAAGGATGAGGATATTTTTGGTCGCTTCGAATGCAAAATTCTTCGATTGATTTTTGGTCCCGTTTGCGTTGACGGGATTTGGAGGAGAAGATTTAACAGCGAACTCTACGAGCTGTACAGCGACATCGACCTGGTCAGAAAAGTACGCATTAGTCGTCTAAGATGGTTAGGACATGTAGAGCGAATGGACACCAACGCTCCGGCCCGGAGAGTCTTCGATTCCAACCCGGAGGGACAACGCAGTAGAGGAAGACCTCGCCTTAGGTGGCGGGCTCAAGTGGAAGGGAACCTCAACCAACTTGGAGTGCGCAACTGGAGAGGCGTATTGGTTGAGGCCCAGGTCCACCCCGGACTGTAGCGCCACCTTAAGTAAGTAAGTTTTGTTATGGCGCCACAATGTCGACACGTGCTGCATTGTGATTTTGTTTTCTTCCAATTGACATTTTTAGCAGAGCTTTAACAAATGGATTATAGGCTAAAGTAGGACAGCACAAAAATCAATGACTAAGCAAATCGAAAGCACATTAATCAGAGATATGTATATGTGCTTTTTATTTTATTGATTTTCGTCCGTTTTTAGGATTTGAATTATTCAAAATCTATTTTTGTGTGCTCTGCCAAGTTGACGGAGGTGTTGAGGTTGCGTGAGGTTGTGAGAGTCATGAAGTAAGAAGTAGAACACTTTCGGATAACCGTTTTCACTTGGACCACTTTTATTCTGTACAACTTAAGGCCACCAAAACAGACCTAATATTACAGTACCTACTTTGTGTCATGAATTCAATTGAACTGCCACTTGAATGAAAACATTTTATTTTCAAGATTTTACTCGACAATTATGGATGGGTAGGTTAAAGATGGCATTTGTTGAATTCCCTTTATTAAACTGAAAATACAAATATCTCGGGCGCTGTTTTTGTGTCGTGAATGGTAGACTTCTTAAGGCCCACAGGCCCATGAAGCACAGCCGAATAATTAATTGTTCATGCAAGAATTATCTAAGTAGAGTTTTCTGCGTGGTATCTCTTTTATCCAAATAATGTTGCCAATTTACCATGGCGTAATATCATCTCATTCATCCCTTTAGCCACCAGAAAAAAAAAAGAAAAACTTTTTAACAAATTAAAATTTAAAATGTTGATAACATACTCGAACATCATTACTGGGTAGATATATGATGAAATTATGAAACCTACGTACATGCGCATATAAGATCCAGTCCACACCCAAAACAAATAAAAATTACTGGCAAAAGTATCACTCTTGCATTGCATCATCGTTGGAATAAGTTTATTGCTGGTATGCTCGTGTGGAACCGCATATTGGGTTGCACTTCATGTAACTCAGCGAAAAAGGTAACAAACAACCCAGTACGTGACAATCTGTACTTTCACCAGAATTGCAGGCCGTGCAAGAGAAAAAAAATTACAAACCAAAACCAGTCTTCTCATATTGGGATATTTCGGGCACGTATACCAGAACGTCCCGATGCTCTCAGTCTCAGCTCTCAGCAACGAATCGATATCATACCTGGCTTTGAAGAGGCCCGTTTAGTCTCCAAATGTGTACAGTCCATACTACTAATTCAATGAGTTAGACTTTCTAAGGCGCAAAAAGCCAACAGTTCCCCAATTCGAGATTTCAAGTATTTCAACCTCTGGCTTGTTCAACGACCAGTCTGGCCAATAGCCAAATAAACAATTTAAAAACAAAACGCGATATGAAACGATTGCGTTTTCTAATAGCAACTGCAATTACTCATACTGGTGCACCACACTATTAGTGGTTGTTAAGTGTGCGCGGTGGACCGTGATATGACCCAGATAGCAGTATTTTTTTTTTTTTTTTTTGCTTTCTGAACCAACACTACGCATTTACTACGGTAGATGGGAGCGAGAGGAGATTTGCATGAATTGCGTTCTTCTGTTAAATTAGCCTTCGATTGAGATCGCTTAACCCTAATTTTGACGTTTGTTATGGTTCTGTTTAGACGGTTAGTGTTTCTCTGATGAGTGTGTTGCTTTTAATTATTGTATTTAGAGTGCTGTCGCCTAGTAGTGGATCAGCAACTCCATTCAGCTGAACAAAAACCATTCCGCCACTCTTGTGAGCCACCATATTCACATCGCACCGAAAACCATGTTTTCGTCGAAAACTCGAAGATACATTCACACCGAACACCAACTACTTTTCGTTTGACGTTTCACTCAGCTTTCACTACTCGTGAAACTTCTGTGTAAACTATTTTGTTTACAAATTTCGATCGCATTAATTAACAAATAAAATGAATTCAGACCATTTAAATAAATTGATATTAGCCCACCAATTAAGTGTGGAAAATCATTTTAAGTTGTGAGTTGTGGCATTTGTTCGGTCAGCTGTTCTGCTGAATTTGCTGAACATTGCAAAAGGTGTGTTTGTTTCAACAACCCAACGATTGAAAGTGGTTTTTGTGTACATGTAAGTTGTGGCGACCTAAGGATAAGTCATTCGCTGATGACTTGGTCAAACTTGGTCCCTTACAGACTGAACTTCAGCTTGCACTGTATAGGTTTGTGGCCATATGTTTTGAATAAGGGAAACCAGTCTGAAGTGATGGTAGCCTCCAGAACGCCTGTTTCTAATGGAGCAATTTTGTAATGACCGAATTAAATCGTGAATCCAATCTGCCGAAATGAGGTCCCTTTATTGTTTGGCTGTTGTGACTCGCTGAAGTCGTAAAAGACAACCCAGAACTAATTCCGTAGCTTTTCAAATGATAGACTTCCAAAGTCGCACTTTTAAGTGCAAAAATAACTATTTTGAGAACTCAATCCAGTTCATTTTCCACAAAAGTAATAAAATCTCGGTTTTGATTGGCTGAAATCGGTCATATGGGCAGCTGTTTCAGTTGACGTTTATGGAGAGGTAGCCGATGAATCTAGTCAAGAAATTCGTGACTGAGTACTAAGTTGATAGTTCGGATATGTGGCTGACGTAGAAAAAGTTACGTTCCTGACTAATCTAGTTTTTGCGTTCAGGTAACATCTTATCCAGACCAATCTAGTCGATAAAGATAACTAGACAACCATCTTCGGCCGATTTCCCGTTACTTTGCCTACAAGCTTTATTTTTACGAAGTGTCCTCGTTTTGGTGCGCTAGTATTGATACATAGAATTCGTATGGACAAATGCCACGAAACGTCAAAAATTCTGGCTCACAAATACACCCTCAAAAAATATTAACAACTTCCGCTGTGGACAAAGTTGCGGCCAGCGTTCATAGAATTTTATCCATTAAATTTGAAATTATTCATTACGTGGGGATAGTAGTTTTTTTAGGAATAAATTTACATTTACTTAAAATATTTATGAAAAATCAACAATATAGATTGGTTGTAGGAAAATAAAAACATTTTCAGCATACTTTCAGCAGTTATTTCAGAAAAAAATTGAAATAATAATAATAATGGTATTCAAAAGCGGAAAATACACAACCATGTTTGTCCAAATATATTTCTAGTCTACAAAACATCTCATTTAGATATTTGTATCAACCTAACAAATTATATCAATCGCCTTTTAAAAATATTCAGTAACTAACCAAAAGCATTCAGTTATGTTAAAATGCGGTATTCCCGAACTCTATCACATTCCCCCATGGTTGGTAGCGGTTGGCAAGGCCGTATCTAGGGGGAGGGGGGATCTCAGGGGTTTGATCCCCTTAACAAATTGTTTGGTGTTAGTGCAAATAGTTGTAAATCTCGCTCAGATATCGAGAGCAAAATTGCTCTGACTCTTAAAAAAAGTGTTTTTTTTTTTTTTTTGCGGCCAATGGAAAACGACATACTAATGTCAATTCATCGGGAGATAGAAATAAATACTGACGAAGTAATTGATGTATTTGCAGCAAAGAAGGCCAAGCGATTAAATTTAGTTTTATAAAATAATTATTTACTTTGTTATGTTGAATATGGGTTGGGGTCAAAATTCTTTTTACAAAATTCTGCAAACATTTAAACAAAGGTTGGGAAAGTGTTCAAAAGCACGCGCTGTTTTTCAGAATTTTGTAAAGATAATCATCTCACTTATTTATGCATAAAGTGTAGAGAAATTTGTTTTTTAAGATTGCAGTGTTATTTTTGACAATTACTCTTCTAGGTAGTGTTTTTTGCTATCCCCTCGTGAACGTGTGCTGATAGTGTTATACTCATAATGAATGTTTAAATCGTTTAATCAAATACAGGTAAAGATAAGTTATGCGTGGATGGAATGGATGGGGATGAGGAGAAATTGAAAAAGAAAAGAAAAATTATTTTTAAAAACAAACAAATAAGAAAAATTCTAAAAAGGAGAGCAGATCTTAGCTCTCTAGCTTTGTTTAGTTTCTTTATTTTTTGGTAATTTGAAATGTTTTTTGTAATTTGCATAATTGAAAAATATTTTTTGTTCGTGTTCATATTCGTTTTTTTTTTAAAGCAGGATAAGCAGAATTTTATTGCTTGAAATTGAAAAGCAGATTTAAAAAAAAAAAACAGAATTTTGTAAAGCAGAATTTTTGTGTAAGGCGACAGAATATTAAAAAGCAGAATTTTGAAAGCAGAATTTCGACCGGATCCCTTTAAATATAGCTACTTTTTTTTTTAAACTGTTCCTACTTTTACTGAGTGGAGGGAGCGAGGAGTAACAACGATTCTCGCTAATTCTTGGGTTTTTGCCCTGACAATTTCTGTTGGCTTTTCGGAATTTGAACTGAGATTTCAGATTTCTACTGCCAAATCGAACATGAGTTTTATTGGTGAGTACAAGCCTGTTAACTGTTAATTAGAACGAAGGAGCTCAGTTGGCGCAAGTGGTAGTAACTTGGTCAATTGACAAAGTCGAAATGCAAGTTCATACCTGACAGGGGAAGGCAGAAATGCTGTGTTTTTTTTTTTATGACTATTTGTTAAATATTTATTAATTTCAATAAAAAAGTTACAGAATTTCATGATTCTTGTACTTTCTAGATTTTGTCCCATTCGAGATTTATGAAATTCATTTTCGAGCTTTTGTCCATTCCAGATTTTCGTCGTTCTAGATAACGTCATGATCCCAGTCATGACTCCTTATCCTTAGCACGTTTAAGTATATTTCTTACGTCCGCATCTAAAGCGCACCCATAATCTCAAATAATCAACAGTGACCCATCCCCCACACCTAAATGGCATCTTTTTGTGCTTGTAGGCATACCCGACAATTACTAATTATAAATGTTAATATTTGAAATACCTATTTCAAAAATTTCGATATTTTCGATAAGGTTTCCGCCTGCGGTGCCTGCAATTAATTGTTGAACTGCTGTACCAGTTTTGTGATACACTTATGAGTAATGACAACCACCATATTAAAACACAAAAAGCATGGTGCTACAGATTATCACAATATCAATTAACCACTTATCGTGCAAATTACAAACGGAAATGGAATGGAAATGGAAAATAACCAAGAATGAACTTATCTGCAGTAGCTTTTATTAGTACAAAAAGTTCTGTTAATTTTGCAAATCAATGCGTCAAAATGTTGCTCTGGCTAATATTCCAACTTGTGGAACCGCCTTCAATCTAATCTACACATTTAATCAAATTCAAAATCAGTAGATTGTTCTAAATTTAAAAAAGACGGTTATTTTATTTTTTAGACAGTTAATTCTAAGAAATAAAAGTAGTTATCTAAAAGGAGATCTCGCCTGCGGGTCTTTTTTGCCAGGATTAAAGTTTGCAGATGTTAAATCTGCATTTTCTTTTCTGCTTACATAAATAAACTTGCTTTATTCCGCGATTTTGTACTGACTTTTCAGTAAATTTCGTGACTTAAAACCCGTTGCAATTTCTTACAGTTCAGGCTGATGACAACAATTTTTTTTTGTAATTCCTCGTATTGGCCAACAACAAATAATTAGTTGCACGCAACCACAATTTAATGGTTGCATTTATTCACAACCATTTAAAACGAACAAACTAAACAGCCAACAAATGATCTCCACCACTGATATTCTTCTGGTATAGTAACTGATCAGTAGAAAAAGCGTACTCTACTCATACGCCCTGTCGCCCCTTGGACAACAGAAAATTGCAATTTAAATTAATTTATTCACATAAGTAATAGTTATAAATTGTTTAAGAGATATCGCCAAACGGATTCATAAATCTGCATTAAATGTGGGACGTGTCTGAGTAGTAGAAATCACAAAACCTGACATTTTGAATTGCAAATCAACACAAGTTTTCAACGACCCAAAAGGAGAAATCCACTTAAACGAATCACTTTGATGCATATCACATTGTGAAATACGTGGAAAAGAGATAGTTTGCGACCCTAGAACCACACCGCGAAAATCGATGAATTTCTTCTTCCATGGCAAATTTTGTGTATAACTATAAATGTGTTGTAGCGCAGTACTCGTATCGTACCTTATATGATTAATGTTAGATACTCAAATGCCAGGCCAATCAACCATATCGCTTTGATGTTCAGCGTGGGTCTGGGTAGGTAGATACGTTCACTCCATCACAAAGGCATGAGGGGATTTTTTGTTTCGGGTTTTTCTGCGATTTTATCTAGTCTTATAGGTTTTTATTTATATTTTTTGTTAGCCCCCACTAGCCAGCGGCCTTGAGGTTTGTTTTTCTAACTTACTAATTGGCACATCTTTAAATAAAGGCGTGTCATTGAATTTGGTATGAACATGGCTTAACTCGGTGTATATGATGTTGGTTGCGTTTTTTTTTTATTTTTTATTTTTTTTTTTTTTTTTTTTTTTTTCAAAACTTAAAGATGACAGGAGCAGATAAACTTGCTAAATGAATATCAAATGGGGGTTTATTTTATTTTTATTTGAGTATGGACGTTGGACATTTTTAGTTCTCCTTTGAAATTAAATATAGTGGGCGCAACAGATTAAAGAAACATTTTTTGTAACTTTTAGTTTCTGGACCTTGACTTGTATGTCACATATAATCAGCTAAACTGAAAAGCTTTGTTTGAAGAGTTGTACACTGTGTAGGTACACTTAAAATGGAACGAAACTTGAACTGGGTAGTTTTTGTTTTTGAACTATGCTCTATACATAAGAATACTTTCCTAATTCGAGCCCAAGATCGACCAATGTCGTTGCGGCTCTTACATGTGCCAAGTTAAACTAAAATATTTAGTTGGTTTTGCCGCTGCCCTCCACATTGAAGAGACTGACTCAATAAAGGCAGCAAAATATGTTACCTTTCTCGAAACTGGCATCTTATTGTGAATTTTTTTTTTTTTTTATATATACTTCTCCCGAGAAAGGCGAACCTATAACGCTTCAACAGCGCCCCGAGATGCCTGCAGATATATGTTTGTTCTGCACTTAAATTGCTGCAAATTGTAGTCTTCTGGAAATATATCCCCAGGAAGCGAGTTCCAAAGTTTGCTTGTCCTGTAACAGAAGGAGTTTTTGAAAGTTGATGTCCTCGCGGTTGTCAAGTGTACTGTATGGTCATGACTCATGAGCATTAGCAGCCTGTCTTGTTGGGCGCCCAAAAGTTGCATTTCGAGGGATAATGTCTTTGAGTTCCTCAGAACATCTACCATGGAAGTACCTATAGAACAAGCATAGGTCAGCGACTTGTCTGCTGTGCACCAACGGTTGTAGATTCGATGTGAGTGTAGGGTCTCCAATGAGTCGAACTGATCGTCTCTGTATGCTATCAAGCAGGTTAAGTGAATGTTTTGGCGCCGAGCTCCATATATGGGAATAATATTCCAAGCCTGGTCTAACCTGTGTTTTGTAGAGAAGGAGAAGTTGCTTGGGGCTAAAGTACCTCTTTGCTCTAAATAGGTAGCTCAACTTTGCGGACGCCGATTTTGCGATATAGGATATGTGGTTCTGCCATGTGATTCCTGAGTTGACTGTGACTCCTAGAAGGTGCATTGCGTCCTTGTGATTGATTGGATGGTCATCCATTTGGATCTGTTGATGCATTTTTTCTGGAAAATGTTGTGAGCTGTGTCTTGTTTGCATTAAATACAACCAAGTTGTCCTTTCCCCACTTCAAGATTTTGTCCAGATCATCATTTAGAGAATTAATTTGTTCACATCTCTGACTGTGTGATGTAGCCGTATTCACAGCCCCATTGTTCGGGATGGAGGATATAAGAGTGCTGTCATCTGCAAAGCTGTAGATATTATTATTTGTCGATCCAAGCAAATCGTTGATGTGGAGAAGAAATAGAGTTGGAGAAAGAATAGCTCCTTGGGGCACTCCTGCATTTATAGCAAACGAATTGGATGATACACCATCTACAACAACTTGGATCGATCTTCCCAGAAGAAAATTTTGCATCCATCCGCAGAGTTGTTGTGGTAATCAGTAAGACGCTAACTTGCCTAATAGGGCTCTATGCCAGACTCGGTCAAATGCCTTTGATATGTCCAAGGCTACGGCTCTGGATTCGCCGTGTTGTTCAATTTTGTATGGAATTATCATCAACGAAAAGACAAGACACGACAAGACTGCCAGCAACTCGGGCCACTTATGAAGCGCATTTCTTATGCCCCCTTTTTCCACGAAAGGCGTACAAAAAAGAGGAGGTACTAAGAGAGAGGACCCATGTTCGATCCCCAGCAAAACCCAAATTCCAACTTAAGGTCTTTTTCAGCTCTCGCTCTCACTAACGTCAGGCAATAAATTGGGAGTATGACAAGAAAGAGCTTCTCAATTAGCCATTTGGATTTGGCAAAAATTATAGTCAAGTCGTCCTAAAAATAAAAAAAAACTACCACAAAACCATAGGCGCAGTGGCTTAGTGGTTATTGTATTGGGCTACTAAGCGAAGGGTAGAGGTTCGAATCCGGCAAGAACCCAGATTCCAACTTAGGACTTTTTTCCACTGCGCCACCTCTCGCAAACGCCAGACAAACATCCGAGAGTAAAATTGTCTTGAAAGAGCTTCTCAGTTAGCCGTTTGGAGTCGGTATAAAATTGTAGATCCCTTCCATTCAACAAAACGAATGGTTGTGAGAAGATAGGTCTATGGTCTCTATGGTCTCTATGGACCTGTTGTGCCAAATATTTTTGTAAGCTAAATCAGGAGCAGTGAATCAGTGTTTAGTTTGCTGGCATCAGACACAGATTACTCCTTAAGGCTTAAGGCTGACTTATATTTGTTTAAGAACGTCAACGCTTATCCTGTATCATATGTAGAAGATGTTCAAGAATTTTTTAAAAACGTTGTACAACATTTCCGAATGTAACTCAACTCAATGGTATCATTTTCGAACACCCTACCCAACTACAAACGATCAATAAGTACTGCCAAATCATTTCATTCACAATCAAAGTGACTCCTTTAAAAATCAATTGCGAACTTTCTGGGCATGTTGCACTCAAAATTCAATGGCGAAATTTTCCATACCAAAATGATTTACTGATCCCTACAACATAATGAAGGGATTGTACTTACTGATAGCCATAATAAAAGCGGGACTTCTGGTCAAGTTAGCCATACCCCATACGTCACTCAATTCAGTCACGTATTAGGTACTCGATCACGGATGCGGTAATTCAACCCCAGGTCTTTGTATTAAAGTTATAACTTTAATTTCGACAGTACAATACCGGCCGTTTAAAAGCTATCGCGAACACTAGAAGCTGCCCCAACTGTAGCAAAATATTTTTACATGTTTTTTTTTTGTAATGCCAATTCCTTAATGCGAGAAACAGATTAACATAGCGATTTTGACAGCAACAGCAACAGCGAGTTTAGGATTAGCTCTAACGTTGATGTCGCGGTCGATGTTGCTGTGCTAATGTGTACAAAGTAATTAAAATACATTGGTTCTAAAAAGTTGTCAAAGTTGCTGTTGATGTCGCTGTGTTAATCTGTTTCTCGCATAATTTCGTGATTTGTACAATCTAATTTTTTTAATTTTTATGCCACTTGTTAAATGAGAAAACCTTTTGGCGAAAAGACGGGACATTTGAACTCTAAACAATGCACAAGTCCTCCTCAAATTTTGGCGTAATTCACACAAAACATTTTCAATCATTTTAAAAATCGCTTAAAAAACGGACACAAATAGTAAATAATTATTAAATTAAATATATTTTCAAATAAACAAAACACACTTGTCGTTCTCAAATTTTAGCTGTAAATTTTAATTATTAGTCTTTTCAATTCAGAGTATTAAAATTCTTCTTGTTTTTCTTTTTATTGTAAGTAAATTTATGTTTCAATATCCCGCAGTATTCTGTATCTTATGTACAAACCATTTATTTCAATTAAATGAATATATAAATAAATATAAATAAATAAACATCATCACGGCCTGGCGGTGGTAAAGACAAAGTGATTTGTTTATGGAAATAAATAAAAAACAAATTAAAGTGCTATTTTTCTAGGGATAGGTAACAAACAGCTGGCCATTGATTACTACTAATCAAACACTAATGTCGGCTATTAGTTGGCTGCCGGTTTGCAATAAAATGTACAGCATTTTTGAAAGGGTACCAATAAGCAATTTGACCTCCACCTTAACTAGTACGAAGACTTTCTGTTGAATCTATTACATTTGTTGTCACGAAGAATTTGAATTTCATAATTTGTTTTCGAGAAAAACAAGATCAGTGGTTTTTTTCACAACGAGGAATTTATTCTAAAAAATGGAATATATAAATTGCAATTAAATTTGCCCAGTAGATATCTTTCAAAGGCGTTTTGAGGCTTATTATAAGCAAAAAACAAAACACAAAATAGGAATTCCACAAAGTATTCGCTGATCTGTCAAATATCATTATGCAAATCAGTAATGCCCTATCATTCGTTCGTGCACAATTTTCGATTCTTTTTATAGCCACTTTCCTTTGATTTCTAATACTTTATTATTGATTGATGAGTGCATTTGTGTCTTAATAAGATACCTTTCAAATTATTCAATAAACGGAACACAGTTTATTAGAATGCTTTGATGCAACTCAAACCTTATTGGTGGTGTAAAGATCACAATTATTTAATCTATTTATTTATTTATTTAAGTCTACCATTTTACAATTTACAGACTATATAATTATAATTTAAAAAAAAAAAAAAAAAAAAACTCATAAAGTAAGAGTTAGCAAGTGAATTTTTTCGCAAATAGAAATAATAGCCTCTTAATTCATCTCAGAAGTAGCTATCACGTAGGAGGCCAAAGCATTTTAAGTACCTATCGCTTCCGTTTTTGAATTTCAATTTGCAATGAGACAGTGCTTGCCAAAGTACATACCTATATAGAAGTGTGAAAATAAATATAATTTGATCTTTGGAAAATGTTATAGATTTTATTACTTAATTCGGGAAATGTAGAACAAAATTTTAAGTTCTCACAGAAAAATATAAACCCTTGGCGTACATTTTTATGGGCGAAAACTCTCACGTTTCCCCTTCCATGAATTCACACATACTACCTGCTATTCCTTCAAAAGTTCCTAAATTTGTTAAATTGCTTGTATTTTGCTGCGTGGTGACAATTATATTCTTATAACCCTATATTTTCCGTGAAGTCAACCTTTTCACACCAACCATTGTTTCCTCATCCTCATTCTCGGTAAACAAACTCCTTTTGGGTTTGGTTGCAGCCAAATATCTACCTGGGTCGCCTTAGTCCTGAGAATTGTTGAAAAAAGTTGGTATTCAGGGCCGGCATTCTGTAAGGCGAAAACGTCTACACGTTTTCATGCGCACGAACGGTTTGCTTCATGTAACATCAAAAACGAAAGAAATTCTCGTGGCCGCGAAAAAAAACAAACGAACACATTTTTGTTTACGTTTTCGCTTTTCTTGCTTCATGTAACCCTAAAAACGAACAGATTTTATCGTCTCCACGAAAGAAAACAAACGACAGCTATTTTGTTGACGTTTATCATTTTCGTTTTTATTCTTATTGAATTTGGTGGTTTTAAGATTGTGCTGAATATTTTATTAGATATGTTAGCAAATTATTATTTTTTGACCAGCAACAGCGAAGAAAGTGAAGTTGAAATTGAACATGTGAACTTAAGAAAAATTAGAAAAAGTTTGCGGGATTGTTCAAATCCTCTCACATTACCTGACAAAAGGTTGGTTTATTTTGATTAAAAAGTTAGTTAATATTTTAGTTAAAAAGTTCGTTTTTCTATTTAGTTTTGTGCAAGGTTTTCGATTGAACAAAGCCGCCTTTAAGTATGTGCTGGACAATATTAATTTGCATACAGGTACACGAACGACAAACGTGCCTCCTATTTTAAAACTTTCCGCAACATAAGAAGTACTGGCTGGAGGAGGATCCGCTTCGTAAACAATCAAATTCCACTTTAAAAATATTTTCAATTGTCAGCTGTTCGTTGTCAAAACAACTTAACGAAAATAAAATGACATACTGAGACTGCCAAACTATAATTTTGCTGTCACACAGTTTCTCAAACCTAAACGAATGTGAAGAAAAAAACGTAAGGAGTTATATGAAGCAAATTTTCGCTATCGCGTGATTTCTATCGTTTCTTGAAAAGCGAAATCGTTTTTCGTTTCGTTTTTTACAGAATCTGGCCTCAGGTTTGAACCGTTCAAACTTAAGAAGCAGATATTTTATTCCAATTGCGACGAATGTCAAGAATATCTTCTAAATAACCCAAACTTAGGTATACAAAATTATTTGTTTAGTAAGCATCCGTTCATTGCTATCAACTATTTTAAATGATACCCAATTCGAAAGCAAGAACTAGCGGTTAAACAAGATACAACAGAGGAAAACACGGAAATATATTTTTGCTTCAATCGTTTAGAAATAAAACAAAATTGCAATTTTTTTTTTTTTTTTTTTGCATACATTTTTACAAATTTGTGTTTGTTAGACTTAAAAACCATTAGAATTGTTTTATTATTACAACGAATAAAATTAGAAAACATTTACACTTTACTAGAATTAATTTATAATTGCAAACGCTCAGGCTGAAAAACAGCATATTTAAATTCGCTCCTATTACGAGATTTAATACTGTGATTTTGGGCCGTTGGGCAACACTCGTCTTCAAAATTTCAAATTTTTTAAATTTCAAAAATTAAGGGAGGATTTATTTAGCTAATGCCCGAGAAAAACATGACATTTAACATTTACCACCATTAACATTTAACCCTACAGTTAGCGATATTCTGGCAACTACTATATCTGTTTATTGGTAAAGCGATTTTGGGAAGTCTGGAGTCTTTGCGCAAACTGCCAGACTAAAGTTGATTATTGGTAAGGCCGATTGACTTAGCTGTCCCCCGACAGTCTTGGTTTCGAGTAGACTTAGTTCTGTTTTTTTTTTTTTTTTTTTTTTTTGAAGAGAAAACGCACATAGATTGAAGCGTCAAGCTTGCGAATTATACTCAAAAGTTCAAGTCTGTATAAGACCACAGTTTCTTACAACTATTATGATATGAGTTTTAGTTGCGAAAAATTGTGTAGCTATAACAGCAACAGAAAAATGACAAAACACGTTATAGCTGGTACATATTTTTAGTCACCATAAAAATGTTTTTTTTAATAGCCAATTCTTTTAGGAATGTTTACAGGACTTTCGAAATGCCTAAATTTGGTTTGAAAAATATAAAATGGAACGAAAGAAAAATGTCACCCTTTGGGCAAAACAAAAATTAACATTTTTAGTTTGGACTCTAAATTTTAGTAGTTCATAGTTGCTATATTTTCAATAAAAAATTGCAATTTTGAGCCTCCGTAAATTTCAAGTCGGGGCTAAGATTTGTTATTAGTACGGCGCTTTTTCTGCTTGTTTTGTTGGCGCTTCTGCAGAAGCTCAATGAAACGACTAAGTCAAGGACCACCCTTACACAATGCTATTTGTACTTACCTCTAAGAACATCGGCTGGAATCAGACGTTTGTACACTTTAATCTCTTCATCGTCGGCCTTCTTCTCGTCCTCGGAACGGACAACGACGGCAACGAAAAGGACTGCAACGCAGGCAAAAGCAATGTAGGATTTCATTTCGAATATGATTTTTTTGTTTTGTATAGGGTAACTGTTATCACAACGAGAATTGTT
This sequence comes from Cheilosia urbana, assembly GCA_946477585.1. Taxonomy (NCBI): domain Eukaryota; kingdom Metazoa; phylum Arthropoda; class Insecta; order Diptera; family Syrphidae; genus Cheilosia; species Cheilosia urbana. The sequence goes on from OX297857.1 coordinate 9,023,019, forward strand.
ATCACAGAGATCGTTTACTGGGTTTGAGTCCTGATTTAAATTTAAGAGCGGACTGAAGTTTTTTTTTTTTTTTTTTAATCCTTGGTAATCCGAAAACTCTACTCTAATACGCGATTACTAAAAAAAATTGAATTCAGGTGGGAAAAAAATTATTTTTTTTTTAACAGAAAAATAAATAAAAACCACAACAACGACGGCGGCGACGACGAAACGACAACGACGATCTGAAGCTAGTGAAAGTAAGTGCTGAATTGAGTTGAAATATACCTACCACGCCGGTATTTATACATCAGAGAAAGGGAACAAGATTACTATTGTTGCTCTGGCGTTGTATGATGGTGTTGTTTAACGATGCTTGCCTGAACAATAACGCTATACAAAAACAAATACCAACCACGACATTACTAATAGTTATGGGTAGTTGTTAAAGAGGGAAAAATCCAACAAGGGGCATCAACAAAAAAGTGTTATGCAGAATATATATATATATATGCATACAGTTTTAGTGTGCATGTACCAACAGTGTATAGATGGACTCTGTTTATATATAGTTTACTTAAAAAATAAGTACAATCCGAAAATATGGAGGTTTTTTGAGGTAACGCTCGAGGTGTGCCATGTAAGGTTGTACCTATCCACTATATTTTATGTATCTTTTGCGAGAGAGTGAAAATGTCTTGTAATTGCATATAGCCGAAAAGTTGTGTATACTTAACATGGATGGGTTCATGAGTCAACAGCTCTATGGGGGTTTTCAGTTCAAATTGAATCGAAGCGTTAAAATTGAAATATGGCATCGAACGCAATGCAAGGTTGAAGGCGGTTCTTGCATATAAATATCTTCGTTTTGTGGTAAACATTTTTTTAGCAAATCACTTCTGTGTGGAAGTCTTTTCAGTTTTCATGCGTGAATAATGAGCTGTAAATCGTTTCCAAATGGTACTAGTTGGTGGTGTTCCTTTGATGTGGTTGGCAGTTTGCATCCGTTTTAGAGAAGATAAAGTTGCATGTGGATGGAGTTTCTTCATTCTTTTTTTCGCATTTGTCTGGTGTTGTCAGCTTGGGCTGAACTGGAAGAAAGACCAGGTCGAAGCAAAGTGGCAACTTTACTTTTGTGTGGTTGAATGATTTTCGTACTTTTAAGTTGGCAAAATTCGAATCATCAAACGGAGACCAAACTTTTCAGTTTTACAACTATTGGGGTTGGGGAAGAGCACAATTTTTACAAAGTATTTTAGTATGCAAGCTTTCAGACAGGGATCTATCAATTAGAATGCTGAACAAATTTTACCTGAGAGAAATACTTTATGCTCTGTAACCGAGATGGAATGAAGATTTTCAATTACTTTTAGATATTTAATAATATCATGCGAACTAGAAGCTAACTGCGAGCTAAGGTCTAATTCAAAAACTTTACTGTCTTTTTCAGTGGTTGTCCACTTTTCAGTATAGCTCAGTTCAGTTCAGTTTTGGAGGGAAATTTAAGGGATTTTCTATCGCTGCGCCTCTCCTTTTTAACTCCGTCGAAGAAGGCCTGCTCAGCTAATTTCTTAAGGAATTATTTTGAGGAAATTTCGTAACAAAGTGCTAATTTAAGTCTCTCAGGCCCGTTTTCTGTTACTAATCACAGCGATTTAAGTTCCACTTAAAATCGTATGTGACAGTTTATGACGATGTAGTCAATGTGGTATTTAAGTAGAACCTAAATCGCTTTGAGTAGTATCAGCAAACGGCCCTCAAACTTACTTCATGATGAAGTATGCTGTATGCACTGAAATAAAACTCATTTCGCTGACCTATGTAGAAATAAGTCAAAAAGCTTTTTCCCTCTAGAGAGGAACAAACGTTTACACTGGCTTTCTCCGTCCTGCACAAAATTCACCTACATACACACGAAGATCAAATTAATTCAACTTTATGACTTACTTTTGCTTTAATCAAGTTAACCTTTTCGAAACAACTAACTTAACAACTATAAAATGACAGTTCATTTGGTGATAATCATCCTTTCCGGCCTTGAATACAAGCACACCAAAGTAGTCTCCTTTCACTTTCACGCGGCACAAATCAGTTCAGAATAGGTATTCAAGTCTTTATCGGGAACAGGGGAGGGGGTCTCCCTGCACTTTGTAGCCGGAAGAAAATTCAAGTTGTACAGTCACCAAACATCAAGAAACCGGTAGAGCATAATGTCAAAGAAATCCGAATATTCTTGCGGTGTTGTTAGGCGGCCCAGAATTCAAATAACATGGCTTCAATTTTGTTTTCATAACAACGCCAGACTAATCTTAAGCGAAAACCCGATAACAGGGTGATGACCTAGTTCGGTTTGCTTGTCTTGGCGGCCGGCTTTTTTATGGTAATTTGCAGTAATTTTCCGCTTAAATGTCGTTAGCTAGTTATTATGCGATCACTTACGCTTTTTTATAATTCACTTTTACCTGTCAATTTTTTTTTTTTACCTGTCATGAATATGCGAATAAAGCCACGTATGGATACGTGTTAAGTAATTTCTGAGCTACTGTATTGCTGATCGTGATGAACACAGTGACTTTCGACGACACCACCACGCCGACGTTTAAATGCGAAACGCTCGCACAGTGGCTCGAAATGTCTTTTTCTCGATACAAAATTGAGCACTTGTTGCAAATAGTTTTCCCTGTTACTAGTTAAACACTTTGGGCCTTACCAATAAACATTTTTAGTTTCGACTTTAAATTAAAGTAGTTCACAGCGGCTATATTTTTCATAAAGTTTTTGCAATTGTGAGTTTCGGTAAATTTAAAGTCGAGACTAAAATTGGTTATTAATACGGTTTCAAAACGCTTTCAAAACAAGCACACAGTGAATAACGAGTCCAAAAATTTTGCGGACTGCGGGAATGTTTTTGTATTAGGGGCAGCGTGACCGTTGTGCGACTTAAGTTGCAATTTGGTACTTTTTTTGAGAGCCCGCCACAATTTTTCGCCATTTTGGCCCTTTTTTAGTTGGAAAAGGCGCTTCGAAAAATGTCCAAATGCTGCTATTACCAAATAAAAACCCTTAAAATGTAAAGCAGTTGCCCGTCACAACATTATTATAGTGTTTAGAGACCCGATGATTGTTAAATATCGTTTACATTTTTAAAAATTTAAGAATAGCTTTAGAAATTACACTTTTTTCTCATTGGCATTTTTTCTTGCGACTTTTTAGAACTCTGCAGCGGTCACGCTGAGTAGGGGTGGCTTAGCCTTTTTTCTGGCAAATACAATTTTTGCCTACTCTTTGACGCATTTAGGGAAGAGCGGCAAATTATTTCCTTCTATGAGTTGATAACTAATGAAGTGGTTCTATTGATTTATGCGGCTTAGTAGAAAAGTATTGCCAAATTGAGCGCTTTGTCGTATTTTGGGCTATATTTTTCCATAAAAAAAAAACTATAGAAATTTCTTCCATGAGCGCCCAACATAATTTTAGGCTATAAGTCGTTTCACAAATCTGGTGTTAGTAATTATGTTCGTATTATCCCTAAAACTAAGGAAGGAAGCATTTTCAAAAACAAACACTCACTTTTAAAATTTGGCAGCACTCTGGCAGTGAAGTGACATCGAACAGTCGTTCAACTTGAGCGCACACCAATTTACTTTGCAGGCCCTTTTATTTGACACAAGCCACAAAAGCCAATTGGGACAGCTGTCTGACTAGATGTATCTCGATTGTGATTGGCTGAAATCGGTCATATGGGCAGCTGTTTCAGTTGACGTTTATGGAGGTATAGCCGATGAATCTAGTCAAGAAATTCGTGACTGAGTACTTCGTTGACAGTTCGGGTATATGGCCGATGTAGAAAAAGTGACGCTCCCGACAAATGTAGTTTTTGCGTTCAGGTTACATCTTATCCAGAGCCAGACCAATCTAGTCGACTTTAGTGACTAGATATTTGAGTGTGCCCATTGCAGAAAATAGAAATCAAATAAAAGTCGAGGCGTGCAAAAGTGAGATGGGTTTAAGTGGGACAAAAAAACAAATTTCCACGATTTTTGGGGTTCTTTCCGGGCAACGACTTTGGGCTATATTTTTAAGGTTTGGGAGCTTAAGGCAAATTCTGGCAACCCTGAGTAGAATTCGGACGGAATCTATTTTTTTTTTTTTTTTTTTTTGCTTACCTTTTTTGGTACATTTAGAGAAGAGCGACAAAATACTTTATTTTTTTTTTTTTTGAAGTAGCAGCCTTCAAATATAAGCTTCTTTTAAGTTATTTGGGTTAATTTTTTATTATTTTTTTCATAATTCTGTTTTTTTTTTTTCCTTGAAAAACAAACTAGTTTTATTGCGAAAGTTGGACAAAAATCCAGCTTTACCGGTTAGCTAGGTCTGCCCGAAGAGCGACAAAATGATGATTGGCGATATTTCATTGTGGCGGACCCGGATTTACCCACGTTCCCTGCGCCAACTATTTATTTTATTTTTAGTCAGCTGTCTGTCTGTTCTATTGGCATCTACCTCAGCAAAGCACAATAGGCAAAGGCTCAATAATACAAGCAACCATTTGTGGTAAAGTGCTGCTAACTGGTCCATGTCACGACCTCTATTTTAACTAATAAACTTCCTAGAGCTTTGTCCATTTCCTAAAATCAAATGGCGCTGGAAATAAGCGGTATCATGAGCACCGAAACTTCAATATATGGTCAATAGCTGTTGGAATTTAGCAGCTGCCCATTTCTCTTTGAAAAATTACTGCAAAGTAGATAACTTTGTTTTCGAATACATACAAAAAAAAAACTCCAACGAAATTTGACCGCTAAAAATACATTTTCGAGCCACTGTGGGCCGCAACAACTCAATCTGCTCTGCAAGTGTGGCTTTAGTAGGAGTTTTTTTTCTATTTTTTTTTTTTTTTTTTTTTTTTGTGTATCCGTATCATATACCGTGTTGAGTCATCATTCGAGAAACCATTTTAAGGTGGCATTATACCAGTTACAGCTACCAGCAATCGGCCAACAAGAGTACGTATTCGAGAGGTCTAAAGCTAAACAAGGTCTCTATGCGTAAGAGGGTTGACTTATGTATTGTTTGTTATTTGCTTGTGTGTTTTTTTGGTGATTGCCAACTGTCACAAAAATTGGATTCTCTTCCGGCCCGAGGCGAGTTTTGTAATACGAATATACTGACTCAAGGTTTATTTCGACTTCTTTTATGGACTTCCACCGGTCGAGTATTCTCGATTTAGTCGGTCACAGAATTCAGATGACCGGTATATGTATTCGGTGGATGATCTGATCTGATTATATCTAAGTCACGTATGAGGAACATTTATTTAAAATGCATGCATGATATTTAAAAATTGTGTCGAATTAATTAAGGTGAAGCATTGAAATGGCCTTTTTTAAATTATGCAGATATCGAGTGTGGTTATGGAAGGCGTGAGAGCAATCAATTTTGTAGCCTTGTAGCGATAATTCCTGCTTTTGCCTTAATGCATTTGTTTTAGTATATTTTATATTTTTGTTCCAGCTGGCGCGGCGTTACGCTGTTCTTGTAAGAGGCGAAGATTTAACTCTATGCGAGGTCGAGGTCTGAGGGCGGAAAAAGAACGCCTTCCTCTCGTCTCAAAAACAATAGGATGTACATTCGAAAAACAACATTTTTTTAGTTCTTATGAAAGACCTGTAAAAGACATTTTCTCTTTACCTATGTGGCTTGTGTTTTATGGGGTACGACTTTGGTGATATGTAGAATGAAAAATCTTTTGTCGCACCTTACCGTGGTAACAGTCAGTTACCTTGGCAGAGACACTAGTTGTCCCAGATCCCAGAGTGCATGGAAATTATACGTATTCTAAAAGATCCGTGAACTCATCTCGAGGAGCACCCTGCTTATCAAAAAGCTCATCAGTGCCACCAAATTCTTATTCACCTAACTTTAACGTACTATATACAATGGGAAAATTATGTTATTAGTTCGAAAAACGTAGTATTTTCTTCAGAAAACATATACGAAATTTTAATAAACTTCCGCCTTCCCCCACATCGTTTTTACGCTGAAATGTCAAAAATTTAATGCGACGGACAATAAAAACCAAGGGAAATAGCAGTGGAGAGATTTTAGTAAAGCCACCTAAAACTCAGTTTTTGAGGCGCTATTTTTCACTCGAACTGCGTAATGCCTAGTGAAATTTTCATAGGGAAAGTTCATTTTGACATTTCGCAGTGAACAATTTGTATGCAAAATTTCACGCGAACTGCGTACCAGCCTTAAGAGACAATAATCTTCTAGTAGCCAATAGAAGTGATGCCAATCAACCCATATTTTTGTATTTTGTAGTTGAGAAGTAAGCAGTTAAGCAGTAGCTTAAATATTGCAGGAGTTTGGTTCCATCTTCTTTTTTGAAACGTCTGCTTTCTTTATCACTATTTGAATGACGGTTGTATATTTTTTTGAACAAAGGGACGCAAAGAAATCACTTAACCAACTTTCGGTTAAAAGGTACTAAGTAAATCTAGCTCCTACAGAGTTAGATTAAAAATAACCAAGCTATCAATTTTCGCGGTCGGAAAACCCAAAATAAAGCTGTATGGAGTTTGGTTGATATTAATCTAGAAACTCGGTTGATAACAACTGAGAGTGTGTTTCTTTTTTAACCCTTTTATCAGCGAATGGTTTTAGAACAGAGACTTAGTTAACTTTAATCCATTTTTTTAACCGATCAAAAATCGCACTCGGTTGGGGCCAATTATTGAGCATGGTGTCCTAAGCTTATTGACTGCTATTATTCAGTATCTTAGTCTAGACTCCACAAGTCCGTAGAACAGTGGCGTAGCAAGGGGGGGCAAGGGGGGCACAGGCCCCGGGCGGCACTTGGCTAGGGGCGGCAATTTGGAGCAGTTAGTTTTTTTTAAATAAATAATTTATAAATATGTATTTATTAATATCATTTTGGCAAGTTCTGGTTAGAGAGCTATTTATAAGCGCCTACTGTACTATTTTATAAGCTCTTACAGTTTACAAGTTGACAGGCGTAGTAGGAGTTTCTGTTTTTTTTTGATTGCAAGTAGTGTTGGTGATAGATCGATATCCTTACATATATGTACGAGTATATCTAAGAATTCAGAGATTTGTTCTTGAATTTGCATTAGACGTTATGAACTGAATATCCCGATGAACGTGTGTAGGGGTGTAAAAGAAGTGGGATTTTCTGATTATGTAATGATCCAAGTGGTTGGAATTATTTTAAGACGCATTTTCGAAATGGTTAAAAAAAAAGGAAGAAAAAGTGGGTAATAATTGCCAAACATAAGTATTGCCTAGCTGCTATTGTAGCTCATTCTGGTCAAAACGGTTGTCGCATTTTCTTAGAAAACTAAAGAAAACGAAATTTAAAAAAAAAAAACTTCTTTTCAAAAATCTAATGTACGATAATGGGTATGGTACGTTTCGCTTAAATTTTTTGCGAAAATTGACGTTTCGCCGGGGTGGCGAAATGATCAATCTAAGAAATAGTAAAACGTCGAAACGATATTTGCGAAATGATCAAAAATCATTTAAAAAAAATACGAAAGATAAAATCGCCAAATAGTAATCGTGCAATGATTGAAAATTTAAGGAATAAAAAACCGAATTTAAAATTCAGGATTGCAAAATAAATGAAACATTTAACGACTAAAGGCAAACAAAGAAAAACCGAATGAATTTTGCAAAATAATGGTAGAGTAAGTGCGGCAAATATGGCCCATGTGGGTAATATGGCCCCACCACTGTAGTTCGCAAACCATAACCCACAGCGAAATAAAAAATGTTTCACTTCGAACACGTTCAACTCGGTTTAGCCTCGGTCTTTTGTGGTGAGTGTGGCGCGACGGGTGTTGAAGACATACGGGGCATTTTGTTTTTTATACTTTCGTTGTAATTTTTTGATAAGTTTTCTTAAGTGTTTTTAAATAAAATTCTGTCTTAAATTGGTAAGTTTTTTCTAAAATTAAAGAGTATTAAATATTTTCTTAATTTGTGTGAATTTAAAATTTAAAAGAAAGTTTATGAAGTAAGTTGAAAATTAAAATGAGTAAAAAAATCAAAGTGTGTTTAATATGGCCCACCCCATGTGTTGGTAATATGACCAAGTAGGCCATATTTGACACGTTTTCTCGATTGAAATTTGATTTATTGATTTAATTTAATTTTTGTTTTTTTGAAGGCTAAAATGTCTAAACAAAGTCCACAACCACGGAAGACTTGGCGGAAGGAGGACATGATGAAAGCCATATCGGCAATCTACAACAAAATAATGGGATCTTTGAAGGCCCACCCTGGGCCATATTTAACACCAGGTGGGCCATATTAGCCGCACTTTTTTCAAAACTGAATTATAGAGTTCCTTTAAGTTTTTGTTTTTAACTTTTAATTATGTTATTTTTTTTTAATTAAAGTTTCTAAAGACTGAAATAAAAATAATTTGTGAGACTGTTTACAAAAATAATAAATGAATTAGACTTAAATTTATGGTTTTATTTAAAAAAAACGTTAAGGGTGGGCAATTTGCAGCACTTACTCTAACCCTACGATAATATAGACAAAAACTGAGCCCTCTATTCAGGTATAAATGACCATATTACCATAGAAATTAATTTTTGTTTTCGACATATTTCGAAATTTCAAAAGTACCGTTATTCGATTCCAGAAATTTTACCAAGTTTACAAAGGTATTTTTTTTAATGTGTGAACAAATTATGGGGGCGGCATAAATTGGGTTTGCCCCGGGCGGCTCCAACCCACGCTACGCCACTGCCGTAGAATACTTGTTTTCGTGCTTAGCATTATGAGTAGTATCCAAGATAAACCACGGCAGCTTGCTTGAGATTGGATCGGGGTTGGCCCATGAGTAAGTTTCACAGGAGTGGAATGATTACTTTGATTTCCTGGTCTTGGCGGACTTTTTTGGATGAGACGATGAGCTCACTATGGTGCCTGGTCTTTTGTAACGATCTCACAACCTCACTTAACCTAACTTGCTCTTAGATCGATGGGTCTGTGGCCATTTTTTTAATTTCTTAATTTTGGTTTTAACGTCCTACCAAGTTTTTCTTTGATGATTTACGGTGTTAAATGTTTTTCTAAAGTCCATTAACATGACAAAGACAAAGATGAGTTTTGCTAGGCCCTGCGTTTATGATGGAACCAGTAAATTCACCAAAAAGTTATATTGAGCATTGAAAGTTAGAACTTTTATTGTTTCTCGTATATTGTCGTGTGGAAACTGGCAATCAAAGTATAGCAGTCTTAGGACATCTAAACACTTGCCAGTCAATGGTAAAATTGAGATCGCGTACTAGCGCAAGCTGCGCCAATGTCATTCAATGAGTTTCCCTTGCAGCGAACCTTCACAAAAGAAATGTATAAGTTAACAAGATAAAAGCCGAATTTTAATAAAAAAAAATGTTTTTTAGGCAGCGATGGCTTTTTTATTGATCGAGTACATGATTAAGACTAAAAATACAATATTATTCAATTCTACTACTCTACATGCATTCATGTATATTTGCTGTTGTCAGCACAGGTGTTGCTGAAATTGTTTCCAAGAATTTCGATTCCAGTAAAGTTGCAATATGAATTTTGTCTGTCGATGCAATATGAATTTTGTCTGTCGATTCGTGGGAGCGGAAATTGGGTCGTTTGAATAACCTGCTGATGCAATTCACAAAGTTGATTTGTTTTATGTTAATTTATATGTCCCTATATATTGCTGTTTTTTAGTTTCTTTGTAATTCCCATTAATTGAACTGCTCCACAGATACACTCCGTTCCAACTGAATAGGTACAAACTTTTTCAAATTTATGTGGCTCATTATTTCCACATAATGTACATGAATGTATCATTTGATGATTCTAACTATTTGTCTATGATGTTGTTAAAAGAAATGAGAAAAATTAATTCAAAAAGCACCGTTATTTTTTCTCTGGCTCTATTGCAAAGCATTTCATATGGAAAAATGCAGTCAACTGAATGGGTACAAATACTGAAATCACAAAAAAACGCCCATTGGAACGAAATAAAACAAGTTTTTCTTATCAAATTATTTCATTTATTGATTCTAGTAGTGGGTACTGCCTCCTGCCTTCATGATGACTTCACAAATTCGGTCTGGCATGGAATCATAAAGTGACTTTAACAAGTCCAGCGAGATTTCTCTCCAGGCTAATTTAATGGCGGCAATTATAGTTCCTCTATCTTCAAATTGATGACCAGAATCGTACACTTTTCGGAATAACCATCCCCATACGTTTTCCATAAGGTTCAGGTCCGGTGAGTATGGTGGCCACTGCAGTAATCCCACATTTTGCTCCCTTATCCAGTTTTTAACTATCCGCGCCATGTGGATAGGTGCTTTTTCCTGCTGGAAAGCCAAATTTATCGCTTCAGAAAAATCACTGAATTTTGGAAAATCTTTCCAATATTCCTTAATACGTTGTCGCGGTAATTTTTGCTGTTTGGAGCTCGAGCTCAACAGTTCCGTAGTAGATAACCGCTCCTCACACCATAACACCACCACCGGGCTAAAAAAAACGTTCCTCTTTTCTCACATCGTTAAAGCCATCAGGCCCATCAAAATTAAAAAAATGTTCACATGAAAAAACAACTCAACGACATTCTTCGTGCCAAGTCATATGGTGCCTAGAAAAATCCAGACGCATACACTTCCGCTGATGGTTTAACGGTAGTTTCTACTTAAGTCTAAGCCGTTTTAAATGATTGGCACAGTTGATCACTCTTCCTACCGTCGAAACGCTATAATACCCGCTTTTTGCTTTATTTTCGCAGCTCTGTCGCTGGAATTGGAAGCACATCGCAAAATTGCTCTTCTGTCAGCCGCTGTTGTGGCCGTTTTAGAACCTCATTTCATATTGTTCCTGTTCGAATCTTTATTTCTCAACGAACAGATCAAATTAAAGCTTCGTCCAATTTTGGTAGCTATAGCACGCCCGATTAATCCTTGTTCCTTAAGTAATTCGACCTTAGCCTTCTCAACACTGCTAAGTGATTTTGCTCTACCCATCGTTCACCAAATTTACAAAGAAATTACAGTTAAATAAATAAACTCACTCAGAAAATTTCAAAAAAAGTTTAAACGTCCTAATCTTCTCGGAACACACGTGAAATATGAAGATAATGCCCACGTTCCACTGCCCGATAGATGAGTAGCGGCCATGTCAAACTCCAAAAAAAAAACTGAAATTTCACCATTTGCGCTAGCCGTCTTTGTGAAATGTCAGTTTTTGTATATGGAGCTTGACATGACGCTATTCATCTAGCGGGCAGTGGAACGCGGGCAATAACTATGTACCTATTCAGCTGACGCAAGAAAACTGCATTTTTCCGTATGAAATGCTTTGCAAGAGAGCCAGAGGAAAAATAACGGTGCTTTTTGAATTATTCTTTCTCATTTCTCTTAACAGCATCATAGACAAATAGTTAGCATCAGCAATTGATAAATTCATGTACATTATGTGGATATAACGAGTCACATAAATTTGAAAAAGTTTTTACTTATTCAGTTGGAACGGAGTGTATTTCTGTTCAGACACGACATCACGTTGTCGACTCCTTAATAAATCAACAGGTCTTGTGTTGGTGCGACACGTAATAATATCCACGTCAAGTCTTATTTTATATTCATAGTGTGTTTAAACACTCAGAAATCGAAAAAAAAAACGCACAGAGCATTCCATTTGTCACAGTCGACTGCGTTCGGATTGGCTCATAGCCTTGATTTAATTATGTTGACCGGACAGTATTTGAAGGTCGACCTTTTGTTTTACCACAACGACCACTGCGATGACAACCATCAGAACTATAAAAACCGCAACCGCTCTCGTGCCTGAATATTTTAGTTCAAATGTGATAAATAAAAATTACAATGCGGCTTATTGTTTTCTGGCACAGTAGCCGAGCCGACCTACACCAGTCTGAGACGCTACGTAACGTACACGCAATGTGCAAAACAATAGAAATATAGTGAGTGGAATTCTGCAAGATCCAACGTGTACCAAGGCTTAGCTGTTAATTACTTAATCCCAAGCGGAAAAAATGGCAGGGTTATTGCGTTGGCCATGCTTAACCAAAACCAAGCACTCGGTTCAGTTAGAACAATGGAATTATGTATACGAGTACTCTTCGCTTGGACTGATATCCACGCGCCCATGACAATGTTGACAGGTTGAATTTATTAAGCCTTATTGTGTTGTGTCACTGACTTCATACTTTGATGTAGTAAAGGAATTGTACTCAGGTCGAAAGTTATCGAAGTGCTCAAGAAATAACATATGATGGAGTGACAGGAGGCCACTTGGGAATTAACAAAACACTCGATAAAGTGCGAGAACGCTGGGTCTATTCAAGGAAGTGAGTTGAAAGTTGGTGCAGGAAATACGTAACATGTGCCGCCAGCAAAGGCCGAGGCGAGATGCGTCAATACAATGTTGGAGCCCCCTTCGATAGGATAGCAGTTGATATTGCGGGACCGTTTCCGGAAGTGAACAATGGAAATCATTACATCCTTGTTGTTATGGACTACTTCAGTAAGCGGCCTGAAGCATTACTGTCCCTAACCAAGAAGCTGAAACCGTGGTGGAGCAAATTATCTACAACTGGGTAAGTGTACCGATGGAACTGCATTCGGACCAGGGGCGAAACTTCGAGTTCAGGATTTTCCAGAAGTGTGCCAGTTACTCGGGATTCACAAGGCAAGGACAACACCCCTTTATCCCTCGAAATGCAACTTTTGGGCGCCCAACAAGACAGGCTGCTAATGCTCATGACCATACAGTACACTTAACAACCGCGAGGACATCAACTTTCAAAAAACTCCTTCTGTTACAGGACAAGCAAACTTTGAAACTCGCTTCCTGGGGATATATTTCCAGAAGACTACAATTTGCAGCAATTTAAGTGCAGAAGAAACATACATCTGCAGGCATCTCGGGGCGCTGTCGAAGCGTTATAGGTTCGCCTTTCCCGGGAGAAGTATATAAAAAAAATAAAAAAAAATAAAAAAATCAGATGGGATGTTAGAGAGCCTTAACAGAACCCTAAATTAACACATCTCTAAGGTCGCTGGCGATGACCAAAGAGATTGGGATAAGCATATTCCCATGCTTTTAATGGCCTATTGAAATGCAGTGCATAGCACCACAGGACATACACCATCTGAAATCCTCTTTGGTCGAACTGTCAGCCTGCCAAGCGAGTTAGTGTTTTGATCTCCATGCGAAGAACCCAAGAATGAGGAAGACTATGTTGCAGACCTCAGGGATATAATCAGACATGTGCATCGAGGGACTAGGGATACGATTAAGATAGCCAGTGACCGCATGAAACGGAGGTACGATACTAAAACTACAACTACAGGATTCCAGGAAGGAGATCTGGTATGGCTATATAACCCTCATCGAAGAAAATGCTTATCACCTATGTTGCAACAAGACTGGGAAGGGCCCTATAAAATCGTAAAACGCATCAACGAAAGCTGTTCATGTGGATCGTCTTTATCACTATAATTTCGAAAATTATTAGCGAGTTTGTTCGGGACGAAAAAGTTTAAGAGGGGTGAAATCTAAGCAACCCATTAGTCACCAAACAAGTTCCACTTCCAATCAGAGACTCGAATCTATGTCAAATAAGTGTAACTCGCCACACTCAACAACTCTCTAACTCTCTAGAACTACTCCCTCTTTAGCTCACTAGCTACTTCTAGAACCATTCGGAATAATTGTAATACACTCGAATATTCCAAAAGAAGGCAGATCGGATAAAAAAGGCATGTTTGAGCACAGGAACACACTGTTCATCTGCCACGGAACCGAACGGTTGTGCACGGATACATTAATTAAAAAAAAAAAAAAAACATCAGCATTTTAAAAGTAAAAGTTTTCGTCAAAATATTACCTGTTAATGTGACACAGTGCCCCAAAATAAAAAGGGTTAAAAAAAAAAATTAAAAGGCACTCCGGGAGTGCCGACAGAAGTGATAACTTGAACAATTACGTGTGTATTTTTCGAATCGTCAGAAAATATATTATTGTGTAGGAAGTACTTTTAAATAAAGTGTTTTTTTTATTCATTATTATAAACTACTACTACTACAAAAATTATGTTACATTTTTCATTTTCATTTAATGCGGTATTTTACATCAAAAATAATATATATTATTTTACATACAAAATTGCAATCTATTGTTTAAAATGTATAAATTTACAGATACATGAAATATTAAATTTAAAAATTAATGGGTATTCTTTGAAATGCATACCAATGACACTTATGAAATTTCATCAACAACTTCAAACTCTTCCATCATCATCATCATTATTATCATTATATTTGAAAACGGATACTATAGGTTTATGGTAGGTAACTAAAATAGGAAACAAACAATTTTGATTCGAATCTATTTAAATAGGTATCTTGTAAACATGGCATCAATTGTAGTTTTATGTCTAGTCGTGCTAAGATTGCGATCATTGCTCATCGTTAAATCAAATTTGCTATTTAAAAATTCAATTAATGGTAGATTTTTATCATCTGCAAAGTTGATGTTGAAATCCCCACTCAAAATAATTGGAATATCATCAAATCTCTTCCCAACTTTATCTTGAAGTAATGCAGAATTATCTTTAGCATATATAAGTAATTTTCATCGATGCTGTCTTCCAGCGTAATCTAGATAGATTACAGTCTCGAATGTACATATCTTACTTCAGCTACCACAATCCGATTGTATCTACTTGTATTCTACCGAAACTAGCACAGAACGAATAAATTAATAATAATTATACTGAAGCTTAATTGAATATGAATTTCTTTCCGAAAAATACAAATTTTACTTTTAAAAGAAAAAGAACGAGAAAAGACAACAATATTTTTCTGTCTTGCCGCATCGCCATTGATAATGCTCTAGATCTCGTGGTACGGCATCAATTGTAGTTTTATATTCATTATTTTACACAAAAATTACTAATCATATTTTACAGTATACACTAAGGCGACATGAATATTACAATTATTTATATAGTATACCTACTCTTAGGGTGGCAAGTTTACCACAGTTTTCTATTTCTTGTTTTGGTAATTATAACACAAGCTACTGTGCCGTAAATGTGCACAAACCCAAAATCGTGGATATAATATGTCGGAGTTAGGTAGGTAGGTAGGTAAATGGATGCTCTTGTGGCGGTTGCCACAGCTTCACTTAGACCATCAGTTGGGTCCATTGTGTCCAATTACGGGAACCATCCAGTGCAGCCTGTCGAGAAAAAGAAATATACCGCTTTGTATTGGTGACACATAGATTTAGTGTGAATCTCATGGGTTCTTAAAGCTCCGTTGTAACCTGATCCTCTAGTTCTTCCTACGAGTTAGTGACTACTGATAAGAAGTCTGTCTATCTCCTAGAACCACCCAGATTTAAGTATGAATCTCAGGAGTACTTTGAGATCAACATTCTTCAGATCCTCTAGGTCATCGAAGAAGTAACTCTTGAGAATTCTCTGTCTGCTGTTTTTAAGGGCTGGGCATTCGCAAAGTAGGTGGCGAACAGATTCTATTTCTTCTACGTCCCTACAGCTTCTGCAAAAGTCATTATGCAGTATCCCCAGCCGTTCCGCATGTACGCCTATCGCACAGTGTCCAGTAATGACCCCCGTGAGTATGCGAATATCTTTGCGGCTTAGTCCGATCATATGTTTAGATCTCTTTTTGCTCACCTCTGGCCATAGTTCTTTAGTATGCCTGCAGGTAATTAGATTGGTCCATCGTAGGTTAGTTCTACTCCAGGATTCAATGTCAATCTTCCTTGCAAGCGTACTTAGCGGAGTTCTTACTGATTTGAGGGCCATAGATGCATGCATTTTCGACCCGTTTCTTGCAAGCTCATCCGCCTGTTCATTACCCGGAATATCCGTATGCCCTGGTACCCAGCATAGGGTCACCTCGTTGGCTCGTGATATTTCGTCCAGATTAATCTTGCAGTGACTTACTGCTCTTGACTTCACCACGACTGACTCCATGGCTTTTATGGCCGCTTGGCTGTCAGAGTAGATGGTGATTTGTTTGTCGACGACGTGTCGTCTCTTTAGGTTCTTCGCCGCTTGGGTGATAGCGGCTACCTCTGCTTGGAATACACTGCAATCATCGCTGATTCTGAATGATTCTCGCAGGTCCAGTGGTTCGCTGAAGATTCCCGCGCCTGTACCGATATCCATCTTTGAACCGTCAGTATATAGGGCTAGCTCATCTTCTATTGTCACTACTTTGTTGTCCCAGTCGCTTCTGTTTGGAATTCTAGTAGAGAATCTCCTGTCAAAAACGAGAGTGCGGGGTAGGTAGTCAGTAGTCACCCTCTCTTTTGCCGCACTCCATTGGAACTCAATGGAGGCATGCCCGTAGTGTTTGGATGACCATAATCCAGACTCTCTTAGCCTGATCGCGGTTTTAACCGCATTGCTGCTGCAGTAGATGTCCAGAGGGGTAAGGTTTAGCATCACCTCCATAGCTGCTGTGGGAGTGGTCCTTAAGGAACCCGTTATCCCAATGCATGCCGCCCTTTGTTTTTTGGTGAGGCTTAAAAGATGGTATTTCTTTTCTGTAGCCTTCCACCACACTGCTGTACCATATGTTAGGATGGGCCGCACTATAGCTGTGTATAGCCAGTGCACCACTTGCGGCCTGAATCTACATGTATTGCCGAATGCTCTTCTACAGGCATAAAGTGCCACGTATGCTTTTTTGATGCGATGCTCTACATTTTCCTTCCAGCTGAGCTTGGAATCTAATATTACGCCCAGATATCATGCTGTCTTTGAGATTTTCAGATCCATCCCCCCCATCCTTGGGGGATTGAAGGTGGGGATCGACCTTCTTCTCGTAAACAGCAGTATTTCCGTCTTCGATTGGTTCACTCCAAGTCCACGGCCCGTAACCCAGTTATTGACAAGTAGTAGTGCGTAACTAATTCTTTCGCTGAGAACTGGAGTGAATTTACCTGGAACGAGGATGACGACATCGTCTGCGTATGCGCTCACAATGAAACCTTCCTTTTCCAGTATTTTTAGAAGTTCATCAACCACGAGGAGCCATATGAGCGGTAAGAGGACTCCACCTTGAGGTGTCCCCCTACTGACCCTCCGTTCAGTGCTCACGTCCCCTAGTTGTGACCTTATCATACGTGTGCCTAGCATGAGTCTTATCCAGTCACATAGGCTGCTATTGAGTTGGGCCCCACGCAAGCTGCGCAAGATAGCGGCAGCTTCGATATTATTGAAGGCCCCTTCAATGTCTAGGAACACACTCAGTGTGTATTCTTTATGTCGTAGTGAATCTTCCACTAACGACACTACCCTATGTAGCGCCGTGTCAACAGATCTGCTTTTCATGTGTGCATGTTGTTATTTTGATAGATAGTTATCGCCGATCACTTGCCGTACGTACAGATCGATTAGTCGTTCCATTGTTTTTAGCATAAATGACGACAGACTGATTGGTCTATAGTCCTTGGCTGTGGTGTGACTAGCCTTCCCTGCTTTTGGGATGAAAATAACTCTTACCTCACGCCATGCCCTGGGAACATAGCATAGCCTTAGACAGCTCGTGTAAATGCATTTAAGCCATGGACTAATAGCTTCCTCTGACTTCTGTAGCATTATGGGTCGAATAGTATCTATTCCTGGTGCTTTAAGCGGGGCAAAAGTGTTGATTGCCCAGGATATTTTCTTCTCGTCTATTATTTCGGCGATTGTTTCTTGCTTCATTCCCTCCCTCGCGTCTGGTGTTACTGCTTTGTAACCATCAGACACATTAGTACATCCTGGGAAGTGAGTTTCTGTCAGTATTTACAGCGTCTCTTTGTGTGATTCGGTCCAGCTGCCGTCGCTTCTTCTTAGCGAAGGTATCGGTGTCGGTGCCTTTGAAAGGACTTTTCTCAACCTAGATGCTTCGGTTGTAGATTCAATTGATTCACAAAAAGTCCTCCACGAGGTTTTCTTTGCGAATCTGATCTCTTTTTTCAGGATTCTAGCGCTCTCCCTGTATGTTGACCACTCGATGAGACCCTCCTTCGCGAGATTCCACCTAGACCGTGAGCTTCGTATTAGTTCCGCGATCTTGGGACTCCACCAGGGGGGGCGTTTCTTCCCACTTGTCCCGCTTTTCGGACAGGATTTTTCAAAAGATCTCGAGAGCACGTCTGCTAAAGACTCGACTGCAGCGTCTACTTCTTCAGCAGATGTGAGATCTTTTACCGGACAGAGATTCCTGTAACCCTGCACTTTCTCGTTGAATTTTTCCCAGTTCGCTCTTTTAGGATTTCTGAACTGTTTCCTACCTTGAGAGACCATATGCAAGTCATAGAGTATCCATCAGTGATCCGATAGTAATGCCTTGCTGGACACTCTCCAATTTGCAACTTGAACAGAATTACATTGGAATGCAAAGGTCACGTCTAAAACTTCCCTTCTACTTGCCGTAATGAAAGTGGGATCATTTCCCCGATTACAGATAAGCAAATTGGAGCAAAGGAGATAATCAAACAAAGTCTCACCTCTAGCATTTGTACCTAAGCTACCCCAGATAGTATGATGGGCGTTAGCAGCACAGCCTAAGACTACGTTTTTCTTACCTTGTTCTGACGCTGTTACTAGCGCCTTTACCGGTTCGGGGGGTCCCGATGTGTCGTCTTCGTTTGGCATATATACAGACGCCACTCTGCAGCTCTCACCCTTGCCTCTGATCTCCACCACCGTCAGGTCACCTGTGCTGAAATGAAGCAATATTAGTGCGTGAAGAAAATACACGACCTTACCTTACCTTTATTTTTGACATAAAGTATGTCATATTTTTGCGACCCTAATCCCATCACCTGATCTTTATTGATCCATGGTTCTTGGATTAGGGCCAGATCCAGCTGCTCCTCCTCGAGGAACAGCCTCAGGTTGCCTGAGGCTACCTTACTGTGATGGAGGTTGATTTGGACTACTTTCATCTCTGGATGTAGCCACCGCCTCCTTCACAGGAGGCGCCCGTGTCTTCTCTGCAGTCCGCTTTAGGAGCTTGAGAGTTACCTCACTCGCTGCAAATGATAGCGGCATCTGCATGTCCTTCTTTAATGCTGCAGGTGGTTAATCGAATATTATGATGTACCCTTTTGCACCATTCTTCGGCTCCTCCTCGGACACGATCTCCCAATCCCTCATCGGAATCTGTGGGTTTTGTGCCTGCAGCACGCTGAGGATCTCATCCTGTTTTACACCCATCTCAGGGACGGATATTCTGCCCTTTGCCTTGACGGGGACTTCTTCTATGGGTACGGCCTTAAGCATTGCCCCTTCACATAGTTTTGCGCTATTTAAAATTTTCTTGGCAAAGTCATTTGACGCCTGGTCCTTGCAATCGATGTACGTGATGCCTTTGGACTATCTCATTTTGCCGTAAGCGGGGGCCTTTTCCCCAGTCTTCGCCCGAATGCGGGAGATAATCGCAACACCTAGCGTGTTCTCGATTATCTTTCCGCATTCCAACGAGTACTGGCCACTAGGTTTCCTGGAGTCCACAACAGCTAGCTGAAGTGGATTCCTGGTCACCTTGTTGTACTTCCCGCTTGTGCCCCACGTGGGTGTTCTTTTGGGGCTACCCGCTCTCGCTTCGTTGTGCTTTGCCTTCTTTGTTGATTCGAGGACGTCCTCTGGCGACCTCAACCTCTTCATGGTTAGCTCTTTTTGGCCGAGCCTCTCAGCGATAGATTTCCTCTGGAGTCCACTCGGTCCTGGCTTATTGTCGGTCGTCCGATGTTCCGTCTTTGGAATCTTCTTCACTGAGGAGTTACGGTGGGCTTTGGGGTCTGTCTTAGCGACATCGTCCCTCGGCCGTTTTGCGCTGTGTGCCATGTTTTTTGGGCCTGGACTGCTGTTCGTCACTACAGCGGAAGACGGTCTTAAAGGTTCAGGCCTCGTAAGAACGTCCTTCGCGATAGTGTCCTTGGCCCATTCCAAGGAGGCTCGCTCTTTCTCCGTAAGGGAGCATTGATCCTTGGCGACGAGAATGCCATATAAATGTTTGGCCTTTAGGTATTCCCGTTTCCTTAACAGGCCTGGGGGCAACCTCTTTTTCTTCGCCTTCTCTTCGCCGGTTTTCTCCTCGGAGGGTTCAGCCAGAAGCTTTTCCTCTTCCTCTTTCGAGATCTCTACCTCGGTTAAGCCGGCTTCTAATGCCTCTTGAATCTTGGTGAGATCGTATGGCTCCACGGTTATTGTGTCGGCCACCGTCTCACTCTCGGTACTTATCGTACCCTCTCCTCTTTCATCCTTTGTTTTTTTCTTTATTTGATCTATTTTGGATCCCACGAGTAAGGCCGGAAAATATGGTCCGCCCCGGCATTGCCGCCATACCGGGGTAAGGCATTATCATACCTTCAGGTCTTCGCCTGGGCACCTGAGGGAGCTCGTACTCGGTTGGTTTAACCTCCAACCTTTCATCCTTCGGCACGGTTCTCAATATGCTCACGCCACCACTGGAATTAGGTTGGCAGTTCTTTGTTCGTCACTCTTCAAACAGCCTGTCTGCCATGGGTGACCCTTCAGACGACTACCGCCTCCGACAGCATAGCCTGTTGAATCTTTGCGACTTAAGCCTCCGCACCACGTCAAGGTGACTGCACTTAGCGGAGGTTGGTTAGGGATAGCAAATGCTTCAGGCCACTTACTGAAGTAGTCCATAACAACAAGGATGTAACGATTTCCATTGTTCGTTTCAGGAAACGGTCCCGCAATATCAATTGCTATCCTTTCGAAGGGAGCTCCAACATTGTATTGATGCATCCTGCCTCGGATTTTCACTCTCGGGCCTTTGCTGGCCGCACATGTTACGCATTTCCTGCACCATTTTTCAACATCCTCCCTTGCATGGACCCAGTAGTAGCGTTCCCGTACTTTATCGAGTGTTTTATTTATTCCCAAGTGGCCTCCAGACACTCCATCATGCAATTCCCTTAGCACTTCGATAACTTTCGACCTGGGCAAAACAAGCTGCATTACGAAAGACGTTCCATCCGAGCTTTCCCATCTTCTTTTTAGAATGCCGTCTTGTACATGAAGGGAGTCCCACTGCGCTCAGTATGCCTTCAGCTCCGGGCTCCTATTGGATATCTCCTGCCAGTCTGGTTTTCCTTCATGCTCCTTCCAGGCGAGAATCGGTTCGATATCCGGATCTTCCATTTGAGCCTCCCGGATTTCACGCGCACTCCAGCCACTGTTGGGCATAGCTCTCACCCTCTGAATGGACACGACATCTTTTTCCTCATGTCGTAAGCAATGTTTGCAATCTGCTTTGCAGTTGATGCAAACTCTTTGCGATCCCGGCAAAATCCTTTACAAATCGTCTATAATAGGTTTCAAGTCCCAGGAAGCTTCTCAGTTGATGTTTGTCTTTAGGAACCGGCTAGTTTTTTACTGCATCGACCTTCTCCGGATCAGTCTTGACTCCTTCGGAAGAGATGATGTGTCCGAGATACTTCACTTCTGGTCTAAATAGAGCACACTTCTTCGGGTTCAGTTTTGATTGCGCACTTCGTAGCCTTTGGAACACTTCCTTTCGGTTGTTTCGATGTTCGTGAAATGTTTTTCCTACCACGATGACATCGTCCAAGTAGACCAAACAGGTTTTCCACGTGAGTCCCAGCAAAACGCCCTCCATTAGACGTTCAAAAGTTGCTGGAGCATTGCACAGTCCAAATGGCATTACTGTAAACTGCCAGAGGCCGTTTCCTGCTGTGAATGCTGTTTTCTCACGGTCTGGATGGATCTACACTTGCCAGTAGCCACTCTTCAGATCAAGAGTTGAAAACCATTTGGCTCCGGATAGTGTATCCAGGGTATCGTCAATTCTTGGCAGGGTGTAGCTGTCTTTCTTGGTGACATTGTTTAGCTGGCGATAGTCCACGCAGAATCTCGTACTTCCGTCTTTCTTCTTGACCAGAACGACCGGCGATGCCCACGGACTTTTTGAGCTTTCAATCAGTCCCTCTTTTTCCATAGTCGACACCATTTCTGCAACCTCCGTCTGCTTAGCCAATGGTAGTCGTCTGGGAGGCTGACGAATTGGTCTTGCATCCCCGGTGTCGATTCGGTGTTGTACGAGATGTATTCGACCATACTCGCCACTCTGTGAAGCAAATATATCAGCGAACTCGTTGATTAGACTCCCTGCCATGGCCCGCTGCTCCTGATCCAGCTCACACTCTCCGAGTATATTCTTTTTCATTTCGGATAACTCCGTAGATCTAAGTGGTTTTGCGGGACTGTCATTGGACAACTTTGTAACCGCAGTAATCGGTACGCACTTTCCGATAACTTCCCCTTGCTTCAGCTTCACGCTTTTATGCTCCACATTGAGGACACGAACGGGAACCAAGTTGTTTTTCGGTTCAACGAGCATCTTTCCCACGACATAGTTCTGATAATGGTTTTCTGGATCTGGTTCGATTAGATAGAATCGGTGGCTCCCATGATCACCTTCCAGCCTTGTCCAAATCACTGTCTCTGACGAAGGTGGTAATATTTCGTCCTCACTTACAACTGTCCTTAGAGCTGCGACGTTCTCGTTCCCGTAAACCATTGGAATCTCGATGTTCTTATACTTTAGAACTTGCATACCGATGTCGAGTACTACATCATGCGCCTTCATAAAGTCGATTCCGATGATGCATTCGTCACATATATCAGCCACTAAGAATGCATGGGAGAAGACTATTCCTGCAAGATTTATCGTCAAGAGTACCTCACCATACACCTTTGCCGTTGCTCCAGTTGCTGTTTTCAGACAGTAGCTGCTGGTTGTGTGCAGCCATGATTGGCGAACGATGTCCCTTCTGATTATGGAAGCGGTGGCACCTGTATCGATTGTGGCCACATACTTTTCCTGGCCGATATGTGCTTCCACTGTCAAGCTCCTGTTACATCGTTTGGTCTGGGAAACCTGAATTGTGGTCCTGGGGGCATCGATTCCAGAAACCAGCTTCTGCCCCACGAAGTTGGTTCTTACTCGTTTCCCGACTGACGGCTTTGTGATGTTCCATCCGCCGAATGTTCAGGTGCCTCCTCGTTACGACTCCTAATTCTGCAATGTGGACAACTGCCTTGTCTACGTTCAGCTCTGCACTGCCTTTGTAGATGTCCAATTTTGTTGCAGTTCCAGCAACGAATCGGTCCCCTGTGAGAATTATTCCGGTCTACTACTTCTGTTCTCTGGCATGAGCACTCAACGGATGTTATTTCTCTCACACGGTGAAATCCTTGAGATGCTTGGTCAGCAGCTCTCATCGTTAAGGCAAATGCAAGTGCCTCAGGAAGAGTTCTCTTTCCCGCGATTCGTAGAGCCATCTGCAGTTTTCTGTCCTCTATGGCTTGTGTAAAAGCTTCAATAGCCATTTCGTTGATGACATCCTCGCCGGCATTGGGATACGACAAATGTGCTAGGCGTTCGATGTCCGCTTGCAACTGCTGGAGTGTTTCTCCCCTCTTCTGGAGTCTACTGCGCAGTTGTACTCTATACACTTGCTGCATATGGTCGTCACCAAATCGCATCTCAATAGCCTTCACCAGAGCGTCGTAGTTGCGTTGTTTTTCTTCTGAGATATTTTGAAGCAATTCTGCAGCTGAACCTCGTAATGCGAGCGTTAGTGCAATCGACTTTTCCTCGTCGTCCCATCCGTTGGTCGTTGCAGCTGCTTCGAACTGTCCCTTATAGATTGGCCACGATGTTTGACCATCAAAAACGGGTGGTTGCATCTCTTTCCTTCTTGGGCAGTCAGCAGAATATTCTCGAACCTTCTGTTTCTTAACTTTTTCGAACTCTTTAGCTATATTCTCGATGTTTGTTTCGAACTCTTCGAATTTGGTATCATGCTCATTTAATTTTTCATCAATTGCATCGATTTTAATTTCTAGAACATTTTTAAATTCTTCCACGGCATCTTTTTGTGCGGCGACAATGGAATTTTTCTGTTCTTCAAGAGAATTCTTCTGTTCTTCAAGAGAATTCTTCTGTTCTTCTAGAGAATTCTTCTGTTCTGCGAACTTCAATTCCATAGAATTCTTCTGTTCTTCTACCACGTCGAATAGCATGGATTTCGGATCTGCTCCCTCGCATTCGACAGCTTCCTGCAGACGAAGTATGAGGTCACTTTTTCCTCCAGCTGTGGAGAGATTCCGCTTTTCTAGTTCACTTTTTAATTGGGGTATACTATATAGCAATAAACGACCCATTTTGTTTGTCTTTTGTAATTTCAAAATTCACAAATTCACAATTTTTTTTTTAACTTTTCTTTAGTCTTAATAGCACATAGACACTTAGCACAGAATACGTTTTATCCCACTTCTGACACCAATGATACATTCAGGCTGGGATTCGAAAAGATAAAACACTATTCTGTTTAACTTTGCCAATAAAATCACTTTATTTACACTTTCTACTTATTCACTTATTTAGTACCACGACAATATCACTTAAATCAATTCTTAAACGTTTCAATCCAATCGCTTTATTCACTGTATTACTTTACACTTATTTATCTCACAACCGATTACTCTTTCGAACTTAACACAATCACGGGCTAAAAATCAACTGTGTCTCTCTGTTCTCAACGCGCCCCTTTTATATCCGCGCTGCCACCTATCAGCGAATATTTCAGAAGTAGATATATTCCAGATGTACATTCCAATTCTTCTCTAGATGGTTCTTAACAGATTCCAGTCTCCAATTGGAAGTGGAACTTGGAGGGAAACCGAGTGCCCGATTCACCACAATTCCTGAGTGTCTGATTCACTAAGTGCCTGATTCACTAAGTACCTGATTCACCACAATATTATTCAGCGTCATCAAACCAAAAAACAGCTTTAATAAAGTCACGTTTTTGTTCTGATATTTTTTAAGCCTTTGGCCCCCTACCGAAAGCCTCTCCACCAACGGATTTGTGGCAGACAATTAATTTCATGTTTACTTATATTCATACTAAACAATAATACCACATATTTTCTTAATGAAATGACGTTACCATTTTTGTCGCTGGCTCTCCGTCTATTAGTATTACCCGCACACGTTTTATTCCCCGCACACCTCGCGAACTCGACCGAGCGCCCATCATCGATATCGAATGAATATATCTACTCCATCCACCAACTTCACCCAGTCGAGCTGCATGTGCAGGACCTACTCTAAATAATACGTAGTTCAAACATGAGTGGCTGGGATTTCACCACTCATTACAGTAGGGTAGTGAATTCGATCACACTGTTGGTTAACATTAGTTTATGGTAAAAGCCCTTGGCAATTGCTTTGAATCGGTATGAATAAAAACCTAGTTTGCTAAAGTAGTTCGAAAATTCGAACATAGCTTTAACTTCGCTGCACTAGTACTTGCCTTGCGATTTCTGTCAAACCTGACCAGTAAATTTGAATTTTTGAATTTTCCTGGAGATTCTAACAACTTTTGAAATGAAATTGAAATTAAAAATAAATTTAAATTCAGAAATATGATTGCAATCTATAGCTCCAATTGCACCTGGAAATATGATTTTTGTTTGCTAATAGGCTGTTTTATAATATATATACAATAATTATTTTTTCACAGGTATTTTGATGATTTTCCTGCACGAAAAAAACTTCATTTAAGTGCCTATTATGGATGACAACTCATCTTAGTTGTGTTGTCTTCATGACAACTAAACTTTGAGACAACCAAACAAATTTTTCGTATTATGCAAGACAACTCTTTTCAGTTGTCTTCAGAAAATAAATTGCCATCTTTTAGGAGCATATTGAAATTCGAAATCAGTTGTTAAATGTCAGATTTGTGAATTTATTTGTGGAAATTGAAATCGAACGAAGTAGGTATTTGCAATTAAAACGAATAAGTTAACAAAAAAACAATGGAAATTAGTTTTGATTTATTTTTTGGTTTGCAGTTCTAATGCCTTTTGTATCTCGACCGTTTTTTTGTTTAGAACTTAGTTTCTGTAATTAAATTTTTCGATTTTCCTTATTGTTTTTAGCATATTCGTTTGGTTCTCAGTTTGAGTTTTGAGGTAGGCAATTCGCTCGTCTTGAATAGTTTTCACCGGTATCCTCCTGTTAGGCACTTTTATAGATTGTGCGGATCTAGATGCTATCGCAGGATCTTTACGATCACCTTCCGGTTGCACATTCTCTTCGGCGCTTGCATTCTCGTCTTCGAAGAGCTAGCTTGTCCCTGACTGGTTAAAGCCGAAGGTCGAACCAATTGCGTTTACCGCACTTTGCAGCTCCACCAACCCTATGATCACCTCCGCTTGTTTCAATTCTTTGCTTATTCTTGGACAGTTTTCTTTTCAAGTTGGCCTTCTAATGTACCCAAACTTGCAAAAATATTTTGTATGTAGAAAAAGTCTTATTTCGCATTATTAATGAACCCTTTGCCATTCTTTTCCTCTACTTGAAGGTGGCCAGATTCTATTGAGCTCCAAAGCTATTTTTTGACATTTCTTCAATATTTTTTTTTTTTTTTTGAACCAAACTGTCCTTTACCCCTGGCCAGATCAGGTTGTTCTTGCAAAATTCCTATTAGCCGATCAAATTGCGCTGTTTTTGTGACTTTTAAACTTTAAAAACACACATTCCATTGTCCATTTTTTATTCTAATTCGCACTTACATTTTTCTGTCCATTTTTCATTAAAAAAAAAGCTGATCCTTTTCGTTCAACAAATCCAACACAACCGATAAAAAGCAGTTGTCCGATTTTGACATTCAGGACAACTTCAACACAACTCAGTTGTCTTCTATAATAAGTACACACAACTGAAAAGACAACCATTTTATTAGTTGTCTACTCATAGGATGATGGTTGTCCATTGACAGACAACTAGTTGTAATCCATAATCCCAATTGGAGAAAGACAACCTTGGTTTAGTTGTAGTTGTCTTCCATAATAGGGGCATTAACTTTATAGACAAACCATCGAAAATTCACATTGCTTACTTTTCTTTTTTGTGTAAAGAATGTGCGTACAAAACATTTAGCAAAAGGTATGAGTCAACTAAATAGCAGACTCAGGATTTGCATAGCATTTGCTTTGTTTATTCATACCGATCTGAGTAAAAGGTCAGTGCCGCCGCTTTTCGAACATGTCAAAAAATGGAACCAACTCAAATTGGTTTTTATTCATACGAAACGTAGCAAATGCTTCGAGATTGACATTTTTCTCTTGAGTAATGCCCAATTCACAATGTCGCGTTGACAGATTATGTAGAAACAAAGCGTTCATATGGTGCCACACAAAATACAACTTCAGGCGTTGACTCGACTTTAGATCGTAAATATCGTAAAGTTCAACGCGTCGCCTGAGTAGAGCTACTTTCTACTATCACGCGCGTTTGACAACTTTAAAATTTCGAATTGTTCGATTTGAAGTCACAGAATGTGCCGTTTATATATGGAGTGGCACAGATCCGCTAATGTTTATTACACACAACTTTTAAAAAGCTATATGATGTTTTTTCAAAGCATAATTAATTAATTCAGTGTGTGGAAATGAGGAATAACATATTTTTAGCAGGGCAACTTCTAATTTATTTAGATTTTTTGGAGGAAAAATATTAATCAGGGGTCTTGTATCCGTATTAAGGTTGTTGTGTGCTTTGATATATTGTTAAATATGATTTTATTGTATTTTGGAGAATCGTTTTTCAATTCGTGCATAAAAATTACAGCTTCAAGAGAAAAGAGAAAAAACTTGAAATATTCAGCCCTATTGCGAAGATCAACTATCAATCGGTTGATGATTGACAAATTTATTAATTAAAATTGATGTTGGTATTGCGAAAAACGATTGATAAAAATATAACCTATTGTGAACATAACGCCAAAAAATAAAGTTATTGTGAATGAAAACTCAACTTTGTTGTTATTTTAAAGGGCTATATATACATATACATATAACCATTCGTTTTTCTTCCTATGTGTAATGAATTTTATCCATTTTGGGCACATGTAATTTTCCATAACGCGTTTAGCAGTTCACTTAGAATTAGGACACTGTTGTTGCTGTTGACCTCGCAAGACCAAGCAGAGCTGCAATTAATCGGTTTGAGTTTGGGTCCAATATCTTCCAAAAAATCAATGAATGCAACTCGAAAGCATTCCTTGGAAATGAAATTAGCTACCTTCGGTTTTCCAGTTCCAAATGATTAGATGCGACTCGCAAACTCCTCCGTATTGCAGCCAATTCCGCGTACTTTGTCTCGTTTTCGTCATCAAAAAAGAATTCCACCGATGACGTGGTTTTCAATTTCACAGATCTAACATCCGTAATTATTGTTTAATTAAATTGTTTGCAAAAATCGTAACTATCACTCTTCAAATCAAACATATTTTAGAACTGTCAAAGTTGAGTTTTCATTCACAGTAACTTTATTTTTTGGCGTTATGTTCACAATAGGTTATATTTTTATCAATCGTTTTTCGCAATACCAACATCAATTTTAATTGATAAATTTGTCAATCGTCAACCGATTGATACTTGATCTTCGCAATAGGGCTGAATAACAATTAAAAACTTTGATGTTCAACATTTTCTTTTAAGAGTCGTACTTATCAACACCGAAATTGCGATTGATAGAAAAATTTACAACCAATAAAATTGGTCAAGATTGACATTCATAATACCGATTTGTCAACCGACAATTGCTGCACGTTCACAGTCGATCAACACTTAATTGATAATTGATCTTCGCAATACCATTTAAAGAAATTTATTGATAACTACACTACTATAACTCAACTATCAATTTAATTTTGGGACTTATAACCCAAAATTAAAAATTGGGACTTATGTCCCGTGGAGTTATTTTTGGCTCACGCACCCATGAAGCAAATGCAGGTATGGAACTACTAAAGAAAATGCAAATGCTAACTTGTTTTTTTTTTATATATGTATTTAACATTTAAGGACAATTTACACAAAATGACTTTCACTTTTTTGCTTTTTGCTGTTTTTATTTGTTGTTGACATACATTTATGTTTTCAGCTTCGGTTGTATCGCTTTTCAGCTAAAGCTTAAATTTATGTGCTTAATTAAATATGCTTTATTTTGTTCCTATTATTTATCTTTACTTATATATTTGTTGATAAATTGGTGTTTATTTTGTTGTTTTTTTTTTTTTTTTTTCATAGACATGAGGAAATTAAATTTTTTTTCCAAATTACACACCGTCCTGAGATTTATATGGTGTTTACTGTTTCATATAATATATCTGTTCGTATGTAGATTTTGCGTCTTGTTCTTTCATTGTTCTGTTTGTCATATGAGAGACTAGATAATAAAAATACCGAATAGTTTAGAATTTAAACATTTGTTTTTTTTTTTCGATTAATAATATAGTAAATAAATAAGAGTAAGAGGAATTGGACTTTAATTTGTAATATTTAACGGCCTTACTAAAAATCGAACACGACCATTAGTTGACTGCGAGTTTAAATAAAAATCTACAGCATTTTTGAAATGGTACCAATAAACAATTAGACCTCCACCTTTACTAGTCGCAGACTTTCTGTTGAATCTATTACATTTGTTGTCACGCAGAATTTTTATTTCATAATTTGTTTTCGTGAAAAACAAGGTCAGTTTCTTTCACAACGAGGATTTTATTCTAAAAAAGGAATACATAAATTGCAATTAAATTTGCCCAACAGATATCTTTCAAAGGCTCTTTGAGGCTTACTATAAGCAACACAAAACACAAAATAGGAAATCATGATCGCTGATCTGCCAAATATCATATGCAAATTAATCATGCTTATTTTGACATTCGAACGAATAGCCAATTCATACAAATGTCTCTATTCGTTCGAATGAACTTGTGTATATTTTGATAGACATTCGTTCGAATTGGCTATTCGTTCGAATGTCAAAATAAGCATGAATAATTTCCTGTCTTTCGTTCGGGCACAATTTTTGGTACTTTTTTAGTACGATTTCCTCTGATTTCTAATCTATCGTGATTGATTGATGAGTGCATTTGGGTCGTAATAAGATCTCTTTCAAATTATACAATAAACGGAACACAGTTTATTAGAATGCTTTGATGCAAATCAAACCTTATTGATGGTCAAAAGATCACAATTATTGAAGTGAATATTTTCGCAAACAGAAATAGCCTGCTTATTCATTTCAGAAATCTCACGTAGGAAGCCCTAACCGTTTCAAGAACTTATCGTTTCCATTTATGAATTTTAAGCAAAGAGACAGTGCTTGCTAGAGTATATTATAGAAGTGTGAAAATAAATACAATTCGATCTTTTAAACATTGTATATTACGAAATTAATTAATTCGTGAAACTTCGAAACCGATACAATTATAAATTCTCGCAGAAAAATATAAAGCCGTGGCGCACATTTTTATGAACGAAAACTGTCATGTTTTCCCCTCCATTCACACATAGATACAACCTGTTATTCCTCCCAAAGTTCCTCAATTTGTTAATTGGCTTGTATTTTGCTTAGCGCTGACAATCCTTTTTGTATATCTATATTTTCCGTGAAGTCAAATTTTTCATCAGAGATCCTCATTCTAGGCAAACGAACTCCCTTTGCCAAATATCTATCTGAGTCGATAAGGTCTCAGTATTGTTGAAAAAGGGTATGAGCCGTCCAAACTTCAGTAGGAAGATATTTTATTCTGTTTGCGATGACTGTCAAGAAAGTCTTGGAAATATCACAAACATACATAAAAATATTTTTTTAGTAGGCATCCATTCTTTGCTTGCAGACTATTTAAAAAGGAAAACCAATCAAAAAGCAAGAACTAGCGGTTAAACAATATATAACAGAGACAAACACAGAAATATATGCTTCAAGCCTTTAGAAATAAAACACAAATTAAATATTTTTAAATTTTTTTCAAACATTTGTACAATGTTTGTTAGACTTAAAAATCACTTGCATTGTTGCATTACAACGAATAAATTAGAAAACATTTACAATTTAGCTCTTATTACGAAATTTAACACCGTTATTTTGGAAGGTTGGGCAACACTCGTCTTTAAAAAGACATTAAGGGAGTATTTATTTAGTTAATTCCCGAGATAAACATGCCTTTCTCACCATTAACATTTAGTCCTACAGTTAGCGATATTCTGGCAACTATATTTGTTTATTGGTAAAGCGATTTTGGAAAGTCTGGAGTCATTGCGTAAACTGACAGACTTAAGTTGATTATTGGTAAGGCCGTAAGACTGCAGACCTTTAAATCATCTTTAAACTATTCGGCTACTCCCTTATATGACTTGGTTTAGTGTTTGTGTAGGCCGTATTATGAATCTAACTATATAATAAATGCCATTTGCTTTAGTAGGATGGTAATAAGTAGTATTAAGTAAGTAAATATTAGGATAAGTTAATTTATTTTTTTACGTATAACAGTTATAAGCAAGCACACTTGATACATTTTGTTTACTTAAATCGATAGTTAGCAATGTGTCATTTGTTTGGGTTTTTTTTTTTTTACAAAGATGTACGTATATAAATTATTTCTGATCTATAAAAAGTGTAAACAATTAGAAAAACAAAATCAAGATTTAATAGAAGTTACTGTTAACAAATCTGTATGTTTTTTTTTTTATGTTTTCATTTAAAAGAAAATTAAAAAATAAAGTAAAGCAACTGTAATATGTTGCTGTATAATAGTTAAGACACAATTAAAAATAAATACAGTTCTTTTGTATTAGTAGTTTTTGTGTTTCTGTTTCGAAAAGAGATACCAGATGACTTAAGAACTACGAAATGCATTTACAAAAAATGTCTTAAACAATAAACCAATAAAAGATCAATTAAAAATTAAATAATAAAGTAATAGTAAATTACAGTTCATATACATAATTCATTTTAAAGAGAATGGTGCTCTTGTTGTTTGAAAAAAGGATCACCTACTTTTTTTTTCTACATATGCACATACAGGCTTTCTTTAAATTATATAGGGGTTCTTAATTTATATGATTATTTTGTTTCTTATGACCCTATCTACTCAATTGCTTTATCCATAAATTCGATAAATCGTTTTGCATATTGATCGGGATCACACGTGGAGATTCCATCGACATTGCTGCCGTATTTGACAGTCTTTGCTGCTTTAGCCGCCTTAAGTTTCGTAAGGAGAAAATACAAAAGGATATTCTGAAGAAAAAAATTCCATCTTCTGTGTGAAATTCAAAACAATTACCTGCTTCTTCACTCCATATTGAGTCAGGACGTCAATGATGGCAATAAAATAGACCTCACGCCGTTCTGAAAGTACAGTAATTAAAATAGTGTCTCTTAGGGAGAGTTTGGAAAAGACACTTGAGTAACTGATGGTTTCCTCAATGTCAATGGAAATGCATTTCCTATAGTCAATCGTAAGATGTAAGAGGTATTTGTACCTCGGTGGATGGTTGAACAGTTTTACTTCCTAATCGGTGAGGGGTGGTACAGTATAACTTATAGCACAGACAATAAATATACATATGTCTTATGCCTGTACAAAATGTTGATGCATATGTTTTCCTTACCAGGCAACCTTTTTCATCGCCTTACCAGACAAGGAGCTTTCAAAATAAGCGTTGAGAATAAAGCTCTTTTATTTCCTAGTGCCTTTCCTTCGCTCCATTCATTTGTATATGCAAAGAGCTTGCCCCCTTCCCTTACGCCTTGTTCTTGTGGGTTTATGACAAAGCAAGAGGAAAGGAATGCCGAATAATGAAAGAGGAAGACAAAAAAAATATAATAATACACCAAGTAAGCTGAAGCACGGTGCCAGATATTTATATAATATGCGATTCTCATACTGTAGCAACAGCAGGCATAATCCGTTTCAAATCACTTGATGCCAGACTCTAGAAGAAATCTTTTTTTTTCATCTAATTTAGTTTCAAGTGATGTGGAACGGGATGTATTTGCATTTTCAATAAAAGCGAGTCCTGTTTGCCTTGTTTATTTGTTTATTTGTTTGTTTATTTGTCAACAAAGTACTAGGCCTTTTTTAGACATGAAAAAATATAATAAAATGAGCGACAAAAATTAAGAAAAAAAAAATGAAGTAAATAAATATAATTTAGAAAAAAAAAAAACAAGTACAAAACTAATTACGAACTGAGCAATACAATTATAACTGAAAATAATTAAACAAGATGGATTTTATTAATGGTATTGTCATATTAATGTCAATTAAAGACGCACATTCATTATACAATAACATTAAACCATTTAAAGAGGAGGATCTTCCGTAATTCGTACGAGAACGAGGAATATAAAAGAATCTGTTATTACGCAAATTAAGTGATGGAACATTAAGACCCACAAGACTTAAAATATCAGGACAGTGAATCTCCCCAATAAGTATTCTGTGAAGAAAAACAACTCTTGATACCTTTCTCCTAACCTCAAGAGACTCGAGCCCAATAAGTTGTAATCGGGCTGAGTAAGGGGGTAAGTTATTAAAATCCGACCAAGGTAGACGTCTGAGGGCAAACCTGAGAAATCTTTTTTGAATTGCTTCGATTCTTACTATATGAGTATTGTAGTATGGACACCAAACAATAGACGTATATTCCAGCAGCGATCGAACAAACGACAAATATAAAGTTTTTAGCGCATAGGGTTCGGTGAACACCCTAGCATAACGTTTAAGCATTCCCCATGCTCTATTGGCTTTATTTGTGATGTATTCATAGTGGTAAATATAGGATAGTTTACTATCTAACATAACACCTAGATCTTTTATCAAAGATACACGCGGAATAACACTACTTATGAAGGAATACGCGTGAATGAAAGGCGAGGAACGACGGGAAAAAGTAATGACCGAACATTTACTAACATTAAGGGACAAGTAGTTTTTATTGCACCACAAATCGAAGTCTTGGAGATGTGCATTCAATCTATGAAAACTATTCGGATCATTGCATGAAGAATATATTTTAAAGTCATCGGCAAACATCAGGATATTGCAATGTGGAACAAATTTGACAACATCATTAACGAATAAAATAAATAAGAGTGGGCCTATATGACTTCCTTGTGGGACACCAGATGTTACAATGATTTCTTTGGATAAGTGTCCTCGAAACTTTACAAACTGGTATCTGTTACTTAGATAGGATGATAGCCATCTAAGAAAAACTGTAGGAAACCCTAAACGTTCAAGTTTGTAAAGAAGAAGTTTGTGATCAACTCGATCAAACGCTTTACTGAAATCAGTGTAAATGGCATCGACCTGATTACCCTTAGATATCTCACTAATAACAAAATTTGTAAAAAGAAGAAGATTCGTAGCAGTGGATCTGTTTTTTACAAAGCCATGTTGGTTATTGCAAATTAAATTTTTACAGAAAAAATTTAACTCATCAGTCACCAACTCATCAAACAGTTTAGGAATGGACGATTGTTTACAGATCCCTCTGTAATTTTCAATATTATTTTTTCTAGCGGATTTAAATATTGGTACTATAAAAGAATTTTTCCATAGGGAAGGAAAGATACCTGTCTTCAACGATACATTGAATATGTGGCAAAGTATGGAATGTAAAGGAAGGGCACACATTTTTAAAAAGCCTGCTGGAATACCATCGGGTCCAGGATTAAAATTAGGGGCCAAATTTCTAAGTTTACTCAGTATCATATCTTCGGGAAAAGCGATGTTACTAAAAATAGAGGAATGAGATGCACCTAAATAAGAAAAAAAGTTTTCATCTAAAACAGAACTAGGATTAGAATAAACAGATTGAAAAAATTCTGCAAAACTATTGCAGATAACGCGGGGATCATCTATTGACCGATCATCATAGGAGAATGAAGCCGGAAAGCCATCACTATTCTTTTGTAAATTAACAAAATTCCAAAAAAATTTTGGCGATAATTTGATTTTGGATTCGACATCATTGATATAAGCCGAGTAGGCATGGTATATAGAAGATTCTGAGATGACGATATAAAGTATAGTCATCATTCGACATACTCGACCGCCACTTCCTATAGGCTCTATTTTTAAGAATTTTTAGTCTACGTGTTTCATCATTATCCCAAGGACAAATATCATTAATAATATTTTTAATTTGAACAACCGGGACAAAAACAAAAATTAAGTTTTTTAAAACGCGATAAAATATCGAGCAGAGTTCTTCTGAAAATAATTATGTAATCTTTATATTTAATTATATAAAAATCAATTGCTGTGCGTTAGTCTGGTAAAGGCTCCAGAACGGCTCGACCGATTTGAATGATTTTTGTGTTGTTTTGTTCGTCGTGAATCAGGGATGGTTTAGGAAAAAAGAAAAGTCGGAAAATTCTCAACATGTGGCCTGTAAGCGTATATTTTGTATTTCAGTTCAATTCAATTATTCTTCGATAATAATTCTTTATATCTTCTATAGATATATATATTTCTTTCGGGGTGAAATTCTGAGACGATTTTCATGATTCTTTTTTGGTTTTGTTCGTATTGCTGTATATCAGGTTTAGGAAGAGAGAAAATTCCGGGAAATCGCCGTGCGGTCCTGATTTGGCATCCAATAATTCTTGGATTGATAAAATAACCACTGGGCCAATTTTCATGATTCTTCTTTTGTTTTGTTCTTATTGTTGTAGGTATTTCAGGTTTAGGCAGTCTTAAACGATAGGATACTTTTAGACCCGATAGGTGGCGTCCATCTCCGAAACCACTCGCCCGATCTCAATGAAATTTTTTGGATGCGTATGGCTGGTTCCAGCTTAAAAGAAAGCATAATTTTGGACACGATAGGCGGTGCTGTTGTCGATCTCCCGAACCAAACAACCTATTTTATGAAATTCTATAGATGGATATGGTTAGTTGAAGCTTGAGAGATAGAATACTTTTCGACCCGATAGGTGGCGCTGTCGCCGATTTCCGAAACAGCTCTACCGATTTCATTGATGTTTTGTGCATGGGTATGGTTGGCTCCAGTTTGAAAGACAGGATAGTTTTGGAACCTATAGGTGGTGCTTTGCAAAATATAACCGGGATAGGAGAACTGGTGGTGGCACCTCCCATTCAAAAATATAATCAAACGCTGTTTCTAAAGTTGTATAATTAAATTTATTAATGGACATTGTCCAAATAAATCACTTTGGGAAATGTGAGCAATGTGACTTAATACGAAAGGTGCGTGCAAAGCCGGGTGGGTACAGCTACATATAAAGACTGACGTCCGTACGTACACTCATAACTCGGGATCGTTCCATCATTGGCGTAGCAAGGGGGGGGGGCAAGGGGCCACAGGCCCCCCCGGGCAGCACTTTGCTAGGGGCGGCAATTTGGAGCAGTTCATTTTTTTTTAAATAAATAATTTATATCTTAATATATAAAAACGTTCGTGCGTATGTATGACCGACGATAACGGCTGAACCACTGAAGCCATCCCCCTTATATTCACACCATATGTTTGTGTGGTGCTCCGGATGGTTTATGTTTATTTTAGACCCTCTACGGGGCGCTGGGGTCGCTTTTTTGAAAATTCTTATTTATGGACCGATTTAGCTCAAATTTACACCATATAACACTAAAAAAATTAGAAAGCTTTTGCCAAAATTTGGACCCGATAGGTGGCGTTGGGAGATATTTACGAAAAGCTAGATTTCCCTGCATATCAATATTGTATCAACAACATTAAATTTAATTGTAATAATATAGTTGGCGTTGGTTGTCCAAACCTTTTTGAATTTGACATTTCAGTAATTCATATTTCATTTAGCTGTACAATTCTTCGACGAAAACTCCAAATTAGTTTTTAATCAATTTTAAATAGGTAAATAACATTTCCATTCGATTTCCAGCACAAATAACATAACCAAGGAAAATGTTCTTACTGGCCGAATTGTATAATTCTTCTTTTGTTTTGTTCGAATTAGTGTATTTCAGGCAGTCTCAAAAGATCAAATTTTGAACCCGATAGGTGGCACTATCGTCGATCTCCGTAACCGCTAAATCGATTTCAATGAAATTTTGTTTTTCGACCCGATAGGTGGCGCTGTTGTCGATTTCCGAAACAGTTTTATTGAGACGATTGAAATTGTTGGGATGTGTATGGTTGCTTCAAGTTTGACAGAGAGGATAGTTATGGACCCTATTGTTGGTACTTTACAAAACATAGGCGGGATAGAAAAACGGGTTGCGGCACTTCTCATTCAAAAATAAAGCCAAACGCTATTTCTAAAGTTGTATAATTAAAATTTTGTATGGACGTTGTCCAAATAAAGCACTTTGCAAAATCTGAACAGGACTTAATACGAAAGGTACGAGCAAATCTGGGTGGGTACAAGTACATGTAAAAGAGGCTGACGTCCGGATATGCACTCATAACTCGGGAATGGATTGGTCGATTTTTATGACTTTTTGTTTAAATTCGCAAGTGCCCAAGGAAAGACATACTATGCTACTCTTTGTCGTGAAAACAAAACTTTATGGGGATTAATTGAATTTTTGAATTTTTTGGATATTCCGGGCAGTTATAATTTTGCTGCGCAACGTCAATGCACCAAAACTATGTAACGGAACGCGTTTGATTTGATGGTGAAAGATCAAATCAAATGTCATCCAAGCGACGGTTTTGAGGGGAAAATTTAAAGGCAAACATTCTCATTGCACGGATTCCCCTTATTCAGAACGATTTGCCATTCGTATTCAAGCGTCTTGAATTTTCCGTGCATCTCCCTTTCAATCTCAGAGATGGTAA
This sequence comes from Cheilosia urbana, assembly GCA_946477585.1. Classification (NCBI taxonomy): domain Eukaryota; kingdom Metazoa; phylum Arthropoda; class Insecta; order Diptera; family Syrphidae; genus Cheilosia; species Cheilosia urbana. The sequence continues at coordinate 9,060,790 of OX297857.1, forward strand.
CACCTACCACAACATTTTTCATATGAGGGAACTCGAGAACGGAACTTCCGATTTGAGAAAAGAGTATTGGATACTCTTTGGATTTGAGCTATCTTTTCTTTGTTGTGTTTGTCTACGCCTAAGGAAGGTTCATACGACGAAAAAAATGGAAAATTCGAAAGGGAAATTGGAGAATTGTAGAAATTTATTAACCATATATTTTGTAAGGGGAGTATTTTTTTTGTTTTTTTTTTTTGGATTTGATCGTAGTATATACAGTGAGACCGCATTTGTCAAAAGATATTTTGGATCAAAAAAATGTATTTCTGGTCGAATAGTGAATGCTCCAAATTCAAATAATTTCAGTCAAAAAGTCAATATTGGGCGGGACGAAGTTCGCCGGGCAGCTAGTTTTTTTATAAAATACGACCAGAATACATTTTTTGTTCTGAAACTAAATTCTGCTGTCCGGATACTAGTGTAAATCGAACTTTTTGACTTTATTTTTTATAAATATTCAGAACGCAACATTCGAAAAAAATGTTAATGCATTATTATTAATAAATATCGCCACTTCTACAAACATTTTATTTTTTTGCGGTAGCTTTAATATTGACCAAACTTTTGGAAGTCAAAGTTACCAAATACGTTAACTGCCCGGATACTAGTGCCTTTACCCTAGTAAAGTGTAATATTTCTACATAATTTTCAATGGAAATCTAAATATTCAACAGGAAATAAATATAAAATAGCAGGATATCTATAATCTGAATTAAAATATCCTAATCCTAAAATACACACTGCACATCAAAATTCAAACAAAATAACAACCACGTTTAGTTTGTGCTAAATCAACGATGACGATGACGATAACCACCCCTACGCACAAACCGCAAGTTAAAATAAATAAACCAAAAAAAAATATTTTCAACGTTGCGTGAATTGAAGCAAAAGGCAGGAAGAAAGCAGATGTACTTTCTGTGCGCGGATTTTTTATTCGTGGAAAGTAGAAAAGAGAAGAAAAAGAGGCAAAGATTCATTTAACTCTTGTTCTTGTGCATATATGAAGCTTTTGAAAAAGCTTTTTTTAATTTGATTTCGTTTTCATACATCATCTTTTCCCATATGGTTTACGACCGTTGCCTGAAACGTCTCGAAGCGAGTTAAGTTTCACTTGCATGTCACCATTTATGACTAACAAAATGTAGCACGAAAGAATTTATGTAAAAATTTAAATAGGTATCTGTCATATCAGAACACGGTATTAATTACTAAAAAGTATACTTGTAAGAATAGGCCAATATGAAGACTCCAAGGTACAGTGAATTGACAGCCGTTGAAAGCAAAGGGAATCCAAACTAGAGAGCCAACTCCCGTGCACCTACCCGATTTTCCCCGCAAATTTTGAATGACAGCCCTCTCTCGCGCGCTCTTATTTTTCCTGTCGGTGAATACGTGTAATTAATGGCCGCCCGGTGGTACTTTTTCAATTAAAAACAATTTGTAAATGAATTTATAACAATAAATGTAACACGAATAAATGTTGAGTATGGTTTTTTATATAGCTTTACTTGTTTTCTATCCATATTCGGTTCCAACAAATATTCAGGTCATTTCAGGTCTTTTTAATTTCGTTTATATGAATTACATTTTTGACAGCAGAATTCATGCAGCTGAACCTTGGGGGTTGTTCCATAAACAGGTTAACAAGATGCAAGTTAAGCCCAAGTTTCCACTAGGGCAAAAGTAAACTTTAGAAAATGTATTCAAGAAAATAAATTTCCATTTGCCTTGGTTGTTCTAAAATTCGTTTATTTAGCACCATATTTGTACACAATCAAAGTGCGATTGGAAATTCTGTAGTTGAATAACACTGAACAGTGTTGAATGATGTTACATGAGAATAGTAAAAACACAAGTAGCTATGTCTTTAAACTCCGAACAAAAATACAATGAGGTATTTAATTGGATTTTGCAATATGTTTTCCGATTTCAGAGTTCGCGTATTCGTGAGAATCCAAATAATTTCGTTTATTGTTGGTATTCTCATGTTCTATTTCATTTTCTATAGATATAGGGCAGTACTATTAACAAATTTCAGTCTCGACATTAAATTTACGGTAGCTCACAATTGGAAACATTTTTTTTGAAGTGAAACTTCTTATGCGACTTCCAACTCAAGGTCGCGTTAAACGTTTAACGCTAATAATTGGATACTCAAAGGCGTGAGCGAGGGTGAGGGTAGCGCACATTGCACAGCACAAGCACGTTCATATGAAAAAGAAAAGAAAAGTGGTGGTTGTTTCTGAGGAAATGCGCACATGGCTGTTGACGTGCGCTGATGGACTTATGGTGGTGTATATAGAAATTGAGTTCAAGGGTTTTGTTTCAATGGTTGTTATAGTACATACCTACATACGTTGATACCTTCAGTATAGAATTGAAGAATTCAAGAAGTAAGACGATATAGGTGAATATGTATGTTGTTTGATTTATTGAAGTGAAACTTCTTAAAAGGTTAATGCTACTATAAGCATTGCATACTCAAAGGTGTGAGGGTACCGCTCACGCTTCAGAGTATGCAATGGTGAGTGAGTTTATTGGCACCAAATGCTGGGAGAAGAATATTCTGTGGTGAAGATTAATTTCCAAAAATAATGACTAAATTGGCAATTAATGTCTTATTGAAGTGAAACTTCTAATGCGACTTCCAACAAGGTTGCGTTAAACGTTCAACGCTCCTGGGGAGGGGGAATAGAAGGAGACAGAGCGAGAGTGAATGCGTGGCACTCGAACGCATGCGCGTAGTATACCTGTTACAGGCCAGCGCGAGCGTTAGCAACGAGTAGCGTCCTCATTATTTCATTTACTTGTTTTAGTTTGATTTGATACACATACCTATAATTTAATAGGGTAGTTTTTTTGATGTGAAACTTCTAATGTGACTTCCAACATATCGTATCTTACTTTAGTTGTCATTATCCCATTGTAAATGTTATGGATTTGGATATTTCTCCACTCGAAAATGATAATTAAAAGATGCGATCTATTGTGAATTGTAAGTAATGTTAATAAAGTTTGTCTTAAAGCCTAGTAATCTGCTCGCGCTAAATTTAATCTCCCATACAAAAATGGCTACAAAGATAAAATTGAGCGAGGCAGTTTAGCAAAGCATCAGTATCCTGTTCGCACGTTAAATCCTTCATTTCATATAGATGGGCGGATGAAAAGTCTCCACTCATTTAGCTCGCGAAATAAATGTTCGGTGCATTAAATCGAAGATAAATTTTGACATAAAAAAACGGAGGAAAGTATTTGTGTTGTGTTTGCAATGATTTATTTTTTTTTTTGCGGAAAACGCAGACAATGTTTGCGTGGTAAATAAAAGAAAACGCAAAGCCAAACAACAGAGCCAAAACAGAGATACATATAAATATAAATAAAGCGAATCGATTTTCAGGGGGACTTATGCTCTCATTTGGCGTCGTCTTTTGGGTAATAACAAGTGTTCCACTACGGTAAGGAGATTGTGAAAAGTTTGAGGACACATGTCAAACTTCTTCTTATAATTTCTAGGTTTCTTACGTCTTTCAAGTTTGAAATTCGAAAATTCTATTAAAATTACGTTTACTGATATCTGTCATGGTACTCATGGTTCATGAGCATATGGGTTTTGTCCCATCTATATCATGTTTAATAATAATTTAGCGACCATTAATCTTTGGTGTGGAGAAATGAAGTGGAGACTAGGGGCGCTAAAATTTAGCTCGAGCAGGATACTAGGCTTAAAGAAACAATACGATTTCACTAAAAATCAATTTCTACCCCTTCCTATTTTCATTTCCAAGTTACGAAGTTTCACTTCTTCCGCGCGGAGGGACTCCACGCACTATTTTTTTTTTTTTTTTTTAATATTGTTTATATTGAATTACTAATGTCATTTTCCATTGGGATTTTCAGAATTTGCTCTCAGAATTCAGCTTTTTCGTGCACAATGGAACATAAAACGAGATTTTTCTTTCTTTGCATTTATGGTGGTGCGTGTTGCAAAAGTCAACTGTTCTTAAATTGTAATTTGTGTTTATAAAAATCTACTAAATTTATGTTAATACTAATTGAACTGACCAAATGTAAATTGTTCTTTATATTTTACAGACTTGTCGTCTCTAAAAAAGTAAAATAACACACTTTCAGTTTCACATATGACAAATGTTTGGTGTTATTGTAAGTAGGTGTGGATTTCGCTCAAAAATGAAGATTCGCAAATTTACCCAGGCTCTGAAAAAAAGTTAAAGCTTAATTTGAGAGCAATAGTACCTATAAACGGAACAAAAATATTGAATTAATTTTTTGAATTTAACAAATGCATGCTTCACATATATATATTGTGTAAGTATGCATTTTACGTATCAATTACAGATTGTAAAATATGCTGAAACTGAAATATGTTTTTCCCACGGCATGCAAAGTTTGTTCTCCTACATTGTGTTTAAATATTGAAGTTAAGAGATTAAAATCAACAACAACAAAAAAGCAAAAGTGCAAAAAGCCGTGTTAGTTCATTTTTCTCACATGAGATGGATTTCTGCTAAATATTGACAAATGATTATTACAAGGTATTTAACATTGTGATGAAATTATATTACGTATATTAACCGAAATTCAATTTTCCAACAATTTCAGAAACTTTAAAATGTTTAAATTGAACTGCGATGTGAACGCCGTGGCGCTCCTTTGATTTGTACAGGCACGAATACTTAGGAAATTCCTAGGCTGTACAAGGTCACAGGAAGCTTGTGGGCAAATGTAACGTTTCTGCTCTCAGTTAGCTCTCTAGTTTGGATTCTCTTTGGTTGAAAGCCGTCTCGGGTAAGACATTATATTCCATTACAGCACATTATTAGATGGAAGACACACCCTCAGTGAGGTGCAAATTTTAAAGAACTCTCATTGCTTACGATAAGCCTGACAAGTGTAACTAATTCATAGGGAATTTCTGTTCAGACAAGTACTAAAGTTAACTCAGGATAAGCGACTACTTTCCAACCATTTGAGTCTTGTTTGTTTCTTCACAGAAGTAGTAATTTGTCTGAGATGCAATTTCATCATCTTCAACTTACCTTCTATGCTTGGAATGGCGTATATATCAATTTCATAGACAACTTCATTATATTGGGCACCACCCCTTGGTGAATCTGGTGGAGTATTGTAGGTCCACCTGAAATGCATACAACTTAGCAAACACCAGCAACAGTTGCAATAGAAACCTCTCACCTTTCACCGCTATCACATTCTTCACTTTCACTATCACTGCGTCCACCGGCATCACGTGAGCTCTCACCCTGTAGAGCTTCTTCTTCGGCTCGTACCAAGTCGTGTATACCAACAAGCAGAGAATAGTCCATGATGTGTAACTTTGTAAGTAGCTAAATAAATAAAAACACTTGGATTAGAATCACTCTTACGATGGACGGACCACTGATCACGAAAACTCACATTAACATCATTATTGAGAGTTTCCAACAGTTTCCTTTTGGCATCCTCTCCAATTTCGAGTTTCATTTTTTGTTTGATGAAATCGTTGTCTTTGTAAGTTGGCAGCTGTTTTTCCAATTCCTTTTCAGAAGCCTCCCGATCGACTGTGCTGCCTTTTAAATCGAATTTCCTTAAAATTTAAACGACAAATTTACAACATCTTCTAAGACCGGTGTCACTTTGTACGCTAATGTAATAAAAATGGGCATGCAGAATAATTGAATTGTGTCTTAAAGCGACATTGTGTACGTGATTTAGTTGTGCTTCCGGAACGTTGCACGTCTGTAGCAGCAAAAATTAGAATCTACCTCAGCCTGGTACGGAGTGCCACACTAAACATATGGTCTGGAATAATATGACACAAAATAACTTTTCCAAAACAACCAAAGACAGTACGATCAGAGCAGTATTTTCAAAAATGATGAAAAAGCATATATTTATAATCTAAGAAAATACTTGCAATCGCCTGATTTATACCGAACGGAATGTTAAGTATGCTGCAGAAATAGCACGTCACCTGTTCCTTGGATTGCTTATTTTACTTTGAACTGGAACTATAAGGGTTTTTTTGTCAGCACTGCAAGACATAATTTAAGCACATGACAACAAAGCTACAAATAAGAAAGCAACCTTACATTCTACAGCGGAATTTCTTAACCCAACTAAGAAGATACATCACTGTTAAGGTTTCGAAAACAAAAAACCGTTCGCAGTGCTGGTGCAAAAAGTTGTGTTTAATAAAAACGGCAAAAATGAGTCCAAATTCTAAGAAAAGAAAAGTTCAGTTTCGAACTTAATGAAACAGCGTCATGTTCTATTTGCTGAGCTGTTGAAATACAATAACACTGGCATTTTTAGAGTAGGAAAAGTAAACCAATTTCGAGAGGAAAATAAAAATAAAACAGATCATTTTGATACTGTTCACGAATCTGTACAATCCGTGTGCAATGCGGTGCTACTATAATGAGTATTTCATCACACTAAAAACATTAATATGTTCTAATATTAATTAATATATGAGATTAGAGGAGCATTCATTAGAATATAGCATGTACACCGCTTTTGAGGAGGCCGAGGTAACCTAAGGAACCCTACAACACCTAACTTAACAATACAAAACATAATTTGCGAATTTAATTTTTTATTTACTGTAAATCAAAATAAACTTACTTGTGTATGGTCAAATTTGAGCTGAATACATTGCGCATTACAACGAAATAATATTGCACACTCTCAACAGTTATCCGATACATACCCAAGTATTGTGGCAATAATGTTTTCCCATGCCTTTCAACCACGTACTGCAAAAAAAAAATCATACAAGAATCATTAAACGGGTGCGTATTTTAAAGGATTTTTATATTAAAACATGTTAACGAAGTGGTAACGGTGTAGTGGAAAAATCCATTGCTAGTTGATAAAAGAAGGGGCAGCTTATATGGCAAGATCGGAATTAATTCAAAAAATGAAATGAGAGAGATGAGTATGTTTTTTTTTTTTTTTTGTTATAATACATCCTACTGCATCATATGCTCAATCATTTAACTACATGATCTCCCACTTCAAACCTTTCAATTGAAATTCGCACATTAGTTGCCTTTGAAACGTGAGGTAAAATAAGTGAAAAAAAAATGTGGTGTTGAAATAGCTGTAACTTCCATAATAGTAACGTGAGAGCTTCGCCGAATCGAGAGCTGCTGGTGCGTAATTTATAGTATTAATTCTAAATTTAGAATTGTGTAAGTGTTATTTTTTTTTAACTTCCAAAGTGTGCTGTATTAAGTTCTTAACAATTTATTAAGTACATTTTTAAACCTCAAGATCAAAGTAAGTTTCCACATGCCTCCACGCCGAGATTTTAATACAATCATATAACTTGACTTATAACCTACACAATCCCGAAGAAAACGGGTGCTCATAGGTGCTCCCTTTTTTATTTTATTTTTATATCAAAACGACCATTTCATTAGACATTATTAGAAAATTCGTATATTTATTTTACTTCCTTACGTTTTGGTGCAGGTTCACATTCAAATGACCTATTTCTAACTCGTATGGAGCATTTAACAAAATGAAGGAGCCTGGAATGGCCATTAGAACAAAAATTGAATTATTTAAAATTAGACCTTGAAGCCCGCACCCATTGGCACTGTGGAAAGTGTAAATGAGATAAACCACATTATTTCACAATTTTAATAATAGTAGCTAACTTTAAAAAGTATAAGAAAAAAACATACGCAACAAAGTACTTAATTTTTGTTGAAAATCTAAGAAAACATCACTTAAAAAAATTAGTATCTACTAAAAAGAAAAAAATGTGTTTTCTTATTTTTGAATAACCGCTTCTTAAACAGAAAAAAAAAAAAAACAATTCCAGCACACGTTATCCAACATATGATTTGATTCCAGTTTTCGGGGTATCTTGCTCCACTGTGGAACGTCGATCTTCGCACGCGGAACGGTTGAGTGCAATAGTGGTCGCTACAGACTTGTCGCAGAACGAGTTCCGAACGAACAAACGCAAATGGAACAGTACGACCGAATGCGTTCTTTCGATTACCGAAGAACGAAATGGTCGTGCTTCCCCCAGTTTTGAAGCGTGATATACGTTTGAGTGAGATCGAAACACCGATAAACAGAAGTCTAACAAACGATGAGATAGACAGCCATTTATTAGAAGTTAGTGAGTAATTTATATAAAAATCCAAAAATGAATAATATTATATTTGTTTCTCCACTGCACCAAAAAAAGGGGTTTCTTCTTGGAGTGCAATGGACTGGGATCGATCTGAGTGCTTCGGTATTTGGTTGGAAGCGAATATTTAATAAAATAAAATAAAATAAAAATATATTCACGCCACTTACTGGATGATAATGTTTAAGGAACGCGTGCATTCTCTCAATTTCCTCTGATGTCAGACTCTTGATGATGAAAAATTTATCGTAACTCTGATAAAATTGTGCACCTGATTTGCCAGAGGAATCAATTTGAATTGGCTGCGAGCGTGTCAATGACTCACGATAGTCAACATCATCGACATTGAAACGTTCACGTAAATTTCGGAAGACTAGAGGGCAATATTCCTTAACCTTAAAATGCGATGGCATGTTCTCTCTGTAAATGGGAAATATAAATTTGTTAATGTATACAGCTTCGGAGGACCAAGAGATTCTGGGTGAAAATTGTTTGCTCATTTGCGTACTATGCTTCTTCTATCTTATTTATTTAAAAATACAATTGTTCCTCCGAAAAAATAACGTATTTATATTTGACTTTATACAACAACTTACTTGTTAAACAGATGATTGTCAACTTTGATTTTGGAATACGCCCGGAAATCATCTGGCAACAGCATAACTGGTATATTTACATGGCTAAGTTCATTTATCTTTGGATAAATCGAAAATGGATTGTTTAAAATGTATATTGCAAAATGTATTGATAGAAACTTACTGTGTGGTTGATTCCCCACATAAAAACGCTTAGGATGGGTTCATTAGCTCTAAAGAGCTTTACCTTCTGGTGCTTCACGCGAAAGTGTTTCTTCTTTAAGATCCTTGGTTGTGCACTTGAAATTTTCTTTTCCATTGTAGAAGATTGTCTAAATTGTTTTCGAAAACGACAATGGAATTTTCAAACGTTATTTAAATCAAAGAAAGTAATTAAATTCGTTAAAGTAAAGTGTAACTAATGCTACAAAATTGACTCTGCCTAAGATTCTACTTCAGGTAGAGTTCCATATTAAGAGTTATTTGTACTCCTTTACAATATCAATTAGTTCCTGGCCCCATATCTTTCTGATTATCAAATTGACGTAATTGAGGCAATAAGCTCCTTATAAAATTCTTATTCCAGCTTAGTAGAAACAAAATTTGTTATTTTTATTTTTTACTAGCTGACCCGGCGAACTTTGTTTCGCCCATATTCGTAAACTTCAAAAATAACAGTATTTCTCCACTATTTAATGGTGTAATGTTATTATACATATAAACCTTCCTCTTCAATCACTCTATCTATTTAAAAAAAAACGAATCAAAATCCGTTGCGTAGTTTTAAAGATTTAAGCATACATAGGGACATAGGGACATAGGGACAAGGAAAGCGACTTTGTTTTATACTATGTAGTGATAATTAGCACGCTCTAAAGAGGTTATGATAACGCTTATAATTTAGTTTAAAATGCACAGCGCGGGCATTAGGTAAAAAGACGCAGATCCCGATGCAAGTTGTTTTTAAATGCCTGCAAATTGCAACGGAGCTTGGTAAAGCATTCCACATTCGTGTTGTACGATCGACACCCACGTTTAAATGGGAAGAAATCTGGAAACGTTGAAACGTCACATTAGATTCAAAAGAAATATGAAATTACCTAAACTACTAATTTACTTAATGAGACCTCCCGCGAGTGCAGACACCTTGACGTTGGTGCGGGAGCTTAAGCCAACTCACCTGAACCTACTGACAGGATCAACGCCACCAGCCACTGAGTGGTTTCTGTTGATGGGCGATGGGTTTGGTGAACTAAGTCTGCCACCCCTAATCCGAAAGAGTCATGCGACCCGTGCTTATCGGATATGGTTTGCAGTCATGGGTATCCGACTGTATTATTACGGAGCCTCTCTGATACTGGGCCACCTCAGGGAGTAACCTTGGCCTTACCACGTTATACGGGGCTCTGGCGTGGCGGACGATCCTTTCCCGCGCTACTCGTGTGATATGAAACCAACGAATAAAAACAAACCAAAAACAAAAAAAAACGAACTAAAAAGATTGCGGGGTGACACCGCATCTGGATTGGTTAATCAAGTGGAGCAAAGGCTCTGCGATAACTTTTTAAGTTGTCAGCCTGGAACAAACCGAGGAAGCAGTGTTAGGCAAGTGCAAACAAGCACCAGCCAAGACTCCGCCAAATCTAAAATTCCGGTTTCTACACCAATGTTGGTTAAACGCCTTGAAGCTGCCAGACTGGGAAGCGAGAGCCAAATAAGCATATCTTTAGGAGTAAATGAGCATAGTTGCAGGGGCAAATAGAGACGCCATCTGGCGAGGAATTTACCAACTATTTTTGTTTCGGCGAGGTGGTTCCTCTATGTATATAAACTCAATGGTGATACCATTGCAGCTTCAAAGGGAATTAATTGCACTGCTTAAAACCGGCGGGTTTGAACTTAGAAAATGGTGTTCGAACTCACCACGCTTACTAGAGGACATCCCTACTGAACATCAAGAACTGCATTTCCAGATTCAAGCTAGTGACGTTGTTAAAACATTAGGCATTATGTGGGATCCTGCTTCTGACGCTTTTATGTATAAAAGTGAAAATCTAGAACAGCATGCCAAAAACACAAAAAGATCAGTGCTATCCGATATCTCGCAACTGTTTGATCCTCTTGGACTAGTCAACCCAGTTAACGTGCTAGCAAATATATTTATGAAACAGTTGTGGAGAACTAAATTGTCTTGGGATGATCCACTTCCTCAAGAATATGAGAAAAAATGGATAGACTTTCGTCAAGAGTTTACTGTCCTACAACATCTGCGAATACCAAGATTGGCTATCTCATCTGTAAAGGTAGGAGCGCAAATACACGCCTTTGCTGATAGCTCTGAACTGGCATATGGCACCTGTGTGTATATTCGTTGTTTTCAGCACGATGGGAGCATTCAAACCAGTCTACACAGTCACCGACTAACTTTCGAGCCGACAACATCGTTCGCCGACCGGTTTGCTTTCGCTCGCTTCTCGTTGGTACTATCCCGCTATCTCAATAGTAAAATATAACAAACAATTTTTTCTTTCCACTATCGCCTCTCGTCTCTCTTGACCCGTTAGTGTGTGATACCTACAAATCGTATAGTGAAACGAATTTTAAAGCATGGCCCCTGGGCCACCCGCGCAATCGGGAAATCGGTTTAGCGGACTCGACACAGATCCGCTAACCGAACCGAAAGTTAAAAAAAGAAAAAAACCTAATTACATTGGCATTGATACAGTTAATCCAATTCAGATAAATTCAACTTCAACCAACCCTAAATTTATTGTAATCTCATCGGGAAATGAAGAAAAACCCCTCTCCTCCTACAGCGTTTTTCTGCTTAAAAAGCCATAGATGGAATCAGTACTGCTTACGATCAGATTACACAACTCCGCGATGGGAATCTTCTGATTCTGGTCAAATCACAGAAAGTTGCTGACCTATTTCTATCAAACCCTATCCAACCTCTGCCCCATTGTTGTATCACTGCATACACAACTTAACTCATCCAAAGGCACGGTTTACGCGCCATATCTAATAAACGTAACCGAAAAGGAAATTATAAACGAAATGAAACCACAAGGAGTCACCGACGCGTTTAAATTCAAAAAACGTACAGATGGTAAAGAGATCCCTACCGGACTCATCCTTCTCACTTTTGACCGCTTTCGCCCACCGAGACCACAATATTGGATGGTACAACTGTAAAGTGGAGCAATATTTCCCTAACCCCATGCGGTGTCAAAATTTTCAATTACTAGGGCATACAAAAAATAGATGCAAAAACAATCCTTCCTGCGGAAACTGCAATCTCCCTCCCCACAGCCCCCACAATTGCACTCGTGTTTCTTGTGCAAACTGCAACGAAGAACACCCGTCCTCCTCCAAATCTTGTAAACGCTTCATACAAGCCAAAGAAATATTAAAAATAAAAACACTTAATAAATGTAGTATGTTAGAGGCGAAAGAACTTTTTAAAGAACAAAACCCTAACTTCACACTTCCCAAATCGTACGCTTCAATCGCAAACACAGCTCCCCAACCAAATCCTGTTATTAAAGATGTTACCGCCACATCCTCCTTAAACCCAACTAATACAAATCAATCCCCTCTAAACCCCAGCAAAACTTCTCCAGTCGACACCAATAATACCTTCCAGCTTAATACCGTAACACACAACCATGCACCCAAAAGCCCTAATGTGAAATCAGACCCGCTACCCCAATCTACCTCACAGCGTTCAACTTCAACCACAACAAGAGGCTCTAGCTTAAGCCAACATCCAAGCTCATCCAACATAAGCCAACACAATAATCCCACACTCAACCACCAGCAGCCCAATCCCCCCTCAGAACCAACAATCGCTATAACTGACTCTCCAATATCCAAAGTCACACAAACCCTAATAAAAAACAACAATTACTTCTTAGTCCCCCCAAGTACTGAACATGAAAACATCTTAAAATAACCCCATCACCAACCCCGACGACTCCGCTGCCCGGGGTTCGAGCCAACCAGGAACCTCCCGCGTCCCGGTTGGATCGACCCTCGGTCAGCGGAGTCGCAACGTTAAATCAACCAACAGAAAATCTTCCACCTCCAACTTCTCACAATATAACACAGTTTATATTGGGAAGAAGTGTTCTAAACCATTACTTAAAATTCTCCAATGGAATCTGAATGGTTACTTTAACAATTTTCACGAGCTACAATTATTAATAAGTGACCATACACCTTCCGTAATAACACTTCAAGAGACCCACCTACAAGGAAATTACACCCCATACGCACCCAAACAATATAAGCCTTACTTCCATAACCTAACTGCAAATACATCTGCAAAACAAGGAAATGGTTTATTGATTCACCATTCTATCCCCCACACACCTGTAGTACTTGCGAACACTACTATTTCCGCAGTAGCAGTAGAAATTCATCTGGAAACTGTAATTACAGTAATATCTATGTATATTCCCCCCACTCAACCTTTCACCGCCGCAGATATAGACAACATCATCAACACAATCCAAACACCCATCCTCTTAACAGGTGATTTCAACTCTTGGAGCCCACTTTGGGGTTCTGTGGTCGGCAACGTCCGAGGGAAACAAATTGAACGATTTTTGATGAACTCAAATCTGTCCCTTTTAAACGATGGCAGCCCTACCCACTTCTCTACCCATAAAACATTCACGAACATCGACCTGACATCAATATCCCCGCAACTTCTTCCCAACTCTTCTTGGTATATTATCCCACAATCTTCATGGAAGTGATCACTTCCCAATTCTTACCAGCATCAGTCTTCCTTCAAACAACATCTACACCAAACCGGTCTCCAAATTCGTTACCGACCGGGCAGATTGGAATAAGTTCCAAAAAGTAGTTTCCGATTTCTTGGACAACTCACAGCAAAGCTTAAACGTAAACAAAGAAGCCGCTACGATCAATAAAGCCATACGTGCTGCAGCCAATGTTTCGGTCCCACAAACCAAGTGCAACCCAAGTAAATTTCATGTCCCATGGTGGAACCCCGAAATCAGTGCCTTACGTAAAAGAAGCAAGACCTATGGAAAATATTTAAAAAGCAACCCTCTGATTCCAACCTTATCAATTACCGTAAAGCAAACGCCATGTTTCGGAAAAAAACAAAAGAATACAAAAGGGAAAGCTTCCAAAACTTTACAACCAACATAAATCCCAGTTCTTCCAGCAAGAAAATCTGGGCTGATATAAAAATCCTAACTGGTAACTATAAACCTTATTATATAAAAACCCTAACAACACGATTAGGAACAATATCTGACCCGCTTAAAATTTGCGAACACTTTGGCGAAACCTGGTCCAACTACTCCGACGATTCAAACTTTTCCTCTGAATTTCTAGTAGCCAAACGAATCGCCTTAAATAATCCAATTCAAAACTTCACTACATGCCCTTCAGCAAAGTTGATAGAAAAACCCATCAACTTACTCGAACTAGAAAGTTCCCTAAGTTCTGTAAAAGGTAAAACACCGGGATTCGACCGAATTTCCTACCCCATGCTAAAAAACTTACCACCAGTTGCAAAACATCGCATCTTGGGATTATTTAATGAAATATTTGAACAAGGCACCATACCACAGACCTGGAAAACAGCCAGCATAATCCCGATTCCCAAACCTGGCAATCTTAATAGGGATACAAATGGATACAGACCCATTTCTCTGCTTCCGTGCACCGGCATGTTGTTGGAAAAAATTATCTCCAATAGGTTGCTTTGGTGCATTGAAAAAAAGAACTTAATTAATAAAAACTTTGTAAAAGCCTTTGACCGCATTGACATCCATATCATAATTAATAAATTAAAAAAATGGAGGATCGGTCCCAAGATGATCTCGTACATAAAATCATTCCTATCAAACCGTAAATACAGAGTCAAAGCCAACAACGTGTATTCCAATGTTTTTGATTTAAACAATGGAATCCCGCAAGGATCCCCACTCTCAGTCACACTTTTCATTATTGCATACAATGATATAAGCGAAATAATCTCAAAGTTTAAAAGTATTGACCATGTGCTGTATGCCGATGACTTAATCATTATTGCAAAATGCGACCAAATAAACCGCACTAAACAAAGATTTCAATACATCCTTGAGAATCTGGGTGACTGGTGCAAGTTATCTGGGTCCACTATATCCCCCCATAAAAGCAAGCACTTGCACATTTGCAAAAAAAACTAGCTGTAGAAACTTTAACATAGTATTAACAGACTTTTTAATACCAAATGTTAAACACTTAAGTATTTATTTTAGGCGTAATATTTGATGATAAGTTTAATTTTAAGGCTCATTGTCTAGAACTAAGGAATAAACTAACCACTAGGCTAAATATTATTAGATTCTTAGCTTCCAAAAATAGTCTAGTCCATGTCAAATCACTTGTTCATGCAGTAAGATCCATAACATTATCCAAGATCGACTATGGATTGGCAGTCTACGGGAAATGCAGCAAATCTACCCTGCAAACACTAAAAGCAACTTACCACGCAGCTATCAGATCAGCCTTAAGAGCCTTCAGAACCACACCAATAACAAATATCCTCACCGAAGCTGGCCTCCCGACCATTGAAGCCCGCACAGAGTTTTTAACGGCCCGCCTCGCACCCAAAATTTGCGAATCATATAGATCCCCGATCACGGAGGATGCCAAAAGAATAAAAAAAAAACGGAAAAAGACACCCAAATATCCATCCAGCATCTATATCGCACTAGACCTTGCAAAAAAAATAAATCCCCAACCTCTGCTAAAACCAACATCCATCGAAAATTACCCTCCCTGGCTACTCCCCCAGGTCAGCATAAACACAAAGCTCTCAAATACACAAAAAAACTCAACACCTAAGGAAACTCACATTCAACTCTATAATGAAATGATGAACTACTATATTGTAAACTCGTGGGATATTCTATTCACTGACGGATCCAAAAGCGAAGTCGGGACTGGCTACGCAATAGTTACACCCTTCGGCGAAGTTATACTTGCGGAAAAAATACCAAACTATTTCTCAATTTTCTCCACAAAAGCCTTGGCTATATACAAAGCCACAGAACTTGTAAAAGTGTCCCAAAAGAATACCGTGATCTGTACCGACAGCATCTCTACCTTGTACGCTTTAAGGAATGTAAGAAATCGCTCTGGCATCATTAATAAAATCCGCGATAACCTCATTAAGAAAAAATCCAAACTAATTGTCCTCTGGGTCCCCGGACACTCGGGTATCAAGGGGAACGAACTTGCAGACAGTGCAGCTCGTAATGTATCTGCAGAACCAAACACTACATCCTATCCTGCAACCAAAAAAGACTTTAACAAATTAATCAACTCACATTACGAGCAGAAACGTAAACTAGTGTGGAACCAATACTCGCACCTTTACTCCAACCTTAACCCGAACGGGGACCCGGCTACATATCCAACTAAAACAACAACCCATATGAACAAATGCTTTCTGAGGCTCCGGCTCGGACACACACAGTTCTCCCACAGCTACTTGCTCAACAAGGAAAACCCTCCCAATTGCCACCTCTGCCAGTCCGGTCGTATTTTAACAACTAAACACTTCATTTTTGAATGTTACAAAATAAATGAATTATGTGCTCAACTGTTTAATAAAAAACTCCCCGAAATGTTATCAGTACCATCTACCATAAATATAAATAGAGTTTACAAATTAGTAAAAGAAACTAACATAGTAATATAACATAAGCTAGATTGACGGTAGGGCGTGGAGGGAAATCACGACCTGGCGCACTGACCTTTCTTTGGCCACAGTAGTCTTAGTCGTGGGTCTATCTGCTCCCGATCGTCACCAAACTATCTTTAAATTATGTATATTATAAAGACCAGCCGAAAGCCCATGTAGCTAGTGCTGTTTAATTCGATTGGCATTAATATTGTAATTTAATTTTACTTGTTAATGGATATTAATAATAATAATAATAATAATAACAAACCAGTCTATTAGCAGCAAAATCCAAAGTCGCTCCCACCAAGAGCACTTGCCTGCCTCGACTTGAACTATGCGCAACTGAAATGATGGCACAATTTGTGCATCGAATTATACAAGTTCTACGTATCAAATTTGACAACATCTATTACTGGACTGATTCATCCATTGTTCTAGCTTGGCTGTCTGCTGAATCATCAACTTGGAAGACATTCATTGCCAATCGTGTCTCATCAATACAGGAAACAACCACTCTTCAACAAGGGCGACACGTTGACTCCAAGCTGAACCCTGCCGACATCGTATCCCGCGGGGCGCGACCTTCATCGTTGATTCACTCTGAAATGTGGTTTTTTGGACCAAGGTTTCTAAGACAAGATCAGGAACAGTGGCCATCTGTTAGAACGTCGAAAGGTCAAAATCGTGCTAACGACACAAAATGAACCTGATTTAATCACAGAGATCAAATATCACAACTCTTACAACAGACTACTGCGTGTTATTTCCTATATGTACAGATTTAAAATCAATGGCCATGCCATGGGTATGAACACCGATGGACTTCGCGGCCCAATCACAGCGACTGAATTGAAAAATGCACTACGCGTCGTCCTAAAACTAATTCAGCGTCTTCATTTTGAGCAAGAGCTAGAATATCTGCACAAAGGATCTGAAATTCCCAAGCGAAGTAATCTTCGGTCGCTTACCCCATTTCTGGATACAGATGGGCTGATTCGAGTTGGTGGTAGACTAAAAAATTCGAACTTGACATTCGCTGCGAAGCATCCAATTCTGCTGCCCACATCGCATGCCTTCACCAGTTGCATCATACAACATCTTCATCACAAGCATGGTCATCTGGGCCCGCAGAATCTTCTAGCTGTAGTTCGCCAGCAATTCTGGCCAATAAACGGACTGACTTTATCAAAAAAGGTCGTGAGAAAGTGCATATTGTGTGCCCGATGCAGACCTAAGCGACTCGAACAATTGATGGGAGACTTACCAGCATCGCGTGTCCTACCAGCAAGGCCATTCTCGACAGTTGGCATTGATTTTTGTGGTCCCTTTTCAGTACACTAACGCAGGAAGCGTGTAGTACCGACAAAGGCTTATGTATCGGTATTCATATGCTTTATCACTCGCGCAATGCATATGGAATTAGTCGAGGATCTCACCTCCGCCTCGTTCATAGCAGCTCTCAGACGTTTTGTAGGTCGCAGAGGATTATGATCCACGATCTATAGCGACAACGGGCTCAATTTCACTGGCGCACGGAATGAGCTACATGAAATTTATAAACTCTTTTTAAATACTCAAAGCAACGCCGAGATCTTAAACATGTGCGCTGAAGATGGAATTGAATGGAAGACAATACCTCCTAGGTCTCCGCATATGGGTGGAATCTGGGAAGCTGCTGTTAAATCAGCTAAGTTTCACATGAACAGATTAATGCATCTTATTACTCCAACTTATGTGGAACTATCCACTATCCTTGTCCAAATTGAAGCAATTCTGAACTCGCGACCCCTTACGCAAATATCAAATGATCCTAACGACTTCAATTTTTTAACTCCTGGTCATTTTCTCACAGGTGGCCTCTAACTACAATCGCGGAGAACAGCATTAAAGATGATCACCTCAACCGACTTTCACGCTGGCAAGCCATCCAATGGGTTACGCAAACATTTTGGACAAGGTGGTCCTCGGAGTACTTACAAGGGCTTCAAAAACGCACTAAGTGGACGCTGACCGCCAAAAATGCAGCTATTGGTACGCTCGTAGTTCTTAAGGATGATAGTCTTCCCCCCTCAAGTGGAAAATGGCCCGAATAGTTGCACTACACCCTGGAAGTGACGAAATTATACGCGTGGTTACCGTAAAAACTTCGTCATCCATACTTAAAAGATCAATAGCACAAATTTGTATTTTACCAGTTGAAGATCCCTTGCCTCTTCAAGGTGGGGAGCATGTTCACGACGATTAAACTTCAAATAAATTCTAAATTCTAAAATAAATTCTAAACTATGAATACTGTGATTGCCCATCTGGCAACTCCATATTTTCTAAACTTGGTTAAATGAAATAAGATTATGTACACCCTTCCGGTCATACCAAGTGAAAAGTTGTATATATACTGTCTCTTTCTTAAGAATAAAATCACTTTTCCTGTTGACATTAAATTCGTTGGTTCGGCTTATTCTTATCTCTACTTATAATAAAACTGTAGGCAATTTTTTTGTTACCTAATGGCGTGAACACTACTGCACTGATTTCGATGAAACTTTTTTTGAAATGTTTCTTAAGATTCTGTGCAACATATAGGCTATTCCTTTCATAGCCATGCCTATTTTTTGGAGCGTTTTTGACCATAATGTGTTTTTTTTCTGACTTTACTGCCTTTAACTCGCCATTACTCAGATAATTCTTAATCAATGCAAACAAAACAAAATACTTAGGTGAGCCAACGCTTTTATAGTTATTTCAAGCCATTAATCAGCTTTCTATGTCCTCTAGAAGCTGAGCTACAACCTAAAATCTAACACGAAAAAAATAAATTTATTTTCTCAAATCGAATATTATCAGCAGCCGCGGTTCTTGATCATTGTTCTGCTTGGTGTGGGGTGGTGTGGTGGCGAACATCGCACAAGCACGTTCATATGAAAAAAAAAAAAACAGCGACCAGTTTCTGAGGAAATGCGCAGATGGCTGATGACGTGTGGTGTGGTGTGGTGAGGGACGTATGGTGGAGGTGGTGTATATAGAAATTGAGTACATGGTTTTTGTTTTAATGGTTGTTATAGTACCTACGTTGATACCTACAGTAAAGAATTGAAGAATTCAAGAAGTAAAGACGATATAATGTAGGTGAATTATGTTGTTTGATTTACGTATTGTTGGTGTAGATACAAATTTCCATTCAGGCTTTTGTTTTAGTGGTTGTTTTGATATTACGTACGTTGATACCTTCAGTAAGGAAGTGGAACTTTAGTACTTACAATGTTGAATTTAATTTACATTGGTGTTTTAGGTAAATAGGTTTGTTTGATTTATTGTTTCACATTGACAATGTTCACCGCTTTTTTTTTTTAGCTAGACTGTTGATTTTAAACAAATACTGTGCCGTTAAGAAAACGGTCAAATCTCTTTTATTGGAAATTACACAGTCTTACGCCGCGTACGAAGTTGCGGGCACAGCTAGTCGCGGAATAAAATCGCAATTTAATTTCGACATCGCTGGTCAATAGCATAATCGCGAACAAAGGTAAATAATAATTTCTTTCTCAACCGAAAAAAGCAAACCCACTAAGCGCCCTTTATCATTTCACTCTGTGAACTAATTCTTGCATGAGACGCTATTAACTGTCATTCTCTGAAAATAATTATGCAGAGGTTTTTCTTGTACGTCTTATTCCCTGTTTGTTGTCGTATGCAGAGAACCTTCCATCCATCTCTTCGAATCAATATCAATGAGAAATCGATAGGAGGGTTGTGCACATGAAAGCACACAGAATGATGGGGGTGGTTGTAGTTGCAGGTGCTATATAAAAATGGATTGAAAGAAATACCTTTAGCCAATTATTGTGTCCTAGACACGGTGTGGGAAATTTAATATATAGTGAGAAAAATGGCGAAGACAACAAAAATCCAGAGACATTATAATAATCATATGATGCAGGAAATGTATAGCAAAGTTCACGAGAAAACCACCCAACAACTTGCTCTATCGCACGTGTATCATTCACCCCTTGGCAGCACACAGAGACGAGTTCGACGTATAGGAAATCCGACACTTGCATCGGAATAGGGCTGACTTATGCCTATTCTAGGTACAACCATGACTGTATCTGAAAACCTTTCACCTGTATCATGAGGTGGCTACTAGTAGACATTCACTTCTCTAGGCTTCACGGTTCACGCCTATTCCTGGTCAAATACCTGTCGCTGCAGCGCAGATCTCCCCCGACCTTGTCAGCTTAAGAGGACGGTTGAAAGCCTTAAAGCGCTTAAATCCCCAGATGGAGACGGTATCTCCTGCCCAACTCCAGATGGTGTTCACAATTTTAAAAAGGAACATGTCCGGTCCCGCATTCTGAAATACTACCTGTGCCTTGATTTTGTGCGGTTTTTGTCGCAATTGCGCTAGGGAACGTTCCGAATCGGATTTTAATGTGTGAGTGCACTGCGCACTGAACCAGCGTGACCGTTGTGCAAAAAGTTGACACTTTTTTCGAGGATTCTAATACAATTAGTTGGTACATTTTCCCTTTTTTTAGTTGAAAAAGGAACTTGGCAAATTCTTTAAACGACTGTGATTTCCAAATAAATATGTTTAAATTTAACGCGGTTGAGAATCACAATACTATTATAACGTTAAGCGAGGCAATACTTTTTAAATATT
Organism: Cheilosia urbana; assembly: GCA_946477585.1. NCBI lineage: Eukaryota > Metazoa > Arthropoda > Insecta > Diptera > Syrphidae > Cheilosia > Cheilosia urbana. The sequence goes on from OX297857.1 coordinate 9,081,951, forward strand.
GTGTGAAAGTTCTAAATTTGCAGAGAAGCTTTAGGCCCCAATTATAGCCATCAGTTAAACGGAACCGTAAAAATGTTCTTTTGCTTTTTTTGACCACTTATGTATGTGGTATTCGATTGGGCGCTCTCAGGGCACTTTTTTTGCTCTCAGAGCAGTTTTTATGTTCGTTTGGTACAAAAAACAAAGCAATCTTTTTCAGATTTCAGAGCACTTTTGCGAATCTAGATATTTTCTCAGATTTACCAACACAAGTGCGTTTGAGTTTGACAACTGGTGGAGGGCGTTTAGGTTTTCGTGATTTTGTTCTACAGCAAAGAAAGGCATTGCATCGGGTGAATTTATTTTAGTAAATTAGTTATGTATAAATATTTCAAAATCAATCGAGACGCAAATTTCGAATGTGAATGGAAAACGTTTTGAAAAGTGTTGAAGGCTAAACATATTCGAATTGCACGAATATTATCACAAAAAAGAGCAAGTGACGTTTTTATGTTCGATAAGCCACACGAAATCTGAAATCTGAGAGCGAATCTGAAGAAGCTCAAATGAATACCACATTAAACTTGATGGTTCACCTTAATCTAGATTTTAAAATGTTGCTTATGAATTATAAAGTTAATTTATCACAAAAAAAAAGAAGAAAAAGTAATAATAATAAGCAAATTATCTTTAAATTTTCTAGAAAAATAATTTATTAATTTTTCTGTGATCGGAAAACGTTTTTCGTACGGAACAAATTTTAAATTCTTATTTTAGAAAAATGAATATGATAAACTAAATTTATAATTCATAATCAACATTTTAAGATCAAGATTGAGGTCCACCATCAAGTTTAAGTGGTCGAAAAAAGAAAAAAAGAAAATTGGTACGGTTTCGTTTTACGTATGACATTTGGACCTTAGTAATATTGCCCTTTATTGCTTCACCGCCCTGAGTGTTAGAGAAAGGTTATAAATTACAGTTTTTTTTTTACGCCCGCAATACATACAGACGGTAAATTTATCACTTTCATCTAAATTTTCATAAAAAAAAAAATAATAAACACACATTATATGTAGATGTCCTTAAGATAGTTAAAAAAAAAAGATGCAATTCGTTTTCGAACGACAAATTTTAAAATGAAAACCTTAAAGCCTTGATTTTGAATTATAAATATATCAGCTCACATTTATATCGACAAACTATGTACTTTATCATTGAATTTATTTAAATAAAGAATAATAATAATAATAATAATAATAATATTATCGACATTTTAAGATCTCGTTCATTTTAGTTGCAAAAAAAGTTGCAAGAAAAAAGTGCCTTTTCTGAAGCTCTTCTGCAAACTTAGAATTTTCTCACAATATTTAACAAGTATTTGCTAGTTTTAACCGAAAATAGTGTTGTGATAGGGAACAGCGTTATAATTTAAACATATTTATTTTGTAATCACAGTTTTTGAAAACTCTCCAAAGTGTCTTTTTCAACTAACAAAAAGGAACAAATAAGCAACAAATTTTATCAGGGTCCTCGAAAAAAGTACCAAATTGTCGCACAACGATCACGCTGTTGTCAGTTGTTCTCATCCGACATCCTTCTCGCAACCTAAATAGGTTGCGTATGGGAAAGCGCCCCTGGAATTTTCAGGAACAAGGCCACAATAGAACAGGAAATATTGGAAGCTGTCAGTTCTCGACATCACGCACACATTTATAGAATCCGCCTATACGTGAACCCTTTCCGCGACCGCAATTGCGACAAAAACCGCACAAAATCAAGGCACTGGCATTGAGTAATATACCTCGTGTCTGTGGGCGGTCGGTTGTCACAAACAGGGCTGCCAATGTTGAGCCCAGAAATCACCCAAAAAAACAAGTAGATTTGAAAAAAATTAGATAATGAAAAAAAAATCTATAAAAAAAAACAAATTTATACAAAAAAATTGTTTTGCGTTTAACAATTACAGCTTTTAAAGAATAAGTTGCACAAATTAATAGGTACATGGTACATTAATTTATTTTAAAAAATTAACAGGAACCTTTTGTTTCATGCAACTCAACGGGCACATTTAAGAATCTAGTTATCTTAAGTCAACTACAGTGGGTGATCAAATTACTATGGCCACCTTAAAATATATAATTTTTTCAGGATTTAGTGCAAATAAATGAATTCTTTAACCCTTATAATAGTGTGGTAAATCAGGCACTTAGTGACAGGCACTTAGTGAATCACACACTTAGGAATTGTGGTGAATCGGGCACCTGGTAACAATCTGTTTCCCTCTTAAAGTTCCACTTCTGATTGGAGACTGGAATTGTATTGCAGTTTGTATTAGTTCATTCTAGAACCATCTAGAGAAGATATGGAGTATACATCTGGGATCTATCTACTTCTGGAACATTCGCCGATAGGTGGCAGCGCGGATATAAAAGGGGCGCGTTGACAACAGATGGGCAGTTGATTTTTAACAAGCGATGGTGTTAAGTTCGAAAGAGTAATCGGTTGTGAGATAAGTGGGAAGTAATAGAATAAAGCGATTGGATTGAGACGTTGAAGAATTGATTAAAGTGATATTGTTTTGGAGATAAATAAGTGGATATTTGGAAAGTGTAAATAAAGAGATTTTATTGGAACAGTTGAACAGAATAGTGTTTTATCTTTTCGAATCCCAGCCTGAATGTAACAATAGACTTATTTTATTTAAAAATAGATTTATGGCTAATAAGCTTTCAACAAATAATATGTGGTAGCACTTAGCAGTGCTTATTTTTGTGGCAGCCATCTTTCAAAATGGATGCCTCATTTTTTTATAGGCTGAGCTTTTCATTTCTTGGGGTTTTTAACGTTTTTTTTTTTTACGAAAAACCAATGGTTGCTGTTTCGAAATCGGTATTTGTGATAAGAAAGTGCTGTGTGTTTACTTATTTTTAAGTTTTTGTGCATTCAGTTTGAGTCTGGAATTTATTATAGAGCCCTTTTGGTAAAGACGCCGTTCAAGCCATGGGTAGAAGAAAAGACCTTTCGGCGGCAAAAGTTTATGAAATCAACATCTTGCTATTAAATACTGAGCATGTGCAGAGAAAAATAGCAGTAATTGCAGGAGTGGCAAAGTCCTCTGTGGACAAAATAAAAAAATACATAGACGAAAATGCTGTCCTTTCGCCTATGAGAGCCGGAAGATCTGGGCGAAAAAGAATTACAATGCCACGAAATGACCGCAAAATTAAACAGATTTGAATTAACAATAGGAAGAAACCACGTAAGATTCTAACAAGTTTGATCCAGGAGTCAGGAATTGAGATTTCTGATATGATAGTTCGACGTCGCCTGAAAGATATGGGTTTTGCTTGCCGCCGTCCAGCAAACTCCTTACAAAAGCGATGATGGAAAAACGCCTTAAATGGGCTAAGGTTCATAAGGACTGGACATCGGATGATTGGCTTAAGGTGAGAACTTATTGTGTCGGCTTTCAATATGTTTTTTTTATCTTTCGGAGATATGTTTTCCCGATTTTCCTGGCACGCGTTTTTTTGTAGGTCTGCTTTTCCGATGAATCAACAGTTAAGATTTTGTCGGATAAGTCCGAGTTTGTTAGGAGGAGGGCAAACGAAAAATATAAAAAGGAATGCATAGTAGAACGTGTGAAACATCCTCTAAGCATTATGGTTTGGTCAATCATCAGTGGGCAAGGAACTGGGCGTCTCTACATTGTTGAAGGAACCATGCGACAAGACCAGTACATTCAGGTCTAATCCTCAAAAATGTTGCCACAAGTGTAGGAATGGTTCCCAAACGGCAATTTTATTAATATGCATGACTCTGCACCTTGCCAGAAGGCATTTTTGCAGAAAAAAAATGTCGAGGTTCTGGAATGGCCGGGAAGCTCTTCCGACCTTAACCCCATAGAAAATCTTTGGGAACTAATGAAGAGAGAAATAGGCAAGGAAAAATTACAAATAAGCGAGCATTGATCGAAAGTCTAATCGAAGTATGGCATTGGAACGAAAATATTAAAACTAATTGCTTAAAATGCATCGAAAGTATACCAAAAAGGGTTAAGGCTATTATAGCGGCAAAAGGCAATGTAACAAAATACAATTTTTTTTTAGTTTTACAGTACTCTATTTAAATAAAACTATGTTATTTTATTAGTTTATAAGTCTCTTCTAATATTAAAAAATAAATAAAGCTTAACAAATATAAAACACAAAAGTTATGTTGGTCTATCTTTCAAATACAAATTCATCATCCAACCGCTGAAGTTATTATACTTGGTGACTTCAATGCCCATAACATGGATTGGCTACGATATTCTAACCGAACGGACGAGGCAGGGAAACGAGCTGAAGACTTCGCCATTTGCTGCAATTTCACTCAGCTCGTTGATGAGCCCACGCGAATTCCAGACAATCCAACAAATTACGGAAATACTCTCGATCTGTTTCTCACAACAGAGCCAGATAATTATGAAATAAAAGTGTCTGCTCCCTTAGGGAATTCGGATCATGCTCTAATATCTGCTATCCTCTCTATACCGATACCAATAGGAGCGAAAAAGGATCGTTATCGTTCGATTTGGAATTATAGTAAATCTAACTGGGACGAGCTGCGTAATTTCTTCGCTTCGTTGCCATGGGCTGATATGTGCTTTAGAGATACTGATGTCAATATATGCGCAGAAGCCGTAACCGAAAATATTTTACTCGGTATGGAACTTTATATTCCACATTGCATCAAAAAATTAGCTTCAAATAAACCGTGGTTTAACAAAGAATGCAAGCGAGCTACCGCAGCGAAAAACAAGGCTTTCCGTGAATGGCGGTCAAACCCTTCAGAACTAAAAAGATCTGAATTTACAATTCTTCGAAGTATATGCAACCTAATTATTGAATCGGCGAAGACAACTTACAGCGAAAGAGTCACTAACAAAGTGATTGGATGTCCTAGCGGCTCACGCGCATTCTGGTCCAAGGCAAAGGCAATCAGTAATAACTTTAGTTGCTCTTCTTTTCCAACTCTAGTAAAAGAAGACGGCACGCTAGCAACAGCACCTAAAGAAAAGGCAGATCTTTTCGCTGGCATGTTTTCAAAGAATTCCACCCTATTCTGCACTACTAGAGCCACCAAATATCCCGAGGATACAATCATCGATGGCAGAAGTGAAATTTCGGCCTCGAATAATTCAACGCATCCTTAAAGAACTAGATTGCAATAAGGCAACGGGACCCGATGGAATCCCGGCTATAGTACTCAAGAACTGTGCACCAGAACTTGCACCTGTACTCTGTAAGCTGTTTATCATGTCGTACTCCCAGAAGACGTTTCCTTCTTGCTGGAAGACCGCTCGCATTCAACCTATTCCAAAGAAAGGGAAGAAATGTCTGCCACAAAACTATCGTCCAATAGCGTTACTTTCAATGCTCTCTAAAGTAATGGAAAAGGCAATAAATGTCGAAATAATCAAATATCTAGAAGGCCATCGATTAATAAGTGACAGGCAATACGGATTTCGGAGCCGTCGTTCCACTGGTGACCTGTTTAACTACGTAGCGCACTTATGGACACAATCAATTGAACAACACGGCGAATCCAGAGCCGTAGCCTTGGACATATCAAAGGCATTTGACCGAGTCTGACATAGAGCCCTATTAGGCAAGTTAGCGTCTTACGGATTACCACAACAACTCTGCGGATGGATGCAAAATTTTCTTCTGGGAAGATCGATCCAAGTTGTTGTAGATGGTGTATCATCCAATTCGTTTGCTATAAATGCAGGAGTGCCCCAAGGATCTATTCTTTCTCCAACTCTATTTCTTCTCCACATCAACGATTTGCTTGGATCGACAAATAATAATATCTACAGCTTTGCAGATGACAGCACTCTTATATCCTCCATCTCGAACAATGGGCCTGTGAATACGGCTACATCACACAGTCAGAGATGTGAACAAATTAATTCTCTAAATGATGATCTGGACAAAATCTTGAAGTGGGGAAAGGACAACTTGGTTGTATTTAATGCAAACAAGACAGCTCACAACATTTTCCAGAAAAAATGCATCAACAGATCCAAATGGATGACCATCCAATCCATCACAAGGACTCAATGCACCTTCTAGGAGTCACAGTCAATTCAGGAATCAAATGGCAGGACCACATATCTTATATCGCAAAATCGACGTCCGCAAAGTTGAGCTACCTATTTAGAGCAAAGAGGTACTTTAGCCCCAAGCAACTTCTCCTTCTCTACAAAGCACAGGTTAGACCAGGCTTTGAATATTGTTCCTGTTTAAGTCAAAATGCTCCTCAAAATAGTACTAACAAAAAACATTTCATTATGTATCCCCCTTAACAATATTAATTTTACTGTCACCGCATAGAGGGCACTTCAAATGTTAAGAATGACGAATCTATGCCTACCATATTTTCGCAAACTTTTGTTCCATCGTTCTCTTCTTTTACAAACCATCATAGAGGTAAGACCTATCTGTCCTTAGAAAGAAATAAACCACATTATCATTTTCATATGACTAATTGCTGCGTTTTTTATTCTTGATTCACGCCATCATACTGAGGGATCATTTTGCATCCCAACATTTGGTCCTACACGATCCGGATAATTAAATAAGAGAGAGTACGAGAAGACAAAATTTCCTTTTATTCTGCACGCACTCAACTTCATCCACGTGTTTCCCAACCATCACAATTAATACATCGATCTTATCAGCATCATCATACCAGACTACTCATCGGAATAGAATTCACCCAAGGTCAAGAGATCCAACGGCAGCCACAATCAGAGATTCAACATCAGTCCATTGCGCTAAACATTTGGCCGCTTAACATTATCAACGAAAAATCCGCTATCCCAGATTCATCGCTCGCTCCCGCATTTGCTACATCAAAATTCTACCAAAACTTCGTTGTAAAAGGTATGTGTTCTGCATGTTTGTTGGTGCAATTCGGTTTTGTTTTTTTTTCTATTAAATTTATCATTATTATCGAATTAGTCAGTGCATAAGTTGTTAGTTCGAATACACGCCCCACGTGCTCAATAAATTAATTAAAATCATAGAAAATGACAGACAATATGGAAACTTTTATCTTTTGCGCGGATCATTTAGTAGAGTACTTTGCTGATTTAAAAGAAATCCCAAAATGTTCATTAACACTAATGTCGCTTGAAGCAAGAAAGATTGAGCTCGGGGATTTGTGGGCAGAGGTCAAAGCTGCATACTCAGATTGCGTTCGTGGGACTTCGGAAGTGCTTACACAAGAGAATTTAAGTGCAGTGAAGGGTAAATTTAAGCTATCGAGAGAAACGTATATAGGGTGCTTAGAATACATTTTAAGTGCATCTCGCCAATTAGGTATATCCAGCAACGACAATAAATCTATGGATCGTCTCGAAAACGAAGCGCTTAGTAATCCGCAAGCCTCTCAGACGATGATATTGCCTAATACGCAGGAGAATGTTTCTAGTATTTCCCAAACTAATTCATTCTCACTTCCGCCATGCGATTCGGAATTATTTCACGGCGATTATCTATCGTGGCCATCGTTTCGAGATATGTTTTCCGCTGTGTACATCAAACATTCTCGTTTAAGCCCCGTTCAAAAATTATTTCACCTTCGTGCCAAGACCCGAGGGGAAGCATTCAACATTGTAGCCAAATTTTCTTTAACGGATGATAATTTTGAACTCGCATGGAAGGCTCTCGTTGATCAATTCGAAAATAAACGTATTTTAGTTAATAGTCAGTTAAAAGTGTTGTTTAATATACCGAATATCACAGTTGAAACGCATAAATCTCTCAAACAACTTCATCGTGAAGTTAATGACTGTCTTTCTGCTTTAGTATCCTATGGAATTAACACGGATTCTTGGGATTCATTCGTTACGTTTCTAGTTTCTAACCATCTGCCGGAAAAAACTCTTTCATTATGGGAACAAGATTTAGAAAAGCCATCTGAGATTCCAACGTGGAATGCCATGAGTCAGTTTATTGCCGCGAGGTGTAAAGTACTAGAAACAGTAAGTGATTTTCGGATTACGACAAATCCTAAGTCAATTTCCAAAGTTTCACAGCCTAATGCAAACAGAAAATTTAATGCATATCACACCAAATCACCTAAGCATTCATGTTTGGTATGTAAGGACAGCCATCCCATCCGAAGTTGTCCTAAGTTTGTACAAATGACTGTTCGAGATAGACTTGACGCCGTTCGAAGCAACAATTTGTGTTTCAATTGCCTTTCTTCTTATCATAGCTTACAATTATGCAAAAGCCAGTTTACTTGCAATTACTGCAAGAAGCGCCATCACACACTACTTCATACGCAAGAATCGGTAAGTGATAAGCCATCTTCATCAGGAACTTTCCGATCCAATTTAGATCCTCATTTACAAATACAGTCCACTAATCAATCATTTCCAGCTGATGTCAAATCGTATTTCTCGACTTCAAAAAAGCAGATACTTTTGGCAACAGCTTTAGTGTCCGTCTATATTCAGGGTACTAAACACACTCTCCGAGCATTAATTGACCCTGGGTCAGAAGTCACTTTAATTTCTAAAGCTGCTCAAGTACGCTTAGGAATCCCATTCATGCGCACGTATGCTCAAATATCTGGCGTTAACGCGTCATTAGCCACAACGTCTAACATGCAATGCCACTTTACTCTCGCCCCTGTCTCAACTTCAGACATCCACATTTTCGCACAAGCTCTTGTTGTCGACAATCCAACTGGAAAGCTTCCATCTCAAACAATTGACTCACTTGACCTATCAGAAATATCGGAGCTCCGCCTTGCTGACCCTTATTTCTACAAATCTTCGCGAATTGATTTGCTCATAGGGGCTGATCTTTATCCAGAAGTGATTCTAAATGATCTTCGTCACAATATTCTAGGCAATCTTGTCGCTCAAAGCACAATTTTTGGCTGGATCATTTCCGGTCCTATACCGACTGTAAATAAATCATCATTTACAGCGTTTGTTACGTATTTTAATAAACTTTCTCTCGATGATGAAATCAAGCGTTTTTGGGAGGTTGAAGAGGTAACGGAGTGTAGACCGCTTTCAAGCGAAGATACATATTGCGAGAATTTATTCTCCCAAACAACATACCGCGAAACTGACGGAAGATACGTGGTTAAGCTTCCATTTAAAATTGAGTTTCCTAAGAGCATGCAACTTGGATTGTCACGTCAGATCTGTGAAAACCGCTTTAGAAATTCAGAACGTCGATTGAGATCGAATCCGATTTTAGCATCTGAATATCACAATGTTGTGTCAGAATACGCTGAGGTTGGCCATATGAAAGAAGTGCCCTCGCAGGAGTTGTCCACTGATAGCAATGTGGCCTCATATTATATGCCGCACCATGCAGTTATAAAACCAGAGAGCGCCACCACAAAACTCCGCGTGGTCTTCAACGCGTCAAACCCATCCGAAAACGGGAAGAGCCTTAACGATATCCTTTATACGGGTCCTATTTTACAGCAGGATCTAGTTTCTCTTATCCTCAGATGGAGAACATACCAATACGTTTTTAATGCTGACATAGCCAAAATGTATAGGCAAATACGCGTCCACTCTAGCCATACACCTTTTCAAAGGATTCTGTTCAGAACGTCTCCGAATGAGAGACTTAAGGATTTTGAGTTGCTAACAGTGACATTCGGCGTTAACTGCGCACCCTACTTGGCGATACGCACACTCCTACAGCTAGCCGATGATGAAGAATCTAAATTTCCCCTCGGTGCGACAATGCTTCGCAACGACTTCTACGTGGATGACCTGTTGTCGGGATCTCATTCCCTCGAAGAAGCGCTCAGAGCTCAGTCGGAAATTATATCAATTCTTAAAACTGCTGGTTTTGTCTTAAGAAAATGGACTTCTAACCACACTTCCTTGTTGCAAAATATACCAATGGATCATCTTTGTAACGAACGATTTCTAGATCTCAATGACCAAAGCTCGATCAAAACCCTTGGTGTCTACTGGAATGCTAGTTCAGACGCGTTCCACTTCCAGACCAAACCAATACCATTTAGAATCACATGCACAAAACGTGAAGTTTTTTCCCATATCGCTAAGATCTTCGATCCAGCTGGTTGGCTTGCACCTATAGTAGTAAAAGCAAAGATTCTGATGCAGCGAGTATGGAAGGAAAAAACCCAATGGGATGAAAATCTCACACCGCTATCGTTATCTGCCTGGGAACGGTTTACAGCATCTTTTCCAGATGTTAGCAAACTCCGAATACCTCGATGGGTCAAAACAGGTTGTAGTACTATGACGCAAATTCATGGGTTTTGTGATGCGTCGGAGCAAGCATATTCAGCCGCTATCTACGTTCGTATCTTAAAAAGTCCCAATGAAATCGCGTGTCATCTGTTATGTGCAAAGACGAAAGTTGCACCCGTTGATCCAATATCTTTACCGAGATTGGAACTGTGCGGCGCTGTGCTTTTGGCTAAGCTCATGTCATCTATGGTTCCCATTTTTAAATTACAAAATCCCTCGATAATTTTATGGACAGATTCCTCTATTGTTCTCGCGTGGCTTGAAAAACCACCCTGCTCCTGGCAAACCTTTGTTGCAAATCGCACGAGCAAAATAAAGAGGTACGTTGGAGGGGTCAAATGGAGGCATGTGTCTTCAGGGGATAACCCAGCTGACCTCGCAACGAGGGGGATGACTCCTGGTGAACTTATTGACAACGAGCTGTGGTGGCATGGTCCAGAATGGCTACGCAAAGCGGAGTTGGTATGGCCACATTCCACTCACACCGTTGTCAATGAAGCCGACCTTGAAGTTAAGCCTATTAAATCTTTTTATACTCATTCACACCAAATTGAAGATATACTCTCAAGATTTTCATCTCTTCCTCGAGCCCTTCGAGTAATCTCGTATATATTACGGTTTTTGCACCACACAAACCCTCGTTTCAGATCTCGATATGTGAATACAAGTCGTGATATTCAGCGAGAAGAAATCATTTTCGCTAAAGAAAGATTTGTAATCCTTTCTCAGCGAATCTATTTCCAGAGTGAATACAACGCACTGGAAAATAATGAACCGATTAAACGATCGAGTAAGTTGCTTACTCTCAACCCGACTTTAGATTTTAAGGGTATAATGCGGGTCAACGGTCGACTTATTTGTTCTAATATGTCATGGGCTGAAAGATATCCAATTATCCTCCCATACGCATCAAAATATGCGAAGCTTCTTTTGCAATTTGTCCACGAGATTTCACTCCATGGAGGAAACCAATTAATGTTTCTCCTCATACGTCAAGAGTATTGGATACCTAAGCTCAAAAATCTGATAAAGACATGTGTCAACCACTGTAAGGTTTGTGTGATTCACAAAAAACATCTGCGCTCCCAAATTATGGCAGCACTGCCCCCTGAAAGGTCAGAGTTCTCAAAACCATTTTCTAAGACTGGCGTTGACTTTGCTGGCCCTTTCGAAATAAAGTCCTTTCTTGGTAGAAGCTGTCGAATTACTAAGGGCTACGTATGCTTATTTGTTTGCTTCTCAACTAGAGCTATCCATTTGGAAGCCACCACTGACTTGTCTACGGCAGCTTTTCTCGCAGCTTTCCAGCGATTTATTGCCAGAAGAGGTCTTCCGCAAGATGTGTACTCCGACAACGGGACTAACTTTGTTGGATCTGATCGAATTCTTAAGGAAAATCTTAGAAAGTGTCTCAATGAGACCCAATCTGCGTTATATGCTTCGCACAGCCCCAGACTTTCGTGGCATTTTATTCCGCCAGGTGCTCCGCACATGGGTGGCCTGTGGGAGGCGGGCATCAAAAGCTTCAAAACCCATTTTAAAAAGGTAGCTTCTGGTGCTAAGCACACACTCGAAGAGTTTTCGACATTACTCTGTCGAATTGAGGCGTGTCTTAACTCTCGTCCCATTTCTGCACTTTCCGAAGACCCGAACGAAAATCTGGCTCTCACACCTGGACACTTCCTTATAGGAAGTCCTCTTATCTCTTTGCAAGAACCCGTATTGGAAAACTCCCCAATATCCCTTGTGAACAGGTGGGAAAAGCTTAAGCTCCTTCACCAAACATTTTGCAAAAGATGGAAGGAGGAGTACCTCAAGGAAATGCACAAAAGGTACAAATGGAAGTTTCCTCAAAGAAATATACAGATAGGGGATATTGTCGTCGTAAGAAAAGAGTTGTTACCGCCTACCGAATGGCGACTGGGACGCGTAACTAACGTTTTTACCGGCAATGATGGTAATGTACGTGTGGCTACTATTCGAACACAACAGGGAGAAATAACAAGACCCATTGTTAAACTTTGTGTTATTCCTTCTGAATAGCACATCCGCTGACTATTAAATTTCCTTTATATTATCACTTATATTGTTGCTTATATTAAGAGACCGAATAAGATGAATTGCACCAGTATTTATGCACAACATATCCCTTTGTATTTGTAGCGACTTAATAAGTATTGTATGTTAACAATTTGTTAAGTTACTAGGTATAAGTGTATATAGTTTAGCTATCCCTATTAATTTTCCTGTCCGGAGTGAGTGGAACCCCTTCGAAAAACCAAAAGGTTCCCCATCTGAATCCTCGATTCAGATATAGGGCTTAGATTATTATATTGTGTAGTTATTTGCAGAACAATATTCTGCAAGGCGGGCGGTAATGTTTAAGTCAAAATGCTCCTCAAAATAGTACTAACAAAAAACATTTCATTATGTATCCCCCTTAACAATATTAATTTTACTGTCACCGCATAGAGGGCACTTCAAATGTTAAGAATGACGAATCTATGCCTACCATATTTTCGCAAACTTTTGTTCCATCGTTCTCTTCTTTTACAAACCATCATAGAGGTAAGACCTATCTGTCCTTAGAAAGAAATAAACCACATTATCATTTTCATATGACTAATTGCTGCGTTTTTTATTCTTGATTCACGCCATCATACTGAGGGATCATTTTGCATCCCAACAGTTCCCATATATGGAGCTCGGCCCCAAAACATTCACTTAACCTGCTTAATATCATACAGAGACGAGCAGTTCGACTCATTGGAGACCCTACATTCACATCGAATCTACAACCGTTGGTGCACAGAAGACAAGTCGCTGACCTATGCTTGTTCTATAGGTACTTCCATGGTAGATGTTCTGAGGAACTCAAAGACATTATCCCTCGAAATGAAACTTTTGGGCGCCCAACAACACAGGCTGCTAATGCTCATGACCATACAGTACACTTGACAACCGCGAGGACATCAACTTTCAAAAACTCCTTCTGTTACAGGACAAGCAAACTTTGGAACTCGCTTCCTGGGGATATATTTCCAGAAGACTACAATTTGCAGCAATTTAAGTGCAGAACAAACATACATCTGCAGGCATCTCGGGGCGCTGTTGAAGCGTTATAGGTTCGCCTTTCCCGGGAGTATATAAAAAAAAAAAAAAAAGTTATATTTTTCCCTGTGGCCGTAATAATTTGATCACCCACTGTAGATTGGTCTGGATAAGATGTAACCTGAACGCAAAAACTAGATTCGTCGGTAACGTCACTTTTTCTACATCAGCCACATACCCGAACTGTCAACTTAGTACTCAGTCAGGAATTACATCCGAGATACATTCAGTCAGACAGCCGTCAGACTTACTAAACTAGATACTTGAACATGAACGTCTCCAATTCAAGTGAATTCTCATCCATGACATGAGGAGTTTGACAGTTTGGCAAGCTGACGGAAAATTGTAGTAGATTTTTGCGATGAGTGAATTCAGATCAAGCAAATGACCTTTTTTGATTTGCAAAAATGAACACCACACATCAAATTAAATTTTGATCGTTATATGTAAAAAAAAGTGTCAAACGAACTAGAAATAAGTTGCTACGTGGCGATCAATAAATGAAGTAGATCTACTACATATGAAGTACATCAGTAGCCCTGGTCACAAATCTTAATTCGTACGGTCGGCTTAGCCGCAACCAGCAAATTGTGGTATTGAAGAAACCTCCTTCTCTCTCTCTCGCTTATTTAGAGTTAAATTTACAAATATCCCAAGTGGACACTGGGCAGTGGTAAATAGATACAATCATCGTTGCCATTTTAACTGTTTTCCAGTCATATCTGACTGGATTGATACGCAATTTAGCTGGAAGATTTTGTACAATCCAGCCGGTTGTTTTTTTTAGCTGAATACGTTTAAATGTGTTGTCGTATGTCATTTCTTATCTTCCGTAATATTATATATTATTTCCCTGCATAATATTATAATGAATAAGACTCCATCGTATTTGTATGAAAAGCTTAATTTTGCTCGTTCCCTTAGAACATTTATCATACACCCTCGCGTTGTCGGTAGCTTAATTCATCTCGTTTATTTTTTATCTATGCAATTAAATTGTGGAACTCTCTTCCAATAAGTATCAGAAACATTTATAATGTCACACGCTTTAAAAATGCTGTCATCCTTCATTTCTCCCTCCTACCTTAAATTTCCCATGCCCATTCTATCTCAATTTCACATCACCTTTTTTTTCTCATTATTTTAAATCAAAACTAATGTGGTTTTCCATTGGAACCACCTGTCAGCTGTTCAAATGGCATTCGTTTTTGGCAAAATCACAAATGGATATCGACCTGAGAAATGTTTCGCCTGTTGTAGATACAAATGAAGTATTATTGGTGATTTGTAGTTTTCAGATGACGAGGGAGATAATGAAGATAATAATTCCTCCGAAATCATATTCATAGCTATTTGTGTATTTTGCTTTTTTGGTTTTCACGAAACTTTGCGCATTTCTCTCGAAAGCAAACTTCTTAAACTGACTTAAAACAGCTGTGCAAATTATATTGGTGTGTGTAGATCAGAAAAAATATCGAGATCTGCAAAAAGTGATTCGAATCGAAAAAAAGATTGATTTTTCTGCCCAATGGAACGCGAAAAGTGATTTGGATAATAAAAAAAGATTGATTTTTGGTCCCAATGGAAAACCACATAAGTAAGTATAAGATTTCCTACCTTGCTTTAATTGCAAAACAGCTGTATACCTTATAATTAAGTACTATAAGAGATTTATATCTTTTATTTATACCATAATATTTTATAATTATAATTGAATTGAATTGAATTTTAAAATTCAAAGTGGAAACAAAATTTAAATCTAAAACAAGAATAAAATTTGCTTGAATTTGATATTGCATTGACACAAGTACCTATGTACTTGCCTTTGCTAACTTTGCTTCAACTTTGATAGAACCGAAGTTACAAAAAAAAAGTTGGTAGGTACTAATATTAATAACAAAAGCAGCAATAAAACATCGGATCAGATGATGAGAAAATAATTGAAGCGTTCAGAGAAATTACTACGTAAAGTTCATTTACGAGTTGAACGAACATGGTAAGTTACCATTACTGTTAAGAATTTTAAAATTACAACGAACTCAATCTTGATCTTAACCCTTTGTAACGGGTGATGTTTTAGCTGGTTTGGTTTTGGCAACACTGGTTTTGACAGCTGACGTGTGTTTAGTACCTTGTGTCACTGTCAAACAGCTTCAGTTTGGTTTGCAATTTAACCATGGATCGTCTTACAAATGAACAACGCTTGCAAATTATTGAATTTTACTATCAAAATTCGTGCTCGGTTCGAAATGTTCATCGCGCGCTGCTTCCATTTTATGATCGGTATTCTCGACCTTCTGAGCAGTCTTTTCGGAAGATTGTGACCAAATTTCGCACCAAATTTACTTTGTTGGACATTAAACCACCAACACGTTTACGTACTGTGCGTAGTGAAGAAAATATTGCGGCCGTATCAGCTAGTGTGACAGAAGACCGCGAAATTTCGATTCGGCGCCGTTCCCAGCAGTTAGGCCTTTGTTACAGCACTACGTGGAAAATTTTGCGGAAGGATTTGTGCGTAAAGCCTTTTAAGATACAGCTTGTGCAAGAACTAAAGCCAGCCGACCTACCACAACGCCGAATTTTCGGTGAATGGGCTCTTGGAAAGCTGGCCGAGGATCCGCTTTTTTATCGAAAAATTGTGTTCAGCGATGAGGCTCATTTTTGGTTGAATGGGTACGTAAATAAGCAAAATTGCCGCATTTGGAGTGAAGATCAGCCAGAAGCATTGCAACAGCTACCAATGCATCCCGAAAAAGCCACTGTTTGGTGCGGTTTATGGGCCGGCGGCATTATTGGGCCATATTTCTTCAAAGATGATGCGAATCGCAGCGTTACTGTCAATGGTGAACGCTACCGAGCGATGATAACAAACTTTTTTTTGCCCGAAATGGAAGTTCTTGACTTGCATGATATGTGGTTTCAACAAGACGGTGCCACATGCCACACAGCACGCGAAACAATGGCGCAATTGCGAGGCGAGTTTGGTGAACAGTTAATTTCACGTTTCGGGCCGGTCAATTGGCCGCCTAGATCGTGCGATTTGACACCATTAGATTATTTTTTGTGGGGGTATGTCAAGGCTAATGTGTATAGGGACAAACCCGCTTCGATTGACGCACTGGAAGCCAACATCCATGCATTCATTCGTGAGATACCGGCCGATATGTGTGAAAGAGTATGCCAAAATTGGACTCAGCGGATGGACTACCTGAGACGCAGCCGCGGTCAACATTTGCATGAAATTATCTTTAAACATTAAATTGCAAGGTTCAAACTATCGATTCAAATAAATATTTCATTCATTTTTTCGAATTTTTTGTGTTTTTTTTTTTTTTTTAAGTTCTAAACCTCTTAAAAAATCACCCGTTATAACCGTGTTGCAGAAATGCAACATACTGCAAAAGTATTTGTCAAATTAATATACATTAATATATAAATTTAAGAGAGTGATTTAAGAACTGTCGCATATCTACTACTATT
Organism: Cheilosia urbana; assembly: GCA_946477585.1. NCBI lineage: Eukaryota > Metazoa > Arthropoda > Insecta > Diptera > Syrphidae > Cheilosia > Cheilosia urbana. Next base: position 9,098,839 of record OX297857.1, read on the forward strand.
CTTACCATGAAATTTATGCTCAGGATTGACAAAAAAGGCTTTTATAGGGGAGAGTTCTCCCTTTTTGTCAGTTTAGTCCATTCAGATAACAATCAAGTGAGGAATGCAACTTTGGTATTTTTTTATTTTAATTAAAAATAGTGTTTGTGGAAATCAAATTGATTTAGTAATCAAGTGAGTATAAATAATACTCGCTTTTGAGGTTTTTATCTGGAGCAAAATAAAGCCTCTATAACTATAACGCAATGTTGCAGATATGCAACCAATCTTTTTTTATAAATAAAATACAAAATATCAAAATTATTTCGTTTCCATTTATAAGATTATTATATTTATATAATACCAAAGAAAGCTGAAAATCAGTATTTTTTTTTGATTTGGACACATTGCGATACAAAGGGTTAAAATGTTCCTTCTGAACTATAACGTTAGTTTATAAAAAAAAAAATAATAATAATAATAATAAGCAAATTACCTTTAAATTTTCTGGAAAAAAGAATTTATTAATTTTTCCGTGATATTATAAACTTTTTCGTCTAAGAGAAAAGCATGAATCGGTATCTTCTAAAATTGCGTTGTCAACCAACCCTTCATATCAACAGAACTAGTACATGCGGACATAATCGAGTTGTAAAAGTTTATTTTTTATTTGCAGAAAGCATTTTTTTTCAAATGGATTACCTACCAGCCGGCAGATTCAAATCGACCGCAGATCTCAATGGAATTAAGTCGTCCACTCTGGTCACTGTTACCTGAAGGCTTAGTACAGGCCACACCTTTCATGACGAGCTAAAAAGTCGAAATGTTGCATAAGAAAGGCAGTGGAACTAATTACTTTAACTTGTTGACTTAGTCGCAATCAGCATTGAAGCGAAAGCAGTGAAAATTCCTATTTTTCGTCACTGTTGGCTCTACGACTCATCATTTAGCACATCTGGAGTGACATTTTTGTCATATTATCTCCGTTTTTAATAAAATCTTCATTTTTGATGCAATTCCCCACTGATGTGAGTTGATTTCACACGTCGCGTCTTCGTGATATACAGACAGCTGTCTGTCACACCGCATACCGTTCTAAATATTATTTGGTCGCGTACCTATTTCATTGTTTATTGTTTACTGCTAGAGTATGTATAGTAATAATGTCAAATAACTTTATTTCATTTTATGTATGCATAAAAGTTATTGTTGTTGTTTTTTTGTGTCATCCCTTTTCCGTATGAGTTTGGTTAAACGCTACCTACCGAGTACAAGAGTACCCCTAACGCAAACTGATACCGAGAGTTGTATCTGTATGTCGATGACAAGGGTGTGCAATTTGCGTTCGCATAAAAAAAGTTGCTTAAATTTACATTAACCTACCTTTTGACCCAATCTAGATCTTAAGAGGTTAACAAAAATGCACTCTGAAGCTCGGACTTGCTCTTCGTCTCCCTGCTTAGAATTTCTTGCGTGGCCGTAGGATAGGCAGATTTGTTCTTGGCCTTTCCCAAACGCAATTGAAAGTGTATTTATTCTGATTTCTGTCTGATTATACTTGATTAGGAAGACTCATTTGATGCTTAGTTATCATATTGATCGATCGAATCAGTGTCATTTATTCTGTACTAGCAACGTCGCGTAAACCGCACACTTAAAATTTTTACTACGTTTAGCACACAAAACAATAATACACAATGGAACACAATAATAAATTATGATAAATCATCCTTAATAAATATTTCTCTCGATTTTGGAAGAAGTCGCTAGCTGCAGATTGTGATTTCGTCGTGTTTCACAAATTTTTAGTCAAAAAATAGAAGGAAAACTTATTTTTAAGGCGTTGATTGTTAAGTTTGTCGCTTTTGGCGATTATATTAATTTAAATGGATTAAAGTTTATTCAATTTGAGATATTCTTTCATTTTCTCGTTATCAAATAACGTAACGTAAATTTTACGCGATGGTCTTTAAACAAAATTTGATAATCAAACGCTGTCTTTAATCTTGTTGCCGTAGGTACGAGCGAGCGAAATATTCTATGTTAAGGGCGAATGACATGCGAATGCGAAAAATGTGTGTGAAAGGTGAAAGGCTTTCTTTTTCTCTCGATTACTTGGATATTAAAAAATTAACAACAAATTGCGCAAAACCCAACAACACAACAATCTGAATAAAAAACTGACTAAAAAAAGTCAATAGCTGAAGTTAGCCTCGGTTGAAATTAAATCGTGAAAGAATGGAGATTAAGCCTGACACACAATGAATGTGGGCAACTGTTCACACTTCAATAGGTGCGTTTTTTTGAACTTCGATCTCAGCAAAGCAAAGCAAAGTAATGTCGATTTCCATTGGGACAGAAAAAGCACTTTTTTTTCAGAGTCAGAGCAGTTTTTCTGCTCTCGAAATCAGCTGGCTGTCAGATTTCATGTTCCATTGGGCGCAAAAAAAAACACTTTTTTTGAGAGTCAGAGCAATTTTGCGAATCTCGATATCCGAGCGAGATTCACACCTATTTGCACTAACACCAAAACATTTGTCGTTTGTCAAACTTTAAAGTGTGTTTACTTTACGTTTATAGACGAGAAGTCTGTGAAAAATAGAAAAAAAAATTACATATGGCCGCTGCAATATTTATTAAAATAAATTGAATGGATTTTTATTTACACAAATTATAATTTAAGAACACGTGACTTTTAAAACACGCACCACCACAGATGCAAAGGAAGAAAAATCTCGTTTTATGTTCCATTGGGCACGAAAAATCTGAAATCTGAGAGCAAAATCTGAAAATCCCAATGGAAAACGACATAAAGCTAATGGCGTTTTTGATTGAAGAAAAGAATTGCCCTTTCTATGAAAAGAGCAAATCCAGAAGTGCTCTTTCTATGTTTTCTATTTTTCATTGAAAAAAAAAGTGCACTTCCAGGGCAATTCTTAACACGACAGAAGTGCCCGCAATATTTTTAAAGAATTGCCCTGAACTTACCAATACATAGAAAATGACAGTTGTCAAAAAATGTTCAAATGACAATAAATTGTTTTATTTTGGGAATAGAATAGTTCATTCGATCTTCAAGAAACTTAAATCAAATATCTAATATGAATACTGAACATTTGTTAAGCATAATAGAACCGTTGATACTATCCTCATCTTCATCGGACTCTGAAAGCAATGATGGGTATTATTTTTACAAAATCCTTATTGGCCGAAGAATTAGGAAATGTAGAGTGAAAGACTTTATATCGGATGTCGTGGATAAATATAGAGTCTGAGGTATTTATAAAATCATTATGTGCTCAAATATACCAACAATACTCTCTACTTTAGTTCAAAGAAAACTTCCGAGTTTCCAGGGAAACTGCAAATATGCTAGTTTCCAAATTCAGGGAATCAAACCATTACAAAATTAAATTATTATCGAGAGGTGGCAAATTTGTTCAATGTTGCCATATCATCCGTCCACAGGCATGTGAGATCTATTATGAATTTCTTTTTTGAAGGCTCCCGTCATTATATTCATTTGCCGAATACAGAAATAGAAAAGGAAGCTATTGCCAACGAATTTGCAGTCGTAAGGTCACATATAGATCTGTTTGCTGCTTTTAAATACCTAAGCTTGCCATCTTATTTTCTAGAAATGTGGAATCCCCAACATAATCGGATGTATAGATGGAACGTACATATACGCACGAAAACCCGCAAATAAAATAAGATCAACTTATGTGAATCGCCATGACCTAATTTCGATAACTATGCAGGCAGTCTGCGACGCAGATAAGCGTTTTATAGATATTTTTTGTTGTTCCCCAGCCGTATTCATGACGCTCGGGTCCTTCAACTTTCTGACTTGATCACAAGTTAATGGAGATTTGTGGAAGCCGATACCATATCTTGGGTGATTATTCTTTCCTGTTGTGTATTGCACAACATGTGCATAGATAGAAATGATTCCTGGATTTAAATTGAAAACCAATTACCGAATATAGGAGAGACTCGTAACGTTGACCGGGATCCACAGCTTCGTAGATTGGGTGAAGTGAAAAGACATCATATATCTTTAAGCATTTAATTAAAATAAAAGTAAATAAATAGTTTTTCTTAAACAAAATAAATATTAAAGCGTAATTCAAACGTGTAGCTTTTCTAGTTGAACCACTTGTTTTATTGTTCTTAAAATTAATTTTAGTTCATTTCATGGTCGTTTTGAACCGACCTTCAACCTTCTCAACAGAAAAGCTTGTTGCGCATTCTTTATTAATAATGGATTTGATATACTCCCACATAGCCTTTTTGGTATTAAACGCTTTTGAGGACCAGTATTTGCTATGTTTTCAGCATATAGCGAAAGTTGCATTGCTGTTTCGACATCTCCCCACAACTGAATAGACCGCATTGTTTTGGAAGTGGAAGGAATGGGTGGCAGTCAATTTTCGTTATTATCAAGATATGTTTCCAAATCGTCAATATATTCGCTATTGCTGTTCTATTCCTCATAAGTAAACAACTCCATGGCCACGAAATCCGAATAACACATTCTGCCAACTTCTCCGCCTGAAACATATAAATGCACGTACAACATCTACTCAATAAAATAACTCTTTTAAACGTCTTACTTTCTTTTATTATTATTTTACAAAATCCGTCTGTATCCACTGAAATCGATCCATCATCGGAATAATACACCTCAATATTTTCTGGTGAAACCTGTCTTCGTCGTTGCACAAACCAGAAACAAACAAAAAAATAGGAGCAAATCTGACACATTGTACATGTGCCACCACTACTAATACAAAAATGAGATTTAAATTTCATTGAACAGAGCACTTATGAATTTCGGGGCAATTCTCTCGGATATTCAAAGAAAAACGCCATAAGATTAGACTGTATGCCAATTATGCATATGAATGCCTACAGGCAAATGACCAGATTAGCTGTCAAATGACCAAAATGCCAGGATTATCAAAACTGTATATTAGACTGTATAACCAAAATTACCAATATGGTCGTATTTGCCTTGGTGGCCATTTACGGCATTTGTTATTTTTTCATTTCATATTTGTTATTTTTCCAAAAAAAAGAGAACGAAATACATGCTATTTGGGCATTTTTATCTGTCAAAATCAGCCCATTACATTGTATGACCATATTTTGACAGGAGAACTGTCAGAAATTGGCATTTTATGACCACTTGGCATACCGTATAATCATATAGTCTAATATACAGTTTTGATAATCCTGGCATTTTGGTCATTTGACAGCTAATCTGGTCATTTGCCTGTTGGCATTCATATGCATAATTGGCATACAGTCTAATCTAAGCTTTAGAATAATTATATATATTCAGCAAGCAAATTAACTGTCAACCGTCAAAATTTAAATTTCCCTAGTGAACATGCCCAAACCAGTTTTCCAGGATATTTGAAAATTTTATGAATTTCGGTGGTGAATTCACCAACTTTCCGCCATCTTCCGGGTAAAATAGAAATGAGCATGAATGCGTGACTTCATGAATTTTTCTGGAAAACAGCTTGTAGATAGCCGCCTTTCCACTGGAAAGATATCTATCTCTTTATTCCATTATCTTTACCAAGGGGTCATAAAATGCCAATTTCTGACAGTTCTCCTGTCAAAATATGGTCATCTCATACAATGTAATGGGCAGATCTCATATGCTCTAATGACCTAAATGCCACATATAACCAGCCTCAATTTGACAGATAAAACTGCCCAAACATCATTATAGTGTAATGGGACAATAAGCACGAATACCAGCATAAAGCCCAATATGCCCATATGCACTTCATTGAAATTTCGTTATGACATTGCTGGCATTTTTGATGGAACAAGATTTATTTTATTTTCATCGGTGCTTGAGTTCGCGGAATTGTTATATATTTTAATTTTATTTATTTATTTAAGTTTACCATTTTACAATTTACAGACTATATAATTACATATGTAATTTAAAAAAAAAACTTTTAAAGTAAGAGAAAAACACTTCAAGTGAAGAGAAAAAACTTAATTTAAACATTTTTAAAGAAAAAAAAAACCTGAAAAATTTTAATTCAATTTATTATTAAGATAAAAAAAAAACTCTTCAAGTGAAGAGAAAAAAAAATGTTTGTTCTAAAAAAAAAATAACAAATGCCTTAAATGACCATCATGGCATAATATATGACCATATTGGTAATTTTGGTCATATTTATAGTCTATTATACAGTTTTGATAACCGTGACATTTTGGCCATTTGACAGCTAATCTGGTCATTTGCCTGTTGGCACTCATTCAGCCTTATTGTGAGTTTCGCCCGGAAAATTTTTCACCTGGCGAAATTCTGTTCGCCCGAATTTCTAAAAGCTATTGCCCGAACGAATGCAAACTTCGAATCGACAGTGACATTTCGAACACAGACGAACACACCTAATATGTGTTTTGACAGCTTGAAAAAAATAAAGATAAGTTTAAAATTGCTTGTTATTTTATTTAGGTAGGTATTTTAAAGAAGAATTATTATAAAAATGCATAGCATAGCACTGCGAATGCTAATACAAGAGGACGAAGAAGGAAATACTGTGGAACGAGTTACTCGAAGGCACTTGCGAGATACATCCAATCCTTTGGAGTTGCGCGAACCTTTGTAGAATCAATCGTTTTTTGCATTTTTGTAAATAAATATTGTGCTATTTTTTTAGATTTCATCAGTACTATAGAATCAAACCAGCATTCAAATATTTGCTAGATGTGCTTACCAAAGCCTTACCCCTGTCCAAACAAAAATTTGCGATTCCGCCCATTTTGAAACTAGCAGGTTGTTTGCGTTTCTTTGCAGAGGGTGGTCCAAACCTGCATACATAAATTATATTTTCCAGAAGTACGAATATGTTTTAATACTTACCTTTTTCCACTCAAACGCACTCTTGTTTGGTGGTCCTGCGCTCTTGAGTTCAAAAGTGAGCTGCTTCCAAAATCCGGCTACCTTCTCTTTATTTTCTTTGATGAAGCCCCTTGCGATGTCTGGTTTTTCCATCATTTTGTTGAGCAGTAAATCGCTTTGCCTTTTGTTGATTGTTTTGCTCCTGAAACAAAAGAAAACATTAACTTAAATTTTCAATTTTTTACCCTACAGTAAATAACTTACATGGTGCTGCTTGATAAAAATATTCTTTTGTTCGCCTCTAAAAAACAAATTTAAAATGTATGTGGAAAATAGCAGTATATTCCGCCCGAAACAGTGCTGCCAATAAGGGGAATTTTTTCGAACATCAACAATTTTTCGCCCGGAACTCATGATAAGCGAAAAATGAAATGTAAATTTTTTCGGGTGGAATATTGTTATTTGCCTATATGGAGCCTCCTGTCGTACTTCTATTAATCTTAAATAAGCGAATGGAAATTGGCTCGAGCGAGGTATCCGTCGCAACGGAATATTCTCCGATTTTATACGACTCGGAGGATTTTTGCTGCAAGGTATACTTCGGAACAACTGTTCGGAAAATTTTTCCGACATTTTGAAACGCAGATCGGCGAATTACGTTAAAATGCGATCAAGTGCATTTATTTCTTGAATTTTTGACAGTTAAGTTTCGATATATTCCGACAGAAATTGGTTTCGGAATATGTTTACGATTTGCAGTGCGCCATCGCAATTGTATATTTCTCTTCCGAAGTTGGACATCTCGAATGAAATTTGAGCCTCCGAAAGAGTATTCGTTGCGAAGAATTTTCCGATCCGACGGATACCTCGCTAGGGCCAAATAATTGATGAGCACTTTCGCACTGCCTTAAACACAACATAATCGGTTGGGTTTTTTTTTTTTAGAGGATTGTTGAGAAATGCATTTCTATGTGGAACGTCTTCAACTGAATGTTGCAGTAAGTTAGGTCACAATGGTGGTAGAATTTCTACCACTGTTAAGGACAAAGTAACTCACCTCGTTATACGCTCGTAGAAAAAAATAACAGACGCGAATGCTGTTTTTATATTTAAGTATTTTATTCTCATTAATAAACTTATAAAAATTTATATATTTTTTCTACCTTAAATTGTCAAACAGTCGGATTTCATTTATTATTATTATTAATATATATATTTTTTTGTTTTTATATTTTATAAAATGTGCCTACATATATGTATACACGTACATAGTACTTTTAAACACATACATATATATAAATAGGTTTATATACGAATATGTACTTGCATAGACCTACAGTAGATATTATTTGCACATATCCATATATATACGAATGCGTATAAAAACATGCACTGTGGGCATTTACATTCTATACGTTTATTTCTCGTGTGTGCTACATACATAGATTTGTATTGCATAGCTTTTTTTAAATTCCGCTTTATATGTATATATATATATATTAAGTGTGGTTCGTTAACGCCTAAGTACATTTTTTATTTTTTGTATTTGCTGAAATAAATGTATATATGCATGCATATATGCATACATGTTTAGATTTACGTATACATCCATATGGACATATATACATATGTATGGTAAACACATAATATATTTGAATGTTGAGTAAAACGGAATTTCATTAAAAATATGCGGAAAATATCAATACATATGTAAACGTACATTATACCTTCCCTTATTAATATTTTACTTTTTTGCTATTAAAGACTTTTCGAAATACATATATATTGCTTAGGTTTCTTATATTAGGGTTTTTGGTTTGAAATATATATATATATATATACCTATTAATTTTTATTTATGTATGCGTATTAATTTTTCATATTTTTCAGATTTTTTTTTTTTTTATATAAATATATTTTTTTCATGTAATCTTCGACGCAATATTTTGTTGTTTTATTTCTCCGATATTATTAAAAAATATATAAAGCAATCAAATCAAGCAGTTTCCATACCCCAAAAAAAAAGTTTATTTTAAGTAAATAATATTAAATATTCCTTATACGTAATATACTCGAACTCTTTTGTTAATTTATGACTAGGCATCGGATTTCCATGCAAATGCATGTGTTTTTATGAACACCTTGGATGCAAGGCAACTAACTTATTATGTATAATTATCATGAAATTTCCTTTAAAATGGCATTTAACCGTTAGTGCAAATTTTTGCATATTTTACTATAAATGCATATTTTGCAATTTTTGTGCAAATTTTACTATATTTGCATATTTTGCATATTTTTTTTAATATTAATTCATATTTTGGGAGCAATGACAAAAATTACACAAAAAACGTTACCGTCGATGAGATTTGTTCTTTTAAAAATGCTCCACTAACTTCAGTTGACGTCGAGAGATCTTTTTCGTTGTATAAGGCATTCTTAAGACCGAATCGCCAAAGTTTTGAATTCGAAGATTTTTAAAAAAAATTTCATGATTTATGCAAATAAAACTTTTCAAAATAAATTATGGAATTGAGAGGAATTTATTTTTACTAAACAAAGGAAGATGTTTATGTTTACGTTAACTGTGTTTTTTTTTTTTTTTATTAAATATTGATCTCGTTTTAAGTTATTATTTTATTAAATAATAAAAATAAAAAATTGAAGAAAATGTGTTTTTAAATTGAACCGAAATTAAGTTTAACTAATTTTAAATGCATATTTTGCATTTTTAAGCCCATATTTTGAGATCTTTAGTGCATGAAAATCCAAACCCTATTTATGACATATGAATTTTACATGTATCTTTGTTTTTCTTTTTTTGTTTCGCTCGTTTTTGGGTAATTATTATTTATTGTTTAAACATTATTAGTATGAGATCATAGAAAAAGTTGTATTTTTATGTTTGAAATATATAAACATATATATATATATTTTTTGTTTTACGCTTCATCGTTTTTTTTTTTTTTTTTTGTCGTACATACACACACACATCTATTTCAAGTATTTAAAGATATTTTATATATGCATGCATATGTACATTTTGGTTTGCGAATTTCTTTTCCTTGTTTTTAATTAAAAGTTTCAAATATTTTTTTTAAATATTCTTTTATATAGGTATATATTAATTTGGTAGTAGAAAATATTTAAGATATGTATTTAAATATATGCACATATGCATATATATATATATATTTTGAATATAAATAAAAATATATTTCGTATATAATTGTTTCTTATGGCTTAACGAAAAAAATATATTCATATTTATATAAATATATTTTACGCATGTTGTATAGTATCTTAATATATATTTTAACTGTTTCTTCTTTGCATTTAATTTTTGTCATTGTTTTTTTTTTTTTAAGGAAGAAACGCAACCACTTATTTTATTTATAATATACTTTTCATGTGTTTATTTAAAATAATTATTTATGCATTTTAATTTGAAAATAATATGGTTGTGAGTTATTAATGTTGTTTGTTTTCGCTCCTTGTTTTGTCACCAATCAGGGATGGATATGAACCATGCACCAAACCAAACCAAATGCACAAATTAAACGTACGCAAATGTGCTCTACTGTAAAAAAAAATGTTAGTATTGAACGAGAACTACACCAGCCAAGTATCATAGCCAAGAGATTCAGCGAAACGGGTAAAGTATTGAGATTTACATCTGGGGTCGAATCGCGTCCTCCGTGATCGAGCATTTCGTGACGGAATTTGTTTTTGTTTCACATATAAAACCAACTTAATTCCGTGAACGGGTAGCTCGTTCACAGAAGTGGCAATTCGAACCCTGATGACGTCACTCATTTGAAGGTAAAGGTTAAAAACTATGTTCAATAAGGCCCTATGCCTCTGCCTATTTTATTTTATTCGTTATTCTCAACTAAGAGCTGATTTTGAATCTTAAAATTGTCCCAAAAAATCAGGTTTCAAAACAAAATTTATTCGTCCGAATGAGGACGCATACATTAAAATTATCCTAATATCAAAGACCTCAAGTTTTATGAAAGCCTCGTACAAGGTACTTCTGAGGATAGTCCGGAAGCCTGATTAGGATGTGACGCTTTAAGTTCTATCCGAACTACCATATTTTCTTTTATTTTTTGATTATTTAGATACAATAAATGGAGAAAATATTAACTAAACGCTTTTGCAGGAATATTTGGCGCAACATGCAATATGTCAAAATTTGCCACGAAAAATGACAGCTAAGAGTGAGAGGGAATTTTCGTAGCTTCTACATTTGGATTATTGATCCACAGATCTCCTTCAGTGCATATCATTACTTTGCCCATTTTTGAGATATATTTATGGATGTGGTTTTGTAGTATCATGAGGTTCCTGCAGAATCGCGAGCGGAAAACGTCACACAACCGGGTGAACCATCCCCCTATTGAAGGTGGATTTCATTTAACGTTTTATCTGCTGAATTTAGACTGTCAACAGGCCGCCTAGTTGTTTGCTATTCCAAAATTAAGGAACTCAAAAGCACTTTCAGCGCCCTCAAGCGCCTACAGAATTTGTCTTCTAGGTTATGTTATGACAGGGAACAGTGCATACCCTAAAAGTAGCAATAACAGTTAAGTTTAGATGATAAAAAAGTCACTTTTCCAAAATCATAAGTAATCGGCCCCAGCGAGGTATCCGTCGGAACGGAAAATTCTCCGATTTTATACAATTCGGTGTGCATTTATTTCTTGAATATTTTACAGTTAAGTTTCGACATATTCCGACAGAAATTGGTTGCGGAATATGTTTACGATTCGCAGTGCGCCATCGCAATTGTTTATTTCTCTTCCGAAGTCGGACACCTCGAATGAAATTTGAGCCTCCGAAAAAGTATGCGTTGTGGAGAATTTTCCGTTCCGACGGATACCTCGCTAGGGTCGAGTATCTTAAAAGTTCTCTGACGAAGTGGTTTCAACTATAGCAATATAATAGTTCCATGATAAAGTCGACATCGACACATATATTACGTCATTCGCGTTTTTGAGTAGAAGTTCTTATTATCGTTCATAAGATTCGTCTAGAAGAAGAAAGAAATACGAGAGTTAGATGCTGTTGGAAGTTTAAAAATTCAGATGCATTTTAAGCCAAAAATTGGGAGCCTATACCACATCTGCGAGCACGACTATTCGTGTTTAGGTAGGTATGTAGAACAATTTTCAAAAACCGTGTAGTTGTAGAAAATGTGACCAAAAGAATCTATGAATTGTGTTGCTTCACTCGTACGCCTATGCCCATAATTAATGAGCTTAAATTGAAAAATGGCGATTATTCATATACCTATTGTTTGTTTTCTTTTTCGAACCAAATGTTGTTAATGTGAAAATGAAAAACTATATTCGAAGTTTCATTAAGAAAGAAAGAGAGACTGTAATGTAAGGAAAATTACCGATTTTTTTTTTTTTTTTGCGAGTAGATAAATATATGCATATAACTGTTTGGTTTCTCAATAATTTTATATCTACTTTAATGTTTTTTTTTTTTTTCCTTGAGCAAAACTATTTATTATTTATAATTTAATTGTTTATTTTGTGACTCTTTTCGGTTTTTGTTTTGTCTTTTTTTTTCTTTACGATGTAGACATCGCCGAGTAGAAAAATACACACTTTTCATAAATATATATTCATATATAGAGCTATATAAATTTATTTCGCAATTTTTTTTTATTAAATTTTTATTGTATTTCTCCATTACTATTTACTTGCTTAGAACAAAATAATTATTTTCGAAAATAAAAATTGTTTGAAAAAAATAAATAAATACATATATGAAAGAAAAACCAAAACAAAGTAAATTTATTTAAAATGAGTACTACATTTAATGAAGACGAAAAATTATGCGCGGAAGACATGTTTTCGTATAAGTATTAATATGGAGAATTTTTGTTTTATTTATGTTTACAACCTTCGAAGCATTTCGTATATGATTCACTCTATGGAAAAATTATTGATTTTTTTTTTTTTTTTGTGTTATAATCTACATATACAAAATAAATTACGGATAACAATAAGAAAATTAAATTTAATAAAAGAAATAAAAACGAAAGTCTTGGTATTGGTTTCCTGCTTTCTGGGTATGCATTTCTCGATCGACGGCGATTGGCGTTCATGAATAACATACAACAAAACCTACGGACAGAGATAAAAGTAAAAAAAAAGCTTTCGCTTAAGTTCTGCATATTCGACGGAGCAGTCATTTTTAACCTTCAACTTAAATAATTAATAGGTCACAATTACCAATTCCGCCCTCGTGAGTTTGGAAATTTAACCGGGGAACGAACCCGTTACTTTTCAGACGATCGAAACGATAGACCATATAAAGGTAATGAAAGCCGATGATAGGCGAAACAACATTCTGACAGAATATAACTCATTTTGGTCATAAAAATTTCAAAAAGGTAGATTATTGCTATACGGAATCTTCGCCCTGGCCTTTTTATGTAAAAAAAAAGATTTTTGTGATCAATCTTTTGTGTAATGAATGATGGTGTTTGACGCGAAGGTCTTAAGATAGACATGTATAGGCGAGGGTATCTTCAACGAGACATTGAATCTACGAGAATTTTTTAGAATCAGCGACGATTGCATGTGGTCTTGCTAATCTAATATTTGAACGGATGAACTTGCAATGCATCGAAAATGCAGGCGTCTTTGGCTCCAGAATCTTTAGGAACTCTCCTGATTGATATTAACTTTAGTAGAGCAAACCTACACTGTACCAAACCCAAAAGAACATTAAGTCGGGAACGAGAAAAGATGTAAATTCCTGACCGATTCTCAAGGTATATATTAAGAGACTGCTCCCACCTGAGATTCATACCCAAATCTGGATTTTAGTTGATAAACGGACTTCATCTTCTTATGTTATAATAGAGTTGCACGAATTTCAAACATCTTAACAAACATAATCTAGGTGGTGCAAACAGAAAAAGATCTATGCTCTCATTTTGCTTCCAACAGGTTTTTCATGGATCGTGACACAAGAACCACTATCTGCCAAGGCTGTTGCATGTTCTTCATTTTTCCTTAGAAACTTGGGATGCATTTATCTCTAACCGCTCGGGCGATATTACGAGTATCGCTTTGTATTTTTACTACGGCACTAGTATTTGAAAATCTTTGAATGCACCATTATGCGAATAAGAACAACATTTTTCGATAAAATAACATTAATCATTTTCAAAAATTTCTTGAAGCATTGGAAAAGGATCAAATATCTATCGTAGAAATACCTCTCGATGATGTCAAGAACAAGTGATTCTAAACATCGTGATGTTTTAAGCAACACCAAATAATCCACATACCCTCTGTACCTGTGAGAGTCAGAAGAAATCGGTTTCGTTTTTGTCGCTCTCGGTGATAAAGGACTAAATGTCCAAATGCTGTACTTTGACCTAGAATGGACCCAAGCTATGTAAATATTTAACTGATTATTCGCGAGTTCTGAATTGCAGATAGTATAGAACGGTGCAGGGAAATAAGTCCTCGGGAACTAAGTCTACTGAGGGATTCCGAATTCCGAAAACTCTGAGCGGTTTTATTTCCCTTTAATGTTAAAGTTAATTCTCACTGTCGAATAAGAACAAAGTAAAATTAAAATCACCCCAATCATTGAATCCGACGGATGCTCTGCGGATGGAGTAGTACCTGTTTTGAACATTTCCCCTATCATTGAAAACGCCGGTAGGTAAGTCAGCGAATGTCGGTAGCGAAGTTCACATTTCATGCGAATGATCCGCGGTTCATACAAATATTGTTGTTTTCAATCCGCATCAAAATCGATGCGGACCTCAAAGAGATAACACACATACACGCACTTAAAGTTTTATTTTTCGAAAAAAAGGATAAATTTAAAATGTTTACGAACAGTTAATTGATCTTTCCGATTTAGAAAACAAGTGTAAATTCAGTAACGCATCACTCGCATCATGATACTGATGATGACTTTTAACGTCAAGTGTTCATTATTGCAAAGTTGATCTAAGTGATGCGCAAACATAACGCAAAAAAGCATCACAGAAATACCTGATGCGCTGTTGATTCGCCGGCAAAAAAGTAAGAAAAATGCCGGAAATGAAAGAAAAATAAGTAAATATACATTTTTATCAATAGATCACTATGCTTTTGAAAGACAAATTTATAAATTTTTGTTGAAGTCGTTATATTAATTTTTTCACATACAATGCGTTCTAAAACTCAAACGACACATTCAATCACCAACGCATCAGCATAATCTGTGCATCGCATCATCATAGCAAATAAGCAGTGATACCGCATCACTGCGCAAATGTTTGACGTTTCTGAAGCTAGCTATTTCTTCAAAATTTAGGAAAAATCCAATGCTATCCATGTTCGTACACTTTATAAAAACAAAATCGAATAAGAAAAGATTTTCATTTGACAGCTGACTTGCTGGACTACAAGCAATCGGTAATGCGGTTTTGCGAACCGATAATGTAGTCCATCCGCCGTTTTCAATGATAGGTTTTCACTTGTGAAGTGATCAACTACGGATCGGATTGAGTCCGTCTGCAGAGCATCCGGCGGATTCACTGATCGGCCTGATCAATTAAAGATTCAAGTTGGTACTTTGCACTATTTATTAAGTATAGAGAAACTAAATTTTAACTGATGCAGATTAATATATGTACATACAAAATTTCAAAATCGAAATTCGGTTTGCAAGACTCTGAAAGTAATCAAAGAAAATTCGAAGTACACCAAGAACGATCGTGCGAATTTTTTTGCTTTAATTTTCTCAAATTTTCGAAGGCTAAAAAGACCAATTTATTTTCTCAAACAACTTTTTGATTTAGCATTTAGGCTAAAAATTAAAATTTATTTTCTCAAACAACTTTTTTGTTTTAGCAATTTACAATGCCAATTTATTTTCTCAAACAACTTTTTTGTTTTAGCTTTCGAAAATTTGAGAAAATAAAAGTAAAAAATTCACGCGAATTTAGTCTCGTGAACTTATGTCCCTGCACCGAAAAATCACCCCAATCTTTCTTTGATTATTTTCAGAGTCTTGCAAACTGAATTTCGAAGAGAGTATTTTGTCAAACAGAATAAAAATTAAAAAATTCAGCTTGCACGACTCTGAAAATAATAAGGAAAAATCGCCGTGATTATTTGAAAAAAAAAATTGTATCTAATTCTATAAATGTTGGAAGTTTGTTCCCTCTTCTTATTTTTGAATGTGTACTAAGTTCCCATAAGAAAGTGAACTTAGTTCCCACCTTAGATGGGAACTAAGTCCACTTCACGAAAGTGGTTTTACTTCCCACTAAGTGGGATCTAGGTCCCTCAGTGGACTTAGTTCCCGGGGACTTATTTCCCTGCACCGTATAGAACACGGTCAAGAATAATAAAATAAAAATAAGAAAAAAAATATTCAAAAATAAACGGAATAACAAATTAAACATTTAAAATTAACGCTTTTACGTGTCTTTACTTATTTTTGATTTTTGTGTTATTTAAGCTATCATCGTTTTGTGTACTTTTCTTTTTTAATTATTCGATTATTAGTTCTAATTAACTATTACGGTTAAGATAAAAATGTATATTGTTAGTTTTCTTTTTAAATATCTTTAGATTCACCTTTTTTCATAGTAGAAAATAAGTTTCTTTTTTTCCGAAATGTATTAAAATAAATATAAAATTGTTAGTTTTCTGTTTTACGAATTTATATCTACATATATAATCATTTGTCTCATTCTCTCATTCTAATAGCATATAATATTTTAACTTCAAGATTAACTTTTGACTTTTGTTTTCTCGAGTTATTTATTACGTATATATTCTGTTATTAAAAGACGAATTTAGTAGATTTCACACGCATATCACTAAGACTTTTCCTTAGAAATATTATTACATATATTTGTTTATACATATATTTGACGTTAATTAAACAGAAAATATTGTTCTCCGTTTTGGAAAAAACAAAACTAAAAATTATAAAAACTTAACATCCATCTTATAGGGCAGTGTTTAGGCTGAAAAATATACATATTTTCATTATTTGTTGTATTTCAAAATAATTTTTATTTTTTATAATATTTTGTAATTTATTTATTTATTGTAGATATGCGTTAATTGTATTATTATTATTTTTTGTCGATATAGTTACATTAGAAAAAAGATATTGTTATTTTTTTTTTTATTTATTTATTTAGTTATTTATATATATATATATTTTTTTTTTTTTTTGGATATAACTAGAGATTCGGTTCTGTTCGACTATAGGCTGCAGCACATTTAGTTTTCAATAAAAGAAAAATATTCTTAATAATACTTATCGTTAGATTTATGTATAAAATTTCGTTATTATTGTTTTTGTTTTTGTAATTTATTCAATTCATACAGAACTATGTTTTCCTAAAAGTTTATTTAAATATACTGAAACACTTACACGTGTACGATTTTTTTATATTTCTTTATATCCGAATAATTGTATTTAATATATATATCCATATAAATATTTCTTTAAATTTATTTATTTCCCCTTATTCCTAACATTTATTAATTTTTGTTTGCTACATTGCATTAATACACAACTTACGCACAAAAGATCAGTCGATTTAATGGTTTGCTTTGTTTGTTTCCTTTATTTTTATTTATTTATACGCGAATATGCATATTTAATTTCAAAACAAATATATACACATATAGTATTCGAATCAAAACATAAACAAACATTTCAATAAATAATAAAAAAAAAAAAACATTAGGAATTACTGAAATTTAATTTTATTTGTGTTTTTTTTTAGAAAGGGTTGTAAACTTAATAGAACAACACTAGGTGGTATATTTTGAAATTAGTTTTTATATTTATTCCATATTTGTATTTTGGGTATTACGTTTCATTTTTATTCAATATTACAAAAAATTGTTTTATATAACGCAAATAAAAGTAACTCAAAAAAAAAAAAAATATTTATATATATATAAAATATAACAAAAGTAGTTCTGGAACACTCTGTGGATTTTTCATTCTTACATATCATTTTGTTTTATTTATTTTATTTTTGTATATAAATGCACATGTGTTTAGTTAATTTATCGATTAACTTTTATTTATAAAATTAAAAAAAAAAACAAAAAAAAAGTAAAAATAGTTGGAACAAAATAATGATTTGTGTATGCTTGAACTGTTCATTTTTGTGTATATACCTACTACGTATATATCTATATATATATATATAATATAATTATTATATATTTATATATATATATATATATTGAGAATAGTTACGTTTAAGTTACTAAAATAAAATTCGATGTGTTTTATTTTTTGTATGTATTAAAAGTTTGTTGTATTTACTTTTTGGTTATCTTTATACTGAATATGTTGATAAAGTGAATATTGCTTAGAGCAATGAAATCTGATACGTTTGAACTATAATTGAAACAGATCAAATATTTGAATAGCATAAGGTAAAATATATGTATAACAGGCACCATCTGTGACTGCCTAATAATAGGAGGACAAAGAAATAGAAAATTGTGAAGTTTTGATACCGAGGGTCGAAAACGAATTTCAAAAATTTATTTCATATTATTCTTTTCATGAACAATTTTGTTCTTCACCGCATTTATTTTGAGAAAAATTGAGAATCATTAGTTGCTTCATTAAGGTTGGAAGCCATCCGACGTAGACCTTTAATGTCAAAAAGGATAATCATATTTGAAAGCGCTATGCGAAGCTCACAAGCTAGCACCCAACCACGATCTATAAATTTCTGTTTATTTACTTTCGTCTGCCGATGGCATAGTTTTTAGAATGAGCGCCGAAATCAGAAGTACATATAGCTGTTATAGCCCGCATAATCTTGGACATCGTCGAAGCCGTATAAGACCGCATTGAAAGTTTAATGCGAGGTTTTTAAGAAAATGCAGAAATTAAGACACAGCCAGACGAAAACGTGAAGCAGTATTACTACACAAGTGTAATGGTTCTCTTACCAAATTTTTATTTTTAACTACAAAAACACCACTGCTGTTATAACTCGTGTAGCTTATTTTAAACTCACAATAATCAACTGCTAAAAATAATGAAGAGTGCGTCGAAGGAACAGAATCGCATGAGGCAAAAAAAAAACCAAACACTTTCCTTTTAAAAGAAGCCGATTTACCTATAAAATCTTAATGACCCTTTGTTCATAGCTTCTATCTAAGGGCAGTGAGAGACAAGAGCGCCAGGGCGACGTTGAATTAAAAGACATAAGCGGCAATTCTGTTCTATTTTGGTGGAGTCTTGAGCGACAAAGTAAGTGATTACCATACGTACGAAAGTATTAAAATGCACCACAAATTTATATTTCCTGATTTATTGGAAGCCATATTTCTATTTTCTCAACCCTAGTATAATCCTCGAAGTAGGATGATGACTATCTGCTAAAGCCCAACATTTCGTTATACCACATGGCACGCTTAAGATTTGTTGCTCAATAAGTGTCCAGTTTTCGGTTACATTTGTAGCTCATTGCGTGGCGAAGTCCTATATTTAGACTCCTTTTTTGCTGATGATCCGAGTGTTAAAATATTTAAGCCTTACGGATAAGTGGAGCAAAAATGAAACAGGACCGCCCACAGGTTTATTCTAGCCTCATGCAAACAACATAGACTTCAACTGATCAATACAGAAATTTTTTGACCGAGAGGCTATACATGAGGGAACGATGGGAGTTGGCATAGATATAACAGAACATAAGTTGAAGATGTTAGGGATTTCATTCATAGAAAAAACTGTTATTGACCTCCTATACGTTTTTTTCTTATAATTAAATTACTATTATTTCTTTATATAACAAATTGAATATTCACACGGGCACACAAACAGAATGAATGTATAAAAAACAGTTTTAGCCGATGAAACCACACATAAATAAGTTTTTCTGTTTTTCTGTTTTTTTTTTTTTCAATACATTATATGCAAAATCTGCGTTTTTGTTAAAGAAAATTATTAAGTACATACACACACACGCTGATATAAATGTCCAATAACTATGTACATACGTTATTACCACTAAATATTTGTGTCTTTGAGTTCAGTATCATTATATAAATTTTTGAAAAACATGTTTTAGGTATAGTTTGTATTCGTTTTTTTGTTTTTTTTTTTTATTAAAGTATTTGGTTTATGTTGTTTTGTTTTTTTACTTTTTAGATGGCTATATGATTATCTAAAAATCTATATTGAAATATTAATAATTATGTATATAATAAATATAATAAAAATGTATCTTGAAGTAATTTGTTATTACTTTTTTTTTTGTAATCAGTGCTTATTTAATTGGGTTTTCGCTTTTTATTCTCCATTTAATTTATGTTTGTTTCGATATATGCATTAATTTGTTTTTTTTTTTTTTTTTTTGTAGTGAGAAATATAAAAAAATATATTAAATATACATGGATTCACTTATTTTCATTTTGCACCTTATTGTTTATCTTATTAATTAAAATATTACTTTGTGTTGCCTGCTCTATGTATTGAATAATTTCTTTTGTTTTTATGGCTGTTTGTTGATTTCGTAAATTTTTTTCAGGTTTAATTTTTCCCTTTTTATTAAGACCGCGCACCGCCGCCGAAATTGTAACTCCTTGTTGTAAAATAAGAGAACCTGAAAACACAAATATTTTTGAATAGACTAAAACTATTCTTGCACCAAGTAGACTTGTACTTGTAGCAGTCAAATTCAGTCTGTATTTGAGTAAAGGAGTTGTAACGCTTCCAGCGAAGATATTTGCGTTGTTTTTCTTATTATTATTTTTTTATTTTTTTAAGAGTATATCTAAATCAGAATAAAAATAAATTTGGGATTTAATTCTTTGTATATGTACATATACCTATATGAATATATATTTGTGTATAAATATTTTAATTTTTATTTGTTTTAATTGTGAACATTTTCCCATAGTTTGACTCGTTTGGATACCTCTTACATATATTATAATAAAATGTATAGCTACTCTTAAAGACTAGTAATATTGGTGGATTATCAAAAGTTTCTTCTGTTTTTTAATTTACCATCGATTGCGGGTTAAGTATATGAAGCATTTGTTGAAAAATGTTTTGAGTGTGTAATATTCAAGGCATTTTAAAACAGACATGCGGGTATGAGGCTGGAGCCAACAGAATCAAGAATTGATTTCACAAGAATGCGTACATGTATTCTCGCATAGCATGTTCAACAGATTAGGTTTTTACTAGTGTTGCAACAATCAAATAATCCAAATGGTTCGAATACTAACTAGACAATATTTAGTTTGACCAGTAACTTGTCCTAGTTCAAACACGTACTAAGCCATTTTTTTAGGGCAAACTTCCCACAGCCGGCGATTGATTTTTTGAATCAATGTGAATGACGATTCTCGTACTTATTTTTGCTGCCGTGACTGTCCCTTATTATGATTCTACACCAATTACTTCGTCGACATTCTTCAAACCACCTATAATTTGAAATTACTTTTAAGTATTTCGTAGTCGGTCCCTGGTGAAAAATTCTAGCAATATTTTAACCTTATTTCTGTCATATTCGGGTTCCTAATTGGTCTGTTTTCGTACTACTTGGCCCAACTTGTCTGATCCTCTCTGAGAAAGTACAAATTTTTAACAGCTTACACTTAAGAGTCGTTCATAATAGGATTACGTGCGCTTAAACATGGACTACATATTACTCCAGTTTGGCCAAAAGCTTGAACAGGACAACTATCCACCAATTTCAATACAACTTTGGATTAATCTGAATTACTGCCACAAAAGGAATTTAAATAAAAAAAAGAAAATTAAACTCAATTCTCCGCATTTATTGATCAACTAGCAAAAATGATTAAATTTATTTGTATGGGAAATTTCTTAATCTAGCTAGGAGGTGAGAAAAAAAGAAGCTGTCATTGTAAATGATTTAAAATCAACAAATTTATAAAAGCGAATAAAATTAAAGATGAATCTTGTCGATTAAAATGGAAATAAATTAAAAGAAAGGTTTCAATTATATTATCTAAAAACAATCTGTTGCTTTTTTGTTTTTGGGTTAACGAATCAATGAAACTCGGGCATTGACATTTAGCAGAAACTCTTTTTAATATGAAGTTTGACATTAATTTGACGTGACGCGGACAATTATTTGTAAGTTAAGCAATCTGAATTCACATAAGAAACCAACATCTTCCGAATTGCTTAACTTTTCTTTTACGTTTAGTTGTATATGTAAGCGATCCACTATACGACCTGTCGATCGAATTTGGGTTTCTCAAAGAGTCCAGCACTCGTTAAAGTAATATCTCGCCTTTTGGGAATTGATAAACGTCAAATTACTTTGGCAGTTTCTTCGGCAATATAGCATACTAATTTGCATTTCCTCTATTTTTGCCACTTTTTATGCATAGCTAACAAAACTGATACAATTTTGTCACACAAAATAATTCAAATTCGCCATTTAAATGGTAATCCTCGGACGACTAGTTTGTACAAAAACTAAAACAACTTTGTATTTTGAAAGCAATTAAACGTTACAAGGATGTGAACTAAAATGCCCTGTACTTCACCCCTTTTATAATAAATAAATCTTGTCAGGCGTAAACTAATCTAAAACTTTTTCAACTTCCTTACTTTGAATTATGTTTTATTATCCTAAAAATGTTCGATCTAGCCTAAGACGATTTTTCGAGTTGAAACACTGTATTTTAATTATTATTATTACAATATGTATTTACGTATTACTACTACTAGTTATATATATTCATATTGAATGTTAGACTGCATTTTGCAAAGGGCTTACGACTTAAGAAATAAATAAGAGCACAGATTTCAGTAAATCATATTACAAAAAAGAGCATAGTTATATGCGTATGTAAAATTATAAACAAAACCAGGTGATATAGAAGAACGCATTCAAGGTTAAAAGTTAATAGATACCAGTCATAATCAGATTGTATCGCCAGTCATGTTCAATCAAAGAGTTTAGAAATGTGTGTAGTGTCGGCGGAGGATGAATATGCCCCCATTCCAATGCAATGAAAACTGTCGTTTGGCAAAAAATAAATAAATACTTCGTGTTTTGGTATATTTGTCTTGTTATATTAAATATTTTCACTTAAAATATTGAAATGAAATACATATTATAATTCACATAAAAGCAGTAAAACCACGACACTGATTCTCCCCGACTATAGCATCTTAGGATGCTGTTGAAAAATGCTAAAATCGACTTTAGCAGTTTCCATCTCAAATTATAAAGGGTCATTTCAAGTCATTTCGAATGAATGTGAAAACGCTTTGATAGATTGATTGTGCTTAATCTCAGCCGCCTTGCAAAACACAAAGTTTCGACATCATGTAAATAAGGTTTAACTTAGTAGAAATCGTTGTGCTGTCGTTTTCTGATACCGAGAAGTAATATGCGTCGCGAGAAAGAAAATAAAAAACTAAAAATATATTATGAAATACAGTGACTGTTATAATCAGTTGAAATCTCAAAAGCAATTAATGTCTGGCAAAGAATCAGGAGCCACAATTTCAACTGCGATCTTATTCTTCACCAAAAAGAACTATCAACCTTTAACGGGAAACGTTTTACTGAGTGGGGGAAGCGAGGAGTAACAACGATTCTCGCTTGTTTGGGAGTTACCCTGACGTTTCAACTGGTATCAGATACTTTCACCCAAAAACGTTCATTTTATTGAAAACGTTTGTTCGCAACTAAAATTGTTGTCTAACTTTCTTTTTTAATCCGACATTTTTCAAATAACTGACTCTTTGTTCTCTGCATAGTTGGGAAGACCTATAGTCCTTACATATTTGCAAGTTGTTTCTCCTTTTACTTTACATCTTTTTTCTTAACGATTCATAGATTATTGCGGTTGAGGATTATTAATAAATATATATTTTTCCTTAATGGATTTTCTCATTGCAAATCAATTATCGTAACGATTTTTTTTTTATATAAATCTGTGTTTCCATTTTATTTACTTTACTTTTGTTCATATTCACTTAAATATTTATATAAATATATATATATATATATATATGGATTGAGATAAACATTTAGTTACGTGTTCTTCATATTTAAGTCTTTCGGGTATAAGATATATATTTATATACTTTGTCATATATATTATCTTACTTACAATTAAACGATTTTATTTTTGTTTTTCAATTTGTTTTATTTAAAAACTATTTATCGTAATTCAGTCAAATAAACAATGTTCTAGCCGTTCTTACAAAATAGAGAGAATACAAGATAATACATCTTTCGTGAAAAAAACATATATTTATGTATACATACTAAATGTATAGTTCAAAAAATAAAATAAAAATATATATATATATTATATTTATGCATGTCTTTTCAATGATGTTTTCCGTTTAAAATATTTTTTATGTGAATTACTAAACATAATGAACAACTTATAAAAAATAAACTTAATAATAATGCGCCTTCAGTAAGCAAATAAAATTAAATAAATTATTTTCAATAAAAAAATATTTGTTTATAAGAAAATAAAAATATATCTACTGGTACATGATATATGTTTTGTTTTTCTCTTCTTTTTAATAAATTAAGCGTACATTTCTTTAAATATAATAAATGCTTTGACTTTTTCTTCAATAATTACGAAGGAAACAAACAAATTCTTGCTCAAAAATTGTATATAAAAGTTTGTTTTATATATATGTTGTTTTTTATTAGGAATCTCAAAGGATTCCCAAAATTAAGGCGTAAACGTGCTACGTTACGACTTTTTATTGCGATCCTAACAGTTATGGACTCAAAAATTGTCTTATTACAATAGATATTTTTATTAAAAATAGTATTAAACTATAAATGTAATGCTCAAAAATATAGCACATTTGCTGACTGTTTCTTTTGATGTTTGGGATTAGATTTGAGTATTTTTGTTTCTATATATGTAAATATTAATTTTTGTTGTTTTTTTTTGCAACTTTTTTTTAAGTAGATATATGTATTTTTCAACGTAAAAAAAATTAAATAAGTACGTCGATATGGGTGCTAAGTGTTCGCAACAACATAAATACTAATATATTCCAATGCATTATTATTATTTATTTTTGTCTTTATAAGTTATATAAATTTGTAGTAATACATTAAAGATTTTTTTGTGATATTCCAATAAAAAAGAAATAAGATCTTTGAAAGTCTTTCTATTTTCGCCTAGAGTTTTTTATTATTTTTAATAAAATGTATATATAGGATGGTTGTGTGCCAATTGTGAAGATAAATTTGGGGATTCAAACTAAATTTTATTAGACTTTAACAACTTACAAATAACATTTCAATTCATCGAAGCTCAAAATTACGAAATTTTTATGAACTTTTTAGCTGTTGTCAAATATTTATATATTTAAAATCGGAAGTAAGGCCAATAAAAAAAAGTTGATAATGAGTACACCTGGACTAGTGCTCAGTATAGCAGTTGGTCGGCGGTGAACTAAGTATTACTGGCATAATTCCCCATCATCAATACCGGATTTATACTACGAATTTCACTTAATATACTGACTGATCATTCAGTGCCAAGAGCAAAACTTAAATTTTAAATAACAGGCTTCATATTGATCCCAAATGCATGCAAGAACAAAAGTCAAAGTCCCCATTTTATATAAGCTTATCGTAAAAAAAAAAAAATTGATAACGCCCTGCTACACACAATATATATTTTTTATTCAAAAGTTCTGACACACAACCACGAATTGCTTCAGCCATACGCTGTACTTAAATTTAATAAGTGTACTAAAATAGTTCTTTTGTCTTATCAATTCGAAGTTAAAAGAATAATTGTTATAGAAAAAACATAACATTATTACAAAATCAAATAATTTATAAATTTTATAAAAAAGTTAACAAAAAAAAGTATTTGTAATTTGTTTCACAAATTATATTATTTATAAAAACAAGTCTTCTAAAAAAAAAAATTCAATTATATTATTATATTTTAATCTCCCTCCGATTTCTTCATTTGTCTTATATTTTACTAAACTCTTATTTCTCTTAATATGTTCACATATTTTTTCCCAAAAAAAATAATATTAGATAAATAAATTAATAATTAAGTTCAACAATTAAGAATAGTATTTCTTTAAGTTATCAATTTATACGCCTTTTTTTTATAGAAATTCAATTTTTAAACATAATGGATTTTGTTCATTGGCAAATATAAAATGAAAAATAATCGAAAACAAAATTATAATAAATGACTTATTTTGTTTTTCTAACCTCTTTAGGGCAGAATCCGCATAGCATGGTATACTGTTTGACTGCATACTGGACAGCAGCCATCAACTGATGTGCAGATGTGATTAGCACACTCCATGCAGAACATATTGTGGCCACATGGTACTAGGGCAGCAGTTACTTCCTTATCACCACAGACCAAGCACTCTCGACGCATATTGTTCAACTGCTGTGAAGTACTTGAAATGAGCCCAGCTCGATTGCCGTTACCTACCACATTGGCAGCAGTTGTAGATGAGATCATATGACTGATGTTGTTACTTCCAGTTGAACCACCGCCACCACCCAGTAAAGAATCAGTTGGGCTTACCGATTGTGACGGCGAGCAGCCGATTGCACCAGTTACTGATGGCAAAGTCCAAATATTTGGTGATTCGCCTAGACCTTCGTCGACATCTAGGGACTCACCAAGATTCTTCCAAATATTCATCAGTTCGGGACGTGAATGAGTAGCACTTTTCGACGATGTGGACGATGAACTTGATGAGCACGATCGACTGCCGCCTGTAGATGTTCCACTACCACCATTTACATCCCCAACCATGCCATTGACAACGACACCATTGCTTACCATTCCGCCGTTGCTGGTCATGATACCCCCACCAAGACCTACGTTCATAGCAAAATTCGATGCGCTCACGACGCCGTTGCCTGCTTGGTGGAGTTGATGCTGATGTGGTTGTTGCTGTTGCTGCTGCTGAAGGTGATGATTGTTATCGCCATTGAAAGCACCCAAATTTGTTGCATTTGTATGCATTGCTTGATTGGTTACAACCATGTTACATCCAGAACCATCATCATCGGGCGAGACTTGAGCATCAACGTAGTCGAAAGTCGAGCAGATGCCATTCTTATAGATTGATGCCAGGAATTCAGGACTTAGTTCGTCCCCGTTAAACATCTGACTAAGTGAGTTAATTGTTTGCACCGATGGAGAGAGGTTACCAGTGCGGAGAGCAATGTGAGCTTCGATTTGTTTGCGAGCAGCTTGCACATTATCAGGCAGCCCAGTCACTTCAAAGATTGGCTCTTTTTCACGTGATGGAGTTACGATATAAGTGTGCGTCTCTTGTTGAATATGCTTGATAGTCGCACCCTTGGGTCCAACAACCAAACCAACAACTCGGTATGGAACGCGTACTTGTATAGTTACTTGTCCAGGAATTGAAGGTGGGCCAGGTGGGACTTTGCCTAAATTACCGGCAAGAACTGGCTTACGGCTGGCACGAATTAGGCTAAAGTGTTCCGCAGCAGATAGTATCTCTCTCTTCGCCTTGGCAACATCCTCTTTACGGCCCGTCACAACGAAGACGGGTTCTTCGCCTCGAACTGGAGTTTTAATATATGTGTTCGTTTTGGCACGTAGCGCTT
The DNA here is from genome assembly GCA_946477585.1 of Cheilosia urbana. Taxonomy (NCBI): domain Eukaryota; kingdom Metazoa; phylum Arthropoda; class Insecta; order Diptera; family Syrphidae; genus Cheilosia; species Cheilosia urbana. The sequence continues at coordinate 9,126,336 of OX297857.1, forward strand.
TGATTTTACAGCCTGTAAATAAAAGATTGAAAGAAACTTAATTTAAAACATCAAGCTTCATGAGATTGTAATAAAGAAATGCAAAAACAGCTTGTAGTGAATGAGGATCTGTTCGACTTCAACTTGGCGGTGCTTAGTCGTTAGAGTTGTTTTATAGACTGCAGATTTTAGTAATACCAGCTTCGAAAACTCGTTCGGGAAAAGCAGGGTCCCCGCGTAACAGCATGTTCATATACGCAGTTTTTGCTGCTTGCGAGTTTTGACAAATCGTGAATAAAAGCCCATTTCAAACGAGCTGATATGAGTATGAATACTTGCGAATTAGATGCCAAACATTCCTTCAAAAAGGTGTGGTTTACAATTATTTTAGTTGTTTGCGAGTACAGAAATGTGGACTGTGTATGGACGTAATGTGACTGGCAGGGTTTTTTATTATGTACATAATTGTAGGATTCGGTCTTTGCGCACGCACCGATTTTGTTTTCTAATATATCTGGTGAAACCCCCAGTCTTTACCTAAATCTGCTTCTTTCGTGCTGCCATTACCTTCATTCATCTTAACTAAAAAAAAAAAAAAAACATATTTTTAGGCTTAGAGTTTTTAAATAAACTAATGCCGGCGATGAAAGACAATTTTTCTAGTTGCTTTAGTTTATGTAACATGTTTCCACTACAATGAAGAAGCAGTGTGTAAATTCAGAAACGTCAAACATGTGCGCAGTGATGCGGCATCACTGCTTATTTGCTATGATGATGCGATGCACAGATTATGCTGATGGGTTGGTGATTGAATGTGTCGTTTGAGTTTTAGAACGCATTGTTTGTGAAAAAATTAATATAACGACTTCAACAAAAATTTATAAATTTGTCTTTCAAAAGCATAATGATCTATTGATAAAAATGTATATTTACTTATTTTTCTTTCACTTCCGGCATTTTTCTTACTTTTTTGCCGGCGAATCAACAGCGCATCAGGTATTTCTGTGATGCTTTTTTGCGTTATTTTTGCGCATCAGTTCGATGAACTTTGCAATAATGAACTTTGCAATAATGAACACTTGACGCATTGTATATAGAGACTAGTCTCTATATACAATGCTTAACGTTAAAAGTGATGCCAATAGTTTGCATTAATGAACATGATGCAAAGCATCATCAGCATCATGATGCGAGTGATGCGTTACTGAATTTGCACTGTATTTCGAGATTGATCAACTAGAACCAGAAGATGCAAAATATGGGGACAGCGTTTTTAACAGCCTTCAAATGGAGGACATATTTAATAACAAAGAGATCTTTCCTGGTTACACCTTTAAGGCCCGTTTTTCCCTAAGATATGTAGTCCTGTGGGGCCAAACATTCACTGTATTAAAGAGTTCTTTTTTTTTTTTTTAATAAGTGAATTCTTTTATCCGCATTTTTATCGAAAAACTAAACAGATTATGCAGTGATTTTGGAGGAAGTCGTGTGAAATCCCAACAAAAACGGTCAAAGGCTACACCTTGAATAACACACCTTTGTCGCAATGGCGGTTGCGGAAAGGGTTCACGTATAGGCGGATTCTGTAAATGTGTGAGTGATGTCGAGAACTGACAACTTCCAATATTTCCTGTCCTATTGCAGCCTTGTTCCTGAAAATTCCAGGACAGCTTTCCCACACGCAACCTATTTAGCTTGCGAGAAGGATGTCGGATTCCCTATCATGACACTAATTTCGGTCAAAACGAGCCAATACTTGTTAAATATTGTGAGAAAATTCTAAATTTGCAGAAGAGCTTCAGAAAAGGCAATTTTTTCTTACATCTTTTTTTGCAACATTTTAAAAATAAAATGAACGAGATCTTAAAATGTAGATATAAATATGAGTTGGTATAATGATCAAAATCAAGTTAAAACTTGTCATCCGGAAACGAACTGCATCTGTTTTTTTAACTATCTTGTTTTTTTTTTTTTATATACGAAAATTTTGATGAAAGTAATCAATTTACCGTCTGTATTGTATTACGAGCGTAAAACAAATACTATAATTTATATTCTTTCTCTAACACTCAGGGCGTTGAAACAAAAAAGTGTAATTACTAAGGTCCCAGTTATAGCCATACGTAAAACGAAATCGTACCAAATTTCTTTTGCCTTTTTGGACCACTATAACTTGATGGTTAAACTCAATTTTGGTATGAAAATGTTGCTTACGAGTTATAAGGTTAGTTTATCAAGTTCATTTTTCTAAAATAAGAATTTATAGTTTTTGCGGTCGAAAAACTTTTTCCGATCATAGAAAAATTAATAAATTCTTTTTCTAGAAAATTGAAAGATAACTTGCTTATTTTTTTTGATAAACTAACTTTATAATTCATAAGCAACATTTTAAGACCAAGATTGAGATCACCCACCACGTTTAAGTGGTCAAAAAAAGCAAAAGAAAATTTATGCGGTTCCGTTTTACGTATGGCTATAACTGGGGCCTAAAGCTTATCTGCAAATTTTACAATTTTCGCACAATACTTTCACAAGTATTGGCTCGCTTAGTATTGTGATACTCAACCGCGTTACATTTTAAACATATTTATTTGGAAATCACAGTTGTTTAAAGAATTTGCGAAGTTCCCTTTTCAACTAAAAAAAGGGAAAAAGTACCAACAAATTGTATTAGAGTCCTCGAAAAAAGTGTCAAATTTTTGTACAACGCTCACGCTGGTCCAGTGCGCGGTGCACTCACACATTCAAATCCGATTCGGAACTTTCCCTAACGCAATTGCGACAAAAACCGCATAAAATCAAGGCACTGGTCAGGTCTGCTAAAGAGCCCTGCAAAGGAAATTAGCCTCTTATGAAAAAAATTGCCCTAGGAATTTAGAGTTTCTCCAGATTTAGTAGTAGTACTAAAACGTTCTTTATTTTCAACTTTTTATATGATGAATGAATGAATGTACTGTATTTAGCTTTAAAAGCCATTTCGTTTACAATTTTAAAGATTTTGTTTATAACTAATACAATTTTATATGCTAGTAACCGTAGATCGAACATATTCAATAAGTTTTCTTTTAAATTCATTTAAATTATGTACGTCCCTAATGTCTATCGGGAGAGTGTTGAATCCTTGAAACCCCATGTGGAAGATAGTTCTCTGACCTCTCATTGTTCTTGTTCGTTGTATCCTAAGATCCTCATTTTTTCGTAGGTTGTAGACTCCCACGGCGTTAGTACGTACATTTTCATAGACGTAACTTGGATACATATTATTTTTGATTTTAAATACAAATATCATACTTAACATAAAAAGACGCTGATTTATATTTAACCATTTAAATGCATTTAACATACATGTTTTTGATGTGTATCTATTGCATTTTAAAATTATTCGCATTATCTTATTTTGTAGTAATTGCAATCTATTTTTTTGTTTTTGGGCACATAAATAACAAACTAGCACAATAATCGAAATGTGATTTAATCAAAACATTACATACATTTACAGCCGTACTCATAGATATATTTTTTCTTACTTTACGTAATACACCAAATTTTTTTTTTGCTATTTTCTTACATATATAATTTACATGATCTGAGAAGTTAAGTTTTTCGTCCAAAACAACACCAAGATATTTTATTTGTTTGACCTGTTCAATTTGTTCACGATTTATAAAAAGGTTTACATTTATCGACGCCCGTAGGGGACTGCAACTGAATAACATACATTTAGTTTTTGTAACATTTAACACCAGTCTATTCATTTTAAGCCATGTATTTATTTTGTCTAGATCTAGATTTATTTTATGAATACACTCTGCAGCATCCTCTCCTAACATATAGAGTAAGCCGTCATCAGCAAACAAAATTAATTTTTAAAATTGCACTACTTTTGTCATATCGTTAATGAAAATCAAGAATAACATCAATCCCAGTATTGTTCCTTGCGGGATCCCTACATTAACCGGTAATGGTATCGATATTTTATCATTTACAGATGTCCGCTGCGTTCTCCCCATTATAAAGGATTTAAACCAATTCAGTTCAGTGGATTTTATACCGTAGCACTCTAACTTTTTCAATAAAATAGCATGATTTACTTTTTCTAGGCCGGACTTGTCTTCTTTGTCTAAAAACAATTCTTACGTCTCGTGTAGAGAGTTGGGGCAGTTTATCCTCGGATAGGGGAGGGGTGACCGAAACAGTCGTCCCCTCTCCTGTAATGCTCAGACAACTCCTTGAAGGGAGAGACTGGGGATAACTAACTGGACGATATGTCTTCGGATATAAGCGCCTATATAGTTTAATTTTTGTTAATTTTGCCGCTCTAAGTTCACTATTAAGGTGGTTGGGTGTTGTATGAATAGGGTAGGCACTGATTGGCGTCAACTTGGCGATGCCCAGGCGTTGTAACTGTTCATACACATCAATTGTGCTTATTTTACCTCCGCGTGGTAGCCACCGGGTACTGGTCTTGTCCTTCCGGGCATAACTTGCTAAACTTATAAGCGCGAGTGTTGAACACGAAGAAAATAGCAACACTATAATGCTCTGTCGGAATGACTGTCTGATCGAGTCTCAGAGGTCTTACATGAGCCCCTCAGAAAGAGGACGTACGGCGGATGAATTCATTAAAATGAATCAACGGTGTTGTCAACAGTCAGGATGACAGCTACCTTGCTTGAGCTACTTCGACATATTTGGAGCAGAGGTCACTGAGGATTTTTCAGGACTAGTCAGGGTCCTGAAACAGAGATGGTGGCGGATGAACCCTTTATGGGCCAACGACAGCTCTCACATCCCCGAAGTGGGTTACTGACACCGGAGGAATCCGGCCCCTTTTGTCCAAGGGGTCCAACAAAGGGCCTGGCCCTCCAGGTTGGGGGTTGTACGCCGGCCGGGGTAACTGCCCGACTGCGGAAAACCAACCCAGTTCCGAAACAAAAACAAGCCTCGGATACGGATGAATTTACTGTTGACGAACCTAGCAAACGAATAAAGGACAACGAATTTCGGATCTGCACGTGGAATGTTAGGTCCCTTAACAGACCGCGTGCAGCCGAACAGCTAGCGGAGGCCCTGAACTGCTATAAAGCAGACCTAACCGCCATCCAAGAAGTGCGATGGGATGGACTGGGCAAGAAAAGGATGAACAATTTCGATATCTACTATGGCGACTGCTATCGGCAACAAAAACAGCGCTTATTTGGTTGTGGGTTCGTCGTTGGCGGTAGACTTAGGCAAGAAGTCTTAAGTTTCAGCTGTGTGAACGAGCGCCTTACGACAATCCGCATCAAGGCTAAATTCGCCAACATTAGCCTAATATGCGCCCATGCCCCCACGGAGGAGAAAGACGACGACACCAAAGAGAGGTTCTACGAGCTCTTAGACAAGACGTATGAGCAATGCCCTAACTATGACATTAAAATTGTCCTAGGTGATTTTAATGCAAAGATAGGAAGAGAGGCGATCTTTGGTAGTACTGTCGGAAGGTATAGCCTGCACGACACCACCTCCGATAACGGGTTTAGGCTGATCAACTTCGCGGCGGGGCGAAATGTTGTCGTAGCAAGTACTGTTACTGCTGTCATCAAGAAAGGACACCCAATACCGACGTCTTGGACAAAATGTCACCATAGACAGATATAACTTTGAGGTGGTAAAGGACTTTGTCTACCTAGGCTCCGCTATGACTTCAGACAATGACACCAGCACTGAGATTAAACGAAGGATAACTCTTGCCAATCGCTGTTTCTTTGGGCTAAGAAAGCAATTGAGTAGCAAAGCCCTCTCTCGAACAACTAAAGTGAACCTTTATAAGACCTTGATCATCCCAGTCCTACTTTATGGTGCAGAGGCATGGACTCTATCAAAAGCGGATGAGGCTACTCTTGGTTACTTCGAGAGGAAAATTCTTCGAGTAATTTTCGGTCCCGTCTGCATAGACAGTGAATGGAGGAGGAGATACAACGACGAACTGTACGGGTTGTACAGCGACATCGACCTAGCCAGAAGAGTGAAGATCCAACGACTGAGGTGGCTGGGTCATGTAGAGCGAATGGACGTCAATGCTCCGGCCCGGAAGATCTTCGAATCCACACCCGAGGGACGGCGCAGTAGAGGAAGACCGCGACTCAGGTGGCGCACGCAAGTGGAAGGCGACCTTAACCAACTAAGCGTGCGAAACTGGAGACAGCTGGCAAAAGATCGTGCTGACTGGAGACGCTTGTTGGTTGAGGCCCAGGTCCACCCCGGACTGTAGCGCCACCTTAAGTAAGTAAGTAAGTAAGTAAGAGTTCACTATTAAACCCCACTGCGTTATTATATGGGACTTGTATTTCCTTTACCATGGAGTTAACCACGCTCTTTAGATTTGAAACAAATTAATCACATAATACATTTAAATTAAGTGTTTCTTTCATACTAAAATTAACAAAAAAGGGGATTTCAGACAAACGCACAAGGAATAGATTTTGATTATAAGAACAGTACTTAATTTTATTCCTATTTTGAATTTTATATTGGTTTTTTATTATTATATCAATTGATTCACGATCACTTATTTTTAAACCATTATCAACCCTTGCGGACACCTTATCAGCACTATTTGTGATCACATAGTCAATTAATATCCTAGTCCGATTTGTTATACTAGTGGGATCAGTAATAATCATATTTAGGGAGTTATCATTTACAATATTAGAAATGCGTCGGGTATATGTATCCATTTCATCAAGCCAGTTTATATTGAAATAACCCATTTTACAGAAATCACTTTTCGACGATGTACTACTTGGAGATTGGATATATTGCACAAATGTATATCCCAGGAAAGTTTTCATATTGTACCTTTAATATAAGACACCAATATTTAAAATTATTTTTTACAACGCCACCAATATGACTAGATTCACTTTCACAACTATATGGATGATGGTATCCTTCTAACTTGACATCGTTTATACATTGTTTTGGAATATTGTTAAATTTTTGTTGAAATGTGAGAACTTACAACAATGGCATACACAGTCATTAATACAGTTGATTTAATAATAAATAAATAGAGGAAACAAAATACATAATAAAAATAACGTTCATATCAATTTTTCGATTAATTGAATTCAGCTACAAGTTGCTTTCTGTAGGTTATGGCCACAGTATAGTAATTGCCCAGTCTGTTCCAATCATCCTTGCTTCCTCTATTAAGTACGTGAAAGAGTTCACTTTCATTCAAAGTTGCCTTTTCAAAATATCTCACTCTAAATTCCCTTAGTACTGGGCATCTGCCTATGAAGTGCTTTATATTTTCTTTCTGAAACGCTGCTTCCAAATCTGCTCGCATTAAGAAGGATTAAATCGCATCAGACTTTAAAAATCCAGGAAATCTTGCTGATGTCGAAATTCTCCAGATCTATTCCTTCTCAATATATATAAAATAATCCGGTTCTTAGCAAATAAATATATTTAAACCTTTGCTGGTTGCAGCACATTTTTAGCTTCCGTCTTAAGTGAGCCTGTGAATGCAAAACTACTGACTTTATCAACTATACCTCAAACAAAAAAAAAAAAAAAAATGACCAACCCATCCACCACAAGGAATCCAATTCGCCTTCTTGGACAAGGCCAGCACCTCTTATCCAATCTCAACTTAAGTAACCTGTTTAGAGCCAAAAGCATCTTCTCATTTGCTGTAAAACTCAGATTAGACCATCAGGCCGCGAATGTTGAATAGATGGACAGTTATCAGTATACTTAACAACCGCGGAGACACTACTTTTTCAAAACCCATTTGACTACAGGACAAGTTAACTCAGGATCTTTCTTACAACTAAAAACTACAACACCAAACATCTCAAGGGACGGTTGAAAGTTGAAACGTTATAACAACAGAAGTGAGTTACAAGAACAATATCCTTCTCATACAACCAGAAATAACCATATACCGAACCAGAACAGTTTGACAAAAGACCGGGAATACAATCTCAAGATCACTTTTTTTTAGGAAAATCATTGGTTCTTATCGTATCTATATGAATAGAATAGAATTGAATTTATTAATAAATATAAGGTTTACAATCATTGTAGGCGCAGTAGCTTAGTGGTTAGTGTGTTGGACTGCTATGCGAGGGGTCGAGGTTCGAATCCCACAAAAACCCAAATTCCGACCTCTCACGAACGTCTGACAAACATCCGAGAGTATAAATGTCTTGAAAAAGCTTCTCAATTAGCATAGTCGGCATAAAATTGTAGATCCCTTCCATTCGTTCCAAAAATGAAAATGAACTCACACAAAACGAATGGTTGTGAGAAGCTAGGCCTAGGGTCCCTCCGGGCCTGTTGCGCCATCTATTTATTTATTTATTTATTTACAATCATTACATCAGTCTTTTATGACCTGTTTTAAAAACCGCCGGCCGGTCAGATGTGCAGAATAAAATTAGAAAGCTAATAAGTAAGTACAATAAATTCAGATTTAGGAATTAAATTTAAACAAAATTTACCCTTGTGAATTATTGTTTGAGAGAAACAACTTAACAACAACTCGCAGACACAGTCACTTTTGGAAGAAATGATAGCTATTTCGAACTACACCACTAATTCATCATCAGACTCCTTGCAAGTGATTGTTTAAATAGTTTTGAATTCTTACAGTCAATTCTCCGTATATAATTCCACTTGGGAAGACATTTTTGTTTTTCCCCTGTCAGGAAATGAACTTGCATTTCGATCTTTCTCCAATTGACCAAGTGACTACCACTTCCGCCAACTGAGCGACGAGTACAAGCCCGACAACTGCTGATTAGAACGGAGGGGAAGACCAACCACTTTTTACCCTCATTATTAACATTATTTTTAATTTTTATTTGTTTAACTTTCCGTTAACGTTTTTTACAATTGCTGTTCGAGTAAATTTGTAGAGATTCACCCAGCCCATCGCTCCGTTGAGATTCGATTACGAATTGGTTTCTTCCGAAAATATCCCGTCGAATTTCTTGAAGAATTGGTCAAGATCCTAAAAAATGTGCGATATTTTCTCTGTCGTGTGTATTGCAGATTTCACATTCAAGTGGTAGGTCCGGTCTATGAGGAATAAAATTCAAGGCTAGTATTTCCCCTCTGGCTCTTAGAATTGTTGATATCATATCCGAGGAACGTTTTTCTTTGAAATAATTTAATTCGCCTAGATCGAAATCAAGTCTGCTGTAATATTCCCTATATTGGGAAGCTTTGGTCTGCTTGATAAAATCGTCTATATACTTCGCGTCTAACTTAGATACCAGTAAGTAAAGGTGTTCATTGAATTCTATTAAGTTATGTGTATTTAGGATGATGGATTCAAACAGAGAATTAGATAGGTTAATCCACGTTCGCACAAAGTTAAGCTGATTTGCAATGAGACATTTTAAAATCCTGTAGACTAGTCTTGAGGGGTCCATTCGAAATATTTTGAGAATCAAATCAAAATGAATCCAAAGAGAGAGAGGGAAGAGTGAAAACTCGTTGTGTTTGCACATGATATAACTCTCCATCTCAAGTTAATACAAATCCGACACAAATTCGTTGCACATAGTAACGTACAGGGTTGCCAGAATTTAGTTCGCTTTAAGCGCCCAAACCTTTAAAAAATGTAGCCCAATATCGTTGCTCAGAAAGAAGCCCAAAAATCGTTGAAAATTTTGATATTTTTCAGACTTATTCTCACCGCGTTTTTTTTTTTTGTTTGACTTTTTTTTCTGCTATTGGCTTTTGTGGCTTGTGCCAAACCAAAAGGCCTGCAAAATAAATTGGTGTGCGTGGAACTTGGACAACTGTTCGATGTCATTTGACTGCAAGAGTGCTGCCAAGTTTTAAAAGTGCGGGTTTGTTCGAAAATATTTCGTTTTTTTTAGTTCTGTGAAAGAATAAAACAAACAAAATTAACACACAATTTGTAAAACGATATGTAGCCCAAAATTGTGTTGGGCTCTCATTGAAGAAATTTCCATCGTTTTTTAAGTAAAAAGATAGCCCAAAATACGACAAAGCGCCCAATCTGGCAACCGTTGTAATGTATCGCTGACAATATGAAATTTCTCCTTTTTTTTTTTGTGTGGTTCCTTCCTGCGAATCTGGCCCCGGAGACAGGGCCCCCTACCGCCTTTCCCGGGAGAAGTATATATAAAAAAAAAAAAAATTCAAAACGACTCAATAACGAAATAAGAGACAACAACTACTGTTTTCCAGACTGCGGTGTGTACGTACATTGATTGTTGCGATAGTATGCCTCATTATAACAACAGGGAACCCCCATCATGTCGTCGATGAACCATGTCTAATTATAATCCTTGATGTAATTTTACATATTAAAAAAGAAACAACAACAACAGCAAAAGAAAAAAAAAACTCAAATCGAAGACGAAAAACTAATTAAAGCAACTCTAAATAAGGTGTCAGGTCATATAGATTGAATGAATTCGCACAACAGATTCGCCTTAGCGAAGAGCATGTATTTTCAGAACACAAAAACCGCCAGCAGTAGCAACGAAAAAGGTACAATAAGGACAAAACAAAATAACAAATAACTGCGCAGAATATATAAATAAATACATACATATACGCATAAAGATGGCATATTGAAATCATACAAAGCATCGCGCATTAATGCGCGCAATATTTATCTTGACAAAGAAATCTGTTTGTTTAGAAAAAAAAATCTAAATATTTTTGATTCGTATTAGGAAATACGACCGTTCCGAATCCACCCTGATATTTATTAGTAATGTTTACACTGTGCGTTGTAATTCGAAAAAAAAAAACATACACTTTTCTTGCTTTGCATTTCAATGTAATTCGGGGGAATGACGGACAAAGTCTACTCGATGTACAGGTCCGGTCCTCAGCATGGCAACACAGAACAAGAAGTGAGATGTGTCTTATATCTTCGATCTCAGCAAATCAAAGTAAAGTAGGATTTTCAGCTCTTAATTACAACCACTACGCTCTATTTGACACTATGAGGACTCTTAGTAGTTGTTGGAATTGCGTGCTGAAAATCCTACTTTTCTTTGGTTTGCTGGGATCGAAGCTCAAAAAAAAACACGCCTAATAATGTGGTCTTTAATTGGATTTTGCGATATAATTTCCGATTTCGGCGTATTCAATCGTGAGAATCCAAATAATTTTGTTTATTGTAGGTATTCTCATGTTCTATTTCGTGTTTTGTAGATATAGGGCAGTACTTTTAACAAATTTCAGTCTCGACATTAAATTTATGGTACCTCATTGCAAAAAAAAAAACGTAAAATAAAACACTTTCAATTTGACAAATGACAAATGCTTGGTGTTAGTGTTAGTAGGTGTGAATTTCGCTCAGAAATGAAGATTCGCAAATTTATCCAGACTCGGAAGAAAAGTTAAAGCTAAAGTTGAGAGCAATAGTACCTATAAACGGAACAAAAATATTGAATTAATTTTTTGAATTAAACAAATTCATGCTTGCACATATTTATATTGTGTAAGTATGCATTTTACGCATCAATTAGAAATTGTAATGTATGTTGAAACTGAAATATGTTTTTCCCACGGCATACAAACTGTTTCCCCTACATTGTGTTTAAATATTGAAGTTAAGAGATTAAAATCCACAAAAAAAAGCAAAAGTGCAAAAAACCGTATTAGTTCATTTTTCTCTGATTAATAACATGAGATGGATTTCTGATATTGACAAATGATTATTAAAAGGTATTTGACATTGTGATGAAATTATATTAGGTACCTATATAATATTCGAAATTCGATTTTCCAACAAATTCATAAACTTTAAAAATGTTTAACTTGAACTGCGATGTGAAGGCCGTGTAACTAATCGGCACCAAAAATGACGAACACAGTCGCCCCCACTTAAATCCACCTTAGTAATGGCCGCCCGATTGACAGTCAATTTCCTGCCTAGGAATTTCCTAAGTATGCGTGCGGCAGCAATGGCGCTCCTTTGATTTGTACAGGCACTAATACTTAGGAAATTCCTAGGCTGTACAAGGTCATAGGAAGCTTGTGGGCAAATGTACCGTTTCTGCTCTCAGTTGGCTCTCTAGTTTGGATCCTCTATGGCAAGAACTCTAAAACTCTTGTTTAGCCATCCGGAACTCTAAAAAAAAAAAAAAAAATTGAACATTGGGGTGCCAAGTTCACGCACCCCCGATCGGAACCAGTAAGCATGGTTGCCACTTTGGTAATAAATTACCAAATCTGGTAATTTTTTTCTTAGTTCATGATTTTTGGTAATTTGGTAATTTTGATCTGGTTTTGGTAACTTTCGATATCATCACTTGGAAATGCTGCCTTACTTTTTCTGCCCACTACGCTTAAGGTTTAAAAGTATTCCTAGTACTTCAGTAAGTAACGTTCTATAATGTACCTAATTGAATTTAAAATACTTATGTTAAAATGAATTGATATTGTGTCAACAGTTTTCTTTTAGTTTCTATGAAGACTTAAGGGAACTTCAGAAATTCAAATAAATTTCACGATTTCCTATAAATTACTTTTTACGCCGAAATGTCAAAAATGTAATGCGACTGAAAATAAAACTCAAGTGTCTGCCATATCAGTCTTTGAAGTAACTATTTTTCACTCGAACTCCGTACTTCTTACTAATATTGAAGTGAAACTTCTTATGCGACTTCCAACTCAAGGTCGCGTTAAACGTTTAACGCTAATAATTGGATACTCAAAGGTGTGAGCGAGGGTGAAGGTGGCGCACATTGCACAGCACAGGCACATTCATATGAAAAAAAAATGAGTAGTGTTTTCTCCAACAAAAGTGAAACGAAAGAGAGGTATGCGAGGTGAATGTGTATAATCAACAGCCACAATGGGTTTCTGATGAAATGCGCAGATGGCTGTTGACGTGCGCTGATGGACTTATGTAGGTATATAGAAATTGAGTTCAAGGTTTTTGTTTTAATGGTTGTTATAGTACATACCTACATACGTTGATACCTACAGTAAAAAATTGAAGAATTCAAGAAGTAAAGACGATATAGGTGAATTATGTTTTTTGATTTATTGAAGTGAAACTTCTTAAATGCTTAATGCTACTAGGTATAAGCATTGCATACTCAAAGGTGAGAGGGTACCGCTCACGCTTCAGAGTATGCAATGTTGAGTGAGTTTATTGGCACCAAATGCTGAGAGAAGAATATTCTGTGGTGAAGATTAATTTCCAAAAATAATGACTAAATTGGCAATTAATGTCTTATTGAAGTGAAACTTCTAATGCGACTTCCAACAAGGTTACGTTAAACGTTCAACGCTCCTGGGGAGAGGAATAGAAGGAGACAGAGCGAGAGTGAATGCGTGGCTCTCGAACGCATGCGCGTAGTATACCTTTTACAGGCCAGCGCGAGCGTTAGCAACGAGTAGCGACCTCATTATTTCATTTACTTGTTTTAGTTTGATTTCATACACAAATAAAATAATAATAAAATAAAAGCGACTTCCAACATTTCGTATCTTACTTTAGTTGTCATAATCCCATTGTAAATGTTATAGATTTGGATATTTCTCCACTCAAAAATGATAATTAAAAGTTGCGATCAATTGTGAATTGTAAGCAATGTTAATAAAGTTTGTCTTAAAGCCTAGTATCCTGCTCGCGCTAAATTTTATCTCCCATACAAAAATGTCTACAAAGATAAAATTGAGCGAGGCAGATTATCAAAGCATCAGTATCCTGTTCGCACGCTGAATCCTTAACTTCATATAGATGGGCCGATGAAAAGTCTCCACTCATTTAGCTCGCGAAATAAATGTCCGGATCATTAAATCGAAGATAAATTTTGACATAAAAAAAACGGAGGAAAGTGTTTGTGTTGTGTTTGCAATGATTTTTTTTTCTTTTTGGCGGAAAACGCAGACAATGTTTGCGTGGTCAATAAAAGAAAACGTAAAGCCAAACAACAGAGCCAAAACAGAGATAGCGAATCGATTTTCAGGGGGACTTATGCTCTCATTTGGCGTCGTCTTTTGGGTAATAACAAGTGTTCCACTATGGTAAGGAGACTGTGGAAAGTTTGAGTACACAAGTCGAACTTCTTCTTATAATTTCTAGGTTTCTTACGTCTTTCAAGTTTGAAATTCGAAAATTCTATTAAAATTACGTTTACTGATATCTGTCATGGTACTCATGATTCATAAGCATATTTGTTTTGTCCCATCTATATCATGTTTAATAATAATTTAGCGACCATTTATCTTTGGTGTGGAGAAACGAAGTGGAGACTAGGGGCGCTAAAATTTAGCGCGAGCAGGATACTAGGCTTAAAGAAACAATAGGGGTATTCAGTATCCGGTGCAACTGGTCTTGTATCATTGCGAAAGTGCGAAAGTGCAACTTTTTTTCGAACCACAACAACAAAATATACTGACAAAAATTTCGATACACTTTTGCACTTTAGCTATACCCTGACCCTATTGTAACCGAAAACTACAACAGAGTAGCCTTATCAAGTTGACAGTTCGCTAAATTATGAATTCCAGTGTGCAGGTATCGGAAAAAAGTTAAAAAATAAAGAGAATGGAAAACAATAATAATGCTGCGCGCCGAAGGGAAAATCATAATTTTTGTTATGTAATATTAATTAATTAGGTAACATAATTTTGTCTCCATTATCTTCCAATAAACATTGAATCGTTTTTCTTTTTCGCTTTTTAAAAGATTTTTTTCAGAACAACTGTCAATTGTCATATTGGGTCTGATTTGTTTCAGTTTTGCTATATAGATGAGAAAAAGTGTGTTCACGATCTGATAAAAAAAATAAAATTTCGTAATTTTACTAGGTCTGTTACACCGAATCGTGAATACCCCTAATATGATTTCACTAAAAATCAATTTCTACCCCTTCCTATTTTCATTTCCACATTACGAAGTTTCACTTCTTCCGCGCGGAGGGACTCCACGCACTATTTTTTTTTCACGTGGAAAGTTAGATTTGACATTTCGCGGAGAAAAATTTGTATTAAAAATTGGATTCCACTTGAGAGGCTTTACGTGTTCTGCATAAAGTGCATACTAGGCTTAAGCATAGGTGCATTTTTCTACTACCATGATATTTTTTTATATCAAGTTCGTAAATCAGAGAAAAATCAAACGATACCAAAAAGTCATATTCATACTGGCTCAAGACGATATGTACGATTTTTTCGTGTTTTATCATATTTCCAGATTTTTGGTTGCTAATTTTTTTTTGCAAGTGGCAACCATGCCAGTAAGCAAGATGCTACCGGAAGAACAAGGTACAAGGAAATAAAATCTTCACACTTCAACGTCTACTTGATAGTATGGAGCACACTCTAGAAATATCAACAAGGAGATGTTCGGGTTTTCTCGGGCTATCGCGGAATGTAGTTTATAGAATTTTGGCCACATTGCGCTAATTGTGCAAGCATCAAATCCAACAAACTGCTAGCAATGCATTGATTATCCTATTTTGTGCGGACGAAAGACAAAGCTGTGTCCTGATTGCATTCATAATATCTGAATGCGCGGTTAACTCGATTTCCAATTAAACGACTTCGTAGGAGTCTTTAGACTGAATAGTTCTCCACAATCTTTGCGCGATACATATAATCATATTGCGCCGTACTAACAACAAATTTTAGTCTCGACTTTAAATTTAGGAGCTCACAATTGCGAAATTTGGATGGACAATATAGCTGTGTAACTGTGAAACAACTTTATCGATATAATACAGGGGTCGTATATCAGCCATAACAACGCGAATTTTGACTTCCAAATCGTCCAACGTCTCTGGTTTATCGGCATAGACTAGTGACTACACTCTAAACATATCCTCAAAGGAAGTAATCTAAAGGTGTGAAATCATAGGATCGTGGAGGCCAGTTCACAGGTCCCTTACGCGAAATTATGCGCTAAGAAAATGTTTCCCACAGTAAATTGATGCACGGATTGTGGCATGTTGTGCACCATCTTGTTGAAACCAAAGCTCTGTCACGTCAATGAGTAACGAAGAAGTCAGAAATCAAATCATGTTTCTATAGCGCTCTCCATTGACGGTAACATTTACTAATCATCGTGTTCCGAAAAACTTGCTGAACGATGAACGATTATTGGCTGAGTTTATTAAAGTGAAAGTTGCGGCAGCATCGCAATTTTGAGAGTACATTAAGTAAAAAACTAGAGGCACTCCGGGAGTGCCGACAGAAGCGATAACTTACGTGTTTTTTTTTTTTTTTTTGAATCGTCAGGAAATATTTTATTGCGCAGGAAGTACTTTTAAATAAATGTTTTTTTTTTATTCATTATTATAAGCTTCTACTACAAAAATTATGTTACATTTTTCATTTTCATTTAAGTTATGCTTTCCCCAAACAAAACAGGTAATTGAAATAATTTTGGTGACAATCAATTTGTCGCCGCCATAAATTACCATAGTAACATATTCAAATAAAAATCATAGTACATTAGAATCTGTTTATTTTTTCGATATCTAGATGTCGCTCCTTTCGTTAGAGAGAATCATTTACCCAAAGGTATGCAATGCAATTACCCCTAAATGTAAGTGTCGCATATGCAAAAATATCGATCTATCACGAACAATACTTCCAATCATTGACAACTTAACCCAGCGTCATTAATCAATAACAGTCAAAAAGAAAATCATTCCCAAACAGATCAAAAATCAGAAATTCCTACTACTCCTACTTGTTCTCGTACTCAAAAACTTATAAAGTTTATAACTCTCTAACAAGAACTTGCGACAGTTGTCTATTTCTAGAGTTTCGACTTTTTGTGTATTTCATGAACCGGTTCTTTTACCTAGCGTTGCTTCACGAATATTACAATTATTTGTATAGTATACCTACTCTTAGGGTGGCAAGTTTACCACAGTTTTCTTTTTCTTGTTTCGGTAATTATAACACAAGCTACTGTGCCGTAAATGTGCACAAACCCAAAATCGTGGATATAATTTGTCGGAATTAAGCCTGGTAAAATTAAGTTATGAATTCCCTATACAAAACAGATAATTGAAATAATTTTGGTGACAATCAATTTGTCGCTGCCATAAATTACCATAGTAACGTATTCAAATAAAAATCATCGTAGATTAAGCTATAAATTACCTACCCCTAAAAGAAAGCAATAGTATAAAAGTTTACAACTAAAAGTATGCAATCGGTGTCGGTGTCGGTGTCGCTGTTATACATGTCGGTGTCGCGAGTTTGCTAATTTTTGCCCATCCAAATAGTGCCCAACGCGCCTAAAGAAGTTATCACTTCAAAAAAAAAAAAAAAAACTGCATTATCTTTGACGGCGGTAGTTATCATCTGCGTTCATATAAACAAAATAACAGTCAAATTGCGAATTGAATTTTCGGTAGATGGTGCAAAAAATATGTAAATAAAATAAATGAATAGTCAATATATTTATCCAAAATAAATTAAGGTTATTTTTGTTATTAAAAAGTTAAAATATCTGTTTTATAGGAATGAAAGTGAACAACAATTGTGGTACATTTTTTTTAACTCTCTACTGCATTTATGTGAATTCTTTTTTGTAAACGCAAATCTACTGACAAATGGCAGCAGTATTTCTGTTCACAATTGTTTTAAACCAATATTTTTTGCATGGCATGTGCAACAATATTGCAACGATGAAACTAGCCCTGTGTCGACCGTAAAATGGACGTAGCGCGCACGATAAGTTTGGCGAACCGAACCATGATTTTCAAAATAAGTTTGCACAATTTGCACGCATTGTTTAAGAGTTGTGAGATAAGTTTAAACATAAAAGGCCTTACCGCAATAAACATTTTTAGTTTCGACTCTAAATTATAGTAGTTCACTTCCGTTGTGCGACTTAAGTCCGCAAAAAGCTCTTTGGAAAATGTGCGCGGGGATTAATACGAAACATAAGTTACGTCCTCTTTGAAATGATGATAGAGAAGAAAATAAATCCAAGCAACAGAGCTCCTTGGCACAGCAGAGCTTGTGATTTATCAAACCGGATAGGAAGAATTTATTGGTGTTTCAGTAAAACTTTGACGGTTACAGAAAAATAAGTAAATAATTTTTCCATACAGTGTCAACAATTTTTTAACTTTCTCCATTACGTAGTAAGAGAAAGATATTGTTTTCGTACAAAATTTCGAACTCGAGGTGTTAATGAGTCGCAAAATTCTGTCCGGTCTGTCCGTCTGCCAGTCTGTCCCGCAGGCCTACAGACTAAACGGATTTGGAGTTTGTGGGCTTAGGGCTCAGGACCGTTTTTTATTTTGCAAAGTAACCACAATATTAATGGTACTTCCCATACAAACTGTTCGTACCAGTTTGATTTGCTCGAAAACGGCTCTAACGATTTCAACCAAAATTTATATTTAAGCTTAAGTGGGTGAGGTTACCATGACTACATACCCAGTTTTTGGCTAAAAATTCGAGTAACGGTGAAATTTGGACATATCTCGAAAACGATCCATACGATTGTAAAAAAAATAATTTCTAAGGTTATATGGTCATTTTCAACTTAATGGCAAACTCAGTTTTTCTCTGTGTTATCGTAAAATCTATTTTTGAAAAAAGTAATTTCTTTAAATTTAGTTGTTCTTAGCTTACCAGAAAACGGCAATAGTGATTTTGACCAAAATGCAAACTTAGAGTAATACTGATGTTCTTAAAATTGCTGCGTCCTTAATTTTCAATTCGAATCATCGAAACCGCTAATTTTAAAAAACCGCTCATATCTCGAAAACCCCATTTTTGACTTCGATAAAACTTTAAAAACCAAGTGATTCTTATATCGCGTATAATAAAATATAATCGGTTTTTAGCTATATAGTTAAGAAATAGTATTTTTCAAACTAGACGTTGCAATTTTTTGGTACTGTGCCATTGTGTGCCAAATTTTACAAAAACCGCTCTAACGATTTTGATCAAAATACATATTAACGATAGATATCAGTGTTCTAAATAAGATCCCGTACTGAGTTTTTCTCAAAAAATTCGAAGAAATCTGTTTTTTAATTTTTTTCTCAAAAATGGCTACCCAAAAGCCGATCTCTGTTCATTATATTTTTAAAACTCAAAACCGCACTTCAAAATTAAAAGTTGCAACAGCTATTAGAAATGCAATAACAGCAACGCAAAACTTATTTTCAGCAAATATTACCTACTTCTACTTTTTTTCAACCATTTTGAAAATGCACCTTAAATAAATTCCAACCACTTGGAGTTTTATCAATATATATATTCGTGATATTGAGTTAATAACTGCTAATTCAAATTCAAAAACGAATCTTTGAAGCCAGCATATACATATTATATATATTTATATGTAAATATATCGATCCATCACGAAGAATACTTCCAGTCATTGACAACTTAAGCCCGCGTCATTAATCTATTCCAGTCAAAAATAAAATCATTCCCAAAAAGATCAAAAATCAGAAATTCCCACAAAACTTGTTCTTGTACTCAAAAACTGTAAAGTGCAAAAGCTATAAAATAGTACAGTAGGCGCTTGTTATAAATCTCTAACAAGAACTTGCGACTATTGTCCGTTTCTAGAGCTTCAACTATTAAAAACTAAAAGTGAATTTTATTTAACACTATGTATTGCTTTTTCTATATTTCATGAACCCCTTCTATTACCTACCATTGCTTCTCAGATCTTAACGTACCAATCGTATAAAATAAGAAAACAACCAACAAAACTTTTGACGAACGAGAAAGTTTTGTTCGACCCAGTCGTGCACTTTATTTTTATAAGTTTAAGTGATAAAAAAAAAGAAAAACAACACTTTTTACGTTTTTGTAATACGTATAGCTAAAACTGGGGGCGTAATGAGCCAAATTTCTGGACATAAGCTACAGAGTACCGAAGACCAGCTCATCATCACCGACATTATATCCACTAGATTGTACTACTACAGAGACCAACTGGTGCATACTTCTTTTAAAATTCAACCTATGTTTTTTTGAGGCTAACTACTATAGCGTTTTGTGCAAAACCCACTTGGATTGGACCGGATTAAACTGATCTCGATGTTTTTATTTGGTCTTATTCAAAAAACAAAAAAAAAAAACGAATGCAGGTTCCTACCTAAAAAAGTTTGACCCTGAAAATGTTAAAAAAAAAAAACAAATTTGAACTTCCATTTTAAAATATGTAAAATGAGTAATAATATATAATATAACAGGTATATAGGTACACGAATATACACTAGATTTAAACTTTCTTAAAATATCACTATTAGATAATGCGGCTAAAAATTGTTTAAGTAAGTATATTTTTTAAAGTAAAGTGCAAACTAGTCGGCACATTCATATCTAATCAATAATTATATATAGCTGCATTGTTTGTATGGACCAAATAATTAAATTTCCATTTCAAAACAAAGAGCATTATACAAAGAATCTACATTAAACAAGAAAAAAAAATATTTCATCCATGGGTTTACTGATGCCTTAATTCATGGAGTATGCATATAAATATTTTCAGCATAAATAGTTATGTAAAATAAATTCCTAGAAGCTTATTTTGAATTAAATAAGGGTATGGACAGATCGAAGGCAGACGTTCATTTTCTATAAGCATATATTTCTACAAACGCCACCTGGCGCAGCACACACACCCCGGAAAACGAGAGGGTGGGACAGAGTTCACCGCCGCAAACGAGAAAATCTTCTAAAATGTTCTGTATTCACTACACATGTGCCGTTTGCATGGCAAGTTTTTTTTCTATCCCTACTCACTGGAATTATATAACCGGCGAAAAGAGAGGCTAATAACCTCTTTGGGTCGGAAACTTCTGAAAACAGTAGGTACATAAATCTTCCCTTAACTTATTATTTGCATGTGCGTACACATGCAGTAGCGGTATTCCCGCGCGCTTTGATGCGCATTCGCGAGGCAAAGAAAGAGATAGACGATGCACACATACATGGCCACTTGACACCGGAGTAAACGATAAATAGCTTCATGAGGGTGCAACATCCCTTACAATTACGATACGACGATATACTCGTACAAAAAGAGCGGAAATGCACGCAGAACCAACATTTCCATTTAACTCTAACCGGTACTTCTAAAATACATATATATATATTTTTTTAATTTGATTAAATTGTTTCTCTGGTTCCATACTCAAAACTTCGGCTATACCTATAACGGCCTTTTGGTGTGTCATACAGACATAAGGCGTGTTACCTCTGCCAATGTTTCGGAGAAAGGAATCATCGAAAAGCTCACTCTTACTGGCCGGGGCGGGAACCGTGGAAATGGTAAGAGCCCTACCAAATTTGCGCAGCTGTCGGAATTGATTTCGAGAACAAGGAACTGGCTTGGCTAGGATACATATCCCCAAAAATTGGGGATATTCCCGGTCGAGTGAAATGTTAGCCGCAGATGTAGACAACGATGATGAATATGCCGCCTGTATCTGTAGGACTGTGTCTGTATGTTCGTATGTACGTCTGTAGTTGGACGAGTAGAGAAAATAGGGAATTTATTTTGAAGTTGTTTGGAAAAGAATGAATACTCGTACAATCGTTCATTTCTCAAAAATAATTTTTAATTGTTAGAGAGATAATAACATTCATTCTGTCGCAAAGTGACAGAATTTTTTGTAAAGCTCTTGTAGGTACTTAGTTTTTTTTAACTGTTTTTATTATGTTATTTTTAAGCTATATTTTTATGGGGTGGTACACGCTAAGTGCTCATTTAGATAGTATTATTAACCAAACAAATTATACACCGATAGGTAAACAAAATGGCGAATTTGGAAAAAAAAAAAAAAAAAAACTGAGGGGGCCAGCGGCAAGAGGATTGCGAGTTGGGGGTCTCAGTATTGTCTCTGGTTTTTATTTTAGCTTGGATTTTGACAAATTGAAAATAGATGCACCCATTTCTTGTGACTCAATCCATGATATGTTCCAATTGCAGATTGTATAAATTTTAAATCGGAATCGGATTTTGTAAATTATTTAGTTAAGTCGGTTGGGTCACAGCTCACAGATGTTCTTCACCAAATGTTTTTCGAACTGGGAGCAAAATATAGTTCAAAAGACGCGCACGAAAATATTAGAAGGTAATCAGGTAACTAAGGAGACTTTGACAAAACTAATGGCAATTATTTCCTTTGAAAAAAAAACTTACCTTGACGTCCAACGATTTCGGCAACATGTTCGGAACTCGGTACTGGAACGCATTCAGTCATGTTTTGTGATTTTTTTGAACGATCTTCTAATGTCGGCATTATGGTGGCAGCAAATTGGTTAAGGGTTGTTCCTGGTGTTAGGACGTTTGGGTGCAGAACTCCTGACGTATTTGGCAAACCACAATTCATATCGAATTGACTATGGAGTTGTTGTGGCTGAAGCTGTTGTTGCTGCTGCTGCTGCTGTTGTTGTTGTTGTTGTTGTTGTTGTTGTTGTTGTTGTTGAAGATGATGTATTAGATGTGGATTGTGGTTCTGTTGCTGGTGGTGTTGTTGCTGTTGCTGTTGACGTTGCGCATGCCCATGACCGTTATTAACTGCGGCAACCACAGCCGCAGCTTGCATTGCATCGGATAATCCAACCATTGACAGCTCTAATGCTAGTTGAAGTGTTCGCGGATCTTCAATTAACGTTGTATTGCTACTCATGCTAGCTCGGCTACCAGAACTGCCGCCGCCACCACCAAGATTACATACACTGGATAGGGACGAAATCCCACTACTGTTGGATGGGCAGCTACCTAAGCCAACGTGGTTTGTGGAAGACGCTGGTGAACCGGACAGCGAAGGGGTTCCCATTGAACTATTTGGATTAGACTGCGGTGATGACGCAATCGATGATCCTCCCGACAAATTCGACGACGACGATGATGCTGACGAGGATACTGACGACGATTGCGAGTTCCCATTTATAATCGACTGTGGTGAACTTACAACTGATTGATGTTGTTGTTGTTGTTGTTGTTGGTGCTGCTGTTGTTGTTGTTGTTGTTGTTGTTGTTGTTGCTGCTGCTGCTGCTGTTGTTGTTGGTGGTGGTGGTGGTGATGATGTTGCTGTTGTTGATGATGTTGTCGAAGTTCTGCGGCAGCAACAGCAACTGCTGCTGTAACGGCGGAAGCTGATTGTGATGTTGGCGGTGAGTTAACGCTGACATTTGTAGAGAATGATGCTGCTCCTGTACATGCACCACCAACTCCTACCGCCGAACGTTCCAAGTCAGAATAAAGTGTTGCCATTGTTACTGTTCCTATTAATTTTTGTATTATAAAATATTAGTTTCACTCTTATTCTATGAAAATATATTCAGTTCTCTTTGATTTTTTAACAGCGAGGATTGTTTTTATAATTATTATAATAAGATTTCTTTTCTTTTTTTCCGTTTACAAGTTGGTTTGTCTGTATTAGATTGAGTTTTATTGTTCAAATGTTATTAGTTTCTGTTCTGAAAAAAAAAAAAAAAAAAAATATTGTTGATTTCTAAGGATATTCAGGGAATATATTTTACTTTAGAAAAAGAGGTGCTTATAGCGATGCGCTACATCTTCCCCTTCATATATCTGATCTGGAAAAAAACTATTCACGTCACGTTATAATATCACATTATTTATATTTTTTAAATACCAGTAATGAGTCTATAATTGTTAACATTTTGATGCTCTAATAATTTTTTCCATTAATTGAGACCTCATTTGGGTTTTGAAAATGAAAGCAAAATTTATTAAAGGCATTACAGAAAATAAGTAAGGATAAGTTCGCGCCAAGAATAACGGAAAAGTGGGTTTCGATATCACCAAAGGATGTATAGACTTATTATTTCCTAAGATTATATGGTGCCCGGTATAGTCCGTATTCGTTTTGACTCAAACATTAAATGTAAATTAAATTGTCTCAGCTATATGATCTAGAAAAAACCGACTACTCGGTATTCTGAGTAGGTACACAGTAGAGATTAAGAAAATATTCCGACAGAATCGGTTACTTTGATAATATAATACTTGGATGATGAAGCAAGCCAAGCCTGTTACTGGACGGGTAAAGTGTTTTCGGGGTTCATTTGAAGTAATAGGGCAAAGCAGATTGTGATAAAATCAATTAATGCGTTTGAGAGAAGTTTCAGATAAAAGAGTTTTTTAAATGCAGAATGTTAATGTTCAATAATATTTATCAGCATTCCATATTTCATTTCTACGTATGCGTTTCGACATGTTCGAAAAGCGGCGGCAGTGACCTTTTACTCAGATCGGTATGAATAAACAAAGCAAATGCTATGCAAATTCTGAGTCTGCTACTTAGTTGACTCCGACCTTTTACTTAATATTTGTACGAACATTTTTTACACATGCAATGTTAATATTCGATGGTTTGTCTATAAAATAGTTAAATTAAGTTTTATTCGTGCAGGTAAACCAACAAATACCTGTGAAAAAATCAATTATTTCTTGTCATGGGCACCTGAAGAAGAAATAAAACATCAACAACTTATTTGGCAAACAAAAATCATATTTCCAGGTGCAATTGGAATAATAGCCTATACCCTATTGATTGCATGTATATTTCTGAATTTATTTTTTTAAATTTCAATTTCCACAAAAGTCGTTAGAATCTCAAGGAAAATTCAAAAATTCAAATTTACTGGTCAGGTTTGACAGAAATTGCAAGGCAAGTACACGTGCCGCGAAGTGAAAGCTATGTTCGAATTTTCGAACTTACTTTAGCAAACTAGGTTTTTATTCATACCGATTCAAAGCAATTGCTAAGGGTTTTTACTTTGCTAAAACCTTTTACTCAAAGCAAATGCTAGTTTTTATTCATACGACCCAATGATTATTGCAATGCCAACTGGAATATAAATACGCAAAAACCTCTTAACGCCTTGCATTAGTTTTAATAATTAATAACTAATAATACTGTTGAGGAGCAGGGGCTCATTTTCTCATTCTAAATTACCTCAGGCAGGCGCTCTCTTCTCACTTATGTATTTGTCACAAATTACCTTCATTAATATAGCTTAAATTGTCGAGGTTGCAAAAATCATAATTTTTGAACGCAAGAAGATATCACCACAATTTTCTTCTTCTTAAAGGAAATAGCCTAGCATATAAGATAAGCCTATAAAAATGGGATTTAAAAAAAAAAATGCTTCACAGGATGTTTCGAAATCTTCGGATGAAATAAAATTTTCCTTGAAAAATGAACTAAGAGAAAGAAATATAAGAAATATAGGTAACATTTTACGAATCTTGTAAAAAAATGGTCTGCGGCTATTTAATTGTTCACTGGGTGATTTGTGGACGCATAAAATAACGAACCAATTTTTAATGTTTTTGGGCTTGCATTAAGAACTGCTTTTGTGATGTCCGCTTTTGTCTTTTCGTGCTCCTAATCATATTTTATACTCAGAGCTGTGAAAACACTACAATGTCGAAATATTGCCCGCAGTTTCCAATAGTTTCCTCCTTTTGTTGTATTCTTAACATGCATCTAAGGATTTTGAAGGCCTTCCTCTTTATGTTCTTGGCACGTCATCGTCACTGTCTTCAAAATCATCACATTTGATTGTTAATGTTCCGTTCAAAAATCCTTCATGTTTTGAAAGATATTCGTTCTTACTAATAATCAAACACTAATGTCGGCTATTAGTTGGCTGCCAGTTTACAATAAAATATACAGCATTTTCGAAAGGGTACCAATAAACAATTTGACCTCCACAATTACTAGGACGAAGACTTTCTGTTGAATCTATTACATTAGTCGTCACGCAGAATTTGAATTTCATAATTTGTTTTCGTGAAAAACAAGGTCAGTGGTTTCTTTCACAACGAGGATTTTATTTGAAATAAAGGAATACATAAGTTGTAGTTAAATTTGCACAGATATCTTTCAAAGGCTTTTTGAGTCTTATTATAAGCAAAAAAGCGATCAAGTGCGAGTCGGACTCGCCCATGAAGGGTTCCGTAGCAGCAAGTAATAAAAGTTTTTTTTATTTGTTATTTTTATATTTGAGTTGATTTTATGAAAGATAAATTGCGGTTTACGATTTATGACGTATAAAAAAAACTACTTACTAGATCTCGTTCAAACCATTTTCGGTGGAATACATCATATATTTTTTTTAGTTTTATCTTTTCTCTGATGAAAACAAAAATTATTGAATTTCAGTTGTTTTTTTTTCTATTTTTGTGTAAAATCTTAATGTGGTTCACAGAATACATCTACTTATCAAGTTTCAACAGTATAGCTCTTAAAATGTTGGAGAAAAGTGTCTGTGATATACAAGGCAGTTTTTTGCCATTTGGCTACGGAACCCTAAAAACAAAACCCAACATAGGAAATTCACAAAATATCCGCTGATCTGTGAATATTTTCGTTTTTGAATTTCAATTTGCCAAGCAACGACTCAGTGCTTGCCACAGTATATAGAAGTGTGAAAATAAAAACAATTTGATCTTTTAAAAATCTATACAAGATTATATACTTAATTTGGGAAACTTCTAAACCGACTTCTAAGCAGACAAATATAAAGCCGTGACACACATTTTTATGGACGAAAACTGTCATGTTTCCCCCTCCATGAATTCACACATAGGTACTACCTGTTATTCCTCCAGAAGTTCCTTAATTCGTTAAATTGTTTGTACTTTGCTAAGTGGTGACAATTCTATTCTTATATCTATATTTTCCGTGAAGTCAACCTTTTCACGCCAACCATTGTTTCCTCATCCTCATTCTCGGTAAACAAACTCAACTTCGTTCAAACTTTAGAAGCAGATATTTTATTCCGTTTGCGACGACTGTCAAGAATGGCTTGGAAATATCCCAAACTTATACAAAATATTTTTTTAGTAAGCATCCGTTCATTGCTTGCAAGCTATTTTAAAAGGAAAACCAAATCAAAAGCAAGAGCTAGCGGTTAAACAATATAAAACTGAGAAAAACACAGAAATATATGCTTCAAGCGTTTAGAAATAACACAAAATTGCTATATTTTTTAAATTTTTTGCATACATTTGTACAAATTTGTGTTTGTTAGACTTAAAAATCACTTGCATTGTTGTATTAGAACGAATAAAACTAGAAAAAATTTACAATTTACTAAATTTAATTTATGATTGTAAACGCCGAGGTTACGAATTACGAAATTTAATACTGTGATTTTGGGCGGTTGGGCAACACTCATCTTCAAAATGACATTAAGGGAGGATTTATTTAGCTAATTCTCGAGATAAACATGACTTTCTCACCATTAACATTTAACCCCACAGTTAGCGACATTCTGGCAACTATATTTTTTTTATTGGTAAAGCGATTTTGGAAAGTCTGGAGTCTTTGCGTGAACTGCCAGACTAAAGTTGATTATTGGTAAAGCCGATTGAGATATTGATATTTAATTTGCACTACTACTACTAACAGCATTTATTCGATGTCATGGATTGTATACCTGCATACGTACATGCACAAGGATTGTTTTACCTGAAAAATTTAAGCTTCCCAATGTAACGGAGGAAAATCAGTATTTCTACCTGTTTAAAATAATAATCCAAAACTATATATTTCTTTCAACTTTTTGTAATGTTTAGGCAATAAATCAGTTAATCCCTTTCTTTTCGCAAGTTAATCCATGTTTACGTATACTTTAAGAATAAGAACAATAATGATTTACAATAACCTAAGTAATTCGAAGAAACTCAGTTACAGCATACCTCAAAAACTCTTTTGGTTTGGGAGGAGTTTATCCAAAAAGAGTCGTTAACGTGGGCGGATTAAAAAAACTGATTTTAATTTTTTTAAAAATGCGTGGGCGTGGAAGTGGGTAGATTTTTTTAACGATCAAAATAATAACAAAACTATTTTTAATTGATACAGCTTCTAATTAACAAAATAATTTTAAATATTCCATAGGGAAATTTGCTTTGAAGCTCAAAATGTCAGCTCTGGGAACACGACTTTTTTTTTTAAGCAAATTACAATTTCTCCGAATATTGCAAATAGTTAAGCAGCTGCAGTTTTGCATATGATTTAACAAATAGTTAAGGTTAACAATCGTGGTTAATTTTTCGCGGGAAGTCGCGAACTTTTTTTTGTAGCTCTACTGTCGACTTAAACTTAAAGTGTTAAAATTTTTATTAAAAATAGCTATTAGGCAATTTGTTTTAGATTTTCAAGAAAACTACGATTTTTCGTTTAATATTTTTTTTTTTTTTATAATTCACTAGTGCTCAAGGGGTTTTTGTTCCCTTATAATGCTCATGCACAGCACGAGTGGAAGGGTTAATAGGGAGGATAGAGAAGAGGTACTGGTGCACATTGGTCTTAAACAATTGTGGGCTGTAATGAGAGGGGAAAACCGTGTGAGGCAATGCATTCCACATGCGTGTTGTTCGACTCACAAAAGAATCTCTATATTTTACAGTACGTCCGAAGGTAGGCTTATGGGTGAACTGATGTGCATTCGATGTATGACGGGTGTTGCGAGAGAATTGTTGAAGGGGCGGAATGCAGTTAGCTATTTCATTAGAGCATCGGTGGTGAAAATATCGATAAAATAAGGAAATTTCTGCGATGTTCGAGCGCGCTTTTGAATTCTGTCTAGTAGGTGCAATGAAGTTTTTGGTGCACCTGACCAGATATGAGCGTTGTACTCAAGCTTAGGCCGAATAAAGGCCTTGTATATTGTAGCTAAGTCAAGGGGTGTAAAGTACTTCTTACATCGATTTAAGAAACCTAGACATTTCGCTGCGTTTTTGGCGACTTCGTATATGTGGTCATTCCAACGGAGTTTGTCGTTGACACATATACCAAGTATGGAAAGTCGTTAGGTTTCGTCGATGCAAGTCCCATTCATGGATAATGGGTTAGGGTTCAGGTTTCGCTTTAATGATAGAAGGCAGCATTTCAATTTCAAAAAAGAAAATAAAGAAATTGTTTTTTACTCTAGATCTGGAACAAAATTGACCACCTTTAAAAAGCTCTATAATTCAAACTAGTTAGCAGAAAATTATTTTGTTTGCTGTTTTTGAAGCTCCGTTTATATTTTTATTTAAAAAAAAAAACATCGAATTTTGTATTTTTGCCACGAAATTTTCGTTTCTGGACCACAGTGCGTCGGTCTCCACCCGCCTTACTGCGCTTCCACTGTAAGCCCTCACATTAACCATCGACATTTTTTATCAGTTACTGCGTACCCCAGGTATTTGAAAGGAATGTTTTTAGGGAAAAACAAAGAAGATTTTATTTTTTGTGTCAGGCCTTTGGATTTCGGTCAAACGTACCCAAACCATCAAAGCTCTCTCTCACTGCTACGGAATTCCACTTTCCACCAGAAAAAGTAAAAAAAAAAAAAAAAACAGTAAAAGCGAGGCAGCCAAATTGTTAGTTTAGAGCGGCAAAGTTCGACCAAAAGCAAATAATTAGAAAAAAAAAATTGTCCGGAAGTGAACTAATTTTTATTTAGTTCCCAAAATTAAACAAACAATATCGTCCAGACGATCATCGTCATACGTGATCTTCCGCAAGTGTCTTGCCCTGAGCCGAATCCTGGGTCGGGCGCTACTCTATTGTTGCGACTGATTGTGTGATTGTGCATCATCTATGCATTGAGCACAAATTATAAGTACCTACTGAGAAAGCTGCAAGAAGCTGTTGTTTTTTGTTTTGTGGGTTTTTTTTCGCGGACATCTGACAAATATCCGAGAGCTGTAATGAGAGAGTTTCTCAATTAAAACGCTCGGACTCGCCCTAAAATAGAAGATTCCTTTTATTACGAGAAGTAAAAATCATAGCCAAAATCTCCGTATATATTAACATATGAATGGTTGTGAGAATTTGAGGTGATTTATGTGGTATTCGATAGGGCTTCTTCAGATTCGCTCTCAGATTTCAGATTCCGTGTGTCTTTTCGTGCAATTCGAATATGTGTAGCCGTCGACACTTTTCACATCGTCTTTCATTCACTGGTTGAATTTTATATTAAAACATTCGAAATTTGCGTTCGGATTGTGTTGGCTTTTTCCAACTAAAAATAAAGTGCACGACTGGGTCGAACAAAACTTTCTTGTTCATCAAAAGTTTGTTTGGTTGTTTTCTTATATTATTAGGTCTCAGAAGCAGTGCTAGATAAAAGAAACAGTTCATAAAACATAGAAGAATGAATAGTGTTATACAAAATTTACTTTTGGGTTATTCATCTGATATGGCAAATAACAATGAGAGTTTTTAAAGGTTGAAGCTCCCAATAACAGGCAGTTTTCGCAAGTTCGGGTTACAGTTTTAAGCGCCTACTGTACTATTTTATAAGGTCTTATACTTTACAAGATTTTTGAGTAGGAAGGTAAGCGTAGTGTAGAAGTTTCTGTTTTTTTATCTGTTAGGATATGATTTTATTTTTGACCGGAATAGATAGTGACGCTGGTTTAAGTTGTCAATGACTGCATTTTGCAAGTAGTGTTCATGTTAGATCGATATCTTGACATATCTATGATGTATATGTAAGAATACAGAAATTTGTTTTTGAATTTGCATTAGAATCAGTTATAAACTGAATATACCGATGGACGTGCGTGGGGGTGGAAAAGAAGAGAGATTTTCTGATTATGTCAACTCCCAAGTGGTTGGAATTATTTTAAGGTGCATATTCAATACTGTTGAAATAAATAAATTGGGAAATACATATTTGCTAAAAGGAAGTTTAGTGTTGCTGTATTGCCCTTTAAATGGAAATGCGGTGTTGAGTTTAAAAAAAAATATGTGAACACAGATCGGCTTTCAGGTAGTAATTTTTTGATAAATAATTAATAAACTGATTTATTGGAATTTTTTGAGAAAAAAACAAGTACAGGATCTTATGTAGAATACTTATTTAATCATTAATATGTATTTTGGTCAAAATCGTTAGTGCCGTTTTCGGGTGAACTAAATAAAAAAAATTAAACAAAAAAAAAAAATACTTTTTACAAAAATCCATTCATTGAACGATAATAGAAAAACTGAGTCTACCATTAAGAAATGAATTTTTGTAACAATAGTGTGGACCGTTTTTGAACGGGTTTTGTTTTTGTTTTTTTTGTTGAAAAACTTAGTACGCAGTCATGTTAACTCACTCCTTAAGCTTAAATATCAATGTTGGTTGCATTCGTTATATCCGTTTTTAAACAATTAAAATATTGGTATGAACATTTTATATGAGAAGTACCATTAATATTGAGGTTACCTGTCTTGCAAAAAAAAAAAAAAAAAACGGGACCGAACCGTAAGCCCAAACTCCAAATCCTAAGTTTGCACGAAATGTTATGTCAGAATTGATTAACATCTCGAGATAGAAATTTTGTACGAAAACAATTAGGTAATAAAATTTCTTTTTGTATCTCAACGAACAAATACCCGCCTTGCCTAAGCGTAAACCAAGGAAAGTTACACGCATTCAGTGAGAGGGGTTACAAAACGATGAGGTACGGGAAGAATTTGCAAAGCAGGGGTGGGATTCTGTAAAAAACGAAACGAAAAACGCTTTCGTTTGCACGAAGAATTTGCTTGTGTAACATAGGGCAAAATATTCCTGCGCACGAAAACGATTGATCGTTTCGCCTTACAGAATCTGGCCCCAGGTTTCTGAGAGGTTTGAACTCATTATAACTGTTCCATTGAATGAAGAGGAAGAATGGCAGTTGTTTTCAACAGCAATCATTGCCTCTGCAGGAGAGGTTTGCGGAGTGAAGCGGCTCGGCGTGGCGGCTGGTGGTGAGAAAAGAACAGCGTGGTTTAAAACTCCCGGAGTTTAAGAAGCCATCAGAGAGAAGAAGGCCTTCAAGGTGTGGTTTCACTTGAGGGACTCAGCTTCTCGAAACCGGTATGCGGAGGCGCGAATAACTTGCAAATTGGCTGTTAAGACAGCCAAAGAACAGTCTTGGAAGGAGTTCGGTGGAAAATTAGACCGTGATCACTGTTCGGGTGCGTTTATCGTGACCCAATATGCTGTATACAAAACCTCGTGAAGGTATATGGAATATGGTAGATAGGAAAAAAAGAAAGACAGTATTAGATTTCTGACAATTTATTCGAACGATTAGGTCTTACCTCGTGGAGGGTTATACAAAAAAGAGATCGTTGATAATAGGTATCAAAAGGAAATGGGGTAGCAAATCCATTTGTGGGAGGAAAAAATTACAGCGACCTCTTACATGAAAAATTGATACCATTTCAATGACAATAATCTATTACAAATTCATTTGGCTATCCACAAATGAACATCATCGGCCGCCTTGCATCAACTGATGCAAAAGCAATGAAATATGTAAATAATTAGTTAAAATATATAACGGTATCAAATACATAGCTGGGTACTTGCCAAATAAAATGAAAGCAAAGATTAATAATAATTACATTAAAATAAAGGAGGAACCACTTGTTTTCGAAGGGGTTCCACTCACTCCGTTGTAATAATATGGGAACTACATACATAATACATAAATTCAAAAGGAAATCTTAAGAATACATATCAAAATTTGTTGCAAATACATGAATTGGCTCCTAGATCAGTGCAATTAAATCAAAAAACGAAAGGTTGAAAAGAAAATAACTGAAAATATATGGTTATGAAATGTTAAGTGTACGATTTTATTTAGTAATTTTTTTTTTTGGTAGGACGCAGAGCTTGATTATGGGTCGATTTAATACTCCATTTTCAGTTTTAAGATCAGCCACGCGTACCTTACCGTCTGAACCAAAATAAACCTTGATCACACGTCCTAAGCGCCATTCGTTAAGCGGAAGAACTATCAGCCCTATTGCGACAAGAACTCTCAGCCCTATTGCGAAGATCAACTATCAATCGGTTGACGATTGACAAATTTATCAATTAAAATTGATGTTGGTATTGCGAAAAACAATTGATAAATATATAACCTGTGAACATCACGCCAAAAATAAAGTTATTGTGAATGAAAACTCAACTTTGACAGTTTTAAAATATTTTTGATTTGAAGAGTGATCGTTAAGGATTTTGCAAACAATTTAAATAAACAATAATTACGAGTGTTACAAATCTGTAAAATTTATTGAAAAATATATCATCAGTGGAATTTTCGAATGGCTAAATAGTCCTTAAGAAATAACAACAATAACAATTAAAAACGATGATATTCAACATTTTCGTTTAAGAGCCGTCCTTATCAACCCCGAAATTGCGATTTACAGACAAATTGACAACTACCAATAAAATTGTTCGAGATTGACATTCACAATACCGATCTGTCAACCGACAATTGCTGCACGTTCACAGTCGATCAGCACTTAATTGATAATTGATCGTCGCAATACCATTTAAAGAAATTTATTATTGTTTAATTTAATTTGTTTTTATTTATTTTTTATTTTTATATTGATAAGTATCAACTATCAATTGATAGTTGATCTTCGCAATAGGGGTGTATACCTAATAGTGTGGAATAAATTAAATAAATAAATAATAAATAAAAATAAATAAATATCATCGACAGAAATGTCGCGTTGAGGATATTGCCATTTATATCGTTTGTGTAATTCCTGGATAATTCTCGCTTCCATCGCTTTCGCTGGCATAACTGTTGGTGAAGAAGTTTCACTTTATCCCATCGCTTCATGCAACTAAGGGACTTCTCACAGATATTGACCTTAGGAGGAGCGAGAAGGGGACCACCGCGAAGGAAATGACCTGGTGTCAAAGGGGAATCTGTAACGACCCACTTACAATTCTCTGAAATGGGGAATATTGGCCGAGAATTAAGACAAGCCTCTATTTTCATCAAAAGCGTAGAAAACTCTTCAAATGTGAATCTTTGATTTCCAGCAATTTTCCGAAAATGAAGCTTAAGACTCTTTACCACGGCCTCCCAGAGACCCCCCATATGCGGTGCACCCGGCGGAATAAACCTCCGATGTAAATTTTGATCCTTATAGTGATCAATTACCTCTGACGACAATGCCTTCACGAACTGATTAAATTCATTGGAAAGAATTCGGCTTGCACCCACAAAGTTAGTTCCGTTATCTGAATAGAGTACCCTGGACAAACCTCGTCTTCCAATGAAACGATGTAGAGCGGCAAGAAACGTTTGAGTAGTCAGATCAGTTGTAGCTTCTAAATGTATTGCCTTTGTAGAAAAAGGCACAAAAACGCAAACATATCCTTTCGATATTCGACAACCGCGTCCAGAAAAATCCTTTATAACGGGTGATTTTTTAGCTGGTTTGGTTTTGGCAACACTGGTTTTGACAGCTGACGTGTGTTTAGTACCTTTTGTCACTGTCAAACAGCTTCAGTTTGGTTTGCAATTTAACCATGGATCGTCTTACAAATGAACAACGCTTGCAAATTATTGAATTTTACTATCAAAATTCGTGCTCGATTCGAAATGTTCATCGCGCGCTGCTTCCATTTTATGATCGGCATTCTCGACCTTCTGAGCAGTCTATTCGGAAGATTGTGACCAAATTTCGCACCAAATTTACTTTGTTGGACATTAAACCACCAACACGTTTACGTACTGTGCGTAGTGAAGAAAATATTGCGGCCGTATCAGCTAGTGTGACAGAAGACCGCGAAATGTCGATTCGGCGCCGTTCCCAACAGTTAGGCCTTTGTTACAGCACTACGTGGAAAATTTTGCGGAAGGATTTGTGCGTAAAGCCTTTTAAGATACAGCTTGTGCAAGAACTAAAGCCAGCCGACCTACCACAACGCCGAATTTTTGGTGAATGGGCTCTTGGAAAGCTGGCCGAGGATCCGCTTTTTTATCGAAAAATTGTGTTCAGCGATGAGGCTCATTTTTGGTTGAATGGGTACGTAAATAAGCAAAATTGCCGCATTTGGAGTGAAGATCAGCCAGCAACAGCTACCAATGCATCCCGAAAAAGCCACTGTTTGGTGCGGTTTATGGGCCGGCGGCATTATTGGGCCATATTTCTTCAAAGATGATGCGAATCGCAGCGTTACTGTCAATGGTGAACGCTACCGAGCGATGATAACAAACTTTTTTTTGCCCGAAATGGAAGTTCTTGACTTGCATGATATGTGGTTTCAACAAGACGGTGCCACATGCCACACAGCACGCGAAACAATGGCGCAATTGCGAGGCGAGTTTGGTGAACAGTTAATTTCACGTTTCGGGCCGGTCAATTGGCCGCCTAGATCGTGCGATTTGACACCATTAGATTATTTTTTGTGGGGGTATGTCAAGGCTAATGTGTATAGGGACAAGCCCGCTTCGATTGACGCACTGGAAGCCAACATCCATGCATTCATTCGTGAGATACCGGCCGATATGTGTGAAAGAGTATGCCAAAATTGGACTCAGCGGATGGACTACCTGAGACGCAGCCGCGGTCAACATTTGCATGAAATTATCTTTAAACATTAAATTGCAAGGTTCAAACTATCGATTCAAATAAATATTTCATTCATTTTTTCGAATTTTTTGTGTTTTTTTTTTTTTTTTAAAGTTCTAAACCTCTTAAAAAATCACCCGTTACTAAGGGACCAGCAAAATCGATACGAGTATGAGTAAATGGTAGAGAAAGTTCGGTTCTTTCAGGAGGCAGATGATTTGGGTATTAATTCGCTTTCTATGAATGACACAGGTCTTGCACAATCGTATACATTTTTTAACAAGGGTCTTTATACGAGGGATCCAGAACTCACATCGAATTAAACGTATCACCAGTTGATTGCCACCATGCATGGAGAGATCATGATGGAACTTAACGAGAAGTGTATATTCTTGATATATGCTTGATAAGGTATCAAGATCGGATATTTTTCACTATACGGTAATGTAGAGCAAGCCAATCTCCCATTGGATCGAATAATTCCTTCATAGGGTTGAGATTGATTAGAGAACTTTTCTTTGAAATTATTTCGCCGCGGGCTAAACCCAAATATTCACTTTGATAATGCAACATTTGAGTTATCTCATCCTGGGAGATGACCGTCGATGCGTAGGTAAATCTATGTTTATAGCATGGAATAGTGCTATAGAAGAAACGATATAGGTAACATATCACACGTAGCATCTTAGACCAAGATGAAAACCGTTGAAGTTCCGTTTCGATATTCGGAACTACGGCAGTCAGGTTTGCTTTGATAGACCTACATTCCAAATCACTTTCTCTTGGTGGCTTGACAAGTAGTTGGGGCCATGATGACTCATCTTGTCGAAGCCATTTGGGTCCATTCCACCACAACTCGTTTGTTTGAAGGTCACAAGGTGTAACGCCTCTTGTGGCCAGATCGGCCGGATTATCTGCTGAGCGAACGTGACGCCAATTGGAGCTCGGAAGGTACGTTTGAATTTTTGAAACACGGTTTGCAATAAATGTTTTCCATGCACAAGCCGGTTTCGCTAACCATGATAAAACTATGGAACTATCGGTCCATAAAAGAATTTGAAAATCGAATGAGCTAAGCTGAGGAACGACCTTGTTGATCAGTTTTGATAACAGAACAGCACCGCACAATTCGAGCCTAGGCAATGCAACTTGTTTTACAGGAGCGACCTTACTTTTCGCACAAAAATTATGAGTGGACCAGCTGTCTGAGCTATGCTGCACACGCAAATACAATGTGGCTGCGTACGCTTTCTCTGATGCATCGCAAAAGCCGTGCAATTGAAGGGACTTATTATGAGAGTATTGAACCCACCGGGGAACACGTATAGCTTCAATCTCAGGCAGAACAGCAAAGAAAGATTTCCAGCGGTGACACGTTCTACAACAATCTACCTTAGCATTCCACTGGATCCCTAAGGTTTTGGTCTCACTTTTACTTTCGAATTGAAGGAATTCTTCGTCATAAAGGTGAGATGGCGGGACTTTTTTTAAGAGTGAAACACTGTTTGATATCCATTTTCTTAAAGAAAAACCAACTGACTTTAAAGCTAACGAGAGCTCCCTTTGCGCTTGCATAGCAGAACGTATATTATGCGATCCTGAAAGGACATCATCGACATA
This sequence comes from Cheilosia urbana, assembly GCA_946477585.1. NCBI lineage: Eukaryota > Metazoa > Arthropoda > Insecta > Diptera > Syrphidae > Cheilosia > Cheilosia urbana. The sequence goes on from OX297857.1 coordinate 9,163,278, forward strand.
GAATTGATTTTCCGATATGGAAGAAGCGATGGGGAACTCATTTTTGACATCCATGGCAAGTTGCTTTATAGTGCGTATAGCTAGATACGACGCGCAATTCACCCCAAAGGTTACGGTTTTTAGCTCCAAAGTCTTCACATTCTGCCGTAAGTGATTTTCGAAAAATAATTCGTTGGTAACGTGTCTGGTCCGGTTTAACTAAGATTTGCCGATCCATCTTTTTCACATCAGCGCTGAAAACATATCGCAAAAATCGCTAACCCAAAATAAGAGTCATTAAGTCCGCTTGCCAGACTGGACCAATGTGTAGCATATCGTTAAGACTAATTCCACTACGCGATGGACTAGAGGCATTAAAGGCAACTCGTAATTTTGTTGTGCGACTCTCAGGCTTAATTACGGCGTGGTGAGGAAGATTATATGAGTCTATGCGTTCATGATTGACGACTTCATGTGGTGAAATGACTTTCATATGACCAAGAGTAGCATATTCCTCAAGAACTTCATTGTACTTCACTAGAAGATCGACATTGATAAAGATCTTTCATTGCGGGCAAACAGCTTAAGCGCAATGTCTCTAGATGGGCCAAGTACTGGAAGAGGTTATTTAAAGGGAAGTCGTAAGATGTAGCTACCATTAATACTTCGGGTTGTGGTTTCAGAATAGAGCTGTTCGCAATATTGGTCTTCTTGTGAAAAAGGTTTTTAATCCGTCACCTCTTCAATTTCCCAGAATTTCGCGATTTGCTCATCGACTGACGTCTCACTGAAATATTATAGGCGTGTCGAGAAAGCGTTGACATTATTTTTGAAAGTGGCCCTGAAACAACGCAACCAAAAACAGTGTTTTGTAACGAGTTGCAAATATTTTTCACACCTTTACGAGGGATCGAAGGATACAAATCGGCTCCAATGAGAAAGTCAATTCTGGATCTTTCGTAAAAGAATGGATCAGCTAATTGAAAGTCGTATTGTCCCTCGAGCTCTTTAGGACTGATATAGCAGGAAGGCAGGTTGCCCGTGAGACGTTTTAAAACGATGGCGTTAGCCTGAATGGTATACGACTTCTCGTATTTGGAGCCTAGAACTACTGAACATAATTTTGAGGAAGTTGTTGTAACAACTGCACTCAGCCCTGAGATGTCAGCTTGTATTGTCTTCACTTACTTACTTACTTAGGTGGCGCTACAGTCCGGGGTGGACCTGGGCCTCAACCAATACGCCTCTCCAGTTAGCGCGATCTTTGGCTAACTGCCTCCAGTTGCGCACTCCAAGTTGGTTGAGGTCCCCTTCCACTTGCGCGCGCCACCTAAGGCGAGGTCTTCCTCTACTGCGTTGTCCCTCCGGGTTGGACTCGAAGACTCTCCGGGCCGGAGCGTTGGTGTCCATTCGCTCTACATGTCCCAGCCATCTTAGACGACTGATGCGTACTTTTCTGACTAGGTCGATGTCGCTGTACAGCTCGTAGAGTTCGCTGTTAAATCTTCTCCTCCAAAGCCCGTCAACGCAAACGGGACCAAAAATCACTCGAAGAATTTTGCGTTCGAAGCGACCAAGAAGATCCTCATCCGTTTTTGCTAGGGTCCATGCTTCTGCGCCATAGAGCAGGACAGGGATGATGAGAGTCTTATATAGAATCTCCTTAGTGCTTCTTGACAAGGCCTTACTAATCAATTGCCGTCTTAGGCCAAAGAAACAGCGGTTGGCAAGTGTGATTCTTCGTTTGATTTCTGATGTGATGTCGTTATCAGAGTTTATAGCGGAGCCGAGGTAGACAAAGTCCCTAACTACCTCAAAGTTATAGCTGTCTATCGTGACGTTCTGCCCGATTCGTCGATGTCGTGTGTCCCTTCTTGTTGACAGCATATATTTTGTTTTACCCTCATTCACCACTAAACCCATTTTTGCCGCTTCTGTACTAATACTTGCAAACGCACCAGTGACAGCTCGCTGTGTTGTACCAACAATGTCAATGTCGTCAGCGTATGCAAGCAGTTGCACAGACTTATAGAAAATTGTGCCTCTGGTGTTGGCTTGTGAGTTTCGCACAATCTTCTCAAGAATGATGTTGAAGAAGTCACATGACAGCGCATCACCTTGTCTAAATCCTTTTTTGACATCAAAGGTCTCGGTGAGATTGTTTCCGACCTTTACGGAGCAGCGAGCGTTCTCCATCGTCATTCTGCACAATCTGACAAGTTTGGCAGGGATGCCAAAACTAGACATGGCTCTGTATAGCTCGTCTCTATAAACGCTGTCATATGCGGCCTTAAAATCGATAAAAAGATGGTGAGTATCGATCTGGTATTCTTGGGTTTTTTCCAGGATCTGCCGTAGTGTGAATATTTGATCGGTCGTGGACTTACCGGGCCTAAAACCGCACTGATAGGGACCTATCAGATCGTTGACGAATGGTTTCAGGCGTTCACACAATACAGCAGACATGATCTTATACGCAGTGTTCAGGAGACTGATGCCTCTGTAGTTGGCGCAGTTTAGAGGGTCTCCTTTCTTGTGGATCGGGCAAACAATGCTGAGGTTCCATTCATCAGGCATACTTTCCTCTAACCAAATCTTGGAGATGAGTTGGTGTATGCACTCTACCAAGTCATCTCCGGCTGCCTTGAAGAGCTCGGCAGGTAAGCCGTCTGGACCAGCAGCCTTGTTGGATTTAAGCTTAGATATTGCTATCCTCACTTCATTTTGGTCAGGTGGACGGAAATCTTGGCTGTCATCGTCCAGGTTGAATGGATCGTTCTGCCTAACAGCGGAATTTGTGTCGTCTTCGCCGTTTAGCAGTCTGCAGAAATGGTTTTTCCATGTCCGCAGCACCAACTGTGACTCTACTACAAAGTTTCCTTGCTCGTCTCTACAGGTCTCCGTTCGGGTCTTGTTGCCATGACACGTTCTTTTTACCTTTTGGTAAAACTTCCGAACATTGTTCCTGGAGTAACACCTCTCTATATCCTCGATCGCGCGCTTCTCATGCTCTCTCTTTTTTCTCCGGAGAAGCCGATGTTCTTCCCTCCTTTTTTGCTCGTAGAGCTGACGAGCTGCTCTCGTCCTTCTATGCAGCGACGCCTTGTAGGCACTTTGTTTTGCTGCATGTGCTTGCCGGCACTCTTCGTCAAACCAGGGGTTTCGGGGGGGTGGGCTGGTGAAACCGAGCACATCAGTTGCGGCGTTTTTGATGGCTTCTTGGCATCGGCGCCACTGGTCTTCGGCACTTGATGCTGGCAGCATAGGACTTCTCGAGAGGTTGAGGGATACGCGATCGGCAAAGGTTCTGGCGGTTTGTTGCGTTTGTAATCGTCCAACGTTAAATCTCCTCACAGTATTTTCTCGTTGTTGTGGCGTCTTGGATATCCGCATCCGTACCTTGGCTACAACAAGGTAGTGGTCCGAGTCTATGTTGGCCGCTCGGAAAGTTCGGACATCTAGAATACTGGAGGAGTGCCTTGCGTCGATCGCAACGTGATCAATTTGGTTGACGGTTTGATGATCAGGTGACCGCCATGTTCCTTTGTGTATATTGAGGTGAGGAAACCGTGAACTAGCTATGGTAACATTACGTCCCGCAGCAAAATCAATCAGCCTAAGTCCGTTTCCAGACGTGGTGTCGTGTAGGCTGTGTTTTCCGATTGTGCTACCAAAGATGTCCTCCTTTCCTATTTTGGCGTTAAAATCACCCAAGACGATTTTAACGTCATGCTTAGGACATTGCTCATATGTTTTGTCGAGGAGCTCGTAGAAACATTCTTTGGTAGCATCGTCTTTATCTTCTGTGGGGGCGTGAGCGCATATCAGGCTGATGTTGGCGAATTTAGCCTTGATGCGGATAGTTGTAAGGCGTTCACTAACGTGTCCAAAGCTCAAGACTTCTTGCCTAAGTCTGCCGCTTACAACAAATCCGCATCCAAATAGACGCTGCTTTTGTTCTCTGTAGCAGTCACCGTAGTAAATGTCACAGTTTTTCATCCTCCTTTTGCCCGGCCCATCCCACCGCACTTCCTGGATGGCGGTGATACCTGCTTTGTAGCAGTCTAGGGCCTCCGCTAGTTGTTCGGCTGCACGCGGTCTGTTCAGAGTTCGAACATTCCACGTGCAGATCCGAACGTCATTGTCCTTTTGTCTTCACGGGAAGATGTAATCGTCGCTGAGCATCTTCAGATATGAAGCTGGCCTCTGACCCAGGATCAAGAAGGGCGCGTAAATGTATTACCAAGATGGTAAATATCAATTAACGCGGTTGCGAGAAGGACTCGATTGTGGTTTTGAGCAAAATGGGAATGAACTTGTGAACAGCAATGGTATTCAGTGGACTGTATTTGTTGCTAGGGACTTGAGAATGAGTGTGCTGAGTTAGCTCCTCAAAAGGATGGTGAAGCATAAGCCGTTTGGGTTTGGAAGAAGTGTGCAAGAGCGTGTGGTGTTTTCGGTGACACAGCATACAGGTGTGTACACTTCGGCAATCCTTTTGAAAATGCGTAAAAGATAAGCAGTTACGACAACATTTAAGGGAATCAACTTTTAAAATTCCTTCTGGAACTGAAAGTTTCAAACATTCCGAGCAAAGTCGAAGTGGATGGGAATCCTTGCAGATATGTATAACAACTGAAACTTTTCGCGTTGGTGTGGAAGGAATGAGGCTGTCTTAATCTGGTTTCACTTTTCGGATTTGAAATCTTTGTACTTGAGCCTTTTGTGTCTGATACTGACTCCAAAATTTGGTATTGATTTGATAGGAATAGGTCCATTTCCGACCATTTCGGAAGATCACTTTTAAGATGGAAAGGCAGTCATTAATATCACTTTGGAGCTTTTTTATGCTTTTCCCGGATTCCGAATTGGTCAGAGATAAATTGAAAAGGATTTTTAATTGGTTGTTAACCAAAATGCGCTTATTTTCATACTGCTCGGACAAAGCTTTCCAAGCTAGCTCAAAATTATCAGCAGTCAGCGCGAATTTGCAAACAATATTATTAGCCTCTCCTTTTGTCTTAGACCGGAGATGATACAATTTCTGCACGGCACCTTGTTTGGGATGATTAATGTAAATGGCTGTATACAAATCCCTTAAGGTTACCCACGACAAATAGTCACCCCAAAAGGTTTCTGTGTCACACGGGGATACTTTGATGCATGACATAGACACTGAATCTGAAATTGGAGCAGAACTCGATTGAGCACTCGTAATCTTTTTTTCGGAATAAGACTTAATAAATTCGAGCTTACGAATCGAATCTATGACCTCACTCAAGCAGGTTATGTAGGATCCCGAGGATGCCACATATTTTCCGTTAATTGCTTTCACATCTGCCTCCGATGCAGAGTCATTTGATGTCAAACAAAATGCGTACGATTTCTTTACCTCAACCCACAAATCCTTTAACTCTGATTTATACACTTCTAAAGAACTTATTGTTTGGTCAACGAAAGCGATTTCTTGGAAACATTCGCGAAACTCATTTAATTGATCGGTTGCAATTACGTATTCGTCTAACCCGATCATTTTAGTAAACACTTATTGGTTTATAAAAGTAATTCTACCCAAATAAGAATATGTCACGTTCACGTGTATCACCAAGGTATATTGGCTACTTTGTATATATGATTAAATTCGGTATATATATTATAAAGAAACTGTATGAACTTGTGAAAAACATACTTTAAATGCACGCGAATAGCTCAATTCAATAGAAAACACTAACTCTTGAAAATCATTAAATTTATATGTATTTCGCTAAAGAAAACTGCTGCTCAGAGTTCGAACTATATTGTTTGTTAATATTTAGCTTGCATATACTTTAATTTCACACCAAAACTAATAGCAAATTGACCGATATGAGATTAACTGATGCACTGATCGAAAAATCAATTCACGTACCTGTTACACGCTAGACACTGGTTACTGTTGTTGGTACTTTGCCTAATTACTCGTACGATGGTCTTCTCTGGAAAGCGGGATATTTGCGGGATATTGTGCGTGGGCGAAGAGTGGTGCTTGTTGAGTGATAGGCTGCCGTGCGTAGTGCGGCAAAGGGGATCCTGTGCTGATGTTCATAAATTGTTGATATTCTCTTTTTTATGAAATATGGATGAATTATGATGAATTTCGGTGGGGCAAAACGTTAGAATCTTGCCTTAATCGTGGTTGGTTTGATGAATTGTAGGCTTTTTTGCAGTAGCCTTAGTATGAAACTATCTTGATAATCAAACAAAAATAATTATCAAAATATTCGGCTCGTGTGGACCAATGTTCGGATGAGTTTATCGTGACCCAATATGCTGGTTACAAAACCTCGTGAAGGTATATATGGAATATGGTAGGTAGGAAAATAAGAAAGACAGTGTAAGATTTCTGACAATTTATTCGAACGATTAGGTCTTACCTCGTGGAGGGTTATACAAAAAAGAGATCGTTGTTAGTAAGTATCAAAAGGAAATGGGGTAGCGAATCCATTTGTGGCAGGAAAAAATTACAGCGACCTCTTACATGAAAGATGAATACCATTTCAATGACAATAATCTATTACAAATTCATTTGGCTATCCAAACATGAACAATCAAAGATCTGCAAGCAAGGTGTTTTGGCAGACTATCCGCCGACTTAGAGGAAGGAAGTGGAATATCAAAGGTGGTACCAAATATGGTACACTTCTTTCCGATGAGAAAGACATCTTGCAAAGATGAAGGGGGCACTTCTCCGAATTGCTTAATCCAGAACAGGGCATTGATGATAACAGATCCATCGCTTTGAACAGGGCGGAAAATAGTCCCACGGTAGAGGAAGTCACTTTTGCGATTAAATCGCTAATAGTTGGCAAATCTGCAGGTGTGGATGAAATCGGGCCAGAAATGCTCAAGGCTCTTGGTGAAGAGGGAGTTAAATGGCTCTCTCGTGTCATTAAAGTGGCCTGGGAATGCGGTGAAACACCCGGTGATTGGCAGATTGGTGTGATTGTGACCCTTTTCAAAAAAGGGGATAAAAGGGATTGTTCCAATTATAGGGGCATATCACTTTTAAGTCTCCCCGGAAAAGTGTTTGCCAAGGTGTTAGAATTGCGTTGCAGAGCTGTGGTCGAGTCACGGTTGAGGGATGAGCAGTGTGGCTTTCGTCCGGGCAGAAGCACAACCGACCAGTTGTTCACTCTCAGAATGGTACTTGAGAAGGCCTGGCAGTATGCTACACCTATGTTTTGTAGAATTGGAAAAGGCAGACGACCGAGTCCCTCGAGTTAAACTCTAGAGTGTACTGCAGGAGTATGGAATTGAGGGTTTACTTCTCAGAGCGATTCAATCTCTTTAAACTGTACAAGCTGCGTTCGGGTGAACGGCGTTAAATCAATACCTTTCACCGTGGGCGTTGGACTTCGTCAAGAGTGTGTTTTGTCTCCTCTTTTCATTACTTATATGGACTGGATGTTACAGCGCAGCCTTGACAAAGAACGATTTCAATTGGGAGACCTAAGAATAAGTCATTTTCTCTTCGCTCATGACTTGGTCATTCTTGGGGCCTCCCAGACGGAACTTCAGCGCGCACTCGATAGGTTTGTAGCCCTATGTGTTGAAGCTGGGATAAAGGTGAATGTGAACAAATCTGAGGTAATGGTGGTCTCTAGAAGAAAGGAACTGAATGTCGAGCAGCTCCTTTTCTGGACGGAGCGGTCCATACTTCGTTGGTTTATGGGGATTGCCCCTAATGATCTAGAGTCGGTGGCGGAAGATCGGGAGCTATGCATCCTATACCCGCGACCCTATTAATGAAAGAGCGGCCATTGAAAATGAATGAATGAATAAAAATATTATTTAAAAATATAGGAATCCTCTTTATCGAGCCTCAATAGCATTCAGTTATGGTCTTGGAACCTTTTCGACGAGTTTTTAGTTTTTGCAGCTTTTCTGAAGGAACGTTACCCCAAAGCTTTGTTACTGCAAAAACCATCTCTTCTCTCTGTTCCTTTAATGCAACCTTATACATATTCAATATCATTAAATCTTCGCCTCGGAGTGGATAATCTAATCACCATTGGGCTTTTGTGCCAAGGAGTGAGAAGTCTGACGAACTAAATCGAAACAAAAGTTGAAAAAAAGTACAAAAAAGTGATTTTAAAAAACACGCATACTTATATGACATCTATAGGCGTTTTTCTTCTTTAGTTCAGAGCTGAGCACTGAACTGAGCTCGGAACATTATGAACGCGCTCTGAACATAGCGTGCTCAGATCGTTCTGATGTTTTTGTTTTTCATGTTGTTGTTTTTTCTGTCAATTGTGACTGGAAGTGTGAATGTATATGTGTAATCAGCTTTTTATTCAGCCTGTTCAGACAATTTATTTTGAACTCATAGAGCGCGCTCTGATCATGCTCCGAACGAAAAAAGAAACACAAATTCGAGCTCTGATGTGTCTGAACAGAAACACAAAATTTTTGTATAACATTTCAGGTTGTGCTCTGAATCAAAAAAGAAAAACGCCTTATGAGAAAAGTCTGAACTATGAAAGCTCAGAGCTTTTTTAGTTTACATAAAACTTCCAGAAGCAATATTTAAACAAATTTAGCCGAGTGAAGTGCAAGAAGTATTCCTTGCGAAACTGACAGGAATTATGCGATGAAAACGTGATCAAGCTGAAAATCAGAAACAAATTCTTTGAATGTATTTTAGATTTATATAAAGTCGCGTTTTGAACGACTGTGACAATTTTAAATTGAGAATAAATATAGAGAACGCACTATGAGATGAAGCAGTACATCCGATTTTTATCGTTTTTTTTTTTTTTGTAATTTTCTTCACTTTTGTTCCGATGTAGTTCAGGGTTCAGACTTTATCCTGTTGGAGAATAAATGACTGATGACAGATGGGATTGCGTGATTGTTTTAAGTTTTTGCTAGATCATTGTTTCATCGACTAGAAGCAAATATGCACACAACCGTTAGGACTGCACAACACTAAAACATTACAAACCCGCCACCATGGTAACTCGTCTGAACGTATTTTTCACGATATAAAAGGTGATTAAATTTTAAGGGCCGATTTTGAATGTGAACCACACCTAAGCATCAAGTTTTGTTCTGCATTTCATTTGACATTTCTCAATTTCAGACTAACTCAATTTGAACCATGGAAAGATACATAATCGAGCAACGCGTTAAAGTTATTCATTCAATCGGAAAAATCGTGCAAAAATTTGAGCAAACCGGGTCTGTAGGAGATGTGAAAACTCCAGTGCATGCTCGTACAGCTCGTACTGCAGAAAATATTGCTGCTGTTCGCGATAGTGTGGCTGAAGAGCCGTCCACCTCAACTCGTCGTCGTGCCCAACAATTGCACCTCTCACGCTCGTCGTTGATGAACATTATGCATAAAGACTTGCATTTACGCGCTTACAAGGTGCAATTGACTCAAGAACTAAAGCCTCTTGACCATTTCAAGCGTCGTCAATGGTCAGAATCGTGGCAAGAAATGGCAACAGTGGATGATCAATTTTCGATATTTTATTCCATACATATTTGAACCATACCTACCAATATTATCATAATAAAAAGAAATGACAATAATTTGTGTTTTATTCAAAATCAACATCGGCCCTTAAAACTTAACCACCCTTTAGTTTCGGAATCCGAATAAATCTTCTTTACGATGATCCATGAGGCTCAAATGAACTCTCTTCCATTCATAAAACCCGGGCGATTTGTAGCTTATTTATTCAGGCCGATCATTGAATCCGACGGATGCTCTGCGGAGGGAGTACGACCCACACGCAAAATACTTGGTCCACCCACTTTTTTGCACTTGGAAACTTCTATATTATTAGTTTAACATACATTACATACATATTTAATTTTTACAAAAATAAAAAAAAACTTCATAGACAATTATACTATTTGATTGAATTACTGATACAAATAAGCAATATCACAACAAATACCGTTAAAACTGTGTGCTTTCTCATTTGTTAATGAGTGCAAAATAGTTGGTCTACGTCATTCGTGATGCAAAAGAGTTGGTCTACTCCACATCATGGTATGACTAAGTTAACCGTTAGGAAAAATTAAGCAAAAACAAGCGTGTTCTTGCTTTGGCAGGTTATAAGTGTACCTGTGCAATAAGTTGAAATTCATTTGTTGGGTTATCATGGCACGTGGTGTTCCCTTATCTATAGATCTTAGGGAATTAATTATAAAAGCTTTTGAAAATGGCTTTTAAAACTTCAAATTTGCAACCAATTTCAATCTCCCTTGTTCATCAGTACAGAATATTATTTCGTTCTTTACTAAGATGGGTAACATTAAAACCCTAAAGAAAACTGGGCGGCCACCGATAGCTAGAGCCCGCGATTGTAGGGTATTCAAAAAAAATATTTAAGGAAAATCGTCGTCAAACTGCTGCTGGGGTAACTGTAGAGTGGAAAAGCCGCATCAAAAAAGAAATATGGAATGTAGATTTTACAAGGTTTGCTTCAAAATCTTTTCTTTGTTTTGCATTGTGATTTTTTCAACGCATATTAATAGGCGAAAGAAAAGCCTCTTCTTACGCCAAGGCAAAAGAAAAGGCGACTTGAATAGGCTAAAGAGCACACAAATTGGACCTCACATCAGTGGCGGGAAGTAATATGGAGGGATGAATCCAGATTTGAGGTTTGTGTTGGCGATGAGCGAAAGCGTGTACTTCGCACCTCCAAAGAAGTTTTCTATAAAGACTGTCTGAAACGAACGATAAAGTTTCCAGCATCACAAATGATATGGGGGTGCAAGTCTGGGCGTGGTGTTGGTAGATTATGTTTTGTTGACGGCCTTGTGAATTCTGCGAAATATCGCAACATCTTGGAAGATCATGTGCTTCCATCAATAACACAACTTCAGTCAACCGAGGGAGTCTACGTATTTCAGCAAGACGGTGCATTTTGCCATACGGCAAAGGCAACTAACGCCTGGTTATCTACTGAAGCCATTCCTTTAATGGAATGGCCATTCAGCAGCCCTGATCTTTCGCCAATCGAAACTCTAGGGCACAAAATGAAACAAAAGTTAAGACAGCAACCAAACAAGGACCCGCACAGATCTACGATAGACTATCAATAATATTTGGCAATCATTTACAACCGATGCTTGCCAAAAACTTGTGAACACAATGCCACAACGAATTCAAGCAGTGATAGCAAAGAAAGGTGATGTAACGCAGTGGTAAAAACACATTTTAAATTCTTAGACTAACTATTTTGCGCTCAAACAAAAGATGAAAAAAATATTACTTATGTTTATTCACTAACAACTTTCAAGTGCTAACAACTTGTTGATTAAACTTTTGTTTTATTTGTAATAAAAATAAAAATAAAAATTTATTTTCGTAAACAAAACTTTTTATTTTAAGAAACAAAACAAGTTTGAATTTCTAAACAGAATGTATTCGTAATCAAATAGCATGGACCAACTATTTTGCGTTCGGGCTCGTAGTGCCTGTTTTGAACATTTCCCCTATCATTGAAAACGCCGGTAGGTAAGTGAGCGGAAATGTTGTTGTTTTCAATCCGCATCAAAATCGATGCGGACCTCGAAGAGATAACACACATACACATATTTTTCTTAAAAAAGGATAAATTTAAAAAGTCTACGAACAGTTAATTGATCTTTCCGATTTAGAAAACAAACAACCCGTCCTCAGTTCCAGGCAATGGTGGAAATGATGAAAAAAAACATCCTGACATCTTTTCCTCGCATTCTAACATCTCCTAGTATCACTATTACTAGCTATTTCTTCAGAATTTAAGAAAAATCCCATGCTATCCATGTTCGTACACTTTAGAAAAACAAAATCGAATAAGAAAAGATTTTCATTTGACAGCTGACTCGTTGGACTACAAGCAATCGGTAATGCGGTCTTGCGGACCGGTAATGTAGTCCATCCGCCGTTTTCAATGATAGGTTTTCACTTGTGAAGTGATCAACTGCGGATCGGAATGAATCCGTCCGCAGAGCATCCGTCGGATTCAATGATAGGCCTGATTGTCTCTAGGTATCTAGGTATCAAGCAAATCAGACGAATTACTTCGCTTCCTGTTCGCCGACGAGGTCATCTGAGTAGGCTCTTTTTCTTGTGGCTGTTCTTTAACGGTAGCCCTGCTTCTGCCTTCTAGATTGAGTAAGACATGAACAGTGGCACCTGGCATAGGTTTCAGTTTTCCCTCAATCTCATTAAATGGGGTTGTTTTTCTTTAAGGACTATTCACATGAGAGCGAATTGCGAACTGCGAACACGCGAATATTCGTGGTTTCTGACACTTCATTCACATGAAAACTTTTTTTGGTCGCAGATACCCGCGTATCAGTTTCATTTTTAAAGGTTAAGTTCGAACGAATTTTTCATTCGTGGGTTTGTGGATCGCGAGTGTTTTGTGTGGATTGTGAATAAAGTATGACAGTTCGCGGCAAGAATTTTCAATTCGCGGGAAAATTGCTTTAATTGTTAATTTATCTGTTTAAATCAATTGAGAGTTATGTTTTTTTAGACTAGATGTTAGATTAATTAAATATAATGGTTTTGTGATAGAACAAATACAAATTTTCAATTCATAAATGCAGTTAAATTGATTTGTTCGCAATTCGCCTACTCGCAGTTCGCTCTCATGTGAATGGTCCTTTATACCAACTTAGAACAAATTTTAATCTGCTGAGCAATAAAGGACAATATTTCCCAAGAATTAGTAAGAATTACATTTCATCATTTGTCCTCTAGCACACATCGATCGGACAAAGACCGCTATGAAGTTGATGTGTATTTAGATCGTTTTTCTTCGCGCAATAGTTTTTAACAATCAGAACAATTTTAATATACTCTAGGATTCTGTCAGTGCAAATAATTATTTTTTTTATTTATAGCATCTTTCTTTTCTTTTTTTTCAAATCATGTAGGTAATCATTTATGAAACCGTAGTGTGAACAAGCTATTACAATTCTCTGACAGTAAACAGAGCCATTCAACAAATTCAGCAAGCTTGCAATTGGAATCGAATTTCCAAACATACACTTTATTTCATGTTATTTTTGTGAAAAATATCTTATTTTTTGTGAAAAACAGCTTTGTTTGTTAATTTTTTGGGTTTTTAGCAGGTTTTGATTTAAAAAAAAAAATATTCAGCATGATTCTTAGCACTTTTTTTTTTATAATTCACTAGTGCTCAAGGGGTTTTTGTTCCCTTATAATGCTAATGCACAGCACGAGTGGAAGGGTTAATAGGGAGGATAGAGAAGAGGTACTGGTGCACATTGGTCTTAAACAATTGTGGGCTGTAATGAGAGGGGAAAACCATGTGAGGCAATGCATTCCACATGCGTGTTGTTCGACTCACAAAAGAATCTCTATATTTTACAGTACGTCCGAAGGTAGGCTTAAGGGTGAACTGATGTGCATTCGATGTGTGACGGGTGTTGCGAGAGAATTGTTGAAGGGGCGGAATGCAGTTAGCTATTTCATCAGAGCATCGGTGGTGAAAATATCACTTATTAAATAGCACTTTTTTATAAAAAAAAAAAAAAAAAACATTTTATATATTGCTGAACTTAGCACGGTTTCAAATATTGAATTGGTCACATTGCTCTTTGTCTATGCAATGACCTGAATTTCGGGTCAAAAAAGCACACATTTTTCACGTTCTCGACTACCGACACCAATCAAATATTGCGTTAAGGATTTAATTTCCAGCAAATATTTTCTAAAACTTAAGTTACTAAGTTTGGAAAAAGTTAATAATCACAGGGTACATCTGGATATGTGAAATGTGGCCTTTCAATCAAGAACCGGCGGGTACAAAGGAAGGCTGGACATTCTTTTTCTGGCTTAAAAATCAATTATTAAACATAAAAAATAACAGAATTATGAAAAAATTGTGGTAAACGGACCATAAAAAAAATTGTTAATGCTATTTTGAATCAACTTGAGGCAATTTAAAATTCTACAGACATTTTACAGTCTGGAAAGCCCAATAGGTTATAATTGATGTAATTTTTATTTATGTACAAAAAAAAAATAGCACGTAAATTCACTGCGACTCCTCCATCGATTATTGTTAATATTTCGTAAACAAATTTGAATTACACACAATGTTATCTACCTTGCCGGCTAGTAGAAGTAAACACATTTTACACCGCCCATAGCCTACGCCTAGAACTTACATTGTACAAACACATTTCATCAGAATACAAAACTTATACCTAGGTAATCACAAAGTTCACTATCCTTTATGTTTCCATTGCTTTCACGAACACCTACATACACAGCACTACGTCTACGGTCATTCACTTTGATCTCGCGCAAAATCCCTGCTCCTATCGGGTTTTTAATTACCAATTGCACAATGTTTTGATTACGATATATATATGGTCATTTTTTTCGACGACAAAAGGATTTCAATTTCGGCGTCGAAACACATACAATACCGATAAAGAATTAAGAAGAGCTTTTACTACACATAATAAATAAATGATCACAAAAGTACTGGCAGACAGTTTACCACTGTGTCGGTTAGTACTACACATTTATGAATACTTTACAAGATGAGAAAGATAACAGAACCAACCTCTCGCACCACTTCAATATATAGGTAGAACGGGAATCATTTGTGTGCACGCCCAAGCAACAATAAACGCCCAAAGCAAATAAAAAAAATTCGACCAGCGTCCTTCGCTGTCGAAAGTTAAAATCAACTGAAATATCCTGATTTCCTGGGGCTGTGCGAAAGCAACCAACTCTCAATCCAATAAACACACACACATGCATGCGTGTGTACAGATACCATAAACCGTACGACCCGACGACAACGGTAGCCGGTAGCCGCATTCAAAAGCAACCAGACAAAGAAGGGCAAAACAAAAAGGGGGTTCTCTTCTTATACATTCTTCGGTAGTATTCAAGCTGGATAATATAAGGATCAGGAACCAAGAGCGCGCACACATTCACATATAAACGCATCGCAGAGGGAAGGACACAGCTACCCGAGCTACACAGTTAAAATGCGAGCCAGAGGACAAAAACATTAGTTTGACTTGTGCCAGCAACGACCAACTGTCGCAAAAACAAAAAACACTTTCAACAAAAGAACCAAGAGAAGCTGCTGCTCACGCTCAGGCGAAGTACACATGGAGGAAGTAGATAGTTATAATGTGAAAATCAATTATTTTCTTCAATCAGCGGCACAACACAATGCTTCTTCATCCTTGTGTTGCAATACACGAGCCAAAGGTGGTTGAGGACTGAGGAGATGAATAGTCGCACTCACACATCCGAAACCCAGAAACCAATACTCAAAATATACAGCACGTTGTCCTTGCATAATTTTCTATAAAGGCGATGCACATGTGTGCATAAGAACAACAGCATTCGAATTCGAACAGGAATAGGATCGACGAGGTGCATACAGATATAATGAAAGAGTATAGTCCTTTTTCTTTCCTCTTTCTCTTGCAATTTCTTTGTAACGTCGTCCTTGTCATCCAAATCCAAATAGTCTACCTGAACTCAATTAAGGATGCGAGTGAACAAACTCGAATTGCGCTCGAGGAATGCGTATAGCCACTGTAAATAATATACATACGGCATAAGCAACACAGGGACAGTGTTCAATTTGATGAAAAACACTACCAAAAAGAAAGGCAAACAAAAAATTGGGACACTGATCTTGAGGAAATTTTTGCCAGATGTTGTATTACTTTACAAGCTTGTATTTGTTATTAGTCTTTGATAGAGAAAGTGGGGAAATTATACGATACACCAAAAGAAAGGATCAGACGTTTAGTTTTGCTGTTCATGAGGCATTGCTTTATCAAAATTTGTTTCGCTGTTTTTTTTTTTTCCTTTTGTTTTTTTTTTTCTGTGCGTATTAGCAGATGTTTTGCATCGGTTTACAGAAGGACAGGCGGCTGCTGGTTGTGGATGACGAACATAAAATCAGGATGACGTGTAAAAAATGGACTTGAATATACAGCACCCTAAACACGATTACAAAAAGTAAGACATGCAGGAAGAGGTTCTGTCTGATAAATTATTAAAGTGTTCATTGATATTTTGTTATGATATGAGGAATTTTCCCAAAAATAACGAACAAAATACAGGTGAACGGGCCTTGCCACAGTCCTGTCTAATTAGGAAACAAGGAGGGACCTTACCATATGCATCGAACAGATGGCACTCATGCAATAGCAATTTTAAAACCGCAGCACTGGCTGTGTAAGCTATCGAACGTGGTTAGTTTTGCAGGGGCTGAAGTGAATACCACGTCCATACATACATATGACCAATAAGCTTACTTCTAAATGAGGAGATCTGCACTGCGAGCGAATAGGTTCCTAATAGGTAGTAAGAACTATAAGCTCATTCAAGTCTTAACCGCTGAAGGGATTGGCTTCAAACTTTGCGGAGATAGAGTACGACCTGCGTAAGTGAAAACAAGAGGTAGGTACCTATACCTATCTTGCAATACCTTCCAATCAAATCTGCCAAAAATAGGTTTTTCAGGTATGTAGGTACGTGTATTGCAAAATGTTTTTTATAATGCCTTTCATATTGCTTTTGGTATTCGTTGTTGCCAATAAAATATATACAAATCAGACAGGTACCTCCGACCAACTAAAAACTAAATTGAGCAAATGCGGTTGCTTGTTGGCGCTGACGCTTACCTGAAATGGGATGTGGGCACCAACCGAGGAGGCGTCTTGTTGCAATTTCATGGATATGGAGCTTAAGAACTATAGTTCTTGTAGGTAACAAGGTTTTCTCGCAAGCAGAACTTAAAAGGATATCTAAATAGGCTCTGCGAAATAAGGCCCCAAAAAGAAAATGAAATAAGGCCCCAAAAAATTATACAGGAAACAACAACAACGATTTTTAATACAATTTGGGGTGTTATTTCCTTTTTTGGGGCCTTATTTCCTAATGAAAATTGGGGTCTTATTCCATTATGAAATAAGACCCCAAAAGAAGAAATGAAATAAGTCCCCAAAATTATTTTTTTTTATTATTAATTGTTACCCTTCCGATATGGAATGCGTATGGGGGGGCATGCTGCCCCCCTGCAACCCCCCTGCTTGGATTTACTGTTAGATTACGGGATGAGTGCGAGGTTGAGTATATAAAAAGTTTCTTTAATCTAAATTAATTGATCCAATATCACCAATATTAAATAAAAAGTAGTTTTCATTATTTTTAATTTCATTATTAAATAAACCCCAAATTTGGGGCCTTATTTCATTTTGTTTTGGGGATTTATTTCATCGCAGTGGGGCCTTATTTCATAGTTGAAATTGGGTTGTTATTTCATTTTATCTTTTGGGGCCTTATTTCATTGGGGCCTTATTTCCTACAGCCATCTAAATTACTTTCGTACATCTATTCACGTACTCAACTATTCCAGCATGGAAATGAGCTTGAGGGCGAGTTCGTGAAGTTTGGGCACTATCGAATGATTTCAGTAATACAGCTTATTATTGAGACCCTTCTTTTTTGTCATAAGGTAGTTTCAGTGACATTATTTATTATTATTTTCCTCACAGGTATTTCGTACCTGTCCAAGTATTTCAGTCTTTTCAACATCTCGTACGAATTCATGCAGGTTTTTTGCGGAGCTCTCCATAAAATGTTGGATTTGAGCATTTTTTTTTTCCCTGATTACTAAGCCTGAACTACATCAAAACAAAAGTGGGAAAAAGTACAAACAAGTGAACACGTCAAAACTCACCGAAAACGTACGCATATTTATATGACATCTAAAGAGAAAATAAACTATTAAAGCTCAGAGCTTAATAGTTTACATTTAAAATTTCCGGAAGCAATAATAAACAAATTTAGCCAAGTGAAGTGAAGTGCAGAAAGAACTTTTCCGATGAAAACGTGATCTAGCGGAAAGTCAGGAACAATTCTTTGAATGTATTTGTTTCTAGAGTTTTGCAAAAAGTGAAAGCTGGAACATTCTCGAGCTTTCCACAAAGTGAAAATTTTAAATTGAAAAAAAATATACAGAGTGTTCTATATGATGGAAGAGTACATTCGATTTTTTCCACTTTTTTGTACTTTTTCCCACTTTAGTTTCGATGTAGTTCAGGCTTGAAAACAAGGCTGGCGTCTAAATATAGGTAGGTACCTACGGTCATACGGCCTAACTAATATTCAAGCACTAATGTCGACAATAAGTTGGCTGCCAGCTTCAGTGACTTAATATGTAGGTACAGTAAAACCCGGATAAGAGTTAGCATTTGTGAAACGGTAGGTAGGTACCTACCAATAAACAATTTCACCTCCACATTTCCTAGTGCGACAAGGAATACATCATCATTGCAATTAAATTTGCTCAACAGATATTTTTTTTTCAAATTCTTTTTGAGGCGTTTTATAAGCAAAAAACAAAACACAAAATAATATGCAAATCAGTTATGCCCTATCGTTTGATCACGCACAATTTTCGGTACTTTTTATAGTACGCATCCCATTGTTTTCTAGTACTGCTTCACGCTTCACGATTGATTTATGAGTGCAATCGTGTCGTATAAAATCACTTTCAAATTATTCAATATACGGAACACAATTTATTCGAATGTCTTGATTTATTCGTAGTCTGATGATGCAAAGCAAAACTTATTGGTAGTCTAAAGATCACAATTGAATCGTAAGCAAGTGAATATTTTTGAAAATTATAAATAAAAGCCTGTTCATTTCAGAATAAATTCTAAATCTCACCTAGGAAGCTATACGCGTTTTAAAAACATATCACTTCGGTTTTTGAAAATAAATACAAATTGATCTTTTAAAAATTGTACGGCTTATAATATTATGTACTTAGAAAGCGATGGCGCACATTTTTATGCACGAAAGCTGTCATGTTTCCTCCTCTAATTTACACATATACCTACTTACTTTTATTCCTCCAGAAGTTCATAAATTTCTTTCATTAGAGATCCTCATTCTCGGCGAACAAAATCGTTTTTTTTTTTTTTAAGAGTCTGATAGGGGTATGGTTGCAGCCATATTGAGAATTGTTAGAAAGTATGTATTTACGTATTCCTAAGCCGTCGAAACTTAATAAGAAATATATTTTATTCTCTTCGCGACGAGTTGTGTAAGAAATATCCCAAACTTATGTACCTATGTAAAACTAAAAAAATAATTTGGAGCATTCACTATTCCACTTGAAAATATATATATATATATATATTTTTTTTTTTTTTTTTTGATACAAAATATATTTTGACAAATACGATCTCAATATATACTACGATCAGAATTAAGAAAAAAATAAAACTTCCCGCACAAAATGTATGGAAAATCAACTTTCACAATCTTTCCAATTTCCCTTTAAAATTCTAAAAAAATTCGTATAGGTACGAACCTTTTTTAAACGTAGACAAACACAACAAAGAAAAGATTGCTCAAGTCGGACGATCCGTTCTCGAGTTATGGGCGGTCTTTGCAACTTTGTTTTATATTTCATATTGCCAAAATTCGTTAATGTAATGAAAATAATAATTCCGATGCACATGCACTTGCTTCTTTGTGTTATTCGGTCAATTCAAACTCCTTATTCAAAAGTT
The DNA here is from genome assembly GCA_946477585.1 of Cheilosia urbana. Classification (NCBI taxonomy): domain Eukaryota; kingdom Metazoa; phylum Arthropoda; class Insecta; order Diptera; family Syrphidae; genus Cheilosia; species Cheilosia urbana. Next base: position 9,182,850 of record OX297857.1, read on the forward strand.
ATATTCAATACAATAGAAATAACTGAAGTATAGCAATGTCGATTTGTTCCAATCAAACCGCAATGATTGACGTACAGCCAACCTTCCGCTTTTTCACTAAATTGACCATGTTAGAAATATAGGAATTCAAGATTGATGTCACAAATGCACAAATACCAGCGATTATTCTTGCGACGTATTATTTGTTATAGTGAAAGCGAGACGCACGGGAAATTCAAGACACTTAAATAGGAACAACAAATCATTCTAAATAAGCGGAATCCGCGGAATAAGAATGTTTGACATTTGATTTGAAATCCCATCACACGCGTTCCGTTACAAAGTTACGATGCATTGAGGTTGTGTAATAAAACTATAAATGAGCCGACTTTCAATTTCAAATTGTATAGAGGTAAGCCCGGAGCATCCAAAGAATTAAAAAAAATCAACTTAAATTTTAATTTCACTACAAAAAGTTACATTATGTCCTTCCTTTGCCCATGCGAATTCAAACCAAAAATCATAAAAATCAAACGATCCGGTCCCGAGTTATGAGTGCACATACGGACGTCAGTCTCTTTTATATGTATAGCTGAACGGTACCCACCCAGCTTTGTTCGTACACTATATAAAACATCATGCCAAAAACAACAACAATTACCGGCAAGCGCGAATAAAATGTGCACGTGCGTTTGTTTTTAAACGATAAACAAATTAATTAATATAACATCCGTTCGGTTCAGAATGCAAGTTCGACGAAAAAAAAAACCGTAACATAATAACTCACTCGCAGTGATGAAAATCGACTTTTCTCAAGTGTACTCAAAACTGAAATGAAATAGTACTGAAACGTACAAACTAGTAGGTAAAAAAAAACACATATATATAATAATCACTCAAAAACTTGCATTAAGCCCGCTGGATACAAATGCATTTAATGGTGGAGTTTAAACCGATTTTAGATCGATTTTACACCTACGTAATATTTGATTTAACATAAATTTACATTTATGTTTTGTTGTTTGTCACTTGGCAACTGCTTTGATTTGCTGAGTGCTGATTTTTAGTTTTATTGTATTACATAATTATTATAAATTAAACCTCCAATATGCCTCTTTTTTTAGTCGGAAATATTTCCGAAACTAAACGGCATCTAGGCCTAGCCCGCTTGTGAATTCGATATAGACGAGGACGAAGTTGATACACCATTTATGCTGTTGCATCAGTTCTAAATTCGTCTTCTAACTACGAAGCTATCAACATTTTCATCGTTAAGAAACGAAGAAATGTTAATATTATGAAATTGAAATTTTAAGCTGAGTTAAAATACCTTCTTGTGTTCGGGTTTAATGATGTTATGGACTTGGGTTTAATTTTTGGAGTAAATAATATGGCCGTAAGTGAAATAACCTCATACATGTTCGATTTATTCCCAAAATTAAAAATAGTACAAATAGTACTCAAAATTGAGAAGTGGTACTTGCGTACTCGGGAAAGTTAAATAGTACAGAAATTAGTACAATAGTAAGCCTTTTTTCATCTATGACTCACTGACCACTGTATGCATGTATGCGCTGCAACGTGTATTTGCCGTGTGTAGAACATCAGCACACACTAAGCATACAGCACATGCACATGAAAAACCAACTACACGACCATGCAATGCAAACAAACCCTAAGAATTTGACCGAATTCGGTTTGACCGTTCGTGCCTTATAAAAAAGACACACCGCTTTTGCAACTCTCATTTATATAAATGTATATAGAGAAGAAGAGATAGAGATAGAGAAGAGAAGAAAAGATATTAATTTTTTTTTTATAATAATTATTTACTTATTTATTTAATGCAAAGGACAATTAATCAAAAAGCAAGTATTAGCGGCTAAACAAGATAAAGCAGAGAAAATCATTAGACATTTAATTTAATCAAGAAATATATCCAATATAAATACCAATATATCCACAGCAGCGTATTTAAATTGGCGTAAGGTCTTATCACCCAAAACCATAACGCCCAAATTTAAAAATGTCATAACGCCCAAAAATCACGACATATCGCTCAAAGGATTAAAGCGACGCAAAGCCCAAATTAAATGACATTTTGCCCAAAGTAATTACCTCTATATTCATAACGCCCAAATCTAGAAATGTTATAAAAAATTTCTTGTTATTAAATTTGACATTTAAATGACGTTTTTAAAATCAAAAAAAGAACTTACTTTTGTTTGATATCTAAAATGCAAAAATATATTTTGGACATTATGACTTTTTCTTATTTTTGTCATTTTCTACAAAAAACTGCTAATTTACTTCTGTTCTTTACAAGCAACAACAAATTAAAAAAATACAATGTTCTAGTCCTGCAATGATTTTAAGTGATACAAATTCTTCAAGAGTCATTAGAAAAATATTTGAACATTTTTGTGAAAGGTAATACTATCAGGAGGGGGGGTCGCGAAAGTAGCTATCGCAAGCGGCGGCGGCCGGCTGCCGTACCGACGTGCTACGCCGCGCCTCCTCGCTGCGGGCAAGAATATTTTTTTAAGATGTTATTCTGTTTTTTTCCCTTATTGCAGTCAGAATGCTTCACGATAAAATTTTGGTTTTACGTAATTTTAAAATTTTTTTGGGCGATTTGTCAATACAATTCTTTCTCAATATTTTGGGCGATATGACGGAAATTTATTTACTTGGATTGTCTAGCCTTGGGCGATAAGACCCAACGCTATTAAAGCAAAAATAATGCCACTATACGCCCGAAATAAACTTCACATCAGCCAAAACAACGTGAATTCTACAACAACAAATTGCCAAGCAATGTTTTGGGCGTTAGGGCATTTTTAAATTTGGGCGTTATATGTTTTAGGTGATAAAACCTAACGCCATTTAAATTCGCACCTATTAATAAATTCAATACCGTCATGTTGGACGGTTGGGCAACACTCCTCCTTAAAATGGCATTAAGGGAGGATTTAGGTATTTAGCTGATTCCCGAGATAAGCATGGCTTTCTCAACGTTAACATTTGACCCTACAGTTAGCGACATTCTGGCAATTATATTTTTGTTTATTGATAAAGGGATTTTGGAAAGTGTCTTTGCATAAGCTGCCAGACTAAAGTTGATTATTGGTAAGGCCGATAGACTTATTATTTATGAACTGTTAGTAGCTAACTCCAGCATTAGCTCTAGCGCTCTTGGATCAGAGCGGACAAACTGGAAACAAATAAAAAAACAGAAATAAAGTAGGTTTATGCTCTTCATTATGAGTAGGTTGATTTCAAAATAGCTTTTTTTTTTAAACAAATGTGTTTAAAGTCAGGCGGAGGGGATTGAGTCTAGGATAACCATACAGAAATAATGTCTCATAAGGTCAGGCCCCCTTTTAATTATTCATGCTTATTTTGACATTCGAACGAATAGTCAACTCATACAAATGCCTCTATTCGTTCGAATAAACTGGTGTGTATTTTGATAGACATTCGTTCGAATCGGCTATTCGTTCGAATGTCAAAATAAGCATGACTGAAAAGAAAAATATATTCTTAACATTTTAAGAAAAATAAACTGTCAATAACATAAAAATAATCAAAAAATGCAAATAGCTTAAATGCGTTGATATCACTTGTATCTCCAAAATCACTTCTACCAATTTGTGTTTCTTTTTGAATACCGCTCATATTGAGCTTATGAAACCTGTACGCAAAAATTTTTTTTTTAATCGCGACGCAGAACCAGAATTGCTGCAAGTTTTTGGACTAAGATAGATGAAATGTAAGCAAAGCGACTAATATTTTGGCTTGGAAGAAAGACCACAGGATTTACTCTTGCGCTGTACTTTGTATTCCAGAGACTGAATACTGCCGCCATCACCATCACCCTATCATTTTGCACCAACGTTTTCTCGATTGAAATGCAGATACCTTAGAAGCAAACGAATATTAACTGTCAGTTCAACCAGAATTCAGCCATCCAGAGCCATCCCGATGGTGTAGGTTGTATGACCTCGCTTAACGACACCGGCTTTATACGAGAACAATGACGAAACGGTTCCAGCAAAATCTACGTAAATTCACTACGATTGCCATCCCAGAAACGATGTAAAGAGTGGGCCATCTAGTGGTTTCTTTTTAAATAATAGGTCATTTTGACGCTGACAGCTGTTTCCCACTCGAAAGTCAGTGTCATACCTCCGCGGAACGAAATAAGTCGCTTTACGCTTGAACAAAGTTGGGAAATATTGAAAACTTGTTTCCAGAGTGAGTGCTGTGTAGCCCAAACATTGCGTTTTTTGAAAAGAAGTTTTGGCCGAAACGAAGAACCCACTAGGCAAGTAAGTGAGTGCAAAAAGTTCATGAGACTGGTTGCAACACTGGATAGCACTCATGGATTTGGACGATCTCTGGTTTATGCAGGATGGCGCGCCACACAGACCATGCCAAAATCGATCTTTTGCGCACCCAAATACTGTTATCAGCCGTCTTGGCGATGCCAATTGGCCGCATCGGAGCTGCGATTTGACCCCTTTGGATTTTTTTTTTTTTTTTATAGGACCGATGTTATGCCAATAATCCGGAAACGATTCCAGCACTCAAGGCCAATATCATCCAAGCAATCCGTGACGTGAGCTACAGCCTGAAAATATCAACAAGGTCTTGGAAAATTGCAGTGACAGAATGCGCTACTGCGAAGCCAGCCGAGGCAGCCACTTGAACGACGTTGTGTTCCATAATTATTGGGAATGTTTATGCTCTTACTTATAATAAAGCCATAACACAAGTTTATTTTGTTCATTTTATTGCATTTTTAAAAAGAAACTTGTATTTGGCCCACCCTGAACGAACACGTGCAATTTCTAAAATGCAACCGAAGTATGGGACAAATTTGCGTGCTCTATAATGCGTCATTACTGTACGCTTTTCTTTGATGTGTGAACCAATATCCAAGTTTGGCAACAGGAATTTGTTTATGTATATTTTTTGTCGTCCGAATTCGCATCTCACCGTTCTCCCCGAAAATGTATAGGTATAAGTGGAACGCGTTTGGAGGTACCTACACGTGTTTCTAAATCGAGTCCGTTTACAACTGTCTTCGGTACAACGCATTTCAAAATGTGCGCAACAACAGGGAAATACAATTCAGAAAAACGGTTGCGATTGCAAGCGAAAATTCCGGCACAATTTAGGTAGGTGTGTGTGTGTTTGTATGTGTGTGTGCGTGTTGCTTCATAAATAGTGTTTTTCATGCACGAGAGGCAATGACCCGCTGACAGCGAAGCATGGTACAAGGATGTGTTCTGTATTCTGTTTCTATGGATCAGTCTATGCATATATGAATATGTGCTTTTCCATAAACTGAACGATTCCCAAGTAAACCTAAGGAGACGAGAGGTACCCCATGCCCATCGCACTCGCTCCATAACAAGGGATTTAAGCATTTCGGGACATCGGGGTGTTGTCCGGATGAGGTTTTTTTTTAATTGAGCCGACATTTGGAAGGCACAACTTATTCATGCCTCGTGTGTCCTCTCGGTATGAGTCGCGGGCCCAAGAAAAGCAAAACATATTCCTACATGCTTCGGCTGCAGAACTTTTATCTTAGCTTCGTATTTCGGCGAAAGGCAAACACAACATGACAATTATTATAATATTTCAGCCGAAACCCTGAGTGTAGCTATATTGAACCACTCAAATGGGACAGTTTTATTTTTGCCAAGAGGAAAGCACTGCAAGTTTCCGACATTAAAAAGGGAGCATAAAAACGAAGGCGTACAAGAAACATAAAAGTGAATTTCAATTCAAGAAAGGAAAAAATGTCCAACTTACATACAGTTTGCAGAGCAGATTCGAATAGTCTCCTTTTATTAAACGGCAAATATGCTTACAAGTATATATATTATAAAAGTACATCGCAGTCGCACACGCACTCACTTTTCCTCATCCTCTCTCTTGATTTCCTTATCGTTGTGGCGTAGCCAACATTGCCAGATTTTTTTTTTTTTTTTTTTTTTTTCAAAAAACTGTAAAACGAAGAGATTTTTGTGAAATTACGAGTTTTTTTTAAATTTTATTAAACACAAATAACAAAAAACAAATCATATTAAATAAAATAACTAACTTTTTTATAATTAATTAAATAAAAAGCCGAAAACATTTTACTTTGTTCTTTCAAATCTGGCTGTCTAAAAAAATCTAAAAAAAACTGTAATTTACAGTTTAAACTGTAAGTATGGCAACGTTGGGCGTAGCAGCAAATAAAAATCAAACAGAAGGAAGAGAGGAAGAACAAAACACACCAAAGTTCCTTTTTTATTTGGTTGCTGCCTTACCGGACTGCGCGCAACTCCGTTTTTGTTTTTAAATCGAATCTTTAGGTAGGTTTAGAGTGCTTTTTGTTTTTTGGGTTTCGTCCTTTTTGCACACTTACACAAGCCAACGTATTTTTATTTCACGCACAAGAACGGATATCAGAAACTCGTTTATTTGGGCAGACTTGGCGTTAATGTAAAAAGCAGTTTAGCCGATGGTTTAGAGTTTTATATCGGAAATGTTTATTAAAACACTGAAAAAGGGATTTTCGCGCAATACAGCCCTCACTAGCACATCCAACGTCCGCGAATTATTTTTGCAAACTGATGTGAGTCTGGGTCTGATACTCTGATTCTCTGATGAACAAATACCGGAATGTTGATGGTATGATCAGTGTTGCCGCAAGCTTTTTTAAAAGTGTAACAATTTTGTTCAAAAAGTGTAACAAATGGATAAAAAATGTAACAAACTGGAAAAAATTTTAATTATAAAATCATCGTTTTTCAACTCAAAAAAATTTTTATCAGGAACTCTTTATCACATTTCAAAAAAAACTCTTTTTTTTTTTAAAAAACAAAATAAGAAACAAAATTATTGACCATCGTAGTAGATTTCAATTTTTATTTCACAAACTTTATTTACCACGAGATGTAGAACATTGTCAACGGCGACGCGGCGTGACAAAAAAATATTGTTGTCTTTTCTTGTGACCTCCCATTCCCATTCCCACTTGAAGTTTAACGTTTTGCACAACTTTTGAACTGCGTAAACAAACAAATACATTGACAGAAATTGGAAGAAGTTTGCTCGAAAGAAAAAAGTGCTGCCAGTTCAACTTTTCAATATTCTTAATGAGAAAAACAAAAAATGGGAAAAAATGTAACAAAGCGAAAAAGAAAGTAACACTGTAACAAAATTATAAAATAGTTAAAAAGTGTAACACTTTTGTTACACTTGTAACATTGTGGCAACGCTGGGTATGATGGTACGGTCTACGACAGTGTTGTTATATCGTGGGATTTATCCCTTTTCGTGGGAATTTCGATGTCCGAAAAGCCTTTCGTGGGATAAAGGGAAAAGCACCAAATCGTGGGATTTTGGGGAATCTAACAAACAACATTCAAACTATAAATTTTTGCTGAAATTTCATGAAAACTCTTCCATTTCACGATGGTTATTAACACACTGACCCCTGTATTAATAAAAAAACGATATTCGCTCTCTAACACATGTTTTAGCTGACAGAAGGATAGTGACCTTATCCGTTTGTTAACTTTTTTCATTAATAAACACATTTCATCTCCATATTAGCTATTCGCTCTTTGTCACATAACGCACGACAGCACTACACGCAATTGTACTAAATATTCTAGTACATCTGTCATATTTCGTCTCTCTTGCAGTTGTCGTGCTCAGAGATTTATGTGGTTTTCACCGATTCTCTCTCAGATTCTCTTTTAGACTTCAGAGTTCAGATTTTAAACGTCAAACGAACGTTAATGTCATGTGCAATGTGCCCCATCTTCAGCAATTGAGACATATTCAGATGATTTCCATTCCTAGGCTATATTTTATATTTAATTATTCCTAAATTCAAAATTTAGCTATACAAATTCCCAACCTAATAATAATCAAACATTTAACTTTTGTTGTTCGTATATTTCATTTAGCTCCGAAAAGGAATCGAGATTTTCTTAAATTTCTCTATGCTTTAAAAAGTTATCCGCTCTCTATACGCCGAATTCGGCGAGTTAAGTTATCCGCTCGTTATTTCATGTCAATGAAAGCTAACAGGCGTTTATTAATACAAATTTGAAGTTAACATGTGAGTTAACGCTAACTCGCCGCTGCTCGGCGTTTATTAATACGGGGGTTAATGTGTATAAAAAACTGCTCATATAAATTGTCCCTTATCAAAATTTTCTAGTACCAAAAAATAATCGTAATAATGTTACAAACTGTGATTTTTATACTAAAAGTTAATTAAACGTGATTTTCTTTCCTTGTATAACAAATTTTATTTCTAAAAACTGGATTTTGATGTCGTGGGACTTAAAAGGGATTTTGAGTACAGTGAAAAGGGAAAAAAGGGAAAAATTACCACGCTTCGTGGGATAAATGAAGAGAGAGTGCTAACAACACTGGTCTACGGTCTACGTACGGCTGCGATGTCGGTGTCAGCGTTGTTATGTGATCGTATTTATCGTAAATGTTACGATTTTCGAAGGTTAATACGACGCTCCGATTTTTGGTCTTTTCGCCCCATTTTCTACGGTTTCGTAAATATTTTGTCCGATTTTTACCGAACCGAAATAAGACTCGATAAATACATAAATTGGAATTTCAGAAACAGAATATATCCACAAATTTAAAAATGCATTTAATATGACATTACATTAGCAACATATCCCTTTACAATTATCCGGCATCGATTACCGAATATACAATTTTGCTTTTTGCGTTAGTACGCTCGAGCTAAATTTTCGCTCCCATAATAAAATTCTCTCCAAAATTTAGCTGAGCTAAGTCCAAGCGAACCCATTTAGCTTAGTGGTACGCAGCTCGAGCTAAATAATCAAACTTTTGTTTCAGAATGTCGTGATTTTAATGAATATATGGACGAGGAGTATTTAGAGCTAGAGTATTCCATTGTTAATTCAATGGAATGGAATATTGTTAATTCAATGGAATACTCTAGCTCTAAATACTACTACAAATGAGATTGAGTTTGACAACTATTGGAGTTTGTTTTCGTTTTCCTGGAATTTCTTAACAGTAAATGTTTAGACATCAATGTGAGCGCAAATTTCGATTTGTTTAATATAAAATTTAACCAGGGAATGGAAAACACTTAGAAAGTCGTCGAAGGCTATATATATCCATATTTCAATGGCATGAAAAAAGAGCAAGTGACGTTTTTATGTTCGATAAGCCACACGAATTCTGAAATCTGAAGGCGAATCTTAAGAAGCCAAACCAAATACCACATAAAGGAGCCATATTTCAGGAGATTTCGGGCTTAGCCCAATTGCTCGTTTAAAAGTGCAAACCCCTGAGGGTATTGTAATGTCCGAGCGAAATGAAACCACAGTCTTATATACTTCTACTCTTTATTCTCCTACTAACCCAAGTGTTCGCGTCGCGATCTAGTTAACAACTGACTCGTGTTGTTCCTTACACTACATCTCCCCCCCCATTTTTTTTTTTTTTTTTTTTTTTTTTTTTTTTTTTTTGGGATATAATATAATTTAATATGTATTCACTTAATATTAATTCAAATTTTTATTTCATGATTATTATGTTTTTTTTTTTTTTTATTGATACCCTAATCGCACAGGTGGATTTACCACACGGCCAGTTCTTGTCACATACGGTGTGTCAGATTTGCTGCTCAGTTCTTCTTGAACTTCGGAAGATTGTTCTGAAACTGTATCCTCTTTTACCGGATATAGGGCATCTTCTCGAGCTGTATTGCCTCTGGCTGGATAGGTCATTTCTGCATTCTCTTTTTCCCCAGCGTCTTCTTTATTGTAGTAATTGGCTGATTCATCGTTGCTAAACAAATTCGGTGGTGGAATTTCTAATTCTTGTCCTCTTGGTTCATATGTAGGTGCTTTTGTTAGATGAAATGAATTACGGCGAATGCATCCTGTTGGTGTTTTTATGATATAGGACCTTGGAAACGGACTTTTTTGGATTACTGCTCCCCATTGATTTGTGTTACGAACCCAAACGGCATCTCCAGGTTTAAATTTTTCTCTCTCTCGAACTCCGTGGTAGTTATTATAGCTTACGGACTGCTTTGCTCGTTTTCTCTCCTCTACTTCATGGTATTTTTTCCTATCTATTGCTTTAGGTTGTAGGTTGGCTCTGGTTGTAGGCAGAAGAGTTCTTATTCGCCGTCCCATTAACAGTTCCGCTGGGGTATAACCGCTTGAGACTGGTGTGTTGCGGTATTCCATAAGCGCCAGATATGGATCGCTGCTTTTTTTCAGCTGTGTTTTCACTGCTTTTACCATCACTTCGATGAAGCCATTGCTTTGGGGGTATCGCGGGCTCGAAGTGATATGAGAAAAGTTCCATTGCTATGAAAACTTTCTAAATTCGAATGATGCGAATTGGGGGCCGTTGTCGGAACGTACCATTTCGGGGATCCCATGTCTGGCAAAGATCGATTTAATATGATTGATAACGTTGGCTGATGTTGAACTCTCCAGTCGGGCTATTTCTGGGTATCGTGAGTATGCATCTGCTATCAATAAGTACTCTTTTCCCTTCAGCGAGAACAGATCCATTGCTACCACCTGCCAAGGACGCTCTGGGGCTACGGAAGGATGTAATGGCTCGTGTCTGTGCGTTTTATTTTGGATGCAGATGTCACATTTTTGGAGAAAATCTTCTATTTCTTTGCTGCACCCTGGCCACCAAACAGTTTGGCATGCTCGTGCTCGGCATTTTGCTACCCCTAAGTGGCCTTCGTGAAGTTTTTCTAAGATGGATGATCTTAGCTCGCCTGGGATTACAATCCGATTTCCTTTCATTAGAAGACCATCGCAAATTGAGATGTTATAGCGATCGTTCCAATACGCTTGTACTTCAGGGGTCAATTTTCTCTTCTCTGGCCATCCCTCTAAGACTAACTTCCTCACTTCTTGCAATGCGGTGTCCCTTTGTTGGCTTTCATACAGTTCTTGGAGTTTTTGATCTGTAGCTGGCACGGCAGCTACAATTGTGGCCACATACGCTTCCAAATCCTCTTCTAAATTGGTTTCATCTGAGCTCGGTAAAGGTTCACGTGATAGAGCATCGGCAACATAAAGTTCTTTCCCTGGGGTATACCGTATGTTAAATGCGAACCTCATCAGTCGCATGCGTAGTCGTTGTAGGCGTGGTGTAAGGTCATTCAAATCCTTCGTGGAAAATATCGGGATCAATGGCTTATGATCCGTCTCCATCTCCACCTTAAGTCCTATTATGAAGTCCTTGAACCGTTCGCAAGCCCACACCAGTGCTAAGGCTTCCTTTTCGATTTGAGCGTACCGGCGCTCACTCTGTGAAAGAGAACGTGAAACATACGCTATTGGTCTGAGTTTACCTGAGTCATCTACCTGTTGCAGTACTGCCCCCAATCCAAAGGATGATGCATCCGCTGATAACTTCGTCTTTCTAGATGGATCAAACATCGCGAGCACCGGGGCTTCCGTGAGCATCAATTTAATTTTATCAAACGCATCTTGTTGTGAGGGACCCCATATAAACACGTGATTTTTCCTTAACAATTCATTAAGCGGATGTAAAATTGTTGATAAATGTGGTACAAACCTTGCAAGGTAGTTCACTAATCCCAGAAATCTTCTTACACCAGATAGATCAGACGGTACCGCCAGCTTCTTTATCGCTTCCACCTTGCTGAATTCTGGACGGATTCCTTCGGCGTCAACACGGTGGCCCAGAAATGTTACTGATGTCACCCCAAATCTGCATTTTTCCGTATTCAGTGTTGCCCCGCCTTCTTCCAGTCTCCTTAAAACGTCGGCCAGGCGTTTGTTGTGTTCGTCCCATGTGGACCCGAATACTAAAATGTCGTCCATATGGACTAGAACTCCTTTTAATCCGTATAATAGTTGTTGCACTTTCCTTTGGAAATGTTCTGGTGCCGATGAAATTCCAAAGGGCATTCGAAGAAAACAGTATCTTCCGAATGGCGTGAGAAATGTTGTAAGCGGTTGTGATTCCGGCGAAAGCTTTATTTGCCAAAATCCCGACTTCTTGTCCAGCTTAGAGAAATATTTTGCTCCTTTCATTTGTGCAAAAGTATGCTCGGGAACTGGCATGGGGTGTAACTCCCGATGGACACCTTCGTTGAGTTGAGTCAAATCTACGCAAATTCTGATGTCGCCATCTGGTTTATTCACTAACACCATTGGCGCACACCATTCGGATGGTTCTTCGATAGCTTTAACTACCCCCAGTCGTACCATTTCATCCAATTTGAGCTTTAATTTTTCCATTAACGGAATCGGAACTCTGCGAGCCGCATGAATTGCGTATGGCTTACACCCTTGCTTCAGCTTAATCTTATAACTCCCTGGTAGGCATCCGAGTCCTTTAAAAAGATTCGGAAACTGTTCTTTAATTTGTTTTGTAAGTTTATAGCTTACCCTGGAAAGACCCGTACCTCCGTTGACTGAATTTACCCTGCTAAGGATATTCAACTTTTCACACGTTGACAGACTTAGAAGTGCCTTTTTCAAGCTCTTAACAACATAAATGGAGGCATAAGTCGAACTTCCTCTATAAAATATTGTCGCCCGGAATAATCCCAAAACTGTTAGCATTTCTCCGGTCGGACCACTGAGCAAACGATCTGACTGTTTCAACGAATGTGCTGCGAACTCTTGTTTGTATATATGAAGAGGTATTGCATTTATTGGGGATCCAGTGTCCACACAAATACACAATTTACGTTGTTAACAAGCACTTCGACGATCCACCGTTTATTCTTGGTCTCGCAGTTATTCACATTTCCCAAAAATGAAATCAACTCGTTCCCTTCGCTGCTGTCACTATCGTCATTGTCGTTGTTCTCCCGTACTCGGTTAACGGCTGCTGTACTCATGCGACATACACGACTAAAATGATTTAACTTATTGCATTTATTGCAACGTCTCCCTTGCGCTGGGCATTTCTCCTTATCATGCAGTTTCCCACCGCACCCGTTACACCGTTTGTACTGATCGCACGGCTGTGAATTCTGAAAGAATTTTGCTGGCTGTTTGGTAGCGATAAACTCTCTCGACGCGTTTTTTTTGTGACTCTTCACCGCACACAGAGCTGAAGAACCGGCGATTTCTTTTTGTTGCTTGTGAACTGCTTCACTTTGTCGAACAGTTTGAATGGCTTTTGTAAGTGTAAGCTCCGCCTCCAATTGAAGCCTCTCTGACAACCGTTTGTCTCGAACACCTACAACAATACGATCTCGGATCATTTCGTCTCGCAAATTTTCATACTTGCAATTCTCGGACAATATGTATAAAGAGGTAATAAATTCTTCGACTTTCTCTCCCTCTTCCTGACATCTCGAATTGAACTTTGCCCGTTCATAAATAATATTATGTCGAACTATAAAATGATTTTCGAAGGCCTTCAACACTTCCGCATACTTTTTTTTTTCTGCCACGCTAATGGCGAGTGATAGGAAAATATCCTCGGCTTGTTCGCCCATTATGTAAATCAGTGTGTTTACCTGCTCTTCCTCTGGTTTTTTCGACAGCCCGGACGCTATCAAAAATCTTGTAAATCTGTTTTTCCACCGTGGCCATTCCTCGGGCATAAAGGAAAAGGGGGATGGTGCCTGCACCGTAAATTGGCTCGATGTTGCTTGAGTTATTTGATTATCTGGCATTTTTCCTTAATTTCTGCTTTAACCGCTGCCACCATGTAATGTCCGAGCGAAATGAAACCACAGTCTTATATACTTCTACTCTTTATTCTCCTACTAACCCAAGGGTTCGCGTCGCGATCTAGTTAACAACTGACTCGTGTTGTTCCTTACACTACAGGTATAAATATAATTGGTATGAAAGTAAACAATTCTTAAGATAAATTAGCTTGAAACTCAGAAATAGTTACAATACAAAAGTGTCTTAGATAAAGTTCAAACTGTCCGATATCTCAATATTCAAATTAAGTACAATATGACCTCTTCGCTCTTAAACACATTTTTTGTACTCGTACAATTAGAAAATACGACAAATACGATTTTGAAACGAGAAAATATACGATTCTCAAACAATATCCATAACAACACTGGTCGGTGTCGCTGTTGAGTTTGACTCAGTTGACTGATGGTCAGGGCTGTCGTTGTACTGCAAAAGCAGTATTTGTACTGCTTTCTGTATTTTTGTACTGATGTACTGAACAGCTACTTAAAATTTATGCGCATTTTGTTCTTAAAATGTTCCAAAATATTATTATGAATCCGAAGCCTCTGAAATACAGATGTACCCTTAAAGTATTTATTATTATTATATTTTATTAACAAAATTAAGAACTACAGAGTTAATTTAACATAACGTGAGCACAAGCTGCTAAGGCTTTCGGCTCTCTTCCCTTAAAGTATATTCTTGTATTTGCTTTACAAATATACCCAGAGAAAGTGAGATTCGAGATAACAGGAACAAACGGAAATGGCAATTGAACTGTCTTATAAAGGGTGTCCGCCAAAGAATTTTCGACTTTGAATTTGAATAAACGGCGAGCGGGGTATCGGCGGAGGGGGGAGGCGTATTCATTACACTTACGCGTCGTGCGGATTTTAGTAGCCATGGATCGTTGGTCGGCGGAGCATCGTGCGTTTGCTGTAGAGGCATATTTTAAAAATAACGATTCTCCCGTGGCGGCGCGCAGGATATTCGCAAGACATTTCAATATTCGGCGTATACGGGATTGTCCTAGTACGCAACTTATTGGCAAGTGGGTGCGAAGTTTTCGTGAACAAGGACCTGTAGTGGGACACGGGCCAGGTGTATCGCGAACTGTGAGAACTGACGAAACAATTGAAGCAGTTCGTCGTGATGTTATTGCAAATCCACGTCTTTCACTAAGAAAAAAAAATTCCCAAACCTATTCGTCTATGTTGGAAAACTTTTTAGAACCTGAGTTGGAGAACAATGAATGGGTAAACGGATCGACATGGTTTCAACAGGATGGTGCTACACCACACACTTCGCGAGCATCAATGAACATTGTAAGGCGCATTTTCCCCGAAAAAGTCATAAGTCGTTATGGTGATATCCCATGGCCCCCCAGATCGCCAGACTTAACACCTGCGGACTTTTTTTATGGGGATTTCTTAAATCTAAAGTCTACGTTAACAAACCGCGAAATTTATTGCAACTGAAAAGAAATATTCGCAACGAAATCAGAGGAATTTCGCAAGAAACTTGCAAAAAAGTTTTCACAAATATGGTGTTTCGTTTAAATGAGTGTGTTCTTCTCCGTGGTAAACATTTAACTTCAATTATTTTCAAAACATAAATCCGCATTTGTATGTTTTATTTTAAAATAAAAACGATTATATAAAAACCTGTGAATCTTTTATTATTTAATTTTAAATTCGAAAATTGTTTCGCGGACACCCTTTATATATAAAAATATATATTTTTTTAAATACAGAGTATAAGCAATTTACATAAGTGTGTTAAGTGTATGAATTTCAACGTTACAGTACACTATAGTGGCGTAGCGTGGGTTGCAGCCGCCCGGGGCAGACCCAATTCATGCTGCCCCGTATTTTTTTCACACACTAAAAAAAACCTTTGTAAACTTGGTAAAATTTCTGGAATCGAATAACGGTACTTTTTAAATCTCGAAATATCTCGAAAACAAAAATTAATTTCTAAGGTAATATGGTCAATTTTAACTGAATAGCAGGCTCAACTTTTGTCTATATTATCGTAGGGTTATCATTATTTTGCAAGATTCATTCGGCTTTTCTTTGTTTCCCTTAGACGTTCAATATTTCCTTATTTTTCAATCTTGAATTGGCAATTTGATTTTCTATTCATTAAATTTGTCAATCATTACGCGATTACTAATTGTCGTTTTTATCTTTCGCATTTGTTTGAAACGATTTTCGATCATTTCGCAAAAATCATTTGGCAATTGATTATTGATTGGCATTATTCTATTATCTTGTTTGTTATTTGGTCAAGTCATTTTTCAACGAAATATCGTTTCACCGTTTTACTATTACCCAAATTGATCATTTCGCCACCCCGGCGAAATTTCAATTTTCCAATAAACATAATCAACAATTTAAGCGAAACGTACCATACCCATTATCGTACAATAGATTTTTGAATAAAAGCTTCTTTTTTTTAATTTGATTTTATTTAGTTTTCTAGGAAAATCGATGAAGATTTTGACCAAAATTATTGTGGCCTTAATTTTAAATTCGAATCACCCTAAACGGGATCCGGTCGAAATTCTGTTTTGCAAAATTCTGTCTCCTCACACAAAAATTCTGCTTAGCAAAATTCTGATTTTTTTAATTCTGCTTTTCAAATTTCAAGCAATAAAATTCTGCTTATTCTGCTTAAAAAAAAAACAAATATGATCATGAACAAAAAAAAAATTTTGTATTACAATATATTATGTGTTTCATGTTTTAATAATATAATATAGCTAAAATAATTATAAGACAAAAATCCAGAAGAAGCAAATTATTTCACATTTGAAATTACCAGAAAATTAAAAAAACTAAAAAAGTTGGAGAGAGCTATATTTTTTTATATTCGTTTAAGAAAACCAATATGGCTTAGATCTGCTCTCTTTTTTTAGAATTCTTCTTATTTGTTTTTTTAATAATTGTCCTTTTCTTTTTCTTACCCATCCCCATCCATCCACGCACAACATATCTTTCCCTTTTTTGCATTAAACGATTGAAACATTAATTATGAATCACAGCACACGTTCACAAAGGGATAGCAAAAAACACTACCTAGAAAAGCAATTGTCTAAAACAACACTGCAATCTTTAAAAAAAATGTCTCTACACTTTATGACTTTATGTTTCAACAAGTGAGAGGATTGTCTTGTGTTAAAAAGCGCGCGCTTTTTCAACTTTCCAAACTTTTTTTTATTGTTTGCAGAATTATGAAAAGTAAAATTTTGAAAACAGAATTTTGAAAGCAGAATTTTGACCCATCCAGAATTTTGACCCCAACCCACCGAAAACGCTAATTTGAAAAGCCGCTTATATCTTGAAAACCCCAATTTTAATTTCGATAAAACTCTTAAAACCAAGTAATGCTTACATCCCGAACAATAACTTATATGTAGGTAGTCAGTTTTCAGCTAATAGTTAGGCAATATTTTATTATTCAAACTAAACATTGCAAAATTTGGTACGGTTTTGTCTGCGTAATTTTACAAAAACTTCTCTAACGATTGTGATCAAAATACATATGAAGATAATATAGCTATTTTAAATAAGATCAACTACTTCCACAATGCAATGCAGCAAGGCAAAATTTATTTTTTGCTAATATTGCCCACTTCTTCTTTTTTTCAACCATTTTGAATATGCACCTTAAAATAATTCCAACCACTTGGAGCGTTACATAATAAGAAAAGGATCAAAAAACAGAAAGTCCTACTATACGTGTCCTCGTACTCAAACATCTTGTAAACTGTAAGAGCTTATACAATAGTACCCCCCATAGATACATAGCTATATCGTATATGCGCGGTAAGCACTGCTTTGTACTGTTTTTTGTCGACTGGTCGTGCTGCTGTTTTTTGCCTTCAAACGACAGCCCTGCTGATACTGCCGTAGTGAGGGCTGGCGGGGTGGCCGTGGCGGTGGCACCCAGTGCTACCGAAAGTACTCCCATTGGAGTATTGTACTCCTTTCAGCCTCTCCGTACTCCCGTACTCATCCTTTCAAATTCGTATTCCTATTTTTTTTAAAGACCTTACACTTACGAAAGTTTAATGTCAACCTTAATAAACTTAATTCACTTCAAATGTAATGCAAATTTGGCGGCACTTTTATCTGCCAAACTGTCGTTAAAAAGGGTTTGATTTTTTTGATACCTGTGATTGTGTTTTTGTGATTCTGTTTTTTTTTTTAACTTCTTGAATTTTTATGTTAAGTTCAATAAAATGAAAAGCTTTGTTAAATTAATGCTTGAAATATTTTGTACTCCTATTAAAATAAATCAAAGTAAAGTTATATTTAGCAAAATCACCTTCTGCAAGAGTCAACGATAGCCAAGTTTTGTTATTAGAACTAATAATACAGACGAACCCCTCTAAGTCGAATTAAATAAAAATTAGTTCGAGTTAGAGGGATTTCTGGAAAAATTCGAGCTGGAGGGATTTACTATATTTTTTTTAAGCGAATTTATTTAAGGTAAAAAGTAGGCAAGTAGGTACATTTTGAGCAAAAATAGTTAAAAAAGTTAGTTATTTCTGATTTCAAATTTGCTACTCAACCAACAACACAAATAATGTTGGGCACCTGCAATTTTATTTTACTTTTTTTCCCATCACTCTAACTAGAACAACAACACAAGTGTTGAGCATCTGCAAATGTTGGGAATTTTTTTTTTTTTTAAGCAGAATATGTATGTACATTGTACAAGTATATATCTATGCATATTACATATTGTATGTAGTCGCAGTCAGAGTATATCTAACGGGTGATTTTTTAGCTGGTTTGGTTTTGGCAACACTGGTTTTGACAGCTGACGTGTGTTTAGTACCTTGTGTCACTGTCAAACAGCTTCAGTTTGGTTTGCAATTTAACCATGGATCGTCTTACAAATGAACAACGCTTGCAAATTATTGAATTTTACTATCAAAATTCGTGCTCGGTTCGAAATGTTCATCGCGCGCTGCTTCCATTTTATGATCGGCATTCTCGACCTTCTGAGCAGTCTATTCGGAAGATTGTGACCAAATTTCGCACCAAATTTACTTTGTTGGACATTAAACCACCAACACGTTTACGTACTGTGCGTAGTGAAGAAAATATTGCGGCCGTATCAGCTAGTGTGACAGAAGACCGCGAAATGTCGATTCGGCGCCGTTCCCAGCAGTTAGGCCTTTGTTACAGCACTACGTGGAAAATTTTGCGGAAGGATTTGTGCGTAAAGCCTTTTAAGATACAGCTTGTGCAAGAACTAAAGCCAGCCGACCTACCACAACGCCGAATTTTTGGTGAATGGGCTCTTGGAAAGCTGGCCGAGGATCCGCTTTTTTATCGAAAAATTGTGTTCAGCGATGAGGCTCATTTTTGGTTGAATGGGTACGTAAATAAGCAAAATTGCCGCATTTGGAGTGAAGATTAGCCAGAAGCATTGCAACAGCTACCAATGCATCCCGAAAAAGCGGTGCGGTTTATGGGCCGGCGGCATTATTGGGCCCTATTTCTTCAAAGATGATGCGAATCGCAGCGTTACTGTCAATGGTGAACGCTACCGAGCGATGATAACAAATTTTTTTTTGCCCGAAATGGAAGTTCTTGACTTGCATGATATGTGGTTTCAACAAGACGGTGCCACATGCCACACAGCACGCGAAACAATGGCGCAATTGCGAGGCGAGTTTGGTGAACAGTTAATTTCACGTTTCGGGCCGGTCAATTGGCCGCCTAGATCGTGCGATTTGACACCATTAGATTATTTTTTGTGGGGGTATGTCAAGGCTAATGTGTATAGGGACAAGCCCGCTTCGATTGACGCACTGGAAGCCAACATCCATGCATTCGTGAGATACCGGCCGATATGTGTGAAAGAGTATGCCAAAATTGGACTCAGCGGATGGACTACCTGAGACGCAGCCACGGTCAACATTTGCATGAAATTATCTTTAAACATTAAATTGCAAGGTTCAAACTATCGATTCAAATAAATATTTCATTCATTTTTTCGAATTTTTTGTGTTTTTTTTTTTAAAAAGTTCTAAGCCTCTTAAAAAATCACCCGTTATTATGAGCAGAGACAATACAGTATTGTCTCTGATTATGAGTAGAGACACTCTCGATTTTTTCGTTATCAGTCCTTACGTCTGTGTCACACAGACACTAGAAGTAGATGGATATAAAAAGTAAAGTATAAGAGAGGGATAAAAGAGGACCAGCTTTTAAAAAAGGCAACCATTAACTTGTCATACATTTTTATTAAAAATTAAAAAAGAATAACATGTGTGTTACGCTAAGATATTTTTGCTTGTTGTTGGCTTTTTTGACAATTCTATTAAAGTTTTTGATAATGCGATACACTCGAACACGTACATAGAATTTTATAAGAAATTCTTTGTTTTAATTTTTACAGCAAAAGTAATCAAATTCATTCTGTAATATATTACACATTTCCATTTCCAAATTATTGCAAAAGTATAAATTGGAAATTTTCGCTCCAGACTCTCGAACGCATCTAAAAAGTTTTGAGAAGGGCGCGTTAAGCGCGCACTTTCATATTCTTTGAATTCAGTGAATATGGAGGCAGCACTAGGTTTCTGACTTAATTCCAACTCACACTTGTGTTTTTGACGGTTTTTTTTTTAAATATAGCCCGCAAAATAATAAAACGCATTTTCACTACCGAAATTAACAGTTTTATAGTCAGATTCGGTTTCGAAAATGTTAACCACTTTATCCCTCTTTTTTGGTGATTGCATTACAATGTCGGGAAGCTCTAAGGTTTCAGTTGGCTCGCAGTTTCCGTGGGTTATATCTTCCATGTACTTTACTGAAAATGATCTTTTAAATGAACAAATGAATTGAAACGGAGTCAGTAACTTGTTATTTCCTCCTCGGTTGCGTAAAATAGCGAGATATTTTCCAGACAATCTTGATTGAGGTTTCTCGTTAAAAGGAACTCAATACCATCTGCTCTTAAATCACTTGAAATGGCAAAGAGAGCATTTATATTCTGCTGCCATCCTTTTAAAAATCGCATTTTCTTAGTTACATTGGTACACTTATCAAGAAAAGTAATATTTTGCAGAAATATATTCATATCATTTAAGAAATTGACTTGACTTAACCACTTTACTCTTCTGAAAATAAAAAGAGTTTTTTTTTTGTTTTTTTCTTTTACGATTATTATTTCTTTAAAAAGTACGGATGAAAGCGAAACGAAAATTAAAAATTCGGTAAGAAAAAATAATGATTTTAACAAGTTTTAACAAGTTCATAACAAGTTTTTCTTTCTGGTATAGGCAAATATAAATGCATATGTGTAGAGAGTGTCTCTACTCAATAATAGATATACTCTGTCCAACACACTTACCACTATACTCTGTCCAAGAAAAATTGTCAATACAGGCCTTATGGGAAGCTCTTTTTTCTACCAGTGGTGCCTGTAGTACTCTCACGGCACTCAAACACAGGATTTGCCACTGAAATAAAAACGAAACCACTGGCATTCCAAAGCATTTTGTTGTTGTAATTTTCCTGAAAATCGCATACATCCCTCCACAACCAGTCTGCCACGCAGCCGCGGGCAGAATGAGCACCAGAGACAATACTGAGACCCCCAACTTCGACCGATTAACAGTTATTTGCCTACAAGCTAAATTTTACGCTCCCAAAAAGTTTAGGTGCGCTAGTATTGTTGCATAGAAATTCGTATTGACAAATGTCAAAAATCCTCTCAACCAACACATTCGCACCTAATCTTTTTACATTTTACTGTGGGCAAAGCAAAACGGATAGGAATTGGCGTACACGGATAAGAAAACAAAATGGCGGATTCCTGGCAAAAATTGAGGGGGCCAGCGGCAAGAGGATTGTGAGTTGGGGGTCTCAGTATGATTTGTTTATGATGAGCACGATCGCTTGTGTTCGCTTGCTGTTATCATCAACCAAAATAAGCAGTGTGAGTGACTGAAGCACATCAGAGAAGTGTTACCATATGTCAATGTTAGCATATCATTAAGGGTTTTTCTTTGAATTTTGTCAAAGAACTTTCGGTTTTGGTGCTTTTTGGAGCTTTTTAGAGCTTTTGAGAGCGGCATATTATGTGGGGTGCTGCCATTCGGTTTAAATTTGTTTGTATTTCTGAAAGATCCAATATCCACAACCGGTCACACCTCCCCAGTAAAGCAAATGCCTTGAAAGGATTTTATGATCCTTTTTTTGCTACTGTTTCCGCGAAGTTCTGCATTGACGGGTAATAATTTTTTTAACAAATATGTAATCTAGGTATTATGTCTATATTAAAAAAATGTATGTGCAGAAGTGCAGTCCTTTTACCATCTGTTTAGGTATATGGCATTGCGTCGTGGTTATATAATTTTGTCTAATTGCCTGTTTGTGTATATAAGGCGGAAACAATGGTTGTTATCTCAATAGCGGATAGTGCATCTAAACAAGTGGTTAACTTTATTGTGCATATGAATAAACAGAAACATGGCTACAAAGTCTTCAAAGGATCTAAGTGTAGAAAAGAAACAATAAATTGTTGATGCAACTGAAAAATGCTATGGCCTTTTTAAAAGTAAATCGGAAGCCGTAGGAAATGCGGCTACGGTTTTTCCTGTTACGGAACAAACTGTATACAGGGTTTTAAGGGAAAAAGCAATCAAAGGCCACAATTCACCACCAAAGAAGAAAAATAATTCCGGTATCAAGAGCAAGGTGGATGATTTTGACAAATGTGCGATTAGGCGGATAGTCCATCAGTTTTTTATGAATAATGCTAGACAAGATATTATTGGAAGTACAAAAAGTGAAAATATAACAAAACTAAGCAGATACACTTTGCATACAATATTGCAAAAAGATCTCGGACTTAAATTCGTCAAACGTCAGCGAAAGAATTTTTTGTTGGAATTTATTTCGTTCATCAGCAATATTTTCATTTTAAATTGGAAGATGGTAACCCTAACAGTATTGCTCTCTGAGTTATGGCGAATTATCATACATACTACGGCAACCCTGTGAGAGCTTTAAAAAGGGACCGATTTATGTAAGTCATTGCAACCAGACTGAGAGACAAACATCCTATCTTCCCTGTACTGACAATTTTTCTTGGACAGAGTATAGGCCCAAGGTATATAAAACTACATGGTATGATATTGCGCATGTCTTCTTGCATCTCTCTCTTACACTGTTACGTCACTCGACGACAACACATTTGAAATTTCGGTGAAAATGTTTGTAAAAGCGTAGCTAGTGTTTTCTACTTTAGCCCGAAAAATAATTATTTAAATGAAAAAGAAGTTAAATATTAGTGATTTGAAAATGGTACAATGTGCAGTGTTTGGTTGCAACAGCAACAATAACAAAAAGTTTAGTCGAAATAAGACAGAAACAATTGAAAAACTCTCAACACTCTTACCATTTCAAAGGGGCATATTGAACAACATCAGCGCATTGAAATTGCTATTCGCGGACTTAAAGGAAAAGTATAAAATCAAGTACTTGCTTACATTTCGTTTGAATCAAGATCCATTAGAAATGTTTTTTGGTGTTATGAGGTCTTTATGATCATCCAACTGCCTTACAGTTCAAGTACCGTCTGAGAAGCTTTTTGTTGGGTCGCAACGAGTGCATTATGTCGCAATCAGCCAATGTTGAATGTGACAGCAGCGATGAGAAAAAACTGGATGGGTCACTAGCGGACTGCGTTAATGAAGAAGACGAGCTTTTTATAATGGAATCTGAAGATTGTCCCGGTAGTGTCATTACTTCCACATTGCTCTCAGATTTCACTGAAGAAAACCACAACACAAGTATCCCAGATGCTGCTCAAGATATGGAGGATCTTCAGTATGATGCACTTCAGCATGTAGCTGGATATATTATCTATAGACTTAAACTGAAAATGCCAGAAATTATGCAAAAATATTCGGATACTAACAACACAAGTTCATTTTGTTGGACGAACTTAGTTTCGGAAGGAGGGCTTCAGCAACCAAATCAGGAACTCATACAAAAACTAGAAACCCTTGATAAAATATTCTCTATGTACAATTCCACCTCACTTAAATGCTGCTCTAATTACATCAATCAGTTAATGTTGCTGTCTGAAAATTGTACCTTGGAAAAAGAAATAAAGAAACTGTTTTTTCGATGTAAAATGTTTTTTAAAATTAAAATTTTAAATTCACAAATGCACGAAAATGTAAACACGAATAAACGAAAAATAAACAAAATAATAAAATGAAACTAATGTCATTTTTTATTTAACTCCTTTGTTTTTCAATAGGTTCTAGCAGATAACATTTCGGCTAGCCGTCGTCATGCCCGTTGATCAGGATTGGAAGTTGATAATTCCTATTTTTCCAAAATTTTAAATGGAGATGATTTCAATGGACCACTTCTGAGGAATTCTGTCATCTTTGCTACTGTTGCTTCTGCTGGTCATCCTCATGTGCATCAAAAGGCCTTTAAGGATATCAAAATATCGAATTGTGTATTAGATACAAAAAAAAATGATTTTATTACCTACCATTGATTTAAGTTAACATTTTGCAGCTTCTTTCTTTAATCTTTCTGATTGACTTCAACATTCTTGTCCAGTCGGTGACCATTTCGACGCATCTTGTCTTCTTTAACACTGGCACAAAAGATGTAGCGAGTTGCTTTTAATCTTTTTATTGAAATGCACAAATTAGTTTCACCGACAAAAATATCATTTGAGCGACCTTCATAGGTTTCGATATGTTAATGTGGACTACCCACATGACAAAAGCTTTTATGCACATTGAATTAATGTTCCATAAGCAATTTTATAATTTGTACACCATTACACTAATTGAAAACAGCACACAAAATACTTTTATTATTAAAAATATAACTTTCAAACAGAAAACCACCCGTATATGAATAAATTTGCAGAGAATCGTCAAAATAGTTGTCGTCATGTGACGTAGATGCGCAGAACAAGCGAAAAATTAATCGCGGAATATCATACCTTGTAGTTCTGTATACCTTGGTATAGGCCACTGCGCCCAGAGTATATCTATTATGAGTAAAGACACTCTCTCCACATATGCATTTCCTTCTACAAAGAGAAAAATGCATAAAAAAACCTACAATAAGTGTGAGAAGCGTGAACGGATCTGTTTTAACCCTTATACAACGACCCCTGTAAAAAAAAAATAGTGCGTGGAGTCCCTCCGCGCGGAAGAAGTGAAACTTCGTAACTTGGAAAAGAAAATAGGAAGGGGTAGAAATTGATTTTTAGTGAAATCGTATTGTTTCTTTAAGCCTAGTATCCTGCTCGCGCTAAATTTTAGCGCCCCTAGTCTCAACTTCGTTTCTCAACACCAAAGATAAATGGACGCTAAATTATTATTAAACATGATATAGATGGGACAAAACCCATATGCTTATGAACCATGAGTAGGTACCATGACAGATATCAGTAAACGTAATTTTAATAGAATTTTCGAATTTCAAACTTGAAAGACGTAAGAAACCTAGAAATTATAAGAAGAAGTTCGACATGTGTCCTCAAACTTTTCACAATCTCCTTACCGTAGTGGAACACTTGTTATTACCCAAAAGACGACGCCAAATGAGAGCATAAGTCCCCCTGAAAATCGATTCGCTTTATTTATATTTATATGTATCTCTGTTTTGGCTCTGTTGTTTGGCTTTGCGTTTTCTTTTATTTACCACGCAAACATTGTCTGCGTTTTCCGCAAAAAATTAAATCAAATCATTGCAAACACAACACAAACACTTTCCTCCGTTTTTTTATGTCAAAATTTATCTTCGATTTAATGCACCGAACATTTATTTCGCGAGCTAAATGAGTGGAGACTTTTCATCGGCCCATCTATATGAAGTTAAGAATTTAGCGTGCGAACAGGATACTGATGCTTTGCTAAACTGCCTCGCTCAATTTTATCTTTGTAGACATTTTTGTATGGGAGATAAAATCTAGCGCGAGCAGGTTACTAGGCTTTAAGACAAACTTTATTAACATTGCTTACAATTCACAATTGATCGCATCTTTTAATTATCATTTTCGAGTGGAGAAATATCCAAATCCATAACATTTACAATGGGATAATGACACCTAAAGTAAGATACGATATGTTGGAAGTCACATTAGAAGTTTCACTTCAAAAATACTAGTACCCTATTAAATTATAGGTATATGTGTATCAAATCAAACTAAAACAAGTAAATGGAATAATGAGGACACTACTCGTTGCTAACGCTCGCGCTGGCCTGTAACAGGTATACTACGCGCATGCGTTCGAGTGCCACGCATTCACTCTCGCTCTGTCTCCTTCTATTCCCCCTCCCCAGGAGCGTTGAACGTTTAACGCAACCTTGTTGGAAGTCGCATTAGAAGTTTCACTTCAATAAGACATTAATTGCCAGTTTAGTCATTATTTTTGGATATAAATCTTCACCACAGAATATTCTTCTCCCAGCATTTGGTGCCAATAAGCTCAGTCACCATTGCATACTCTGAAGCGTGAGCGGTACCCTCTCACCTTTGAGTATGCAATGCTTATAGTAGCATTAAGCATTTAAGAAGTTTCACTTCAATAAATCAAACAACATACATAATTCACCTATATCGTCTTACTTCTTCAATTCTTCAATTCTATACTGTAGGTATCAACGTATGTAGGTATGTACTATAACAACCATTGAAACAAAACCCTTGAACTCAATTTCTATATACACCACCATAAGTCCATCAGCGCACGTCAACAGCCATGTGCGCATTTCCTCAGAAACAACCACCACTTTTCTTTTCTTTTTCATATGAACGTGCTTGTGCTGTGCAATGTGCGCTACCCTCACCCTCGCTCACGCCTTTGAGTATCCAATTATTAGCGTTAAACGTTTAACGTGGCCTTGAGTTGGAAGTCGCATAAGAAGTTTCACTTCAAAAAAGGGTACACACTATATTGTGCCTGTACCACTATATGCGGAGTGCTTCGTAAGACAAACGATCGTGGGTTTTTTCATAATGCTTTTTTAAAGGCGCCTCTACTTGATCATCGTTGTGTGTATCATTTCACTTTGTGTAGTGCTACCTGCCTTGCTTTTTTAAATGGTTTTATGGCTGTTTTTTTGTGATTTTTATTTCACTAATTACGCCTAATTAAGAACCTCTTTAATTACCATTCTTAAAAAAATATGAAAATGAATGTTTTTTTCTTTGCTTTGACTTCCCTGAAAGTAATGCAATCCTGTATTCCGCCCAGTAACAATAAAAATTATTTGACTCATTATTTTCTAGTTTCTATGGTAATTGGCCACACTGGTTTTGCAATAAGGTGGGGTAGGCGGTGCTTAAGTTTTTTCATAATGCATTTCCAAAGGCGTATTGACTTGCATTCTTTTCAGTGCTGCGAAACAAGTGAAGAAAAAACAATACGGGGTGACGCGTGTTAGTTCTCAGTGCAAAAATAAGAGAATAAGTGATAAAGTTAAAGTTTAACTGTTTTTGAATTAAAAAATATTGCAAGAAGAAATGGGAAAACATAACATTAAAGTGTTTGGCCTGCGGTCGAAAGACAGAACAAAATTTGGTGGAATGTCATTTACTTAGATAAGAAAAAATTTTTTTTTTCATTACTGTTTAAAGAAATAATAATCGTAAAAGAAAAAAACGTATTAAAATAAAAAAAATCTTTTTATCTTCAGAAGAGTAAAGTTGATTCCATTTCAATTTATGTGCTCAATTAAAATATGTTTTTAGGCAAGGTATATGAAAGATGCTACCATTTATATAATATTGAACTTTCAGACATTGAAGTGCAGATTTAACAAGCAAAACAAAATAAGTACGATTTGGTTAATGCTTTCAAAACGGAATCTGATTATAAAATTGTCGACCTGGGTACTGATAATGCATTATATTATTTCGCAGGTTATATTTTGAAGAAATACCACCTAAACCACAAGTGTGAATTAAAATTGAGTCCAGAACTTATCGTTTTTACAGATTTCAAAGAATGTGAAGGTGCGAAATTGACACCGGCCTCTAATAATATGTATCCAAATATGTATCTTATAAATAATTTTGAGGCGAATGTTTTTAACATTTTGAGAAATGAATTTCCTTACAATTGTTGTAAAAATCAAAATAAGGAATTTGTTGCTAAATTTTATGTCCGAGTACAAATTTATCATATCTTAAGAAAAGTTCAATAAAGATAACAAAAAAGGTAACAACAAACAAAAATATTTAAGTACCTATATCACACATGTGAAGATATGTATTATAAATTGTTCAATAAAAATAATTACAAAATGATTTTTGCTTTTTTTTACGTCACACCCTGTGCCAAATTTCGAAATCGTTTTTCTACTCTTCCATCCCTCTTTTACTGGAGCACTTTTATTGCCATCTATTTCTCGTATATGTGAGACTACAAATTGTTAACTGACAAGAAACACGCGGAGAGTGTCTCTGCTCTATAATAGATATACTCTGGTGTTGGACTACTAATGCCTGATTCACAATGCAGCGATAGCGCGAGACGAGAACGAGATCGAGTCTAGCGCGAGTTGTCAAAAAAATTCCAATCCACGAAAATCTATGTGACAAAACACAATGACGCAAAACTCGTTGTCTCGCAACGCGACCGTTTCGGAAAATCGAAAAAATCTCGCGCGAGACAGCGATGACATTATAATTGGTGAAAGAGAGTGGCCAATTACGTTTCTTTTACCTTCTTTTAAGAAAATTATAAGTACTTTTTGATACAATTTGATTATAACGAGACCCACTAAACCAATCTTCAGCCGTTAATTTGTAAAGTCTATTTTACATATATTATGTTACTGCAATATAAAATTATCTTGACTAGCAATAACAAAATTTATATTTTCATCCGCATAGTGCTTCAGTTTTGAACTGAATTGATTTTAAAGCATTTTTTTTTATAAATAATACAATTTATTTCAATTTGGATATCTACTTGTTAGAAAATGGTTTGTCGTGGAAGCCACAATGTTACGGATATTATGGAAATAATCAAAGAAAATTAAAAATCTTTCGTTGTTTTAACAGCATCTAAAAATCGAAAATCGAAAATATTGCTTGTTGCCTCAGTGGTAGAGCCGCCTTAGAGACGCGCAATAGTTTTCGTTTTTAAATGTGCATAAAGAAAAATATTAGCGACAACGCAGCGATTATTGTAAATATTGGCAGGGTTATTATTTCGGTAACGATCTAAGTACTAAATACAAGTAACGAACCAAAAAATCAGGGAGCGGCCTTAATATATGCCATAAGCAGGGTTTGGACTTCAGTTATAAAATTTGGCAGTAGATCTTAAAAAAAAGTGCAGTAGATTCACTTTTTTTTCAGTAGTTTTTGAATTTAGAAAAAAATACGATAAAAATGATGTTTAAAAATATATTTTTTAAAAATGTATTAGTTTAAACATAAAAAAGCGATAGCTGACAGCAGAGCAGAACAACAACAACAATAAATTTAGAAACAGAGAAAGACACACTTGAGACTTGACTTCAGCATCAGTTCATGCAAGGCATATTCAGTGAAAATGAGATCGCACGCACATTTTCTTTTTAAATGTATTGTAGTGGATTGCAGAATCAATAAACAGTGCTTCCAACTAATTATTTGCAATGTGCTCTTAAAAATATATAATAATATATAATTTTAATTTAAGATTTCCGAGATTGTCATAAATTGCAGTAGATAGATTGTCAGTCGAGCGCAGTGGTGCAGTAGATTTTATTTTTTTCTTACAACTGCAGTAGATCTACTGCAATTGCAGTAAAGTCCGAACCCTGGCCATAAGCATGACTTAACGTAAACATATCAATTACTGCTACAAAAAAACTATAAAATTGCATCCCTGTTTGCTCCGAAAACGATAAATGGCAACATGGGTTGTGCTTTTCCTCCTTCTGTCAAAAAAACCTCGCCGAAGCTTCATTTTTCATTGTGAGTTGACGGACGATAGTAAAACGAGAGCGAGACGACGAGGTAAATCGCCTCGCTCTCGTCTCGTTATCGCGTCCGCATTGTGAATCAGGCATAAGTGAGGGGTCGAGGTTCGAATCCCGCAAAAACCCAAATTCCAACTTAGGGTTTTTTTCCACTGCGTCAGCTTTCGCGAACGTCTGACAAACGTCTGAGAGTATAACTGTCTTGAAAGAGCTTCTCAATTAGCCGTTTGGAGTCGGCATAAAATTGTCCCTTCCATTCGTTCGAAAAATGAAAAACTCACACAAAATAAATGGTTATGAGAAGCTAGGCCTAGGGTCTCTCCAGACCTGTTGCGCCAACTATTTATTTTTTATTTATTTTTATTCCTTAAATTCTACATAAAATGAGTTCCGTAGAATTGTTTTTTGACGATGAAGAAGAAGAACAGTCCTCTCCTTTTTGGAGATTTTCAGGAGAAGAAGGCAGCTAAGGGATGCTTCGAATCCTCTAGAATTAGAGGACAGTATGTAAGTACATAACTTTGTATTTAATATTCATTTTTATGAGTAATCCTTTCAGTTTTGTAAGGAATTTTCGTTTATCGAAGCTAGCGTTTTCCTATTTATTGGGTGAAATAGACGGGAAGTTAAAACCAACAATCAGAAGGACATCCATACCGAACATCATAAAACTTGCAACAACATTGCGGTTATGTGCTCATGGGTGATCAAATGACCGTTGGGAATGAACATTCCATAGGCCTTGCACAGTCAACTGTGTCTTTGGTCACAGCACAGACAAGATAAATATACAGATGTAGAATATGGTACACATCGAGTTTAATTCTTTTTCTTCATGTAGATGGCTCTAGCTACTCTGTTTTTCGATTATTGTATGATCATGCAGGCAGCCTGCATTTGCCAACTCCAACCCCAACATTTAAACCGCATTTACACTATCACGCACGCGCATTTTTGCACGAGACGGGACAGAGAGATCCGTTTGTCCGCAGTCAATGCTTATAAAGGCGTAGGAATGAGATCACAAATCAGACGCCTAAGGTGTCATGGATGTACTACCCATAATTATAGATACGTAAAGCGGAAGTTCCGGCAACCAACATTTCTGGAATCACATGAAAACATTTCTATTTCCGATTTAAAATATGTGAAATGAGAGTGTTAATTAGTTTCAGTAAATTAAACCAACAATTCATCAATCATTTATACGAAATTAATAAATAAATGTACCTTCATCCCTTCCGGAAGCCATTTTGTTTTATAGGAAAACGAAATTTCGTAAGCCATCGCTATAAAAATATGAACATGCATAGCTTTCCCATAATTCCTACCACGCAAACAAGATGGCCGACCAAAAAACGTATCACGTTTTTTTGCGTGTTAGGTAATGCTGTCCCTTTCAGTCAGACGGCTGTTTAGTATTGGGCATCCCTTTAATTTTCCGTGATAGGAATGTGTGACCGTGTAAATGCCCCATTACTTTGTTTTCTTTTTGTCCGCTCGCAGTATTTTCATATGGAGAAGCAGCGCCGCCAACCTAGGCTTTTTCATGCCTTTTAGGCATTATTTCATTAGCTAAGGCTTTAAGGCTTTTTTTTACAAAAAGGTATCTTTTTTTTAATTCAAATATATATATTTTTTTGATTCAACGTATACTGACTTTTTATTTTTTTAAACATTCTTAAAAAATCTTGGCAAAAAAGTCATGATCATGAATTTTGTTCCTATTTCTTCTGTAGTTTATACATAATTTAAGTTTTTTTTTCGAAATAAAAATTGTTTTTGTTATTTTTTTTATATATGTGTTTATATTTTGATTTATTGTTCCAATTTACATAAAAAAATATTTTAGGCATTATTTTATTGAAAAAGGCAACTATTTTTTTCAAGTTAGGCTTTTTTTCGTCAAAATTGGTTGGCAGCGCTGTGGAGAAGGTATTCGGGAGGTATGGTATGATGTGCGATCTGTTTTCTGTGTTCGCGCATTGCGCAAGCTAGGTAAAAAAAAAAACCTTGTGGAAGAGGTTTTTTTTTTTACTCTGTGATAACGCACAACAAGTATAATCACCAAAGCGAGGACATTTGAATTTTATTTTTTCACTTCGGTTTCATTCAGTCATGGAGTGCACATTTTGTTATTATTTTGTTCTGAGAACGTATGGTTGTGGATGCGCTTGGCTTAAAAGCCTTTTTTGCAATTTTTTCAGCTCTATGAACGAAATAATGCTTAAAACTAGAGAATATGTGTACCGTATTCAATGTTGCATAAACTGTTGTTGCGCCCAGTGGCAAGAAAATTTTAGCAGAAGGTTTTTTTTTTTTAATTCCCAGCAAGAGAGAAATACATTTTGAAAAAGATTAAGTTATGATTCAGAAACTTAAGAAAGGCTCTGTTTCAACAACAACCATGTACTGAAAATTCTGAGAACGTTACAAATATTCAAGACTATAAATCAGTAATCTTGAAATTAAGAAAAAAACATATGATTTGGAAAAGACTATTCGACAAATGTGCAAATCAAATAATTTAAAACAAATAAAAAGACAGCCTAAAAAATGTCGTTGATTTAATCGATTCATTCCCTGTTGGAAAACGCAAATGTTTTTGCCGGGACGCTTTTAACAAAAAATAAAACCTACTCTTAAAAAGAAAAATGGATTTCACAAAATTATTTTTTTAGAAATGCCGCCTTATTTTATGAGAGAAACTCTTGACTTCCATCTCCTTCACACCACTTCTTTATACAAAATGAAGAAGTTCTAACGAAAATCAAAGAAAAGTTGACAAACTGCCTGATATAAGTAAAAATTTAGTAGGTACCTACATACCTAGTAATTTTCGACGAAATTTCTATCGAAGAAAACATAACATTTTAATAACTTTAAGAACAGAATTGACGGATTTGTTAACTACTGCGATGGAAGATTAACAATTATAAGGCGCAAAGTGAAAATTCGGAATTTCTTATTCATCACAAGCCATACCTTAATTTACATAGAATCTGACTTCGCAAAATTATATCCAGCATCAAATACACTTTTGGAAATTTGCAAACTTCAAATGAAAATATATACAACAATAGCCCAGATATTATTAACATCAAATCGCAAATAGTATCTACATAATATCATTGGGGCATATTCATAAATCTTTGATAAGCTATTACTATGTTATAACTAAACTAAACCGGAGTTTATGTAATTCATAGACAATTTAAACTCATGTCTAAACGAAAAACTCGGGCCTAACATTAAACACGACAGAACCTATGTTTAAGTTGTTTTTAACTCCATTAAACGTCAAAAGACAAACAGAAAATATAAGAATTTTGTAAATTTTGTGATATTTGGTTTCCAATAAATAAAATAACGTATCGCGAAAATAAATTACTAAAAGAAAGTAAAGGAAAAATGTCGGTAGATCACAACATTGAGGAAGATATTGAAATTTTGGAGGATACTGCTGGATACTGGAGGAACCCGCATAGATCCGTTTCATATTTATTCCAATATCTATCCATGCAGCTTTTTTTTTTTTTTTTAAATCATTTTGATATCGTTTCTTCTGTCATGCCTTCGGACCAACTCACGCAGCATTTCCTTTTCTGCTTCCGACCAGTTTTGTTCTCTTGCTCTTTTAATATTTTCTTTGCCGCTCATCTGCAATTTTATAATTTTTGTTCGTATCACAAAACATAATTATGTTTGCACTAAAATGCATACCTTATTTTTGTTTACAAAAAACTCCAGAACCAATCCGAACCACAACAAAACGCAAATTACAAGTTTGTAAACTTATGTAAAAGCGCCATCTGTGCTTTCAACGTATGAAGGTGTTTGCCAGACGCACCCATTGACGACTACTTGTCAGACGCACCCATTTCGACGACAACAGCTGCACCCAACTTAACGACGAAGGTGGGATGACAGCTGTTGGGAATTTAAATAGTTGTTGGACGCCGTCGTTTTCTTGGATAAGTTGATAGTTATTAATAAAGATTTTAATCGAGTGTAATCCTCTAAATTAATAAATAAAAACGTGTTTAAAACTCAGATGTGGGGTCAGAATATCACTGGCCTGTGAAATAAAATAAAATTTAATTAAAAATTCTGATAATAATTACATTAAACGTGTTAAAATGCCGCGTGTCTTGTCAAAACAGCAGTTGGTAGAAGCGCTCAGGGAAGCTGGCGTAGAATTCCCCGAAACAGCTACCACGGCCCAGTTAAAGAGACTGCACCACAGTGAAGTCAACAAAAGCAACAATTTATCTGCGGCAAGCGAGGAAGATGCCGATGCCGATGACGTTGCCGATGACGTTGATACCGAAGCCGACGATGCCGAGGAACTGAGAAGTGCCGCGTTGGATGAGGAATTAAGCGAGCTACGTAAGCGTCTCGAAGTGCTGAAGCTGCGGAAGCAGATTAAAGAGTTGGAGAATGATGCCGCCCCTCCTGCCGAACGACGATCGGAATTTGGCGAAATTGAGCACGCCATTCCAAAATTTGATGGCGATGACGTAAGCCATTCGGTAAAACATTTTTTCCGTGATTTTGAAGAAATTATGCAGACGGTAAATGCCGATGAAAGGTTTAAATTATTGAGCTTGAGACGTTCACTAATAGGAACCGCTAAAGTGTTCCTACTCTCGACGGTGGCGCTTAATTATAGCGAACTGAAGGCAGCACTATTAAAAGAATTCGACATAGCTGTGTCTCGCCAGGATGTGTACAGAATGCTAGCCCTAAGGAAGTGGAAAAAACAAGAAGAGTCGCTGCATTGCTACATTCTAAACATGCAGGCGATTGCCAAACGATCCGACATTGGTGAAACGGAGATCATTGACTTCATCATAGACGGGATGGGTAGTAACATATCCAATGTTAATCTGCTGTTAGGTGCTCGTACCATCGACGAACTGAAACAACTCGTTAATCGCTATCAGCAGAAATATTTGATGGAAAGTACTACGAGTACATCAGGATGTATTTCTAATGCCGTATCGACGAAACCTGCCGCTGTAACCAAGCCGAATGTTAATAGAAATGCCGTACTATGCTTTAATTGCTCACAGACGGGGCATATTAAACCATACTGTCCACACCCTTTGCGCCGAAATGGGTCGTGTTTCCGATGTTGGGAGATGGGACATGACCACAGGACGTGCCCGAACCCGAAGAAGATGCTGTCTGCCGCTGCCGTTCCGAAGCGTAATCAACAAGTTGCTGCCGTTTCGAAAGTAGGGTCTGATAACGATGAAAGTTTAAGCGAAGTAGTTGGTGCTGTAAATTGGGTGAGTGTCGCTTTTGAAGTTGATTTGGCAAAAGATGTAGAATTCATGAAGTTCCTTTCTCTTTTTGATACGGGCAGCCCAACTAGTTTTATAAAGTCTTCGTATGTCCCGGTTAAGTTGCTGCGACGATTGAAAATTCCGAAATCCTCATTTTACGGGGTGGGTGGAAACAAATTAAATGTTTTAGGAGAAATGAAATGTAAAGCAAAATTTCATAATAAAATAAAGACGATAAAAATTAATATTGTCCCAGATGAAAGTATGGCTCTACCGATTATTTTTGGACGTAATTTTTTGTATGCTTTTAGTATCCATTTGACAAGAGTAAAGGTTAGATACTCTAAAGAAAAGTTGGTTGCTATAAATAGAAATAATAAATTTGTTTTGCCAAATGAACTTCTTACAACTCTTAATAGATATAGCCTCATCGGGAATAAGTGTTCGCTAGTTGGTAATAAACCAGAAAGATTTGAAATGGTATTGGAAGTTGAGGCAACTGAGACTAATTACGAGTACTATAAAATGCCGGATATATTTAATATTGAAGTTGTGTCTGACGAATTAGATTTGAATATTGATCATAAATTGGGTAAATTGTGCTGTGCCGAACTGAATAGTTTAATTATAGATGCTTATGTGTTGCCGAAAGATATTGAAGTAGAACCGTTAGATTATGAAATGAAGATTCATCTGACTGATAATGTTCCGTTCCACTGTTCTCCCCGACGACTGTCTTACTTTGAAAGAACTCAAGTGCAGGCAATAGTGAATCAGTTGGAAAAAGACGGTATTATTAGACAAAGTAACTCGCCGTATGCGTCTGCTATTGTGTTAGTAAAAAAGAAGAACGGAGAACTTCGAATGTGTGTGGACTATCGTGGTCTCAATAAAAAAACCATTAGGGATAATCAACCTTTGCCGCTTATAGAAGATTGTATAGAGTATCTTGAAGGAAAACAATATTTTACGCTCCTAGATTTGAAAAGCGGATTCCATCAAGTTAGGGTTTCTGAGGAATCTATTCCTCTTACTGCGTTCGTTACTCCAAATGGCATGTGGGAGTATTTAAAAATGCCGTTCGGGTTGAAAAATGCTCCGGCCGTTTTTCAGCGGTTTATTAATGTTATTTTCCGAGATTTAATTGATTCGGGTAAAATAGTTACTTATATGGACGATATATTGATTGCTACAGCAGACTTTGAGGAACACAAATTATTGCTAAGAACCGTTTTGAGACGTATAACTCAACGGAATCTTAAACTAAATCTCTCGAAATGCCGGTTCGGTCATACGGAAATAGAGTATTTGGGATACGCCGTTTCTTCGCAAGGTATTGCGCCAAGTGATTCTCATATTGCCGCTATTAAAGAATATCGAGTGCCGACTAATCAGAAACAATTGCATTCTTGTATTGGGTTGTTCTCTTATTTCAGACGATTTGTGCCGTCATTTTCCCGAATTGCAAAGCCGTTGCAAAATTTATTAAAGAAAAATGCCGACTATGATTTTGACAAACCATGTTTGGACGCTTTTAATGAGTTAAAATGCAGACTAATTGAAGCACCGATTTTGGCTATTTATAGTCCTATAAAGGACACAGAACTGCATTGTGATGCCAGTTCAATTGGTTTTGGTGCTGTCTTGCTTCAAAGGCAAGATGATAGAAAATTTCATCCGGTGTCTTACTTTTCTAAGACAACTTCCGCTGCCGAATCTAGGTATCATAGCTTTGAACTAGAGACGCTTGCTATAATTTATGCTTTGAGACGATTCCGGGTATATTTGGAAGGAATACCCTTCAAAATAGTTACGGATTGTAGCTCGCTGACGATGACATTAGAAAAGAAACAAGTTAATCCACGGATTGCCCGCTGGGCCTTAGAACTTGAAAATTATAATTATAAAATTCAGCATCGTAGTGGTATATCTATGGGACATGTGGATGCCCTTAGCAGGTGCCAGGTTGCTGCAATTTGGGATGTTGATGATACGGATTTTCAAATCCAAATTGCGCAAGGACGGGACAAAATAATTATGGAATTACGGGATCGAATGGAGGTTGAAGAAGTCAAAAACTTTGAATTGAGGGATGGACTTGTATATAGAGTGAAGAGAAGTGGAAGAAAGGCATTATTCGTGCCGAATGAAATGGAAGATAATGTTATACGGTTGATTCATGAAAAACTAGGTCATCAGGCGCTGGAGAAATGTTACGATAAGATTGCTATGCATTACTGGTTTCCGAGCATAAGACGAAAGATTGAAAGATTTATCCAAAATTGTATTAAGTGCATTATGTACGCTATGCCGGTCCGTTCTAGCGAGAGGAACTTGTATAATATTCCTAAAAACCCTCTGCCGTTTGACACAATTCATGTGGATCACTTTGGTCCCTTGCCGTCCCTTAGTTCGAAAAGGAAGCATATTTTGGTAGTAATAGATGCTTTTACAAAATTCGTAAAGCTATATCCTACGAACTCGACGAGTACAATAGAAGTAATTTCCGCATTAGATAAATACTTTCAGTATTATAGCAGACCGCGACGCATTGTGTCAGATAGAGGTACATGCTTTACCTCTTTCGAATTTGAGGACTTTCTAATAAAACGAAATATAGAACATGTAAAGGTTGCCGTGGCTTCACCCCAGGCAAATGGGCAAGTCGAAAGAGTCAATCGGGTTATCAAGTCTATGCTGGGAAAATTGAGTGAGCCGGTAAATCATGCCGATTGGTCGAGTAAGTTACTAAAGGTGGAGTACGCTATTAATAATTCTATTCATAGCACGACGAAGAACTCACCTAGTATGCTATTGTTTGGTGTTAGCCAAAGGGGTGAAATAATAGATGAAATGACGGAACATCTAGAGGAAAAGATGGCTTCCGAGAGCTGCCGTAATTTAGATCAAATTCGTGCCGAAGCTTCAGGAGAGATTGATAAGTCTCAGAAATATAATTTAGACTATTTTCTTAGGCACAGTAAAAAAGTTAAAGAATATAAAGTCGGTGATTTTGTTGTTATGCGTAACGTTGATACTGCCGTCGGGACGAATAAAAAGTTTTTGCCGAAATTTCGTGGCCCTTATGTCGTATGTAAGATTCTCGGACATGACAGATATGTATTGCGGGATATTGAAAACTGCCAGTTGACTCAGCTTCCGTACGATGGTGTTGTTGAGGCGAATAGAATGCGAAAATGGTTGTTAGACCGAAATGAAGAGGCTGTTTCTATTGAGAGTCCAAGTGACCCTCTTGCCGTAGATATAAGTTTGGAGTAATATGTAGAGATTATTGATAAGTATTTAGTTTATCTTTTGTTCGAGGTCGATCAATTGTCAGATTGGCCGAGTTGTAAACTTATGTAAAAGCGCCATCTGTGCTTTCAACGTATGAAGGTGTTTGCCAGACGCACCCATTGACGACTACTTGTCAGACGCACCCATTTCGACGACAACAGCTGCACCCAACTTAACGACGAAGGTGGGATGACAGCTGTTGGGAATTTAAATAGTTGTTGGACGCCGTCGTTTTCTTGGATAAGTTGATAGTTATTAATAAAGATTTTAATCGAGTGTAATCCTCTAAATTAATAAATAAAAACGTGTTTAAAAGTTTTAAATCCTTTTGACTTTTTGCTGTCAGAAAGTATTTATGTAATAGATTTGTAGTAGAATACACGTTAGACTCGGATCTAATTAAACAGAGCTGCCAATTTCTTTATGAATAGCAGTTCTGTTTTACCTGTGGTTTAACTTTAGATTCGAGTTTAGTTAGACCCAGGTTTATTGAATAACTATGAATATGCCCCATTATTGAGTTTATATACATAGAGGAACCATGAGAGCTTAGAACAACCTCAATAGATGTCACTACGTACTCTACATCGAGATTGAAAATGTGTGTGGAACATGGTGGAACCCATTAACAACGCCACGAAGGAACTTGCAACGCGAAAGCAAAGAAAGAGCAACAATCATTATGCAGATTGTGTGTTCATAGGAATATCCAATATCTCTATGGAAGGGAATGCATCATTAAACCTTGTGTGTTGTGTTGTGTATTTGTTCGCCACACGGGATGGGCTATGGGCATGGCATGAGGGATTTTCTCAAAGTAAGAAATTAATTGTATTTGTATATGTGTTCACTTCTCGATACTTGGTGTTTGGTGGATAATGGTTCTTATTTGGTTGCAGTGTTGCCAGTTTGGGGGTTTTCCCCCCAGATTTAGGGGTTTTTTTGGTCGACGGGGGGAAATCTGGGGGGAGAAATTGTTTAGGGGGAAATCTAGGAAATCTATTTTATTTGTATTTTGTTATAATATCCTTTTTGGTAACCTTAATCTGTATATGTTATTTTAAAATGCAGTTAAATAATCAATCCATTCCAAGTTGTTTCAAAATGTAATGGCAGTACGCAGCTCAAGTGAAAAATTGCGCTTCAAAAACTCAGCTGTAGGTGGCGATACTAAAATCTCTCCAAAGCTATTTCACTTCACTTGGCGTGAAAAATGATTCGTAGGACGACGGTTAAGAAATTAATTTCAAATACAGATGTTTCTTGAAGAGAGTACTGCATTTTTCGAACTTCTTTTATCATTTTTGCATTGAATATAGTACCATAAAGTAAGGTGTACAAAAAGTTGGTGGCATGGATAACCTTTTTGATGAGCAGGGTGCCTCAGTAAATTGTTATACACTGTTTTGCTCAAGATAAACATACAGATTTTTAATCGGCCGTCAGATCATTTACATAAAATGATTTATGAATACTTAAATGGCAATTTAGTGTTTTCATACAAACAATGATTTGTTCGCAGCTCGAAGTTCCCTTTTGTAAAGGCGACACGGCGGCTGCTGCAATTGCGTTATAAAATTGAACACACTCTTTTTATGCATTTTTATTACTATTAATGAATGAATGAATGAGAGTTACTTTAATTAATAATAAATCCTTGAATATTATTGTGGCATTCGATTGGGAGCTCTCAGAGCAACTTTTTATGTGCATTTGGTACAAAAATAATCTTTTCCAGATTTCAGGCGCTTTTGCGAATTTTCTCAGATTTATCAATACAAGTGCGTTTCAGTTTGTTTTTTTCTCTACAGCAAAGAAAGTAATTGCATCGGGTGGATCTATTTGTGTAATTTATTTATGTATAAATATTTATAAATCAATCGGAACGCTAATTTAGAATGTTTGAATATAAAATTGAACCAGTGAAAACGCTTTGAAAAGTGTTGAAGGCTACACATATTCCAATCGCACGAATGTCAACACAAAAAAGGGCAAGTGATGTTCTTATGTTCGATTAGCCACGCGAAATCTGAAATCTGAGAGCGAATCTGAAGAAGCATAATCGAATACCACATAAGAAACTTTTGCAAATAAGAATACAGGAGTATTCGAATGTTCTACTACAATAAGGTTCAGTAATCACATCAATATAATTCCCGGATTTTTCAAAAGGTGCGGTATACTCTCTATGCACTCTTGATTGTTAAAATGTGTTACACTGGTCTTATGTATAAATCAGATATTATTGCCAAAATTAAATACTATTACTAGTATGAACTAAAATAAAACAAATTTCGCAATTTTTTTCCTCCGTCTGATTTCATTTGCGGTAAAATAAGAGTGCAAAAAGTATGTTTATTTTATAGGATAGCTATCCTAAACTTATGGAATTCCTAGCAGAAAAAAACTTTTTCAGCTCAGTCACCCTGCATTAATTTCTCCACGAAAATCTCCAAAAAAATATTTCACTTTCGATTTCACAGCATTTTTTGGAGAGCAGTGAAAATTTCACCTCACTTGAGCAGCGTACCAGGCTTTAGCAATGAAATTTAAGTGTTTCTGAAAATCCTGAGTAATATCATGTTTTTTTTTGTAGTTCTGTTTATTAGTTAACATATTTAATTTAAACAAATTTTAAACGGAAAGTATTAATTAGATTCACATTTTGAAAAGTGCTCTTATAAACCCCTCACTCATTTTTACTTTCAGTCAGCGCACCAAAAATGCAAAATCACTTCGAATCGCCAATCAAATAATTCTGCTTACACAATACATTCCCACATGCATACATACTTGCTTTTTTCGCAATTCCGCTAGCCCAGCAAACATTTTATTCATCAAAAGTGAAGAATCACTTTATATTCAGTAAAAATGAAGAACATACATTCATATAACATTCATTTATGTAAACCAAATATGGTTTGTTTTAGATAAAAAGGAATACTGACATTGGATTTTCATTCACATAAATGAACAAAAATGATTATGAGTTTTCAGAACTCGAATTTAAATTTCCTTCACTTAAATGAATAAAAGTGAATACAAAAATATAAATAGTGAATGTTTCTCCAATAATTTATGAATCATTTAAGAGATTCAGAAATGAAGACCGATTTCTCAGGAGATTGGATTCACATTGAATCATAAATGAATTCATATCTGAAGAATTTCTTCATTCAACTGAATCATTATAGGCGTTTTTCTTTTTTAGTTCAGAGCACAACCTGAACTGTTATACAAAAAGTTTGTGTTTCTTTTTTAGCTCAGATACATCAGAGCTCGAATTTGTGTTTCTTTTTTCGTTCAGAGCATGATCAGAGCGCGCTCTATGAGCTCAGAATTAATTGACTGAGCATGCTGAGTAAAATCCTGATTACACATATACATTCACACTTGCAGTCATATTTGAGAGAAAAAAAAAACAGGAAAAACAGAAAATCATCAGAACGATCTGAGCTCGCTCGGTTCAGAGCGCGCTCATATAGCTCGAGCTCAGTTCAGTGCTCAGCTCTGAACTAAAAAAGAAAAACGCCTTATGATTCATTTTTGAAGAAAAATGTTTGCTGTGAGGGAACGTTCCGAATCGGATCTTAATAGGCGTTTT
This sequence comes from Cheilosia urbana, assembly GCA_946477585.1. Taxonomy (NCBI): domain Eukaryota; kingdom Metazoa; phylum Arthropoda; class Insecta; order Diptera; family Syrphidae; genus Cheilosia; species Cheilosia urbana. The sequence continues at coordinate 9,224,746 of OX297857.1, forward strand.
TCTTTTTTAGTTCAGAGCACAACCTGAACTGTTATACAAAAAGTTTGTGTTTCTTTTTTAGCTCAGATACATCAGAGCTCGAATTTGTGTTTCTTTTTTCGTTCAGAGCGTGGTCAGAGCGCGCTCTATGAGCTCAGAATTAATTGACTGAGCAGGCTGAGTAAAATGCTGATTACACATATACATTCACACTTCCAGTCATATTTGAGAGAAAAAAAAAACAGGAAAAACAGAAAATCATCAGAACGATCTGAGCACGCTCAGTTCAGAGCGCGCTCATATAGCTCGAGCTCAGTTCAGTGCTCAGCTCTGAACTAAAAAAGAAAAACGCCTAATGTGTGAGTGCACCGCGCGCTGGACCAGCGTAACCGTTGTGCAACAATTTCATACTTTTTTCGAGGGCCCTAATACAATTTGTTGGTACTTTTTCACTTTTTTTTAGTTGAAAAAGGAACTTGGCAAATTCTTTTAACAACTGTGATTTCCAAATAAATATGTTAAAAATGTAACGCAGTTGAGTATCACAATACTATTATAACGTTAAGCGAGCCAATACTTGTGAAAATATTGTGCGAAAATTGTACGTAAAACGGAACCGTACAAATTTTCTTTTGTTTTTTTTTTTTGACCACTTAAACTTGATAGTTGACCTCAATCTTGGTCTTAAAATGTTGCTTATTAATTATAAACTTCGTTTATCAAAAAAATAAGCAAATTATCTTTCAATTTATACAAAAAGAATTTATCAATTTTTCTGTGATCGGAAAAAGTTTTTCGTACGGACAAATTTATAAATTCTTATTTTAGAAAAACCAATTTGATGAACTAACTTAATAATTCATAAGCAACATTTTAAGATCAAGATTGAGTTTAACCATCAAGTTTAAGTGGTCAAAAAAAGCAAAAAAAAAAAAAAATTAGTACGGTTTCGATTTTAGTATGCCTATAACTGGGACCTTAGTAATTGCACTTTTATCTTTCACCAGCCTAAGGGTAAGGTTATAAATAATAGTTTTTTTTACACTCATAATACAATATAGACGGTAAATTGACCATTTTCATCAACATTTTCATATATATATAAACAAAATTAGAGATGTCCTTGAAATTTATTTGATTTAAAAAATAGATGCAATTCGTTTTCGAATGACAAGTTTAAAAATGAAAACCTTAAAGTCTTGATTTTGACTTATAAATATATAGAAATTAACTAAGCATTGGTCGTAAATGTATCAACTCATATTTATATCTACACTAGCTGACCCGGCGAACTTCGTTCCGCCCAAATTCATTAATGTAGGTTGTAATGAAATTAATAATTCCGAGCTTTCGCTTCATTCTGCTTCATGTTATTCGGTAAATTCAAATTTTTTATTCAAAAGTTGTGTTAAAATTGAATTAATAGGTAAATAAAATCAAATACTTGTCGGCCAGCCTACCGCTTTTTCACTGAAGTGCTTAATGGTGAACAACATTTTTTTTCTATTTCTATTATCGGATGCGTACACGTACAAAGCGAGAGCATGTCGGCAAACGTGAAATTCAAGATTTATGCCACTCACATCCAGCGATTGTCCTTGCGACTTATTAATAATTTTCATAGCAAAGGCGAGTAGTACGGGAAATTGAAAACGCTTAAGCACGAACGGCAAATCGTTCTGAATAAGTGGAATCCGCGGAATAAGAACATCTTCACCTTTAAATTTTCCAATAAAAATCGTAGCTTGAATAATATTTTATATTAAATTCTTCACAATCAAACGCGTACCGTTACAAAGTTTTGGTTCATTTCGGTTGCGCAACAAAGTGGGATAGTTGGTGGCTTCGTTTTCATCCATCACGGAGTCGACTGATTTGTAAGAATGCAACTCACCAGTGATTTGTTTTTGAATGGCGAAATTCAAATGATCGAAGTTCTTGTTTTTCGCAGCCATAATCACTCTTACACTCAGCCAATCATGGTCAGTATAATTCTGATCGATATTCGGGAAAACATTCATGATTAGTTCTTCCGGTGTCGTTGTAAAGTCGCAAAATTTGCGTGGAAACTCAATCAGGCCCAGGCCGGTGATTAAGTCTGCTGGAATCACACCATTGCCCATCGCCAACAATTGCCTGGAAAACTCTGCAGCGGACTGTTCATTTTGTAAAGAAACTCGCATGTTTGTTGTCAAATGCAATTTCTTGACGTATCGCCATAAAGCAGATGCCTTTTAGGCAAGCATTCAATTCATCTGCCGGAGTTGACCTCGAAATGACAGGCAGCGTTTGACGAAAATCGCCTGATAGCAAGATCATTGCTCCACCGAAAGGTCGCTTATCATTACGTAAACGATTCATGGCCTCCAATGCGCGTTTGTAAGCCATTGTGCATTCGTACGATATGATAATCTTACATTGCTGCAGTACTTTCGCCATCGCAGTGTTCTTTGAAATGTTGCATGTAGGTTCTTCATCCACTTGCAGATTCAATTGCAATTTCAATGCAAAATGAGCTGTTTGACCGCCTTCTAACAAAGTAGCCACTATCCCTGAAGAGGCTAGGGCCAAAGCGATCTCAGATCTCGAACGAATTGTAGCCAAAATCAGTGAAATCAGGAATGTATTTCCAGCTCCACAGGGCGCATCAAGGAAGAAAATTCCGCCATTTTCGTTATCGATTACTTGCATCAATTCAGCGTACACTTTCTTTTGTTCTTGATTCAACATTGGCACATTTGTTCGAACAGTTTGACTCAATGCGATTCGATCGAAGTCCATTTCTCGCTCCAATTCTCGATTAAATGCGTCTTGCATTGAACGATTTAGCTGTGGCATTCCCAATTTGCACAACAAATTGCCACTCATGAGCAGACACATATCCTCGATCAAAATCAAAGCTTTGTTGCGCATTTCATTCATAGTCATAGTGCGAATTCGATGCAAAATATCATCGACCATATATCATCTTTGTATAATCAAATTATCTACTTCATTTCAAAAAGTTACGTAATGTAACATAGTAAATATTTATTAGAACAAACTTTTTAGGTATATTTAAAAAAAAATTTCAAAATTGTTGACAACAACAATTTGCTTGGAAAATAATTAAAATTGTTGTTGTTGTCAATCAACAACTGCTTTTAAAATTTAAAATCTTTTTTCTTGAAATGTCACTACTCGATTTCCATCCAGTTTCTATTTTTCCAAAGTGTATTTCCCCATACAAACTTTCATCCCCTCAAAGTTTTGTTTTTGCAACAAAAAGTTAATATAAGCCTGATATACAGCAATACGAACAAAACAAAAAAAGAATTATGAAAATTGTCCCAGGGGTTATCGAGTTACATCATCATCGAGTTGCACCCCGAAAGAATTATATATATAGAAGAAGAAGATAGATTAAGATCTAGTTCATTTCAATTTTAAAATGTTGCAAAAAAAGATGCAAGAAAAAAGTTCCTTTTCTGAAGCTCTTCTGCAAATTTAGAATTTTCTCACAATATTTAACAAGTATTGGCTCGTTATAACCGAAAAAAAATTTGTGATAGGGAACCGTATTATATTTTAGACATATTTACTTTGAAATCGATGATTTCGAAGTACATTTTCCAAGTAACAAAATGGAACAAAGTAGCAACAAATTGTATGAGGCTCCTCGAAAAAAGTACCAAATTGTCGCACAACGGTCACGCTGTTGACAGTTGTTCTCATTCTCATCCGACATCCTTCTCGCAACCTTAATAGGTTGGCTTTTGGCTATGGGAAAGCTCGCCTGGAATTTTCAGGAACAAGGCTACAATAGAACAGGAAATATTGGAAGTTGGCCGTACAGGTATTAAGTGGGAGGGGGGGTTGTGTAAAGAAAAGAAGTAGGTATAGATTTAAAATACTTTTCTTTTTTTGAATGATTTGCAATAGTTTGATTAAAATAATAATAACTTAAAGTAAATTATTTTCTGTTTATAAATTATAAGTACCATTCGTTAGCAATAAATATAACTAATTTTTATTGAATGTTTAAAATTTAAACATGAGTTTTAATTAAGAAGGGTTGAGAGGATGAGGAGGCTTGGAAAGGGAAGAATGTTGCTGGAATAAAGGAAGGAGAAGATGCCAATTAAGGGGTCGCTGATACGAGTAGGTGACCATGGTAGGATGGGTAAAGAACAATATCTCGTCAACCCTAGGCAAAGCGGCAGCACGTTACAGCTTTTACTTTGCTACAACCTTTTTATTCATACAACTCACTAGGTTTTTGTCAGGACTAGATTTAATTTGAACGCAAAAACTAAATTGGTCTGTAATGTCCCTTTGTCGGTTGACAAATCGGTATTGTGAATATCAATCTCGAACAATTTTATTGGTAGTTGTCAATTTTTCAATATAATAATAATAATATATATATATTGCCATTAGTTTTTTATTTCTCTGCGTAATTTATTCTATCCATTTTGGGCACATGTAATTTTCCATAACGCGTTTAGCAGTTCACTTAGAATAAAGGACACTGTTGCTGTTGACTGCGCAAAACCAAGATTGAAGTCGTTGCCGAGCCAGTGGCGTGGCGTCAACATTTTCAATTGGGAAGTCGAAGCAAAATTATTAATCCCATACAAACGTAAAAAACCTTACATCTGTTGAAACAAAATCATACATTGAACATTTGCAAATTGGGTTCACAATACTAAATTGACTTTAAGTCGTGCGCTGCAATCAGTCAACTAAATTTTTAATGTAAACCAAAACACTTACCCTTACCTACCTCAACATACTACCTGTCAGGACAATGAAATCGAATATCGAATAACTCGAAGAAAAGCGTGTTATTTTGTTCATGGCCACATCCCCATTCGCCATTCCTCTTGCCCAAAATTGCCCATACAGTAGCCGTTTTTTATTATCAGCCATGATCTATATAGATCATCGATTTACATGCAATTACAACAACAGCACATGATCCTGCTTCTCATAGAGATCACGAATCATGATCTGAAAATTATTTCTACTATTTCCCACCGGGTGGCTTGTTTTATTTTTAGATGTTGGTATGCCTGTAAACGATAGCCATACAATCACGTTGCCAGACTAAAATGTGGATTGTCATTCAAAACACACAAAATATTGATTAGTGTTTTAGCATTTTTCCACACTTGAATGAATTCCGTATAATTCGACATAAATGGTATTGGGTTCAATTTCTAAAAAACGCTCTCCGAATGGGTTTATTATTTTTAACAAATAAGTTGAACAAAAAGGAAGTTTTAAAACTGGAAACCAATTATTTTGAATTATGTATTTTCAAAACTAGTCGAAAGACACTTTGTTCATAAAATATTAGATAAAAATTGATTGACATGTGCATTGGACATCACTTTTGACAAAATTCCTTATTTGGTCTATAGGACTATTCACATGAGAGCGAATTGCGAACTGCGAACACGCGAATATTCGTGGTTTCTGACACTTCATTCACATGAAAACTTTTTTTGGTCGCAGATACCCGCGTATCAGTTTCATTTTTAAAGGTTAAGTTCGAACGAATTTTTCATTCGTGGGTTTGTGGATCGCGACTGTTTTGTGTGGATTGTGAATAAAGTGTGACAGTTCGCGGCAAGAATTTTCAATTCGCGGGAAAATCGCTTTAATTGTTAATTTAGCTGTTTAAATCAATTGAGAGTAATGTTTTTTTTAGACTAGATGTTAGATTAATTAAATATAATGGTTTTGTGATAGAACAAATACAAATTTTCAATTCATAAATGCAGTTAAATTGATTTGTTCGCAATTCGCCTATTCGCAGTTCGCTCTCATGTGAATGGTCCTTATGGGTGTAGTACCAGTGGGTAATACTATGTATAGAGAAGTATCGTGGCATTGCATATTTAAACCTTAAATTATGTCGTTTTCGATTTGGGTTTACAGATTTTGATCTGAGATTTCAGATTTCTACAGCCATCGAACATTAAATCCGAATTTTATTGGTTTTGGTGTGTAGGTATACTAGTTGACCGCAAAAAAAAAAAAAAACCTTGTCACTTGCACTGGAAACCCATTTAAATTGATTTTCATACATTTATAATAACGCATTTCGAAATAATTTAATATAAAGACCCGTTTCCATACGTGTAAAATAAATAATTCAGCTAAAAAAGCAATCTTTCCAATTAACTATTCGTAATTGCCAGCTGCCTGTCATAAACATTGGTGTTAGTGAAAGTATATCTGATCAACAAAAATTTTGTTTTTGGGTAAATCAATAAAAAACAAATTTATTTTTTCTCAAACCGAAAACGAAGTACGATACTAAAAAAAAATTTTTGAAAAGAAAAATTATGCAAATTTCAAATGGTAACACCCACGATACTGCAAGTGAAATGTCAAACTGAAATAACAAATTTCGTAAACAAAAATAAACAGCGATAAGCAATGGATAGAGCCGCAGATGATTCGCAATTCTTTTTTGAATAAATTCATTGTTTTTTTTACAAAATAATATTTTCTCTTAAGCCCAAGAAACTGGACGAAGGAAGAAACAAATGCTCTTGAGGATTACGACAGGATTCAAGTCGCATTTCAGCACACAAGGAAGAAAAAGTACGCGATGAAATTTGTGCAATGGAAGTGATGAATTTGTGCTTTTCTTTTCTGTTATTGAAAATACTTGATGTGCTATTTTCGTTTATTTAATGATCACTTTGAATAAGAAACTTTAAAATAAAGAAATCGATGTCAGAATAACTTATAATTCAATAAATTACGTGTGCCTACATTTGCAATTGCTTACATTTTTCGATTCTTGTGCTTTTTGTTTACAAATGTCATCATGTTTTGACGTCTTATCGGTGTTTGTAAACAACACTGTAGCCACAACTTAAAAATAAAATTCTTCAATGATCCGCTTTGTTTTATTATCGTGATCTGATCCGTGTCAGATCACGCTGATAATAAAAAACGGCTACTACCTATACACAGTACTCAGCGAAAAAAAAAAAATAGATACACATACACACAAAAGGTTCACTCAAAAATAATCAACCTAGTGAGACTAAAACCGCATTTACACTATCACGCACGCGCATTTTTGCACGAGACGGGACAGAGAGATCCGATTGTCCGCAGTCAATGCTAATAAAGGCGTAGGAATGAGATCACAAATCAGACGCCTAATGTGTCATGGATGTTCTATCCATAATTATAGATACGTAAAGCGGAAGTTCCGGCGACCAACATTTCTGCAATCACATGAAAACATTTCTATTTCCAATTTAAAATATGTGAAATGAGAGTGTTAATTAGTTTCAGTAAATTAAACCAACAATTCATCAATCATTTATACGAAATTAATAAATAAATGTACCTTCATCCCTTCCGGAAGCCATTTTGTTTTATAGGAAAACGAAATTTCGTAAGCCATCGCTATAAAAATATCAACATGCATAGCTTTCCCATAATTCCTACCACGCAAACAAGATGGCCGACCAAAAAACGTATCACGTTTTTTTGCGTGTTAGGTAATGCTGTCCCTTTTAGTCAGACGGCCGTTTAGTATTGGGCATCCCTTTAATTTTCCGTGATAGGAATGTGTGACCGTGTAAATGCCCCCTAAGAATAACTCCAAGAAAAGCGCGTTATTTTCTACATAACGAAGTGGGTGTTGAACAAAGAGGTGTCAAACACAGTGCTCAGGGAAGAAAAAAGGAGATAAAAAATAAAATTTCTCTCAAAATCAACTACCTATCCAGTGAGAGCTTTAATAACCCGAAATATTTGGGGTTACCTTCGCGCTTCGCTTTGTCGTGACGATGCCGATGAGCGATGAAAATGGATACACACACACAATAATTATTTGATGGCTTACGTGTGTGTAGCATTTTGTGAATATAAAATTCATTTGGTAGGGTTTCATGTACCTATACCTATTTGGTTTTTGGTAGATAGTGTTGACTGGTGGAAATTAAAAAGGGAAGCCGGTAGGAATCGGGTTATATGGACGCCACGCCACTGTATGCCGACACAGGTACAGAGCTACAATTAATCGGTTAAAGTTTGAGTCCAATATCTTCCAAAAAATCCACGGAAGCACCTCAAAAGCTTAATTTTATTCCTTGGAAATTAAATTAGCTACCTTCGGTTTTCCAGTTCCAAAGGATTAGATACGACTCGCAAACTCCTCTGTATTCTGCGTAGGTACTCTGTCTCGACTTGGTCATCATTAAAACAAAATTCCACTGATGACAAATTTTTCAATAAATTTTACAGATTTGTTACACTCGTAATTATTGTTTAATTAAATTGTTTGCAAAATGTCGGAACGATCGCTCTTCAAATCAAAAATATTTTAGTTTATTTAGTTTTAGTTTAGTTTTTAGTTTTTTCCATTGGTTTCACTCGGGGATCCACTCATTCTGTAATCCAATGGAACAAGAAAACTGCTTCTGATTGAATCCTCAAAAGTATATAGGCTAGTACGCTGCTCAAGTGAAGTGAAATTTTCAACGCTCTCCAAAAAATGCTGTGAAATCGAAAATGAAAATTTTTGTTGGAGATTTTCGTGGAGAAATTATTGCAGGGTGACTGAGCTGGGAATTTTCAGGGAATTCCATAAGGATAGCTATAGTATAAAATAAACATATTTTTTCACTCTTATTTTACTTAAAATGAAAACAGATGGAGGAAAGAAATTGCGAATTTTGTTTTATAGGTTCTAGAAGTGTTTAATTTTGGCAATAATATCTCATTTGTACATAAGACCAGTGTAACACATTTTAAGAATCAAGAATACATAGAGAGTATACCGCACCTTTTGAAAGATCCGGGAATTATATTGATGTGATTACTGAACCTCATTGTAGTAGAACATTCGAATACTGCTGTATTGTTATTCGCAAAAGTTTTTTATGTGTATGTGGTATTTGATTATGCTTCTTCATATTCGCTCTCAGATTTCAGATTTCGTGTGGCTAATCGAACATAAGAACATCACTTGCCCTTTTTTGTGTTGACATTCGTGCGATTGGAATATGTGTAGCCTTCAACACTTTTCAAAGCGTTTTCACTGGTTCAATTTTATATTCAAACATTCTAAATTAGCGTTCCGATTGATTTATAAATATTTATACATAAATAAATTACACAAATAGATTCACCCGATGCAATTACTTTCTTTGCTGTAGAGAAAAAAACAAACTGAAACGCACTTGCGCGAAGATTGTTATTATTTTTTTTTTTTTTGTTCCAAACGCATATAAAAGGTGCTCTGAGAGCTTCCAATCAAATGCCACAATAATATTTAAGGATTTATTATTAACTAAAGTAACTTTCTTTCATTCATTAGTAATAAAAATGCATAAAAAGAGTATCGTGTTCAATTTTTTAACGCAATTGCAGCAGCCGTCGTGTCTCCTTTACAAAAGGGAACTGCGAGCTGCGAACAAATTATTTTTTGTATGAAAACACTAAATTGCCATTTTAGTATTCATAAATCATTTTATGTAAATGATCTGACGGCCGATTAAAAATCTGTATGTTTATCTTGAGCAAAACAGTGTATAACAATTTACTGAGGCACCCTGCTCATCAAAAAGGTCAATCCATGCCACCAACTTTTTGTACACCTTACTTTATGGTACTATATTCAATGCAAAAATGATAAAAGAAGTTGGAAAAATGCAGTAGGTACTCTCTTTTAAAACATCTGAACTTGAAATTAATTTCTTTACTGTCATCCTACGAATCATTTTTCACGCCGAAATGTCAAAAATTTAATGTGACGGACAATAAAAACCAAGTGAAATAGCTGTGGAGAGATTTTAGTATCGCCACCTACAGCTCAGTTTTTGAAGCACAATTTTTCACTTGAGCTGCGTACTGCCAAGTGAAATTTCCATGTGGAAAGTTCATTTTGACATTTCGCGGTGAAAAATTTGTATGAAAAACTGGATTTCACTTGAGCAGCGTACTAACCTTATTGGTGAAATGCCAAAAAATAATCTACGGCAGCTGTCATCTGACTCGTATAATGTCGTTTTCCATTGGGCAAAAAGAAGCGTCCGGGAGAGTCAGATCTCAGATGACAGCTGCCGACCAGAGACAATACTAGTATGATTTGTTTATGCTGCCGACTGCCATACATTATTTTTTTGGCATTTCACCAATACTTTTATGGATTCAATCAGAAGCTGTTTTCTTGTTCCATTGGATTGCCGAATGAGTAGATTCCCGAGTGAAACCAATGGAAAACGACATAAAATACATAAATTGCACTTGTGTGAGTGCTTCGAGTCGATTCTGAGTCTGACTTCAAATCGAGAAGCGGAATTCTCTTCTCAGAATCACCAGAAGAGTATATTTTTTGTGCCAATGGAACGGTTTCAGAAGCGAATTTTTCGATTCCGAAGTCCGAACTCACCCGGGCGCTTCTTTTTTCAAATGGAAAACGACATTAGTCAAAGTTGAGTTCCAATCACAATAACTTAATTTTTAGCGTTACGTTCACTAGTTTATATTTTTATCAATGTACAAGTATAAATTTGATCAATAAGGCCCGATTCGCCAGGGTTTTCACCATTTTCCTGGTGAATACGATAAAACTTACCTTAATCCGGAGTTTTTATTTTTATTTTTATCGGACGCCCCGGTTTTTTTCCACTTCGTTCCATGCAAAAATAAAGATTCCTACCGCTACACCGACAGAAATATCAAATTCTGAAGATTGGTCCATTTTTGTTTGTTTTTGTTGTAGGACTTAAAACAAACATCCTATCTCAGCGAAAGTAAAGTACAACAACTAGTGTCACCTCATCCAAGTCAGTCTGACATTATACAAGCGTTTGATAAGTGCTAGTTAAGCTAAGATTAGACTGTAGTATGCCAATTATGCATATGAATGCTAACAGGCAATTGACCAGATTAGCTGTCAAATGACCAAAATGCCAGGACTATCAAAACTGTAATTTAGACTATGTGACCAAAATTACCAATATGGTCATATCTGCCTTGGTGGTCATTTAAGGCGTTTTTTCATTTCATATTTGTTATTGTTCCAAAAAAAAAAAAAAACGAAAAAGAAAATAAATCACAATCCCACGAACTCAAACACCGATGACAACAAAATAATTCTTGTTACAATAAAAATGCCAGCAATGCCACAACGAAATTTCAATAAAGTGCATATGGGCATATAGGGTAAATGCTGGCATTCGTGCTTATTGTCCGATTACACTATATGCTATTTGGGCATTTTTATCTGTCAAAATCGGTGTGGTCATAAGAGACATTTAGGTCATAGCATAATGGGATATGCCCATTAGATTGTATGACCATATTTTGACAGGAGAACTGTCAGAAAATGGTATTTTATAACCACTAGGCATACAGTCTAATCTTACCTTCAGATATCTCTGTTTTGCTTTTTTTTCATCTCAATTGGGGAGAAATCTCGTGAATCGTGTCCTTAGGGCCCGATTCTGTGTCAAATTTCCGGTTTACTGGTGAATAAATCCTAACTATAATAAATATTAACTATGTACTACAAAAAGTGAACTACTTACTGTAATCTACAAGAAAAACGTAACGGGCCCGGATTTCTCAAACTTCGGATTTGGTGGGCACGTTTCGCAATACCCAGTATCAATTTTAATTGATAAATTTTGTCAATCGTCAACCGAGAGTTGATCTTCGCAATAGGGGCAGTGTTGCCGCTGAGGAAAAAAAATTCTCGCTAGACCATAACCTAAAATCCGCTAGAAATGTTAGTTTCTGAATTGCGAAAATCCGCTAGAAATCGCTAAAATATCAATTTGAATGTAAGTTCACAAGAATATGTATTTATTTTTAAAATAAATTGTAAATTATTAAATTATTAATCAAATTAAATACTGAATTAAAAAAATAACAACCAATAAATTCAAGATAACAAAAAAAAAAACCTTTAAAAAAAATAAATAAATTGAAATTTACAAATCAAATTCCAGCTCAAAATTGGAATCATCTAATTCTTCCAAGTTTGAAGTATAGGCTTCGGCTATATTTTCTTCAGATTCAGATTTTTTTGTTTCTCCTATTTTTTTTATAACCTGGTCTGGCAGGTCGTAGTTACAGCAACTCCTGTTCATCACTTTTAGTTGATTTCTAATCAATATTATAGAATTCAACGTCAGGGTTGAAAGTTGATTCCGAAGTTTGTTTTTTACATGGTTCATTGCACTAAAAATTGGTTCAACTTCAGCATTTGAGTGGGGAAGAGATAGCACAGTGATTGCCAAATCAGTCAGTTCTTGCAAAGTATTTACACCTGCAGCATTTTTGTACTTGAAAAATTATATTCGAATGAGTCGGAGATGCCATTTGTACGGGATTCGTGTACGTGGTGGTGTAGTAATGAAAAGTAGATAGAAATCGCCAATTTTTTGTTTTAGCGACAACATTTTATTAAAAATCGCCGAGAGCTTTAAAAATACGCTAGAAATAGCGACAAAATCGCTAAAGTGGCAACAGTGAATAGGGGTGCTTATTTCTGGCTCACGCACCCATGAAGCTAATGCAGTTATGGAACTAGGGTAAAGGCACTAGTATCCGGACAGTTAACGTATTTGGTAACTTTGATTTCCAACAGTTCGGTCAATATTAAAGCTACCGCAAAAAAATAAAATGTTTGTAGAAGTGGCGATATTTATTAATAATAATACATTAACATTTTTTTCGAATGTTACGTTCGGAATATTTATAAAAAATAAATTCAAAAAAGTTCGATTTGCACTAGTATCCGGACAGCAGAATTTAGTTTCCGGACACTTTTTTTTTAGTATCCGGACAGAAAAGTTTATATGAAGTTTAAGTCGTTTTTTGCCTTTATTTGATTAAAAAAAAATATTTTTTAATAAAATATAGGTACTTTAACTATAAATATATGTACCCACATTAAAATGATAACTTCTAAAACGATATTGGTATCAACTCCAACATTTCTTAATTGTTCTGACAATGCCACAATCACATCGACAGCAATCTTTAATTTTGATGTTTTAGTCGATTGTTCTTCATCGAATAATTCTGGAGTTTGAGCTATTCTTAATCTCTCCACATTGTTTTTAGCGCATTTCGTATAATAAATAGTTGATAGGTCAAAGGAATACAAGCCACATCTTTTAAATGCATTTTGTATGGTAGCAACCGTATCTTTTTTTTTTGACAATAGCATCATTCAAAAGGGGACAGAAGTTTCTCTTTGTTAAGGCCCGTCTCAAATGTTTGGATTCCCATTCACGATTGTTTTTTTTTTTTTTTTCAATTGGACTTCAAAGGCTTAAAAACACTAACGTCAGCCAGTTGCATGATGTGGGTGGTATTCGGTGGCAACGCATATAAACATTTATTTGGTTGTTGGTAAACTCACTGAGTTCGCAGGGTTAGATGCGACTTGTGGCCATCTACGAACAATATTACAGGTCGTTCCACGTTTTTAATCAGCAAAAACCATGGTTTTGGCATGGTGTCAACAATGTCTTTTGGAGGACGCAAGTATGGAAACAGTTAGGTTAGGGGTTAGGTTTATGGGTGGATACGGCAGAGCGAGCCCTACCGCACCCCACTTAGGTCCATGTGATGAGTGTTACTTCACAGTTACTCGACCTTGGCCAGCCATCCCGATGTCCTCAGAAACCTGTTAAGATCAGATAGTGAGACATGAGAAAGTTCATGTACGTCATGGAAGTAATAGATCCAAGTGTTCTGTTCCTCAAGTGACAGAGACTCGGACAATGACAAAGGAAGTGAGGTGTGTCCTCGTGTACTTCCTCGTCAGCCCCTGCATATATCGTCATTCTTGAGTTTCAATTTCATTGTGTGGTTTCTTAGGAAGTTGTAACCTGTTAATCAGGATCAAACCGCATAAGCTTGCTAGTCCGACTAGGATTATATTCCGACCATTGCTTGCGTGTTATTTCCCAAGTGGTTAAATCTTTCCACCTGTTATTGGCTTTCATTCGGATCTTATTTTTCAATCTCTCTCTGAGATTGCAAAGTGGTGGTTTGATGGACTTAATCGCCCGATCTTGATCCATAGCAGAACCATTTCTTGTTAGTTCATCGGCCATCTCATTGCCGGTTTTCTCCCTGTGTCCAGGAATCCAGCAGAGGGAACCGTAAGCTTTTCGCGGCAGCGGCGAACTAGCTTCGATTTTATTTCAATAGCAGACACTGCTTTTATAGCCGCCTGGCTTTCAATGAATATGGTAATATCTGTATTTGGTATTGCTAAATGGATACAGTAATATGGGTTCAAAAAAAGTTCCGTCTGCTGAAAAAAACAATAAGCACCGTTAACGTCTCATTTTCATTTCTAGCAGCAATTTGGTATATGTTTTTGTAATCTTTTGGGGCTATAACCATGCCAGTTTTTGGACAGATGCTTTCATCACTATTTAAATTTAATTCGTTTAGGCTCATTTATGATTTGCTCCAGACCAATACTTTTCAAATATTCAATTAGTTCCCTAACATTTTAATATGGGTTCTGGGTGACTGCTGCCCTAACCTTGCTGATGTTTAACAGATCGTGGACCTTAATAAGAAATCCACACCTGTTAAGATCGGCACACCACTGAGCAATCCGTTCCTGCTCTTCAAATAAGGATCTTATCCCATTTTCGTAGCTTTTTCACCAATCTTTTGCCCTTTAACCGGTCATGTAATGTTGAACGGCATAAACCAGCTTTACACGAATGATTAACTGATTTGTCCCTAGGTGTATCGTCTAAGGCATTAGCTATACTTTCTGCAACCACTTCTTAAAAAATGAGTTAAAATAAAATGCCTATTACGATAATTAGAGCTGTGAAAACCGAAAATAACATTCAAAGCAATAAGTTGTCCGGAAACTGAAACTAGTTTTTCAGTATCCGGACAGATATATTCTCACTTAGTATACCCTGTCCGAATACTGAAAACCTGCGAGAAAAACACAATTCCTTTTCTCTCTCTTATTAGAAACATACATAAGTATGTTTTAGGAGCATTTAAACGAGGATTTGTATTTCCTCTCAAATTTTCAGTATCCGGACAGGTTGTCCGGATACCGAAAATGCTCTTTAATTTTAGTTTTAGTATCCGGACACTAAAAATTAGACCAAAAAAATAATTTTATTCTATTTTTTTTTTTTTTAATTATGAAAGTGGGTTCTATTTAAAGGAAAACAGAGTACTTTCCAGAAGAATACGTTAAGAAATACTCTTTGAATAACTTACTTTTTGTAAATGCTCGCACTATTTTTTTGGTATGCAAAATGACAATAAAACCAAACTCTCGGAGCTCAGCCACAACACTGCCGCTTAACTCTTACATTATGCATCTGATTGATTTCAAACTTCGTATGGATATGAGTGACACATAAAGGATTATATTATTGTTAATATTTGAGACTATTTATGTGTGATATACCTATTTTTATCAGATAAACAACATAGTGTCCGGACACTAACACTGTCCGGATACTAGTGCCTCTACCCTACTAAAGAAAATGCAAATGCTAATTTTTTTTTTTATATACCTACCTATGTATTTAACATTTAAGGACAATTTACACAAAAATGACTTTCACTATTTTGCTTTTTGCTATTTTTATTTGTTGTTGAAATACATTTTTGTTTTCAGCTTCGGTTGTATCGCTTTCCAACTAAAGCTTAAATTTATGCGCTTAATTAAATATGCTTTATTTTGTTCCTATTATTTATCTTTACTTAAATATTTGTTGATAAATTGGTGTATTTTTTTTCATAGACATGAGGAAATTACATTTTTTCCCAAATTACACACAATTATGATAAAAATCAATTGTTTTGCAATACCAATCAATTTTAATTGATACATTTTGTTAATAGTCAACCGATTGGTAGTTAATCTTCGCAATAGGGTTGATTGTCCGAATCCACTGTGCTGAGTGGTCTTGATAGCGAAACCAGGGGCCAGATTCTGTAAGGCGAAACGTTCAAACGTTTTCGTGCGCCCTAAGAAATTTGCTTGTGTAACATAATGGCAAATCACTCGTGCGCACGAAAACGTTTGATCGAGCCTTACAGAAACTGACCCCCAGCTTTGGCATTTGTACGTTTTCCCGACCAATTTAAATTATGTTGAAGCAGCAGCCGAAAAGGCGCGTAGGTACTAGCTACCTATGTAAAATTTGCAAGTTTCCGCGTTAATGGAGACGTTCAGGGTACTTATGTAGGTACATTTTAGTGCTCAATAAAGTGATAGGTACTACCTATATGATCTTTATCTTCTATTTAAAAGAAATATTTTAGGCCCCAATAGATAATTATTATGTCTTGAATACTTCACTATAGGTAGGTACCTACCTACCTAGGTAGGTAAAGATTCGATCACCTGCAGAATAGTGAGCCTGAGCATCAGGTTTTCCATCAGCCAACAGAAATGTTTATTAATTGGCTGATACCATTGACGTTTATAGTTGAGGTACCGTGCAATTGCTTAGACAGGCTGCCCAACGCCGCTGTGGTGGGCTAGTCGGTTTCTAGTTTATCGGGTGGAAGTTCGAATGAACCAAAAACTTAGTGTAAAAGAGTCGCCATCGCAACCAAATGAAAATCATATACCTAGGTACTTACTAAGTAGCTAACACAAGCATCATATATGTTATCGCCTATTAAAAATATTTTCAGTGAATTCAGTACTTCCAAGCGAAGCAGCTGAACCCAACAACTCTCCCCAAAGATACGGATGCAAGCAAACAGAAAGAACTTCTCGTTCTCCGGCGTACATAAGGCACATTTCTCCTTTATTACCTCGCCAACCATCCACCATAGGTATAACTATACAATACTTATACACGATATACATACATATATATATAAATATTATTTACGGCTGTTCCCATTTCACCGGCAAATGTTTGCTTGTAACAAAACAAACAAAATGAAGAGCTACAGCATGAACAGAAAAAAAAAAATCGGTACAAAATTTACCCGTTGGTTGAAACGAGATGGAAAAGAAACCCATCTCCTGTAAGAATGCGACACCAAAAGAAACTCGCAAACAAAACTATCAATCGTCACTCAACCGTAAAAAAAATATAGACGAAAGGAGAAAAGCCAACAATATAAGCGGTTCTCTGTATATGCGTGTGTTGGTAGGACTTTTGATGGTGTTGATCACTCGGGGGAACGCGTTCCTGACGAAGAAAGAGAAACCCACCACAGCGACAGTCATAGACCAACCACACTGATCGGAGTGAATAGGCAATTCGAACCGAAAGAGATGCCCTCCATGAGAGTAGGGCGCACACATAAATAATAATTTTGTGTGAAGCTGAAGTCTTCAATTGCAGTTGTTCGGTTTTGACCGATCTCTACTGACGAACGGTTGCTGAGTGAGTACGAGTACGACAAGTACACGAGTACGTTGACAAGTTATTTTATCTCGTCGTTGCCGCCGTTCTTATCGCTGCCGTCGTTTGCCAATTTCATTTTTGCTTTCATTTTGTTTTTAAATTGTCTTCTTATTTTTCCCTCTTGTTAATTTCCTATCTATCGGAAAGCGAAAAAACGCACACAACTTATCGCCGCGCTCATCTCGAAAAACTGTAAAACCCAAAATTGGATCAACCAAGCGGAGAAAACAAAGAACAATAATTTTGTGTGGAGTTTTTTTTATAGAATTATTCTTGCACTTAGATCCAAGTAATGATTTTTAAAAGTTTGACAGTGTGTGCTTTATTTTTTTTTCCACCCCCCCTTATGATTCTTGATTCTCGCGCGTGAAGTTTCCTCTTCGTTCCTGATTATAATTTAATTTTATACTTAATACATATGTCGTCAACCGCCGCACGAGAGGGAGAAAAGACCAGTGACCAGTGAGATGTGTGTTGAAATCAATAAGAAAAGGGAAACTATTTGTAGGAACCCTGAGGTGTATAAAAAATAAAAAAAAATTGCCAACATTCTCTTTTCTTTTTTTTCAACACTGTCTGTCTCTTTGTGGTGAATGCGATTTTTTTTTATACTATAGTCTCTTACAACTCGAGGGAATAGAGTGAAATCAAATCAAAAAGGGATTTTTTTTATTATGCATATAATGTACACTTTAGTTGTAAATAAATGTAGCACAAAAAATATCACGTTATTTTGGGGCAAGTGGGTGAGCAGGAACGCAAACGTAACGACTGAGGCATATACTTCTGTATATGATACTTTTCCCCTATCCGTCAGAATCTCTATATACTTTAAACGTCGATATATAAAGCTAGCAACCGAGTATATAATTCCCCCCGATTTCTGACTTGGGAAACAAAAAAAGTTCACTATACTTGGGTTTGTGTAGATAAATGCCATAAAAGGGAGAAAGCAAAAAAAAAAAAAAAAAAAAAAAATCGACAATAGAACGACGAAAGTGTCTAACAGGCGGTGGATAAGGGAAGCACTCTATATAAAATCTCCTGATCCCTTCCTCGAACGTTCGTTAAATTAAACTGGCTCTCTCTCTCTCTCTGCCTAGGGTTTTGAAGCTATCTCACTTGATAGGCTAATTTTTCTTTTCTCTTATTCTTTCCATACCGCTATAGAATAATATAATTTAGCTTTATTTACGAAAAGTTTAAGAATCCCATTAAAACGTTGATGTTGACAGTTTCCAATTCGAAATCGAAAATGTCAAATTCGTACTATAGTCGTCGAAATTGCATTTAATCGGTTAAACGCGTTTTTTTTTTGTGTTGTTGTTTTAGCGTTTTTTTTCTGTCTTATCAATTTTCTTCCGTTTTTTCCCTGCGTTTCGTAACGATTTTTAGTAGTGAAAAGCAATGATTGAAAAATATACAAATAAATAAGTGCAAATCAAATCAAGAGTGTAAAATATGAAATAAAAGTAAAACGGACCGTGAGAGATATTTAAAAAGGAAGCAGAAAGAATCAGCACACAGAGGAAAAGAAAATCATCGAAGAAGAAAATAATAAAAAAGTAAATAAACATGCCTAATATTGTTTTAATATTTTTTTTTTTGTTATTATTTTTAATTGTACTTTCTTTTTATTATTTGTGTGCCTTCCTTTGATTATTATTTTGGATTGTGTTTGTGTAGTTACCTAGGTTTAAAGGTGCGCTGTTAGAAAATGTAAAGAGATAAAAACAATAATTGCCTTGCGTTAGTTCTCAAACTGTTGCGAAAAATGTAGATGTGTTTAAAAAAAAAACATTGTGTATGC
The DNA here is from genome assembly GCA_946477585.1 of Cheilosia urbana. Lineage (NCBI taxonomy): Eukaryota > Metazoa > Arthropoda > Insecta > Diptera > Syrphidae > Cheilosia > Cheilosia urbana. Next base: position 9,243,943 of record OX297857.1, read on the forward strand.
ATAAATGTTCGTCGACAAGTTGTGTGGATGGAAGGTGTAAGGTGGAATAATGACAACAGCACCTCGCTCATACTTCCTCAAATGCGAATGGTTGGTGATGGTTTTATGTTTGGTGCAAATATGTAGATGTATGGAAGTATTTCCCCCCTCCCCCCCCCCAGAATTTAACATATGCTGGACACCTTATTGTGGATATCGTTTTTATTTCGATTTATTTAGTTTTTGTGCGAGTTGCTACTAACTGTAACTGTTACTAAATATAAGCCGGTGTTCTGTGTTACCGCGTGGTACCGCTTACCGGTCAATTTCATGATTTGGTTTTGGATTTTTTCCTTTGCGCTGCATTCCCCCACTGTATCCCTTTCACACACAAATAAGCGGTATTTATATACACCATCTATACTCGATAGCCCGAACCCATACTGATCAAAAGTAAATGCATTTATACGAGAACAAAATAATTATGGTACGGGAGGGGGGAGGGGGTGGTGGGGGTATAAAACACATTTTATATCATTTTCGACTATTCACCTCGCAATCCCAACTCACCATACACCTTCCGTACGTAACGTAATAAATAAACAATTCTGGCAGGGGAGTGGTGTAAAACGCAGACTCAGTCTTGGCGTTTTGACACCTGCCATGTATACTTTTCAATTTACCACGCACACGCCGGCAAAAAGAGACCAACACCAAGGTTCAGTCAGCTATTTATTCATGCTTACCTAACCTTTCGATTTATTTATTTTTTTGTTTTCTTGCCTAGAGGTAATTTGTTACTGTTTTTTTTTTGTATATTCATGGGTTGGGTGGAGGGGCCAAACGCGCGTTGGCAAAGTGAAAATGAAAATAGAAGCAAGGAAAATGGGGAAAAACAAGTTAAGCACCACGTGCACTTGAAGATTCATCCATTTCATTTAGCCAATACGTTTGCACATTCGCCATGCATGTGTGAGAAAAGGCGAATTGTATTTGTTTATGCCATTTTCTTAATTTTCCTTCAATTCTATAGTTTCTTTTATTTTGTTTATTAGTATCTACGTTTGGTGGATGGGGAACTCTAAGGAAGCTACAAAGCGACAATGATGCACGGCACATTTAATCGCAGATAGTGTGTTCTGTGTTTGATCTTAGGTTAAGGTTGTGTTTATGTGCTTTTGCTCTTTTGACAGTAGGACGTCATATGTCTATTAAGAGGTTTCGTCAATATATCAGTCGGCAAGTGGTTGGTGTTAAGTCAATGATTTATTAGGTGAGTTTTTTGGTTTGACTTTTTTTTACACAAACGAAAGAGGGTTTTGACAATTCTCAGCCTTCAGATATCCTTTCATCTTTCCTGCGTTATAGCAGGTAGGTACTTACCTACGTGTTTCTTTATCTTTTCATAGCTTGAAGCCGGTTAGGTTTTTAAGTAAACTCTAGGTTGATTGCTAACTACCTAGGTATCATTAGATCAACACCTTGAAGGTACCTACCTTCTTGAACAAAAAAATATTCAAAAGAATATAGGTACGTACCTCAAAAAGAAACTAAAAATCTTGAAGGTAACTTCCTACCTACCTTCTTGAATATACAGTGCACTCGGGAAAACGTCAACTAATTAAAACCGCGGGTGTTGACGTTTAAAAAATGTTGACGTTTACGAATGTAAAATTTTGAAATAAAAAACATCTGCTTTTAAAAGTTTTTATTAATTATAAACTAAAACGAAACATAAACAAATTCAAAAAGGAAACAAAAAAGGCATTCAACCTGACTAGAAACATAGAACATAAATAAAAAGATAATACGTGCAGTTGCAACTACTTTTCTACTCTACTTATAAGGGGAATCACCAATTTCAGAAATGATTTCATAAAATAAATGTGTGTGTGTACAAATTTGTGTATTTTAACTGCTGCTAAATTCAAAATTTTGTTTTATTCAGAGTTGACGTTTTAGAGCTTTGTGGTTGGGTTGACGTTTTAGAGTAGGCAATGTAAAAAAAAGAGGGTTGACGTTTTGGGATGTTGACGTAAACGAGCGTTGACGTTTTCCCGAGTGCACTGTACAATAAAACGTCATTTCAAATGAATATAGTAAGGTATACCCACCTATTTTAGCTAAAAACCCGCGAAATTTGAGACATCTAGATCGCTTTTAAAAAGAAAAGCCTGCACAAGTCCGCAAACTCTTTTCTTTTATTTTATTCGTAGGTAGCTGTATTTTATTGGGCATCGCTTTTGAGCTCTGGGGCCAGATTCTGTAAAAAACGAAACGAAAAACGATTTCGCTTTTCAAGAAACGATAGAAATCACGCGATAGCGAAAATTTGCTTCATGTAACTCCTTACGTTTTTTTCTTCACATTCGTTTAGGTTTGAGAAACTGTGTAACAGCAAAATTATAGTTTGGCAGTCTCAGTATGTCGTTTTATTTTCGTTAAGTTGTTTTGACAACGAACAGCTGACAATTGAAAATATTTTTAAAGTGGAATTTGATTGTTTACGAAGCGGATCCTCCTCCAGCCAGTACATCTAATGTTGCGGAAAGTTTTAAAATAGGAGGCACGTTTGTCGTTCTTATACCTGTATGCAAATTAATATTGTCCAGCACATACTTAAAGGCGGCTTTGTTCAATCGAAAACGTTGCACAAAACTAAATAGAAAAACGAACTTTTTAACTAACTTATTAACTAACTTTTTAATCAAAATAAACCAACCTTTTGTCAGGTAATGTGAGAGGATTTGAACAATCCTGCAAACTTTTTCTAATTTTTCTTAAGTTCACATGTTCAATTTCAACTTCACTTTCTTCGCTGTCGCTGGTCAAAAAATAATAATTTGCTAACATATCTAATAAAATATTCAGCACAATCTTAAAACCACCAAATTCAATAAGAATAAAAACGAAAATGATAAACGTCAACAAAATAGCTGTCGTTTGTTTTCTTTCGTGGAGACGATAAAATCTGTTCGTTTTTAGGGTAACATGAAGCAAGAAAAGCGAAAACGTCAAAGAAAATGTGTTCGTTTGTTTTTTTTCGCGGCCACGAGAATTTCTTTCGTTTTTGATGTTACATGAAGCAAACCGTTCGTGCGCACGAAAACATGTAGACGTTTTCGCCTTACAGAATGCCGGCCCTGAGCTTTTAGATAAAGAAAACGTTTCGCGCAACCCAGTCGTGTAGGTACGTAAAACATCTAAAGCTAAGGTTACACGTGTCTTTTTCTGGTCTGGCAACGCTGGCTGTCGCAGCGTACTATCGCGAGAGACACACAATTGACAATAGAAAGCGAATTTTTCCGAAGTCAGCATGACGGAATTCGCCACAAAAATGACGCGTGTAATCTTTGCTTAATTAATTCTAAAACTTAATCCTGAAATGACGATTTCGGACATATGGCCACCAGGGAAGTGTGGCATGAGCTGCATCCTAGAGCTCCATAATTTTGGACGAATTTTCGACCAACGTAAGAAGCGCTCGATGTTGGCTTAGATTGTTGATGTATAACGTACCCCAACAGAAAGTGCTTCAATAACTCATATGATTTAAACTGTTCTAAGTGGACAACCACTGAGAAAACGATGATCGTGTAATGAACACTCAATAAAATTATGCTATCGACTGTCTGAGTGTTATTGTATTTAAAAAAGGTATTGACCTATTCGACGAGTCCATGTCATTCGACTCTTGCTTGTGTCAATTCCATTAGCATCGCAAACTTGTTGGGATCTATATAAGAAGTCTAAAGCGGGCATTCGTGAAATTCAGCTCTATAAATTGCAGGTTGGTTTGCAGCAGCGTTGTGTTGAAGTAATTTGGATCGAGTATTATAGCTTTGCCTTAATGCCTCGAGCCAAAGATAAATGGCACAAATTTTTCTCAAAATTTAAACATAACTTTCTTGAAAAAAAGTAAAAGAAACGTATTCAGGAAATCAGAATTTACTCGACTGAACGCGGTCATAAAAAAAGATTCGCCAAGTGAACGCACCCATTTATAAATTGGCATTTTGTGTAACATTTGTAAACGGTCGGGAAGCAATAAACGCATGCTTCACATTTTACATTTGGCAGGTAAAGCGGTGTGATAGTTTGGGCCCTGATAATTGCAATAAGAAACAGCGCATCCAAACTTTTTGCTTACTCACGTCATTTTGAAACATGCCATCAAGAGCACACCCCACTCCCTTGTATGGCTTAACAACTTAAGAATGCGAGCTGTAAATCCCTTATGACGGGAGAAAAAAAAATCATCGATCAGGTGTCTAATTATCGCGCATCCGTGATTGAGCAATACGTCACTGCATTTTGTGGACTCTAAAAGCAAAACAATAACAAATTCAGTCACATATTACTCGATCACGGATGCGGTAACTCAACCCCAGTTGTATCTATAGTGTAAAGTTATTTGCAGCGAAACACTTTTCTTAACACAACCGCATAGAGGGTGGCACACAAGTTAAACATTTTTTAGTTACAAATATTTAACATTTTATTAGTTCAAAAACTCTTAACATCAGTCGAGAACTAAAAGTGCTTTATAGTTACAAAATTATTTTTTAATAAAGATTTAATTACATTTAAGTTTGTTGCAGTCTTGAGGTTGCTTGGATTTTTAAACATTTGCACTTCCTATGAATGAATTTTTAATTGTATTGAATGGAAAGGACCTGACGGCTAAATTGAGTAGCTTTCACATGTCAGTTAACTAAACGGCAACTGAACTTAACATATTCTAGAAAAAGAAGTTATTAAAATGTTTCCATATGACAAATCTTTCCACCGAAATGTATTACGCTTTTACTGTTCCATCCGCCAGAGCAAGTTTCTTCCGGTCGATCTGCTCTTTCTTCGGTGTTTCTGCATTTTAACCGACCGACACGTGTTTTAATTCCTCTACTGTTTTGTTCGTTAGCGTATGCACTCTTCTGATAGCTGTTATTAGTGCCTTACTAAAACCTCAAGTTCAAACATGTAGTTTTGTGTCAGTTCTACGCAAAATGGCCAGTCAAACAGTTGAGAAACAGATGCAAACAAAAATAGCGCATGCCTGTGCCACCCTAACTTGGTTATCTCGCATTAGTATTCCTAAAACAAAAATGCTCCAAAAAAGTATCTCTCTTTAGTACATTCGTTAAGATTGGTTGGACTTGACAGCAGCAATATCTTTCTACTTTATAAAAATAATGTATCGCAAATGTCATTCGCATACAGGCACAGAGTTGTATCACCAGAATTGTTCTCTTATATGAATTGTTCTTTTGTGGGTGCTAAAAAGCACTTCTCACTCAGCTAAGAGTGCTCTTTTGTACTTTGAGGTTATATACGTGTGCATATGCGGTTTCAGTTGAATTTGTGAAGCCAGCTTATACCTGTCAAAAGGCAGCCAGTAACTCTTCTTCGTAATAATTAATTTCTGAACGTCTCCGATATCAAAGATAAGTTCACAAACGTCATAACCTGCTGATGTCACATTGTGAGTCAAGTACAATTTTAGGTAGCGTCAAAGCACCGAAAGTTTGAAACTTGCATGAATTTCATCAATGCACCACCGAAAAGTCTGCTTTCATTTCGTTTACCGTATGTAGATTAAGTCAACTCAAAGAAAACGTCAAGCTGAGTTATCAACTTTATCCGCTGGCAGGAATTTTGTTTTGACATTTTAAAAGTCAGCTGTTCTTAAATTGTAATTTGTGTTTAAAAATATCTATTCAATTTATATTAATATCCATTGCACTGGTCAAATGTAATATTGTCTATTTTTTTACAGACTTGTCGTCTCTAAAAACGTAAAATAACACTCTTTATGTTTGACAAATAACAAATGTTTTGGGGTTAGTGTAAGTAGGTGTGAATCTCGCTCGAAAATCGAGATTCGCAAAACTGAAGCAGTCTGACTCTGAAATCAAGTGTTGTCTTTTTTTGTGACCAATGGAACATGAATGACAGCCTGAAAAAAGTGTATTTTTCTGTCCCAATGGAAAACGACACTAGTCCCAGATATAGGTGATTCAGTTTCATTTTTAAAGGTTCAGACCGAACGATTTGGGTCTGTGGGTCGCGAAAGTAATATGGGGATTGCAAATAAGGTGTGACAGTTCGGGGCAAGAATTTTCAATTCGCCGGAAAATGTCTGTAATTGAACATTTCGCTGTTTATATCAATAAGAATCAGTTTTTTTTAGATATAATATGTTAGATTAGTTAAATTAAATGCTTTTGTGGTAAAAGAAAAAGCCATTTCCAATTCATAAATATAATAAATTGATTTGCTCGCAATTCTCCCTTTTTCCATTCGATTTCATATGAATAGTTCTTAAGAAAAGATTTAAGGAATTTGAGAATATTGATTTTATTAAGACAATACGGGGTACATCGAAGCGCTTTTAGTGTACAACTTAAATTACACGAATACCCAATAATCAAATAATCTATTGCGACCTTCAATTCATTAATTGTGGAAGATTACCTGTGGTAATTGAGTGGCTGATGTTAGCCATCAAGATGGATACCTCATTTGATTTTCAGCTGGCTGAATATTCCATGTCCCATAACCACCACTTAAGCTAGCATCTCCCCCCACACCCTTCGTTTCTATGTATATGTACATCCAACATCTTCTTAGTACATAATCTCTTATTGGTAAGGAAATCAACACAAAAAGCTAAATCCTCTCGTGGATTATATCCGTATTTATTACGTCTGTTTTGTTTTGCAGAAGAAGTTTCTTCGAAATGACTAGAAGAAGACTAGCCAAAATATATCCGTGGAAGAACTTTCACAAAGAACTAGCAAGCTGTGCAGAACTGTTATTTAAAAGGTACCTTTGTGTCGCTGCATTAAATATATCGAATAAAGCAAGCTTCTTGGATAGCTGGGGCCGTGTATCGTACGGCCAGAAATGAGCACTGAGCTGTCAACGGTTAACGATTGGTTGTTGCTGAAAAAAGTGTTGACAATTTAACAAAAAAACATTTTCATATGCAAGGGGTAGTATTTTAAATTTTATCGCTCTTCTTCGTTGTATTTACAAGTTGTCTGCGAGGCATCAAGATCCCGATAGTTTTTATTGTTATTATTTACTCGCATCCTTTTCAATAGAAATGTCCTTTAAAGCTTACATTTCACTTTGGTTTTCTACATGAATGATCTAAGCACACCTGCTATACACTAAGATATAGCGTATTCTAAAAATAGCCCCATGTCAGAACGTACGTAGATGTGGGATGGACTTTCAATCAATTTTCTTCAATTCCTTTTCGCAATAGATCCCGTTTCTTATACGGCAAAATAAATCACGTTCGATTTGGAGGTTTAATCCTATTCACTTAGTATACGCATCCACAAGTTGAACCTTTTGTTTTTATTAGGAATCATGCGAACATAAGAAAAGTAGCTCTCATATACATAACGTTGTATCACTTGTATCCTTTCTGAAGAGGGGAGCTAATAGCAAATCCCTTATATCGATCCAACTAATCTGAATATAGCTTTCCCTATAGATTGTGACTGGCTTGTGCTCATAGATAAAATTAAAAAATTTGAGTCATTCACACATTGACCACACATCATATTTCGAAGTCTGAGATAAATTCAACCGAAAATGAAACCAGTTGATTATTATTAGTATTATTTGGACGAGGATGTTAGACGATTAGATTTGAAAGAGGAAGTTTCAGGCGCTGCAGTCGACGTAGTCTTTATTTTCGTGCACTGAGCAGCTGGTTTGGCGGAAAATCTGTAATAATCGTTTCAATAACGTTTGGTTTTGCCAACAGATAGTATAGAGCATTATCTAGAAGAAGAACGATTTACTTCGGACCCATTTTCGATGAAGTTTGGGCCAGATTTTCAATCGCAAGCCCAAATTGCTTTCGTTTATTGTTAGCACCGACTGTGTGCCTAATGCCGTATGAGCAGTGTTACCACTTGTCCCCAACAGGTTCATGCGGTCTTACAAAAAGCGCTCACGAATGGTCTTGCTGTGGCTGCAAATCAGCCGCCATAATTGCCAAGCTTAGCTTGGCAGGTAATTTGGTATGGTTGGTTGATTTGTTTCATTTTATAGCGCAATATAAATTTCGGAAGATGTTTTAAAATTTGAGGTTTAAATTTCAATTTTACGCCATTTAAAATGTTTCTACTAGGTTATGCTGTTTTTTTCTAGCTGTTAAGTATTTATGTTAATATCTAGCCCTATACGATAGCCCTAACGACATCGATTTAAAATCGAATCCGAAGAGCTGATTTGAAGCTTCCTTAGAACATTGCTTTGTTCCCTCTCAGATATTCGCGAGAATTGGCGCAGGAATTAGTGCATTTTCTGGGAGTTGATTCTAACACCCCTGCGCTCTGTAGTAGTAGTACAGGGGCCAGATTCTGTAAAAAACGAAACGAAAAACGATTTCGCTTTTCAAGAAACGATAGAAATCACACGATAGCGAAAATTTGCTTCATGTAACTCCTTACGTTTTTTTCTTCACATTCGTTTAGGTTTGAGAAACTGTGTGACAGCAAAATTATAGTTTGGCAGTCTCAGTATGTCGTTTTATTTTCGATAAGTTGTTTTGACAACGAACAGCTGACAATTGAAAATATTTTTAAAGTGGAATTTGATTGTTTACGAAGCGGATCCTCCTCCAGCCAGTACTTCTAATGTTGCGGAAAGTTTTAAAATAGGAGGCACGTTTGTCGTTCGTGTACCTGTATGCAAATTAATATTGTCGAGCACATACTTAAAGGCGGCTTTGTTCAATCAAAAACGTTGCACAAAACTAAATAGAAAAACGAACTTTGTAACTAACTTATTAACTAACTTTTTAATCAAAATACACCAACCTTTTGTCAGGTAATGTGAGAGGATTTGAACAATCCCGCAAACTTTTTCTAATTTTTCTTAAGTTCACATGTTCAATTTCAACTTCACTTTCTTCGCTGTCGCTGGTCAAAAAATAATAATTTGCTAACATATCTAATAAAATATTCAGCACAATCTTAAAACCACCAAATTCAATTAGAATAAAAACGAAAATGATAAACGTCAACAAAATAGCTGTCGTTTGTTTTCTTTCGTGGAGACGATAAAATCTGTTCGTTTTTAGGGTTACATGAAGCAAGAAAAGCGAAAACGTCAAAAAAAATGTGTTCGTTTGTTTTTTTTCGGAGCCACGAGAATTTCTTTCGTTTTTGATGTTACATGAAGCAAACCGTTCGTGCGCACGAAAACGTGTAGACGTTTTCGCCTTACAGAATGCCGGCCCAGCACTCAGCCACTACTCTGCTTAAGTGGCTTGAAAGACACAAATAACGCATTGATACCACAACTACTCTGCCTAGAAGCGTATTTTTTCACACATCAATGGTGATGAACGTTATACCCTATTCACACCGAGCCGAAAACCGGGTTTTCGCGAAAACAAAAGTTTTCCAGTTATTTTCCAAGAAAACATTACGAAAACGACTTCCAATCGTTGGGTTACTGAAACAAACACACCTTTTGCATATTCATATTCAGCAAACTCAGCAGAACAGCTGACCGAACAAATGTCAAAACTCACAAATTTAAATCATCTTCCACAATTAATTGATGGGCTAATATTATTTTTATTTGTTTATTAATGCTATCAAAATTTGTAACCAAGATAGTTTTTTTCATTTTCATTTCATTTCATTTATTTAGCAATATTAAGCTATTATAATACAAGAAGATATATATATACAAACAATACAAAGTTTTAAAAAATGGAGGAGATATGGGTTACACTACTTATTCATACATTACTTTTACATAGTTAACAGTTATTCAGTTGCTTGAATCTTAACAAATTATTTTCACATTGATACTCATTGGGGAGTTCATTGAACAGTTTAAAACCATTATAAAAAACGACGTTTTGTGCTTTTTTTGTTCTAAAAAGTGGAAGACGTAAACTATTTCTGTTACGGACATTATAGGTGTGCACATTACTAACATATATCATCTTACTACATAGATAATTGGGCAACAAATCATTTTTCATTTTTAATACAAAACTTAACCATTTCAATACATTTAACATATTCACAATCGGAGTTAGCCAGTGGCATTTTAGTATAATACGCATAGCTTTATTTTGAAATTTCTGTAGTCTCTCTAACATTGTACTGTTTGCTAAATAAATAATCGTTGAACAGTATTCAAAATGGGGCTTAATTATCGTATTATATACATTTATTGCACTAATTATTGAAATTCTTTTTCGTATCCTACCAAAGAAACCAATTTTTTTACTTACCTATCTTCTTTGATACATATTCGATGTGACTGTTAAAGTTCAAATTTTTATCAATTATAATTCCCAAATACTTAATCTCTTTACACAGAAGTTTCGCAACTAGTGTCTCACAGCTGATTGAAACATCCAACGAAAACTAGTTGGTAGTCTATGTGAATGTATCGACAAGTTGTCGACGAAAACACGGCTTACGGTGCGGTGTGAATAGGCTATTAGTCACATTTCAAATTTACTAGGTTCAAAAGAAGCAGCATATAAGCAATATCAACACGTGTCGTTATTTTAATACCAAGCGACTGTAAAGGCTTCACTTAGCCTCAAGCTTACCTGGTTATATAAATAAGTATCCCGGTACTATGTTGACAAATTGGGACTGTAGTTGACACGGAACATTTTATGGGATAAACGATGAAAAAAAAAAAAATACTCGTATTTGTAAAGTTTGACAAAGATAGAGAGAGAGGTCGCATTCACAGCTCTAGTTGCCTTTTATTGATTAGATTAGCCAGGGCCCTAATCACGTAATTTTCCAGAAGATTATCGTCGATAGCATAGTAGTATGGTCATCGAAATTTCAAAACGTTTTCGTCAAGACGATTATTGTTATACGTTATCTATCCCTGATTAAGTTTCCCCTGAACGTGAGATCTAGATTTGTCGGTAATGTTACTTTTAGTACGTCAGCGGTCAGCCATGCAATCAAAATAACAAAAAAACCAACGCAAAACAATGGTTGTGAGAAGCTATCCCTAGGGTCCTGTTTCCCCAACTATTGTTTCTTTTTTTTTAAACTTTTTCGATTACGTCAATTCTGACTTTACGATGATACAGGAACTCAAAAAAGCGGGTCGCAAAATTCTCTCCGTCCGTCTGTCTGTCTCCCCGCATGTCCTAAACGGCTGCCCGGATTTTGTTCAAACTGCGGATAAAATTTTCAGACCAGTATGATTTGTTCGAAAGCGGCTCTAACCAAAATTAATATTTTGACATGATTGCGTACTAAGTTTTTCGCTAAAAAATAACGGTACTTTTGAAATATGGACATATCTCGAAAGGACCGTTTTCGATTACGATTTTTTTTTTTTTTTTTTTTTTTATATATACTTCTCCCGGGAAAGGCGAACCTATAACGCTTCAACAGCGCCCCGAGATGCCTGCAGATGTATGTTTGCTCTGCACTTAAATTGCTGCAAATTGTAGTCTTCTGGAAATATATCCCCAGGAAGCGAGTTCCAAAGTTTGCTTGTCCTGTAACAGAAGGAGTTTTTGAAAGTTGATGTCCCTGGGTTGTCAAGTGTACTGTATGGTCATGAGCATTAGCAGCCTGTCTTGTTGGGCGCCCAAAAGTTGCATTTAGAGGGATAATGTCAGAACATCTACCATGGAAGTACCTATAGAACAAGCATAGGTCAGCGACTTGTCTTCTGTGCAGCAACGGTTGTAGATTCGATGTGAGTGTAGGGTCTCCAATGAGTCGAACTGCTCGTCTCCGTATGCTATGAAGCAGGTTAAGTGAATGTTTTGGGGCCGAGCTCCATATATGGGAACAATATTCAAAGCCTGGTCTAACCTGTGCTTTGTAGAGAAGGAGAAGTTGCTTGGGGCTAAAGTACCTCTTTGCTCTAAATAGGTAGCTCAACTTTGCCGACGCCGATTTTGCGATATAGGATATGTGGTTCTGCCATGTGATTCCTGAATTGACTGTGACTCCTAGAAGGTGCATAGAGTCCTTGTGATGGATTGGATGGTCATCCATTTGGATCTGAGGAACTGTTGATGCATTTTTTCTGGAAAATGTTGTGAACTGTGTCTTGTTTGCATTAAATACAACCAAATTGTCCTTTCCCCACTTCAAGATTTTGTCCAGATCATCATTTAGTGAATTAATTTGTTCACATCTCTGACTGTGTGATGTAGCTGTATTCACAGGCCCATTGTTCGAGATGGAGGATATAAGAGTGTTGTCATCTGCAAAGCTGTAGATATTATTATTTGTCGATCCAAGCAAATCGTTGATGTGGAGAAGAAATAGAGTTGGAGAAAGAATAGATCCTTGAGGCACTCCTGCATTTATAGCAAACAAATTGGATGATACACCATCTACAACAACTTGGATCGATCTTCCCAGAAGAAAATTTTGCATCCATCCGCAGAGTTGTTGTGGTAATCCGTAAGACGCTAACTTGCCTAATAGGGCTCTATGCCAGACTCGGTCAAATGCCTTTGATATGTCCAAGGCTACGGCTCTGGATTCGCCGTGTTGTTCAATTGATTGTGTCCATAAGTGCGTTACGTAGCTTAACAGGTCACCAGTGGAACGACGGCTCCGAAATCCGTATTGCCTGTCGCTTATTAATCGATGGCCTTCTAGATATTTGATTATTTCGACATTTATTGCCTTTTCCATTACTTTAGAGAGCATTGAAAGTAACGCTATTGGACGATAGTTTTGTGGCAGACATTTCTTCCCTTTCTTTGGAATAGGTTGAATGCGAGCGGTCTTCCAGCAAGAAGGAAACGTCTTCTGGGAGTACGACATGATAAACAGCTTACAGAGTACAGGTGCAAGTTCTGGTCCACAGTTCTTGAGTACTATAGCCGGGATTCCATCGGGTCCCGTTGCCTTATTGCAATCTAGTTCTTTAAGGATGCGTTGAATTATTCGAGGCCAAAATTTCACTTCTGCCATCGATGATTGTATCCTCGGGATATTTGGTGGCTCTAGTTGTGCAGAATCTAGGGTGGAATTCTTTGAAAACATGCCAGCGAAAAGATCTGCCTTTTCTTTAGGTGTTGTTGGTAGCGTGCCGTCTTCTTTTACTAGAGTTGGAAAAGAAGAGCAACTAAAGTTATTGCTGATTGCCTTTGCCATGGACCAGAATGCGCGTGAGCCGCTAGGACATCCAATCACTTTGTTAGTGACTCTTTCACTGTAAGTTGTCTTCGCCGATTCAATAATTAGGTTGCATCTATTTCGAAGAATTGTAAATTCAGATCTTTTTAGTTCTGAAGGGTTTGACCGCCATTCACGGAAAGCCTTGTTTTTCGCTGCGGTAGCTCGCTTGCATTCTTTGTTAAACCACGGTTTATTTGAAGCTAATTTTTTGATGCAATGTGGAATATAAAGTTCCATACCGAGTAAAATATTTTCGGTTACGGCTTCTGCGCATATATTGACATCAGTATCTCTAAAGCACATATCAGCCCATGGCAACGAAGCGACGAAATTACGGAGCTCGTCCCAGTTAGATTTACTATAATTCCAAATCGAACGATAAGGATCCTTATTCGCTCCTATTGGTATCGGTATAGAGAGGATAGCAGATATTAGAGCATGATCAGAATTCCCTAAGGGAGCAGACACTTTTATTTCATAATTATCTGGCTCTGTTGTGAGAAACAGATCGAGAGTGTTTCCGTAATTTGTTGGATTGTCTGGAATTCGCGTGGGCTCATCAACCAGCTGAGTGAAATTGCAGCAAATGGCGAAGTCTTCAGCTTGTTTCCCTGCCTCGTCCGTTCGGTTAGAATATCGTAGCCAATCCATGTTATGGGCATTGAAGTCACCAAGTATAATAACTTCATCGGTTGGATGATGAATTTGTAGCCAGTCTACCTTATCGGATAAATGACGAAATAATTTAGATAGTTCGTTATCGTTTGGTGAACGGTACAGGCAGCAAACGAATTTGGTACAACTTTTTAGAACGACCTTTAGCCATATTATGTCGAGATCCGTAGGTTCCATTCGTTCTTCTCTTACACCCGCCAGATCTTCTCGGGCAAACACACATAGTCCCCCCTTATATCGAAAACGAGGATGTAGTTCGTATTCTGGACATTGAAGATATGTGTAATCAGTTGTTGAGTTTATTTGAGTCTCTGTTAAAACTAGGACGTCTGGCTTTTTTTCTTGCAGATGCTGGTGCACACAGCTGACGTTGACATTGTTGAGTCCTAGACCTCGAATGTTGCAGAAATCTGTTGCTAGCTTTCTTCTGTTAGTGTTTAGTCTCTTTTGTCTTTGTGTTCGTTGATGTCTGACGTCATGCAAGTCTTGTGGGTGATTATTTGCATGTTGAACCCCCTGAGATAGTCCCCCCCGGAGATCCGAATGGGAGACTAGTTTACCTCCGGAATTCTTTATCTCAGGAAGTTGCATCATGGCTTTTGTGTCCCATCCGTGTTGCACCGGCCCATCTGCCAAACTCCGAAAAATAGTCAAGACTACTTCACGGAGCCTATAGCATGATGTGGTGGTATCTCACCGGGCGACAGGTGGATGGGTCCCTGTTTACCACCTGTCATTATGTTACGATTGTAATAAAAATTCATTTTTAAGGTAACCCAATTACGATTTCGATGAAACCATAAAAAACCAAGTAATGCTTACATCCCGAACAATAACTTGTACATACTCAGTTTTCAGCTAAATAACTAAGCAATTTTATTTTTCAAACTAAACATTGCAATATTTGGTACAGTTTTGTCTGCGTAATTTTACAAAACCCGCACTAACGATTTTGATCAAATACAAAGTAAGTAAGAGTAAAGAATTTATTCAAATTTATTCTAGATATTCAAATATTATTATTTTACAGAACAATTGAGCTTGGCTTTGCCGTCTGCCAGATTGACAATATATAATTCACTTATGTATAACTTTATGGTTGTAAAGATAGGCTATCTATACTTATAATAAAACTGTAGGCAATTTTTCTGTTACCTAATGGCGTGAAAACTACTGCACAGAATTCAATGAAACTTTTTTTTTAAATGTTCCCTAAGATTTTGTGCAACACATAGGCTATTCCCTTTCATTGCCATGTCTATTTTTTGGAGCGTTTTTGACCAATATATGTTTTTTTTCTGACTTTACTGCTTTTAACTCGCCATTAGTCAAATAATTCTTAATCAATGCAAACAAAACAAAATACTTAGGTGAGCTAACGCTTTTATAGTTATTTCAAGCCATCAATCAGCTTTCTATGTCCTCTAGAAGCTGAGCTACAACCTAAAATCTAACACAAAAAAAAAAAAAAAATAAATAAATAAATATTATAATAATAAATTATTTTCTCAAATCGAATATTATCAGCCGCCGCGGTTCTTGATCGTTGTTCTGCTTTGGGGTGGTTTGGTGGCGCACATTGCACAATGGCACCATGAAATAACTTATACGGAAATAACTTATATAGCAGTTATTACGGTTTAAACCGTAATAACTTATATATGAATTATTGCGTTTTCAATCCGCAATAACTAATATATAAGTAATTTCGGTTTCATATCGTAATAACTTATATATAAGTTATTACGGTCTAATGTCGTAATAAAATATATGAAATGTAAGATTCATTCTTTGAAAATTGGCACAGTTATTATTTATCTCACAATTCGCAAATTTTCATTTGTAAATTAATCGTCAACAGAATAAGTTCAATATGAATTTCAGTGAAAGTGAACGAAAAAAAAATATTAAGGCGGCTTTTAATATAAGTGCAGCCGAATTATTTGATGAACGTGACGAATTCGTTAAATACATTGATACAATTGAATTCATGTTCGACGATACCGATGATGAAATTTTGAATAAAAGTGCCGAATTAATTGAAGATCAACTCGAAGTAAATAAATCAATGTCTGCTTTGTTAGATGATGGTCAAGATGAAATTTTGAACAAGTGTGCCGAATTATTTGAAAGTCAACGTAAAGTGGATCAATCAATTGCGATTTCAAGAATTCGCTGCTCTATTTATTTATTTGAAACAAATGGATACAAACATTGATAATGGCCCAAGATTAAGATCACAATATTGGTATTATGACATTGATTCAAAATTGCCACGCTTCTTCGATGGAACGGTTCGTACAATGGACGGCAATAGAAGAAAATTCGTGGAAAATTACAGTTAGTCTCTATTTTTCACTCCTATGAAGGAAAATGCATTCATTGTTCTTCTATATTGAATTAAACAAAAAACGAAATATTTCAATTGAATAAAAATAGAACTTCACAGCATATTTATCGATATAAGTTATTACGGTTTCAAACCGCAATAGCTTATATATAAGTTATTTCGGTTTCATGTCGTAATAACTTATATATGAATTATTGCGGATTCAACCCGCAATTACTTATATATAAGTTATTGCGGATTTAAAAACGAAATAACTTATATATAAGCTATTGCGGTTCCATATCGTAATAACTTATATGACCGTTATCATATAAATTACTACGGTTTGAAACCGTAGTAACTGCTATATAAGTTATTTCCGTATAAGTTATTTCGGGGCCCCTGCACAATCACGTTCATATGAAAAAAAAAAAACAGCGACAATGTGTTTCTGAGGAAATGCGCAGATGGCTGATGACGTGTGGTGTGGTGGTGGACGTATGGTGGAGGTGGTGTATATAGAAATTGAGTTCATGGTTTTTGTTTTAATGGTTGTTATAGTACCTACGTTGATACCTACAGTAAAGAAGTGAAACTTTAGTACTTACGCTGTTGAATTTAATTTTCTTAAATTGGTGTTTTAGTTTAATAGATTTGTTTGATTTATTGTTTCACATTGACAATGTTCACCGCTTTTTTTTTAGCAGACTGTTGATTTTAAACAAATATGCCGTTGAGAAAACGGTCAAATTTCTTTTATTGGAACTTACACACGTACGGAGTTGCGGGCATAGCTAGTTATTTATATTTTTAAAAAGTAAGAGGATACACCATTTTAAAAATGTCCACTCAAAATTCTTTCTATATAAGCTAAAGCGGTTTTTGAAAATCTAAATAGTTTGTACACATCAAGTTCGTTCAACACATTTCACTGGACATTTTCCTACAAAGTGCAAGACATCTTCTCGTTCTTTAAAGTTACATTATTCACAGACGCAGGGCAAATCCTCCTTATGTGGTATGTAGTTTAGCTTCACCAGTTCACCACATAGCCTTAGCATCATTGATATTTCCTGCACACAGTTTTTATCATGGAAATAATGTTTCTCCGTTAAATTGTGATTCAAGCGACTATAAATAGATATTGATGATTCGGCTTCCTCCCTATATTTTGAAGCAAAAATTTCATCCAACTTTTCGATTAGCCCATATAAGCCTGCTTTCCATTTTACCACATTTTCAATACTCAAATCGACTTCCATGCCACATTGAATTGCGAGATCTAGCCACTCTGCGTACCAGCTTGATTTATTGGAGATATTCTTCAAAGCTACTTTTTTTTTGGCAGTCGAATAGATGACATGTTCATTATTTTAAGGATGTAGTCGACCTGCAGTTTTAGGGTTTTAATGAATAAGGGTGAAAGACTAGTCTTGACCATTAACAAATAGTTTGGTGCATTGAACGGAATGCGAAAAATGCACTTAATATAAAACCTTGGAAGTTTCTCCACCTCTTCGTATTGCTTATATCCCCATACATTAGCCGCATAAGACAAAACCGACTCTGCTACTAATTGAAATACTTTATACTTGCTGCTATGGGAAATAAAAACGATTACCAAAACACCTTTTCCAAGTTGCGTTGATTGCGCATTTGCCATTTGACAATTACTCCTGTGGGTGTCTCTGAAAGTTTAAGCTCTTCGTTAGGATTACACCCAGGTACTTATATTCAACCACTACGTCGAGTTCCACACCATTGTAATGGCATTTCTCCTTTCTGCAACGTCTTCCTCCGCCTTTTTTACAAATCATTATTTTGGATTTTTCCAGGTTCATATCTAGACTCCAGAGCTTACAATAGTCATGAAGGCGATTTATCATTAACTGTAATGCTACTGTCGAAATGGATAACAAAACAACATCATCCGCAAACATAAGTCCCTTGATACACGTTCCAGCATATTCCACACCTCCCGGCATTCCATCCAGTAAATCATCTAGGAATAGTGAAAAAAGAACTGGACTCAAGGTACATCCCTGCCTAGCACCCGCCTTTGTCTCGAACCACTCAGATAATTGTTCCCCATTCCAAACTGCTGCTCGCGTATCCGCATACTAGTTTTGTAGAACTCTTCCAAACTTTAGAGACATTCGCTTTGCATACAGTTTATAGAACAGTGCAGTTCGGTCTAGCGAATCAAATGCTGCTCTAAAATATACGAAAAACATGTGAAGCTTTTTACTCTACATCTGATATGTCTCCCCGGTGCTTTTAAGCACAAACACTTTGTCCACCGTCGAGTACCCTGATCTAAAGCCAGCTTTTCTTGCTTCACCCACTTATTCACTTGTTTTTTTAACACTGCTGTAAAAATTTTGCAACCAGAATTCAAAAACGAGAAGCCCCGATAATTTTCTGGGTTGGCTAAACTTCCCTTTTTAAATATAAGACAAATTAGGGGTTCTGTAAAACTCTTTGGTATAATTCCCATCTCTAATACTTCATTAAACAACTGCAAGACCGTATCCACCAGCAACTCCGTTCCGTACTTATAAAATTCAATTAATTGGGTCCGAACCTGGAGCTTTACCGTCCCTAAGTTCTTTCAGCACCTCTGTGATTTCTGATTTCATTATAATAGCATCTAGCGTTTCATTTTAAAGTCCCGGAATAGTGTACTGAAATGATACACCAGAATTCAAGGTATTGAGTAATCTACGGAAGTATGTACTCAGAGCTTCTGGACTTAAGATTCGATTGATGACTGCTACTATTCCATTGTGCCTCTTCGCAAGTTTCCAAAATTGATTTGAATCTCTGCAGGTTGCCATCCTCCCAGCTTTTCCTTTAAAGTGTTTTTTCTTTTTTTCCTTACAGATATCTTTAAATCTCCGATTAGCTTCCAAATAAGAGTCTTTAAAAAACGCCGCGTTATTTGCACGAAAAAGTTTAAGCCATTTAAAGGACTGTTTTCTTGCCTTACTGCAATCTTTATTGAACCATGGGGCCGCTTGCTTTTGAGTGTTCTGTCTAATAATCAATGTTGGGCAGGCGTCTTTAATGATTTTTTCCAACGCTGAAAAACTAATTTGGTCTCGCATCTCTAGCAGTTGTAAGTTTAGCTTTCTTCTGCCAATTCGACCTTATGTCCAAAATTAACAATGGTAGGCATGTGGTCAGAATAAGGTACATTACTAACTTCAAAATCCACAACAAAGTTATTCCAGTTCCCTCGTAATCGACCACCGAAGTTCCTTGTCCGCTTACAAAGGTATATTCGCCGTTCAGGTCGCCTGGACTTGTTCCATTTAGTAATCTCAATCCATATGTATCACATAGATCCAGTATTTTGTTCCCTCTCGAATTAATGGTCGAATCTTTAGATCGCCTGATGATACCGGATACGATATTTTTCGTACCCTCTACTTCTCCCACTCTAGCGTTTAGATCTCCTATAACCATAGCATTTGGGTTACTTGAAAGTGTCATCAATTCATTTAAATTTCTGAAATCATTTTCCGATATCAAAATACATATTAAAGATAATATCAGTATTCTAAGTAAGGCCCCCTTCTAAGTTTTTCTCGAAAAATTAGAATACATCAGTTTTTTTTTTATTATTTTTCAAAAATGATTACCCAAAAGCCGATCATGTGTTCATATATTTTTTTACAACTCAACACCGTACTTCCATTAAAAATGCAATAACAGCGACGAAACTTATTTTTAGCAAATATTAAACACTTTTTTTTCCAACCAAATTAAATATGCGCCTTAAAACAATTGCAACCATTTGGAGTTTTCTTCTTCAAGGAGGTGCTAATTGTAGGATTCTATGTGTAAGCAAGTTCCGAAGTTCAAAAGTCAGTGGTCAAAAGTTTTCGGATGTTTGTCATCAAAAACCCCACTCTGTAGTTCAACACAGTTACCTGGCAAACGGCTACGAAGGACTACTTACCTCGACCTTGCCATAAAATTCCGTCTCAATTTTATTGAAATGGATTAAAGCGTTGTAATAAGCTCCAGCTTTACTTTCATAGATTTATTTAGACCAGTTATAGGTTTTGTTTGAAAATGCATCACTTGAGAAGCATTCTTAGTTTGCAAATGCTTTATCCTGTGTATAAATTGGCGAAGTCAAATAGTTCAGAACCACTTTTTTCATTTTTAAATTCATTTTTATTAATCTTTCATTAACTTACATACTAGACAAAAACGATTAAATCTAATTTAAAACTAACATTTATCTAATTCTAGCTTACTGGCTCTTAGCGAGCGCTCTAAACTTAACAATATGCTTAAAATTATTGCCTTTCGGCCTTAAATAGTTAAGAACCACTTTCATTGGTTTAAACACAACATATTCGCTTTTTTTCTCGTTGGTAAGATTGTACAGGGAAGCAATGCTATGTGTTATTTTTTTTTCCAAATTGTTTTGTATAAGCCAGGTCACTATAATGGTCGATTTTCTACCACTGGGCGAACACTAGCTCCAATTAATTGCCATGATTGACATTAATACAGTTCTTAAATAAGTTCCCGAGTTAAAAATGTATTTATTTCGAATTGTTGGAAACGCCGCCAGATAAAACTAATAAGCACGTACTCGAGAAAGGAGAAAATCTAAAAGAACAAATAAGAAGAAAAAGTGATTGCCATTTTTCACCAGCTTCTTGTAAATAATATTGAAAGGATTTCTTATCACGAATCACTGTTACGGGAAGAACAACTGTAAGACGTTAGTTGGATTAATTGTTTGAACATTTGTCTGTGATTCTTTTTGAAAACATAGCACTAAATAGTTGAATTTGGAGGAGGAAATGACCGCTTTTTGCAAAATTTTTTGAGATGAATTGAAGTATCTCACCTGTTTCAAGGACTTATTCAAAATGCACGCAGAGATGAGTTTGAAAAAAAATCAGACGAAAAAAATACTGAAAATGATTCCACGAATTTCGAATGACGACTAACAAGACCTCAGTGATACGTAACATAGGCTGAGTTTTGCTTTGCGAAAGCCAAGAGCTCTCTCCTCTCCCACAGGTGCTCTAGTACGCATTTATTTTTATGTTTCATTGATTGTGTTTATGAACATGGCAGCTGAGCTGGAATTGAATTACCGCATCGGTAACTGAATACTACGTGACTGAATTTGTTATTGTTTTGCATTTAACATAATGTATAATGGATGCGTTCATTCGACCCCTGAATTTTATTGACATTTTCATCAAAATTGTGGGATTTTTTTTCGAGAAAGAAGGGAATTTTTTTCAGTACCTATAGAGCCCGTTTTAACTTTAAGAAATAAACATTTATTGGGAAACTAGAAGAAAGGAGAACTTCGATCAAACTCTGAACCGGCTGCAGGCGATTATAATTTTTCGCTGATCCCCAAAGCAATGGTATAAACGATTGTTAAAGTTAAAAAATAAGAATAAATAATTGGAAATGGTATTAAAAACTCAAATTTCAGAGGATTAAATATTTTCGACCATTTGCCTGTGCATTTTTGTTCAACCTCTTGCCAAACTTCGACAGAAATTTGCCTTTGTACTCGATTGCTTTTATAAATACGCAAAGGGAGGTAATGACCAATTATAAAGTCACGTAGGTAAAAGAAAAAAACATCTTCAATGGTTAATTTTTGTTTATTGAAAACGAGCACAATTCCTTCAAAGGCAACGCACAAAAAGGGAGATACATAACATTTTTTTTTCGTAGGAGACGATAGTGGGCCATATTTGCCAGTGCATCAACCTTTTTTTTTTTTTTTATATCACCTACTCAGATAACCGTTGTGTAAGGCAATTTGTCTGGTATTGCCTGAAAACAAAATTCCATTCAATTCACATCACAAAAGAGCAATTATTGGTTTAATATATGCGTTCGTTGAAGCTATGTTAAGTAAACCCTTTGAAATAATTATGCATATTTGCAGGATTCTGAGTGTGTTATGTTTGGGTCATTGTTCGTTTTGGCAACAAAAGAAAGAACCCACGTGCACTGTACACAGACAGAAAGCATGTAAGTCCGTTTATTTTTCTTGCAGTATTTACCTGCAGATGGTTGGACCCATTACGCAGTAAGAAAAAAGGACACCACAATCTCGGGAACATGTCAATGTGAATTTTGTACTATCTTAATGTGTTAACATTCAGCGGTACATACTCGTAGGATGCAGCGAATTGTTAAATTGTTTACATCTATTAACGGGACTTAGTCAATTCAAAGGTAATGGGCACATTCAAGAATGTAGTTATCTTGAGCATGGTTGCCACTTCCAAAAAAATTAGCAACCAAAAATGGAAAAAAAAGTTACCAAACCAAGCTAAGAGTTACCAAAAATCTGGAAAAATGATAAAACACGAAAAAATCGTACATATCGTCTTGAGCCAGTATGAATATGACGTTTTGGTATCGTTTGATTTTTCTCTGACGAACTTAGTATTAAAAAATGTCATGGTAGTAGAAAAATGCACCTATGTTTAAGCTTAGTATGCACAGAACACGTAAAGCCTCTCAAGTGGAATCCAATTTTTAAAACAAATTTTTCTCCGCGAAATGTCAAATTTAACTTTCCATGTGAAAATATGATTAGGCAGTACGCAGTTCGAGTGAAAAATAGTTACTTCAAGAGTGATATGGCAGACACTTGGGTTTTATTGTCAGTCGCATTACATTTTTGACATTTTGGCGTGAAAAATAATTTGTAGGAAATAGTGAAATTTATTTGAATTTCTGAAGTTCCCTTAAGTCTTCATAGAAACTAAATGAAAACTGTTGACACATATCAATTCATTTTAACACAAGTATTTTAAATTCAATTAGGTACATTATAGAACGTTACTTACTGAAGTACTAGGAATACTTTAAAACCTTAAACGTAGTGGGCAGAAAAAGTAAGGCAGCATTTCCATGTGATGATATCGAGTTCGTCTTTTTGATGCTCCTGTGCAAAAAGTTACCAAAACCAGATAAAAATTACCAAATTACCAAAAATCATGAAATAAGAAAAAAATTACCAGATTTGGTAATTTATTACCAAAGTGGCAACCGTGTCTTGAGTCGACTATACTCTGTTCAATTTATATTTTCAGTACAGGGAAGATAGGCTATTTGCCTTTCACTCTTACTATTATGGATTTTAATAAGCTGTCTCCATTTTAAAGCTCTCACATGGTTGCCATAGTGAGCACTATAAATTGGCATAATTCTCTCACAAATATCTGTAGGGCTACCAACTACCAACACTTTATTAAGAAAAAATGGTTTAACTGCATATTAACAGATCCTTCAGATATACAAAATAATTAAAGGAGTGCCTAAAACTGTATGGCAACATCCCACATAATCAAATTCATTTATTCGCTCTCAAAAGCTTTAAAAAGCACCAAAACCGAAAGTTCTTTGACAAAATTCAAAGAAAAACCCTTAATGATATGCCAAAATTGACATATGGTAACATTTCTCTGATGTGCTTCAGTCACTCACACTGCTTATTTTGGTTGATGATAATAGCAAGCGAACGCAAGACGATCGTGCTCATTCTGCCCGCGTCGGTGGGGCAGACTGGTTGTGGTGGGATGTATGCGAATATCAGGAAAATTACAACAACAAAATTCTTTGGAATGCCAGTGGTTTCGTTATTATTTCAGTGGCAAATCTTGTATTTGAGTGCCGTGAGAGTAGCTACAGGCACCACTGGTAGAAAGAAGAGCTTCCCATAAGGCCTGTACTGAAAATATAAATTGAACAGAGTATAGATTGTTCTGGATAAGATGAACCTTGAACGCAAAAGCTCAATTGGTCGGGACCGTTACTTTTTCTACGTCAGCCACATACGCTAACTGTCAACTTAGTACTCAGTCACGATTTTGTTGACTAGATTCGTCGGCTACCCCTCCATAAACGTCAACTGAAACAGCTGCTTATTTTACCGATTTTAGCCAATCGAAACCGAGATATATCTAGTAAGACAACTGTCAGACTTACTAAACTAGAAACTAGATAAGACCCAATGACTTAAAAATAAATAAAATAACCAAGCAGGATAGAAATCTTAACCAACTGTCTTAATTGGTCATTTAATGTGCAACAAGTCGGAGATATCGAAGAAAATAGACTTCTCTACTTGAAGAAATTACCAAGGTAAGAACTGCAGTTGAACTCGGTCGTATGTATTTTCAAATTTCGCAAAACATGTGTGCACAGGTGTGGCAAACTACCAATCTATCTCGATTAGATTTGTGCTTCTGAACGCCTAACCAACAGTTAGCCGATTGCAGCTCCTAATTTGTGGCTTCTGTTGATATTTATCTAATGATCTAATGATGTATTGTATATCATTGATTTTTTTTATTAAAAAAAATTAATTTTCAGGAGAAGCAAAATAGGAAATCCAAAATTTGCTTGTCCGTTTTATGGAGACCTCCTGAGTGGTTATTGTAACCATGGGGCATTTTGATTTGTGATTCATTTTTATTTGTTTTTTCATGTGATTGTCATTTGTGATAAATGCGAGTATTTGCTTGCACGCAGAAAAATCACTTTTTTGAAATCAACCAACTTTCTGTTGGAAGCTACCAAGTAATAAGCTCTAGGTCCGTTTTTTTCAGTCGTGGTTATACTTAATTATCGGTTATTCCAGCAAGTAACCATCGAATGTGTTTGTTCAGCAAAATACTACCCAAAGAATCATTGGTTTGGTTAGTATAGCCGGAAAAAACGATGACCAGTCGATTTTGCGAGTCTCTTAAGAGTTAACCAATGATTTTCTGGAATAAACGTATATATAACGCAAGATGGAGTGAACTGAAACAATAAAATCAGTCTCGAGGAAATATTGATAGAATGAGAAAATTGCGACGGCCGTTTTTAGTTGTTTTATTTGTTGTGGCTTTAATTCGGTTTCGCTTAAAAACAAGATTCTCTTATTCAGTTTTTGAGTCCCTGTAGATAGCATTTAATTTTTAACATTCTTGTGCTAAATAATTTCGCGTTTTGTAAGATTACTAAAAATAAATATTTTAATAAAATTAAAAAAAAAAAAGTTTGCTTGTGACCACAAACTTCTCTCTCTAAATGTGGAAGTTAAATTGAATATTGTGTTGAACATATTTTAATTGTATTAGTTCCCGTTTGCTGATACTAATCATAGCGAATTAAGTTCCACTTAAAATCTTATTTTACAGTTTATGACATAGAAAAAGTAGCCCATTAGGTATTTAAGTAGAACTTAAATCGCTATGATAAGTATCAGTAAACGGGCCTAAGAGATTTAATTTAAAAAATCGTTGTTATATTAAAATCTTAATACAGCGCAGTAGATAAGTGTATTCATTCATTTAAAAAGTTTTCATAACGCAATCCATTCCAACGTTTTCTATGTTTAGAGTTTTTGTTTGCATTTTGTTTTCATATTACTACCATCAACTAAGTTTCAATTTATCCAACTGATTTATAAGTCTAGTAACTGTGTAAGAACTAGCTTTATCAGTTCACTCTCAGGTTCAGCTTGCCAATATAATAATTCACTTTTTCTTAAGTTGAAAGAATTGAAAAAAAAATATATAGATATATTTGTATCTCGGCAACAGCGCCACCTATCAGATCCAAGACCCACACACACCCACAAAATTTCATTGAAAACGGTTGAGTGGTTTAGGAGATGGACAACAGCGCCACCTATCGGGTCCAAAACTATTCTACCTTTCAAGTTGCAAGCAAGCAACCATACACATTACACACCCACAAATTGGGGAAAAAAAAAAATAACCACAGATTCGGTCGACCACTGAATTGGCATATAAACTAAGGAAAAATGGAAAGCTATGGTTTGATGAGTGAAGTGAAATATCGTTCAACAAACACTCATCGGTTATCACAGACTTAAAATCTATGGTAGCCTAACCACGAATTTTACCTGATGTAAACAGACCGGCCCTTAATATAGCTCCTACAGAGTTAGTGGATTTAAAATAACCAAGTCAACTTGTTATCGTTTCAAACAATTCTCCGATTTATCAATTGTCTCCGTTGTAAATAACAAACTAACTCTGTAGAATTTAACCAACTTACATTCTTTAAGTTGATATTAATCTAGAAACTTGGTTGATAACGACTGATAAAGCTGGTTTAATGTTCAGTGTAAAGGGTAGATGGCAAAATGTTCCATATAAAATTTAAATATTTAATTGTGACCTTAAAACGAAACACCTCAACAGTCGTTTTTTCCCGTTTGTCATTTTGTAAATGATAGGTACTAATGGATAATGTTCCTGTATGTTGTTCGATCAATGAAAAAATTGTATACTCAAATTTTGCTATAAATAAAAGAAACAGACAAGTGAAATAATAAATAATGTGCACGACTGGGTCGAAAGAAACTTTCTCGTTCATCAGAAGTTTGGTTGGGTGTTTTCATATTTTATTAGGTAGTTTGGAAAAAATCTGAGAAGCGGTGCTAAAAGAAATGGTCCATAAAATATAAGATTAAAATAAACTTTTGGGTTATTGGTGAGTTTTTATAAGTTATAAGCTCTCAGTAACAGGCAATTATCGCTTTTTGCAAGCTCTTACATTTTACAAGATTTTTTAGTAGGTAAAACAAGAACACAAGTAGTAGGAGTTTCTGTTTTCTAATCAGCTGGTTTAAGGTGTCTATGATTGGAATTGGAAGTAGGGTTCAACATAGACTGACATCTTTACATAGATGTATTATGTAAAAATTCGGGGATTTGTTTTGAATTTGCATTAGCAGTTATAAACTGAATATGCCGATGGACGTGAGCCGTATCTACATGTACTTGCCTTGTAGCCCCAGCCAAGCTTACGGTGACTATTTGTTCATTCACAAAAAAGAGTAAACATTTTTTTTAAGTCTGTAGATGAAAGATAACAATTCTGTAGAATTCTGTATTGTATTTATGCCTGGCGAAATTCTGTAGAAATCCAGACTTTTTTTTTTAACGTAGTAAAAATGCTAAAAATGTAAGTTTTTGAATGGCAAAAAATATCAGTCTTTAATTGTATTTATTAATTTTGTACAGTTGCATAATTTTTATTAACCGCTGGTATCGCTGGAATCGATAATACTCGTCGTAGTGCTGGCCTTATTCAATATTGATCATCGATTCCATTTTTGTCTTCATTCGTCAATTCTAGGTTGAAAAAAAAAACACTCCGAATTTTTTTTTAAACGTTATGAATATTTTGTCGTACAGCAGGAAGAGTTTTGGGTGCTTTGATTGCATTTCTTTCTTTAGGTCAGGGAAATATACCAACGCAAAACTAAGGAATTTAAGTTTTTACTGGAATCTGAGATTTCTGTTTATTTTAGTTTCAATTCTGTATTTCTGTAGGCAAGGCAAAAATTCTGTAGATATACAGAAAAGTCTGTAGGGTTGGCATCAGTGAATACACTCGAAAACGGTTAAAGCAAATTTAAAAATCAATACATCAAGAATATCATTTTACTCCAGCTTTATAAGAATTGAGAAAGTACCTACTTGCAGTTTTTTTTATCGTAAAAGGATGGTGCATTTAGGAAAAAAAAAAAAGAGGACATTTGAACGTCAGTTTAGTAAACAGAGGAGAGTATTATATATCAGAGAGGACATAGTAGCGAAAAAGAGTACTTTCCTCTCAAAAACAGGACGAATGGCCAAACCTGAAATGTTAATTTGATGTTAGTAGCAATTGTTACTTTTTATTCAAACCGATCTGATTAAAAGATTCAATTCAGTTTTTATTTATACGAAACAACAATTGCGAAATTTTACGCAATTGATACAAAACAGTATATGATCTGCTATCGTCAGAATACAACCAATTATATCTGTTCGAGTTAGCTCAGTCTTTTGTTTCTTTCAAGGATCACGGAACTTTGCTAGCTGCTTTCCAATAGGGTTTTTCGTAATCTTAGTTAAATTGGATTGTTTAATCTATAGCAGGAATATATCTGTTCTCGTTGTCACTGATAAATGGACAAAGGAGCCAATATAAAAAGGCGTCTCAGGTCTCATTTAGTAAAAAGTGGGCTGCATTTGCTCTTAACCCTCTACTGCATGCATTATGATTCAGTGGAGAAAATACAATTTTTTTTTTCTTTTTAAAAACTTAAAGGATATTTAAAAACAAATTAAGAAAAAAAAGTTGACTTAAAAAAAAAAAACATTTTTTCCATATAAAAATCGATATAATATTGCAAAAAACGCATTGTACCATAAACTGCACAGGGATAATTGGAAAACAAATTCAAACATACTTACAAGTAACAAGTTACAAAGTCTAATATTTCAAAAAAAAAAAAAAAATAATAATAATAATATTTCAGTATTATAGCCACCAACAACAGAAAATAAATATTTTATTTTTTTCCACACTTCCTGACGATGCGCTCGTTAGAACTTAGAACTTGACAGCTGAAATTTGCTGGCTTTTGTAAAAAATAAGAAACAAAATTTACTCTACACATACACAAATGTTAAGAAAGTCACCCAATAACGGTATCTTGCCCGTAACTATTGAGTAGTTCTTGCAATCGACGCTAGAAAATTGAAATCCATATATGGCTCCGTATGCAGTAGAGGGTAGGCTCAGCTGTGCGAACCGTCATGCCCAGCAACCCTTGTTGGTCTTCATTCTGCATATTACTAACCTGACTTTAATTTGACGTTTTGATCAGGCAGACGAAAGTTTTGTCTATCGCCGTTTGAATTGAATGGTTTGTTCTGCCTTGATTGATCTTTGTTGCCGTTACAAAGTCTGCAGAAATAGTAAAAATCTCCGGCACATTGTTTCTGGAGTAGTATCTTTCGATTGTTTTTCCTGAGCAGCCAATGTCAATCGGTAGAGTTCCATAGAAGCACTATTCCCTTTTTGTTGCATTTGCAGGTCCAAAATAAGGGAGCTCGTAGCGGAAGGTGGTGCTTGTGTGAAACCCAATAGATCAGATCCAACTTTCTCTCTTTGGTCTAGTGCGCTAGCTGGAGGTCACAACACAATGGTATTTTATGTGGAAAATTTCGCCATTGTGAGTTCGCAAAATCTAGCTAAAGTAAAAATAACGCATAGTTTGAACCAATGCGAATTTGTTAGCCTTAACCATTGTACCCCTATTTCTTAGGTCACAATGGTGCTGGTGCTGCCAAATTAATTCCTATTTAACAAATAGAAGAAGCGGTTCAAGTTTGTGACGACTTATCAGATTTTCTTCAGAATCCTACCGGCGTCCAAGGTTCTTTACTTGGTCCTCTTTTGTTTTCCATGTACATTAATGAACTTACATCTTTAATTGAAAAATGCCAATCTCATATGTATGCCGATGATGTGCAACTTTATTTAAGCTGTTCTCTCGGACTTATAGAGCATGGCGCTTCCTGTGTCAACGAAGACTTGAGAAAATAGAGCACTGGTCCAGATCAAATGGTCTTATCCTAAACCCCAAAAAGTCGAAATGCTTGGTAATATCAAGAAAAACATTGGACGTCTCTTACTTTCCTTCGATTGAATTAAGCAACGCTCCTATACAATATGTTGAAACTGCAAAAAATCTTGGGGTAACATTTAACCAGTATCTAACTTGGGATAACCATAAAATACACTCGTCGGAAAAGCATATGGCGTACTCCGCACGTTACGGGTAACGCAGTCGTTTACACCCGTTAAAACCCGTATTCTACTTGCTAAAACTTTGATAATACCGGTATTGATTTATGGGTGTGCAATTTTTTATAAGTGCAACTACGTTAGTAAAAGACTTGAAAATAACGCAAAGTTCTACTGTCAATTTAAAAGCCTTAACCATTGCACTCAAATTTCTTGGAAAATTTCGCGGTTGTGAGTTCGCAAAATTAAGTCTAAATATTGTTAGCATCGCGTTATGATTTTCGTTCTAGATTTGGTTTCTAAATCGTCCTTTATGTTAAAAAAAAAACTCAGCAAGACAATAATGAAAATTGGCGCAAAAAGGTACCACACACACGAGGCTCAAGGTGGCAACGTTCTTCCGTTTCAAATGTGCCAACCGAATGAAGGGAATTCATAATCAAAATCGAAATTTTTTAAATGTTTAAAGTGAGGAGTTGCTTTTGTCTGCTAGTAGAAACTACATTCGTTCAGGCTGAATTGGAAAGTGATTCAAATAGTAACGTTTACCGAAATTGCGATTTACGCGCGAATACTGTCCTCTGTCATTTATCATTGTACATGCTCTGTTGGCCTAGTTATTATCTTACAAGTCTTGTGTGCGTCTTCGCTGAAAATTCTGCTTCTTACTGATAGACTGTGGTGTGTTGTAGGTATATGCTTTTGCTATCGCTTCTTTTTGTTTTTTTTTTTTTTTGATATTTGTCGCGAATAGCGCGCATGACAAGCTGCTTTTTGTCCTTTTTGTTGTTTGTTTCCTTTTCATAGACAAATAGTGGATATACTAGTAAAAATAAATTAAAATAAAAATGTTAATAACCATATGAAAAAAAGTGGGACAGAGAGATACTCGAAAGTTTGGTGGTGGGTTGTGGCTGCGACTGTGGATACATTCCACGTTAAGGGAGTTCTTTGGCTGTAGCGATAGGGTACACTCTTACGTTTACATATGTACATATCTAGTTAACAACAACCCGCAAGGGAGGAAGTGTGATGGTGTTGTTTATTTGTTTGCGTTACCAGTAATGGAGTGGGGGGTGGTGGCCCCGTTGGCGATGGTAGTTTAGATAGATATGGGGGTTGCAATATTATTTCATTTCTTGGTGCTGTAACTTGTTGCCGCTTTTAAGTACCAGCGGCGGAACAGCCAGAGTTTAGAATATGACACAGCGCCGGGGGTTGGGTGCGCAAGTAAATGAATTAACTCGACGGAGGAGGTTGCAGGGGTGCGCTTCTGTTTTATTATTATTATTTTTTTGTTTTGTTTTTTTTAAATCATTTTTGTACTCTGTGTCATTTTCGCAACGAAACGAAGTGAAACGAAAATAGAGAAGAACCAGCATGCAAACAACATTAGAGAGGGAGAAAAGAGAAACTCGCGAGAGGAACACGTTTTTCGCAGGATAATAGTCTATACGGATAATTGTACATGTAGAAAAGCCAACTACACCACACCGATATGATAACGCGCATACTTGTAATAAGGGGAGTAGGGACAGACCTGGTCCTGGTGGCTCGCTGGGCTGGTGGGCGCGAGGAAGATAATAACCAAGTCGAAGGGAAAGCGCTCTATGTGCAGGTACACAAGCGCTACACAATACGTCGTAGCATGGCATAGCAATAGCATATCAACATCTTCATTCCTATTCTTTCAATTGTCTTGCTTCTTTATTTTTCCTACAGGATTTTAGTTATACCTATTTATTTATTCGAAAGGACGAAACGGAGTAGTTTTTGTTTTCCGTTTAAATCTTTGGTTTCCGTATTTCTGTCATCCTATCCTAGCCTATCGCCTGCATGTGATCATTTGTATTTGTATGTGTAATAATATAATAATATTCTATGTTTGTTTTTGTTACTATTAGGCAATATAATGCTGGCCAGAAGTAGCTACTAGTTAGTAGGTATTTAAGTCTTGCTTAAATTGCATTTTGTTTGTTGACTTAATTGTTCATTGCTTTAAGCCCTATGTCATGAAATGTTTTATTCTTAGACTGACATACGGACATCAAAAGCTGAAGTAACACTTCAACAACAGCAATAAGTATTTGATATAGCTCGTAAGGACTAGATTGAACAGCACATATCTGATGCTGTAGGTTTTGGCTAGAAGCACACATCAAAAGTGTTGACACGCAAGAGACAAATGGGACTTTGTGCATAGCTAGTAGACAGCTGGTGAGAATTCGGATGTCTATTGGACCAGCTGCCTGTCGTTGTCTTAGCTAAAATACGTAATTTGTAGTTGACTGAACTAATTCTGTAGTATTGACAATCAAGTCGTAGTCTCCCACAAAGTGATTTACAAACATTTTGCTCGAACCATATGCAGGCCCGGATTGTATCTTTCGTCCATTGCAGTACCAAGGGGGAGCGCTGGTTTAGTTGCTGGAAAAACTCTAATACTTTTCGTTTATATTTATGGCAGTGTATTGCTGTTCCGCACGGGTTTATTGGGAATACGCTGATCTGGTCGCATATTTCACGGGGATCCAAGTTGATTCCCAGCTTCCTTATGACTTATGATTGCAACAGTCTTTTCCATCATCAGACTTTTTCCGAAAATGAACATGGTTTCTTTTTCAATACTTTTTGCGCGTTAGCTCGGGGCGAATCATCTCTTATCTTTAGTGCCATGATCTTAATTGCGCAGTTGAAAGAAGCTCATTTCATCTGCGTACGATGCGCTTATCATTGGACTTTACACTTTTAAAGGCTATCGGATATGTTTTATTTATTTTATTTTAAAGAATAACAATTAAAAAAATAAAGGTTTCTCATAGTTATTATAATTATTTAGTATTAGATATTATTTAAAATTTGTAAAGTTCATTCCTTCTTTGATAGAAATTAAATGTTTTTACCGAGAAGGTTATTTTTCAGTCACCTCAAATGGATCTTTATAAGGTGGGGTGGGTTTAAGGCTTCCCCTGTTTACCTCCTCTCGAACAAAAATGTATTTAGGGAATGTTACTTGTTTTTTTTTTTTAAGTTTTATCGAAATCGAAATTGGGGTTTTCGAGATATGAACAGTTTTTAAGAGAGAGCCCTTTTCGAACAAGTCGAACTGGTATGCAAATTTTGTATGGGAAGTTCCATTAATATTGAAGTTACCTTGCAACCAAAAAAAAAAGGGGGCCCCGAACTTTAAGCCCGCAAACTCCAAATTCAAAGTTTGAACGAAATTCGGGCAAACGTTTAGGCTGTAGGCCTGTAGACGGGCAGAATTTTGCGGCCCACTTTTTAGAGTTCCTCTATCATCGTTATGTCAGAATTGATTAACATCTCGAGTTTGAAATTTTGTACGAATACAATATCTTTCTCTTACTACGTAATCGAGAATGTTAATAAATTTTTGTTCTGCCTTAACTGTCGGTTTCGAGAGGCCGTGTAATCCAAGCGAATCGATACACTGCAGATTTGCTGTTGATTGACTGCTGTTGAATGGCTTCTTGAACTCCTCATATTCATAACAACGAGTATGATAAGAACAACTGAAGCCTGAACGTTTAATTTTATATTAATCCATTCCAAACAACTTGTTCGTTTTGTTTTAAGTTTTGTGCTTTTATTTTGTTGATCATCGCTATTGTGTCTGTAACTGAACTGATTTTGATTGCCCTTGGCCCAATAACTCACTGATAAGAGAGCCTTTCTCGATTTTGTTTGTGTCGATAATAAGAAAGCGGCCGTAAAACAAAAGCTTCGCCATCAACAGACAAGTAAAACGCGTCGAATCAAAATTATGTGCATGAATCAAATCAAATTAAATGAAATCAAGGGTTCAAATGAAAATGTGATGTAAGAATACAAGTATTCGGAGTTTGTGAAGGGAAGATCGATCTTTCTTTGAGTTGTTCGGTGTATTATTGATTGTGTCGGCTTGGCTTTGATTCAATTTTTGGTTTACAAGTAGGTACAAATAAGCAAAATTTATATTAAACATAGCATTAAAGAGCTTATTCACTAGAAAGTATTGAAACTGTTACTTGATGGTGAAAAGATCATGTAGGCAAGGGAAATGATAGGGTAGATTATGAATAATCATTAAATGTAACACATTTTGTAAATGAAGTGATAGGATTTTAGATATGAAATTAACATGAGCAAATTTTAAACACCAAATAATGTAGAATACATGAATTCATTCTCCAATCCTCTTTGTTGTGACATTTTAACTGAACACTATGAATTCAAAAATTATCGGACAGTGTAGGAATAAGTTGACAATGAGTAGGTACTGTCCCGAGGAGCTCCAGACTTGTGTACGGTAGTAGAGTTCATTTATCTATGCTATGGCTTTTTGAACATACTAATTCTATGCATTGGATTAGGTCGCATTATATTGTTAGCCATGTGATGTGACATTATCCGGACTTGACCGAAACTTCTTAGCTTCGTGAATATGTGTTGTCATTGTCGTAGTTAAATTGTTCATCATACAGCAAAATTTTCTTCTACGAGCTGTTGTTATCAGTTGGCGCAGTGGCTTAGTGGTTAGTGTGTTGGATTACTAAGCGAAAGGGTCTCAGGTTCGATACCAGGAAAAATCAAAATTACATTCTAAGGTTTTTTCACGTGTTTTTTTCTTCTTTGGAACGTCTGACAGACATCCGAATTAGGCGTTTGGAATCGGCCTGAAGTTGTAGATTAAATCCTTAAATTCGTTCCAAAAATGAAAAACTCACACAAAACGAATGGTTGTGAGAAACTAGGGCTACTGTCCTTCAAATTTTATTTTTCTGTTCAAATTGTAATAAAAAATTGCGATAAATATTATACTATACGATTTGTGCAACTAAGCGGTGCAATTTTATTCAGGCAGTTTGGAAATAATGCCCTGAAACGAGTATATCCATTCCAAATAGGGCTTTGTTGATGACAAGTTTTACTTTGCACACAGATTGTCAGGAAACTTTCTCGTTCATGTTTGGTTGGGTGTTTCCTTCTTTTATTAAAATGTTTTTAAAGTTCTTTATATGAACACAGATCGGCTGTAGGGTAGTCACTTCTGAGAAATATTTAAAAAACTGATTTATTCGAATTTTTTGAGAAAAACTAAGTATGGGATCTTAATTATAAATTATTACTTGGTTTAACATTTTTTTATCGAAAACGAAATTGGGGTTTTCGAGATATGAGCAGTTTTTACAATAAGCATTTTCGGTGACTCGAATTGACAATTAAAGACCAATCATTTTGAGAATATCAATTTAACTCTAAGTATGTATTTTGGTCATAATCGTTATTGCCTTTTTCGGGTAAACTTAAGAAAATTTAAGTAAAAAAACGAAAATTATTTTTTTCAAAAATCTATTCTTCGATAATACAGAGAAAAACTGAAAAACTATTTGCTATTAAGTTAGAAATAACCACATTACTTCAGATATGAGTTTTTGCTAAAATCGTATGGACAGTGGACTACAATCGTTTTCGAGATATGTTCGAATTGTAAAAGTACCGTTATTCGATTTTTGTTTTTTAGCGAAAAACTGAATATGTAGTCATGTTTAACCTCACCTATTTAAGCTTAAATATAAATTTTGGTTTAAATCGTGGGAAGTTCTATTTATATTGAGGTTACCGCGCAAAAAAAAAAAAAACGATCCGAACTGTTAGCCCCCAAAACTCCAAATCTGAAGTTTGAACCAAATTAGGGCAGCCGTGTAGGCTGTAGGCCCCGGTAGCATACAGACAGATAGACAGAATTTGGCGACCCACTTTTTTGAGATCGTCCATCATCTTAATGTCAGAATTGATTAACATCTCGAGTTAGAAATTTTGTACGAATGTATATATATTTCTCTTACTACGTAATCGAGAAAGGTAAAAACAAAGCTATGCAGCAAATCTCCAGTTATCATTGTTTCTAGCACGTTATTTGTTGAACGAAGATTTTTATTGGTGTTAAACTGCTGTAAAAATGGTATCAGTTTTTTTCCGTATTTATCTGCTGCAATCATTGTTAAAGATCTTTTTTTTTTGTTGGCCGAAACAGTGCAAAGTACGATTTGCAGGTTCGTAAAGTGTTTTGTAGAGCTCGGAATGACTCGTCGTTTTAAAATGAACTTAGACGTAATTTTAGTTTGACAGCTAGTGATGGATATTCAGATAAATGAATATGTAAGGGTCACCTTAAGACACACATTTTAATAGTTGTTCAGAAATTTAAAATACAGCAGGTTTTGATGTAGTTAATGTGGCAAAACGCAAGACTACTCACAAAGTATCATATTGCAACTTAAGTCGCTCAGCGCTGTAGTAGAAAAATAAAATATAAAAGCAATGAAACCCAGTCCGAAAAAAAGCATTCTGAACGAAGTTATGTATTTTTCTTTCAATAACATCGACTGACTGACTGTTTACTTATACTATCCGCACACCAGCTGGAGGTCAGCAATTAACAAAATGTAAGTAGCACAGCTACAGTGAGACGCGTATAATATGCAGATGCGTTTTTTAGTGAACCTTGCATGGGATATCTCAATTAAGGCAGCTGATAAAAAAAAAAAAAATTATAACACGGCTTACCTACATAATATGTATAATTTATTTTGTTATAACTTTGTATCAGTCATTCGATTCGATTCAATAATAAATACGGGACGTAATTGATACACGGTCGGAAAATATTTAAAAAGCTTGTATTGACTTAAAAAGCTTGTATTGACTAATACCCTTTTCACACCGCAGCGAAGCCCGTGTTTTCGTTGAAAACTCGAAATTGCATTCACACCGAACAAAAACTAGTTTTCGTTTGACGTTTCTATCAGCTGTGAGACACTAGTCTTGAAATTTCTGTGTAAACTATTTGGTTTACAAATTTCGATCGCATTAAATAACAAATAAAATTAATTCAGAGCATTTAAAAATAATATCAGCTCATCAATTAGTGTGGAAAATGATTTTAAGCTGTGAGTTGTTACTTTGTGCGGTTAGCACAAAAAGCACATTGCAAAAGGTGTGTTTGTTTCAACAACACAACGATTGGAGGTCGTTTTTCAAAATCAATCATCAAGTGTCAAAGTCGTTTTCCACGAAAACACCATGAAACGACTCGTTTTGAAAATTGAAATACATTATGTATGGGAAAAAACTTCGGTTTTGGATGAAGTTTTCAAGTGTTTTCGCGAAAACCAGGTTTTAGACTCGGTGTGAATAGCATATAAAACTACTGAAAGCTACTTTTCTATAAGGATGTACTCTCTAATTGTGGCCGCTTAATATTCTGCATCCGTTGTATACTTATTCAAATAATGTGAGGAACATTTTGAAGTGTACTTCTTTAAGTGAGCCGTCGCGTCGTCATCCCAAATTTAAGTTTAGTACTGCTAGTTTCATTAATGCCGAAATTTCCTGATGCTGATGTAATGCATCTGAAGATAACTATAATTTTTGAGGTAATCAAATCCGAAACACTTCTCAAACACTTTTTATTTCACTACCAAGGTGTGAAATTCAAAATCCCTCAAGTGTCAAAACTATAAATAATATTGCTTTTAATACGATAAGGGTGGTCTTGCGCGCCTTGAGGGTTGGATATTTATTTCATGTTTCATCAAGTAAGTCCTGACAGTTATTCGTACCAACTTAAGGCCTTTTCATATGAGAGCGACTAACCTTAGCAATAATCATTTTTTACCTTCACGTCAGATACATTGTGAGTTCGAAAAATGTAACATGGACACTAAAAACGATTGATAGTATCGTGGAATAAGTCCGGGCCGGATTACTGCATCCGTGAGTGAGCCATACGTCACTGAATTTTAATTATTTTTTATTGGTAATAATTCGCTTAAATTTGCAACGTTTACCGAGTATGCACATATTGTAGTGACAGATGGTTTATTGGGTTGGTACCTACAATTCAATTTTTATTTTTAAATTAAATCCATTTGAATAATTTCCAATTAAGTTTTGTAATAACAAATAGGCTGAATGTAAAAATCATATTGCGTCACTTTAAGGTTTGTAGGGTCACTTCGCTTGCGGCAAAGTTGCTAAAGTCCGGTATTAAATTTTAGCTTCCTGTAGACATTAGGTCACAATTCCCAATTAATTTTGAACACTTCATTAAAAAATTCAGATACAGGCGGCCCTATACACTAATAATCGTTAAAAAATATATATTTGCGTATAGGTTTCATAAGCGAAGAACATGAGTGATATATTCACAAAGAAACAAAAATTGTTACAAGTGATATATTGCATTTTGTGATTATTTTTATGGTATTGACAGTTTATTTTTCTTGTCCAACCTAGACTCAGTCCCCGTTGGCTTGAATGCAAAACTAATGGAAACTTGAATCTACCTTGAAATTTGTCAGCCGTCAGTCAGCCCCCTGCACATTTACTAGACAAATGGGGCTGACTACATATGAAAGACTCGGTTCTTCACTTGTCAACCCCCCTGTTGTTATGAAAATGTGTAAATTAAATTGGGGCTGACTACTTGATACTTGCATGGCCGAATTCTGGAACTAATTTGCCCCGACTACTTCAAAATCATACCTACTTCATTTATTTTGTAAACTTTACACAAAAGTAATCTTTTTTACAGTCGTTTATTTCATGCAAGTCTTTTCTTAATTCCTGCCTAAAGCTTAGTATCCCGGTCGCGCTAAATCTTAGCGTCCCTAGTCTATCCTCGTTTCTCCACAGCAAAGATAAATGGTCGCTAAATTTTGAAATATGATATAGATGGGACAAAAACCATATGTTCATGGTAAATATCTACAAAACAAATGCAGCCGTATTTATTAGATTCCCTTACAACACCTCTACGACGATGTTTAGTTAAACATCGCGTAAGGATTTTCGCAGCCTCTACGTGGCTCTCCTAAAATTGTTATTTATAAACATTTTTCCTCTCTAACTTTACTAAAACGAGGCTTGTTCCTAAAAAGGTAAGAATTTCGATAAACTATTACAGAAAACACTGAAATGTATTACTTTTTGCTTTGAAACCAACATCAGCTGCGATTAGCTTCGTACGTAAAATCATTTGACACACAAAAAAAAAAGAGAAATTAACTGGCACAATTCCGAAATGTCTTCGAAGGGACTGCTGAAATATGAACCTGCTATCATGTATCTATATTCCTATATCCATATACCTCGTCCAATTCCACCAACCACCACCAAATCTAATGCCTGGCCATAGGTAGACACACATCCTGAAACATTCCCTACAAGCAACAAAACTGAAGTAGAAGAAATTATCACAAACGCACAATTTGACATGATATTTTTGTATTTATTAAGCCTAAATTCTATTTTATAATTGCTTTTGCAAAGGCTTTAATCGCAAATTTAATTTCGCGCTTAGCTTACGCAGTTCTAAAGCAACGTTGCTTAAGTTCAAAAAATGTTTATAAATCACATTTTCCTGCATAAGAGAATTTTAGGGGGTGCGTAAAGATAAGTAGTGTCTACGGTGAGTTTATAAATAAGGCTGATAATTTCTTGGTGTCGCGTAAATCCAAACATTCTCTGCATTTTCCGCCAACAAAATCATAACAAACACAACACCAACTCTTTCCTCCGTTTTTTATGTCAAAATGTATCTTCGATTTAATGAACCGGACATTTATTTCGCGAGCTAAATGAGTAGAGACTTTTCATCGGCCCATCTATATGAAGTTAAGGATCAACGCTTAGTACCTGCGCTGCTCGAGCTAAACTGAAATTTATGTGCTCTCCAACTTTTCTTTCCAAACATTAACTAAAATCCCAGCTAAATATTGATTAGAGCAAGCCGCGGAAAAGTGTCACAGAAAACAGCTGTTCTTGAAAATAACTTTCTTCAAAAATTCAACACTCTGATCTCAGCAATTTCCGATTTTAGGTACTCCTCGTCGAGGTATTTATTAAAAAAAATCATCCTTAGTTACTTCTCCCATTCTCCGCAATAGAAAAACGCAACAAAACAACAGAACACAACGATCTGTCAAAATTTAGTTTGAGAAAATGTACCGCCCCATTAAATGGGACGTTAAATTTTGACAGATACATTTTTTTTTTTATAATTTTACTCGCGCTCAAGGGGTTATGAATACCCTTATAATGCGGGGCACAGCGCGGCATTCAAGTTTTTAGGAAGAGAAAGTGGGATAGGAAAGAGTTTGTGGCGCAGTGGATATTCTCCACGAGTGGCGTCCTAATAGCTAGGGGAGAATTTTTGATATTTGTGTTCGCTTATAATTCACTTAAACTTATTCGCAGTTTTTATTTGTGAAAAATGCTTCGTGGTACTGGCTCGGATTTGAACACGTAACCTCCCACTCAACAAGCGAACACTCTATCACTGCGCCACGGCCACCCGCAAACATTCTGAAACAAAAGTTTGATTATTTAGCTCGAGCAGCGTACCACTCAGCTAAATAGGTTCACTTATATTTAGCTCAGCTAAATTTTGTATGTAGGCGCAGTGGCTTAGTGGTTAGTGTGTTGGACTACTAAGCGAGGGATCGAGGTTCGAATCCCGCAAAAACCCAAATTCCAACTTAGGGTTTTTTTCCACTGCGCCACCTCTCGCGAACGTCTGACAAACATCCGAGAGTATAACTGTCTTGAAAGAGCTTCTCAATGAGCCGTTTGGAGTCGGCATAAAATTGTAGATCCCTTCCATTCGTTCTAAAAATGAAAAACTCACACAAAACGAATGGTTGTGAGAAGCTAGGCCTAGGGTCCCTCCGGACCTGTTGCGCTAACTATTTTTTTTATATTTTGTATGGGAGGAAAAATTTAGTTCGAACAACGTCCTAAGCTTAAGCGTGCTAAATTGCCTCGCTAAATTTTATCTTTGTAGACATTTTTATATGGGAGATCAAATTTAGCGTGAGCAGGATATACTGGGCTTAAACCTAAATGCTAAACCGAACTGACTCGTATGTCACGCGACTTACTGTCTAACCGATCGTATGTTAAAAAGTCTCAGAAATGTATATATAAAAAAAATTGAGTAGGTACCTATACTACCTACCTATATACAAAAATGTTCACATAGAAGACGTTACAGTGTTTAATATACTAATTGAAAGTGTTGCCGTTGTTTTCTTACTTTAGGTACCTAGCTAAGTATAGCTCAGTATTTTCCAGTCTATCCACTTCAAACATTTCTTCTTCTTTCTTAAGGTGGCGCTACAGTCCGGGGTGGACCTGGGCCTCAACCAACAAGCGTCTCCAGCCAGCACGATCTTTGGCCAGCCGTCTCCAGTTTCGCACGCTAAGTTGGTTAAGGTCCCCTTCCACTTGCGTGCGCCACCTGAGTCGCGGTCTTCCTCTACTGCGCCGTCCCTCGGGTGTGGATTCGAAGATCTTCCGGGCCGGAGCATTGACGTCCATTCGCTCTACATGACCCAGCCACCTCAGTCGTTGGACCTTCACTCTTCTGGCTAGGTCGATGTCGCTGTACCGCCCGTACAGTTCGTCGTTGTATCTCCTCCTCCATTCACCGTCTATGCAGACGGGACCGAAAATTACTCGAAGAATTTTCCTCTCGAAGTAACCAAGAGTAGCCTCATCCGCTTTTGATAGAGTCCATGCCTCTGCACCATAAAGTAGGACTGGGATGATCAAGGTCTTATAAAGGGTCACTTTAGTTGTTCGAGAGAGGGCTTTGCTACTCAATTGCTTTCTTAGCCCAAAGAAACAGCGATTGGCAAGAGTTATTCTTCGTTTAATCTCAGCGCTGGTGTCATTGTCTGAAGTCATAGCGGAGCCTAGGTAGACAAAGTCCTTTACCACCTCAAAGTTATATCTGTCTATGGTGACATTTTGTCCAAGACGTCGGTGTTGGTTGTCCTTTCTTGATGACAGCATATACTTTGTCTTGCCCTCATTGACCGCCAAACCCATCTTTGCCGCTTCCGTCTCAATGCTCACGAACGCGTCAGTGACATCACGCTTCGATCTGCCGATTATGTCGATGTCGTCGGCGTAAGCGAGTAGTTGGACGGACTTATAGAAGATAGTGCCTCTGGTGTTAGCGTTTGAGTTTTGCACTATTCTTTCAAGAACGATGTTAAAGAAGTCACATGACAGCGCATCGCCTTGTCTAAATCCTTTTTTGACATCGAAGCTCTCGGTGAGTTCTTTACCGACCTTAATGGAGCAGCGTGCATTCTCCATTGTCATCCTGCACAAACGGACGAGTTTGGCAGGGATGCCAAAACTAGACATTGCTCTATATAGCTCGTCCCTATAAATGCTGTCATAGGCGGCCTTAAAATCGATAAAAAGGTGGTGGGTATCGATTTGGACTTCCTGGGTTTTCTCCAAGATCTGCCGCAGTGTGAATATTTGGTCAATGGTAGACTTTCCTGGCCTGAAGCCACACTGATAGGGACCAATCAGGTTGTTGACGAAAGGCTTCAGGCGTTCACACAACACGGCAGATAAGATCTTGTAGGCGATGTTAAGAATACTTATACCTCTGTAGTTGGCGCAGTTCAGAGGATCTCCTTTCTTGAGGATCGGGCAAACAATGCTGAGGTTCCATTCATCGGGCATACTTTCCTCCGACCATATTTTACAGATGAGTTGGTGCATGCTCCTACCCAAGTCATCGCCTGCCGCTTTGAATAGCTCGGCGGCTAGGCCATCTGCTCCAGCGGCTTTGTTGGACTTCAGCTTAGATATGGCTATCTTCACCTCGTCCAGGTCGGGTGGACGGAATTGTTGGTCTTCATCGTCCAGGTTGAATGGTTCATTCTGCCTGACAGCGGGATTTTGTTCGTCATCGCCGTTAAACAGTCTGCAGAAGTAGTTCTTCCATACCCTCAGCATCGACTGCGATTCTACTACGATGTTCCCTTGTTCGTCCTTGCAGGCTTCGGTTCGGGCTCTGTATCCTTGGGAAGTTCTTTTAACCCTTTGGTAAAACTTCCGAATCTCATTCCTGCAGTAGCATCTCTCAATTTCCTCGATCGCGCGCTTCTCA
The DNA here is from genome assembly GCA_946477585.1 of Cheilosia urbana. Classification (NCBI taxonomy): domain Eukaryota; kingdom Metazoa; phylum Arthropoda; class Insecta; order Diptera; family Syrphidae; genus Cheilosia; species Cheilosia urbana. The sequence goes on from OX297857.1 coordinate 9,286,697, forward strand.
TGCTCTTTCTTTTTCCTCCTCAGAAGCCGGTGTTCGTCTCTTCTCTTCTGCGCGTAGAGCTCACGGGCAGCTCTTGTCCTCCTTTGCAGCGCCGCTTTGTATGCCTCTTGTTTCGCTGCATGTGCTTGCCGGCATTCGTCGTCGAACCAGGGGTTTCTTTGCGGTGGTCGGGTGAAACCCAGCACATCAGAGGCGGCGTCTCTAATGGCTATTTGGCAATGGTGCCACTGGTCTTCAATACTTGATGCTGGCTGCATAGGAACTTCAAACATTTAGTTGAACCAAATATGTAGGTACCTGATTAAATAGTTGAGCAAGGGATTTTTTAAGATCAATCAAACACAAAAAAATAAGTTAAAGGGCTGACTACTGGTGCCCGCACCTCATGGACTCACACCATTGTGAGTTCGTGAAATCAAGCCTGGGCACTAGTAGGTACCTACCTATCGCTGGAACTGTTCAAACACAGAATTGTCCCCGGAAACATAGGATGGATGACTGGTCTACTACTATCGAACTAACTGAGCTCATTGACATTCTTATACCTACCTCCCTGGCTAGGTATGCCCGTGCACATCCAGTTACCATAACAAATTTCTAAAGCTCTTCAATCTTAAACTTAACAGATACCTATTACATTAAAAAAAAAACGCCTAACTACCTGTATGTATGTACATAACTCTTCAGTCATTTAATTTCTGTTTTGTCAATCGTGCTTCAAAAAATGGTATGTGCAGTGCGCGTTTATAAAAAAAAAAAAAAACTCATCTCGCGGGAAGCTAGAAAAACAATAAATACCTACAAAGGAACGTCTCCACCTTTAGCCGTGAATGTGGTAACCTCTTTCAGAAAAAAAAAAAAAAAAATTTACAAATGTACATGCGTTATATAAATAAATAAACCTCGACATCAATGTATATGTCATTTGAATTTATATATACCGTGGTGTATGGGTACGGTGACCATACGTCCCGTATTTCCCGGGACAGTCCTGTATTTCAATAGCCTTTCCCGTTTTTTTTTTAAAAGATTTTTTTAAGAAATACGGGGCATACATCCCAACATACATACAATTTTTTGTTATTTTTTTGAAATTTGTGTGCTGTTGTTGTGTGCTCATAAAATCTAGTACACCCCTTCACTTCACTTTTCACTTTTTCTGTGACGGGTTTGGCTCTTAAAAATATGGTCACCGTATGTATGGGGTAAGTTTGTTTCTATGGGTGCTTGCATGCATCCAACCCTCCGACTTTGGAAAACATTGCAATTGAAGCATATTAAGTCACCGTTGAGATCGGCAACTTCTTCGCGAATAATTACTGTTCCTAATCCATATGATTTACCTATTGCTATTAGACACGTCTATATTTTCCTAGAGCGAATGTTCTCCGTTCTCCGCTCCACAGCAGTTACTTGGCACCAACACACCAACAAAATAGCCGCAAAAGAATACAATATGAAAGGCAACCAAAATAATTCGTCGTCAATGTTGAATTTGAATCCAACACATTTTGCTTTGGCACTCTGCGATTCTGCGTCTCTGAGGTAACAGCGACTGCCTGTTAGTTGTTTTGTTACCCAAGCATTTTGCTTGTGTATGTAAACTCATTGTTTTTTTTCTGGTATTCTTTTAATTTTCTTTTTGTGTGTTTCCCAACTCACACAATTCACCTCAGGCTCGAATGAAATTTCTTAGCGGCAAGCGGTGGCAACTCTCAACTGAACGCTATGCTTAAGCGCAGGCAACGCTCACATCCCGCTCGCGCTTGTAAATAATCGTATATTCATTTTCCAGCGTTGTGCTTGTATGCATGCGGCGCGGCGGTTTTCTAGGGTCAGTGTGTGTTTCATGCGTTCAGACGAGAGTGAGTAAATGATTGACTATGTATTTGTTTATAAGAAAAAACTATAAACAATTAACGGAGCAGCACAAGAACTGGCTTGCCGTATGATATGAGTATGATAATAGTTCGTGTGAAAACGGAGAAAAAGCCATAATACAAATAAAAATAAAAAAAGCCCAAGTGCCGTCTAATGACTCCTATGCACGTGTAATTTTACGTCTTCTGTGGATTTTGTTTGTGCTTCGTTGGATTGGACGGATTTGAGGCTGATGACACATTTCCCGGTTCTTTAGTGTTTCCAAAAAATTCTCGGAATTATTGTAACCAGTGAATTCCTCAACTGACAGTTAAGAGTAACAGCTAGTGCGTATAGGTACCTATACCAATTAGAAAATGGCTGGGTAGTTGGATAATAGTGGGGTTTGGGGTTTGTTTGACATGATTCACTACTGTCGCCAGTGGCTAAAGGATGCATTAGAAAAATTCTCTGCAGAGTTGGTTGCTTTTCAAGTTTTTGGAGTCCTTATAAGTGCAAATTTGTTCGTTTTTTTTTGACAGTCTACAGACAAACATTGTGACGTTAGAAGAAAGTAGAAAACAAACTGGCGGGATAAATTTGATGTGTAATTTGGCTAATGTTGAAATGCCAAATCAAATGTAAGCCTACCATAATTAAATATCCTCCTTGACTTTGTTTTTATATTTTTTCATAGTGTCTAGTCGTCCGAAAATATAGTAGGTGTATATATATAGATATGTTGGCAGAATACAACCCAAAATATTTAAAAATGTTCAAGTTTGAAACGGAAATATTCGTAAAATACCTAAACGCATGCAAATTCCACCGTTCAAATTTGCCGCTCAGCGACCGCGTGGCCACAACCATACAATTTCATATGTTTGAAATTTTGTTTGCCGCTCAGCTTTTTGCCGCTTGCCTTTCAGCGCGTGGCCTTGGCCTTAGAATTCCAAATAGAAAAAAAACAAATTTAGATTTTTTAACAAAAAAACTTAAAAACTTACAGCCTTATTCATAACATTTAATTAAAGCTGAATTAGAGATAATTTTGGTTTAATTGCAGAAAACCTTATTCATAAACTTTTGTTTAAGATAATTCACACTTAATCAAATGTCAAAAAAATAAATGCCTCAATTCGCATTTAGCAGTGAATTAACTTTTGTTTTCCCTGTTTATTTCAAAAAACTAGGGGTCGCCCCGTGGTCGAAATTCGACCAATTTATTCTATAAGTTAATTTTTGAAGGGGAAGTGAAGGGAAAATATCGGAGGGCTTATAAATAGGCAATCGAAACCATTTCAGGCTTCCCTTAAATTGCGAATAAAAAGTGTCCAGTAATGCGGGCTGTCTTCTATTTTATATCACAGGTAGAAAAGGGTGCATAGAATAGATATGCAAAGTTCCATCGTTTGTTGTTCAACAGTTTTAGAGTTATGGGGACCTTAAGTTAGAAGCCAACATTTTGCATTATAAGGGAACGAAAACCCCTTGAGCACTAGTGAATTATAAAAAAAAAAAAAAAAAAAACATTTTGCTTAAATTTCATATAAATCATAAACCGTTAGGCCGATTGGTACGATTTGAATTTTATTAGATTAGTATTGTCGAACACTTTCGAAAATAGATTTTAGAAATTTTATCACTTTGCTAGCTGCGGTTTCAGAAATAACACGGTTTTAAGGGATTGGGATTTTGTTTTTTCAAATGGTTCTAACTTTCAAACGGTTGAACTACAAACGAAAAGAATTTCACTACAAACAGCTACAAACGATTGTCTATCGAACTGCATTTCACGTTTTTCATTCTAGAAAAAGTGCGAATTAACTTCACGCGGGTGCCATGTTGTTGTTGTTGTAATTTCATGCAATTCGCTTAAATTTACCTGCTTTAATTCATAATTTGTGGATAATTTTTGTATTGTGCACTTCTATGTATTGTCCCCTACCCAAATATATATAGTGTTGGCATATTTATGTGACTTATAATAGGAAAAAAGGGTGGAAACACGTTTTAGGCAACTCCGTATTAATATATAGATGTGAATATATTTTCTGAAATTTTGAATAAGTTTTGTTAGTTAAGCAATTAAACTTGATATAATTACTATACAAAAGTGAATGCGAAAACAATTAGATACCTAAAAATTTAGCAAAGACAAAATAAAAAAAAAAAATCTGGGTACGCTTTCCTTTTCACACAACCGGCTATTATGAACAAAACTATCTGATTCATATTTATTTACCCATTTCGATTATTTTGCTACTTTTCAAATGTTTTTCATTTTTTAAATTAATATCAGATGTCTATACCCAAAAGTGGCACTGTAATGTGCGAGTAGTGCCAGATTTTTTGAATAGTTTTGCTTAATTGATAGATTAGCTATACTCCAAAGCAAAATTATTATGAATAAACATTTTCGACAAGAAGATTAAAGGCAAATTAACTCATTTGATGTGAGTTAGTGGAGACACTGATAATCTACTGATTAAGGGAATCTAGTGAATAAGGCTGTTATTTTTTAGCACTAGATTATTTGTTGTTTGCTCGTTCAGTAGGTATTGTCGTTTTCCATTGGGCAAAAAAAAACAAACTTCTTTTTGATTGGGATCACTTTTTGCAGATCTCGATTTTTTTTTTCAGATTTACACACACCTACCAATATACTTTTCACAGCTGGTTTACGTCACTTAGACCCGTTTGCTGATACTACCCATAGCGATTTAAGTTCCACTTAAAATCCTATGTGACACTTTATGACATGGAAAAAGTAGCCCATAAGGTATTTAAGTAGAACTTAAATCGCTATGAGTAGTATCAGCAAACGGGCCTTAGTGTGCTTTGAAAATAAATGTGCAAAGTTTCTTAATTTTGGAGAAATTATTATCTTCATCGTCTTCCTCGTCAGCTGAAGACTACGAACTACCAAAAATGTGCAAAACAGTTTTCACTAAAAAGTCACGAGTTTAGATATCTAGGTTGCGTTCTCAGACATTGAAAACTTCTTTCCCCTTTTTTTATTATCAGCAAAAGCATTAGTTTTCCCCCTAAATGAAACTTGCACTTGTTTTCATATAACTATAAAAAAAGTTCAAAATGAAACCGATTTTATTTACAAGTTTCACACCGTACCGAAAACCGTGTTTTCGTCAAAAACTCGTCGATGCATTCACACCGAACACCAACTAGTTTTCGTTTGTTTTCGTGGAAAACGACTTTAAATGACCTGTATTGAAAACTGAAATATGTATGGGAAAACTTCCGTTTTCGGTGAAGTTTTCGAGTGTTTTCGGCTCGGCATGATAAGGTATTATACTCTGTCCAAGAAAAATTGTCAGTACAGGGAAGATAGGATATTTGTCTCTCAGTCTGGTTGCAATGACTTACATAAATCGGTCCCTTTTTAAAGCTCTCACAGGGTTCCCGTAGTGTGTATGATAATTCGCCATTGCTCATGTGGTATTCGTTTGGGCTTCTTCAGATTTGATCTCAGATTTCAGATTTCGTGTGGCTAATCGAACATAAAAAACGTCACTTGCTCTTTTTTGTGATAATATTCGTGCGATTCGAATATGTGTAGCCCTCAACACTTTTCAAACGGTTTTCCATTCACTGGTTACATTTTAAATTAAAACATTCGAAATTTGCGTCTCGATTGATTTTTAAATATTCCTATACATAACCAATTAACAAAAATAGATTCACCCCATGCAATGCCTTTCTTTGCAGTAGAACAAATTCACGAAAACCTAAACGCCCTCCACGAGTTGTCAAACTCAAACGCACTTGTTTTGGTAAATCTGAGAAAATATGTAGAATCGCAAAAGTGCTCTGAAATCTGAAAAAGATTGTTTTTTTTTTGTACCAAACGAACATAAAAAGTGATCTGAGAGCAAAAAAAGTGATCTGAGAGCGCCCAAACGAATACCACATCAGAGAGCAATACTCTTAGGGTTACCATCTTCCAATTTAAAATAAAAATATTCCTGAACGAAATAAATTCCGTTTATCTTTTTAGTTCTCCTTTTCTAATATTCGCTTCTTTTAAAGGGTATCCCCAGTAGGCCTAATCGCTTTAGTTTGGTTTCCAACAAAGAATACACATTTCGTAAATCAAAATGAAAAAAAAAAAAAAAAAAAAAAAAAAAAATAAAGGTAGGTACACAAACAGGCAATTAGAATACAAAATTATATAACCACGACGCAATGTCATGTACCTAAACAGATGGTAGAAGGACTGCACTTGTGCAGCTCTACATACATTTTTTAATATAGACATATATACCTAGATTACATATTTGTTAACAAATTACTACCCGTCAATGCAGAACTTCGCGGAAACAGTAGCAAAAAAGGATCATAAAATCCTTTCAAGGCATTTGCTTTACTGGAGAGGAGTGACCGGATGTGGTAAAACCCAACGACCGAAAATAAACAGTATAGGTTTACCTGCTTCATCATTTTGATATTACAGTGTGAAAAATATGCTCTACAAAGTGAAATATGAATTTATACCTACCAAAATATGCAGAAATATCCCCTAACGAATAAGGCTGAAAATTTGTACTCAGTTTTCTATATTAAAATATTTAATCAAATTTTGTCCCAAAAAATACCATGCTTTTGCATGAATCCGGTTGAGTTTCCCTAGTAATCACTATTAATTTATCGCAATATCTCTACAATGCACATATGATCACTTGTTGCGTTAATGAAATGGATGCATTAAAACACCTCACGAATAAACCTTATTTCTAAAAGACAACATTAAAAAATATGTTTTAACTGAATACCTGTTATTGGATCTTTCAGAAATACAAACAAATTAAAACCGAATGGCAGCACTCCACATAATATGCCGCTCTCAAAAGCTCCAAAAAGCACCAAAACCGAAAGTTCTTTGACAAAGTTTAAAGAAAAACCCTTAATGATGTGCTTTCATTGACATATGGTAACACTCTTCTGATGTGCTTCAATCACACACACTGCTTATTTTGGTTGATGAATGATGATAATAGCAAGCGAACACAAGACGATCGTGCTCATTCTGCCCGCGGCCATAAACTATATATGAAATAGACTGACAGCTTCAGCCAAAAAAGAGAAATTGCCTACAAGCTGAATTTGGCCTTGAGTGTAGCCCAGTTTGAATTCATGTATTTGTGCCATGTTAATCAAAGGGGGCACATACATACTTGAGTAAAAAAGCCCACACTGCCGGTTTAACCAGATGTCAGGTAGCCTGAGGTGGATTCTCATTTCTATATCGAGTGTGGGACTGTTTTGCATTTTTAAACGTATTCACAGACAGGCTCGCTCTCAGAAATAGAAAGGGAGTATTATTGAAAAAATCTGCGGGTGAAATCGGGGAGACGTACGAAAGCTGACAGTCTATTTCATATTTAGTTTATGCCCGCGGCTGTGTGGCAGACTGGTCAGGGTGGGATGTATGCGAATTTCAGGAGAATTACAACAACAAATTCTTTGGAATGCCAGTGGTTTCGTTTTTATTTCAGTGGCAAATCTTGTGTTTGAGTGCCGTGAGAGAGAGCTACAGGCACCACTGGTAGAAAAAAAGCTCCTCCATAAGGCCTGTACTGACAATTTTTCTTGGACAGAGTATAAACATAATGAGATAATAATAATAAATTCAAAATGAGTGAATGCATTTAGGTTAGGTTAGGTTAGGTTAGGTTGAAGTGGCTGTCGGCTAGCCGACACACTTAGACCATTAATCAGGCCCCTTGTGATACCAGATGAATCTATATTTATTCTTCCTACTCGTTGAACCAGTTGGAGCTTCTAATGAAGCGTAGGAGATTTCGATCTGTCTTTGTGAGATCGTTCAGATCATTGAAGTAGAACGCTCCCAAGTGGAGTTTTCGTCTTTGTGAGAGAGCTGGACAAGTACAGAGAAGATGAAGAATAGTTTCTTCTTCCTCCTCGTCAAAGCAGCTTCTGCAAAAATCGTTGCATAACACGCCAAGCATGCCTGCCGATAAGGCAGTGTCCCGTGATGACACCTATTATAGCACTGATATGCCCCCTATCGAGCGAGATCATATGCTTAGAACGTTTCAGATCCAGCTTTGGCCAGATCTGTTTTGTCGCTAGACATGTTGAGCCGGTTGTCCACCTGAGATTTGTTCTTTCGATAGCATCTAGCTTTATTGTGAGTTTGCAAGTAGCGATTGGAATACCTATGGAATCCTTGATTGGAAGCAGAGGTATTGTAGTTCCGTGTTTGGCGAGTTCATCAGCCTTGCAGTTACCTGGGATGCCCTATGCCCCGGCACCCAACAGAGGTGAATATTGAACTGCTCCGCCATCTCTATAAGAGATGAACGACAGTCTTGGGCTGTTATAGAGTTTGTGGAGACCGATTCCAGGCACTTGATAGCAGCTTGACTATCAGAGAAGATACGGATATCTTTAGCAGATATCACGTTTTCTCTTAGCCAAGATAAGACTTCTTTTATCGCCATTATTTCCGCCTGAAAAACGCTACAGTGATCAGGAAGACGGAAGGAGAGACTAAGATTTAGTCAGTCAGAGAAGACACCACCACCAACACCGTCCACTGTTTTGGAACCATCCGTGTAGAAATGGATCGATTCATCATTCAGGAATGCTTCCTCCTCCCAGAATAATCTAGTAGGAATGCAGACCTGGAAGTTTTTATCAAACCGCAGTTCTGGTGTGGTGTAGTCGATGTTTTCTGGAAGATTCTTAATGGTGTTCAAGATAGCGGCATGGCCAGTAGTTTTGCTGGTCCATTGTGAAATAGCTTTGAGGCGTACGGCTGCAGAGGCTGCCGCTTGCCTGCTGAAAACTTCAATGGGTGTCAGATGAAACAGGATGTCGAGTGCAGCAGAGGGGGTAGTGCGAAGAGCCCCGCCGATGCACAAGCAAGCCGTTCTTTGGACTTTGCCTAGTTTATCGCGATTAATCGCTTTGTCTAAAGCAGTCCACCAGACAACCACACCGTACGTGAGTATTGGTCTTATGACCGAGATATATAGCCAGTGGGTGACACGAGGCTGTAAGCCCCATTTGTTCCCTATAGCCTTTTTGCAAGAGAAAAGTGCCACAGTGGCCTTCTTGACTCTTTCTTGGATGTTAGGCTGCATTCAGATACAGAAAAAAAATCGTACGTAGACTTTCGATGGGCTGTTTTCTTCCATGTTGAATATGAACAATTCACTGTTTTACATTTTTGTCTTAATGAAAATAATAAAAAATATATATATATTTATATTTATATATTTCCTAACAGAAATTGTCAAAGCAAGAAAAATTAATTTCCCAAACACAAATATTCAGGGGAAACCCACTTTAAGCGATCGTTGTCGCTTTATCTCCTGCTTTATAATTTATTGTAAATGTTCGACACACTAATGCGATTATTTTTGATTAAAACTTCGGTGTTATGTAGGTAGTTGAACATATTGAACATTTTTGTATATAACCCGCTAACGTCGGTCGGGTCTTCACTCGATAGAACTATGCACTTCTGTTGAGGTTTCTAGCTTATTTGCGCTATAAATTTTCCATATTTGTCCCAACCAACGTTCAAGTATTACACTGTGTTGTTTCGTTTCAACTTTACGCTACCTATTATATATAATTATTTAAATTTTCTGCATGCAAGCTACAATAATGATATTTTCTATTCTTTCTCTCTTCCATAGGAAATTGTTTAAAAAAAATACGCAACAAAAGGGGAAAAAAAAAAAAAACTTCGTTGCAATCATTATAATTCGAACGCGTTACTATCTTCGTCTGCACTTAATTTGCCAACGGTTTAACAGCAGTTAAAGTTGCTTCAAGAAAATAAGCAGCAAAAACATCGAAGAGAAAGGCAACACATTTTACCATAGCCCCGCCCTTCCAACCATCAGCATAAATCAGCAGCAATATTTTTACAATCATTAAAAACAAAGTGAACCGTTTTTCGACACCATGTAGAATAAGCAAATAATACTTTTTAGTATAACAAACGTAACACCAACAAAACTCACGGATATATATAAAAAAAAAAACGAAAAAAAATATACACGACATTGAAAACTGCGGGCGAAAAATATGTTTATTAATAGTAATTTATATAAATCAATCAGCAGGAAAAATGTGTAAAATAGATAAGTTTAGTAGTAGTAGTGACGTAACAGATTTTAGTTATCTTCTTAATTTTAATAATAATAATAAAATTGCAAACACAAATACAAATAATAAGATAATTCCAAAGTATTATTGTTGATAATTATGAAAAGTCTAAGTGATATAAATGATAAAAAATTAAACGTTATCGTTTGTGTGTGTCTCTTAAAATCAGAAATCGATCAGGGAATTTACAAACTACTATTGGACAAATTACAAGTAACAACTACAACAACAGCAACAATAATATTATCGTCAACAGCGGAAGCAAAAAGCACATCTACTGCGATTATACTGAAAACAACAACTACCGGTATTGAGTTGGTAAAATCTTTTCACAAAGCTACTTCTTTAATTATGCTGCATCGTTTGCCCTGTTTTCATCAGCATAAACAGCAACAGCAGCAGCAACAGAAACACCAACACCAACATCATCGCGAACAAGAGCAAAAGCAAATACAACAAGTATCAGCTATCACTAGACAGCAGCAACAGCTATCCGACAAAAACATCAGCAACCAATATAATACATATAATAACAAACATCAAGTAAAAGCGAATATTAACAGCAAATCCATAAACTCTAATAATAACAACAACAGAAACAACAACATTGCAAATAACCACATTGAATACGACAACATTCTCAGTAACGTCAATACCAATAACTTAAGCAACAGGAACAGTCGAAGCAATATAAGCAGAACGGCAGTAACTGCACCATCAAAAACACTAACAAGCAACAGATTAAGTAACAACTATTGTATAAAAAGCAAAAAAAACAACCATAGAATAAGTATTCTTAAAAATAACAGAAAAACTAATAGACTTAGTCATCGGAATCATCTTTGTTATAACATAACTAGGCACATTTGTAAATTTAATATTACCAACAACAACAGCAGCAGCAGCAGCAACAACAACAACAACAAAAACAACAACAATAGAAAGAGCAACAACGACAAACCAATTTCATTGCTAAAAACGACAACAATAACAACTGCAGGAGTTGCAATTAAAACTCCCTCTGCAAGCGCAACTATTACTTCTAATTTATTTTCGTCCTTCTTGTTGTCTCATCTGTCATTGTCGTCATCGTCGTTGTTGTTATCGTCACAGTCACAGTCGTCGTTAACGTCTACTCATAAACATACGTGGTGCACTTTGTTGTTATTCGCATCAAAATTATTATTACTATCAAAGTCATTGTCGTTCTCATTATTATCTGCATTAGGATTTATTGCAACCGTATGAGTGTAAAATACATAAATTATCTTAAACTATAACTAAAAGACTAACAAAGTTGAAAAAAAAAAAAAAAAAAACTAAAACAACCCAAAACCATAGGTGTATGTTTTATAATAATTTTAACTTACAGCCCCAAGAAACCATTAAGTAAGCAACAAATATCGGGGTCTTCTTAAATTAAAATACTTAATACAACAAAATCACAAAGGATACAAAATTGTATATAATATAAATAAAGATTAAGTCTACACTTCATCACGTCACAGAAAAAAAATTATGTATGGAAAGTCAAAGAATTCAACAGTGCCCTCGGATGCACAAGCTAGAGAAAAGTAAGTTCGAATTTATTTTAACCCTTTTAACAAATCGTACTTCAAACGAAGTGTTCTCTTATGTGGTATTCGATTGGGCACTCTCAGATCACTTTTAATGTTAATATTTTTCAGATTTTAGATCACTTTTGCGAATCTAGATTTTTTCTCAAATTTGCTTCAGATTTATCAATACAATACGTATACATTATGCATTACCTTTGAGTCTGACAACTGGTGGAGTTTGTTTATGTTTTCGTGAAGTTTTTCTACTGCAAAAAAGGCATTGCATCGGGTGAATCTATGTTTTTAAATTATTTATGTATAAATATTTATTTATAATAAATAAATAATTTCGAATGTTTTAAAATCCAAGCAGTGAATGGAAAACGCTTTGAAAAGTGTCGAAGGCTACACGGTGCCGTGAAATAACGCCGAAAAAAAAAAAAAGATGAATTTTGAACTATTACTTTCTCAAAATTCTCCTTTAGTTATCTTAGCATTTCAAATTTTCCTTCTAGTTATTTTAGAATTTGAGAAAATAATAGTTAAAAACTCGCGCGATTTTTGAACTATTATTTTCTAATATTTAAAAAATCGCGCGAGTTTTTAACTATTATTTTCTCAAATTTCCCCACTAGTTATTTCAGCATTTAGAACTTAGTTATACCTATATAAAATAATAGTTAGGTACATTATTTCTGCAAATTTTAAATATACTTTATATATAGTTCTCGGCAATTCTGAAAACATTTGCTTCGGCCTTATTTCTCAGGCAATGTTCGGCATTATTTCACTTTGTCAATGTGAAATAACACCGAATTCTGAAATTCGGCTTTATTTCGCTTTCACAAAGTGAAATAACGCCAAGTTTTTGAATTCGGCGTTATTTCGCTCGGCGTTATTTCACGGCACCAGGCTACACATATTCGAATCGCACGAATATCAACACAAAAAGAGCAAGTGACGGTTTTATTTGCGATTCGACACGAAATCTGAAATCTGAAAGCGAATCTGAAGAAGCCCAATCGAATACCACATTAAAAAAAGAAAATGTTCGATAGTAACAGCTTTTCAAATGAGCTGTCAACTGTGATTTGAATATATTTAAAATGTTTTTATTTTTACGGCGACGCACCTCGAAGCAGTGCCGGTATCGGTATTGTCGCTATCGATAGGTGTATTTATGACGAGAAATCAAAGAAAAAATAGAGTTCAGGTCTGGTAGGTCTTACCTCGTTGAGAGTTTACACAAGAAAACTTATGTTAGGTTAGTAGTTCAGTTCAAGCAATTAGGCTATAGAAAATGGCGTATGATTGAAGTCGTAAAGCGACATTTTACATAAAATTATAGGTTATACTCTAGTACAATAATGTATGGAAATGGTTTCTTAGGCCCCTTTGCTGATACCACTAATCTGACAGTTTATGACGTAGAAAAAGTAGCCCACACTGTTGAAAAAGGCTTACTAATGTACTATTTGACTTTCCCGAGTAGGTACTCAAGTACCGCTTCTCAATTTTGAGTACTATTTGTACTATTTTCAATTTTTGAAATACTAAATAAATCAGTTATTTGATCTACGGCCGTATTTTCCACCCCAAAAATGAAACCAAAGTCAAAAATATTAACTCATTAACCTACTTACTTAAGGTGGCGCTACAATCCGGGGTGGACCTGAGACTCAACCAATACGCCTCTCCAGTTAGCGCGATCTTTGGCTAACTGCCTCCAGTTGCGCACTCCAAGTTGATTGAGGTCCCCTTCCACTTCGGCGCGCCACCTAAGGCGAGGTCTTGCTCTACTGCGTTGTCCCTCCGGGTTGGAATCGAAGACTCTCCGGGCCGGAGCGTTGGTGTCCATTCGCTCTACATGTCCTAACCATCTTAGACGACTAATGCGTACTTTTCTGACCAGGTCGATGTCGCTGTACAGCTCGTAGAGTTCGCTGTTAAATCTTCTCCTCCAAATCCCGTCAACGCAAACGGGACCAAAAATCACTCGAAGAATTTTGCGTTCGAAGCAAAGGTTAGACCAGGCTTGGAATATTGTTCCCATATATGGAGCTCGGCCCCAAAACATTCACTTAACGTGCTTGATAGCATACACAGACGAGCAGTTCGACTCATTGGAGACCCTACACTCACATCGAATCTACAAACGTTGGTGCACAGAAGACAAGTCGCTGACCTATGCTTGTTCTATAGGTACTTCCATGGTAGATGTTCTGAGGAACTCAAAGACATTATCCCTCGAAATGCAACTTTTGGGCGCCCAACAAGACAGGCTGCTAATGCTCATGACCATACAGTACACTTGACAACCGCGAGGACATCAAATTTCAAAAACTCCTTCTGTTACAGGACAATCAAACTTTGGAACTCGCTTCCTGGGGATATATTTCCAGAAGACTACAATTTGCAGCAATTTAAGTGCAGAACAAACATACATCTGCAGACATCTCGGGGCGCTGTTGAAGCGTTATAGGTTCGCCTTTCTCGGGAGAAGTATATAAAAAAAAAAAAGAAAAAAAAAAAGAAGATCCTCATCCGTTTTTGCTAGGGTCCATGCTTCTGCGCCATAGAGCAGGACAGGGATGATGAGAGTCTTATATAGAATTTCCTTAGTGCTTCTTGACAAGGCCTTACTAATCAATTGCCGTCTTAGGCCAAAGAAACAGCGGTTGGCAAGAGTGATTCTTCGCTTGATTTCTGAGGTGATGTCATTTTCAGAGTTAATAGCGGATCCGAGGTAGACAAAGTCCCTAACTACCTCAAAGTTATAGCTGTCTATCGTGACGTTCTGTCCGATTCGTCGATGTTGTGTGTCCCTTCTTGTTGACCGCATATATTTTGTTTTACCCTCATTCACCACTAAACCCATTTTTGCTGCTTCTGTACTAATACTAGCAAACGCTCCAGTAACAGCTCGATGTGTTCTGCCAACAATGTCAATGTCGTCAGCGTATGCAAGTAGTTGCACAGACTTATGGAAAATTGTGCCTCTGGTGTTGGCTTGTGAGTTTCGCACAATTTTCTCAAGAATGATGTTGAAGAAGTCACATGACAGCGCTTCACCTTTGACATCAAAGGTCTCGGTGAGATTGTTTCCAACCTTTACGGAGCAGCGAGCGTTCTCCATCGTCATTCTGCACAATCTGACAAGTTTGGCAGGGATGCCAAAACTAGACATGGCTCTGTATAGCTCGTCTCTATAAATGCTGTCATATGCGGCCTTAAAATCGATAAAAAGATGGTGAGTATTGATCTGGACATCTTGGGTTTTCTCCACGATCTGCCCCAGTGTGAATATTTGATCGGTCGTGGACTTACCGACCGGGCCTAAAACCGCACTGATAGGGACCTATCAGATCGTTGACGAAAGGTTTCAGGCGTTCACACAGTACAGCAGACATGATCTTATACGCAGTGTTAAGGAGACTGATGCCTCTATAGTTGGCGCAGTTTAGAGAGTCTCCTTTCTTGTGGATCGGGCAAACGATGCTGAGGTTCCATTCATCTGGCATACTTTCCTCTAACCAAATTTTGGAGACGAGTTGGTGTATGCACTCTACCAAGTCATTTCTGGCTGCCTTGAAGAGCTCGGCAGGTAAGCCGTCTGGTCCAGGAGCCTTGTTGGACTTCAGCTTGGATATTGCTATTCTCACTTCATTTTGGTCAGGTGGACGGAAGTCTTGGCTTTCATCGTCCAGGTTGAATGGTTCGTTCTGCCTGACAGCGGGATTTGTGTCGTCTTCGCCGTTTAGCAGTCTGCAGAAATGGTTTTTCCATGTCCTCAGCACCGACTGTGACTCTACTACAAGGTTTCCTTGTTCGTCTCTACAGGTCTCCGTTCGGGTCTTGTTGGCATGACACGTTCTTTTTATCTTTTGGTAAAACTTCCGAACATTGTTCCTGGAGTATATCCTCGATCGCGCGCTTCTCATGCTCTCTCTTTTTTCTTCGGAGAAGCCGATGTTCTTCCCTCCTTTTTTGCTCGTAGAGCTGACGACCTGCTCTCGTCCTTCTATGCAGCGACGCTTCGTCGGGCCTCCGCTAGTTGTTCGGCTGCACGCGGTCTGTTCAGAGTTCGAACATTCCACGTGCAGATCCGAACGTCATTGTCCTTTTTCCGTCTTGCAGGGTGCAACAGTGAATCCTTCCTTATCCGAGGCTTTTGGTTGCTTCGCAACATAATTTGTAGGGTGGTAGGGTAGTTAACCCCACGCACAACCCCCAACCTGGAGGACCAGGCCCTTTCTGCGACCCCTTGGGCAAAAGGAGCCGGAATATTCCGGAGTCAGTAACCCGCTGCGGGGATGTGAGAGCTGCCGTTGACCCATTAAGGCCTCTTCCGCCACCATCTCTATTTCAACACCCTGACTAGTGTTGAAAATCCTCAATGACCTAAGCTCCAAATACGTCGAAGTAGCTCATTGAGGTATCTGCCATGTTGACTCTTGACGCCACCGTTGATTCAACCATGTGAATTCATCCGCCGTACGTCCTCTTTCTGAGGGGCTCATGTAAGACTCGAGCAGACAGTCAACTCCAACAGGGCATTATAGTGTTGCTATTTTCTACGTGTTCAACACTCGCACTTCTAAGTTTACTCATTAAACCCGAACATAAAATTAGTTTTTTTTACACTCGTCGGCATTTCGGATTAAATTTAAACTGTACTCTAGAGACCAGTAAGTATTTTATTTCGGGTTAATACTCAATTTCATGTTATTGATATTTCTTCGTTCGTAGTAGACAGGAAATAAGTGAAAGTGAAAAAGAATACAAAAAGTAGCGATAACCTAAAAAAAGAAAATGGGTTTAGTTCAAGTGAATGAAATATTGATGAATTTCGTCATCAGAAGACGAATTTATCGAAGAACTGATAAAACAGCATGAATCAACGTCGTCCTCGTCGTCGACTACATCGAATGTACAGGTGGGCTTGCGTTAATGATAACGATTTTGTGGATTTTGGAATATTTCCGGCTAAAAAAGAGGGATTTTGGAGGCTAAATTCATAATTAATACAATAGAAACTCAGCATACAACAAATCAAGTCGATTTCTACGTTACAAAAAAAGACAAAAAAAAAAAAATCTTCTGTGAAATTTTACATTACGAAGGTTTAATTTGGGTTAAACTCCGCGTTTAAATACATCTCTATCCAGCTGGTTTAATGCATGTTTTTGAGTGTTTATTTTAAACATAGAATGAATTTTTAAGCCCGATGATTTTCTTTAAATAATGCGGATGAAAAGGTCGGGTGTAAAATTAACTCAAATCTAATTAACAATCGGAGTGAATAATATCATCGGTTCATTGAAAATATGACGTTTTTTGCTTGAATTCAATATTTATGAATGCAAAATAAGTGATGTTTTATAGTACTATTTCTTTTCAGTTTAAAGTACAATTGAGAAAAGTCGATTTGCATCACTGGTAGCCCATAAGGTATTTAAGTAGAAATTAAATCGTTATGAGTAATATCATAGATAAATTGATTAAAGACCCACCACTTCATACAACGAAAATGATGCCAATTGTTCAATATCTACCTCCTCGCGACACATCCACTTTCATCGCATCATCCACCAGAGACAATACTGAGACCCCCAACTTCGGCCGATTTCCCGTTACCTTGCCTACAAGCAATACTTGTACGGAGTGTACACAATTTAGTGCGCTGGTATTGATACATAGAAATTCGTATTGACAAATGTCACGAAACCTCAACACACCAACACACCCTCAAAAAATATCAACAACTTCCGGTGACTTCCGGTGTCGGCAAAGTTGCTGCCAGCGTTCATAGAATTTTGTCCGTTAAATTTGAAATTATTCGTTATGCGTGAATAGTATTTTATTTTAGGAATAAGTGCACTTTTTCTGAAAATATTTATGAAAAATGATTACTGCAGAATGGCTGTAGGAAAATAAAAACATTTTGAGCAATTTTTCTTCAGTTATTAAAGAAAAATTTACTCGTGAAATGGAAGTTAATGATATTCAAAAGCGGAAAATACACAACAATGTTTGTCCTAATATGTTTCTAGTAAATAAAACAACTCTATCACATTCCCCCATGGTTGGTAGCGGTTGGCAGCATTGATTTTGTATTTTTTGTATGTTTTTACATGTCACACGGATTGTAAATTGACATAACACCAATAGGAAAACAAAATGGCGAATTTGAAAAAAAAAAAAAAAAAACTGAGGGGACCAGCGGCAAGAGGATTGTGAGTTGGGGGTCTCAGTATTGTCTCTGTCATCCACCATACACTACCAGTGAGCGAGGCGCGTCGAAAAACAACGCATTATCCTCATTCGAGCTTATGGTTCTCTCTGAGTTACGCAAAACCAGTTTGACTGTGCTTTGTTTGTACTATGGCTATGGATATGCGCTATGGCATTATGGGGGATGATGATAGTAAAGGTCAGCGATGCCAGATGTGGGATTTTCCCCATTTTGGGGAATTTTTCACTGAATAGGAAAAATGGGGAAAAGTGCTCTTAAAATGGGGGAAAAAAACGACATACACGAATGTTTATTAATTTTGCATCATTTTAAAATAAATCCCGAACATAAAAACATCACCGCGGTTATAGAATCTAAGCGATTTAGCTCTAAACGTATTTCGAACTTAACTTTACTCAAATGTATCGTTTTCACATTCTGTTCATTAACAACAACCCTTTTGCAAATTCAATATCAGATGTGAAGTTCGCCATTTTATTTGCTGCTCAACATTTTCTATAACTTTAACTGAAGCACCTTAAATATATATATATATATGTTTTTTTTATTATTTATGTACATTTTTAATTTATTTTTTACTTTTAACCTGCCTCGTAATGTATGATTCTGTTATTTATGAATTACATATGCTGCTTTTTAAATTTATTCGTTTTATTTAACTTATTAGTAATTTATTTTTTCATTAGTTTTTGCAGAACCTTACTTGAATTCATAGAATTTTAAACTGAAAGACTTTGAATACATACTTTCCTTCTATGTGTATTTAATATTCATTTTTTACCTTCTTTGTATGTATATAACTACCATAAACGACAATGTGTCTTATGGATTACCTATATTGCTTCTCTTTTTTTAATAAGTTTCTATATTTATTTATTGTTATCACTTTTTATTAAAGAGTAAAGACTTATTTTTGTTTTACCTGGATATTAACTTTTAGGCCAATGTATAGTAAATTAATTATTTATGTTTTACATTTTCATGAATTTTGCTTTACATCATAAAAAAAAAAAATGTCTTAATAAAAGAAAACATTACACCTATTATTTACCTACTATTCTTGAAGGAATGAAATGGTGGAAAAAATGGGGAAAAGCGGATATGAAATAGGGAATTTTTATAAAAAAAATCTCCCCAAAATGGGGAATTTCGGCAAAAAAAAATCTGGCATCACTGGTAAAGGTAATGGTCTAGTGAAGGTGATCGGGATCGGGGATGCGGGTGGCGAAGTTCTTACTCACTGAATATCCCTTATTATATTTATTTTCATTGCATTACTGATTATTTTTATTTTCTTATGACCACCCTGGGGGCAGATCACGGAAAACGATGATTGTCGGGACGACATGGTTTTTTTACATTTTTATGATCAAAATAAGTTATGTTCAGGCGTTTTTTTTTTTTTTTTTGATCATCGTAAGTTTTTAATACAATTGTGGAGAATGAAATAGATGGAGCTTTAAAATTGTTTCACTTAGTTGCTAGTTTTGGAGGTCTATCGTTTCGTAGATAGTCGTCTCAAGAGTTACGTGATTAGGACCCTACATTCTGTATTTTCCATAAATATGTGAAACCAATGTATACTTATTCCTAAAAAAAAAAAAAACAATTATCGTGTAACAATTAACAAACCATTTTAAACTTAACCGATAAAATTCTATGAACACTTTGCTCGCAGTGAAATTGCAAAGATTTGAAGTTGGGGTCTCAGTATGCTTTGTCTATACCTCTCGATTTTGAGGTGCATGTGAAAAGTTAGTTTATTGTGTTATTGTGTGTTTATTGATTTATAATTTTAAGTTTGGTATGGATATTGTATGTATTTGCAGGAGAAGCGAGTTTCGCACTTTCCCAGACACAATACTTTCTAAGCAAAACGTGAATTATGTAATCAAGCATTTTACTGCGTTTTCTTTACATAAATTCCCATCCGCAAACCAGAGCGAAAATTCAGGAACTCGATTTGTTTCAGATATGTACGTTTCTATAATTGTTGACTTTATTTTTGGGATGTGTCAGCTATAAAACTCTTAAAAATATGAATGAGAAATTTCGAAATTTTGAAAAATACATCTGTGGGTGCTATTGAAGTACCTAAATCGGATTATGAAAAAAGAAAGTTTCAGAAACCTTTTGTAGTTTTATAATTTCTCCGGATCTTTTTAGCTCTATGTACTTCACAAGAACTACAATAAATTTTATGTGTTTTTAAACCACTTCTGTAAATATTTTTGTTAAATGGACCTTAAGAGTTTAAACAGTCAAATAAATTATTCATAAAACTGACAAAGTCAGCTTTGGATAAAGCGGGGCTAACTGACTATGGCTTAAAATTTGTGCAGCATGTTTTACTTTCATTTTTTTGCCAGCTTCCAGTTCCGTTTAATATGCTTAAAAGTTAATTTATGTGATATTTTTGTGGCGTTGGTTTTTTCAACGTAATAAAGTTCTTCTATATAATTCAAGGTTACGAGGTTACGACACCTTCACTACATTTTATTTTATTTTTTTCATCAGGGTATTTCGACAACTTTTAATAAGGTGACATGGGTCGTAAATTCTGTACCTATATTTTTTGGGAATAGGTACCTAATGAAAAAAGTAAGGTGTTCCTTGAGTAATGCCAAAACTATACATATTAACAGTTTCTGCTATTTGATCCCTGATCACAAGTGAGGGTTCTTACCCGCAACCCAATGTTATGACAGTAATCAATATTTTCAAATACACGTCTTAAGATTTGGCCGCATATTGGTTTATCAGTAACATAGTAGCTTATTACATATTTCCTGTTTGAAAGTAGACGCCTGATCATAAATAAAACTACATATTTACCAATAATATTTTGTTCCCATTGCCATCTTCGACGTACCCAACTATATCATCATAGAAAGCATCATAGACTAAACTCCTTCTAATAGCGATTTCATCAAACACCAAAGAAGTCTCCCTCATATTTAGTTCCCAACTCGAAACCAATGTTTTCAGATTTTCCGTAACATTCCTATAAAATCCAGGCCTCGTTTTCTTAACTAACTGCCACCGTTCTATGGAGCTTTCTGGTGGAAAGTTAATTTTAAGTATATGTATTTCGTAAATACAGTAGGCGATTTATATTGTAACTCAGAAGCCAAGTCTCTTTCATTTTGTTTTCCAGTGGGAACATTTAGATTTTTTGCATAAGATCATTTTGCCAAATGTTTTACCATCGGCAATGAATCTATTATATTAGACAGTGGTGTAGTATTGTATTAAATTGTGATTTTATTGAATTACATATTAATATTATACTATACATTTATTTTAAATTATTCACAATATCGTGCATTGGCAGATGCCGTCAGCCGGATAAAGAGTGAATATTTGCAATATTGTTATAAACAAAAGTTAAAAATTTGTTAAACTCAATTTAAATTCAAATTATATTTCTATTAGAGCTTAACACAAATAATACTATA
Organism: Cheilosia urbana; assembly: GCA_946477585.1. Taxonomy (NCBI): domain Eukaryota; kingdom Metazoa; phylum Arthropoda; class Insecta; order Diptera; family Syrphidae; genus Cheilosia; species Cheilosia urbana. The sequence continues at coordinate 9,307,996 of OX297857.1, forward strand.
GGTATTTAAAATGCTTCTTCTACAATTTGTCGATATCGTCGATATTTCATAGCCGATCTTACATAACTTGAAAGTACATTCCAATCCTGACCATTTAAGCACAGAACAACTTCATCTTCCGTAAGTGTAGGCTTACCCCAATGAGCTCTTCTGATACTTCTTAGTATAGGACAAACTCCGATAAAATGCTGCACGTCTTCTTTCACCCGTAGATTACATAGGCTGCATTCTGAATTGCTGTCCGATCTGTGTGGCATATAGTTTAAACGAAGCAGTTCTCATCTGGCCTTAAAAATTGTTGAAATAATTTCTATACGATTTTGATCGTGGAAGTAGTTTTGCTGCATAAGATCATGGTTGAGTATTCGATACGTAAACCTGCTTTCACTCCGCTGTGCTTTGGCTTTACACTCCGCATGATGAGCTTCATCGATTTTCCTTAACAGCTCCTGTATATTTCCTTTCCACACATCTGCATTATATTCCGTTATCGGGACATTATGTTCGGCGCTCAATCTGGTCCATTCTTCGAAAAACTGAAGCTGTCCACGCACTGCATGTTTTGCCATTATATGCGGAAGGCGGTGGCTGGGAAGCGCCATTACATTCAATATATACTGCATAATGCGACCTGATTGTAAATGTGTACAGAGGAGGCAGACCTGTTTCTAGATGCAACATATAATTTGGTGTGTTTTCTGGAAGCCTGAAGATTTTATTTAAAAAATATCTTAAAAGTTTTTCTACTTCCTCAAACTGAGAGATACCCCAGACTTGTGCAGCATAACACAATATAGACCGAACGGCAGCATCAAAAACTGTATATTTAGAACTCGGTGGGATGTTTCTTTTGCCAAGCATCACCTTCCAATTGCAGTTGATTGCCCTCTTCGCTTCTTTTAGTTTTTCTTTAAGGTGGTATTTGAATGACATTGTAGGTGTTAAAATTACTCCAAGGTACTTATAAGTCCTAACAATCTCAACTTCCTCATTTTGCCACAACCATTTTTCTTGCCTTGCGTACCTTCCAGGTCCATTTCGTATCACAATTACTTTTGATTTAGCGAGGTTGACTTTGAGGTTCCACGTTGAACAATATTGTTGCATTTTATTCATCATCATTTGCATCATCGTTGGGGACTCCGCCATAATGACAATATCATCCGCATAGAGTAAAAGCTTTATATGTATACCATATCAAACACGATTCCGCCCTGTAGGAATGAAGTAAGGTCGTCAATGAAGATTGAAAAGAGGAGTGGGCTCAAAAGACAGCCTTGCTTTACCCCCATCTCTGATTCAAACCAATTGGAAATTTGTTTCCCATTCCATACCGCAGCCGTTATTTTTGTACAGGCTTTGTATAATCCTAAGCACTTTCGTCGACACTCCTAAATTGCTTAGTTTGCAAAACAAAGCATTTCTGTCGATAGTATCGAAAGCTGCCTTAAAATCGATAAAGAATAGATAAAGTTTTTTACCCTTATCCAAGTAAGCTCGTGCGATGCTTGTCAGGGTGAATATGTGATCAACTGTTGAGTGCTCCTTTCTGAAACCCGCCTGGAACTCGCTCAGTAAATCATTTTCCCGTACCCAGTTTGTCAGGCGTTCTAAGATGATTTCGGTAAATATTTTCATAGCGGTGTTCATGAAGGAAATACCTCTATAATTGTTCGGATCATTCGGGTCTCCTTTTTTGAACAACGGAAATAATATGCTTCTTTTAAAGCTATATGGTACCTCACCCATTTCGAAAATGTAATTGTATGCCACGGTTAGTTTTTCAAGGAATCCATTTGTCGCAAACTTAAAAAACTCGTAGGGAATGCGGTCATCTCCTGGTGCTTTATTTAAGCTACAACGATACAATACATTGCAAACTTCTCGCAGCGAAATCTCACTGTCTAGAGAGTCCACTCTTGTGTATGGAAGAGCATAGCTTAACAAGTCAGAACTACATGGCGGATTCAATAATGACTGGAAATGATCGGCAAGTACAGTCATTTCAACATGGATGTTTCTTGCAAAACCTATGCCGTTAATGCTGACAACTTTCCAAAAAGAGTAACTGTCTTTTGTTCCTGCAAGTGATCTTGTCAGTTGTTCCAAGTAAAGTGATTGCTTACGTCTGCAGATGTTTTTGTACGCCTTTTTTGCTTCATGGTACATCATTTTTGCCGTGCTGGTGTCTAATTCTCTGACCAAACGTAAGTGGGAAAAAGATTTTCTCCTCGCAGCTACACACTCCCAGTCATACCATTGTTGTTTTCTCTTGTACCTTCCGGAGAGTTGAAAGTTTCTAGCAGCATCCGATATACAAGAAACGAGAGCGTCCACACCACGATCGGAGCGAATTTCGCTGTCATTTATTTCGTTCAGTCTCAGATCCAGGTTACATTTGTAAATTGCGGAGTAACTCATCTTCCATTTGAACTTGGGCAGTAGACCTAGCTCCGGTGTTACAGATCGTAGCGGTAGTCTTGAATGAACTAAGACTGTTAACGGAAAGTGGTCCGAAAACGTTTGTTCATTTACGCTGAGGTCCGTCACATACTCCACTTCCACACGTATAAAACAGTCTATGGTTGAACATGCAGTGCCTCTTAAAAAATATAAATTACCCTTTCTGTCACTCTTAGATCGGCCGTTAAGAACTGACAGACCAAAAGATTCGCACATCTCCATGAGTTTTTTCCCGTTTCCATCAATTTTCGTATCCGTTGCGTACCTCTGGAAACTTAAAGATTGCGATAGCAGCTGAGGCTCAACCTCTAGTATCTGCGAGTCTCCTACTCGAGCATTGCAATCCCCAATTACCATTATATTTTCATTATTCAATTCCACTAGAAAATCGCTCAAGCAAGTAAACTCATCCATTCAACTGTTACAGTTTATATATACTGGTACTAAATACAACTTATCATTCCTCGTGACTATTTCTATTAAAAGTCTATTGATTTCGTTTATAAATTTGCATTCAATTTGGCTCTTCAGTTGGTTTTTGATGCCATACAAGCAACCTCCACTCGGTGTAGTATATTTTCTTTAACCTATTTTAACCTATGTCATCTTCCTTAAAATGACAAGAACATGCTTATGAATTTTTAATTTTCAGAGGGCCTGCTAACGAACATGCATCATTCACTTTTTAGACATTTCCGTATTTGCATCTGGAAATTAAAAAAAAAAAAATTGGGCTGTCACGTTCCGCTTTCATGCAAAAAACCACAACGCATCGTAGGTACTCCCCAAATTTCTCTTCGATTGCACATTTCCATGATGATATCACAAAACTATTCAAAATTGCAAGACTTCCTATATCAACCCGCATCAACAATCAGTAACATCAGTAATGCAATGAAAACACAAATAATAAAGGATATTCAGATTCAGTGAGTAAAGGGCCCAACCCATAGAATCCGTCGCGTCCGTTGCGGCAACGTTATCGACTGACAGTTTAATAGAATACACAGTAGCTTATGGAAGGTGACCCATAAGCAGCACACGTGCCGGATGCGACGGATAGAGTAGGTTTACTTTCTACTTTTCTGTCCGGCGCACAGTGTTGCCGCAAGCTTTTTTAAAAGTGTAGCAATTTTGTTCAAAAAGTGTAACGAATGGATAAAAAATGTAAAAAATTGGAAAAAAATTTAATAATAAAATCATCGTTTTTCAACTCAAAAAAATCTTCATTGGGAACTCTTTATCACATTTCAAAAAAGCTCTTTTTTGACCTACATGTCCATTTTGTGTTTAACAAATAAGAAAAACAAAAAACGAAACAAAATTATTAACCATCGAAGTAGGTAGATTTCAATTTCTATTTCACAAACTTTATTTACCACGAGATGTAGAACATTGTCAACGGCGACGCGGCGAGACAGAAAAATATTGTTGTCTTTTCTCGTTCCCTCCCATTCCCATTCCCATTCCCACTCGCAGTTTAACGTTTTGCACAACTTTTGCTCTGTGTAAACAAACAAATACATTGACAGAAATTGGTAGAAGATTGCTCGAAAGAAAAAAGTGCTGCCAGTTCAAATTTTCAATATTTTTAATGAGAAAAACAAAAAAGAATTTTAATGGGAAAAAATGTAACAAAGCGAAAAAGAAAGTAACATTTTAACAAAATTATAAAATAATTAAAAAGTGTAACACTTTTGTTACACTTGTAACATTGTGGCACCGCTGCCGGCGCACCCGTTGACGGTTGGCACAGCGTGAGAGAGAGAGAGAAACTGTCATCGGCTGTCACCAGTGCTCTTATATCGTGCGAGTTCTTCCTCGTTGCGGGAATTTCGGTGTCCGAAAATCCTTCTGTGAGAAAAAAGAAAATGTTGCAATAAACAATCAAACTAGAATTTTTTTTTTAATTTCATAAAAATATGTGTCCACATTTCACAATGTAAACACCACATTAAAAAAGAGCTTATTTAAATCGCCTTTTAGCAAGATTTTTTTGTATCAACATTTTCTTGTACAAAAAGGTAATCATAATAATACTAACAAACTGTGATTTTTATACCAAATTTAATTTAATGTGATAGTCTTTCCGTAAAATATGAATTTTACTTTTAAAAGTTCGATTTTTTCACAAAAAAACACCTATCAAGAGAATTATGTAAAAGGGAATTTTAGTATCATGGAAAGGGAAAAATGACCACGTTTCGTGGGGCAAATAATGATGGGGTAATCAAAATACTGCCACCGTATGCGACGGATTCTATGGGACTGCTCGTTCCGTCGAATGCGTTAATATTGACGAATCCGACGACGCGACGGATGCAACGGATTCTAAAGGCTGGGCCCTTAAGAACTGCGCCTTCCGCAAGCCGCATCCCCGATCACCTTCAATAGAACATTACCATCATCCTCCCCCATAGTGCGATAGCCATAGCCATAGTACAAACAAAGCACAGTCAAATGTCAAACTGGTTTTGCGTAACTCAGAGAGAACCAAAAAAATCAAATGAGAATAACGCGTTGTTTTCCGTATGCGACGGATTCTATGCTCGTTCCGTCGAATGCGTTAATATTGACGAATCCGACGACGCGACGGATGCAACGGATTCTATAGGCTGGGCCCTTAAGAACTGCGTCTTCCGCAAGCCGCATCCCCGATCACCTTCAATAGAACATTACCATCATCCTCCCCCATAGTGCGATAGCCATAGCCATAGTACAAACAAAGCACAGTCAAATGTCAAAGGGATAACGCGTTGTTTTTCGACGCACCTCGCTCACTGGTAGTCAGTGTTGCCATGAGAATCTTGCTCGTTAAATGGTTTAATGTTATTTGTTGTGCGTCTATAATTGTCATTAATATGACAATTCCATTAATAAAATCCATTTTGTTTAGTTATTTACAGTTGTAATTGTATTGCTTGAATTCGAATCAGCTTTGTACTTGCTTTTTTTTCTGTGTCTTTATTTATTTAATTTTTCTTCAATTTTTGTCTCTCATTTCATGTGTATGAAATTATTCCTCATGTCTAAAAAAGCCCTAGTACTTTGTTGATAAACAAATAAATATCATTTCATCAAAGCGGTCTGCCAAACATTCTCGGACAGTGGCGACCTCAACCAAGCAAGTTTAACCTTTGTATGCAGCTAACATTGCCATAGCTTTTTTTTCTTGTTTCTCTTGCTTTGATGTGGTAATATTCTAAAGATGCAGGAAACCGCGATACCAAAATGCACCATTCGCAAACTGTGCCAACTAAAGAGGCATCAGCTTCCTTAACATGCAAATTCAACTATTCGTTTTTGTGGGTATGTTTTACAAAAACTTTATTATCGCACTATAGTCGACCCCTTACCACTGGTAGTGGGAAGTCAACCTTTTGACCGTTCTAAATTACAAAACTAAACTGAATTTACATCAATTATTTCCTACTATTTTTGCAGAGGTTCGTCAACCGCAATTATCTGTAAGCGATGCCTCCGATAAGTGTTTCCACTTTGTAAAATCGTAGATCTGTGATGTACACATTAATAGACCTTGTAGTATCTTTACTGTTGCTGATTTAGACATTATTGTACTTCATTTGTGGAGTATTAGGCGTTTTTTATTATGCCCACGTGATCTATATATATCGTTGATTTCCATGGTTTACAACCATGGATTCAACTGCATTATTGTTGTAAACCAAAAATGATCTATATGGATCATGCGGGCATAATAAAAAGCTCCTAGTGTGTCTTAACGGGCTTGCTTCCACATCTTACGAGGAATTCTTGAAACAAACAAAATTATATAATATTCCAATTCATTGATTTTTATACGTTTTTAAAAGGTATTTAAGTACTAAACGAAGATACTTAAATTATTTGTTTACACACATTTTTTTCAAAGCAGAAGACATTGATTTTTTTTGACATAAGATCAATCACCTTATCTGGATCAAAACTAATATCAACATTAATCTTGCATTGCCCATAACGCTTGGGTACACTGTTTTAATCATTTTCATAGTTGAAAATGTTCTTTTAACGCTAGCTGTGGTCACTGGAAGCGTTGCCAAAACCATAAGCAGGAAGTTTATACCTCTAAAGTAAGTGTTGTCACATAGGTCAAGCTTAGCTTTTCCATTTCGTCCACTTACTTAACTGCAGCAAAAGCTGGGAGAAGGGCTTGATACAATGGTAGAACGTCTTCGTTGATCATGAATCTGTCCGTAAGATGTTGTATTAACGAATCTATGCAAGGGATCAGTATAGACACTCTAAAATAGGCTTCAATAGAAGAGGTTTTTAGATTGGAACGCGTTGTTTATTTCAATGAAGTCTTGAGAGCTTTTCAAATAAGTTATCGGGAAACAGCTGTCAGTGTCAAATGAACCTTTGATTTAAAAAGAAACCACCAGATGGCCAACCCTTTATATTTTATTAATGATAGACAGGTTTCCAAACCTACAACTAGTGTGACAGCTGAAGAATTCTGAAAAGTCGCAAGAAAAAGGGCCAATGAAAAAAAAAAGAAAAAAAAAGAAGAGCCATTTCTGAAGCTATTCTTCAAATCTAGAATTTTTGAACCATATTTAACAAGCATCGGCACTATAATAGTGTTATGGTTGGCAACTGCGGTACATTTTAAAGGTTTTCATTTGGAAATAAGTTTGCGAAGCGTCTTTTTCAATGGAACAAAATAGCAAAAAATTGCGCTAGGTTCTCGAAAAAAAGTGCCAAACTGCAACCTCAGTCGCACAACGGTCACGCTGCCTACAGCCGCACTGATCGCCTTCAGGCATTTGCAGTCTGTTATCGATTGAATACAATTTTTTATTTTTTATTTGTTTCAAAAACCCCAGATATGAACTCTGTTCAGCCCTTCTGATGAGGTTATAAATATTCAACACGGTTCCCAATTCATAATTGAATCACAAATACACGAATGGTTGTTAAAGGCTAAGCCTGAGTTGCTTATAGTTTGTTTCAGATACATGACTGTAGAAAGCGACAAGCGTGACAGCATGCACAATAGCTATTGTTAGCAACTGCACATGCTTTGTCTCAATTCGTAAATATAATTTCAAAACGATGCGCTGTACTAGCAACAAATTTTAGTCTCGACACGAATTTACGGAAACTCACAAGTGCAAAATTTGTATTTGGAAAATACTATAGCTATTTTGAATTACTAAAATTTGAAGTCATCTTTAATGGTAGGTAAGGCCCGATGAAAACTAGAGTTACCTGCTGCCAAAATGCTTACTGCGCCCTTGTGACATAGATAACCGAAATCTGTCAAAATTCTAGAACCTTCCTTTCATTCCCAGAAGCAGAACCATATATCCTGCGAAGCGAGAGTGAGCAACTGGCTTTGGGATGCTCTAACCCAGTGGCGTAGCTAAATCTTAACAGTTGTTAAACATTTCTATGGATATAAATAAATAAGTGAAACCGAATGAGATAAAATAGACTATATAGCTTTGACATTGTGCCGGAATTTACCTAACGCTCAATTTCTAGTGATTGCGTCGGCATCGAAAGTTGCTGTCACAATTTTTGGGCTGGTAATATACCTGTAGCGGCAGGCAAACATTTAACTCAATTTATTTGTGAAATGAAAGAATTCAAGGGTACAAGGGATATAGTATTTTTCCTCTTGGCATCTGAGTTCATTCATCGTTGCGGTTTTGCATTAATGATTGTATTGGGGGGAAGTTTTAGCTAGCTATCCATCTGTCTTCATGGTATTGTGAACAAATCTTCTGTGTTTTTCTTTTTCATATGTACGTACGTATTCATATTGTACTGCATACGCCGAATATTTTGTAGGTACCTACATACTCGTATGTATGCGGTAAAGGAGAAATTATACTTTCAGGCGCGTAAATAGCTAGGTGTCTAATGTGCGGCTTGGTGCGGAACAGGTTTTCTTAATATATACATTTTTAAGGTCGTTTTTGTATTTATTTATTTTTTTACATTCGTTTGTCAGAATCGGTTGTTGATGTTGTTGTATTTACTTTTTCTGACCGGCTTATGTGTGGGTAACTGAATTTTTGTATACTTTTTACTAAATAGGCAAAACTCGCGAACTTTGATGATACTTCAAAATAAAGGCGCTCGAAATCTTGTATTTCACAAAATGTATGAATACATTCTCTCCAAAGTCCGCACAGATGTACAACGAACAACAAACCGTCAATCTTAGGTTGGAATAGCTTTGGTTTGTCGGGAGACTTACGTCTGAATACCTGGACCTTACTAATAATCACTTTTAAACGTCACACGAAATATTTTGTCGGTCACAATTGATAATTTCATAAGGGAATTCTCGCTATTGTTGTGAGTTCGTAAAATGTAGCTTGAACACTATACTCTGTTCAATTTATATTTTCAGTACAGGGAAGATAGGCTATTTGCCTTTCACCCTTACTATTATGGATTTTAATAAGCTGTCTCCATTTAAAAGCTCTCACATGGTTGCCATAGTGAGCACTATAAATTGGCATACTTCTCTCACAAATATCTGTAGGGCTACCAACTACCAACACTTTATTAAGAAAAAATGGTTTAACTGCATATTAACAGATCCTTCAGATATACAAAATAATTAAAGGAGTGCCTAAAACTGTATGGCAACATCCCACATAATCAAATTCATTTATTCGCTCTCAAAAGCTTTAAAAAGCACCAAAACCGAAAGTTCTTTGACAAAATTCAAAGAAAAACCCTTAATGATATGCCAAAATTGACATATGGTAACATTTCTCTGATGTGCTTCAGTCACTCACACTGCTTATTTTGGTTGATGATAATAGCAAGCGAACGCAAGACGATCGTGCTCATTCAGCCCGAGGCTGTGTGGCAGACAGGTTGTGGTGGGATGTATGCGAATTTTAGGAGAATTACAACAACAAATTCTTTGTACAGTACAGTGGTTTCGTTTTTATTTCAGTGGCAAATCTTTTGTTTGAGTGCCGTGAGAGTAGCTACCGGCACCACAGGTAGAAAAAAGAGCTTCCCATAAGGCCTCTACTGAAAATATAAATTGAACAGAGTATAAGTATGATTATAAGCTTCGCACATCGTGATACCTCCTTTTTAAGGACATCATGCGTATTATTTGTTTAAGTCCCTATTATGTTTATAGTTTTGGGAAACATTACATTTTTGAGAACTATTTTGGGCACCCAGAAATGAATAAGCGCTATCTCACATAACTCAGTAGTTAATCGTGTCAATCCGTGACATGGTGACGTCACTATGACGTGCAAATTTATCTCAAATTTGTACATTTTCGAGTAAAGAATACAGAAATGACACGGTTGCCAACACGGTACATTTGGGACAAGGTCTTTGTCTTTCTCAATGTTTCTTTGCCCTTTGTCCTTCCCGACGACTTCTCAGTCCCAAACTTTATTTATAAAAAAGAAAATTAATTCAACAAAAAACTGAAAAATAGGGTAACGTAGGTAACACATTGCGAACGTACACAATAATTGTCCCGAAGCTATGTTTCAAGTTGGCAACCCTGGAAACGACCACAAAAAAATATTTTTTTTTCTGCCTAAACGGCCTAATTCTACTTCTTCTATTTTTCAACATTTTAAAAAATGGCGTTTTGATTTTCCAATAATAACCCTATAATTTTTTGTACCTCAATGCCATTTTTTTAGGTGTGCGTCGCGAGTGGTTTTGTTTGTCGTGGTGTAACGGCGTATTGCACTTGCAACTTTTTTCGCTTCATTTGTATGTAAACGCACTTTGTATAGGTATATTGCTTTTAATTAACAAGAAAACAATTTTTTAGTGTGACGAAAAACTTTAAACAGCGCTCCTGAAAATCATACATTTTGGAAAATCATCACTTTGCCGTGAAAGCGACAAAATAAATGTATGCAAAAAATTGAAAAATATTGCATTTTTGTGTTGTTTCTAAAGACTTGAAATATATATATATATGTGTATTTCTCTGTTTAATATTGCTTTACCGCGAGTGCTTACTTTTAAGTTTGTTCACCGGAAATGAAAATCTGTAAAAAAAAAAAAATATTGGTTTGAAAAGGTTAACTTCATTCAGCAAAAATCATGCCAGCATTTTGTTTTAGCATGATTTCATGCTGTAGCAAAAAAGATTTTCAGGATTTTGGTTTAGCCAAATTATGAATTAACATAAAAAACATAAAAGCAAAGCAGACGAACCTTAAGGCTAGTACGCTGCTCAAGTGAAGTGAAATTTTCACTGCTCTCCAGAAAATGCTGTGAAATCGAAAGTGAACATTTTTGTTGGAGATTTTCGTGGAGAAATTATTGCAGGGTGACTGAGCTGAAAAAAAATGTTTTTTCTGGGAATTCCATAAGATTAAGGATAGCTATAGTATAAAATAAACATTTTTTTCACTCTTATTTTACTTAAAATGAAAACAGATGGAGGAAAGAAATTGCGAATTTTGTTTTATTGTAGTTCATAGGTTCTAGAAGTGTTTGATTTTGGCAATAATATCTGATTTGTACATAAGACCAGTGTAACACATTTTAAGAATCAAGAGTGCATAGAGAGTATACCGCACCTTTTGAAAGATCCGGGAATTATATTGATGTGATTACTGAACCTCATTGTAGTAGAACATTCGAATACTGCTGTATTCTTATTCGCAAAAGTTTCTTATGTGTATGTGGTATTTGATTATGCTTCTTCAAATTCGCTCCTATCCTATCTTGCCAAGTCGAACGGTTTCGTTCTTTGAAGCCGGCGCAATAAATTGTTCTCGTCCAAAATTTGTCGGACTGTATTGTTGACATGTCCGATCAGTCGGCTTCTATGCTTTCTCGCGAAGCTTCTAGTTTCAGCTTCAATTGTTGGAATTCCGAGATCTCTGTGGATATCGTCGTTTCTAATATACCATGGTGCTTGTACAATTTCTCTAAGCACTTTATTTTGAAAAGTTTGTACGGCTCTGTTTTACGTATGACTATAACTGGGGCCTAAAGCTGCTCTATAAATTTAGAATTTTCGCACGATATTTAACAAGAGTATAGGCTCACTTGACGTTATACTAGTATTGTGATACGCAACCGCGTTACATTTTAAACATATTTATTTGGCAAACCCAGTTGTTTTAAGAATTTGCGAAGTTCCTTTTTCAACTAAAAAAAAGTAAAAAAGAGCCAAAAAATTGTATTAGAGTCCTAGAAAAAAGTGTCAAATTGCCGCACAACGGTCTTGCCGGTCCAGCGCGCGGTGCACTCACACACTCAAATCCGATTCGGAACGTTCCCTAGCGCAATTGCGACAAAAACCGCACAAAATCAAGGCACAGACTTATTGTGCAGTTCAAACAATAAATATACCCCTGTTTCCGAAATTGTCTATCGACCGCCGATCGACACAAGACTGTAGAGGTAGACTGATTTCAAAACAGCTTCGTCGCTGGCGTGTACAAAGAGTATACATTTTTCCACCCCTGAGAAAAGGGAAATTTGAAAAAATTTGCACTTCTCAAATGTTTATGGATGAACATTTGAGTTTTGTGATAAGAATTGATTGAGAATTGAGTTGGTAGGAACCTACTATTAAAAAGGGTTAGCAGAAATCTTTTGTAGAATCACATTTTATTAGACTTCTTACCGAATAACCTTTCTGCTCAAGTGAAGTCAACAACAGGTAGATTTGGCGGGTGTTTATAATTTATTTTTATAAATAATGGTAAAAAATGACAATGTGGAGAATAGCAATACCAATTTCATTTCATCAAAAATGATCTAAGAAAAAATATGACTTTAATTGTGCGCAGATATTTTAATTGCTGTTTTTTCGCGATTTTCTTTTAAGAAATAAGGGATTAATCTTTCAAGATTTCAACCGAAAGTCAACTACTCTTTACTTGATCGAGTTTCTGGCATCAACTGCAGCAGCATCAAATTCAGCTGCAACCACTTCAGCTGCATTTAAGCAAAAACTTAACTATAAAAATACAGATCGATGAAACTAAATGCAATAGGTACCTACCTACATTTTCTTTAATTTTAGTACTATCTTTTTTCAACACTAAAAAAGTTTAGTACAACATTAGCTACTAATATTTATTCCAGCATTGATCCGAATACGATCAGTAATAATTACGAATTGTTTATTTAAAGACAGATATTAAAATTCGCTTCAAGTCAAATATTGCTACACCAATTTTATTTATATGATGATAATGTAAAAACTGTGTGGTCGATTTTCGACCACTGGGCGAACCTAGTTATTATAAGACTTCACCGAACTTGGAGTGTTTAATGTTAACTAGAGTTCGTCCGGTGGTAATTTGAACCTTATAGTGACTTATACACAACATATTAGGAAAGAAATTATACACAAAATTGTATCGCTGCACAAACTTCCCATCAAAAAGAATCAAGCGAATATGTGAAAGTGATTCTTAACTATATGCCGTCGCCTATTAATATATAAGATTATTTTATATGATCATATATAATATATCATATTGTGATGTATGATTTATGTAATGTACCTATAAATTATTATGATATAAGGACATTCTCGTGTTTAGCATTAAATATACTTTCTGTGTTTTCCATTGGACCCAAGAGATCGCCCTTACTGCTCAAAAAGCTAGTCGAAAACTAGAAACCGTACAGGGTGTTATATTTCTAGCAGTTAGTTTTTCAAATTTGAAACACTTTTTTCAGCGACAACCAATTCGACAGCAGCTGATTTGTGCTCACTCTGTGTTAGCAAACCAAACGCTATCAAAGTTCATATGGAATTATTAGGTTAGAACACAACATGCGTCTTATTAAACAGTCACTTACCTGTTCTAAACTGAATTTAAGATAGGTACCACCATAGTTCCCAATTTTTAAAGTTTGTTGGAGATACGGGTCATTCACTAGCAGCGTAAATAAACGTTCGCTGGCAACTGTTCTTTTTAACAGGATCGACCAATCCGTCTGTCTGTTGACTTTTCGTAGTAAATCGCAAAAGCCAAAGTGGTCGCTTACACTTTGCTTTTGCGTTTTAGGGGGGAAAAAACATGGCAAGGCGGAAAAAGTGAATGTGCCCATTATAAGTTTGACAAGCTAAATACTCGATATGTGACATTTCACAGAGAAGGGTTTCTTCCTCAATAACTTATAAAATGTTTAAAATGCACACCTGGTCTAAGATGCTTGCTTGTGAAAAATGTCAATAAGAGAAACATTTTTTTTTATTCCTCTAGCAGCTAGTGTTATTGATACAAAATGTATAATAAACTAAACAAAGTAAATAATACTTTCTTTATTGTCCTTTCAGACTTGCCCTTTACGTATATGAATACCTGCTGCACGTTGGCGCACAGAAGGCGGCACAGACATTTCTTTCTGAAGTAAGTCACGATTATTTTTCTATATTTAGTTCGTTTTTAATAAAATTTCCTTTATATAAATTCCTTTCGCTAAATTCTTGATTTCTTTTATTTCCCACAAAAACAGATCCGATGGGAGAAGAATATAACGTTAGGAGAGCCGCCTGGGTTTCTGCACACGTGGTGGTGGTAAATACATTTTTTTTTCTTGTTGCTTCTCCCCGTTAGCTTTTGTTACTTTCTTTTACATTGTAAGAGAAGCACAATAACGAAACCCGCATTAAATTCCTTAAATCGTTTACGTATTTTCAGTGTATTTTGGGATTTGTACTGCGCAGCACCAGAGAGACGAGACCAGTGTGACCATTCATCAGAAGCTAAAGCTTTTCACGATTATGTAAGTGTACTATTGTTTTTGTCATAAATAGCGCCACCTCAGGAACGTGCGTCTTGAAATGTATAATTTGTGTGTGTATGGGTGTAAGAGGGTGGGAACATTCATGCATACTTATGCATTAACAAAACAAAATAAATCTCTGGTTCAAGGTATCCTTGCAGCAACGTGACGACGGCACAAGAAACCTATATCACGCTGTCTAGTTCGTATTCCTTAAATGCTGAACTGTCGAAGGATCCGGTCATTTGGGGGAAATTATTATTCGGTTTTGCCATAAGTTGGCAGTTACAGTTATCATGTTTACCATTTGAGGTAACTCAAGAAGCATTTTTTATTAAAAGTAAGGGGTTTCGTAACGAGAGTATTTGGTTTTCTTTTGGTCTGTTTTACGTCTTATCGACGAAGAGCACCACCTCATCTACCCCGTGATAAGCTATGTTGAAGCGAGGTTGTTGAGTTGTTCCTTTCAACCAAGGTTTTTTTTTTTTTTTTGCCTAACCTAGTGTGGAAAGCTATTTGCTGTTGTTAAGGTTCTATAGTAGTATTGACAGTCGTATTTCTTTTTTTGTATTTATAAGTCATCGACGACATCATTTTGATTCAGTACAGTATGTATTGCGAGATGGGACAGATGTAAAAACGTATTTTGCCTAACATATACACGTTAGGTATCAAAGAGCGTGTGTATTTGGCTGTGGCTCTCCTGTTGTACGCAACAGTCAGCTTCTTTACTCTGTCAAACAAAAATTGTCAGTACAGGGAAGATAGGATGTTTGTCTCTCAGTCTGGTTGCAATGACTTACATAAATCTGTCCCTCTTTAAAGCTCTCAAAGGGTTGCCGTAGTATGTATGGTAATTCGCCATGACTTAGAGAGCAATACTATTGGGGTCACCATCTTCCAATTTAAAATAAAAATATTGCTGAACGAAATAAATTCCGTTTATCTTTTTCCTTTTTCCTAATCGCTTTGGTTTGTTTTCCAACAAAAAAATAAAAATTTCACAAACAAAAAACAATCAAAACGAAATATAAAGATATACACAAACAGGTAATTGTAATACAAAATTATATAGCCACGATGCAATGGCATATACCGAAACAGATGGTAAAAGGACTGCACTTGCGCATTTTTGAATATAGACATAGATACCTGGATAAAAGATTTGTTTAAAAATGATTGCCCAGTGCAGTGCAGATCTTCGCGGAAACAGTAGCAAAAAAAGGATCATAAAATCCTTTCAAGGCTTTACCTTTACTGAGGACGAGTGACCGGATGTAGTAAAACCCAACGATCTACAATAAGCAGTATAGGTTTACCTGCTTTATCATTTTGATATTCCAGTGCGAAAAACTGTTTGATGAACTAATAGACAAATATGCCAAAAATATGCTCTTCAAAGTGAAACATGCATTTATACGCACATTTTTATTAAAATATTTAATACGATATCCCAAAAAGAAATGCTTTTTCTTAAATCCGGTTGCCCTAGTAAACACTATTAATTTATTGCAATATTACTACAACGCATATATGATGTTTTACCTTTTCAGTCGAGACTTGTTACGTTAATGTATTAAAACACGTCACGAATGAACCTTATATCTAAAAGACAACATTCAAAAAATGGTTAAACTGAATATTATTGGATCCTTCAGAAATACAAACAAATTAAAAACGAATGGCAACACCCCACATAATAATTCGCTCTCAAAAGCACCAAAACCTAAAGTTCTTTGACAAAATCCAAAGAAAACCCCTTAATGATATGCTTTCATTGATATATGGTAACACTCTTCTGATGTGCTTCATTCACACACACTGCTTATTTTGGTTGATTTTGCCGCGGCTGTGTGGCAGACTGGTTATGGTGGGCTGTATGCGAATTTCAGGAAAATTACAACAACAATTCTTTGGAATGCCAGTGGTTTCGTTTTTATTTCAGTGGCAAATCTTGTGTTTGAGTGCCATGAGAGTTGCAACAGGCACCACTGGTTGAAAAAAAGCTCCTCCATAAGGCCTGTACTGACAATTTTTCTTGGACAGAGTATAGTCATTGTTTGTTCTCCCTCCGTCTTAGGGTAGATTGGTTTTATTTTACAGCTGACAGCGACAAGAAATATGCAGATTGATTCATGCACCGCATGTTTCCAAGTGTGGTTCTCCGAAATGAAAGCTTGGGTTACGTCTTTTCTTAGAAGTGTCCTTTTGGATATTTTGGGAATGCAAATTTAATAGGTCCTTCAGAAATTTTAGGTATTTATATAGCAAAGCTGTCTATATTCTCGTAAGGGCCTGTTGAACACTACGATTAGATTTGTTCTATAGAACAAGGAGAGGACAAACCACACTTCCAGAATCTTAACTTCCTACTAGTTCCGCATCGCAATGGGGAAATCCTTTATAACTAAGACTTACTTACTTAAGGAGGCGCTACAGTCCGGGGTGGACCTGGGCCCCAACCAATACGCCTCTCTAGTTAGCGCGATCTTTGGCTAACTGCCTCCAGTTGCGCACACCAAGTTGGTTGAGGTCCCCTTCCACTTGAGCGCGCCACCTAAGGCGAGGTCTTCCTCTACTGCGTTGTCCCTCCGGGTTGGAATCGAATACTCTCCGGGCCGGAGCGTTGGTGTCCATTCGCTCTATATGTCCTAACCATCTCAGACGACTAATGCGTACTTTTCTGACCAGGTCGATGTCGCTGTACAGCTCGTAGAGTTCGCTTTTAAATCTTCTCCTCCAAAGCCCGTCAACGCAAACGGGACCAAAAATCACTCGAAGAATTTTGCGTTCGAAGCGCCCAAGAAGATCCTCATCCGTTTTTGCTAGGATCCATGCTTCTGCGCCATAGAGCAGGACAGGGATGATGAGAGTCTTATACAGAATCTCCTTAGTGCTTCTTGACAAGGCCTTACTAATCAATTGTCGCCTTAGGCCAAAAAAACAGCGGTTGGCAAGTGTGATTCTTCGCTTGATTTCTGATGTGATGTCATTATCAGAGTTTATAGCGGAGCCGAGGTAGACAAAGTCCCTAACTACCTCAAAGTTATAGCTGTCTATCGTGACGTTCTGTCCGATTCTTCGATGTTGTGTGTCCCTTCTTGTTGACAGCATATATTTAGTTTTACCCTCATTCATGAGGGTATAACTAAGACAGTTCGACTAATAATAGAATGGAGATAGTTAAGCAGATAGTTTTTTTTTTAGATTTAACGTTCTCCTAGTTGCCTCTCGCTGAACGCGGTTTACAAAAAAATGTTATTTTGCAGTTCCTATTTTGTGGGCAAGAAATCTTATTTTACCATTTCTAGTATGCGCCTTTCAGTCGAGAAACCCTACAAAGTGACTGGAACTGTTTTATTGCACATGAGGCTAGTTAACTTTGCTGAGTTTTTATTTCTTGCACGAACTGCAGGGACCTAAAATTGTATACCAAATCCGAAAAGCTGATTACAGAAGTTCCCTCGGACAGTTATATTTTCGGATATAATGCGCGCACCAACTATACTTCACTTCATATTTCCTGGTACGCATGAAGATCATAAACTGTCGACCATTTGTGGATCTATCTCAACAACGCGTTGAACATTTTAATATTTCAAACAATACTGAACATTATAAGATCTGGACATTCTAGCAGCCTAAACAAATTAACGACGTCCAGTACAGAATTTAGTATTAATTCGCAGTGATTTGGGTAACAGTAGCTTTTTGACGAATTTCTACAAATTTTCGCAATAGAAACTTGCAGTATAAACCCCAACTCAAGAATCGTTGTAATTCCTTGATTTCCCACATTATAACAAATTTATGAAAATACCAGCACTTCAAACACGACCGTTTTGATAAAATTACTCAAGCTGTCTTACGTAAAAGCCTGCCGAGCCTGATGATCTTATGTCATTTGACTGGTGATTTTTTTATGCAGTCTAATCCAACCTTTATGCTGAGTTCGCTCATTGGATATAAGAGGCAGATGGGACGTCGTTTGCAACTTTTGATGCTCAATTGACCCATCAATTTACGAGTTTTGGGGTTTTTCCTCCATTACTTAAAGTAATGCCATAAACGATTTGTTCAGATGTAACCAACATAAGGCGTAGCATATAGGTATCTAGAATAATTGATATTGAATCCGTTGTCTGTCGAAATAAATATTAATTACGTGTTATAATATATTTCTTATCCAGAAGTAATTGTTTTCTTCTAGGGATTCGTGAGTTCTGGTTATGGTGTAAACGGAATTGGCGGACATGTAAGTAGATTTATTCGATAATTTCTCTTTTTTAACACATAAAAATAGTTTGCCTATTTGGTTTTTCAATAATAAACAATTTTACATAAACAAAATAACAAACTGAAAATTTGATTGGCTTACAGTTTGTTTAGAATCATTCATATTGATAACATTAAACGAAATTATATTATATGCATATATATATTGTACTCGTATACATTAAGAATGCCGGACCAGCACCAAGCCCCCTAGGACAGTTACCACCAAATGAAGCGATGCCAGGTGGTCCCATGGCACCTAATTTCTTTCCTGTAAGTTCCTCTTAATAACTACATAATAAATAGAAAAAAATCGAATTCATACAGCACATTTTAATAAGCATCAACTTCTTTTTGTATTGTATTTGTGCACACAAGTTTTGTATAATTATTTGTGTAATGTAATGTTTTTTTTTTTTACTTGTTTGGTACAAATATCTATATATATATTTGTAGATATAAATATATATTTTTTGTTTTGATAAATAAATCCTCACCCAATTTTTGTTACTGTTTAATGTATATGGGATGCTTTAATTATCTTATGTATATGCATATACGTACATATATGTAAATTCATTCCTATTAACATTTTCATGATAGTGTAGTGCTATTGTGTGACCAGCTTCGTTTTGCAGTATCTATTTTGCTCATTTAGTTTTGATACTAAAACAAAAAATGGTTGATTGTGTTACCACCTACCTGAATTATGTAAAGAGAAAAATATACCCAACCGATTGGTGGCAAAAATACAGCTTTTATAAACGATGGCTTCGACGGCATGGCTTCTTTGTGTGAAAAGACTCCATAATTAAATAGAAATAAGTAAATCATTCAGATTGTGCTCTCAAAAGCCAAAGTACTCCAAACATCCTACAACTTTGCGATTTAGGAAGAAGAACACAATGGAGTTATGGACCAAAACTCGTGTGCTGTACTCACTACGCAGCAAGATTAGAACACATATGTTTATATCCGCAGGAAAGAACTCATTTAAATTCTACATCTACTACCAACATGTCTCTAAGATAGTTGACCTACCTGAATTATGTAAAGAGAAAAATATACCCAACCGATTGGTGGCAAAAATACAACTTTTATAAGAGAACTAAAGGCCGTTTCTTTGATATATATATATTTGCTTTTATTTAAGTGTTTGGTTTATTTTTTGCAAACATCAATTAAAGCTCACGATGCCAAAATAATTCACAGGAAAGACTCTAAATGTCTTAGAGTTTACTAACAAAAGCTGGATCGAACTTAAATATTTCTATTTTTTTAAAGAAAATCACGCTAGTAAAATATGTAATCGCTCTTTTTTAATGCACTTAAACAAACTAAGCCAATAACACTCCTCTTAAAAAGTAAAGTTTCTTAAATAAGTGAGCTCGAACAGCTATCCCACTGCCCTTAAGAATTGGTATCTCTTTATGTAGGTAGGTGTAGTTCGTAGTAAACCCACTTTTTTCTATTTTAGTGCTTTTCAATACGGGATATTATAACTATGTACCCGCAATCGCATGTATAGTACCGGAGGAACATCATTCTAAGAATGGTTTTTAACTTAATGAGCAAAATATTTCCAAACTAATAATAAAAGCAGAACTAAAGTATTTTGTATCTACTTGTATTTATTTTTTATATTTTTTTCGGAACATGTTTGTCGTTGACTGTAACATCGGTGACAATACTAATATTATAAACTCGTACATTTAAATCCATTATCATCTCATATATCGTTAGTGTAAAATGAAACCTCATCAAAACTTATATACTAAAGACACGATTTCCACAAACAGATAAAAGTATGATGGTTCAAAAAAGCTGCTCCAATATTTTGTTTAATCCATTATAATTGGATTTAAACTGCATTTTACGTTAGACGTTAAATTAAGTTAATTTTTGTTTATTTAGAAAATATCTAAAATTTCCCACAAATTTAATTTTAAAAATAAAAACAAATTGTAAGTAAGCTATTATTTTTAAACTGTGTAATTTGAAGAGGATGATGGTCGATGGTTAGATAGTATTTGAACAAATATATTGTGCTCAATGCATATAGATACAGGCTACAATTAATCACTTGTAAGATATGACAAATGAAAGACAAATTTTCAGATTTAAATTTCACTGTGAGGTGGTTACCTTTTAACTATATCTGTAGTGCGGTTATGTAGGAAGACAAATTTCGTTTGCTCAAACGTTTTCGTAGCTCTTTATTTCACTTCCAAAACGAAAGACATTTTCGTTTCCTGACAGCTTTTTCATTTCTAACAAATAAGGTTTCACAAGTGAGACATATTCCTGGAGCCGATATAGCTTGCGTTGTATAAGAGCGGTGCGTCCTCAATAAAATGGCGCTGTTGCGCATGGCTTCTTTGTGTGAAAAGACTCCACAATTAAATAGAAATAAGTAAATTATTCAGATTGTGTTCTCAAACACAACTACAACTTTGCGATTTAGGAAGAAGAACACAAGGGAGTTATGACCGAAACTCGTGTGCTGTACTCACTACGCAGCAAGATTAGAACACAGATGTTTATATCCGCAGGAAAGAACTCATTTAAATTCTACATCTACTGCAGCCCAGAAACATGTTTCTATTGCATTGCACGCGTGCTTTCGATATCCACAGTGTTACGCATACAAGATACAGATTTGTAAAGTTTTGCTCAATTTCGTATTTTTTTTCCACTGTGATAGCCAACATCTGTTTTATCTTTACTGTATTTAACTATTTCCAAAGAAGCGTCCAGAAAGCCCGCAAATGGAACCACACGTTTTCCACGCAGCCAGCAAGTCTAACAAATAAGAATAGGCAATTATTTTTGTTGGAAAAAAATTGGTCAGGCGAGCGGGCGGTCTTTGGCGAATCGAAGGAGCTGTATATAGTTTTTTTTTTTTTTTTTTTGTGTAAGCTGAGTATGCTCTTTAGATTTAATGTGAAATCATGCTGTTGATAAACTGCCTCAGCCAGTATTTTATTTTCTTAACAGTTTTATATGATAAGCGTTAGCATAATGGATTGCAGTGGGCCTATACCACCACGGTCTATTGATTTTGATCCTAACAAAAAGTGAGATACAATGTCCGATATTATTTAAAATGAAAAATACAAAAATGCATGACATCTTAGTAATTGAGTATTAGTATGCTTTTAGTAAAGATCGAGCGGCAAAAATTGATCAATAACCTGAAATCGAAAATAGAACATTATGTGATAGTTATGCTATAGAGGGTTAGTGTATCATTTTTTCTTTTTGTTCATTTTCTTCATCTCCTTTTTGTGTTTGCTGCTATATGTTATGTTTTCAGAATTCCACAATGCGGCCATCACCACCTACTCATTCATCCAGTCAGCAGTCCCCGCACCCTCAGCCCCCACCATCACAAATGATGCCAGGCCAGGTTAGTATAAATGAAACAAAAATGCATTTACATGAACTTTTTTTTTTTTTTTTAATTTATCTCTAATTTAGTAAAATAAAAATATGTGGGAAATTTTTGTTTTGTGGAAAATAGCAGTATTAGAAGATAAAAAAAAAACAGGCATCAAGAAAATTTCACCGAAACCCCATTAATCATTGCAACACAATACATTACTTATTTATCACAAGATCATTTCATTAACACTATCTCGATTTTCATAGTTGTGTATTTATCTTTTCATTTTGTGCTGAGCCTTTCGAGAGTCAGTTCCATGTCACTATATAAATACGTAGACCAACCACAATTAATAGGACGCCATATGAATTTACATTTAAATAAATAATTAATTTTGTAATGTTTTATCGTATGTTACTTTAGTGTGAATGTGTCAAAAGTTTACTTCTCATGTATTGTCCTGTCATTTAATTAACAATTTATTTTAATCTGTTGTTAAAGCTGATACACGAAATTACTTTTGAAATATGTGTTTATGATGTATGTTTTCGATGTTGTACTTGTAAATAATGCAGCTAACATTTATCTTTTACTTTTGTAATTTATTCACTAAATCAAATCTATGAGTATATTTCATTAAAATGCTACAAGATTCGCCATATTTTCGATCAAATACTATGGTCTGCTAATACCTTACTATCACACTCCTTTTTAATAACCTACAACACTGTCTAGTGGAAAAAGGAAAAAACTTTGCGTTGTATTGTTAAGAAAAGCAATTCTAAACAAAATAACGAAATTGTCAGGAGCTCCACTTCACCTAAATGAAGAGAGGTATTCATTTGAGTCAACGATCGTCGCTAAAGAAATGCGAGCTTATTAATTTCAATACACACCAAATGAATCAAGAAAACAAAACGTTTCAAAACGTATTTCAAAGTATATTTTTGTCTTGCACACAAGACTAGTGCAAAATATATGGATGGTATTATCTTGGAGGTATAATCATTTTTTGACCTGCCAATTTCTTTAGAATGCTGCCCAACAACACCGATGAGTTAACGCATGTCTCTTCCCTCGAAGCGTATTTGCTTACATTGTTTTTTTTTTTTTTTTTTGTATACTTTAAGCTCAAATATGAGCTCGCGTTTTACTCCATTTATTGCAAAAGCATCAAATACCTGTTGTATTCGCCGTCACAAACTTTGAAGTCTTACACAACTGCCTGCGATACAAATAATCGCGCGAGGTATTCAATACGTTTTTTTCTTTACAATTTACTTTCAGCTACTAATCATCTTTAACCTTCACTTTTAGTATTTTGTAGGTCACAATGGGTAATTTTAAATGGAAAATTTCGCCATTGAGAGTTTGTACAATCTGCCCTGGACACTAAATATGATTGTTAGTATCGCGCACTATCGCTACCATCGTTCGTTGGCATTCCTGATCAGCAATCGTTTAGAAAAAAAAATTGTTGGCGCAACAGGTCCGGAGGGATCCTAAGCCTAGCTTATCACAACCATTCGTTTTGTGTCAGTTTTTCGTTTTTGGAACGAATGGAAGGGATCTACAAGATTATGCTGACTCGAAACGGCTAATTGAGAAGCCAGTTATACTCTCGGATGTTTGTCAGACGTTAGCGAGAGGTGTCGTAGTTGAAAAAAAAAAAAAAAAAAAAAACATAAGTTGGAATTTGGGTTTTTGCGGGATTCTAAGCTGGGACCCCTCGCTTAGTAGTCCAACACACTAAGCCACTGCACCTGAGCAATCGTTTGAATAGTATTCAAAATATGCAGTGCTCTATCTTTTATGCGGACTGTTCAGTTAATATAATCAGAGCACATAGGGTAGGCTTCGATCATGTCGGAGACTCTGATGTGTCTAAGCTAAAAGATAAAGATAGTTCAGGCTCTCCTCTAAGGATACATTTAATACTTGGACAATTAAAATCAATCAAAATGTGTTATTAGTACAATGTATAGGTTATTAAATGAATCTAGGAAAATTGTACTCGTTGAACCAGTTCGATCTTTTAATTAAGCTTAAGGGACTTCAAAGGTCTGTGTTTGTAAGATCAAAATTTAGAAAAATCTACGCAACCAAAAATTTATGTGGTCTTAAGTATACAGCGTTTCTGTTCCATTTCAGAATCTTTTATAATTTATCATTATTTAATTTTAAAACCAATTTAAAAAGTGTTTCGGAATACTACTTGTTAGAAAGTATAAGCATGAACGGGTGATACTCTATATTTGTCAAAAACTTTTGGAATCATCTAAATAGATTCATCTTTCATAAAACACTACGATCATAGCTTTTGTAAACGTGGAATGACTAACTTTTGATTTGAATAGATTACTTTTATTATAACATTAACACGGTATATCATTTTGAATTTAATATATTTATGTTTCTCAACAGCCATTCATGGGAGCGCCCAGGTATCCATCGGGTCCTAGACCGGGCGTTAGGATGCCACAGGGAATTGGGAACGATTTCAATGGAGTGAGTTTATGCACACAAGTAAAAATATTACAGAGTTTCTTATCGGTATCCATAGTTTTATACCATTTAATTCCAATAAACGTACATATTTAAAACGTTTTCACTAATTGTTGCATGTATTTTCAGCCACCTGGACAGCCAATGATGCCAAACAGTATGGACCCAACGAGACAAGGTAACAGCTCAAGCGAAATATTTTCAAGTTTTATAACTTATTGAATGCATTCTTTCAGGCGGTCCACCTGGTATGGGTCCAATGAATCCACGTATGAATCCGCCCCGTGGTCCTGGAATGGGTCCGATGGGACCGGGTTCGTATGGGCCCGGGATGAGGGGTCCACCACCAAATAGTAGCCTAGCACCGGGAGGGCCTGGTATGCCTCCAATGGGTATGGCTGGAGGCAGACCACAGTGGCAACCAAATACATCAACGGTAAGCAAACCATAATGACCTAAATATATTTATTCTAATGTATTTGTCTTTTCAAATTTACAGCCAATGAACTATTCGTCATCATCGCCAGGGAATTATGTAAGTTAAAGCTTTTACACACAACTTCAATCCTTCATTCGCAATGCTAAAAGAAAACTGTAAAACTGCAACAGTGACATAAAGGAACATTCCATGATTAAGTCGCCTGAATAGTATTGCATAAGATTTGTCAAATAAACAATTTTTAGTATTTTCGTTACACCATCTCACAAAGGCCGTTATTCAACCGGAAATTTAAGGCGCTTAAATACAAATGTCAAATCGTACGGAATGTGCAGAATCCGCACAATTTTAAGAGCAAGATATTGCCCCTTCTACTGAGAATCTTACAAATTTTTACTAAACAAATATCTTGGTGTCCTATTTGGCAAATCGTGCATATGTTTTAATTTCCGCGATCCAATATCTATAATAAATGAACTTTCCACATGGAAATTTAACTTGGCAGTACGCAGCTCAAGTAAAAAATTGCGCTTCAAAAACTGAGCTGTAGGTGGCGATACTAAAATCTCTCCACAGCTATTTCACTTGGTTTTTACTGTCCGTCGCATTAAATTTTTGACATTTCGGCGTGAAAAATGATTCGTAGGACGACGGTTAAGAAATTAATTTCAATTTCAGATGTTTCTTAAAGAGAGTACTGCATTTTTCGAACTTCTTTTACCATTTTTGCATGGAATATAGTACCATAAAGTTAGGTGTACAAAAAGTTGGTGGCATGGATGACCCTTTTGATGAACAGGGTGCCTCAGTAAATTGTTATACACTGTTTTGATCAAGATAAGCATACAGATTTTTAATCGGCGGTCAGATCAATTACATAAAATGCTTTATGGATACTAAAATGGCAATTTAGTGTTTTCATACAAAAAAAATTTTTGTTTGCAGCTCCCAGTTCGTTATAAAATTGAACACGATACTATTTTTATGCATTTTTATTACTATTAATGAATGAATGAGAGTTACTTTAATTAATAATAAATCCTTAAATATTATTGTGGCATTCGATTGGGATTTCTCAAAACATGTGCGTTTGGTACAGAAAAAAAAAAAAAAAAAACAATCTTTTCCAGATTTCAGAGCGCTTTTGCGAATCTATATATTTTCTCAGATTTACCAATACAAGTGCGTTTGAGTTTGTTTTTTTCTCTACAGCAAAGAAAAAAATTGCATCGGGTGAATCTATTTGTTTAATTTATTTATGTATAAGTATTTAGAAATCAATCGGGACGCTAATTTAGAATGTTTGAACATAAAATTTAACCAGTGAATGGAAAACGCTTTGAAAAGTATTGAAGGGTACACATATTCCAATCGCCGAATTTCAACACAAAAAAGGGCAAGTGATGTTCTAATGTTCGATTAGCCACACGAAATCTGAAATCTGAGAACGAATCTGAAGAAGCATAATCGAATACTACATAAGGAACTTTTGCAAATAAGAATACAGCAGTATTCGAATGTTCTATTACAATGAGATTCAGTAATCACATCAATATAATTCCCGGATTTTTCAAAAGGTGCGGTATACTCTCTATTCACTCTTGATTGTTAAAATGTGTTACACTGGTCTTAGGTACAAATCACATATTATTGCCAAAATTAAACACTACTATACTCTGTTCAATTTATATTTTCAGTACAGGACTTATGGGAAGCTCTTTTTTCTACCAGTGGTGCCTGTAGCTACTCTCACGGCACTCAAACACCAGATTTGCCACTGAAATAAAAACGAAACCACTGGCATTCCAAAGAATTTGTTGTTGTCATTTACGGAAACAGAGCTGGACAATGCATTCCACATTCGCGTTGTACGGCTTATGAAAGAGTCTCTATATTTCATAGTACGTCCGAAGATAGGCTGGATGGTAAACTGATGGGCATTCCTAGCATGGCGAGTATTACGGTTGAATTGCTGAAGGGGAGGAATGCAGTTGGCTATTTCATTTGAGCACTGTTTGTTGAAGAAACGGTAAAACAATGAGAGACACGAAACGTTTCTAAGATGTTCAAGCGAATTAATAGAACTCGCTATATTCGTGTCTCCGATTAGTTTTAACGCACGATTTTGGATCCTATATAGTAAGTGCAATATAATTTTCGGTGCACCAGACCAGATGTGGGAATAGTACTCAAGCTTTGGGCGAATGAACGACTTGTATATTGTAGATCAGAAGGGGTAAAATATTTCTTGCACCGTTTGAGGAAACCTAGACATTTCGCTGCATTCTTGGCGACTTCGTGTACATGGTCATTCCAACGAAGGTTGTCATGAACGCACATACCGAGAATAGAAACCGAAAGTTTCGGTAATGCAAGTGCCATTCATGGATAATGGCTGTAGATTCGGGTTTCGCTTTAGAGACAGCAGACAGCATTACGTTTTTGAAGCATTAAATTCCACTCTATTTTCTGAACCCCATTTTGAAATGCTGTCAAGGTCGGAATTTAATGAGCTTAACATACGTTGCCGTTCCAGTTCTACGGCCGAAGAGCAGGGACGTGAGCCCTGGAAAGAATATAAAAGGCTAAGAGTGCTGTCATCAGCGAAGGAATGGATTGGATTAGAAGTTGCAGACAAGAGATCATTTATAAAAATGAGAAAGAGAGTCGGAGACAAAACTGAGCCTTGTGGAACACCAGCATTTATATGGTGAGTTTCAGAACTGAAACCATCCAAAACAACTTGAATTGAACGGCCAGCAAGGTAGTTTCTAATCCATTGAATAAGAGACGCATCGATCCCATAAGCACGCATATTCGACAAAAGAGCTTGATGCCAAACTCTGTCAAATGCCTTTGAAATATCGAGCGCAACAATCTTCGATTCACCGAGGTGATGGAGAGATTGGTTCCACTTCTCGGTGAGATAAGTCATCAAATCACCAGTGGACCTGTTGCCACGAAAACCGTACTGCAGGTCATTGAGGAGTTTCCGTGATTCAAGATATTTCATAAGCTGACGGTTTATCAGCGTTTCCATGACCTTAGAAAGAATGGACGTAAATGCTATGGGTCGGTAATTGATGGGAGAAGAAGATTCGCCTTTTTTTTGGGACGGGCTGGACAAATGCTGTTATCCACCTACTCGGAAAGAGTCCAGAAGAATAGGACAGATGAAAAAGCTTACGCAGTGGTTTTGCCAGCGTGGAAGAACACCTCTTCAGAACGATGGGGGAGATACGATCTGGACCAGCGGATTTATTTATGTTAAGATCGTAAAGTACTCTTGCGACTGTAAGAGTGCGAAAGTGGATTGGTCCCATGGTAAATTCTCAAACTCGAGTACAGGTGTAGACAAACCGCAATCTAGGAGCATAGAGCTGGCTGCAAAATGTGCAGCGAGCTGATTAGCTTTGTCTAAAGTGCTGACAGCTAGAGTGTCATTGTAAATGAGCGTTGGGATTGCGGACGAGGCCGAATTCTTAATATTTTTTACAAATGACCAAAAGTTTCTACTACCCTTGGGACATTGTAGTATTTTTTGCCTCAACTTTTGGTCATATAAGAATTTGACACGCTTTATGAGGGCATTGCAGTCGTTTCTGGCTCGTTTAAACTTCTTTCGGTTTTCCTCAGATAGGTTGGCTTTGTAAGACCGAAAACTCAACTCAACTCAACTCTAATAGCCTCTTTACAGCTCAAGTCGTACCAGGCATTTTCTTTTGGTTTGATACTCTTTAACCTGTTTGGGATAAAGGATTTCATACATAAGGTGATTATATTTGTTACCATATCAGCGGCGGCATCGAGGAAGCCTAACGACCAGTTAAAACTCCTAAAGAAGCTATTAAGTCCGCTCTAGTTGGCTTTCTCCTATTGCCATACGGTTATTTTCGGAGTTTTTTTTTTTAACTTTGTGGTCGGAGTACGAGAAGTTAGCTGATATGGTACAGTGGTCTGATGAGCCAAGAGGCGATAATACTTCAATGGAATATTTATTAGGGTGGGAGGTGAGAAACAAGTCCAGTGTGTTGGCATTTTGGCCGTCAATGTCTGGTACACGTGTTGACACGTGTTTACCTCAGCAAAGATCTGAACCTAAATTCCTTCGGGTGTTGTCTATCCAGAATGTCGAAGCCAGTCAGAACTGTGAATATTGAAATCACCCGCAATGACGATTTCAGTATGAGGATACAGGAACACAATTCTTGTTATGGAATCAGACAGCACATCGAACTCGTTACAAGTCGAGTTGCTGTCAAAATTAGGGCTTCTTAAAAGAAAACAGTAATGAATAATTTGCCTACAGACATGGAATTTGAGCCATTTGAAATTAAATTCCGGATTGGAACACTTGCCATAATTTACAGGAGCTTGGTAGGCTACATCATTACGCACATAAATGGCGAGACCGCGATGTAAAAAGAATAATGGCACTAGGCGATATCCAGGCAGATCAAATTCTGATATATCAGACTTTCCACCTACCTGGGTCTCCCCCAGTGCCAAAACAGCTGGTTTATATTTGGCAACATGGACGTACGCTGAGAAGAAATTAGATCGCAGCCTACGTTGCATATATAAAGAAACCCTAAAATTCATCCCCAAAACAGAAAACAGACGCATAAAACACAAATCCGACGCTACTGCTAAGCAGAGCCGTGAAGTGAAGATCCTAAGTTAAGTTTTCCAAATCACTTGCGAATGTGTGGATGAAAGTTTTCTGGAAAGTAGCGCCATCTGTCATTCAAAAACATAAATAATTTCGTCTGTCTTAAAAACGAACGACCACTAAATTATTTGGATATTGTTCATCGTGAATTAAAAATTGGTGGGTTGGGCTATGAAGTTGAAGACTTCAGGTTAAAGATATTTTTTGATGCCAAATCTAAAAAAAAATTAAAAAATTAAATAAAGTTCGCCGAAAATAAAAAGCAAAACTGTTGTGGAAATGGACACCCTTATGAAATATATGAAATATACTCTACAACCGAATTACATACCAACAGTGTAATCAACTTCACGTCCCTACTGTAATGAGTCTTGAAATCCCAGCTACTCATGTTTGAACTAAATATTATTTAAAGTAGGTGCTGCACTGCTAAAGCTCGACAGGGTGAAGTTGGTGGATGGAGTAGATATATTCATTCCATATCGAAGGTTATGGGCGCTTGGTCGAGTTCGCAAGGTGTGCGGGTAATAATACCTACCAAATATACATAACAAATTCCATAAAAATCGTCCTAGCCGTTTCGGAGGAGTACGGCTACAAACACCTAGACACGATATTTTTATATATTAGATTTAAAACTACATCGACAACTGTGAAATTAAGAACTGCTCCCTTTTCCTAATAAAAGAACTGCTCAGGCTTGTAGCATTAATTGAAGGGACTCTATTAGAAATTTTCGACCGTGCCAAACATCTTGCAGTGGTCAAAGAGAGAAAAGTATGCTGAAGTTTAAAGCATGAATGAGAAATACTTGTTTTCTATACTTGCAACAAGATCTTCCTCAAAACCTGCCTTGTTATAAAATAAGACATAAGTACTATATTGACATACCCTATTGTTATTTAGTCTTGTGGCATGCGATGTATAAAGCTGCCAACCTTAGGCTATCACTACGATTCAATGAATAGCGTAAGGTAATGAGAAGCAATCCTACATCACGGCTGGAAGCTGTACTTTATCTTTGACTCCTTAATCTTTTTATGCAATAATCTGCCGCTCTTACTCACCCAATCCGACGGGGAGATTCCTTAGAATTTCAATACCCATGGTTTAAAAATTGACGTTGGTGTGGGATCTTACACTGAAATCAGTGCAATCCAACTTCCTGACTACAATAGTATTTTCTAAGCTGATGTGCTGGTGATGTTCTTTCATTTGATACTAAAATCAAGTGGTTATCACAAAAAACTAGACTTTGGAAAAAATCATTTTTTCAACCTACTATTACTAACCTCAGCTGCGATGAATCGCTGCCAGACTTCCGGATTTGATATCGTATTGTACATACCTTCGCACTAATATAGGCATATTTTGGTTTTCATATCACACCCAAAATTTCCTGTGGGCTCTTGGTCTATAATCTCAAACAGGCTTAAATTATAATTAATTCATAGACGAGTGGGCTATAATTTCTCAACATGAATTGTCAGAAAAAAAAAATATATATATTTGCGATTCGTTGTAACTTCTCACTTTCGAATTCAATTTTTTATTGACTTGGTTTTTAAGTTATGAACAGTATATGCATCAGCAAATTATTATGAACGCACTACTGTAGTGCGTAGGAAAACAAACAGAGGACTTATTCCGGCGAAGGTCAGGGATCGACTGACTCGACTTCTCTTTATTCTTTTGCTTCTTCATTTACAAATATATGACTTAGAGCTAGCGCACTTATTTTACTTATGTGTGTATAATATCGTGTAACATATATTGACGACGACAATGTGTGTTAGTGACAATCTTAAATCTATGTGTTAGCCTACTGAGAGTGATCACGTGATGACAAGGCGTTATGTATACAATACATACGGCCGAAATATATGTGTCTAATGTGTATAACTACTACGGATATGTGTAAGATTACTACAATTCGGCCGTCCTGACATCAAGATCCCCTGATCTTGGAAATATTTTTATTTACGTTATTCTTGTTAAGCCAAGGCCGCATGTTCCCGATCGCCCACACCCCTTTGTATGGTACCCGAGTCTGTTGAAACCCTTCCACGTCTCCTAGTATATATCGATCATTTCGTAAAACTTTAGTTACTTTGTATGGTCCACGGAACTTTGGAATCAGTTTTTTGGACGCACCAGGGTGCGAGTCAAAATTTTTCACCATCACGTAATCTCCTGTGTCATATTCTTTCGGTTTGCAGCGTTTTTTGTCTACGTACTTTTTATTATAGGCCTGAGATTTTTCCTGTCTTACCATAGCTTTCTGTCGTATTTCCTTTAGATCCCGTTTCTTTTTAACCTGCCCCAGACCTATCAAGGTATCTTTTAGCGTATCCGCGTCCTTTCGCCTTTGGTCTGTACCAAACAGCATGACGCTAGGATGTTCCATAACTGTGCGATGCACTGTATTATTTAGCGTATGTTCTACCTTCTCTAGCACACTGTCCCAATATATTCCCTCTTCTGGCTTGACAAGTTTTGCTAACATAGGACATAAGCTCCTGTTTACTCTCTCCACCTGACCATTAGCTTGCGGAGATCCCGTAGCGATCTTAACGTGTTGCACGTCTTGTTCCGATAAGAACTCTTTAAATTCGACAGAGGTGAAACAACTTCCTCTATCCGAAACAATGTACTTTGGTCGACTGTAAGCTCTGAAGTAGTCTACCAAGGCTCGAACTACCTCTTTCGTATTCGTGGTCTTTGTCGGGTAGAGTCTAACAAACTTCGTGAACGCGTCTATCACTACTAGTATGTACTTCTTCGTGGCCCTGGAGTTATCTACTGGTCCATAATAGTATCTGCCCTTTCGGTATATTGTGAAGAAAACCTTCTTCCCTTCCTTTTTTTCGAAGAATAAGCTATACACTTGAGGCAATTCCCTATGTGCGTCTTTATTTTCTCTTTCATTTTGGGGAACCAGTAGTTTTTTGATATAAGCTCCACTATTTTATTCGTTCCTATATGTCCTATCTCGTCGTGATATTTATACAGAACATGGTCTTCCATCTCTGTCGGTACGAAAAACGCAACTGTACTATCATTTTTCTTTCTGTAGACAATCCCATTTCTCATCTCGTAAAGGGCGTTTTCCGACTTTTCTAACGTTTCCCTAAGGCTAGCTATCTGTTTATCTTTGCCCTGGCATATTATTAAATTTTCTTTGAACGTATTTGTTTCTAACGTTAAAATATTAGTAGACCTACTTAAAGCATCGATGTGTTTCATCCTACTCCCTGCGCGATGTTCCAAAACGCAATCGTAGGTTTTTAACTCCAACGCCCACCTAGCTATCCTGGGATTCAGTTCTTTCTTATTAAGTGTTAACGCCAGTGAGTTGCAGTCTGTCACAATTTTGAATTGTTTGCCCTTGAGATATATTCGAAAACGGTTCAACGCACTGACTATCGCTAGCGTTTCCAGTTCAAAACTGTGGTATTTTGCTTCAGCGTCCGTAGTTCTTTTAGAATAGTAAAATACAGGATGCATCTTTCCGTCTTTTTTCTTTTGTAGCAAAATTGCTCCAAACCCTAATGTCGTTTTCCATTGGTTTCACTCGGGGATCGACTCAATCTGAAATCCAATGGAACAAGAAAACTGTTTCTGATTGAATTCACAAAAGTATTGGTGAAATGCCAAAAAATAATCTACGGCAGCTGTCATCTGACTTGCATAAAATACATAAATTGCACTTGTGTGAGTGCTTCTTGAGTGGATTCTGACTTCAAATCCAGAAGCGAAATTCTCTCCTCAGAATCAACAGAAGAGTATTTTTTGTGCCAATGGAACGGTTTCAGAAGTGATTTTTTCGATTCCGGACTCTCCCGGACGCTTCTTTTTGCCCAATGGAAAACGACATAAGGCGCTAGCATCGCAATGCAGCATGTATTTTTTGAGGTACCGGAAAAGTTTGGACTGCCTTTATGCCTTTTTCGTCTGCCTGTATGCCTTCTCCCGTAATGTCTAGGTTTCCTCAAACGGTGCAAGAAATTTTTTACCCCTTCTGATCTGGCTATAATATACAAGGCGTTCATTCGCCCAAAGCTTGAGTACAATTCCCACATCTGGTCTGGTGCACCGAAAACTATATTGCACTTACTAGATAGGATCCAAAATCGATGAAACTAATCAGAGACACGAATATCTATCAATTCGCTTGAACATCGTAGAAACGTTTCGTGTCTCTCATTGTTTTATCGTTTTTTCTACAAACAGTGCTCAAATGAAATTGCCAACTGCATTCCTCCCCTTCAGAAATTCAACCGCAATACTCGTCATGCTAGGAATGCCCATCAGTTTACCATCCAGCCTATCTTCGGACGTACAATGAAATACAGAGACTCTTTTATAAGCCGTACAACGTGAATGTGGAATGCCTTGCCCAGCTCTGTCTTTCCTCCCCAGTACAATTTACAGACATTTAAGACCAATGTGCATCGGTATCTCCTATCTCCTCTATCCCAATTTCCTTAATGCCCGCGCTGTGTGAAAACACTATAAGAGTAGTCATAACCTCTTTAGCGCGTGTAAATTATAAAAACAAAAAAAAAACAAAAAAATCGTAAATCCTAAATATTTGATACTACTCTGTAAGAATTCGCATTTGTCTATCCTGAGCTCTAATTTGTTCAAGACCATCCTATTAAATACCTCCGCGATGATTTCGAAATGTTTTTCATAACTATCTGTTGCTATCATGATGTCGTCTAGATATAATATAATTACTTCGTCTCTCCTAACCATGTCTACAAATATCTTATTTATATGCCTTTGAAACACGGACGGCGCGTTCTTAAGTCCGAACTTTCCAAACACACGAAGTGGACTTTTATTTATACCGAAGTACTTCTGACCAGTTAACAATTTTGTATATTTAAGTTTTTCTCTCAAACACGATTTTCTCACAAAACTTATGGGGCTCCCTGAGTCTATGAGGCAGTCTAGGGAAAAAAGATTGTTGTAATCACTCTCATAACCATAAAAATATAAATTTCTTACATAATCATCTTCAATCTCGTCTACAGCATGAATGGCGGACTTCCTATCTGGGCACTCTGCAACCACGTGGCCCTTTACTCCGCAGGCGTAGCACGCCCCATACTCCCGTCTTGGTTTTCTGCAATCTGCGGCCACATTTTCAACCGAGTTGCAGTTGTAGCACCTCCTAACTGTTTGCCTGTTGTTTGCTGCAGCAGACAAAGTCGACGGCTGATTCTGGTTTGGCAACAACCTCCTAGCCGAAGTAGTTTGTGTCCGTCTCTGCGTCATCTTGCCAAACGCTTTTAACAGACCTGCTTTAGTGGTGAAACCCTGGACATGGGCATACAACCTCATGGTGTCATCGGTGAATCCCTCTACCACGTACTCAACCAACTCTTCTTCGTCCATATCTAGTCCAGTTGCCAATTTGACTTTATCGTTGAAATACTCGACAAACGTTTCAGTTGTTTTCCAGTTGCGTCCCTCGAATCTTTTTCTGATCGCCATCCGGTTTTCCTTGGTCCCAAAAATTTCTCTCAGTTGATTGCAGAGGTCGCCAACACTATCCCGTAGAAAATTCGGATTTAAATGTAGCCACTCCTGTGCCTTTCCTTTCAGTTTTGCGATAAAGAGTGTGCGTAACATAGGCTCTTCTATCCCGTATACCTGCTGCACATTTTCGAGCTGTAGTAGCTACACATCTACACTTATACTTCCGTCGAAGTCTGGTAGCATTTCTTTCCACAATGCAAGTTGCTGTCCTGTCTCGAATTCTCGTACCGCCGTTTTCGTTCCTGTTGCCTCTGACGTTCCTTCTTCCGTCTCACTATCATTTTTATCAATGGCTTTCAAGTTTAACTCTGCTGTTTTCCGTAGCAATTCGTTTTCTTTTCTCAGCACGTCTTTTTCCCGTTTGAGAAGTTCTATTTCCTTCTCGTAAAGTGCGACTTCTTTTGACTTACACTGTTTTTTCGGTGCACGTGCTTGAACAACATTAGCATTATTTTCTCGGCTTTGTTCCCCAGCTGAATCGTTATCGCCGCTCTCGTACTCGTCGTTGGTAGTATTACCGTACTCTTCATCCTCAGCAGAGTTACTTTGCGGCACTTCGCCCCGATCTATTGCTGGAAATGGAAGAATATTTTTAAGTTTTTGCTTAAATGCAGTTGAAGTGGTTGCAGCTGAATTTGATGCTGCTGCACACCAACTCAATTCTCAATCAGTTCTTATAACAAAACTCAAATGTTCATCCATAAACATTTGAGAAGTGCAAATTTCCCCAAATTTTCCCTTTTCTCAGGGATGGAAAAATGAATATCTATACTCTTGGTACACGCCACGGACGACGCTGTTTTGAAATCAGTCTACAGTCTTGTGTCGATCGGCGATCGATAGACAACTACGGAAGTAGGGGTATATTAATTGTTTGTAGTGTACAATTAAGTTAGGACTATATAAGTCCGTCCGAACTTAATGGAAATTTGCACGCGCAAGTTTACAGGAGATATTTAGCTTTATTTGCGACACAAAATAGGGTCTTGCGACAACAAATCAATCTAAACAAAAACATGTGTGCAATTTAAACAATTAATGAACCCTCACCTCCGAAAATGTCTCAATCGTTTGACACAACACACAAGACTGATTCCAACACAGCATCGTCGCTGGCGTGTGCAAAGAATACACATTTTTCAACTCCAGAGGAAAGGGAAATTTTGCACTTCTAAAATGTTTATGGCTTATCAGGGAATCGACTGGGCGAATCGCGAAGGTGAAATGTACTTTCATTCATCAAACTAATCCAATCACTCCTGCGCGTATTCTCTTCTCTTCATCATTTGCTTTACACACACCATTCCATTCGCCCCTCACGAAGGTATTGGTATAGAGAACAAAGTTATACGCAATAACAGGTGTGATTCTCTTTTGTATTTTCTGATTCACATTCAGGGTTCCGAATTTACTGCAATTTTAAGAAAAAAATAAAATCGACTGCACCACTGCGCTCGACTGACAATCTACTGCAATTTATGTGAATCTCGAAAATCTTAAATCAAAATTGAATATCTTGACACATTTTCGTTTCTTAGTATATTTTTATAAGCCCATTGCAAATAATCAGTTCTGGAAGCACTATTTTTTTGATTCTGTAATCTTGTACAATATATTTTAAAAGAAATGTGCATACCATCTCGTTTTCACTGCATTTGCCTTGCATGAACTGATACTAGGTTTGTTTGACGTGGCTAGCACTAGTGACCACAAGTGCACACTAAGAAGTGTCAGCTAATTTTCACGCCTGTCAAAAGTCCTGCACAACCCTGAAAATTCGGCTACTATATCGAACGCAAAATATGTTGCCCTAAAGACTCTCAGTTTTTGAAATTTTGAAATTGAAATAATCTTTTGGTGAAGAAAGTATGAAGAAGATAACACTTTTGTCCACTTATTGTTCAAAATGAGTGCTGTCAATTCTGACGTTGTGCTTTCCATAATGCAAATACTTGATAAAAGTGTTTGGAATATAGATTATGCGTTTGAAAATTGATTAAGCTCTGATTGCAGCGTTTTCCATTCCATTTTGCTATAATATAAAATTTTAGTTCATAAATGTTTCACTTTTGAATACCTATCAAATTTATTGTATTTACCTTGATCACTATCTAAACAAATGAATGACAGCAAGCGAAATGACTGCGAAACTCAGCGCTGAATTCTTGCCCCAACAAATGAACTGGGGTCAGCTCAGGGCACAACAAGGGTGCCCTAGAAGTCATTTCAAACACAGATTTTCAGTACTAGGGCGACTTCAGTACTATATCGAACACATAAGAGTACACCCAGTGCTCACTAGTGCGCACTAGGACTAACTACAAAAAACCTACTGAAGTCAAGTCTCAAGTGTGTCTTCCTCTTTCTCTGTTTCTAAATTTGTTGTTGTTGTTCTGCTCTCCTGTTGGCTGTCGCTTTTTTTTTTTTTGTTTAAATTAATATTCAAATTCAAAATCTACTTTTTTTAAGATCTACTGCGATATTTTATAACTGAAGTCCGAACCCTGTCACATTCTCTTTTCTCTTCCTTCGCTTAACTGCCACCATCATCTCATCTGTGATACCGGCCGCAGAGATAGCGAAGGCGAAATATTATCTTTCTTTTGATGCGTACAGTGTAGTCGTTGTAACCAAAGTAAAGCAAAAACTTCTTTAATTAATTATTCTTTTCAACCGATCTATGAGTATTGAGTGATCTTCATTAAGTAGGGTTAATACGTATTTTCTGAAAGAAATTGTGTCGGTGATTACTGATTAATATCAATAAGTAAATTATAAGAGACAGAGAATACGTATTCTCTATTCATATTCTTTCTCTCTTCCTTCGCTTAACTACCACCATTCGTCTGTGATGTGACACCTCACCGGCCACAGAGTAAAGAAGGCGAAATACTATTATTGTTGTTGTTGTAACCAACGTAATTTAAAGCACTATTTTACCTATTTTGCAAATCCTTTTTGGAAATTATAACATTTTTCGACCGATCTATGAGTGGCACGCTTCAAATTGGTGAAAAAATAAATCCAATTGGTAATCGTTTAGTAGGTTAAATATGTTCTGAAAGAAATCGTGTCGGCGATTAATATATAGATTCTTCATGACCCATCTCCTATCTTCCCCCTCCACGCACCATGGTTTCCTTACCAATTACCACATGCGCTTAATTGGTTTCCGTTCCCATTAAAAGCACCTAAATGACATCTTGGGTGTCATTTGCCTTACGTTTTCAAGTGTCATCCATTCATAAATAAATCCTCCGATATGCAACTATTGCAGTTTTGCCATGTGTCGGCGTGCCGCTGTGCAATCGAAGCTGGGCTACGTGTGTATCGTATTGGGTAGGTATGCACTTGACTCATTGCGCTTAGGTGGCGTTTGGGTAAATGGAAAAACAAATGAAAACAAAACAAATGACCTATTAATAGCCGTGCGCTCTGGTAATGTATTTGGTTTATGGAATGGATTGCTAGTTAGAAGGTGATGATTAGGGTAGGTCATGAATAGGGTATGGTTGTGCGGATCACAACATCCCACCCCCCCTAGAAAAAGTAAATTCTTACCTGAAGAATTTTCTGCAAGTAGGCTTGGATGTGACGAGGAAAGAAATTACAATAATTTTAGTAATAATTTTGAATGATAAATTGTAAAATAATTGAATGAAAATTCCACCCTTGAAGAGGTTTGTGGTTTTCTGTAGTATATTTTTACTGTATTTGTTTCTTATTGCCTATAATTACAATTTTTTGTATATTTATGTGTATACATAGGTACTTCTATTTCTACTTTACTTTTTTTTTATAAAAATTTTTCCTTCATAATGTTTTTTTTTAACTTTCTCCATTACGTAGTAAGAGAAAGATATTGTTTTCGTACAACATTTCTAACTCGAGATGTTAATCAATTCTGACATTACTTCTATTTCTAGTATAGACGAACTCAAAAAAGTGGTTCGCAAAATTCTGTCCGGTCTATCCTTCTGTCTGTCTGTCTGTCTGTCTGTCTGTCTGTCTGTCTGTCCCGGAGGCCTACAGTCTAAACGGCTCACTGGATTTCGTTCAAACTACGGATTTGGAGTATGTGGGCTTAGGGCTCGGGGCCGTTTTTTTATTTTGTAAGGTAACCTCAATATTAATGGTTCTTCCCATACAAACTGTTCGTATCAGTTTGATTTGCTCGAAAACGGCTCCAACGATTTCAACCAAAATTGGTATTTAAGCTTAAGTGGGTGAGGCTACCATGACTACATACCCAGTTTTTGGCTAAAAATTCGAGTAACGGTGCTTTTGAAATTGGACATATCTCGAAAACGGTCCATACGATTGTAACAAAAATAAATTTCTAAGATTATATGGTCATTTCCAACTTAATGGCAGACTCAGTTTTCCTTTGTTTATCAGTAAACGGCAACAACGATTTTGACCAAAATGCAGACTTAGAGTAATAATGATGTTCTTACAATTGTTGCATCTTTAATTTTCAATTCAAATCACCGAAAACGCTAATTCTAAAAACCGCTCATATCTCGAAATCCCCATTTTTGACTTCGCGAAAACTTAAAAAACCAAGTAATTCGAAGAAATCTGTTTTTTAATTATTTCTCAAAAATGGCTACACAAAAGCCGATATCTGTTTATATATATTTTTAAAACTCAATACCGCACTTTATAATTCGAAGTTGCAGCAGCTATTAGAAACGCAATAACAGCAACGCAAAACTTATTTTCAGCAAATATTACCTACTTCCACTTTTTCAACCATTTTGAAAATGCACCTTAAATAAATTCCAACCACTTCGAATTTTATCAATCAGAATATCCCACTACGTTTGCACCCCACACACGTTCATCGTGATATTCAGTTAATTCAAAAACAAATCTCTGAATATATATATATCTCTGAATATATATATATTTATATGTAGTCGCAGTAGCTTAGTGGTTAGTGTGTTGGACTGCTATGCGGGAGTCCCAGGTTCGAATCCCGCAAAAAAAAAAAAACCCAATTCCGACTTAGGGTTTTTTTTCCGCTGCGCTACCTCTCGCGAACGTCTGACAAACATCCGAGAGTATAAATGTCTTGTAAGAGCTTCTCAATTAGCCGTTTGGAGTCGGCATAAAACTGTAGATCCCTTCCATTCGTTCCAAAAATGAAAAACTCACACAAAACGAATGGTTGTGAGAAGCTAGGCCTAGGGTCTCTTCAGACCTGTTGCTCCAACTATTTATTTTATTTTATTTTTATATATATTTATATGTAAAGAAATCGATCTATCACGAACAATACTCCCAATCATTGATAACTTAAGCCAGAGTCATTAATCTATTCCAGTCAAAGAGAAAATCATTCCCAAAAAGAAAAAATCAGAAATTCCTACAAAACTTGTTCTTGTACTCAAAAACTTGTAAAGTGTAAAAGCTATAAAATAGTACAGTAGGCGTTTATGAATCTCTAACAAGAACTTGCAACTATTGTCTGTTTCTAGAGCTTCAACTTTTAAAAACTAAAAGTGAATTTTATTTAAAACATGTATTCCTTTTTCTATATTTCATAAACCCTTTCCATTACCTACCATTGCTTCTCAGATCTTTAAGTACCAATCTATTGAAATAAGAAAACAACCAACAAAACTTTTGACGAACGAGAAAGTTTTGTTCGACCCAGTCGTGCACTTTATTTATTTTTTATTTAATATGCAGTACCTCCCAAAGGAGGGTACAACTGCTTTCCTATCTCAAAATGTTAATATTTTGTTTTTTTTTTTTTTTTTATTGCAATACATTTCTTTATAGTTTTAATATATATATTTTTCTGTTTTTTGTTTTCTATTGGTTGTATTAAATAATATTTTAGTCTCTGGTAAGTACCATTCTGGGAATAGGATTTGGGGGAAGATCTGTTGGATTGGTTTTTATAGTTATGCTAGGATTAGGAAGAGGA
Source organism: Cheilosia urbana (assembly GCA_946477585.1). NCBI lineage: Eukaryota > Metazoa > Arthropoda > Insecta > Diptera > Syrphidae > Cheilosia > Cheilosia urbana. The sequence goes on from OX297857.1 coordinate 9,348,959, forward strand.
TATTTTCATGTGAGGTGTCTCCATTTTGTTAGAGAAAAACAAAAATGTCATTCTGTAGTCTTTGAGAAGGGACGTACTTGGATGAAATTGTGAGCTTGTATGTTTGTGGGGATTGGAAACAGGAATTTATAAATCGCTGTTATTATTCCGTGTAGGATTTAAGGTCATTGTTATGGACTATCTTTGTTTTGTTCCGCACCCGGATCTCAGTATTTTCTGAAGAAATTATCTTCGTTATTTCGTAAGGTCCTTCCCAAAGTGATGAGAGTTTGTTTTTTCGAGTGTGATTCCTAATTAACACTTTGTCACCTACGTTAAATGTTTTATTTTTTGAACCCTTGTCATAATACGTTTTAGATTTTTCCTTTTTGCCTAAAAGTATATTCCTAGCGGCCTGGTAACTATGCTGTAACCGGGCTTTAACCGTTGGCGTAGTTATCATAATTGTATACTGTTTGGGGATTTCTGCTAATGGAGTTAGGTATCCGCGCAGGAAAATGTCCCATGAAAGCTGGTCATTGTTAACGTAATGCCTGAGATACTCGACTAGCGTTCGATGGCTACGCTCCAAAGTTCCGTTCGTTTGAGGGTGTGAGGGGTGGTTTGTATCTGTTTGATTTTTACAATTTTGCATATTTCTTAAAATAGATTACTTAAGTAGTTAGTACCTTGATCTGTTAGTATCGCTTCGGGTACCCCGAAACGACATATAATTTTTTCCACGTATCTTCGGGCTACCGTAGATGCCTCCGCATTAGGTAGTGGAATTGCCGCTGTGAACTTGCTTAAATCATCTTGAAATGTTAAGATATACTTACTGTTTCGTAGGTGGTTGGAAGTGGTCCGACAATGTCCAAGGCTACTCGCTCGAAGGGACTTGTGCTCTTTGTAGTGATTTTCATAGGAATTCGAGGATTCTGCCTTAATTTGTTTCTTTGGCACGATTCACATTTGCGAATAAATTCCTTTGTATCTTTTACGAGGGTCGGCCAGAAATATTTTGTTCTGAGACGTTTAATGGTTCGGGAGATTCCGTGGTGGCCTCCGAGATGTGAATTATGATAATCGATCAAGATTTTATCAATTTCCTCTGGATTCTGTAGAGTGATTCGCTTGTCTGAGTAAATGAACAGGGTGATCTTTGTGTGAGAGAATACTCGTGTTATCATGTTTTTGAGACGACAACTCATTGGTTCCTCTGATGGAAAAGAAATATCGATTTGTTTTACCTTCTTGTTTATGCAGTATTTTTTGATTTCAATAAGGTTTTTCTCAAAAACCGGCGTTTCTAAAGGTAGGGTAGCAATGATATATTCAGAGGATCTCCGTTCATTTGGGTATGTTGTGATCTTATTGGGATTCGGACGAGTGTAGCCAGCAATGTTTTTGAGAGATTCTTCTTCTAAACGTTCCTTTTGAGTTAAAATAAAAATTTGTATAGGTGAATAGTGTTCAGCTAAGGTTATTGGTTTAAACGTTTCGATAACTTTAAATTCTAGTGGTGGAAGTGTTATTTCTTCGCTACCCACCAGGACTATTTCGTCAATATCTTGACTTCTTTCCTTACTTCTAGTAGTAACTAATACTTTGCTTTCTTTTTCTTGACAATTTATATTTTCAGGAATACGGCTAAGAGCGTCTGCATTGGAGTTTATTTTACCAGGTTTATATTTAATTTCATATTCATATTTTTCTAAAGATATGCGCCAGCGTGCTAATATTGAGGTTGAATCCTTAAGGTTTAATAGCCATTGTAGCGGTCTATGATCAGTGAGAATGGTGAACTTTCTGCCGTAAATATAAGGGCTTAATTGTTTTACAGCAAATATACAGCCCTATTGCGAAGATCAACTATCAATCGGTTGCCGATTGACAAATTTATCAATTAAAATTGATGTTGGTATTGCGAAAAATAATTGATAAATATATAACCTGTGAACATAACGCCAAAAATAAAGTTATTGTGAATGAAAACTCAACTTTGACAGTTCTAAAATATTTTTGATTTGAAGAGTGATCGTTAAGGATTTTGCAAAAAATTTAATTAAACAATAATTACGAGTGTTACAAATCTGTAAAAATGTATTGAAAAATATGTCGTCAGTGGAATTTTCGAATGGCATGATGTATATACATAATAGCCCTTAAGAAATAACAACAATAACAATTAAAAACGATGATGTTCAACATTTTCGTTTAAGAGCCGTCCTTATCAACCCCGAAATTGCGATTGACAGAAAAATTAACAACTACCAATAAAATTGTTCGAGATTGACATTCAAAATACAGATTTGTCAACCGACAATTGCTGCACGTTCACAGTCGATCAACACTTAATTGATAATTGATCGTCGCAATACCATTTAAAGAAATTTATTTTTGTTTAATTTAATTTGTTTTTATTTATTTATTTATTTTTATATTCATAAGTATCAACTATCAATTGATAGGTGATCTTTGCAATAGGGGTGATAATTTCTAACAGCTCTTTTTCCGTCGTGGTATACCTTGTTTCAGCTGCATTTTGGGTACGACTAACGAAGTATATAGGCTTGTCTTCGCCTATCTTTCCCTGAGACAACACAGCTCCTATGGCATGGTCACTGGCATCGGTAGTTATTAGGAAAGTTTCTTCGAAATTTGGATAAATTAATATAGGTGCTGTAATTAATTTATTTTTTAATTTAAAAAAGGTTTCTTCGCATAGCGCATCCCACTTAAAATCCGCATTTTTCTTTACTAGGTTATTTAGTGGTTTAGCTATAGAAGCAAACTGTGGAATAAACCTTCTGTAATACCCTACAAAACCTAGAAACGCCTTTATATATTTTGCCTTCTGGGGTCTAGGGTAAGTTTTTACTACTCTTATTTTTTCCGGGTTTGGCTTAATCCCGTCCTCACTTATTATATGCCCTAAATACATTAGCTCTCGCTCTATGAAGTGACACTTATCTGGCTGCAGTTTTAAGTTATTGTCTCGTAATCTTGACAGTACGTTTCTTAACTTCTCATTATGTTCAACCAGAGTGCCCCATAAACGACAATATCATCTACGAAGATAAAGCACTCCAGGCCAATTAGGCCCATCAGAACGTTGTTCATCGTACGCTGGAAGGTTGCAGGTGCATTTTTCATCCCCTTTGGCATTCTGTCGTATTCCCAATGTCCTGAGGATGTGCTGAACGCTGTCTTTTCCTTATCTTCTTCGTGAACTATGATTTGATGAAAACCGCTAGCTAGGTCTAGTGTGCTGAAATACTTAGATTTTCCTAATCGGTCTAAAATATCTGTTATATTTGGGAGTGGGTACGCATCGCCTACTGTTGCTTCGTTTAGACGCCTGTAGTCGACTACAATTCGCAATTTCTTGTTCCCTTGTGCATCAGGTTTCTTAGGAACTAGTAGTAACGGAGAATTCCATGGACTATAACTAGGTCTGATTATATCAATGTCCAACATTTACATATATGGGAGGTTTTCCTACCTCTGTTATTATTTTATGTGTGGCTGCGTCTGTACAAGCAAGCTTATCACCAGGTAAAAAGAACAAATCATTGAATTCGCGACATATCCGAATTATGGAATGTTTTTCGTCTTGGTTGCAGTGTTCTAGGTCGACAAGTTTTTCCAGAGTTTATATCTATACTTATAATAAAACTGTTGGCAATTTTTCTGTTACCTAATGGCGTGAGAACTACTGCACAGATTTCGATGAAACTTTTTTTGAAATGTTTCTTAAGATTCTGTGCAACATATAGGCTATTCCTTTCATTGCCATTCCTATTTTTTGGAGCGTTTTTGACCAAAATGTGTTTTTTTTCCGACTTTACTGCCTTTAACTCGCCATTACTCAAATAATTCTTTATCAATGCAAACAAAACAAAATACTTAGGAGAGCCAACACTTTTATAGATATTTCAAGCCATCAATCAGCTTTCTATGTCCTCTAGAAGCTGAGCTACAACCTAAAATCTAACATTAAAAAAATAAATTTATTTTCTGAAATCGAATATTATCAGCAGCCGCGGTTCTTGATCGTTGTTCTGCTTGGGGGTGGTTTGGTGGCGCACATCGCACAAGCACGTTCATATGAAAAAAAACAACAACAAAAAACAGCGACAATGTGTTTCGGATCGGAGGAAATGCGCAGATGGCTGATGACGTGTGGTGTGGTGGTGAATGTATGTTGGAGGTGGTGTATATAGAAACTGAGTTCATGGTTTTTGTTTTAATGGTTGTTATATACCTACGTTGATACCTACAGACTACAGTAAAGAATTGAAGAATTCAAGAAGTAAAGACGATATAGGTGAATTATGTTGTTTGATTTACTTATTGTTGGTGTAGATACAAATTTCCGTTCAGGCTTTTGTTTTAGTGGTTGTTTTGATATTACCTACGTTGATGCCTACAGTAAGGAAGTGGAACTTTAGGACTTACGCTGTTGAATTTAATTTTCTTAATTGGTGTTTTAGGTAAATAGATTTGTTTGATTTATTGTTTCACATTGACAATGTTCACCGCTTTGTTTTAGCTAGATTTTAAACAAATATGCTGTTGAGAAAACGGTCAAATCTCTTTAATTGGAAAGTACACAGCCTTACGCCGCGTACGAAGTTGCGGGCACAGCTAGTTTTTAATATAATTGAACAAGTGCAGTCAATTAAATACCTTGGCGTAGTTATAGACAGTGAACTTAACTTTAAAAACCACCTAGATTATATCGTTAGCAAAATCTCAAAAAAGTGGGCTTTCTGAAAAGGATACGTAAAAATATATCGACAATATGCGCTTAAACATCTACAAATCAATAATTCAACTAAATTAATTAAATTAATTTCATTTGCTTTCATTATATCAGTCTTATGAGCTGCTGGGGCACGTTTGTCCTCAGTCTTACGTCCTTCTGGATTAATTATTATCTCAGCCTTATTTTCTGCTGAGGCACTTTTGTCCTCAGTCTTACGTGTTGCTGGTTTTATTGATATCTCAGGCTTACTTTCTGCTGCTGAGGCACCTTTGTCCTCAGTCTTACGTGTTGCTGAATTTATTGTATTTTGCTCAGTCTTATTTACTACTAGCTGTGCCCGCAACTTCGTACGCGGCGTGAAACTGTGTAATTTCCAAGAAAAGAGATTTGACCGTTTTCTCAACGGCATTATTCTTTAAAATCAACAGTCTAGCTAAAACAAAGCGGTGAACATTGTCAATGTTAAACAATAAATCAAACAAATCTATTTACCTAAAACACCAATTTAAGAAAATTAAATTCAACAGCGTAAGTACTAAAGTTTCACTCCCTTACTGTAGGTACAACGTAGGTAATATCAAAACAACCACTAAAACAAAAGCCCTAACGGAAATTTGTATCTACATCAACAATACGTAAATCAAACAACATAATTCACCTCCATATATTATCGTCTTTACTTCTTGAATTCTTCAATTCTTTACTGTAGGTATCAACGTAGGTACTTTAACACCCATTAAAACAAAAACCATGAACTCAATTTCTATATGCACCACCTCCACCATACGTCCATCACCACCAATGTTGCCATAAAAATGTTTTTACAAATCTGCAATTATGACAAAAAAAAAATTCAATACAGATTTCTATAGAAAAATCTTCCTTCACAATTATTTTTTTTTATGTATGTAACAATAACAAAAAAAAACAAAAAAGCTGAATTCGAAAATGACAGCATACAGCGAAATCAAGTGTGCAACAAATGTTAAAATTTGTTAAAAAGAACAAAATATATTATTGCGGATGCAGACAAAATCTGAAGCGCAGATTTCTGGTTTTTAAAAATATGCAGCAATGTTGAAAATCTGCAAAATGCAGACAATTCTGCACTTATGGCAACGCTGATCACCACACGTCATCAGCCATCTGCGCATTTCCTCAGAAACACATTGTTACTGTTGATTCAATATACATTATGTATATTCACGTCCCATACTTCTCTTTCGTTTCACTTAATTTGGAGAAAACACCACACAGCTTTTTTTTTTCATATGAACGTGCCTGTGCGATGTGCGCCACCAAACCACCCCAAAGCAGAACAACGATCAAGAACCGCGGCTGCTGAAAATATTCGATTTGAGAAAATAAATTTATTTTTTTCATGTTAGATCTTAGGTTGTAGCTCAGCTTCTAAAGGACATAGAAAGCTGATTGATGGCTTGAAATAACTATAAAAGTGTTGGCTTTCCTAAGTATTTTGTTTTGTTTGAATTGATTAAGAATTATCTGAGTAATGGCGAGTTAAAGGCAGTAAAGTCAGAAAAAAAAAACACATTTTGGTCAAAAACGCTCCAAAAAATAGGAATGGCAATGAAAGGAATAGCCTATATGTTGCAAAGAATCTTAAGAAACATTTCAAAAAAAGTTTCATCGAAATCTGTGCAGTAGTTTTCACGCCATTAGGTAACACAAAAATTGCCTACAGTTTTATTATAAGTATAGATTGCTGAGTCTTTTGTTACCGCAGTCTTATTTTCTGCTGAGGTTCTTTTGTCCTCCGTCTTAAGTTGTGCTGGGTTTTTGGTTAGTCAGTCTTAGTGGCTGCTGAAGCACTTTCGTGCTCAGTCTTACATCCTGCTGAATTGATTATATTATTATTTTTAAAGTCAGGTTGCATTACACCTGAATTGTGATATTGCTTATTGTTAGTTACTACTATATAAGTTTCTTGCTGTGTGGGTGTGCTCTAGGTTTGGAATAGTATTAAGTATTTTTCCTAGGCTACGTTTTTGGAAAGTTGAATGATTTTGGAGGAAGGGGTATATTTTGAGTGCATTTTGGTGATAGTTAACTACACAAGAATGCTTTCTAAGAAAATCGTTACCAATGATTCCATCAAAATTAAAATTTGTGTTTCCGTTGAGGATATGGAATGGATTCTCAATCGCTATTATATCATTTCTCGATCCGAAATGGAAATTTTCAAAACCCAGGCTGGTACTCATAATTTTGTCTCCGTTCATAGAGAGATAATCATGTTGCTAGTACTATTACCTGTAGGTAGGTTACTCGGATTCGGTTGCACGTTTTGCATCTGTAGATGCGACTGGCGAAGTCGGCATTCCTCTAGCGAATGGTTTCTTTTGGTTGGCACGAAGATTTCTAGGGTTTTGGTAACAAGTGACCGCCGTGTGCCCTGCGTTGTTACATATTTGGCATACTGATGTGTGTGTTTTTGTGTTATTTGCTAGTCGGATGGCTGGTTCCATGCGAATAGATTGCTCTATCGCATAGCTCACTGCTGTTTTAACGTCTGCAGTGTTTTGAGCTTTGAATAGAATTTTGAGAGTGGGACATTTAAGTCCATCCTCGAAAGTCTGTAAGGCCAATTTCTTGTTTTCCAGCTATAAGAATTCCCTTATGGGAACTTCTTTAGTGCTGTTGAATGTTGCCGTTTCCAGTTCGTTTAATTTAAGCGAAATTCTATCACTATACTCTTTAACTGACTCCGACGGTTTCTGCTTGGTGGATGCGAGCTCGGTTTGGATGGTAAACCGGGATTTGTATCTTTGAACTGGGCCTCCAACTCAGTTACCATGTCTGACCATGTTCTAAATGATTTGACGTGAATTAAATCGAAAGCTCGTCCTTTTAGTCGCGTTTCTATGATGTCTCGGAAAAGGGAGTGAGCACCCTCTTCTCCGACATAAGTAAATAAGGTGTTGCCGCAAGTTATGAACTTCGTAAGGTCATTGGGTTTGCCATCGAAAGTCTGCACAATGGTATAAATGTCGTTAAGACTTATTTTTATGTCCATGTTTGGACGGACGGGGTTATTGGTTGGAAGGCTCATTTGTGCGAATGGTAGGGTTTCGAAGAGCTCTACTATGAGTTTTTGTCTTCTCGTGAGAATTTTTTATAGATATGTTACAATTGGAAGGGTAAATGTGTGTGTGGGAGTGGATTTTTTTTTTTGTTTCAACAATAATATATGATAGATAGGTACCTTACAAATTTGTATAGTATATTTTATTTTATTTTTTTCTGGGTATGTGTGGTAGTTGTTGATGCTGTTGCTGCTGTCTTTACTGTTGTTAGTGACGGTGCTGTTGTTTGGTCTTACTACGGCTGCTCTGCTCTGTTCTTGATTTGTCAGGCAGGCTTCACGCCTTAAAGCTGAGGTCTCCTGGTCTTCTTTTTTTTTCACTAGTCTGTTGTAAGCCACAGATACGCTCACTATCACTTTTTTGTTTCTACTGGTGTGTAGGCCCAGTGACGCCTCGAGTGCTCGATAGACTCGTATATTATGGTAGTTGGGACCGTTTCACGTGGATCCCACCGCTGCCACCAATGTTACGATTTTGCACCGTGCTTCCTCGAAAGAGGAAAGAGTGCAGAATAAAAAGAAAATTTATTACATAATTTTAACTACAGAGCCAGCTTTCTACGCTGGACTGCGACTCTGAGTATTTATTTATTTATTAATAATTGTTGACTTTTTACTTTTTACAAATTAGACCCACTGTCTTGAGCAGGGCTGCGATCTAAATGCTTGGTAGTCTAAGGGCCGTTTTATTCACTCGATGTTGAACACAACTTGGGAAGTTTGATATATAAAAATCCCCAAGTTGTGTTCAACTTCGAGTGAATAAAACGACCCTAACTCTAACTCTGTTTTTTCCTGGTCACAACCTTCGCCTTTTATACTTTTATTCTTCATGAACCATCTCCTATCTTCCCCCTCCACGCACCATGGTTTCCTTACCAATTACCATATGTGCTTAGTTGTTTTCCGTTCCCATTAAAAGTACCCAAATGACATCTTGGGTGTCATTTGCCTTACGCTGGTGTCAAGTGTCATCCATTCATAAATTATTATTATTCCCTGATACCACAAGGTAGTATTCCTCCGATATGCAACTATTACAGTTTTGCCATATGTCGGCGTGCCGCTGTGCAATCGGAGCTGGGTTACGTGTGTATCGTATTGGGTAGGTATGCACTTGACTCATTGCGCTTAGGTGGCGTTTGGGTAAATGGAAAAACAAATGAAAACAAAACAAATGACCTATTAATAGCCGTGCGCTCTGGTAATGTATTTGGTTTATGGAATGGATTGCTAGTGAGAAGGTGATGATTAGGGTAGGTCATGAGTAGGGTATGGTTGGGCGGATCACAACATATTTTTTCTTCAAAATAAAAGTCTACATAAATACTTGTCAATACGACTTGAAGCATAATTATATTTTTTTTTTATTTTTATTTTCTGAACAGGGTCCGCCGGGTTCTAGTGGGCCGCCTGGACCCGGAACGCCTATCATGCCATCCCCGCAAGGTTTTATTACAAATTTAATTCTAAGGAAATTGTTTCTAATTAAAATTATTTACTTCGCAGACTCGTCGAATTCAGGAGGTGATAATATGTACACTTTAATGAAACCAGTTCCAAGTGGCAATATGGGAAGTGTAAGTGAATTTCAATACTTTAATATATAGTCGTAATGATTTCCAAAACTAAAATCCGTATCAGCATTAAAGAAAAATTCATTTGCGCTTTTTTAATGGAGGTTCTAATAATTCGCCTATAGGGAACATAATAACGCAAACAATTTGTGTACACAAATCCGTTTTTCGTTTTTCTTCAAATCATTTCGATGCATTGACCTTTCCCGACAGCGACTACACTTTTGAAGTGTTTGCTTGTAACCCAAGATACAATGGCTCAGCTTTGAACGAAAAGCCTTATTGTCAAACGAATAGATATTTTTACATCTGGATCGAATTATCATTAAAACATAATCAGTTCTGTGGCAATTTTTATTCCATTCAAAGTCTTAAACCGTCAAACCCGTCAACGGATCACTTATGTGGTTCGGTCGCCAAATAAAAATTAATATAAGAGGCGGAAGGTATTGCACCAACAAAATTGCATCTAAACATGATCAGCTGCTCAAATACTTCCTAAAGTAAATAGTCTCTTTGTTACCTTGTTACCGGATTTCAAATCGTGGTCAAAAATATTTTTACGTTACAGTTCCAGGCCCGAATCGTTTCTTCCGTAAATGAGCAATATTTGACGAAATTTGTTTTTCTTTTACAGTTTTTGAAAGGGCTGTTGCTATTCGCACGTCGTTCGGCACACGGCTATGTAACAAAATACCAAAGCTTAAAGTTTAATCACGTAAAATAGGGGTATGTGGTTCGCTTCGCTCGCAAAAAGGACTAAACTCCAGTACTCGATTTATTAAAACACAATTTTTAATGAAAATATCATTACGTTCCGTCAAATACATAGCCGTGTCCCGAAGCCAAACAAACGTCAGTCAGTACAAAAACAACGTATAACGTGCGAATAGTTACTTCGTTTTTAAAATTGACATCGTTTTATAAAAATTATCAGCTGTAGATGTTACGTAAGTTATTATTATTATTGTAAATAATCTAATGACCTAGTGTGGCCGCAGTGGCTCAGAGGATATTTTCTCCTCGCGAAAGTCTGACAAGTATGCGAGAGTATAACTGTCCTGAGTAACCTTCTCATTTTAGCTCGCTTTCATCTATCTGAAAAATAGAAACTGTCACAAACGAATTTTCGTGAGAGAGTAGGATTACGATCCCTTACGGACTTGTTGCGCCAACTATTTATTTATGGTAAACAGTTTTGTACCATCTTCAGCTGGGATCCAAAATGCGGTACGGAAGTTATCAGAAAGTCGTCCTCTAAATGTGCCGACAATGAGATGATTAGATCAACATGAGGAGTTGACCCCTGATGATTTACAGTCGATGACGAAATATCGAGAGTTATAGAGGGTCCGTTTAAACATCCTTTTTTTAAAACTTTGTACAAAAGTTAAAGAACGTTATTTTGTTGGCACTAAATTCTGTGTGCCAGTAGCTAAGTGGTTAGTGTGTTGGACTGCTATGCGAGGGATCGAGGTTCGAATCCCGCAAAAACCCAAATTCTGACTTAGGGTTTTTTTCACTGCGCCACCTCTCGCGAACGTCTGACAAACATCCGAGAGTATAAATGTCTTGAAAAAGCTTCTCAATTAGCCGTTTGGAGTCGGCATAAAATTGTAGATCCCTTCCATTCGTTCCAAAAATGAAAAACTCACACAAAACGAATGGTTGTGAGAAGCTAGGCCTAGGGTCCCTCCGGGCCCGTTGCGCCAACTCTTTTTTTTTTTTTTAATTCTGTGTCACATTGAAAATTGTATATGCAATATACATAGATAAAATTCAGCGGAGGCAGTTTAGCAAAAAGTATAGCACACACAACGTTATCGCCAGTATCATAAGGCGGGATTTTTACGAACCACATGCAAGCTTTTTTGTGAAAAATGTTATATACGATACAAGTGTGTAGTAGGAAGATTAAGTTATAAGATATTTTTGCATGTCCCATCTATATCGTATATTACTAGATAACTGCGCGATCGCGAAAATAAACCTTGAGTAGGGATCGACCTTTAAGTCGATTTTAACTTAAACAAAATATAACTAAAGCGAAAATCATTTGCAGGAATTCCCAATGGGTGGAGGACCAGATGGTGGTCCTATGGGGCCAATGGGTCCTAATACAATGGGACCTGTACTTAATGGAGATGGACTAGATGGTATGAAAAACTCACCTGCTAATGGAGGACCTGGGACGCCGCGAGAAGATTCTGGGAGTGGTATGGGTGATTACAATTTAAGCGGCTTTGGCGGACCCGGGGAAAACGTGAGTAACAATTCAATTTTATAATTTTCCGTAAAAAAAAAAACGAAATACTATAATAGTGTGCATAATTTAGTTTAAAAATATAGTTGACACGTTCGCTCGTAAAATGCCATCGAAAGTAAGCAAAACTAAGACCAAAACAAAAAACAGTTTTCATGAAAAGTATATATAGCTCGTGTCTAAAGTGTTCGTTTTTTTTTTCTTCAGTCGTCATTTCCATTTCAAAGCGCATTTTTGTAAACATACATACTTGTAAAGCGTGGCTGGAGCGCCGGTGAACGTGTTGACATTACTAACTGAAATCTGCACCACACAATACAAAATCAATCAAACTATCACAAAATCCGTTCAAATAAAATCTTAACTTTATTGTTGAAGTAACACCAAACCGAAGGAAGGAGTAAAAATATTTTATTTAATTTTCCATTTTTTTTTTTCTGAAAAAAAAAAAAAAAAAAAAAAAAAAAAAAAAAAAAATTATGTTCTATTAACATAAATAAAAAAAAAGTTGAATTAATTTTATTTTTAATTAATATTCATTTGAAAAATCAAATTTTAGAATGTGATGTTGATGTTTTTTTTTTTTTCTTTATCTTCGCAAATATGAAAAAACCAACACGTTTATATTTGTTTTGTTTTTTTTTTATAATTATATATATATTTTTTTTAATGAACAGAATTTCATTTAGTATTTTCTTTTTCTTTACAATAAAAAAAATTTTTTCATTAAAAATAAAAATAGATATATACAAACAGATTTAATTAGATAGTTAGTACTAAAAAAATCAGAGCTCTCATTAGTTTGATATTTTCGTACATTTTAGTTGTTTCTGTTTTAATTGAAAACAAAAGAAGAAAACTGTTTTAATCAAACGCATTTATATTTTAACATTTTGTTTTAGTATCTTATATTTAATATTAATGGTTGCAAATCGTTATTACTATTTGTTTAATGTTTCGTTTAAAATCTATTCCTAAGAATCATTTTTGTTAATATGTATAGACGAAAGAAAATAACTACTCATTTCTTATTTGAAATTATCAGGTAGCGAAAAATAATCTTAAGATGTATGCTATTCATTTTTATTTATCTTATTTGTGTGTAATTCTTTCCTTTTGTAAACATTTTTCAAACAAATTCTAACTGTTTTTTTTTTTTTTTGTTTTTTTTGTATAACAGTTATATATTTTTGCATGTTGTGTGCTTTTTTTTCGTTCGCGTTTGCTTTGCCGGCAATGCTATATTTTGTACATTTAAATCTTATGTATTAAGAAGAATTTATGAAAAGAAAAAAATGATTAAAGTTGATAATTGTTTGCACATAATATATATATATCTATATCTACCCATATATTTATATATATTTATGTTGTTAAAAAAATACAAAAGCAAGTCTTGGGATGGTGTCGTCGAAATAATTCAAGTGTATTTATTGCGTAGATATGTTTTTCTTTTATCAATGTTATTTTTTATTAGGTTCGAATTTCATAATAGGATTATTAATAAGTGGAAGTAAGCCATAAAAACTTATGCAGTCCTAAATCGCTGTGGAAATTAAGCAAAACTACACTATTGAGAAGAAAAAAAAAATAAAAATAAAATGTTATCATGCCAAAATTAAAAAGAATGAAAAACCAACTAACCCATATCTTAGAAAAATATTTATAAAAACAAACAATAAATAAATAAAAATGTATATACTTGACACCATTTTAAGATTTTTTTTTTTTTTTGTTTTTTTTTTTTTTTTGTGTTAATATTTTCAACATTATGTTTACTAAACTTATAGTTTAAGGTACTGTTTCTTGGGCAGTACATTTGTTGTCTTGACAAGAAAAAAAAAACAACACAGCACAGCCTCTGTTCAAAATAAATTCGAATGCTTCTTAGAGTTTTTTTTTTTTTTGGCGAAGAAGAAGAACCAACCCAAACAACAACAACTATCATCATCTGATTAAAAAAACAAAAATGAAAAAAAAATTTGATTAAATCTATTTCTTACTTCGTTTAGCACTTTGATTGCATGTATATTATAATATTTTATTTACTTTCTCGTATCGGCGATATGCATTACACTAAGAAGAAGCGTTTGATTTCTTCTATTATTTTCCGACAGCCCATCCGCTTTGAGTAAATAATTGTAACCCTTCGCTTTTCCACTTGCACAATATCTATCTGTTTCGCTGGCTACGAGAAGTCATCGTTCACGAAGCCACGTTTGATATGTGCTAGTGATAAAGGTGGTATGATGGTAAGATTGTTTAAAACTTCTTCTCCAAATACCAAATAGTACTGGCTCCTCGAAATAAGGCCCTAATAAAATTAGGCAAAAAAAAAAGAAGGCCCCAAAAAAGTACACAGGAAAAAACAACAACGATTTTTAATAGAATTTGGGGTGTTATTTCCTTTTTTGGGGCCTCATTTCCTAATGAAAATTTCATTATGAAAAAAGACCCCAAAAGAAGAAATGAAATAAGTCCCCAAAATTAATTTTGTATTATTAATTGCTACCCTTCCGATATGGAACGCGTATGGGGCGGCATGCTGCCCCCCCTGCAACCCCCCTGCTTGGGTTTAATGTTAGATTACGGAGCGAGGTTGAGTATATACGAAGTTCCTTTAATCTAAATTAGTTTATCCAATATCAACAATATTAAATGAAAAGTAGTATTCATTATTTTTAATTTCATTATGAAATAAACCCCAAATTTGGGGCCTTTTTTAATTGTTTTTTTTTTTTTTTTTTTTTGCCTTATTTCGTCCCAGTGGGGCCTTATTTCATATTTGCAATTGGGGTGCTATTTCATAATGAAATTCGGGGCCTTATTTCATTTTCTCTTTTGGGGCCTTATTTCCTACAGCCAATAGTAATCCGCAAAACTCATCCCCGTCATTTGTTACTAATGGGCAAAACCGATCCGCTTAATTCTACTGTGAGTTTGTGACACTGCCGTACATTGTTGATATTCGACTGCTCCGCCTAAGGATTCTATAAGCTTACAAAGCTCATCTTCCTTAACTTTTACCTGAAATTACCATGTCCTGTTGTTAACATGGTATTTGTTTGATTCGTAGATCTAAATAAATAAAATAAAATAAATAAATAATGCTACCACCCATTTCAGCGTACCTCGACACATAGTCACAAGCCTTTTTCGAGATTGAAAATTGTTAAAATTTCCTCCTACTACTTATTTATTCCTAGTATTTCTACTGTAATCCACTATTGATTAGATGTTTAACCATTCCTGTTGGTTGAAGAAAATGGTTCTGATCCCAGCAACTTTTTGGTTTACCGCTATTTCGCAAGGGTGTCCGCATTTTTATTCCCGTCGGCCGGTACCGGAACCTGGCCATTATATATGGACTGTTAGCAACCAACTTGCTAGCACTAGCTCTTTGATTTCAAGGTAGCGAAATTAGAAACGGTCAATTGTTATCCAACGACTCGTACAAATAAGAATATTTTTAATGTTAAGACTTTCGTGATATCTTTTGTTGAAAACATGCAATCATTTATGTGGTATTCGTTTGGGCGCTCTCAGATAACTTTTTTTGCTCTCAGAGCAGTTTTTATGTTCGTTTGGTACAAAAAAAAAAAAAAAATAATCTTTTTCAGATTTCAGAGCACTTTTGCGAATCTAGATATTTTCTCAGATTTAGCAACTTAAGTGCGTTTGAGTTTGACAACTGGTGGAGGGCGTTTAGGTTTTCGTGAATTTGTTCTACAGCAAAGAAAGGCATTGCATCTGGTGAATTTATTTTAATAAATTGGTTATGTAAAAATATTTAAAAATGAATCGAGAAGCAAATTTCGAATGTTTTAATTTAAAACTTAAGCAGTGAATGAGAAACGTTTTGAAAGTGTTGAAGGCAGTTTCTTGGTTTCTGCAATGGATGGCAGAATAACCATGAGGTCGTTATATCCGATAATGGATAATAAAGCTCTTTCGCTGCTGTACTGCTAGAGCTAATGTGAAACAACGTGAAGTTGGTTACCAATCCTAAAACAATTTCCCAATGGAAATACCAGTGCCTTGATTTTGTGCGGTTTCTGTCGCAATTGCGCTAGGGAACGTTCCGAATTGGATTTTAATGTGTGAGTGCACCGCGCGCTGGACCACCGTGACCGTTGTGCAAAAATTTGACACTTTTTTTCGAGGAATCTAATACAATTTGTTGGTACTTTCCCCTTTTTTTAGTTGAAAAAGGGACTTCGCAAATTCTTTAAACAACTGTGATTTTCAAATAAATATATTTAAATGTAACGCCGTTGAGTATCGCAATACTATTATAACGTTAAGCAAGCCAATTGTGAAAATATTGGGCGAAAATTGTTAAGTTTGCAGGGAAGCTTTAGGCCCCAGTTATAGCCATACGTAAAACGGAACCGTACAAATTTTCTTTTCCTTTTTTTTATCACTTAAACTTGATGGTAGACCTCAATCTTGGTCTTAAAATGTTGCTTATGAATTATAAAGTTGGTTTCAATCATTTATTTTAAGAGTGATCGTTAAGGATTTTGCAAACAATTTAATTAAACAATAATTACGAGTATTACAAATCTGTAAAAATTTATTGAAAAATACGTCATCAGTGCAATTTTCGGATGGCAAAATGTATACACATAAAAGCCCTTAATAAATAACAACAATAACAATTAAAAACGATGATGTTCAACATTTTCGTTTAAGAGCCGTCCTTATCAACCCCGAAATTGCGATTGATAGAATAATTGACAACTACCAATGAAATTGTTCGAGATTGACATTCACAATACTGATTTGTCAACCGACAATTGCTGCACGTTCAGTCGATCAACACTTTATTGATAATTGATCGTCGCAATACCATTTAAAGAAATTTATTTTTGTTTAATTTAATTTATTTTTATTTATCTATTTATTTTTATATTGATAAGTATCAACTATCAATTGATAGTTGATCTTCGCAATAGGGGTGATTATTTATTTTGAAATCACAGTTTTTGAAAACTCCCCGAAGTGTCTTTTCCAACTAACAAAAAGGAACAAATTATAACAAATTGTATCAGGGTCCTCGGAAAAAGTACCAAATTGTCGCACAATGGTCACGCTGTTGTCAGTTATTCACATCCGACATCGTTCTCGCAACCTAAATAGGTTGCGTATGGGAAAGCGCAAAAATGAAAAACTCACACAAAACGAATGGTTGTGAGAAGCTAGGCCTAGGGTCTCTCCGGACCTGTTGCGCCAACTATTTTTTTTTTTTTTATGGGAAAGCGCGCCTGGAATTTTCAGGAACAAGGCTAAAATAGAACAGGAAATATTGGAAGCTGTCAGTTCTCGACATCACGCACACATTTATAGAATCCGCCTATACGTGAACCCTTTCCTCAACCGCAATTGCGACAAAAACCGCACAAAATCAAGGCACTTTTATAATGGGATTTTCGGGGCATAGCCCTAGTTCGCTACGGAATTTGTTGGGAATATTCGGCAGATATGGAATGTTGTGTTTTTATTTGTTTTCCTATAGATTACTATAATGATAGAATTTCTTCAACTGGTCTTACCTAGTAAAATTTATTGTGTGTGGAAAAATACCTATCTTGCTTGCTTTGCTAACATTTATGGCTCCTATCCGTCCTTCTATTTTTAAATTATTTTAGCTCTCGCATTGGCAGAAATATGTCCTAATTGGCTAGATTGTTTCGAGTGACAAGCAGTTTGAGAGTTTTCATTAAACTTGCTGGTAATTTTTGAATATGTAATCGTTTATCCGACTAAGTTATTTGAAACCAACAGCAACGAAGAAGTTTTTAATTACTGCTGTGGAGCGTGGTGCTAAGGGGGGCCCGAATGAATTCATCCACCATTGTGAAAAGCAATTACGGCTGTGCAAGGCTTTGGAGACGAGCTTTAACTTTAGCAAGATTGCGTAACATACCACACAGTACGCAACACCATCAATTTATTGCGTTAACATTATAAATATAAGGCGAATGAGTCGGATTTTATTTTATTTCACTTGAAATGTTTTAAAATGCTTGGTATACCATTCTTCTTTGAGCAGCTTTTGGTCAGGAATATAGTTCACTTGACTCATTCCCAAATATGCGTTTCATCTGGAACGGATGTTCCACACAAATGTCACTCACTTTAACAACAACAAGGCTTGAGTTACACACTCTAATTTCTATTTCGCACCCATTGTACACTATAAAGCTACGGGAGTCGTTTGGTTAACATGCCCTAAACATGATTTTTTTGACGAGTTTGGATTGTTTCAAAAAGGGTTATTTCAATACATACGGCAGTTTCTTATAATGTTCCTTGTGTTCCTATAAAAGTACTTACCATAATGCAATATTCGCTTTGGTTTACCTGAATTGGGGAGACATTATTGTTTTGCCCTCAATTGTCCAAGCGATTATCATTAGGATACCAATTCTTGAATACAACAGAGATGGTTACAAAGATTTTGAGGTTTGTAGAGTTTTTATTTTATTTTTTATTTCAATAATCTTTGGACCAGTTGCTTGCTCTATTGAAATCCTTAGGTGTCAGTCACCGTGTCAGTTCCTTTTTTCGTTTTTCTAAATTTAATACTGAAGGAATAGCCATTGCTATGAGCCGCACTCTAAGAAATAACACACAATTTAGCCAATTGTCAAATCGGCTACCGTTAAACTAATTATTATTTTAATTATTTTCCCTATATAACACTGGTTTACAATGTATCTGTTGCCGAGAAAATTCTAACTGTTGTTGGCTATACATGACATGCTGAGTTCAAATATATAAGTGGAATTTATCGGTCAGCTCTGGTTTTTGAGTTATAGATATCTAACACGTACGTTATTTACACACAAAAACACTTGAATGATGAAAATAAACAATAAGTCACTTGAGTCACTTGATTCGAAAATAGCACGTCACGAGTAAACAAAATCCATCATTAAGTTCGCGGCAACAGACAAAAATTAAAATTTTGTAAACCAGTGTAATATGAATACAGTTTAATGTACTTCTCTCTAAAAAAAATTGTTGACATACACGTAAGAATACATAAATCAATTATCAACTAAAATTACTATCTCTTTTTCATAACTCGATTTAACCGCATTTCACTGATAACAAAACAACAAAGGTGTTGAATTTGTATATTTATTTGGTAATCATCCCAATTTTTTTTTCATTTGTGATTTCTTATATTTTGTTTTTCCTATTTTTATATATGCATTCGTAATACTAGTGCTTGCTTACTCTCTCTCTCAGCTTCAAAATATTTTTCTTAACATTTTTACATTCTTTCACTTGCACAACTAACCAGCTATATTTTGTTTCTTTCCCCTCTAACAAACATATTTCATACTTAAACAAAATAATAATAAAAAAATGGCTTTAAACTTTTTAATATATAAATATACTTTTTAATAAATAAATAAATAAAAAAGAATCTTTAAATCAAATACAATAAAAATTGATGAAAAGTTATAATAGAATATTTTTACTTGACGAGCAGCTAATATTAATTGAAATTGATTATAATTATTATTAGTTTTTTTTTTATTAATAATATTAATAATTAATTTTCTTCTTCTTCAAAATAGAAGTTTTGCTTTCTTATCGTTGGTGTTTTTTTTTTTTTTTTTTTTTTTTTTTTTTATTATTAATAAAGTACATATGTGTTTAAATATATACATATACTTATGTGTTTACATATGTACGTATACATATGTGTTTAAATATATACGTATAAATATATATATATATATTATGTATGAGTTTCTTATAATATGTATATTAACAAAATAGAACACATTTAGAATAAAAAAAAAGAACAAACCATTTTCTTTTATTTTACACACTTTAAGCACTTAACAAATGAAAAAAAAAAAATATAAAAAAAATCAATGTTGTTTTTCCCGAAAATGAAAATACGAAATGAAATTTTGCAGGACCAAACTGAGTCGGCAGCTATCCTGAAAATTAAGGAAAGCATGCAGGAAGAGGCGAAACGTTTCGAGAAAGACTCTGATCATCCTGATTATTTTATGCAATAACATCCCTCTTTTCTTAAGGCTAATTTTAATTTTTAATACAAAAAGTATGTTATATATATATAAATATATTTTTTAAATTAATATCATTGCTTCATTTTTTTTTAATTATTCTCAATTAATTAAAATTTATTTCCTTTATTTAAACGTATTTATTTTATTTTATTTTTTTTTTTTTAATTGAATTCACTCCACATTAAAATAATAATAATAATGAAAAAATTATTTATATATTTAAATATATATGTTTATTTGAAATTTTAAAATGTTCTTCTGCACATACATCCTTTGTGTGTACCCCGGTTATTTCTTTCCCTAGCGTCTTCCTAGATATGTTCCCCCACTCTCTGTGAAATTTTATAAAAGCAATTTGAAAGACACCATCACCAAGTAATAAAAGAACATTTTTTTTAAATAAAAATCGAAGTATTTAAAAAAAAACAACATAATAGTGATAAAAGAAAAGTAGGTACATAAGTTGTTTGCCTTGCTCTGGTCAGTGTAATTTTTTCCATTCTAATACATATTGTTTACAAGATTGATCGATGTTTTTAAAGCTTTTTTAGTTAATTTTTAATTTTTTTTTGAAGTGCATTTCTGTGTTTCTGGTATATATTTGCATATATACGTATGTATATGTGTAATTAGGTATATATAGTTGATATTTGTTTATACGTATTTTTCTTTAAGAATCCTCTTGTCTGTTTTAAACGAAATGGTTCTATCATGACGATTCTATTGTTGTTGTTTTTCTTGTCTCTGTAAGCACTAGGTCTCGAAAATAATAAATGTTTGTTCAATGTTAAAACAATTTTTTATCTGTCATATATTATATCTTTTTCAAAGATATTTGTTTTTCGCTAATTTTACGCAATTTCTCGAGAACATAAGCTTACATTTCGCATAACTAATAAGAATTCATTAACAATCCGAATTGGAAAGGAATGTAGTATCTTCGGGACGCTACGCTAACTAAAACTTGTGTATGTTTCTTTATTTTTATTATTCGTTGATGTTGACAAAAGAAACACAATGTATATGTATATTGTATACAATCTATATATGTATATTTGAGCATGTTTGCCGGTTTCGTGATATCGCGATATAATGTGAGTTCGCTATTCTATCTTGTGGCTATCATGTTGTTCATTTTAAATGTTTTATTACGTTTTAGTACATATACCGTGGGACAGATTTGACTTTCACACATTAAACAAAACACGTTCAGACCACATCAGTACTAAATATAATTTAAATGTTGCAATTGATAACAAAATATTGTGTACTGCTTATTAATTCCTTAAGCGCAATGGTTCTGCAGATATATTTTATTTATCATGCAGCTTAGTTCTTATTCTTTGTTCTAAGCTGATCCCAATGTTTTATAAATAGGCATCAGCTTATCGCATTGCACATTTAGTTTGTTGATTTGTTTGTCGGCTCCTAAATACGAGCAAAATATATTTGCCTAGATGTTTGAAAGGGGCTACTTACCCAAGTGATGCGTGCGTTAACTGGTCAGTTTACTTTGTACCTTATATACGTATGCGTGTATACATATTTTTAGCTAGGTCCCATAGAAGAAGAAATACATTTGTCTATCCGTTGACACTGAATTGCGAACTTAGATGTTGGTTGGTTCGTTTTAGATGCTACTTAACGCGATGCAATTGAACCAAAAAAGTATAATTGCGCTGCCACTGGAACCCAGGTGGGTCCCACTATTCGCCAAATTTTTTTAGTTAATCTGTAAATGTTGGCGCAGTGGCTTAGTGGTTAGTGTGTTGGACTACTACGCTAGGGGTCGAGGTTCGAATCCCGCAAAAATCCAAAATTCCAACTTGACTGTCTTGAAAGGGCTTCTCAATTCGCCGTTTGGAGTCGGCATAAAATTGTAGATCCCTTCCATTCGTTCCAAAAATGAAAACTCACACAAAACGAATGGTTGTGAGAAGCTAGGCCTAGGGTCCCTCCGGGCCTGTTGCGCCAACTATTTATTTTTAATCTGTAAATGTTGGCCATACTAGAGCATCGATAAGATCGTTGAGATCGTCATAACACTAGTGAGAGCAGTTTTTACACAAGAATTGGTCAATTGTCACGTTCTCTTCCTCATCTCTGCATCTACTGCAGAGATCGTTGTACGGCATGTCTACCGATATCGGTGTCCGTTGTGACGTTTGAAGTGTCAAAATGGAACATCTGGATCAATGGACTTCCATCATTTTATCCAAGTTAGTTTGCAGTGTTTTAATTATTTTCCAATAGGGCATCTAACCTACCGTTTCTATGATTTCTCAAATCAGTTTTGACAGTGTGATTTTAAGTTTTGCGTATTCACAGCGTATGTAAAGTAAAGAAGAACCTTTCCTTTCCCACTAGGTTAGGTACTTGGCTTGGGAATATAGTTCCTGTTTACAAATTTCTTGTAAGATGTCCTAGTTTTCAGTGCCATTCGTTTAGCGATCGGCAACAATTTGAGCATTGAATTAAAGCAAAATTAATTCCTTACGTAAAAACCACTGTGAACTGTTTTATTGATCATTCGTCTACCTTACTTTGTTTTTTTGTTTTTTTTTTTTCTTTGCTGAAACTCAATCTCAAGACATAAAGTTTCCAGAAGAAAGGGATATTTAGATAAGCGAATGCATTTAAAGAATCAGCTTGAGATTGTGTACCTATCACGCGAGTTCATAGTTGTTCTCTAACTATTTTCTATGTGCGTTCATAGTTCAACAGGCCGATGATTGGATTCAGAATCCATCAACTGAAGAACAAATTAAATCTCACCAAGCGATTTGGCAAACAAAATTCATGTTTCCATTTGTCCAAATATTGCGTATTTCAAATCACTGTAACTGTCAAATTTTCGTACGAACAATAAAGACACCTTGTATTCAGGAAATCAATTTTTAAAAGCCTTGGCCTTAAATTATCATAAAAGTTTAAGTAAAAAAAAAAAAAAAAAAAAAAAAACACTCTTATTACTTCTCCAACATCTGTATAGATGTCAGGATTAATTGGGTCGACCAAATTTCTGCAAAAGCTTTCATTGGACAATTTAGCACAAAGTAGAAATGACAACACATGCGTTGATTTGCATTGGGAGAGTGAGGACTAACAACGTTTCTCGCTTAACTTGTGAAGCGGCACCTGACAAATTAAGGCTGGGAAATTTTGACGTATTTTTCATCGATGTCATGATTAAGAGAACAACTTTGTTACAACGCATGGGTTGAAGTTATAGCAGTTTAGAACTACACCACTAATTCTTCGGATTTCTTTAAGTTGTTGGTTAAATTCTGACAGTCAATTCTGCGTATAGAATATAAATGTATTCTCCTTGGTAAGAATTCCCTGTGAAGAATTGTACCTGTATTTCCATTCGGCGTCAATTTTGAAGGGACTTTCATTTGCACCATCTGAGTGATAAGGCGACAGAAAGAGGTCGATTTGTTCTGTTTTGATTTCGGAAGTGTTAAAATTATGATTCGCGAATGCAGCGTTTTTTAAATCCTTTAAAAAAATATATATCTGCAAGATATATTAACCGGAGAAAAAGTACAGAATACCAAAACATAATTACATTTGGCCCGGTAGTCCTTTAAAAAGTCTTCGTTGTTCTTAATGCGGGGCGTGGGACAAAGAAATTGGCTCGTACTATACGCATAATTGTTTCTTCTCTGTATTTTTGAATGGACTTCAATTCCAATTCAAGTATACCCGCAATTCTTCTTACTTTTCAAATGTATGCTATCATCTTTCATAATTCTAACTTAATCGCCTCGTGGCATTAAAATAAATGTCTACAGAGTATAAGTTGCTGATAGCAATATGGTACGGTTGAAAGCTTGTATTGTAGTCTTTTCACGTAATTCTAGTTATTTTCTTGAATTAATGTTGGTCAAGAATGCTCAATTGAACGTGTACGAAAACGGAGTGTACTTGAATATAGAAATGAACGATCTTGTCTAAGCAATCATTTAGCTATATCTACCGAATAAGGTTCACTTTTATAAACATATCTTACTGCTCCATTTTTCTATTACCTTACATTAAAAGGTTTCAATTAGCTAACAACTAAATTCGGACAGCTGTAAGTTATTTTGTACTTAAATCCAAAATCTTGAAATCTTCAAAATGCGTCTCTGGACAACATGCAGGATTTCTTTGCGTTCTTCAGAGGCAATTTATAATAGACCTAGCAATCTGTTCCACTTCAGAAGTCTTCCATAATAAAAGTCTTCATATTCTACCTATCTTCTTTTTGAAACGGCATTATATCTGTAGTTGGCCGTCAGTAATTCAAAGTCTTACAGAAACATAGTGCTTTTTTTCCAAACTTTCAAAAAAGTTTTCATTCATTTGTATACTATATACTCCTTGAGATGATTTATTAGGAAATACACACAATAGGAACCATTCCGATATATACCTCTATGTCTTCCTTCTCTCACATATCTGAACACCTAAAAGAAATTGAATATAAGTAAAATTAAGAAGATGCACTATAACTATATAACTATAACTTGATAAATAGATTCGTAGAAAAAAAATTTAAAAGTTCGACATTCGCGAACGACTTCAAGCTGACAATGAAATTTTCTTCCGTACTGTAAAATTTTCTACTTGGAAATTTTCCGTCCGAGTGGGGTATTGCATCACATATGTGGTATTTGTTTGGGCGCTCTCAGATCACTTTTTTTGCTCTCAGAGCAGTTTTTATGTTCGTTTGGTACAAAAAAAAAAAGCAATCTTTTTCAGATTTCAGAGCACTTTTGCGAATCTAGATATTTTCTCAGATTTACCAACACAAGTGCGTTTGAGTTTGACAACTGGTGGAGGGCGTAGGGCGTTTAGGTTTTCGTGAATTTGTTCTACAGCAAAGAAAGGCATTGCATCGGGTGAATTTATTTTAGTGAATTGGTTATGTATAAATATTTGAAAATCAATCGAGACGCAAATTTCGAATTTTTTAATTTAAAACTCAAGCAGTGAATGGAAAACGTTTTGAAAAGTGTTGAAGGCTACACATATTCGAACCGCACGGATATTATCACAAAAAAGAGAAAGTGACGTTTTAATGTTCGATTAGCCACACGAAATCTGAAATCTGAGAGCGAATCTGAAGAAGCCCAAACGAATACCACTATAGTGTGGGTACGCCTAACAGTGGCCGAGTTCCACTGCCCGCTAGATGTCTAGCACAAAATAGGAAGGAACGCTCGCGCTAGCTAGCAACGGCAAAGTTCCTACTGCAGTTAAAGAAATGACATAAATATCATAAAAATAATCTGAATTGCTATTTTTACTAATTTTATCATAATTACACTCGCTCGACTTCGTATTTATTTTCATTTTGTAAACGTTTAAACGATGTGTAAATTCAGTAACGAATCACTCGCATCATGATGCTGATGATGCTTTACATCATATTCATTAATGCAAACTATTGGCATCACTTTTAACGTGAAGTGTTCATTATTGCAAAGTTGATCAAACTGATGCGCAAACATAACGCAAAAAAAGCATCACCGAAATACCTGATGCGCTGTTGATTCGCCGGCAAAAAAGTAAGAAAAATGCCGGATGTGAAAGAAAAATAAGTAAATATATATTTTTATCAATAGATTACTATGCTTTTGAAAGACAAATTTTGAATTTTGTTTTATTAATTTTTTTCACAAACAATGCGTTCTAAAACTCAAACGATATATTCAATCACCAACGCATCAGCATAATCTGTGCATCGCATCATCATAGCAAATAAGCAGTGATGCCGCATCACTGCGCAAATGTTTGTAGTTTCTGAATTTACACGATTTACTTTGACAGATCGTTGTTTTTTTTTCAATGCAGCGGGTAGTTTTGCGCTAGATTTAGAAGTTTCCCTGAAAGGGATATTTCACAAAAAGTGCTAGAGTCTAGCGCAAATGGTTAAATGTAAATTTTTTTTATATGGAGTTTGACATGCCGCTAGTCATCTAGCGGGCAGTGGAACGCGGCCAGTGTCAATCGCTTATAGGGGCCATACACGACACAGACATGGCGTTGCAGACCAAGGAAAATTAAAAAAGTTTTCAATTCACGCATACGGTCGTTGCAAAGGATAGGCATAGGATACACACGCCACTGTGCCCCCTATTAGATTTTTTTTTTTTCTTTCAAAGTACGAACATTATTCAGACGTCCTAACCAATCCAATAAATTTTGAATTTATAAAGTGAGGCGTCTTTCTAGTCCACTTCAGAGTAGAGCCTGTTAATCAAAGATTCCTATTTAGGTAAGACACATTAAATGAGCTCGGAATAAATCTTAGCAAAAAAGCTGAACATTTTGCAGATCTTTAAAAAAATGTAAATGAAACACAAAAAATACGGTCAGATGGTTAGATTCACCGATAAAATAAATACCCCTACTCTTAATGGAGGAAATTACCGGGCTCATCGTTTAATTACCTATAGTACCGAAAAGCAAATGAAGGAGCTTGTCTTGGAATGTCAAATAATGTGGTGTAAAGAAGTGATAATTGGAAATTAAAAGATCTACATCTAGTTTAAAAGTTCCATAGTTGTTTCATTAAGCTGCCTTTCAAATGAAACGTGTTTGCTAAAAAAGTTGCTTCTCATTCAACAGGCCGAATAATGCAAAAAAAAAAACCTGGAATCATAAACAATTTGCATGATCCATTTTTTAAAGAGTTTTTAGACTTTGTAAAGCAAATTAAAAGTAAATAGAAAAATGAAATCATCCTAAAAAGTACGACAGTGTACTATACGTACATTAAGGAAAAGAAAGCTTCAAGAATTCTGTACATATATATTTATTTAAAATTGTACGAGAACAATTCAGTTTGAACACAATGCGATTGTGCCAAACGTTCCTTTAACCATAACAAAAGTTGACAAAAATTACAAAAAAGTGAAAACGTTGAAAATACACGCATTTTTACATGACATCTATAAGAAAAATGCGTACTATGAAATTTCACACTTTTTTGTTTAGGTTTAAAACTTCCAGAAGCAATAAACAACAAATTTTGCCGAGTAAAGTGAAAAAACCGAAACCGACAGAAATTATGCGATGAAAATGTCACACTTAAAAGCCTAAAGCTTATTGGGTGTTGGTAGATTTGATTAGTAAAACGGGTGAAATTCCAATTGTTGCGATATGTTTTACAAAAGATGACAAACATTTGAATAATGGATCGCAAGGCTGCAGGATCGGATGGAACTCCCTCCGAATTTTACAAATACAGGAGAGTGGAGCTATTGAATAAAGTTACTTCCTTGTTTAACTTATACGACGAAATGTATTGCAGTCCTTTTTTTTTTTAATGAATTTAAAAAAAAGAAAGTTTTTCTTATAATTCCCCATACTAATAATGAGCCCAGAAACCCTACTTTATATCTGCTTCTTCTAAGTTGTTTCCAATTTATTCCGTCTGAACAAAGAACACTAGCGCTAATGTTGGAACCAACGTGAAGTTGGCTACTAGCAGTCCATATTTATATAATAAGTATATGCTTTCACGTTAGATATTTTATGGGTCACAACATATGGAAAAGTTGGCCTTTGTGAATTCCGAAAATGTAACCTGACACTAAGAAAAATATTAGTACCGAAAAATATTAGTACTGAACACAAGTCAATTTTAAAACTTTTGGGGATTATAACACACAAGTACAAGTGGCACAAGTGAACTTCTACAAGAGTGACATTATTCTGTAACATTTAGTGACACACTCAGTGCTGATCCCCTACCACCACTTGTCAAAAAAATCGGAAATCGTTTAATACATGGGCCCCAATAAGGTGAACCTACGCAGTTTTTATTAGAATTCGTTGCTATTGGGAAATTTGTACATTTAAGTCCTCAAAGATATGTCACTATGCTTTCAAGATATGAAGTGGAACAATTCTTTCGCGAACTTTCAAATCCGTTCTTAAATTGCAATCTTGAATTGGGCTCTATTAATCAATTCTACTTGCCTCGTTTGAAGTGTTACTTCAGAAAAAAAGAACTCTGTTATTTTATCTATCAAACGTGTAAAAGTCTTGCTAAGGTACTGCACCACGAAGCTATTTGCTTGATATTTAAAACATGCAGTTTAATAAGTTAAAGAAGTTAGTTAGTTACAAGATGCTTTGAATACTTGAAGTACTGAATAACAAAATTACATCACATTAAAAAAATCATTGAGAGATTTTTAAAAATAAAATAATTAAATAATTACATTTTTCTTAATTTTTTGGTTAATTGTAAGATTTTTTTTTGTTTGACATTCAATCATCTCTAATATTCGTGCATGTGTTAAGACTTGCATCAACATCGGACTGTCTAACTCATTGTGCTTGCACTAAAATCAGAAAAAGAAAAATCAATCGTTTTCCATTCTAAATCGAATTGTATGTAACAACGGATAGGTTATTTATATTTATTTATTTATATTTATTTATTTATTTTTATTTTAATTTATAGTTTTGTTTTTGAAGACAAAGGATTCTTAACAAACAAATCCTCTATTTGTTGATTGACCTTTTCTTTTATTTACAATTGATTTTGTCTGAAAAGTAATCAAGTACTTACACAAATTTCCGTCCGTGTTTTAATGAAATGTTCATAAAATTGTTGTTTTTTTTTCTCTCTCTAAGGTCAGTTTGAAAATTTTAATAACTTGAAAAATAATTAAATAAAAAAAAAAAACAGAGAAAGGCACAATAACACAATTTTTATTAAATAACTATTTTATAATGCAAAACCCATAATTAATTGGTGGACTCGAAAAAAATATGTATAAACAAAATGAGAAAAAAAAGATCAGCATCACATTAAATAAAATTGTACTAAACAAATTAAACGAAAAGAAATATTTACACAAACTTTCTTTTATGGGAAGTGATATGTACGCAATACGACAAAAAACAAAAAAATAAAAATAAAAAATTAAATATATATATATATTATATTAATAATGATAATGATAATGGGTTAAAATGTACAGTATATCACGATTAATCCAATGCAATGCGTAAAATACAAGTAATTGATCCAAAGAATTCGATAAACGAAAATTCCTCGGTAAATTTTTATTTTTATTTGATATCGTCAGATTTCTTTATTTTACCAAGCTTTGTAATCAAATATTGTTAAAACTACACCGTATTTAGATATATAATTTGAGAATTTGTGTGTAATGTATAAAATTTTATTTCAAAGTGCGCGTTTGTCCGTGAGGTATTTATTATTCTGGATTGCAAATGGCAGGAGCAAAACCACGGAAGATGAAAAAAAAAAAACGCTTAAAACTGTTTACTTCCCTTTTAGTTAAAAAAAAATCTCAAGTTTAATTTTCCTTCTGTTGGTGAGTTTAGGTATTTCACTCTGCTCAATCGTATTTCTTCTTCAGACAAATCTCCTAATTGCAGAATTTGTATAAGAATCCGTTAGTGATGGTACCGTCGAACAAATTTCTGTTTCGACAAGTATGTAGACATTATTTCTGAAAATTGATTTTGCTGCAAGAAGACTTTGAACCCCCGCCCTTCTCGTGATATACTTTACTTTATCTAACAATACAACGGAAGAAAAAAAAAGAGAAACGTACTATGTGGTAGTGATATAAATATTAACGTCAAAATTAACTGTGAAAAAATAAGATATGATTCAACTTGATTTATTTATTCAATTTAGTTGTATGTAGGTTTTTATTTTCTCTATATCTATCTTTGTACCACTTCTCTGTCATATTAATTTTTTTTTGTTTTATTTATTTCTTTCTTTTATTTTTTTGCAGTTATGGAAATGATTTTTGCTTAGGATATTATTTAATAAAAAAAAAAACGGATTTAATAAAAAAAAACACAACACAAAAAAAAAACATTCTCCTTTTACATTTATGAATTAAAATATAGGTTACATATATATAAATCGAAATACTGAATTTATTGTCATCCCTTCTCTCTTCATTTTCTTTTTCTATATAAAACAAATTAGTTCAATTAAAATAAAGATCGTGTAGAAAAGAAAAAATAAGTACATATATATTAAGGAAAGAAAGAATTAAAAATTAAAAATATGTTTCCAACAAAACAAAGTAATAAAAAAAGTTAGGCCCCAGTTATAGCTATCATTGAAATGCATCATTGGAACAAATCAGTGGAATAATGGTTTACTTTTTTTGACAAGTCAGTTATAGCAATCATTGAAAAGTTGCTGTCAGTGGAAGGACCTGTCAGTGAAACTAAACAGAGAAGACTCCAAAAATCGGAAAGCAAGTAAATAATCGGAATTATGGGATTGCATAAAAGAAACAAAATGTAATAAAATGTTATTATTATTATTGAAAATGCTCAGTTTAATAAAAAAAAAGAAAAAATTACAGTACAAAAGAACAACTTGCAATAAACAATTCCGTTTCGAGGTTGGAGTTGATCATTGAAAGCAAAACTGACAGCTGAGAACAGAAAGAGAATCGAACACATCATTGAAACGATTGGGTTCCAAATTAGAGGAACGAAAATCAGCTGTTCATTGAAATCAATTTCAATCAGTGAAATAATAAAAGTGGATTTAAAGAAAAGTTTTAATCAGAATTAAGTTGTTGTTTTCCGTAAAAAAATTCCACAATTGATTAGCTTTATTTTGATACCAACTAAAGCCAATATTGTTTGATTAATCGTCTTAAAATCGTAAATCAAAATTTTCAATGATGCATTTCAATGAAAGCTATAACTGGGGCCTTACCTTTACTGCCGAGATAACAAAACAAGATATTGATTGATTCATAGATCCAGCTATGATGCAAAATTTGTTTTAGTAAAATTATTAGTTTTTTTCCATTAATTTTTTTTTATATAATAAATAAAGTAAACGAAATTAAAAAAAAAATGTTTTCTTATTTTCCATCTTAGTTTGTTGGTTCCTCATTTATTTTGTTAATAATAAGAAAGAGAATGAAAAAAAAAAAAAAAAAAAAAAAAAAAAAAAAAAAAAATTCTAAGAAAAATAAAAGCAAACAAAAAATCTTTCAATATTGTAACTGTAAATACAAAACAAACAATGAATGAGGAAATATTTGAATAAATAAGTATAAAATATAAGATGTACGCTTGATGCAAATAAGCGTTTAATATAAAAGTAAATAATTAAAAAGAGTAAATAAAAAAACATACAAAAAGAAGAAATTAGATTAAGACGGAACTACTGATGATGTTCACATATTATTATTAAAAAGAAGTAATAATATAAAATAAACAAAAAAAGAAAACATATATGTATATGTGCATTTTTTTTTTCAATTTTATTTTGGATGTGTGAATAAGTGTTTTATACACTTAAGTGTGTATATATATATACATATATATATGTATATACAGTTTTTTAATTAAGTAACTGTTGCATAAAGATAAACCTGTTTAAAATATAATATTACGAACAAAAGAAAAACTTATCTCATTACACACTTCAAAGATCTATTAAATTGTGAAATTTCACGATATACAAACGCGCGCAACTTCATTGTTGTAAATATTTGAAAAAGAAGATTACATAGTTAAAAACAAAATTATTGTTTGGCCTTAAATATTAAATTGTTTGACCACAATCTTTAAGTATTTTGCTAAAGAAAAAAAAAAAAAAAAAACTCTTCACATATTTATTTCTAATTTTCTTAACTTTCTGTAAAATAATAATTCGGAATAAATGAATGTTATGTGTCCATGTCTTATATGAATTTATTTATATATATATATATTATTATTTGTTATTTCCTTTGCGGCAGAGACCAAAAATAGCCGTTGTGCAGATTTTTACTACCAATGGTTTTGAGTTTATGAAATTC
Source organism: Cheilosia urbana (assembly GCA_946477585.1). Classification (NCBI taxonomy): domain Eukaryota; kingdom Metazoa; phylum Arthropoda; class Insecta; order Diptera; family Syrphidae; genus Cheilosia; species Cheilosia urbana. Next base: position 9,380,543 of record OX297857.1, read on the forward strand.
GAACTCTTCTTATCTGTTATTAAAATCATTTATTCACATTGTTCACTTTTCTCTACATTTCGGATGCCAACAACACTGGATTTTTTTTCACAACTTATTCTCCAGCAGTGTACACAAAATATGTGGTTACAAAACCGTAAAACAAAGCATTGGAAATTTAAAATAAATATTTTGCATTTGATATAAAACTATTGATTATTTTAGACAAATTTTGTGATCATATACCCAGATTTTAATTATATATCTTTACATTTAGGAGTAGTATATCCACATAGTATATCAAATATTAGCAAAGAAACTATGTATATTGTTTTATTTAATCCCGTTTTCAAATACATTCTACTATATATGTATATATCATTTTCAACATTCCCCTTTTACACTACAAAAGTAGCTGGTATAGTATGCGCTGAATAACTCTCGATCTTTTCCCATCGAATCTTAATCATCAGCGGAGAGTCTCCGTACGGACGGGAAAGAAGGCTGTCTGATGGCACGGATTCCGTAGCTTCTGTCGCAATTCAAGTTGCGAACACGAGGTTGATGTGAGCAAAACATCAAAGCATGGACATCCTTGTATGCCTGCTTTTATTCCTCACACTTTTATTCCTGGCCCACCCACACCAGCACTAAAACGAAGAAATACCATTTAATATGCGCGAAATAATAATATAATATGAAGCAAACAGCGAAAGTAGAACTATAACTTATTTGATAACAAGTTCGGTCCTGCGAATCTAGCTATTTCAAATGGCCCACGACACCAAAGCAGCGACTTTCCCCAGAGCCTTAAAAGTGATACACACGTATAATTGAAGTAAAGAAATTCCCGGACTCGGACGAGAGAGCGATCGCACTTTTTCTTAAAGTAGGACCATAAACTTTTATGGTACGGTCTCATCCACTCTGGCCATTTTTATCAAATTGATCGTCAAGGGGACTTTCTCTTTTCCGTCGTGCTCAAAACTATATTCTTATCATAAGATCATCAGTGATGATGGCCACTTGCGATTTGTAACAACAATTTAAATATTTCCCATAGAAAATTACGGCATATTCTGGCTATCTAAACAACAGAGTACAGAAATCTGTTACAATTTAAAAATTATCATTTCAAATGCGGTGCGAAAAAAAAAACATTACCGTACTCATGGCCATGCAATCTAACTGAGTTGTATTATTTTCTAATGCATACTGTCAATTTTGAAACATGGTGATTGCAGAATAGCATAGACTTATTGGTTCTTTTAATGTGGGAAATTAACTCCAGCCCCGACAAGACAAAATTTGCGGACCAAAAACCATTTATTTTCATCACAAATCTCTATATATCAAGTGAACAGAACACAACTTTTTTTTTTTTTTTTTTTTTTTGAATCTTACAGTTCTAATTCTAATATAATATTTTCTAACAACACTTACTATATACAAGTTTAAGATAACTTTAAGATGAGTTCATACTGAGTCCATTTCATTAAACTAAAACATTAATAACTAAATTCACTTGTTATATATACAGTGTTGTGTGAATTTTGTTTTATTTGGAAAAGAAATATAAAAAAAGTCGTAGAAACTTGGACACGATGAAAGTTAAATACAAAAAAAAGTTCTTTTGATTCGGCAGGCGCTTGAGGCCTAGCGCGATGATTTTTGTTCAAGTGGATTTGAGCCCAGGAGATTAGCAAAATCGCAAAATCTTCGAATTGATTGTTTGACATGACAGTACCATCAAATAGATACGATTTCTAAAAAAACAAATTGAAACCATGCAGACATCTCAAATGATCCAAGGCATCAGAAATAAAGTTTGTGAAACGAAGTGAAAGTTGAAACAATGTACACAACTCAAGGCAGCAGAAATAACGATTTTGTGAAACGAAGTGAGAGGACTACTTTCCTCTAAGGAAGTTAAGTTAAGTTCAGAAAAAACATGAATACTATAAGAAACGTAATGCGGGTCACAATTTTATAATGTTGGGAACTGATGTGCATCTTTTTGGTGTTTTAATCTTAGCTCCTATTTCCGATAAAACATAAGTAAATACTGCCTTCGATAGATGAAAATTTGATATAAAGCTGAAAAGGACTAGTTACGAAGATAGGTATGACTTCTCTTGAGATAATAGAATACATTTGTTCTAACAATAGAGGATTTGAAGCATCCCTTGGTCGCGTCCTTCTTGCTATTTCCAAAAAAAAACTATCCTCGTCCTCATCGACGTCAAATGACATTTCCAAACAACTCATTACAAAATGGAATTTAATTTTACAGCAAACTCAATTTTCAGTAGCAAATGTCCAAGATCGTATTTTATGCACAACAGTTCATTTCAGTTACAATGACAACCTTTATCAGCTGAGGTACACAATACAAAAGTATCAATTGATTGATGCATTTTACCAACTAACTGGGTGTTAATTGACAAACGCAAAAAGGGTGTTTGTTAGAGAATACCTTGTTATTGCTATCGGAACGGATATAAGGGTCTTTCGGGTAAGAGGTTGGGTAGCATATACAATATACTAGAAGTAAACCAAATTAATATTGTTAATATTTATTAACAGTAGTAAATAGTTCACATGAATAACCATAATTGAACCCCTAAACACCAGTGGCATGCACAATGGGCCGATGGATGGCCTAAACGTTTCTCTCATCGAGAGCCACTTTAACATAATGTTGGAAAGTCATGGTTTGCCAAGTGAATCTACCTTAAAGCTAGACAAAGTCCTTAGATTTATATTGGAAGCACTCCACTTGCTTTATCCAGTGTTTAGCAGTGTTGATGCGTAGTCCAACGACATTGTGACATGCAAGTTTACAATATGTCCTCGAGATGTGCGATTCCAACGAATTCCTCCGCTTGTCGTCAATAGGACGACACTAATCCCCAGTAAAAGCTTCGCGCTGAAATGCATCAACTTTTCTTTAGATTATAAATTTCTATGATGATCTTCCTCTATGCATAACGGTCAATTAAATGTTTCACTAGAAATACCTGCGCAAGACAAGCCTGCTTGGTTAAAATGTAACCGCTATGCCACGAGATCGACATAGACCGACACTGCTAGTTCGGCATCAAGTTAATTTTCCAGGTGTTGCTCCATTCGATATAGCACAATCGTCTCAGGGTCCTTTTAAAGGCTTCCAAGAAGCTGAACGCGATCACATTGAAGAGCTGTATCCTAGGCAAATTTTCCTTTTTCACGATAAATAAAAAGTCAACCCGCTCTTTAGGCTAAGTAATGAAATTATTCTGATGGCTAACGTGTTTATTTCTTTTTTCCTTTAGTAAAGGTTTTCCTGTAGTGGTGAAATGCAGAATTTCAATTGGTTTGGTGAACTTGTTTTTCAACAGAAACTTGTTCGGGTATAATTTTTTATTACAACTATTGACACACACCCTTAATAACAGAATCATACTGAATTCGGCAATAATGCAAATTACACAATTTGGTTTCTTTTTTCTTCTATTTAGATCGTAAATAGTGGTTGTACTTGAATAACATTTTAGACTTTTAAGGAACTTTGTATAGACAGACGAATTGCCTTTAATATTTTTGTTGGGTTTTGTCTTTCTTCGATCAATTACAACGACTAAAAAACTCAACTCAAATCAACCGCAATTTTAATTTATTTAAATAGTTTTGTCTGAGATCAAAATGATTTTGAGCAAGTTTAAATATGTTTTTTTATTTATAGTAAAAGAAATTCCAGAACCAAACAAACAAAGAAAGAGCAAAGTGTGAGTTTATGATAAAAATGAATTATATTTCTATACATTAACAAATTATGGATAAAAACAAAATAAGTAAACACACGTATATATAAAAATGTTTGATTTCGTGCGCATGCAAAAATAAGCTATGGTACTAAATATCCAAACGTATGAGTGTGAAGTAAACAATTTTGAATAGCTATAAATATTACTTTAATTTTTAAATTGAAATGCATTCAATTGCATGAAATCTATGTATATATATATATACCTATATATATAAAATATTATAATATAAAAAAAATAAGATGAAAATTGTTTTAATTTTAGTTCTAGTATTAAGATAAACAATGAACGAAGTAAATATAAACATACCTTTAAGTAAAAATAAAAGTAATAAATCAAATTACAAAATCCATAAAAAAAAAAAACAGATAAAATTAAAGAATTAATGAGATAGAAAACAAAATTAAAAAAATATTGAAGTAAGCAGCTTACATAATTATCTTTTTAGTTTCTGTTTCTGATATATATATATATATATATGTGTATTCCTAAGGACATATATGTACCTTCATGTATATATACAAAAGTATTAAATTATTTTTTTTTAATAATAAAATAAAATTATATCTGAATTATTCAATTATGTATGTATTTATAAAAAAAAAAATACTAAGAAAAATACAAATAAAACTTTTAAACAATGTAGTCAGCGTCGACATTGGGTACACTATATAATAGATACAATGAAGATGAAAGAAGATGAAAAAAACAAAAAAAAAAAAACAAAATAGAAAAAAGTAAAAAAGAAAAAAAAAAAAAAAAAAAAAAAAAAACGAACAAAATATATTTGAAAAGATTACAAAAAAAGAGAAATAATTTAATAAATAAAATTAAAAAAGTAAGCGTTTTTATTTGTCAGTAACGGCTTTGGTCTCGTCAGTTGGCCGGTAATCAACGTTGTCCCTTATACTTATACGAAGTATAGGAACCCCATCTAAATATACAGCGTGGGCCAAATACAAGTTTCTTTTTAAAAGTGCAATAAAATGAACAAAATTTAGTCGTTTGCATGTATTATGGCTTATAAGTAAGAGCGTTCCTATTAATTATGGAGCACAACGTTCAAGTGGCTGACGTCACTCCAAGTTTCCAAGACCTTGTTGATGGTTGTAACTCGTACTGTAACTCACGAATTGCTTCTTAAGTGTTTGAATCGTTTCCGGATTGTTGGCATTACATCGGCCCTTCACGGTTCCCGACAAAAAAAGTCCAAAGGAGTCAAATGGCAGATCGAAGGTGGCCAATAGACATCGCCAAGACGATGGGAATTTGAACCAAAGGTCGTCCAAATCCATGAGTTTTGTCCACTAGAATATCAGTCTCACGAACTTTTTGCACAAACTTGCGTAAAGCATTTAAGAAAGATACTCTCGACAAACCCAACTATGTCAAGCTGTCTGAAAAAGACAGATGGCTCTTGGACGACCTCTAGCAAAGAATCGCTCAATCTGCTGCTCGACACCCATTTCCCAGGCAGCTGTAAAGGTATTGCCCAAACAGATCCAAACAGATCAAACTTGCAATGTACCAACTTACAAGGTCTGATCACTAGAGAAAAAGTGCTTTGGGCGCTGCGTAGCTTCAAACAATACAAATCCTCGGGACCAGATGGCATAATACCGGCCGAGCTTCAAAACACCTCGGATATCATCCTGCCAACGCTAATGATAATCCTGAGAAGCTGTCTAGATCTGGTGTACATCCCATTGCTATGGAGAGAGGTTAAAGTAGTGTTTATACCCAAAGCAGGTAAATGCTCTCACGTGAGTCCGAAAGATCTCAGACCTATTAGTCTTTCATCATTTCTCCTAAAAACTTTGGAGCGACTGATTGAAATCCATTTACGCAATAGCATTGACAGAAATCGATTGTCAACAGCTCAACATGCTTACTCTAAGGGCAAATCAGTAGAAACGGCCCTACACACGCTAACGCGCTCCATAGAATATTCCCGTCGTCATAAGGAGTATACAATGGTTGCATTCCTGGATATAGAGGGCGCCTTCAACAACGTCGACTCATCTGCAATCGCTGGTGCTCTGGCAGCTCTGAACGTTGACGTCTCACTTGGCGAGCTGATCAATGCTTAATAGCCGAATTATCAACTCAAGTCTAGGTGAGATATCTTCCAGAAGATCTGTCAGTAGAGGAACACCACAAGGTGGTGTCCTGTCTCCCCTTCTCTGGAATTTAGTGGTGAATGAACTGCTGATATCCCTGGAGGCGGAAGGCTACAATGTGATTGCCTATGCGGGCGACGTTGCTATTGCCGTCTCAGGAAGGTACCTTAACACTTTAAAAGAACTTCTACAACACGCTCTTAACAAGCTAATAAAATGGACAAACAGTTGTGGTTTGGGCGTAAACCCTCACAAAACTGAACTTGTCCTCTTCTCTAGGAAATATAAGATTCCACACATTGACCCCCCATCTATAAATGGCACTAGCTTGACGTTCTCAAATGAAGCTAAATACTTAGGCCTTATTTTTGATAGAAAGTTAACCTGGAAGCCTAACATCCAAGAAAGAGTTAAGAAGGCCACTGTGGCACTTTTCTCTTGCAAAAAAGCCATAGGGAACAAATGGGGTTTACAGCCCCGCGTCACTCACTGGCTATATGTCTCGGTCATAAGACCTATACTCACGTACGGTGTGCTTGTCTGGTGGACTGCCTTAGAAAAAGCGATTAATCGCGATAAATTAAGCAAAGTCCAAAGAACGGCTTGCTTGTGCATCGGCGGAGCTCTTCGCAGCACCCCCTCCGCTGCACTTGACATCCTGTTTCATCTGACACCCATTGACATCTTCAGCAGGCAAACGGCAGCTTGGGCAGCCGTACGCCTCAAAGCTATTTCACAATGGACAAGCAAAACAACTGGCCATGCCGCTATCCTCAACAACATTAGGAACCTTCCAGAAAACATCGACTACACCACACCAGAACTACAATTTGATAAAAACTTCGAGGTCTCCATTCCTACTAGATCATTCTGGGAGGAGGAAGCATCCGTGGATGATGAATCGATCCATTTCTACACAGATGGTTCGAAAACTGTGGACGGTGTTGGTGGCGGTGTCTTCTCTAATAGACTTAATCTTAGTCTCTCCTTCCGTCTTCCTGATCACTGTAGCGTTTTTCAGGCGGAAATAATGGCGATAAAAGAGGTCTTATCTTGGCTAAGGGAAAACGTGATATCTGCTAAAGATATCCGTATCTTCTCTGATAGTCAAGCCGCTATCAAGTGCCTGGAATCAGTCTCCACGAATTCCATAACAGCCCAAGACTGTCGTTCGTCTCTCAGGGAGATGGCGGAGCAGTTCAACATTCACCTTTGTTGGGTGCCGGGGCATTGGGACATTCCAGGTAACTGCAGGGCTGATGAACTCGCCAAACACAGAACTACGATACCTCTGCTCCCAATTAAGGATTCCTTAGGTATTCCACTCGCTACTTGCAAACTCAAAATAAAGCTGGACGCTATCGAAAGAACAAATCTTAGGTGGTCAACCGGCTCGACTTGTCTAGCGACAAAGCAGATCTGGCCAAAGCTGGATCTAAAACGTTCTAGGCATCTGATCTCCCTAGATAGAAAGCATATTAGTGCTACAATAGGTGTCATCACGGGACACTGTCTTATCGGCAGGCATGCAAAAAGGCTTGGCGTATTCTCTAACGATTTTTGCAGAAGCTGTTTTGACGAGGAGGAGGAGGAGACTATTCTCCATCTTCTCTGTACTTGTCCGGCTCTCTCACAGAGACGAAAACTCCACTTTGGAGCTTTCTACTTTAGTGATCTGAACGATCTAAAAAACATAGACATCCGAAATCTACTACGCTTCATTAGAAGCTCCGATTGGTTCAACGAATAGGAGGAATGAATTATAGATTCACGTGGTATCACAAGGGACCTTATAATGGTCTAAGTGTGTCGACTTACCTAACCAGTTAGCCGACAGCCATTTCAACCTAACCTAACCCAACCAGCGTAAAGCAGGCGCGATGGGTGCTTCATATAGGTCAAAACTTCGGTCAAAATGCACACCGTTTGGGCAACACAGCACTCACTTTGGAAATAAGTTTGCAATTATTGCCAATGTTGTTCAAGTATAAGGCGACTCATTTAGTTCCGCGGAGGTAGGATACTGACTATCTGTCAAGGTTTCGAGCGGGAAACAGCTGCCAGTGTCAAAATAACCTATGATTTAAAAAGAAACCACTAGATGGCCTACCCTGTGTATGCTGTTATTAACTACTTACTGCGCTTACACACAAACCACTCTGAGGATTTGATGAAGTCCATGGTCCTACTCTCGTGTTACTTTTATACTCGCTTCAAACTTGCATGTACAGGGTATTCATAGAGCGATACGGGTGTTTAAAAACAAACAGTATTTTGAAACATTGAACTACGTTTTTCATGTGAATTTAGATGCACGTATGTTTCAAATTTTGCTCCAAGTATCATATCAGCTAACAGATTTATTAAAAAAATATATTTGTTTACGTGTTACAAAATACCAAGTTTAAATTAGGTACATATTTTTTACAAAAAAATATTCTATACCTACAGCCGTATTTTAATCAGCGTGGTTTTTGACGCAATTGCGGTTGCGGAAAGGGTTCACGTATAGGCGGATTCTATAAATGTGTGCGCGATGTCGAGAACTGGCAGCTTCCAATATTTCCTGTTCTATTGCGTAGCCTTGTTCCTGAAAATTCCAGGCGCGCTTTCCCATACGCAACCTATTTAGGTTGCGAGAACGATGTCGGATGTGAATAACTGACAACAACGTGACCGTTGTGCGACAATTTGGTACTTTTTCCGAGGACCCTGATACAATTTGTTATAATTTGTTCCTTTTTGTTAGTTGGAAAAGACACTTCGGGGAGTTTTCAAAAACTGTGATTTCAAAATAAATATGTCTAAAATATAATGCGGTTCGCTATCAAAACACTATTTTCGGTTAAAACGAGCCTTGTTGTTAAATATCCCAAGTAGAAATTGATGGTTATAGTGGAGGCGCTGATCCTACATTTCGGAATGTTTCCGTAACAGTAACAGTGTGTATAGGCTCTCAATGTGCGTACTGTTTCCACTGCAGGGTGTAACGCTGACCAAAGTGGGGAATCAGTTTTACCTCTTTAAATTACTATTTCGGGAAACACACATAATGGTATTTCGGCTATGCTTTAGGCGTTTTTCTTTTTTAGTTCAGAGCTGAGCACTGAACTGAGCTCGAGCTATATGAGCGCGCTCTGAACTGAGCGTGCTCAGATCGTTCTGATGATTTTCTGTTTTTCCCGTTTTTCTTTTCTCTCAAATAGGACTGGAAGTGTGAATGTATATGTGTAATCAGCATTTTACTCAGCCTGCTCAGTCAATTAATTCTGAGCTCATAGAGCGCGCTCTGATCATGCTCTGAACGAAAAAAGAAACACAAATTCGAGCTCTGATGTATCTGAGCTAAAAAAGAAACACAAACTTTTTGTATAACAGTTCAGGTTGTGCTCTGAACTAAAAAAGAAAAACGCCTTTTGTAACCAAAGTGTGACCGAATCTTAGTGAGCTGTCAAATTTGTTTTCATGTGTTTGTATGTTGCTTCACATGAAAAAGAAAATGTGAAATAGAAATACTGCGATAGCAATATAAAACGTGCACACATAACCTATCCTCTTTAATGGGGATGCTAAAATACCTAAACGAGCATATGTCATGAAAATGGTAAAGCAGGTAATATTATGAGAATTTGATAATTATTGCATTTCTTCGTACCAGAATGCTAAATATTCAAACGAATATCAGTTTCGCCACAAATATCAATAAGTTGTAGTGGCAAAAACTCACGCGCTCAAGAAATATTGAGTATTTAAGAAATTAATTTTATTTCGAAGCTAGGTAGGTACTTGCATTTTTCCATGGACTATTTTTTTTTTTTTTTTTTGACAATGAATCCCAATTAGAATCAGAAAGCGACCACTTGCCTGCCATTTGCATTTCTTTTGGAGGGAGCACAGGGTGCATGCACATACATTGAGGAAACTCTTTTTTTTTTTTGCGTTTATTATTATTAAATCGTAATATTTAAATGATTCATTTTTTTGAATTCTACCTTTTAGAGTATATGAGAACATGCACAAAAGTTTGGGGGGAATAATAAGAAACGGATTTGCAAATTTTAAAATATTTTCGCTTCTAATTTTTGTACTGCTATTCTGGTTTGCTAAGACCGACATAATAAAGTTAACATGTTTACCTACATGTAGGAAATACGATATAAATATTAACGTCAAAATTAACTGTGAAAAAATAAGATATGATTCAACTTGATTTATTTATTCAATTTAGTTGTATGTAGGTTTTTATTTTCTCTATATCTATCTTTGTACCACTTCTCTGTCATATTAATTTTTTTTTGTTTTATTTATTTCTTTCTTTTATTTTTTTGCAGTTATGGAAATGATTTTTGCTTAGGATATTATTTAATAAAAAAAAAAACGGATTTAATAAAAAAAAACACAACACAAAAAAAAAACATTCTCCTTTTACATTTATGAATTAAAATATAGGTTACATATATATAAATCGAAATACTGAATTTATTGTCATCCCTTCTCTCTTCATTTTCTTTTTCTATATAAAACAAATTAGTTCAATTAAAATAAAGATCGTGTAGAAAAGAAAAAATAAGTACATATATATTAAGGAAAGAAAGAATTAAAAATTAAAAATATGTTTCCAACAAAACAAAGTAATAAAAAAAGTTAGGCCCCAGTTATAGCTATCATTGAAATGCATCATTGGAACAAATCAGTGGAATAATGGTTTACTTTTTTTGACAAGTCAGTTATAGCAATCATTGAAAAGTTGCTGTCAGTGGAAGGACCTGTCAGTGAAACTAAACAGAGAAGACTCCAAAAATCGGAAAGCAAGTAAATAATCGGAATTATGGGATTGCATAAAAGAAACAAAATGTAATAAAATGTTATTATTATTATTGAAAATGCTCAGTTTAATAAAAAAAAAGAAAAAATTACAGTACAAAAGAACAACTTGCAATAAACAATTCCGTTTCGAGGTTGGAGTTGATCATTGAAAGCAAAACTGACAGCTGAGAACAGAAAGAGAATCGAACACATCATTGAAACGATTGGGTTCCAAATTAGAGGAACGAAAATCAGCTGTTCATTGAAATCAATTTCAATCAGTGAAATAATAAAAGTGGATTTAAAGAAAAGTTTTAATCAGAATTAAGTTGTTTTTTCCGTAAAAAAATTCCACAATTGATTAGCTTTATTTTGATACCAACTAAAGCCAATATTGTTTGATTAATCGTCTTAAAATCGTAAATCAAAATTTTCAATGATGCATTTCAATGAAAGCTATAACTGGGGCCTTACCTTTACTGCCGAGATAACAAAACAAGATATTGATTGATTCATAGATCCAGCTATGATGCAAAATTTGTTTTAGTAAAATTATTAGTTTTTTTCCATTAATTTTTTTTTATATAATAAATAAAGTAAACGAAATTAAAAAAAAAATGTTTTCTTATTTTCCATCTTAGTTTGTTGGTTCCTCATTTATTTTGTTAATAATAAGAAAGAGAATGAAAAAAAAAAAAAAAAAAAAATTCTAAGAAAAATAAAAGCAAACAAAAAATCTTTCAATATTGTAACTGTAAATACAAAACAAACAATGAATGAGGAAATATTTGAATAAATAAGTATAAAATATAAGATGTACGCTTGATGCAAATAAGCGTTTAATATAAAAGTAAATAATTAAAAAGAGTAAATAAAAAAACATACAAAAAGAAGAAATTAGATTAAGACGGAACTACTGATGATGTTCACATATTATTATTAAAAAGAAGTAATAATATAAAATAAACAAAAAAAGAAAACATATATGTATATGTGCATTTTTTTTTTCAATTTTATTTTGGATGTGTGAATAAGTGTTTTATACACTTAAGTGTGTATATATATATACATATATATATGTATATACAGTTTTTTAATTAAGTAACTGTTGCATAAAGATAAACCTGTTTAAAATATAATATTACGAACAAAAGAAAAACTTATCTCATTACACACTTCAAAGATCTATTAAATTGTGAAATTTCACGATATACAAACGCGCGCAACTTCATTGTTGTAAATATTTGAAAAAGAAGATTACATAGTTAAAAACAAAATTATTGTTTGGCCTTAAATATTAAATTGTTTGACCACAATCTTTAAGTATTTTGCTAAAGAAAAAAAAAAAAAAAAACTCTTCACATATTTATTTCTAATTTTCTTAACTTTCTGTAAAATAATAATTCGGAATAAATGAATGTTATGTGTCCATGTCTTATATGAATTTATTTATATATATATATATTATTATTTGTTATTTCCTTTGCGGCAGAGACCAAAAATAGCCGTTGTGCAGATTTTTACTACCAATGGTTTTGAGTTTATGAAATTCGAACTCTTCTTATCTGTTATTAAAATCATTTATTCACATTGTTCACTTTTCTCTACATTTCGGATGCCAACAACACTGGATTTTTTTTCACAACTTATTCTCCAGCAGTGTACACAAAATATGTGGTTACAAAACCGTAAAACAAAGCATTGGAAATTTAAAATAAATATTTTGCATTTGATATAAAACTATTGATTATTTTAGACAAATTTTGTGATCATATACCCAGATTTTAATTATATATCTTTACATTTAGGAGTAGTATATCCACATAGTATATCAAATATTAGCAAAGAAACTATGTATATTGTTTTATTTAATCCCGTTTTCAAATACATTCTACTATATATGTATATATCATTTTCAACATTCCCCTTTTACACTACAAAAGTAGCTGGTATAGTATGCGCTGAATAACTCTCGATCTTTTCCCATCGAATCTTAATCATCAGCGGAGAGTCTCCGTACGGACGGGAAAGAAGGCTGTCTGATGGCACGGATTCCGTAGCTTCTGTCGCAATTCAAGTTGCGAACACGAGGTTGATGTGAGCAAAACATCAAAGCATGGACATCCTTGTATGCCTGCTTTTATTCCTCACACTTTTATTCCTGGCCCACCCACACCAGCACTAAAACGAAGAAATACCATTTAATATGCGCGAAATAATAATATAATATGAAGCAAACAGCGAAAGTAGAACTATAACTTATTTGATAACAAGTTCGGTCCTGCGAATCTAGCTATTTCAAATGGCCCACGACACCAAAGCAGCGACTTTCCCCAGAGCCTTAAAAGTGATACACACGTATAATTGAAGTAAAGAAATTCCCGGACTCGGACGAGAGAGCGATCGCACTTTTTCTTAAAGTAGGACCATAAACTTTTATGGTACGGTCTCATCCACTCTGGCCATTTTTATCAAATTGATCGTCAAGGGGACTTTCTCTTTTCCGTCGTGCTCAAAACTATATTCTTATCATAAGATCATCAGTGATGATGGCCACTTGCGATTTGTAACAACAATTTAAATATTTCCCATAGAAAATTACGGCATATTCTGGCTATCTAAACAACAGAGTACAGAAATCTGTTACAATTTAAAAATTATCATTTCAAATGCGGTGCGAAAAAAAAAACATTACCGTACTCATGGCCATGCAATCTAACTGAGTTGTATTATTTTCTAATGCATACTGTCAATTTTGAAACATGGTGATTGCAGAATAGCATAGACTTATTGGTTCTTTTAATGTGGGAAATTAACTCCAGCCCCGACAAGACAAAATTTGCGGACCAAAAACCATTTATTTTCATCACAAATCTCTATATATCAAGTGAACAGAACACAACTTTTTTTTTTTTTTTTTTTTTTTGAATCTTACAGTTCTAATTCTAATATAATATTTTCTAACAACACTTACTATATACAAGTTTAAGATAACTTTAAGATGAGTTCATACTGAGTCCATTTCATTAAACTAAAACATTAATAACTAAATTCACTTGTTATATATACAGTGTTGTGTGAATTTTGTTTTATTTGGAAAAGAAATATAAAAAAAGTCGTAGAAACTTGGACACGATGAAAGTTAAATACAAAAAAAAGTTCTTTTGATTCGGCAGGCGCTTGAGGCCTAGCGCGATGATTTTTGTTCAAGTGGATTTGAGCCCAGGAGATTAGCAAAATCGCAAAATCTTCGAATTGATTGTTTGACATGACAGTACCATCAAATAGATACGATTTCTAAAAAAACAAATTGAAACCATGCAGACATCTCAAATGATCCAAGGCATCAGAAATAAAGTTTGTGAAACGAAGTGAAAGTTGAAACAATGTACACAACTCAAGGCAGCAGAAATAACGATTTTGTGAAACGAAGTGAGAGGACTACTTTCCTCTAAGGAAGTTAAGTTAAGTTCAGAAAAAACATGAATACTATAAGAAACGTAATGCGGGTCACAATTTTATAATGTTGGGAACTGATGTGCATCTTTTTGGTGTTTTAATCTTAGCTCCTATTTCCGATAAAACATAAGTAAATACTGCCTTCGATAGATGAAAATTTGATATAAAGCTGAAAAGGACTAGTTACGAAGATAGGTATGACTTCTCTTGAGATAATAGAATACATTTGTTCTAACAATAGAGGATTTGAAGCATCCCTTGGTCGCGTCCTTCTTGCTATTTCCAAAAAAAAACTATCCTCGTCCTCATCGACGTCAAATGACATTTCCAAACAACTCATTACAAAATGGAATTTAATTTTACAGCAAACTCAATTTTCAGTAGCAAATGTCCAAGATCGTATTTTATGCACAACAGTTCATTTCAGTTACAATGACAACCTTTATCAGCTGAGGTACACAATACAAAAGTATCAATTGATTGATGCATTTTACCAACTAACTGGGTGTTAATTGACAAACGCAAAAAGGGTGTTTGTTAGAGAATACCTTGTTATTGCTATCGGAACGGATATAAGGGTCTTTCGGGTAAGAGGTTGGGTAGCATATACAATATACTAGAAGTAAACCAAATTAATATTGTTAATATTTATTAACAGTAGTAAATAGTTCACATGAATAACCATAATTGAACCCCTAAACACCAGTGGCATGCACAATGGGCCGATGGATGGCCTAAACGTTTCTCTCATCGAGAGCCACTTTAACATAATGTTGGAAAGTCATGGTTTGCCAAGTGAATCTACCTTAAAGCTAGACAAAGTCCTTAGATTTATATTGGAAGCACTCCACTTGCTTTATCCAGTGTTTAGCAGTGTTGA
This sequence comes from Cheilosia urbana, assembly GCA_946477585.1. NCBI lineage: Eukaryota > Metazoa > Arthropoda > Insecta > Diptera > Syrphidae > Cheilosia > Cheilosia urbana. The sequence goes on from OX297857.1 coordinate 9,395,593, forward strand.
TGCGTAGTCCAACGACATTGTGACATGCAAGTTTACAATATGTCCTCGAGATGTGCGATTCCAACGAATTCCTCCGCTTGTCGTCAATAGGACGACACTAATCCCCAGTAAAAGCTTCGCGCTGAAATGCATCAACTTTTCTTTAGATTATAAATTTCTATGATGATCTTCCTCTATGCATAACGGTCAATTAAATGTTTCACTAGAAATACCTGCGCAAGACAAGCCTGCTTGGTTAAAATGTAACCGCTATGCCACGAGATCGACATAGACCGACACTGCTAGTTCGGCATCAAGTTAATTTTCCAGGTGTTGCTCCATTCGATATAGCACAATCGTCTCAGGGTCCTTTTAAAGGCTTCCAAGAAGCTGAACGCGATCACATTGAAGAGCTGTATCCTAGGCAAATTTTCCTTTTTCACGATAAATAAAAAGTCAACCCGCTCTTTAGGCTAAGTAATGAAATTATTCTGATGGCTAACGTGTTTATTTCTTTTTTCCTTTAGTAAAGGTTTTCCTGTAGTGGTGAAATGCAGAATTTCAATTGGTTTGGTGAACTTGTTTTTCAACAGAAACTTGTTCGGGTATAATTTTTTATTACAACTATTGACACACACCCTTAATAACAGAATCATACTGAATTCGGCAATAATGCAAATTACACAATTTGGTTTCTTTTTTCTTCTATTTAGATCGTAAATAGTGGTTGTACTTGAATAACATTTTAGACTTTTAAGGAACTTTGTATAGACAGACGAATTGCCTTTAATATTTTTGTTGGGTTTTGTCTTTCTTCGATCAATTACAACGACTAAAAAACTCAACTCAAATCAACCGCAATTTTAATTTATTTAAATAGTTTTGTCTGAGATCAAAATGATTTTGAGCAAGTTTAAATATGTTTTTTTATTTATAGTAAAAGAAATTCCAGAACCAAACAAACAAAGAAAGAGCAAAGTGTGAGTTTATGATAAAAATGAATTATATTTCTATACATTAACAAATTATGGATAAAAACAAAATAAGTAAACACACGTATATATAAAAATGTTTGATTTCGTGCGCATGCAAAAATAAGCTATGGTACTAAATATCCAAACGTATGAGTGTGAAGTAAACAATTTTGAATAGCTATAAATATTACTTTAATTTTTAAATTGAAATGCATTCAATTGCATGAAATCTATGTATATATATATATACCTATATATATAAAATATTATAATATAAAAAAAATAAGATGAAAATTGTTTTAATTTTAGTTCTAGTATTAAGATAAACAATGAACGAAGTAAATATAAACATACCTTTAAGTAAAAATAAAAGTAATAAATCAAATTACAAAATCCATAAAAAAAAAAAACAGATAAAATTAAAGAATTAATGAGATAGAAAACAAAATTAAAAAAATATTGAAGTAAGCAGCTTACATAATTATCTTTTTAGTTTCTGTTTCTGATATATATATATATATATATGTGTATTCCTAAGGACATATATGTACCTTCATGTATATATACAAAAGTATTAAATTATTTTTTTTTAATAATAAAATAAAATTATATCTGAATTATTCAATTATGTATGTATTTATAAAAAAAAAAATACTAAGAAAAATACAAATAAAACTTTTAAACAATGTAGTCAGCGTCGACATTGGGTACACTATATAATAGATACAATGAAGATGAAAGAAGATGAAAAAAACAAAAAAAAAAAAACAAAATAGAAAAAAGTAAAAAAGAAAAAAAAAAAAAAAAAAAAAAAAAAACGAACAAAATATATTTGAAAAGATTACAAAAAAAGAGAAATAATTTAATAAATAAAATTAAAAAAGTAAGCGTTTTTATTTGTCAGTAACGGCTTTGGTCTCGTCAGTTGGCCGGTAATCAACGTTGTCCCTTATACTTATACGAAGTATAGGAACCCCATCTAAATATACAGCGTGGGCCAAATACAAGTTTCTTTTTAAAAGTGCAATAAAATGAACAAAATTTAGTCGTTTGCATGTATTATGGCTTATAAGTAAGAGCGTTCCTATTAATTATGGAGCACAACGTTCAAGTGGCTGACGTCACTCCAAGTTTCCAAGACCTTGTTGATGGTTGTAACTCGTACTGTAACTCACGAATTGCTTCTTAAGTGTTTGAATCGTTTCCGGATTGTTGGCATTACATCGGCCCTTCACGGTTCCCGACAAAAAAAGTCCAAAGGAGTCAAATGGCAGATCGAAGGTGGCCAATAGACATCGCCAAGACGATGGGAATTTGAACCAAAGGTCGTCCAAATCCATGAGTTTTGTCCACTAGAATATCAGTCTCACGAACTTTTTGCACAAACTTGCGTAAAGCATTTAAGAAAGATACTCTCGACAAACCCAACTATGTCAAGCTGTCTGAAAAAGACAGATGGCTCTTGGACGACCTCTAGCAAAGAATCGCTCAATCTGCTGCTCGACACCCATTTCCCAGGCAGCTGTAAAGGTATTGCCCAAACAGATCCAAACAGATCAAACTTGCAATGTACCAACTTACAAGGTCTGATCACTAGAGAAAAAGTGCTTTGGGCGCTGCGTAGCTTCAAACAATACAAATCCTCGGGACCAGATGGCATAATACCGGCCGAGCTTCAAAACACCTCGGATATCATCCTGCCAACGCTAATGATAATCCTGAGAAGCTGTCTAGATCTGGTGTACATCCCATTGCTATGGAGAGAGGTTAAAGTAGTGTTTATACCCAAAGCAGGTAAATGCTCTCACGTGAGTCCGAAAGATCTCAGACCTATTAGTCTTTCATCATTTCTCCTAAAAACTTTGGAGCGACTGATTGAAATCCATTTACGCAATAGCATTGACAGAAATCGATTGTCAACAGCTCAACATGCTTACTCTAAGGGCAAATCAGTAGAAACGGCCCTACACACGCTAACGCGCTCCATAGAATATTCCCGTCGTCATAAGGAGTATACAATGGTTGCATTCCTGGATATAGAGGGCGCCTTCAACAACGTCGACTCATCTGCAATCGCTGGTGCTCTGGCAGCTCTGAACGTTGACGTCTCACTTGGCGAGCTGATCAATGCTTAATAGCCGAATTATCAACTCAAGTCTAGGTGAGATATCTTCCAGAAGATCTGTCAGTAGAGGAACACCACAAGGTGGTGTCCTGTCTCCCCTTCTCTGGAATTTAGTGGTGAATGAACTGCTGATATCCCTGGAGGCGGAAGGCTACAATGTGATTGCCTATGCGGGCGACGTTGCTATTGCCGTCTCAGGAAGGTACCTTAACACTTTAAAAGAACTTCTACAACACGCTCTTAACAAGCTAATAAAATGGACAAACAGTTGTGGTTTGGGCGTAAACCCTCACAAAACTGAACTTGTCCTCTTCTCTAGGAAATATAAGATTCCACACATTGACCCCCCATCTATAAATGGCACTAGCTTGACGTTCTCAAATGAAGCTAAATACTTAGGCCTTATTTTTGATAGAAAGTTAACCTGGAAGCCTAACATCCAAGAAAGAGTTAAGAAGGCCACTGTGGCACTTTTCTCTTGCAAAAAAGCCATAGGGAACAAATGGGGTTTACAGCCCCGCGTCACTCACTGGCTATATGTCTCGGTCATAAGACCTATACTCACGTACGGTGTGCTTGTCTGGTGGACTGCCTTAGAAAAAGCGATTAATCGCGATAAATTAAGCAAAGTCCAAAGAACGGCTTGCTTGTGCATCGGCGGAGCTCTTCGCAGCACCCCCTCCGCTGCACTTGACATCCTGTTTCATCTGACACCCATTGACATCTTCAGCAGGCAAACGGCAGCTTGGGCAGCCGTACGCCTCAAAGCTATTTCACAATGGACAAGCAAAACAACTGGCCATGCCGCTATCCTCAACAACATTAGGAACCTTCCAGAAAACATCGACTACACCACACCAGAACTACAATTTGATAAAAACTTCGAGGTCTCCATTCCTACTAGATCATTCTGGGAGGAGGAAGCATCCGTGGATGATGAATCGATCCATTTCTACACAGATGGTTCGAAAACTGTGGACGGTGTTGGTGGCGGTGTCTTCTCTAATAGACTTAATCTTAGTCTCTCCTTCCGTCTTCCTGATCACTGTAGCGTTTTTCAGGCGGAAATAATGGCGATAAAAGAGGTCTTATCTTGGCTAAGGGAAAACGTGATATCTGCTAAAGATATCCGTATCTTCTCTGATAGTCAAGCCGCTATCAAGTGCCTGGAATCAGTCTCCACGAATTCCATAACAGCCCAAGACTGTCGTTCGTCTCTCAGGGAGATGGCGGAGCAGTTCAACATTCACCTTTGTTGGGTGCCGGGGCATTGGGACATTCCAGGTAACTGCAGGGCTGATGAACTCGCCAAACACAGAACTACGATACCTCTGCTCCCAATTAAGGATTCCTTAGGTATTCCACTCGCTACTTGCAAACTCAAAATAAAGCTGGACGCTATCGAAAGAACAAATCTTAGGTGGTCAACCGGCTCGACTTGTCTAGCGACAAAGCAGATCTGGCCAAAGCTGGATCTAAAACGTTCTAGGCATCTGATCTCCCTAGATAGAAAGCATATTAGTGCTACAATAGGTGTCATCACGGGACACTGTCTTATCGGCAGGCATGCAAAAAGGCTTGGCGTATTCTCTAACGATTTTTGCAGAAGCTGTTTTGACGAGGAGGAGGAGGAGACTATTCTCCATCTTCTCTGTACTTGTCCGGCTCTCTCACAGAGACGAAAACTCCACTTTGGAGCTTTCTACTTTAGTGATCTGAACGATCTAAAAAACATAGACATCCGAAATCTACTACGCTTCATTAGAAGCTCCGATTGGTTCAACGAATAGGAGGAATGAATTATAGATTCACGTGGTATCACAAGGGACCTTATAATGGTCTAAGTGTGTCGACTTACCTAACCAGTTAGCCGACAGCCATTTCAACCTAACCTAACCCAACCAGCGTAAAGCAGGCGCGATGGGTGCTTCATATAGGTCAAAACTTCGGTCAAAATGCACACCGTTTGGGCAACACAGCACTCACTTTGGAAATAAGTTTGCAATTATTGCCAATGTTGTTCAAGTATAAGGCGACTCATTTAGTTCCGCGGAGGTAGGATACTGACTATCTGTCAAGGTTTCGAGCGGGAAACAGCTGCCAGTGTCAAAATAACCTATGATTTAAAAAGAAACCACTAGATGGCCTACCCTGTGTATGCTGTTATTAACTACTTACTGCGCTTACACACAAACCACTCTGAGGATTTGATGAAGTCCATGGTCCTACTCTCGTGTTACTTTTATACTCGCTTCAAACTTGCATGTACAGGGTATTCATAGAGCGATACGGGTGTTTAAAAACAAACAGTATTTTGAAACATTGAACTACGTTTTTCATGTGAATTTAGATGCACGTATGTTTCAAATTTTGCTCCAAGTATCATATCAGCTAACAGATTTATTAAAAAAATATATTTGTTTACGTGTTACAAAATACCAAGTTTAAATTAGGTACATATTTTTTACAAAAAAATATTCTATACCTACAGCCGTATTTTAATCAGCGTGGTTTTTGACGCAATTGCGGTTGCGGAAAGGGTTCACGTATAGGCGGATTCTATAAATGTGTGCGCGATGTCGAGAACTGGCAGCTTCCAATATTTCCTGTTCTATTGCGTAGCCTTGTTCCTGAAAATTCCAGGCGCGCTTTCCCATACGCAACCTATTTAGGTTGCGAGAACGATGTCGGATGTGAATAACTGACAACAACGTGACCGTTGTGCGACAATTTGGTACTTTTTCCGAGGACCCTGATACAATTTGTTATAATTTGTTCCTTTTTGTTAGTTGGAAAAGACACTTCGGGGAGTTTTCAAAAACTGTGATTTCAAAATAAATATGTCTAAAATATAATGCGGTTCGCTATCAAAACACTATTTTCGGTTAAAACGAGCCTTGTTGTTAAATATCCCAAGTAGAAATTGATGGTTATAGTGGAGGCGCTGATCCTACATTTCGGAATGTTTCCGTAACAGTAACAGTGTGTATAGGCTCTCAATGTGCGTACTGTTTCCACTGCAGGGTGTAACGCTGACCAAAGTGGGGAATCAGTTTTACCTCTTTAAATTACTATTTCGGGAAACACACATAATGGTATTTCGGCTATGCTTTAGGCGTTTTTCTTTTTTAGTTCAGAGCTGAGCACTGAACTGAGCTCGAGCTATATGAGCGCGCTCTGAACTGAGCGTGCTCAGATCGTTCTGATGATTTTCTGTTTTTCCCGTTTTTCTTTTCTCTCAAATAGGACTGGAAGTGTGAATGTATATGTGTAATCAGCATTTTACTCAGCCTGCTCAGTCAATTAATTCTGAGCTCATAGAGCGCGCTCTGATCATGCTCTGAACGAAAAAAGAAACACAAATTCGAGCTCTGATGTATCTGAGCTAAAAAAGAAACACAAACTTTTTGTATAACAGTTCAGGTTGTGCTCTGAACTAAAAAAGAAAAACGCCTTTTGTAACCAAAGTGTGACCGAATCTTAGTGAGCTGTCAAATTTGTTTTCATGTGTTTGTATGTTGCTTCACATGAAAAAGAAAATGTGAAATAGAAATACTGCGATAGCAATATAAAACGTGCACACATAAGGCGTTTTTCTTTTTTAGTTCAGAGCACAACCTGAACTGTTATACAAAAAGTTTGTGTTTCTTTTTTAGCTCAGATACATCAGAGCTCGAATTTGTGTTTCTTTTTTCGTTCAGAGCGTGATCAGAGCGCGCTCTATGAGCTCAGAATTAATTGACTGAGCAGGCTGATTAAAATGCTGATTAAACATATACATTCACACTTCCAGTCCTATTTGAGAGAAAAGAAAAACAGGAAAAACAGAAAATCATCAGAACGATCTGAGCACGCTCAGTTCAGAGCGCGCTCATATAGCTCGAGCTCAGTTCAGTGCTCAGCTCTGAACTAAAAAAGAAAAACGCCTATAACCTATCCTCTTTAATAGGCGTTTTTCTTTTTTAGTTCAGAGCTGAGCACTGAACTGAGCTCGAGCTATATGAGCGCGCTCTGAACCGAGCGTGCTCAGATCGTTCTGATGATTTTCTGTTATTCCTGTTTTTTTTTTCTCTCGAATATGACTGGAAGTGTGAATGTATATGTGTAATCCGCATTTTACTCAGCCTGCTCAGTCAATTAATTCTGAGCTCATAGAGCGCGCTCTGATCACGCTCTGAACGAAAAAAGAAACACAAATTCGAGCTCTGATGTATCTGAGCTAAAAAAGAAACACAAACTTTTTGTATAACAGTTCAGGTTGTGCTCTGAACTAAAAAAGAAAAACGCCTAATGGGGATGCTAAAATACCTAAACGAGCATATGTCATGAAAATGGTAAAGCAGGTAATATTATGAGAATTTGATAATTATTGCATTTCTTCGTACCAGAATGCTAAATATTCAAACGAATATCAGTTTCGCCACAAATATCAATAAGTTGTAGTGGCAAAAACTCACGCGCTCAAGAAATATTGAGTATTTAAGAAATTAATTTTATTTCGAAGCTAGGTAGGTACTTGCATTTTTCCATGGACTATTTTTTTTTTTTTTTTTTGACAATGAATCCCAATTAGAATCAGAAAGCGACCACTTGCCTGCCATTTGCATTTCTTTTGGAGGGAGCACAGGGTGCATGCACATACATTGAGGAAACTCTTTTTTTTTTTTGCGTTTATTATTATTAAATCGTAATATTTAAATGATTCATTTTTTTGAATTCTACCTTTTAGAGTATATGAGAACATGCACAAAAGTTTGGGGGGAATAATAAGAAACGGATTTGCAAATTTTAAAATATTTTCGCTTCTAATTTTTGTACTGCTATTCTGGTTTGCTAAGACCGACATAATAAAGTTAACATGTTTACCTACATGTAGGAAATACAATTGAATGTATACAACGTTTGTTGTCCATATATGGGAATATTTTCTTACAAAACCCACCCCTCATACGCATTCACTTGGCTGGTTCAATTTTATTGTACTAAATCGCTGCAGAAGGTTATGATATTTCTACAATTATTTCATTTTATTTACGTATAACATGCTATTTATTCAAAAATATTGGTACCATTTGATATAATGTGAATGATAGAAGTTAGAATATTGTTTTTTTTTTTTAACTTTTTCAAATCAAATATAATTATTTTACTATCTCGCACTTCATTAATTGTTTCCAATTCAATCTGCTGGAGTTAATGTGTAGTAAAATCAGAAAGCATTCTCATTTTTCTCCTACAATACCTACTATTGAAACGTCGGAAAGCAGCGTAGCGCACAAACTAAAAGTACCTACAATGAAAAGTTTATTCGATGTTGCACTACAACGGCAAACAATTTTCAATACACCTTTTAAAATGAAAAATAATACTTTAGGAGGAAAACTCATGAAAAGATATACGTATTCCAAAATAATGAATTTACATATTTCCATTCTTTTTAGATAGATTCATTGTTCATCATAAAACCATTCGCGGTGTTTTTTTTTCCATGCCACCCTATATTCCCTTTTACGCTTGATGCGCCATAGTTATAGAATTATCCGTGCACGCCGGGTTGGTAACAATCAGTGGTCACAATTTCGACTGTGCGCAGTCGATTTGCGTAGCTGTTAAGTGGTAACCAGGTGGTAACATTAAATAGTAACCTCACAGTTTTTGTGTGTTTGAAATGTTACAGTAAAGGACATTTGTATCTTTGAGACACGTAATGGTCACAAAAATGTCAAATCGTTACCATCTTATTGGAATGGAGTTAAGCGACACAAAACCGAGTCGAATATACCGTTTGGTGACTATAGTTTAAAGTAAATGTGGATAAGAGTCACAAATTTCTACTTGGGATTGTGAGAAAATTCTAAATTTGCAGAAGAGCTTCAGAAAAGGCACTTTTTTCTTGCATCTTTTTCTTGCAACTTCTCAAAACTAGATTGAACGAGATCTTAAAATGTAGATACAAATATGAGTTGATATATTTACAGCCAATGTTAAATTAATTATTATATATTTATAATTCAAAATAAAGGCTTTAAGGTTTTCATTTTAAAATTTGTCAATCGAAAACAAATTTCATCTATTTTTTTAATTATCTTAAGGACATCTCTAATTTTTTTTTTTTTTTTATCAATTTACTGTCTATATTGTATTACGAGTGTAAAACAAATACTATAATTTATAACCTTTCTCTAACACTCAGGGCGGTGAAACAAAAAAGTGCAATTACTAAGGTCCCAGTTATAGCCCTAAGTAAAACGAAACCGTACCAATTTTTTTTGCTTTTTTGATCACTTAAACTTGATAGTTAAACTCAATCTTGATCTAAAAATGTTGCTTATGAATTATAAAGTTAGTTTATGAAATTGGTTTTTCTAAAATAAGAATTTATAAATTTTTCCGTAGGTACGAAAAACGTTTTCCGATCACAGAAAAATTAATAAATTCTTTTTCTATAAAATTGAAAGATAATTTGCTTTTTTTTTTATAAACTAACTTTATAATTCATAAGCAACATTTTAAAACAAAAATTGAGGTCAGCCACCAAGTTTAATGTCGTTTTCCATTGGGACAGAAAAAGCACTTTTTTTGAGAGTCAGAACAATTTTGCGAATCTCGATATCCGAGCGAGATTCACACCTATTTGCACTAACACCAAAACATTTGTCGTTTGCACAAATCAAAAATTTGTTCGGTTCCGTGTTACGTATGGCTATAACTGGGACCTAAAGCTTCTCTCCAAATTTTGCAATTTTCGCACAAAATTTTCGTAAGTATTAGCTCGCCAAACGTTATAATAGTATTGTGATACTCAACTGCGTTCCATTTAAAACATATTTATTTGGAAATCACAGTTGTTTAAAGAATTTGCGAAGTTCCTTTTTCAACTAAAAGAAGGTAAAAAGTACCAACAAATTGTATTAGAGTCCTCGAAAAAAGTGTTAAATTTTTGCACAACGGTCACGCTGGTCCAGCCCGCGGTTCACTTACACATTAAAATCCGATTCGGAACGTTCCCTAGCGCAATTGCGACAAAAACCGCACAAAATCAAGGCACAGATCACGATAATAAAACAATACGGATCATTGAAGAATTTTATTTTAAATTTGTGGCTACAGTGTTGTTTACAAAACACAGATAAGACGTCACAATATGATGACTTTTGTAAACAAAAAGCAAATGAATCGAAAAATGTAAGCAATTGCAAATGTAGGCACACGTAATTTATTGAATTATAACTTTTTTTGACATCAATTTCTTTATTTTAAAGTTTACTAGGTTCGCCCAGTGGTCGAAAATCGACCACACAGTTTTTAAATTATCATCATATAAATAAAATTGGTGTAGCAATATTTGACTTGAAGCGAATTTTACTATCTGTCTTTAAATAAACAATTCGTATTAATTACTGATCGTATTCGGGTCAATGCTGGAACAAACATTAGTAGCTAATATTGTACTAAACTTTTTTAATGTTGAAAAAATATTGTTAACGAACTACGTCACCAAAACCACAATAGAACAGAACTACAACAGTACCATCTTCCGAGGAATAGAATATCAACCAAATGTCTAGCTGATTCGTTCTTACTTCAGTTCGTACTCCTCGCACATTGACATATCGTTTCGCGCCTTTAAGCATTTTTTCATTCTTGTCTTGAAAGCGAATGGGAGAACAAACTGCGAAATAAAATACATTCCAACTATATTAATTTCACTCTCCTGTTCGCGTCTAAAAGTCACAAAGATAGTAACTAAAATTAAAGAAAATGTAGGTAGGTACCTATTGCATTTTGTTTCATGTATTTTTATATTTTTTATTCAAGAATATTTTTAAGTTTTTGCTTAAATGCAGTTGAAGTGGTTGCAGCTGAATTTGATGCTGCTGCACACCAACTCAATTCTCAATCAATTCTTATAACAAAACTCAAGTGTTCATCCATAAACATTTGAGAAGTGCAAATTTCCCCAAATTTCCCTTTTCTCAGGGATGGAAAAATGTATATCTATACTAGGGTGTCCCTTATTTTTCGACTTTTTTTTTTTAAAACGCACATGTTCTTATTTTATTTATTTGATTCTAAAACGCAACCGAAAAAAATATAAGGTCATTTGGAGTATGTTAACCCGTGCCGACTTGGATCGAAACATGTCAGTACAAGTTACACTGAAAAAGTAGCACGTGTCTAAGCAAATTTTTATTGCATTTTTAATTTTTAAACGGTACACACATATTTTTTAATCAGTTAATGATGTCAATGTAATTAAGAAGCAATACAAAAATCATTTACTTAACGGGAGATGTAAATCACCAAATAAAGGGTGCTAAATAACCGTCAAATCGACAAGTTCTTGAAGTTTTGTTTTTTAATATGCGGGAAGTTAAATTGACAGTCAGCGAAAGCGAAAATCTTGTTATTCGCGAGTGTACTATTTTTTGGGAAAAGTCAAGAATCCCTAAAAAATCACTACCCAACTCTGTGAAGAAGCTTATAAGTTTGTATCAAACTTGGAGAGCATTGCAAAAAAATTCAAAGAAAACCCAGGAGTTGCATAAACGACGAGAATCAGATTTCCAGGACGATTTGGATAACATATTTGACATAGGTCATGCTGAGCTCTTTAAAAAATTAAAATAGAAGAGGAAAGAGTCGTTTTACAGCGTTAGAGACAGTCAGGACGACCGGGCTGCTTAGCGGGGATTGAGAAAAAAAAAACAAGCTGAAAAGGAAGATAGGTTTAGACAAAGGCGATTAGAAAAAGAACAAAAACGTAGTAAGTACATGTCATCGGCAATACCATCTTCTTCTTTAGCGTCCTTGGAGGAGGAGTTTCAGCCTTAGAAAGATGTCAGCTGAGCATAAGAGTCTCTGTTTATATACTTCAGGCTACAGGGGAATCTCTAGGGCTTAACTTTGAGGATTTTGCAATCAATAAGTCTTCGATTCAACGCGTGCGGGCACGGATTAGAAAAGAACAGCCAGAAAACATTAAAACCGATTTTCAAAATAATATTCCGGAGGTCGTTACTGTTCACTGGGATGGGAAATTGTTTCCTGGCTTGAATGTTAAGTGTGCTAGGGAAGAACAACTTACTATTACTATTACTTTTGGAGATGGAGAACAACTTCTATCCGTGCCAAAATTGGAAAATTCTTCTGGTAAATAATAAGCTTTTTAGAGCAATTAAAGACTGAAATTTGGATGATAAAGTTCAGATTATGTGTTGCGATACAATCAGCATCAGCATCTTACACATGTCGTTAGACCTGTTCTCTTGGAACAGAAATTATAAAGAGAGATAGTCATTTTTAGTTGTCGGCATCAAATGTATGAGCTCGTGCTTGTCTTCGTGTCTTCGAAATGAACAGTAACAATAAGTCCAGACATACCTATTTTTAAAGCGTTTCGAGATGGATGGAAAAATATTGACACTAATTTCAACAATTTTCAAACCGGTGCAGACATTGAAATTACCGAATTTAAAAGTTCTTACTGAACCTTCAACAATATTCTTAGAATGAGATGTCGATAAGTAACTAAAAATCAGGCCCCCAAAAATCATTCAGCAGAAGAAGAGCAAAAACAATATCTTCTTAGTTGTGTGAAAGAGCACAGGAAGTTATATCCTAATTGCAGGAAAGAAGTTTTGCAGAGGAAGTATCCGCAATAATTTCTTTTTGTTACCAATTATTCTTATTTAAGTGTTTAGTATAGTTATTTAATACAAATTAGAAATTGAAATGAAATATTTGTATGTGAACAGTTTTTTTTTCTTAATTTTTCGTACAGATTTTCAATGTTGACTTTGCTAGTCTAGTCGGCATGGGTTAGCATCATTCCAGGAGCAAAATATTTTGCATCGATGTTAGTATTGGCATTAAGAAAAAAAATAAAGGGTGTGCGTGAAAAAATTCTGAAAAACTTTTTTTTATCCGATATAAGGGACACCCTAATCTATACTCTTGGTACACTCCACGGACGACGCTGTTTTGAATCAGTCTACAGTCTTGTGTCGATCGGCGATCGATAGACAACTTCGGAAGTAGGGGTATATTAATTGTTTGTAGTGTACAATTAAGTTAGGACTATATCATGCTTATTTTGACATTCGAACGAATAGCCAATTCGAACGAATGTCTATCAAAATACACACAAGTTCATTCGAACGAATAGAGACATTTGTATGAGTTGACTATTCGTTCGAATGTCAAAATAAGCATGTATAAGTCCGTCCGAACTTAATGGAAATTTGCACGCGCAAGTTTACAGGAGATATTTAGCTTTATTTGCGACACAAAATAGGGTCTTGCGACAACAAATCAATCTAAACAAAAACATGTGTGCAATTTAAACAATTAATGAACCCTTACCTCCGAAAATGTCTCTATCGTTTGACACAACACACAAGCATCGTCGCTGGCGTGTGCAAAGGATACACATTTTTCAACTCCAGAGGAAAGGAAAATTTGGGAAATTTTGCACTTTTTGCCGTGTTTTATTATCAGCGTGATCTGATCCGGATCAGATCACGATAATAAAACAATACGGATCATTGAAGAATTTTATTTTTAAGTTGTGGCTACAGTTGCTATGAGTATGGCAAACCTCATTTTGCCACCAGCCATATTTCAAGCATTCGGTGCAACATGAAGACAAACTTCATGTTATATATATATAGTAATGTACGACCACTAAATGAATACAACACAAGATTTGTAATTATGTATACCAGTATATTTATAAGCTCTTAATGCTACAGAGGCTCGACTCCAACTGAGCTCCTCGCTGATCTTACATCATCTCGACGACATACGACTTACATTAGAAATACAGTTCATAGAGAGAGATAAAGCTTTTGCCTTATATACTTTTATATATAACTTCTCTTACATCTTCCCCACACATTTTTTTTTTTTTTTTTTTTTTAGTACATTATGTTCCAATATTTATAATATCTTAATTGGTAGGATTTCATGTGAGTTCAATTACAATAATTTTAAACTAAACTTAACTACCTTAACAAGTATGTATGGATAATAATAATAGTACTACAAATCAATTTTTGGCTGGCTCAGAAAGGAAAGTTGACAAAATGTTACTATTAGTGTGCGCAAGTGAGTCAAAGTGCAGATTCCCCCGAGTGTCTCAAAAATCTTGTGTTACGCCTTAAGATTGTTCCATTCACTAATTCAATCCAATAGGACCTTGGTGCCTTATCTTTCCGAACAATGACAGCGGGAACCCACTCACGCTTCTCAGTTCTAAACCATATTTTATCACCCTCTTTAAAACTATCCTCCTGAGCTTTGACACCCTGGTCGTAATAAAATTTGCTGCGGTTTTTATTTTGCATTAAAGTTTGTTCAAACTGTTTATTTTCCCTGTTCTGGTATAATGAAAGTTTCCCTGGTACCAGTGTTCGAGTTTTTCGTCCAAATAATATCTCAGCCGGGGAAAGTAGGCTTCCTTTAATAGGGCTATTTCTGAACTCCAATAAGATTTTCCACAATTCCGCCTTACTTTCCACGGCTTTTTTCAACATAGACTTAGCCGTTTGTACATTTCTCTCTGCAAACCCATTTGATTGGGGGTATCGAGGACTAGTGGTAAAAACTTCAATATCATGCTCTTTAGCAAACTCCTTAAATTGGAAAGACCCAAATGGGACATTGTCGGCAATGATTTGCCTGGGGATACCATGAGTGCAAAATACCGTTTTTAATTTAGAAATTATTTCAGTTGTACTTTTATTCCTACACAGTATGATATCTAAAAACTTTGAAAAATAGTCTGCTATTACTAAATATGGTTTTCCTGCGAACTCCATAATATCCATACCAATCTTAAAGAATGGAAAAGGCGGAATTTCATGAGGTAACATTTGTTCCTTCTCCTTTATTCGCCTGTATTTCTGACATACGCTACACATTGCAATTTTGTTTTCTATATCTGAGTTTAACCCTGGCCAATAAACTAAACCTCTCGCCCTTGCCTTAGTTTTTTCAATACCGAAATGACCCGAGTGCAAAATTTTAAGAATTTCTGTTCTCAATACTGTGGGTACTATAACCCGATCATTAAAAAAAACAATATTATCTTCAACTACTAATTCATTTTTATGCTTCCAATAAAATTTTATGCTCTCCTTGCATTGATTTTTTCTTTTCGGCCACCCATTTTTTATAGTTTCAATTAGCTCGCTAAGGATTGGATCCTTACCTGTTTCTACTTTAAAGATTTCTCTCTTCTCGTCACTTATATTAATTGAGTGTACCATTTCCATTATATCGTCAATTTCGGGCTTGGTTTCACCTTCAATAAAATTCCGTGACAAAAGATCAGCTATCAACATTTTCTTTCCCGGAAGGAACTCAAAATGCAAATTGTACTTGAGGAGCCTTAAATGCATCCTCTGTAATCGGGCAGACGGTATTTTGCCTATATCCTTTTTAACTAGGCCCAACAAGGGTTTATGGTCTGTTAGAACAGTAATCGATCGACCGTAAATAAACTTGTGAAATTTTTCACAGGCAAAAATTACTGCAAGAAATTCTTTTTCTATCTGTGCGTAATTGAGTTCTGCTGACGACAGACTACGTGACGCATAGAAAATTGGCTTGCCATTCTGCATAAGGGTGCACCCCAACCCAGACTTTGATGCATCTGCTTGGATAACAATTTTATTTCTAGCATTGAATGGCTGCAGGGCATTCGCATTTGCCAAAATTGTTTTCAGATTTGCTAAACAAGCATCATGAGCTGGCAACCATTGGAATAGTGTATCTTTTTTTAAAAGTTCACGCAGAGGTTGTGACTGTTCTGCCATATTCGGGATATACTGCCGCAAATAGTTTATCATACCATATAACGTTTGTAATTCTTTTTTATTAGATGGAGGCTTTAGCTTTTTAATAGCGTCTAAATATATGGGGTCATATTTAATACCCGCTCCTGAAATCAAATGACCTAGATATCGTACTTCTGATAATCTATATTGAAATTTATCTGCATTAAATTTTACATTATTTTCTATTGCTCTTTCCATTACCAATGATAAAATACGATCGTGTTCCTCTACCTCATTAGCCGCTATTAAAATATCATCTATATAAACGATGACACCATCTATGTTAGAAAATATTTCTTCGTTTAGCTTTTGAAAGATTTCAGGGGCTGTTTTGACGCCAAATGGCAGTCGTTTAAATTTATAAACCCCGAAGGGAGTTGAAAATGAACACAAGTTTGCAGATTCCCTATCAAGAGGTACTTGCCAGTACCCTTGCTTTAAATCGAGCACCGTGAAAATGTTCTTATTACTCAATCTAGCTGATATTTCTTCAAATGAGGGAATCAAATAGGGCTCACACACAATTGCCTCATTCAGATGTTTTGGATCGAGACACAAACGCAGACTTTTATCCTTTTTCTCTACTATTACTAAATTTGAAATCCATTCTACTGCCTCACAAACCGGCTCAATAACATCTTGTTCACACAATTTCTTCAATTCTTTTTGTAACGGTTCCATCAACGCAAGGGGCACTCGCCTGGCGGGTCTAATAACTGGTTCTGCATCTCTTTTTAGTTTTATTTTGCACTCTTTTCTAAATTTTCCTAATCCTTCAAATGCTTTTGCATGCTTTTTAATAATGAGTTCCCTATCTACCTCTATTTCATCCACTTTTTTAATCAACCCTAGTTCAACGCATGCCTTTAACCCTAGTATTGGAACTGTTTTTCGATCCACCACAATAAAATTTTGCTGACTTATCTTGTTGTTAACTTCGCATCTTAACATTGTAACTCCTATTGGCTTTAATTTCATTCCTCCGTATACCTCTAATATAACATTCGTCTCGTTTAAAGTAGCTCCCTCTATTTTCTTGAAATATGTGAATGGAATTATATTAATTTCTGCCCCCGTATCCAACTTATATAAAATAAACGTATTATTGACCTTTATCTCCTTAAACCATGCACTCTCATCTTGTGAATGATTTCTGTTGGTTACCGAATCAATAAAAACACATTCAAGGTTATCTGCAATTTTAACATCACGTACCTTCTTTTTAAAACACACTGCCGCGAAATGATTAACTTGGCCACAATTCATGCATCTCTTTCTCCAAGCGGGACATTTTCCTTTCTGATGCCGTCCACCACAAAATTTACACGGGATATTCCACGTGCCTCTAACCTCACTTTGTCTAAAATCATTTGGAACAAAACTAGTTAAATTGTTATTTTTATTAGCAAATTTATGACCTTCTCTTCTTATATTCATGCTCTCCACCCTCCGATTATTCCCGCCTGTGTCTGTTTGCCATCCACTTTCACCTACTGCATCCACATCTACTCCCATCTCCGTGCTCCTTCCTTGAATTAGTATTGATTGCTGCTTAGATACCTCCGCAGTTCTACTCATACTGATGGCTTTATCAACATCCAAATTCTCGCTTTCCAATAGCCGTTTTTGGAGGCTATTATCTGCCACACCAAGTATAATGCGATCTCGTAGCATCCTCGACTCTTGTGTCCCAAAGTTGCACTCCCTGATCAGTTTTTTTATTTCCATTAGGAAGTTGTCGAAAGGTTCTGATGGTAATTGATTTCTGCTATGAAACTTGAAACTGGCATATGCTTCGTTGGTTTTCGGCTGACAAAAATTCTCGAATGCCTTCACCACTTCTTTGTACGATTTCCGCTGCTCACCCGTTAGTGAAAACGTATTAAATATTTCGATTGCATCTGATCCAACGGCATTGAGAAAAACCGCTGCTTGGACCGGTTCAGGTTTTTTGTCGAGTTCTGCAGCAATGAAGAAGATTTCAAAGTTTTGCTTGAATTTCTTCCAATGCTCTGCTACATTGCCATCCACAGTGAGTGGTTCAACTTTTTTTAAGAATTCCATGTTTTGCGTTTTTGTGATAATGCGTGTTTTAGGTGGTCTCCCACGTGGTAATTTCAAATCAGGAAGTATTTTCTTCAGTTTTTTACTAACACCCATTTATTTTTCTTACTCCAGGTTATTCCATTTTTCTCTTATGTTTCAATCAGTATAATTTCCTTGCTTCACATAATACATCCCATCCTCGTCGCCATGTTATATATATATAGTAATGTACGACCACTAAATGAATACAACACAAGATTTGTAATTATGTATACCAGTATATTTATAAGCTCTTAATGCTACAGAGGCTCGACTCCAACTGAGCTCCTCGCTGATCTTACATCATCTCGACGACATACGACTTACATTAGAAATACAGTTCATAGAGAGAGATAAAGCTTTTGCCTTATATACTTTTATATATAACTTCTCTTACAGCTTATTTTGACATTCGAACGAATAGCCAATTCGAACGAATGTCTATCAAAATACACACAAGTTCATTCGAACGAATAGAGACATTTGTATGAGTTGACTATTCGTTCGAATGTCAAAATAAGCATGTATAAGTCCGTCCGAACTTAATGGAAATTTGCACGCGCAAGTTTACAGGAGATATTTAGCTTTATTTGCGACACAAAATAGGGTCTTGCGACAACAAATCAATCTAAACAAAAACATGTGTGCAATTTAAACAATTAATGAACCCTTACCTCCGAAAATGTCTCTATCGTTTGACACAACACACAAGGACACAAGACTGATTCCTACACAGCATCGTCGCTGGCGTGTGCAAAGGATACACATTTTTCAACTCCAGAGGAAAGGAAAATTTGGGAAATTTTGCACTTCTAAAATGTTTATGGCTTATCAGAGAATCGACTGGGCGAATGGCGAAGGCGAAATGTACTTTCATTCATCAAACTAATCCAATCACTCCTGCGCGTATTCTCTTCTCTTCATCATTCGCTTTACACACACCATTCCATTCTCCCTCACGAAGGTATTGGTATAGAGAACAAAGCTTACGCAATAAGAGCATATAGCAACATTCTCTGGGTGTGATTCTCTTTTGCAATTTCTGATTCACATTCATACAGGAAGGAACAGGAGACAGAACTTCGTCCAAGCCAGCGTTGCCAGACAGTTGAAATATTTCCCCCCAGACAAATCTGAAAAAACCCCAGATTTAGTTATTTTCTAAAAAAAAAAAACAACTTTTGAACAAAAAGTTGAACGCAGTTAAAAAAAAACCCCCAGATTTCCCAATAAACAATCAAAAAAACCCCTAGATCTGGGGGGAAAACCCCCAAACTGGCAGCGCTGGTCCAAGCGAAAGAAAAATTTGACTAATCGAATTAGAATTACTCTTGCGCATTTTCTCTTTTCTCTTCCTTCGCTTAACTGCCACCATCATCTCATCTGTGATACCGGTCGCAGAGACAGCGAAGGCGAAATATTATCTTTCTTTTGATGCCTACAGTGTTGTCGTTGTAACCAAGGTAAAGCAAAAACTTTTTTGAAATAATTATTCTTTTCAACCGATCTATGAGTGATCTTCATTAAGTAGGGTTGATACGTATCTCTGAAAGAAATTGTGTCGGTGATTAATATAAATAAGTAAATTATAAGAGACAGAGAATACGTATCTCTTCCTTCGCCTAACTACCACCATTCGTCGGTGACGCCGCCCGCAGAGATTATTGTTGTTTTTGTAATCATGGTAATTTAAAAACACTATTTTACCTATTTTGCAAATCCTTTTTGGAAATTATAATATTTTTCGACCGATCTATGAGTGACACGCTTCAAATTGGTGAAAAAATAAATCCAATTGGTAATCATTTAGTAGGTTAAAATGTTCTGAAAGAAATCGTGTCGGCGATTAATATATAGATTTTTCGAAGCGATCATTAAAGAAACGAAAATAGCACATCAAGTATTTTCAATAACAGAAAAGAAAAGCACAAATTCATCACTTCCATTGCACAATTTTCATCGCGTACTATTTCTTCCTTGTGTGCTGAAATTCGACTTGAATCCTGTCGTAGTCCTCAAGAGCAATTGTTTCTTCCTTCGTCCAGTTTCTTGGGCTTAAGAGAAAATATTATTTTGTAAAAAAAAACAATTAATTTATTCAAAAAAAGACTTACAGATGCAGATGAGTCTGCGGCACTATCCATTGCTTATCGTTGTATATTTTTGTTTACGAAATTGTTATCTCAGTTTGACATTTCACTTGCAGTATCGTGGGTTACCATTTGAAATTTGCATAATTTTTTTGTTTCAATATTTTTTTTTAGAAACGTATTTCGTTTTCGATTTGGAAAAAAGATACTTTTTTTGAGAAAAATAAATTTTTTTGAGAAAAATAAATTTGTTTTTGATTGATTTGCCCAAAAAAACAACAATCTTTTTTGTTGATCACTAACACCGATGTTTATGACAGGTAATTACGAATTGTTAATTGGAAAGATTGTTTTTTTAGCTGAATTATCTTTTTTACGCGTATGGAAACGGGTCTTTATATTAAATTATTTCGAAATGCGTTATTATAAATGTATGAAAATCAATTGAAATGGATTTCCTGTGCAGGTGAAAAGGTTTTTTTTTGCGGTCAACTAGTATACACACAAAAACCAATAAAATTCGGATTTAATGTTCGATTTGGCAGCAGAAATCTGAAATCTCAGATCAAAATCTGTAAAGCCAAATCGAAAATGACATAATTTAAGGTTTAAATATACAATGCCAAG
This sequence comes from Cheilosia urbana, assembly GCA_946477585.1. Lineage (NCBI taxonomy): Eukaryota > Metazoa > Arthropoda > Insecta > Diptera > Syrphidae > Cheilosia > Cheilosia urbana. Next base: position 9,416,315 of record OX297857.1, read on the forward strand.
TTACTTTCTCTATACATAGTATAGTACTCACTGGTACTACACCCATAGACCAAATAAGGAATTTCGTCAAAAGTGATGTCCAATGCACACAAAATTGAAACTATTTTCGAAATTGAACAAAGACCACAATGAATTTTTATCTAAAATTTTATGAAAAAACAGCGCCTGTCGATTAGTTTTTAAAATAATTCAAAATGATTGGTTTTCAGTTTTAAAACTTTCTTTTTGTTCTACGCATTTGTTAAAAGTAATAAACCCATTAAAGTCAAGTCGCAACCACATTAACCGTTTTTTAGAAGTCGAACGCACTATCATTTATGTCGAATTATACGGAATCCATTCGAGTGTGGAAAAATGCTAAGGCACTAATCAATATTTTATGTGGTATGAAATATGAATGGCTTTGCATATTTTAGTCTGGCAACGTGATTGTGAGGCTATCATTTACAGGCACACCAACATTTAAGAATGAAATAAGCCACACAGCGGGAAATAGTAGAAATAATTTTCAGATCATGATTCATGATCTCGATGAGAAGCAGGATCATATGCTGTTGTTGTAATTGCATGTAAATCGATGATCTATATGGATCATGGCTGATAATAGAATACGGCTTTTGATGAAATTCCTTATTTGGGCTATAGCCGTGTTTTATTATCAGCGTGATCTGATCCGGATCAGATCACGATAATAAAACAATACGGATCATTGAAGAATTTTATTTTTAAGTTGTGGCTACAGTTGCTATGAGTATGGCAAACCTCATTTTGCCACCAGCCATATTTCAAGCATTCGGTGCAACATGAAGACAAACTTCATACTGCCACCAGCCATATTGCAAACATTCGGTGCAGCGTGACGTCACAACATAATGGACATGACATTTCACTTGCTTGTCGAAGGTGCTACCATTTGAGTCAAATTTGAGTAATTTTGAATTTCGATATTGTTTTTTAAAAACTAATTTAAAATTTTATGTTGAAATATGCAACAAATAAACAATATTTCGTGGCTAGTGCATATTTGGGTTTTTCTTGGCTTATTAATGTGTATCCAGACCAGCGAAAGATTTGTTCAGAAACATTTTTTTGTCAAACATTTCGGAAATGGTTTTGCCGTTGAAAACACCGATGAAGTATTTATTAAATTTTTATAAAAATATTTTTAATTATTATCACGGCCAGGGGCTCGAAAACAACAACACCGCTTCCGTTATACGGTGCGTTTTGTTTTTAAAAGGAAATGGATTACAATCAGTTCGAAATGTAGGTAATGAAAATTACCGCAGTTTGCACTTCTCGTCCGTAATTGGAATTCTAAGACGAAGTAAATGACAGCGGTTTAAACACGAAAATCCAAATGAACAAACTGAAGTTAGTTACAAAAAAATCGACGAAAATTGTTGCAATTACATTATTTCTTTGTACTATTTTGTGATAAAAAAGAAATGTGTTTTCCAATAACTAGCTTTGAAAATAATTTAAATTTATACAGCCTGCCAGTTTCCATTTTTCATTATTCCAAGATTTTTAGGAAATTCGTATTTTATGATAAAAGAAGACAACAAAAAACAACTCTCACCTTTCTACAGGAAAACTTGTGAAACAATAACTATTTACGAAATGCGGGGAAATGCGAAATATTGCATAAACATTTTTTTGTTAATAAAGGGTTATGAAACATTTACTTAAATGTTTTTGAAATATTTTGCTGTTCTGGGCGTACCTTTATAGAATTAAAAAGCAATATCTCGAAAAACGGACGGGAAATTTATTCGCATGTGAAAAATATGCTTGTTGATTGCTTGTTATGAATGGTGTTGAATATTTTAGTCTGGCAACGTGTGGCTTGGCTATCGTTTACAGACACACCAACATTTAAAAATGAAACAAACAGCGCCAAACAACGCAGCGAGAAATAGTAGAAATAATTTTCAGATCATGATTCATGATCTCAATGAGAAGCAGGATCATGTGCTGTTGTTGTAATTGCATGTAAATCGATGATCTATATATATCATGGCTGATAATAAAATACGGCTTATGGGTGTAGTACCAGTGAGTACTATACGATGTATAGAGAAAGTAACGTGGCATTGCATATTTAAACCTAAATTATGTCGTTTTCGATTTGGCTTTACATTTTGATCCGAGATTTCAGATTTATACTGCCAAATTAAATCCGAATTTTATTGGTTTTTGTGTGTATACTAGTTGACCGCAAAAAAACCTTTTCACCTGCACTGGAAATCCATTTCAATTGATTTTCATACATTTATAATAACGCATTCCGAAATAATTTAATATAAAGACCCGTTTCTATACGCGTAAAATAAATAATTCAGCTAAAAAAGCAATCTTTCCAATTAAGAATTCGTAATTGCCTGTCATAAACATTGGTGTTAGTGAAAGTATATGTGATCAACAAAAAATATTGTTGTTTTTTTTTGGGCAAATCACTCAAAAACAATTTTATTTTTTCTCAAAAAAAAGTATCTTTTTTCCAAATCGAAAACGACATACGTTTTTAAAAAAAAAATATTGAAAAGAAAAATTATGCAAATTTCAAATGGTAGCACCCAAGATACTGCAAGTGAAATGTCAAACTGAGATAACAATCAGAGACAATACTGAGACCCCCAACTTCGGCCGATTTTCCGTTACTTGCCTACAAGCTATATTTCTATGGGCTGGTACACGCTAAGTGCGTTAGTATTGTCACATAGAAATTCGTATTGACAAATGTCACGTAACTTCACTCACCAACACACTCGCACCTTGCGTGTCCCACTTCCGCTGTCGGCAAAGTTGCTGCCAGCGTTCATAGAATTTTGTCAGTTAAATTTGAAATTATTCGTTTCGTGAAAATAGTATTTTATTTTAGGAATAAGTGCACTTTTGCTGAAAATATTTACGAAAAATGATTAGTGCAGAATGGTTGTAGGAAAATAAAAACATTTTGAGCAATTTTCCTTCAGTTATTTAAGAAAAATGTACACATGAAATCGGAGTTAATGATATTCAAAAGCGGAAAATACACAACAATATTTGTCCTAATATGTTTCTAGTATATAAAACATCTCATTTAGATAGCATTATTAACTAAACAAATTATATTCATCGTCTTTTAAAAATTTATAATAACCAACCAATAGCATTCAGTTATCTTAAAATGTCGTATTCACGAACTCTATCACATTCCCCATGGTTGGTAGCAGTTGGCAGCATTGATTTTATATTTTTTGTATGTTTTTGCATGTCACACGGATTCTAAATAGACATAACACCGATAGGAAAACAAAATGGCGAATTTGAAAAAAAACTGAGGGGGCCAGCGGCAAGAGGATTATGAGTTGGGGGTCTCAGTATTGTCTTTGATAACAATTTCGTAAAAAAAAATAAACAACGATAAGCAGAGAGTATCCAAACTAGAGAGCCAACTCCCGTGCACCTACCCGATGACAGCAGACAGCCCTCTCTCGCGCGCTCTTATTTTTACTGTCGGTGAATACGTGTAATTAATGGCCGCCCGGTGGCACTTTTTTTTACAAACAATTTGTAAATGAATTTATAACAATAAATGGAACAAGAGTAAATGTTGAGTATGGTTTTTTATATAGCTTTACTTTTTCTCTATCCGAATTCGGTTCCAAGAAATCTTCATCCATTCACATTTCAGGTCTTTTTAATTTTGTTTATATGAATTACATTTTTGACAGCAGAACTCATGTAGCTGAACCTTGGGGTTGTTCCATAAATAGGTTTTGCTGGGACAAAGCGGAAAGCGGCATATATGCCGTCCAACTTTGTTGTACTCTATAACGCAGGGCGGCAACTGCCGTCAAGTTTTTCATTGAATTATATACGCAATGAAACCTGCTGTCCCAGTAGAAAACAACAATTTTTGTGAAATGTCCTAGCACACCGATGGACGATGGTCTCAGCGAACCGCTAGACGATGGTCTCAGGCATGTGCATTTTGCAACACCGCTTGCGATTTCAACTATCCGCGAACGTGTTAATTTATTTTGCTCCGAAACGGATGCTTCGAACGCAATTTGAGTTCCGATAAAATTTTACTTTCATATAGGAATTTTGTCCGAACGGATACATCGATAGGGGTGATTATTATTGTGGGCGTATGGTTGTCGCCACGGAGCATTATTAACACAAAGAGCGGATTATATGCGTGAGATATTGACAAACGACTTATCGTTAAAATTTCACAGATTAAATAAAGATGACGCGATACACATATGTGATAATACAATTTATTTATTTATTTTTTTGCTTTCGATTATTCTAACATTAAATCAAGACAACAAAAACAAAAAAATATATAGCTATGCCTTTAAGTGAAATACAAACAACAATAACAAGAAAGAGATAGATATAGTATTATAATAATAAAAACACAAATATTACAACATGGTGCAACCAATTCTTAGCGACAGCTTTAACTATAGTTATTGTTGTACAGCTTTTATTATTAGAAATATATTTTTGAAAATATCGACCATACTAATTGCACCACAATGGCAGCTACCAGGCATTTAATACACTGATGAAGCCAATATAATCTGAAAAGAAAAAAAGGAAACATTATATTACGAAATATAAATTACAGCAAGTAAGGTTTTTGTTTTAGCACATGACTTATAGTTATATCTAGGTACGAGGAAAATAAACCAACGATGTCTTAACTAAATGTTGACGATACTGCGTTACTATATCATGTATAATTGTTTTATAAATACAAGTCGCTCATTTGCTACAATACCGTCATAACTACGTTGACCATCCGTCCTTTATTTAAAAGGACAGTCTTTTCTTTTTAACACCTGTCCTATATTATTTTATTTTTAATAAAGGAGGGATTTTGTCCTTTATTTTTGAAACTGTCCTTTAAAAGACTGACTAAAAATTGTTTGTATTTAGTTCAATTAAAAATATTACGTATAATGTACACACATTACTTGTTTACATCCTCAGTGCTTCAGTGCATGCACCTTAAATTTCAGTTTGTGCCTACCGGGTTCTAGTGCACCAACTGAAGAGTATTTTCAATCATGAATAACCCTTGGAGCAGTGACAAATACCAAATGTATTATGCTGTTAAAGCTATTCTTATAACTTAATGTAGTTTGGGAAAACCCTACTTAGAATTAAGGGGTTTTCGTAATGAAAATGAAGATGTTTTTAAATCTATCCACCCTTCTCAAAAATACGAAAAGTTAGACTGGCCTTACCTTTCACACTTTTTATTCAGTGAAGAAAGACATTTTATTTTTTTTTTCCTGTAGACCTAAATAATAATGTAAATGTTTTTTTTTTTGACAAATCGAACATAAAAAGCAATACCGATTACAAAGGAAATTGATTTTTTCTCCAAAAATTGTTTCTTTTTGGCAAATCGAGGACGATGAATTATCAGTCCGCTGACTAAAAAAAAAAAAAAAAAACTTGTGAACAAATCAATTATTTCAAGTTTTTCAAATTATACATATGGATCGTAGAAGTTATTAAACCAAAGAACAAAGAAGTCGTTGCATACCTCTATATTGAGTCCAGTAATATATTTAATATGCCTGAACTAGCACATAAATTCTTTAATATAGCTAAAAAAAAATAATTCTTTAGGTTCAACCAGTTCCGATTTATAAACAGAAAAAAGATCAATAATCAATTCTGAAACTAACTGTCATTTGAAATGTTGAAGTTTCAGTGAGAACGCAAAGTCGAATTTCGGAATTTTTTTTTTCCAGAAATGTTGAATTTAGGTGCGGTGTAAATGTAATACGATGTTCGATTTGGCAGCAGAAATTTGAAATCTCAGCTCAACATCTGAAAAGCCAAAATCGAAAACGACATTAACGTTTTTGAAGTGAAACTTCTTATGCGACTTCTAACTCAAGGTCGCGTTAAACGTTTAACGCTAATAATTGGATACTCAAAGGTGTGAGCGAGGGTGAGGGTGCGCCACATTGCACAGCACAAGCACGTTCATATGAAAAAAAAATTAGTGGTGTTTTCTCCAACAAAAGTGAAACGAAAGAGAAGTATGCGAGGTGAATATGTATAATAAACAGCCACAACGAGTTTATGAGGAAATGCGCAGATGGCTGTTGACGTGCGCTGATGGACTTATGGTGGTGTATATAGAAATTGAGTTCAAGGTTTTTGTTTTAATGGTTGTTATAGTACATACCTACATACGTTGATTTCTGCAATAAAGAATTGAAGAATTCAAGAAGCAAAGACGATATAGGTGAATTATGTATGTTGTTTGATTTATTGAAGTGAAACTTCTTAAATGCTTAATGCTACTATAAGCATTGCATACTCAAAGGTGTGAGGGTACCGCTCACGCTTCAGAGTATGCAATGGTGAGTGAGTTTATTGGCACCAAATGCTGGGAGAAGAATATTCTGTGGTGAAGATTAATTTCCAAAAATAATGACTAAATTGACAATTATTGTCTTATTGAAGTGAAACTTCTAATGCGACTTCCAACAAGGTTGCGTTAAACGTTCAACGCTCCTGGGGAGGGGGAATAGAAGGATACAGAGCGAGAGTGAATGCGTGGCACTCGAACGCATGCGCGTAGTATACCTGTTACAGGCCAGCGCGAGCGTTAGCAACGAGTAGCGTCCTCATTATTTCATTTACTTGTTTTAGTTTGATTTGATACACATACCTATAATTTAATAGGGTAGTAATTTTGAAGTGAAACTTCTAATACGACTTCCAACATATTGTATCTTACTTTAGTTGTCATTATCCCATTGTAAATGTTATGGATTTGGATATTTCTCCACTCGAAAATGATAATAAAAAGATGCCATCAATTGTGAATTGTAAGCAATGTTAATAAAGTTTGTCTTAAAGCCTAGTATCCTGCTCGCGCTAAATTTGATCTCCCATACAAAAATGTCTACAAAGATAAAATTGAGCGAGGCGTTTAGCAAAGCACCAGTATCCTTTTCGCACGATAAATCCGTAACTTCATATAGATGGGCCGATGAAAAGTCTCCACGCATTTAGCTCGCGAAATAAATGTCCGGTGCATTAAATCGAAGATAAATTTTGACATAAAAAAACGGAGGAAAGAGTTTGTGTTGTGTCTGCAATGATTTTTTTTTTTTTTGCGGAAAACGCAGACAATGTTTGCGTGGTAAATAAAAGAAAACGCAAAGCCAAACAACAGAGCCAACAGCCAAAACAGAGATACATATGAATATAAATAAAGCGAATCGATTTTCAGGGGGACTTATGCTCTCATTTGGCGTCGTCTTTTGGGTAATAACAAGTGTTCCACTATGGTAAGGAGATTGTGGAAAGTTTAAGGAAAGACGTCGAACTTCTTCTTATAATTTCTAGGTTACTTACGTCTTTCAAGTTTGAAATTCGAAAATTCTATTAAAATTACGTTTACTGATATCTGTCATGGTACTCATGGTTCATAAGCATATGGGTTTTGTCCCATCTATATATTGTTTAATAATAATTTAGCGACCATTTATCTTTGGTGTGGAGAAACGAAGTGGAGATAGGGGCGCTAAAATTTAGCGCGAGCAGGATACTAGGCTTAAAGAAACAATATGATTTCACTAAAAATCAATTTCTACCCCTTCCTAGTTTCATTTCCACATTACGAAGTTTCACTTCTTCCGCGCGAAGGGACTCCACGCACTATTTTTTTTTTTTGTAAACAAATAAATAACAAATATAAAAATATTGGAAGCAAAATAATTATTGTCCTTTATTTTTTTTCGGCGAATATGGTCACCGTAGTCATAACTCAAAAATCTCAATTTTAAGGATAGGATTTTTAAGTTTAAAATTGTCATAGTATCGTTAGAGGTGTTTAATAAGTACGAAATAAAAACTGGTTGTAGGGTTAGCATATGCTTATGAAATTAAGGTAGGGGAGACTGGGTACGGTTGAAACAATTTCGCTTATACCGTCCGTACCATTGTCGTTTATAATCTAAGCTTATGTGAAATGTAGGAGCATGTTTCTATGTATAAATGTAAAGTGTTTTTTTTAGTATTCGGTGTGATATTTTGCGTAGTACATCATATTAAAACAAAAATGAAAATTTGTTTCAACCCTACCCATACCGGGGTCGGTTGATACAATTGTTGGGGTCAGTTGAAACATGAACACAATCTTCCATTGTTTTATTTAATGAATTAATTTTTATTTTAACCCTTAAATGCCCAGTGTATCTTTAAAGATACAACCATTGAAAAAAATATTTCTGCGTTTGTTTTGACTTTATTTACTTGTTGCTTACTATTTTTGCTTTATTGACTCAAAATCTATGCACTGTAAAATAAATGGACGCATGCCTTTTAAATTAACCTTACTTTTAACGAAATATTTGCCTTTTTTTAATTTTCAACAAATTTAAAAAAAAAAAGTTTTTTTTTATTTAATAATTTTATAGTTGGTGACTCTGCTGGACCATAACAAATATATTCTGATAAACGCATATATTATGAAGTAAAATACAGTTATTAGAACTAAATACGATATACCCAGCTCATATAATGTAGCGGTAAATGGTTGTATTTTTAAAGATACACTAGGCATTACGGCCTATATCCTGATTTCGGTTGAATTTTGCGTATGACGACGTTTGTTCTGTATTCAGATTACTACTGTGTCATTAAAAAGTGCAAGTTAGTTGGTTGTTTTGGGCGTTTCTTTATTTGTGCAGTTAATTGAGTTTAAATGTACAATATGCACATAATTTTAGATAACAATACACTTTAGTTTTGAGATATAAATTACAATTATATTTAAAATTGCAGATTGTTCAAGAATAATTGCTATTTTTGAAAGCCCATCAACAAATATTAGTGTATATATGGCTTTATGCATTGTGTCGTTCCAGGAAGAAGCAGAACTTGGTTAGTGATTTAAACGGAAAATAATTCTATATAATGTATATACTTTTTATGTATTTTTTTCTTATTTCGCATTCTTTCCTAATTGGTCTTAGATAAATTATGGCTTTTACTAAAATTGACGGTGTGAAGATGACTGAAGAAGAAGTCAGAGCATTACTGCTTTACTTAAATTTTGACAGCACTGACAGGTGGAAGATTGCCGTGTATCTATTAGCGAGATAGCTGGACCTGGACCGTACAACCTTAACCTTTACTAGGTTCCGGGACACTGCGACATTCCAAGGAACTGTGCAGCAGACAAATTGGCAAGACTAGGCTCCTCCGGGCTCCGGCGACTAACGGCCTAAGTGCTTCTCTCACTTTAACATAACATAATAGATTTGAAAAAAAAAAAAAAAAATCGACAATATATCCTTTCCAATGATAAAAGTAGAGCCGGAAAACGTGATGACTCTGATCTCACGATATAGTATAAATTTAAAAATTACATCGGATTAGCGGTTTACCTTGAGAAGGTGCTTCAGGAACCTGATCTCCAATCATAGGCAAATATTGTTGTAATATGGCTCCGAGAAGGGCCGTTGTATAGAAATTACATTAGTTACAATTACTTCACATATATGTACAATTACCCTAACTAAAAAAAAATCATATGCATTTTCTTTCGGAATAGCTGTGGGGGGTTAGTGCCCAGTGTATCTTTATAGATACAACCACTTTTTTGTTAATAACTTCGTTAAAAAAAAAAAAAATTTAACAGCGGATTTGTTGTTTTTGTCTCCGTTTACATAAAATATAATTTTTTTCATCAAAATCGGCTTCCGTGGGCATTTAAGGGTTATATAATAGTTTTGTTTGACAATATTCATCACGTCATTGTTTTATATAGAATTAAAAAATAAATCAACAGTATTTCTAAACAACAAAGAATTAAAGAAAACAAAAATAAGAAAAAAATTAATTCATTAAATTAATTGAAAATAAACAAAAGGAACATTACTTTAATCTCGATAATACATTCAATAAAATTCAGTTGTCGGAATATTACGAATCACAATTGTGGTAAACATACGTATTGCAACCTTCTGTGCACCAGGGATGAAAAATGAACTTTCTGGACTGTAACTAAATCTTAGTTACGATTGTATTTTTTTGTATTTTTTCAATTCTCGTATACATGTATGTATAGGAGAAAGATATCGATTTCGTACAAAATTTTATATGTTTTTAAATTCAATGTAAATAATATAATATCCTACAAGCTGACCAGGCGAACTACGTTCCGCCCAAATTCGTTAAAGTAATGAAAATAGTAATTCCGAACATGCACAATGCATGCTACTTAAATTTTTTCGTATCAGTCAAATACGAATGGCAAATCGATCTGAATAAACAGAATCCGCGGAATTATAATGTTTGTCTTCGAATTTCCCACTCAAAATCGTCGCTTATTGCATGATATTTGATTTCAGATTCTTCACAATCAAATCAAATGCGATCAGTTACAAAATTTCGGTGGATTGAGGTTGCGCAACAAAATTATAACTGAGCTGATTTCCAATTTCAAACTGTGTAGCGGTAAGCCCGGTACATCAAAATAGTTTAAAAATTTAACATTTTAAATAATTTTTGTTGTAGTTTTCTATTTTTTTTTAAGTGCGGTTCTCCGTACAAAGTTCTATTCTCAATCCCACCCCCGAGTTATGAGTGCACATACGGACATCAGTCACTTTTATATATAGCGGTACCCACCCGGTTTTGCCCGTGCCCTTCGTATAAAATCCCGCCCAGATTTCGCAAAGTTTCAAATGTTCAATAATAATTTCAATTATATAATTTTAGATACCTATAACTAGCGTTTGAATTTTCTGTTTTTGATGTGTAAACATCTAAGCGCACGTTATTGGAATCTGGTGGAGTAATTCCACACATTTAACTTGCGATGACGGAAATGCGTCACTGTGATTGCATACATTTTTTGGAATCTAGTGGAGTAATTCCACACATTTAACTTCCGGGGACAGGGAACGCGTCACTGTGTTTTATCATTGCATACGTTTTTATCATTGCATACATTTATGAGCTGGGGCATATTAATTTCAGCTTTTTGTTGATGTGAAATAAAATATTTCCATTTCCATTCCAGCTACCACAATCCGATTGTATCTATTCTACCGAAACTAGCACAGAACGAATAAATTATAGTTACATATTTCATAATATATCAAGAATACGGTTATTACAATTCCCTCTTTTCTCAATGACGTGTATTAAGCCACACACATACCGCACGCATGGTGTTTACACATACACATATTTCGGGACTGTTGGATACAGTCGCACCAATTTTATTTTTTTTGAATAGGAGCTGCTACAACCCGTCCTATTCCGCTTATCTTTTAAAAAGTGACACCTATCGGGGCAAAACTATCGAACTAACCATACCAAAATAGTGTCCTATCTATCCAACTGTAACGAACCATACAGAGCCACAAAATGTCATTGACATCGGTTAAGTGGTATAGGAGATCGACAACAGCGCCATCTATCGAGTCCAAATAGTTCTATCTTTCAAACTGTAACCAACCATACATAGCCACAAAATTTCATTAAAATCGGTTGAGTGGTTTAGGTTAGGGGATCGACAACCGCGCCACCGGAAAAATCCCAATTTACTGAAATTCATGTGTTTTTCACACAAGCATAACACACATATACCTGTGTAGTAATAATATTGATAAACGAATACAAAAAAATTGTAACAGGTCATTGTATTAAATATGCATTGAGTGTAACTATGTATTTTTTCAAAATAAAAAAATACTCTTTGAGGGTAACTTTTTCGGGGCGATTGTATTTTGTATTTTTTCAAAGTTCATTGTAACTTAAAAGTTACGATCGTAACGCGTTTTTCAACCCTGCTGTGCACTCTTTTTGAGCCCACATTTTACAGGTGACACATTTGTATCCAACTTTCATTAGATCTGCTCCCTGAATACGTTGAAAAGCAGACAAGGCAATAAAACTCTTCTACTTCTGAATAAAAAAAAAAATAATAGAGCACTGGAATGCTGCATTACTATTATTATTATTATTTATTTATTTTTTTTACTTTCGTAACTTTTATTTTCTTTTTTACACCTTCCAACCATTTCTTAGCTTGCTTAGCTGGTTTGTTTCAGTCTTGCTTCATGATCCTTTTTGATTTGTTCTTTCTCTGGTGTATCGGTGTATATTGTAGACTTTCTGGTTCTTCTAATTTCGTTAAAATAATATATAAGAATAACAAAATAATCAAACACATTGTTTCAACCGTCCCCTGAAAAATTGTTTCAACCGTCTCCAACCCCCCTTTAAGTAAAAAAAATCTATAAAGTAACGAAAACAACACTGACACGTTTAAACTAGTCATCATGATGTACTCTACACTCTTTACTGCATTCAAAAAAAATACGCACAGCAATCTCGCATGGATAGAAACCCCAGTAAAATGAAAAATAACCAAACAAAAATACATACTTTTGATAATCTAAATAGAACATAAGCTCTCACTTACAACTGAACCGCCGAACGAACTATGCATGACTGCTATTCGTCTATGGACTTGTTTTTGCTTCATTCATAGACGCTGCGCGTATGGCTCACGAGATATTCGTGTTGTTTCAACCGTCCTGTGTTTCAAACGTACCTAGTCTCCCCTATGATCTGAGGTTGAATTAACCTACCAACAGCTCCTCGAGATTAAGTTCATCCCTACATTTGAGTATGACACTTTTGCACTGAAAATTAGCATTCTTTATGAAAGAGTATGTTGGCATAACGACACGCTCTCTCTTGGCCAATTTTTGAAACTGAGAAATGATATTCTACAGGATAAAAGGTAACTTTATTTACTTAACTTCTACATCCATAACTCAAAATTGTTGAATTTTGAGTTGTGACGATATTGCAGCAAATTAGCGAAGTGTATTACCCTGCGGCAAGGAAACATTGGCGGTTCGTATGTGCAAAAACGTAGCAGATGCTTTTACTCAGAGGAGACATATATTTATAACCTCTATATAGGTATCCGTTCAGAAAAAAAAATCTGAAACGAAAGTCAAATCTGTTTGGAACTTATGGCTTTTTTCAGAAGATCCGAGAAAATTGCCACGAAATTCAGAATTGCTCATTTCAATGAAATTCATTGGAGCACTTTTGCAATAGTTGTAGACACCATGTGAGATTTGGTTTTCTGTTGCTACTTTTTTTCAATTAATGTTTACATTCGCACTTTTTATTGCATATTTTCGGATCATAAGTTCAAAATTTCTTTCCAACAAACATTTCAATCTGACATTTTGCTTGTGCGTGTTGATGAGTTCAGGGCAATTCTTTAAAAATATCCCGGACTCTTCTGTCGTGTTAAGAATTGGCCTGGAAGTGGCATTTTGTTCTTTTATGAAACATAGAAAGAACACTTCTAGATTTGATCTTTTGACAAAAAGAGCAATTCGTTTCTTCAATCAAAAACGCCATTAGATGGTGTTCAAAGTATCGATTTCGGAACAAAATAAATGAAGCGTATCGAAGCGTTCATTTAACATTAAAATATATTACGCAGCATTTGGTTGTCGGAGAGCTTGGGAAAAAATGTGCCGTATACCAGTCAGAAGTAAGGTGATATAAACCTGTACAACGCAATGCCCACAAGGTGAGCTTTCATACAAATCGGAGAAAATTCCATTCTGATCGGATATCTCGATAGGGATGAATTCTTCATTCTATATGCAAAGGGAAAACAAGATATCGCCTACCTATTCCATCTAACAAGAGCCTCAGGAATGGTCTCCAGTGGGTCGTGCAACAGGTATTGTCGTATGCCACGAAAATATTGCTGCAGAAACAGGTCCCAATCCAATTGTGTCATATCAAAGAAGAATATATCTTTATCACGATTCGATAACCTACTCCATAGATTTCGTACATTGTCGATTTGGAATTCCCATTGACGCATTGAAAAGTACTCAATCACATGCATAAATCTATGGATTTTCTTATAGGTGTTCAGCAGTCTGAAAAAAAAAAAAAAACAAAATAAAATTAAATTAAAACCAACAACCTTTTGCTTGTATTTCATCGCAACTGTACCGTGGCTTTCGTCCCATGCATATAGATGCTGTATCAAATATGATTGCCGGTACATAATGTAGAAATAGTATCGATATCAGGTGTATTAATTTATTTGGCGTATTCGCATAGCATAGATACCAGAGTGCCTTTAGTGTTGGATACATTAGGCCATACTTTGTTGTTTTTGTGGTGAAATCACCCCAAGTAAGTTGATTCTCCTTTGACGTGCAGAAATTGTAAACGGGGATTTCCTTTTCCACTGATATTGTGCTAAAATTAAGAAAAACCACAGAACGTTTTAGAATTTGGATAGCTATAAAGTTAATGCATTTAATGAAAAAAAGTAAGAAAAGTGCGAGTCGGACTCGCTCATGAAGGGTTCCGAAACAGCAAGTAACATAACATAAAAGTTCTTGTAGTTCGTTGTAACTTTGATCGATATTTTAATACCAGCATTTTACCACTTTGGAAGTGTCTCTCGCGCAAACTATTCACTTTAGAAAAAAATGATATTAGAAACCTAAATATCATTTTTGAAGACCTATCCATAGATACCCCACATGTATGGGTTTGATGAAAACAAATTTTTTGAGTTTCAGTTCTATGTATGGGGACCCCCAAAATTTACTGTTTTTTTTTTATTTTTGTGTAAAATCTTCACAGAATACATCTACTTACCAAGTTTCAACGGTATAGCTGTTATAGTTTCGGAGAAAGTGGCTGCGACATACAACGGACAGGCAGACAGACAGACATGACGAATCTAATAGGGTTCCGATTTTTGCCATTTGGCTAAGGAATCCTAAAAAGACTAAGTAGCTCTATGTGCCGGTTTGTTACCACAACTCATTTGACCTGGTTGTTTAAGATTGTCGAATAGGAGTGTTTAGATCCAACCTGTGGAATTCAAAAAGGTTATCAGTTCCCCAATACTACGTTTCGAGACCTCCTCAAAGGAGTCGAAAAAGGGTTTACCAAAAGATCACTGTCTGGCCCTAGCTAGTGCTGGACAGGCGCAAAGGGAATGAGTGAGTGTTTCCTTTTCGGCTGTGTCATTACAGCTGTGTCGACAAGCTGTAGTCGAAAGGTAAAGCAAATATCTAGTGATGTATTTTTGTTTTTTAATGAATGGATGTTATTATAGTTAACTAACACAATTAAATTCTAAATTGAGAAGGTTTCAAGTGGATAGAATCCAAAAGCGTGTTTATTAAGTTTATAGATAATAATGAACATCTTCGCTGTATTCAAAGCAGAATGGAATACAACAGAAATACTTTTTGTGCAAAATCGAAAAAAAGATGCTATCTTTTCAGCATGCTTAAAGATACGAACGGGTGTAATTTCATTTCTTTTCGAATATTCAAATACAACTGACATTTCCGATTTAAGTATAGTTTTCATTATTAACAATTACACACTAATCTTAATGGTGCATTTACACCATCACACATTCCTTATACGGAAGATTAAAGGGATGCCCAATGCTAAATAACCGTCTGACTGAAAGGGACATCATTACCTAACGCGTAAAATAACGTCTGATTGAAAGGGACATCTTGTTTACGTGGTAGGAATTATAGGAAAGCTCCGCATGTTGATATTGTGGTGTGGAGTGTCGAACCTAAAATGGTGGAATAAAAACAACCCCTTTGTCTCCAAACAAGTTCCAAGTTCTAATTGGAAACTCAAATCTGGCAATTCCATTAGTCATCTGTCAAGTGTAACTCACCACACTCAAATTCTAGAACAATAGTGGTTCTATATCTAATTCTAGAACCATCCAGAAACAATCAATTGGAATATAGGTGGCGGAGCGGATATAAAAGGGCATATTTGAGAAGAGGGAGACACAGTTGATTTTTAAACAGTGATTGGTAAAGTTCGAAATCGGCTGTGAGATAAATTAGTGAGTTAACACGATCAGACACGCGCATACCGTAAAAAGTATGTTAGCGGTAATTCACGACGATTTGTAGCAGCGAAAAAATATAAGAAAATCCAACGATGGGAAGAAAAAAAACAGCGAATTCCCTTAACAGATATTAATAATATTTTGTTTGTTGCGCACTTTATTATTTTTTACACTGTACGACTCTCAGATGGGTTTACCATTTTGTGTTGCGCTGTAAGTCCAAATTAAAGCAAAACAACGAGAGATTCGTCTATTATTATTCACTAACTTTATGAAATTTTATCAATGAAAATTATAATTATTTTGGATGGCGTAGTAATGGATTCGAGATGGGACAACGATATAGAAAAGATGTAGTAAAAACGAGCCAAGCGACCGCGTACACCGAAAGCCTGAGTTTTTGCTTGAAAATGACGGCTACGGACCGAGTCGGGAACTAGAAATGAATGACTGCCAAGAACTGAGTGTCGCGTCATTACTCAGAGACCAATATAAATAGCCTCGAATTGAACCATTCAATTCTACGAATTCTACTATGCCATATATCTCATTATTAGCGTGTATTCATTAGCTATCAAACCCTATACTCAAATAATTAGTTGCTCTTCGATTAATATGTCAAAAAGTAAAATGTTCAGACTGCCAAAAAAAGCCAAAGACACGCCTAGTACAGGCAAAAAATTGGGAAATTTGAAAAAAAAAAAAAAAAATCATATATCTCTTTCGAATCCCACTAGAAGACATACCTCATTAGAAGTGTATATTCATTAGCTATCAAACCCTGTACTCAAATAATTAGTTGCTCTACGATTAATATGTCAAAAAGTAAAATGTTCAGACTGCCAAAAATAGCCAAAGACACACCTAGTGCAGACAAAAAATTGGGACATTTGAAAAAAATCATATATCTCTTTCGAATCCTACTATTCGGCATGCCTCATTAGAAGCGTCCTATCACACCTTATACTCAGATAATTAGTTGCTCTTCGATTAATATGTCAAAAAGCAAAGTGTTCAGATTGCCAAAAAAGCCAAAGACACGTCTAGTACAGACAAAAAATTGGGAATTTTGAAAAAAATCATATATCTCTTTCGAATCGTACTATTCGGCATACCTTATTAGAAGCGTGTATTCATTAGCTATCATACCCTATACTCAAATAATTAGTTGCTCTTCGATTAATATGTCAAAAAGCAAAATGTTCCGACTGCCAAAAAAAGCCAAAGACACGCCTAGTGCAAACAAAAAATTGGGAACTTCGAAAAAAATCATATATTCCTTTCGAATCCTACTATTCGGCATACCTCATTAGAAGCGCGTATTCATTAGCTATCAAACCCTATATTTAAATAATTAGTTGCTCTTCGCTAAATATGTCAAAAAGTGAAAATATTAACAAATGTCATTCCATCGGAAATCCAGTTCGCACATGCAACTCTTTTGTTTTCATATGGAAACGTTGAAAAAAGTCATATATTCCGTACGAATTCTACTATGCCATATATCTCATTATAAGCGTGTATTCATTAGCTATCAAACCCTATACTCAAATAATTAGTCGCTCTTCGATTAATATGTCAAAAAGTAAAATGTTCAGACTGCCAAAAAAAGCCAAAGACACACCTAGTACAGGCAAAAAATTGGGAAATTTGAAAAAAAAAAAAAAAAAATCATATATCTCTTTCGAATCCTACTATTCGGCATGCCTCATTAGAAGCGTGTATTCATTAGCTATCATACCCTATACTCAAATAATTAGTCGCTCTTCGATTAATATGTCAAAAAGTAAAATGTTCAGACTGCCAAAAAAAGCCAAAGACACACCTAGTACAGGCAAAAAATTGGGAAATTTGAAAAAAAAAAAAAAAAAATCATATATCTCTTTCGAATCCTACTATTCGGCATGCCTCATTAGAAGCGTGTATTCATTAGCTATCATACCCTATACTCAAATAATTAGTTGCTCTTCGATTTATATGTCAAAAAGTAAAATGTTCAGACTGCCAAAAAAAGCCAAAGACACGTCTAGTACAGACAAAAAATTGGGAAATTTGAGCTCGAAGAGTCTTCGACTCCAACCCGGAGGGACAACGCAGTAGAGGAAGACCTCGCCTTAGGTGGCGCGCCCAAGTGGAAGGGGACCTCAACCAACTTGGAGTGCGCAACTGGAGGCAGTTAGCTAAAGATCGCGCTAACTGGAGAGGCATATTGGTTGAGGCCCAGGTTCACCCCGGACTGTAGCGCCATCTAAGTAAGTAGGTAAGTATGACCTACATCACCAAAATTAAACCGACGTTCCAACAGCCGTGTTAGAGGACGAAAAACAGAATCGTAGCTGTAACCATTTTTCGCACAATGTCAAGCAGCCCGGAAGAAGAATTATTACTTTTAATTGCGGCGCATAATACACATAACAAAAGAATTTGGGTGTATGAAATTTACAAAAACAACTCGAACTGAAGTCAGAGAATACCACCGGTTGTTTGTTGCTTGCCTTCCTGATTTAATTCTTTCAAAATTGTCTCCCATATTTCTCTCTTTATAACAATGTTTTTGTACATTTCATCACCCATAACGTATACCGATTGGTAATTTCGTACACATTCAATCAAAATTTTCCAAATCACAATTTCAAAATCCTTTCTAACGCGTCTATAAATAGTATAAAATATTATGTGGCTCGACTTCTTGGAGTTAACTAGTAATTTCCAGCACATATCACAGGAAAGGTTCCAACATACTTCCACTTACTATAAATATATTTATGTACCCAGCTTAGGGTCTGCTTAACTTTATGCATCCCCTAAACTTTAGGGCTACGTAAGTTAAACGCGAATCGTTTGCGTTTAGAGCCTGCGCATGGCTTAGGTAAATATTTGTTTGCAGCAAATACATTTGGTCGTTGTCGAATTGTAAACAAAACTAATGACGTTTTCGATTGAAGAAAATAATTTCCCTTTCTATGAAAAGAGCAAGTCTAGAATTTCTCTTTCTATGTTTTCAATATTTTATTGAAGAAAAACGGGCGCTTTCAGGTCAATTCTTAACACGATAGAAGTGTCCGGGAAATTTTTAAAGAAATGCCCTAAATTCATCAACCTACTAGCAAAATGTTAGATTGAAATATGTGTTGTGCTATTTGATCTGAAATTGGAAATTTAAGCTTGCA
The DNA here is from genome assembly GCA_946477585.1 of Cheilosia urbana. NCBI lineage: Eukaryota > Metazoa > Arthropoda > Insecta > Diptera > Syrphidae > Cheilosia > Cheilosia urbana. The sequence continues at coordinate 9,435,431 of OX297857.1, forward strand.
AAAAATGTAGACTTTAAGTGAAATAACTTGATTTGGTTTATTAAAATATTAATATTTATTTTAGACCAGAAAACCATACATCACATATGGTGTTGTTGTGCGGTATCCGATTCAAAGAGCCGTCGCATCGTGGGATTTTCTATACTTTTCTATACTTTCCCACAATGTCGGTTCTGCTGATTGTGTATATTCGCACGATGGCATTATTTCGTGACATACAATATCTGGAAATAAGGTCGCGCATGTTAGTGGGGCACATTGGTCTTTACCCACTTTTTGGTCAGAGAGTCCTAAATTAGAACTAGAAAAGAACGGTCGTGTGTTCCTTCGATATACCATAATATTACAAAGAGTATATCATTACATTTGGCGCAGCCGGTGGGATTCGCTTAAATAATTTAGTAGCACAGTGTAAGTCAGCAGCAATGGAACAATTTCCATCAGATGCAAAAGCATGAACTACTGACTCTGAACTTGCAGCTATATATTCAATCATATCGGGAGTTTTAAGCCCAACAATAAGGCAATACCTACCTACTAACAGCAAAAGAAACAAATCTTAAAACCTTATGCGATCAGATTTTAAAAATAGAGCTTGAAAGTGTCAGTATGATGAATCCTTTTAATATACAGTCATGGCCTCCCCAAAACCATAATTTTTCTTCATATCCCTATGTGCCAGTTTTTAACAATAATCCCCATATGCACCATTGGCATCAATATGATTTTCCTTACAATAATTTGCCAGTAACTTCAACACCGTATCATCAATCACACAATAGTAATAACTATAAATTAAATCTGCCCATAAAAGATAACGAAACTCAACATTTTTCAATGAAGCAAAGATATAATGGCCATAAAAATATAAAATGTAGTTTCTGCGACAAGCCGAATCATTCCTATGCAGAATGCAGAACAAGGAAGAATACTCCATTCTGTATTAACTGCAAGGTTTATGGACATGACGTAAATACATGCTAAAAAACTGAAAAAATATCTAAGAATGTACAGGGGCGGACATAAGTCTGCTCAAAGCCAACCTTACGAACAGTAACCCAGATTCCTCCAGAAATTTAAAAGTTAATACCATATATGTTGAAGGTCGTACGCTCGGTTCCTAAATGGGTAAATTTCAATTACCAAAGGAATTTCCTTGCGAATCCCAAATCATTAACCAAAACGAATCAATTCCCGCCGATGGACTACTGGGTAATACCTTTTTAAATGAGCATTGCAATGTAGAAGCGCCAAATAAATTATTATATTTTCCACAAACAAACTACAATCTACAACCCTTATATTCTGAAATTTCTACTTCTTCGACCTGTAATTCAGCCGCCCATTTAATCAAAAAAAAAGTCCTTATTCTGAGAGGACTAGAGCCGAAACTTCTAGGAAAAACAAAACTAACTTAACATACAATCTTGAAGGCAAATTGCAACCAAAGTCAGGAAACATTAGAAATGAGACTCCGAGAGAAATTTCTTCTTTGTCTACCCCTCTTACAACTATAATATATATATATATTATATAAATATCCTTACTATAATAAAACTGTAGCTTTTTTTCCGGCTGTAAGCTGTGAGCAAAGAATAGATTCAAAAAGTACTGCACGAATTTGATTTCGGTTTTCACAGTTTCATAGTAAATTGTTCAGATTTGATAATAGGATATGTTTTACCATTATTCGCTGTCCGGAAGTGGAAATCTAAGCTGATATCTAAGAAAAGTTGTAATTCTCGGATGCCTTCTAGCTCCTAGCTTCGGAATCACTCATCCAAATGAAATGGCATTTTTTTTTAATACAAAGTTCAATAATGTACAAAGATTTTAAGATATAAATCATCTTTGTACGTTATCCTGAAGTCGAACAATAAGCAATAAACTATAAATTTAATACAATTGAAAAAAGCAAATGTTCGATTGAAGCTAGATTGTTGGATTTTTCCAGCGTTGAGTGGAGGAAATTTTGTGTGTGTGTGCAGCAAAACCTGTTTCTCTCTCTGTACACTTTCTGCGGTGGGCTTTTTCTTTCTCTTTTTGTATGCACCTTTTGGGCTTTGTCCTTTTTGTTGTTTTTTTTTTTTGTTCACGTTTTTAAATTAAACTGGAGTATTATGCGAGAAACAGATTAACACAGCGACAGCAACAGCAACAGCGAATTAAGGATTGACTCTAACGTTGATGTCGCTGTCGATGTTGCTGTGCTAATGTGTTCAAAGTAATTAAAATACATTGGTTCTAAAGTTCTGTCAAAGTTGCTGTTGCTGTTGCTGTGTTAATCTGTTTCTCGCATTAATGAATAATGAGTTGAGTAGTAGAGTAAATGAGATGAATGGAGCATGGGATTGAGAGAGATAGCAGATAGGTCTGTAATTGAGTTTGTTGAAAGGGAGTCACACTCAGTTGTAATTGTGATTTAAAATGCGTTATAGTGATTCTGATTTTATAGTGATTCATGTCATGTGCATGCCAAAACCGTTTGTGCAAATGCACCTTTTTTGCTTTATGTTTTGCTTTCTGTTTTTTTTTTTTTTTTTTTTTTTTAATTTGAACTTGAGGATGTTTGTGTTTGAGTAGTAAGTGAGCGAGTGTGGCGCATATGGGTTATGGCATGGGATTGAGAGGGATGGGGTCAGCGCTGCCAACCAATTTTGACGAAAAAAAGCCTAACTTAAAAAAAAGATGCCTTTTTCAATAAAATAATGCCTAAAATATTTTTGTATGTAAATTGGAACAATAAATCAAAATATAAACACAAATATAAAAGAATTAACAAAAACAATTTTTATTTACAAGAAAAAACTTAAATTATGTATAAATTACAGAAGAAATAGGAACAAAATTCATTATCATGACTTTTTTCGCCAAGATTTTTTAAGAATGTTTAAAAAAATAAAAAGAGGTATATTTGAAATAAAAAAAAGATGCCTTTTTGGAAAAAAAGAGCCTTAAAGCCTTAGCTAATGAAATAGTGCCTAAAAGGCATGAAAAAGCCTAGGTTGGCAGCGCTGGATGGGGTATAAATTGTAACAACTAACAATAACAAGTGGAATGTAAATGATATTAAAAGGGAAGAAGTTAGTTAGTTAGTTAGGGACATCAACGTTGGAACAAATCCTAAATTCGCTGTTGCTGTTGCTGATAGAGTCGCTGTGTTAATCTGTTTCTCGCATTACTGACAGTTTTTCTTCTCTTTTTTCGGGTAAACATCTTTTTGTATAACGCTAATTATTTTGTTTTAAATCTGAGAAGTGGAACTCTGGCGAAGCAAGGCGAGCACGGGTCAGCTAGTATCTAATAAAATAAAGGAAGTTTAATAATACCACCCCGTAGCAGGGATAGAAAAGTCGATACAATTGTATCGAATTCGATACAAATGAGTTTGCTCAAGTACAAAAGTACAATTTGCCTTAATTCGATACAATTCATTTATCTGTATCTATAAAATTTTCTTGGAATTTGTATTTTTCCAAATACAGAAAATCATATCACTTAACGAACTATGTATTTGTTTTAAGTTTTGCACAAAGCGCTGACTAGATTCTGCTTTTTACTTTTGTCTGTTGATGAGTAAGTAGTTTGTGTATGTTATCTTATAGGTAAGTGCTATCAATAAAACATAACTTTTTTCAAAAGTGTTAAGACCTGTTCAAACGATGTACGAACGAAAAAAGAAGAAATATGAGGTGTGTTTTCAGCCTGAACGGAAAGAAAAATACCCATGGCTTGAACAAAATGTTGAACGAAAAATCAAACGTTGTTTCTATTGTAATTCCAATGTTTCTGGGCGAAAAACTGTTATGAATTTCAAGTTCAGGGCAATATTTTGAATATAAATTTGCAAAATGAGTGCATTAGGCCTGAAGAGCTCATAGGTTTTTGTAAGTATGTATTGTTTTTTTTTTTATGTTTTTTTTTAATAAAATATTGTGAATTAACATTTTTTGTATACGAAAAATTGTTTTCAATACAATTGACTCCATTTCAGTACAGTCTTCCAACAGTTTTCAGTACAAATCGAAAATGGCATTTTCCATCCCTGCCCCGTAGTAAGGCCATAATAAATATCCATTCAGATATTACGGAAGAAATGGTTTGTCTGTCTAAGCAAATCGAATGCGGTGTATACATTGCCAACTGCATTGTCAAGCCGGTCAATAATTAAGTGCACACCGGAGTTCTAAATATCACTTCGAATGAGGTCGATTTTGAACCACTTATCCCTAATCTTGAATATGAACGTTTAGATAAGTTCTGCGTAAACCCTTTGAATGGAGAAGAGTTTGACGGGCAGAACTTAAGTTACTATCAAAAACAAAAAGGAAATAAATCCAAGAGATTTAACGAAGCAGATACACCGGGTCATGTCAACATTTTTGTAGTTTAAATGCCGACATGCCACCCGAAACTCTATCTAAAAGACGGATTTCACTTTTGAATTAAAATATATGTTTTGATAGTACAATCAGTTCAAAGGAAAAGGAAAGTGTGCTTCAAATATGTCACGAATATAACGATATATTCAGCCTTCCAGGTGATAAACTTACGTATACCTCCTCTGTTATGCACAATATTCCGACAATTGCCGGTCAAGCCCCAATGAATTCAAAAATGTATAGATTACCCGAATCCCATAAATCAATTATTAACCAGCAAATAACGGAAATGCTAGCAGAGAAATGCATTATTCCCAGCAAAAGCCCTTCGAATTCTCCATTGTTGGTGGTCCTAAAGAAACCAGGATTAGATGGAGAGTTGCATTGGAGAATAGTCATAGATTTTCGTAAACTAAACGAAAAAACAGTCGGTGACGCATATCCTCTTCCGAGAATAGAAGATATTCTTGACCAACTGGGCAACTCCACATACTTTTCAACCCTTGATTTAAGAAGTGGCTATCATCAAGTCTAAGTTAATCTTAAAGATCGCGAGAAAACTGCATTCAGTACAGCCTATGGACATTACGAATTCTTACGAATGCTGTTTGGTCTGAAGGGAGCTCCAGCTACTTTCCAACGGTTAATGAATTACGCATTGACTGGATTACAAGGTTTTGAATGTTTCGTTTATCTCGACGACATAGTTATTTATGGGCAGAATATCGAAGACCACAATACTAAATTGAAAACAGTTTTTGACTGTCTAAGGCTGAACAATCTGAAGCTTCAACCCCAGAAATGCAACTTTCTAAAAAAAGAAGTCATTTATTTAGGTCACAAGTGTACAAATATTGGGGCCCTACCGGACCCGGATAAAGTTGCATGTGTTCTCAGTTTCCCTAGACCAACCAACCTTAAAACACTACAATCCTTACTTGGTTGATGTAATTATTATAGAAAATTTATAAAAAATCACGCCAAACTAACCTTACCTCTAACGAAATAACTACGAAAAAATGTTAAGTTCCAGTGGAATGATAATTGCGAATCAAGTTTTAATAATATTAAGACGATATTGACAAGTCCTCCCATTTTAAGATACCCAAATTTTGAAGAACCATTTCTACTCACTACAGACGCCAGCATCCAGCAATGAGTCTTTGGGGGCTGTTTTATCCCAGGGATGCATTGGAAGCGATCTTTCCATTTCTTATATAAGTTGTGCTCTAAGTCCCGCTGAGAAAAACTATTCAACTACTGCAAAAGAACTCCTGGCAATTGTGTGGGCCGTAAAAAATTTCCGTTGCTATTTACAGGGTAGACATTTCATGATCTACATCGATCACATGTCTTTGAAAGGTATTGTGAAAGCAAAAGATGCATCTTCCTGCATTATAAGACTTGTACTTAAGCTGTCCGAATTTGACTTCTCTATCGAATACAAACCCGGTAGAAAGAACAGCAATGCGGATGCACTTATTCGGATTCCGCGCATAAGCGAATCTGATAATGAAGGAGAAATTCGAACTCGAACGTTTGTGGTTAAGGCTGACGTACATCTCTCCTTATTAGTGATGTGTCGACTCGGTTTGGTAAACCGGTTTAAACCGAGTTACTACTAAACCGAGTTGCTTTTATTTCAAACCGAGTTGGCGAAAACCGATGAAACGAAAGGAACCGACCGAAAACCGAATAATAAAATGCCACGCATAAACCGATTTCAACACACGACTCGGTTTCGGATTTCGGTTCGGTTGGTTAGGTAGAAGCTAGAAGGTAGGTGTGAGAAAAATAAACACAATGTACAAACATGCAAAGTCCAATTGGAAAGCTGTGCTCTTCTCTTTACTCCTGTTTTCTCTCATGTGTTTATGATTATGAGGCAGGGATGGAAAAGTCGATACAATTGTATCGAATTCGATACAAATGAGTTTGCTCAAGTACAAAAGTACAATTTGCCTTAATTCGATACAATTCATTTAAATGTATCTTTAAAATTTTCTTGCAATTTGTATTTTTTCAAAAACAGAAAATCAAATCACTTAACGAATTATGTTTTTCTTTTAAGTTTTGCACAAAGCGCTGACTAGATTCTGCTTTTTACTTTTGTCTGCTGATGAGTAAGCAGTTTGTGTAGGTTATAAGTTCTATAAATAAAACATAACTTTTTTCAAAAGTGTTTAGACCTGTTCAAACGATGTACGAACGAAAAAAAAGAGGAAATAAGAGGTGAGTTTTCCGCCTGAACGGAAAGAAAAATACCCATGGCTTGAACAAAATGTTGAACGAAAAATCAAACGTTGTTTCTATTGTAATTCCAATGTTTCTGGGCGAAAAACTGTTATGAATTTCAAGTTCAGTGCAATATTTTGAATATGAATTTGCAAAATGAGTGTATTAGGCCTGAAGAGCTCATAGATTTTTCTAAGTATATTTTGTAATTCTTTTTTTTATGTTTTTTTTTTTTTATAAAATATTGTGAATTAAAATTTTTTGTATATGAAAAATTGTTTTCAATACAATTGACTCGATTTCAGTACAATCTTCCAACAGTTTTCAGTACAAATCGAAAATGGCATTTTCCATCCCTGTTATGAGGGTGGTTTTTGTTAATTGAGGGAGTCCATAGCCCATAGGTAAATCGGTTTGAATGAACCGTATGGTATACGTACATAACCCGTTCGTAAAGTCGAGTTGGATTTCGATTTCTTAATGAGTTGCAAATCGAGTTGACTAACTCGGCTTGCAGTTCGGTTTGCAACTCGGTTTGCTTCAATTCTAAACCGGTTTAACTCGGTTTGAGTTATAGAATTAAAGAAATGTATAATAGAAATAAATTCAACTTTTTTAACAAAAAAAAAAAAAAAAAAAAACTGAAAACTAAACATGGATCTTATAAGCTGTCAATAAAGAATATTCAACAAACCATTAAACAATTATAGAAAGTGCTTTTGGGTCGGAATCCAGGAGAGACACTGCTGCCAAAAATCGATAGCTATGTGAAGAAACGTACCCAAGGTCTGTGGGATGAATTGGTCGCGGTCAAGAAGAGCCTCAAGTCTATTGATTTAAGAAGTAGTTGTGGAATCTATAAAAATACACAGCACAATTTGCAAGTTACCACAAAAGAGGAACCTAATTTTGCATTAGAATCGTTTGGTAAGGAGTTAATATGCGTATTCGGATACGTATTTTTGAGTAATTAAAATTCAATTGTTTTAGGTGCCACAATAGAATATGTTGAGGATGTTCCCTATCATTCAGTAAATTTGTTTGCGAAGCTTTTTATAGGCCGATATAAATCAAATTTCCCGAGGTATATCTTGGACCCTTCAATGCAGCTAGGCTCTTGTTATGCATTCAAAGGCGATAAGTCCATCTTTATAATAAAGTTATCGCATGAGGTATGTTATGTGTGCGTTCAAGCGTTGCAGAAATTGTTTATAATATTGATTGTGTTGAGGCTATAAATATGGAGTCGATTCGTTGACTTGTATGTTTCAGTAGCTATTTTCTTCTAGAATAAGAGAAATCTATTTGATTGACTGGCGATATGCATTTTCAGATTACTATTCGATCTATCACAGTGGAACATATACCGGCATCAGTATCATTAAGTGGGGACATATCAAATGCTCCCAAGGAGTTCATTGTCTATGTAAGAAAATTCGAATAAACTTTTGGCGCACAAGAATTCTTAACAATTTTAAGTAGGGTCAGAACGAATTGAAAGCAGAAGCGGAAATACTTTTGGGATCGTTTCAATAAAATAACTCCTTGAACCAAAGAGCACAAACGTTTTATTTGGACAATGTAAAAAGTTATAGATATTGCAAAATAAATGTGATGTCTAATTATGGAAACCCGAATCAAACTCGTATATACAGGTAGGAAAGATTAATCATGAAATTGCGAGTGTTCGTGTACGTTTTAATTTAACTATCTTCTTTTAGAGTTGCAGTTCATGGTAAATTATAACTATACCGTGAGATCGACTATATATTGTTAACTACCCCACGTATATAGTGGCGGCCCATCTACTTGAGTGTTTAACTTTTTCTTTTGACAACCAACATATCTTTTTCATTTTTTATTATTCATTCGCTTTGAGGTTTGAGTAGAGTCGACAGCTGAGAACGAGAACGAGTAGAGTTTAGAGTTTAGTTTTTCATGCGAATCATTTCTTTTTAATTACCAAGTTCTTTCATTAATTGTGAAACATTTATTTTACTTAACTAAAATTATAAATATATCATAATAAACAACAATTATATTACTTAATAAATAGTAATTTAACATTCAGAAGTGGGATAGCATCGAATTGCACAGTGATTGCGTCATCCTATTGAAATGTTTCAAGGACAACAAATGATATGTCGTTTTCCATTGGTTTCACAAAAGTATTGGTGAAATGCCAAAAAATAATCTACGGCAGCTGTCATCTGACTTGTATAAAATACATAAATTGCACTTGTGTGAGTGCTTCTTGAGTGGATTCTGACTTCAAATCCAGAAGCAAAATTCTCTTCTCAGAATCAGCAGAAGAGTATTTTTTCTGCCAATGGAACAGTTTCAGAAGCGAATTTTTCGATTCCGGACTCTCCCGGACGCTTCTTTTTGCCCAATGGAAAACGACAATAGATACAATCAACGACGGAGAAAACGAGATAACCATTCGGGCAATTCAGAAATTATACTCCATAGACGAACAATAAAGCATCCGCTTCCTGTTGTATTCAATAACTGAATGTCCACTGCTCCTTAATTGCCGTCAAATCATAGTTTACTTTAAACTAATGGTGTAGTTTAAAGTAACTAAATTCGAAATGCTGCATTGAACTGGTAATCCATGGTCATTGAAGCAATCTGTTTTGCTTGTTGGTTTTACATGGATAAATTGGTATTGGTTTTCAACTTTTAGTATAATGTACCTATACAAATTGACTAGGCTAGGTGACTAATGGTGGTGATTAGTAAATATTTAAATGCGTTGGCTCAACAACAGGGACCCAATGGTAAACAATGTCTGTTTTCTTAAATTTATTTCACATAAATGATGACTGTCTTCTCGGATTCATACTCGTAGTATGCATCGTTGTCTGGGTTAAACTCGGGTTTTACATGGAATGACCAGTATCAACTATTTATAGAGTCCTAGAGGGACCAGCTGCTCCTATTTGTTTTTATTTACCTACTTATTAACAAAAGAAAAACACTTTGTTATTTTTTAATATTTTAAGGAACATTTGATTTCGGTACTGTGACTGAAAAAAGTAAATATTATTGACAGCTAAAATGTTTCGAAGATCAAACTAATTTATTTCTTTTTATATTTATTTATCTGAAATGAGTAATCCAGCTAGAATCTGTGTCTGTTACTTGATAACCGCAATCTTAATCACAGTATTTGTATATTCCCTCGTGTCTACGCATTTCGCGTCCATCAATAAGGTAGAACGTCTGCAGTTTGAGGTGGAGGAGATAGCGGTAAGAATTAAGATGAGCTGTCAAGAAAGAATATTCAACAAACCATTAAACAATTATAGAAAGTGCTTTTGGGTCGGAATCCCGGAGAGACACTGCTGCCAAAAATCGATAGTTATGTGAAGAAACGTACCCAAGGTCTGTGGGATGAATTGGTCACGGTCAAGAAGAGCCTCGAGTCTATTGATTTAAGAAGTAGTTGTGGAATCTATAAAAATACACAGCACAATTTGCAAGTTACCACAAAATAGGAACCTAATTTTGCATTAGAATCGTTTGGTAAGGAGTTAATATGCGTATTCGGATACGTATTTTTGAGTAATTAAAATTCAATTGTTTTAGGTGCCACAATAGAATATGTTGAGGATGTTCCCTATCATTCAGTAAATTTGTTTGCGAAGCTTTTTATAGGCCGATATAAATCAAATTCCCCGAGGTATATCTTGGACCCTTCAATGCAGCTAGGCTCTTGTTATGCATTCAAAGGCGATAAGTCCATCTTTACAATAAAGTTATCGCATGAGGTATGTTATGTGTGCGTTCAAGCGTTGCAGAAATTGTTTATAATATTGATTGTGTTGAGGCTATAAATATGGAGTCGATTCGTTGACTTGTATGTTTCAGTAGCTATTTTCTTCTAGAATAAGATAAATCTATTTAGGTTGACTGGCGATATGCATTTTCAGATTACTATTCGATCTATCACAGTGGAACATATACCGGCATCAGTGTCATTAAGTGGGGACGTCCATCAATAAGGTAGAACGTCTGCAGTTTGAGGTGGAGGAGATAGCGGTAAGAATTAAGATGAGCTGTCAAGAAAGAATATTCAACAAACCATTAAACAATTATAGAAAGTGCTTTTGGGTCGGAATCCAGGAGAGACACTGCTGCCAAAAATCGATAGTTATGTGAAGAAACGTACCCAAGGTCTGTGGGATGAATTGGTCGCGGTCAAGAAGAGCCTCGAGTCTATTGATTTAAGCAGTAGTTGTGGAATCTATAAAAATACACAGCACAATTTGCAAGTTACCACAAAAGAGGAACCTAATTTTGCATTAGAATCGTTTGGTAAGGAGTTAATATGCGTATTCGGATACGTATTTTTGAGTAATTAAAATTCAATTGTTTTAGGTGCCACAATAGAATATGTTGAGGATGTTCCCTATCATTCAGTAAATTTGTTTGCGAAGCTTTTTATAGGCCGATATAAATCAAATTTCCCGAGGTATATCTTGGACCCTTCAATGCAGCTAGGCTCTTGTTATGCATTCAAAGGCGATAAGTCCATCTTTACAATAAAGTTATCGCATGAGGTATGTTATGTGTGCGTTCAAGCGTTGCAGAAATTGTTTATAATATTGATTGTGTTGAGGCTATAAATATGGAGTCGATTCGTTGACTTGTATGTTTCAGTAGCTATTTTCTTCTAGAATAAGAGAAATCTATTTAGGTTGACTGAAGAGTGACTGTCAGTTCACTCGCAACTGTCAAAGCGACAACATTAAGTGCTCTATCCAAATCAATTGAAGTGTAAATCTTCTTTAATATTTTATACATAATATTCTTAATTCTTTCTTTTTAATATTCATTAAAATGGCATGTTCGGTGTGCAACACAGAAGTGATTGGTGATTTGGTAAACTGTGGTGGTATATGCAGAAAACAATTCTGCAAATCATGTACCAAGCTATCCGACGGGCAATATAAGTTGCTCGGAGAAAGCAAAAATTTGACATGGCGATGTGATTGTTGCTCTATGGGAAACAATTTCAGTCTCCTTTTCGCAAAACTTATCGACATAGAATCGAAATGTAGCGCGGAAAGGGTATCGAAGTTGATAGAGGATGTTTTTGCAAGGAATCTTAAGGAGCTGACCTCAAAGGTTCTTGCAGAAACAGCCAAAATCCAAAAGAGCGTCGATTTAATTGCTCATGCTCCCACAAACACTAATGACACCGGTACATCGAACAAACAAGGTGAGGAAAATAAAACTTTAATTAACATTAATACGGTGGAGAGTAAAATTAAATCCCCAGTAGTGGCAGGTACAAGTAAAGCCGCCAAAAAATTGCAACAGAAAGATGTGAACAAAATAAACACAGAAAAAAACAAAAACATAAGCCGCCGGCTAGTAAAAGAAAAATTGATTAAACCTTCTAATCAATTTGTTATCAAAGCGGCTTCTTCTGTTCGTCACTTTCATCTTTCAAACGCTCATAATACAACAACTACTCAACAAGTTGTAGAGCATGTTGCAAAAACTATAAAAGTACCTCCCACTAATATTAAATGCAAAATGTTAGTCAAACGCAGTGTTGATATCTCGAAATTACGATTTGTTAATTTCAAAGTAAGCATTATTTCGGACAATGCAGATGACATTCTTAAGTCCAAGCACTGGCCAGCTAAAATGAAAATAAAAACATTCGTTCAAAAGAAAAAAAAAACGAAGGGGTCCACTTGCGAATGACGGAAACATAAAACAATTAAATTCTTGTGGTCACCATGGAGAACTTTCTGTTTACTTCAGAATGTTGGTGGCACAAGAACAAAAACAAATCAATTATCACTCTCCATTTCTATTAATTCATATAAAATAATTATGCTTGTAGTGACATGGCTTCATACGCACATTTTCTCACAAGAACTTTTCGGCAGCGAATACAATGTCTACCGACGTGATAGAAGTGCTCACACAGGTATGACAAGAGGAGGGGGAGTACTCATAGCAGTGCATCGCTCGCTTGTTTCGTTTGAAAAGCCGTTGCCGTTTGTCGATGACTCCATCGAACAGCTAGCGGTGAGTGTGTTGATGAGCAATGCTAACACCAACAACAATTTAAGTGAAATAATTTTTTCACTTTCTTACATTAGGCCAGCGAGTGCATGCAGCATGTATGTTTCACACACAAGCAACATCGAATTTCTTGCAAATAATTTGAGAGAAAATCAAATGTTGTTTGTTGCTGGTGATTTCAATTTAAGTCACGTTTGTTGGGAGTGGGATAGTAATGAAAATTGTATGATTCCCTCCCAAGTACGAACCGATTATGAAGTGGTGTGTATTGACACACTTTTAAGTTGCGGGCTAATGCAAGTGAATCATATTCCAAATTCAATTAATAGGTATTTGGACTTAGTTTTTACTAGCAAGAACGGAGTTGTAGTTGTGTGTGAAGCACATTCTCTACTTTTGCCCACATCTGTTCACATAAGGCATAATGTTGTTAGTACCTATTACAACTGACAATTTTTTGCCATTTCAAAGTGCTCATTATGAGTATAATTTCGCAAAGGCAGATTATAATAATCTGAATTTGTATTTAAATTCAATATTATGGAATGATATTCTTGATGATTCAAATTTATCGGGCATGTACAGTACGTTCATTTCAGTTTTAAAGACTGGAATCGAATTACATGTTCCTATTATAAAGCGAAAAGACCATAGAAAGCACCCATGGTTCAATATGCAGCTTTCTAAAATGAAAAACATCAAGAACAAAGCATTCAAAAAATATAAACTGACCGGAATGTCAGAAGATTTTTTATTGTTTTCTCGTCTTCGTAAAGAATATGAATTTCTTAATAAATTTTTGTACAATAATTATATATACTCAGTGGAATCGAGAATAAAAAATAACAGCAAAGCGTTCTGGGTTTTTATGAATTCAAAACGCAAAACTACTGAAATTCCTATTGGTATTGAATATGAAGGTGTTCGCTCAGATAATGTTCAATCATCTTGCGAACTGTTTGCCTCATATTTTGAGACTGTTTATTTGGATGACGTTTGTACTTCTGTTGTTAACCAATACGATGATATTTCTCCTATCACCGATTTGGGAATAATTTCCTTGACAGAAGATGAAGTATTGACGTCATCTCAAAAACTGGAACCCAAATTAAATCCGGGATTTGATGGTATACCATCCATATTAATTTCAAAATGTAGTTCATCTCTCTCGATTCCGCTCACATTGATTTTCAAATGATCCCTTTCGACTGCGAATTTTCTAAACTGTTGGAAATATTCTTTTGTAACGCCTATTCATAAGTCCGGTAGTAGGAATGTGGTAACAAACTATCGTCCAATTTCGAAGATGTCAACGATTCCGAAATTGTTTGAAAGTTTAGTGAAAGAAAAGATATACTTTTTTGTAAAGGAATCTTTATCCACCAATCAACATGGATTTATGAAAGGCAGGTCCACAGTAACGTTTTTTAACTGTATTTACCAATTTTGCCTTGACGGCAATAGAAGAAGGTTCACAGGTAGATGTAATCTATACAGATTTCGTTAAGGCTTTTGATCGGGTAGACCACAAATTGCTCACAAGAAAATTAGAAGCACTTGGTATCCATTCAACACTTAACAAGTGGATTGCATCCTACCTAAGTAACAGGATTCAGTTAATTAGAATAGGAAATACTTTTTCTAGACAGTTTGAAGCAAAGTCTGGTGTTCCTCAGTCACTTGGGACCTTTGTTGTTTGCATTATTTGTGAACGATATTGATTCAAGGGTGTCTTTCTGTAAGTGTCTAGGATTTGCTGATGACTGGAAGTTTTTTTGTAATTACGGAGTGGTGTAATTATAATAATTTGCATTTGAACTTAGGGAAATGTAAGGTTTCGTCATTTTTTCACATTAGGTGGCCTATATTCTATGGTTACTCCATGGCTGGGCACTTAATAACTAGATCTGAGGAAATTAAAGACTTGGGCGTCACGTTTGATTCGAAATTAAATTTCAATAAACACATAGACAGCACAATATCCAGAGCGAACTCTCTTCTTGGATTTATTAAGAGGAACAGCAAGGATTTTTCAGACATACATACTCTTAAAACCTTGCATTGTTCTTTAGTAAGATCTGTGTTGGAATACTGTTCTATTATTTGGTCACCAGCACATCAGGTGCATATAAATCGGATTGAACGTGTACAAAAGTCTTTTTCAAGATATTGCCTTCGTCACTTTAATGGGTCAGTGGAAATGCCCAGTTATGAAGAAAGATGTCGGATAATAAACTTAAAGTCCCTGGAAACGAGAAGACTTATTCAGGACATAACGTTTATAAAAGACATCGCTTCTGGAAGAATAAACTCAACGTTTTTACTGTCCAATCTCTCTTTTTACGTTCCGGGAATTCCGTTACGTGAGCATGGCTTGTTTTATGAACCTAATCATTCTACAAGCTATGGAAGGAATGAGCCTTTAACAAGGTGCATTAGGAGTTTTAATTCAATATGCAATTCCATTGATATTGATATTTCGATCAGCAGAATTGCATTTAAAAAAAGATTAAATGAACTGTTATAATTGCTCAGGGTTTTTTAACTTTTGCATAGAATTTTACAAATGTAATTATTAAAAGCACAAGTTTTTCCCTTAGGGTAAAGGAATACATTTTTTTTCTTGCACACTAGGTGGAAGTTTTTTTTTTTTGTTTTTCTCAATAAATTTTTGAATTCTTTTTTTTTCTCTTCACTTGAAGAGTTTTTTGTATCTTAATATTAAATTAAATAAACATTTTTTTTTGTTTTTTGATACATTTTTAAATTAATATTTTTTCTCTTCACTTGAAGAGTTTTTTTATTTTAATATTAAATTGAATTAATATTTTTCAGGTTTTTTTTTTTTTTTTTTTTTGATAAATTTTTAAATTACATTTTTTTCTCTTCACTTGAAGAGTTTTTTTTTATCTTATTTAAACACGTTTTATTTATTAATTTAGAGGATTACACTCGATTAAAATCTTTATTAATAACTATCAACTTATCCAAGAAAACGACGGCGTCCAACAACTATTTAAATTCCCAACAGCTGTCATCCCACATTCGTCGTTAAGTTGGGTGCAGCTGTTGTCGTCGAAATGGGTGCGTCTGACAAGTAGTCGTCAATGGGTGCGTCTGGCAAACACCTTCATACGTTGAAAGCACAGATGGCGCTTTTACATAAGTTTACAACTCGGCCAATCTGACAATTGATCGACCTCGAACAAAAGATAAACTAAATACTTATCAATAATCTCTACATATTACTCCAAACTTATATCTACGGCAAGAGGGTCACTTGGACTCTCAATAGAAACAGCCTCTTCATTTCGGTCTAACAACCATTTTCGCATTCTATTCGCCTCAACAACACCATCGTACGGAAGCTGAGTCAACTGGCAGTTTTCAATATCCCGCAATACATATCTGTCATGTCCGAGAATCTTACATACGACATAAGGGCCACGAAATTTCGGCAAAAACTTTTTATTCGTCCCGACGGCAGTATCAACGTTACGCATAACAACAAAATCACCGACTTTATATTCTTTAACTTTTTTACTGTGCCTAAGAAAATAGTCTAAATTATATTTCTGAGACTTATCAATCTCTCCTGAAGCTTCGGCACGAATTTGATCTAAATTACGGCAGCTCTCGGAAGCCATCTTTTCCTCTAGATGTTCCGTCATTTCATCTATTATTTCACCCCTTTGGCTAACACCAAACAATAGCATACTAGGTGAGTTCTTCGTCGTGCTATGAATAGAATTATTAATAGCGTACTCCACCTTTAGTAACTTACTCGACCAATCGGCATGATTTACCGGCTCACTCAATTTTCCCAGCATAGACTTGATAACCCGATTGACTCTTTCGACTTGCCCATTTGCCTGGGGTGAAGCCACGGCAACCTTTACATGTTCTATATTTCGTTTTATTAGAAAGTCCTCAAATTCGAAAGAGGTAAAGCATGTACCTCTATCTGACACAATGCGTCGCGGTCTGCTATAATACTGAAAGTATTTATCTAATGCGGAAATTACTTCTATTGTACTCGTCGAGTTCGTAGGATATAGCTTTACGAATTTTGTAAAAGCATCTATTACTACCAAAATATGCTTCCTTTTCGAACTAAGGGACGGCAAGGGACCAAAGTGATCCACATGAATTGTGTCAAACGGCAGAGGGTTTTTAGGAATATTATACAAGTTCCTCTCGCTAGAACGGACCGGCATAGCGTACATAATGCACTTAATACAATTTTGGATAAATCTTTCAATCTTTCGTCTTATGCTCGGAAACCAGTAATGCATAGCAATCTTATCGTAACATTTCTCCAGCGCCTGATGACCTAGTTTTTCATGAATCAACCGTATAACATTATCTTCCATTTCATTCGGCACGAATAATGCCTTTCTTCCACTTCTCTTCACTCTATATACAAGTCCATCCCTCAATTCAAAGTTTTTGACTTCTTCAACCTCCATTCGATCCCGTAATTCCATAATTATTTTGTCCCGTCCTTGCGCAATTTGGATTTGAAAATCCGTATCATCAACATCCCAAATTGCAGCAACCTGGCACCTGCTAAGGGCATCCACATGTCCCATAGATATACCACTACGATGCTGAATTTTATAATTATAATTTTCAAGTTCTAAGGCCCAGCGGGCAATCCGTGGATTAACTTGTTTCTTTTCTAATGTCATCGTCAGCGAGCTACAATCCGTAACTATTTTGAAGGGTATTCCTTCCAAATATACCCGGAATCGTCTCAAAGCATAAATTATAGCAAGCGTCTCTAGTTCAAAGCTATGATACCTAGATTCGGCAGCGGAAGTTGTCTTAGAAAAGTAAGACACCGGATGAAATTTTCTATCATCTTGCCTTTGAAGCAAGACAGCACCAAAACCAATTGAACTGGCATCACAATGCAGTTCTGTGTCCTTTATAGGACTATAAATAGCCAAAATCGGTGCTTCAATTAGTCTGCATTTTAACTCATTAAAAGCGTCCAAACATGGTTTGTCAAAATCATAGTCGGCATTTTTCTTTAATAAATTTTGCAACGGCTTTGCAATTCGGGAAAATGACGGCACAAATCGTCTGAAATAAGAGAACAACCCAATACAAGAATGCAATTGTTTCTGATTAGTCGGCACTCGATATTCTTTAATAGCGGCAATATGAGAATCACTTGGCGCAATACCTTGCGAAGAAACGGCGTATCCCAAATACTCTATTTCCGTATGACCGAACCGGCATTTCGAGAGATTTAGTTTAAGATTCCGTTGAGTTATACGTCTCAAAACGGTTCTTAGCAATAATTTGTGTTCCTCAAAGTCTGCTGTAGCAATCAATATATCGTCCATATAAGCAACTATTTTACCCGAATCAATTAAATCTCGGAAAATAACATTAATAAACCGCTGAAAAACGGCCGGAGCATTTTTCAACCCGAACGGCATTTTTAAATACTCCCACATGCCATTTGGAGTAACGAACGCAGTAAGAGGAATAGATTCCTCAGAAACCCTAACTTGATGGAATCCGCTTTTCAAATCTAGGAGCGTAAAATATTGTTTTCCTTCAAGATACTCTATACAATCTTCTATAAGCGGCAAAGGTTGATTATCCCTAATGGTTTTTTTATTGAGACCACGATAGTCCACACACATTCGAAGTTCTCCGTTCTTCTTTTTTACTAACACAATAGCAGACGCATACGGCGAGTTACTTTGTCTAATAATACCGTCTTTTTCCAACTGATTCACTATTGCCTGCACTTGAGTTCTTTCAAAGTAAGACAGTCGTCGGGGAGAACAGTGGAACGGAACATTATCAGTCAGATGAATCTTCATTTCATAATCTAACGGTTCTACTTCAATATCTTTCGGCAACACATAAGCATCTATAATTAAACTATTCAGTTCGGCACAGCACAATTTACCCAATTTATGATCAATATTCAAATCTAATTCGTCAGACACAACTTCAATATTAAATATATCCGGCATTTTATAGTACTCGTAATTAGTCTCAGTTGCCTCAACTTCCAATACCATTTCAAATCTTTCTGGTTTATTACCAACTAGCGAACACTTATTCCCGATGAGGCTATATCTATTAAGAGTTGTAAGAAGTTCATTTGGCAAAACAAATTTATTATTTCTATTTATAGCAACCAACTTTTCTTTAGAGTATCTAACCTTTACTCTTGTCAAATGGATACTAAAAGCATACAAAAAATTACGTCCAAAAATAATCGGTAGAGCCATACTTTCATCTGGGACAATATTAATTTTTATCGTCTTTATTTTATTATGAAATTTTGCTTTACATTTCATTTCTCCTAAAACATTTAATTTGTTTCCACCCACCCCGTAAAATGAGGATTTCGGAATTTTCAATCGTCGCAGCAACTTAACCGGGACATACGAAGACTTTATAAAACTAGTTGGGCTGCCCGTATCAAAAAGAGAAAGGAACTTCATGAATTCTACATCTTTTGCCAAATCAACTTCAAAAGCGACACTCACCCAATTTACAGCACCAACTACTTCGCTTAAACTTTCATCGTTATCAGACCCTACTTTCGAAACGGCAGCAACTTGTTGATTACGCTTCGGAACGGCAGCGGCAGACAGCATCTTCTTCGGGTTCGGGCACGTCCTGTGGTCATGTCCCATCTCCCAACATCGGAAACACGACCCATTTCGGCGCAAAGGGTGTGGACAGTATGGTTTAATATGCCCCGTCTGTGAGCAATTAAAGCATAGTACGGCATTTCTATTAACATTCGGCTTGGTTACAGCGGCAGGTTTCGTCGATACGGCATTAGAAATACATCCTGATGTACTCGTAGCACTTTCCATCAAATATTTCTGCTGATAGCGATTAACGAGTTGTTTCAGTTCGTCGATGGTACGAGCACCTAACAGCAGATTAACATTGGATATGTTACTACCCATCCCGTCTATGATGAAGTCAATGATCTCCGTTTCACCAATGTCGGATCGTTTGGCAATCGCCTGCATGTTTAGAATGTAGCAATGCAGCGACTCTTCTTGTTTTTTCCACTTCCTTAGGGCTAGCATTCTGTACACATCCTGGCGAGACACAGCTATGTCGAATTCTTTTAATAGTGCTGCCTTCAGTTCGCTATAATTAAGCGCCACCGTCGAGAGTAGGAACACTTTAGCAGTTCCTATTAGTGAACGTCTCAAGCTCAATAATTTAAACCTTTCATCGGCATTTACCGTCTGCATAATTTCTTCAAAATCACGGAAAAAATGTTTTACCGAATGGCTTACGTCATCGCCATCAAATTTTGGAATGGCGTGCTCAATTTCGCCAAATTCCGATCGTCGTTCGGCAGGAGGGGCGGCATCATTCTCCAACTCTTTAATCTGCTTCCGCAGCTTCAGCACTTCGAGACGCTTACGTAGCTCGCTTAATTCCTCATCCAACGCGGCACTTCTCAGTTCCTCGGCATCGTCGGCTTCGGTATCAACGTCATCGGCAACGTCATCGGCATCGGCATCGGCATCGGCATCTTCCTCGCTCGCCGCAGATAAATTGTTGCTTTTGTTGACTTCACTGTGGTGCAGTCTCTTTAACTGGGCCGTGGTAGCTGTTTCGGGGAATTCTACGCCAGCTTCCCTGAGCGCTTCTACCAACTGCTGTTTTGACAAGACACGCGGCATTTTAACACGTTTAATGTAATTATTATCAGAATTTTTAATTAAATTTTATTTTATTTCACAGGCCAGTGATATTCTGACCCCACATCTGAGTTTTAAACACGTTTTATTTATTAATTTAGAGGATTACACTCGATTAAAATCTTTATTAATAACTATCAACTTATCCAAGAAAACGACGGCGTCCAACAACTATTTAAATTCCCAACAGCTGTCATCCCACATTCGTCGTTAAGTTGGGTGCAGCTGTTGTCGTCGAAATGGGTGCGTCTGACAAGTAGTCGTCAATGGGTGCGTCTGGCAAACACCTTCATACGTTGAAAGCACAGATGGCGCTTTTACATAAGTTTACACTTAATATTAAATTTTTACCTCTTACTTTAAGAGTTTTTCTTAAATTATGTAATTATATTTTAAACACGTTTTTATTTATTAATTTAGAGGATTACACTCGATTAAAATCTTTATTAATAACTATCAACTTATCCAAGAAAACGACGGCGTCCAACAACTATTTAAATTCCCAACAGCTGTCATCCCACCTTCGTCGTTAAGTTGGGTGCAGCTGTTGTCGTCGAAATGGGTGCGTCTGACAAGTAGTCGTCAATGGGTGCGTCTGGCAAACACCTTCATACGTTGAAAGCACAGATGGCGCTTTTACATAAGTTTACAACTCGGCCAATCTGACAATTGATCGACCTCGAACAAAAGATAAACTAAATACTTATCAATAATCTCTACATATTACTCCAAACTTATATCTACGGCAAGAGGGTCACTTGGACTCTCAATAGAAACAGCCTCTTCATTTCGGTCTAACAACCATTTTCGCATTCTATTCGCCTCAACAACACCATCGTACGGAAGCTGAGTCAACTGGCAGTTTTCAATATCCCGCAATACATATCTGTCATGTCCGAGAATCTTACATACGACATAAGGGCCACGAAATTTCGGCAAAAACTTTTTATTCGTCCCGACGGCAGTATCAACGTTACGCATAACAACAAAATCACCGACTTTATATTCTTTAACTTTTTTACTGTGCCTAAGAAAATAGTCTAAATTATATTTCTGAGACTTATCAATCTCTCCTGAAGCTTCGGCACGAATTTGATCTAAATTACGGCAGCTCTCGGAAGCCATCTTTTCCTCTAGATGTTCCGTCATTTCATCTATTATTTCACCCCTTTGGCTAACACCAAACAATAGCATACTAGGTGAGTTCTTCGTCGTGCTATGAATAGAATTATTAATAGCGTACTCCACCTTTAGTAACTTACTCGACCAATCGGCATGATTTACCGGCTCACTCAATTTTCCCAGCATAGACTTGATAACCCGATTGACTCTTTCGACTTGCCCATTTGCCTGGGGTGAAGCCACGGCAACCTTTACATGTTCTATATTTCGTTTTATTAGAAAGTCCTCAAATTCGAAAGAGGTAAAGCATGTACCTCTATCTGACACAATGCGTCGCGGTCTGCTATAATACTGAAAGTATTTATCTAATGCGGAAATTACTTCTATTGTACTCGTCGAGTTCGTAGGATATAGCTTTACGAATTTTGTAAAAGCATCTATTACTACCAAAATATGCTTCCTTTTCGAACTAAGGGACGGCAAGGGACCAAAGTGATCCACATGAATTGTGTCAAACGGCAGAGGGTTTTTAGGAATATTATACAAGTTCCTCTCGCTAGAACGGACCGGCATAGCGTACATAATGCACTTAATACAATTTTGGATAAATCTTTCAATCTTTCGTCTTATGCTCGGAAACCAGTAATGCATAGCAATCTTATCGTAACATTTCTCCAGCGCCTGATGACCTAGTTTTTCATGAATCAACCGTATAACATTATCTTCCATTTCATTCGGCACGAATAATGCCTTTCTTCCACTTCTCTTCACTCTATATACAAGTCCATCCCTCAATTCAAAGTTTTTGACTTCTTCAACCTCCATTCGATCCCGTAATTCCATAATTATTTTGTCCCGTCCTTGCGCAATTTGGATTTGAAAATCCGTATCATCAACATCCCAAATTGCAGCAACCTGGCACCTGCTAAGGGCATCCACATGTCCCATAGATATACCACTACGATGCTGAATTTTATAATTATAATTTTCAAGTTCTAAGGCCCAGCGGGCAATCCGTGGATTAACTTGTTTCTTTTCTAATGTCATCGTCAGCGAGCTACAATCCGTAACTATTTTGAAGGGTATTCCTTCCAAATATACCCGGAATCGTCTCAAAGCATAAATTATAGCAAGCGTCTCTAGTTCAAAGCTATGATACCTAGATTCGGCAGCGGAAGTTGTCTTAGAAAAGTAAGACACCGGATGAAATTTTCTATCATCTTGCCTTTGAAGCAAGACAGCACCAAAACCAATTGAACTGGCATCACAATGCAGTTCTGTGTCCTTTATAGGACTATAAATAGCCAAAATCGGTGCTTCAATTAGTCTGCATTTTAACTCATTAAAAGCGTCCAAACATGGTTTGTCAAAATCATAGTCGGCATTTTTCTTTAATAAATTTTGCAACGGCTTTGCAATTCGGGAAAATGACGGCACAAATCGTCTGAAATAAGAGAACAACCCAATACAAGAATGCAATTGTTTCTGATTAGTCGGCACTCGATATTCTTTAATAGCGGCAATATGAGAATCACTTGGCGCAATACCTTGCGAAGAAACGGCGTATCCCAAATACTCTATTTCCGTATGACCGAACCGGCATTTCGAGAGATTTAGTTTAAGATTCCGTTGAGTTATACGTCTCAAAACGGTTCTTAGCAATAATTTGTGTTCCTCAAAGTCTGCTGTAGCAATCAATATATCGTCCATATAAGCAACTATTTTACCCGAATCAATTAAATCTCGGAAAATAACATTAATAAACCGCTGAAAAACGGCCGGAGCATTTTTCAACCCGAACGGCATTTTTAAATACTCCCACATGCCATTTGGAGTAACGAACGCAGTAAGAGGAATAGATTCCTCAGAAACCCTAACTTGATGGAATCCGCTTTTCAAATCTAGGAGCGTAAAATATTGTTTTCCTTCAAGATACTCTATACAATCTTCTATAAGCGGCAAAGGTTGATTATCCCTAATGGTTTTTTTATTGAGACCACGATAGTCCACACACATTCGAAGTTCTCCGTTCTTCTTTTTTACTAACACAATAGCAGACGCATACGGCGAGTTACTTTGTCTAATAATACCGTCTTTTTCCAACTGATTCACTATTGCCTGCACTTGAGTTCTTTCAAAGTAAGACAGTCGTCGGGGAGAACAGTGGAACGGAACATTATCAGTCAGATGAATCTTCATTTCATAATCTAACGGTTCTACTTCAATATCTTTCGGCAACACATAAGCATCTATAATTAAACTATTCAGTTCGGCACAGCACAATTTACCCAATTTATGATCAATATTCAAATCTAATTCGTCAGACACAACTTCAATATTAAATATATCCGGCATTTTATAGTACTCGTAATTAGTCTCAGTTGCCTCAACTTCCAATACCATTTCAAATCTTTCTGGTTTATTACCAACTAGCGAACACTTATTCCCGATGAGGCTATATCTATTAAGAGTTGTAAGAAGTTCATTTGGCAAAACAAATTTATTATTTCTATTTATAGCAACCAACTTTTCTTTAGAGTATCTAACCTTTACTCTTGTCAAATGGATACTAAAAGCATACAAAAAATTACGTCCAAAAATAATCGGTAGAGCCATACTTTCATCTGGGACAATATTAATTTTTATCGTCTTTATTTTATTATGAAATTTTGCTTTACATTTCATTTCTCCTAAAACATTTAATTTGTTTCCACCCACCCCGTAAAATGAGGATTTCGGAATTTTCAATCGTCGCAGCAACTTAACCGGGACATACGAAGACTTTATAAAACTAGTTGGGCTGCCCGTATCAAAAAGAGAAAGGAACTTCATGAATTCTACATCTTTTGCCAAATCAACTTCAAAAGCGACACTCACCCAATTTACAGCACCAACTACTTCGCTTAAACTTTCATCGTTATCAGACCCTACTTTCGAAACGGCAGCAACTTGTTGATTACGCTTCGGAACGGCAGCGGCAGACAGCATCTTCTTCGGGTTCGGGCACGTCCTGTGGTCATGTCCCATCTCCCAACATCGGAAACACGACCCATTTCGGCGCAAAGGGTGTGGACAGTATGGTTTAATATGCCCCGTCTGTGAGCAATTAAAGCATAGTACGGCATTTCTATTAACATTCGGCTTGGTTACAGCGGCAGGTTTCGTCGATACGGCATTAGAAATACATCCTGATGTACTCGTAGCACTTTCCATCAAATATTTCTGCTGATAGCGATTAACGAGTTGTTTCAGTTCGTCGATGGTACGAGCACCTAACAGCAGATTAACATTGGATATGTTACTACCCATCCCGTCTATGATGAAGTCAATGATCTCCGTTTCACCAATGTCGGATCGTTTGGCAATCGCCTGCATGTTTAGAATGTAGCAATGCAGCGACTCTTCTTGTTTTTTCCACTTCCTTAGGGCTAGCATTCTGTACACATCCTGGCGAGACACAGCTATGTCGAATTCTTTTAATAGTGCTGCCTTCAGTTCGCTATAATTAAGCGCCACCGTCGAGAGTAGGAACACTTTAGCGGTTCCTATTAGTGAACGTCTCAAGCTCAATAATTTAAACCTTTCATCGGCATTTACCGTCTGCATAATTTCTTCAAAATCACGGAAAAAATGTTTTACCGAATGGCTTACGTCATCGCCATCAAATTTTGGAATGGCGTGCTCAATTTCGCCAAATTCCGATCGTCGTTCGGCAGGAGGGGCGGCATCATTCTCCAACTCTTTAATCTGCTTCCGCAGCTTCAGCACTTCGAGACGCTTACGTAGCTCGCTTAATTCCTCATCCAACGCGGCACTTCTCAGTTCCTCGGCATCGTCGGCTTCGGTATCAACGTCATCGGCAACGTCATCGGCATCGGCATCTTCCTCGCTTGCCGCAGATAAATTGTTGCTTTTGTTGACTTCACTGTGGTGCAGTCTCTTTAACTGGGCCGTGGTAGCTGTTTCGGGGAATTCTACGCCAGCTTCCCTGAGCGCTTCTACCAACTGCTGTTTTGACAAGACACGCGGCATTTTAACACGTTTAATGTAATTATTATCAGAATTTTTAATTAAATTTTATTTTATTTCACAGGCCAGTGATATTCTGACCCCACATCTGAGTTTTAAACACGTTTTTATTTATTAATTTAGAGGATTACACTCGATTAAAATCTTTATTAATAACTATCAACTTATCCAAGAAAACGACGGCGTCCAACAACTATTTAAATTCCCAACAGCTGTCATCCCACCTTCGTCGTTAAGTTGGGTGCAGCTGTTGTCGTCGAAATGGGTGCGTCTGACAAGTAGTCGTCAATGGGTGCGTCTGGCAAACACCTTCATACGTTGAAAGCACAGATGGCGCTTTTACATAAGTTTACAATATAGTAATTATATAAATAAATAAATATTTAAATAGATATGCATTTTCAGATTACTATTCGATCTATCACAGTGGAACATATACCGGCATCAGTATCATTAAGTGGGGACATGTCAAATGCTCCCAAGGAGTTCATTGTCTATGTAAGAAAATTCGAATAAACTTTTGGCGCACAAGAATTCTTAACAATTTTAAGTAGGGTCAGAACGAATTGAAAGCAGAAGCGGAAATACTTTTGGGATCGTTTCAATAAAATAACTCCTTGAACCAAAGAGCACAAACGTTTTATTTGGACAATGTAAAAAGTTATAGATATTGCAAAATAAATGTGATGTCTAATTATGGAAACCCGAAAACTCAACTCAACTCAAACTCGTATATACAGGTAGGAAAGATTAATCATGAAATTGCGAGTGTTCGTGTACGTTTTAATTTAACTATCTTCTTTCAGAGTTGCAGTTCATGGTAAATTATAACTATACCGTGAGATCGACTATATATTGTTAACTACCCCACGTATATAGTGGCGGCCCATCTACTTGAGTGTTTAACTTTTTCTTTTGACAACCAACATATCTTTTTCATTTTTTATTATTCATTCGCTTTGAGGTTTGAGTAGAGTCGACAGCTGAGAACGAGAACGAGTAGAGTTAAGAGTTTAGTTTTTCATGCGAATCATTTCTTTTTAATTACCAAGTTCTTTCATTAATTGTGAAACATTTATTTTACTTAACTAAAATTATAAATATATCATAATAAACAACAATTATATTACTTAATAAATAGTAATTTAACATTCAGAAGTGGGATAGCATCGAATTGCACAGTGATTGCGTCATCCTATTGGAATGTTTCAAGGACAACAAATGATATGTCGTTTTCCATTGGTTTCACTCGGGGATCGACTCAATCTGAAATCCAATGGAACAAGAAAACTGCTTCTGGTTGAATCCACAAAAGTATTGGTGAAATGCCAAAAAATAATCTACGGCAGCTGTCATCTGACTTGTATAAAATACATGCTTCTTGAGTGGATTCTGACTTCAAATCCAGAAGCAAAATTCTCTTCTCAGAATCAGCAGAAGAGTATTTTTTCTGCCAATGGAACAGTTTCAGAAGCGAATTTTTCGATTCCGGACTCTCCCGGACGCTTCTTTTTGCCCAATGGAAAACGACAATAGATACAATCAACGAGGGAGAAAACGAGATAACCATTCAGGCAATTCAGAAATTATACTCCATAGACGAACAATAAAGCATCCGCTTCCTGTTGTATTCAATAACTGAATGTCCACTGCTCCTTAATTGCCGATTGCCGTCAAATCATAGTTTACTTTAAACTAATGGTGTAGTTTAAAGTAACTAAATTCGAAATGCTGCATTGAACTGGTAATCCATGGTCATTGAAGCAATCTGTTTTGCTTGTTGGTTTTACATGGATAAATTGGTATTGGTTTTCAACTTTTAGTATAATGTACCTATACAAATTGACTAGGCTAGGTGACTAATGGTGGTGATTAATAAATATTTAAATGCGTTGGCTCAACAACAGGGACCCAACGGTAAACAATGTCTGTTTTCTTAAATTTATTTCACATAAATGATGACTGTCTTCTCGGATTCATACTCGTAGTATGCATCGTTGTCTGGGTTAAACTCGGGTTTTACATGGAATGACCAGTATAAACTATTTATAGAGTCCTAGAGGGACCAGCTGCTCCTATTTGTTTTTATTTACCTACTTATTAACAAAAGAAAAACACTTTGTTATTTTTTAATATTTTAAGGAACATTTGATTTCGGTACTGTGACTGAAAAAAGTAAATATTATTGACAGCTAAAATGTTTCGAAGATCAAACTAATTTATTTCTTTTTATATTTATTTATCTGAAATGAGTAATCCAGCTAGAATCTGTGTCTGTTACTTGATAACCGCAATCTTAATCACAGTATTTGTATATTTCCTCGTATCTACGCATTTCGCGTCCATCAATAAGGTAGAACGTCTGCAGTTTGAGGTGGAGGAGATAGCGGTAAGAATTAAGATGAGCTGTCAAGAAAGAATATTCAACAAACCATTAAACAATTATAGAAAGTGCTTTTGGGTCGGAATCCAGGAGAGACACTGCTGCCAAAAATCGATAGTTATGTGAAGAAACGTACCCAAGGTCTGTGGGATGAATTGGTCGCGGTCAAGAAGAGCCTCGAGTCTATTGATTTAAGAAGTAGTTGTGGAATCTATAAAAATACACAGCACAATTTGCAAGTTACCACAAAAGAGGAACCTAATTTTGCATTAGAATCGTTTGGTAGGGAGTTAATATGTGTATTCGGATACGCACTGCAGCGCGTAGAAACGCTTTTCGTGCTGACAGTACCCCCCTCTCCTTTTCTAGTAAGAGACAAGCCGACATCCAATCGCCGAAAGAAAAAGAAATGAAATCGAATGACAATATTACTATTGAAATGGTTTTTAATGAACTAGTTGAATTGAAAAAAGAAAACCGTGAATGTCTTTCAAAATTAACTTTACTGCAAACAGAAAACAATGAGCTTAAAACATCAATGAGTGTACTACAAAAACGAATAAATTTTTTGGAACAATCGAAATTAAGTAAAGTGATTGAATTAGTTAATGTGCTGAATGTTGACAATTCCACTGCACTGGAAGTCGCGATGAAAATTGTCCACAATGGTGTGGGCTACGAGTTGAACGAGCACGACATTGACTCTTGCTATGTAAAAAAAGCAAAAGCAAAGAGAAGCGATAAAAGTTCGCGTAATTCTCCCGACACCACAGCTTCTATTAACATCATATCTCTTCGCTTAACTCGTCATATGGTTAAGGAGAAAATCATGAAAATGAAATATAAGAAAAAAATAACAACAAAAGTACTAAGCGAGGAGCAGGATGGTTCGGAAATCTTCTTCAACGACAGCTTAACATCGTTCTCAAGAGCACTCTTCAATGCAGCCAAGCGGATTAAAATCGAAAGGAAATTTAAGTTTATATCGATGAGGAATGGCATAATTTTTTTGCGTAGAAAGGAGGGCGATAATGCCATCAAAGTGAGGTGTTTTGAAGACCTCAATAATATTTAAATCAAATATATTATAAAATGAACAAATATCCCTCAAACTATGAAAAAGATTATGCTATTCCCATCCGTTCTACATTATTGATTCACCAGAATATACGTAGTATGCGAGCAAACTTTAACTCTTTATTAGCTCATTTAAATGCTTGTAATTTTGATGCACATTTCATTGTGTTAACTGAAATATGGTTGTACGACTATGAACTATCTAACTATACTATTCCTGGCTATGTACCTTATTCCAACTGTAACAATTCCTATAGCGCAGGCGGTGTCGTTGTTTATATCAAAAAAGAGTACGAATGTGTTTTTGTAAAATTTAGTTTGAGTACTGCCGACGTTTTGAAAATTGATTGTCATATTTGCGATGAACAATTTACTATTTTTTGTATATATCGTTTACATGAAAATAACCTAAATAAGAACATTTTTATAGATCAATTGAATGACTTACTTAAAGATGTAAAGACCAAAAATCTATTAGTCCTGGGAGACATGAACATTGATATTTTGAAAAATAGCTCAGACACGGATAGTTATCTGCTGTTAATGTCGTCATATGGCCTAAAGCCTCTGAATATCGAACCAACTCGTATCACAGATAGCTCAAGGACATGCATTGATCATATTTTTACAATCGCTTCTCACATAAGTTGTATGCGGAGGTACTTGATTACAAAATAACAGATCACTGTATGACTAATCTGAGCATAGAAAAACCACCTTATGTAAATATAGATAAATATGTACCCTTCGCAGTCACACGTAGGACAGACTACACAAAACTTGTTGAGTGCTTAAAGTATGAGTACTGGGAGCCTGTGTATGCCGAAAATAACCCCTCTCAGGCATATGATATTTTTATACAAATTCTAAGTAGATACATTGAAAGCTGTACTGTAATTGAGTCTAATACAAACTTTAAATTGAAACGCCTAAGGCCATGGATAAGTAAGGGTTTATTGGAAAAGATTTCCAAGAAAAATGTGATTAGGAAAAAATGTTTACTCCATCCTGATAACTTAAATCTTAAAAACTACTACAGCAAATTAAGTGAAGAAGTTAAAGAAAAAGTAAAACTTAGTAAGGATAATTTTTATTCTAAAAAATTTCAGAATTGTAGAGGAAACATAAGGGATGAATGGAGGGTTGTAAATAATATCCTTAACAAACAAAATGAAAAAGAACAAATTCTTAAAATTGAGTTAGATAGTGCTGTAATATCGAATCCTGTAGATATTGCCAATCATTTTAATAAATATTTTGTGTCCGTTGCTTCTAAATTGAAGACACCCCTTACCGATGCAAACTGTGGTTGTAATCTATATGTAGACCTAGTTGACGACCCTTTTCAAACAAATAGTTTTGTTTTTGAACAGTTCACGCCAATAGAAGTATATAAACAGATAATGTCATTGGACAACAAGCTATCGTGTACCTCTGATAACATCACTAATTGTCTTCTAAAACGGATTTCATTTTTTGTCATTGATGTACTTAGTCATTTGTTTAATTTAAGCGTTAACTGTGGTATTATGCCCTCATCTTTAAAAAGTGCTGAAGTTATTCCACTCTATAAAAAGGGAAATCGAAGTTTAATGACACAATACAGGCCTATTGCATTACTTCCGACGTTTTGCAAATTATTTGAAAAACTAATAAAAAGGCGTGTGATATCTTTTTTAAACAAAAATAATTTTCTTAGTGACGAGCAATTTGGCTTTCGCGAAAATAGGTCAACTGAAGATGCAATTTTGAAATTTTGTAGCGAAATCTATGACAGTTTTAATAATAATAATACCAATTGCTTAACTCTGTTTATAGATATGATCAAAGCTTTTGATATGGTCAATCACAGTATACTTTTGAATAAATTATATAAAGCTGGATTTAGAGGTATTATTTACAATTGGTTTTCATCTTATTTGTCGGGCAGAAGTCAACGTGTAAGACTCGATGATGGCACATACAGTGATTTCGAATCAATTAATATAGGTGTACCTCAAGGTTCAGTCTTAGGGCCAGTTCTGTTCTTGATCTACATAAATTCAGTATTCAAACAAAACTTTAACAGTCAGGTTACAGCTTTTGCTGATGATATGGCATTTTCTTATGCCAATAATAGCTTATTTGAATCTGTAATTAATCTTCAAAATGACTTACAAATACTTAGACAGTGGTTCGCGAAACATGAGTTAATAGTAAGCGATAAAACTAAACTGATGATATGTAATTTAAAAGGTCCCTGTCCACTGAACTGTGATATTATTTTTCATTCATCTTCTTGTGAGAAATTGTCCTTGTGTGCTCACACTTGTGGCAAACAAAATTATTATGATGATTTGGCATGCGATTCTAACTGTTTTACAATAGATGGTGTCGAAAGCTTTAAATATCTAGGAGTTTTAATAGATATAAACCTAAATTGGAAGGCTCATGTAAATGAACTCAAAAAATATATGTTAGCTGTTACTCGTAAATTATATTTATTGAAACCTCATTGTTCTAGAAAAATACTCTCTATGATCTACTATGGCCTTGTTCACTCGAAATTACAGTATGGTATTGCAACTTGGGGTGGGACTTATAGTAATACAATTGATGTTTTGAAGATAGCACAAAAGCACATTATTAGAATCATCTGTGGAGCTAATAGATTAACCCCTAGTTGGCCCCTTTTTTCTAGTCTTCGTGTTTTACCAATAAACCATCTATATATCTTTAAGGTTCTAAAAGTGTTCTTTTTACGCAGCGGGTACTGTACCACTCTCAGGAACTCGAATTTGTATAGGTTGAGAGTAAATACTCTGGGACTAGTTAATATCCCGATTTCAAAAAAAACTCATTTCTCGAAATTTTATACAGCGATAGCGCCCAAGCTTTTTAATAAATTGCCGCAATCAATAAGAAACATAAAAGTTTTCACTTTATTCCTAAAAAACTTAAGAAATTGGCTCTTCGGTTTGGATAGTTCTGCAGTCAAATTATTGCTTAGTTCAACTTAGTTCAATTTTTTCAACTTCATATAGGTATATACTTTATTTTATTTTATGTTTTCTTTTGCTTTGTTCTTTTCACATTTAGAAATGTTAGTGTTAACCCCACACACACATATATAATATTTTATTATCTTTACGTAAAGGATCTTTCGCCTCTAGCCATGTAAGTGCTACAGAAAGATGCCGGTTTATTCTTTATCTTTTCAAAAATGTTAACTTGAATTTGAATTATTTTTGCTAAATTTTAGAAACTTTGTAAATTATATTAGTTGGCAGTTTTGATTTATAATGAATAAATACTATTTAAAAAAAAAAAAAAAAACGTATTTGTGAGTAATTAAAATTCAATTGTTTTAGGTGCCACAATAGAATATGTTGAGCATGTTCCCTATCATTCAGTAAATTTGTTTGCGAAGCTTTTTATAGGCCGATATAAATCAAATTTCCCGAGGTATATCTTGGACCCTTCAATGCAGCTAGGCTCTTGTTATGCATTCAAAGGCGATAAGTCCATCTTTACAATAAAGTTATCGCATGAGGTATGTTATGTGTGCGTTCAAGCGTTGCAGAAATTGTTTATAATATTGATTGTGTTGAGGCTATAAATATGGAGTCGATTCGTTGACTTGTATGTTTCAGTAGCTATTTTCTTCTAGAATAAGATAAATCTATTTAGGTTGACTGGCGATATGCATTTTCAGATTACTATTCGATCTATCACAGTGGAACATATACCGGCATCAGTGTCATTAAGTGGGGACGTCCATCAATAAGGTAGAACGTCTGCAGTTTGAGGTGGAGGAGATAGCGGTAAGAATTAAGATGAGCTGTCAAGAAAGAATATTCAACAAACCATTAAACAATTATAGAAAGTGCTTTTGGGTCGGAATCCAGGAGAGACACTGCTGCCAAAAATCGATAGTTATGTGAAGAAACGTACCCAAGGTCTGTGGGATGAATTGGTCGCGGTCAAGAAGAGCCTCGAGTCTATTGATTTAAGCAGTAGTTGTGGAATCTATAAAAATACACAGCACAATTTGCAAGTTACCACAAAAGAGGAACCTAATTTTGCATTAGAATCGTTTGGTAAGGAGTTAATATGCGTATTCGGATACGTATTTTTGAGTAATTAAAATTCAATTGTTTTAGGTGCCACAATAGAATATGTTGAGGATGTTCCCTATCATTCAGTAAATTTGTTTGCGAAGCTTTTTATAGGATGATATAAATCAAATTTCCCGAGGTATATCTTGGACCCTTCAATGCAGCTAGGCTCTTGTTATGCATTCAAAGGCGATAAGTCCATCTTTACAATAAAGTTATCGCATGAGGTATGTTATGTGTGCGTTCAAGCGTTGCAGAAATTGTTTATAATATTGATTGTGTTGAGGCTATAAATATGGAGTCGATTCGTTGACTTGTATGTTTCAGTAGCTATTTTCTTCTAGAATAAGATAAATCTATTTAGGTTGACTGGCGATATGCATTTTCAGATTACTATTCGATCTATCACAGTGGAACATATACCGGCATCAGTGTCATTAAGTGGGGACGTCCATCAATAAGGTAGAACGTCTGCAGTTTGAGGTGGAGGAGATAGCGGTAAGAATTAAGATGAGCTGTCAAGAAAGAATATTCAACAAACCATTAAACAATTATAGAAAGTGCTTTTGGGTCGGAATCCAGGAGAGACACTGCTGCCAAAAATCGATAGTTATGTGAAGAAACGTACCCAAGGTCTGTGGGATGAATTGGTCGCGGTCAAGAAGAGCCTCGAGTCTATTGATTTAAGCAGTAGTTGTGGAATCTATAAAAATACACAGCACAATTTGCAAGTTACCACAAAAGAGGAACCTAATTTTGCATTAGAATCGTTTGGTAAGGAGTTAATATGCGTATTCGGATACGTATTTTTGAGTAATTAAAATTCAATTGTTTTAGGTGCCACAATAGAATATGTTGAGGATGTTCCCTATCATTCAGTAAATTTGTTTGCGAAGCTTTTTATAGGCCGATATAAATCAAATTTCCCGAGGTATATCTTGGACCCTTCAATGCAGCTAGGCTCTTGTTATGCATTCAAAGGCGATAAGTCCATCTTTACAATAAAGTTATCGCATGAGGTATGTTATGTGTGCGTTCAAGCGTTGCAGAAATTGTTTATAATATTGATTGTGTTGAGGCTATAAATATGGAGTCGATTCGTTGACTTGTATGTTTCAGTAGCTATTTTCTTCTAGAATAAGATAAATCTATTTAGGTTGACTGGCGATATGCATTTTCAGATTACTATTCGATCTATCACAGTGGAACATATACCGGCATCAGTGTCATTAAGTGGGGACGTCCATCAATAAGGTAGAACGTCTGCAGTTTGAGGTGGAGGAGATAGCGGTAAGAATTAAGATGAGCTGTCAAGAAAGAATATTCAACAAACCATTAAACAATTATAGAAAGTGCTTTTGGGTCGGAATCCAGGAGAGACACTGCTGCCAAAAATCGATAGTTATGTGAAGAAACGTACCCAAGGTCTGTGGGATGAATTGGTCGCGGTCAAGAAGAGCCTCGAGTCTATTGATTTAAGCAGTAGTTGTGGAATCTATAAAAATACACAGCACAATTTGCAAGTTACCACAAAAGAGGAACCTAATTTTGCATTAGAATCGTTTGGTAAGGAGTTAATATGCGTATTCGGATACGTATTTTTGAGTAATTAAAATTCAATTGTTTTAGGTGCCACAATAGAATATGTTGAGGATGTTCCCTATCATTCAGTAAATTTGTTTGCGAAGCTTTTTATAGGCCGATATAAATCAAATTTCCCGAGGTATATCTTGGACCCTTCAATGCAGCTAGGCTCTTGTTATGCATTCAAAGGCGATAAGTCCATCTTTACAATAAAGTTATCGCATGAGGTATGTTATGTGTGCGTTCAAGCGTTGCAGAAATTGTTTATAATATTGATTGTGTTGAGGCTATAAATATGGAGTCGATTCGTTGACTTGTATGTTTCAGTAGCTATTTTCTTCTAGAATAAGATAAATCTATTTAGGTTGACTGGCGATATGCATTTTCAGATTACTATTCGATCTATCACAGTGGAACATATACCGGCATCAGTGTCATTAAGTGGGGACGTCCATCAATAAGGTAGAACGTCTGCAGTTTGAGGTGGAGGAGATAGCGGTAAGAATTAAGATGAGCTGTCAAGAAAGAATATTCAACAAACCATTAAACAATTATAGAAAGTGCTTTTGGGTCGGAATCCAGGAGAGACACTGCTGCCAAAAATCGATAGTTATGTGAAGAAACGTACCCAAGGTCTGTGGGATGAATTGGTCGCGGTCAAGAAGAGCCTCGAGTCTATTGATTTAAGCAGTAGTTGTGGAATCTATAAAAATACACAGCACAATTTGCAAGTTACCACAAAAGAGGAACCTAATTTTGCATTAGAATCGTTTGGTAAGGAGTTAATATGCGTATTCGGATACGTATTTTTGAGTAATTAAAATTCAATTGTTTTAGGTGCCACAATAGAATATGTTGAGGATGTTCCCTATCATTCAGTAAATTTGTTTGCGAAGCTTTTTATAGGATGATATAAATCAAATTTCCCGAGGTATATCTTGGACCCTTCAATGCAGCTAGGCTCTTGTTATGCATTCAAAGGCGATAAGTCCATCTTTACAATAAAGTTATCGCATGAGGTATGTTATGTGTGCGTTCAAGCGTTGCAGAAATTGTTTATAATATTGATTGTGTTGAGGCTATAAATATGGAGTCGATTCGTTGACTTGTATGTTTCAGTAGCTATTTTCTTCTAGAATAAGATAAATCTATTTAGGTTGACTGGCGATATGCATTTTCAGATTACTATTCGATCTATCACAGTGGAACATATACCGGCATCAGTGTCATTAAGTGGGGACGTCCATCAATAAGGTAGAACGTCTGCAGTTTGAGGTGGAGGAGATAGCGGTAAGAATTAAGATGAGCTGTCAAGAAAGAATATTCAACAAACCATTAAACAATTATAGAAAGTGCTTTTGGGTCGGAATCCAGGAGAGACACTGCTGCCAAAAATCGATAGTTATGTGAAGAAACGTACCCAAGGTCTGTGGGATGAATTGGTCGCGGTCAAGAAGAGCCTCGAGTCTATTGATTTAAGCAGTAGTTGTGGAATCTATAAAAATACACAGCACAATTTGCAAGTTACCACAAAAGAGGAACCTAATTTTGCATTAGAATCGTTTGGTAAGGAGTTAATATGCGTATTCGGATACGTATTTTTGAGTAATTAAAATTCAATTGTTTTAGGTGCCACAATAGAATATGTTGAGGATGTTCCCTATCATTCAGTAAATTTGTTTGCGAAGCTTTTTATAGGCCGATATAAATCAAATTTCCCGAGGTATATCTTGGACCCTTCAATGCAGCTAGGCTCTTGTTATGCATTCAAAGGCGATAAGTCCATCTTTACAATAAAGTTATCGCATGAGGTATGTTATGTGTGCGTTCAAGCGTTGCAGAAATTGTTTATAATATTGATTGTGTTGAGGCTATAACTATGGAGTCGATTCGTTGACTTGTATGTTTCAGTAGCTATTTTCTTCTAGAATAAGATAAATCTATTTAGGTTGACTGGCGATATGCATTTTCAGATTACTATTCGATCTATCACAGTGGAACATATACCGGCATCAGTGTCATTAAGTGGGGACGTCCATCAATAAGGTAGAACGTCTGCAGTTTGAGGTGGAGGAGATAGCGGTAAGAATTAAGATGAGCTGTCAAGAAAGAATATTCAACAAACCATTAAACAATTATAGAAAGTGCTTTTGGGTCGGAATCCAGGAGAGACACTGCTGCCAAAAATCGATAGTTATGTGAAGAAACGTACCCAAGGTCTGTGGGATGAATTGGTCGCGGTCAAGAAGAGCCTCGAGTCTATTGATTTAAGCAGTAGTTGTGGAATCTATAAAAATACACAGCACAATTTGCAAGTTACCACAAAAGAGGAACCTAATTTTGCATTAGAATCGTTTGGTAAGGAGTTAATATGCGTATTCGGATACGTATTTTTGAGTAATTAAAATTCTATTGTTTTAGGTGCCACAATAGAATATGTTGAGGATGTTCCCTATCATTCAGTAAATTTGTTTGCGAAGCTTTTTATAGGCCGATATAAATCAAATTTCCCGAGGTATATCTTGGACCCTTCAATGCAGCTAGGCTCTTGTTATGCATTCAAAGGCGATAAGTCCATCTTTACAATAAAGTTATCGCATGAGGTATGTTATGTGTGCGTTCAAGCGTTGCAGAAATTGTTTATAATATTGATTGTGTTGAGGCTATAAATATGGAGTCGATTCGTTGACTTGTATGTTTCAGTAGCTATTTTCTTCTAGAATAAGATAAATCTATTTAGGTTGACTGGCGATATGCATTTTCAGATTACTATTCGATCTATCACAGTGGAACATATACCGGCATCAGTGTCATTAAGTGGGGACGTCCATCAATAAGGTAGAACGTCTGCAGTTTGAGGTGGAGGAGATAGCGGTAAGAATTAAGATGAGCTGTCAAGAAAGAATATTCAACAAACCATTAAACAATTATAGAAAGTGCTTTTGGGTCGGAATCCAGGAGAGACACTGCTGCCAAAAATCGATAGTTATGTAAAGAAACGTACCCAAGGTCTGTGGGATGAATTGGTCGCGGTCAAGAAGAGCCTCGAGTCTATTGATTTAAGCAGTAGTTGTGGAATCTATAAAAATACACAGCACAATTTGCAAGTTACCACAAAAGAGGAACCTAATTTTGCATTAGAATCGTTTGGTAAGGAGTTAATATGCGTATTCGGATACGTATTTTTGAGTAATTAAAATTCAATTGTTTTAGGTGCCACAATAGAATATGTTGAGGATGTTCCCTATCATTCAGTAAATTTGTTTGCGAAGCTTTTTATAGGCCGATATAAATCAAATTTCCCGAGGTATATCTTGGACCCTTCAATGCAGCTAGGCTCTTGTTATGCATTCAAAGGCGATAAGTCCATCTTTACAATAAAGTTATCGCATGAGGTATGTTATGTGTGCGTTCAAGCGTTGCAGAAATTGTTTATAATATTGATTGTGTTGAGGCTATAAATATGGAGTCGATTCGTTGACTTGTATGTTTCAGTAGCTATTTTCTTCTAGAATAAGATAAATCTATTTAGGTTGACTGGCGATATGCATTTTCAGATTACTATTCGATCTATCACAGTGGAACATATACCGGCATCAGTATCATTAAGTGGGGACTACCATCAATAAGGTAGAACGTCTGCAGTTTGAGGTGGAGGAGATAGCGGTAAGAATTAAGATGAGCTGTCAAGAAAGAATATTCAACAAACCATTAAACAATTATAGAAAGTGCTTTTGGGTCGGAATCCAGGAGAGACACTGCTGCCAAAAATCGATAGTTATGTGAAGAAACGTACCCAAGGTCTGTGGGATGAATTGGTCGCGGTCAAGAAGAGCCTCGAGTCTATTGATTTAAGCAGTAGTTGTGGAATCTATAAAAATACACAGCACAATTTGCAAGTTACCACAAAAGAGGAACCTAATTTTGCATTAGAATCGTTTGGTAAGGAGTTAATATGCGTATTCGGATACGTATTTTTGAGTAATTAAAATTCAATTGTTTTAGGTGCCACAATAGAATATGTTGAGGATGTTCCCTATCATTCAGTAAATTTGTTTGCGAAGCTTTTTATAGGCCGATATAAATCAAATTTCCCGAGGTATATCTTGGACCCTTCAATGCAGCTAGGCTCTTGTTATGCATTCAAAGGCGATAAGTCCATCTTTACAATAAAGTTATCGCATGAGGTATGTTATGTGTGCGTTCAAGCGTTGCAGAAATTGTTTATAATATTGATTGTGTTGAGGCTATTAATATGGAGTTGATTCGTTGACTTATATGTTTCAGTAGCTATTTTCTTCTAGAATAAGAGAAATCTATTTAGGTTGACTGAAGAGTGACTGTCAGTTCACTCGCAGCTGTCAAAGCGACAACATTAAGTGCTCTATCCAAATTAATTGAAGTGTAAATCTTCTTTAATATTTTATACATAATATTCTTAATTCTTTCTTTTTAATATTCATTAAAATGGCATGTTCGGTGTGCAACACAGAAGTGATTGGTGAATTGGTAAACTGTGGTGGTATATGCAGAAAACAATTCTGCAAATTATGTACCAAGCTATCCGACGGGCAATATAAGTTGCTCGGAGAAAGCAAAAATTTGACATGGCGATGTGATTGTTGCTCTATGGGAAACAATTTCAGTCTCCTTTTCGCAAAACTTATCGACATAGAATCGAAATGTAGCGCGGAAAGGGTATCGAAGTTGATAGAGGATGTTTTTGCAAAGAATCTTAAGGAGCTGACCTCAAAGGTTCTTGCAGAAACAGCCAAAATCCAAAAGAGCGTCGATTTAATTGCTCATGCTCCCACAAATACTAATGACACCGGTACATCGAACAAACAAGGTGAGGAAAATAAAACTTTAATTAACATTAATACGGTGGAGAGTAAAATTAAATCCCCAGTAGTGGCAGGTACAAGTAAAGCCGCCAAAAAATTGCAACAGAAAGATGTGAACAAAATAAACACAGAAAAAAACAAAAACATAAGCCGCCGGCTAAT
Organism: Cheilosia urbana; assembly: GCA_946477585.1. Classification (NCBI taxonomy): domain Eukaryota; kingdom Metazoa; phylum Arthropoda; class Insecta; order Diptera; family Syrphidae; genus Cheilosia; species Cheilosia urbana. The sequence continues at coordinate 9,475,103 of OX297857.1, forward strand.
AAAAGAAAAATTGATTAAGCCTTCTAATCAATTTGTTATCAAAGCGGCTTCTTCTGTTCGTCACTTTCATCTTTCAAACGCTCATAATACAACAACTACTCAACAAGTTGTAAAGCATGTTGCAAAAACTATAAAAGTACCTCCCACTAATATTAAATGCAAAATGTTAGTCAAACGCAGTGTTGATATCTCGAAATTACGATTTGTTAATTTCAAAGTAAGCATTATTTCGGACAATGCAGATGACATTCTTAAGTCCAAGCATTGGCCAGCTAAAATGAAAATAAAAACATTCGTTCAAAAGAAAAAAAAAACGAAGGGGTCCACTTGCGAATGACGGAAACATAAAACAATTAAATTCTTGTGGTCACCATGGAGAACTTTCTGTTTACTTTCAGAATGTTGGCGGCACAAGAACAAAAACAAATCAATTATCACTCTCCATTTCTATTAAATTCATATAAAATAATTATGCTTGTAGAGACATGGCTTCATACGCACATTTTCTCACAAGAACTTTTCGGCAGCGAATACACTGTCTACCGACGTGATAGAAGTGCTCACACAGGTATGACAAGAGGAGGGGGAGTACTCATAGCAGTGCATCGCTCGCTTGTCTCGTTTGAAAAGCCGTTGCCGTTTGTCGATGACTCCATCGAACAGCTAGCGGTGAGTGTGTTGATGAGCAATGCTAACACCAACAACAATTTAAGTGAAATAATTTTTTCACTTTCTTACATTAGCCCAGCGAGTGCATGCAGCATGTATGTTTCACACACAAGCAACATCGAATTTCTTGCAAATAATTTGCGAGAAAATCAAATGTTGTTTGTTGCTGGTGATTTCAATTTAAGTCACGTTTGTTGGGAGTGGGATAGTAATGAAAATTGTATGATTCCCTCCCATGTACGAACCGATTATGAAGTGTTGTGTATTGACACACTTTTAAGTTGCGGGCTAATGCAAGTGAATCATATTCCAAATTCAATTAATAGGTATTTGGACTTAGTTTTTACTAGCAAGAACGGAGTTGTAGTTGTGTGTGAAGCACATTCTCTACTTTTGCCCACATCTGTTCACCATTCCATAAGGCATATGTTGTTAGTACCTATTACAACTGACATTTCAAAGTGCTCATTATGAGTATAATTTCGCAAAGGCAGATTATAATAATCTGAATTTGTATTTAAATTCAATATTATGGAATGATATTCTTGATGATTCAAATTTATCGGGCATGTACAGTACGTCCATTTCAGTTTTAAAGACTGGAATCGAATTACATGTTCCTATTATAAAGCGAAAAGACCATAGAAAGCACCCATGGTTCAATATGCAGCTTTCTAAAATGAAAAACATCAAGAACAAAGCATTCAAAAAATATAAACTGACCGGAATGTCAGAAGATTTTTTAATGTTTTCTCGTCTTCGTAAAGAATATGAATTTCTTAATAAATTTTTGTACAATAATTATATATACTCAGTGGAATCGAGAATAAAAAATAACAGCAAAGCGTTCTGGGTTTTTATAAATTCAAAACGCAAAACTACTGAAATTCCTATTGGTATTGAATATGAAGGTGTTCGCTCAGATAATGTTCAATCATCTTGCGAACTGTTTGCCTCATATTTTGAGACTGTTTATTTGGATGACGTTTGTACTTCTGTTGTTAACCAATACGATGATATTTCTCCTATCACCGATTTGGGAATAATTTCCTTGACAGAAGATAAAGTATTGACGTCATCTCAAAAACTTGAACCCAAATTAAATCCGGGATTTGATGGTATACCATCCATATTAATTTCAAAATGTAGTTCATCTCTCTCGATTCCGCTCACATTGATTTTCAAATTATCCCTTTCGACTGGGAATTTTCTAAACTGTTGGAAATATTCTTTTGTAACGCCTATTCATAAGTCCGGTAGTAGGAATGTGGTAACAAACTATCGTCCAATTTCGAAGATGTCAACGATTTCGCAATTATTTGAAAGTTTAGTGAAAGAAAAGATATACTTTTTTGTAAAGGAATCTTTATCCACCAATCAACATGGATTTATGAAAGGCAGGTCCACAGTAACGAATTCAACTGTATTTACCAATTTTGCCTTAACGGCAATAGAAGAAGGTTCACAGGTAGATGTAATCTATACAGATTTCGTTAAGGCTTTTGATCGGGTAGACCACAAATTGCTCACAAGAAAATTAGAAGCACTTGGTATCCATTCAACACTTAACAAGTGGATTGCATCCTACTTAAGTAACAGGATTCAGTTAATTAGAATAGGAAATACTTTTTCTAGACAGTTTGAAGCAAAGTCTGGTGTTCCTCAGGGAAGTCACTTGGGACCTTTGTTGTTTGCATTATTTGTGAACGATATTGATTCAAGGGTGTCTTTCTGTAAGTGTCTAGGATTTGCTGATGACTGGAAGTTTTTTTGTAGAGTCAATTCTATAGCCGATTGCCATAAGCTACAGGTTGACATACATGCAATTACGGAGTGGTGTAATTATAATAATTTGCATTTGAACTTAGGGAAATGTAAGGTTTCGTCATTTTTTCATATTAGGTGGCCTATATTCTATGGTTACTCCATGGCTGGGCACTTAATAACTAGATCTGAGGAAATTAAAGACTTGGGCGTCACGTTTGATTCGAAATTAAATTTCAATAAACACATAGACAGCACAATATCCAGAGCGAACTCTCTTCTTGGATTTATTAAGAGGAACAGCAAGGATTTTTCAGACATACATACTCTTAAAACCTTGCATTGTTCTTTAGTAAGATCTGTGTTGGAATACTGTTCTATTATTTGGTCACCAGCACATCAGGTGCATATAAATCGGATTGAACGTGTACAAAAGTCTTTTTCAAGATATTGCCTTCGTCACTTTAATGGGTCAGTGGAAATGCCCAGTTATGAAGAAAGATGTCGGATAATAAACTTAAAGTCCCTGGAAACGAGAAGACTTATTCAGGACATAACGTTTATAAAAGACATCGCTTCTGGAAGAATAAACTCAACGTTTTTATTGTCCAATCTCTCTTTTTACGTTCCGGGAATTCCGTTACGTGAGCATGGCTTGTTTTATGAACCTAATCATTCTACAAGCTATGGAAGGAATGAGCCTTTAACAAGGTGCATTAGGAGTTTTAATTCAATATGCAATTCCGTTGATTCCAGTATTGATATTTCGATCAGCAGAATTGCATTTAAAAAAAGATTAAATGAATTGTTATAATTGCTCATAGGGTTTTTTAACTTTTGCTTAGAATTTTACAAATGTAATTATTAAAAGCACAAGTTTTTCCCTTAGAGTAATGGAATACATTTTTTTTTCTTGCACACTAGGTGGAAGTTTTTTTTTTTGTTTTTCTCAATAAATTTTTGAATTCTTTTTTTTCTCTTCACTTGAAGAGTTTTTTTATTTTAATATTAAATTGAATTAATATTTTTCAGGTTTTTTTTTTTTTTTTTGATAAATTTTTAAATTATATTTTTTTCTCTTCACTTGAAGAGTTTTTTTTTATCTCAATATTAAATTTTTCTCTTACTTTAAGAGTTTTTTTTAAATTATGTAATTATATAGTCTGTAAATTGTAAAATGGTAGACTTAAATAAATAAATAAATAAATAAATAAATAGATATGCATTTTCAGATTACTATTCGATCTATCACAGTGGAACATATACCTGCATCAGTATCATTAAGTGGGGACATGTCAAATGCTCCCAAGGAGTTCATTGTCTATGTAAGAAAATTCGAATAAACTTTTGGCGCACAAGAATTCTTAACAATTTTAAGTAGGGTCAGAACGAATTGAAAGCAGAAGCGGAAATACTTTTGGGATCGTTTCAATAAAATAACTCCTTGAACCAAAGAGCACAAACGTTTTATTTGGACAATGTAAAAAGTTATAGATATTGCAAAATAAATGTGATGTCTAATTATGGAAACCCGAAAACTCAACTCAACTCAAACTCGTATATACAGGTAGGAAAGATTAATCATGAAATTGCGAGTGTTCGTGTACGTTTTAATTTAACTATCTTCTTTCAGAGTTGCAGTTCATGGTAAATTATAACTATACCGTGAGATCGACTATATATTGTTAACTACCCCACGTATATAGTGGCGGCCCATCTACTTGAGTGTTTAACTTTTTCTTTTGACAACCAACATATCTTTTTCATTTTTTATTATTCATTCGCTTTGAGGTTTGAGTAGAGTCGACAGCTGAGAACGAGAACGAGTAGAGTTAAGAGTTTAGTTTTTCATGCGAATCATTTCTTTTTAATTACCAAGTTCTTTCATTAATTGTGAAACATTTATTTTACTTAACTAAAATTATAAATATATCATAATAAACAACAATTATATTACTTAATAAATAGTAATTTAACATTCAGAAGTGGGATAGCATCGAATTGCACAGTGATTGCGTCATCCTATTGGAATGTTTCAAGGACAACAAATGATATGTCGTTTTCCATTGGTTTCACTCGGGGATCGACTCAATCTGAAATCCAATGGAACAAGAAAACTGCTTCTGGTTGAATCCACAAAAGTATTGGTGAAATGCCAAAAAATAATCTACGGCAGCTGTCATCTGACTTGTATAAAATACATAAATTGCACTTGTGTGAGTGCTTCTTGAGTGGATTCTGACTTCAAATCCAGAAGCAAAATTCTCTTCTCAGAATCAGCAGAAGAGTATTTTTTCTGCCAATGGAACAGTTTCAGAAGCGAATTTTTTGATTCCGGACTCTCCCGGACGCTTCTTTTTGCCCAATGGAAAACGACAATAGATACAATCAACGAGGGAGAAAACAAGATAACCATTCAGGCAATTCAGAAATTATACTCCATAGACGAACAATAAAGCATCCGCTTCCTGTTGTATTCAATAACTGAATGTCCACTGCTCCTTAATTGCCGTCAAATCATAGTTTACTTTAAACTAATGGTGTAGTTTAGAGTAACTAAATTAGAAATGCTGCATTGAACTGGTAATCCATGGTCATTGAAGCAATCTGTTTTGCTTGGTTTTACATGGATAAATTGGTATTGGTTTTCAACTTTTAGTATAATGTATCTATACAAATTGACTAGGCTAGGTGACTAATGGTGGTGATTAATAAATATTTAAATTCGTTGGCTCAACAACAGGGACCCAACGGTAAACAATGTCTGTTTTCTTAAATTTATTTCACATAAATGATGACTGTCTTCTCGGATTCATACTCGTAGTATGCATCGTTGTCTGGGTTAAACTCGGGTTTTACATGGAATGACCAGTATAAACTATTTATAGAGTCCTAGAGGGACCAGCTGCTCCTATTTGTTTTTATTTACCTACTTATTAACAAAAGAAAAACACTTTGTTATTTTTTAATATTTTAAGGAACATTTGATTTCGGTACTGTGACTGAAAAAAGTAAATATTATTGACAGCTAAAATGTTTCGAAGATCAAACTAATTTATTTCTTTTTATATTTATTTATCTGAAATGAGTAATCCAGCTAGAATCTGTGTCTGTTACTTGATAACCGCAATCTTAATCACAGTATTTGTATATTCCCTCGTGTCTACGCATTTCGCGTCCATCAATAAGGTAGAACGTCTGCAGTTTGAGGTGGAGGAGATAGCGGTAAGAATTAAGATGAGCTGTCAAGAAAGAATATTCAACAAACCATTAAACAATTATAGAAAGTGCTTTTGGGTCGGAATCCAGGAGAGACACTGCTGCCAAAAATCGATAGTTATGTGAAGAAACGTACCCAAAGTCTGTGGGATGAATTGGTCGCGGTCAAGAAGAGCCTCGAGTCTATTGATTTAAGCAGTAGTTGTGGAATCTATAAAAATACACAGCACAATTTGCAAGTTACCACAAAAGAGGAACCTAATTTTGCATTAGAATCGTTTGGTAAGGAGTTAATATGCGTATTCGGATACGTATTTTTGAGTAATTAAAATTCAATTGTTTTAGGTTCCACAATAGAATATTGTTGAGGATGTTCCCTATCATTCAGTAAATTTGTTTGCGAAGCTTTTTATAGGCCGATATAAATCAAATTTCCCGAGGTATATCTTGGACCCTTCAATGCAGCTAGGCTCCTGTTATGCATTCAAAGGCGATAAGTCCATCCTTACAATAAAGTTATCGCATGAGGTATGTTATGTGTGCGTTCAAGCGTTGCAGAAATTGTTTATAATATTGATTGTGTTGAGGCTATAAATATGGAGTCGATTCGTTGACTTGTATGTTTCAGTAGCTATTTTCTTCTAGAATAAGATAAATCTATTTAGGTTGACTGGCGATATGCATTTTCAGATTACTATTCGATCTATCACAGTGGAACATATACCGGCATCAGTGTCATTAAGTGGGGACGTCCATCAATAAGGTAGAACGTCTGCAGTTTGAGGTGGAGGAGATAGCGGTAAGAATTAAGATGAGCTGTCAAGAAAGAATATTCAACAAACCATTAAACAATTATAGAAAGTGCTTTTGGGTCGGAATCCAGGAGAGACACTGCTGCCAAAAATCGAAAGTTATGTGAAGAAACGTACCCAAGGTCTGTGGGATGAATTGGTCGCGGTCAAGAAGAGCCTCGAGTCTATTGATTTAAGAAGTAGTTGTGGAATCTATAAAAATACACAGCACAATTTGCAAGTTACCACAAAAGAGGAACCTAATTTTGCATTAGAATCGTTTGGTAGGGAGTGAATATGCGTATTCGGATACGTATTTGTGAGTAATTAAAATTCATTTGTTTTAGAATATTTTGAGGATGTTCCCTATCATTCAGTAAATTTGTTTGCGAAGCTTTTTATAGGCCGATATAAATCAAATTTCCCGAGGTATATCTTGGACCCTTCAATGCAGCTAGGCTCTTGTTATGCATTCAAAGGCGATAAGTCCATCTTTATAATAAAGTTATCGCATGAGGTATGTTATGTGTGCGTTCAAGCGTTGCAGAAATTGTTTATAATATTGATTGTGTTGAGGCTATTAATATGGAGTTGATTCGTTGACTTGTATGTTTCAGTAGCTATTTTCTTCTAGAATAAGAGAAATCTATTTAGGTTGACTGAAGAGTGACTGTCAGTTCACTCGCAACTGTCAAAGCGACAACATTAAGTGCTCTATCCAAATCAATTGAAGTGTAAATCTTCTTTAATATTTTATACATAATATTCTTAATTCTTTCTTTTTAATATTCATTAAAATGGCATGTTCGGTGTGCAACACAGAAGTGATTGGTGAATTGGTAAACTGTGGTGGTATATGCAGAAAACAATTCTGCAAATCATGTACCAAGCTATCCGACGGGCAATATTATAAGTTGCTCGGAGAAAGCAAACATTTGACATGGCGATGTGATTGTTGCTCTATGGGAAACAATTTCAGTCTCCTTTTCGCAAAACTTATCGACATAGAATCGAAATGTAGCGCGGAAAGGGTATCGAAGTTGATAGAGGATGTTTTTGCAAGGAATCTTAAGGAGCTGACCTCAAAGGTTCTTGCAGAAACAGCCAAAATCCAAAAGAGCGTCGATTTAATTGCTCATGCTCCCACAAACACTAATGACACCGGTACATCGAACAAACAAGGTGAGGAAAATAAAACTTTAATTAACATTAATACGGTGGAGAGTAAAATTAAATCCCCAGTAGTGGCAGGTACAAGTAAAGCCGCCAAAAAATTGCAACAGAAAGATGTCAACAAAATAAACACAGAACAAAACAAAAACATAAGCCGCCGGCTAACAAAAGAAAAATTGATTAAACCTTCTAATCAATTTGTTATCAAAGCGGCTTCTTCCGTTCGTCACTTTCATCTTTCAAACGCTCATAATACAACAACTACTCAACAAGTTGTAGAGCATGTTGCAAAAACTATAAAAGTACCTCCCACTAATATTAAATGCAAAATGTTAGTCAAACGCAGTGTTGATATCTCGAAATTACGATTTGTTAATTTCAAAGTAAGCATTATTTCGGACAATGCAGATGACATTCTTAAGTCCAAGCATTGGCCAGCTAAAATGAAAATAAAAACATTCGTTCAAAAGAAAAAAAAAACGAAGGGGTCCACTTGCGAATGACGGAAACATAAAACAATTAAATTCTTGTGGTCACCATGGAGAACTTTCTGTTTACTTTCAGAATGTTGGCGGCACAAGAACAAAAACAAATCAATTATCACTCTCCATTTCTATTAAATTCATATAAAATAATTATGCTTGTAGAGACATGGCTTCATACGCACATTTTCTCACAAGAACTTTTCGGCAGCGAATACACTGTCTACCGACGTGATAGAAGTGCTCACACAGGTATGACAAGAGGAGGGGGAGTACTCATAGCAGTGCATCGCTCGCTTGTCTCGTTTGAAAAGCCGTTGCCGTTTGTCGATGACTCCATCGAACAGCTAGCGGTGAGTGTGTTGATGAGCAATGCTAACACCAACAACAATTTAAGTGAAATAATTTTTTCACTTTCTTACATTAGCCCAGCGAGTGCATGCAGCATGTATGTTTCACACACAAGCAACATCGAATTTCTTGCAAATAATTTGCGAGAAAATCAAATGTTGTTTGTTGCTGGTGATTTCAATTTAAGTCACGTTTGTTGGGAGTGGGATAGTAATGAAAATTGTATGATTCCCTCCCATGTACGAACCGATTATGAAGTGTTGTGTATTGACACACTTTTAAGTTGCGGGCTAATGCAAGTGAATCATATTCCAAATTCAATTAATAGGTATTTGGACTTAGTTTTTACTAGCAAGAACGGAGTTGTAGTTGTGTGTGAAGCACATTCTCTACTTTTGCCCACATCTGTTCACCATTCCATAAGGCATATGTTGTTAGTACCTATTACAACTGACATTTCAAAGTGCTCATTATGAGTATAATTTCGCAAAGGCAGATTATAATAATCTGAATTTGTATTTAAATTCAATATTATGGAATGATATTCTTGATGATTCAAATTTATCGGGCATGTACAGTACGTCCATTTCAGTTTTAAAGACTGGAATCGAATTACATGTTCCTATTATAAAGCGAAAAGACCATAGAAAGCACCCATGGTTCAATATGCAGCTTTCTAAAATGAAAAACATCAAGAACAAAGCATTCAAAAAATATAAACTGACCGGAATGTCAGAAGATTTTTTAATGTTTTCTCGTCTTCGTAAAGAATATGAATTTCTTAATAAATTTTTGTACAATAATTATATATACTCAGTGGAATCGAGAATAAAAAATAACAGCAAAGCGTTCTGGGTTTTTATAAATTCAAAACGCAAAACTACTGAAATTCCTATTGGTATTGAATATGAAGGTGTTCGCTCAGATAATGTTCAATCATCTTGCGAACTGTTTGCCTCATATTTTGAGACTGTTTATTTGGATGACGTTTGTACTTCTGTTGTTAACCAATACGATGATATTTCTCCTATCACCGATTTGGGAATAATTTCCTTGACAGAAGATAAAGTATTGACGTCATCTCAAAAACTTGAACCCAAATTAAATCCGGGATTTGATGGTATACCATCCATATTAATTTCAAAATGTAGTTCATCTCTCTCGATTCCGCTCACATTGATTTTCAAATTATCCCTTTCGACTGGGAATTTTCTAAACTGTTGGAAATATTCTTTTGTAACGCCTATTCATAAGTCCGGTAGTAGGAATGTGGTAACAAACTATCGTCCAATTTCGAAGATGTCAACGATTTCGCAATTATTTGAAAGTTTAGTGAAAGAAAAGATATACTTTTTTGTAAAGGAATCTTTATCCACCAATCAACATGGATTTATGAAAGGCAGGTCCACAGTAACGAATTCAACTGTATTTACCAATTTTGCCTTAACGGCAATAGAAGAAGGTTCACAGGTAGATGTAATCTATACAGATTTCGTTAAGGCTTTTGATCGGGTAGACCACAAATTGCTCACAAGAAAATTAGAAGCACTTGGTATCCATTCAACACTTAACAAGTGGATTGCATCCTACTTAAGTAACAGGATTCAGTTAATTAGAATAGGAAATACTTTTTCTAGACAGTTTGAAGCAAAGTCTGGTGTTCCTCAGGGAAGTCACTTGGGACCTTTGTTGTTTGCATTATTTGTGAACGATATTGATTCAAGGGTGTCTTTCTGTAAGTGTCTAGGATTTGCTGATGACTGGAAGTTTTTTTGTAGAGTCAATTCTATAGCCGATTGCCATAAGCTACAGGTTGACATACATGCAATTACGGAGTGGTGTAATTATAATAATTTGCATTTGAACTTAGGGAAATGTAAGGTTTCGTCATTTTTTCATATTAGGTGGCCTATATTCTATGGTTACTCCATGGCTGGGCACTTAATAACTAGATCTGAGGAAATTAAAGACTTGGGCGTCACGTTTGATTCGAAATTAAATTTCAATAAACACATAGACAGCACAATATCCAGAGCGAACTCTCTTCTTGGATTTATTAAGAGGAACAGCAAGGATTTTTCAGACATACATACTCTTAAAACCTTGCATTGTTCTTTAGTAAGATCTGTGTTGGAATACTGTTCTATTATTTGGTCACCAGCACATCAGGTGCATATAAATCGGATTGAACGTGTACAAAAGTCTTTTTCAAGATATTGCCTTCGTCACTTTAATGGGTCAGTGGAAATGCCCAGTTATGAAGAAAGATGTCGGATAATAAACTTAAAGTCCCTGGAAACGAGAAGACTTATTCAGGACATAACGTTTATAAAAGACATCGCTTCTGGAAGAATAAACTCAACGTTTTTATTGTCCAATCTCTCTTTTTACGTTCCGGGAATTCCGTTACGTGAGCATGGCTTGTTTTATGAACCTAATCATTCTACAAGCTATGGAAGGAATGAGCCTTTAACAAGGTGCATTAGGAGTTTTAATTCAATATGCAATTCCGTTGATTCCAGTATTGATATTTCGATCAGCAGAATTGCATTTAAAAAAAGATTAAATGAATTGTTATAATTGCTCATAGGGTTTTTTAACTTTTGCTTAGAATTTTACAAATGTAATTATTAAAAGCACAAGTTTTTCCCTTAGAGTAATGGAATACATTTTTTTTTCTTGCACACTAGGTGGAAGTTTTTTTTTTTGTTTTTCTCAATAAATTTTTGAATTCTTTTTTTTCTCTTCACTTGAAGAGTTTTTTTATTTTAATATTAAATTGAATTAATATTTTTCAGGTTTTTTTTTTTTTTTTTGATAAATTTTTAAATTATATTTTTTTCTCTTCACTTGAAGAGTTTTTTTTTATCTCAATATTAAATTTTTCTCTTACTTTAAGAGTTTTTTTTAAATTATGTAATTATATAGTCTGTAAATTGTAAAATGGTAGACTTAAATAAATAAATAAATAAATAAATAAATAGATATGCATTTTCAGATTACTATTCGATCTATCACAGTGGAACATATACCTGCATCAGTATCATTAAGTGGGGACATGTCAAATGCTCCCAAGGAGTTCATTGTCTATGTAAGAAAATTCGAATAAACTTTTGGCGCACAAGAATTCTTAACAATTTTAAGTAGGGTCAGAACGAATTGAAAGCAGAAGCGGAAATACTTTTGGGATCGTTTCAATAAAATAACTCCTTGAACCAAAGAGCACAAACGTTTTATTTGGACAATGTAAAAAGTTATAGATATTGCAAAATAAATGTGATGTCTAATTATGGAAACCCGAAAACTCAACTCAACTCAAACTCGTATATACAGGTAGGAAAGATTAATCATGAAATTGCGAGTGTTCGTGTACGTTTTAATTTAACTATCTTCTTTCAGAGTTGCAGTTCATGGTAAATTATAACTATACCGTGAGATCGACTATATATTGTTAACTACCCCACGTATATAGTGGCGGCCCATCTACTTGAGTGTTTAACTTTTTCTTTTGACAACCAACATATCTTTTTCATTTTTTATTATTCATTCGCTTTGAGGTTTGAGTAGAGTCGACAGCTGAGAACGAGAACGAGTAGAGTTAAGAGTTTAGTTTTTCATGCGAATCATTTCTTTTTAATTACCAAGTTCTTTCATTAATTGTGAAACATTTATTTTACTTAACTAAAATTATAAATATATCATAATAAACAACAATTATATTACTTAATAAATAGTAATTTAACATTCAGAAGTGGGATAGCATCGAATTGCACAGTGATTGCGTCATCCTATTGGAATGTTTCAAGGACAACAAATGATATGTCGTTTTCCATTGGTTTCACTCGGGGATCGACTCAATCTGAAATCCAATGGAACAAGAAAACTGCTTCTGGTTGAATCCACAAAAGTATTGGTGAAATGCCAAAAAATAATCTACGGCAGCTGTCATCTGACTTGTATAAAATACATAAATTGCACTTGTGTGAGTGCTTCTTGAGTGGATTCTGACTTCAAATCCAGAAGCAAAATTCTCTTCTCAGAATCAGCAGAAGAGTATTTTTTCTGCCAATGGAACAGTTTCAGAAGCGAATTTTTTGATTCCGGACTCTCCCGGACGCTTCTTTTTGCCCAATGGAAAACGACAATAGATACAATCAACGAGGGAGAAAACAAGATAACCATTCAGGCAATTCAGAAATTATACTCCATAGACGAACAATAAAGCATCCGCTTCCTGTTGTATTCAATAACTGAATGTCCACTGCTCCTTAATTGCCGTCAAATCATAGTTTACTTTAAACTAATGGTGTAGTTTAGAGTAACTAAATTAGAAATGCTGCATTGAACTGGTAATCCATGGTCATTGAAGCAATCTGTTTTGCTTGGTTTTACATGGATAAATTGGTATTGGTTTTCAACTTTTAGTATAATGTATCTATACAAATTGACTAGGCTAGGTGACTAATGGTGGTGATTAATAAATATTTAAATTCGTTGGCTCAACAACAGGGACCCAACGGTAAACAATGTCTGTTTTCTTAAATTTATTTCACATAAATGATGACTGTCTTCTCGGATTCATACTCGTAGTATGCATCGTTGTCTGGGTTAAACTCGGGTTTTACATGGAATGACCAGTATAAACTATTTATAGAGTCCTAGAGGGACCAGCTGCTCCTATTTGTTTTTATTTACCTACTTATTAACAAAAGAAAAACACTTTGTTATTTTTTAATATTTTAAGGAACATTTGATTTCGGTACTGTGACTGAAAAAAGTAAATATTATTGACAGCTAAAATGTTTCGAAGATCAAACTAATTTATTTCTTTTTATATTTATTTATCTGAAATGAGTAATCCAGCTAGAATCTGTGTCTGTTACTTGATAACCGCAATCTTAATCACAGTATTTGTATATTCCCTCGTGTCTACGCATTTCGCGTCCATCAATAAGGTAGAACGTCTGCAGTTTGAGGTGGAGGAGATAGCGGTAAGAATTAAGATGAGCTGTCAAGAAAGAATATTCAACAAACCATTAAACAATTATAGAAAGTGCTTTTGGGTCGGAATCCAGGAGAGACACTGCTGCCAAAAATCGATAGTTATGTGAAGAAACGTACCCAAAGTCTGTGGGATGAATTGGTCGCGGTCAAGAAGAGCCTCGAGTCTATTGATTTAAGCAGTAGTTGTGGAATCTATAAAAATACACAGCACAATTTGCAAGTTACCACAAAAGAGGAACCTAATTTTGCATTAGAATCGTTTGGTAAGGAGTTAATATGCGTATTCGGATACGTATTTTTGAGTAATTAAAATTCAATTGTTTTAGGTTCCACAATAGAATATTGTTGAGGATGTTCCCTATCATTCAGTAAATTTGTTTGCGAAGCTTTTTATAGGCCGATATAAATCAAATTTCCCGAGGTATATCTTGGACCCTTCAATGCAGCTAGGCTCCTGTTATGCATTCAAAGGCGATAAGTCCATCCTTACAATAAAGTTATCGCATGAGGTATGTTATGTGTGCGTTCAAGCGTTGCAGAAATTGTTTATAATATTGATTGTGTTGAGGCTATAAATATGGAGTCGATTCGTTGACTTGTATGTTTCAGTAGCTATTTTCTTCTAGAATAAGATAAATCTATTTAGGTTGACTGGCGATATGCATTTTCAGATTACTATTCGATCTATCACAGTGGAACATATACCGGCATCAGTGTCATTAAGTGGGGACGTCCATCAATAAGGTAGAACGTCTGCAGTTTGAGGTGGAGGAGATAGCGGTAAGAATTAAGATGAGCTGTCAAGAAAGAATATTCAACAAACCATTAAACAATTATAGAAAGTGCTTTTGGGTCGGAATCCAGGAGAGACACTGCTGCCAAAAATCGAAAGTTATGTGAAGAAACGTACCCAAGGTCTGTGGGATGAATTGGTCGCGGTCAAGAAGAGCCTCGAGTCTATTGATTTAAGAAGTAGTTGTGGAATCTATAAAAATACACAGCACAATTTGCAAGTTACCACAAAAGAGGAACCTAATTTTGCATTAGAATCGTTTGGTAGGGAGTGAATATGCGTATTCGGATACGTATTTGTGAGTAATTAAAATTCATTTGTTTTAGAATATTTTGAGGATGTTCCCTATCATTCAGTAAATTTGTTTGCGAAGCTTTTTATAGGCCGATATAAATCAAATTTCCCGAGGTATATCTTGGACCCTTCAATGCAGCTAGGCTCTTGTTATGCATTCAAAGGCGATAAGTCCATCTTTATAATAAAGTTATCGCATGAGGTATGTTATGTGTGCGTTCAAGCGTTGCAGAAATTGTTTATAATATTGATTGTGTTGAGGCTATTAATATGGAGTTGATTCGTTGACTTGTATGTTTCAGTAGCTATTTTCTTCTAGAATAAGAGAAATCTATTTAGGTTGACTGAAGAGTGACTGTCAGTTCACTCGCAACTGTCAAAGCGACAACATTAAGTGCTCTATCCAAATCAATTGAAGTGTAAATCTTCTTTAATATTTTATACATAATATTCTTAATTCTTTCTTTTTAATATTCATTAAAATGGCATGTTCGGTGTGCAACACAGAAGTGATTGGTGAATTGGTAAACTGTGGTGGTATATGCAGAAAACAATTCTGCAAATCATGTACCAAGCTATCCGACGGGCAATATTATAAGTTGCTCGGAGAAAGCAAACATTTGACATGGCGATGTGATTGTTGCTCTATGGGAAACAATTTCAGTCTCCTTTTCGCAAAACTTATCGACATAGAATCGAAATGTAGCGCGGAAAGGGTATCGAAGTTGATAGAGGATGTTTTTGCAAGGAATCTTAAGGAGCTGACCTCAAAGGTTCTTGCAGAAACAGCCAAAATCCAAAAGAGCGTCGATTTAATTGCTCATGCTCCCACAAACACTAATGACACCGGTACATCGAACAAACAAGGTGAGGAAAATAAAACTTTAATTAACATTAATACGGTGGAGAGTAAAATTAAATCCCCAGTAGTGGCAGGTACAAGTAAAGCCGCCAAAAAATTGCAACAGAAAGATGTCAACAAAATAAACACAGAACAAAACAAAAACATAAGCCGCCGGCTAACAAAAGAAAAATTGATTAAACCTTCTAATCAATTTGTTATCAAAGCGGCTTCTTCTGTTCGTCACTTTCATCTTTCAAACGCTCATAATACAACAACTACTCAACAAGCTGTAGAGCATGTTGCAAAAACTATAAAAGTACCTCCCACTAATATTAAATGCAAAATGTTAGTCAAACGCAGTGTTGATATCTCGAAATTACGATTTGTTAATTTCAAAGTAAGCATTATTTCGGACAATGCAGATGACATTCTTAAGTCCAAGCATTGGCCAGCTAAAATGAAAATAAAAACATTCGTTCAAAAGAAAAAAAAAACGAAGGGGTCCACTTGCGAATGACGGAAACATAAAACAATTAAATTCTTGTGGTCACCATGGAGAACTTTCTGTTTACTTTCAGAATGTTGGCGGCACAAGAACAAAAACAAATCAATTATCACTCTCCATTTCTATTAAATTCATATAAAATAATTATGCTTGTAGAGACATGGCTTCATACGCACATTTTCTCACAAGAACTTTTCGGCAGCGAATACACTGTCTACCGACGTGATAGAAGTGCTCACACAGGTATGACAAGAGGAGGGGGAGTACTCATAGCAGTGCATCGCTCGCTTGTCTCGTTTGAAAAGCCGTTGCCGTTTGTCGATGACTCCATCGAACAGCTAGCGGTGAGTGTGTTGATGAGCAATGCTAACACCAACAACAATTAAAGTGAAATAATTTTTTCACTTTCTTACATTAGGCCAGCGAGTGCATGCAGCATGTATGTTTCACACACAAGCAACATCGAATTTCTTGCAAATAATTTGCGAGAAAATCAAATGTTGTTTGTTGCTGGTGATTTCAATTTAAGTCACGTTTGTTGGGAGTGGGATAGTAATGAAAATTGTATGATTCCCTCCCATGTACGAACCGATTATGAAGTGTTGTGTATTGACACACTTTTAAGTTGCGGGCTAATGCAAGTGAATCATATTCCAAATTCAATTAATAGGTATTTGGACTTAGTTTTTACTAGCAAGAACGGAGTTGTAGTTGTGTGTGAAGCACATTCTCTACTTTTGCCCACATCTGTTCACCATTCCATAAGGCATATGTTGTTAGTACCTATTACAACTGACAATTTTTTGCCATTTCAAAGTGCTCATTATGAGTATAATTTCGCAAAGGCAGATTATAATAATCTGAATTTGTATTTAAATTCAATATTATGGAATGATATTCTTGATGATTCAAATTTATCGGGCATGTACAGTACGTTCATTTCAGTTTTAAAGACTGGAATCGAATTACATGTTCCTATTATAAAGCGAAAAGACCATAGAAAGCACCCATGGTTCAATATGCAGCTTTCTAAAATGAAAAACATCAAGAACAAAGCATTCAAAAAATATAAACTGACCGGAATGTCAGAAGATTTTTTATTGTTTTCTCGTCTTCGTAAAGAATATGAATTTCTTAATAAATTTTTGTACAATAATTATATATACTCAGTGGAATCGAGAATAAAAAATAACAGCAAAGCGTTCTGGGTTTTTATAAATTCAAAACGCAAAACTACTGAAATTCCTATTGGTATTGAATATGAAGGTGTTCGCTCAGATAATGTTCAATCATCTTGCGAACTGTTTGCCTCATATTTTAAGACTGTTTATTTGGATGACGTTTGTACTTCTGTTGTTAACCAATACGATGATATTTCTCCTATCACCGATTTGGGAATAATTTCCTTGACAGAAGATGAAGTATTGACGTCATCTCAAAAACTTGAACCCAAATTAAATCCGGGATTTGATGGTATACCATCCATATTAATTTCAAAATGTAGTTCATCTCTCTCGATTCCGCTCACATTGATTTTCAAATGATCCCTTTCGACTGGGAATTTTCTAAACTGTTGGAAATATTCTTTTGTAACGCCTATTCATAAGTCCGGTAGTAGGAATGTCCAATTTCGAAGATGTCAACGATTCCGAAATTATTTGAAAGTTTAGTGAAAGAAAAGATATACTTTTTTGTAAAGGAATCTTTATCCACCAATCAACATGGATTTATGAAAGGCAGGTCCACAGTAACGAATTTAACTGTATTTACCAATTTTGCCTTAACGGCAATAGAAGAAGGTTCACAGGTAGATGTAATCTATACAGATTTCGTTAAGGCTTTTGATCGGGTAGACCACAAATTGCTCACAAGAAAATTAGAAGCACTTGGTATCCATTCAACACTTAACAAGTGGATTGCATCCTACCTAAGTAACAGGATTCAGTTAATTAGAATAGGAAGACAGTTTGAAGCAAAGTC
Source organism: Cheilosia urbana (assembly GCA_946477585.1). Lineage (NCBI taxonomy): Eukaryota > Metazoa > Arthropoda > Insecta > Diptera > Syrphidae > Cheilosia > Cheilosia urbana. The sequence goes on from OX297857.1 coordinate 9,492,972, forward strand.
TGGTGTTCCTCAGGGAAGTCACTTGGGACCTTTGTTGTTTGCATTATTTGTGAACGATATTGATTCAAGGGTGTCTTTCTGTAAGTGTCTAGGGTTTGCTGATGACTGGAAGTTTTTTTGTAGAGTCAATTCTATAGCCGATTGCCATAAGCTACAGGTTGACATACATGCAATTACGGAGTGGTGTAATTATAATAATTTGCATTTGAACTTAGGGAAATGTAAGGTTTCGTCATTTTTTCACATTAGGTGGCCTATATTCTATGGTTACTCCATGGCTGGACACTTAATAACTAGATCTGAGGAAATTAAAGACTTGGGCGTCACGTTTGATTCGAAATTAAATTTCAATAAACACATAGACAGCACAATATCCAGAGCGAACTCTCTTCTTGGATTTATTAAGAGGAACAGCAAGGATTTTTCAGACATACATACTCTTAAAACCTTGCATTGTTCTTTAGTAAGATCTGTGTTGGAATACTGTTCTATTATTTGGTCACCAGCACATCAGGTGCATATAAATCGGATTGAACGTGTACAAAAGTCTTTTTCAAGATATTGCCTTCGTCACTTTAATGGGTCAGTGGAAATGCCCAGTTATGAAGAAAGATGTCGGATAATAAACTTAAAGTCCCTGGAAACGAGAAGACTTATTCAGGACATAACGTTTATAAAAGACATCGCTTCTGGAAGAATAAACTCAACGTTTTTACTGTCCAATCTCTCTTTTTACGTTCCGGGAATTCCGTTACGTGAGCATGGCTTGTTTTATGAACCTAATCATTCTACAAGCTATGGAAGGAATGAGCCTTTAACAAGGTGCATTTTTGCAAGGTGGAGTTTTAATTCAATATGCAATTCCGTTGATTCCAGTATTGATATTTCGATCAGCAGAATTGCATTTAAAAAAAGATTAAATGAATTGTTATAATTGCTCATAGGGTTTTTTAACTTTTGCTTAGAATTTTACAAATGTAATTATTAAAAGCACAAGTTTTTCCCTTAGGGTAAAGGAATACATTTTTTTCTTGCACACTAGGTGGAAGTTTTTTTTTGTTTTTCTCAATAAATTTTTGAATTCTTTTTTTTCTCTTCACTTGAAGAGTTTTTTGTATCTTAATATTAAATTAAATTAACATTTTTTTTTTGTTTTTTGATACATTTTTAAATTAATATTTTTTCTCTTCACTTGAAGAGTTTTTTTATTTTAATATTAAATTGAATTAATATTTTTCAGTTTTTTTTTTTTTTTTTTTTTTGATAAATTTTTAAATTACATTTTTTTCTCTTCACTTGAAGAGTTTTTTTTTATCTTAATATTAAATTTTTACCTCTTACTTTAAGAGTTTTTCTTAAATTATGTAATTATATAGTAATTATATAAATAAATAAATATTTAAATAGATATGCATTTTCAGATTACTATTCGATCTATCACAGTGGAACATATACCGGCATCAGTATCATTAAGTGGGGACATGTCAAATGCTCCCAAGGAGTTCATTGTCTATGTAAGAAAATTCGAATAAACTTTTGGCGCACAAGAATTCTTAACAATTTTAAGTAGGGTCAGAACGAATTGAAAGCAGAAGCGGAAATACTTTTGGGATCGTTTCAATAAAATAACTCCTTGAACCAAAGAGCACAAACGTTTTATTTGGACAATGACTTGTATGTTTCAGTAGCTATTTTCTTCTAGAATAAGATAAATCTATTTAGGTTGACTGGCGATATGCATTTTCAGATTACTATTCGATCTATCACAGTGGAACATATACCGGCATCAGTATCATTAAGTGGGGACTACCATCAATAAGGTAGAACGTCTGCAGTTTGAGGTGGAGGAGATAGCGGTAAGAATTAAGATGAGCTGTCAAAAAAGAATATTCAACAAACCATTAAACAATTATAGAAAGTGCTTGGGTCGGAATCCCGGAGAGACACTGCTGCCAAAAATCGATAGTTATGTGAAGAAACGTACCCAAGGTCTGTGGGATGAATTGGTCACGGTCAAGAAGAGCCTCGAGTCTATTGATTTAAGAAGTAGTTGTGGAATCTATAAAAATACACAGCACAATTTGCAAGTTACCACAAAAGAGGAACCTAATTTTGCATTAGAATCGTTTGGTAAGGAGTTAATATGCGTATTCGGATACGTATTTTTGAGTAATTAAAATTCAATTGTTTTAGGTGCCACAATAGAATATGTTGAGGATGTTCCCTATCATTCAGTAAATTTGTTTGCGAAGCTTTTTATAGGCCGATATAAATCAAATTTCCCGAGGTATATCTTGGACCCTTCAATGCAGCTAGGCTCTTGTTATGCATTCAAAGGCGATAAGTCCATCTTTACAATAAAGTTATCGCATGAGGTATGTTATGTGTGCGTTCAAGCGTTGCAGAAATTGTTTATAATATTGATTGTGTTGAGGCTATAAATATGGAGTCGATTCGTTGACTTGTATGTTTCAGTAGCTATTTTCTTCTAGAATAAGATAAATCTATTTAGGTTGACTGGCGATATGCATTTTCAGATTACTATTCGATCTATCACAGTGGAACATATACCGGCATCAGTATCATTAAGTGGGGACTACCATCAATAAGGTAGAACGTCTGCAGTTTGAGGTGGAGGAGATAGCGGTAAGAATTAAGATGAGCTGTCAAGAAAGAATATTCAACAAACCATTAAACAATTATAGAAAGTGCTTTTGGGTCGGAATCCAGGAGAGACACTGCTGACAAAAATCGATAGTTATGTGAAGAAACGTACCCAAGGTCTGTGGGATGAATTGGTCGCGGTCAAGAAGAGCCTCGAGTCTATTGATTTAAGCAGTAGTTGTGGAATCTATAAAAATACACAGCACAATTTGCAAGTTACCACAAAAGAGGAACCTAATTTTGCATTAGAATCGTTTGGTAAGGAGTTAATATGCGTATTCGGATACGTATTTTTGAGTAATTAAAATTCAATTGTTTTAGGTGCCACAATAGAATATGTTGAGGATGTTCCCTATCATTCAGTAAATTTGTTTGCGAAGCTTTTTATAGGCCGATATAAATCAAATTTCCCGAGGTATATCTTGGACCCTTCAATGCAGCTAGGCTCTTGTTATGCATTCAAAGGCGATAAGTCCATCTTTACAATAAAGTTATCGCATGAGGTATGCTATGTGTGCGTTCAAGCGTTGCAGAAATTGTTTATAATATTGATTGTGTTGAGGCTATTAATATGGAGTTGATTCGTTGACTTATATGTTTCAGTAGCTATTTTCTTCTAGAATAAGAGAAATCTATTTAGGTTGACTGAAGAGTGACTGTCAGTTCACTCGCAACTGTCAAAGCGACAACATTAAGTGCTCTATCCAAATTAATTGAAGTGTAAATCTTCTTTAATATTTTATACATAATATTCTTAATTCTTTCTTTTTAATATTCATTAAAATGGCATGTTCGGTGTGCAACACAGAAGTGATTGGTGAATTGGTAAACTGTGGTGGTATATGCAGAAAACAATTCTGCAAATTATGTACCAAGCTATCCGACGGGCAATATAAGTTGCTCGGAGAAAGCAAAAATTTGACATGGCGATGTGATTGTTGCTCTATGGGAAACAATTTCAGTCTCCTTTTCGCAAAACTTATCGACATAGAATCGAAATGTAGCGCGGAAAGGGTATCGAAGTTGATAGAGGATGTTTTTGCAAAGAATCTTAAGGAGCTGACCTCAAAGGTTCTTGCAGAAACAGCCAAAATCCAAAAGTGCGTCGATTTAATTGCTCATGCTCCCACAAATACTAATGACACCGGTACATCGAACAAACAAGGTGAGGAAAATAAAACTTTAATTAACATTAATACGGTGGAGAGTAAAATTAAATCCCCAGTAGTGGCAGGTACAAGTAAAGCCGCCAAAAAATTGCAACAGAAAGATGTGAACAAAATAAACACAGAAAAAAACAAAAACATAAGCCGCCGGCTAATAAAAGAAAAATTGATTAAACCTTCTAATCAATTTGTTATCAAAGCGGCTTCTTCCGTTCGTCACTTTCATCTTTCAAACGCTCATAATACAACAACTACTCAACAAGTTGTAGAGCATGTTGCAAAAACTATAAAAGTACCTCCCACTAATATTAAATGCAAAATGTTAGTCAAACGCAGTGTTGATATCTCGAAATTACGATTTGTTAATTTCAAAGTAAGCATTATTTCGGACAATGCAGATGACATTCTTAAGTCCAAGCATTGGCCAGCTAAAATGAAAATAAAAACATTCGTTCAAAAGAAAAAAAAAACGAAGGGGTCCACTTGCGAATGACGGAAACATAAAACAATTAAATTCTTGTGGTCACCATGGAGAACTTTCTGTTTACTTTCAGAATGTTGGCGGCACAAGAACAAAAACAAATCAATTATCACTCTCCATTTCTATTAAATTCATATAAAATAATTATGCTTGTAGAGACATGGCTTCATACGCACATTTTCTCACAAGAACTTTTCGGCAGCGAATACACTGTCTACCGACGTGATAGAAGTGCTCACACAGGTATGACAAGAGGAGGGGGAGTACTCATAGCAGTGCATCGCTCGCTTGTCTCGTTTGAAAAGCCGTTGCCGTTTGTCGATGACTCCATCGAACAGCTAGCGGTGAGTGTGTTGATGAGCAATGCTAACACCAACAACAATTTAAGTGAAATAATTTTTTCACTTTCTTACATTAGGCCAGCGAGTGCATGCAGCATGTATGTTTCACACACAAGCAACATCGAATTTCTTGCAAATAATTTGCGAGAAAATCAAATGTTGTTTGTTGCTGGTGATTTCAATTTAAGTCACGTTTGTTGGGAGTGGGATAGTAATGAAAATTGTATGATTCCCTCCCAAGTAAGAACCGATTATGAAGTGGTGTGTATTGACACACTTTTAAGTTGCGGGCTAATGCAAGTGAATCATATTCCAAATTCAATTAATAGGTATTTGGACTTAGTTTTTACTAGCAAGAACGGAGTTGTAGTTGTGTGTGAAGCACATTCTCTACTTTTGCCCACATCTGTTCACATAAGGCATAATGTTGTTAGTACCTATTACAACTGACAATTTTTTGCCATTTCAAAGTGCTCATTATGAGTATAATTTCGCAAAGGCAGATTATAATAATCTGAATTTGTATTTAAATTCAATATTATGGAATGATATTCTTGATGATTCAAATTTATCGGGCATGTACAGTACGTTCATTTCAGTTTTAAAGACTGGAATCGAATTACATGTTCCTATTATAAAGCGAAAAGACCATAGAAAGCACCCATGGTTCAATATGCAGCTTTCTAAAATGAAAAACATCAAGAACAAAGCATTCAAAAAATATAAACTGACCGGAATGTCAGAAGATTTTTTATTGTTTTCTCGTCTTCGTAAGGAATATGAATTTCTTAATAAATTTTTGTACAATAATTATATATACTCAGTGGAATCGAGAATAAAAAATAACAGCAAAGCGTTCTGGGTTTTTATAAATTCAAAACGCAAAACTACTGAAATTCCTATTGGTATTGAATATGAAGGTGTTCGCTCAGATAATGTTCAATCATCTTGCGAACTGTTTGCCTCATATTTTAAGACTGTTTATTTGGATGACGTTTGTACTTCTGTTGTTAACCAATACGATGATATTTCTCCTATCACCGATTTGGGAATAATTTCCTTGACAGAAGATGAAGTATTGACGTCATCTCAAAAACTTGAACCCAAATTAAATCCGGGATTTGATGGTATACCATCCATATTAATTTCAAAATGTAGTTCATCTCTCTCGATTCCGCTCACATTGATTTTCAAATGTTCCCTTTCGACTGGGAATTTTCTAAACTGTTGGAAATATTCTTTTGTAACGCCTATTCATAAGTCCGGTAGTAGGAATGTCCAATTTCGAAGATGTCAACGATTCCGAAATTATTTGAAAGTTTAGTGAAAGAAAAGATATACTTTTTTGTAAAGGAATCTTTATCCACCAATCAACATGGATTTATGAAAGGCAGGTCCACAGTAACGAATTTAACTGTATTTACCAATTTTGCCTTAACGGCAATAGAAGAAGGTTCACAGGTAGATGTAATCTATACAGATTTCGTTAAGGCTTTTGATCGGGTAGACCACAAATTGCTCACAAGAAAATTAGAAGCACTTGGTATCCATTCAACACTTAACAAGTGGATTGCATCCTACCTAAGTAACAGGATTCAGTTAATTAGAATAGGAAGACAGTTTGAAGCAAAGTCTGGTGTTCCTCAGGGAAGTCACTTGGGACCTTTGTTGTTTGCATTATTTGTGAACGATATTGATTCAAGGGTGTCTTTCTGTAAGTGTCTAGGGTTTGCTGATGACTGGAAGTTTTTTTGTAGAGTCAATTCTATAGCCGATTGCCATAAGCTACAGGTTGACATACATGCAATTACGGAGTGGTGTAATTATAATAATTTGCATTTGAACTTAGGGAAATGTAAGGTTTCGTCATTTTTTCACATTAGGTGGCCTATATTCTATGGTTACTCCATGGCTGGACACTTAATAACTAGATCTGAGGAAATTAAAGACTTGGGCGTCACGTTTGATTCGAAATTAAATTTCAATAAACACATAGACAGCACAATATCCAGAGCGAACTCTCTTCTTGGATTTATTAAGAGGAACAGCAAGGATTTTTCAGACATACATACTCTTAAAACCTTGCATTGTTCTTTAGTAAGATCTGTGTTGGAATACTGTTCTATTATTTGGTCACCAGCACATCAGGTGCATATAAATCGGATTGAACGTGTACAAAAGTCTTTTTCAAGATATTGCCTTCGTCACTTTAATGGGTCAGTGGAAATGCCCAGTTATGAAGAAAGATGTCGGATAATAAACTTAAAGTCCCTGGAAACGAGAAGACTTATTCAGGACATAACGTTTATAAAAGACATCGCTTCTGGAAGAATAAACTCAACGTTTTTACTGTCCAATCTCTCTTTTTACGTTCCGGGAATTCCGTTACGTGAGCATGGCTTGTTTTATGAACCTAATCATTCTACAAGCTATGGAAGGAATGAGCCTTTAACAAGGTGCATTTTTGCAAGGTGGAGTTTTAATTCAATATGCAATTCCGTTGATTCCAGTATTGATATTTCGATCAGCAGAATTGCATTTAAAAAAAGATTAAATGAATTGTTATAATTGCTCATAGGGTTTTTTAACTTTTGCTTAGAATTTTACAAATGTAATTATTAAAAGCACAAGTTTTTCCCTTAGGGTAAAGGAATACATTTTTTTCTTGCACACTAGGTGGAAGTTTTTTTTTGTTTTTCTCAATAAATTTTTGAATTCTTTTTTTTCTCTTCACTTGAAGAGTTTTTTGTATCTTAATATTAAATTAAATTAACATTTTTTTTTTGTTTTTTGATACATTTTTAAATTAATATTTTTTCTCTTCACTTGAAGAGTTTTTTTATTTTAATATTAAATTGAATTAATATTTTTCAGGTTTTTTTTTTTTTTTTTTTTTTGATAAATTTTTAAATTACATTTTTTTCTCTTCACTTGAAGAGTTTTTTTTTATCTTAATATTAAATTTTTACCTCTTACTTTAAGAGTTTTTCTTAAATTATGTAATTATATAGTAATTATATAAATAAATAAATATTTAAATAGATATGCATTTTCAGATTACTATTCGATCTATCACAGTGGAACATATACCGGCATCAGTATCATTAAGTGGGGACATGTCAAATGCTCCCAAGGAGTTCATTGTCTATGTAAGAAAATTCGAATAAACTTTTGGCGCACAAGAATTCTTAACAATTTTAAGTAGGGTCAGAACGAATTGAAAGCAGAAGCGGAAATACTTTTGGGATCGTTTCAATAAAATAACTCCTTGAACCAAAGAGCACAAACGTTTTATTTGGACAATGACTTGTATGTTTCAGTAGCTATTTTCTTCTAGAATAAGATAAATCTATTTAGGTTGACTGGCGATATGCATTTTCAGATTACTATTCGATCTATCACAGTGGAACATATACCGGCATCAGTATCATTAAGTGGGGACTACCATCAATAAGGTAGAACGTCTGCAGTTTGAGGTGGAGGAGATAGCGGTAAGAATTAAGATGAGCTGTCAAGAAAGAATATTCAACAAACCATTAAACAATTATAGAAAGTGCTTTTGGGTCGGAATCCAGGAGAGACACTGCTGCCAAAAATCGATAGTTATGTGAAGAAACGTACCCAAGGTCTGTGGGATGAATTGGTCGCGGTCAAGAAGAGCCTCGAGTCTATTGATTTAAGCAGTAGTTGTGGAATCTATAAAAATACACAGCACAATTTGCAAGTTACCAAAAAAGAGGAACCTAATTTTGCATTAGAATCGTTTGGTAAGGAGTTAATATGCGTATTCGGATACGTATTTTTGAGTAATTAAAATTCAATTGTTTTAGGTGCCACAATAGAATATGTTGAGGATGTTCCCTATCATTCAGTAAATTTGTTTGCGAAGCTTTTTATAGGCCGATATAAATCAAATTTCCCGAGGTATATCTTGGACCCTTCAATGCAGCTAGGCTCTTGTTATGCATTCAAAGGCGATAAGTCCATCTTTACAATAAAGTTATCGCATGAGGTATGCTATGTGTGCGTTCAAGCGTTGCAGAAATTGTTTATAATATTGATTGTGTTGAGGCTATTAATATGGAGTTGATTCGTTGACTTATATGTTTCAGTAGCTATTTTCTTCTAGAATAAGAGAAATCTATTTAGGTTGACTGAAGAGTGACTGTCAGTTCACTCGCAACTGTCAAAGCGACAACATTAAGTGCTCTATCCAAATTAATTGAAGTGTAAATCTTCTTTAATATTTTATACATAATATTCTTAATTCTTTCTTTTTAATATTCATTAAAATGGCATGTTCGGTGTGCAACACAGAAGTGATTGGTGAATTGGTAAACTGTGGTGGTATATGCAGAAAACAATTCTGCAAATTATGTACCAAGCTATCCGACGGGCAATATAAGTTGCTCGGAGAAAGCAAAAATTTGACATGGCGATGTGATTGTTGCTCTATGGGAAACAATTTCAGTCTCCTTTTCGCAAAACTTATCGACATAGAATCGAAATGTAGCGCGGAAAGGGTATCGAAGTTGATAGAGGATGTTTTTGCAAAGAATCTTAAGGAGCTGACCTCAAAGGTTCTTGCAGAAACAGCCAAAATCCAAAAGTGCGTCGATTTAATTGCTCATGCTCCCACAAATACTAATGACACCGGTACATCGAACAAACAAGGTGAGGAAAATAAAACTTTAATTAACATTAATACGGTGGAGAGTAAAATTAAATCCCCAGTAGTGGCAGGTACAAGTAAAGCCGCCAAAAAATTGCAACAGAAAGATGTGAACAAAATAAACACAGAAAAAAACAAAAACATAAGCCGCCGGCTAATAAAAGAAAAATTGATTAAACCTTCTAATCAATTTGTTATCAAAGCGGCTTCTTCCGTTCGTCACTTTCATCTTTCAAACGCTCATAATACAACAACTACTCAACAAGTTGTAGAGCATGTTGCAAAAACTATAAAAGTACCTCCCACTAATATTAAATGCAAAATGTTAGTCAAACGCAGTGTTGATATCTCGAAATTACGATTTGTTAATTTCAAAGTAAGCATTATTTCGGACAATGCAGATGACATTCTTAAGTCCAAGCATTGGCCAGCTAAAATGAAAATAAAAACATTCGTTCAAAAGAAAAAAAAAACGAAGGGGTCCACTTGCGAATGACGGAAACATAAAACAATTAAATTCTTGTGGTCACCATGGAGAACTTTCTGTTTACTTTCAGAATGTTGGCGGCACAAGAACAAAAACAAATCAATTATCACTCTCCATTTCTATTAAATTCATATAAAATAATTATGCTTGTAGAGACATGGCTTCATACGCACATTTTCTCACAAGAACTTTTCGGCAGCGAATACACTGTCTACCGACGTGATAGAAGTGCTCACACAGGTATGACAAGAGGAGGGGGAGTACTCATAGCAGTGCATCGCTCGCTTGTCTCGTTTGAAAAGCCGTTGCCGTTTGTCGATGACTCCATCGAACAGCTAGCGGTGAGTGTGTTGATGAGCAATGCTAACACCAACAACAATTTAAGTGAAATAATTTTTTCACTTTCTTACATTAGGCCAGCGAGTGCATGCAGCATGTATGTTTCACACACAAGCAACATCGAATTTCTTGCAAATAATTTGCGAGAAAATCAAATGTTGTTTGTTGCTGGTGATTTCAATTTAAGTCACGTTTGTTGGGAGTGGGATAGTAATGAAAATTGTATGATTCCCTCCCAAGTAAGAACCGATTATGAAGTGGTGTGTATTGACACACTTTTAAGTTGCGGGCTAATGCAAGTGAATCATATTCCAAATTCAATTAATAGGTATTTGGACTTAGTTTTTACTAGCAAGAACGGAGTTGTAGTTGTGTGTGAAGCACATTCTCTACTTTTGCCCACATCTGTTCACATAAGGCATAATGTTGTTAGTACCTATTACAACTGACAATTTTTTGCCATTTCAAAGTGCTCATTATGAGTATAATTTCGCAAAGGCAGATTATAATAATCTGAATTTGTATTTAAATTCAATATTATGGAATGATATTCTTGATGATTCAAATTTATCGGGCATGTACAGTACGTTCATTTCAGTTTTAAGGACTGGAATCGAATTACATGTTCCTATTATAAAGCGAAAAGACCATAGAAAGCACCCATGGTTCAATATGCAGCTTTCTAAAATGAAAAACATCAAGAACAAAGCATTCAAAAAATATAAACTGACCGGAATGTCAGAAGATTTTTTATTGTTTTCTCGTCTTCGTAAAGAATATGAATTTCTTAATAAATTTTTGTACAATAATTATATATACTCAGTGGAATCGAGAATAAAAAATAACAGCAAAGCGTTCTGGGTTTTTATAAATTCAAAACGCAAAACTACTGAAATTCCTATTGGTATTGAATATGAAGGTGTTCGCTCAGATAATGTTCAATCATCTTGCGAACTGTTTGCCTCATATTTTGAGACTGTTTATTTGGATGACGTTTGTACTTCTGTTGTTAACCAATACGATGATATTTCTCCTATCACCGATTTGGGAATAATTTCCTTGACAGAAGATAAAGTATTGACGTCATCTCAAAAACTTGAACCCAAATTAAATCCGGGATTTGATGGTATACCATCCATATTAATTTCAAAATGTAGTTCATCTCTCTCGATTCCGCTCACATTGATTTTCAAATTATCCCTTTCGACTGGGAATTTTCTAAACTGTTGGAAATATTCTTTTGTAACGCCTATTCATAAGTCCGGTAGTAGGAATGTGGTAACAAACTATCGTCCAATTTCGAAGATGTCAACGATTCCGAAATTATTTGAAAGTTTAGTGAAAGAAAAGATATACTTTTTTGTAAAGGAATCTTTATCCACCAATCAACATGGATTTATGAAAGGCAGGTCCACAGTAACGAATTTAACTGTATTTACCAATTTTGCCTTAACGGCAATAGAAGAAGGTTCACAGGTAGATGTAATCCATACAGATTTCGTTAAGGCTTTTGATCGGGTAGACCACAAATTGCTCACAAGAAAATTAGAAGCACTTGGTATCCATTCAACACTTAACAAGTGGATTGCATCCTACCTAAGTAACAGGATTCAGTTAATTAGAATAGGAAATACTTTTTCTAGACAGTTTGAAGCAAAGTCTGGTGTTCCTCAGGGAAGTCACTTGGGACCTTTGTTGTTTGCATTATTTGTGAACGATATTGATTCAAGGGTGTCTTTCTGTAAGTGTCTAGGATTTGCTGATGACTGGAAGTTTTTTTGTAGAGTCAATTCTATAGCCGATTGCCATAAGCTACAGGTTGACATACATGCAATTACGGAGTGGTGTAATTATAATAATTTGCATTTGAACTTAGGGAAATGTAAGGTTTCGTCATTTTTTCACATTAGGTGGCCTATATTCTATGGTTACTCCATGGCTGGACACTTAATAACTAGATCTGAGGAAATTAAAGACTTGGGCGTCACGTTTGATTCGAAATTAAATTTCAATAAACACATAGACAGCACAATATCCAGAGCGAACTCTCTTCTTGGATTTATTAAGAGGAACAGCAAGGATTTTTCAGACATACATACTCTTAAAACCTTGCATTGTTCTTTAGTAAGATCTGTGTTGGAATACTGTTCTATTATTTGGTCACCAGCACATCAGGTGCATATAAATCGGATTGAACGTGTACAAAAGTCTTTTTCAAGATATTGCCTTCGTCACTTTAATGGGTCAGTGGAAATGCCCAGTTATGAAGAAAGATGTCGGATAATAAACTTAAAGTCCCTGGAAACGAGAAGACTTATTCAGGACATAACGTTTATAAAAGACATCGCTTCTGGAAGAATAAACTCAACGTTTTTACTGTCCAATCTCTCTTTTTACGTTCCGGGAATTCCGTTACGTGAGCATGGCTTGTTTTATGAACCTAATCATTCTACAAGCTATGGAAGGAATGAGCCTTTAACAAGGTGCATTTTTGCAAGGTGGAGTTTTAATTCAATATGCAATTCCGTTGATTCCAGTATTGATATTTCGATCAGCAGAATTGCATTTAAAAAAAGATTAAATGAATTGTTATAATTGCTCATAGGGTTTTTTAACTTTTGCTTAGAATTTTACAAATGTAATTATTAAAAGCACAAGTTTTTCCCTTAGGGTAAAGGAATACATTTTTTTCTTGCACACTAGGTGGAAGTTTTTTTTTGTTTTTCTCAATAAATTTTTGAATTCTTTTTTTTCTCTTCACTTGAAGAGTTTTTTGTATCTTAATATTAAATTAAATTAACATTTTTTTTTTTGTTTTTTGATACATTTTTAAATTAATATTTTTTCTCTTCACTTGAAGAGTTTTTTTATTTTAATATTAAATTGAATTAATATTTTTCAGGTTTTTTTTTTTTTTTTTTTTTGATAAATTTTTAAATTACATTTTTTTCTCTTCACTTGAAGAGTTTTTTTTTATCTTAATATTAAATTTTTACCTCTTACTTTAAGAGTTTTTCTTAAATTATGTAATTATATAGTAATTATATAAATAAATAAATATTTAAATAGATATGCATTTTCAGATTACTATTCGATCTATCACAGTGGAACATATACCGGCATCAGTATCATTAAGTGGGGACATGTCAAATGCTCCCAAGGAGTTCATTGTCTATGTAAGAAAATTCGAATAAACTTTTGGCGCACAAGAATTCTTAACAATTTTAAGTAGGGTCAGAACGAATTGAAAGCAGAAGCGGAAATACTTTTGGGATCGTTTCAATAAAATAACTCCTTGAACCAAAGAGCACAAACGTTTTATTTGGACAATGTAAAAAGTTATAGATATTGCAAAATAAATGTGATGTCTAATTATGGAAACCCGAAAACTCAACTCAACTCAAACTCGTATATACAGGTAGGAAAGATTAATCATGAAATTGCGAGTGTTCGTGTACGTTTTAATTTAACTATCTTCTTTCAGAGTTGCAGTTCATGGTAAATTATAACTATACCGTGAGATCGACTATATATTGTTAACTACCCCACGTATATAGTGGCGGCCCATCTACTTGAGTGTTTAACTTTTTCTTTTGACAACCAACATATCTTTTTCATTTTTTATTATTCATTCGCTTTGAGGTTTGAGTAGAGTCGACAGCTGAGAACGAGAACGAGTAGAGTTAAGAGTTTAGTTTTTCATGCGAATCATTTCTTTTTAATTACCAAGTTCTTTCATTAATTGTGAAACATTTATTTTACTTAACTAAAATTATAAATATATCATAATAAACAACAATTATATTACTTAATAAATAGTAATTTAACATTCAGAAGTGGGATAGCATCGAATTGCACAGTGATTGCGTCATCCTATTGGAATGTTTCAAGGACAACAAATGATATGTCGTTTTCCATTGGTTTCACTCGGGGATCGACTCAATCTGAAATCCAATGGAACAAGAAAACTGCTTCTGGTTGAATCCACAAAAGTATTGGTGAAATGCCAAAAAATAATCTACGGCAGCTGTCATCTGACTTGTATAAAATACATGCTTCTTGAGTGGATTCTGACTTCAAATCCAGAAGCAAAATTCTCTTCTCAGAATCAGCAGAAGAGTATTTTTTCTGCCAATGGAACAGTTTCAGAAGCGAATTTTTCGATTCCGGACTCTCCCGGACGCTTCTTTTTGCCCAATGGAAAACGACAATAGATACAATCAACGAGGGAGAAAACGAGATAACCATTCAGGCAATTCAGAAATTATACTCCATAGACGAACAATAAAGCATCCGCTTCCTGTTGTATTCAATAACTGAATGTCCACTGCTCCTTAATTGCCGATTGCCGTCAAATCATAGTTTACTTTAAATTAATGGTGTAGTTTAAAGTAACTAAATTCGAAATGCTGCATTGAACTGGTAATCCATGGTCATTGAAGCAATCTGTTTTGCTTGTTGGTTTTACATGGATAAATTGGTATTGGTTTTCAACTTTTAGTATAATGTACCTATACAAATTGACTAGGCTAGGTGACTAATGGTGGTGATTAATAAATATTTAAATGCGTTGGCTCAACAAACAATGTAAACAATGTCTGTTTTCTTAAATTTATTTCACATAAATGATGACTGTCTTCTCGGATTCATACTCGTAGTATGCATCGTTGTCTGGGTTAAACTCGGGTTTTACATGGAATGACCAGTATAAACTATGTATAGAGTCCTAGAGGGACCAGCTGCTCCTATTTGTTTTTATTTACCTACTTATTAACAAAAGAAAAACACTTTGTTATTTTTTAATATTTTAAGGAACATTTGATTTCGGTACTGTGACTGAAAAAAGTAAATATTATTGACAGCTAAAATGTTTCGAAGATCAAACTAATTTATTTCTTTTTATATTTATTTATTTGAAATGAGTAATCCAGCTAGAATCTGTGTCTGTTACTTGATAACCGCAATCTTAATCACAGTATTTGTATATTCCCTCGTGTCTACGCATTTCGCGTCCATCAATAAGGTAGAACGTCTGCAGTTTGAGGTGGAGGAGATAGCGGTAAGAATTAAGATGAGCTGTCAAGAAAGAATATTCAACAAACCATTAAACAATTATAGAAAGTGCTTTTGGGTCGGAATCCCGGAGAGACACTGCTGCCAAAAATCGATAGTTATGTGAAGAAACGTACCCAAAGTCTGTGGGATGAATTGGTCGCGGTCAAGAAGAGCCTCGAGTCTATTGATTTAAGCAGTAGTTGTGGAATCTATAAAAATACACAGCACAATTTGCAAGTTACCACAAAAGAGGAACCTAATTTTGCATTAGAATCGTTTGGTAAGGAGTTAATATGCGTATTCGGATACGTATTTTTGAGTAATTAAAATTCAATTGTTTTAGGTGCCACAATAGAATATGTTGAGGATGTTCCCTATCATTCAGTAAATTTGTTTGCGAAGCTTTTTATAGGCCGATATAAATCAAATTTCCCGAGGTATATCTTGGACCCTTCAATGCAGCTAGGCTCTTGTTATGCATTCAAAGGCGATAAGTCCATCTTTACAATAAAGTTATCGCATGAGGTATGTTATGTGTGCGTTCAAGCGTTGCAGAAATTGTTTATAATATTGATTGTGTTGAGGCTATAAATATGGAGTCGATTCGTTGACTTGTATGTTTCAGTAGCTATTTTCTTCTAGAATAAGATAAATCTATTTAGGTTGACTGGCGATATGCATTTTCAGATTACTATTCGATCTATCACAGTGGAACATATACCGGCATCAGTATCATTAAGTGGGGACGTCCATCAATAAGGTAGAACGTCTGCAGTTTGAGGTGGAGGAGATAGCGGTAAGAATTAAGATGAGCTGTCAAGAAAGAATATTCAACAAACCATTAAACAATTATAGAAAGTGCTTTTGGGTCGGAATCCCGGAGAGACACTGCTGCCAAAAATCGATAGTTATGTGAAGAAACGTACCCAAGGTCTGTGGGATGAATTGGTCACGGTCAAGAAGAGCCTCGAGTCTATTGATTTAAGAAGTAGTTGTGGAATCTATAAAAATACACAGCACAATTTGCAAGTTACCACAAAAGAGGAACCTAATTTTGCATTAGAATCGTTTGGTAAGGAGTTAATATGCGTATTCGGATACGTATTTTTGAGTAATTAAAATTCAATTGTTTTAGGTGCCACAATAGAATATGTTGAGGATGTTCCCTATCATTCAGTAAATTTGTTTGCGAAGCTTTTTATAGGCCGATATAAATCAAATTTCCCGAGGTATATCTTGGACCCTTCAATGCAGCTAGGCTCTTGTTATGCATTCAAAGGCGATAAGTCCATCTTTACAATAAAGTTATCGCATGAGGTATGTTATGTGTGCGTTCAAGCGTTGCAGAAATTGTTTATAATATTGATTGTGTTGAGGCTATAAATATGGAGTCGATTCGTTGACTTGTATGTTTCAGTAGCTATTTTCTTCTAGAATAAGATAAATCTATTTAGGTTGACTGGCGATATGCATTTTCAGATTACTATTCGATCTATCACAGTGGAACATATACCGGCATCAGTATCATTAAGTGGGGACGTCCATCAATAAGGTAGAACGTCTGCAGTTTGAGGTGGAGGAGATAGCGGTAAGAATTAAGATGAGCTGTCAAGAAAGAATATTCAACAAACCATTAAACAATTATAGAAAGTGCTTTTGGGTCGGAATCCAGGAGAGACACTGCTGCCAAAAATCGATAGTTATGTGAAGAAACGTACCCAAGGTCTGTGGGATGAATTGGTCGCGGTCAAGAAGAGCCTCGAGTCTATTGATTTAAGCAGTAGTTGTGGAATCTATAAAAATACACAGCACAATTTGCAAGTTACCACAAAAGAGGAACCTAATTTTGCATTAGAATCGTTTGGTAAGGAGTTAATATGCGTATTCGGATACGTATTTTTGAGTAATTAAAATTCAATTGTTTTAGGTGCCACAATAGAATATGTTGAGGATGTTCCCTATCATTCAGTAAATTTGTTTGCGAAGCTTTTTATAGGCCGATATAAATCAAATTTCCCGAGGTATATCTTGGACCCTTCAATGCAGCTAGGCTCTTGTTATGCATTCAAAGGCGATAAGTCCATCTTTACAATAAAGTTATCGCATGAGGTATGTTATGTGTGCGTTCAAGCGTTGCAGAAATTGTTTATAATATTGATTGTGTTGAGGCTATTAATATGGAGTTGATTCGTTGACTTATATGTTTCAGTAGCTATTTTCTTCTAGAATAAGAGAAATCTATTTAGGTTGACTGAAGAGTGACTGTCAGTTCACTCGCAGCTGTCAAAGCGACAACATTAAGTGCTCTATCCAAATTAATTGAAGTGTAAATCTTCTTTAATATTTTATACATAATATTCTTAATTCTTTCTTTTTAATATTCATTAAAATGGCATGTTCGGTGTGCAACACAGAAGTGATTGGTGAATTGGTAAACTGTGGTGGTATATGCAGAAAACAATTCTGCAAATTATGTACCAAGCTATCCGACGGGCAATATAAGTTGCTCGGAGAAAGCAAAAATTTGACATGGCGATGTGATTGTTGCTCTATGGGAAACAATTTCAGTCTCCTTTTCGCAAAACTTATCGACATAGAATCGAAATGTAGCGCGGAAAGGGTATCGAAGTTGATAGAGGATGTTTTTGCAAAGAATCTTAAGGAGCTGACCTCAAAGGTTCTTGCAGAAACAGCCAAAATCCAAAAGTGCGTCGATTTAATTGCTCATGCTCCCACAAATACTAATGACACCGGTACATCGAACAAACAAGGTGAGGAAAATAAAACTTTAATTAACATTAATACGGTGGAGAGTAAAATTAAATCCCCAGTAGTGGCAGGTACAAGTAAAGCCGCCAAAAAATTGCAACAGAAAGATGTGAACAAAATAAACACAGAAAAAAACAAAAACATAAGCCGCCGGCTAATAAAAGAAAAATTGATTAAACCTTCTAATCAATTTGTTATCAAAGCGGCTTCTTCCGTTCGTCACTTTCATCTTTCAAACGCTCATAATACAACAACTACTCAACAAGTTGTAGAGCATGTTGCAAAAACTATAAAAGTACCTCCCACTAATATTAAATGCAAAATGTTAGTCAAACGCAGTGTTGATATCTCGAAATTACGATTTGTTAATTTCAAAGTAAGCATTATTTCGGACAATGCAGATGACATTCTTAAGTCCAAGCATTGGCCAGCTAAAATGAAAATAAAAACATTCGTTCAAAAGAAAAAAAAAACGAAGGGGTCCACTTGCGAATGACGGAAACATAAAACAATTAAATTCTTGTGGTCACCATGGAGAACTTTCTGTTTACTTTCAGAATGTTGGCGGCACAAGAACAAAAACAAATCAATTATCACTCTCCATTTCTATTAAATTCATATAAAATAATTATGCTTGTAGAGACATGGCTTCATACGCACATTTTCTCACAAGAACTTTTCGGCAGCGAATACACTGTCTACCGACGTGATAGAAGTGCTCACACAGGTATGACAAGAGGAGGGGGAGTACTCATAGCAGTGCATCGCTCGCTTGTCTCGTTTGAAAAGCCGTTGCCGTTTGTCGATGACTCCATCGAACAGCTAGCGGTGAGTGTGTTGATGAGCAATGCTAACACCAACAACAATTTAAGTGAAATAATTTTTTCACTTTCTTACATTAGGCCAGCGAGTGCATGCAGCATGTATGTTTCACACACAAGCAACATCGAATTTCTTGCAAATAATTTGCGAGAAAATCAAATGTTGTTTGTTGCTGGTGATTTCAATTTAAGTCACGTTTGTTGGGAGTGGGATAGTAATGAAAATTGTATGATTCCCTCCCAAGTAAGAACCGATTATGAAGTGGTGTGTATTGACACACTTTTAAGTTGCGGGCTAATGCAAGTGAATCATATTCCAAATTCAATTAATAGGTATTTGGACTTAGTTTTTACTAGCAAGAACGGAGTTGTAGTTGTGTGTGAAGCACATTCTCTACTTTTGCCCACATCTGTTCACATAAGGCATAATGTTGTTAGTACCTATTACAACTGACAATTTTTTGCCATTTCAAAGTGCTCATTATGAGTATAATTTCGCAAAGGCAGATTATAATAATCTGAATTTGTATTTAAATTCAATATTATGGAATGATATTCTTGATGATTCAAATTTATCGGGCATGTACAGTACGTTCATTTCAGTTTTAAAGACTGGAATCGAATTACATGTTCCTATTATAAAGCGAAAAGACCATAGAAAGCACCCATGGTTCAATATGCAGCTTTCTAAAATGAAAAACATCAAGAACAAAGCATTCAAAAAATATAAACTGACCGGAATGTCAGAAGATTTTTTATTGTTTTCTCGTCTTCGTAAAGAATATGAATTTCTTAATAAATTTTTGTACAATAATTATATATACTCAGTGGAATCGAGAATAAAAAATAACAGCAAAGCGTTCTGGGTTTTTATAAATTCAAAACGCAAAACTACTGAAATTCCTATTGGTATTGAATATGAAGGTGTTCGCTCAGATAATGTTCAATCATCTTGCGAACTGTTTGCCTCATATTTTAAGACTGTTTATTTGGATGACGTTTGTACTTCTGTTGTTAACCAATACGATGATATTTCTCCTATCACCGATTTGGGAATAATTTCCTTGACAGAAGATGAAGTATTGACGTCATCTCAAAAACTTGAACCCAAATTAAATCCGGGATTTGATGGTATACCATCCATATTAATTTCAAAATGTAGTTCATCTCTCTCGATTCCGCTCACATTGATTTTCAAATGATCCCTTTCGACTGGGAATTTTCTAAACTGTTGGAAATAATCTTTTGTAACGCCTATTCATAAGTCCGGTAGTAGGAATGTCCAATTTCGAAGATGTCAACGATTCCGAAATTATTTGAAAGTTTAGTGAAAGAAAAGATATACTTTTTTGTAAAGGAATCTTTATCCACCAATCAACATGGATTTATGAAAGGCAGGTCCACAGTAACGAATTTAACTGTATTTACCAATTTTGCCTTAACGGCAATAGAAGAAGGTTCACAGGTAGATGTAATCTATACAGATTTCGTTAAGGCTTTTGATCGGGTAGACCACAAATTGCTCACAAGAAAATTAGAAGCACTTGGTATCCATTCAACACTTAACAAGTGGATTGCATCCTACCTAAGTAACAGGATTCAGTTAATTAGAATAGGAAGACAGTTTGAAGCAAAGTCTGGTGTTCCTCAGGGAAGTCACTTGGGACCTTTGTTGTTTGCATTATTTGTGAACGATATTGATTCAAGGGTGTCTTTCTGTAAGTGTCTAGGGTTTGCTGATGACTGGAAGTTTTTTTGTAGAGTCAATTCTATAGCCGATTGCCATAAGCTACAGGTTGACATACATGCAATTACGGAGTGGTGTAATTATAATAATTTGCATTTGAACTTAGGGAAATGTAAGGTTTCGTCATTTTTTCACATTAGGTGGCCTATATTCTATGGTTACTCCATGGCTGGACACTTAATAACTAGATCTGAGGAAATTAAAGACTTGGGCGTCACGTTTGATTCGAAATTAAATTTCAATAAACACATAGACAGCACAATATCCAGAGCGAACTCTCTTCTTGGATTTATTAAGAGGAACAGCAAGGATTTTTCAGACATACATACTCTTAAAACCTTGCATTGTTCTTTAGTAAGATCTGTGTTGGAATACTGTTCTATTATTTGGTCACCAGCACATCAGGTGCATATAAATCGGATTGAACGTGTACAAAAGTCTTTTTCAAGATATTGCCTTCGTCACTTTAATGGGTCAGTGGAAATGCCCAGTTATGAAGAAAGATGTCGGATAATAAACTTAAAGTCCCTGGAAACGAGAAGACTTATTCAGGACATAACGTTTATAAAAGACATCGCTTCTGGAAGAATAAACTCAACGTTTTTACTGTCCAATCTCTCTTTTTACGTTCCGGGAATTCCGTTACGTGAGCATGGCTTGTTTTATGAACCTAATCATTCTACAAGCTATGGAAGGAATGAGCCTTTAACAAGGTGCATTTTTGCAAGGTGGAGTTTTAATTCAATATGCAATTCCGTTGATTCCAGTATTGATATTTCGATCAGCAGAATTGCATTTAAAAAAAGATTAAATGAATTGTTATAATTGCTCATAGGGTTTTTTAACTTTTGCTTAGAATTTTACAAATGTAATTATTAAAAGCACAAGTTTTTCCCTTAGGGTAAAGGAATACATTTTTTTCTTGCACACTAGGTGGAAGTTTTTTTTTGTTTTTCTCAATAAATTTTTGAATTCTTTTTTTTCTCTTCACTTGAAGAGTTTTTTGTATCTTAATATTAAATTAAATTAACATTTTTTTTTTGTTTTTTGATACATTTTTAAATTAATATTTTTTTTCTTCACTTGAAGAGTTTTTTTATTTTAATATTAAATTGAATTAATATTTTCCAGGTGTTTTTTTTTTTTTTTTTTTGATAAATTTTTAAATTACATTTTTTTCTCTTCACTTGAAGAGTTTTTTTTTATCTTAATATTAAATTTTTACCTCTTACTTTAAGAGTTTTTTTTAAATTATGTAATTATATAGTAATTATATAAATAAATAAATATTTAAATAGATATGCATTTTCAGATTACTATTCGATCTATCACAGTGGAACATATACCGGCATCAGTATCATTAAGTGGGGATTTGTCAAATGCTCCCAAGGAGTTCATTGTCTATGTAAGAAAATTCGAATAAACTTTTGGCGCACAAGAATTCTTAACAATTTTAAGTAGGGTCAGAACGAATTGAAAGCAGAAGCGGAAATACTTTTGGGATCGTTTCAATAAAATAACTCCTTGAACCAAAGAGCACAAACGTTTTATTTGGACAATGTAAAAAGTTATAGATATTGCAAAATAAATGTGATGTCTAATTATGGAAACCCGAAAACTCAACTCAACTCAAACTCGTATATACAGGTAGGAAAGATTAATCATGAAATTGCGAGTGTTCGTGTACGTTTTAATTTAACTATCTTCTTTCAGAGTTGCAGTTCATGGTAAATTATAACTATACCGTGAGATCGACTATATATTGTTAACTACCCCACGTATATAGTGGCGGCCCATCTACTTGAGTGTTTAACTTTTTCTTTTGACAACCAACATATCTTTTTCATTTTTTATTATTCATTCGCTTTGAGGTTTGAGTAGAGTCGACAGCTGAGAACGAGAACGAGTAGAGTTAAGAGTTTAGTTTTTCATGCGAATCATTTCTTTTTAATTACCAAGTTCTTTCATTAATTGTGAAACATTTATTTTACTTAACTAAAATTATAAATATATCATAATAAACAACAATTATATTACTTAATAAATAGTAATTTAACATTCAGAAGTGGGATAGCATCGAATTGCACAGTGATTGCGTCATCCTATTGGAATGTTTCAAGGACAACAAATGATATGTCTTTTCCATTGGTTTCACTCGGGGATCGACTCAATCTGAAATCCAATGGAACAAGAAAACTGCTTCTGGTTGAATCCACAAAAGTATTGGTGAAATGCCAAAAAATAATCTACGGCAGCTGTCATCTGACTTGTATAAAATACATGCTTCTTGAGTGGATTCTGACTTCAAATCCAGAAGCAAAATTCTCTTCTCAGAATCAGCAGAAGAGTATTTTTTCTGCCAATGGAACAGTTTCAGAAGCGAATTTTTCGATTCCGGACTCTCCCGGACGCTTCTTTTTGCCCAATGGAAAACGACAATAGATACAATCAACGAGGGAGAAAACGAGATAACCATTCAGGCAATTCAGAAATTATACTCCATAGACGAACAATAAAGCATCCGCTTCCTGTTGTATTCAATAACTGAATGTCCACTGCTCCTTAATTGCCGATTGCCGTCAAATCATAGTTTACTTTAAACTAATGGTGTAGTTTAAAGTAACTAAATTCGAAATGCTGCATTGAACTGGTAATCCATGGTCATTGAAGCAATCTGTTTTGCTTGTTGGTTTTTCTGTACTGTCTGCTAGTGAATAAAAAGAAGAGAAGAGAAAAAAAGAAGAAAAAAAAAATTTTTTTTTTGTGTGGACCGAATTTTCTGCGCCACACTGTACCAGACCACCACTCGTTGCATCGCATTAATAGAAATGCCACGAATACAAAGCATTTTTTTTGGTGTAGACTGCGCCGTAGGATCACGCCACCGTATGGAATTTTCCATGACCAAGCATACCCAAGCATAGAATTTGCTTGGGCAGCGGTAACTTGTTGACACAAAATTTGCTTGGGCAGCGGTACTTTCCTCGCACAATGTAGCTAAGCGCATTAAGCACCAGGTGCCCACTCCAAGCCAGCAACCAACAGGCAATTGCATATACGCACATACATACAGTGTGTATTGCGCAAAGCCAGTGGCTCCGTTGTATATATGATACATTGTGCTATGTGACTGGGCATGGCAGGGGTACTCGTACGAGAGAGTGAAGCGGGCAGACAACAGCATTCGTCGGCTAAAGATAGGGTCTCCATATCAGTGCTGGGGGATCATGTGGGAAAAATCCCTTTTTGTGGGAATTTCGACCTTAAAAGGGAAAAAGGGAAAAACGTGTCGTTTTGTGGGAATTGTTTGAATTCGTGGCAATTTGCCTTGTACCTCAAAAAAAACAGGTAATAACGAAAGGTCCGATTTAAAAAAAAAAACTAACGAATCTTACAAAATAAGATAACAAATCCAAATTCATTGCGTCAGGTTTCATTAAACCTGACAAGTTAGACGATAGTATTTATGACGATGCATACAATATAAGCGATTGTATTTTACCAATAGAGGATATATATTTCGGTCCAAAATGTTCAGAACTTTTTGAAGATAGTTCCATAGACGGAAATATTATCACCGAAGCGAAACAAAACTGTTCAAGTTTTTATATAATAGCTTTTGTTGAAATGAAAAAAAGATTTCCTCTCAAAGATGAGTTACTTAAACAAATGGAATTTCTAAATCCAAATGTCGCCCTAAATTTAACTGAAAGAAAACACTGCAAAAACTTACAAAATTTAAATCAAATCCTGAATTTATTTAGTTCGAAAGTTATGTATGAGTGGCGAACACTTCCTTCTTATTTTAATGAAACACAAAAGGAAAAGCTTGTTTTATTAACAGTCGAAGAATTTTGGAATAAAATTTTATGTTTAAAAGATACTAATGGAGAGTATGTATAACCAAATTTAAAAAAAAATTGTTAAGTTTGCGTTAGCTCTTCCGCATTCAAATGCAGAGGCAGAACGAATTTTCAGCATAGTCACTGATGTGAAAACCAAAAAGCGAAATTGTATGAGTAACAGTACACTAAATTCAATTTGTGTTTTTCGATCAGCTTTGATAAATAACAATCAAACATGTATTGTTTGTGTCTGTGATCGTCACTATAAGTTATTCACAAACGATATGTACAAAACTAACTAATAATTCAAATAATTTATTAAACTTGTTTTTTTTTTTAACTAAAATATGTATTTATTTATGTTATATTTAGCTCAATAAAAACCGAAATGTATTTAAATTCCAAGAACATGACGTGTTTAATGGAATTCAATGAAAATCGAATTTTTTATCGTGGGAAAAAATAAGGGAAAAAGACGGTGCTTTGTGGGAAAAAAAGGGAATTTGTGGTTTGGTTGATGGGATTTCTTCGAAAAATGCCCCCCAGCACTGCTCCATATACCTCGAACGAAAAAAGAGGACATATTTTAAAAACCCCTACCCTCTCAATACCCCCCCCCCCCTTTTTGTGGTTTTTCAAGGAAAACATTTATACTGTGTACAAGTGGACATCACTGTCACTATAGGTGACTGCTACAGATGTGGCACGTGAGTGTCGTTGACAAAAGAGAAAAGAAATAAAATTCATCGGAAAAGTGCACCCACTGCTAGTTTTTATGGATGAAGGGCTTGTTTTTATTATGAAATTGAAAAAAAGAACAAAAAGAGGACAGAACAAATAAAGAGGACAAAAAAAGAGCCAAACGAAAAAAGAAAGTGTAAAATAGATCGCTGACAAAAAAGAGGACATGTTCTCTTTAAAAGAGATGTTCTGGAAACCGTAGCTAAAGATGCAAACCCCGTAAATCCACTTTTTGCAATAAATTAGATTTTTGAAAACATATCAAGCAGGCATTGTAATGTATGTCTGGATTCAAAAAACTGCGTTTTATTGTTGTATTAAATGGCCAAGAAAGACAAAAAAGAAAACATCTTAAATCCAAGTATACTATTCTAAAACGGGAAAACCACGTAAATCCACAGCTTTAGTAGAAAAAGTGGTTTGTGCACGAACAGTGAAATTAAAAAGCCTTATTTATTGTTAAAATATTGTTTTTATTGAAATTGTTGTGTTTAATTCGAAAAAGGTAAGTGAAATTAATTGAAATATATTTAATATATCAAAGTAAATAATTATAATATTCTTAGAGTAAAAGAGTTTTTTTTAGTAAGTGGATATACCTAGTTGATTTTCTTTCTTAAGCAATGTACCTATATCAAAAATGGATTTACGAGCTTTTCCTATTTTCTCTAATATAGATATTTTCGATTTGTTGTCATTTTTTTTAATGGTTTCAGTCCCGTGCTTTTATTCTGTAACTATCACATCGACATAAATTTGGCGATAAACAATGGGAGATGAGAAAAATATGTATTTCGTTACGCTACATTGTTTATCACCAACAGATAGTGACAGGCTATACCTACTAAAGGAACCGGAAACGAGTCCATATAAATAAATTTAAAATCTTAACTTATTGTACTATATGAGGATGTTTTTTTTCAATATAAATAATAAATTCATGAAGTTCATTGCTTTTAAATACCTATGTAGTATTATGTTTCTTTCTTTTTTTAAAGCCCTTCTTTCTTTCAATTTTTTTGTAAAGAATAATCATGTCACGTGGATTGAAAATGCTTAAGCTAGCCTTACAAAAACCAATTATATTGTCAGAAGAATTTCCAAATAATATCATTGAAGATCAAAACAGAATTTATGAAGCAGAGAGTTATGTCATCGATATGTCAGAGGATTCTCACGAAATAAAGTTGACCGAATTTGTTCAAAGTATTGAAAATAGTTCAATATTAAGCATGCATGATGAACTTGATAGTTTGGTTAAAGTTGAACCCATTTCAACCGTTCCTTTTCAAAACGAAGACGTTATGGTAGTTATTGGTAACTCAGAAAACCT
The DNA here is from genome assembly GCA_946477585.1 of Cheilosia urbana. NCBI lineage: Eukaryota > Metazoa > Arthropoda > Insecta > Diptera > Syrphidae > Cheilosia > Cheilosia urbana. The sequence goes on from OX297857.1 coordinate 9,519,433, forward strand.
TCTTCAGATTGATCCTGTAACCCAAGAAACTGAGAATAACGAAAGTTCGGATGCAATTCTTCCACCAAATAGGAAGAAAAAAAATAAAGTAGATAAAAAAGAATGGTATGGTATTAAACAAAAGCTTGCACGGGAAAAAGGACAGTCATATTTCGGGAAAAGAAAATCAGGTTCGGAGTGGGAATACAAGGTTGAAAAACAACCCAAAAGTATTAAGAAAAGATGCAACTGCAAAGGAAAGAACAAATCTTCGTTAAGATGCCAAGAGTTTAGTGATGAGGAAAGAAACAATATTTTTAATGGGTTTTGGAAAAAATCTTGGAACGAAAAAAAGGTTTACATTGAATGCACAACTAAAATAGAACAAATTAAAAGAAGGCGGGTAGATATCCAAGAATCAAGAAAGCGAAATAATGCAATTTATTATTTCCTACAATATAAAAATGAAACAAAACGTGTCTGTAAGGTGATGTACTTGAACACTTTAAGCGTTGGTGAATGGGCAGTAACCAACTGAAAAAAAAAAAGTTTGGAAACTCAAAATATAATACCTACTTCATCTATAGATTCAACAACTTCCAGTTCAAAAAACCGTCAAATAAAAATCAATCTTAAAAAGAAATGCCTCAAAGGTTTTTTATTGGCCTTACCAAAAATGGAATCTCATTACTGTAGATCGAATTCATCAAAACTATACTTTGAATCTGTGTGGCAGACAAAAACACAGTTATATGAGGAATATTCCAAAATTTGGTGCATACAAAATGGTAAAGACCCCCTCTCCATAACAGTTTTTAATGAAGTTTTTCATGAAATGAATTTGAGTCTTTTCCGCCCAAAAAAAGACGAATGTGAGGTTTGTGTAGAACGGAAAATATTCAAGAATCTATCTATTTGAAACATACACGGCTCAAAGATGAAGCCCGTGATGAAAAAAATAAAGATAAATCTGATCCCACCAAAAAAGTGTTCACTGTAGATTTACAGTCGGTCTTACTTTCCCCCAAATCAAATGTGTCTTCTTTGTACTACCGCCAAAAACTTATAGTTCACAACTTCACCATTTATGACTTGGCAACACATGAGGGTTTTTGTTTTTTATGGCACGAAGCTGAAGGTGGAGTAAGCGCTGATTAGTTTTCATCTATTTTGTGCGATTTTATTGTTGACAGAATTATACCAACCCACGTTGGTAAAGAAATTATTTTCTACAGTGATGGATGTGCTTCACAAAACAGAAACAGCATCTTGGCAAGTGCATTACTTAACCTAACTGTTTTACACAAAGTTAAACTTTTTCAAAAAATACTGGTGAAAGGACACACCCAGATGGAAGTTGATTCCATGCACTCGACAATCGAAAGAAAACTGCGGAACCGAAACATTAACGTTCCAGCAGATTACGTTGACGTATGCGAAAAGGCTCGTAACAATCCCTTTCCCTACACCGTGAATTATTTGAATTTTGAATATTTTAAAAAGTACTCTTCACTTAAAACTGTACCATCAATAAGACCAGGAAAGAAGAGTGGTGATCCCACTGTGAATCAAATCCGTGCTTTAAAATACAACGAAGAAGGCTTCATTGAGTAGAAATTAAATTTTGCCGACGCTTGGAAAATATTGCCGCAACGAATTAAACCTTTTAGTCCGATTCAACTTGACAAAATTCCTAAATTATTTGAAACTCAACCTAAAATATCAGAAGATAAATTCAAACATCTTCAAGAGCTTAAGAAATCTCTCAGGCAAGATTACCATTCTTTCTATGACTCTCTACCACATTAAAGGTTTATAATTTTATATTTTCTTACTTGACATACAAAAATAACCTTTACCTTCTTTCTTCCAGTCTTTTCAAGAAAAGCTAATCATTCAAAACGTATTACTAATTACTTTTTTATTTACTGCTGTGGTTTATTTATTCTTCTTCTTTTAATAATGTACCTTTTTAACTAAAAATCTTATTTCATCTAATTTATCTTTTAACTCTTTTTCTTTTTCTTATTTCTTGTACTTATACTTATCTGACCTAATTTTAGTAGCTAAAACTAAATATTATTATATCATAATTTAAAGTCATTTCCTAAAATAATACACTTAAAAGAAAATAATTATTAAAGCAACTAAATTTTATCTGAAAGAAAACCTCCTAAATCCTTCATAACTTTTGTTTTTTGAAGAAGAAAACCTCGTAAGTGCCAACAAAATGGTAAGTAGTCAGTTTGTAAAAGTATGGGCATTATAGGTCTAAAGAACGCAAAAAAATAATCGAATGGTATAAAAACAAATATTAGAAATGATGAATGTATACAATTGGTAGTTAATTGAACATTAGAAATCACTGTCCTGCACAATTTACAAAAATGGATTTACGGGGTTTGCATACTTAGCCGACGATATGCATATTGTGGATGGCAAGTCGTATGCCTGGGATCGGGTGGTTGTTGTTGGCGATTTTTTGTTGTTGTCGTGTGCTGCGTAGCATCGTCGACACGAGGTTTGGTTGGCGAGTTGGGAGTTTTTCTCGGGAGTTTGATTTTGGATTTTGTCGATTGCAGTTCTCTGGTGTTCGAGAGTTTCTTTTTATATTTTGCGCATGGTCGCACATTTATTTTTTATTAACGGCTTGAAGCCAGTCCAGAAGGATGGTGAACAATAAATTATTTTATCGCGAGTACGCGTAGTTTTAATTAATAAATCCGTAGATGAAGTGCGGATAAATTAAAAAGTTGAGTTTTGATTTTCAAATTGTTCAGACGTGTTGTGCGGACTTAAAATATACCACGCGGATGGTGACATTCTTTTTTTTTACTGCGTAGGCAGTAGTTTTTTTTATTTTGCACATGGTCGCACAGATATTGAATAATTTTATTATTTTATCGCGAGTACGCGTAGTTTTAATTAATAAATCCGTAGACAAAGTAAGGATAAAACAAGGATGCGCAATAGTTCGGAAATCGAATAAAAGTATTTTTAATAATTCCCGCATGTCGGATGAACAATTACTTTTCTTTTAATGCGCAATAGTTCGGAAATCGAAATAAGTTTTTTTTTAATAATTCCCGCATGTCGGATGAACAATTACTTTTCTTTTAGTGCGCAATAGTTCGGAAATCGAATAAAAGTATTTTTAATAATTCCCGCATGTCGGATGAACAATTACTTTTCTTTTTGTGCGTAATGGTTCGAAAACCGAACATAATCCGTTTTAATAATTCCCGCAAGTCGGATGAACAATTCTTTTTGCAATACCCGTAAGACGGATGTACTCTTTACCTCAGGCGCGCTAGCCCCATCAGGAATCAGTCCAGCGAAGGGAGCGACAGCAAGGCGTGTCTTAGGAGCTCCATACCGTATCGTGAACCAGATTAGTAGTTTGTGTAGCGTGTTCCCCTTTGGAACGAAGTATTAAGCGCGGGCAGTAGGTCACTCAAGCATTGTAGTAGATCTGAGATTAAATAATTAGCTGTGACGTAGTGGAGGTCATATTCTAGATCGTTTTTTTTTTTTGTTTTAAGCTTGAGTCGCCCATATGGGCCTTCATTTTTTTTCTCGCGCATCACCGTATAAGATAATTCTCTTTCGCAGCATTACGGCAATTGGCCATCAACTCCCTGACCATGCATGGACGGCGGATTACCTAGTAAGTACCAACCAATTTATTTTAAAAACTAACTTATAGGGTGATACAATTTTTTTTTCTCGCGTGAGGAGTCTTGGGACACGAATTCCCCAAAGGGTTCTCAGGTGAAGTATTGCCACCAATTAATATTAGTGTCCGCGCACCGCGCAATATAATGCGGTGTAGTCATTAGTATATAACCACCACTACCGTTTTTTTTATATGTAGCGTCCAATTTCTTAACGATCATACTCATGAATTTTTTTTTTGTCTCGACTTGCGCTATATCTGCATATTTAGATAAGTACGATCGGCATTCACCCTTAAGGTAATGTCATGATTTGAGATAACAAATCTGATACCACTGCCGTGCGTCCTTATGTACCATACTCAGGTTCTTATAAAGGGTGTCCGCCAAAGAATTTTCGACTTTGAATTTGAATAAACGGCGAGCGGGGTATCGGCGGAGGGGGGAGGCGTATTCATTACACTTACGCGTCGTGCGGATTTTAGTAGCCATGGATCGTTGGTCGGCGGAGCATCGTGCGTTTGCTGTAGAGGCATATTTTAAAAATAACGATTCTCCCGTGGCTATTCGCAAGACATTTCAATATTCGGCGTATACGGGATTGTCCTAGTACGCAACTTATTGGCAAGTGGGTGCGAAGTTTTCGTGAACAAGGACCTGTAGTGGGACACGGGCCAGGTGTATCGCGAACTGTGAGAACTGACGAAACAATTGAAGCAGTTCGTCGTGATGTTATTGCAAATCCACGTCTTTCACTAAGAAAAAAAATTCCCAAACCTATTCGTCTATGTTGGAAAACTTTTTGTAACCTGAGTTGGAGAACAATGAATGGGTAAACGGATCGACATGGTTTCAACAGGATGGAGGCATCAATGAACATTGTAAGGCGCATTTTCCCCGAAAAAGTCATAAGTCGTTATGGTGATATCCCATGGCCCCCCAGATCGCCAGACTTAACACCTGCGGACTTTTTTTTTATGGGGATTTCTTAAATCTAAAGTCTACGTTAACAAACCGCGAAATTTATTGCAACTGAAAAGATATTCGCAACGAAATCAGAGGAATTTCGCAAGAAACTTGCAAAAAAGTTTTCACAAAAAATATGGTGTTTCGTTTAAATGAGTGTGTTCGTCTCCGTGGTAAACATTTAACTTCAATTATTTTCAAAACATAAATCCGCATTTGTATGTTTTATTTTAAAATAAAAAAGATTATATAAAAACCTGTGAATCTTTTATTATTTAATTTTAAATTCGAAAATTGTTTCGCGAACACCCTTTATTTTGTTAGAATAAATACGACTTTTGTGAATGAACTAAATGATGGTCTCGTTTTATTTTATTTTTGCGGTGTTTTGATATAGGAGGGAAGTAAGGTTGCAGTTTCAGGGAGTCACTGAACCGAGCAGGACTCAGGATGGGTGGGCAAGGCAGGTGCTAACATCCGTAGCCTGTCAATGAGGTGAGTGGTGTGACATGGACTGAGAGATGAACGATTCTATATGTGCACGTAAAATTTTAATTATTTCCGATAGACAGTGACAGTATAGTAGGGAGATATTTAAGAGTTGTTAAAGAACCCCCCCCCAGCGTAGCTTAGTCAGGGATCGCTAGACGTGCACCCGCAACAGTTAAATATACAGGTGATTACCACCCCCAGATCCAAGTTAGCAGAATAGCGCTAACTTCCATACTCCGCACGACGTGTTTATTACATTACATGGATAAATTGGTATTGGTTTTCAACTTTTAGTATAATGTACCTATACAAATTGACTAGGCTAGGTGACTAATGGTGGTGATTAATAAATATTTAAATGCGTTGGCTCAACAACAGGGACCCAACGGTAAACAATGTCTGTTTTCTTAAGTTTATTTCACATAAATGATGACTGTCTTCTCGGATTCATACTCGTAGTATGCATCGTTGTCTGGGTTAAACTCGGGTTTTACATGGAATGACCAGTATAAACTATTTATAGAGTCCTAGAGGGACCAGCTGCTCCTATTTGTTTTTATTTACCTACTTATTAACAAAAGAAAAACACTTTGTTATTTTTTAATATTTTAAGGAACATTTGATTTCGGTACTGTGACTGAAAAAAGTAAATATTATTGACAGCTAAAATGTTTCGAAGATCAAACTAATTTATTTCTTCTTATATTTATTTATCTGAAATGAGTAATCCAGCTAGAATCTGTGTCTGTTACTTGATAACCGCAATCTTAATCACAGTATTTGTATATTCCCTCGTGTCTACGCATTTCGCGTCCATCAATAAGGTAGAACGTCTGCAGTTTGAGGTGGAGGAGATAGCGGTAAGAATTAAGATGAGCTGTCCAGAAAGAATATTCAACAAACCATTAAACAATTATAGAAAGTGCTTTTGGGTCGGAATCCAGGAGAGACACTGCTGCCAAAAATCGATAGTTATGTGAAGAAACGTACCCAAGGTCTGTGGGATGAATTGGTCGCGGTCAAGAAGAGCCTCGAGTCTATTGATTTAAGAAGTAGTTGTGGAATCTATAAAAATACACAGCACAATTTGCAAGTTACCACAAAAGAGGAACCTAATTTTGCATTAGAGTCGTTTGGTAAGGAGTTAATATGCGTATTCGGATACGTATTTTTGAGTAATTAAAATTCAATTGTTTTAGGTGCCACAATAGAATATGTTGAGGATGTTCCCTATCATTCAGTAAATTTGTTTGCGAAGCTTTTTATAGGCCGATATAAATCAAATTTCCCGAGGTATATCTTGGACCCTTCAATGCAGCTAGGCTCTTGTTATGCATTCAAAGGCGATAAGTCCATCTTTACAATAAAGTTATCGCATGAGGTATGTTATGTGTGCGTTCAAGCGTTGCAGAAATTTTTTATAATATTGATTGTGTTGAGGCTATAAATATGGAGTCGATTCGTTGACTTGTATGTTTCAGTAGCTATTTTCTTCTAGAATAAGAGAAATCTATTTAGGTTGACTGGCGATATGCATTTTCAGATTACTATTCGATCTATCACAGTGGAACATATACCGGCATCAGTATCATTAAGTGGGGACATATCAAATGCTCCCAAGGAGTTCATTGTCTACGTAAGAAGATTCGAATAAACTTTTGGCGCCCAAGAATTCTTAACAATTTTAAGTAGGGTCAGAACGAATTGAAAGCAGAAGCGAATAAAGAAGCAGAGAAAATTCAAGTAGCTAGATTACTTAGCTATGCTGGACGAGAAGCTATCGAATTATATCAAACATTCAACCTGAGTGATGATGAAAAAAAAGTGCTAGCAAATGTGGTAGAACCATCTGAAAAGTAATGTAACCCACGTACCAATGTTGTATATGAACGGTACTTGTTCTATAAAAGGTCACAAAAGGAAAGTGAACTATTTGATCACTTCCTAAAAGACATCGCAACATTGGTAGAAAATTGTGACTTTGGACAACTGAAAAATAACATGCTGCGCGATAGAATCGTTATCGGAATCATCAACCAGAATACACAGACTCAGCTACTTCGAATTGATAATCTTACACTGGAAAAGTCGATTGAAACATGCCGAATCGCGGAGACAACTATGGAGCAAAGCAAGGTTATGCAAAGAGCGGTGGGGGAATCGAAGTCGGAGGTCTACGCAATCAACAACTCAAACGGAAGTTTTATGAAACAAAATAAATTTAAACGTACTAATGAGTATAATTTTAAGCAATTTCAGAATTCACATTTAAGTCAATCTGTACAGAGACGTGTGCAGCAGCCAAGAAATAGTCGAGTTAATGTTGGACCAGTTGGAGGCATATGCAAGTTTTGTAACTTTAATCACGTGAGAGGTAAATGTCCGGCCTATGGAAAAAATGTAATTCCTGCGGGAAGCAAAACCACTTTGCATCGGCATGTTATTTTTAGATTTAGATTTAGATTAGATTGATTTTATTAATTTCATAAATATTTCAACAATAATTAGTTAATTAATATAAAATCATTTGACATGGCATTGCCGTCTGCCGGGTTGACAAAACATAGATATGAAATATTGAATATGTATTGTTAAAAGTTTTCATTAATAATATTTTCCCTATATTGTAGAGCAGTTTTGCAGTACTAAAGCTGCGATTACACGGCCATTTTTGTGTGTCATTTAAATGGCGCTCTGACGTAAACATCGCGTCACAAAGCCGTCATTTAAATGTCGTTCCGTGTGATCGCCATTTTTGGGACGACATTTTTGGCGTCATCTAAATGACTAGGAAAATGGCGGAGCAAATGGCATGAATTTTGTGCCATTTAAATGGCAGAAAAAAATGGCCGTGTGATCACTCTTAAATGACACTTAGGACAAATGACAGAACTTTTCGGATGATGCGCCATTTAAATGTCAGCCTCCAAAAAATGAGTAGGCACGAAATTCATGCCCTGCCATTTTTCTATGCAAATGACAAATGACGCAGCATTTAATACGATATCTGTGGTTTCATTTGGTCTTTTTCTCCTTGCAAAAGGACGTATAAATAATTAATAAACTGTTTTTTATTTGTTTTGTTGTGGTTGTGTTGTTAGGTACCTATTGAGAGAAATGGAAAAGGAACAGTCGAGGTCAAGTGCCGACAATTTGGATAGGACAAAAGGTATACAACGAAGTCGAGAAAATTAGTCAAAACGCAGAAAGCAGGATTGACTCGGGATAGGAAAATTGGGCATTCGTGGAGCGACGAAGAGGAATCGCGTTTGATTGTGACGGTGCAAAAGCAACGGGTGCTTTGGGATAGCTCAGTTCCATTCATATTTACATTTATAGTTGTTAAATACGCTGCCGGAATTGGGCGGTACAACTATCACTACGTGCTTACCATGAACTGCGCCGATGCAATTCGGGAATTGCCATACGTTTTTCGGAATCGATATCGACAAAATAAAATATAAATAAAAGGTCGCATTTCAAACTTCACTATCAAATAGCACACACCTTAATAAACTCAGCGACAAGAACCTTGTAGATATCGTCGAGAACTTCCAGAATGATGCACGTTATCGTTGGCTGCGATACGCGAAAAAGGAATCGCAGCGATCGAAAACCTTCACCAGTGGCCAGGTAGCGCAGTGTGATCACCAGTCTTGTTTCCGCTGAAACACTCTCTCGCATATTTGTGTTCTGTTTTTCGATGTGTGGCTTCACCAACCTCAACAAATAATCGAATTGATTGGCTGACATACGAAGGACATTGCAATATAGTTCAGGTTCTTTTTCGCGCAATTCGAGCAGTAATTCAGCACAAAATCTAATCTTCTCGCGACGGCTCAACCACCTCTTTTGCCAAATACTCCGCTTTCGTCGCATTGGCTCGTTATCAAGATTGTCGTCACTGCTTTCCAGTATACACGCTGCCAAATACGCCGTCTCCGCAATTTCCACCATCATCGCAACATTCATTTTCGACATTTTTTATTTATTATAATTTTTTTTTTTTCCACTGCTATTTAATTTAATAAAGTCGTAGCACACGCCGAGAGAAAAACACCAAATGGCAGTAGCTGTATTTTTGTCATTGGTCATTGCCGTCTGATCGCAAAGCAGATAAATGACGCGAAATTGAAATAATAGGAAAGGTGACATTTGCCATTTTGATGAGGCATGTCATTACCGTGTGATCGCCATTTTTTCGCTCGACATTTAATGGCATCCCAAATGAAAATTTTAAATGACGCGCAGTGTCCGTCATTTGATTTTGGGACAAAAATGACGGTGATAGTCATTTCGTGTGATCGCCATTTTTTTGCAAATGACAAATGACGAATCGTAGCTTAAATGTCTCTCTAATGCGACATTTTTTCCTGACGTCAGAGCGCCATTTAAATGACACACAAAAATGGCCGTGTAATCGCAGCTTAAGACTTGACTCCATTTTTGACAATGACTATAATCTGACCTACAAATTTAACAAAAGCCCCAATCCTTTAATAAAAGCAAATTCGGATTTGTTGCCATTTAATTATAGTATACGGGATTTAAAGGACGAAATAAATAGCCTGACCAAAATTGACGAGGATAAAAGCCAAAAAATCAAAACAATAACCTATACACTTTTACCTATCCTAATTGGTGCTACATTTTTTATACCAATCTACTACGTTTTCAAAATCAAATATAAAATAAGTCTTATTTCCTCGAAAAAGACAATTTCAATTAAAAACCAGAAACACCCTCCAATATTTAGTTGACTATAGATTAAGTATTCAAATTACTCCTCACAGAATGTAGAAATATTAAATTTTGAATTTTATATAATTTTTGCTTTTATATATATGTAGAATTACATTAATTTCCTTGTTATTTAGTCCATTAAAGTGGCATCTAATACTATTATTGTTTAAGAAATATAAAATGTGTATACATGCATGAACTTTAATTTTAAATATAACTTAATTAAACAAAAAAATTGTTAAAAATATTTAGTACATAAGACATTGTAATATTAAAAAGTAGTAATAAAGAATATCTACTACTTTTGTCCAAAAAGGGGCGAAGAGAATGTTGTGCGGTATCCGCAAAATGTCAAGCAACCCGGAAGAAGAATTAATATTTTTAATTGCGGCGCATAATACACATAACATAAAAGAATTTGGGTGTATGAAATTTACAAAAACAACTCGAACTGAAGTCGGAGAATACCACCGGTTGTTTACTGCTTGTCTTCCTCATTCAATTAATTTGAAATTGTCTCCCATATTTCGCTCTTTATAACAATTTTTTTGTACATTTCATCACCCATAACGTATAGACTGGTAATTTCGTCACATTCAATCAAAATTTTCCATTTCACAATTTCAAAATCCTTTCTAACAAGTCTATGAAAATAATCTGTAATTTTTCACAACACGCCCATTTGAAGAAGCCTTAAAGTGCCCCAAAAAAGGCTGTTCCAGTCAAATCTTTGATTAAGTGGTATAAAATATTATGTGGCTCGAATTTTTGGAGTTTACTAGTTATTTCCAGCACATATCACAAGAAAGGTTCCAACATGTTTAACACGATAGAAGTGTCCGGGATATTTTTAAAGAAATGCTAAAATGTCAGATTGAAATGTGTGTTGTGCTATGTGATCTGAAGTTTGAAATTTAAGCTTGCAAAAAATGTAGACTTTAATTGAAATAAAATGATTTGGTTTATTAAATATTAATATTTATTTTAGAAAAGAGCAAAAAAGTAGCAACAGAGAACCATACATCACATATGGTGTGTACCACTATAAGTGTTCCAAAAAATATATCGGAATTGTCCCAAATAATTAGACTTTTTATTACGTTATTATAATATAATATATAATATATTATATTACCTACTTATGAAGCTAATCTGTCAAAAATAGCTGATGTCAATTTCAGAGCCAAAAGTAATAGATTTCAGTGTTTTCTGTAATTTTATTATTATTATTATTATAAGCTTTTACTTACTATTACGATTACAATTTTTTCATCACATTATTAGATAGATACATGTTTCTTTTCTATTATTACATTGTTATTAGAAGTATTTATATGTAATTATTTAATTTATAATACATAAAATAAATTTATTATAATTTGGCAAAGTCTAAGCATTGTTTTCAAAATTAGTTGCAAATAGTATAAGCCTCCCCCATAGTTGTCCATAAATCTGTGTTTTTTGCGTCATGATACCAATAGCTATTAAATTGGTTAATATCGTCAGCCCATCTTGTTCGTGGTCGTCCGGTTGGTTTTGTCGCTGGTGGTGTCCATTTAATCAGAAGTTTTGTCCATCTATTATCTGTAATTCTTGATATGTGTCCTGCCCAGTTCCATTCAAGTTGTTTCGTCCTTTTTATTACATCGATGATGTCCGTTTGTCTTCTTATTTCTTCGTTCCGCACTCTTTGTATTAGTCTTATATCGAGAAGTTTCCTCTCCATTTTTGTCTGACAGATCCTTAATTTCTCGGTTAGATTTGCTGTAAAGCCCAATGTTTGAAGTGCGTATGTCAGAACTGGTTAAATTGCTGAATCCATTAGATTTTTTGTGTCTTTATTTAGTTTTGCATTGAGTATCTCCTTCATGTTCCAGAATTGTCGCCACGCGTTTGATGTTCGTCTATCTATCTCCTTTTCTTCTTGATTTTTAAATGATTTTAATTGTCTCAAATAAATATAGTCCTCAACATAATCAATATTTACGCCATCGAGTGTAATGTCCTTATGTGTAGAGTTGATCATTTGTCATTGGTCACTTTTGTTTTAGACTGGTTTATGCATAGTCCGTAGTTTTTACAAATTGAAGCCAGCAGTGTTACCATTGTCTGAATGTTGTCCGCTTTTTGTGATATGAGGACAACATCGTCAGCAAATCTCAAATTGTTCAAATGCTGTCCCCATATATTTATTCCAAGTCGATTCCAGTGTAACTTTGCTGGAGAGAGTGATCGCATATTTGATGGTTCAATCCCGGCTATGGGCTGGTTCATGCAACAGCATTGTACAAATTATTGAAAATCGAATTATGAGTAATTTAAATAGTGTAATCTTAAAATAATTTTTAGAAGGATATTTGGTCAAGGAAGGAAAAGAAATTGATTGGTTCTTGAGTCCCTAATGTTGTTAATAGGACTCTTTGGCCACCCACCCCATCCATGTAAATACACTGGCCATTAGATTTTAGGTATCTACCCTGAAAAAAAAGCTTGCAATCTTCTAAGTGACTTACGTCATCTATGGATTATTAATAAAATTTAAGCCATCATTTTTCAAAGATTCAATTTTCAAATTATAATTACGTAGTAAAACATGGCTTATTTTCTATTATTTAAATATAAAAATTTTCTTTTAGTATGTGTATGTTCGTATAGTAAAAAGTAGAAATTAAAATTATGCACCTTTTTATCCTTTTTTTTTTTTTTGATGTTCGTGCGCACGAGATCTTGATTATGTTTGAGACGAATGCTGTTTAAATACACGAACTTACACACGAACAAATTTTAAGAACAAGAAAAAAAAATTAACAATAATTATAATAATTAACAAAAACTTAAACTTGATTATTTGGTTTTAAACTGCTTAGAAATTATCATTAGGTATTTGGTTATGTTTGGATATTTTACCCTTCTTATTATTTCTTCCACACTTCTTGTTATATATATACATATATATACAATATATATTTTTTTCTGCTTCTTTGTTTTATTTATTTTCTTTTGTTAACATCTGAATTGTTGAAAACTTCTTGTTATATATAATAATATATATATATTTTCTTTCTTTCTTTGTCCTATTTTTATTCATATGATATCATCAGACTTGTTGGATTGTAAACTATGAAGTTAGATAATCTTTGAATTAGGGAATAACGGTATGAGTACAAGAAATCCTTACGTTGCATATTTATTGAAACAGTTCAATCTTCAGACAAGGTGCACGAATTAATAATATGTATTGAATTCTCTTTTTGTTTTTTTTATTTTAAAAGAATTTTAGAAATTTACAATGATCGCAACCGATACTATGATTCGAATGAAAATGAATTTTCCTTGTGTATTTATTATTTAGAAAAAAAAACTTACTTCAATTTATTATTATTTTTGAGAAAGTAGAATTTAGACAAGTTGTTTTTTATTTAAATAGCATTAACGTGGATGAGTAGTGTTAAGAATTCTATTACGAATATGAAATTGTGTACTTACTTTAATTATGAATTTGCCAAACAAATGTTAAATTACCCTACTTTTACAAATCTCGTATACTTAAATTGAACATTCTTGTTACTGTAATCTACGGTAGTTTCTCATTTTTGAATTTACATAACATGTTACTGCTCTCTTTTTTCTATCATTTTCTTTTGTGCCTTATTTCGCAATCTGCTGCTGCTTGTAGTTTTTTCTAAGATCCTTCCTTTCTAATCGGACCATCAGCCAAGACAGTCGCAGCAGCAGCAGCAGAGCAGAATTAAGTATACTTGCAAATCGCATCAACAATAACGCATCTTTTTATATACCTAAATAAATCAAGCTAAAAATCGAAATATTGTTTCCAGCGTTTCTCTGCAATTAATCAAGACCACACAGCATACAGCCCACAGTTCAATACAAAACAAGTTGAAAACAGAAACATATGTTAATCGTTACACCAGTCAAGTTGTTTAAATATCTCTTCGAGTACTGCAGAGAATAATGGTGGTGATATTGGATCGCCCTGTCGTACACCTATTTTTATTCTGAACATTCGTCCTGTTCTTTCTGTTTTATTTGTCCAGTGTTGTTTTTATATATGTTTCTTAGAGTTTTGATGTTTAAATCATGAATCCCTTGGTTTTCTAAAGCCGTCCATATTTTGTTGTGTTCTATTGAGTCAAATGCCTTGCTTAAGTCGATGTATAGGAGATACATATATTGGTTGTCTGTACTCGTTGCATTTTTCAATCAGTTGGTTTATGGTCTGTAGATGGTCCGTTGTAGAGAATCCTTCCCTGAATCCTGCTTGTTCCCGTGGCTGTTTGTTGTTTAGTTCGGTTTTGATGGTCCGATATATAGTCTTTGAGAATAGTTTATATACTGTTGATATAAGGCTGATAGCTCTGTAGTTGTTAATATCATCTATGCTACTTTTTGTATACATCAATGTTATTGTATTGTGTTTCCATTAATTCGGGATTTGTTGTCTAGTCAAAATGGCGTTGAATAAAATGGTCAGTATTGGGGATAGTGTGTTTTTTCCATATTTTAACATTTCTGCTGAAATACCGTCATTTCCCGGACTTTTTTCTGTTTTAAGTTCGTCAATGGACTTCTCTATATCGTCAAGTTCAAATAATGGGACATCATCTAAGAATTTAGTTCTGCTTTGAATATTTGTTTCGTCAGGTTGGTATTGTGTTGAGCTAAATAGTTTTTCGAAGAAGCAGGTTGCTGTTTCATTTATTAAATTTCGGTTTGTTATTTGCTTATTATTTTTACTCATCGAAGTTATCCATTCCCTTTCACTATTTAGAAACTGTTTAGTTATTCTGATTGACTTAGTATTCTGCAGTATATTTTTAATTGTCATCTCGTTGTATAAGTCAATATCTTTTTTCGTACTTGTTCTTATAGCTTTTCTTAAATTATTTAGCTCAATTTTTTCGTCATTTCCCAAATTTATCTCATTTCGTAGTTTTTCTCTTCTGTCAATGAGTGCTTTTGTTTCGTTTGAAATTTGTATGTCTTTTTTGTGCTTTTTTTGTTGTTTTTATAGTGGATTCTAGTTTGTCATGATTGCTTTGAATATTTAAATGCATATTGGTAATTTCGATAGCTTGTCTTATATGCATGTCAAGACTGCTGTTGTAGAGTGCGACAGTTTCTGTTGATATATTTCTTGGTATATGTAGGGTATGAGTGTTGCGTCCCAAACTTTTGTGGTCAATTTTTATTTTCGCACGAACCATTCTATGGTATTTGTATTATTTGTATTAATTTATAATGCAACGCTATACATTGAGTTTAGCTCATAAGAGTATAGGAAAAAAAATAAAAATTAAATTAAATTATATAATGTGCTAGGAAGTACAACTAAAATTAATTTAAACATGATCATTATATAAACGAAAAAAAAAAAATAAAAATATTTAAGCTACAAATTATATTAAAGCGCAACCAAGTAGTAAGGAAAGAGAGACTAAAAAGGAAATAAAGCTAAATCAATTCAAATTGGCAAAGTGTTTAAAACAGACTGTGTGAAATGTTTTGTGTTCGATTTTGGACCTCACATAAGTGGGTAGATCATTCCAGAGCTTGACAGCATAAATGAAAAATTGCCTGCGTGAAGTCAAACAGGTATATGTAGCAGGTCGTAATACAATATAGCGATTAGAAGAACAGACATTTATACTTTTAAACAAATAGTATGGTTCTTTCTTGTGAATAATTTTAAAGAGTAAAGCACAACACCGATATTTGAAAAAAGCCTCCAAATTACATCCAAGAAGTTGACGAGCCTCAGAAGAGATGTGATCAAACCTACGGCGGTTGAATACAAATCGGGCAATTGAATTGAAAGCAACGCGAAGTTTATGAAGTGAGAGGGAATCTGGATCAGCATACAGCTCACATCCAAATGAAATTATGGGGATTATTAAAGCTTTTACTAGTTTTAGCTTAACTTGTGTGGGTAAAATGTTTTTTGCTATTGATAGTCCACGTAACGATGCATAAACTTTATTTAGTATAGAATTAATGTGATTATCCCACGTTAATTTATTGTTAAAAATTACTCCAAGGTTTTTCGCGTTGCTGACATATTCAACTTGGGAAGAGTTTAGGAAAATAGGTGGGAAATCTGGAAAGTACGGTTGATGTTTAGCTATTGGTATGGCCTTCGTTTTGTCGGGATTGAGTTTAAGACCATTGAATTTGGACCACTCAGAAATAGAACGTAGATCGTCATTCATTTTAGCTATTGCGTCCTCGACCATGCCAAAAGGGAAACTAATGTACAATTGAACATCGTCAGCATATATATGGTATTGACAGTGAGATAACGCAGAAGGTAAGTCATTAATAAACAGGGAGAACAGTAAAGGACCAAGAATAGATCCTTGCGGGACACCATTATTGACAGGAATAAACGAAGACAGATTACTATTACATGAAACAGCTTGCAAGCGATTAGTCAAATATGAATAAATTAGTTTACTAGAAGTGTCAGAAAAGTTAAAAAAAGTCATTAATTTATCACAGAGAATATTAGGATTAACGCAGTCAAATGCTTTAGAAAAGTCAAGTAAAGTTATCACAGTAGTATAATTAGCATCAATTGCCTGCCTTATATCGTCCGTTACTTTTAATAAAGCAGATGTGCAGCTGTGTCCGGAGCGGAAGCCTGATTGAAGAGGATTAAGAAGATTTTTGTCTTTAATAGATTGTTTTATTTGGTTGTTTATAATAGATTCAAAGGCTTTAGATAAAAAAGAGAGAATGGCAATGGGCCTGTATTCTGAGTTTACACCTTTTTTAGGGATTGGGATAATTTTTGACTTTTTCCAGGAAGATGGGAAGGTAGATGTCATAATAATGGTGTTGAATATATGGGTAATGTGGGGAAGTACAAGTGGAATAAGGATTTTTATGAAGTCAGGATGAATGTTATCTAATCCGACAGACTTACATTTTATGGAGAAAACTGCATTTCCTACCTCAAATTCGTCAACTGCAGCAAACGAAAAGACATTTTCTACAATACAATTATGATGTGTAAACGCTTGACTTGTTATGGGTGAACTTGTCGGGGTAGAGAACTTTAGGTTCAATTCATCAATATTGATATTGTCTTCCAATACTGAAGTATTCTCCTTATTTAATCCAATATGACGAATTTCATTCCACAGAAACTTGGAAGAACGATCAGAGTTAAATCTATTACTATAATAGTTAAGTTTAGCGGATCTTATAAGCTTTGTAACAAGATTACGCGATGCTCTAAAACTATTGTACATTTCCACGCATCCGAAACGTTTCCAACAACGATATAAGATATCTCTCCTCTTCATTGAACTAATAATGTTATTGGAAAGCCAAGGACAGCTGTCTGATTTAATAAGACGAGTCTTCAAAGGAACGTGCCTATTAAACAGGTGGTCAATAGCAGTGGTCAGGAATTCAGTTTGTATATTAACGTCCGAAGTAGAATAAATTGAACTCCAGTCAATTGACGAACAATCACTAAAGAGACAATTAACATTAATATTGCGAAAGTCACGAAACTGAATGGGCTTGGACAGGCTTTTATTAACATGTAAATCGAAGGTGGCAAATACGAGATCGTGATTTGAAAACACAGGGACAGATAACTGACTAAAACATTTAACAATTCTTAGATCACTGGTTAGAAAGACATCTAACAAAGACGGTATACAGTTAGGCTTAAAATGTGTTGGCTCAATATAGTTGACAATAGAAAGACTTAGAGAGTTCATCGAGGTTTTAAACGGATTGGATGAGGAATGAAGAAGATTAATATTTAAATCACCACAAAGAATAAGTTTTGGTGTGAGACAAGAAACTTCTTCCACAATTGGAGAAATTACGCGTGAATTAGCGACATGTGGTGGCATGTAAAAAGTCCCAATCATACATTTATTGACCCCATCTAAGATATCTATAAAATAATAGTCACACGCCTGTGTACCATCCGACCGCTTGACATAACTAGACTTGATATATTTTTTTACATATATAGCAACGCCTCCTCCAGACGTGTGAGTTCTATCAGCTCGATAAGGTTTTTTAAATCCTCGTAATGAGAATAAGTTACTATTTAAATTCGGATGGAACCAAGACTCAGACACGCATATTATATCAATTAAGCTATTTTCAAATATCATCCTGAACTCATCAAACTTATTCACAAGACTTTGTGCATTAATATGGCAAATATGCAGGCCATTATGGCTTTTACAGAGGGTATTAAGCAGAAATTTATTTTTTTCATTTATGCTGACAAAACCAGCATCAGTGGTATTTGTCATGATAGAATAAAAACACACATCCACAGTGAGATCCAAAAACAAACACGGTTGAATTGCTAGCATACATTTTACATGCTAGGGAAAAGAACAACAAAGAACATAAAAAAACAATTTGCACTGAGTTAGCTTGAACAAGAAGTAAAGGAGTAAGTAAGAGTAAATAAGAAAAAACTTGGTGCGATAAGAAAAATAAATTAAGAGTGTAAAAGAAAAAGAAAGAAACATAATTAGCTTTGATTTTCATTGACATGTGTATCGTTGTTAACGTCTGGTCCGATGGCATTCCTCAAGTCTTCAATATTGTGGATAATGAACGAAGTGCGACTGTTAGCGGTTCGAACGTAGATTTTACCATTAAATGAATGCACTGAAGACAGAAGAGATTTACGCTTCAGTCTTAATGCATTCCGCTGTAGTTGATAATTTGTTTTTGTAAGACTATCGTTGATAAAGAAGCTCTTCGATGAATCCAGGTCGACATCACGAAGCTTTAGTGGAGCTTTTCTGTTTTTGCAGAAGCTCGCAACCGCTCTCATTAAACTTTGTTTACCTCGCTTTTCAGCAAACTTTATTATGATGCTGGCATCAGCAGAGGGACGATCATTGCGAGAGATTGGTTTGGCGCGGAAAATGTTGTGTAGGCGGGGGGGTTGAATATTTACGGTAGTGCATATTTTGTTGTAGAGAGTCTCCAAATTTTCCCCAGGAGACTCAGGCACACCAAAAACAACAGCATCACATTCGATTTTCTCACGCTCCAATTTATCAAGAGCGATTTCAAGCCGTTTGATGTCTTGAGACGCTTTTTGCATTTTTTGTTCAAATAACGCATTATTTTCTCTAACCTGGGTATTCAGACGGTCTTCTAGGGCAGAGAGCTTAGCATCCAGTGACTCCATCCACTTCTCCAGCCTTTCTTCGATACGGCTCCACAGTTTATCAGCTATACCAGCTAAATTGTTCGCACCAACATCTCTCGGAGAGCTAACACTTCCTTGTTGTTGTAGACGACTACCTCGAGTATTTGCGGGCATATTATATTATGATTTTAAGATTAGAAACTCAAAATTATGCCAAAAAAGAAACAATAACACGAGAAAACTAAGTCGTTGTGTTAATGGTCGTGATAACGCAAAGAGATGTGTTTGGTTTGTACACTTAAACTGCGATTTAATTCGGTAAAAAAGAAAATTCAATCGGATGACAAAACTAATACGTCTAGCAACCTTGCATAGTTTTACATCATTGGTCGCTTTCATATGTCAATTTGTTTATAACTGATACGTCTGACAATGTTTTTATTTTATTTGTTAGAATGAAGTCAATTTTGTTTAGTATTGTTCCATCGGGTGATCTCCATGTCCATTTCCGTTTCTTTTTCTTTTTAAAAAAAGTGTTTGCACACACTAAGCTCATTTCGTTTAGCTATTTGACTAATATTTTTCCCCGTTCATTCCTTAGTCTGTAACCATATGGTCGAATTATTTGTTCATCTCGTCCGGTTTTTTTTCCTACCTTAGCATTGAAATCTCCAATAATGTACATAATCTCAGTTTTCGTCTTGTTATATAGATGTCCCAGTTTTTCATAAAAGTTATTTATTTCCTCTTCTGACGCTTTTGTGTTGGAGCATATGCTTGTATGATAGTAATTTTTTAATTTTGTATTTTTAGAGTTATACTGCATAGTCTTTCGCTTGATAGTTGCAAGTTCAGTATTTGTTTTTTTAGTTCCTTTTTCAGTAGAAATCCTACACGATATAATCCACTTGTTTCTCCTATATAACAGAAAATGGAGTTATCTTGTTCTATAATTTGTTTTCCATAAATTCTTGTTTCTGCTAGTACTATAATGTCCCAGTTTAATTTCGATAATGCGTTTTTTAGATCTTCTATTCGTTCGTTCGTGGATAATGATCTAACATTAAGGGTACAGATTTGTAAAGTGTTTTTTAAGCTGCTCTTTTGTTTTTCTTGTATTTTAGTATTGTGTTTATGTATTGGGGGGTTATAGCCTTTGTCCTTCACGGTGGCTAGCCGGCTTGAGGACATGATTCTTGTGGTCTTGTTCATTTGTTCTAATTTTGTTGTATCTAGATTTTGTCGCGTTTGTTGCTGGTTTTTGTTATTGTTAATTTCCTCTTTATTGCTGGTTTGAAAAAAAAATATAGAAGCTGTTTTTTTGTCTATTATTTTCATTGCTAGTTGTTGTCTTTTCAGTCTGTCTCTGTTTCTTAGAGCCACTTGAGCAAGGACTCTCATTATCGCATTTATTTTCGTCATTCATGTACTGTAGTTGTCTTCTCTTAGGGTTATTTTTAGTTGTTTCTGGGTTCCTTATTTCTTTTTGTTGTTTTTCAAAAGGCTTCGATATGTCTTTCTTTTCTCTGAGTTCTGCGTTATGGTCTTCTTTAGTCTGATCTTCCTTTATGTATATTATTGCTTTTTTATAAGCTCTTAATTTTGTCTTGTTTTTTGTCTTTTTTTCAATATAGTGTCTTTTTTGATTTGTGTTGTCAATCCTACTAAAAGTGGTCCTGTTTTTTCTCCTTTTTTTTCCGATACGTCTAATAAAGTCAAGTTCTTCTTTTTTTTGTTTCGACTTCTAGTACTTCGTTAAAAAGAGATGCAGTACACATTCCTGAAGATCTTCGAAATCGGATTCCACTTCGTTAATATTATACAATACTAAGTTTTTTCTTTTTAGCGTCTTTTCTAAATATTTTATTTTATTCTCTAAGTAGTTTTGTTTTTCTTCTAAATTTTGATTTTTTTTTCAGCTAATTAGTTTAATTTTTGCTCTAATTGATAAGTTTGTTCTGCTATTTTATTTGTCAGCTCCGTTTTTAAGTTTTTCAAAGCAGTTAATATGGTGTCTAGTTTTTTATCGACGTTACTGTTTTCAGACAAGTTGCAGTTTTTATGTCCGCTACTGTATACCGAAACTCTAATTAAGTGTCAGGTAAATTTCACTAATATAGCTTTCAAAGTTGTTTTTTTACTTTTTGTTTGCCGCGTTTTTTCTATGTTAAATCTTATTTCAGTTTATTTTTTTCAATAAAAACGATAGTGTCGGTATTTTATTGCTTAAGAGTCCTTGTCGTAATTTAACTTTTTCACAAATTCTATTTGACATTGACGTTCGAGTGTGGAATAGAGCTTTTGGCAAAATAATAAAGAAAAACAAAAAGCAGAAAATAGGAACAGTGTACTCACCACAGCCGTGATCAGTTACAGAGACGGGAGGGTGGACCAGATCCGTTGGAGTTGGTTGGACAAGAATCCATATTTGTGCTTTTTCCTTTCTTTAACTTTTTGTGGAATATTTAAGTTGTAATTTCCCTCTTTCCTTTGATATTTGAACGTTTTCACTTATTTCAGATGGAAAAGAAACTGAAAAGTCCAGTTGTCAGTGTAATTACGTTTCGGTTTTTTTTTTATTTAGATCTAGGACTTCGAAATCAACAATTTTCGGCAGAACAGGTTTTTTCCACTTTTTTCTGTGATAGTTAATCACGATTCTTCCCGTTTAGACATAACCATGAAAAAATATCTACAATATAACAACTTCGCGAAAGCTTCGTTAAGGCTGTGTACATTTTTACGCGATGTTTAACTAAACAATATCGTAGATGCGTCGTAAGGGAATTTAATAAATACGGCTGCTGGTGTTAGCCCCGGAAGTATCAAGTAGATCTTAATTGTTGTAATTGCGTGCTGGAAATCCTATTTTACTTTGCTTTGCTGGGACAGAAACTAAACAAAAAAACACACCCAACCTTTCTGGTGAATAACTCTCCGCAAAAAATTGTCGACCGCCTTTTTGTAAACGGAAAATTTCATTTCGCTGCAGAAGCATTGGTGGCATAAAGTTGGCTGTGATTTCTTAAATCCCTAACGAGAAACCAAAGCCGGTATTGCAACAGAAAAAAAGAATACTAACATTTTTGAGTAGTACCACCCGAATCCAATTTCTGGATTAGTTCTACGTCTTTCACTTGTTAGTTACTACAGAACATGAACAAATAACTACCTGTATTTCTGTGATATGTCCCAAGACGCCGCAATGATACTGTTAACACATAAATCTACCGGGACCATATTAGCGACAGCGCTCGGATTGCATCGTAATGTTCTTATTACACCAGTGCCAGCACCAGCAATCGCTCCAGTTGGCCCATAAAAATTATCAATCCAGCCACATACAGGATCACGATATGTGGATATCACTGCGTAAATGAGTTGTATTCATTATGAAATAAAAAAAATTAATGCGGCCAATACTCACCTATTCCCGGCCGAAACATTCCCACTGGTAATGAACGGCCATGCAAACGTACTACATCCTCGGCTACAGCTTTTGTAAAGGTGTATGTATTAGGCCATTTGTCTAGTAACCTATTTGCAGAAAAATAAGTAAATAAATGGTCACCCAGCTTTAAAGTAACATCAATAATTAATAAATACTCTAAAATCTACTAAGGTGTGTCATTGTAATATACAGAGCTCGAATTGAATACCAAGCTAATGTTTAGGTATGATTTCAGGCATCGCAAACTGGCGGCACTGTTAGGAAGCTCAATATGGATGTCTAATATTCGATCAAATCTTTAGTCTATATTTATGGACCTATCTCAAACCAGCTGTCGTCTGTTAAATTGATTATTGCTAGAAAAAGTGTTGCCAATTCGAAAAACAGACCCCTAAAAAGTCAACACCCTCTGTAGAGCTTATTAACTGTTTATCAACTATTCCTTATGGATATACGTTACACCCTGCGTGAGTAAAGTGATCTACTCTATATTACGCTACTGATATTGGACTTCTTATGCATTTTAAATATAATAAGGTAACTACGGCTGGCCATCGTCTCCCGAAAATGTATGCTATCCACCTTCAGGCTTCAGCATGACCTTTACGATTAAAACTACATAGGTATTTCAAAACAGAGAAAAAAAAAAAAAAAAAATTACGATGGACTTTAGATACCAAAACAGTTTCGGCTCTAAATTTCAGTAGTTCACAGAGGCTATAGTTTACATACAAATTCCGCAATTTTGAGATTCCGTAAATTTAAAGTCGGACTAAAATTTGTTATTGGGGACATTCAAGTACCTATCTTATGTATGTGGCACTCACAGAGCACTTTTCTGCTCTAGGTCACTTTTTATGTTGGGTTGGTACGAAAAACAATCTTTTTCTGATTTCAGAGCACTTTTGCAAATCTGAGGCCGAATCGACATTTCTGTGAACGAGCTATTCGTTCACGGAATTGAGTTGATTTTACATGTGAAACAAAAACAAGTTCCGTCACGTATTGCTCGTTGACGGAAGACGCGATTCGAACCCTGAATTTCTTTCTCAGAGTTGCTTCAGATTTACCAACTGCAAAGAAACGCATTGCATCGGGTTGATCTATCTTTGTTAATTATTTATGTAGGTACAAATATTTGGAAAAAAATATGGTCGCCGATTTCAAATGTATTGATATAAATTCTAACAAGTGAATGGAAAACGTCTTGAAAAGTGTCGAAGGCTACACATATTCCAATATCAAGAATATAAAATAAAAAAATGTTTTTATGTTCGATAAGAGAAACGAAATCTGAAATTTGAAAGCATTTGCGAAAGAAGGCCAATCGAATACCACATTAGTAAGTCTGACAGCAGTCCGACGTAATGTAGCTCCGTTTTTATTGGCTTAAATCGCTCATATGAGCAGCTTTTTCAGTTGGCGTTTAAGGAGGGCGGACCGAGTACTAAGTTGACAGTTCGCATATGTGGCTGACGTACGAAAAGTAACGATCCGAACCAATCTAGTTTTTCCGTTCAGGTTACATCTAGTCCAGAGACCAATCTAGTCGACTTCAGATAACTAGATATTTGATGAATGTTTTATTAGTTAAGTTTATTATTAATTCCATAAATTTCTATATGCATAAATATTTCAAACAAAATTTAAAATTAATTAACATTTATTTACAGTAATAAAATTAATAATAGAAATTAATTTGATATTCTGTATTTCTATACAAAAGTATTCAATATGTGCCCATTTAGTTTTGCAAAATGGTTGCTCACGCGCCTTAACATTCAATATCGTAATTTTTGTAAAAATAAGCGTTCCAAAGCGCGCCAACGGGACATTCTGAATTATGCATTTCGTGTGTCGGAAGAATTCATCCGCATTTTTAATTCCTGTCATGTAATACTTGAAATCTACTTCAAAGCCTGAATTACTCTTTGTTCCCATAACACAATAAATATATAAATATAAAAAAATGTATACTAAATAATAATTCATACACAGGTGTCATGCCTTCCAGTAGTTTATCTGGCGCACACTCCATAAGTAGCATTAAGTTTTTCGAATCACTTGGCGGCGGATAAAATTTCTCTTCGATTTTTCTCAATGGACATTGCGTGTAAGCTGTGGAAACGTGTATAACACTTTTTAAGTTTTTCATTTCATTGCATAATAACAAGACATCTCGACAGGCTTTCACATTTATTTGCATGGCAATTTTAAGTTTCTCATCGAATCGTACGGTAGCTGCCATGTGAAAAACAATATTCACATGTTCCAGTAATATTTTTCGGTCAGCTGAACTTATACCAAGACCAGGTAGCATGCAATCACCGGCAATGCCCTGGAAATGATGTCGGAACTTTGGGGCAGCCTTCTTCATCGCATTGAAAATCTGTGGAGAATAAAATTAAAGAAAAATATTAAAAAATATATGAAATATTTAAAAAATCAAATTAGTAATTGGGAAAAAGCTTTCTGAGGGGTATCTATAGTAGAATCGCATTGAAGTGCAGTTTAGTATAAGACTAAAATGATACAAAAGCTGTTCGCTGAATTTTATCTGTGTAGATATTTCCGGAGCTAAAAATACGGAAATTAGGTTTTTTTTTATAAATATTCAGCTATAACTGACGTTAAAGCCTAATTGTTGGGTTGAATTAGAAAAGAAAGACAAACCGATCTTAACTCAACTGCGGTTTATTCGAGGATGCTTATTATGTAATTGGGTACAAAAGAGTTCAATATGTACATGGGGTTATTTGTATGTAAGATAATAGCAACAATGTGTTGGTTTATGTCTACATGAATGTACGGTGATATATGCAATATACAATTTGACACTCCCTCTATCAACGTACATTTGTGTGATTAAGTTTATTTGTTGTTATATTATAAAATTATGTTAGGTAAAAATAGTTCCATATTGTAAACTAAAGACTAACAAAATGTATTAATATTAATAATCATAGTAATTTTTCAATTCATTAATCTGATACAATTTATATGTTTTGTCTTATCTAATGGTTTTGTTAGAACATCCGCGATCATTTCACACGTAGGGGTATAAACTATTTTGACTTCTTTATTTTGCTGTGCCTCACGTGAAAAATGATAACGAATGTCTATATGCTTAGATTTTTCATGCTGTACAGTATCTTTCGATAATCCGATAGCACTTTGATTATCGCACAATATTTTAGTTGGATCTTTAGTTACCTTATTAAGACCCATTTCGGACAAGAGCCTTCTCGCATGTATGACCTCTTTCGTAATTTCGGAAAGCGCCATATATTCCGCTTCCATCGTAGACAGCGCCACGGACTTCTGCTTCCTGGACTTCCAGCAAATGGGACCTCCTGCTAGAATTAATAAATATCCGGAGCACGATCTTCTGTCTGCTGTGTCGTTGGCCCAATCGGCATCAACATATCCAATGAGTTCTTCGTTTGTTTTAAGGTACATTAGTTTGAAATCGATGGTTCATTTAAGGTACCAAAGGACCCTCTTCGCAGAAATCCAGTGAAGTTTTGTTGGATTAGAACAGAATCTGCTAAGAAAACCGGCCGCAAAAGCAATATCTGGACGAGTGGCATTTGAAAGATATATGAGAGATCCAACAAGCTCTCTGTATGGCACCGTCTTAACGTCCTCTGTTCCAGGGTTGTAGTTGTTGACCATTTGACTGGAGTCCATAGGCGTCGCAACCGGCTTCGCATCAGCCATACCAAATCTATCAAGCAATTTTTCTATGTAACTTTTCTGACTAATTTCAATTTTCCCAGTACTTCCTTCTCTGCCAACGTGTATTCCCAAAATGCTTCTCACTTTTCCCAAGTCTTTTATTTCAAACGTTGCCGCTAGATTTGTTTTCGTCCTCCCCAAGAGCTCCAAGTTGTTTGCCGCAATCAATAAGTCGTCTACGTATATGACGATGATGATGGTACCGTGTTCGTCGTTTTTCATATACAAGCATGCATCAGACGTGGCTTGCCTGAAACCCAAATTCTTCAGGAACTCATCCAGTTTCTTGTGCCACTGTCGTCCGGCTTGTTTCAACCCATAAAGCGGACGTTTGCACACCTTCTGATGACTGCCTTCGTTCCCTGGATATTTAGGCTGTTCCATATAAATTTCGTCGTTCAGCTCCCCTTGTACGTATGCGGTGATTACATGCATTTGATGCAGATGAAGGTTGTTAGCAGCGCTAACAGCAAATATTGCGCGAATGGTTTCATAGCGCGCCACCGGAGCGAAGACCTCATCATAGTCTATGCATAATTTCTGTTCGCAGCCTCTGGCAACAAGCCTCGCCTTATAACGGTCGATGGTCCCATCTTCCTTCCGCTTAATTCGAAACACCCACCTGCTGCTTAGTAGGTACTGTTTTGTTCACTGGTCGGTTAACGAGCACCCAAGTGTTGTTTTTGCTTAAAGACATTAGCTCAGAATTCATCGCCTCAGTCCACATGGAACGGTCACTGCTACTTATGGCGTCCTTGAAAGATAAAGGCTCAATTAGTTCATAGTTAGTTACAAAATTTACGACGTTTGTACAAATTTTCTTTCCACATCTAAGAGTCATCACGGGGACTCGGGCAGGCTCTAGTACATCTTCTCCCTCAGTGTTGTTGCTTGGTAACATGTCAGAGTATGAATCCTCATACTCAGCATCGGAATTGAGATCCACGATTGACTTCTCCTGTTTCTCCTCTTTGGGCGCTGTCTATGGTTATGACATCTTCATCGCTGCTTTCTTCGACCGCTTCGAGTTTTTCAGGTTCAACGTCATCATAGGATAATGTGGTTCCCTCAATATCCAGTAGTGAACTGTCGCCGAATAAATAGTTCTTGGGATTTATCTCCTCAAAGAATCTTACATCTCTGCTCCTCGTTATATTTTTGGTATTAGCATCCCCAAGCCTATACGCTTTAGACTCTTGGGAATACCCCACGAAACGAAACTCCTTTCCTCTAGGATCAAGCTTTGTCATTCCAGGTCCCTTTTGAAGCGCGATAACCCTGCTTCCAAACGATCGAAGAAAACCTAAATATGGCTTCTTACCGCTCCATACTTCCAAAGGCGTTCGATTTCCTAGTGTACTTGTGGGACATCTGTTGCGGATAAATGCAGCAGCAGTAACAGCTTCTGCCCATAGGTACTTTGGAAGTTCAGCTTCAATCAGCATGCACCTGGTCATTTCTAAGAGGGTTCGATTAAACCTTTCAGCAACTCCATTCTGCTGTGGGGTGTGAGGGATAGTTAGCTGCTGCTTTATACCCTCCTTTCGTAAAACTTCGCTGAATTCCGCTGACAGGTATTCTGCGGCATTATCACTCCGAATGCGTTTGATTTTCTTGCCTGTTTGACGTTCTGCTCGCAATTTGAAATTTTTAAAAGCGCTCAAAATTTCACCTTTAGTTTTTAAGACAACAACTTCTACATAAAGCGACTTATCATCGATGAACGTTGCAAAATATCGAGCACCTCCCAATGATTTGACGTTCATAGGACCACAGATGTCGGTATACACGGTTCCCAAAATCTCGTTGGTTGCTCTAAAAAGAACAGTTTTGTCACGTCTTCGCACAGTAGCACGGTCTTGCTCGAACGTAAATGAATACCCGTTTTTCGTAGCTTGTGAGATTGATAACAGATTATGTCGCAGTGTTGGTATATACAACACATCATGCAACTTGACATTCACAGTTTCGCCACTTGACGATTTTACCACTATCAGAACACTTCCATTTCCATGTGCTTCCATGATTTCGTTACCAGCAGTTTTAATTTTTGAACGATCTTCATTATACCATTTGAAGAATTTACTCTTGTCATTGCACATATGTGCACTTGCTCCGCTATCTAGACACCATCCGATGTTATACATATCATCGTTTCCTACGCTTAGTACAGACGTCATCGCATTTTCATATTTTCTGTTATTTACTTTGGACATTTTTTTTTCACGACACTCATTTGCTATGTGGCCCATTTTACCACATGTTTAGCACTTTATGTTTGCCTTCTGCCGCTGCCTCTGAAAATGCTGTTGTTTTTTGCCTTCCGTTAAATTTGAGTTGCTTTGCCTTTGTTACGAAATTTCTCTTGTGATAGTAATGCATGAGTGTTTGTGTCATCAAACGCTGCTATATTTTGTGATTTTCTTGCATCCTCTTCTAAAAGCTTTACCTTAAGAGTATTTACTTCTGGCAAATCATACTCGTTTCTATTGCAACGCAGAAATTTTCGTACTCCTCTGGTAGAGTATTCAGCAGCATTATAGACAGTAGTTCCTTCGGAATGGTAAATCCTGCTTCAACTTGTCTGCACTGCTCTGAAAATCGCGAAGATGCTGCTGCATACTATGCTGATGTTGCTTCTTTATTTGGAATAACTGCCTGTACAACATGATCTTCTTCGTAGGTCCTTTTGACTTATGCACTTTTTCAAGAGCAGTCCATGCTTCATTTGATGATGTTGACTTATTGATGTAGCCCATTTGACTTTCTTTAACGCCAAGAAAAATCATTGCTTGAGCTTTTGCATCTTTGTTGGTCCACCGACTGGCTACTTCATCGTCGGTTTTATGACGGATTGATCCGTTTGCGTAGCTCCAAAGATCGTTGCAAATTAATATGCTTCTCATCTGAAGCTTTCAGGACTCGTAATTGTCCTCGTCGAGTTTTTCAATGTGCGAAGAATTTGCGGGACTCATTTCAACGCGTCTCTACTCCGACCGATTAACGTGTTACTCGATAAAATTCCAAAAAATCCTAAGCTTAATGATCTATCAAAAACAAGATTCTCGAATAATGTAATTTAATACGCTAAATAAAATTACTTCCGACCGCGCGACCCTGGGCCCATAACCTGTTGGGCTTAATTAGAAAAGAAAGACAAACCGATCTTAACTCAACGGCGGTTTATTCGAGGATGCTTATTAT
The DNA here is from genome assembly GCA_946477585.1 of Cheilosia urbana. NCBI lineage: Eukaryota > Metazoa > Arthropoda > Insecta > Diptera > Syrphidae > Cheilosia > Cheilosia urbana. The sequence continues at coordinate 9,548,843 of OX297857.1, forward strand.
GTAATTGGGTACAAAAGAGTTCAATATGTACATGGGGTTATTTGTATGTAAGATAATAGCAACAATGTGTTGGTTTATGTCTACATGAATGTACGGTGATATATGCAATATACAATTTTACACTACTATTCCAGGCTAGATATTAGGAACTCACAATGGCGACATTTTCTATGTGAAATTACCCATTGTGACCCACACAATATTAAGTGTGAAGGTTAAAAATGAAAATTAAAAAATGGAGTAAGGCCCTAAGTTTGGGATGGTCTAGCTCAATAGTCTTAAAATACTGTAACTGACCAAATTGTCACAGTCAGTTAACTACATAGCGCCGTATTAATGAGCCTTATTATGAGTTTCGCCCGAGCAATATTCCACCCGAAAAAATTGACATTTCATTTTTCGCTTATCATGAGTCGAAAAATTGTTGATGTCCGAAAAAATTCGCCTTATTGGCGGCACTGTTTCGGGCGGAATATACTGCTATTTTCCACATACATTTTCCATTTGTTTTTTAGAGGCGAACAAAAGAAGAATATCAAGCAGCACCATGTAAGTTATTTACTGTAGGGTAAAATATTGGAAATTTAAGTTAATTTTTTATTTTATTTCAGGAGCAAAACAATCAACAAAAGGCAAAGCGACTTACTGCTCAACAAAATGATGGAAAAACCAGACATCGCAAGGGGCTTCATCAAAGAAAATAAAGAGAAGGTTGTCGCGTTTTGGAAGCAGATCACTTTTGAACTCAACAGCGCAGGACCACCAAACAAGAGTGAGTTTGAGTGGAAGAAGGTAAGTATTAAAACATACTTACGTACTTCTGAAAGATATAATTTATGTATGTAGGTTTGGACCTTTTTGATATCCACCCTCTGCAAAGAAACGCAAACAACCTGCTAGTTTCACAATGGGTGGAATCGCAAATTTTTGTTTGGACAGGGGCAAGGCGTTGGTTAGCACATCATTCTAGCAAATATTTGAATGCTGGTTTATTGATTCTGTAGTACTGATGAAATCTAAAAAAATAGCACAATATTTATTTACAAAAATGCAAAAAAAAAAGGAATCTTACAATGGTTCGCGCAACTCCAAAGGATTGGATGTATCTCGCAAGTGCCTTTGAGTAACTCGTTCCACAGTATTTCCTTCTTCGTCCTCTTGTATTAGCATTCGCAATGCTATGCATTTTTATAATAATTCTTTTTTAAAATACCTACCTTAATAAAATAACAAGCAATCTTAAACTTTTCTTTATGTTTTTCAAGCTGTCAAAACACATATTAGGTGTGTTCGTCTGTGTTCGAAATGTCACTGTCGATTCGAAGTTTGCATTCGTTCGGGCGAAACTCGCATACACATACACATCAAATTGGTCAAGAGCTCTATAAACAAACTCGCAATAGCTTTCAGAAATTCGGGCGAACAGAATTTCGCCAGGTGAAAAATTTTCCGGGCGAAACTCACAATAAGGCTGAATATCATATTTTAGTCTCGTCTTTAAATTTACGGAAGTTCACACTTGTTAAATTTGTATTGAAAATATAGCCACTTTGAACTACTAAAACTAAGAGCCAAAACTATATAAAATGGGACTAGATGATAAGAGGACCTGATTGAACTACATAATTTAATTTAATGGGTAGTCTTTTATGCATAGAGCTACACTAGGCAATCACTCTTTCTTTGGCCTAAGAAGAGGACTGATAAGTAAGGCCTTGCCAAGAAACACTAAGGAGACGAATCTACATAAGAACCTCACTATCCCACTCCTACTCTATCACCGAAGCACGGGCGTTAGTAAAGACGGATTAAGATGTCCTTGATCGTTTCGAACGCTAAGTGCTTAAAGTGGCGAAATTTAACAGCAAAGTCCTACGAGCTGCTCAGCGTCTTCTATTTTGTCAGAGAAGTACGCATCAGTCGCCTAAGATGGCGGAATGGATGAAGAGCGAATGGACACAAACGATCCGGCCGGAAGATTCTTTGATTCCAACCCGGAAGGACAACGCAGTAGAGGAGGCATTCATCGAAGGTGGTGCGCGCAAGTGGAGCTCAAACACAAAGTTCTCGCTAACTGGAGAGGCGTATTGGACTGTAGTGTTAGGTATGTAGCATTTTGAATGCAAAAACTTTGGCTATGCTGTGACACTCATCACATTCTAGCATAGAAGCTTTCTACCCGACTGGAGACAGGTAGAGCGAATGGACACCAAAGCTCCGGCCCGGAGAGTTTTCGATTCCAACCCGGAGGGACAACGCAGTAGAGGAAGATCTCGCCTTAGGTGGCGCGCGCAAGTGGAAGGGGACCTCAACCAACTTGGAGTGCGCAACTGGAGGCAGTTAGCCAAAGATCGCGCTAACTGGAGAGGCGTATTGGTTGAGGCCCAGGTCCACCCCGGACTGTAGCGCCACCTTAAGTAAGTAAGTAAGTAAGTAACGACACAGGAAGGGTTTTGTGTTTCGTGCGCATCCTATGTACGTTCCTACGTGACGCGCTGTAGCCCAAACGGCTTGACCGATTTTGAAGAGTGAGGTGTCATTAAATTGGTATTCTTTCCCGGAATATCGTATATGCTAAACAAATAAATATAAAAATATAATTTAAGAAAAAACAAAAAAAAAAACAATAAAGTTAATTTAAAAAAAAAACAAAAAAACCCGACTGACTCTAAAAAAGATTTAAAAAGATTAAAACAAGACACTTTCAAGTATGACTAATTGACAATCGGAGAATACCTACATAATCTGACAAAAATATGCGCAGCCTCCGACTACCAATTAGTTATACTTGAAAGTGTTTTAATCTTTTTAAATCTTTTTTACAGTCAGTCGGTTTTTTTGGTTTTTTAAATTAGCTTTTTTATTATCTTTATATTTTAATACGAATTTTAACGTCGAATGATACATAAAGAGATCTGCAAAAAGAAGGCCTCCAGCCGATCTTACTAGTTCCTACATAGGAATAACAGCGAGGTTAATACTCAATGAATCAGAGTCACTATAGGCGAGAATAGAACGAGTGCAAGAAGGTGCCGTGACATTGTGCCAAGCGACATTATGCCAAATATAAAAATTCGGCATAGTGACGCTTTTGAAAGTGACACTAGGTCGAATTATAGCATTTGGTATTATGACACTTTGAAAAAGCGTCATATGGCCAAATCCGAAAAGTGACATAAAGCATATCCTAAACCTCGCCCCACCGCTTAATCCAACAGTAAACCAAAGCAGGGGGTTGCAGGGGAGCAGCATGCCCCCCCATACATATTCCAAGAAAATGTCATAATACCAAATGCTAGAATTTGGCCTTATGTCACTTTCAAAAGTGTCTTTATGCCAAATTTTTATATTTAGCAAATTGTCGCTGAAATTGTCGCACAATGTCACGGCACCTGCAAGGAACTGCGGAAAACCTGATTGACGTATAGTCCGGGAGGCAGGGGCCCATTTTGAGCACTGTTTTTATGCCAAAAGATTATTACCTTTACTCATTGATAAGCTTTGGTTGATAAGTAAAGTGAAGGTCAGCTGACGAACCCGCGGTAGATGCGGCTGTGGGAGTGTGTGAAACTTGTCGAAAAAAAATTTTCTTCAGCTGTTTTATGCCGACTGATTTTTTTTAAATAAATTATTGACGTCATATAGTGTTGAAAAAACATAGTCAGCTGCGCCGTGGAGGGGGGATTATACGTCAGCTGGTGGTATGAACTTGTAAAAAAATTAAAATCGTAAACTCATTTCAAGCCGAACAAATTTTGTTTACATAACTTTTGACACATATACAAGTATGAAAATATAAGTCAGCTCTGTGTATAGTGGGGGAAAGTCAGCTGAAGCTAAAACGTATGGTTGCGCTCATAAAACCAAAATACGCACGCTGTACTTTTAATGGTCCAACTTACCTTTGTCCCAATATACGCATTCAGCTGATTCCAATCTGGGATTTCTGCTTTAGTGATACTATTATATTTCCCAATTTCAAATGGTCATCTTACAATTTATCAAACATACAGTTAGTTAAGTCTACATATCATTAATGTACAATAACGCAGTAGAAATTAAAAATATAGTTAGAATTCATTAAATGTAATGTATTTAATTTATTCATCATAATCTTCTTCAAATTTACAAAATTTACAAAATTCTAACTTGGATCAGGTTCCGCAACAATCGAAGGTTATGTTTGCATTTAAAGGAATAAAAGATATCAATATCCGTCGCGTAACAACTTTCGCGAAAACTGCGATTAGAAAAAAGAATTGACGGTTCTATGTTCCCGCCTTGTAAGTCTGAACTGCATCAACATTTTCTTCGTACTTCATACATCGCCCACCTTTACAGTTATACTCATCTTAAAATACCCTCCGAGTTCGCCCACTGAGTACGGATGGGAAAAAAGAGATGTCAAATACTTTTTTAAATGGTTTGAAGCAAATCAATAGCCACCATCCTTCACGAGCATCGCCAGTATTGACGAAAACCTTCAAGGTATGAATAAACTTATTAATTCTAAGTTTTTCACCAGCATGATTTCGTTAATTTATTAATTTTTCTTACTGATGGCGATGAAAAAGGAGAGAATGAAGATCAAGTTAATATAACAATAGATAATTTGGATGATGGCAATGACGAAAATGAAGAAGATTATGATGAATAAATTAAATACATTTAATGTATTCTAACTATATTTTTAATTTCTACTACGTTATTGTACATTAATGATATGTAGACTTTAACTAACTGTATGTTTGATAAACTGTAAGATGACCATTTGAAATTGGGAAATATAATAGTATCACTTAAAGCATAAATCCCAGATTGGAATCAGCTGAATGCGTATATTGGGACAAAGGTAAGTTGGACCATTAAAAGTACAAGGTGCGTATTTTGGATTTATGAGCGTAACCATACGTTTTTGCTTCAGCTGACGGTCTTTTACCCACTATACACATAGCTGACTAATATTTTCATACTTGTATATGTGTCGGAAGTTATGTAAACAAAATTTGTTCGGTTTGAAATGAGTTTACGTTCCACGCGCTCCACGGCGCAGCTGACTATGTTTTTTCAACACTACATGACGTCAATAATTTATTTAAAAAAAAAAATCAGTCGGCTTAAAATAACTTAAAAAAAAAATTGTTTCGACAAGTTTCACATCCTCCCACAACCGCACCCACCGCTTCTGGAACAACTGACGTTCGGTTTGGTCATTTTCTACATAGTATCTGTTATGTCAGTCCCTGCCTCCCGGACTAAGTCCAAAACGCTTATCTTCGGGACATAAAACTTCGTGTTAACGTTAAAATGTATTTTTGGATATGAAATATGATCGTTGCAGATCAGTGTCTCATGATTGCCAAGAATTAGTTCTTGTCATGTTTTTTTTTTTTTTTGTGGGTTTCAAGTCAATCGACTCTTTAAGTTTTGCGAACACAAACATAAGCAGGCAAAATTGGTTCGAGTCTATCCTACAGCCGAATTACTAAAAACAAAACAGTCTACGTCCGGTCCGTGTCCAGCTCTGTCGAAGCTAATCCTAAAAGTAAGTATAAAGAAACACGAAGTGGTGTTTATTTATTAACGCTTTTCGTATTGCTTGGTCTCTAAAAATTTAGAAAAATCTTTTGTGCGAGAGAGTCTTTTATATTTTACAGCGTATTTGACAATTCCTAGTTCAAAGACTGTGAGCCGCGTTGAGTCTTATCAGCATGTGAGGAGTTGAGAGTAATACCCTATTCACACCGAGCCTAAAACGACTTCCAATCGTTGAATTGCTAAAACAAGCACATACATTCTGCAATATTTAGCAAATTCAGCAGGACAGCTGATCGAACAAAATGTCACAATTCACAATTTAAAATCATTTTCCACACTTAACTGATGGGTTAATATTATATTTAAATGGTCTGAATTCAATTAATTTGCCAATTAATGAGATCGAAATTTGATTGAAATTTCACGACTAGTGTCACCTGTCAGGTGTCTTACAGCTGAGTGAAACGTCAAACTAAAACTAGCTGGTGTTCGGTGTGAATGCATCGACGAGTTTTCGAAGAAAACACGGTTTTCGGTGCGGTGTATTGACAGAAAGACCAACAAGTTTATTAGCGAAACTATATGCAATTTAATAACTGTTTAGGACGTACCGGGTCATCGAAGATCTCTTCCACTCGTGTGTGTACGTCCTTGTTTTTCTTGTTTCGAATAAGAATGTATACATTTTCAATTCCAGGACATGAAGTGAATAGTTTGTTCAGCAAAACTGAAAATATATAAAAAAGGGTGAACTTAAAAACTAAAAAAGGCCAACGCAAACAAAAGCATACTTTTTCCCAAAAATCCAGTTCCACCGGTTACAAGAATGTTCGCGCCATAGTAAAAGCTTTGAAGCGGCGTCATTTGATCCTCTAAGTTCATTCCCGTATTTATATGCATTTCGCTATATATTTATTTTTCGTTGTCTTAACAAAAATGCCTGCAAAGAAAAATTCAACAGAATTATTAAAATTTTACATGCGAATTTATTATTCTTCAATTGCAATAAAAAAAAAAAAAAACATAGTTGGCGCAACAGGTCCGGAGGGACCCTAGGCTTAGCTTCTCGCAACCATTCGTTTTGTCTGAGTTTTTTCTTTTTGGAACGAATGGAAGGGATCTACAATTTTATGCCGACTCCAAACGGCTAATTGAGAAGCTTTTTCAAGACAGTTATACTCTCGGTGGCACAGTGAAAAAAACCCTAAGTTGGAATTTGGGCTTTTGCGGGATTCGAACCTCGACCCCTCGCTTAGTAGTCCAACACACTAACCACTAAGCCACTGCGCCTTCAATTGCAATAAGCAATTTTAACGTTTCTATTGGTTTCTATCGGTGATCCACTCATTCTGTTATCCAATGAAACAAGAAAACTGCTTCTGATTAAATCCACAAAATAATTGGTGAAGTGCCAACAAAATAATCAACGGCTGCTAGTGTTGCCATAAAAATATTTCGACAAATCTGCAATTCTGACAAAAAAAAATCTGCATTGCAAATTTCTATGGAAAAATCTTACTTCAATTTTTTTTTTTAAGTACAAAGTAAGTGTGCAAGAAATGTTGATATTATTTCTGGCTATGAGAAGTTGCACCTATGTTAAAAATCTGATGCTTCTGTCAGCTGACTTGTATAAAATACATAAATTTCACTTGTGTGAGTGCTTCTGGAGTGGATTCTGAGTTCTGAATACAAATCGGGAAGCGAAATTCTCTTCTCAGAATCATCAGAAGAGTATTTTTTGTGCCACAATGGAACGGTTTCATAAGCGATTTTTGCGATCTCGGACTCTCCCGGTGGATTTTTATCCAATGGTAAACGACATAAGCATTGGATTTGGATGGTACCACAAAGGACATAGTGCATAACCGGCAGGATATGTAATTTTAAGCGCACGGCTGCAGGTGGATTTTCATTCAGTAAATCCCCAGACAAACAACATTTTTTGATTGACAAATTTGTGATTTGCATAGGGGTGGCGGGGCATCGTATGCTAATTTTTGTTATTGTTATTAAGTGAGTGGGCAACAGTTTTAAAAGTATTTGATTTTGTAGATGATTTTGCCACTTAATGATTGCATTCCAGCTCTGTGGTGACGGCACTTACGAATGTTGACTAATCGAATTACATATCAGCCATGTAATAGAATTGCATCATAGAAAACTGCCCGAAATGCCGATTCAAATCAATGGTCTTGTACGAAGTGATAATCAGCAAGCACTTCAGCGAATTAAAAGAAGGATGGGATTGAGTTGGGAAATAAAAGTAAATAATATTTTTTTTTTTTTCTATAAAATGTATCTTACCCAAGGAAGGGTTGGCAATAGGCTGCCGAATCAGACTGAATTTAATAGGGCAGCGGAAGGCGAAATGGTGGGGACACCAAATTAGCACCTGTCAGTGTGAATTTTGGCACTGTAACCCTTTATCCGCCTTATCCGCCGAAGTACTTCCAAAATCCTGGAGAAAAATCAAGAAATCCAGACCGATGCCGATTATCTGTTTATCGGATTTAAGGTCGCATGATGACATCATTGTATACGGACATCGCTCCAAAGCCGCCAGGTTGTTCAAAATGATGAAGGAAACAATCGCACCGATAGATAACTTTGATGTCAAAAGGGATTTAGACAAGAATTCGCCCTGTCATGTGTTGTGATCCGCACAACCATACCCAGACCACCCACATCATGACCTTTTTCCGATCTTCCAACCCAGCCTAGCATCATTATACCTTAATACCATATCCACATATGTATACCCAAGCGGTATATCTAATATCATTCCCAAGCGGTATACCAATTAGTCACTCATATGCGGCTATTAATAGGTTATTCGCTTTGTTTTCGTTTACCCAAATGCCAACCTAAGCAAAACCGAGTCAAGTGTCGTATAGCTACCATACTTAATGGGACACACACGTAGTAAAACCCCGATATCCGATGACACAGCGGTACGCCAACATAAGGTAAAACTGCAGCAAGTGCATATCAGAGGAAATACTACGATGTGCTATCCATAGTACATTTACGATTTATGAATGGGTGATACTTGACACCGGTATAGGGTAATTAACACCAAAGATGTCAATTGGACATTTAAAAAGGGAACACGAAAACAATTAAGCAATACCTAAGATGAGTAGATACGCACATATGGGTACAACTGAGGAAATGTATGGTACGTGGAAGGGGAAGTCAGGAAGCAGGTCATGACTCAAATTAAGTATAAAAAAGGATGGTTTTGGAAGGAACAAGTAGAGTGAAAATACCAAGCAAAACGATCGCAGCCCAGCTCAAGACAGCGGATCTAATTTAAAAAAAAAACACATAATAAGGAAATAAATAAATAAATACTCAGACTCGCAGCCAAGCATAGACAGCGGGCTCTGTAGTCATAGTTAATAAAATTCTTTTTATTTTTTACACTCTCCGCTTTGCACTCTTCCCTCTTTCGAGGAAGCACGGTGCAAATCGTACAACATTGGTGGCAGCGGTGGGATCCCCAAAGAGGTCCCAACTACCAAACCAAAAGCAGAAGCATAATACTTCTGAGCCGTTCTCTGGGGCTATACACCAGAGAAAGTGAAAGTAAAAGTGAAGTGCAAAAAGTGCGTGTAAAAGTCCCGAAAACCGGAAGACCTGGCGAATTCTCTACAAGAGACGCCGGAGGCAAACATTCGGGCAGTGAAAAGACTAGGCTGTAACTGTATCTTCAGGGCGTGAAGCCTGCCTGGCAACCAACCAACAGCAGTAGCAGTTCCAGCATCTACAACAAACATCAGCAGCTCTACCAGTAAGCAGAAACTAAGGTATTTAAGAGTTTAAGTATAAGAAAAAAAATTTTTTTTTTCTATTTATTAGAAAAACGTATATCATACCCATTTAAAAAAAAAAAAAAAAAAAACGTATTAAGCTGCGATAGCGCAGCTTTTCGAACAATTACCCTTCGGTTTAAATTCAAACTACAGTTCCATCCTTAATCCCAACATGACAGAATACAAAGTGAGTCTTAACGACATTTATAATATCATTCCGACTTTTGGCGGAAATCCGGAAGAGTTAAATAAATTTATCGCTTGCGGGAATATATTATTCACGTCTATCAAAACCGACCCTGAACACAAACTCTTTTTGGAGGTGGTAAAAACAAGGCTCCAAGGACCGACATTCGAGCTGGTCCAGCTAAAGTCATTTACCATATCGGGTGATTTGGCCTCTGAATTAGAGCGACAATTCAAAGAACAAAAGTCTCTTTCCTTAGCACAGAATGAGTTGCTGAATGCTAAACAAAAAGCTAGCGAAAACGTTAGGGAATTTGGTGATCGCATCAATCGGTTATTAACCGCCCTAAACTCGGCAACTTTTGCTAGTACTAGTGACGATGCTGTGAGGAGGTTTCTCTCCCTTGAAAATGACAGGCTAGCCATACAGGTTTTCGAAGACGGTCTTCGAAACCAGAACCTTAAATTTATGGTTCAAGCCCACGGAGAAGGCGATCTAAGGAAAGCCATTGCTTATGCCGAAGAACATTCCGTTCGTCTCGAACGTACAACGGCAACACATCTTTCAGAGAATAGGAATCATCCAACTAAGTTTTCCCCCTCAAAGCTCATTTGTCAAACCTGTAACAAGGTAGGACACACGTCTACTACCTGTTACAGAAACCGAAATACAGTCCCCACTTCCAGACCTATCTGCCAAACCTGTAACAAGGTAGGACACACGTCCGCAACCTGTTACAGAAACGCTAATTTTCCTAGTTTCGTTCCACAAGAAATAAAACGGGAAGTGCAATCTTTAAGGTGTACATACTGTAACAGACCCAATCACCATATCGATGAATGTAGAACGCGTTTGGCTCAAATTAGAGCTTCTTCGCAAAATACGCAACCCAACCCCTCACAACAAAATCGAAATCATAATAATTCCTTACGCAATATGCATCGCGATGTCAGACACTACACTACATCTAATCAAAATAACGCGGGAAACGGGTTGACTCGGGGAGAAGGCGTCGACAATCAGACCCGAGTACAAACACAAGTCGACATCCACGGAACCCCAAACTAAACTTCAACATATTTGTATCATTTTGCTCCGAATATCAAGAGCCAGTGATACAAATAAAATTCCATCCTTCCGTCAAAAATGCATCCACGTTCTTGATTGACACAGGCGCTGACATCAGCCTAATAAAACCAACAAGAAACGAAACCAACATCTCCAATAAAACCCTATATACTGTATCCTCAATATCAGGAGAAGAATTTAGCACGATAGGAGTAATCACAGGATCTTTGGAATTCCAAACAAAAGATCACTTAATTCTCCTGGACCATCCATTTCAAGTAATTCCTAACCATTTAAGTTTAGCGTATGATGGCATAATCGGTAACGATTTTTTAAACGAATTTCAGTGCTATAATAATTACGAAAATAGGGAAATAACAATTAAAACCCAATCCAACGTCTTAGTCACAACTAACTCAGCAATGGTAACTAAGACTGAGCAAAATATAAAAGACTCAACAACAGTAAGTAAGACTGAGCAGAATAAAAGGGACTCAGCAATAGCCAATAAGACTGAGTTACCAAATAAAAACCCAGCTAAATGTAAGACTAAGGCAAAAAGAAGCTTAGCAAACGGTAAGACTGACGAAAATATATATAATAACCAAACTAAAAATAAAAAAGGTACCCCCATCGAACACTCACATTGAAACCCCGAACACAAAACTTGATAGAACTTCCATTCCTTGAACCAGGTAATATTGATTTAATTATTCGTAAAAATCAAATTGTTCCAGGCATATATCTCGGCGAAAGCTTGAATCGATCCAAGGACTCCAAGAGTCCAAGATAAAGGTGTTAATGATGAATACCTTGGACGCAGAGCACAGGTTAAACACCGCAGATATCAACCTCGAATGGGATACTCTAGATAACTACAATTCGGTCTCCAATAAAACAAACGGCAAGATCAAAGGCAGATTAGACAAACTAAAGTCAGTCATAGATCTTGAACATTGTAACCAAGAAGAAAAAGCATCAATCCACAAAATTTGCAGAGAATTCAACGATTTGTTCTTCCTCGAAGGTGACCAGCTTACCTTCACGGATGCCATAAGCCACAGGATCATTACTAACCAGAACAAACCACCATTATACGTCAAGCCTTACAGATTGCCCAATGCACATACAAGTGAGATCCATAGGCAAGTTAACGATATGCTACAGGATGGAATAATCCAGCCTAGTGCAAGCCCATGGAACTCCCCCTTGCTTTTAGTTCCAAAGAAACCGGATAAAGAAGGCAATAAGCGATGGCGGGTCGTAGTAGATTTTCATTGGCTAAATGAATAAACAGTCGCTGACGCATATCCATTACCAAATATCACAGATATATTGGATCAACTTGGTAGAGCAACGTATTTCAGCACCCTTGATTTGGCTAATGGTTTCCACCAAATACGTATGAATGAAGAAGATAGGTGCAAGACGGGATTCAGTACTCCATATGGACACTATGAATATAATCGTATGCCATTTGGTCTGAGAAACGCCCCCGCAACCTTTCAACGCCTGATGAATACAGTACTAATAGGTCTACAAGGACTTGATTGCTTCGTATACGTCGATGACATTGTCCTATACGGATACGACCTGAAAGACCATAACGACAAACTAGTAAGAGTTTTTGATCGATTACGCCAAAATAATTTAAAACTTCAGCCTGAAAAATGCAATTTTATGAAGAGAGAATTAACATATCTAGATCATATTATCTCGGAGCATGGCTTAAAACCCGATCCTGAGAAAATAAAAGCTGCAAAAATATACCCCACACCTAAATCAGTAAAGGGAGTAAAGTCCATTTCTAGGTTTCATAGGATACTATAGAAGATTTATTAATAAATTCTCTACGATAGCAAAACCCCTAACAAAATTGTTGAAGAAAAACATAGAATTTAAATGGGATGCATTCTGCGACGAAGCATTCCAAACTCTAAAACAAAAACTCATAGAATCTCCTATCTTATCATACCCCAATTTCGAAGAAGACTTCATAATAACCACTGATGCCAGTGATATCGGAATAGGCGCCATTTTGTCACAAGGAATGATCGGTCAAGATAAACCAATCTGCTTTGCCAGTCGAACTCTAAACGACGCCGAAACTCGGTATAGCACTACAGAAAAGGAATTATTGGCTATTATCTTCGCCGTCAAACAATTCCGACCCTACATCTTCGGCCGAAAATTTACAATATGCACTGATCATAAGCCACTACAATGGCTTATGAATCTTAAAGATCCAACATCGAGATTATCTCGTTGGAGAATACCATGAATACCAAATAGTTTATAAATCAGGAAAAAACAATTTAAATGCCGACGCACTAAGTCGCATACCCGAAAAATCTTAAAATATAGCTGAAACTTCCAAGGCTGTCAGTGTAACTATACGCGGCCAAAACAAAAAACTGGTGCGACTGTATCCAACAGTCCCGAAAAATGTGTATGTGTAAACACCGTGCGTGCGGTATGTGTGTGGCTTGATACGCGTCATTGAGAAAAGAGAGAATTTATTGTAATAACCATATTCTGGATATATTATGTAATAACAATAATTTATTCTTTCTGTGCTGCGTTTCGGTAGAATAGATACAATCGGATTGTGGTAGCTAAAGTAAGATATGTACATTCGAGACTGTAATCTATCTAGATTACGCTGGAAGACAGCATCGATGGTTGTTCCATATCGTGTTGTTGAAATTTTCCGGTTGGAGTTCTTTTGAAGTCGCTCCAGTTTGGTTTGCGAGACGAGTTCTCCATTTACTTGAGCGTTCAGTACTCGTTTTCCCCAACTTTTTTTCCGACTTTCAGAGATTTACTTGCACGTAAACGCGCCCTGTAATTTCGCACGTTCTGCATCTGGCTTTCTCATATCTGAAAATATTTTAATGCATCTTCAATGACGGCAAAACATTGCATTATTGACAGAAATATGGAATTGTACCAATTACTTATTTTCCTGTATTTTTATGCGTTTTACTATTGAAACGCATGTATTCAACAGTGAAATCGAACAGTGAAACAACGCGCACTTAGATGTTTACGTATCAATAAGCACTCCTAACATTATGCAGTTGAAAATAACCGTTTGCACAGGAAATGAAAGTGTCATTGGAATTTCATTCGGCTTGCATTGCATGTTGTAGGGGCGCTGGCCTACGACATTTTCGTTATGCGAGAAACAGATTAACACAGCAACAGCAATAGTAACTTTCACAAATTTTTAGAACCAATGTATTTTAATTACTTTGAACACATTAGCACAGCAACATCGACAGCGAAGTCAACGTTAAAACTGTCAAAATTTCGCTGTTGCTGTTGCTGATGTTTACATATCAACAAACACTCCTAACATTATGCAGTGGAAAATACCCGTTTGCTGTTACACACGAAATGAAAGTGTCATTGGAATTTCATTCGGCTTGCATTGCACATTGTAAGGTTCTGGTCTACGACATTTTTCTTAGTTGTTGTCCAGCTGTGATTTCTGCGTGCCTGGTAATTCACGAAAGATTTGGCACTGAATTTCCTCGAGATGTCCGTCACAGGGAAGAAATGTGTATGACCATCATATATGAAAAACATGCTTTCACATCAACAAAAAGCTGAAATGAATATGCCCCAGCTAAAAGTATGCAATGATAAAACACAGTGACGCATTTCCGTTACACATTTGTCCCCGCAAGTTAAATGTGTGGAATTACTCCACCAGATTCCAAAAAAAATTTACAATGATAAAACCAAGTGACGCATTTCCGCTACACATTTCCGTCCCCGCAAGTTAAATGTGTGGAATTACTACACCAGATTCCAATAACGCGCGCTTAGATGTTTACACATCAAAAAAATAGTGCGTGGAGTCCCTTTGCGCGGAAGAAGTGAAACTTCGTAATGTAGAAATGAAAATAGGAAGGGGTAGAAATTGATTTTTTGTGAAATCGTATTGTTTCTTTCAGACAAACTTTATTAACATTGCTTGCAATTCATAATTGATAATTTTAATTATCATTTTCGAGTGGAGAAATATCCAAATCTATAACATTTACAATGGGATTATGACAACTAAAGTAAGATACGAAATGTTGGAAGTCGCAAACTACCCTATTAATATATGTGTTTCAAATCAAATTAAAACAAGTAAATGAAATAATGAGGACGCTACTCATTGCTAACGCTCGCGCTGGCATGTAACAGGTATACTACGCGCATGCGTTCGAGTGCCACGCATTCACTCTCGGTCTGTCTCCTTCTATTCCCCCTCCCCAGGAGCGTTGAACGTTTAACGCAACCTTACTGGAGGTCGCATTAGAAGTTTCATTTAAAAAAAAAAAAGACGTTGACCCGACACAAGTCAGATGCACAAAATGGCATTTGCAAACAGATGACCGATTGGTTTCTGTTATGCATTCACGGTCATTTGCAATTGCAAATTGCACAGCTACTTAAAATTATGCTTTTTAAAAATATGCGCATTTTGTTTTTAAAATCTTCCAAGATTATTATGAATTTTAAGCATCTGAAATACAGACACACCCTTAAAGTATAAGTCCTGCATTTGCTTTACAAACATACCCAGAGAAAGTGACATTCGAGACAACAGGAACAAACGGAAATGGCAATTGAATTGTCTTATAACTTTTTTTTAATATAGAGTACAAGCAATTTACATAAATGTAAGTGAATTATTTTCAATGTTGATAACGTAGACCTCGGATTTTGCATATTTGCATATTGTTCATCAGATTGATACCAAACTTTGTATCTAGACGTTTTAGCGTTCAAATATAACAAATTGTAATGCATATCGAAAATATGCAAAACATATGCAAAAAATATGCAAACAAAATATGCCACAAATATGCAAAATATATGCAACATAATGCAAAAAATATGCAAAATATGCAAAATAGATGCAAACGAATTTCATCAAAATATTGAATTCCAATCGTTAAATATTAAAGTGGGAGCAATGCAGAAGAAAATATAATATATATAGCATATACCATAACAGCCTTCCCGAAAAGTGCTTTAAAATTGATGGAAACAGTAGAATTTATACAACATGTGACAAAAAGATGAAATTTAAATATTCAGCTTATTATGCAAACCAATTTACAAATTGAATTTCAAAATTTGTTCATCGAAAATATATTTGTTTGTAATGAGCCAGATTGTTAAATTAAAAGTACGTTCTAATTTTTTTAATAATTTAGATTCCTTGCGGAAAAAAATTTCAATTGCAGAAGCATATTGCTACTTTACTTCACAGAAGGTCAAAAGTATCCAATAACAACAACGACGAAAATCCGCATACTTTTAGCAACACTTCTAGCAACTTTTCCGACAATTCAAATAATGAATTTAAAATGGATTTATGTACAGCGTTGGTTGCGGGAAATATGTGCTTAGTAATGCTACATTTAATAACTAATTTAAAAAAAAAAAAAAAAATACTAAAAAAAAGCAACTGATTCCGGATGAAAGTACTCTTAGAAAGAGCTACTTGGATAAATGCTACGAACAATCACTCCAAAAAATTCGCGACAGTCTCAAAGACGAAAGCGTTTGGATATCAGTGGACGAAACAACGGACAAACAAGGGCGATATGCCGCCAATTTGATTGTAGGAACATTGAGCGAAAAGAATCTTCATGCTCATTTTTATTGTTGTTTTATCCTAAAAATAATCTAAATTTTAATAATGCTGTTGAATATTTTTGTTATTCGTAGTGGGTTATTTACCTTTGACTTAATTTTCCAAATTATTTTGGATAACCCATTATTTTTGGAAAACGACGATATGCATTTACTTTTGTTTGGTAAAAAAAAATATTCTAAATTTGCATTTTAGGTTCTTGAAACACTGAATCCAGAAGATGCTGAATCTATAAAGCTAGCAAAAGAGCTGATAAAAGATCCCCAACTATATCGGGATTTTATACATATAAAATCGAATTTCGCTTGGAAGCGAAGGGTCTACCATAAGCAAAGTCAATGAATTTATTTAAAAAAGCTGAAAATATAGTAGTTCATTGTTCATAACATAACTGGTGATTTCGGAATGGATTTAAAAAAGAAATTTAAAGACATTTTGAAAAGAAATCCAGATTTTAATATCATTTCAAAAATAAATAATATTTTAAATCTCAAAGATGAAGATTTCGTCCCCTCAAAGTAACACCGTTCTATAAGCCATTTTGGTCAAAAATTAGTTTTTGGTATCAAACGATTCGTCTTCGAGAACACTTTCGTTTGAGTATAATAATGGGGCCCTTAAGGTTTCGTACCATACCAAATCTGATCCTACAAAATGTTAAAACTTTTTGCTGTATTTAACAAAGTTCTATGCAACAAAATTTGTACATAGAACTTTGTCATTCAATCATATTGAAAATTTATTAAAATTAAGATATATGGTGATAGAACTTTGTGTTTTTGAAATTCTCACATAGGATTTTGTAATTTTAACTATCTAACCTCAAAAATAACATAAAAAAAGTTCTATGTTCATCACAAATACAGGTTACAGGTTTCAGGCAATGTAAATAAGGGAATTTATAATTGTCATTTTTAAATGGCTCCTGTTTGAACAATTGATATCAAATTATTGATTTTCTTAAAGATTATTTTTTAATGCAATAATCTTATTATAAAATGTATGTTGTAGTACATAGGACTTTTTTTAACTTTCCTTACACCGTATTGGCTGATAGCACTTTGTATCAAAATTTAAATTCAATTTATAAAGAAAACTATCAACCGTGCCTATAAAATATCGTATGTATTAAGTTTCATTTGCTCTGCTTCAATATCTGACAATAATTAATAAAATTTCAATATGTATAGTACCCCCTGGATCGCTTTTATATTATATTTTGATTTCTTTAACATAGGGAAATTTTTTGCATATTTTGCATATGTTTTCCATATGTTGCATATAATTTGCATAGTTTGCATATATTTGGCATATATTATGCATATGCATTTCATGCAAATATGCAAAAAAAATTTAAATATGTATATCGTTTTCAACTCTATTTTCAATGAAATGAACTTTGGTGTCATCAGAATTTACCTATCTTAATCCTTCAAAAATATGCAAATATGCAAAATCCGAGGTCTGTTGATAAGTAGCTCCATACATAGCTACATCGTAGGGTTAAACTAGCTTATACCGGTCATTTCAACAAAAACTCAAATAAAACGAAATTCGTTATTTAAATAACACCTTTACTTCACTTTTTATTAAATTCATATGTTTTTGTATTATTATAAACATAAAAAAAGGTAAATGAACAAAACGGAAAAAAGTTATACAAAAAACAAAAAAGGACAAAAATGACCGGTATTAGACGCATGGTCAGTTAATTCCGGTCAGCAATTCTGGTAATGGCGGTCATTAATGTTTATTTAAAATATACTTATATTTATTTGTAGTTTTCACATAAATCGCGAACTGTTTGATCTGTGTTGCAAGTTCATTTTCCTGGTCTTTGTTAAAAACCGTGTGTCACCCCAGAGATGGCTCGTAGAAGTTTTTCTTTTTTAGACGTTCTGGCAGTGTCGAAAATGCTATTTTTATCTGGTATGAAAACAATCTTCGGGAGCACTTATCCATGCAAAGAGTTGGTGATTCAATGTTCCCATTCTCGAGATACAAGGGTGACCGGTATTACCGACTGACCGGCATTACCAAGTTTTACGCTATACGTTATAGGTACTGCTTTTTGTCGAGTCGTCGTGCTGCTGCTTTTTGCCTCCAAGCGACAGCCCTGAAAAACCCTCCCTATCTTAATTTACGTTGAAGTTCAATGTCTCTTTTTTCTCATTCAAAATCAAAGACTTCCTATAAAGTAAGAGGGTCATCCAAAAATTCCGACCGACAATTTGGAAAATCATCGACCGGGGGCTTTATTATAATGGGTGTCAGTATCAATGTCCTCACTAAACGTTCATTAGACATTATGCTCCCCAGGAGCCAGGACAAGGAAGAAAGATGCGATCAACTTTTCGTTACTTAGGCTAACAATGCTAACAATATACTCTTAGTGAGTGTGAATTTTAAGATTTGTACAAATTTTGCCTGCACATTGCAGCCCCTGTGACATTTAGATATTTCCAAATAATGGGGATGGTTTTCTTTCTTTTTGCAAAAAGAAGTTCTCGAAGGGAAGAAATTTAAAATATTCAGCGAAAAGCTGAATAGACATTTCTGTGCTTCTAAGTATTGCACTACTCGCTTTTTAATAAATTAAATTGCTGTCACAATGAATAAGAAATACATAGGTACTACATTGTTGGAGCTTACAAGGACTGCTTATTCAGCAGCGGCTGGGCACAATTTGGCAAGGGCAAGATTAATGCATGTAGAACTGCATCAAAACAAGACATTAATTGCCGATTTAGCCATTATTTTTGGAAATTAATCTCCACCACAGAATTTCCTCTCCCTGCATTTGTTGCCAATAAACTCACTCACCATTGCATACTCCGAAGCGTGAGCGATACCCTTACACCTTTGAGTATACAATGCTTTTATTAGCGTTAAACGTTTAACGCGACCTTGAGTTGGAAGTCGCATAAGAAGTTTCACTTCAAAAACATACAACCCTTACAAAACATACGTTCTGATCTTTCAGACATTCAGGTTCTTTCCAGTTTTTCCATAAACGAGCACACAGGATCAATATTTTCTGACAAACTAGCCCAACCCAAAATAGTAATATTACCTCTAATACAATCAGCCGATGAAGAGATACTAAAAGAGAAGTCACCACAGTTTGTAAAACCTCAATTAGGAAAAAGAATTTCGTTACAGCTAAATAACCAAGAACAAATCTTTGTAGTAACTTTACCAGTACCATTCCGAAGCTCAGCAGATCTGAAAATCGTGAGCACATGTTTGAACGACATCAAAGAAATATGCTTTGAGAAATGTACTAAATGTATCGGTTTCTCTTTACCTCTAATAGGAGATGACTTTAAGAAAACTTTCAAAAACCTTCTTGAAAATACATTTCAAAACCTTGACATAGAGATCCATATTTTCATTGACGACAGGATCCTTCTCACAGAAGCCAAAGCCATACAAGAATTACTCGCGGAGTATCACGACTCACCTTTTGGCGGACACCAAGGAGTCAGTCGAACACTCAAAAGAATTAAATCCAAATACTTTTGGCCTACAATGGCAGCAGACATAACTGAATACATTCGAAAATGTGCCTCCGGCCAGGTTAATAAGAGCAGGCGAAATCCGCCCATACCCCTGAAAATTACGACTACTAGTTCAAGACCGTTTGAAAGGATAGCACTAGATATAGTTGGACCCTTGCCAACAAGTTATGGTCACCATAAATATCTTTTAACCTTTCAAGATGACCTTACTAAATACTCAGAGGCATACGCCTTACCCAATGCAGAAGCTCCAACAGTTGCAAGAGTTTTCGTCGAAAACATTGTTTGTCGACACGGCATTCCATTCTCACTGCTAACAGACCAAGGTGCAAACTTTCTAAGCAAAATGTTTTTAGAAATGTGTTCGCTCATGAAAATAAAAAAGACAACCACAACACCATATCACCCCCAAAAAAATGGAGCGTTAGAACGTAGCCACAAGACCTTGATCGAGTATTTACGACATTACGTCAACCAAGATCCACTGACATGGGATACATGGATTCCGTACGCGATGTTCGTTTATAACACGACTCCCCATTCAAGTACAGGCTTTACGCCATATGAACTGCTCTACGGTTATCCAGCCAACGTACCTAGCAAGCTTGCACAACAGCCAAGCATTTCGTACAATTATGATAATTATGCGAACGAATTGAAGGCACGATTGCAACATGGATACCAAGCAGCTAAGGAAATACTCAACATACGAAAGGAAAACTCCAAGAAATATTTTGATGCAAAAACCAATCCCAAAATATTTAACGTCGGTGACAAGGTATTGCTAAAGAATAACGAAAAGAAAGAACAAACTATCACCATTATGGGAAGGTCCTTTCGAAGTGATCAAGATAATATCAAACGAAAACACAATAATCAAAATAAAAAACAAATCCAAATTAATACACAATAATAACTTACAGTTTTACAACGAATAAAAACACCTACCACATCCACAGAGTCATTCCATTACCTACCCGTTTCACGACCAATTTTGTATTCAACCCTCAATGAAATACATACTTATCGATTATAAGAAAGAGCATTTCTACAATCTCGACGAGGAGGAGCTCAAACAATGCAAAACCCAGGGAAATCAATTCCTATGCGAAATAACTCAACCCTTATTCAATACCAACACTAACAATCCTCCATGTGAAATTCAAATACTCCAGCGTACAAACACATATCCAACCAATTGCGATGTAAGAGAATCAAACATACCAACAGTTTGGATACAATTGTCCCAAACTAATAAATGGTTATTCTTATCCATCAATGAATATTCTTTCGATGAAATATGTCAGGACACCCTTACAACATATTCCCCAAAAGATACAGCTACCCTAAAAATTTCTGGAGATTGCTACCTCAAAACAAAACAGCTGACAGTCCGAGCAAACAAAGAAAAGGGCTCATATATTCATAACGTTTTCATACCCTCTCTTAACATTTCCACTATTTTGACAAATCATACCAGTAAAAATTGGACCAAAGTAAACAAAATCACCTTCGTAAAATGTTCAAGCCAAGACGACTTAAAATCACTCTCCGAAAGTATATAGATTTAATGAAAAATGTAGAAGATAACCCGTATCGTATCTCGTATCCTTAGACAAACATAATATCCACCATTATGCATCTACCTACATTATAATTGCTCTAATTCTAACATTATTCTGTTACAAAAAATACACCAAGTATAATTTCAAACACGGTCCCATTGCACCCAAAACCCCATCCGATACCAAAAACAATCCTGAAAAAATTAATGACATGAAACTCCTACCATTGTACTTCAAAATTAATAAAACTTAAAGAAAAATTGAAAAAGAAATATGTGTGTGTGAATCATAAAAATCAAATTAGTTTTAAGTACCTAATTAAACAAAATATAAAAAAAAATATATATAGGTATATAATTAAAATTACCTTTTACATAAATATAATATCATATTACAAAATAGTTTAAAATTGTGTAAAAGAATTTTTTTCAATAGAAAAAGAAAAAAAATATATAAGTATATGTATCTTGTTCAACTAGAAAACTGTTTAAATTATTAAGGATTTATAATAAGAAATTACCCAAGTCGAAATTGATGGTTATAGTGGAGGCGCTGATCCTACATTTCGGAATGTTTCCGTAACAGTAACAGTGTGTATAGGCTCTCAAAGTGCGTACTGTGTCCAGTGTAGGATGGAACGCTGACCAAAGTGGGGAATCAGTTTTAGCTCTTTAAATTACTATTTCGGGAAACACACATATTGGTATTTCGGCTATGCTTTGTAACCAAAGTGTGACCGAATCTTAGTGAGCTGTCAAATTAGTTTTCATGTGTTTGTATGTTGCTTCACATGAAAAAGAAAATGTGAAATAGAAATACTGCGATAGCAATATAAAACGGCACACATAACCTATCCTCTTTAATGGGGGTGCTAAAATACCTAAACGAGCATATGTCATGAAAATGGTAAAGCAGGTAATATTATGAGAATTTGATAATTGCAATTCTTCGTACCAGAATGCAAAATATTCAAACGAAAATCAGTTTTACCACATATATCAATAATGTCGTTTTCCATTGGGCAAAAAGAAGCGTCCGGGAGAGTCCGGAATCGAAAAATTCGCTTCTGAAACAGTTCCATTGGCACAAAAAATACTCTTCTGGTGATTCTGAGAAGAGAATTTCGCTTCTCGATTTGAAGTCAGAATCCACTCAAGAAGCACTCACACAAGTGCAATTTATATATTTTATACAAGTCAGATGACAGCTGCCGTAGATTATTTTTTGGCATTTCACCAATACTTTTGTAGATTCAACCAGAAGCAGTTTTCTTGTTCCATTGGATTTCAGATTGAGTCGATCCCAGAGTGAAACCAATGGAAAACGACATAAGTTGTAGTGGCAAAAACTCACGCGCTCAAGAAATATTGAGTATTTAAGAAATTAATTTTATTTCGAAGCTAGGTATTTCATATTTTTCCATGGACTATTTTTTTTTTTTTTTTTTGACAATGAATCCCAATTAGAATCAGAAAGCGACCACTTGCCTGCCATTTGCATGTCTTTAGGAGGGAGCACAGGGTGCATGCACATACATTGAGGAAACTTTTTTTTTTTTTTTTGCGTTTATTATTATCAAATCGTAATATTTAAATGATTCATTCTTTTAAATTCTACCTTTAAGAGTATATGAGAACATGCAAAAAAGTTTGGGGGGAATAATAAGAAACGGATTTGAAAATTTTAAAATATTTTCGCGTCTAATTTTTGGTACTGCTATTCTGGTTTGCTAAGACCGACATAATAAAGTAAAGATGTTTACCTACATGTAGGAAATACAATTTAATATATACAACGTTTGTTGTCCATTTGGGAATATTTTCTTACAAGACCCACCCCTCATACGCATTCACTTGGCTGGTTTAAAATTGTTGTACTAAATCGCTGCAGAAGGTTATGATATTTCTACCATTTTTTCATTTTATATACCTACGTATAACATGCTATTTATTCAAAAATATTGGTACCATTTGATATAATGTGAATAATAGAAGTTAGAATATTGTTTTTTTTTTTTTTTTTTTTAACTTTTTCTTAAAGTCAAATATAATTATTTCGCACTTCATTAATTGTTTCCAATTCAATCTGCTGGAGTTAATGTGTAGTAAAATCAGAAAGCATTGTCATTTTTCATCACAATACTATTGAAACGTCGGAAAGCAGCGCAGCGCACAAACTAAAAGTACAATGAAAAGTTTATTCGATGTTGCACTACAACGGCAAACAATTTTCAATACACCTTTTAAAATGAAAAATAATTCTTTAGGTGGAAAACTCATGAAAAGATATATGTATTCCAAAATAATGAAGTCTCTAAATTACATATTTCCATTCTTTTAAAATAGATTCGTTGTTCATCATAAAACCATTCCCTTTTACGCTTGATACGCCATAGTTATAGAATTATCCGTGCACGCCTGGTTGGTACCAATCAGTGGTCACAATTTCAACTGTGCGCAGTCGATTTGCGTAGCTGTTAAGTGGTAACCAGGTGGTAACATTATATAGTAACCTCACAGTTTTTGTGTGTTTGAAATGTTACAGGAAAGGACAATTGTATCTTTGAGACACGTAATGGTCACAAAAATGTCAAATCGCTACCATCTTATTGGAATGGAGTTAAGCGACACAAAACCGAGTCGAATATACCGTTTGGTGACTATAGTTTAAAGTAAATGTGGATAAGAGTCACAAATTTCTACTTGGGATATTAGGCCGGTAACAGCTAAAGAACTTGCCAAAGAAATCAAAGAGGGCATAAACATAAAAAAAGCCCCAGGGTTCGATTTAATCACAGGGGAAGTTTTAAAACAATTTCCTCGAAAAGGTTTAAAAAAGCTAGCGCAGATTATAAATGCTGCATTTAAGTTGAGATATGTGGCAAGCATGTGGAAGGTCGCGGAGGTAATAATGATACCAAAACCAGGTAAACCACCTAGCGAAGTAACCTCATATCGCCCAATATCGATACTACCAATGTTGTCCAAGCTATTCGAAAAAATGCTGGCAAAACGTCTGCAAAAAATAATTGATGAAAAATTGCTAATTCCAATTCATCAATTTGGGTTTAGAAACAAGCACTCTACAATACGAAAAAGCATTCGAAGAGAAAAATGTGTGCTCTACAATATTTCTTGATATAGCACAAGCTTTCGATAAAGTCTGGCATAAGGGTCTGATCCATAAATTACAAAGGCAACTGCCGGAGCAGTATTCAACAATTCTGGAGTCATATATAACAGATCGATTCTTCAGAATTAAACAAGAGACAGAGTACTCAACATTAAGAGGAATTAAAGCTGGTGTACCACAAGGTAGTGTGCTAGGTCCAGTGCTATACCTTCTGTTTACTAGCGATCTACCTGAAAGTGAAGAAACTACTATAGCAACTTTTGCAGATGACACTGCTGTGCTTGCTGTTGGAGCAACTGTCGAAATTGCAACAGAAAAGCTCCAAATGGCAATAAACGGTATTTCAGAATGGACCAAAAAGTGGCAGATTAGATTGAATGACCTAAAGTCAGTCCATATTAATTTTACGTATAAAAACGTACCACACATTCCGGTATACATTAATAACAATGTAGTGGAATACTCAAATACAGCTAAATATCTGGGCATGACCCTAGACGCTAAACTGCGTTGGAAAGCGCATGTAAAGAAAAAGAGAGATGAGCTGAACATGCGATACAGTAAAATGTATTGGCTTATTGCGAGATATTCATCCCTGTCCAACTACAATAAATTACTGCTATATAAGCAAGTCTTGAAACCAGTATGGACCTACGGGCTCCAATTGTGGGCATGCACATGCCAATCAAATTTACAAAAAATTCAAGTCTTCCAAATTAAAGGAACATAGTTAATGCACCTTGGTACATACGCAACGCTGATCTACATAGAGATCTAAATATTGAAATGGTTGAAGATGAAGTTAAAAAGGTTGCCCAAAGGCACAGAAGTAGGCTTCTTAACCACGTTAACGTTGAACTTACAGAACTATTAAATACTGACAATGTAATCAGAAGATTGAGGCGGGTAAAACCCCTTGATCTATAAGAGTTGGCCAAGGCCAAGAGATTATGTGGTGTCTTCAAGCAGAAAAGTTTCGAAATCCGACAAACGGCGGATTCTTCTTCTGAATTTTCCAAATATTTTAAAAATAAATTGCCGATTAGTCGAACGACTAGGTGCAATCCCATTCGGGATGACGAAAGTCAGTCCCCCCCGGGAGGTTTTTTAGAGGTTGTTCGAGTCCCTCACTATTGCAGAAGCATCCCTCGCGTACTTGCTCTGCAATGTCTTTCGATGATTTTTCCTTCCAGCGAACCCCCAAACAAAAAAAAAAAAAAAAACTTCGTCTGCATGGCAACCAAAGCGGTTCACATCGAACTGGCCGAGGATTTATCAGCAAGAGCATTCCTCAACGTTTTTGCACGCTTCGTTAGTCGACGGGGCCCATGCAGTCATCTTTACTGCGACAATGGCACACAGTTCAAAAGGGCGAACAAACTTCTTCAAACCGACTTGGCGGAATGGCACAGTGAATTTACACAACAACAATTGGCGAATCAACAGACTCAATGGCATTTCATCTCAGCTGCAGCGCCCCATCAAGGCGGTCTATGGGAAGCTGCCGTTAAGTCGGCAAAGAGGCATTTGTTGCGCGTAGTTGGTGGCCAGACACTATATATTACGATCAATTACATACATTGCTTGTGCGAATTGAGGCTTGCCTAAATTCGCGAGCGGTGGTTGCAGTACACGATGGCGTGGATGACCGTTTGGCATTGTCTCCGGTTGATTTCTTGATCGGTCTGTCACTCGTGGCGTTACCTGAACCTACCGTACCAGAAGCGCCTACAAATCGACTTCAACATTGGCAACTTTTACGACAAATGCATCAATCGTTTTGGCATCGTTGGCACGATGAATATTTGGCTTCGCTGCAGCAGCGCAAAAGGTGGCGGCGACCATGCGAAAATCTGAAGGTTGGAGATGTCGTCGTAATTCGTCACGAAAATCTAGCGCCAGCCAAATGGCGACTGGCACGCATCATTGCTGTTCATCCGGGCAGTGACGGTCTTGTTCGCAACGTC
Organism: Cheilosia urbana; assembly: GCA_946477585.1. Classification (NCBI taxonomy): domain Eukaryota; kingdom Metazoa; phylum Arthropoda; class Insecta; order Diptera; family Syrphidae; genus Cheilosia; species Cheilosia urbana. Next base: position 9,575,301 of record OX297857.1, read on the forward strand.
ACTATTCAATATTGCTTGGAGGACAAACTAAAGAGCACAACGCGACCGGCACAGAAAGTGTGTCGACTATTCAGCATTAGTCCTGAGCCTACCGGCCCAGCCGGGCAGTAAATGTATAAGATAAACGCAATCGGCAACACTAACATAACTTATCTTTTCTCTCTCTTTAAGTTCAGTTGAAATAAAACGTGGCTTTGGTTCTTTTCTTTTATTCTTTTTTTCCTCGCGTGTATATCGTCATATACAATCTTGGTTACAAATCTCAATCGCATTAATTTACAAATACAATTAATTCAAAGCATTTAAAAATAATATCTACCCATCAATTAAGCGTGCAAAATGATTTTAAGTCTTGAGTTGTGACTTCAGTTGTTCTGCTGAATTTGGTGAATATTGCAAAGGGTGTGTTTGTTTTAACAATTTAACGATTATAAGTCTTTCGTGGTGTTTTCGTGGATAACGATTTTAAAAACGGGGTACCAAAGTGGGTTAGTTTTGCCTTTATTAATATTTATGATTAGTAATTTAATTGTTCAATAAATTACTTTGTACGTCGTGGCAGATTGAGAGTTGGTTTTTAAGGTTCCGTACCAAAAGGCTTAAAAACGGAATCTTATTAGTTTCGCTTTTGTCTGTCTGTCTGAACCCACTAGATCAATTTTGTACCTAGGGTTATTAATATTTAAGTTAGCTTGAAATGTAATTTATAGAGGAGGCTTTAGTCGCGGCTAATGTAAGATCACATGTCATGAGCATTCTTGAGCACTGTTCATACAAGCCTTTTGACTGTTTCCGCAGATAAAAAAACCAACAACTTTTAAACGATTGTTACAGATGCACTCAATTACCAGTATAGAAATAGAAGCGAATCAAATGACGAAATAAAAGCAGATTTTCTTGCATGTTTTTGAGGTTGGTGGTAGAAAATCGAATAACTAGTATCAGTATTGAAAAACAAAGTTGAATAACGCTGTGATGTTTGCGTAATACGAGTGTAAGCGATAGTGGATTCTTTTGAAATTGATCTCTCGTGGCAGAAAACTTTGGTTGTGGTTTTTATAAAGCGGCATCTATCAAGATGTGTGGTAAACTGCAAGCGAATTCATGTACCTGGGAAGAAGTAGTTACAAGTTCTAACCTCTTGTATGCCTACAAGTTATGGCAACAATAAGGAACTCAAAAGGGGAAGACAAAACTAATATAGCCGACGACGGATATAAGAAACACATCGCATATAAGAAACGCATGTGGAAACACCGGAAGAACACATCTGATATAAGTTAAGGTTTTTTATATCCGCCGTGAACTGTAATCGTATTCAAAGATCTTACGATGGCGACATTTTTCATATAAAATTCCAACCATTACTTAGGTACTTACTTACTTATAAAATATTAAGTGTGAAGGTTAAAAATGATTAATAGTAATTGCAGCAAGTGCTCCCTTGCTGCAATTACTATTAATCATTTTATATTAAATTAATCAACTACGCATGTCAATCGCTAATCCTTGAAAGGAAATAGGTCTGAGATCTTACGGCATGAAAATTACTCTTAGTTGTCGTCATATTCTTTGCTAAATGTAATCATTTTATTTATTAGAAAAATGTTTACCAATTTAGAAAGTGAAATACGAAAGAGTTATGTGTGTTGATGGGAAAGGGTAATATTTCCGGTCTGGACGGAATCAGACGTAGAAAAGTCACTGACAAAATTAATTTTAACAAGTGTTATTATTATTATAATTAAAAGAAAAAAATGTTTTGCATATAACTGATTCCGGATTCGCCATATAATATTGCGAGCAATATAGATGAGGGAGATGAAGGGAATTTCTACAATACACCAGGTTTTGGAACTGACAAGTGAGGCTGTACTTTTCTCTTAACGCTAAACAGTGGCGTAGCGTGGGTTAGGGGCCCCGGGGCAGACCCAATTTATGCCGCCCCTAGTAATTTTTCCACACAGAAAAAAGAGAAAAAAATAGTGCCTGGAGTCCCTCCGTGCGGAAGAAGTGAAACTTCGTAATGTGGAAATGAAAATAGGAAGGGGTAGAAATTGATTTTTAGTGGAATCATATTGTTTCTTTAAGACAAACTTTATTAACATTGCTTACAATTTACAATTGATCGCATCTTTTAATTATCATTTTCGAGTGGAGAAACATCCATTTGCAATGGGATTATGACAACTAAGGTAAGATACGAAATGTTGGAAGTCGCATTAGAAGTTTCACTTCGAAAATACTACCCTATTAAATTACTAGCTAATATAATTCCCAATAAAAGAGTTTTGACCGTTTTCTCAACGGCATATTTGTTTAAAATCAACAGTCTAGCTAAAACAAAGCGGTGAACATTGTCAATGTAAAACAATAAATCCAACAAATCTATTTACCTACAACACCAATGTAAGACAATTAAATTCAACAGCGTAAGTACTAAAGTTCCACTTCCTTACTGTAGGTATCAACGTAGGTAATATCAAAACAACCTTTAAAACAAAAGCCTTAGTAACGGAAATTTGTATCTACACCAACATTAAATAAATCAAACAACATAATTCGCCTATATCGTCTTTACTTCTTGAATTCTTCAATTCTTTACTGTAGGTATCAACGTTGGTACTATAACAACCATTAAAACAAAAACCTTGAACTCAATTTCTATATACACCACCATACGTCCATCAGCGCACGTCATCAGCCACTTGCGCATTTCCTCCGAAATGCATTCTCGCTGTTGATAACATACTCATTCACGTCGCATACTTCTCTTTCGTTTCACATAATTTGGAGAAAACACCACCCAGTTTTTTTTTCATATGAACGTGCTTGTGCGATGAGCGCCACCCAACCACTCCAAAGCAGAACAACGATAAAGAACCGCGGCTGCTGATAATGTTCGATTTGAGAAAATAAATTTATTTTTTTCATTTTAGGTTGTAGCTCAGCTTCTAGAGGACATAGTCAGTCACCGAAGAGCTTTTGTATGCGCAAGACGTCTCGAATTGACTTTTCATTAATAGCTACCAAAATTCCTAAACGTGATAGATCACCTGAGACCGAGGACAATCGTTGGTCCTCGGATAAAAAGTTTTGTGTTAAAATGACGACCAAAAATAATCAAGTGCGTGGCCGGAAAGATTTCGGTAGAAGTAATTATTACAGTCCCCTACAGTGCCTTCCAGACAGTGATACTGATAATGACAATATGGACGAAATAATCGCGAATAATGTCTCATCAAAAAAAGTTCACATTTCGCCAATCAAATTGTTGCAAAAATCCCCTGATTATATTCACAAACTAATGCATTCCCTTTGTGTGAGTTTTTCGTTTTTTGGAACGAATGGAAGGGATCTACAATTTTATGCCGACTCCAAACGGCTAATTGAGAAGCTCTTTCAAGACATTTATACTCTCGGATGTTTGTCAGACGTTCGCGAGAGGTAGTGCAGTGGAAAAAAACACTAAGTTGGAATTTGGGTTTTTGCGGGATTCGAACCTGAGACCCCTCGCTTAGTAGTCCATCACACTAACCACTAAGTCACTGCGACTACGAATGCTAGGCCTAGCTTCTCACACAAAACGAATGGTTGTGAGAAGCTAGGCCTAGGGTCCCTCCGGACCTGTTGCGCCAACTATTTATTTTTGAATGCATTCCCTTAAATTACTGACTATTGCATTAAAAAGATATGAATCGGAATTAAAATCATTTGTGAATCCATTGTTTCTTTTAACTCAATCATCAATAAACTTAAAGAAGAGAATTGTCAATTCTTCTCTCACGAACTTAAAAGCGAAAAAGCATTCAAAGTGTTTTTGTACGGCATTGGTGAAACAGAACAGACACGCTATCACTAAAAGAAAAACTAATCAAATGAAGTTGAAATGTGTCGACGTAAAGAAAATAACTAAACAGTATGAACGCTACACCGACAACTTTTTTCTAATTTCACTAGAGAATGGTTCAATTAGGTTTTTTGAGCTAAAAAAGAATTATCGGTCAATTTTGCATACGCAAGTAAGCTGGGGTCTATAAAAAAAAATCACTGGTAAGCTGACCCAATGCCATAACTGTCAGATGTATGGTCATGGTGAACGAAATTGCCATATAAAAACGTACTGTGGAGTCTGCGCTGGCTCACATAAGACTGCGGACCATAAACTAAGTACTATATAGACCGTCAGCTCCCGCGCACCTACCCGATTCCCCCCGCAAATTTTGAAAAGAATTCGCTCTTAAATTCTCCCTTAAATTTCCTATCCGTGAATACGTGTGAAGCAGAAAAAGAAAAAGAATTCTTAATGGAGGGGGTAAAATGAAAAAATGACACACAGCAGTCATCCTACATCGTGGTATTTCTACCTTTTTGTAGAAATTTTGATGGCCGAAAAACCTTACGTGCAAAACAGGAATAAAGCTTCAAAATTGTAGTTATATGAGGAATCTGACGAAAAATCATTCAATCTGCATTGCAAAACACTAAATGTCTATAAAAAGTAGATTTCCCTTTATCAAACAATTTCTAGTACCAAGAAATAATCATTATAATGTTAACAAATTGCAGTTCTTATACTCTAGGTAAAATTAATGTGAATTTCTTTCCGAATAATAAACATTCTACTTCTAAAAGAAGGATTTTTGCATATACAAATCGAGGGAATTTGATTTCGATGAAAAGGGAAAAATGTCCACCCTCGAGGGAAAAATAAACTAAGAACACCCACTGAGATTATTTGTATTGGGTGAAATTTTATCAGCTGATGGATGCGTTCTGAGAGTCTTAATTCGTTTTTTTATTTCACCACGAAAACATGTATTTTGCAAAATGGTTAATTACTAATGTAATAAATAAATAAATTAAGGAATAAACTTAGAAATAGTCATTCGTGGAAATAGCATAAGACATTTTTCTTCTTACAATTATTGCGTCTGTTTTCGTTTGTTGTTTTTTGGTCGAAAAATTATTTCGCCAGTGAATGTCGACAGGTAAAAGGCAACGAGTTCAAAGGCAAGAATAATTGATAAGGAATATTAAAATTAAAAATATGTTGGCGTTCAAGGGAGATTTATCAACATTTCTGAGTGGGTACGATATTTGAGTTGTAATCTTTTCATGAAGTTTCCGTGTAATAACAGAAAAAAATAGATAAATCAACAACAAAGAAATTAAATTTATTACGAGATTTGAACCAATTTGATATTTAAAAGAATTTCCAACTTAATCAATAAATGAAAACAATAGAGTTAGCCGAGAATAACTATGAATAATGTTTATTTAGAAAATGTTAAGATAGTAAACTCAAATTGTGTTTGCACCATAATACTTGCAGATGTATATTAATCTCTTTCTATGTAGAAGACACATCTGCTACTTTTACTTTTGTTTTGTGCTTCAATAAATATATCTTATGTCGTTTTCCATTGGGATTTTCAGATTGTGCTCTCAGATTTTAGATTTTTCGTGCCCAATGGAACATAAAACGAAATTTTTCTTCCTTTGCATCTGTGGTGGTGCGTGTTTTAAAAGTCACCTGTTCTTAAATTATAATTTGTGTTTATAAAAATCCATTCAATTTATTTTATTAACTTTTGCAGCCAAATATATTTTTTTTTCTATTTTTCACAAACTTCTCGTCTAAAAACGTAAGTAAACACACTTTAAAGTTTGACAAACGACAAATGTTTTGGTGTTAGTGCAAATAGGTGTGAATCTCGCTCGGATATCGAGATTCGCAAAATTGCTTTTTTTTTGCGCCCAATGGAACATGAAATCTGACAGCCAGCTGATTTCGAGAGCAGAAAAACTGCTCTGACTCTGAAAAAAGTGTTTTTTCTGTCCCAATGGAAAACGACATTAATTTAGTCGAGTACGATATGTATTTTCTCTGGTGATATAAATCATTTTTAGCTTCCGTTTATTTTATCATCCTATCAGAAAATAACTTTTTTTTTATCTCCATTAAATTTGGCCTGTTGTTTTTTATACTATTTTGGTGCAGATTTATTTTCGAAATTTTACCTTCCAAAATTATATATCTACAACCTTCAATTAATTGGACATAACAAAAAGATGTATAGAAATTCTGATGTTGGCCATCAATTTGTAGGTAGTTGCAAATCGATTCATCGTATGACAAAAAAAAATATTTCTGGCAGCTTTTTTTAAATTATATATTTTTTTTTTCTAAATTTTCATTGCACTTTAGCTACAACCAACGAAAATGAGTTTTTTTAAACTGTATGGGAAAGACCAGAAACAAAAATGTATAGCTATCAGTAAATTCCAAATAATTATTTGTAGATACTGATTTCACTTTATTTTTGCAAATGATCCCTATAGTTCATCGATTTCCATTGTTCACAACTATAATGTAAACATCATGTACTGGATGGATTACCTAGGTAAAATAAAAGCAGTCCTTATAATATTTGTTTTAATGACAAAAAATAAAAAACCCACCGTTTTTTTAACACGTCCCGATAACTTCCAATTATTTGAATTTTTACAATTTGACCACAGAATGAATTGTCAGTAATCTGTCATGGTTACTATGTGCCAGTGTATGCGTGCGCCTAATCTACTTTAACATGGCACATATACTTTCGCACATAGCAACACGGAAAACAGCTTGTAGGCATACTCTCTTCAAGTGGGCGGAGCTGACGGTCTATTTAATACTTAGTTTATGCTGCGGACTGCAATGAATCCAATGTCGTAAAATGTGCAAATTGCAAAGAATCGCATAAAGCTACCGATCCAACGTGCATCAGCAGAATTGCTATTGCATATTTAGAGATGAAAGAGAAAGCGGCGGGAAAAAAGCCCAATGCCTTCAATGCTTCTTCTCATTCGCAACAACCTTCGCGCTCGCCACTTCTCATACTGGTCATGCGCACAACCAACATCATGCCATCTCGTTTCATTCCGTGAACGATTTTCCCTCGCTTCCTCCACCGCAACATCAGCGATCAGATCCACCTAAGAGAGGTGTTGCATCTTGCATCAACTAATCATAGTTCGCTAACACGTGGTGTGTGGGACAACTACTCGCTCACCGCCTCAAACGCCGTCGTTAGCGATTATAATCATAGAGGATCCAAACTAGAGAGCCAACTGAGAGCAGAAACGGTACATTTGCCCACAAGCTTCCTATGACCTTGTACAGCCTAGGAATTTCCTAAGTATTAGTGCCTGTACAAATCAAAGGAGCGCCATTGCTGCCGCACGCATACTTAGGAAATTCCTAGGCAGGAAATTGATTGTCAATCGGGCGGCCATTACTAAGGTGGATTTAAGTGGGGCGACTGTGTTCGTCATTTTTGGTGCCCATTAGTTACACGGCGTTCACATCGCAGTTCAAGTTAAACATTTTTTAAAGTTTATGAATTTGTTGGAAAATCGAATTTCGGATATAATATAGGTAGGTACCTAATATAATTTCATCACAATGTCAAATACCTTTTAATAATCATTTGTCAATATCAGAAATCCATCTCATGTTATTAATCAGAGAAAAATGAACTAATACGGTTTTTTGCACTTTTGCTTTTTTTTTGTGGATTTTAATCTCTTAACTTCAATATTTAAACACAATGTAGGGGAAACAGTTTGTATGCCGTGGGAAAAAACATATTTCAGTTTCAACATATTTTACAATTTTTAATTGATGCGTAAAATGCATACTTACACAATATAAATATGTGCAAGCTTGAATTTGTTTAATTCAAAAAATTAATTCAATATTTTTGTTCCGTTTATAGGTAGTATTGCTCTCAAATTAAGCTTTAACTTTTTTTCAGAGTCTGGATGAATTTGCGAATATTTATTTCTGAGCGAAATTCACACCTACTTACACTAACACCAAACATTTGTCATTATTTGTCAAATTGAAAGTGTGTTATTTTACGTTTTTGAAGTGAAACTTCTTATGCGACTTTCAACTCAAGGTCGCGTTAAACGTTTAACGCTAATAATTAGATACTCAAAGGTGTGAGCGAGGGTGAGAAGGGCGCACATTAAGTGGTGTTTTCTCCAACAAAAGTGAAACGAAAGAGAAGTATGCGAGGTGAATGTGTATAATCAACAGCCACAATGTGTTTTTGAGGAAATGTGCAGATGGCTCTTGACGTGCGCTGATGGACTTATGGTGGTGTTTATAGAAATTGAGTTCAAGGTTTTTGTTTTAATGGTTGTTATAGTACATACCTACATACGTTGATACCTACAGTAAAGAATTGAAGAATTTAAGAAGTAAAGACGATATAGGTGAATTATGTTGTTTGATTTATTGAAGTGAAACTTCTTAAATGCTTAATGCTACTATAAGCATTGCATACTCAAAGGTGTGAGGGTACCGCTTACGCTTCAGAGTATGCAATGGTGAGTGAGTTTATTGGCACCAAATGCTGGGAGAAGAATATTCTGTGGTGAAGATTAATTTCCAAAAATAATGACTAAATTGGCAATTAATGTCTTATTGAAATGAAACTTCTAATGCGACTTCCAACAAGGTTGCGTTAAACGTTCAACGCTCCTGGGGAGGGGTAATAGAAGGAGACAGAGCGAGAGCGAATGCGTGGCACTGAAATTTTTTAAAAGTACTGCGCTATATCTACAAAACACGAAATAGAACATGAGAATACCTACAATAAACAAAATTATTTGGTTTTTCACGATTGAATACGCGAAATCCGAAATCGGAAATGATAATATCGCAAAATCCAATTAAATACCACATTATTAGGCGTGTTTTTTTGAGCTTCGATCTCAGCAAACCAAAGAAAAGTTGGATTTTCAGCACGCCAACAACGTGCTAAGAGTCCTCATACGTGTCAAATAGAGCGTAGTGGTTGTAATTAAGAGCTGAAAATCCTACTTTACTTTGCTTTGCTAAGATAAAAGGTTAAAAAAAAAAAAAACAGGCCTATTGTATTTATGTCAGGAGTTAAAGACAAAGCTACTTGTATTTTTACGATATTAATATGTACGTCTTTTTTTTTAAATATGACAAGCATTTGTTCTTACCTAACATCATTCAACACTGTTCAGTGTTATTCAACTACAGAATTTCCAATCGCACTTTGAATATGTACAAATATGGTATTAAATAAACGAATTTAAAAACAACCAAAAAGCCCTCCACCAGTTGTCAAACTCAAACGCACTTGTATTGGTAAATCTGAGAAAATATCTAGATTCGCAAAAGTGCTCTGAAATCTGAAAAAGATTGCTTTTTTTTTTGTACCAAACGAATATAAAAACTGCTCTGAGAGCAAAAAAAAAAGTGCTCTGAGAGCGCCCAATCGAATACCACAGAAAGTTTACTTTTGCCCTAGTGGAACCCGGGCTTAACTTGCATGTTGTTAACCTATTTATGGAACAACCCCCAAGGTTCAGCTGCATGAATTCTGCTGTCAAATATGTAATTCATATAAACAAAATTAAAAAGATCTGAAATGTGAATGGATGAACATTTTTTGGAACCGAATATGGATAGAGAACAAGTAAAGCTATAAAAAAAACCATACTCAACATTTATTCGTGCTACATTTATTGTTATAAATGCATTTACAAATTATTTTTAATTGAAAAAGTACCACCTGGCGGCCATTAATTACACGTATTCACTGACAGGGAAAATAAGAGCGCGCGAGAGAGGGCTGTCATTCAAAATTTGCGGGGAAAATCGGATAGGTGCACGGGAGTTGGCTCTCTAGTTTGGATACTCTCTGATTATAATGTTCCTAGCAGCATTCCAGGCAACATCAAAATAAACGCTCCCAGAAACATTCCCAACGATGATACTCTATTCACCATCGATGAGTTAAACACCTTAGCGATGGAAATGATAACATTATTATCGTCTTGTAAAACAAAAAATGATCAATTTAAAGTAATCGCACATTTAGCAAGTAAGTTCTTGTATAGTAATAATAAGTAATATGATAGACAAATACATAAAAATTGTAAATTGGAATGCCAGAGGGATTCGAAACTAAACTATAGAATTTATTAACTTTTTGAACACTACAACATTGACGTTGCTTTTGTTACTGAGACTGGTCTAAGACCAGGAATTAATCTGTCAACACCAGAATTCAAATGCTATCGAAACGATCGACAAGGTCGAAGAGGCGGAGGTGTTGCGATACTTATTAGAAGGTCAATTCAGCATTCGCTGAAAATGTCGGTATTGAAATTAAGTTGAAAAATCAAAAAGAAATTAAGATATTTTGTGTTTACTTTCCTGGGGGTTCTACATAAGCAAGAGATTAAGTTTTACAAATTATTTAAGGAGAATACTTTCAATGAATGATGATTTTCTAATTGCAGGTGACATTAACTGTCGTCATAGGGACTGGGGCTGTTTTAGAGCAAATGCTTGAGGAAACAGACTTTCTAGTCTGTCTGTTATGTTGCCATTTTCTGTTCTGTTTCCTCCAAGTCCCACATATTTTCCAGCTAGTTCTCGTGGTAGTCCTTCTGTCCTTGACCTATTTATTACCAATACGCCATGTCTATTTACTCAACCATTATGTTTAAATGAGCTAGGCTCCGACCACAACCCTGTAGTTTGTCGGCTTCTTTGGTCGGGTGAAAAAAGAATACAATGTATACAAAATTTCAAAAATGCGAACTGGCCGCATTTCCGTTCTGAAATCAAACAAAGATTACGTGACGATCCAATGAATGTTGATAATGTCATGGGCAAGGAGGGTTAGAAGTTTATTTTTAACAGAAAGGCATAGAAGCAATTATGGTATCAACGAGCCTATTACAAGGTGCATAAGCACATTCAATGATCTCTGCAATGAAATTGATTTTTGCTTATCCAGAGTAGATTTTAAAAATTGGGTTTTTTCATTGGTTTTTGATTGAAGTTAATTTAATATTTGGAGTAGTCTATATGATTGAAAATCGGTAGATGACGCTTAGTCGCGCAACAAACAACAGTTGTGTAAAGCGATACTGAGATGTCACACTTAGAGAACGTAGTGTTTTGTGTGTCCTCGATGATGGGAAAAAAAAAAAAAATTGTCAACACCTTTTCCGCAAAAATTTTAAGTTCGGCTGAACAATCTATCCCAAAAATACCAAAAAAGTATCACACCAATAAATATAAATTACCCCCCCCCCCCCCCCATATCTTGGAGTTAATTAAGCTATCGAACATTAGCAGAAGATATTGGCAAGGATATCGCCAGCCCATATTTCGATACCAAATGCTATTTTTAAAAAAACAAGTGTCCAATGAAATATTCAAGCACCGAAACGCAGAATGGAATTACAAACTCAGCTGCTTAGATAAAAACGCAAAACCATTCTGGAATATTGTGAAGGTGATAAAAACAAAAAACAGACAGTTGCCATTTTAAAAAAGCGCAACCAAAATTCATACTTCACGGATATTGAAAAAGCTAACGCTCTTGCCTGTAGCTTTGCAAACAATCATTCCGTATCTCAGCATCTAGGGGATGCATATACGAATAACTTGGTGAGAGACACTGTTCAAGCCTTCACTTCAGGAAATGCTAATTGTATATCTGATGTGTTTGTAAGTGAAGAGGATCTACAATTCATTGTTAACGGCCTGTGCATTAGAAAGGTGGGAGGTATTGACCATATAAGAAATATCTATCTGAAACAACTGCCCAAAATAGGCATCAAATTCATAACCTTTAAAATAAACGCCTCTATTAAATTACAATACTTTCCCGTTGCTTGGAAAAAAGCTAAAGTGGTTCCAATACTGAAAGCTGGAAAACCACAAGAACACCCAAAAAGCTATAGGCCCATAAGCTTACTAAGCAATCTGAGTAAAATTTATGAAAAGGTTATTAAGGAACAAATCTTAAAATTTATCAACGAACACCAAATTTACCCCAATGAACAATTTGGATTCAGACGTTTTCATAACACATCCCATCAGGTACTAAGAATCTGCAACTTTGTTAAAGACAAACGTTCTCAAGGTAAATCCACTGGCATGATATTATTAGACATTGAAAAAGCCTTTGACTCAGTTTGGCATGAGGGCCTTATTTACAAAATGATTAATTTCAACTTTTCTCCGTCTCTTTGTAAAATAGTACAGTCTTTCTTGTCCAACCGTTGTTTTAATGTCCACATAAATAGTTGCGTTTCTAGTTTAGTTGACTTTGAAGCAGGGGTACCACAAGGTTCAGTCCTCGGACCTGTCTTATACAATATCTACACGTCAGATTTTCCCACTATACCGTTCTGTGAAGTGGCTATCTTTGCTGATGACACTGCCATATATTCATTCCATCAATTCGCTTTTAATATTGAGAGGAATATAATAGATGGAATGAGTTCACTAGAAAATTATTATAGGAGATGGAAAATTAAGCTAAATGACGCAAAAACTCAAGCGATCTTTTTTACAAGAAAAAGAAAAGCCTGTTTTCTTCCCAGCAGTCAGTTCCATGTAAATGGAAGCAATATAAATTGGGAGCCTTCGATTAGGTATTTGGGTGTTCATCTAGACACTAAACTTACATTTAGGGATCACATCAACAAAACGATAAAGAAAACAGGCATTGCAATTAAGATGTTGTACCCCTTTATAAATCGAAATTCCTTGCTCTCAATTGAAAATAAAATTATTATTTACAAAATAATTTTTCAGGCAATCCTGTTATATGGTTGCCAAGTATGGGGCGACTCTGCTGCCTGCCATATGAAAAAGTTGCAAGTTACGCAAAACAAAATATTGAAAATGATATTTAATTTACCATGGAGGTATCCAACTTTAGAGCTCCATGAAAAGGCGAATGTTGAGTTGATTGCTCAAAGAATCCAAAAGCTTAAAGGCACATTTCTAACAAGAAGTAGTTTTGCCGACAATCCCCTCGTTAACCAATTAAATACTTAATCTAGTCATTTTTCATACTTGTTTCTATAATTTTGAAATGTTTCTTGTTACATAGAATTTTAATTATTTGTTTTTTAGATGTTCTTTGTTAACTCTTTAAGTGTTCAATCATTGTTAATTCATGTTTGTATTTATATAATTTTTCATTTGCAAATTTGTTATTTATTTCTTTATTTATTTAATGTTTCCCATTCACTTATTTATTTATTTATTCATTATTTATTTATTTATTTATTTATTTATTCATATATTCATTTGTTCATTTATTCATTTATTTATTTATTTATTTAATTACTTTTTTATTATATATCATCTTATTTATATATTTATTTACTACTAAATGTGATACATATTTATAAATTAATTTTATTTTTGAGCTTTTCTAGTCAACAATTTTCATTTTTTCTTTTCTTTTTTTTTTTTGCTTTTTGAATTTGAGGTTTTTCTCGTATTTCCTCAAAAGTCGATTTGTCTACATGTTAATTGTCATAATAAATAATACCATATTCTAATAGAAAGATAATTACCATTATCAAATTATTGTATTGTAAAATGTGCGGTTACAAACACAAATTGTAAATCTTATATACGAAATAAAAATATCTATCTATCTATCTAGAGGACATAGAAAGCTGATTGATGGCTTGAAATAACTATAAAAGTGTTGGCTCCCTAAGTATTTTGTTTTGTTGCATTGATTAAAAATTGTTTGAGTAATGGCGAGTAAAAGGCAGTAAAGTCAGAAAAATAAACTCACACACCATTGCATACTCTGAAGCGTGAGCGGTACCCTCACACCTTTGAGTATCCAATGCTTTTATTAGCGTTAAACGTTTAACGCAACCTTGAATTGGAAGTCGCATAAGAAGTTTCACTTCAATTAACGCAACCTTGAGTTGGAAGTCGCATAAGAAGTTTCACTTCAAACAAAAAAAAAAACCCAAACCAGAAATAAATTCCCTACTGGGACAGACATTCACAGCATGAGAACAAATTAATATTAAGGCAATCAAAATCTGGGGCCAGCTTCTGTAAGGCGAAACGTTCAAACGCTTTCGCGCACGAATTGTTTGCCCTATGATACACAAGCAAATTTCTTCGTGCACACGAAAACGTTTGAACGTTTCGCCTTAAAGAGTCTGAGCCCTGTTTCCTTAACACGGTAGTGCACCCTCCAGTTTCGCATACACTTTTCATTTCTATTATTTAAACGAATAACGTAAGCAATCGGTTGTGACACCCGGCCCTCCACATACACAATGACTGTGACATTTGCAATACTTTGACTTTTAGTCAGTAAAATTAGATTTAGACGAGTAGGTAGGCCGTTTGTGAATTGTTGGCGGTTCACTATTGACGTAGAAAAAATAAATAGAAATTCACTACATAAATGAAAGCATTAAAATATGCAGGCGTGGGAAGTCTTTTCGCTTGATTCACTTAATATCACGAATGTCTTGTGTCCTAGCAGACATATTCAGTTGGGAGACGATGTGTACGCGAAACACTGCACCAAAACAAATTTAAACAAATGCAGTATCAACATTGGACAAAACACTCAATCCTTACTTGTATTCAAATATTTATATCACGAACGCAAAACGAGCCAAAGGGATTAACACATACTTATTCCGCAACCGAAAACACGGAACTAGAACGTACGAGTACTACGAAACGTAAAGAATGATGATGATTTTAAAGTGACGACAGATTTTAATAATACTCGTCCAGCATTATTCTATACGTGAAAACGATTTCTTCACTTAGTATATCCATTTTCAAATTGTTAACCGCGCGCGCTCGCCGTTAGAAGTTCGCCATGTGGGCCACAGAGGCAGATCACATTATTGTCGTTGAGTCTGATACTATAGCTGGCAAGTGGATACGAAATGAATCTGATACTGGCACATGCACATGCATGTAATATGTGTACATATATTAAATATAATATGAGGTAATACAGTACGTGACGTACGGGTCACGGGTGTACGGGATGGGACGGTACGGTACGGGACTACTTTGGGGACGATATCGTGAGACTCGTCTTTATTTGTACATATTTTTGCCCCGTGTAATAACAACAAATTAGCTGAAAGTAAACACTCTCGAGTCATGTGTATATAACTCTAGTAGTACGCAGCATTGACATTAACTTTGTCTGTTTGATGTTCAACTTAGGTATTTTGATTTATTTATTTAATAAATCTAATTTCGAGTTTTAGCAATGGGTTTTGTGTATTCTCTCGTCCGAAATGTGATTAGTAGTTTATTGTTTCCTATGTGGAGATAGGAAAAGTATTTTGCTGAGAGCATATGATATTTGGGTACACTGCTTATTGCAAATCAATACCCAAACAATTAGTTTTAAACAAAACACATAATAACGATTTATTACTTTCTAACATCGTATTTTGGTTCGAAATGAAGACAGCGGGAATTACAACCATTTTACATTTGTAAATTCGTAGTGTACACCTTCGAATTGAGCGATAAATCGTAGGTTGTTTCAGCTCTAGCGTTTTTAGTGCTCAAATATCAGAATCCAGCCTAAGCTTCTGCAACTTAAAACTTGAAATTCTGGATAAAGTTTCGTTTAATAATTCAGACTTTCGCTAAGATGAGATTCTTGGAGTTCGTCGTTGATCCAGTAAGCGTTTTTATTTATTTTTTTTATTCTTAACTAGCTGTATTCGAAATTACTCCATTTTGACCGAAAAACGTGATTTTTCAGAATTTTCTAAACTTGAAATACATACAGAAACGCAACATCAACTGTCAACTGTCAGATTTTGACACCCCCAACGCCAACTATCGTCAAATATGCAAAAAAAAAACTGAATCATGAAAATCAGCGCAGAGGTTATCGAGTTATAACGTCGTCGACTTTCACCCCGAAGGAATTATTTATAGCTACTAGCTTCGCTTTTAGTCGATATGTATATATATTTTTGTATAGTTATGGTATTTTTTTTATAAGCGAAAAAGCGACATATCGAAAAAATACGCTCCTTTGAAAATCGTTTTACTGTTTAAACAAAAATAACAAAATAAATAAATAGTTGGCGCAACAGGTCCGTAGGGTCTAGCGTTGCCAGACGTCCCGGTTTGCCCGGTAATGATTGTTATGACTTTGTGGTAGAAAAAGGCTGCTTAAAACTTCACAATAGCGCAATGTAAAAACTTTGGAACATATATAAAGGGTGATTTTTTAGCTGGTTTGGTTTTGGCAACACTGGTTTTGACAGCTGACGTGTGTTTAGTACCTTGTGTCACTGTCAAACAGCTTCAGTTTGGTTTGCAATTTAACCATGGATCGTCTTATAAATGAACAACGCTTGCAAATTATTGAATTTTACTATCAAAATTCGTGCTCGGTTCGAAATGTTCATCGCGCGCTGCTTCCATTTTATGATCGGCATTCTCGACCTTCTGAGCAGTCTATTCGGAAGATTGTGACCAAATTTCGCACCAAATTTACTTTGTTGGACATTAAACCACAAACACGTTTACGTACTGTGCGTAGTGAAGAAAATATTGCGGCCGTATCAGCTAGAGTGACAGAAGACCGCGAAATGTCGATTCGGCGCCGTTCCCAGCAGTTAGGCCTTTGTTACAGCACTAAAGCCAGCCGACCTACCACAACGCCGAATTTTTGGTGAATGGGCTCTTGGAAAGCTGGCCGAGGATCCGCTTTTTTATCGAAAAATTGTGTTCAGCGATGAGGCTCATTTTTGGTTGAATGGGTACGTAAATAAGCAAAATTGCCGCATTTGGAGTGAAGATCAGCCAGAAACATTGCAACAGCTACCAATGCATCCCGAAAAAGCCACTGTTTGGTGCGGTTTATGGGCCGGCGGCATTATTGGGCCATATTTCTTCAAAGATGATGCGAATCGCAGCGTTACTGTCAATGGTGAACGCTACCGAGCGATGATAACAAACTTTTTTTTGCCCGAAATGGAAGTTCTTGACTTGCATGATATGTGGTTTCAACAAGACGGTGCCACATGCCACACAGCACGCGAAACAATGGCGCAATTGCGAGGCGAGTTTGGTGAACAGTTAATTTCACGTTTCGGGCCGGTCAATTGGCCGCCTAGATCGTGCGATTTGACACCATTAGATTATTTTTGTGGGGGTATGTCAAGGCTAATGTGTATAGGGACAAGCCCGCTTCGATTGACGCACTGGAAGCCAACATCCATGCATTCATTCGTGAGATACCGGCCGATATGTGTGAAAGAGTATGCCAAAATTGGACTCAGCGGATGGACTACCTGAGACGCAGCCGCGGTCAACATTTGCATGAAATTATCTTTAAACATTAAATTGCAAGGTTCAAACTATCGATTCAAATAAATATTTCATTCATTTTTTCGATTTTTTTGTGTTTTTTTTTTTAAAAAGTTCTAAACCTCTTAAAAAATCACCCGTTATTTTTAAATATAACCTGTTTATTGATTTAAACATAAATATGTGATTTTAAAATTTATAACTACATAGTTATGTAAGTATACGTATTTCATTATAATGACTGAATTTAATGCGTTCCTATTATTTTGTTATTTGCTTAATTCTATGATATATAAAATGTTAAAATTAAACATAAATATGCCCTTTTGTTTTTGGGGGAAAAAAGGGGATTTTTATTTTTAAAAAGGGGAAAACATCTCGTTTTGGCGTTAAAAAAAAAAATTTTTTTTTTATTAATCTGGGATCCCTGGGTGTATTCACAAGTGGTTCGCTTATAAAACACCATCAAGGGTGTTTTATCAAGGTATATCCGCATTATACTCTGCACACATCTATTCGAATATTATCATCGAAGCTAATGACATTGTATGTTGTAGGTAAACAATAAACATGTAAATATTTAAATTCAAAAGCAAAAAAAGAGCTGTATGATTAATATAGCAAATATTGGCTTCAGTTTCGCATTTGGCCATTGATATGGACGCTTACTGCGCACCCAGCTATTATGGCATCATAACCAGTAGTTATTATTATTATTATACTGTTATTTAATTTTTGCCCACCAGCTAGAAATACACGAAAGATGTCAGGAGATGTAGCATATCAAGCACGCATTCAATCTGACCTTAAAGTGACTACAATTATACACTTCTTGAAATTCTTCAGTATGGTAGGTTGCGGAAAACGTGTTCGCTGTGAATTGTTTATCCGGAAGTGCATGAATTCGTGGGTTTTTATTTACATTTTTCTTTCTTTATTTTTGGAGTACATTTTGCACCTAACTGTTAAGTGAATATCTGTGAAGGTCAGATATTAGTTAAGGGATACGATAATTACAAGTATAATCTGCACGTGGCTCTACTATGACTAATATTGAACTATTTTTATAACTACTAACTAAGTATAAGAGGCAAACGTTTAAAATACCTGTAATAAGTTTGACGCGGAGCTTAGGAGTGGAATCCACCAAATTGATGTACCTAACCAGTACGTTAGTCGAATATTATTATGGCAAATTGTTTTCTCTCTACACCGCGATCAAAAGTGGTTGATGATTGGGACTTGTTTTAAACAAGGTAGCGGAGTAGTTCTTGCAAACGAAACGAAAAATATGACAAGCAGAACTGAGTGAAGTAAGAATGTTTCACTTTGCAACTGTGCCAATTCCTATGTTATTTGTTTGGCGGTGGCAGGACATATCTTACATATAGATAAAATCTGTTTACATCAGCTATCTGTCAAAATAAATATGCAAATACCTGACCAAAATGAAGTGAGGATAGCAATATCCAAGCTGAAGTCCAACAAGGCTGCTGGACCAGACTGCTTACCTGCCGAGCTCTTCAAGGCAGCCGGAGATGAATTGGTAGAGTGCATACACCAACTCGTCTCCAAAATTTGGTTAGAGGAAAGTATGCCTGATGAATGGAACCTCAGCATCGTTTGCCCGATCCACAAGAAAGGAGACTCTCTAAACTGCGCCAACTATAGAGGCATCAGTCTCCTTAACACTGCGTATAAGATCATGTCTGCTGTACTGTGTGAACGCCTGAAACCTTTCGTCAACGATCTGATAGGTCCCTATCCGTGCGGTTTTAGGCCCGGTAAGTCCACGACCGATCAAATATTCACACTACGGCAGATCCTGGAGAAAACCCAAGAACTCCAGATCGATACTCACCATCTTTTTAACGATTTTAAGGCCGCATATGACAGCATTTATAAAGACGAGCTATAAAGAGCCATGTCTAGTTTTGGCATCCCTGCAAAACTTGTCAGATTGTGCAGAATGACGATGGAGAATGCTCGCTGCTCCGTAAAGTCGGAAACAATCTCACCGAGACCTTTGATGTCAAAAAAGGATTTAGACAAGGCGACGCGCTGTCATGTGACTTCTACAACATCATTCTTGAGAAAATTGTGCGAAACTCACAAGCCAACACTAGAGGCACAATTTTACAAAATTCTTCGAGTGATTTTTGGTCCCGTTTGCGCTGACGGGCTTTGGAGGAGAAGATTTAACAGCGAACTCTACGAGCTGTACAGCGACATCGATTTGGTCAGAAAAGGACGATAGATGGTTAGGACATGTAGAGCCGTTGGACACCAACGCTCCGGCCCGGAGAGTCTTCGATTCCAACCCGGAAGGACAACGCAGTAGAGGAAGACCTCGCCTTAGGTGGCGCGCGCAAGTGGAAGGGGACCTCAACCAACTTGGAGTGCGCAACTGGAGGCAGTTAGCCAAAGATCGCGCTAACTGGGGAGGCGTATTGGTTGAGGCCCAGGTCCACCCCGGACTGTAGCGCCACCTTAAGTAAGTAAGTAAATACCTGTGGTATGAAAAAAAAAAACATACACACCGATGATTCGATGAATTGTTTTGGACATTGGTTGCCAAAATTACTATTCACATGAGAGCGATTTGCGAACAAATAATTATTAAAATTTCTATTTGTTCTACGACAAAAGCTATATTTTTTTAATATAAACAACTTAATAAATAAATAAATAGTTGGCGCAACAAGTCCGGAGGGACCCTAGGCCTAGCTTCTCACAACCATTCGTTTTGTGTGAATTTTTCATTTTTGGAGCGAATGGAAGGGATCTAGAGTTTTATGCCGACTCCAAACGGCTAATTGAGAAGCTCTTTCAAGACATCTATACTCTCGGATCACAGATAAGAAATATACAGATGTCTCATCCATATGGGAAAAGATGATGTATGAAAACGAAATCAACCTAAAAAAAGCTTTTTCAAAAGCCTCATATATGCACAAGAGTTAAATGAATCTTTGTCTCTTTTTCTTCTCTCTTCTACTTTCCACGCATAAAAAAACCGCACACAGAAAGTAAATCTGCTTTCTCTCCTGCCTTTTGCTTCAATTCACACAACGTTGGGAACTATTTTTTTTTTTTTTGGTTTGTTTATTTTAACTTGCGGTCTGTGCGTAGGGGTCGTGGTTATCGTCATCGTTGATTAAGCACAAACTCGTATCCATGTTAAGATGTTTGGGTGGATGTGTGGTTGATGCTGACGTTGACATTGTTGAGTCCTAGACCTCGAATGTTGCAGAAATCTGTTGCTAGCTTTCTTCTGTTAGTGTTTAGTCTCTTTTGTCTTTGTGTTCGTTGATGTCTGATGTCATGCAAGTCTTGTGGGTGATTATTTGCATGTTGAACCCCCTTAGATAGTCCACCCCGGAGATCCGAATGGGAGACTAGTTTACCTCCGGAATTCTTTATCTCAGGAAGTTGCATCATGGCTTTTGTGTCCCATCCGTGTTGCACCGGCCCATCTGCCAAACTCCGAAACGTAGTCAAGACTACTTCGCGGAGCCTATAACATGATGTGGTGGTATCTCACCGGTCGACAGGTGGATGGGTCCCTGTCTACCACCTGTATATTTATTGCCTGTGCTCGGATGTTTGTCAGACGTTCGCTAGAGGTAGCGCAGTGGAAAAAAACCACAAGTTGGAATTTGGCTTTTTGCGGGATTCGAACTTGAGACCCTTCGCTTAGTAGTCCAACACACTAACACTAAGCCACTGCGTCTGCGACTACTAATATTAGCAACTTATCTAAACGAAAACCCGAGTCGTCTTGATGTAAATTACGAAATTGCCACGAACTGTCACACTTTTATACACAATTCCCAAAATACAGTATCGATGCACAAACCCACAAATGACAAATCGCTCGAACTTAACCTTTAAAAATTTAAATGAATCGCGGGTGTCTGGGACTAAAATGTATGGATAGTATTTTTTTTTTAGATAAGTGTACTTATGTACACTCAGTTTCGCAAACGTTTTTTTTGGTTCACTCGGCTAAGTTTGTTTGTTATTGCTTCTGGAAATTTAAAATTTTAAATGTAAACTAAAAAAGCTCTGAGCTTCCATGGTTCAGTCTTTTCTCATAGGTGTCATATAAATATACGTGTGTTTTCGATGAGTTTCGATATTTCCTTTTCCTTGGATTACTTATTCTGTGTTAACAAAAATTAAACTGAATAATTAGTTAAGGAAAAAGCGCCTTAAACATCCTCGCACTGAAAAATCGCTTCAGGATACCTACTAAGTAAGGATGTAAACAATGAAATAAGAACAGCTCGCAATAAATACTTCTACTCTAAAGTCCAATAACCCAATATCTCCAAAGCTTTAGGACTATGTAATGCTGGTGTTATTATTAATGATAAAACATTTTATGATATTTTCATCGGTTGGTCAGATGTCTTTTCTAGTAACTCTCCTACATATTGTAATGGCTGGCGTTACGCCCCATTTAGTCAACGATATTTTTTTTTTTAGATAACAACTTGTCTTGTGACGAAATAACAGGTTTAGAACTTTCAAAAAATATTTGTTCACCTAACACCTCAAGATCTTGTGGTTATACATAGTTATAACTTATAAATGATGAAGAAAATAGAACTAAAATCACATTCCCTTTATTTTTAGTCACTTTGCTTTTCCCTAAGATATGATACTGAGTAAATTTAGAAATTTGGCTCTAAATTTTAGTCCTGGACCCGATGGTATTCCCGAAGGCTTTTAAAAAATGTGTGTCCTTCCTTTACATTCCATACTTTTCCACATTTTCAATTAATATATTAATTTGTTTAATGTATGTAATGTAAGTTTTCTATTTAGTGCATGTAAGTAATTAGTTAATTATACTTATTATTTTAAATTTTAAAGTTATTTAACTACATTGTAAAGTGTCCAAAAATTATGAGATGCTATCTTAATGTGAAACAATTATTATAATAAATAAAAAATTATTAAATACTAAATGTATCGTTAAAGAGTGGTATCTTTCCTTCCCTATGGAAATATATTTTATAGTACCAATATTTGAATCCGGTAGGAACAATAATATTGAAAATAACAGAGGGATCTGTTAACAATCATCCATCCCTAAACTGTTTGATGAGTTGGTGGATGATAAGTTAATTTTTTTTTTTTTTTTTTTAAATTTAATTTGCAATAACCAACATAGGCGAAGAAAACCCAATAACAACAACGAGCAGAGGTTGGTCTTCTTCTCCTTTCTAATCACCAGTTGGCAGGCTTGTACTTGTCGCTCAGTTGGCGCAAGTGGTAGTCACTTGGTTAATTGACAAAAATAGAAGTGCAAGTTCATTTCCTGACAAGGGATAGCATAAAATGTCTGCCGAAGTGGATTATATACAGAGAATTGACTGTCACAATTCAAACTATTCAAACAAATAAACACTAAAAAGGAGTCTCATGATGAATTAGTGGTGTAGATCGAAATAGCTATCATTCCTACCAAAGTGACTGTGTCTACGAGTTGGTGTTAAAAGTTCTTCTCTGAAAAACAATAACTCAACTGAAATTCGACAAAAATTTCAAAACAGAAATTGTCAGGGCTCATCCCAAAAACCAGCGAAGAACCGTTGTTACTCCTCGCTTTCCCATTCAATAACCAATATGGTTTTGTAAAAAACAGATCCACTGTTACTAAAATTCTCCTTTAATCTAAGGGTTATCAGGTCGATGCCATTTACAGTGAAATGAAAGCGTTTGACCGAGTTGAGAAGAAGCTTTTTCTTTACAAACTTGAACGTTGAGGGTTTGATACCGTTCTTCTTAGATGGCTATCATCCTATTCAGGAAACAGATACCAATTTGTAAAGTTTTGAGGACACTTATCCAAAGAAAACCCGGTAACATCCGGTGTCCCACAAGAAAGTCACATATGCCCACTCTTATTTATTTTATTCGTTAATGATATAGGCAAATTGTTCCACATTGCAGTATCCTGATTTTTTTATTTCACCTCAGCAAAGTGAAATAAGACCGAACACCCTTCTAACCTAACCTAACTTAGCAAGGCTGGTTGATATCTTTTTTTTTGGATTGCCGACGGATTTCAAGTAGTTATTGGCTTAGCCCACGAAAACCGATTTATCGATAAAAGTTGCACAAAAAGCGAATAGAGATAGTGGTCAGAAAAAAAAATCCTTTCTGTATATAATTCCGGAAGAGTTTAGCTCAACCTTTGGGCAAGACATTTTCGAAACTTCGGGTTGAAGTTGATTCAAACTCATCTTATATGAAGGTCATCTTAATCATAAATCATTATGAGTAGATGAGATGTACACTTCATACCCTCTAGTTTGTTTGCAAACATTCGTCTTCAACTTGCTAATTTATTCAAGGTTATATATAATCCATTATATAACACGTCATGATATTGTATGTGTATTCAATTAAAATCTGAGAGGTACTTGGGAGTTTTCACAACTTTCATTCGTGCACACGCATTTATATTTAGAACCTAAGACTATATTTCTAAGAGTTGAAAATGTACTCACGTTTTAGGCTTAGCCAAAGAGAAAACTATACAGCACTGACAAACACTAAATGAATCGAAGGAGCAGGAAATCCGGTTTGGATTACTGGTGCTATGTGACTGAATTTTCTTTTTATATTTTGCGAGTAACAACAGCCATTGAAATTCTGCCTGAAGATGAGTACAATGCTAATTCTGTTTGTTTCGAGTCATAAGCTTTTAACCCCAAAGTACTTTGTAGAGTGCTTGAAGGTAAATACAGATTTTTTATTTTTTTAAATTCATCGAAATGCATTACTTTTGATTTAAAATGACGTGCGGTTGGCAATAAAAGGTTATAAATGGAAATTACATTTCGCTCATTTGCTGCAATATCGTCACAACTCAAAATTGTTGAATTTATGGATGTAGAAGTTAAGTAAATAAAGTTACCTTTTATCCTGTATAACGTCATTTCTCAGTTTCAAAAACTGGCCAAGAGAGAGCACTCGTGTCGTTATGCCAAAATTCTCTTTCATAAAGAAAGCTAATTTTCAGTGCAAAAGTGTCATACTCAAATGTAGGGATGAACTTAATCTCGAGGAGCTGTTGGTAGAAATAATTCAACCTGAGATCATACCTTAATTTCATAAACATATGCTAAATTGCTAACCCTACAATCAGTTTTTATTTCGTACTTATTAAACACCCCTAACGATACTATGACAATTTTAAACTTAAAAATCCTCTCCTGAAAAATTGAGATTTTTTAATTATGACGGTATTGTAGGAAATGAGCGATTCGTATTTTATTTATTAAAATCTACTAATCTTGATGATTTTTCTCATCGATTGCTGGTATTTACTACCGCACTTGGTCACCGTTTTCGTTTTATTAACGGTTGGAGATAGTTTTTTAAGGTAGACTATTGAGTGGCATTGTTACTATGTTGACTCTTTAAGTTTCGAGAACCAATCCGATGATATATCTATGAATGCACCTTTTTGGTATGGTTTTTGGTTTCTGAAAACCTTTTACTTTGGCAACTTAATTTCTTAAAATTCTGATGCCCTGCCTTAAACCTCTTTTAGGGACCCAAAGATTAGGTGTTATTCTTATCGGCTTTGATGGTATAGTAAATTTTAAGGGACGATGTTGAATTTGAACCACACCTAAACGTCAAGTTTTTTTCTGTATTTCATTTGACATTTCTCAATTTCAGACTAACACAATTTGAACCATCGAAAGATACACAATCGAGCAACGCGTTAAATTTATTCAGGCTTATTATGAAAATGGTCGTTCAAATCAAAATACAAATGCAAAATCAAATGCAATGTAAATTGCATGTGACTGCCTTGTGGTGGTTTTTTAAAATTTGGGTTAAATGGATATTGATAATGTTGTGAATTGTTATGCCATTGGTGTGGTTGAGGATTATTTTGGAATTGACGTGGACCTGTGTGCATGTATCGATTGTTCATGTAATTTACCTGTTTGGAATGAATACTTCTATCTACTTCTATAGGTTCTGGTTTAATATGAAGTGGTGGAGGTATTGGTCTTGGTTGTTGGGACATTGAACGATTATTTTGGTTATATAGAATATTCTTTTGTTGCTGTGTTAGATGTGGGGGGCTGTAGGTTTGTCTGGGTTGTGGAATAGGAGCATGTATAAAATTTCTTGGTTTAATTTGTGGTGTTAGAGAGTTGTGGGGTACAACAACTGGATTTGTAATTATGTTTTTATTTGTAAAGTTAATGGCTCTGTAATTCATATTCTGTAACTCTAAGCATGAAGAGTATGCTTCTGGAAGAGAACTTGGGTTTTTGATAGCAATGAGTTTTGAAAGGTCGCCGTTCAGGCCTCTTATAAAAGTATCTAAGGCCCTATTTCTATGTCCTTCAATAGTTGTAGCCGCAGTTTCAGGACTCAGACAATCTGTTTGAATTTTATTAATAATAAGAGTTAGTTGGTGATTAACTTCACCGAAATATTCGTCGATGGTTTTATTTCCTTGATAAAGAGAATATAATTGATACTCCAATGTTCTTACATCTCTTTTGTTAGCATAGTGGAGAGATAAGCAAGCATCTCTTAATTGCTGACCAATCTTCGTCCGGAATGTTATATGCTACTAAAGCTGTGTCTGCTTCTTCTATAATTTTTTGTCTTATGGACCCAATTATTGCTCTATAGACTGGTTTTGTTTTGATGATTTTGTAATCATCTAATACGTTTTCCACGGATTTTATCCATGAAGAATATGTTGTTGGATTTCCATCAAAGGTTCTAATTTCTTTTACGGGATCAGGGATTTTGCTCTGTTGGGGCAAGTCCGTTTCATTTGCTGGTCTTGCTAATACTTCTACTTCAGGTATATTTGTTTTTGGTATTAAATATAGTTTATTTTGAGCTGCTGCTCGGAAAGTTGTAAGCTCTCTTTGGAGAACTGAAGTCAATTGCATTTGTGCATTAAAAGAACCATTAAGGTTCACTATTTGAGCTTGTAGCTCTTCTACTACTTCTTGCAAAGATTGCATTTTTGTAATTTTGCAGATATAATTGTATTGTTTAAAACACTATTTATATGATAATAATAATTGTTAATATTCACCTTTTTTTTAATATGTTTCTAAAATTTTTGTTTAGAAAATAATTAATTTCTTAAAACTAAACCAATCCTAGCGGCTTGATATGGTTATTTTTCCGGTTGGTTTTGTGATTTTAAATGTTTATAACGGGTGATTTTTTAAGAGGTTTAGAACTTTTTTTTAAAAAAAAAACACAAAAAATTCGATGAAATGAATGAAATATTTATTTGAATCGATAGTTTGAACCTTGCAATTTAATGTTTAAAGATAATTTCATGCAAATGTTGACCGCGGCTGCGTCTCAGGTAGTCCATCCGCTGAGTCCAATTTTGGCATACTCTTTCACACATATCGGCCGGTATCTCACGAATGAATGCATGGATTTTGGCTTCCAGTGCGTCAATCGAAGCGGGCTTGTCCCTATACACATTAGCCTTGACATACCCCCACAAAAAATAATCTAATGGTGTCAAATCGCACGATCTAGGCGGCCAATTGACCGGCCCGAAACGTGAAATTAACTGTTCACCAAACTCGCCTCGCAATTGCGCCATTGTTTCGCGTGCTGTGTGGCATGTGGCACCGTCTTGTTGAAACCACATATCATGCAAGTCAAGAACTTCCATTTCGGGCAAAAAAAAGTTTGTTATCATCGCTCGGTAGCGTTCACCATTGACAGTAACGCTGCGATTCGCATCATCTTTGAAGAAATATGGCCCAATAATGCCGCCGGCCCATAAACCGCACCAAACAGTGGCTTTTTCGGGATGCATTGGTAGCTGTTGCAATGCTTCTGGCTGATCTTCACTCCAAATGCGGCAATTTTGCTTATTTACGTACCCATTCAACCAAAAATGAGCCTCATCGCTGAACACAATTTTTCGATAAAAAAGCGGATCCTCGGCCAGCTTTCCAAGAGCCCATTCACCAAAAATTCGGCGTTGTGGTAGGTCGGCTGGCTTTAGTTCTTGCACAAGCTGTATCTTAAAAGGCTTTACGCACAAATCCTTCCGCAAAATTTTCCACGTAGTGCTGTAACAAAGGCCTAACTGCTGAGAACGGCGCCGAATCGACATTTCGCGGTCTTCTGTCACACTAGCTGATACGGCCGCAATATTTTCTTCACTACGCACAGTACGTAAACGTGTTGGTGGTTTAATGTCCAACAAAGTAAATTTGGTGCGAAATTTAATCACAATCTTCCGAATAGACTGCTCAGAAGGTCGAGAATGCCGATCATAAAATGGAAGCAGCGCGCGATGAACATTTCGAACCGAGCACGAATTTTGATAATAAAATTCAATAATTTGCAAGCGTTGTTCATTTGTAAGACGATCCATGGTTAAATTGCAAACCAAACTGAAGCTGTTTGACAGTGACACAAGGTACTAAACACACGCCAGCTGTCAAAACCAGTGTTGCCAAAACCAAACCAGCTAAAAAATCACCCGTTATTTGATACTTCAATTTTTAAGTTTTAAATTTTTGTTTTTTGACTTACATTACTAATATTGATGCCTTCATCCTACGGTTTCCAGAACATCTCTTTTAAAGAGAACATGTCCTCTTTTTTGTCAGCGATCTATTTTACACTTTCTTTTTTCGTTTGGCTCTTTTTTTGTCCTCTTTATTTGTTCTGTCCTCTTTTTGTTCTTTTTTTCAATTTCATTATAATTTCATAATAAAAACAAGCCCTTCATCCATAAAAACTAGCAGTGGGTGCACTTTTCCGATGAATTTTATTTCTTTTCTCTTTTGTCAACGACACTCACGTGCCACATCTGTAGCAGTCACCTATAGTACGTGATGTCCACTTGTACACAGTATTAATGTTTTCCTTGAAAAACCACAAAAAAAAGGGGGGGGGGGGTATTGAGAGGGTAGGGGTTTTTAAAATATGTCCTCTTTTTTCGTTCGAGGTATATGGAGACCCTACGTTCATCCTTTTTGGTTAAAGATGAAACGTGGGGCAGCACGTGAAACGAAAACCCGTCCCTAGTTAAAGGGGATCTTTATAGTGCGCACCTGGGTTTATTGTACACTTTAAACCGGCGGTGTATTTTCGGCAGTGTTTTGGAGTAGTCCGAGTTGTTCCTCTTTGGAGAGCGTCGTTGAAGTTGATAGCCTCCTACTAATGGCTCGGCCTTGTGCTACTACACAAATGTCTGACGAAGTTCGTGGTTTTATTTTTTTAGTTCTTTTAAACAGTAACCCCTTACCTCTGGTGGGGGGAAGCTACTGAGAATTATTATTAACTGTACCGGGGCTCCTGCTCGGGCGCCAGTAAAATAAAATTGACTTTTATTTTGCAAAAAAATGTATTCTGGGCAAACTTGCCTTTATTAAAAAATAGTGTTCTACACTTTTCTGAGTCTGATCTTAAACTAACTTGAAATACATTTTGTATCCCTACTTATAACCTAAATATGCTTATTCGTAACAAATGGATTTATCATCTTAATATTATAAACCCGTGTGTTGCTTACGACTGTGGAATCATTATCTTTAGGTATTATGTTTATGCTCTTTTGCATTGTGTTCTTTGTATATATGTTTGTGCTTTGAAATGGCTATATCATCCTGAGATGATATCTCCATGTGGGGGCTATTCACAAAGACGATAATGGAATCGTATCTGTGCTTAACTATATATATATATGAAAAATATATATGAAAAGATATCTACAGGTAAATTATTATTATTATTATTATTAATTTGAACCATGGAAAGATACACAATCGAGCAACGCGTTAAAGTTATTCAAGCTTATTATGAAAATGGGCGTTCAAATCAAAATGCATATCGTGAACTTCGTGATTTTTTCGGTCAATTTAATCGTCCAAATGTGCGTACAATCGGAAAAATCGTACAAGAGTTTGAGCAAACCGGGTCTGTAGGAGATGTGAAAATACCAGTGCATGCTCGTATAGCTCTTCTTGCAGAAAATATTGCTGCAATTTACGATAGTGTGGCTGAAGAGCCGTCCACCTCAACTCGTCGTCGTGCCCAACAATTGCACCTCTCACGCTCATCGTTGATGAACATTTTGCATAAAGACTTGCATTTACGCTCTTACAAGGTGCAATTGACTCAAGAACTAAAGCCTCTTGACCATTTCAAGCGTCGTCAATGGTCAGAATGGTTGCAAGAAACGGCAACAGCGAATGATCAATTTTCGAAGAAAATCAACTTCGCCGAAAAAAAAAATAAAGGACAATAATTATTTTGCTTCCAATATTTTTGTATTTACTATTTATTTTTTAAAAAACGGTAATGTATTTTTCATTTTTGGCTTTTCAGATGTTGAGCTGAGATTTCAAATTACTGCAGCTGCCAAATCGAACATCAAAGTACATTTACACCGTACCTAAATTCAACATTTCTGGAAAAAAATTATTCCGAAATCCGATTTTGCGTTCCCACTGAAACTTCAATATTTCAAATGAAAGCTACTTTCAGAATTGATTATTGATCTTTTTTCTGTTTAAAAATCAGAAATGGTTGAACCTAAGGAATTAATTTTTTCAGCAATATTCTTGTTATGAATTTAAGTGCTAGTTCAGATATATTAAAAATATTGCTGACTCAATATAGAGGTATGCAACCACTTCCTTCTTCTTTGTTATTTAGAGGTGTAACGGATAGTGATTTTGAAAAATACCGGATACCGGATATCCGGCGGCCGAATCGAGAGGAGAATACATTCATAGCGATGCAAAATTTGCAAAGGTCTATCTTTCATCAATAAGTAGCAGCGTATACAGCGAGAGACTGTTTTCTGAAGCTGGCTTAATATATGGAAATAATCGCAATTTGAAAACGATCCTTTTGTCACTGCACGGAAAGATCGACAAATTCCAGAATCAATTGAATGAGCAAGCGGCTCGAATAGACGTTATCTATTCGACGCTGTTTGCGGAGTCAACGGAGGCTATAGAAATTATCGTGTAGTTAGAAGAGACCGGCCCCACTCCACACAAGGAGGTGGTGCCGCTATCTTAATACGCGAAGGCTTGCGCCATAAGGTCAATGCTAAACATGCGGAATGGAGAAATGATATTCCGAACCCTAGAGGCAACCAGTTTCACGACTGGTGGCGTCATAATATGATTGAGTACAAACTCGAATTGTACGCGACGGATTTCCCGTCTTTCCCTAGAGAGGGTTCTATCTTGAACTTGGCGCTAGTTGACGAACGACTGGAACTAACAAACACTGATCTAAGCACGCGGAACTGTTTACGAACGGTTGAGTACGATAGTGATCACTACGGACTTGCGCCGTAATACGGATCCCGAACGAGCAGACGCAGCTGGAGCAGTACGACCAAGTGCGTTCTTTCACCAGAGTTTTAAAGCGCGACATACGCTCATGCGAGATCGACCCACCGACAAACAGGAACTTAACGAACGATGAGATCGACATTCATTTACGGCAAATGAATGTTGTCATAAAACAGACAATGCAGCGGACTATCCCTCGGGCAGGTCATTCCACCGACGAAGAACAAACTGAAAAGTATCGAAACGCGACAATCGATGCTCTGTACAGACATAAAAGTAGACTGCTCTCGAGGCTTAAACGGGTACACAGACAGTTTACTGACAGGAACGATCCCGAAATAAGGACACTGAAGTCGATGATCAAAAACTTGAAACAGTTGATCACCGAAAATTACAGAAAATCTGTAAGTTTGTACTGGGGCAATAAAATTCGGGCTATAAAGTCCGAGTATGTTCCCACAAATAAATAAACTGTTCAGACGGAAAGATCATAACGACATTTCATGTGTCCGAATACCTCAGACGAACGAGAACAGACAGACACTACTGACTGCTGGCATAAGTCCGGAAGGTGCTGACTCGAATGACGGTTTTTTCGTGGTCGAAGACCCGCAGGAGAGGGTGGATTTGATGGGAGCTTTCTTTAAAAATGTGTATACGGTGAACAACCCTGTTCGCCGTAACCACGACCTCGAGGAAAGGGCCTTTCTTAACCACTTTTACCTGCGGACCGAAATTCAAAATTGGCGATTCGAGAACAACGGTTTCACCGTGTTCAATGACGACAACCGTGAAAATGGCACAATCGCCGATCTAAATTCTCATCTGTTCGTGAGTATAGATGAACTTCGGTGCATCTTTGAGTCACTGAAAAACAAAAAGTCGGCGGGAGTTGACGGTGTCCCAAACGTCGTATTAAGACGCCTGCCGCTAGAAGCGATCGATATCTTCACCATGCTATTTAACGATGCGCTGAATTTTTTTTTTTTTTTTATAATAAACACGCGCTAAAGAGGTTGTGACTACTCTTATGGTGTAGTTTGAAGTACACAGCGCGGGCGTTAAGGAAATTGGGATAGAGAAGATAGGAGATTCCGATGCACATTGGTTTTAAATGTCTGTAAATTGTACCGAGGGGGAAAGACCGAGCCGGGCAAGGCATTCCACATTCGTGTTGTACGGCTTATGAAAGAATCTCTATATTTCAGAGTACGACCGAAAATAGGCTGAAGGGTAAACTGATGGGCATTCCTGGCTTGGCGAGTATTGCGGTTGAATTGTTGAAGGGGTGGAATGCAGCTGGCAATTTCATTTGAGCACTGTTTGTGGAAATAGCGATAAAACAATGAGAGACTTGTTACATTTCTGCGATGTTCGAGCGAATTTATAGAATTCGCTATATTTATGTCTCCAATGCATAGTATCCGGCGCAGTGGAAAATGGCGGTGGTACACCCTATCCCGAAAAAGGATAAAGATAGGACAAACCCTGCTAATCTGCGGTCAATCAGTTTGCTCCCGAATATTAGCAAGGTATTCGAGAAAGTCGTCAAGAGATCTCTGTTAGGGTGGGTTGAAGAAAATAATATTATTCCGGACAACCAGTTTAGAGCGGGGCATGACACTATTCACGTCGCGTCGAAACTGGTTTCCGACATTCAGTGGAATAAAAGTAAGAAGCAATGCACGGGTGCATGTCTGGTCGACTTTGAGAAGGCCTTCGATACCGTATGGTTGGAAGGGCTCTTTTATAAGCTGACCAGAATGGGCATTCAAAAACCTTTGCTGTATATGATTTATGACATGCTTATGGGAAAGAAGTTCGTTGTCAAAGCTGGCAACGCCTGAAGCATTTCTTCATGTAGACATGAAAGTGTTGTGCCCACAATTTGTGCAACGCAAAATAGGTTAGTAATAAATGACAATGTCAATTACACATCGTCATCCAAACTGAATAACCTAGTTGAACACGAATGGGAACCACACAACACTGACCCACTCAAGTGCCCCGATTGCACAGCAATCAATAACAATATGCAACTACATTTATGTTGACACCGTGGGCCCAATAACGAAAAGGTCACAAAGAATTCAACACCAAATGTTACGTATTCTTGCGATCACCCGTATAAACAAACGAGTGCAAGAATACGTAACACGGATAGAATTACTTTGTTGACCCCGAAGCGCACAATGGGAAACGAAGCACATAGGCAAGGAGGAAGCATTGAGAACGGCTAAACGACAGTCAATACTCTACACACGAACGGGCAAGTTGCCGAAAATAAAACCTTTTTTTGCGAACATTCTCGAGTTGTGTTTTTTTATTACCAACAAATGGTGGCAGCGGTGGGATAGTTAAGGGTAAAGCATCTACCTTAACTCCCAATACGAAATCAGTTCAAACATTTTTTTTTTTAAATCAAATCAAAAAAAAAAAAAAAATAAAACTTTAAGTGCGAAAGTCGAAGTAAAATTAAAACAAAAAAGGAACAATAAGTGAAAAAAAAAACAAACGTGCAGTGACTGGAGGAGCAACACCAAAAGCCCGAAGAAACCAAGTTACCAAATCCCGAAGAAACCAAGTTACCAAATCCCGAAGAAACCAAGTTACCAACAAATTACCATCATTATGAGGAGCATTATGTAAGCAACTTAATAGAGACTACTTGTTCATATAAATAAGCTAAAAAAAAAAAAAAAAAAAAATTTGTATTCATTTTTTTTTTTTACGTGTCTCATCCAAAATCCTCCTTTACAAAACCTTATTTTTTAAATTTTTTGTCGGTTAATGTCGAATTTAAATCTGAACATTTCACTCAGAAACAGAAAAGTCCGTAGGTCGTCTGATAGTGAAGTGTCCGAGTCCCTTGCTAAACCTTCCCACAAACCAATGCCTATCGGACATTCTCCACCACGTTCGGTACCACCAAAAGAAACGATTAAAGTTTTAACTAGCCAAGTCGGTACCTTTGATCCATCCTCTTCAATAAACCCTCCAGAATTACAACCCCCAGTAATAAGAGCAACAATGTCGTTCAATTCTTCGCAAACCATAAAACTCGTACCCGAGTTTGACGGTTCTGCCAACGCTTTGGATAGATTTATCCAATTGATTGACCTTCAATCAAAAAAAGCAACCACTGAGTCCGATAAAGCGGAACTAGTAGACATTGTAAAATCTAAATTAACAGGCCGGGCATATAACGTTATTGTGAAATATAACGATTATAATGAATGGCCACAGTTAAAGGATGCACTTATTAAGAATTTTAGAAAGACTCGATCGCTTCAGGTAATACAAACAGACATCTTCCAGTTTCAACAAGGCTATACTGAAACAATAGCTTCCTACACGGAGAGAGCTAATGCATTGTTTGACGAACTGAACAATGCAAACGCTAACAGCACTGACGAAGCTGCAAATAGAGCCATCCGAGCTTTAAACAGCGGAATGATCTTAAACAGCTTCTGTAATGGGTTAATACCACAGATAAAACTGTTGGTAAAAAGCGCCAGGTGCACTGAGCTGGATGAAGCCGTCGACATAGCGATGGAAGAAGAGAAACTCCTTACTTCTACTCCTAGACACCATCCGAACTACCAAAATAGGTACTGTAGAAACTGTAAAACGAAGACACATAACACTAATGAGTGTCGGTTTCTACAAAACCCAAACGGTGGCGTGCACAGAACCCAAAGACCAAGTCCCAATACTGGCCAGCCCACTAGAATAAATACAGTGCAAAATCCAGTATCATGTAGATACTGCAAAAACCTCGGGCACACGATAGAACAGTGCAGGAAAAGGCAAATTAATAATAACCGAAATAATCCTCAACAATCCGCCCAAAACTCGGGAAACGATTCAAGACCTGGCACGTCCGGCACGCGGAGTCAGGTAAAGGACATGAATCAACGTGCCTAAATTCCAAAACTGCCCAAAACCAAAATAAAGAATTCAACTCTCTGTATCAAATTAATAACACTACCAATTCTAAGAGAAGTCAAACAAATTTACTATATCAAGTCGAGTTTTCTCAAAATCAGAAATCGCATTCACCGATTCAAATTTCCAAATCTTCTAACTCAAAATGCGATTCCCGTGAAGAGAAAAATTCGAATTTTAGTCCACTGTATCCAACTTCTCAGAATCAGAAATCGCATTCACCGATTCAAATTTCCAAATCTACTAACTCAAAATGCGATTCCTGTGAAGAGAAAAATCCTAATAATTCACTGAATCCACTGAATCAACTGTCTCAAAACAAAAAAGATAATTCTCTGTATCCAAACCTTAGAAACCAAACACATAAAGGTTTACTGAGTCAAGAAAACAATTCTCAAGATCGGAAATCGCATTCACTGATTCCAAATTCTAAATCTACTAATTCCAAATGCGATTCTGTTCTAGAGAACGATTCTCGACAAATATCAAAACCACTGTCTCAAATCACTGAAAATACTAGTTCAAAAGCCTTATCCAGATTCCCAAATCGAGATAACAACTCTCAAAAGCAGAGCAAAAAGAGCAGTCCTCAAAAACAAAGCGATAAAAGAGATAAAATACACCAAAAATCTAACCAGTCATGCCAAAATTCAAACTCATGCAAAATTCAAAAGGAAATTGAAAAAAATAATTCATTTCTAAATCAAAATCACCGCCAAAATCGAAGCCCTGTGCAAATCGAAAACCTGAACCAATTCCTCAACGGATCATCAAATTCCAAGTCAAGCAATTCCACAAACGCTCCTCAATGTTCCAGAAATCGAGCGGACAAACTTTCCAAGCTTCCGAAGCAAATAGTAAATATCGGTTGCCTAAACAGAGCATCAAGCTTTAAAAGCGAAATTAAAATGAACTCAAAAGATATCAACAGCAAGCTCAATATAATGCTCCTCGACACTGGCGCTAGTCTTAGCTTGATAAAGTTAGGAAAACTAGAAAACGATCTATGGGTACACACAGATACAATCATAGAATTAAAGGGTATCACCGACATACCTACGTCAACGCTAGGTACAGTACTAATGAATATAGAAATTACTCAAGGAACAATTCTAAAGCATCTGTTCCACGTAGTATCAGACAATTTTCCTATTACACAAGATGGAATATTAGGTGAGGATTTCTTTCAAAAATTCAACGCGATATTGAACTATAAAGATAAAACATTTATTTACCATTTCAAAGGAAAAAGGTACGCAACAGATTTCATATACAAACGAAATGCAATTACAATACCCGGTAGATCCGAAAAGGTGATTAAATATGGACCAATACAGGAAAACTCAAAACAAATATATTTTTCCCAAGAAATCTTACCTCAAGTTTATACTTCGTCAGTTATTACTGACCCAACAAACGGTTTTATATATATATCAATATTAAATGCTAACAGTAAAGACATTACCCTACAAAACCTCGATCTAGAAGCTGAAGACATAAATAATTACCATATAATTAACCTCAACTCTATCAAAAACGAACCAATTATAGACGACAGGTTGGGAAAAATCCAAAACCAGCTTCAACTCGAGCATCTTAACATCGAAGAAAGGAAATCAGTAACCGAAATTTGCCGTAACTACAACCATTTATTCTTCCTCGACGGAGATACTCTATCATCGACGACTGGAATCACACACTCTATAAAAACTAACCCAAATATAGCACCAGTTAACATTCGACCATATCGTTTAGCACAGATACACACACAGGAAATAAAAGACCAAGTGAACAAAATGCTCCAAGACGAGATAATTAGGCCAAGCTCAAGTCCATGGAATGCTCCTCTACTAGTTGTACCAAAAAAGGGAAAACAGAAATGGAGAGTAGTTGTAGACTATAGAAAACTTAATGAAGTCACAATCGCGGACGCCTACCCTATCCCTAACATCGAAGACATTCTCGGACAACTAGGCGATTCAAAATATTTCACAACATTAGATTTAGCCAGTGGATTCCACCAGATCGAAGTGTCTGAGGAAGACAGAGAAAAGACAGCTTTCAGTACACCCAACGGGCATTTTGAGTTTACCAGGATGCCTTTCGGTCTACGGAATGCCCCTCCTACCTTCCAAAGGCTTATGAATAAAGCCCTCACCGGTCTACAAGGCATAAAATGTCTGGTATATCTAGATGACATTATAATTTATGGCAAAAATCTAGACGACCACAACAGAAAGTTAATCGAAGTATTCGAAGCTTTAGACGTTTACAACTTGAAAATTCAATTAGACAAGTGTAAATTTCTGCAGAGGGAAGTCATGTATCTAGGACATATAATCTCAGAATCTGGAGTTAAACCAGACCCTGAGAAAGTTTCAGCTATCCAAAATATAGAAAAGCCTAATACCCAGAAACATATCAAATCATTTTTAGGCCTAACAGGATACTACAGAAAATTCATAAAGAATTACTCAAAAATGGCAAACCCATTAAATAAACTCCTCCGCAAAGACGTCGCATTTAAATGGGATGCATTTTGCGATGAATCCTTTAAACAACTGAAACAAGCCATTACCAATCCACCCATACTGCAATACCCAAATTTTGACAAAATCTTCTACCTCACCACGGACGCGAGTAACGAAGCCATAGGCGCAGTAATTTCACAAAGAGATCGTGACAATAATGATCTACCTATAGCATACGCTAGTAGAATATTAAATAAAGCAGAAAAGAATTATTCCACAATTGAAAAGGAAGCTCTGGCAGTAGTTTGGGCAGTGACGCACTTTCGACCATATGTCTACGGTCGGCACTTTGAAGTTATTACCGATCATAAGCCGCTTGTATGGATGTTTAACCTAAAAGATCCCTCTTCAAGGATAATGCGCTGGCGCATCAAGCTAGAAGAGTACGACTTTACAGTAACCCATAAAGCTGGACACCTGAATACGAACGCAGATGCCCTGTCACGTTTAAACACAGTTGAAGTTAAAGTAGTGACCCGCAGTAAAAGTAAATCCCCTCCAGAAAACGTTATGCACGAAAGTCAAGAGCCCATGGAAATTACAGACCCAGAGAAAATCAAGCAAATAATACATGAATTTCATGACACCCCTTTAGGAGGTCATCAAGGAGTCAAACGAACTCTCAACCGCATCAAGAGACAATATAAGTGGAAAAATATGCACGCGGATGTGAAAAGATACGTCAAATCTTGCGACCTATGTCAAAGAAATAAATTATACTTGCGTAGTAAGATACCAATGGTAATAACTACAACAGCCAAAGCCCCATTCGAAAGAATAGCCCTTGATATTGTGGGACCACTCCCGATTACAGAAAATTATAACAAATACATACTCACATTTCAGGACGATTTAACAAAATTCGTTCAAGCAGTAGCAATTCCCAACCAAGAAGCTCAAACGGTAGCTGAGGCTTTAGTAAAACAAATCATTTGCACATTCGGAATCCCACAAACCATTCTCACAGATCAAGGAACGAACTTCACAAGCGACCTATTCAAAAACGTTTGCAAGCTCTTAAAAATACAAAAGATACAAACAAGCCCATACCATCCACAATCGAACGGTGCACTTGAAAGGTCACATCGAACCTTAGGCGATTATCTAAGAAACTATGCAAGTAATGACCAAACTAACTGGGATAAATATATCAAATACGCCGTTTTCTGCTATAATACCGCAGAACACACAAGCACTAAATATAGCCCTTATGAAGCTCTCTTTGGATTCAAACCTCCACTCCCCTCAGTCCTAAATAGACAAACACAACCTGTATATAATTACGATGACTACATTACGGACATCAAAACCAAACTGCAAACAGGATATAAAATCATACGCGAAAACCAATTGAAAGCTAAAGAAAGATCGAAGGAATATTACGATCGTAACTTAAACGAAGTCAACTATAAAGTAGGGGACATGGTACTATTAGAATCAAAAAATCGGTCGAATAAAAAACTAACTCCAGTTTATGAAGGACCCCATGAAATTGTAGAAATCCTATCACCTACGAACTCTAAAATAAAAATAGGTAGGAAAGAAAAGGTAATACACAATAACCTAATAAAGCCTTATACACAAAGAACACACACTACACACAATATAACAATCACATAAAGCACTATTAAAATTCCTGGCTTTATGTCATGCCTGAGCCAACGAGCGTACGAATATTGTGCGGTAACGCACCCCAGACAATCAAAGTCCACGACAGTGGAATTCTCAAAATAAACCCATATTGCAAGGCAATGACTAATGAAGTATACCTTCAAGCCTCAAACGACGTTTACAACAAAATCCCTATCACATACAACTACTTACAAGAAACACACCTAACCGAAACCGTGGAAATCCCTACCAACCTATCCCAAATTCCACCCCACACGATACACGTAGAAAAATTAGACCTAGATAAATATAGCATTAGTACTAAAAACCTAGTTAATGCAAACAAAACATTGTTATCTTTAAGACAAGAACACATGTACATTCCGTTTTCTATTATATCTTTAATTTGTATAATTGGAATATTAGTAGTAATAATAAACAAATACTTTAAAATAAGCCTATCAATTAATAGGACAATAGCAAACAACACTATAGGGCAAGAACACCTTAATGATCAACCCGTTGTAATCATAGACCAATAAGAATATACTTATATATTTTAAACAAACAAGAATAAATATATAGACTTAAAGAAAATATTTTGTAAAACATTACATAAATGTATTGGAATGTGTAA
This sequence comes from Cheilosia urbana, assembly GCA_946477585.1. Taxonomy (NCBI): domain Eukaryota; kingdom Metazoa; phylum Arthropoda; class Insecta; order Diptera; family Syrphidae; genus Cheilosia; species Cheilosia urbana. The sequence goes on from OX297857.1 coordinate 9,614,583, forward strand.
ACTTACTTATAGTAACTGTTAAAGTACCTAACTAATAATGTTAAAAAAAAAAACTAGCAAAACATTGTAAAATTCCATAATAGAACAAATCATAACCGCGTCTTTATACATAGTAATATTATTGTAAAATAAATAATATAAATGACCCGTTGTTAACCAATTCGTAAACAAATACTGATCAGATATAATTGTACATAAACATTATTGTAAAATAAACAATGTAAACAACCTGTAGTAAACCAATTTAGTCGCTCACAATGCATTCCACCAAACGCCGAAAGACTTCACTCCTAACGTCATGCGCCTTTCGTATTTTAAGGGGGGAGGACTGTTGTGCCCACAATTTGTGCAACGCAAAATAGGTTAGTAATAAATGACAATGTCAATTACACATCGTCATCCAAACTGAATAACCTAGTTGAACACGAATGGGAACCACACAACACTGACCCACTCAAGTGCCCCGATTGCACAGCAATCAATAACAATATGCAACTACATTTATGTTGACACCGTGGGCCCAATAACGAAAAGGTCACAAAGAATTCAACACCAAATGTTACGTATTCTTGCGATCACCCGTATAAACAAACGAGTGCAAGAATACGTAACACGGATAGAATTACTTTGTTGACCCCGAAGCGCACAATGGGAAACGAAGCACATAGGCAAGGAGGAAGCATTGAGAACGGCTAAACGACAGTCAATACTCTACACACGAACGGGCAAGTTGCCGAAAATAAAACCTTTTTTTGCGAACATTCTCGAGTTGTGTTTTTTTATTACCAACAAAAGGGTTAGTCCAGAAAAAAGATGGTGTGCCGGTATTGTACCATAGCCACCGCGGCGCGAGGGATAAGCGGCTCATCCACGACGGGTACGCCGCCTATGCTCAGGAGCTCCTCCATTTTAGTACCGCAATTGCGGAACGGGACAGGGTCGATACGGTAAAGCAGTACACCGAGTTTTGGTGCCTTGACGAAGACGTGAGAGTCGATACGCTCTCCCGGGCCGGTGCGCTACTTTTGTAGCATTCCTCCTTAGTTTTAAGCTAGATTAAGTTGGTAGGTTTAGGGTTAGAGTAGGGGGTTTTTGGGAGGTGCCGGGCTAGCCAACATGAAGGAGTGCTTCCGAGACTGGACCGACACTTATGGCCTCGGTCGAGGCTCGGCGGCGCGGATGAACCCTTGTTGGCGGCCGACAGGCAACCAAAGACGCGATCAGGATGGTGACCAATCGATAAGATTGCTCACCACCCTGATTATAGGTAATTGTAGCTTAAGTAGCTTAGGTAGATTTAAGTAGTTTTAATAAAACAAATAATAAAGATTCCAAGTTTTCTAAAGTTTCTTGGAAATTAAAAAACAAAACAAATCATAGATATAGATAGATTTAAGGCCGAAAGGCAATAATTTTAAGCATATTGTTAAGTTTGGAGCGCTCGCTAAGAGCCAGTAAGCTAGAATAAGATAAATGTTAGTTTTAAATTAGATTTAATCGTTTTTGTCTAGTATGTAAGTTAATGAAAGATTAGTAAAAATGAATTTAAAATGAATGAAAATGAACCCCTGAAGCACTGAGGGTGTAAACAAAATTTCAATTAATGTATGCACATTATACGTAATACTTTTAACTATGAACTGAATGCAAACAATTTTTTAGTCGGTGCTTTAAAGGACAGTTTCAAAAATAAAGGACAAAATCCGTCCTTTATTAAAAAGAAAATAATATAGGACAGGGATTAAAAATTAAGGACTGTCCTTTTAAATAAAGGACGGATGGTCACCGTAGTGATGAGGCACATTTTCATTCAGTGGATTCATCAATAATCAGAATTGCCGCATTTGAGCGAATGATAATCCAAGAATGATTGTCGAAAAACCAATGCACCCACAAAGAGTGACTGTTTGGTGCGGTTTATGGGCTGGCGGCATCATCGGGCCCTATTATCTCACGCTATCGTGAGATGATAACTAACTTTTTATGGCCCGAATTGGAAGATATGGATGTGCACGATATGTGGTTTCAACAGGACGGTGCCACTTGCCACACAGCTAACGAAACTATGGCTCTTTTGCGTGACAAATTCAATGGCCGTGTTATCTCAAGTGGTGGCGATGTCAATTGGCCGCCAAGATCATGTGATTTGACACCGTTGGATTTCTTTCTTTGGGGTTTTTTGAAAGAAAAGGTGTACGTCGATAAGCCAGCAACAATTCAATAGCTAAAGGATGAGATAATTCGGCACATTAACGGCATAGAACCTCAATTATGCCTCAGCGTCATCGAAAAAAATTGAACCATCGGATGGAGGTGTCCTGCCGAGGTCGCGGCGGCCATTTGGCCGATATTTTGTTCCATACATAATTGTAGTCGCAGACTACTAAGCGAGGGGTCTCAGGTTCGAATCCCGCAAAAAACCCAAATTCCAACTTATGTTTTTTTTCCACTGCGCTACCTCTCGCGAACGTCTGACAAATATCCGAGGGTATAACTGTCTTGAAAGAGCTTCTCAATTAGCCGTTTGGAGTCGGCATAAAACTGTAGATCCCTTCCATTCGTTCCAAAAATGAAAAACTCACACAAAACGAATGGTTGTGAGAAGCTAGGCCTAGGGTACCTCCGGACCTGTTGCGCCAACTATTTATCTATTTTTTATTTTACATAATTGAACTACACCAATATTATCATAATAAAAAGAAATGACAATAATTTCCTAAATAATTTGTGTTTTATTCAACATCAACATCGGCCCTTAAAACTTAACCACCCTTTATAACTGACGATTACAAAAACGCTCCGAGTAGTATTTTTTTCGGAATTAGTATTTATGAAAAATGATGAATGCAGAATAGTGGTAGGAAAATTAAAACATTTTGAGCAAATTTTCTTCAGTTATTTAAGAAAAATGTTCTCATGAAATCGAAATGCGGGCATTAAAAAGCGGAAAATGCACAACCACGTTTGTCCTAATATGTTTCAATTATATAATCTTATTTAGATAGTTTTATAAAACAAACAAATTACATCATTCGCCTTTTAAAAATATATAGTTACTAACCAATAACATTCAGTAATGTTAAAATGTGATATTCCCGAACTCTATCACATTCCCCCATGGTTGGCAGCGGCTGGCAGCATTTATTTTATATTTTTTGTTTTTGCATGTAACATAGATCTTGGAATTGACATAACACCGATAGGAAAACAGATTTGCAAATTTGAAAATAAATTCAGTGGGCCAGCGGCAAGAGGATTGCGAGTTGACGGTCTCAGTATTATCTCTGTTTGGGATCTTTCCAAGGCAAGTTGTCAGAAAGAGAATCACTACATAGTATAAAACAAAGTCGCTTTCTCTGTCCCTATGTCCCTATATATGCTTAGATTTTTAAAACTACGCAACGGATTTTGATGCGTTTTTTTTTTTTTTTTTTAATAGATAGAGTGATTGAAGAGGAAGGTTTATATGTATAATAACATCTATTTAATAGTGGAGAAATACTGTTATTTTTGAGGTTTCTAATGTGATGTCGTAAATAATTACGTTTTTTCCGCTTACTTGCAAACGCAGGCTGTACCCTACGTGCGAAGCCGGGGCGGGTCGCTAGTAAAATATAATGTTCAATCAAGGTTCAACGGCTCATACTTGAATACCTACATACTTTTTCCAACAATTTTCAGTACCTTAGGCGGTTTAGGTAGGTATTTGGCATTTGGCCGCAACCATACCCCTATCAAACTCACTGAAAAATAAATTCGTTCGCCGTGAATGAGACTCCAATGAAACGGTGGTTAGTGTGCAAAGGTTGAATTGTCAGCATTCAGCAAAATACACACGAAATAATAAATTAAGGAATATCTGGAGGAATAATAGGTAATAGCGTTTTCGATTGAACAACAAAATTGCCCTTTCTATCAAAACATCTAATCTAGAATTGTTCTTTCTATGTTTTCTATGTTTCGCTGAAGAAAAAACGATATATATTGATTTGGCCTATTAAAAATCATATTTACTATAGAAAAAAGTAGTAACATATGATGTCTACCACTATTGCAAAAGTGCTCCTTATTGAAAAGAGCTATTCTGAATTTCAACGAATTCTATCGGACCTCAATGAAAAATGCCATTAACGTGTGTGAATTCAAAGAGGATAGGATGGATACATGACAGCTTTTGTGCATAAAAAATGTGCGCCATGGCTTTCAATTTGAATTTGTGACAATTTAAATTTTTGTCGGTTTCTAAGTTTTCCGAATTAAGTAATACGAGTGTATAAGTCATATGCAATTCTTAAAGCATAAAATTATATTTTTTGATTAATAAGCTTATAATGCGAATCAAAAAGCCTTTGAAAAATATCTGTTGGGCAAATTTAATTGCAATTTATGTATTCCTTTTTAAGAATAAGATCCTCGTTGTGAAATAAACCATTGACCTTGTTTTCATGAAAACAAATTATGAAATTTGTATTCTGCGATGACAACAAATGCAATAGACTCTAAAAAAGTTGGCGCACTAAGAAATGTTGAGGTCTAATTGTTTTTTGGTACCGTTTCACAAATTCTGTACATTTTTTATAAAGCTGGCAGACAACTTATTATCGACATAAGTTCGACGGGAGAGTCCGGAATCAAAAATTCGCTTCTGAAACCGTTCCATAGGCACAAAAAATACTCTTCTGCTGATTCTGGGAAGAGAATTTCTCTTCCTCGATTTGAAGTCAGAATCCACTCAATAAGCACTCACACAAGTGTAATTTATGTATTTTATACAAGTCAGCTGCCGTAGATTATTTTTTTGGCATTTCACCAATACTTTTGTGGATACAATCAGAAGCAGCGTGCATAGTTCATCGTTGAATATCATCCTCCAAATCGAAGAATCTTTCTCTCGAAGCGACCGAGGATATCTTCAACCGCTTAAGATAACTCCCAAGCTTCAGCGCCGTAAAGCAAGACTGGGACGATAAGGGTCTTATAAAGAATCTACTTAATTTTCCGAGGCTGGTATAATCGCGAGCACATATCTTTTTTGGACATTTTTGGCTACGGGATAAGTAAGCTATGGAACTCGCTAGTTGAAGAATACACCATACAACGGTTTAGGGCTTAGAATTATGTGGCACGCACCCCGAACTTCTCATTCGATCGAACCTTATTAAACATAGTAAATAGTAAAATTGTCCAGCCACTTCATACAACCTAGGGTTACTCAATGATTGAAGGAGCCCTCAAAACTAGATCCCATATTTCTGAAGGATCCGCACGTGGTGTTGCACTTCTTTAGAGTGCTTTATTTATACCACGTCTTGTTTCTCCGATCTGAAAATGAATTAATTTGAGTATCTCAACTTCAGAGTATGACAGATTTTGGTCTACAAATTTAAATGTTTTCTCCGAAAACGACTATACGTGTGCTAGAAATACTACATGCAAATTTATACGGGCCCGCCACGTGATGTCGAAATCCCTCTTTTCGACAACAACGTGTCGACGTGTAATTAATTAAAAACAAAATGGCTGACTACGTTTTTTCTGTCATGCATTTTACATGACATGTACATTGTACGGCTATGAAAATGAAGGGGCTGTGGGCTTGGACTCTCAAACTTCGCGGCTATAGGAAATAAGGCCCCAAAAGAGAAAATGAAATAAGGCCCCAAATTTGGGGTGTTATTTCATAATGAATGCCCCCCCCCCCCCCCCCATACGCATTCCATATCGGAAGGGTAACAATTAATAATAAAAAAATAATTTTGGGGACTTATTTCATTTCTTATTCCCAATTTTCATTAAGAAATAAGGCCCCAAAAAGGAAATAACACCTCAAATTCTATTAAAAATCGTTGTTGTTGTTTCCTGTATAAGTTTTTGGGGCCTTATTTAATTTTTCTTTTGGGGCCTTATTTCATTGGGGCCTTATTTCGCAGAGCCAAACTTCGCATTTGGTGAGATAATACTCCAACAATTTGTTCCTGTATAACCCGAGAGCTGATGAGAGGAAGAGGTGTGTAGAAGTTATTCAACATGTTTTAATTTTTACAACTTTATATCTTAACAAAAAATAAATAAGTTCAAATTTCGCGAAAAAATCTTTTAAATATAATTTCCAATTACTTTTAATTTTTAGTTAGGTAATGCAAGCATGTAATTAGTACTCACCTAGTCATAGACTGTTGACAAACTATCACACACTGTTTCTGATTATCGCTTAGTTACTAGGAAAAATCTCGATAAATTTGTTTAGCGTAAGATGACACACAATAAGCCCGATTTAGCTCCTCATACGTTGATCATTGGAAATTAGTAGGTACTGATTATAAATTTAACACTTACTTCAAATCTATTAACACAGATGGCATAATTTCAGATTGTTAATTTAATAACGTAAATTAAGTTTCGATTGAATGTATTGATTATTGGCACCGTTGACTAGAAAATACAAGTTTGAGCTGCAAAGAAATTAATTATATCGTTAATGGGAAACAGTAGGTATATAAACAGTTGACTAAAATATGTAATAGAGTTTGTGTAAGCGATTATTATTTATTATAATCTACGACCGCCAATAGTCAAACTTCCACAAAAAGGAAACAACAAATAAACGAAAATGCATTTTGAAATCTGAGACAACCTCAAGCTTTGCAATAAAAATGCCAAGATTTTTGTCCGATTGTATGAGAGTAGTCTCACCAAGAGTTCCTTTACCTTTATATTTTACGAATTTTCACTAACTCTTAAGAATTTTTACGAATTTTTACGAATTTTTACCCAATACCGTTCCTTATTGAAAACGAAAAAATCATAAAAGAGATTGGCTTCAAGATAGCAATATGTTATCCCTAAACTGAGAATCCTACTCGTTTTTAATCACCAAGAATTGGAAAAGCTGTCAGTCACCTGAAAATTGACAGATGAATTGAAATTTGCTGTCCTATTTGCTGTGCTATTTCAGCTTATAGTTTAGTCAGTGCACACTCCTTCCCAAGCTCGGATTCATTAAAAACAAGTTCGATTAATTCAGAATCTCTTTCATCGCTAGATGTATAAACAAATATTGTCAATAAATGGCAAATTCCTTGTGTTTATCACACATTGGAAAGTCTTTTCTTTTAATGAGTTTATCTGTCATTTTTCATGGATTACTAAAAAAGTGTTCCCTAACACCCTAACTTTTTCGTAAATTCTCTCTGAGAGAACCGCCACCACTGACATTTTGACAGATTCGCTCTCAGATTTCAGTGGCTTGATTTTGTGCGGTTTTTGTCGCAATTGCGGTTGCGGAAAGGGTTCACGTATAGGCGGATTCTACAAATGTGTGCGTGATGTCGAGAACTGACAGCTTCCAATATTTTCTGTTCTATTGTAGGCTTGTTCCTGAAAATTCCAGGCGCGCTTTCCCATACGCAACCTATTTAGGTCGCGAGAAGGATGTCGGATGAGAACAACTAACAACAGCATGACCGTTGTGCGACAATTTGGTACTTTTTTCGAGGAGCCTGATACAATTTGTAGTTACTTTGTTCCATTTTGTTAATTGGAAAAGGTACTTCGGAAAGTTTTCAAAAACTGTGATTTCAAAATAAATATGTCTAAAATATAATGCGTTTCCCTATCATAACACTATTATCGGTTAAAACGAACCAATACTTGTTAAATATTGTGAAAAAATTTCAAATTTGCAGAAGAGCTTCAGAAAAAGCTCTTTTTTAACATTTTGCAACATTTTAAAATTGAAATGAACTAGATCTTAAAATGTAGATATAAAATGAGTTGATATATTTACAATGCTTGGTTAATTTCTACATAAGTCAAAATCAAGGCTTTAAGGTTTTCATTTTAAAACTTGCCATTCGAAAACGAATTGCATCTATTTTTTAACTATCTTAATTAAGGACATCTCTAATTTTTTCTTTAATTTTTCTTATATATGAAAATGTTGATGAAAACGATCAATTTATTATATATTGTATTACGAGTGTAAAACAAAAACTATAATTTATAACCTTTCTCTAACTTTTGTTTTTGTTTTTTTTTTTTTTGTTTTTTTTTTTTACCACTTAAACTTGATGGTTAGACTGAATCTTGATCTTAAAATGTTGCTTATGAAGCATAAAGTTAGTTTATCAAATTCGATTTTCTAAAATAAGAATATATAAATTTTTCCATACGAAAAACGTTTTCCGATCACAGAAAAATTAATAAATTCTTTTTCTATAAAATTGAAAGATAATTTGCTTATTTTTTTGATAAACCAACTTTATAATTCATAAGCAATATTTTAAAACTAAGATTAACGTCACCGACCATGTTTAAGTGGTAAAAATAAAGCAAAAGAAAATTTGTGCGGTACCGTTTTACGTATGGCTATAACTGGGACCTAAAGCTTCTCTCCAAATTTTGCAATTTTCGAAAATATTTTTCACAAGTATTAACTCGCCAAACGTTATAATAGTATTGTGATACCTACTCAACCGCGTTCCATTTTAAACATATTTATTTGGAAATCAAAGTTGTTTAAAGAATTTGCGAAGTTCCTTTTTCAACTAAGAAAGGGAAAAAGTACCAACAAATTGTATTAGAGTCCTCGAAAAAAGTGTTAAATTTTTGAACAACGGTCACGCTGGTCCAGCGCGCGGTGCACTCACACATTAAAATCCGATTCGGAACGTTCCCTAGCGCAATTGCGACAGAAACCGCACAAAATCAAGGCACAGGTTTGGTGTGACTAATCGAACATAAAAACGTTACTTGCTCTTTTTTGTGTTGTTATTCGTGCGATTCAAATATGTGCAGCCTTCAACACTTTTCAAAGCGTTTTTCATTTAATGGTTAAATTTTATATCTAAGCAAATTTGCGTCCTCATGGATTTCTAAATATTTATACATAAATAATTCAAACAAATAGATTCGCCCTATGCAAATGCCTTTTTTGCTTTAAAAAAAAATCACATAAACCTACTCTAACTCCAACAGTTGTAAAACTAGAACTTATACCTGTATTGGTAAATCTGAGAAAATATCTAGATTCGCAAAAGTGCTCTGAAATCTGAAAAATTATGCTTTTTTTTGTACCAAACGAACATAAAAAGTGCTCTGGGAGCGCCCAATCGAATATCACATAAAAAAGAAGTCCGATTCGTTTGATAGTGAGATTCAGAGAGAGTTTTATTACACATAAGGTTAAACAGTTGACAGATGTCATTAATAGGTACATAAATAAAAATGTACTAGAAAACTATTAAGGCATTAGCAGAAGGCTAAGCCCCTAGTTATAGCCATACGTAAAACGAAACTGTAAACATTTTCTTTTGCTTTTTTTGACCACTTAACTTGATGGTCTTGAATTAGCTTGGTCTTAAAATGTTTCTAACTTACGAAGTTAGTTTAACAAAAAAAACGAACAAATTATCTTAAAATTTTCTAGAAAGAAAGAATTCATTCATTTTTTCGTGATCGGAAAAAGTTTTTCGTATGGAAAAATTTATAAATTCGTATTTTGAGCGTTGCGCGACATTTCAGGTATACGTTCTTAATGTCCATAATTGATGCGGTGAGTTACGAGAAGAAAAGAGGAACAGCACTGAGGCTGTGTTGGCTTAGATTAAGAGAATACCTACTAAAGATTCGCCTAGTGGTTGAAATTCTACCATTATAGTAATTTGACTTATACAAAACATATTGGAAAACAAATTAGACACAGAATTAGATCTCTGCAAAACCTTCCCAACAAAAAAGCGAATGTGTTGTATTTTATTTAATGCACTGTGGTTCTTAACTTCGCGTATTTATATATAAGATAATTTTTATCAGTGCAGGGCAGTCCATGTTTCCATTCCGTGGAGAATGAAGAATATTGTATTGTAAGTCAGCGAATAACTGTCTGCACGAGCACCGTAATTTAAGTAGCTCATAATTCAAGTAGCTTATACGAAGCACTGTAATGTAAGCACATTGTATTTTATACCGAACTAATAAAGTCAGTCTGTATAAGACCACAAAAGCGAACACGTCCGAGAACAAATACACTAAAACCAGTAATTAAATTAAAATTATATACATACATTTTTCTTGAAAATGGGCGGATCACAAACAAAAGAAGAAAACAAAGGTGTCATAAATAACAATATAAAAATCGAAGACTCAGTGCAAGTTCATAATGATGAAATAATGTTGCTAATACGACTCAACATACAAATACGACGGCGGAAGTTCAGACGAAGAAGATCCTCTTTCAGAAGAAACAAAATTCGAATTACCAGACGACCTTCCACGACCAAACACCTCCAAGGTAGAATTGGCATCAGCTAAATATTATATCTGAGAAAGAAATTCTCGAAATGGCAAACGAAATATCAAATATCGAATTGATTCGCCTGGCGGCACAAACGATAAACAAAAATTATGCCGGCGATCCACACTCTCTTACTCCTTTTTTAAACGCAATAGATCTTTTGGAAAGTATCGCTACGGTGAGCCAAAAGAATATTCTAATAAAGTTCATACTTACAAAACTTGAAGGAAAAGCACTTGAATGCATTCCATCAAATCCAACGACAATAGAAGAAATAAAACCCTTGTTGATTAGGTCTCTTAAACCAGATTCTTCGAAAGTAGTTGTAGGCAGAATGTTGGCCTTGAAATTGAAAGCCAATAAAAATAACATGAAAGATTTCTCCCACCAGGCCGAAGAATTAGCCGACGCATTTCAACGGGCCTTGGTTTTCGAAGGGTTGCTTTTAGCAAAGGCACAAGAAATGACAATAGACAGAACCATTGAAATGTGTCGAGTGAATACCACTTCAAGCCTAGTCAAATCGATCTTGCTTCTTCATGTCGATGAGCTGAAATCAATAACTAGTAAAATCGACACTATGGCTGATATGATTCAAGACCGATTTCCGTCAGTTTATAATACTTCAATTTTATCAGAACTACGTGATTCTGGCGCCAATCTTCATACTACAGAATTCCCCACCATCGCAGCAGCACCACCTGTAACTCAAACAGCTGCCATTCTCTTTCCAACATTACCTTTTCCGACAACTACACCGATAGCCGAACTACCGACTACTGCCTCAAGCGCCCCTATAAATCGTCTCGGGACTTCCTGGACTTTTTCTGAAAGGGATGATAGGATCGAAAAATTAACCAAAAACAACGAGCGGAACGTTGACTGCACAACTTTCGATATCAAAGGCGCTCCTCATGATGCCGATGCTTCCTGGATACAGTACCTGTTCCCAAAGAATTTTTCATAAATATCGATAACTGCAATAAAATCTACCTGGCGAATTCTAAATGGGACAGTTATTTCAAACTCAGCACTCCCACGAAATATACCTGGTTATTTTGGAACCCCGACCAGGACCTTTTCAAATAAAATGAGATGAAGCTGTTTAAGTGGAGTAATAAATTAAATAAGCAAAAGAAGCGTAAAAGTAAAACTAGCCCTAAGACAAATAAGCCTAAAACTAATCCTCCCTCTAATAATAAGTTTTCTTCTTCTCCCAATCTTAGTAATAAGCACAATAATATCTCCTCTGACCCTAACCTCCTCTCTCAACCTTTTTAAAAAAGCTGTCCCGGAAATTCTTTACCTAAATGTGTATTCTCCCCTCTCACTTTTCAGCCAATTACGTCTACTACACCCTCAATCACAAACTCTTCACAACCAATCACTTTAGCACTTCCTCAAGGTACCCCTCATCACCCCACGCTAACTTCAAACTCACATACTCTCAATCCTGCCCCGTTTGCCTCTATTTCTGCTCTCCACATTACAAATTCTTCTCAACCCCCTCAAGGTACCCCTCATCACCCCACGGTAATTTCAAAGTTACCTAAACGTCAACGTAATCGCGTATCATTGAACTTAAATCCAGATCCTAGTCTCCCCTCTGATTATCCGATAGCCCCTGTTAACTCGTCATCGACTTCCCATCACTCCCATCTCCCATGTTCTCAAACCTGCCCCGTCTACCTCTGCTAGCTCTAATTCTACTCTTCCCACTATTTCTCCTCTTAATGAGACACCTACCCCAATCTCTAAGGCTTCTGCAATTTTTTATCCTCTACTCCCCCCAGCAGTTAAACTTACTTCCAAGTTTTTAAACAATATTTCCTCCCCCAACGACCTTGATGGCCGATGTATTATGTCACGGCTGAGAGATCACAGGCTTTTTGAAAATGTTCGACTTTACTTGCATACTTTTATGATAAACCTGATCCATCTGCATTGAAGGTTCAGATGTATATTCAAAAAGAAGGCCTGCCTATTGATCCGGTTTCCTTGCGAGAAGTCTATAACCGTTATCACGATGGCTTTAACATTTCGTCGGCCACCTTGGACAAAGACCTATCTGCCTTTGCTTCTCATATCAGCTCTAAGCGTATCTCACACCTCCAACGGAGCCGTGACAATCGCAACAAATTTGTTCGTCCCTAAAGTGTCAATACCGCCATCACTTCATCCACCACCACCGAACAATACTCCTCTTTCTTTTTACTACCAGAATGTAAGAGGCCTGCGCTCAAAAACCACTGCTGTTCTGCGCCAATCAATATGCCCTTACTGAAACCAACCTAATCCCCGAGTCGACGAAATTACCCGCCCTACGAACGATTCTCCTTGTCGAGGCGTTCTACTGGCCATTCACAATAGCCTTGACGCATCCCCGCTTGCTACTTCCTCATCTTCAAAACTAGACTTTATTTCAATAAAAATAACACTCTCCCAGACGTCCCTTTACGTTATGTGTTTCTATATTCTACTAGCCCAACCAATCGAATCTTACCAACTTGCCATTGACACGATTGACAAAATAATCGACTCATCTGACTCCCTCGACAATATCCTTATTTTCGGCGATTTTAATCTGCCTCAGCTGCACTGGACTCCGTCAGAAGATGAATCGTTCTTCATAGCTTCAAATGCCAAGTCAACTAAGGAATGTCTCTTCCTAGATAACCTGACAGACTTTAGTCTATGCCAAGTAAGCGGGGTCTCAAACTACATGGGTAGGCAATTAGACCTTATATTCACAACTGACCCCATTAACTCCTCAGTCTCGCCTTGTACCCTTTCTCTATCTACTATCGACAACCTTCATCCCCCTCTTCTTCTTTCATTTTTCCACAGCTCTCCGTCTCCACCCCAATCCAGTTCTCCCGGAGTCATCTCTTCTTACGACTTTCACAAGGCTAACTTCCAAAAAATTAATGCCTATCTTAGTAAATGCTCTTTCGATTTTGCCAATCCATCATTAAATGATGCTCTTTCCATATTTTACAGAGAGTTATTTACCTTCATGTCTCTCTATGTTCCCTTTTCTCGCCATAGAACTTCATCCAATTCCCCCCCCCCCCCCCCCGTGGTATAATCGAAGACTTCGTTCCCTACGTAATAAAAAAAAATAAGCTATGGGCAGTTTTTCTCCGCTCTGGTTGTTCTTCCGACTTTTCTAACTATCTCGGTATTTATCTTAAATTCACGCAGCTTTATAACTCTCTCTACCAAAGCTATTTAAATGATGCAAATACCAATCTAATAAACGACCCAAAGTCCTTTTTTCAATTCGTCAACTATAAAAAAAAATCCGACGGCTACCCTCCTTCTCTCTCTTTTAAAAATGTATCTTCCACAGACCCAGATACCATTGAAAACTTTTTTGACACATTTTTTAAGCTATCTTTTGCCGATAACTCCTTCGAACCGGACCCCTCTTACTTTAGCTACCTACCGAACTTCTCTATCGGTCCCTTTCTCTCTCAAACAGTAGACCCTTCCCTTATTGAAATTAATGTCGTTTTCCAGTGGGCAAAAAGAAGCATCCGGAAGGGTCCGGAATCGAAAAATTCGCTTCTGAAACCGGTCCATTGGCACAAAAAATACTCTTCTGCTAATTCTGAGAAGAGAATTTCGCTTCTCGATTTGAAGTCAGAATCCACTCAAGAAGCACTCACACAAGTGCAATTTATGAATTTTATACAAGTCAGATGACAGCTGCCGTAGATTATTTTTTGGCATTTCACCAATACTTTTGTGGATTCAACCAGAAGCAGTTTTCTTGTTCCATTGGATTACAGATTGAGTCGATCCCCGAGTGAAACCAATGGAAAACGACATAAGTTACAAAAGCTTAATGACGAATTCTTACTCGGCCCAGATGGTCTTCCAGCCATTTTTCTACCATCTACCATCATGTTTAATAATAATTTAGCGACCATTTATCTTTGGTGTGGAAAAACGAAGTGGAGACTAGGGGCGCTAAAATTTAGCGCGAGCAGGATACTAGGCAAACAATTTCACTAAAATCAATTTCTAAAAATCAATTTCTACCCCTTCCTATTTTCATGTCCAGATTACGAAGTTTCACTTTTTCCGCGCGGAGGGACTTTTTCTCATGATTTTCCTCATTCATAACATTTAAATATTTACTATGTTCGCCCAGTGGTAGAAAATCGACCACAGTTTTTATATTCATCATATACCTTAATGAAATTGGTGTAGCAATATTTGACTTGAAGCGAATTTGACTATGTCTTTAAAAAAAAAGTTCTTAAAAGTTACTGATCGTATTAAACTTTTTTAATGTTGAAAAAAGATAGTAGGTACTAAAATTAAGGAAATTGTTGGTAGGTATTGCATTTTGTTTCATGTTTTTATATTTTTTATTCAAGAATATTTTTAATTTTTTGCTTAAATGCAGCTGAAGTTGTTGCAGCTGAATTTAATTCTGAGAAGCTCTTTCATGACAGTTACACTCTCAGTTGTTTGCCAGGCGTTCGCAAGAGGTGACGCAGTGGAAAAAAAACTTTAAGATATGATATTTATATGTAAGCGCGCGCTTTTTCCACTTTCCAAACTTTTTTTTATTGTTTGCAGAATTTTGAAAACAGAATTTTGAAAGCAGAATTTTGTAAAAAGAATTTTGACCCATCTAGAATTTTGAACCCAACCTTTCGAAACATATCTTAAAGATTTTTTTCCACTGCGTCACCTCTTGCGAACGCCTGGCAAACAACTGAGAGTGTAACTGTCATGAAAGAGTTTCTTAATTAGCCGTATGGATTGGGCTTTAATCGTAGATCCCTTACATTCGTCCCAAATATTAAAAAAAAAAAAAATCACATAAACCAATTGGTTGTGAGAATCTAGGCTTAGGGTAGTTACGGACCTGTTGCGTTAACTATTTGTTTATTTATTTTTAAATCGCAAAATATAAAAACCATGTTTGAAGTTATAAGAAGTTTCGTCGAAAACTCGTTGATGCATTCACACCGAATACAAAATAGTTTTTGTTTGGCGTTTCAATCAACTAGGAGACACTAGTCACGAAACTTCTCTGTAAACTATTTTGGTTACAAATTTCAATCGCATAGAGCATCTACAAATAATATTAACATATCAATTAATTGTGGAAAATGATTTCAAGTTGTGAATTGTGACATTGTTTGGTCAGCTGTTCAGCTGAACAACCTAAATATTGTTTTGTCAACCCAAACCCGGTTTTCGGCTCGGTGTGAAGAGGGTATTACCCGGCAACTGGAACCTCGAAAGCAATCTAGAAAACATAGATTTCAAGAGAAATACAAATTACAAATTAAAATACAGATTAAAAAAAAACACACAATACTTGGGAGTTTTCGGAACTCCAGTTCGAGAATAAGGAACAAAGCGAATGAAACCTTGAATCTCACGGGGCACCAATTCATTAGCAAAATAAAAAAATAGTGCATGGAGTCCCTCCGCGCGGAAGAAGTGAAACTTCGTAATGTGGAAATGGAAATAGGAAGGGGTAGAAATTGATTTTTTAGTGAAATCATGTTGTTTCTTTAAGCCTAGTATCCTGCTCGTGCTAAATTTTAGCACCCCTAGTCTCCACTTCGTTTCTCCACAACAAAGATAAATGGTCGCTAAATTATTATTAAACATGATATAGACGGGACAAAACCCATATTCTTATGAACCATGAGTACCATGACAGATATCAGTAAACGTAATTTTATTAAAATTTTCGAATTTCAAATTTGAAAGACGTAAGAAACCTAGAAATTTTAAGAAAAAGTTCGACATGTGTCCTCAAACTTTCCACAATCTCCTTACCATAGTGGAACACTTGTTATTACCCGAAAGACGACGCCAAATGTCAAAATTTATCTTCGATTTAATGCACCGAACATTTATTTCGCGAGCTAAATGAGTGGAGACTTTTCATCGGCCCATCTATATGAAGTTAAGGATTTAGCGTGCGAACAGGATACTGATGCTTTGCTAAACTGCCTCGCTCAATTTTATCTCTGTAGACAATTTTGTATGGGAGATAAAATTTAGCGCGAGCAAGATACTAGGCTTTAAGACAAACTTTATTAACGTTGCTTACAATTCACAATTGATCGCATCTTTTAATTATCATTTTCGAGTGGAGAAATATCCAAATCCATAACATTTACAATGGGATAGTGACAACTAAAGTCAGATACGATATGTTGGAAGTCGCATTAGAAGTTTCACTTCAAAAATACTACCCTATTAAATTATAGGTATGTGTATCAAATCAAACTAAAACAAGTAAATGAAATAATGAGGACGCTACTCGTTGCTAACGCTCGCGCTGGCCTGTAACAGGTATACTACGCGCATGCGTTCGTTTGCCACGCATTCACTCTCGCTCTGTCTCCTTCTATACCCCCTCCCCAGGAGCGTTGAACGCTTAACGCAACCTTGTTGGAAGTCGCATTAGAAGTTTCACTTTAATAAGACATTAATTGTCAATTTAGTCATTATTTTTGGAAATTAATCTTCACCACAGAATATTCTTCTTCCAGCATTTGGTGCCAATAAACTCACTCACCATTGCATACTCTGAAGCGTGAGCGGTACCCTCACACCTTTGAGTATGCAATGCTTATAGTAGCATTAAGCATTTAAGAAGTTTCACTTCAATAAATCAAACAACATAATTCACCTTTATCGTCTTTACTTCTTGAATTCTTCAATTCTTTACTGTAGGTATGTACTATAACAACCATTAAAACAAAAACCTTGAACTCAATTTCTATGTACACCACCATAAGTCCATCAGCGCACGTCAACAACCATCTGCGCATTTCCTCAGAAACACATTGTGGCTGTTGATTATACACATTCACCTCGCATTCGTTTCACTTTTGTTGAAGAAAACACCACTAATTTTTTTTGTTCATATGAACGTGCTTGTGCGCGACCTTGAGTTGGAAGTCGCATAAGAAGTTTCACTTCAAAAAAAATGTGGATATTAGGACTAAATTTATTGAACTGTTTTTAAAATGATTCCAGAATACGAAAAACGAAACACAAATGTGTAGATACCAGGTGTTCGAGAAATAGAATAGAGCAGTTTTTTGTACAAGAAAAATCCCAAGTGTTCCCCAAACAAATCCAAGAGGGGGAAGAATTTTTCCCATTTATTGCACAGAAGATACAGCTCGCCATTGTTACAAAGTACTATTCGGTAATCGACTGCACCTCGAAGCAAATTTGACAACCGTAATAAATTAAGGCGCCTTTTTGAAATCACTGGGCTTAATATTAACAATCGCTTTTAACACTGAACTCATATAAAGGGTGTTTCATTAAGGACTTGACAACTTCTTTTTCCAATAAAAATACTTGAGATATTTCTAAAAAAATATTATTGGCTTGAATTACTATCAAAACATTTATGAATGGAATTAGACTTTGTTCATATGTCCACCGGGAACGTATGCAGCGGTCAATACGTTGAACTCAATTTTCGAGACTCGGCCTCATTTGAGGCTCTGAGCTCTTCTAATGTCGCCGGCTTGTTGACATAAACCAATGATTAAATATAGCCCCATAAAAATAGGTCTCGTTAAATCACACGATCTCGCCGGTCAATCGACATTCACCGAACTGAGATTTCAATAACTCGATTGTTGCACCCACTGTTTGAATTGTGGCACCGTCTTGTTGGAACCATATATAACTAATGTCCAATTCAAGAAACTGCGCAAAGAAATAACAGTCCAACATATCTCTGAAGCGAATACTACCCTGACGGTCATTTTTATCGGCGAAAAAAATCGGCCCAATGACGCCGCCGGCATGTTAACCGCACCAAAGAGTGACTGTTTGCGATTGAAGTGCTGTTTCATGAAGCGCATGAGGGTTCTCACCTGTCCAGTAGCGCATATTTTGCTTATTGATGAAGCCGCTTGTCCAAAAACGCGCTTCATCGCTGAAGATTGAAAATTAGCGTTAAAGCACTTTAAGTTGCAACGTAAATCTTGCTCCTTCGTGTACTTCGACGACAGGTCTGTAACCGGTTTAAGGGTATGTTCACATTGAAAGTTTGAAGTTGTCAAGTCGCTAATGAAATCCCCTTTATTTTGTAGGTACAACTGTAACGTAAACTTTTGCCGTTGTAAGCTCGAAAAGTTTATCCTGGAAACTAGCAATAACTAGTATCGCGGACTGTGACTTCGAAAGTAATACGGCAGGATCACTTATACCACCATGGTACGAACAGTGACCTCAAAGTTAAATGGCCCACTTAAGAGGTATACATACTTCACTCCTAAGGCAGCTCCTCAATCGCCGGTTAAATCAGGCCTCAAATGTGCCCATAAAGCATAAAGGGTCCCAAAGCATTCACTGTTCAGAGGTACTTGCTGACATTATTTCCTAAAATACGACACAAACGCGCCCTAAAGGACATACAACGAATGCACATGTCACCATGTCACAAAGTTGATGAAAATGGACCCTTTTCCAGTTTAACGTCTTATTTTGTTTTATTGGTTTTTCTTGCCCTATTCAGTGTAGGCGCGCGTATTTCAATGTACATATTTAAATTTCTGAAAAAAACAGAAAAACAGTTTTGTTTGTCTAAGGCGTTTTGTTCCATCCGGTGTGGAAGCTGCCTAAATGTCTCTGTTGATGTTGAGCGGCAACGCTGATGTCAGTAACACTGACGTTACCTTATAAGCCGCAAGCCATCCCTGGACGAGCAGTGCCCATCTGACAGGGACAGATGGAGAAAAAATGGTAATACGAAAAAACTGCGAGGCAGCTGGTATTGTGCGTCCGCCATAAATCATAATTATTGTTAAAAAAGAAGAAAACGAAGCCGTATTTTGTAAACGAAGAAAACTAAAGTAATTTTGTAACATTTTGTAAATCTATTTGAATTCCATTTATTTTAATAAAATTGCAGGGAATTTGAAGCGCCGCCATTGCACGCTTTCAAATACCAAAATAAAAAGTCTTCCGAACTCTTCATACGGAGTTGGCATTTACTGCCAACATTCTTCAAATTCCTTTAAAGGAATAACATTGATTTAAGATCAAAAATGATGCCACGTACGCCTCCTGGGGGAAGGAATGGATTTCCTAATGTGAACACGGCAAACAATTGCAAGAATTGTACCGACTTGGACGACACCGGACCAATGGTTGCATGTGATGTTTGTGGGGACTGGTTCCATCAGCGATGCGTCGGAGTTTCTCGCAAGATTAAGGACCATAAGTGGGTTTGTGAAAAGTGTATCTCATCAATGCAGGCGCAAAATAAAGCAGCAGATGCTTCGCAAACTCATACTCCCCACAATCCACAGCCGCGGCGCAGTACATCGCAAAGCGTTCAGGAGCAACGCTATACATCGCATCAGGAACAATTTCCACGAGCGTCATCAGTTTGCGAGGAAATGCAACATGCTTCACCCCAGAAAGCGCACTCGCGTTGCGCATCACCTCATCATAATTTGCTAAAGCAATTAAATCCGACTCAGCGTGGAGGCAGCCAAAAAAGCCGAATTTCACAGCACACAAATAAGTCATCTAAGCTCGCTGCGCTTGAACTACAACGCGTAGATGAAGAACGTGCACTAAAAGAGCAATTGAACAAGGAATATCTTGATAGACGGTACGAAGTACTTCAACGTATCGCCATGGAGAACGATTCTCAGTCTGAATCAAGTATAGATGAGGACGAGGAAGATGTTGCCAATCAAAAGGTAAGCCAGTGGTTACAACAAGGTGCTACAGTTGACGGTGTTCAGATTCAAGGGCCAAGAGTGCCTCAAATTGATTCTGAGGTTAAATCACAAAACGTCAATGCACCTCAAGTAGCCAACACAATCGTGCCGGTCGCGCCTAATGGATTTGCAAATGCTTCCCGACCTCCATGTACAGTGCAATGTGTTCACATGAACAATCCAAACCGATGCTCGCATCAAGAGCCATTGTACCAGCAGGAAGTCAAGTTCCAGGAACGTCGAAGTACCAACAACAACATATACGTCACCAATAACCCAGTAGCTCCTACTGCTTCGAATGCACTACTGAACGTTTGTTTGAGTTCGGATCAAATTGCGGCTCGGCATGTAATGCCAAAAGAGCTGCCATCGCTGTCTGGGTATCCGGAGGAGTGGCCGTTGTTCTTAAGCAGCTTTGAATCTACCACGCGTATTTGTAGTTACACCAACGACGAAAACCTTGTAAGACTGCAAAGATGCCTCAAAGGTAAGGCGCTAGAAGCTGTCCGTAGCAGGCTGCTACTACCTTCAAATGTTCCGGGTATCATTTCAACTCTCCGAATGTTATATGGGCGACCGGAGTTGATCCTGAACTCATTGTTACAAAAAGTGCGTTCCGAACCTTCACCCAAAGCAGAGAGGCTGGACACGTTAATCAATTTTTCGCTTTCTGTGCAAAACCTGTGCGCGACAATGGAGTCAACTGGATTAACCGATCATCTAAACAACCCGATGATATTGCAGGAGATGACTGATAAACTACCGAGCCAAATAAAAGTCAATTGGGCAGTTTACAGACAGAATATAACTTCACCAAATTTGTTAACGTTCAACAGTTGGTTGACACAACTTGCTCAATCGATTAGCGAGGTCTCACTTAACGTGTCATCCGCCTATGAAAGACAAGACGGATCAAAGAGAAAGAATTTCGTAAACACGCATGCCGGAAAACCAATTTTACGAGAACAACCGGGCAACCGTCGAACTCCGCCAAGTAGAAATTGTTGCATCTGTCAGCAGTCGTGCCCAACAGTTAAAGAGTGTCATCAATTCAGAGAACTGGCCATCAATAACAAATGGGACGCTGTTCGCCAATACAAACTCTGCCGAACATGTTTATCATCACATGGACGAGGTCGCTGCAGGTCGAATGCAATCTGTGGGATAAATGGCTGCAGTTATAAGCATCATCCATTGTTGCACAATACCATACCTGACCCGGATAGGCAAGAAGTGAATATTGCCAGCGGATCCATATGCAATACACATCGGATGAACAATCAATCCATCCTATTTCGCATTGTGCCTGTGGTGCTACATGGAAACAAACAGAAAGTTGAGACGTTTGCGTTTCTGGATGACGGGTCGTCCATCACTTTGATAGATCAGGAGCTGGCCGTGCAATTGGATCTGAAGGGAAGTCCAGAACCACTTTGCCTTAAATGGACCGCCAACACCCATCGTATGGAGGAACAGTCCCAACTTGTCTCGTTTAAGATTTCTGGATCGAAAACACAAACCACGCATTCAATTTCAAATGCACATACGGTGAGGTCACTTAATCTCCCGAAACAAACGCTTTCCGTTGCCTCTCTGATAGGAAAATACAACTATCTTAAAGGACTGCCAATACAATCTTATAAGGACGCAGTTCCTAGGCTTTTAATCGGACTCGACAATTGGAAGCTGGGTATGCCACTAAGGTTCCGTGAGGGTGAGGAGAATGAACCAGTAGCAGCGAAAACAAGACTTGGCTGGGGTATCTATGGACCGATAGGAAATAATAACGATGAGGCCTTTCAAGCAGAAAAATTCCAAGGGTTCCATATGTGCGAATGTCAACACGCAAACGACAACATAGTGCAGCAAATGGTTAAGGACTATTTCTCTTTGGATAGTTTTGGTGTTGTTATTCCATCTAAGAATTTATTGTCCGTAGAAGATGAGCGATCCATGCAGATGCTTGAGGAGAAAACCATTAAAGTTGATGACCGCTTCGAGACCGGATTATTGTGGAAATATGATGATGTCAACCTCCCGAACAGTCTGCCTATGGCGATGAATCGATTTCGTTGTCTGGAAAGGAAAATGTGTTCAGAACCTGATTTCGCCTTAATGCTAAAAGAAAAAATCAATGAATATCAAATGAAGGGTTATATTCACAAATTGTCAAAGGCTGAGTTGGATCTCAATCATCCTCGAACGTGGTATTTGCCAATCTTTACGGTTTCCAATCCTAACAAACCCGGTAAATTTAGGATTGTTTGGGATGCAGCAGCCAAAGTAAGAGGAACTTCGCTAAACTCAATGCTGATGAAGGGACCGGATCAAGTTACGTCACTTCCAGCTGTGCTCTATCAGTTTCGACAAAAACAAATCGCCATCTGCGCTGATATTTGTGAAATGTTCCACCAAGTGCGAATTAGGTACGACGATCGACACTCACAGCGTTTTTTGTGGAGAAACGATCCAGAAGAGGAGCTTGACACATATGAGATGACGGTAATGACATTTGGTGCTTCATGTTCTCCAAGTAGTGCACAATTTGTTAAAAACAAAAACGCCAGTGGATTCGCTGAGCACTTCCCAAATGCAGTGGAAGCAATTCTGCATAAACATTATGTGGACGATTACTTGGATAGCGTCGATACCGAAGAGGAGGCGATTCGGCTCGCAAGGGAAGTAACATTTGTGCATCGGCAGGGGGGTTTCGTAATAAGGAACTGGATATCCAACTCGAAGATAGTTATCGATGCCCTTGGAGAGGACTTTGAGAAAAATAAAAAGTGTTTTGACTCTGATGCGGATCTAGGAGTTGAAAAGGTCCTCGGAATGTGGTGGTCCACGATAAATGACACCTTTTCATTTATTCTCAAATCTGATGGATCAAATGAGCAGATTTTAAACGGATGTCGTCGACCAACTAAACGTCAGGTTCTGCGGATCATGATGAAAGTTTTCGACGCATTAGGACTAATTGCAAATTATATTGTCCTCATCAAAATACTCCTACAGGACATTTGGCGATCTTCGATTGATTGGGACGACGAGATTACAGACTTCCAACACGAAAAGTGGCTATGTTGGGTGGAGTTATTGCCTAAGATTCAAGCCATTCGAATCCCTCGATGTTATCTGAAAGCAGGGGCAGAAGAAGATGAATATCAGCTCCATATATTTGTGGACGCCAGCGAGAATGCCTTTGCAGCAGTCGCCTACATAAGAATGGGAAAAGGAACAAATGTGCAGTGCTCATTGATCGGCGCGAAAACTCGAGTGGCTCCCATCAAGCTCCTATCCATTCCGCGGCTCGAGCTTCAGGCTGCGGTGCTTGGTGCTAGATTTGCTAAAAGCATACAAAAACAACACTCGGTTGACTTCCGTAAACGTTATTTTTGGAGTGACTCTAGAACGGTTATTGCTTGGATCAACTCAGACCACAGAAAATATAAGCAGTTTGTTGCTTTTCGTATTGGGGAGCTGTTGGACTTATCAGAAGCAGCCGAGTGGCAGTGGGTACCTACAAAAGACAACGTAGCAGACGAAGCGACCAAATGGCAGAAGTCACCGGACTTTACGGAAGATGGTAGGTGGTTTACTGGTCCGAAATTCCTCAGTCGACCTGAAGATGAATGGCCACGAAATCCACCGCTCTTGATGTCGACAACAGAAGAAGAAATACGAGTCAACATGCTACACATCTGTGCAAATCGTTCCAGTTTACTTGAAGTTAACAGATTCTCATCCTGGACAAAATTATTGAGAACCACTATTTATGTAATGCGTGCTGTAACCAACATTTTGTCGAGGCCAAATATAGTGATCAGAGGACCTTTCACAAGCGAAGAATACCTGGCAGCTGAAAATGTTATCTACCGACAGGCCCAAGTGGAGGAATATGTGGAAGAGATGGCAGCCCTAACTCGAAACATTCCTGTGAAAAAAACCAGCGTCATATACAAACACTTTCCTTACTTGGATAATGATGGAGTTATTCGTTCACGAGGTAGAATAGATGCAGCACCTAATATTCCTATCGCGACAAAACGACCAATTCTGTTGCCAAAATCACATGAGATTACTCGTTTGGTTGTCGACGCATTCCACAGACGTTACCATCACCACAACAACGAAACTGTAGTTAACGAATTGCGACAGCTATACTCCATTCCGCAGTTACGTGGACTACTAAAAGCAGTAAGGAAGTCATGCGCTGTTTGTAAAATCCGGGATGCCAAACCATGTCCACCACAAATGTCCGAGTTACCCGCAGCAAGGTTGGCTACATTTACTCGTCCGTTTACATTTGTAGGCATGGACTACTTCGGGCCGTTTACAGTGGCTATCGGAAGACGCACTGAAAAAAGATGGGGAATGCTGGTGACTTGCTTAACAACGCGCGCAATACACATCGAGGTGGCCCACACCTTATCGACGGACTCATGTCTACTGTGTTTACGCAACTTTATTGCTCGAAGAGGGATTCCAAATGAAATATATTGCGACAATGGAACCAATTTCCATGGAGTGGAGAATGAACTACGAATGGCTCTTGCCGCAGTGAAGTCAACCGATTTGGCCAGTGAGCTCAAGTCAACTACCATCAAGTGGATATTTAATCCTCCAGCCTCTCCTCACATGGGTGGAAGCTGGGAACGTCTTGTCCGCTCTGTGAAGACAACACTTTATGCAATCATGCCAAGCCGCAATCCATCTGATGAGCTTTTAAAAAGTATGCTTATTGAGGTGGAGAATGTGATCAATTCCAGGCCCTTGACGTACCTTCCAGTGGATGACATAAATCACGAAGCTATCACCCCCAACCATTTCTTGATCGGTTCTTCAAATGGATCCAAGCCTATCGGTGAGTTCAGTGATGATAAACATGTTTTGCGAAAAAACTGGATGACAGCCCAATACTATGCTAATGCGTTTTGGAGAAGGTGGGTAAAGGAGTACCTACCTACATTGACTCGTAGAACGAAGTGGTTGCAGCCTGCCAAGCCGATTGAACCCGGGGATATCGTGGTCATAGTAGACGACAAATTTCCACGGAATTCGTGGCCGAAAGGAAGAGTCCTGGAAGTCAAAGTCGGGAAGGATGGACAAGTTAGAAGAGCGACTGTTCAAACAGTTACTGGAGTGTTCGAGAGACCTGCTGTGAAGCTTGCTGTGCTTGATATCCGGGATAATACGAAGGGTATTTCGATCACGAATGTGTCTCTCATACCGGGGGGGAGTGTCAGTAACACTGACGTTACCTTATAAGCCGCAAGCCATCCCTGGACGAGCAGTGCCCATCTGACAGGGACAGATGGAGAAAAAATGGTAATACGAAAAAACTGCGAGGCAGCTGGTATTGTGCGTCCGCCATAAATCATAATTATTGTTAAAAAAGAAGAAAACGAAGCCGTATTTTGTAAACGAAGAAAACTAAAGTAATTTTGTAACATTTTGTAAATCTATTTGAATTCCATTTATTTTAATAAAATTGCAGGGAATTTGAAGCGCCGCCATTGCACGCTTTCAAATACCAAAATAAAAAGTCTTCCGAACTCTTCATACGGAGTTGGCATTTACTGCCAACAGCTGATGTCACCTAATACCCGTTTCGGTGAGGATATAGGTATTTGAACAGGACTATAACTGGAAATAATTTTAAAACAGAATAACAATGCAAGCATTGCGGGACGATGCTGAAGCGGTAGGTATAGGTTATTCTTTTTCGACGGAAGACTTTAATCAAAAGAAAAATACATTTTAAAATATAACGGCCTTTGTCTTAAATGTAGCAATTGGGAATAATTTCTCGAAATACAACACATGTTGCTGCGTTATAAATTTTTTTGTATATCTATCATTGTAAGGTACACATAATTTACATCAGCACTACGATATCCAACTGTTGTTGTAAACCATGGACATCACTGATCTGCTAAGCTTAAGATGCTTTGAACCGGTAGCCACCCTAAAGTGTAACGCAAAATAACCTTCAGCCTCACTGAACGAGTACAACCAGAGTTCAACTTGACAACGAAATAAAATTCTTACCATCACTGGAATCACTATCAGATAACAGGTAGAACAAATTATATAAATTTGTTCTTACTACTTGCTACAAATGCACATTTCCATTCATTGCGAACACACAACCTAAAAAGTTTCTAATTTTCACTTTGGCAATGGTTGGAAGTCACTTTCATCGGCCTTGAATATGAACTAAGCAACTAACTTATTAACTTTCTTCCTCAAATTGTTGCATATATTATCATAGAAATATAACATAATTACAATATCAAGGGAGCAATGCTCAAACGCCTATCTTTTCCACTTGCGTACAGAGCGCGCCAAGCAAAAGGTATTACGTAGCCGACGTATAATAGGCAGGGAACGGAGGGGGCTCTCATCATCATCATCATTCATAACAGCACTTAAGCCAATTATGACATTGTAATCATTATTCAAGCACAAGTTTCCCCGCCCATCATTCAAGCGGATGTTCGCTGTTTGCTATTACCAAAAGCAGTTATTTACGCACATTCGCAGTCGACATACTTACTACGAACGGCAGATGTGCCAAGTGTCAACTGCGAGAATATTATGAATAAACTCTTTTTACGAATTTTCCCTACAGTATGGCATAGTTTTCCTTTTTTCAGATTTTTTTTTTTTTTGTCCACAGAGTTATTAAGTAACGAAACACTTGTACGTGTTTGAGAATGTAAATAACACTTTCACTTGGCGCAAAACCCTGTTTAAACAGACTACCACTCAACACGAAAGCACACAACACCAAAACCGTAACGTCAAACTGAATATTCAAATAACGACAATAGCGACACAACGCAACGATAACAACACCGAACAAAAGATACGAATTGCACCTGCACGTTTCGAAATGAAAAAAAATACTAAAACTTCCTTCGAACGCCAGCAATACACTACACCATGTCACTTAAAATTTCCTGTGTGCTGTAAGCCAAAATAAATGCATCAATCCAATCCAAAGCAACTGACCGACCGACCGACCGACGACGCCGACGACTGCCAGTATAAAAAACCTCTTCACTTTCACTAATTGAATAAATCAATAGGTGATAGAATAATTTTTGTTTAGGATATTCCTGTTGTACCTATGATATAACGATATAATCGGTTGCAAAACTTGTTTAAAATTGTTGTATTCGAATTTTCAGGCACTTTTCTTTCAATTTGACACTCGGGTAAGCAAGGAGTAGGCTTTTATTTATTTATTTGTTTTTTGTTTTATTTCAATAAATCGTTGAATATTTCTTTATTTCAAATATTTATTGTTTATTTTTTTATTTATTTATTTATAATTTTTTGTAAGTTTGCCTTTATAACGTACATTACAAGAGACATCAGTAGGTACATCAGTGCGTCGTCGCAACAGTTCTCACAGCTCAAGTACCGAACTAATCACGTTAAACAAAATTGTATTCAATATATAAAATTAAGTATTTTTCGAATCGAAATGAAAATAACAATAAAAACTGCGAAAAGTCTCAATAGACATGACGACAACAACAAAATGCCCGAACTATGTATTGCTAACTGAACGACTGCTCGACGGACAAGAAACGCGGTGATAGCGATAGCGAAACGCAGCGTGCCGATTGAAGAGAAATGTATGTAAAAGAGAATTTTTGTCCATCCAAAGATTCCAAAGTTTATCAATGGAAATACTGACTGCCACTAGCTGATTTTGATACTGGCTCTGCCACTGGTACTCGTATACATAAATGTATTTGTTGTTGGATCTGTGGCAAGTATCTGCGATTAATGGTACTGGTACCTAGCCTGCCAAATCATATTTTAGCCAGTTATATCCGTTGTCATTTTCGCTTCGATTATACATACATAAATAATTATACACTTGTCTTTTATGTTGTTTAAATAATTTATGTAGATAATATTCTTTCGCTTTTCTGGTTTTCTGTAATAGCTATGAGTTGTGATTTTGTCTAGCTGCAGTAGTATATCCATGCCCAAAATGCAAGATCTAGCTCAAAAAGAAGATTTGTTTTTGTTTTCGTTTTGTTGCCGTATACTATACTCAAGTTTGTGACCAGAATGCACTATTGCTTTAGGTCTTCGTTACACGATTTATGTGTGGTGTTGTTACATTAATAGCGAATCAGCTTATTGTCATCAGAGCTTCTGACCTTGAAGATAGTACGTTATGTAGGTTGTATAATACGAACGTTACCGAAGCCAACCGACGCGACGTGGTGGTGGGCGATATTCGAGCCACATGCGCAATGAGTAACGTTACTTCAGACGTTAAGTAACCATTATTTGGGTGTAAATGGAAGTGCTATTTGAGTGTATAAAAATTCAGCGTGAAGTTTTTGTTCGTCTGGCGAAAAACTTACGTAAATGGTAGATAAATGACGTTTCAAGTAGATATTAACACCTTGGAACGTGCGGTCGCCTTAAATACTGAAAGCATGACTTTCCTTGTTTATAGTCTGATAAATCTTACTTACTTAAGGTGGCGCTACAGTCCGGGGTGGACCTGGGCCTCAACCAATACGCCTCTCCAGTTAGCGCGATCTTTGGCTAACTGCCTCCAGTTGCGCACTCCAAGTTGGTTGAGGTCCCCTTCCACTTACGCGCGCCACCTAAGGCGAGGTCTTCCTCTACTGCGTTGTCCCTCCGGGTTGGAATCGAAGACTCTCCGGGCCGGAGCGTTAGTGTCCATTCGCTCTACATGTCCTAACCATCTTAGACGACTAATGCGTACTTTTCTGACCAGGTCGATGTCGCTGTACAGCTCGTAGAGTTCGCTGTTAAATCTTCTCCTCCAAACTGCGCCAACTACAGAGGTATAAGCTATAAGTATTCTTAACATCGCCTACAAGATCTTATCTGACGTGCTGTGTGAACGCCTGAAGCCTTTCGTCAACAACCTGATTGGTCCCTATCAGTGTGGCTTCAGGCCAGGAAAGTCTACCGTTGACCACATATTCACACTACGGCAGATCTTGGAGAAAACCCAGGAAGTCCAAATCGATACCCACCACCTTTTCATCGATTTTAAGGCCGCCTATGACAGCATTTATAGAGACGAGCTATATAGAGCAATGTATAGTTTTGGCATCCCTGCCAAACTCGCCCGTTTGTGCAGGATGACAATGAAGAATGCACGCTGCTCCATTAAGGTCGGTAAAGAACTCACCGAGACCTTCGATGTCAAAAAAGGATTTAGACAAGGCGATGCGCGGTCATGTGACTTCTTTAACATCGTTCTTGAAAGAATAGTGCAAAACTCAAACGCTAACACCAGAGGCGCTATCTTCCATAAGTTTTTTTTTTTTTTTTACGCTGGGAGGTGGTAATCTTCCAAAGACGAAACCGAGCCCGTACTCATTAACAGTGTGGTGATTTTTACCCACTAACCCCTTCTCCCGTCTTCCCGTTTTCCCTGCGATGCAACCTTCTTGGTATTTCATTGTCGCAGGGCGGGGATTAGCCAGCTTTCCAATTATTGCACCTAGTAGTTAAACCAATCAGCAATTTGTCTTTCATATTCTAAGTATTTGTCCATAGAGGATTTAATACTGTTTTTGTTTTATTTTTCGAGCTATGTAGCTAGTTCAAAAGGATTTATCCTTCCTAACCTACTGAGCTGACGTGATTGAGAAGCCTGAGTTTATGTCTATTAGCTACTTTTTTGACTTCATCTTCAATCATTTCTATTTCTAGATATCTATGCAGATCAGCGTTTCTTATGTACCATGGTGCATTCACTATATTCCGTAGAACTTTGTTTTGAAATGTTTGAATTTTCTGTAAATTTGTTTTGCATGTGCATGCCCACAGCTGGAGCCCGTATGTCCATACTGGTTTTAGAATTTGCTTATAAAGCAGTAATTTATTGTAATTTGACAAACAAGAGTATTTCCCTATAAGCCAATACATTTTACTGTAGCGCATATTTAGTTCTTCTCTTTTTTTCTTTACATGTGCTTTCCAGCGCAGTTTTGCGTCTAGTGTCATGCCTAGATATATTTGGCTGTGTTTGCGTAATGTACTTCTTAATCATTTATGAATACAGGTATGTGCTGAACATTTTTATTTGTAAAATTTATATGGACCGATTTTAGGTCATTTAGTTTAATTTGCCAATTTTTCGTCCATTTTGTTATATTGTTCACTGCATTCTGTAGTTTTTTTGTCGCTACTTCGACAGTTTTTCCCACAGCAAGTACAGCAGTATCATCTGCAAATGTTGCCACAGTTGTTTCATCACTGTTCGGCAAGTCGCTAGTAAATAAGAGATATAATACAGGGCCTAACACACTTCCTTGTGGTACACTAGCTTTTATTTCTCTTAATGTGGAGTAGTCATTTCCTAGTTTAATTCTAAAGAATCTCTCTAATATAAAGGACTCTAAAATTTCTGAAAATTGTTTTGGCAGATGCTTTTGCAATTTATAGATCAGTCCTTTGTGCCATACTTTGTCGAAAGCTATAGTAGAGCAATATAGTAGAGCATATCTTTTTTTCTTCAAATGCTTTTTCGATTTTATCTGTTATTCTATGCACCTGATCGATCGTGAAGTGTTCATTTCTAAAACCAAATTGATGGTTTGGGATTAGCGATTTTTCTTCGATTATTTTGTTCAGACTTTTAATCAACATCTTTTCGAATAACTTGGACAACATAGGTAGTATAGATATGGGGCGATAGGAGGTGACTTCACTAGGCGGTTTGCCTGGTTTTGGTATCATAATCACCTCCGCGACTTTCCACATGCTAGGTACATACCTTATCCTGAATGCAGCATTTATGATCTGGGCTAGTTTCTTTAAGCCCTTTTTTGGGAATTGTTTTAGGATTTCCCCTGATATTAAATCAAATCCCGGGGCTTTTTTAGTACTGATACACTTTTTTATTTCATTGGCAATTTCTTAAGCCGTTACCGGTTGGATGTGTCTTTCCTCTTCGCACAATTCTTCGCTTTCTTGACAGTCTTTATCTTCATATGGTTGAAAGACGCCTTCAAGATATTCAGCAAATAAATTCGCTTTTTCTTGGTTGTTTTTAGCCCAGTTACCTTCACTGTTTTTAACTGGTGGAATGTGAGCAATTGGCCTTTTCATTTTTTTTGTTGCCTTCCAGAGTGAGTACTCGGTACAAGCATCATTTGTAAGATTGGTAAATTATTTTTTAAGAGACTCATTTTTAAATTCTCTTATCGATCTTTTAAGCTGATTGTTTAGATTATTCCGTATTGTTTTGTCTCTGGGCGCCCTTGTTTGTTGCCAACGTTTTCTAGCTCGTCTCTTTTCCGTAATTATATCACATATTACTTTTGGATACGAGTTTTGTTGGATTTTAGTTTTCGTTTTAGGTGTTGCAGCCCATACAGCTCTTTGGATATTTACAGTTAATATTTGAACAGCATCTTCTAATTGATCTTCTGTTCCAATTGTTTCTAAGAGCTGAATACTATCCTCTAGATGCTGCCTGAAGTAGCTCCAGTCAGTCAGCTTATTTCCTAGCCTTGCGCTATTTTCTTTAATAGTGATTTTATCGCCAAGTGTTAAAAGTATCGTGGAATGATCTGAGTCAAGATCTGGCCCTTCTTCTACCTTTATATTGTTAGACGAGATATTCTTTGTTACGAAGAAGTCGACAAGATCAGGGATTTTGTTTCTATCTGTTGGCCAATACGTAGGTTTTCCCGTTGAGTGATACTTGCCGCTAATTTCGTTTATTGCTTCATAAAGTTCTCTTCCTCTTGTATTTGTTAATCTAGATCCCCAATACTTGTTTTTGGCATTAAAATCTCCCCCTGCAATAAATCTATTGCTAAATATTCGGAAGAGACCTAAAAAGTCATTTTTCTTTAGATTGTAACTGGGAGAACAGTAAATTGATGCAACTGATATAGTTTGTCCACTTTTCGTTCGAATGTTAACAGAAATTCCTTGTATCGCGCATGATTGGAACTTGGCTTCTATATGGTGATCGATCGTATTCTTTACTATAACTGCAGCCCCGCATTTTGCTGAATTATGGAGATGTGGGGAGTGATATAATTCATACCCTTGCAGTTTAAAGTTTGTATTGAATTTTAAGTGCGTCTCAGAGGCAAGGCATATATCTATTTGATTCATGTCGAGGACTACTTGGATTTCATCCTTACGGTTCTCGATACCATTAGCATTCCATTCCAGGATTTTTAAACTATCCATCATGTTCTTCTCTTTTGTGCGGCCTTGTTATTGCTGCTTTTTTTCTCAAGGAGCGAGATCTCTTTCTATTCTACTTAGGATTTTTTCCATGAACGTTTCCATATTATTATTTAATTTAGTTTTAGTTGTAGTTATCGTTTTTGCGACACTACTACTTTTTTCGATGCAGCCTGTGCATATGTCAATACTTTACCCGCTCCTGTTTTTGGTACTAACAGCTTTTTGATATTTTTATCGGATATGGGTACTTCTTTTGGCGCTCGCAACTGCAAGTCCTTTACGTCTTTAGGTGCGTCCTTTTTTGTATTTGGCATAGCTTGTTTATGCTTTTTGTCTTTTGCTAATTGAATCTGTTTTACAACTAAGCAGCCTCTATAGTTGGCTGGATGCTTTTCGTTGCAATTAGCGCATTTTGTTGGTTCGTCTTTTTACTTCATACAATCTTTAGTATGGTTATTTCCTGCACACTTTACGCATCTTGGATTAGAGCTGCAGTATTTATTCGTATGTCCATACTTTTGACAATTCTTGCACTGTGGTACAAGTTTTGATTTCCTTACGGCATGAATCTCTACCTTCATTCCAAGGATGTCTTTAATGTCGTATATCTTTTTGATATTTTCGTCGTGCTCAAAAGTTAGCATAATATAGGAAGCGGTACTTTGCTTTTAGATTTAAGCATATTGACAGCTTCTAGTATCTTTAGGTTTATCCTTCTTAGATCTGTAACTACACTCTCTGGCGAGCATGAGAAGTGTAGTTTCTTTACAACAACCTTAATTGGCCTAGTTTGTTTATTCTCATAAGAGTACCATTGCTCCTTTTTTTGGTTAAGTATTTTGGTTAGTCTCCTATAAGAATCTTCTTCATCTACATTTATTTTAATGTCATTACCATTTATTAGCATTAGCATAGAGCAATAATTGGAGGAGGTTTGACTGGCTTTTGAATTTTATTTTCTTTATTTGGAGCATAATTCGTAGCTTGATAGCTTTCTTTCGGAGATGAGATCTTTGGGGGTGTGCTCATTTTCCGTTTTTTATTTTTGTTCCCGTTTTTGGGTTTACTTTCTGTCTCTTTCAGTAGTTCTTCCTAACAGTTGAGAACTCAACTACTTTAATTATTTCTTTTTCTTTGTTTTGGCTGTTGATCTGATTTTTCAACATTTGCAACTCCTGCTTTAAACTATTAATTTCGTGGATTAATGTCTCGTTTAGTTGCTTAAACCCATATCTTTCCTTGCAGACTTCTGAATATTTAGCATTCAGAGTTTGGTTTTCAACCATTTTACATGATGATGGGGGTGATCTCTCTACCCTCTTACATTTTCCAAAAGGGTTCTCGGTTAGCAATAAATGCCCCCCCCCCCCCCTTTGGGGGGCTAAGAAAGCAATTGAGTAGCAAAGCCCTCTCTCGAACAACTAAAGTGACCCTTTATAAGACCTTGATCATCCCAGTCCTACTTTATGGTGCAGAGGCATGGACTCTATCAAAAGCGGATGAGTCTACTCTTGGTTACTTCGAGAGGAAAATTCTTCGAGTAATTTTCGGTCCCGTCTGCATAGACGGTGAATGGAGGAGGAGATACAACGATGAACTGTACGGGTTGTACAGCGACATCGACCTAGCCAGAAGAGTGAAGATCCAACGACTTAGGTGGCTGGGTCATGTAGAGCGAATGGACGTCAATGCTCCGGCCCGGAAGATCTTCGAATCCACACCCGAGGGACGGCGCAGTAGAGGAAGACCGCGAATCAGGTGGCGCACGCAAGTGGAAGGGGACCTTAACCAACTTAGCGTGCGAAACTGGAGACAGCTGGCAAAAGATCGTG
This sequence comes from Cheilosia urbana, assembly GCA_946477585.1. Classification (NCBI taxonomy): domain Eukaryota; kingdom Metazoa; phylum Arthropoda; class Insecta; order Diptera; family Syrphidae; genus Cheilosia; species Cheilosia urbana. Next base: position 9,648,683 of record OX297857.1, read on the forward strand.
CTGGCTGGAGACGCTTGTTGGTTGAGGCCCAGGTCCACCCCGGACTGTAGCGCCACCTTAAGTAAGTAAGTAAGAGTGCCTGGACTCCGAACTCATCTTTTTAAAAATCAGTGAATTCGGACTCCTTTTAAAAATTAAGAACCTTTTTGCTATAATTCACATTTTTTTAGCTTATTTAGTTGAAGTCTAATCTTCTTTCGTTTATATAAGATATCGGTTTTATTTCTTTCATTATATGACTATAAGATTCTAAGCTTGGAGTGAATAGCATTAAATTTTCTTGATCACTGCAATAATTCTATGAAATGTTTAGGTTCGATAATTATAGGATGTATAATATTATCTTGTAAAAATAGTATTGCTTCAGTCACTTGATTAATAAGTAATTCAGTATGACTTATAAGAAAGTATATTTTAATTTTGAATTCGATAAAATATTCTCCTAAAATAAACCGTTTTCTGTCTTTATTTATCGTATGCATAACCTTTTCTAGTGTATTTGTTAAACCCTCAGTTGGGTTACCTAATTTAGAATATGTTTCTTTAAGTATCAAATTTTGTTTATTCAAACCATTCAAGATCTTGATTTCTTCTTGTTGGCTTTTATAAACATACTCGCTATTTTCTTTTGTAAAGCTTATAGCTTCTTCATATCGTTTTGCATCTTCATTATCTAAAGTTCCAAACAACAATTTTAAACCTGATCCAACAATATTTAAAAGTCCTCTTTTACATCTTCTATCGACTCCTAATAAATGATAAATGACTTCTGAGTCTCTTCTTAATCCTGAGATTTGTATTTTGATTTTCCTTACGAACTCTATACATTCCGGAATTTCTATTAAACACTCATCATTTATGTTTGCTATGAAGCTATTTATTATATTTATTTTATCATTTAATTGGTTGAGATCGGTATTGATAACTATGATAATCGTTCCTGTTTGTTGTCGTAATTCTCCGATATTCCTGTAATATATTCCATTTGATTGAAAGTTTTCCCATGTATTACCAGCAACATGGTTTATGATTATTAAAAATCTGTAAATAAACTCTTCAGTTTTTATAATGCTTTATTGATTTATTATTTCGCCTGATTATAACAGAATTTTCTAAAACCTTTATAATTTTGAATGGGCCTACATACTTTTCACTTGACTTTTCTTTCCTATCATTTTCGACAAGTATTAAGTCATTTTTCTTAAACTCTTTGACGTTAGAATTTATTTTTTTATCGTATCTTTCTTTTGCTTTTTTCTTTTTACCTAACATATTCCTTTTAGCCTCTGTTTCCATTCGGATTAATTTCAACTGTAATTCTTGGGTATAATCGGTAGTAGTTTTAAATGTTAAATTACTGAATTCACTCGGTATGTTAGCCTTTCTTCCAAATATCATTTTCATATGGAGAAAAACCAGTACTATTATGAATAGCAGTGTTATGACAAAAGGCGGCATATCTAAATAACTTCGAATATCCGGGTTTCGACTTATCCTTGTTATTAACTAACCTCAGATATTCGCCTAATCTAGCATGAGCTCTTTCTGCTGATCCATTACATTGTGGATATGCGCTGCTAGTACGTAAATGCTTAATACTGAACATTTTACACAATTCTTTCATCAGTTCGTTTATGAACTCACCGCCATTATCTGTAAGAATATATTTTGGTATTCCGAGATTCAATATCCACTCGTCTGTGAAAGCTCTGGCGACTGTTTCGCTCTTTTTATTATTTACCTTTTACCATTTAACCTTTTACCATACAAGTAAGGCCTGAAATGCTGAACTGCCCATATAATAGCTAAGCATTCCTTTTCAGTAGTACTGTACCTACTTTCTGCTTTATTCAGAGTTCTGCTTATAAAATGAGTGGGTAAGTCTTTACCTACTTTCTGCTTTATTCAGAGTTCTGCTTATAAAATGAGTGGGTAAGTCATTACCATCTTTTTCTTGAGGCAATACTGCCCCTATGCCATTATTGCTGGCGTCTGTAGTCACAATGAAAGGCTTTTCGAAATCTGGATATTGAAGCATTGTTAAATTCTTCAATTCACTCTTTAACTTATCGAATGCGATCTGTTGATCTTTTTCCCATTGCCAAGTTGAATTTTTCTTTAACAGTTTGTATAGTGGAGACGAATCCCTTGATAAACTTTCTATAATAGCCTATCATACCCATAAATGATTTTATTCCTTTAGGGTTTTTAGGACTTTGTAGGTTATTTATAGCTTCAACCTTATTTAAATTAGGTGTTACTCCGTTACTAGTGATAGTATAACCTAAATAATCGACCTATTGCTTAAAAAATTCGGTTTTGTCAATTTGAATCTTCAAATTGCTTTTCTTTAATCTATCGAGTACTCTTTTCAGCATATCGGCGTGTTGTTTTACTGTTTCTCCAAAGACGGCAATATCGTCCATGTAAACAAAACAGTCCCTACCTTGCAATCCGTCAAGTACGTTGTTCATTAATCTTTGAAAACAGGCTGGAGCATTTTTGAGACCGAATGGCATTCGAAGAAATTCGAAATGTCCGTACGGTGTAGAAAATGCAGTTTTTTCCATACTTTCTTCATCAAGTGGAATCTGATGAAAACCAGATTTTAAATCTAGTGTCGTGAAAAACTTTGCATTTCCTAACTTGTCCAAGATATCCTGTATATTTGAGATCGGATAGTTATCAGTCACAGTAATTTCGTTAAGTTTACGAAAATCGATTATCATCCTCCATTTAGGAATACCGCTCGCATCTAATTTTTTGGGATCCACCCATAATGGACTTGACCAAGGTGATATACTATGCCTTATTACATTATCGTTTAGGAGTTTCTTGATTTGTTTATCAACTTCGTCTTCATGCACTTTAGGATACCTATATGTTTTCGTATTAATAGGAATGTCGCTAACAGTACGGATACTATGTTTGATAACATTCGTTTCAGATAAACTTTCATCTTCTAAGCTAAAAATATCTTCGTAAGTTTTTATTACGTCTTTCAATGAGTCAAATTGTTCTTTATCCTCTAAATGTTCTATCCTCACTTGACTCCATATTTTCTCAAATTTTCTTGAGTTTTTTAACTGTTTTTATACAGTTGGAATTCGAATTGCAATTTCCTTCTTTAAATTTTAGTTTCATTATTATTCTGTCAGTATACATGACTTCTCGCTTCAGGTTTATGCATAGTTGGGCTTCTTTAAGAAAATCTATCCCGAGAATTCTATCATAACGTCGTATAACGTCATCTGTTACAACATGAAAAAATATGTCGATAAGAAACGTGTCACGATTCTCATCATCGTATTCTAAAGTTAGGTTGGTGTTACCAACGCTATATCTATTTGATTTTCCTATGCCTACAAAATTAGTTCTATTGAGGAAATTTATTTTAATTTAGTCTTTATGAGGCTTATGAATGCTCCGGTGTCTATTAAAAACTTAAATTCTTTATTTCTATATTTTAAAATGACATCGGGATTATACGTCAAGAAACCTATATGAGGGCTTTCAAAAATATTAGAAACAATACCCTCATTATTTATTGTTCCTTTCACCGAAAATTTACGTGTTTGTTTGTTACGTTCCTTTTCCCTTCTTCCTTATTTATCCGATTATTGCTAGTATTATATTGCTTATTATTGCTGTGTGTATTGTTGTTATTATTATTATACTGCTTATAATTGTCGTATGTATTGCTTCTATTGAATTCTTTCCTAGGAGCCTACAATCCTTACTCATATGTCCTTATTTGTTGCAGTTGTAGCACTTCATTATGTTATGGTGAATTTTAATGAGGTTTCTTGACGTATAATCCCGATTACAATAATTATAGGTTGCCCTTTTTCCTATCAGCCTTGATTCTTCTTGAATCGCTAATAAGGAGGCTTCTGCTAAGGTCGATGGTCTTTGACTATTCACAAATGTGCCAATTTCCTCTTTAAGACCGTTTATAAAAGCATTGAGAATATCCTCCTCAATCATAAATAGTTGTCCTTCAAATAAACTATTACTTTCATTGTTCAGGTATATATCCTGAATCCTACGTCCCTGTAGAGTTTCAACCTTCTGAACGTATTGTAAAACAGTTTCCATTTTACCTTGTTGAAGACGTGTCACTTTCAAATGCAATTGCATTGGTGAATGCTTTTCTTTAAACATTCTATTCAATTCTGCCTTCAGTTCCATCCATGAATCTAATCTTTTATTCATGAGCAGAGTTTCTGCATTGCCTGATATCTTACTTTTAATAAATGGGAACAAGTACCGCTGTTGTTCAATAGTAGCTATTGAAATCGCACTGTCTAGGTTCGTTCGAAATTAGTTCTCTCGAAAGCTTTGCTCAGTGAACAAGCCGCTAGTCGTTTAATTTATTACCGCAATTTGTTCTATTGTCGTTTTAATATTTTTTTTCCTTTTTGTTTTAATTTTGCATTTTTATTAATTGTTCCCAATATGGTTGAAACCTGCGATATTTGAAATACTGGCATAATGCCTGGTGACTCCATCAGCTGCGGAGGGATATGCTCCAGGGAATTCCACACCAAATGTGTGATGCTTTCCGAAGCAGCCCTCCAGCTGATGAAGGCAAATAATGGACTTTGCTACAAGTGCAAAATCTGCAGTGGGATGCCTTTACTTGGATTAATTTCCAAACTTAGTGCATTAACAAATGAACTGAGTTTGGTTAAGTTAGAGATTCGGGAGTTGAAATGTAATACCTCGCAAAAAAACAGTGCTTCGGAATTGCCGCCGGAAAAAAGTTGTTCTGCTGAAATGGGTGTTTCTTTTAACGACATACCCGTTTGCTGTAATGCACAGCCGCCGTCTGTGGAAACGGGAAATGCCTCCGGAGGCTCCGCAATATTGAGCAAAGTGTCGCGAAAAAAAACGCGGAAAAATAATAAACGCGCGAAAAAAATAAAACCTTCCAATGGTTCGGATTTTATGTGCTGTCCCAGGGGGTATAGAGTTTTTCGTACGGATAGGAAAGGTCGTGTTGGGGGTGGTGTGGCGATATTTGTAAAGGAACATATTAAATGCAATCCTAAGATTCGATCGGCATTGTACAGTAGCATTGAATACGTGTTTATTGAGCTAGTCGGTGATGAAGGTAAACTTTTGTTGGGTACAATTTATCGGCCTAATAGTAGCGTGGACATTCGTCCCTTCATATCTCTGATGGAAGAAATTGCTTGTACATGTTCTAATATTATCGTTTGTGGTGACTTTAACTGCAACCTTCTATTAGATAAAAGTCTCATTGAAAGTATGAGCATGTTTAATTTGCGGGCTGTTAATGTTACTTCACCAACTCATTCCGGAGGTGCTATACCCACCCTTTTAGATGTGTTTTGGGTGAGTGACTTTCAAAAGGCTTCTTTTTATGATCAATTATCGGCTTCTGTTTTTTCGAAGCATGATTTAATTTACTTAACCTACGACTTTGCTGTTACGATCGTTAATACGTTTACATATCGAGATTTTCGTAACATTAACTACCCTTCACTAGAAGAACATGCAATAGGCATACGCTGGGACTTTGTTTATTGCTTAACATCACCAAATCAACAGGTCGAATTTCTCAACGAAAACATCAAAAGACTTTTCAATCATCACGTTCCTTTGAGAACCAAAATCTTTAAGCCTAAAGAACAGCCGTGGTTCACTGCACATATTCGCCAACTCATTAACCTACGAGATCAGGCTTATAACCGTTGGAAGCGTTTCCGCCTTGAGGAGTTGCGGCAAACTTACCGTTCTCTTCGAAACCAAGTTGTAATGGAAATTAGAAATTCAAAGTCCCAAGTATGTCTGAACCAACTCAATCCCTCTCTTGGCTGCCGTAAAGTGTGGAGTAATCTTCGTAGCTTTGGCATCGCTAAGCCAAAGTCGAGCCGCTTTGAAAATGTTGATTGTAATGCTCTTAATCGGCAGTTTGCATCCTTTACCTCTAATCTGTTGAACTCAGGAAGAGACTCACAGAGGTTTTTATCAAACCAAGCAGAAACCATATATCCCTTTTTCGGTTTTAGAAATGTCAACTGTGCTGAGGTCGTTGAAAGTCTCCTCTCTCGACGATATAAATCCTCGATTCTTAAAGCTCATATTACCAATCCTTATCCCGTACATTACCCATATTTTCAACTCGATTCTTACATCTGGTGAATATCCGTCACAATGGAAGTTGGCTAAGGTAGTACCTATACCAAAAAATGCAAAGGGTACCGAATTTAGACCCATTTCAATAATACCTTTTCTTTCGAAATCGTTTGAAAGGATTTTGCAGAAACAAATGAACCTATTTCTTGACCACAACAATCTGATGACAACACTACAATCGGGTTTTAGGAAGGGCCATAGTTGTATAACCTCCTTAGTGAACGTCATCGAAGATTTACGGCAAAAGATGGATGAAGACAAGGTGACCTTTTTAGTGTTGCTAGATTTTTCGAAGGCATTTGACACTGTGGTTCATGCAAACCTGTGTGATAAGCTGCGTCAGCTATTTAACTTCTCACACGATGCAGTCAAACTAGTTGCTTCGTACCTCTCAGGTAGAAGGCAAATTGTTCAAGTGGGTGACGTTCGATCGGATATCATTTCGATCCCAAATGGTGTCCCACAGGGATCCATTTTGGGCCCACTGCTATTTTCAATGTATGTCAATGATCTGCCATCTATCATTAACCAGAGTAAGGTTCAGATGTATGCCGATGACGTGCAGTTGTACTTGAGTTCTGATCTCGGTCTTATTGAACATGGTGCTGCCTGTGTTAATGAGGATCTTGAAGATAGTGTTCCTTAAACATCGATAGTTTTACATTTCGATAGTATCGATAGTTTCGGAATAAAACTATCGATAGTATCGATAGTATCGATAGTTTTATATGTTTACGATTTTCTAATGACGGGGTTGTAAATTTGTCCATAATTTATTAATAAAACATTTAAAAACATACATATTTCATTAATGCATGCAAAGTGTATCAAACTGTAGTTTTAATTTGCAGTAAAGAGGTTACCTACCTCTCTTTTGTCAAAGTTTTGTTATTGTTTGCTCTTTTTTATTACAGCATCATAAACCAGATGAACATATATCTAGACAAGACCGATGTCTATACACTGCAAAATATTGGAATACCGAAGCAGCTGTGGTCAAAAAATGTATTAAATAGACTCGCATTGCGACGACGCACCGCACTCATAAACGAATTCCGCAACTAATTTCTGTTGGAGAATATCGGAACTTAGTTGTCAAAAATTTAACAATTAAATGCACTTAATCGCACTTCAACGTAATTCGCCAAAATGCGTTACAAAATGTCGGAACAATTCTCCGAACACTTGTTCCGAAGAAAACCTCGCAGCAAAAATCCTCCGAATCGTATAAAATCGGAGATTTTTCCGTTCCGACGGATACCTCGCTAGGGCCGATGGTATGACCATATTTTGACAGGAGAACTGTCAGAAATTGGCATTTTATGACCACTTGACATACAGTCTAATCTTAACTTTACTTAAAGGTGCCTATCTTTATACGTAGAAAAGTAGTACTCCTATTACTGAAGTACTTTTGACGTATGAATATCAGTACTTTACTTGAGTGTAAAGGTGCTACATTTTTTAATAAGTAAGAAAGAGATGGGTTCTTTTACGTATTCTTATGTACAGCAGGTATATAACTGAGTTTTTGCCCTATCGCCAATCCTTTGTCAGTGGAAATGAAGTACTTATTTTACGACATGTTTCACTGGTTTTATCATCAGTATGTACTTCTTCATTGCTTGAATATGTGCTCATATAATGCGTTTCGATAGTATCGATAGTTTTTTTGAACAATCGATAGTATCGATAGTAAAAAACTATCGATACTATCGATAGACTATCGATGTTTAAGGAACACTACTTGAAGATATTGCGCGCTGGTCTGAAAGGAATGGTCTTTTGTTAAACCCTGCAAAATCTAAATGTCTTGTCATCTCAAGAAATTCTTTGGACTTATCATACTTTCCTTCCGTGATTTTAGACAATTCTCCTATTGAATATGTTGAGACGGCCAAAAACCTTGGTATGATCTTTAACCGGAAATTAACCTGGGATAACCACATAAATGTTGCGACCGGTAAAACCTATGCGGTTCTTCGAACATTATGGGCAACTAAAGCTTTCACCCCCTTAAAAACTCGTCTCATGCTAGCAAAAACGCTGGTTATACCAAAATTGTTGTACGGGTGCGAAGTTTTTGCCAATTGCAGTTTTGTCAGCAAAAGAAAACTGCAGGTCGCTTACAATAATACCGTTCGCTATGTTTTTGGACTAAGAAGGTACGACAGCGTGTCGCACTTCTCAAAGCGTCTTTTCAACATGACGTTTGACAGCCTGCTTCAGTTCCGCACTTTAACCTTTCTCTCAAACATCCTGATAACACGACAACCTCCCGGTCTGTACGAGAAACTGGTCATGCCTTCCTCAATGAGGTCTAGTCAGTTGATTCCCCCGCGTTACTTTTCCCTTACCTCTGAGCGTCAATTTTTCATTTACTCCATTCGTCTTTGGAACTCTTTACCGCGTACTATTAGAAGAATTAATAACACAAGAAGGTTTAAAAATGAATTAAGAAAATATCTTGCATTCTCGAATTTATCTTAATTGTTATAATTATAAGTTTTAAGTATTGACCACTTAGTTTAAATACATAATATTTTTGAATTATTTCGTCTTCCTCAGTAGCTTTTCCCTGCAGAATATAGCTTATCACTAGTTTATAAGATATTATATCTTAAAGTGTATAGGCATTACAAAATAAAAATAAATGAAATGAAAATGAAATGAAATGAGAACAAGAACAAAAGAGCTTTTTGTTGCGCTCACAGATCATCAATAGGATATTATTGTCTTAACGGAGACATGGCTGCACCCACATATTTTTTCAGCTGAGATCTTCGATGCTTCGTATGTGGTTTACCGAAATGATCGCTGCCGAACAAGCAGCGAGAGAGGTGGGGGAGTTTGAATAGCTGTGTCATCTCTTTTTCAAAGTAGGCATATTGCATTGGAGCATCGATCGGTTGATGTTGAACAGATGTGTGTGTGTATTGATTTACATAGCATGTGTTATCGGTTGTATGTTTGCGTCTCCTACGTTCCTCCTGGTAGTGCTTTTAATGTGAATGAAAAACACATTGAAAACATTACTCGTGTTGTCAATAATCTTAAAACCTCTCAAATACCTTGTGTATTGGGTGACTTTAATAGTGGTGATGTGATGACATGGAGAATTGTGGATGGTGATGCGAATTTAATACCTTTTAACGTAAATCATGATTATGAACAAATAGTCATTGATGGTCTTCTTTCTTTCGATTTATTTCAAATAAATTTTATTCGTAATTCTCTTAATAGTGTTATGTATTAATCATGGATTTATGATGTGCTAATTATAGCAACCTCAAAACCCCATGCTTAATATTTGGCATCACTCGCTACTCTACTCATTACCAACCTAGGCTAAGTAAATGTCATTATACCAATCACGAATTGGTACTCCATTTAGTTCGTAAGCTATGAATTATCTCTCTCTTATCTTGACCACCGAGCTGTAAGCATATACTTAAGAATATATTGGAATAAAGTGCGATGTCTGTATTAAGACACTAAAATTATAATATTGGCGACGAGGATTAGCGAAACACGTGTAGCAAAAATATAATTCGAACGAAAGATATTATCCGATTAAAAATATGTCACGGCTGGTGGGAAATATAGAACCTTTTGTTCCGGGCAGTAATTTCAAGGCATATGAAGATCGTATTAAACAATTTTTCATAGTAAATGACATCCAAGAAGAGGCAAAAACGCCGCTATTTATAACCATAGTTGGAGCGGAAATTTACGAAATCCTCATGTCATTAACTATACCTAAAATGCCAAGTGAAAAATCCTTTGAACAGCTGCTGGCATTGCTAAGAGATCATTTTGCTCCAAAGGAGAACAAAAGGGCAGAGCGGTATAAATTTAATAAAATTTATCAAGAAGACGGCGAATCGTTGAACGAGTTTATCGTGCGCATCAAATCCGCTGCCCAAACGTGTCGATTTGGGGATTTTTTGGACGATATTAAAGATGACAGGTTAGCAAAGTATAAATCTCTCATCCTGGACGAAGCTCTGGCGGACAGATTTATTGTCGGAGTTAAAAGCGACAAAATTCAGGAAATGCTTCTTCGTGATGACTCATTGACCTTCGAAAAAGTGTGTCAACAAGCATTGAATGTGGAGGCTTCTCATAATGCATCACGTGCCATTCAACCAATGTCATAAAATGCTATATACAATCAACACAAAAAAGCTGTTCTACGACAAAAAAATGCAGGTATACGTCACGAGAAAACAGCACGAGCAGCGGCGACGAGTTCAAGCTCCGCGCAAAAATCGAGTCCCAGTAGTTTTTGTGCAAATGGGAACAGCAAGCAGAATTGTTTTCGTTGTGGGAGTTGTTCACATAAGGAGTTCCAGTGCCCAGCGAAAGAATGGCAGTGTTTTGCGTGTAACAAAAAAGGGCACATAGCTAGCAAGTGTCGACTTCGAGTTAATGCAAAAAGTGTGAATAGCATAAGCATTTGCAATAAATCAGAAGAGGTCACAGTTAAGGCGAGTGGACAGCTGCTTTCCATGGAGATTGACACTGGAGCAACAACATCGATAATATGTGAAAAAGAATATTTAGATAAGTTTAAACATTGTAAATTAAAAAAAAGTTGTTTTAATCTTTGTTCAGTCACAGGTTCTAGGTTACATGAGCTTGGTAGTTTGGAAGTCGAAGTGAGCTTTGGAGGTCGGGAGTTGAAGTTGCCCATTGTTGTTGTTGTTGGTGAGGTGCCGCGGAAAAGTCTGATGGGGCGTACGTGGATTGACAAATTGTATCCGAGTTGGAGACAACAGTTTCGCGAATCAAACATTTGTACTGTAAGTAACCAAGCACAATTTTTAAGTAAAATTAAGTCAAGTTTTCCGAAAATAACTGAACCAGAATTAGTCCATCCGATTGTGGGGTATGAGGCAGAAATAGTTTTAAAAAGTGAACAAACACCAATTTTTCATGCAGCTTATCAAGTACCATACAAGTTGCGCGAAAAAGTAGAAGTTGAGTTGGCTAGGCTGGTCAACGAAAATATACTAGTTCCTGTTGAGTTTAGTCAGTGGGCCAGTCCCATTGTAATAGTGCCAAAAAAGGATGGTAACATAAGAATCTGTGTTGACTGTAAAGTGACTCTTAATAAGTGTATAGAGACGCAATATTATCCACTACCTCGTATTGAGGATATTTTTGCAGGGTTGTCAGGCTGTTCACACTTTTCAATAATTGATTTGAAGGGTGCTTATCAGCAACTTTCAGTGACAGAAAAATCGCAGAAGCTCTTAGTAATTAATACATTTAAAGGCCTATTTGCCTTTAAACGTCTCGTTTTCGGAATAAGCAGTGCACCGGCAATATTTCAATCCGTCATGGATCGAATCCTTCAAGGATTGAAAAACGTTGCTTGTTATTTAGACGATATTTTAGTTGGAGGTGCTACTGCAGCTGAGTGCGAAAGCAATCTTTTCGAAGTTTTAGGACGTCTAGAAAAGCATAACGTACATATAAATGTCGATAAGTGTAAATTCGTGTGTGATACCGTAGATTATCTAGGTCATACACTTTGTTCTAAGGGAATTAGTCCAAACCAAAAGAAGATGGAGGCAATTGTTCAAGCCCCACCACCAAATAACCTCCAACAATTGCAATCCTTTTTAGGACTTCTAAACTATTATAATAAATTTCTTCCAAACCTGGCATCACAAATTCAACCATTATACAATTTATTGAGAAAAGATACTCGGTTTTTATGGACAGAAGATTGTCAGAAGGCTTTTGAGAATAGTAAAACCCTCCTCTTAAATAATAAAATTTTGGAATTATATGATCCAAATAAAGAAATTTTTTTATTCACTGATGCTAGCCCGTATGGCGTCGGAGCAATTCTATGCCATCTAGTGAACGGCAAGGAAAGGCCAGTCAGTTTTGCGTCATGTACTCTGTCAACAGCAGAAAGAAACTATTCGCAGTTGCACCGCGAGGCACTAGCCATCATCTTTGCAATAAATAAGTATCACAATTATTTGTATGGTCACGAATTCACTATTTGCACTGATAACCAGGCACTCAAGGAGATTTTTCACCCAAGTAAGGGGAATTCGGCAGTCGCTGTTGTAAGACTACACAGATGGGCTATTTTATTGTCCCAGTATAATTATAAAATTTCTTTTCGAAGGGGCTCAAAAATGGGCCATGTAGATTGCCTTTCACGGTTGCCGTTGGAGGTTGACTCAAATGTGGAAGAAACACCTATAAATTATTTTCACGTGGATGATAATTTAGTAAATACGGATATGATTCGTGACAGTACTCAACAAGATGAAGTACTAAAGGCTGTTTTTGAATATTTACAAGTTGGATGGCCAAATAATATATCAAATAATATAAAACAGTACTTTAAAAACAAAACAAGTTTATGTATTGAAAATGGTTGTGTGTTATATGGGCACAGGGTTGTTGTTCCAACTGCGCTACAAAATAGGGTCCTCGAATTGCTTCATAAAAATCATGCAGGTGTAGTGAGGATGAAGATGTTAGCACGGTCTTTTGTGTGGTGGCCAGCCATTGATAAGTCAATAAGCTCATTCGCAAAAAACTGTGAAGTTTGTGAAAAAACACAAAACGTTCCGCGCGAAAAAGTTGAAACGAAATGGGCACCATCACAGTTTCCTTTTGATCGCATCCACCTAGATTTTTTCTTCTTTGGGGGGAAAACATTTCTAATCATTATGGACGCTTTCTCAAGATATTGCGACGTGAGGTTGATGAACACCACAAGTGTTCAGTCGTTAATAAATGAGTTATCCAAATTATTTTTAGTTTTCGGATATCCGGGTTGTATTGTGACAGATAATGGCCCACCTTTTAATTCAAGTGTGCTTTATAAGTTCTGTAAATGTAAAGGTATTAATCTGGTGAAATCCCCTCCATATCACCCACAATCGAATGGATTAGCTGAAAGGGGAGTGCAGACAGTGAAGTCAGTTTTAAAAAAGTTATGCTTGGAACAAAATAATACAATGTCGTTAGTAGATAAAGTAAATGAATTCCTTTTTAATTATCGCAACACTCCATCAACAGTAACCTCCAAATCTCCTTCGGAAATGTTGTTTAACTTTAAACCAAGAATTATGTTGAGCTCTCTGAAGCAAAAGAGCAATAGAAATATACAAAATGATTCTGTTGACAATAATGTAAATGTAAGAGCAGGCCTTAAAGAAAGCGAAAAATGTAATAGTAATAAATTAAAACAGCAATTTAAAGTGGGGGAAGAAATACTATATACTTACTTACTTACTTAGGTGGCGCTACAGTCCGGGGTGGACCTGGGCCTCAACCAATACGCCTCTCCAGTTAGCGCGATCTTTGGCTAACTGCCTCCAGTTGCGCACTCCAAGTTGGTTGAGGTCCCCTTCCACTTGCGCGCGCCACCTAAGGCGAGGTCTTCCTCTACTGCGTTGTCCCTCCGGGTTAGAATCGAAGACTCTTCGGGCCGGAGCGTTGGTGTCCATTCGCTCTACATGTCCCAGCCATCTTAGACGACTGATGCGTACTTTTCTGACTAGGTCGATGTCGCTGTACAGCTCGTAGAGTTCGCTGTTAAATCTTCTCCTCCAAAGCCCGTCAACGCAAACGGGACCAAAAATCACTCGAAGAATTTTGCGTTCGAAGCGACCAAGAAGATCCTCATCCGTTTTTGCTAGGGTCCATGCTTCTGCGCCATAGAGCAGGACAGGGATGATGAGAGTCTTATATAGAATCTCCTTAGTGCTTCTTGACAAGGCCTTACTAATCAATTGCCGTCTTAGGCCAAAGAAACAGCGGTTGGCAAGTGTGATTCTTCGTTTGATTTCTGATGTGATGTCGTTATCAGAGTTTATAGCGGAGCCGAGGTAGACAAAGTCCCTAACTACCTCAAAGTTATAGCTGTCTATCGTGACGTTCTGCCCGATTCGTCGATGTCGTGTGTCCCTTCTTGTTGACAGCATATATTTTGTTTTACCCTCATTCACCACTAAACCCATTTTTGCCGCTTCTGTACTAATACTTGCAAACGCACCAGTGACAGCTCGCTGTGTTGTACCAACAATGTCAATGTCGTCAGCGTATGCAAGCAGTTGCACAGACTTATAGAAAATTGTGCCTCTGGTGTTGGCTTGTGAGTTTCGCACAATCTTCTCAAGAATGATGTTGAAGAAGTCACATGACAGCGCATCACCTTGTCTAAATCCTTTTTTGACATCAAAGGTCTCGGTGAGATTGTTTCCGACCTTTACGGAGCAGCGAGCGTTCTCCATCGTCATTCTGCACAATCTGACAAGTTTGGCAGGGATGCCAAAACTAGACATGGCTCTGTATAGCTCGTCTCTATAAACGCTGTCATATGCGGCCTTAAAATCGATAAAAAGATGGTGAGTATCGATCTGGTATTCTTGGGTTTTTTCCAGGATCTGCCGTAGTGTGAATATTTGATCGGTCGTGGACTTACCGGGCCTAAAACCGCACTGATAGGGACCTATCAGATCGTTGACGAATGGTTTCAGGCGTTCACACAATACAGCAGACATGATCTTATACGCAGTGTTCAGGAGACTGATGCCTCTGTAGTTGGCGCAGTTTAGAGGGTCTCCTTTCTTGTGGATCGGGCAAACAATGCTGAGGTTCCATTCATCAGGCATACTTTCCTCTAACCAAATCTTGGAGATGAGTTGGTGTATGCACTCTACCAAGCCATCTCCGGCTGCCTTGAAGAGCTCGGCAGGTAAGCCGTCTGGACCAGCAGCTTTGTTGGATTTAAGCTTAGATATTGCTATCCTCACTTCATTTTGGTCAGGTGGACGGAAATCTTGGCTGTCATCGTCCAGGTTGAATGGTTCGTTCTGCCTAACAGCGGAATTTGTGTCGTCTTCGCCGTTTAACAGTCTGCAGAAATGGTTTTTCCATGTCCTCAGCACCGACTGTGACTCTACTACAAGGTTTCCTTGTTCGTCTCTACAGGTCTCCGTTCGGGTCTTGTTGCCATGACACGTTCTTTTTACCTTTTGGTAAAACTTCCGAACATTGTTCCTGGAGTAACACCTCTCTATATCCTCGATCGCGCGCTTCTCATGCTCTCTCTTTTTTCTCCGGAGAAGCCGATGTTCTTCCCTCCTTTTTTGCTCGTAGAGCTGACGAGCTGCTCTCGTCCTTCTATGCAGCGACGCTTCGTAGGCACTTTGTTTTGCTGCATGTGCTTGCCGGCACTCTTCGTCAAACCAGGGGTTTCGGGGGGGTGGGCTGTTGAAACCGAGCACATCAGTTGCGGCGTTTTTGATGGCTTCTTGGCATCGGCGCCACTGGTCTTCGGCACTTGATGCTGGCAGCATAGGACTTCTCGAGAGGTTGAGGGATACGCGATCGGCAAAGGTTCTGGCGGTTTGTTGCGTTTGTAGTCGTCCAACGTTAAATCTCCTCACAGTATTTTCTCGTTGTTGTGGCGTCTTGGATATCCGCATCCGTACCTTGGCTACAACAAGGTAGTGGTCCGAGTCTATGTTGGCCGCTCGGAAAGTTCGGACATCTAGAATACTGGAGGAGTGCCTTGCGTCGATCGCAACGTGATCAATTTGGTTGACGGTTTGATGATCAGGTGACCGCCATGTTCCTTTGTGTATATTGAGGTGAGGAAACCGTGAACTAGCTATGGTAACATTACGTCCCGCATGTTACGTCCCCGTGTAGGCTGTGTTTTCCGATTGTGCTACCAAAGATGTCCTCCTTTCCTATTTTGGCGTTAAAATCACCCAAGACGATTTTAACGTCATGCTTAGGACATTGCTCATATTTTTTGTCGAGGAGCTCGTAGAAACATTCTTTGGTAGCATCGTCTTTATCTTCTGTGGGGGCGTGAGCGCATATCAGGCTGATGTTGGCGAATTTAGCCTTGATGCGGATAGTTGTAAGGCGTTCACTAACGTGTCGAAAGCTCAAGACTTCTTGCCTAAGTCTGCCGCTTACAACAAATCCGCATCCAAATAGACGCTGCTTTTGTTCTCTGTAGCAGTCACCGTAGTAAATGTCACAGTTTTTCATCCTCCTTTTGCCCGGCCCATCCCACCGCACTTCCTGGATGGCGGTGATACCTGCTTTGTAGCAGTCTAGGGCCTCCGCTAGTTGTTCGGCTGCACGCGGTCTGTTCAGAGTTCGAACATTCCACGTGCAGATCCGAACGTCATTGTCCTTTTTTCGTTTTGCAGGGTCGTCAACAGTGAATCCGTCCTTATCCGAGGCTTTTGGTTGCTTCGCAACAGTGCTTTTTTTCCGTGGTAGGGTAGTTAACCCCACGCACAACCCCCAACCTGGAGGACCAGGCCCTTTCTGTAACCCCTTGGGCAAAAGGAGCCGGAATATTCCGGAGTCAGTAACCCGCTGCGGGGATGTGAGAGCTGCCGTTGACCCATTAAGGGCTCTTCCGCCACCATCTCTATTTCAACACCCTGACTAGTGCTGAAAAATCCTCAATGACCTCAGCTCCAAATACGTCGAAGTAGCTCATTGAGGTATCTGCCATGTTGACTGTTGACGCCACCGTTGATTCAGCCATGTGAATTCATCCGCCGTACGTCCTCTTTCTGAGGGGCTCATGTAAGACCTCTGAGACTCGATCAGGCAGTCATTCCGACAGAGCATTATAGTGTTGCTATTTTCTTCGTGTTCAACACTCGCGCTTATAAGTTTAGCAAGTCATGCCCGGAAGGACAAGACCAGTACCCGGTGGCTACCACGCGGAGGTAAAATAAGCACAATTGATGTGTATGAACAGTTACAACGACTGGGTATCGCCAAGTTGACGCCAATCAGTGTCTACCCTATTCATACAACACCCAACCACCAAAAAGAAAATAGAATATATATATAGAAACCACTATATGAATATGATTAAATGGATTCCTGCTAAAGTTTCTAAAATTGTAAGTCAATTAACGTATATTATAAGAGTAAATGAAGTAGAACGTTTTGTACACAGGAATCAAATTCGCAAAAGGAATTTAAATGATAAAATTTTTATATCTGATATAGATCCTTCAAAAATTAAAATTAATAGTAAGCGACCTTGTAGAGAAAAAAGAAAATTCTTAACAAATATTAAAGTAAGAAGGTCTAGTAGACTAAAAAATAAAGAGCTGGCTAAATCTTTGAAATTGGAAAAAAACCCAATTATATTGGAATAGCTAACCTTATACTTGTAAATTATAATTTAAAATCTTTAATGAATTCTTTAACCTACCGTTGTATTTAAAAAATAATCTTGGAAAAAATTGTAGTAGTTATATCATAACTTATTTAGTAGCGGAAGATGTTATGTATTAATCATGGATTTATGATGTGCTAATTATAGCAACCTCAAAACCCCATGCTTAATATTTGGCATCACTCGCTACTCTACTCATTACCAACCTAGGCTAAGTAAATGTCATTATACCAATCACGAATTGGTACTCCATTTAGTTCGTAAGCTATGAATTATCTCTCTCTTATCTTGAACACCGAGCTGTAAGCATATACTTAAGAATATATTGGAATAAAGTGCGATGTCTGTATTAAGACACTAAAATTATAATAAATAGAATTTTAGATTTAATTTTTATTAATAATGAAATTAATTATAATATTTCAGAGGCTGTGGATGTTATTGATTCCAATAAAATCCATCATAAAGCCTTACTTTTAGAGCTTTTTTTTTAGTTTTTCCGGTGAACGTTGTAGTAATAATTCCGCGTTATCTTATAACTCGCAAAAACCAATCTCAGTGCACTGCAGGGATATTTAAATGATTTTGATTGGGTTGAAATGCTAAAATCCCCCGATCTTAAAGGTAATTATGATATATTTTTGGATAAAATAAATTCTGGTTTTGATTTATTCGTACAAAAGACGCGTCATAATAATAAGTTTAAAATTCCTTGGTCCAATAAAAGATTGGTTAATTTACGTAATGTAAAAAGGAAAGCTCATTCGCGTTTTTTATCTCATAAAACAAATTCTAATCGTGAACTATTTTTGAGATTCAGGAAAGAATATGAGTTTTTAAATCGGTTTTTATATAATCAATATATTTTGTCTGTTGAGTCGTCGATAAAGCGCGATAGTAAATCGTTTTGGGATTACATTAATTCGAAAATAAATACCACAGACTTGCCTAAGGTAATGGAATTTGAAAGTGTAAGTTCAACAGATTTAAAAAGCACTTGCGACTTGTTTGCTAACTTTTTTGAGCCGGTGTACAATGAGTGTCATTTGCAATTAAGAGATAATCATTACGATATGATCTCCGATGCTTTGCATATCTATGTCCTGCAGTTTTCGGATGAAGATGTAATAAACGAGCTTGATAAACTTAATTTTAATAGCAACCCAGGCCCAGATGGGATTCCAGCTGTAATATTAAAGAAATGTTTATCTTCCGTTTTTCTTCCTCTTAAATTTATTTTTAACCAGTCTCTTGTTTCTGGTGATTTCCTTAATGAATGGAAATATTCTTTTATAATTTCAATTTTTAAAACCGGCTTAAGGCAAAAGGTGCAGAACTATAGGCCTATATCTAAGCTTTCGACAATACCTAAATTATTTGAAAGTATTGTTAAAGACAAACTCTTTTTCGCGGTAAAAGAAATTATTTCTACTATTCAACATGGCTTTGTTCGTGGTAGAACTTGTACTACTAACTTAGCTTTGTTGACTAATTACATTTTTAATAGTTTTGAGAAACGTTTACAAGTTGATGTACTCTACACTGACTTCACAAAAGCCTTTGATAGAGTACATCACACCTTACTTTTGGCTAAGCTAAAATCGTTGGGTTTTCATTCCTCAATGCTAAAATGGTTCGTTAATTACCTAACCAATAGAAGGCAAATGGTAAAGGTCGATAATTTGACTTCTCGGGTAATTGAAGTAACGTCGAGCGTTCCACAAGGGAGTCATCTGGGCCCGTTGCTATTTATTTTATTTGTTAATGATGTCCACGAAATATTTAAATTCTGTAAAGTTTTGACATTCGCGGATGATTTGAAGTTGTTTTCTCGGGTTAATAATATTTCTGATTGTATTCGCTTTCAATCAGATATTAATAAGTTATCGGAATGGTGTAATCACAATGCTCTAGAACTTAATATTTCTAAATGCAAGGTGTTTACGGCCTACCGTATTGCTGCACCCCTTTTTCATAATTATTTTATTAATGATCCTAGACTTCAGCGTCTCGAGGAGGTATAATAAATTTATAAATTTATATTTTATGTATATAAATTTAATTTTAATTTGCATTATGATTACGCCATTCCGATAACTTATTAATATCTGATTGAACTTGCAAACTCAAAATAAAGCTGGACGCTATCGAAAGAACAAATCTTAGGTGGTCAACCGGCTCGACTTGTCTAGTGACAAAGCAGATCTGGCCAAAGCTGGATCTAAAGCGTTCTAGGCATCTGATCTCCCTCGATAGGAAGCATATTAGTGCTACAATAGGTGTCATCACGGGACACTGTCTTATCGGCAGGCATGCAAAAAGGCTTGGCGTATTCTCTAACGATTTTTGCAGAAGCTGTTTTGACGAGGAGGAGGAGGAGACTGTTCTCCATCTTCTCTGTACTTGTCCGGCTCTCTCACAGAGACGAAAACTCCACTTTGGAGCTTTCTACCTTAGTGATCTGAACGATCTAAAAAACATAGACATCCGAAATCTACTACGCTTCATCAGAAGCTCCGATTGGTTCAACGAGTAGGAGGAATGAATTATAGATTCACGTGGTATCACAAGGGACCTTATAATGGTCTAAGTGTGTCGACTAACCTAACCAGTTAGCCGACAGCCATTTCAACCTAACCTAACCTAACCTAACGCCATTGCTAAGTCGAACTCGTTGTTGGGCTTTCTTATGCGTAATAGTAAGGACTTTCGAAATGTTCATAGCCTTAAGGTTATTTACTGCTCATTAGTCAGGCCATACTTAGAATATTTATCAATTATTTGGGATTCACCTTATGTCTTACACAAACTTAGATTCGAAATAGTCCAGAAGAAATTCACGAGATACGCGGTTCGTAAATTATATGCGTCGGTATGCTGCAAAAAGAGCTCAAGTCACATAATTGTGTTTCTGAGTTATTGAAGATTTAAAGTTTATGGCCCCTGAAAAAATCATTAAGTTGTTAAGATTTGAAAATCGATTTTAAAATCTGTTAGTGAAAGCATTTATTATTGAGACGAAACTAACAAATTTAATTCAATGTAATTTATTCAATTTTTTTTTAAACAAAAATAAAATGAAACTTGTACATAGACCTTTTTTGCTTTAAAAAATATTTTTTTATGGACATGAGTTTTTTTATGAAAATTTTATTTTAAATTTATGAATCTTGATTTGATTCCGAATCATCATTTATATCAGGTTCTGGGTCCTTATTTCTGGTGGTTTTGCTTGTTTTCAAGCCTTTGTACCAGATATGAAACTCTTCCGGGATGGCTCCTGACTTGCAAAGATTAAGTAAATCTTTTTTCTTTTCAAAACTGATAGGAAGGCTGCTTTTATACACCTTTTTGATGTGAACTTTTTTCAAATCTATGGGCTGACCTTTACCAGAAACACGTATTTTCTTTTCAGTGAGTGTTCCTGCGGTAAATTTTTGGGGTGCTTCCATAATAATGGCCGTTTCTTCATCATCATTATCGCTTAATTCGTTGTTTTTTTGGGGAACATAATCAAGGTCATCGTCGTCGCCTGAAAAATCTTGTTCAAGGCTTGATTCATCCCATTCTCTTTCCAAGTGTTGTTTAGGTACTTATTTTAGCAATTGATTCTTGAATATATAAACACAAAATACACTCAAATTTAAGACCTACATCATAAAATGATTTGTAAAAGTCAGGAAGTACCATTTGATTCCGTGGAATTTGCTTTTGAAGCTGTTGAAGTACTGGGATTGCACACATCTATTTTACAATTTTTATTCTTATGTCCTAAATGTATTTTGGCATTAAGTTAAAAAAGCATTTTTGGTCAAGCTATAATGAAACAAAATGATTACCTTTTTCTATTGCAAGTTGTAGAAGAACAGCACTTCGGCTTGAGGAATTCATTTTTTTAAAGATAAGTTAAAAGCACAACCTATTCACATTAACAACTCTCAATAATGATCATTTATCTAACGTACATTCAAAACAAATCATAGCAAAGGAATAGGGAATTCCCCTTATAACAATTTTTGAGGTAGACTATGAAATAATTTTTTTTCTGGTTTTTGTATTTTAATTGAATTTGAGGTCTTGAGCTTTTTTTGCAGCAAAAATAGAGAAAGTAGCCGAAAAGATTTGTGCAAAAAAGATTCAGGTCCACTTGGGTCTTTCTTGCTCCACACATTTGGGTGTTTTGGACATAGAATGAACTGTTTTGATACAATAAAACTACAAAACAACTTTAAACGGACATGGGATTTGCAGGGATAGATTATGACTTTTGGAACATTTTTGCATTATTAAGTCCATTTTACAAAAATGTATTTAAAAGGATAACACATATGTGTTTTTTCGCTGGCCTTTTAAATTCTCAACTTGTGTTTGATGAGCTTCCTAATTATGACAGCAGATGCACAATGCACATTAATCGGCTTGCAAACCCTCAGTTTCAGACGCACTGCAACTTCTGTCATGTTTGTTCGCGATATTATTAAATATTATATTAATTCACCAGAATTGCTTTATCTTTTAAATATATATGCCCCCCAGAGGTCTCTGCGGGTTAGAAGCTTATTTTTTACAGAAAGGCATAGAACCAATTATGGTAACAACGAGCCTATTACAAGGTGCATAAGCACATTCAATGATCTCTGCAATGAAATTGATTTTTGCTTATCCAGAGTAGATTTTAATAATTGCGTTTTTTCATTGGTTTTTGACTAAGTTAATTTAATATTTGAGGTAGTCTATAAGATTGAAGATCGGTAGATGACGCTAAGTCGCGCAACAAAGCGATATTGAGATGTCACACTAAGAGAACGTAGTGTTTTGTGTGTCCTGGATGATGGTAAAAAAAAAAAAAAAAAAAAAATTGATGGATCTTATCAGGATCACTATCAAAAGGTATAATAAGTATATAATTATAATATATAATAATATTATATATAATATAATAAGTAATAATACTGTTTGAAGGAACACTTCTTAATGTCTCTTGAACTGGAATATTTATTTTTTCCTTTGTCACGCTTTTACTTTGTTTGGGTACCGCTCCTGTATCTATTCTACAGTCCCTAATCTTTCTAATAGCATCATCCTTCGATGGTTAAACTTCTTTCTTGTTAGTATTATGTTCTTCTTCAACTACGTGTAAAAATAAGTTGCTCTTGTAGGCTCTATCGCTATAGAAAACTACATATTCTTCTTCGACATTATCCTGACAAATTTTGTAATTGTCCATTATTTGCGCTAGTGTTAGATGGAAAACACTTCCACTATCTTTAGTTATGCAATCATATTTCTTGCTAAAAGCTCTTCACTGACCTCGAATCCTGACCGTGAACTTGCCATATTTAGATTTGCAATTTATATTTGAAAGGAGATAAAACCGAGAGTTATCTTTTACTTTTCTCCAATTTTCTTATTAAATGCTATGTCTTGTTCTTTTTTTTATTGTTTCCCTTATTCTTCTGATTTTATTGGCTAAGTGTTTCTGCTCTTTAGTTAGAGGCACTTTTAATTCTTTTTCTTGGTTGTTTGTTTCGTTTCTCATTATATTAACATTTTTATATTTAAGTATTTATTAACTAAATAATTCAAATCTTCTACGCATTTATTAATATATAATAATTCAAATCTTTACGTATTTTATAATAATTCAAACATAAGGACTTACATTATAATTCTCATTTTGTGTAGTTGATTGTTGTTTTCTTCTATTTTTTATTTGACACTGCTTTTGATGATGTCCTTTTGTCTGCTGGCTATTTTTGGATACTGCTTCTGATGTTTCCCTTTTGTATGCTTGCTAATTCTTCTCGTTCTTCTGCTTTGTTGAATGTTCGTTTGTTTCACTTTTTTGTTGCACGATTTTACTTTTTGCGTTCGTGATTTTATTTCGTTTCTTTTTTTAAACATTATTTTACGTTTTGCGTTCGCGATTTTACTTTATTCGTGTCGCTAATTATGTTTTCTATTTTTGAATTCTTGACACATCCGGAGAATTTAGGATTGTATCTCAAAACTTAAAAACGCGATTCACGATTCCACTGCTGCAACAACTCTCGGAGTTGTTTGTCGCAGCATCCTTGCATATCGTTCGTTGGGACTTACATATGTGTTTTGGTTTTGATAAAATTTTGTTATAACGTCAGTTGGGATGTGAAGCACTTATCACATCTACATTGTAGGTGGGTTAATTCATTTCTACGTCTTTGTATATCGTGTCAGTATTTTACGACTATGATATACAGATTGGTTTATTGTGTTATTGATACAAATTCGTTTATTATACAAATTGATATACACATGCATAACAATACATCCAATCCTTTGGAGTTGCGCGAACCATTGTAAGATTCAATCGTTTTTTGCATTTTTGTAAATAAATATTGTGCTATTTTTTTTAGATTTCATCAGTACTATAGAATCAATAAACCAGCATTCAAAAATTTGCTAGATGTGCAAACCACCGCCTTACCCCTGTCCAAACAAAAATTTGCGATTCCACCCATTGTGAAACTAGCAGGTTGTTTGCGTTTCTTTGCAGAAGGTGGGTATCAAAAAGGTGTTGGTAAGGACCACGAAGTTGGTTTGGCGCAATCATCGTTTAGCATGGTACTATCCGAAGTCCTTAAGATTTTTGAACAGGCGCTTTGCCCTAAGTAAGTTAAAATCGTTTTATCATTTGATAACTAAACAATTACCTATACTTATCCAGGTGTGTGACAATGAATTGAGAATTCGTTTTATTAATGCTACGCACCCCGGAGCTTTTCACGATTGGTTCATATGGAATGTGAGTGAAGTAAGATCCAAAATGGATCTGCAGGATGGCGCCAGCGTTTGGCTATCGGGTAACTTACAGAAAATTTTATTTGAATTTAAATTTGTAATCTGTTTTTTTAGGCGATGCTGGATACCCCTTAGAGCCGTGGCTCTTAACGCCTTATAGAACACCTGACAGCGATTCTATTGAAGAAAAATTTAATGGAGTTCATTCACGTTGCCGAAATATTATTGAGAGAACCAACGGCGTTCTTGAAAATAGATGGAGGTGTCTACTGAATGCAAAAGAGCTTTACTACGCGCCCGCAAAAGCTGTTAAAATCATCAATGTTTGTGGAGCCCTGCATAATATTTGCATATTCTATAAAAGTGATTTTGATTTGTAAAATACTACGACTGATGAGGGAACTGAAATTAACGTATTTGAAAATTTAGAAACTACACTATCAAGTTCTACTTATTTAACTGTGAGACAGCGCATTCGCTCTAAAATTGCCCGTACTCTTTAAATTTGATAAGCCAACATTTCAATAAAACACATTTATCTTAACTCAACATATATGTATATCTTCTATATATAACGTCTTCCCGGAACTCATTCTATTTTATGAGTTCTGGGAAGATGTTTATTCGTGCAGAGATGCCTCTAAAGGACCATTCACATGAGAGCGAACTGCGAATAGGCGAATTGCGAACAAATCAATTCAACTGTATTTATGAATTGCAGTTTGCTGTTTGTTCTATCACAAAACCATTATATTTAATTAATCTAACATCTAGTCTAAAAAACATGACATGACTCTCAATTGATTGAATTGATTTAAACGACTAAATTAACAATTGAAGCAATTTTCCCGCGAATTGAAAATTCTTGCCGCGAACTGTCACACTTTATTCACAATCCACACAAAACAGTCGCGATCCACAAACCCGCGAATGAAAAATTCATTCGTACTTAACCTAATTGACACTGACACTTGCTTTGTAATTCCAATTTGTTTACACTCAGGTATCTCCGCCCCCGTTCGATGAACAATGAGTGAATTAATGGAAAAAAAGATAAATACATTCAAAAAGAAGGGATCAATCTCATTATGAAGCAAGTTGCCTTGTTTTAGGAATTTGATGAAAAGCTAATAATCGAAGTTGAGTCTCATCCGGTTATTTATAACAAATGCCTAAAAATATATTCCGACCGGTACAAAAAGGAGTACGCTTGGCAAAATATAGTCATTATTTTGAATGCTGATGGTAAGTTAAATATAGTCTCCTTAATTTGTATGTTCTTTTAAATACATTTACAATATTTCAGTGAAAATATGCAAGGATCGATGGAAGAACTTAAAGGACACGTTTTCCAAATATTTCAAGAAAGAAAAAAATCTACCAAGCGGTTCCGGGGCTGTCACCAAAAAGCAGTGGGTGTACTTTGGAATCATGGGATTCCTAATCCCGTTCATTGAAGTTCCACGGTAATAACGAGTTGATGACATTACCATTTCTTTAAATTTCTTAAATTTGTTCATGATTTGCAATAGTTTTTGATGTAGATTTGTATTCTTTATGTACCTATCCAAAAGTATCTAATAATAATTTTATTTCTTTAAGAACGGTTGGAAATTTGCAGAAAGAAAATGCGTATGATCAAAGTGACGATTTCGAAGATGAAGACCATTTATCAGACCCGCTACTAGATTATCCAGACGAAGAAAAGGAGCAGCCTAAAAAAAAGAAAAGTGATAAAAGGTGACCAAGGGGAAAGTGACAAGTTCTTAAAAGCATTAATGGAAATAAATAATGTTCCTCCAGAAGAACCACCTTTAAAAACTTTTTTTTGTTCACTGGCGTCGCTTGCAAGCGGTTGGAGTCGCAGAAAACAATCGCGACTGGAGATGCAAGTGCTCCAAGTATTCCACGATGTAGAGTTTGAGGAAGATATAAACTGCTAGACTGATTCAAAACTGTGTCTGTGTTATTTTTTTCAGTTTTTTTTTTTTTTTTTTTTACCTATTTATTTACTTATGTACATATTAATTTAATGAATTCAAAATAAAATTTCATAATTTCTAGTGCATTATTTTGTATTGTGGGAGTGTTATGCTTTTAAATGTAGTTAAATCATCCTATGTTGAAATTCAACATCTCCTTGGGACACACACAAATCAGCAAATTGACCTCGAATATCATATGCGCTCGATGCTGATGCTGATACTGATGCTCCCATTCCATTATTAGAAGTGTCTTCGCCTTGGGTATCTGCAGGAGTATTAATTGCTACAGCACCAGGAATTTTGATCCGTAGCAAATTATGTAGAATGCAACAAGCGAGAATATTATTATTCGCTGATTTCGCTTCGACTTCCATACGCTTTAGAAGAATTCTCCACGTTTGAGCCATAATTCCAAAAGTATTCTCAACCACTCTTCTCGCTCGCGATAACCTATAATACGAAAAAAAATAAGTTGATTAATTGAATTACTCAATAGGTAATAACTGGAATAACCTGTAGTTGAAAAGCCTTTCTTTTGTGGAGAGTTTTTGACCAGGATAAGGTCTGAGAATGGTCGGCTTTAAAGCAAAACCTTCGTCTCCTATAATAACGAAAGGAAGTTTGGTTGTTGTATTGGGAAGTGGTGAGTCCTGGGGAACATTGAGCTCAGAGGGATTATTTAGCCAAGCATTCCCGAAGCATGAACTAGAAAAAACAGTAGAGTCAGCATTGCTTCCGTACGCTCCAATACCGACCATTATAAATCGGTAACGTGCATCCACCACAGCCATAAGATTAAATCGAGGGCCTTTTGACATTGACTGCTCGGATTCGCGGGTATCTGTGACCAAAAAAAGTTTTCATGTGAATGAAGTGTCAGAAACCACGAATATTCGCGAGTTCGCAGTTCGCAATTCGCTCTCATGTGAATAGTCCTTAAGGCCTATACTATCTTTATTAATTGTCTTAAAAAACACATTCTTAGCTGCTCCTCAGTTGTTCCATCAAAAAAATGTGTAAAAAGACTTGAGCCTTGGATCTCAAGATACCACTTAAATAAAATAAGTGGTAAAAATAAACTTAGAACTAAGTGCAAAAAGTATCCTCAAAATGTGAGTTTTAAAAGAAAATATAAAAAAATGTGTGACGAACTTAAAAAGGAGATTCCGGCTTGTTGAGATACGTATTACCACAATCAATTTAATTCCGCGAAGGGAAACTTAAGAAATGAATGAAAAACAGTAAATAATCTGCTTAATAAATCATCCCTTTCTAAGAAACCTACCCTTATACGTGTAGATAACATCGACGTTGAAGACAAACCTGCCATTGATGACGCATTTAATTGCTATTTTGCCAATATATGCAGTAGCAGTAGGCGCAGTGGCTCAGTGGTTAGTGTGTTGGACTACTAAGCAAGGGGTCCCAGGTTCGTATCCCGCCAAAACCCAAATTCCAACTTTGAGTTTTTTCACTGCGCCACCTCTCGCGAACGTCTGACAATCATCCGAGAGTATAACTGTCCCGAAAGAGCTTCTCAATTAGCCGTTTGGGGTCGGCATAAAATTGTAGATCCCTTCCATTCGTTCCAAAAATACAAAAAACTCACACAAAACGAATGGTTGTGAGAAGCTAGGCCTAGGGTCCCTCCGGACCTGTTGCGCCAACT
This sequence comes from Cheilosia urbana, assembly GCA_946477585.1. Lineage (NCBI taxonomy): Eukaryota > Metazoa > Arthropoda > Insecta > Diptera > Syrphidae > Cheilosia > Cheilosia urbana. The sequence continues at coordinate 9,676,488 of OX297857.1, forward strand.
ATTTATTTATTTATGCAGTAGCATACAACCATGTCGAGTCCTACCATCTTGTACTTCCTGTTCGTCGAATTTTAACTCCTCTGATCTATTACAAATAAATAGTTTTGTATATAAGCCCATAACGTCTCTTGAGATTTTAAAAGTTATTGGTACCTTAAATAATTCTAACTCATGTGGAGCTGATGGTATTTCTAATTTATTTCTAAAAACAGTTGCTTGTTTCTTAGTGGATGTATTGGCAGATATTTTGAATCGTTGTGTATTTGCGGGTGTCTTTCCAGAAGCAATTAAATGTGCAGATATTTTACCACTGCTTACGAAAAGTTCTGCTTTTGAAATGAGCAACTACAGACCCATATCACTTCTCCCGGTCTTCAGTAAAATTTTCGAAAAACTTATTAAAAAAAGAATAGTAAGTTTTCTGAATAGTACAACGTTTTCTAACCCAAATCAATTTGGCTTTCAGAAAGGTAGATCGACTGAAGACGCAATTTTACAGTTTTGTGCTCAAGTAATGTCAAACCTCGATAGCAAAAAGTGCACGGCTGGTTTGTTTATTGATATTACAAAAGCTTTTGATATGGTGAATCACAATATTTTGTTAGGGAAATTGGAAAACGCTAAATTTCGAGGTTTCGTACTAGACTGGTTTAAGTCTTGCTTAAAAGATAGGTCGCAAAGGGTGAAGATAGATGAAATTAGAAGCGATAATACAATTTTCAATTTGGGAGTACCCCAAGGCTGTTTTGGGACCAATTCTGTTTCTCATTTATATCAATTCACTATTTGCACTCAATTTTAAAGGTTCACCTATTGCCTTTGCGGATGATACTGTTTTTTCCAGACTGCAATATGCAATTGTTTGCTGGGGAGGCGTTTATGTGAACAAAATTGAATCACTTTTAGTTCTGCAGAAATATATTTTACGAAAAATATGTCGCAAACCTAGTAGACATCCGAGTTTTCCATTATTCTGCGACCTGAAAATTCAGCCAGTCCGACATTTATACTGGGGTCGAATCGCCACTTCCGTGAACGAGTTACACGTTCACGGAATTAAGTTGGTTTTACATGTGAAACAAAAACAAATTCCGTCATAAAATGCTCGATCACGGAGGACGCGATTCGACCCCTGCTTTAAAGGACTTCTACCAAAACTTGTTTGGAGTGATCGAATGCGGGAAAAATATCAAAATAACTTAAATGTATATCTTGACGATCTGAAATTTCAAAATAATCCAGCTGTCATCGAAAACTTAACAGAAATCATAAAGAAAGCTGTACCACATAACGAACAACCAAGAGGTAATACTATCTTTAAACAAAAGTGGTTTGACTCAGAATGCTTGAAAGCAAGAAATAATTCGTTTAAGCTCTTAAATCTTTTGAGAATAAACAACAACAGTATTTTCAAATTGCTCTACAACGAAGCCAATAAACGTTATAAACGACTTTGTTTTGAAAAGAAAGCTGCATTAGAACAAGAATATATAACTGTAATAAATAACACAAGATCTTCAGCTCAGTTTTGGAAAGCGATAAAATACGTAAATGAACGCTCTAACACCATCGCCACGTCATTGAAAGCTCCCCTCCCGAAAACACATTTTAGTAGCCTTCTTAACGCACCACTAACGTCACCTTTATTTCAGTATGCAGCCCCCATGTTTAAAGATGACAAATTGGATGCGCCTTTTACACTCCAAGACATTCAGGTAGCTATAAACAACTCAAAACGAAATAAAGCGCCAGTAAATGATCGAATTCCATTTGAATTCTATAAAAATTCCACAAACGAGTTTATGCAATCGCTTACGGTAGAATTCAATCGGATCTTCGACACAGCTCAGGTCCCCGATATGTTTAAGAAGTCTATAATTTTCCCGTTACACAAAAAAGGTGATTTCAAAGTCCAGCAAACTACAGGGGTATATCGTTTCTAAACACTTCAGCCAAGTTGTTCTCGGCTTTAATATACAAAAGGCTCAGTGAATGGGTAAAAGAAAAGAATATTCTTACAGAATTCCAAGCTGGCTTTAGAAAGGGTTATTCCACGATCGACCAGATATTTGCACTTAGCAACATCGCTGCCACATATAAAGATAAACACAAGAAACTGTATACATTTTTTGTCGATTTCCGTGCAGCATTCGACACGATATCGCGAGAAGCACTCTTTTATAAATTGTACAGAATTGGAGAATCAACCAAGATCATTCGTATTTTGAAAGCACTTTATGAAAGTTATGTTGCACTTGTGTGGGATGGAGATTTTATCTCTGAAGAATTTGAGACCTCAATGGGAGTCAAGCAAGGGTGTATACTCAGCGCACTACTCTTCATTCTGTATATCAATGATATAACTGATGGTGTACAAGGTGGGATAAATTATTACGGAGTAATAATCCCAGCTTTGATGTATGCCGATGACATTGTCTTCCTGAGTGATTCTGTGGACGGTCTTCAGCGAATGATTAACAGGCTTGACGTGTACTGTAGAAGTTGGAATCTAACAGTCAATCTGCAGAAATCCAAAATAATGGTATTCCGAGATGGAGGTGGCCGGTATTCTAATTTGGAAAAATGGAAGTTAAATGGTGAAGATGTGGAGATCGTACGCAAATACAAATATCTCGAAATGCTTTTATCAGCAAACCTAAATGTAAACATGCATCTAGAAGAAAAGTTAGCAGATGCTAAACGAGCTATTTCAGCAATATGGGAACGCTGCATTAAAAACAATTATGTATCACATAGTGCGAAACAAATGGTATTTCGTTCTACTGCTGCATCAATACTACTGTACGGAACTCAAGTATGGGATTAGAATTTATGAACCTGTTGAAAAGTTCCTTCGATATTTCCTATAGAGGATGTTCCGATTACCAAAAAATACTCCAAATTATATGTTATATATTGAAACTGGTACTCCACCTATGTTCTTGCGTACATTGGGAACACACTTCAACTATGTTATAAAAGTATTTGAAATGGAAGAAACGAGATTACCAAACATAATTCTGAGAAATTCAATAAGAACGAGCGGAAGTTTATGCAATGCATGGAGGGAAATCGCAGCGGACTGGGGATTGGAATTTGTAGTTCAGACAAATGAGCAACCGGCTTCTTTAAGAGAGAAATTTAATTTAATGTTGGTCAAAGTGGGTCAAGTATCATATAAAAGATATACTGAGGATGTTAGAGGCTCACTGTTCAGGAATTACTACAGTAAACTTAATTATCATCTAACTGAAAATACATACTTTCTCAACTGCTACTCTGTGGACAAAATAAGTACGATCTTTAGAATGAGAGGTGAGATAGTTAATCTGAATTTTATACCCCATCGTTCCGATCTGCCAACACTCTGCGAACTTTGCAACATGGGAACTAGGGAAGATGTGTTCCATTTTCTGGCAATTTGCCCAATCTTGAAGGAACTACGAGTTATGGTGTTTTCAAAGGAGACTCTAGAACAAGCATGTCAAACTCGCGGCCCGCTACGAATAATTGTGCGGCCCAGCCGGCAGTATTTATAGTTTGGAGGTTAAGTTATTAATTTGTTTTTCGAAATGTTTTCTAAAAATTATACGGCGCTAGCGAGGCATCCGGAACGGAAAATTCTCCGGTTTTATAGGATTCGGAGGATTTTCGCTGCGAGGTATTCTTCGGAACAACTGTTCGGAGAATTGTTCCGACATTTTGTAACGCAGAACTGCGAATCACGTTGAAGTGCAATGAAGTGCATTTTTTTCTTAAATTTTCTCCGACAAAAATTGGTTGCGAAATCTGTTTACGATTTGGAGTGCGGTGCGCCATCGCAATTGTTTGTTTCTCTTCCGAAGTCGGACACCTCGAATGCAATTTGAGACTCCGAAATAGTATATATGCGTTGCATAGAATTTACCGTTCCGACGGAGCGAATAAAGTAATCTTATTAATAAGGAAAAAGTTAAAGTGGATCTTGTTTTCTTCTTCTTTTTTTTGCGGCCCATACAAATTTATATCCTGCTGGGTTGGCCCCTTGTGGCCATTGAGTTTGACATGCTTGCTCTAGAAGAAGGTGAAGCATTAAGAATTTTAAACGGTGAAAATGGATGGGATGTTTTATACAGATACGCAGTAGTCGCACTTCGATATAGAAAGCGAATTTTAGAGGGAGAATTTTAATAATTTTGTATTTTTATATTTATTTAATTTTCTATGTGTAAATAAATTCATGATAAAATAATTATATTGTCAACCTGGTAGACGGCCTTAGGCCAAACCAATTAGGCTTAGTTCTTTAATGTTTTGTTAATAATATCAATTTTAAATAAAAGTCATTTTAAACTAACTAAAACTACTGCTTTAAGGTTTTAAAGACATTCTTGAAATCTGGCAATCGTAACTATCGATTAATTTCAATTTATAATTTACGTGGAAATTTTTCTCACTTAGTATCTGTACCAATATTTCGCACTACAGCATTTCGTAATTTTTATACAGTTTCTTCATGTCGTTTATATAGTGCAAATTCAGTAACGCATCACTCGCATCATGATGCTTTGCAAAATGTTCATTAATGCAAACTTTTTGCATCACTTTCAACGTCAAGTGTTAATTATTGCAAAGTTGATCAAATTGATGCGCAAACACAACGCAAAAAAGCATCACAAAAATACCTGATGCGCTATTGATTCGCCGGCAAAAAAGTAAGAACAATGCCGGAAGTGAAAGAAAAATAATTAAATAAACATTTTTATCAATAGATAACTATGCTTTTGAAAGACAAGTTTATAAATTTTTGTTGAACTCTTTATTTTTATTTTTCTCACAAACAATGCGTTCTAAAACTCAAACGAAACATTCAATCACCAACGCATCAGCATAAACTGTGCATCGCATCAGCGTAGCAAATAAGCAGTGATGCCGCATCACTGCGCAAATGTTTGACGTTTCTGAATTTACACATAAGGCGTTTTTCTTTTTTAGTTCAGAGCTGAGCACTGAACTGAGCTCGAGCTATATGAGCGCGCTCTGAACCGAGCGTGCTCAGATCGTTCTGATGATTTTCTGTTTTTCCTGTTTTTTTTTTCTCTCAAATATGACTGGAAGTGTGAATGTATATGTGTAATCAGCATTTTACTCAGCCTGCTCAGTCAATTAATTCTGAGCTCATAGAGCGCGCTCTGATCATGCTCTGAACGAAAAAAGAAACACAAATTCGAGCTCTGAAGTATCTGAGCTGAAAAAGAAACACAAACTTTTTGTATAACAGTTCAGGTTGTGCTCTGAACTAAAAAAGAAAAACGCCTATAATAAACTTCCTCATTCGATCAGGACTATAACAATGCCTGGAATGGCCTTAAAACGTATAAAACCATGGCTTTTAAATTTAAATCATGCTAATATAGAAGCATTTCTTTCCGATATTCTGGTTTAATTCTTAATTTTTAAGTTTAACTTTAATATCTGTAAAACTTTTTAATTGTATAATAATTCTTATTATTTCTTTGTAGTAAACCATTATTTTTGATTTTTTTTGAAACAACGTAAATTGTTCAGTCAAATTTGTTGTTCTAGTACAGTTTTGCTTAATTTAATATTTTGATAATGGCAATTGTTTTAAATAGGGCTACCTCACCCAAAAATAATATTTTAATTTGTTAAGAGCCCATTGAAGTGGCATTCAACACTATTTTTTATACTTAGTATACAAAAAACATATAATGCCTTTATATTTCTTATTGATATACTTAAAGTAATAATTTAGTTCAAGTTTTTAAGAACTATTGTTATTTCATTATGAATTCATAAGAAATAAAATTATCTATCTATCTGTCTTTTAATCACATTTGGTTTCAATTCAGTCATTGATTATTGATTATATAAATAAAATAAAGAAAATAAACTAAACTAAAAGAAAGAAAAATAAACAAGATCAAGCACAAAACAAAACAATTCAATTAACAAAAAAAAATGTATGTATGACTTCATTTTTCTTGTAAAATTATCACTTTAAGCTCTTCCAGCTCCATTAATCTATGGTTTTTTTCAATCAAGCTTTCTATTTCAATCTTCCTGGGGGCCAACTATGTAATTCGATTCTATAATAAAAATGTTCGAATTCGCACAATCTGAACTATGTAATACTTTAAGAAGAAGAAGTGGTGCCAACTCAGTTTTGTCAGAATCGTTCGAATTTGCTGTAATTTATTCGATATCAAATGTGTTTGCGAGGAGGAGGTAAGAGAATTTGCCGCATCAAAAATGTGAGTAAATAAAAATATTAATTTACCACATTTCAATTAGTTACTCAGTCACTAACTTTATTTTATGAAAAGGCAATCAACAAAAATAGTACACACCAAGCCATCACAATTCGAAATGCTGGTCAATTACATAAAAACTCATAGAGACTTATCCAAGGGATATATTAAAAGTTCAGTAGCGAGACAAAAATCTCATCAAATGTGGACAAAATTAACTCAAAACCTTAACGCTGAAGGTCCACCGCAGCGTGACATTAAAGGATGGAAGAAAGTAAAAATATTCAAGTTAACCATTAGCTCATTATTAATTTCATGTTTCATTTTGTAGGTTTGGGCGGATTTTAAGAATACCACTAAGGGAAAGCTGAGGTCAAATAAGGCCAATTTATTGGGAACCGGTGGCGGTCCGTCCAAGCAAAAATCTCTTAATCCATTAGAGACGGCGGTGGTTGAATTGCTTGACCTTGTACAAGCCGTCGAGGGAATGCCGGGAACTACTAGCTACGGGTTGGCCAATAACAGCACGAACACAAAACAAAACAGTGAAGTTATTGATTCCGGAGATGATCGAGACATGATAAGCATTTACTATTTCGTGGATGCCGATATTGAGAACGATATGCAAAGTGAAAAAGATGATTATTGTGCAAACATCCCTCAGCGAAAACCTCCAACCAAAAATCAACAAACAACATTATTGGAAAGACAAGTAGAAAACCAAATAAACTACCAAAGAATTCAAATGAAACAATGATAAACATCAATGAGAATTTAAAAGGAATTATAAAATATACAAGGAGACAAAAAAGAAAAACTCGAATTAAAAAAACAAAAATTTGAGTATAAAAAGAAAAGTGATTTTGAAAAAAGTAAAACTCTAGTTACAAAATTGTAACTTAAGAGGGAGATTCTAAAAATGCGCCAAGAAATAAATGGCATATCCTAAGAATGTTGTGGTACATTATACTCAACTTGATTGAAGTAGTTTGTATTGTAGAGATACATATATACTTTATCTTTTATTATTTAATTTTCAAAGACTGAATTAATTGTTATGTATAAAACATAAACACTTTTTTCTTATCTTTATGTTTATGTTAATGAAAAAAAAATACATTTTTAATTTATGCATTTAATAAATCGTTTCTTATATTATCTCTAGTTCGTTTAGCTAGATTCGAATATTGCTCGTTGTTCAATGAATGTTGTTGTAAGTTTACAGGATTTGCATCATCTTCCAAAAAAACCTCTTGGGTTGGTTCAGGTAATGCAACTCTGAACTTTATACACAGATTGTGGAGTGCACAACAAACGTTTACTATTTGTGCGACCTTCTCAGGCGAATAATGGAGCTTCCTTGCCGCCAAGAGACATCGTAACCTTCCCTTTAGAACACCAAAAACGCGCTCAATTGTTGATCGTGAAATCGAATGTTTTTCGTTGAATTTGCATTCAGGGGATCCTTCAGCTGCCGTTCTGTATGGTGTCATAATCCAAGGCTCCAAGGGATATCCAGAATCTCCTATGAACAGTTTTGAGTAATATTAGATATTTTAATATAAATAAAACTATTGTCTAACTTGCCTAATATCCATGACGTTGTTTCCCCATTTTCAAAACCACGTTGAAGGTAAGCTCTTTCAGCACTAAGAGCCCATATGTGGGAATCATGAGATGCGCCTCCATATCGTGCATTTACCGATCTTATGATCATGTTGTTGTCACATATCTAAAAAATCAGTAGTTTAGAATGAAGATGTCTTTTATAATACATATTTATTATATGGACTATTTTTACTTACCACCATGGCATTAATGCTGTGTTTGAGCTTTCTGTTAAAGAAAAGGTGCTCGTTCGTGGCCGGGCGAATCATTTGTATATGCGTTCCATCTACAACTCCAATTATACCAGGAATTCGCGATTTTTGCCAAAAATAACGTTTTGACTTTCTTTTTTCTTCGTCATTCATTTCAAAATTTATAAGCAGCGGGCAGATGACTCTTTCGATTGAAGCCAAAACATCCGCAAGTATTTTTGACATAGTTTGCTGTGCAAGTCCAGCATGCTTGTCACCACCGATTTGGTTTTGGTAACCTCCAGTTGCCAAAAACTTCAATGTTGCTGATAGCTTAATCATATTTGGAACAGAATTTTGCCTTCTGCGAATACACATATCCGATGATATGTTGTTAAGTAAAAACATGAAACTCTCTTTAGAAAGACGATAGTTTTTAACAAAACTGAAATCAAAATATTATATTTGTATAAAAACACGTTCAAATATTTTAATATGTGAAAATGAAAACCTTTTCTCGCTAAGCTCCATTACGTTAGAGGTGTCTCTAATTCTTCTTCGTTCAATTTGCTCATTTCGTTCCTGATTTTCTTGTAAATCAAACCAAATTGCAACGCTGTCCATTTTGTAATTATTCTTTTGGCTATTTTTGTTTTTCCGTAATTGTGAAGTTTTGTTTGTTTTTTTTTAAGGATTGAGTCTTGTCAAACAGCGCGAGACTCGTTCGAAAGTAGAGTTTTTTTTGAAAAATAGTTGGCATTACCGGCATCCGATTATATTTTCATAGATAGTTCCATTTCAAAGTAGAATCGAAAATAGCTTTCGAATAGAATGGAAAGTAGAATCGAATACTGTGGTAGGGCCCCTGAACCTCTCCATTTCTACATTGTGCCGTTTTTGTTCTTTAAACTGTTCCTTTTGTTGATCATTTAGGCGATCCAATGATCGGTAGACCCTACGGACACTGTTCTGCATTTCTTGATTATGCTCTTTCATTATGGAAAGAGCTTCGCTGACTTTAGCGCAAGGTTCATTTTGTGTTTCCAGCTCCTCCATGATGAGTTATTTTATAGGGTGTTTACCCATCGTTTTTTTTTTTTTGTGCTGCGGAGGAAGTTGGTTGGTCGCCGTTATTGCATGATGCAACGTCGATTTGAAGACGAGCAGAATTTGAATTATTTGCTAATTCTTTCTCTTCTTCTTCAGCCACCATTTCCTCCTCGATTTCATTTTCCTATTCCCTCTCTGCTCTCCTTTTCTTCTCAGAAGGAGGCAATCCAAAGGAATTGGACATGCCTACCCCCTCAACTGCTTCCTTCATTCCAACGAGTTGGAAAATTGCCTCTTCAGTAGGGGAGAGTTTTTAAGTTTTGTTCGGTCCACCTCCTGTTCTCCTTTCGTGCATCTTGTTTGAAGCAGCCTTTTTCGTACGTAACGCTTTTGATCGGTCCAAACCTACATACATAAATTATATTTTTCAGAAGTACGAATATGTTTTAATACTTACCTTTTTCCACTCAAACTCACTCTTGTTTGGTGGTCCTGCGCTGTTGAGTTCAAAGGTGAGCTGCTTCCAAAACGCGACTACCTTCTCTTTATTTTCTTTGATGAAGCCCCTTGCGATGTCTGGTTTTTCCATCATTTTGTTGAGCAGTAAATCGCTTTGCCTTTTGTTGATTTTGCTCCTGAAATAAAAGAAAATATTAACTTAAATTTCCAATTTTTTACCCTACAGTCAATAACTTACATGGTGCTGCTTGATATTCTTCTTTTGTTCGCCTCTAAAAAAGAAATGGAAAATGTATGTGGAAAATAGCAGTATATTCCGCCCGAAACAGTGCTGCCAATAAGGGGAATTTTTCCGAACATCACCAATTTTTCGCCCGGAACTCATGATAAGCGAAAAATGAAATGTCAATTTTTTTCGGGTGGAATATTGTTCGGGCGAAACTCACAATAAGGCTCATTAGGACCGATCTTATTCTGTATTTCTATAAATGACCTTCCACATACTTGTAAACATACATTTAGTTTACTTATATTTATTTTTTTTTTTATTTATTTTTTTTATTTCATTATCCTCATATTACAATTTACAAAATTTCAAAATATTAAATAGTAAATGTTGCAGCTAAAAATAATTGAGGATAGTTAGTGACATTTTGTATTTTTTAACATAGATAGAGGCAAATGTCACATTATAAGAAAATATATTGTGGGGTGAACAAATAATAATAACAATTTAAATATACAAAAACATTAAATATTAAATATTACCCCATGTAGTGCAGCAAAATTTCGATTTCAGTGTGATTAAAGCAAAGAAGCCATTGTTTTACTCTTTTCATAAATGTAAATAAATTAGTTATTAATCTTATATCTACAGGAAGGCGATTGAACAGTTTGCAAGAAAGAATGGAATATGAGTTTCTATAGTAAGTGGTACGAAAGGGTGGAAAGTGGAATGGTTACGAGAGGTTGATATCGGCTCCTTAAGCTATAAGCACCATAGATCGGACTTTGTAAGTAACCACTTCTAATGAAAAATATCTTAAGGACTTTAAAATAAAACATATGTCTAACGGGGAGGATATCTAAGCGTTTAAACAATACCATTGAGTGGGCTAAACGAGAAGAACTGCATATCCTTCGTATAACACACTTTTGAAGTATAATCAGAGGCTGAATTTTATTCAGATAGCTACTTCCCCAACAGCTTATACCGTACTGTAATTTTGAATGAAATATCCCATAATATATTCTTTTTAGTAAATTAAAATGACAGAACTTCTGTAGACGGTAAAGGCACCGAATAGTGGAGAGCAGATATCTTTTCAAACTTGTGATTTGATTTGACCAACTTAAATTCCGGTCAATTATAACACCTAGATACCTAAACTGGTTAACACTTTCAATTTTAAAGCAATTGACATGACAGGGAACACAAACGTCGTAAGATACTTCAGAACATGGAACAGAAAACGAACTATTGAACAGGTTGTACTTTGCACATCTAAAAGCATGGAATATGATATCGATATCCGGATACTCCTGATTAATAAGACTGAAGAACATAAGTTTTGATTTATCGCTTACTATTAGCTTATGTTCAGCAAACCAGATTTTAAGCAATTCAACATCATTATTTATATCCGCCACTAGGTTTAAGGGATTTACGGAACTGTATGCAATACCAAGATCATCAGCAAATGCTCTGACTTTTCCTGTGAATGGTTTACTCTCTAATCCGTAAAAAACTAAACCAGTCAAACAGTGATCAGATATTTGAAGATCAAGGTTGATGCAAGCACAACTATTAGCAGAAATCTTAAGGAAGCGAGAGAATACATGATCAATGCAAGAACCAGCAATTTGTCTAGTAGTCTCATTTACTAAAGAAGATAACCCATGCTCTGCCATAAGTCCAAGATATGCATCTGCCACAGTAAAATTGCTCAGTAGATCTAAATTAAAATCGCCTAAGATAACTAGATTATTCGATCTTACATCACATAAAAAAGTTTGAAATTCATTTAAAAACACATGAACAGATTGTGAATTAAATCTGTACACACCGATGAAAGTGTAATCTTCATTGCATATGTTTAGCGTAGTTTTTATAACATCTGCGCTCACCAAACTAAAGCACTTCACATCACATTCCTCTAAATCATACGAATCTCGTACAAAAAAAACAACTCCACCTGCAGAATACGAATCATTCGGATTTGCAAAAAAAAGTATAGCCGGGTATACTATATTCATTAATTTCATATGAATATATCCAAATTTCAGATACGAAAATGATTTCAGGCATGCTTTTAAAAGATTCCAAGTTGCTTAATAATAAATCGAAATTTTGCCGTAAACTCCTAATATTTTGATGAACAATATAAAGAGATTTTGAATTAAGATAACTAAGAGAAAATAAACAATCTGTAGTTGCAATGGTAATGTTATTGTTTAGAAGATCAAAACTTTCATTCATATTAATAGACATTACAGTATTGAAATTAAATAGCGTCTTAGTCATCAAAAGATCTTATCACAAAAACATCACGATTTTCAACTTTTCTAATCAGAATATTACAATTCCTAAACCATAAATATTTGAATTTTTTAACTGTTTTAAGTTTTTTAGCTGCCATAATAAGTGCACGAGTGTGCTTAGTAAAACAATCATAAATAAATATATTTCTCTTACTATCACCAACAAATAATGAAGAATTAAGCGTTTTTCTCGCATTTTGTTTGCTCTTCATGATCTTCTGTTTAGTATTAAGCGACGAAAGATGGACATGGACACATATGATGTTATCTTCCTGTTTCGATCCACTTGATGATTTCCTTTTAGTAAATCGCTTCACGTAGCATTTCTGGATTTCATCTGGAGTGATGGAGATGTTTAATGCGTCACCGAAAATTGTTTGCACGCAGTCCTCAGCATTGTTGTTATTAGCATCAGGTACACCAACAATCTCAATTACGTTTTCCACCAGTTTCTGCTCTCTCCAGTTTAATTTGTTCTCAAGGGTATTAATCTTTAGTCTGAGAGTTTTGTTCTCTTCTTTTAGTTGTTGTATGGTGCAGAGAAAATTAGAGTTTATGTTTTTTAAACTGACAATTTCCTCATAGAGAAGCTGCATTGTTATCGGAGCGTTGTTTGGATGCAGTTGCTGTTGACTTGTAGTCTCAGTTGCTGTTGCAGATTCAGTCATTTTACTGGTTTGTGGAGGGGTGTATGTGGCCGATTGCTGGCTTGGTGTTTTCGGGCGCCGACTAGTTCCCGTTGCTGCTAGTTTCTTCTCTGAATTCTGTTGTATTAGATGTTGTGGTTGCTGTTGTTCAACCCTATTCTGCTATTCACGTGAATCGTACATTCGATTCACCCACTCGATTCCCTTTGACTCTGCCTTTCCATTCTGCTTTCCATCGGGTAAACTACATTATCCAAACCAATTTGACATTCAAGTTAGCACGTGTTCATGTGAAAATCATTAGAAGTTTATTTTTGAAATTGAAATAAATGTAATCAATTGAATCTCTATTTATGACAATCTTTGGAAGTTGGATAAAGTATTTTGGTTAACTAAAAACAAAAAATATAAACAAACAGATATGGATATTCATTGTGGAAATTATGCTTTAAATTGGTCTCTGTTTGTTGTTCTACCAATAAAAATGAATAATCTTTGTTCATAAGCAAATAATCCCGCAATAAATTAGTTTTTACTTACATTTTATCAACCACCAACCAGAAAAACGATCCATTTACTTTCAAATCCGCATCATTTGACATGCGGATCTGAATTGTATAGGATGTATGCGTTCACGTGAATAAGAGAATACCACGCAGTATTGCCGACATTGACGAGATGAATCCAAATTCAATTCGAATGAATAGTAGAATAGCGTTCAGTGAAAATTGAAGAAAAATTCCCCCCGATGAATAGCAGAATAGGGCTGGTTGTTTAGTCGTGGCCGCGGTTATTTTGAGTTTTTCGGTGTTATGTTGTTGTTCTATGGCGGTAATCGCAGAATACAACGTATTGTTTGGTTGTTGTTGTTGTTGCAGCGACTTTCGACGCAAGGCAGTACACTTATCACATCTATAGTTGATATTGTTTGAGTTCATGTATTCAATATCTGTATCATGTATATTTACACAGGAAGAGTGAAAATACCCGATGCAGTCAGAGCAACTAGTTTGCCTACATCACTACGCTCTATTTTTTCTTCACATATAAGACACTTCATAATTGTATTGAGATAAAATGTATTCTTATTTAGAAAAGAAAATCGCGCACCCCACGACACTTTTCAAAATTACGTCCGCTCTTGTCAACAGTCAAGCAACTGCTGATGATGTGCAAGATATAGAGCGAATTCACAGATGGTCTGTAGAAAATGGACTACAACAAATTTCTTCGTGCACACGCCAACAGGGTCGGCATTCTGTTAAGCGAAACGTTCGATCAAAAACGAAAGAAATTTTCGTTTGCACGAAAGCAAAAAAACGAAAGCCATTTCCTTTACGTTTTCGTTTATTTTGCTTCATGTAACTCTAAAAACGAATGACATTTGCGCTCCGTGCGAAAAGAAAACAACGACAGTTTATTCATTGACGTTTCTCATTTTCTTTGATCGCTAAATTGGTGGTTGTGTTATTCTCATTATGATATATCCAACTTCTCAAAAACGGAAAGAGTTACATGAATCCAACTTTCGCTTTCGCGTGATTTCTATCGTTTTTAGAAAAGCGAAAGCGTTTTTCGTTTCGTTTCTTATAGAATCCCACCCCTGGTAATAGCCTTAGTACAACCTGCCATTACATAGGCTGTCTGCACACTCGAGTCTTTATCGTAACGTAAACTGCAAGTTGGTGCGATATGTGTATGGCCTTCGTAGAAGCGACCACATCTCCATTGATCATCTCAGGAGCTACTTGGATGTTCTCTACAAGATTACATCAACGTCAGAAACTCAATATTTCTTCACAAAATAATATACAACCATTTCCCAGCCTAATTGTCTGCAAGGCTCTCAAGACTATGAATATTATCCCCTTTCGTTACGTGCACCTCAATCCCTTACATTTATTCTTCATCCAAACTGCCGGACTACCTATGGAACTCGTCACCTCCGCAGATTAAAACCATTTCTTATCTCACAAGTTTCAAAAAAGAATACCTATCAAAATATCTTATATCTGTATTCAATAAAAAATAAAGTTTAAAATTTCTGAAACATTAATTGTGGAGCAAAAAATGTCTTATTAATTGAAATTATTATATATATTTTTTAATAAAGGATTCAAAAACATAATTCCGTACAAAAACTTGCTGCACTCAAAAACCTTCTTTGAATTTTGATTATCAACTATCAACTTAGCCGATTCCACCCCTGTATCCTGGGGTGGAATCGGCTAAGTCGATAAAGTGACGTTTAAAACACAAATGCTGCCAATAATCAATCATTTTTTAGTGATCGCTTAACGCAGAGCAAAGAAGAGTTGATAATCAAAAACGACAATCAAAAAAGCGACAATAAACTATCACCTTAGTTGATTCCAGCCCAGTCCCACGCGTAGTATCGAAGATGACTACTAATGTGGTATTCGTTTGGGCTTCTTCAGATTCGTTCTCAGATTTCAGATTTCGTGTGGCTAATCGAACATAAAAACGTCACTTGCTCTTTTTTGTGATAATATTAATGGGATTCGAATATGTGTAGCTTTTCAAAACGTTTCCATTCACTGGTTAAAATTTAAATTAAAACATTCGAAATTTGCGTCCCGATTGATTTTTAAATATTTATACATAAATAATTTAAAAAAATAGATTCACCCGATGCACTGCCTTTCTTTGCTTTAAAACAAATTAACGAAAACCTAAATGTCTTCCACCAGTTGTGAAACTCAAACGCACTTGTGTTGGTAAATCTGAGAAAATATCTAGATTCGCAAAAGTGCTCTGAAATCTGAAAAAGATTGCTTTTTTTTTGTACCAACGAACATAAAAACTGCTCTGAGAGCAAAAAAAAAGTTCTCTGAGAGCGCCCAATCGAATATCCTGAAAACCAGGAAAACCGCCAAATGAAGTAAAGTCGTATAGACCAATTTCCCTTCTTCCAGTCATATCCATAGTTTTCGAGAGAATTCTACTAACGCGCCTACAACCGGTTATAGAAGACAATAATCTTATCCCTGACCATCAGTTTGGGTTCAGAACCAAGCATTCGACGATTGACCAAGTGCATAGAATTACTGACGTAATTGAGAAAGCATTTGAAGAAAAAAAGATATGCTCAAGCGTATTCCTTGACGTCTCACAAGCCTTTGATAAGGTGTGGCATGACGGATTAAAATTTAAATTACGACAAGTTCTTCCCATACGCCTATATGATATTCTGGAATCATATCTCAGGAATAGACTCTTCCGTGTTAGACATGGAAACGAATTCTCTGAACTTAAGGATATCTCGGCCGGCGTGCCGCAAGGAAGTGTCCTTGGCCCGCTTCTCTATCTGTTATATACTAGCGATATACCAAGAGAAGATGGCACTACTCTTGCTACGTTCGCCGACGACACCGCTATCCTAGCAGTAGGTAAACAATTGAAGAAACGACTGCAAAACTGCAAGCCGCACTGAATAAGATAAATGAATGGACGAGGGACTGGCAGAAAGAAACTAAATCTGTTCACGTGAATTTCACGTATAAGAAAACTAATGACTTGCCAATTTTCCTAAGGCCCGAATACCTTTTGCAAACGAGGCCAAATACCTGGGAATGACACTCGACGCAAAGCTGAAATGGAATTCGCACGTGAAAATGAAACGTAAAGAACTCGATATCAAATATAGAGAAATGTACTGCCTACTCGGAAAATATTCCCAGCTCAGTACCGAAAACAAACTGCTTCTATACAAGCAACTGCTAAAGCCGGTGTGGACCTACGGTATACAACGAATACAAAGAACGAAACCGTTCGACTTGGCAAGATAAGATTAACCGCGTCTTAATTGCGGAACATGCAGGATCTTTCATTGGAAAGTAGCCTGTCAAAAGTTGTTATTTCGTTATAGAAAAATTGCTTGATAAGTTATATCTTAGTTGCAGTATCTAACAATCTTTCGAAGGATGGTGTTTTTAGTCAGTAAAAATCTGACACTACTATGAACACGCGCTTGCTATTCTCATAGTGTCTTTGGAAGATTTTCACCTTCCTACCCTCGGTTAAAAAAAAAAAAAAATCACATGAAAATATTCCGCAGCAATTCGTTGTCAGAGAGCTTCGGAAAAAATGTTCCGTGTGGCTGTCAAGCTGCGACAAGGTGCGCTATATGTCGTCCGAGAATTTTTCCGAAAGTTGTATCGGAACGGATACCTCTAATGGAATTTTTCCGATTTCGTACAGATCGGAGAAAATTCCGTTCCGAGCGGATACCTCAATAGGGGTGAATATTTAAAAATAAATGAGAATGCAAATTTCGAATAATTTAATTTAAAATCTAACCAATTCATGTAAAACGCTTTGAAAATCCCACGAAGATTATCACAAAAAAGAGCAAGTGACGATTTTATGTTCGATTAGCCACACGAAATCTTAAATCGAAGAGCGAATTTGAAGAAGCCCAAACGAATACACTATTCGTTCGAATCTCAAATTAATCATGAATAACCTTTGCAGTAGTGATGAGATAAACAAAAGTCAGAGAACTCTTCACTATCTATGTAAATTTCACTCATCAAAGGATGGAGCAACGAATATTGTTGCACATAGGTAAATGTGCAGATCTTTGTATTACCACAGAGTTCTTGATATCTCTACTTTAGAATCGTCGTGTTAAAAGACGATGTACCGGATAAATGCAAGATTCCATCAACGTTCTATTAAATGCTATAAACTCTAAAAACTCTATAACTTTCTGTGTAACTACAAAAGATCTGCTTTTGTCTCAACAGAGAGCAGATAGTGAAATCCTCTAAGTCTAAACTACAAGAAATATATGAAAAACATTTAGAAACATGTTTCCTGCACACAGAGTATTGTGTGTAGCTGGAGTTACAACCCAGTGTATGACTGCAATCCCTGCGTAGTCTAATGCAAAAGAGCATTATTGAATCGAAATCTATTCAAATAAAAACACCACAATAACTTCTGCGAATGTTTTCGAATAAAACCCCGATTCCACATATACAATTTTCTTTTTACTTTAATTCGGTATTTTTAATCATATTACTTATAGGAAAGACGTTAACATTTCTTAATTTGATTTGTTCCTTTTTAAAACGTGTTTTTTTTTTTTTTTGTAGATATAAAAAAAAAATTGTTTGCCTTTTTTATAATTGTTACGCTATTATTTTGCACGACTTTGTTAATACAATTATTATAAAAAATGCTCTTACATGTATGTATATATGTAACACTAAAATAAGGAAAACGTACACAAAACATTGTCCTTTCCATCGAAGAAGAAACGAAAAATGTTTTTTTTTAATAAATTTAAAAAAGAGTATAGTTATGCTTATTTTGACATTCGAACGAATAGCCAATTCTAACGAATTTCTCTATTCGTTCGAATGAACTTTGTCTATTTTGATAGACATTCGTTCGAATTGGCTATTCGTTCGAATGTCAAAATAAACATGAGTATAGTATATATCGCATCCTCAGTGCAATAGAGCGATAAGTCAAAAAATGCTATTTTTTAGATAATGATGTAGAATTGTTGCTTTCAACGGTACTTTTATTTTAAGGGGCTTGCCAATTTGATGTTAAAAAAAATGCCTATGAAAAGGGATACTATACAAAACAAAAAACAATACTATACAAATTTTCGAAGTTGTTCGCATTTTCCAATGCAAAACACAGCTATCACGAAATGTAAGACTATTTTCACCTCAAATGTGACCTTATTTCAGAGCAATACAGAGACAATCCGAAATGACTCTAAAAATAAAGTTTTTTTTTATTATTTTAAAATAAAAAACCTATCCGAAAAAGAAACATTGCGAAATATGTCATTTCAAAATTCATTCATTCTAATGCAAGACAGATATAAAACGAAATATTTTCAATTGGTTTAGTGCAATACAAAGTCAAACCGAAATATATCTCACTGTTTCCTCGATTATTTCCGTGCAAAAGAGCGATAAGTGGCAAAATTTTATTTTTTTCTAGTGCAATAAAGTGATATTCCAAAATTTGGCGGGATTTTTGATTATTCTGAATGAAATTTCTTAAAAGCAGTTCATTTTTAAAAGTGTTCTTGAAAGTTGTTTTGTAATAATTAAAGAAAAAATGGATAATTATCGAAGTTTGGCTATTTTGAAAAAGGTAAGAGTTTATTTCATATAATACGGTGAAAAATAATGGTTATTTTTCTACTTAAAGTGTGTAAAATCGACTTCATCGTTACAGAATTTTGTGGAAGTGATAGAAACGAATTCATGCAAGGTATATGCATTTTAATAGCTTTCTTATTTGCTTCTTGCTTATTAATAATTATCAATATTATATTTATATACAATAGGAATCTAACGTTAAAGGACAGCCAGAAATTAATCTTGTGGGCGAAATCATAAATATGTCTGACGTTGAAACCTATACTTTCGATTCACCAATATCCGAGGTAGTTAAGCACTATCCAATATCCATAATAATAATAATAATATTTATTTGATTTAAATCCATGTGATAGAATGTTTATGATGCTATGATTGAAGAAGATGGGGTTCAAGCTATGGTTGAGACATCGATTGAGTTTGAGATAGTGGAAGATTTTGAGAATGAGATTAAAGGTGAGGCTGAATTTCAATCTTTGGAAGAAGATGGTTAAAATACTGATGAAACCATTGCAGAAGAAGACGAAGTGAGTTAAGTTTTATTTGAGTAATGATTTATCCTTAAGCACCAACATTCGTTAGGCTCTCGATAAAGTTCTGACAAGAAAACGTAACCGGAATACACAAAATCTAGTCGAAATACGGGGAAGTGCTACAAAAACAGGACAATGTTTTCCAGGTAGATCTGTCCAACCGAGCTGCACAGTTAAGTGTTCTTACAAGTGCACTTTTAATTTGACCGCCGAAAAACGTGAAGATATATTTAAGGATTACTGGCGCTTGGGGGACATATCGAAACAAAGAGAGTTTATAAACAACAGTGTCGAGGAAGTCAAACCGAAGTATAGGTTTATTGGGGATGGCTCGAACCGTAAAAACTTTAACTTATCGTACCATTTCCTGCAAGATGGTGTTTCTGTTCGCGTATGTAAACTCTTTTTCTGTAATACTTTAAATATTAGCGGGAAGTCTATCGATACAGCTCGATCTAAGTTTGTGAACCAGATAATTCTACCTGACCTTAGAGGAACACATAAACATCATCATTCTATCTCAGCAGAGCTTCGGAAATCCATGATATCTCACATAAATAGCTTTGAGCGTATAGAGTCTCATTATTTGAGACAACAGACAAAGCGGGAGCACATTGATGGAAGCTTAAATATAGCTCAATGTATAGGATGTACAAAGAGAAATGTATAAAAGATGGTACAGAATTTGCAAAGCAACATGCTTACGAAACAATTTTTAATTACAATTTCAATATTGTTTTTTTCAAGCCTAAGAAAGACCAATGTATTCAGTGCTTTCAGTTTGAAAATTCAACTCAGGAAGAGAAAACGGCTCTACAAGAAATTCATTCCAAACACGTCCAAGAGAAATATTTATCGCGAAAACAAAAAGAACTAGACAAGAAAAGATGTGAAACAAAAAAAAACCTTAAAAGTTGTTTGTATGGACTTGCAGGCGGTAATGCCAGTACCATGTGGCGATGTCTCATCTTCTTTTTATAAAAGGAGGTTGCTTTGCTTTAATTTTACTATTTTTGAGCTATTTTCAAATGAAGGGTTTTATTTTTTGTGGCATGAGGGCATAGCACACAGAGGATCTGATGAAATTGGATCAAGTCTTATGATCTATGTGAGTAAATGTCTCGGTCTAGAACACCTGTGTATCTGGTCGGACAATTGCTCTGGACAAAATAAAAGTAAGTATATCCTGTCTTTATTAATTCAACTGGTACAGATTTGCGATATTAGATCCATAACACAATAATTTTTGATCGTCGGCCACACCCAAAATGAGGGCGACAACATGCATTCGCTGATAGAAAAGAACAAAGCCAGGTCCCTAAAATCAGGTCCGATTTTTAATTGCGATTAGCTTATACCTATCATTCAGTTGGCCAAAAAAAACTAAACCACTTTATAAGGTCCATCAGCTGCAAACGAATGAAGTGTATGATCTCAAAGATTAGGGCACAAAAACAGGAAAAAACTTCCAGAAAAACACAGGTGGCGAAAAGGTGGTATGGGCTGACATTAAGGAACTTCTGGTGGAAAAAGAAAATCCTAACTTCCTTTTCGGACGCCAGTTATAAATCCTTTAAGGTCTCGAATGAACCTAAGTTCATTACATTAAGGCCAGCCTACCCTCATGGTCCCCCAAAGATACCAACAGCAAGGAAAACAGATTTTATGGACCTATGTAAGCTAAACTCTATTACAGCTTGCCATCATCAATTTTTTAATAATTTGGAAGGTGAAGAAACAGATAGACCCAAGCCGTCTGTTGTAAAAAGGAGAAAACCTGGAGCCTAAATGTAGGTACCTACTTACTCAGATTATTTATTCATAAAATAAAAATACAAAATTCGTTTTAGATATTTAACTTATAGGTATCTATTTCGAGTTAGTCCTGTATTGCACTGGAAATATTTAAAAATCAGAGGGAAACATTTGGACTTATCGCTTTATTGCACTAAAATATTTTTTACTACCATAAACTATCTGAAAAAACTACTTTATTTATAGTAAATTAAATATTTAAATAAAAGCTGTTGTTAAAAATTCAAATTATTGTTTTCTTCTTCTAATTCCGTTGCAGCATTATGAAATATAATTTTGTACGGTAAGTTACAAACAAATTTTTATCTTCAACCTTTTAGATAGCGTTTTCTCGAAACTGTGTTTTTCGATATATCGCTCTATTGTACTGAGGGTGCGATACATAGTATAGATACTATACAAAAAAAAAAAGTTTTTACTTGACAAAAATATGATCTCTTATGTTTGTTTTGTCTCTTATGTTAAATAAACCAGAAATAATAATTACACATAATAAAAATATTTTGGTTTGTTTTTGGAAGATAATGTGAGTGAAAAAACGTTTTTTTTTTTAATGTTTTGTTTAGACTAAAAAATATTTATTTTCCAAAGTTGTCTATTAATATTATTATTTTATTTATAACGTTTAACTATAAGGTTTTACCTTTATATCCAGCTAAGGATGAAGGAGATCCAATTTGCTTTAAATTGCTACTTGAGAAATTTTGGAATCTTTCAACCAATATTGTTGGCTTTTTTGTAATTTGGAATTTTTGCTTGTTTGACAATTACACACATATACAAAACAACTTGTGTAGTGTTCGTGGTTATAAGGATAGATCTGGAGTGTGCACAATTTATTAACATTATGATTTCATAGCTTGCGTTTTAATTATTTCATACATATAAATTTATCTCTTACTATTTTGTTTGTTTTTGCACTTAACGTAAGACGTTCACAAAAATGCTTACTTTTTTATTGTATGCGTAACACACATAAGTTTAATTTTTTATTTAAAAAAATTTGCTGACGTTTTCTTTTTATTTATTTATTTATTTATTTATGTTTTTTTTTTTTTTTTTTTTTTGTATTATTAAATTGTTTTTGATTCTTTAATGAATTAGTTTTGTTTACAAATTATTGATATTGATTTAATATAAGTAATTTTATTGTAAATGATTTATAGGAGGACACAGATTGGTTTTTTCTTTTCTTTTTGTTTCTTCTCAGGAGATTTCTTATTAATTTGTCGAACTAAATCATAGAAAATCTGTGGATGAAAAAAATGATGATGATATTTATTATATTGATTGTTAGAACAAATAAATATTATATAAAGTAAGATAGAAGTTATCAGCCAAAGAGGTTTGGGACGAGTGGCAGTAAAATGTAATAGATGTTGGTCAACTTAAGCCAGGAAAGTAAAGCTTGAAAACATCTCATATTAGCAGCTAGCTCCTTTGCCAGTTTGCCCTTATTTAAATTGATTCTTTCACCCTTTGAGAGATGGCTGGGTTCAGGAACTGCAGTCAGTGGTTCGCCTATAAGAAAATGTGCGGGGTTAATGGGTTTAAGTCAGAGTTGGACACAGAACAAAGAGGACGAGAATTTAAAATAGCTTCTACTTGACTAAGGACAGTGTATAACTCTTCAAAGGTTAATATGGAGATCCCGATAACGCGCCGCAAGTGCAGTTTTACTGACTTTACGCCAGCCTCCCACAGTCCACCGAAGTGTGGAGAGGAAGGAGGTATGAAATACCATGATATGCCATCCTTGGCCAGTTCAGTAGCGATGATGTCGTTGTAGTTTTGTGCCATCACTAATCTATGCATCTCAGATAGGCACCGACGAGCTCCTTGGAAATTCGTCCCGTTGTCGCTGTATATGTTTGCGGACTTGCCGCGGCGAGATATTAATCTACGCAAAGCTGCAATAAAGGCATCCGTGGTGAGATCACTCACCAGCTCCAGGTGGATGGCTTTCGTAGACATGCACATGAACAAGGCGATGTAGGCCTTTGACGTCTTCGGATTGCGACAACGGGACAATTTTTTTTGACGTTAGTGGGCCGGCATAGTCGAAACGGAGTTTTGTGGACGAACTGTCGGGTTTGAGGACCGCGTGATGAGGGAGATAAATTTGTTGCGAAGGGTTTGTATTTAGTTTATCGCGAGGAATTTCTTCCATATGTCCAAGTTCGAGATACTCCCGCATGAAGTTGGTGTCTGCGACAACATAGGCATTCGCCCAAAATTAACGAAGAACACATCAGCGATCATCCTCGCTAACAGCAGCTGCAACGATGGAAAATGCTATCGTCTGGCTAGCGGTTGTTGCGACCGACTACTTACATACATACGAGCATACGAGCAAGCACCATCCGATGATGGAGCAACGACGATGGAAAATACCATCGTCTGCCTAGCGGTTGTGGCGGCCGGTTACCTACATACATATGGGCAAGCACTATCCGATGCCGGCAGCAACGAGGATAAAAACAACATCGGCTGTGTAGCGGTGGTAGCGACCGACAACCAGCACAGCGCACACGAGCAGGAGCGACAAGTTGCGGTAGTTGCGACCGATGTGCAGCAAGCACTGTCAGCGATAAGAATTCGATTGTCAACCTTCACCACTCGTCAACTTAACTTCATCAGAGCAGCAGCGAGCAGTTTTTCCCCAACAGTAATATAAAATACAGTCCACCCTTTTATCAACATGTTAACATCAATTATTTGTAATAAAT
This sequence comes from Cheilosia urbana, assembly GCA_946477585.1. NCBI lineage: Eukaryota > Metazoa > Arthropoda > Insecta > Diptera > Syrphidae > Cheilosia > Cheilosia urbana. The sequence goes on from OX297857.1 coordinate 9,700,464, forward strand.
AAACCCTTTTTAAAAAACAAACTTTGCTATCGAAACATTGGTCAATCGAGCCAAATAATTAGAGCCAGTGCGGTACAATAACAAATATCCAAATAGAGCAGTGCGTTATAAAAGAGCAAATGCAGCCGATAGGGCAAAATTAAGTGCAAGTGCAGTTGAGCTAAAGTTACGAGCAAATTGTGCAGTGCAGCCGATAGGGCGAAATTAAGTGCAAGTGCAGTTGAGCTAAAGTTACGAGCAAATTGTGCAGTGCAAGTGCAAGTGCAGTCGAGCTAAAGTTACGAGCAAATTGGTGCAGTGCAGCCGTGAGTTAAGTATCCATAGCAAAACATATTGAGAAAAAAGATAACATTATTTGTATTCAATGATATCTTTAGTCTCTAGTACAGTCTTGCACACAACGCTACAATGATAACATATGTAAAAGAGATAATATCGTTTGTATACAATGTTGGAATATTATCTCTTCTTCATTATCAAGCAAGACGATTGTACGCTTGGGTCTCCTTGTAGATAGATAAGAAAAGTATATAAATACGACTGTATGATGAATTTATCAACAGTCTTATTGTAACTACATAGTAGCCTTAAGCTCCTTTTAGAATTAGTAAAAAGTATTTCAATAATAAAGGACATAGTTCCAAATAAATATTGTTTAATTTTAAAAGTAAGAAACAAGTGTTTTAATTGGCGATCCTGCCAGGAGGTTAAATATACTTTTTAACTTCAATCGAGCGGACCTCGGGAACAAGTAGTGAAATCTAGTATAAACAGAACACTCGCGTTACCGGTTACAAGAATTACCTAGCATAGCAGGTACAAATATAGCTTCTTCGTACGAAGCAGCAAAGCAATTCAGTGAAAGTGTATATGTGGAGAAAAAAAACACACAAATTCGACGACAACAGACACGAGTTCAAAATGGAACAACTCGCAGTATTAATGGCAAGATTAGAAGCTTTAGAAACCAGGAGCAACACAGTAACACAAACCCTAGAGCACACACGCACAGAGAATGCAAGGTTAGCAGCAATAATAACTAACCAAAATCAAATAAACACTAATTTAGAAACAAAACTAAATGAAGTAAAATCTGGATTAGGCATAGTACCAAACATACCTGTGCTAGAGGAAATAAGAACCACATATACAGATGGTAGTGAAATACAGTTAGACGCATTTAAAAGCCTACCTATTTTCAACGGCGATCAATCAAATTATCGGTCGTGGCGCGAAGAAGCATCCAGATTAATGGACAGCATTAAAAACTTCAAAACACACAGTAAGTACGCAGCAGCATTGACTATAGTGAAAAGTAAAATACAGGGTGCAGCCGCGAATGTGTTAACTAATTATAACACAATTTTTAATTTTGAGGCGATACGTAACAGATTAGATTATACGTACTCTAATCAAGAACCTCTATACGTGCTACAAGACATGATGAAAGCCATCACGCAAAAAAGAAGCACACTGTCTGAATACCACGACGAGATAAATAAAAATCTCAATTTAATAATATCAAAAATCACTATGTCAGGTGATCCGCCGAATATAATCGACAGACTAATTAAAAATGCTAACGACGACGCAGTTCGTATATTCATTGATGGTATGAGTGACAACTTTACAAGAGGATCATTATATTCAGCTACAATAAATGATCTAGAACACGCATTCGCAATTGCTCGCAGAATAGAACATGATAATGTGCACAGGCATTTACATCTCACTCAGGATAAGCACCACAAAAATATGCCACATGAACGCAGAAACGAAAGAAGACCAAATTATTCGAGCCAAACAACGAATTATCAACCCCAGAAGCAATACGATAATATGCAGCAACACAATCAAGGACCACAGCCGATGGAGATAAACTCGAGACAAATTGTACATGCACAGCGACAAAATTGGAATCAATACAAACCCGATGTATATAATCCACCAGCGAAACGTGAACACAGCGGGAGTTTCAACACACACAACAGACCGCAACGATCTTATCAGCAGAACTTCAAGCAGCAGAGAGTAAATAACTCCCGACAACAACGCAGAGACGATGTCAGCAGTACATATGCAGAAGCAGATGAAACGGAATGTATGGTAAATAATAACATAAGAATAGATCATTTAAACTAGTAGACGGGTTGCCCTGCTTAAATTTAACTAGTACTATTTCTAAGAAAATTTATAAAATTCTTATTGATACTGGTGCAACCCATAATTACATTAATAGAAAATGCGATTCTAGCAAAAAAATTAAAATTAAACCTATAAAAATAAAAACAATGCATGGTTATTCTATGGTAGATACAAAGAAAGTAGTTAGGATATTAAAGAAAAATATAACATTTTTTGAATTAGAGGATATTCAGTCTTTTGATATGATATTAGGATATGAAGGACTTAAAGTTCTAAACGCGGAAATAAATTTCAGTAATATGACTCTAACTACCATAAGCAGTGTCGAATCTATTCAGAAAATTAATTACATAATTGGGGAAAATAATATTTATAAAGCAGACATAGATAGACTGATGAAGATTAATAACAGCATAGGACCGTTACCCTTTACAGATACTATAGAAGCAAGCATTAGGACGACCAATGATAATCCGGTTTATGTTAAACAATATCCATATCCCATAGCAGATAACGAATTCGTAAACAAAGAAATACAGAAACTCTTACATGACGATATAATAGAAAAAAGCCATAGTCCTTATAACAGTCCCATATGGACAGTACCTAAAAAAGGTTTGGACGAAAAAGGAAAACCAAAACGGCGCATGGTTGTTGATTTCCAAAAACTTAACGCTCACACTGTAACAGACAGATACCCCATTCCGGATGTCAACATGACAATTCAAAATTTAGGTAAAGCCAAGTACTTTACAACATTAGATTTGGAGTCAGGTTTCCACCAAATTAAAATCAAAACAGATGATAAAGAAAAAACAGCTTTTGCTATAAATGGCGCAAAATATCATTTTAAACGAATGCCTTTCGGGCTCAAAAATGCACCAAGCATATTTCAGAGATGCGTGGACGACATTTTGAGAGACTTTGTAGGTAAATTCGTACACGTTTACATTGATGACGTATTGATATATTCTTCATCTGAGGAAGAACATATACAGCACATAAGTCAAGTATTCGACGTACTCAATAAAGCCACATTAAAAATATCTGATGAGAAAAGTAAGTTTTTTCAAGAAGAAGTAGAATACTTAGGTCACATAATCAGACATGGTAGAATCACTACGAACCCTGAGAAAATAGCAGCTATAGAAAATTTTCCAGTCCCACAAACGGTAAAGGATTTGAGAGGATTTTTAGGTCTTACAGGTTACTATCGTAAGTTTATAAAAGGATACGCAAGCATAGCCAAGCCCCTGACATTATATTTACGAGGAGATAACGGTAAAGTAAACAAAAAACAAAGTAAAAATATTAAGTTAAATCTGAATGATTCAGCATTAGAAGCGATTAGAATTTTAAAAAATTATTTGAAAGAACAAGTCGAACTTTTTCAACCGGATTATAGTAAACCATTCGAGCTTACTACTGATGCATCCAACATAGCTATTGGAGCCGTACTAAGTCAGAATAAGCAACCTATACACTTCTTGTCAAGAACACTGAATAAGACAGAAGAGAACTATAGCACAAACGAGAAAGAGCTATTAGCGATCATATGGTCCTTACAAAAACTCAGAAACTACATATATGGTATAGCAGACTTAACCATATATACCGATCACCAGAGCCTTATATATTCTGTATCAGAAAAAAATCCCAACACAAAGCTGAAACGTTGGAAGGGAATCATTGAAGACTTTGGAGCAAAATTAGTTTATAAACCAGGAAACCTAAATCTTGTAGCTGACGCATTATCACGTCAACGCATAAATACTTCTACCATAGAAACAGCACATTCAGCTGAAAGTTCTTCTAATGATATAATAAAAACTGTGAATCAGCCTTTTAATGCATACACTGCACAGTTCGAACTTATTGAAGATATAACAAATAATATCGAAACACAAATCTATTTTAGTAACAAAATAAGACTCATAATAAAGTTTAAGGACAAAGACTCTTTACTAAGGCAGATGAAAGAAGTTATACAACCCCAAAAGATTGTAGCTTTGCATACGAAATTTGAAAACATATACAAATATGGTGAAAACATAAAAAAAGAATTCCCACTAGTAAGATTTATATTCACACCAAGAAAACTTCAAGACGTGACAAATTTGGAGGAACAACTAAAACTTGTAAGGGTAACTCACGAAAGAGCACACCGAGGGTTACGTAACAATATACAAGAAATCTCAGAGAAATATTACTGGCCCGATCTAAATAAACAAGCAAAGAGTTTCAACAGAAAATGCATAGCATGTCTATTTGGAAAATATGAAAGAAAACCTATCAGAGAACCTCTGAATAATTCAGAAATACCAACACATGTGGGAACACACATTCATATGGACATATACTTCAACGACAAGTATACTTTCCTTGTAACAGTAGATAAGTATTCTAAATATACAATCCTTCGGGAAATCGAAACTCGAAACAGACTGTACGACGTTATGGAAGAGGTCTTATCTAATTATTTCCCAAAATGTGAACGACTCATGACAGATAACGAGAAGGGATTCAAAACAGAAATGGTGAACCAAATGTGTTTGAAATACAACATAACTAAAGTAGAAACTCCAGTATACAGATCGACAGCGAACGGTCAGGTAGAACGTGTAAACGGTACAATAACTGAACTGTCTAGAATATTCACAATTCAGAATAAAACAAGACTTATCGAAGAAATATTTAGAACAGTGCGTGAATTAAATAATTCTATACACTCAGTTACCGGTTTGAAACCTAGAGACATTTTCTTTAATCAAAATAAATATAGCAATAGTGAAATTATAATAAATAAACTAAACTCAGCATCCAAAAAAGTGATCGAACGTCTAAATAAAGGAACTCGACACAGAGAGTATAAAAAAGGAGATAAGATAATGGTAAGAATCACAGGTCTTAGAAAGAAATCTAACGCCAGATACATAACAAGAATAGTAGAAGAAGATAAAGGAGACACTGTAATCTCTAAAGAAGGAATAAAAATTCACAAGGATAACATAAAGAATTATCATTTTTCAGATGACGAAAATATTAATATTCCTAACATTACTAGGAATTGTACAGAGTCAAGAAGGGCAAGGAAACGTTCAAATAACTGAGTTACTAAACAAGAAGTTTATACTTACGCAAACAGATGACGTGTATTTATTCAAAGAACAAACTTATTTGTTACATGCCACCAACCTGACTTCGATATTTCAACCTTACGTAAATATCGTAACTAGTAAATATCAACCTACACAAGAAGAAAAAATTTGGTTAAGTAAAATTAAGAATTTAGCAGACCAATTACAAGAACATACTAGGCATACTAGATCAATTAACTTTTTAGGAACAGCTTTCAAATATGTGTTTGGTAATCCTGACCATTATGACTTAGTTAACATAGAAACGAGTATAAATAATCTCATAGAAAACAATAATAAACAAAAAACTATAAATTCTAGATTTGAACAAATTTTGCAACAATTCGAAGGTCAGAGCCTTAAAGAACATTTAGTAATAGAACAAGTGTACGAACAATTATTATTATTGACCAGAACAATTAATGCAGCAAAAAATAATGAATATTTATCAGAAAGCCTAGACTTAGATGACATTAAAAATATTATTCAACATGAAATAATTCAAGTACCCATAATAAATATACTTGAGTACTCTAAAATATTATTAGCTAGAACTGATGAATTCTTCATCACAATATATAAATATCCAGTTCTAATTAAATCATGTAAATTGTATAAAGTAACACCTTTAAATTCAAAACATGGAAAAATCATTACAGATAAAACAATTGCCTTATGTAACCAAACTTATTTAAGAACAAGAAATTGTCAAAATCATCTAAGTAAAAACATTTGTGAAATTAACTTTGAAGAAGAAAATTGTCTTATTCCACTTTTAAAGAATATAACTTCAAAATGCAACATTAAACAAGAATACGATTACGACTTAGAAATTGAATCCGGTGTTATGTTATTAAGCGGTAAGCATAAGTTAAATAATCAAACAATTAATGGTATAAACTTAGTTACTTATGAAAATACTATAAATCTAGACGATAAAATATACAAAAACATGCATAAGCAAATTAAAGAAGTTATATTAAGAAATCATAATTCAGAGTCTTACATCGACCAAATAATTAAAGAAGATACAATGTACAAATTCGATAACATAGATACTTTAAAAAAACTAATTATTCCTTTTGAAGAAAAACCGATATTATCAACTATATACACAATTGTAACACTGATTGTTATTCTAGCATTTACGTACGTAATGATAAAAACTATACAATGTATAACAGATCGTCAAAAACAAAAAAAGATTGACGCATATAACAAAACTTATGAAAGAGAAATGTTAAAAATAGCGTCGAAAAATCGGGACGATTTCGTTTAACAAGGGGGGGAGTTAAGTATCCATAGCAAAACATATTGAGAAAAAAGATAACATTATTTGTATTCAATGATATCTTTAGTCTCTAGTACAGTCTTGCACACAACGCTACAATGATAACATATGTAAAAGAGATAATATCGTTTGTATACAATGTTGGAATATTATCTCTTCTTCATTATCAAGCAAGACGATTGTACGCTTGGGTCTCCTTGTAGATAGATAAGAAAAGTATATAAATACGACTGTATGATGAATTTATCAACAGTCTTATTGTAACTACATAGTAGCCTTAAGCTCCTTTTAGAATTAGTAAAAAGTATTTCAATAATAAAGGACATAGTTCCAAATAAATATTGTTTAATTTTAAAAGTAAGAAACAAGTGTTTTAATTCGTGCTAAGGCAAGATAAAAAAAAATAAATAAAAAAAACAACCAGTGCAGTGCAGCCGTACCGAAGCGACAAAAATAAGGGATAAAAACATTTCAAAAGAGCTCGATTCCTTGTGTGGACGCAGCGTTTCCGAAGGGTCGACCTGAACTGCTGCGAGTCACACACGGTCTTACGGTGCGAGCGAAATTTACGCAAAACGTTAGACAGTGCCTCAAAATAAACCAGCGCAAGTGCAACAAAAATCTCGAGACAGAGCAAGTGCAATGGGCGACCTAGCAAAGAGAGATATGTTCCGTGCGTCAATACTACGAATTTCGAACGAGAGATCGGTCGAAAGACCAAACAATGCGCAATACAAGGAGAGGACTACCATGAGCACGCTAAGCAGCGGAAAGAGAAGCGGGGCCCCACCAAAGTGTCCTTTGTGCAAAGCGCCGCACCCATTGTATCGCTGCAGTGATTTTTTGGCGCTATCAATACAAAGCAGGGGCGAAAGAGTACGCAGCTGGAAGCTGTGTACCAATTGTCTCAAGAGCGGGCATATAGCACAAACCTGTAAATTGTGATTGTGAATGATTGTGCATTATTAGCCACGGCGTGCATCAAGGTAAGGATTGGAGCAGGACAACCGATTGAGGCAAGGGCACTCCTAGATTGCGGGAGTCAAATCAGCCTCATCACTGAAAGGTGCGTCCAGAGAATGGGCATTAGAAGGCGCAAGTGCGATTTCCAAGTGCAAGGAATCGGTCCCAACGCCGGTGTGTGTATCACAGGAACCGTATACGTCAGTCTATCATCACGCATTGAGCCAACGTTTGCAATGAACTGCCAGCTGTTCATTATCGCGAAGATAACTTCATATCTCCCCACCAGAGATTTACCGCAAGTGCAATACGCGGCTGTGAGCGAGCTGAAACTGGCCGACGAAAACTTCAACAAACCGGCCAAAATAGAGATTCTACTTGGGGGCACAAGTATGGGCAGATATTATCAAGAGCAACATCAAGAAATACAAATCAGGACTGACGGCGCAAGACACGAGCTTCGGTTGGATATTGTTCGGCCAGATGCAACCGAATCCAGTGCAAGCGTTTCGAACCACGCTATTAGCGACAGAATCGCCAGCTCAACGAGCTGTTGAGAAAATTTTCGGAGATGGAGGAGCTGAGCGAACCAAGAGCAAAATCGGCGGATGATGAATGGGTCGAAGAATACTTCAAGAGCACATACTGGCGCGACCCATCCGGACGATATGTTGTCACCATCCCCATTAACCCACACGCACAGACATTGGGCAGTTCCAGAGCAGTCGCCATGAAACGATTTCTCCAACTAGAGAAGAGACTAAGTGCAAATAGCGAGCTGAAGGAGAAATACGTCAACTTCATGCGCGAGTACAAGCAGTTGGGCCACATGGTGGTGGCCACCAGACCACCTCGGACAGACAAGTGCGCATACTACATACCTCACCGTTGCGTCTCGAAGAAATTTCGTGTCGTCTTCGACGCATCATGCAAAAGCGACAATGGCATATCGCTGAACGACGTGCAGTTTCACGGACCAAAACTCCAAGATGACCTTTCAACAATACTCACCCGCTTCCGCAGTTACAAGGTAGCAGTCAGCGCTGACGTGCGGAAAATGTTTCGGCAGGTGCGCGTCGACCCGGAGCAATGGGATCTCCAGAGAATATTTTGGGGAGAAAATCCCGATCAAGAGCTAAGCGAGTACTGGCTAACCGTCGTCACCTATGGCATGGCGTCCAGTAGCTTCAACGCGGTTAGAGCCATGGTCCAATGCGCGTCGGATAACGAGCAGGCATACCCCCGAGCATACGAAGCCATAACCAAGAACTTCTACATGGACGATATGCTTACTGGAGCGGATTCAGAGCAAGGAGCAGTTGAACTGACCCAGTCTATAGTAGAGTCACTGGCCAAAGGCGGTTTCGAACTGGACAAGTTCACTTCAACGAGCGAGCAGATGCGAGCAGCCTTTCCGGGCACAGAAAACCCAAGCGCAGAGCACACCTTCCCCGAAGAGACCGGGACTTCAATACTAGGCCTGGTATGGAACTCTTCAACGGACGAGATACGGTTCAAGGTGCAATCGGATGAGGCGGAGAGCAGAGCCACAAAGCGCAACATCGTAAGTGCAGTCGCAAGGCTATACGATCCAAATGGCTACCTCGCGCCCGTAATCATAAGTGCGAAGATCATTATCCAGGACCTGTGGCGATCTGGAGTGCAGTGGGACGAGCAACCACCTACAGAGCATGTTTCCAAATGGGAAAATTTCCGCCAGCAACTCAAACACCTACCGTCACACCGAAAAGCTGGTCAAAATTCAATTTACTAAAAAGTGAAATCAAGAAGTAAAAGTTTACTATAGCGTAACCTAAATATACATGGGTCAACGCGCTGCAGCTTTTTTTATTCTTCTTCATCGTGCGTTGTGATAAACTGAGTTCAAAGTTAACGGTTTGGATTTTTGGAATTTGTTCTTTGCATGCATGCAATTTCGTTAGTCTTCCTCTGTAAGTGATTTCAAGTTTTTGTGATATCAATCTTAATTTTTTTTTAATGGGGAGTTCTACTGTGGGTATGTATTGACATATTAAATGCATTTTTGGAAATCGTGTGTAGTTGTTTTTGTTTCAATACGGGTTCAAACGCTATACAGTAAAAAGATGTCGTATTGCTTTCAATTTTTTTAAGTTTTAATAATTTTAGTATAGTATACCGTGTTATTCTGTGGTTGTTTGCACTTAATAAGTTAGATTGAATATTTGTCATTGTAATGCAAAAAGATTTGGCTGCTACTAGCTGCTACCCGATATTTTATAAACGTTTTAGTTTTTCGATTTCGTGTGAAAAAAAAAAACACTCATACGCCATACAATGGTTTTAATGATAAGTTATTCCAATTTTACTATACTGTTTTAATTTTTTATTGTATTCGGAATAAAAACATACACTGAGATATTTTTTAAGTGCACCAAAAATGGTGTGTTAGGGGTTGGGGCTGGGAGGCGCTTAACTTATGCCTTTTTATTGTGTAAAAGTAAGCATTTTTAAGTTCAATTCTTAATACATCGCATTCTTAGGATCATCTGGTTCGAGAGTTGTGACTTAAAAATATTTATTTAATATTATGGAGGAAAGTGGAGAGGTCGATATGAACCAAAACTTAAATTATTTAAAACAGTTTTTGTTGTTTTTTCGAGGGAACAACTCTTGACAACAACTTGTAGACACAGTCACTTTGGTAGGAATGATAGCTATTTGGAACTACACCACTAATTCATCATCAGACTCCTTTGAAGTGATTGTTTGAATAGTTTTCGACAACATAGGCATTCGCCCAAAATTAACGAAGAACACATCAGCGATCATCCTCGCTAACAGCAGCTGCAACGATTGAAAATGCTATTGTCTGGCTAGCGGTTGTTGCGACCGACTACTTACATACATACGAGCATACGAGCAAGAGCAAGCACCATCCGATGATGGAGCAAGACGATGGTGGTTGTGGCGGCCGGTTACCTACATACATATGGGCAAGCACTATCCGATGCCGGCAGCAACGAGGATGAACAACAACATCCGCTGTGTAGCGGTGGTTGCGACCGACAACCAGCACAGCGCACACGAGCAGGAGCGACAACAGCAGCAGCAGCAACGGGTACGGCACCGTGGGGGTAGCGGTAGTTGCGACCGATGTGCAGCCAGCACTGCACTTTTCTTTTTTTTTACCGAGGGTAGGTGAAAATCTTCCAAAGACACTATGAGAATAGCAAGCGCGTGCTCATAGTAGTGTCAGATTTTTACTGACTAAAAACACCACCCTTCGAAAGATTGTTAGATACTGCAACTAAGATATAACTTATCAAGCAATTTTTCTATAACGAAATAACAACTTTTGACAGGCTACTTTCCAATGAAGGATCCTGCATGTTCCGCAATTTAGACGCGGTTAATCTTATCTTGCCAAGTCGAACGGTTTCGTTCTTTGTAGCCGGCGCAATAAATTGTTCTCGTCCAAAATTTGTCGGACTGTATTGTTGACATGTCCGATTAGTCGGTTTCTATGCTTTCTCGCGAAGCTTCTAGTTTCAGCTTCAATTGTCGGAATTTCGAGATCCCTGTGGATATCGTCGTTTCTAATATACCATGGTGCTTGTACAATTTCTCTAAGCACTTTATTTTGAAAAGTTTGTAGAATATTGGCATTTCTTTTCTTGGTACAACCCCAAAGTTGTATACCGTTGGTCCACACTGGCTTTAGCACTTGCTTGTATAGAAGCAGTTTGTTTTCGGTATTGAGCTGGGAATATTTTCCGAGGAGCCAGTACATTTCTCTATATCTGATATCGAGTTCTTTACGTTTCATTTTCACGTGCGAATTCCATTTCAGCTTTGCGTCGAGTGTCATTCCCAGGTATTTGGCCTCGTTTGCAAAGGGTATTCGGGCCAAGTTTTGGAAAATTGGCAGGTCATTAGTTTTCTTATACGTGAAATTCACGTGAACAGATTTAGTTTCGTTGAGGGCGATCCGCCAGTCCCTCGTCCATTCATTTACCTTATTCAGTGCGATTTGAAGTTTTGCTTTCTTCAATTGTATTACCTACTGCTAGGATAGCGGTGTCGTCAGCGAACGTAGCGAGAGTAGTGCCAACTTCTCTTGGTATATCGCGAGTATATAACAGATAGAGAAGGGGCCCAAGGACGCATTCGATTGTCAACCTTCACCACTCGTCAACTTAACTTCATCAGAGCAGCATCGAGCAGAGCAATAGAGCAGCGAGCAGTTTTTCCCCAACAGTAAAATAAAATACAGTCCACCCTTTTAACAATATGTTAACATCAATTATTTGTAATAAATAAACCCTTTTAAAAAACAAACTTTGCTATCGAAACAGTTGGAGTAAAGGAGATGTAAGTCGGGATTGTTTCGAAACCGGCGCTCCATTGAATGCATTCGTGAAACTGCCGACTGGAGGGTATTTGCGAATCTTGGGGACGGGTTTTTAAATGGTAAAGACACGACATATTTTCCGTCTGACGCGCGAGATAATGTTTTTCGAAAATGTTCTTCAGCTGGATCATTGAAGGATTCACGAGCGTTATGAAGAGAGACTTCTTCCAACTCCCAAAACCGCTGAAAAAGAACATCTACATCTCCCTCAATTTTTTTTTTTTTTTTTTTCAAATTCGTCATTTTGTTTTCCTATCGGTGTTATGTCAGTTTAAAATCCGTATAACATGTAAAAACGTACAAAAAATATAAAATAAATGCTGCCAACCGCTACCAACCAAGGGGCAATGTGATTGAATTCGGCAATACCACATTTGAACATAACTGAATGATATTGGTAAGTTATTACTATCGCTCTCTAGTCTGTAACGCACGCGTTATTGATCTGCTCTCTATAACAATGCATTCAATGTGCTTTAAATGTTTAAATCTAATAACAAACAGTGAATTCCTATCTTGTGGTGTTTGCGATTTAAGTGCACATATAAATTGTTGTTCGATTCATATAAACGATGAGTTATAAAAACAAATGCTAACATTTTCTTTAAGTGTGAAAAATGTATAAATACCCCACTGCTATTATGCATAAAAAAATGAATGACCTTTCTATTTTCTTGCAAAATAACATCAAAAAAAGATTGGCTTATCATCGTTAGAATCTGTTAAATCTAAAAGCTCATTAATAAAATCGAATTCTAATACAACGCCCTTGAATATCAGTCGAGACATTCGTGATTCAACTCGTGTTCAAAGAAATTCAAAGTTCGTCGAACCTACAAAACAACTACCCATGGATCGTCGCGCTGCTAATTCAGCTTCTCCTTTTACTCGCCTTTCTTCAAAAGCGAGCAAATGCACTCCAACTAATTATCGTGCTATTGCTACTACTAGTGCATTGAAGAAAAACAAAAAAGAGAAATTAATGTCATCTTCTTCTCCAAATATTTCCGTTGCTGTGAGTGATACCTTTGCCTCTATAACTGCTTTGATGTCGTCTTCAGCTGACGCGATTGTTCTCAACGGTGATCTGAATTCACCCGCTCTCCCGATTGCTGCTGCTGGTGCTGGTGCTGCTATTGCTGATGTAAATATCGCCTATTGTTGCGATAAATGATAATGAGTCATTGGTTGCTGTCGCTGAGATAACTAATATGCTAACTAATCGTGTTGATAATGCTGCTGCTGTTGGTGATGAGAGTTGCACCTCTCAGTTTAAAATATTAAAGTGCGCAACACTTGCAATAATTTGGCTGTCGCTGCCAGTAGTGATGAATTGTATGACGCTGGCTCTGATGATCGTGTTACTGAACCTTTTGTTTTGATTAACAATAACAATGCAAATATTTCACATCTCAAGTTTTCATCCCGACACCAATGTAGATGCAATTATTTCGCATGTTTCATCAAAACTCGAAGTTGCATAACAATGCATATCATGTTTCAAATTGAGGAAGCTTAAAGACAATCAGCTTTTACTTAAATTTGTGAACTTTAGAATTGGAGTACCAATGCAATTCGCAAATATTATTTATGATGAGAATTTTTGGCCGAATGGGATAAGGATTCCTTCTTTTACTCACAATCCAACAAAAAACTAAGCCCTGCTTACAGCTGATGATGGTGAAATGCATAAGCAACGTTTGACGGTATATTACCACAATGCGAGTGGATGCAGAACGAAGACTTCAGATTTGGTTATTGCGTCCTGTCACATGGATTACGATATAATTATAATTACGGAAACATGGCTATATAAAGATATTCTGGAAGGTCTCATTTTTGGTGCCGATCTTTAAATCTGGCTCTAAAAATGACGTAGAAAACTATAGAGGTATTTGCAAACTTTCTGCTATACCAAAGCTTTTTGAATGCATAGTTTAAAACAAAATAAATTTTCATATTAAGGCAACATATCAGAATTTCAACATGGTTTTGTTTCGGGTCGTTCGACAACATCTAATCTGGTCAACTTCACATCTTTTGTTATAAATACTGTTGAAGGCGGACGTCAAGTTGACGCTGTGTATACGAATTTTAGTAAAGCATTCGACTCTGTAAACCATGTACTTCTGATAAGAAAGCTAAAGAAATTTGGTTCATTCTACTATGCTGAAGTGGTTTTCATCATTTTTGATTGGAAGGTTTCAGAAAGTGTGTCTTGATGACAATCACTCAAAACTAATACTTTGTACTTCTGGAGTTCCTCAAGGTGGTCATCTTGGGCCGCTTCTTTTCATAATATTTATCGATGACATTGTTCAACAACTGCAATTTTGCCGCTGTTTAAGGTATGCTGACGACCTCAAAATATTTTTAAAAATGAATTGCTTCAATGAATGCTTAAAGGTCAAAGGTTAATAATTGCTTAAAGTTAAACGTCCGAAAATGCTTTGCTATCTCGTTCATTAAATCTCAAACGAAATATTCGCAACTTATAGTATTGATTTCATGCCATTAATAAAAGTTGACAAAATTAAAGATCTTGGTGTAGTGCTTGATACGAAACTAACCACATCGAGTATATAGTCGCTAAGGCTCATTCTCTTGTTGGGTTCATCAAAATCCTCATACATTTTTATCGCTTTTTAATACCCTAGTCAGATACTAATTACTTGACTACGGCGATGTTGTTTGGAATCCAAACTATTTATAACATTCGGACCGTATTGAAAGAGTGCAAAGGCGGTTTACAAAATACGTCTTCTTTAAAATGCGCTGGGATTTCCAGCCCTCTTATAAAGCTAGATGTCAACTATTAGGTTCAATGGCACTAAAAGCAAGAAGGAATTCACATGACGTAATGTTTGTGAGAGACTTACTGTGTTCACACATTGATAGTTGTACACTTTTATCCATGCTTCCCATTAATGCTCCGGGGAGGGTTTAAAGGGATAATAACTTCTTTTAGCAACTGGGGCACAGAACAAATTATTGCCGGAATGAGCCAATTACTAGATATATGGATTTTCATATTTCAAGAGAGCGCTTCAAAAGCATTTTATTTAGATTGTTTTCAAACTAATGTCAACTTTTAATTATTATTTTATTTTTCTCTTTCCCATTAAACTTAATGTGTTATATATATATACATATAAATTCGCAATCTGTAAGCTAAGCTTGTTGATGAAATAAATAAATAAATATAAATAAATTTTTATTAAATAACGGAAGAAAACTTGCTCAAAATTCTTTTTTCATAAACATTTTCAACAAAAGTAACACGTAACGAATAATTTCAAATCTAACAAATAAAATTCTATGAACGCTGGCAGCAACTTTGCCGACAGCGGAAGTGGCACATGCAAGTTGCGAGTTTGTTGGTGAGTGCAGTGACGTGACATTTGTCAATACGAATTTCTATGTTACAATACTAACGCACTTAGCATGTACCACCCGATAAAAATATAGCTTGTAGGCAAGTAACGGAAAATATTCCGAAGTTGGGGGTCTCAGTATTGTCTCTGCTATGAGCTTTTATACTTCTTAAAACTTTATATTTCAATGGGCGTTCGCTTCATGAATCATTTTTTGAATTAAAGAGAAATAACGCTCTGATAAGGATGAGCCGTACATGTAAACAGTAGTGAGTACGCAAAAGATCAAACATCATCTGCTTCCTGAGCCCGTTTACGTTGACGGATTTCGGATAGGGAGATGCTCTATAGAACTCCACTCTATAGATGCTTATAATCGGCTTAAAATTGATATTTATCTGCATTCGTTGCGTAAAGAAGACTTTTGCCTCCACAGCTTTCGCAGTATAGACGGCTCCTGTCTGTTCACCAGCATGATGTATGGAATAAAATTCTGTGATAAAAATAATTTAAATAGCTCTAAAAATAAGAACGTTCATATTCTCTCCGATAGTCTTCAACTCCACCACAAACAGAGATCTTCTCATATGGATACTGGGACACATTCGAAACGAAGGCAAGTAAAAAGCAGACAAACTAGCCAATACCTGCATCTAGCCAATACAATTCTTAGTACACCATTAAAACCATACAAAAAACTTGGCTACAACGAAACCAAAGCAAATAAACAATTGAATTCAATTCAATCATGATACAATTGTAGGTTCCTTCCATTTGTCTCGAAAAATAAAAGCCAAAGCCAACGAATGAAGAAGCGTTGTTGGACTTTTTTTTTTTTTTTTTTTTTTACTTCTCCCGGGAAAGGCGAACCTATAACGCTTCAACAGCGCCCCGAGATGCCTGCAGATGTATGTTTGTTTTGCACTTAAATTGCTGCAAATTGTAGTCTTCTGGAAATATATCCCCAGGAAGCGAGTTCCAAAGTTTGCTTGTCCTGTAACAGAAGGAGTTTTTGAAAGTTGATGTCCTCGCGGTTGTCAAGTGTACTGTATGGTCATAAGAATTAGCAGCCTGTCTTGTTGGGCGCCCAAAAGTTGCATTTCGAGGGATAATGTCCTTGAGTTCCTCAGAACATCTACCATGGAAGTACCTATAGAACAAGCATAGGTCAGCGACTTGTCTTCTGTGCAGCAACGGTTGTAGATTCGATGTGAGTGTAGGGTCTCCAATGAGTCGAACTGCTCGTCTCCGTATGCTATCAAGCAGGTTAAGTGAATGTTTTGGGGCCGAGCTCCATATATGGGAACAATATTCCAAGCCTGGTCTAACCTGTGCTTTGTAGAGAAGGAGAAGTTGCTTGGGGCTAAAGTACCTCTTTGCTCTAAATAGGTAGCTCAACTTTGCGGACGCCGATTTTGCGATATACGATATGTGGTTCTGCCATGTGATTCCTGAGTTGACTGTGACTCCTAGAAGGTGCATTGATTACTTGTGATGGATTGGATGGTCATCCATTTGGATCTGAGGAACTGTTGATTCATTTTTTTCTGGAAAATGTTGTGAGCTGTGTCTTGCTTCTACGTAATGCGATTCACTTTATTTCAACTGGGTGGACATAAATCTTGGCTTTCATCACTCAGATGAAATGGTTTATTAATATTCAGAACAGGTTTTTTTGTTCGTATCTTCAACACTGTGACACTACGAGATGGTTCTCTTGTTCTACGTTTTCTCCACTTTCTAATAATTATAAAAATGTAATAATAACAAAACGTACAATTTTCGATAATCATGGTGTTTTTGTTGTAAGCAAAAAATCGACGTATAGAAATCAGAAAAAATACTCCCCTTTCCAAACAGCTTTACTCATGATAAATATTTTAATGTCACAATTAAAAAAAAAAATTGTCGAAAAATGTTCGTTTCCACAGTACCATCATTGAAACCAACCGTCGCCGTCGCGTCGTCAATACCTCGCAGATTTAATTCCCCTGACTTAAAATTCAGGAAACAATTACTTACTTTTAGGGGTAGCTAAATTGCATTCATTCAAAAATAGGCTCTAATCTAAGACTAATATACTATGGCAATATGACAGCGACAAATTGAATGTAACCAAAATTGGTTCAAGAATATTGTATGGGGAATTCTTAACTTAATTTTACCAGTCGACGATGTTTTGTTGTTTGTGCACATCTACGGCACATTACCTTTCGAATGATGTAAGTTTCATTCTCCTAACTTCATAATAAATACTAAAAAAGTGTACGAACACTTTGGATGTTAATATAATTATTACTTATTATTTATATAATGATTAAGGGAGATAAACACTACCACACATTTGGCCTCAAACCCCTTACAATAATACATTTTATTTGCAAAAGTAAAATGGCAAATAACAAATAACAGTCCAAGCGTTTAATTATACTCACATCGTTAACATTAATTTTTGCTTTGGCAGATGTTTCCATAAAAGCGCAATTGAACTGACTTGCGAGACTTTTCCCCAATTCTTTACCAACTACGCGTTCGTCCTCCAAATCACACTTGTTCCCTACCAGTACCATTGGAACATCATCTGTATCCTGTATATTTTCAAAAAAAAAATATATAGAAAACACAATAAGTAAACAATAAACATTAAAATAAAAGAGAAAAAAAAAAACAAAGATACCGAATTTAAGAATGTGTACAAATAATAAAAATAATATCATAATAGTTCACACTAACCTTAACTCTCAAAATTTGTTCCCGCAGATCCTGGAGATCATTAAATGTTGATTGTGCTGTTATTGAATAGACTAAAACAAAACCTTGACCGTTTTTCATGTACAAATCTCTCATGGCGGTAAATTGTTCCTAGCGCGAGTTTTTAATATGAGATAAATAAGTTTTTTTTATTAAATACAAATAAAGAAAAATTAAATGAGGAAAATAAATCTAATCAGTTAAAAAAATAATTATAAAATAATGTAACAAATTTGTATTGTATAATGTTTTGGAAGGAGAAGGGACTAATAGTTCATCTATACGCACATTTAATAAAAACAAATTCACAAAACAATGATTGATAAAAATCTAAGTGTTGAAGCTTTTTAATATTAATCAAAACATATTTTAAGAGCACGAGGCAGAGAGGGCAATGCTGAAAGAATGGTATAATGCAGCTGTTTGCAATCTATCAATAATAAACCGGTAAACCGATAAACGGTTTGTAGGTGCAGCAACCGATGATAGAGAAGAGCTATGGAAAACTGCCAGAATAGTTTTATATGAGACTTTCAAAATAGTCCAATAGGTGGAGCGCGAGGAACATCAATCACTGTCACTGGAGCCAGCTCTCATCCTTACAGTCTTAAAGGAAACTGGACTAGAGAGAGTGTTATAGGACGGAATTCATCCATCAACGATAAACAAGAGTAGAAAAACCTCCAAAGCGATTCAGAAAGCAATCATTATAATAACCCGAAGTCTTATGAGGGAATATACTTCTCTGAGGCGTAGGCAGGGGGTACAATAATACAAAATATCTACAACAACCCCTTTCACATAATCATAATAACACAAAAAACACACGATTGGGTCGAACGAAACTTTCTCGTTCATCAAAAGTTTGGTTGGATGTTTTCTTATTTAATTAGTTAGGTAGGTACAGATCTGAGAAGCAATGCTAGATAAAAGAAACAGTTCATGAAATATAGAAAAAGGAAGAATAGTGTTAAATAAAATTCACGTTTGGGTTATTCGTCTGATATAGCAGTACATTTATAACGATGTGAGTTTTTAAAAGTTTAAGCTCTCAGTAAAAGACAAATTTCGCAAAACTCTCTAACCAGGAGTTTTAAGCGCCTACTACTGTATTATAGCTCTTATGCTTTACAAGTTTTTAGGTACTATAAATAAATGTAGCATGGCGGAAGCCAAGCAAATTTATAAGGAAAACAATCCAATTCCCATTCTTTCTGAAGCGTATTCTTCAGTAGCAAAAACTGCTACGCAAGCAGAACCAACTGTACCAATCCAAAACAATACTTCTAACAGTAGTACTCCCCAATTAATTTCCGAAATATCCTCTAAACATCAACTCGGTGGCTAAGGTTTCTGAAAGGAGGTTGACTGACCAAGGGAGAGATGCCACTGCCGCTCACCTTAAGTTGGTCACATCCCAGGAGATTCGGTGCAAACCCAGCCAGGAACACGTTCCAAGCTGAGTATACACTGGGTTCCGGAAGGAAATCAGGGGAATATTTCCCAAGATCGTCAAAAGTGGTGAAGAATCACATCCTGCACGAGGTGCCACTGCTTTCGACTAAATATGACGGATCTAGAGCGGAATAGCTCGATAAAAACCCGTAATCCCGGGTATAACAACCGTGCCCATGGGATGTATGGCACAATGTTATGGTGTCTTCTAACGGGAACTCTAGATACCTGGGGACCTCTAGTTTCAATTTAATTCCCCTTTTCTGTATACAGGGGGTGAGTACAGAACGACCTTCCCTTCCCCTTACTCGTGGGTCCAAAATAGAAAAATTAAACAAAACAACAAACAAAGGGACTGGTGTAAACGAATCGGGCACCAAGAACTTCGGAAAAACCGATTCTCAGACAAGAATGACGGAGGAGGAGGAAAATCTCCTACTCCAAGAACCGTCAACAATTAGGACTGCTTCGGTTGTGGGAAGCGAGGGAACGGTTGACCTCAGACTTGAGAAACTTTTTCTTGAGGATGATGACAATCGTTCCATCGCCAGCTCAGCCAATTTCTCCATATCTTCTACAGCTTCTATTAGGAAAAAAGTAATCAACTGTAAAATGACGATTAAGAAGCTGCAGAAAAGACAACACCTTGGAGACAATGACAAACGGCGACTTCAAAGTGCTCTTGACTTTCTGGGAAATCAGTCGTTGGAATGCGACGAGCCCTGTGCTAGTAGCCCACCAAGGACTGGCTTCCCTGAAATCTCGAGCAAGGGAGCTCTAACGCAACAGCCCATGCCTGTGATATGCCTTAGCCTATCGGGGCAGGGGCCTGTTGCATCTGACCCCGCAAAAGAAGAAGCAGACAAAGGAAATAATTCACCGGGAGAGGGAAATTCGACATTGGACAGTGCAGTTACTGTTGTCGATAAGCCAGGTGAGCCAAAGGACACTGAATGTTTGGACCTAACCGAAGCCTCAGCTGTCACCGCGGTGATCTTGGTGGAAAACAACAAGCCGTCCAGTACAGTAGTTGAACAGACTGATCCACTCAAAATGCGCAGGAATGCACGTAGGTTGATAAATAGGTTCAAACGCCGTAACCCCAGTTCCCTTACGGAAAGGGAAACGGCTCAGCTAGCTAGAGCACGCGAAGCTATGAAAACAACGCTAGATGCATGGCGCAGCTACCAGCAAAATAGGAAACAGAACCCAACTGGAATAGGGAAGATGACTGGACCAAGGGAGGAATGCCTCTTGCCTTCCGCTTTGAGTAGGTCAAAACCCGAAAAACTGGGCGTCAAATCAGTTAAGGACTCGTCCAAGGCTGAGGAAACACCTAGCTGTTCTAGGAAGGTTCCAATTAGTAGCAGACTAGAGTTTAGGAAGCCTAGGGCGCGTGTCTCTGGAGGAGCCAGCGTGGAATCTGTCGCAGCGGGGGCGAAATGCCTCTTGCCTTTCACCTCGACTGTAGCCGATCCCAAGCGTCCGGGTGCTGTCTCAGATAAGGATACGTCCAAATCTGGGAACGCTCCTGGAATCTCTAAAAGAGGCAGGAATGACGACACAATCTCCCCGGTTGTAGGTAGGCAGGCCAAAAAACTGAAATTTGCGGAAATGGTGAAGGAAAGTCTTCGTGTCGCAATGGTCAACCTTGGTAATCCAGATCGAAGACTTACCGCTATCCAATGGGAACTAGTTGAACAACGGATCCTAGATGGTGTCAATGACGCTATCGTGAAGGCAGAGAACAAGCTTCCACTTTTTGGACAGCTAACCACCTTCAAAGGATTCAAGGTAATAGAATGTGACGACAAAGAAACGCTGGTATGGCTAAAGAACTTCGTTAGCAACACCAAAGCACCTTGGTCAAATGCCGATTTGCATGTTGTTGATAGGAAGGAGATCCTTAGCATCACACGACCAAAAGGCCGAATACATATTCGAGGACCGTACCTACCCGCGGAAAGGATAGAACGCAACCTGCAGTTCCTTAACCCGGAACTTCAAAGCAGGGAGTGGAAAATCCTGGAAACGAGTGAGTACACTGAGAATGGTATGGAAGTAACTGTACTCCTAAGTCACAAATCGCTGCCGCTACTACGCAAACACGACTTTAAGGTCCGAGTAGGCATCACGCGCTGCAAACTCAGGCTGGTAGCGGAAAATCAGAAGAGCGGAGGAGAAGGAAAGGCTGCCCGTGATGTAGATAATACAAATAAATCTTCATCACAGTAAGGCGGCTAGCGCCAATCTGGTTCTTCTTATGGAGACCAGGAAAATCGATATCGCCCTAGTACAGGAACCCTGGATCTTCCGGGGGAAAATACGAGGGTTGAGCTCAAAAAACGTGCTGGTCTATAACAGTACATCAGACAGTGGTAAGTCTCGTACATGTATTGTCGCCAGGAAACAAATTAAACTTTTTCTCTTACCTAGCCTCAGCTGTACCGACCAAACTGCGGTCAAATGGGACAGGGTGGGAAAGAACCCTCTTGTACTGGCGGCAATTTACATGCCATACGAATCCACCAACCCACCTTCCGAATTAACTAAATCACTGGTTATAGAAGCAGAGCGCGACAAATGGGATATAATCCTAGGCTGTGATGCAAATTCCCACCATACGCTCTGGGGAAGCACCGACATCAACGATCGAGATGAGTCTTCAACTTGGCAAAGGCCACAAACTCCCAAACAGACTGGGATATATACAAAGCTGGCCAGCGGAAATTCAAAAAGGCCATAATTAGTGCTAAACGCACAACCTGGCGCACATTCTGTAGCGATATCGAAAGCACCACAGAATCGGCCAGACTTCGAAAAATCATGTGCAAAGAATCCGCAGTACCCGGATATCTCAAGGACAGTAATGTTACTTGGACAAAATCCTGTGAGGAGACGCTCAGTCTACTTCTGCAGACTCATTTTCCGGGTTGTACTATGAACCAGGCTAATCAGTCTAGTTTTACTACCACGTTAGCGACAATTCCGGCAGAACTTGTAACCGAAGATAAACTAAACTGGGCAATTGATACATTCTCCCCGTTCAAATCTCCTGGATGCGACGGTATTTTTCCAATCATGCTCCAGAAAGCTAAGACTACTATTACCCCGATCTTAAAAAGACTTTTCATTCGTAGTCTGGAATGCGGCTACATTCCTAAAACCTGGCGAGAGGTTAAGGTCGTTTTTATTCCAAAGGCGGGAAAATCTAGCCACACCACCCCCAAAGACTTCAGACCGATAAGTCTGACATCTTTTATTCTGAAAACTTTCGAAAAACTAATGAACGTCTTTATACGCTGCCGGCTAGATGACACTGCGATTTCCTCTGCCCAACATGCTTATATTAAAGGTAAAGGGGTGGAAACCGCATTGCATGAGGTCGTTAGCACCATAGAGAGGTCATTAAAAAATAAAGAATATACTCTGGCGGCGTTTCTGGATATTGAAGGTGCCTTCAATAATGTTAAAACGTGCGCAGTAAAGAGAGCACTACAGAATTCAAATGTTGACCAATCTCTCACTAATCTGATTATAAACCTACTTAGCGAGAGGAACATCAACGCGAAAATAGGTGACACTGAACTTAGAGTAACTGCAGCTAGAGGCACTCCGCAGGGAGGGGTCATTTCTCCTCTACTCTGGGTACTTGTCATTAATGAGCTACTAATGAGATTTAAGAATATGGGTGTGAAGGTGACTGCATACGCAGATGATGTAGTCGTGCTTGTACAAGGAAAATTCCTACAAACCATAAGCGACCTGTTAGGGAATTCACTAAGAACTCTCAGTACGTGGACAAAGCAATGCGGCCTCGGGGTTAACCCTCAAAAAACCGAGCTTGTCCTTTTTACAAACAAAAGAATAATACCACAATTCGAGCCACCAACTCTTGAGGGAATACCTCTAAAGGTGACAGATAGGGCAAAATACCTAGGTATGATCCTCGATAGGAAACTTAATTGGAAGCCGAACGTCAATGAAAGAGTGAAGAAAGCAGCTAATGCTTTCTACGCATGTAACCGTATCTTCGGCGGGAGGTGGGGACCAAACCCCAAAATAATCCTGTGGATGTACACGGCAATCGTGCGGCCAATACTCACATATGGCAGCATAGTCTGGTGGCAAGCCGCTGGCAAGGCAACCAATCTCAAGGCAATGACAAAGATACAAAGACTAGCATGTATAGGGACAACCAGCGCAATGAGAACTACACCCACAGCTGGATTGGAGGCAATCCTCAATTTGACTCCTCTGGACCTCTACATGGAAGAATCTGCTGCCAAAAGTGCCTTAAGGATTAGTCAAACTAATACCTGGAACCCATGCAATTTTGGCCACGCACATATTCTAAGTAAATACGTTGGGAACGTTGTCATTTCTGACTATATGTCTCCCCATCTGAACTTTGATAGACCATTCTCCTACTCTTTTCCGAGCAGAGATGAATGGAATTCAGACGAACCCACTAAGGGGAAATCGATATCCATCTACACAGATGGATCAAAGATGGACTGTGGAACCGGTGCCGGTATATTCTGTGAGGAATTAAATATACACTGCTCCCTTAGGCTTCCTGACAGCAGCAGTGTCTTCCAAGCAGAGGTTCTGGCAATCGCGGAAGCAGCCCGAAGGGTGTCATTGTTGGCAATACCACGCAATGATATTACCATTTTCATTGACAGCCAGGCGGCTATAAAGGCAATTTCTGCTATTGAAATAAAATCCAAGCTAGTTCACAGCTGTCGCGAAGAGCTCAAGGTTCTCTGCTCGCAGCACGCTACCAATCTCTGCTGGGTCCCTGGACACAGTGAGAAAGCCGGCAATGAGATTGCTGACAAACTGGCGAGAAAAGGGTCTGCAATGGATCATGATAGAGCACTACAGTCGATCAAGCCTCCACTCTGTAATCTCAGAGAACGGGTGGAGAACAAGATTCGTACGAAAACCAATAACAGGTGGAAAGAACTAACTACCTGTGAAATATCTCGGAAGCTATGGCCAGTATATGACAGTGGCCGAACCATCAAACTTCTACAGTTTGACAGGTCATCGCTGTCTAAGCTGGTAGGGGCTTTAACGGGTCATAACTTTCTAAGAAACCACACGATGAAACTAAATCTCAAAGTTGACGATATATGTAGAGGCTGCGGGAACGAAGAGGTTCATGAGGACACACCTCACTTCCTCTGTCACTGCCCGAGCCTCTGTCACTTGAGGAAGAGAACACTTGGAAGCTATTACTTCCATGACTTAGAAGAACTTTCTGATATTACACTCTCTGATATTTACAGGTTCTTGAGGATATCAGGATGGCTGGACAACGTCGGGTAGATATATGAAGGAGAGACATGTGCTAACCATCTACAGCACCAACGATAAACCCCCAACAAAGGGTATCACAATGGGTCCACAAGGACCTAAGTGGGGTATAGTAGGGTCTACCTGCTCTACCAACCCGTTAACCTAACCTAACCTAAACATCAACTCCAACATATCTGCCATAGCAATCGAACTAACACTAAAAATTAAAATAACTGTCATCTCTCTATACATCCCACCAGACCAACAATTCACCAGAAACAACCGCGAAAATATCTTTCGCGATGTTAGTACTCCAATCATTCTAACAGGAGACTTCAATGCCTGGAGCCCTTCTTGGGGTTCCGATACAATAAGCGCGGAAAAGTAGTTGAAAGTTTCATCGCAAACTCGGGACTAGCAATTCTAAACAATGGGCACCCCACCCATTTTTCAACCCACAGGTCATTCACCCACATTGACTTAACTCTCGTTACACCCTCTCTCATCCCCTACGCTACATGGACTATTTCCGAAGACCTCTCACGGTAGCGACCACTTCCCTATAACTATTACACTCACGCTTAACTCCACCCCTACAAAATCCCAACATAGATTTCTTCTAGACAGAGCGAACTGGGATCTATTCCAATCTAAAATTTCCAATCAACTTGAACTCAGACTACACTCCCCACGCATTAACCGAGAGGCTGCTATCATTCAAATATATCCGCTGCGCAGCGAATGAGGCCATACCACAATCAAAGCCAAGAACCCACAAAAAAGCTGTGCCCTGGTGGAATCAAAAGATAAGTAACCTCCGCCAAGAAAAACAAACCGCTTGGCGAAAGTTTAGGAAATTTCCAACTAACAATAACTTTGTTTTTTATAAAAAATCTAACGCCATGTTCCGTAAAGCTGTTAAAACGCAAAAAAAGAGCCTGTTTTGAAAAATTCACCTCACCTCCAATATCAATCACAGTCCAACTTACAAAAATTGTGGGCGGACATAAAAACCATCACAGGCAACTACGTACCTCACTCGATAATTGTAATCAAAACCGAAACAAAGCACATTACCTGTCCAACAGAAATGTGCAAACGACTCTAATTTTCACCCCGAATTCGTTTATGATAAAACCTTTACGTTAATAAATCAACTACCATCTCACGCTACTGGTCCATTTGCTTCCCTACTTAAATCCGAAATTAACATGACAGAACTAGAAAGCTGCTTGGCCTCCTCCAAAGGGAAAACCCCCGGATTTGACCGTATATCTTACTCAATGTTAAAAAACAGTCCCATAGCTTTAAAACAAAGACTATTAAAATTATATAATCAGATCCTTAATAGAGGAGTCATTCCACACGCATGGAAAGTAGCCACCATCGTCCCAATACCAAAGCCAAATAAAGAAAAATTTACCACCTCTGGATACCGTCCAATATCCTTCCTCCCCTGCATGGCAAAAATATTAGAGAAAATAATAGCCAGGCGACTATACTGGTTCCTCGGAAAAAACAAGACAATCGTCAACCGGCAAGTTGGCTTTAAAAAAGGGTGGCCGTGGCGCAGTGATAGAGTGTTCGCTTGTTGAGTGGGAGGTTACGTGTTCAAATCCGAGCCAGTACCACGATACATTTTTCACAAATAAAAACTGCGAATAAAGTTTAAGTGAATTATAAGCGAACACAAATATCAACAATTCTCCCCTAGCTATTAGGACGCCACTCGTGGAGAATATCCACGCCACAAACTCTTTCCTATCCCTCTTTCTCTTCCTAAAAAAAACTTGAATGCCGGGCTGTGCCCCGCATTATAAGGGTATTCATAACCCCTTGAGCGCGAGTAAAATTATAAAAAAAAAATCTCCTCAGCTCTGTCTGAAAAAAAAATATGCCTCAATATTTACTATTGATTTTGAAAAAGCTTTCGATCGTATCGGCATACACGTCATTCTGAAAAACTTAATTAAATGGAAGGTCGGCCCTAAGATCTTCAAATACGTAAAATCTGTTCTTACCAACAGAAGTTTTCGTATAAAATCGAACGGTACATACTCAAAAATTCACAAAATGAAAAATGGCATACCCCAAGGATCACCACTTTCGGTTATCCTATTTACAATAGCCTTCAACGAAGTAAGCCAAATAATTGACAATTATAAACTAGGGGACACACTCTATGCAGACGATCTCATCATTTTCTCCAAATGCAAAAGTCTAACCCTACTGGCACAAATGTTCACTACCAATCTTGAAGACCTCTCAAAATGGGGCGAACATTCAGGCGCCAAAATATCTCTCCCAAAATGTAATGTACTCCACATATGTAAAAAATATAGTTGCGAAAAGTACATTCCAGTCCTTTTTAAAAATATTATATTTAATTCCACAAAAATACTCGGTGTTATATTTGACTCTAAATATAGCTTTAAAAATCATTGTATTCACATAAAACAAAAATTGAATTCCTAGAGTAAATATTATAAGGTACCCTTCCTCCTTCCTTCTTCAAAAAAAGTTATTAAATCTATTATACTATCAAGAATTGACTGTCTCGCAATATACGGCAAATGTTCGAAATCATCCATCCAACTCATCTCTACACCATATCATGTAGCCATCAGAGCCAGTTTGAGAGCCTTTCGAACAACTCCTATCCTAAATATTCTCACTGACACTGGTTTACCGCAGATAACCGAAAGACTTAGTTATCTTACCGCACTACTTATACAAAAAATCTACGCCCCAATGACAACGCCCATCCACACTGATGTCAAAAAAAAATTTCTAAAACATAAAAAGACACAAAAATATCCATCATCAATCACCTCCACAATAACTGTAGCCAAGGAATTGAGCATACCGATTTTGATAAAAACAACAACAGGAGATCACAACCACCCTGGAACCTGCCAAAAAACGCCATCAACACCGAATTAAACAAATACCCTAAATCATCAACAAAGGACGAAATGTATAGAGCTATGTTCTCTTTCTCATCAAAGAAGCTAACAACAAAAAAGTTGTTATTTTTACAGACAGCCTTTCACCCCTCAATGCTGCAAAAAACATTAACAATAGCGTATCTATTGTCGAATCTATTCGGGACCAACTAATTTCCAAAAAAAAAAATCTAAAACTTATTTGGATCCCAGGCCACAGTGGCATTAAAGGTACCGAACACGCTGATAAAAAAAAATAAAAATAATAATAAATAGTTGGTGCCTAGCTTCTCACAACCATTCGTTTTGTGTGAGTTTCTCATTTTTGGAACGAATGGAAGGGATCTACAGTTTTATGCCGACTCCAAACGGCTAATTGAGAAGCTCTTTCAAGACAGTTATACCCTCGGATATTTGTCAGACGTTCGCGAGAGGTAGCGCAGCGGAAAAAAAACCCTAAGTCGGAATTGGGTTTTTGCGGGATTCGAACCTGCGACCCCCGTATAGCAGTCCAACACACTAACCACTAAGCTACTGCGACTACTGCGAACACGCTGATACTGCTGCAAAATCAGAAGTAAAGGAACCGTTAAGAATGTTATACTTCTACAATCGTAAGGACCTAAAAAATTACCTACTGACCACCTGGAAATACAAAAGACCACCGCCAATCTGTCAGCTATGCACCGCTTAACCAAGACTCACAATCAGTCACCTAATTGTCTGCGAAGAAGTCGATCGAATCTGCAAAACTATTTCTGACAAAAGCCTCCTAGAACTATTGTCAATGATGAAAATATAAACAATGTATATAGTTTAATCTTAGAAATTAAGTTTGAAAATTGTATTTAAATTTTGATTTTGTTCCCTACTACTAGCCGAAAGCCCTAGCAGCTAGCACTATTGAACAATTAATATTGTAACTAATTACACATTAATTAATTTATAATAATAATAATAAATATTTTAAGAGCACGAGGCAGAGAGGGCAATGCTGAAGAATGGTTTAATGCAGCTGTTTGAAATCTATCTATATTAAACCGATCGGTTTGTAGAGAAAAGCTATGGAAAACTGCCAGAATAGTTTTATATGAGACTTTCAAAATAGTCCAATAGGTGGAGCGCGAGTAACATCAATCACTGTCACTGGAGCCAGCTCTCATCCTTACATTCTTAAAGGAAACTGGACTAGAGAGACTGTTATAGGACGGATTTCATCCATCAAGGATTAACAAGAGAAGAAGAAAAACCTCCAAAGCGATTCAGAAAGCAATTATTATAATAACCCGAAGTCTTATGAGGGAATATACCTCTCTGAGGCGTAGGCAGGGGGTACAATAGACCAAAGGTCGCAGTATCTACAACAACCCCTTTCACATAAAAACACACAAAATAAAGTGCAGGACTGGGTCGAACGAAACTTTCTCGTTCATCAAAAGTTTGGTTGGATGTTTTCTTATTTTATTAGGTAGGTAGGTACAGATCTGAGAAGGAATGCTAGATAAATGAAACAGTTTATGAAATATAGAAAAAGGAAGAATAGTGTTAAACAAAATTTACTTTTGGGTTATTCGTCCGATATGGCAGTACATTTATAACGATGTGAGTTTTTAAAAGTTGATTCTCAGTAACAGACAAATTTCGCAAAACTCTCTAACCAGGCGTTTTAAGCGCCTACTGTACGATTTTATAGCTCTTATGCTTCACAAGTTTTTAAGTACGAGGACAAGCGTATTAGGAGTTTCTGTTTTTTTTTTTTTTTTGGCTATGATTGTGATTTTTAAGTAGAAAATATTACTGACGCTGGTTTAAGTTTTCAATGATAGAAGTAGTGTTCGTGATAGATCGATGTCTTATGTAAGAATTCAGTAATTTATTTTTGAATTTACATTTGCAGTTACAAACTGAATATCCTGATGAACGTGTGTGGAGGTGCAAATGAAGTGTTATTTTCTGATTGTTTGAACTACAAGTGGTTGGAATTATTTTAAGGTGCATATTCAAAATGGTTGAAAAAAGAGGAAGTTGGTAATATTACCTAAAAATAAGTTTTGCGTTGCTGTTATTGCATTTTTAATGGAAGTTTTGAGTTTTGAAAAAATATATGAACACAAATCGACTTTTGGGTAGTCATTTTTGAAAAATAATTATAAAACAGATTTATTCAAATTCTTCGACAAAAACAAAGTAAAACTTATTTTATCTTTAATATGTATTTTGATCAAAATCGTTAGATCGCTTTTTGTAAAACTACGCAGACAAACAGTAACAAATATTGCAACGTTTAGTTTGAAAAACACTATTGGTTATCTATTTAGCTGAAAACTGAGTAAAAGATATTGTTCGGTACTAAGCATTACTCGGTTTTATCGAAATCAAAATTTTGGTTTTCGAGATATGAACAGTTTTCAAAATAAACGTTTTCGGTGATTCAAATTGAAAATTAAGGACACGATCATTTTGAAAACATCAATTCTACTCTAAGTTTGAATTTTAGTTAAAATCGCTAAACTAAAGAAAACTATTTTTTTTTTAGTTTACTTTGTTTTCAATAATCCATTGTACGATAACACAATTAGAAATTACCATATTACCTTAGAAATGCATTTTTTTTTTAATCGTATGGACCGTTTTCAAGATATGTCCAAATTTCAAAAGTACCGTATGCAGTCATGTTAACCTCACCTACTTAAGCTTAAATTTCAACTTTGGTTGAAATCGTTAGAGTTGAAAATGTTGTCTGGGAAGTACCATTAATATTGAGGTTACCGTGAAAGAAAAAAACGGCCCCGAACTGTAGGCCCACAAATTCAAAATCCGAATTTTGAACGAAATGCGGGTTGCCGTTTAGGCTGTGGGCCTCGGCAGGGTCGGACAGATTTTTGCGACCCACTTTTTTGTTATCATCGTAATGTCAGAATTGATCAACATCTCGAGTTCGAAATTTTGTACGAATACTTTCTATATTTTACTACGTAATCGAGAAAGTTAAAAAGTAAGGCGTTTGAGACCTTGAAGTTATTAAAGTGCATTTCGTAAACTGTAAGAAGAATGGGGCAACGAGACAACAGATCATTCAAAACGCTTGTCTTGAGATTTATGATTTATTCAAATTTAATATAAGCATGTAAGCATACATATAAGCGAGTCTGCAAAATGTGAGCCATGTGATTGTAGAACGAGGCTGCGATGGGCGCTACGCTTTGAGAAGGTGCAATCCGTCTCAAAACTGCTATTTAGTATTCTAAAGCAGCTGTTTTTTTTTTATGAACAAAGAAACCATCTCTTGTCTGATAGTTTTCAACAGGAGGTTGGGTGTTGTGTTAAAAGGATAAGGTATCTGATCGGGATCAAAACGACAGTGCATAGTCGTTCGAACTGTCTCATACATACTAAATTCTGATTATTTCAACCCATCGGTAGCCAGCAGCCATTTTCGGGCACTTCTGTACTTGAATATTTAACGCGCGAGTGGTAAACACGAAGAAGAAAACAACACTGTCAAGATTGACAGTCAGAAGCAGTGCACACGGTTAATGTAGTCAGTGAATTGAATCTACGGTTCCATCAATAGTCAAGACATTACTTGAGCTACTACGACATGTATGGATCTAAGTCCAGGGGTGGGATTCTGTAAAAAACGAAACGAATAACGCTTTCGCTTTTCCAAAAACGATAGAAATCACGCGAAAGCGAAATTTTGCTTCATGTAACTCCTTTCGTCCTTTTTCTTCTTCGTATGGGTATAAGAAACAGGGTGACGAAGAAATTAAAGTTTGAGAAGCTGAATGTATCATAATGAGCAAAGGACAGCCAACAGCTGTGAGATTCAAAATATTTTATTTGTTGATATTTTGGTTTGAGTCAATTAGGTCAACATTGTAAATAATAATGCAAGTACAATAAATAATTACCGACACACATACTCTTTATTTGAATAAATTACATATTTACAGGACACACACAGCAAAATGTGGTGGTCTGGTTCTCTATTCCTCATAGTAATTCTTTTTGAAATTTTAAATAGTAATACCTAAGTTACCCAGCAAAATTTAATAAAACAACTAAAGCGCAGCGTGTAATTCCTTGTAAGATTGAATGGTGAGTCGAATATTATTATTGGCCCGCCAATCAATATAAAATATGCAGCGCTCACCAATTAACAATTGCAACAACAAAACCCCGATGCAAAACAGTAAAAACCGGCTAATTGATAAATCCCCCGAGCTATAGTCTGGAAATGATTCAAATTCAAATGTTGCGGTGGGAAACATGCAAGTTACCGATCTAGAATTCCTAATTGTTAATACAATGTAAACTCTTCTGGACGACAAGTTGAAAAATCTGCCAACGAAAGCCGATCTCGAAAATATAAATCAGCAAATGCAAACACTGCAACACAACAACGAAGCTTTGGAGGATCAATTACAAAAAATGGAGTCGCGATGTTCCTCATTGTAGCGTCAGTTCGAGATGCTAGAAAAGAAAGCAAATGAGAGGAACGTCATCGTCCACATGCCAACCGAAAAAGGCGTAGATGCATCTGAAAAGGCAAGTATTTTATGTGCAGAACTATTGAACACCACCGATGCATTTAAGGTTGTGGCAGCGCGAACATTGTATAAAGGAGACAAAATAACGACTTTTTGGCTGTTATCGGAGGCGAGAGGACGTGGTTGCTGTTGCTGATCGGCAAACACATTTTTTTCAATAAAGAGATTTACATTTACTGGACATAAGTCGGAAATTCCCGGAAATAATCCAATTTAAAATTAAAAATTATTAAATACTATCGTTCCTGATTTTAAAAACTACTAAATAATAGTGCATTTTGACGATTCGTTCGGATCTTTCTCGTGTTCTTTCTCGTGTGTCGCGTAGAGGTTATAAGTGGTCGCCCCACATGGTTGGGTGCGCAGTTAAGAAAAATGCTCAAAATGGCCACCAAGGCAATCAAATGGATTGCTCACCTCATTTGAGCTTCAACAGCGACATAAAGGCAGCAAGTATGCTACATCTCACGCAACCCATCAATTCAGCAAAGCTCCAGCGGATAAATAATCAAAACGCCCCAACCCATAATAAAATGGACGACAACACGATTGATGGAACACCATCACCATGGAAGGACGATTTTAAAGAGGGATCCTCCGAAGCACATATTGACTCCGTGATCAACGCCATTCAGAGCGAATGGCACAATGTCACAACGGCAAAAAAAAGGAAATCAGGGACATTAAGCCCTGCAACATCTCTTTCTTCAATCACTCCGTTAGAAGACCCAAATCCCTTTGCCATCCTGGGAAATCTCAACATCTTGAAATGCCAGTTCTCCGAAGCAAAGAGGACCAACACGAACAACAAGAGTCCTATCCCGGAGCAACCAACTGTAGATTGGCCACCGTTGGATAAACGTAAAAACCCACCGAGCCTAAACGGAAAGGAAGACACGCGAACCGGAACAGAAGCAGCCACCGGAGATCTCACTAGCAGCAGCCACCAATACACCAACAAGAATCAATCACCACTGACGAGGGATGTGAATCCTGACCCCACCAACGACAGCGGAAATAAAAGGGGTAAGTTTTGCCCGCCAATCATTTTATATAATGTAGACACTAGACAGCTATCGGCTGACTTAAAAGAAAAATCCAAATTAGTAAAGTTTAGTTACGAGTTCAGGCAGGGTAAAAATAACGCGTGTAAGCTATACATAAGTGAACCGGGGGCTCATCGACAGCTCATGGAGAACTTTAGTAATAATTCGGATGTTCAAGCACATTCATTCACTCTCAAAGAGGACAAAACGGTCAACCTCATTCTAAGAGGATTGAACTCAGGGTTTACGCCAGAAGAGGTGTTCAGCGAAATTAATTCCTATGCGCCCAATTTGGTGTGTAAAGTATCAGTTTTTAGCACAATGCGTGCAGTTGAAAGGAAACAGAATCTCGGCCTTTTTCTGGTGAGGCTATTCCCGGGAAAGCTTGCTAGAGACATTATTAACGTTAATTACCTATTCAACTTTAAGGTATCGTGGAAAAAACCAAGGGGAAACGTGGGGACACTCCAATGTAGGAGATGTCAAAATTTCGGTCATCTGGCCAAAAACTGTGCCAATAATTACCGCTGCGTTAAATGTGATAAGAACCACAATCCTGGCGAATGCCTTGTCAAAGCTTCAGAAGACACTAAAGCCACCTGCTTGAACTGTGCTCACGACCACCCCGCTAATTATAAGGGCTGCGAAGCCTACAAAAAATTTGAACTCAGTAGGCGCAAAGCGTTTAGGGATGCAAGAGAGGCCAGAGAAGCCGCCAAGGGTCCCAAATTACACCTGATGGGACAATCAAAGAAATCCACACCCTCAGTCTCATTCGCTAGTCTCTTTAGACAAGAAACGACACCTCAACAGCCTTCACAATCAATGCCCCCTTGGACTAATACCACACTCTCTCAATCGTCGGACCCCTCCCCCTTTCCACAGAGGATAGGACCAACCCATAACAATTTCTTAAGTCAGTTTCTGGATTTATCCAATGAGCTTTTCGGCATGGAAGTATCTACTCTCCTGAAAGAGATTGAAGACTTTGTCATAGGCTTCAAAAACTCTAAAGCAACGCTACAAGAGAAAAGGTTAAACTACTTAAGCATCCTGAACAGGATTTTAATCAGTAAATAATGTCTCTAAACCTCTCAACACACAACATTTCGTGCTTAATTGACCATAGCAGACGTGTCGATCTTCTTAGATCCCTTATTGCTAACGAAATCTCAATCGCCTTTGTTCAAGAAACGAGGCTAAAATCCAGACATAAACCAATAATAGACTCGTTTCACCCGCTAAGGGACTTAAGAGATGATAGAGAGCCAGGGGTGGCGCTCCTCATTGAAAATAACGTAAACTATATCCCAGTTTCTTTCAAGAGTGGCACTATTCCCTCCATTTTTGCAGGAATTAAATTAAAAGTCGCGGGATCCATTAAAAAAATACTACTGGGTTCCATTTACATACCGAGTAACTGCTCCCCCCGTCTCATTGAGGAGGATTTGAACAAGATCAAACACCTGTCCAATGCTTTCGACAGCTGCATCATTGGCGGAGACCTAAACGCGAAGCACCCCAGCTGGGGAGACTTCTCAATAAATCAGAATGGTAAAACCTATTATAACTGGTTAGCATCTGTGTCACCCTCTTTCATAAATCTCAACGCAGACACCCCGTCCTTCCCCAGGGGTCATTCTTATCTTGATCACTTCATAATCTCTCCCAAACTGATAGATCAGACAAACTCCAACTACGTTATTAACACCGCACCCTCCTTCTCTGATCACTATCCCCTGATTCTGAAAATAAACTTTTCAGACCTTGAGATAGTAGCCTCTACTCAAAACTTCACCAGGTGTTTTAAAAAAATGTCCTGGCCGGTCTTTCGTAGGAACGTGGAGTTGTCGCTAGACCGAGATTCCCCCCCCTGACAACACCTGCCTTAGTAATGACGATATAGATCGTTTTATTTCCAAATTCAACGGTGTCATCACACATTTAACTCACTCTCCGTAAACCGCGTGGAGGATCTTAGGAAATACAAAGACCTCCCAGAAAACATAAAGATCTTTTTTAGAACAAAAAACAAATGGCAGAGACAACTTAAAAATATATTTCACAATACTTACAATCGCCACTCGCGGGAGTATAAAACTCTTGAAAACAAAATCTCTCTTCTAAAAAAATTATTCAGGATAAGGTCAGGATTTGGTTAAATAAACAATTTGAAGAGAAACTTTCCCGCATCAAACCCAGTCCCCACGCTTTTAGAGAAGCACACAGATTCTTGGGGAAAAATCGCAACTTTTTCTGTTCTAAACTACAAGTGAACGGTCAACTTCTCCAGGGGGAAAAAATTATAGCTGATCAGTTCAAAGATTATTTTACAGATGTCTATAAAGAAAAAACCCCTTCAGAGGACCCCGCCCTCACAAAACAGGTGCAATCCACTTCCAGGTCAGTTAAGAACGCTGTCCCCACCCACATATTCAATTTTTGCCCAAACAACCCAGCTACCGGTGTTGCATCTCAAGAATTTCTTACCTCCCCCTCTGAGATACAAGAAATTCTAAGAGGCCTGAGTGGGAAGAAGTCCTCCGGGCCAAACGAATTATCCAACTTCATGCTTAAAAAACTGCCCAACTCTGCGATAAAATTCTTGGTTATCATACTAAATAATTGCATTAATAATGGCTATTTCCCAAGAGATTGGAAATTGGAGAAGTTGATCCCATTACAAAAAAAAACCTAACTGTCCTGACATAAAGAATTTCAGACCCATTTCGATGCTGTCCAACGTAGGGAAAATCTTTGAAAGGATAATACTGAGGAAAATAGACACACACGTAGAAGAAAATATCGAATTCATTCCCGATCTTCAATTTGGGTTTCGCAAGGGTCACGCTACTGTACACGCACTTCTAAAAGTCCACAAAGACATAACGAACAACCTCAAAGATAAAATGTGTACCGTAGCGTGCTCCCTCGATGTAGAAAAGGCATTCGACAGTGTCTGGAGGGAGGGTCTGATCTTCAAACTCTCAAAGCTTGAATACCCAAGACATCTGATTAATTTACTAATAAGCTTCCTCTCAGAGAGAGAATTCTTTGTTCAGGTTCAAAACAGTAAGTCAGAAAGAGCCGACTCTAAAAGTGGCGTTCCCCAAGGCTCCATCCTGGGCCCGAGACTATATAATCTGTTCATGCACGACTTTCCCCATATACTTTTTGAACAAAACACTATCCTCTCCCAAGCCATCCTGTACGCAGACGACACTTTTGCCTACGCAAGTGCCTGCTACCCGTTAGACGCCCTCAAGTACCTTAAGAGGCATATTCAAACCATATCGGTGTTTTATGGTAAATGGGGTATTAAAATCAATGAGCAAAAATCGGAATGTATCTGTTTTAGAAACGCGAGCGGCAAAGGTAGAGAGGGGGTAGTCCACGAAAGTAGGGATTTAAGTTAACAACTTGGTAATAACCAGATTCCATTCAGGAACACGTTGAAATACTTGGGAATTACTTACTTACTTAAGGTGGCGCTACAGTCCGGGGTGGACCTGGGCCTCAACCAATACGCCTCTCCAGTTAGCGCGATCTTTGGCTAACTGCCTCCAGTTGCGCACACCAAGTTGGTTGAGGTCCCCTTCCACTTGCGCGCGCCACCTAAGGCGAGGTCTTCCTCTACTGCGTTGTCCCTCCGGGTTGGAATCGAAGACTCTCCGGGCCGGAGCGTTGGTGTCCATTCGCTCTACATGCCCTAACCATCTTAGACGACTAATGCGTACTTTTCTGACCAGGTCGATGTCGCTGTACAGCTCGTAGAGTTCGCTGTTAAATCTTCTCCTCCAAATCCCGTCAACGCAAACGGGACCAAAAATCACTCGAAGAATTTTGCGTTCGAAGCGACCAAGAAGATCCTCATCCGTTTTTGATAGGGTCCATGCTTCTGCGCCATAGAGCAGGACAGGGATGATGAGAGTCTTATATAGAATCTCCTTAGTGCTTCTTGACAAGGCCTTACTAATCAATTGCCGTCTTAGGCCAAAGAAACAGCGGTTGGCAAGTGTGATTCTTCGCTTGATTTCTGATGTGATGTCATTATCAGAGTTTATAGCGGAGCCGAGGTAGACAAAGTCCCTAACTACCTCAAAGTTATAGCTGTCTATCGTGACGTTCTGCCCGATTCATCGATGTTGTGTGTCCCTTCTTGTTGACAGCATATATTTTGTTTTACCCTCATTCACCACTAAACCCATTTCTGCCGCTTCTGTACTAATACTTGCAAACGCACCAGTGACAGCTCGCTGTGTTGTGCCAACAATGTCAATGTCGTCAGCGTATGCAAGCAGTTGCACAGACTTATAGAAAATTGTGCCTCTGGTGTTGGCTTGTGAGTTTCGCACAATCTTCTCAAGAATTTCGCGTGCCGCTGTCGGATAGTCCAAATGCATTGATACTCCAGTGTTCTGCAATTTCGGTCTCGTCTTCAATAATTGTTCGACATCGTTTCTGCTCATCCTTTCCACAACAACATTGGTTATTTTGTCTCCAAGTTCAAGTTCAAGTTATTTTATTGAGACTTATAAAAACATTTTAGTTCATATTTGAAACTTGTAAGTACGAATGTACTTTTGCAGACAAGAAATGTATATAATTGGAGGCTATAATGTATGGCTCTCTCTTATGATAAAAAGCTTTACGTTGCCGACATGGCTCAAAGTGTCTAAAAGAGACCCCCGCTCCTGACCATGAATAGGCTTACAATTTGCGAACATTTGTTATGAAATTATGAAAACATACATGTATGAGATTACTGGACCGATAAATTTGTTTTCTTTTCTTTTATAAATATGACAAAATTAATTGAACGCTTACATTTAATGACGTACAGATCTAAAGAGAGAGCTTATGTGAAATGCCGTACCTATATATTGGTCGAGTATCACGGCTGAATTGAAATTTACAATGGGTAATAAAGATAACATTAAGTAATAGGCTTAAAATTAATGTAAGTTTTGCCAACCAATCAATTGTTTAGTTATACTACCACTGAGAATACAATTTTTTCAAAAGAATGAAGGGGGATAAGTATGGCGAATCATACAAACTCGCATTTTGCTGAGAGGTGTGAATTAGTTTAATGGTGTCATTTTCGTTAAACTTCATCTTTTCAAGGGATTTAAGCAGAAGAGACGTCGTGTACTTCGTAAACGGAATGGTGTTGGTGTCGTTGTAAATGTGCAGGTTAGAAAATTTCTTGTTTCGCGATTCGTAATGTCTCTTACTACAGAGTCGTAGGATTCTCCTCTCCAGAACTTCCAGTTTGGAGATGGAGAACCAAATAGGAAATCCGTAACTGAGAACTGGTCTGATCATGGTTTTGAAAAAAAGAATCTTGACCTTTTTGTTTAGCGAGCTACTTTTCAACAAAGGCATAAGCTTATAAGTGATTTTCCTCGCTTTAATTAATGTTTCATTAGCGTGTCTGTTAAATTTAAATAAATAATTAAAGTTAATTCCCAAGTATTTCAACGTGTTCCTGAATGGAATCTGGTTATTACCAAGTTGTAAACTTAAATCCCTACTTTCGTGGACTACCCCCTCTCTGCCTTTGCCGCTCGCGTTTCTAAAACGCGTGTGTCTATTTTCCTGAGTATTATCCTTTCAAAGATTTTCCCTACGTTGGACAGCATCGAAATGGGTCTGAAGTTCTTTATGTCAGGACAGTTAGGTTTTTTTTGTAATGGGATCAACTTCGCCAATTTCCAATCTCTTGGGAAATAGCCATTATTAATGCAATTATTTAGTATGATAACCAAGAATTTTATCGCGGAGTTGGGCAGTTTTTTAAGTATGAAGTTGGATAATTCATCTGGCCCGGAGGACTTCTTCCCACTCAGGCCTCTTAGAATTTCTTGTATCTCAGAGGGGGAGGTAAGAAATTCTTGAGATGCAACACCGGTAGCTGGGTTGTTTGGGCAAAAATTGAATATGTGGGTGCGGACAGCGTTCTTAACTGACCTGGAAGTGGATTGCACCTGTTTTGTGAGGGCGGGGTCCTCTGAAGGGGTTTTTTCTTTATAGACATCTGTAAAATAATCTTTGAACTGATCAGCTATAATTTTTTCCCCCTGGAGAAGTTGACCGTTCACTTGTAGTTTAGAACAGAAAAAGTTGCGATTTTTCCCCAAGAATCTGTGTGCTTCTCTAAAAGCGTGGGGACTGGGTTTGATGCGGGAAAGTTTCTCTTCAAATTGTTTATTTAACCAAATCCTGACCTTATCCTGAATAATTTTTTTAGAAGAGAGATTTTGTTTTCAAGAGTTTTATACTCCCGCGAGTGGCGATTGTAAGTATTGTGAAATATATTTTTAAGTTGTCTCTGCCATTTGTTTTTTGTTCTAAAAAAGATCTTTATGTTTTCTGGGAGGTCTTTGTATTTCCTAAGATCCTCCACGCGGTTTACGGAGAGTGAGTTAAATGTGTGATGACACCGTTGAATTTGGAAATAAAACGATCTATATCGTCATTACTAAGGCAGGTGTTGTCAGGGGGGGAATCTCGGTCTAGCGGCAACTCCACGTTCCTACGAAAGA
Source organism: Cheilosia urbana (assembly GCA_946477585.1). Classification (NCBI taxonomy): domain Eukaryota; kingdom Metazoa; phylum Arthropoda; class Insecta; order Diptera; family Syrphidae; genus Cheilosia; species Cheilosia urbana. The sequence continues at coordinate 9,740,372 of OX297857.1, forward strand.
CCGGCCAGGACATTTTTTTAAAACACCTGGTGAAGTTTTGAGTAGAGGCTACTATCTCAAGGTCTGAAAAGTTTATTTTCAGAATCAGGGGATAGTGATCAGAGAAGGAGGGTGCGGTGTTAATAACGTAGTTGGAGTTTGTCTGATCTATCAGTTCGGGAGAGATTATGAAGTGATCAAGATAAGAATGACCCCTGGGGAAGGACGGGGTGTCTGCGTTTAGATTTATGAAAGAGGGTGACACAGATGCTAACCAGTTATAATAGGTTTTACCATTCTGATTTATTGAGGAGTCTCCCCAGCTGGGGTGCTTCGCGTTTAGGTCTCCGCCAATGATGCAGCTGTCGAAAGCATTGGACAGGTGTTTGATCTTGTTCAAATCCTCCTCAATGAGACGGGGGAAGCAGTTACTCGGTATGTAAATGGAACCCAGTAGTATTTTTTTAATGGATCCCGCGACTTTTAATTTAATTCCTGCAAAAATGGAGGGAATAGTGCCACTCTTGAAAGAAACTGGGATATATTTTACGTTATTTTCAATGAGAAGCGCCACCCCTGGCCCTCTATCATCTCTTAAGTCCCTTAGCGGGTGAAACGAGTCTATTATTGGTTTATGTCTGGATTTTAGCCTCGTTTCTTGAACAAAGGCGATTGAGATTTCGTTAGCAATAAGGGATCTAAGAAGATCGACACGTCTGCTATGGTCAATTAAGCACGATATGTTGTGTGTTGAGAGGTTTAGAGACATTATTTACTGATTAAAATCCTGTTCAGGATGCTTAAGTAGTTTAACCTTTTCTCTTGTAGCGTTGCTTTAGAGTTTTTGAAGCCTATGACAAAGTCTTCAATCTCTTTCAGGAGAGTAGATACTTCCATGCCGAAAAGCTCATTGGATAAATCCAGAAACTGACTTAAGAAATTGTTATGGGTTGGTCCTATCCTCTGTGGAAAGGGGGAGGGGTCCGACGATTGAGAGAGTGTGGTATTAGTCCAAGGGGGCATTGATTGTGAAGGCTGTTGAGGTGTCGTTTCTTGTCTAAAGAGACTAGCGAATGAGACTGAGGGTGTGGATTTCTTTGATTGTCCCATCAGGTGTAATTTGGGACCCTTGGCGGCTTCTCTGGCCTCTCTTGCATCCCTAAACGCTTTGCGCCTACTGAGTTCAAATTGTTTGTAGGCTTCGCAGCCCTTATAATTAGCGGGGTGGTCGTGAGCACAGTTCAAGCAGGTGGCTTTAGTGTCTTCTGAAGCTTTGACAAGGCATTCGCCAGGATTGTGGTTCTTATCACATTTAACGCAGCGGTAATTATTGGCACAGTTTTTGGCCAGATGACCGAAATTTTGACATCTCCTACATTGGAGTGTCCCCACGTTTCCCCTTGGTTTTTTCCACGATACCTTAAAGTTGAATAGGTAATTAACGTTAATAATGTCTCTAGCAAGCTTTCCCGGGAATAGCCTCACCAGAAAAAGGCCGAGATTCTGTTTCCTTTCAACTGCACGCATTGTGCTAAAAACTGATACTTTACACACCAAATTGGGCGCATAGGAATTAATTTCGCTGAACACCTCTTCTGGCGTAAACCCTGAGTTCAATCCTCTTAGAATGAGGTTGACCGTTTTGTCCTCTTTGAGAGTGAATGAATGTGCTTGAACATCCGAATTATTACTAAAGTTCTCCATGAGCTGTCGATGAGCCCCCGGTTCACTTATGTATAGCTTACACGCGTTATTTTTACCCTGCCTGAACTCGTAACTAAACTTTACTAATTTGGATTTTTCTTTTAAGTCAGCCGATAGCTGTCTAGTGTCTACATTATATAAAATGATTGGCGGGCAAAACTTACCCCTTTTATTTCCGCTGTCGTTGGTGGGGTCAGGATTCACATCCCTCGTCAGTGGTGATTGATTCTTGTTGGTGTATTGGTGGCTGCTGATAGTGAGATCTCCGGTGGCTGCTTCTGTTCCGGTTCGCGTGTCTTCCTTTCCGTTTAGGCTCGGTGGGTTTTTACGTTTATCCAACGGTGGCCAATCTACAGTTGGTTGCTCCGGGATAGGACTCTTGTTGTTCGTGTTGGTCCTCTTTGCTTCGGAGAACTGGCATTTCAAGATGTTGAGATTTCCCAGGATGGCAAAGGGATTTGGGTCTTCTAACGGAGTGATTGAAGAAAGAGATGTTGCAGGGCTTAATGTCCCTGATTTCCTTTTTTTGCCGTTGTGACATTGTGCCATTCGCTCTGAATGGCGTTGATCACGGAGTCAATATGTGCTTCGGAGGATCCCTCTTTAAAATCGTCCTTCCATGGTGATGGTGTTCCATCAATCGTGTTGTCGTCCATTTTATTATGGGTTGGGGCGTTTTGATTATTTATCCGCTGGAGCTTTGCTGAATTGATGGGTTGCGTGAGGTGTAGCATATTTGCTGCCTTTATGTCGCTGTTGAAGCTCAAATGAGGTGAGCAATCCATTTCATTGCCTTGGTGGCCATTTTGAGCATTTTTTTTAACTGCGCACCCAACCATGTGGGGCGACCACTTATAACCTCTACGCAACACACGAGAAAGAACACGAGAAAGATCCGAACGAATCGTCAATATGCACTATTATTTAGTAGTTTTTATAATCAGGACCGATAGTGATTAATAATTTTTAATTTTAAATTGGATTATTTCCGGGAATTTCCGACTTATATCCAGTAAATGAAAATCTCTTTATTGAGAAAAAATGTGATTGCCGATCAGCAACAGCAACCACGTCCACTCGCGATGACAGCTCGATCTCTTCTGAATAAGCTGTCGTTGTTTTGTTTTCGCACTGAACGAAAATGTCATTCGTTTTTAGAGTTACATGAAGCAAAAAAAAAAAAACGAAAACGTAAACGAAATGGCTTTCGTTTTTTTGCTTTCGTACAAACGAAATTCCTTTCGTTTTTGTAGTTACATGAAGCAAACCGTTCGTGTAAACGAAAACGATCGAACTTTTTCATCTCACAGAATCCCAACCCTGGTCACGCAGGCTATCGCAGCGAACTCTCACGAAAGACACACGAGTGACCACCGAATGGCCGAATTTTTGTAACCGCAACACGTCAAAATTTGTCATGAAAAATGGTACGTGTATCGTACGAAATCATGTTGATTGATCCATCGAATAAAACAGCCCTTGTAAGACTCATTAAATAAATGTCACAATTAGAGTCGGGCATTTCACGGCAGCAAATAGTCGTAAAATATGCCTACATAGGGGATTTAAAGAATGATGATGATGATCTCCCAACGAAGTTGAAGATAAGTGGGAATATATCGCAGAGGGGAACTATTTAAGTGGAGGAATCTTATGAAAACTTATGTTGTGCATTGACTCATCATACAACGCATGATTTACCCATAGGGTGTTAACGAAGTGGAAAACAAGTTCTGTAATAGCGTTCAAATGCTACGCATGCTGTTCCAGGTCAGTTTCGAAAAGAAAAACCACATCTTTTAAGTGAAAACAACCCCCTCTTCTGAATCTTTTTAGATTCCAATCGACCAAGAGATTATTGCTTATAACATTCAATCGTACAGACCTCTATCGAACATAGTAAGCAGCGAGTATGACATCCCATTTCAGATGAATAAGATAAAAAAAAAACTCTGAAAAGAGTTGCATTTCTTAATTAATAAACACAAACCCATAAATACAATATAGTACAACAAGTGTCTGCGGGTTGTGCATTATTTGTACTGGTTTCTATAGCTGATTTATCCTTTATGTCCGTCGATATGGGTTATTACTGAACTAAGAATAGTAACAATATGCTTGTATGTAAACAAACCATCCGAACAAGCTTCGAAAAACAGGTCATCGTGATTGAATATTACATAATGGCATCCACCAACTCGCCTCTGCTTGGTTTATTTATATACATTAATGGGAATAGGTGAGACTACACATGAATGGATATTAATTGATTCATTCCCAACCTACACAATAAATGGAAAAGTATTGTTTTCTTTTTCCAGCGTACTATATACAAAAAAAAATGATGACATAAAACAGAAACAATAGAAAAGGATACATGAAACATCGATGGGGAGGGGGGTAAATATTTTCATACAACTTACAGTTCCTGCAGTGTCCAGAATTTCCAACATACATTGTTGCCCGTCAACCTCGACCTGTTTTCTGTAACTATCTTCGATAGTAGGATCATACTTTTCAACGAAAATACCCTGCAAAGAGAAATAAGGATAAAATCATCGTCGAGAATATATATAGTATAAGTTAATTATAGATAATGAATAATAAATAAAAGGGGAGCTTTCTATTAACAAAACTATATGACTGTTTTAGGTTTAGGAACTCTTTCATTTTGCAAGACTTTTGGGTAGATGTGTAGTAGAAGTAGGTAGAGTCTGTTTTGTAAATAGGGGAATGGATTTATGATGTGACTTGTCTGCCACAATTAGATCTGTGAAAGATACCATCCTCAAGGAGAACTATACGTTCACACATCGTATTATGCTGTTAAATGCTACATTCAGCCTTCTTTTGCTTACAGAGTCACAATGTGAGTATATTTCGCAACCATAAATCAGGGTGGGAATAACCAACGTTTTCGCCAGCAGCATAAGTACTCTTATGGGGGTGTAGGATTGTGTTGCCCAGAGAGTTTGAAGAATACCAAAGGGTTTAAAATAAGACCATTTTGTGCGACCAACGAGCGATGTCATCAAGGTCTTCGTTAACACAGCTTACACCGTGTTCAATAAGACCGAGTGGGCAACTGAGATACATTTGCACGTTATCTGCATACATGTGAATTGAAGAGTGTTTATCTATAGACGGTAATTCATTAACATAAAGAGAGAACAAAAAAGGCCCCAAATTGAACCTTGTGGAACTCCTCTTGAGGTTGGAAGGAAATCTGACAGATTATTGTTAAGCTGGACAGCCTGTGATCGGCCTGTTAGATAAGATGATAGAAGCTTCACGGCACAAGATGAGAAACTGAAGTTTCGATGAAGTTTACTTCATAAAATAGAGTGGTCGACCATATCGAATGCCTTGGAGCGAGCGAATGATTCAATTCGAGGCTATTTATATTGGTCACTCTGGAATGACGCGGCATTCTAGTTCTCGACTCAGTACTTAGCAGTCATTCAAACTCAAACTCGGGATTTCGGTTCACGCAGTCGCCTGGCTCAGTTTTTACTATATCTATCAATTCAATATCGTTTCTAAATCCTATCCTAAATCCAGTACAACGTCATTCTAAATCATACAATACTAATAAAGTTAATAAGTAGTTAATAAGTTAATACAACGTAATTTTAATTCCTATTACATTAATAAAGTTCATAAAGTTAATAATTAATATTCGATTTAAAAATAAAATTGAAAAACAGATCTCTCGTTGTTTTAATTTGGACTTACAAATCAACACTAAAAAAGGTAAACCCAACTGATAGTCGCACCACTTCGGTACTATCCACTGTTCTATATGCGAAAGTTGAATGTGGAGTGGAATTGATTGCAAGAGCCACTGTAGAACTAGCAAGGTCTGATGGGGGTGCGGGCAAAGTAACAAATTTTTTGTTGATAGCATTACAGTCCATACTGTCAGCACAACTGTTTCCACCTTTTGCTACTCCTATTTGATGAAGATTTTTCCAAAGGTCTCGTTCACTCAGTGAAGGATTTAATCGATTCGCATTTGCCTTTTACGACTTGGTTTCGAAGCGAGCGGAGTATGCGAAGGTTTTCTTGTAAGCGGAAATGTTTCCAGCAGCTATAAGTTTTGTCGAGCTCAAACGTGAGCGAACGAATGGAACGTGCCTTTCAAAAATTCTCAAAACACACTCATTAAAGAAATTAACTTGCTCATTGGTTGACATCGGTGGTTGGGTGCTGTATGAATAGGGTAGGCACTGATTGGCGTCAACTTGGCGATGCCCAGTCGTTGTAACTGTTCATACACATCAATTGTGCTTATTTTACCTCCGCGTGGTAGCCACCGGGTACTGGTCCTGTCCTTCCGGGCATGACTTGCTAAACTTATAAGCGCGAGTGTTGAACACGAAGAAAATAGCAACACTATAATGCTCTGTCGGAATGACTGCCTGATCGAGTCTCAGAGGTCTTACATGAGCCCCTCAGAAAGAGGACGTACGGCGGATGAATTCACATGGTTGAATCAACGGTGGCGTCAACAGTCAACATGGCAGATACCTCAATGAGCTACTTTGACGTATTTAGAGCTGAGGTCATTGAGGATTTTTCAGCACTAGTCAGGGTGTTGAAATAGAGATGGTGGCGGAAGAGCCCTTAATGGATCAACGGCAGCTCTCACATCCCCGCAGCGGGTTACTGACTCCGGAATATTCCGGCTCCTTTTGCCCAAGGGGTTACAGAAAGGGCCTGGTCCTCCATGTTGGGGGTTGTGCGTGGGGTTAACGACCCTACCACGGAAAAAAAAGAATTGTTGCGAAGCAACCAAAAGCCTCGGATAAGGACGGATTCACTGTTGACGACCCTGCAAAACGAAAAAAGGACAATGACGTTCGGATCTGCACGTGGAATGTTCGAACTCTGAACAGACCGCGTGCAGCCGAACAACTAGCGGAGGCCCTAGACTGCTACAAAGCAGGTATCACCGCCATCCAGGAAGTGCGGTGGGATGGGCCGGGCAAAAGGAGGATGAAAAACTGTGACATTTACTACGGTGACTGCTACAGAGAACAAAAGCAGCGTCTATTTGGATGCGGATTTGTTGTAAGCGGCAGACTTAGGCAAGAAGTCTTGAGCTTTCGACACGTTAGTGAACGCCTTACAACTATCCGCATCAAGGCTAAATTCGGCAACATCAGCCTGATATGCGCTCACGCCCCCACAGAAGATAAAGACGATGCTACCAAAGAGTGTTTCTACGGGCTCCTCGACAAAACATATGAGCAATGTCCTAAGCATGACGTTAAAATCGTCTTGGGTGATTTTAACGCCAAAATAGGAAAGGAGGACATCTTTGGTAGCACAATCGGAAAACACAGCCTACACGACACCACGTCTGGAAACGGACTTAGGCTGATTGATTTTGCTGCGGGACGTAATGTTACCATAGCTAGCTCACGGTTTCCTCACCTCAATATACACAAAGGAACATGGCGGTCACCTGATCATCAAACCGTCAACCAAATTGATCACGTTGCGATCGACGCAAGGCACTCCTCCAGTATTCTAGATGTCCGAACTTTCCGAGCGGCCAACATAGACTCGGACCACTACCTTGTTGTAGCCAAGGTACGGATGCGGATATCCAAGACGCCACAACAACGAGAAAATACTGTGAGGAGATTTAACGTTGGACGACTACAAACGCAACAAACCGCCAGAACCTTTGCCGATCGCGTATCCCTCAACCTCTCGAGAAGTCCTATGCTGCCAGCATCAAGTGCCGAAGACCAGTGGCGCCGATGCCAAGAAGCCATCAAAAACGCCGCAACTGATTTGCTCGGTTTCACCAGTCCACCCCCCCGAAACCCCTGGTTTGACGAAGAGTGCCGGCAAGCACATGCAGCAAAACAAAGTGCCTACGAAGCGTCGCTGCATAGAAGGACGAGAGCAGCTCGTCAGCTCTACGAGCAAAAAAGGAGGGAAGAACATCGGCTTCTCCGGAGAAAAAAGAGAGAGCATGAGAAGCGCGCGATCGAGGATATAGAGAGGTGTTACTCCAGGAACAATGTTCGGAAGTTTTACCAAAAGGTAAAAAGAACGTGTCATGCCAACAAGACCCGAACGGAGACCTGTAGAGACGAGCAAGGAAACCTTGTAGTAGAGTCACAGTCGGTGCTGAGGACATGGAAAAACCATTTCTGCAGACTGCTAAACGGCGAAGACGAAACAAATTCCGCTGTTAGGCAGAACGATCCATTCAACCTGGACGATGACAGCCAAGATTTCCGTCCACCTGACCAAAATGAAGTGAGGATAGCAATATCTAAGCTTAAATCCAACAAGGCTGCTGGTCCAGACGGCTTACCTGCCGAGCTCTTCAAGGCAGCCGGAGATGACTTGGTAGAGTGCATACACCAACTCATCTCCAAGATTTGGTTAGAGGAAAGTATGCCTGATGAATGGAACCTCAGCATTGTTTGCCCGATCCACAAGAAAGGAGACCCTCTAAACTGCGCCAACTACAGAGGCATCAGTCTCCTGAACACTGCGTATAAGATCATGTCTGCTGTATTGTGTGAACGCCTGAAACCATTCGTCAACGATCTGATAGGTCCCTATCAGTGCGGTTTTAGGCCCGGTAAGTCCACGACCGATCAAATATTCACACTACGGCAGATCCTGGAAAAAACCCAAGAATACCAGATCGATACTCACCATCTTTTTGTCGATTTTAAGGCCGCATATGACAGCGTTTATAGAGACGAGACGTTTGCGTTGACGGGTTTTGGAGGAGAAGATTTAACAGCGAACTCTACGAGCTGTACAGCGACATTGACCTAGTCAGAAAAGTACGCATCAGTCGTCTAAGATGGCTACGACATGTAGAGCGAATGGACACCAACGCTCCGGCCCGAAGAGTCTTCGATTCTAACCCGGAGGGACAACGCAGTAGAGGAAGATCTCGCCTTAGGTGGCGCGCGCAAGTGGAAGGGGACCTCAACCAACTTGGAGTGCGCAACTGGAGGCAGTTAGCCAAAGATCGCGCTAACTGGAGAGGCGTATTGGTTGAGGCCCAGGTCCACCCCGGACTGTAGCGCCACCTAAGTAAGTAAGTAAGTATTGGTTGACATCTTTTCCTCGCATTCTAATACCTCTTCTAATGCTCCTAGTATCACTATCACTAGCTATTTCTTCAAAATTTAAGTAAAATCAAATGCTATCCATGTTCGTACACTTTATAAAAACAAAATCGAATAAGAAAAGATTTTCATTTGACAGCTGACTCGCTGGACTACAAGCAATCGGTAATGCGGTTTTGCGGACCGATAATGTAGTCCATCCGCCGTTTTCAATGATAGGTTTTCACTTGTGAAGTGATCAACTGCGGATCGGATTGAATCCATCCGCAGAGCATCCGTCGGATTCAATGATAGGCCTGAATATTTAAGAAAGAGGATGTTAGTATGATAATTATTATTTTTATCTATGAAAAAAGCACTGAATAATTTTAGTTATTTGCAAATTGTGGTCTGGCAACTTTTTTAAGCTATCAATACAGTCAATTAATACAGCTGAATCGTTTTGATGGCATTTTACATACACACATCCTCGTGCAGTATATACTGAGATCAGTTGTTTACGTTTTTTCAAGTCCAGAGCGTGTTGCAATAGGAGTTTGTTTTGGGCGGATAAACTTTCCCGCAAGTATATTATGACGTCAAATGAAAAACCAGCATCATGTAAACAAAGTTGGCGGTGTTTATTTTTCCGAATTGATGTTAACACTTAGTATTGAAGTATTGAAGATCGTCTTCAGATTTTTTTTTTGGCTGAGTGCGGGATGCCGGATAAAAATGCATCACATGCAACATGTCGGTTTTCTTAGGAATTAAGTGTGAATTTAACCTCTTTTAATTCACTCGCAGTAGTGTCAAAATCATTTTTTAGTTTGGAAAGGTCAGTGGCCAGTTCTTTTTACAGCGGAAAGTTCGGATTGGTTGCATATCGGAGTAAGTGCTTAATTTCTTCGCTTCGTTGCCATGGGCTGATATGTGCTTTAGAGATACTGATGTCAATATGTGCGCAGAAGCCGTAACCGAAAATATTTTACTCGGTATGGAACTTTATATTCCACATTGCATCAAAAAATTAGCTTGAAATAAACCGTGGTTTAACAAAGAATACAAGCGAGCTACCGCAGCGAAAAACAAGGCTTTCCGTGAATGGCGGTCAAACCCTTCAGAACTAAAAAGATCTGAATTTACAATTCTTCCAAATAGATGCAACCTAATTATTGAATCGGCGAAGACAACTTACAGCGAAAGAGTCACTAACAAAGTGATTGGATGTCCCAGCGGCTCACGCGCATTCTGATCCATGGCAAAGGCAATCAGTAATAACTTTAGTTGCTCTTCTTTTCCAAATCTAGTAAAAGAAGACGGCACGCTAGCAACAACACCTAAAGAAAAGGCAGATCTTTTCGCTAGCATGTTTTCAGAGAATTCCACCCTAGATTCTGCACAGCTAGAGGCACCAAATATCCCGAGGATACAATCATCGATGGCAGAAGTGAAATTTCGGCCTCGAATAATTCAACGCATCCTTAAAGAACTAGATTGCAATAAGGCAACGGGACCCGATGGAATCCCGGCTATAGTACTCAAGAACTGTGCACCAGAACTTGCACCTGTACTCTGTAAGCTGTTTAGCATGTCGTACTCCCAGAAGACGTTTCCTTCTTGCTGGAAGACCGCTCGCATTCAACCTATTCCAAAGAAAGGGAAGAAATGTCTGCCACAAAACTATCGTCCAATAGCGTTACTTTCAATGCTCTCTAAAGTAATGGAAAAGGCAATAAATGTCGAAATAATCAAATATCTAGAAGGCCATCGATTAATAAGCGACAGGCAATACGGATTTCGGAGCCGTCGTTCCACTGGTGACCTGTTAAGCTACGTAACGCACTTATGGACACAATCAATTGAACAACACGGCGAATCCAGAGCCGTAGCCTTGGACATATCAAAGGCATTTGACCGAGTCGGGCATAGAGCCCTATTAGGCAAGTTAGCGTCTTACGGATTACCACAACAACTCTGCGGATGGATGCAAAATTTTCTTCTGGGAAGATCGATCCAAGTTGTTGTAGATGGTGTATCATCCAATTCGTTTGCTATAAATGCAGGAGTGCCCCAAGGATCTATTCTTTCTCCAACTCTATTTCTTCTCCACATCAACGATTTGCTTGGATCGACAAATAATAATATCTACAGCTTTGCAGATGACAGCACTCTTATATCCTCCATCTCGAACAATGGGCCTGTGAATACAGCTACATCACACAGTCAGAGATGTGAACAAATTAATTCTCTAAATGATGATCTGGACAAAATCTTGAAGTGAGGAAAGGACAATTTGGTTGTATTTAATGCAAACAAGACACAGTTCACAACATTTTCCAGAAAAAATGCATCAACAGTTCCTCAGATCCAAATGGATGACCATCCAATCCGTCACAAGGACTCTATGCACCTTCTAGGAGTCACAGTCAATTCAGGAATCACATGGCAGAACCACATATCCTATATCGCAAAATCGGCGTCCGCAAAGTTGAGCTACCTATTTAGAGCAAAGAGGTAATTTAGCCCCAAGCAACTTCTCCTTCTCTACAAAGCACAGGTTAGACCAGGCTTGGAATATTGTTCCCATATATGGAGCTCGGCTCCAAAACATTCACTTAACCTGCTTGATAGCATACAGAGACGAGCAGTTCGAATCATTGGAGACCCTACACTCACATCGAATCTACAACCGTTGCTGCACAGAAGACAAGTCGCTGACCTATGCTTATTCTATAGGTACTTCCATGGTAGATGTTCTGAGGAACTCAAGGACATTATCCCTCGAAATGCAACTTTTGGGGGCCCAACAAGACAGGCTGCTAATTCTTATGACCATACAGTACACTTGACAACCGCGAGGACATCAACTTTCAAAAACTCCTTCTGTTACAGGACAAGCAAACTTTGGAACTCACTTCCTGGGGATATATTTCCAGAAGACTACAATTTGCAGCAATTTAAGTGCAGAGCAAACATGCATCTGCAGGCATCTCGGGGCGCTGTTGAAGCGTTATAGGTTCGCCTTTCCCGGGAGAAGTATATAAAAAAAAAAAAAAATGTGGTTCACTTTTTCATTGATGTCGCAAATGTTTTTTTTTTAATTTCGCTAATTTCAATATCTATTTTTTGTTTGATACTTGCTTCACTCGCCGACATTTTAGAAGAAAGCAATGAGATAATGAATTCACTTTGTTCTTCTGAATAAAGAACAGCGATTTTGCGGAATGGCGAGCGTGAAGAGAGTTTTACGGTAACCTAAGGACGCAACAACTCTCCTTATTGAATCAGGGGCTGTTTGTTTCCTGCCAACCAGCAAAAATCATGGCAGAGCTGAAATCCAGTTCTTGGGGGCTTTAATTTGAACTCATAAAGGATATGAGGCCAAAAGGCTTATTAGTTCTGCTAACGTACCTTGCAGTGAACCAGATTTCAAAAAGTTTATCTAATTTTATCAACGATATCCAATCTGCCAACTATCAAATTCAAAACTATCACTGATATGTAATAGTATCTGCCTAGAAGCACAAGAAACAGCGAAGCACATCATATGCCCGGAAATAACCCAAAGAAAATTAACACACGTCAATAGAGGCTTATAACAACTTGAAGAACTACAGCCTAATCAGCGCAGCGGAGCGACGACACTCAACCAAAATAAATTTAAGAGAAGAACAAATGCGAGTGCTTGAATATAAAATTACTCTTCTCTGAATTGAGGGCTCTTTTTTCTTAAAGGGGATTCCAAAGTTCTTAGACCAAGGACCCTTTATACTCCAAGCAGAAAGCATTTTTTTTTTTTTTTTTTTTTTGTCTAGTGGTGGAGAAACTGCCACCTGAGGGGACTGGAACCTACGCCGCCCATTCTGCGAGAGTTCTTAAGGATCGTATATTGCCACCGGAAAACCTTAAACTCTATTCTTTTAGGAGTAATGTGGCGATATATGATTTATTGTATGGAAATAGGAAAATATTCGTTCTAGAAACGACAAACATTACGGCTTATTTTGTCCGTCACAAAAGCTGGATCAGCAACAGATGGAGTTACGTTCTCAGACTCACATTTGACTGCTGTGAAGCATATTCGATCTTTGCACATTAAGTATTGATATGAATCGGTTGTTATAGTGCGTAAATTATTGCTGTTGAAGGTAGTTACACCTTTCATTTAGGAATTTTCTGTATTATACTCTGTTCAATTTATATTTTCAGTACAGGGAAGATAGGCTATTTGCCTTTCACCCTTACTATTATGGATTTTAATAAGCTGTCTCCATTTTAAAGCTCTCACATGGTTGCCATAGTGAGCACTATAAATTGGCATAATTCTCTCACAAATATCGGTAGGGTTACCAAATACCAACTCTTTATTAAGAAAAAATGGTTTAACTGTCCTTCAGAAATACAAAATAATTAAAGGAGTACCTAAAAACTGTATGGCAACATCCCACATAATCAAATTCATTTATTCGCTCTCAAAAGCTTTTAAAAGCACCAAAACCGAAAGTTCTTTGACAAAATTCAAAGAAAACCCCTAATGATATGCTAACATTGACATATGGTAACATTTCTCTGATGTGCTTCAGTCACTCACACACACACTGCTTATTTTGGTTGATGATAATAGCAAGCGAACGCAAGACGATCGTGCTCATTCTGCCCGCGGCTGTGGGGCAGACCTGTTGTAGTGGGATGTATGCGAATTTCAGGAAAATTACAACAACAAAATTCTTTGGAATGCCAGTGGTTTCGTTTTTATTTCAGTGGCAAATCTTGTGTTTGAGTGCCGTGAGAGTAGCTACAGGCACCACTGGTAGAAAAAAGAGCTTCCCATAAGGCCTGTACTGAAAATATAAATTGAACAGAGTATAGTGTAATAATGCCGCCGATAAGACGATAAAAAATGGTGCACGGAAATAACTTCACTTGATCAAAATTAAAGGAACCTCAATCGACGTGAAGAGCAAAGGACACGTGCGCCAACTTTCAATTTGAATCTAGCTGTATTTCGCTATGACTCTAAACTTGTATATAATCTTCTTTCATGCGTTACAATTGGGCCACTGAATGCCGTCTGTCAGCATTGCAATGCATTGAAGTTCTCAACGGAAACGCTGTGCATGAGGAGAGTTGAATTACGCGTTAGATATACCGCAATTACGCCATTTTATCGCACACACCCAACAATACAATGGCTGCTTCCAAATGACTCTTGGAGTCAATGTTATCAAACAACGCGGTTACAATGCCACCTTTAAGGTTATCAGACGAACATTCCCATGTGTCTCATATGGAGCAAATGTCCCATACCGCACTATTCAGATCCCAGAACAAATCCAACTTCGGGCAGGAGATCATAAGTTCCTTTGGCCGGTTGACAGCGTTGTTTGTTAGGCATATACACAAATATGTGCAGGACCCAATGACATAATGTCCCGCATTTCGGAGGCGTCCGACATATTCATAACGTTCACCTGGTATCCGAAATGGACAGAGATTATGCAGCTCTTACTTCCCAGGCAAACTTTGAGTAACCGCCATGACATCACCGCATGATTTTCCAAACAAAAACTTAAAACTATCACGGATTTCATCGTTAAGCACAATGTTTTTGGACAACCGTGTTGTTGGATGTACTCGGTCGAATAGCAGAAGCCAAAAGAGTTTCGTTCTTTCAATAGAGAGGCTCGACTTTCAGAAGGCTTATTAGTAATTTAAGCAATTTTATAAAATAATAAACGTGACAACCTTTATTAGAAGCAATTTACTTTGTAAAGACTTAACTAAGTACACGCATATTTGATAGAGGTAATACTTACTTGGACAAATTGCACTGTTAATGCGGATTTACCAACGCCACCACTGCCAAGGACAACAATTTTGTATTCGCGCATTTTGTTTGTTTGTGTTTGTTTGTTGCTTTGTTCCTTTAACTACTTTATAATCTAGTTTGTTTGAATTAATTTAACTTGTGATCTTGTTTCTATCTTATGGAAAACAAAAAAAAAATAAACAAAAATAAAAATATCTCCTCCCTATATATATGTATGTAAATATTGATATAAATATATATATATATATACCTACATATGTACACACAAATAAATATGTTTATATGTGTATGCAATAAAGAACAGGTTTATAAAAAAATCTACTTTAAAATTACTAATCTTTGTAAATATATTATAGTTTTAACGGTTGTCAACCAAATATACACCGTCTTCTGATCGGTTGTGTGCTCTAGCACATTGGAAAAAAGTCCCCGGAATAGAATTTGAAAGAAACAATAATATTTTATCTCCGTAGGAACGTGTATCGTTTGTTTTGTGTTTTTTTCTTGTTATGTATAAAGTAGTTGCGGTTGGTCAAATGAATGTATAGAGACAAAATTAAAATGGAAACAGATATTAAGCTAATTGTTGTTCATTAGTAACGACGAATACGATCCTTGCTGGTATTTCGCTTCTAGACTATATTTATTGATATCAGTGTGCTGCTGATGAAATCTTGATGCTGAAATGGAAGAGAAAAAAATGTGTGAGTCATTTTCGACTAGAAATCAATATAACTAAAAGCTTTTGCGAATGAATTTATTTATATTCCTAGGTGGGTGTGAGTAGGAGTTATTTTTGTAAACATCGGGATTTATCATCACATCCCTGATTTTGGGTCGCAAGTCTGCAAATGAAAGCGACTTAAGCTGAGTTTTTAGTACCGACTACGATTTACTACCAACAACGATTTCCTATAAAGATTTTTGAGAGGACAGCCCTCCTTTTCTCTATTATAGCCTCTGAATTTTTCAGTCAAAAGGGCAGAATATTGTTTACTACTACTGTGATGCAAATGTTCCATTGTCCTACTAAAGGCCTTCTTTGACGATGAAAAATGTGTCAAATACTTTCTTTCTACACTGTAAAAATTCAGTGCGGGATACTAATAATCGTATTTATTTTTCAAGCTAGATTTGTTGATCTTACTTACTTACTTACTTACTTAGGTGGCGGTACAATCCGGGTGGACCTGGGCCTCAAAGCTTTAACGAACTTACAATGGCGAAATTTTCCTTATAAGATTACCCATTCTGACCTTCAAAATATTTCGTTCTATACATCAAACGAACAGTAATCAACTGCAGACTGGCAGTTTACGCAAAGACTCCACACTTTTCAAAATCGCTTTACCAATAAACAAATATAGTTGCCAGAATATCGCTAACTGTAGGGTCAATTGCTAATGTTGAGAAAGCCATGTTAAGATATCTTGGGCATTAGCTAAATCAATCCTCCCATAATATCATTTTGAAGACGAGTGTTGCCCAAAACCACAGTATTAAATTTCGTAATAGGAGTGAATTTAAATACGTTTTTTTCCAGCCTGAGCGTTTATAATTATAAATTAATTTTAGTAAATTAATTTGACCCTTTTAGACTTTTTCGTGTGTGGTTTTCTGAAGTCGCAGGTCTATGGGCATAAGCCAGGTACCACAGCGGCGCTCAAAGCCAACATTACACATGCTATCCGTAGTGTTTTCTCTGAAAATGTTAAGAGAGAGTATATAATAAAAAAAAAAAAAGAGTCATGGATGAAAAAAAAAGAGTTCCGATGTTAATATTTTCATTTCTGATTTAAAGAAACACACTGTTGTTAACTAGCGATATAATTGTAATTCGAATTCAGGTAAAAACGTATTCTCCCGACTTCAACTAAATAAGCTAAACAAATGTGAATTATAGCAAAAAGGTGGCTAGGTCGATGTCGCTGTACAACCCGTACAGTTCGTCGTTGTATCTCCTCCTCCATTCACCGTCTATGCAGACGGGACCGAAAATTACTCGACGAATTTTCCTCTCCAAGTAACCAAGAGTAGCCTCATCGGCTTTTGATAGAGTCCATGCCTCTGCACCATAAAGTAGGACTGGGATGATCAAGGTCTTATAAAGGGTCACTTTAGTTGTTCGAGAGAGGGCTTTGCTACTCAATTGCTTTCTTAGCCCAAAGAAACAGCGATTGGCAAGAGTTATTCTTCGTTTAATCTCAGCGCTGGTGTCATTGTCTGAAGTCGTAGTGGAGCCTAGGTAGACAAAGTCCTTTACCACCTCAAAGTTATATCTGTCTATGGTGACATTTGGTCCAAGACGTCGGTGTTGGGTGTCCTTTCTTGATGACAGCATATACTTTGTCTTGCCCTCATTGACCGCCAAACCTATCTTTGCCGCTTCCGTCTCAATGCTCACGAAGGCGCCAGTGACATCACGCTGCGTTCTGCCGATTATGTCGATGTCGTCGGCGTAAGCGAGTAGGTGGACGGACTTATGGAAGATAGTGCCTCTGGTGTTAGCGTTTGAGTTTTGCACTATTCTTTCAAGAACGATGTTAAAGAAGTCACATGACAGCGCATCGCCTTGTCTAAATCCTTTTTTGACATCGAAGGTCTCGGTGAGTTCTTTACCAACCTTAATGGAGCAGCGTGCATTCTCCATTGTCATCCTGCACAAACGGACGAGTTTGGCAGGGATGCCAAAACTACACATTGCTCTATATAGCTCGTCTCTATAAATGCTGTCATAGGCGGCCTTAAAATCGATAAAAAGGTGGTGGGTATCGATTTGGACTTCCTGGGTTTTCTCCAAGATCTGCCGCAGTGTGAATATTTGGTCAACGGTAGACTTTCCTGGCCTGAAGCCACACTGATAGGGACCAATCAGGTTGTTGACGAAAGGCTTCAGGCGTTCACACAGCACGGCAGATAAGCGCCGCTTTGTAGATAGATAGATAGATAGATAGATAGATGAGATTTTATTTAAACAATTCAATAAAATTACAATCTTTACAATTCTCAAAATCTAAATAGCATGGCATTGCCGTCTGCCGATTGACTAACTAACTTATGTAGATTAACAATTTGAAATATATATCTACGTATTATTTACATTTTTAAAAGCTTTCACTAAGAATTCTCTCTCTATATCCTAGTGCCACCTTACAATAGTTATAAAGTTTATCCACGTTCACCTCATTCAAAATATTTTTAATTTTATCATCAGCCATAATATCACATCCAAAATAATGCCTTCTTGTTTCCCGCAAAGTTGGACATCTTCCTATAAAATGGGTAACATCTTCTCTCTCACCTATGTTACAGATTGAACACAAAATTGGCAGGTCTGCTCTATGCGGTATGTAGTTTAAGTGAAGCAGTTCCACTCGGACTCTTAGTATCATCGAAATTTGATCTATGCTGCATTCGTTGCGAAAGTAATTTGCCTCAACTAAGTTATGATTTAGTGCACTGTATGTTGCTCTCTGCACCGAACTTGTTGCCTCCTGAGCAAAAGCTTCTCTGCATTTCATATCCACGCTGGAAATCAGCTGGTATAAGCTTTTTCTCCAAGACATATGTTGTTCCACGTCTAAGTGTATCGTTATTCCGCATGAGTGAGCTAGTTCCGACCATTCTCCGTACCATCCAGTTTTGCTGCTTATAGCCTTCAGTGCAATTATCTTAGGGAGTCTCTCATTTGCCATTTTCATCACTTTAATAATATAATCCACTTGCAACTTAAGAGTTTTGATGAAGAGTGGCGATAATCCCGTTTCCAGCATAATAGCATAATTTGGCGTGTTCGGCGGAAGGTGAAACGTTCTTTTGACAAAGTATCTGAGAAGCTTTTCCACTACCTCATATTGTTTTCCACCCCAAACCTGCGCTGCATACATCCTTATCGATTCGGACACTGCTTCAAACACTCGAAATTTACTGCTATGCGCTATGTTTTTGTTTGTAAAACATCTCCTCCAGGACATATTGATAGCAGTTTTTGCTTTCTGTAGTTTTTCTACGAGATGCTTTTTCATGCTAAGATTTGCGGTGAAATATACTCCAAGATATTTATATTCACTTACAACTTCAATTCTCTCTCCGTTGTAGAACCACTTTTCTTTACCACCAAGTCTTCCACCACCCTTCTTGAAAATCATAATCTTCGATTTGTCAAGATTTACTGTCAGACTCCAAGTTCTACAGTACTCGAAGAGGCGATTAATCATTAGTTGGAGTGAATCTGGGGAATAGGCGAATAACGCAATGTCGTCCGCAAACAATAAGGCCTTTATGATGACACCTGCAAATTCAATACCTCCAGGCAGAGAGTCTGTGATGTCATCTATAAAAAGTGCGAACAGAGATGGACTTAGCGTGCACCCCTGTCTTACACCAAATTTTGTTGGAAATGGCTCCGATAAATCGTTACCATTCCAAACAGCTGCCCACGTGTCTTCATAAAGGTTTCGGATTACTCTTCCAAATTTTCTGGACATCCCTATACCAAACAACTTATAGAGTAAAGATTTACGGTCCACTGTATCAAATGCAGCCTTAAAATCTACGAAAAAAGTGTAGAGTTTTTTACCTCGCGCTATGAAGGATTCCGCAATATTTTGTAGCACAAAGATATGGTCGATGGTGGAGTATCCTGCCCTGAAACCAGCTTGAGACTCCTTGAGCAGTTTCTCACTATTTATCCACATAGACAGCCGTTTTTGGAGTACTGATGAAAATATTTTATACGAAGCGTTGAGGAAAGAAATGCCTCTATAGTTTCCTGGATCCGTTTGGTTTCCCTTTTTATAGATGGGAAATATAAGCGCTTCTTTGAACTGGTTTGGAATGACCCCAAAATCCATTACATTATTAAACAAAATCACCATAGCCTTAGTAAGTTCCAGGGTACCATATTTATAAAACTCGACCGGTATCCTATCCGAGCCTGGAGCTTTACCGTCTTTTAGCCCTGTCCAAGCTGCCTCGACTTCAGCAACCGTTATCTCTGCATCCAGAAGCTCATTGAAGAACGAGGGTTCAGCGTAATGGAAAGCAGATCTTGGCATTTCAGGGTTAAGCAGATCTTTAAAGTAAATTCGCAGAACTT
Source organism: Cheilosia urbana (assembly GCA_946477585.1). NCBI lineage: Eukaryota > Metazoa > Arthropoda > Insecta > Diptera > Syrphidae > Cheilosia > Cheilosia urbana. The sequence continues at coordinate 9,760,077 of OX297857.1, forward strand.
CCGGGCTCAGTTCATTACTAATAACAAGTTTTTCGCCATTAATGTTGCTTAAGATTTTCCAGAACTCAGAAGCGTTTGTACATACCGAAAGCCTTGCGGTTTGGGCTTCATAGTAAGCTTTCTTTTTGTCGCCACATATTCTTTTGAAGTTACTATTTGCCTCAATGTAACTACTATGAAAAAAACCATCATTTGAAGCACGAAATAACTTAAGCCACTTAAATGATACTTTTCTCGCATTCTTGCAGTCATTATCGAACCACGGACTAGCACACTTTTTATTATTGTTTAAGACCTGTATAGAAGGCGGGTACGATTTCTTAATTGCTTCAACCAGTTGTGCTAGATTCATATTTTGTTGGTCTCTTAAATGATGATCCAATTTACCCTTACGCCGCTTTGTATGCCTCTTGTTTCGCTGCATGTGCTTGCCGGCATTCGTCGTCGAACCAGGGGTTTCTTTGCGGTGGTCGGGTGAAACCCAGCACATCAGAGGCGGCGTCTCTAATGGCTATTTGGCAATAGCGCCACTGGTCTTCAATATTTGATGCTGGTTGCATAGGACATCTTGAGAGATTGAGAGAGACTCGATCGGAAAAGGCTCTGGAGATGTCTTGCGATTGTAGCCGTCCGACGTCAAACTTCCTCACAGTATTTACTTGTCTTGGCGGTGTTCGAGATAACCGCAGTCGTACCTTGGCTACAACAAGGTAGTGGTCCGAGTCAATGTTGGCCCCTCGGAACTTTCGGACATCCATAATACTGGAGGAGTGCCTTGTGTCGATCGCAATATGGTCAATCTGGTTGACGGTTGATTGGTCCGGAGATCTCCAAGTGCCTTTGTGAATATCGAGATGCGGGAACCGCGTACTTGCTACAACATTTCGCCCCGCCGCGAAGTCGATCAGCCTAAACCCGTTATCGGAGGTGGTCTCGTGCAGGCTGTACCTTCCGACAGTACTACCAAAGATCGCCTCTCCCTATCTTTGCATTAAAATCACCTAGGACAATTTTAATGTCATAGTTAGGGCATTGCTCGTACGTCTTGTCTAAGAGCTCGTAGAACCTCTCTTTGGTGTCGTTGTCTTTCTCCTCCGTGGGGGTATGGGCGCATATTAGGCTAATGTTGGCGAATTTAGCCTTGATGCGGATTGTCGTAAGGCGCTCGTTCACACAGCTGAAACTTAAGACTTCTTGCCTAAGTCTTCCGCCAACGACGAACCCACAACCAAATAAGCGCTGTTCTTGTTGCCGATAGCAGTCGCCATAGTAGATATCGCAATTGTTCATCCTCTTCTTGCCCGGTCCATCCCATCGCACTTCTTGGATGGCGGTTAGGTCTGCTTTATAGCAGTTCAGGGCCTCCGCTAGCTGTTCGGCTGCACGCGGTCTGTTAAGGGACCTAACATTCCACGTGCAGATCCGAAATTCGTTGTCCTTTATTCGTTTGCTAGGTTCGGCAACAGTAAATTCATCCGTATCCGAGGCTTGTTTTTGTTTCGGAACTGGGTTGGTTTTCCGCAGTCGGGCAGTTACCCCGGCGTACAACCCCCAACCTTGAGGGCCAGGCCCTTTGTTGGACCCCTTGGACAAAAGGGGCCGGATTCCTCCGGTGTCAGTAGCCCACTTCGGGGATGTGAGAAAGGTTAAAAAAATGACTTTACCGTCACTGCTCGGTCAAATTGAGCCCGATTTATGCGCCAGAGTAATAGAAAACTGGACACTTCGGATGCGGACATTTTAAAGATGCTATATTCAATACATAATGGCATCGATAGGTCTTCCAAACGAATACAAAATTTCGATATCTCATAGACACTGGGCCTTAGAAATAAACATTTTTAGTTTCGACTTTAAATTTACGGAAGCTCACAATTGCAAAATTTGTATGAAAAATATAGCCACCGTGAACTATTAAGATTTAGAGTCGAACCTAAAAATGTTTATTGCTAAGGCCCACTTTGTTTGATTTAAATTTAAAGATAGGAAGAGCTTAAAGAAGGACCATTTACAAGGCGAATCTTTGACCACCCTAATCGATTCACAAAAAAATATGACCCAATAATTAAAAACACGAGGTCTGTTCCCTAACGTTGATACTGCATTCGAAGACGTTAGTCATCGTTCCCTTACGCAAAATTTGGGTTGGGCACGAAGTTTAACTAACTAAATTTGATTAATCTGTTTCTCTATACTGGTTGCATCCAATCGACGGCAATGGCAAGATGCTTCAAGTAGACTTTAACAATTTCCCTCAAGTAATGAGATGACGAGAGTAAACTTTAATTGCCTTTATGAGTGGTTAATATGAAAAGAATTTCCCCATCCCCAAATGTTGAATGTTGTATCATAAATTCAGCGAATTCTCTGTGGTATCATAAACAACGCATGTGGAATGCTTAGCCAATCTCCCCTCAGAACGATCCACAATTGCGACTTATTAAATCCCAATGTACACCACCCACCAACAGAGGCACTTAATTATTCCACTATACTAGCCCCATCATGTCCACATGTGCACATATTCGAAATACAGTCAAATTCAATGAGATGTAAAAACGTTCTATTGCCTGATGGAAGCTAAAGTGCTTATAAGCGAAGTCCCCCCGACCCAATTCGAGAATGTTTGGATTTGAATTGCGTTCGCATTTATTTCTTGAAGCGAAATTTTTTTTTATTTTTTTATTTACTAAGGATTACAATGTAATAAATTACACTCTAATACAGGAAGGCACTAGCTACCAGGGCTTTCGGCTACTGTAGGGTATTAGGACTTAAATAAGTTTGTTTAGATTGATACGTTTTAATATCTTATTTAGGAGTTTAATGTTGTTTTCTGAAGGGTGTTGGAGTATCTCGGTAAATGTTTTGTTTGTTATATTTCTTATTAATGATTTTGTGAGGTTGCTGTGTTGAGTAATGTGCGGGATGGTGAGGGCTTCTATGTTACATATGTGGCACATTGGTGGATCCGTTCTTGATAGAAGGTAGCTGTGTGTTATGTTGGTGTGCCCCATTCTAAGGCTTATGAAACATTTCGTTTTATGTCTAGGCATATTAGCGGGGTAGAAACCTTCCGGGTTGATAGTGGAATAGTGGTGGGAGTATTGGCGCCAGGAGTCCAGCAAGTTATTAAGCCAGTGTATTTGTATTGTTTTGCGAATATCTTTTCTATTGTGTACGTTAAACAAGGTCAACGGTTCTTTGTGTGCTGATTTAGCAGCACTATCAGCCAGTTCGTTTCCAGTTATTCCAGCATGGCCGGGAACCCAGATAAGTTGTAGCCTTTTTTTGTGTTTGATGAGCTGTTCTCTTATGTGTTCGATAATTGTGGTTCTATTGTTGATGTTTTTAACAGCATTGAGGGTCGAGAGGCTGTCTGTGCATATAAGAATTTTCTTCTTTTTGAATATTTTGGTTGCACTTAGGATGGCGAAGGCTTCGGCTGTTAGTATTGATGAGCATTGTGGGAGGAGTCCTTTTTTAAGAACTTTACCCTGTTCGTTGACTACCGCGAATGTGGTGCTGCATTCATACTTAGAGCCGTCGGTAAATACAGGATTCCATTTTCTCTGCTTGTAGCTGGATATGATTTCTGTGAACATTGCCCTGTAGGCGTTGTTAGTTGTCGAATTCTTCGGCAGAGATAGATCTGTGATAATCGCGTTAGGTGGAAGAAGCCATGGTGGATTGTTTGGTTCCTTTTTTGTTTTTAATGAGAGTATAACTTCACATTTTTTGGCGTATGATAGAGCATTGTAATGGGTGATTTTTTAGCTGGTTTGGTTTTGGCAACACTGGTTTTGACAGCTGACGTGTGTTTAGTACCTTGTGTCACTGTCAAACAGCTTCAGTTTGGTTTGCAATTTAACCATGGATCGTCTTACAAATGAACAACGCTTGCAAATTATTGAATTTTACTATCAAAATTCGTGCTCGGTTCGAAATGTTCATCGCGCGCTGCTTCCATTTTATGATCGGCATTCTCGACCTTCTGAGCAGTCTATTCGGAAGATTGTGACCAAATTTCGCACCAAATTTACTTTGTTGGACATTAAACCACCAACACGTTTACGTACTGTGCGTAGTGAAGAAAATATTGCGGCCGTATCAGCTAGTGTGACAGAAGACCGCGAAATGTCGATTCGGCGCCGTTCCCAGCAGTTAGGCCTTTGTTACAGCACTACGTGGAAAATTTTGCGGAAGGATTTGTGCGTAAATCCTTTTAAGATACAGCTTGTGCAAGAACTAAAGCCAGCCGACCTACCACAACGCCGAATTTTTGGTGAATGGGCTCTTGGAAAGCTGGCCGAGGATCCGCTTTTTTATCGAAAAATTGTGTTCAGCGATGAGGCTCATTTTTGGTTGAATGGGTACGTAAATAAACGAAATTGCCGCATTTGGAGTGAAGATCAGCCAGAAGCATTGCAACAGCTACCAATGCATCCCGAAAAAGCCACTGTTTGGTGCGGTTTATGGGCCGGCGGCATTATTGGGCCATATTTCTTCAAAGATGATGCGAATCGCAGCGTCACTGTCAATGGTGAACGCTACCGAGCGATGATAACAAACTTTTTTTTGCCCGAAATGGAAGTTCTTGACTTGCATGATATGTGGTTTCAACAAGACGGTGCCACATGCCACACAGCACGCGAAACAATGGCGCAATTGCGAGGCGAGTTTGGTGAACAGTTAATTTCACGTTTCGGGCCGGTCAATTGGCCGCCTAGATCGTGCGATTTGACACCATTAAATTATTTTTTGTGGGGGTATGTCAAGGCTAATGTGTATAGGGACAAGCCCGCTTCGATTGACGCACTGGAAGCCAACATCCATGCATTCATTCGTGAGATACCGGCCGATATGTGTGAAAGAGTATGCCAAAATTGGACTCAGCGGATGGACTACCTGAGACGCAGCCGCGGTCAACATTTGCATGAAATTATCTTTAAACATTAAATTGCAAGGTTCAAACTATCGATTCAAATAAATATTTCATTCATTTTTTCGAATTTTTGGTGTTTTTTTTTTTTAAAAAAGTTCTAAACCTCTTAAAAAATCACCCGTTAGATTGTGGATGGATACTTAGGTGCCCGCTTGCGAGAAAGAATTTGCTTGGCCACTGCTGTTATTGGTGTCATAGGCGATGAAGCAAGCTTAGTTAACAGCATAGATGTGAGATACTCAAATCTATGTTCCAACGAAGGGAGACCAGATTCGGTGAGCATATTTTTGATGGGCGTTGTCCTGAAGGCATTTAGGGCAAGCCTGATTGCTGCATGGTATTGTGGTTTTATAAGTTCCATTGATGATTTTGCTGATTTACCGTAAACTTGCAAGCCGTAGTCTATTTAAGACAGGATGATTGATTTAATGATGTTAATGAGAGAATTTACATGGGAAAAACTATGCTTGGATGCTAAATATTTAATTATATTTACCCTGGTAGTAAGGCTTTTTTTTAACTCAGTGCAGTGGTTCTTAAAACTAAATTTATTGTCAAAAATGATACCTAAAATTTTTAAAGAATTACAACATTACAAATATTGTTGTTATTAAAGTTAAGGTTTAAGTTTTTTGTACATTTCTTTTTTTTACATATATGCAATATTTTACTTTTACTTAATGATATTTTGGACCCAGATAGTTCACACCACTGGTTAATGTCGGTTAGTATGTATGAGAAATTTCTAGTGATTTTCGGGAGGTCTTTGCATTTTGAAAACAATATCAGGTCATCTGCATAAAGGGAATGTCGGATGGGCTTGTATTTGACTAAGATTTCGCTTAGTTCATTGAAAGCAATTATGAAGATAATAACTGAGGGAGGGGATCCTTGTGGAATAGCATTTTCCAGGGCTCTTACGGAGGAAAACTCGTTATTAATTCTTATGCGGAATTTGCGATTTAGGAGAAATGATTTGATGTAAGCAAACATCTTAGATCCAATTTTCCACTTAGCTAATTTGTTTAGGACTACATGAATTCCGATTCTATCAAAGGCCTTTTCAAAGTCTACTGAGAGAATTGAGACATGGTTTTTAGTTGATAACGCTGACGCGACATATTCATCGATGTATAACAGAGTATCAACTGTGCTGCGGCCATGCTTGAAAGCGACTTGGTTGCTTTCAATGAGATCATTCTTTTCTAGGAACCACATTAGTCGTTTGGCGACAATTTTTTCCAGAATATTCCCTGTGCAGGACAGGAGGGATATGGGTCGATAGCTGCTAACTTCGGTAGTTGTTTTGTTTGGTTTCTGTATTGGTATGATAGTAGCTGTTTTCCATGTTTGTGGGATAACTCCTTTGTCAAATATATTGTTGTAGGAGAGAGAATGCGGTGCTTTAGAGGTGGAGGACTGTTCTTTAACATTGGATATAATATACGATCAATACCTGGGGTTTTACCTTTTACCGAGAGGATAACGGATTCAAATTCGATTTGCTTGATTGGTAGTTCGATCGACTTTGCTGAGAGTGAAGTGGAGTTGGAGGGCAGGCACGTGTTTAGTGCAGTGTGTTTGGCTTGAAGAAAGTGAGATGAAAAGTTTGAGTCTTTGGAGTAGTTCGACCAAGTTGTGGCAAAGAGATTGGCTATTTCGAGGGGGTTAGATAGAGTGTCACCGTCAGTTTTAATCGTTTTTATGGAGTGCGGGGTGTAATTTGCGGTGAGTAGTTTTATATCTGTCCATAATTTGTTTGCAGTAGTATTAGGGTTCTGGTGATTCTGAGAAGAGAATTTCGCTTCTCGATTTGAAGTCAGAATCCACTCAAGAAGCACTCACACAAGTGCAGTTTATGTATTTTATACAAGTCAGATGACAGCTGCCGTAGATTATTTTTTGGCATTTCACCAATACTTTTGTAGATTTAACCAGAAGCAGTTTTCTTGTTCCATTGGATTTCAGATTGAGTCGATCCCCGAGTGAAACCAATGGAAAACGACATTAGATAGACATCGAACCACATTCAATGAAAAGTTATAAAAACGCTTGACATTGACAGTCTGTCTTATTTTTCGAATAATTCAATGATTCGGTAATAATTGGAATGCATAAAAACCTGGGGTCAGATTCTGTAAGGCAAAACGTTCAAACGTTTTCGTATGCACGAAGAAATTTGCTTTTATTTATCATAGGGCAAATCTTTCTTGCGCTCGATTTCATTAATAATGTTACCGTGTAACTGACAAAAATTTAACAATACATACTTTCCTATTCAATTAAATAAATAATATATTGCCTACCTACCTACCTATTTTCTTCGTGTGTTATATTATAGAATTTTAAAAAAATAATACGAGACAAGAATTATTACCTAGTACGAAAATTAAAAAAAAAAAACAAAATAAGTAAACTGAAAAGGGTTTTTAAGACTCATTTGCACAATTTATATCCATATTTATTTATGTACATACTATCAATTAAAAATATTAATTCTTCTTCCGAGCTGCTTTGCATTTTGCAAAAAATGCTGACAACTACCTATAATTCTGTTTCTGCGTTAAAAAAAATCGTATCTCCTTATGTGGTGGATCGGGATTTTTAAGATTCGCTCTTAGATTTCGTGTCTAATTTTGTGTTGATATTCGTGTATTCGATTATATCTATCCTTCGATACTTTTCTACACGTTTCCCATTCACTGGCTAAATTTTATAGGTATTAAGACCTTCGAAATTTGCGTCCCGATTGATCTCTAAATATTTATACATACCTACCTAAATAATTTACAAAAATAGATAAACCCGAAGCAATGTGTTTTTTTGCAGTAGAAAAACATTACGCAAACGTTAACAAACTCCACCAGTCGTCAAATTCAAACGCACTTTTATTGATAAATCTGAAGCAAATCTGAAAAAAAATCTAGATTCGCAAAAGAGCTCTGAAATCTGAAAAGATTGCTTTGTTTGTACCTACCAAACGAACATAAAAAGTGATCAATAAGTATCAACTTTTATTCTGAATAGCTTATACTCACCGGTTGTAATAACGTTTCGTCGTATTTTTTAAGGTAGGTAGGTATGTCCTCATGCGGACGTTTTTATGGCAATTTGTTTTGTAAATGAAATAACCTCAAAACAATATCGTGCGACTTATAAACGATGTCAGTTAATTCTCTACGAACCCATGGGTAGGCATTTATTTTCTGAATATGACATTACCTATCACTCGCACCCTGATTATGTAGGTAAGGTATGTCAATTCCAAAACAGATACTAAATAATAGATTTTATACGTACCTACCCTACATATATGAGGATAAAAACAATCCGATGAAAGACAATCAGCGACCCTAAAATTCGCACGACCAAAGCCACCTGTAGATCAAGGTCATTAATTGTATCTCCTTTCCCATATTTGGAAAGTGAAATTCACATCCACAATTGGAGTTCATTAATTGTAGATATTATTTCAAATAATATCATTAAATTGTTTGACATGAGTTCATAACTAACAGAAGTACGACAAAAACATTAATTGCAATAAATTCCATTTGCGTTCAAATATCGACAGAACGAATTTTCAAATCAAAATAAAAGATCAACCGTCATCTCATCATAAAAACGTACGCAAACAGAATTCTTTTCTTTCATAAGTGCAAATACCTAGATTTGCCTCTCATACGACCGAAATTCCAAATCAGAAATTTGTCATAGTTTCTTTTTCACAGAAACTAGATACACATTCACGAAAACCTCATTGCGTGAGTAACACAGAAAAGAATCCCAAATGCAGTTTTTTGTCCCTTTTTTTGCTACCTACCCATCGTCATCAGCCACCACCACCAATTGTTCGGTTAACTAATTACAAAAACAAATGTGATTTTTCCTCTCATATTTTGGTTCGACAAGAAACTTAGCCGACAACAACGCTATCTGGTGTCGGAAACGGTCAAAAAATTGTTCGTGTTGATGATAGTACTATAGTCTCTATATACAATGTAAAAATTGTCAAAGTTGCTGTTGATGTCGCTGTGTTAATCTGTTTCTCGCATTACACTCTTTGCAACAAATGCCATTCCACCCATCATGACCTGACCCTACATAAATAGCTAACACTAAATCATAGTCCACACTCCGCAGTCCCAACGGATGTGGGCTCAGCAGTCATCACGCAAGAATTCCAATACCACTTTCGTTTCCACGTATCCACGCAACAGTTTTTTTTTTTGACAGTAATCATTTGGACATACGCACGACAACGCCGCTAGAGAAATGCAAAATATGGAAGGGTTTTTTTCCAGTTAGATTTATCTTCAATTTGTCAAAGAGTATTTTGTTTCAGTGTGCGGCGGATGATCATTACAAAACTGTTTCATAAAACCAAACAATAATTTCTCGATAACTCATAAGAAATAAAATAAGGACTCCCTCTTTTTCCTCACGAGCAATGGCAGGAAGCTTTCACTTAAATGTCAACAAGAAAATGCAAGAGCGAGAGAACAGGACCAGCAACCGCAATCGGATATCAGACAAAAAGCGAGATAGATGCGATGGTTCACCTTTGGAGTTTGGACTGGTTTGGACCACCATCACGAGAAATAACTTGAAATCGCACAAAAAAAAAAAGCAAAGCTTTAATTAGATTTAGAAATAACAAATATTTACCTGTCAAAATATCCCAGCTCAAGAAGGCAATAGAGTTGAACTTATTAAGATACATACAATTGTATTGTACTACCTCTGCTTTCTGACATTAACACTGTCTTTCTTTCTGTATATCTCTACGAGTATCTCTATCTCATTTGGCTAAGGAGTAGTGAAATGCTAGTTGCATTTGGGTGAAGAGATAAATACGAGCACAATTTCAACTAACTTCTCGATATAAATTACCACTTTTTAGTTGCTCAAGACTTTCCAACACGACTTGCTCTTTTTTTTTTAACTCTTGTTGAACGTTTCAATCCACCGCAAACTACAAAGCCAACCACAAACTGAAAGCGCCCCACACTATGCTGAACTTCACTAAACGGGAGAACAAATAAGTGCACAGTTCAATGGAGCACATCGCACATACACACACATACCGTATAAATTAGATGGCAAAATGGGGGAAAAAAACACGAAACTGTAAAAACTTGTCACCGGTCTTTGGGCGAATCCAATTTTTAATTGAACCACTTTCTTAAAGTTATAGTAAATAATTTCACTTATTATCGGCGACGGTAACAACAACTATAACTCGTCTAATTTCTTTCTACAGTTGCCGCTGCTATCTCGTCTCGTACTACAAAAATGACACCACACGAGCGCGGCGATGACACATGCAATGCTGCCCAACGATCGGGTTTACATGTGATTTTTCTCTTCCGCTTGTTAAGAGTGCTGCCATAGCTGGCGAAAATTCCCCTCCAATAGTACTAGTGAATTTTCAGAAAACACCGACTTGATATGAAATAAATAGGTCTCTAACCTCGCACGATGAAACCGAACTTGTTTCATTTCACATGCACCAAAGACCAAACTATATTTGTGCTTGAGATTGACTGCGCAGAGAACCATTTTTCTACAGTCTGGACATAATGGTACATTCACAACATAATACCATGTTCCCACCAACGTGATTTAGCCGAAGTGATTTATAAATCACGAAACGCGTCCCTACCGAACTTTAACGGTCATATTATTCACTCTCTTTAATCCGGGTTAAGACTTTAAGTGAGTTTAACCCAAAAAATAAACCCAAGTCCATAATATTCAGTAGTTAAACCCGAACATAAACCCATTTTTTTAAACTTGACAGCGTTTAATCCGATTGGATTTAAATTGCACTCCGGAGACCAGTTTAAGTACTTTATCTCGGATTAAAACAAAATTTTATAATATTCACTCCTCTGTTTAGGTCACATTTTTGACATTTCTTCGCTTGCGGGAGGCAGGAAATACAGATTGAAATAAAATCAAAAAAAAATGATCAAAAAAATGGATTTCATTCTCGATATTGACGAAATGCTGATGTCTTCGTCGTCAGCGGATAATATAATTAAAATAAAAAAATATGTTGCTTTTTTTTTTTTTTTTTTTCATCTTTTAATTTAATAGTTTTTTGAATTAATTATTTTATTATTATTAATTTATTAAAAAAGGAAAAATAAAAATCTCATTCATTCGTCTTCTCTATCTGCTTCATCGTCGACGGGTGAAAGACTTTTAATTTCGCGATCACGGCTGCTGTGGTCCTCATCATTCACTTTGCCGAAACCTTTCATTTTAGGTTATTTTTCAATTTATTTTAATAAAAATGAAAAACCAAAAACAATTTCCCATAAAATGTGATAAACAACGAAAAACAAATGTCATTTTTTGTGAAATTTGACATTACGTAGGCTTAAACCGGATTAAAAACGGGTTAAAGTTTTTGTAAATCCGCATTTAAATCCATCTTTAACCCAGCGGGTTTAATGCATGTTTTTCAGTGAATAATATGGACTTAAGTTTAAATTGTCGGGTTTAAAAAATCCGGATTAATGGTCGGGTGTAAAATTAACTTAAACCTGAGTTACACCCGGAGTGAATAATATGGCCGTAACAAAAAAGTAGCTGAATCTTTAAAGATACAATGGGCTCTAACCCCCCACAGCTATTCCGAAAGAAAATGCATATATTTTTTTTTTTAGTTACGGTAATTGTACATACATTTTACATTGTAATTAATTTAATTTCTATACAACTGTAAAATTATTAAATAAAAACAAAAAACTTATTTTTTTTTAAATTTGTTGAAAATTAGAAAAAAACAAATATTTCTTTAAAAGTAAGGTTAATTTTAAAGTTATGCGCCCATTTATCTTACAGTGCATAGATTTTGAGTCAATAAATTGAAAATAGTAAGCAACAAGTAAATAAAGTCAAAACAAACGCAGAAATATTTTTTTCAATGGTTGTATCTTTAAAGATACACTGGGCATTTTTTTTTTTTTCGGGTTTAAAAAATTCGGATTAATGGTCGGGTGTAAAATTAACTTAAACCTGAGTTACACCCGGAGTGAATAATATGGCCGTAAGTGATTTAATGTGACATTTACGCCAACTTTGCCATATCAGTGATGGGACTTCTAACACTTAAGTGGTATTTCAATCACTTTTTACACTTTCGGAAATTCTACCAGTGCCTTGATTTTGTGCGGTTTTTGTCACAATTGCGGTTGCGGAAAGGGTTCACGTATAGGCGGATTCTATAAATGTGTGCGTGATGTCGAGAACTGACAGCTTCCAATATTTCCTGTTCTAGTATCGCTTTGTTCCTGGAAATTCCAGGCCGGTTTTCCCTAACGCAACCTATTTAGGTAGCGAGAAGGATGTCGGTTGTCGACTACATAGACAAACCATACTGAGACCCCCAACTCACAATCCTCTTGCCGCTGGTCCCCTCAGTTTTTTTTCAAATTCGCCATTTTGTTTTCCTATCGGTGTAAGCATCAACAAAAAAAAAACAAACCAAAAAAAATGTGGTGAAATTTTTTTGACAGAAGTCGATTGACATAAATGTCAAAAACGTCAAAATATGCAGAACGTATTGTGATCAGATTGTGATTTTCTTCCACCAAATTGAAAAAATGTAAGTTTTCGCGTATTTTAAGTGTTTAAATTAATAAATAAATATATTTGTCTTGCAGCCTTAGAAGAAGCCGATGTTAAGTACATTTTAAGTACACTCTCCCAGCAATGTATGCCGAAGAAGAGGAGAAATAAATTTGGAGGAAACTGCCCGTAGAACGAGAAGAGAATCAGGAACTTCTTATTGAGAAACTGAAGCTGTTGGAAAAGAACCAACTGACAAGAATATCCCAGAAATTACAGACGCTTTCGGATCAAGAGAGACATGTATGTATACATTTGATAGTTCGTCAGCTAAAAATGATTAATTTTATATGAACAATTTATGTAGAATTTTATTTGGGAACATGCGGATATACCTTTGCAGAAGTTTTCAACTATCGTTGCCATGAAGTGCTTGCATAGGGTTTCGAGTGATACAAATCCTCCTTCTTGTTTAGTTCTTGCCACGGAGCATGGAGAAATATTAATTTTGATACCCAACAATGAACATTTTTTTAACGTATATTTATTTCATTTCTAGTATCCACACTATCGCAAGGAAGCCAGTACGGGTTGGACAAATCGATAGATGAACTAAGATAAGTATTGCTATTGCAGTATAGAACGTGTAGCAGGTTATGAGTCATTTATATAACATTCTATTTACAGATACCCCACCTCAAGATGAACCATGCAACGATTTTGGCGCATTAGCCCAACCAGTGTTGCTTAACAACAAGGCTAAACTGGTTAACATCGACTGTAAAGCGGAAGTCAATGTTCCTGATCGCCAAGGCACTTTGGTATGAATTTTAATTTGCTTTGATCGCAACTATGACTTGCTAAACTTATAAGCGCGAGTGTTGAACACGAAGAAAATAGCAACACTATAATGCTCTGTCGGAATGACTGCCTGATCGAGTCTCAGAGGTCTTACATGAGCCCCTCAGAAAGAGGACGTACGGCGGATGAATTCACATGGTTGAATCAACGGTGGCGTCAACAGTCAACATGGCAGATACCTCAATGAGCTACTTTGACGTATTTGGAGCTGAGGTCATTGAGGATTTTTCAGCACTAGTCAGGGTGTTAAAATAGAGATGGTGGCGGAAGAGCCCTTAATGGGTCAACGGCAGCTCTCACATCCCCGCAGCGGGTTACTGACTCCGGAATATTCCGGCTCCTTTTGCCCAAGGGGTTACAGAAAGGGCCTGGTCCTCCAGGTTGGGGGTTGTGCGTGGGGTTAACTACCCTACCACGGAAAAAAAGCACTGTTGCGAAGCAACCAAAAGCCTCGGATAAGGACGGATTCACTGTTGACGACCCTGCAAAACGAAAAAAGGACAATGACGTTCGGATCTGCACGTGGAATGTTCGAACTCTGAACAGACCGCGTGCAGCCGAACAACTAGCGGAGGCCCTAGACTGCTACAAAGTAGGTATCACCGCCATCCAGGAAGTGCGGTGGGATGGGCCGGGCAAAAGGAGGATGAAAAACTGTGACATTTACTACGGTGACTGCTACAGAGAACAAAAGCAGCGTCTATTTTGGATGCGGATTTGTTGTAAGCGGCAGACTTAGGCAAGAAGTCTTGAGCTTTCGACACGTTAGTGAACGCCTTACAACTATCCGCATCAAGGCTAAATTCGCCAACATCAGCCTGATATGCGCTCACGCCCCCACAGAAGATAAAGACGATGCTACCAAAGAGTGTTTCTACGAGCTCCTCGACAAAACATATGAGCAATGTCCTAAGCATGACGTTAAAATCGTCTTGGGTGATTTTAACGCCAAAATTGGAAAGGAGGACATCTTTGGTAGCACAATCGGAAAACACAGCCTACACGACACCACGTCTGGAAACGGACTTAGGCTGATTGATTTTGCTGCGGGACGTAATGTTACCATAGCTAGCTACACAAAGGAACATGGCGGTCACCTGATCATCAAACCGTCAACCAAATTGATCACGTTGCGATCGACGCAAGGCACTCCTCCAGTATTCTAGATGTCCGAACTTTCCGAGCGGCCAACATAGATTCGGACCACTACCTTGTTGTAGCCAAGGTACGGATGCGGATATCCAAGACGCCACAACAACGAGAAAATACTGTGAGGAGATTTAACGTTGTACGACTACAAACGCAACAAACCGCCAGAACCTTTGCCGATCGCGTATCCCTCAACCTCTCGAGAAGTCCTATGCTGCCAGCATCAAGTGCCGAAGACCAGTGGCGCCGATGCCAAGAAGCCATCAAAAACGCCGCAACTGATGTGCTCGGTTTCACCAGTCCACCCCCCCGAAACCCCTGGTTTGACGAAGAGTGCCGGCAAGCACATGCAGCAAAACAAAGTGCCTACGAAGCGTCGCTGCATAGAAGGACGAGAGCAGCTCGTCAGCTCTACGAGCAAAAAAGGAGGGAAGAACATCGGCTTCTCCGGAGAAAAAAGAGAGAGCATGGGAAGCGCGCGATCGAGGATATAGAGAGGTGTTACTCCAGGAACAATGTTCGGAAGTCTTACCAAAAGGTAAAAAGAACGTGTCATGGCAACAAGACCCGAACGGAGACCTGTAGAGACGAGCAAGGAAACCTTGTAGTAGAGTCACAGTCGGTGCTGAGGACATGGAAAAACCATTTCTGCAGACTGCTAAACGGCGAAGACGACACAAATTCCGCTGTTAGGCAGAACGATCTATTCAACCTGGACGATGACAGCCAAGATTTCCGTCCACCTGACCAAAATGAAGTGAGGATAGCAATATCTAAGCTTAAATCCAACAAGGCTGCTGGTCCAGACGGCTTACCTGCCGAGCTCTTCAAGGCAGCCGGAGATGACTTGGTAGAGTGCATACACCAACTCATCTCCAAGATTTGGTTAGAGGAAAGTATGCCTGATGAATGGAACCTCAGCATTGTTTGCCCGATCCACAAGAAAGGAGACCCTCTAAACTGCGCCAACTACAGAGGCATCAGTCTCCTGAACACTGCGTATAAGATCATGTCTGCTGTATTGTGTGAACGCCTGAAACCATTCGTCAACGATCTGATAGGTCCCTATCAGTGCGGTTTTAGGCCCGGTAAGTCCACGACCGATCAAATATTCACACTACGGCAGATCCTGGAAAAAACCCAAGAATACCAGATCGATACTCACCATCTTTTTGTCGATTTTAAGGCCGCATATGACAGCGTTTATAGAGACGAGCTATACAGAGCCATGTCTAGTTTTGGCATCCCTGCCAAACTTGTCAGATTGTGCAGAATGACGATGGAGAACGCTCGCTGCTCCGTAAAGGTCGGAAACAATCTCACCGAGACCTTTGATGTCAAAAAAGGATTTAGACAAGGTGATGCGCTGTCATGTGACTTCTTCAACATCATTCTTGAGAAGATTGTGCGAAACTCACAAGCCAACACCAAAGGCACAATTTTCTATAAGTCTGTGCAACTGCTTGCATACGCTGACGACATTGACATTGTTGGTACAAAACAGCGAGCTGTCACTGGTGCGTTTGCAAGTATTAGTGCAGAAGCGGCAAAAATGGGCTTAGTGGTGAATGAGGGTAAAACAAAATATATGCTGTCAACAAGAAGGGACACACGACATCGACGAATCGGGCAGAACGTCACGATAGACAGCTATAACTTTGAGGTAGTTAGGGACTTTGTCTACCTCGGCTCCGCTATAAACTCTGATAACGACATCACATCAGAAATCAAACGAAGAATCACACTTGCCAACCGCTGTTTCTTTGGCCTAAGACGGCAACTGATAAGTAAGGCCTTGTCGAGAAATACTAAGGAAACTCTGTATAAGACCCTCATCATCCCAGTCCTGCTTTATGGTGCAGAAGCATGGGCGCTATCAAAGGCGGATGAAGATCTCCTTGGTCGTTTCGAACGCAAAATTCTTCGAGTGATTTTTGGTCCCGTTTGCGTTGACGGGTTTTGGAGGAGAAGATTTAACAGCGAACTCTACGAGCTGTACAGCGACATCGACCTAGTCAGAAAAGTACGCATCAGTCGTCTAAGATGGCTGGGACATGTAGAGCGAATGGACACCAACGCTCCGGCCCGAAGAGTCTTCGATTCTAACCCGGAGGGACGACGCAGTAGAGGAAGACCTCGCCTTAGGTGGCGCGCGCAAGTGGAAGGGGACCTCAACCAACTTGGAGTGCGCAACTGGAGGCAGTTAGCCAAAGATCGCGCTAACTGGAGAGGCGTATTGGTTGAGGCCCAGGTCCACCCCGGACTGTAGCGCCACCTAAGTAAGTAAGTATATTAAAACATTATATCAAAAAACAATGTGATTTACATTTATTTCAAAAATTAACACAAAGAAATTATTTATTTAATGTTTCTTTTTTTTGTAATATAACATGATGATGAGATGATCCTCTTTAGATGATGATGCGCATGTTATATGTTGATGCTGATGATGATGATTTTAAGTGAATATCTGTTTGGGAATAAAATCGATTATTGTTGCATTTCCACGCCACCCATGAGGTATGCATATTGGCGCGTTAACCGGTTTTTTATGGTGTTCGGTTTCCCCAGGAGGCCTATTGCACCAGTCTTGAAATAATTGATGGATTCAAGCTACTCTCAGGCATTTTACTGCAAAGTTTTATCACCACATGCGTAAGAATTTAAATGCGCTAGAATAAAGCAGGTGAATAAATCCAGTGACATATTTGCAAAATAAAAACGTTTCGAATCAGAACGCAAGTGACGGTGATTACAAAAGCAGCACAAAACTAACTTCAGTTCATCCTACTGAAAAGCATAGAACGTTAAGTTTTTAGTGATTTTGTTTAAAATTTGGTAGTATTGTCTCTGGTCGACAATTGACATTTGACAAAGAAAGTTGATGGTGATAACAACAATAGATGACTAGTAGTGAATACTGTTAATTTTTTTAATTTTGGAAGGCATTTGTTTGTCATGAGTTCAACAGTACGTATTTTTATTTAAATAAATTAATTGGACTTGTGTCTTTATACTATTTAGCTGTGTATTCCTTTCATATTTATTTATACATATAGATAACTTAAACCGTATCGCTAATCTGTGTTTTGTTTTTCTTTATTCTAAGAGAAGATTGAATTCTCAACAGCGTGACCTCTTGTTGGATATGGTGGAAGAGCAACAGAGTGTTTTGCTTGGACAAATGTCTGCCCAAGGAAACCTAAGGAAAAAGGAAACTTGGGCGAACATAAGTACTCTGCTTAATACAATGGGACCTGCTAAGTCTGAGGATCAATGGCGAAAAGTAAGTTCATAGAATACACAAAGGTTTATTAACTAATCAACTTATTTACCACCACAGGCGTGGAGTGACATCAAATCTGCTGTGAAGAAAAAGGCAGCAGACCGGCGAGTTGCGGTTAATACGATTGGAGGCGGAGATTTGCCCGATGGGCTAGATATGACGGACGAGGACCTACAAGTTATTAGGATATGTGGTACGGATGCAATAGAGGGTCTTCAGGAACTGGGAGATTCAAGTGGTTCCCATTATCATTTGGTAAGAACTCGGAAATCTGTAAGATTTTGCTATTTTCTATAATTATTTTTTAATTCTTCAGATAAAAACTCTTGCAACACCACAAGCACAGCTACAAGACAACGATATTCTCTACATGGACGAAGAAGATGAAGAGGAATATGATGATGGTTTGCTTTTGCCTGCAACAGATGAAAATGCTGCGCCGACATTGGGTCTCTCTGTTCCTGACCTCGATGAACTGCCATCAACAAGCAACCAAAGTCGGCAACCGCTTCGCCAAGAGGAAGAGAAAGGAATACTTTACCTACAAACCATTTGGTAAGTTTGCAAACTTCCGAATTGCTAATTAAAGTATTATAAGTAATAATTTTCTTGGTGCAGGAAAGCGTTGGTCTTGTGTCGGTTACTACAGCACTAAATCTCCAAAGGCAAATGATAGCACAGAACGATGTGCTAATATCACAGATGGGAGTGATAATAAATAACCAGGGGGAAAAGAAAAATCTGTTGAAACAAATTCTCGATGAATTGAGAAAACAGAATCAAAATAGGTAAGTTCCATAAGTTGAATTAATTCCTGGCTATTCAAATTTGTAATTTGTTTCTATTCTTATACTTTAGATAAATTCCCGAGTTTGGGAATTTCCTATATTACATTCCAGACGAATTAATACAAAATTAGTATTATAGCATTTCTTTTTCATCCCGCGAAGATTGCCTTCAGACCCCAATAGTATATGTTGTAATAAATAGATCCGTATGGCTTGAAGTGCAAGCCTTGTTTGTGCTAAGTTGTTAAGTATATAATACAAATAGGATACTTGAAGATATCGGGATGAAGAACGTTCACCTTTTGAAACTGTAAATGTAATTTCGCTCGCAAACAAATTTGCAGCAACGTTAACAATCAAAGTTTGCAAATTAAGAACCCAATATACCTGACGTATGTGTAATTCATTTTTATTTACATATTCTATTATACAGAATTTTCAAAAATTATTTGAGTTAATAATAGTCGATTTTGATTACCATTTTCAATAGCAGCAACAGCAACTGCATTTGGAACAACATTTTCTTCATCAACTACATCGATATCCTCTAGGTACTGGAAATTTTTTTTTATGAGGAAGTTGTGAATAGTGGCGCACGAATATATTATGCAGCCCGCTCGTAGGTGCGAATAACGCAAGCTACCTGCATCTTTTGCTAGGCATCTGTTAAAAAGTATAAAATATCAACATTATAAATTTGAACATCCACTGCTTATCTATACAAACGCACTTGAATCTCGCTTTCAATACTCCAAAACATCTTTCAACTCTGCTTCTTATCTGGGAATGAGTTTTGTTGAACAATTTCTCAGCGTTTGTGGTAGGAGACCGATATGGAACGATTAGGCAGCTGTCGAGTGCAAATCCACTGTCCCCTGAAATCAAAATAATGTTAGGGAAAATAACTTTTAAGTTGTCTAATGTTTGTTACCAAAAAGCCATGTTTGAGGAAAGATTTCTTGTATTGCCCGAAGTAGTGGCACTATTGGACTTGTCCGCCAAATCAATGAATCATGTGTTGATCCTGCATATCTTGCATTAATATACAAAATTCGCAATTTGAAATCACAAATCTATTAAACGGATAGATACAACAGAAATAAATAGTAGCTTATAATATCAATTATACTTACAGTGAGCACATTAATGGAATGGTATCCTTTCCTATTTACATATGAAAACTCAATTTCTTTCGGTAAATGACTAATAGCAACATGGTACATGGGTACCATCTATTAATCCAATGATTCCAGGTACTCCAGTATTGATAAGACACTCTCTTTCAATTTCATCCCTTTTTGTATCCGTGTTTGGGAATTCGATGTAAGAATGCATTAAATTATGTACTATTTAATCCGATACCAAGGTAACAGCCTTGGAGACCATGGCTTGGGACATAATAGCAAAGGCATCCATTCCTATCCGACGTTGATACGATCCACTTGCAAAAAAATACATCGCAGCCAAGAATTTCAGATGAAATGGTACAGCATTTCCATTGTCCGAAATAATAACGAAGGATTGAAGAGTATCAATGAGTTCCAACGCTAATATTTTTGGCATCACATAGTTCTGTTGAAACCTAAGTAGATAATAATTTTGATAACATCACATTTCTTTTAATTTCATTTTTATTTCACTAAACTTACACTCTATCCGATATTTCGAATGGATTCATATAATCTCGTAAATATCGATTATAAATTTTAGTTTTTATTTTACGCTCGTAATACAATATAGACGGTAAATTGATCATTTTCGCACAAATCTTATGTGCATAGAGGAACCAAATAGTATTGTCTCTGAACCAAACTAGAGAGCCAACTCCCGTGCACCTACCCGATTTTCACCGCAAATTTTTAATGACAGCCCTCTCTCGCGCGCCCTTATTTTTCCTGTCGGTGAATACGTGTAATTAATGGCCGCCCGGTGATACTTTTTCAATTAAAAATAATTTGTAAATGCATTTATAACAATAAATGTAGCACGAATAAATGTTGAGTATGGTTTTTTAAATAGCTTTACTTGTTCTCTATCCATATTCGATTCCAAAAAATGTTCATCCATTCACATTTCAGATCTTTTTAATTTTGTTTATATGAATTACATATTTGACAGCAGAATTCATGCAGCTGAAAATTGGGGGTTGTTCCATAAATAGGTTAACAACATGCAAGTTAAGCCCAAGGTTCCACTAGAGCAAAAGTAAACTTTATGTGGTATTCGATTGGGCACTCTCAGAGCACTTTTTATGCTCTCAGAGTAGTTTTTATGTTCGTTTGAGACAAAAAAAGCAATCTTTTTCAGATTTCAGAGCACTTTTGCGAATCTAGATATTTTCTCAGATTTACCAACACAGTTGCGTTTGAGTTTGACAACTGGTGGAGGGCGTTTAGGTTTTCTTGAATTTGTTCTACTGCAAAGAAAGATATTGGTATCGGGTGAATCTATTTTTGTAAATTGGATATGTATAAATATTTAAAAATCAATCGAGACGCAAATTTCGAATGTTTTAATTTAAAATTTAACCAGTGAATAGAAAACGCTTTGAAAAGTGTTGAAGGCTAAATATATTCGAATAGCACGAATATTATCACAAAAAAGAGCAAGTGACATTTTTATGTTCGATTAGCCACACGAAATCTGAAATCTGAGAGCAAATCTGAAGAAGCCCAAACGAATACCACATTAGTAGTTGTTGGAATTGCGTGCTGAAAATCCTACTTTACTTTTGTTTGCTGAGATCGAAGCTCAAAAAAACACGCCTAATAATGACGTATTTAATTGGATTTTGCGATATAATTTCCGATTTCGGATTTGGCGTATTCAATCGTGAGAATCCAAATAATTTTGTTCATTGTAGGTATTCTCATGTTCTATTTCGTTTTTTGTAGATATAGCGCATTACTTTTAACAAATTTCAGTCTCAACATTAAATTTATGGTAGCTCATTATTGCAAACATTTTTTTTTTTTTTGGAAAATAGAGTTTATTTTGAATTACTAATGTCATTTTCCATTGGAATTTTCAGAATTTGCTCTAAGATTTCAGATTTTTCGTGTCCAATGGAACATAAATGAGATTCTTTGCATTTATGGTGGTGCGTGTTTTAAAAGTCAGCTGTTCTTAAATTGTAGTTTGTGTTTACACAAATCTATTAAATTTATGTTAATACCCTTTGCACTGACCAAATGTAAATCGTTCTCTATTTTTCACAGACTTGTCGTCTGTAAAAACGTAAAATAACACACTTTCAGTTTGACAAATGACAAATGCTTGGTGTTAGTGTAAGTAGGTGTGAATTTCGCTCAGAAATGAAGATTCGCAAATTTACCCAGACTCTGAAAAAAAGTTAAAGCTAAATTTGAGAGCGTACCTATAAACGGAACAAAAATATTGAATTAATTTTTTGAATTTAACAAATTCATGATTGCACATATTTATATTGTGTAAGTATGCATTTTACGCATCAATTAGAGATTGTAAAATATGCTGAAACTGAAATTATGTTTTTCCCACGGCATACAAATTGTTTCCCCTACATTGTGTTTAAATATTGAAGTAAGGAGATTAAAATCAAATAAAAAAAGGCAAAAGTGCAAAAAACCGTGTTAGTTCATTTTTCTCTGATTAATAACATGAGATGGATTTCTGATATTGACAAATGATTATTAAAAGGTATTTGACATTGTGATGAAATTATATTAGGTATATTATATCCGAAATTCGATTTTCCAACAAATTCATAAACTTTAAAAAAGTTTAAATTGAACTGCGATGTG
Organism: Cheilosia urbana; assembly: GCA_946477585.1. Taxonomy (NCBI): domain Eukaryota; kingdom Metazoa; phylum Arthropoda; class Insecta; order Diptera; family Syrphidae; genus Cheilosia; species Cheilosia urbana. The sequence continues at coordinate 9,782,469 of OX297857.1, forward strand.
AACGCCGTGTAACTAATCGGCACCAAAAATGACGAACACAGTCGACCCCACTTAAAATTCCACCAATAATGGCCGCCCGATTGACATAAAGTCCCTGCACAGGAATATACTAAGTGTGCGTGCGGCAGCAATGGCGCTCCTCTGATTTGTACATACACGAATACTAAGAATATTCCTGTGCAGGACAAGGTCATAGAAAGCTTGTGGGCAAATGTACCGTTTCTGCTCTCAGTTGGCTCTCTAGTTTGGATACTCTCTGCTTATGTGGTATTCGTTTGGGCTTCTTCAGATTCGCTCTCAGATTTCAGATTTCGTGTGGCTAATCGAACATAAAAACGTCACTTGCTCTTTTTTGTGATAATATTCGTGCGATTCGAATATGTGTAGCCTTCAACACTTTTCAAAACGTTTTCCATTCACTGCCTAAGTTTTAAATTAAAACATTCGAAATTTGCGTCTCGATTCATTTTTAAATATTTATACACCAACCAATTTACTAAAATAAATTCACCCGATGCAATGCCTTTCTTTGATGTTGAACAAATTCACGAAAACCTAAACGCCCTCCATCAGTTGTCATACTCAAACGCACTTGTGTTGGTAAATCTGAGAAAATATCTAGATTCGCAAAAGTGATCTGAAATCTGAAAAAGATTGCTTTTTTTTGTACCAAACGAACATAAAAACTGATCTGAGAGCAAAAAAAGTGATCTGAGAGCGCCCAAACGAATACCACATTAATTTTTATTTTATAAATAAACACAAAATAACCCAAATGTCATTTGATGTAATTAACATCGTTCAGCGGGTGAGCTATGCACCACTATGAAACATTAGATGCAATTCTTTTTCAAAAAGAAAACTTTAAAATGAAAACGTTAAAGCCTTGATGTTCTTCTATAAATATATAAAAAAAAATTAAGCATTAGTTGTAAATATATCAACTCATTTTTAGATCTAGTTTTTAAGATTTCATTTAATTTATTTCGTGAACATTTAACAGCCAATCCGCGTCGAGTGGATTGCTATGCTGGTAATGTGAACCACCTGAACGCAGGCAAAGCCCGTGGCTCACTTATGGGGCATTTACACGGTCACACATTCCTATCACGGAAAAATAAAGGGATGCCCAATACTAAACAGCCGTCTGACTGAAAGGGACAGCATTACCTAACACGCAAAAAAACGTGATACGTTTTTTGGTCGGCCATCTTGTTTGCGTGGTAGGAATTATGGGAAAGCTATGCATGTTGGTATTTTTATAGCGATGGCTTACGAAATTTCGTTTTCCTATAAAACAAAATGGCTTCCGGAAGTGATGAAGGTACATTTATTTATTAATTTCGTATAAATGATTGATGAATTGTTGGTTTAATTTACTGAAACTAATTAACACTCTCATTTCACATATTTTAAATCGGAAATAGAAATGTTTTCATGTGATTGCAGAAATGTTGGTCGCCGGAACTTCCGCTTTACGTATCTATAATTATGGGTAGAACATCCATGACACCTTAGGCGTCTGATTTGTGATCTCATTCCTTCGCCTTTATTAGCATTGACTGCGGACAAACGGATCTCTCTGTCCCGTCTCGTGCAAAAATGCGCGTGCGTGATAGTGTAAATGCGGTTTTTGATAGGATGATAAAATAAAACGGAAGCTAAAAATGATTTATATCACCAGAGAAAATAAATACTCGACCGACTCAATTAAGATATATTTATTCAAGCACAAAAACAAAAGTAAAAGTATAGCAGATGTATCTTCTACATAGAAAGAGATAACTATACATCTGCAAGTATTAAATGTTTATGGTGCAAACACAATTTGAGTTTACTATCTTAACACCCTTTCTTAAACCCAAATTATGCCTTGACCATTTTAAGTCCAAAGTGACATTTACAAAAATTGAATTTTGTACCAAACAGTGGTTTAGTTAAAGAATCGGCAACCATCTGATTAGTAGAAATATATTGCACAACGATGTTCTTATTTTCAATGTGTCCTCGTAGGAAATGATGTCGAATATCGATGTGCTTCGTACGTTGACGAAATCCAGCAGTCGAGGCAAGATCAACTGCTCCTCTGTTGTCACAATACATAATCGTAGACTTCTGAATAATTGATGGATCAATCTCGGTGATCAAACTCCTTAGCCAAAGTACTTCTTGGCAGGCAGACGAAAGTGCCATATACTCGGCCTCCGTAGTTGATAGCGCCACGGTTTTCTGTCGCTTACTCGCCCAAGATATTGGCCCTCCTTGCATCTTTAGAATAAAGCCACTCACTGAACGACGGTCATCAACTTCATTCGCCCAGTCTGCATCGCTATAGGCCACTAGCTCGGAACTCTCATTTATGCCGTACTCAATCTTATCGTTGACAGTACCCTTTAAATAGCGGAAGATTCTCTTTACGGCCTTCCAATGTGCCTGACCAGGATTAGTTAAGTATTTACTGACAATCCCAACGGCATGAGCTATATCTGGACGTGTCCCCTGTGCTGCGTATAGAAGGCTACCTACTGCTTCTCGGTACGGAATTTTCTGCATTTTCTTGCGATCCGCATCATTTTTCGGTGACATCTCCTGCGTTAATTTTTGATTCGGATCCAATGGAGTCATCACTGGATTGCAGTCTGTCATGTTGAACTTCGTGATTATTTCATTTATATAATTCGACTGATCTACCCAAAGCTTTCCACGCACTCGATCTCTCGCTATCCGCATGCCCAAAAATCTCGAAATTTCGCCAAGATCCTTCATTTTGAATGATGCCTTCAGCTTGTTTTTGGTGCTCTTCATGAGAATGAGATCATTGGATAAAATCAGCAAATCATCCACGTATACTGCAACTATCTGAATATTGGAATCAGATTTCTTTATATAAACACACTGGTCCGTGCGTGTTTGTTTAAAACCTATGGACTTAAGAACGGAGTCCAACTTTTTATTCCACGATCTACTGCCCTGCTTCAGCCCATACATTGCTTTGTTCAGCTTGCAAACTTTATGCTGCTGACCACTAATTATAAATCCTTTTGGCTGCTTAATGTAGATCTCTTCGTCTAGATCTCCATGCAGAAACGCATTCTTAACGTCCATATGATGAAGATGAAGATCGAACCTGACAGAAAGTGCAAATAACAATCTAATTGTATTAGTTCTTACCACTGGTGCATATGTTTCCTGAAAATCGATGCCTTCAAGCTGTTGGCATCCCTTTGCTACCAGTCTCGCTTTAAACTTTTTGTTGTTGTCATCTCCGGGTTTCGTTTTAAATATCCATCCTGTATTTAAAATTTTTTTATTCGGCGGAGGATTGACCAAAGTCCATGTTTTATTTTCCAGCATCGCGGCGTACTCATCCTGCATTGCTTTCTTCCAGGATGACGCATTCGGTCCACTTAAGGCGTCTTCAACGGAGACAGGATCGGCAAATTCATTTGTCATTGTAAAGAAGGTGACATAATCCGAAAATATTTTCGGTTTCGGTGTCCTTTTTGAATGTCGCTGTGGATTAACTGGATCGTTGGATTGAATTCTATCTGCTTCATATTCGGAGTCTTCATCTGAAGAACTTGGATGTTTTATGATCGTCTCATCCAGATCATCGCTGCTCGAACTTGACATGTCATCCCTTTCTTGCTTTTGAATCTCTGCTAAATCGGCCGGTTGTCTGATGTCGTCAGGTACTATCATCTCGGAGCTCCCATCGAAGGAACTTTGATGTGCAAATGTTGTACTTTCTTCATCATCGCTGTTGTCAATCGACGAATCTTCCCTTTCTTCTTTTAAATTTTCAGCTTTCTTTGACAAAATTGGAAAGAATCTCGATTGCGATGGCTGTTGCTTTCGCTTCGGTGACAATTGATGAAGTTCGGTTTCTTCGGTTTCGAAAAAAATTACATCTCTGCTTCTAACCAGTCTTTTTGTCTTTGGATCGACATGTCTGTATCCCTTCGAGTCATCACAGTAACCAAGGAATATTAATTCACGAGACTTCGGGTCCCATTTGAGTCTCTTCTCTTTGGGTACATGTGCCATTGCCCTGCAACCAAATATACGAAGGTTGCTGACGTCTGGCTTGTTGCCTGTCCACATTTCTTCTGGAGTAATATTCCGGGAATTATTTGTCGGTGTCCGGTTAATCAGATAAACGGCTGTTAACACTGTTTCGGCCCAGTACTCCTTGGACAAACCAGCGTCAAATAACATGCTACGGGCTTTTTCCACAATCGTGCGGTTCATACGTTCCGCAACCCCATTTTGTTGTGGTGAATAAGCAATCGTAAGTTGATGTCTGGTACCTGAGTTTCTCAAAAAATGTTTTAATTGCAAACTTACGTACTCACCACCATTATCGGAACGAATAATTTTAATTTTCCGATTTCTTTCGGTTTCTACTATCGCCTTAAACTCTTTAATCGTTTTGAAAACAGAACTTTTATCTTTAAGAAAATAAACAAAAACTTTCTTTGAACAGTCATCAATAAGGGTGAGAAAGTATTTGGCACCTCCGATGGATGTTGTCTCCATAGGTCCACATAAGTCGGTATGAACCAGGTCCAATACTTTTTCGGCTCGTTTTCCCTTATGATTGAAAGGCTCTCTATGTTGTTTTCCCTTGACACAATTTTCACATGGCTCATCATTGTATTCTTTGAAATCACATCCTGTTGCAAGTCCATTTCGGAGAAGATACATATTCTTGCGACTCATGTGGCCTAAACGTCGATGCCACAATACAGCTTGTTCATCATTGCGAGATATAAGTGCTGCCTGTCGCGGATGGTCCAATTTGAAAATACCATTTTCATCAGTGGCTTTTGCCAAAATATCTCCATCAGAATTTGTGATTACACAGCCTTTGGAAGTAAATTCCACTTTGTGTCCACGCTTTACGATTTTACTTATTGATAACAAGTTGGCTGAAACATTCGGTATATAAATCACATCCTTTATTAATAAATTATTTGCTTTATTATTAACAAACACAGGAATCGTCGCTTCACCAATCGCGACTGCTTTCATTTTCTCGTTGTTTGCTGCGAAAATTTCGGTGGTACATGGACGTGCATCATCATGAAGCCAATCTGCATTCAAATTTATATGCGTAGATGCACACGAATCCAAATACCATGCCTGGGGGTCGGAGGCATTGACGGCACAGCAAGCGAGTAAATTCATTTGGTGTGGTTTTCCTTGTTGAAATGTTTTCTTACTTTTAATCTTCTTACAGTATTTACTGATGTGACCATAGGCATTGCAATTGAAACAGCGGGTCATTTCGCGGTTCGTTGTATTACGACGTTTGTTCCAATGCTTTGCCATCAACGCTGAATCAGTGTCACATTGATTTGAAGAACTTTTATTCGGAATATCCTGTAGTAGCTTTGTTTTTATTGAGTCCCCTGTTATTGGAACTCCGGAGCTTTCTAGACCCATTATCATAGGTCGATATTCGTCTGGTTGACCAGCAAGTAATAGTGTACCAACCCATTCGTCCTTCACTTCAAATTTCAGTGCATTGAGTTTATGTGCTGTCGTCATAATTTTGCTTATGTACTCGTCGACTGAAGCACAATTTACCAGCTGCGTTGTAATCAATGCTCTAAGCAGACCTACCTTTCGTGTCAATCCGGAATCCTCGTATGCTGATTGCAGTTTGTCCCATACATCCTTCGCAGTTTTTGCATCCTGTATGTGCATATAACTCTTGGGATCAACGGCGAGAATTATTTTTGACTTGGCTTTTGTGATCTTTTTCACGTCGGTTTCGGTGCCATTTATGCAAGACCATAATTCTTCGTGCTCTAAATATGCTTGCATGGCAAATTTCCAGGTATTATAATTGTCGCGGCCTGTTAACTTCTCAATTGAAGGTAATGTATTCGCCGCCATTTTGAGGCAGATGAAATACGTACTTTATACCAAATTAATTTTTATGATATCGCGACTTTCACGGTCTGGGATTAAATCATATGCGCTTAAAAATCCTGGGCCCATAACCTGATAGGATGATAAAATAAAACGGAAGCTAAAAATGATTTATATCACCAGAGAAAATAAATACTCGACCGACTCAATTAAGATATATTTATTCAAGCCAAAAAACAAAAGTAAAAGTATAGCAGATGTATCTTCTACATAGAAAGAGATAACTATACATCTGCAAGTATTAAATGTTTATGGTGCAAACACAATTTGAGTTTACTATCTTAACAGTTTTAAGCTAAGATTAGACTGTATGCCAATTATGCATATGAATGCCAACAGGCAAATGACCAGATTAGCTGTCAAATATCCAAAATGCCAGGATTATCAAAACTGTATATTAGACTATATGACCAAAATTACCAATATGGTCATATTTGACTTGCTGGTCATTTAAGGCATTTGTTATTTTTTCATTTCATATTTGTTATTTTTCCAGAAAAAAGAGAACGAAAATGAAAATAAATCACAATCCCACGAGCTCAAACACCGATGACAACAAAATAATTCTTGTTCCATCAAAAACGCCAGCAATGCCACAACGAAATTTCAATAAAGAGCATATGGGCATATAGGCTTTATGCTGGCATTCGTGCTTATTGTCCGATTACACTATATGCTATTTTGGCATTTTTATCTGTCAAAATCGGCGTGGTCATATGTGGCATTTAGGTCATTAGAGCATATGAGATATGCCCATTACATTGTATGACCATATTTTGACAGGAGAACTGTCAGAAATTGGCATTTTATGACCACTTGGCATACCGTCTAATCTTACCTTTACACATTCAAATCCGATTCGGAACGTTCCCTAGCGCAATTGCGACAAAAACCGCACAAAATCAAGGCACAGAACTCGAAATCTACCACCTTTTAACAAAGCTATTCGCTAATAATATTTATTTTCCATCATTAAATTGAAAATTGTACCTACTATACCTACTGCTACTACTTACTTTTACCCATACACACTCAGCTATCAGTATTTTTTTTCGAAGAATTGCATCAGCAAAAACTTCCAGTCCAGTATACACCATTTACTGCGCCATTACTTCATTATTTAAAAAAAAAAAAATAGTTGGCGCAACAGGTCTGGAGAGACCCTAGGCCTAGCTTCTCACAACCATTCGTTTTGTGTGAGTTTCTCATTTTTGGAACGAATGGAAGGGATCTACAACTTTATGCCGACTCCAAACGGCTAATTGAGAAGCTCTTTCAAGGCATTTATACTCTCGGATGTTTGTCAGACGTTCGCGAGAGGTAGCGCAGCGGAAAAAACCCTGAGTCGGAATTGGGTTTTTGCGGGATTCGAACCTGGGACTCCCGCATAGCAGTCCAACACACTAACCACTAAGCTACTGCGACTACTTCATTATTTACTGAATTATTTATCATGGACAATTTAATGAGGTGCTGAACATAGTAAAGGTATTGTGGTAAATCGGGTACTTGGTGAATCGGACACTTAGTGACAGGCACTTAGTGAATCGGACACTTAGGAATTGTGGTGAATCGGGCATCTGTTTCCCTCTTCAAGTTCCACTTCCAATGGAGACTGGAGTCTCCAATGTCAAGTTATTCTAGTACATTCTAAATTGGAGTTGGAATACACATCTGGAATCTATCCATTTCTAGAACATTCGCCGATAGGTGGCAGCGCGGATATTAAAGAGGCGCGTTAACAACAGGCAGGCAGTTGATTTTTAGCGCGCGATAGTTGAGTTCGAAGAAAGGTAAGTGTGAAGTAATAGAACAAAGCGATTGGATTGAGAGTTTAAGAAAAGTAATAAAGTGATATTGTACTGAGAGATAAATAAGTGTAAAAGTAATAAAGTGAAAGTAATAAAGCGAATAGATTAAAACGTTTGAGAATTGATTAAAGTGTTATTGTTTGGTACTAAATAAGTGAATATTTGAAAAGTGTAAATAAAGAGATTTTATTGGCAAAGTTGCACAGAATAGTGTTTTATCTTTTCGAATCCCCACAGCCAAAATGTAACATTGGTGTCAGAAGTGGCCCAAGTAGAAATTGATGGTTATAGTGGAGGCGCTGATCCTACATTTCGGAATGTTTCCGTAACAGTAACAGTGTGTATAGGCTCTCAATGTGCGTACTGTTTCCACTGCAGGGTGTAACGCTGACCAAAGTGGGGAATCAGTTTTACCTCTTTAAATTACTATTTCGGGAAACACACATAATGGTATTTCGGCTATGCTTTGTAACCAAAGTGTGACCGAATCTTAGTGAGCTGTCAAATTTGTTTTCATGTGTTTGTATGTTGCTTCACATGAAAAAGAAAATGTGAAATAGAAATACTGCGATAGCAATATAAAACGTGCACACATAACCTATCCTCTTTAATGGGGATGCTAAAATACCTAAACGAGCATATGTCATGAAACAGGTAATATTATGAGAATTTGATAATTATTGCATTTCTTCGTACCAGAATGCTTAATATTCAAACCACAAATATCAATAAGTTGTAGTGGCAAAAACTCACGCGCTCAAGAAATATTGAGTATTTAAGAAATTAATTTTATTTCGAAGCTAGGTACTTTCATTTTTCCATGGATTACTTTTTTTTTTTTTTTGACAATGAATCCCAATTAGAATCAGAAAGCGACCACTTGCCTGCCATTTGCATTTCTTTAGGAGGGAGGGTGCAGGGTGCACGCACATACATTGAGGAACATTTTTTTTTTTTTTTTGCGTTAATTATTATTAAATCGTAATATTTAAATGATTCATTCTTTTGAATTCTACCTTTTAGAGTAGGTATATGAGAACATGCACAAAAGTTTGGGGGGAATAATAAGAAACGGATTTGCAAATTTTAAAATATTTTCGCTTCTAATTTTTGTACTGCTATTCTGGTTTGCTAAGACCGACATAATAAAGTTAACATGTTTACCTACATGTAGGAAATACAATTGAATGTATACAACGTTTGTTGTCCATATATGGGAATATTTTCTTACAAAACCCACCCCTCATACGCATTCACTTGGCTGGTTTAATTTTATTGTACTAAATCGCTGCAGAAGGTTATAATATTTCTACCATTATTTCATTTTATATACATATAACATGCTATTTATTCAAAAATATTGGTACCATTTGATATAATTTGAATGATAGAAGTTAGAATATTGTTTTTTTTTTTAACTTTTTCAAATCAAATATAATTATTTTATTATCTCGCACTTCATTAATTGTTTCCAATTCAATCTGCTGGAGTTAATGTGTAGTAAAATCGGAAAGCATTCTCATTTTTCTCCTACAATACTATTGAAACGTCGGAAAGCAGCGTAGCGCACAAACTAAAAGTACAATGAAAAGTTTATTCGATGTTGCACTACAACGGCAAACAATTTTCAATACACCTTTTAAAATGAAAAATAATACTTTAGAAGGAAAACTCATTAAAAGATATACGTATTCCAAAATAATGAAGTCTCTAATTTACATATTTCCATTCTTTTTAGATAGATTCATTGTCTATCATAAAACCATTCGCGGTGTTTTTTTTTTCCATGCCACCCTATATTCCCTTTTACGCTTGATGCGCCATAGTTATAGAATTATCCGTGCACGCCTGGTTGGTAACAATCAGTGGTCACAATTTCGACTGTGCGCAGTCGATTTGCGTAGCTGTTAAGTGGTAACCAGGTGGTAACGTTAAATAGTAACCTCACAGTTTTTGTGTGTTTGAAATGTTACAGTAAAGGACATTTGTATCTTTGAGACACGTAATGGTCACAAAAATGTCAAATCGTTACCATCTTATTGGAATGGAGTTAAGCGACACAAAACCGAGTCGAATATACCGTTTGGTGACTATAGTTTAAAGTAAATGTGGATAAGAGTCACAAATTTCTACTTGGGGGGATAAAACTTATTCTGTGCTTAGTGTCTAACTGCTATTAAGACTAAAAAAAAAAAAAAAAAAAAAAGTGAAAGTGAAAGTGAATTTGTGAATTTGTGAATTTGTGAGTTTTGAAATTGCAAAGGACAAACAGATGGGTCGTTTATTGCTACATCTAAGCATACCCCAATTAAAAAGTGAGCTAGAAAAGCGAAATCTCTCCACAGCTGGAGGGAGGGGTGACCTCATTCTTCGTCTGCGGGAGGCTGTCCAATGCGAGGGAGCAGATCCGAAATCCATTCTATTCGACGTGCCAGGAGAACCAGTAAGTACAGAAGTTGAATTAGGCGCTATGATGGAAGTACTTCTTGCCAAGATGGAAGAACTAAACAATTCTATGGAATCGAAGTTCGCAGAACAGAAAAATTCCATGGAATCGATATTCGCAGAGCAAAATAATTCTCTAGTAGAAGAACAGAAGAATTCTCTGGAACAACAGAAAGATTCTATGGAATTGAAGTTCGAAGCGCAAAAGAATTCTCTTGAAGAGCGGAAAAATTCCATTGTGGCCGCACAAAAAGAACGCAAACTGGAAGGTGACGAATTCAAGAGCAAAGAGTCATTTGTTACGTCGGCATATAGAAAAGAGCTGGAGGAGATGCAAAAGGCAGAGCAACGAGAGAAGAGGGAAGAGTATCTGGAGGCAAAAGGTGATGTCACGAAACAAAACGGTTTGGATGTGTTTTATCGCTATGAACAGAAATTGGGCCCGAAGGAAGGTACGAAAGTTGTGTCCGAGGAGGAGCCGTCCACTTCTAAGGAATCGGAAGAAATATCTTATAGTCCATCAAGTCGGGTAAAGCGCGCCGGTCATCAGCAGAAGAAGCAGAAGAAGAAAAAGAAACTGACAAGGGAGCTTAAGAGCCGACAAAACGGGCGCACATCCAGTCGAATCCGGATGCCGATTCAGATTTTGGTATACACTCTTCATCATCTGACAAGAAGCTTGAAACAGTGGAAAAAAAAAAAAAAAAAAGATAAGATAATGACAAGTCTATTCAAAAAGTAGCTGAAGGGCACATAAAAAAAAAAAAAAAAAAAAAAAAAGGGAACCCAGGGTCCAGAACGGTGAACAAACATTTTTAAAACCATTAAAAGATGCAATTGTCGATGTATCTATCTTTAGACATCAAGCTGGACACAATTAAAAACGAAAAGGAGGACACATTAAAGCCGAAGAAAGATAAGAGTTTGATTTGGAAGCAACGCAGGGTTGGTTCAGTATTCGATGCAGCACTACAGAGGTACTTCCAGCGGAGGACCGCATGAGGGCCAGGTACGGCGCTGGTACGACGGCTGACGGATTTCGGGAAGGAGATCTGTGCCTTGATTTTGTGCGGTTTTTGTCGCAATTGCGGTTGCGGAAAGGGTTCACGTATAGGCGGATTCTATAAATGTGTGCGTGATGTCGAGAACTGACAGCTTCCAATATTCCCTGTTCTAATATCGCTTTGTCCCTGGAAATTCCAGGCCGGTTTTCCCTAACGCAACCTATTTAGGTAGCGAGAAGGATGTCGGTTGTCGACAATTGACATTTGACAAAGAAAGTTTATGGTGATAACAACAGTAGATGACTAGTAGTGAATACTGTTTATTTTTTAATTTTAGAAGGAATTTGTTTGTCATGAGTTCAACAGTACGTATTTTTATTTAAATAAATTAATTGGACTTGTGTCTTTATACTATTTAGCTGTGTATTCCTTTCATATTTATTTATACATATAGATAACTTAAACCGTATCGCTAATCTGTGTTTTGGTTTTCTTTATTCTAAGAGAAGATTGAATTCTCAACAGCGTGACCTCTTGTTGGATATGGTGGAAGAGCATAAGGGTGTTTTGCTTGGACAAATGTCTGCCCAAGGAAACCTAAGGAAAAAGGAAACTTGGGCGAACATAAGTACTCTGCTTAATACAATGGGACCTGCTAAGTCTGAGGATCAATGGCGAAAAGTAAGTTCATAAAATACACAAAGGTTTATTAACTAATCAACTTATTTACCACCACAGGCGTGGAGTGACATCAAATCTGCTGTGAAGAAAAAGGCAGCAGACCGGCGAGTTGCGGTTAATACGACTGGAGGCGGAGAATTGCCTGATGGGCTAGATATGACGGACGAGGACCTACAAGTTATTAGGATATGTGGTACGGATGCAATAGACGGTCTTCAGGAACTGGGAGATTTAAGTGGTTCCCATTATCATTTGGTAAGAACTCGGAAAACTGTAAGATTTTGCTATTTTCTATAATTATTTTTTAATTCTTCAAATAAAAACTCTTGCAACACCACAAGCACAGCTACAAGACAACGATATTCTCTACATGGACGAAGAAGATGAAGAGGAATATGATGATGGTTTGCTTTTGCCTGCAACAGATGAAAATGCTGCGCCGACATTAGGTCTCTCTGTTCCTGACCTCGATGAACTGCCATCAACAAGCAACCAAAGTCGGCAACCGTTTCGTCAAGAGGTAGAGAAAGGAATACTTTACCTACAAACCATTTGGTAAGTTTGCAAACTTCCGAATTGCTAATTAAAGTATTATAAGTAATAATTTTCTTGTTGCAGGAAAGCGTTGGTCTTGTGTCGGTTACTACAGCACTAAATCTCCAAAGGCAAATGATAGCACAGAACGATGTGCTAATATCACAGATGGGAGTGATAATAAATAACCAGGGGGAAAAGAAAAATCTGTTGAAACAAATTCTCGATGAATTGAGAAAACAGAATCAAAATAGGTAAGTTCCATAAGTTGAATTAATTCCTGGCTATTCAAATTTGTAATTTGTTTCTATTCTTATACTTTAGATAAATTCCCGAGTTGGACAGCACAACTGTATTAAATCAGTATCGCTAATTTTGTTCTCTACAAATTTCGTGTTCGAAATGGTTCGGTGTTCATCGTCCCTGAAATGAATGGGACTGGGACAACTTCGATGCCTACACAAGATGCCAACTCATTTGTGAATGAAAAGTACGGTGTAGTCCGTAGTCGTCAGTAGATTCGTTATCCATCGTTGTATGATAATGAATTGTACTCTTTTTATTTTGTTTTAATAAAATGTGAATTTATTCAATATTGCTTCTGTTTTACTAAAAGGATAAACGTATATTCCACTCCTATATTACATTCCAGACGAATTAATACAAAATTAGTATTATAGCATTTCTTTTTCATCCCGCGAAGATTGCCTTCAGACCCCAATAGTATATGTTGTAATAAATAGATCCGTATGGCTTGAAGTGCAAGCCTTGTTTGTGCTAAGTTGTTAAGTATATAATACAAATAGGATACTTGAAGATATCGGGATGAAGAACGTTCACCTTTTGAAACTGTAAATGTAATTTCGCTCGCAAACAAATTTGCAGCAACGTCAACAATCAAAGTTTGCAAATTAAGAACCCAATATACCTGACGTATGTGTAATTCATTTTTATTTACATATTCTATTATTCAGAATTTTCAAAAATTATTTGAGTTAATAATAGTCGATTTTGATTACACTTTTCAATAGCAGCAACAGCAACTGCATTCGGAACAACATTTTCTTCATCAACTACGGCAGCAACGATTAGGCAGCTGTCGAGTGCAAATCCACTGTCCCCTGGAATCAAAATAAAGTTAGGGAAAATAACTTATAAGTTGTTTAATGTTTGTTACCAAAAAGCCATGTTTGAGGAAAGATTTCTTGTATTGCCCGAAGTAGTGGCACTATTGGACTTGTCCGCCAAATCAATGAATCATGTGTTGATTCTGCATATCTTGCATTAATATACAAAATTCGCAATTTGAAATCACAAATCTATTAAACGGATAGATACAACAGAAATAAATAGTAGCTTATAATATCAATTATACTTACAGTGAGCACATTAATGGAATGGTATCCTTTCCTATTTACATATGAAAACTCAATTTCTTTCGGTAAATGACTAATAGCAACATGGGTACCATCTATTAATCCAATGATTCCAGGTACTCCAGTATTGATAAGAAACTCTCTTTCAATTTCATCCCTTTTTGTATCCGTGTTTGGGAATTCGATGTAAGAATGCATTAAATTATGTACTATCTAATCCGATACCAAGGTAACAGCCTTGGAGACCATGGCTTGGGACATAATAGCAAAGGCATCCATTCCTATCCGACGTTGATACGATCCACTTGCAAAAAAATACATCGCAGCCAAGAATTTCAGATGAAATGGTACAGCATTTCCATTGTCCGAAATAATAACGAAGGATTGAAGAGTATCAATGAGTTCCAACGCTAATATTTTTGGCATCACATAGTTCTGTTGAAACCTAAGTAGATAATAATTTTGATAACATCACATTTCTTTTAGTTTCATTTTTATTTCACTTAACTTACACTCTATCCGATATTTCGAATGCATTCATATAATCTCGTAAATATCGATTATAAATTTTAGTTTTTGTTTTACACTCGTAATACAATATAGACGGTAAATTGATCATTTTCGCACAAACCTTAATTTTTATTTTATAAATAAACACAAAATAACCCAAATGTCATTTGATGTAATTAGCATTGTTCAGCGGGTGAGCTATGCACCACTATGAAACATTAGATGCAATTCTTTTTCAAAAAGAAAACTTTAAAATGAAAACGTTAAAGCCTTAATGTTCTTCTATAAATATAAAAAAAAAAATTAAGCATTAGTTGTAAGTATATCAACTCATTTTTAGATCTAGTTTTTAAGATTTCATTTAATATATTTCGTGAACATTTAACAGCCAATCCGCGTCGAGTGGTTTGCTATGCTGGTAATGTGAACCACCTGAACGCAGGCAAAGCCCGTGGCTCACTAACACATTCAAATCCAATTCGGAACGTTCCCTAGCGCAATTGCGACAAAAACCGCACAAAATCAAGGCACTGGTGTGGCCGTATAGTCCCCATCGAGGAGGGGCCTATCACCTGGATTGCAGCGGGACTGGGAAGGACTCTACAAAATCGTGACGCGCATCAACGAAGTTGTCTATCACATCCAACGAGGAAGAGGCAAGCTGAAAGTCGTTCATGTGGATCGTCTTCATCGCTATAATGGTGAAAATGCTAGCGAGTTTGTTCGGGACGAACAAGTTTAAGAGGGGGATAATGTGGTAAATCGGGTACTTGGTGAATCGGACACTTAGTGACAGGCACTTAGTGAATCGGACACTTAGGAATTGTGGTGAATCGGGCATCTGTTTCCCTCTTCAAGTTCCACTTCCAATGGAGACTGGAATCTCCAATGTGAAGTTATTCTAGTACATTCTAAATTGGAGTTGGAATACACATCTGGAATCTATCCATTTCTAGAACATTCGCCGATAGGTGGCAGCGCGGATATAAAAGAGGCGCGTTAACAACAGGCAGGCAGTTGATTTTTAGCGCGCGATAGTTGAGTTCGAAGAAAGATAAGTGTGAAGTAATAGAACAAAGCGATTGGATTGAGAGTTTAAGAAAAGCAATAAAGTGATGATGTACTGAGAGATAAATAAGTGTAAAAGTAATAAAGTGAAAGTAATAAAGCGAATAGATTAAAACGTTTGAGAATTGATTAAAGTGTTATTGTTTGGTACTAAATAAGTGAATATTTGAAAAGTGTAAATAAAGAGATTTTATTGGCAAAGTTGCACAGAATAGTGTTTTATCTTTTCGAATCCCCACAGCCAAAATGTAACATTGGTGTCAGAAGTGGGATAAAACTTATTCTGTGCTTAGTGTCTAACTGCTATTAAGACTAAAAAAAAAAAAAAAAAAAAAAGTGAAAGTGAAAGTGAATTTGTGAATTTGTGAATTTGTGAGTTTTGAAATTGCAAAGGACAAACAGATGGGTCGTTTATTGCTACATCTAAGCATACCCCAATTAAAAAGTGAGCTAGAAAAGCGAAATCTCTCCACAGCTGGAGGGAGGGGTGACCTCATTCTTCGTCTGCGGGAGGCTGTCCAATGCGAGGGAGCAGATCCGAAATCCATTCTATTCGACGTGCCAGGAGAACCAGTAAGTACAGAAGTTGAATTAGGCGCTATGATGGAAGTACTTCTTGCCAAGATGGAAGAACTAAACAATTCTATGGAATCGAAGTTCGCAGAACAGAAAAATTCCATGGAATCGATATTCGCAGAGCAAAATAATTCTCTAGTAGAAGAACAGAAGAATTCTCTGGAACAACAGAAAGATTCTATGGAATTGAAGTTCGAAGCGCAAAAGAATTCTCTTGAAGAGCGGAAAAATTCCATTGTGGCCGCACAAAAAGAACGCGAACTGGAAGGTGACGAATTCAAGAGCAAAGAGTCATTTGTTACGTCGGCATATAGAAAAGAGCTGGAGGAGATGCAAAAGGCAGAGCAACGAGAGAAGAGGGAAGAGTATCTGGAGGCAAAAGGTGATGTCACGAAACAAAACGGTTTGGATGTGTTTTATCGCTATGAACAGAAATTGGGCCCGAAGGAAGGTACGAAAGTTGTGTCCGAGGAGGAGCCGTCCACTTCTAAGGAATCGGAAGAAATATCTTATAGTCCATCAAGTCGGGTAAAGCGCGCCGGTCATCAGCAGAAGAAGAAAAAGAAACTGACAAGGGAGCTTAAGAGCCGACAAAACGGGCGCACATCCAGTCGAATCCGGATGCCGATTCAGATTTTGGTATACACTCTTCATCATCTGACAAGAAGCTTGAAACAGTGGAAAAAAAAAAAAAAAAAAAAAAAAAAAAAAGATAAGATAATGACAAGTCTATTCAAAAAGTAGCTGAAGGGCACATAAAAAAAAAAAAAAAAAAAAAAAAAAGGGAACCCAGGGTCCAGAACGGTGAACAAACATTTTTAAAACCATTAAAAGATGCAATTGTCGATGTATCTATCTTTAGACATCAAGCTGGACATAATTAAAAACGAAAAGGAGGACACATTAAAGCCGAAGAAAGATAAGAGTTTGATTTGGAAGCAACGCAGGGTTGGTTCAGTATTCGATGCAGCACTACAGAGGTACTTCCAGCGGAGGACCGCATGAGGGCCAGGTACGGCGCTGGTACGACGGCTGACGGATTTCGGGAAGGAGATCTGGTGTGGCCGTATAGTCCCCATCGAGGAGGGGCCTATCACCTGGATTGCAGCGGGACTGGGAAGGACTCTACAAAATCGTGACGCGCATTAACGAAGTTGTCTATCACATCCAACGAGGAAGAGGCAAGCTGAAAGTCGTTCATGTGGATCGTCTTCATCGCTATAATGGTGAAAATGCTAGCGAGTTTGTTCGGGACGAACAAGTTTAAGAGGGGGATAATGTGGTAAATCGGGTACTTGGTGAATCGGACACTTAGTGACAGGCACTTAGTGAATCGGACACTTGGGAATTGTGGTGAATCGGGCATCTGTTTCCCTCTTCAAGTTCCACTTCCAATGGAGACTGGAATCTCCAATGTGAAGTTATTCTAGTACATTCTAAATTGGAGTTGGAATACACATCTGGAATCTATCCATTTCTAGAACATTCGCCGATAGGTGGCAGCGCGGATATAAAAGAGGCGCGTTAACAACAGGCAGGCAGTTGATTTTTAGCGCGCGATAGTTGAGTTCGAAGAAAGATAAGTGTGAAGTAATAGAACAAAGCGATTGGATTGAGAGTTTAAGAAAAGCAATAAAGTGATATTGTACTGAGAGATAAATAAGTGTAAAAGTAATAAAGTGAAAGTAATAAAGCGAATAGATTAAAACGTTTGAGAATTGATTAAAGTGTTATTGTTTGGTACTAAATAAGTGAATATTTGAAAAGTGTAAATAAAGAGATTTTATTGGCAAAGTTGCACAGAATAGTGTTTTATCTTTTCGAATCCCAGCCCAAATGTAACAGTATGTTTGATTTTATTTTGTGTGGACAGATACGTAATTAAAATTTAAACACGTCTCACGTAAATCTAAATCACGAAAATGTATGATAAATCACGTAATTTATGAGATGATTTAGCTAAATCAAGTGGATTTAGCTAAATCACGTTGGTGGGAACATGGTATAATGCAAATAGCAAACAATTTAAAGCGTAAGTATAAATAAGTATAAATATTTAGAAATCCATCGGGATCCAAATTTCGAGTGAATTTAAAGTTTAAAGCTTATACCATGTTCCCACCAACGTGATTTAGCTAAATCATCTCGTGATTTATCATACATTTTCGTGATTAAGATTTACGTGATTTATACCATGTTCCCACCAACGCGATTTAGCTAAATCCACTTGATTTAGCTAAATCATCTCATAAATTACGTGATTTATCATACATTTTCGTGATTTAGACGTGTTTAAATTTTAATTACGTATCTGATCTGTCCACACGAAATAAAATCGAACATACCTTTATTATGCTCAGCACTTCATTCAGGAAACGAAAAGTCAGTGATGGGACTTGAGGAAAGTGGAACGGCGGTAGAAAAGTAGTAGAAAAAAATGTATACCGATGAAATACTACCAGGTGGTAGACAGGGACCCATCCACCTGTCGCCCGGTGAGATACCACCACATCATGCTATAGGCTCCGTGAAGTAGTCTTAACTACGTTTCGGAGTTTGGCAGATGGGCCGGTGCAACACGGATGGGACACAAAAGCCATGATGCAACTTCCTGAGATAAAGAATTCCGGAGGTAAACTAGTCTCCCATTCGGATCTCCGGGGGGGACTATCTCAGGGGGTTCAACATGCAAATAATCACCCACAAGACTTGCATGACGTCAGACATCAACGAACACAAAGACAAAAGAGACTAAACACTAACAGAAGAAAGCTAGCAACAGATTTCTGCAACATTCGAGGTCTAGGACTCAACAATGTCAACGTCAGCTGTGTGCACCAGCATCTGCAAGAAAAAAAGCCAGACGTCCTAGTTTTAACAGAGACTCAAATAAACTCAACAACTGATTACACATATCTTCAATGTCCAGAATATGAACTACATTCTCGTTTTCGATATAAGGGGGGACTATGTGTGTTTGCCCGAGAAGATCTGGCGTGTGTAAGAGAAGAAGAGATGGAACCTACGGACCTCGACACAATATGGCTAAAGGTCGTTCTACAAAGTTGTACCAAATTCGTTTGCTGCCTGTACCGCTCACCAAACGATAACGAACCATCTAAATTATTTCGTCATTTATCCGATAAGGTAGACTGGATACAAATTCATCATCCAACCGCTGAAGTTATTATACTTGGTGACTTCAATGATCATAACATGGATTGGCTACGATATTCTAACCGAACGGACGAGGCAGGGAAACAAGCTGAAAACTTCGCCATTTGCTGCAATTTCACTCAGCTCGTTGATGAGCCCACGCGAATTCCAGACAATCCAAACACTCTCGATCTGTTTTTCACAACAGAGCCAGATAATTATGAAATAAAAATGTCTGCTCCCTTAGGGAATTCGGATCATGCTCTAATATCTGCTATCCTCTCTATACCGATACCAATAGGAGCGAAAAAGGATCGTTATCGTTCGATTTGGAATTATAGTAAATCGAACTGGGACGAGCTGCGTAATTTCTTTGCTTCGTTGCCATGGGCTGATATGTGCTTTAGAGATACTGATGTCAATATGTGCGCAGAAGCCGTAACCGAAATTATTTCACTCGGTATGGAACTTTATATTCCACATTGCATCAAAAAATTAGCTTCTAATAAACCGTGGTTTAACAAAGAATGCAAGCGAGCTACCGCAGCGAAAAACAAGGCTTTCCGTGAATGGCGGTCAAACCCTTCAGAACTAAAAAGATCTGAATTTACAATTCTTCCAAATAGATGCAACCTAATTATTGAATCGGCGAAGACAACTTACAGCGAAAGAGTCAGTAACAAAGTGATTGGATGTCCTAGCGGCTCACGCGCATTCTGGTCCATGGCAAAGGCAATAAGTAATAACTTTAGTTGTTCTTCTTTTCCAACTCTAGTAAAAGAAGACGGCACGCTAGCAACAACATCTAAAGAAAAGGCAGATCTTTTCGCTAACATGTTTTCAAAGAATTCCACCCTAGATTCTGCACAGCTAGAGCCACCAAATATCCCGAGGATACAATCATCGATGGCAGAAGTGAAATTTCGGCCTCGAATAATTCAACGCATCCTTAAAGAACTAGATTGCAATAAGGCAACGGGACCCGATGGAATCCCGGCTATAGTACTCAAGAACTGTGCACCAGAACTTGCACCTGTACTATGTAAGCTGTTTAGCATGTCGTACTCCCAGAAGACGTTTCCTTCTTGCTGGAAGACCGCTCGCATTCAACCTATTCCAAAGAAAGGGAAGAAATGTCTGCCACAAAACTATCGTCCAATAGCGTTACTTTCAATGCTCTCTAAAGTAATGGAAAAGGCAATAAATGTCGAAATAATCAAATATCTAGAAGGCCATCGATTAATAAGCGACAGGCAATACGGATTTCGGAGCCGTTGTTCCACTGGTGACCTGTTAAGCTACGTAACGCACTTAAGGACACAATCAATTGAACAACACGGCGAATCCAGAGCCGTAGCCTTGGGCATATCAAAGGCATTTGACCGAGTCTGGCATAGAGCCCTATTAGGCAAGTTAGCGTCTTACGGATTACCACAACAACTCTGCGGATGGATGCAAAATTTTCTTCTGGGAAGATCGATCCAAGTTGTTGTAGATGGTGTGTCATCCAATTCGTTTGCTATAAATGCAGGAGTGCCCCAAGGATCTATTCTTTCTCCAACTCTATTTCTTCTCCACATCAACGATTTGCTTGGATCGACAAATAATAATATCTACAGCTTTGCAGATTGCAGATGACAGCACTCTTAAATCCTCCATCTCGAACAATGGGCCTGTGACTACGGCTACATCACACAGTCAGAGATGTGAACAAATTAATTCTCTGATAGCATACAGAGACGAGCAGTTCGCATCATTGGAGACCCTACACTCACATCGAATCTACAACCGTTGGTGCACAGAAGACAAGTCGCTGACCTATGTTTGCTCTATAAGTACTTCCATGGTAGATGTTCTGAGGAACTCAAAGACATTATCCCTCGAAATGCAACTTTTGGGCGCCCAAAAAGACAGGCTGCTAATGCTCATGACCATACAGTACACTTGACAACCGCGAGGACATCAACTTTCAAAAACTCCTTCTGTTACAGGACAAGCAAACTTTGGAACTCGATTCCTGGGGATATATTTCCAGAAGACTACAATTTGCAGCAATTTAAGTGCAGAACAAACATACATCTGCAGGCATCTCGGGGCGCTGTTGAAACGTTATAGGTTCGCCTTTCCTGGGAGAAGTATATAAAAAAAAAAAAAAAAACTAATAATAACAAAAAAAAAAAAAAAACGGAAATAAAATAAATATAAATAAGTCTATTTATTCATGCTTATTTTGAGATTCGAAAGAATAGCCAATTCTAACGAAAGTCTATCAAAATACACAAAGTTCATTCGAACGAATAGAGACATTCGTTAGAATTGGCTATTCGTTCGAATCTCAAAACAAGCATGATTAATTTAAATTATTTTTAAAAATCACATTTGTTGTTCAAAACAAAAAACTTAATTATTACTTCGTATTGCAACCGTCTGCGAATTTATATTTTGAAGCATAATTTACCAATAATTTCGGGGGTTGAAAATCTTCCCCGTTCTCCAGGAGTTCCTGCTTCCTGGCAGCTTTGAAATTTTGAATTAAAATTTTGAAAGAACTACAGAAAAAATGGCATAGATTATCATTAGGTACCTAAATACAAAATATCAAAACTTAGCAAAACACCCTCGCACTAATACAGTCAAATAATGAAGTAATGGCGCACTAAATGGTGTATACTGGACTGGAAGTTTTTGCTGATGCAATTCTTCGCGAAAAATACTAGAATTTCCGAAAGTGTAAAAAGTGGTTGGAATACCACTTAAGTGTTAGAAGTCCCATCACTGATATGGCAAAGTTGGCGTAAATGTCACACTAAATCACTTAAAGTTCGGTGGGGATGCGTTTCGTGATTTATAAATTACTTCGGCTAGATCACGTTGGTGGGAACATGGTATTAGTATGCTGCTCGAGCTAAACTAAGTCTTATCTCCTCTCCAATTTCTTTCCAAACGTACGCTGCGGATAAGTGTCAAAGGAAACAGCTGTTGTTTGAAAATATGTAACTTACTTCCAAAATTCAACTGTCTCTGATTTCAACAATTTCCGATTCTAGGTACTCCTCGTCTAGGTTTTTATAAAAAAAAAAACTCATCCTTGGTTACTTCTCCCATTCTCCGCAAAACAAAAACGCAGCAAAACAAAAGAAAACAACAGAACAAAAAAATCTGTCAAAATTTACCTTGAGAAAATGTACCGCCACATTCTGAAACATAAGTTTGATTATTTAGCTCGAGCATCGAACCACTCAGCTAAATGGGTTCGCTTAAATTTAGCTCAGCTAAATTTTGGAGAGAATTTTGTATGGGAGCGAAAATTTAGCTCGAGCAGCCTACTAATGTGGTATTCGTTTGGGCTTCTTCAGATTCGCTCTCAGATTTCAGATTTCGTGTGGCTAATCGAACATAAAAACGTCACTTGCTCTTTTTTGTGATAATATTCGTGCGATTCGAATATGTGTAGCCTTCAACACTTTTCAAAGCGTTTTCCATTCACTGGTTAAATTTTAAATTTAAATGAGTTCCGAACTGCAACCCGTCGCGAACACACGTGTGTGCAGCCGTAGCGCTCTCCCCCCTTAGTCGCGTATACAACACCCAAAAACAAAAAAGCGAAGATAAATTGTTATTAATTTAATGATTTCACAAACAAAACACTGTCATCTTCCGTCGCGCAATTAAATATATCCAGCCAGAGTGCAGTGCCAGTGAAGTGTTGTGAATAAGAAAAAAAAAAAAAAAAAGAGGAAGAAAAAAATAGCGTGGGCGAATCCCTCATCTCCCATTCCAACTCGTTTGCTGTTGCACTTTCTTGGTCTTTGCTGTTGTACATAAGGCAATTGCAATGAGTGGGTGAGAGAAACATCTGGCGGATAGCGGGTTGTGTGTTAAAGTTTTGTTGGTGGACCAAAGCAAATTGTCATACGGGCATAACACCTATGACAGTTTGATTTGAGAATCTAGCATTGGATTTTCACTTCACAGCCCTGCTTAGTAGCGTCGGAGTTGTGTTTTTGGTGTCTGTTTTTTGTATTGATGGGGAATTTTAGGGTTGACATGTGCAACATTCGTGAGCTACGATCGAATCTTTTCTCGGTGTACGCCCACATTACTAAATAAAAACCAGCTGTTTTGGCACTGAGCGAGACCCAGGTGGGTGTAAGCTCTGATAAATCGGAGTTTGATCTACCTGGGTATCGTTTAGTGCCTTTATTCTTTCTCCACCGCGGTCTCGCCATCTACGTACGTGATGATATTGCCTACCAAACTCCAGGTTCTTATGGCCAATGTTCCAATTCGGAATTTAATTTCATATGGCTGAAATTCCACATCCGTAGGCAAATCATTCATTATTGTTTCATCTACAGAAGCCCTAATCTAGATAGCAACTCGACTTTTAACGAGTTTGATGCGCTGTCTGACTCCATTACAAGAATTGTCTCCCTGTATCCTAATACTGAAATCGTCATTGCGGGCGATTTCAATATTCACAATTCTAACTGGCTTCGACATACTGGACAGACAACACCCGAAGGAATTTATGTTCAGATCTTCGCTGAGGTAAACCAATTAACCCAGCTTGTAAATGAGCCAACACGCGTACCTGATATTGACGGTCAGAATGCCAACACTCTGGACTTGTTTCTTACCTCCCATCCTGATAAATACTCTTTAGAAGTACTATCGCCTTTAGGCTCGTCGGACCACTGCACCATATCAGCTAATTTCTCGTACTCCAACCACACAGTTAAAGAAAAATCTCCGAAAAGAACCGTATGGCAATACGAGAAAGCCAACTGGAGCGGACTTAACAACTTCTTTAAGAGTTTTAACTGGTCGTTATGCTTCCTCGATAACGACGTGGATGCCGCCGCTGATATGGTGTCCAGTATTATCACCTTAGGTATGAAATCCTTTATTCCTAACAGGATAAAGAGTATCACACCGAAAGAAAATGCGTGGTACCACTCGAGCTGTAAAGAGGCTATCAGACAAAAGGAGTTAAGTTTTCGGTCATATAAGGCCAACCCATCTGAGGAAAACCGAAAAAAGTTCAAGCGAGCCAGAAATGACTGCAATACCACTATCAAGCGTGTTAAATTCTCGTATGACCAAAAGTTGAGGCAAAAAATACTACAATGTCCCAAGGGTAGTAAAAACTTTTGGTCTTTTGTAAAAAATATAAAGAATTCGGCCACATCTTCGATCCCAACGCTCATTTACAATGACATTCCAGCTGTCAACTCTCTAGACAAAGCGAATCTGCTTGCTGTACATTTTGCAGCCAGCTCAATGCTCCCAGATTGCGCTTTGCCTCTACCTGTACTTGAGAGCGTCGAATACACCATGGGACAAATCCATTTTCGCACTCGTACAGTGGCAAGAGTACTTAATGATCTCAACATAAACAAATCCGCTGGTCCAGATTGCATTTCCCCAATTGTTCTGAAGAGGTGTTCTTCCACGCTGGCAAAACCACTGCGTAAGCTTTTCCATCTGTCCTATTCTTCTGGACTCTTCCCGAGAAGATGGAAAACAGCATTTGTTCAGCCCGCCCCCAAAAAAGGCGAATCTTCTTCTCCCTCCAACTACCGACCCATAGCACTTACATCCGTTCTTTCTAAGGTCATGGAAACGCTTATAAATCGTAAGCTCATGAAATATCTTGAATCACGAAAACTCTTTAATGACCGGCAGTATGGTTTTCGTGGCAACAGATCCACTGGTGATTTGATGGCTTATCTCACCGAAAAGTGGAACCAATCTCTACATCACTCTGGTGAAACAAAGATTGTTGCGCTTGATATTTCAAAGGCATTTGACAGAGTTTGGCACCAAGCTCTTTTATCGAAAATGCGTGCATATGGGATCGATGCGTCTCTTCTTCAATGGATTAGAAACTACCTCTCGGGCCGTTCAATTCAAGTTGTATTGGATGGCTTCAAGTCTGAAATTCACCATATAAATGCTGGTGTTCCCCAAGGCTCCGTTTTGTCTCCGACTCTCTTTCTCATTTTCATAAATGATCTCCTGTCTGCTACCTCTAATCCAATCCACTCCTTCGCTGATGACAGCACCCTCAGCTTCTCATATTCATTCCAGGACTCACGTCCCTGCTCTTCGGCGGTAGAACTGGAACGGCAACGTATGTTAAGCTCATTAAATTCCGATCTCGACAGCATTATAAAATGGGGTTTAGCCAATAGAGTGGAATTTAATGCTTCCAAAACACAATGCTGTCTGTTGTCATTAAAGCGAAACCAGAATTCTCAGCCATTATCCATGAATGGCACTTGCATCGCCGAAACCGAAAGACTTTCCATTCTCGGTATGTGTGTCCATGACAAACTCCGTTGGAACGACCACATTCACGAAGTCGCTAAGAACGCTGCGAAATGTCTAGGTTTCCTTAAAAGGTGCAAGAAATATTTTACCCCTTCTGATCTGGCTACCATATACAAGGCGTTCATTCGCCCCAAACTTGAGTACAACTCTCATATCTGGCCTGGTGCCCCTAAAACCTTACTGCACCTCCTGGATAAGATACAAAATCGTGCCTTAAAACTCATTGGAGACATAAATATAGCGAATTCTATAAATTCGCTCGAACATCGCAGAAATGTAACAAGTCTCTCATTGTTTTATCGCTATTTCCACAAACAGTGCTCAAATGAAATTGCCAGCTGCATTCCACCCCTTCAACAATTCAACCGCAATACTCGCCAAGCCAGGAATGCCCATCAGTTTACCCTTCAGCCTATTTTCGGTCGTACTCTGAAATATAGAGATTCTTTCATAAGCCGTACAACACGAATGTGGAATGCCTTGCCCGGCTCGGTCTTTCCTCCTCGGTGCAATTTACAGACATTTAAAACCAATGTGCATCGGAATCTCCTATCTTCTCTATCCCAATTTCCTTAACGCCCGCGCTGTGTACTTCAAACTACACCATAAGAGTAGTCACAACCTCTTTAGCGCGTGTTTATTATAAAAAAAAAAATTAAAACATTCGAAATTTGCGTCTCGATTGATTTTTAAATATTTATACATAACCAATTCACTAAAATAATTTCACCCGATGCAATGCCTTTCTTTGCTGTAGAACGAATTCACGAAAACCTAAACGTCCTCCACCAGTTGTCAAACTCAAACGCACTTGTGTTGGTAAATCTGAGAAAATATCTAGATTCGCAAAAGTGCTCTGAAATCTGAAAAAGATTGCTTTTTATTGTACCAAACGAACATAAGAACTGATCTGAGAGCAAAAAAAGTGATCTGAAAGCGCCCAAACGAATACCACATAAGCTTTAGGCTACATTATGTTCGAACCTCACGAATACTAACAAAAATAAGAGCAATTGGCGCTTTTATATTCGATAAGACACAAGCACTCTGAAGAAGCCCAATCGATTTCCACATAAAGCGTGGTATGCATACGTTATTTTGCTTCCAAAATTTTTGTATTTATTACGTATTTGTTAAAAAAAAAACGCTAATGTCGATTTTGTTTACGTGGTAGGAATTATGGGAAAGCTATGCATGTTGATATTTTTATAGCGATGGCTTAAGAAATTTCGTTTTCCTATAAAACAAAATGGCTTCCGAAAGTTATGAACGTAGAATTATTTATTTATTTCGTATAAATGATTGATGAATTGTTGGTTTAATTTACTGAAACTAATTAACACTCTCATTTCACATATTTTAAATCGGAAATAGAAATGTTTTCATGTGATTGCACAAATGTTGGTTGCCGCAACTTCCGCTTTACGTATCTATAATTATGGGTAGAATATCCATGACACCTCAGGCGTCTGATTTGTGATCTCATTCCTACGCCTTTAAACTGCATTTACACTATCACGCACCGGCATTTTTGCACGAGACGGGACAGAGAGATCCGTTTGTCCGCAGTCAATGCTAATAAAGGCGTAGGAATGAGATCACAAATCAGACGTCTAAGGTGTCATGGATATCCATAATTATAGATATGTAAATCGGAAGTTCCGGCAAACAACATTACCACACTCACAGGAAAACATTTCTATTTCCGATTTAAAATATGTCAAATGAGAGTGTTAATTAGTTTCAGTAATTTTTTTTTTTTTTTTTTTTTTAACCGTGGGTAGGTGAAAATCTTCCAAAGACACTATGAGAATAGCAAGCGCGTGCTCATAGTAGTGTCAGATTTTTACTGACTAAAAACACCACCCTTCGAAAGATTGTTAGATACTGCAACTAAGATATAACTTATCAAGCAATTTTCTATAACGAAATAACAACTTTTGACAGGCTACTTTCCAATGAAAGATCCTGTATGCTCCGCAATTTAGACGCGGTTAATCTTATCTTGCCAAGTCGAACGGTTTCGTTCTTTGTAGCCGGCGCAATAAATTGTTCTCGTCCAAAATTTGTCGGACTGTATTGTTGGCATGTCCGATTAGTCGGTTTCTATGCTTTCTCGCGAAGCTTCTAGTTTCAGCTTCAATTGTCGGAATTTCGAGATCCCTGTGGATATCGTCGTTTCTAATATACCATGGTGCTTGTACAATTTCTCTAAGCACTTTATTTTGAAAAGTTTGTAGAATATTGGCATTTGTTTTCTTGGTACAACCCGAAAGTTGTATACCGTAGGTCCACACCGGCTTTAGCACTTGCTTGTATAGAAGCAGTTTGTTTTCGGTACTGAGCTGGGAATATTTTCCGAGGAGCCAGTACATTTCTCTATATTTGATATCGAGTTCTTTACGTTTCATTTTCACGTGCGAATTCCATTTCAGCTTTGCGTCGAGTGTCATTCCCAGGTATTTGGCCTCGTTTGCAAAGGGTATACGGGCCAAGTTTAAAAAAATTGGCAAGTCATTTGTTTTCTTATACGTGAAATTCACGTGAACAGATTTAGTTTCGTTGAGGGTGATCCGCCAGTTCCTTGTCCATTCATTTACCTTATTCAGTGCGATTTGCAGTTTTGCAGTCGTTTCTTCAATAGTGTTACCTACTGCTAGGATAGCGGTGTCGTCGGCGAACGTAGCGAGAGTAGTGCCATCTTCTCTTGGTATATCGCGAGTATATAACAGATAGAGAAGGGGCCCAAGGACACTTCCTTGCGGCACGCCGGCCGAAATTTCCTTAAGCTCAGAGTATTCATTTCCATGTCTAACACGGAAGAGTCTATTGCCGAGATATGATTCTAAAATATCATAAAGGCGCATGGGAAGAACTTGTCGTAATTTTAATTTTAATCCGTCATGCCACACCTTATCAAAGGCTTGTGAGACGTCAAGGAATACGCTTGAGCATATTTTTTTTTCTTCAAATGCTTTCTTAATTACGTCAGTAATTCTATGCACTTGGTCAATCGTGGAATGCTTGGTTCTGAACCCAAACTGGTGGTCAGGGATAAGATTATTATATTCTATAACCGGTTGTAGGCGCGTTAGTAAAATTCTCTCGAAAACTTTGGATATAACTGGAAGAAGGGAAATTGATCTATACGACTTTACTTCATTTGGCGGTTTTCCTGGTTTTAAAACCATTATGACCTCCGCAACTTTCCATTGGCTCGGCACGTGTTTTAGTCTGAGCGCGGCATTTATAATATGAAGAAGCTTAATTAATGCTTTTCTTGGTAGAACTTTGAGAACTTCTCCCGTGATCAAATCATAACCAGGAGCTTTCTTAGGTTTTAGGGATTCAATTTCACGTTTTAGTTCCCTTAACGTTGCACTTGTGAGTATTGAATCGTCGGATTGTAATTCCGTCCCAATAACACTGTCGTGTACCGCCCGACCATCGTACGGCTTAAAGGTTTCTTCTAAATGGGCGGCAAAAACGTCCGCTTTTTCCTTATTTTCCCTTGCCCATTCATTTTGATTTATTTTAATTTGCGGCGCGGGGATTTTGGGCCTTTTGGTGCCTTTTACTGCTTTCCAAAGTGAATAATTGGAATCTTTTTTCGTCGTTAAACTTTCAAGGTAAGAACCTATCGCATGATTCTTAAAGTCCTTAATAGCTGTTTTCAACAAATTGCACAAATAATTCAAATGTGTTTTATGTTGCGGAGCGCGACTCTGTTGCCATTTTTTACGCGCCTTCCTTTTTTCGTTAACCAATTCTTTCATTTCGGGAGGATATCGTAGACCGTATTTGGCCGGCGTTTTCCTTGGATTAGGAGTACCTAATGTTTTTTTTTCCAAACTAATCTCAAACCCAATAAAACTAAAAACAAGCAATTCATTGGAATTCCTTGCATCACAATTCACAACGTTTTGCAAAAAAATGAACTTTAAATTTAATTCAGTCTTCCAAAATATTGCTTAATGCATACATTGAAAAAACAGTAAAATATTTTATTGTACCTACCAGCTACCAATTACCATGTAAGATTATACGGTATGCCAAGTGGTCATAAAATGCCAATTTCTGACAGTTCTCCTGTCAAAATATGGTCATACAATGTAATGGGCATATCTCATATGCTCTAATGACCTAAATGCCACATATGACCACGCCGATTTTGACAGATAAAAATGCCAAAATAGCATATAGTGTAATCGGACAATAAGCACGAATGCCAGCATAAAGCCTATATGCCCATATGCTCTTTATTGAAATTTCGTTGTGGCATTGCTGGCGTTTTTGATGGAACAAGAATTATTTTGTTGTCATCGGAAAAATAACAAATATGAAATGAAAAAATAACAAATGCCTTAAATGACCAGCAAGTCAAATATGACCATATTGGTAATTTTGGTCATATAGTCTAATATACAGTTTTAATAATCCTGGCATTTTGGTCATTTGACAGCTAATCTGGTCATTTGCCTGTTGGCATACATATGCATAATTGGCATACATTCTAAACTTAGCTTTACTTCACTATAAAGTCTTGTTTGATTGCACGCACATTCCTACAGTTGAGATATGAGACTGCCGCGTTATCGTGGAGCAGCTCTATTCTAGGACTTCTTCTTCTTCTTAGTTTCCGGTTGCTGTTGGCAACACTTTAACTCCTCCTGGAGCATAGGGCGGCAACCAGATCCTTCCATCTCTCTCTATTCCTAGCACGATACCTCAGCTGTGCCCACGTCTGCAAGTTCTGGGACTGAGCTTCCTTCATGACAGTTGACCTCCATGTTCCTTTTGGTCTTCCAGGCCGTCTCGCACCTTGAGGATTCCATTCAAAGCACTGCTTTGCTATGTTGTCATCAGGCTTCCTCAGTATGTGGCCAATCCAGCGCCATTTTCTTTGCTTGATGTCAACATCCACTTTTGTTTGTAAAGTCCTCAGCCACAGATCATTGTTGGATATTGTTTGTGGCCATCGGATCTTTAGGATGTACCGCAGACAACGGTTGACAAAGCCCTGCAACCTACTCGAGATGTAAGAAGAGCATTTCCACGTTTCACAGGCATACATCAGCACAGATTTAACATTGGATTCAAAGAGTCTCAACTTAGTACGAAGTGATATTTTTGAAGAGCTCCACACTGGAGAAAGCATTCCGAATGCACTACGAGCTTTATTTATTCTATTGCTGACGTCCAAGTCTGTTCCACCGTCGGGTGACAGATAACTACCCAGATAGTTAAACTGAGCGACCTCTTCTATTGTCTCCTGCCTCACAATAACCTGCTGTTGTTGGATCTGGCTGGTGTGCATTATTTTTGTCTTCTTGGCGTTAATTCTTAAGTCAGTTGCCTCACCATTTTGTTGAAGTGAATGACACATTTGGTTAAGGGCTTCAGCACCGTTTGCCATTAAGCAGATGTCGTCAGCACAGTCCAAATGGCTTAACTTATGAAAGAGGCCCCACTGAATACCAAGTCTTTCACCTTCACCTACCGTGGCAGTTAAAACATCATCAATTGCCAGTAAGAATAAGATCGGTGACAGAACATCACCCTGTCTCACTCCTTGTCGAACTTCAAGGACTATTCAGAATAAATTGATTTGTATGAAATTGTGAGCGTAACGAACACGTTACGTACGGCCAAGTTTCATTCAAATTATAGAAATCTATATTTATGTCTAGTCATAGAACAATATTATTATTCCGATTCGGATCGGATTTTAAAATTTTCTCCGGTCAAAGTGAAGAGATTTCGTTCGGATATGACCGGAACCCGGTCAGAATGGCAGCACTGCTCGCAACCTATATAGGTTGCGTATGGAAAAGCTCGCCTGGAATTTTCAGGAACAATGCCAAAGATAATGGAAGGCATTAATCTTAATTCCTTTATCTTTCAACAAGGCTACAATCAAAGATAATATAATTAAAAATGGAACGATTTGTTGCAAAGATATTGTATGATGACCGAATGAAAAAAAACGGTCAACAGATACTCATTGGTTATCACTGATTTATAATCATGGGTTAACCTAAATTCGTGGTAACTAACCTTACCAAGGCTCTAACTAGCTGGGAATAGACCGACCCTTAATGTTGTATTCACCATACGCGGTGCCACATTATATAGACCTGTTCGTAAGATATACGATTTTTCGTTTATCTGCATTGTATTAGTCCGACTGGAAGGAACAACTGTTTTTATATGTGAAATTATTTATTGACAATATTTAATTTTTTACAGGAATGGATTTGTATATTTTAAGAAGTGGTTGGTGTACTAAGGTTAAAATTATAAAATCTTTGATAAGAAACATTACAAAGCGCGATATTTAACCCAAAAACCTCCTTCCTTTCACTAAAGGCCTGTGAAGGGAACAATCTTTATGATTGACAATGATTACTCACCTTGCCGTGGTGTGGAGGCTTAAGTAGAGCAACTCATGGTAGGTCGGCTTTGATGGCATCGCCATCTGCCATACAACCTGCCAGCTCTACGAACTAAGTGGTAATCGAACCCGTCCCAACCCATCCCTCCTTTTCATCCCTTCACTCCCCCTGGGCTGGATCAATGACGTCATACGTACCGTGTCGAGGATCAGCCAGGCCGTGGGCCCAGGTCTCAATAAAAATAGCACTGGTCGATAACGGTGTATCCAGATACCGGGCGCCCTCTGGATTAAGTAGCCTTATCTGCATAATGCGGGGCTCTGTGCAGATCGAACTTCCTTTCCCTAGCTACTCGTGGGATCAAAATTTCTAACCAAAACACAAACACAAAAACAAACAAAACAACTTCGGCAGCCAGCGGCGCCATTCTCATGCAACGCGTGGAAGAGCATCTGCAGGAACTCTGCATAAATGATGCTGCAAGTGATTGCTCGTTGCTTTCAGACGAGATCACAACTGAATTCACTGCTGCTCTGTGCAGCTTCCCACGTCCCCCAACACCTACACCGGCAGATCTTAGAATCAAGTCACTTGGTCGAGAGACCAAGGCAGCTTTGCGCATATTTGCCCGTCTTCACTCGAAGGCGGAAAAATTATGGACCGAGTCGGATAGAGCTTCATACGCATGGGCAACGCCCTGGGTATTGGAGTTTGCGAACAGGGACCCCACCCCCTCTACTTCAAAGGTCTCCATCCCGAGAAAACCTTCTGCCCCACCGCTGGGCAACAAGAGACCGCTCGTAAGAGTAAACCAACCTCGGAAGACTCGCCCCCAAGCTAACAGCTCAACGAGCGTTACAGGGGGTAGGACTGCAGTAGCGGCTGGATCTGTCCCCAAAAGGCGGAGGTCCCTTGATGAGGTGTCCAACGCATCAAAAAAGGCTAGGAACTCCAACGTGGGTTCCAAATCCTTTTCTGACGCGGCCAAGGACAACCTGATAGTCGCGGTAGTGGACCTATCGGATGAGGAAGGCAGACTCTCCTACGACAAGTGGGGACTCATAGAGAACAGAGTGATGAACTGTCTCTGTGAGTATATGTCCAATAACCAGCAGCCCATCATCTTTAAGGACGCTGGTTGGCATCAGGGATTCGTCAAACTGATCGCCTGCGACGATCAACGCTCGGTCGACTTCATCCGGGCAGCCATCGGTAGCCTCGGTGAGGTTTGGCCAGGGGCCAAGCTCGAGGTGGTGGATAGGAACTCCATCCCCCACCGACCAAGAGCTAGGGTCTGGGTTCCACTCGAACCACGAGACCCTGCTAAGGTACTTGCCCTTATGGGCTTCCAAAACCCTGGCCTTCCTGTCAAAGACTGGAAGGTCGTTGAAAACCCCCGCGGTTCCGATGAGGAGCCCAAAAAAACAGGTCGTTCTATGGTCATCTCAATGTCGCCTGAGTCCATCCCGATTCTCAGGGACAGGAACTTCCTGATTAACTTCGGCCTGAAGGAAGTAGAGTTGAAGCTCTTCAGGAAAGATGACCTCCATACCGCTGCAGCCAACGTGCGCAGCTCCACCGCTTCATCCTCGGTAGACACCGATTCGCCATCAGAGGATTTGGATGCTACCATTGTGGAGAAGTCTGTATCAGATAGCAATGCCGCTAAATCTGATACAGATTAATCTTCACCACTCAAAACTGGCAACCGCCAACCTAAGGGTCCGTCTCATCGAGGACGGACTGGACATTGCCCTGATCCAAGAACCGTGGCTTGTCAAAGACCGAGTAACTGGACTCAGGGCTCCTGGCTATACCCTCTACTACGCGGAAGGTAAAGGTAAAATTAGAGCTTGCATTCTTGCTAAAACTACAATTAAACTTACTCTCATCCCCCAGCATAGCACAGGCGATCTTGCTGCAGCGCAGCTCACTTCCAACAACGGCGAACCGGTTTGGCTGGCGTCTGCTTATCTTCCATACGAAGAAGCTAGCCCGCCATCAGCTGAACTACAACAGGCCGTCAAACAAGCGGAGGACAAGAAGACCGGCATTGTGATAGGTTGTGACACAAATGCACACCACGACCTATGGGGCAGTACCGACACTAACCCTCGAGGTGAGTCTTTATTTGGTTATTTAGTAGAAACTAGCCTTGTAGTCTGCAATAGAGGGAACAATCCAACCTTCATTGTTAAAAATCGGCAGGAGGTAATAGATGTTACCTTAGCCTCTCTTAATCTTTCCGCGGCTATCTCAAAGTGGGCAGTATCGGACAGTCCATCTTTCTCGGACCATCGATACATATACTTCACTCTAGACTGTAGCTACACTCCCAAAAAATGTTTTTACCGCAACCGGCGTAATACTAACTGGGTCAAACACAACTCGATCCTTTCTGCGAATCTAGCAAACCACACACCCTCGCCACCTAGCGATCAGACTGAACTAGATTTGCTCAACAACGTGCTCACCTCAGCCCTTGATAGGGCTTTCACGGGTTCCTGTCCTCCCACTGTAGTGAGAGAAGACAAGAAACCACCGTGGTGGTGCAAGCAACTCACTGCGCTTCGCTGCAAGAGCAGAAAGGCATTCAACAGAGCCAAAACAACGAAGCTAGACACGGACTGGGAAGCGTACAAAGATAGCCTAAGGACCTTCAAAAAGGAAGTCCGTAAGGCACAACGCAGCTCCTGGCGCAATTTCTGTGAGAACATTAACAACACCAGTGAGTGCTCCAGATTGCGAAAAGTCCTATCTAAATCCGCCCCCGTACCCTGCGTACTAAAAGACTTAAATGGCCAATGGGCAGAGTCAGATGTACAATCGCTGAATCTGCTCATGGAGGCCCATTTCCCTGGCTGCACGCCTGTCACTGGTAACCCTGACTTTAGCATGGATACCCCCTTGGGTACCCTTCCAAATGCAATCACCATTTGCGAGGAAAAGCTAAAGTGGGCTGTCAATAGCTTTGAACCGCACAAGTCCCCGGGACCTGATGGCATCTTCCCGGCGCAACTACAGAACGCCTTTGATATCGTCAAGGACAGTCTTAGGACGATTCTGGCTGGCTGCATAAATCTGGGCAGAATTCCTTCATCCTGGACGATGGTTAAAGTTGTTTTCATTCCCAAAGCAGGCAAGGCCTCACACACACTTCCAAAGGACTTCAGACCAATAAGTCTGTCCTCCTTTCTGTTAAAAACACTTGAGAGGATCATCGATCTTCACATCAAAAGCACTGTTGACCAAGCGCTAATATCTAGCTCTCAACATGCATATCAAAAGGGCAAGTCCACCGAGACCGCACTTCATTCAATCGTCGGCTCGATTGAAAGGTCCCTCTCTTTCAAGGAATACACTATGGCTATCTTCCTGGACATAGAGGGGGCCTTTAACAACATAGAGACCCGTTCAATTATCCAAGCCTTAAAAAAGCTAAGCATTGGCGAACAAATATGCTGCTTAATCGGCCATATTCTCACCTGCAGAAGGGTGACAGCTACGTTCGGCAGCAGCGCTGTCGAAAAACTTGTGCACCGAGGTACCCCCCAAGGAGGGGTGCTATCTCCACTACTATGGAATCTAGTTCTCAACGAACTTCTGATTTCGGTGGAGCTTTCCGGTTGCAAAGTTGTGGCCTATGCAGACGACGTCGCCTTACTCACTTCAGGAAAGTATCCGCAGACTCTTTCCGATATCCTGCAACTCGCTTTACGTAAACTAGTAGTCTGGACCAACAGTTGCGGTCTAAGCGTCAATCCGACGAAAACAGAACTAGTTCTTTTCACTAGAAGGGTTAAGATACCTCTTATCACCCCCCCTAATCTCAACGGCACACCACTCGAGTTTGTCAAAAGTGCCAAATACTTGGGGCTGATATTGGACAGCAAGCTTTTATGGAGGGAAAACATTGCCGAACGTGCTAGGAAATCCCTAGTGGCACTCTACTCCTGTAAAAGGGCTGTCGGCTCGAGATGGGGCCTCCAACCCAACATAATGCATTGGCTTTACACTGCGGTAATCAGACCGATTATCCTTTACGGCATAATAGTATGGTGGCCGGCCTTGGACAAGATCTCCAATCTAAAGGCCCTTGAGAAGACTCAACGCCTAGCATGCATTAGCATCACGGGTGCACTGAGGACATCTCCTACCGCCGCTCTACAGATAATGCTCAATCTTCTTCCTCTGGACATCGTCAGTAAGGAATACGCCGCCAACGCGGCAATCAGACTAAGGGAGGGTAAACACTGGAGAGGACAACCAACTGGACATGCCAGCATCCTCCTGCAGACAAGCCCCTTACCTAATACAACTGACTACCTGCCTACAAAAATCGTTTTCGAAAAAGGCTTCACAAAGGAAATACCGAAAAGATCCCAATGGGACTCACGGAATGTCCTACATGTAGGAGCACTGTCAATTTTTACGGACGGCTCCAAAACATTAGAGGGAGTCGGGGCTGGTGTATTCTCAGAAGAACTGAGCTTGCGCCTCTCCTTCTCCCTTCCGAAACACTGTAGTGTCTTCCAAGCCGAAATCACAGCTATTCGTCAAGCCGTGGCGTGGCTGTCGATTAATAGTATATCACACAGGGATATTGTTATTTATATTGACAGTCAGGCTGCAATCAGATCCTTAGTCTCCAGCGAAATAAGATCTAAGGCGGTGGAAGATTGCCGCGTATCTCTTAACGAGATAGCTGGACAGTACAACCTTACCCTTTGCTGGGTTCCGGGACACTGTGATATCCCAGGGAACTGTGCAGCTGACGAACTTGCAAGATTAGGCTCCTCCGGTGTTGATAGCGTTAGTCTGTACAACGTACAGGCACCGCTATCGCACACTAAACAAATCATTAACGCGGACGCAACAAGAATTGCAAACCATAGATGGAAACATCTGGGATATTGCGACGTTGCCAAGCTCACCTGGCCGACCCTGGATACTAAAAGATCCAAGGAGCTTCTACAACTAAACAGAACTAGCATCTCGCTGGTTGCTAATGTCATTACCGGTCATTGTATTCTGGGCAGACACGCGCAAAGACTTGGATTGCCGTACAATGACTTTTGCAGAAGCTGCAGGGATGAGGAAGAGGATGAGTCCGTCACTCACCTTCTCTGCAGCTGCCCAGCTCTATCCAATCTAGGGATGGCGTACTTAGGAAACTACTTCCTCAATGATCTTAGTGATCTACGCGACACCAGCGCTGCTAACATTCTTAGCTTTATTAACGGAAGCAAATGGTTCACATGAGTAACCAGATAAGGAACCCCTAAACACCAGTGGTATGCACAATGGGCCGATCAACGGCCTAAGTGTTTCTCTCATCGAGAGCCACTTTAACATAACATAACATAACATAACCCAAAAAAGTTATAATTTATTTCTACGTGCAGTACTAAAATGTAGAAAAACGAAATATTGAGGTTTTGAAATAATAAATAATAAACAATAAACAAATTTCATGCGGATTACTACGATGCATATAAAACCGCATTTACACTATCACGCACGCGCATTTTTGCACGAGACGGGACAGAGAGATCCGTTTGTCCGCAGTCAATGCTAATAAAGGCGAAGGAATGAGATCACAAATCAGACGCCTATGGTGTCATGGATGTTCTACCCATAATTATAGATACGTAAAGCGGAAGTTCCGGCGACCAACATTTCTGCAATCACATGAAAACATTTCTATTTCCGATTTAAATATTTGTGAAATAAGAGTGTTAATTAGTTTCAGTAAATGAAACCAACAACTCATCAATCATTTATACGAAATTAATAAATAAATGTTCATCCCTTCCGGAAGCCATTTTGTTTTATAGGAAAACGAAATTTCGTAAGCCATCGCTATAAAAATATCAACATGCATAACTTTCCCATAATTCCTACCACGCAAACAAGATGGCCGACCAAAAAGCATATCACGTTTTTTTGCGTGTCAGGTAATGCTGTCCCTTTCAGTCAGGCGGCTGTCGAGTAGTGGGCATCCCTTTAATTTTCCGTGATAGGAATGTGTGACCGTGTAAATGCCCCATTAATTGAATTTGAATTTGCTTGTGCTCAATTTTACGAGAAACTTTTTTAATTAGGTACTCTGTTAAAAAAAATTGAATTTGAATTGTTATTCGTAACTGTATTGACCATGCTTGATAAAAGGCAGTGTCAAAGTGTTAGAAACGTATTAATTATATATTCACTGCAAGCAAATTAACTGCCAACCGTCAAAATTAAAATTTTCCTAGTGAACATGCCCAAACCAGTTTTCCAGGATATTTTAAAATTTTATGAATTTGAATATGAAAACTTTCCGCTATCTTCCGGGTGAATTCACGAACTCACTTATACTATCATAGAAATGAGCATGCATGCGTGACTTCATGAATTTTTCTGGAAAACAGTTTGTAGGCAGCCGCCTTTCCACTGGAAAGATATCCATCTCTTTTAATTTCCATTATCTTTGGCTACAATAGAATAATGTCGATTTCCATTGGGATTTCGAGATTTTGCTCTCAGATTTCAGATTTTTCGTGCCCAATGGAACATATAACGAGATTTTTCTTCCTTTGCCTTTGTGGTGGTGCGTGATTTAAAAGTCAGCTGTTCTAAATTGTAATTTTTGTTTATAAGAATCCATTCAATTTATGCTAATATACATTACAGCGGCCAAATGTATTTTTTTCTCTATTTTTCACAGACTTCTCGTCTAAAAACGTAAGTAAACACACTTTAAAGTTTGACAAACCACAAATATTTTGGTGTTAGTGCAAATAGGTGTGAATCTCGCTCGGATATCGAGATTCGCAAAATTGCTCTGACTCTCAAAAAGAAGTGCTTTTTTTGCGCCCAATGGAACATGAAATCTGACAGCCAGCTGATTTCGAGAGCAGAAAAACTGCTCTGACTCTGAAAAAAAGTGCTTTTTCTGTCCCAATGGAAAACGACATAAGAAATATAAGGCGTTTTTCTTTTTTAGTTCAGAGCACAACCTGAACTGTTATACAAAAAGTTTGTGTTTCTTTTTTAGCTCAGACACTTCAGAGCTCGAATTTGTGTTTCTTTTTTCGTTCAGAGCATGATCAGAGCGCGCTCTATGAGCTCAGAATTAATTGACTGAGCAGGCTGAGTAAAATGCTGATTACACATATACAATCACACTTCCAGTCATATTTGAGAGAAAAAAAAAACAGGAAAAACAGAAAATCCTCAGAACGATCTGAGCACGCTCGGTTCAGAGCGCGCTCATATAGCTCTAGCTCAGTTCAGTGCTCAGCTCTGAACTAAAAAAGAAAAACGCCTCATATAGCTCGAGCTCAGTTCAGTGCTCAGCTCTGAACTAAAAAAGAAAAACGCCTATAATGGAAGTTGTGAAGAGAGCTCTCGACCAGAGAGTTCTCGACTCTCTCGACTTCACGCACACATTTATTTAATCCGCCTATACGTGAAGGTCAACGATGATACAAACTAGATGGTCAACTGAGAGCAGAAACGGTACATTTGCCTACAAGCTGCTTAAACCGCAGTGGATTTCCTAGTATTCGTGCCTGTACAAATCAAAGGAGCGCCATTGCTGCCGCACGCATACTTAGGACAATCCTCTGCGGTTGCCATTCTGTCAATCGGGAGGCCATTGTTTGTGGGAATTTTAAGTGGGGGCGACTGTGTTCGTCATTTTTGTTGCCATTAGTTACACGGCGTTCACATCGCAGTTCAGACGTTTTTATAGTTTATGAATTTGTTGGAAAATGGATTTCCTGATGTAATTTCATCATAATACCAAATAAGTACCTTCAAATAATAATATCTAGCAGTAATCCATCTCATGATAGTAATCAAAGAAAAATGAACTAACAAGGTTTTTTTGGACTTTTGTTGTATTTTTGAAATAGATACACTTTTTTGTTCGTTGATTTTAATCTTTTAACTTCAATATTTTGATTTTTGTTCTCAGATTTCCGATTTTTCGTGCCCAATCGAACATAAAACGAGATTTTTCTTCATTTGCTTTTGTGGTGGTGCGTGTTTTCAAAGTCAGCTCTTTTCAAATTGTGTTTATATATATGTATATACATTTGTAATAACATAAATTAATTAGATTCTTATGAACACAAATATTTCAATTTAAGAATAACTGACTTTTAAAACACGCACCACCACAAATGCAAAATCTGAGAGCAATATCTGATGGCGTTTTCCATTGGTAAATCTGGATTTTGATCTGAAATTTGATCTATTTCGTTACCAATGGAACACGACATTCAGATTGATTTTTTTTATTTGGAAAAAAGAAAGATTAATCCACTCTTGTTTCTTCCTACCGAAATAATAAAATCAAAACAAAAACCACTCTTGTCAATCTGACGGCTGTCAATTGTATTGGTGTTAGTGTAAGGAAAAATTCAGATTAGCAAAATTGATCTGAGATCAAAAAAGAAAAAAATGTTTTTTGATAGTTTTAGAGCAAAAAAAAAAAAAGTTTTTCTACCAATGGAAAACGCCATGAAAATCCCAATGAAAAATGACATTAGTATAATTTAAAATAGTTATATTTTCCATACAATTTTTGCTATTGTGAGCTTCCGTAAATTTAATATTGAGACTGAAATTTGTTAGTAGTATACTGCGCTAAATCTATAGAAAACTAAATAGAACCTGCTATTATCAACAATTGACAAAATCATTTGGACTCTCACAATTGAATACGCGTACAAATATGGTGGTAAATAAAAGAATTTGAAAACACCCAACAAACACGAAGCCAAATAGAAATTTATTTTTGTGAATACATTTTCTAAAGTTTACTTTTGCCCTAGTGGAACCTTGGACTTAACTTGCATGTCGTTAACCTATTTATGGAACAACCCCCAAGGTTCAGCTACATACATGAATTCTGCTGTCAAAAATGTAATTCATATAAACAAAATTAAAAAGACCTGAAATGTGAATGGATAAAGATTTTTTGGAACCGAATTTGGATAGAGAAAGAGTAAAGCTATATAAAAAACCATACTCAACATTTATTCTTGTTACATTTATTGTTATAAATTCATTTACAAATTGTTTGTAATTGAAAAAGTGCCACCGGGCGGCCATTATTTACACCTATTCACATGGTTGCCACTTGCAAAAAAAATTAGCAACCAAAGATGAAAAAAAAAGTTACCAAACCAAGCTAAAAGATACCAAAAATCTGGAAAAATTATAAAACACGAAAAAATCGTGCATATCGTCTTGAGCCAGTATGAATATGACTTTTTGGTATCGTTTGATTTTTCTCTGACGAACTTAATATAAAAAAATGTCATGGTAGTAGAAAAATGCACCTATGTTTAAGCCTAGTATGCACTTTATGCAGAACACGTAAAGCCTCTCAAGTGGAATCCAATTTTTAATACAAATTTTTGTCCACGAAATGTCAAATTTAACTTTCCAAGTGAAAATATGAGTAGGCAGTACGCAGTTCGAGTGAAAAATAGTTACTTCAAAGACTGATATGGCAGACACTTGGGTTTTACTGTCAGTCGCATTACATTTTAATAATACTTTTAAACCTTTAACGTAGTGGGCAGGAAAAGTAAGGCAGCATTTCCATGTGATGATATCGAGTTCGTCTCTTTGATGCTCCTGTTCAAAAAGTTACCAAAACCAGATAAAAATTACCAAATTACCAAAAATCATGAACTAAGAAAAAAATTACCAGATTTGGTAATTTATTACCAAAGTGGCAACCGTGCTATTCACCGACAGTAAAAATAAGAGCGCGCGAGAGAGGGCTGTCATTCAAAATTTGCGGGGAAAATCGGGTAGGTGCACGGGAGTTGGCTCTCTAGTTTGGATACTCTCTGCGTGAAGGTGAACCCTTTCCGGAACCGCCATTGCGGGAAAAACCGCACAAAATCAAGGCACTGATTTTTACAGTTTTCGTTCGTCTTCGCAGTTGGTAGTCCATTGCTCATACTAGTATATATTAAACGAAGTGGATACAGGGAAATTGTGTATTTGGAGCATAATTTTCTAAGAAGTGGAAAAATTTATTTAACGAATTTGTTATTCCGCGTAAAATAGTTAATTAAACAACGAGAAAAAACACGCTGTGTGAAAAGAATAGTGATCGATCAACAAAAATTAACTTTCGTGACAAACTAACGAAATTAAAGAAAATGGACTATTCGAGCCTTTTCATAAAATTGTAAATTTTTGAAAAATAATAATTCATATGATATAATCAATGAAGTTGAGAAGATGATATTTATTTGATTTTTGAATTCTGGTGCGATGCGAGGATGAGAGGAAATGAGATAAAAGATTGATATAGAAATATTATATATATCTAATTTTGCAAGAGTGGGTGCATCGCCGAAAGGGATTTTTTCTTCTGTTAATTATTTTTGTCCTTGCTGTTCCCTCTATTTGGACGTGTTGATGCGTTTTTGAAGAAAATTGTGTTGTGGTGTGAAACGTTTTATAAGAATCAAAAAGAAAGAAAGGTGAAGAGATGTATTTGTGAATGTTATTTGTTTTTCCTTTTACTATTTTTTTTTTCGTTTTAAATTTTATTTATTTTGTTTGAAAGTGTGGCGTATTTAATTTACTTTTTAGTCTTAATTGCATTACTACAGTAAACGAAAAGTTTTGAAAAGGATTGCACGGACGACATAATGGCCATTTTGGATGGTGTTGTGTGTCGATCTGCAATTTGCGGGAAAGAGAACGCAACAGCAATAGGGTTATTTTTTTGCATTATGTTCAATGGTTGGGTATTAAGGGCCCAACCCATAGAATCCGTTGCATCCGTCACGTCGTCGGATTCGTCAATATTAACGCATTCGACGGAACGAGCAGTCCCTAACACCGCGTCTCCACGAGTCTGAATTATGTCAGACTTTTAAGTCAGACCTCTTGTCCGCCATATTTGCATTGCTTTGGTTGGGCAAATCTTGTTATGACTTTTCATTTCACACAATGTCATCGACGGAAGAACAAATAAACTCGCTTCTTC
This sequence comes from Cheilosia urbana, assembly GCA_946477585.1. Lineage (NCBI taxonomy): Eukaryota > Metazoa > Arthropoda > Insecta > Diptera > Syrphidae > Cheilosia > Cheilosia urbana. The sequence continues at coordinate 9,825,312 of OX297857.1, forward strand.
AGATTCGCTCAGATTTTCGTGTCTAATCCAACATAAAAACATCACTTCCTCTTTTTTTGTTGGTATTCGTGCGATTGCAATATGCGTAGCCTTCGACATCCAGGTCGATCTCCAAACATTTGTAAATTTGTACGATAATTAACAAAAATAGATCCACCCTATGCATGCTTGCAATTGAAAAATTTCATGAAGACGTAGACAACTTACAAAAGTTGTCCAACTCAAACGCCCTTACATTGTAGCAAATCTGAAAAAAATCAATTAACAAGGCAATTGCTATATTTCATATTTTACAAAACATTGCATATTTAATATGCATATCTATTAAATTCACTGTGAGGAAGTAAAAAAAACAACCATAATCGAATCCGCGCACGTGGACGTGCATTCCCGAAAATTAAAAAAAAAAAATGATTTTTGCTGTCAAACGCTGGTCTAGTCTTCAAATGTCAAATTTCAGTCCAAGTTTCAGTCTGCAGAGATGTCAGGAAAAAAAGTCAGACTGAAAAGTCTGGATTTCAGTCATGTCCACAAAATCGCGGTCTACACGAGACTTTTTGTTGTCATGACTGAAGTCTTGACTGAAATTCAGTCTCGTGGAGACTTGGTGTAGAATCCGTCGCATACGGTGACAGGCAGTATTTTGAATACTCCATCATTATTTTGTCCCACGAAACGTGGAAATTTTTCCCTTTCCATCATATTAAAGTTTCCTTTTACATTATTCTCTTGATAGGTGTTTTTTTGTGAAAAAAATCTAACTTTTAAAAGTAAAATTCATATTGTACGGAAAGACTATCACATTAAATTACATTTGGTATAAAAATCACAGTTTGTTAAATTTTGATACAAAAAAATCTTGCTAAAAGGCGATTTAAATAAGCTCTTTTTTAATGTGGAGTTTACATTGTGAAATGTAGACATATATTTTTATGAAATTAAAAAGAAAAATTCTCGTTTGATTGTTTATTGCAACATTTTCTTTTTTCTCACTGAAAGCTTTTCCGGACACTGAAATTCCCAAAAAGAGGAAGAACTCCCTCGATATAAGAGCACTAGTGACAGCCTGCCTATGACAGTTTCTCTTTCTCTCTCAATATTTCTCTCACGCTGTGCCAACTGTCAACGGGTTCGACGGACAGAAAAGTAGAAAGTAAACCTACTTTATCCGTCGCATCCGGCACATGCGCTGCTTATGGGTAGTGTTCCCAGGCAAAAATGTTAAAATCCAGTCAAATTTGACTGTTTGACTGGATTTTTTCTGTCCAAATCCAGTCAAAAAAAAAAAAAAAAACAGTCAAACATTTAGAAAAAAAAAATCCAGTCAAAAAAACAGTCGAAAATGAAAACAGCTATTTATTTTTTTTTCAACAATTTTTTTTTTTTATTTTATGGCTAATGAAAACAAAAAAATAAGTCGTACTTAATTTCACAGTAGGTACTAATTTCTTATACCTAGGCCAATTAAACAAATAAATAAATTATTAATTTTAACTGGTAATGAATTATACCATTAAATTAAATTAAATGTGGTCTTCTGAGTCTGTCTCATTGCTTTCTATTGCTTCCATTTCTATATTTTGATATATAGTATTCTTTCCAACTTTTTTTATAATTTCCTCAGGTATTTCAAAATTTGTACAACATGTTTTTTTATCTCGCAAATTATTTCCTATTGTCAAAATAGAGTTGGTTAACAATAATTGCATCCGATTTCGTTGCTTAGTTTTGACCAAATTTGACCAAAATAAAAATTAAACAAGATTCATTCAATTTGACTTTAGCGGCTTGCGGCTTGCGGCTTGATGCCGCTGTTAGTGGGCTGTTTGTTTCTGTCATTTTACTAAATGGGTGTGTTCATTGCACTGCGCTCATTTACACTAGGTTTGCATTGGAGGTGAATTTTTTTCTTAGAGTCAAAAAAATAAATACCAGTCGACTTGATTTCCGTTTAAAGACGAAAAAATCCAGTCAAAAAAACAGTCGGCTGGATTTGATTTTTTTTTCAGTCACTGGAAAACAGTCAAACTGGCAACACTGCTTATGGGTCACCTTCCATAAGCTACTGTGTATTCTATTGAACTGTCAGTTGAAAACGTTGCCGCAACGGACGCGACGGATTCTATGGGTTGGGCCCTTTAGGCCTCAGTTATAGCTATACGTAAAATGCAACCAAAAAAGTTGGAACAGTATGAAAATATTTTTTTTTCTCGTTTATGCCGTTATGGCCATACGTAAAATGCAACCGGAAAAGTTTGGACAGTATGAACATTTTTTTTTTTTCGTTTAGGCCCCAGTTATAGCTGTATATATTTTATTGGTTCTCTCCATACTTAAAATGCAACCGAAAAAGTTGGAACAGTATGAAAATGAGTTTTTTTTTCGTTTGGGCGGTCATAGCGAAAAAACTGTCTGAAAAAAGTTTCCCTACTTATAGGGGGCATACACGACACCGAAATGTCGTTGCAGAACGTAGCTTGTGCAAACCTGCTTTCGCCATACACGATGCAGACAATCTGCACAGATTTCATTTTGTATCGTTTCGTCGTGGTCGTCGGGTTGATGAAAAATTCCACCCAGAATTGTCTTTCGCTTCTTTTATTCATGGTGATGCCTTGAATTTTCTTGCTCGTCTGTGCAACTTCACCATACACGACACAGACACGTCGTTGCAGACCAAGAAAAATTCAAAAAAATTTTGAATTCACGCAGACGGTCGCTGCAAACACTCGACATAGATACACACGACACAGACGGTCTGTGCAAACATGTGCACAACAACAACATATATTGGTCTGCAACGACATGTCGGTGTCGTGTATGCCCCCTATTAGGGCCGGTCTGTTCACAGCTGGTTAAGGCCTTTGTTAGGTTAATACAGATTTAGGTTAACCCATGATTATAAATCAATCATTTTTCTAGTTTATTTGTAATTATTGATTAACCGAATCCATGGTTATATATTTTGTTTAGGTAGGTATTTTATTAATGTATTTATTTTTAGTAGACTTAATAAACACAGCGATAGACACAAATATAAACAATTCTCCCCTAGCTATTAGGACGCCACTCGTGGAGAATATCCACTGCGCCAAAAACTCTTTCCTAACCCTACTGTTGAGTATGTTTTTTTTCTATAGTTTTACTTGTTCTCTATCCAAATTCGGTTCCAAAAAATCTTCATCCATTCACATTTCAGGTCTTTTTAATTTTGTTTATATGAATTACATTTTTGACAGCAGAATTCATGTAGCTGAACCTTCGGGGTTGTTCCATTAATAGGTTTACAACATGCAAGTTAAGCCCAAGGTTCCAACTACGGCAAAAGTAAACTTTAGAAAATGTATTCCCGAAAATAAATTTCCATTTGGCTTGGTTGTTTTCAAATTCGTTTATTTACCACCATATTTGTACACAATCAAAGTGCGATTGGAAATTCTGTAGTTGAATAACACTGAATAGTGTTGAATGATGTTACATAGGAACAAATGCTTTTCATGCTAACAAAAACACAATAGGCCTGTTTTTTTTAGCTTCGATCTCAGCAAAGCAAAGTAAAGTAGGCTCTTAATTACAAAAACTACGCTCTATTTGACACTTTGAGGACTCACAGTAGTTGTTGGAATTGCGTGCTGAAAATCCTACTTTACTTTGGTTTGCTGAGATCGAAGCTCAAAAAAACACGACTAATAATGTGTTATTTAGTTGGATTGTAGTCGCAGTAGCTTAGTGGTTAGTGTGTTGGACTGCTATGCGGGGGTCCCAGGTTCGAATCCCGCAAAAACCCAATTCCGACTTAGGGTTTTTTTCCGCTGCGCTACCTCTCGCGAACGTCTGACAAACATCCGAGAGTATAAATGTCTTGAAAGAGCTTCTCAATTAGCCGTTTGGAGTCGGCATAAAACTGTAGATCCCTTCCATTCGTTCCAAAAATGAGAAACTCACACAAAACGAATGGTTGTGGGAAGCTAGGCCTAGGGTCCCTCCGGACCTGCTGCGCCAACTATTTATTTTTTTTTTTTATTTAGTTGGATTTTGCGATATAATTTCCGATTATAATTTTGTTTGTTGTGGGTATTCTCATGTTTTATTTCGTTTTCTGTAGATACAGCGCAGTACTATTAACAAATTTCAGTCTGTTAAATTTATACTTACAATTGCAAAAACATTTTTTTTTTTGGAAAATAGAGTTTATTTTGAATTACTAATGTCATTTTCCATTGGAATTTTCAGGATATGATCTCAGACTTAAGATTTTTCGTGCCCAACGGAACATAAAATGAGATTTTTCTTTCTTTGCATTTATGGTGGTGCACGTTTTAAAAGTCAGCTGTTCTTTATTGCAGTTTGTGTTTACAAAAATCTATTAAATTTATAATTTTCACAGACTTGTCCTCTAATACGCACTTTTAGTTTGACAAATGACAAATGTTTGGTGTTAGTGTAATTAGGTGTGAATTTTGCTCAGAAATGAAGATTCGCAAATTCACCCAGACTCTGAAAAAAAGTTAAAGCTAAATTTGAGAGCAATAGTACCTATAAACGGAACAAATACATTGAATTAATTTTTTGAATTTTACAAATTCATGCTTGCACATATTTATATCGCGTAAGTATGCATTTTACGTATTAATTACAGATTATAAATTATGCTGAAGCTAAAATATGTTTTTCCCACGGCATATACATTTTTTCTCCTACATTGTGTTTAAATATTGAAGAAAAGAGATTAAAATCTACAAAAAAAAAAAAGAAGCAAAAGTGCAACAAAACCGTGTTAGTTCATTTTTCTCTGATTAATAACATGAGATGGATTTCTGATAAACATTGACAAATGATTATTATAAGGTATTTGACATTGTGATGAAATTATATTACATAATTATATCCGAAATTCAATTTTCAAACAATTTCATAAACTCTAAAAAAAATTTCAATTGAACTGCGATGTGAACGCCGTGTAACTAATCGGCACCAAAAATGACGAACACACTTAAAATTCCACCAAAATAATGGCCGCCCGATTGACATGAATTTCCTGCCTAGGAATTTCTTAAGTATGCGTGCGGCAGCAATGGCGCTCCTTTGATTTGTACAGGCACTAATACTTAGGAAATTCCTAGGCTGTACAAGGTCATGGGAAGCTTGTGGGCAAATGTACCGTTTCTGCTCTAAGTTGGCTCTCTAGTTTGGATCCTCTTTGGTCAAAACACTCAAGACCCACAAATCCAAGAATGAACAATTCGTTCAAAATTAACCTTTAAAAATGAGACTGGTGTAGTTTTCCATTGGAACAGAAAAAATGTTTTTCTGCTCTCGAAATCAGCTCGCTGTCAGATTTCATGTTCATGATTTAATGGCCGAAAAAAAAACAACAACTTTTTTCAGAATCAGATCAATTTGGCGAATCTCGATTTGTGAGCGAGATTAAAACCTACTTACACTAACACCACAACATTTGTCAAACTTATGTGGTATTCGCTTGGGCTTCTTCAGATTCGCTCTCAGATTTCAGATTTCGTGTGGCCAATGGAACATAAAAACGTCACTTGCTCTTTTTTATGATAATATTCGTGTGATTCGAATATGTGTAGCCTTCAACACTTTTCAAAACGTTTTCCATTCACTGCTTAAGTTTTAAATTAAAACATTCGAAATTTTCGAATAATTTACAAAAAATAGATTCACCCGATGCAATGCCTATCTTTGTTCAGAACAAATTCACGAAAACCTAAACGCACTCCACCAGTTGTCAAACTCAAACGCACTTGTATTGGTAAATCTGAGAAAATATCTAGATTCGCAAAAGTGCTCTGAAATCTGAAAAAGATTGTTTTTTTTTGTACCAAACGAACATAAGAACTGATCTGAGAGCAAAAAAAGTGATCTGAGAGCGCCCAAACGAATACCACATTAAATTGTGTTATTTTAAGTTTTTAGAGGCGACAGGTATTTGAAAAAAAAAAAAAATACATTTGGACAGTTCAATGACATAAATTAAATATATTTTTATAAACATAAAACACAATTTAAAAACAGTTGTCTTTTAAAAGACGCACCACCACAAATGCAAAGAAAGAAAAATCTCGTCTTATGTTTCATTGGGCAAGAAAAATCTGAAATCTAAAAACCCCAATGAAAATTACATGAATCGCGAGTATCTGCGACTAAAAAGAGTTTTCATGTGAAGGAAGTGTCAGAAACTGCGAATATTCGCTTGTTCGCTCTCATATGAATAGTCCTTTATACGACCAGCAGTCAGCATAATCATTAGGTCAATGTCCGTGAAACTTTCCGTCGTCGCTTGCTGTGTAGAACCTGTAGCTGAAGAGAAAGCCTCCACTCACTTCACGGCCAGTCCATAGGGGTCTAATTCACAGTGGGCAGTTCCCACTTTGTCATGAGATCTTTGTTTGCAACCACTCGCTCGTCGTTCAATTTAATACAAAAAAAATAATAAAAAAATAAAAAATACAAACTTCTTGCTCAAATAAAACATTCATTACACAGCACATACCGGGATTCCTCCAGTTGTTGCATATGTATTAGTTTAATTAGTGCGAAAGGTCCTATACAACAGTTTATTTTGTTTTCTTTTTTATCATTGCTTGAAAACAACGAGTTGCCAGCGTAAACCACATGACAGGTTGTCTATGAGTTCTTGGAAGTATCCCATCCTGGTGAAGAGTGTGTGCTTTCTCTATATCCGTTGTAAAAAGATAAGCACAATAGAGAAAAATAAAACATGGAAGCGTGATTCGATTGATACAATGTATGCTACGAATATGTCGAGTAGTTTCAGGAACGTCCTATTGAAATCTGAGTCCGTTTGAGATTGTATGCTTTGTGAAAGTAGATAGAGAGGGCTCGTCTGTCATTTAGGAGATTGTTTTCTTTTAGTTTATGAATGCAACAGATGTTCTTGTTTTTCTCTTGAATATCCAAGGGGTCCAACCGTAGTGTTTTTTTTTTTTCGATAAATTCATATTTCGTTTTCTCTTTATTAATTTATTTGGTATTGGAAGTACGGGTGTGTATCTGGAATATTTTATTTTGTTTGTGCCGCATTAAGCTAATTATTAAAATAAGAAAAGAAATACATATCTTATCAGAGAATGTGTGTTTAGAGTGTTACTTACTTTCGTCTTCTTTTCTGCGAAAAGAGAGATGCAAATCATACGAAATTCGTATTCGAATACTGTGTGCATATGTGTATGGAATTATTTTGTCGTTACAGATCTAAGTCAGTACAATGGACTTCGTACAAGTGGCCGAAGATGAAGGTGAGGAGCCAATCGAGTTGCCAACTGAAGAGGATGGTACTTTATTACAGTCCACCTTGCAAGCGCAATACCCTGGCTCTTGTGGCCTAAAGTATCGCAGTGAAGACACAAAAGCCGTTCGCGGAGTTCGTTTGAATGAAGGAAGATTTTATCCACCGTCCTCTGAAAATGGATGGGGGAGTCAGATATATTTTTGCGTCTTCCCCAAAGGTAAGTTAGTTTCATTTAAACTATTGACTAGTAACAATGATGAAGGGCATACATTTTCTCTCGATGAATGTTGCGAACACCAAACATGGAATGGGAAAGTACATATTTGGCTAGGTTAGGTACAGGCTACTGCTGGCCCATTGTGATACCACAAGATCGAATGATCTTAAAACTACGGGTTTTAAGATCAACAGCTCCAACAGGAACTGAAAGTAGAGCGGTGGATGCGGCGGGTTTTTATATAATCGCTTAAATTGTCGAAGAATCATGTTCACCTTGATCTTTTAGCTTCTTCGAGTAGAAAGAGCCGGATAGAAGGTGAAGAATGGTCTACTCCACGTTCTTGTATATTTCAATAATCTAAGGTACATTGTTTTTCAAAATTGGCAACGCGGATCTCTAAGCATACAAACGCTTGTGAAATAGTTCTCAAAAATTAAGTGAATTTATGAGTATATTAACTATTATTTCCAATAAAAAAAGGAGAGTTATTACAAGGTGTCACCATTAAAAAAAACACCAAGTCAAAAATAGTAGGTGAGTCAACTCCCACTATTTTTATTTTAAAATCTAAAAACTAGAATTTATAATGATCAACGGTGCTAAAATGGAGCGAACGCCAACGAAAACCAACAACAAAACACCCGCGCCGTTACCCCAGCAGAAGAGGCGATTAATAGAATCGTCACCCGAATATCCGATGAACTAAAAGGCCAATGCGAGTCGTAATGTAATGGGTGATTTTTTAGCTGGTTTGGTTTTGGCAACACTGGTTTTGACAGCTAACGTGTGTTTAGTACCTTGTGTCACTGTCAAACAGCTTCAGTTTGGTTTGCAATTTAACCATGGATCGTCTTACAAATGAAAAACGCTTGCAAATTATTGAATTTTACTATCAAAATTCGTGCTCGGTTCGAAATGTTCATCGCGCGCTGCTTCCATTTTATGATCGGCATTCTCGACCTTCTGAGCAGTCTATTCGGAAGATTGTGACCAAATTTCGCACCAAATTTACTTTGTTGGACATTAAACCACCAACACGTTTACGTACTGTGCGTAGTGAAGAAAATATTGCGGCCGTATCAGCTAGTGTGACAGAAGACCGCGAAATGTCGATTCGGCGCCGTTCCCAGCAGTTAGGCCTTTGTTACAGCACTACGTGGAAAATTTTGCGGAAGGATTTGTGCGTAAAGCCTTTTAAGATACAGCTTGTGCAAGAACTAAAGCCAGCCGACCTACCACAACGCCGCATTTTTGGTGAATGGGCTCTTGGAAAGCTGGCCGAGGATCCGCTTTTTTATCGAAAAATTGTGTTCAGCGATGAGGCTCATTTTTGGTTGAATGGGTACGTAAATAAGCAAAATTGCCGCATTTGGAGTGAAGATCAGCCAGAAGCATTGCAACAGCTACCAATGCATCCCGAAAAAGCCACTGTTTGGTGTGGTTTATGGGCCGGCGGCATTATTGGGCCATATTTCTTCAAAGATGATGCGAATCGCAGCGTTACTGTCAATGGTGAACGCTACCGAGCGATGATAACAAACTTTTTTTTGCCCGAAATGGAAGTTCTTGACTTGCATGATATGTGGTTTCAACAAGACGGTGCCACATGCCACACAGCACGCGAAACAATGGCGCAATTGCGAGGCGAGTTTGGTGAACAGTTAATTTCACGTTTCGGGCCGGTCAATTGGCCGCCTAGATCGTGCGATTTGACACCATTAGATTATTTTTTGTGGGGGTATGTCAAGGCTAATGTGTATAGGGACAAGCCCGCTTCGATTGACGCACTGGAAGCCAACATCCATGCATTCATTCGTGAGATACCGGCCGATATGTGTGAAAGAGTATGCCAAAATTGGACTCAGCGGATGGACTACCTGAGACGCAGCCGCGGTCAACATTTGCATGAAATTATCTTTAAACAATAAATTGCAAGGTTCAAACTATCGGTTCAAATAAATATTTCATTCATTTTTTCGAATTTTTTGTGTGTTTTTTTTTTAAAAAGTTCTAAATCTCTTAAAAAATCACCCGTTAGTTGGTAACATGACAGTCTTCGATTTAAAGGCTTTAATCGAGGGGTCAATGGGAACCTTCCTGGACGAAAAGTTGAAAAATATGCCGACTAAAGCAGACCTTGAAGCAATCGCTAATGAAATACAGACACTGAAAACGGACAGTAAAGAACTTCAAGCACACGTTGAACTTATGGAAACCCGATGTATCGACCTCGAGCGCAAAGTGGAATTTTTGGAGAAGAAAGCCTACGAAAATAATCTCGTAGTGCACTTGCCAGCACAAACTGGTGAAAATGCATTGCTGAAAGCGAAAGAATTGTGCCTGCAGCTACTGAAAACCACAGATTCTTCTATAATTGTGGAAGCAAGGTCCCTTCGCCCCAGTAACAACACGGCAAACGTCATTATTAAGATGCACAAAAGGGAGGATGTAGGTCGCATACTAGAGTCGACATCGGAACTTCGTGGCACGGGGATTTTTATGCATAGGGATTACACACAAGCAGCACGGAAAAGAAGAAGGTGTTTATTAAAACTAAAAGGTTATATCAACACGAAAAAAAATAAGATAAAGACGGAAATTCGCGAACAAACGTTAAAGGTCGGCAACAAAGCATTCTTCTTTGACAGCAAAAAAAGCTTAAGATGTCAAGGCGAAGATGCGAGCGGATTATCAATTTTTCATCAAATGGTTGGTGACAGTTCCCAGGCGATCGTAACGCGAGAAAGAGAACCGACGAGTAGCGCAACTGCAAATACAATCAATCGCGAAGGTCGCTACAAAGCACTTCAAACTGAGGAAACAGGGTTACCCCAGAACTTTTAGCTGTAATGCCGTCTGCCCAATTAGAAGTAGTAATTCCAATAATGTAATTATAAAATTGAAAAAATATAGAATTCTATCTTATAATGTAGCAGGGTTAAATAATAAGACACTGTTTGGTGATTTTTATAATTTTGTTAATCAGCTTGAGTTTATTTTTCTATATGAAACGTATATAAATAGTAATTATAGTAACTTTGAAAACAAATTCATAAACTATGAGTTCAAATGGATACCAGCGACGAGGACGCATGATAGAGGGAGAGCTAGCGGAGGGTGTTACTTGGCGTTTAAAAAAGGACTTGAAGGCATCAAATGTGAATTGGCTGAGAATATGATCTATATTAACATATTAATCGATAAGAAGAATTTCTGTTTATTTCCCTTGTATATAAACTGTAACCACTGGGAACGAGACTTCGAAAAAATTCAGGAAACAATGTTGTGTTGCGATAACCAAAATGCAATGATGATTGGAGATTTTAACGCAAGAGTTGGCAAAGAAGGAGGTGCTGAAAATGATTTAGCGGGTATAAGCCGTCAATCGAAGGATCGAATCTGCAATACAAGGGGCAAGCGGCTATTAGAATTGTGTGATTCTTTTGGAATGAGACTGATGAATGGTACCAGCAAAAGTGACGAAGTAGGAGAGTTCACCTATGTAGGAAGTCAGGGCACATCGGTTATCGACTATAGCCTAGTAAGGGGTGAATGGAGTGCATATGTATTAGACCTGGAAGTAAAGCATGTACCATACTCGGATCACCTCCCGATTGTTATCACGTTTGGCCATAAGACAGCATGTGATGGGGGAGTGAGGAGTATGAATCTCCTACCTAAGCTGACATGGAATGATGGCAAGGCATATGTCTATAAAACGCAACTCGATGAACGACTTCAGGTCCATACCGAGGACGATTTTACCCAAATTGGAAGCGTGATAGAAAACTCAACGGTGGGAAGTATGTTATGTGCAATGAGCTAGATCTAAATATCCTCTGAGATCATTTTAAAAGACTATTAAACCCATCTAATAATCTCATACACTTTCAATATACCACACCAGCACACCATAATGATATATTGGACAGACGGATCTCTCTGCATGAATTTAGGCAGGATATAACCACCCTGAAGGATGGTAAAGCTGCAGGTTCCGACGGTATACCTTCTGAATTTTATAAGCATGGTACCAAAAATCTGCACCTTAGGCTCATCTCTTTATTTAACACCATCTTAGAGGCAGGAGTAGCACCACAACGATTTAAGAAATCGTTAATTTTTCCGATCCATAAAAAAGGTTCGACTACAGATCCTGCAAACTATAGAAGCATTTCATTTCTAAATGCAGCATATCAAATCTTCACAGCAATAATGCAAGGCAGACTTAATCAGTGGATAGGAGAAAACAAGTTGCTGAAGGAATTCCAAGCCGGGTTTAGGCCAGCATATTCTACTATTCATCACTTGTTCGTTTTAAATAGTATCGTTGAATTCTTTTGCCAGCAGGGAAAAAAACGTTATGCATTCTTTGTGGACTTTAAGGCAGCCTTTGACACGGCATGGAGGAGATGCTTTAATAATAAGTACATTGCCCATAGTGCTAAATATAAAGTTTTTGAGGCGGTGTCGGTGTCCATTCTCTTCTATGCAGCACGAGTATGGGGATCAAAAAATACGAAGCTGTCGAGAAACTGCTACGAGTTAACCTCAAACGAATATTTCATCTCCCGCCAAACACCCCAAATTACGTGCTAATATTGGAAACAGGTGTATCACCTCTCTTTACGAAGACGCTGAAACTCCAAGCGAATTATATAATAAAGGTGCTTAGCATGCCGGATTACCGAATCCCAAAAATAGCAGCCATTAAGCCTATTCAAAGTAGATCTGGATGGTACAAAGAATGGTTGACATTAGCTCGAAACTGTAATATAGATCTTAATCACGATGATGCAAGGTGTTTGAAGAACCAGCTATACAAAATCATTGAAGTTACCGATGAACAAGCTAGGGCTCGGTACTTAGAGGAAGCAGTGGGATCCTTACACCGAACTATCTACAGCCGCTTAAACCACAATTTGTTTCAGAAAAATTATTTTAGAGATGAATGTAGTATTGATGAAATAGCGATGATCTTGAGACTGCGGGCGAACTTCTACAACTTAATTATATACCACACAGAGAAGATCTACAGCAACTATGCAGCTTGTGTAACTTAGCAGAAAGGGAAGACACACATCATTTCATTGGAAGGTGTCCAATATTGAAAGAAACGAGAAGGAATATCTTGGGAAGCGATACCCTATCTGAGAATCAAGTCATAACACTCCTCAACGATGTAAATGTTCCTAATTTATTCAAATATTGTAAAATTGTACTACAGTATCGGTCGAGAATATTATCAGGCAGCTTTTGATAAATATTAATATTAACTCATTTTATTTTGCTACAAGATACTTTTCATTGGCATACGTTATATAAATACATTGCCAATCAGGCAGACGACAATGCCATGCAAACTAATTTATTTTGTAAACTTTATTTTGTAATGAATTTTAAAGTGCACAAATAAATTTAATCTAAATCTAATCATTGTTTTTCAATAAGAGGTGTTATTGTGAAAGGATATGATCCTGCATGCGTGCTCGTGGTGGCCATTTGGCTGATGTTGTTTTTCATTATTAACGACATACCTTCCTCTTTATTATGAAAACATCCGATCATTTATCTCAAAAATTACATTTTTCTTTGAATACCAAAATAACACATCTTATTGGTAAACCCGGGTTATCCAAAAAACCCTATATTTTGGGAACACCATATTTGCAAAACACCTCCTTGCTTCTATTAATTATGACATTTATATAGATTTCGAGAGATATTCGAATCAGACCACCATTGTCGGGTCTCTTTTCGTCTCTCTACCACTATAAATCTTACCCAGAGAGACTTTCTGGATTTCTCCAGAGTTCTTCCCTGAGCTCAATTCCTAGTGTTAACGCTGGCATCTGTTTATGGGAGATCTGTTTCGATTGGGTCTCGACCCAATGATGTCCCAAGATCCTCATTCGTTTGCCAGCCAACGCCGTATATGTGCCGCTGTCTCATGTTATGACATTTAAGTCATGGTTAGCTGTTTTTGCTCTAACCTCCAAAAAAGTAACTTGTTCTTTCCTGGGCTACTAAGATTTGTTGTTTTAAATCTATTACATATAAATAAAATTGGTGTAGTTCTGTTCGACTAAAATTGAATTTGACTGCATGTTTTTAAATGCAAAAATCTTAGAAACTGCTTAATATATTCTGCTGCATTTTTCACAGGCTTATAGAGGATACCTAGGCCTACAATCTCCACTTTGTTGTAACTCTATCTCTATAAATTCCGGAAAAAAATGGACAAGAGTAATTTATTTTTTTGTTTCGTTTCACTTTTTTCTTTGCAACGCTTTGCGTTCGAAAATACTGGTAGCACTTAAATATCTAAATACCAGCTTATAGAGGACATTTGCAGGTACAACTTAGGATATCCATTATCTCGATAACTTAAAAGGTTTTCAAATAAATAGGAAAAACTTGAAACATTTCTACGATTTTCGCCTCGGCGAGTGGATATGCACTTCATTCTCAAATCAAACATACTAACCGCACAATATATTGACATCTCTTTTAACCTAAATTTACTTCTGTGGACGGAGAGGGAGACAGTATACTGTTTGGTTTGCTTGGAAAAAAAGAAACGCATAAAAGAAATGTCAAATCAGTGTTAGTATATGTAGGGCTTACACGTAGGGATCTAAAAATGATACCGTAAGGAAAAAAGGACAAATTTGTATAATGTAGATATTTTTTCGGACGAAACATTTTCATCTTTGCTCAGTCAAGAAATATTTATTTTTTTTTTTACTTTTTATATTTTGCTCTTACATTCGTCGATATTCGCTAAGGAATGAAATGAGATGACATGATTTGAAGAGTCAACAAAAAGGAAAAATTCATTTGTGGTTGAGATTGCGTATGAGAAGTTTGATTCGATTTTATTTGTGTACTAGCTGTACCCGCCCGGCTTCGCACGTGCAAAATGTGGTTTCATAACATTTGTGATATTTGCTGCATTGCTTATCCTCTTGCACGCTACACATAAATGCCCGTGCGTGAAGCAATTCTTGCTTAAATCAACTCCCGCATCCCGCTTTTCTTAAAGTTTGAGCTTGTAACTTATTCAATAGGAAATTGAATCCGTTGAAACTGAAATGGGTTATTGTTGGCAATTATTGGTATTTTTGGTATAAACCGTATCTCCTTTACCACAACCAGTTAAAATTAACGCCCCAATAACCTTTTTCTGCAACGAAATCACTCTCAAAAAGAAGTTTGCAAATATCAGAATCCCCCGATACTGCTCTCATATTCTGAGTCAAGTACATTGTTCTAAAGTATCGCCAAAGCACTGAACGTTTAATAATTAATCTTCGTCTGAAATCACCAGAGAACAAAAATGTAACTCCACCGACAAATCTGTTTTTATTTAGCATATCTTGCATAGTCCTATTAACCGCTTCTATTGATATGTAATTTATTAGCCATAGTGCATTCGCCCTTTGGCTATTCTTTTAAATACCTTACACTGGGTATTCCATGTGTTCCGCTTTTATAGGTATTAATCGAACAAAATGTGAATAAAATTGATGTTTTTAATTTTTTAAATACAAAATGCAAAAATATCATAGATATTGATAGATTTTTTTTTTTTTGTAAGCAAAACACAGATAAACAAACCTTTCCTACATATTTGACAAAGCTTATGTACATCCAAAAAAATAAACCCTACAGTGCACAAAGAAAATTCCTACTTTTTCCCTACACCGTCGAATTATTTTCAATACAATCTCTCTACATAACTATTTTGTCCATACATACACGAATAAAATCGAATCCAACTTCTCATACGCAATCTCAACCACAAATGATTTTTTCCTTTTTGTTGACTCTTCAAATCATGTCATCTAATTTCATTCCTTAGCGAATATAGACGAATGTAAGAGCAAAATATTAAAAGTAAAAAAATAATAAATATTTCTTGACTGAGCAAAGATGAAAATGTTTCGTCCGAAAAAATCTCTACGTTATACAATTCTGTCCTTTTTTCCTTACGGTATCATTTTTAGATCCCTACGTGTAGGGACTTTTACCCTACATATACTAACACTGATTTGACATTTCTTTTATGTATTTCTTTTTTTTTTTCAAGCAAACCAAACAGTATACTGTCTGTGTCTCCCTCTCCGTCACAGGAGTAAATTAAGGTTAAAAGAGATGTCAATATATTGTGCTGTTAGTATGTTTGATTTGAGAATGAAGTGCATATCCACTCACCGAGGCGAAAATCGTAGAAATATTTCAAGTTTTTCCTATTTATTTGAAAACTTTTTAAGTTATCGAGATAATGGATATCCTAAATTGTACTTACAGATGTCCTTTATAAGCTGGTACTTAGTATATTTAAATGCTCCCAGTATTTTCGAATGCAAAGCGTTGCAAAGAAAAAATCGAAGAGGAACGAAAAAAAAAATTACTCTTGTCCAATTTTTTCCGGAATTTATAGAGATATAGAGTTAAGACAAAGTGGAGATTGTAGGCCTAAGTATCCTCTATAAGCATGTGAAAATTCACCAGAATATATTCAGCAATTTCTAAGATTTTTGCATTTAAAGACATGCAGTCAATTTCAATTTTAGTCGAACAGAACTACACCAATTTTATTTATATGTAGAGATGTATGGATAAAATATGTAGTTATGTAGAGAGATTGTATTGAAAATCATTCGACGGTGTGTGGTAAAGGAGATACGGTTTATACCAAAAATACAAATAATTCCCAACAATAAACCTATTCAGTTTCAACGGATTCAATTTCCTATTTTTTTTTTTTTTTTGACAATCAATAAGTCACAGGCTCAAACTTTAAGAAAAGCGGGATGCGGGAGTTAATTTAAGCAAGAATTGCTTCACGCACGGGCATTTATGTGTAGCGTGCAAGTGGATAAGCAATGCAGAAAATATCACAACTGTTATGAAACCACATTTTGCACGTGCGAAGCCGGGCGGGTACATCTAGTAAATAATAAGAATTGAACTGCTTGGTTTCATTAAAATATATTATACACCGTGCCTATCGCGTTCGTCGGCATTGAAATTGCCTCTCACCCTAATAAGGTGATTTTTAAATTGTTCGTAAAAAGTTTCGAACTCAAGATATTAATCAATTCAGACATTACGATGATAGAGGAACTCAAAAAAGTGGGGCACAAAATTCTGTCCCTCTGTGCCGAGGCCTTCGTTCAAACTTCGAAAACTACGGATTTGGAGTTTGTGGGCCTACAGTTCGGGGCCGTTTTTTTTGGCACGGTAACCTCAATATTAATGGTACTAACCAGACAAAATTTTCAGTTTGAATTGTTCGAAAACGGCTCTAACAATTTCACCCAAAATTCATATTTAAGCGTAAGTAGGTTACGTGAACATGACTGATTACTCCGTTTTTCGCAAAAAAAAAAATCAAATAACGATACTTTTGAAATTTGGACATATCTCGAAAACGGTCCATACGATTGTAACAAAAACTCATTTCTAAGCTAATATGGTCATTTCAAACTGAATAGCAAACTCAGTTTTTCTCTGTATTATCGTACAATGGATTTTTGAAGAAAGCATTTTTTTTAATTTAGTTTTCTTTGGTTTACCTGAAAACGTCAATAATGATTTTGACCAAAATGTAAACATAGAGTAAAATTGATGTTTCCAAATTGTGTTCATAATTTTGAATTCGAATCACCGAAAACGCTTATTTTAAAATCTGCTCATACGTGGAAAACCCCATTTAAAAATAAGCGGTAGTATTATTCAAACTAAACATTGCAATTTTTCGTACTGTTTTGTCTGCTAAATTTTACAAAAACCGCTCTAAAAATTTTGCTCAAAATATATATTAAAGACTAGCTGTGCCCGCAACTTCGTACGCGGCGTAAGGCTCTGTAATTTCCAATAAAAGATATTTGACCGTTTTCTCAACGGCATATTTGTTTAAAATCAACAGTCTAGCTAAAACAAAGCGGTGAACATTGTCAATGTGAAGCAATAAATCAAACAAATCTATTTAGTACCTAAAACACCAATTAAGAAAATTAAATTCAACAGCGTAAGTCCTAAAGTTCCACTTCCTTACTGTAGGTATCAACGTAGGTAATATCAAAACAACCACTAAAACAAAAGCCTGAACGGAAATTTGTATCTACACCAACAATAAGTAAATCAAACAACATAATTCACGTATATCGTCTTTACTTCTTGAATTCTTCAATTCTTTACTGCAGTCTGTAGGTATCAACGTAGGTATATAACAACCATTAAAACAAAAACCATGAACTCAGTTTCTATATACACCACCTCCAACGCACATTCACCACCACACCACACGTCATCAGCCATCTGCGCATTTCCTCCGATCCGAAACACGTTGTCGCTGTTTTTTGTTGTTTTTTTTTCATATGAACGTGCTTGTGCGATGTGCGCCACCAAACCACCCCAAGCAGAACAACGATCAAGAACCGCGGCTGCTGATAATATTCGATTTGAGAAAATAAATTTATTTTTTTGGTGTTAGATTTTAGGTTGTAGCTCAGCTTCTAGAGTACATAGAAAGCTGATTGATGGCTTGAAATAACTATAAAAGTGTTGGCTCTCCTAAGTATTTTGTTTTGTTTGCATTGATTAAGAATTATTTGAGTAATGGCGAGTTAAAGGCAGTAAAGTCAGAAAAAAAAAACACATTTTGGTCAAAAACGCTCCAAAAAATAGGCATGGCAATGAAAGGAATAGCCTATATGTTGCACAAAATCTGAAGGAACATTTCAAAAAAAGTTTCATCGAAATCGGTGCAGTAGTTCTCACGCCATTAGGTAACAGAAAAATTGCCAACAGTTTTATTATAAGTATAGATAATATCAGTATTCTAAATAAGATACCGTACTTAGTTTTTTTTCAAAAAAATTCGAATAAATCTGTTTTTGTAATTATTTCTCAAAAATGACTTCCCAAATCCCGTTTTTTGTTCGTATATTTTATTTGAAAACCAAACACAGTACTGCCAATAAAATTGCAATTATAACTACTAAAAAAAAAAATTGTTTTTAGCAAATATTTCACACTTTTTCTTTTTTGCAACTGAATATGCACCTCAAACTAATTCCAACCACCAATCCTTACACAATCAGAAACTCCCACTTTATTTGCACCCCCAATCACGTCCATCGGCATATTCGGTTTATATCTGCTTTTGCATATTCAAAAACAAATCTCTAAATCTTACATATATATATCTATGTAAAGACATCGGTCTAATACGAATCCTTAAACCAGCGTTAGTAATAATATTCCAGTCAAAAATAAAAACATGCCCTACCAGATCAGAAAACAGAAACTCCTCTAAACTGTAAGGGTTTTCAGAAAGTTCCGTTTATCGTCGTGCGCTTTATTCTCTTGTGTCCACTCGTCTGGCACTTTTTGTGTGTACTTATCTATAAAAGGCTGGATCTCTGGACTATGATTTTATACAACGGCATGTCACATGCTAACAACATTTTTATCATATAGCCGTGAAATTATTTTTTTTCATTTCCAGTAACGAAAGATGTATGCAGAGAATATGGCTATACACCTAATCATATTCGACACTCAACCAACAACACTAAACTCCTTTTCTCTAGTCAAGAATCAATCGGTTTCTACCATAAAATAGAGAGCAAATTCCACCAGAAAATTCTGAACCTAGAAATCTCTGAGAGCTTTCACAAGGTAAAACAAATGACCAATGTACGAAGAATAAACGACCGACGTATAAAAGATTGCTTAACACCGGACGAATGTATACAATTTACCACCAAACAAAATCAAGTTTTCAAAGACATTTATACCAAGACTAGCTTTTACCCGCCCGGCTTCGCTCTTGCTCGTAGTTTCATAACAGTTGATGGAAACAAAATTTAAGAAATTTGCTGTCTTGGGAACAATTTTTTTTTTTATAATCGCTGGAAGGAAAAATCATCGAAAGACGTTGCAGAGGTATAATGCGAGGGAGCCCTCTGCAATAGTGAGGGGCTTGAACCCGATCTCCCGAAGACTGTATCAACTCTGCCCTCGTCTTCATGGCATTGCACCTGGTCGTTGAACTAATCACAATAATTTAATATTCTTTGGACAATGAAAATGGATGAAAATGTAACGCTTATTTGTATACATCCTATATTAGCGGATTTGTTTCTATCGGCTAAGATAGTGATATTTTCTGCATTACTTATCCTGGAGCACGCTACATATAAATGCCCGTGCGTGAAGCAATTCTTCCTTAAATAAACTCCCGCATCCCGCTTTTCTTAAAGTTTGAGCCTTTGACTCATTGATTATCAAAAAAAAAAAAAATAATAGGAAATTGAATCCTTTGAAACTGAAATGGGTTATTGCTGGGAATTATTGGTATTTTTGGTATAAACCGTATCTCCTTTACCACAACCAGTTAAAATTAACGCCTCAATAACCTTTTTCTGCAACGAAATCACTCTCAATCCGCTTGTCGGCAGCCGGTAACCCTACGTCATGGTTATCATTAATTTCAGGAACTTTGCCTTCTCGGATATCTAAAAAAAGCTTGCAAAATTCAGACTCCCCCGATACTGCTCTCATATTCTGAGTAAAGTGCACCGTTCTTTAATATCGCCAAAGCACTGAACGTTTAATAATTACCTAATCTTCGTCTGAAATCCCAGAGAACAAAAATGTAACTCCACCGAAAAGTCTGCTTTTATTTGCATAGTCCTACTAACCGCTTCTATTGATAATCCACTAGCCATCCAATAGTGCATTCGCCCTGTGGCTATTTTTTGAAATACCACACACTGGATTTTCCATGTGTTCCGCTTTTATAGGTATTAATCGAATAAAATGGATGTTTTAAATTTGTAAATACAAAATGCATACCTATATCTCTTTGACATTCTTTCATAGATACTGATAGATATTTTTTTTTTTTTGTAAGCAAAACAGAGATAAAGAAACCTTTCCTACATATTTGACACAGTTTATGTACCTACATAAAAAAAAACCTAAAGTGAGTGCACAAAGAAAATTCCTACTTTTTCTCTACATCCTCGAATGATTTTCAATACAATCTCTCTACATAACTATTTTGTCCATACATACACGAATAAAATCGAATCAAACTTCTTGACTCTATAAATTATGTCATCTCATTTCATTCCTTAGCGAAAATCGACGAATGTAAGACCAAAATATAATAAGTAAACGAAAATAATAAATATTTCTTTACTGAGCAAATCAATTTACTTACAAATAAAATGAAAAAGTTTCGTCCGAAAAAATCTCTACGTTATACAAATCTGTCATTTTTTCCTTACGGTGTCATTTTTAGATCCCTACGTGTAGGAACTTTTTCCCTACATGTATTATCACTGATTTGACATTTATTTTATGTGTTTCTTTTTTTCCAAGCAAACCAAACAGTATACTGCTTCCGTATAGTCTCTCTCTCCGTCGCCGGAGTAAAATAAGGTAAAAAGAGATGTCAATATATTGCGCGGTTAGAAGATACTTATGTTTGATTTGAGAATGAAGTGCATATCCACTCGCCGAGGCGAAAATCGTAGAAATGTTTTAATTTTTTCCTATTTATTTAAAAAGCTTTTAGGTTATCGACATAATGGATATCCTAAGTTGTACCTGCAAATGTCCTCTATAAGCTGGTATTTAGTATATTTAAATGCTACCAGTATTTTCGAACGCAAAGCGTTGCAAAGAAAAAAGTGAAACGAAACGAAAAAATAAATTACTCTTGTCCAATTATTTCCGGAATTTATAGAGATATAGAGTTAAAACAAAGTGGAGATTGTAGGCCTAGGTATCCTCTATAAGCCTGTGAAAAATGCACCAGAATATATTCAGTAGTTTCTAAGATTTTTGCATTTAAAGACATGCAGTCAATTTCAATTTTAGTCGAACAGAACTACACCAATTTTATCTATATGTAATAGATACAACAAAAAATGCACACAAATTATATTGCCTTAGACAAGCGTTATGGCGAACATACAACATCAGAATGCACGAAAAATGGTTTATCAACAAAAGTAATGTGGAATTCCCGCTTGAGATCAGATGGCTGCTCTCAGTGGGCAAAAAATTCGCCTTGCCTGTTGATAAACATACTTTTCCACTGTTTCAGATGATTGCTGATGGTGAGGAGGTAATAACTAATAAGAACGGTTACAGATGAAAGAGAGCAAGCAGTCATGAGAGCAAACTACTGTAACATGCTACACTCTTTTCAACGTCATCAGCAAAATGATAAATTTTCCGTATATGTACTCAAGGTACACAAAGAAACAGTCAGCTTTATAAAGAAAAACAAAAACATCATCATCATACCAGCTGACAAAGGAAACGTCACCGTTGCAATGAACAAAACGGAATATGAAGATAAGATGACAGAACTATTGGGAGATAGATCGGTCTACAGATAAGTGAGAAACAACCCAATAGCAGCATTACAAACTAAAAACAACAATATTGTCAAATGGCTGCACCGTAATAATAACATTACGGAGAGGGAGAAGGCAAAAACGACAACATACACAGCACAGATGCCTTCGATTTATGGTTTACCCAAAATTCATAAGCCCAACACACCGCTTCGTCCAATTACGTCATCGACGGTAGTCCCATGCTACCAACTCGCTAAATATGTAGGCAAAATTTTACAGTGTGCGACGAGGAATTCAGTATACACTGTAAAAAATTCATACGAATTTGTTGAAAAAGCGAGACTTGTTCAATTAGAAGAAAATGAGGTTTTGGTTTCATATGATGTTGTTTCACTCTTCACTAATATCCCCGTCCAACTCGCCATTGCGGTTGTTAAAAAGAAATGGGATTTAATAAGTGAAAATACCAACTTGAGCCAATCCAAGCTTCTCGAAATCCTTGATTTTTGTATTAAGGAAAACAACATTGTACAGTATAAAGAGAGCTTATACAAACAAATCTTTGGTATGCCGATGGGCAACCCACTTTCGCCGACAATTGCTGAGCTGGTAATGGATCACTTATTAGATGAATGCTTCAAAACGACTTCGAAGCCAAAATTCATTGCTAAATATGTCGATGATATATTTGTTGTCATTAACGAACAGAGAATTGACAGCATGCTGGAAAGCCTCAATGGATTACATGCTAAAATCCAATTTACTGTTGAGATGGAGAAAAATAGCTCCATAGCGTTTTTGGATGTTCTAATCCATCGCGACCGGCATTGGCTTTCACTGAACTGGCATCAAAAAGACACGGCGTCTGGAAGACTCATTAACTAAAGTCCAATCAAGCAAAGCATATCATAACAAACACTGCTTCGAATCTTGTTAACAAGATTTTTATGTTGAGTGATGAGAGGTTCCATGTCACCAATTAACGAAAAGTCACTAAAATCCTGAAAGACAACAGTTACCCGGATGGTTTCATACGTAACATAATCCAAAATCAAAAACACAAGGTTCCTCGTGATAAAGAAACGGAAGAACCAATGCGTGTTTATAAAAGTGTTGTCTATGTTCCCGTGATTGCCGAAAATTTCAAACAGATGATCAGAAGCAGTTCCAAGGACCTTCATATTGCGTTTATGTCTAATCAAACTCTTGCATCCTCGTTCTCCAAATTCAAACCGAAAACTGATAAGCAAAAACGTACTGACGTCGTGTACAGAATCAACTGTATCGGTAACAACACTGAAAGCTGCAACCTTTGCTATATCGGTACAACAAAACAGTTCCTGTCCCAAAGAATGTCCAATCACCGTTCAGACATCAAATCAAAAAACGGGGGCAAAACGGCACTGGCCAACCACTCCATTCAAGCGAACCACAACCCAGACTTTGACAACGCAACTGTGCTTCAGACGGAGAGACATACCTCGAAACGGTATACACTCGAGACGCTACACATAATAAACAACAAGAACAACATGAACCGCAAACAGGACACCCTAAATATTTCTGCTATAGCTCTTTAGTTGACAGAATAACTTAATACTAGACTTAACTTCAATTGAAGCGCTACACCCAAGGTGTATTAATTTTGTTAGTGAAATTTGTTTCTTTTGTTTTATTTGTTTTACTATTATTATTTGCTGTTGAAGCAGTTCATTTTTCTAAAAATTAACCCCTGAAGAAGGCAGCAATCCCTGCCGAAACGTCGGGAAAAACAATGAACTAATGCAGTTTCATTCAAACACCTGTGACCAAAAAGCCCAAGGGAAAACCATTTCCACAAACTACACAGAAAGATGTATTTGTTTATTTTTTTTTTTTAAAGCCATTCCTTGCTGTTGCGTTGACCTTTGAATTGCTGTTCTATAAAATTTTTTTTTTTTTTCAAGGTTGACTTTTATACTACACAATTTGCTTAATAGCACTTTTCCGTCAGATGAAAAATAATCTGGTCGAAATTTTAATACAATATTTTTTCAATTTTGTTTCCTCTTTGCAAGTCGTTGTAATCATATTAGGGCTTTAATTGATTTGTTTCTAGTTATTTTTATATAAAAAAACGCTCGGAGATATTAAGTACAAACTACGAAAAATACATATATTTCGAATCAGGAGGACATGAAACGTGTTTGTGTAAAGTCGGTACTATATGCCGAGTAAGGTGTATTAAACATTTGTCTACTTTACTTTGCTTTGCTGCGATAGGCTCTTCCGTTCGGGGTGAACCAAGTTTGTCCTTGTCCTCCAAAAGCGACTGGATTCAATCCGGTCTAGATGAAGCAATACTGGGATAGGCCTTTATTACTCATAAATGTATAAATGTATATTTATATTTTTCAAAGTCTGATACGCATTCCTTGCGCATTTGTGATCTGCGCTCAGTGCAATGTGATATCAAATCCACTTCTTCTTTGCTTCTGTATCTTCATAGCTGTGTCATTCTAAATAAACCAATTGTTTGTATTTCGATTTTATGTTTTTAAGCTTTTAAGTTTTAACTACCGCAACTATGTGATTGTATGTTTTCCCCACTCTCTATTATAGAAAACAAACGAAAAAGCGATGATAATTTAGAAAACTCAACGGCTAAAACAAAACGTGTGGAAACACGGCCACGTTGCACAGATTTAATTGTACTCGGACTGCCATGGAAAACCACAGAAGACAGCTTACGTGAGCATTTTGAAGAATTTGGTGATGTTCTAATGGCGCAGGTAAAGAAAGACTTAAAATCGGGTCAATCCAAAGGATTTGGCTTCGTTCGCTTTGCATATTATGAGGCACAAAAGCGAGTTTTATCAACTCGCCATTTAATCGACGGCAGATGGTGCGAAGTAAAAGTACCCAATTCGAAGGTAAGTGTTTTTTTTTTATTGTATACTCTTTGTAGTTCGTAGTCAAGTTGTTTGCATTTCAACACAGTTTTTGTGCGTTTTATATTCATATGGGCGATGGTTGTTTTAAGCTTAGATAAGTGAGATAATGGAGTTGGAAGATAAGAACGCAGAAAATATATTCAGGCGTAAAAATTGAGTTTAGAAATTGCTCTATCAGCAACGTAATGATAACGTATGACTTGTACACCGTACAGTACATCCTACCGAGAAAAGTGCGCGTTGTAACCATAGCCACACTGTTTGTGGTGACTTAATTTAACTAGTTTTTAAACGTAGTTGTGAATAGTTATAATAATAACGCCAATGACTTGGGAACTGAATGCGAGCACACATGAGCGTAGTAAAAGTGCCCATTCATTGCGTAGAGTAGGGTGATTGTATTTTACGTGTCTGTTAGTAGAAGTGTAAGCAGAGATGGCAGAAATGCCTTTTTTGAATTACTTCAGTTGTACAGTACTTATCGTAGCCAAATGTAGAAAACGTAGCGCTAACTGTCGAAATGCAGTTATCGTTGTCAGATCCAACCTTAAAACTGACAAATTCCAAATGTGTTCCGCTTTAGTTTCTATTGAAATTAAGCTTTTTCTTAGTACATAGAACATGTAACAAATGCGCGTGTAGTTTACTCGATTAACTACGCGTAGTTAATTGAGTAGATTATCACACGTAAACTACTCCGCCATCTCTGAGTGTAACTCGTACAAAACCTGTTGGTACATTAAGTGTTAGTTTTGTTCTACTTGTCACATTCTTGTATGTATGTATGCTAGAGTGGTTCTCGACGAGAGAAACATCTAGACCGGTAGTCGGCCCATTGTGTATACCACTGGTGTTTACGGGTTCCTCTGCTGGCTACTCATGCGAACCATTTAGTTCCGTTAATGAATCTTAGTGTTAACAGCACTAATAAAGTCTAGATCACTTAGATCATTTGGGAAGTAGTAGCCATCCTTAGGCTGGATAGGGCAGGACAAGCAAGTGACGTGTTCTTGATATCTGCCGGTGTGGGTGGACGTGGATGGCTGCACAAAAAAGAAATCAGCGAACAATCACTGTTTTTTTTTTCTTTGAGTGAGAAATGTCGATCCCACGAGTTAGGGAAACGAAATTTGAATCGCATTATAAAGATTTTAATTAGTCCAGAGGGTGCCCGGTAGCTCGATACACCGTATTCGAACAGTGATGTTTTTGTTGAGACCTAGGCCCATGTTCTGGCTGATCCTCGGCATGGTACCTCTGACGCCTTATCCAATTCATTTAATTTTTATTGATTTCTATTACATCGTTTACATATAAACTTAAGCCTTTAAAGTTGTACGAGTTAAAAAAATACAATAATTAATTTTGAGAATAATCGTTAATGTAATTTTAGTTACATTCTGTTGAACGAAGGAGAAGCTTTTTAAATACTTTAAAGTTGTACGAGTTAAAATAATACAATAATTAAATTTTGAAAAAATTCATAAGTGTAATTTTAGTTACATTCTGTTGAACGAAGGAGAAGCTTTTTAAATACAATGTGATCTATTTAAGAATAATTTAATTATCAACCAAAAATCTAAATGTCGCCCTCTCGAATTGCCTGGTTCCTCGCAGCTTTCTAATAAAAAGGTGTAGGGAGTTCCATTGCCTGATGAAGTAAACATAAAATTGGCGCTCTGACCTGTTTCAATTTAATCTCGGTTGAATAAAAATATGTATAAGACCGATTAGAAATTGAGAATTCAATTTTATCATAAGGGTACAGCGGTTCTTTATTGATTAACAAATTATTTAGACCCATTTGCTGATACTACTCATTTAAGTTTCTACTCATTTAAGATTTAAGTTCCAAATATAAAATCTTAAGTGATTGAAAACGGGTATTAATGTCTTAAGGGCGCAGTATTTCATATATGCATTTAGGTTGTATCCCAGGATATTTTTTAGTAAGTCGGTATTTGATCAAATTGTTTGAGGTTGTACACGTACCGGACAATATTGTTGAAGGCTACAATCAGGTTTCATCTCGTTTCAGCCTTATGGCAACAGAAAATCTGGCACCCATATGTAATGATCGACATAATAAGGGGTTTCGCTAAGTTGAGCCTAACATGTTGGTGTGTGAAGTGGTTTTTTTATTTATTTATTTATTTATTTAAGTCTAAAAAATAAAAAAATGTACTGACTATATAATTACTTACTTACTTGCTTACGGTGGCGCTACAGTCCGGGGTGGACCTGGGCCTCAACCAATACGCCTCTCCAGTTAGCGCGATCTTTGCCTAACTGCCTCCAGTTGCGCACTCCAAGTTGGTTGAGGTCCCCTTCCACTTGCGCGCGCCACCTAAGGCGAGGTCTTCCTCTACTGCGTTGTCCCTCCGGGTTTGAATCGAAGACTCTCCGGGCCGGAGCGTTGGTGTCCATTCGCTCTACATGTCCTAACCATCTTAGACGACTAATGCGTACTTTTCTGACCAGGTCGATGTCGCTGTACAGCTCGTAAGGTTCGCTGTTAAATCTTCTCCTCCAAATCCCGTCAACGCAAACGGGACCAAAAATCACTCGAAGAATTTTGCGTTCGAAGCGACCAAGAAGATCCTCATCCGTTTTTGCTAGGGTCCTTGCTTCTGCGCCATAGAGCAGGACAGGGATGATGAGAGTCTTATATAGAATCTCCTTAGTGCTTCTTGACAAGGCCTTACTAATCAATATTGCCGTCTTAGGCCAAAGAAACAGCGGTTGGCAATTGTGATTCTTCGCTTGATTTCTGAGGTGATGTCATTTTCAGAGTTAATAGCGGATCCGAGGTAGAAAAAGTCCCTAACTACCTCAAAGTTATAGCTGTCTATCGTGACGTTCTGTCCGATTCGTCGATGTTGTGTGTCCCTTCTTGTTGACAGCATATATTTTGTTTTACCCTCATTCACCACTTAACCCATTTTTGCCGCTTCTGTACTAATACTAACAAACGCTCCAGTAACAGCTCGCTGTGTTCTGCCAACAATGTCAATGTCGTCAGCGTATGCAAGTAGTTGCACAGACTTATGGAAAATTGTGCCTCTGGTGTTAGCTTGTGAGTTTCGCACAATTTTCTCAAGAATGATGTTGAAGAAGTCACATGACAGCGCGTCGCCTTGTCTAAATCCTTTTTTGACATCAAAGGTCTCGGTGAGATTGTTTCCAACCTTTACGGAGCAGCGAGCGTTATCCATCGTCATTCTGCACAATCTGACAAGTTTGGCAGGGATGCCAAAACTAGACATGGCTCTGTATAGCTCGTCTCTATAAATGCTGTCATATGCGGCCTTAAAATCGATAAATAGATGGTGAGTATCGATCTGGACTTCTTGGGTTTTCTCCAGGATCTGCCGTAGTGTGAATATTTGATCGGTCGTGCACTTACCGGGCCTAAAACCGCACTGATAGGGACCTATCAGATCGTTGACGAAAGGTTTCAGGCGTTCACATAGTACAGCAGACATGATCTTATACGCAGTGTTGAGGAGACTGATGCCTCTATAGTTGGCGCAGTTTAGAGAGTCTCCTTTCTTGTGGATCGGGTAAACGATGCTGAGGTTCCATTCATCAGGCATACTTTCGTCTGACCAAATCTTGGAGACGAGTTGGTGTATGCTCTCTACCAGGTCATCTCCCGCTGCCTTAAACAGCTCGGCAGTTAAGCCGTCCGGTCCAGCAGCCTTGTTGGACTTAAGCTTAGATATTGCTATCCTCACTTCATTTTGGTCAGGTGGACGGAAATCTTGGCTTTCATCGTCCAGGTTGAATGGCTCGTTCTGCCTGACAGCGGAATTTGTGTCGTCTTCGCCGTTTAGCAGTCTGCAGAAATGGTTTTTCCACTACAAGGTTTCCTTGTTCGTCTCTACAGGTCTCCGTTCGGGTCTTGTTGGCATGACACGTTCTTTTTACCTTTTGGTAAAACTTCCGAACATTTTTCCTGGAGTAACACCTCTCTATATCCTCGATCGCGCGCTTCTCATGCTCTCTCTTTTTTCTCCGGAGAAGCCGATGTTCTTCCCTCCTTTTTTGCTCGTAGAGCTGACGAGCTGCTCTCGTCCTTCTATGCCGCGACGCTTCGTATGCACTTTGTTTTGCTGCATGTGCTTGCCGGCACTCTTCGTCAAACCAGAGGTTTCGAGGGGGTGGGCTGGTGAAACCGAGCACATCAGTTGCGGCGGTTTTGATGGCTTCTTGGCATCGGCGCCACTGGTCTTCGGCACTTGATGCTGGCAGTATAGGACTTCTCAAGAGCCTGTAGCCGTCCAACGTTAAATCTCCTCACAGTATTTTCTCGCTGTTGTGGCGTCTGGGATATCCGCATCCGTACCTTGGCTACAACAAGGTAGTGGTCCGAGTCTATGTTGGCCGCTCGGAAAGTTCGGACATCTAGAATACTGGAGGAGTGCCTTGCGTCGATCGCAACGTGATCAATTTGGTTGACGGTTTGATGATCAGGTGACCGCCATGTTCCTTTGTGTATATTGAGGTGAGGAAACCGTGAGCTAGCTATGGTAACATTACGTCGCGCAGCAAAATCAATCAGCCTAAGTCCGTTTCCAGACGTGGTGTCGTGTAGGCTATGTTTTCCGATTGTGCTACCAAAGATGTCCTCCTTTCCTATTTTGGCGTTAAAATCACCCAAGACGATTTTAATGTCATGCTTAGGACATTGCTCGTATGTTTTGTCGAGGAGCTCTTAGAAACATTCTTTGGTAGCATCGTCTTTATCTTCTGTGGGGGCGTGAGCGCATATCAGGCTGATGTTGGCGAATTTAGCCTTGATGCGGATAGTTGTAAGGCGTTCACTAACGTGTCGAAAGCTCAAGACTTCTTGCCTAAGTCTGCCGCCTACAACAAATCCGCATCCAAATAGACGCTGCTTTTGTTCTCTGTAGCAGTCACCGTAGTAAATGTCACAGTTTTTCATCCTCCTTTTGCCCGGCCCATCCCACCGCACTTCCTGGATGGCGGTGATACCTGCTTTGTAGCAGTCTAGGGCCTCCGCTAGTTGTTCGGCTGCACGCGGTCTGTTCAGACTTCGAACATTCCACGTGCAGATCCGAACGTCATTGTCCTTTTTTCGTTTTGCAGGGTCGTCAACAGTGAATCCGTCCTTATCCGAGGCTTTTGGTTGCTTCGCAACAGTGCTTTTTTTCCGTGGTAGGGTAGTTAACCCCACGCACAACCCCCAACCTGGAGGACCAGGCCCTTTCTGTAACCCCTTGGGCAAAAGGAGCCGGAATATTCCGGAGTCAGTAACCCGCTGCGGGGATGTGAGAGCTGCCGTTGACCCATTAAGGGCTCTTCCGCCACCATCTCTATTTCAACACCCTGACTAGTGCTGAAAAATCCTCAATGACCTCAGCTCCAAATACGTCGAAGTAGCTCATTGAGGTATCTGCCATGTTGACTGTTGACGCCACCGTTGATTCAACCATGTGAATTCATCCGCCGTACGTCCTCTTTCTGAGGGGCTCATGTAAGACCTCTGAGACTCGATCAGGCAGTCATTCCGACAGAGCATTATAGTGTTGCTATTTTCTTCGTGTTCAACACTCGCGCTTATAAGTTTAGCAAGTCATGCCCGGAAGGACAAGACCAGTACCCGGTGGCTACCACGCGGAGGTAAATAAGCACAATTGATGTGTATGAACAGTTACAACGCCTGGGCATCGCCAAGTTGACGCCAATCAGTGCCTACCCTATTCATACAAGCTGTTGTACATATTCAGAAGAATTTGTAGTATACTCGCTGCTAGTTTCAACTCCTCTTCCGTGAACAACGGGATGTCTTGGTGTAGAGGGAAAATATCTTGTCGCCTAAGAGGGTGGGTTGGAAAGAGTGTTTGCACTATCGTCTGCATTGTCTCTGCACTCATGGGTGTGGTGGTCGATCTTGCGCCCAGCTTACGCATCCCTACCTTATAGCCCAGTCCCCATGGGTCGCTGTTTACATCTTGGCGGAGTTCTTCCCACTTGTGCCGTTTACTCAAATATATGGCCCTCTTGGGCTCGGACTTTGCTTTTCTAAACTCTATAAGTGCCTCTTCCGTTGTTTCAGAGTGTCTCCTGAGCTTCTTGAGCCTCAGTATTATATGGGCTATGGTTCTCCGTTCTCAAGGAGAGATCACTTGATTGTATTCAAATGGCACAAAGAGAAAGGATCTTTTTAACACATTTTCTAACTGTGGATTTATGTTCTGTGTTTTTCTGAGATTGCTTGGGTGTTGTATAAATATGGATGGTTGCTTGCTTGGCACACGACTAACACCAGAAGATCCATTAAATCAGAATCGAACATTTGCATATTTAAATAAACAGCCGTATTTTTTAGATTCTTTTACGTGTGTATCCATGTCGACTGTTTGCAGCGACCGTCTGCGTGCATTATTATTATTATTATTATTATTATTTTTTTTTTTCATTTTTCTTGGTCTGCAATGACATTCCTGTGTCGTGTATGTTGAATTTTTCATTGTCAAATCAATGATAAGGGCAGCACAAGCAGTATACGCCATATTTCCGACCCGACGATCACGACGAAACGATACAAACTAATGTCTATGCAGGTTGTCTGCATCGTGTGTGGCGAAGGCATGTTTCACAGACTTAAGGTCTGCAGCGACGTGTCTGTGTCGTGTATTTTGTGTCTAAAAATTTCGATAAACTATTGCCGCAGCAGTGGCTTAGTGGTTAGTGTATTGGACTAGTCAACGAAGGGTCCCAGGTTCGAATCCCGCAAAAATCCAAATTGCTAGAGTTTTTTTCACTGCGCCAACTCTACGAACGTCTGACAAACATCCGAGATTATAACTGTATTCAAAGAGCTTCTCAATTAGCCGTTAGGAATCGACATAAAATTGTAGATCCCTTCAATTCTTTCCAAATTTGAAAAAATCACACAAAACGACTGGTTTATAAATAAGGCTGTACACTGAGTTATCCAGACTCTACACTGAGTTTATAAATAAGGCTAAACAAAGTTTAATAGTTTGAACAAGTTGATGTGACGTTTTAGTTGCAGCATATATCGAGCTGTCGATAATTTTCATTGCAAGATAGTGAATCGATTTAAATTTGTTTGACAGAAATGCACACAATAGCTCTGGTTTAATTTACAAAATAATTTTTGTATTGTATCGTCCAAATAGCAAGGAATGGTACATCAAGTACCATGCAAAGTATTTGTTGGCCGCTGTACAGAAGACATGACGGCTGAAGATCTGCGAGAATATTTTTCGAAATTTGGTGAAGTAACTGATGTTTTCATACCGAAACCGTTTCGTGCATTTAGCTTTGTAACTTTTCTGGTTCCAGAAGTGGCGCAGTCTTTGTGTGGGGAAGATCATATTGTGAAAGGTAGGACTAAATTGAATTATGGGTGTGTTAAAACTCACGTGCAAGTCTTTTAACTGTTTCCCCCCTCTAAATATAAAGGTGTCTCCGTCCATGTGTCAAATGCTGCTCCAAAAACTGAACAAAATCGCAACAATGTCAACCACAGCAACTATAACAACTTCAATAACTACAATGGCAGTCCGAATCAATCAATGGGCGGCATGCATGGTTTGTCACCGCATGGGCGTGGCAATATGAACAGCGGTTTAAATGGCTATGGTAGTGGCATGAATGGGGTTGTGGGCAGCGGCTTAGGTGGAGGGAATGGCCTTGGTGTGTCAGCCAGTAGCGGTATGATGGGCAATGGCCTCGGAAGTTCTGGAATGGGCGTGGGTACCATTGGCAATGGTTCTCTTGGGGGAGGTAGCAACAGCGGAAATGGAGGGGGTCTCATTGGGTCCTCTAACTCTTCATCGAGTCCGATGAGTAGGCAAGACAGCATGCAGCAATCTTACAACTCACAAAACCGTGGCGGCGGTGTATATATGCAGAACCAAGGTATGCCACCACAACATAATGGTGGCTGGAATAATCAGAATCGAGGTAACTTAGATATGCCAAATTTGCAAGCATTGGGCATTAATCCACAGGGACAGAATCCATCAAATCAACAACAAAATTTAAATAATCCGCTTGGGGTGGGTTTGAATTTGAACACGCTTCCAATGAATCCAGCTATCGTTGCCGCAGCATTAAATCAATGGGGACTGATTGGTAACTTGCAAAACCAGTCACAGGAGCAGGTATGTGTTCCTTAACATGTAATAAATTGCAAACAATTTACTTTGAACATTTTGTAGGGCTTTGGTGGCGGCAACGGACCAAACAGCCAAAATGGATCCTCAAATCAGGGTGGTAGCTTTTTGTCCTGGATGACGCAAGGTGCTGGAGGAAGTGGTGCAGGTGGCGGTGGACAGGGTTCGACAACTACTGCTGCCGTGAGTAACGATACGCAGCAGGTAAGAAGAAGAAACCTCATCGAGTGAATTTTAAAGTTAGTATCTATTAATTTTGAATATTTTTCTTTTTTCAATTCCATTCTCGTTAGCACATAGTTGTACGCGTCTATTGTTCTTAAATCTCTAGGCTTAGTAGTAGTTAACGTTTTTCGCGAGTACGCAATATATTTCGTCTTCATCGTTGAGCTATCAACAAATCTTAATCGTATTCTTTTTTCAGACTTTTTTTTTGTTACTGAAGGTGAAAATCTCGAAAGACACAGTGGGGTGAGAAACCCAGATTAGTTTCAGACTAAACATTTTTTTTTCTGTTCGAAAAGAGTCACGAAATAGATTGGGCCGTCTTGGATATAAATAGTTATGGCTTCAAGCGTGAAACAATCCTTTTTCTTGATAATATGGTGAAGCTACGAAACGCAATTATCTCAACAAAGAGAGCGAGAGGTATTTATCCGTTCCACATTAAATCGCATCCTCCAAACTGTTTCTGGCATTACATTAAGGTGGTGCGACTTTTTTTTATTGTATCTAAGGACTGGGCTCTAGTGCTTGATGGCCTTGGCAGATATCTTCTCTTCAGAACTTACTTGGAACATACTTTTTCTCGCCACTTTTCTTTGCCGGTTATCGGTTAAGATCTGTAATCTTTACAGAGCGATAGAATGGGTGACTCACGTCTTGCCTTTGATCCTTTGCCATTATTCTCTAACTGCGTAAACTTGATCTGCTGGCAGTATGTGAGGCAAGCCCTATGGTGAGTGGCACCAGCGGCAAAGTAGTGCCATAAATAAACTCTCTGTCTCAAAGGTAGCTTTCCTTCATCAGTTCTGTAAGACTTTCAGCTTGTCACTGGTTGGACTCTTTCTCTATTATGCTATCGAATCTGCTATACTATTTTCTAACCAGTGCATCGTAACATTTCCCAACAGCCTTAGACTTTTTGTATTAAGTTTTTTAGTTTTATATCTACTAATCATCTATTTTTTAAGCGATTACATTCTCGTTTTCATTCCATATCCTTACCAAGTTTAGTTTGTTCAATATTTTTCGTTTATTCTCTTTAGTTTCGTTTAAAATAACAAATGTGTTTCGAATATGTCCTGTAAACCGTTTCATTGTTCCGGCCATTGTGCAACCTCGTGTAACGTATACTTTTGTTCTTATTCAAGGTTAATCATCAAGCTTGGCCACGACAAAGTAATGGATCAGTCGCGGATGGCCTTGACCAAAAGGCAAATTTGATATAGTAAAATGATATAATGACTTAATGTAACATTAACTTTATTTTTGTATTCGTATTATTGAAAACTGTCAGCCAATCTAAAATGGTGTATCCGTTTATCGATGTTGTTAAATAAAAATATTATGCATACCATCATTCTAACGGTAATCAAAACGATAATAATAAGCAAAAGCATCTTAAAAGATCTTAATAACTATATAATGATACTCTGTCAATACCTAATAATTATTGTATTTTTCTAAATAAATAATACATCTAAAATCTATCATATATTAAAACAAACAAATAGAAAAAAGGAAGAAATAAATTGCAATCCACAAATATATTTAAGTAAAAATACATTAATAAATTATTATAAATTTTGTTTGCGTATTCATGTCTCTGATGTTTGTAGAGATTGAAATTTGTATGTCATCTTAGTGCTTATCACAAACTAAAAAAAACCCCTATTAATAGTTTTAATAACTAACACCAAAGCAAGATCAACGTCAAATTTACGGTGGCTTAGCTGTTATTCGTATGCTGGTTTTGCAAATGAAAACAACGTTTGTAGCATTAATTTACACGTCGCTAGTTTCGAACTTTATGTTTTGGTTGTACTTGAACCCAGCGACATTGAACAACAAATTTCAATTAACAAAAAATAAATGGTTTGCTTTTCAGAACAATTGCAAGTATTTTCTGTTACAGTTTATATCTTCATTTTCTTCCAATTAAATGAAGAGATAAAATGCAATCACTTATATAGCTTGCGGCATTCTTATCTTTACAATTTAGGTGAACCGGTTTGTTGCTTTTTTTTTCGCCACTGGAAATTGTAACGATACGACTTGGAAAAGCATTCGATAAAAAAATGTAGATATTTGTTTATTTCCACTCTTAAGTTAGGACATGAATGCGGATGTTTTTTTTTAATTTATACAGTATATTGATAAACATACAATGACTTTGAAGTAATTGTAAAATATAGAGATTCTTTTGTAAGCCGAACAACACGCATGTGGAATGCATTGCCTCACACGGTTTTCCCCTCTCATTACAGCCCACAATTGTTTAAGACCAATGTGCACCAGTACCTCTTCTCTATCCTCCCTATTAACCCTTCCACTCGTGCTGTGCATTAGCATTATAAGGGAACAAAAACCCCTTGAGCACTAGTGAATTATAAAAAAAAAAAAAAAAAAAAAAAAAAAAAAAATAGTATTGAAGAAATGTTAAATATCATGAATTAAACTAATAAACATACTCTCACAATAAACACTCCTTTTCTAAGTGTTAAATAAAAAAGCTACAAAATCAATGTTAGATGTGGAATAAATGTGTAAATGAACCGTAGTTGCAGTTCAATATACATTCAAGTATATTATCTTTATGTGAACACAACTTTATTCGTTTTATGGAAATAAATGTACAAGTGTCTGAAATTTGCGGTGTTCCCGTTTGTTTTTGTTGTATATCTAGGGTTCGAATACTAAGAATGAACACAAAATATTTAGTAAAACGTTATAATTAATTCATTTATTAGTAAGTATTTAGGGAAAATTTTGGACATAAGAAACTACTAGTATGACGACTATCTTACAACTGACATTTTCATTTCAAGGGTATACTGTGTCGACCCAATGCATATTATGTATATTATGTACAATCTATCAGTGACAGTTTAGGCAGCTATGGCAAATGTTTAGTTCTGTTCGATTGGTGTTTACACGACATCTCCCCTCTTAAGTTAGGTATCCATATATCTGCCTGAAACCTCTCTGGACATGTCAAGACGCTTAGGTGGTATGCGGGTCCTGGTCGGCCGCTGGGGTTGCTCTCCCGGCTCTTCTTCATTGGTGTCGACTGCTGGACATGGACACATGTCTGTGGATTGATCTGGGGAACAAGGACAAACCTCAGTGGAAGTTGGTATAGGGGTTACTTCCGGAAAATCAAATAAATTATTAAAATTTATGTTCTGTAAGTTTTCATCCCTATGTTAATTGGTTAATATGGCGGCGCCAAGTTTTGGTGCCTACTTGGACAGCATACATTACAGACCCAATCTTCTGTAATACTATTCCTGGAACCCAAGATTTGCGTCCGTTGTTGTAGTTACGAGCATATACACGCTCGTTTGGTTGAAATTCTTTAGACCTGGCTCCATATCTGCTATTCGGCCCTAGCGAGCTATCCGTCGGAACGGAAAATTCTCCGCAACGCACACTCTTTCGGAGGCTCAAATTCTATTCGAGGTGTCCGATTTCGGAAGAGAAATAAACTATTGCGATGGCGCACCGCACCGCCCTCCAAATCGTAAACAAATTCCGCAACCAATTTCTGTCGGAGGATATCGGAACCTAGCTGTCAAAAATTTAACAAAAAAATGCACTTCATCGCACTTCAACGTTATTCGCCGATATGCGTTAAAAAATGTCGGAACAAATCTCCGAACAGTTGTTCCGAAGAATACCTCGCAGCAAAAATCTTCCGAATCGTATAAAATCGGAGAATTTTCCGTTCCGACGGATACCTCGCTAGGGCCGATTAAATTGCTGCTCCATTTTCAAGTTCGGATGGTATACATCGTGTGTTGGTGACTGTAGTAAGTCAAGGTGAATTTTGATTTTGCGGCCGAACATGGCTTCTGCTGGAGTGATGTTTTCTGGTAACTGTGCATTTGGAGTGGATCGATAACACTGTAGGAAAGTTTGAAGGTTGAACAATGTCCTTTCTTCTCCCTTCAATTTAGTCATTCCTCGTTTAAAAATGTCGACGAACTTCTCCGCCTGTCCATTTGATTGCGGGTGAAAAGGTGCTGTTCGGATATGCTGTATGCCACCTTTATTGCAGAAATCGATTAATTCACCAGATGTAAACTGTGTTCCGTTGTCCGATCCTATGATGTCTGGCAATCCGAATCTTGCGAACACTTCCCTTAAGACGGCGATTGTTGCGGAAGTTGTCATAGACTGCATGCAAAAAATCTCCGGCCACTTGGAGTACGCATCAACGATAATAATAACCATTTTCTGCTGAAAAGGTCCAGTAAAATCAACGTGTATTCGCGACCATGGTTTTGTTGGAATATGCCACGATGATAATGGGGCTTTAATGGGATTTGGTGCGGCTGTTGCGCAAGCAGGACACTCTCGAACTACTTTCACTATATCATTGTCAATGTATATATCCCATATGTGACGGTTGTCGGCTAATAAAAATCCATGTTCCTCTTCGGCGAGTCTCTCCACAAAATGCGTTGATACGACCTGTGATCTGATGCTAACAGGATCTGGCGAAACATTTTCTCCAATTATGTTAAGTAAATAATCCTGAATTGGATTGCCAACTAATTACGTGTCGTTCAGCGAGACACCGCTGCTTGTACGAGCCGATGCGTTGAAAACAACCCGAAACTTGGCTGTGACTGCGTGGTGCGGAATACAGTAACCTGCAATTTCCAGGTTAACCAACATATTTCATATGGCCGAGCGCAGCATATTCGCGCATAAACGCCACGTACTTCTGCCGTAAGTCATTTTCTGCAGCTAGTCGACGTTCAAGACAGCGAAACTGTCGAAGTGTAGAACGAAATGAGTCCCCAAGACGTGGGTAAAGCTGGGACCGCCACATTGGAATTTCGCCAAACAAAGTATATGTGAATTAGTTGCTATTTAGTTGCTATTTAATTGCTCTATTCCTGATTTAGTTGCTCTTCGGGAAGTGGGAGATTTTGTGGCGGTCCTAGCTTGGAGGTAAAGCTGGGACCGCCACATTGACTTTTCAAGGATTTTTTTTGCGCATACCTATCACTGATTTAATTGCTCTGGGGAAATGTTTTTTTTTTTTTTTAATCGGACAAGCCGTTCATTTAAGTTTTTTTGTAACGGTCAGTTCGCTATGAAACTCTTTTGTTTTTCAAGGAAAAGCAAGAAAATTATTAAAAAATTCATAAAAAATTAACCCATACGAATATAACTACATCACGTATCTCAAATGAAGGGTATATTCGTAGGCTATTACTAGATTCAATCAAATATTTTGTTGCTCTTCTATAAATGGGAAAAAAAGGTGAGCCACAATTACCGAAAATAAACACTTTGAAAAATAAAAAAAATTAGTTATCGTTCGAAAACAACTAAGCCACGCACATCCAAATAAACGCCTATTCACTAGCTATCAACTCATATAAAAAAATGCTCCATCGCTTTTCTCTAACTGTGTCAAAAAATAAAAAGTTCATTTTAAGACCAAAAAAGTAAGCTAATAATACCAAAATAAAAATTTGGAAAAGCTTAAAATTCACATCCCTTTCCCTTTCGAATACTACTATACGACATACCTCTTTAGAAGCGCGTATTCATTAGCTTTCACACCTTATACTCAAATAATTACTTGCTCTTCGATTAATATGTAAAAAAGTAAAATGTTCAGACTTCCAAAAAAAGCCAAAGACACGCCAAGTACAAACAAAAAATTGGGAAATTTGAAAAAGTTCATATATCCCGTACGAATCCCACTAAAAGACATACCTTATTAGAAGCGTATATTCATTAGCTATCATACCCTGTACTCAAATAATTAGTTGCTCTTCGATTAATATGTCAAAAAGCAAAATGTTCAGACTGCCAAAAAGAGCAAAACACACGCCTAGTACAGACAAAAAATTGGAAAATTTGAAAAAAATCATATATCTCTTTCGAATACTACTATTAGACATACCTCATTAGAAGCGTGCATTCATTGGCGATCAAACCCTATATTCAAATAATTAGTTGCTCTTCGATTAATATGTCAAAAGGTAAAAACATTAACAAATATCATTCCATCGGAAATCCAGTTCGCACATGCAACTCTTTTGTTTTCATATGGAAACATTGAAAAAAGTCATATATTCCGTACGAATTCTACTATGCCATATATCTCATTATAAGCGTGTATTCATTAGCTATCACACCCTATACTCAGATAATTAATTGCTCTTCGATTCATATGTCAAAAATCAAAAAGTTCAGATTACCAACAAAAGCCAAAGACACGCTTAGTACAAACAAAAAATTGGGAAATTTGAAAAAGTTCATATATCCCGTACGAATCCCACTAAAAGACATACCACATTAGAAGCGTATATTCATTAGCTATCATACCCTGTACTCAAATAATTAGTTGCTCTTCGATTAATATGTCAAAAAGCAAAATGTTCAGACTGCCAAAAAAAGCCAAAGACAACCCTAGTACAAACAAAAAATTGAGAACTTCGAAAAAATTTATATATCCCGTACGAATCCCAATAAAAGACATACCTCATTAGAAGCGTATATTCATTAGCTATCATACCCTATACTCAAATAATTAGTTGCTCTTCAATTAATATGTCAAAAAGCAAAATGTTCAGACTGCCAAGAAAAGCAAAACACACGCCTAGTACAGACAAAAAATTGGAAAATTTGAAAAAAAAATCATATATATCTTTCGAATACTACTATAAGACATACCTCATTAGAAGCGAGCATTCATTAGCTATCAAACCCTATATTCAAATAATTAGTTGCTCTTCGAATAATATGTCAAAAGGTAAAAACATTAACAAATATCATTCCATCGGAAATCCAGTTCGCACATGCAACTCTTTTGTTTTCATATGGAAACATTGAAAAAAGTCATATATTCCGTACGAATTCTACTATGCCATATATCTCATTATAAGCGTGTATTCATTAGCTATCACACGCTATACTCAGATAATTAGTTGCTCTTCGATTCATATGTCAAAAATCAAAAAGTTCAGATTACCAACAAAAGCCAAAGACACGCTTAGTACAAACAAAAAATTGGGAAATTTGAAAAAGTTCATATACCCCGTACGAATCCCACCAAAACACAGACCTCATTAGAAGCGTATATTCATTAGCTATCATACCCTATACTCAAATAATTAGTTGCTCTTCGATTAATATGTCAAAAAGCAAAATGTTCAGACTGCCAAAAAAAGCCAAAGTCAACCCTAGTACAAACAAAAAATTGAGAACTTCGAAAAAATTTATATATCCCGTACGAATCCCAATAAAAGACATACCTCATTAGAAGCGTATATTCATTAGCTATCATACCCTATACTCAAATAATTAGTTGCTCTTCAATTAATATGTCAAAAAGCAAAATGTTCAGACTGCCAAGAAAAGCAAAACACACGCCTAGTACAGACAAAAAATTGGAAAATTTGAAAAAAAAATCATATATATCTTTCGAATACTACTATAAGACATACCTCATTAGAAGCGTGCATTCATTAGCTATCAAACCCTATATTCAAATAATTAGTTGCTCTTCGAATAATATGTCAAAAGGTAAAAACATTAACAAATATCATTCCATCGGAAATCCAGTTCGCACATGCAACTCTTTTGTTTTCATATGGAAACATTGAAAAAAGTCATATATTCCGTACGAATTCTACTATGATATATATCTCATTATAAGCGTGTATTCATTAGCTATCACACCCTATACTCAGATAATTAGTTGCTCTTCGATTCATATGTCAAAAATCAAAAAGTTCAGATTACCAACAAAAGCCAAAGACACGCTTAGTACAAACAAAAAATTGGGAAATTTGAAAAAGTTCATATACCCCGTACGAATCCCACTAAAACACAGACCTCATTAGAAGCGTATATTCATTAGCTATCATACCCTATACTCAAATAATTAGTTGCTCTTCGATTAATATGTCAAAAAGCAAAATGTTCAGACTGCCAAGAAAAGCAAAACACACGCCTAGTACAGACAAAAAATTGGAAAATTTGAAAAAAAAATCATATATCTCTTTCGAATACTACTATTAGACATACCTCATTAGAAGCGTGCATTCATTGGCGATCAAACCCTATATTCAAATAATTAGTTGCTCTTCGACTAATATGTCAAAAGGTAAAAACATTAACAAATATCATTCCATCGGAAATCCAGTTCGCACATGCAACTCTTTTGTTTTCATATGGAAACATTGAAAAAAGTCATATATTCCGTACGAATTCTACTATGCCATATATCTCATTATAAGCGTGTATTCATTAGCTATCACACCCTATACTCAGATAATTAATTGCTCTTCGATTCATATGTCAAAAATCAAAAAGTTCAGATTACCAACAAAAGCCAAAGACACGCTTAGTACAAACAAAAAATTGGGAAATTTGAAAAAGTTCATATATCCCGTACGAATCCCACTAAAAGACATACCACATTAGAAGCGTATATTCATTAGCTATCATACCCTGTACTCAAATAATTAGTTGCTCTTCGATTAATATGTCAAAAAGCAAAATGTTCAGACTGCCAAAAAAAGCCAAAGACAACCCTAGTACAAACAAAAAATTGAGAACTTCGAAAAAATTTATATATCCCGTACGAATCCCAATAAAAGACATACCTCATTAGAAGCGTATATTCATTAGCTATCATACCCTATACTCAAATAATTAGTTGCTCTTCAATTAATATGTCAAAAAGCAAAATGTTCAGACTGCCAAGAAAAGCAAAACACACGCCTAGTACAGACAAAAAATTGGAAAATTTGAAAAAAAAATCATATATATCTTTCGAATACTACTATAAGACATACCTCATTAGAAGCGAGCATTCATTAGCTATCAAACCCTATATTCAAATAATTAGTTGCTCTTCGAATAATATGTCAAAAGGTAAAAACATTAACAAATATCATTCCATCGGAAATCCAGTTCGCACATGCAACTCTTTTGTTTTCATATGGAAACATTGAAAAAAGTCATATATTCCGTACGAATTCTACTATGCCATATATCTCATTATAAGCGTGTATTCATTAGCTATCACACGCTATACTCAGATAATTAGTTGCTCTTCGATTCATATGTCAAAAATCAAAAAGTTCAGATTACCAACAAAAGCCAAAGACACGCTTAGTACAAACAAAAAATTGGGAAATTTGAAAAAGTTCATATACCCCGTACGAATCCCACCAAAACACAGACCTCATTAGAAGCGTATATTCATTAGCTATCATACCCTATACTCAAATAATTAGTTGCTCTTCGATTAATATGTCAAAAAGCAAAATGTTCAGACTGCCAAAAAAAGCCAAAGTCAACCCTAGTACAAACAAAAAATTGAGAACTTCGAAAAAATTTATATATCCCGTACGAATCCCAATAAAAGACATACCTCATTAGAAGCGTATATTCATTAGCTATCATACCCTATACTCAAATAATTAGTTGCTCTTCAATTAATATGTCAAAAAGCAAAATGTTCAGACTGCCAAGAAAAGCAAAACACACGCCTAGTACAGACAAAAAATTGGAAAATTTGAAAAAAAAATCATATATATCTTTCGAATACTACTATAAGACATACCTCATTAGAAGCGTGCATTCATTAGCTATCAAACCCTATATTCAAATAATTAGTTGCTCTTCGAATAATATGTCAAAAGGTAAAAACATTAACAAATATCATTCCATCGGAAATCCAGTTCGCACATGCAACTCTTTTGTTTTCATATGGAAACATTGAAAAAAGTCATATATTCCGTACGAATTCTACTATGATATATATCTCATTATAAGCGTGTATTCATTAGCTATCACACCCTATACTCAGATAATTAGTTGCTCTTCGATTCATATGTCAAAAATCAAAAAGTTCAGATTACCAACAAAAGCCAAAGACACGCTTAGTACAAACAAAAAATTGGGAAATTTGAAAAAGTTCATATACCCCGTACGAATCCCACTAAAACACAGACCTCATTAGAAGCGTATATTCATTAGCTATCATACTCTATACTCAAATAATTAGTTGCTCTTCGATTAATATGTCAAAAAGCAAAATGTTCAGACTGCCAAGAAAAGCAAAACACACGCCTAGTACAGACAAAAAATTGGAAAATTTGAAAAAAAAATCATATATATCTTTCGAATACTACTATAAGACATACCTCATTAGAAGCGTGCATTCATTAGCTATCAAACCCTATATTCAAATAATTAGTTGCTCTTCGAATAATATGTCAAAAGGTAAAAACATTAACAAATATCATTCCATAGGAAATCCAGTTCGCACATGCAACTCTTTTGTTTTCATATGGAAACATTGGAAAAAGTCATATATTCCGTACGAATTCTACTATGCCATATATCTCATTATAAGCGTGTATTCATTAGCTATCACACCCTATACTCAGATAATTAGTTGCTCTTCGATTCATATGTCAAAAATCAAAAAGTTCAGATTACCAACAAAAGCCAAAGACACGCTTAGTACAAACAAAAAATTGGGAAATTTGAAAAAGTTCATATATCCCGTACGAATCCCACTCAAACACAGACCTCATTAGAAGCGTATATTCATTAGCTATCATACCCTATACTCAAATAATTAGTTGCTCTTCGATTAATATGTCAAAAAGCAAAATGTTCAGACTGCCAAGAAAAGCAAAACACACGCCTAGTACAGACAAAAAATTGGAAAATTTGAAAAAAATCATATATCTCTTTCGAATACTACTATAAGACATACCTCATTAGAAGCGTGCATTCATTAGCTATCAAACCCTATATTCAAATAATTAGTTGCTCTTCGATTAATATGTCAAAAGGTAAAAACATTAACAAATATCATTCCATCGGAAATCCAGTTCGCACATGCAACTCTTTTGTTTTCATATGGAAACATTGAAAAAAGTCATATATTCCGTACGAATTCTACTATGCCATATATCTCATTATAAGCGTGTATTCATTAGCTATCACACGCTATACTCAGATAATTAGTTGCTCTTCGATTCATATGTCAAAAATCAAAAAGTTCAGATTACCAACAAAAGCCAAAGACACGCTTAGTACAAACAAAAAATTGGGAAATTTGAAAAAGTTCATATACCCCGTACGAATCCCACCAAAACACAGACCTCATTAGAAGCGTATATTCATTAGCTATCATACCCTATACTCAAATAATTAGTTGCTCTTCGATTAATATGTCAAAAAGCAAAATGTTCAGACTGCCAAAAAAAGCCAAAGTCAACCCTAGTACAAACAAAAAATTGAGAACTTCGAAAAAATTTATATATCCCGTACGAATCCCAATAAAAGACATACCTCATTAGAAGCGTATATTCATTAGCTATCATACCCTATACTCAAATAATTAGTTGCTCTTCAATTAATATGTCAAAAAGCAAAATGTTCAGACTGCCAAGAAAAGCAAAACACACGCCTAGTACAGACAAAAAATTGGAAAATTTGAAAAAAAAATCATATATATCTTTCGAATACTACTATAAGACATACCTCATTAGAAGCGTGCATTCATTAGCTATCAAACCCTATATTCAAATAATTAGTTGCTCTTCGAATAATATGTCAAAAGGTAAAAACATTAACAAATATCATTCCATCGGAAATCCAGTTCGCACATGCAACTCTTTTGTTTTCATATGGAA
Source organism: Cheilosia urbana (assembly GCA_946477585.1). Classification (NCBI taxonomy): domain Eukaryota; kingdom Metazoa; phylum Arthropoda; class Insecta; order Diptera; family Syrphidae; genus Cheilosia; species Cheilosia urbana. The sequence continues at coordinate 9,870,223 of OX297857.1, forward strand.
ACATTGAAAAAAGTCATATATTCCGTACGAATTCTACTATGATATATATCTCATTATAAGCGTGTATTCATTAGCTATCACACCCTATACTCAGATAATTAGTTGCTCTTCGATTCATATGTCAAAAATCAAAAAGTTCAGATTACCAACAAAAGCCAAAGACACGCTTAGTACAAACAAAAAATTGGGAAATTTGAAAAAGTTCATATACCCCGTACGAATCCCACTAAAACACAGACCTCATTAGAAGCGTATATTCATTAGCTATCATACCCTATACTCAAATAATTAGTTGCTCTTCGATTAATATGTCAAAAAGCAAAATGTTCAGACTGCCAAGAAAAGCAAAACACACGCCTAGTACAGACAAAAAATTGGAAAATTTGAAAAAAAAATCATATATATCTTTCGAATACTACTATAAGACATACCTCATTAGAAGCGTGCATTCATTAGCTATCAAACCCTATATTCAAATAATTAGTTGCTCTTCGAATAATATGTCAAAAGGTAAAAACATTAACAAATATCATTCCATAGGAAATCCAGTTCGCACATGCAACTCTTTTGTTTTCATATGGAAACATTGGAAAAAGTCATATATTCCGTACGAATTCTACTATGCCATATATCTCATTATAAGCGTGTATTCATTAGCTATCACACCCTATACTCAGATAATTAGTTGCTCTTCGATTCATATGTCAAAAATCAAAAAGTTCAGATTACCAACAAAAGCCAAAGACACGCTTAGTACAAACAAAAAATTGGGAAATTTGAAAAAGTTCATATATCCCGTACGAATCCCACTCAAACACAGACCTCATTAGAAGCGTATATTCATTAGCTATCATACCCTATACTCAAATAATTAGTTGCTCTTCGATTAATATGTCAAAAAGCAAAATGTTCAGACTGCCAAGAAAAGCAAAACACACGCCTAGTACAGACAAAAAATTGGAAAATTTGAAAAAAATCATATATCTCTTTCGAATACTACTATAAGACATACCTCATTAGAAGCGTGCATTCATTAGCTATCAAACCCTATATTCAAATAATTAGTTGCTCTTCGATTAATATGTCAAAAGGTAAAAACATTAACAAATATCATTCCATCGGAAATCCAGTTCGCACAAGCAACTCTTTTGTTTTCATATGGAAACATTGAAAAAAGTCATATATTCCGTACGAATTCTACTATGCCATATATCTCATTATAAGCGTGTATTCATTAGCTATCACACCCTATACTCAGATAATTAGTTGCTCTTCGATTCATATGTCAAAAATCAAAAAGTTCAGATTACCAACAAAAGCCAAAGACACGCTTAGTACAAACAAAAAATTGGGAAATTTGAAAAAGTTCATATATCCCGTACGAATCCCACTAAAAGACATACCACATTAGAAGCGTATATTCATTAGCTATCATACCCTATACTCAAATAATTAGTTGCTCTTCGATTAATATGTCAAAAAGCAAAATGTTCAGACTGCCAAAAAAAGCCAAAGTCAACCCTAGTACAAACAAAAAATTGAGAACTTCGAAAAAATTTATATATCCCGTACGAATCCCAATAAAAGACATACCTCATTAGAAGCGTATATTCATTAGCTATCATACCCTATACTCAAATAATTAGTTGCTCTTCAATTAATATGTCAAAAAGCAAAATGTTCAGACTGCCAGGAAAAGCAAAACACACGCCTAGTACAGACAAAAAATTGGAAAATTTGAAAAAAATCATATATCTCTTTCGAATACTACTATAAGACATACCTCATTAGAAGCGTGCATTCATTAGCTATCAAACCCTATATTCAAATAATTAGTTGCTCTTCGAATAATATGTCAAAAGGTAAAAACATTAACAAATATCATTCCATCGGAAATCCAGTTCGCACATGCAACTCTTTTGTTTTCATATGGAAACATTGAAAAAAGTCATATATTCCGTACGAATTCTACTATGCCATATATCTCATTATAAGCGTGTATTCATTAGCTATCACACGCTATACTCAGATAATTAGTTGCTCTTCGATTCATATGTCAAAAATCAAAAAGTTCAGATTACCAACAAAAGCCAAAGACACGCTAAGTACAAACAAAAAATTGGGAAATTTGAAAAAGTTCATATACCCCGTACGAATCCCACTAAAACACAGACCTCATTAGAAGCGTATATTCATTAGCTATCATACTCTATACTCAAATAATTAGTTGCTCTTCGATTAATATGTCAAAAAGCAAAATGTTCAGACTGCCAAGAAAAGCAAAACACACGCCTAGTACAGACAAAAAATTGGAAAATTTGAAAAAAATCATATATATCTTTCGAATACTACTATAAGACATACCTCATTAGAAGCGTGCATTCATTAGCTATCAAACCCTATATTCAAATAATTAGTTGCTCTTCGAATAATATGTCAAAAGGTAAAAACATTAACAAATATCATTCCATCGGAAATCCAGTTCGCACATGCAACTCTTTTGTTTTCATATGGAAACATTGAAAAAAGTCATATATTCCGTACGAATTCTACTATGCCATATATCTCATTATAAGCGTGTATTCATTAGCTATCACACCCTATACTCAGATAATTAGTTGCTCTTCGATTCATATGTCAAAAATCAAAAAGTTCAGATTACCAACAAAAGCCAAAGACACGCTTAGTACAAACAAAAAATTGGGAAATTTGAAAAAGTTCATATATCCCGTACGAATCCCACTAAAAGACATACCACATTAGAAGCGTATATTCATTAGCTATCACACCCTATACTCAGATAATTAGTTGCTCTTCGATTCATATGTCAAAAATCAAAAAGTTCAGATTACCAACAAAAGCCAAAGACACGCTTAGTACAAACAAAAAATTGGGAAATTTGAAAAAGTTCATATACCCCGTACGAATCCCACTAAAACACAGACCTCATTAGAAGCGTATATTCATTAGCTATCATACCCTATACTCAAATAATTAGTTGCTCTTCGATTAATATGTCAAAAAGCAAAATGTTCAGACTGCCAAGAAAAGCAAAACACACGCCTAGTACAGACAAAAAATTGGAAAATTTAAAAAAAATCATATATCTCTTTCGAATACTACTATAAGACATACCTCATTAGAAGCGTGCATTCATTAGCTATCAAATCCTATATTCAAATAATTAGTTGCTCTTCGATTAATATGTCAAAAGGTAAAAACATTAACAAATATCATTCCATCGGAAATCCAGTTCGCACATGCAACTCTTTTGTTTTCATATGGAAACATTGAAAAAAGTCATATATTCCGTACGAATTCTACTATGCCATATATCTCATTATAAGCGTGTACTCATTAGCTATCACACCCTATACTCAGATAATTAGTTGCTCTTCGATTCATATGTCAAAAATCAAAAAGTTCAGATTACCAACAAAAGCCAAAGACACGCTTAGTACAAACAAAAAATTGGGAAATTTGAAAAAGTTCATATATCCCGTACGAATCCCACTAAAAGACAGACCTCATTAGAAGCGTATATTCATTAGCTATCATACCCTATACTCAAATAATTAGTTGCTCTTCGATTAATATGTCAAAAAGCAAAATGTTCAGACTGCCAAAAAAAGCCAAAGACAACCCTAGTACAAACAAAAAATTGAGAACTTCGAAAAAATTTATATATCCCGTACGAATCCCAATAAAAGACAGACCTCATTAGAAGCGTATATTCATTAGCTATCAAACCCTATATTCAAATAATTAGTTGCTCTTCGATTCATATGTCAAAATCAAAAAGTTCAGATTACCAACAAAAGCCAAAGACACGCTTAGTACAAACAAAAAATTGGGAAATTTGAAAAAGTTCATATATCCCGTACGAATCCCACTAAAACACATACCTCATTAGAAGCGTATATTCATTAACTATCATACCCTGTACTCAAATAATTAGTTGCTCTTCGATTAATATGTCAAAAAGCAAAATGTTCAGACTGCCAAAAAGAGCAAAACACACGCCTAGTACAGACAAAAAATTGGAAAATTAGAAAAAAATCATATATCTCTTTCGAATACTACTATTAGACATACCTCATTAGAAGTGTGCATTCATTAGCGATCAAACCCTATATTCAAATAATTAGTTGCTCTTCGACTAATATGTCAAAAGGTAAAAATATTAACAAATATCATTCCATCGGAAATCCAGTTCGCACATGCAACTCTTTTGTTTTCATATGGAAACATTGAAAAAAGTCATATATTCCGTATGAATTCTACTATGCCATATATCTCATTATAAGCGTGTATTCATTAGCTATCACACTCTATACTCAGATAATTAGTTGCTCTTCGATTCATATGTCAAAAATCAAAAAGTTCAGATTACCAACAAAAGCCAAAGACACGCTTAGTACAAACAAAAAATTGGGAAATTTGAAAAAGTTCATATATCCCGTACGAATCCCACTAAAAGACATATCTCATTAGAAGCGTATATTCATTAGCTATCATACCCTATACTCAAATATTTAGTTGCTTAGAAAAAACTTAGAAAAGCTCTGAACAACCTGTCACAAAGTATGCATCAAATTTACAATGTTGTTAATCGTTGCCTACCAATTTATATAAACCCTGAAAGTTTGAAACAACCCTACGTCCAAGTTTTATTAACCCTGAACGTATGCATTGATTGTAACTTTGAAATATCTAAATATGTACCGGCTGAGTAAAAATGGGTCGGGTACAACCATTGAGTTTATATACAGCACCCTTTTGTAATTAAGAAAGGTTAGCTACCTGCGTTAATGACCATGCAGACGGGTATCTATAAATACCAAGAGCAGGGAGTAGAATAGGATCAGTACACGAGTATATGTTATATAGTTAAGTGATGTAAATAAATAATATTTGTTTAAGTGAACTTCCTATTTTTATTTGGATTAACAAATTTCATAGTGAGCTACGGCAATCATCGCTATACATATTTCGCACCTAGCGCCATCTATATCTCAAACATTAAACTGAACCCTTACTTTCTTACTACTCACCATTATCGTTCGAATTGTAATCTATGGTACCTATTTAATATGGGAAATAAGTGGTACCATATTTTAAGACAATGTGTGTTCGAAGTTATTGTGGCCATTGCTTTTTTGATTTGGTTTCTTAAATTTTTATCTGAAATTTCAGATTTCTGCTGCCAAATCGAACATGAAATCCGAATTTTATTGGTTCTTGTGTGTATTGATTTGGCCATAGAAATTTCTTTTTTTACATTTTGTGAAATGGAGTAGGTTCTACAAAGCCTTATTTTAACTTATGGATGGATGAATCTTTTTTTGAATTTTTGTCTTTTATTTTCTGAAATTGTCTAACGTTGGAAATTCGCCCGAATTTTTTACTTTATTTATTTTCTCAAGTTCTCTGAAAATGTCAATTTTTTAATGGAGCAGGTTCTACAAAGCCTTATTTTAACTTATGGGTGGATGAATCTTTTTTTGAATTTTTGTCTTTTATTTTCTGAAATTGTCTAACGTTGAAAATTCGCCCGAATTTTGTACTTTTATTTTCTGAAATTCTCTGAAGCTAAAGCCATTTTTTTTCAAATTAAAACAATCAGAAACCTTCAATCGTGTTTATTTTAAAAATAATGACAAAAAAAGCTCAAAAATTTATAATTTGATACATTTTCAATGAATTTTCATCCCCATCCATATTTCGCACCTAGTGCCATCTATATCTCAAACATTAAACTGAACCCTTACTTTCTTACTACTCACACTTATCGTTCGAATTGTAATCTATAGTAACTATTTAATGTGGGAAATAAGGGGTACCATATTTTAAGACAATGTGTGTTCGAAGTTATTGTGGCCATTGCTTTTTTGATTTGGTTTTTTTAATTTTTATCTGAAATTTCAGATTTCTGCTGCCAAATCGAACATGAAATCCGAATTTTATTGGTTCTTGTGTGTATTGATTTGGCCATAGAAATTCCTTTTTTTACATTTTGTAAAATGGAGTAGGTTCTACCAAGCCTTATTTTAACTTAAGCTATGATTAGACTGAATGCCAATTATGCATATGAATGCCAACAGGCAAATGACCAGATTAGCTGTCAAATGACCAAAATGCCAAGATTATCGAAACTGACCAATATGGTCATATTTGCCTTGGTGGTCATTTGAGGCATTTCCTATTTTTTCATTTCATATTTGTTATTTTTCCAGAAAAAAGAGAACGAAAATGAAAATAAATCACAATCCCACGAACTAAAAAACCGATGACAACAAAATAATTCTTGTTCCATCAAAAATGCCAGCAATGCCACAACGAAATTTCAATAAAGTGCATATGGGCATATAGGGTTTATGCTGGCATTCGTGCTTATTGTCCGATTACACTATATGCTATTTGAGCATTTTTATCTGTCAAAATTAGCGTGGTCATATGTGGCATTTAGGTCATTAGGGCATATGAGATATGCCCATTACACTGTATGACCATATTTTGACAGGAGAACTGTCAGAAATTGGCATTTTATGACCACTTGGCGTACCGTCTAATCTTACCTTTATGGATGGATGAATCTTTTTTTGAATTTTTGTCTTTTATTTTCTGAAATTGTCTAACGTTGAAAATTCGCCCGAATTTTGTACTTTTATTTTCTGAAATTCTCTGAAGCTAAAGCCATTTTTTTTTTTTCAAATTAAAACAATCAGAAACCTTCAATCGTGTTTATTTTAAAAATAATGACAAAAAAAAGCTGAAAAATTTATAATTTGATACATTTTCAATGAATTTTCATCCCCATCCATATGTGGCGAATACCAGCCATTGTATAATATAATACCTCTAAATTCCGTAGCTGAGGAATTGGCGCCACCGGCATCACAAGGATAATGTAGGCAATGCTTAAAACTAATTAAGGTACTTGGTGATTTGGCAGCACCCTTTTGTAATTAAGAAAGGTTAGCTACCTGCGTTAATGACCATGCAGACGGGTATCTATAAATACCAAGAGCAGGGAGTAGAATAGGATCAGTACACGAGTATATGTTATATAGTTAAGTGATGTAAATAAATAATATTTGTTTAAGTGAACTTCCTATTTTTATTTGGATTAACAAATTTCATAGTGAGCTACGGCAATCATCGCTATAAATGGTGACCCCGACGTGATCTGTATAAAAATAGTTTTCATATACTTAATTTAACGGGCAAGTGCATGTCATACAATCTCCGAACGAGGAAAGGACGCAAACTAGTGTTCACCGATCCTGAAACGTCTGACGAAGACGAAGGTAGATCCATTCCAGCACGAAACCAGGATAGCAAAATGCTCAACCCAGAAGATACCGCCAACAGCGACCTGATTAAAGAGTTGCGCGATCAATTACAGAAGGCAAACGAGGCGATCGCTTTGCTTAAAAAATCACAACTCACGCAGTCGCTATCTTCAGCAATGTCAAAAATAACGATTACATCCTCTACGGAATCAAAGCAAGTTCCTGTTAGCGAAGGCCCTGCGATGCGAAGCCCTATGCAGCGAATTCTACTGCCGAAATTCAATCCGCAATACCCGCAGCTGTGGCTGACACAAGTAGAAATGGCTTTTCAACTGTATGGAATAAATGACGATGAGGAACGCTATGCCAACCTATTGGTTAGTTTGGAGGGAGACGCTTTGCGAGCTGTGGGAGACGTTGTAAACAACCCACCTGGATTAAACAAATTCCTTGCACTCAAAGAGCGTCTAGTACACCATTTCGCTCCAACACCGGAATCCCAGTTGCGACGCATGCTTCGAGGTGAGGATATGTCCGGCAAGAAGCCATCAGCCATACTCGCACACATGAGGCATCTTGCTGATGGACGATGTGACTCATCAATTATGCGGACACTGTTCTTCGACCGACTTCCGGAGGGCATTTGTACTGTTTTGTTAGCAACGGGTCAGGATGACTTGGACAAACTTGCCGAAGTGGGAGATAAAATTTTCGACATGTCCAGCTCACATCTGGACACTTTATCACATTCGACATCGTTGCCAGCAGGATCACAAGTGCAGACGATTTCGAAAAACAATACTGCAACAGCGTTGGAGGAAATCAAGAAGGTGGTGGATGCATTGCGCAGAGAAGTCCAAGCTCTTAAGATAGCTAATCAGCAACGCAGCAGGTCAACATCACGCAACAGATCGGTTAGCAGAAAACGAAGTACCGAGGCGGATGAATTGTGCTATTTTCACAAGAAGTTCGGGGAGAAAGCACTCAAATGCAAGACGGGCTGTCCAAAGTGGACGGAAAACTAAAGTCGCCGTCGGGCGTACAGGCGGTCGCCCACGGCAGTAACGAAAACGAACGTCACCGTCTGCAAATTACCGACAGAAGTAGCGGAATATCGTACCTAATCGATACGGGTGCTGATATTTCCGTCCTGCCCAAGAAGTACGCCAACAAAAATATACGGATATCATCACAACTTTACGCGGCCAACGGTGGTACTATACAAACGTATGGAACTAAAACAATGGTACTGGACCTGGGACTTCGTCGAGAATTTTCTTGGATTTTTACCATCGCTGATGTCAAACAAGCGATCATCGGTGCCGACTTCATACACCACTTCGACTTGACCATCCGGTTAAGTCACAAGATGCTCAGCGACAACATCACTGATCTCTCCATTCGAGGTAAAATAATTAAAAGTTCTCATCCAACTCTAAGGACGATCGACGAAACAAACCGTTTTGCTGATATCCTGAAGGACTTCGTGGACATAACACTCAACAAGAACAGCAATGCTCACGAACACCATGTCCAGCATCACATAATTGTCAGGGGACATCCAGTTGCGGAACGAGTTCGGCGGCTTGCCGGCGAAAAACTCAAAGCAGCGAAGGACGAGTTCCAGGACATGATGCAACAAGGAATCTGTCAGCCATCCAAAAGTGAGTGGGCATCTCCTCTTCAAATGGTGCAGAAGAAATCCGGTGGCTGGAGGCCGTGTGGTGACTACCGTCGCCTCAACAAAATCACAGTTCCGGACAGGTATCCTATTCCACACCTCCGGGATTTCAGTCAGCAACTAGCTGATTGCACCATCTTTACAACGCTGGACTTGAAGAGCGCGTATCACCAGATACCACTTGCACCGGAGGATCGACCAAAGACGGCTGTGATAACACCTTTCGGGTTATTTGAGTTCAACGTCATGACGTTTGGCTTGTGCAACGCGGCACAAACTATGCAACGTTTTATGGACACAGTGCTGAGAGGACTTCATTTTTGTTTCTGCTTCATTGATGACATACTCATTGCATCTGCCAACGAAGAAGAACATCGACAACACTTACGCATCATATTCGGCAAACTTCAGCAATTTGGTTTGGTCATCAACATATCGAAGTGCTTCTTCGGATGTTCTGAGGTTAAATACTTGGGATACACTGTCAACAAGGCAGGCATAAAACCTCCCACGGACCGAGTGGAGGCATTAGTCAATTACCCAAAACCTCTGACGATGGACAAGCTGCGGAAGTTCCTAGGATCATGGAATTTTTATCGAAGCTGTATGCCCGGTGCTGCTACTACACAAGCCCCTCTAGTCAACTTGACAGTCGGAGCAAAGAAAGGCGACAAGCAACCAATTCTGTGGACACCTGAAACAGACAGGGCATTTGAAGAATGCAAAGCTAAGTTGAGGGACTCTGTTCAACTGGCTCATCCACACGCAGATGTGCCTCTAGTGCTACGATGTGACGCCTCGGATATCGCAATTGGAGCTGTTCTAGATCAGCGCATCGGAGATCAACTCCAGCCACTTGGTTTCTTTTCAAAAAAACTAAGCCCGAGAGAAACCAGGTACAAAGTGTACGACAGAGAGCTGCTAGCGATCTACAGAGCAGTGAGGTATTTCCGACATTTGATCGAAGGTCGTGAGATCATCATCTTAACCGACCATAAACCGCTGGTGTACGCATTCGATCAGAAGTCAGACCACGCATGTGATCGTGTCGCCCGACAACTGGAGGAAATTGGTCGCTTCACAACAAGAATCGAGCATGTTTCGGGAGCGGAGAATGTTGTGGCAGACGCATATTCTCGCATTGAAACTATCAACATGCCGGTAATGATCAGCACGACTGAATTGGCTCAGATGCAGAGAGAGGACGACGAACTGAAGCTTCTTCTTGCAACTCCAGAAAAGTATTCACTAAAGCTCCGAGGATTACGAATCGACGACACTGACGTCATTGTGTATTGCGACGTTGGAGGCACGGACATCCGCCCATATGTGCCAAGAACTCTACCGGGAAAGTTTTCAACAACACACATGAACTTTCTCATCCCAGCGGACGAGCAACAAAACAACAGATCGCCAAGAAATTCGTATGGCCAAATATGTGTAAGGACATACTAGCGTGGGCCAGATCATGCATGCAATGTCAACGAAGTAAAGTAAGCAGACATATCAAAAATACTCCACAGCATATTCCGATTCCTAGTGGCAGATTCCAGCATGTGCACATCGATATTGTCATAATGCCACTGGTACATAACTACAGGTACCTACTGACGATGATCGACCGCTTCACAAGATGGCCAGAGGCGATACCACTCAAGGATATCACGGCAGAGACGATAGTTAAAACATTTTTCGACAACTGGGTATGCAGATTTGGTGCCCCAAAAACCATAACCACCGATAGAGGATCTCAATTCGAATCTTCTTTGTTCGATGCATTGGCTAAACTCATCGGAAGCACACACATCAGGACAACAGCCTACCATCCAGCATCCAACGGTATGATCGAGCGTTGGCACAGGTCGCTGAAATCATCAATCAAGTGCCAAGAGACGACGGACTGGATAAGTGTCCTTTCGACAGTTTTGTTAGGACTACGCACCAGCTTTAAGGAAGACATCAAATCAACCGCCGCAGAACTCATCTACGGGACAGTACTCAGATTGCCTGGCGAATTCTTTATACATGAAGAAGTGACATCAGAGCCCCAGATCTTCGTTGAAACGTTCCGAGAACATATGCGGCAATTGAAGTCGACACCTTCAGCACATCACTGCCACAAGAAAACATTTGTGCACAAAAAACTCTACAGCTGTACTCATGTTTTTGTCAGGGTTGACTCAGTTCAGAAACCATGTGAGCAGCCGTATGATGGACCATATGAAATTCTTGAACGTATTTCGGACTACGTGTTCAAAATAAACGTTGATGGAAAACCAACAACCATATCCACAGAGCGACTAAAACCGGCATTCTACGAAAACTTTGCCGAGGCTACACCCACAACCCGTCCACTGCAACAGGAGTCATGGCCAATGACACAAACCGATAGCAATTCCTCAACAACAGAATCCAGATCATCTCAACCTTCAACATCAAGAAGATTGAAGACATATCCAGCAAAGAAAAAACAAATATCTTTTGCGATATAAATGGATTAGCGCTAACACTTGGGGAGGAGTCATGTGGCGAATACCAGCCATTGTATAATATAATATCTCTAAATTCCGTAGCTGAGGAATTGGCGCCACCGGCATCACAAGGATAATGTAGGCAATGCTTAAAACTAATTAAGGTACTTGGTGATTTGGCAGCACCCTTTTGTAATTAAGAAAGGTTAGCTACCTGCGTTAATGACCATGCAGACGGGTATCTATAAATACCAAGAGCAGGGAGTAGAATAGGATCAGTACACGAGTATATGTTATATAGTTAAGTGATGTAAATAAATAATATTTGTTTAAGTGAACTTCCTATTTTTATTTGGATTAACAAATTTCATAGTGAGCTACGGCAATCATCGCTATACATATTTCGCACCTAGCGCCATCTATATCTCAAACATTAAACTGAACCCTTACTTTCTTCCTACTCACCATTATCGTTCGAATTGTAATCTATGGTACCTATTTAATATGGGAAATAAGTGGTAGGTACCATATTTTAAGACAATGTGTGTTCGAAGTTATTGTGGCCATTGCTTTTTTGATTTGGTTTTTTTAATTTTTATTTGAAATTTCAGATTTCTGCTGCCAAATCGAACATGAAATCCAAATTTTATTGGTTCTTGTGTGTATTGATTTGGCCATAGAAATTTCTTTTTTTACATTTTGTGAAATGGAGTAGGTTCTACAAAGCCTTATTTTAACTTACGGATGGATGAATCTTTTTTTGAATTTTTGTCTTTTATTTTCTGAAATTGTCTAACGTTGAAAATTCGCCCGAATTTTTTACTTTATTTATTTTCTCAAGTTCTCTGAAAATGTCAATTTTTTAATGGAGCAGGTTCTACAAAGCCTTATTTTAACTTATGGGTGGATGAATCTTTTTTGAATTTTTTTCTTTTATTTTCTGAAATTGTCTAACGTTGAAAATTCGCCCGAATTTTGTACTATTATTTTCTGAAATTCTCTGAAGCTAAAGCCATTTTTTTTTCAAATTAAAACAATCAGAAACCTTCAATCGTGTTTATTTTAAAAATAATGACAAAAAAAAAGCTGAAAAATTTATAATTTGATACATTTTCAATGAATTTTCATCCCCATCCATATTTCGCACCTAGCGCCATCTATATCTCAAACATTAAACTGAACCCTTACTTTCTTACTACTCACACTTATCGTTCGAATTGTAATCTATAGTAACTATTTAATGTGGGAAATAAGTGGTACCATATTTTAAGACAATGTGTGTTCGAAGTTATTGTGGCCATTGCTTTTTTGATTTGGTTTCTTAAATTTTTATCTGAACTTTCAGATTTCTGCTGCCAAATCGAACATGAAATCCGAATTTTATTGGTTCTTGTGTGTATTGATTTGGCCATAGAAATTTCTTTTTTTACATTTTGTGAAATGGAGTAGGTTCTACAAAGCCTTATTTTAACTTATGGATGGATGAATCTTTTTTTGAATTTTTGTCTTTTATTTTCTGAAATTGTCTAACGTTGGAAATTCGCCCGAATTTTTTACTTTATTTATTTTCTCAAGTTCTCTGAAAATGTCAATTTTTTAATGGAGCAGGTTCTACAAAGCCTTATTTTAACTTATGGGTGGATGAATCTTTTTTGAATTTTTGTCTTTTATTTTCTGAAATTGTCTAACCTTGAAAATTCGCCCGAATTTTGTACTTTTATTTTCTGAAATTCTCTGAAGCTAAAGCCATTTTTTTTTTTTTTCAAATTAAAACAATCAGAAACCTTCAATCGTGTTTATTTTAAAAATAATGACAAAAAAAAGCTGAAAAATTTATAATTTGATACATTTTCAATGAATTTTCATCCCCATCCATATGTGGCGAATACCAGCCATTGTATAATATAATACCTCTAAATTCCGTAGCTGAGGAATTGGCGCCACCGGCATCACAAGGATAATGTAGGCAATGCTTAAAACTAATTAAGGTACTTGGTGATTTGGCAGCACCCTTTTGTAATTAAGAAAGGTTAGCTACCTGCGTTAATGACCATGCAGACGGGTATCTATAAATACCAAGAGCAGGGAGTAGAATAGGATCAGTACACGAGTATATGTTATATAGTTAAGTGATGTAAATAAATAATATTTGTTTAAGTGAACTTCCTATTTTTATTTGGATTAACAAATTTCATAGTGAGCTACGGCAATCATCGCTATAAATGGTGACCCCGACGTGATCTGTATAAAAATAGTTTTCATATACTTAATTTAACGGGCAAGTGCATGTCATACAATCTCCGAACGAGGAAAGGACGCAAACTAGTGTTCACCGATCCTGAAACGTCTGACGAAGACGAAGGTAGATCCATTCCAGCACGAAACCAGGATAGCAAAATGCTCAACCCAGAAGATACCGCCAACAGCGACCTGATTAAAGAGTTGCGCGATCAATTACAGAAGGCAAACGAGGCGATCGCTTTGCTTAAAAAATCACAACTCACGCAGTCGCTATCTTCAGCAATGTCAAAAATAACGATTACATCCTCTACGGAATCAAAGCAAGTTCCTGTTAGCGAAGGCCCTGCGATGCGAAGCCCTATGCAGCGAATTCTACTGCCGAAATTCAATCCGCAATACCCGCAGCTGTGGCTGACACAAGTAGAAATGGCTTTTCAACTGTATGGAATAAATGACGATGAGGAACGCTATGCCAACCTATTGGTTAGTTTGGAGGGAGACGCTTTGCGAGCTGTGGGAGACGTTGTAAACAACCCACCTGGATTAAACAAATTCCTTGCACTCAAAGAGCGTCTAGTACACCATTTCGCTCCAACACCGGAATCCCAGTTGCGACGCATGCTTCGAGGTGAGGATATGTCCGGCAAGAAGCCATCAGCCATACTCGCACACATGAGGCATCTTGCTGATGGACGATGTGACTCATCAATTATGCGGACACTGTTCTTCGACCGACTTCCGGAGGGCATTTGTACTGTTTTGTTAGCAACGGGTCAGGATGACTTGGACAAACTTGCCGAAGTGGGAGATAAAATTTTCGACATGTCCAGCTCACATCTGGACACTTTATCACATTCGACATCGTTGCCAGCAGGATCACAAGTGCAGACGATTTCGAAAAACAATACTGCAACAGCGTTGGAGGAAATCAAGAAGGTGGTGGATGCATTGCGCAGAGAAGTCCAAGCTCTTAAGATAGCTAATCAGCAACGCAGCAGGTCAACATCACGCAACAGATCGGTTAGCAGAAAACGAAGTACCGAGGCGGATGAATTGTGCTATTTTCACAAGAAGTTCGGGGAGAAAGCACTCAAATGCAAGACGGGCTGTCCAAAGTGGACGGAAAACTAAAGTCGCCGTCGGGCGTACAGGCGGTCGCCCACGGCAGTAACGAAAACGAACGTCACCGTCTGCAAATTACCGACAGAAGTAGCGGAATATCGTACCTTATCGATACGGGTGCTGATATTTCCGTCCTGCCCAAGAAGTACGCCAACAAAAATATACGGATATCATCACAACTTTACGCGGCCAACGGTGGTACTATACAAACGTATGGAACTAAAACAATGGTACTGGACCTGGGACTTCGTCGAGAATTTTCTTGGATTTTTACCATCGCTGATGTCAAACAAGCGATCATCGGTGCCGACTTCATACACCACTTCGACTTGACCATCCGGTTAAGTCACAAGATGCTCAGCGACAACATCACTGATCTCTCCATTCGAGGTAAAATAATTAAAAGTTCTCATCCAACTCTAAGGACGATCGACGAAACAAACCGTTTTGCTGATATCCTGAAGGACTTCGTGGACATAACACTCAACAAGAACAGCAATGCTCACGAACACCATGTCCAGCATCACATAATTGTCAGGGGACATCCAGTTGCGGAACGAGTTCGGCGGCTTGCCGGCGAAAAACTCAAAGCAGCGAAGGACGAGTTCCAGGACATGATGCAACAAGGAATCTGTCAGCCATCCAAAAGTGAGTGGGCATCTCCTCTTCAAATGGTGCAGAAGAAATCCGGTGGCTGGAGGCCGTGTGGTGACTACCGTCGCCTCAACAAAATCACAGTTCCGGACAGGTATCCTATTCCACACCTCCGGGATTTCAGTCAGCAACTAGCTGATTGCACCATCTTTACAACGCTGGACTTGAAGAGCGCGTATCACCAGATACCACTTGCACCGGAGGATCGACCAAAGACGGCTGTGATAACACCTTTCGGGTTATTTGAGTTCAACGTCATGACGTTTGGCTTGTGCAACGCGGCACAAACTATGCAACGTTTTATGGACACAGTGCTGAGAGGACTTCATTTTTGTTTCTGCTTCATTGATGACATACTCATTGCATCTGCCAACGAAGAAGAACATCGACAACACTTACGCATCATATTCGGCAAACTTCAGCAATTTGGTTTGGTCATCAACATATCGAAGTGCTTCTTCGGATGTTCTGAGGTTAAATACTTGGGATACACTGTCAACAAGGCAGGCATAAAACCTCCCACGGACCGAGTGGAGGCATTAGTCAATTACCCAAAACCTCTGACGATGGACAAGCTGCGGAAGTTCCTAGGATCATGGAATTTTTATCGAAGCTGTATGCCCGGTGCTGCTACTACACAAGCCCCTCTAGTCAACTTGACAGTCGGAGCAAAGAAAGGCGACAAGCAACCAATTCTGTGGACACCTGAAACAGACAGGGCATTTGAAGAATGCAAAGCTAAGTTGAGGGACTCTGTTCAACTGGCTCATCCACACGCAGATGTGCCTCTAGTGCTACGATGTGACGCCTCGGATATCGCAATTGGAGCTGTTCTAGATCAGCGCATCGGAGATCAACTCCAGCCACTTGGTTTCTTTTCAAAAAAACTAAGCCCGAGAGAAACCAGGTACAAAGTGTACGACAGAGAGCTGCTAGCGATCTACAGAGCAGTGAGGTATTTCCGACATTTGATCGAAGGTCGTGAGATCATCATCTTAACCGACCATAAACCGCTGGTGTACGCATTCGATCAGAAGTCAGACCACGCATGTGATCGTGTCGCCCGACAACTGGAGGAAATTGGTCGCTTCACAACAAGAATCGAGCATGTTTCGGGAGCGGAGAATGTTGTGGCAGACGCATATTCTCGCATTGAAACTATCAACATGCCGGTAATGATCAGCACGACTGAATTGGCTCAGATGCAGAGAGAGGACGACGAACTGAAGCTTCTTCTTGCAACTCCAGAAAAGTATTCACTAAAGCTCCGAGGATTACGAATCGACGACACTGACGTCATTGTGTATTGCGACGTTGGAGGCACGGACATCCGCCCATATGTGCCAAGAACTCTACGCAGGAAAGTTTTCAACAACACACATGAACTTTCTCATCCCAGCGGACGAGCAACAAAACAACAGATCGCCAAGAAATTCGTATGGCCAAATATGTGTAAGGACATACTAGCGTGGGCCAGATCATGCATGCAATGTCAACGAAGTAAAGTAAGCAGACATATCAAAAATACTCCACAGCATATTCCGATTCCTATACTCTGTCCAAGAAAAATTGTCAGTACAGGGAAGATAGGATGTTTGCCTCTCAGTCTGGTTGCAATGACTTACATAAATCGGTCCCTTTTTAAAGCTCTTACAGGGCTGCCGTAGTGTGTATGATAATTCACCATAACTCAGAGAGCAATACTGTTAGGGTTACCATCTACCAATTTAGCCAGGTCTCATCAGTAAAATAAATCTTTCTTTTCTCTTCGTAGATATCTTCGTCTCCGATAAATAACGTCACTTTTTTCCAAAAACAAATTCTTTCGCTAACGTTTGACGAATTTAAGTCCAAGATCTTTTTGCAATATTATATGCAAGGTTGAGCTGCTTAGTTTTGTTATATTTTCACTTTTTTGTACTTCCAATTATATCTTGACTAGCGTTGGAAGGTCATTATCCATAAAAAACTGATGGACTATCCGCCTAATCGCACATTTGCCCAAATCATCCACCTTGCTCTTGATACCGGAATTATATTTCTTCTTTGGTGGTGAATTGTGGCCTTCAATTGCAGTTTCCCTTAAAAGCCTGTATACAGTTTGTTCCGTAACAGGAAAAACAGTAGCCGCATTTCCTACGGCTTCCGATTTACTTTTAAAAAGGCCATAGAATTTTTCAGTTGCAACAACAATTTGTTGTTTCTTTTCTAGACTTATATCCTTTGAAGACTTTGTAGCCATGTTTCTGTTTATTCATATGCACAATAAAGTTAACCACTTGCTTAGATGCACTATCCGCGATTGAGATAACAACCATTGTTTCCACCTTATACACACAAACAGGCAATTAGAATACAATATTATATAACCACGACACAATGTCATATTCCTAAACAGATCGTAAAAGGACTGCAGTTGTGCGACTCTACATACGTTTTTTAATATAGACATATATACCTACCTAGATTACATATTTTTGTTAAAAGAACTATTACCCGTCAATGCAGAACTTCGCGGAAACAGTAGCAAAAAAAGGATCATAAAATTTCAAGGCATTTTCTTTACTGGAGAGGAGTGACCGGATGTGGTAAAACCCACCGACCGAAAATAAACAGTATAGGTCTACCTGCTTCATCATTTTGATATTTCAGTGTGAAAAATATGCTCTACAAAGTGAAATATGAATTTATACCTACCAAAACATGCAGAAATATACCCTAACGAATAAGGCTGTAAATTTGTACTTAGTTTTCTATAATAAAATATTTAATCAAATTTTATCCCTTAAAATAACATGCTTTTGCATGAATCCGGTTGAGTTGCCCTAGTAATCATTATTAATTTATTGCAATATCTCTACAACGCACATATGATCACTTGTTGCGTTAATGAAATGAATGCATTAAAATACCTCACGAATAAACATTATTTCTAAAAGACAACATTCAAAAATATGTTTTAACTGAATATTATTGGATCTTTCAGAAATACAAACAAATTAAAACCGAATGGCAGCACCCCAAATAATATGCCGCTCTCAAAAGCTCCAAAAAGCACCAAAACCGAAAGTTCTTTGACAAAATTCAAAGAAAAACCCTTAATGATATGCTAAAATTGTCATATGGTAACACTTCTCTGATGTGCTTCAGTCACTCACACTGCTTATTTTGGTTGATGATAACAGCAAGCGAATACACGCGATCGTGCTCATTCTGCCCGCAACTGTGTGGCAGACTGGTTGTGGAGGGATGTATGCGAATTTCAGGAAAATTACAACAACAAAATTCTTTGGAATGCCAGTGGTTTCGTTTTTATTTCAGTGGCAAATCTTGTGTTGCAGTGCCGTGAGAGTACTACAGGCACCACTGGTAGAAAAAAGAGCTTCCCATAAGGCCTGTACTGACAATTTTTCTTGGACAGAGTATAGTGGCAGATTCCAGCATGTGCACATCGATATTGTCATAATGCCACTGGTACATAACTACAGGTACCTACTGACGATGATCGACCGCTTCACAAGATGGCCAGAGGCGATACCACTCAAGGATATCACGGCAGAGACGATAGTTAAAACATTTTTCGACAACTGGGTATGCAGATTTGGTGCCCCAAAAACCATAACCACCGATAGAGGATCTCAATTCGAATCTTCTTTGTTCGATGCATTGGCTAAACTCATCGGAAGCACACACATCAGGACAACAGCCTACCATCCAGCATCCAACGGTATGATCGAGCGTTGGCACAGGTCGCTGAAATCATCAATCAAGTGCCAAGAGACGACGGACTGGATAAGTGTCCTTTCGACAGTTTTGTTAGGACTACGCACCAGCTTTAAGGAAGACATCAAATCAACCGCCGCAGAACTCATCTACGGGACAGTACTCAGATTGCCTGGCGAATTCTTTATACATGAAGAAGTGACATCAGAGCCCCAGATCTTCGTTGAAACGTTCCGAGAACATATGCGGCAATTGAAGTCGACACCTTCAGCACATCACTGCCACAAGAAAACATTTGTGCACAAAACACTCTACAGCTGTACTCATGTTTTTGTCAGGGTTGACTCAGTTCAGAAACCATGTGAGCAGCCGTATGATGGACCATATGAAATTCTTGAACGTATTTCGGACTACGTGTTCAAAATAAACGTTGATGGAAAACCAACAACCATATCCACAGAGCGACTAAAACCGGCATTCTACGAAAACTTTGCCGAGGCTACACCCACAACCCGTCCACTGCAACAGGAGTCATGGCCAATGACACAAACCGATAGCAATTCCTCAACAACAGAATCCAGATCATCTCAACCTTCAACATCAAGAAGATTGAAGACATATCCAGCAAAGAAAAAACAAATATCTTTTGCGATATAAATGGATTAGCGCTAACACTTGGGGAGGAGTCATGTGGCGAATACCAGCCATTGTATAATATAATATCTCTAAATTCCGTAGCTGAGGAATTGGCGCCACCGGCATCACAAGGATAATGTAGGCAATGCTTAAAACTAATTAAGGTACTTGGTGATTTGGCAGCACCCTTTTGTAATTAAGAAAGGTTAGCTACCTGCGTTAATGACCATGCAGACGGGTATCTATAAATACCAAGAGCAGGGAGTAGAATAGGATCAGTACACGAGTATATGTTATATAGTTAAGTGATGTAAATAAATAATATTTGTTTAAGTGAACTTCCTATTTTTATTTGGATTAACAAATTTCATAGTGAGCTACGGCAATCATCGCTATACATATTTCGCACCTAGCGCCATCTATATCTCAAACATTAAACTGAACCCTTACTTTCTTCCTATTCACCATTATCGTTCGAATTGTAATCTATGGTACCTATTTAATATGGGAAATAAGTGGTAGGTACCATATTTTAAGACAATGTGTGTTCGAAGTTATTGTGGCCATTGCTTTTTTGATTTGGTTTTTTTAATTTTTATTTGAAATTTCAGATTTCTGCTGCCAAATCGAACATGAAATCCAAATTTTATTGGTTCTTGTGTGTATTGATTTGGCCATAGAAATTTCTTTTTTTACATTTTGTGAAATGGAGTAGGTTCTACAAAGCCTTATTTTAACTTATGGATGGATGAATCTTTTTTTGAATTTTTGTCTTTTATTTTCTGAAATTGTCTAACGTTGAAAATTCGCCCGAATTTTTTACTTTATTTATTTTCTCAAGTTCTCTGAAAATGTCAATTTTTTAATGGAGCAGGTTCTACAAAGCCTTATTTTAACTTATGGGTGGATGAATCTTTTTTGAATTTTTGTCTTTTATTTTCTGAAATTGTCTAACGTTGAAAATTCGCCCGAATTTTGTACTTTTATTTTCTGAAATTCTCTGAAGCTAAAGCCATTTTTTTTTCAAATTAAAACAATCAGAAACCTTCAATCGTGTTTATTTTAAAAATAATGACAAAAAAAAGCTCAAAAATTTATAATTTGATACATTTTCAATGAATTTTCATCCCCATCCATATTTCGCACCTAGCGCCATCTATATCTCAAACATTAAACTGAACCCTTACTTTCTTACTACTCATCATTATCGTTCGAATTGTAATCTATGGTACCTATTTAATATGGGAAATAAGTGGTACCATATTTTAAGACAATGTGTGTTCGAAGTTATTGTGGCCATTGCTTTTTTGATTTGGTTTTTTTAATTTTTATCTGAAATTTCAGATTTCTGCTGCCAAATCGAACATGAAATCCGAATTTTATTGGTTCTTGTATGTATTGATTTGGCCATAGAAATTCCTTTTTTTACATTTTGTAAAATGGAGTAGGTTCTACCAAGCCTTATTTTAACTTAAGCTATGATTAGACTGAATGCCAATTATGCATATGAATGCCAACAGGCAAATGACCAGATTAGCTGTCAAATGACCAAAATGCCAAGATTATCGAAACTGACCAATATGGTCATATTTGCCTTGGTGGTCATTTGAGGCATTTCCTATTTTTTCATTTCATATTTGTTATTTTTCCAGAAAAAAGAGAACGAAAATGAAAATAAATCACAATCCCACGAACTAAAACACCGATGACAACAAAATAATTCTTGTTCCATCAAAAATGCCAGCAATGCCACAACGAAATTTCAATAAAGTGCATATGGGCATATAGGGTTTATGCTGGCATTCGTGCTTATTGTCCGATTACACTATATGCTATTTGAGCATTTTTATCTGTCAAAATTAGCGTGGTCATATGTGGCATTTAGGTCATTAGGGCATATGAGATATGCCCATTACACTGTATGACCATATTTTGACAGGAGAACTGTCAGAAATTGGCATTTTATGACCACTTGGCGTACCGTCTAATCTTACCCTTATGGATGGATGAATCTTTTTTTGAATTTTTGTCTTTTATTTTCTGAAATTCTCTAACGTTGAAAATTCGCCCGATTTTTTTACTTTATTTATTTTCTCAAATTCTCTGAAAATGTTAATTTTTTTTTTCTAAGAAAATCTTTTTCTTTTAGTTTCATACTTAAATTAAATAAATATTGACTGTTTTGATAGCTCCATTCAGTTACAACAAATATAAAGCATTTCCCACCCCTCTATCTTCTAGCTAGCATTAGATAAAGCAATGACAAAGCAATTCCGAGTTTGTTTTGAGGTATTCGAAGAAATCAACGTATGAATATCTTGAGTCACATTACGCAGTATTTCGAGAAAAAATTGCCGTATGCAGATTTGGAGTCAAAAACAGAACAATACTGCGAAAAACAGTAAAGATACGAGCATGGATTATTTCCAATTCCACAAATTTATTTAGACATTAGAAATTATCAAATTATTTATCAAATTCGCAGTCTCAAAAACAAAAACACAAACCGATTTGTTTGTTAAACAGCGTAACATTTTTTGGTGTTGTTTGGATTTGTAGATCACAGTAGCTCATTTTTTGTAGTACATAGTTAAGGATTTATTCACCAGTAAACCGGATTATTTGATACAGAATCGGGCCCTAAGGACACGATTCAAGAGATTCCTCCCCAAATTGAGATAAAAAAAAGCAAAACAGAGATATCTAACTAGCACTTATCAAACGCTTGCATAATGTCAGACTGACTTGGAGGAGGTGACACTAGTTGTTGTACTTTACTTTCGCTGAGATAGGATGTTTGTTTTAAGTCCTACAACAAAAACAAAAACAAACAAAAATAGACCAATCTTCAGAATTTGATATTTCTGTCGGTGTAGCGGTTGGAATCTTTATTTTTGCATGGACCGAAGTGGAAAAAACCGGGGCGTCCAATAAAAATAAAAATAAAACTTCGGATTAACGTAAGTTTTATTATCTTCACCAGGAAAATGGTAAAATCCCTGGCGAATGTGGCCCTTATCACTCCACATAATACTCGTTTGATGGTAACACTATCCACTAAAGATGAATGTTGTGATTATTGTCTGTCAGTAGCGGAGTTGAAATATAGATGGCGAAAGGTGGGAAATTTGGCTTGGTTTCGGTTGTACGCGGTTAAGTTGTACCCGACCCATTTTTACTCAGCCGGTACATATTTAGATATTTCAAAGTTACAATCAATGCATACGTTCAGGGTTAATAAAACTTGGACGTAGGGTTGTTTCAAACTTTCAGGGTTTATATAAATTGGTAGGCAACGATTAACAACATTGTAAATTTGATGCATACTTTGTGACAGGTTGTTCAGAGCTTTTCTAAGTTTTTTCTAAGCAACTAAATATTTGAGTATAGGGTATGATAGCTAATGAATATACGCTTCTAATGAGATATGTCTTTTAGTGGGATTCGTACGGGATATATGAACTTTTTCAAATTTCCCAATTTTTTGTTTGTACTAAGCGTGTCTTTGGCTTTTGTTGGTAATCTGAACTTTTTGATTTTTGACATATGAATCGAAGAGCAACTAATTATCTGAGTATAGAGTGTGATAGCTAATGAATACACGCTTATAATGAGATATATGGCATAGTAGAATTCGTACGGAATATATGACTTTTTTCAATGTTTCCATATGAAAACAAAAGAGTTGCATGTGCGAACTGGATTTCCGATGGAATGATATTTGTTACTGTTTTTACCTTTTGACATATTATTCGAAGAGCAACTAATTATTTGAATATAGGGTTTGATAGCTAATGAATGCACGCTTCTAATGAGGTATGTCTTATAGTAGTATTAGAAAGAGATATATGATTTTTTTCAAATTTTCCAATTTTTTGTCTGTACTAGGCGTGTGTTTTGCTTTTCTTGGCAGTCTGAACATTTTGCTTTTTGACATATTAATCGAAGAGCAACTAATTATTTGAGTATAGGGTATGATAGCTAATGAATATACGCTTCTAATGAGGTATGTCTTTTATTGGGATTCGTACGGGATATATAAATTTTTTCGAAGTTCTCAATTTTTTGTTTGTACTAGGGTTGTCTTTGGCTTTTTTTGGCAGTCTGAACATTTTGCTTTTTGACATATTAATCGAAGAGCAACTAATTATTTGAGTATAGGGTATGATAGCTAATGAATATACGCTTCTAATGAGGTATGTCTTTTAGTGGGATTCGTACGGGATATATGAACTTTTTCAAATTTCCCAATTTTTTGTTTGTACTAAGCGTGTCTTTGGCTTTTGTTGGTAATCTGAACTTTTTGATTTTTGACATATGAATCGAAGAGCAACTAATTATCTATGTATAGGGTGTGATAGCTAATGAATACACGCTTATAATGAGATATATGGCATAGTAGAATTCGTACGGAATATATGACTTTTTTCAATGTTTCCATATGAAAACAAAAGAGTTGCATGTGCGAACTGGATTTCCGATGGAATGATATTTGTTAATGTTTTTACCTTTTGACATATTAATCGAAGAGCAACTAATTATTTGAATATAGGGTTTGATCGCTAATGAATGCACGCTTCTAATGAGGTATGTCTAATAGTAGTATTCGAAAGAGATATATGATTTTTTTCAAATTTTCCAATTTTTTGTTTGTACTAGGCGTGTGTTTTGCTCTGGCAGTCTGAACATTTTGCTTTTTGACATATTAATCGAAGAGAAACTAATTATTTGAGTACAGGGTATGATAGCTAATGAATATACGCTTCTAATGAGGTATGTGTTTTAGTGGGATTCGTACGGGATATATGAACTTTTTCAAATTTCCCAATTTTTTGTTTGTACTAAGCGTGTCTTTGGCTTTTGTTGGTAATCTGAACTTTTTGATTTTTGACATATGAATCGAAGAGCAACTAATTATCTGAGTATAGGGTGTGATAGCTAATGAATACACGCTTATAATGAGATATATGGCATAGTAGAATTCGTACGGAATATATGACTTTTTTCAATGTTTCCATATGAAAACAAAAGAGTTGCATGTGCGAACTGGATTTCCGATGGAATGATATTTGTTAATGTTTTTACCTTTTGACATATTAGTCGAAGAGCAACTAATTATTTGAATATAGGGTTTGATCGCTAATGAATGCACGCTTCTAATGAGGTATGTCTAATAGTAGTATTCGAAAGAGATATATGATTTTTTTCAAATTTTCCAATTTTTTGTCTGTACTAGGCGTGTGTTTTGCTCTTTTTGGCAGTCTGAACATTTTGCTTTTTGACATATTAATCGAAGAGCAACTAATTATTTGAGTATAAGGTGTGATAGCTAATGAATACGCGCTTCTAAAGAGGTATGTCGTATAGTAGTATTCGAAAGGGATATGTGAATTTTAAGCTTTTCCAAATTTTTATTTTGGTATTATTAGCTTACTTTTTTGGTCTTAAAATTAACTTTTTATTTTTTGACACAGTTAGAGAAAAGCGATGGAGCATTTTTTTATATGAGTTGATAGCTAGTGAATAGGTGTTTATTTGGATGTGCGTGGCTTAGTTGTTTTCGAACGATAACTAATTTTTTTTATTTTTCAAAGTGTTTATTTTCGGTAATTGTGGCTCACCTTTTTTTCCCATTTATAGAAGAGCAACAAAATATTTGATTGAATCTAGTAATAGCCTACGAATATACCCTTCATTTGAGATACGTGATGTAGTTATATTCGTATGGGTTAATTTTTTATGAATTTTTTAATAATTTTCTTGCTTTTCCTTGAAAAACAAAAGAGTTTCATAGCGAACTGACCGTTACAAAAAAACTTAAATTTGAAATTGTGCGCGAACGGCTTGTCCGATTAAAAAAAAAAAAAAAACATTTCCCCAGAGCAATTAAATCAGTGATAGGTATGCGCAAAAAAAATCCTTGAAAAGTCAATGTGGCGGTCCCAGCTTTACCTCCAAGCTAGGACCGCCACAAAATCTCCCACTTCCCGAAGAGCAACTAAATCAGGAATAGAGCAATTAAATAGCAACTAAATAGCAACTAATTCACATATACTTTGTTTGGCGAAATTCCAATGTGGCGGTCCCAGCTTTACCCACGTCTATATCCCACCAACCGTTTACAATAATATATTAAAGTAGAATTTGCTAAATGAGTTTAACTCAGTCGTAAATAAATAGGGAGGTGGTTTTAGTGGGTGGCGGGTCCCACACTACTAGCTTCACTAGTGTCTTTCAAGATTTCCACCGACCCTCGGAAAAAAAAAAATTTATGGATTTCTTATAATTTTTCAGATAAAAGTTCTTTTACCTTTTGATTAAAATTAACGGTTTAAGCCCCAAGATTTTGTCCGGTCCCATTCAGGGAATTTACAAAGACAATTAACATTCAAATATAAATTCTCGTATGCGGATTTACACAATTGCAAATTTCAGTTTTTCCTATCGAATCGGATACTTTGATAGATAAAGGTGCCTATGCGAGAATTTTGCACAATAAGCTGAATTGACAGTTAAAATCAGATCTCCGGTTTGCCTTTTCAGGACAGGGCGAGGGCGTAGATAGCGGAATTCAAGCCCAAAGCTGTATAAGTATAATTTGGAAGTACTAAAATATGTATTTTTGAGAACAGTAAAGACACACTGATAATTAATTTTTTTTTGAAACAAAAAGTTTCAACAACAACATTTATAAATAAATATTTTGCTGTTAAAATATATTTATAACGACTAACCGAAATTGGATTTCGGTTCGCGTTACTATGTTTTGTAGAGCATAAGTCGCTAACCCAAACAGGGCAAAATGGAAATGATAGTGGTATAGAGAATTAGACCCACTAAGTCCTCTGGGGCGGGTGGCCTTCCAACAGAGTTCGTGCATCGACAGATCTGTTAAATTTGGCCCAAAAGATCCAGTCGCCTATCAAGCTTGAATAATTTAGGCTCCGTGAAAATTAATTATTGCCTGCTAAATGAACCTTTCGCAGTGTTGACACGAAAAGAGTTGCGGCTCATCGATGTCTTAACTCAAATCCAATAAGCTGGATCGGATTGCCTTGCAGTAGAAATGTTCAAAGCAGCTTAGACGACTCAATACTGGTGCGCTCCTCAACACACCTGAAAAATGCTGCCAAAAGAAAAAGTGCTTGATGAATATAAAGTTATTATTATGTATGCAGCACGTATAAGGCTCCGATGCCTAACCAGAGTTGTTTGAGGCTGCGTAGAAGTCCGCCATCGACTAGATGATATTCAAATTACACCGGTTAATCAACTGCTGTTATAATCGTAAGTTATTTATAAATATTTATAAATATTTTAAAATAGTGTTAGAATATAATAAAAATATATTAATAGAAATGTTGCTGAAACAATATATATATATAAGGGCTAATCAAAATGGCACTCGGATCGGAAAATTAAAAATTGCCAACCCTTTGTTGTCAAACAAACCAGATCGAAAACGTCCGGCCACTTGGCAGATTTTGTAAATGCAATGACAGCGTCAGATCAAAAGAATAAAATGCTTGAATAATGGAAAAAAAAAATAATAATATTGTTTACATAGACCAAAGAGTTGGTTATCAGTCCAAAAGTTGTCTAAAATATCCTTTTGCCTTAAAAATTCTTATACTTATCTTGTTAAAATTTGTTGAGTTCGAGATAAGACAGTCCGAATCTATGCAAACCCCAACTTTTTTTTAGGCATACGACAGAAAAAAAAAACATCAACAATTGTGAAGTTCGCTGGTAAGTTAAAGCTTTTTTTTTAGGGAGCAGGGAACTTGATCGAATTTTCAAATACAAAAGGATGTCGTATACGTATGATTGATATTATTTTTGTTTCGAACTTGTCGTCAATTATCGGAGCTTCTGAAGTGTTGTTGGCTTAGATACACCTATTGGAAAAGATCTGCTGCGTTGAGTATGATGTCTCCTTTTTTAGTGATCGCTTTGAATTCCCAGAATTATGTTTTTTCCAAAGTCAGAATAGCTTGTTGTCATATAATTGAAATGTTGATCCTCTTAATTGTGAGTGGCAGATCTAATATGTGGTAACCGATTTTTCCTACATATTTTAATTGTTCCTTTGAGGAACGTTTCTAAAACATTACGCGTTGAAGGGTTGAAGCTATCCGATTGTGATTGCTATTTGGAAAACGAAGAGCTCTTGTCAGTTCTCTGTGGTTTTTTAAACGGTTGTAGCTTTTGATACATCATTTGGTATTGGTAGGGTACGAGGATCTATTTATTTTACATAAACACATGGGAAGAAATAATGACTCCGTTTGTTGTGTTTGCATCTTCTTCTCTGGACAGCACCAGCATTCGCGTATCGGAATACCAACCACCTGGTAAGTCAAACTGTTCAGTTTTTTTCTAGTCAATTTGCAAGAAACACAAAATTAATAATCAGACTTCAGGCATGTTAACGATGGGTAGAATTTTTAATCGTCATTTGTCCAATTTCTTCATCTCAGGACCCGCGGCGCAGAC
Organism: Cheilosia urbana; assembly: GCA_946477585.1. Taxonomy (NCBI): domain Eukaryota; kingdom Metazoa; phylum Arthropoda; class Insecta; order Diptera; family Syrphidae; genus Cheilosia; species Cheilosia urbana. Next base: position 9,898,542 of record OX297857.1, read on the forward strand.
CTCTCAAAAATTATCCATTTTCGCCCCTTTTTCCATAAAAAAAACACTCGATTCTATTGAAAAACTCCAAATGCCCATTGTTTAGGTTAGTAAGAACGATCGAGCAAAAAAAGAATGAAAAAAAAGGAAACCATACCCGTTTCAAGTTAACCTATATCTCCACGTTTTTTATTTTAACACTTTTTACATTGACATTTAAAAGAAGAGTAACCACAATAGAATGAGACAAATGCATTGATGTAGGCAAGTTTATACAAACGGAATCTAGTACTTATAACAGGGTGATGATTATTTATAGAATAATAGAATTCGCAATTAAGATATAAATAGTAAGGCAAAAATAATTAAGACTTCGCATAATAATCCAAAACATACTGCCGCCGGCTGAAAGACTCCTAGTCTTTAAGAACAGGAAGTAGTACCACTTTCGTTATCGGACGCAGAAATTCTCCGTGAGCTGTTTTTACGGAAAGCACTCGAGCACATCGATCCTTGCCCTGTATTGACTGCTTCACGATTCCCATAATCCATTTAGATTGTGGCAAATGTTGCTCCTTCAGAATGACCATATCTCCGAACTCAATGTTACGTTTAAGTTGGTTCCATTTCGGCCGATTTTGAAGGGAAGTAAGGTACTCGGAGTGCCAACGCTTCCAAAATCCCTGGGTCATATGTTGAATTTTCTGCCAATTAGAGAGTAAATTAGGATTGCTTTCAGTCAAGGTAGGCTCTGAAATGGATGTTAAAGGACGACCGATTAAAAAATGAGCAGGTGTAAGCGCATCAAAATCATCATCTGAACGAGCACATAGTGGTCGAGAGTTAAGCAAAGCCTCGATACGCGTTAATAAGGTGTAAAACTCCTCGTAGGTAAGTATGTGATCACCAATAACACGTTTAATGTGAAGTTTTACCGACCTTACTCCGGCCTCCCATAACCCTCCGAAATGCGGTGATGATGGTGGAATAAACTTCCACGAGATCCCGTCTCTAGATAAATGATTAGCAATGACTCCCTCCTTGTGTTCGGCTAACAAAAATGAATGCATTTCGGTTATTCTACGATAGGCCCCTCTGAAATTTGTTCCATTGTCCGAAAAAATTATTGTAGGTTTTCCACGTCGGGCAACGAACCGGCTTAAAGCGGCCAAAAATGCATCAGTGGACAGGGTTGGACACGAGTTCCAAATGTATAGCTTTGGTGACGAAGCATACAAAAAGCGAAATGTACGCTTTTATAAAGGTAGGACGACGACCTCGAACTAATCGCAGAGTGATTGGTCCAGCAAAATCAACCCCAACACGATCAAATGGCATTGCAAAATTCACCCGCTCTTCTGGAAGGTTTCCCATTAATTGGGAGCATGTAGTTTTCCGTTGCTTCGCACATATGACACACCCATAGACCAAACCTTGCGAACCAAATTACGGCATCCTAAAATCCAAAATTGTCTCCGCAGGATGCTAAATAATTCCGCAGCTCCTACATGTAAATGCATTTCATGATAATAACGCACAAGAAGAAATACCATTAAATGATTCTTAGGGAGAATAATAGGATGTTTCTTATATTCTGTTAATGAAGAATGCTGGATTCTGCCACCTACTCGGAGTAGTCCGTGAGTATCAGTGAATGGAGTTAGTTTTAAGATTGGCGATTTCTGATAAATAGGCTGAAGCTTTCTAATATTATTTAGCTCCCTCGAAAAGAACATTTTCTGTATCCTCGTGAATATTTTAGCACGCTGTATTTCAAATGTATTTAATGGACTAGGAGTACGTTGAGACGATGACATACGACAATTTACAGCAAAGCGGAAGCAAAAGGAGATTGTACGTATAACCCTCATATACGAAGACGAACGAGACGCAAGATTATCTATTAGATCATCATCTACGCATGTAGCTGCATGTAGAACAGAAATAGCTGAATGTTTGCGCAGTTCTAATAAAGGCTCTGGAAAATCGGTGTCCAATGTGATATTGTTATTGCTGGGCCAATGATCAGATGACTCAGCTAGCCAAGTGGGTCCCCTCCACCACAACTCGAATTCCTTTAACTTGGAAGGTCGGATACCCCGCGAAGCACAATCAGCTGGGTTCGATTTCGAAGGAATATAACTCCAACAAGATGAGGGGATTATTGAGTCTATTTCCGCAACTCGATTTGCAATAAAGTTTGTCCAGCAGCTGGGGTGACCAAGCAACCAGTGAAGAACTATTTGAGAATCACTCCAAGCTTTTATACGCAGTGATTCGTCTTGCAATGAAATCTTCAATTTGGCAAATAGCCGAGCGAGGAGGACAGCGCCACATAACTCCAGACGAGGAATTGTCAACTCTTTTATAGGAGCAACTCTACTTTTTGCGGCAACTAACGAAATTACAAAGGATCCATCTGACACCATACTTCGAGAGTAGATCACAGCTGCATAATCCCTAGTTGATGCATCACAAAATCCATGGTACTCCACATAATGACTATACCAGATACGACGATGTATTTCCAACCCTTGAAGCAGTGGAAGTTCGGATCGAGTACTGAACCAATCTTGTGAAATATCAATAGGAACAATATCATCCCACTTCAGCTTCAAACGCCATAGCTGTTGAAATATGATTTTTAACGCAATGATGCTAGGTGTTAAAAATCCGAGGGGGTCATATACTCGAGATGTGTCCGATAGTATTTGACGTTTAGTACAATTGACTCGATCGGGTAACGAAACTTTGAACAAAAAAGAATCTCTGGAAGGACTCCAAAGTAATCCCAACAGTTTTATGGATTCAAAGAATTCATATCCGAAGGTGGTATGCTCACGAAGGTTTTCAGGAAGTGATTCCAGGAATGTCCGAGAGTTTGAGCTTCATTTTCGCAAATTAAAACCAGCGTCATGCAATAAATCAGTTAACTCCCCATGCAGTACTGGATACTTTTTCGATGAATTAATGGCGAGCTGGCGTAACGTACGGATTGCTAAATATGGAGCACATGATGTTCCGTACGTAACAGTTAAGAGACGATAATGTCGAATTGGTTAAGAGGACGTTGTTCTCCAAAGGATCCTTTGGAAATCGACATGTTTCCTGGCGACACAGATTTGCCGGAACATTTTTTCAATATCCCCGGATATTGTATACCTATGTCGCCGAAAACGCAGAAGAACTGAAAAGAGATCTCGCTGTATAGGAGGACCAATCTCTAGTGTTTCGTTTAAAGAAGGCTTCGCACCGGACTTATAAGAACCGTCAAAAACAACTCGCATTTTTGTTGTTGTACTATCTTCTTTAAACACTGGGTGGTGTGGAAGATAGTACACAGCTGTAGTAGGTTTACTGACATCTTTATTTTCAATTTCCTTCATATGCCCCAGGTTTATGTACTCCGACATAAATGAGCAGTATTTTCTGTGTAGGTCAGGATTTTTCTCAAATCGTCGTTCATTACTAAGCAAACGAAGGAGAGCTCCTGAGAACGAATCGCCATAATCAACCAAGAGATTCGATCGAAATGGTAACTCAACAATAAACCTTCCATCCAACGAACGAGAGTGAGTAGATCCGAAATGTTCTTCTATCTGCGTGTAAGATGAACTAGATACTAATGTATTGCTCACATTTTCTTGAACTTCCCAGAATTTTTGTAATTGCAGATCCAAACCGATGTGATTAAGAACAACATTCAATGTGGTAGATTCGTCATTACTGCAAGTGTCATTAATGTTTCCTCCAAAGACCCAACCAAATATTGTTAATACGGCATCGGGAAAGCCAGTTTTACATCGGACAGGAGCTGATTCAATTATGTTGAAAACAGAATCAACTCCCAAAATTACATCGACGGGGGCCCTTACATTAAATCCAGGATGGGCTAATTTGTCATGTATATGACCAATACTATCCAAGGAATAGTTAAATGATTGTGTAGGTAAAGGTTCAGTCAATTTTGTTAAGATGAATGCATGGATATGAATAGAGCTACGATTGACACGAGAATTAAGTTGAATATAGACTCTTCCACGAGTGCTTCCAGCAATTGAGCCACATTGAGAGGAAAACGTGCATAATGCCGAGTGAGTCCTAACCTTCGAACACACGATTCAGAAATAAATGATGCCTGAGACCCGCTGTCCAGAAGAATTCGACAGGCTTGCAAATGTCTGAGTGAGTCAGGAGCTAATACGAGAGCAGTCGGCAATAAATTGTTAGAAGTGGGTGACGAAAGACGATGGTGATAAGAAGAAATTCCGTTGATGCCAAATTGGCTTGATTATTAGGAGTGGGAAACGAGACCTGATTGTGGTAAAAAGACATTCCCTGGCTAGTAGATGGTAGGCTGGCTTGGTTATCAAAAGACGATGACTCGGTCGATGGTGGTGGATGTACAAGCGTATGATGCCTTCCATTGTATTGTCTACATCGAAATTTCGAGTTACATTTTGCTGACTTATGTCCAGATCGAAGACAATTAAAGCAAACTGAACTTTCTTTAACGAACGATCGTCGTTGTTCCGATCCAAGCGCCAGAAATTGAGGGCAATGCGTTAGCTCATGCTGCTGTTTGCATTTTGTGCAGCCAGGCTTTTCAGCACTTATATGATAGTTTTTCAAGAAATGGGGCTTAGGATTCGTTTTAACCTTTGTTGTATCATGACAAACTTCAATTGAATCACAACGCTGTTCAAGAAAACTAAAAAATGTATCTATAACAGGAAAATCCACCTCGTGAGTAGAATCTGCCCACTTTTGCAGAGTATCACTATCCAATTTTGAACTGATTAGATGGATTAAGATAACATCCCGACTTTCCGCTTCTGGTCCTAATGATTTTAAACCGCGCACCAACTCATCCGCCTGATCTGTCAACTTCCTCAGATTGGTTGCATTAGAAACAGAGGGCAGCTATAGCAATTTTTTAACTAAAGACGATGCAATAAGTCCTTTTTTGTTATACCTGGTCGTCAATTTCTCCCATGCTATCAAATAAGTACTGTCAGAAATCAGAGTATGCTTTAAAAGACCAGCAGCCTCCCCATCAAGAAAACTTTTTAAATAATGAAATTTTTGTGATGATGTCAAATTAGGGTTATTATGGACGCTACTTACAAATAGATCGTGGAATGTGATCCAATCACTGAGGTCACCTGTGAATGTCTTAATGACAATATTTGGCAGCTTCTGATCCACACGTGTTGAGTTTAATGACATCCTCCCCATGAGCTCTGTATGTTGATCCGCCAATTGCTTGAGACTCCTATTTAAATCATCTGTCTCCAACCATGGGCCTTTAATCCTAGCCATTAGTTTCGCCTTCAACTCGAAGTACCTGCTTTCACAATGTGCAAAGTCGTTGTCGTCTATGAAATCTTCGGGATCTTCTATTTTTTCCAGCATTGCCTCTTGAATTTCCTGATATTGTACCCAAGCAGACTCCAATCTCTCTAGCCTCAATTGGCACTCGGTAGTGCTCACATTTTCTGTGATAGAACATACAAAATTTGCAATCCGCGTTATGCTGCCTTTTACCACAGAACGTTTAGCTTTTAGCACTTTCATCTTTGGATTATTTTATTAATATAATCCGGCTCGAAGGACCAAATTTATGTTTAGGTTAGTTAGAACGATCGAGCAAAAAAAGAATGAAAAAAAAGGAAACCACACTCGTTTCAAGTTAACATCGATCTCCACGTTTTTTATTTTAACACTTTTTACATTGACATTTAAAAGAAGAGTAACCACAATAGAATGAGACAAATGCATTGATTTAGGCAAGTTCATACAAACGGAATCTAGTACTTATAACAGGGTGATGATTATTTATAGAATAATAGAATTCGCAATTAAGATATAAATAGTAAGGCAAAAATAATTATGACTTCGCATAATAATCCAAAACACCCATAAAAAGTGAACGCAAATATTCTTGGCTTCCATGTCATATGGTTTTGCTTCATTCCGGAGTGTTCCGTTTTCTCGTTATAACATTGCATTCCGTTTTTATGTATGGATATTCCTTTTATTTATGATCCGTTGTTTTCTTCGTTATTTTTGTTTATTTTTATGAGGACCGTTTTTAAAGTGTCACCTACTTTTTTATGGCGACTTTATCGTTTTGGCCATCGGCAACGCTGCTCTGATGTGTCTGAGCTGAAAAGGAAGCGCGAAGATTTTTTTTATTCTCAGTTGGGGTTCTGCTCTAAAAGAAAAACGCCCGGTGCAACACTGAAATTAAGTGACCGATTCTGGGAGCTTAACTTCTCTTAGCCGGTTAATACCTAGGTCTATGAACTCCTATATTATGTCCCCCCATCGGGTAGGGGACAGAATATACCCGAGGTAGGCATGCCTGTCGTAAGAGGCGACTAAAATCCACACTCCGCCGTGTTACGGAAGTAGCATGCCGGTCCCAAGCCCGGGTAAGGGAGGAGGGTTTGAGGTAACGGTTTAGTCTGTCCTCAGTGAAATCAACTGTTAGTGTATTCTAACCCACAGGAGCTAGTGGTTAACACTCAATTACGCTATGAATGGAGAAACAAAAGGAATTGTCTACTCCAGGTGGTAATGGCAATAGCCATAATCCACCCGTAGTCGGCCGGGGCACGGATTCTGGAGGCCCCAACATTCATACCCGAACCTACAAGCGACTCTTGTGGCTCTATGTCCGATTCACTCGGCAAATTGAGCATGAGACAGGCTGCTGCCCACTGCACTGCCACTGACGGTCAGACTCGGGATATCTTCATGGTTGAACGGGCTCCTGAGGAGGCGGTCCTTGAGCTGCGCCTGTCTAAGGGACAGTGGAAGAGGAAAATGAGGAAGCTGTTGGATCTGCGGCGCAAAGATGCTTTATCTGCTGAAGGCGCTAGCACATCTTTCAGCTCTTCGGCGGTGTCTTTGAAAAGGAACAGGTCGCTGGAGGTCACTCCAACTGAAGCCAACCAACATCTTGGATCGGGCACTGCCTCCTCTTCTGCCGAAACGAAAAGCAAGAAGAAGCGACATAAGCTCGTAAAGAGAATAAACCTCGCTCAAGTCTGTGAGTCTGTACGCGCACGGTCGCCAAATGAAGCCGGTGCTACTAACAGCTATGGAAGTAGTGCTGGTGGGCGGAAACCCGACGTCGCGGTCACACTTACAGGCGTGAGCACCAAACCGACAAGCGACTCTTGTGGCTCTATGTCCGATTCACTCGGCAAATTGAGCATGAGATAGGCTGCTGCCCACTGCACTGCCACTGACGGTAAGACGCGGGATACCTCCATGGTTGAACGGGCTCCTGAAGAGGTGGGCCTTGAGCTGCGCTTGTCTAAGGGATAGCGGAAGAGGAAAATGAGGAAGCTGTTGGATCCGCGGCGCAAAGATGCTGTATCTGCTGAAGGCGCTAGCACATCTTTCAGCTCTTCGGCGGTGTCTTTGAAAAGGAACAGGTCGGTGGAGGTCACTCCAACTAAAGCCAACCAACATCTTGGATCGGGCACTGCCTCCTCTTCTGCCGAACCGAAAAGCAAGAAGAAGCGACTCAAGCGCCTAAAGAGAATAAATCCCGGAGGCGCTCCTATCGCTGGGGCTGCCCGTATTCTGGTAACGAATGATGCAGGTGCTGAAACCAACTCAGGTTGCAGTACCAGCGGACAGAACCTTGTTGTCGCGGATGGCTCTGGTGGTCGGAGTGCTTCTTTTGAACGCAGAACAGCTGAGGTGAGAGATAATAGGCTGTCCTATAAGGATGCTGCTGTCTCCTCTTTGGCAGTTCGTATAGGAAAAGCAGGCAATGATAATAGCATGAGCGATGCAGAGTGCAGACACTGCAAAGCTCATCTTTTGGAGCTTGCCTCGGAAACGAATGCGTGCATCCAGGTTGAGGACTGTGAGTTCAAGGACGAAACCTTCATGGTGAAGACCTCCTCGCAGCAAACCTCTGAATGGGTCAGCAGCATTGTGCCGAAGATCCCTCCCCTTGGGACCACAATTTTTGAGGTCTACAAGCCAACCAAGCTCACGCGCGCTGTCCGCTGGATCCCTGGGTAACTGGGGAAATCGGCGGATGTGCAAGAGCGTTTGCACGCCCAGAACTCTGGTCTCGACACAAAAGCCTGGATTGTCCGTTCTCACAGGCAGAGCAAAAACCGTCACGATGAAGATGGTATCTCTCTGGTTGTGAGCATAGACATGGCCTCTGCCGAGACCATCAAGTCTAGGTACGACATGCGTCCCTATCTGCATCTTGGTAGGATTCGTTTCCATTTCAATGCCAAGTAGTGCAAATAGGCTTGCTGTAAGTAGAACAAAGAATCGCATAACATCCGTCCAGGAACCATGGGTGTGAAAAATTGCATCTGTGGCCTTGGTGAGTTGAGTTGTTTGCACAACGTTCTTAACGCTAGGCTGTCCGATAGACCTTGGACATGTCTTGTTGTATCGAAATCCCTCACGGCAGTTACAATCAAACGGTTCTGTTGCCAAGATTTGGTTGCTGCAACTATTACTTACCATGCAAACGACAGTTGGGAAACCTTTGTCGCCGCATCGGCTTACTTTCCCTATGACTCTTTAACTTCTCCACCACCAAAGGCGGTTGTTGAGCTCGTAGAGTACTGTGAGTCCAAAAAGATAGGTCTTATTTTATGTTGCGATGCTAATGCTCAAAACACTGTTTGGGGCAGCAGCAAATGCAATATACGAGGAGATCGTCTTCTGGACTTCATATTATCGTCTGACATTACCATCAACAATGTGGGTTGTCGACCTACATTTGTTACAGCCAGGAGACAGCAAGTAATTGATGTTACCCTGTCAAACCGGCATTCCAAGACTATCACGAATTGGCGGGGATCACCAGATAGCACTTTGTCAGACCACAGATACATCGAATTTCAAATCTTCTGTGAAGTTTCGCCTTTGCTAGAGAGGAGAAATCCGAGAAAAACAAACTGGGCACGGTTTGGGGAGAAGCTTGGCAACTGTGTTAAAGTTCCGCTCAAACTAAGATCGATACTGGGGAAGAGAGGTCTGCTCAGGATCTGAGTAGCACCCTTATCCGCTGCTTCGAACTAGCGTCTCCAGTTACAAAAAACTCCTGTAGAAAACCGGTACCTTGGTGGAGTACCGAACTGCAGGGAAACGCAGAGAAACGAGGAAGCTTCTTAATCGGTCTTTAAAAACCAACTTGGAAGAAGACTGGAATCTATATCGATCGAAACAAAAAGAATTTAAGAGACTAATTCGTAAATCGAAAAATGGCTCTTATGGGAAATTTTGTGAGGAGGTCGAATCACTAATTGCGACCAACTGGAATCGCTCCAAAAATCTGATGGTACCTAAACTGAGACAAAGACGGAGACTTTCAGTCTCCTGCTGGAGACTCACTTCCCGGGAAATTAGGTTACTACATGCTCTTCAGTGGTACCGGAAACGGTGGCCACTCCTGATCTGTCAAACACCATGCGGCGTAGCTGGTATGTTGCATTCAGAGTAGTGACGGATGAGGCCATCAAATATGCAATTACATCGTTTGATGGTTTCAAGTCACCTGGTCCAGATGGCATTTATCCGGTTATGCTGAAACAAGGTTGTAGTCAGCTGATGCCGACGCTGAAAAGAATTTTCACCGCTAGCTTGGTCTTGTCCTACATACCTTCTCCTTGGCGTATGGTTTAAGTCGTGTTCATACAAAAATAGGTAAGACTGACTAGTGACTACACTCTCGCCAAAAGTTTCAGACCCATAAGTCTGTCCTCCTTCCTGCTGAAAAGTTTGGAGAGACTGGTTGAGCTGCACGTGCGCAATGTCGCTCTTCGATCGCACCCTCTTTCAGAGATGCAACATGCCTATCAGCGCGGAAAATCCTGTTAAACTGCGCTTCAGAACCTTGTTGGTAGAATTGAAAGTGCTCTTGATCGGAAGGAGTACGCGTTTGGCATTTTCGTCGACATTGAGGGGGCTTTTGATAATGCGACTTTTGATAGCATGTGCAATGCAGCCAGACATCATGGTAAAGATGAAACATTGGTGTTGTGGATTAAAGCAATGCTAATGTACAGGACGTTGATTGCCGAGGCGGATTGTGGTAAATGCGTCGTGACAGGGGTTAACAGGGGCTGCCCTCAAGGCGGTGTTCTGTCTCCCCTTTTATGGTGTATGGTAGTTGACTCTCTGCTAACGCTTCTCGATCTTCCTGGAACCTATACTCAAGCATACGCGGATGATGTCGCCGTTCTGTCTGTCGGTTCTGACCTAGGGACTGTCTGCTCTCGGCCTCATAGATCCTTGGGCATGATCGATGGCTGGTGCACAAGAAATGGGCTTTTAGTGAATCCTCTTAAGATGACTGTTGTTCTCTTCACCAGAAGGAGGAAGGTCACTGGTCTGACTCAGCTTGTGTTAAAAGGTGTCACTATTCCGATCTCCGATGAAGTCAAATATCGGGGAGTAATCCTCGATAGAAAGCTTCTTTGGTCCAAGCATGTCGAATCGAAAACGGATAAAGCGCTGTCAACTTTTTGGCAGTGTAAAGGCGTTTTTGGCAAGACATGGGACTTATCTCCTAAAAGGGTCCTTTGGATCTATACGGCAATGGTAAGACCACTCCTCCCATACGCGTCGGTTGTATGGTGGAACAGGCTTTCACGGAAACGTGTTACTGCCTCTTTTGCCAGACTTCAAAGAACGGTTTGTCTCGGCTGCACAGGGGCCTGCCCCAGCACACCGGGCTCCACTCTAGACGCTATGATGACCCCCCCCCCCCCCCCCCTTGATATTATTATCATGGGGTGTACGCTGAAAATCATCTCTCGGTTAAAGAGAGGTGGCTTTTGGTACGACGCGCATTGGAGTTTTGAAGAACTTGTGGGAAAATTATCCTTTGACCCCTGTCTTATGGATATGCCCAGCTCACACTGGTATCCTTGGAAATGAGATAGCTGATTAGCTTGCCAGGCTGGGTTCAGAGGAAGAATTCTTAGGACCTGAACCTGCGTTGGGTCTGCCTTCATCGGTGGTAAAGTCATCCATTGATACTTGGGTTTCTCGCGAACACGAGTGTCGGTGGCGTGGCTGTGCTGGGTGTAGACAGAGCACTTCCTCTGTAGCTGTCCTGCCTTTGCTCGCATCAGGTGGCGGATCTTTGGGGCTGACGTGGTGAGTGCCGAACACCTAAGCTCTTCATCACTGAAGCTCCTTCTCATCTTTCTTCGAAAGACGGGAAAACTGAGTACATAAATGTAAGGTGTCTGTTTGGCAGTACAATGGACCAGTAGTTGTGTCTGAGTGCTCCATCGGATACTAACAACCTCCGACAGAAAAAAGAAAAAAAATGTAAAACACAATTGTGTAGTATTGTTGTCTAAATCATTCCCTAGATATTTAAGAAAAAAATTTAAGAGAAATAAAATAATATAAACGAAAAGCACTCGCGCTTACTAGGCAAAGTAATTTAGTATCCAGCAGCATCTCGAGACTGCGTTTATTTAAAGAATAAAATATGAATTAACACCAATTTGCTTGCCGTCAGAGATCCCATTTAAAGGGTGCATTTTTAAACAAGAAAAGTTAATATTAATGTATGTCTTGTATTTAAAATATATATAGCATGAATCAATCCATATATAGAACACATCCAGTTAACTCAGAACACATAAAACAAAACAAAAATGTATTTAACACTTAGCTTTTACATTTCCCAGTGAAATGTGCCAAAGAGATAACGAATAAATATATAGAAAAAAAATTTAATTTTGCAACTGCATGTCAAAATTTTAAATCAGCAGTAATATTTTTGTGTCCTAATTGTAGTGACATTTAGATAGACATATAGATAGAATGCGACATCGATAAGAGACGAACAGAATGTACCCACAGTAAGATTTTTTTTAATTGTCGCAGGTGTAGTTGCCATCGGGGAATCCCTTAAAGCCACTGTCATCAGATATGGATAGAGTTGCTGTTGTTGAAGTTTCTGTGCATGTCCTGGTCGGCCGATTTGTGGGATTTCTAGTAATTCTTTTAGATTAAGCGACTCCAATAGCTATCCTTGATAATAACTTAGGATCCTTCTTACGATTATTGTTAGCTGCATCCTTAAGTTGCTTCGGCATCGGATGCTTAGACTTGATATTAAAGCGAAATGGGCTTTTAGTGAATCCTCTTAAGACGACTGTTGTTCTCTTCACCAGAAGGAGGAAGGTCACTGGTCTGACTCAGCTTGTGTTAAAAGGTGTCACTATTCCGATCTCCGATGAAGTCAAATATCGGGGAGTAATCCTCGATAGAAAGCTTCTTTGGTCCAAGCATGTCGAATCGAAAACCGATAAAGCGCTGTCAACTTTTTGGCAGTGTAAAGGCGTTTTTGGCAAGACATGGGGCTTATCTCCTAAAAGGGTCCTTTAGGTCTATACGGCAATGGTAAGACCACTCCCCTCATACGCGTCGGTTGTATGGTGGAACAGGCTTTCACGGAAACGTGTTACTGCCTCTTTTGCCAGACTTCAAAGAACGGTTTGTCTCGGCTGCACAGGGGCCTGCCCCAGCACACCGGGCTCCACTCTATACGCTATGATGACCCCCCCCCCCCCTTGATATTATTATCATGGGGTGTACGCTGAAAACCATCTCTCGGTTAAAGAGAGGTGGCTTTTGATACGACGCGCATTGGAGTTTTGAAGAACTTGTGCGAGAATTATCCTTTGACCCCTGTCTTATGGATATGCCCAGTGTATCTTGTTTGGATCCCAGGTCACACTGGTATCCTTGGAAATGAGATAGCTGATAAGCTTGCCAGGCTGGGTTCAGAGGAAGAATTCTTAGGACCTGAACCTGCGTTGGGTCTGCCTTCATCGGTGGTTAAGTCATCCATTGATACTTGGGTTTCTCGCGAACACGAGTGTCGGTGGCGTGGCTGTGCTGGGTGGCTGTGCTGGGTGTAGACAGAGCACTTCCTCTGTAGCTGTCCTGCCTTTGCTCGCATCAGGTGGCGGATCTTTGGGGCTGACGTGGTGAGTGCCTAACATCTAAGCTCTTCATCACTGAAGCTCCTTCTCATCTTTCTTCGAAAGACGGGAAAACTAAGTAGTAGTAGTAGTAGTAGTAGTAGCGACTTTATTAACATCTAATATAATTTTATAATCATTTTGTTCGTATTTACAAATAATGTTGGATAAGTCTTTTATGGTTTGGCTTATGGCCGTCTACCAGATTGACAATTAAGCTCTCATAAACTATACAGTAAACTAGTAACTTTAAATATGTACAATATATTTGTTTTCAAAAATCGCCTTCCAAGATACGAGATCTATAGCGACTCGCAGTTGTGGCATAGTTGTATAAAACTTCCCACCCAAGACTACCGTTCAGTATGTTAATAACCTCATCCTCGTCCAGTAAAGTTCGCCCGAAGTATCTTATACGAAAATCTCTTAAAATTGGGCATCTTCCGATGAAATGGTATACATCCTCCCTCTCATTAAGGTTGCACAAGTCACATAAAATTGGAAGATCAAGACGATGCGGGATAAAATATAGTTTTATTAGTTCACCTCTAAGCTTGAATATTGTGCTTATCATTTCCAGAGAATAGCGGTTAAGTAAGTAAGTGGAAGCGTTTTCAATAAGATTATAGTTCAACCTACTATACACCAGCCTATGTTGCGATGAATGAGCTTCAGATATAAACCTGTCGTACATGTTACTGCCCGCTTTCTTCAGGATGTCGGTAAACATAGATTTCAGCATCGAAAGCTGCATTTCAGCTGAGATATTCAAGCTCACGCCGTAACTAGCTGCTAACTCCTCCCACTTTAGCACCAAGTGGCCTCTTGTTGAAAGTATATGCTTCAGGACAATCCTTGGCAGTCTTCCTTCATCCATCTCCCATATTTTCGCAATGTAATCTGCATGCAGCTTTAGGGTATCTAAAAACAGCGGCGGAACTCCAGTTTCTAAATGCAGCATATAATTCGGAGTACAAGCTGGCAGTCGAAAGATTCGCTTCAGAAAGTACCTAAGGAATTTCTCAACTTCTTCAAAATGACAATAACCCCAAATTTGCGCTCCATACAGCAGTATAGAAGCTGCGGTAGCACGGAAGAGATTGTATTTCGACGTGTGTTCGATATACTTATTGTCAATGCAACGTCCCCAAACTGATGAAACGGCTCTTTTAGCTGCTGCTAGATTAGCTTCAAAGTGTTTTTTCATACTTAGGTTAGATGTAATTAACACACCTAAGTATTTATACTCTTTCACTACTTCAATGCGTACACCCTGATAGGACCATTTTTCGTTACGAGCGTATCTTCCACCACCATTTCTAAAAATCATCATCTTTGATTTCGATAGATTTACAGTTAAATTCCATTGCTTGCAGTAACTTTCAAGACGATTGACAGCTAGCTGCATCCCATCTACTGTCTCCGACAAAAACACTAAATCGTCCGCGAACTTTAACGCTGGTATCCGTACCCCCCCAAATTTGATCCCTCCTCCTACTTCTTCAACTATATCATTTATAAACAAGATGAAGAGCAGTGTGCTTAGGATGCATCCTTGCTTAACACCCATTTGCGATCCAAATTCTTCAGATACAGAATCTCCGTTCCAAACGTACGCCACGTTGTTCTTATACATCTCTGTTAGCACATTTATTATTTTGCTTGACAATCCAATTTTGTACAGCTTATAAAATAGAGCTTCACGTGCTATGGAGTCAAAGGCTGCGCGAAAGTCAACAAAGAAGACATATAGTTTCTTATGGTTCTGTTTAAAAGTCTCGGCAATGTTTGTAAGCGTAAAAATGTGATCCAGTGTTGAATAATGCTTCCTGAACCCTGCCTGGTATTCATTTAAAATCTTGTTGTTTGTAATCCATTGCGTAAGCCTATTAAAGATCACAGCACTAAATAGTTTCACCGAAGTATTCAGAAAGGAAATGCCTCTGTAGTTAGCTGGATTATCTAGGTCACCTTTTTTATGTAGTGGGAAGATTATTGCTCTTTTAAAGCTTTCTGGAACATTGGCTGTTTCGAAAATTCTGTTAAATTCGTTAGTAAGTGCAATGAGAAATTCTGTGGAACTGTTCTTATAAAACTCGAAAGAAATCCGATCGTCTCCTGGAGCTTTTCTCGGTTTAGATAAATCAACTGCACTTTTCACTTCAGCTAAGGTAAATGGTGCATCTAAAAACACGTCTGTTAAATATGGGGCTGCATATTGCGGTAATGGAGAAAATTGCGGAATATTAAGTAAATTTTTAAAATATTCTCTCAGCTCTGCGGCTGGCAATGTTGACGAAATCATATTAGTTCTGCCAGTAACGATTTTGGCCGCTTTCCAGAAGTCTGCCGAAGATTTTGAACTATTAAGAACTGCTATGGTCTGCTGGTCAAATTGTTTCCTTTTTACTGCGCAAAGGCACTTGAAATATTTATTTGCTTCAGCATAAAGTTTTTTGGAGGAGTTGGTGTTATATGTCCTTAATCGCCTTAGTAATGCAAATGATCTATTTCTCGCCTTCAGACAGTCAATATCGAACCATTTCTGCCTACTGACTAGAGCACGTCTTGTATTAGCATTAGACGGGGCAGCTCTTTTAATCATTTGGGTAAGGTCGTCGATATGTGGAGCTGTGTTCTGTTCGCTCAGGCTCGAAAGCTCGGTGTTCAATTTGTTTTGGTAAGAGGAACTAAATCTGTCATTCCAAACCAACTTCGGCAGAAGAGCCAGCGGCTTTGAGGATGCTGCAACTCCTGCGTTCAAAACAGTACATGATATTTCTACTGGCATATGGTCGGAAAATGTTTGAGCAGCTATTGAAAAATCGTTGACGATTGAGTTCCAACTCCCGGATATAAAGCAGTAATCTATAACAGAGCACGATATCCCACGGACGAAAGTTAGTTCCCCATCTTTATCACCTCTACAGCTTCCGTTCAATATCTTACAGTCGTACGCATCAGCTAATTCCATAATCTTCGCTCCCTTTCCATCGCAAAATTCATCTTTAGATCTCCGAGATGCGTTTACAATTGATGACACATTGCCACTTGAAAAGTTATTTTGGGATAGTCCTATCCTTGCGTTAAAGTCGCCCGCAAGCAGAAGATCCGTCGATCTTAAGGTCTGAAGAGTATCAGAGAGTCTGTCATAATCACGCCTCCAGTGGCTGCAGTTTAAATAGATAGGCACTATGCAGAGGGTTTCTCCATTGGTCCTTACATCGAGAACGTATGATCCTTCCACCAATTTGAAATTTATATTGACCACTTTAAGAGATTTTCGATAACCTAGCAATTCACCACCGCTTCCTCTTCCAAATACATTTATCTTAACTGCTGGTATCCATTTTGTTTCGAAATCCTTAAATATATTACTAAATCTACATTCTTCGCTGGCTAATACATGTGTTTCATAAAGCATAAATACATCAAAACTTTTAATATAATTGAAAAAATTCGGAAAAAATAATTTGTTTTTTAAGCCTGAGACATTATAGCTTAAAATGTTAAACGACAATTTTTCATGGTTTTCAATTTCATTTCTACTGTAAACTTCATTCTCATTGACAAACATTTTTCTATTTTTTATTTTATTTCGGCAGACGGCATTAGTACTAAAAACTAGGATGAGACGACAAAAACGAGGAACTGCTACTTCTTGTGTTTCCACCCAATGTATTTCCACCTTCAGTATTTATATTTCTGACAGCTGCACCTGTCACTGTAGAGCTGCCATCAACGATCTGCTGCAGAAGTGACATCCCACATTCACTGACATAACCCTCACATCGTAGCTTGTTATTGTTGTCAAAATAAAATGTTTTGTCATTAATTTTTAGCTTCAGTCCACTGACTAAGGCTTTCGCATTTTTATTTTTGCTCTCGATATCGGATTTTAACTTCAGCAAACGCTTTCTTCGATTACGTGAAGCTTCAGTGTAGTCCCTGTGCATAATAACCTTGGTGCCTCTTAGTGTTGATGCGTTGTTTAGCACGCGTCGAACGTCGTCTTTCTTGTGCAATTTCACGATGATGTTAGCAACGTTGTTGTTTGCTCGTAAGGCGCGAACGTCAGATACTAACGATGGATCGTCGCTCCCCAGGAGTTGCAGACATAAACTTTTAGCCTTTTCCTCTGGGTTAGTGCCGGTATCCACAGGCATATGCACTACAACATTTCTTTCAATCGCCCTTCTCTCCAACATCTCCACTTTACGTTCCAATGTTGAATAACAAGCTTCCATTGCCTGCAATCTTTGACGTAGTTCAGCGTTGTCTTTTTGCATTGCTTGAATTTCTACGAAAACTCCTTCAACATCCGCTTTAGTTGCAACATTCCTTAATTTTTCATCAAGCAAGGACGCCATGGAACCCTCTATAATGGACTTTAGGTCGCCAATTGACATTTTGCCGACTGCAATTTGATTAGAAGTAGAGGGTCTAACATCCTCCGGTGACGTTTCAAAAATACGACGCTTGCTGCCACTCACTTGCGAATTGTTGTTGGAAATTTTTGGCGGTGTTCTCCGTATTCCTCCAACCATTATGCCCCAAGTCAATTGCAAATTATCAAGTATGTGCTTTATAAAAAGGCGACTCACCAAGAAAAATGTAACCGCTTTTTGGGTGTATGCTAATTCTACACTATAAATCGCTTTTGGAGAAGATTTAATGAGTAAAATTTATAGAATTTAGATTTTCTTGGTCGATCGATTTTACTAGCTGACTAGGCCGACAAATGTCACAAATTGTCCGGAAAACTAAGTACATAAATGTAAGGTGTCTGTTTGGCAGTACAATGGACCAGTAGTTGTGTCTGAGTGCTCCATCGGATACTAACAACCTCCGACAGAAAAAAGAAAAAAAATGTAAAACACAATTGTGTAGCATTGTTGTCTAAAT
Organism: Cheilosia urbana; assembly: GCA_946477585.1. NCBI lineage: Eukaryota > Metazoa > Arthropoda > Insecta > Diptera > Syrphidae > Cheilosia > Cheilosia urbana. The sequence goes on from OX297857.1 coordinate 9,916,430, forward strand.
CATTCCCTAGATATTTAAGAAAAAAATTTAAGAGAAATAAAATAATATAAACGAAAAGCACTCGCGCTTACTAGGCAAAGTAATTTAGTATCCAGCAGCATCTCGAGACTGCGTTTATTTAAAGAATAAAATACGAATTAACACCAATTTGCTTGCCGTCAGAGATCCCATTTTTAAACAAGAAAAGTTAATATTAATGTATGTCTTGTATTTAAAATATATATAGCATGAATCAATCCATATATAGAACACATCCAGTTAACTCAGAACACATAAAACAAAACAAAAATGTATTTAACATTTAACTTTTACATTTCCCAGTGAAATGTGCCAAAGAGATAACGAATAAATATATAGAAAAAAAAAATTTAATTTTGCAACTGCATGTCAAAATTTTAAATCAGCAGTAATATTTTTGTGTCCTAATTGTAGTGACATTTAGATAGACACATAGATAGAATGCGACATCGATAAGAGACGAACAGAATGTACCCACAGTAAGATTTTTTTTAATTGTCGCAGGTGTAGTTGCCATCGGGGAATCCCTTAAAGCCACTGTCATCAGATATGGATAGAGTTGCTGTTGTTGAAGTTTCTGTGCATGTCCTGGTCGGCCGATTTGTGGGATTTCTAGTAATTCTTTTAGATTTAGCGACTCCAATAGCTACCCTTGATAATAACTTAGGATCCTTCTTACGATTATTGTTAGCTGCATCCTTAAGTTGCTTCGGCATCGGATGCTTAGACTTGATATTAAAGCGTTTCATCCAGTTGCGCAGTGTTTTTCGTGGTACAGCGTGTAGCCGAGAAGCCCTTAAAGTAGAAAAAAGAAAAACAAACATGACTATATAGGTGAATCTAATTATAATAACAGCTATTTATTCCACCTTCATTAAATAATGATGTCACTATTAAGCTATGTAGATCGTGTTCCATTTTATTTATGAAACACTATTGTAGCACTAGCTATTAAAATTGACCAGCATTCTTTGTATGACGGAGAGCCCACTGTTAAATCACTTACGTCATCGGGTACCAAAAAATAATCAACGTCAATGTGAAGAAGATGGTGGGAGAAGATCTAATCAGTCGGTCTGTCTAACTTTGTCGTGCCGCAAGTGACCGTTTTGACGTCATATCCGGTTAAATTTGTGACCGAGTACTCACGTCATCAAGTACTTAAAAAATACCAGTGCTAGATTATTACACACCCTTTGTTTTTCTTGAAAAAGTAGGTCTGCCTTAGCGTACCCTGCCGCAAGTATTTGACAGACCGTAAATTGTTCTACATAATGTACCTACTCATATATTTCAGGTTAAATGCATTTATTTTAGTTTTCTTTTCGATTTATTTGTTTATTTACAACGCTGAATTATTTTTTTTATTATTATTATTATTATTGTTTATTAACAGGTAATTAAAATTACAAGGTAACATAAAATATTATAGAGCCTAGCTGCAGAGACTATTGGCTCAGAGAATTATGTTTATTGTATGTATATGTAGAGTGAACTTATTGAATGCAATGAAAATAATAATGTTCTTAAATGAAAATATAATCTAGAAATAATAAAGCTACTCAAAATCGTCATCAGACTCGTCAAAAAACTAATTTTCTTCTTCATCACTAACATTATTATATCTTTAAGTACATCATCAACATTAAGGGGTGTTGGATATCCTTCAAACCAAAGAAGTTCAAGCTTTTCCTCCTTGAGAATCGACCCACAGTTTTCGAAACTATATTTTACACAATCGACTTCAGTAGCATTTTGCCACATTGAATTTATGTGAACAGTTCTTAAAATCATTTGTTTTAATGAATTCCAGCACGGTGGAATAAGGCAAGAATCAAAATTCTTAATTTTTTTTTTCTGATTTTGTAAACACTTCGAATTGGAGAAAGTAGCGTACAACTTTTGAAAAATATCTAATCTTGCTGAATTTACGTTTTTGCTGTTTCGTATGTCATACAATTTGCATGTAAATTCCTGCATTTTCTGTTCATTCTCTGCATCATTTGGATTATTCAGTGATTTAAAGAGTTCTTGAAAATGTTTGTATTTATATAACAGTTCAAATGGTTTTACTTTGCCTTACCTATAAAAACAAGATATGTAATCACACCCTGTACACGCATGGAAGCCGGGCAACTCACATCTTTTTAATTCGATGTAGTACTCGTAATCCAAATTTCTGTATGTTTTAACTTCTGCATGTTACCCAATAAAATTGAATGGATAACAAGTATTTTCAAGAATTCTATCACTCATAGAGGTAAATGAGAAACATCGTTCTTCCACCGTCAGGTAAATTTTTTGTTAAGGAATTCTTTTGCCATCGAGTCTCTCGTCCAGTCGTCCCCCAAACACTTTACTAAAGCTTTTTTTGTAGTTAAAATTTTTCAAACTCTTTACGAAGCCATTAGGATGGATTTGGGCCCAAGATGTTGTAGGGAACACTGAACCAATTCGCGTATTCATGTTGACGGAAATATTTTGTTAATAATTGAAGAATTAATTATTCGGATCGACAGTTTTTCATAAATTTTTTCGTGTTTTTGAAGATTTAATATTAAAAATTCAAATTCAAAATAACAATAACATTTTTTCAACTGCTGTCCGATTTCATATTAGTAGAAGGGCTATGTGAGTCCTGGCTCAGGAAATGACGTCATAATTAGCCAAAAATGAGTCATCAAGGTCAATGTTCAAGGCCAATGTTCAAGGTCGCCAAGATGTCTGTTGTTTCAAGGCCATAACTCAAGGTCGCTGATATGTGTGTTGTTTCAAGGTCGCTGATATGTGTATGTGTGTGTTTTTTCAAGGTCATAACTCAAGGTCGCCGATATGTCTGTTGTTTCAAGGCCATAACTCAAGGTCGCTGATATGTGTGTGTGTTGTTTCAAGGTCGCCGATATGTCTGTTGTTTCAAGGCCATAACTCAAGGTCGCCGATATGTGTGTGTGTGTGTGTGTGTTGTTTCAAGGTCGCTGATATGTGTATGTGTGTGTTGTTTCAAGGTCATAACTCAAGGTCGCCGATATGTCTGTTGTTTCAAAGCCATAACTCAAGGTCGCTGATATGTGTGTGTGTTGTTTCAAGGTTGCTGATATGTATGTTGTTTCAAGGCCATAACTCAAGGTCACCGATATGCGTGTGTGTGTGTGTGTTGTTTCAAGGTCGCTGATATGTGTGTGTTGTTTCAAGGTCGCTGATATGCGTGTTGTTTCAAGGTTGTTGATAACAAAAAAAAAACATGAATGAACATGAAATGTGCGTGTGTTGTTTCAAGGTCATAAATCAAGGTGGCTGATTGGGCGGAGGAAAATTGAGGTCCAAAGTCCAATTCAATGATATACAAAAGAATATGCCACCAAGGTCATAGAAAGATAGAAATCATGGTTATTGAGGTGGGGGGAAATTGTCTCTCATATATAAATAGGTGTGTCTGCCGTATGAAAGCAAAGTTCAATCCGCAGCTGTGAAGACATATTAATATCAATAAGCAGTAAAGTTAAAAAGACTAAGTTGTTGTTGTTGTGTTAATATTTCAAATAAAACATTTATGTACATACCGACATATATGAAAAAAAGTGAATATTTCAAGTAATACTTTTATGTGCATACATATATCAAACAAGTGAAAAAAACTGTGAAAGTGTTGTAAGCAAAATGGAAGCCTATATTAAAGATATGATTGAAAAGCAGCAATCAATTTTATTTGATATGCTTATGAATAAAACAAACGTTGAAAACTTTGACATAAACATTGCAAACTGTGAAAAAGATTTGGACTTGTTGCAGAAATATTTGAGTGATACTATGACTACAGGTAAAAAGTATTATCTTACCTCTGCAATCGGCAAATTAACATCGTTTAAAAAAATGATGATGACAAAGAACACATCTGAAAAAGAACTGCATGATACTTTGATGTGGGAAGATCTACCACATAGTGCGTTTTCACAAAGAATTAGATCAGGTGTGATTACAAATCTGTACCATACAGATCCTAAACCATTTTTAGAAGCTTGCAGACCTGCTGTAATTGATAAGTTTAAAGAAGTTCTGAATGCGTACATCAACATCAAAACAAATGCAGTATTTTGTGCAGAGTTCCGGAAATATGAAGGCGAAGAGCAACAACAAGACATCAAATATCTCAACACGAAGAATGTTATTGTAAATGTAAGTAATAATTTAGAAGAAGTTATAGTAGAAAATGTAGAAAAACCATTGTTAGGAAAGTTAGAAGAATTTCAAGAGAAAAATAGTGGATGGGCACTATCTTCTATAATAAATGTTATTTTTAATATAAATAAATATTCACCAATTGTAGGAAGTTCATATATTAAAACACCACTAACAATATCTGCCAAGAAAGCTTGTATCAATGTAAAAAAATACTGATAATGCATGCTTTGCATGGGCTGTAGTATCTGCTTTGTTTTCTGCAAACAAAAACGTTGATAGAACATCGAGTTATCCACATTATTAAAATGTATTAAATTTTGATGGTATATCTTTTCCAATGTCTTTAAATTTAGTGCCATTATTTGAAAAAAAAAAAAAAATAATGTTTCCATAAATATTTTTACATTACATAGAGAATGCATTGCCTCACACGGTTCTCCTCTCATTACAGCCCACAATTGTTTAAGACCAATGTGCACCAGTACCCCTTCTCTATCCTCCCTATTAACCCTTCCACTCGTGCTGTGCATTAGCATTATAAGGGAACAAAAACCCCTTGAGCACTAGTGAATTATAAAAAAAAAAAAAAAAAAATGATAAGAAAGCTGAAATATATCCACTTAAATGATCGCAATTAACATGTAAAGAAAAGAAGCATATCAATTTATTGTTATTAGAAGAATATGCAGTTAATGATTATACAGTTTTAAAACAACATTTTATTTGGATTAAAAAACTATCAGCACTTCTGCAACAAGAATTAACAAAAAATAGAAGTAAACGTTATTTCTGTAATAGATGCCTCCACTATTTTTACTCTCAAGAAAAATTAGATATTCATATAAATGATTGTATCAATCAAAATAATTGTAAAATTAAGTTACCTCAGCCAGAAAATAAAATATTATCATTTAAGAACTTTAGAAATAAAATTATGACTCCATTTGTAATATATGCAGACTTGGAATGCATCTTAAAAGAAATTGATGATGGTAATAAGTATCAGGAACACATACCCTGTTCTATAGGGTTTTATGTTAAAAGTTCGTTCAAATCTAGTTACACAACCTACGCTGCATTTCGAGGAGAAAATTGTATAGATTGGTTTATGAATGAACTAAAAACTTTAGTACAGCTTCTGGATTCTGACGTTTCATACATAGTACCAATTGAGAAGCTTTCCATTGAACAGCAGCAGGGTTTTAATATTGCAACCACATGTTATATATGTAATCAACAGTTTTCCCCAAATGATATCAAGGTGCGTGATCATTGTCATTTTACAGGAGTTTATCGAGGTCCGGCTCACAGTAACTGTAATTTAAATTATAAAGATAATCTAACTATACCAATTATTTTCCATAACCTAAGTGGTTATGATTCCCATTTTATAATTAAAGAATTACAATAAATTGGAGATGGTGAAGTGAATGTGTTACCATTAAATAAAGAAAAGTATATTTCATTCACTAAATTGCCCTCTAATACAAAAATTAATTTCCGATTCATAGACTCTTTTAGATTTTTGAGTAGTAGTTTAGATTCACTATCATCTTTATTAAATGAATTCCCAATACTTGAGTCTGAATTTAGCTATTTAACACAAGATCAAAGGGATCTATTGAAGCGTAAAGGCGTTTATCCCTACGATTATTTAAATACCGTAAACTGGGGTTAGTTTGCCCCAGCAGGGGTAACTTTGCGCCACTAGCGAAAAGAGTTTATTTATTTTTTCGCGCCCAGACATGTCTCAACCTGCATATCAAAACACATACAAACATACAGATTCGCGGGTAGGATCATTCGTTCGTATACCTTCAGTGAGTAAACAGTGGTTGACGTGCAAACTTTTGTCAAATTTTTTTGAGTGTTTTTTTTTGTGCAAAATTTAGTGTGTACACCGGTTCCAGCGAAAACTGAGAAAGTAAGTATATTTTTTCTTGTTAAAGAGTTATTTTGCTATTACTTTAAGCATGAAATTGTCCTTCCTTATCTTGAAACAAAATTATAATGTTTTTTTTTTGTGTGACCATGAAGTTTTTTCAGCTTTAGGGGTTACTTTGCGCCTGGAGCAAACCGATGTATTAGGCTCCATTCAACCTCCGAAGAAGGTTTCAAATAGAGGAACTTTCGCCGTTATTGAGCTGCAATCTATATTTGACTAATGAATCAATTTTTAGAATGACTGATAACTACTTTTTTGTATTCCTTCCTTTTGTGTTATATTTTTTTTTATTATTATTAGTTTTTTATTATTTTTTATATGAAATCGACTTTTTGTTGTTAAAGGCTATATTATATATGAAAGTTAGAGCCCAAATATGAATTTTGAATTCATGAAATATAAAAGAAGGACATTTTTTATGTTAAAGTTATATAATAATTAATGTTTTACTACTAATATTTAAAGATTTTGAAGAAATAAAATGTACCATTTGGTTTTTTCTTTATATAAAATAAAGTGTGGGGTATTTTTCACTTTTTTTTTTCAGAAAAATAATCCTCGAATCAGTAGCTACGAAATCTCTTAACAACATTGCTCCAGCCTTTTAAATGCAGGCACATTCACCCAAAGTTTCGGATGGAGCAAAGTAACCCCTTCCCTTGGATAACTTTGCCCCAATTTTCAACCGCAAAAAAAAATATGTTCTTAGTTACTATAAAAAAATTAAGGTCACATAAGTATGCTTTAATATCTTATTATATAAGGGAAATAGGAATAGGCATAATTAAAATATTTTTTAATCATTTTTAAGAGTTTTTTGCAAAAAACTGCAAAAAACGGAGCAAAGTAACCCCGGTTTACGGTAGCTTTGATAAATTTTCTGAAGAGTATTTACCTGAAAAAAATTCGTTTTATAATAAATTAAATAAGGAAGACATAAGCAGTGAAGATTATTTACATGCTCAGAATGTATGGCATCATTTAAATCTTAGAAATCTGGGGGAATATTCTGATTTGTATTTAAAGACAGATGTTCTTTTATTAGCTGATGTTTTTGAGCAATTTCGTACTAATTCACTTAAAACACATAAATTAGATCCAGCTCATTATTATTCACTCCCAGGTTATACTTGGGATGCAATGCTTTTCTATACAGGTGTAAAACTGGAACTTCTTGATGATATAGACATGATAATGTTTATTGAAAGAGGTATCCGTGGAGGACTAAGTCAATGCTCAAAAAAATATTCAGAAGCGAACAATGAGTACTTAGATAGTTTTGATAGCAGTAAACCAAACACTTTTCTAATGTATTGGGATATAAATAACCAATATGGCTATGCAATGAGTCAGTTATTGCCAACAGGAAATTTCAATTGGGTTATCAACATTCATGAATTCACAGTAGATAAAATTTGTTCGCTCTTGGATAGTTCTCCCAAGGGTTACATTTTTGAGGTTGACTTAAGCTATCCAATAGAATTGCATGATTTGCATTGTGATATACCATTTTGTCCAGAGCTTATGTGTCCTACTAAATCTAAACAAAAAAAATTATTAGCAACTTTAACAGATAAAACTAGATATGTTATTCATTATAGAAATTTACGTCAAGCTTTATTGCATGGTCTCAAATTAAATAAAATATATAGAGTTCTCGAATTCGATCAATCTGCATGGCTTAAACTATACATTGATCTAAATACGCAATTAAGAACTCTAGCTACAAAAAAAACTTGGCATTGAACGTTATAAGTTATACAATAATGCAGTTTTCGGAAAATGTTAGAAAATATAGCAATGTTAAATTGGCTTCAAAATGGGAAGGGAGGCATGGAGCCAAGGCATTGATTGCATCGCCGTTTTTTAAGAACAGAACTATTTTTAATGAAAATCTGGTTGCAATTGAACTTCAAAAAGCTCAAGTTTACTTCAACAAGCCCATATATGTAGGATTATGTATTCTAGATATTGCGAAAACCTTAATATATGAGTATCACTATGACTATATGAAAATAAAATTTGGTAATAATTGTACAGCTATGTATACTGACACAGACAGCCTAATTTATGAAATTTCCTGTAATAATATTTATGATATGGTCAAAAGTGATTGCTATCAGCGCTTTGATACGAGTGACTATCCACAAAGTAATGTTTGGGGAATACCGCAAGTAAATAAAAAAGTAATAGGTTTAATGAAAGACGAAATGAATGGACATATAATATCACATTTTGTAGGTTTAAGATCAAAAATATATTCAATTAAGGTAGAAAATAAGGAAAAAGTAAAAAAAATCAAAGGCGTTAAAAAAATGTTGTCAAAAAAGAAATTTATTTTAATGACTTTTTAGATTGTTTAGTAAATAATAATAATAAAACAGTTGAGCAAAATTTAATAAAATCACAAAAACATGTAGTAGGTAGTATTGCTCAGAAAAAAATAGCTTTAAGTGCAGCAGATGACAAACGATATGCTATAGAAGATAGTTATTGTACATTACCATGGGGACATTATAAAATAAGCTAAACCAATTATACAAAAAAATAAAATTATAAAAAAGAAAAAAATATTTGTTTGATTTTTCGCTTGACTTTTGAAAATGTACACAAATTGCTTTTCAGATTAAGTAAGTATAGTATAACAACAGCAACATAAGCCTACTTTCTGAAGCACAATGTATTCTTCTGAGATATTGTATGCTCATGGGGACATTACAAAATAAAAATGTTTGTTTTGATTTTTCGCGCTATTTTGGGTATGTTTATACCTGTCTGGAAAGATTATCGAATATTTTTACAGCTTTCTGGACGGTAGACATGTCTAAGAGTCACCGCAGCTGCAATTTCATGGATGAAGAAGAGGTTTCACTTCATATGTAACTGTCTGGTGATTAAAAGCAGTGCTTCTTCCAGGAACTCGCAAATATTTGCCATGATATTCTATAGAAAATAGTTAATTACATTACAAAATAAAATTATATAAAAAAAAATATTTGTTTGATTTTTCGCTTGACGTTTGAAAATTACTTTTCAGAATAGTACAACAACAAGCTAACAATAAGATAAGGTAAGGAGCGACATAAAAAAAATATGTTTCATTTAGAACACCCACACATTTTGATACCGATACCGATAGTGTGGATCAAAGTACGCCATTCAACCGATCAACATGATGATGTAATTGTTAATGGGACAGATGGGCTTTATGAGCTAATCATGCGAAAAAAAAAACTAGAAAAGCACACTATACCAATGAAGACTTACAGCAATATCGAAAAATATTACAAAAAACTAACTTGCACATGAGAAACCATGATAGCAGCTCTCAAATTAAAGGCAATAGAGGAAAAAAGTAAAAACACATTATTCATCCTCTAATTCAAGAGCTTTCACAACGGAAAATTGGTAAAGCATATGATATGATATATTCCGAGAATCTCATCGATTATGCACATTGGAATGATCCTAACGAACTCGTTGATAGACTTAGACTTTAAATCGCATCTCAAACTGCTAGCAATAATAACCACCAGAATGAAATAAACTCAATTGTGGCAGAGCTGCGTGAATCGAATATCATATATTAAGCATAGTTTTGACATTATTAACAACATGAGCGTTGACAAGTTCGTTCGAAGCTCCAACAGATTTCAAAGACCAACTGGGGAAGGATTTAAACTAACATCTACTGGTGATTTTGATATTGAGGGAAAATGTCCAAACAATGTTGGAAAACCTGTAAACCCAACGCAGGTAGCAAATGAGGAATACGTAGATAACAACATCCATTTTCAAGATAAGACTATACTCATTCTACAAAAATATGTTGATGGCAATTATAATACACTAATGTAAACCATAAACGATGAAGGTATGAAAATCTTAAGGCCAAATTTAAATGGATCTTTTGATGTTCAACATAAATATTTGAGAAACATTAAAGCGCCAACAGATGATGATGCTGCAATAAAACAGTATGTTAACACTGTCTTTAAGAACTGTCTTTTAGCAATCGATGAAAAATTGGAAAAAACCGATAAATCTTTGAGATTGTACAATGACCAACTCAATTTAAATGCACTTGAAATGTTTTAGAGAGACTGTACACCCTACACATCCAACTGAAAATATTCAAGATAAGGAAAGTACAATTACCAAATCCTGCTACTTATCAAATTAAAGGTAAACCAAGGCCAACCTATAAGTGGAAGCTTCTATGTGGAAGAATTATGAAAAAAAAAAGATAAAAAAGTTTATGTTAAATGGTTGAGTTTTCCATCCACTCACAGTTCATGGATAAATAAAAAACAATTAATATAGTATTTTTTTCATTTTATTTCAATAAGTTAATATTTACATGCTCACTGAGTGCATACATTGGGCTCATATGCAGAAACTTTCATCTCCCTTAACAGTTCACGCAGAAACATTTTGCCTTTGCAACTATATTCAATACAATTTGCAATAATCTTCTTATAGGATTTACAGTCAGTCTGAACCTTACTACATGCTCTTTAAAATGTCTCTTCAAACGTTGAGTTGATTCCCCTTGTTTATTGCCGATATATGTAAATCAATCTCTTTAGTTCTACTCTCATAAAACATTAGTTAATATATATGTCATATGTACATAAATGTACTACTTGAAATGTCCAACAATAATGTCGTTTGGTCTTCTTAAACTTCACTTTACAGGTAATAATAATATGTCATCAAAACTGTGGATTGAAATTTGTTTTTATATGATTAAGATATGATTAATTATCATAACATTCTTATCTACATAAGAGAAGACTTTTTCCAGCATCATTGACTTTATTATTATTACAGTACGGATGCTATTGCTTATTGCTTCAACTCCTCATACAACAGCAAGAGCAGATGTGTGTTTTTAGAATGTAGCATACATTAGCCAAGAGGGTGAGGAGAAAGCATACAATATCTCAGGAAGAATACATTGTGCTCCAAAAAGTAGACTGTTAATTTTCTGTGAAGAACATATTGTTGGCTTATGTTGTTGTTGTTGCTCCATAAACATAAACATAAACATAATGGCATTCTTATATGAGAAGATTTTTTTCTTCATAACCTTGGACTTTGAAGCTGATTTTTTTTTATTTTCCAAATGACCATGATCTCTTATCGATTTCAATTCATATGTATAAACACACCCTACTCTTCATTCGTTTACGATCGTATTTGGCCTTGATTTCTATTTTTAGCATCACCTTGAAGAGTTTTCTTAGCAATCGCTGAATAGTTTTTTTATAGACGATTTTGGACTTCAACCGTTTAATGGCCTTCAAGAGTTTTTTATTTCTTTAATGGCCTTGAAGAGTTTTCTTATAAGCTATTTCCCCCCTCCCCTCCAATGCCCTTGATCTCTCGCTTGCACACACACACACATCAGCGACCTTGAGTTATGGCCTTGAAACAACACACATATCAGCGACCTTGAGTTATGGCCTTGAAACAACACACACATTTCATGTTCATTCATGTTTTTTTTTATCAACGACCTTGAAACAACACACTGATTTAATCGACCTTGAGTTATGACCTTATAACAACACACATATCAGCGACCTTGAGTTATGACCTTGGAACAACAGACATATGGGCGACCTTCAACATTGGCCTTGAACATTGACCTTGATGACTCATTTTTGGCTCACTATGACGTCATTTCCTGAGCCAGGACTCACATAGCCCTTCTACTCATATTGTATTCAAACCAACAAAATTTTGTCAGTTTGAGTTGTTGTCAGTTTAAGTTGTTAACAAAAACGTTATCCTGTATTTGATTTTGACAGAAATTTGTTGATCATTTTTAGAAGAATCATTTATTCAAATTATAAAATTTTACATAAAATGTTTCCTCATAGAGTGTTCGCTTGTTGAGTGGGAGGTTACGTGTTCAAATCCGAGCCAGTACCACGAAACATTTTTCACAAATAAAAACTGCGAATCAGTTTATGTGAATTATAAGCGAACACAAATATCAACAATTCTCCCCTAGCTATTAGGACGCCACTCGTGGAGAATATCCACTGCGCCACAAACTCTTTCCTATCCCTCTTTCTCTTCCTAAAAAAAAAAAAAAAAAAAAAAAACTTGAATGCCGCGCTGTGCCCCGCATTATAAGGGTATTCATAACCCCTTGAGCGCGAGTAAAATTATAAAAAAAAAAAAAAAAAAAAAAAAAAAAATATTCAAATTCATTCAATTGTCAATTTTAAATATCATAATTATTATTTATATTCCAATTACCTTACTGTTATTTTAAATCCATTAAATACTTTATTTATACTATTAATCAATAATATCCTAAAATATAAATAAAAACAAAACTATGTTACCTAAAAATATATGTTGGTGTTTTATTTACTTTAATGGGGTTTAAATATTCTATTTAAGGAAAATAATACATGAAATTTAAGAATATTTCATCAATTTCCAAAAATATTTGTCAGATAAACAAAAAAATTAAGCGTGAAACCGAAGAAAAATCGTCAATTTAAAGAAAGCTATACATATTGAAGAAAACGATGCGTAGAATTGGTGAAAATTATTCAGCTTGAATAAAGTAAGGAGTTAAAAGGAAGATTTTTTTTCAATTTGAGAAAAAAATACGTTATATTGAAAAAGCGTTCATTAAATTAAAGAGTACTATGTGATGAGTTGAAGATTTTCTTTCAATTTAAAGAAATGTTTATGTAAAAATGAAGCTTTATTTTTTCAATTTGAAAAATATCTATTTTTGCAAGTTGTTGACCTTATATTGATCACCGTTTCTTCAAATCTACATGCTTTTTTATCAATAGGACTACCAAATTCGGTTCAGTGAACATCGTTTTCCTGACGACTACGGCGGTCGATGTCTTTCAACGATGGTTTATTTAAACTAAATGCACTTGTGAAGCATCAGTGTTACAAATTTTTCTCAAAATCACTTCCGATAGTGTTCCAAAAGTTCTGGGCAAGTTCAAATGATGCAAAAAATGAAATCCATCTATAAAGTCAACATCAATGCAATTTGGTTCACAAGGCTCGGAAAAAGATGACATTTTTTTTTTTGCCAGAACATTTTTTTTTTCTTTATGACATTGCGTTTGATTGGCTTTTCGAAGCGGGAACCAATAGAACATTCTTCTAAAAACATCTGCTTTAGAGCTTTGCTAACGTTTTTCTCATTTGAAAAAAAAACTTTGGTTTTGTGTTCCGACGCTGCTCTGCCAGTTGTCACATTGTATAGGTTGGTCTTTTCAAGTTTCGTGTCGAATGGATTTGTATACTGAATAGAAGTACAAATTATATTGCTCGGTGCCATTTTATATTTTTCTATTCTGTTCAGTTCTAATTCATGTGAGATGTCATCCTTGCGGGAAATATTTAACTTTTGCAGAAGTTTTGAAGTAATTCTCGTCTGAATACTATGGCTTAAAGCCTAAAGGCTGATACACAGTTGGTAAAATGCCTAACGCCTGTTAACGGGTTAGCTGCATCTGCGTTTATAATTTATTTGAGCGTTAGATCAACTGGAGCTCTCGCTAAATTGCCTTTAGTCCGCTTGACACCAAAAGCACCACGCCTGAATTCTTTAAGCAGTTGTGAATCGGGAAGAATTCTTTATTTATGTTGATATGCATATAAAAAACGTATAAATTTGTATTGGGAAAAACAAGGAATCATAATTTAGTAATTTCATATTTTATGTAAAGTATTTTATTGACAAAAATTGAAACGCACTTCGTTATTTGACGTAAAAGGAGGGGTTAAAGCGGGCATGTTTATGAATCAAATCTTGGTCTGTCACATATTTGCGGCAAGGTAAGCAAAGGCAGACCTGCTTACTTTTAAAGAGAAAAAGTAGTGCAATAATTTGGCATTTACATTTTTTAGGTACCCGTTGACGTAAGTACTCGGCCGGAAAACGGGTACTTATTGTTGGTCTGCCAGTTTCTTGCGGCAGGTTGAGGCAAGGCAGACCAAGTTTTTCTGAATGTACTCATTGACTTGTACCTAAAAGATAATTTCATTTATATAAAGTTAGGCAGACCCAGTGTTTTCATATCTTCTCGCAATACACTCTACATACAATGTGCTACTTTGTTGGTACCCGATGACGTAAGTGATTCGACGGTCGCCGCTTGGACTATGAGTGCAACCCCAATCACGGTGTCTACAGTTGATGTCACCTCTAATTAAAAATTCAACATTTAAACTGAAAAGCTTTCTTAGATCGGACTTTAATCCTGATCGCGTTTCAATTCTGAAGATTCCACCAGGAAAATATACACAAAATATTTTTACTGAATTACCATTTCTTAGCTTGACTTCTATACCTATATTTTCAACAAACCGTGTTTGCACACTTCAAAAGCATATGTTGAATTGACCTCCTTATCAGAATCGCTACTCATCCACCTCTCCTAACTCTTCTATCAATTCGATAGCATTTAAACACGGAAGTAGAAATTTAAATAGAGGATTTCAACCAAGTCTCCGTGACCAGTGCTATATCAAAATTATTAGAGTTTAGAAAGTTAATGAATTCAACATGCTTTTTTCCAATACCTCTGGCATTCCAGGCTACAACATTTATATTACTATCTACTAAATTACTTGACATTAGAGTACAGAAACTTAGTTGCTAATTGTGCGATGGCATTAAATTGTTCTACTTTATTTTTACACGAACCTAACTTCGTAATCATTTTCATAACAAGAGAATTAAGCTCCTCCATCGTTTCGTAAACAGATCGCCGCTGGCAGTGGACGCATGGTTGTTGTTGCTCGATGGTCGCGAAGTGTTGGTGTCTTCCATACGATTTCGATTTGATGTAACGGGTGATTTTTTAAGAGGTTTAGAACTTTTTAAAAAAAAAAAAACACAAAAAATTCGAAAAAATGAATGAAATATTTATTTGAATCGATAGTTTGAACCTTGCAATTTAATTTTTAAAGATAATTTCATGCAAATGTTGACCGCGGCTGCGTCTCAGGTAGTCCATCCGCTGAGTCCAATTTTGGCATACTCTTTCACACATATCGGCCGGTATCTCACGAATGAATGCATGGATGTTGGCTTCCAGTGCGTCAATCGAAGCGGGCTTGTCCCTATACACATTAGCCCTGACATACCCCCACAAAAAATAATCTAATGGTGTCAAATCGCACGATCTAGGCGGCCAATTGACCGGCCCGAAACGTGAAATTAACTGTTCACCAAACTCGCCTCGCAATTGCGCCATTGTTTCGCGTGCTGTGTGGCATGTGGCACCGTCTTGTTGAAACCACATATCATGCAAGTCAAGAACTTCCATTTCGGGCAAAAAAAAAGTTTGTTATCATCGCTCGGTAGCGTTCACCATTGACAGTAACGCTGCGATTCGCATCATCTTTGAAGAAATATGGCCCAATAATGCCGCCGGCCCATAAACCGCACCAAACAGTGGCTTTTTCGGGATGCATTGGTAGCTGTTGCAATGCTTCTGGCTGATCTTCACTCCAAATGCGGCAATTTTGCTTATTTACGTACCCATTCAACCAAAAATGAGCCTCATCGCTGAACACAATTTTTCGATAAAAAAGCGGATCCTCGGCCAGCTTTCCAAGAGCCCATTCACCAAAAATTCGGCGTTGTGGTAGGTCGGCTGGCTTTAGTTCTTGCACAAGCTGTATCTTAAAAGGCTTTACGCACAAATCCTTCCGCAAAATTTTCCACGTAGTGCTGTAACAAAGGCCTAACTGCTGGGAACGGCGCCGAATCGACATTTCGCGGTCTTCTGTCACACTAGCTGATACGGCCGCAATTATTTCTTCACTACGCACAGTACGTAAACGTGTTGGTGGTTTAATGTCCAACAAAGTAAATTTGGTGCGAAATTTGGTCGCAATCTTCCGAATAGACTGCTCAGAAGGTCGAGAATGCCGATCATAAAATGGAAGCAGCGCGCGATGAACATTTCGAACCGAGCACGAATTTTGATAGTAAAATTCAATAATTTGCAAGCGTTGTTCATTTGTAAGACGATCCATGGTTAAATTGCAAACCAAAATGAAGCTGTTTGACAGTGACACAAGGTACTAAACACACGTCAGCTGTCAAAACCAGTGTTGCCAAAACCAAACCAGCTAAAAAATGTGTTTCTGAGGAAATGCGCAGATGGCTGATGACGTGCGCTGATATACGGCCATCTATATGGTGGTGTGTATAGAAATTGAGTTCAAGGTTTTTGTTTTAATGGTTGTTATACGTTATACATAGTACCTACGTTGATACCTACAGTAAAGAATTGAAGAGTTCAAGAAGTAAAGACGATATAGGTGAATTATTTTGTTTGATGTATGTATTGTTGGTGTAGATACAAATTTCCGTTAAGGCTTTTGTTTTAGTGGTTTTTTTGATATTACCTACGTTGATACATACAGTAAGGAAGTGGAACTTTAGTACTTACGCTGTTGAATTTAATTTTCTTACATTGGTATTTTAGGTAAATAGATTTGTTTGATTTATTGTTTCACATTGACAATGTTCACCGCTTTGTTTTAACTAGACTGTTGATTTTAAACAAATATGCCGTTGATAAAACGGTCAAATCTCTTTTCGTATCTTACTTTAGTTGTCATAATCCCATTGTAAATGTTATAGATTTGGATATTTCTCCACTCGAAAATGATAATTAAAAGATGCGATCAATTGTAAATTGTAAGCAATGTTAATAAAGTTTGTCTTAAAGAAACAATATGATTTCACTAAAAATCAATTTCTACTCCGTCCTATTTTCATTTCCACATTACGAAGTTTCACTTCTTCTGCCCGGAGGGACTCCACGCACTATTTTATATTTTTTTTGTTTTTCATAATACATAGTCCAAAATCTTTCAATATTTCGAGATCTTCAAAACATATTAATTTCTTTAAAAATATTCAGAACAAAGTTAAAAATTTTAATTTCGCAATTAAAAAGACAGATGGACGATGGCCGAGAGCTCATACTAAGGGATAAAACGCACTTTTCGTGGTTTTATATACGTTATTTTTCATTATAAATTTTCGTAACGAAAGCGACCTCGCTGTAAATTTAAAAAGAACACTAATATTTGTCAGGCAAAGGAACTGCGCCTGGACTTGTGCATGAAACAGATTTATTATTGGAGCGGCATAGCTAGCACCGGATACTCAAGTCCTTAAGGACTATTCATATGAGAGCAAGATGCGAACTGCGATTAAGTAAAACAAAACAATATTTATTAGTCGCATTTATAATGGTTAAATTTGAGCGAATTTTTCATTCGTGTTTTTGTGGATCGCGACTGTTTTATGTGGATTGTGAATAAAGTATGACAGTTCGCGGCAGGAATTTTCAATTCGCGGGGAAATAGCTGTAATTGTAAATTTAGCTAATTAAATCAAAAATTGAGAAGCAGGTTTTTTTTGCAAAGCTTGTTCAAGTCGTTCTCTAGGAAGTTTGCATAATCTTCTTGTATGAAGGTCGAATAATTCGACCCTAGCGTCCCTACGGACTTGTTGCGCCAACTATTTATTTAAATGTATTCTGTGAAATGGTTGATGATACAGCGAATACTGCGGAAGAACAAAATGCATACACGTGGAGAAACGCCAGCAGACGCAAGTAATTCTTGTCCTTTCTGGAGGGGAATTGAATTGGAACAAATTTCTGTTGTAAAATTTCATTTCGCTCAATCTTTTTAAAGCGTTAAATGGGGTGACAAATAAACGGCGTGTGTTTTACATTTAAACTGTCTTAAAAAGTTAAACAAATTAAAACGGATTTGATGATAAGTACGTTTAAAATCGGAACATTCTGCCTGCCACTATAGTTATCAGTCTCAAATAACATACGCCATGCAGTTGCAGTTGACTTAATTGTTAGGCCCGGAATATATGATTAGATTTTCTTACGTCAATGTCAAATTCTAGCCACGCTATAATATAAAAGATATTCTAATTATTGCGGCCACATTAGTTTTTCCAATGTTTCTATCGAATTAACTTTTGACGTGTTGCATGCTCCGGGCCTTCGATTCCATTTATTAATAAATAAAAAAAATAATGACCTAATTTGCAAAAGTTGGTGCTACATATATGTATTAGTGGATCTTCAACCTGGGAATTGAGAAGAAGTCCTGGAAACACAACAGGTCTGTTTCTTTATATGCTTTAATTCGAATATTTATTAGGCTATTAAGCATGTGATATGCGCGCCGGTAAAGAAACAGACCTGTTAAAAAAAATAATTGGTAAGTGAATGATCATATGCTAAAGGCTATTATTTGTACTGACCTGTAGATACTCTCTCCGTATTTTACAGCCATTAACGCATTGTACAGCGACTCGGTACTATAATTCCTTGGCTGATTGCATCTGGGATTTCTCAAAATGACAGAATTTGGTGAACGCGGATCTCGTTCCCGTGTTTTGGGATCCGCATCCCCAAAAATCGATTGGTCTTCTTTAAAATTAATATCACCGTTCTCTTCGGTGTTCAACTTGTGATTATGATAGAATCGTTTCGTATGCATGACTGAGAGTGGTAACAGCGTTGGCGGATATTTACGCTTACGAAATTTGGGTAGTGAGAAAGGAATATTTGCTAGAGAATAATAATATGATGTCTTTTCGTCTAAATTTGATTCTAGACCTTTTCCTTGCTGTTGCAGCTCGTCTTCGTCTTCCGAGTACGTTTCTGCCACCAAACGATCATGATCAATGTACATTCCTTTCTCTATTTCTACTATCTTATTTTCTTCTTGTTTGTAAATGTCATCATCGTGATCATCATCATCATCGTTATCATCAAAATATGGCAAAGTTGGGTGACATAAAATTTTCTCAATCTCATCCTGACTCATCATGTTAACAACAGCCCTAGCCTCCTGCTCGGTCATCAGCTGTTGGCCTAATCTATTTTCCCTTGCCTTCTCTGCAGCTATCCTATCTTGCTTTTCTTTTTTTAGCATCGCAAAAAAATCCGGGAAGCTATCTTTAATAAATGATGCGTCTGACGGACTGAACCCATCTATTTCGCATTCCTCTAGAGGACTTATCGGTTCTGATTTGACAACATCTGTATCCATTGACAAAGGAGGTAATCTATATTGGTTCAAGCTTTTTTTTAATTCTCCGACTCGAGCAGAGACCGCATGTCCTTGGAAAACAGATGACGCTTGCTCTGCAAGGCTTTTTAAATCTTCTATGTGGGGCGCTGTGGTACTGGACATCAGAACACCGGTTCTTGTTGGCGGTACTCTCTGATTCAAAAAGGTCGAGTGTGCTGAATCACCGACACTACTTAGTTCTTCCGGTTTAGCTCTTTTTGCTTGTTTGCTAGAAGGTGACATTTCAATGGAACCCTTCGACCGTATCCGGGATAGGATTATTCGCGGATTTAACCGTAGCATTTGCTGGCTAATAGCTCGTAGCTGGGTTCTAGTTGACCTATCCCTTGCAATGTTAGCAGGTGTATTGAGGCACCTACTCATTGGCACTTTTAACTGTGTGGTTTTGGAAATTGTCTTTGATACCTTCGGGCTTCTGCCTATAGGTACTCGAAATGTGTTCTCTGTCACTTTAAATAGGTTTGGTAAGAACTGTTTGCGATCTGGCAGATGTTGTATTCCGCTTGCAACTATTGGTGTGCAAGTCGATACAAATTTTGTGGATGGTTGGTTCGTGAGTGTCCATGACACTGTGTTGGATTGCACTGTGTTTGTTGTAAATACAGGCGGCAATGATTTAAGTTTTTGTGACAATTGGTCCTGCCCGAACATAGAAATAAGCTTGCTCGTGGATTGTATACTATGATCCACAGCTTTTACGTTCTGTTGCGGTTGACTTTTAGGAACTCGTCGAATCTTAACGTTTTCCGAAATTTTTGTTACTTCTTTTATTGGGTTGTATTCGCAGAAGCGCTTAGTATTTACATAAGGTATCGGAGTTGTGTTACTAGTTTTGACATAACCGGGAATCCTAGCGCTACATTCTTTAACGCAACTGGCGACTGCCTGTACATCATTTCCTGTAAAAGATAAGTAAAAGGAGTAGGTATACTTTGGTGAGAAAAAGTTATTATTTGATGTTTGACTTCATAAATGTTTAGAGTTGCATTTCTATTTGTTTTATATTCGCATTGAAGGCGCAAATTAGATAAATTCGTATGAGGTCTGTTAAGTGAAGAAAAATGTAAACAGAACAGGGTTCAACAGCATAAGTTAGTGAAAACTGTCAGAAAAGGAAAGCTTCGTAATGCGTGAGGCAAACGTTTGATCGAAAACAACAAAAAAGGCTGCATTTGTCGGCACATCAGAGTAGAGTTGATTGCATTATTTTTTAAAAGGATCCTGTGAAAATTAAAACTACGTCTCAACTGAACTAAGCTAAACTGCATTTCCAGCGAAAAACAGATGATTTTAAGATTTGACATGAAGTGTACATTTTGTTAAAATATTTATGAAAAATGATGTCGTTTTCCATTGGGACCAAAAATCAATCTTTTTTTTTGATCTAAATCATTTTTTACGTTCCATTGGGCAGAAAAATCAATCTTTTTTTCGATTCGGATGACTTTTTGCAGATCTCGATATTTTTTCAGATTAACGCATACCAATATACTTTGCACAGCTGTTTTACATCAGTTTAAGAAATTTGCTTTCGAGACTAAATGCGCAAAGTTTCGTGAAAACCAAAATAACAAAATACGTAAATAGCAACCAATGGATATGATTTCGGAGGAATTAGTATCTTCATTGTCTCCCTCGTCATCTGAAGACTACAAATCACCAGTAATACTTCATTTGTATCTACAAAAGAGAAAACATTTTTCGGGTCGATATCCATTTGTGATTTTACCAAAAACGAATGCCATTTGAACAGCTGATATTCTTGTCAATTAACGCACTAATCCATTTACAAAAGCAGATCAATTTCGTTGCACGTTCCATGAGCAGCGTAAAATCTGAGATCTGAAACAGATTTCTGGTGGTCCCAATGAAAAACGACATGAAAATTATAGATTGGTTGAGGGAAAATCAAAACATTATTAGCAAACTTTCTTCAGAGTGCTTGAATAATGTGCAAGAATCTTTCATCTACAACATTTTTTTTTTAAATTTAAGTTTCACTTTAAAAAGGTGGAAAACGTTTTTTAAATTTTTTTGAATCTTAACACTAAATATTTTGTAGTTCACAATGGTTAAGGAGAAGGTTTTGGAAGGCGCTGGAACGAACCCGAATAAGCTAGATGGGTCAGTGGACTCTGATGGGAAACTAAAAGATTTAGCTGATCAATCGTCAGTGCAGGTGGACAATGCGGAGCAGAAATGCAACAAGAGGTCAGCCGAAACTGTGGAAGCCGAATTGGAAGAGGAAGAACAACTCGATTCCGCGCAGAAGTTGCACAAACAACTGAAGCAAAGTATAAAGAGCGTCAGAATGTAGCAGTATGTATATAAGTAGGTATCCACATGTATTTTGCATTGATTGCATTGTTGCATTGCAACAGCATTTATGTGTAGGTATGTGTATGCATTTAGTTATATCATCACTCTCTTGCCCCATTGTATTGTAAAGCTTTAAGAAAATAAAAAGAGTCGGTCAGTTTGAAGCAGACCGCGCATTAAAACGGACGTTTATCTATTTCGCCGCTACAAACTTTTCAGAAGTGGGATTGCACGCTTCTCTTTTTATCCAATTCCCGAATAAAGAAAATAAATTTTACAAATTGATAAATGAAGTAGATACTGCGTAAAAAGTATAGTGAAAAGGTTCAAAAAAAAAAAGGAAAAAAAAAGGAGAAAATGTGAGACTAACAAAGGAACGAAAAAGTGTGTAAAATTGAAGTAGAAGGATAGAAAAAGCGTCGAAAAAGAGTGTGAAAACTAAAAGAAAACTAAAGACTAACAAAGGAACGAAAAAAGTGTGCAGAAAAAAAGAGTGTGACTAACAAAGGAACGAAAAAGTGTGTAAAATTGAAGTAGAAGGATAGGAAAAGCGTCGAAAACAAAAAAACGGGGTGTCGACAGATAGCCAAGAAAAAATGATCGTGTTGTGCCATTTAATACGACAAAAAGAAATGGAAATGATTTACGGCGACGACTAGACCGTTCACCAACTACGTTATTGGCTACGGGAGCTGGGGTTCTCGACGACTGGGGAAAAGACAACTCTCGTTGCTCGCCTAAATGAAGTGCCAGCTGCACGCTTAAATTAATTGGCCGCCGTGGAGCCCGAAGGCGACGAAAGTGGGGACGAAGAAGAAACCGCAGCAGCACAAATCGAGTTGGAGAAAATAAAACCAAATGCCGACAACCAAGTTGATGTTAACGATGACGAAGAAATCAGCCCACCACAGAAGGCAAAAACCGGTTCGAGCAAAGATGTGTTGGCAGCGTCGGAACGCGAATACTATAAAAGGGAAGCTGATAGCTGACTTATTACGTCGCGAAAGAGACCTGCTTGCCAGAGAAAACGAGTTTCTAAAAAAGGCACACACACGCGCAGAGAACGAAATGGTAAGCACCACAGTACAGGGGTAGCAGACTAGTGGTTTCGCCAGTGCGGCTGGGGCAAGCTCATTCACTGTGTACAAAGACTTGTTGCCGGAATACGATGGTGGAACGGACTTGGATGTGTGGGTGGCTGCTGTTACAAAACGTCAAAACATTGTACATGTTGGATGAGAACATGTTGCGTGCGTTACCATTGTATATAGGGTCTCTATATACAATGGCGTTACTAACGTGGAAATAAAAGGGAAAACCGAATTTTCTCACCGAGAGCGTCGCCGATTTAATTCTACAATTGAAGGAGCTGTAAATTATCGTTGCGTCACAATTTTGAATCCCGGAAGTGGAAAATCCAAGAAACCTTTGCTGAATACTTCAATGATAAAATTATTTAACCAACGGAATGCAAATTGCGGAAGATGACCTGGTGGAGGGGATCGCAGATGAGCGCCTGAGGTTGCAGGCTCACATACAATGCTTCACAACCAAAGCACAATTGTTGCAGGCATTTTCGAAAATAAAACAAACACCAAGTGAGCGACCGACAAATAATGTACAGTCAAGGACTTCGGCTACGCGGTGCTACAATTGCAATTCCGTCGGTCACCTAGCGGCGGATTGCAAAAAAACCGAAAAGGGAATATGGCGCTTGTTTTGCATGTGGATCCATGCAACACCGTGTTGCAACCTACCCAGAGAGGAGGAAGACGACTGTCCAGCTGGTAGAAGAAGACAACACCGAGGATTATGTAAGACAATTAAAATTGTATGTAAAGAGTGATGTCAGCGTTAGTTTATTTTTAGAATGCTTAATAGAATCAGGAAGCCTAATCAGCCTCATAAGAAAATCGTATCTACCCGAACAAATGAATTTACAGAAACATACAAAACATGTAAAATATTTTGGATTTAATAAAAGTGAAATAAGTATATATGGGAGTGTCGAATGCTTTACAATTATTAACGATAATAAGATAGAAGTGAATTTCAATGTTGTTTCAGATGAGACGATGGGCTATAAGGTAGTGTTAGGAAGAGATTTCTTGCGAGCAGGTAAATTTAACTTGGTGTTGCAAGCGGGAGCTGATGGCTCGCTAACTGAAAGTAAAACGATAGAAATGCAAATTGATCGCGATGACTGTGTTAATTTTGAAAAACAGCTCCTGTCGATAAATTACGATAATGATAAAATGATAGATTTAAACGTTGGTAAAAATGTTAGTTTGGAACACAAGAAACGGTTGTATAGTGAATTCTGTGATAAGTATTTGACACCCGTACGTCAAAGCGAACCGATAAATCAGAGTAAGTGAATCGGAGTTCGTTTCTCCTATTGTTCTAGTAAAAAAGAAGACTGGGGGCCTTAGAATGTGCGTGGATTATCGCACTTTAAACAAGATTACCACCAAAGATTGTTACCCAATCCCGCTCATTGCTGGATAGGTTGGTAAAAAAATTTCTTTTTACAAAGCTAGACTTGAAGAATGGGTTTTTTTCATGTATACATGAACCCAGATGCGGTGAAATTTACGTCATTTATAACCCCCCTAGGACAATACGAGTTTTTAAGGATGCCGTTCGGACTAAAAAAATGCTCCATCAAGCTTTCAACGGTTTATAAATAAAATATTTGTTGACATGATAAGGGAAGAAAAATTGATAGTGTATTTAGACGACATAATGATTGCTACGAAAGATGTTGATGAGCACTGCCAGGTTCTAGGTGAGGTTTTCAAGAGATTAGTCGATAACAAACTCGAACTAAGATTAGATAAATGCAAGAAAGTGTCAAATACTTAGGTTACACCGTTTCGAAAGACGGGATACGAGCTGATGAAAAAGGGATACAGGCTATACAAAACTTCCCAGTCCCAAAAAAACCGCACGAGGTCCAAAGTTTCTTGGGTTTATGCTCTTATTTTCGTAGGTTTGTCAAACATTTTTCGGTAGTCGCAAAACCGCTATACGATTTGACAAAGAAAGAAGCTAAGTTTCGCTTTGGGGAGTCTGAGTTAAAATGTTTGAGGCACCGATACTAGCTCTATACGACCCAAACGATAGCACGGAACTTCATTGCGATGCTAGTTCCATTGGGTTTGGAGCAATCCTTATGCAAAAAAAAGGGGATAGAAAAATACATCCTGTATTTTATTACTCAAAAAGAACAACCGAGGCCGAATCAAGGTATCATAGTTTTAAATTAGAGATGCTAGCAATAATAAATGCCTTACAACGCTTTCGTGTTTACCTTCAAGGCAAGCATTTTAAAATAGTTACAGCTCTTTAACCATGACCCTCAGCAAAAAGGAGTTGAATCCAAGGATAGCAAGGTGGGCATTAGAACTTCAGAATTATGACTATGTTTTGGAACACCGATCAGGCAGTAGAATGCAGCATGTAGACGCTTTGAGTCGTTATACGAATATCATGGTTCTGGAAACAAACACTTTCGATGAAAACTTAATTATTTGTCAGGGTAGAGATAAAAGAATTCGGGAGATATCTGAAATGCTACAAAAATCAGAGCACGCACGATATGAAATGCGCAATGGTATTTTGTATAGAAAAAAAGATTGTAACTCAGTTGCGTTTTTTGTCCCCGAGGATACGGAACAGCATGTTATGTACAAATATCATGTTGAATTCGGTCACGTAGGTGCAAATAAAATGATCGATCTGATCTCGAAAAGTTATTGGTTCCCAAAAATGAAAGAAAAAGTAACGAAACACATTGATAATTGTTTACAGTGCCTGGTATATTCTACAAAACATGGTCGCGAGAAAGGGTTTTTACATAGTGTGCCCCCTTGGGCACATCTTTTGAGGTTGTACACATCGAACACTACGGACCAGTAGATAATTCAAGAATGCTTAAACACATACTTGTTGTCATAGATGTATGCACTAAATTTGTAAGGCTATACCCAACTAAGACTACGAACACGAAGGAAGTTATTAAGGCCCTCATGGATTACTTTAGGTCATATAGTCGTCCTAGATGCATAATTTCCGATAGAGGGAGTGCATTCACATCGAACGACTTTAGAGAATTTTTAAGTAAAAATAATGTGCAGCACATAACGATTGTACCTGTTCTCCGCAAGCGAATGATCAGGCAGAACGAGTCAACAGGAGTATTGGACCTATGTTAGCCAAACTAGTGAAACCGGAGGAAAGGGTTTATTGGGATACACTTTTAGAAACAGTGGAGCACACCATTAATAATACATTGCACAGAGCGATAAATGAACACCCAAGCACAATGCTCTTTGGCGTTGATCAAAAAGGGAAGGTAACAGATGTATTAAAGGAAACTCTAAGTGAAGTTCAGGTCAAAAAACAACAAGATCATAGACAGATACGAACACGAGCTGCTATACAACAGGAAAAACTGTAGCTTTATAATAAACAGTACATCAATAAAAAGCGCCGAAAACCTAGGTCGTATGTGGTAGGGGACTACGTGGTGGTAAAGAACTTCGATTCACACTCCGGCGTGTCTAAAATGTTGATCCCGAGGTTCAAAGGACTATATCAAATCACTAAAGTGTTGCGTAGTGACCGTTACATACTTAAAGGTGTAGAAGGTTTCCAGCAGTCTCGAACGCCTTATCAAGGTGTTTGGGCGGTTGGTAACATACTTCCGTGGTTCAAGGGAAGTGCGGTGTCAAATGATTGATACAGATAGATAATGATTGTTGTTAATAAATAAGTGTAGATAGTTTTAGTATAGATCAGGAGATATCAAAGGTCAGGACGGCCGAGTTGTAGCAGTATGTATATAAGTAGGTATCCACATGTATTTTCTTGATTGCATTGCAACAGCATTTATGTGTAGGTATGTGTATGCAATTAGTTATATCATCACTCTCTTGCCCTTGTTGTGTTGTAAAGCTTTAAGAAAATAAAAAGAGTCGGGTCATTTTGAAGCAGACCGCGCATTAAAACGGACGTTTATCTATTTCGCCGCTACAAGAAAGAAACAGAGATTGGCCTTGGCCAAATCTGTCTCCGTGGAAGGCATAAACAGATCGGTCGATGAGTTGACCGAAATGGTTGCCAATATGACGTTGACAGAAACCTCTCCAGAGGACGGTGGATCCGAAACTGAGAAGCAGGGGACGGAAGGCGGAGAGGAGGACGGAGAGTCTACACAACATCGGGTCAGTCTACAGGTACCACACTGCAGTGGTTAGCGGTATATAAAATGCTGTAACCAAGAAACCAAGGTTTGGCTATGTGAGACTGTAGGGAAGATGACCGACCCATGGGAGGGAATCAACCTTCAAATAGAATAGACAGGCTTCACATACTAAAGGATGTGGAAAGGTTGATAATCTTCGTTCCCGGTCAACCCGTGAGCAAAGATGTTATCCTTGCCAGACTCTGTCGTCAAAAATTCCTGTGTGAAAGACACTTCTAAATGGAGGGTTATTCATGCCGGAAGATTGACGACCACAAAATTGGTGGAACCAAGTTGACGATCTGGTGCCCAAGGGAGGAAGCGAGGCTGGTTAGACAAGCAGGAGATAGACTCTTTGGCGGGTTGGACATAGCATTCGTGAAGTTCCAAAGAAAAGACTCAACATGGAAAGCCACCCGGTAGGGCGACGAAGTGATAGACACCATGGATATGGGATCAAAACAAGTCGGGCGGGAAAAGCTCAAGGAGATCCAATAGTACCTTCGTCACAGCAAAGCAGCATCAGAAATGATGACTAAATACTTTGATGAGGATTCGTTTGATATAGCCCTCATACAGGAGCCTTGGATCTTTAGAGGAAAGATTAGGGGACTCCCAAATAGCATGGCTGAATTGCAGTATGTGCAAACCAGCGAAAGAATTAGGTCCTGTATGCTGGTGAGGCGCGGAGTTCAAGCAAATAAATTGCCGGATCTGTGTGCCCCAGACCTTGCAGCAGTACGAGTAGGTTCAGGTGCGGGAACTTTTGTTGTAGCATCTGCATTCCTGCCGTATGGCTCTCCAGATCCTCCTCCGACAAGAGAGTTAGAGTCTTTCGTGAATGCATGCAGGAACAGGAATTAGGACTTAATTACTGGTTGTGATGCCAATGCACATAACACAGTGTGGGGCAGCACCAACGATAATTACAGAGGAGAAGCATTATTCGAATTTGTATCATGCAAGGATCTAGCTATCTTAAACAGAGGAACAGAGCCAACCTTCGTGGATGTGAGGCGGAAGGAAGTGATCGATGTTACCCTGTGCAGTAGCCAGATAATTAAAAGAATATCAAATTGGAGGGTAAGGGATCAGGCTACATTGTCGGATCACAGAGCCATTTCATTTGACGTTCGCTACGGGTCTAAAAGAAAAAAAGATCGGAAATACATCCGAATTCCGAAGAATATGGATAGGACTAAATACCTTGAAGTATTGGAGGAAAAACTGAATGTAACATGATTCGGAATACCGAAAAACACTTGGCATGTAGAATCACAGCTGAAGCATCTTCAATCAGCTGTTGAAGATGCGTATCGAGTGGCTTGCACACTACCTTAGTGGAAAAGCAAGATCCAGCGCCTTGGTGGTGTTAGGAACTTGAAAAGCTTAATAAGGATGTGAGGAAGGCCTTCAATCACGCCATGAGGAGGGGAGAACCCGAAGCCGAGTATAAGGCGAAAAAGAAAGAGATGAATGCTACTCTGCGACGACGTAAAAGGGAGTCATGGAGGGACTTTTGCTGGTGTATGAGGAGTACATCTGAAGTCAGTAGATTACAAAAGATTGTCTCCAGGGATCCAGTTTCCAAGATCGGACTCATTCGTAATAGAGCTGGGGAGATGTTGGAAACACTGGATCACACAAATGAGGTCCTAATGGAGGTACACTTCCAGGAAGCTATCTGACTATCAGCCCTGGTTTCCAAGGAAACAAGGAGCGAAAAGGATGGATAGGACGAAAGCAGAACTGATCGTAACACCAGAAGCGGTCAAGGGTGCGATAGCAACATTTTCACCCTTCGAAACCGCCGAGCCAGATGGTATATTTCCAGGTCTAATGCAATGGGGAGAAGAAGTAATTGCACCAAGGCTCAGGTCGATGAAACAGGGAAGAACTCTGGAGAATTCCAGAAAGTCTCTCTGGGTAAGATTTATAGTGGTAGAGAGACGAAAAGAAACCCGACAATGGTGGTCTGATTCGAATATCCCTCGAAATCTATATATAAGGAGCCGAATGGCAGAATTGCAAGACCCACTTTCTTGAGTTCCTCTATCGTCGTAATGTCAGAATTGAATAACATCTCGAGTTCGAAAGTTTGTACGAATACAATATTAAACGGATACGAGAAAGTTAAAAAGGAAGTTAGCATTTCCAATTCAGTGGATTTGGTTTCTGTCAAGCTTCCAATAAACTAGCAAGTTTCATGCGACTACGTGCAAAGATGGGACGGCGTTTCAAATCAACCAACCGCCTAATCAGGGCGATTTATAAACACCATTGATAGCGAAAAACTGGCATATATTGGGAATCTTTTTTAAACTTCAAAAAAGCTGTGGAAAATTCAGGGGTTCAATCTTGAATTACCGCTTCCGAGAACTAGTATACTACGTGACTGAATTTGTTATTGTTTTGTTCACGGATGCGGTAACTCGACCCCGCATATTCGGAATTGGTGTTTCTTTTTGACATGTGACAAAAAGGCGACTTACCTTGGTTAATAGGAACAACATCATAATCGTTATCCTTAATTTCACTTCCGTCAAACATTTTAAGCTCGTCGTTTTGTTGGTTAGCTGTGTCAATTTGCCTTGGATAACCAGCTTGATCAACTTCATTTTGGATAGGCATTCCATGCTCGTTTTTCAAAACGTGTTCCAGTACTGTGTGCTTACTCTCCACTATATGACTAACACCCGTTACGTCTTGAAAACATTCTAGATGCCTTGCTGTCGCATCATAGAGTCCCGTCACTTGAAGCAGTTTAGCACTTTCTATGAGTTCGTGAAGCCCACTTTCAGTCACCACTGCTGATCCTGTATACATAAAATCGATAAGTAACTTCATGATAGGTGGCCTGATACCAAACGGTATAATCACAGTGGGATTATTTGAAGTATCCTCTATTAGTAGGCTTTCTATGAGTCGCGAGGCAGCTGCGACAACCAGACGGTGACAATGGAATTGCTGTCCATCGCACACCAGTATGATATCTATAAATTTATTAGTTTTCCATAGCTAGATAATTGAAAGAGAAAACAAAACAATTAGTCCTCTTATATAGTAATAGCAACATTTTTTACTTTTGCTACGTAAAACACACACTCAAATGCAGTAGCAATCTGGAAACCCCACCGTAGTAATACAATTAAGACCCTGAACGCATTTTCATAAAATCTGGCAATATATTTTTAAGCAATGTCCACCAATGACTATACAAACTGAGGGTCAGCTTCCGTGCGCCTACCCGATTTTCCCCGCGAATTTTGGAAGAAACCCCACTCATCGGAAAGGTTGTTACTATTTTACTTTGCTTGCACGGGTTTGTTCTCGGGCAATTTAAGATTACAGCTTAACAAGGGTTTTGTACTCTGGTTAAGTGTAGCGATTTGCTGATTGCAAACTCGCTGTATAAAAAATCATTGATCACCCCGACGTGATCTGCATATTTGCTTCCCCCCACCAGTGGTAAGGGGCATTTATCAATCACGAATTAATAACAGCGTGCATCAGGGCTATACACTGGTGCAACCACAATTCATACTATGTTAAAAGTCAGACAAGCGTTCACCAGGGCTTTACACTGGTAATTTCAACATCGAGATCATAAATACACAGTCCACGTGGGACCAGTTCATCTGAAGGAACCAGGATGGACGAAACAGATGTTTCCATCATTGTCGCCAGGCAGAAGTCACTGGCAGATGATATGTCAAAACTGAAAATCAACATCTCGAAAGACAGCGCATCGCGGAAAACGAGGCAGTACAAGCTCGATAGGCTCGAGCGCATTGAGGATATATGGCGACAATTTAACGACGGCCACGCATCAATAGCGGGCATGGTCAAGCATGACACACCCTACGTGGCTGGCAATGAGATCAATGGCATCCTTCAAGCAATACCGGAAGAAGATAAAGGGCCTCACTCCAACTTATCTGGACCATCAACGTTTTCAAGAAGCAAAGTTCGCACGCGAGTTGGAAATAAACCGAAGGATGTAGGCGAGCACACGAATAGGTTTGGTAGCGCGAGGAATTGTTTATGAGTGTTTCGGAAATATAATGGGGTTCTATTTTTGATACTAGTAATTGCACAGGGGGATTTTTTCGTTCTTACAGGTGTTCTATTGGAATGTCCTTGGGCGAAAACGCGATGTAGGGCCATTGATCTCGTTCGTGCTTTATCTAGGAAGATCCGAACCACCACAAGTCATTTGATATTAAATGAGAGGGTGGAATTCCACGGGATGCGCAGTCAGCTGGATTATCATGTGATCGCACATTATACCATGAGTCTCTGGGTATTTCAGATAAAATTTCTGATGTGCGATTGGCTATAAAAACTGACCACCTTTTGGGCAACGCAGAGAGCCAATGAAGGACTATTGCAGAATCAGTCCAGGCAAGCACTTTCATTTCTTTGTATTGCAAAGAAGTTTAAAGTTTTTTAACTAACCGCGTTAAAAGAACCGGTCCACAGAGTTCCAACCCGGGAAGAGAAAATACTTTTAGAGGTGCTACTCTGCTCTTAGCAGCGGCGATCGTACTAGTAATATTACCCGTTGAGTCTATACTCCTGCAGTATACAACTGCCGCTTAAGCGTCGAGCGATGCATCGTAGAATGCATGGAATTCAAAATTTTCCTTTTTTTGACACATAATTCGTGGCATACTTAAAGCTTCTAGCGAAGGAAGCTGATCTCGAATTGAGCACCACTGACCCGAGAGTTCTAAGGAAATAGCGTCCCATGCATGGTTGTTTGGTTGGTTTAAGTGGCTGTATTCCCGTCTACTGACGAAGGAAAAACACAAATAGCGCATTGAGCGCCGTTTTGAGACCACAACTAATGAAACCTGAAGGAAAAGGAGGAGAAGGGAGTAAAGGGAGCTCAAAACCAGCCTGTGGAATTGAGAAATTTTATGATCTTATTGATATGGATACATTGGATGGCCGAAAGCTCATCATAAAAAGGGTGACCTAGTACACTGCATCTGGTTTTGGCTAGGGCCGGACACTCACAAAGGAGATGAAACACTGTTTCACTCTTGTCTGTGTCGGCGCAGCTACGGCAGTGGGTGTTATGGGGGATGCCAAGCCTGGCCGCGTGAGTTCCTAAAGGCCAATGGCCCGTACTTATTGCCGTTAGTCTGGCGACATCTACACGTGTTCTGGCTAAGAGGTTGTTTGTTTTGGCTTCATCGTAGGTTGGCCAGATCTTCCTTGAAATGACACAGTTCGTCAGGTTCCTCCATCTAGTTACGGCCCATGTGGTGAAGTGCAGGAGAATTTCTCTCTTTACGTATCCCAGCGGAGGGAAAACATCCTCCGCACGAGACACGCACAGAGCAGAGTGTCGTCTGACAAGTTCATCAGCTTTCTCATTCCCCTCGATGTTCCTATGGCCGGGAACCCAGACGAGAGTGATTTCAAACCGATGACAAGCCCTGGAGAGTGTCTCCCTGCATTCCACCACAAGCTTGGACGTTGACTTAGTCAAACCGACAGCCTTAATCGCGGCCTGACTGTCGACGAAGACGCCTATTTTTTTTCCTGTGTATCGCTATGTTAAGTAGCAGTCTACTCCTCCTTAATTGCCAGTACTTCTGCCTGAAAGACACTGGCTGCATTTGGAAGGCGAAACGTTTTGGAGATGTCTAGTTCTTTTGAGAAATTGCCTGCTCCGATTCCACAGTTCATTTTGGAACCGTCTGTGAAGATAGTAATGTCGACCGCATTTTCCTCCCATTCTGATCTAGAGGGGAATCTAACAGAGAAGTTCTTATGGAAGTTGAGTTGGGGTATAGTGTAGTCCGTAGATATACGACCTATGCCGTCCGGAAGGGAAAGTAGGATGCTGGTGTGGCCATAAGGCCTTTCGGACCAACATTTAGATTCCTTCAATCTAACTGCACTGCACGCTGCAATACTTTTTATGTGCAGATCCACAGGCAGAAAATTGAGAATCACATTGAGCGCCTCGGTCGGACTTGATCGTAGGGCTCCCGCGATTCCAATTCCAGCTGTTCTTTGGACTCTACTTATTTTAATGATGTTATAGGCTTTGCTTAAGGCGGGCCACCATACCAGAGACCCGTAGGTGAGGATGGGACGTACCACCGCTGTATATATCCAACGAACCATCTTTGGTTGAAGCCCCCACTTTTGGCGAAAGTTTAACTACAGGCGTAGAAAGCTGTGCTTGCCTTCCGCACTCGGTGTTCGATATTGGACTTGAGTATCAGTTCAGTTTTGCTGGGGTTAACGCTAAGACCACAACTTGTAGCCCAACCGCTAATCTTACCCAGTGCTCTTTCCATGATTTCACTTATCAAGTTCGGAAACATTCCTGATACTAGAACAACCACGTCATCCGCATACGCAACGACTTTAATACCTTCCCCGTCGAGTCTAGACAGGATTTTGTTAAGTACCATAATCCATAAGAGTTGGTTAAGAGTGTGTTAACAAGTTTTGCTTGAATGATCCTTGTTTTAAGCATGGAAATGATCCATGAAGTGACGAAATCCTCTACCCCTAGTTCTAAGAGAGATTCCTGGATCGATTCATCAGTTGAGAACTCAACTACTTTAATTATTTCTTTTTCTTTGTTTTGGCTGTTGATCTCGTTTAGTTGCTTAAACCCATCTCTTTCCTTGCAGACTTATGAATATTTAGCATTCAGAGTTTGGTTTTCATCGATTTTACATGATGATGGGGGTGATCTCTCTACCCCCTTACTTTTTCCAAAAGGGTTCTCGGTAAGCAATAAATGGCCCCCCCCCCCAGAATCCATGGGACCGACCTCCGAAGAGGGTGGATTTACCACTTTAAATGGCATACCTCCTGGGGTACTAAAATTTTTTGTTTTGTTCATTGCATGTTTTAATTTTAACTTTTGTGAAAAGTTTAAACGGTTTGGATTATAGTCGCCTCTAACGACAGGCATGCCTACCTTGGGTGCACAGCCGCTCCTAACATGGAGAACAGACGCTGACCAGGGAGCCGCCCAATATGGGTCAGACGTTTCTGGGTTATTGTAACTAGGGTCCGCGGGGTCGTTATTCCCGTTACCTCTCTTTCTTTAGAGAAGTACCCTTGCGGGCGGAAAGTGATTGTTAAGTAGAAGCTCTAAGGATTCGTCAGTAGATTCTGTCCAGGTTCCGTCCATTCTCTTGATAAAGGACGGACTAGAGTGTCCTTTGGATAGGATCTTACTGAGCCTAGCAGATTCCTTAAGAGTATCGATAGATTGACAGTATTCGGACCAAGCTTGTGTCTTAGCTGATCTGATAGATTTTTTGTAGAATTTTAGGCAGTTTTTTTTTGCTATATTTAAGAGAACACAATGCCTTAAACGCTGTATTAAACGCCTTTTCTAGTGCATACGTAATTGTGTCCAGTTCTGCACCCGACTCAATTTTCAGGTGTGGTATATTAGAAAGTTTAGAGTTTAATACTTGACCGAATTTCTCCCAGTCAATTCTTTTTGGATTTCTATATGGAACTGGAGTATCTACCTTGATACTGAGATCGAAGAGAATCCACTAGTGGTCCGAAAATGACTTCAAGTTGGAGACTCTCCAATTCTCAACCTTAAGTATGTCATTGTTTGTTTTGAGTAACCAAATGCGGGCCCTAGGTCTCGTGGAGATATCCTTGGCAGGGATCAGCTTAAGTTTAAGCCTTCCCAAGCTTCGGCAATCTTGTCGATGCATGAGCCAAGGAAATCCTTAGAGAACTGGTCCACGCATTTGATCACACGATATCCTCGCACCACGTCCGCGCAGTCGAAACTGGGTAGTCGGCTATCAACTCCGGAGAGCACATGTTCCACAACCACTTCAGATAGTTTGGCTTCAATGCTGCTCCAGCGGTCCATCACTGTTTTGCCGTTCTTAGACATCTCGTCTACAATGGCAACCTGCAAATGGTCCCTCACCACCTCGGTGAAGGTTTTGATAGCCTGGGTACTTCCCATGGGCCGTGTAAGTTCGTTAACCTAGGTGCAATCTTCGACTTTTTAGTGAGAGGTCTCATCTTGGGACCTGTTTCTTTAAACGCTCTCTTTTTTCTGTTGCGATTGCTTCGAATTATTTTGGTGGTTGACGTACTCGTCGACCACCTTTTGGTATTTAATCTCCCTTGTCCCTCTCGTGTGTCGTTCCAGTCTCTTCGTTCTTCGCAATCTTTGCAAGAATGAAGACAGCCCTGGTATATCTTGACTTTAAGATGGAGCCGAAGGACTTCTTGGATTTGGGTGCACTTTGGCTGGTGCTCCCAGTTGTGGCTGTGTCATTTTTATTAGGTGGCTCTTGGAAATTATGTCTGGTATCCTCGGCCCCTACTTTTGCCGTAGATTTGGATGAGGTGGTTGGTTGACTGCCTGAATGAGTACTATGGCTGGTGCTCATTAGGCTTGAGGGGTCAACTACTGTCTCCTGGCTGGAGGCTAGTAGATCCTCCTCGGAAGAGGTCCCTAAAAGGATTTCTTCGTTTTTGTTTTTTTTTATTTTCATTTTCTTAATTGTTTAATTGTACGTTTTTTTTTTTTCATTTTAATTTTGGTCCCACGAGTATGTACGGAAAGGAAAGTCCATCCCGGCATAGCCGACTTACCGAGATAAGGCACTTATTACAACCGACCTTGCCTGAGCGTCGGAGAGAGCTCGTACGCGACTGGTTTTACCCCCAGCGACGTTAGCGTAAATCCTTGGCTGACACTAACCGTGTGACCGGTTAGCCTTTTTTAGGCGGGCGCCCACGAGAAGGACTGAAGAATGAGGATTTGTGCCCAAGCCCCGTCCCCGTCCCGTGGCTTCTCTTTAGTGTCGTCCCATGCATACTTCTTTCGCCAGAGCTTCTGAAAGAGAATTTTGATGGAGATAATGACTAGTGTTAAAAATCCTATGGGGTCAAATATCTTAGATGACTCACACAGAATGCGCCGCTTAGTAACTGATGACCTATCACTTATGTTGACCTTATACGATAAGGTATCGCGAGCAGGTGACCATTGTAATCCCAACAGCTTGACCGAGGTATGCTCTTCAAAATCCTTTGGTGATAACTCCCGCTGATCTTCCAGTAAGCTAACCAATAAAGGCCAACAATTAGTGGTCCATTTGCGGAGATTAAATCTACCAGATTCAAGTAGCTGTAAGAGTTCTAAACGAAGGGAATGACTTCATCGATAGAATTTGCTTCGGTCATTACGTCATCAACGTAAAAGTCATTAAGCAATATTGCTGCCGCGCGAGGATACGTATTCATAGAATTGAGTGCAAGTTGGTAGAGATTACAAACAGCCAGGAATGGTGCACACGCTGTACCATAGGTGACAGTCGAAAGACGATAATGTTTCAGTGGTTGATCACTTGACTCTCTCCATAGAATTCGTTGGAAGTCCGATTGATTGCTGGTAACGCGTATCTGACGAAATATTTTCTCTATATCATCTGATAGAGTAAAGAGATGACGACGGAAGCGAATGCAAATTGAAAATAGATCACGCTGGTAGGTCTGTCCTATTAGCAAAGTTTCGTTAAGAGACTTGTGGTGACTAGACTTAGCTGATCCGTCAAAAACTACTCGTACCTTTGTAGTGCTGCTGTCTTCCTTTGTCACAGCATGATGTGGTAGGTAGTAGCATTTTGCTGAAGATATGTTAATCTCATTGAAAGGTAAATCCTCCATATGCCCCAGACTTAGGTATTCTCGCATAGAGCCAATATACATATTTCGGTGTATTTGAAACGATTTAAAGCGACGTTTACGCTCTTTCCAAAATCAGTCTCATTATCGGATTTAAAAGGTAGCTGCACTAGGTACCTACCTGTAGTCGCAGTGGCTTAGTGTTAGTGTGTTGGACTACTAAGCGAGGGGTCTCAGGTTCGAATCCCGCAAAAACCCGAATTCCAACTTATGGTTTTTTCCGGGTTACCTACGATATCTCGAAAAAAAAAAATCTCGAAAGCTAAAATCTCGAATGCAAAAATCTCGAAAAAAAAATTTCGAATTAAAAAAATCTAGAAACCAAAATCTCGAATAACAAAAATCTCGAAAAAAAAAAAATCTCGAATTAATATTAATTTTTGAGACAATGGTAACATTTTGCGCGCGCTACAATTATTAGGTGTATTGTTTTTTTATTTTTCCCAGGTAATCTATATAGATCATTGGTTTACATGCAACACAACAATTGTAAATGAACCCATAGTTGTTGTAATGTATGAAAATCAATAATCTCTATACGTATATCATCTGAGGAAAATAAAAAACGCCTATTCTCTCAACAACAATCAACCACGTGCAGTACCTACATTGTCCATGATGGGCGCTAGTTATCAGCTGTTATTTTTATTTTATTTAGTGATTTTTTTTTATGAGTTTTTTTGTATTGTTTTGATATTTTTTACTTTGTATAGTTAGTTGTATTTATGTATATATTCGATTTTGAAATTACTAATTTGTTATAATGAATTATCTGTTAGTTTTGTTTTGTTAAATTTTGATATTATTTGATTGTTTTTCAAAGATGAATAAATTATTTAATAAACAGAACATACAATTTTATGTTTTATACGAATTTTAGCTCTTAAACTAGAAGCAAAAAAAAAATCTCGAATTCACTTTTTATTTTCGAGATTTTTTCGAGATACAGTCTTTCGAGATTTTTGTACATTCGAAATTTTTGCATTCGAGATTTAAAAAAAAAAAATTCGAGATTTTTAGCATTCGAGATTTTGTCATTCGAGATTACGTCATGATTCCTTTTTTTCCACTGCGCTACCTCTCGCGAACGTCTGGCAAACATCCGAGAGTATAAATGTCTTGAAAGAGCTTCTCAATTAGACGTTTGGAGTCGGCATAAAAATTGTAGATCCCTTCCATTCGTTCCAAAAATGAAAAACTCACACAAACCGAATGGTTGTGAGAAGCTAGGCCTAGGGTCCCTCCGGACCTGTTGCGCCAACTATTTTTGCACAAGGTACCTGCCGTCAGGTAATCGCGAATGAGATGTAGCGAAAATGTCTTCAGCACGTTGGTCTTCGATGGAAAGAGTCGTTTCATGAGAGACTTCTGCAAGTCTCCAAAAGCGCTCAAGGTCAAACTCAAGTGCTGTGTCTAACTGAGGTGCAGTAAGAATCAATCCAATGAGTTGGTAACGAGTTAGGAGTTGTCATGTTACCACAAACCATCCAACCAAAAATAGATGGAACGAGATCAGGCTGGCCTTGGTGACCACGAACAGTTGTCCCATTGAAAATACTGAACAATTTATCAGCGCCGATAAGAACATTAATCAACACTGAATCTCAACAGATTGCTTGCTTGCGCATGAAAATAAGTAAAGTGTAACAATTCAATTTGTTACACCTGCTGATGTTGAACCAACACCAAGAACAGGAATACGAGCAGCTTTCCTGGTGAGCACTAAGCATTGCACTGTTTGATCTGTAACAAACGAAACTTGAGAACTTGAATCCAATAACAATCGAATGTTTTACAAAACTCCTTGCTTATCGTTAGCACGAGCGATGGCAGTAGACATTCAAGTTTGGGTAAAACGAATGGGTTTTAACGAATTGTATACTGCATTTGTATGTGAACAAAAAACGGTTGATGAATTTGTTAACCTGGAATTTTGATAGTATTAGTATAGGACTGCACAATGCAGCTCGTGAAGTGTGTCAGACGTATTGAGTTAAGATCGCAGTTTGCAGTTCGTATCTGACTTTCAAGGGCGCTTGACGAGTTCGCGCAGTGCACACTATTAATCCTGTTTATAAATTTGTTACTTGAACTGAATTCGAAGATGAGGGTAGATCCGAGTATGGTTTAGAGAAATAAACATTGTAGCAGTGGATGGTGACGTTATCGATGAAGAGATATTAGGCGACGAAGAAGCTGTGGTGCAAGAAGCCGGTGAAGTAGAGTTTGGCGACGAGGATGTGGAATGCACTAGGGTATGGTGACGCGACCTACATGTTTTGCAACAATTTTTTGACCGACAGCTATTTGAAGAATGTCCTTGACGAAGACAGTTCAAGAATAAGGACGGGTTCCTTGACAAATATTCGACGAGCATCAATTGGAAGTGCGAGAAAATGTTTACATTGATATTTGAAGTGTTTGCGGTGGGCAACGACAGAAAGGATTGTATAAATGATTGAACTATAACGGGAGTTCTATCATATCGACTTTCTAATCGATCCCAATGTGTTTTAGTAGATCGCTAGCTTCTCCACATAATAATGACTTCAGGTATTGAAGTTTTTGCGCGAAAAATTGTCTATTTTTTAATTAAATTCGGCTTTAGAAGGACCAGAAATGTTTTGGATGATTTATTGTAAACCAAGATGAGCAATATGAATGCTTCCCAACGATAACAAAAATAATAAGTTGAATTTCGATTGATTTGGTTTTATTCATGTAATACCAATATGATGTTTGCAGCTTGCTGGTTGGATATCGAAAGAAGAAGAAGTTAAGACAAACTGTAGTACAAGTGGCAATGAACAATAGCACAAAAAAGAATAACGAAATTAAAGAGAGAGTGATAACAGAACATTGCAATACATAAAAATAAATTTGTTTTGTTCATGTTAGATTTTAGGTTGTAGCTCAGCTTCTAGAGGACATAGAAAGCTGATTGATGGCTTGAAAAATAAACTCACTCACCATTGCATACTCTGAAGCAGAGACAAAACTTCGTCCGATTTCCCGTTACCTTGTCTACAAGCTATGTTTTAATGGAGTGTACACAATTTAGTGCGCTAGTATTGATACATAAAAATATTCGTATTGACAAATGTCACGAAACTTCAAAATTGCCGGCTCACCAACACACCTTCAAAAATTATCAACAACTTCCGTGGACTTCCGGTAGCGGCAAAGTTGCTGCCAGCGTTCATAGAATTTTGTCCGTTAAATTTGAAATTATTCGTTACGTGTGCATAGTATTTTATTTTAGGAATAAGTGCACTTTTGCTGAAAATATTTATAAAAAATGATTACTGCAGAATGGTTGTAGCAAAAAAAAAAAACATTTTGAGCAATTTTTCTTCAGATATTTAAGAAAAATGTACACATGAAATCGAAGTTAATGATATTTCAAAGCGGAAAATACTCAACAATGTTTGTCCTAATATGTTTCTAGTATATAAAACAACTCATTTAGATAGTATTATTAACCAAACAAATTACATTAATCGTCTTTTGAAAATTAATTATTAACCAATTAATAGCATTCAGTTATCTTAAAATGTGGTATTCTCGAACTCTATTACATTCCCCCATGGCTGGTAGCGGTTGGCAGCATTGATTTTATATTTTTTGTATGTTTTTACATGTCACACGTATTCTAAATTGACATAACACCGATAGGAAAACAAAATGGCGAATTTGAAAAAAACAAAAAACTGAGGGGGCCAGCGGCAGAGGATTGTGAGTTGGGGGTCTCAGTATTGTCTCTGCTCTGAAGCGTTTAACGCAACCATGAGTTGGAAGTCGCATAAGAAGTTTCACTTCAAAAAAGGTGGGGAACTTGATTTTTGACAAATGTCGTAAATAATTAATTTTCTGCAGTTCTAAAACATAATCTGAGATATTATTTCGCGTATTTTGGCCAAACAATCATTATTTTATATGTTTTCATTAACTTCGTGTACGATAGGGCGGGCTTATTAGGAGAATTTTGTGTTAATTTGTGCCGAGGTGAATATTTTTTGAGATTTGTTGGGAGGATTGTCGTAGAATTCGGAAAAGTTATCGAATCACAATAAACTTCACAAGAAATCAACCTTGTGTCTTGTAAGGGCTCACAACGGCAGAATCTGGCTGTAAATTTAATGAAATATATGTTTTTGTTTTTTTTTTAATTTCAAATTTCGTGGGATAAATATGGGACTTTTGAAATTTTGGCGAGGGAAAAAAGGTCGAACCGGTATTTAATTGCAGTTAGATTATTTAAATTGTACTGAAGTTATTTTCTAATTCTCTTCACTTTTCCTGTATAATCGAAATCAAAATGTATCTTTTTATGAAATCCGTTCATGGTCATCTCGAACCACTCTATGCAGAATTGCATCTTAATCGACTTAGTATTTACTTACCCTATTAATCTCAGTTTTCATTCGAGATACTGAGCGCAGAAGGAGTTTTGTTTCCATTGCTGGAAGTACCGGCGTTTGTTCTATTGGTTTAGGTCTTTGCCTTGACCTTGGCTTTGGCTTGGGCTTAATTATTTCTCCTTTTGGCTTGCTTGGCATTTCGAATACTTGAAGTTTTCGCCAAATTATCTGCAATAAAAAGGAATACTGTTGCATTAAAGTATTTATGCTCTCCGAACAAACACAGGTTCTACAAAAAAAATATCCACTGAAAAACATTTAAGCATAACACTTTTAGGAAAGCTGCTGCGTAAAGTGTTTCATTGAACAACTCTGTAGGGACTTTTCAGCATGGAAGATTATTGGGAATATAAATTTAAAGGGTGTGCATAAATTCACATAGGATTTATTTTAATTGAACTTAACATAAAGTAGATAAGGCTGTGTACGGAATAACTCATCCTTCCTCCACGATTAACATAACCATCAAGGTGAAAATGAAGCTCAACACTTAGGATGTTTTTGCTCGAAAAATAAGTTCACGTTTCGATGATGGAACTCTCTTCGCATGGTCATTAGGCGTTAGTTCTTGTGTGAATTGGACTTTGTAAGCATGGCGAGAGAAAAGAGCATCGTTAAATTTTCCTACTCGAACTGTAGCCAAACTTTCATTATTTTGGAAATATTGTTCGATGAAAACAGGTTGTCGTTTCACGTTTTGCTTCAGCTATCCTATAGGCTTTCAAACTATTTTTTTTTAACTTTCTCAAATACCTATTTATTGTTCAAAATTTTGAATTGGAGATGTTAGAGGAACTAAAAAAAGTGGGTCGTGAAATTCTGTCCGTCTGTCTGTCAGCCTAAGAACTGCCCTGATTTGGTTTAAACTTTGGATTTGGATTATGTGGGTCTACAGTTCGGGCCAGTTTTTTTTCTGCACGGTAACCTCAATATTAATAGTACTTCCTAAATACAATTTTCACACCAGTTTGATTTGTTTGAAAACGGATTTAACGATTGTGACTTTAAAATTACTGGATACTCAGTTTTTCGCTAAAAATCGAATAACGGTACTTTCAAAATCTGGACAAGTGTATGTATCTCGAAAACGATCCATACGAATTGAAGAAAAATGCATTCCTTGAGTAATATGTTAATTTTTAACTTAATAACTAAAAAAAAAATAGTTGGCGCAACAGGTCCGGAGGGACCCTAGGCCTAGCTTCTCACAACCATTCGTTTTGTGTGAGTTTTTCATTTTTGGGACGAATGGAAGGTATCTATGTAACATTATTGTCTATGTAGTATAAGAATGCATTGTAATTATATTTGTATGTAACATGTAACATGTATTGTCACTCATGCACTGCAGCATGTAACCTAAGATCTATATAAACAGTTCTAGGGTTCTTTATAAACTGTCGAACAAGAAAGACTAATAAAGTATTCGCTCTGAACAGAAGACTATTAGTACATGGTGTCAGAAGTGGGATTTTGAAAGAATTTTAACTTTTAATAATAAAAGTCTTCGGGTATAATAATAATAATAATTGTGTTAAAAATACAAATTAAGAAAAAAAAGAAGTGAATAGTGGCCGGATTGGAAACGTTCATTTTTTATATATAATGATGGCCAACAACAAACTTGGCGAGTCGGAAGATCAGAAGATTACTACATTTTTATGGCTGATTGGAACAAAAGGCATGGATATCCTCAACATGTTGTTTCCGAATGACGGGACAACGGAAAGCATAATTGGTAGTACCAAAAATAATCAACAACAAAACGGCGATGTTTCATTTTTCGATGAACAACCAGGTAACGCAGGTGGAGAACAGGAGCCAGCAAGAGGTTCAAGTGAAAATCAACGAACATTGAACATCGTGATGAAAGCCTTTGATGAATATTGTATTCCAAGAAAAAATATTGCAATGGAATCGTTTAAGTTCAACACAATCACACAACGGGAAAAACAGTTGTTTGTCGATTTTGAAACGGAGCTTCGCAAACAATTGCAGTACTGCGAGTTCGACTGTGCTTGTGGTAAATCGTATGAAGAACGGATGCTTCGAGACCGTATTATTTTGGGAGTGTATGATAAAACATTACAATTGAAGCTACTTGACGGAAAAGATGAGCCACTTAAAAAAGTCATTGACACATGCAAAATATACGAAGCCGCTAATGCCAACAAGTTATTGTTGGATAATCGTTCAACAGTGGATGTTCATGCGGTCGTTGAAGCTGAAACGCACACAAGCGTTAATGCCGTCAGACGTAAATGTTATAATTGTGGTGCATCAATGCAAATCATCTTCGTGTATGTAAAGCAAACGGAATCAAGTGTTCATCATGTTCGAGGATTGGACATTTCGCAAAGTTCTGCAAACAAAGAAGGAAACCAATACCAATGGAAAACAACAGTGGAAATCAATAGGTACAACGGTGGACATCAATACAACAATGGAAATCAATACAAAGAAGGAAATCAATACAACAATGAAAATCAATCAAATCGCAGAGCAGAATTTCGGAGGGGAAACGACAACATTAATTCTGTTAGCTGGGCAAATATGTCAGGTATTGTTAAGTCAGTAAATTCTATTAAACTAGATTGTAAGGAAATTAATATTTTTAGAATAAGTACAAATCAGAAGAATATCTAATGGACTAAAGAACTATAGATTGACAACTGCTCAGTCAAATTCAAATTGGACACTGGAAGTGATGTTTATTGTATTCCGATCAATATACTCAGAAACATAAATTTAAACTTAGAGCTAAATGAAACTTGAATTTGATGGTACTAGATTACAGTTCAAATAAAATCAAAGTTTTCGGTGAAATTGAATTAACTTGTGTTGGGAACAATTTTGTTAGAAACGCGCGGTTTCTTATTGTCGAAGATAAATACGAACCTTTACTTGGACTTTCTAGTTGTATCCAATTTGGATTAATAAGACGAATTGATTCCT
This sequence comes from Cheilosia urbana, assembly GCA_946477585.1. Taxonomy (NCBI): domain Eukaryota; kingdom Metazoa; phylum Arthropoda; class Insecta; order Diptera; family Syrphidae; genus Cheilosia; species Cheilosia urbana. The sequence continues at coordinate 9,960,378 of OX297857.1, forward strand.
TGAAGTTAGAAAACAAGCTACCTAAAAATACAAATGAATTTATTGATAAATATAAACAAGCTTTTAGTGGGCTGGGAAAATTTCCAATGAAATGTTCAATTAAATTAAAGAATAATGCTATACCGTCGTTACATTATAAAAAACGTGTGCCACTTGCTTTATTAGACCGACTAAAAACCAAAATCAAATCAATGGAAGAGGAAAAAATTATCGAATATGTTGACTATCCAACCGATTGGGTAAGCAATTTGCAAGTAGTGGAAAAACCGAATGGTGATTTAAGAATATGCTTAGATCCTATATTGTGCTGTTCAGCAGCTGAGCAACGATCTCACAGTCGGCCCAATTATAGAGATCCAACCTGTTCAGCCAAAAAGGATTCTTCGGTCTAACTCAGTTACACCAGTCGTCACACCTACGGTGGGAATATCATTGGAGAAATCTTCTGGTCTTTTATCACCAGTACCATCTACTTCATCGTCGGCGTTATTCAACAAAAACAGACATATGAATAATGAAGATGTTAATCCTCCTGCTAACTGCGATACACCTGTGGTCGTTCCAGTACCCATCGTTACAAATAGCCGTGACATGTCTTTAAAAGTTGTGGCTCCACCATCTGCCATATTTTTAGCAAGGCTACAATACGGAACTAAACCAATGGATATTTTGGACTACATAAAAAACAAGGGCATTGACACCGGAGCTATCAAATGTCATAGCCTCACACCTGATAACCAGCCGGATCGAATATCAGCCTCGTTCAAAGTTCTTGCTCCTTTTGATATTGGAAAGGCTATAGTAAACCCTAACTTCTGGCCAAAAAATATGATAGTTAAGGAGTTTACAAATCGACCTGGCAAAACCAATAAGAAGCCAAAAAACTTACCGAGCTTGCCTACCCGCATCATTGAGTCGTAGAAAAGCGAAGCTTTGATAAATCGAATCTCAAAATTTATTATCATAATGCCAGCGGAATTCGGACAAAAATCACTAAATTGTTTAATTATTCTAGTCATCTTGACTATGATGTTATTATTATCACAGAATCTTGGTTATATGATGATATTTTTGACTCAGAAATTTTTGATGAGTCTCTCTATCGGGTTTTCCGTTTTGATCGATGTAAAAAGAAGGAGGAACGTGGTGGAGGAATTCTAGTTGCAGTTCGCCGAGGTATTACCTGCTTTGAAATTCCCTTACCTGATCGTGAAGTAGAACAACTCTGCTTTTCTCTGGAAGTCACAGGTGTTGTGAGCTCACTTATTTTTATTGTAAGCTATGTCCCCTCAGGGAGTGGATTAGATGTCTATGAAAGACACTTATGTAATATAGATTATATTTTCGTTAATCACGATAATGTTTCCAATAGTATTTGTATATTGGGAGATTTTAATGTCGGTGACATTGTTTGGTCTTGGTCCGACGATGATAAAATGCTTATGCCATGTAACTTAAAGAAAGATATTGAATTTATTTTAGTTGATTTTCTACTTTCTCTTAATTTGTGTCAAATAAGCTCAATTGTTAATTCAGAAAATAGAATATTAGATCTAGTTTTTATCTGCTGTGATGATATCAAGGCAAATACTTTTGAAGCCCCATATCCTCTGTTAAATAATTCAATTTATCATAATCAAACTTCTATTGAAATTGAGGTCTACGATTTTTTAAAAGCTGATATTAATTTAGTTAAAACTTTCGATTTTTCAAAATGCGATTTTAATGGACATCGATTGGAATAGTAATCTGAGACATTTGTCCCTTCTGGACTCTTATAATTTTTTCAAGTCTGTGTTGTTTAATGGATTTAACTCTTTTGTTCCTTATAGATCGAAGAAGAATTTATCTAAGCCTCCGTGGTACAATAGAAGGCTCGCTCATCTTAAGAACCTTAAAAATAAGGCACATCAAAATTTCAAATTGTCAGGTAGCCCTGTGGATTATGAACATTTTGTCAAGCTGCGTAAGGACTTTCTTGCGTTAAGTAAATTTCTGCAGAAAAATGACGTAAATCTAATGGAAAATGCAATAAAGACAGATTCCAAACGCTTCTGGACTTTCATAAATAGCAAAAGAAAATCTACAGGTCTGCCTAAATCCATGTTTTATAAAAATTTGGAATCTTAAGATGTTAATACAACATTAGAATTGTTTGCTAGATTCTTTGAATCTGTGTACTCAAAGCCTGATACACCAAGTTTTGTTCCAGCTACAGAATGCAGACTGGACCTTGGCCTCATTCAACTAAGTGTTCGTGACATTATGGGGGCTCTTAATGATCTTAAGCCCAATTCAAGTCCGGGACCTGATGGTATTCCTTCGATCATTTTTAAAATGTGTTCCCAAGTAATATGCAATCCGCTTCTTCATATTTTTAATCTGTCGCTATCCTCAGGAATTTTTCTTGAAGAATGGAAATCCTCTTTTCTTATTCCAATTTTCAAATCTGGATCCAAGAATGATATTGAAAATTATAGAGGAATCTGCAAATTATCAGCTTTGCCTAAGCTTTTTGAAAGCATCGTCAAATCAAAACTAGAATTTCTTACAAAGGAATTTGTTTGTGATGCGCAGCATGGCTTTGTGTCCGGTAGGTCCACTACCACTAATCTGGCTTGCTTCTCACACTATCCCATTAATGCTATTGAAGATGGTTATCAAGTTGACTGTGCTTACACTGACTTCAGTAAGGCATTTGATTCTGTCAATCATCATATATTATTTAAAAATCTTGAAAGTCTTGGGTTTCACTCAGCAATGCTTGAGTGGTTAGCATCCTACTTGATTGGCAGAAATCAAAAGGTCAAAATAGACGACTACTTTTCACGATCTTTTGGGTGTGGATCAGGAGTACCACAGGGTAGTCATTTGGGTCCGCTCCTATTTATACTTTTTATCAACGATATTTCACGAGTATTAAAATATTCCCATTGTTTGATGTACGCTGATGATTTAAAGCTGTTCCTTAAAATGAAAACTTCACTTGATTGTAAGTATTTGCAACATGATCTAACAAACCTATCTGTTTGGTGCATCAGTAATTGTTTAATGTTAAACATTAGAAAATGCTTTATAATGTCTTTTTATAGAAGCTCTTCTCATTTTGAATATCAATACGAAATCGACAGTAGTTCTGGAAGTTAAAGATCTTGGTATTATAATTGATTCGAGGTTCACATTTGCATCTCATGTGGATCAAGTAATTGCTAAATCAAATAAACTTTCTGGTTTTATAAAACGAAATTGCAAAGAATTTTCGGATCCTCATACCCTTATTTCTCTTTTTATTGCATTAGTTAGGTCTCTGCTAGAATATGCTGATGTAATATGGAACCCATTATACAAAGTTCACTCTGACCGCATTGAAAAAGTCCAAAGGCGTTTCACTAAATACATTTTCCGCAAAATGAGATGGGACTTTGAAATTCCTTACCAAACTCGGTGTCAATTGTTAGGCATTTCAATTTTAAGCTCAAGAAGAAAAGCTCATGACATCATGTTTGTAAGGGACTTGTTAAGCTATCACATTAACTGTCCATCTCTCTTAGCCCAAGTACCAATCTATGCCCCGTCTAGACCTTTAAGGGATAGAAATCTTCTCCTTCGACCAGTTCACAGAACTAATTATGGCCACAATGAGCCTATGTCCAGAGCTATTGTTTCATTCAATGAAGTTTGTGATTATGTTGATATTCATTTCTCTCGTAGTCGCTTCAAAAGTGTTTTACTTAATTTGATTGCATTCTCTTAGTCTTAAGGAATTGTTTTATATAATTTGTAGGTATAGTTATCACGTAATCTGTATTGCTTAGCTAGTAGATGAAATAATAATAATAAATAAATAAATAAATAAATAAATGTTAAATGAAAATATTAAAAGGGAACATTTTCTCATTCCAACACTGGATGATTTTAGCAGTCAATTAAAAGATAAAACTATATTTACTGTACATAATTGATTTGGCAAATGGGTTTTGGCACATGGAACTCGATGAGAAAAGTTCAGAATTAACTACTTTTATGACTCCATTTGGAAGGTATAAATTTAATCGCGTTCCATTTGGAATTAACTGTGCACCTGAAATATTTCAAAAGCGCATGGTACAGATATTTGGTGATATACCTGGGGTCATGGTGTATTTTGATGATTTGGCTATCGCTGGGAAAGACGAAAGTGAACATGATCTAATACTGAAAAGGGTTATGGATAGAGCGTTAGAAAATAATATCGTTTTTAATCCAGATAAAATTCAATATAAACAAAATAGGGTAACTTTTATGGGGAACTGTATATCAAAAGGGAAAATTGAACCAACGCTTAAAAGCATTAAAGCAGTAGAGGAACAAGGAGTAATGCAGTTTTTAGGTTTTTGTAAATATTTAGCCCGATTTATACCGAATTTAACCAAACAATCGACAGAATTACGTAAATTAGCATGTAAAACTAGTAAATGGGAATGGAATGATTGCCATGAACGTGAATTTCTTAATTTAAAAAGGCTGGTTTCAAGTGAACCAATTTTATCACTTTATGATCCTCATAAGAGCGTAGTTGTACAAACTGATGCATCAAACGATGGATTAGGTTGTACTCTTTTGCAGGATAATCATCCTGTGGCCTACGCCTCACGCACATTGAGCAAGAGTGCACAGAGATGGTCCCAAATGGAAAAGGAATTGTTGGCTGTTGTCTTTGCGTGCCAAAGATTCCATTATTATCTGTATGGCAGAGAATTCATAGTCCAGAATGATCACAAACCACTGGAATCATTATATAAACGTGACATCGATAATGTAAGTACGAGATTACAAAAAATGTTTATGTTTTTGTTGAAATATCCAAAATTGGATATTGTTTACACTCCAGGGAAACAGATGTTATTTGCGGATTGCTTATCAAGAGCACAACTTGGGGAAGTTGAGGAAAACAATGAATTAGTTACAGTCATTCACAGTATTACTCGTCAGGCTTGTTTATCAGAGGACAGTTATAAAAAATATTTGGAGATCATTGCAAAGGATAGCTCATATGTAAACATTTGTAAATTTGTGGTAACAAAATGGCCAACGTATAATAAACTGGATGTTATTGGCAAAACATTTTTCAAATTTAAGGATGAACTTCACTTTGAAATGGGGTTGTTGTTTAAAAACAATAAGTTGGTGATTCCAAAAGAATTACAAAAGACTATTTGCAAATGGTTACATATGCCACATTTGGGAATCGAAAACACACTAGCGAGAGCTCGTATGAATTATTACTGGCCAGGTATGAGTGTGGACATTAAGAATTTAGTAACGAATTGTAAGGTATGTGAAAAATTTAAAAGAAATTTACAAAAGAGCCACTTAAACAGGAAGAAGATCCTGAGTATCCATTCCATAGAATAACAATCGATCTGTTTGAATATGGGGGTCAGAATTATTTATCAATAATTGATGCGTACTCTGGATACTTGATAGTTGAGAAAGCTTCAAGGAAATCTTCGGGAGTTCTTATTGAAATACTAAAGAAAGTCTTTGATCGTTTAGGATACCCAACTGAAATTAGATGTGATAACAGTCCATTTGGTTCCTATGAATTTCAAATGTTTGCAAATGATGTAAATATAAAATTTAAATATTCAAGCCCACGTTACCCACAAAGTAACGGTTTTTCGGAAAAAGGGGTAGCAATAGCAAAGAACATACTTAAACGTTGCTATGAAGACAACAAAGTTCATGATTATCAGTATAGAATTTTGAAATATAATGTAACACCAATTGCGTCAATTAAATTTTCCCCAACACTGTTATTCTTCGGTAGACAAATAAAAACTAAACTTCCAATATCCAATAAACAATTAAAAATTCAGAAAATTGATCCGGAAACAATTAAAGAGAACATAAATTTGAAAAAAGAAAAGCAAAAGTATTATTACGATAGAACGACAAAAGCGTTACCAATTTTGAGTTTGAATGAGCAAGTTATATTTAAAAAAAATTCGAATGAAAAATTCGGCATTATGGAAGAATTGGTGGAATTGTAAATGACCGTTCATATGTAGTTATAGATAATTATGGAAATCATTTCAGACGCAATCGTAGGCTTATTGCTAAAACACTTAACAATGAGTTTAATGCAAACGAACTTTTGTTTGAGGACCAAATCAGAACTAATATTGATAATGAATGTATAAGTAAATTTAATGAAAACATCAGCCGAAATCCTATTCAAAATAATAATTTAATTGAAAAAGATGTAAGCATTAAACAAGAAACTGTAGATAACAATGAAAATATAAGTGTAAATATACCTATAGAGACTAATACAGTTAATACTGCTGATCCATTAGAACGAAACCAAACTTATGTAACTAGAAGCGGGAGAGTGATCAAACCACCTCAACGCTACAAGTGTAAAAAAAAAAGGCGTGTAACATTATTGTCTATGTAGTATAAGAATGCATTGTAATTATATTTGTATGTAACATGTAACATGTATTGTCACTCATACACTGCAGCATGTAACCTAAGATCTATATAAACAGTTCTAGAGTTCTTTATAAACTGTCGAACAAGAAAGACTAATAAAGTATTCGCTCTGAACAGAAGACTATTATTACAATCTACACTTTTATGCCAACTCCAAACGGCTAACTGAGAAGCTCTTTCAAGACAATTATACTCTCGGATGTTTGTCAGACGTTCGCGAGAGGTGGCACAGTGAAAAAACCATAAGTTGGAATTTGGATAATAATAACTATCTGAATTTTATTCCATATACCGTGCAATGGATTTTTGAAAAAATGCATTTAAAAATCGTCTTCCGATTAAACTTTCTTTCCTAAATTAAATCACGGTTTAAGTGCATAGAAAAGCATATCTGTCAGCTCGTTTCCTTACCATCAAGCCACCGTCATTATTTAGTTTGTGTAATTGTTTTTCTTTTCGGCATTTTGTGAATTACTCGTTTATTATTCAGTGCAATGCCTGCTCTGCTAATACTCGAGGTTGCCGTCTACAACAACAGACCAGTGTAAGCTCTCCGAGAGATACTGGTGCACACAATCTAGCCGGCATAGCTGACAAACTGTGGATCCGCATTGAAGAGAAACTGGATAAATGGATGGAGTCGCTGGATGATAAACTCTCTGCCCTAGAGGATCGTATAAATGCACAGGTTAGAGAAAATAAAATGTTGGCTGAATTCCAAAACGCAGTACTTCTGCATCACTGATTATAATCAAGCGTTCCAAAACGCAAACGGATTACTATGATGCAATGCATACTTTTCTTAAATGCATTGTAAATGCATCAACTGCGCAAACAAAGCATCGTGAATGATTATTATGCAAATGACATTTGACATTTCAATTTAAACCGCCAAATAAAATGGATTCATCGCTGGAGTCGTAAGTAAAACAATATATTTTGTAATAATTTGTCAATTTAACTTTGATTTGCAGTAATAAAAAGTGGACGAACGAGTTCATTAAATTATTGGTGAGTATGTAGGAGTCTACTACCAACAGATCGTTTTTCGTAAATTCAAATGTAAAACACAAATAAATAACATCAACTTCACGGATCGGCCACAAGAGTGCGACACCAAACCAACCTACCATCTTGTAAATTCTCGCTTTCACGCGAGTTATGTTAGAGATAACAGACAGGCAACACACATGCCAACCACATGACGACGGAATACCCTCGCTCTCAACAAACGTCCCAAGTATCCTTCTGAGAAGAGAAGATTAAGAAAAACCAAACGGACACTCCAGGTACTCTTCCAACCCAGACAAACAATAAAGGACTCAGGCAGATAACACTCGTTATTTATGAGTAGGTGCCATAAAAAAAGTGATCGATACTTCATATCGATCTTGCTTAGTATATAAGAACATTTTGGTTCCCTTTGTCGGGCAGACTTAATTAACTGGTAGACGAATACTACACGTTATTTTAGCTCATAAGCAATTTTAATAATAAATGTATATTATTTTTAAAATACAAGACTTAGTAATTTATTTGGCGCAGTCGGTAGGATATTTCTCAGATCTATACCCGCATATTATAGTGAGAGAAAATATCCAATGATCAAGTTAAATTTTAAATTAACTTGCAACCTAAAAATTAAAATCAGTGAAAGTGTTAAAGTGTTCAGGAGTGAATAATTAGTAACCCAATACACGAAATCCATAGAGGAAATTGACGCACCGGATCGTAACAGTTTAAGGAAATAAAAACCTTCGAACAACTCGACCAATCACCGATTTTACCCGTTCTCAAAACAGAGAAACAGAAAGCCAACGGAAATGGCGCATCCAGCAGCAGCAGCGGTAGCAGACCAGACTATTACTCTAGGAAGACTAGAGAAAGTCCCCATATACTCCGGAAAACCCGAGGAAGACGTAATTGCATTCATAGAGTACATAGATTATGTTTACGAACACATAACGGAAGGAAACAGAACGATAGCGACCCTCATCATTCGGAACCGAATCCAAGGAAATGCAATAAATACGCTTCGAAGGATACTACAGCCCACATGGCCATTAATAAAAGCAGCTCTAATTCAAGATTTTGGTGTACATGAGACGTACGAATAGATTCTGCAAGATTTGCATGCCATCCAAACCAGAGACGTTCACCAATTGTATAGGCAGACAGAAGACATCCTCCTGAAACTCAACAAAAAGAGTATATTAGAAGTAAGTCTTATATATAACCCTACCATTAATGAAAGCTAAGTTATGAATAAATTTATAAATAATTTAAATGCTAACCAAGCATCCATTATAATTGCTCAACAAATTAAAAACATAAGAGAAGCTTATGAAATAATAACTAGATATAAGAACCTTAGTGAAAAATTGAGAGAAACCCTTCCTAATCCTAAATCAAATACTCCAAATCAATCCCAGAGGCAATATCATAATAATAATTATAATCAAAGACCTCAGTATATGCAAAATACTCATCAATTTCATCAAAGAAGTAACATAGACATGAATAGTAATCAGATTAGGACAAATAATAATAATATACTAAGAAATAATTACCAATATAGACCACCTTATAATCATCATAGGCAGAATAATTATAATAATCCTAGAACTAGTCATTCAAGACAAGAGCCCATGGACGTTAATAATGTAGACGTAGAACATCACGAGGCAAATTTTACTTTGATAAGGGAAAATGAAGCACTTCCCATAATAATTGCAACTATTAACAATAAAAAACTAAAAATTCTAATAGACACAGGTTCGACTACAAGTATACTGGATGAATCTGAATTATTAGAAATACCACGAGATCCTGTACGGATTCCAACTCAAATAAAAGTCGCTAATAATGCAACTAGTACTATTAAAGAAGAAATCATAACCAAAGTGCCTGTTGAATTCAACGAACATGAAGCAACAATGGCATGGAAGTTGATGAAAATAAAAAATAAAAAATTCGATGGAATAATAGGTCAAAACCTATTAAAGCCCATCAAAGCAAATATAGACCTAGGAGAAGGATTTGTAGAAATAAATAATAGAAAAACTTATTTCGAAAATTATAGGAATAAAAATAAATGTCCGTATGAATTCGAAGAAATCCATACACTAAATTATTGTAACTCAACTGAAATGAATCAATTAATTAGTGGGGATTTGAACTTAGAAGAAATAAACGTTTTAGACTCTGTAGCACCAACGATCCATTCCCAACACGAAGAAGCAAATGACCACTTTCCGATAAAAGATACTTGTGTGAATATATATAATCAGCAAATAATCCTGACGTTAGGTTTTCAAACGAAAGTTAAAATGTTAAACAAAAAACGAAGAATATTCTTAGGTATTGATTCTTTAAAACAGAAAAATATAGAAGAGAAATTAATACCTCTAATAGAGAACAAAATAACGGGAATATATGTTAACCCTGTAGTAAATGAAAGTAATTTTAATATACTACAACAAAAATTAATTACACTATACGGAAATAGGATAAAATTTATAAAATGCATGTCCTACGCAAAAGACATGAACTCAGAAGAAGAAGCTGTCCAACAGATTAAATTATATCATCAGAAAGAAACTGGACATTCTGGCATAGAAGAGAATTACAGAGGTTTGAAAACTAAAATCTATTTCAAAAATCTGAGAGAATTAATTAACGATGAGATAAATTCATGTAACATTTGCAAACAAAGCAAATACGATAGGCATCCCATTAAAAAGAAACTCTGCTTATCAGATACACCTAAAGACATTAACGAAATAGTTCATTTAGATATCTACTGTATAGCTAAGACAAAATATTTAACTAGCGTAGATACATTTTCTAAACTAACCACTACCACATATGTACCTACCCAATGTTTCACACGAAACTTTAGAAGAGACAATTCTACAACTCATAGCTACGCATGGTAAGCCCAAACGATATGTTATGGATAACGAATTCAATTTCCCCAGAATAGTAAAAATGTTAGAAGAATTAGGTATAGAAATTCATTTTTCTAAGCCCAATTGTCATACAGGGAATTCTGATATAGAGGTATTTCATAGAACACTTGCTGAAAAAGTACGTGCTATTTTAAACGGAAAAACTACACCCAATATACATGAAATTCGCATGGCTGTACACAAAGCAACACTTTATTATAATAACTCGGTTCACTCAATAACAAAACATACCCCATATGAAATTCAGAAGGGTAATTTTGCTAAAGAAAAAATATACCAACACGTTCATACAAACAAACTAAAAATTATCAATAAAAGGAACGAGAACCGTGAAAATTACGAAGAACAGAGATACCAAGGCTTTGTCAAAAAACTCTAGAACAGAACGACATAAAACTGAACCACGATATAAATTTAATAGATTAGAAGAACAACACCACAGCAACATACAGAAAGAAAGAAAATCTAAATTTAAAAATAGCGACAATATAATCAAGGCAAACCCCAGTAACAGATACACTCAAACTAGAAAACAAACCACTGGAAACCATCCTTCAACTTCAAAAATACAAATAGTAGATAACACACTACCTAACTCAGAATAAAAGATAAAAGAGTTCATCAGTCGAATAGTGAACGCCAACCGAACAAGTCGAGAAATGAAGGTTGTAATTATTTTTTTTGATCACTAGTTTAATATACACAATAATACACATCATAAACTTAACTGAGATAAATTCTATATATAATACACTAGCTGAACAATGGATTTCGATAAAGAAATCAATGCCACCATCTAGTTATAATCAATCCAAATCGTTCACATTAATCCAAAAAGAACTAAAACTAGTCAAAAGTGAATTAAAAAGTATAAAAGGATACCAGAATAAAAGATCAAGAAGAGGACTTTTTAACCTTGGCGGACGAGTTTTTAAATTTATGTTTGGAACCATGGACGATGAAGATCAAAAAGAATTAGAAGAACAATTAGAAACAATTAAAGAAAAAAGTTATAACCTGATAACTAATAACAACAAACAGATAAAAATCAATAACCAGTTCCAAGAAGATATAAATATTTTAAAAAGTTTAATAATGGACGTCAATGTAGAGTTAGGCCCTAAAGCAAAATTAAATTTAATTGAGCAAAGAATAAATGTCCTAGAATACCTGAGAAGATTAGACTCATTAAAAGAACTTATTGAAAAAATCCAACATATAATACTAGCTAGTAGATTGCAAATAATGTTAGAAAGTCTATTAACTTCAGAAGAAATCGATGAGTTTGATGTTGATCTGTATAAGCTGAAGAAAATTAAATTATCCGTAGAAGAATTTCATGAAAATTTATTGATATTTGTAATCCAAATTCCTGACAAAATGTAAACATTTGATAAATATTTCCTTATTTCAATACCTAATAAAGACAATGAAGAATTAGATATTGAAAGTGAATTTTTGATTAGAGTAAATGGAAGTAACTATGTCTATACAGAAAATAAAGAAATAAGACATCTAAAACCACTTGTAAACTGTCTCAATAAAATTATAAATTGTACCAAGAAAATAAATAAAAATAAAAATGTTATAATAGAATTAATGAAAGGAGCAGTACTTTCAATAAATAGTGATGTTAAAATAAATAATAATTGTGACGAAAGAAAATCGATTGTAATCATAAGAAATGCTTTGATCACTTTTGAAAACTGTACACTGGAAATTAATAATCAAACGTTTTCAAACAAATATGCAATTGTAAATCAACCCATCCCTATAGATGTAGAATATCCATATGACATAACCAGTGTAAAATTAAAACAAATCGATTTAAACATAAGTAATATAAATGAAATATTTAATTTAATTATAATAATGTTAATCCTTCTTATATATTTGTTTCGGGAGAAACAAAAGACAAAGGAGGGAGGAGTTATGTTAGAGATAACAGACAGGCAACACACATGCCAACCACATGACGACGGAATACCCTCGCTCTCTACAAACGTCCCAAGTATCCTTCTGAGAAGAGAAGATTAAGAAAAACCAAACGGACACTCCAGGTACTCTTCCAACCCAGACAAACAATAAAGGACTCAGGCAGATAAAAAAAAAATAAATAAATAGTTGGCGCAACAGGTCCGGAGAGACCCTAGGCCTAGCTTCTCACAACCATTCGTTTTGTGTGAGTTTTTCATTTTTTTTTGGAACGAATGGAAGGGATCTACAGTTTTATGCCGACTCCAAACGGCTAATTGAGAAGCTCATACAAGACATTTATACTCTCGGATGTTTGTCAGACGTTCGCGAGAGGTAGCGCAGCGGAAAAAACCCTACAAAGGCGGAATTGGGTTTTTGCGGGATTCGAACCTTGAACCCCCGCATAGCAGTCCAACACACTAACCACTAAGCTACTGCGACTCAGGCAGATAACACTCGTTATTTATGAGTAGGTGCCATAAAAAAAGGGATCGATACTTCATATCGATCTTGCTTAGTATATAAGAACATTTTGGTTCCCTTTGTCGGGCAGACTTAATTAACTGGTAGACGAATACTACACGTTATTTTAGCTCATAAGCAATTTTAATAATAAATGTATATTATTTTTAAAATACAAGACTTAGTAATTTATTTCGCGCACTCGCGTTTTAACCTTCAACGAGACAAGCTGTCATTCCGATCATTTAGTAAAACGTAAAAAGAGTTTTCTTTCTTTGTGAGATTCTCGTATCGATTTAATTGTAACCATTTTTTGATATAATTTAATTAAAGTGATCTGAAATAAGGTCTAGAATTGTTTAATCGTTTAATCCTTTGATTTGTCGACACGCTCCTTACAGTGGTGACCCCGACGCGTACGCCGACTAAAGAATTAAAAACATTATCGCGTAATTTTTTTTTCAACAAGAAAATGCCCGATGACGAAGAGCAACCACGTGCAACAGCTGCAGCTAAATTTGATGCCCCGATCATTCGACCGCAAGACAATTCAGTGGAAGCGCAACTGAATCGATTGCAGGAACTACAGCGACAACTAATTTCCCAGCAAGCACAAGTAGTGGCAGGTGCCGAGGTTGAAGCTAGCCATGCACGTGTGCGACCACCACCATTTTGGCGAGAAAATGTTAAGCTATGGTTCGCACAACTCGAGGCGCAGTTTACGCTTGTGAATTTGCGCTCTGATGCTCGCAAATTTAACATCGTTATTGCAAATCTAGACCAGACCACAGCCACGGAGGTACAAGACGTCATCATCGATCCACCAACAGGTAATGCATACATACGATTAAAAGAAGAATTGATATCTCGTTTGGCCCCATCTAGAGACAAACAGATTAGGCAGATGTTAGACCGAGAACAGCTTGGTGACAGGAAACCGTCTCAATTTCTTCGACGCCTGAAGGATTTAGCTGGAGGCACCATGACCGACGATGCGTTAAAGGCAATTTGGATTGACAGATTGCCCGTCCAAACTCAATCCATACTCGCTGCACATCCTCCAGGTACAACCGAGAATCCTACAAACCTCGACAATCTTGGTCTCATCGCAGACAGAATTAACGACGTCATCCCACAGCAACAAGTTGCCAGCACATCTGCCGAACCAGAATCCGCGTTGTCAAACCTAACTCAAAAAGTGGAACAGTTAACTAGGCAAATTGAATCATTGTCCATGAAGTGCGGAAGCCAAAACACAGGCAGGCTGAACAGATCGAGGTCACACTCTCGTGGCAGACAACACAGAAACGTCACACCGGGTCCAAATGAGAAGAAAAACAATACTTCCAACAACAATCGAACAACGTTTTGCTATTTTCATCGTCACTGGGGATCAAACGCAAGAAATTGCCGACAACCATGCAATTTCAACCTGCAGGCGGGAAACGAGAACGGGCTTCATTGATGACGGTAAATGACAGCCAAACGTCCAGCCGTCTTTTCGTCACGGACAAGACATCGAAGGTGCAGTTTTTGGTAGATACGGGCTCGGACGTTTCAGTGTTCCCACACACCGGTCCACGTCGAAAATATACGCCATCCGACTACACCCTCTTTGCCGCCAATGGAACCCCGATACCAACCTACGGTTTTCGCGTTTTGCAGGTGAACTTAGGATTGCGCCGTGATTTCACTTGGCGCTTTGTGGTAGCTGAAGTCAGTAAACCCATCATAGGTGCCGATTTCCTGGCTTTCTTTCAACTACTGGTGGACGTATCGCGTAGCAGATTGCTTGATGGAATCACTGGACTCTCAACACTAGGTTGTCACGCGCACGAGGTCTCATCACACGTCAAATCGGTTTCTGGAGCTTCGAAATACATCGAGCTGCTCAAACAGTATCCTAGTTTGAGTCGACCTGATGGAAGCCTTAAAGAAATTCGACATTCCACGTTTCATCACATCAATACAACAGAAGGTCCACCAGTCAGCTGCAAAGCACGACGGCTGGCGCCTGACAAGATGAGGATCGCAAAAAGTGAATTCGAAACAATGCTCAAAATGGGCATAGCTCGCCGTTCCGAAAGCTGCTGGTCGTCTCCACTTCACTTCGTCCCCAAGAAATCAGGCGACTGGCGTCCGTGCGGAGATTACCGCGGTTTGAACGACCGGACGATTCCAGACAATTACCCTCCTCGAAACTTACAGGATTGTTCGGCTAATCTCGCAGGCAAGAAAATGTTCTCCAAGATTGATCTGGTTCGAGCATTTAACCAGATCCCGATCGCACCAAAGGACATCAAGAAGACGGCCATAGTTACACCATTTGGACTTTTCGAGTTTAAGTTCATGACGTTTGGACTTCGAAACGCCGCCCAAACTTTTCAGAGGTTCATCGACGAAGTCACAAATGGTCTCGACTTTTGCTTCCCGTACGTAGATGATATTTTAGTAGCATCAGACGATGAAGAGCAACATTATCATCATCTCCAAACTATTTTTGAACGACTCAACAAATTTGGCGTTGTCGTTAACGTAGCTAAATGCGAGTTTGGTAAGTCTAGAATCACGTTCCTAGGTTATTTAATCTCTAGCGATGGAATGCAACCACCCGGTGATCGAATCCAAGCCATCACGGATTGCAAACCCCCAGCTACAGTTAAGCAACTCAGAAGATTCTTGGGTTCCATCAACTTTTACAGACGATTCATCAAAAACGCAGCCAAGCTACAAGCGCCACTGAACGAATGCCTCAAAGGACCGAACGTCAAAGGAAGTAAAACCAGTGTTGCCGCTGAGGAAAAAAAATTGTCGCTAGACCATAACCTAAAATCCGCTAGAAATGTTAGTTTCTGAATTGCGAAAATCCGCTAGAAATCGCTAAAATATTAATTTGAATATAAGTTCATAAAAATATGTATTTATTTTTAAAATAAATTGTTAATTATTAAAATATTAATCAAATAAAATACTGAATTAAAAAAAACAACCAATAAATAAATAAAGATAACAAAAAAATAATGTGAAGTAAAAAAAAACGCTTTAAAAAAAAAAATTAATTTAAATTTACAAATCAAATTCCAGCTCAAAAATGGAATCATCTTGGCTGTCCATTTCTTCCAAATTTGAAGTAGAGGCTTCGGCTATATTTTCTTCAGTTTTAGATTTTTTGTTTCTCCTATTTTTCTTATAACCTCGTCTGGCAGGTCGTAGTTACAGCAACTCCTGTTCATCACTTTTAATTGATTTCTAATCAATATTATAGAATTCAACGTCAGGGTTGAAAGTTGTTTCCGAAGTTTGTTTTTTTACAATGTTCATTCCACTAAAAATTCGTTAAACTTCAGCATTTGAGTGGGGAAGAGATAGCAGTGATTGCCGAAGCAGCCAGTTCTTGCAAATTATTTACACCTGCAGCATTTTTGTACTTGAAAAATTATATTCGAATGGGTCGGAGATGCTACACCAAGTGGTTGGCAACCACTATCATACTTCACCAAAACTTTCAACAACGCTCAACGTAAATACAGCACGTATGATAGGGAACTTTTAGCAATCTACTCGGCTGTTAAGTACTTCAAGTTCATGTTGGAAGCAAGAAATTTTACCATTTTCACGGACCACAAACCCTTGGTGTTCGCTTTCAAACAAAAACCCGAGAAAGCATCACCCCGACAATTTCGATGTCTCGATCTCATTGGCCAATATACCACCGACATCAAACACATTGCAGGAACAGAAAACGTAGTTGCAGATACGTTGTCCCGAGTCGAAGGCATCAGCAAGTCGGTGAACTTTGAAGAGCTCGCAGCGTCACAAAAAGGTGATATAGAACTTGAAAACATTATTAAATCTACTTCTGCATTACAGATTGTCGAAGTTCCACTTCCAAACTCCGAGATGCGAATATTTTGCGACGTCTCTAAGGCAGTTGCTAGACCTTTCGTTACCAAACCATTCCGCCGTCAAGTGTTCGAATCACTACACAGCTTGAGCCACCCAGGTACCAACGCCTCAGTTAAACTCATCTCGTCAAAGTTTGTTTGGCCTTCAATCCGCAAAGACTGCCGAGCATGGGCAAAGGCATGCATTCCATGCCAACGGTCGAAGATAACACGGCATACTTCATCACCTATTGGAGACTTCGAACAAACGTCTTCGAGGTTCGAGCATATCCACGTCGACTTCGTCGGACCTCTTCCACACTCACGAGGATTCAGATATTGTCTCACTGTTGTTGACCGGTATTCCCGTTGGCCAGAAGCTTATCCGTTAGAAGATTCTACTGCTGAAACGCTTGCAAGAACTCTCTTCGCAAATTGGATAGCGCGTTTTGGACTACCACTCAAGGTAACATCTGACCGTGGCAGACAATTTTTGTCCGATCTCTTCCAGGCCTTCAACAAATCTTTTGGCATTAACCATCTGACGACAACGGCTTACCACCCCGCAGCTAATGGGATGGTCGAAAGGTTTCATCGTCATCTGAAAGCCGCCATAAAATGTCACGAATCACCAGCATGGGTCGATGAACTTCCTGTCGTACTGCTCGGACTTAGAGCATCTTTCAAGGAAGATCTACAAGCTACAGTAGCCGAAATGTTGTACGGAGAATCCATCAGACTCCCCGGTGAATTTTTGTCACCTCGAAGAGACAACGTCAGCGATCCAACAACTTTTGTGAGTCAACTTCGACTTCATTTCATGAATCTGTCGCCAGTTTCCGCTTCTCGTCATGGCTCAAGAGGAATCTTTGTATTCAAGGAACTTCCTACAGCATCCCACGTTTTCATCAGACGAGATGCAGTCAAAACCGGATTACAACAGCCATATGAAGGTCCTTTTCCCGTCGTGAAGAGATCAGACAAATTCTTCGTTCTCAAAATTCGAGGAAAAGACGTAACAGTTTCGATAGATCGTTTAAAACCCGCTTTTCTACTTTCAGTTGACAAGGACGAAAACCATTGCGGCTCAGAACAAGTACCATCTCCACCAGTCCTTCCGGCAACATCTGATGACATCGTTTCCAGAAAGACACGTTCAGGAAGATCCATTCGAATTCCAGATAGACTTGGTATATAATAAGGACTAATTATTATTCACATCGTTACAAAGTCACTGGGAGGGGAGAGCTGTAGGAGTCTACTACCAACAGATCGTTATTCGTAAATTCAAATGTAAAACACAAATAAATAACATCAACTTCACGGATCGGCCACAAGAGTGCGACACCAAACCTACCATCTTGTAAATTCTCGCTTTCACGCGCACTCGCGTTTTAACCTTCAACGAGACAAGCTGTCATTCCGATCATTTAGTAAAACGTAAAAAGAGTTTTCTTTCTTTGTGAGATCCTCGTATCGATTTAATTGTAACCATTTTTTGATATAATTTAATTAAAGTGATCTGAAATAAGGTCTAGAATTGTTTAATCGTTTAATCCTTTGATTTGTCGACACGCTCCTTACAAGTACAAGAGTTCAATTTGAACCCGATTTTCGGAACAAAAGAAGGAAGAAAAAAGTTCTCTAAAGAGTCGTCCTTGAGGAAATAAAAAAAACTAAGCCACAATTCTATTTTTCCGTGGATGAAATCACCCGAAATTTTTTAAACATGAAGACAAGCTATAAAAGGATAAAGGACAGAAATTGTACGTCTGAAGAAGCGGCAACATCTTGGGAGTTTTTTGATGATTTTGAAACTGTGTACGGCACACGACATTCGGTCGTCGTTCCAGCTGATAATGTGGATGCGTCTTTGGAGGATTCAGATGAAAACAATATGGAATATTTTGAGGAAGTCATAGACTATCCGGAGGCTTCTGAAGCGCGCAAACTCGGACCACCACACAATAAAAAAAGAAAGAAAACAAGCGAACTGATTGACTTCATCCAGTCAGAATCGGATAAGGACAGAGAATATCTGAAGCAGTTAGTGGATATAGAAAACGCGAGGCTCAAAGTGGATCAAGAAAGAGTGGAAGAAATGAGGGAGTTGAAAGGTCTCCTCGTTCAATTAATAAATTGAGTAAGTTGTTTGTTCTGTAAATAAAATAATAATGAAAACGTTTTTGATTCTTTCATTTAAGTGTGCCATTTAGATTTTGTGAAGTTCGGACCGTGTACCTCTATGACCCGACTACATATATTATTAAACAAAGCAAATGTGAAATGAACTGTAATATTTTTCTTTCTTTTCTTTCTTTTCTTTTCTTTAGTTTGTTAATAATGGAATATAAATACTTAAAATGTATTGCACTCTTATTACTGACAAACCTTAGGCGGAGAATAGTGTACCTAGTAAGTCGTTCTCTTTTAAGTTTAGCCTCGTTGCTTGGAATGGGATGATGGTCATCGTTTATAATATCTGCTTCTGATAGTGAATCTACGGGACACTGATTCATATACGAGTAATGGGAGATTTCATGCAAAATAATAGAATTGTGAAAAATCACACATGCCATTACAATTCGTTTAACTAATGGAATCTTTTGGACAGATATAAAGTTCAAGATTCTAAATTTCTTTTTTAAAATACCGAATGCTTACTCAATAAATACGCGTGTTGAGCTGTGGCAATAATTAAAACGCTTCTGTTCCGCAGTTAAGTGCCCATTGTCTCTATATGGAACCATTAAATGGATATCCAAAGGGTAGGCCGAATCTCCAAGTACATAGATGATAGTCCGGTTGTATTTTTATTTTGCCGCTTACAATAGCTTTTTGCAATGGGCTAGCATGCCAGACAGCGGCATCGTGGCAAGAACCAGGATATCCAGCAAACACATCCGTAAATATGAAATTGCTGTCACATACGCCCTTTAATTCCATAAAAAAAAAAAAAATTAAAACAAAAAAAATAATAATTACCATTAAAGCACCTGCATAATTATGGAATGCGTTCCTTTCCTGTTATAATAACTGGTGGAATCTTCTTTTGGTGCAGGGATTTTAAAATGGGTTCCATCCACACATCCCAAGACGAATGGGAAAGGATTAGAGCGTTTTTCTTCGAATTCCTCTACAACTTTATAGCGGTAGGTATTCATCATTTTTAGGCCACTTTATGAATTTGTTTTTTAACTTTATTATTGCCATCAATGTTTTTGTAAATAGTCTATAAACGGTTCCTCTTCCCATTCCAAAGCAATCAAAAATCTCCCGAAAGCTACATTGACTGGCGAGTTTCCAGAGAGTTACGTAGAGGTAATGCTTCAATGAATAGGCAGGTCTACCGGTTTCTCTAGATTTGCTAATGGGTTTAATCGTTTTTTCAAGCGCTTTAATAGATGAGGACAATAAAGTACATAAATTTGGTTTAAATTAAGAATTACATTTAAACTTACCAGAAAACGTGCTTCTATTCATGTGAAAATGACTAAAAAAACACATCGTTTGGATAGGATTCTATTACTTTTAAATAATTTCTTCACTTCGGTATATTTCTTTTTATTTGTTTAATTGAAGAAAGCAAAGACATTCTCCGAATAAACTACTTTCTTCTTAAATGAAGAATATGCTTAAACGTGTTGGCACTGTACGAACCAACATTGTTTATTATGTTGTTAAAAAGTATGGTTGTTACCAATTGTTTGGACATTATTGGTGTTTGAGACATTTTACGATGGTTCGCATAAAATTCGTTCCAAAACGTCAAAAATTGCAGAGCATAATAAATGCAAAGCAGTGCAAAAGCATTCATAGCCTGGCATCAGAAAAGCAGTGTGCATTCACAATGCGCATTTTTTTAACGTTTTGGAATTCAGCCGATCTTCGAACAACAAATGCAAAGAATGTCTCAAGACATCAAATGGCTTGAGCTCGCCGTTGATAAATCTGAGCGAGAGAAAATCAGCTGCGATGCTGTTGTTGTTGGTGTGCCTGAGTTTCCTGGGGAAAATTTGGAGACTTTCTTTAACAAAGTGTGCGCTACAGTAAATATTCAGCCACCTTGCCCACACAACATCTTTCGCGCCAAAACGAATTCTCGCAACGACCGTTCCCCCGCCGATGCTAGCATCATTCTGAAGTTTGCCGAAAAGCGTGGCAAACAAAATCTTATGCGGGCGGTTGCGAGCTTCTGCAAAAATAAAAAAGCTCCGCTGAAACTTTGTGATATCGGCATCGATTCGCCGAAGAGCTTTTTTATCAATGACAGCCTGACGAAAACAAATTACCATCTGCAGCGGCACGCATTAAGACTTAAACGAAAATCGCTCTTGTCTTCAGTGCACACGTTCAAAGGGAAAATTTACATTCGCACCACAAATAGCCCGACTTCGTTCATCATCCACAATATTGGGTGTTCTTTGTCGTTTTTCTTTTTAGCATGTGAAAGATATGCTACGTATTTAATTGTGTTCGATTTGGACTTCGGTGAGGGCTTTTATTTTCACCATGACCAGCAGCAATGATGCTGGCTTCGACAGCATACATGAAAAAAACAAATTTCTATTAAATACAATTTGTAAAAGTAGTAATGGTCTGCATATATATGTCACATAAATGCTCAGAGTCTTGTGAATAAGTTTGATGAGTTCAGAATAATATTTGAGAACAGTTTAGTTGATATTGTATGCGGTTTCGAGACTTGGTTTCACCCTAATTTAAAGAGTAGTTTATTTACTCTAAGAGGCTTTAAAAAGCCTTACCGAGCTGATCGTTCTCACACAATTGGAGGTGGCGTTGCTATATTTGTTAGGGACTATATCAGGTCTAGTAGGGTTATGCATTCGGACGGCTCCCAACCTTGCGACTATTATTTAATTGATATCCCCAATGGTGAAAATAAATGTATCGTTGGTGCTTTTTATATGTCACCACACATCGCAAATTTAACTGTCCTTTCCCCAGTTCTGGAAGAAATATCTCATCTTGCACCTAAATTCATTCTTTGTGGAGATTTAAATATAAATCTTTTGCATTCCTCATCCAACTCCTTCAAAACGTCTATGAACTCTTTTGGTATTTCTTTTGTGAACCTTAATGAGCCAACACATTTCAAACCCAACTGTGCCGTCTCTGTTAGATGTGTTCCAAACTAGTGATCGAAATCTTGTTAAATATTTTAGTCAATTATCCGTTCCAGTGTTTTCGTATCACGATCTCATTTGTGCTACCTTTGACTTACACGTAAATAAAAACTTAGTGGAGCCTATCCAGTACCGTGATTTCCGCAGTGTCAATGTTGAATGTCTTTTTAGTGATTGTTTGTCAATTGATTGGAATACCATTTTTCTTACTTCTGACGTGTTGTGAGCCAGGGTCGAGCCACAGGGGCAGCTTCGGTACAGGTGAGGAGGGCGCGGCATGCTTGTGGTTGCTCGGCTCAGCTCGTCGGACGGGGGGTGTTCTTGCCCCCTCACCTCATACCACCTGCTCAACAAACATTTATCCATGCCATTGAATAATACAAAAAAATATAAAAGGAAAGAGAAAGTTACTCTACTTTGACCTCAGACAGACAAACGGACCATTTAAATCAAAAGGTAGCGTATGAAAAGAAAAATGTCCAAGAACCTATGCCAATACCTCGAAGAAAGAACGGAAGAGACACCGCGAAACTAACCTATCTAGCCTAATCTATATCTAAACTAACCTAAAAGAATAAACTAGACCCTAAACTATGCCTACTATAACTTAAATCTATCCTATCTACTTTTACCCTAAACGCAACTTGTCCTTCCGTAGTCTCTTCGGAGGCAGAGGCTCGTCACGACCTCGAAACACGCCAGATGTTAATGGCAAGGGATGGCCAACCCACCCTTCATGTCCGTAGACATAACCAAAAGCTATCCCTCTCTGGCCGAAATTGTGAGAGATAGCCCCTTGATAACCCTCCAGTCACAACACTAGTCAAGCCGTTAAGGCTGTAAAATAACGCTGTAAAGCGTCAAGTCATGTCGTCAGTTAGTATAAGTCGCGTTATGTCATTGTCGATCTATCAAAAGGACGGCCTTCCCAAATATCCACACACCGTAAGCTTGTTAGCCTAGCCGCTCATATTTATAATATATCTAAACCACGTAAATCGATTTTGAAAACATGGGACGAATAGTGCCACTTTTATTTAAAAAAAAACCGAAATCCAAAAAACTTAAAAATAAGAAAAATAATAAAAAAGGAAAAAACCGAAACCAAGAATATAAAATGAAATCAAAATTGAACGAAAAAGTGAAAAAAAAATCCTCTGCTCTTAATACTATGTATAATACTATAAACTAAAATTCAAAAATTCAAAAATATAATGTAAAAAAAACTAAAATTACTCACGGTTTCTCACGTCCCCCGTTGTTCTGGCGCCAGCACAAGAAGTTTCGGTTTTGAAAAAAAAAAAAATGTTGGCCTAAAAATACCTATTTCATAAACTAAACGCGCACAAAATTAAAATATTAAAAGCAGGTTCAAAGCAAAAAAATAAAAAAAAATTAAAAGCTACGTTAAAAGATAAATATAAAAAAAAAGTGAAAACTACGTTAATAATAAAAAAAAAAATAAAATAAAATCAAAAAATAAAAAAAAAACTACGTAAAAAAAATAAAAAAGCTACGTTAATAAAAAAAGGAAATCAAAAAAAAAATCACTGTGGCACTTCACAAAATAAAAATAAAATGCACTTCTGGCAATGCTGCTGTTGTTGTAGATGATGCGCTATCAGCGCAGTTGATTTTGCTGGGTGGTGGCGGAGCACCCCGCTGTTGCCTTTGGTGGGCGATGGTTGATCGGGTGGGGGGAGAAAGCGAGTGCGCTTTCTTGCACTCCCAAATGAAATTATTCCCTTTTGCTGGGTTATAAAAATAAAACTCGGGCCTGTTAAGCACCTTTGTGCCGCAACTATGGGCTTTGACCCGTTAGCGTATGCTGTAGGCCGTTGGCTGGCGGTATGTTGTCGGCTCGCTTGCAGTCCAACGGCAGAAATAGCGCTACTACGGTCCCACAGATCCTTTGCGGACACAGCTTATTTTGGGCTTAACAGACGCCCGAGTCACTTTTTCGGTTAAAAAAAAAACCTATAAACAAATGGGGGAGATGTTAAGACAACCACAAAGAAATGTCAGATAGTTTTGCCTACCTCCACTACGCCAGTTAGAGCTCTCCCGTAATTTCTGAATGTCGGCAGATTTATAGTTTGGGGTTATCAGAACTATGGGGAATAATAATTTAAATTTAAAATTCTGCTCGTCAAAACCAAAAAAAATTCTTTCACTCACCCACTAAATTCTCAAAAGGAATTTATTTTTCTTTGTCACTGTACCACCAAAAAGGAAAATAGTTCAGCTGACTGCTTTAAAGAGGGCAACGACCGCTTGCTATCAATCAAAGCTAATTATGAAGGCCTGTCGGCAAACCAATTTTGCATTTGCGGTGTATTGCATTACCCCCTTCCTTTGTCTCCCAAAATCTCCCCAGACCCTGTCCTTCTTTTTCCTTTCTATTTTCTATTCCTTTTCTTTTCTTTCTGTTGTTTTTATTTCCCCTTCGTTTTTTCAAAATATGTTTCCCTTTCTTGGAATGAGAGCGAGGGGTCTCTTAATTCCTAATCGTCAAGTCGTATCAGTCTTGTCTTCCTATCTCCTAATAACATACATACATAAAGTAACGATAACTAAAATAGAGAAACTAACGTAACTTACAAAAAAAAACTTTCAACTACATCTACACGATCACCCACTAACTTGGAACGCAATGAAATCGGAACGAAGAAAACTTTAAAGCGAATAAACGATTGACAAGACAAAATGTCAAAACAACTCTGAAAGCGCAGCATATGGACGCAAAATGGTAAGGAATTATTTTATTTTATTTTATTGATTAATATTAATTTATCTACTTTTCTTTTCAGATCATGTCTAGTTTTATTGCACAGGTACGTTTATTTTTATTTTATTGGGGTTTGTCCTCTCAACCCGTATTGAATATGCGGTTGAGCGGCCAGACTCCAATGCAAGAGTTTGTTTACATTTCTAATTGTTGTTGTTGTTTTTTTTTTTTTTTTTCTTACAGGTACCCCAATCTTTGGTAATATTTCATATTATTGAAATGTAAACAAATCTAATTGCACTACTTTCTATTCCTCACAGGTATGGCTCCGTAACAGGCTCGACGGCGTTCGCCGAGTGGTCGGGAGGCTAACGACCTCGTAAGAATCGTAGCCATCCAGGTGAAATCAAAGATCAACATTTTGGCTCGACCTTATTGGATTTACCGAATCGTGTGGCAAGGGCCCATACCCTGAGAGTATTACGCTACATTTCGCCGGGCAGTGTTAGCAATTAAAGTTAGTGTTGTGGTTTTGGTGATCTTAATAAATCGGATAGAATCTATCCTTTCGAATTGCGAGGCAATTGGTGTTTTTTTTCCGTGTTTGTTTTGATTTGCTTTTAGATGAAGAAAAGGTGTGAAGAGGGATTACCGAACTATTCGGGTTTATCACAGTTTTTGAGACCTAATCTACTATCACAGGCTAACCTAATTCTATAAATAAATAAATAAATAAATAAATAAATATATAAATAAATAAATAGATCTATAATATAAATAAATAACTATGTGAATAAATAAACTATGTAAATAAATAAATATATATACGCTCTAGGACGGACAAATAAGATAAATAAATAAATAAATAAATAACATAAAATATCACAGATAATCAAGCAACGACTGCAAGAGTGCGTCATGGTTAAGTGTGGAGATCTTTGGCGTGATAAACTCCAACTTTTTCTCCCATCAAGTTTCCTATTTCGTATAGTGAATTGCCGACGGCTTTCAGCACTATACATTTTATAAATTTAGGACCTAACTTAGCGTTGTATTTGTCCAGCAGATTGCTTTGCTTGAAATTTCTCCTGTAAACTATTTATCCTTCTTTGTATTTTATGTCCCTACTTCTTGTATTATACGTTTTTTCTGCTTTTTGGTGTGCTAGCCCTAGATTGTCAAGTATTTTAGCCCTAATTAGCTCCTAATTAAACAGTGCGTAATAGGGTTCAAACAGTGTCGAATCATGAACCACGCTCCTCAAGGAAAACGCCGCATCGGATACGTGTTGGTCCCAGTTCCTTTGGTCGTCTTTTAGGTAAGACCGTATTTTGGCTAGGACCGAACGGTTTACTCTTTCTGAGGCGTTTGCCTGAGGAGAGTAGAACGCTGTTCGAACATGTTTGACCCCATATTTTGATAATAAGCTGGCAAACAATTCGGAAACGAACTGCTTACCATTGTCAGAGTGGATATACTCCGGGACACCAAATACATGAAACACAGATTCCTCTAAATACTTAACTACCTCTGCAGCCGTTGCTTTCCTAATGGGTTTTAAAAATACGTATTTGCTAAAATGGTCTAGGACAATAAATATATGTGTGTTTCCGTTTTTCGTTCGTGTGTATGGTCCTAGAAAATCTATATAAAGCCTTTGGAAAGGTCGCTCCGTGATCGTTTGTTGTCCCATCGGCGGTCGCGAGATCATGTTTACGGGCTTGGTGCATTTGCAGACATCGCAGGCTTTCACCCAATTCTGCACGTCGGTGGCCATGCCAGGCCAAAAGTATAGTTGTCGCAACCTGGACAATGTTTTGTGGATGCCACCATGTCCTGCCGATGGCGAATTGTGGGCGGATTCCACAAGACTCCCACGCAACTCTACCGGAATCCAGAGCTTCCAGGCTCTGTCGTCTCGTACTATGTCTCCTGTACGTATGTCAGTTCGTTTGTAGACAAATCCGTCTGAAACGCAAATGTCAGGTAGTTGGTCTTGTCGTTCGTTAACGGTCTTCCTCAACTCATCATACTCTTCCGTGGAAAAGAATGGTGAGTCAAGGTCAACCTGGAGTATGTCTGTTTCAGGAATGAGCTCATCCATATGGATGCGGGATAGAGTATCAGGGACTACGTTCTGGACTCCCTTCCGATGCTCAATGTCGAAGTCGAACCCTTGAAGCTTCAGGCTCCATCTGGCCAAACGACCAGACAGATCCTTTTGCGTCATGAGCCACTTCAAACTGGCATGGTCCGTGATTATCGTGAAAGGAAGTCCCTCCACATAGGCCCTGAATTTCTTCACCGAGAGAACGGCCGCATAGCACTCAAGTTCCGTCACACTGTAATTACGCTGGGCGGAATTCAGCTTCTGGGACATGAATGCTATGGGTCGCTCGTTATTCTCCGCATCCATCTGGAAAAGCACACTCCCTACTCCTGTCGTCGATGCGTCACATTGAATGTAAAAGCGTTTCGTGAAGTCCGGATTTGTTAGTATGGGTGCGGACACCAAAGTCGCCTTAAGTTTATTAAATGCGTTAAGCGCTTCGTCCGTCATTGCGAAAGTTAGTCCTTTCTTAAGGCAGTCAGTCATTGGAGCGGACAGTGCGGAAAAGTTCGGAATGAACCTCCTGTACCATCCTGTCATCCCCAGAAACCGCCGGAGTTGCTTGGGAGTTTTGGGAACCGGAAAACCGTCGACCGCCGATACCTTGTCTGGGTCAGTCCGTAGGCATCCATCGCCGACGATATACCCTAGGTATTTTATTTCGCGGTAACAGAACTTGCTCTTCTCGACGTTAATCGTGAGCCCCGCTTCCCGAAGACATTTTGCTACCTCTTCTAGCGCTCTGACATGTGACTCGAAATCCGGAGAACAAACCAAGAGGTCATCGAGGTAGACAAAGACATACTCTCTCAACCGAGCGGGTATGGCTTTGTCCATAAGCCGACACATTCTCTGTGCGGCATTGCAGAGCCCGAATGGCATCACCGTGAACTGGTACAAAGGCCGCCCGGGGACTGTGAAGGCCGTCTTCTCTCTTGATTTGTGCTCCAGAGGAATCTGCCAGAACGCGTCTTTCAGGTCAATGCCTGATATAAACCTGGTGTCTTGCAGTCTGCTCAGGAGCCCCTCTATGTGTGGAAGCGGGTATGCGTCTTTCTTTGTTACCGCGTTAACTTTCCTGGAGTCCAGGCACAATCTATTTTTGCCTGGTTTTCTCACCAGCACAACTGGAGAGCTCCATGCGCTGTTGCTCTCTTCGATGACCCCCAAGGAGATCATTCGATCCAACTCGTCATACAAGAGCTTTTGGATCGCCGGTGAGATCGGGTAGTGCCTTTGTTTTATGGGGATCTTGTCGTCTTCCACCTCGATAATATGCTGTTCGAGGCCGGTCTTACCCAACCCCAACCGAGCGAAGGAAGGGAACAGCTGCTTGGCTCTCTCCAGCTGTTGATGTTGTTCTGGTGAGAGTGCCTGGACTGGTGTTCGATCCTCCGTCGGCGATGGAACGTCAAGTTCGTCGATAATGTTTGGAGCGACCTTAAATTCCCTCCAAAAATCAACCCCCAAATAGAGTGCCTGCTGGAGACTTGGGACTACAAATATTTCAAGTGTATGAGACTTGCCACCCCATGAGACTGTTGTTGTAAATCGTCCGTGAATGTGTTGGTGGTTTCCGTCTGCCGTCCTTATGTCTGTTTTCATTTTTGTTATCTGGATGTTGTGTTTTTCTATAAACTCTAGAGCTCCCTTTCCGAGGCAGCTAATTGATGCTCCGCTATCCAATAGGCCCAGGAGCTCCTCGCCTACAATCCTAACTTTCGCGTAGGGCCTATTGTCGTCAGTTATGGTTATCACAGATGCTATAATATTTCTCTTTCGTCGTCTATTCATTGCACATAATTCCCTAAGCCTACTAATTTTCTTATAATTTCTTGTTTTCTTGACCCACGATGCCACTTCCTCACCGAAAATCTTCTTCCTAGTCTCATAATAAAATTGGAGTCTTTCGTGTAGACTCTTCCGTTGAGGGATCTCCTTACTCGAAGAGTCACATTCCCTAACCGTATCCCTCTATAAAATTTTTATTTGTCCGGGTGGACATGGTTTTCCGGGAATGCTGGCTTCATCGGCTGGTGACTCCCGGATGCACTGCCGATTCTTAAGTTTTCCTGGCACTGGGCACAGTGAAAACTTATGTTTCCCTGACCGCAACTAAAACACGTCAGGGAATGAAAATTGGAAGGGCATGTCGGTTGCGTCCCTTCTGTTTTTGTGGCTAAATTTGCCTTGTCTACTCTCGCCTGTTCGACCCTACGATCTGTCCTAGCTTGACCTGCGTGTCGATTCTTTTGGTGTTGCAGCGCAGCGAGGTGCATGTTATCCTGTTCGTCGTCAAATTTTATTAGCTGCTCATTGCGGTCCCTATACTCTTCATGATCGTCAATTTCTGTTATTTGTCGTCTAAATTTTTGCTCTCTTGCCGATAAATATTTCTCGGCTCGTCTGCATTCTTCGCGGAGGTCTTGGATGGTCCTAATGGAACAACCGAAAATTAGAGTGGCGACCTTATCCTTTATGTTCTGGCGAAGGATATCTACCAAGTCTAGTTCGTACGGTCTGTTGGTCATCTGTAGAGTCATTGAGCGAACGTCACTGTAGAAGTCGTCGAATGACTCATGGGGCAGCTGTCTCCGATCCATAATTGCCCTAAGAATTTCATGGTCCCGCCTATTTTTGCCAAATTGGTTTACCAACTCTTTTCTGAGATCTGAGTATCTCAGGCCCTCACAATCCTCGCTTTCCTGCAGAAACTGCCAATACCATTTCTCTGCTGGCCCTGTGACTAGGTGGTGAAACTGTGATAGCAGGTGTTTACCGGAGAACCCGCTCTGACGTTGTAGAGTCTCTACCCTGAACAAAAAGCTTTCTACCGACATTGCCCTCGTGGTGCCATCAAACTTCAACCCCCATTTGTGTACAGGTGTCATCACCCTACCTCCTGACTGTTGTGGGTAAAACTGCTCAGGCCCTCGTCTCTCATTGTCGAGGTCTAGTAGTTGTGGCGTTTGTTGGTAGTAGTTGTTTTGTGGTGATACGGTGGGCTGTGTTGGCTGTTTGTAGGTATCGTCCTGTCGGTGTACAGTTGTGTCCTTTGGTCCTCTCTGTTCTGCAATGGAAAGTTCCAGGCTGGAAACTTTATTATTAATGGCCTTCATGCTGGTTTCGAATGTAATCATCATCGATTTCATCGTCTGAGCTAATGCTGCGAGAACTTCAGCCTGGTTACCTCCCATTGCAGTAGAGATTTCCTCCGGCATGTCCTGAGATGTCGGTCCGCTTTCCTCTACCGTAACGTGTCGTTCGTTGTAGTCCTGTTCTCGGTATGAATGTTCCTGTTCTTTACGTTGTCCTCCTCCTGCTACAGTTCCTGCGCCATGTTCGTTAGTTGGCAGGGTTTGTTGTCCTTGTTGTTGTACCGCTGATTGGCGGTGAATTGGCAAACGCTTTTGTGTCGAAGTTCGTTGCTCAAGTTCGTTAGTGTTGTCGTTGTAGTCGTCGCGTTCTATTGGAAGGGGTTGTTGCTTTTGTTGAGCTACCTTCAAGTTAGTCGTCGCGTTCGTTGAAACGTTCCGTCTGGGGTCGTCTGGGCTAAACTGTGAAAAGTCAGCCGAAAATGTAGACAAGTCCGTGAAGTCAAATCTGTTCGTCCCCGTAGCAGGAGGCTTGAGAGACGAGGCTTTTTGTTGGCCTGGATCTGACCTGACGTTGCCCATCGTGAAGTACCCTAAAGATTTTCCGGTAGTTCCGGATTCTTGGAACGTTGTCCTCTTTGGGACGGCTCCTGGATTAGGTTGACCCTTATCCATTTCAATTTTAACTGGGTTAATTCCTTTCTAATTACCTGTTTTTTGTGAGTATATGTATTTCAAGTGTTTACGAATTTTTGTATTATAAATGTGTGTTATACCAAACGATGTGTGGTTGAGTATAAGATATATCTCTATGATAAATGTTTTCAATGTTTTCAATGTTTTCTGTTTGTGTTTAGATTAGATAGGTGTGTGTTTAGATATATATAAAATTGCTTTGGTGTGTGAATACTAGGGAAGGTTTTTTCCGCAAAACCGTTTTGGTAGATCAGTTAGTAAGTATGTATGTAAGTCTGTGTAGAGTTTGTTAAAGTCCGTCCTACGTATTGTCAAGTTGTGACTGGTGTTTCGAAATTATGACGAAGGTCGAAGCAGATACTTTCCTCTCTGCCACGATTGTTATCTGGCTGTACCAAATACCAAGATAGCAGAGTTTCCGGTATACACTCCAACCTGATCAGATTTTCCAAGCCCCCACCCATGCCTCACTTAAGGTCGGAATAAACTCCCTAACCTAAGGATAGCAGTAAGTGTAAGGTCCAGTCAACCTGACCTAGCTCTTAGTTCCATTACAGACCCCCGACTACCTCACCCATCCCTTTAGCTACACGCTTGGGGGTTGGAAAGCAGCCGCGAACCCATAACAAAACTAAAAGTTGCTTCTGGTTAATCTTCAGACTTCAGGCTACCTCACTGAATCTCCAGGGTTATAACCTAGCGATCGGAAAGCCGCCTTTAATCTGCTTCATAACCAAAAGACCTACCGGTCCTTGAACAAAAGATAGACAGGAAAGTAAAAAAAAAAAAAGATGTAAACTAACTAAAAAAAAATCGCGAAGGCTGTTGCAAGTCATCCCCTTGGAGTCGCAATCGGCCTAGCCGGTAAAAAACGTTGGGCGCCATTGTTGTGAGCCAGGGTCGAGCCACAGGGGCAGCTTCGGTACAGGTGAGGAGGGCGCGGCATGCTTGTGGTTGCTCGGCTCAGCTCGTCGGACGGGGGGTGTTCTTGCCCCCTCACCTCATACCACCTGCTCAACAAACATTTATCCATGCCATTGAATAATACAAAAAAATATAAAAGGAAAGAGAAAGTTACTCTACTTTGTCCTCAGACAGACAAACGGACCATTTAAATCAAAAGGTAGCGTATGAAAAGAAAAATGTCCAAGAACCTATGCCAATACCTCGAAGAAAGAACGGAAGAGACACCGCGAAACTAACCTATCTAGCCTAATCTATATCTAAACTAACCTAAAAGAATAAACTAGACCCTAAACTATGCCTACTATAACTTAAATCTATCCTATCTACTTTTACCCTAAACGCAACTTGTCCTTCCGTAGTCTCTTCGGAGGCAGAGGTTCGTCACGACCTCGAAACACGCCAGATGTTAATGGCAAGGGATGGCCAACCCACCCTTCATGTCCGTAGACATAACCAAAAGCTATCCCTCTCTGGCCGAAATTGTGAGAGATAGCCCCTTGATAACCCTCCAGTCACAACACTAGTCAAGCCGTTAAGGCTGTAAAATAACGCTGTAAAGCGTCAAGTCATGTCGTCAGTTAGTATAAATCGCGTTATGTCATTGTCGATCTATCAAAAGGACGGCCTTCCCAAATATCCACACACCGTAAGCTTGTTAGCCTAGCCGCTCATATTTATAATATATCTAAACCACGTAAATCGATTTTGAAAACATGGGACGAATAGTGCCACTTTTATTTAAAAAAAAAACCGAAATCCAAAAAACTTAAAAATAAGAAAAATAATAAAAAAGGAAAAAACCGAAACCAAGAATATAAAATGAAATCAAAATTGAACGAAAAAGTGAAAAAAAAATCCTCTGCTCTTAATACTATGTATAATACTATAAACTAAAATTCAAAAATTCAAAAATATAATGTAAAAAAAAATAAAATTACTCACGGTTTCTCACGTCCCCCGTTGTTCTGGCGCCAGCACAAGAAGTTTCGGTTTTGAAAAAAAAAAAAATGTTGGCCTAAAAATACCTATTTCATAAACTAAACGCGCACAAAATTAAAATATTAAAAGCAGGTTCAAAGCAAAAAAATAAAAAAAAATTAAAAGCTACGTTAAAAGATAAATATAAAAAAAAGTGAAAACTACGTTAATAATAAAAAAAAAAATAAAATAAAATCAAAAAATAAAAAAAAAACTACGTAAAAAAAATAAAAAAGCTACGTTAATAAAAAAAGGAAATCAAAAAAAAAATCACTGTGGCACTTCACAAAATAAAAATAAAATGCACTTCTGGCAATGCTGCTGTTGTTGTAGATGATGCGCTATCAGCGCAGTTGATTTTGCTGGGTGGTGGCGGAGCACCCCGCTGTTGCCTTTGGTGGGCGATGGTTGATCGGGTGGGGGGAGAAAGCGAGTGCGCTTTCTTGCACTCCCAAATGAAATTATTCCCTTTTGCTGGGTTATAAAAATAAAACTCGGGCCTGTTAAGCACCTTTGTGCCGCAACTATGGGCTTTGACCCGTTAGCGTATGCTGTAGGCCGTTGGCTGGCGGTATGTTGTCGGCTCGCTTGCAGTCCAACGGCAGAAATAGCGCTACTACGGTCCCACAGATCCTTTGCGGACACAGCTTATTTTGGGCTTAACAGACGCCCGAGTCACTTTTTCGGTTAAAAAAAAAAACCTATAAACAAATGGGGGAGATGTTAAGACAACCACAAAGAAATGTCAGATAGTTTTGCCTACCTCCACTACGCCAGTTAGAGCTCTCCCGTAATTTCTGAATGTCGGCAGATTTATAGTTTGGGGTTATCAGAACTATGGGGAATAATAATTTAAATTTAAAATTCTGCTCGTCAAAACCAAAAAAAATTCTTTCACTCACCCACTAAATTCTCAAAAGGAATTTATTTTTCTTTGTCACTGTACCACCAAAAAGGAAAATAGTTCAGCTGACTGCTTTAAAGAGGGCAACGACCGCTTGCTATCAATCAAAGCTAATTATGAAGGCCTGTCGGCAAACCAATTTTGCATTTGCGGTGTATTGCATTACCCCCTTCCTTTGCCTCCCAAAATCTCCCCAGACCCTGTCCTTCTTTTTCCTTTCTATTTTCTATTCCTTTTCTTTTCTTTCTGTTGTTTTTATTTCCCCTTCGTTTTTTCAAAATATGTTTCCCTTTCTTGGAATGAGAGCGAGGGGTCTCTTAATTCCTAATCGTCAAGTCGTATCAGTCTTGTCTTCCTATCTCCTAATAACATACATACATAAAGTAACGATAACTAAAATAGAGAAACTAACGTAACTTACAAAAAAAAACTTTCAACTACATCTACACGATCACCCACTAACTTGGAACGCAATGAAATCGGAACGAAGAAAACTTTAAAGCGAATAAACGATTGACAAGA
Organism: Cheilosia urbana; assembly: GCA_946477585.1. Taxonomy (NCBI): domain Eukaryota; kingdom Metazoa; phylum Arthropoda; class Insecta; order Diptera; family Syrphidae; genus Cheilosia; species Cheilosia urbana. Next base: position 9,994,295 of record OX297857.1, read on the forward strand.
CAAAATGTCAAAACAACTCTGAAAGCGCAGCATATGGACGCAAAATGGTAAGGAATTATTTTATTTTATTTTATTGATTAATATTAATTTATCTACTTTTCTTTTCAGATCATGTCTAGTTTTATTGCACAGGTACGTTTATTTTTATTTTATTGGGGTTTGTCCTCTCAACCCGTATTGAATATGCGGTTGAGCGGCCAGACTCCAATGCAAGAGTTTGTTTACATTCCTAATTGTTGTTGTTGTTTTTTTTTTTTTTTTTCTTACAGGTACCCCAATCTTTGGTAATATTTCATATTATTGAAATGTAAACAAATCTAATTGCACTACTTTCTATTCCTCACAGGTATGGCTCCGTAACAGACGTTAATAAACAAACTATATTCATGACCTCTGCTATCGATTACCTATTTAACAAGCATGTACCTATTAAGACACGTCTTATTAAATCACAGAGCTGTCCCTGGCTCTCAAACGACATTCTTAATGCCATTAGAAAAAGAGATGTGTCATATCGTCGTTGGAAACGCTTTGGCTGTGCAGGAATGCTAAGAAATTTTAAAACATCCCGTAATCTCGTTACCAAACTAATAAGATCGGCCAAGCTTAATTATTATAGTAATAGATTTAACTCAGATCGCACTTCTAAGTTTCTGTGAAATGAAGTTCGTAATTTAGGATTGGGTAAGGATAATATCTCAGCTAAAGTAAACAAAGAATAGTGAGAAAGAGACCTAATCATTGACATTGAATCATTGTACGTTTTGAACCTTTTTGCATTGAAACTAAAACGGTTAATGGTAAACATCAAGCTTCGAACACGACTATCTGCTATGCTTTAACACAACATATTGTCAGTCAATCTGTCAGACTCACACCACTTTACCTTCGAATAGCTATATAGCTAATTTTTTATGATTGAAAAACTCAAAGCTTATTTCTAGCATATAAAGAGTGAAATAAATGTGGGATTCATGTTCACCCTGTATTTAAACTCTCCACGGCAACCTTACGCCTATACACTATACAGGTTGTCGAATTAAAGAACTCTCCTATTGCGAACAGACGAAACCACTAAAGGAGTCGAAGACGAGCGGCGAAAGAACGAACACGACGTACGACGGGGACTTGCGCCTATCATTAATTTTTTTTGCTAATCACATTTCTCACAATCCATTCTTTCTTATTGTTTAATTTTTCTGAATTTCTAAAACCTAATTATAATTTACTTTAAATAAAATCGAATTCTGCATGGGGGCTCAACCAGGATTTCTATCGTAAATTAACTATCCCAAAAGCAATAGTTCGATTAAAGTAAAATCCAATTGAACCAACTCGCGCATAAAATTGTTACAAGAAATCGTCGAGACGATAACGTACATCAATTTGTATATCCACTGGTCGCTATCCACGTCGGCTATCGGAAAACGCTATTTTCCCATACAAAAAGAACCGTACAACGAAAACTTGCCATACAGTGAGCTTTTTGCATGATTCGACGAAGCACGGGCACAAGTCATTTCTGTTTGGATATTTCTTTGGTTGATCGACGATGGTAGGCAAACGCGGTAAACGAATGAACAATACAGCGGTAACTTCGGGAGCCGATTTTTCTGAAATGTTTGAGGCACTCGTGCAGCGGGAAGTTGAAGCGACGAGACGAGAACATGAATTAGAGGCTTCCAAGAACGTGTGCGTTGTTGCCGAATGAAGAGGTGGAGCGAGAGGGCGGTAAAGAAACAGGCGATAAGGCAAGTGAAGTATGGCGCAGCGGTAGGAGCACGAGATGTTAGATGGCGCACAGGATGATGAAAACCAAACTACAACCAAGTAACCTTCGCCCCCCAAAAATGCTGCTCCGAATATTGAATAAGAATGTTCTTTACTGCGCACAGAAGTAGAGTAGTTAAAAGGTCATGCGAAACAGGCAAGTATTGGATCGTTTGAAGACGCTCTTAATGCCGTTTCCTATTTCAGTGGCGAAGGTGACGTGGGTTCATGGTACGACGAGTTTGAAACTGTATCTGCTCTAATGAAATGGGATGAAACGAGAGAGATACTTACTTAGGTGGCGCTACAGTCCGGGGTGGACCTGGGCCTCAACCAATACGCCTCTCCAGTTAGCGCGATCTTTGGCTAACTGCCTCCAGTTGCGCACTCCAAGTTGGTTGAGGTCCCCTTCCACTTGCGCGCGCCACCTAAGGCGAGGTCTTCCTCTACTGCGTTGTCCCTCCGGGTTAGAATCGAAGACTCTTCGGGCCGGAGCGTTGGTGTCCATTCGCTCTACATGTCCCAGCCATCTTAGACGACTGATGCGTACTTTTCTGACTAGGTCGATGTCGCTGTACAGCTCGTAGAGTTCGCTGTTAAATCTTCTCCTCCAAAGCCCGTCAACGCAAACGGGACCAAAAATCACTCGAAGAATTTTGCGTTCGAAGCGACCAAGAAGATCCTCATCCGTTTTTGCTAGGGTCCATGCTTCTGCGCCATAGAGCAGGACAGGGATGATGAGAGTCTTATATAGAATCTCCTTAGTGCTTCTTGACAAGGCCTTACTAATCAATTGCCGTCTTAGGCCAAAGAAACAGCGGTTGGCAAGTGTGATTCTTCGTTTGATTTCTGATGTGATGTCGTTATCAGAGTTTATAGCGGAGCCGAGGTAGACAAAGTCCCTAACTACCTCAAAGTTATAGCTGTCTATCGTGACGTTCTGTCCGATTCGTCGATGTCGTGTGTCCCTTCTTGTTGACAGCATATATTTTGTTTTACCCTCATTCACCACTAAACCCATTTTTGCCGCTTCTGTACTAATACTTGCAAACGCACCAGTGACAGCTCGCTGTGTTGTACCAACAATGTCAATGTCGTCAGCGTATGCAAGCAGTTGCACAGACTTATAGAAAATTGTGCCTCTGGTGTTGGCTTGTGAGTTTCGCACAATCTTCTCAAGAATGATGTTGAAGAAGTCACATGACAGCGCATCACCTTGTCTAAATCCTTTTTTGACATCAAAGGTCTCTGTGAGATTGTTTCCGACCTTTACGGAGCAGCGAGCGTTCTCCATCGTCATTCTGCACAATCTGACAAGTTTGGCAGGGATGCCAAAACTAGACATGGCTCTGTATAGCTCGTCTCTATAAACGCTGTCATATGCGGCCTTAAAATCGATAAAAAGATGGTGAGTATCGATCTGGTATTCTTGGGTTTTTTCCAGGATCTGCCGTAGTGTGAATATTTGATCGGTCGTGGACTTACCGGGCCTAAAACCGCACTGATAGGGACCTATCAGATCGTTGACGAATGGTTTCAGGCGTTCACACAATACAGCAGACATGATCTTATACGCAGTGTTCAGGAGACTGATGCCTCTGTAGTTGGTGCAGTTTAGAGGGTCTCCTTTCTTGTGGATCGGGCAAACAATGCTGAGGTTCCATTCATCAGGCATACTTTCCTCTAACCAAATCTTGGAGATGAGTTGGTGTATGCACTCTACCAAGTCATCTCCGGCTGCCTTGAAGAGCTCGGCAGGTAAGCCGTCTGGACCAGCAGCCTTGTTGGATTTAAGCTTAGATATTGCTATCCTCACTTCATTTTGGTCAGGTGGACGGAAATCTTGGCTGTCATCGTCCAGGTTAAATGGATCGTTCTGCCTAACAGCGGAATTTGTGTCGTCTTCGCCGTTTAGCAGTCTGCAGAAATGGTTTTTCCATGTCCTCAGCACCGACTGTGACTCTACTACAAGGTTTCCTTGCTCGTCTCTACAGGTCTCCGTTCGGGTCTTGTTGCCATGACACGTTCTTTTTACCTTTTGGTAAAACTTCCGAACATTGTTCCTGGAGTAACACCTCTCTATATCCTCGATCGCGCGCTTCTCATGCTCTCTCTTTTTTCTCCGGAGAAGCCGATGTTCTTCCCTCCTTTTTTGCTCGTAGAGCTGACGAGCTGCTCTCGTCCTTCTATGCAGCGACGCTTCGTAGGCACTTTGTTTTGCTGCATGTGCTTGCCGGCACTCTTCGTCAAACCAGGGGTTTCGGGGGGGTGGGCTGGTGAAACCGAGCACATCAGTTGCGGCGTTTTTGATGGCTTCTTGGCATCGGCGCCACTGGTCTTCGGCACTTGATGCTGGCAGCATAGGACTTCTCGAGAGGTTGAGGGATACGCGATCGGCAAAGGTTCTGGCGGTTTGTTGCGTTTGTAGTCGTCCAACGTTAAATCTCCTCACAGTATTTTCTCGTTGTTGTGGCGTCTTGGATATCCGCATCCGTACCTTGGCTATAACAAGGTAGTGGTCCGAGTCTATGTTGGCCGCTCGGAAAGTTCGGACATCTAGAATACTGGAGGAGTGGTTGGGTGTTGTATGTATAGGGTAGGCACTGATTGGCGTCAACTTGGCGATGCCCAGTCGTTGTAACTGTTCATACACATCAATTGTGCTTATTTTACCTCCGCGTGGTAGCCACCGGGTACTGGTCTTGTCCTTCCGGGCATGACTTGCTAAACTTATAAGCGCGAGTGTTGAACACGAAGAAAATAGCAACACTATAATGCTCTGTCGGAATGACTGCCTGATCGAGTCTCAGAGGTCTTACATGAGCCCCTCAGAAAGAGGACGTACGGCGGATGAATTCACATGGCTGAATCAACGGTGGCGTCAACAGTCAACATGGCAGATACCTCAATGAGCTACTTCGACGTATTTGGAGCTGAGGTCATTGAGGATTTTTCAGCACTAGTCAGGGTGTTGAAATAGAGATGGTGGCGGAAGAGCCCTTAATGGGTCAACGGCAGCTCTCACATCCCCGCAGCGGGTTACTGACTCCGGAATATTCCGGCTCCTTTTGCCCAAGGGGTTACAGAAAGGGCCTGGTCCTCCAGGTTGGGGGTTGTGCGTGGGGTTAACTACCCTACCACGGAAAAAAAGCACTGTTGCGAAGCAACCAAAAGCCTCGGATAAGGACGGATTCACTGTTGACGACCCTGCAAAACGAAAAAAGGACAATGACGTTCGGATCTGCACGTGGAATGTTCGAACTCTGAACAGACCGCGTGCAGCCGAACAACTAGCGGAGGCCCTAGACTGCTACAAAGCAGGTATCACCGCCATCCAGGAAGTGCGGTGGGATGGGCCGGGCAAAAGGAGGATGAAAAACTGTGACATTTACTACGGTGACTGCTACAGAGAACAAAAGCAGCGTCTATTTGGATGCGGATTTGTTGTAAGCGGCAGACTTAGGCAAGAAGTCTTGAGCTTTCGACACGTTAGTGAACGCCTTACAACTATCCGCATCAAGGCTAAATTCACCAACATCAGCCTGATATGCGCTCACGCCCCCACAGAAGATAAAGACGATGCTACCAAAGAATGTTTCTACGAGCTCCTCGACAAAACATATGAGCAATGTCCTAAGCATGACGTTAAAATCGTCTTGGGTGATTTTAACGCCAAAATAGGAAAGGAGGACATCTTTGGTAGCACAATCGGAAAACACAGCCTACACGACACCACGTCTGGAAACGGACTTAGGCTGATTGATTTTGCTGCGGGACGTAATGTTACCATAGCTAGTTCACGGTTTCCTCACCTCAATATACACAAAGGAACATGGCGGTCACCTGATCATCAAACCGTCAACCAAATTGATCACGTTGCGATCGACGCAAGGCACTCCTCCAGAAACGAGAGAGATACTGTTTGCTAAACGGTCG